>CM060910.1:187675000-197384780 GCA_030737875.1 Allium sativum | reverse complement strand
AATCACTTACCTGGCTTTCTGCCCGTTATCTAGGATCTCTGATAGAACAGCCCAGTATATTAATTTGGGAACCTTGGGCCAGTATATTAATTAGGGCTTATGATGATTCTCTACTAGAACCTTCTATCTTATCTTATATAAGAGTATATTCGATACCTGAACCTTACTCTATACCAGGTAGATATAGATAAGAAGCTTATGTGGCCTGAATCACTTATTTAGATTCCCTACTACCAGGTATATATTCGATTCGATACCATCTAATGAAGGCCAGCTATTAGAGTCTTTATGGCCATCTAATTGGTATTGAATACCTGGTATGACGAATCTCTATTAAGGAAAGAGAGGGACATAAGGGGATGGATGCTAAGCTTATTAAGCAAAGAGGGAGCTACACATATAGAGGCGAGTTCATCAATTAAATAAGGTAGCCTATGTTTATACCTGATTCGATGCCTAGTGGTAAGTCTCCTTCGGTCCCCAAGAGAGACTCTCCCTAAGGTCGGAGTTATGAATTAATATACTGGATTGATCGGGGTAGCCTTGTTAGCCATTAGGCATATTTAGCTACTCCGGGACAATGGAGAGACAACAATAGGTGCGTAGCTTTCTCCCCAATGTTTATACCTCCCCAATGTTTATACTGGCGCCTCTACTGATTCTAACGGGAATGTCCTTATTTGGATTCAACGAGAGATATACGGAGGAGAGTTATTTCGCCCAATTAATATACTGGCCGACGCTCTGTTGGTATGAATTTACTCCATTCAATAGTCAAATCATTGCTCCTTGGAGTGAATACTGGACCTCTAGGTTAGAGGTCGAAGTGTACTCTCACTTCGCTCCCTATCGGTCGCTCCAGTTCCTTCCCTAGCGGTTTTGAATCTCTTTTTTTTCAATGGCCCACCCTTTCTTTGAACCTTCTCAATGATCGAACTTACAGATATGAACTGAGTGCCATTTGATGAGTAAGATCGAACAAGGGAGAGGGGTATGGAAAGGATGAAGTAATGAAAGAGGAAGTCATTGCTAGTAGTAACGACTTGTCACGATCCATTGGTGAATATAGAATCCATGTCCTAGGTCTATCAAAAAACATTCTTTTCGCTAAGCGTATATAATAAAATAGAGTGAAAGGGTCCACCCCGAAACCAAGGGGGTACTAACAGCTGAGTCCTCTCCGAACCGCAGGAGATAGTTGCCCATCATACGGCTCACCAACTTCACTTGCCAAGTATATTAATCCGGGGGCTCCGGGCAGGTTCGGATCACTTACAATACACGGCTCTGGGGTGAGGAGCGTTTTCAAGATGATTCTTTGTCGAGACCATCTTTTCGACTGGAAAATGTGAGTCTGTTTTGTCCACTTTATCCATCCCCCTCTATCAAAAGAAAAAGGAAGGCTTCGCCCAGTATATTAATTCCTTGATCTTTTTCAATCTCTGCCCCGCTTCCATGTGGGCGGAGACCAGACCCCTGTAGAGAATGAAGAGGGGCCAAGGCGCTTGTTACGCCCTCTCAAGAGTGCTTCTCGAGGCTCCACTCTCTCCCCTGAATAAGTAAGGCTCCTTTAGCCTGGGCTGAGATGGGGATAAGGAGTCAGGATTGAAGCCCCCAACGTTCTGCCAGACACTGGATAGGGGTTAGCTCTGTAAATGTGTAGAGCCAAGTGTAGTGTGGTGTAGTAGTAGGCACTTCTAGGCCCCTTCCCGGCTACTGGATCACTCCAGTGCTTCGGGTACTACGGACCTTCTGCCATCCATTGCAGCAGAGCCGTTTCATGAGCGGGGGGGGGGGGGGGGGGGCGTTCTTTGAATCGTTGAATGAAATCGATTCTTTTTTAGATATCCAGATAGATGGATGGATCTATCTTTCGATGAATATATAGCAAGAAGCCCCAAATCCTTGATTTGGCCAGGAAACAAAGCACTGCTTTGGGCCCAGGAAGCGAAGGAAGGAGCGACCGATAGGCGACCAGTAGGCGACCTCGCAAGCGAGGTCCACAGTATAAACAGACCTGACGTATATTAATTGGGTCCAGTGTCACCCAGTATACTTATAGGCAACTAACATCCAGTATATTAATTGGGGACGACCTTAGGGAGACGGCGACCTCGATCAATTGGGGGTCCAGTATATTAATTGCTGTATATCGGGGGCTCGCCCGCCTCACCCAATTTGTTCTCCGTGCCCATTCCGCATGCGCTTCGCGCGCCGGCAAAATAACTACGCTTTGCTCTCCTCTTATTTCTTCATTGGACGGTTCGGATGGACTTCGCCGTTCTTTCCCAACGAAAATGGAAAGGGCTGTATCACATCGAGATATCGATTCGTTTTCCGCCCCAAATGAGATGGGGAATTAGTCACCGCTACGCACCTTCATCTTTCTGAATGAATTGAGGCCCGGCCCGGCTCGCGTCGTTCCAACAACCGACGGCCTCAGTATACGATCGCGCGCAGTAACTGGGAGTCCTATTACACGCCAACTTTCATTCACCAAACCCAGGTTCATCTCGTGTAGTGATTGTGGACTCGTACAAGGATATGGAGTGGGTTGATGCGAATATATCCTTCTCGACCCTGTCTTTCGTAGCATGCATTCCCATCCGTGTCGCAACTGATTCGGTAAGCTACGTGTCTGGACGGCCTTCGGTCCCCCAACCTTACTCATGGCAACCTTCCGGCCGCCCAACGACCTATAACGCTAGTCACTACTCCCACTGGGGCTAGGAAGTAAGCCCCACAACCCAAAGCGGCGAAGAACAAATAGAATTTGCTACAAAAGCCGGCTAACGGGGGTATTCCTGCGTATGAGAACATTGTAATGGAGAAGGTCATAGCCGAAATAGGATTCGTTTTGGCTAGAGCGCCCAAATCCGCTATATATTTGACACGGGTTTGCCGTAATGCTGGAACTATGGCGAATGCATCTATCGTCATTGATGCATAAATAAATATACCAATTAGTAGTGATTGAATTCCTTCTATGGTTCCACATGAGAAACCAGTACGAATATAACCTACATGTCCAATCGAACTATGAGCTAGAGGTCTTTTGACTTTCGTTTGGGCCATGGCGGCCAGTGCTCCTAAGATCATAGAAGCAATGCTGCAGAAAAAGAAGATTTGTTGCAATGTACCTCCATAGGAACCAACAATAGAAAGACGTGACATATTTGCAGAAATAGAGATTTTAGGCGCAATAGAAAGGAATGCTGTCACCGGGGTGGGTGAACCCTCATAGATATCAGGTGCCCACATATATTGAGTCAAAAGAGAGATTGAGTCCGAGGGAGAGGGGGGTTTGGGGCTCGAGAGATTGAATAGATAGGGCCTTGTTCATTCTGGGGAATTCACACAAAAGGGAACGAGGAATTCTCAACGAAAAAGTGCTCTCTGAACCGAACGTGAAAGTGGTTTTCCATCAGACGGTTGTTCACGTAACTCCACTCTTGGCTTGGATTATATATCCAAAAGGGTCCGCTCTCGGCCATTCCACACGCTGCCTAGCAGAGGCCCAAGTATTTACTTAGGATTCTCTCTTTTTTTTGTAGTAGACGCCGAACCTGCTGCCTAATCTCATCTAAGGGGGGCGGGCGCAGCAGCTACATGGACCCCTTCCTTTATGTTGTTGCCAGCGCCGGGCCGAGCCGGAATTCTTTAAAAGGCGCGAAGCCAGTATATTAATTGTGAGGAAGAAAGTTCATCCATAAACCCGGAAACGAAACGAGAGTCTCGAATAGTTTGGATTCGTCAAGTAGGCGAATTTTTTCTTTGCCTTAGCCCAGTATAAACATTCGGAACAAAGCTAAGAAGTAGAAATATATAAAAAGAAAGCAAAAGATGGGAAAAGGGGCAAGGGCGGTCGTCGCTTGGCGCGAAGGCTGCTGGTTCGGGGGTAGGGTACGGTACTAAAGGTCCTCGGACTTCCAGGCGGTTTTTCTTTTGGGCAGCTGTTCACCGTTGGATCTCGCCAATACAGCCTCCTATGGTTTTCGTTACCGAGATATCTTTTCTTTTTTCCCAGGGATTGATTGGGTAATCAGCTCCCATGCTGCAAACAGTCAAATCTGAACCTTGTCGCTCTTCGCACCTCGTGGGCAGGAAGCACACCAGCAACGTGCGTTGCGTGATTCCACTGTGTTTTTTGCACTTTTTACTGGGTGGACAGTTGACCGGAAGAGAACTTCGATTCGCCCGGCCAGCAGGCGGGCGGCGTGCTTATCTTGTGTGACAACACTACAGAGCGAGTCGCTCTTCTAGTCGGGCAGCTGTGTGACATCCAGAGAAAGCGGCGCTTTTGTGTAACATGCTATGGTCTCAACGCCCTTACGAGGTAGTGATGAGTTTCACGCGCCAATTAATATACCGGGCCCGGCCCGCGCGCAGTTAGGAGGATTGGCCGCAATCTGAGCGGTACCACCCATCCTACCCTACTACCTATAGGGGGCCGCCCACAGCCGCCCGAAAAGGAACTGCAGTGATCTTGAATAGGGATCCTACAACGATAGATAGAATCCCCATAAAAATACCACTAGATCGAGCACCAGAGATTTCGTATCCGGTAAAAATCTTGGCTAATTGATCGAAGTGGGTAGCTCCAGTAGACCCATAGATCATGGAACAAATAGGGTGGGTAGGCCCAACCACGTATAGAAGCGAACCCCCCTCGTTACCGTACGTGCGACTCTCACCGCATACGGCTCGCACAAAGACTCTATCATCCATCCCGAGCCTTTTTATTCCACCTCTCCTCCTTCCTCCGGGCGCCTCGATCAAACTTGCGTTCCCCAGCTTCAGGCTGCGCTAATAGCAACTAAGAAAGCCGTTGCTTGCTCCCCAATGTTTATACCTCCCCAATGTTTATACTGGCGCCTTGCGCGCACGGTCTTTGTTGCTTCAAAACTACGGGGCTAAGGCGACCCCGATCAATTGGGGGCAACTGAAAAAAGGTCGTAGCCAGGGTGGGCGCTTCCTTCCTTCGTCTATCGCAGTCCCGAACCAAGGAGGAAGTCTCACTGGTGCGTGTGCCGACTTTTTATTATTATATTAATTCGACTACAAGCCGACTCGCTTCTATTCTTGTTGGGATTGGATATAGATGGAGAATCTCTATAGATCGTAGTAGTTCCTCTCTAACTAGTATACGATACAATTTCACTTCACGGCCAAACCCTCCTAAGCTGACGCCTACTTTCTCTTCTCTTAAGTCTACAACAAGTGGGAGAGGCAGGATTCGAACCTACGTAGAAAACCTTCAACAGATTTACAGTCTGTCGCTTTTGACCACTCGGCCACTCTCCCCTTCCCGGGCCGACGCCCCCCGGGTTCCTGAATAAGAAGGATGGCGGCGCCTGGGTTTATACTGGCTTATTAAGTTAAGAAGATTGATCCAATTAATATACTCTAAACTCTTCTATTTGCTAGCGTTCAGGGAGAATAAGGTCATTTAGTAAGTTCATCACAATTTATGTAAAGCAAGGGGAAGTACCACTTACGCTCGCCTCATGCCCTTGTATAAATAACTGTTCTTGCTCCTCGCCCCAATTAATATACTGGCCTTGCTTCGGAATTTGGAAGTGATTGTTTCAATCTCAATAGGAGGTTTCTATCACTCTCAAGATATTAACTCCTCCCTAGAGGAAGTTTCTGTTTATACTGGCCAATTAATATACTGGGCTTGCGAGGTCTCCTGCGCTTCGCTTTTGTCCGTGTTACGCATTTCCTGTTCCAATAGGACCTAGGATAGATAGGTTCTCCGTCTGTTGAGTGACACACCCCATCAGTAGTATGCTTCCTGGGAAACTAGTATTTGTTCTTCCCATTAGTGATTGATAGGTTCGCGCATACTCTTATATAAAACCAGTTGCTTGCTTTGGTCTACCTTTTCACTACATACCAAACTACTTAGAAACATAAGGGCTCGTGAATAAAGAACCTCACCGGTGAGATGCTACACTCTTATCGCTACGCTTGTTTAGTCTTTCCTGTTCCAATAGGACCCAGGATAGATAGTTTCTCCGCCCTCCCCCAATTGATCGGGGTCGCCTAGTGTAACACTCTGAATAAGACTCTCCTAGCTTTGCTAGTTCTTCTTCGCATTGGAGTGGAACCAGATTCCGAATGAGAAGTGAAACCCTGATATTGATTAGGGAAACATTGGTTGATATTCAAATAATATACTGGATGTTGGTTGTCTAAGTTCCGGTTGTCGAAGCGACCCAATTAATATAGGGTTAGTTGTCGCAAATTAATATACTACGCCTTGACAGAAGCTGGCTTGTTAGAAGGAAGTCGCTTATGATGTTCGCCGGGTTGGTTATCAAAATCAGTCTATCAGCAATCGTGTTGGCACGGGTCGAAGAAGGTCTATCTTTTGAACCATGCTGAAACCGGATTGAACGAACGAGTTCCACGACTATTGGTTTGGTAGAGAAGAAACGAAACAGACTAAGCAATAGCATGGGCGAAGCAAGAAAGTCCTATCCGGCCAATTTACTATCCCTTAGTCATTTTAGTAATTGATGTATCGGTATTCTTCCGTAGTCGAGTGATATCTGTTCAATGAACCCATGAATGGAGAAACGGGGTCTTTTGAACCAGCGTGGACAAGTGGTAAGGCAAGAAGTCTTTCATTTCAGGGAACAGGGTATAGGTATAGATGGAGCTAGTAGAGAAGAGGACATCCTGTCAGGCTATGTTATTTATCCGGACGTCGTGCCAGGGGGCGATCCAACCGAAGTAAATTCTCATAAGCCATGCGCTTGTCAGAAGAAAGGAGCGTAGCGGCAAAGAAAGATAAGCAAACAACCATATCATAAGGAAAGAACTGGCCTAGTAACACTATGAGCAACGTGAGTGGATCTAAGAGATCTATCGGGAGTGGAACGAATGAATCCTTCCAGTAGACTGGCCCAGACATCAGGACTGGCTACGCACCTTTCTTTTTGGGGCGTATACATGGCATCCAGGACATCATTCAGAGAGGAAGCTGAATATACACTCGAACATGGTTCTGTGCCCTCTCGCTACGCACCTAGTGCGTTCATGGCTTCATTGAACAATTCCTTGTTAGAATGCCGAGGCGACATCTTACTGATGTCCAGTATTCACTCCGAGGGTTCAGTTAGCTTTGGCTTTGGTCGTAAGCCAGTATATTAATTCGGAAGGACCAATCCAAACTATTCGCTGAGGTTGTAATGACTAGTTCGGGTTGAAGTTATGACTTTCCTGATGGCTTTTCTTATCCGAAACGAAAAGGAAGAGAAGCCGGTACCAATGTCGACAATAAGCTGCTTGTCTCCAGGGACGCCAGTATACTGAGTTGTTTCTGGACCAGGCACGACCATTGGATGCAGCTATAAGGAAGCAATTATGTAAGTGGGTAGTCATGACATTATCCCCCAAGAGCCATTAGTGGTCCCCTTAGCCATAGACTATGCTTCTCCCTTCGCAACCATTGATCTTACGACCAGAACACAAGTTCTTTCTGAAAAGAACACGTGCCCGATGCTGCTTAAGCTATTGTAGTAGCAGCGAACATGAGACATCCTGCTTTACCGGGACAGATCGCGAATAGGTGTTATGAGAGCTAACGACGGAACACTATCCCGCAATAACCGGAAGCAACCGATCCAGTATACTTGGCCAGTATATTCATTGCGGCGACAACTAACATCCAGTATATTGGAGTTCAGGATCGGTTCGGAACAGAACAAGTACCAGTCTGATCAAGTCCAGGTCTGATGCGCCCGCGTAAAGCATCGCGGATGTGCGTGTACGTACGTGTATGTAACAAACCGGACAAAACAAATCAATTAAGGAATTTCACATAAGGCCTGTTGTGGGCCTATTTTCGATGTACTAGATCTACATAATAGAGGAATCGCTGCTCGGGAGCAATGAGGTGCGCAGCGAAAGAGAAAGAGTTTTCCGCGTCCGGTGTTCATTAGGTTGTTAACAAGTTTTCCCAAGGTAACACCAAGGCCAGTATATTAATTGGGCGTAGGTATCTCCTGAGACCCAGGTGCCCTCGTAAAATGCTTTACTAAACAATCTAGGGGTATATTAATTTGTTTGAATGAGGTGCGTAGCGTATACTGGGACACCAAGTCCAGTTTATTAAATAGATAAATAAGGAAGTTATCATAGAAATCGATGTAACATAGATTTATGATGACGTATAAGGTGAGCTATTTAAGTATGAAAAGATATATTAGTAATGACGAAAAAAGGAAAGTCTATCTATATAGAAATGGGCCTATGACCCAGTTCCACAGGGATGTAAGGTTGGAAGGACGGAGAACGATCTATCCTGGGAGAGCTCCTATGGGTTCAACTCAACGTACTGGATATTGATTATTCAACCTCACACCCATTGAAACCAATGTTGCCCCAATTGATCGGGCAATGAAAGACCTGGCCCAATGTTTATACTGGCCCGGGTCATTCTTGAACAGTATACTACTTACTATTCTCTTGACTCGACAAGCGAAACATTAATGGTCAGTTTTTATTTCTGGCCCTGGAAAGAAAGCCTTCCCGTTCCAAGGTGCGTAGCGTACAAACCTATATACGGAAATTTCTTTTTTTGCCCGCTTGCTCTAATCCGTCAGCAGATGAACCCGGCCTTCCAAAAATATACTGGGAGAATTCTTCTCCTTAAAAGCGAGTGTCTAATAACTGATTTAGAGGAAACCAGAGCGCTAGGTTCGAGGAAGCCTGGACCCTGGTCGGGAGAATCAGGCTCTCTTGGTAAAAACGGACTTTTGAGTTTGAGTAACATTCTCCTCGATCTTTCAAGTACACTCAACCGAGGAATGGTGATATTTCCATCATTCCACTTTGTTTGCGGATTCAAGGTCTTTCGATACAAAGTAGCATTTACTTACATGAACATTAAGGAAAATTTACTAAGAAAGCCAAGGGCCCGTTGGTCGCCTACCCCCCAATGTAGCGCAGTTAATCACCCTACGCACTTTTGCACCCGAGGATTAGGAATCCTGGGATTGTTCCTACCAAGTAGCTTTTCACTCAAGGGCCCGTTAATCACCCTCCTCGTTCGAATGATTCGGCCTTCATACTGCTCAACCCAAAGATGTCATTTCCCTAGCCTCCATGTCTCAAGGAAAGAACGAGTCTTTGAAGTCTTTCATGACTCGCTTCAATGTCGCCGCAACTGAAGTGAGCAATCCTGATGAGAATACCACCTTCTTTGCCCTAGTCAGCGCCATCCACCCCGAGACGGAGTTCGGGCGATGGTTGAAGATGAAAAGACCGATAGGAAAGAGAGACTTTCATAAGAAGGCCAACCAATATCTTCAGTTGGAGGAAGCAGAAGAACTTGAGAGAAAAGCGACAAACACCACTACGCTGGCTAACCCCACGAATGACCATGCGATTGTTCCTGTTCCTGTGTCGGCCTCCTCGGTACAAGCCCAGAACAACTCCCCTCCCAATGAAAATCCCAAGCGGAAGGGGCAGAAAAATGATAGAGCCGGAGAAAAACGATACAGGGGGCATGATGGAAAAGCCAAGGGCCCGTTGGTCGCCTACCCCCCAATGTAGCGCAGTTAATCACCCTAGCGCAGTTAATCGCCGTCAACACCCCAGGATTCCTCGCCTCCTCGCCGTCAACTTCAACACCCCAGTAAGTTTATTTATTTTCAATTATTTAATTAATTAAACATCCTATAAGTATTCAAACTTTAAACCAACGTATCTTGCTCATACGGTAACGAAATTTGACAAAACTGGATCCTTTGGGATCGCAGGGACGAGACCTATCCGATGGCACTAACTAGGAGTCGATCTGACGCAGTTGAAAATTCAGTTAATTTAGAACGTCCGTTCGAGATTCAAAGGAACAAACGCGTCAACCGCCAACCATATAAATTTGGTGAGTTAATTCTCACACCTTCTGGAATCCTGTGATGTGGTAAATTCATATTAAATATAATTTACCATTAAAAAGTATAAATTGGTTGATTGGTTGCTATTGGTTGATTATTGGTTAAATGGTTGCTGTTATTTATAATTCATCGTTTTAAATTTATGGATGATTGAAATTTATTTCATACATCATTATGAAATGTATAACGAGCTGTGATGCAGGGAAGAACAGGTTGGAGGGATCCAACCGGATTCCTCATTATATATGTTATTTGGTTGTTTCATATTGTTGATTTTGAACTGATTTAACCCCATATGGTAGAAAAACCTGTTTGAACGTGATGGTTAAATAGATATTCACCTGTGTTGTGTTTAAAATCAACCGACAGTGTTGATTGGGTAATTGGCAGTGAATGGCCTAAAATGTGTTGTTTCTAATGTCAGTTGACCATTCGGTGAATTGACGTAGTTGAAATTATAAATTCTTTTATAACTGAATTAAATTTCTTCAATTATGTTGTGTAAATATTTAGATTTTGAAATGTACCAATATGTGTTTTAAATCAAGTTTATATAAGAAATTTTATAAGTGGTTTATACAAGTTTTAAAAGCTTAAAGGGGCAAAGAAATTACCTACGGTTTGGTAAAATAGAATAATGGTTTTTATAATAATTAAATGGTGATTTTAAAATTAATTAAGTTATTCAATTAATTTTAAAAAAGGGAAATGACAAATGAAATCAGTTAACTGCTAACTGATATGTACGGGTGGGAAAAATCAGCCGTTTTGAGTAAAATAGACAAAGGAGATAAATTTGATTTACATATCCCGAATAATGAAACTATTAGTTAATCCTCGATTAACTATAATTTAAGGAAAATTATTGAATTGTTTAGAGTAGATAAAGTGATTTTTACTTGTTAAGCTTTTCCAAATGATAAATATACCAGTTTTAGTTAATAAACAAGTTAACTATCTTAACATAGTTAATAATAAAGTGAATTATTATTATTTAGTTAATAGTAATTAAAGTGATGATTTGTAATTGGAATTCAAGGTAGAAGTGATCAGATGACAATAAGTTGGTCAAAAGAGCGATAAAAGTTTTATAAAAGGATTTATGATCCAAGTTTTCAAAACAAGATTTGTAAATTGAAGTTGATTATTGGACGTGGGTTTTTCATTTAAACCCAAAGTATAAGTGGAATAATGTTTCAAGTTCAAAGGGGCGTTTATTGAAAATTTACTTAATTAAATGAGTTAAATAGAGAGATTATCGAACGAAGATTTCAAATATGAGAAATGGTTTATAAAAAACAGATTTAAAATCAAGATTGTAAACGATATTTTAATATCAGTGGTTAAGTTACAAACTATTATTTATTCTGAGATAAGAACGGGTCGATCAAGGGATGAGAGGTAACTAAAATACCCCAACTTGATTGGTTTCACTATTATCGAGGAATGGTATTAGTTTGGAGTGCAAAAAGGTGTTGAAATTGGTTTTATCCTATAGAGGATTATTGAACTCTACTGCAAGGTTATGGGAAATAAATAATACTGAAATATTAGTTTCAAAAGAAATAAGAATATTGGTTTCAAATTATATTGAATATTTTTTATTCAATTAGAGTTGATCAAAGATAGTATTTGAAGTAGAATTAGTCAAACATAGTCATGCAGGAAGAGTTGCCATTGCGTACAACTGCTAACGAAATTTGCAGGGCTGCAAATAGCCTATGGCGGTCGAATGTTTCCTGAGAGAATCAGGCGTAACCATTGTGAACGCTGCGATCTAGAGTCAAGCGAATGGAATAAATCAAATATTAGTTAGTTGATAGGGGTAAATAAGTCGAGTTAGTCAAGTTAGAGTTAATCGATCAAAGTAAATCAGTCAAAGTTAATCAGAGGAAATTTGGTTTATATCATTAGTATATTAAATAAGAATTCAATTTATCGTATTTTAAAATATTAAAACAGTTAGAAGTCTTAATTAAGCAGAATTGAATTAGTTTGTTTTAATTTTAAAAGGGCCAAGTAATGCTGAATATTGAACCAGTAAACTCATTGGGGTGTTATGTTGGAAACACTATATATTTTGATAGTTAAATCACCGACTATCGAATCTGTCCAATACGATTGTTGGTATGGAAAGACCGGGATTGAATTTATATTCGAAAACCATTCCGACCAACGAATACGTAAAGAGATCAGAAGATGATCGAGATGGAGCATTGAAGACTATAGAGTTTCATAAACGGAAGGACCACTAATATTCTCTGACTTGCAAGCAGAGATAAGCTGTGATTCTATTGTGGTTGGAATCTATGGGTTGCAAGGACTTCTCGCTACTGATCCATGGGGTGATTCCTATTTGAGATGCAGTAGGAGAGTACCTTCGGTTCATCTTAATTTTGGATGACTTGTATGGACGGATGTCTGACAGAGTATTTCTAAATGGAATTACACGCGTTGATTTCTCCAAACGTACCATAGTTGATGGCGGAGAAATGGTTATTCTCTAGCCAAATAAATTAGTATATTTTTGTGCACGTCAATCAAGTGTGATCTGGCGGATCTGACGATGTGGCATTCAAAGTGAATGATGACCAGATGTTTTAAAGTTAAGTTCTGACCTCAAGCCTCATCAACTGGGAAATGACCAAAATCGGGCAGGCAGCATGGCTATGTGGGTCGCTCCCATTAGGATGTATGATTACCTATCTAGAGAAATTCCAGTTGCTTCTTTAATCTATATTCGATGCTGTCCCTTTTCGGGAGGCAGTTGCTGATCCCAACCATCGGTGATATACATTCGATACACTCAAGCGAAATGAGTGGTCGGTCATGTGAGGGCCGAGTTGCAAGACGTTCTTGTTGAACCCAGTGTATTTGCCTCTAGAGATACACATTCGGAAGGTGGTCCCATACCTTGTCAAGGTTGGAATCCAATATACAATAAGCGCCCGCGGTTTTCGATTGTATACTATATATGGGGAGCGTGAGATGCAAGCGTTCCTCTAGATTGCTAATTATTTGTATTTAGATATTATGATAATATCAGAATAAGCTATGATTTCAGAAATGTTTTGGGTTATAGTAAGGTAAAAACCATCTGTGTTTATGTGTGGGCTGGTCTTACTATTATCCTTTGATTTCATAAAGGAATTTCCAAAGTTAAACAAGTGTGTGTTATGTGAATTCATCACTGATAGTATTCCAGACTGACCCGGTGTATTTTGTTTAAAATAAAATGTGCTCGGGTCAGACCGAGTGTATTTCCAGGTTAGGTTTGCTTAGAGTTCTGGTGCTGGAAGCAGGAGGCTTCACCGCTATTCTATAAAGTATTGTTCCGCTGTGTCTGATGTGTGTTGTACTCTGATGATTGGTATGTATATACAGTTCCTGTATATAAAGGTATTTGATATTATATTTTATTCATTCCGCTGTGAGATTCTGATATGGTGTTCTTCTTCTTTCTTCTATTCTAATATTTCTTTCTTTCTATTCTCACCCTCTAATTTCTTTCTCATGACAATCCAGTGTCTTCGATGCTTGAATAGTCGAATGGTGGTTTATGTCGATTTTAGGGGTCGAAAATCCGCTGGGTCATTACAGTGGTATCAGAGCTATTGGTTTAGAGATAACATTGGCTCTGTGGTGTGACTCAATAGAGATGGGGTTAGTAATACCTAGATTGAGTTTGTGTACATATACGAGAGCGCGTATTTGTAATTTGATATTAAAAAATTTTTGAATTTTTTTTCCCAATTTATTTTGTTATAAAATAAAAGTAAAGGTTATTATAGTATGGGCAATCAGTTGGATTTGTTGATTGAACGATATGTTTGGATGGTATGCTCGATTCCATGAATATAAACCTGAACCTGAATCGATTTGGTTGAAAACCAAGCTGAAATAAGTAATTCGAATAAATCAATCCAGATATTTAAATCCGAATGGATAATTAAAGAAATAAATGAAGTGATTATAAATGATTATAACATCGCATGGATTGAATCGTATGTATAATTGTGTGTGTTATGAATGGTATAGATATTTTGAACATAACTGATATTGTTTTGATGGATAATGAATTGGTTTGAGTTAAGAACAGGTGCAGACGAGCCAGTTCAGCTTTAAATCAGTTCAAAGGAGAAATTCTGGAGTTAATCGAATCCAGAGCTACATAATAATTAAGCAAGCTCGAATGAAATATATCGCTTATCGCATAATAACGCTCGCCAAAAGGTACGCCTACGCAAATATGAAATTTTGGTTTTGTTTGGAATTTGGGATTTGATTTTGGATTTTTCCGACCATGATGGTCGATGTATACATATTTCTTGATCCTGCAATTTTGCAGATGTCCTCCGTACAGGGGAGACTCTGCCGAAATTTTTCCAAATTTAAAGGAGTTAGAATTTTTTTGAAGATTTTTGGAAAATTATTTTATTTGAAATAAATTGGTTCTAAAACCAAATGGGGTCAGTTTGAAAATAAATTCGAGTTTTAAAATTAATTCTTTTTGGAAAAGATAAAAGGGATTTAACATTCTTTTTACCTTAGCAATTTCGAGGACGAAATTATTTTAAGGGGGAAGGAATGTAACGACCCGTATTTTCGGCCTATTTATTTAGATTATTTTTAATTATTTAAAATATTGGTTTGAATTTAAATGATCAAATTTAACGATTTATTTGGAATATATTATTTAAATAAATAATAAAATAATATTTTAATTTAAAAAAATTTGGGAAAATATAGAATTTGCCATATATTATGATCGAGTAGTTTAAATTGGTCAAATATTGGTTATATTGAAAATATAGTGACGATTTCGATTCGAAAACGAAGGTCAAGCGATATGGTTTATAATTTAATTAAATAACGAGCTGCAGCGGCGCGACAGTTCGCGATTTGGCGTTTTGAACTTCAATTGGTCGTACTGGGTTCAAAATAAGTCGGATTTCCTTGAAACAAGAAACGTCGGGACCGGTTTGACGATATCTTTCCAATGGTTGAGAAAAATCTAGTTTTCGTCGTGTAGATTTTATTTTATGTCCAAATCAAATTTTGAAAAAAACGTTATGGAATTTCCTTTATATATATAGCGCTGTGTTTATATAAAATGAGGGTTTTTTAATATTTTAAATATCATTTTGGCTTGAAATTCAACCGTGGATATTTTATTGTGGTAGTATACGATATTCTAGTCATGTATGGCTAATTTCAATATTTTAATATTATTACATTGAGGAATTTTAAAATTGGTTTATTTTATTTGAATTGGCCAGTTATAAAAGGGCAATTTTTCAAACGACCTCTGTTTTCGATGAAATAAATTTTATTGGGACCACAACGGTAAATTATTGCTAGGTTTCAAGTGGCGCGTCAATCGGGGTTAATTTGTGAGCGTGGAAAAATAAAATACAAATAAAAGCGACCATTTGAACGTGAAAGAGGGTCACTGCAGCAAACGAACTCGGAATTCGATGAAACAAGTTTCATTAGGACCGTATCGTCAAATTATACTATGCTGTCCATTCACATCTCGAAAGCGGTTTGTATGTGAGCGCAGCAGCGAATAAACGACGTTCGAAACGCGATAGGTACGAAATAAAAATCGTTAGTCAGCGTCACTCGTCAAATCAACATAAAATATATTATCCTCACCTATATATACCCCCCTACATCAAAAATTTCCAGCAAAAACTAAATCTTCTTCCATCAATTTTGCAAAAAAGACCCTAAATAAAAATCTATTTATTTCTCTCAATCTAGCGAGGATTTGCTATGGCGGTCTGAACAAAAGTTGTAGATCGGCTCATTCCCTACCTGTTGTAAAAAGTTGGGGTGGTATTGTCGAGTGTGGTGGCCGGAATCGGGGTTAAACAGCAGAAAATGACTTTCGTTCTTGGCCAAAATTGAGGAGAATGGGTTGATTTCAGTAGATGAGACCTTAGGGCTTTTGTAGAGGAGAGATGAGGCATTCAAATGGATGAGGTCTCGGGTTCTACAAGTGACGGTGGTCGGAGAAATCGAGAGATGAACTGCGGTGATGGTTTCTGGGTGTTTTTGTAAAGATAGCAGCGGGTTTGGTGGCTTTCCGATCGGAGGAGGTGGAGATGGGGTCGCGGTTTGGAGGGGGGTGAAGCGTGGTTGCATGGCGGTGACATCGGAGGTGGTGGTGCTGCCCCAGGTAGTTGGGCGACGAAGAATTTGAACAATGATCGGAATTGGGGAAGACATGGAATTCTGGCGGCCGAAGCAACGAGGGAGGTCAGGGTCAGTGGCGTAGGGGGACGGAGGTGGCGGCGTTCTGGCGAGGTGCCCAGGTAGGCGTCTCGATCACTGGAGGAGCGGTGGTCAAAGGTTGGAATCGTTGTTTATGGTGTTGGGTTTTCACGTTGGGGACATCGGGTTTGAGGAAGGGAGAAAAGGGAAACCGCGTTTTTCCTTATTACGAGGATGACATGGCACGGGGGGATTAATTAAATTTATTTATTTTCAATTATTTAATTAATTAAACATCGTATAAGTATTAAAACTTTAAAACAACGTATCTCGCTCATACGGTAACAAAATTTGACAAAACTGGATCCGTTGGGATCGCAGGGACGAGACCTATCTGATGGCACTAACTAGTAGTTGATCTGACATAGTTGAAAATTCAGTTAATTTTGAACGTCCGTTCAAGATTCAAAGGAACATACGCGTCAACCGCCAACCGTATAAATCTGGTGAGTTAATTCTCACACCTTCTGGAATCCTGTGATGTGGTAAATTCATATTAAATATAATTTACCATTAAAAAGTATAAATTGGTTGATTGGTTGCAATTGGTTGACTATTGGTTGAATGGTTGTTGTTATTTATAATTCATCGTTTTTAATTTATGGATGATTGAAATTTATTTCATACATCATTATGAAATGTATAACTAACTGTGATGCAGGGAAGAACAGGTTGGAGGGATCCGACCGGATTCCTCAAATATTATATATGTTATTTGGTTGTTTCATATTGTTGATTTTGAACTGATTTAACCCCATATGGTATAAAGACCTATTTGAACGTGATGGTTAAATAGATATTCACATGTGTTGTGTTTAAAATCAACCGACAGTGTTGATTGGGTAATTGGCAGTGAATGGCCTAAAATGTGTTGTTTCTAACGTCAGTTGACCATTCGGTGAATTGACGCAGTTGAAATTATAAATTCTTTTATAACTGAATTAAAGTTCTTCAATTATGTTGTGTAAATATTTAGATTTTGAAATGTACCAATATGTGTTTTAAATCAAGTTTATATAAGAAATTGTATAAGTGGTTTATATAAGACTTAAAAGCTGAAAGGGGCAAAGAAATTACCTACGGTTTAGTAAAATAGAATAATGGTTTTTATAATAATTAAATGGTGATTTTAAAATTAATTAAGTTATTCAATTAATTTTAAAAAAGGGAAATGACAAATGAAATCAGTTAACTGCTAACTGATATGTACGGGTGGGAAAAATCAGCCGTTTTGAGTAAAATAGACAAAGGAGATAAATTTGATTTACATATCCTGAATAATGAAACTATTAGTTAATCCTCGATTAACTATAAGTTAAGGAAAATTATTGAATTGTTTAGAGTAGATAAAGTGATTTTTACTTGTTAAGCTTTTCCAAATGATAAATATACTAGTTTTAGTTGATAAACAAGTTAACTGTCTTAACATAGTTAATAATAAAGTTGATTATTATTATTTAGTTAATAGCAATTAAAGTGATGATTTGTAATTGGAATTCAAGGTATAAGTGATCAGATGACAATAAGTTGGTCAAAAGAGCGATAAAAGATTTATAAAAGGATTTAGGATCCAAGTTTTCAAAACGAGATTTGTAAATGGAAGTTGATTATTGGACGTGGGTTTTTCATTTAAACCCAAAGTATAAGTGGAATAATGTTTCAAGTTCAAAGGGGCGTTTATTGAAAATTTACTTAATTAAATGAATTAAGTAGAGAGATTATCGAACGAAGATTTCAGATATAAGAAATGGTTTATAAAAACCAGATTTGAAATCAAGATTGTAAACGATATTTTAATATCAGTGGTTAAGTTACAAACTATTATTTATTCTGAGATATGAACGGGTCAATCAAGGGCTGAGAGGTAACTAAAATACCCCAACTTGATTGGTTTCACTATTATCGAGGAATGGTATTAGTTTGGAGTGAAAAAAGGTGTTGAAATTGGTTTTCTCCTATAGAGGAATATTGAACTCTAATGCAAGGTTTTGGGAAATAAATAATACTGAAATATTAGTTTCAGAAGAAATAAGAATATTGGTTTCAAATTATATTGAATATTTGTTATTCAATTAGAGTTGATCAAAGATAGTATTTGAAGTAGAATTAGTCAAACATAGTTATGCAGGAAGAGTTGCCATTGCGTATAACTGCAAGCGAAATTCGCAGGGCTGTGAATAGCCTACGGCGGTCGGATGTTTCCTGAGGGAATCAGGCGTAACCATTGTGATCGCTGCGATCTAGAGTCAAGCGAATGGAATAAATCGAATATTAGTTAGTTGATAGGGGTAAATAAGTCGAGTTAGTCAAGTTAGAGTTAATCGATCAAAGTAAATCAGTCAGAGTTAATTAGAGGAAATTTGGTTTATATCATTAGTATATTAAATAAGAATTCAATTTATCGTATTTTAAAATATTAAAAGAGTTAGAAGTCTTAATTAAGCAGAATTGAATTAGTTTGTTTTAATTTTAAAAGGGCAAAGTAATGCTGAATGTTGAACAAGTAAACTCATTGGGGTGTCATGTTTGAAACACAATATTTTTTGATAGTTAAATCACCGACTATCGAATCTGTCCAATACGATTGTTGGTACAAAAAGACCGGGATCGAATTTATATTCGAAAACCATTTCGACCAACGAATACGTAAAGAGATTAGAAGATGATCGAGATGGAGCATTGAAGACTGTAGAATTTCATAAATGGAAGGACCACTAATATTCTCTGACTTACAAGCAGAGATAAGCTGTGATTCTGTCGTGCTTGGAATCTATGGGTTGCAGGGACTTCTCTCTATTGATCCATGGGGTGATTCCTATATGAGATGCAGTAGGAGAGTACCTTCGGTTCACCCTATTCCTGAATGACTTGTATGTACGGATGTCTGACAGAGTATTTCCAAAGGGAATTACACGCGTTGATTTCTCCAAACGTACCATAGTTGATGGCGGAGAAATGGTTATTCTCTAGCCAAATAAACTAGAGTATTTTTTTGGACGTCAATCAAGTGTGATCTGGCAGATCTGACGATGTGGCATTCAAAGTGAATGATGACCAGATGTTTTAAAGTTAAGTTCTGACCTCAAGCCTCATCAACCGGGAAATGACAAAAATCGGGCAGGCAGCATGGCTATGTGGGTCGCTCCCATTAGGATGTATGATCACCTATCTAGAGAAATTCCAATTGCTTTTTTAATCTATATTCGATGCTATCCCTTTTCGGGAGGCGGTTGTTGATCCCAACCGTCGGTGATATATATTCGATACACTCAAGCGAAATTAGTGGTCGGTCATGTGAGGGCCGGATTGCAAGACGCTCTTGTTGAACCCAGTGCATTCGCCTCTAGAGATACACATTCGGAAGGTGGTCCCATACCTTGTCATGTTTGGAATCCAATATCCAATAAGCACCCGCGGTTTTCGATTGTATACTATATATGGGGAGCGTGAGATGCAAGCGTTCCTCTAGATTGCTAATTATTTGTATTTAGACATTATGATAATATCAGAATAAGCTATGATTTCTAAAATGTTTTGGGTTATAGTAAGGTAAAAACCGTCTGTGTTTATGTGTGGGTTGGTCTTACTATTATCCTTTGATTTCATAAAGGAATTTCCAAAGTTAAACAAGTGTGTGTTATGTGAATTCATCACTGATAGTATTCCAGAATGACCTGGTGTATTTTGTTTTAAATCAAATGTGCTCGGGTCAGACCGAGTGTATTTCCAGGTTAGGTTTGCTTGGAGTTCAGGTGCTGGAAGCAGGAGCTTCACCGCTAGTATATAAAGTAATGTTCCGCTGTGTTTGATGTATGTTGTACTCTGATGATTGGTATGTATATACAGTTCCTGTATATAAAGGTATTTGATATTATATTTTATTCATTCCGTTGTGAGATTCTGATATGGTGTTCTTCTTCTTTCTTCTATTCTAATATTTCTTTCTATTCTCACCCTCTAATTTCTTTCTCATGACAATCCAGTGTTTTAGATGCTTGAATAGTCGACAAGGTGGTTTATGTCGATTTTCGGGGTCGAAAATCCGCTGGGTCGTTACAAATGATTTGTTCCTTATTTGTAGTTTCCTCTTTTGAATTCTCGGCTGATAAAATTGGCTTTGATAAAAACTTTTGCTGAGATTCTTGGGGAAATAAAATTACTTGCCAAGTTTGGAAAAATGATTTAAACGACCCTTGAACGATTTTTCTCTGGAAATATTTCTTGCCAAATATTGTGACTTGATTGAAATTGATTATAAATGCTTGCTGAAATCACTGTGTTGCATTTCTTGGCTTCACCATTATAAAAACTGCACCATTCATTTGACAAACTACATATTTAGCTTCTGCCTTGAGCTTGCACTTGCACTTCCAAACTTGTGCATGTCTGCCATTGTGACCATTGCTTGAAAATTGACTGCTTGCCAGAACATTATTGAAATGTAATTTGAACATGCTAAATTTCTGGAAAATCTTATTAAAACCTTCTCAGCAATAAATGATTGAATTCAGGAAATACTGAAAACAATTTAAATGGATTTTTTAATGCGCAAAATAAAACCATTGATTTATGCATATCTGAAGCCCAATTAATTCATAAATCACACGTGCCAAACTTGAGTCATTGATTGTATCTCTGATTGCATATGTGAGCATACCTTTGGAAATCATGCCAAAATATTTACTGTCCCATTTATGTGAATGCTTCATGATCATTTTGCTGTGTCCATTTCTCCAGTGTAACTTGATCATCATGTATTTGTTGATGTTTGCTTTACCATGTATACTGCCATGAATGTTTGTATTATATCTGAAACAAGTACATGTGTTTGTTGCTATAAGCTGCTTCATGAATTTTCTTTGGCTTTACTAAAACTTTGGTTTGCATTGTGCACCATTGACCTTGTGAGCTTGTATACTCGTTCATCTTGTATCTGTTTCGACCCATGCAAACTTGCTCTGTCAAGTCACACATGCTACACTATACTTTGTTGAACCATGAACCTTTCCTTCTCTTGATCACTTGCTGCATGTATATTTGAGTATGCCGAACCATTTATGTCCATATTAGCTGTTCCATTTTCTTTGAAGTGATCCATGCTGAGATGCACTTGAACATTGAACTGATTCGACCACTTTAAAAAGTCTTGAACCTGATCATGTATGACTGTGTTGAGCTGATACTTGCACTTGCTCTAGCTTGGTTGATTCATTGACTGTGTATTGACCTTCCATCCCATGTTGACATGTTTTGTAACGACCCGGATTTGTCATTTAATAAGAATCATACAAAAATATACGATTTTGTTATTAAATAAGGATTTTACAAAAATCACATTTTTGTCATTTAATAAGGATTATAGGACAATAACATTTTTGGCAAACTTGATTACAGAATGTAAAACAACATTTTTGTGTTAAAACATGTTAGTGAGATAACATATCTTTTTGTGTTAAAACATGTTAGAGAAATAAAATATCATTTTGTGTTAAAACATGTTAGAAAAATAAAATATCATTTTTGTGTTAAAAATGTTAGTGAATTAGAAAATGAACTTTTTACTCATTAAAAAGGATATAACAAAATTCATATTTTGTTTACATTAAAAGGATATAACAAAATTAATATTTTGTTTACATCAAAAGGATATAACAAAATTCATATTTTGTTTACATTAAAAAGGATATAACAAAATTCATATTGTATTTACATTAAAAGAATTAGACAAAATTATCGGTTTTGGTCAAATTAAAAAGAATTGAATTAAACAGGATTAGATTTTTATTATCATATTTTGTTACAATGAAAGGATTAGAAAATAAAGATTACATCTTTATGGTATTGAAATGAATATAAATTTAATATTACATTGTTACTGTAATTTGTCACCTTTGAATTGTCAAAATAAAAATTGTCATTTTTGTTTACATAAAAGAGTTTGATAGAAAAGCGCATTTTTGATTAAAACTTGATTAGTGATAGGAGTTGAAATTACATTTTTCTTTTATTTGTATTCCTTATTGAAAATAAAACATGAAATGAAAATATACATTTTTGTAAAAAGAATAGGATTAAAAGGTGTAACGACCCAGAAAATCTGAACCAATTAAAAATTTTTAAATTGGCTAAAATAATGGATTTTAAATATTTAAAATAAATATTTTAAATAATAGCAATGAAAAGTGAGTTTGAATCGACGTTTGAAAACGAATATAATTAATTCTAATTATAAACAAGGCCTGAAATGGCGCTGCAGTTTCAAAATTTGAATTCAAACTTTGTCGGACTGTACCGGGTGCAAAACAAAACGGATTTGAGTGAAACCAAAAATATTTAAATCTGTTAGTGAGTACCTTTCTAACAAATCTGAAAAATCGAATTTTCATAGCGGAAAGAAAAAGTTATGGCCAAATGAATTTTCAGAAAGGTCGCTATGGAATTTATATAGCCCGTGAAATTGGCCATTTTGCATACGACCTCGGAATTCGCCGAAACCACTTTTGTTGGATCCAGGATGTGAAATTATTGCTAGGTTTCAAATTTCATAATTTTTGAAGCTAGTATGTGAGCATGTCAAAGGAAAACGTGTTTTGGTCAATTACATTTAAATTGGATCGACCAGAAATGGGCCTTTTTGCAAACGGTCTCAGAATTCGATGAAACTAGTTTTGTTGGGACCACGTCGTCAAAACATAGCCAGATTTATTTTTCTGGAATTTTTCGAATTAGTTTGTGGCTCTGGCAAATTGAAATGTACGTTCAAATCGAATATTGAATGTTATATATTTTAAATTGAATGAAAACTAAGTGAAACAGTCGAATGGGCCTACGAAACATATCCCATTGTGTTCGAAATGGGGGTAAAACACTAGGGACGACAGTCGTTGGGTTTGGATTGGTGGTCGTGTCAGAAACCCCCTTTTTAAAACCATCGGCAATAGAATTATTTCCTTCATAAATTAAATTAAATAAAAAAATTGAAAAAAAACCCGTAACCCTACGAATCAACAGCGGCTTCCTCTTCATCGCTTCCTCCTCTGATCACTCCCTCCACACGAAGAATTAGACCCTGCTCCTGTTGGGGATTTTGAAGAGCTCTCTTCCAGCTTCAAATCCATATAGGTGGCGCCCTCCATCGAGTTGTATTCGTCGAGAATCGCGCCAGAGAAGTTGCGCCGTTCATCGTCGCCGTGCTCCACCGATCCGTCGTCGCACCTGACGCCTCCACCACCTTCAGGCGCGCGCTTCCAGCCTCTTGAACGTGGCGCAGCTCGATCGACGAATCGCTGTGCGGATTGAAAGATTTCTGCAACCCTAGTTTTGAATCAAAATGCTGAGGTACGGGTTTTATTTACTAAAATGATTTTGACGCTGTAAAGTGTTGCAAAACTTTGAAAAATCGTATCTTTTTCGTTTCTTGACGAAATTCGATGAAACAGGAAACATTGTGACCATGTGGACGTCTTCTACCTTCTAGAAGAGACCGCATATTTTTCTGAGCCTTCTGCTATTTTTGGTGGAGTGGAACCCAATGTGAGATTTCTAATTTATAAACGATATGGAAAACGACGATGTATAAATTATATAGTCGATGTATGAGTTATATAAGTGTTGTACACCCCTTGTATAAGAGTTGTATAAGTTGTACGTTCGATGTATAAGTTATATAGGCGTTGTAAAAATTATATATGTGTTGAAATAGAAGTGAATTGCTATATATATATACACACGCCCCTCGTCCACAAACCATGGACGATATTTATTGGTTGTGATTGGTGTGAAAATTGATTGATAGCGAGTGGTTGATTGGAATTGTTTGTGGTTGATATTGATTGATTGTGGTTGAAAAATACCCATCTGTGGTTGAGAAATATTTGGTTGAAACCACATAGGATTAGTTTGTGGAAATGAAATAAATATACATGTCGCCTGCATGCGAACTAGATGCATGATTCCCCATTGTCAAAAACCGCAAGGTTTTAAGGTAGAGCGAGGAGCCGTACTAGGGACGGTCCCGGTTTTAACTACCCTGCCGTTATGCTGCCGAAATTTTGAATAATATTCATGTGTTTGAATTATTTTCATTTGTTGAAACTATATTTATTCGTTGAATAGAAAACCTTCATGTGTTGAATTGAAACTCATTCGTTGAATTGAAATTCAGGCGTTGAATGGTATTCGTTTTTAAATATAAAAATCAACTTTTTATCTATATATACAAACTATAGAAAACCTTCATGTGTTGAATCGATATTCATTCGTTGAATTGAAATTCATGTGTTGAATGGTATTCATATTTTGAAATAAATTGTTTTATAATAAAAATCATATTTTTATCATCTATATGAACTATATAAAATAATCTCATTTTGAAATAAATTATTTTATAATAAAAATCCTATTTTTATCATCTATATGAACTATATAAAATAATCTCATTTTGAAATAAATTGTTTTATAATAAAAATCCTATTTTTATTACCTATATGAACTATATAAAATAATAGAGTTTTGAAATGAATTGTTTTATAATAAAAATCACATTTTTATTATATACATGAATTGTTAAAAATAGTGAAATGTTGAAATAGAAGACAATTAGATAAAAATATAATTTTTATCAAATGTATGAAAAGAATATAGTTTTGAAATAGAAGAATCGATATATATATATATATTTAAATAGAATTGAAATATATCGAATAACGACGCTGCAGTTCGTATTTTAAAACCGTGATTTCAAATGATTAGTACGGGAGATCCGACCATCGGATTTTCCTGAAATCGCAACCATTGGGTTCGCTTTGGAAAAATCTTTCCAACGGCACCAACTTTGTAAAAATCCAACGGTTGGATTATCTGGAACGTTTAATTCAAATCTGAAGAAAAACAGCGCCAGAATCAATTATATATATATATATATATATCAAAATATAATTATATTTAATCGAATAACGACGCTGCAGTTCGTATTTTGAAATCGAAACTTCAAACGATTGTACCGGGAGATCCGACCGTCGGATTTTCCCGAAACTGGAACCGTTGGATTCGTTTTGAAAAGATCTTTCTAATGATGTCAATTTTGAGAAGATCCAACGGTTAGATTTTCAGATATGTGTAAATCAAATCTGAAGAAAAACAGCGCCACGACCGCGTTCTGGCCCGAAGCGTCGTTTTGAATAAATTGGCTATTTTAAAATAAATAAAAATAGCGATAAATTGTTATAAAATATTATAAACGATATGAATGTGAAATTTAGAAATTAACTGCAGGTTGGCTAAGTCGAATGGTTTCCTGGGTGTTGATCTGATGTTGGTTTCGGCCTTCGGGGCTAATATTTGGGAAATCGTTCTCTTACTGATTGACGGTTAGTGACTAATGAATTGAAATGATGCGTGTGTATGTTAGTGTTTCACTTGTTTATTATATACGCGAGATGCTCAGAAAGACCGGGTTTATCCCATTCTGAATAACTGAATCGACGATAAGAAATCGAAGATGAAGACGGTGGTCGAAGACCGGAGATCTTCACCTCGTTTGGATGGTAACCGAGGTCCTGATTGGGAGGCATCCCGAAATATGGATAATGAGTGGTGATCGTCCAGACGTATGTGTTGATCGATGGGTTTGCGAGGTATTTAGTGCCTCCGGTTTCGTTCAGACCCAGAACGGACTTGTAAATGGACTGTGTGTCTGACAATGGATTTTATTCTGTGTTGATTGTTCTCTATTAAATATACATCTGTTTGGCGGCGGAGAATTTATTCTTTTGCTTAACGCCCTTCTCTGAAACGCACGAGCTCAGAGGTTGTATATCGATGGACATCATTCGCATGGCATGAATTGCTAGTGTGGCATGCCTAAGTGGCAAATTAACAAGGCTTCTGTTGAAAAGCAAAGTCTTGTGGCGATGATCAAAGCACCGCCTATGTGGCATAGCTTTGTGTATAACGTAAATTCGCGAGCCTCACACCCCGGTATGAACCAGAAACGGGAAAGGACATCAGGGAGGGCCTACGTTTCTTCCTAGCTAGAAGTGGCATCAGTGGTTTTACACGCCCTGACAAGTTTGACTTATGTGGTTGTTGTTGTTGTCAGGCGCCTCGGTTAGATCGGACGATCCGGGTTCGAAGGAGTCATTCCTTGGCTCGTTTACGCCCCAAAGGGCGGGGAAATGCAGTGTCCAGGAATTTTAATCCACATCGGTGGACCGGCCCTGACGATCCAAGGGTCACTCGAGCTCTGATCCTGAGACTCGGGCTAGGCAGTCTCGAATTCGGTAAGGACTATCTTTTGCCTTGGTTCAGGACGGAAATCCAATTTCCAAATACGTAACTATGCGGTTTTGATTGTATATATATGGCGACATGATATATGGTACCCATGCCGCCTATGATTGATAGTTATGATTCAAATTGTTTTTGAAACATATAAACACTAGTAATAATATCAAATGCTTTTACTTTATTCGTATCAATCATATTTTGGCCATTATAAGGTAAAACTCTATCCTCCGGTTTGCGTTGCATTGTGTGATGGGAACTGAGTCTTATAATGGCTTCATTTTTATAAAAAGATTGCGATGTTTAAAAGAAAGATTTGTTTTTAAAGCACTGGCAATCCGATGGAGTAAACCCGTTCCACGAAAGTGGCGTGGTCCTTTGATTAGCCATATTATAAATGTGTTAAGTAGATTTCTCATACCAGTCCCATGACTGACTCATAGTTTGTTTCACTTTCAAACTCGGGTGCCCCTTTTTCTACACAGGCAGCCTTGTATTCAGGTTTAGCAGGCTTTATCGGGATAGCTGGAGCTGAAGATGGATGCTATCATTTATCTCTTTTTATGCTGTTCAGCTCCTATTGTACATATTTTGTTTGTTTCTGCTGTAAACATTTATGTATAGCTGAACTGTATTTGTACTAAGTATGATCCTATATACTGTGTAACTCTGATGATTAAGTTTATCCAGTGTATTCTATTGTACATTATCTGGTGTATTTATTTAATTCTGTTCTGCTATTATCTGTTTCTGTGTTATATTCCAAAGATAACCCTTGTCTCCGTCAGAACGGGAAATGGGGTCGTCATAACGTGGTATCAGAGCTTTGGTTAAGCTTAGTTCTGGAATATAACATATTATTAACGAACTCGTTAGAAATAGAACCAGTAGTGTTCTAAGATGGGTAACTCATTACAGATAAGATCAGTAATATCCTAGTATGAGTAGAAGAATGAAATAACACCTAGATAGACGCATTTGCGTTCAAGTATTTGTCCCTATATTTTGAAATATCTTTTCTGTTGACCTGACACTTGATCTGCCATTTGCAGAAGAACTAGAAAATGAGTGCCAGAAACAGAAGAAGTGATACTGACCCGGATATAGAAGCTCTATTTATGAAATATAGAAATATGGGTGGAAAACCCTTCTCGGGTGAGGAATCAATTATGAAAACACAAGCTTGGATTCGATCGGCTGAGGAAATCTTCGAAGGATTAAAGCTGAGGGATAACCAGAAAAGATTACTGGCCCCCTGGGCACTCAAAGACGAAGCTTTGTTCTGGTGGGATTCTGTTATTAAGGATAATCCAGAAGGTGATATCACCTGGGATAGATTCAAAGTGATTTTCCTGGAAAGATTTACTCCTCCAGAAGCAATTGAGCGACTATGTGATGAATTTTCTTATTTGATACAAGGAGATATGACCATTCCCGAATATCATAAGAAATTCAACGAACTTTCTCACTTTGCCCCTCATCTAATTGAAAATC
Organism: Allium sativum; assembly: GCA_030737875.1. NCBI lineage: Eukaryota > Viridiplantae > Streptophyta > Magnoliopsida > Asparagales > Amaryllidaceae > Allium > Allium sativum. The sequence goes on along the minus strand of CM060910.1, from coordinate 197,356,812 downwards.
CAAAGAGGAAGAATATGAGATTTATCAACGGGCTTCAAAGAAAATATCAGAACAGTGTAATGAGGAACGTGAAGCTCCCTTTTCTGAAATGATATACATGTCTTATCAGTACGAAGATCTAGACAAGAAAGGTATGTTATAGTACAAAGAAGAAGTCAGCTCTAGTAATAAAATTGAGTCTGCATCAGATCGTCCTGAGGCCAGTACAATGTCTGAGGTCAGTAAGAAGCCTGAAGTAAACCGGAAAAGGGCTAGATCTGAAAAAGAACCAGCAATGATGGCCATATGCAGTAACTGCCATAAACAGGGGCATTTGACCAGGAATTGTAAACCCTCGAAGAAGCTAAAGAAAGATGAAACTAAATCCGGTAAGAAGTTTCAAGAGAATAGAAAGTGCAGTCAATGCCATCAGACCGGTCATCTTTCAAAGGCCTGCCCGCTATTCAGAAAGCCTGGGGCAGTACATGTAAATGAAGTGGCAGAAGTGCCTGCATCTTCGTCTGCTCAGGAAAGGTCTGATGTTTTAGAAGGCACATTCAATGTCAAGAATATTCCAGTTAAAGTTTTGCTTGATACAGGCGCATCACGAAGCTTCATTGCCAAGAATGCAGTTAAGAAGTTGAATTTGAATGTGAAGAAGCTCAAAGAACCAATGACTGTCCAAAATCCGGTCGGGGGTTCCATCGATCTCAGTTGGGTTTGTGCAGTACCTGTCTCTTTTTCCTGCTATAAATTCCCTACTATCTCTATCGTCATGAATTTTAATGAATTTGATCTTATTCTGGGATTGGATTGGCTAACCAAATATGAGGCAGAGGTTAAATGCGCCGACAGGATCGTTACGGCAAAGATAAAATTAGGTGGTTATATAACCATTCCCTGTGAAGGTCAGAAAGCTAATAGAAAAGACTTCTGGGCAGCTTTGGATGTCTCTCCAGCCCAAATAGAAAACATCCCTGAAGTCACAGAGAATATTCCTGACCTCATCAAAGATATTCCTGTCGTCAAGAATTATGCGGATGTGTTTGAAGAAGTTGTTCGCTTACCCCCGCAGAGAGAAATAGATTTCAAGATCGCTTTGATTCCGAATGCAAGGCCGGTAGTTCACGCTATCCGAAGAATGTCCTTGAAGGAGAAAGAAGAATTTGACAATCAAACACGATAGCTAGTATGGAAAGGTCTGATCAGGCCTAGTTTCTTTGATTGGGGAGCAGCAGTGGTGTTTGTCCCAAAATCAAATGGTACTCTGCGACTATGTGTAGATTATCGTGATTTGAATAAGCAGACGATAAAGAACAAATACCCATTGCCGCGGACCGATGATTTATTGGATCGTCTGAATGGAGCACAAGTATTCTCGAGGATGGACCTAGATACAGGCTTCCATCGACTTCGAATTGCCGAAGAGTGTGTTCCAATGGCAGCATTCAGAGGTCCCGACTTATTCTACGAGTGGTTAGTAATGTCGTTCGGCTTATGTAACGCTCCTGCTTACTTCGACGATCTAATGAATAGAGTGTTCAGAGGGGTTTTGAATAAATTTGTTCTGGTTTTCATTGACGATATTCTAATCTTCTCTAAATCAAAGGCCGAACATGAAAAGCATCTGGTACAGGTTCTGGAAATCCTCAGAAGGAATGTATTGAAGTCCAAACTGTCCAAATGTATATTCTGGCAAGAGGAAGTAAAATTTATGGGCCATGTCTGTAATAACCCGAAAATCTGAGCCAGTTTAAAATTTTTATTTTGGCAATTTTAGCGAATTTTGATTATTTAAAATGAATTATTTTAAATAAAAGCGACGAGAAATTTATTTTTAATATAATTCGAATGTATATATTATACGCGTCGTCGTTAGAATATAAATATTTATATATAATTATAAATAGAATTGAAAATGGCGCGGTAGTTCGATAATTCGATTTCAAACTTCAATTGAACGTACCGGGTGCAAAACAATCCGGATTTTAGTGAAACCAAAAATAATGGGATCTAATTGATGATATCTTTCCAACGAATCCGAAAGATCAAGATTTGATAGCGGGAATCAAAAGATATGTCCAGTTGAAAATTCTGAATAGTCGCTATGGAATACAGGCCCTTAAAAATGGACATTTTGCAAATGACCTCGGATTTCGACGAAACCACTTTTGTTGGGTCCGTGATGTCAATTTATTGCTAGATTCCAAATTTCATAATTTTCTGAATCAATATGTGAGCGTGGCAAAGGAAAACGCGTTTGACCAATTTCAGTTGATTTTAATCGACTGGAAATTGGCCATTTTTCCAACGGTCTCGGAATTCGACGAAACTAGTTTTGTTAGGACCGTATCGTCAATACGAAGCTAGAAAATATTTTTATGGAATTTTTCTAGTTAGTATGTGACCCCGGTAATTTGAAATGTACGTTTAAAATTCAATATAGCGATTTAAATGTAAATTCAACGGAAACTGATCGAAACAGCTGAATTGGCTTGAGTGGCATATCCCATTGTGTTCGGGATGGGGGTAATTAGCTAAGGACGACAGGCGGTGGGTCTCGTTTCGAGTTCGAATGAAAAAGTTACTTTTAAAAATATATATATATATATATATTATTATATATCTTCATTTCTCCCCCATCCTTTTCATTCGTTCAGAATAAAAAAAAAAAAAAAAAAGAAACCCGTTGACCCTCAGACCCCCCCCCCCCCCTCAAATCGATCGCCGCCCTCCACGAAGGCGCCGCCCACGCCCCGTAGCTCAGGCGAGCCCTCCGATCGAGATCCCCCCCCCCCCCCCCCGGCGCCAGCGGTGACCAACGCCAAACCCCCTCTCTCCGTCGCCCCCCCCCCCCTTTTCCGCTCCCTCCTCGCGACGTTCAAACCCCCCCAACACCAGAAAACGAGCCGCGCAACCACCACGCCCTGGACCACCGTAGACTGCCACCGCAAGAACGGCCTGCCGCCACCTCAGCAACGCCGTGGGACCCCACCACCACCGGGTCTCGCCTGCACCAGTCCTTCCCGCTTCCCCTTCCGAATGTGAGTTGTTTTTCCTTTTTATTCTTCTTTAAATTACACTGTGAAAGGAAATTGATTATTATATTAAAATAAATAGATTTTCATTCTATAAATAACATAGATTTGTATTTTATAAAGTGAAGTTTATATTTTTGTAATGATAAAAGTTATATTTTAGTTTATAAAAATAAAGAAAAAGTTAGGATTTTTAGAAAGGTAAAAATATGATTTTGCCTTAGGGAAGAATATAGTTTTTAATCCAATAAAGTTTAAATTTTTATACGGGTAGAGATAGGATTTTTCAAACTAAAAAGATTAGATTTTTAAAATATAAAAAGATTAGATTTTTGAAATTGAAAAGGTAAAATCTTTAAATATGAAAAAACGATGTTTTTAAATATGAAAAGGCGATGTTTTTAAATATGAAAAGGCGATGTTTTTAAATGTGAAAAGGCGAAATTTTTAGATATAAAAATGCGAAATCTATATTTTTGAAATGGAATTTTATCTATATTGAATAGCGAAAGAAAAATATGATTTTTATATATTGAACTTCGAAAGAAAAATAGAATTTTTATATGTTGAACTTCGAAATAAAAATTCGATTTTTATATATTGAATAACGAAGTAAAAATTCGATTTTTACATATGTAGTGGCTACAGCAACGAAGATGCGATGACGATGAAGATTTCTATCAAAGAAGAGTCAAGATGATTGGATAGCTATCTGTGAGAATTTCTCACCTTTCAATTTATTTTTCTAGTTATATATATATATATATATATACTAGGATGCAGACGGTGCTTAGTAGCACCCGACACAATCGTCCACAGACCATGGACTTGTTTGTTTGGCTGTGTTGTTAGTTAGATTGTTTGAGTTGATTTGAATTGTTTGGTGAAATGAAATTGATATGATTGATGTGTGAATGGCGTGGGCCTTCACTAGACCGGGGATAAGGCTAGGCCTTGTCCCGTTTCTAGTATCGTGCCGTTATGCCGCCGAAATTTTCTAAAATAAGTTAGAAAAATAAAAATATCATTTTATTTAAAGAATGAATTGAATAGAAATTCATAGGTTGAAAATATAATTTTTAACGTGAAGTGAATAAAATAGAATATTCATTTACAAACCAGACGGTTTGTTTATGTTCACCTATTTGAATGACATTGATTGGGACGATAAATTTTACACATCGCCCAACAGCACAAATAAAATATGTGTTTGATTGTTTGAAACCCCACACGGGTGTTGGGATGAAATTTGAAGTTCACTCATCCTGATTGATTAAATATGTCGATCGATTGATTGACAGGCTGTTATAAGCGTTGAATATCTATATTTGATGCTTTTACAGTGTAGTGCACTTTGGTTGATGGTTGATTATTTTCAATGTTATTATATACATGTGTTGTATGAAAATCCATATAATTAACTTTATATGGTAATTGATTGGGCCTCATTCCAATTTGAAAAATAAAGAATATTATAAAATAAAAGTTCATGTGTTGACAGTACTCATCCATTGAGATTGGTCATGTGTTGAACGAAATATTTTAGTAATAAAATTTACATCTTTATCGATATAAAATAAAAGTTCATGTGTTGACAGTACTCATCCATTGAGATTGGTCATGTGTTGAACGAAATATTTTGATAACAACTATTTTGAAAAAGAAATATTTGAAATAGAAGATTTGAAAATAGAAATTTATGAAGCCGTGTTGATTAGATTGACGCCATTTTGACGTGAACGATATCTATATCGATTTTAAACGATTTCGAAATGAATTGAATTGAAAACGATTTCGAAATGAATTGAATTGAAAACGATTTCGAAATGAATTGAATTGAAAACGATTCCGAAATGAATTGAATTGAAAACGATTTCGAAATGAATTGAATTGAAAACGATTTCGAAATGAATTGAATTGAAAACGATTTCGAAATGAATTGAATTGAAAACGATTTCGAAATGAATTGAATTGAAAACGATTTCGAAATGAATTGAATTGAAAACGATTTCGAAATGAATTGAATTGAAAACGATTTCGAAATGAATTGAATTGAAAACGAATTCAAATTGAATTGAAAGCAAATTGAAACGAATTCAAATTGAATTGAAATTTGAATTGAATAGAAATGAATTTTAAAACGAATATATAGAGAAGAATTCAATTTTGATTTGAATTGAAACGGAAGTTGAAATTGCTTTTGAATCGAATTTAAAACTATTTATATAATTCGTTTTAAATAGAAATCGACAAAATATATTATATATATATTATATATATAATATAATGGCCTGAATAGAACGCGCCGCCCCGCGGCAGTTCGTGAATTTCGACCATTTATTTCAAACGGGCATTGCGGGAGATCCGACCGTCGGATTCTCCTAAAACCGGAACCGTTGGGTTCGTATCGAAAAGAGCTTTCTAACGAATATTAGAAATTAGAAATCTAACGGTTGGATTGGGAATTATGTCCAAATCAAATTCGAAAAAGGTCGCTGTAAGTGCAGTTCGATGACCGTTGATGGAAATCGACTGTACGGGCCTTGATAAAATTATTAAAAATAGTAATAATTTGTGTAAAATCATAAGAAATGATTTGTGAAGATTTGGGATGAAAAACTTCATGTTTGAAAAGATAAAAATAGATTTTTATCGAAATGAACTGGTTTTGAACTAGAATTATAATTCTATTTATTTTTAAATAAATAAATTGAATTTAAAAAGGGTTTTAAAAATAACCAGAATATCCAATGATTGCATTGGAGTGGATTTGAATCGAAATTGTCTTCGGAATATTTCGATGTTGGAATTCGTGATTATACAGATGCTGTTATGGAAATTTGAAAGATATATATTTATATCGTTATTTCCAATACGACATTTGTTAGTCGTAGAATTCGATATTGAATATAAGCCGATATATTTTCTATTCAGAGCCTTGTATTGAATATCGAATGTGATTTGGGTTTGTCGTGAGTGGTGTCTTCACTAACACTGTTCTTGAACCCAGTTGAGAAAAGGTTAAATCTTTTTATTTAGATTTAATGAAGTGTACCAATTAAATAATATTTAATTGGAATTGAATTGATATTGATTTTTGGGTTTATCGTGAACAGTGTTTTAAATAACACTCGTTCTTTAACCCGATAATTAATGAATGTGACTTTGGGTTTATCGTGAACCGTGTTTTAAATGACACTGATTCTTTAACCCGGTTAACGATTAAAACTAAGTGGAGTTTTAATGAATCTTTAATTAGATTGAAATAATCGAGAATGGAGTATCACCAGTTTTGCTCCAGGCGATAGTTAAATCTTTAATTAGATTTGAACGTGAAATGGTAATTGAATTTACCGATAACACTGTGGTGTTAGATATGAAGTATTACCAGTTTTACTTCATGGGATAAATAGGTTGGGATTGGGAAATTAAAACAAATGATTACTTCGGTAAGTTTCGTTAATCCCGGCTAGTTGAATCGAAATTCAAATGTAGATTAAAGAATAAATTCAAGAATTTATCTTTGATAAGATTAATGGGAACCTTTCCCTATGAATGTGAAATTTAGAAACTAACTGTCGGTTAGCTAAGCAGAATGGTTTTCTGGATATTGATCTGATGTTGGTTTCGGCCTTCGGGGTTAATATTTGGGGAATTATTCTCTTGATTAATTTACGGTTAGTGACTGATGAATTGGAATGAGGCGTATGTTGTGTTTGTGTAACACTTATTTAAAATATACGCGAGTTATTCGGAAAGACCGGGTTTATCCCATTCTGAATAACTGATACGACGATAAGTCGAAGATGAAAACGATGGTCGAAGACCGGAGGTCTTCACGTCGTTTGGGTGATTACTGATGATCTTGATTGGGTTGTACACCCAAGAAGATGGAAACAGTTAGTGATCGTCCAGACGTACTTGGAGATCGATGGATATGCGGGGTACTAGGTGCCTCCGGTTTCGTTCAGACCCAGAACGGACTTGTAAATGGACTGTGTGTCTGACATTGGATTTTAGTCCGTGTGATTGATCTCTATTAAATATATATCTGTTTGGCGGCGGAGAATTTATTCTCTTGCTTAACGCCCTTCTCTGAGACGTACGAGCTCAGGGGTTATATATTGATGGATATCAAACGCATGGAGTGAATTGCCTGTGTGGCATGCCTAAGTGGCAATTGATCGAGGCTTCTGTTGAAAAGCAAAGTCTTGTGGTGATGATCAAAGCACGGCCTTTGTGGCGTAGCTTTGTGTAACGTTTACTTCGCGAGTTTCACACCTGGTATGAATCAAAAACGGGAGACGGACCTCAGGGAGGGCATGCGTTTCTTCCTAGTTAGAAGTGGCGTCAGTGGTTTTACACGCCCTGACGAGTTTGACTTATGTGGTTGTTTTTGTTGCGAGGCGCCTCGGATTGATCGGTCGTTCTCGAACCGATGGAGTCATTTAGTTGGCTCATTTACGCCCCAAAGGGCGGGGAAACGTAGTGTTCAGGCATAATAATCCACAGCGGTGGACCGGCCCTGACGATCCATGGGGCAGTTGCGGCTGTTCCTGAGGCTCGGACTAGGCAGTCTCGAATCGGTTGAGGACTATCTTTTGCCTCGGTTCATAGACGGAAATCCAATTTCCAAATACGTGACTTTGCGGTTTTATTTGTAGAGCCTAGTATGGCGACATAGTGGGATGGGGCGCTCATGCCGCCTATGATTGATACTTATGATTTGAAGTTGTTTTATACACTATGCACTTATAATAGTATCAAATGATTTGTTTTAAAACGTATCAAGCATTCTTTGGCTGTTATAAGGGAAAACCCTATCCCCCGGCTTGCGTTGCATTGTGTGATTGGACCTGGGTCTTATAACAGCTTCATCTTTCTTTATTTAGCATTGCGCTGTTTGTTTTATGCACTGGTATTCTTTGGAGGAAACCCGTTCCGTGTTTTACGGCGTGGTCCCTTTATTTACCTAACTTTTAAAATAAAGAATAATAACTGTTTTAGTTCTCACACCAGTCACATGACTGACCTGGAGTTTATTGTTTTAACCTAAACTCTGGGTGCCCCTATTTTCCGCACGGGCAGCTAGTAGTTTTGGTTTTGCAGATTTATATTCACAGGATCCTGGTTTACAGCTGGAACGATATCCGGAAAGCTTTGTATCCGTATATCTCTTCTAGTTGTGTATTGTATTATTTTCCGCTGCGATGTATTTAAATGTAATTTAAATCTCTGATATTTCTGTGTAATATTCATTTATACTCTGTATATTCTTGTAATCTGATGCATTGTTGTAATATACAATGAAATGTTCTTCTGTATGTGTTCTGTTGTGGCTTGTTCTCGAACTATCCGTCGCTTTCCTTTACGGGGAAGTTACGGGTCTTCACAGTTGGTATCAGAGCTTTGGTTTACAAAGCAGAGAACAAGGCACATTAGAACCATACGAAAGAATTCATCAGATATTGGATTAGTAATATCCAATTAGAATGACTCGTTACAGATGGGATCAGTAGAATCCTAGAACGAGTGTGAAGAGTATATTTTTAAAATGAAAACAATTTTTGTTTTGAAAATTTAAATCAATTATTCGTATTTGATTATTTATTTATATTGACTTTGGACAGTCCAGTATATAAAGATTTTGCATATACGCCTTGCAAACGTGTATTTAAAGTTTTAATATACTGGATAGATATAGAATCATACTCTAGTGGCCCGAAGATGATTCTGATGGTTGAGTACTCATCGTCAGAATTTATATTCGTGTGACGAAGGTGTGATATCTATATATTTCCATTAGACTGGTGTGAGAACCAAAATTTAGGTAGGGCCTATTGTTGTGAATTGGCATTAAAAACATGATTTTTGTATATGTATTAAAATTATGAATTTGAAAAGCTAATCAACTAATTGATTGATGTTTGTGTTGTTTGTTTATTTGTTTGCTAATTTTTAGCCATTTAGCCTAACAGAACCAAATATTGAATTGTATTGAAATTTGGTCGCATTTGCTTGCATATACATATATATCATTGAGCAGGTCATAGCAAGGAGGCTAGAGCCAGAGAATAAAATTTGTTTGCCCGACAAATAGGTACATGTTTACTACATAATTTACTGTTTTGTTTGGGTGATGATGATTTTATGAGCCTATTGGCTAGCCGCTTGGCTTTTTCTTTTTTCTTTTTGAGATCTGAAGGACCGGGGAAGCTATTTGAAATTCCCCGATGCTCCCGATGCAGGGGAGGTTATGGCGAAATTTTTCGAAAATTTAGGGTGTTAGATAAATTTTTGAAATTTTGAAAATTCTCAGAAACAGAAAAGTTGGAGAATGGAAGCCAGATCGAGCGTGGAGTTAATTAATCAAACCACTTTCGACTTTGTTCCTTTTCGGGGACGAAAAGTTTTAAGTGGGGGAGATTGTAATAACCCGAAAATCAGGGCCAGTTTAAAATTTTTATTTTGGCAATTTTAGCGAATTTTGATTATTTAAAATGAATTATTTTAAATAAAAGCGACGAGAAATTTATTTTTAATATAATTCGAACGTATATATTATACGCGTCGTCGTTAGAATATAAATATTTATATATAATTATAAATAGAATTGAAAATGGCGCGGTAGTTCGATAATTCGATTTCAAACTTCAATTGAACGTACCGGGTGCAAAACAATCCGGATTTTAGTGAAACCAAAAATAATGGGATCTAATTGATGATATCTTTCCAATGAATCCGAAAGATCAAGATTTGATAGCGGGAATCAAAAGATATGTCCAGTTGAAAATTCTGAATAGTCGCTATGGAATACAGGCCCTTAAAAATGGACATTTTGCAAATGACCTCGGATTTCGATGAAACCACTTTTGTTGGGTCCGTGATGTCAATTTATTGCTAGATTCCAAATTTCATAATTTTCTGAATCAATATGTGAGCGTGGCAAAGGAAAACGCGTTTGACCAATTTTAGTTGATTTTATTCGACTGGAAATTGGCCATTTTTCCAACGGTCTCGGAATTCGACGAAACTAGTTTTGTTAGGACCGTATCGTCAATACGAAGATAGAAAATATTTTTCTGGAATTTTTCTAGTTAGTATGTGACCCCGGTAATTTGAAATGTACGTTTAAAATTCAATATAGCGATTTAAATGTAAATTCAACGGAAACTGATCGAAACAGCTGAATTGGCTTGAGTGGCATATCCCATTGTGTTCGGGATGGGGGTAATTAGCTAGGGACGACAGGCGGTGGGTCTCGTTTCGAGTTCGAATGAAAAAGTTACTTTTAAAAAAAAAAAAAAATATATATATATTATTATATATCTTCATTTCTCCCCCATCCTTTTCATTCGTTCAGAATAAAAAAAAAACCCGTTGACCCTCAGACCCCCCTCCCACTCAAATCGATCGCCGCCCTCCACGAAGGCGCCGCCCACGCCCCGCAGCTCAGGCGAGCCCTTCGATCGAGATCCCCCCCCCCCCCCCCCCGGCGCCAGCGGTGACCAACGCCCTCCAGCCTCCCCAACGCCAAACCCCCTCTCTCCGTCGCCCCCCCTTTTCCGCTCCCTCCTCGCGACGTTCAAACCCCCCCAACACCAGAAAACGAGCCGCGCAACCACCACGCCCTGGACCACCGTAGACTGCCACCGCAAGAACGGCCTGCCGCCACCTCAGCAACGCCGTGGGACCCCACCACCACCGGGTCTCGCCTGCACCAGTCCTTCCCGCTTCCCCTTCAGAATGTGAGTTGTTTTTCCTTTTTGTTCTTCTTTAAATTACACTGTGAAAGGAAATTGATTATTATATTAAAATAAATAGATTTTCATTCTATAAATAACATAGATTTGTATTTTATAAAGTGAAGTTTATATTTTTGTAATGATAAAAGTTATATTTTAGTTTATAAAAATAAAGAAAAAGTTAGGATTTTTAGAAAGGTAAAAATATGATTTTGCCTTAGGGAAGAATATGGTTTTTAATCCAATAAAGTTTAAATTTTTATACGGGTAGAGATAGGATTTTTCAAACTAAAAAGATTAGATTTTTAAAATATAAAAAGATTAGATTTTTGAAATTGAAAAGGTAAAATCTTTAAATATGAAAAAACGATGTTTTTAAATATGAAAAGGCGATGTTTTTAAATATGAAAAGGCGATGTTTTTAAATGTGAAAAGGCGAAATTTTTAGATATAAAAATGCGAAATCTATATTTTTGAAATGGAATTTTATCTATATTGAATAGCGAAAGAAAAATATGATTTTTATATATTGAACTTCGAAAGAAAAATAGAATTTTTATATGTTGAACTTCGAAATAAAAATTCGATTTTTATATATTGAATAACGAAGTAAAAATTCGATTTTTACATATGTAGTGGCTACAGCAACGAAGATGCGATGACGATGAAGATTTCTATCAAAGAAGAGTCAAGATGATTGGATAGCTATCTGTGAGAATTTCTCACCTTTCAATTTATTTTTCTAGTTATATATATATATATATATATATATACTAGGATGCAGACGGTGCTTAGTAGCACCCGACACAATCGTCCACAGACCATGGACTTGTTTGTTTGGCTGTGTTGTTAGTTAGATTGTTTGAGTTGATTTGAATTGTTTGGTGAAATGAAATTGATATGATTGATGTGTGAATGGCGTGGGCCTTCACTAGACCGGGGATAAGGCTAGGCCTTGTCCCGTTTCTAGTATCGTGTCGTTATGCCGCCGAAATTTTCTAAAATAAGTTAGAAAAATAAAAATATCATTTTATTTAAAGAATGAATTGAATAGAAATTCATAGGTTGAAAATATAATTTTTAACGTGAAGTGAATAAAATAGAATATTCATTTACAAACCAGACGATTTGTTTATGTTCACCTATTTGAATGACATTGATTGGGACGATAAATTTTACACATCGCCCAACAGCACAAATAAAATATGTGTTTGATTGTTTGAAACCCCACACGGGTGTTGGGATGAAATTTGAAGTTCACTCATCCTGATTGATTAAATATGTCGATCGATTGATTGACAGGCTGTTATAAGCGTTGAATATCTATATTTGATGCTTTTACAGTGTAGTGCACTTTGGTTGATGGTTGATTATTTTCAATGTTATTATATACATGTGTTGTATGAAAATCCATATAATTAACTTTATATGGTAATTGATTGGGCCTCATTCCAATTTGAAAAATAAAGAATATTATAAAATAAAAGTTCATGTGTTGACAGTACTCATCCATTGAGATTGGTCATGTGTTGAACGAAATATTTTAGTAATAAAATTTACATCTTTATCGATATAAAATAAAAGTTCATGTGTTGACAGTACTCATCCATTGAGATTGGTCATGTGTTGAACGAAATATTTTGATAACAACTATTTTGAAAAAGAAATATTTGAAATAGAATATTTGAAAATAGAAATTTATGAAGCCGTGTTGATTAGATTGACGCCATTTTGACGTGAACGATATCTATATCGATTTTAAACGATTTCGAAATGAATTGAATTGAAAACGATTTCGAAATGAATTGAATTGAAAACGATTTCGAAATGAATTGAATTGAAAACGATTTCGAAATGAATTGAATTGAAAACGATTTCGAAATGAATTGAATTGAAAACGATTTCGAAATGAATTGAATTGAAAACGATTTCGAAATGAATTGAATTGAAAACGATTTCGAAATGAATTGAATTGAAAACGATTTCGAAATGAATTGAATTGAAAACGATTTCGAAATGAATTGAATTGAAAACGATTTCGAAATGAATTGAATTGAAAACGATTTCGAAATGAATTGAATTGAAAACGATTTCGAAATGAATTGAATTGAAAACGATTTCGAAATGAATTGAATTGAAAACGATTTCGAAATGAATTGAATTGAAAACGATTTCGAAATGAATTGAATTGAAAACGATTTCGAAATGAATTGAATTGAAAACGATTTCGAAATGAATTGAATTGAAAACGATTTCGAAATGAATTGAATTGAAAACGATTTCGAAATGAATTGAATTGAAAACGAATTCAAATTGAATTGAAAGCAAATTGAAACGAATTCAAATTGAATTGAAATTTGAATTGAATAGAAATGAATTTTAAAACGAATTTATAGAGAAGAATTCAATTTTGATTTGAATTGAAACGGAAGTTGAAATTGCTTTTGAATCGAATTTAAAACTATTTATATAATTCGTTTTAAATAAAAATCGACGAAATATATTATATATATATTATATATATAATATAATGGCCTGAATAGAACGCGCCGCGCCGCGGCAGTTCGTGAATTTCGACCATTTATTTCAAACGGACATTGCGGGTGATCCGACCGTCGGATTCTCCTAAAACCGGAATCGTTGGGTTCGTATCGAAAAGAGCTTTCTAACGAATATTAGAAATTAGAAATCTAACGGTTGGATTGGGAATTATGTCCAAATCAAATTCGAAAAAGGTCGCTGTAAGTGCAGTTCGATGACCGTTGATGGAAATCGATTGTACGGGCCTTGATAAAATTATTAAAAATAGTAATAATTTGTGTAAAATAATAAGAAATGATTTGTGAAGATTTGGGATGAAAAACTTGATGTTTGAAAAGATAAAAATAGATTTTTATCGAAATGAACTGGTTTTGAACTAGAATTATAATTCTATTTATTTTTAAATAAATAAATTGAATTTAAAAAGGGGTTTAAAAATAACCAGAATATCCAATGATTGCATTGGAGTGGATTTGAATCGAAATTGTCTTCGGAATATTTCGATGTTGGAATTCGTGATTATACAGATGTTGTTATGGAAATTTGAAAGATATATATTTATATCATTATTTCCAATACGACATTTGTTAGTCGTAGAATTCGATATTGAATATAAGCCGATATATTTTCTATTCAGAGCCTTGTATTGAATATCGAATGTGATTTGGGTTTGTCGTGAGTGGTGTCTTCACTAACACTGTTCTTGAACCCAGTTGAGAAAAGGTTAAATCTTTTTATTTAGATTTAATGAAGTGTACCAATTAAATAATATTTAATTGGAATTGAATTGATATTGATTTTTGGGCTTATCGTGAACAGTGTTTTAAATAACACTCGTTCTTTAACCCGATAATTAATGAATGTGACTTTGGGTTTATCGTGGACCGTGTTTTAAATGACACTGATTCTTTAACCCAGTTAACGATTAAAACTAAGTGGAGTTTTAATGAATCTTTAATTAGATTGAAATAATCGAGAATGGAGTATCACAAGTTTTGCTCCAGGCGATAGTTAAATCTTTAATTAGATTTGAACGTGAAATGGTAATTGAATTTACCGATAACACTGTGGTGTTAGATATGAAGTATTACCAGTTTTACTTCATGGGATAAATAGGTTGGGATTGGGAAATTAAAACAAATGATTACTTCGGTAAGTTTCGTTAATCCCGGCTAGTTGAATCGAAATTCAAAAGTAGATTAAAGAATAAATTCAAGAATTTATCTTTGATAAGATTAATGGGAACCTTTCCCTATGAATGTGAAATTTAGAAACTAATTGTCGGTTAGCTAAGCAGAATGGTTTTCTGGATATTGATCTGATGTTGGTTTCGGCCTTCGGGGTTAATATTTGGGGAATTATTCTCTTGATTAATTTACGGTTAGTGACTGATGAATTGGAATGAGGCGTATGTTGTGTTTGTGTAACACTTATTTAAAATATACGCGAGTTATTCGGAAAGACCGGGTTTATCCCATTCTGAATAACTGATACGACGATAAGTCGAAGATGAAAACGATGGTCGAAGACCGGAGGTCTTCACGTCGTTTGGGTGATTACTGATGATCTTGATTGGGTTGTACACCCAAGAAGATGGAAACAGTTAGTGATCGTCCAGACGTACTTGGAGATCGATGGATATGCGGGGTACTAGGTGCCTCCGGTTTCGTTCAGACCCAGAACGGACTTGTAAATGGACTGTGTGTCTGACATTGGATTTTAGTCCGTGTGATTGATCTCTATTAAATATATATCTGTTTGGCGGCGGAGAATTTATTCTCTTGCTTAACGCCCTTCTCTGAGACGTACGAGCTCAGGGGTTACATATTGATGGATATCAAACGCATGGAGTGAATTGCCTGTGTGGCATGCCTAAGTGGCAATTGATCGAGGCTTCTGTTGAAAAGCAAAGTCTTGTGGTGATGATCAAAGCACAGCCTTTGTGGCGTAGCTTTGTGTAACGTTTACTTCGCGAGTTTCACACCCGGTATGAATCAAAAACGGGAGACGGACCTCAGGGAGGGCATGCGTTTCTTCCTAGTTAGAAGTGG
This sequence comes from Allium sativum, assembly GCA_030737875.1. Classification (NCBI taxonomy): domain Eukaryota; kingdom Viridiplantae; phylum Streptophyta; class Magnoliopsida; order Asparagales; family Amaryllidaceae; genus Allium; species Allium sativum. The sequence continues at coordinate 197,341,458 of CM060910.1, read as the reverse complement.
CGTCAGTGGTTTTACACGCCCTGACGAGTTTGACTTATGTGGTTGTTGCTGTTGCGAGGCGCCTCGGATTGATCGGTCGTTCTCGAACCGATGGAGTCATTTAGTTGGCTCATTTACGCCCCAAAGGGCGGGGAAACGTAGTGTTCAGGCATAATAATCCACAGCGGTGGACCGGCCCTGACGATCCATGGGGCAGTTGCGGCTGTTCCTGAGGCTCGGACTAGGCAGTCTCGAATCGGTTGAGGACTATCTTTTGCCTTGGTTCATAGACGGAAATCCAATTTCCAAATACGTGACTTTGCGGTTTTATTTGTAGAGCCTAGTATGGCGACATAGTGGGATGGGGCGCTCATGCCGCCTATGATTGATACTTATGATTTGAAGTTGTTTTATACACTATGCACTTATAATAGTATCAAATGATTTGTTTTAAAACGTATCAAGCATTCTTTGGCTGTTATAAGGGAAAACCCTATCCCCCGGCTTGCGTTGCATTGTGTGATAGGACCTGGGTCTTATAACAGCTTCATCTTTCTTTATTTAGCATTGCGCTGTTTGTTTTATGCACTGGTATTCTTGGGAGGAAACCCGTTCCGTGTTTTACGGCGTGGTCCCTTTATTTACCTAACTTTTAAAATAAAGAATAATAACTGTTTTAGTTCTCACACCAGTCACATGACTGACCTGGAGTTTATTGTTTTAACCTAAACTCTAGGTGCCCCTATTTTCCGCACGGGCAGCTAGTAGTTTTGGTTTTGCAGATTTATATTCACAGGATCCTGGTTTACAGCTGGAACGATATCCGGAAAGCTTTGTATCCGTATATCTCTTCTAGTTGTGTATTGTATTATTTTCCGCTGCGATGTATTTAAATGTAATTTAAATCTCTGATATTTCTGTGTAATATTCATTTATACTCTGTATATTCTTGTAATCTGATGCATTGTTGTAATATACAATGAAATGTTCTTCTGTATGCGTTCTGTTGTGGCTTGTTCTCGAACTATCCGTCGCTTTCCTTTACGGGGAAGTTACGGGTCTTCACAATGTCGTATCAAAAGAAGGAATTGCTGTGGATCCAAGCAAAATCACAGCTATTCAGAATTGGAAACAGCCCAGTACCCCCACTGAAGTCCGCAGTTTTCTCGGATTGGCTAGCTATTACCGGAAGTTCGTTAAAAACTTTTCGAAGATATCTGGTCATTTAACGAAGCTTACGAAGAAGCACTCTAAATTCAAATGGACTCCAGAAAGTGAGGAGGCTTTTGAAGAGCTAAAGTTAAGACTAACGACTGCTCCAGTGTTAACCATCATCGATGGCAATCATGGTTTGAAAGTCTGGACCGATGCTTCTAGAGAAGGCCTTGGCACAGAGTTAATGAAAAGGGGTCAAGTGATTGCTTATGCTAGCCGTCAGCTGAAACCGCATGAGAAAAACTACGTAACTCATGATCTGGAGTTATTGGCTATAGTATTTGCCTTGAAAATCTGGAGACACTATCTTCTGGGTGAGAGATTTGACCTTTTTACAGATCACCAGTCGCTAAAGTATCTGTTCACCCAGAAGGACTTGAATCTGAGGCAGCAACGTTGGCTAGAGTTCCTTGCAGCATACGATTTTGAGATTATATACACTCTAGGGAAAGCCAATGTCGTGGCTGATGCGTTAAGCCGAAAGAATGAAATGATCGCCAGTTTTATTATCACAACCTCATTGCTAGATAAAATATCTGCTCTTCAGAGGGATGATCACTTTATTCAGAAGATCAGAGAGATAATTCAACAAGGCGAACCCTCGAGTTTTCAAGTTGATAATGATGGAATTCTAAGGCTGAAAGGTCGAATCTGTGTTCCTAACATTCCTGAGCTCCGAAAGGAAGTACTGGATGAATGCCACAAGTCAAAACTTAGTATCCATCCGGGAGTAAGCAAACTGTACAATGACATCAAACTCACTTTCTGGTGGAAGTCGATGAAAAGGGACATTTCCTTATATGTTAGCCGATGCCCTACTTGCCAGCTGTCAAGAGCGACCAACAGAAACTGGCTGGATTGTTACAACCGTTAGACTTTCCTGGTTGGAAGTGGGAACATATTTCTATGGATTTCACTGATGGTATGCCCAGAACCAGAAAAGGGAATGACAGTATTTGGGTGATCGTAGATCGCTTCACGAAGACCGCCCATTTCATACCTGTCAGATCAAACAGAACTGCTCAGAGTCTGGCGCAGATATATTTCAAGGAAATAGTTAGACTACATGGAGTGTCGCTCAGTATAGTCAGTTATAGAGACACAATATTCACTAGCAAATTCTGGGAGGCATTTCAAGTCAAGCTGGGAACGAAGTTGAACTTGAGCACCGCTTATCATCCTCAGACAGATGGTCAGACTGAGAGGGTGAATCGTATTTTAGAAGATCTATTGCGGGTTTGTGTTCTAGATTTTGGTGGATCGTGGGATGACCATCTGCATTTGGCTGAATTCTCATATAATAACAGCTACCAAGCGAGCCTGACAATGTCGCCATTTGAAGCGTTGTATGGTAGGCTGTGCCGATCTCCCGCTTGTTGGGTCGAACCCGGTAATAGACTTGTGTTGGGGCCTGAAATGATCCGAGAAGCTGCCGACTAAGTCGACTTTATTAAGAACCGATTACTCGCCGCTCAAAGCCGACAAAAGAGCTATGCCGATAGGAGAAGAAGAGATATATCCTTTGCCATTGGCGACTATGTATATCTGAAAGTATCGCCGATGAGAGGAGTTATCCGGTTCGGTAAGACTGGAAAGTTGACGCCCAAATTCATCGGTCCATTTCCTATTCTGGAACGGATCGGAAATCTCGCTTATAGGGTTAAATTGCCAGATTGGTTGCCTGGGGTTCATGATGTATTTCACATATATCAACTTCGAAAGCATGTTCATGGTCCAGACTTGATCGTGGAAGAAGCAGCTCAACAGGATATTGAAATTACCCCTGAATTAGCTGTGAGAAGAGAGCCGCTAAAGATCATCGGCAAAGAAACCAAAGAGTTGAGGAACAAGAAGGTTCACTTAGTCAAAGTGCAATGGAGTGGAGATCCGCGAGATTGTGCTTGAGAAACTGAGGAGAGCATTCAGAAAGCTTATCCTAGATGCCGAGTGGATATCTCTGATTGACTCCGGTGCAAGGTACATTTACCATACTTTGCATTACCAATTAGTTCTCTATTCTGTTGTTATTTTCATTCCATGGATGTGCACTTTTGATTCTATAGTCCGAATGATTTTAAAAGAGTATAGAAATTGATTAGTATATTTTTGAAAAGTTAAAAACAATTTGATTGTTGTTTTTGTTGTGTGATAATAGATTTGATTTATTAAAATTATTAAAACGATAGTTAATTTAATCAATAATAGAATGAATGGTAGAATTTATTCGATTATATCACACATTTAACTGATTAGAAAATAGATAGAAATATATACTTGTGCATTATATATGTTTGAACAGGTAATTGGATAGCTGTTGATTAAAGATTTTATTTGCGTGCCCGACAAATAGGTAAACCTTAATGAGTTGGATGCGAAATATTATTATATCAACTCCTGTGAATGCCATTGGATGCGGAGTGCTGGTTATTCTGTGTGTAAAAATTCGCCATAGGATAGTAACAATTAATTTTGAACTACATTAGATGGCATACTTCAGAAGATAGACATACTTCATCATATACCACATAAGCATTTGGAGCTTGTGTGACGAGGTGGAAGATTTACCATACGAGCAAGGGGCTTGTATGGCGATGACTATATTTTAAAGGTTGAACTGATGACTGATATGGACTATTTAAATTGTAACGATAAAATTGCCAGATTAATAAAAAAAACCACACGGGTCTGGAGTTGACAATAATCACGTCTCTCTAGTTATTAGATACGGCACATGGACTATAAATTTCCCACACAGGACGAGGTGACGAGGATTTATCCTCTGGAGCATTTAAAATACACACTCCCTCAGGCTTTGACAGGTGACGAGAATTTATTCTATGGAGTTATTATCAACACACGCTCCCCTGTAAACACCAGAATACATCACTATAAATATGTGTATGCTTATTAGGATTTATTGGGTACCTAGTACGGCTTAATAAATTTCCAAACCTCTCCCCGTACAAAGGAGGTTATGGCGAAATTTTTCGAAAATTCCGGGTGTTAGCCAAATTTTTGAAGAATTTGGAAATTCTCAGAAACTGAAAAGTTGGAGAATTGAAGCAAGATTGAACATAGAGTAGATTAATCAAACCACTTTCGACTTTGTTCCTTTTCGGGGACGAAAAGTTTTAAGTGGGGGAGATTGTAACGACCCAGAAAATCTGAACCAATTTAAAAATTTTAAATTGGCTAAAATAATGGATTTTAAATATTTAAAATAAATATTTTAAATAATAGCAATGAAAAGTGAGTTTGAATCGACGTTTGAAAACGAATATAATTAATTCTAATTATAAACAAGGCCTGAAATGGCGCTGCAGTTTCAAAAATTGAATTTAAACTTTGTCGGACTGTACCAGGTGCAAAACAAAACGGATTTGAGTTAAACCAAAAATATTTAAATCTGTTAGTGAGTACCTTTCTAACAAATCTGAAAAATCGAATTTTCATAGCGGAAAGCAAAAGTATGTCCAAATGAATTTTCAGAAAGGTCGCTATGGAATTTATATAGCCCGTGAAATTGGCCATTTTGCATACGACCTCGAAATTCGACAAAACCACTTTTGTTGGATCCGGATGTGAAATTATTGCTAGGTTTCAAATTTCATAATTTTTGAAGCTGGTATGTGAGCGTGGCAAAGGAAAACGTGTTTTGGTCAATTATAGTTAAATTGGATCGACCAGAAATGGGCCTTTTTGCAAACGGTCTCAGAATTCGACGAAACTAGTTTTGTTGGGACCGCATCGTCAAAACATAGCCAGATTTATTTTTCTGGAATTTTTCGAATTAGTTTGTGGCCCTGGCAAATTGAAATGTACGTTCAAATCGAATATTGAATGTTATATATTTTAAATTGAATGGAAACTGAGTGAAACAGTCGAATGGGCCTACGAAACATATCCCATTGTGTTCGAAATGGGGGTAAAAAACTAGGGACGACAGTCGTTGGGTTTGGATTGGTGGTCGTGTCAGAAACCCCCTTTTTAAAACCATCGGCCAATAGAATTATTTCCTTCATAAATTAAATTAAATAAAAAAATCGAAAAAAAACCCGTAACCCTACGAATCGACAGCAGCTTCCTCTTCATCGCTTCCTCCTCTGATTACTCCCTCCACACGAAGAATTAGACCCTGCTCCTGTTGGGGATTTTGAAGAGCTCTCTTCCAGCTTCAAATCCATATAGGTGGCGCCCTCCATCGAGTTGTATTCGTCGAGAATCGCACCAGAGAAGTTGCGCCGTTCATCGTCGCCGTGCTCCACCGATCCGTCGTCGCACCTGACGCCTCCGCCACCTTCAGGCGCGCGCTTCCAGCCTCTTGAACGTGGCGCAGCCCGATCGACGAATCGCTGTGCGGATTGAAAGATTTCTGCAACCCTAGTTTTGAATCAAAACGCTGAGGTACGGGTTTTATTTACTAAAATGATTTTGACGCTTTAAAGTGTTGCAAAATTTTGAAAAATCATATCTTTTTTGTTTCTTGAAGAAATTCGATGAAACAGGAAACATTGTGACCATGTGGACGTCTTCTACCTTCTAGAAGAGACCGCATATTTTTCTGAGCCTTCTGCTATTTTTGGTGGAGTGGAACCCAACGATATGGAAAACGACGATGTATAAATTATATAGTCGATGTGTGAGTTATATAAGCGTGGTACACCCCTTGTATAAGCGTTGTATAAGTTGTACGTTCGATGTATAAGTTATATAGGCGTTGTAAAAATTATATATGTGTTGAAATAGAAGTGAATTGCTATATATATAGATATATATATATATGCCCCTCGTCCACAAACCATGGACGATATTTATTGGTTGTGATTGGTGTGAAAATTGATTGATAGCGAATGGTTGATTGGAATTGTTTGTGGTTGATATTGATTGATTGTGGTTGAAAAATACCCATCTGTGGTTGAGAAATATTTGGTTGAAACCACATAGGATTAGTTTGTGGAAATGGAATAAATATACATGCCGCCTGCGTGCGAACTAGATGCATGATTCCCCATTGTCAAAAACCGCGAGGTTTTAAGGTAGAGCGAGGAGCCTTACTAGGGACGGTCCCGGTTTTAACTACCCTGCCGTTATGCTGCCGAAATTTTGAATAATATTCATGTGTTTGAATTATTTTCATTTGTTGAAACTATATTTATTCGTTGAATAGAAAACCTTCATGTGTTGAATTGAAACTCGTTCATTGAATTGAAATTCATGTGTTAAATGGTATTCGTGTTTTAAATATAAAAATCACCTTTTTATCTATATATACAAACTATAGAAAACCTTCATGTGTTGAATCGATATTCATTCATTGAATTGAAATTCATGTGTTGAATGGTATTCATATTTTGAAATAAATTGTTTTATAATAAAAATCACATTTTTATCATCTATATGAACTATATAAAATAATCTCGTTTTGAAATAAATTGTTTTATAATAAAAATCCTATTTTTATCATCTATATGAACTATATAAAATAATCTCATTTTGAAATAAATTGTTTTATAATAAAAATCCTATTTTTATTACCTATATGAACTATATAAAATAATAGAGTTTTGAAATGAATTGTTTTACAATAAAAATCATATTTTTATTATATACATGAATTGTTAAAAATAGTGAAATGTTGAAATAGAAGACAGTTAGATAAAAATATAATTTTTATCAAATGTATGAAAAGAATATAGTTTTGTAATCGAAGAATCGATATATATATATATATATATATTTAAGTAGAATTGAAATATATCGAATAACGATGCTGCAGTTCGTATTTTGAAACCGTGATTTCAAACGATTAGTACGGGAGATCCGACCATCGGATTTTCCTGAAATCGCAACCGTTGGGTTCGCTTTGGAAAAATCATTCCAACGGCACCAACTTTGTAAAAATCCAATGGTTGGATTGTCTGGAATGTTTAATTCAAATCTAAAGAAAAACAGCGCCAGAATCGATTATATATATAAATACAATTATATTTAATCGAATAACGACGCTGCAGTTCGTATTTTGAAATCGAAACTTCAAACGATTGTACCGGGAGATCCGACCATCGGATTTTCCTGAAACTGGAACCGTTGGATTCGTTTTGAAAACATATTTCTAATGATGTAAATTTTGAGAAGATCCAACCGTTAGATTTTCAGATATGTGTTAATCAAATCTGAAGAAAAACAGCGCCACGGCCGCGTTATGGCCCGAAGCGTCGTTTTGAATAAATAGGCTATTTTAAAATAAATAAAAATAGCGATAAATCATTATAAAATACTATAAACGATATGAATGTGAAATTTAGAAATTAACTGAAGGTTGGCTAAGTCGAATGGTTTCCTGGTTGTTGATCTGATGTTGGTTTCGGCCTTCGGGGTTAATATTTGGGAAATCGTTCTCCTACTGATTGACGGTTAGTGGCTAATGAATTAAAATGATGTGTGTGTATGTTAGTGTTTCAATTGTTTATTATATACGCGAGTTGCTCAGAAAGACCAGGTTTATCCCATTCTGAATAACTGAATCGACGATAAGAAATCGAAGATGAAGACGGTGGTCGAAGACCGGAGAACTTCACCTAGTTTGGATGGTAACCGAGGTCCTGATTGGAAGGCATACCGAAATATGGATAATGAGTGGTGATCGTCCAGACATATGTGTTGATCGATGGGTTTGCGAGGTATTTAGTGCCTCCGGTTTCGTTCAGACCCAGAACGGACTTGTAAATGGACTGTGTGTCCGACATTGGATTTTATTCTATGTTGATTGATCTCTATTAAATATACATCTATTTGGCGGTGGAGAATTTATTCTTTTGCTTAACGCCCTTCTCTGAAACGCACGAGCTCAGAGGTTGTATATCGATGGACATCAGTCGCATGGCATGAATTGCTAGTGTGGCATGCCTAAGTGGCAAATGAACATGGCTTCTGTTGAAAAGCAAAGTCTTGTGGTGATGATCAAAGCACCGCCTATGTGGCATAGCTTTGTGTATAACGTAAATTCGCGAGCCTCACACCCCGATATGAACCAGAAACGGGAGAGGACATCAGGGAGGGCCTGCGTTTCTTCCTAGCTAGAAGTGGCGTCAGTGGTTTTACACGCCCTGACGAGTTTGACTTATGTGGTTGTTGCTGTTGCGAGGAGCCTTGGTTAGATCGGACGATCCGGGTCCGATGGAGTCATTCGTTGGCTCGTTTATGCCCCAAAGGGCGAGGAAACGCAGTGTCCAGGAATTTTAATCCACATCGGTGGACCGGCCCTAACGATCCAAGGGTCATCGAGCTCTGATCCTGAGACTCGGGCTAGGCAGTCTCGAATTCGGTAAGGACTATCTTTTGCCTTGGTTCAGGACGGAAATCCAATTTCCAAATACGTAACTGTGCGTTTTTGATTGTGTATATATATATGGCGACATGATATATGGTACCCATGCCGCCTATGATTGATAGTTATGATTCAAATTGTTTTTGAAACATATAAACACTAGTAGTAATATCAAATTATTTTGCTTTATTCGTATCAATCATATTTTGGCCATTATAAGGTAAAACTCTATCCTCCGGTTTGCGTTGCATTGTGTGATGGGAACTGAGTCTTATAATGGCTTCATTTTTATAAAAAGCATTGCGATGTTTAAAAGAAAGATTTGTTTTTAAAGCACTGGCAATCCGATGGAGTAAACCCGTTCCACGAAAGTGGCGTGGTCCTGTGATTAGCCATATTATAAATGTGTTAAGTAGATTTCTCATACCAGTCCCATGACTGACTCGTAGTTTGTTTCACTTTCAAACTCGGGTTCCCCTTTTTCTACACGGGCAGCCTTGTATTCAGGTTTAGCAGGCTTTATCGGGATAGCTGGAGCTGAAGATGGATGCTATCATTTATCTCATTTTATGTTGTTCAGCTACTATTGTACATATTTTGTTTGTTTCCGCTGTAAACATTTATGTATAGCTGAACTGTATTTGTACTAAGTATGATCCTGTATACTGTGTAACTCTGATGATTAAGTTTATCCAGTGTATTCTATTGTACATTATCTATAACGCCCCGCCTCTATACCCACTAACGTCCGGTTCATTTCGGAGAAATGTCGCAGACCATAACGGAGAATGAGGTTTGTGAAGGGCGACCGATTGTATAATTGCCCCGTGTGGGGAATTCACATCGAATTCTAGTACCGATTAAAATTTCGACATGACCATTCGGCACATAGGCCAACTACACAACGGCTATATGCAATTCAGAAAGCAGTATAAAATAGCCAACAACAACAATATAAATATGGTGTATCTCAAAGCCAGACACAGAATAATCATATCACAAAGGCGAAATAGATATGAATAAAACAAGAATGTGTACAGCAAGCTAGTGGTCAACAAAGATCCACTAATCCCAAAGGAATAAATACATGCACCATGATCTAAACAAAAGAATATGTACACAACAAGTGATAACGACATGGGTACAAAAGTACATAAAACTGCGGAGACAGAGTAGCAAGCTGAAAGCGGAAGATCAATCCTGCTATGAGTCCCAGAGGAGCACCTAAAATGACTCGGCCTTACCCGAGTATTATTTATAAGGAAATAAACAATAAACGGATCAGTCTAGCTGTACTTATCAAATAAACGGAGATAACAAGAGATATAACACAGGATGACATGATTCTACTAATAACATCTAATCATAACTAAATATGAAACATAGCATGTCAACACAACTATCTCTAAATAATCTCCTAGCTACTGTGGAATACAACATTCCAATAATCATAAATCATCAAGAAATCATAAATCACCAAGTAATCATAAATCATCAAGTAATCATAAATCACCAAGAAATCATAAATCACCAAGAAATCATAAATCATCAAGAGTTCATAAATCACCAAGAAATCATAAATCATCAAGAGTTCATAAATCACCAAGACACCATAGAAAACATCACCAAGAGGCAGGCCTGTTCACCAAGATGAGATACGATCTCTAGGTAGCGAACCCATAAGTTTGAGCCGAAGCCTTCCACGGTGTCGGGCTGCCGAAGCTCCCCACCGTGCCCGGGTTGTGACCCCGGAGAGAGGAAATCATAAATCATAGAAAATCATATAAAGTTGGACCGAAGTCTCATAGATGAAGGTCACAAATCGTATATTCCCACTCGGGCGATCGCGAACCAAACAACTATGTCATAGAGGCGGATACCATGGATCCGAGCGAATAGAAATTACTCCGAGCTAGTGAATATAAGAAAACAACAACATGTCCCATAACCACACGTTATTCTCGAATATTTACGAACCCGTAATTGGTTTCTATTCAAAACAGAGAAAATCATAGAAGGAGCATTGCCACGGTTTTCAATCGGACGAGTCCAAGAATTAACCATCGAAGCAAAAGCAAGGTTTCATAGTCCTTGATTTTACTAAGACGTTTAATTAGATTTCTCATACGAATGAGGAAAAGGTTTATAAAATATATACTAGTAGATTTGAAGAAGGTTCATAAAACGATTTCATAAATTAGCTTCATATAATGAAGTAAGATTGGAAACCATTTTAGTACAAGAGTTTGATATCTACTAATAACATAAAATCTCTTTGTATAACTTCAAAGTGGCAATAAACAATAGTACGATTGCCGAGGCAATCGATCAAGGGGGTTCACGTCACAATGACGTGATCTCAAATCATAAATCATAAACTCACATCACGACCACATACATGAAATCGAGGGATAACGGTTGTAATTTCGATCAACGAACGAATCGAAATCCCAAACTAGCACCCGAAGGCTTTTAAACCACATCGGAACAGACTCGAAGGATATCGAGTCGATAATTCACGTTTTAGAGCCGTGAATCATATTAGCAAGAGTATCGAATAAACTCGATATACAAAGCGAATGGGCTTTAGAATGATCACTTATTCAATTCACATAATAAACAAATGCTAATCTACCAAGATGGATCAACATTGGAAGAATCACATGAGAATCAAAGTCGAGGAATCGAGATGCAGAAATCTGCGAACCAGAGAAACTGACAAGTCACAAACGAAGTCGAAACGGGCCTAAACTTGGCCGGGAATGAGCTCAAACGATACCAAACTATTGACCGTGGTCTACTGGTCAATAGCAGTTTCAGGCAGACAGACGTCTGACCTGTAGTGATAGACGTCTGTCACTACAGGAAGCATTTTTTTATTTTTCCCGAGAGCCAGGACAGACGTCTGACCCATTTTGGTCAGACGTCTGAGCTGAAGTAATTAAGAAATTTAATTGCCAATGAGTGTGCAATCGGCCTCGGACGAGCCCCAGACCAATGGTGGTGGTATATGATGATTTCTAAGTGAAAATGAAGTATCTAAGGCTTACCGAAACATCATATAACACCAACAAACATGCACACACAATACGAACATGAGATTGCTATGATTTCGATTATAAACTTCAAGACGAATAAATTCCCTAATCAAAGCAAATCAAATACAATTCAAGCTATGACACAATGGTGTTATATACATGCAAATGAGGCTTCAAAGACTTGCCGAGACAACTTATAACACCCAAATGCACATACACAAACATTCATACAAGAGATTAGCGATGGTTTTGATCATATATTCGAAAATGAACTAAATTCCAAACCAAAGCACACCAAAGCGATTCAAGCGACTTGTGAAGACTTAGAACTTTGTCGGGGGACAACGGAGCTTCACAACATCACCAAATCAACTCAAAACATATGCATAGATCGTATGAACAATCCTTATCATAAATTTTCAACTCAATGAAACATAAGTACACAAAATCGGCTAAGTTACACTAGCCTAACCAATTCCCAAGCACAAGCAAAATCGTATGAACACTAAATTACACTTGTACAAGCACGAAGACTTGAGGCATAGATGTGAGTTCAAAAAGAACTCACCTTTGTTTGCTAGAAGATAGAAATCAAGCCAAAGCTTTGCTAAATCAACCTCTCATCAACAAGAGCTCAAGAATCTTCAACCTAAACACATATACATGAATCTCCTACGAATTAGGTCATAGGAAATTTCAGAAATTGAAGAGAGAATAGGTTGGAGAAGATGGAGAGGAGCTTACCTAAGCTTTTCTTTGGATTTGCACTTGATTTCAACAAGAATTGGAGCTCCAAGATCTAGCAAGGGCTTAGGGAATTTCTATTTCTCATTCCCTTCTCCATTTTCTATTTCTTTGTTGAAGTGAGAAATGAATGAAGAGGAGGAAGCTATTGGGGGTGTTTTAAGGTGGCTAGGTTAGTTAACCCAAACCCAAGCCCAAAGTCCCAAATTTCTGAAACTCGAAACATATCGAAGCTTATAGTCAAAAAGGTCGTAAACGACGTTTTGAACTCAATGGAAGTGGTCTCGAGTCCTAATTCGTTCATATGCAGAAAGTGATATTTTGGTCAAATATCCAATGAAAAAGACCAAAATTGCTCAACTCAAAAGGTATCGATGTTTACAGTCAAAAAGATCGTAAATGATGATCCGGACTCAATGGAAGTGGTCCCGAATCCTAATTTTATCATTTGTGAAAAACGATATTTTGAGTGATACATAAGATACGACGATATATTTAGACAAAATATCTAAATCTATTATCATCGAATGAGCCGGTTGTTACATTATCTGGTGTATTTATTTAATTCTGTTCTGCTATTATTTGTTTCTGTGTTATATTCCAAAGATAACCCTTGTCTCCGTCAGAACGGGAAATGGGGTCGTCATAAAAGGTTGCGTTTTTGTGTGATATTAAAAGAATATACATTTTGTCATTAAGAAGAAATATCTCAAATTTTGATCACTAAAAAGAAGATTAAAGAAAAGATGAAACATTTTTTGTCCATTCAAGAATGATTAGACAAAAAGATACATCTTTGTTCATTTGAAAGAAGGAGACATTTTTTGTCCATTAAAAAGAAAGTATACATTTTTTTTCCTTAATAAGAAAGAGACATTTTTGGCTCAGTATAAAGAGAAAGACATTTTTATTCATTAAACAAAAATAGACATTGTTGTTCATTTAAAGGATTAAACAAAAATGGACATCTTTGTTCATCAAAAAGGTTTTTTCAAAAATATTCATTTTTGTCAATATGGCGTAGTTAAACAAAAATATTCACTTTTGGCAAATGAAAAAGAATGAAATAAAAACATTCATTTTTGTCAAATGTAATAGAATAAGAATAGAAACATTGATTTTCTCATGTAAAAAAAGAATGAGATTAAAATATAGTCATTTTATCATGTAAAAAGAAATAAAATAAAGACCTTCATTTTTGTCATTTTAAAATGAATGACACCAAAATATATATTTTTTGTTATTTAAGGGGATTACACCAAAATATACATTTTTGGTTATTTAAAGGGATTACACAAAAAGATATGAAAGTTAATATTTTTATTATCGATTAGATACAATAAAAAGATTAGAAATAAAAGTTAATATTTTATTTGTCGATTAGTCACAATAAAGAGATCATATGTTAAAGATATGATGTTAGCGAAGAATTGAAATATATGTCTGTGATGTTGAAATGTTTGATGTGTTAAATATATTTTTTAGTATATTCAAATTGAATATTACACTCCCATTTACAAGTTACCCGACATGTTTATGTGATTGGGACGATAATTTCCACACATCGCCCAAGTGCACAAATATATTATTATTTGTTTGATGGATGAAACCCCACAGGGGTATTGGGATGATATTGGACACACACTAATCCCAATATTTAATTATCTGTCAATCGATGGATTGACAGTCTGTGATGAGCGTTATTTATTTACTTTAATGCTCACACGATTATAAATTCCACTTTGGTCGTCATTTGGATGTTTGATAATTATTTATCATGATTGTTGATTACATACAATATATGGTTGTTGATTGAGTCACATTCCAATAAAGAATATTCTAGAAAAATAATATTTTGGAAAATGTCTTAGAAAAAGAATATTTTTGAAAAGGATTGTATTTTAGAATTTTTTTTTTTTGAAATGAACTAGTTATTAACTAGAATAAATCATTAAATTAAGATTTAATGAAGTTTTCCAATTAGTGAATATTTAATTGAAATTAAATTAAATAAATTGGATTTTGGGTTTGTCGTGAATGGTGTCTTCAATTACACCTTTCTTAAACCCAGTTGAGAAATGAATAAATCTTTTAATTAAGATTTTTTTTTTTAAAGTTTTCAATTATATTTAGTAATTGAAATAAGATGAAATGTGAGTTGGGTTTATTATGGACCATGTTTTTAAGTGACATGTGTTCTTTAACCCAACTGGTAGTGAAAATATGATTTGGAAATTATAAATCTTTTATTAAGATTTAAATGGGAATTTTCCAAAAGTAAAGTTTTCCAATTTAATATATTAAATTGGAGTTGAATAGAATTCGAATTAATGATAACCGAGATAAGCTTCTGTAAAAGAAGACCGATACTACATATGGAATTTAAGAGGCTTTGCCGCTATTCCATTTATATTATTGGTCGGATACAGAAATTTATAATGAGTATATATGGATTTGAGTTCTGTGAAGATTCCATATTTTATGGAAGATGATTTTGGATTTGCTGTGAACTATGTTTTTAAATGACATTAGTTCTTTAACCCAGTTAAAGATAAGATTAATTTCTTAAATTTAATTAATCATTGAATAATGATTTGTGATATTTAAAACCAAATTGGGATTTTAATAAATCTTTAAAAAGATTTGAGAATAAATTTAAAGAGTTTATCTTTGATAAGATAATGTGAATATTTTATTAAAAAGAATATTATGAATTGGAATGAGGCGTTGGATGTGTTTTTATAGTACTTGATTTTTAATTATAAAATACGTGAGTTATTCGGGAAGACCGGGTTCAACCCATTCCGAATAATTACTACGACGATGAAGAGTCGATGATGAAGATGATGGTTGAAGACCAACGATCTTCACATTCAACGGATGTATTGCTACTAAGACCCTTGATGGGAGTAGCTACCCTGAAGGGGCTTCAATGGTGGCAGTCCGGACTATGGTTGATTGTTCGGATTTGGTTTTCGCTCAGACCCAGAGCATAAGCTAGGAAATGGATGCATGTCTGACATTGGATTTCGTTCCATGTGAATTAAATCGATTTCTGTTAATGTATGTCTGTTTGGTGGTAGAGGATTTATTCTCTACTTAACACCCGGGTATATGTTAATAGTGATGGATCACATGGCATGGATTGTCAATGTGGCACGCCAAGATGAAAATGATCAAGGCTTTTGTTGAAAACAGGGCCTTGTGGGATGATCAAAGTATAGCCTATTACGGCATAACTTTGTGTATATCGTGACTTCACGAGCCTCACACCCCGGTATGAGTCAAAAATGGGAGAAGGGGACGCAGGGAGTGCACACGTTATCTTTTTAGCTAGAGTAATGTCAGGGACCTACCAGCGCTGACATTTTACTTATGTGGTTGATGGATTACGAGGTACATCATGTTTTATAGGCCGTTAGTGGTCATATTATAGGTCCAAAAGGACCGGGAAACGTGTGTTCAGGCATAACTAATCCACGACCCTTCGGAGTGGACCGACCTTGCAGCTATCCAAGGGTTGCCCATAGGTGTGATCCTAGGGCATTTGCTAGAGTGTCTTGAATCGGTAAGGAGCTCCTCCCTAGCCTTGAATCATGATGGAAACCAAATTTCCAATACGACCCCATGCGGTTTTGATTGTAGAACTAGTATGGCGACATAGTAGGATGGGGTACTATGCCGTCTATGATTAATACATTATGATTGAAATGATTTATGAAAACATATACACACTAATACTAAATCCGTTTTATCGTATCAAGCATCTTTTGACCATTATAAGGTAAAACCCTATCCTCCGGTTTGCGTTGCATTGTGTGATGGGACTTGGGTCTTATAATGGTTTCATTTTTTCTAAAAAGCATTGCGTTGTTTAACGATTTACTTTATTTTATGCACTGGCAATCCAATGGAGTATACCCATTCCGTGTTAGCGACGTGGTCCTATGATTAGCCGTATTATTAGATAAGTCAAGTTAGATTTCTCATACCAGTCCCATGACTGACCTGTAGTTTGTTTCACTGGCAAACTCGGGTGCCCATATTTTCCACACAGGCAGTCGAGTAGCTTTTTGCAGATATATTCACAGGGTCCTGGTTTACAGCTGAAGTGGTATTCGGAAAGCTCTGTATCCGTGTATTCCTTTCGGTTGTATATTTGTAGTATTTTCTGCTGCTATTTAATTGTAATTTAAGTCTCTGATATTATTGTATTTCTATTGTGTAATAAGTATACATACTCTGTTATATTCTTGTACTCTGATGTAATTGTTGTAATCAGCAATAAAATGTTCTTCAGTTTGTGTTCTGATGTGTATTGTTCTCAAAGCAATCCAGGCTTTCCTTTACTGGGAAGTTTGGGTCGTTTCATGTTTACATTACACCATGTTTGCTTCACTAATCATATTTGTTGTAGTTCGACCACTTTGCTTGACTCCATGTTGTTGAGCTTTTACTGAGTCTTGTTGCACCAACACTTTGCTGAATAGACTTTGTTTTCATGTGCACTGAGTCGAGAAGGTCTACGTGGCTACTACTCAGCTACACACTGAATTGGCGTGGCAATGCACACGTGTGTGTGTGTATATATATATATATATATATATATATATATATATATATACACGTGTGTATATGCAGCCATTCAGAAAATTTCTTGTCCCTGGACATATACAAACTGTCTGCTTATGCACAGATGAATGAGATCAAGTCATGAAAAATGATGAGAAACACACAAGAAATCTGAGGCAAATAAAATTTTAAAATTAAAATTTATATTCACATATATTCAGTTTTTATTTCTATTGTAGTGTACTATGTGTGTGTTTCTGTATATGACAGGTATGAGGACTGGACTGACTGTGCTGTGAAGGCAGAAGATTGAAGACTGAAGACAAGAAGGCAGTGTGTAATGTCAAAAAAAAATGTACGAGTCTGAAACTGTATATGAGTCAATGTATATATATAAAATGTAACTGTGTATCTGTTGTGTATGTATAACTGAGTGACAATGAATGAACTGTACTGAGGAGCTGTGAGAGAATTGTACTGATATATGTAATAAACAAATTTGATTGAAATAAAATATTATTTTATTGTTGTCAAATGAACTTGACTATTTTATTCTGTTTATATACAACAATATGAAGTGAATTGTAAAATAGTGGAGTTATAACTAGTTGTACTGTGTGAGTGTTTTAAATATAATATTATATTTAAATACAATATTGTATGAATATATGAATGTCTGTACAGTCGTATATAAATATAAATATTATATTCATATATGTGAAATTATACAGCAGTACAATAACAAACCCATTTATATTAATATATATTTGGTTGTTATCATCAAACAAAATCATATAATTGTGTATACAACACCGTTATATACAACAATCTCCCCCTTTTGATGATGACAAACAAATATGAAGATTTTGAATATAATAAATGTGTTTGAGAGTGAAGAACTGAACTCCCCCTATTTGAAAGCTCCCCCTACAACAGAAACTCCCCCTATAACTGTGCATGAGTGAAACGAATGAATAAATAATGAATTTTCAAAATTAAAAATAGTGTTCAGATATTAATGAACTCTATAGAAGAGTTGTCTATTGGAACAATACTCTTACTGATCTATTAGCAACAAGTAGGTCTACGCCAGGAGAATTAGTAATGTGTCAGGAAAAATTAGTACAAGAGGCTGTGGATACACTTCTTGATAATGGGATACGCGGACAACCAATGAGGGATGGTCATAATAAAGTTTACAAATCATTTTCAGATGTAATTGAAGGCAAAGAAGGAAGATTTCGTGAGACTCTGCTTGGTAAAGTCTGACGAGAATAATATTCTATGACTAATAACTCATTTATTTTTAAACCGATCCATTTATTATCTATTATTTGATTTACTAAGCCTTTATACTGGAATGAATCAATAGTCAAAAATATTCACTCATAAATCAAAATCAAAATCTCAACCCATTCTCCCCCTTTTGTTATCATCAAAAGGATACAGAATTTTAAAATATAGATGAAAAATGACTAAAAATATAATTTCAGCATAAGAGGAAGAACGATCATCATAAATCTCAATCAATCAAACAAAAATCATAATATTCTGAGAGTAGACGGCATATTTCACATTGTAGATAATGACAGATTTACAATGAAATTTATAAAAATGGAGAGAGTTATAAAAATATGAATATTTTCCAATAAAAATTTATAAAATGAAGCACAAAAACAGTGGTGGATTTGGACTATTATTAATAATTCAATTTAAGTGACAAATTTGTATAATCTCAAATCCTAATATCTATCAATCAACAAATCATAATACGTCATACGATTTCAACACATTTCACAGATTAGAAAGATGAATTGATAGGCTGGATTTTATACTCTGAGGAGAAATTCAGATTAATTTATATTTATAGCACATTTTTCCTTTTTGTTTTTATTGTTATTTAAGAGCACACTGACCACGCATAACCAGAGCTTGGATTTTTAAATGAGGTCAGTCGCAACTTAAATTATAAGTTGTCTCATAACCATGCATGACCAGAACTTGGAATTTTAAATGAGATTAGAGACACACTTATGTATTAAATATATATTTATTATTTTCAGCTTTAAAAGGAACAAAAAACTCCTTAGTATATAAAACCAAAAATGGATGATAGAAAAGCGGTAGGTACAGAAATGGTCTATGAATTAAATTTCTAAATTAATTATATTATGAAATATGCTTGACTGTACCGGGATTATTGAAAATTTTCAATTATCACTAATTCTGAATAAAAATATAGTCCCATTTCTATTACAAATAATTTCCACTGCTTTAAAACAATATGATTTAAAAAAAACTCTCCACATTAATATAAAATCATGATGGATGGCAGAATGATAAAAGATAAAGAAGATGTTCATGAAATAATTGCCAAGTCAAAGATATTATAAGAAATGTACAACCATCATGAAAAAATCAAATAAAATTCCCCTCTTGTTGTGAAATATATTGCAGTCACAATCCATCACAATTTCAAACACTAATAATAATTTTGATGAATTATAAATACAATTCAATTTGGATATAGATTTCAATTTCTAAATAAATAATCAATAAATAATTTTAAAATTTAAAATCAATTACAAGAGGAATTTATACAAGGGAAAAAATGTGTAAGGTGTCTATACAAGGTGAAAATTCAAAAACAGATGGATAAAAAAAACTGATACCAATTGTAGTCTCCTTTATCGAGGAATTTATTCACACCCTAGATATCTCAGATTAAAGAAATTTCAAACACAAAGCCCAAACAGACAAGATTACAAATGTGGCACAATTATCAAAGCAGCAGGCAGTTATTTGAAAATAGTATAGAGCAACACAACAGAAACAATTTCAAATCAGACTTGTTAAGATGTTGGTCCCACAAGATGATTCATGATCCAATGATTAAAAATACCATTTATTTAAAATCATTCGAGGAATATGAAAAACTCTAGATTCAATGAATCGATCACACCAAATTATTAGTTTTAGATTCAAGATATGTGTGTGATTCAATAAATCAATAATTTCAAATGAATTTAAAACAAACAAATATTTAAATCAAATAATCATGAAATAATAGTGATTTTCATAACTAAATTTTCAAAGAATTTTCCCAAAATATTTCAGACAAGCCCAAAGAAAAAAAATCATTTACATCAGGTTTGATAGATATCCATGATCCAAAATAATTTACTTGAAATCACTTGAAACAATGTCAAGTTTTTGAAATATAATGAATCAGTCACACATGATTGATAATTTCAAATTTAGGAGGTGTGTGTGATTCAAAATATCAAGAATTTCAAGTGATTTCAAACAATCAAATTTCAACCATAATAATCATGAATAAAGACGAGCTTTAAGATGTATCACTGATTTAAGTCATGTTTAGAAAATTCAAGCCAATCTGAAAATCAATGAAATTATCAGAACTGATAAATAACAGAGTGCTGTAATGAGTATAATATTTTGAGCTTTTCTAAAATGAATTAGAATAAACTCAGAACAACAGAGGTGTGTGAATTTCCATTTAATTTTCAGATCAAAAAAAATTAGAATTCAAATTAACAGTGTTCAAGATATAACAAGAATACGTCAGCACTGTTAGGAATTCAAAAGACAGAAAAAGAACTTCAAAACAATTACAGAAATATTACAAAATTGAATTCAAGATCTGGAAGTAATTTAACAACATCACAGTTTTATTCAAGATGAACCGAATTTCCAGAAGATTATGAAATTCTTTAATTGGAAGTTAAGAAGCACAGAAAAAATATGGCAGTGATAAATTAAATCAAAACAATCAGAAAAAAATAGAAGATGTAGAAGAAGAAATAAACAAAGGAAAAAATATTTACAAGGATGAGTTCAAAGATCATACCTGAGATCAGTGTAAACTAGAATCTCTGACTCAACAAGCTTGGCTAAGGAACTGTGGATGATACAGGAATATGGAGCAGCTCGAATTCAATTCTCTTTTACAAAGCAGTTCCTCAGCCTCCTTCGGTACCTAACAATTCAGGGGATCGAGTGGTCTAACAAACTTTGTAAAACCACTCACAGCTATATTCATATGTTTTGGTACCCAGACTTGTTTATATAGCAAACCATAAGAATTAACTTTCGTACCCTTAGGAACCCAAATCTGTTTGAACTTGACGAAGCCCGTTTATTTTTTTGGGATCCAAGAATGTTTAAATGGTTTATTATAAAACGATTTCTCATTACAATTTTGACTCAAAAGACCTTTGAAATTTTCAGTGCTCAAATTTTCTAAGCAGTTCTTTCCAAAGCAGTTTGAGGGATTTTTCAAATCATTTGAATTTTGTTTTCCAAAAACATTTGTATTCCCAAATCCGAGTCCACATTTATTTCCAGCAGAAAATTGGTTTTTCAACAACATATTTAAAGATTTTTCTCCATCAGAAAACTTAACTAAAGTTGACTCTAGTTGTTGAATTTTGAATTTATGATCATCGTTCTCTTTTATTAAATCTGAACAACGGTTATTAGTGATCTTCCTTTCAGCATCATACTGTTTCAAAACCAAATTTTCGGATTCAAGTAATTTAATCATGTCTTAGGATTGCAAAATCTCAAATTCAAAATGTTTCTATTTTCCAATTTCAAGTTTTCAAACTCTTTGAATTTTGCGATTTCATTTTCAAGCTCAGTCAAGATCGATTCAGTTTTTAAAGAATTTTCCTTTTCATAAATTTCATGTTCGAAATTAATCTTATCCAACTCCTTCTTCAAAGCGTTATTTTTATGAATTAGCTCACCTTCGTGATTTTTCAAAATAAAAAATTCATTTCAAACTTTCTAGAATTTTCAATAAGTTGAGCTAAATCAGTTTTCAAATTAAAACAATTCTCGCACTCAGAGTTTTCAAATTTTAATTTCAACCTATTGTTATTATGGGTCAACTCAGAATTTTCAGATTTCAAAGACTTGTTTTTCCGTTTGAGACGATTAACAATTCTTGTTAAATTATTACAAAGAGATACCAAATCTTCATATGATAAGTCCCCATCGTCTGAATAAACATGAATAGCTCCAGTTAAGCACAGATCTGAATCTGAGTTGGCAGTTGAGGGTTTTGAGAAGTTGTTGTCATTTCCATATCTTGTAGTGAGAGCTATCCAAATTTCCTGCGCAGTCAAACAATGGGAGATAAGGCAGTATCGGTCATCATCAAGATGTTAATATAAAATATGCGTAGCACGATTATTAAAACATATATCTATCATATCAAAACCATTAACAATAACATCCCAACATTTAAGATTGACAGATTTCAAATAGGATTCCATTTCATATTTCCAATTCATAAAATCTGTACCATTGAAAATAGTTGGAATACGACTGGACGGACTCTCTAAGAATTGACAAATAGGGTTACCCATGACTCTAGAGTTAACAGAAAATACCTGCTCTAATACCAATTGTTGGATCTAGATTAACCCTAGAGGGGGGGTGAATAGGGTTTATTACAGATTCAACAATGTTATAAATTAATCGCAGCACAGATAATTGCAGAGTAAGTTAATGCGGAAAGTAAATAACACATAGAAATACCTAGTTTCGGCAAAATCCTGCCTACTGCTGCAATCCTAAGGTTTCTACTAGGTGATAGAACAGATCCCGCATACAAGATCATGTACACTCGCAAACCCTGCTCCTATTCTAACCCTATGCTCAAAACCCTAGAGTGACCGATCTCCCCTCGATCAGATTTCCCCTGATTACGACCCCGTAACCAGTAACCCAGATTTTACAAACTCTGTCAACTGTCAGTCAACACCCTGACTGATTCCCCTAGTTTTTACAGACCTAGAAACTATTCAGATCGGTTTACAAAAGAAAATGAAAAAACAACAAGAAGAATTAAAAAACAAATAAACAAAACAACTAGAAACCCTAGTTATAAAAGAAACTTCATACTCCCTTTATACAAGATGTATGGGCCGACCACTTTTGTTGTTAGTGTACCCTTGTTTCATTTTATCCGATCATTTTCCTTTCTCTCTGAAAAAAAATGGCGGCGGCTTGAAAAAGAATCCGAACTAGGGTTTCTTCGATTGCTCCAAACCAAATCGATGTTTGATTGTTGATGTTGTGATAACTCTAAAGCTGGATTCTTCGATGGCTTTCCACGTTCGACTTGGAATTGTTCTCAGACTCGATCGAAACAGTGAATTTTCTGAAATTTGTTGCTTTGAAAAATTGAACTGATTTTGTGGGTTTCGATCTATATTTCTTGGATTGCTTGCGGTTTCAGTAAAAAAAAATTGCCTGTGATGAAAATGGTAGTAAATATAGGGTAGAATCGAAACCCTATTTGATATCTCTGATTTCAATAAATGACTTGGCCTGATTTTTTTTTTGTGTGGTTTCCCCTTTTCATTCTCGGCTTGAATTTGAATTGAATGTATTGCCTTGTATGATTTGTGTGATTGAATAAACCCTTGATTTTTGTCCCTCTTGATCACATCTTTGATAGTGTAAATGAATTTGTTGCCTTTTGTTGCCTGAATTGAATTCGGCCTTGAACAAAAACTGGACACTAAAATAATTTTGATTTCCCTTTCTGATTGATATGATAAATGACTTGGCCTCATTTTGTTGAATGATTTGTCCCTGATTTGCAGTTTCCTCTTTTTAATTCTCGGTTGATAAAATTGTCTTTGATAAAAACTTTTGCTGAGATTCTTGGGGAAATAAAATTACTTGCCAAGTTTGGAAAAATGATTTAAACGACCCTTGAACGATTTTTCTCTGGAAATATTTCTTGCCAAATATTGTGACTTGATTGAAACTGATTATACATGCCTGCTGAAATCACTGTGTTGCATTTCTTGGCTTCACCAATATAAAAATTGCACCATTCATTTGATAACTACATATTTAGCAGCTGCCTTGAGCGTGCACTTGCACTTCAAAACTTGTGCATGTCTGCCATTGTGACCATTGCTTGAAAATTGATTGCTTGCCAGAACATTATTGAAATGTAATTTGAACATGCTAAATTTCTAGAAAATCTTATTAAAACCTTCTCAACAATAAGTGATTGAATTCAGGAAATACTGAAAACAATTTAAATGGATTTTTTAATGCCTAAAATAAACCATTGATTTATGCATATCTGAAGCCCAATTAATTCATAAATCACACATGCCAAACTTGAGTCATTGATTGTATCTCTGATTGCATATGTGAGCATACCTTTGGAAATCATGCCAAAATATTTAATGTCCCATTTATGTGAATGCTTCATGATCATTTTGTTGTGTCCATTTCTCCAGTGTAACTTGATCATCATGTATTAGTTGATGTTTGCTTTACCGTATATACTGCCATGAATGTTTGTATTATATCTGAAACAAGTACATATGTGTGTTGCTATAAGTGCTTCATGAATTTGCTTTGGCTTTACAGAAACTTTGGTTTGCATTGTGCACCATCGACCATGTGAGCTTGTATACTCGTTCATCTAGTATCTGTTTCGACCCATGCAAACTTGCTCTGTCAAGTCACACATGTTGCACCATACTTTGTTGAATCATGAACCTTTCATTCTCATGACCACTTGCTGCATGTATATTTGAGTATGTCGAACTATTTGTGTCCATATTAGCTATTCCATTTTCTTTGAAGTGATCCATGCTGAGATGCACTTGAACATTGAACTGATTCGACCACTTTAAAAAGTCTTGAACCTGATCATGTATGACTGTGTTGAGCTGATACTTGCACTTGTTCCAGCTTGGTTGATTCATTGACTGTGTATTGACCTTCCATCCCATGTTGACATGTTTACATTACACCATGTTTGCTTCACTGATCATATTTGTTGTAGTTCGACCACTTTGCTTGACTCCATGTTGTTGAGCTTTTACTGAGTCTTGTTGCACCAACACTTTGCTGAATAGACTTTGTTTTCATGTGCACTGAGTCGAGAAGGTCCACGTGGCTACTACTCAGTTGCACACTGAATTGGCGTGGCAGTGCACACGTGTATATATATACACGTGTGTATATGCAGCCATTCAAAAAATTTCTTGTCCCTGTACATATATAAACTGTCTGCCTATACATAGATGAATCAAATCAAGTCATGAAAAATGATGAGAAACACACCAGAAATCTGAGGCAAATAAAATTTTAAAATTAAAATTCATATTCACATATATTCAGTTTTATTTCTATTGCAGTGTATTGTGTGTGTGTTTCTGTATATGACAGGTATGAGGACTGGACTGACTGTGCTGTGAAGACAGAAGATTGAAGACTGAAGACAAGAAGGCAGTGTGTAGTGTCAAAAAAAATGTGTGAGTCTGAAACTGTATATGAGTCAATGTATATATACAAAATGTTACTGTGTATCTATTGCGTATGTATAACTGAGTGACAATGAATGAACTGTACTGAGGAGCTGTGAGAGAATTGTACTGATATATGTAATAAACAAATTTGATTGAAATAAAATATATTTTATTGTTGTCAAATGAACTTGACTATTTTATTTTATTTATATACAAGTACAATATTAAGTGAATTGTAAAATAGTGGAGTTATAACTAGTTGTATTGTTTGAGTGTTTTAAATATAATATTATATTTAAATACAATAATGTATGAATATACGAATGTCTGTACAGTCGTATATAAATATAAATATTATATTCATATCTGTGAAATTATATAGCAGTACAATAACAAACACATTTATATTAATATATTTGGTTGTTATCATCAAACAAAAATCATATAATTGTGTATACAACACCGTTATATACAACAGCCTTGAACCACTGACTTCTGCTCACCCGGACCCATCATAATTACCCGATCTCAATTTAGCATACCCACTACAGCATGCAACCAAAACATGCACCATTGACAAAAACAGATCACTAATCCTTATCTCCAGTTCTCAAACGCCCCCTCTCTATGAACACCATGCCCAGATCCGTTATCCACCTCGCCTATAGCCTTGCTCAACCACGCCATCTGACCCTCGCTGTCATCCAGTTGTTGAGCGACAAAACAAAATGTCGAACCCAAACTTAGGGTGTTCGCTTGATGCCCCCATTCAAACAAGAGCAATGGACCGAATATTCATGATTTACGAAAGGTCAGTTGCTTCATTTGTTTCATTTTTGTTGAGAAAAAAGAGAATAAAATGCTGCTTATGCTTCGCATAAAAAGGAGACAAACTACGGTCCAAAAGAGCAGTTTAGAATAGCAGTGAAGGAGAAGCGGAATTGTAACAACCCGAATTTTTATAATGTGTTAAAAATCATAAATCAAGGCAAAATTAAATTTTAAAATAAGAATCAGTGGAAACGGGTTATGCCATTGCGTTCATCTCGGAATTCTACATGAAATAGAGTCCTAGTTTTCGAAAATCGGAGTCCGGATGAAGAAGTTGTGGCCTGTAGAAGATTCAGCAAATTTTAGGCAGCACAGGACCAGACAGGTCGACCTAGGGGTCGAACTGGGGGCCAGGTTGACCATGTGGTCGACCTTTGGATCGACCTACCCCCCAGTTCGGCCATATGGTCGACCTCCCTCCCCCCTACAGGTCGACCTGGTCGGCCTGTTTTGACCCAGAACCCATTTTTGAAGCCTGAGACGTGTTTTGATGGTCTGGATTAATTGTAGGGTTAATCTAAGGGTCTAAACTAGTTGTTACCCCTATAAATACATCCTAATACCTAGCCTAATTCATACAAATCATTCTTACACTGCTATGATGCTAATTTACCTCTTGAACCATGACCGCCGCCTCCAAATTAAAGCTTAAGCATTCAAACTCGATTCAAATCAAAGATCAACGCTTCTACAACAATTCAAGAGAATAGATCAGCGACACCGCAACGTTCTACGACAAATTTCTAGACTTGACTTCTGCATCTAAATTTCTTAGACCATGACCTGTACGTTCCAGTTACTTTTAGATAAAAACTATAAATCTAATATGGGCATGTTATAAATTGGAATTGATTTATGTATGATTCATATCTATTCTTGTTTTCTTCTTGGATCTTGACTATTGGGAATATTGCCTACGACGTTGAAACTATTGTTAATGGCCTAAGACTATGACGGTGAACATAAGATTATGCCTATGCCTATGACTATGAACATAAGACTACGCCTATGACTGTGAACATAAGACTATGCATATGCCTATGACTATGAACATAAGACTATGCCTATGCCTATGACGGTGAACATAAGACTATTGCCTATTACTATGACAAGGAAAATTATGACTAATCACCTATGATTCATGACCATGAGGTTATTGCCTAGAATTATGACTATGAAATTGGATCTAAGCTTGATTTTCTATTCAGACCTATTTTCTTTATTTGTCTTGATTTTGGGGATTTTTCTATTTAAGTTAGATCTATCCATGTTCTTGAATCTAGATTATTATTCAAATCTTTTCATGTTCATAATGTTATGCCTGCGATGTTTTAATCAATTTATTCAATTAGGTCATGCCTTGGAAATGAATTGATAATAGAGCAATGTTTATTATGTTGATCTATGCATGTGGTTCTATTCTATCATCATGTTGAATTCGGAATTAATGAATAAGTCTATTCATATGTATATGAACTTGGAGTATGACCCGTTATGACAAGTTGTGTAGTTTATCATGTTATGCAAGTTTTAGGTTGTGAAATCATATTACATATGTGACCAAATGCTAGATCTACATGTTTATGTGTATATGTTAAACCTATGTCATATTTCAAGTTCGCAGTTATTCATATGTTCGTGATTAATTTGCAAGTTCACATATATGTAAGTTGATTTAGTCTATGTTGCAAATTCACATATGTGTACGTTGGTTCAGTCTACGTTGCAAGATCACACCTATGATATTCATGTTGATTGTTGTGCAAGCACACACCTATGGTGTTCATGTTGACTATACCGAGAATGCCAAGTTTACACATATGTCATGTTAATGAATTTCTTTATGCAAATTTTGTGTACGTTAAATTAGGCTAAGTTTTTAGCCTAATATTATATGTCAAAAATCATGCAGACGGAAAATTAGGCTAAGATTGTTAGCCTGATATTTAGACGGGGTAACATTGGGAAAAATTGGTAATTATAGGAAATTTGGTATGAAACTCGCCATGAAACTTGACATGAATCTTGAAACATGAACATTGTTATAACTTGAATCTGGATGTGGGCATGAAACTTATCCTTGAAACTTGACACGAACTTGACATGAAAATATGAACATGGACATTACACTAGAATGAACTTAAAAATGGCCAACTCGAGGTTGGGTTGAGTTTGCAGTGTATTTTTGCCTGGAACTGCCCGGCAAATCTAGTTACTGCAAACAATAGGATCCAATGTGGGTAGTTGGTCATACCGCACTTGAAAACCCGAGGTCAGGCTGAGTTGTGGTGTAAATCTGCCCGGAACTGCTCGGCATATCCAATGACCACAAAAACAGGTCTGATGTGAGGGGTTGGGGTGCATTAATGAATTAATGCCACATGATAGGGTTAAGTCATGAACATGAAAGACAACACTTAACCAACTTGACACATGATTCGTAGGGCTAAGTCATGAACTTAAATGATAACACTTAGCCAATTTGACATGACACGTAGGCGGATTAAGTCACGAACTTGAATGACAACACTTAACCAACTTAACACGCTAGACTGATAGGGGTTAAGTCACGAATTTAAAGGACAACACTTAACCTATTGGATGGAAACCCTAGTTACGCGATCCGTTTCAGCAGTAACCCACTAGATGTATCATGGTACCTTGGAACTAGGCAGGGTGGGGCACGATTACTAGGCTGATTGTAAGCGACCAGAATGATGGCTGTGTTGGTGCGCCAGTGTAGGTTCAAGCGGGCTATGGTCGTGCACGTGGTCCGGAGTTGAAAAAGCAGGCATTGGGCAACAGTAGGTTTATTTGTGCATTCTTGATTCGTGTCTATGGTTGGCACCCTAGGGCTTGATACACCCTATGGTGGACCTAGCACCGGTGACTACATTCATGATAGGGTCGTATGACACAGACACATGATGAGCTAGAACTTGTAGGGAGCCGATCGACTAGTGGATCCTTTTGTTGGACCTAGTAATGGGTCATTTCATGATATTAGGCCAAGTGATCATTTCATGATTAATATAAGACATGGATTTGGGATCCTAGTACAGTTGATGCAGCGAACCTTGAATACGTGATGTTATACTTGATTTATCATGTTATCTTAGTCTATCTTGCCCATCTTGTCAGCATCCTTATGTTACTCTCAGTTTATACATGTCATGTTACCTTTACTTATTTTTATGCTGAAAGTCACTTGGACTTACCAATCTTTATGACTGATCCGTTTTCTTTCACCTCCTTTTTCTTTCGTCCCCCCCTTCAGGTTCTCAGGGAAGAAACTCTAGCACTTAGCTTGGATTTCGCTTGCTTTCGATTCAGCTCATGTACGGTTTGATCTTGAGCTATGCTATGGTTGCATTTCTGCTACCTTTGGGGAATTAAGCTACTTTTGTTGTTTTAAGATAATGCTTCTTTATTTATGCGAGGCAGAATTTATTGTAATGGAAAATAATGACTTTGGCTATTTGGTACTTTGGGTGTAAAAGGATTTGACTCTTTTTGAAAGTAATGAAATTTATCTTTTAATTCTTCCGTTGTTTTATCTATGTTCTGTGTTGTAATATTTCTGTGTTTTTTTACCTCGATAATGCTCCTCCAAAACTAGTGCATTCCCTTTGTGAGTGACCCTAGCGGAGGTGATGTGTTACATTTGGTATCAGAGTAGAAGCTTACCAGACTGGGCAAAAGTTTTTAAAACCTTCTGAAATTATTTTCAAAACCCTTTACAAAGAAGCATTTTTCAAGAAAAGTCTTGTTTTATTTAAAGGCTCTTCCCCAAAAGCCATTAGCACTATCCTTTGTTTCCTCGTTTGAATCTCTTTTCCTTTCTTTTCTCCATCTGTAGTCGCAGTAGTTTTT
Organism: Allium sativum; assembly: GCA_030737875.1. Taxonomy (NCBI): domain Eukaryota; kingdom Viridiplantae; phylum Streptophyta; class Magnoliopsida; order Asparagales; family Amaryllidaceae; genus Allium; species Allium sativum. Next base: position 197,311,564 of record CM060910.1, on the reverse strand, counting down.
ACGTGCGGCTAATCTTCTTTCTAGCTTCGTAGAGGGTTTTCCGTACGATGGAGATAGTTTCCGTGAGGCTTGTTAACATGTTACATAGGGAAAGTATGAGTGATAAGTTAAGGCGGGTGAGTCTCAGAACGAGAAGAAAGACTCTGAGAAAGGAGGCAAGAACAACAACAACAATAAGGATAACAAGGCACGTGAGAAAAGAAAGTGCCACTTATGCGATATTGAGGGGCATATAGCCCAGGATTGTAGAAAGAAGAAGATGAAGATGGGAGCATGCTTTCAGTGTGGTGAAACTGGAAATATCAGCAAGAATTGACCTAAGAAGCGAGGGCAAGCCCCACAAGCAGGACCTTCTGGGGGTACATCTTTAACTTCTTCTTCTTGATACTTTGTTTTATCTTGCTTATCTTCTCAATCCTATCTTGAGAACCTTAGGTAGAACCCTTTTGGATGTAAACATGTGATTGAAACATGTTATGGTTGATGTTTGCAAATGGTTGCAAGTGGTCGCAAGTGGTTGCTCGTGGTTGCATAACACACATTAGGCACTAGACCTGCACAGACACATTTTCATATTGCATATGCATGAGTGTTTATACTTGTTCATGGATGAAATTGAATGTGTTATCATATGGATGTTGCATATGGATGGATGTTTGTGCACATATATAGTGTTTATGTGACTAGGACTATTTGCATACATGTTGGATTCTTGACACTAGACATATTTTGCATTAGGAAGATCAATCAGGCCTGATCATTTGCATTAGATAAGGAACATATACACACACTTTCTGCATATGTTCATATAGCATTAGAAATCTTTTAAGGACAATGGTTTCTTGTGGATGATGGTTGAGTAGATGGTTGATTGGATGATAGGATGCATTCTTCTTAACTTGAAGATTTCGGGGACGAAATCCTTTAAGGAGGGAAGAATGTAACAATCTGAATTTTAATAAAGTGTTAAAAACCATAAATCAAGGCAGAATTAAATTTTAAAATAAGAATCAAGGGAAACGGGTTACGCCATTGCATTCGTCTCGGAATTCTGCATGAAATAGAGTCCGAGTTTTCGAAAATCGGAGTCCGGATGAAGAAGTTATGGCCTGTAGAAGATTCAACAAATTTTAGGTAGCACAGGACCAGGCAGGGCGACCTGGGAGCCAGGTCGACCATGTGGTCGACCTTACGATCAACCTACCCCCAGGTCGACCAAATGGTCGACCTCCCCCCTTACAGGTCGACCTGGTGGGCCTGTTTTGACCCAGAACCCATTTTTGAATCCTGAGACGTGTTTTGATGGTCCGGATTGATTATACGGTTAATCTAAGGGCCTAAACTAGTTGCTACCCCTATAAATACATCCTAAGACCTAGCCTAATTCATACAAATCATTCTTACACTGCTATGCTGCTAATTTACCTCTTGAACCATGGCCGCCACCTCCAAATTAAAGCTTAAGTATTCAAACTCGATTCAAATCAAAGATCAACGCTTCTACAACAATTCAAGAGAATAGATCAGCGACACCGCAACGTTCTACGACAAATTTCTAGACTTGACTTCTGCATCTATATTTCTTAGACCATGATCTGTAAGTTCCAGTTACTTTTAGATAAAAACTATAAATCTAATATGGGCATGTTATAAATTGGAATTGATTTATGTATGATTCATATCTATTCTTGTTTTCTTCTTGGATCTTGACTATTGGGAATATTGCCAACGACGTTGAAACTATTGTTAATGGCCTAAGGCTATGACGGTGAACATAAGATTATGCCTATGACTATGAACATAAGACTACGCCTATGACTATGAACATAAGACTACGCCTATGCCTATGACTGTGAACATAAGACTATGCCTATGCCTATGACGGTGAACATAAGACTATTGCCTATGACTATGACAAGGACAATTATGACTAATCACCTATGATTCATGACCATGCAGTTATTGCCTAGAATTATGACTATGAAATTGGATCTAAGCTTGATTTTCTATTCAGACCTACTTTCTTTATTTGTCTTGATTTTGGGGATTTTTCTATTTAAGTTAGATCTATCCATGTTCTTGAATCTAGATTATTATTCCAACCTTTTCATGTTCATAATGTTATGCCTGCGATGTTTTAATTAATTTATTCAGTTAAGTCATGCCTTGGAAATGAATTGATAATAGAGCAATGTTTATTATGTTGATCTATGCATGTGGTTCTATTCTATCATCATGTTGAATTGGGAATTAATGAATAAGTCTATTCATATGTATATGAACTTGGAGTATAACCCGTTACGACAAGTTGTGTAGTTTATCATGTTATGCAAGTTTTAGGTTGTGAAATCATATCACATATGTGACCAAATGTTAGATCTACATGTTTATGTGTATATGTTAAACCTATGTCATATTTCAAGTTCACACGTATTCTTATGTTCGTGATTGATTTGCAAGTTCATATATATATGTAAGTTGATTTAGTCTATGTTGCAAATTCACATATATGTATGTTGGTTCAGTCTACGTTGCAAGATCACACCTATGATATTCATGTTGATTGTTTTGCAAGCACACACCTATGGTGTTCATATTGACTATACCGAGAATGCCAAGTTTACACCTATGTCATGTTAATGAATTTCTTTATGCAAATTTTGTGTACGTTAAATTAGGCTAAGTTTTTAGCCTAATATTATATGTCAAAAATCATGCAGACGGAAAATTAGGCTAAGATTGTTAGCCTAATATTTAGACAGGGTAACGTTGGGAAAAATTGGTAATTATAGGAAACTTGGTATGAAACTCGCCATGAAACTTGACATGAATCTAGAAACATGAACATTGTTATAACTTGAATCTGGATGTGGGCATGAAACTTATCCTTGAAACTTGACACGAACTTGACATGAAAATATGAACATGGACATGACACTAGAATGAACTTGAAATGGCCAACTCGAGGTTGGGTTGAGTTTGCAATGTAATTCTGCCCGGAACCGCCCGGCAAATCCAGTTACTGCAAACAATAGGATCCAATGTGGGTAGTTGGTCATACCGCACTTGAAAACCCGAGGTCAAGCTGAATTGTGGTGTAAATTTGCCCGGAACTGCCCGACATATCCAGTGACCACAACAACAGGTCTGATGTGAGAGGTTAGGGTGCATTAATGAATTAATGCCACATGATAGGGTTAAATCATGAACATGAAAGACAACACTTAACCAACTTGACACATGATTCGTAGGGCTAAGTCAAAAACTTGAACGACAACACTTAGCCAATTTGACATGACACGTAGGCGGGTTAAGTCATGAAATTGAATGACAACACTTAATCAACTTGACATGCTAGACTGATAGGGGTTAAGTCACGAATTTATAGGACAACACTTAACCTATTGGATGGAAACCCTAGTTACGCGATCCGTTTCAGCAGTAACCCACTAGATGTATCATGGTACCCTAGAACTAGGCAGGGTGGGGCACGATTAGTGGGCATATTGTAAGCGACCAGAACGACGGCTGTGTTGGTGCGCCAATGTAGGTTCAGGCGGGATATGGTCGTGCACATGGTCCGGAGTTGAAAAAGAAGGCATTGGGCATCAGTAGGTTTATCTGTGCATTCTTGATTCGTGTCGGTGGTTTGCACCCTAGGGCTTGATACACCCTATGGTGGACCTAGCACAGGTGACTACATTCGTGATAGGGCCGTATGACACAGACACATGACGAGCTAGAACTTGTAGGGAGCCGATCGACTAGTGGATCGTTTCGTTGGACCTAGTAATGGGTCATTTCATGATATTGGGCCAAGGGATCATTTCATGATTAATATAAGTCATGGGTTTGGGATCCTAGTACAGTTGATGCAGCAAAATTTGAAGACGTGATGTTATACTTGATTTATACTTGATTTATCATGTTATCTTAGTCTATCTTTCCCATCTTGTCAGCATCCTTATGTCACTTTCAGTTTATACATGTCATGTTACCTTTACTTGTTTTTATGCTGAAAGTCACGTGGACTTACCAGCCTTTATGAATGACCCGTTTTCTTTCGCCTCTTTTTCTTTCATTCCCCCCCTCCCCTCAGGTCCTCAGGGAGGAAACTCTAGCACTTAGCTTGGATTTTGCTTGCTTTCGATTCAGCTCATGTACGGTTTGATCTTGAGCTATGCTATGGCTGCATTTCTGCTACCTTTGGGGAATTATGCTACTTTTGTTGTTTTAAGATTATGCTTCTTTATTTATGCAAGACAGAATTTGTTGTAATGGAAAATAATGACTTTGGCTATTTGGTACTTTGGATGTAAAAGGCTTTGACTCTTTATGAAAGTAATGAAATTTATCTTTTGATTCTTCCGTTGTTTTATCTATGTTATGTCTTATAATATTTCTGTGTTTGTTTACCTCGATAATGCTCCTCCAAAACTAGTGCATTCCCTTTGTGAGTGACCCTAGCGGAGGTGGGGTGTTACAAGAATTTTTTCCCTTTTCTTATTTTCATTTTGCATGCACTCAAGAATATGTACCTATGCATGAGATTTTACGCTACAACATGCCTCTTCCTTCATTCTGCCTTCCAGTGAAATATGAACTGCTCTTTCTCATTATTCGAACACAACACTCCGATTGCTCCACCCACCAACGACCACATGCTCCTAAACCAATGACGACTCATCCCCTCCTACTTCATTCATCATAACCGGACCATGGTAGATCCAACCCAAAAACCAAGCATAGCATTTCACGAACCACGCACTTTAAACAAACTCGGCCACATCACTTGTCCAACATCGTCAGTTAACTATCCACAAACCTCACTGCTGCAATGTCTTCTTCTCCCGTTATTTACTGCTCCAATCAACCATGCAACACTATTTTTATACACACAGTATACTAGCCCCTGTACCCAACTCCTCTTAGGTCCTATTTTACCCATGCTCATCTACTTAATAAAATCTTATTGTTATTCTTTCTCTCCACTAATTCTTCTTCAATATTTCCCTTCCAGTCCGCCAACCTTCCTCACGTTAAACCCACGCAAATAATACCCTTCACCGATCCCGTCTTTACCCAACATGAACGGAATCCGCCTCACACTCCTTTTCTCCAGCCCTAAGCCACCGCAAGTGACCACACCACCACCAATGTGACGGCTGCGCCTCCCCCTACAATCCGTCTTCAGATTTTCAACCTCATCGGCAACTCCACCCCCCTCCAGATTGATTCGAACCCCGCTGTCCTCACTTCGTTTAATTGAAAGAAAGAATTGTTGCAGAAGCTTTTATGCTTTGTTCAAACATGTGAAGAGAATGAAGCTGAGATTTGGTCTTTAAATAGGAGGAAGTGTTTTTTTATTTCAAACGAAGTGTTTTCAGCTAGGTGAAGTATTTATAATGGGGAAGAGAAAAGGGATAAGGGAGAGGTTGTTTCGGTGTACCATATCCTATAGTAAATAGGACTGACAGAGTTATGGGATGTAGGACAATTTCTCATGGCTCATAAGTGGTGCCTTTATATTTACGAGGTGTGAACGTACGTAAAGGTAGAGATATTTTCCTCATGTTTCAGTTTCACATGGTAAATCTGATTAGTCCAAGAAAATATACGCAGCACATATTCTCTTTTTGAATCAGAAAGAAAAAACGCAAAATCATGTCGAGCAAACTTTGACTTATTTAATTTGTTTAGATGAGATAATTTTCTTCTTCTTTCATATTTTTTATTAGATCTGATAAGATTATATAAGATATGAATTTGACCTGTTTTAGGTATCGCTAGGATTATGTTTTGACAAAGGATATGCGCATATTTTGTATCAGAGTACCCTAAGATTTCACAGAGATTTTGTATCATTTTACTTAGATTTGAAAACAACGTTACCTTATTTATAAATTACCTCGCAGTTCCGATCTTCAATCAAACCACCGCGACTGACATTTCTAGCTTTAACCGTTATTATAATTCAAATAAAAACAACATTGAATCTTTTTAATGTTGTCAATTTACATTACACTGCAAATTCAACATTTTTCAAATGTTTTGGAATTAAAATATTATTGTATTATTTGTATTAATAAAATACTCAAAATTATTAATATTCAAGTTATTGAAATTTGAATTAGCCTTGTAAAACAATAAAAATTAATTTAAATAATTGACAAGAAAAATACGGAACGTTACATAAATCATGTTTCTGTTCCAGCTCTTGCATAAAATATTGCTTATGAGTTATTTAATGGTAGAAAACCAAATCTTTCTTATTTTAATTTTTTTAATTCTAATTTTTTTTTAAACACAGGAGATCGGGTTGGTAAATTCGATTCGAAATCCAATGAAGGAATTTTCCTAGTATATTCGAATAGAAGCAATGCTTATCGAATTTTCCTAGTATACTCTAACAGAAGCAATGCTTATCGAAATTTTAATAAAAGAGCAGATAAAATTGATGAAACTCTACACATATATTTTGATAAAAAATTTAATGAACTACCTTATAATAAAGACAATGAAGAATTCTCGAATGACAAGAAAACTACAAATTCTAGAGAAGATGATAACATTATTCGTAGTTCAACAAAAAATAATAACATTATTCATTTATTTAGAGAAGATGAAAATATTATTCATAATAAAAACGATTTAAGTTCTTCACCAAAAATATTACGAGATCATCCTGTTCAAAATATTACTGGAGATATTAATTCTAGTGTACGAACTAGAAATAAATAAATTTAATGGGTTATTTGTTGAACATATTTTTGGCAAAGAAGTCACACGTCAAGATTATGGTTAGCGATGCACTCGAGTCTTGAGAACGTCGTTAGAAAACATAAAGAGATTCGGCCGAAGTCGCGATGTGTTCAGAAAAGGTTGGAAATATCATCGATTCCTGAAATTGTAGTTATTGGATTGCAAAAGTTGTTAATAAACTTGGAAAATCTGGCATGGTGAAAATACGTGATCGTGTCAATTCGTTCGGCTCAAAATCCTCAAGTGCTTCGGTCCGGTCACTTGGCAAAACTCATTGGTGGGAAATATTTGGATTTTCGTAAATTCTAGTTTTGAGCACTCAAAAACTACTGATCAGCATGTCACGATCAAGGAAAATGGTTTGCACAACTTGGTTTGGTGAAATCTGGCACTTGGCAAAATTCATGATTTGACACGTCATTCTCAGGTGACCAACACATGGAAATCACCAAAAAAAAACATGCGCGCTCTTTCACCGACAAGCTTCGGATTCTACCTTAGCTTCAAGGGAATTTCGCATCCCCTATTTCGTGTCTTAGACCGGATACAAACTATCGTGTTGATCACATATTTACACGTAGGGATATGAAATCCGAATTCGGATATGGTAGTACGAAAATTTATGTGCTCACACTGGGACACGAAGCGTAAAAGCCTGGATCAACACATGAAATTGGGATATGAATTTTTGGCTTGGCATGGGATTTCGTTTCCCTGGCACAACTCTGGCATCTCGAATTTCGGGATCGCATCTAGGATGCGATGCAAACAGGCTGGTGCAACTTGGTGGGATGCGATGCCAATTAATGAGCACATAGTTGGGATGTGAAATTTGATATTTGGCAAGGAAGTTTGGCAAATGGATTTCTATGTGCAGATTAGCTGGTTTCACGTGATCGACATAAATACCCTTACCGTAACTCATGCCGACCTTCCAAACACCGAAAATACTGGAACGTTATTAGAAAGAAATTAGAGGGTGAGATAAGAAAGAAAGAAATATTAGAATAGAAGCAGGAAAAGAACCAACACAACACAGGATCAGAGTCTCACATCGCAGCGGAACAAAATATAATACGGAAATAAAACTTTATTGAGAGCTTTTAAAAATTCTTACAATATCAGAGTACATCAACATCTCTGGACAGTTATAAAAATCTATTCCATATACAACACACAGCGGAATAGTAGCTATATAATATCACACGTCTAGACTCTTCCGGCTCGTCTCTTCACAGCATTCGATAACCTGAAACTGTACACCCCGGGCTAACCCGAGCATTTACAAAACACCGGGTCAGTCTGGTGAACCAAGGTGAGAAAAACTCGCACAGTAATAAGGGTATCACACAACTTGATTTTAAAGTCAAAGTCTTTTCGAAAGAAAAGGATAATCGTAAGACCAAATCCACACATTAATATGGACGGTTTTTACCTTATGATAACCCAAAACATTTTCGAAATCAATATTTTTCTGATATTATAATAGTGTCTAAATACAAGTAAATAACAATCTAGCGGAACGCGTGCATCTCACGCTCCACATATATTATATACAAACAAAACCGTGGGAACTTATTGGAGATTGGATTCCGACTATAAAAAGGTATGGGACCACTTGCCGATAGTGTATCTCTAGAGGTGAATAGACTAGGTTACATAAGAACGTCTTGCAACCCGGCCCACACACGACCGACCACTCATTTCACTTGAGTGTATCGAATGTATATCACCAACAGTTGGGTTCAAACCACCGTTTCTCGAAAAGGGACAGTATCGAAATAGATTAAAGAAGCAAAAGGAATTTCTCTAGATAGGTGATTATACACCCTAATGGGAGCAACCCACATAGCCATGTTGCCTGCCTGATTTTTGACATTTCCCGGCTGTGAGGCTTGAGGTTTGAATTCCTTTTTTAACACTTGACCACCATCCACTTTGAATGCCACATCGTCAGATCCGCCAGATATCACTAATTGACGTCCACAAAAATACTCTAGTGGTTAAGCTAAGAGAACTGTCGTTCTCCGCCACCAACTATGGTACGTTTGAAGAAATCAACGTATGTGATCCCTTTGGAAATACTCTGTCAGACATCCGTCCATACAGGTCATCCAGGAAAGATGAAGATGAACCGAAGGTACTCTCCTACTCCATCCAATATAGGAATCACCCCATGGATCAATAGCGAGAAGTCCTTGCAACCCGTAGATTCCAACCATGACAGAATCACAGTTTATCTCTGGCCGCTAAACCAGGGATTACAAGTAGTTCGTCCGTGTAATGAAGATCCATGGCGTAACGACCCAGAAATTTTGACGACTGGAATGTGAAGTGAACTGAAGATTTAGTGGTCATTTTTATATTGATACTAGAATTAGAAATCTAAAATCGAATATATGGTTTTGTATATGGATTTAATTCGAAACGATTGGTTGAGAATCAAATAATTATTGTTGAATAATCGAATTGGATGGTAGATCTACTGAAAATAAGAATGACTGAAATAAAAAATAAGTGTAGTTAACGGTAAATAAATTGGAAATTTTATTTGAAATTTGGAGATTTGTATGTAGAGAAAATGAAATTATACGGTTTAAATTTAACATCGAACGGGGTTGTGGTGAACAAACGAGATAATATCGGTGAACCGATAAATGGTTAAAAATTAAATAATATCGTATACAAACAAAGTCAGATTACAACTAAATTTATTTTATTGGATGTAGAATGCGAAGATGAAAATGTACATATAATTTTTATCGTGTTTAAGGTTTGTATTGACGGTTCGAATATTGAGCGTTCAATGATGGTTTGCGGTAGGATTTGACTTTTGGGTGCAAACAAATAAGCATCTCTCCCATATGTTACCTACCCTAATATAACCTACCTCAGATGAAAATTCAGCCGACCTATCGCGCTAACCCTACACCTATTTGAGTTTACGTTATACTTATCTCAAATTTTTATTTCTTTAAAAACCACGCTCACCCCTTGTGTTCAGAAAACAAATTTATCTCGCTCTTCCAAAAAGATAATGGCGGAAGCCCTATAGTTTTCCCCAAATTAAATTGCTAATGGCCGATTTCCTTCGCCCTTAATTAAAATCAAATCACTCCACTGGAAATGAACCCTCTTCATCTCCAAGCCATGGTCGACATCCACCGCCTGTACCCAACATTAAAGGCCGAGCCTTTTCGTCCAAATCGTGGAACGATAGACGTGCTTCCTTCTCCTTGGTTCGAAGACGTCACTGTCTCCACTTTGGGATAAAGTCACAGCCTTCAACGTCGAAGCCCGCGCCTCCTGTAAACCCGGGCCTGCCCTTTTATCGTCAGTATAGGTGAGTTATCTCACTCGCGATTAATCTTATTTTCAAGTAGTTGATTTCAATTAAATTGAATATAATAGTGGAATCTGGGTTGGGATTTTCTTGCGTGATTGTTGCTTAAAGATGTTTTCGATATTCTGATGTAATGTTGTCTTGGTTTGAAATTTGCCTGTAGCTGATCATTTCACATATACTTTGTCTCATACGACAAATTTAAACTCCAGACATGCATTTTGAAATTCTCTGTTTTGAATTCATGGTTGAAATACTTTGGTTCTTTCCAATTATACGAATTGGTTATGAGTTTTATGTTACACCTTAGTCATGGACTAGAACTGACCTAGTGATGTGGATTGTACATGAATCATTTACGATTAAACCCCGTATGAGTTACTCATGTTTAGGAACCTGAATCCTCATATATATATATATATATATATATATATATATATATATATATTACTGCATGTATTTTTCAGCATAGTTAGTTAAATCTGAAAGCATGTTGCCTTTATTCCGTTGTCGGGGCACAAACCCTTAAAATTGTGTGACTGCTTATACTTGTTGGTCTTTCCATAAACTGAAGTGCATGTACCCGGTGATGTTTTAAGTAAAATTGTCGTAATATACATATTAACATATACGGATTTGTACCCCTGCCTCTGACATTCCTAAATGCATGTTACTACCTTAATACCGACCTTGAATGTTGTTTTTGGATACATATTTGGAACTCAGTAAACATGGACATTAGTATTTTGCGCCAACCTTGTTTTAGGGACAATAAACCTTTGTATTTTGCCAACTATGACAGTGAGTATTTAGTATTAAAATACCTATATAGGATGAGGCCTATTATATATATGTTTAAATAAGTTCTTTTTGTACCACTATATGTAAAAGAAAAACCTGGGCTGATATCCCTTGTTCACATGTATTGGGAAAGTAGACTGTAAACATATATTGGCAGTTATGAACCTATTATAGAATGACCTTGTGTAGCATGATATACATAGTAACCATGCAGGCTTGTTTTAATAAAAGGGTGGATAACCTAAACATACATAATTAGTGTAAATTTCCAAACCATACTTGATAACTTGAAAACATTATTTCACTATGGTGACCTGCAGTTTCGAATTTGTGCCATATAAATTCTTTAGCTTGCTATTTCTGTCATTTTTTTCCATAAGAGTATGTATGCACTTGGAGGTGCATGCACTATGTTTCACTGTGCCTCCAAGAAACTAGTATATGCATATAAATCTAGGTATAGTTCACTAGGAAGGAAATCACCATAGAAGAGAATTTGTGTTAATAGCCCATCAGGAACCTATGCCAACGTGCATATCATGAATAGACATATATATAAATTAGCAAAGAATTCAGTTGCATGTACTGCAGGTTTGAAGGCATAATACACAAGTTAATGTGTTCATCTAGGTGACATTGTCCAGTTTTTTATACATTTCCCTATTGCAAGTTTTTGACAGATCTACAGTGCAACCTCCTTCAAACAACATATATTTCAGCACAGAAGGTTTCACATGTAACTATATGTTAACAGTCGGTCTATACACTGTCTATATATTAAGGGTATATGTAACTATATGTAACTATATGTTAACAGTCAGCACAGTGAAATAAATCTGAAACTGCACGTGATAAATGGGAATAACCTGAGAATAGACTAGCGCACACCGCAGTTTATAGGTGCATACATATGTTCTGTTATCATTTTCTCACGGACATACATATATGTACCCAATTGGATATATATATATATATATATACATATTGCTATTTATATATTTTCTCACTTATTAGAGCCTTTAGGTGTTCACCCATGTGTTAGAAAACCTGAATGCATATATCTACCCATTGCCCTGTTCTGGTAAAACCTGAATATATATATATATATATATATATATATATATGTACCCTCTTCAATGACCTGTTTCAATGTTTAAGTTGGCGGATTTTTGATTTCTCCATGAATGTATGACATGATCAAACGTCCTCTATGCATTTACTTTGCTCTCATGCATTTTAGTGTATGTTTAAGGATGCTAACTGGAAATGCACACATAGGGTTGTTAGCTAATTAACAAGGGAAATTATTGAAAAATCTGGAATTTTCCTTACACTGTTGGGTCATCATTTTGTATGTTGTACTTATGGTACAGTCGTATTTCCATTCATCTGGTATACATATACATTTATAGTCACGCAAGAATGGACACTTGGAACCCCTTTTAAAACATAGGCTGCATGGGTCTAGAAATTTAAACTTTGCAGAGTTTTTAATTTGTTAACTTATGCCTGCATGTTCAAAGATATATTTATATGACTCTTGCATTGATTTCCATGACACCTGTGGCTTACTATATTTAAAGCGTACCATTGTTGTGATTGCTATGTGCATTGGCTCTTTTTATTGCCATTATGGTCTTGGTTTATTAGTTGATCACCATGTTGCACTTGTCTTGCTACTGCACTATTGTTGTGCACTTCCTTATCGCTCCTTGGTTCCTACTATGTACGTATGGACCATGTTTGTTGGTCTGCTAGCCGCTGGTTTTGCTACACATTGCAAGCACCTTATGAACCTCACCTTGTTATTGGTGGATGCGGGATGCTGGGGCAGTACACACGTGTAACTATACACGTGTGCCTTCCGCGACCATAGTCCTTGAAATACACTGATAAGCGTAGATAATATATTAAATATTGAGATTAACTATTGTATTTCAGTTTCTATTGAAGTTAATTTACTTGATTTTGATTAATCCTGACTCGAGTATTTTTATTTTTTTGCATGGGATGCTCGAGTCAGACCCGAGCAGTACAGATTTAAGGATTACGGCTTAGATTCGAAGATGGGCAAACATGGGGATTCCAAAGATGCGCACTCTGAATATTTTAAACCAGTAAAGATTTTTCTTGTATTAAATTGTTTCTTTTAAATTCCGCTGTATTTAAAAGTATTGTACTCAAAACCCTGCTTTATAAATAAAAGATTTATTCTGTTGTTCAATACTGTGTCATTTATTTATTCTGTATTTTCTATATGTTGATTCTATCTTTTAAACTTCATAAGCTAATAACGATCCGTCGAGTTGGGCGTTTTAGATTGGCCTAAATACCAATTTAAAGCGGTCAAATTGACGGGACGTGACAAGTGGTATCAGAGCTTTGGTTTATTCAAAGCTAGCTTATTGAGTTTAAAAACGAATCTTGAAAATAGAAAGATTTTGAAGTAAACAATTTTGAAAGTATTTTCTTAAAATAAATTGTGAAAGATAAATTATTTTGGAAATATAAGTATTTTAAAAGTTAGTAGTTTGAAACTAATACGGCGGAAGTGAAAATTATTTTTGAGATTTAAATTTTTGTTTGGAATATTCAGTCTTCAGAAGTCTTCGAATCCAAGTTTGCGAGGATTATTCTTCGATAAGATCCCCTTAGATTTGAATCTAGAATCCATCATTGAATGGTATTTAAGGAAGATGAGTATAAAAGAATCTATGAAACAAATTGTGTGTTTTAGCAATAAAAGACGACCAAAATTTATTGAAGACAAGAATTCCAATAGGAATGTAATGGAAAAGAGAAAATTGAAATCATTTCAAAAATGAAACGATGGAATTTAATTTCAATATTCGAAATATAAGTTAATGAAAATAAAATCAATAAAAAAGGGGGTATAATTGGAATATGACTGTGTTAAAATTTAGAATGTGGCAAGATTATTTATAATTGGTTTGAAACCAATAATGTATGATCGAGTATGTAAATTTGATGGTAAATATGAACTTGTTAATTTATTTGCAAGAAGGGAATGGTAAACGAGAATCATAAATGAAGCAAATATGAATGAAGTGAAATATGAAGGAAGATTTTTAGGAGATTTGAAACCATATTCGAATGAAATTAAAACTAATTTGATGTGACGAATCCGGATTCTTATCAAAGAAATAATATTTACTTTTTAGAAGTAAATAAAGTTTGAAAGCAAAAGGGTTGAAAATGGAGTTGAACTGTATGGTAAGATTATCTTCAAGTCCAAAATATAAATTATGATTTTTCCAAAGTTCGAAATATGTTATCAATTACGAGATTATTCGAAAGAAGGGTATGTGTGAAGTCAATTGTGTTGAATTTCATAAAAATGCTATTTATTTTCCGTTTTAATTAAAAAATTAATATGTTAGATTAATTGTTCAGATTAATGAATAAAGTATAATTTAAAGTTACATATTTTCAAAGGCGAAAATTGATAAGCGATGTTCGTAAAAGAAATGTATGTTTAACTCGGGTTCGAAAGTTACGAGAACAAATGTTTTGTTGGTGTTCAAAGTTGTGAATTTGATTTATTTCAGAGTTAATAATGTTGTTCAGTTAAGGTTTGAGAGATAAATATACCCCAATTTGGCTGACTCATTGTTGACTAAGAAATGGATAAGGTTTGATAGCAAGAGTGGTCAAGTGAAGTGAGTGTCAGCAGTTAAGTGAAAATAGCAGTGTTTTATTTAATATCTATTTAAATTCAAATAATAAATTTAAAAATGTCTTCATGAGAATAAAGTATTTTTTTGATAGAAAATAAAGTTTTATGAATATATGGAAATATTTCTAATGATAATAAATGATTTTCTAGAAATAGAGAAACTGAATATAATAATTGAAAATGTTTTCAAAAAAACCGCGAGAGGCTAACTAGTTTTGATAAATCATGAACAAAGAACAAAGAGCCGCACGTCGAGAACGAAGAGCAGCAGAATGTAAGAAAAACGGATTTGTAAATTGAATTCGAGAATTATGTAAACAGTAATTTGATAAGAATACGAGAAATGGAATTAAGGAATTTAGAAACTGACTGGAGATTTGTCAAGTTGAATGATTTTCTGAGTATCGATTTGATGTTGGTTTCGTCCTTCGGGGTTGATACTTATGGAGTTGTTCACTTGCTAATTGACGGTCAAAGGAGACGAATAGAGAAGAGAAACTGTGCCTGAATATGGAAATGTGAAAATTCCGAGATTTTGAGAGCAATAAAGATTTGAGTTAAGCAATGAACTTAATAACTAGAAAATTGAAAGGAAATTGGTTTGTGGCAATGGATTCATGAGTCCGAGTTTGAAAAGAGATTAAATATCTTGATTCGATAAGAGATCAAAACTAAAGTTTTGAAATGAAAAGAGATTGGAGGATATTCAATATTGGATATAGAAGTTTCCGAAATATATATGGAGAATATATGAGAATTCTGTGATTTGGAAGATAATAGTTTGAGGTAAAATCTTATAACAGAATTTACATAAGAATAAAGGATTGAAAAACACGTTTTGGAAAATGTGAATTTGTTGAGAAAAATCTTATGTCCATCTACATGAGATATGAAATGTAAATTCGTGGAAAAAAAAGAAAAAAATTATGTCAATATACATAAATACGAGTTATATGAAATTTGGAATACTATATATATAGTATCATATGTTTTCAAATCAAGATTAGGAAAGTACCTTCCTTCTTCCTTGAATTTCGAGCTTAGCTGAAATATGCCGCTGGTGGCAGAAGGTTGTCTGGACATAAAACTCATGAGTTGCCATTAAGCACGACTGCTAGCGTAATTCACAGGGCTGCAGATAGCCTACGGCGGTCGGATATTTCCTGAGGGAATCAGGCGTAACCATTGTGATCGCTACGATCTAGAGTCGTTGAATTCGACCGTGTAGCGTAATTCACGGGGCTGCCGATAGCCTATGGCTGAGAGAACCCGTAACTTCCCCGTAAAGGAAAGTGTCGGATAGTTCGAGAACAAGCCACAACAGAACGCATATAAAAGAACATTTCATTGTATTTCACAACAATGCATCAGATTGCAAGAATATACAGAGTACAAATGAATATTACACAGAAATATCAGAGATTTAAATTACATTTAAATACATAGCAGCGGAAAATAATACAATACACAACTAGAAGTAGATATACGGATACAAAGCTTTCCGGATATCGTTCCAGCTGTAAACCAGGATCCTGTGAATATAAATCTGCAAAACCAAAACTACTAGCTGCCCGTGTCAAAATAGGGGCACCCAGAGTTTAGGTTAAAACAATAAACTCCAGGTCAGTCATGGGACTGGTGTGAGAACTAAAACAGTTATTAATCTTTATTTTTAAAGTTTGGTAAATCAAGGGACCACGCCGTATAACACGGAACGGGTTTCCTCCCAAGAATACCAGTGCATAAAACAAACAGCGCAATGCTAAATAAAGAAAAATGAAGCTGTTATAAGACCCAGGTCCCATCACACAATGCAACGCAGCCGAGGATAGGGTTTTCCCTTATAACAGCCAAAGAATGCTTGATACGTTTAAAACAAATCATTTGATACTATTATAAGTGTATAGTGTATAAAACAACTTCAAATCATAAGTATCAATCATAGGCGGCATGGGTACCATATATCATGTCGCCATATATAGGTTTACAAATAAAACCGCAAATGTCACGTATTTGGAAAATTGGATTTCCATCTATGAACCGAGGCAAAAGATAGTCCTCAACCGATTCGTGACTCTCTAGCCCGAGCCACAGGATCAGAGCTCGAGTGACCCTTGGATCCTCAGGGCCAGTCCACCGATGTGGATTAAACTTAAACCCTGAACATGCGTTTCCCCGCCCTATGGGGCGTAAACGAGCCAACTAAATGACTCCATCGGTTCGAGAACGACCGATCAATCCGAGGCGCCTCGCAACAGCAACAACCACATAAGTCAAACTCGTCAGGGCGTGTAAAACCACTGACGCCACTTCTAGCTAGAAAGAAACGCATGCCCTCCCTGACTTCCTCTCCCGTTTTTGGTTCATACCGGGTGTGAAACTCGCGAAGCAAACGTTACACAAAGCTACGCCACAAAGGCCTTGCTTTGATCATCACCACAAGACTTTGCTTTTCAACAGAAGCCTCGATCAATTGCCACTTAGGCATGCCACACAGGTAATTCACTCCATGCGTTTGATATCCATCAATATATAACCCCTGAGCTCGTACGTCTCAGAGAAGGGCGTTAAGCAAGAGAATAAATTCTCCGCCGCCAAACAGATATATATTTAATAGAGATCAATCACACGGACTAAAATCCAATGTCAGACACACAGTCCATTTACAAGTCCGTTCTGGGTCTGAACGAAACCGGAGGCACCTAGTACCCCGCACATCCATCGATCTCCAAGTACGTCTGGACGATCACCAACTGTTTCCATCTTCTTGGGTGTACAGCCCAATCAAGATCATCAGTAATCACCCAAACGACGTGAAGACTTCCGGTCTTCGACCATCGTCTTCATCTTCGACTTATCGTCGTATCAGTTATTCAGAATGGGATAAACCCGGTCTTTCCGAATAACTCGCGTATATATTATAAAAGTGTTACAAAAACACAACATACGCCTCATTCCAATTCATTAGGCACTAACCGTAAATTAATCAAGAGAATAATTCCCCAAATATTAACCCCGAAGGCCGAAACCAACATCAGATCAATATCCAGAAAACCATTCTGCTTAGCTAACCGACAGTTAGTTTCTGATTTTCACATTCATAGGGAAAGGTTCCCATTAATTTTATCCAAGACAAATTTCTTTAATCTATTTTTGAATATCAATTCAAACTAGTCGGGATTAACGAAACTTACCGAAGTAATCATTTGGTTTAATTTCCCAATCCCAACCTATTTATCCCATGAAGTAAAACTGGTAATACTTCATATCTAACACCACAGTGTTATCGGTAAATTCAATTACCATTTCACGTTCAAATCTAATTAAAGATTTAACTATCGCCTGGAGCAAAACTGGTGATACTCCATTCTCGACCATTTCAATCTAATTAAAGATTCATTAAAACTCCACTTAGTTTTAATCGTTAACTGGGTTAAAGAATCCGTGTCATTTAAAACACGGTTCACGATAAACCCAAAGTCACATTCATTAATTATCGGGCTAAAGAACAAGTGTTATTTAAAACACTGTTCATGATAAACCCAAAAATCAATATCAATTCAATTTCAATTAAATATTATTTAATTGGTACACTTCATTAAATCTAAATAAAAGATTTAATCTTTTCTCAACTGGGTTCAAGAACAGTGTTAGTGAAGATACCATTCACGACAAACCCAAATCACATTTGATATTCAATATAAGGCTCTGAATAGAAAATATATCGGCTTATATTCAATATCAAATTCTACGAATAACAAATGTCGTATTGGAAATAACGATATAAATATATATCTTTCAAATTTCCATAACAACATCCGTATAATCACGAATTCCAACATCGAAATATTCCGAAGACAATTTCGATTCAAATCCACTCCAATGCAATCATTGGATATTCTGGTTATTTTCAAAACCCTTTTTAAATTCAATTTATTTATTTAAAAATAAATAGAATTATAATTCTAGTTCAAAACCAGTTCATTTCGATAAAAATCTATTTTTATCTTTTCAAATGTGGAGTTTTTCATCCCAAATCTTCACAAATCATTTCTTATGATTTTACACAAATTATTATTATTTTTAATAATTTTATCAAGGCCCGTACAGTCGATTTCCATCAACGGCCATCGAACTGCACTTACAACGACCTTTTCCGAATTTGATTTGGACGTAACTCCAAATCCAACCGTTAGATTTCTAATTTCCACTATTCGTTAGAAAGCTCTTTTCGATACGAACCCAACGGTTCCGGTTTTAGGAGAATCCGACGGTCGGATCTCCCGTAATGTCCGTTTGAAATAAATGGTCGAAATTCGCGAACTGCCACGGCGCGGCGCGTTCTATTCAGGCCATTATATTATATATATAATATATATATAATATATACTTCGTCGATTTCTATTTAAAACGAATTATATAAATAGTTTTAAAATCTTTTCAAAAGCAATTTCAACTTTCTTTTCAATTCAAATCAAAATTGAATTCTTCTTTATAAATTCGTTTTAAAATTCATTTCTATTCAATTCAAATTTCAATTCAATTTGAATTCATTTCAATTCACTTTCAATTCAATTTGAATTCGTTTTCAATTCAATTCATTTCGAAATCGTTTTCAATTCAATTCATTTCGAAATCGTTTTCAATTCTATTCATTTCGAAATCGTTTTCAATTCAATTCATTTCGAAATCGTTTTCAATTCAATTCGTTTCGAAATCGTTTTCAATTCAATTCATTTCGAAATCGTTTTCAATTCAATTCATTTCGAAATCGTTTTCAATTCAATTCATTTCGAAATCGTTTTCAATTCAATTCATTTCGAAATCGTTTTCAATTCAATTCATTTCGAAATCGTTTTCAATTCAATTCGTTTCGAAATCGTTTTCAATTCAATTCATTTCGAAATCGTTTTCAATTCAATTCATTTCAAAATGAATAAAATCGATATAAATATCGTTTACGTCAAAATGGCGTCAATCTAATCAACACGGCTTCATAAATTTCTATTTTCAAATATTCTATTTCAAATATTTCTTTTTCAAAATAGTTGTTATTATCAAAATATTGCGTTCAACACATGACCAATCTCAATGGATGAGTACTGTCAACACATGAACCTTTATTTTATATTGATGAAGATGTAAATTTTATTACTAAAATATTTCGTTCAACACATGACCAATCTCAATGGATGAGTACTGTCAACACATGAACCTTTATTTTATATTATTCTTTATTTTCTAAATTGGAATGAGGCCCAATCAATTACCATATAAAGTTAATTATATGGATTTTCATACAACACATGTATAATAGCATTGAAAAATAATCAACCATCAACCAAAGTGCACTACACTGTATAAGCATCAAATATAGATATCTAACGCTTATAACAGCCTGTCAATCGATCGATCGACATATTTAATCAATCAGGATGAGTGAACTTCAAATTTCATCCTAACACCCGTGTGGGGTTTCAAACAATCAAACCCAGATTTAGTTGTGCAGTTGGGCGATGTGTAAAATTTATCGTCCCAATCAATGTCCTTCAAATAGGTGTACATAAACAAACCGTCTGGTTTGTAAATGAATATTTATTTATTCACATTCACGTTAAAATTATATTTTTAACGATAAAACATTTTATTTCAACATATGAATTTCTATTCAATTCATTTATTCGATAAAATGATATTTTTATTTTTCTAACTTATTTTAGAAAATTTCGGCGGCATAACGGCACGATACTAGAAACGGGACGAGGCCTAGCCTTATCCCCGGTCTAGTGAAGGCCCACGCCATTCACACATCAATCAAATCAATTTCATTTCACCACACAATTCAATTTCAATCAAATAATCTAACTAATTTTATGCAACCAAACAAACAAGTCCATGGTCTGTGGACGATTGTGTCGGGTGCTACTAAGCACCGTCTGCATCCTAGTATATATATAACTAGAAAAGAAATTGAAAGGTGAGAAATTCTCACATATAGCTATCCTAGCTCCACGGCACTTCATTGATAGAAATCTTCATCGCTACCGCATCTTCGTCATCTTCGTTGTCCGCTTTCACTACCTATGTAAAAATCGAATTTTTACTTCGCTATTCCATATACAAAAATCATATTTTTATTTCGAAGTTCAATATATAAAAATCATATTTTTATTCTGAAGTTCAATATATAAAAATCATATTTTTATTTCGAAGTTCAATATATAAAAATCATATTTTTATTCTGAAGTTCAATATATAAAAATCATATTTTTATTTCGAAGTTCAATATATAAAAATCATATTTTTATTCTGAAGTTCAATATATAAAAATCATATCTTTATACTTTCTATAATGTAAAAATCATATTTTTATATCTCCTACCTAATAAAGATCGAATTTTTATTATCTATTTTATATAAAAATTATATTTTTAACCTTTCTATATTATAAAAATTATATTTTTAACTTTTTTATAATATAAAAATATCGTCTTTCTTCGTTTTAAAAATCAAATTTTTATATCGATGTTCATTTAAAAAAAACAAAGCTTTATCTTCATATAAATCCTAACTTAACATCATTAAAAATTAGAATTTTATAACGAAAAAAAAATCAGAGTTTTTATAAGGTTAAATACATATAAAAACTGGTTATTCGAATTTAAACGAATTAAACAACAACAAAAACTCACCTCTCTCTTTTCTTTTCGCTGTTTTCGCTTGCGGGGGCCCCACGTCACAGGAAGGAGGAGGACGGGTGCTGAAGGGGGCGTCGGCTAGGCAGGGGTCGAGCAAAGCGGTGGCGGGCGGCGCGATTTGGAAAACTAGGGTTTGGGGGAGTCGCGTTTGAGAAGGGGGGAGGTGACGGCGCGTTGACTGGGCAGTGGAGGTGGGGGTTTACGGCGGAGGAGGACCGGTTTTGGGGGGGGGGGCGATCTCCTGTCGGCGACGGTGGAGGGTGAACATCGGAGGTTTTTTTTTTCCTGAGTAATGAAATCGACGGGGGAAGGAAAGTAAAGGGGGAGGGGGTCTTTGTAAAAGTAATTTTATATTTTAATTTATATATATTTTTCGAAAAGGGTTGACTTTATCTCCGAACTGCAAACGAGGTCCAACGACTGTCGTCCATAGCTAACTACCCCCATTCCGAACACAATGGGATATGTATCGTAGGCTGATTCGACTGTTTGAATCAGTTTTCGTCCAAATCAACATATAACTCTATATATTGAATTTGAACGCGCATTTCAATTCGCTGGGGCCACATACTAACTTGAAAAATTCCAGAAAAATATTTTCTAGCTTCGTATTGACGATACGGTCCTAACAAAACTAGTTTCGTCGAATTCTGAGACCATTTGAAAAATGGCCAATTTCCAGTCGATTAAAATCAACAAAAACCGGTCAAACGCGTTTTCCTTTGCCACGCTCACATATTGATTCGAAAAATTATGAAATTTGGAATCCAGCAATAACTTGACACTGCGGATCCAACAAAACTGGTTTCGTCGAAATCCGAGGTCATTTGCAAAATGTCCATTTTTAAGGGCCTGAATTCCATAGCGACTATTCAGAATTTTCAACTGGACAAACCTTTTGATTCCCGCTATGAAATTTCGATTTTTCGGATTCCTTGGAAAGATATCATCAATTAGATTCTATCATTTTTGGTTTCACTAAAATCCGGATTGTTTTGCACCCGGTACATTCAATTGAAGTTTGAAATCGAATTATCGAACTACCGCGCCATTTTCAATTCTATTTATAATTATATATAAATATTTATATTCTAACGACGACGCGTATAAATATATACGTTCGAATTATATTCAAAATAAATTTTTCGTCGATATTATTTAAAATAATTCATTTTAAATAATCAAAATTCGCTAAAATGGCCAAAATAAAAATTTTAAACTGGCCCAGATTTTCGGGTTGTTACAATGGCGGACGGATGTTTCTTGGGGGAACCAAGCGTAACCATTGTGACTGCTGCGATCTACAGTCGAATTATAAGGGCGTAATCCGCAGAGTTGTGAAAGCTTACGGGTATGGATGTTTCCTGGGGGACCCAGGCGTAACCATTGTGTACCTGCGGTCCATTTAGATATCTTAGTGATAGTGAGCCACTTGTTTAATGCAGCAGTTTGTCTTTGTGACTGGATTAGTCTTCGTGACTTGATTGGTCTTCGTGACCTGATTTGTCTTTGGGACTAGTTTGTCCTCGTGACTTGAAGTATCTTCATAATTCCTTGATTTGTTTCCATGATTCGGAGATAGAGCAATCAACGCTCAGTGACCTCAAAATGTCTTTTGATTCTGAAAATATCTTCCGTTGATCTGTCCATGACGAAATTCGCAGGGAAGCAATTTCCTACGGATACGGATGTTTTCTGGGGGATCCAGACGGAACCATTGTGTATCTGCAATTCATGAACAATCAACATTTTCGATATCACATTGGTACTTTCCGTATCTATTTTAAAAAGAATTTTTGAAATGTATTTTCACTGGGAGTTGAAGCAAGGATATTTAGTACTTGGAGATCTTAGTCATGCACCTGGCCAGCGTATGCCTAACATCTATGAGAACGACAATAGACTTGTCAAACTTCGAGTTGTCAAATATTTTCAAGTAAATAATTAGAAATTAAAATCTATGTAACTTGATAAATTAAGAAGAAGGATTTACGACTATTTCCAATTCTATAGCTTTGGAGTAATAATACAGATATTTCTTATTTACGTTTTTTTAAAGGATTTCGGATTTGGAAAATTTTCAAGTTGACGGTTTGTAACGTTAAAAGGAGATGTTATTTGCACTCCTCAATGGATGTTGAGAAAAATTGAATGGATTGAATGTAAGGAGATTGGGTTAAGGGTTGCTAAGCCTGGACCCATTTCAATCGCAATGATGGATAAGTAAACTTTGACAGATGGGGTCTATTAAGAAAAATGGAATAATTTGAGAGGCGTAGATCCAACTTATGCGAATTTTGAAATTTAAGAAGAAATTAGTTTTGGAGAGAAATTAATGATCAGAGAAAATTGATTATGATGGAAACAAAGAAGATCGATGACTTGAATATCGATATTTAAATCAGTAGTGGAATAATTTCACACAAATATGGAAATCTGAAGTGTACATTGGTATAACTCTAACGATTTTTCCTTTTCGAGGACGAAAAGTTTTAAAGGGGGGAAGAATGTAATGACCCGGAAATTTTGACAACTGGAATGTGAAGTAAATTGAAGATTTAGTGGTCATTTTTATATTGGTACTAGAATTAGAAATCTAAAATCGAATATATGATTTTGTATATGGATTTAATTCGAAACGATTGGTTGAGAATCAAATAATTATTATTGAATAATCGAATTGGATGGTAATTCTACTGAAAATAAGAATGACTGAAATTAAAAATAAGTGTAATTAACGGTAAAAAAATTGGAAATTTTATTTGAAAATATGGAGAATTGGTTTGGAGATTTGTATGTAGAGAAAATGAAATTTTACGGTTTAAATTTAACATCGAACGGGGTTGTGGTGAACAAACGAGATAATATCGGTGAATTGATAAATAGTTAAAAATTAAATAATATCATATACAAACAGAGTCAAATTACAACTAAATTTATTTTATTGGATGTAGAACGCGAAGATGAAAATGTACGTATAATTTTTATCGCGTTTAGGGTTTGTATTGACGGTTCGAATATTGAGCATTCAATAATGGTTTGCGGTAGGATTTGATTTTTGGGTGCAAACAAATAAGCATCTCACCCATATGTTACCTACCCTAATATAACCTACCTCAGATGAAAATTCAGCCGACCTATCGCACTAACCCTACACCTATTTGAGTTTACGTTATACTTATCTCAAATTTTTATTTCTTTAAAAACCACGCTCACCCCTTGTGTTCAGAAAACAAATTTATCTCGCTCTTCCAAAAAGATAATGGTGGAAGCCCTATAGTTTTCCCCAAATTAAATTGCTAATGGCTGATTTCCTTCGCCCTTAATTAAAATCAAATCACTCCACTGGAAATGAACCCTCTTCATCTCCAAGCCACGGTCGACATCCACCGCCTGTACTCAACATTAAAGGCCGAGCCTTTTCATCCAAATCGTGGAATGATAGACGTGCTTCCTTCTCCTTGGTTCGAAGATGTCACTGTCTCCACTTTGGGATAAAGTCACAGCCTTCAACGTCGAAGCCCGCGCCTCCTGTAAACCCGGACCTGCCCTTTTATCGTCAGTATAGGTGAGTTATCTCACTCGCGATTAATCTTATTTGCAAGTAGTTGATTTCAATTAAATTGAATATAATAGTGGAATCTGGGTTGGGATTTGCTTGCGTGATTGTTGCTTAAAGATGTTATCGATATTCTGAAGTAATGTTGTCTTGGTTTGAAATGTGCATGTAGCTGATCATTTCACATATACTTTGTCTCATACGACAAATTTAAACTCCAGACATGCATTTTGAAATTCCCTGTTTTGAATTCATGGTTGAAATACTTTGGTTCTTTCCAATTATACGAATTGGTTTCGAGTTTTATGTTACACCTTAGTCATGGACTAGAACTGACCTTGTGATGTGGATTGTACATGAATCATTTACGAGTAAACCCCGTATGAGTTACTCATGTTTAGGAACCTGAATCCTCATATATAGATATATATATATATATATATAAACATATATATTACTGCATGTATTTTTCTTCATAGTTAGTCAAATCTGAAAGCATGTTGCCTTTATTCCGTTTAATCGTCGTTATGCTGACTAGTCGGAACACAAACCCTTAAAATTGTGTGACTGCTTATACGTTGGTGTTTCCATAACCTGAAGTGCATGTACCCGGTGATGTTTTAAGTAAAATTATCGTAATATACATATTAACATATACGGATTTGTACCCCTGCCTCTGACATTCCTGAATGCATGTTACTACCTTAATACCGACCTTGAATGCTGTTTTTGGATCCATATTTGGAACTCAGTAAACATGGAAATTAGTATTTTGCACCAACCATATTTTAGGGACAGTAAACCTATGTATTTTGTCAACTATGACAGTGATTATTTAGTATTAAAATACCTATATAGGATGAGGCCTATTATATGTATGTTCAAACAAGTTCTTTTTGTACCACTATACGTAAAAGAAAAACCTGGGCTGATATACCTTGTTCACATGTATTGGGAAAGTAGACCGTAAACATATATTGGCAGTTATGAACCTGTTATAGAATGCTCATGTGTAGCTTGATATACATAGTAACCATGCAGGCTTGTTTTAATAAAAGGGTGGATAACCTAAACATACATAATTAGTGTAAATTTCCAAACCATACTTGACAACTTGAAAACATTATTTCACTATGGTGACCTTCAGTTTCGAATTTGTGCCATATAAATTCTTTAGCTTGCTATTTCTGTCATATTTTTTTCCAAAAGAGTATGTATGCACTTGGATGTGCATGCACTATGTTTCACTGTGCTTCACCTGCAGTTTCAGACTTATTTCACTGTGCTGACTGTTAACATATAGTTACATATAGTTACATATACCATTAATATATGGACAGTGTATAGACCGACTGTTAACATATAGTTACATGTGAAACCTTCTGTGTTGAAATATATGTTGTTTGAAGGTGGTTTGTAGATCTGTCAAAAACTTGCAATAGGGAAATGTATAAAAAACTGGACACGGTCACCTAGATGAACACATTAATTTGTGTATTATGCCTATAAACCTGCAGTACATGCAACTGAACTCTTTGCTAATTTATATGTATGCATATTCATGATATGCACGTTGGCATAGGTTCCTGATGGGCTGTTAACACAAATTCTCTTCTATGTTGATTTCCTTCCTAGTGAACTGTACCTAGATTTATATGCATATAATATTTTCTTGGATAAATGGGAATAACCTAAGAATAGACTAGCGCACACCCCATTTTAGAGGTATATACATATGTTCTGTTATCATTTTCTCGCGGACATACATATATGTACCCAATTGGATATATATATATATACACATATTGCTATTTATATATTTTCCCACTTATTAGAGCCTTTAGGTGTTCACCCATGTGTTAGAAAACCTGAATGCATATATCTATCCATTGGCCTGTTTTTGTAAAACCTGAATATATATATATATATATATATAAATGTTCCCTCTTCAATGACATGTTTCAGTGTTTAAGTTAGCGGATTTTTGGTTTCTCCATGAATGTATGGCATGATCAAACGTCATGTACGCATTTACTTTGCTCTCATGCATTTTAGTGTATGTTTAAGGATGCTAACTGGAAATGCACACATAGGGTTGTTAGCTAATTAATAAGGGAAATTATTGAAAAATCTGAAATTTTCCTTACACTGTTGGGTCATCATTTTGTATGTTGTACTTATGGTACAGTCGTATTTCCATTCATCTGGTATACATATACATTTATAGTCACGCAAGAATGGACACTTGGAACCCCTTTTAAAACATAGGCTGCATGGGTCTAGAAATTTAAACTTTGCAGAGTTTTTAATTCGTTAACTTATGGCCTGCATGTTCAAAGATATATTTATATGACTCTTGCATTGATTTCCATGACACCTGTGGCTTACTATATTTAAAGCGTACCATTGTTGTGACTGCTATGTGCATTGGCTCTTTTTATTGCCATTATGGTCTTGGTTTATTAGCTGATCACCATGTTGCACTTGTCTTGCTACTGCACTATTGTTGTGCACTTCCTTATCGCTCCCCAGTTCCTACTATGTACGTATGGACCATGTTTGTTGGTCTGCTAGCCGCTGTTTTTGCTACACATTGCAAGCACCTTATGAACCTCACCTTGTTATTGGTGGATGCGGGATGCTGGGGCAGTACACACGTGTACCTATACACGTGTGTCTTCCGCGACCATAGTCCTTGAAATACACTGATAAGCGTAGATAATATATTAAATGTTGAGATTAACTATTGTATTTCAGTTTCTATTGAAGTTAATTTACTTGAATTTTGATTAATCCTGACTCGAGTATTTTTATTTTTTTGCATGGGATGCTCGAGTCAGACCCGAGCAGTACATATTTAAGGATTACGGCTTAGATTCGAAGATGGGCAAAGATGGGGATTCCAAAGATGCGCAATCTGAATATTTTAAACCAGTAAAGATTTTTCTTGTATTAAATTGTTTCTTTTAAATTCCGCTGTATTTAAAAGTATTGTACTCAAAACCCTGCTTTATAAATAAAAGATTTATTCTGTTGTTCAATACTGTGTCATTTATTTATTCTGTATTTTCTATGTGTTGATTCTATCTTTTAAACTTCATAAGCTAATAACGATTCGTCGAGTTGGGCGTTTTAGATTGGCCTAAATACCAATTTAAAGCGGTCAAATTGGCGGGACGTGACAAGTGGTATCAGAGCTTTGGTTTATTCAAAGCTAGCTTATTGAGTTTAAAAACGAATCTTGAAAATAGAAAGATTTTGAAGTAAACAATTTTGAAAGTATTTTCTTAAAATAAATTCTGAAAGATAAATTATTTTGGAAATATAAGTATTTTAAAAGTTAGTAGTTTGAAACTAATACGGCGGAAGTGAAAATTATTTTTGAGATTTAAATTTTTGTTTGGAATATCCAGTCTTCGAATCCAGGTTTGCAAGGATTATTCTTCGATAAGATCCCCTTAGATTTGAATCTAGAATCCATCATTGAATGGTATTTAAGGAAGATGAGTATAAAAGAATCTATGAAACAAATTGTGTGTTTTAGCAATAAAAGACGACCAAAATTTATTGAAGACAAGAATTCCAATAGGAATGTAATGGAAAAGAGAAAATTGAAATCATTTCAAAAATGAAACGATGGAATTTAATTTCAGTATTCGAAATATAAGTTAATGAAAATAAAATCAATAAAAAAGGGGGTATAATTGGAATATGACTGTGTTAAAATTTAGAATGTGGCAAGATTATTTATAATTGGTTTGAAACCAATAATGTATGATCGAGTATGTAAATTTGATGGTAAATATGTACTTGTTAATTTATTTGCAAGAAGGGAATGGTAAACGAGAATCATAAATGAAGCAAATATGAATGAAGTGAAATATGAAGGAAGATTTTTAGGAGATTTGAAACCATATTCGAATGAAATTAAAACTAATTTGATGTGACGAATCCGAATTCTTATCAAAGAAATAATATTTACTTTTTAGAAGTAAATAAAGTTTGAAAGCAAAAGGGTTGAAAATGGAGTTGAACTGTATGGTAAGATTATCTTCAAGTCCAAAATATAAATTATGATTTTTCCAAAGTTCGAAATATGTTATCAATTAAAAGATTATTCGAAAGAAGGGTATGTGTGAAGTCAATTGTGTTGAATTTCATAAAAATGCTATTTATTTTCCGTTTTAATTAAAAATTTAATATGTTAGATTAATTGTTCAGATTAATGAATAAAGTATAATTTAAAGTTACATATTTTCAAAGGCGAAAATTGATAAGCGATGTTCGTAAAAGAAATGAATTTTTAACTCGGGTTCGAAAGTTACGAGAACAAATGTTTTGTAGGTGTTCAAAGTTGTGAATTTGATTTATTTCAAAGTCAATAATGTTGTTCAGTTAAGGTTTGAGAGATAAATATACCCCAATTTGGTTGACTCATTGTTGACTAAGAAATGGATAAGGTTTGATAGCAAGAGTGGTCAAGTGAAGTGAGTGTCGGCAGTTAAGTGAAAATAGCGATGTTTTATTTAATATCTATTTAAATTCAAATAATAAATTTAAAAATGTCTTCATGAGAATAAAGTATTTTTTTGATAGAAAATAAAGTTTTATGAATATATGGAAATATTTCTAATGATAATAAATGATTTTCTAGAAATAGAGAAACTGAATATAATAATTGAAAATATTTTCAAAAAGACCGCGAGAGGCTAACTAGTTTTGATAAATCATGAACAAAGAACAAAGAGCCGCACGTCGAGAACGAAGAGCAGCAGAATGTAAGAAAAATGGATTTGTAAATTGAATTCGAGAATTATGTAAACAGTAATTTGATAAGAATACGAGAAATGGAATTAAGGAATTTAGAAACTGACTGGAGATTTGTCAAGTTGAATGATTTTCTGAGTATCGATTTGATGTTGGTTTCGACCTTCGGGGTTGATACTTATGGAGTTGTTCACATGCTAATTGACGGTCAAAGGAGACGAATAGAGGAGAAATTGTGCCTGAATATGGAAATGTGAAAATTTCGAGATTTTGAGAGCAATAAAGATTTGAGTTAAGCAATGAACTTAACAACTAGAAATTTGAAAGGAAATTGGTTTGTGGCAATGGATTCATGAGTCCGAGTTTGAAAAGAGAGTAAATATCTTAATTCGATAAGAGATCAAAACTAAAGTTTTGAAATGAAAAGAGATTGGAGGATATTCAATATTGGATATAGAAGTTTCCGAAATATATATGGAGAATATATGAGAATTCAGTGATTTGGAAGATAATAGTTTGAGGTAAAATCTTATAACAGAATTTACATAAGAATAAAGGATTGAAAAACACGTTTTGGAAAATGTGAATTTGTTGAGAAAAATCTTATGTCCATCTACATGAGATATGAAATGTAAATTCGTGGAAAAAAAAGAAAAAAATTATATCAATATACATAAATACGAGTTATATGAAATTTGGAATACTATATATATAGTATCATATGTTTTCAAATCAAGATTAGGAAAGTACCTTCCTTCTTCCTTGAATTTCGAGCTTAGCTGAAATATGCCGCTGGTGGCAGAAGGTTGTCCGAACATAAAACTCATGAGTTGCCATTAAGCACGACTGCTAGCGTAATTCACAGGTCATCATTTTGTACGTTGTACTTATGGTACAGTCGTATTTCCATTCATCTGGTATACATGTACATTTATAGTCACGCGAGAATGGACACTTGGAACCCCTTTTAAAACATAGGCTGCATGGGTCTAGAAATTTAAACTTTGCAGAGTTTTTAATTCGTTAACTTATGGCCTGCATGTTCAAAGATATATTTATATGACTCTTGCATTGATTTCCATGACACATGTGGCTTACTATATTTAAAGCGTACCATTGTTGTGACTGCTTTGTGCATTGGCTCCTTTTATTGCCATTATGGTCTTGGTTTATTAGCTGATCACCACGCTGCACTTGTCTTGCTACTGCACTATTGTTGTGCACTTCCTTATCGCTCCCCGGTTCCTATTATGTACGTATGGACCATGTTTGTTGGTCTGCTAGCCGCTGGTTTTGCTACGCATTGCAAGCACCTTATGAACCTCACCTTGTTATTGGTGGATGTGGGATGCTGGGGCAGTACACACGTGTACCTGTACACGTGTGTACGTGCAGGCTTCCGCGACCATAGTCCTTGAAATACACTGATAAGCGTAGATAATATATTAAATGTTGAGATTAACTATTGTATTTCAGTTTCTATTGAAGTTAATTTACTTGAATTTTGATTAATCCTGACTCGAGTATTTTTATGTTTTTGCATGGGATGCTCGAGTCAGACCCGAGCAGTACAGATTTAAGGATTACGGCTTAGATTCGAAGATGGGCAAAGCTGGGGATTCCAAAGATGCGCACTCTGAAGATTTTAAACCAGTGAAGATTTTTCTTGTATTAAATTGTTTCTTTTAAATTCCGCTGTATTTAAAAGTATTGTACTCAAAACCCTGCTTTATAAATAAAAGATTTATTCTGTTGTTCAATACTGTGTCATTTATTTATTCTGTATTTTCTGTGTGTTGATTCTATCTTTTAAACTCCGTAAGCTAATAACGATCCGTCGAGTTGGGCGTTTTAGATTGGCCTAAATACCAATTTAAAGCGGTCAAACTGGCGGGACGTGACACATGGTCTTCAACGCTCCATCGCGATCGTCTTTTGTTATCTTCTCGTATTTGTTGGTTGGAATGGTTTCTGAATATAAATTCGATCCCGGTCTTTCCGTACCAACAATCATATTGGACATATTTGATAGTCGGTGATTTAACTATCATAATAAATGGTGTTTCAATCGTGACAATCCAATGAGTCCACTGGTTCAGTATTCAGCATCACTTGGCCTTTTAATAAAAACAAACAAATTCACTTCTGCATAATTAAAACTTCTAACTCTTTCATTATTTAAAAATACGATATTTGATTCTTGTAAACTAATGTTCTCAAAACCAAATTTTCTATAATACTTAGTAAAATAACCATATTCAATTTCCACTTAATTCTCCTTTAAACATTTATTACATCATTCTTTATTATTTAAATTTGGGAAATCCCTTCAACTTATTCTTCGTAATAGCGTTAAGTAATATCCTTTATCTCGTTCTTGAAACAATAACTAATATTTATTAGTATATAATAAAACTCAGCTTTACATTTCCTTCCTAACCCGAAAATACCGTTATATTTTCATGCAAACCCTTTTTGTTTTTTTTTCTTCTACTTTGGAATTCTTATTTATATAATTTCCCTTCTTACTAATTTCCTTTACTTCGGATTTCTCGTTATATATTTTCCGAATTCCCACCAAATGTTGCATTATTATTTCACTAATGGAAATAATAAATTATCACTAACCTCTTTTACGATTACCAACTAATATCATCTTCAGATAATCCTGATGTTGTTCAAGTTGGGGTATTTTAATTACCTCTCAGACCTTGATCAACAACGTTCATATCTAAAGACAAATATTAGTTGTAACTCAAAAACCAATATTTCACTCTAATATCAACACAATTGCCAATTAACTTATTTTATTCCAAATACGGTTTCATAAACCTGCTTATCTCTTTTGAAACCTCTTTTCGGCTATACCCATTTTCCTCTTAATTCAGTAATTAAGTACTTCTTTATGAACATCACTTTTAATTTGCCCTTTTTAACCAAGCTCACTTAAAATTCGGATTTTGTTATCAAATCCCACAATTCACTTCTACTACCCAATTCACTTATTCCCAATTTCCTTTCAAATCCATCCAATCATCTCTCGCTTAGAGATTCTCATTTCAATTTCCCACCTTTACTTAATCCCATTATCAAGCAACTTTTATGTCAAATTAACGCTTTAACATCTTAATCCTCACTTATAAAAATCCTGGTTTATAATAAATCCTTTCTCAAAATTTCCATTTATTTAATTTAAATAATTATGTAACATTTATTTTAAGCTGCCATGTTCGCTTAAAATGCTCTTTATCACTTCGTTGTAAAACTCAGGTTCTAAAAATTAAACCTATTCATAAACATCTTTCACTAATCCATTGGATTTCTTTTTAACTTCGATTACCTTTTAAATGAATTTCAATTAAAAGTAACTAACTAATTTTATTATTAATTAAAATAATAATTTACTTCCATTATTTACTAACTCCGTAGTAAATTTCTTTATTAACTAAAATGAATAAAAATCCCCATTTTAAAACCCTATTAAAATCAAACAAATATTCTTTAAACAATTTTATTCGATTAATCCAAACAACTAAAATAATAATTTATTCCAGTTAATAATGGTCAATTTAGTCAACTCTACACACGATTATCACATTAACCGATTTCAATTTGTTTTCCCTTTAAATTAATTGAAATATAATAAATTTAAAATAATTCCATTTGATTGTTTCTTAACAAAACAATTATCCAATTTAGTCGTTAGGTTAATTTCCTTGTTCTCACATTTACAAATCTGATTAACATCAGAATTGTCTCTATAAAATCAATTTTTAATTAATTATAAAAATAAGTATTTATTTCCTTTCTATAAACCTTTATCCAAATAATATATTTCAAAATCTATCTTTAGTCAGAAAATATATTTTATAACTTCAGTTCTATCAATTCACCTGACGGTAAATCAATATAAAAAAACAATTTACTTTTAAGCCATTTACTGCCGATTACTCAACCAATATAGCCCATTGGTTAAAACACAACACAGGTTGACTTTTCATTCAATGATCACTACTAAGATCAATTACCCTATCATGACAGTTCATATATGATAATATGAAAATAAATAATATATTTGAGGAATCTGGTTGGATCCCTCCAACCTGTTCTTCCCTGTATCCAAAATGGTTATCTCAAATCAGATCATTCAGTCTCACTTAATAACAACTAACGACCATTTAACTGCAATAACAAGAAATTCAAACAATTCAACTAATTAAACACATTTATTTTATAAACGTGACCAACAAGTTAAGTTACCTTTATTGGAACCAATCGTTAGAATAACGATTTGGTATTTCACTGAAATTACAGGACGTTTTAATTTCACCAGTTAAATCAAAAATTAAATGTATAGCTAGCAAGCAGTCAACCATATCAAACAGAGCACACAAAATGAAACCCAATTTATATAAAATATAAATGGGGAGAACTGAGTGAGTTTAACTCACCTTGATCTGATTTGTCGCTAAAGCGGTTCAGTTCTAGTTAAATTAAACAGACGTTTAATTTAACTAGAAATCCCAGTAGTCTCAGTTCTATCCAAGACAATTCCAAAATGAGGAGTTCAATCATACGATCCCAACGCCTTTCGTTTCATTCGATTCTGATCATATAAATAAAAGTTATAAATATTATAAGCTATACGATAAAATTAATTATTAACCCCTTAATTATAATATTATTAAACTAATTTAATTACCTTGTTTTAGAATAAACTGGTCCGATATAACTCTGTTTCCAATTTGTAAGTTCAGCAGTTCCCAACGTTCAACCTGCATCCATATATGTTTCAGTTAATACTGTTTTAAATATTGAACCATTATTTAATTAACTAACTCTTAACCACTAAATTAACACTAATATAATTAGTTAAATAATTTATTTTGGCCGAACTGTTTTTACTTCGTTTGTCTCCGGTTCCTTTTACTGTCTTTCTCCCTGCATCATCCCTTAGGCCATGCATGAATTATTGCTACCTGCATTGGTTTTAAAATGATTTAGCTAACAAGAATCTCCTTAATTAAATTATAAACTAATTTTCTTAATAAACTCATTTACCCAAATTACTTGATTAAATAATACTAGTCGATTCCTGGTTGCACTTACGTTGCTTTGTCTCAGCGATAATAGTAACCACGCATGCCAATTTACAAGTAAAGGCTGATTGTTGGTTTATCTTCTTCCCGAACTGTTGCTTCCAACCCATGATGTTGCTTCGTTCTTACATAAGCGTTCACCATTCCGGTTTCGAAGCCATGTTGCTTCCGTTCCGGTTTTAAAACACTTCCTCATCCCCACGTCTTGGATCCAAAGTACCCAAGACGACTCCACTTTGTTTTAATATCCTGCTCCTTCATTCAAAGTCCCTCCACCGTGCCTTCTAACTCCATCGACCAGCTGCGCTGAACTCCGTCCATTGGAGGATGATCCAAAGCTATTGAGACAACCGCTCTAGCCTCCTCGACCATTGACCCAAATCGCAACCTTCCTCTCAACCTCATTCGCCAGCAAAACACTTCCAGTCACCTCGGCGAAGCAGGATCCATCTCCACCGTTGAGTAGGTCGGCCTTGATGGCCTGAACATATCTCCAGTGGAGGGTTTTCGAATTCTATGAGTGGATGGAGAGGAATTGAAGGAGGAAACATGTGAATCTCTGGCCATGTGTTTAATTTGTGGAGGCGGTCAAGTGCGTTGACCTGGATTGATGAAAATAGGGTTTCAGCCTTATACGGGAATGTGTATATATAGTAGTGTTGGGGAAAATAAGTTGATATTTTATTATTATGAAACTTCGTCGTGAAGTAATTGATTAAAACCACAACAAACGATTTTTGTTTTCTGATAAAAAGGCTAACCCTAGCATAGAAAAATATTCCGGACCCAAAGGGACAAGTTTCGTCGAATTCCGACATCGTTTAAAAAAAATTCCTTTATAAAACTTATGGAAAACAAGTGTTTAAATTTTTCATCATCACTAGATAAATCCTATCAACTTGAAACTTTGAAATCCTAAAATAATTAATCAATACGAACCCAACAGCATCAGTTTCGTCGCATTCTGAGACTGTTTTCCCGGTAGGGTATTTTCACGTGCACCGCAATGCCATTTTGGACACCAAATTACATGGTCTTCAAAAATAACAAACTTTATACTTATCCTGACTCTAAACGTAGATACGAACTCAACGAAACTGATTTCGCGGCCTAATTTGATCGTTTGTTCAAGTTACACTCAAATATCTCTTTATTAAATTAAATTCATTTAATTACACGCTATAGAAATTGAACGGGCGTTTGTGGCTGCCGTGGTCCCATACGACATCGGTTTGCCACGTAATTTAATTTTATTACAATAGTTTAACGATACGGTTCCAATGAAACTGATTTCATCGAAAACAGAGACCGTTTGCAAAAATGGCTATTTTTAACGCTTATATAATATCGATTAAAATATTATATAAATTCCAAATAAATTAAATAAAATAAAAATAAATTATTTTTATCATATATATCCAACCGGAAGATATATACAATTTCCCATATAATTTACACAACTTAATATCGCCAATTTTGAGTTAAATGATTTGAATTTTCTATTTAAATAACGTTATATTTTAATAACGATTTCCATAGCGACTATTTTAAAATTTGAATCAGCCATAACTAACAAATTATAACACGAAATCTGGATTTTTCTCTTCCATATGAAAATTATCATCAACATGGTTCTAACGTTTCTTGTTTCACAGGAATCCGACTTATATCAGACTCTGTATATTCAATTGAAGTTCAAAACTCCATTTTATGAACTGCATGCCATTTTCAAGCTTGATTTATATTATATATAAATATATATAGTTCAAACTTCGGTTTAAATACAAATTCAATATTAAAATCCATTAATATTCCAAATAAAATATTTAAAATAAATAAATAAAATTAAATATTTAACTGCCAAATATACGGGTCGTTACATTCTTCCCCCCTTAAAATAATTTCGTCCTCGAAATTGTTAAGGTAAGAAAAATTCTTCACATCCCATTAATTTCTAAATCCAATTTATTATAAATCAAAAACCAATTCATTACCGTAAATAAATATTTTCAAAACTATCGAAAATTTTCTAACACTCTAAATTCCTGGAAAAATTCAGCAGAATCTCCCCTGCATGGAGTGACATCTGCGATATCGCAGGAACAAATAATATATATACATCGACCAGCACGGTTGGAAAACAAAAAACAAAAACCCAAAATATATATTTCCGCGTAGGCATACCATTTACGAGCGCTATTGAGCATAGTTATTCAATATATATGAGATTTAATCAACCAATATTAATCTACATAGCCATCCGGCACCTGTACTTAACTCAATTCATATATGAGTATATGAAATTCTAAAGTAATACTTCACTAATCAACAAGTGTCACTATACCAATTTCAAAATCAAACACACATTATCACTTCATTATCCAATACAGGGTTAAACCATAAATTCCAATTCATATGCAGTTTCATTCTATTTAAATTACACCGGAATTTATTCTTTAGTTTATAATTTATTTATTTAGTTCCATTAAATTATTGATTATTCCAATCAAACAAACTATCATCCAGTAACAAACAATTCACAATCAACAACCAATATGTCACCAAATCAACCAAATTAATTGAATTTACATTCAATATTAATATTTTATTTTGGTTTCACATATCTGAACATCAATCGATTAATACCCGATTGATTTCTATCTGATTATTATTGATTCATCAGATTTCCAATTTCCAAATCTGCTTTATTTAATTAATTTCCAGTTAGCTTTATTTGATTTCACTTAACCAGGATAATTTCCAATTTAAAATTTTAATCCAATTTGAATTCCATTCAAATCGATCAAAAACGCTAATATTTCAATAATTTGATAAAAATATTTCCTTTCTATACAAAAATATAATTTGGGTAATATTATTTCATTTACCCTCTTTATAAAACAATATTGTATCGATTGCCAGTTCAACGCTTCTCAACACTTGAACCGATCAACCCACACAATACAAAACATTTGTATATAAAATTTACAAATACGCTCTCATATATATACACTGAACTCGATCTAAGGTGTTACTAACTCTATCTCTATCGAGTTAAACCACAGAGCTAAGGTTATTACTAAACCAATAGCTCTAATACCACTGTAACGACCCAAAGATTTTCGGCCCCAGAAATCGACATAAATACCCTTACCGTAACTCATGCCAACCTTCCAAACACCAAAAACACTGGAACGTTATTAGAAAGAAATTAGAGGGTGAGATAAGAAAGAAAGAAATATTAGAATAGAAGCAGAAGAAGAACCAACACAAGACAGGATCAGAGTCTCACATCGCAGCGGAACAAAATATAATACGAAAATAAAACTTTATTGAAAGCTTTTAAAAATTCTTACAATATCAGAGTACATCAACATCTCTGGACAGTTATAAAAATATGTTCCATATACAACACACAGCAGAATAGTAGCTATATAATATCACACGTCTGGACTCTTCCGGCTCGTCTCTTCACAGCATTCGATAACCTGAACCTATACACCCCGGGCTAACCCGAGCATTTACAAAACACCGGGTCAGTCTAGTGAACCAGAGTGAGAAAAACTAGCATAGTATTAAGGGTATCACACAACTTGATTTTAAAGTCAAAATCTTTTCGAACGAAAAGGATAATCATAAGACCAAATCCACACATAAATACGGACAGTTTTTACCTTATGATAACCCAAAACATTTTCGAAATCAATATTTTTTCTGATATTATAATAGTGTCTAAATACAAGTAAATAACAATCTAGCGAAACGCTCGCATCTCACACTCCACATATATAGTATACAAACAAAACCATGGGCACTTATTGGAGATTGGATTCCGACTATGACAAGGTATGAGACCACCTGCCGATAGTGTATCTCTAGAGGCGAATAGACTGGGTTCCACAAGAACATCTTGCAACCCGGCCCACGCATGACCGACCACTCATTTCGCTTGAGTGTATCGAATGTGTATCACCAACGATTGGGCTCAAACCACCGTTTCCCTAAAAGGGACAGCATCGAAATAGATTAAAGAAGCAAAAGGAATTTCTTTAGACAGGTGATTATACACCCTAATGGGAGCGACCCACATAGCCATGCTGCCTGCCCGATTTTTGTCATTTCCCGGCTGTGAGGCTTGAGGTTTGAATTCCCTTTTTAACACTTGGCCGCCATCCACTTTGAGTGCCACATCGTTAGATCCGCCAGATATCACTAATTGATTCCCACAAAAATATTCTAGTGGTTAAGCTCAGAGAACCGTCGTTCTCCGCCACCAACTATGGTACGTTTGAAGAAATCAACGTACATGATCCCTTTGGAAATACTCTGTCAGACATCCGTCCATACAAGTCATCCAGGAACAGGATGAACCGAAGGCACTCTCCTACTGCATCCAATATAGGAATCACCCCATGGATCAATAGCGAGAAGTCCTTGTAACCCGTAGATTCCAACCACGATAGAATCACAGTTTATCTCTGGCTGCTAAACCATAGATTATGAGTAGTTCTTCCGTGTAATGATGATCCACGGTCTTTAACGCTCCATCTCGATCATCTTCTGTTATCTTCTCATATTTGTTGGTCCGAATGGTTTCCGAATATAAATTTGATCCCGGTCTTTCCATACCAACAATCGTAATGGACATATTTGATAATCGGTGATTTAACTATCAAAATAAATAGTGTTTCAATCGTGACAATCCAATGAGTCCACTGGTTTAGTATTCAGCATCACTAGGCCTTTTAATTAAAACAAACAAATTCACTTCTGCTTAGGTAAAACTTCTAACTCTTTTATTATTTAAAAATATGATATTTGATTCTTATAAACTAATGTTCTCAAAACCAATTCTCTATAATACTTAGTAAAATAACCATATTCAATTTCCACTTAATTCTCCTTTAAACATTTATTACATCATTCTTTATTATTTAAATTTGGGAAATCCCTTCAACTTATTCTTCGTAAGTAATATCCTTTATCCCGTTCTTAAAACAATAACTAATATTTATTAGTATATAATAAAACTCAGCTTTACATTTCCTTCCTAACTCAAAAATATCGTTATATTTTCATGCAAACCCTTTTTGTTTTTTTCTTCTACTTTGGAATTCTTATTTATATAATTTCCCTTCTTACTAATTTCCTTTACTTCAGATTTCTCGTTATATATTTTCCAAATTACCACCAAATGTTGAATTATTATTTCACTAATGGAAATAATAAATTATCACTAACCTCTTTTACGATTACCAACTAATATCATCTTCAAGCAATCCTGATGTTGTTCAAGTTGGGGTATTTTAATTACCTCTCAGACCTTGATCAATAACGTTCATATATAAAGACAAATACTAGTTGTAATTCAAAAACCAATATTTTACTCTAATATCAAAACAATTGCCATTTAACTTATTTTATTCCAAATACGGTTTCATAAACCTGCTTATCTCTTTTGAAACCTCTTTTCGGCTATACCCATTTTTCTATTAATTCGGTAATTAAGTTCTTCTTTATGAACATCACTTTTAATTCGCCCTTTTTAACTAAGCTCACTTAAAATTCGGATTTTGTTATCAAATCCCACGATTCACTTCTACTACCCAATTCACTTTTTCCCAATTTCCTTTCAAACCCATCCAATCATCTCTAGCTTAGAGATTCTCATTTCAATTTCCCACCCTTACTTAATCCCGTTATCAAGCAACTTCAATGTCAAATTAACGCTTTAACATCTTAATCCTCACTTATAAAAAGCCTAGTTTATTATAAATCCTTTCTCTAAATTTCCATTTATTTAATTTAAATAATTAAGTAACATTTATTTTAAGCTGCCATGTTCGCTTAAAATGCTCTTTATCACTTCGTTGTAAAACTCAGGTTTTAAAAATAAAACCTGTTCATAAACATCTTTCACTAATCCATTGGATTTCTTTTCAACTTCGATTACCTTTTAAATGAATTTCAATTAAAAGTAACTCACTAATTTTATTATTAATTAAAATAATAATTTACTTCCATTATTTACTACCTCCGTAGTAAATTTCTTTATTAACTAAAATGAATAAAATCCCCTTTTTAAAACCCTATTAAAATCAAACAAATATTCTTTAAACAATTTTATTAGATTAATCCAAACAACCAAAATAATAATTTATTCCAGTTAAAAATGGTCAATTTAGTCAACTCTACACACGGTTATCTCGTTAACCGATTTCAATTTGTTTTCCCTTTAAATTAATTGATAATATAATAAATTTAAAATAATTCCATTTAATTGTTTCTTAACAAAACAATTATCCAATTTACTCATTAGGTTAATTTCCTTGTTCTCTCATTTACAAATCTGATTAACATCAGAATTGTTTCTATAAAATCAATTTATAATTAATTATAAAAATAAGTATTTATTTCCTTTCTATAAACCATTATCCAAATAATATATTTCAAAATCTATTTTTAGTCAAAAAATAAATTTCATAACTTCAGTTCTATCAATTCACCTGACGGTAAATCAATATAAACAAAACAATTTACATTTAGGCCATTTACTGCCGATTACTCAACCAATATAGCCTATTGGTTAAAACACAACACAGGTTGACATTTTAGTCAATGATCACTACTAAAATCAATTACCTAATCATGACAGCTCATATATGAAATATAAAAATAAATAATATATTTGAGGAATCCGGTTGGATCCCTCCAACCTGTTCTTCCCTGTACCCAAAATGGTTATCTCAAATCAGATCATTCAGTCTCACTTAACTGATAACAACTAACGACCATTTAACTGCAATCACAAGCAATTCAAACAATTCAACCAATTAAACACGTTTATTTTATAAACGTGACCAACAAGGTAAGTTACCTTTACTGGAACCAATCGTTAGAATAACGATTTGGTATTTCACTAAAATTAAACGATGTTTTAATTTCACTAGTTAAATCAAAAATTAAATGTATAACTAGCAAGCAGTCAACCATAGCAAACAGAGCACACAAAATAAAACCCAATTTATATAAAATATAAATAGGGAGAACTGAGTGAGTTTAACTCACCTTGATCTGATTTGTCGCTAAAGCGGCTCAGTTCTAGTTAAATTAAACAGACGTTTAATTTAACTAGAAATCCCAGTAGTCTCAGTTCTATCCAAGACAGTTCCAAAATGTGGAGTTCAATCATACGATCCCAACGCCTTTCGTTTCATTCGATTCTGATCATATAAACAAAAGTTATAAATATTATAAGTTATACGATAAAATTAATTATTAACCCCTTAATTATAATGTTATTAAACTAATTTAATTACTTTGTTTTAGAATAAACTAGTCCGATATAACTCTGTTTCCAATTTGTAAGTTCAGCAGTTCCCAACGTTCAACCTGCATCCATATATGTTTTAGTTAATACGGTTTTAATTATTGAACCATTAATTAATTAACTAACTCTTAACCACTAAATAACACTAATATAATTAGTTAAATAATTTATTTTGGCCAAATTGTTTTTACTTCGTTTGTCTCAGGTTCCCTTTACTATCTTTCTCCCTACATCATCCCTTAGGCCACGCATGAATTATTGCTGCATGCATTGGTTTTAAAATGATTTAGCTAACCAGAATCTCCTTAATTAAATTATAAACTAATTTTCTTAATAAACTCATTTACCTAAATTACTTGATTAAATAATACTAGCCGATTCCTAGTTGCACTTACGTTGCTTTATTTCAGCGATAACAGTAACCACGCATGCCAATTTACAAGTAAAGGCTAATCGTTGGTTTATCTTATTCCCGAAAACTGTTGTTTCCAACCCATGATGTTGCTCCGTTCTTACATAAGCGTTCACCATTCCAGTTTCGAAGCCATGCTGCTTCCGTTCCGGTTTTAAAACACTTCCTCATCCCCATATCTTGGATCCAAAGTACCCAAGCCGACTTCACTTTGTTTTAATATCCTGCTCCTTCATTCAAAGATCCTCCACTGTGCCTTCTAACTCCATTGAGCAACTGCGCCGAACTCCGGCCATCGGAGGATGATCCAAAGCTATTGAGACAACCGCTCCAGTCTCCTCGACCATTGACCCAACTCGCGACCTTCCTCTCAACCCCATTCGCCAGCAAAACACCCCGAAACTGCCACTCTTCTGGACTAGATTCCAGTCACCTCGGTAAAGCAGGATCCATCTCCACCGTTGATTAGGTTGGCCTTGATGGCCTGAACATATCTCCAGTGGAGGGTTTTCGAATTCTATGAGTGGATGGAGAGGAATCGGATGAGGAAACATGTGAATCTCTGGCCGTGTGTTTAATTTGTGGAGGCGCTCAAGTGCGTTGACCATGGATTAATGAAAATAAGGTTTCAGCCTTATACGGGAATGTGTATATATAGTAGTGTTGGGGAAAATAAGTTAATATTTTATTATTACAAAATTTTGTCATGAAGTAATTGATTAAAACCACAACAAACGATTTCTGTTTTCTGATAAAAAAGGATAATCCTAGCATAGAAAAATATTCCAGACCCAATGGGACAAGTTTCGTCGAATTCCGACATCGTTTAAAAAAATCCTTTATAAAACCAGTGGAAAACATGCGTTTAAATTTTCCACGATCACTGTATAAATCCAATCAACTTGAAACTTTGAAATCCTAAAATAATTAATCAATACGAACCCAACGGTACCAGTTTCATCGCATTCTGAGATTGTTTTCCCGGTAGGCTATTTTCACGCGCACCGCAATGCCATTTTGGTCACCAAATTACACGGTCTTCAAAAATAACAAACTATATACTTATCCTGACTCTAAACATCGATACGAACTCAACAGAACTGATTTCGCGGCCTAATTCGATCGTCTGTTCAAGTTACACCCAAATATCTCTTTATTAAATTAAATTAATTTAATTACGCGCTATAGAAATTGAACGGGCGTTTGTGGCTACCGTGGTCCCATACAACATCGGTTTGCCACGCAATTTGATTTTCTTACAAAAGTTTAACGATACGGTTCCAATGAAACTGATCTCATCGAAAACAGAGTCCGTTTGCAAAAATGGCTATTTTTAACGCTAATATAATATCGATTAAAATATTATATAAATTCCAAATAAATAAAATAAAAATAAATTTTTTTAATCATATATATCCAACCAGAAGATATATACAATTTCCCATATAATTTACACAATTTAATATCGCCAATTTTGAGTTAAATGATTTGAATTTTCTATTTAAATATATTAAATAAAGTTATATTTTAATAACGATTTCCATAGCGACTATTTTAAAATTTGAATTGGCCATAACTAACAAATTATAATATGAAATCTGGATTTTTCTCTTCCATATGAAAATTATCTTCAACACGGTTCTAACGTTTCTTGTTTCACGGAAATCCGACTTATATCAAACTCTGTATATTCAATTGAAGTTCAAAACTCCATTTTACGAACTGCACGCCATTTTCAAGCTCGATTTATATTATATATAAATATATATAGTTCAAACTTCATTTTAAATACAAATTCAATGTTAAAATCCATTAATATCCCAAATAAAATATTTAAAATAAATAAATAAAATTAAATATTTAATTGCCAAATATACGGGTCGTTACGTTCTAAGTGGTTGGAATTTTTATACTTTGGCTACACTTTGGTATACGAGATTGGAGCTCTAAGACACCATTAATTGCTACCATCATCATCTTCATGACTTTGGACATCTCCATGGAATTCTAAACTTCACATAGACATTTTCCTAAAAAATTTGGGCATTCATTTGGGCTTTTGGACATTTTTGAACATACATGCAAACCTTTGGATATTGAAGCTATTTCTTGGACATTGTTTCTCATACCAACGCACTTTGGCCCAATGAAGAAGAAGATGGGCATTTTGGTCGAAGTTATGAATTAACAAGCTATTTATTATTCTATTGTACAATTTTGTATATTCAAATTGTCTGAACTTAGATAAATATTGTAATCGACAAATCTATGATGAATGATTACTATAAAGTGGACGTAGGCATTAGTGTCATACCACTATA
Organism: Allium sativum; assembly: GCA_030737875.1. NCBI lineage: Eukaryota > Viridiplantae > Streptophyta > Magnoliopsida > Asparagales > Amaryllidaceae > Allium > Allium sativum. The sequence goes on along the minus strand of CM060910.1, from coordinate 197,266,775 downwards.
AAAAGTTGTGTGTCCCTTTACATTTTTTGTACTATGAATATTCGGCTTACAAGTTTACCAGTAAACTTACACTATTTATCTATGAAAAATATCCCAATAATGTCTCTAAATTAAAGAAAGATCAATATGGTTTAAAACAAACACCTCATGCTTGATATGAACGACTTAAGAGTTATCTTATTAATTCAGGTTTTTTTACTAGGAAAGGTTGATCAAACACTTTTCATAAAACGATCTAAAACGGATATTTTAATAATACAAATATACATGGACTATATTATCTTCGATTCCACAAATGAAAAACTCTATCAAGAATTTTTAGAAATAATGACCAAGGAATTTGAAATGTCACATATGGGAGAGTTAACTTATTTCCTTGGTCTATAAATTAAGAAAATGCAAAATGGAATTTTTATAAATTAAAGAAAATATTGTAATAACCTAATTAAACGTTTTGGAATTGAAAACACTTTTGCTAAACCAACTCCTATGAATACAATAACACATCCCGATAGAGATGAAAACGGAAAAAGTTTTGACCAGAAACTATATCGTAGTATGATTAGGTCTCTATTATACTTAACCGCAAGTCGACCAAATATAATGATAAGTGTTTGTTTATGTGCATGATTTCAAGCTAATCCAAAGGAATCACATTTACGAGTAGTAAAATGTATACCGTGTTATCTAAAAAATACGAAAGACTTCGTACTTCTTTTTATCCAAAAGAATGCTCTTTCGAATTAGTATCCTTTAGGGATGCTGATTTCAAGGGATCTCGGACGGATTGCAGATGTACAGTGATATTGGCAAATCAATAGTCTTTTGGTTTAGTAAGAAATAAAATTGTATTTCACTATCGACATGTGAAATTGAATATATATATATATATATATATGCAGCTTTGGCTTGTGCTCAAGTCATATACATGCAACAAACTCTTAAAGATTTTGGGATAAACTTATCAAAATCCAATATTTATTGTGATAGTACTACTGCGGTTAACTTATCTAAAAACCCAGTTGATCATTTACAAACTAAACTTATAGACATTCGTCATCATTTCCTTCATGATAATATTGAAAAAGAAATAACAAATTTGGATTTCATTCCTTCTGAAAATCAATTGGCACATATATTTATAAAACTGCTATGAAAATGTATTTATAAAGGAATTATATCAGTTAAAGACTTATAATTCCAAAAATATTTTTCCACAAACAAAGATTTTCATTTTCATACAAATTTATGTATTCTTATGTGCTAATAAATTTATACATATAAACTCCCTTTTGGTTGATGACAAAAAGAGAGAAAATATCACATATAAACGGGGGGAGCACATGGAGAGTAAATAGAAGTAAAAATAATATATATATATATATTGGCAGAGCCGACCGGTTTTTAAAGTGACCCCAATTTTTTTAATTATAACAAATAATAAATACATATTTTTATAGAAGATAGACCGAATGACTATCTACTACGATTTTGAGATGGATCATCCACTACCATCGTTTTTTAAGGTGGACCATCCACCACGCTACTATAGTAGCTAAAAGAGCAGGAGGTAGGCCTAAAACCTAAACTATAATCACAACTCCACACAGGGAGTGACTTTCCAAAAGGCATAGCATTTTACATTTCATACTTCAGACAAGAAGTGAAATAACATACCTGGGTACATTAAAAATTACAAAGTAGTAATATCCTGCACACCAGCATACATAGTACCACCAAAGAATGAAAGTAGCCCAAGACAGAAAGAAGTCCTATACTGATAAAAGGAGGACCGATTTGGAATTTGAAGTTGGAGATATTGTCTTCATTAAAGTTTCATCGCTAAGGAATGTAATTCGCTTCGGCTCAGTAGGGAAATTGGCACCGAGATTTGTAGAGCCATTTACTACAGTGGAAAGGATAGGTCAGTTGCCTTGTAGGATTAAGCTACCGGATAGACTGGCGGGCGTACACGATGTGTTTCATGTTTCCCATTTGAGGAAATGTCTCCATGATACGACAGAGATAGTAGAGCCGAGCACTCTTGAGGACGTAGAAGTTGAGAAGGAAGCATCAGTGAGACAAGTTATTACTCATATCCTTGGATCAGAAATCAAGAAGCTGCGTAACAAGGAAATCAGATTGGTGAAAGAGCAATGGGGAGAAGACCGCTAAGACGCGACGTAGGAACCGGAAGATAGGATTCGTGTTTTTTAACCTTTTCTTTTTGAAAGTACGTTCTTGACTTCTTTTCCAAGCTTTTACTTTGCATTTGCTTCTATCATTCAAGTTTATTTATCCTATCGTTCGAACCCTTCGATATGTAGGTAGAATCCTATGGTTGGAAACATGTGTTTGAAACATGTTATGATTGATGGTTGCAAGTGGATGCAAGTGTTTTCTGGTGGTTGCTCGTGGATGCATATATACACACACTAGGCACTAGGTCGGCTAAATCACTTACATATTGCATATGAATGTATGTGCATTTTAAATTTTCTATGGATGGAAATGGATGAATCCTCATATGGATATTGCATTTTGATGAATGATTGTGCACACATATAGAGTTTATATGTTATACTAGGATTATTTGCATACATTTTGGACTCATGGCATAAACATATATTGCATTTAAGAGGTCAAATGAATCAGTTGACCGCCTGATTTTCACATTATTGTAGGAACATATACACACAACACCTTTGTATAAGTTCATACAAGAATTAGAAATTTCTTAAGGATAATGGATGCCTATAGATGATGGATAAGTAGAGGGTTGTAGGTGGATGCAAGGATAGTAACATTCTTCTTAACTTGGAGATTTCAGGGACGAAATCCTTTAAGTAGGGGAGAATGTAACACCATAAAATTTGATAAACTATAACCATACCTTAAAGATAATAAATCAGGTTTACTTAATTAAAATATTCAGAATTAAGTCAATCCAACATTACTGTGGTGTTCGTCTTGGAATTCTGGTTCAGATAGATCCCAAGTTTGTGTAAAACAGATACCATATGAAAAAGTTATGGGCATTAAAAGTTTGTATACATATAAGGAGCTTATATGAAATATAAAAAAAAAAATCCTTAATTTTCAAATGAGGTGAGCGAGAAAGGAGAGCGGGAAACCAGATCGTTGTGGGACGACCCACAAACGGTCTGGGTCGACCCAAGATCGGCTGGGTAGACCCATGGGTCGACTCACTGCCGATATGGGCAGATTCACTCTGCGAATCTGGACTATTTTGCGGACTGTATTCATTGCTGTCTCAGTGCTAGGTGTATGGTTTAGATTAAAACCATAGTATCTAAAGGCTGAGGTTGACTTTATGAATCTATAAATAGGTGGCATCTCCCATTCTGATTTACACCATTTCTTCATACCTTCTGCATCTGTAAATCTATTCTAAAAATATAAACATACAGTGGGGGAATACTGCTGAGACTTAGATCTACAGAGACAACATTCAAGACTTGCATACATACAACTAAAAGGATTGGATTGGACTTTTCTACGGCATAATGTTATATATATAAGAGATTTATTCTCTTCTTATCCAAGACCCACTGTGAGTTCCCTGTCATTTTAAGATTTGATTTCTTAGACTATAACTTGACAGTTAAATAAAATTGGGTTAGGATATACAGTGTGTGTAAGATAAATGTTATATATGGTTTCTGTGTTAATCACCTATGCCGTTATGATAAGTAAAACATATTCCTTTTTCTGTTGATAATTAATAAGTTAGATGTATCTATCTTCCTTTTCCCATTTTCTATGTTTTATGTTTATTTCCAGTCTTGTCTATATGCCTATATGATTTGATTCTGTTCTCCTTCCTATGTTTTTCCTTTTTATTACGTTAAACCTTTGGAAGTCTAGGCTATATCCAATTAGAGTGTGCATATAATTGGGGCAACAATAAATGACATAAAAGAGGAAATTAGGCATGTTGTTAAATTGGGACTGTTTAACGATAATTTGAGAAAAACGATAATATACACATGTTTAGACTTGTTGTAAACTGATAAAAGGGATAATGTGTATATACTTGTTGTAAATTGGTAGAAATGGATAATATGCATAAACTTTTATATGTTGTAAATTGGGAACATAGTTGATGAATAATAATGCATATGTGTTGGACATGATTTGACTTAATACAGACATTAAGTAAATGACGTGTTAGAATATGGTAAGTACCAGTGTAGGTTAATAAACTAAAACGTTGTGAGAATTGTATACATTTGGGAAGGTGTTTTGGGGAAGCGTTGTACACACATAATGACATGTAACATTACAACCATGCTTATTAATAAGCCTAAACCTACTAGGTTAAATATGAGTATTAATATGCTAAGAGGTCTCTTGTTCTGCTGTTGTATCGGGTTTTGGGGACTCTTAAATCCTAGTTTTGGAGGCATAAGCTTAGGGGGTTTGGCTTGTGTCAATCTTCTGTTTGGAATCCATATCAGTCAGTATCCCTGTTGGTATTTTGTTAGAGGGGAGCCTCGCACTAGGTAGAGGCCAGGGCATGCTTTACTGAACTGGATAGTAAGAGGTTCACATGGGCGTGGGTACAGGCGCATTCCGGCGGAGTCATGAGCGTGCATTGGTCCGAATAAGGAAGATAAGACGCTGTAACACCAGTAAATAAGTATGTGTTATATAGTTACTGGGTTAGGGAGTGATACACCCTACTATCGGGGCTGACACGGGGTATTTACGTAGTAGGGAGCCGATTGCTTGGGTAGTAATTAGGGTCCACATAATCATGCTATTGTGTAATTAAGTTAAGACCTAAAATGGTTATGTAATTAGGGTACGCCTAGTCTTGTTGTTTAATACTGCTATTAATTCTGTTGTTGTGTAATTAGATTAAAACTTAATCATGTTAATCATGTTATACAAGTATTAGTGCAGACATACCTGTTTAGGATATAAATGTAAAGCATTACTCGATCATAGTTTAATCCTGTTTTTCCTATCTATCATACTATTTGTTTAATTTATCAATTACCTTATATGACACTATATCTTTCTCATCTAGTCTTATTTACCAGTCTTGGCAATTCTATTTTATGCACATTTGAAAATCACTGGGACTCGCCATACTTTATGTCTTACCCTTTTTCTTTCGCCTCTTTCCCCCCAGGTCCTTAGAGTGGAAGCACTCAACAGTGACTAGGATTTCTCTTATAGCTTGGACTTGGATTTCTTGAGATGTACTGTTTGACTTGCACTATATTCTATTATGGCTTATGGCGAGGGATAAGATTTTTTTTATGTACTCTGATGCTTTGGTTTATGACATGTTTTATAAGATAGATTTGATGTAACTGCTTTTTTTGTAACTTGTTTGAAACTGTGCTTTATTTTTAATAATGAAGTTAAAATTTTCTGCTGCTTATTTTATTTATGTCTTGTGAATTTCTGTACTGATTACCTATTGCACTTCACGAAACTTAATGCATTCTCTTATGAGCGACATTAATAGATGTGGGGTGTCACAGGGTGCTTACCGATCAAACACACATGTCAGTGTATATTGAATGAAAGATAAGGATGATTAACTCAGAAAGATGAGATTAATTCTCGAAGGAGCTTCAGAGCACATAATTAGATTCGACGATGAAGCTGCATTCGAGCTCGACGACGGATTAGAAGACGAAGCAGCATTGGAGCTTGATGGCTGATATGAAGATGGAGGATGGACTTGGCGAGAAGATGGATTTCAAGGCAAATGCCGAATATTTTCTTTGGATATGTAATCTTGGTCAAATCCATGGTCCGAGTAGTCACTATCGATTACTATTGAATGGTTGATATCGACTAAGATTGTTGTTGTCCACTTTAGCTAATTTGACAAGGACGATGGTGCAATTTTGAAGAGCATGGTATGATGGTTAATTTGACACTTGGATCGACATGGTGGCTCTTCAATCGATGGCTATGACTTGAGGATGTAGTGATGGAGAGCTTTTTCCTTTGATGTTAAGTATGGGATTTTCAGTCGAGACGATAGGATTGTCATAGGGGATTCCCGATGACATTAACACTCTACGACTGAGGGCGAATCTAGAATGATCCCCAGACTATGGTGGGTTCGAGGAAGGTTATAAGGACAATACATAATGGACTTTGTTGCGGGAAAAACATGTGCTAAGTGATTCATAATGTTTATAGGTTTCGATATGTTGGTAGAGCGTGGTTAGTTTTGTGATGATCGTTGGGTGACGATGGCCCTTAGAGAGACAATGGATTTTAGATCTAGGTGTTGCGGACTATCATTATATAGCTCATCTCCTATTCGTTTGAGTGGCATGGATTCAAGCACGAGGAACCGGGATTGTAGCTGTCCTTGATCTAACGATGGGATCATACAAATATTATACGTATCCAAAAGACCGAATGAGTGAATGTGAGGATGGATGACATAGTCGCTTATATGTTTAGCACCATTTAGTACTTAGACATCTATCACATCCTCTGTATATGATGTTTAGCATAGTGTAACATATATCGATTATTACATGTTAACTTTGTGAATGCAGGGGCATGACATCCATGATTCTCCATACCTCCATGATGTATATACTACAACAACTTTTATAGACTTTCAGATTTTTTTATTGCTCACACCAGACTATTATCTAACTTAAGGTTATGTTTCTCTCTTAATACTTTGGATTCTCATCGACGATGCTGATGAGAAAACCAAGTGACAGGTATAAGTATTATCAGAGTTACATGGGTGGATTTGCAGGAGGCGACCTTTTACACATTTATACTTATATTCTTATTATTTATTCCGCTATATGACACCGTGGAGCCTTGATAGTGTTATCATTCTTTTAGAGATAGTTTATCAGTTTAAGTCTATTTATCACTTGTATAAACTCTATTATTGATCTATATAACATTATAAGCCTATGTACTTTGATTATGTGATTTATATAATTATTGTTGTCTCATTTGTTTTATATTAGTCATTGTTACTATTAGATGTTATTTGATGCGATGTGAGCTATACGGTAAGTTCTATGATTGTATTTATATTCTATCCTTTCTCTTCTGTTTTATTTTCTTCTTTCCTTTCCCTTTTCCCTTCTTTTCTATTATTTCTTTCTCTTTCCTACTGCTTTACAACGATCGGGTGCTTATACAACACATTATTAAGTTATATTAGCACGATGGTGTATAGTGAGTCGTCACATAAATGATTACTTGGTCATACGGTAGTAAACACGGTATTTGGTCAAATGAAATGGTTTCAAATTTATGAATTTGAATTTTTAAATGGAACTAACTAATAAAATTTAAGTTAAATTTATTGTGTTTAACTCTTAAAACTTGAAACTATGATTTAAATTGAATTTATCGAAAGTGAATTATTTTAAGTGTTGAATTTGAAAATTGCAATTTAAAATTTTTGAAACCAATTTAATATAAATATGGTTAAATGAGGAATTTAGGTTTTGAAACCAATTTAGGATAAATGGGTTTAGAAATTTGAATTTAGGTTGAAATCAATTTAACGTAAATATGTCTATATTTAAAATTTTAGATTGAACCTATTTGAATTGAAGTTGATTTTGAATTGAAAATTGGAATCTGAGTTGATTATAAATTGAAGTTTGAATTGATTAGAAATTGGTGTGAGAATATGAGAATCAAAAGGGTTTAAAGTAAAACTTGAAATTAGATTCACACGATGTAAAATAAAATAAACCATTTCCAATTAAGATTATTTGATTTCTAACTATTTCCTATTAAGAACTATATTATTTAGTACTATATTCAGGTAAATTAATTTTAAATTTTAGCTATTTAAATTCAACTTTTATAATTAAACTATATCGATCCAATATGTTATATATTTAAAAATATTTTAACATAAGAACCGGTTTTAATCCAAGTTGTATGAGACCAAAAATTGTCTAGAATGTAAACAGTTACATTTGAATATTGATATTTTTGACATTAAAGTCTAGGTTTTAAATTTAAACTTGATGTTGAACTGATTTGTGACATGAAAATTTGAAATTGAAAGTTGAACCCAATATTTAATTGGCTTTAGATATTATGATGTGGAACTGAAATACAAAAATGATATTAAACTTGATTTATTGCTTGAAAATATAATGTTTTATTGAAATATAAAATGACCATATTGTATGAATTGACAATTGGTTATTAAAGAGACCGGTGATGAATATTGGCATACTCTTTGTCGATACTAGAACTACTTTAACAACTATGTACGTGGAGGATGTTAAAGAATGAAGTGGATGGATTTGCAAGCATTTACTCGAATGAAGTAAGAGAATGATAATGGATAGCCTTGATACTTGTGTCAAAATTGAAATAACCAAAACATGAGAGGGGACACCTCTTCGTGTTTTTCTCTTGAGCTGTGATTCGATTGATGTGCCTTGATTTGATTTGGAGGTGTTGTTCGCGGTTCGATGGTAAGTGTTGGGATCAATTAGAAAGGGTAAACTAGTAGAATCCTATCTTGGGTGTTTCCTCATGTGCATTGTCATTTTTATCTCTGTATGAGCCCATTGTGATTTTGTTTTAGCATTGTATATATCAAGGACTAAGTGACTACCGACGTTATTGATTGCGTTATAGGGCCTGCATAGACTGTTTGCTTCAAAATATGTTAAGATGGATCGATATAAAGCCTTAATGCTATTTTAATATTTATTTTACTGATAGACATTTCCCACTATATATAAATAGTCCGATAACATCTCTTGAGTTACTTGTACCCTTATTTAATGATCTTGATTTAACTCACATGAGAAATTTTAGTCCTAACTCAGTTATATCGTATTTTATTATGCTAGGGTCTATCTGAGTTTTTAGTTTAGCTGAAGACATTGTTCTGAAGATGAAGTTGGAGAATGAAAATCGTATTTACTGGTATTACTCTGCTGCTATATTTCGTATGTCTTTCGATTGTTTAACTATGATATTGTAAACTATATTGTTAACAGTCATTTGATTTATTTATGTGATTAATATTTTTTTCTTCCACTATGAGATTTCATGTTCTGATTCTTAGTCATCTCTTTTAGTGTTGTAATTTAACTCCCTACTAACAATTTGCCTTTTTGAATGGTTTATGTCAAACACGAGTAGTTTATTGTTGGTCTAATCATTTGAAATGGTAATTCATTACATCTCTCACCTCATATTTATAGTGAAATCTAATTAGACTAATAAGCTTGCTATTTCAGCCCACTGATCATTCTGTAATTCTGGCAAGTAATTTTTAAAAGTTAAAAGTGTCATAACTTCCTAATTACTTATCCAATTTTCCTATATGACCGCCTATAGAATGAGAAATTTCCATCTCAAGTCAATGAAACAGGTTAAAGCATCTATTTCAGCTCATGTCAAAAGTTGTAGCCGAAACAAGATTATTAGGTATAGAATGGTCACATTAAAATTCAGAGAAAATAAACCATAGATGCATAAAACATCCCTATCAAAAGTTGTAGCCGAAATACGATTATTAGGGGTATAATTGTTATATTAAAATTCAAAGAAAATAAATCAGGGACGCATAAAACATCCGTAAGAACTATATCCCAAAAAGTTAGAGTCAAATAGCCTCAAGTGTATTAAACTGAATTATTTTACGATTGTTACACTCTCTCACTCTTTAGGAATTTCATCCCTGAATTCCCTAAGCAAAACAAGCAATCGGGGATATCTAGTACGCCTATCAACTATGAGAAATCAAACAACCATGCAAGCATTAGCTACCAAAACGTAATTTTAGCATGCATAATTCTAATAAAATAAGATATAATAGATATGATAAATGGGTTTTGCCACAAGAATAGTTCTGAATGGGCCATCCTCGTACTCTATTTAATTTCCCTTCTACAATAGCTATTTCCTTCACTCCATTGCATCTTAACTAGCTTAACTGCCTTCCTCCTATGTTATTTGTGTCATTTCTAATGATTCAAAGTGGATTATGTGGTTTTGAGACTTTTGGCTCCATCTCTACATCTTCTAGTTGATCTAATTCCATTACCATACTTGAGTCATACACAAGCTTCCATAGATAAAAGATATGAAAACATTATCCCCACCCACCAAATTCTAAGATAGGTCTACTCTATAAGCCAATTTCCTAATCCACTCAATCATCGTGTGGAGCCAAATAAATCTAGGTGCTAATTTCTCCTTCCTACCAAACCGTGCAACATTATAAAAGGAGAAACCTTTACAAAAATCATCTCTCTAATGCGAAATTTCAAGCCCTTTTCCTTTTATACTTCTAACTCTTTTAATGAGCTTGAGCGGCTTTTAAACTTTTTCGAATGATCTTTATCTTCTAGGATGTCTATCAAGCCATCTTAGGCCCAAATATCGCTTTTTCCTACTAACCAACAATATGAATGAGCATTTCATGGTTGTCTATACAGGGAATTATATGGTGTCATTCTACTACTCAACTGGTAACTATTATTGTAGGCGAACTTAGAGAAATGAAGATAGTCTTCCAAAAATCCTCCAAATTATAAATTTCAAGCTCTAAGAAGATCTTCCAATACTCTACTCTTGGTTTGTCCATCTATTTAAAGTTGATAAGTTAGCTCGGTTCTTAATATCTCTTGCAAACTCTTCTAGAATCCCTTAGTGAATATTTAGTCTCTTTCACTCATAATACTCTTAAGCACACCATGGAACCGAACTATCCATTTATACAACTCAACTAGCTTGGATGTCATTTTAGTAGAATTAATTTGTATAAATCTTGTATTCTTGGTCACAACACATAAACTATCATATCTTGCTTTAGTCTGTGGTGATCCATCTATAAAATCCATAGATACTTACTTCTATTTCCATACTTGATGTACTAATCCACTAGCCTTCTTCTACTCAGCCTTCATTAACTGGAAATTCATACATTATGAGATGAGCTTTCCACCATCCTTCTTCATTCCTTCCAAGTAGAAAGTCCTCTTCGTATCTCTATACATATTATTACCACATTGATGAATGGTCAATCTGAAATGATGACACGCTTTGAAAACTTCATCTTATAACTCATCAGCAACTTGAACAGATAGTCTTATATCTTTACGAATCCAACCATCTGGCTCAATTTTGTAGGTGCATATCTTCGGTTCTACTCACGTCTCACTCCTTGCATAATCTCTACAAGTAATCATCTCTCTTTTGACTAGCATCAATCATTTCCATGAGAGAAAATTTGATAGATAAGCTTGCTAACATCTCAATCTCCAGATCACAGTGCGTTTTGAAATCAAATCCAGCTATATATCCTAATTACTTCCTTTTCAATAACATAGCCCATAGTACAACATGTCTTCCATCAAGACATCTATAACTACATTGTCCTTCCCTATAGTATATAAAATATTAAAATCATATGAGGTCAACGTTGATACCAAAAATGATTCAATATCCCAAGTGAGATAAGTAAAAAAAATAAAAGTAAAGAAAGTAAAATGAAAATGAAGAAAATGGAGACAACAAACAATTTATAGTGGTTCGGTGTTCCCACGACCACTTAACAATTATCACTAATTTCTCGCTATTTTTGTGTTCACAAAGAGTGGAATTGGCACAACCCCGAGTATAGTAAGAAATACTAATTTTAGAGTGCTAGAAATTGGAGAAGATCCTTCACAATGTGCTCCAAGGTGATATTTATAGGTGAGATTCAAATCCAGTTCAGCTAGGCGAGCAGGCGGGAAGCTAGGAGTAGTGGAATGAGTAGGTGAAGTGGGCCACGTCACCCACGTTTGCTATTTCGGCTCGATGAAGCGTGGTTCGGCATACATCATGCCGAACCAGAGTCGAGCCAATCTGAAGTTGTGGATCCATGGCGCCACGTTAATGGTCAATCCGAAGGATGCTGAGTCGAGAGTGTCTCTTTAGCCGATTCGAAAGCCTGCCGAACTAAGTGTGCTTGTTTATCAAAGCTAAGTCAAAATGTTCTAGTTAAATTGAAGAGGATGCCGAGCCAGATCACCTGTCTTGACCGATCCGAGTATAGAGAGGTCCTGATTCCAAGACCTTATAGAGCTAGTTTTCTATTTAAACCATTTGGAGCTTGAGTCCACTCCCGTTTGATCCCTAATTGATTTGGCGAAGAAGAATTAAGAAAGTGACAGCTTGTTAAAATGCAGGTCAACATTTCCTCACATAAAGTATGTCGCGTCATAGACAGAATAAGATTTGAATCAGTTGAGCTATGCACTCTTATCAATGTCATTCCTAGAGCAATAGCCATTTCTAAAGAAATGAAACAGTCAAGTCCTTTTGAATAGCCATAATGCTCGAGTCTTTCCTGACTGTATTAATAGCCAAACGTGCTTCTGATTGTCCTTGATTGAAATTGTCATATTGAAATCTTTCGATCAAGAAATCATGACGGTCTTAGATACCCACTCGAACCCCATCGAGTCAAGGGGTCAGGTTCATCTTTTCATTTAGTTTTATATGTCAAGCCGTTGGCTCCTGCGTGCATTTAAATATGCACAAGTCGTTATCGCAAGACATCATTTTACGTGCCAGTTGAGCATGTTGTTTAATCAAGTTGATTTTTTTACACATGTACCGGAATATGTGTTCCTTATCACGTCAACAAAGCATCAGAATTTCGCTTTGCTTCCTACCTTTTTTTCATCGGTTCGGTTGTCGAACTAGATGCCTCTTATCCCAGATCGGCATAGCCGAACTAGGTCGCGATGGTCTCGGATTAGCATTGCTGATGCAGAGCTGATGTCTTATTGGATGTGAGAAGAAGAGTCTCTCCCTTCCCCTATAAGTACCGGGCCTATCCTTTCTTGCTTCTTCTTATTTCTCATTTTTTCCTTTAGTCACCGAATCGAGATCATGCTTCTCGAACTCCATTGCCTTCCTAACCCAACCATAATCATCGCGACCCTTGAAGTTCTACCACCATCCGTCACCGTTCATTGATCTCTGATTATCATAAAACTAGGTGGGTTTTATAATATTGCTCAATTTTTATGTCATTGTAACACAAGGCCAAGTTGTGGCCATTTCTATCATGGTGGAAACATGTCTTAGTCGGGATTATAAGGTGGTAAAGTGTGAGGGAGTGGCGCAGACGTGGAGGTGAGATGATGGAGTAGTTTTGGGCAGTGGTGGAGTTGGAGGAAGAAGACTTGGCTCTCGGGTCAATTTGGACGGATGGAAAGAGGCGATTGGAAGGGAGACAGAGAGGAATGGATGTAGAGCTGGTGAAGTCAATTAGTGATCGACGGAATGAAAATGTAACATTCAAAGTGAAAAAAGTACCCAGTGTAAGGTTGTCGTGACCTCTTAGCCTGAAGTTAGCAGAAATATGGGAGACAATGAGGTTAGGTTCGGTAGCGCCCTTTAGGAGACAGGCATCGCGCTTCTAAATTTCTCATTATATGTCGAGAAGTGGAGTATACATAAGACCCTGGATAAGTCGATTATGACCTTGGCGATGATGAATTCGATCAGTACACCACCAATGGAGGTCTGCGTAACTGATTCGGCCTTACCAGTTGGACGGAGGGCAGTTGATCATTGGTACATTCCTCTAAAGGTGTACTGTACGGAAAGACAGCCTATTACCTTTCCATCTTATGGAAATCCATTCCCACCGCGAACCAACCTTGTATGTGTTGCCCAACGTACGTGGAATTTAATGATGATAACAATTTTGCTTGTTGATTTGATTTACTTTATGGGTTTTATTCCAAGATAGACATTATAATAATATCGCTTAATTTCCTAGAAATGTTTTGGTTATTGCAAGAGGAAAACATGTGTCATGTTTATGTGTGGTCTATCTTACAAAAGTACTATTTTTTTTCAAAAGATTTTCTAAAAAATAAGCAAGTTCTTTGTGATGTGACTTTTCTCAGTTTGGTATTCCACACTGGTCCAGGCATTGTTTGCCTTAAATGCTCAGGTCAGATCGAGTATGTTTTCAAGATTAGCTTTGGATTTTCTTCGAGCATAGAAAACGAGCTCAAGTCGAGACCTGTTCTTATATTTCTTATATTATCTATTTTTCATTGTGCAATGATGATTGATGTTGCATTTCCACTGTGTTGTGTTGTATGTATCAACATTTGTGAGCACAGATTATTATAACTATCCAAGCTGGTTTATTATTGTACTACGATTTTTGTGTGTGTGTATATATGTATGTACATGGGTGCATATACAGTTTACTCTTCTACGAAAAAAATGTTTTTATATTTATATTTTCTCATTCCACTATGAGATTCTATGTTTGCTTTGATTCTGATGTTGTTTTCCTCTTCTTATATTCTAAATCTTCTTTCTTTTTCCTTTCTCGCCCTCCGGTTTCTTTCTGCCAAACTTCTTGCTAGGTTTTTTCGATTCGACTCGTGTGTGGCCGGAAGAACAGAGCCAGTCGTTTCAATTTTCATTGTGAGACACTATGAAGCTTCGATAGTGTTCGACTTATTATTAAACATTTTCCAGTTGAGTTTATTTATCCTTTTTGTATAAACTATGTTTGCAAAGCTGCATGAGCCAGTATTTGAACTGTTTTTTATTAGTGGAGAACTGATGGATGATGCAAGAGTTGGTAACAAAGGTTAGATTGGCCACTTTCTTTACAGCAGGCATTAGGCAATTATAAACAGCAGCGCAATTTTTACAGAATACCAAGTGAATTCCAGTTCAGAAAATAAATAAAAAGCCACGAAATGCATTACTTCAGCAGTTAGGGAAACAGGTAAATGATCTACAGTACACTATCAAATTCTCTGTTCCCATATAAACATATACAGACTCGATGCTGCTGTATTTAACGGTTTCCTTTTAATAGAAAACAACACAAATTGCTTAATTTAAATTACAAAAGAAAATACGTAATCACTTCAGCACCAAATACAGATACAATCTTGACTGATGAAGTAGAAAGTGTTGGCAGCTCAATCAGAGACGAGATATGTTATATGCTGCTTGCTCATCGAGTGTGACTTCATTAAGATCGCCAAATGAAGGACTTCGAGATAAGGTGCCCACCGTCATTGTGTCAT
This sequence comes from Allium sativum, assembly GCA_030737875.1. Classification (NCBI taxonomy): domain Eukaryota; kingdom Viridiplantae; phylum Streptophyta; class Magnoliopsida; order Asparagales; family Amaryllidaceae; genus Allium; species Allium sativum. Next base: position 197,251,692 of record CM060910.1, on the reverse strand, counting down.
CGTCCATTGTGTCCAATGAACATATCGAAGTGGTGGTTCCTGCCCGGGAGAGTAACGGCCCACGTCTATTTTTCACTCTCTTGCACCAACTATGAAGCGAGTCCCGCACGCTTTCCGCTATTAGAGTTTTCTTGAATTTTGATCCCATCTATCAGCAAATCAAAATTGTCAAATGTATAAAAACAGAAAAGAAAATTATAATTATAATTTTGCAGTTTTTAAAATAAAACATACATATGATAATATAATTATAACTCAGGGGAAACCAGCGGTAATTGCAAATTTGATTTTTCCGAAGGATTTAAAAAAAAAAAAAAAAAAAAAAAAAAAAAAACAGAAGAAAATTCTCGAAAGACTATAATTTTAAAGGTGCAACTTAAAGCATTTTTCTTTCAGAAATGTTTTTCGTGAGTTAAGCTTGAAAATAAGGGACCGATTCTTGTTTCCACTTAGATTAATTGTGCATTGTCTATGAAGTTTTTGCAAAACCACAAATAACTTTTCTTTTAAGTCATAAATAAAGCAAAGTTGCATAACAATGTAGTTTCTTACTATAGTAAAACACAAAATAAACATTCGAATTTCGTTGTAATTTTTAAATAACCAGTACTCTACTTAAGTTTTAGGATTTAAGCAGTATATGCCACAAGCATCAATACAAATTTCTAATCTTACGGCTTATAAAATGAATACTCACAAATTTAGCATAGTGGAAATTAAGCTGAAGGACTTCTCATTTCAGGGTAATAAGCTCTAAGGAAAATGCTTTTGAATAATTAGATTCAATGACAGTTCATAAAAATAATAATGATAAACTCATATATCAATTTTTTATATAATTGAAAATGATAACTTCAACTATCATTTTTCCTGTAAATTGTCATTGAAACTAATTATTAAGAACATTCTTAAAATTCAATACCCTGAACTAAAAAGCCCTTTGAGTGAAAATCCCTTTTAGCATATGTTTGCAGAATGGAAAAAACAAAAATACATACAATGTACAGGAAGTCTCATATACCAAATTAATTGATGCAAACAAATTAGCAGAGATAAATTTATGGAGTGAGGAGAACCTGAGTAATAATTACGTTGAGAGGCAATGTGCTATAACTGCACCAAAATTGAACTAGCACCCTGTAATTACCATGATAAGCCCATGAGAATATGTTGGCCTAAAAGGCATTAAAAATATATGTATACAGCTAACATACAAAAATGAAATCATGCTATGTATAGATGTAGAAGTATATTACAAGCACAGAACATCAATTGATTCAATTCTTATGATATGTTATTATGTCAGATCAATGTGAAACTAGATAGCAACGAATATAAAACAATTTGTGCATGTTAAAGGTAAGCACTAAATTCAAAACAGACTTTCAAGTTAAATATGAGTTACGCAGATGCCAGCAAATCATACCCAGAGATTAGGCGCACAGCGACCATATAGTGGTTCTTCATGAAGCAAGAATGTGCCTTCAACTCCCACTGCAAAAGTTAATAAACACAACTGTTTTACGCACCTATTCATAAGCTTAACAGAAAAACGGGCAACAAAAAAATTCAGCTTTAATAGTTTTGGTCTACCAATCCTTTCTGCATATTAGCATCGTGTTAGAATGAAAATGTCCAGTCATAGTGCAAACTTGTGTTCTTAATTTTATTTTTATTTTTTTTAAATGCTGGTTAAATAGTCAATGGAGTGGTTGCTATCTATATACCAAATTTTAGTGTTTTTCCATTTGAGGACAATGCAAGGACTATGTTGCCAGGACGTTATAATCACCACCCTTAAAAACAAGAGAACTTGAAAATCCATACAGATTTCGTGTTTATAATATGTAGCATGCAAGCGTGATAACTTGAAAATCAATGTATAACAAGCACAGCTATTTATTGGCATGTCTATGATACCATCTGTAAATAATACCAATGTCATTTCAGATCTAGTAATGATCCACAGATGTACCATATTAATTGTCCTCATACGTAACAAATCGAACATTAAAATCAACTTAATCACAAAACCTTGATAATTCTTATGACTATCATTTTTCCAATGGAATGACTGATAGTTAATAGTCTAATTCCAGTGTTTCTCGCCAATGTAATATTAATTTTTCTAGGGTATTAAACAATTTTCAAAAGAACTGCTTCATATAAGAAATGAATACTGACTCTGTCAATGGGAAATACAAATGAAGACTCAGGGAAGTGGAAAGGAGACTCCAAGTAAATTCTTAAAAAAATTAAAAACTTCGGAAAGAAGAAAATTTGCTAAATTTCAAAACTGAAAATATCTAACAAGCATGATTTGATTTTTAAAAACTGTAAATAAAAAGTGATATCATCCTTGTTAGACACTCGCATAGTTGTTGAATTCATCTCGACCACTTGGCACTATTTAAGGTACAGAATACACCCACCTTGGGGTGGTCGTAAAATAACAGCCTAGTCAAGCATGAATTATTTATTTGTGATTCAAACCATCGTATTAAGTATCACTGAGGGCTGTTTTATTTATTTCTGTTCTTTTCCTTTCAGAATTTAGCAATGAATAACGTCACTGTTGTTGTTTGACGAAGATTGTAAACAAGAGTTAAACAGTATTGGATCTCAATTTGTATGTTTGCATGTCAATATGAAAATCGTCTCAAGAGGCATTTTAGGGAATATACGAGAATTTTACTGAGGGGCGAAAGCTAACAGACTGTTCACACAATCCATGCCATCTGATCCATGAGAATAATAAATGCGTAGTAATTTCAAGGTATAGAATTGACTGAAAGTTGGCAATAAATTTTAGCCTAATAAACTACTAGATGCTTATATGAAACAACATTCCAAAAGAGAAGAGGACGGAGAGGAAAAAGGAGGAGAGGGGAGGAGGGGGGGGGGGGGAGTAGCCGATACATCTAGAGGAGTAAATGTCTCACCAGTGACCAAATAAATGTTGCCATTTCAAACGCATTCTGGAAGAAAAACAACATTGAAATATCAGTATATCGTCGGCATAAGAGATGCAAATGTGTGATACACGTATATGTTTGACTTACTTGGAAAGAAATAAATTGTATCAGCCAAAGCAATATTTCTGGTTTTCCAAACCAAAAAAGTTCATCGCGTGGTTTTATTTGACTTCCAACAAACAGGTCTGTTGCTTCAACAACTTCAAGAGCCAGCTGAGCGACAACATGTTGAAGTTTGGTGCCAACCAGCATTATTAACTACCACATGAATTTAAGAGGAAAACAAGTTCGATTATTTCCCTAAAACTTACTAGATGGAGAAAACGCTGCATTCTTCTGGCCCAATATTTCAACATAAATTCTAGGGCTTTGACTCAAAGTGTCTATGTTCTGTCACTTTTTAAGATCTGTCAGGATAGCATTTCAACTTTTCAAGGAATCTAGGTGACATACAATAATATTTTTACCGTACAACTTATAATCCTCTCCTACAAACCGTACAATAATAAGCATGGTATGCATACAAGACAGCTGAGACTAGCATTTCACAAATTATAAAAAGTTTGGTCATGGTAAATCAAAAATAATCTTTCAAGTTTCAACTCACAGAAAATAAAAAAGGTCACAGTTTCTGATAAACGAGGAAACAAAGAGCTTACAATGACTGGGACAAACGATAACCAGAAGTAGATATTTAGGCCTGCAAAAAAATGCAGACACACCCCAGGAATTATGTATGAGAGGGGATACTTGTGAACTGAATCCAAGTAATAAATTGCAAGTGACAAAAAGTTACCATGGATATTTACAAAAATACATAATATAGCGTAACCCCAAAGAGACCAACTGCACCATCAAGAATGACCAACATAGATGAATATAAGAAGTGTTAGTAGTATTAATCTGATATTAAATCACAAAATGATGACATCACACTATCCACTATTGTGAGTGTCAGTAAAATATTACGATGTTTGATCATTGTTACATTCCAGTCGGAGGTCAGTTTTAGCAGACAACATGACTAGCAACACGACTCAACATGTTTAGCTGAACAAATGAATTAATGAAAAAGCAAGTTAGAGCATTTTCTAGAAAACGTGTAGGGCTGTTCTAAAGGCTGTATTCAATTTGAAAATGCATTGATGTCATATTGGCAAAAATCGACCGTCAAATAAGATGATCATTGAAATCATTGGCAGAAATTACATTTACCTGATTCCGATACTCCCATGAAACTCATCTTCCATGCTTCTAACCATGTATTTGTGGAAATTATAAGAAATCGGCAGTTTGTGATTCTATAAAATACAAGCAAATAAAAATTAATTTGACATAATAGCACGGTGCACAATGTCAAAATGTACCATTGACAGAAACTAGAGGCAGATAGAGAGCTCCTAAAAACTGATACTCACTGTAATGAAACCCAGACGAAGTGCCATGTAATCTGATTTTGCTATAGAACCTTTGAACTGACGAATGAAACATAGCTGCACATATATTTCTTACTATGTCAAATTTCACCAGCATAAAACAACAAGGTGTCAATAATATCACATAATTGACTGCATTTAGTTTTTGTATGCTCATATATTGCAAGGAAGAATTTGGGTCTCCTAAAAAATAAAAATCTTATTAGACCATGCAAGAGGAAGACGCAATCACCTTTTATTTCTATACACTCCAATATGTATACTGTAAATCTTGTGTTTACTTTAAAGAAACAAGGAATATATTTAGAAGCCAGAGAGAGACTGAGATCCGAAGTGGGGTACGAAAATGAGAAGGGATAGACACATGCAACGACTAATAACCATCTCTAATAATAGATTTTCTCTGAGATGCACTAGTGGTGATACAAGACTTAATCTCATATCATTTATTTTATTAGATACCCCAATTTTCAAAATTTATACAAAAAACATGGAAAAAAGAGGTAACAAAATGAATTTCCGAGCATGGATGCAAGTGCAATACAATGAATAGCTGGAAATTAAATATACTATCCACATTAGCGTGAGGGGTTAAAAAAAGTGTCTTCGTGTACACCTTGTTTGGGGACCACCCACCCCCCCCCCCCCTTTGACCCTCATTTCTAAGTCCCTTCATTTGATGAAAGAACATCAACCGCCTCCCTGCCTAAACCTACTAACATTGTCACCAACAGTTACGAATCGGTCCATAGATAAACTTACTAGAAAATGCCACGAATGAGAAATTTAATTTATTAAAATTATTAGGATTTGTATGTATTTTGAATTAGTGCGTGCATGCACATACATACATAGTTATGAACAAAATAGATACATACACGAACTAATATAATCAATACTTCAAAAAATTTAAGTGAATCATCAATCAACATGTAGTGATCTGGTTTCTTACCCCTTAGAAAAAAAACACGGACACTGAGAACACTATTGTGCAACAACCACCTTGATAGTTGATACTAAAAGTTAGGAATTTTGCAATAATTGAGTTTTAAAATCTTTAATTTGATGGTTTTATTTTTTTTTAAATGATACCATAGGATATGTAGTGTTAGCCTTTTATTTATTCCCATGCTACAATTAAATACAACTACTAAACCATGAATCTCAAACAAGTTGGGGTTGGTTTAAGATGAAACTCAAAACCAAAAGAAAAAGTCAATTCAAATGTAATAGTGATAACAAGATATTTAAAGGCGAAAACACAAATAAAAATAAAATTTAAAATAATTAATTAGACAATAATAGTAATGGTAATGAATAAACAAACCATGATGCTGATGGTGAGAAAGAAGAAGAAGAAGATGATGATGATAATAGTAATAGATGCTGATGATGATGATGTGTCTTTAAAGGTGAAATCAGTCCAAACAGGAACGCGCAAAACAAACCTGCCTACCCCTACCTGATCAAACAACCGGAACTGACCAATATAAAGACACAAGGTCAGCAGACTTGAGCTATCAAATGAAACATGCTGTACTTGTTAGGCCGTGATATACAATGACGACTTACTCAAGGATCCTAATCTGATTCTTTGATTACGATTAATCCTAAATATGACAACAAAATATTTCATGCCTTTGGGAAAAACTATAAATACGCCTAGAGCTTCATTAACCATAATGTGCATGTGCAAATATTCCCATAGCTTGTAGTCCAAAGTTCGCATTTATTTCTATGTTTATTGCTGAAATTTTATTGCATATTTTGATTTGTTAGGTTGGATAATACGAAGTTCATGCTAAGATTTCTTCTTGATACGGTTTTTCTTTTGATAACGTGATAATTTGGATTGATTTCCATTCTTTTACGATAAATTATTATTCGTTATCAGAAACAATTGATATCATCGCTTTAGTTGCTTGAAAAAAGCGGTGACATGAAAAGCACATCTCCAACAACAGTGCAGTATGTCCATGGGTCAACACTATGGAGGGTTGCAGTTTACTATGAACAGATGGAGCAAAAGGCAATGATTTTGAGAAATGACAATTAAGGGATTCAGACATATTTAAATGGGGCCACATGAATCAGACCATTTCTATTATACATTCAAAACTACATAATATATCAAAACAAGAGTAAAAAAATACATGAAAGAATGAGCTTTTGCTACATTCAAATTGAAATATAATTATATAAGAAAACATGATCCCCAAATTTTTGGTGAGATAACCTTTGATTGTTTATAGGACACAGCTTGGAAGAGCTATATTACGGAAATCGCCCCAAAATCATTTGCTCCAAATAGTAAAACATTTTCCGTTACGAAGATGAAAGAGGTCCCCTGTTAAACCTTATTAGAGCAGCTTTATCAATACTGTAAAGCTATGAGATTATGACACACTAGAGCAGCTTTATTAATACTGTGAAGTATAAGCCTATGACACACAACACAACTTTTACTATTAGAGTTGAGTCTCTTGACATGCCAATGAGAAGGGAATTTATGTCAATCTTCATACAGAACTACTTCGATCAATTTCCAAACGAAATCATGACCTATAATTTTAAAAAATGTGCAACTACATTTCATTCTATTTTTATTAAAAAAAAGGGAAAACCGAAGAATTTTGCCTCAAAAGGTACGTGTTTGATATCTAAAAATTAGAAATTACTACAAAAATTAAATACTGCATTTAATAAAGCTATGAAATTACTCGAAATGAGGTGCAAGTCCACAGCAAGGATTCAAGTTTTATTTCTAAAATCAGTAAGAATCTGGTTATATTTATTGAAAAACAAAATCAAAATATCAAAATGAAAAGCCAATTTGAATAGTTGGAACCTGACCATCCAAATCAAAATCTTGCTCTTGCTCCATGGATGAGACGCACGGTGAAATACGAAAGAAGATTGTTTCATCATCATTTTGTTCCTCCTTGCTGCAAACAAAGAAGGATCAAATTACATTTTCTTAAAAATATTATAAAACAGATATGCTGAAAATAGTAAATTTACTATATATTTTAAATACTCTATTTACTTGCTTGAAATTTTATATATAAAATGACTTGAGCATGCTGTAGTTAACTTGTTCTACATTAGCAGTTCTTGCTTGAGTAATCAAAGCTTCCAATTGTATTCATAGTTAAGCTAAATTCAAGTTCACGGTCTCATAAAATAGTTGAACAATTTTGATCAGGACTTGGAAAAAATTGTGATGTAAGCGTTGCAAATATTTAGAAGGGCTAGTCAACTTAGTACACACCAACTAATACTCAGTTATGAATACCACAAAAAACCAGCTAAACTTGCTATATATATATATATATATATATATATATATATATATATAGTGTGTGTGTGTGTGTGCGCGCGCGCGCGTGTGTGTGTATATCACTGTTATTACGGCGCTCGACTAGTCGCGACTAGTCGGTTAGTCGAGACTGAAGCCTCGACATGAAACGTCGACTTACCAAACATCGACTGAAACTGAAACCCTAGAAATTGAACTCAAATCAGAACCATAAATCGAAGTCTTGATGTCGATTTGGAACCCTAAAATGATGAACTCGTACTCGATCTGCATTGGAAGTCTCAATTTGAGTTTTGAAGTCTTTTTTTGGATCTAGAGTTCCGATTCGATTTATAGTCTCGAAGTCGATTTGGATCTAGAGTTTTGGAAGTCAAGTTGAGTTCTGGAAGTCGATTTGAGTTTTGACTAGTGTGAATCTTAATGGTCCTCCTACTCGTGTTATGTTGCTACGGTATATGGTATGTTTACTTAACGTCCTTTTGATTTTGTTTATTATAAATCATTGAACGGTATGTTTTTTTTTTTTTTTTTTTTCTGTTGCTTTGCTGTTAGTCACTGTACAGTAACAGTACACACGAGTGGTGTCATTTTATGGTTATGCTCTGCTAGCAAGTCACCAATATTGATGTGTATCAACGGTTGCTTTCTGTTTATATTGTTGCCTTACGGTATGTTAGTACATGTTTGAATTTTTATGCATATGTATTAGTTAGAAATTTATAATTATATATATGTATTTATTTATTTATCGACTAGTCTATGACTAGTCCATTAGTCGACTAGTTGGACCTCTATCGACTCGACTCGACTTACCGCCGTAATAACCATGATATACATACATACATATATATATATATGTGTGTGTGTGTGTGTGTGCGGATTATATGGCACCACTGATTTGCAACACCCCTTTTGCACCTGAACCACAGCCACTCACTCATATTTAAATATAAAGTGGGTGAGAGAAGTGGAAAGAGAGAGAAAATGGATTATGTGGTGGAAATCAAGGGGCACCTAGGGGTGCTGCAATGTTTGGGTGCAGCCATATATATATATCTGTGTGTGTGTGCGCGCGCGCGTGTGCGTGTGTGTGTGTGGGGGTGTGTGTGTGGGTGTGTGTGTTTTCAAAAAAAAAAAAATCCCAGAATTTCAAAAGTTAAACTTTACCTTGTAAATCTTCAGTTGACATTGGGTATGCTTGGCTTTCCCACTTTCTCCAGCTATATATCTACATCCAACAATTACTGTATTAATAAAAATAAAATAAAATAACTTACATAAATAATACCTACATTTCACCTTAATCATAGACAAAACGACTGTAATGAAACTATAAAGCACATGTGTAATTCCAAGAATAAACAAAAAGCGATGAAGCTGCTCTAGTCCTTCAAATGAAACAAATGGTTCGTACCCCTATAATATCCAAATCAACAATTAACCACAAAGTCGAATAATTGGGTGTAAGATGTACAAGCTCTGAAATTTAATTACCTCAGCACAACCGTGTGGATGAAAACCGAAAAGCGTACTTGCAAAATCGGTCCCATTCAGTGGATGTGATTCTCCTTCGTCGTCAACTTCGCTTCCATCTGGAAAATCACTTTCAGAGCAAATGAAAAATCGGTCGGTGAACAACGACGAAGGCACACAAATCTCAGATATCCATCTGGCGGTTTGACTCAACATTAATGATATCAGACCCAATAGCATCAGCTCTGAAATTTAGTAGGAGAGAAAAATAAACTTGTAATTAATACATTTATTTTGCAGCAACAAACTATAACTATATTCTTGAACGCAAGAATCATTTTCTTTTATTCGGCTTCATTTATAAAACTAAAATGCTTTTCATGTTTTTCTGAAGTTATTCGATCCAGGCTAGCTTATATCTATGATCTATCACTATGCTTCCTTCATTTATTCTTTTAGCAAAAAATGCACTACCATACATTGATACCATAGCCACTTGAATATATATTTCTTGTTCCGTGACAGTAATTACTCCATTTACTTTTTTAAGGATAAACAATATTACTAGGATTCCCATGAAGACATATTCCTGTGTAATTTACTTACCAAAATCGTGTCAGAATGTGGGGTAGAACCTGCCAAGTGGATCTTTGGTAAAATAAGTTTTTAATAACCATTGTAATAGTATTTAGTAAAAGATTGATAGAAGCATTGCTAATTGAGTGATATAAGTCAACAACAAACTTTGTACAGCTATTAACAGAGAGACTACAAGTTTAATCATGGTAAATTACTAGACCATTAATGCTTTTCATGGGGCTATTCAACTTACCGGAATTACAGAATATGGAATTTGATAGCGATTTTGCATATAAATGCAGCAAAACAGCATTTTATTATATACAAGACTATGTCCCCAAATTAGAATTGCCGAAAACTTGAAAATTTGTGTGAATGTATTTGTTTAAAGAAATCTACTTAAAAAACATGGAAAGACAATTGAGACATGGTAGAAAATAGAAAAACACCATGGTCTCAGTTGTTTGAGTGCCCTCTGATTTAACCTCAAGTGTAAACATAATGACATCTAATGACCAAGATATACTATATACGATTTTGTGTTTGTGTTTCTTTTTCTTTTTTGGTTTGGGGGGGGGGGGGGGGGGGGTTTCTCAGTACGAGCTCCCTTTGGACAAAGTCAATGTTCCTTTTTTCCTATTTTGTATGCAGAATATGTGGCCGCTGAAATTTGTATACTTGAGATATGCGAGAGAAAACATCATCATCCAATACGGTGCTTCTACTCTTTGTGTATTTGCATGGATTCAAATCCTTCGTAACTACTAGCTTTTAAAGCTTAAAATAATATATGATTCTTAAGCTGAAAAAGGCTATCAAGAAGGGGATTAGTTCACAAGTCTGGCTTGCATCAGAAATACATGCAAGTGTATAATTTCATGAAGGCAGCAAGGTGTATGGAACAAACAAATAATTGTCTCAAGAAGATCGAAAATCAGCAGTGATATACTAATCAGTTGATACAAGGCTCCATTCTCATTGTGTATTAGATTCCCATGCACACCAATGTTTTAAAACGCGAAAAGCGTACATGAGGCGTTTTCAGGTCTATGAAGCGAGGCGTAAGCTTTTCAAGAAAAAATAAAAAGCAAACATTTAAAGAAAAGTTGACATATAAATTACCAAATGCAAAAAATGAAAACAAATCATTTAAGATCCAACTTTGAATATGTATATATTTTTATTACAGATCAAAAATAAATAATTAAACTCATATGATTCAAATTTTGATTTTTTTTAAACTATTTGAAGATTCTATCAAACTCCAATCTTGATTCGTTCTATCAATTCAAATAGATCTACAAAAATTATGTGGAGATTTAATAAAATTTATTGAAAAACATTTTTTAAATAATAATAAGAAAATCCATTACATAACTCTTGATTGTTGTTACATAAACAATCTTACTTGATCATGTCAATATTAAAATTGAAAAGTAAAAAATGCTAAAAAAAGTTCTTAAATTTTGTTTATTTTTATTTATATTAAATAATTAAAGGTAAAAAAATTGGGGCTAGATGCCCAGCAGTTTGAGACGCGCAAGGTGTACGCTTTATACGTTTCATATGCCTCAAATTGTTGAGGCGTAAGCTTTAGAAAAAAGCTTTTTGAAATAAGCCGCAGGGCGTTTTATCTCTTATTTCTTCAAAGTGCTCCCTCGAGGCAAGTATTGAGACAAGTTTTTATAAATAATGGTGCACACAAACAAAAACGATATTTTATATAACAAGAATTTGAGCTTTGTGCACTATATACTGACATTTTCTTCTCATACAGTTATGATCAATTTTATAATAAGACATTGTAAATACTATAGTATATGTATAAAAATTGATGTCAAGGTCTTTGGATTTACCATCCATGAGAAATGCTGGCTGCACCATGTGTGTGTGTGTCTGTGTCTGTGTCTGTGTCTTCGATGAGCTTCCCTCTGTTGATACTATTAAATCCATGGATCGTACAAATCAACTTGGTTACAACAATAATAATATAATTGCAGTTATTATAACAATCAACAGCAGAATAATAGTACTACTGTCTGAAACTAGGAAAGGTTCATTACTATCATTGTGTAGGTCTGAGACTAGAGTAAAAGCCAGAGAATGAGTGAAGGATAAAGAAAAAGGATAGCATCTATGATGGCACTCAGGTTGGTCCTAGCTTGAACAGTTGAACTCAATAAAATTCTTGTCTCTTAACGAAGACACAAATGGACAAGCTAGCTCTAGCGTTAGTTTCATTCAAAAACATATGCAGAATTTGTCTCCTGTATGTTTGATTGCCGACTACTTCAGTATTCAATCCAGGTTGCCTTCACACACAAAAATTTAGAATAACAACAGCAACAACATTGTCTCTCCAGTTGAAATGGTGCCATTTATCAACAATGGTGGTGACCATCAGTTTGCATTTATGCAAGATCACTTCATTCATGGAGATTTTAATTTGACCTTACCTATGTGGCCTATAGCTGGTTTCCATGGGCACCACCCACTTGGTCATAATCACAGGTTATGAACTTTTCAGGTGTAACCCTAAATACATATTCTCATTTCCGAGGATACCATCAAATTTCTCACAATCACTGATTATGCGCTTTTTAAACAAGAATTCATATTCTGCTACCATTAGTTCCTTCAGATTAATGCACAAAGACTTCCTTTGGGATTAGATCGATCTAGCATGTCAATGCTTATGTCTCTGCATATGTCTTCCTTCTTTCGAACTGCCACAACTGGATCTTATACCACGGAGAACCAGTATGCATCTGGGCTTAACAGACATTCACGGCATCTTGAAATCAAAGGGAAGGGAAAAGGTAAAGCAAAACCATTGACACTGGAACAGAAATTGCTAGTTCATTTGCATAATTGCATGTATTATTCCTGGTATGAGTTTAAATACTTTCATCAATTGTATTAGTAGCTGTTGTGGTGATGATGGTGGTGGTGTTGATTTTGGTGTTGTTGGTGTTGTCATCAAATAACAACAACAATAAATTTTCAAAAAGGAGACGCACAATGACTTTCACATTGCCCATCAATGCGAGTTGCGTTCATTTTGTCACCTCCTGAGGAAGGGTGTAAGTAGCACCACCTTTTTCTTAACATCTTTCACTTGTGAACATAAAAAACAGAGGAATGTAACCATTTCCACTTTTGCCATCCAAAGGTGAAATATATATCACAACAAACATAAAATAATAGATTCTAAACATCAAATAAAGGCTTTTGCTATAGTTCGTTACCCTATTCATATAGACCGTATCAGGTTTGTTTGTAAACACATGATCATGGTTGCAAGTTCACAATTGTAGGAATGGAGGAATAAAACGTGCCTTCAATGGATAACAAAAATGATTGGGAAAAACATTGTAACTTTACGGTTAAATATTTAATAACCTAATTGTATGATGATGCTTTTTAATATTTGTAATATTAAATTGTTCGTATGAAACATTGCATGAAATACTATAAGTTATTTAACTAAATATAAATACATAACTATTTGATTAAATAAACAGAATACCAAATAAAATAATGTAAATCACTTAACTGAATATTATTATATTTATTTAATATAAATTCTATTATTAACATTGAAAAATTTCCAAGAAAAATATTCATCAAAATACATTTTTTAAATGCAATGCATAAAGATAATGCAATAGAAATTTGAACAAACTACTCTCCACCACACTCGATATAGTATTCCTCAACAAGTACACCAATATCCCTATTGAAATACATCTTGATTGGCAGTCATTAGATAATCTAGCATCTCATTCTATTCAGCACTCATCCAGCTAAAATCTTATCGCTGAAATCCGTCAAACTATGCCATCACATAATCAAAATGACAGTAAAAGTGAACAGTTTCCAAAAATTTGCAGTTTACACACGCAAGATTAGATACTTGCAATTTTCCTCGAAATATGAAACATCAACTTCAGGAGTATCAACTAAATTTTTTGTTTCCATCATCAAATCATAAATTTCAATCTTTCAGCAATATCCATATGTCAAAATGATAGGTAAACTTTGTAACTAGAAATTGCAAATACAAACTAACAGGGAAAGTATATAAGTTAAATGAGCTTGGGCTGATAGTAATCTATTTGTTTATTTTCCAAAATTAAAAAGGGGAAATTCAAATCACAAAGCCTATGTCCGACATTTGTTAGTGGACATAAGTTTATGTTGGACAGCGATTATTAATAATAGAGCATTTGCTTTTCACAATTTCTTTTTTTTTTTTTTGGGTCCAAGTGTGACAGTAGACATAAGCATGTCCCAGGTCCTATGTGCCTTGAATGTGTCCGTTAGGGATGTTGTGATCTATTTGAAATTGGATACTTAAATATTTGTACTACAAGTCGTAGATAGTATACAAATTACTACATGTCAATGTATGTTCGAAAAAGGCCAAAATACTTCCAAATTGGGTACTTAGGGATGCTGTGATCAAATTACCATCAGCAAACAGGTACCATATCTGAAACTAATCTATGATATTCTTTTGAAATATATGCATCAGCTTTTTTAAGGACTTCTGTTTTATGTCCATGTAAAATAATTAAATAGATTAAACGGACTCAATACCAAAGTCAAAATATAACTCAGGTCTTTGTTATTCAAAAAAGACCAAAATACTCTAAATTGTTTTTCTAAAAAGAATCGTTATTTATCTCAGCTAAAAAGGTGAAAATTAACATTAAAAAATATATGATTAAACCGAATTATATTACAATGGATTTGCTTCCACTGTACAGGATGCAATCTAATACTGTTAAAATATAACAAAAATTGGCTTGCATTACATCAACGCAAGCCAATCTTGTTAAGGTATTATTGAAATTGTCAAGCACGATATACAGTGCAACCAAATGCTAATTAACAAAAACCATAAAAGTTGGTTTGCAATGTACATTATGCAAACTCATCCTTGTACAAAAAACTATAGAAATCAGATTGTGTGTACATGATGCAAGTCAATCCAAAGACAGAATTATAATAGAGGTATAATAAATCGGCTTGCAACACACATAACGCAAGCTGTTGGAAAACAATGATTGAGTCACGTACTCCGTTGCTCTCTTGAAGATGATTCGGCGATCTGGTCGGTGTTGCAAATCAGTTTGTACGTATCGCCGCCGCCTATAGGATAAAACAGCCACCATTGCACAACAAATCAGTCTAGATTTGCACTGTCGAACACAAAAGTTAATTGCTCGTTTTTTTATTTAAGAATTTTAATGGCGGAGGTAAGAGGTAAGAAATGTCGTTCGGTGTGTAAATCTTGTCTAAAACTGAAGATAATATAGACTAGAATAAGTGTGCCGAATAGTAGTGGGAGTGAGTCGGCAGAAAAAGTGGACCAAAGCTTACCGTGTCAAATAAAAAACGATTCACAAATTTTACCGTCTCAAAATAAAAATAAAAAACAGTTCGGAAAATGCAATGTTTTTCGATCCAAAAATATAAGTGCCTACACCACCAAGCCTAAGTCCGAACTGAGTCGGTCGATCGCGCGCGTGTGTGGTGGTCATGCATGGTCTCCCTCCTCACAAAAAAACATGTATTGGGAGCCCAAGGCGTAGCCTTCTAAAAAACATATATATATATATATATATATATATATATATATATATATACACACACACACACACACACACACTTTGCTTCTTTCATATAGTCTCAAGATGTGGGACTATTCACATATAGAAGTCATTTCACACTTATTTTATTTTATTTTTAAATAATTCACTCTCTTTAAAATCAAAACTATTTCCAACAATCCTCCACTTAAATTTTTTTTTTTAAAAATTGAGCAGTTTCTAAAAACATAAGATTGTGCATAAACAAATGTGTCTTCCGACTTGAAATTTTGCATAACGGGTAAGATTCAGTTTTTACTAGAGTGACACGTGGTCTTGAACTCTAATCCTGACATCAGACCACACACAACCTTTTCTATAGTGCAATCAAATAAGTCCGCGCATTTATGGTCATGCACGTCTATCCCAATTTAGTGCATGCTCTACAAGTTTTGCCCAAAACTCCATAGGAAACGGCCACATTTCCACATTTATATATGTGAGTCTATCAAGAGTACTCCTAAAGGTAGGTGCTCCGCTCCAAATAGAGTATGGATCTCATTAAGAGTTTCTATCAACTCATCATCTAATCACTTCAGGAATATATGCTTCTTGGTATATTAAAAAGCATGTTCAACTACTATCACTACGCAACTTGTTTTACCCATTGAGCCTAAATCTCGGGATCTCCAGTCATTAGGTCGGGTTACCATTGTGTGTGACTCAACAATCTAAGGGCAATAGTCCCATTATTTTAGAAGTAATAAGGACTTTCTATCTAGACAGTCCTTTCGTCAAAGGATCTGCCAAATTTTCATCACTACGTATGTGATTCACTCTAACAGTACCTGAAGAGAGTAGCTCTCTAACAGTACCGTGCTTACGACGTATCTGTCGTTTCTTACCATTATAATAACGGTTCTAAATTTTTGCAAAAGCCACGGTACTATCACAATGGATCAACATAGCTGGAATCGGTTTTTTCCATAAAGAAATCTTGGCTAGCAGATTTCTCAAAAATTCTGCTTATTCACTAGTTCTGGCTAGTGCTATAATCTCAGACTCCATAGTAGACTGAGCCAAAATAGTTTGTTTCTTGGATTTCCAAGAGACAGCTCCTCAAGCAATGCTAAATATATAGCCACTGGTCGCTTTAGAATCATCAAATAAAGTATTCCAGTCTGCATCGGAATATCCTTCAAGTACAGCTAGAAACTGTTCATAATGTAATCCAATGTTCATAACTCGTTTAAGGTATCTCATGACCTTTTCAATAGCATGTCAATGCTCTGTACTAGGTGGTAAACCTGCATAATAATCCCACGACATAGGCAATGTCGGGTCTTGTACAATCAGCGGCATACCGAAGGCTGCCAATGATGCTCGCATAACTAGACTGTCTTACACATTCACTGGTGTTCTTAAATAACTTTACACTGGGATCATATGGTGTACATGTAGGTTTACAGTCGAAGTAATTGCATTTCTTTAAAATCTTCTCAATATAATGAGATTGATCCAAAGAAAGTCCCTTTACGGACCTAGTAATTTTAATACCAAAGATTACACTCGCCTCACCTAGATCTTTCATATCAAAGTTGGCACTTAGCAAAGATTTAACATTGTTTATGACATGAATATTTGATCGAAAAATGAGTAGGTCATCTACATAAAGAAATATAATAGTACAAATGTCATTATTAGATTTGTAATAAATGCATTTGCCACTTTCATTAACTTTAAAAGCATGTGAAATGGTTATCAAATTTTTCATGTCATTGTTTGGGTGTTTGTTTTAAACCATATAACGATTTATCCAATTTGCATACTTTATGTTCTTGACCATGTACTACAAATCCTTCAAGCTGATCCATATAAATTTCTTCGTCTAATTCACAGTTTAAAAATGCGGTTTTAACATTCATTTGGTGTATTATTAAATTATGACTAGAAGCAAGTGAAATTAATACTCGAATGGACATAATTCTAGTTACAGGTGAAAAGGTGTCGAAGAAATCTACATTTTCTCTTTTTTTTAAACCTTTAGCTACTAGACGGACATTATATTTATCGACAGTGTCATCAGGTTAAGCATCCATTTACAGCCTATAGATTTACAATCAGGTGGTAAATCAACTAAGTGCTAAGTCTTATTGGATTCCAAAGAATCCATCTCATCATTTATAGCCTCTTACCAAAAGTCGGCATCTAAAAAAGATAAGGCTTATTGGAGGTTTAAGGGATCCTCCTCTATAGTAAAAGCACAAAAATCTGAACCAAAATCTTTTACGGTTCTTGTTCTTTTACTTCTTTTAGGTTTAGTTTCAAAATTTTCATTAAATTCTGTTCTAATAGGCATACTTGAAGTGCCCCCACTATTCCTCAATTTTTAAAAAAAAAAAAAAAAAAAAAATCTTAGATTTAGGGATTTCATTCAAAACATAGCATACGGTTAATAATATATCCCCCCATCAATGCTTTGCTGCACCAGGATTTAATAAAGTGACACCTACTAATTCGATAAAGGTCCTACTTTTCTTTCAGCTTTACCGTTCATTTCAGGTGAATAAGGTGCGGTTCTTTTATGTATAATACCATGTACTTTATAGAAATCCAGAACAGAACTAGATTCGTATTATGTTCCTCTATCACTAAGAAATGTTTTAATTTTCTTATTTGCTTGATTCTCAGTTTCAGTTTTGAATGTTTTGAACATATCGAATGCATCATTTTTATTTTTCATAAGGTATGCATATGTGAAATCAGAACAGACATGAACAAAAATGATAAAAAATGATGTCCATGTCTAGTCAAAGTACCATCAAACTCACATATATCAGAGTGAATCAAGTCTAAGGGTCCAGATACTCTTTCAACATATTTATGAGGTTTCTTTGTGATTTTAGCTTGAGTACAAAATTCACATTTATCAAGTTCAGATTATGACATTTTAGGAATCATATCTAAGGTGCTCATGTTATGAATTATTCATTTATTAACATGACATAATCTAGAGTGCCAAATACTAAAATCACAAAACATATAAGCAGAACTAGTCACTTTATTAGATTCAACATTCAAGTTAAACACCCCCTCACAAACATAACTCTTTCCCACAAAAACTCCCTAATAAGTTAAGGTATACAAATCAGCCCCAATAACTTGAGTAAAGCCAGTTTTATTAAGGAGAAAGCCAGAAATCAGATTCTTCCTTATCTCTGGAGTATGCATAACGTCTTTCAGAATCACTGTCTTTCCAGAGTAAATTTGATTTCCACATTTCCAACCCAGCAACTTTAGTAGTGTGGGAATCTCCCAACAACACTTTCTGATCATCAGCATCCGTGTATGTAATGAACATATCACGATCATAGCAGATATGGCGAGAAGCTCCAGTGTCTACCCACCAACCCTTTGATCCACCAACAAGGTGAATCTCAGTAATCATAACCGTAAGAGACTCATCAGTCAAGTTAGCCTGCGGTGCAGGGCCTGGCTTGTTCCGACACTTTCGTGCCATATGACCTGGTTTTCCACAGTTGTAACATAGAAACAACTTTCCAGAATCATTCTTCTGGGGTAGTTGTTGTTGTCCTTTCTGATTTGCGGATTCTCATTTTGTTTGTTGCGCCTGTTCTGATTCTTAAATGACTTCTGGTTCGGTTTCAAAATTGCGGGTTTGGTCTTTTTAGTGTTGTTGTTGTTGACAACCAGCACATCTTCTTTTTGGTCTTGCTTGCGAGCCTCCTCTTCAATATGGAGGCACGTGATCAAGCTCTTTAAGGAAAATTCCTTAGTCTTATGCCTAAAGACATTCTTAAAATCCTTACATCATGGGGGTAATTTGTCAATAATCACAGCAACTTGGAACTGTTCGTCTAAAATCATACCTTCAGAAATGATCTCATGGGTTGTTTTCTGGAGCTCATGAGACTGCATCTCTACTGATCTGTCATCCGTCATCTAGTACTTGAGGTAGTGGCTGACTGTATACTTCTTTGCCCCTGCCTTCTCTGTGTCGTACTTCTTCTTTAGCGCTTCCCAAATCTCCTTCATTGTCTTGTCATCTGAGTTGTAGTAGTCGTACAGGTCACTGTTGAGGTCGTTGGGAATGAAATTCTTGCATAGATAGTCATACTCAATCCAGGTTTGCAACTGCTTCGATTGTTCAGTCCAGGATGCCCTCTGTGCTTCATCAGCTTCATCAGGTCTGTCTGGCAGTTGCGGTTTGTCGGCGGTCAGTGCAGCAACCACATTTCTCATTGTCAGATAGAATTCTTTCTTCTAACGTCATCCCTTAAAGTGCAGGCCTTCGAATCTGAATGGGGCAGTAGTTACCAGCAGGATCTGGAAGGCAGAGGAAGGAGCAGCGTCATTCAGGGTTGTAGTCGAAACCATTGTTTTAGATCGTCTTCAAATTGTTGGGAAACAATGGCTGACTCACGTACTTCATCGCTCTCTTGAAGGCGATTCGGCGATCTAGTCGATGGTGCAAACCAATTCGTACGTATCGTCGCCGCCTTTAAGATAAAACAACCTCGAAGAATAATAGCTGATTTACTTGCACAACAAATCAGTCCAGATTTGCACTGTCAAACACAAAAGTTAACTGCCCGTTTTTTTAAAGAAATTTAATGGCGGAGGTAAGAGTTCAGACATGCCGATCTCGTCTAAAACTGAAGATAATATAGATGAGAATAAGTGTGCCGAACGGTAGTGGGAGAGAGTCGGCAAAAAAAGTGGATCAAAGCTTACCGTGTCAAATAAAAAACGGTTCACAAATTTTACCGTCTAAAAAAAACGGTTCGAAAAATGCAATGTTTTTTGTCCAAAAATATAAGTGTCTACACCACCGAGCCCAAGCCCGAGCCCGACCTGGTCGAATCGGTCGGTCGCGTGCGTGTGTGATGGTCATGCATGGGTCTTCATCCTCAAAACAAAGCATGTATTGGGAGCCCTAAGGCCCCAACATAGCTTTTAAGAAACAAATATATATACTTTGCTTCTTTCATATAGTATCAAGATGTGGGGCTATTCACATATTGAAGTCGTTTCACACTTATTCTAATTATTTTTAAATAATTCACTCTTTTTAACATCAAAACTATTTCCAACACAAGCCAATGCTGAACAAGAATTAATAAAAGTTGGCTTGCATTGTTCATAATGCAAGCTATTTATAATGCAAGTCAATCATCTCCAATTATCCGTGTCCTTCTCCCCTTTGCCATTGTTTTTCTACAGTCGCTACTCATACAAATCATCTTTACTTTTCTCTCTACTTCGATTTTGCTTGCTTAAATAAATCTCAATATCATTATTTCCTTACTTTTTAGTCAAACCCAATTGATTTCTCATTTCCAATTTTAACTTTAAAATCCTCAACCCAAATGTTGAAAATATGGCAAGTAAGAAATGAGATACATATTTGTCGGTAAAAATTTGAAAGCAAATGAGGAGATGAACTTTGAGGTAGGGTTAGAATCATAGTTTCGAAGACCAAATCTTGAGTTGAACCATGTTGATACAAGATCAAAGGTTCTGCTTATTCAACCAGTCAGACTGCAAAAAGCCGCACTAATCGTTATTTTCTATTTATTTTTTGTTTAAATGTGAAATATTTCAATTAATGTTATTAATAACCAATTATTATCAATATACTGATATTAAAACAATTATTTTTGAACATTTGATAACAAACATCAATTAAGTTTGTCCTATAACAATTTTTTTAGTCCAAAGTTGTAAAACTCCTTATTGTTTAGGATAAAACGAGTTTAGTTCAATAATACTTTGTAAAATGGACACTAACGATATATCATGTCATCCAGATATTTTAAGGTAATCTAAAAGGCAATGAGTATTTTTGTTGAATTGATTATGTGAAGAAAATAAAAAACAGTGAAACTATAGTTTTCCTCAAATTTGAACATCCATGCGATTCAAAGAGATCGAAGGTTTCGACGATAGACCACAAGTTCATGCATGCGCAATGTTGTTTCATTTTCAAAGCCTTCATGTTCAAATTGAAGGTTAACTGTGATCGAACCGTGGTTGGTTGGATCCTTGCAACACTGGTTAGAATAGTGAGAGAAAAAGAGCCTGAAAGAAAGAAAAAAAAATGCAAACTGGTCCCTAAAAGTTGTAAAAATCGTTAGGTAGATGTTAGTCAGTAAACATACATACAAATACGTGGAAAATAGGGAGAAAGACAGACTTAACAAAAAAATAGGTGAAAAGTATGGAAAGTTTAAAATTTAGCGAGAAGGTCAAATTTCAGTGTAATTGAGAAAAAGTTAGTGGGCCCCCTGAATTCCAACTTTAGTGTAAACGTGTCATTCTCCCTAATTATGAAACTTTCAATTCTTTTCACCAAACAATTTCCAAAAATTGTCCTTTAAAAGAAAATCCTTCATACGTGCACTATAAATTAATTGTCTAAGCAGAGATTATTCAAAGTTAGACGTTTTTGATCTATTAATGCATTTGGAATAAAAAAAATATAGTATTTTGTTGAGTATAACTGATCCACAACGATATATCATGAATCTGGTTGGTTTGGAAAGCAACCATGAAGACAAAATTGTTAGAAATAAACATTTTGATGTTTGTAAGAGACAATAAACTAAATGGTGCACCGATTTTGTATGCTTAGACAATGATCCCAACTGGTTGGGCTGGACGAAAAGCTAGATGTTAAGGCGTACGAACCATCTGCCAAGTCATTGTGATTACCTCGACTCTAATGGTAACTACACGGCATTTTCGTCGTTCCGACAATATCACAAACAGCTGTCATCCGAATTCCGAAAGACATATCAATCTATAAAAGAAGTGCGTTAAAGAAAATTACCTTCTCTAATTTTTTCAAGTGAAGCAAGCATAGCCTTCCTTTTTGTTTTACGTAACCATTTGCCAAGTCTACAAATCGATCTCTCAACCAAGAAGCAGACGAAAACCATGATTGTGGTCACTGTAGCAACTGACCATGTTGGTGTCTCAGCAAGAGATCTTCCTTCTTCCATTCTTAGTCAGAATCAACAGACTGAATCTTACTCCTTTTTCTTTTATTCGTGATAATTCCGATTTGGGATGTAGATTTAGTAACAGCGTTATAAATTTGCAGAACACAGGCATATACATTGGTGAAAACGCCATTAATTAAACAGAGTGGCACAGTAAACGAGATTAATTAAATGAGCGTCTGCGTGGGATTTTTTTTTTTTTTTTCTGCAGAAGGCAGTGGCCAAGTCAAAAGGAAGTAGGAACCAAGGTTGCTTCAGCTTATAATGGAAACTAATAACAAAGGCAAATTATACTCCAACCTATTTTTTTAGTTAACTTAATTTTTATTGACAAAACTACCTTTAACATACTTTCTTGTAAGGGTGTGTTCGCCGCAAGCGGAAGCGAAGAATTTGAGCGGAGTATTTCAACGGAGTATTATAGCGGAGAATGTGTTTGGCGCGTTAAGCGGAGTATTTAAGCAGCGTATTTGAGCGGAGCATTTTATTTATATTTTGTATTTAATTAATTACCGATTAAAACATAACATTATAGTTATTGCAGAATAACACAGTTAACAAAACATAACAGTCCATTACATAAAAACAGTACGGAAAATAATACATTGCAGAAATACAAAAAAAAAAAAGTAGATAAAGTGATACATTGCAGAAATACAAAAAAAGTAGATAAAGTGATATATTGTAGAAATCTATTAGTGCAATCCTGCTGCAACAAGCTCATCTCTTATTCTATCGCGACGCACTGCCATAACAGCGCTGCCTTGATAGCATTGAGCCGGTGCTAGGTCATTATTGCCTAAGTTTCTCACGTTGGCGTACTCTTGTTCATACTCATCTAGAATAAGATCTGGATCATCGTCATATGCCCTAAAATCTGGATCACTCATATTGTATTTACGTATATAATTGTGTATAGCCATCGTAGCAACAACAATTTTTGTTTGAGTTTCGAACTTGTAGGTTGTCATATTTCTGAGTATAACAAATTTCTTTTTCCATATTCCGAAGGTCCTCTCAATTATCATACGTAAACTAGAATGGTAGAAATTAAAATTTTCATTATTCGATTTCGGTTGATTTATGGTCATATGAAACTGGAGGATGTGATATCTAACATTTCGGTATGGTGGTATATACCCAGTTGTAAGTGGGAAACCAGAATCCACAACATAATACTGTTTAGGAGGAAGATGAGGAAAATTGGAACTTCTGTCATTCACCACGGAATTAAAAATTCGAATTTCGTGTGCAGTACCTTCCCAACCAGATACAGCATACGCAAATAGTAATTCTAACGAGCATGCAGCCAAAATATTCTGTGTAGCGTATCATTTTCGCCCGATAAACGGAACAATTCGATCTAGAGGTAAGTGTGTCATTACATGTGTACCGTCTGTGGCACAAATACAGTTTTTGAAGTACGGATAGTGGTAGATAATAGTGGATCAATCGATTTTATAATAGTGGTAGATAATACTAAGACGGCATTCAAAACAACATGAAAATAATTAAAGATTGTGCAACCAGACCTTTGAAATCTTTCAGCCACTTGTCCGTTAGAATTAGATGTAACAATAGTGTATAAAAATATCCCAACCGCTTCTCGAACAGTAACATTTTCTGAAGTAGTCAAGCCGCAACTTTCCAGCCTATCGCATAACAAAAGAAAACATAATCGTTTCATACGAAACTGCCTTTGACATCTTCCCTGATGATCGTTAAGTATGTCGTCTATCCACATCAAACCAGTATACGTCGAAGTATGCATCCAACGTCCTATTTCGCATCGTCTATCAAGTAAGTACACTCCAATTAGTACAATATATTTCAAATCTTCTGAATCAGAATCATCATCATCTGGAAATGGATTTTCCATTGTTATCACTTCAATGTTGAAAAAAATAGAAGAGGAAGAGGGTAAAGAAGAGGTGAGGATGGAAGAAGGTCTTATAAGGGGGTAAAGAGGGGAAGAGAAGAGCCAACGGCTCAAAGTTAAGCCGTTGGCCCTGGACGCGTCCAACTTTGAGCCGTTGGCTCAACGGTCCTAAATGGACAGTTGAACAACGGACGCATCTGACGCGTCCGACGCGTCCGTTGTTCAACGCCTCCGTTTAGGCCAAAAGAACACAGTCTAAGTTGCTCTGAGCATCACGTGACTTTCTTCTCTCTCTGGAACATCGAAACTTCAAAACCTTGATTCTCAAGCTACTAAATAAAATAAAATTTTAAATAAATATTTGATGGATTTTGAAGAGGAAGACGATTTCTTGTCACAATCATAGCAGGTAATCAACGAAAATTTATTGTTTTTGAAATATTTCTGAAACAACGGATGTATCATAAACCACGTATATTGTGGAATTTCATGTGCCTATTTCTTGTCTAAGTTTGTCTTTGTGTCTGTTTACGTGTATTTGTGGGATTTCATGAGAAACCATATAGAGAATGAACTAGGAAATAAAAGAAACCATGTAGAGATCATACATGTATAACGATGTATAATTACGCGTGAAAAGAAAATATAACACATAAGACCCATATGTGGTACATCAGTTCTTGTTTTTTTTTCTACACTGAGTTTATAGTTTGTCATATTATGCAGATTGTACCCTTTTCAAGTGATGAATAATCCCATGATGAAATAGTGTTGGATTATTCAAACGAGTTCACGACTTATAATGTAAATTGTATATGATTAATGTTTGAACTCGGATTTTAAAACCATGAACACACATTTTTGTGGATGAATTTTCTTTTTTAGGTAAGCAAAAAAAATCACATAAAACATCTACGTGATTAGATACATTACCACGTAAAATTGTTAAGTGGATCGCATTGATTCCACGTAGGTTTTTTATGCAGTTTGTTTATATATCACGTTTTTACAAAGCGTTATTGAGATAAAATGTTAAAAAAAAGTCGAATACAAATTTTCTTCATCATGTTATTAATATTTCGACTTGCATGGTGTTTTAACATTTGAATGCAGACATTTCCATCGAGGAAAAAATTAGCATATTGGATTTGTTATATGGGAAAACGTCTTGGCTTTGTTATCATAATTATGAAATCGAATATCGAGACTTCAATTAAAACACCAAGAATTATGTTTGTTTGTGAACGAAGTGGTGTGTACAAGAAGCGAATAGATAAAAGCTCGAAGAACCTCCGAATGACGGGTACAACAAAGTGCAATTTCCTCTTTAGACTTAAAGGTGAAAAACTTACTACTTCAGATGATTGGCGTTTATATGTTGTTAGTGGTGTTCATAATCACCCAAAATTTAAAAACATAGAAAGTGTAACGACCTGAAATTTTAGTCAATTTTAAAATAAGAATTTAAATAACACTGAATGAATTATTTTTTAATTTATATATGGTTTTAATTTGAAAATATACCATTTAAATTTCGATTTAATTAAATATCGGATTACCAAAATATTCAGCTTTGAAAATATTTGTCGATATTGAAATATGATGTAATAAGTATCTAAATATTTTAATTTGTGACATTTAAATTAAGTACTTAAGTCAGGATTACGTTAAACTAAAATAAATCCTAAGTCAATTCTTAGTGGCTTATCTTGGAAGACAATTCTTAGTAGCTTCTCTTAGAAGCCTAGTCATATCTACATGTCTTCTCTTGGAAGCCAATTCTTAGTGCCTTCCTCCTTAAGCTTCTTAATACTAATCTTATGCATGCTTAGTGCCTTCCTCCTTAAGCTATTCTTATTGCTTTCTTTCTTAAATGCATAGCTTCTCAAAGAAGCTAAAGAGAGTAATAAGTGTAAGAAGACAATTTTTTTTTTCCCTTCTTAAGCTTATCACTTCTTAAGGAACCTAGAGAAGAGAATTTGGTTTTTGCTTCCTTAAGCTTATGGCTTCTTAAGGAAGCCTTAACACATATATACTTACATGTCAAGTAATGGTAGGAACATGAGATGTGTCCCTAAGTTATACTACGCCATAGATAGCCTATGACAATCTAGAGAATTGACGCAATAGGTGCCAAAAAGTGTTGCTATAGGCAAAAAATGATCTGTGACAACACTTTTTTGGGGTTGCCTTAGCGTCAAAGGCAACGCCTTTGCGACTCTATGGCAATATCAGTACAGGTGTTGCCACACGTACCAATACAACAAAAAAGTATCCTTTTGCGACTGCCAAAAACAGTTGTAATGTGTCTAGTACAGCTGGCAATTGTAAAAAAGTCAATCTTTTTTACAATTGTTTCTAGTAGTAGTTAAAATTTGTTTTACAACTGCTAAAAGTAATTACACCTCAAATGCTGTTAATCAAAGATTTCATAATATTATAATAAATATTATTATAACGTGGTATTTTATTCGAATAAATAATTAATTTCAACATTTCAAATGGTACAAAATTTTTGGCTCCACTATTGTACATTCACTCGCACATTACATAATCATTCATATTTACATACATTCCTCACTACATTGTCACTCGATTCATTCATATAAAGACTCGCACATACAACCATAAACAAGAAAAAATACACTAAAATGATTATATAAACTACTACCTTTATTTTTTTTCCTTCTGATGATTCGCTCGCAACCGCAACTTCTCTAGTTCAATGATGAATGGCCTCTGATACATCGGCATTACTTCATCATTGATCGCCTTGAATTGATCTAACACAACAAAATTTATTTAATGGTAATGAAAACAAAACAAAACACAATTATATGTAAGACGGGCTACAAACTCAGTTTACCAAACTCAGTTGGAAAACTGAGTTACGGAAAATTCAGTCGATAAACTGAGTTATGGCAAACTCAGTTCGACGACCGAGTTGCACGATTTTGAGTTGTGTTGCACGACTCCGAATGGCGCAAATCAGTTGCAAGACTAAGTGAATGCGTGATTCAACTGCAAAACTGAGTTGCAAACTCAGTTTGCAGAACTGAGTTGCAAACTCAGTTTGCAACTGAGTTGCCAACTTAGTTTGCAACCGAGTTGCCAACTTAGTCAACTCAGTTTTAAACTGAGTTGCAGCAACTCAGTTTTAAACTGAGTTGCCGCAACTCAGTTTTAAACTGAACTTAGTTTCAGAAATATATGTAAACAATATGTTGAAACAAAACAAACCAACAAGCAAACATTGCAGCTGAAACTGTCATCACATTGTACACAAATGGTCCTGCAATTAAATCCGTTGGCCTTTGAATAGGTGCTTCCCTAGAATGTGCATCCTCAACCTGCAAACTACTTATTGTAAAAACTTATGAGCCATAATACTTACGTATGAAGGAACCGAAGTTTAATATATGAACCAGAAAAAAATAAAAAGATCCAAAATATATTTCACATAACAAATTAGATTGCATTGTTAGCTCATCACAATAAATGTAACAAATTCATTGACTTAAACAGTGCAAATTGCACTCATAACTTGAGGTACTGATATACTATAATACAAAATTAAAATACATTCTATTGATGGTAACATATGTAAAAATGAATAGGACAAAACTTCCTCCCAAAAATTAATACGATAATAATCTAGTTTTTTGGAAAGCCAAAAGTGTAGGTGAAAAAACTAGTCAAAATTTATTGCTGGTAATAAAATTTGCGAATTAGACTAAAAAAATATTTATATACTCACACATGCTGACATTACTTACTTCATACATGACCTGCATCTTGGTAAAACCTGCATTCCCATCAGTACCTCTAAGATCCGCACCAAGCCGATCATCTAACATCAGATTCTCCTCAAACTAAAAGTACCAAATGCATGAAGTTACCAAATGCAGCAGTTTTGCTAATGGAACCAGACTTTATACATTACCAGATTTTACCCATTACTAGATTTTATACAGTAAAGTAATAAAATAAAAACTATTTTGAAAATTATACATTACCAGGTTTTATGCAAGCATTGTTTTCTCTCCTCCTTTTATCCAGACATAAACCGACATTAAGAACCAAAAGAATATGGATCACCAACGAGGTAGAATGCATAAAAAAGGCCTCAACTAAAATAAACAAGCAGCACTACTTGATTTTGGATGCATGTCATGTTGGCCACTTCCTGCATATGTCTAATGTCCAAGAAACTTCATAATTTCACAGTTTCATGCATGTTCATTTTCAAGTTTCATGCATGTACATGTACTGTATTTTGTAGAGTTAACAAAAATGACCATCATGTAGGCCTTGAGATTATAATTTTATCGCAATCATCATCGAAACTGAAGTTGTCCATGTTGTTTTTCTACTTCGATTATGTCTTAGTCTGTCAAATATATCTTCGAGCGACTCAAAAGATGACTCATTTTGCAAGGAGCATTGTTGATGATGTTGACGATAGGTAGTTCACATTGATATCTTTTATTACCATATTTTATACATTACCAGATTTTATACAGTAAAGTAAAAAATAAAAACTATTCTGAAAATTATACATTACCTGATTTTATGCTCCACTATCCATCTCTGAACAGTCTGCCTTAAGACTTTTGTGGTGTGCATCACCACCTCGTTACACCCTACACGATTATAGGAGAGGTAAGAGAATGATACAGAATTTATACAAAACACATACTCTTCTAGCAGCTAAACATGTACATCAAATATATAAGCTCACAGTCTGAGATGCAAGACTATACCAATTTGCAAAACTATATGCAGGCCCACTTCCACTATATATGACTTGCCAATTTGCAAAACTATACCAATTTGAACATAGAATTGTGTGTGCACTATTGAAAGGCTACCAAAGCATAAATTAGACAATAACTTAGAATAAATATCTGAGAGAAGGAAGATAGATAACTCATGTTATTTCAAATCAATTATGTGAACAATGCTATCGGACCTGAAAATCCCACAATTTCCTATAGCATCAAATATCCTTGAACTGGCGTTCGTAACTCGTCATCAACATTATAACAGTTTTAGTCCAGAATTTACTCATACCTAAATAAGCAAATTTGCAAACCGCCTTTGATTTGTTATTAACACGGTTTCACCAATAACATGAAAACACAAAGGGATTCCTAACTATATTTGCATATGTTTTCTGAATCCCATTTCTAACTAATAATCACCAAATCAGTCAGGCACCAAAGATTAGACAATGGAGTGCCAACAAAAATCATACATGTCCATGAAATATTGCGTTGAGTACTCGCTAACTGGTAAACATGTGACTGCCAAATCCAAAATTTCAAAGTCAAGTACATTTGTTCTTACCCAGATTGTGTAACGATTTCCAAATCCTGCTTTATGGATCCCAAAATCGAAATAGAAACGGAAATGAAGTTGATGAAGCCTCTCATTTCCGAGTGTTGGCAGCCTTTGGTTTAGAGTCATCCAAATGGTTGCAGGCGTTATCTCTTCTTAACCATTGATTTACAATTTATTCTTATATCGTAGGATAACAAAATAAAATTGCAGATCTAAACGTTGAAGAAGAAATAGGAAAAACGGAAATCAAGCACTCAAACCCCAAATCGAGCAGATCTGATTGTAAATCAGATCTAGTTTCTACCAATCGCGATCGAACTCTCAAACCCAAAATCGAGCACCAACCCAGCAACAAGTTTATCGATTTGCGAGATTGTGGTTTTAATTTGATTTTTGATTGTAAAATTGATTGAAAAAAAATTGACTGATTTTGGAAATTTGGGGACTTAACGAAATGAAAATAAGCGGGTAAAGGAAAATAACAGCGGGAAATAGAAATAGGTGAGGGCGGATCAAGGGTGTCAATCGAATGGTTGGGATTTCGTTTTAACTAAAGGCGTGGATCACTGTGGTGTCATTTTTTTTAATTTGAATATATCTATATCTTCTGCAACGCAATTTGATATTTATGCTAACACATTGAAGCGTGTGTTGCAATAGGTAAAAAAACAGCATAGCAATGACAACATTGTAGCTAGCAACACCATGGGTTTTCATTGCGATAGGCCATCTATGGCATAGTGTTAATGACATAAATGACCCTTAAACATGGCTATATATAGGCACCTACTCTTCCCATTTTCATTCCATCCTTACCTCATTCCTTTTCCTCCTTCTCACCATTTCTAAGCTCCATGGTCATGGCTTCTTGGCCTCCTTCTTGGCCTCCTTTCTTTCCCTCTTTTTCCACCTCCATTTCAATCCCCTGATACTAAAAAATTCTTAACTATTTTCTCCTCGACCCAAACTATACCCATATATACCCCTGTTAGTCTATAAAATCCCGGAGCATCGACCTCCTTGCCATTTCAATTCCAGAAATCTTTAGTGACGACGAGAGGATGTAGAATAATCCGAGAACGTTAGGATATCCTCCGATTAAAGATTGATGAAGTGGAGTACTAGGTGAGAAACCGAAACATATAAAGGGCTAGTTTAATACCAATAATTGTACGTTAACTTATATGATTATATGATGATTAGTAGTTAATAATATAAGTTCATTATGAAATTTAATGATGTTTAGCATGATAAAAATATCATTTTTAAGTAATGACAAGTAGTATGAAAAAGATTTGATTTTTAAGTGAATTTATGTAAGTATGTGAGAACTCTGCACCTAATTATAGTTAACTACTTCGGTTAATTAGCTAATGAATATATTAGTGATGAATTGTTATGTGATTTACACATTGATGTTATATGTTGGGGTTTGCATGTTAAACTGGGTTTATGATTTGGGTTAATTGATTGGTGATTGATGATTTAGATTTGTGATTTGGTTTGATGATGATTAGAATGAAAAAAATTCGATCTTTCCGTAGAATTTTGGTAGTCACTTAAGTAGGTAAGAATATCTAACCTATTAAGGGCTAGTAAGCTATTGAGTAATGTTTATACACTCGTTGATTATCATTGTTGACTGATTGTGTTGATTGCGCTCGACCAGTTTATGAGCAAATAATTATTTCTATTTTAGCATTGGGTTGGGTAGATAATACTTATATGCTAATGCCATGTGATTTATTTCACGATTTGATTATGAGGTGTTTAGCGATGTTTTTGGTTTTATTTCAATTTAATGAATGGTTTTTGAAATGGGATTTTGATCAGAGAAAGGAAATGTTTTTTCCCGATTTAGGATAGGGAATATTTTATAAGACATAAAGGATTTCGAGGACTAAACCCAATGATTTTGAAATGATTTGAAAATGGAAATAGATATAGATTTGATTTATTTATGATTATTGGTGTAAATGGTTTTTTCCCATTTCGGGATACAAAATTGACTTCTATGTGTTACCAATGATCGGGTAACGGCGCTGGTGATGAAATGTCGGGCTTGTATGAACTACAGTCAACGGAAGTTATGGTTCGCTCTCGGGAAGGACAGAGAACGTATCTGGATTATTATCGTGATGGTAAGGTGTACCTGGAGCCTAGTCATCAAGGGAACCTTCCAATCAGGTGGCATATATTTTGATATGCATGTCTAGTAGATATTTGAGGTTTTCAGATATGTTTTGGTTTGGGATCCCGAATTGAAAGCTAATTTGATATGAAAGCTAGATATGTATTTTGAATGATTTGACATAAGAAATCGGGAATAAAGTCCAAAGAGATAACTTCTGTGAAGTTAATTGGATTTTGAAAATTTAAGTTTGGGAATTAACCCTAAATGGGTAGTTTTAGAAATTGCATATTGTTTGTTGCATCGTAGGCTCGATAAGTTTATTTTTGGTAGTTGTTTGTGCACTGGTATTCATGTGGAGGAAACTCGTTTCATGTTATACGGCGTGATTACGTGATATACCAAACTTTAAAATAAAGTAAACAACTGATTTGAGTTCTCATACTAGTACCATGAGTGACATGCAGTTTATTTTTCCCTTGCAAACTCGGATGCCCATATTTTCCACACGGGCAACCGAGTAGTTTGTTTTTTTGCAGGTATTTAAAGCAGAATTCTGGGTTGAAGCTTAAAGCTATGTCCAGAACATTTGAGAGTCTTCCGTTGATGTAATTTTGTATTTCCGCTGTGCATTTTAATCATTACACTCTGATATATATTCTTGTACTCTAATTTAACATTGTAATGATGTTAATGAAAAGTCTTTTGTGTTTTGTTCTGATGTTGTTGTATGCCCAAAGTTAACAAATTCGAGGATTTCCGGCTTTCGGATTGGGCCCTGCGTCCGATTCGGAGGGCGGGTATTTTCGGGTCGTTACAGAAAGTCATTCGTAAATTGGTCGACTAACGGAATATGAAACCAAACTAGTTATTGAGATGCATAGAAACTTGGTAAAACCAAAAGAAATTTTTAGCGACCATTAAAAGAATTGATCGTTCAAATTGTACCACAATCAAAACAATTTACAATGTAATAAAAGCTCAGTTGCTATTGAACAGGCGTGGCGTTTTCAAATTCAATGTTTTCTTAGTAAATTGAAAGGGTTTGGTTATTTTAAATGGACCGTAAAACACTAGACGGAACATATATTATTACATCATGTCAGCTTGGATTTTCTACATACATTTCACAGGGTTATTATATTAGATTGCACATGTAAAACCAATAGGTACAGAATGCCATCACTCCTCACTTCGATAGAAAGAGCACTAGGTAATGCTATTGGATTTGTGTTTTCGAACTCCACGCATATGTTATGCAAATGGTACATTAAAAATATTGTTCTAACGCATATGCAAAAAAAGGAATGGAATTTGAAGAGAAGAAGTTATTTTTACTTTATTGTAATTAACTTGTGTGTTCAAAAAATGTTGTTGTTTATAATGAGAATCTGCCAGTGTTGCATGAAAAGCATGCAAATCATACTTCACTTTTAATGTATATTCACGAGACATGGTTAGATACACACAAAGATCGATTTGTTCAAGTATGGATGGATGACTACATGTGTTTTGGAAATTATACCTCTAATCGCACTTCAACAAAAAAGGACTACATTGCGTTTGAAAAACACTATTGTATCCTAACATAGAGTTTCAGAGAAAGCTATTTAACGACATGCTATGTTAGACCTTCTACTTTATATAGAAAAAACAAAAACGCTATAGAAAAATATTTTTTTATAGCGTTTGTATATGCTATCAAACAAAAACGCTATAGGCTATATTATTAGATATTTACCTCCTAGCGTTTATATGTATGTTTTCCATAGCGTTTTGTCTATATGTTTTATAGCGTTTAAATCCTCCATATCTGTTTCTATAGCATTTTTATTCGCTAGCGTTTATAATACACTATTTCCTATATTATTAATTTATAAATTTTATTTATTGTTGTTTCAACATTTTCAGGTGTACATACTCACACATTTAACATTTCTTATTTACATATAAATATAACAAGTTTTTAAAAATAATAAATATGTAAATTACTGCATAATATTTCATACATATCATTCAAACAACTTATTATTTCGTACATATTGTTCTATCAACTTTTCCATGTCCGCGTAATATATCATACATTTTTGTATTAACAATTTACTTACAAAACAGACAAACAATATATTTAATTTTGTTTTGCTTCTGATATTTTCTCATTAACGTCAACAATAGCGGTCCTGTTAATGCCAAATAAACAATCAACGTATTAGTAATTGATATCATATATTGATAAAGAAAAAGAAACCAAAATGAAAAATGAAAAATGAAAAATAGCAACTTGAACAAAAGATATAATACACTTATGCAAGGGATTACTGCTGTTGTACACTAGAAAATATAGCAACTTTTCTAAATAAAAGCTAACCTATTAGTTTTACTAACTTTAAAGTGACGGTAATGGAGTGACTCAACTTCTCAACGGAGTTATTATCTCACTGTCACGATGTTACCGCTACCCCAAACCGCTCCTATAAAGGAAGTTATTGCCTATGTCCCTTACTATCCAGTGAGTTATGTTATCATTCCATACCAATATTTATATGATGTACAGACAGATTATGAGTATTTTAATCAATATCGTACAAACACAGGTGTTCAAAAGTCAGACCACATTTTTTAACTTCAAAGGATACGAATGGAAGGGAAATGCATCATATTATGTAAATACCTCTAATCCACATGATTTCATAGAGCTTTTCACTTCTCCAAATAATCTCTGATGGTCTACTTTGCAAGCCAATACTTCTATGTTCTTTAGCAGTATGTGGTCACGCTTCATTTGGCTTCATTTCAATTTGTAACCCTAAAATCATCTTTTCTCCGGCTAAGTTGACCTAGAAGCATAGATAAAGCATAGGGCTAAGTTAGCTTAAGTTGCAAGCTGCTCATACTATAGGAAAACTAAAACAGAAACATATAAGTGGTTATTATGTACCGCTGCACCAGACACTGTTCATAGTTAAAAGAAACAGGAACATCAGCAATCGACTAGGATTTCGAACATGAAACAAACATAGCTGAACAAGCCCAAATCTAGGAAAACAGGAAAACTGTTGATGATCGAGTATAGATATACCTTCTCCCCATTTTGAACAAAGCTTAACCAATAAACACAACCACCATTACAGTATCAATATGTATTCAGCAGCCACACGTAATATACATAATAACTTCTGTATACATAAATAGCTTCATAATATATCCTGATGTTAGCTCGATAAAAAGTACAGTTGAAATGAATTGTTAATTAAAAATGGAATTTTGCAGTTTTTAAATTTCAAATGAAAAGTTGAAAATATATTAACATATGTTTTGGAAACATAGTGAATCTGCTTGCATGGTTTACATTTACATTTACATACCTATGGTTTGAATCTTTTACAAGGTCTGAATCTGGTCTGAATCTAAACAGAGATGGCAGACATGGTTTACATTTATAATCCTATTTTTATTGCATTAGCTCCTGCGATATGGTCTGAATCTGCTTGAATATGGTGTACATTTATATACCTATTCCATTAGCATCTCCAGTGACAAAGGCAGACATGCCTAGCTTGATCTCCATCCACGCTGAATAATGATTTAATAGGTTAGAGTTGTCAAAGAAATGAGTTCTTGGAAGTTATGGTCTGCACATATAGCTTTTGTAGCTGATGTTTGTCCAATGTGCGGATACCAAAGTTTTTAATTAAATGGTATTAAATTATTCGCACACATAATAAAACATGAACAGATATCATGTTTTGGAATTCATTTGTTTCTATTCAATTAAGAGTTTTCAAAGGAAAAAATATATATATTTGTTCTAGAAGTTGACTATAATATGTATATATAATTGAGAAAGGGAAACAATAATACAAATTTGCAAAGGATTGTATTTCATTTTCACCAATTCTTTTGACCAAAGTAAACCCCACCCAGGGTATATATATTCAATTTTTATATCAGAACCTAAATATTAGGCAAACCAATCCAAAATATATTAAACTAGTGGACACGGTAGGCAAACCAATCCAAAATATATTAAAATAGTGGATACGGAAGTTATAAAAAGACCTTAAATTCATGACACCATTAACATGGCCAAAACACTCAAATTAGAACCCCAGGAAACAGAATTAAATATATCGTGAATCTTCGTATCATGTTTTTAGGATCAGGAGTCCTACACCTTGCTGGCTAATTGCTCTGTTCTACCTCTCCTTTTGTGTGCTACTAATGATTTTTAATGATATATTACCCTATAATTTTGTTGCATTCTCAGACATGTGTGTCTCAGACCTGACCTAACCGTGAGCGCATAAGAACTGATTTCCATACTAGTGTATTCATTAGTTTGAGCAGCCACAATTAATTATTATATATCATGCATAACTTGATCCTATCTATTCAACTAATTTTGTAAATCTGTATCACCGTTTGTATGGGTACTCATATAAACCATACAGAATCCTTGCATAAATGGACGACGAAGTAGTGAAAATTAACAAGATAAAAAAAAATTTGACGGCACGAAGTCATAGAAAATTAACAAGATAAAGAAAATTAACAGTGCAAAGTCGAGGAAAATTATTGAAATTTTAAGCTTACAACTAGAGCAAAATTAAAGTGCATATTTCTTCTCCTAATTAGCTAACAAGATTTACCAGTTATTACTGCTGGAAGATCTACGCATATAGCCTCAAGGCCCCTGTCAACCTCTCTTTCCACTATTGCAAGAAGCTTCTCCTTGCCCAAAGTAACCTATTATTATAATTGTAAATAAAACAAAAAATTTCAGATGCAAATTCTTTACTAGTTAGAGTATTATGTTAGAGCAAAATATTTCAATGAAGTAGAACAATTAACAGAGCTGCATGCATAAAATAAGTAGGAAGGAATATTATAAAACACAATAGGCACTCACCATTAACAAAAACACAACCAGAACTTGTTTTTTTTTTCTTTTACTGGTAGGCTCGGAATCAGAGTCTAAATTTAGGGGTTTGAATTATGTTTAGTGGTTGCTGATTTTCTGATTGGTATTTGGAGGGTAAGTATGAAATCTGAGTCCGATGGAGGTGGTCTTGTTAGAAGAGCGAAAGGTGATCGGCAGTGTGATATGCTCTGATGGTTCTAAAATTGGAAGAGGTGGATGTTTTGAGTGAGGTTTTGCAAAGGACTGGTAAAATTTTGGGTTATGGTACAGTTTTTTGTTGTGGCGGTTACATAGTTGGAAGGGAAGTTTGTATGGTGGCGATAGTTGAATGGTGAATTTTCGATTGCTGAATTGGCGATGATATTAGTTGGTTCGAACTTGGGCTTAATTGGTTGTTGAAGCTGTAGTTGTAGAAGCAGCTGTGATGATGGCTAGTAAGAAGTTCGAGACATGGAAGGGGTCAAGAAGTATATCTGTACATGCTTTTGGCTTTGGTGCTGATCATGATTCGGCTCTGATGCACTATATATCAGAAACTTCTGGCGGAACATTTTCCTTTATTGAGGCTGAACATGTGATACAAGATGCATTTGCACTGTGCATAGGAGGATTATTAAGTGTATTTGCTCTAGTTCAAAAACTTAAAGTCGATGAATGCATGCTCTCTAGAGTTAAATTTGCTCCCATTAAATCGGGTAGCTGAGTAACAGAGTTAGAGAAACAGCAGCAGCCAAAACCAAATCCAGGCGATTTGCTAAGCATACATGTGATGTGTATGAAAAGACCATATAGTAAAAACATAAAAGTCAACTATGAAGCAAGAGGTTGGCCTGAAACATAAATAAAAACAAATGAAACAAGCGCAGCGAGGAACATAAATTCCGGTGTCAACATACGTCCAAATAACCAAAATAGAAGGCCATATCAAGTAATTAAGCACATTTTAATATAATATCTGATCTTTGAGACAAAGGTTCCCTGTGGCCTTTTAACAAGTCCAGTGACCATTTGGACGGTTTGGTTGCTATCATCATCAATAGCCTGAATATACATAGGACAGCTTATCAAAAAATGAACCACCAAATGAAGTGAAACTTTTTATCATTGATGAAATAGGCTATAGCATTACAACAGTATTTAAATATGCTTCCTTGTAACTGGTATATTTAAATGGAATCATGAAGTCAAATTTGAGTTTTTAACCACCCTTCCAATTGTGTTATACACAAAATTATGTTCCCATGCCAACCTTTATATCTATCCAAACCAACTTAGGTGGTCATAAAAATTATTCTATTTGCACTGTCAAAAAAGTGTAGAGAAGCATGAACTATTTTATGCATTATCTCCCAAAGTTCATATTACCAACAGTTGGACAAATAAACATTGGAAATAAAATGCCACAAGATTGCGATATAAACTCATAAAGGGCTGACTTTAACCAAAACCAGGGTCAGATCTTGGTATGATTTAGCTATGGCCTGTTGGATGTTTGAACACATGCACTATAGTAATTTACTTTACCCCAACTGAAAATGAAATTGGCCATAGCTGGTCCAACTGGAATTAGGATTTCAATACAGGTAATTTTATATTCAATCAATGCACATAGCCTAGTGTACGATGTTGTGGACAACATTATGAAGCAACTTCATTTTACTTTAAGATGTGCAACAGAGACCACCGTTCTGGAAAACAAATAAAACACTGATTTTAAAGCCAGTCACTATCTCATTAGTAATTTGAATTTGTTTTTCCATGTACTTATATCTGCACACCGATCATATAAAATAATGCCAATAAATCAGAAATTAAACAGACTTAACCTCCTCAAAACTAAATAAATGTAGCTAATGCAATGTATGCATAAAAATAATGCCAACAAATCAGAAATTAAACCGACTTAACCTCCTCAAAACTAAATAGCTGCAACAAATGCAATGTATGCAAAATGAAAACTAAGGGTCACGTTAACCAAATTATACATGAAATAAAATAACCTTATATCAACCTTGAAGTGCATGGGAAACAAAAAGGACAAGTTATTGTGTAGGATGTGCATAAGCTAGTTCTTTTTTAAGAATATGATTAGTCATATAAATATGTAAGGATGGTAAAATAGACGAGTCCAATAATAATATAAATGAGTTCTATAGGTCAATAGGAATCCAACCCCATAAACTCCCTGTCAAAATGGTTTCCGAACGAAGAATTTATGAGTTTTTACACTGTTATTTTTATCTAAAATTTTAAAATTAATGAGCCCATAATCACACCCAACCTATTTCATTTCACCTGCATGTAGCTACCATCTCCACTGAGACTACACTCTCTTCTTTGTCCTAAGTTATAGCCTATGTCATAACATACCTATATGATTCAACTGTGAAACCCCTTTTTTAAGCCTATAGGATCGATAACAAAACAAGGCCGAACCTCCTGTTATTACTTCTTCCTTGGAAAAACACTCAAGTTAAAAACCTGTAACTCAAGCGAAGAAAAAGGCGTCAACATAGTTGCACATGTACATATGTATAGGCGACTGAGCCCACCAATCTCCGCATCGACGCCTCCACCATATTTAGAGAATCTTTAGCTCTAATTCAAGCTCTATATGGTACATAGATATGTGCTGGTGGCGTCGAGTCACTTTGCATATAAACAGTGGCTCTATATGCTACAATTAGAGAACCTTTACCACCAATTCAAGCACAAAGAACAACAATTTTCAACCATATTTCTTACTTTACCTTGGATTCCTTTAAACAAAAAAGAATCCAAAAACAGAGGAAAGAAGCATAGGAAGATACGAGGCTTTTGTAAGTACATCATGGCCTTTGCTATTGGGTTCGATTTAACGGGCGCTGGCTTGCTTTTGCGCTGGACTCTTTGTTGGTTATTTCCGTATTTTTGATTAGTTTGGATTTATGCTTTGTGTCTACTTGGAAGTAAGTTCAACTATGTATATGTTGTGTTCGTATTTGTGTTTAGTGTACATGTGAAATTTGGGTAATTTCTTGGTCACAGTAACTCAGTCGGAAGTTGCACGTATATAAATGTATCAGTTACATATGTGCTAGAATTTACATATGGAGATGTGATGAATATGATAGAACTTTTCTATATCTTCATATTTAACGCATTTACAAACAAAAAATCGTCCTATTATCAAACAGATGGTTTGCAGTTTGTGGCAGGTGTTTTCGTTATTTCTATGTGCAAAGAATCGATATTAGGTGACTTAATTTTTAGCATATAATACATTAAATAATTTTATGTTGTGTAGTCACCAACAAAAATGTCATTGTGAAAGAAGTTAAAATCAGTGTGAATTTGGAGTTTTGTCCCAAATATATGATAACGATATTTTTATGTAATTTTTTGAGATTTTCTTGTTTTGGATATTATGTTATCGAAAAATAATCCATGAAGTTTACATGCTTCGGTATATAATAAGCTTCAACTTTTCGATTGGTATAGAAAACCTGAATAAATTATGGACATTTATTTTATTATCAAATTGGTTATTGATTTTTCAACGCTTCTTTTATTCATCCAGGTGTATGCTTTTTCTTGTGTACTTGACAAGAATTACGACTCTGTGTTTCAAAAAGTACAAACACGGTAATATTTTATTTACTCATGGTCTCTACCATCCTCCTTTTTTTGATAACTCAACACTTGAAGTCAAGCCTCACCAGATCTTGATATACTCTAATATATCAAGATAATGCATAGTAAGACTTCATCCAGTTTCACCCATTTGTTCAAGTCAGAAGCCTAAAGGATAGGGATAACTAGTGAAGGAGCTTTGCTTATAGTTTGACATTCTAGAATAAAAAAGGTACACTATTTTAGATTAAAAACACTAGTAATCCATGTAGAAGCACAAAAGATTCTAAAGGAAGGATAAGGAAATTCAAAACTTAACATTATTTAGCAAGAATGAACATACTACTTGTATGCTACTAACTATGGAGGTTTTCATCTGTTTATTACCATTTTATATGCAAGCGACTTACATGAAGAATTGCAATTATGCTATGAAGTGTTGTGGATGGAAAACTATAAAATTTATAGCGGGAGGCAGCAACATAAAAGCTGTCATTGTCTGCATCATTATAAAACACACTTTATGCACGCAACAAACAACTAAAACCAAAACAAAACAAAAAAATTGAGCGAGGCGTTGATTACCTTGAAAGTCATCATATTAAAAAGTGATAATTTTCCACTACATGCTGACATGACATATGAATCGTTCTTTGATAGATCAAAGAATTGGATAGCTTCCTGCGAGTTCGAATCGTCGATTTTATTTGCGATGAGGATATATACCACTAGAAGGTTGCCAGAGTTGAGGTGGAACTGAAGCAGTTGCCTGAGAAACCCAGAACTTTATATGCATGTGGAAAGATATAGTTGGCAGAAGGTAAAACAAAAAGAACTAGCTAGGTGAAAATAAAATATATACTTTCCCAGTAAAATTCATTATAGTTCTTTTGCCATTTTCGCAGCTTATGAATATCATTACATGCCAAAGTTAATATAGCAGATCCACTATTTGTGTATATCAATCTAGCAATCTAAACATTATCATGGGGTGAAAAACGAATAAGGAAATGACAAAAGTTCTGTCATACATACCTATTTGAATAGGAGAGAGATGCAGGACGATTGTTGATGGGATGGGTGATTCAGCAATATGGGGATTTTCGGCTTTAGAGGATTTTGTTGAGATTTTGAAGATGATGAAGTGAGCATAATCAGTTGTTGATGAGATAGGTTATTCGGCGATTTGGGGATTTAGGGCTTAGGAGGATTTTGCGGAGATGACAAGTGAAAATAGAGCGGCTATTTTCTGAAGGGGAAGGGGAACAAGCGCTAATTTTGAGTTCCCGCACAAAAGAATTCCAAGTTCCCATCTTTTTTCCTTGTATAGCATTAAAGCGCATGGGTTTATTTCTCAAAAATAGTGATTGGCATCCTGCATTTTAGAGCGTTTAACGAAGATTGGCGGACCACTGCTATCAAAACCCTATTTTCTTGTAGTGTCGGTAATTTTCTTTAATACTGTGTTAATATTTATTCAACATAGTAATTACTATTATAGTACTCATATATGTGTGTCACATGCAAGGCCGAGTGAAACATTTAGCTAGCAGTTAATGTAATTTCGAACAAGCTTGGACGAAGATGCATTCACTATTGGAACTCTCATTTACCAAACTTAAAGCATCATTCAAGCAAAGTTTAACAGAAGGAAAGCACATATTTTATATACTAGAGTTCAAAAATTTATGGGGCTTTGTTTCTATCGAGGTACTTGATTTGATGTAACAACCTGTATTCTACGCATCATAGGATCGTAGAATATTTATTTCTTTCCCATATGAAGTCGTATGGTCATGTAACTTTGGGAAACAACCGTTAGACTCATTTCCCATGTTTATGATTTTTGTCGATATTTAAATGACCGTTTTGCCCCTAGCTAATCTTGTTTTGGCCATAACTTTTGATTGGAAAGGAATTTTGATTTGAAACCACTTCCATTAGACTCGTTTGATGGTTTACCCTTCCATAGAGTGGTCATAATAGCCAAATGGACTTACCGTTTGGGAGATATGGCTGAAATAAGGTTTGGAAGGTGAAAAACTGCTTAACCGGGCCAAATAAGGTGATTAGTGAATAGGCCCATAACCCATTTCGGGATTAGGGTTATGGGGAGGCTGAAATGAGTTAGAAAATCATTCCATTTCAGTTTTCTAGCCTCCACTTATCTCCAAGAAACCCTAAAAATGGCCTCCAACCTCTAAATCACCCTCAAATCATCTTTTAATCAAGGATTAAGCTTAGCAACATCAAATCAAGGGAGATCTACACTAAATCAACATTGGAGCAGCTGTTTAACATTGGGATTCGCATCAAATCAGAGATTTATTTCAGATCTTAGTTTATTTGTGGCTAAGGTGAGTGATTTGCATAGTTCCTCACTAATTATGGCTAATTAAGGGTAATTAGTGTTAATTAGCGAATTTAAACATGATAAAATTCCGGAAAAATATTTATAAAATCCGAAATGATGTTTTAGACCTCTGATATGAATTTGGGTTAATTTGGTTAAGTTTTGCTAATCACATCATTAGTTTCACCTAAACATGCTTAAGGGTTTTGGGTATGTTTGATCCATATTAACCTATCATATTGATGTTTTGATGTTGTGGTTAATTCTCTATGTTTCTATGACTGTATGGTATGCTTTGTGACTGATTAGAAGTGTTAGATTGGTCGAAAACGCCGTCGAGAGGCGAAAATAGCTTGCTGAAATGGTGCAGGTTTGGGGTCGAGATAACCGACTAGGGGGGGTTTTTGACCGACCCGAGTTCCTGGACCGACCAGAAATAGTGAAGGAGGACCGACCGACCCTGACATCGAACGACCGGCTAGGAATGGTGGAGGAGGACCGACCGACCCTGGCAACGACCGACTAGGATTGGTAAATTGTTCGACCGACCCGGGGGGGCAATACCGACCCGACCCGATCCGCCTCACCTTTCACGATCCGCTCGAGTGCATGTGCCACGATCCGATCCAGGAGCTCCATCACGATTTGATCCGTTCGAACAACCTGATGTGGAGACCACGAAAGCCTGGAGCGAACCGATCCGGTGAACGAAGCACGACCGACCAGGACCGACCCCAATACGAAGAAGGCGACCGACCCGTATAGATGAGCACGATCCGAACCGAGAGGAGCTGACGACGGCCTGAAGCAAAGTGAACTGAAAGGAAGACCGATCCGAAGGAGATGCTGACCAAAACCCGAGATGCAAAGGTAGTCCAAATGGAAGTTAGAGCTTAGGATCCAGATGGGAACCAATGAGTTCACTTCATGATTGGGCTTTGCTGCGGGACGTGTGCAAAGGGGTTGTCGGTATTCATAACTTTGGTTCACCACTGAGAGATGGATAGTGGGCTTGTAGTGATAGTTACACGGGATTGGATTCCGTCATGGCCCAAAGTATTAGGTGACCAAAGTAGTGGATATTGTATGCTTTACGCATTGAGTGAGGGATGTGAGGATGATTGCTATGCTTGATTGTTTGACATCACTATGACATGCACACCCCCACCTCCGTTATCTTTACACCATTTGAAATGGCACCTTAGAGTGTTGTACAGTATGTAGTGCTAACTCTTTGGTTGCAGGTCTAGGTTCAGGTATGATTGGATTATACCTGTTATTGTTCTATTTTGTTGCTTATCGCTCATACCAGGCTTTATGTCTGACCCAGAGTTTTATGTCTCTTCTTATTACTCTAGGTGCTCACACGAGCAGACTAGAGACAGGTTATGGTTAGCTGGTGATGCGCGAATAGCTGATTCGGAGGCGAGCAGGAGGCTTCCACGTATGATATATAGATATTCTCCCTATGTCGCTGGTGGTCGCTACTTGGGCATTAGTAGTGTACCTCCTTTATCTTGTTTTT
This sequence comes from Allium sativum, assembly GCA_030737875.1. NCBI lineage: Eukaryota > Viridiplantae > Streptophyta > Magnoliopsida > Asparagales > Amaryllidaceae > Allium > Allium sativum. The sequence continues at coordinate 197,207,524 of CM060910.1, read as the reverse complement.
GCTTTTTGAGACTGTTTGAAAAGTTGTAATAATGTTGGCTTTGGATCATAAGCTATATTTGGATTTTCCGCTGCTATGTTAGTTTATTTTCAGCTTATGCACTGTCTCACCTGTTTTATGTCAAGATTATGTTATTATTATATTTTATTCCATGCGCTGTGAGACATTCTACAGGTTCCTTGTTAGTTTATTCTCTTCTTTCCTTTCCTTCTGACGACCGTCCCGTGCTAACTGGACATGTGTACAGCGCACTTTTGGAGTAAATGTCGGTTGGTGCGGGGCGGGCCGTCACACTTGGTATCAGAGCTTTAGGTTGCGTAGTCAACCTCGGGAAAGACACTAGGGAGAGATAGTACGTATACGAGAGCGCGTATTTGTGATTACTTTGGTTTTTAAAAGCTATATATATACTATTAGTAGTATAAGGATGAAGTCGTACTGCACTAGCACCACTATGGGGTCGTTAATCGTTTTCTCTTTATAGATTGAACGATGAGTCGAGACACGAGGGGTGCTGGTAGAGGGACCAATAATGGGAATGCTCCTGACATGAGGACGATGTTCACTGACTTCATGAGGGAGATGCTTAGGGATGTTCAGGGAGCAGTTCCCAATGCTGGTAATGGTGGTGGTCCAGTAGTGCAGGCGCCTAGGGTCGACTTCGCCAAGTTGTGCAAGGATTACACTAACCTTGGTGGGAAGTCGTTCCACGGAACGGAGTCGGCCACATATGTTCAGGATTGGTTGGATAGTTGTGATCGTATCTTTGACGATTTGGGTATTGAGGATGCGATGAAGAGAAGGCTAGTGTCTCGTCAGCTGCAAGGGCGAGCGATGAATTGGTGGAATGCCATTAAGACAGCTACTCCAAAGGATCAAGTTACTTGGAATCAGTTTAAGACTCGCTTTTGTGATAAGTTTATTCCAGCTGCTCATAAATCAGAACTGTTCCGGAAGTTCTTGGAGCTTAAGCAGAATGGTAGAGCAGTCTCGGAGTATATCGCTGAATTCGACACTTTATCGAAATATGGATGGTCCCTTATCGATACAGTCGAAAAGAAGAACGAGAAGTTCATAACTGGCTTGGATGGGTACTTGGGGGGAAAGACTTATAAACCATATCGATGAGACGTTCGAGTCTACTGTAGGAAAGGCATTAAGGTCAGAGAGCCTCTTCCCTAATTCGAAAACCGAAGTTGCTATTGCATCTACAGAGGAGCCAAAGCTGCAAGCAGGCGGTGAAGGCAAGAAGAATTCTCAGAGCAAGAGGAAGTAGAACCCGACCAAGGATGGTCAGAATAAGAAAAATAAGAAAGATGGCGAATGCTTTAGTTGTGGCAAGAAGGGCCACTATGCCAGAGATTGTCGAGAAAAGCCTGCGGAGAGGAAGTGCTTTAACTGTGGCCAGGCGGGACATCACAAGGATGATTGCCCATAACCTCCTAGGGAGGAGCAGATTGTGAAAGCGTATGCTATCAACGCTGTTCCTTCTTCGTCAAATGCTCTAAGTGCGGCGCAGAAGGGAAAGGGTGTCGTTATAAAAGGTATGCTTTCTATTTAAGATGTTTCTGTTCGGGTATTGTTTGACAAACCCGAGATAGTTGATAGACCTCTAGTTGTGACGAACCAGATTGGTGGTTCGACTAACCTTAGCATGATTTGTCGTAACGTGGTCTTATCGAGTCATGGATGTATGTTTGTTTGTGTTTGCTTTGTTTAGGCTTTACTGGTTTTAGCTTTATTTTGGGGAGTCGATCTACTCCAAAGGAATAGGGTGGTATTAGGTACCTACCTAGTGATGGCGATAGTAACGCGAGTTAAGAAAGCTGAAAGGTTATCATTGTAATAAGTTCTAGTTGTCTCTGGGAGGCAAATGAGTGCTCCAGTGCTAGATTGTTTTGCTAGTATCACCTCACGTGGGTTGTCCGAACTCGGAGGAGATGTTCCTTGGGTGCTTGTCTGATATTGGTTTAGGCCGGGGCTTGTTCTTGGGGAATGTCGATTTCGAATAGGATGGTTTGCGCGAGGGGTAAATATTGTTGTGATTTTTCATTGGATGATATCTTGGTTTACTCGAGGAGTGATGGGCAGACGGAACATGATGAGACTGTTCAATGGTATAGATTGCCCAGAGTTAGACTCTATAGGGTTATGAGATTGTTCGAGTGGGACTCGGGAAAGATGCAAAGTAATGGATTGTTTAGGACCCTATGTTGATGTTCTCTATTGGATAGTAGAATTTTGAAGGAATAGGATGTGTTCGTTGATCATGGAAGATACAATGAAGATTAGGGCGATTCAAGTTGGACTTGAACTCGTAAAAGGAAAATGGGTGTTCGTTGATCTTGGAGATGCAACGAATAAGGAGACGATGACTCACGTTGGACTAGAGTTTGTCGGTAATGGATACTCAAGACTGGGTCTGAGTTATATATTGACTCGAGTTGGACTCGAGAAGGCTGCAAGGAATTGGATTCGGCTTGAGTTGGACTCGAGAGGGCAGCAAGATAATGGATAGACTTGGGTTGGACTCAAGTATTTTAGGCGGACTAAAAGCAGGGGTATCTGGGGACGCCCGTTACCCTGGATCCGTTGGACGTGATCTAGTTATCCTTGGAGGATAAACGTACGTTGGACGTACGGTAGTCCGTAGGGAGGCAGGGCTTCCATTGGCCTGGGATTGGTTGGACCAGTCAAGTAGGCATCGGTGTATGTATGGAGGTTGGGCTTCCATTAGTTATTGATGTTGGTTGGACCAGACATACTAGAATCAACATATTGGGATTGGTTAGACCAATCATGTAGGTGTCAATGTGTTTATGAATTTAGCAGGTGATAGGTAGGACTTGTTTAATGGATGTTATGGTTGCTATGTTGTTCCTATTTTTCTTCCCTTGAGTAGACTATCACCTGTAGGGTTCCAGCGATGGGGAACAAAGTGATTGTAGTAGGACTATGAGCCAGTGCAGTAGAGTCGTCATGACTCGAGGGGCAAAGTGGACATAGTAAAGGAATAGTAAGGCTATGAGCCAGTGCAGTGGAGTTGTTATGACTTCATGAGGCAGAGTGGACATAGCAAAGGACTAGTGGCTATGGATCAGTGCAGTGGAGTCGCCATAACTCCATGGGGCAGAGTGATCATAGTAAAGGACTTGGGTGCGGTAATAGTTGCATTGAGTAGGAGACATGCCAGTTTAGGGGTTTTGTTTCTAGGATGGAAGCAACTAAAGTATATCACAGGATATGATTTCGGGCCCAAGAGTGAATTGGATTCAGAAACACTAGTAAGCTTGACGATTAGATCGATTTTGATTGAGTGGATTGGTTCCAGTTAGAAGGACGATCCTAATCTATTGGAAACCATCTCTAGGGTAGAGATGGGTATCGATGGAAAGAGAATGATCAGGTAAGGATTTGATCGAGAAGGGTGGCTTCGAAAGAATAAGGGACTAGTTGTACCCAACGTAGATGGACTGAGAGGTGATGTGCTTAGAGCATATCATCACCCGAAATTGACTATACATCCCAGTGGTAACAAGATGTATTGAGACATGGAGCAGATTTACTACTGGGAAAGGATAAAGAAAGACGTTGGGAATTTGGCGTATGAAGTAGAGCTACCTGACAAGATGGCGGGAGTTCACAACGTATTTCATGTTTCCCAGTTAAGGAAGTTTGTGCAAGACCCTAATGTGGCTATTTCACCAGATCAGTTGGACGATGGCGAGGTTGAACCCGAGGCGGTTGAGAACCGAAAGCCTATGCGTATTGTTGGGAACGATACGAAGCAGCTTCGAAGGAAGGCGGTGAAACTAGTCAAAGTTCAGTGGGGTGAGAATGAGAAAGACTGTACTTGGGAAACAGAGGAGGACATAAGGAAGAAGTATCCAGAACTCTTTGCCTGGTAAGGTTTTGGTAATGATAGTTTCTTCCCTTGTTAGTAAACCGCATGCTAGGATAGACTTGTTTTGCATGTTGATTGTTGTTTTATGGTTGATAGGCATGCGGGACCCTTTGTGTGTTTTGGCTAGGAAATTTTGGGGGCGAAATTTCTTAAGGGGGGGGGGGGGGAGAATGTAACAACCCGTATTCTACGCATCATAGGATCGTAGAATATTTATTTCTTTCCCATATAAAGTTGTATGGTCATGTAACTTTGGGAAACAACCATTAGACTCATTTCCCGTGTTCATGATTTTTGTCGATTTTTAAATGATCGTTTTGCCCCTAGCTGATCTTGTTTTGGCCATAACTTTTGACTGGAAAGGAATTTTGATTTGAGACCACTTCCATTTGACTCGTTTGATGGTTTACCTTTCCGTAGAGTGGTCATAATAGCCAAACGGACTTACCGTTTGGGAGATATGGCTGAAATAAGGTTTGGAAGGTGAAAAACTGCTTAACCGGGCCAAATAAGGTGATTAATGAATATGCCCATAACCCATTTCAGGATTAGGGTTATGGGGAGGCTGAAATGAGTTAGAGAATCATTCCATTTCAGTTTTCTAGCCTCCACTTATCTCCAAGAAACCCTAAAAATGGCCTCCAACCTCTAAATCACCCCCAAATCATCTTTTAATCAAGGATTAAGCTTAGCAACATCAAATCAAGGGAGATCTACACTAAATCAACATTGGAGCAGCTGTTTAGCATTGGGATTCGCATCAAATCAGAGATTTATTTCAGATCTTAGTTTATTTGTGGCTAGGTGAGTGATTTGCATAGTTCCTCACTAATTATGGCTAATTAAGGGTAATTAGTGTTAATTAGCGAATTTTAACATGATAAAATTCCGGAAAAATATTTATAAAATCCGAAATGATGTTTTAGACCTCTGATATGAATTTGGGTTAATTTGGTTAAGTTTTGCTAATCACATCATTAGTTTCACCTAAACATGCTTAAGGGGAAATATAGGGTTTTGGGTATGTTTGATCCATATTAACCTATCATATTGATGTTTTGATGTTGTGGTTGATTCTCTATGTTTCTATGACTGTATGGTATAATTTGTGACTGATTAGAAGTGTTAGATTGGTCGAAAACGCCGTCAAGAGGCGAAAATAGCTTGCTGAAATGGTGCAGGTTTGGGGTCGAGATAACCGACCAGGGGGGGTTTTTGACCGACCGGAGTTCCTGGACCGACCAGAAATAGTGAAGGAGGACCGACCGACCCTGACATCGAACGACCGACTAGGAATGGTGGAGGAGGACCGACCCTGGCAACGACCGACCAGGATTGGTAAAGTGTTCGATCGACCAGGGGGGGCAATACCGACCCGACCCGATCTGCCTCACCTTTCACGATCCACTCGAGTACATGTGCCACGATCTGATCCAGGAGCTCCATCACGATCTGATCCGTTCGAACGACCTGATGTGGTGACCACGAAAGCCTGGAGCGAACCGATCCGGTGAACGAAGCACGACCGACCAGGACCGACCCCGATCCGAAGAAGGTGACCGACCCGTATAGATGAGCGCGATCTGAACCGAGAGGAGCTGACGACGGCCTGAAGCAAAGTGAATTGAAAGGAAGACCAATCCGAAGGAGATGCTGACCAAAACCCGAGATGCAAAGGTAGTCCAAATGGAAGTTAGAGCTCAGGATCCAGATGGGAACCAATGAGTTCACTTCATGATTGGGCTTTGCTGCGGGGCGTGTGCAAAGGGGTTGTCGGTATTCATAACTTTGGTTCACCACTGAGAGATGGATAGTGGGCTTGTAGTGATAGTTACACGGGATTGGATTCCGTCATGGCCCAAAGTATTAGGTGACCAAAGTAGTGGATATTGTATGCTTTACGCACTGAGTGAGGGATGTGAGGATGATTGCTATGCTTGATTGTTTGACATCACTATGACATGCATACCCTCACCCCCGTTATCTTTACACCATTTGAAATGGCACCTTAGAGTGTTGTACAATATGTAGTGCTAACTCTTTGGTTGCAGGTCCAGGTTCAGGTATGATTGGATTATACCTGTTATTGTTCTGTTTTGTTGCTTATCGCTCATACCATGCTTTATGTCTGACCCAGAGTTTTATGTCTCCTCTTATTACTCTGGGTGCTCACATGAGCAGACTAGAGACAGGTTATGGTTAGCTGGTGATGCGCGAATAGCTGATTTGGAGGCGAGCAGGAGGCTTCCACGTATGATATATAGATATTCTCCCTGTGTTGCTGGTGGTCTCTACTTGGGCATTAGTAGTGTACCTCCTTTATCTTGTTTTTTCTTTTTGAGACAGTTTGAAAAGTTGTAATAATGTTGGCTTTGGATCATAAGCTGTATTTGGATTTTCCGCTGCTATGTTAGTTTATTTTCAGCTTATGCACTGTCTCACCTGTTTTATGTCAAGATTATGTTATTATTATATTTTATTCCATGCGCTGTGAGACATTCTACAGGTTCCTTGTTAGTTTATTCTCTTCTTTCCTTTCCTTCTGACGACCGTCCCGTGCTAACTGGACATGTGTACAGCGCACTTTTGGAGTAAATGTCGGTTGGTGCGGGGCGGGCCGTCACATTTGATACATTCAGAAATACAAACAATAAAAGATGTTGGTGACAAAGAATTGTTACGTGAATGTATCATTCGTAGAATACATGGGTTGCCTTGTGCGTATGAGTTAGCACGCCATCGCTTGACATGATTGATATTAATTGGAAAAGAGTTCATCTTGTAGGAATAAGTGGAAAGAAAAGTGTGGGGGTTGTGGAAAAAGTGGAAGTACTAATAAACGATGTGAAAAGGATAGAAACTCCTTACCAAATGTGAATTTATAAGAAGATGGTTAGAGATTGTTGAACCACGTACGTCTTCTCTCGCATCTCCAAAAAGCAAAATAAAAATACATTGAAGAGAAAACCAGAAAAAGTATTAATACAACAACTAAAATGATGCCTTCATTATTTGAGCTAGTCGAAAGTGTTTACTCGCAAAAGTCATGCACTTCAAAAAAGGCTCATACTGACCAACTTCCTATTCGTAAACCGAAAAAGGTACGTACAATACATTTTATTTGAATACACATATTAGTTCCGTGTTAACTTACTATATCTTTTTTTATAGTTATAAGAAATAGCTGAAGGCATGATAACTTATTTGCATCAGATACCGTTGGATTTGCAGGTTTTTGTTACCAATATTATTGATGTTTGATTGGATGGTAATTGTGGTATAGATGTGTAACTGCTTTGTTTGGTTTGAGAGAATCAAGTTGGAGTCAAATTAGGAGAGAGTTACATGATGAATTATACGAAAATCATAGTTTATACGATCGTGTTTTCATAGAGTAAGATAGAAGCACAAGTCTTCTCAAAATCCTTACGCATGAAGATGAAGGTTTTGACCCAATGGAAAAGTAGACGTTAATGCCAAATGTCGGTTATATTATTGCAACTAGGTATAACATCGTAGTATTCAACATTAGTGAAAGATTTACGCTGACAATACTTCCATTGAAAGGGAAAGTGCCTCCCTCGATACAACGCACGAAAATTGCTATAGCTTTCGTTAATCATGATCATTTTGTACAGGTACACAACTTTCATATTAATAAAAAAATTTAAAACACGGTCATTTCTTTTTATAACTCATGGCTTATGCATCATAGGTAAAACTAGAGCCGAAGCACCTGCTTCCTCCTATTTATTCAAAATTGTTCACAACTCGTGATACAGATGCAAGTAAATCAGAGTACATTTACACTGACAGAAGACAAGCTTGGAATGATAAAAATGCATATGCAAATTGGGAGTGAAGTTAATCTATTTTTATTTTTTTGTTAGTAAGGAAGTAACTTTTATTGCAAAGGAAATGCGCTTGAATTGTTAATGTTAAATGCCAAGACAAATGTAGTTTGAATTGTTACTAGTGATTGCAAAGTGGAATTGTAGTTTGAATCCTTATTAGTAATTGCAAATGTTCGGAAATGAGAAGGGAAATGCTATTTTATTTGAGTATTGTATTTGAATTGTTATAGGCTTTGTGAATCTATGTTCGACTTATTTTTATTCTTTTTTTCTATCTTCATAACTCTCTGTAAAAATGTGAAATAAAGGAAAAAGGTGCCTTAACCGCGCATAAGTTCTATGTGGTAATCAAACAATCCCCATTTCACCTTTATGTGGTTTGATAGAAAACCATGTTTCGTTAGAGCGTGGTGAAAAACAGAAACTCAAAAAAAAAAAATCTTTTAATTTTTTTTGTGGTTCGAATTCAAACCACATAGAAATCCTTCACAGTTGTTTACTTAACCATGTAGAATCATTACTTGGTTTCTACTCTTACCACGTATGTACTCAACGTGGTTTTGAATCAAAGCACGTTTTTTCAGAGTTGCTATTGCAACAGAAAATGAGAAAAATATGTTCAAACCTAGAAACATAGCAAAAAGAAATAAAACCCATGACGATAACAACTCAACTAAATCAACAACCACTACATTAGCAAACCACAACCAAAATACATCAGATCATATAACCATAACCATGCTCATTCATGTTAAACATCATACAACCATAGTCATCACATTACAAACCACATCCAAAATACATTTCCATCAAACTAAAACTAGTTAACAATCAAAACTTGACGCCTGATGTAGTGTCCAAAAGAAACTCTAGCATTAGCAACTTGAGGGTTAGGTTCATTCAACAAGCCATGCACATCATGAAGGGTCTAGAAATAAGTATTTGAAGTGAATTGAAGCATAGTATGGAATGATACCGTACAATGAACCAAAATGAAACATACCGGGTACTAGGGGTGAGCTTTCGGTCTATTCGGTTGGTTTTGTGGTAAAAAAAACTCAAACTGAATTAGAATCGAAAATTTTCCAAATCGAACCGAATTAATTTCGGTTAATTCAGCCGGTAACTGATTTAACCGAACTTGAAGGATGTGTTTTTATTCAAATGATGAGTTCACTCAAAGTAAAACATAAATTCATATTTGCAGAAATTTTATATAGTAAATTTTATGTTTCTAATAAAATTTGATCTATTTACAACAAATGTCTTTGTATTATATCACTAAACTAATCATTCAAAGTATTAACTTATTGTAAAACCAGATAACAAATTAAATATTGGTTAATTTGGTTAAACCGATAAAATATTTAACAAACCGATTTAGTTTTAAAATTGAACCAAACCAACTGAAATGAACTGGTTTGGTCAGTTAATTCAGTTTGAACCTGATATTTCTCACCCCTACCGAGTACAACCGGTTATAGGTCGGCTGAAAATGTGAAGCTCCAATCATTACATTATCGGGTAGGCATAGTGGATTATGAACCCGCAAGACACTGTTCTCTATACCACTCCATATAATCATCAGTAAAACTCAAAAAAGAATGATGGGGTGATACTGATCTACGCCCTTTTGCTATCACACGATTGTATCAATTCTCCCATATACTTTCTAAAATTGATAACGCACCCGCGTGTATGTAGTTGAAGTTATACCTTTGCTATAGGAGGAATATGAGACATGAAAATGTTCCAAACTTTGTCAAACTGTCTAAGTACTCTATCATGAAGATGCAACTCTACAACGTTCAGGCAGAGAATGCAACCACTATACCAAGACATAGGATGGATCGGATGATAGTGTCATGCAAAGATGTAAGGATCAAAATAACCTATTCAAAGAAGTAAGAGATCAAAATTATTTTTGGTAAATGATCGACTTATTCATTTCATCGTAACTGTTATAAATTAAATAATAAATGAAGATAATTATATGTTCAATTCAAGTGTAATCGAGGAACATATGCAGTGTTGACGGTAAAAATGGCCATCACACCAAAAGATTCTCTAAATTTGAGAATTAGCGTTTCGCAAATGGAAATTAAAGTGCGGAAAGCAGAAATAACACAGATGTTTATAGTAGTTCGGTCCATGAGGGACCTACTTCCACTTTGACGGCTTTTGTTGATCTTTATTCACAAATAAGAGTTACAAACATTGAGCATCACCATGGCAGTGGTTTAAATATTGTTCAAAGTATTCAGGAGTCATAGTTTTCATATGCCAAGTATTGGAAAAAAGTATGCAGTCTTCTTCTTCCTCAAGAGCTATGCTGCCATTAATGCTGTTCTAGGAGCTTGTAGGGCTGTCAAATCAATGAAAATCCAACCCTTATGAAGTGTGAGGAAGTGGGTATTTATAGGTAGTGGAGTAGGTAGGAGTAGGTGATATTTCGGGACCACACAGTAGAATTTCGCATCCTCAGTAGGTAGAACACAAAAAATCGCATCCCTCCAGACCACACAGGAAAAATCCATATCCTTTGTGGGATACAAATTTCGTATTCCGAGAGATATGACAGCTTCGTATCCCTTTGGGATACTAATTTTTGTGTCCCTTGGGGATACTAATTTTTGTATCCCCTAAGGGAGAATTCATATCGAGGGATATTTTAGTTTCGTATCCCCTTAGGGATACAAATTCGTACCTCGAGGAATACATTGAGGAGGATTTTGAGTAAAGGGGGATGTGAATTGGAAGGGATGCTTTACAGGGGATTCGAAATTAGCAAGGTGGGGACGTAGAGGTTCGAATTCGATGGGAGAAGCCTAGGGATTCAAATTCTTCGACATTGGGAACAGAGAGTCGAAATTAGAGGAGTAGAACCAAAGGGATTTGAATTCTTGGATACAAAATCCAGGGATTCAAAATCTTCTCATGGAGCATACTTTAAGGGATTCAAAATTATGAACTAGGAGCGTTTCTAGGGTTGTGAGGCCTATGCTCGTATGACCTCTCTCGGGATTGAATCCTTAGTGCTTCGGCGATACTTCGGGCTTTGGTTCCACGTGATGTGTTGAGTCGACGGGCCTGGTATGCTTTTAGGAACCGGACCAAAAGGCTGCTTAACACTTGCCCCCCAGAGTACGTCTTGATATGATGTGCTTTTAGTTTTAAATAGTCGTCTATGAAAATTGGAAAGATTTCCAAGCTATTTAGCACTCGGTCGCGATCATTCTGTTGAATGTGTTGAGAATCTCAATCCGTTGGTAGCTTAAAAATCTAATTCCTGTCTACTCATGAAATTAAACGTTAGTCATCAACCCTCATTTATGCCGAAACACAAATGAGTGGTTGTAGACACAATATCGCGTATGCATTCACATGCTTTCACGTGGTTTCATGTAATGAAGATGGAGTTTGAAAATAAAATATAAACAGTGGATGTGGTGTTGGTTTACGACTATGCAAGTCGGATTACTCGATATCGAGTCGTGGATACGATCGCTTGTCGTATGTTCTCGAGTTGTTTAGACTCATAAGTGTACTATTGGTCAGAGAATCGAGTCAGCATCGATTGTCGTAATGTCGAAAATACGTATGCATGGTTGTAATCAGAATCGCAAGTCAGAAATCTCTCAAGGCTTGGAAATTCCATTCTTGTTCGTCCTTTTTTCCTCCTTTTTTAAAATAAACTTCGCATATCATGGGGGGATACAAGATTTCGCATCCATGATAGGATGTGAAATTTCGCATCCGTGAGGGGAGACGAAGCGTCTTATTGGTTCGGCTCATTCTCCTCCTCCCCTGTATAAATGAATCAAAGTCCTTCCTCCTCTTTTTTTATGTTACTCTCCATCGCAACCTAGGAACTCGATAATTTGACGAAACTGAATTCGAACATAGTTTTCACATGGGACCTAGTATTGAACTCGAAATCGATGTTTAACAAATTGGATTTCGAATCAAATCTGAAACCAATCTTTAAATCGAGCTCAAGATCAAATCTCGAACCAAGCTCGAAATCGGCCATGCTCTTGAACTCGAAATTAATGTTTGAGGGGTCGATGTTGAACTGTTTTCATGGCTTGAGGAGGAGCTCGAGGAAGAAGGATTGGAGGTGAAGGGGAATAGGGTAAGACGTGGGAGCCCTGGATAAATCGCATCTCATGGATGTGAAAAGTCGCATTTGAGAGATGCGAAATTTCGCATCAGCAGGATGCAAGATTTCGCATCAGAGGGATGCAAAATTTCGCATTTCGAGGGGGCAAAATCTTTCCTTTGAGGGATTTGAAATGCGATAGGAGTTGGGAACCGAAATTCATAAGGGACAAGGGGATGCGAAATTTGAGTAGAAGATTAGAATTTTGTTTGTGGCTTAGGGACACGAAATTCGTATCCCTCAGTGGGACACGAAATTCTTATCCCTCGGTGGGACACGAAATTCCACGTTCATCCCTAGGACTTAAGTAATTTTTCAAGTCACATCCTCTTGCATCATGTTTTTCTTATTGAAGACTCGAACTCTTGGTGACCCATCTCTGGATTTATGTTGTTTTTATCGTGTTGCATGATTGAATCGAGCCTTACCTTGAACGTGATTGGGTTGACAATCGACCCTTGCACATAGGATTAGAGCATAAACTCGGGCCGTGGACACTCGACTGAACTAACAAACTTTAGAGGCGTTTTCCCGATTCTAATCATGACATAGACGCAATTCGATGTGACGACGACGATGGTCACAGTCTTGTGGACTTGTGGTCATCTCTGTATCCCAAGTTTTAACCTTATAATTGTATCAACACCTCACCACACTACACGTACATGTTAGTTTACACCAACACGAGGACTACAGGTTATTTGATGCGATGTCTAATGCAACTATATTGAAAGTATAACTAGCAATGGAAATGAGATCGTCTAGAAATAATAAGCTTCATCCAAATGCATATGCTTTCCTCTTGGGTACATGCGTTCTCTTGAGGGAATACCTGCATATTCAGCCTACTGGAGAGGACATCCGGTTTCTTTTTCGGTTAAAGAGGAGGGCTACCAATGCGCCTTCTCTGTTCTACTTGGAGGCACTGCCTAACACTCGATTCGTCAAGGGGAAATGGAGCAGACTGAGTGTATATAAGTACTACTAGTTTTTTGTTCAATGTCATCCTGGATTTGCGAGGCACTGGATTGTCAGAATTAAGTATCTTCTATTGCTTTGGGCTCAAAGCTAGTTCAGTTGCCAGCTCAGGGCTAACTTTGCTTTTGTATAACAGGGAATCCTCCAACGCCTATGGACAATGTGTATCATCACCGTCTTGAGGCATTGTGGGCTATCCCAGCCAAAACTGGTTCCACTGGGACTGTTTTGGATGAGCAACAACTTTGTCGTATGGGCTTACTTCCCGTTGGTCACTTAATAATTAGGCCGACCAGTGCAAGGGTTGGAGGGAAAGCGAAAACTAAAGGAGGCGAAGGATCGTTGGGCTACGAAAGGAAGGAGCCCCCTATTGTGTCCAAGTGATACGAGGTCACGAAGACTCAGGAGGAAACCAGCAGAGATGGATCTGGTGATGTAGAGGCGATCGTTAGAGATGAGGACCCACCGACTACTCCTGTCCCGCCTATAACAGACGAGGCAAGGACGAAAGTGTCGCTCAGGCTGGCGTCTCCAGTGACTGCCGTTAAGACTATCGTTTCACTAGAAAAGGAGGGTCGGTTTGACAATCTGAATAAGCGGTCACTTGTTGTTACATCACCTTGGCCTAGCGGCACAAGTATAGAAAGGTTAACGCTTACCGTTGGAGAGATCACTCCTTCGAGCAGGCCAGTATTAGGTCTTTTGAGAGAACACTTAGGGCACAAACCCATAAACACTGCATAACATAACATTTGTATGTGTGTGTAAGGTGTTCGAGTCTAACCTTGAGTCTGTCCCGTGCAGGTGAAATGGTTCGAGAAGATAGGAGTCGAGGCCAAGCATGCGAGGGTCATCGACCGTAGAGGAGCGGGCTCATAAGGAATTTTAGGAGAGACACTGATTTGTTAAATGATCCCTAACACTCTCATGATCGTGCCGCCATGAATCATCAAAGTGACCGATGTTGGCACTCTGAATCCCCTCCTCCTATCACTCGGTCATCCGACACAGATTCAAGATTGGACGTAGCGAGCACCAGACATCCCTCCTCGCTAATCCCTCTTATATTCCACCCTCAACGCCCGTCACCACTTCCAAAGGAAAGGAGTTGGCACCTACCGACAAAAGAAAGAAGAGTTGTAGAAAAAAGGGACTCAGTTATCAGACATGCCCGAGGCTTCGGAGCCCACTCCTGAATAGAGGAAGACAATATCAAGGGAGAGATTCCCCAAGTATTACTTTGACGAGATGAAATGGCTACTGGACATATGTTTGATTCCCCACGAGGATACTGATGAGGTGTGGAGGAAAGTGCACGCTGCTTATTATCAGTGCAAGGAGTTCAGCATATAAATGGGCACCTTTCAGAGTTGTTCCTCCAAAAGAATGTGGGGATCCGGGGCTTGGAGTTGGCCCTCAAAGCTGAACATGATAGCAGCTGGAATCGACACAATGAAATAGGTACGACAAGCCTTCAAATTTTAACTTTTTCCACGTATATGAGTTACACACTTAAATGCTAACTTTCTGTTGTTGAAACACACGTCACAACTAAAGCAGGATTATTAGAAGCTCGAGGAGGACACAAGAAAAGAGCGGGAGACATTCAAAGACACGGTGTCAATGGTTTCGACGGATAATGCAACTCTAAAGCGCGATAATGAGGCTTTGAAAGAGAGGAACCTTCAAATGAAGAGAGAATATGCATGCAGCCACGAGATCACAATTTTGGAACAACTTGCGTCTGCAGCGTTCCTAAACATCTGAGAGAAGAAAAGGTCATAGAACGTGTCTATTATTGTTGTGGTGGCTGTGCAAGTGGAGACTGAAGCTTCTTAGATGCAGTTCTTTAATTTTATTTCCATATGCTTCTGTTATCTAGCACATTGCTAGAAATTTACATGTATTATACTGTAGCTATTCTGATTCCCTATAATCTAACTATTTAAGGTAAGATTCTATCCCAATTCCCAAATGAACTTATAGCATCACCTATGGCTGTTAGAGCATCTACAACAGTTTGGATTCGGCTGAAAATTAGGTGAATGGAACTTTTTTTCTTTCTTCTTTTCTTGTTCTTCGTGCAACAACATTGTCAATTTAAGCATGGGGAGATGACAAAAAGGGCATCTCCTCATTTTTTTGTAAGTGTGTTTATAAACGGTAAACCGAAGATCGTTTCAACCGTGGAAGGTTTTCATATCACTTTTTAACTAATCACGTAAATAACTTTTGAAAATTGTTTATATCTATAAAATTTAGAAAACCGTTTGTAGATTTTAATTTTTTTTATTAAGTGCTTTTCCTCCCAACCAATTGTTGGAGAAGTGGGTGGATCACCAACTTTTTTTCTTGCTTGTCACTATGAAAATGCTTTGTTTACTGGTGATGCGCTTATTACCTTATTTTCAATATTAATGTGGAAAATCAAATTTTCATTTGCTAATATATGTTTGTTTAGTTTGCAACTTTTTAAACCTTGTTTGTTATCTAGTACATAGCTCGTGCATTGCACGGGTCTTTAAGATTGATATTTGTTTTGGTTGGATATTTGGTAATAAATATTGCATCATTTCTTCCTAATGTTTTGTGCATTCTAATATTTATTACGTATCATGAATTAAATTTTTTGACACAATCAGTTGTGAGGCAAAAAGCAATGATTTATGTGTCAACAATTGCACTTTCAAAAGAATGAACAATTAGCAATGCATACGAACAAAATCAGTACTAACAAACCATATAGTGGACTCTTGCTTAGGTATAAAAACAGTGGTAATTTTCTAAAACTTTAGAATGTACAGGGTAGAACTAATTAATGAAACCATATTAGCAAAATCTATTAATAGTACATAAAATGTACTCTGTTCAAGGAAAGATCACAAATAAACATAATGTGGTGTTTTTGTAGTTTGAAATCAAACAATGATTAGTTGATTTAAGCTTTCTTGAATATCTTTGAGGATGATTGGGACCTAGTGCAACAATTGACAATTTTCTAATGCAAGTACCGAACAACCACATAGGTTTTAAGATTTAGATGACATTTTTTAAAGCTAATTTACTCAGGAAATGTCCTTGCAGCTCCTAAGGTCCATATAACTTAAATGGAGAACAAAATAGGTACAATACACAAATGTAATAAAACATGATATTGTATAGGAAAAAGCAAGAATCTAATTGATTTAATACTTTCACCTCCAGTATAAAAGAAAGTTAGCTTCATCTAATATAAAGAAAAATAATCTAGTTAGATATAAACAATCATATATTATTGTGTACTCTTCAATCTTGTATGTGATTCACACTTGCTATCAATGCTCCCGCTTATGGATAGCTTTCTCCTGGCTAATTATGATACCATCTCATCTAGCAGTCTCATCCGTTAACTAACTTTACAATTTTGTACTCAAACTATTTTTAATGAAGTTGAATATCTTTGGATCAGTGAATAAATATAATTAATAATTGGCTCACCTGATTGTCACTGCCCAAATCTTCTAGAATGCGATATGAATTCGGTTCATAAGTTTATTAAGATGTTACGATCAAGTCTTAGGATGTTCTGCATGCAGGAGTTGCACCTAGTCGAAGAAGGAAATTGTGTAGCATGCCTCATGATAACCGAAATGAGATTATAATAACCACTATAAAATAGAGTGATAAGTGCGTATATAATATGTATACCGGCGACTCTGATCTAGGACTCAGTTGTGTTTTCACTAATGAAAACATATTAGTCATTGTGCATTAAGTATTTCCTATTATATTTTATTATAAAAATTATTCTGTCTAAGATAAATGGTATTGTTACTATAATTATTCATATAGTAACACACTGCAAAAAACAAAGATTGCTAAGTCTAAAACTATTTTGTAATCAAGGAACTCGAAAATAAATGAATACGATAGCAAAGGGAAGGACACAATTTTTTTCAAATGGCAAAATTCCGCAAAATCACCAAACAGCCGATCAATTTTGGGGGCACCTTCCGCAAAAATTTAATAATCAGGACATTAAGTTTTTTATTACTAAAATCTGTATGAGAATTTTTCCATACATGCCTATGTCATGAATTAATTATATGTTAGGAAGTAAATTTGTCGATTTTCAAGAATTACAGCCCTTCGGAAAGGTAGTAGTATGGAATATGCGAAAGATATTTGAAATAAGAATAACTTAAACTCGAGTTTTGCTACTACAAAAAACAATTTTTTTTTGCCAAAATTCCAAAGGGAGTTGGAGTAATTCTGATGAGTATTACGATAATTTGAACCATGGTTTTTCCTAAAATAGTGTCTTTTTGGTAGGACCTAACATAAAAATTCTATAATAATAGCATATTTATTACAACTTTTACATCCGTGCATCTATCAAACAGGAAAGAATCAATGCTAATCTAGAAATTATGATGCAAGTATGGTAGCTATCATATATCGACCTATCAGTCATCTATATATTACAACTAAGATAGAGTATTATTGTCTCATGCTTTGTAATATGGACAACTACAAATTTGTTTATATAACTTTTGTAGTATCATTCATCTGCTATATTACTAGCTAAAATAACATTATTCTCCAAGGGTTAAAATAAGAAAGACATAAACTGAGAAGGTGCCATTTATTACTTGAATTCATTAACATGAATCTACGCCATGTGGTTATGGTAAAAAAAGTGCAATGCTTTTGCTAAAACAAAAGGAAAACATAATATATTCCCTAAAAACATATTCGAATCCAAATAGTCTTTTAACTTTCCTTTTTTTTATGTTGTGGAACAAAATATGTACCTAATATAATTTCTTTTGTCTTTTTAGTGAATAAATATCATGGTTGACATTTATACTTACTACAAAGAGTCACAATGTCCATAGCAGGCAATTAATTTAATTAGCCATGGTAAATCAATGCTACGATGGATTTCATATTTACAACACATGGCTCTGTTAAATGCTATAATTAATGATATTTGTTTATATATAATATAAACAAAAAGCCCATTTACTTATATATATGATAAAACATTTGCACAGTTAGAAAAATTACATACATGGGTGGTATGAAACATAACAAATGTATAACGTATCATATTACTCATAAATATTCCAGTATAGTGGAAAGGATACTTATGTCAAAAGGTTGTACTAGTTGGATGCAGATTTTTGGTGATTTAACAAACACGGTATGTTATATGATTAGTATCCTAAGGCACGAAACAAATGTCAAACTGTAAATAAGTTTCTTACCAACCTACCATTTGCTCTTTAGCCAATAAATATAATATGAAATATCCTTTTGCCTCTACCATCATGGAAAGCAATGACTGTAAATAAGTATAATGACCTGAACTTCCCCGTCTCCGAAGAGAAGAGAAAGAACGAATTGTTTGAGAACGGGACAAATCAGAACACAAACAGAAGAACATTTCATTGCTTATTACCACAATTCCATCAGAATACAAGGATATAACAGAGTATGAATAAATAATATACATTTGATAAATATCATAGATTTAGATATTACAATGCAGCGGAAAAATAATACAAAACACAACTGAAAGAAATACACGGATACAGAGCTTTTCGAATATCACTTCAGCTATAAACCAGGATCCGCTGAATATAAATCTGCAAAACCAAAACTCCTAGCTGCCTGTGTGGAAAATATGGGCACCCAGAGTTTAGGTTAAAACAATAAACTCCAGGTCAGTCATGTGACTGGTGTGAGAACTAAAATAGTTATTAATTTGATTTTAAAGTTAGGTAAATCAAGGTACCATGCCGTATAACACGGAACGGGTTTTAACCCCAAGAATACCAGTGCATAAACAAACATTGCAATGCTAAATAAAGAACAATGAAGCTATTTTAAGACCCAGGTCCCATCACACAATGCAACGCAAGTCGGAGGATAGGGTTTTACCTTATAATAGCCAAATAATGCTTGATACGCGAAATTTAATCTTTTATTATTACTACAAGTGAAGAAAACAACTTCAAATATAAATGTATCATTCATAGACGGCATGGGTACCATATATCATGTCACCATACTAGTTCTACAATTAAAACTGCATGATGTCGTATTGGAAGTTGGATTTCCATCATGAACCAAGGTAAGGGATCGTATTTACTAAATTCGAGATGCTCTAGTCCGTGTCTCAGGCTACAGCCACAACTGCACCTAGGAGCCACAGGGTCGGTCCACATTTTAAGTGGATTAAAAATCCCAGAGCAATACGTCTCCACGCCCTATGAGGCGTACATGAGCCAGATGACTCAATATCCATCGGTTCCATAGTAACCGATATATCCGAGGAGCATGTCTATCCAACAAGTAATAATAAGCAACATCCACATGAGTAAAATGGTCGGCCTTGCAAAACACTGACACCACTCCTAACTAGAAGGAAACACATGCCCTCCCTGGATCCTCTTCCGTTTCTGGTTCATACCGGGATGTGAGGCTCGTAAATTAACGCTACACAAAGCTATGCTATATTAAAGTCGTGCTTTGATCATCAACTACAAGACTTTGCTTTTCAACAAAAGCCTTGATCATTTGCATCTCAGCATGCCACACAGGAAATCATGCCATGTGACTGATGTCTATCGATATATAACCTCTGAGCTCGTATGTCTCAGAGAAGGGTGTTAAGCAAGAGAATAAATTATCCACCACCAAACAAATATATATTTAATAAAGATCAATCAACATAGAGTAAAATCCAACGTCAGACACACAGTCCATTTACATGTCTGTTCTGGGTCTGAACGAAACTAGAGGCACCTTATTCCTCGTTCCATATGTCCAATACAGGAGAGAGGCCCTCGCATATTCGTCGATCTCCAAGTACGTCTTGACGATCACCACTTATTACCTCGTCTTGGGTGTACAGCCCAATCAAGACATCGGTAATCATCCAAATGATGTGAAGACCTCTGGTCTTCAGCCGCCGTCTTCATCTTCGACTAATCGTCGTATCAATTATTCAGAATGGGATAAACCCGGTCTTTTCGAATAACTCGCGTATTTTATAAACAAGTTTTACACAAATACAACATACACCTCATTCCAATCCAGAATATTCTTTTATTCAAATATTATTTTCACAATTTCAAGCTATATTAAGGTTTATCCAAACTAGTCGGGATTAGCGATCCTTACCAAAGTAATCATTTATTATATTTCCCAATCGCAACCTATTCATCCCATGGGGAAAACTGGTAATACTCCATATCTAACACCACAGTGTTATCGGTAAATATTAATTACCATTTCACGTTCAAATCTAATTGAAGATTTAACTATCGTTTGAAGCAAAACCGCTGATACTCCATTCTCGATAATTTCTCAGATTTGATAAATTAAACTATCAAATCCCCATTTCAATCTAATTAAAGATTCATTAAAACTCCACTTAGTTTTAATCTTCCCAAAAATCAATATTAATGATTATTTCAAGTTAAGAAATTAATCTTATCTTTAACTGGGTGTGAAAACCCGTAACTTCCCCGTAAAGGAAAGCGACAGATAGTTCGAGAACAAACCACAACAGAACGCATATAGAAGAACGTTTCATTGTATATTACAACAATGCATCAGATTACAAGAATATACAGAGTATAAATGAATATTACACAGAAATATCAGAGATTTAAATTACATTTAAATACATAGCAGCGGAAAATAATACAATACACAACTAGAAGTAGATATACAGATACAAAGCTTTCCGGATATCGTTCCAGCTGTAAACCAGGATCCTGTGAATATAAATCTGCAAAACCAAAACTACTAGCTGCCCGTGTCAAAATAGGGGCACCCAGAGTTTAGGTTAAAACAATAAACTCCAGGTCAGTCATGTGACTGGTGTGAGAACTAAAACAGTTATTAATCTTTATTTTAAATCATTAGGTAAATCAAGGGACCACGCCGTATAACACGGAACGGGTTTCCTCCCAAGAATACCAGTGCATAAAACAAACAGCGCAATGCTAAATAAAGAAAAATGAAGCTGTTATAAGACCCAGGTCCCATCACACAATGCAACGCAGTCGAGGATAGGGTTTTCCCTTATAACAGCCAAAGAATGCTTGATACGTTTAAAACAAATCATTTGATACTATAATAAGTGCATAGTGTATAAAACAACTTCAAATCATAAGTATCAATCATAGGCGGCATAAGCGCCCCATCCCACTATGTCGCCATAAATAGGATTACAATTAAAACCGCACATGTCACGTATTTGGAAATTGGATTTCCGTCTATGAACCGAGGCAAAAGATAGTCCTCAACCGATTCGAGACGCTCTAGCCCGTGTCTCAGGAACAGAACGCATCGTCCCTTGGAGCGACAGGGCCGGTCCACCGATGTGGATTAAACTTAAACCCTGAACACTGCGTTTCCCCACCCTTTGGGGTGTCAATGAGCCAACGAATGACTCCATCGGTTCGAGAACGACCGATCAATCCGAGGCGCCTCGCAACAGCAACAACCACATAAGTCAAACTCGTCAGGGCGTGTAAAACCACTGACGCCACTTTTTAGCTAGAAGGAAACGCATGCCCTCCCTGAGGTCCGTCTCCCGTTTTTGGTTCATACCTGGTGTGAAACACGCGAGGTAAACGTTACACAAAGCTACGCCACAAAGGCCGTGCTTTGATCATCACCACAAGACTTTGCTTTTCAACAGAAGCCTTGATCATTTGCATCTTAGCATGCCACACAGGCAAACCATCCTATGCAACCGATATCAGTCACACAGAATGAAATCCGATGTCAGACACACAGTCCATTTACAAGTCCGTTCTGGGTCTGAACGAAACCGGAGGCACCTAGTACCCCGCATATCCATCGATCTCCAAGTACGTCTGGACGATCACTAACTGTTTCCATCTTCTTGGGTGTACAGCCCAATCAAGATCATCAGTTATCACCCAAACGACGTGAAGACTTCCGGTCTTCGACCATCGTCTTCGACTTATCGTCGTATCAGTTATTCAGAATGGGATAAACCCGGTCTTTCCGAATAACTCGCGTATATTTTAAGTAAGTGTTACACAAACACAACATACGCCTCATTCCAATTCATTAGTCACTAACCGTAAATTAATCAAGAGAATAATTCCCCAAATATTAACCCCGAAGGCCGAAACCAACATCAGATCAATATTCAGAAAACCATTCTGCTTGGCCAACCGACAGTTAGTTTCTAAATTTCACATTCATAGGGAAAGGTTCCCATTAATTTTATCCAAGATAAATTCCTTGAATTTATTCTTTATTCTATTTTTGAATATCAATTCAAACTAGTCGGGATTAGCGAACCTTACCGAAGTAATCATTTGTTTTAATTTCCCAATCCCAACCTATTCATCCCATGAAGTAAAACTGGTAATACTTCATATCTAACACCACCGTGTTATCGGTAAATTCAATTACCATTTCACGTTCAAATCTAATTAAAGATTTAACTATCGCCTGGAGCAAAACTGGTGATACTCCATTTTCGATCATTTCAATCTAATTAAAGATTCATTAAAACTCCACTTAGTTTTAATCTTTGACTGGGTTAAAGAATCAGTGTCATTTAAAACACGGTTCACGATAAACCCAAATCCACATTCCATTAATTATCGGGTTAAAGAACGAGCGTTATTTAAAACACTGTCCACGATAAACCCAAAAATCAATATCAATTCAATTTCCAATTAAATATTATTTAATTGGTACACTTCATTAAATCTAAATAAAAAGATTTAATCTTTTCTCAACTGGATTCAAGAACAGTGTTAGTGAAGACACCATTCACGACAAACCCAAATCACATTCGATATTCAGTACAAGGCTCTGAATAGAAAATATATCGGCTTATATTCAATATCAAATTCTACGACTAACAAATGTCGTATTGGAAATAACGATATAAATATATATCTTTCAAATTTCCATAACAACACCTGTATAATCACGAATTCCAACATCGAAATATTCCGAAGACAATTTCGATTCAAATCCACTCCAATGCAATCATTGGAAATTCTGGTTATTTTTAAAACCCTTTTCAAATTCAATTTATTTATTTAAAAATAAATAGAATTATAATTCTAGTTCAAAACTAGTTCATTTCGATAAAAATCTATTTTTATCTTTTCAAATATGGAGTTTTTCATCCCAATCCTTTCTAAATCATTTCTTATGATTTTACACAAATTATTACTATTTTTAATAATTTTATCAAGGCCCGTACAGTCGATTTCCAACAATGGCCATCGAACTGCACTTACAACGACCTTTTTCGAATTTGATTTGGACATAATTCCAAATCCAACCGTTAGATTTCTAATTTCTATTATTCTTTAGAAAGCTCTTTTCGATACGAACCCAACGGTTCCGGTTTTAGGAGAATCCGACGGTCGGATCTCCCGTAATGTCCGTTTGAAACAAATGGTCGAAATTCGCGAACTGCCGCGGCGCGGCGCGTTCTATTCAGGCCATTATATTATATATATAATATATATAATATATATTTCGTCGATTTCTATTTAAAACGAATTATATAAATAGTTTTAAATTCGTTTCAAAAGCAATTTCAACTTCCTTTTCAATTCAAATCAAAATTGAATTCTTCTTTATAAATTCGTTTCAAAATTCATTTCTATTCAATTCAAATTTCAATTCAATTTGAATTCATTTCAATTCGTTTTCAATTCAATTTGAATTCGTTTTCAATTCATTTCGAAATCGTTTTCAATTCAATTCATTTCGAAATCGTTTTCAATTCAATTCATTTCGAAATCGTTTTCAATTCAATTCATTTCAAAATCGTTTTCAATTCAATTCAAAATATTCGATTTCGAAATCACTTTTCAATATTCATTTTTAAGATGAATAAAATCGATATAAATATCGTTCACGTCAAAATGGCGTCAATCTAATCAACACGGCTTCATAAATTTCTATTTTCAAATATTCTATTTCAAATATTTCTTTTTCAAAATAGTTGTTATTATCAAAATATTTCGTTCAACACATGACCAATCTCAATGAATGAGTACTGTCAACACATGAACTTTTATTTTATAATATTCTTTATTTTTCAAATTGGAATGAGGCCCAATCAATTACCATATAAAGTTAATTATATGGATTTTCATATAACACATGTATATCATAGCATTGAAAAGTAATCAACCATCAACCAAAGTGCACTACACTGTAAAAGCATCAAATATAGATATTCAACGCTTATAACAGCCTGTCAATCAATCGATCGACATATTTAATCAATCAGGATGAGTGAACTGCAAATTTCATCCCAACACCCGTGTGGGGTTTCAACAATCAAACAAATATTTTATTCGTGCAGTTGGGCGATGTGTAAAATTTATCGTCCCAATCAATGTCATTCAAATAGGTGTACATAAACAAACCGTCTGGTTTGTAAATGAATATTCTATTTTATTCACTTCACGTTAAAAATTATATTTTTAACGATAAAACATTTTATTCCAACATATGAATTTCTATTCAGTTCATTCTTTAAATAAAATGATATTTTTATTTTTCTAACAAATTTTAGAAAATTTCGGCGGCATAACGGCACGATACTAGAAACGGGACAAGGCCTAGCCTTATCCCCGGTCTAGTGAAGGCCCACGCCATTCACACATCAATCATATTCAATTCGTTATGCAAACCACAAGATTTTGGAGTAAGAGTCTAACCTAGCCTTACTCCTTCGCCTTATAACGGCGCACGTCTAATCCTAACCAATTTATCGATTCGATTTTTCACACCACAAACCACATTCAAACCAATATCGCAATCAATCACCAAACAGCCAAACAAACAAGTCCATGGTCTGTGGACGATTGTGTCGGGTGCTACTAAGCACCGTCTGCATCCTAGTATATATATATAACTAGAAAATAAATTGAAAGGTGAGAAATTCTCACTTATAGCTATCCTAGCTCCATGGCTCTACATTTGCAGAAGTCTTCGTCGTTTCGCCTTTTTGTCACCTTCGTTGCTGTTTTCACTACAAATGTAAAAATCGAATTTTTTACTATGTTATTCAATATATAAAAATCGAATTTTTACTTCGATGTTCAATATATAAAACTGCTATTTTTCTATCGAAGTTCAATATATAAAAATTCTATTTTTCTATCGAAGTTCAATATATAAAAATTCTATTTTTCTATCGAAGTTCAATATATAAAAATTCTATTTTTCTATCGAAGTTCAATATATAAAAATTCTATTTTTCTATCGAAGTTCAATATATAAAAATTATATTTTTCTATCGAAGTTCAAAACATAAAAACTATATTTTTCTTTCGAAGTTCAAAACATAAAAACTATATTTTTCTTTCGAAGTTCAAAATCAGTTTTAACTTCTTTTAAATCTTTTACTTTTTAAAGTTCAAATCTTTTAAAACCTTTTTAGAAATCAGTTTTAAAATCATTTATAAAATCAGTTTTCTAATCTTTTATAAAATCAGTTTTCTAATCTTTATAAAATCAGTTTTCTAATCTTTATAAAATCAGTTTTACATTTCTTATAAAATCAGTTTTCTAATCTAAAAAAAATCAGTTTTCTTAACTAAATAAAATCAGTTTTCTAAACTAAAAAAAAATCAGTTTTCTTAACTAAATAAAATCAGTTTTCTAAACTAAATAAAATCAGTTTTCTTTTTCCTATTAAACAAAAATATCAGTTTTTTTTCCTATTAAACAAAAAAATCAGTTTTTTTCCTATTAAACAAAAATATCAGTTTTTTTCCTATTAAACAAAAATATCAGTTTTTTTCCTATTAAACAAAAATATCAGTTTTTTTTTTTAAACAAATGAAATTCAGATTTAATTTCTATTTAAACAAAATAAAAATCAAATAAATAAAACTTACATAGGGGGGCTGTCGAGTGGTCGGGGGCTTCGTCGAGGTTTGCAGATCGGAAGGGGGGGGGGTCGGCTTCGTCGAGGGGGGTCGGCTTCGTTGAGGGGGTCTAGAAGTGGGCGGCGGCGGCGCTCTTGAACGGGGTGCTCGATTCGAAGGCGAGACAGAAGGAGAGGGCGGAGGGGACTGGCGAACTGGAGGGGGGGTCATCGCCGGCGGTGGGAGGCTGACGAGGAGGAGCGCGCGATTTTTTTTTTTTTTTTTTTGTTTTAGATCTGAACGGAAATAATTTAGAACGGGGGGGGGGGGGGGGGGCAGATGAGCTATAGAGGGGAGGGAAAGTATGTTTTTTTATTATTTTATTTTATTATTTAATTATTTAATTTTGCACAAGGGTTGACTTTTACATACGACCTCGAAACGAGGTCCACCGCCTGTCGCCCATAGCGTTTCACCCCCATTCTGAACACAATGGGATATGTATCGCAAGCTGATTTGATCGTTACAATCAGTTTCCTTTTGAATTTTCATTTAAATCATTATATTGAATTTTAAACGCACATTTCAAATTACCGGGGTCACATACTAACTAGAAAAATTCCAGAAAAATATTTTCTAGCTTCGTATTGACGATACGGTCCTAACAAAACTAGTTTCGTCGAATTCTGAGACCGTTTGAAAAATGGCCAATTTCCAGTCGATTAAAATCAACTGAAACCGGTCAAACGCGTTTTCCTTTGCCACGCTCACATATTGATTCGAAAAATTATGAAATTTGAAATCTAGCAATAACTTTACATCACGGACCCAACAAAACTGGTTTCGTCGAAATCCGAGGTCGTTTGCAAAATTGCTATTTTTAAGGGCCTTATATATATAAAAATATATATAAATTCCACAGCGACTATTTCTAATTTTAAACTGGACATATCTTATCATCCCTAAGATGAAATCTCAGTTTGTTAACTTCGTTACAAAGATATAGTTATACAGATTCAAATATTTCTTGTTTCGTTCAATTCTGACTTATATTGAATTCTGTATATTCATTTGAAATTAGAAATCGAATTTTCGAACTACCGCGCCATTTTCAATTCCTTTTATAATTATATATAATTATTATATATTCTAACGACGACGTATATAATATATACGTTCTAATTATATTCAAAATAAATTTTCGTCGCTATTATTTAAAATAATTCATTTTAAATAATCAAAATTCGCTAAAATTGCCAAAATAAAAATTTCAAACTGGCCCAGATTTTCGGGTTGTTACAATCTCCCCCACTTAAAACTTTTCGTCCCCGAAAAGGAACAAAGTCGAAAGTGGTTTGATTAATCAACTCTACGTTCGATCTGGCTTTCATTCTCTAACCTTTCAGTTTCTGAGAATTTTCTAAAATTTCAAAAATTTGGCTAACACCCTAAATTTTCGAAAAATTTCGCCATAACCTCCCCTGCACCGGGAGCATCGGGGAATTTCAAATAGCTTCCCCGGTCCTTCAGATCTCAAAAAGAAAAAGAAAAAGCCAAGCGGCTAGCCAATAGGCTCATAAAATCATCATCACCCAAACAAAACAGGAAATTATGTAGTAAACATGTACCTATTTGTCGGGCAAACAAATTTTATTCTTCGGCTCTAGCCTCCTTGCTATGACCTGTTCAATGATATATATGTATATGCAAGCAAATGCGACCAAATGTGACCAATTTTCAATACAGTTCAATATTCGATCAAATTAGGCATACTAGTTCAAAATTATCAAACCACTAAACAAACAATACAAACATCAATCAATTAGTGGATTAACGTTTCAAATTCATAATTTTGATATATATAAAGAAAATCATGTTTTGATGCCAAATCACAACAATAGGCCCTATCTAATTTTGGTTCTCACACCAGTCAATAGGAAATATATAGATATCACACCTTCGTTACTCGAACATGAATACTAACGACGACCAGTCAATCATCAGAATCATCTTCGGGCCACTAGAGTATGATTCTATATCTATCCAGTATATTAAAACTTCGAATAGACGCTAGCTAGGCGCATACGCAAAATCTTTATATATTGGACTGTCCTAATCAATATAAATAAATAATCAAATACGATTAAGTGATTTAGATTTTCAAAACAAAAAAATTTGTTTTCATTTTCAAAAATATACTCTTCACACTCGTTCTAGGATACTACTGATCCTATCTCTAACGAGTCATTCTCATTGGATATTACTAATCCAATATCTGATGAATTCTTTCGTATGGTTCTAATGTGCCTTGTTCTCTGAGCTTTGTAAACCAAAGCTCTGATACCAACTGTGAAAACCCGTAACTTCCCCGTAAAGGAAAGCGACAGATAGTTCGAGAACAAACCACAACAGAACGCATATAGAAGAACGTTTCATTGTATATTACAACAATGCATCAGATTACAAGAATATACAGAGTATAAATGAATATTACACAGAAATATCAGAAATTTAAATTACATTTAAATACATAGCAGCGGAAAATAATACAATACACAACTAGAAGTAGATATACGGATACAAAGCTTTCCGGATATCGTTCCAGCTGTAAACCAGGATCCTGTGAATATAAATCTGCAAAACCAAAACTACTAGCTGCCCGTGTCAAAATAGGGGCACCCAGAGTTTAGGTTAAAACAATAAACTCCAGGTCAGTCATGTGACTGGTGTGAGAACTAAAACAGTTATTAATCTTTATTTTAAATCATTAGGTAAATCAAGGGACCACGCCGTATAACACGGAACGGGTTTCCTCCCAAGAATACCAGTGCATAAAACAAACAGCGTAATGCTAAATAAAGAAAAATGAAGCTGTTATAAGACCCAGGTCCCATCACACAATGCAACGCAGTCGAGGATAGGGTTTTCCCTTATAACAGCCAAAGAATGCTTGATACGTTTAAAACAAATCATTTGATACTATAATAAGTGCATAGTGTATAAAACAACTTCAAATCATAAGTATCAATCATAGGCGGCATAAGCGCCCCATCCCACTATGTCGCCATAAATAGGATTACAATTAAAACCGCACATGTCACGTATTTGGAAATTGGATTTCCGTCTATGAACCGAGGCAAAAGATAGTCCTCAACCGATTCGAGACGCTCTAGCCCGTGTCTCAGGAACAGAACGCATCGTCCCTTGGAGCGACAGGGCCGGTCCACCGATGTGGATTAAACTTAAACCCTGAACACTGCGTTTCCCCACCCTTTGGGGTGTCAATGAGCCAACGAATGACTCCATCGGTTCGAGAACGACCGATCAATCCGAGGCGCCTCGCAACAGCAACAACCACATAAGTCAAACTCGTCAGGGCGTGTAAAACCACTGACGCCACTTTTTAGCTAGAAGGAAACGCATGCCCTCCCTGAGGTCCGTCTCCCGTTTTTGGTTCATACCTGGTGTGAAACACGCGAGGTAAACGTTACACAAAGCTACGCCACAAAGGCCGTGCTTTGATCATCACCACAAGACTTTGCTTTTCAACAGAAGCCTTGATCATTTGCATCTTAGCATGCCACACAGGCAAACCATCCTATGCAACCGATATCAGTCACACAGAATGAAATCCGATGTCAGACACACAGTCCATTTACAAGTCCGTTCTGGGTCTGAACGAAACCGGAGGCACCTAGTACCCCGCATATCCATCGATCTCCAAGTACGTCTGGACGATCACTAACTGTTTCCATCTTCTTGGGTGTACAGCCCAATCAAGATCATCAGTTATCACCCAAACGACGTGAAGACTTCCGGTCTTCGACCATCGTCTTCGACTTATCGTCGTATCAGTTATTCAGAATGGGATAAACCCGGTCTTTCCGAATAACTCGCGTATATTTTAAGTAAGTGTTACACAAACACAACATACGCCTCATTCCAATTCATTAGTCACTAACCGTAAATTAATCAAGAGAATAATTCCCCAAATATTAACCCCGAAGGCCGAAACCAACATCAGATCAATATTCAGAAAACCATTCTGCTTGGCCAACCGACAGTTAGTTTCTAAATTTCACATTCATAGGGAAAGGTTCCCATTAATTTTATCCAAGATAAATTCCTTGAATTTATTCTTTATTCTATTTTTGAATATCAATTCAAACTAGTCGGGATTAGCGAACCTTACCGAAGTAATCATTTGTTTTAATTTCCCAATCCCAACCTATTCATCCCATGAAGTAAAACTGGTAATACTTCATATCTAACACCACCGTGTTATCGGTAAATTCAATTACCATTTCACGTTCAAATCTAATTAAAGATTTAACTATCGCCTGGAGCAAAACTGGTGATACTCCATTTTCGATCATTTCAATCTAATTAAAGATTCATTAAAACTCCACTTAGTTTTAATCTTTGACTGGGTTAAAGAATCAGTGTCATTTAAAACACGGTTCACGATAAACCCAAATCCACATTCCATTAATTATCGGGTTAAAGAACGAGCGTTATTTAAAACACTGTCCACGATAAACCCAAAAATCAATATCAATTCAATTTCCAATTAAATATTATTTAATTGGTACACTTCATTAAATCTAAATAAAAAGATTTAATCTTTTCTCAACTGGATTCAAGAACAGTGTTAGTGAAGACACCATTCACGACAAACCCAAATCACATTCGATATTCAATACAAGGCTCTGAATAGAAAATATATCGGCTTATATTCAATATCAAATTCTACGACTAACAAATGTCGTATTGGAAATAACGATATAAATATATATCTTTCAAATTTCCATAACAACACCTGTATAATCACGAATTCCAACATCGAAATATTCCGAAGACAATTTCGATTCAAATCCACTCCAATGCAATCATTGGAAATTCTGGTTATTTTTAAAACCCTTTTCAAATTCAATTTATTTATTTAAAAATAAATAGAATTATAATTCTAGTTCAAAACTAGTTCATTTCGATAAAAATCTATTTTTATCTTTTCAAATATGGAGTTTTTCATCCCAATCCTTTCTAAATCATTTCTTATGATTTTACACAAATTATTACTATTTTTAATAATTTTATCAAGGCCCGTACAGTCGATTTCCAACAATGGCCATCGAACTGCACTTACAGCGACCTTTTTCGAATTTTATTTGGACATAATTCCAAATCCAACCGTTAGATTTCTAATTTCTAATATTCTTTAGAAAGCTCTTTTCGATATGAACCCAATGGTTCCGGTTTTAGGAGAATCCGACGGTCGGATCTCCCGTAATGTCCGTTTGAAACAAATGGTCGAAATTCGCGAACTGCCGCGGCGCGGCGCGTTCTATTCAGGCCATTATATTATATATATAATATATATAATATATATTTCGTCGATTTCTATTTAAAACGAATTATATAAATAGTTTTAAATTCGTTTCAAAAGCAATTTCAACTTCCTTTTCAATTCAAATCAAAATTGAATTCTTCTTTATAAATTCGTTTCAAAATTCATTTCTATTCAATTCAAATTTCAATTCAATTTGAATTCATTTCAATTCGTTTTCAATTCAATTTGAATTCGTTTTCAATTCATTTCGAAATCGTTTTCAATTCAATTCATTTCGAAATCGTTTTCAATTCAATTCATTTCGAAATCGTTTTCAATTCAATTCATTTCGAAATCGTTTTCAATTCAATTCAAAATATTCGATTTCGAAATCACTTTTCAATATTCATTTTTAAGATGAATAAAATCGATATAAATATCGTTCACGTCAAAATGGCGTCAATCTAATCAACACGGCTTCATAAATTTCTATTTTCAAATATTCTATTTCAAATATTTCTTTTTCAAAATAGTTGTTATTATCAAAATATTTCGTTCAACACATGACCAATCTCAATGAATGAGTACTGTCAACACATGAACTTTTATTTTATAATATTCTTTATTTTTCAAATTAGAATGAGGCCCAATCAATTACCATATAAAGTTAATTATATGGATTTTCATATAACACATGTATATCATAGCATTGAAAAATAATCAACCATCAACCAAAGTGCACTACACTGTAAAAGCATCAAATATAGATATTCAACGCTTATAACAGCCTGTCAATCAATCGATCGACATATTTAATCAATCAGGATGAGTGAACTGCAAATTTCATCCCAACACCCCTGTGGGGTTTCAAACAATCAAACAAATATTTTATTCGTGCAGTTGGGCGATGTGTAAAATTTATCGTCCCAATCAATGTCATTCAAATAGGTGTACATAAACAAACCGTCTGGTTTGTAAATGAATATTCTATTTTATTCACTTCACGTTAAAAATTATATTTTTAACGATAAAACATTTTATTCCAACATATGAATTTCTATTCAGTTCATTCTTTAAATAAAATGATATTTTTATTTTTCTAACACATTTTAGAAAATTTCGGCGGCATAACGGCACGATACTAGAAACGGGACAAGGCCTAGCCTTATCCCCGGTCTAGTGAAGGCCCACGCCATTCACACATCAATCATATTCAATTCGTTATGCAAACCACAAGATTTTGGAGTAAGAGTCTAACCTAGCCTTACTCCTTCGCCTTATAACGGCGCACGTCTAATCCTAACCAATTTATCGATTCGATTTTTCACACCACAAACCACATTCAAACCAATATCGCAATCAATCACCAAACAGCCAAACAAACAAGTCCATGGTCTGTGGACGATTGTGTCGGGTGCTACTAAGCACCATCTGCATCCTAGTATATATATATAACTAGAAAATAAATTGAAAGGTGAGAAATTCTCACTTATAGCTATCCTAGCTCCACGGCTCTACATTTGCAGAAGTCTTCGTCGTTTCGCCTTTTTGTCACCTTCGTTGCTGTTTTCACTACAAATGTAAAAATCGAATTTTTTACTATGTTATTCAATATATAAAAATCGAATTTTTACTTCGATGTTCAATATATAAAAATGCTATTTTTCTATCGAAGTTCAATATATAAAAATTCTATTTTTCTATCGAAGTTCAATATATAAAAATTCTATTTTTCTATCGAAGTTCAATATATAAAAATTCTATTTTTCTATCGAAGTTCAATATATAAAAATTATATTTTTCTATTGAAGTTCAAAACATAAAAACTATATTTTTCTTTCGAAGTTCAAAACATAAAAACTATATTTTTCTTTCGAAGTTCAAAATCAGTTTTAACTTCTTTTAAATCTTTTACTTTTTAAAGTTCAAATCTTTTAAAACCTTTTTAGAAATCAGTTTTAAAATCATTTATAAAATCAGTTTTCTAATCTTTTATAAAATCAGTTTTCTAATCTTTATAAAATCAGTTTTCTAATCTTTATAAAATCAGTTTTACATTTCTTATAAAATCAGTTTTCTAATCTAAAAAAAATCAGTTTTCTTAACTAAATAAAATCAGTTTTCTAAACTAAAAAAAAATCAGTTTTCTTAACTAAATAAAATCAGTTTTCTAAACTAAATAAAATCAGTTTTCTTTTTCCTATTAAACAAAAATATCAGTTTTTTTTCCTATTAAACAAAAAAATCAGTTTTTTTCCTATTAAACAAAAATATCAGTTTTTTTCCTATTAAACAAAAATATCAGTTTTTTTCCTAT
This sequence comes from Allium sativum, assembly GCA_030737875.1. NCBI lineage: Eukaryota > Viridiplantae > Streptophyta > Magnoliopsida > Asparagales > Amaryllidaceae > Allium > Allium sativum. Next base: position 197,174,090 of record CM060910.1, on the reverse strand, counting down.
TAAACAAAAATATCAGTTTTTTTTTTAAACAAATGAAATTCAGATTTAATTTCTATTTAAACAAAATAAAAATCAAATAAATAAAACTTACATAGGGGGGCTGTCGAGTGGTCGGGGGCTTCGTCGAGGTTTGCAGATTGGAAGGGGGGGTCGGCTTCGTCGAGGGGGGGGGGGGGTCGGCTTCGTCGAGGGGGGGTCGGCTTCGTTGAGGGGGTCTAGAAGTGGGCGGCGGCGGCGCTCTTGAACGGGGTGCTCGATTCGAAGGCGAGACAGAAGGAGAGGGCGGAGGGGACTGGCGAACTGGAGGGGGGGTCATCGCCGGCGGTGGGAGGCTGACGAGGAGGAGCGCGCGATTTTCTTCTTTTTTTTTTTTTTTTTTGTTTTAGATCTGAACGGAAATAATTTAGAACGGGGGGGGGGGGGGGGGCAGATGAGCAATAGAGGGGAGGGAAAGTATGTTTTTTTATTATTTTATTTTATTATTTAATTATTTAATTTTGCACAAGGGTTGACTTTTACATACGACCTCGAAACGAGGTCCACCGCCTGTCGCCCATAGCGTTTCACCCCCATTCTGAACACAATGGGATATGTATCGCAAGCTGATTTGATCGTTACAATCAGTTTCCTTTTGAATTTTCATTTAAATCATTATATTGAATTTTAAACGCACATTTCAAATTACCGGGGTCACATACTAACTAGAAAATTCCAGAAAAATATTTTCTAGCTTCGTATTGACGATACGGTCCTAACAAAACTAGTTTCGTCGAATTCTGAGACCGTTTGAAAAATGGCCAATTTCCAGTCGATTAAAATCAACTAAAACCGGTCAAACGCGTTTTCCTTTGCCACGCTCACATATTGATTCGAAAAATTATGAAATTTGAAATCTAGCAATAACTTTACATCACGGACCCAACAAAACTGGTTTCGTCGAAATCCGAGGTCGTTTGCAAAATTGCTATTTTTAAGGGCCTTATATATATAAAAATATATATAAATTCCACAACGACTATTTCTAATTTTAAACTGGACATATCTTATCATCCCTAAGATGAAATCTCAGTTTGTTAACTTCGTTACAAAGATATAGTTATACAGATTCAAATATTTCTTGTTTCGTTCAATTCTGACTTATATTGAATTCTGTATATTCATTTGAAATTAGAAATCGAATTTTCGAACTACCGCGCCATTTTCAATTCCTTTTATAATTATATATAATTATTATATATTCTAACGACGACGTATATAATATATACGTTCTAATTATATTCAAAATAAATTTTCGTCGCTATTATTTAAAATAATTCATTTTAAATAATCAAAATTCGCTAAAATTGCCAAAATAAAAATTTCAAACTGGCCCAGATTTTCGGGTTGTTACACTGGGTTAAAGAAACAATGTCATTTAAAACACGGTTCACGATAAACCCAAAATCACATTCCATTAATTATGGAATTTTCACGGAAAACAGATCAATATATATTCGATATCAATTTCCATATCCGACTAATAATATAAATGGAATAACGACAAAGCCTTTTAAATTCCATATATAGTAACAGTCTTCCTCCATAGAAGCTCACTTCGATTTTACCAAATCGAATTCCATTAAATTCCAATATATTAAATTGGAAAACTTTGCTTTGGGAAATTCCCATTAAATCTTAATAAAAAGATTTATAAATTCCAAATCACATTTCTCTGTTAATCGGGTTAAAGAACGAATGTCGTTAAAACACAGTTCACAATAAACCCAATCCACATTCCATTTCAATTCCAATTAAATGTTAATTAATTGACAAATTTCTCTATATCTTATTTAAAAGATTTATTCTTTTCACATAGGGTTCAAGAACAATGTTATTTAAGACATCATTCACGACAAACCCAAAAGTCACATTCCATTGTTAATCGGGTTAAAGAACAAGTGTTATTTAAAACATCGTTCACGATAAACCTAAAAATCCAATTTCAATTCTATTCCAATTAAATATTAATTAATTGGTAAACTCCTTTAATTATTATTTAAAAGATTTATTCTTTTCTTATTTGGGTTTAAGAACAGTGTTAGTGAAGACACCGTTCACGACAAACCCAAAATTGAATTTGATATTAAATACAAGGCTTTAAATAGAAAATATATCGGCTTATATTCAATATCAAATTATGAAACCAACAAATATCGTATTGATAATAACGATATATATCTTTATTGATAATAACGATATATATCTTCCAAATTCCTCCATAATATCCATATAATCACGGAATCCAATATCGAAATATTCCGAAGATAAATTCGATTCAAATCCATTCCAATTCATGTATTGGAAATTCTAGTTATATTAAAACCCATTCAAAAATCCAATTTATTTATTTAAAAATAATTGGATTATAATTCTAGTTAATAACTAGTTCATTTTGATAAAAATATATTTTTATCTTTACAAACGTGGAATTTTTCATCCTAATTCTTTCCAAATCATTTATTATGATTTTATACAAATTATTAATATTTTTAATAATATTATCAAGGCCCATACAGCCGATTTCCATAACGGTCATCGAACTGCACTTACAGTGAACTTTACCAAATTTGATTTGGACATAATTCCAAATCCGTCCATTAGATTTCAAATCTTTTATATTCTTGGAAAGCTCTTTCCGATACGAACCCAACGGTTCCGGTTTTAGGAGAATCCGACGGTCGGACCTCCCGTAACATCAATTCGAAGTCAATGGTCGAAATTCGCGAGTGGTCGCCGCGCGACGCGTTCTTTTCAGGTCATGTAATATATATAATATATATATTATATGTATTTCGTTGATATCCATTTAAAACATATTTTATAAATCGTTTTAACTTCATTTTTAAAAACGATTTCAACTTCATTTTCAATTTTAAATCAAAATTGAATATTCTATATCATTAATATATAAACGATAATATTTTCAAACTATCAGATTTTGAAATCAATTCCCTTTCGATATCCATTATAAAAATGAATAAAATTGATTTAAATATGTTCGTGTCTATCCAAAATCAGACATTAAAATCATGTTTTGATTCTTTTCTAAATATTATTTTAAAATATTCTTTATTTTCCAAATTGGAATGAGACCCACTCGTTTATCAAATAATGTTAATTATATGGATTCCATACAACACATGTATACAGTAACAGTGATAAACAATCAACCATCATCCAGAGTGCATTACACAACTGCATAAGCATTAAATATAAATAATTAACGCTTGCACAGTCTGTCAACCAATCGATCGACATACAACTAAACAATTGTGATTAGTGTACGACAAATATCATCCCAATACCCGTGTGCGGTTTCAATCAACAAACACAGATTTTATTTGTGCAGTTGGGCGATGTGTAAAATTTATCGTTCCAATCAATATCAGTCAAATGGGTGTACATAAATAAATCGTCCGATTTGTAAATGAATATTTATTTTATTCATATACACATTAAAAATTATATTTTTAACGATACTATATTTATTTCAACACATGAATATTTATATTTTCATTTCACATAACAATCACAATCAATTGTCACCACATTATACAATCAAACAAGTCGTCCATGGTCTGTGGACGACGGGGAGCAATTCATATATGCAGTTATAAAATAAATAACTGTACAAAAAATTCAGTGAGAGAGTTCTCACCCTTGGTTTCCACTCCGCCATCCTTTATTTCTGAATTTCAGAATAGTCTGGATTTGCCCGAAATTCTAACACAATCTTTTTCACGCTGTTCATATTAAAAATCACATTTTTAAATGACGATCTTTATAAATAAAAATCACATTTTTATAATACCACTTCATGTATAAAAATCACATTTTTATATTGCTATATATATATATATATAATTCATTTTTTTATTCGCTATTCATATATATATATATATCATATTTTTAAAACGATTTCATTTCTATAAAGATCATATTTTTAAAACGATTACATTTCTATAAAGATCTAATCTTTATCTTCGCATCATGTATATAAAATCTAATCTTTATAAATAAAAAATCAAATCTTTGCTAAGTAAAAATTATAGCTATGTATATAATAAAAATCATAGCTTTTCTAAAACAAGGTTGTTTCAGTTAAAATCATATTTATAATCACATTAAATAAATACAAATAAAATAAAGTAATTTAAAAAACTCACAACAGTTATGGTGGAGGGGAAGATGGCGGTGAGGGGGTGCGGCCTGTAAGGGTGTCGGCGGGCCAAGGAGGTGATCGCGGTGGTCGAGGCATGGGCCTAGGGGGGTGCGGCGGTCGATTTCCGAAATAGGGGAGTTCGAGCCGTGGAGCTCGCGCGAGAGGAGAGGGAGGGGAGGGAGAAAAAGGGGCGGCGTGGTGAGTGGGAGGGGTGGCGGATCATCGGAGGGCGGGGGAGTCACCGTCGTTGGCGGTGCGTTAGGGCACGAGGAGGTTTTTTATTCTCTCTTTAATCGATTTTGAAATCAAATGAATGACCGGGGGGTGGGGGCTTTAGGAATAAAGGGGTTGACTTTTAATTTTAATTAAATATTTTAATTAATTTAATATCCAAAAAGTTATCGTTCCATTTGAACTCCAATCGAGACCCACCGACTATCGTTCATAGCTAATTACCCTCATTCTGAACATAATGGGATATGTTTCGTAAGCTCATTCGACTGTTGTAGTCAGTTATTCTTCAAATTAAAATATAAAACATTTAACTTTAGATTTGAACGTACATTTCAATTTGCCGGAGCCACATACTGATTACAAAAATTCCCGAAAAATAAATCTAGCTATGTTTTGAGGATACGGTCCTAACAAAACTAATTTCGCCAAATTTGGAGACCGTCTGAAAAATGGCCATTTTTGGTTGATTCAAATTGACTGAAACTGTTAAAACACATTTTCTTGTGCCACACTCACATATTAATTCCAAAAATTATGAATTTTGGAATCCAGCAATAATTTAACACTCCAGATCCAACAAAAGTGGTTTCGTCAAAATGGAGGTCGTTTGCAAAATGGCTATTTTAAGGGCTTTATATATTAAAATATATATAAATTCCACAGCGACTTTTCTGAATTTTAAACTGGACGTAACTTATAATCTATAAAGTGAAATCTCAGTTTCTTACATTCGTTAGAAAGATATTATTAAACCGATTCAAATATTCCTAGTTTCATCCAATTCTGACTTATATTGAATTCTGTGTATTCAATTGAAATTCAAAATCGAATTTTCAAACTGCCGCGCCATTTCAGGCCCGTTTTATAATTAAAATAAAATTATTCGTTTTAACTTCGTCGAAAATTAATTTTTCATTGTTATTATTTAAAAAATAATTCATTTTAAATTTTAAAAATTCCTTAAAATTTCCAAAATAATTTTTTTAAATTGGTTCTGATTTTCCGGGTTGTTACAATCTCCCTCCACTTAAAATCTTTTCTTCCTCGAAAAGGGAAGGAGCTGAAAGTTGTTTAACCAACCAACTCAACTTTCATTAAGGCGTTCATTCTTTAACTTTTCAGTTTCTATGAATTTTCTAATTTTTCCCAAATTTGGCTAACAACCTAAATTTCTGAAAAATTTCGCCATAACTTCCTTTGTACGGGGAGACATTTAAAACCGCAACTAGCCACGCAGGGCCCTCATCTATCCCAAAAGAAAAAGAAAATGCCAAACGGCCAGCCTTGGGCTCGTAAAGTCTTTAAAAGAAAAGAAAATTGCCAAGCGGCCAGCCTTAGGCTCATAAACTCTTTAAAAGAAAAGAAAATTAGTAAACACGTACCTATTTGTCGGGCATAAAATTTATTTCTCTGCTTAGCTGTTTATCCATAACCTGTTCACACATATATATGTACATGTATGCATTTCAAAGCAATTTTCAATTCAGTTCAACATTTGATTCGATTTAGCCAAATTAAAATTCATTCACATATTGGTTAAATTAATTATCATTCCAATATATTTCTATCAAACTAATTATCAAACAACACAACCCGCAGTTAATTTGTGAATTAGCTTTTCAAATGCATAATTCTAATATATATTCAAAAATCATCTTTTTAGGGCCAAATCACAACAATAATCCTATCTAGTTTTGGTTCTCACACCGGTCAATTAGAAATATGTAGACATACCACTTTCAAAACTCGAACATAAATTCTGATGATGCGATCGCTATAGAGATCATCAAAACCATCTTTAGGCAACTAGAGTGTGATTATATCTATCCAGTATATTAAAACTTCGAATACACATGGATCAAACGTATTACAAAATCTTTATATACTTGATTGTCCAAATTCAAAAAAAAATACTCAAATACGTATAATATGGTTTTAAATTTTCAAAACAAATTTTGTTTTCAATTTTATTTTAAAAGTAACACTCTTCGGACTCATTCTCGGATACTACTGATCCCATCTCTAACGAGTCATTCCCATTGGATATTACTAATCCAACCTCTGATGAATTCTTACGTTCGGTTCTAATGTACCTTGTTCTAAAGCTCTGTAAACCAAAGATCTGATACCAAATATAACGACCCGAACTTCCCTGGTCTTCGAAGAGAAGAGAAAGAACGAATTGTTTGAGAATGGGACAAATCAAAACACAAACAGAAGAACATTTCCTTACTTATTACCACAATTCCATCAGAATACAAGGATATAGCAGGGTATGAATAAATAATATACATTTGATAAATATCAGAGATTTACAGATTACAATGCAGCGGAAAAATAATACAAAACACAACTGAAAGAAATACACGGATACAGAGCTTTCCGAATATCACTTCAGCTATAAACCAGGATCCGCTGAATATAAATCCGCAAAACCAAAACTCCTAGCTGCCTGTGTGGAAAATATGGGCACCCAGAGTTTAGGTTAAAACAATAAACTCTAGGTCAGTCATGTGAGAAGTGTGAGAACTAAAACAGTTATTAATTTGATTTTAAAGTTAGGTAAATCAAGGGACCACGCCGTATAACACGAAACGGGTTTTAACCCCAAGAATACCAGTGCATAAACAAACAGCACAATGCTAAATAAAGAACAATGAAGCTATTATAAGTTCCATGTCCCATCACACAATGCAACGCAAGCCGGAGGATAGGATTTTACCTTATAATAGCCAATTAATGCTTGATACGTGAAATTTAATCTTTTGTTATTACTACAAGTGAAGAATACAACTTCAAATATAAATGTATCAATCATAGACGGCATGTGTACCATATATCATGTCCCATACAAATTCTGCAATTAAAACCATATGATGTCGTATTGGAAGTTGGATTTCCATCGTAAACCAAGGCAAGGGATCGTCCTTAACGAATTCGAGACAATCTAATCTATGTTCTTAGGCTACAGCCGCAACTGCACCTAGGAGCCACAGGGACGGTCCACATTTTAAGTGGATTAAAAATCCCTGAGCAATACGTCTCCCCGCCCTATGGGGCGTACATGAGCCAGATGACTCAATATCCATCGGTTCCATAATAACCGATATATCCGAGGCGCCTCTCTATCCATCAAGTAATAATAAGCAACATCCGCATGAGTAAAATGTCCGGCCTTGCAAAACCCTGACACCACTCCTAACTAGAAGGAAACGCATGCCCTCCCTAGATCCTCTCTCGTTTCTGGTTCATACCGGGATGTGAGGCTCGCGAATTGACGCTACGCAAAGCTATGCTATATTAAAGCCGTGCTTTGATCATCAACAACAAGACTTTGCTTTTCAACAAAAGCCTTGATCATTTGCATCTCAGCATGCCACATAGGCAATTCACGCCATCCGACTGATGTCTATCGATATATAACCACTGAGCTTGTACGTCTCAGAGAAAGGTGTTAAGCAAGAGAATAAATTCTCCACCACCAAACAGATATATATTTAATAGAGATCAATCAACAGGGAGTAAAATCCAATGTCATACACACAGTCCATTTACAAGTCCGTTTTGGGTTTGAACGAAACTTGAGGCACCTTATTCCTCGTCCCATATGTCCAATACAAGAGAGAGGCCCTCGCATATCCATCGATCTCCAAGTACGTCTAGATGATCACCATTTATTACCTCATCTTGGGTGTAAAGCCCAATCAAGACATCACTAATCATCCAAACAATGTGAAGACCTCCGGTCTTCAACCACCATCTTCATCTTCAACTAATCGTCGTATCAGTTATTAAGAATTGGATAAACCCGGTCTTTCCGAATAACTCGCGTATTTTATAAACAAGTGTTACACAAACACAACATACGCCTCATTCCAATCCATAATATTCTTTTATTCAAATATTCTTTTCACAATTTCAAACCATATTAAGGTTTATCCAAACTAGTTGGGATTAGCTGTAACAACCCGCAAATTCTGAACCAATTTAAAATTTTTATTTTAGAAAATTTTAATGAATTTTGAGGTTATAATATAATTTATATTAATAATAATGGCTAGAATTTATTTTAATCGAAGTTAAAACGAATAAATTTAATTTAAATATAAATGGAGTTAGAAATGGCGTGGTAGTTTTAAAATTTGATTTTGAACTTTAACTGAATGTACAGGATTCAAAATAAATCAGAATTGAGTGAAACTAAAAAATTTTAAATCTGTTTAATCATATCTTTCTAACAAATCTGAAAAATTGATATTTCATAGCGGGAATCAAAAGTTATGGTCAATTCAATTTTTAGATAGGTCGCTGTAGAATTTATATATATATTATATATGGCCCGAAGGGCTACTTTTCACATATGAAGGAATTTCGACTCGAAACCACTTCCATTGAGCCTGGAATAATGTTTCTGCACTTAAAAAGTATAAACACTTAAATATTTTGAGTTTCAGAATTTATTTGTTTAAAAATGTATTTTTAATATTAAATATGTACGCCTTGAAAATAGTCAATTTTCAAACGACCTCCGTTTTCGATGAAACCATTTTTGTTGGAACCAGAATGTTAAATTATAGCTAGATTTCAATTTTCAGAATTTTTCGAATTAATATGTGAGCGTGGCAAAAGAAAACATGTTTTGACTATTTCAGTTAAATTTAAACGACTTGAAAATAGCCATTTTTCAAACAGTCTCAGAATTCAACGAAATTAGTCTTGTTAGAACCGTATCGTCATAAGAAGGCTAAAAATAATTTTTTTGGAATTTTCTGAGGTCGTATGTGGCCCCGGCATATTTAAATGTACGGTCAATATTTTATTAATTAATTTTTAATGGTATTTTAAATAAAATTTCTATAGATTTCGGAATTGGACCCCGAGACCTGTCCCATTGCGTTCAGAAGGCCTCAAAACGTTAAGATCGATAGTAAGCAAGCCCAATTCTGAGGCAGTCCAGAAATCCACCTTTTTAACACGTTTTTCAATGAATTTAATAAAAAAATAATATAGAAAACCCTAACCCTAAAAATGCCAGCCGCCATCCTATTCCCTGAATGGCCAGAAAGCTCCCAATTTCAAACACTAATTTCTCTTAATCCGCTCTATGAAAATCAACAAATTATATATCAAATCGAAGAGAATTCAGAGAGCTTCGAATCTATACGGTTAAGATCGGGTTTTGGTGCATGGATTTCGCGAATTTAGAGCAGGAAGGCAGCGCGTTCGTGGTGGTTTTCAGGCACCTAGGGACCCGCGAGCTGTCCATGGTGGGGGGGCACAGGTGCGGTGGCCGACGGCGCACGAGGTGATGGTGTTCGATCGGCTGTCTGGTGCTCGGGTTGGCATGCACAGGGAGGTTGGGCGGTGGAAATTGGGTTCAGCCGTGACTAGAACGGGAAGAAGATAGGTTAATTATTTTATTAATATTTATTTATTTAATATTTAATTTATCCGATGTTTAAAATTGAATATCTTTTTACTGCGATATCAGAATTCAACGAAACGACTTGCGTTGGACTCGTCTTTCCGAGATCTTCGCAATGGCGCAGACCAGAGCTGAATCCGAGACAATTGAATTTTCAGCCATATCAATGTGAGCACTCTAATTTTTATTATTTAAATTATTTTTAATTATTTTTCTCATGTTAATAATAATTGTATTGTGATGTTAAATCAAATCTGAAATGTTCTGTGTTGTACATATTGTTGATTGTTGCTTGTGTTATGTTTTGTGGTTCGTGATATGCTAGATCCGCGTTGAATTTAATATATTGTTGAATTTTATTTGCGATTAGAAAATTAAATCTAAATTTAGATTTAAATCATATTTTATTCAGATCTAATTGCTCTAATTTATTTTAAATTATTATTTTTATTATTCTAAAAGGAACAATGAAATTTGAACGACAAATAAAACATATCTTTATTTGTTGATGCTACAATAGAATTGGAACGACAAATAAAAACTCATTTTTATTTGTTGATATCACCATAGAAATTGGACGACATATAAAACCTTATTTTCTATTTGTTTATGCTACAATAGAATTTAAACAACAAATGAAACTTATTGTTATTTGTTTATTTTAGAATAAGATTTGAACGACAAATAAAATATTATTTTTATTTGTTTATTTACTATAGAATATGAACAACAAATAGAATATATTTTTATTTGTTTCCATTACAACAGAATTTAGCCAACGAATAAAATCCTATTTTATTTGTTTACATTTAGAACACGGTTTATGAATTATGGTAAAAAATTCCTCTTTTCTGTTACCTTAAACATAAAAAGTTATAGAATAAGAATAACAATAAAATATTAAATTTTATTGTTGATATTACAAGCATATGGGAAAATAAAACTTTATTTACATTGTATGTGTAAAAAAAGGTTATATTTGGAAACCACCTTTTTGTTTACATTTTTAGGTTAAAAAAAAACCATGTTTTGGAAATCACAATTTTGTTTACATTTTATATGTAAATAAGAAATTATTTTTAGAAGTTACATAGAAATATAAGTTTTACTTTTTATTTGTATTCCACCATGCAAATAAAATGTTGGAAATAAAAGTACACTTTTTATTTGCATTCTACAACGCAAATAAACATAGAAATTAAAAGTTTGCTTTTCATTTGCACTTTTCAATGCAAATATAGCATGAAATAAAATTCATTTTTCTTATTTGCATCTCACAATGCAAATATAACTTGAAAATAAAAAGTACATTTTTATTTGTGTTCGACAACACAAATAAAACTAGAAAATATAACATGTATTGAAAATAAAGTTTTGTTCTTTTATTTGCGATAAAAAATGAAAATATATTTTGAAAATAAAGTTTGTTCTTCTATTTACATTCACTGATGCAAATATAACATGGAAAAATAAGTTAACTTTTTATTTGTGTTCTTCAATGCAAATATACATTGAAATTAAAGATTATTCTTTTATTTACATTCGCAAATGTAAATATACATTGAAATTAAAGTTTATTCTTTTATTTGCATTCTCTAATGCAAATATACATTAAAATATAAATTGTTCTTTTATCTGCATTCCCTAATGCAAATATATTTTGAAAATAGAGTTTGCCCTTTTATTTGCATTCACAAATGCAAATATATTCTGCAAATAAAATTTGTTCTTTTATTTGCATTCTTCAATGCAAATATACATTGGAAATAAAATTATTTCTTTTATTTGCATTCACAAATGCAAATATATATTGAAAATAAAATTTGCTCTTTTTACATTCACAAATGTAAATATATTTTGAAAATCAAGTTTGTTCTTTTATTTGCATTCCACAATGCAACATAACATCAAAAATAAAAGTTACATTTTTATTTGCAAACATAAAAATGAAATAAACATCTTTGTCAAACTTGATTTAGTTAAAATGAAATAAACATTTTTGCCAAACTTGATTAGTTAAAATAAAATAATTTCTTTTGTCAATTTATACTAGTTGAAATAAAATAATCATTTTTATCAATTTATAATAGTGGAAACAAAATATCATTTTTGTCAATTTATGATTAGTTGAAATGGAAATAACCTTTTTGTCAATTATATTAGTTGAGAAAAAAAATGTACATCTGGTCAACTTTAGATGGTTGAAAACAAAAAGGACATTTTGTTAAATTAAAGAATTAAGCACAAATAGCATTTTTATAATTTATATGCAAATTCAATAATTGCCTTTATTTGCATAACGTGTAAAAGAAATTATAAGCAAATAGAAAAATCATTTCTTTATTTTACAAATTTTCATTAGCAACTATATCTAAATATAAAAATCATATTATTGGTCAACACATACATTAGGATGTGTAGGTGAGTTAAAGTAACATCCTTTGCATACATTAGAATTTGTGTGCAATCTAAATTAAACATTTTGTGTGCTAGGATATACCTTGAAAACATTTGCCAATAAGGCTATTTCACTTATGTGTAAATGTTAAGAATATGTACATATAAATAAAAGAAAATAGAAAATTATCTTTTATTTGTCATCCACATCAATGTCACATAAATAAATTATAGTTTATTCGACCTTAGAAATGTATAGGGAAATTATACGAATAAAAATACATTTTTATTCGGTATTAGAAATATTATAACATGTTAGTTCATTATCATCAACATGTTAGTAGAATTAAATTGGTTGAATTCTTTAACCAATCATTTATTTTTATGAACTGTTATTGGCTGAAAACCCCACACGGGTGTTGGGATGAAAATTTACATACACTAATCCCAATATTTAGTTGTATGTTGATCGTTAGATCGACAGGCTGCGATGAGTGTTATTATTTAATTTTAACGCTTACACAGTGGAAATTACACTTTGGATGTAGATGGATGATTTGATGATTATACTGTATTGTCATATATATGATATGTGTGAAATCCATATAATCAAAATTATATGGTAAATGTTTGAGTCGCATTTCAATTCAGGTGTTCTTTTAAATAAGAATATTTTTACATTAGAAATCCTTTTTATATAAAGTTTATATTTTCATAATTTTTTTTATTGTTAATCAAGTATATGTTAAAACAAAGGATATTTGTAAAAGATAGAATTTGTAATATAAAGAAACCTTCTCATTATAATCTTTTATATAAAGAATTTTTTTTTATGATTACTTTAAAATATGTTTTTAAAGATTATCAGGATTTGCAATTATATTTTGGGATATGAAATAAATCGAGATGTGAAGTGGATGTATCGTGGACGATGTTTTAAACGACGTTTGTCCTTTAATCCAATTTACATTGAAATTATTATTTGGAATTTATAAATCTATTTTATAGATTTAAATAGGCATTTTCTAAGAATCAAGTTTTCCCGATTTTAATATATTAAATTGGAATTAAGTGGAAATTCGATTGGTAATAATCGAAATGGGCTTCTGTAAAAGAAGACCGATATTAAAGATGAAATTTAAGAGGCTTTACCGTTATTCCATTTATATTATTAGTCCGATACAGAAATTTATATCGATTATGTATTGATTTGATTTCTGTGGAACTCCATGTTTTGTAAATTGATTTGTAGGTTTATCGTGAACTGTGTTTTAAAGGACACTAGTTCTTTAACCTATTTAAGACAAGATTTATTCCTTAAAATAAATGATCTTGTAATAATGATTTTTGATATCAAATCAAAACTGGAGTATTAATAAATCTTTTAAGGAAGATTTAAGATTTTATTTTCAGAGCTTATCTTTGATAAAATTAATGAGAATCTTCTAATATGAATATCTTATTAAAAGAATATTCTGAGTTGGAATGTGGCGTAATGTGTGATTTTCCAATATTTGCTTTTTGATCACAAAATACGCGAGTTATTCAGAAAGACCGGGTTTAACCCATTCTGAATAATCATCACGACGATCAAGAGTCGAAGATGAAGACGGTGATTGAAGACCGAAGGTTTTCACGTCGTTGGGATGATGATGACTAGTATCTTGAATCGGGATTGGCCTTCCAAGGCAAGGTATTTGGTAATGATCGTCCAAATGCATTTGGAGATCGACGGACACGTTATTTCGCTCAGACCCGGAGCAGACTTGTAAATGGATTGCGTGTCTGACATTGTATTCATTTCTACTGTATTTGTTGAACGCTACTGATTATATATTTCTGTTTGGTGGTGAAGAATTTATTCTTTACTTATCACCCTTCTCTAAGACGTATGAGCTTAGAGGTTATATATATATATATATATATATATTGGTAGATGATCAATAATATGGTAGGGTCTGACAATGTGACATGCTAAGATGCAAATGATCAAGGCTTTGTTGAAAAGCAGGCCTTGTGGTTGATGATCAAAGCACAATCTCTTTAGGCATAGCTTTGTGTATATCGTGGCTTCGCGAGCCTCACACACCGGTTAAGTCTAAAATGGGAGAAGGGAACGCAGGGAGTGCACACGTTTCTTTCTAGATAGAAGTGGTGTTGGGCTTTAACACGGCCCGACATTTACTTATGTGGTTGATGGAATTTTGCGAGGCCTCGGTTTATTCTTATCGGTCGCTCTCGGCCGATTTGTAGGTCCAATAGGATCGGGGAGCGTGTGTTCAGACATAACTAATCCACTAAAGTATTTGTGGACCGACCCTGCTATATCCAAGAGTTCGCCAGCGTCCGAATCCTGAGGCATTGCTAGAGTGTCTCGAATCGGTAAGGAGCTCCTCCCTAGCCTTGACTCATGATGGAAACCCAATTTCCAATACGCCCCTTGTGGTTTTGGTTGTATAACTAGTATGGCGACATAGTAGATGGTAGCTATGCCGTCTAGGATTGATATTATATTTGAAATGTTTTAATTATATATATATACACTAATGATAATATCGTTTTTACGTATCAAGCATCTTTTGACCATTATAAGGTAAAACCCTATCCTCTGGTGTGCGTTGCATCGTGTGATGGGACCTGGGTTTTATAATGGTTTCATTTTTCTAAAAAGCATTACGTTATTTGACGATTTACTTTATTTATGCACTGGCAATCCAATGGAGTAAACCCGTTCCGCGTTAGCAGCATGATCCCGTGATTAGCCTTATTATTAGACAAATTTGGTTAAGAATTCTCACACCAGTCCTTGTTGCTGGCTATGGAGCTGGTTACGCATGATAGGGGGTTCTCGCCATGGTGTTTGGTGGCGAGCAGTGGACTCTTACCCCTACATGTCCCTTATTTATTAGGGTTGGTTAGGCGTTAGCCTGGAGGCTCGAAAGGGTCGCCGTAAAACAAGGTGTACTGGGGTACCTCTGTAAGCCACGGTGGGAGGTTAGCCCACTGCCTGATGGTTGGATCGTTACAGCTGGTATCAGAGCTCAGGTTAGCTCAAATCTTCGGGGTACAATTCATTAGAACTGAACAGAAGACTCATCAGAGGTTGGATTAGTAATATCCAATAAGAATACTCATTAGAGATAGGATCAGCAGTATCCTAGAATGAGAAAACTCATTAGAGATGGGGTTAGCAATGCCCTAGAATGAGTAAGAGGGGAAATTTATAATTAACATACTTGTAATTATATATAGTTCGATTTTAGAAAATATGATTTTTGAATATATAAAAGTTATATATTTCTAAATCTAATCAACTAATTGATTGATGATTGTGTTATGTGAATATGAATTCAACTAATAAAATTATTAAACAATTAAAGAATGAAGATTAAATTAGTCAAATAAACAACTTTAGCTTCATTTCCTTTTCGAGGACGAAAAGATTTTAAGTGGGGGAGATTGTAACAACCCACAAATTCTGAACCAATTTAAAATTTTTATTTTAGAAAATTTTAATGAATTTTGAGGTTACAATATAATTTATATTAATAATAATGGCTAGAATTTATTTTAATCGAAGTTAAAACGAATAAATTTAATTTAAATATAAATGGAGTTAGAAATGGCGCGGTAGTTTTAAATTTGATTTTGAACTTTAACTGAATGTACAGGATTCAAAATAAATCAGAATTGAGTGAAACCAGAAATTTTTAAATCTGTTTAATCATATCTTTCTAACAAATCTGAAAAATTGAAATTTCATAGCGGGAGTCAAAAGTTATGGCCAATTCAATTTTTAGATAGGTCGCTGTAGAATTTATATATATATTATATATGGCCCGAAGGGCTACTTTTCACATATGAAGGAATTTCGACTCGAAACCACTTCCATTGAGTCTGGAATAATGTTTCTGCATTTAAAAAGTATAAACACTTATATATTTTGAGTTTCAGAATTTACTTGTTTAAAAATGTATTTTTAATATTAAATATATACGCCTTGAAAATAGTCAATTTTCAAACGACCCCCGTTTTCGACAAAACCATTTTTGTTGGAACCGGAATGTCAAATTATAGCTAGATTTCAATTTTTAGAATTTTTTGAATTAATATGCGAGTGTGGCAAAAGAAAATGTGTTTTGACTATTTCAGTTAAATTTAAACGACTTGAAAATAGCCATTTTTCAAACAGTCTCAAAATTAAACGAAATTATTCTTGTTAGAACCGTATCATCATAAGAAAGCTAAAAATAATTTTTTTGGAATTTTCTGAGGTCGTATGTGGCCCCGACATATTTAAATGTACGGTCAATATTTAATTAATTAATTTTTAATGGTATTTTAAATAAAATTTCTACAGATTTCGGAATTGGACCCCGAGACCTGTCCCATTGCGTTCAGAAGGCCTCAAAACGTTAAGATCGACAGTAAGCAAGCCCAATTCTGAGACAGTCTAGAAATCCACTTTTTAACACGTTTTTCAATGAATTTAATAAAAAAAAAATATAGAAAACCCTAACCCTAAAAATGCCAGCCGCCGTCCTATTCCCTGAATGGCCAGAAATCTCCCAATTTCAAACACTAATTTCTCTTAATCCGCTCCATGAAAATCAACATATTATATATCAAATCGAAGAGAATTCAGAGAGCTTCGAATTTATACGGTTAAGATCGGGTTTTGGTGCACGGATTTCGCGAATTTAGAGCAGGAAGGCGGCACGTTCGTGGTGGTTTTCAGGCACCTAGGGATCCACGAGCTGACCATGGTGGGGGGCGCAGGTGCGGTGGTCGACGGTGCGCGAGGTGATGGTGTTCGATCGGCGGTCTGGTGCTCGGGTTGGCGCGCGCAGGGAGGTTGGGCGGTGGAAATTGGGTTCGGCCGTGACTAGAACGGGAAGAAGATAGGTTAATTATTTTATTATTATTTATTTAATATTTAATTTATCCGATGTTTAAAATTGAATATCTTTTTACTGCGATATCAGAATTCAACGAAACGACGTGCGTTGGACTCGTCTTTCCGAGATCTTCGCAATGGCGCAGACCAGAGCTAAATCCGAGAGAGTTGAATTTTCATCCATATCAATGTGAGAACTCTAATTTTTATTATTTAAATTATTTTTAATTATTTTTCTCATGTTAATAATAATTATATTGTGATGTTAAATCAAATCTGAAATGTTCTGTATTGTACATATTGTTGATTGTTGCTTGTGTTACGTTTTGTGGTTCATGATATGCTAGATCCGCGTTGAATTTAATATATTGTTGAATTTTATTTGCGATTAGAAAATTAAATCTAAATTTAGATTTAAATCATATTTTATTCAGATCTAATTGCTCTAATTTATTTTAAATTATTATTTTTATTATTCTAAAAGGAACAATGAAATTTGAACGACAAATAAAACATATCTTTATTTGTTGATGCTATAATAGAATTGGAACGACAAATAAGAACTCATTTTTATTTGTTGATATCACCATAGAAATTGGACGACATATAAAACCTTATTTTCTATTTGTTTATGCTACAATAGAATTTAAACAACAAATGAACCTTATTGTTATTTGTTTATTTTAGAATAAGATTTGAACGACAAATAAAATATTATTTTTATTTGTTTATTTACAATAGAATATGAACAACAAATAGAATATATTTTTATTTGTTTCCATTACAACAGAATTTGGCCAACGAATAAAATCCTATTTTGTTTGTTACATTTAGAACACGGTTTATGAATTACGGTAAAAATTTCCTCTTTTCTGTTACCTTAAACATAAAAAGTTATAGAATAAGAATAACAATAAAATATTAAATTTTATTGTTGATATTACAAGCATATGGGAAAATAAAACTTTATTTACATTGTATGTGTAAAAAAAGGTTATATTTGGAAACCACCTTTTTGTTTACATTTTTAGGTAAATAAAAAAAAATCATGTTTTGGAAATCACAATTTTGTTTAAATTTTATATGTAAATAAGAAATTATTTTCAGAAGTTACATAGAAATATAAGTTTTACTTTTTATTTGTATTCCACCATGAAAATAAAATGTTGAAAATAAAAGTACACTTTTTATTTGCATTCTACAACGCAAATAAACATAGAAATTAAAAGTTTGTTTTTCATTTGCACTTTTCAATGCAAATATAGCATGAAATAAAATTCATTTTTCTTATTTGCATCTCACAATGCAAATATAACTTGAAAATAAAAAGTACATTTTTATTTGTGTTCGACAACACAAATAAAACTAGAAAATATAACATGTATTGAAAATAAAGTTTTGTTCTTTTATTTGCGTTCAAAAATGCAAATATATTTTGAAAATAAAGTTTGTTCTTCTATTTACATTCACTAATGCAAATATAACATGGAAAAATAAGTTAACTTTTTATTTGTGTTCTTCAATGCAAATATACATTGAAATTAAAGATTATTCTTTTATTTACATTCACAAATGTAAATATACATTGAAATTAAAGTTTATTCATTTATTTGCATTGTCTAATGCAAATATACATTAAAATATAATTTGTTCTTTTATCTGCATTCCCTAATGCAAATATATTTTGAAAATAGAGTTTGCCCTTTTATTTGCATTCACAAATGCAAATATATTCTGCAAATAAATTTTGTTCTTTTATTTGCATTCTTCAATGCAAATATACATTGGAAATAAAATTATTTCTTTTATTTGCATTCACAAATGCAAATATATATTGAAAATAAAATTTGCTCTTTTTACATTCACAAATGTAAATATACTTTGAAAATCAAGTTTGTTCTTTAATTTGCATCCCACAATGCAACATAACATCAAAAATAAAAGTTACATTTTTATTTGCAAACATAAAAATGAAATAAACATCTTTGTCAAACTTGATTTAGTTAAAATGAAATAAACATTTTTGCCAAACTTGATTAGTTAAAATAAAATAATGACTTTTGTCAATTTATACTAGTTGAAATAAAATAATCATTTTTATCAATTTATACTAGTGGAAACATAATATGCATTTTTGTCAATTTATGATTAGTTGAGATGGAAATAACATTTTTGTCAATTATATTAGTTGAGAAAATAAATGTACATCCGGTCCACTTTAGATGGTTGAAAACAAAAAGGACATTTTGTTAAATAAAAGAATTAAGCACAAACAGCATTTTTATAATTTATATGCAAATTTAATAATTGCCTTTATTTGCATAACATGTAGAAGAAATTATAAGCAAATATAAAAATCATTTCTTTATTTTACAAATTTTCATTTGCAACTATATCTAAATATAAAAATCATATTATTGGTCAACACATACATTAGGATGTGTAGGTGAGTTAAAGTAACATCCTTTGCATACATTAGAATTTGTGTGCAATCTAAATTAAACATTTTGTGTGCTAGGATATACCTTGAAAACATTTTCCAATAAGGCTATTTCACTTATGTGTAAATGTTAAGAATATGTACATATAAATAAAAGAAAATAGAAAATTATCTTTTATTTGTCATCCACAGCAATGCCACATAAATAAATTATAGTTTATTCGACCTTAGAAATGTATAGGGAAATTATACGAATAAAAATACAGTTTTATTCGGTATTAGAAATATTATAACATGTTAGTTCATTATCATTAACATGTTAGTAGAATTAAATTGGTTGAATTCTTTAACCAATCATTTATTTTTATGAACTGTTATTGGTTGAAAACTCCACACGGGTGTTGGGATGAAAATTTACATACACTAATCCCAATATTTAGTTGTATGTTGATCATTGGATCGACAGGCTACAATGAGCGGTATTATTTAATTTTAACGCTTACACAGTGGAAATTACACTTTGGATGTAGATGGATGATTTGATGATTATACTGTTATTGTCATATATATGATATGTGTGAAATCCATATAATCAAAATTATATGGTAAATGTTTGAGTCGCATTTCGATTCAGGTGTTCTTTTAAATAAGAATATTTTTACATTAGAAATCCTTTTTATATAAAGTATATATTTTCATAAAAAAAAATATTGTTAATCAAGTATATGTTAAAACAAAGGATATTTGTAAAAGATAGAATTTGTAATATAAAGAAACCTTCTCATTATAATCTTTTATATAAAGAATATATTTTTTATGATTACTTTAAAATATGTTTTTAAAGATTATCAGGATTTGCAATTATATTTTGGGATATGAAATAAATCGAGATGTGAAGTGGATGTATCGTGGACGATGTTTTAAATGACGTTTGTCCTTTAATCCAATTTACATTGAAATTATTATTTAGAATTTATAAATCTATTTTATAGATTTAAGACAAGATTTATTCCTTAAGATAAATGATCTTGTAATAATGATTTTTGATATCAAATCAAAACTGGAGTTTTAATAAATCTTTTAAGGAAGATTTAAGATTTTATTTTCAGAGTTTATCTTTGATAAAATTAATGAGAATCTTCTAATATGAATATCTTATTAAAAGAATATTCTGAGTTGTGATGTGGCGTAATGTGTGATTTTCCAATATTTGCTTTTTATTCACAAAATAAGCGAGTTATTCAGAAAGACTGGGTTTAACACATTCTGAATAATCATCACGACGATCAAGAGTCGAAGATGAAGACGATGATTGAAGACCGAAGGTTTTCACATCGTTGGGATGATGATGACTGGTATCTTGAATTGGGATTGGCCTTCCAAGGCAAGGTATTTGGTAATGATCGTCCAAACGCATTTGGAGATCGACGGACACGTTGTTTCGCTCAGACCCAGAGCGGACTTGTAAATGGATTGCGTGTCTGAAATTGTATTCATTTCTACTGTATTTGTTGAACACTACTGATTATATATTTCTGTTTGGTGGTGAAGAATTTATTCTTTACTTATCACCCTTCTCTAAGACGTATGAGCTTAGAGGTTATATATATATTGGTAGATGATCAATAATATGGTAGGGTCTGACAATGTGACATGCTAAGATGCAAATGATCAAGGCTTTGTTGAAAAGCAGGCCTTGTGGTTGATGATCAAAGCACAATCTCTTTAGGCATAGCTTTGTGTATATCGTGGCTTCGCGAGCCTCACACACCGGTTGAGTCTAAAACGGGAGAAGGGAACGCAGGGAGTGCACACGTTTCTTTCTAGCTAGAAGTGGTGTTGGGCTTTAACACGGCCCGACATTTACTTATGTGGTTGATGGAATTTTTGCGAGGCCTCGGTTTATTCTTATCGGTCGCTCTCGGCCGATTTGTAGGTCCAATAGGATCGGGGAGCGTGTGTTCAGGCATAACTAATCCACTAAAGTATTTGTGGACCGACCCTGCTATATCCAAGAGTTCGCCAGCGTCCGAATCCTGAGGCATTGCTAGAGTGTCTCGAATCGGTAAGGAGCTCCTCCCTAGCCTTGACTCATGATGGAAACCCAATTTCCAATACGCCCCTTGTGGTTTTGGTTGTATAACTAGTATGGCGACATAGTAGATGGTAGCTATGCCGTCTAGGATTGATATTATATTTGAAATGTTTTAATTATATATATATATACACTAATGATAATATCGTTTTTACGTATCAAGCATCTTTTGACCATTATAAGGTAAAACCCTATCCTCTGGTGTGCGTTGCATTGTGTGATGGGACCTGGGTTTTATAATGGTTTCATTTTTCTAAAAAGCATTACGTTATTTGACGATTTACTTTATTTATGCACTGGCAATCCAATGGAGTAAACCTGTTCCGCGTTAGCAGCATGATCCTGTGATTAGCCTTATTATTAGACAAATTTGGTTAAGAATTCTCACACCAGTCCTTGTTGCTGGCTATGGAGCTGGTTACGCATGATAGGGGGTTCTCGCCATGGTGTTTGGTGGCGAGCAGTGGACTCTTACCCCTACATGTCCCTTATTTATTAGGGTTGGTTAGGTGTTAGCCTGGAGGCTCGAAAGGGTCGCCGTAAAACAAGGTGTACTGGGGTACCTCTGTAAGCCACGGTGGGAGGTTAGCCCACTGCCTGATGGTTGGATCATTACAGCTGGTATCAGAGCTCAGGTTAGCTCAAATCTTCGGGGTACAATTCATTAGAACTGAACAGAAGACTCATCAGAGGTTGGATTAGTAATATCCAATAAGAATACTCATTAGAGATAGGATCAGCAGTATCCTAGAATGAGAAAACTCATTAGAGATGGGGTTAGCAATGCCCTAGAATGAGTAAGAGGGGAAATTTATAATTAACATACTTGTAATTATATATAGTTCGATTTTAGAAAATATGATTTTTGAATATATAAAAGTTATATATTTCTAAATCTAATCAACTAATTGATTGATGATTGTGTTGTGTGAATATGAATTCAACTAATAAAATTATTAAACAATTAAAGAATGAAGATTAAATTAGTCAAATAAACAACTTTAGCTTCATTTCCTTTTCGAGGACGAAAAGATTTTAAGTGGGGGAGATTGTAACAACCCACAAATTCTGAACCAATTTAAAATTTTTATTTTAGAAAATTTTAATGAATTTTGAGGTTACAATATAATTTATATTAATAATAATGGCTAGAATTTATTTTAATCGAAGTTAAAACGAATAAATTTAATTTAAATATAAATGGAGTTAGAAATGGCGTGGTAGTTTTAAATTTGATTTTGAACTTTAACTGAATGTACAGGATTCAAAATAAATCAGAATTGAGTGAAACCAGAAATTTTTAAATCTGTTTAATCATATCTTTCTAACAAATCTGAAAAATTGAAATTTCATAGCGGGAGTCAAAAGTTATGGCCAATTCAATTTTTAGATAGGTCGCTGTAGAATTTATATATATATTATATATGGCCCGAAGGGCTACTTTTCACATATGAAGGAATTTCGACTCGAAACCACTTCCATTGAGTCTGGAATAATGTTTCTGCATTTAAAAAGTATAAACACTTATATATTTTGAGTTTCAGAATTTACTTGTTTAAAAATGTATTTTTAATATTAAATATATACGCCTTGAAAATAGTCAATTTTCAAACGACCCCCGTTTTCGACAAAACCATTTTTGTTGGAACCGGAATGTCAAATTATAGCTAGATTTCAATTTTTAGAATTTTTTGAATTAATATGCGAGTGTGGCAAAAGAAAATGTGTTTTGACTATTTCAGTTAAATTTAAACGACTTGAAAATAGCCATTTTTCAAACAGTCTCAAAATTAAACGAAATTATTCTTGTTAGAACCGTATCATCATAAGAAAGCTAAAAATATTTTTTTTGGAATTTTCTGAGGTCGTATGTGGCCCCGACATATTTAAATGTACGGTCAATATTTAATTAATTAATTTTTAATGGTATTTTAAATAAAATTTCTACAGATTTCGGAATTGGACCCCGAGACCTGTCCCATTGCGTTCAGAAGGCCTCAAAACGTTAAGATCGACAGTAAGCAAGCCCAATTCTGAGACAGTCTAGAAATCCACTTTTTAACACGTTTTTCAATGAATTTAATAAAAAAATAATATAGAAAACCCTAACCCTAAAAATGCCAGCCGCCGTCCTATTCCCTGAATGGCCAGAAATCTCCCAATTTCAAACACTAATTTCTCTTAATCCGCTCCATGAAAATCAACATATTATATATCAAATCGAAGAGAATTCAGAGAGCTTCGAATTTATACGGTTAAGATCGGGTTTTGGTGCACGGATTTCGCGAATTTAGAGCAGGAAGGCGGCACGTTCGTGGTGGTTTTCAGGCACCTAGGGACCCACGAGCTGACCATGGTGGGGGGCGCAGGTGCGGTGGTCGACGGTGCGCGAGGTGATGGTGTTCGATCGGCGGTCTGGTGCTCGGGTTGGCGCGCGCAGGGAGGTTGGGCGGTGGAAATTGGGTTCGGCCGTGACTAGAACGGGAAGAAGATAGGTTAATTATTTTATTATTATTTATTTAATATTTAATTTATCCGATGTTTAAAATTGAATATCTTTTTACTGCGATATCAGAATTCAACGAAACGACGTGCGTTGGACTCGTCTTTCCGAGATCTTCGCAATGGCGCAGACCAGAGCTAAATCCGAGAGAGTTGAATTTTCATCCATATCAATGTGAGAACTCTAATTTTTATTATTTAAATTATTTTTAATTATTTTTCTCATGTTAATAATAATTATATTGTGATGTTAAATCAAATCTGAAATGTTCTGTATTGTACATATTGTTGATTGTTGCTTGTGTTACGTTTTGTGGTTCATGATATGCTAGATCCGCGTTGAATTTAATATATTGTTGAATTTTATTTGCGATTAGAAAATTAAATCTAAATTTAGATTTAAATCATATTTTATTCAGATCTAATTGCTCTAATTTATTTTAAATTATTATTTTTATTATTCTTAAAGGAACAATGAAATTTGAACGACAAATAAAACATATCTTTATTTGTTGATGCTATAATAGAATTGGAACGACAAATAAGAACTCATTTTTATTTGTTGATATCACCATAGAAATTGGACGACATATAAAACCTTATTTTCTATTTGTTTATGCTACAATAGAATTTAAACAACAAATGAACCTTATTGTTATTTGTTTATTTTAGAATAAGATTTGAACGACAAATAAAATATTATTTTTATTTGTTTATTTACAATAGAATACGAACAACAAATAAAATATATTTTTATTTGTTTCCATTACAACAGAATTTGGCCAACGAATAAAATCCTATTTTGTTTGTTTACATTTAGAACATGGTTTATGAATTACGGTAAAAATTTCCTCTTTTCTGTTACCTTAAACATAAAAAGTTATAGAATAAGAATAACAATAAAATATTAAATTTTATTGTTGATATTACAAGCATATGGGAAAATAAAACTTTATTTATATTGTATGTGTAAAAAAAGGTTATATTTGGAAACCACCTTTTTGTTTACATTTTTAGGTAAATTAAAAAAAAAAAATCATGTTTTGGAAATCACAATTTTGTTTAAATTTTATATGTAAATAAGAAATTATTTTCAGAAGTTACATAGAAATATAAGTTTTACTTTTTATTTGTATTCCACCATGCAAATAAAATGTTGAAAATAAAAGTACACTTTTTATTTGCATTCTACAACGCAAATAAACATAGAAATTAAAAGTTTGCTTTTCATTTGCACTTTTCAATGCAAATATAGCATGAAATAAAATTCATTTTTCTTATTTGCATCTCACAATGCAAATATAACTTGAAAATAAAAAGTACATTTTTATTTGTGTTCGACAACACAAATAAAACTAGAAAATATAACATGTATTGAAAATAAAGTTTTGTTCTTTTATTTGCGTTCAAAAATGCAAATATATTTTGAAAATAAAGTTTGTTCTTCTATTTACATTCACTAATGCAAATATAACATGGAAAAATAAGTTAACTTTTTATTTGTGTTCTTCAATGCAAATATACATTGAAATTAAAGATTATTCTTTTATTTACATTCACAAATGTAAATATACATTGAAATTAAAGTTTATTCATTTATTTGCATTGTCTAATGCAAATATACATTAAAATATAATTTGTTCTTTTATCTGCATTCCCTAATGCAAATATATTTTGAAAATAGAGTTTGCCCTTTTATTTGCATTCACAAATGCAAATATATTCTGCAAATAAATTTTGTTCTTTTATTTGCATTCTTCAATGCAAATATACATTGGAAATAAAATTATTTCTTTTATTTGCATTCACAAATGCAAATATATATTGAAAATAAAATTTGCTCTTTTTACATTCACAAATGTAAATATACTTTGAAAATCAAGTTTGTTCTTTTATTTGCATCCCACAATGCAACATAACATCAAAAATAAAAGTTACATTTTTATTTGCAAACATAAAAATGAAATAAACATCTTTGTCAAACTTAATTTAGTTAAAATGAAATAAACATTTTTGCCAAACTTGATTAGTTAAAATAAAATAATGACTTTTGTCAATTTATACTAGTTGAAATAAAATAATCATTTTTATCAATTTATACTAGTGGAAACATAATATGCATTTTTGTCAATTTATGATTAGCTGAGATGGAAATAACATTTTTGTCAATTATATTAGTTGAGAAAATAAATGTACATCCGGTCCACTTTAGATGGTTGAAAACAAAAAGGACATTTTGTTAAATAAAAGAATTAAGCACAAATAGCATTTTTATAATTTATATGCAAATTTAATAATTGCCTTTATTTGCATAACATGTAGAAGAAATTATAAGCAAATATAAAAATCATTTCTTTATTTTACAAATTTTCATTTGCAACTATATCTAAATATAAAAATCATATTATTGGTCAACACATACATTAGGATGTGTAGGTGAGTTAAAGTAACATCCTTTGCATACATTAGAATTTGTGTGCAATCTAAATTAAACATTTTGTGTGCTAGGATATACCTTGAAAACATTTTCCAATAAGGCTATTTCACTTATGTGTAAATGTTAAGAATATGTACATATAAATAAAAGAAAATAGAAAATTATCTTTTATTTGTCATCCACAGCAATGCCACATAAATAAATTATAGTTTATTCGACCTTAGAAATGTATAGGGAAATTATACGAATAAAAA
The DNA here is from genome assembly GCA_030737875.1 of Allium sativum. Classification (NCBI taxonomy): domain Eukaryota; kingdom Viridiplantae; phylum Streptophyta; class Magnoliopsida; order Asparagales; family Amaryllidaceae; genus Allium; species Allium sativum. The sequence goes on along the minus strand of CM060910.1, from coordinate 197,147,208 downwards.
TACATTTTTATTCTGTATTAGAAATATTATAACATGTTAGTTCATTATCATCAACATGTTAGTAGAATTAAATTGGTTGAATTCTTTAACCAATCATTTATTTTTATGAACTGTTATTGGTTGAAAACTCCACACGGGTGTTGGGATGAAAATTTACATACACTAATCCCAATATTTAGTTGTATGTTGATCGTTGGATCGACAGGCTACAATGAGCGGTATTATTTAATTTTAACGCTTACACAGTGGAAATTACACTTTGGATGTAGATGGATGATTTGATGATTATACTGTTATTGTCATATATATGATATGTGTGAAATCCATATAATCAAAATTATATGGTAAATGTTTGAGTCGCATTTCGATTCAGGTGTTCTTTTAAATAAGAATATTTTTACATTAGAAATCCTTTTTATATAAAGTATATATTTTCATAAAAAAAAATATTGTTAATCAAGTATATGTTAAAACAAAGGATATTTGTAAAAGATAGAATTTGTAATATAAAGAAACCTTCTCATTATAATCTTTTATATAAAGAATATATTTTTTATGATTACTTTAAAATATGTTTTTAAAGATTATCAGGATTTGCAATTATATTTTGGGATATGAAATAAATCGAGATGTGAAGTGGATGTATCGTGGACGATGTTTTAAATGACGTTTGTCCTTTAATCCAATTTACATTGAAATTATTATTTAGAATTTATAAATCTATTTTATAGATTTAAGACAAGATTTATTCCTTAAGATAAATGATCTTGTAATAATGATTTTTGATATCAAATCAAAACTGGAGTTTTAATAAATCTTTTAAGGAAGATTTAAGATTTTATTTTCAGAGTTTATCTTTGATAAAATTAATGAGAATCTTCTAATATGAATATCTTATTAAAAGAATATTCTGAGTTGTAATGTGGCGTAATGTGTGATTTTCCAATATTTGCTTTTTATTCACAAAATAAGCGAGTTATTCAGAAAGACTGGGTTTAACACATTCTGAATAATCATCACGACGATCAAGAGTCGAAGATGAAGACGATGATTGAAGACCGAAGGTTTTCACATCGTTGGTATGATGATGACTGGTATCTTGAATTGGGATTGGCCTTCCAAGGCAAGGTATTTGGTAATGATCGTCCAAACGCATTTGGAGATCGACGGACACGTTGTTTCGCTCAGACCCAGAGCGGACTTGTAAATGGATTGCGTGTCTGAAATTGTATTTATTTCTACTGTATTTGTTGAACACTACTGATTATATATTTCTGTTTGGTGGTGAAGAATTTATTCTTTACTTATCACCCTTCTCTAAGACGTATGAGCTTAGAGGTTATATATATATATTGGTAGATGATCAATAATATGGTAGGGTCTGACAATGTGACATGCTATGATGCAAATGATCAAGGCTTTGTTGAAAAGCAGGCCTTGTGGTTGATGATCAAAGCACAGTCTCTTTAGGCATAGCTTTGTGTATATTGCGACTTCGTGAGCCTCACACACCGGCTGAGTCTAAAACAGGAGAAGGGAACGCAGGAGTGCACACGTTTCTTTCTAGCTAGAAGTGGTGTTGGGCTTTAACACGGCTCGACATTTGCTTATGTGGTTGATGGAATTTTTGCGAGGCCTCGGTTTATTCTTATCAGTCGCCCTCGGCCGATTTGTAGGTCCAATAGGATCGGGGAGCGTGTGTTCAGGCATAACTAATCCACTAAAGTATTTGTGGACCGGCCCTGCTGTATCCAAGGGTTCGCCAGCGTCCAAATCCTGAGGCATTGCTAGAGTGTCTCGAATCGATAAGGAGCTCCTCCTTAGCCTTGACTCATGATGGAAACCCAATTTCCAATACGTCCCTTGCGGTTTTGGTTGTATAACTTGTATGGCGACATAGTAGATGGTAGTTATGCCATCTAGGATTGATATTATATTTGAAATGTTTTAAATATGTATATATACACACTAATGATAATATCGTTTTTACGTATCAAGCATCTTTTGACCATTATAAGGTAAAACCCTATCCTCTGGTGTGCGTTGCATTGTGTGATGGGACCTGGGTCTTATAATGGTTTCATTTTGCTAAAAAGCATTACGTTATTTGACGATTTACTTTATTTATGCACTGGCAATCCAATGGAGTAAACCCGTTCCGCATTAGCGGCGTGGTCCTGTGATTAGCCTTATTATTAGACAAATTTGGTTAAGGATTCTCACACCAGTCCCACGACTGACCTGTAGTTTATTTCACTTTGCAAACTCGGGTGCCCTCTTTCCACACGGGAAGTCGAGTAGCTTTTTGCAGATATAGTTAAACAGGATCCTGGATTGAAGCCTGAAGCTGGGTCCAGAATATTGATGGCCTTCCGCTGAGATTAGTTCCGCTGCATTGTATTAATCTATTGTAATTTATCTTCCGCTGTAATTTTATTCCGATGTACTCTGATATGTTCTGTACTCTGATGTAACATTTATTACTGATGTTATAAAAGTCTGTGTTGTTGTTCTGATGTTTTGTATGCCCAAAGTTAACGTACGCGAAATTTGAACGGTCTTAATCGATCTTGTGATCGATTGGGGTCGGGCAAAATCCGGGTCGTTACATTAGCGATCCTTACCGAAGTAATCATTTATTATATTTCCCAATCCCAACCTATTCATCCCATGGGGAGAAACTGGTAATACTCCATATCTAACACCATAGTGTTATCGGTAAATATTAATTACCATTTCACGTTCAAATTTAATTAAAGAGTTAACTATCATCTGGAGCAAAACTAGTGATGCTCCATTCTCGATCATTTCCCAGATTTGATAATTTAAATTATCAAATCGCCATTTCAATCTAATTAAAGATTCATTAAAACTCCACTTAGTTTTTATCTTCCCAAAAATCAATATTAATGATTATTTCAAGTTAAGAAATTAATCTTATCTTTAACTGGGTTAAAGAACCAATGTCATTTAAAACACAGTTCACGATAAACCCAAAATCACATTCCATTAATTATGGAATTTTCACGGAAAACATATCAATATATAATCGATATCAATTTCCGTATCTGACTAATAATATAAATGGAATAACGACAAAGCCTTTTAAATTCCGTATATAGTAACAATCTTCCTCCACAGAAGCTCACTTCGATTTTACCAAATCGAATTCCATTCAATTCCAATATGTTAAATTGGAAAACTTTACTTTGGAAAATTCCCATTAAATCTTAATAAAAAGATTTATAAATTCCAAATCACATTTCTCTGTTAATCGGGTTAAAGAATGAATGTCATTAAAACACAGTTCACAATAAACCCAATCCACATTCCATTTCAATTCTAATTAGACATTAATTAATTGGAAAATTTCTTTAAATCTCAATAAAAAGATTTATTCTTTTCACATGGGGTTTAGGAACAATGTTTTTTAAGACACCATTCACGATAAACCCCAAAGTCACATTCCATGTTTAATCGGGTTAAAAAACAAGTGTTATTTAAAACACCATTCACGATAAACCCAAAAATCCAATTTCAATTCTATTTCAATTAAATATTAATTAATTGGTAAACTCCTTTAAATCTTATTTAAAAGATTCATTTCTCATTTGGGTTTAAGAATAGTGTTAATGAAGACATCGTTCACGACAAACCCAAAATCCAATTTGGTATTAAATACAAGGCTTCGAATAGAAAATATATCGGCTAATATTCAATATCAAATTCTGAAATGAACAAATATCATATTGGGAATAACGATATATATATCTTCCAAATTCATCCGCAATATCTGTATAATCACAGAATCCAATATCAAAATATTCCGAAGATAATTTCGATTCAAATCCATTCCAATTCATGTATTGCAAATTCTGTTTATATTAAAACCCATTCACAAATCCAATTTATTTATTTAAAAATAATTGGATTATAATTCTAGTTAATAACTAGTTCATTTCGATAAAATTATATTTTTATCTTTACAAGCGTGAAATTTTCATTCCAATTCTTTCCAAATCATTTGTTATGATTTTACACAAATTATTAATATTTTTAATAATTTTGTCAAGGCCCGTATAGCCGATTTCCATAACGTTCACCGAACTGCACTTACAACGACCTTTTCCAAATTTGATTTGGACATAATTCCAAATCCAACCATTAGATTTCAAATCTTTTATATTCGTTTAAAAGTTCTTTTCGATACGAACCCAACAGTTCCAGTTTTAGGAGAATCCGACGGTCGGATCTCCCGTAACGTCGATTCGAAGTCAATATGTGTATTATATATATTTCGCCTATTACAATTTAAAACGTATTTTATAAATTGTTTTAACTTTGTTTTTAAAAGGATTTCAACTTCATATCCAATTTTAAATCAAAATTTAATATTCTATATCATTAATATATAAATGATAATATTTTCAAGCTATCAGATTTTGAAATCAATTCCCTTTCGATATTCATTATAAAAATGAATAAAATCGATATAAATATCGTTCGCGTCAAAATGGCGAATTTCTAATCAACACGACTTCATATGTTTAAATATGTTCGTGACCATCCAAAATCGGATCATATTTTGATTCTTTTCTGAATATTATTTTAAAATATTCTTTATTTTCCAAATTGGAATGAGGCTCACTCATTTACCATATAATGTTAATTATATGGGTTTCATACAACACATGTATACAATAACAGTGATAAACAATCAACCATCATCTAGAGTGCATTACACAACTGCATAAGCATTAAATATAAATAATTAACGCTTAAATAGTCTGTCAACCAATTAATTGACATATAACTAAACATTTGCGATTAATGTACGTCAAATATCATCCCAACACCCGTGTGGGGTCTCAATCAACAAATACAGATTTTATTTGTGTTGTTGGGCGATGTATAAACTTTATCGTCCCAATCAATATAAGTCAAATGGGTGTACATAAACAAATCGTCCGATTTGTAAATGAATATTTATTTTATTCATATGCACGTTAAAAATTATAATTTTAACGGTACTGCTTTTATTTCAACACATGAATATTTATATTTTCATTTCACATAACAATCACAATCAATTATCACCACATCATGCAATCAAACAAGTCGTCCATGATCTGTGGACGACGGGGAACAATTCATATATGCAGTTATAAAATAAATAACTGTACAAAGAATTCTGTGAGAGAGTTCTCACCTTTGGTTTCCACTCGGCCATTCTTTATTTCTGAATTTCAGAATAGTCTGGATTTGCCCGAAATTCCAACGCAATCTTTTTCACCATGTTCATATTAAAAATCACATTTTTAAATGACGGTTTTTATAAATAAAAACCACATTTTTATAATACCACTTCATGTATAAAAATCACATTTTTATATTGCTATTATATATATAAGAATCATATTTTATTCGCTATTCATATATATATATATCATATTTTTAAAACGATTTCATTCCTATAAAGATCATATTTTTAAAACGTTTTCATTTCTATAAAGATCTAATCTTTATCTTCACTTCATGTATATAAAAATCTAATCTTTATAAATAAAAAAATCAAATCTTTGCTAAGTAAAAATTATAGCTTTGTATATAATAGAAATCAAAACTTTTCTAAAACAAGGTTGTTTCAGTTAAAATCATATTTCTAATCACATTAAATAAATAAAAATAAAATAAAGTAAATAAAAAACTCACAGCAGTTCTGGTGGAGGGGAAGATGGCGGTGAGGGCGGTGCGTCCTGTAAGGGTGTTCGCGGGCCAAGGAGGTGATCGCGGTGGTCGGGGCATGGGCACGAGGGGGTACGGCGGTCAATTTCCGAAATGGGGGTGGGGCTCGAGCAATGGAGCTCGCGCGAGAGGAGATGGAGAAGAAGGGGTGGCACGGCGGTTTGGGGGGGGGGGGGGGGTGGCGGATCATCGAAGGCGGGGGAGTCACCGTCGCTGGCGGCGCGTTAGGGCACGAGGAGGTTTTTTTTCTCTCTTTAATTGATTTTGAATGAAATGAACGACGGGGGGGGGGGGGGGGGGGCTTTAGTCAATAAAGGGGTTGACTTTTAAATTTAATTAAATATTTTAATTAATTTAATCTCCAAAAAGTTATCGTTCCATTCGAACTCCAATCGAGACCCACCGACTGTCATCCATAGCTAATTACCCTCATTCCGAACATAATGGGATATGTTTCGTAAGCCCATTCGACTGTTGTAGTCAGTTATTCTTCAAATTAAAATATAAAACATTTAATTTTAGATTTTAACATACATTTCAATTTTGCCGGGGCCACATACTGATTACAAAAATTCCCGAAAAGTAAATCTAGCTATGTTTTGATGATACGATCCTAACAAAACTAATTTCGTCGAATTTGGAGACCGTCTGAAAAATGGTCATTTTCTGGTCGATCCAAATTGACTGAAATTGTTAAAACACGTTTTCTTGTGCCACACTCACATATTAATTCCAAAAATTATGAATTTTGGAATCCAGCAATAATTTGACACTCCGGGTCCAACAAAAGTGGTTTCGTAGAAAATGGAGGTCGTTTGCAAAATGGCTATTTTTTAGGGCTTTATATATGTAAAAATATATATGAATTCCATAGTGACTTTTTTGAATTTTAAACTGGACGTAACTTACAATTTATAAAGTGAAATCTCAGTTTCTTACATTCATTAGAAAGATATTATTAAACAGATTCAAATATTTCTAGTTTCGTCCAATTCTGACTTACATTGAATTCTATATATTCAATTAAAATTCGAAATCGAATTTTCAAACTGCCGCAGGCTCGTTTTATAATTAAAATAAAATTATTCGTTTTAATTTCATCGAAAATAAATTTTTCGTTCTTATTATTTAAAGTAATTCATTTTAAATATTCAAAATTCTTTAAAATTGCCAAAATAAATATTTTAAATTGGTTCTGATTTTCCGGGTTGTTAAAGTGAGTTTCTTACGATGTAACGACTTGAAGAGATATGTTTTTCAAAAATAGGTTTTACTTGAAAATACTTTGCTTTGGAAAAATCTTTTTTTCTTTCAAAAACTTTTTCTCTGATCTTGTAACCTTAGGCTCTGATACCAAATGTGACACCGCATATCCCTTAATGTCACCTATATGAGGTTGCATAAAGTTCTATGAAGCGCGATGAATATAAAATAACTAAAATTCACAAGACAAAATATAAATAAGCTACGGAAAAACTTTATTATTGCAAAATCACCATTACATCGTTATAATTTCAGTTACCAAAAAAAAAACAGTCATAACCATCTGTCTCATAACACAAACCATCAGAGTACAAAAACATAAAATCATATCCCTCCTCAAATGCCATAATAAGATCGAACAAAATTCAAAGCAATATATAAAGTCAGAAGAAATCCAAATCCAAGCTGAAAGGAATCACGGTCACTGTTGAACACTACCACCCTAAGAACCTGAGGCGCAAAGAAAGAGAGAGAAGGAAAAACAAAATAGGTCTGACATAAAGTCTGGCGAGTTTCAGTGTTTTTCAGTATAAGACGAAGATAAGAAGTATCAAAATAGATAAATGGTAATGGATACGAAAATCCAGTAAAATGTACAAGTACGAAGTAAACGAGATAACAAGGCAAGGTAATGATCAAATAAGTTTCTGATCATTCATATCCCAAGAATAATTTTGTAACACCCCACCTCCGCTAGGGTCACTCACAAGGGAATGAACTAGGTTTGGTGAAGCATTATCGAGGTAAACATGCACAGAAATATTACAAGACAGAACATATATATATATAAAACAGCGGAAGTAAAACAAATTTTATTACCTTATAAAATAAGGTCTAAAGCCTTTTACATCAGAATACATCAAAACCTGTCTTGCAAAAATAAAGAAGCATAAAACCATTTCATAAATTATTCCCCAAGTAAACCAGTAAAGTAGCCACAGCCAAGAAAAGTCCAAGCCATGCGTGATGACCTTCAAACAGAAGAAGTCCAAGCTAACAATAGCATTTCCTCCCTGTAACCTTGGGGGGGGGGGGTAACGGAAGACCAGAGGCGAAACAAAACGGGGTCAGTCATAAAGACTGGTAAGCCCTATTTACTATCAGTATATAAACTAGTAAAGTTAACTGGCATGAGGAACTGAGATGAACATAAGTGTGATGACAAGATAGATAAGCTAAACCAAAATAACAGGATGCACTACTGTACCAAGATACACGAGTGTGTCATGATAAACTACGGTGTCAAGATAAATCAAGGTATCACATTGTCAGGTTTCTATCAAGTATACTATCCCAAGGTATCTATCCTGTATAACATCCCACAGTATCTATCATGTATATTTCCCCTAGTTCTAACATGTATATTTGCTCTGCACCTTTCGTACTAATATCCCAACCCGCGTCACGTGTTAACTATGAATGTCCCTTGCCCAATGTCATGTAATGGTCCATGTCAACCTAATATATAGCATATGTAGGTTTTCCTAACTCGTGTGTTTCTTTCCATGTATAAGTTCAGTCCTTTGCCGTAGGCCATACGGGCTTTCCCATGTGAACATTTTATCCTTGAGGTTATTTTGGACTGCTACCCTTGATCTAGTTATGTTTTCTTACCATGAACTATCGCGTGTCCACTTAGGATTTATGCCACCTAGGACCACTAGGTATTATGCTACCTAATGAACGTTTCCGTGTCTCGGTTTGGGTACAACCACCTAGGGCCACTAGGGATTATGCTACCCGTCAACCGCGCCCTTTATCCCACGTATGTATCGTGAATCGTTTTCCATGTCTAGATGCACATGTTCCTCAATGTGCCATCCGAGTTCCGTGCCAGGGCAAAACAAGAAATACGGAACTCGGTCGGGAGCTTTAAGTCGTCTGCTGATGCAGATATCAAGGTCTGTTTTTGTACCCGTGGCTATGGTCCCACGTGACCCCTCCCTCAACTACTGAAAGGCAATCCAAGAAAAATCATGTATGAGAACTACACTAAGGCCCATCGATGCCCACTTCCAGATAGCCAACCTCACCCATAACTTGATAGCTAGTATATGGTCTTTTGGGAGTTCCCTGCCTTTCCGTACGTACACGCTTGACTAAAGATGGTAGGTAGTCGGCGACCTGCTATCCCGGGGCAAAATCAAGTATCGTCGACTCCACGCTAACCCATCCTAGTCTTTAGTCGCTCGTATAGCAACCAAGGCATACTCTTGGCTCTTCTACCGCAGACCTTAACCTCTGTGAGGCCGGGTTTCATGGACCACACGCCACCTCACAGAGGGATACCAAGAGTACCCTCACGTTTCCCGAAGCTTCCGCTTCGTTACCCTGTTCGCTGGAGCTTTTATCCAAGTCAGATAACTTGCTCCTCCTTGTATACTAAGCGATGACCTACCGTACCAGGTTACTCATCTCTTTATGAACTAGTCCCATGTCCTTAGCTAAGAATTATTACTTAGTTACCCTTAACTAAGGTTTACCACTTAGCCCCTCTTTCCGCTATCCTTGTTAACTACGATTTCCAACCTAGTCCCCTGAGCTAGGGTTTTGTCAAATGGGTTAAGTGTCGTTATCCAAGTTCATGACTTAACCCGCCTATGAATCATGTCAAGATTGGCTAAGTACTCAAGTTCAAGGCTTAGCCCTACAAGTTGGTTAAGTGTACCAAGAAGCCTGTGACTTAACCCTATCAAGTCAAATTGGTTAAGTATTTATTTGTCTTAACCCTATCAGATTATCATGTTAGATTGATTAAGCATAGATTATCTTAATCCCATCAGATTATCGAGTCGGATTGGTTAAGTATGGGTTAGCTTAACCCCATCCATTAATCGTATTACAATGGTTAAGCCTAATTTTGAAAGGCCTTGTGACTTGACCCTATCAGGTCCACCTATTAGATTGGTTAAGTATAGGTTACTTAACCTCATCAAATCATCACGTATAATTGGTCAAGTATAAGTTACTTAACCCCATTAAATTACCGTGTTAAGTTGGTTAAGTACTGGTTACTTAACCCCATTAAATTACCGTGTTAAGTTGGTTAAGTACTGGTTACTTAACCTCATTGAATTACCACGTTTAGGTTGGTTAAGTGTTTAACTTAACCCCATCAAATTACCACGTTTAGATTAGTTAAGTGAAGGTTACTTAACCCCATCTAATTACCGTGTTTAGATTAGTTAAGTGAAGGTTATTTAACCCCATCTAATTACCAAGTCGGATTAGTTAAGCGTAAATTACTTAACCCCATCCCCTAATTGTCTTGTATGGTTAAGTGTCATTAGTCAAACTTACTTAACCTTATCATGTGGCATTAATTTAATTAATGCACTCTCAACCTCTCACATTAGACTTTGTTGTGGTTACTAGTTAAGCCGGGCGGGTCCGGGTAGTTTTACATCACAACCTAGTCTAACCTCGGGTCTTAAGCGCGTCATGACCAACTTCTCACATTGGATCCTATTGTTTGTAGCCACTAGTTAAGCCGGGCGGGTCCGGTTAGATTTATGCTACAAACTCAACGCAACCTCGAGTTGGCCATTTTCATGTTTGGTCTAGTGTCTTATTACACTTACAACCCATATGTGTCAAGTTTTCAAGTCCCATGCTCATAGCCAAAGTTACATGTTGTCATGTTTATACCCATTTACCCAAATCATGTTTCACGTCATTAAAGTTTTACCCATAACGTAACCCAACACTTTTAAACTCGCATATACATTCGCAACAACGCATAATGGATTAAAAGAAGGAACTTGGCAAAGGCATGACAAAAAGGGGTATAAGGCCACAAGTTAAACATGGTGGCAAATGAGGTATAAACGTGTTCATTAACTTGCATATTACATTATTAGGCCTCAAAAACATGCACAACCTCAAACTTAGCACATAGGTGAATCATGGTGATAAACGACATAGAAAGATGACTAGAAGTTCGCATATGGCATTACGTGTAAGCTATCATAAGGGACATGATAGTTCTCATGTTGCCAAAATGCAACATTCAACATAAAGTTTATATCTTTAAGCCCACAAGATCAAGATAATGACTTTTTAGTCATGATAGGATACATAACATGATAGCATGCAACATACTTAATGTTCAAACCCAACTTACAACATGTCACATTAAGTTTAAAGTTAATATCTAAGAGTAGGAAGAGGGCTTACAATGCTATGAAGGCACAAATCAACATATAAAATAAAGATTGAGACCAAGCCATTCATGCTATCACCCAAAAACCCCAAAAGAACAAGCTCCAAATGAAACCCTTGAGCAAATATCAATAAAAATCCTTGCTTTGAAATAGAAATGTTGCAACTTGACTTGAATGCAAACTAAGAACACTCATACAAGTTTGAAAGCACTTGTATGAACTCACAATCTCTCATAGAAATAGGCTTAGGAATTTTAGCATGAGAGTGGAGGCTATGAGAGGAACAAATTTGACATAGTTTAGTTGTAGGATTGAATAATGGTGATTTAGGCTAGGTTTAGGGGTCTTTTTATAGAGGATTAGGATAGTATTAGCCATAGGATTAACCCTAGATTCAATCCAAGCCATCAAAGCAAGTCTTGGGGAAGAAGTCAAGTGTAGGAACCATCTAGGGCCTTTAGATTAAAGCTGAACCATGAGAAACATTCAAATGCAAAATCTACATTTGAGCGAATCGGGCCATGGGTTGACAGCCAAACACCCTGGATTAACCCCTAGTCGACCCAGCAAGCTCGGGTCGACCTCAAAAATCGGCTGGTTCGGTTATTCCCCTCCCCCAATTCGCTGTTTTGAACATTTTTGCATATTTATTTATTTAATCTTCAATTATATATATATATATCAATATATGTATATATATATTTCTCTGCGCAACCCATTTCACTTAATTAAGTATACTTTAATTTGTGAATTTTTATGTTCAAATTACGGGGTGTTACATTCTCCCCTCCTTAAAGGATTTCGTCCCCGAAATCTCCAAGTTAGGAAGAACGTATACTACCATCCATCATCCATCTACTCAAAACATCATCCACAGGCAACCAATGTCCTTAGACGATTTCTAATGCCATATGAACATATGCAGAACGTGTGTGTATATGCTCCTTAGCTAATGCTAATGATCAGGCCTGAATGATCTTTCTAATGCAAAATATGTTTAGTGCCATGAGTCCAACATGTATGCGAATAGTCCTAGTCATATAAGTACTATATGCGTGCACAAACATTCATTCATATGCAACCTCCGCATGATAACACATTCAATTTCATCCATAAACAAGTATAAATACTCGTGCATATGCAACATGAATCGTGACCGCGTCAATCTAGTATCTAATGTGTATTCGTGCATCCACGAGCAACCATTTGCAACCATATCAATCATAACATGTTTCAAATACATGTTTACATCCATAGAGTTCTACCTAAGGTTCCCAAAATAGGGTCGAGAAGATAAACAAGACAAACTCCTTATGGGGTTTGCAACAGAAGCAGGATCGAGAGGATATCCACCAAGCGATAGCATGTAAGTAAGCTCTACAGGAGAACTAGGGATCAACGATATACTCTTACAAAGAGACACGATGCGCGCGTCTAAGCCGCATTTCCTCGAGCTTAATTCCAGTGTGTCTTGACTGCCTTTGACTTCATGATTTCGTAGCTCCTTGATTCCTATTTCCAAGGTATGAGTCGGAACTCTTTTCACTGTCGCCTCTCGTTTCACTTCCACTTATTCTTTCCCTAGTATGCTCGGCCCAAACATATCTGCGTACTCATGCAAGCTCTCCAAAATTCACTAGTGAATTTTGGATCTCGTTTACCGATGTCAATCCATGTTAACACGTGCACTTACTAGGGTGATTCCTATAACCCATGCTCAAGCGGAATGAACCATCCGTCTTATTGGTGGACGTTACTCGATTGGATCAGAGATTTCCGATAAATGCATCAAGAGATTCTAGGTAACTAACCATGACAGAACCCAAAAGGTTACACGAGACTCCGAAGGTATTACCAAAGCAAGCCAAGAGTCTGACTACCCTCTTTTCCAAAACCGAGAATGGTATCCCTTACTGGATAACCACTTTACCCCTAGAATCCATCCATAGCCGAGACACGTCATTCTCAAATCCAACTAAGTCATGAAGAAATGGACCAACTCTCAAATCATATTTTTGGGACAAAAACTGGGATCCTCTATCGTGCTAGTACTAAGGTGCAGAGACTCAACTATCCAAGCAGACTTAAATGATACGATGATCAAGACAAAGTCTGGACGGGATGATAGAAAAGAACGACTAAACCTTAACCAGAAACGGTACCATTTCTTTTAGGTACCCTAGAAATGGGAGCGTATGATTACTCTCTCCGATGATCTTGTCCTTGTCCTCCTAGATGGACTAAGCCATACCAACAGTTGCTTATCCTTAAGCTCGCATCCTTTATCCTTACTCTTATTATCCTTCCTAGTACCACGACAACAGGTCTCTCAAGAACCACCTCCATCGTACGGGAAACACCTACGTGGCTAGACAAAGATTAGTCACAGTCAGAACTACTGTGACCACAAATGGAGGAAAGAAAGGAAAGGAGATTCAATCAAGGAATCAAAGGATAATGCTAATGGCCTTTGGGGAATAGCCTTTTAAAACAAACTTTTCTTGAAAAATGCTTCTTTGTAAACGGGTTTTCAAATAGTTTTCATAAGGTTTTAAAAAACTTTTGCCCAGTCTGGTAAGCTTCTGCTCTGATACCAAATGTAACACCCCACCTCCGCTAGGGTCACTCACAAGGGAATGCACTAGGTTTGGTGAAGCATTATCGAGGTAAACATGCACAGAAATATTACAAGACATAACATATATATATATATAACAGCGGAAGTAAAACAAATTTTATTACCTTATAAAATAAGGTCTAAAGCCTTTTACATCAGAATACATCAAAACCTGTCTTGCAAAAATAAAGAAGCATAAAACCATTTCATAAATTATTCCCCAAGTAAACTAGTAAAGTAGCCATAGCCAAGAAAAGTCCAAGCCATGCGTGATGACCTTCAAACAGAAGAAGTCCAAACTAACAATAGCATTTCCTCCCTGTAACTTGGGGAGGGGGGGGGGGGGGAACGGAAGACAAGAGGCGAAACAAAACGGGGTCAGTCATAAAGACTGGTAAGTCCTATTTACTATCAGTATATAAACTAGTAAAGTTAACTAGCATGAGGAACTGAGATGAACATAAGTGTGATGACAAGATAGATAAGCTAAACCAAAATAACAGGATGCACTACTGTACCAAGATACACGAGTGTGTCATGATAAACTACGGTGTCAAGATAAATCAAGGTATCACATTGTCAGGTTTCTATCAAGTATACTATCCCAAGGTATCTATCCTGTATAACATCCCACGGTATCTATCATGTATATTTCCCCTAGTTCTAACATGTATATTTGCTCTGCACCTTTCGTACTAATATCCCAACCCGCGTCATGTGTTAACTATGAATGTCCCTTGCCCAATGTCATGTAATGGTCCATGTCAACCTAATATATAGCATATGTAGGTTTTCCTAACTCGTGTGTTTCTTTCCATGTATAAGTTCAGTCCTTTGCCGTAGGCCATACGGGCTTTCCCATTTGAACATTTTATCCTTGAGGTTATTTTGGACTGCTACCCTTGATCTAGTTATGTTTTCTTACCATGAACTATCGCGTGTCCACTTAGGATTTATGCCACCTAGGACCACTAGGGATTATGCTTCCTAATGAACGTTTCCGTGTATCGGTTTGGGTACAGCCACCTAGGGCCACTAGGGATTATGCTACCCGTCAACCGCGCCCTTTATCCCACGTATGTATCGTGAATCGTTTTCCATGTCTAGATGCACATGTTCCTCAATGTGCCATCCGAGTTCCGTGCCAGGGCAAAACAAGAAATACGGAACTCGGTCGGGAGCTTTAAGTCGTCTGCTGATGCAGATATCAAGGTCTGTTTTTGTACCCGTGGCTATGGTCCCATGTAACCCCTCCCTCAACTACTGAAAGGCAATCCAAGAAAAATCATGTATGAGAACTACACTAAGGCCCATCGATGCCCACTTCCAGATAGCCAACCTCACCCATAACTTGATAGCTAGTATATGGTCTTTTGGGAGTTCCCTGCCTTTCCGTACGTACACGCTTGACTAAAGATGGTAGGTAGTCGGCGACCTGCTATCCCGAGGCAAAATCAAGTATCGTCGACTCCACGCTAACCCATCCTAGTCTTTAGGTCGGTCGCATAGCAACCAAGGCATACTCTTGGCTCTTCTACCGCAGACCTTAACCTCTGTGAGGCCGGGTTTCATGGACCACACGCCACCTCACAGAGGGATACCAAGAGTACCCTCACGTTTCTCGAAGCTTCCGCTTCATTACCCTGTTCGCTGGAGCTTTTATCCAAGTCAGATAACTTGCTCCTCCTTGTATACTAAGCGATGACCTACCGTACCAGGTTACTCATCTCTTTATGAACTAGTCCCTTGTCCTTAGCTAAGAATTATTACTTAGTTACCCTTAACTAAGGTTTACCACTTAGCCCCTCTTTCCGCTATCCTTGTTAACTACGATTTCCAACCTAGTCCCCTGAGCTAGGGTTTTGTCAAATGGGTTAAGTGTCGTTATCCAAGTTCATGACTTAACCCGCCTATGAATCATGTCAAGATTGGCTAAGTACTCAAGTTCAAGGCTTAGCCCTACAAGTTGGTTAAGTGTACCAAGAAGCCTGTGACTTAACCCTATCAAGTCAAATTGGTTAAGTATTTATTTGTCTTAACCCTATCAGATTATCATGTTAGATTGATTAAGCATAGATTATCTTAATCCCATCAGATTATCGAGTCGGATTGGTTAAGTATGGGTTAGCTTAACCCCATCCATTAATCGTATTACAATGGTTAAGCCTAATTTTGAAAGGCCTTGTGACTTGACCCTATCAGGTCCACCTATTAGATTGGTTAAGTATAGGTTACTTAACCTCATCAAATCATCATGTATAATTGGTCAAGTAAAGTTACTTAACCCCATTAAATTACCGTGTTAAGTTGGTTAAGTACTGGTTACTTAACCCCATTAAATTACCGTGTTAAGTTGGTTAAGTACTGGTTACTTAACCTCATTGAATTACCACGTTTAGGTTGGTTAAGTGTTTAACTTAACCCCATCGAATTACCGTGTTTAGATTAGTTAAGTGAAGGTTACTTAACCCCATCTAATTACCGTGTTTAGATTAGTTAAGTGAAGGTTACTTAACCCCATCTAATTACCAAGTCGGATTAGTTAAGCGTAAATTACTTAACCCCATCCCCTAATTGTCTTGTATGGTTAAGTGTCATTAGTCAAACTTACTTAACCTTATCATGTGGCATTAATTTAATTAATGCACTCTCAACCTCTCACATTAGACTTTGTTGTGGTTACTAGTTAAGCCGGGCGGGTCCGGGTAGTTTTACACCACAACCTAGTCTAACCTCGGGTCTTAAGCGCGTCATGACCAACTTCTCACATTGGATCCTATTGTTTGTAGCCACTAGTTAAGCCGGGCGGGTCCGGTTAGATTTATGCTACAAACTCAATCCAACCTCGAGTTGGCCATTTTCATGTTTGGTCTAGTGTCTTATTACACTTACAACCCATACGTGTCAAGTTTTCAAGTCCCATGCTCATAGCCAAAGTTATATGTTGTCATGTTTATACCCATTTACCCAAATCATGTTTCACGTCATTAAAGTTTTACCCATAACGTAACCCAACGCTTTTAAACTCGCATATACATTCGCAACAACGCATAATGGATTAAAAGAAGGAACTTGGCAAAGGCATGACAAAAAGGGGTATAAGGCCACAAGTTAAACATGGTGGCAAATAAGGTATAAATGTGTTCATTAACTTGCATATTACATTATTAGGCCTAAAAAACATGCACAACCTCAAACTTAGCACATAGGTGAATCATGGTGATAAACGACATAGAAAGATGACTAGAAGTTCGCATATGGCATTACGTGTAAGCTATCATAAGGGACATGATAGTTCTCATGTTGCCAAAATGCAACATTCAACATAAAGTTTATATCTTTAAGCCCACAAGATCAAGATAATGACTTTTTAGTCATGATAGGATACATAACATGATAGCATGCAACATACTTAATGTTCAAACCCAACTTACAACATGTCACATTAAGTTTAAAGTTAATATCTAAGAGTAGGAAGAGGGCTTACAATGCTATGAAGGCACAAATCAACATATAAAACAAAGATTGAGACCAAGCCATTCATGCTATCACCCAAAAACCCCAAAAGAACAAGCTCCAAATGAAACCCTTGAGCAAATATCAATAAAAATCCTTGCTTTGAAATAGAAATGTTGCAACTTGACTTGAATGCAAACTAAGAACACTCATACAAGTTTGAAAGCACTTGTATGAACTCACAATCTCTCATAGAAACAGGCTTAGGAATTTTAGCATGAGAGTGGAGGCCATGAGAGGAACAAATTTGACATAGTTTAGTTGTAGGATTGAATAATGGTGATTTAGGCTAGGTTTAGGGGTCTTTTTATAGAGGATTAGGATAGTATTAGCCATAGGATTAACCCTAGATTCAATCCAAGCCATCAAAGCAAGTCTTGGGGAAGAAGTCAAGTGTAGGAACCATCTAGGGCCTTTAGATTAAAGCTGAACCATGAGAAACATTCAAATGCAAAATCTGCATTTGAGCGAATCGGGCCACGGGTTGACAGCCAAACACCCTGGATTAACCCCTAGTCGACCCAGCAGGCTCGGGTCGACCTCAAAAATCGGCTGGTTAGGTTATTCCCCTCTCCCAATTCGCTGTTTTGAACATTTTTGCATATTTATTTATTTAATTTTCAATTATATATATATATATATATATCAATATATATATTTCTCTGCGCAACCCATTTCACTTAATTAAGTATACTTTAATTTGTGAATTTTTATGTTCAAATTACGGGGTGTTACAAATTTTTTGCAAAACTACTAGCATATCAGGATTAGGTGTTACCCTAATTACTACCCATGCGATCGACTCCTAATTACGCAAATATCATGTGGCAGCCACCACAGTAGGGGATATCAGTCCCTAACCCTTCAACGTATAAGACACATACCTATTCGCTAGTGTTACAACGTCTTAGTTTCCCCTATCGGACCCATCCATGCTCATGACTCCGCCCGAACGCGCTCGTACCCACCTTCCGTCCTTTGAACCTATTACAATCCAAATCAGTAAAGCATGCCCTGGCCCTTACCCAGTGCGAAGCCCCTTTATGATACCAACATGGATACTAACTGATACGGGTTTCACACAACAAGATTGTCACAAGCCACCCTAAGGCTTGTGCCCCCATGTAACTAGGATTTTAAGAGTCCCAAAACTAGATATAAACAACAAGATGTAGGACCTCTTAGCTTATTAATTAATAGGTTTAACTTAGTAGTTTTTAGTTCATTATGGTTGTAAAATGACATTTCTTATAAATGTTATTCTGTGTACAAACAATCCCCCAAAATAGACAGGCACTGACTTAGTTGTATATAGGTTATAGTAACTCGTTTCACTTAATTACATCTGATCCATATATATATATATATATATATATATATATATATATATATATATATATATATATATAACATGTTCTACTTAATCTTAAATTTAGTCCAACCTATTTAGATTATCATGTTTTCATATTCTTCCCTTTTGTAATTACCCTAAATTTACAATTAAAGTTTTTCATGTCATAATATGCCTAATTCTCCTTTTTCTGATTACAAGTTATTCCAATTTATCCAATTATACGCAATTCTACGGAAATGGCCTAGGCTCTTGATGGCCTAGGCTCAACATAAAATAAAAATGAAAAAGGAGAAAATAGAACCAAACTCAAACTTAATAAATAGGCATATAAAAGACTGTGAATAAATAAAAACAGAAAAGGGATATGGAAGAAAGATGTGCATGAACATATACTAACTGTAAACCGAATAGATAATTGATAGTAAAACAATAACATATAAACATTGTTGCTTTTCAAATCCAATTCATTTACTGTCAAAATACTGTTTAAATAGCAGATCTAAAAATAACTAGAACTCATAGTGATTTGATTTAGATCCAGAAAATGTCTCTTTAATTTTGTTGTTGCTGAAAAACTAGAGTTATCCCTTTAATCTATGTTTTGGAAGCACCTCGGCATCTTATTATTATTATTGTTATTATTTAGAAATAGCTTGGAGGAAGAAGAATGACAAATGTTTATATGTAAGATTAGCTAGGATAATTCTAAACTATTAGATTTTAGGTTTATAAATCCAACCATGTACCTCAAGCTGAGCCAGCGTGTGTATTTGGCAAATAAAAGAGTCTAGATTCAATAGAAGGAATCTGTCCTGTATGCAAGTGGGTCGACCCACCTACCACCTGGGTTAACACATGGGTCGACCCGCCTTAGACTAGGGTCGACCCCTATGTCGACCCAGTTATGGTGCTAGGTCGCCCACTTATTGTTACTTCAGCATCCAGTTTTTATATAATATATATTACACTATTTTTAGTCGAAAATTCTTTAGTTCATAACTTCTTCATACTTTACCCGATTTACGAAAACCAAGGGTCTATCTGAACCAAAATTTCATAAGGAATGCAACGGTAAAGTCTATTTTAACTAATTATGAATGTTTAATTAATTATTATTCATTTTATTATCCATATTATACAATTACGGTGTATTAAATTATGGTGTGTTACAATAGGGGAATAATTCTCAATCGAATTGAGAATAACTTTTAACATGGATGTGAACATAGATGTAAAGTGTGTCGGTGACACTGAGCAAAATTTCAAAAAGAAAAGAGAAGTGCAATTAATTTCATCTAAAGCAAAATTTTCTGCTAAGGTTTGAGTTCAACTCGGGTCAGATGTCTAGACACTTGGAGTCCCATCCAAACATCTAATTTGTTACAGTTTGACTTCCCATAACATTATAGTGCAATTCAATCGTCATTTGAACGTTGGATGCCTATTCCAAATGTCTAAAACAGAAGTCGAGCGTCTGACTTGCCAGTCAGACATTTGAACAATTTGTGGACTTTAGAATTTAATTAAAACAATTTAAATAAAATAGTTTAGTTAAATAAACTAATTGAATTTTTATTATATATATAGGATATGTGTATGGGCTATACTATAACAATTATAATATATAATGAATATCATATATATGTTATACTAATATAAAAGTAATTATAATGTTAATTAATTAAAATATTTAATAAAGATTTAATTAGTATAATATTATAAAAATACTATCGTGTAAGTAATATGAAATATAAAAGTTATATACTAATAAATCTTATATAATATGAATGTGTAAACTAAAAGTGGAGCACTAAAGAAACTAAAATAGACTCAAGAAATAAATACATACACAAAGTACGTAATTTCTGATGTATAGACATCACGAGAGTGATTTGTAAAATTTATATTATCCTATTAGTCGATATAACTCAATATAATATGTTGATGATTAGGAACATTTAATATAATGTTGTACTGTACAATTTATGTATTAATAGATTACTTGCATATTTTTAGTTTTTGAGGTTTCCTCATGTCGAAGATGTTACGCATGGTGCTATCAATATCTTAAATAGATGAGGTAAGATTATGACATATATTTATTGTACTTTGCTTAAGATATGTGCATTATACTTAGATCATCACAACATGGAAGGTTTGAATTAATAATCTACTTTATTTCTTGAGTTTTCCTAAGGTAGGATCACAACAAAGTACCATGACTTAGGAGTTGCATAAGATAAAATGGATAATGAATTATCGTATATGAAAGTATGGTTTGTTGAGTTTCCCATAAGGTCAGAATCCTAGGTCATATGAGTCCTAGCACCTACAAGTGGAGTCAAAAGACTTATTTGTTTCGGCTTACAATTTCGCAACAAATAAAAGAATTATGGGAATTTAGTACATAAAGATTGAAACTATTAATGTTATAAGAATATCTACTATGAATTGTCTTGTTTATCTAACGCTTAAACATCTAGAAAATGATAACTCCCAAAACCTTTTTTAGACTACAAACTCACTGGACCTTGCTATACCGACTAATGAAAAGTAATTAAAATTGCATTAACTTAACAGTGCATTTGATCTTCTATTACGTGCGAACCCAAACAACATCCCGTCGTTATCATCCTCAGATAAGCCTTTGTAGACACATCATGAAAATTTGGCATCTATGAGGTATTCGATAGTCTCAAGGCAATGTTTGGTGAATAGTCAAATTCTATGAGGTATGACCTACAAAGAAGCTATTCATTACTAAAATGACCAAAATACATAAAGTGGATAAATACGTGCTTATGATAAAGGGCTATAATGATAGACCTTCGTAGTTAGACGTACAAATAAACAATAAATTACAAGTAGACTTTGTCCTTAGCTCTCTTACTCCTCAATATGATCCGTTCATACTATATTACAAGATGGACCAATTAAATGTTAATATCATAGTGCTCCTCGATATTTAGAGGTCGACGAGACATAATCTAAGGATTAAGTGACAATACTTGTGACAAAGGGTGGAGCATCATCTTCCAAGATTTAAAAGAAGCAGAAAATAAAAAATAGAGAAGGAAGGTAAGAAGATCGATGAAAAGACGAATGCCACCGGAACTACAAGATAGTTCATGGGAGACTTGACCACTTGATGACTATTGGGGAAAAGAAGTATAATGGTTCTGCAGCTTCATCAGGTACATTTATGATTATAAATTATTTTGTAGTTAATAAAATATCTCGGATCTTAAATACTGGATCTGGTAGACATATATATAATTCATTGTATGGGCTAAAGGACTAACATCGCATGGCAAAAAGAGAGATGAAGCTCTAAGTTGCTGATGGAAAAATTATAGATGCAGTCATGTAATTGGTAGGGTTAAGGGTATGACATAATGTTAATTATGTAATTTGTAATATATATCTAACTCGTTGACCAATCTTGCTCAAAATATAAATGTATTTTCATTTTGTAATATATCTGGTATACTGGGTCATACTAATTAATTAATTTAATTCAAACTATATTTAATAGAAAATCCTTAAGTTGTATATCTCGTGATAGTAGTTTACAAAATATTGTAATCGCAAATAATATATAACAATAAATGTAAATATAGCATTTAAAATGTATCTAGTCAAGAAGCACCGAGATTAGATATCGATGTATCTGTTAGGACTAGATTTTGTACCACTCTCCAAATGTTGGACAGTACATTACTCATGACTACTGGGGGCACCTAGGTGTTACATATTGATAGTTATTTGATCCTTATGAAACAACTCACTCAACATTTTTCTATTAGGTAATGTAACTAAGGTCAAATAAAAAAATATCAATGTGACTGATTTACATAATTCTCTTCACTTAAAAATGCCGTTGATCTTCACTATGAAAGTTCTGCTTTAGTTATAGCCAAATCATTGCATGACATTGATTTAGCGACTATAGTTGGGTGGAATGGAAGTATTGGAAGTGAAACACTATTCATGGAAAAATTTTGTCTCCTCAGTTATATGTGGTTAGTATCACGGTCATATCAAGTTAACTTAAAGTCAAAGTCTTTGGTTTGTGCATTTCGATTAGTAATAATTGTTATTATTGAACCAAGGACTTTGTATGAGGACTATAGAGTTAAATGTATACGATATTTAAATTTTGACCATTGCTAAATTCAATTAGTCCATAGTGATATAACGTAAACGAAGAGAATTGGTGTATATAAATATCATAAATGGATATCACTTATTAAGTTGAAACGAAATTTTATCGAGTAGAATAAGCAATAAATTTGACTATAATATCATACAACCTGCAAAGTTACGTGTGAATATTAATGTTCGAATAGTTCGAATTAACTTCTGATCGAATTTATACCTAAGAATTACAATATCGAAATGATGACTTCTCTTAAGACCAAACGATTTAATTAACTTATAATTGTTGTAAATCAATTAGTATTTCTGAGATAATCATTACAAAATTTAATATGATTTGAGAAATAATTAAAGTTGTACATATATTTATAATGGTTATAAATATATCGACCGATATATGATATCGAGAAATGATTAAATTAGTTTTATTTGCATTATATTTTCGCTTGAGTTTAAATGGGTTTAAATCCAATCATTAGAGCTGTAAATTTTGGTTTTGTCAAGCTAGTGGTGGCTAGAGCATTGGGATAATCTTGGAGAAAAATGGTTAAGATTAAGTGAGAACGGGTATGTTTGAGCAACTTATTTTCTCTCTTACGCAACCATTATATAAGGATCCCCAAAACATAATTGTAATGATCTAGATTTTGGCATTTTAAAAATATTAAATTAAATATAGAATTTTGAATATAATTGTTAGAAATTAAAATTTTCTTTATCTAAATTATATTTTGGATTAGTTTGAGTGCAGTAATATAAAATGATTATAAAATTAGTAATAATGATCTTTGTGAATTTTATAAATGAAATTAGAACTTGTTATAATTTCTAATTCTAAATTTGATTATAATTAAGTTAATGTGAACTTCTAAATTTTAATAGTAACGATGAATTTATAATTAATATCAGAAACATGCATTTTAAGTCAAAAAAGAGTGGTTTAATGAAATTAAAATAACGTCTTGAGGAAATAAAAAGTAGAAAGTCAATTTTTGATGTAAGTATGATTCTATAAAAAGAGTGAAATTTAATTTCGAGACAATAATTTACGATCATTAACTTGTAGTCATGAACGATAATTTAAAATTAAATTGTCAATAAATTAAAATTTGAAAAGGATTGTGTTCTAAAGGTTTTTGGCAGTTCCACTGGATTTAGATGTATCAAAAATACATTTCGATATATAAAAGGTCGTATTTTGGGTTTGGCGAGGAAATCGGGCTTTTGGGCTTTCATACCGTTTTGGTCCAACAACCCAATCATTACATATATATATATAGCTTTCCTGAAACCTTAGCAACCTCATTCAAACCCTAGCAGCCTCCTTCTCTTCCCTTACTAGAGTTTTTATCTCAAAATCTTAAAATCCATAATCACTCGTTAATGGCGGCTAACAAATAAAAAAACAACGATTAAAATTTAGCTTCTCTAAAGCATATAAAATTATATATTTTTGAAAAGCCCTCAACAAATGGAATCTATGGTTATAATTCATTTTCATGTTCATTGCTCCTTTTAGCTAGAAATCATTGATCTTTCCCGACGGTCCTTTTCAGTGTTTTGATGATCCAAGCGGTAAACCGTCAAAGATTTGACAATCGAAGGACGTAATCTTATAGAGGAGGTCAAGGGAATTCACGTATGTACTTTGTACGACCTGTAGGCATCAGGAATCGCCATAAAATGGCAATTAGGGTTTTGGTTGGGCGATGGAGGCCCGGGTATTGTAGGTAGTCGAAGGTGGTGGCGAACCCAGGGATGGAAGCGATGGTTGTGATAGTTTTGGCAATGGTGTTTGATAAGGTCGGAATGTGTGACAACCCAAGTTTTTGGTAATTACCTGCTAATTAATAATAGCCTATAAGATGTATATTAAAGTGGCAGTTAAGTTAATTATATCCTTAATGTTGTAGTTGACTTAATTAATTAAGTTGGAAATTTTATTTAGTCTTGGAATTTAATTGTAAGGGAAAAAGAAAATGTTTGACTACTTAAAAAATGATTAAATATGAGGCTTGGTGATAATTAGCTTGGTTTGTGGTTAAAAATAGATTGTTAATATGCCTTGTGAATCCTGGTGTAAAATGATAATTAAGATTTTTTTTATGCTTGGATTAAGAATAGGTCGATTTGTGAATGCCAAAGTCTATATCTAATAATATGTGTTAGGAATGGATTTTGATTTCATAAATTGGCATAATAATAATGACAATGATAATTTAATGGGAAATAAATGCTTAAATGTATATTAGTACACAAATCTTTCTTTAATTATGAGTATTTGTTGTTTTTGTTCAAACAAATGTGGCTTATGAAATTTTAATGTCAAAATATTGCGTTTGTTGACACAAAATGTAAATTTTGGTCATTGTACAAGAATTAAGATTAAAATGTGAGTTTAATAGCAAAATATTAAAAATTGTAGAAAATAGGAATTTTTGTGTGTATGGGTAATTCATATATTAAATACAGTAATTTAGAATGTTTAAATTGTGTGTTACACAAAAGTTTATACAAGTTAAAAATAGATGCTCATATTTTTATAAAAGGTAGAATTTGTTGTAAACCATGAATATTTGTGTAAAAAGCTTTTAAAAATGTTTTACAAAGTTGTTTACAATTTTATGTAGTTGTAATATGTTAAAACATGACTATAAGGTGGAGAAGAGATGTAAAACATAGTTTAACTGAGTTTAATTGGGCTAAGCATATGTTAAGTGGTCTAATTATCCACTAATTTGCTTAATTAGATTATTTTGGGCCTAATTATCTTGTTAATTCACTAATTGGTGATTAAGAAGGGAACACTCTAGAGAAAACCCGAGTTGTAAGTAGTTTTCTCTGGAGAAGCCCTTTATCTTCTATTTTGTCAAAGCACGGTGAGCTAATATAGGAAAAGTTCATGGCTAAGCTAAACCAAAACCTCTAAGATTCTTTAATTGGTAAAATCAAGTGTCTAATGTTAATTTGAAGAAGGTAATCATTCCAAAATGTGAATTATCCATCTCCTTCTCGTATTTGTGATTTTTTTACTGTATCTTCTCAAGTTGGGTTGCATGTTTCTGCAGTGTTTTTTGCAGGTGATAAATTTCATTCCTTCGTGTTGTAGAACTTCAAACTACTTTATTTTATCTGAATTCTTGCTGCAATTCACTATAGAGGTGAGTGTGTGCTCACATATTCTAGTTAAAGTGATGAATTTCTTATTTTGTTTGACTTGGTTCTTGATATATCATAACCTGTAGCTTTATATTGAAACTATCTTATGTTTGCATAAAAGCAGCCAAGCTACTACGTTGAATCGTAATATCTTAGTCGTATTATGTAGGTTTTGAATCATTCCACTTTCTATTTATTGTTGGATATCCGGTTTTTGAGCTGCAAAGTTCAGTCGATTCCGAGCACCGAAACTATGTTAAATTAATTGTCAAAGTTGTTGTCATGAAGAGATTCCGACCTGAGCAAATCTCATGAAGTAGGTCGACCCAAGGGTCGACTCAGCCTTCTAATGTGTCAACCCGTCGGTCGACAAACATGAAGATTGGGTTGACCTACACATTGAAATTTTGACACAGGTTGCTCCCTGCTTTCTGTTGCTTCTTTAACCATTTTTACTGCCTAAATCTATGTTTTATTGAGTTTTTCTAGTACCATATCACTTTTTTTGTATTAAAATCTTGAAAACCAAGTATATTTCATTCTCAATCCGTATCTTAGAATATAAAGATTTTGGGTTGATTTAATTGCTGATTTTGTGGTGTTTTTTTTTATGACGATTCTCACACATGCATAGTTTTAAACTAGATTTCCATTCATATATAATACCATTTTAATTTTAGCTTTGAGATTTAATGGATTTCTTGGTTTCAGATTTATTAACGAATTGTCTTAAAGCAATAGTATAGCTATATTTCGGAAATTATAAATGTTTGTTGTTTGATGCTCAAAATTGACACAACACTGAAAGATTTACGAATTAACGAAAATTGAGTTTCAGGTAAGAAAAAATATGTATGAAGTAGTGAACATAGTATTGATAGTGGTTCAGTTCAGAATGAACCTACGTCCACTTTGCTAATCTTGTTCTCTTTTGTCAAACTGCAATGGTAGCACCAACATTACAAGTTACAACAAAGGAAATGGTCGAAATTAAGTCCTATTATGTCCAAAAAGTGAAATTAAGTCTTCTCGAAATCCGTTCGCTGTCCGAGAGTTAAATCCATAAGAAAGAAGTGGATTTCTTCTTACCAAAGTCCCAAGGTATTCAATGGTGTATAAGGAGCAAGAATTCCTCATAGAAGTGTCAAATCAGCAAGTTGCCAGCCCTTTCCACAAAGCAGGTCGAGGTGTATTAATAGGTAGTGGAGCAGGTGGGAGCTGGCGAGAAGTTAGGCCTATAGCTCAATTTTTGTACCTTGGGATCGGTACATATCCCTCGGTCTCGTTTTCTTATACCTTCTCCGAAGTCATGAATCTCTCATAAAGGCTATTTTCGTATCCCTGATTGCCGATCCGAGACTTAGCATTTTTCTGGAGATTAGCTCATGGCATACGAAAAGATGTAATGTGTGGGATACCAAATTTGGAGTTGGTGAAGTTTTAAAGAGGTGAGAAGCTAGGGATATGAAATCCTTCTTGTAATTCTAGGATACAAAATTGAGTGTGGAACTGGGATAAGAAAATGGTGTGGAAGCAGAGTTTTTTAGAGGAGTTGAGGCTATTGGATACGAGTTTAGTGATGAGGCTGAGCACCAATTCCAAATGTTGAGCGTAGCTTTGACAAGCAGTGACGACCACACTTGTGTGACTTCTTGCTAACTTGGTTCCGGGTATCTTAGCAAAACTTCAGGCTGTTCAACCACGTGATGGGCCGAGTCATATGGGCCTTGATTGCTCTTTGGAATCGGGCCAAAAGACCAGTTAATACTTTCTCCCAAAGTATGTCTTCAGGTAGCATGATGTGCTTTGTGTTGAGACAAGCACTTCAGGAAGTCGGAAAGTTTCCCAAGTTATGTCAAGCGATTGGTCACGACCTTTCCGTTGAGTAAGTTGCTTCTCAATAGTCATGATGCGTTATCGAAGCTTATTGATGTGAGCACAGAGTTCCAACATTGTCAAGAATTTTGATTACTCGGACTGGAAGAAGCCTCTGGTTGCCCAAGCGAGTTTTTAATTCCTGTTAAATCAAGAAATTAAATGTTAGTCTCCGACTTCTGCTTATGTCGAAACATAAACGAGTCGTTGTCGACATAGTGTCACATACGCACTCATGCGTTTGCTTGCGATTTCACACAATACGATCAAATTTTATAATAAAACGTAATCGAAAGGTTATTTATTGAGCTTATGTTGCGCGAGTAGTTTTTGGAAACAATACCGAATCATAAACTCGATCATTTGGCATATATTGTTGAGTTATTTAAACTTATGAGCATACGATTGGTTAGCGAGTCGAGTCGGCCTCAATAATTGGATTTTCTGAAATGCATTCGCGTGTTCGTAGCTGAAGTTAAGAGCAAAAAGGGGTTCACCGGCCCTGTAATGTACTAAGTGCTTCACTTCTCTTCCTTCCTCCCCTTATTTTTTCTTGTTTTGTTTTTATCAAGGATCTGTACCATCTTGGGATTGGTACCGATCCCAAGACTTAGGAATTTTCCTAAGTTTTTTTGGGATCACCCCTCTCTTCCCATATAAATAATGGACTATGAAATCCACTCTTGTTTTTCTAGCATAATTTATATACGAGTTGATTAAAGGAAGATCGAAAATTCGGAGCCACCATAAACATTTTGAACTCTTCCTTCCTCGTTTCGACCCAACTCAGGTGGGATTTCCTTTGATATTATGCATTTGTGGGTTGTCCGTGGTGTTGGTCGAAGGAGGGAGGTGGGTCAGTGGTCACGGTCTGTTATTGGCCATAGAGACCCTGAGTTGATGGTGGCTCCGTAAGTCCAATAGAAAGGAAGAAAGGAGGAAGAAAATAGGGAAGATGGTCGAAGCTTGATGATACGAATCGCACTTCGTATCTCTAGGGAGCTTCTATTTTACGAAAGGAGCCGCAAGATGAGATGCGGAAGGAGTAAAAGGAGTATGAATTTCCCCGTGAATGTTAAAAACCCAAGGATGTGAATTCAAAAGTTTCATATCCCGCATGGACGAGGGAGTTTTCCCAAGTCTTGGGATATGAACTGAGATTTTGTATCCCTTGGCCTTAAGGAAATTCCATGTTTTCGGAAAGAATTTTTTTACTCGGAGGCTGAAAGGATGAAGACGAAAAAGTGAAAAGAGTGATCAGGACAAGTGGAGATAATGAAAGATGAAAAAATGATGTGTTGCGATAAGAAATTCAGATATTCATATCCTGATACTTCGAAATTTTTCGACCCTCGGAAGTCAAGTTTAAGAGTCCGAGTCATTCCGCGACGTTGTACGATCAGATTGGTTTGAAAACAAATGCGTCAACGGAATGCCTTAACATTTGGATAATGAAATGTCTTGGACTTGTAATTCGTATATGCATATAGGATTAGAGAATAAACTTGGGCTATGGACACATGGCTAAATCACCAATCTCGCGACTTGATTTTCAACCTGATTGCGATGTTATGCGAATTCCATAATCTTGACCAGCGAGGATGATGATTTAAGTTTATGAAAATGGAAACCATTGCCGCATTCCGACAAGTTATATTGTAATTACATTAGCATGCAGGACACTGCATGTTCCATGTTAGTTTACACCAACACAGGAGTATAGATCCCATGCAATTACTAAAGCAACTGTCTTGAGAGTATAGTTTGCAATGACATCAAGGAATTCAAGGATACTACAAGGATTGGTGGCCAAAACTGCATGATTACCTTCCACTTCGAACGAGTCATCCCATGATTCTAGTCCGACAAGTAGCGAGCTTGAGACTTCTGGAGCCTCTTCTCTTTCCCATCAAGTAGGCCCAACCAACATGCATGATCAAGAGGGGAAGCCTGAAGGATCGCACTATTCGACCGGACCTATGGACGGACCAGAGATCCCAAAAGAGGGTGGATCATAGGAAGAAGAGGATATGGATGATGAGAAGGATGACGTTTCTATGGCTCTGGATATGATGTTAATTGCTATCATTCTTGAGAATCCGCCGGTTTGGTTGTCTCACAAATCGATGAAGCCATGTTGAGACGCATCTGCAAGAAGTAAGACATATCGTGGGATGAGATGTTAGTCCCTAGGAGGGAGAATAGAGTGCACGCACCTATGGAAGGGTACACTACCTGGAATAGGCACATGTGCGCTATCGGATGCATGCCCCCGTCTTTCCCATTCATCTGAGACATGCCGCGCTTCTTTCGATTAGCGCCGACATAGCTTCACCCACGCTTTCTTGCTCACCACATACATCCTATTAATTGAAAAATTAGGTATGGAGCCAATCGGAGAAGACATTCAGTTTCTTTTATCCATGAATAAGAGAGCTACCTCTATGCCTTCACTTGTTTACCTAGAGGCACAAGCCAATACTCATTTCACCCTGGGGTCATGGAACAAGCTGTGTTTTTTAAACATGATTATTTTTATGTTCAATGCCCTTCGGAATTTGCGAGAGATGGCTTGTTGGATTCCATACTTACATTTTAGCTTAAGTTAATCGAGTGTAAGCTTTAGACTAACTTAAAGTTTTAATGTAACAAGTATTCCTTAGATTCCAAGAGATGATGTTTATTTTGGGCGTCTTGTGTCACTGAGGGAGGTTCCAACTCGGTTTCGCGACACCCAGTCTTTGCTGATTGGTTTCCTCCTTTATTTGTCCAGCTTGCTTTCGGAAGGTTGTTCAACTGGTTACCCGAATGACAAAAAAAGAGAGGACGAGGCGGAAGCTGAGGGAGGAGTTGCTCCTCCGGGTCCGCAGGTGGAACTTCCCACTATTGTGCATCTTGTCGTCCCCCCGGTCGAAAACCGGAATTGTAGGAGCTTAGAGGGAAGCTAATAGCCCTTAAGGCGATGTAACGAGGAATTTGCAGGAGGAGATAAGTTGATGCTTACTCGCGTCCCATCTCCCGAAGCAGAGGCAAGGTTGGGAGAAAATTTCGAATGAACTTCTCCAGTAGTGACCCTGAGACCACCGCCTCAATGAAGGTTGAGCACCATTTCTTGGACTTAAATATAATTCTGATTGAGACTTCCACTTTCAGGTTTACTAACACAAATGTCGAGAGCCTTTTGCTGAGCGTTGGGAGGGTGCCCCTTCAAGAAAGATGACATATGAGGAAACACTTAGGACGCACACTAATAAGCATTGCATGACAAAACACATATTTGTGCGTGTAGGATGTTCGACTCTAACTCAAAGTTTTCTTCGTGCAGGTGCAATGGCTCGAGACGACAATAGAGACTAAGATCGATGGTCCAGGAGACATCGACGATCGAGGAGTGGAACTGTAATAAATTTTAAAAAGAGCACAGACTTACAACTACAACCCTCACAATCTTACAACCATAGTAGTAGTTGACGACACCAAAACCAACCTTGTCACTCAGCATCTCCCTCACCATGCACCCAACCAGTAGTAGCAGAAAAGAGACCTAAGTTGGAGAGCATAAGGTAATTGGTGTTAATAATTCCTCTTTATTTCCCACTAGCGGTACTAGTAGCCAAAACTACCGGCAAAGAGAAGACAATCAGGGTGTCAAAAGCCGGAAAAAGGGATGCGAAGAAGCTGGGTCAGACGTTACCTGACATGTCAGTGATCCCAGAGTTTAGAAACAAGGCGAAGAAGGAGATACTAAAAAAATCGTTCCCCAGCTTCTACTTTGATGAGTTGTTGTGGATGCCTGATATGCATCAGATTCCGTTGCATGTCGATAAGGATACATGGTCTAAGTTATACGATGTCTACCACCAGTATCGCGAGCTATATAGGTATGCAAAGAGGCTATCAGATTTGATTTTCTATAATAACGCTGAGATCCATGGATTACATAATGTGGTTAAGGCTGAGCAAGAAAGCATCATAAACCAGAAGGCTAAAATGAGTAAGACAACACTTCAGTTTGTGTCTATTTCTGCGTATTCGGGTAACATATTTATGTGCAAACTCCCTACTGCCAAAATAAATGGGATAAAGATGAAGCATGGGTGAGTCAAGACAGAGATGGCCAAGGCTCGGGAAGCGTACAGAGACACGTTGGCCTTGACGTAGGACGTGCTAGAACAATGAGGAAGTGCATCAAATGAGGAAGTGCATCGACTTTGTTAGAACAACCAGACCTTGACCCAGGAAAATGAGAGGCTGCTAGAGGAAATTGAACCAGCGTAGTGCTGATCAAGGAGAATGAAGAGATCATATGATTTCTAGAATCAAACCGTGTTGATCTCGAGCAGACGAAGAGGGACAAGGAAGCCGCGCAGAGGCTTTGAACCAATAAGTGTTTGGCTAGGTAGGAAGTACGAAGGCCGAATTTCAATCCCATCTCAAGGAACTTAGAGCTGAGGCGGAGGAGGCCGAGGAGAGAGCAGAGGAAGAACTGGATCCAATGGTGCGAGGCCACTATGTCAATGCACTTTGATTCTGCGGAATCTCATAGATCGAAGATTATGCTCGCACACTAATGCGAGCTTGGGAGAAGTTGGTGGAATATGGTCTAGGATTCTAGAGGTGGAGTCGGTCGACGAGGCAGCACTGATGGTTCAGTATTTAACGAAAGAGGAGCGTCGGGTGTTGGCGGATGGAAAGGAGATGCTTAAGAAGGATATCGAGAGAAAATTCCTGTCGAAGCCACGCATCAAGTATCCAGGGTTGGAACATGGATGCTCTCTTCTGCCAACAGTCGAGAGAAAATGCCTGTTGAAGCCACACATCAAGTATCAGAAGGTAAACTCACTTCTTCATTGGTACTCAAAGGATGGTAACAGGAAGTCGACTAACTTGTCTCCTTCTTAATCACGCAAGTTCCTCTAGAGCAGGGTGATAGCTGGTTACACTCCGATAGTGCCCGCCATTGCCTGATTCGACGACGAAGCTTATAAGAGGCAGTTGGGAGAGGATTTTGGTTATCTGGACACTTTCACGAGTTTGCATTAAGGAGAATTCAAGCTGGGATATCTCGACGAATATTTTTCAGAAGAGAAAGGGAAGCAGGAAGGGGAAACCTAGGTGACCGAGTCGACGGAGGTAGACGGGCCGACCATGCACGAACTGGTTGAAGAGAAAAAGGCCCAACTGAAGATGAAGTCGGAGGAGACCAAGGAGAAGAAGAATGCTGATAAAGAGGCTCTCCTTAAGGCATAAGAGGAGGTGAGGGAGAAATCTGGGGCGGAGGTCCAAGTCAAGATCGAGGAAGCCCAAAAGAGGAGGCGATGACCCGGTAAAAGCAAGAGGAGGCGTTCAACAAACTTAAGACTGAGGAGAAAACCAAGCTGAAAGCAGAGGGGAGGGGACCAAAAAAAGTACGAGAGAGAAGAGAAGAGGAGGGCTGCTAGGGAGGCCAAGAAAGCCAAGCAAGAAGCCCTCGTGAAGTTGGACAATTCGGTGGTGTTGGCACTTCAAACGGAGCCTCAGATCAAACCCCTAAAGATCGTGCCTTGCCCCGATGTGGAAACACTCGTCAATAACATTCCGAGCGACTCCGATGATGAACTGCTGCTTCGGAATGATCCAGAGTTCAAAATATGCTCTTGCGCTTAGATGACCCCGACAAAGGGACATAAGGTTGGCAATGGAAGTATCCTTAAGAGGAAGAGGAAGAGGAAGAGGAAGATAAAGAGAAAGGAGGAGGGAACAAAAATATAGGAGACACTTGAATCTGGATCGAGGAAGAAGAGGAAGGGTGCCCCCTCTGGAGTAATTGTTATAAGTAGGTAGCTTTTTTATTGTAAGCCAATAGTATATGCGAGTATGCCCTCGCTTTTGGAGGCATGATGCGGTTTTGATATACACCGTGTCGTTAAAAACAAAGATAGTTGTGTTTTGACTTATGAATGAAAGTTGCTTCCTTTTCTTATATCTTATGTCGTCTTAAATGTTCAAGTGTTCTTTACATTTTCGAATACTATACTTATGTACATTAAAGTGTCATTACACTTAAGTTTATGTCTTCGAAACTTCACCCTTGAGAAGCTCAATTCGTGTGAAGTTCGATTATGTTGACTCCACTCTTGAGATCTCCATTCGATCATTGATTTCGACTCGTTTAGAGTTTAAGTGTGTGAACTTCGCTCTCGAGACCTCCTTTCAGTCGTTGGTCTTGAGTTGTGCGAAGATCGGGTTTGGTGACTTCACTCTCGGAACCTCCTTGTGTTCGTTGATTTCGAGTCGTAGGCGAACGTCATTGTTTCATCTTTATACTCTCCCGTCATTTCATTCGGGTTAGAGTTGAGGGAATCATTGGTTCGCCAGTTTTTGTACCTGAATCCGAACCCTAAGGATCAAATGTTGCCAAGAAAGCCGTCAGTGTCACACTTACTCGACTGTGGGTTGCCCCCAAGTCCGGAGACTAATGAGTGGTGTTGGACGATTAAGTTAATAAAGTTATTTATACTTGGCATCGTCATTGGTTCGAGACTCGAGTTGACTTGTGAAGGGCGGATCACTCGACAAGGTTTGAGTCTTAGTAAAGTCTCAAAGTGGTGAACTGGTTCCAAGCTCTGAGGTGCTGATCCAGTGTAATGCGCTCGTATATGCAAGTCGATTATTACACACTTAAACATACTACGCAGAAAGTAAACACATCAAGAACAAGGATGTCCGAAATTTCTTTACTGATAAGCTGTCAGTTGTAGTGGCCTTTTCTTTACAATGCCTTGAACCTTTAAAAAACATATATGGAAGGCATCAAGTCTGTACAGTATGCTAAGTAAAGCAGGGACGAAGGTGCTCGCTATTTCATGTCCTTAGGAGTTCGGCACCATCAACAGTTGTTAGCTTGAAAGCTCCATCTCTAACAGTACGAGGAATCTGACATTTACCTACCAATATATATGGGTAGGTAAAGATAACTTTTATCTACGAATATTTAATGGTAATATTTAATGCTTGGTGAATATTGTCAGTATTTCGACATTTTGCAAGAACGATTATCTACCAATAAATATGAGTAAGTAAAAGGTGTCACTTATGCATACAATGAAGGGAAAGTTTTTTTAAAATTGGTGCATATATTTCCCTTTTATCATTTTAACTTTTCATTAAAAATAACGATGAGTTGTGTGATGATATGTCAAAATAGACCTATTTTAGCAGTTTTGATTTTGGAGATTTCGTTTGCATATCCTAGCAATGTTTCTTGTAAAATCACTTATTTTAAAATATAAAGTAATTAGCAATTAATTATTAATAAACAATAAATAAATTTTAAATAATTAAGATTAAATAACCAATTCTCATTTATTAATAACATTTCATTTATTGTCATTTTTTCAAACAATTGACTATTAGAATGTAAGTGTTACAATTTTTTTTAGAAGTTTTAAAATTTCTTACCATTATGTCATTATTCAAAATGGCCAAAACATATACTCCCCATTTTATTAGAGAAACACGATCTATGACATTCTCTCCAACTACAAATTTAAGCATTTATTTTAAATCGATCTAACGGTACAAATCTCAATCTGTGTATTCCTTTTTAATTGGCCATATTAGAAACCAGTAAGAACCACTACCGCTCTAAAAATACACTATTGCAATGCTACTTTTACTACTTTCTTTAAGTGCCCGTTGTGTATTCAAATAACCTAATTTAATTTTTTTAGTTATCAAAGTTTTGTAAATAAAATATAATAAGAATGCAAACTAACATATCAGAAAAAAATCAAATTTGAGACCTCTTGTTTCCTCCTAAAATTTTGATGTCCGCCTTTACCCAAAATTCTACTTAAACGCAATACTCTCATCCTCGATACCACACTTCCTAAAGCCGCCTTTCATGTTACTAAATCCTTATTCCTAAATCTCTCCTCTCTCGATTTCAGATCTAGCTGTAGAAACCGTAAATATCTCTACTTCAAAAGCGATAGACTACTTCAATCGCATCCCAAACACAATCTTCGATGATCCTCTGTCCTCTTCTTCGAAGTACGACTCCAATGGTTATGGAAGAATCTGTGGCATGTTCTTGAACGTGGCGCATGACATTACCAAGAGTATTGTTATGATTGTTCAAAACGCCACTGAATGCTTTTGTTCTAGATCTGAAATCATGTCGCCAACACAGGTGGACGTTGTGTTGAAGTATGCGATACTATATGTTGGATTGAAGAGGTCAAAGATAGCTTCGAGTTGGAGGTGACCATTCGCAAATCGGAGCTTGTATGTAGGAGTTATGAGCTGGAAGGTGTTCGCTGTCAGCTGGGAACTGGGACAGATGTCTGTCATAGGGTGTGACAGACGTCTGACTGCAGGGAATTGATTTCCTGAGAGCTCAGACAGATGTCTGACACATGAGGGACAGACGTCTGTGCTGAGGAATATGCCCATTTAATCTCTAGAAGATGACAGACGTTTGTCAAGCCATGCGACAGACGTATGATTGGGTATTGGTTTATTTCGGGCTGGAAATTAGCAAGCAGATATGTCACTAATTCAGGGGCAATTTGGGTAATTGGCCCAACTCTATATAAGCTATTTTCTGATGTGAATTAGGAAAAGCTTGGAGAACTTGATTTGGGATCAAGGGTTTATTCTCCAGGGAGAATTAGGGTTTATAACCTAATTCCAATTCTTCAATTCTAGTCTCCTCAAACTCTTTTCTATATTGAAATATAGTGATCATTGGATCAATCTCTTGTATTCCTTTCATCGTGGTAATAAAATACTCTCTCCAAAGTGGATGTACACTAACAAGATGTTAGTGGAACCACTATAAATCCTTGTGTGATTTATTTTTGCTACTTTAGTCATTAGTTTGTTGCTTGCGATTGAGATTTGGATTGTTCGTGATTGGTTGATATTGGTTTTGTGACTAGAGTTATTGCTTTGGTTGTTTTTGCAAGTCTAACAACGATCTAGTCTTCCGCTAGCGCTTTGTGGTTTGGATATCGGATTCGAGTAGTCTTGAATCGGATTAATCACAACGGTTTCAACAGTTGGTATCAGAGCTGTTTGGTGCTTGTTAGGTGTTTGTGAAAATGCCGGAGACGGATATTAGCTCGGTAAATCCTTCAACCGGAAGTCCGAATAGTGTGGTGCCTTACGTACGGGGTTCGTATGCGGTGTTGGGTTCTCAATTGGTTATTGACAAGCGGAATGGTGATAATGACTTTGAGAAGTGGCAATTGAAAATGAAAGCGGTTCTTAGGCGGAATCGGGTGCACCGAGTGGTATTTGATACTCACTTATTGCCAAGTGATATCTCGGATTTTGAGAGAGAGGAGATGGAGGAATGGACTTACACTACTCTTCAACTTGCTATAGGGGAGAATGTGATCTCCAAAATTAGTGGTGAGACTACTGCTAAAGGTATTTGGGACAAGTTGGAAGAACTTTATATGAAGAAGTCGCTCACTAACCGTTTGATCTTGTTGATGAAGGAGGGTAATCCACTTAAGGCACATTTGAATGCCTTTGATGACTTGCTTATGTAGATGAAGGTCGTTCATTTGAAGATTGAGGAAGAGCAAAAGGCGATAATATTATTGTGTTCATTGCCGAATCGTTATACGGGTTTCTCAAATAGTTTGATATATGGCCGGGATATCTTGACTCTAGATGATGCCAAGACAGGTCTTCTTAGTGAGGAGTTGAGAGATCAAATAAAGGAGATGAGTGAGGGTAGTAGTGGAGCTAGTAGTGGTCATGGGTTGTTTGTGGAGAAAGAAAAGTATGTGAAGAAAGGAAACTGGGGGCGTTCTAAATCAAGAAAACCCGGTGGAAGAGAGAAATGGAAAGCGCTTTATTTGTAAGAAACCGGGACATTGGAAGAATGAATGTCCGAATAAAGATAAGAAGAAAGTAGCGTCTTCATCCATGGCGGTGGAGAGTGGGGATGGTGAGATAGATGAGAACATGTTGACGGCGGTAGCAACGGGTGTTTCGAGTAACGAATGGGTACTCGATTCGGGTACGTCATATCATATGATGCCAAATATAAATTGTTTTTCATCCTTTGAGGTCAAAGAGGGAAATGCAATTGCTATGGGAAATGGTGCTATTTGCAAGTCAATGGGTATTGGCTCCATGCAAATAAGGATGTTTGATGGAGTTGTTCGCACACTCACGAATGTTAGCTATGTTCCAGGACTTAGAAAGTCGCTTATATCTTTGGGGCTATTGGATTATCTAGGATGCAAGATCACTATCGAGAGGGATTGCTTAAGGGTTTCAAATGGGGCACTTGTGGTTATGAAGGGTGCTAGGATTCATGGTATATATTTGCTTCAAGATGTGACCGTAGAAGGTGAGACTTGTGTGGGTGTTGATAGTTCTCGTGACTTGGATGCGACACGATCGTGGCATTTGAGATTGGGTTATGTCATGGAGAGGAGTTTGGATATTCTTCGGAAGCGGGAGATGATCGAGGGTGAGAGTCTCAACAAACCAGTGTTTTGCACGGAATGTGTCATGGGGAAGCAAACAAGGGTATCATTCGATGAAGGCAAGCATGACTCAAAGGAGGTTCTTGAGTATGTTCATTTGGATGTTCGGGGATCGGCACCGTTTGCTTCTTTGGGAGGAGCAAGGTATTATATCTCTTTCATTGATGATTTGTCTCAAAAGGTATGGGTGTATGTAATGGGGGCCAAGTCGGAGGCATTTGCTAAGTTCAAAGTGTGGAAGGCTATTGTTGAGAATGAGAATGGTAAGACTTTGAAGGTGTTAAGGACCGATAATGGCGGTGAATATGTCTCGTGTGAATTCTTGGAGTATTGTAAGCATTAAGGAATCCGGAGACATTTTACTACGCTGGGAGATCCGCAATCTAATGGAGTAGCGGAGAGAATGAACCGAACTCTACTTGAGAAAGCTCGATGCTTGAGATTGACATCGGGTTTGTCTAAGGAATTTTGGGCCGAAGCTTTGTCAACCGCAGTGCATATTGTAAATCGAATTCCATGCTCGACCATTGGTAACAAAATTCCGAGGGAAGTGTGGAAAGGGAAGAGTGTTGACTTGAGATATCTTCGTGTGTTTGGTAGCTCGATTTATGTGCATGATCCGGGGAATGATAAGCTTGGAGCTAGAGAATTCAAGGGGATCTTGCTTGGTTTCACAGATGGCGTGAAAGGCTATCGGATTTGGAATTCAGAAATGAAGAAGGTTGTTAATTCTCATCATGTCACTTTTGATGAGTCGGCTTTATTCAACGTGAATGAGAGCTCATCGGGCGTTCCGGATTTGGTTCATGGTGAATCAAAGGAGAAGGAACTCATTCCCACATTCCGTCCACGTGGTAGTAGAGTTGAAGAAGTTCGTGGGGTTGAAGCGGCTAATGAAACATCACATAGTCCACATGGTTCCTCTAGTGATGTTGGTGATGTACATGATACTAGAGAAGTTTCGACTCAAGGTGGAGCCGGAAGGGGTTTGGGTGATAGTATTGCAACTCGGGTTGGTCGACATGTAATAAGGCCTCCCAAAAGATACGGTGATTGGAACTACCTTAGCTTTTATGATCGTTTGGACTATGCTCTCAATATAGTTCAAGATGAGCCGATGGACCTTGATGATGTTATGGAGTCGAGAGAGAGAGAGAGCTTTAAGTGGATTTGCGCCATGGAGGAAGAGATGCAATCACTTATGAAGAACCGAACTTGGAAGTTGGTTCCAATTTCTCAAGGAAACCATGCTATAGGGTGGAAATGGATTTACAAGGTGAAAGATGATGGAAGGTACAAAGCAAGGTTAGTGGAAAAGGGGTTCTCACAAAGGAAAGGAAAGGAAAGGAGTATGATGAAATTTTTGCACCGGTGGTTCGCCATACTTCTATCCGGGTTTTACCAGCCATAGCTGCTATCCATGACTTGGAGTTGGAGCAACTTGATGTGAAAACCGCCTTCTTGCATGGAGACATGGATGAAGACATCTACATGGAGCAACCAGAAGGGTTTGTTGTAGATGGTAAGTCTAAATTGGCTTGCAAGTTGAAGAAATCACTATATGGGTTGAAGCAATCACCTAGACAATGGTACAAGAGATTTGATCATTTCATGCTTGAAAGTGGCTTCCATCGAAGCATCAAGGATGCTTGCGTATATTTCAAGAGGTTGGGAAATGATTGTTGGGAGTATTTACTCTTGTATGTGGATGATATGCTCATTTCTTCTAAGGATCAAAATGAAATCAACAAGTTGAAGATGCTTTTGAAATCGGAATTTGAAATGAAAGATCTTGGAGAAGCAAGAAAAATCTTGGGCATGGAAATTGAAAGGGACTGAAAGCGTTTTGAGTTAAGATTGACTCAAAAGGAATACATAAAGAAAGTGCTTTGTCGGTTTAGCATGGAGGATGCAAAGGCGTTAAGTACACCTTTACCTTTGCATATGAAGCTTTCGGAGAAGGGATCACCTATCGACGATAAAGACAAGGCTTATATGGAAAAGTTGCCATATGCAAGTGCGGTTGGTAGTTTGATGTATGCAATGGTGTGTACAAGGCCCGACATTGCAAATGCCATCGGGGTGGTTAGTCGGTATATGGCTAATCCGGGGAAATCGCATTGGGAAGCCATGAAGGCTATTATGAGATACTTGAAAGGCACAACATCTCATGGACTTGTCTTTGGCGGTAGTGAAGATAGGAGTTGCAAGTTGGTTGGTTATTGTGACTCGGACTACACCGGTGATAAGGATCGGAGGAAATCAACTTCCGGGTATGTCTTCACACTTGGCGGGACAGCCATTAGTTGGAGATCGCGATTGCAAACCATAGTTGCTTTATCCACTATGGAGGAGGAGTTGATTGCCGCTGTGGAAGCGGCCAAGGAGGCACTCTACTTGAAGCGATTGTTGTGTGACTTGGGTTTCGAACATGAGAGTGTTGATGTTCGATGTGATAGCCAAAGTGCTATCCATTTGGCGGAGAATTTGGCATTTAGCTCACGGACCAAGCATATTGAGGTGAGGGAGTCATTTCTTGTATCCGTGGATGAGGGTAAGCTAGTATACCTTCGGAAAGTGCACACAAAGGATAATGCGGTGAATATGTTTACGAAGGCATTACCGTATAGGAAGTTCGAGCATTGCTCGAACTTAATTCGCTTGTTGAGTTGCTAGGTTCCACGGGGTGGCATGAGGCGGAGAGAGTGATTTTTATGTTTGATGGAAAAGGAATAGCGGTGAGAGATTGGAAATCTATCTTCATGGTAATACTTGTTACACTCCCGAGTACATTGTCTTTTGGTGAGATGGTTTCGGTTTGAATGTTTTCAACACTACATTGGTGGGTGGGGGTATTACCTGAACTCGTTGGGGTAGTGCAATGGGCGGTGGCTATGCCAAAGCTCATTGGGGAAACATTCAAGTTTTCTTGGTCGAAGGTAGAAGGAAATGCTTGGGTGCATTGGAGTTTGGAGTTGAGATGGTTATAGTATCGAGGTGGAGTGTTGAAGTATGCGATACTATATGTTGGATTGAAGAGGTCAAAGATAGCTTGGAGTCGGAGGTGACCGTTCGTAAATCGGAGCTCTTGTAGGAGTTATGGGCTGGAAGGTGTTTGTTGTCAGCTGGGAACAGGGGCAGACGTCTGTCATAGGGTGTGATAGATGTCTGACTGCAGGGAATTTATTTCCCGAGAGCTCAGGACGTCTGACACATGAGGGACAGACGTCTGTGCTGAGTGCATATGCCCAATTAATCTCTGGAAGATGATAGACGTCTGTCAGGCCATGCGACAGACGTATGGTCGGGTATTGGGCTATTTTGGGCTGGAAATTAGCAAGGAGATTTGTGACTAATTAGGGGGCAATTTGGGTAATTGGCCAACCTCTATATAAGCTATTTTCTGATGTGAATTAGGAAGAGCTTGGAGAACTTGATTTGGGATCAAGGGTT
Source organism: Allium sativum (assembly GCA_030737875.1). Classification (NCBI taxonomy): domain Eukaryota; kingdom Viridiplantae; phylum Streptophyta; class Magnoliopsida; order Asparagales; family Amaryllidaceae; genus Allium; species Allium sativum. Next base: position 197,105,412 of record CM060910.1, on the reverse strand, counting down.
TATTCTCAAGGGAGAATTAGGATTTATAACCTAATTCCAATTCTTCAATTCTATTCTCCTAAAACTCTTTTCTATATTGAAATATAGTGATCATTGGATCAATCTCTTGCATTCCTTTCATCGTGGTAATAAAATACTCTCCAAAGTGGATGTACACTAACAAGATGTTGGTGGAACCATTATAAATCCTTGTGTGATTTATTTTTGCTATTTTACTCATTAGTTCATTGCTTGTGATTGAGATTTGGATTGTTCATGATTGGTTGATATTGGTTTTGTGACTAGAGTTATTGCTTTGGTTGTTTTTGCAAGTCTAACAACGATCTAGTCTTCCACTAGCACTTTGTGGTTTGGATATCGGATTCGAGTGGTCTTGAATCATATTAATCACAATGGTTTCAACACGTTGGACGTGCTTGACTAGAGCCAAATCTGGCCTTGATGGGGAGTGTGGCCATGTTTGGATCTAATATAAGATGACGTTGTTCCAATGCGATGTGTGATACAAAATTATGGTGTGAGATGCTCGACATTACCTAGACTTGATGATGCTGAAATTTGTTGTTAACCTAAAGGTGAGATAAGGTTACACATCGATCAAATGATTATTTCTTGTATATGTACCTCTTTTAGGACGATCCTCTTTTGTCGATGCTATTGACCTGAGTTAGGTTTTCCCTTTTTTTAATTAAATTTTCAGAAATCTTCGGCTTTGGTTTCGATCTGATGCATATGCACAGTCATGTTTTTGTTATTTTCTTCCCTTTTATTCACTATTCCACAACTAGAGAAAAAGATTTGAGTGTGAAAGGGTACTTCTCTATTTCAACCCTAAAATACTCAGAATTCCATTAATATTGAGCGGCTGTTGGAAGCGCAAGATTTAGAGAGGAATGAGAACCTTAAAGAAAAAATGATACCTAGCATAAGTAGGTGCAACGAATGTTGGAATTTTTAACGAATGAGTATTTTCTATGTCCAAAGCTCGTTGGTAGTGGAGAATAATTGTGAATAGGGGTGGATGGGGTTGGGTTTGGTGCGGTTTGGAGTCCAAACCGCTTCCACATCGCATCAAACGGATGATCAAAAATAAAAACCATTATACTAACCGTTCAAACGGTTCGGTTTCAGCCATTGTTATCATAACTGAACCATGAGTAAAACCGTGATGACTTACACTCGGAGGTTTTGGTGGTTCAACCGGTTGAACCGTCAGAACCGCGTTGACTGCGAATAAGAAGTGCATACATTGTTTGTAGTATTTATTCACTGAAAAAATGGGGTAATTTAAATTTTCAGTTTTTTCCTACAGTAAAAAGTCCCACATTGCTGAAAAACTAAACCTCCGCTTCACTTTGTTGCTATAAATAAGTGTCCATGGATGATCTATTGGGTGTACAAAGCATGCATGGGCAGCTACGTTGAAAGTGTGGCCCAACCAAATAATCTTTTTTTGGCATTTCAGTAATAAACCTGATCTTGGATCGTGTTGGCGGTCCATTAGGGTTTCGGGATGGATAACCTAGCGGTCTGCGGTTTTTTCGGTTGGGCCGTGGGTCCTGCGGTTTTCTCGGTTGGGCCGCGGGTCTGGTCCTGTAACAGTGGTTTTAGCATAATATGGTTTGATTTTGGTTCGGTTCAGGTTGAACCTGTATCAAATATGAAATAAGAGAATTACTTCCATCAACAATCAATTTATGGTGTTGTTGTGCCACTTAAAGGTTAAAAATAGTGTTGTCCTGAATTGAAAAAGTAGTTACTACTGTATGAATACTTCAATTTTACAATTAACGAAAAGTGAAATTATTTTAATAAATTAACCAAACATTAACAATAACATTAATCAATGCACAAACATTAAGTAAGAGAAAACTCAAAAAGATTACATTTAGCATTATCCAAAAAAATATGGAAACAAATGCTATAAATTTTTCCTTTGTGACAGTGATTATTATTATATAACAACATACGCTGAAAGTAGTATATATATCATTGAAACAAAAAATTAGATAGAAATTAGTTATAATTTTATCATAACATTATCGGTATAGGTATGCGGTTCGGTCCGCTTTAAAACGGTTGGTATAATAGTCCAAACCGCAACCGAACCGTATCGTTTCCGAGTCGGTTCGGTTTGGGGTATTTGCTTAAAAGAGATGACTTGGTCCGGTTTTTCGCACCGTTTTTGCGGTTTGGTCTGGGCAGTTCCTGCATTGCGGTGAGGTTTATGCCCACCTCTAATTGTGAATAAGGTTTTCGCTTTTGTACATGATTTCTTGATGATGTACGTGTTTAAAAAGGAGGAGCTTTCCCCTTCTCCCGTGATGATCAAGTTGAATTTAACAAAGAGAAAAATAAAGATTTCTATCCGATAATTATGATGAAGGAAGATTTTAAATACATTTAGGTGTTATTGGTCACCGCGCTCATCAAATCGGCGTTATTCACAGAAGGAAGCGCAACATGTATAAAATGAAAATGGCGTTTACTTCATTTCATCTTTACTGATTGCTTTTTTATTTGACTTTTCAAAAATGTTGAGAAAAATCTACTGGGCTCTTCTTGTCCGATAAAGTCTGTTTCTTTATGGGAGTTTATATACTATTTAATCTTTTACTTCCGGAACACTTTACATACTTATATATCATGGAGATCATGTAGTACTAAACATGGATCGCCTTTTACCTTCTGAGACTCAGGAAACTGAGCGTTCTAGCAATAACAAACAAGAGGAAGAAAATAACATCACTTCAGAGGAAGAAGAGCCACTTATTCAGATGTTGTAGTGTAGGATATGACAAGAAGAGGATCATATTAAAAGTTTAGAAGTACCTCGCACTCGTAGTGACAGATTAAGGTATGCATATAGGGCATGCTTTGTCATATCAAGTAGTAATGAAGAGGATGATGCATCTGCGTAATAGACGAATAAAAAAACATGCCTTAAAATGATGCATCTGTAATACTTATATTATTAGAAATAAAGAACATTTACAAATATATGTTATTATTTTTACCTATACATAACCATTAAATTTGATGAAAATATGAATTGTGTAATAGACGAATAAAATAATGTCACATGGTCCAATAATAATATTATGCAATATAGACCAATAAAATGATGTCATGTGGTAAATCAAATAATGCCACGTGGTCTAATCAAATTATGTTACATGGCTTAAGAAAATGATGTATAGGTACTAATCAAATGATGACACATGAACAAATCGTCATTTGACACATGGACGAGCCACAAAATGCCAAGTGGCAGCAATTACGTATGCCACGTGTGTGTTAACGTGGCAACCAAATCAGTAGCCATATAGGATGACACATCATCAAACACATCAACCGATGATTCATTATTTGATTTGTAATTTAGTGGGGTCCACGGATTCTTTTACCTACCAATATTAATAAATGTAGGTAAAGACTCTTTCTCTACTAACTTTTACCTACCAATGTCTACCAATTCAACATTGGTAGCTAAAACATATTACCCACCAATAGGTTAGTTTTATCTACGCTTACAATTGGTAGGTAAAGACCTCATTTTCTTGTAGGTAAGCTTCCGTTAAATGATGTTCGAATCTTCCCACTAAGGACCAAAACCGGTCAATGTGAGAAAGATCCGCTTTAGGATGAGGTCACCGATGTCAAAGTGTTTTGAGCGAACTTTGAAGTTGAAGTATCTAGCGACCCGTTTATGGTGTGCGTCTGCTGTAGGTTCAAATTCATCTCTTTTCTCTTGGAGTAAATTGAGTGATTCCAAGAGAAGATCTTGGTTAGCCTTCAGATCGTGGTTAATGACTCGATGAGATTAGAGCTGAAGCTCGATGGTTGATGGCTTCGGGTCCATATAAGAGAGTGAATGGAATGTGACCCGTTGCTGACTTGTGGGTAATCCGATAAGCCCAAAGGGCTAGAAGGTGTTCATTTACTCACATTTTTCTGTCCTTTTACAAATTCTTCTTGATGATGGATTTAATGACTTTGTTGACAGCATCGACTTGTCCACTGGCTTGAGGATGAGCAACGGCCGAGAATCGTTTTTCAACATGGTGTTGGCGGTAAGAGGTCTTGAACTCAGAACTCTCGAATTTGGTCCCGTTATCGGATATGATAGTCTTGGGAACTCCAAAATGATAGATGATGTTGCAAACGACAAAATTGATTACTTTTTTGGTAGTGATTATCATGAAGGGCTCGAATTCGATCCGTTTGGTAAAGTAATTGAATGCGAAGATAGCGTATCAAGTGCCACTTCTGAAATCGGAAGAGTTCCGATAATATTGATTTCCCGTATTACGAACGATCATGGATTAACCATCTGCGTAAATTTTGTAGGCGGGGCTCTTGGAATTTTGGAGAATCCCCAGCATTTGTCGCACTTGCTGGTGTAGTCTGTGATATCCCAAAACTAGAAGTATGGCCAAAAGTAGCTGTACTGAAGAATCTTTTTTCCCAAAGTTTGCCCCCAATGTAGTCACCTCATTTACTTTTGTGCACGTACAATAGTACATGGTCGGTGTCATTGTTGGCTACACACCAGAGTAACGAAACATAGAATCCTCTTTGATAGAGTACTCCATCTTGAATGATGTAGCGTGGTGATTTGCAGATGAGTGCTCTTTTTTAACTTCGGTTGTCGGAGACGATTCTATGTTGCAAATAGTTCTTGATTAGAGTCATCCATGACTCGGGTTCAAGCTCGACCTTCGTCATTGAAATCAAGTCAGTCTGCATCTGACCGATACTGGAAGAGTCGAGACTTCGACTGGGATTAGTCCTAAGGGTTGCACATCCCCAGAACATTCTAGTTCTGCCAATGAAACTTCCTTCTCGTCTTGTTTTCGAGGTATGTGAGTGATGATGTAGTTCTTGAAGTTGGTAAGCAGTTCACGAACCCGAGCAAGGTAAGGAGCGAGACGTCCCCCCATGGCTTGATATTTCCCCTGCACTGGGCATACGATGAGTTGTGAGTCAGAGTATATTTGGATAGCCTTGATGTTGAGTTCGATAGAGACTCTGAGTCTGACAATCAAGGCATTGTATTCTGCATCATTTTTAGTGGAGGTGAATTTGAACTTTAAAGCGTAAAAAATCGAGCGTTCCTAAGAGTACTAAGCACGACTCTGGTGCAAGAACACTGATTGTTTGTCGAACCATCTATGAATTGTTTCCACTGGACATTCAAAGGCTCACTACCTTCCAGAGGATCTCTAGGAATAGTGAATTCTACAATAAAGTCTGCTAGAGCTTGTCCAAGGATGGCTTGCCAAGGGAAAAAGGTAATCTTGAGTAGACTCAGCTCGATATTCCATTTCAGAAGTTACCCAGATGTCTCAGGTCGTTGAAGGACCTATCGTACTAGTTGGTAAATGTAGACTTTGATTGGATGAGACTGGAAGTAAGGACAAAGCTTCCGGGAAGAGATCAACAAGCAGAAAGCAAGTTTTTAAAGCTTTAAATAGTTCTTTTCGGCGCATGATAATCTCTTGCTAATATAATAAACAGGTCTTTGGATGTGATCTTCTTGGTGCACCTGTGCCGAGCTGATTGCCTGCACAGAAACAACTAAACAGATAAATAACTCTTTGTGATCCACGGATTTTGATAGGATAAGTGGCTGCTCCAAGTGATTCAGGAGGTTCTGGAATGCGATAATGCACTCCGGTGTCCATGCAAAGTTGCGCTTCCTTTTTCTGAGTAAGTCGAAGAAAGGAATTCACTTATCATCTGCTTTTGATATAAATCGACTTATGGCATCCACTTTCCTATTTAAGCTTTGAACATCTTTGATGCTCTGTGGGGATTGAATACCCCGGATAGCTTAGCCTTTTTCCAGATTTTCCTTGATCGCCTATGAATTGACGATGAAACATAAGAACTTTTCCCACATAACGCCGAAAGAGCATTTCAAGAGATTGAGTTTCATGCCTTATTTATGGAGAACATCGACCATTTCCATGAAGTCATTGACGTGGTCATTCAACACCCTCGTTTTCCAGAGCATGCCGTCTACATAGACATCCGTAGATCTACCGATTTTGTCCTTGAACATTCAGTTCACCACTTGCTGATAAGTGGCTTCAACATTCTTAAGACCGAAGGGAATAACAACGTAGCAATAGAGCCCAAAATCGATGATGAATGACATGTGCTCCTAATCAAGAAGGTACATTGGAATTTGATTGTAGTCTGAGCACGCGTGCATGAAGAAGAGAAGTTGGTAACCTGCAGTGGAAACGATGAGCTAATCGATCTTTAGAAGCGGGAAGCTGTCTTTTGGGCATGCTTTACTCAAGTCAGAATAATCAACACATGTCCGCCATTTTTCTATTGATTTTCTGACTGGGACCGAGTTGGATACCAATTCTAGATATGGGGCATTGCGGATAAAGTCATTGTCAAGTATCCTATCCACCTCCTCTTTGAGTGCCACTGAAATTTCTATTCCCAAGATTCAACATTTTTGCTTGATCGAAAGATACTTCAGATCGAAACTAAGCATGTGGCAGGATATTCCTACATCTCGGAATGGGTCCAAGCCAATATATCTAGGTTGTCTCATAGGAAATCCACACGGTCTTCCTTTATTGTTGGGTGGAGCTATGATCCAATCTTCAAGACCCCAGTCGGGTCGGCGGGGTTTATCGGAACTTCGACGGTTAGCTACACTAGGGTAGCCTTTTCGAAGATGGGTTCTTCGTCTTCCAGTGGATCATGATCTTGGGAGAGATGGCGCGTCTGCGCCAGGACTCAGACTCCAGTGGCTACTATGCACTTATGGTTTTGGTGCAGTACATCGGCACCACGCCCTTTCCATTCTCCTTATTGATGACATCTTTCCTTTCTTTGAGATAGCAGGATATCGCAGTAACTTGGTCGCCTTTGACGGTTCCGATCCCACATTATGTTGGAGATTAGATAAGGAGGGACCATGGGGCCATGCATACTATAAATTTTGTAAGGAAAGGACGTCCGAGGAAGACATTATAAGGAGTAAATCGACGACAAACAAAGGGAGGATCCAGACTTTGCTATGATCTTCATTTTTGAAATGGACGGGCAGTTCTACTAGACCAATTGTCTGGTTGGATAATCCATTGAATATGTGGACAGTGGTAAGACTCAGCTTTAAGTCTTAGCCTCAATTTCATCTGATCGTAGGATAACTTGAAGATACTATTAATAGAGCTACCCTAGGACCTTTCTGACATAGGCCGGACCTATGTATGTAGATATAGCGAGTGGATCCATGGTTAAAGATCTGGTAGCATCCCTCTCGTGGAAGACTTTGTCATCACACATAGTATTTTGAAGCTTGGCCATGACTGGGCGGAGCACACTTCTAAGTCGGCGTGCTTGATTGAGTTGGAATACTCCTCCATACTCCTGAAGCTTTCATTTTTGGGGTGAGTTCCATTGCAAATAGTGTTGATCAAGATGCCCCCTCGATGAAGTCTCAGATCGAACGGCCTAGGTGCTATTTGGGCTTGAGGAGGTGCGAGCATTGAAGGGCTAGTGGATTTTTTTGAGGAGCGCGTTTTGAATGTACTGCTCGAGGCATTTCTCTCCGATAAACTTTTCAATGACATCCATGAGGTGACGAAAGTCGTTGGTGTGGTGGCCAAACATATCATGGTATATGCCATATTTGTCCAAATACTTCTCCCGGTCGGTTGATTCTCTGTTGTTCATCTTCTTTTATTGCATTGTTTTATAGGTCTATTGGTAGATTGCAACTCATAATTGAGCAGAGTGCAGACCGTGTATGTCGGGTATGGGTCACGCTTCTTCGGATCTTCTTTTTACTGGTTGTTACGTCCACCTGGCTTGCCATTGCTCGGGTTGAGACTGAGTTGGTCTATCCCTTTACCCTTGTCGGAGGATTCTCCAATCTGTTTACCCTTGACACTGTATTAAATAGTGCTTTGGTGTGGGTTGTTTGGACGACCAGTCTGAGTTGTTCTGTTTTTGCGCGCTTCTTCTTGACACAGAAACTGATTAGCCTTTTCATAGAAAGCTTCCAAAGTTTTCGGCTGCTTCCTATCGATTCAAACTCGAACTCGGAATCAGGCAATATGTCTTTAGCAAGTTAATCCAAGACGGTGCATGGCTCGAGATCTTCGACCTCCTCTAGGATGTTGTTGAAGCATTCAATGTAACTCTTAAGAGTTTCAAATGTACCCTGGTATAGAATGGTGTTTTCTGGTCTTGCAACATGCGTCCTGAATTGTTTCACCAACTCGGTATCAAGCTGGTCAAAAGTAAAAATGGTTCTAGGCGGAAATCGAGAGATCCAGAGCAGAGTGACAGCTTTGAGAAAGGCTGGGAATCATTTTCATTTCACGGTATCGGTGGTAAGACTTTATTCTGTATGTCACTCATAGCGGTTCAAGAAGTTACGAGGATCAGTATTCCCTAAGTAAGCCATTAATGGAGGCATATTAAAGCATCGTGGACACTATCATTGTGGATGACTAGATATAAGGGGTTACACCTTGTATTAGTTTCCCATACATCGGTGGCATGCCCCCACATTTCTTTCACGATCCTGTAGACCACGTCTATGAGAACTGCATGCTGGACCCCGCTGGATTCCAATAGTCGTAGTTTGCCTTGGGAGTTCGTGGCCGTGGGCGCCTTCTACGATAGACATCGACATCATCTTCGGATACGACATCATCCTCAATTCTTTGATTTTAAGGATGTTGGCTAAGAGGAACTTGAGCCTAGTTAGTCGTTGGACGCATAGTCACCAAGTTCTGGATAGAGACAAAAGGATTCTTTCGTGCAGGGGCCAGGTACTAGTTCCCGAATCGTTGTTGGGACCCAACCGGGAATGACCGCATTGACGAGTTCCCTCGCCGACGGTAATGATAGTTCCATTTCCATTAATTCTCCTCCTTTGGCTAAGGTGTTCATGGTAGGTGTCCAATGAAGAGCTTTCCGAAACATTTTATGAAAGACAAGCATTTTTGTTGACCTCAAGGCGAGCAATACCTTGTTGAGCATTTTTTTATAGTCGCTGCATCACTTCGATGTTTTGCCTAATTTGATCATTAAGTTGTCTCATCCTTTCCTCGGTTTTCTTATTTAGCTTGAAGAATTGTGCTTGAGTTACTGGAGCTTTTGGGTTGAAGAAGGTAGCGATTTCCTTATCGATCGGAACTTCTGAAGGTTGAGGCTGAGGAGAAATTTTCGGCTCAACGATAATGGAAGTTCTGATCATAATGTTCTTTCCTTTCTTAATCATTATAAGCGAACTTAGCAAGTGGGCCTACGGAACTTAACTAGCACTCTTAGTTCAAAATAGAACACGATGGAAAAAAGGTGAAGTTTTGAGTCTTCAAAGTTCTCAGTGAAAGCACCAAAATGTTGATGCGCAAAATTGGCGCAACACCCAAAGATTTCTGAGTTTACGAAAATAGTGTTTTACGTAAGGTATGAAAGAAATAATGAACACAATATTAATAGTGGTTCAGTTCGGAATAAATCTACGTTTGCTTTGAAGGCTTTGCTAATCTTATTCGATTTCGTCAAAGTACAATGGTAGGTACCATAATTACAAGTTACAACAAAGGCAATGGTGGACATTAAGTCGTACTGTATCCAAAAAATAAAGCTAAGTCCTTCTTGAAATCTATTCGTTGAAAGAAGTGTATTTCGTTTACCCAAAGACCCAAGGTATTCAATGGTGTCCTAGAAGCAAGAGTTCCTCTTAGAAGTGTAAAATTAGTAAGTTGCCAGCCCTTTCCACAAAGCAGGTCAAGGGGTATTTATAGGTAGTGAAGAAGGTGAGAGCAGGTGAGAAGTAGGGACCACAACTCAATTTTCATAACCTAGGATCGGTACCGATCCCGGGATCGACACATATCCCGAGGTCTCATTTTACTTATGTTTTCTTCGAAGTCCTGAATATCTTGTGAAGTCGCTTTTCGTATCCCTAATTGTTGATTCAGGGATTTAGCATTTTTTCTAGAGATTAGCTCGTGCAATACGAAAAGATGTATTATGCGGAATATGCACTACAAGAAAACATTGATTTAGCGTCAAATGTTTAGAAGCGCAAATTTCCATTGCTAATTTGCGACAGATTTCCATGTGATCTGCAAGGGATAGTTTTTTTTTTTTTCAACTATTTTTCTTTTATTTATTACCGTGGTCTTCTGTCATCCCTCACTAAGTCATTGCAAATTGCGTCAAATTACCGACATAAAATTTCTGCCGCTATTTTCCATAGCAAATCCAGGTAGAATACCGACGAATATTTATCAAAGCTATTTTGCAGCAGAATGCCCCCATATTTGCAAGAGATGAAAATATCAGTTTATTATAATAATTATGTAATAATTAATAATAAAATTTAATACTTATGAAATGATATATAGTATTCAATAATTAATTTTAAATAATTGAATTTAATAATTAAAGTTGATAATTATAGTTGATACTTATATTTTATAATTGTAGTTGATAATTATATTTTATATTTCAAAAAATTTAACAATTTGAAATCATCTTTAATATATATTATAAAAGATAACTTTCCTTAGCAACATTTATGTAATGTTGTTTTGCAATGTAATTAAATGACACATTTTGTGTAACATCCCAGAAATTTGGGAAATTTGAAACATAATTAATTAAATATTTAACTGTTAATAGTTAATTTTATATTGGTACTTGAGTCAGAGATTTAAAATTTAAATATATGTTGTTTTGAGTTGAACTGAATTAATTATTTAATTCAGAGTGGTTGTTAGAAATCATATATTTATTATTGAATATTTGAATTGGAAATGGAATTCGATGGAAAAATATAAAGTGTTGAATTTAAAATAAATAAATAAACTTAGGGGACGTTAATCAAATGGGAAATTTTATTTATTAAATATACGGAAATTGGTTTGGATAGGGTATAATTATATATAGAGAGAGACTGAAATTTTACATTTCAAGTTTGGAGTCGAACAGAGTTGTTTGGGGAACAAAACAAAATAAAATTGATGAACCGATAACGATCTAAAACAACGTCGAAGTCGGACTACAACCAGGATAGCTTTATTAGATTCAAAACACGACAGCGAAGAAATGCGTATAATTTTTGTGGCGTTCGGAGAATGTATTGGCGGTACGTGTTTTTGAGCATTCAACGATAATTCATGGTGCAATTTAATATTACCACGTTGTTACCTACCTTAAATAAACCCTTCCCCAGTATTTTTTGTGTATACCTATCAGCAGAGAAGGCGCGCTACCCTAAAACCCTATGGATGTTACTTTGATCTTATCTCTGGTTCCCCTTCTATAAAAATTGCGTCCCTTCCCAATTACTTCAGAAAATCAGTTCTTCCTATTCCCAAATCTTAATGGTTGAAAGCCTAATTTACTTCTTTCCCCAAATAAAAGACCGACGTTTCCAAAAATCAAAGAAAGAGCTCACCTTAAAATTTAAGGCTTCATTTGTCTACCGAAGCCTCAAGATCGTCGCTGTCTTCCTGTTTGTCGCCTCTGTCCTAAATCCATCATGCCTTCTTGTCCCAAATCGCCACCTTCCTCCAGTCGAGTCCACCTCCTCAATCAATTAAAAGCGCTCCACCGCAAGTATACCCTCTTCGTCTCCAAGCTGCGTTCAACCTCGTTCTTTACTGAGAGCCATCCACCACCTTCGGAGCAGCTTCGTTCGTCGAGCCCTCACCGCTGCTCCAGGTTGTAGCAGTCTCCACCACACCACCTTAGTCCTCGTCACCTCACTCACGTCTCCTCCTTAGCCCAAAATCAAAGTCGATCTCACACTGTTCGTCACCGCTGAAGCCACTCATCTTGAATCGAAGCTCACACCAACAACCAACCCTTCCACTGACCTTGCTGCTTCGGTTTAAGGTGAGCATTTCACTCACAATTATTTCTAGTTCAAGTATTAACTTCGTTAGAAATCAAAATATGATATTTTGGTTGATTTGGTCGCATTCTTGATTTTTAAAACCTGCACTATGGTTATATATATATATATACACACACACGGATACCTGCATCTTATGTTCATCCAGATTTGGAAATTTTAATGACTGGTATTGGGAGATAACACACGTTACACTTGCTACCTTGAATCCAAAACAAGTGAGAATAACCTATTCTCTTATTGTACAAATTGTACAAGATGTAACTGGCATGAAGAAAAAATACATATGAGTATTGACAAATTGGAAACAAACATGTTGCCCTTTTTGTGTGTATGCTTTGTTATGCCTTAGTTACCTGCTCATGCTATCTACCGTACAAACTTGATGATTTCATTCAGTCATTAGTGTCTAAAACATTTAAAGATAAATGGTTTGCCAATTTTGGCATTGTTCAAACTAGTAAACAATAGAATTGAATACTGAATGTGTTTATTAAATTCTTGTGGATTCTGAAAGACGCTGCTTGCGTAAGAAATAAAAATATGTTCCAAAATGTGTGGCCCTTGTGACTTAATTTCTGACTTGTCATATTTACGCACCCATAAGTATTCCTCTTGCAAATTGGACTTTCCTTATTACCGATATTTATGACCTGCAACAAGGTGGTGGTTGAAATGCTTCTGAACCTTTGACTTGCTATCCATAATTACACTGATAAAACAAATACATACACATTTATGCCTTGTTAAACGATAGTACCAAAAATGTGATAAGTGATGCTAACCATGAATTAAAGCTGATCGAATGAAAAATCTTTATTAGCTTACTATAGTTATGCATTTTACTTCCAACTCTTTTTGTTTTTCGTATTAAGATTATGCAGATGAGCGGAGTTATAAATGCAAAATATAATACAACCTACAAAAAGGTATCTATCCAATCATTGATTTTTTTAGTTTACATGGTTTAGAAAGTCAACTTTACATTTATAGACCTATTTTTCCTGGTCCTATGCTCGACACTTCTAAGTTTCAATTGCTGCTATGCACCTCGCACATGTACATGTATGTCCTTTTACGTGAGCTTTTGCTTTCTGCAGCAGTATTACTGGGTTTTATATAATAATAGATTTATCTAGCGGTATTCAATCTGTTACAATTGGCATATACAGATTGTGTTTGTTTGCCTGTGTATTTTATATAATACTTCCTACCATTATTGTGCCTTATTCTATGACATGATCCACATTTAGTCTTGTTAGTCGCATGCACTATGTATTTACGGATACATTGGACCGTTATGAATATAAATTAGTATATACACACTACAAGAAAAACCGCAAATAGCAGCTTTAGAATCTGCTTCTAATCCGTCGCTAAATAGGCTTTAGCGATGGATTTCTGACATAACTGTATTGTCGGTAAAAACAATGGCGGTATCTGTACCAGATTTTGCGACGGATTTTTGCAAGAGCTTTCCGACATTTTTCCATCATTTTACTAATTTTATAATAAAAATAAATTTTATTTATTCATTTAATTTTAATTTATATACCAACTATTTACCGACGGATAATTAAATTATAATAAAATATTACTTACATAAGGAGTTGGTAAACCCTTATTAATTACAAAGGGATTAACGACAAAAAGTTTTAACACAAAACTCTGGCTCTTTTATTTTGTCGGTAAACCCTTTCAATTCAGCAAATGATTAGCAACGGAAATTAAACTGAGGTAAACTTAACCTCCCTTTTTTTGTTGGTAACTCACTGCTATTCCCCTTCTGATCTGCATATATATATATATATATATATATATATATATATATATATATATATATATATATATATATATATATATTGAACTAACATAATTCAACTATGAACACTGAAATAAATAATATATTAAAATAATAGCCAACAATATTAATTTAGAACTAAACAGAACATTCATAATCACATAAAAAAAACAATATCCATAATCTTTCACCAATTACCACACTAAGCTGAATTATGAACAACAAAACTGTTCAGTTGGTGCTAACATATCGCAAATATAAACACATCATCCATAGCCATACTAAAACCACATAACTTCATATTTACACCAAAATAAGTCTAACATACATACCCAACCATCTTACGAAGATGACAAGACGAATTCATGATAAATTCAGGATTTTATCAATTAACGTTTTTGCTTCGTCGTTTCCGTTACCTTCCAAATTCTGTTTTTTTCATCCTCCTGCACAAGTACTAATAAAATATAAATGCATTCATTTTTACGTGAAAAAACAGAAGTCATCATAAAGACTGAGTTACTTGCAAAATATTCGGCAATTATGTTAAAAAGTGTGCTAAAAAAATTAACGGACTGAATTGCAACTCAATAGTTCAAAACTAAGTTGCTTGCAGATTCCAAACTAAGTTGCAACTCAGTTTTAAAACTGAGTTGCAAGCAACTCGGTTTAAAAACCGAGATTTAAGACTGAGTTGCTTGCAACTCAGTTTTAAATTGAGTTGAGTTGCAGCTCAGTTTTAAAACTGAGTCGCTTGCTGAGTTGCTTGCCGAGATTAAATTGGTGCAACTCAGTTTTAAAATTACATCTCTTAGATGATTTCCCTAGTAAGCAAAGTATACTCCTAATATCATATGATCATAAATAAAAAATCCAAAACATAGCCACGTGGATTGGGACTTCAAGTAATTTCTAAGGTCCGGACTCATGTCTCTAATATACAATGTATTATTCTTAACCTTTCTCTGATACAAACTGTAAGGACCCCACTAGTGCACCTATACTATCCAAGAGTATTTCAATCTTACGCTTGAAAATTGTTCTTCATTGATTGATCGCTTGTGCAACACACTGTTTGGTTATATGAGCAGTGTTGATGTAGGACAGTCATCTCATTGATATTAGAGCTAGGTTGCATTGTTCAAACATAGCCGTTAAGGTAACTTGATGGTCTTATCTTATACACGAAGTACACCACAGATAAACAATGTGAAGTTAGCAAGCTTCAATATCATATTATATGACAAGCACCAACAATTTAATCGCTTTTTACTATGTTTGAACGTTTTCAGATCAAATTTAAAGGTCAACAGTTAATAAGAAACATTACGTGATAACTCAAATTTTGGTAAAATTGGACCACAACATAGAATATGCCATAGAAAAATATAATGCTTTAAAGATACCTAGGCAAGCACTTCCTATGATATGATTTTTGGTACCACCTGCACACAGCAAACTGCAAAGCCTTATCATCTTTATTTTCTCCTTGTTTGCAAACATGACATTTATGAGCAGGACAAGTAAACGATTCCCCAGAAATGGTCTTATTTTCACAGTCAGCTGCTTGGTTTGAATCATCCGGAAATAACCGATCTGACACGCATTTTAGGTTGGTAGAAATGCCCATATGTTGCATTTACACAAGCAAAAACCTGTATACAACAGCTCCATAAATCAAATGTAAAGCATAATGAAGATAGCCTATAAGTAATAGAGTTAAACAAGAAGAATGTTGGTCCTAACAATAACTTTATGAATGTGAAATAAGTTTTAAAATAAAATAGGTCACGACTCATGTAGAATGAACGTGTAATATAGTGCTAACAATAACTTTATGAATGTGTAATATTTGTTTTCCACCAATCAAAGAGTGCATAATGGCTTAGTCCATGCTCCTAAGACAAGCAGGAAACATGCCTCTTTAATGAAATAAAAGAAAAGGGTTTTGAACCTATAACTGTGCTCCCAAAAGAAAACTGGCAACTAAAAAACTTAACTCAAGAAATATAAGGCAGAGAGATGTTTAGAAGTTTTGCCCTCTAAAATGCTTATTCCATGTACGGGCAAATAAGCCTCAAGAATATATTTTCTGTTAGAAGAAGCTATAATACCTCAGCACCAGCAGCTTTGTCGGAAGAGCCGAGCTTTCCACAAATAAAGCACTGATGTCTTTTATACTTGTAATTTTTTTCATACAAAGTGCTGGATAGCCTGCATGAAACAAAGAACTACACTCAATTCAAAACAATTATAGCATATAAGTCCAACATTCATAGCCATGCTATATGTACCTTAATTTGAGCTTTAGAGTAACCAAGAGATTTACAATCTGACTCATCACCATTTTATACAGTTGCATGGAAGGACCTCATACATCTCCCTTCACAACTGCAGAATAAATACAAATATAAGATCCATGAAATAAAGAACAAAAGGTGTATGGCAGGAATTTTTTTCGTAAAGTAAACCTATAAGCATGATTAGTGATCAATTGTATACATGAATAAAGATTTAAGGCCCAGAAAAACCATTTTGCCTTATCTCATAAAAAATTGAGAAATGTTCGTGTTTACGAAATAATACTGGTCAACCCCTCCAGTCCTGATACCGCATTATACTTGCTGAATTTCTAAAAATAGCTCATGTTAAAGAGAAAGTCAGAACAAAGTCCATATGTCCTCATACTTCCATCTTTTTCATGCTAAGCATGTACCATTTAAATAGGAATTTTCCAGTTCAAGTTTGATAAATCCAATATGCCTAAAGCATACGCAACCTATAAAGATCCATCACAGAAATATACCAAAGAATTCATTATCAAATTGATTCATATAAGTCTATTACATTATCAAATTCATCTCCAATGTCACTTAACATATCATCTTCTAGATCATCAACGATAAATGATTTTTTTGATTCCAAGTCATTTTTGTGGTCCTCCACATTGATGACAAAGAGCACTAACCTCAAGAAAGGTCTTCATCCTTGGCTTGTCTTCAAGTAAAGACAGCAATAGCTAGATAAAAACATTGTGTATCACAAGTATATCTAGCAAATAAATCATGAAACCCAAATGCAATGATTGTAATGAATTATCTTAAATCATCTCCAATAGACCTATTTTCAGGTTGAACATTCATCCTGTTGGAGGGAATGTTCTACAACATATGCTCAACACCTGAATATTATAGGTAATACTCGGTTCCTAATTCAAAGCACTAAATTATCCATATGTGCTTATTTAGTAGTGGCTTGAGGTCACACTTATTCAGTGCAAGACATCCCCATTCAAATAAGAGGTTAAATGTTAGGCATCTTAAATAAGCACCAAAGCTCGGACGCTTAATAAATAAACATGTGAGTGAGTGATGCTCGTTTAATAGGCGCATCGCAGTCGGATACTCATTTAATAGTCTAGCACTTACGTAATTTTAGAGGCTGTGAATTTGTTGGAGCCTATAATCCATTTTTCAATAGCCATAAGGGCATGGGCCAGTTTGCTTAGAATGAGCGCACCTAAAAAGTAGATACTATAATATTCTGACAAACCGAATACATACATGACAGCCTGAAGCTTAACGATGCAAGCAAACAAAAAGAAGTAGCATGGAGGAGGAACTTAAGGGCACTTTATGATACATCTATTCACTTTCAAGTTGTCATACATTTGTTATATCGTGATATGGAACTGTGATGGCGTAATGGCACAATACAACGTATGTGGAATATATACACCAACGTTGGTCCCTAAAGTTATCCAAAACATTTACAGGCCATCTGATTTTAACATAATTATAATTCTTATATGGCTTCATTCATCTTGACTATCAATATGATATAGGAACATTACGGCAAGCGCTTTGCTTGTGATGAAGGCGTATGTTTCGTTTGGGAATTGTTTTTCTACAAATTATATATGATAAGAGATATTATTTATAAATAATTAGTAGTGTTTTTATGTTGAAATCACATGTAGTAAATTTAAATTTTTATTGATACATTGCAACTTTTATTTTTTCGTTAGTTTGAATTTTATTTATATTGTTATTTAATAAACAACGAACTTTATATTTATCTATTTTGAAAACCATGAAGGGTAAACAAAATGTTACACAATAGCCTGCTACATCTGAAAATAAGATAGATATATACCTACTATGAATATCTAGCTATGCAAACTAGTAGGTAAAGGAATCAAAACAAGGGAAGGCAACAACCAAAAGCACCCAAAACAACCCAACATCATATACCAAAAGAAAGCAGGGCTTACCACCGATTCAGACCTAAATGATGAAAGAAAACTAATTGGTTATAATATTAAGGAGGGATTGAAAGCTTATGGTAAGCAGCATAAAGAATAAAGGCTATGAAACCATACATCAAGTCAACAATTATTTTGTTGATCAGTTTTCCTGAACGCTTTAAGTGATGATGATGAAATTCAGTATTGGCAGCAAACCACTCGATATCGCCCTCGTTTCCACAATAGAAAAATATCGGGTCATTGGTAGACCAGTTACTTAGTGGATCCGAGAAGATATCGCCATAAGAAGTAAGAAGTGGGAGTAAAGCTGAAGTGGTCGAGTGTTTGGTTGTAGTGCTTTATATCGTATCTGTGTGGAGGAGAACTATTTAAATATCGATATCGGGAGCATGGGGAAGAAAGTCTAGGCATGGAGAGCGATAAAAAGGATAATAGGGAGAGGAGAATCAGGAAGAGAGAGAAAGAGAGAGAAGAGTGAATACTTCATTTGTTTTATTATAGGTCGTGACATATATAGATCTCTGCATCTAAGAAACTATGTAGTTTGTGAACTTGAATTCGGTACACTACCACAATACATGTCAAAATATCAAATTATGTAATAAAACAAGTACTCACCAGTTGAAGTAGAACTGGAGAACAACACAAGAAAGATGAATGATTTGCACAATACTCTTCTGAGTTTGGCAATATCCATGCTAGCAGCTTCAAGATCCATTTTTGATAACCTTACAAATCATTCAACAATGTCCGAGCCACATGCCACCAACCACTTCCAGAACTCGATACACCAAAGAAAAATCAAATTGGCCTCCAAGCAAAGAACCGCCACCCACACCAACTCGAAGCCACCTAAATCGAGCAAACCCAAGCCTTCTGTATATCTAGACTCAACCGCGAATTCCATTCATGCCTTCCGATCATGATATGAACAAGGATCGACTCCTTGCAATGAATCAAAATAAGGAACAACAATAAATTTTTGTGCGATACAAAAATCAAAATCGAAAGTAATAAAGGGAACTAAAAGAAAAGTTTCTAATTACAGTATCATCTAAGTCAAAGGTGACACATTTACCTTGAAGTTTCTAGATCCACAAATCTGAAGCCACGAATTTGGAAAATTGGATTAATCGGAATCTCCTTGCTTCCAGAAAGGCAAAATAGTTTTAATTTTGGTTACTAATTTGATGGACAAATGTGATGAAGGATGGGATAAAGTAAATTAGGCTTAGCGACTGGAAAAAAATTAGGAGGAGGATTTGAGATTTTATCGATGTTAGGAGGAAGTCTGTAAAGGGAGGGTGTTGGAAATAAGATTGCTGGAGCAATCCACTGGTTACAACATATCCATGCTTTGATTTCAGATCAATTGTCCCTGTTTATTCTTGATTGGAAATGCAGATGGCTAGAAGAAAGAATCTTCTACTTTATTTGAATGCTGTAACATAAATAAACTCACGAGCAAGGATATTTTAGCTAATTCTAATAACCAATAATTTTAATTTTTTTGTTTATTATATAACATAAATTATTATTTATTATTACTTATAAATCATTAATTAGAACAAATTAATTATCAATTATTGAACGTGTTAATAATTATTAAAAAAATAACATCTTAGAAAAATAATATAAACATCTCTAGCAAAACTGTTGGAATTTTGCTGCAAATTAGCTTCAAAAAATATTCGTCGGTATTCTGCCTGGACTTGCAACGGAAAATAGCTGCAGAAATTTTCTGTCGGTAAAATGACGCAATTTGCAATGGCTTTAGCAATGGACGACAGAAAACGATGGTAATAAATAAAAGAAAAAAAAAGTTGAAAAAAACAAAAAACTAGCCTTTGCAGATTACATGGAAATCCATCACAAATCGGCGACGGAAATTTTCACTTTTAAATATTTGACGCTAAACCAGTGTTTTCTTGTAGTGATATATATATATATATATATATATATATATATGTATGTATATGTATGTATATGTTACTGGAACCATATTGTTGAAACCATATTTGTTTACTAAAAGGGAATTGCTGAAAAATATTTGTTTACAAAAAAGGGAATTTCTGAAACATATTTGTTTACTAAAGGGGAATCGCTGAAACCATATTATTTACTAAAAGGGAATTGCTGAGACCATATTTGTTGACTAAAAGGAAATTTGCTTAAACCATATTTGTTTTTCTAAAGTGAAATTTTATGAAACTCTTGACCACATTCTTATTACTGCAGTATGTATGATCACTTGACACATTCTTGTTACTACAACATGTATGATCTTTCTTGACTACATTATTGTTAATGTAGCATGTTTTTTCACTTGTTCCATTTAGTTCTGCCTTGTACTTGATCGCCCTATCACATGTCAGCACTTGAACACTTATGATATTGGCGGTTTAGCTCATGTGGTGTTTGTTCGGGATGCTGAGGCAATACACGTGTGTGTGTATATACACACATGTATGTATGCAAGCTCCTGGAACCATATATGTTATTTGTTATATTCTGCTTCCAAAATGCTGAGGCAATGCACATGTGTACCTATACACATGTGTACATGCAAGCTTTCGTGACTGTTTGTCCCTGGAGAAAAAAAACTGATAGGCACAAATATTATATTTAATACTCGACGGATACTACATTTATGTGTACTAGACGATTTACGTATGATGCGGTTGAAGTTAAGATTAACTATTATATTTTCAGCTTCTATTGAAGTTAATTTACTTGAACTATCATTTAATCCTGACTGGAGTGTTTTGTCTTTTTGCATGAAATGCTCAGGTCAGACCCGAGCGTTAAAGATTTAAAGATCACAACTTAGGATTCGAAGATTGGTGAAGCTGGGGATCCGAAGACGTGCACACTCTGAAGTTTTTAAACCAGTAAATATTTCCTTGTACTCAAAATATTTTTACATGCCGCTATATATAAAATATCGTGTATTCAAAATTTTGATTAATATAAAGAAGTTTTATTTTGTTGTTCAATACCGTGTTATTTATTTATTCTGTGTTGATTCTATTTTAAATTCTGTAAGCTAAATAACGATCCGTTGATTTGAACGTTTTAAGTTGGTTTAATCACCAATTTGAAGCGGTCAAAAGGTGTAACGACCTGAAAAATCTAAACCAATTTAAAAATTTTAAGTTGCCTATTTTAGTGGATTTTAAATATTTAAAATAAATATTTTAAATAATAAAGATGAAAACTGAGTTTGAATTGATAATTTAAAAGGAATATAATTAATTCTAATTTTAAACAAGGCCTTAAATGGCGCGGTAGTTTCAAAATTTGAATTCAAGCTTTGACTGACTGTACCGGGTGCAAAACAAAATGGATTTGAGTGAAACCAAAACTATTTAAATCTGTTAGTGAATACCTTTCTAACGAATCTGAAAAATCGAAGTTTCATAGCGGGATGCAAAATTTATGGCGAAATGAATTTTCTGAAAGGTCGCTATGGAGTTTATATAGCCCGTGAAAATGGCCATTTTGTAAACGACCTCGGAATTCGACGAAACCACTTTTGTTGGATACGGGATGTCAAGTTATTACTAAGTTTCAAATTTCATAATTTTTGAAGTTAATATGTGAGCGTGGCAAAGGAAAATGTGTTTTGGTCAAATACAGTCAAATTGGATCGACCAGAAATGGGCCATTTTTCAAACGGTCTCAGAATTTGACGAAACTAGTTTTGTTGGGACCGTATCATCAAAACATAGCTAGATTTATTTTTTGGGATTTTTTTGAATTAGTTTGTGGCCCCGGCAAATTGAAATGTACATTGATATCGAATATTGAATGTTTTATATTTTAATTTGAATGAAAACTGACTGAAACAGTCGAATGGGCCTTCGAAACATAGCCCATTGTGTTCGGAATGGGGGTAAAACACAAGGGACGACAGTCATTGGGTTTGGATTGGTGTTCGTGTGTGGCAAGGGGTATTTTTGGATTTTAGAATTTATAAAATAAAAAAATATCATTGGCCACATCATTTCTCTCTCCCTGTATTATCTCTCTCATCATCGCGATTAACGACAGCTGACCTTCGAAACTTCCCTCCTCCTTTTCTCTTCCATCTCTCAACGAAACCTACCCCTCCTTTAGAGTTTTTTTTAGAGCGTCGAGAGGGCTTCAAATCAAGACAAGAACCAGATTTTTTCGTTGAGTATTTTGGGAGAATCACCCTCGAGAAGTCGGGGGGCCCACCTGACATTGATCGTTGCGCCTCTCCAAGGCCTTGAAGGTGGTGCTGGCCGATCGTTGCAACGTTCAACGGATTGAAAGAAATCCTGAAACCTAGTTTTGAACATCAAAATGAGGTATACGGCTATTTTATTTTTAACTATTTAATAGCAGTTTAAAGCGCTACCGTTTTTGATTTCACTGTAAAAATCATATCTTTTTCGTTTCTTGACGAAATCCAGTGAAACAAGAGATAGTGGGCTCGTGTGGACGTCTTCTATTTGAACGTTTTAAGTTGGTTTAATCACCAATTTGAAGCGGTCAAAAGGTGTAACGACCTGAAAAATCTAAACCAATTTAAAAAATTTAAGTTGCCTATTTTAGTGGATTTTAAATATTTAAAATAAATATTTTAAATAATAAAGATGAAAACTGAGTTTGAATTGATAATTTAAAAGGAATATAATTAATTCTAATTTTAAACAAGGCCTTAAATGGCGCGGTAGTTTCAAAATTTGAATTCAAGCTTTGACTGACTGTACCGGGTGCAAAACAAAATGGATTTGAGTGAAACCAAAACTATTTAAATCTGTTAGTGAATACCTTTCTAACGAATCTGAAAAATTGAAGTTTCATAGCGGGATGCAAAATTTATGGCGAAATGAATTTTCTGAAAGGTCGCTATGGAGTTTATATAGCCCGTGAAAATGGCCATTTTGTAAACGACCTCGGAATTCGACGAAACCACTTTTGTTGGATACGGGATGTCAAGTTATTACTAAGTTTCAAATTTCATAATTTTTGAAGTTAATATGTGAGCGTGGCAAAGGAAAATGTGTTTTGGTCAAATACAGTCAAATTGGATCGACCAGAAATGGGCCATTTTTCAAACGGTCTCAGAATTTGACGAAACTAGTTTTGTTGGGACCGTATCATCAAAACATAGCTAGATTTATTTTTCGGGATTTTTTTGAATTAGTTTGTGGCCCCGGCAAATTGAAATGTACATTGATATCGAATATTGAATGTTTTATATTTTAATTTGAATGAAAACTGACTGAAACAGTCGAATGGGCCTTCGAAACATAGCCCATTGTGTTCGGAATGGGGGTAAAACACAAGGGACGACAGTCATTGGGTTTGGATTGGTGTTCGTGTGTGGCAAGGGGTATTTTCGGATTTTAGAATTTATAAAATAAAAAAATATCATTGGCCACATCATTTCTCTCTCCCTGTATTATCTCTCTCATCATCGCGATTAACGGCAGCTGACCTTCGAAACTTCCCTCCTCCTTTTCTCTTCCATCTCTCAACGAAACCTACCCCTCCTTTAGAGTTTTTTTTAGAGCGTCGAGAGGGCTTCAAATCAAGACAAGAACCAGATTTTTTCGTTGAGTATTTTGGGAGAATCACCCTCGAGAAGTCGGGGGGCCCACCTGACATTGATCGTTGCGCCTCTCCAAGGCCTTGAAGGTGGTGCTGGCCGATCGTTGCAACGTTCAACGGATTGAAAGAAATCCTGAAACCTAGTTTTGAACATCAAAATGAGGTATACGGCTATTTTATTTTTAACTATTTAATAGCAGTTTAAAGCGCTACCGTTTTTGATTTCACTGTAAAAATCATATCTTTTTCGTTTCTTGACGAAATCCAGTGAAACAAGAGATAGTGGGCTCGTGTGGACGTCTTCTACATTCTAGAAGAGATCGCGTATTTTTATGAGCCTTCTGCAATTTTTGGTGGAGTGGTACCCAATGTGAGATTTCTAAATTATAAACGATATGGAAAGCGATGGTGTATAAATTATATAATCGATGTATGAGTTATATAAGCGTTGTAAACCTCTTGTATAAGCGTTGTATAAGTTGTACGTTCGATGTATAAGTTGTATATGCGTTGTATAAATTATATATGTGTTGAAATAGAAGTGGAATGATATATATATATATATATATATATATATATACGCCCCTCGTCCACAAACCATGGACGATATTTATTGGTTGTGATTGGTGTGAAAATTGATTGATAGCGAATGGTTGATTGAAATTGTTCGTGGTTGAAATTGATTGATTGTGGTTGAAAAATACCCGTTTGTGGTTGAGAAATATTTGGTTGAAACCACATAGGATTAGTTTGTGGAAATGAAAAAAATATACATGCCGCCTGCGTGCGAACTAGATGCATGATTCCCCATTGTCAAAAGCTGCGAGGCTTTAAGGTAGAGCGAGGAGCCGTACTAGGGACGGTCCAGGTTTTAACTACCCTGCCGTTATGCTGCCGAAATTTTGAATAATATTCATGTGTTAGAATTATTTTCATGTGTTGAAACTATATTCGTGTGTTGAATGGAAATTCATCTATTTAACGACATTCATGTTTTTGCAATAAAAATCACCTTTTTATCTATATATATAAAATATAGAAAACCTTCATGTGTTGAATTGAAATTCATTCGTTGAATAGAAATTCATGTATTGAATGGTATTCATGTTTTAAATATAAAAATCACCTTTTTATCTATATATATAAAATATAGAAAACCTTCATGTGTTGAATTGAAATTCATTCGTTGAATTGAAATTCATGTGTTGAATGGTATTGTGTTTTAAATATAAAAATCACCTTTTTATCTATATATATATAAACTATAGAAAACCTTCATGTGTTGAATCGAAATTCATGTGTTGAATGGTATTCGTGTTTTAAAATATAAAAATCACCTTTTTATCTATATATATATATATATAAAAAAAATATAGAAAACCTTCATGTGTTGAATTGAAATTCATTCGTTGAATAGAAATGCATGTGTTGAATGGTATTCGTGTTTTAAATATAAAAATCACCTTTCTATCTATATATATAAACTATAGAAAACCTTCATGTGTTGAATCGAAATTCATTCGTTGAATTGAAATTCATGTGTTGAATGGTATTCATATTTTGAAAGAAATTGTTTTATAATAAAAATCCTATTTTTATCATCAATATGAACTACATAAAATAATCTTGTTTTGAAATAAATTGTTTTATAATAAAAATCCTATTTTTATCACCTATATTAACTATATAAAATAGTCGTGTTTTGAAATAAATCGTTTTACAATAAAAATCATATTTTTACTATATACATGAACTGTTAAAAACAGTGAAGTGTCGAAGTGAATGTATGTTGGATAAAAACATCATTTTATCAAATGTATGAAAAGAATATAGCTTTGAAATCAAAGAATCGATATATATATAAATAGAATTGAAATATATCGAATAATGAAGCTGCAGTTCATGTTTTGAAACCGTGATTTCAAACGATTAGTGCGGGAGATCCGACCATTGGATTTTCCCGAAACCGAAACCGTTGGGTTCGCTTTGGAAATATCTTTCCAACGACACCAACTTTATAAAGATCCAACGGTTGGATTGTCTAGAATGTTTAATTCAAATCTGAAGAAAAACTGTTCCAGAATCGATTATATTTATATATATATAAATATAGTTATATTAGATCGAATAACGACGCTGCAGTTCGTAATTTGAAATCGAAACTTCAAACGATTATACCGGGAGATCCGACCGTCGGGTTTTCCCGAAACTGGAACCGTGGGCCACGACCGCGTTATGGCCGAAGCGTCGTTTGAATAAATTGGCTATTTTAAAATAAATAAAAATAGCGATAAATCATTATAAAATATTATAAACAATATGGAAGTGAAATTAGAAACTAACTGAAGGTTGGCTAAGTCGAATGGTTTACTGGATTTTGATCTGATGTTGGTTTCGGCCTTCGGGGTTAATATTTGGGAAATCGTTCTCTTACTGATTTACGGTTAGCGACTAAGGAATTGAAATGATGCGTATATGTGTTTGTGTAGCACTTGTTTATTATATACGCGAGTTGCTCAGAAAGACCGGGTTTATCCCATTCTGAATAACTGAATCGACGATAAGAAATCAAAGATGAAGACGGTGGTCGAAGACCGGAGATCTTCACCTCGTTTGGATGGTAACTGATGTCCTGATTGGGAGGCATCCCGAAATATGGATAATGAGTGGTGATCGTCCAGACGTACGTGGAGGTCGATGGGTTTGCGAGGTATATAGTGCCTCCGGTTTCGTTCAGACCCAGGACGGACTTGTAAATGGACCGTGTGTCTGACATTGGAATTTATTCTGTGTGATTTATAGCCATCAATTGCATGGTGTGAATTGCCTGTGTGGCATGCTAAGATGCAGTGATCAAGGCTTCTGTTGAAAAGCAAAGTCTTGTGGTGATGATCAAAGCACCGCCTGTGTGGCGTGGCTTTGTGTACAACGTGAATTCGTGAACCTCACACCCCGGTATGAACCAGAAACGGGAGAGGACCTCAGGAGGGACGTGCGTTTTTTTTCTAGCTAGAAGTGGCATCAGTGGTTTTACACACCCTGACAAGTTTGACTTATGTGGTTATTACTGTTGCGAGGCGCCTCGGTTATATCGGTCGATCCGGGACCGATGGAGTCATTCTTTGGCTCATTTACGCCCCAAAGGGCGAAGAAACGCATTGTTCAGACATTATAATCCACTCCGTGTGGACCGGCCCTGACGATCCAAGGTACGGTTGCGGCTGTGCCTGAGACACGGGCTAAAGCGACTCGAATTCGGTAAGGACTATCTTTTTCCTTGGTTCAGGACGGAAATCCAGTTTCCAAATACGACATCGTGCGGTTTTGATTGTATACCTATATATGGCGACACAGTGGTATGGGGCATTAATGCCATCTATGATTGATAGTTATGAATTGAAATTGTTTTTAAAACATATAAACACTAGTAATAATATCAAATGCCTTTGTTTTATTCGTATCAAGCATATTTTGGCCGTTATAAGTTAAAAACTCTATCCTCCGGTTTGCGTTGCATTGTGTGATGGGAACTGAGTCTTATAATGGCTTCATTTTTATAAAAAGCATTGCGATGTTTAAAAGAATGATTTATTTTAAAGCACTGGCAATCCAATGGAGTAAACCCGTTCCACGAAAGTGGCGTGGTCCTGTGATTAGCCATATTGTAAATGTGTTGAGTAGATTTCTCATACCAGTCCCATGACTGACTCGTAGTTTGTTTCACTTTCAAACTCGGGTGCCCCTTTTTCTACACGGGCAGCCTTGTATTCAGGTTTTAGCTGGCTTTCTCTGGATGGCTGGAGCTGAAGATGGATTCTATCATTTATCTCTTTTTATGCTGTTCAACTCCTATTGTACATTATGTTTGTTTTTCCGTTGTAGACATATATGTATAGCTGAACTGTATTTGTACTAAGTATGATCCTGTATACTGTGTAACTTTGATGATTACGTTTATCCAGTATATTCTATTGTGCATTATCTGGTGTATTTATTTAATTCTGTTCTGCTGTTATCTGTTTATGTGTTATATTCCAAAGATTACCCTTGCCGCCGTCAGTACGGGGTTTGGGGTCGTCAAAACGTGGTATCAGAGCTTTGGTTAAGCTTAGCTCTGGAATATAACATATTAACGAACTCGTCAGAAATAGAACTAGTAGTGTTCTAGGACGGGTAACTCATTACAGATAGGATCAGTAATATCCTAGTATGAGTAAAGCAGAATGAAATTACACCTCGATAGGCGCATTTACATTTGAAGTATGTGTTTCTATATTTTAAATTATCTTTTCTGTGACCTGACACTTGATCTGCTGTTTGCAGAAGTACTAGAAAATGAGTGTCAGAAACAGAAGAAATGCAGAACCAGATCTAGAGGCTCTATTTAAGAGATATCGAAATCTGGGTTGAGCACAATTCTCGAGCAATAAATCTATTATTCAAACTCAAGCTTGGGTGAGCTCTGCAGAAAGAATATTTGAGCGTTTCCAGCTGAGAGATGACCAGAAAAGGTTAGTAGCATCTTAGGCGCTCAAAGAAGAAGCTTTAATCTGGTGAGAAACAATCATCAAAGATAATCCAGAAGGTGATATCACCTGGGATAGATTCAAGGAGATTTTCCTTGAAAGATTTACTCCTCCTGAGGTGACGGAGCGATTACGTGATGAATTTTCTTATCTGATACATGGTGATATGACCATCCCAGAATATCATAAGAAATTCAACGAACTTCCTCACTTTGCTCCTCATCTGATTCAAGATCCAAAGAGGAAGAATTTGAGATTTATTCATGGCCTGCAAAGGAGATATCAGAATAGTATAATGAGGAATGTGAAGCTTCCTTTTTCAGAAATGATATACATGGCTTATCAGTATGAAGATCTCCATAAGAAAGGTATGTTGCGCGATGAAGAGGAAGTCAGCTCGAGTAACGAAGTGGAGTATGTGACTGATAGTCTTGAGGTCAGTAAGAAGCCCAGCGCCAAGAGGAAAAGGGTTAAATCTAGGAAAGAACCAGTAACGACCGCCGTATGCAATAGCTGCAATCAGAAAGGGCATTTGTCGATAAGCTGTGGACCCTTAAAGAAACGAATAAAGAGTGGATCTAAATCCAAGAAGAATTTTCAAGGGAAGAAAAGGTGCAATCAATGCCATCGGTTTGGTCATGTAAAGCAAGATTGCCGGCTGTTAAAAACGACCAAAGAAGCTCAGGTAAATGAATTGGCAGAAACTTCTGAGCTCTCATCTAGTCAGGAAAGGTCGGATGTTTTAGAAGGCACACTAACTGTCAAAGATATTCCAGTTAAAGTACTATTTGACACCGGTGCGTTGCGAAGCTTTGTTGCAAAGAATGCAGTTAAGAAGCTGGATTTGAATTTGAAGAAGCTCAAGGAACCAATGACTGTCCAAAATCCGGTCGGGGGTTCCATCGATCTCAGTTGGGTTTGTGAAGTGCCGGTTTCCTTTTCTCGTTATCGGTTCCCTACCATCGCGGTCGTCATGAATTTTACAGAGTTTAATCTTATCTTGGGGTTAGACTGGTTGACCAAGTATGAAGCCGAGGTTAAATGCGCCGACAGAGTCGTTAAGGCAAAGATAAAATCAGGTGATTATATAACCATTCCCCATGAAGGCCAAAATTCAAATAGAAAAGATTTCTGGGCAGCGTTGTATGTTTCTCCTGCTCAAATAGAAAATATCCCTGAAGTCACAGAGAATATTCCCGACCTAGTGAAAGATATTCCTGTCGTCAAGAATTATGCGGATGTGTTTGAAGAAGTTGTTCGCTTACCTCCGCAGAGGGAAATAGATTTCAAGATCGCTTTGATTCTGAATGCAAGGCCGGTAGTTCACGCTATTCAAAGAATGTCCTTGAAAGAGAAAGAGGAATTAGACAATCAAACAAGACAGCTTGTATGGAAGGGTCTAATCAGGCCTAGTTTCTCTGATTGGGGAGCAGCAGTGGTATTTGTTCCAAAATCTGACGGTTCTCTACGGCTATGTGTGGATTATCGTGATTTGAACAAGCAAACAATAAAGAATAAATATCCATTGCCGCGAATCGATGATTTATTGGATCATCTGAATGGAGCACAAGTATTTTCAAGGATGGACCTAGCTACAGGCTTCCATCAGCTTCGAATTGCCGAAGAGTGTGTTCCTATGACAGCATTCAGAGGTCCAGACTTATTCTACGAGTGGTTAGTAATGCCGTTCGGCTTATGTAACGCTCCAGCATACTTCGTCGATTTGATGAATAGAGTGTTCAGAGGAGTCCTGAATAAGTTTGTTCTGGTTTTTATTGACGATATCCTAATCTTCTCTAAATCAAAGGCCAAACATGAAAAACATTTGGAGCAAGTTCTGGAAATTCTGAGAAGGAATGTATTAAAAGCCAAACTATCCAAATGTATATTCTGGCAAGATAAAGTAAAATTTCTGGGCCATGTCGTATCAAAAGAAGGAATTGTTGTGGATCCAAGTAAAATCACAGCTATTCAGAATTGGAAACAACCCAGTACCCCTATAGAAGTCCGCAGTTTTCTTGGATTGGCTAGTTATTACCGGAAGTTCGTTAAAAACTTTTTGAAGATATCTGGTCACTTAACGAAGCTTACAAAGAAACACTCAAAGTTCAAATGGACTCCAGAATGTGAGGAGGATTTTGAAGAGATAAAGTTAAGATTAATGACTGCTCCATTGTTAACCATTATTGACGGCAATTAGGATTTAAAAGTCTGGACAGATGCCTCTAGAGAAGGCCTTGGCGCAGTGTTAATGCAAAGAGGTCAAGTGATTGCTTATGCTAGCCGTTAGCTTAAGTCGCACGAGAAAAACTACGTAACTCATGATCTTGAGTTGTTGGCTATCGTATTTTCTTTAAAAATCTAGAGACACTATCTTCTGGGTGAGAAATTCGAGCTGTATACAGACCATCAGTCACTGAAGTATCTGTTCACCCAGAAAGACTTGAATCTGAGGCAGCAACGTTGGCTGGAGTTCCTGGCAGCATACGATTTTGATATTCTATACACTCCAGGGAAAGCCAATGTCGTGGCCGATGCGTTAAGCCGAAAGAATGTAATGATCGCTAGCTTTATTATTACAACTTCCTTGATTGACAAAATATCTATTCTTCAGAAGGAGGATAATTTAATTAAGGATATGATCAAAAGGATTCCGAAAGGCGAACCCTCGTATTTTCAAATAGATAATGACGGAATCCTGAGATTGAAAGGAAGGGTTTGCGTTCCTGGCATACCCGAGCTAAAAAGGGAAGTGTTAGACGAGTGTCACAAGTCCAAGCTGAGTATCCATCCTGGTGTGGCCAAAATGTATAACGACCTCAAGCGAACATTCTGGTGGAAGGCTATGAAAAGAGACGTTTCAATATATGTTAGCCGATGCCCTACTTGCCAGCTAGTCAAGAGCGACCAACAGAAACTGGCTGGATTGTTACAACCGCTAGACGTTCCAGGTTGGAAGTGGGAACATATTTCCATGGACTTCATAGATGGTTTGCCCAGAACCAGATAAGGAAATGACAGTATTTGGGTGATCGTAGATCGCTTCACGAAGACAGCCCATTTCATACCTGTCAGATCAAACAGAACTGCTCAGAGTCTAGCGCAGATATATTTCAAGGAAATTGTTAGACTGCACGGAGTGCGGATCAGTATAGTTAGTGATAGAGATACAATATTTATTAGCAAATTCTGGGAGGAATTTCAAGTAGAGTTGGGAACAAAATTGAACTTGAGCACCGCTTATCATCCTCAGACAGATGGTCAGACTGAGAGGGTGAATCGTATTTTAGAAGATCTATTGCGGGCTTGTGTTCTATATTTCGGTGGATCATGGGAAGACCATCTGCATTTGGCTGAATTTTCATATAACAACAGCTACCAGGCGAGCCTGACAATGTCGCCATTCAAAGCATTGTATGGTAGACCGTGCCGATCCCCTGCTTGTTGGGTCGAACCCGGAAATAGGCTTGTATTAGGGCCTGATATGATCCGAGATGCTGCTGACAAAGTCGCTTTCGTTAAGAAATGATTACTCGCCGCTCAAAGCCGACAAAAGAGCTATGCCGATAGGAGAAGAAGAGATATATCATTTGTTGTTGGCGACTATGTATATTTGAAAGTATCGTCGATGAGAGGAGTTATCCGGTTCGGTAAAACTGGGAAGTTGGCGCCCAAATTCATTGGTCCATTTCCTATTTTGGTACGGATCGGGACTCTCGCTTATAGGGTTAAATTGCCTGATTGGTTGCCTGGTGTGCATGATGTATTTCACATATCTCAACTTCGAAAGCACGTTCATGATCCAGACTTGATCGTGGAAGAAGCAGCTCAACAAGATATTGAAATTACTCCAGAATTAGCTATGAGAAGAGAGCCGCTAAAGATCATCGGCAAAGAAACTAAAGAGCTGAGGATCAAGAAGGTTCACTTAGTCAAAGTGCAATGGAGTGGAGATCCGCGAGATTGTACTTGGGAAACTGAGGAGAGCATTCAGAAAGCCTATCCTAAGTGTCGAGTAGATATCTCTGATTGACTCCGGTGCAAGGTACATTTACCATACTTTGCATTACCAATTAGTTCTCTACTCTGTTGTTATTTTCTTTCCATGAATGTGCACTTTTAATTCTATAGTCTGAATGATTTTAAAAGAATAAAGAAATTGATTAGTATATTTTTGAAGAGTTAAAAACAAATTGCTTGTTGTTTGCATTGTGTGATAGTAGATTTGATTAATTAAAATTATTGAAACAATAGTTAATTTAATCAATAATAGAATGAATGGTATAATTTATTCGATTAAATCACACATTGAACTGATTAGAAAATAGATAGAAATATATACTTGTGCATTATATATGTTTGAACAGGTAATTGGATAGCTATTTAGTAAAGAATTTATTTGCGTGCCCGACAAATAGGTAAACCTTAATGAGTTGGATGCGAAATATTATTATATCAACTCCTGTGAGTGTCATTGGATGCGAAGTGCTGGTTGTTCTGTGTGAAATAAAAAACATCGCCATAGGATAGTAACAATTAATTTTGAACTACACTGCATGGCATACTTCTGAAGATAGGCATACTTCATTATATACCACATAAGCATTTGGAGCTGGTCAGACGAGGTGGAAGATTTACTATACGAGCGAGAGGCTTGTATGGCGATGACTATATTTTACAGGTTGAACTGATGACTGATATGACCATATAAAAATGTAACGATAAATTGCCAGATTAATAAAAAAACCCCACACGGGTCTGAAGTTGACAATAATCACGTCTCTCTAGTCATTAGATATGGCACATGGACTATTTATTTCCCACACAGGACGAGGTGACGAGGATTTATCCTCTGGAGCAATTAAAAATACACACTCCCTCAGGTTTTGACAGGGTGACGAGAATTTATTCTCTGGAGTTATTATCTATACATGCACCCCTGTAAACACCAGAATATATCACTATAAATATGTGTACGCTTTAAGGGATTTATTGGGTACCTAATACGGCCCAATAAATTTCCAAACCCCTCCTCGTACAAAGGAGGTTATGGCGAAATTTTCGAAAATTCCGGGTGTTAGCTAAATTTTTGAAGAATTTGAAAATTCTCAGAAACTGAAAAGTTGGAGAATGAAAGCCAGATTGAATGTATAGTTGATTAATCAAACTACTTTCGACTTTGTTCCTTTTCGATGACAAAAAGTTTTAAGTGGGGGAGATTGTAATGATCCGGAAAATCTGAACCAATTAATTTTTTTTTAAATTGGCTATTTTAGTGGATTTTAAATATTTAAAATAATAAATATGAAAACTGAGTTTGAATCGACAATTGAAAAGGAATATAATTAATTCTAATTTTAAACAAGGCCTGAAATGGTGCGGTAGTTTCAAAATTTGAATTCAAGCTTTGACTGACTGTACCGGGTGCAAAACAAACGGATTTGAGTGAAACCAAAAATATTTAAATCTGTTAGTGAATACCTTTCTAACGAATCTGAAAAATCGAAGTTTCATAGCAGGACGCAGAAGTTATGGCCAAATGAATTTTCTGAAAAGTCTCTAGGGAGTTTATATAGCCCGTGAAAATGGCCATTTTGCAAACGACCTCGGAATTCGACGAAACCACTTTTGTTGGATCCGGGATGTCAAGTTATTGCTAGATTTCAAATTTCATAATTTTTGAAGTTAATATGTGAGCGTGGCAAAGGAAAATGTGTTTTGGTCAAATATAGTTAAATTAAATCGACCAGAAATGGGACATTATTCAAACGGTCTCAGAATTTGACGAAACTAGTTTTGTTGGGACCGTATCATCAAAACATAGCCAGATTTATTTTTTGGGAATTTTTCGAATCAGTTTGTGGCCCCGGCAAATTGAAATGTACGTTCAAATCGAATATTGAATGTTTTATATTTTAATTTAAATGAAAATTGACTGAAACAGTCGAATTGGCCTTCGAAACATAGCCCATTGTGTTCGGAATGGGGGTAAAACGTTAAGGACGATAGTCGTTGGGTTTGGATTGGTGTTCGTGTGTGGCAAGGGGTATTTTCGGATTTTAAAATTTATAAAATAAAAAAAAATCATTGGCCACATCATTTCTCTCTCCCCGTATTCTCTCTCTCCCCATCGCGATTAACGGCGGCTGACCTTCGAAACTTCCCTCCTCCTTTTCTCTTCCATATCTCAACGAAACATACCCCTCCTTTGGAGTTTTTTTTAGAGCGTCGAGAGGGCTTCGAATCAAGACAAGAACCAGATTTTTTTCGTTGAGTATTTTGGGAGAATCACCCTCAAGAAGTCGTGCCGTTCAATGCCGCCTTGCTCCTCCGATCCGCCATCGCAGGGGGCCCACCTAACATCGATCGTTGCGCCTCTCTAAGGCCTTGAAGGTGGTGCTGGCCGATCGTTGCAACGTTCAACGGATTTAAAGAAATCCTGAAACCTAGTTTTGAACATAAAAACGAGGTATACGGCTATTTTATTTTTAACTATTTAATAGCAGTTTAAAGCTCTACCGTTTTTGATTTCACTGTAAAAATCATATCTTTTTCGTTTCTTGACGAAATCCAGTGAAACAAGAGACAGTGGGCTCGTGTGGACGTCTTCTACATTCTAGAAGAGACCGCGTATTTTTTTGAGCCTTCTGCAATTTTTGGTGGAGTGGAATCCATTGTGAGATTTCTAAATTATAAACGATATGGAAAATGACGATGTATAAATTATATAATCGATGTATGAGTTATATAAGCGTTGTACACCTCTTGTATAAGCGTTGTATAAGTTGTACGTTCGATGTATAACTTGTATATGCGTTGTATAAATTATATATGTGTTGAAATAGAAGTGAAATGATATATATATAAATATATAAATATAATATATATATATATATATATATATATATATATACACGCCCCTCGTCCACAAACCATGGACGATATTTATTGGTTGTGATTGGTGTGAAAATTGATTGATAGCGAATGGTTGATTGAAATTGTTTGTGGTTGAAATTGATTGATTGTGGTTGAAAAATACCCGTTTGTGGTTGAGAAATATTTGGTTGAAACCACATAGGATTAGTTTGTGGAAATGAAAAAAATATACATGCTGCCTGCGTGCGAACTAGATGCATGATTCCCCATTGTCAAAAGCTGCGAGGCTTTAAGGTAGAGCGAGAAGCCGTACTAGGGACGGTCCCGGTTTTAACTACCCTGCCGTTATGCTGCCGAAATTTTGAATAATATTCATGTGTTAGAATTATTTTCATGTGTTGAAAGTATATTCGTGTGTTGAATGGAAATTCATCTATTTAACGACATTCATGTTTTTGCAATAAAAATCACCTTTTTATCTATATATATAAAATATAGAAAACCTTCATGTGTTGAATTGAAATTCATTCGTTGAATAGAAATTCATGTGTTGAATGGTATTCGTGTTATAAATATAAAAATCACCTTTATATATATATATAAAATATAGAAAACCTTCATGTGTTGAATTAAAATTCATTCGTTGAATAGAAATTCATGTGTTGAATGGTATTCGTGTTTTAAATATAAAAATCACCTTTTTATCTATATATATAAACTATAGAAAACCTTCATGTGTTGAATCAAAATTCATTCGTTGAATAGAAATTCATGTGTTGAATGGTATTCGTGTTTTAAAATATAAAAAATCACCTTTTTATCTCTATATATAAAATATAGAAAACCTTCATGTGTTGAATTGAAATTCATTCGTTGAATAGAAATTCATGTGTTGAATGGTATTCGTGTTTTAAATATAAAAATCACCTTTTTATCTATATATATAAACTATAGAAAACCTTCATGTGTTGAATCGAAATTCATTCGTTGAATTGAAATTCATGTGTTGAATGGTATTCATATTTTGAAAGAAATTGTTTTATAAAAAAAATCCTATTTTTATCATCAATATGAACTACATAAAATAATCTTATTTTGAAATAAATTGTTTTATAATAAAAATCCTATTTTTATCACCTATATTAACTATATAAAATAGTCGTGTTTTGAAATAAATCGTTTTACAATAAAACTCATATTTTTACTATATACATGAACTGTTAAAAATAGTGAAGTGTCGACGTGAATGTATGTTGGATAAAAACATCATTTTTATCAAATGTATGAAAAGAATATAGCTTTGAAATCAAAGAATCGATATATATATATATAAATAGAATTGAAATATATCGAATAACGAAGCTGCAGTTCGTGCTTTGAAACCGTGATTTCAAACGATTAGTGCGGGAGATCCGACCATCGGATTTTCCCGAAACTGTAACCGTTGGGTTCGCTTTGGAAATATCATTCCAACGACACCAACTTTATAAAGATCCAACGGTTGGATTGTCTGGAATGTTTAATTCAAATCTGAAGAAAAACTGCGCCAGAATCGATTATATATATATATATATATATATATATATATATATATATATATACATAATTATATTAAATCGAATAACGACGCTGCAGTTCGTAATTTGAAATCGAAACTTCAAACGATTATACCGGGAGATCCGACCGTCGGGTTTTCCCGAAACTGGAACCGTTGGATTTGTTTTGAAAAGATCTTTCTAATGATATAAGTTTTATGAAGATCCAACTGTTAGATTTTCAGATATGTGTAAATCAAATTTGAAGAAAAACAGTGCCACGGCCGCGTTATGGCCGAAGCGTCGTTTGAATAAATTGGCTATTTTAAAATAAATAAAAATAGCGATAAATCATTATAAAATATTATAAACAATATGGAAGTGAAATTAGAAACTAACTGAAGGTTGGCTAAGTTGAATGGTTTACTGGATTTTGATCTGATGTTGGTTTCGGCCTTCGGGGTTAATATTTGGGAAATCGTTCTCTTACTGATTTACGGTTAGCGACTAATGAATTGAAATGATGCGTATGTGTGTTTGTGTAGCACTTGTTTATTATATACACGAGTTGCTCAGAAAGACCGGGTTTATACCATTCTGAATAACTGAATCGACGATAAGAAATCAAAGATGAAGACGGTTGTCGAAGACCGGAGATCTTCACCTCGTTTGGATGGTAACTGATGTCCTGATTGGGAGGCATCCCGAAATATGGATAATGAGTGGTGATCGTCCAGACGTACGTGGAGGTTGATGGGTTTGCGAGGTATATAGTGCCTCCAGTTTCGTTCAGACCCAGGACGGACTTGTAAATGGACTGTGTGTCTGACATTGGAATTTATTGTGTGTGATTGATAGCCATCAATTGCATGGTGTGAATTGCCTGTGTGGCATGCTAAGATGCAATGATCAAGGCTTCTGTTGAAAAGCAAAGTCTTGTGGTGATGATCAAAGCACCGCCTGTGTGGCATAGCTTTGTGTACAACGTGAATTCGCGAACCTCACACCCCGGTATGAACCAGAAACGGGAGAGGACCTCAAGGGGGACGTGCGTTTTCTTTCTAGCTAGAAGCGGCGTCAGTGGTTTTACATGCCCTGACGAGTTTGACTTATGTGGTTGTTACTGTTGCGAGGCGCCCAGTTATATCGGTCGATCCGGGACCGATGGAGTCATTCGTTGGCTTATTTACGCCCCAAAGGGTGGAGAAACGCATTGTTCAGGCATTATAATCCACTCCGTGTGGACCGGCCCTGACGATCCAAGGTACGGTTGCGGCTATGCCTGAGACACAGGCTAGAGCGTCTCGAATTCCGTAAGGACTATCTTTTGCCTTGGTTTAGGACGGAAATCCAATTTCCAAATACGACATCGTGCGATTTTGATTGTATACCTATATATGGCGACATAGTGGTATGGGGCATTAATGCCGTCTCTGATTGATAATTATGATTTGAAATTGTTTTTAAAACATATAAACACTAGTAATAATATCAAATGCCTTTGTTTTATTCGTATCAAGCATATTTTGGCCGTTATAAGGTAAAAACTCTATCCTCCGGATTGCGTTGCATTGTGTGATGGGAACTGAGTCTTATAATGACTTCATTTTTATAAAAAGCATTGCGATGTTTAAAAGAATGATTTGTTTAAAAGCACTGGCAATCCAATGGAGTAAACCCGTTCCACGAAAGTGGCGTGGTCCTGTGATTAGCCATATTATAAATGTGTTGAGTAGATTTCTCATACCAGTCTCATGACTGACTCGTAGTTTGTTTCACTTTCAAACTCGGGTGCCCCTTTTTCTACACAGGCAACCTTGTATTCAGGTTTTAGCTGGCTTTCTCTAGATGGCTGGAGCTGAAGATGGATTCTATCATTTATCTCTTTTTATGCTGTTCAGCTCCTATTGTACATTATGTTTGTTTTTCCGCTGTAGACTTGTATGTATAGCTGAACTGTATTTGTACTAAGTATGATCCTGTATACTGTGTAACTCTGATGATTACGTTTATCCAGTATATTCTATTGTGCATTATCTGGTGTATTTATTTAATTCTATTCTGATATTATCTGTTTATGTGTTATATTCCAAAGATTACCCTTGCCGCCGTCAGTACGGGGTTTGGGGTCGTCAAAAAAGGTGGGGCATTAGAGTGGTATCAGAGCTTTGGTTTATTCAAAGCTTAGCTTATTGGGTTTAAATAAGATCAACACTACAAAAAGAAGATTTTGAAAATAAGAAGGTTTCAAAATATAAATTTTGGGAAGTGTAAATAATTTTAAGATAAATTTTTAAAGGTGATTTATTTTGAAAATACATTTTGGAAACTCGTATTTTTAAAATAATACAGCGGGAATACATTTTTGGGTTTTAAATTTCTTGGGAATCTCCAGTCTTCGGATCTCAATTTTCCAGAATTTTCTTTGATAAGGTCTCCTTAGGTTTGAATCTCGAATCCATCATCGAAAGATATCTAAGGAAGATAAGTATAAGAGAATCAATGAATCAATTGTGTGTTTTAGCAATTAAAGACAATTGAAATTAAAGATTTACAAATATATGGAAATGTTTTCCAATGGTAATAGGAGATTTTCTAGAATTATAGTAAATGAATATTGATTGTTTTTCAAGGATTGTGAGGAGTTAACGGGTTTTGACAAATCAGAATGGTGAGAACTGAAGGATAAAGAGCCGTACATCGAAAACGAAGGGAGGCAGAACATAAGAGAAATGGAATTGTAATTTGAATTCGAGAATTTCATAAGCGATGATTTGATAAAAAAATTAGAAATAGAGTTAAGGAAAGTAGAAACTGACTAGAGATTAGTTAAGTTGAATGACTTTCTGAGTGTTGATCTGATGTTGGTTTCGGCCCTTGGGGTTGATACTTAGGGAATTGTTCACTTGCTAATTCACGGTTGAAGGATGTGAATATGAAAAGGAATAGTGCGTGAATGAGAAATTTGTTATAAGAGAGAAAATTCGGAAATTTTGAAAGCATAAAGTTCTGAATTAAGTAAGGAACTTGGTAATTGGGAAATTGGGTGAAAATTTTGTTTATAACCAATAGATTCAGAAACCTGAATTTGAAAAGTTATCAAATAGCTAAATTGATTAATAGATCAAAACTGAAATTTTGAAATTGGAATAAAATTTGAGGATATTCGATTTGAGATATTGGACATAGAAATTTCCGAAACTTATATGGAAAAATATATAAGAATTCAGTGAATTAGAAATAGTGATTTGGAGGTTTGAAATGAAATTTTATGGAGTTTATACAAGATATTTGAAATGTGATTTGGAAAGAAAATTTTATGTATGTTTTATGGAAAGTTTGAAAGGAAATACTACATGTACATAATATTGTATGTTTTCAAAGAAAAACAAGGAAAGTACCTTCCTTCTTTGAATTTCTAGCTTAATTAAGATGTGCTGTTGGATGTAGTAGGTTGTCCGGACATAAAACTCGAGCTGTCATTGTTCCTTGAAGAACACGATCGTGTAGCGAAATTCGCAGGGTTATAGATGGCCTACGGCAGACGGATGTTTCTTGGGGGAACCAAGCATAACCATTGTGTCTTATGCGATCTACAGTCGTGATAAGGGCGTAATCCGCAGAGCTGTGAAAGCTTACGGGTATGGATGTTTCCTGAGGGAATCAGGCGTAACCATTATGTACCTGCGGTCCCCATGGCGCATCTACAAGTAAAAGAGATGTAACCACTAGAGTTACTAAAGGTAGAATGGAGCCATGCAATGTGTGAGATATCTTAGTGATGATGAGCCACCTGGTTAATGCAGCACCGTGTCTTCGTGACTTGATTCGTCTTCGTGACGTGAATTGTCCTTGTGACTTGATTGATCCTCGTGTCTTGACCTGTCTTGATGATTTTTTTTCCTGACCCTGAGATTGAACAGTCTACTCTCAATGACCACAGATTTTCTTTTGATTTTAAAATATCTTCTGTTGATCTGTCCATGACGAAATTCACAGGGAAGTGATTTCCTATGGATACAGATGTTTTCTGGGGGATCCAGACGAAACCATTGTGTATCTGCGATTCATGAACAATCGACTATCAATATCACATTGGTACTTTCCGTATCTGTTTTTAAAAAGAATTTCTGAAATATTTTCATTGGGAGTTGAAACAAGGATATTTAGTACTTGGAGATTTTAGTCGTGCACCTGGCCAGCGTATGCCTAACATCTGTGAGAACGACAATACACTTGTCAAACTTCGAGTTATCAAATATTTTCAAAGCGATAATTTTAAAATTAAAATATTCATAACTAAATAAGTTAAGAAAATGAACTTCAGGATAATAATGAAAATATTTTTGCGTTAAGTATAAAAGTTGAAAAAAAAAAGAATTTGGATTTTGGAAATTGTCATGTCAACAATTTGTAACTTGAAGAGGAAATGTTATTTACACTCTTCAATGAGTGTTGAGAAAGATTAGATAGATTAATTATAAGGAGATTTGGTTGAATTTGGATTGTAATGAATATGTGGAACGATGGATAAGTAAATAGTGAAGAATGTGGTAATCAATAATAACATGAGATGCATAAATCCAGAATTAGCAGAGTTTGGAATTTAAAAAGAGGTTGGTTCTGAAAGAAATCAAATGGTTAAATAGAATGAGAAATGAGAAATGAGAAATATCTCAAAATAACTTGGAATAGAAAACGGGTCCAAGAAAATTGATTAGAATTTAAAGAGCGTGGAAATAAATAAAATCGTCTTGATCAAAATTGATCCCGACCATAAGAAAGGAAAATTGATTTTCCGAGTTAATTGAATATGATAAATGAAAGGGATTGACAACTTAAATATCGATATTTAAGATTAGTCGTGGAAATTTTTTACACAAATATGAATATTGAAATATTTAGTGGTATAACTCTAATGACCTCTCCTTTTCGAGGACGAATTTTTTTAAAGGGGGTAGATTGTAACATCCCAGAAATCTAGGCAATTTGAAATGAAATTAATTAAAGATTTAAATATTAATAGTTAATTTTATATTAGTACTTGGGTTAGAGATTTAAAATTTAAATATATGTTGTTTTGAGTTAAGCTGAATTATTATTCAATTCAGAACGGTTGTTAGAAATCATAGATTTATTGTTGAATATTTGAATTGGAATTGGAATTCGATGGGAAAATATAGTGTTGAATTTAAAATAAATAAACTTAGGGGATGTTAATCAAATATGAAATTTTATTTGTTAAATATATGGAAATTGGTGTGGATAGGGTATAATTATATATAAAGAGAGATTGAAATTTTACGTTTCAAGTTTGGAGTCGAACAGAGTTGTTTGGGGAACAAAATAAAATAAAAACGATGAACAACATCGAAGTTGAACTACAACCAGGATAGCTTTATCAGATTCAAAATGTGACAGCAAAGAAATATGTATAATTTTTGTGCCGTTCGGAGAATGGATTGGCGGTACGTGTTTTTGAGCGTTCAACGATAATTCGTGGTGCAATTTAATATTACCACGTTGTTACTTACGTTAAATAAACCCTTCCCCAGTATTTTTCGTGCAGACCTATCGGCAGAAAAGACGTGCTACACTAAAACCCTATGGATGTTACTTTGATCTTATCTCTGGTTCCCCTTCTATAAAAATTGTGTCCCTTCCCATTTACTTCAGAAAATTAGTTCTTCCCACTCACAAATCTTAATGGTTGAAAGCCTAATTTACTTCTCTCCCCAAATTAAAGACTGACGTTTCCAAAAATCAAAGAAAGAGGTCACCTTCAAATTTATGTCTTCCTTTGTAATCCGAAGCCTCAAGATCGCCGTTGTCTTCTTGTTTGCCGCCTCCGTCCTAAATCCATCGTGCCTTCGCTGTCCCAAATCGCCACCTTCCTCTAGTCAAGTCCACCTCCTCATTCAATTAAAATCGCTCCACCGCAAGTATACCCTCTTTGTCTCTAAGCTGCGTTCAGCCTCGACCTTTACTAAGTGCCATCCACCACCTTCGGGGTAGCATTGTTCGTTGAACCCTCACCGCTACTCCAAGTTGTAGCAGTCTCCACCACATCGCCTCAGTCCTCGTCACCACACTCACATCTTCACCTTAGCCCAAAATCGAAGCCAATCCCACACTGTTCATCGCCGTTGAAGCCACTCATCTCGAATCAAAGCTCACACCAACATCCAACCCGTCCACTGACCTTGCTGCTCTGGTTTAAGGCGAGCATCTCACTCACGATTATTTCTAGTTCAAGTATTAACTTCGTTAGAAATTAAAATATGATAGTTTGGTTGATTTGGTTGCATTCTTGATTTTTTAAACGTGCACTATGGTTAGTGATATATACATGGATACCTTGTAATAACCCGGAAATCTGGGCCAGTTTAAAAAATTTATTTTGGCAATTTTAGTGAACTTTGAAGATTTAAAATGAATTATTTTAAATAATAAGGACGAGAAATTTATTTTGAATGGAATTCGAACGTATATTTTATATAGATCGTCGATAGAATATAAATATTTATTTTATAATCATAAAAGGAATTGAAAATGGTGCGGTAGTTCGATAATTCAATTTCAAATTTCAAATGAA
This sequence comes from Allium sativum, assembly GCA_030737875.1. Lineage (NCBI taxonomy): Eukaryota > Viridiplantae > Streptophyta > Magnoliopsida > Asparagales > Amaryllidaceae > Allium > Allium sativum. Next base: position 197,062,315 of record CM060910.1, on the reverse strand, counting down.
TGTGCAGGACGCAAAATAAACCGGATTTTAGCAAAACCAAAAATATTAGAATCTAATAGAGAATATCTTCCCAAAGAATCTGAAAAATCAAAATTTCATAGCGGGAATCAAAAGATATGCCCAGTTGAAAATTCAGAATAGTCGCTATGGAATTCTGGCCCTTAAAAATGGAAATTTTGCAAACGACCTCGGTTTTCGACGAAACCACTTTTGTTGGATCCGCGATGTCAAATTATTGCTAGATTCCAAATTTCGTAATTTTTCGAATCAATATGTGAGTGTGGCAAAGGAAAACGCGTTTGACCAGTTTCAGTTGATTTTAATCGACTGGAAAATGACCATTTTTCAAACGTTCTCAGAATTCGATGAAACTAGTTTTGTTAGGACCGTATCGTCAATACGAAGCTAGAAAATATTTTTCTGGAATTTTTTGAGTTAGTATGTGACCCCGGTAATTTGAAATGTATGTTTTAAATTCAATATAATGATTTAAATGTAAATTTGATGAAAATTGGTCGTAACGATCGAATCATCTTATGATATATATCCCATTGTGTTCGGAATGGGGGTAATTAGCTAGGGACGATAGTCGATGGGCTCGATTTGGGGTTTGATAGAAAAAGTCAACCCTCTTTGGAAAATTAAATAATAAAATAAAATAAATTTACATAACCCCCCTCCCCACGTTCGCTTCAGTTGAACGAAATAAAATAAATAAGGGGGGGGGGAGGAAAACTCAAATCGTCGATCGCTCCTGAACCCCGTCGCCCCCTCGTCTTCGCCACCCCCGTCGCCACGCGATTCGCCACCACCCTCCCCTACAGCCGACGCAGCCCTCCTCCCTCTCCCCTTCAACCAAAACCCTAAAACCCGTGCCCTAGCAACCACGCCCCTCGTGAGAGCAGCCGCCGCCACCACCGCGCCTGCTGGAGCCGCCTCCGCCACCTGCATCCTCCTCTGCCGCGACTCCATTAGCCCCCCTCCCTCGACGTGAAGAGCAGCGCCCCTCCCCTTGAAGACCACCGTGAGTTTTTCTTTTTAGAAACTGATTTCTGTTTAAATTTAAAACTTTATTTAGATCGGTTTTTATGTATATGTTTAACCGCATAAAGAAATGGTTTTTATTGTGTAAAAAGAAATCATTTTTCACTTTAGAAAGATTTGGTTTTTATGTTATAAAAAGATGTGATTCTTTCTTTATAAAAAGACTTGATCTTTAATTGTACAATGATATGATTTTTCTTAGTTTAATTGTTAACTATAGAAAAATAGGATTTTTCATAAGTAAAGGTTAAGATTTTGTTAATATAAAAGTCAAGATTTTTGGTTAATATAAGAGTTGAAATTTTTGTTAACATAAAAAGATGCGATTACTACATAGAAAAATATAATCTTTTATATTGTAGAAGTATAAAAATATAATCTTTTATACTGTAGAAGTATAAAAATATAATCTTTTATATTATAGAAGTATAAAAATATAATCTTTTATATTGTAGAAGTATAAAAATATAATTTTTATATAGGTAAGATAATAAAAATATCATCTTTATATATTTAGCGGAATAAAAAAAATCTGATCTTTCTTATATGTATGTTGAAATAAAGGCGAAATCTTTATATTTGAAAAGGCGAAATCTTTATATTTGAAAAGGCGGAATCTTTATATAGAGAATAGCGTGATAAAAATATAATCTTTATTATACAAACATCGTTGTAAAAAAAGTAAAAATAGAATTTTAATCTATATAGTAGCGATGTAAAAATAGAATTTTTATCCATATGGCGTGATTATAAAAATATGATTTTTTTAAATTGAAAGTGAACAAATTAAAATGTGATTTTTATTTTAAAGACAACAGTATAAAAATGTGATTTTTATATATGTAGTGGCTACGGGCAACGAAAGTGGCAAAAGGCGAGAACGACGAAGACTTCTACATTTGAAGTGTCGTGGAGTTGAGATAGCTTTGGAGAGAACTTCTCACCTTTAATTTAATTTTTCTAGTTGAAAAATATACTAGGATGCAGACGGTGTTTAGTAGCACCCGACACCCGTCGTCCACAGACCATGGACGGCTTGTATGCTTGTTTGTTTGATTTTGATGTGTAGTTGATTGTGTGATGTGATGTGAAATGAAATAAAATATTTATATAGTTAGAAATATTTTATAGGTGAAAATAGAATTTTTAACGTGTATATAAAATAAATATTTATAAACAAATCGGAGATTTGTTTATATACACTGATTTGATTGATATTGATTGGAACAATATAAATTTTACACATCGCCCAACTGCACAAATAAAATCTATGTTTGATTGTTTGAAACCCCACACGGGTATTGGGATGATATATGACATACACTAATCCCAATAATTAGTTGTATGTCAATCGGTTGATTGACAGACTGTCATAAGCGTTAAATATTTATATTTGATGCTTATACAGTGTAGAATGCTTTTTGGATGATGGTTGATTATTCATTATTGTTATTATATACATGTGTTGTAGAAAATCCATATAATTAACATTATATGGTAATTGATTGGGCCTCATTCTAGTTTTGAAATAGAAATATTTGAAATAGAATATTATAAAATAGAAATATATGAAGCTATGTTGATTAGATTGACGCCATTTTGACGTGGACGATATTTATATCGATTTTATTCATTTTATAATGAATATCGAAAGTGATTTCAAAATCTGATATTTTGAAAATAATTGAAATTCGAATTAAATTGAATAGAAATGAATTCGAATTGAAATTGAATAGAATTGAATTAGAACTGAAATTGAATTAGAAATCAATTTGAATTGAAATCAATTTGAAATGAATTTAAAACGAATTTATATTGGAAAATTCAATTTTGATTTGAATTTGAAAAGGAAGTTGAAATCATTTTGAAAACGAATTTAAAAACGATTTATAAATTACGTTTTAAAAGGAAATCGACGAAGTATATATTATATATATAATATAATGGCCTGAATAGAACGCGCCGCGCTGCGGCAGTTCGCGAATTTCGACCATTAATTTCGAACGGACATTACGGGAGATCCGACCGTCGGATTCTCCTAAAACTGGAACCGTTGGGTTCATATCGAAAAGAGATTTCTAATGAATATTAGAGACTTGAAATCTAACGGTTGGATTTGGAATTATGTCTAAATCCAATTTGGAAAAGGTCGCTGTAAGTGCAGTTCGATGGCCGTTGATGGAAATCGACTGTACGGGCCTTGATAAAATTATTAAAAATAGTAATAATTTGTGTAAAATCATAAGAAAGGATTTTGAAAGAATTGGGATGAAAAACTCCATATTTGAAAAGATAAAAATAGATTTTTATCGAAATGAACTAGTTTTGAACTAAAATTATAATTCATTTATTTTCGAAATAAATAAAGTGAATTTGAAATGGTTTTGAAATATAACCAGAATTTCCAATAATTGAATTGGAAGGGATTTGAATCGAAATTGTCTTCGGAATATTTTGATGTTGGATTTCGTGATAATACAGATATTGTTATGGGAATTTGAAAGATATATATATATATATCGTTATTTCCAATACGATATTTGTTAGTCGTAGAGTTTGATATTGAATATAAGCCGATATAATTTCTACTCAGAGCCTTGTATTTAATATCAAATGTGATTTGGGTTTGTCGTGAATGGTGTCTTCGTTAACACTTTTCTTAAGCCCAGTTGAGAAAAAGATTAAATCTTTTTATTTAGATTTAATGAAGTGCACCAATTAAATAATATTTAATTGGAATTGAATTGGTATTGATTTTTGGGTTTATCGTGAACAGTGTTTTAAATAACACTTGTTCTTTAACCCGATAATTAATGGAATGTGATTTTGGGTTGTCGTGAATGGTATCTTCAATAATACTGTTCTTAGACCCAAAGGAGTTAAGAAAATCAGAAACTAACTGGAGATTAGTTAAGTTGAATGGTTTCTGGGGTATTGATCTGATGTTTGTTTCGGCCTTCGGGGTTAATACTTAGGGAACTGCTCACTTGCTAATTTATGGTTAGGGACTGATTGCAATGTGATGTGATTTTGGGTTTATCGTGAACCGTGTTTTAAATGACACTGATTCTTTAACCCAGTCACAGATTAAAACTAAGTGGAGTTTTAATGAATCTTTAATTAGATTGAAATGATCGAGGATGGAGTAGCACCAGTTTTGCTCCAGGCGTTAGTTAAATCTTTAATTATATTTGAACGTGAAATGGTAATTGAATTTACCAATAACACCGTGGTGTTAGATATGAAGTATTACCAGCTTTACTTCATGGGATGAATAGGTTGGGATTGGGAAATTAAAACAAACGATTACTTCGGTAAGGTTCGCTAATCCCGACTAGTTTGAATTGATATTCAAAATTAGATTAAAGAATAAATTTAAAGGATTTATCTTTGGTAAAATTAATGGGAACCTTTCCCTATGAATGTGAAATTTAGAAACTAACTGTCGGTTAGCTAAGCAGAATGGTTTTCTGGATATTGATCTGATGTTGGTTTCGGCCTTCGGGGTTAATATTTGGGGAATTATTCTCTTGATTAATTTACAGTTACTGACTGATGAATTGGAATGAGGCGTATGTTGTGTTTGTGTAACACTTATTTAAAATATACGCGAGTTATTCGGGAAGACCGGGTTTATCCCATTCCGAATAACTGATACGACGATAAGTCGAAGATGAAGACGATGGTCGTAGACCGGAGGTCTTCACGTCGTTTGGGTGATTACTGATGATCTTGATTGGGATGTACACCCAAGAAGATGGAAACAATTGGTGATCGTCCAGACGTACTTGGAGATCGATGGATATGCGGGGTACTAGGTGCCTCCGGTTTCGTTCAGACCCAGAACGAACTTGTAAATGGACTGTGTGTCTAACATTGGATTTCAATCTGTGTGATTGATTTCTATTAAATATATATATGTTTGGCGGCGGAGAATTTATTCTCTTGCTTAACGCCCTTCTCTGAGACGTATGAGCTCAGGGGTTATATATTGATGGATATCCATCGCATGGAATGAATTGCATGTGTGGCATGCCTAAGTGGCAAATGATCAAGGCTAATGTTGAAAAGCAAAGTCTTGTTGTTGATGATCGAAGCACGGCCTTTGTGGCGTAGCTTTGTGTAACGTTTACTTCGCTAGTTTCACACCCGGTGGTGAACCAAAAACGGGAGAGGACCTCAGGAAGGACATGCGTTTCTTTCTAGTTAGAAGTGGCATTAGTGGTTTTACACGCCCTGACGAGTTTGACTTATGTGGTTGTTGCTATTGCGAGGCGCCTCGGTTTGATCGGACGATCCGGGTCCGATGGAGTCATTCGTTGGCTAGTTTACGCCCCATAGGGCGGAGAGACGTATTGTTCAGGCATTTTAATCCACATCGGTGGACCGGCCCTGTCGCTCCAAGGGCCCACCTGAGTCTGGGTCCTGATACATGGGCTAGATTGTCTCGAATCGGTTGAGGACGATCCCTTGCCTCGGTTCATAGATGGAAATCCAATTTCCAAATACGTGACTTTGCGGTTTTATTTGTAAACCTATATATGGCGACATAGTGGCATGGGACGCTCATGTCGCCTATGATTGATACTTATGATTTGAAGTTGTTTTATACACTATGCACTTATTATAGTATCAAATGATTTGTTTTAAACGTATCAAGCATTCTTGGCTATTATAAGGTAAAAACCCTATCCTCCGGCTTGCGTTGCATTGTGTGATGGGACCTGGGTCTTATAATAGCTTCATTGTTCTTTATTTAGCATTGCGCTATTTGTTTTATGCACTGGTGTTCTTGGGAGGAAACCCGTTCCGTGTTATACGGCGTGGTCCCTTGATTTGCCTAACTTTAAAAATAAAGATTAATAACTGTTTTAGTTCTCACACCAGTCCCATGACTGACCTGGAGTTTATTGTTTTAACCTAAACTCTAGGTGCCCTTATTTTCGACACGGGCAGCTAGTAGTTTTGGTTTTGCAGATTTATATTCACAGGATCCTGGTTTACAGCTGGAACGATATCCGGAAAGCTTTGTATCCGTATATCTCTTCTAGTTGTGTATTGTATTATTTTCCGTTGCTATGTAATGTATTGTAATCTCTGATATTTATCGAATGTAATATTCATTTATACTCTGTATATTCTTGTAATCTGATGGAATTGTTGTAATATACAATGAAATGTTCTTCCGTCTGCGTTCTATTTTGTCGTGTTCTCAAAACAATCAGGCATTTCGAACGGTCTAGATCGGGGTAGCGACTGATTTGGATCGAGCGAGATTCCTTGTTGTCACATACCTGCATCTTATGTTTATTCAGACTTGGAATTTTTAGTGACTAGTATTAGGAGATAACACATGTTACACTTGCTACCTTGAATCCAAAACAAATGAGAATCACCCTATTATCGTATCGTACAAGGTGTAATTGGCATGAAGAAAATATACATATGAGTGTTGACAAATTGGAAACAAACATGTTGCCCTTTTTGCGTGTATGCTTTGTTTAACTTAGTTACCTGCTCATGCTATCTACCCTACAGACTTGATGAATTCATTCAGTCATTGGTGTCTAAAACATTTAAAGATAAATGGTTTGCCAATTTTGGCACTGCTCAAACTAATGAACAATATAATTGCATACTTAATGTGTTTATTAAATTCTTGTGGATTCTGAAAGAACCTGGTTGCGTAGGAAAGAAAAATATGTTCCAAAATGTGTGGCCCTTGTGACATAATTTCTGACTTGTCATATTTACGCACCCATGAGCATTCCTCTTGCATATTGGACTTGCCTTGTTACTGATTCTTTATTACTCATATTTATGACTTGCCTTATTACTGATCTTTACATAAACATCTGACTTGCCGTTTTACCGATATTTATGACCTGTAGTAGGGTGGTGGTTGAAATGCTTCTAAACCTTTGACTTGCTATCCATATTTACACTGATAAAACAAATACATACACATTTATGCCTTGTTAAACGACAGTACCAAAAATATGATAAACAATGCTAAACATGAATAAAAGTTGATCCGATGAAAAATCTTTATTAGTTTACTGTAGTTATGCATTTTACTTCCAACTCTTTTTGTTTTTCGTATTTGGTGATTAATAATCAAGATTATGAAGATGATGGGAGTTATAAATGCAAAATATAATAAATAAACTACAAAAAAAGTATATATCCAATCTTTGATATTTTTTTTAGTTTACTTGGCTTAGAAGGTCAACTCTACATTTATAGACTGATTTTTCCTGGTCCTATGCTCGACACTTCTAAGTTTCATTTGCTGCTATGCACCTCGAAAATGTACATGTCCATCCTTTTACGTGAGATTTTGCTTTCTGCAGCAGTATTACTGGGTTTTATATAATAATAGATTTATCTAGCGGTATTCAATCTGTTACAATTAGCATACAAAGATTGTGTTTGTTTGCCTGTGTATTTTATATAATACTTCCTACCTTTATTGCCTTATTCTATGATATGATCCACATTTAGTCTTGTTAGTCGCATGCACTATGTATTTACGGATACATTGGACCATTATGAATATAAATAAGTAAATATACATATATATGTTATTGGAACCATATCGTTGAAACCATATTTGTTTAATAAAAGGGAATTGCTGAAACATATTTGTTTACAAAAAAGGGAATTGCTGAAACACATTTGTTTACTAAAGGGGAATCGCTGAAACCATATTTATTTACTAAAAGGGAATTGCCGAGACCATATTTGTTGACTAAAAGGAAATTTGCTGAAACCATATTTGTTTTGCAAAAATGAAATTTGATGAAACTCTTGACCACATTCTTATTACTGCAGTATGTATGATCACTTGACACATTCTTGTTACTGCAGCATGTATGATCTTACTTGACCACATTATTGTGACTATAGCATGTTTGATCACTTGTTCCATGTAGTTCTACCTTATACTTGATTTCCCTTTCACATGTCAGCACTTGAACACTTATGAAATTGGAGGTTTAGCTCGTGCGGTGTTTGTTCGGGATGCTGAGGCAATACACGTGTGTGTGTGTGTGTGTATACGCACACGTATATATGCAAGATCTTGGAATCATCTACGTTATTTGTTATATTCTGGTTCCAGAATGCTGAGGCAATGCACATATGTGCCTATACACATGTGTATATGCAGGCTTCCGTAACCGTTCGTCCCTGGAAAAAAAAACTGTACCAACCCGGATTTTCAAAACCAATTTAAATTTTTTATTAGCTATTTTTATAGACTTTGAATATTTAAAATGATTTATTTTAAGTAATAATGATTAAAAATTTATTTTAAATGAAGTTAGAACGAATAAATTTATTTTAACTATAAAACGAGCCTGAAATGGCGTGGCAGTTTGAAAATTTGATTTCTAATTTCAAAGGAATATACATAATTCAATATAAGTCAGAATTGGACCAAACAAGAAATATTTGAATCTGTTTAATTATATCTTTCTAACGAATGTAAGAAACTGAGATTTCACTGTATAAATTGAAAGATATGTCCAGCTTAAAATTCAGAATAGTCGCTATAGAATTTATATATTTTTTAATATAATATATGGCTCTTAAAAAATAGCCATTTTGCAAATGACCTCCATTTTCGATGAAACCACTTTTGTTGGAATTCGGAATGCCAAATTATTACTAGATTCCAATTTTCATAAATTTTGAAATCAATATGTGAGCGTGGTAAATTTAAACGTGTTTGGTAATTTCAGTTTGAATCTAATCGACTGGAAATGATCGTTTTTCAAATGGTCTCCAAATTCGACGAAATTTGTTTTGTTAAGACCGTATCATCAAAACATAGCTAGATTTATTTTTTAGGAATTTTTAGAATCAGTATGTGTCCCCGGTAAATTAAAATGCGCGTTCAAATTCAATATATATTGATTTGTATTTTAATTTAAAGCAAAACTAATCGAAACGATAGAATTGGCCTACGAAACATATCCCATTGCATTCAGAATAGGGGTATTTAGCTAGAGGCGATAGTCGTTGGGCTCGATTTGGATTTCGAATGAAAAATGTAACTTTTTGGAAATTAAAATAATAAAATATATATTAGGCCCCCCTTTACTTCTCTCTCCCATCGTATTTTCCAAAGAAGAAATATAAAAAAACAAAATTGCGCCACCCCTACAACAGCCGCCGCCGTTCACCGCGATCCTCTCCCCCCACCTTCGATTAGGCGTCGCACCCCTTCCTCCTCTCCGTCGCTTCTCTCCTCCCCCCTCCTCTGATTTAGGCCGTAGCCCCACAAAACCTAGCTACCCCTAGCACCCCTTGGCCCCACCACCACCTGTTGCCGCCCTCCCCCTAGCCTCTGACGCCATCACTTCCATCCTCGTCATCGGTCTTCTTCAACATCCCCGAACCGTTCAAAAACAGCCACCGCCGCCACTGTGGGCCCTACTGCTGCATCCTACACCACCCTCCGACCACCAGCAACTCCACCGCCACCTCCTCCGTTAGTCAGCGCTGCATGTGAGTTTTATTTTTTATTTTTTTATGTTATTAAAAATGTGATTTTTTATATATGAAAACATAGGATAAAAATATGATTTTTATTATATGAATAGCATAATAAAATTATGATTTTTATTATATGAGTAGCTTTATAAAAATATGATTTTTATATATATAATAGCGTAATAAAAATGTGATTTTTATTTGAACAGTATAAGAATAAAAATGTGATTTTTAATTGTATATGGCGATGTTAAGAATGTGATTTTTAACATAAATCGCGTGAAACAGATTGCGTTGGAATCATAGTGAAGTACATTACGCACGGGAAACAAATCCAAATCCAAACCGTTTAGAAATAAAGAACGGAGGAGTGGAAACCTAAGGTGAGAACTTCTCACTCTAATTTTGTTACAGTTAAATATATACTAGGATGCAGATGGTGCTTAGTAGCACCCGACACTTCTGATTGAAACCATCAATGTTTGGTTGTTTGTTTTGATTGACTTATTTGTTTGAATTTGGTTTGGGATGAGAATGGAATTGATTGAATTTGGTTTGTGTACGGCGCTAACCCGTATTAGGCGAGAGATAAGACTAGACCTTATTCCGGTTCTAGTATCGTGCCGTTATGCTGCCAAAATTATCTAAAAAATGTTAGGACAAAAAAAATATCATTTTTATGGTATAAATGAACTAAATAAAATATTCATGTGTTGAAAGAAATATTTTATCATTAAAAATATAATTTTTAACGTATATATGAAAGTCATAAAATTCTCCTGAAAGGAAAATAAATATTCATTTACAAATCGGGTGATTTATTTATGTATACCCATTTAACTGACATTGATTGGGATGATAAATTTACACATCTCCAACTGCACAAATAATATTCAGTATTTGTTGGCTGAAACCCCACACGGGTATTGGATGATATTTTACGTACACTAATCTCAATTGTTTAGTTGTATGTCTCGATTGGTTGACGGACTGTTGTAAGCGTTAACTATTTATATTTAATGCTTATGCAGTTGTGTAATGCACTTTGGATGATGGTTGATTGTTTATCATTGTTATTATATACATGTATTGTATGGAATCCGTATAAATAACATTATATGGTAATTGATTCGGCCTCATTCCAATTTGGTAAATAACAAATATTTTAAAATAATATTCAGAAAAAGGATTAGAAATATTCATGTGTTTAATAAAATATTTAAACAATAAAAATATTGAAATATTTGAAGCCATATTGATTAGATATACACCATTTTGACGTGAACGTTACTTATATCGATTTTATTCATTTTTATAATGAATATCGAAAGAGAAATGATTTCAAAATCTGATTTTTGAAAATATTGTCTTTTTTAATATTATAATGATACGGAATATTCAATTTTGACTTAAAATTGAAAATGAAGTTAGAATCATTTTTAAGATGAATTTAAAACGATTTATAAAATACATTTTAAATGGAAATCGACAAAATATATATAATATATATATTACATATATTAAATGGCTTGAATAGAATGCACCGCGCAATGACAGCTTGCGAATTTCGACAATTGATTTTGAATTGACATTACGGGAGATCCAACCGTCGGATTCTCCTAAAACCGGAACTGTTGGGTTCGTATCGAAAAGATCTTTCCAACAAATATAAGATATTTGAAATCTAATGGTTGGATTTGGAATTATGTCCAAATCAAATTTGGAAAAGGTCGCTGTAAGTGCAGTTCGATGGTCGTTCATGGAAATCGACTATACGGGCCTTGATAAAATTATTAAAAAAACTAATAATTTTTGTAAAATCATAATAAATGATTTGGAAAGAATTTGGGTGAATTCCACGTTTGTAAAAATAAAGACATATTTTTATCTAAATGAACTAGTTATTAACTAGATTTGAAATCCAATACTTTTTAAATAAATAAATTGGATTTGAAAAAGCGTTTTAATATAACCACAAATTTTCCAATAAATAAATTGGAATGGTTTGGTATGGAAATAATCTTAGGAATATTTCGGTATTGGATTTCGTGATTATATAGATACTGTTATGGGAATTTGGAAGATACAAATATCGTTATTCCCAATGCGATATCCGTTGGTTTCAGAATTTGGTATTGAATATAAGCCGATATAATTTCTATTTAGAGCCTTGTATTTAATATCAAATTGGATTTTGGGTTTGCTGTGAATGATGTCTTTAATAACGTTGTTCTTAAACCCAGTTGAGAAAAGAATAAATCCTTTAATTAAGATTTAGTGAAGTTTATCAATTAATTAATATTTAATTGGAGTTGAATTAAAATTGGATTTTTGGGTTTATCGTGAACTGTGTTTTAAATAACACTTGTGCTTTAACCCAATTAACAATGAAATGTGATTTGGAATTTATAAATCTTTTTATTAAGATCTAATGGAAATTTTCCAAAGTAAAGTTTTCCAATTTAATAAAATAAATTGGAATGGAATGGAATTCGATTTGGTGATAATCGAAGTGAGCTTCCGTGGGGGAAGACTGTTAATGTATATGGAATTTTAAAGGCCTTGTCGTTATTCCAATTATATTATCAGTCGGATACGGAAATTGATATCGATTATATATTGATCTGTTTTCTGTGCAGATTCCATAATTAATGGAATGCGATGTTGGGTTTATCGTGAACTGTGTTTTAAATGACATTACTTCTTTAACCCAGTTAAAGACAGGATTACATGTCTAACATTATATTTCGAACTGTATTCGTTGATCTCTGCTAAATATATATCTGTTTGGTGGCGGAGAATTTATTCTCTTGCTTAACACCCTTCTCTGAGACGTACGAGCTTAGAGGTTAATGGTACAGTGTATATTGTCGATGCGACATGTTTGATTTTCCAAAGTTAAATGATCATTAATATCAATTTTTGGGAAGATTAAAACTAAGTAGTTTTTTAATGAATCTTTAATTAGATTGGAATGTGAATGTGACAATTTAAATTACCAAATTTGGGGAAATGATCGAGAATGGAGTAGCACCAGTTTTACACCAAGAGATAGTTAAATCTTTAATTAGATTTGAATGTGAAATGGTAATTAGATTTATCAATAACACCGTGGTGTTAGATATGGAGTATTACCAGTTTTGCTCCATGATATGAATAGTTGGGATTGGGAAATAAAACAAATGATTACTTCGGTAAGATGCGCTAATCCCGACTAGTTTGGATAAACTTTAATTTGGTTTGAATTGATATCCAAAGGAAGATTAAAGAATAAATTTAAAAGAATCTATCTTTGATAAAATTAATGGGAACCTTTCCCAAAGTACAAGAATATTTGAATAAAAGAATATTCTAGATCGGAATGAGACGTATGTTGTGTTTTTATAGAACTTGTTTATAAAATACGCGAATTATTCGGAAAAGACGGGTTTATACCCATTCTGAATAATTGTTTCGACGATAAGTCGACGATGAAGACGGTGGTTGAAGACCGGAGGTCTTCACATCGTTTGGATGATTACTGATGTCTTGATTGGGTTGCACACCCAAGACAAGGTAATAAGTGGTAATCATCCAGACGTACTTGGAGATCGACCGGATATGCGAGGACCTCTCTCTTGTATTAGACATATGGCACGAGGAATAGGGTGCCTCTAGTTTCGTTTAGACCCAAAACGAACTAGCATAAATGGATGTGTGTCTGACATTGGATTTTATTCTATGTTGATTGATTTCTATTATATATATATATGCATGTATGTTTGGTGGCGGAGAATTTATTCTCTTGCTTAAAACCCTTCTCTAAGACGTACCAGCTTAGAGGTTATATATCGGTAGACATCAGCCGCATGGTGTGAATTTCCTGTGTGGCATGCTGAGATGAAAACGATCAAGGCTTCTATTGAAAACCAGAGTCTCATGGTTGACGATCAAAGCACGGCTTTAAATAACATAGCTTTGTGTATAGCGTTAATTCGCGAGCCTCACACCTCGGTATGAGTCAACAATGGGATATGGGACAACAGGGAGTGCATGACGTTTCTTTCTAGCTATGGTTGGTGTCATCGTATGGAGACCAGACATTTATTTATTTTTACCTATATGGATGATGGATAGCGAGGCGCCTCGAATATATCGGTTACTACAGAGCCGATGGATAGGTCCTATAGGACCGGGAAACGTGTGTTCAGGAATTGCTAATCCACTAAAGTATGTGTGGACCGACCCTGAATGATCCAAGGGTTATCCCATGGCGTGTAACCCTGAGGCATTTGATAGAGTGTCTCGAAGCCGGCGAGGAGTACATCCCTTGCCTCGACTCATGACGGAAATCCAATTTCTAATACGTGACATTTCGGTTTTGATTGTAGAGCCTAGTATGGCGACATGATATATGGTGCCCATGCCGTCTATGATTGATACATTTATATTTGAAGTTGTTTTATACACTATGAACTTATAATAGTATCCAATGATTTTTGTTTTAAACGTACCAAGCATATTTGGCTATTATAAGGTAAAACTCTATCCTTCGGCTTGCATTGCATTGTGTGATGGGACCTGAGTCTTATAGTAGCTTCATTTTTCGAAAAGCATTGCGCTGTTTATAAACTATTGTATGCACTGGTATTCTTGGGAGGAAACCCGTTCCGTGTTAAACGGCGTGGTCCCTTGATTTACTTTATTTTTAAAGTAGAGATTTAATAACTATTTTAGTTCTCACACCAGTCACATGACTGACCTAGAGTTTATTGTATTAACCTAAACTCTGGGTGCCCCTATTTTCCACATGGGCAGCTATAGTTGGATTTTTTTGCAGATATTTCTTTTCCAGGATCCTAGAATTACAACTGGAGTTATATTCGGAAAGCTCTGTATCCGTGTATTTCTTCTAGTTATGTTTTGTATTATTTTCCCACTGCTTTGTAATTTGAATCCGGATATTTATCAAATGTATATTATTTATTCATACTCTGTTATATTCTTGTACTCTGGTGTAATTGTTGTAATAAGCAATAAAATTTTCTTCTGTTTGTGTTCTGATTTTCCGTGTTCTCAACTCAATCCGGGCTTTCTCGTAAGGGCGAATTTGGGACGTTTCATCGGGGTATCAGAGCTTTGGTTTGCAGAGTTCGAGAATAAGACACATTAGAACCTTACGAAAGAATTCATCAGAGATTGGATTAGTAATATCCAATGAGAATGACTCGTTAGAGATGAGATCAGTAGTATCCTAGAATGAGTTTGAAGAGAGTTGTTTATTAAACACGAATTGATTTTGAAAAATATATCTTATAATACGTATTTGAGTATTTTATTTTATTTTATTTTGGACAATCGAGTATATGAAGATTTTGCATATACGTGTCATGAACGTATATTCAAAGTCTCAAATATAATGGATAGATATAGGATCACACTCTAGTCGCCTGGGGATGATACTGGTAATTGTGATCACATTACCAGTATTTATGTTCGAGTTTCGAAAAGTGGGATACCTATATATTTCCAATTGACTGGTGTGAGAATCAAAACTAGATAGGGTTTATTTTTGTGAATTGGCATCAAAAATATGATTTTCGAATATGTATTAAAGTTATGTGTTTGAAACGTTAATCAACTAATTGATTTCTGGTTGTATTGTTTGATTATTAGTTTAACTAATAAAATTATTGAAACCAATATGAAAATGAACGGTAAATTAGCCAAATCGAATCAAACGTTAAACTGAATTGAAAATTGTTTGGAATTTCATACACGTGTATATATATATATATATTTGTGTGTGTGTGTGTGAACAGGTCATAGCAAGGAGGCTAGAGAAGAGGAATAAAATTGTATGTCCAACAAATAGGTGCATGTTTACCATTTTCTTGGGTTTTGATGATTTCATGAGCCACTTGGCCTTTTCTTTTTTCTTTTGGATTAATGAGGGCCCTGTGAGGCTAGCTGCGGTTTTAATGGTCTCCCCGTGCAAAGGAGGTTATGACGATTTTTTTTGAAAATTTAGGGAGTTAGCCAAAATTTTGAGAAATTTGAAAATTCTTAGAAACTGAAAAGTTGAAGAATGAAAGTTGAGTTGGTTTGTTAAACAACTTTCAGCTCCGTTCCTTTTCGAGGACGAAAAGATTTTAAGTGGACGAGATTGTAACAACCTGGATTTTTAGAACCAATTTAAAATTTTTATTTTAGCTATTTTTATGGATTTTGAATATTTAAAATGATTTATTTTAAATAATAACGACTAAACATTTATTTTAAACGAAGTTAGAAGAAATAAATTTATTTTAATTATAAAGCGAGCATAAAATGGCGCGGTAGTTTGAAAATTTGATTTCTAATTTCAAAGGAATATATACATAATTCAGTATAAGTCAGAATTGGATGAAACAAGAAATATTTGAATTTGTTTAATTATATCTTTCTAACGAATGTAAGAAACCGAGATTTCACTGTATGAATTGAAAGACATGTCCAGTTTAAAATTCAAAAAAGTCGCTATAGAATTTATATATATTTTAATATAATATATGGCCCTTAAAAATAGCCATTTTGCAAATGACATCTGTTTTCGATGAAACCACTTTCATTGGAATCCAGAATGTCAAATTATGGCTAGATTCCAATTTTCATAATTTTTGGAATCAATATGTGAGCGTGGTGAATTTAAACGTGTTTGGTAATTTCATTTTGAATCTAATCGACTGGAAATGACCGTTTTTCAAACGGTCTCCAAATTCGACGAAATTAATTTTATTAGGACTATATCGTCAAAACATAGCTAGATTTATTTTTTGCGAATTTTTGGAGTCAGCATGTGGTTAGGTAAATTTAAATGTGCATTCAAATTCAATATATATTGATATATATTTTAATTTAAAGCAAAACTAATCGAAACGATAGAATTGGCTTACAAAACATATCCCCTTGCATTCGGAATGGGGGTATTTAGCTAGGGGCGATAGTCATTGGGCTCGATTTGGATTTCGAATGAAAACGACAACTTTTTGCAAATTAAAATAATAAATATATATTAGGCCCCCCTTTACTTCTGTCTCCCGTTGTATTTTCCAAAGAAAAAATAAAAAAACAAATTCACGCCGCCCCCTACAACAGCCGCCGCCATTAACCGCGATCCCTCCACCTCCGATCAGGCGCCGCACCCCCCTCTTCCTCCCCGTCGCTTCTCTCCTTCCCCTCCTCTGATTTAGGCCGTAGCCCACCAAACCCATGTAGCCCAAACCTTAGCCTCCTCCAGCACCGCTTGGCCCCACCACCACCTGCCGCCGCCCTCCCCCAAGCCGCCGACGCCACCACTTCCCTCCTCGTCGTCGCTCTTCTTCAACACCCACAAACCATTCCAAAACAGCCACCACCACCACTGTGGGCCCTGCCACCGCCTCCTACACCACCTTCCGACCACCAGCAACTCCACCACCACCTCCTCCATCAGTCAGCGCCGCTTGTGAGTTTTATTATTATTTTTATTTATTTATGTTATTAAAAATGCGATTTTTATATATGAAAACATAGGATAAGATATGATTTTAATTATATGAATAGCGTAATAAAAATATGATTTTTATTATATGAGTAGCATTATAAAAATATGATTTTTATATATATAATAGCGTAATAAAAATGTGATTTTTATATGAACAGTATAAGAATAAAAATGTGATTTTTATTTATATATGGCGATGTTAAGAATGTGGTTTTTAATATAAATCGCATGAAATAGATTGCGTTGGAATCACAGTGAAGTACACTACGCACTGGAAACAAATTCAAATCCAAACCATTCAGAAATAAAGAATGGGGGAGTGGAAACCCAAGGTGAGAACTTCTCACTCTAATTTTGTTACAGTTAAATATATACTAGGATACAGATGATGCTTAGTAGCACCCAACACCTTTGACTGAAACCATGGATGTTTGGTTGTGTGTTTTGATTTACTTATTTGTTTAAATTTGGTTTGAAATGAGAATGGAATTGATTGAATTAGGTTTGTGTAGAGCGCGAGCTCGTATTAGGCGAGGGATAAAGCTAGACCTTATTCCGGTTCTAGTATCGTGTCGTTATGCTG
This sequence comes from Allium sativum, assembly GCA_030737875.1. Lineage (NCBI taxonomy): Eukaryota > Viridiplantae > Streptophyta > Magnoliopsida > Asparagales > Amaryllidaceae > Allium > Allium sativum. Next base: position 197,044,685 of record CM060910.1, on the reverse strand, counting down.
CCAAAATTTTCTAAAAAATGTTAGGATAATAAAAATGTCATTTTTATGGTATAAATGTACTAAATAAAATATTCATGTGTTAAATGAAATATTTTATCGTTAAAAATATAATTTTTAACGTATATATGAAAGTCATAAAATTCTCCTGAAAGGAAAATAAATATTCATTTACAAATCGGACGATTTGTTTATGTACACCCATTTAACTGGCATTGATTAGACGATAAATTTTGCTCATTGGCCAACTGCATAAATAATATTTAGTATTTTTGGTTGAAACCCCACACGGGTATTGCGATAATATTTGACGTACACTAATCCCAATTGTTTAGTTATATGTCAATCGACTGGTTGACGAACTGTTGTAAGCGTTAATTATTTATATTTAATGCTTATGCAGTTGTGTAATGCACTTTGGATGATGGTTGATTGTTTATCACTGTTATTATATACATGTGCTATATGGAATCCATATAAATAACATTATTTGGTAATTGATTGGGTCTTATTCCAATTTGGAAAATAACGAATATTTTAAAATAATATTTAGAAAAAGGATTAAAAATATTCATGTGTTGAATAAAATATTTAAACAATAAAAATATTGAAATATTTGAAGCCAAATTGATTAGATATGCGTCATTTTGACACGAACGATATTTATATCGATTTTATTTAATTTTATAATGAATATCGAAAGAGAAATGATTTCAAAATATGATTTTTGAAAATATTATCATTTTAATATTATAATGATATGGAATATTCAATTTTGATTTAAAATTGAAAATGAAGTTAGAATCATTTTTAAAACGATTTATAAAATACGTTTTAAATGGAAATCGATGAAATATATATAATATATATATTATGTATATTAAATGGCCTGAATAGAACGCGCCGCATAGCGACCGTTCGCGAATTTCGACCATTGACTTCGAATTGACATTACCGGAGATCCGACCGTCGGATTCTCCTATAACTGGAACAGTTGGGTTCATATCGAAAAGTGCTTTCCAACGAATATAAGAGATTTGAAATCTAACGATTGGATTTCGAATTATGTCCAAATCAAATTTCGAAAAGGTCATTGTAAGTGTAGTTCGATGGCCGTTCATGGAAATCGACTGTACGGGCCTTGATAAAATTATTAAAAATATTAATAATTTCTGTAAAATCATAATAAATGATTTGGAAAGAATTTAGGTGAAAAATTCCACGTTTGTAAAGATAAAGATATATTTCTATCTAAATGAACTAGTTATTAACTAGATTTGAAATCCAATAATTTTTAAATAAATAAATTGGATTTGAAAAAGGGTTTTAATATAACCAGAAATTTTCCAACAAATAAATTGGAATGGTTTGAAATGGAAGTAATCTTCGGAATATTTGGGTATTGGATTTCGTGATTATATGGATATTGTTATGGGAATTTGGAAGATATAGATATCGTTATTCCCAATATGGTATCTGTTGGTTTCAGAATTTGGTATTGAATATAAGCTGATATAATTTCTATTTAGAGCCTTTTATGTAATATAAAATTGGATTTTGGGTTTGTCGTGAATGGTGTCTTTAATAACACTGTTCTTAAACCCAGTTGAGTATAGAATAAATCCTTTAATTAATATTTAGTGAAGTTTACCAATTAATTAATATTTAATTGGAATTGAATTGAAATTGGATTTTTGGGTTTATCGTGAACTATGTTTTAAATAACACTTGTTCTTTAACCCAATTAACAGTGAAATGTGATTTGGAATTTATAAATCTTTTTATTAAGATTTATTAGAAATTTTCCAAAGTAGATTTTTCCAATTTAATAAAATAAATTGGAATGGAATTCGATTTGGTAATAATCGAAGTGAGCTTCTGTGGAGGAAGACTGTTAATATATATGGAATTTAAAAGGCCTTGTCGTTATTCCATTTATATTATTAGTCAGATACGGAAATTTATATCGATTATATATTGATCTGTCCTACGTGAATATTCCATAATTAATGTAATGTGATTTTGGGTTTATTGTGAACTATGTTTTAAATGACATTAGTTCTTTAACCCAGTTAAAGACATGATTACATGTCTAACATTGTATTTCGAACTGTATTCATTGATCTCTGCTAAATATATATTTGTTTGGTGGCGAAGAATTTATTCTCTTGCTTAACACCCTTGTTTGGGATGTACGAGCTTAGAGGTTATATATCGGCAGAAATGGTATGATGTAGATTGTCGATGCGACATGTTTGATTTCCCAAAGTTAAATAATCATTAATACTGATTTTTGAGAAGATTAAAACTAAGTAGAGTTTTAATGAATCTTTAATTAGATTGGAATGTGAATGTGACAATTTAAATTATAAAATTTAGGGAAATGATCGAGAATGGAGTACCATCAGTTTTACCCCAAGTGATAGATAAATCTTTAATTAGATTTGATCGTGAAATAGTAATTAAATTTACCGATAACACCGTGGTATTAGATATGGAGTATTACCTGTTTTTCTCCATGAGGTGAATAGGTTGGGATTGGGAAATCAAACAAATGATTACTTCGGTAAGGTGCGCTAATCTCGACTAGTTTGGATAAACCTTAATTTGGTTTGAATTGATATCCAAAGGAAGATTAAAGAATAAATTCAAAAGAATTTTTCTTTGATAAAATTAATGGGAACCTTTCCCAAAGTATAAGAATATTTGAATAAAAGAATATTCTGGATTGGAATGAGGCGTATGTTGTATTTTTTAGCACTTGTTAATAAAATACGCGAATTATTCAGAAAGGTCGGGTTTATACCCATTCTGAATAATTGATTCGACGATATGTCGACGATGAAGACAGTGGTTGAAGATCGGAGGTCTTTACATCGTTTGGATGATTACTGATATCTTGATTGGGCTATACACCCAAGACAAGGTAATAAGTGGTGATCGTCCAGACGTACTTGGAGATCGTCCAGATATGCGAGGTCGTCTCTCCTGTATTGGACATATGGGACGAGGAATAAGATGCCTCCGGTTTCGTTCAGACCCAGAACGAACTAGTGAATGGATGTGTGTCTGACATTGGATTTTATTCCGTGTTGATTGATTTCTATTGAATATATATCTGTTTGGTGGCGGAGAATTTATTCTCTTGCTTAACACCCTTCTCTAAGACGTACCAGCTTAGAGGTTTTATATCGATAGACATCAGTCGCATGGCGTGAATTGCCTGTGTGGCATGCTGAGATGCAAATGATCTAGGCTTCTATTGAAAAGCAGAGTCTTGTGGTTGATGATCAAAGCATGACTTTAAATAACACAGCTTTGTGTATAACGTTAATTCGCGAGCCTCACACCTTGGTATGAGTCAAAAAGGTATAAGGGACAACAGGGAGTGCATGACGTTTATTTCTAGCTATGGGTGGTATCATGGTATAGAGCTCAAACATTTATTTATTTTTACCTATGTGGATGATGGATAGCGAGGCATCTCGGATATATCGATTACTACGGAGCCGATGGATAGGTCCTATAGGATCGGGAAACATGTGTTCAGAAATTGCAAATCCACTAAAGTTTGTATGGACCACCCTGGATGATCCAAGGGTTTCCCTACGGCATGTTACCCTTAGGCATCTGCTAGAGTGTCTTGAAGCCGACGAGGAGTACATCCCTTGCCTCCACTCATGACAGAAATCCAATTTCTAATACGTGACATTTCGGTTTTGATTGTAGAGCCTAGTATGGCGACATGATATATGGTACCCATGCCGTTTATGATTGATACATTTATATTTGAAGTTGTTTTGTACACTATGCACTTATAATAGTATCCAATGATTTTTTTTAAATTTACCAAGAATATTTGGCTATTATAAGGTAAAACACTATCCTCCGGCTTGCGTTGCATTGTGTGATGGGACCTGAGTTTTATAATAGCTTCATTTTTTGAAAAGCATTGCGCTATTTATAAACTGTTTTATGCATTGGTATTCTTGGGAAGGAATCCACTCCGTGTTATACGGCGTGGTCCCTTGATTTACTTTATTTTTAAAGTAGAGTTTTAATAATTGTTTTAGTTATCACACCAGTCACGTGACTGACCTAGAATTTATTGTTTTAACCTAAACTCTGGGTGCTTCTATTTTCCACACGGGCGGCTAGTAGTTGGGTTTTTTGCAGATATTTCTTTTCCAGGATCCGGGATTTACAGCTGGAGTTATATTCGGAAAGCTTTGTATCCGCGTATTTCTTTCAGTTGTGTTTTGTATTATTTTTCCGCTTCTTTGTAATTGGAATCTCGGATATTTATCAAATGTATATTGTTTATTCATACTCTGTTATATTCTTGTACTCTGATGTAATTGTTGTAATAAGCAATAAAATGTTCTTCTGTTTGTGTTCTAATTTGTCGTGTTCTCAACTCAATCCGGGCTTTTCCGATAGGCGAGTTTGGGTCGTTTCAAAAACTGATAGGCACAAGTATTATATTTAATACTGGACGGATAATACATTTATGTGTACTAGACGATTTACGTATGTTACAGTTGATGTTAAGATTAAATGTTATATTTTAGTTTCTGTTGTAGTTCATTTACTTGAACTATGATTTAATCCTGAATCGAGTGTTTTGTGTTTTTGCATGAAATGCTCGGGTGAGACCCGAGTGTTACAAGTTTAAAGATCACAAATTAGGATTCGAAGACTGGTGAAGCTGGGGATCCAAAGACGTGCGCACTCTGAAGTTTTTAAACTAGTAAAGATTTCCTTGTACTCAAATTATTTTTACATGCCGCTATATATAAAATATCTTATATTCAAAATTTTGATTAATGTAAAGAAGATATATTTCACTGTTCAATCTGTGTTATTTATTTATTCTGTGTTGATTCTGTTTTAAACTCTGTAAGCTAAATAACGATCTGTCGATTTGAATGTTTTAAGTTGGTTTAATCACCAATTTGAAGCGGCCAAAAAGGTGGGACGTTACATTTTATTTACCCTAAAACTATATTTTCATAGTGAACTAAAAACAAAACAAAAGATTTGATTTAACAAAAAGAAAGAGTGTTATGAAATTAACCTATTTCACAAAAAAGAAAAAAGAACGCATTCATACAAATGTCTAAAAGGTTAAAATATATTTTTCCAATGAAGATTAAATCATAAAAATTAAAGGTACATAAATTAAATAGAAAGAAAGATTTTAAAAAGTATTATGCATTAGCCTCATCTTGTTTTGCATTTAAATTTCAATTTTAGACATTTGTTAATTATTATTTCTTTAAAAACTTTCCTTGTATTGTTAATAAGCTTTGAATTATTTGTCTAAAATGCTCACCGTAGATTTAGGAAACATTTTGCAACAATTATTTCCAGCTAATTCCTTACTCATTCGTTGACTCGCGTCCTACTAATGAGAGAAATCTTAACCATTTGATCTGTAATCCAACTTGCGATCCGAGACATCCTTTCGCACAAATAGAAAACGCGGACAATTCTTCTCAGAATCCTTTTCGTTCCATCTCTCCGAGAAATCCCTCATTTCGTTCCTAACAAACCCTATCTTCTGCTCATCGTTACCTGTTATCACCCATGAAATACAAACACCCAAATATTAGAAAAACCTTATGGTTTTAGATTGGGAGCTGCCTAAGCACCACTCCTTCTTCTAGGTTTGGTTGTTAATTTTGCTGTTCATGTTTTCTTTCTCAAATCAAGTTAGAACGTTATTTTTATCGACACAATTGAATTGGTCAATTAGAAAGACAAAATAGACAAATTTCAGCTTTACACTTCTTTAGATCTAAAGTAAAGGTAATTTTCCTTGATTGCACCTAATTTATGTCTTTTTCACAATTGTTCAGAGTTATCATTTGTTAATGTGATTTCCTGGAATTGTGTCTATTCGTAGTTGAGTTGTTTAGTTCTATACATACTCAGTTACAATTGTTTCCATATGATTTTGTTAGCTTTGTTGACATATACAATATGTTGTCATCCTTTTATAGCTATTTATATTTAAAACTAGTAGCAGCAGCATACATAAATTTCAAATCTGATTTTTCTTGTTGTATTTTTCCTTTTAGGAGAACTGATTTTCTTTGTAAATACAAAGCAAACAAACATAGTAAATAATTTTGATGATTTAGTTTCATTCATAGGATTGAATGAATTAGAATAGCAAAACTAATTTTATTTCCTTTTTGAATTATATGCTAGTGGTAGTAAGATCATCTAGCAACATATTTGCTTATTCTCAGACTTTTTATACATGATAATTAGAAATATAAAATGATTCTTTAGAAGGAAATAAAACAAGGGGTTGGATAGTTTTATGCATTGTGGTTCTATATCAATTGTCAATGCTTAACTTGTTTAATTTAGAATTATTGAAATGGATTGCTAATTGTATTTACTTTCTTAATCATCTCCATAAGATTTTAAATCTAACTCATTTCCAAGCATGTTTTAATGGGTTATTATTTTTAGATGGCGCTTATTAGCTTACTTTTGGAATTCCAAGTAGTTTAGAGCTGAAGTAAAGTGAACTTTAATCCTGAAAAGAACAACTTTAAACCTTGTTAAAGAGATTATATGGAACTAGAGGTTTCAATTTTCATAAAATGAATTACGATATATGTATCAACTTTGCCTCCTATCATGCAACAAAATGTAATTACCCTCTTTATTTTTATAATCCTTCACTGCTTAGTATGCTGAAAATGTTTAAGCAACCTTGTTTTTCTTCCCCAATTTTTTTCCCCATTTTTTAGCAAGGTTGACTGAACAATGGTTTTTATTTGATTTGATTTGTTTGGTTCCGAACAACGATTTTTTCCCCGATAGAAGTTTCGGACAATGTATGTCAGTGCAGCTCTCTGCTAACCCTATTGGCCAATATATTAAAAATTCAGTCAAGGACAATCGGCTTTTGTCTATTTGCAATCTCATAATCTCAATTTGCAATTGATCTCGTCAAGGTATATTATAGAATTTACTTTTTATCTTCATATGTAGTGTGTGCTGCTTATTCCTAAAATATGAAACCATTTCTCTATCTTTTCTTTGTAAATTTAGTTTTCCTTAATAATTTTTCAATTTTACAGTCGAAGCAATTTCAAGTTGACTTTTGTTAGGCCTTGTCTTGAGAAGAATATCAGAACATAAATGGAAAGTTGTACTGATTCATTATTATTCCCATTGCCATGGTGTTTTACCAGTCTCCCATGACCAACCTTTTGTATATGATTGTGTGATTCAATTCTATTCTTCTTTTGTAAAATATCTTACAATCCCTTGTTCATCTTTCAAGTATTTTACTAATGTAAAGGGAGCCGGATAAGTGATATATGGAGAAAGCAGAGTGTATTCATACCTGTTCTTGTCAAAGCAGTTCTTCCATTTGTCAAGTTTACTTTTGTTTTATAAAAAATACATGACAATGGCATTGTGATTTTGCATATTGCTAATGAGGTCTACTACAATTGTTCTTTTACAATTGGAATTCTTCAGAAACTTGGTGTAGAAACAGAGTTTTTCAATCTATGGTTTCAATTGCTACAAGAAGTTAAGAAAAGCGGCGCCCATGCAAACTTTTAAAGGTAATTAAAATTATAGAACTTGCATTGTTCGAGATTACATATTCTTCTCTCTCACGATTTTTTGTTGTCACTATAGGGAGCATGATAAAAAAATTTGTTGCTTGGATTTAGTATCACTCATTGCTCTTCCTGAAGAGCTGTTGCTCAGTGAAGCTTTTGGACAAGTTTTAAATGCTACACTCGCACTCCTTGCTTATTACAAGGATCAAATTGCAGGCCAGTTAAGTTAAAATTTATTTTATTATTTCTTTTGCCTCTAATGATTTTGAATATGATTCTCCCTATATGATTGGTTAAGATTAAATTGCAGGTCAGTTAAGTTTCTCCTTCTTTGTATCAAAACTGAACTAGAGTCATAAATTTTTTTATCCAAATTAGATTTTTCTTTTTTATAAAGAAAATAAAGAATGCTAGCAATTCCACTTTTCTGTAATGTTTTGTGCCAGAGTAGTTTAGCACTTATGATTCACGTCACTTAATATTTTATGAAATGCAATTGTCCAAATGTAATGTTTTGAACTACTGGTGTGGCAATTGATTTTTTCAAAAACTGGGTTGTATCTTCTCCGAGAGGATGAACTAGAAGAAATATATTTTTTCAGCCTTCACTTTCTTCTTTAGTATATACATATCTAGTGTGTTTTCAAGCTTGATACCAGTTTATCATTTCATCTAGAAGGAGTGGAAATCCTGACTAAAAAATATGAATTTTAATTATACGTATGCATAAAACTCTTCCTTACTATGGAGATGAGCATGCATGTGCATTTATACAGATATTAAACTGTCCATATGTTTCACAATATTATTTTTGAGAAAATTAATGATCCTCTTTTGAGAAAGCAACCTTGAATGTTCCATAATATTCATTTATCATATAGTATCGTTATGTGCATTCTCGTAATGTTCAAGTTTATGTGACTGTGTTATATGTATACACACAGAGAACCAAATGAGAAATTAGCATAAACAGTGCTGAATTGTTTTATTCAAAACTGTTGAACATTCAGTTGGATTTTAACAATTTTTAGCCTTCTGAAAACTAGGAATTTAAGCAATAATTTTTATTTGAAGTGCTAAGCAAAATTTTGACGTCTATTATATTAGAAACGCGATAGAGAATTGCAGGCATGTGCGCAATGCTGTTCTATTTTGCTGAGCAGTGTTACTTTATCATAATTTTCAATTCTCATAACCGATTTGGATGATTTAGGACATTCGGGAAACTCAAGACCGTAAGCTGCAACTTTAACTTAGAGCGTTTCATGAATTTTGATGCTTGCTAAACTAGAAATGCATATTTGCATTGTTGTCGTGAAATGGAATTTGTCTAAAATCTACCTGAATTAGTATGGTCATAACTTTTAAATGGTTATTCCGATTTTGATTATCTTACTCGTTTCAGAAAGCCTAAATCATAAGCTAAAACTTTCATTGAAGATGTTTCGCTAAATTCTGACGTTTGCTTGACTACAAGTGACAACCTATAGGACTGACCTGCTAGTCGGCCCAGTTTTAAAATTTTATGTAGTTTTTGTCATAATTATTGATTCTCTTCTACAATTTCGATGATTTGGACATTTCAGAAAACTTAAAATCTAAAGAATATTTTTTTATAAATTTAAGCTAAATTTTGTGGTTAACATAGTTAAAAGCATATTTACATTTTACATTTTATAATAGCATTTACATTTTGAGTTCCATTAGTATTGTGCAGGAGTGTTTTTCCATATTCAATTTTTGCAATAAAACCATGACATTCTTGAATTCATGCAATGCAGCTAATGCCTTCTTGGCAGTCCTTTGCATACTTGAAATTGATGTATATTAAAGTGTCGCTTTGCACAAGGCAACAACAGGGTGCACACCTGAAGACTACTCACTCTTTATGGCTGCAAACGTAGACTCAATCTTCCATTTGTCCCAACTTTCCTACCCTGTTCTTAAAACATTGGACAATGGAAGCATCGTAAACATGTCATCTATTGCTTACGAAATATCCCTTCAGGAGTTGGCTCTATATTCAATTACTAAAGGTATCCCAATCTATACAAATCAAGCAGCTAATGGATGTTTTTTTTAGTGTGCATTTTTATGTGTATCTTTATTTAGGAGCCATTGATCAATTAACAAGAAGTTTAGCATGCGAATGGGCGAAAGACAACATCAGAACAAATGTTGTTGCACCTGGATACATCAAAAAGCCTACGATGTAGATTGTACGTAATATATCATGGTTATTTGTATTGTGAGTTAAATTTGAGATAAATTAATACGGTAATAATGAAGTATTTTTACTTAATGTTATGTTGTCATTGTTATTGCTGGGTTATGGACAATGAAGAGTTTTATGGAAAGCACGTGTCTGTGTCACACACATCATTGGTCACTTTGGTGAAGCCGATGACGTTGCACCAACAATACATTAAAATTTAGAAGATGCAAATAAACTTCCAATATGGCAGTGTGCAATGAGGTAGGCGTTCTTGAAACCAACGAGTAATAAGTTTGTGATTACAAGCAGTAACTAGTAATAAGTATGTGAGTAGAGTTTCTAAGACCTCATTGAAAGCAACTGATACAGACTTACAGTTCCAAGAAGGCAAAATTTTGATTAAAGTAACACTGCTTCTCATTTTCTGCACTGAATTTCATAAAAAGAGATATGCGAATTAGCAATGGCTTTGATCATTTGTTCCTAAAACTCATTGTGGTGTTATGTTACAGACTTACAGTTCCAAGATCAAGGAGCAAATTGGAGGACAAGCATTCAATCCCTCTCAGGATAAATCCGTGCAGAAAATGAGAAGCTTTTTTTATATATATGTGCCGGTTATTTTTTTTTTGAACTTCAAAAATTATGATGCATATATCCATTAACTATGTAAACACAATTTTTGTTTATGTGACATTAGTTTTAAGTTGTATTGGATAACATTATGAATGTTGGGTGTTATGTGAATATTTTATCAATTATTATACCATATTTTATTATTATCTAGTGCTTCGTGACTTTAACTTTTCTAGTTGATATATATATATGTATATGTGTTTCATTGCACGACGAGAATTGAATGTTAAGTATTGTTGAAATGAATGTATTTTATGCCTAGATTGATGGTTAGAAATGTTGCAAAATGTTTGCTATATATTTCCATCGCTAATTCATTGGTATATAGCTAGGATTTACCGACGGATAACTGGAATGTAAAATGTTTGCTATATATTTCCATCGGTAATCCCTTGCTAAATAGCGTGCATTTAGCAATGGAAAAGTATTTACTGATTTTATTATGTTAAATATATTCGTCGGTAAAACGTCAGTGAAATATTTTAAAATGAAATGACAATATATCATAAAACGACGGTGAAGCGACGAAGAATCGACGTTAATTTCCGTCGCAAAATTGTGCCTGAAATACCGACGTGTTTTTTAGCGACAGTTGTATTTTGCTACAAATCCGTCGTTAACAGGCCTTCAGCGTGGTTTTAACGATGGATTTTTCAGCTGCAAATTCAGTGTTTTCGTATAGTGATGAAATTTGGTTCTGGTGAAATTCGAGGAGGTGAGAAGTTACGGATACGAAATCCTACTTGAAATTCTGGGATATGAAATTAAGTAGGGGACCGAGTAGAAAAATGGTACGGGAGAAGAGTTTCTATGGAGGAGTTGAGGCTACGGGATACGAATTTGGTGATAAGCACCGATCCCCAATGTTGAGTCATATATTCGAGCAGCTTCGATGAGCTATGACGACCACACTTGTGCGACTTCTTGCGAGCTTGGTTATGGAGTTTCTTAGCAACACTTCGGACTGTTTAACAACACGATAGGCGTAGTCGTGCAGGCCTGGATTGCTCTTTGGAACTAGGCCAAAAGGCTGGTTAGCATTTGCAAAGTATGAAATAAATAGACTTCGAAATCGTTTAAGAAACCGCTTTCATAAATCCAAATATATTTTCTATATACTAAAATACACATTTATGCACCCTTTTAGAGGACGTAATGTGATTAAACGATATCTTAAACTTTATGGTATGGGACACGACTATATACAAAATCATCTAATCCCAAGTTCGTCTAATTGAAGCCGATGTTTTGATGTTATGCCTATCGATGTTTTTGATGATTTCTGGTGTGGAATCGATGAGCGAATTGTAAACTAGTAGTTAAAACGAGTGATAGAGATGCCAGTTACCACCGTTAGGTTACTATCAATAAGTATGTGACACATCCCGTTGATAATGCCATTACAAGAGGCTGGAGGATCCCGTATATCTTAATATATGTACAAAGTTGTCCGGTGTTTTTTTATAGGCGGTGGGCCAGAATAAGGGCTGGTAGGTCACGTATTCAATTATCGAACTAGTGGGCTTGATTGAGAGATATTAAATATCTCAATTTATGAGGAAGTCGGGGCTGGTGAGCTATGGCGGGAGGCTGATGAGTCCTCTAATATATGGTAATTGGCAAAAGCTTGGGGGCGTTGTATGCACGTGCAATATCATGATGTATCAGATCCGAATTATTATTTGGTGAATTGCTTAATGTTAATGACCTTAGTCATATATTATCATGTAATATCGCTTTGATGATGTTGACGTTCGTCTTATATATATACTGATGATTTGTTCCCCTGACAATGTTTGTGGTTATATGATATTGGATTCTTTTCCATACATATTGCTGATTTCTGGTGTTTATTGTTTATGATGACATTTAAACCACTTAAACTCTTTTGAATTTATATAAATATCGTCCTTTGACGAAATTGATGTATTAAGCCTATTTTTTTTATTGATAATGATGTTATGTACTTAGCGTATAGTCAAGTACATACCCTTATTGGAACTCCTTCATTTATATTTGATGTCATCTTATTGTTTTTTTTACCCTTGTAGTTACCCTTCCAACTCTTCTTGAAGTAGATTTATTTTTCATGTCTTATGGTATCATTATATTTATACTCATTGTCAACTAGACTGCCTGTATGTGTTCATTCTTGGGTCAGACTGAGCTTTTCAAGTACTCTTTAGGCTGCTTATAGTAATATTTGCTTTAGCATTGGATTTATCTCCTCCTGGCGGGCTTCATCTTTTTGATGTACTAAGGACGACATTTTGGATAGTCCTTTATACTATTTGATGTACCTATTTATTTGACTCGATATATGTATTGTGGTTGTATACCACATTTTTGAGATACTATGTATTGTATAACTCTATATGTGTATATGTTGCTAGGTTTTCTGTTCCACGATTTACGATGTATTATATTTATTTGCTTTTATTATGAATTGTTGTCTACCCACATAGTATTTTATTAAATAGAGATTAGGGGTGTTGATCTACACAGGAGAAAATTATAGAGCACTTACCGACACTCATGGTGTTTATTAACTACACGACGCACGGTTGGTTGCTCCTAACCAGCCCTATTCTCCGCATTATTAAACGGTATTACCTATTAGTACTCTTTACTAATATGGATCCGAGGGACATTATAGAATAGACTAGAGTGTCATGTAGAGGAGGATAAATGCAAGCGGCTGAAGGGTAGGTTCGTGAGTGGGTTCTCTGTTATTTGAGCAAGAAAATGAGATTAGTGGTTGCTTATATGGTGGGAGGTTAATAGCTGATGTTTTTTTTCTTTTCTTGTATTTATTCAAAATTCAAATGTTCTAACGTTAATAACTTTCGCATACGAGCTGCGATCGACGCGCAATTTCTTCCCTTGGACTTGTGTAACAAGCAGGAATTTCGGTGATAATTAAATTAGTTATTTAGTTAGGTTCCAAAAGTGTAATTTCTTCAAATGATGGAATTTGACCAGGAAATTTACACTGTTGCGTTCGTTATGGAATTCTGGTCAACTTTCATGCTTAGAGTTCCCCAATGGAGTACATATGAAAAAGTTATGGACAAAATACGAAAACAGATGGAAAAAAAATCAGGAGAATCTTTAATTGATATATATACCATTTATAACCTGACTTCACTAGGTAAATCAATCTAAGGCGGTCGAACCCTTGGGCGTTTATTTGCCCAGTGGCGGCCAGGGTTGGTGGGCTTATTTTATGTATACTTTTTTTTTAAATAGACAGATCTTTGTAATATTAAATCTAACGGTCTAGGGTCTTTCTAACACCTATAAATAAAGGGTTAGACCCCCATTCTTTTTTGAACAGAATTCTGAAAGTAGTAGCTGGGCTCTGCCATTTTTCTCTTGTTCCAAATCTCTTCTGAATCAAATCGAAATATATACAAAACTAAACAACATATATTGGAGAAGATTAGAATCATATTTATGTGCAAAAGAGATGGTGCTACGAATAGGCATTCTTCCATTCAAATTTCTCCCTTCTTTTCTACTTTCTTGCAGATCTACAAATCTAAAAGAATCCCCTTTTTAGAATAATTGTAGATCTGTAAGATTTTGGGAATTGTAGGCCTAAAGGTTTACTTAGATTCAGATTTGGACAGCTTTCACATGAGTGGGAAATTATATACATAGTTTATAATAACTTATTTAATTTGTTGTGTAGATTCGAATTATTTACCTAAAAGTATATCAGATTTGTTTATTGTTTTTGTCAAATATGAAATAATAGGTTGTATTTTGAATATTGTGCATGTATTCCTTTTTAGTTAATTAAATTATATTGCCTACAATTGTTCATAGATTTTTTTGTGGTTATTGTGTATACCTTGGATTTAGAAATCAGTCCCGAAACCATTATCAAAATTGAAGTTTTGTTCCAGATTCTTAGATTTGGTGTCGATTTGTGGTCCATGTAAATTTTGATTAAAAAGATATGACCGTTTGTGTTCGATATTGTTTGGGGTTTTACTTGATTATTGTAAATATGCCCATTTTGTTCTTTTTAATAGAAAGGCAATTTTTGGAATCAGCAAGAAATATGTACAAATCAAATAGGAAGTGATGTGTAAATTCACGTAGATTTGCACATACCTTATAGTAACTATTCCAAAAATATACATATTTCATGTTTCTTAAGATTTGGAATATGCCTACTCTTTTAGCTATTTTGGGCAAATATTTACAGTAACTACAATTACTAACTTTTTTATATTATTTTGAATCTCAAACAATATTAATGGGTATTGTTATTGACACTCCAACTATTATTGGGGGGGGGGGGGGGTTCATTATTTAAAAACACTCCACTCTTTGAAAAATTGTTAAGGGGCTACATAAACATATTATTTTACACTACTCATTATTCCTGGATTGCCCCTTTAAATTAAATTAAAAAAAAATATTTGATAAGAGAAACCAAATTAAAATAAGCAGTTCATCACTAATACACTGAATGCAACATGTATTCCATTATATATGTATTCGACAGTGATATGTCGAAAATTAATAATCACTTTGGTGCATTGCCTCCATAATTATAAAATTCGGCATATTTATGTCAATAAAAAAAAAATTAGTTCGATTATATTCCTCCGAAAACGCTTATCCCTTAGGATTTAAAAAAAATCGATATATGTGAATCGAAAAAAAATTACTACAGCCCTTGCAATATTTGTTAAGGTAAACTTACCTTTATTTGTCAAGGGGCTAAAGGGGTAATAAAGTAAAATTATGTTTATTTGTTAAGGGGCTACTTTCCTCATTGGTACTCCCCTTAACAATTTTGAAAAGAAAAAAATTGGTCCCTCCCTTAACAATATATGGAGTGTCAATAACAATGCCTATATTAAACATAAAAAGGTTTTTTTTTGTCGTTAGTCTAGACCAAAACATAAACGGTTAATAATAATAAATAAAATTTAGCAATTACATAATCGTGCTTAAAATATAATTATAAATATATACAAACCTTATCCATCCAAATCTACGTAATTAACGCAAATATATGATACTATAATAAATGTTTGTTGACATTATTGTGTGTTTGATTACTTATTGCTTTATGGGAATAAACACATATGGAATTATAACCCATGCAAAATGTAAATGAATGCTATGACCGTTATAACATTAAATATAATTGATTTGCTATAAATAAATAAATGGTCATAAGTTAAGTAATAAACATTGTAACCATAATCGATTTGGGGAAATGAATTTAATGGGAATTGTAGCTCCAATTAGGGAAGTAAACAAATAATACCTATATATATATATATATATATATATATATATATATATATATATATATATATGCAAACAAGAATTAAATCAATTTATATTAATATAGAAATGCTTAAGGAGCTACAATAAAAAGATCACAACTTAAAATGTGACTGATATAAAAAGGTTAATAAATTTCTTAGGAAAATATATCTGTTAGTGTCATAAATGAAATTTAATAGGTTAATTGATACCTTCGGAAATATGACCATTAGGGTCGTTAGTGGAACGTAACCAAATTAATAATAATAAAATGAACAAAAAAAGAGAATCATTGGGGATTGATCATCGTACAAATAATAAGTCCAATAAAGAAATTAATAAATAAACATCCTAAGATAGGAAATTATAAATTCCTAGCTATCTAGAATTATTATAATTTGAAATATGAATTGTAATTAGTAGGTTAATGATGCGAGGTCGGTTGCATAATAAGATCATTTCCAAAATCAATGTTTATGTCAATGCGAGACACCCGCCTCCCGTCCCAAAAGAGGAAACCTTAAAAAGGAAATAACTCATAGCGTAGACTTCTTTGGGGTAAAGGTATTAAAGTAGTTAGATCCAACCTTTAAAGGGTATTAAGCAATCGCGTAACCCACCTCCCCATAATTAAGAAGTATTAAATGACTATTGGGTATGAGCTTGTTAATCCTTACGTTATTCCGCTTACTCTATGTAGTAAGTGATAAGGTTGAGGAACTTTGGGATTAGGTATTAAATAATTGCTCTGAAGGTACCAAAGGTCTGCCTATCTTATAGGTAATAAGTGACTGTTTACTATCTATCATCTTATGCAGGGCATGGTTATATGCGTGAATGACAGAAGCCTTGAATTAGTAGGACTTAGTGTCTAGTGTCCTCTAATTTACGTTAATGTATGATAAACCACCGAATAAAGCATTAACTGATCAACAGGTCCGCCTTGGGTCTTAAATGATCGAAAGGATCCGTGTTGCCTTTTATTGGTAGCAATGTCTTAAGTGGCTATATAGAAATAATTAACCTCCATATGCGATAGCAAGATGTTAGTTGCCCGCCTCTTAAATCTCTGGAATGAGTTAATGGTGTTTTAAAGGCTTCATACTTATGCGTAAATGTTCTATCTCAGTATTACAATTTCATTATGTTTGGGACACTACCTCGAGAATGGTAGTTTGTCATCATGCGTAAATCTTTATAAGGTTTGGTTGGATTTACAAGACTTGTTAGATATATGTTTCGGTTTTGACCAAACATGATTCATTTGTTTATTGTTGACAGTATTACACATTTCTTACTCACCAGGACTTGTTATTCTGGCCCCCCCTCGTCATAACAACTCTGAGGTTTATCTCAGGGAAGACAGTTCTTAACAAGTGTTCAAATTTGGTTCTTGGTTCTCGTTCTCTCTTGCTCGATATCGATGTGGTGATATGCCTTAAGGTAGTTGCCTTAGTTATATTTGTTATCTTATTTTGTTTCCGATGTGAGCTGGTTTATTTTACTCTGATTATGCTCATCCTCATTAATTGCATGTACTAGATTTATATTTTCCATACTTGAAAGGGTTTGAGTTTTGATTTTTATCGAAATTTGGGCTCGAAAAAGTGAGGTGTGTTACATTTGGTATCAGAGCTTAAGTTTAGACGATCAAAGGGATAAATAAATTAGGATTAACAAGAGAACCTATTCGATTTTCTTTTCTAATTTCCTTTCGTCTCTCTTAACTCGATTTTAACTATTTGGATGATAAGTTAGTCATGGGCCTATTTATAGGTTTTAAAATGACTAAGAGTTGAAATATTTCAAGTTCAAGTATTTGGCCAACCCCAATTTATGCCACGGTGTGGTTGGTGATTTTGTTTTGAAGAGAATGAGGGAAGTATGTGGTGGATTCCGTGGATTTGAGCTTGGCGACTGGACAAAAAGCTAACTACAACTAAGATAGTCGTGATTTCTTGTGTTGGTTTCATTTGGGAGTTCCAATCGGTGAACTTTTCTTGGTCTTAAAATGGAAGATTCATGTTAACGTATCGTCATGGTCCGGAATTATAATTACGAAATATACTTATTGGATATTTCATCGTGTGAATCTAGATAATCTTTTGATAGAATTATTCATTTGAGTTGTTAGTCTTATATTTAGAGGATTTTCAGTTTTTAAAACTGTTTTCGAAATTAAAGAGGGCTTTCAAAAATTTAAGCTATGGTTTTCAAGAAATTGTTAATAAATGAAGATTTTAACATCAGAGGACATTTACTTCAAATGATTTAAAATTGTGCTTACTTTGATTTTGGTATGATCGTTCAGTGCATAAAAATTAATTGGCGTTTTCCTTATGTTAAGTACAAAGAAAATCATTTTTGTAAGCATTCATAAATTTTTTTCCAGTGAGTGATCGACAAAATGATGATAGCATTTATTGCTCCTCATTCATGCAGTTGTATTTTTTTAGCTTTTCAAATGCTAGGACTGACCTTCATTTTTCTTTAACAAACTTGCATGTATGTAGTTAAATCGTGACATTGACTCAGTATATGAAAATAATGTAAAAAAAAGGAATTTAACCGTTGAAGCAATGGACTTTAAAAAACAACGTAAATTTTGTAGGAATATATAGATCAAAGTAATAAATTATAGTTTTTATATACGATGTTTGATAGTTGTAACAACCCGTAAAATGCGAGCCAGTTTGAAATTTTTATTTTGGCAATTTTAGCGAATTTTGATTATTTAAAATGAATTATTTTAAATAATATCGACGAAAATTTATATTGAATATAATTCGAACGTATATATTATATACGCGTCGTCGTTAGAATATAAATATTTATTTATATTTATAAATAGAATTGAAAATGGCGCGGTAGTTCGAAAATTCGATTTCTAATTTCAAATGAATATACAGAATTCAATATAAGTCAGAATTGAACGAAACAAGAAATATTTGAATCTGTATAACTATATCTTTGTAACGAAGTTAACAAACTGGGATTTCATCTTAGAAATGATAAGATATGTCCAGTTTAAAATTAGAAATAGTCGCTGTGGAATTTATAAATATTTTTATATATATAAGGCCCTTAAAAATGGACATTTTGCAAACGACCTCGGATTTCGACGAAACCAGTTTTGTTGGATCCGCAGTGTCAAATTATTGCTAGGTTTCAAATTTCAAAATTTTTCGAATCAATATGTGAGCGTGGCATAGGAAAACGCGTTTGACCAGTTTCAGTTGATTTTAATCGACTGGAAAATGGCCATTTTTCCAACGGCCTCAGAATTCGACGAAACTAGTTTTGTTAGGACCGTATCGTCAATACGAAGCTAGAAAATATTTTTATGGGATTTTTAGAATCAGTATGTGGCCCCGGCAAATTGAAATGTACGTTCGAATTAAATATTGAATGTGCTATATTTTAATTTGAAGGAAAACTGACTGAAACAGTCAAATGGGCCTATGAAACATATCCCATTGTGTTCGGAATGGGGGTAATTAGCTAGGGACGACAGTCGGTGGGTTCAATTTTGAATTCGAAATAAAGAGTTGCTTTATGGTATAAATAAATAAAATAAAATAAAATAAAAATTTTCAATAAAGCCCCTCCCTTATCTTCCTCTTCCCCGTCAGATTTGTATTTAGGAAAAAAAAACAGACAAACACACGCACGATGTCGGAACCTTAGCCGTCGGAGGCGCTTCCCCCTCTCGCGCCGCCATCGCTCTCCCCCACCTCGCCCCTCCTCTTCTCTCTCTCCTCCCTCACTTCAACCCATTCGAAGACCCTGAAGCCCTAGCGCCTGAAGCCCCTCTCCTGGCTGAGCTCCACCGCTTGGGAGACCTCCGCCCCACCTGAGTGAACCCCCGCCGACTTCCTCAACCCCCTGCGCCTCTTCCACAGTCCCAGTCCGCCAAGTCAACACTGTGTGGATATTCCCCACTGCTCTCCTTTGACCAAACTGAAATGTAAGTTTTAATTTAATTACTTAGTTTTTGATTTATTCAGAGTAGTTAATAATGGCTATTTTAATTTCAGTTTTAATTCAGTTTTTATATTCAAAATCTGATTTTTAGTTTATATAAAAAAAATATGGTCTTAGTGTATGTAAAGTTACGGTTTTTACATATGTATTAGCGTCGTAAAAATTCGTTTTTTTTACCTATGTATAGACGACATAAAAATATGATTTTTATATATTGAACTTCGGCATAAAAATATGATTTTTATATATTGAACTTCGGCATAAAAATATGATTTTTATATATTGAACTTCGGCATAAAAATATGATTTTTATATATTGAACTTCGGCATAAAAATATGATTTTTATATATTGAACTTCTGCATAAAAATATGATTTTTATATATTGAACTTCGGCATAAAAATATGATTTTTATATATTGAACAGCGAAGTAAAAATTCGATTTTTACATAGGTAGTGAAAGCGGGCAACGAAGGTAACAAAAAGGCGAGAATGGCGAAGATTTCCATCAAAGAAGAGTCAAAATAATTGGATAGCTATATGTGAGAATTTCTCACCTTTCAATTTCTTTTCTAGTTATATATATATACTAGGATGCAGACGGTGTTTAGTAGCACCCGACACAATCGTCCACAGACCATGGACTTGTTTGTTTGGTTGCAAATAGTTAGATTATTTGATGGAAATTGAATTGTTTGGTGAAATGAATTGATATGATTGATGTGTGAATGGCGTGGGCCTTCACTAGACCGGGGATAAGGCTAGGCCTTGTCCCGTTTCTAGTATCGTGCCGTTATGCCGCCGAAATTTTCTAAAATATGTTAGAAAAATAAAAATATCATTTTATTTAAAGAATGAACTTAATAGAAATTCATATGTTGGAATAAAATGTTTTATCGTTAAAAATATAATTTTTAACGTGAATGTGAATAAATAAATATTCATTTACAAACCAGACGGTTTGTTTATGTACACCTATTTGAAGGACATTGATTGGGACGATAAATTTTACACATCGCCCAACTGCACGAATAAAATATTTGTTTGATTGTTTGAAACCCCACACGGGTGTTGGGATGAAACTTGAAGTTCACTCATCCTGATTGATTAAATGTGTCGATCGATTGATTGACAGGCTGTTATAAGCGTTAAATATCTATATTTGATGCTTACACAGTGTAGTGCACTTTGGTTGATGGTTGATTATTTTTCAATGTAATTATATACATGTGTTGTATGAAAATCCATATAATTAACTTTATATGGTAATTGATTGGGCCTCATTTCAATTTGAAAAATAAAGAATATTATAAAATAAAAGTTCATGTGTTGACAGTACTCATTCATTGAGATTGGTCATGTGTTAAACGAAATATTTTAGTAATAAAATTTACATCTTTATCGATATAAAATAAAAGTTCATGTGTTGACAGTACTCATTCATTGAGATTGGTCATGTGTTGAACGAAATATTTTGATAACAACAACTATTTTGAAAAAGAAATATTTGAAATAGAATATTTGAAAATAGAAATTTATGAAGCCGGGTTGATTAGATTGACGCCATTTTTGACGTGAACGATATTGATATCGATTTTATTCATCTTAAAAATGAATATTGAAAAGTGATTTCGAAATCGAATATTTTGAATTGAATTGAAAACGATTTCGAAATGAATTGAATTGAAAACGATTTCGAAATGAATTGAATTGAAACGAATTCAAAATGAATTGAAAACGAATTCAAATTGAATTGAAAACGATTTCGAAATGAATTGAATTGAAAACGATTTCGAAATGAATTGAATTGAAACGATTTCGAAATGAATTGAAAATGAATTCAAATTGAATTGAAATTTGAATTGAATAGAAATGAATTTTGAAACGAATTTATAAAGAAGAATTCAATTTTGATTTGAATTGAAAAGGAAGTTGAAATTGCTTTTGAAACGAATTTAAAACTATTTATATAATTCGTTTTCAATAGAAATCGACGAAGTATATATTATATATATAATATAATGGCCTGAATAGAACGCGCCGCGCCGCGGCAGTTCGTGAATTTCGACCATTTATTTCAAACGGACATTGCGGGAGATCCGACCGTCGGATTCTCCTAAAACCGGAACCGTTGGGTTCGTATCGAAAAGAGCTTTCTAACGAATGTTAGAAATTTGAAATCTAACGGTTGGATTTGGAGATACGTCCAAATCAAATTCGAAAAAGGTCGCTGTAAGTGCAGTTCGATGGCCGTTGATGGAAATCGACTGTACGGGCCTTGATAAAATTATTAAAAATAGTAATAATTTGTGTAAAATCATAAGAAATGATTTGTGAAGAATTGGGATGAAAAACTCCATATTTGAAAAGATAAAAATAGATTTTTATCGAAATGAACTAGTTTTGAACTAGAATTATAATTCTATTTATTTTTAAATAAATAAATTGAATTCGAAAAGGGTTTTAAAAATAACCAAAATTTCCAATGATTGCATTGGAATGGATTTGAATCGAAATTGTCTTCGGAATATTTCGATGTTGGATTTCGTGACTATACAGATGTTGTTATGGAAATTTGAAAGATAGATATATATATCGTTATTTCCAATGCGATATTTGTTAGTCGTAGAATTTGATATTGAATATAAGCCGGTATATTTTCTATTCAGAGCCTTTTATTGAATATCAAATGTGATTTGGGTTTGTCGTGAATGGTGTCTTCACTAACACTGTTTTTGAACCCAGTTGAGAAAAGATTAAATCTTTTTGTTTAGATTTAACGAAGTGTACCAATTAAATGATATTTAATTGGAATTGAATCGATATTGATTTTTGGGTTTATCGTGAACAGTGTTTTAAATAACACTCGTTCTTTAACCCGATAATTAATGAATGTGATTTTGGGTTTATCGTGAACCGTGTTTTAAATGACACTGATTCTTTAACCCAGTCGAAGATTAAAACTAAGTGGAGTTTTAATGAATCTTTAATTAGATTGAAATGATCGAAAATGGAGTATCACCAGTTTTGCTCCAGGCGATAGTTAAATCTTTAATTAGATTTGAACGTGAAATGGTAATTGAATTTACCGATAACACCGTGGTGTTAGATATGAAGTATGACCAGTTTTACTTCATGGGATGAATAGGTTGGGATTGGGAAATTAAAACAAATGATTACTTCGGTAAGGTTCGTTAATCCCGACTAGTTTTGAATTGATATTCAAAAATAGATTAAAGAATAAATTCAAGAATTTATCTTTGATAAGATTAATGGGAACCTTTCCCTATGAATGTGAAATTCAGAAACTAACTGTCGGTTAGCTAAGCAGAATGGTTTTCTGGATATTGATCTGATGTTGGTTTCGGCCTTCGGGGTTAATATTTGGGGAATTATTCTCTTGATTAATTTATGGTTAGTGACTGATGAATTGGAATGAGGCGTATGTTGTGTTTGTGTAACACTTATTTAAAATATACGCGAGTTATTCGGGAAGACCGGGTTTATCCCATTCTGAATAACTGATACGACGATAAGTCGAAGATGAAGACGATGGTCGAAGACCGGAGGTCTTCACGTCGTTTGGGTGCTTACTGATGATCTTGATTGGGCTGTACACCCAAGAAGATGGAAACAGTTAGTGATCGTCCAGACGTACTTGGAGATCGATGGATATGCGAGGTACTAGGTGCCTCCGGTTTCGTTCAGACCCAGAACGGACTTGTAAATGGACTGTGTGTCTGACATTGGATTTTAGTCCGTGTGATTGATCTCTATTAAATATATATCTGTTTGGCGGCGGAGAATTTATTCTCTTGCTTAACGCCCTTCTCTGAGACGTACGAGCTCAGGGGTTATATATTGATGGATATCAAACGCATGGAGTGAATTGCCTATGTGGCATGCCTAAGTGGCAGTTGATCGAGGCTTCTGTTGAAAAGCAAAGTCTTGTGGTGATGATCAAAGCACGGCCTTTGTGGCGTAGCTTTGTGTAACGTTTACCTCGCGTGTTTCACACCCGGTATGAACCAAAAACGGGAGACGGACGTCAGGGAGGGCATGCGTTTCTTTCTAGCTAGAAGTGGCGTCAGTGGTTTTACACGCCCTGACGAGTTTGACTTATGTGGTTGTTGCTGTTGCGAGGCGCCTCGGTTATATCGGTTTCGGCCGATGCATTCTGGTCGGCTGACGGACCAGACTTACACCCCATAGGGTGGGGAGACGTAGTGTTCAGGCATAATAATCCACATCGGTGGACCGGCCCTGAGGATCCAGGGGGCAGTTGCGGCTGTTCCTGAGACACGGGCTAGAGCGTCTCGAATCGGTTGAGGACTATCTTTTGCCTCGGTTCATAGACGGAAATCCAATTTCCAAATACGTGACATTTGCGGTTTTAATTGTAGAACCTAGTATGGTGACATAGTGGGATGGGGCGCTCATGCCGCCTATGATTGATACTTATGATTTGAAGTTGTTTTATGCACTATGCACTTATAATAGTATCAAACGATTTGTTTTAACCGTATCAAGCATTCTTTGGCTGTTATAAGGGAAAACCCTATCCTCGGCTGCGTTGCATTGTGTGATGGGACCTGGGTCTTATAACAGCTTCATTTTTCTTTATTTAGCATTGCGCTGTTTGTTTTATGCACTGGTATTCTTGGGAGGAAACCCGTTCCGTGTTATACGGCGTGGTCCCTTGATTTACCTAATGATTTAAAATAAAGATTAATAACTGTTTTAGTTCTCACACCAGTCACATGACTGACCTGGAGTTTATTGTTTTAACCTAAACTCTGGGTGCCCTTATTTTGACACGGGCAGCTAGTAGTTTTGGTTTTGCAGATTTATATTCACAGGATCCTGGTTTACAGCTGGAACGATATCCGGAAAGCTTTGTATCCGTATATCTCCTTCTAGTTGTGTATTGTATTATTTTCCGCTGCTATGTATTTAAGTGTAATTTAAATCTCTGATATTTCTGTGTAATATTCATTTATACTCTGTATATTCTTGTAATCTGATGCATTGTTGTAATATACAATGAAATGTTCTTTTATATGCGTTCTGTTGTGGCTTGTTCTCGAACTATCCGACACTTTCCTTTACGGGGAAGTTGCGGGTTTTCACAATAGTGTGCCGAGTGATACTATTGTCCCTCATAATATAGGTACTAATTATATAATTATGTTTGTAAATACCTATGTGTTAAATCTATGTTTTGTAAATACATGAAGTAATGTGTTAAAATCATGTTTTATAAATACATAAAGCAAAAGGTAACTTGCTTTTGATCAATAATATGTAACATTAAGGTATGTTAATCTTTGTTTATAACGTTAATATATTTCAGTAATCATCAGACATATAGTGGCAGTGATGAAATTTAGTGTTGGAGGACCATATGTTGTTTAAAATTTCATTTTTAGTAGGTCAGGACCAGAACAGAAAAAAATAATGCAGTTTAATCTATGTACCATCATAAATATTCAAGGATAAAAGCACTAACTTATGTGAGATCAGTGTCAAAATATCAATCAAAAGTGGAAGATTATACAAATTATGTACAAATATTGGTCGGAACAGGACGAAATAGTCAATAAAATTTTGATATGCAGTTTATTTCACTTTTTTGCATTACAATTAGGTATCAGTCATTATTAGTTGGTTATATAATTATAGATTAAATTAAACCCAAATTAAAATTAAGGATTAAAGCGGCATGAATTTTAGTTTTTCACTAAAACTTTCTTAGGATGAAATGAAATAGGTACCAAACTTACTAGAGTAAACAAAACAGTATCGAGTAAACAGGTACAAAGAGCAGTAGGACAAGTAAGAGAGAGTGTTACGGAACGGATATATGTTTATAATACTATCTATTAAAGTGTAAGTCTCTGTAAATGGCAGGTTCATGGGAAAAAAGAGCACAATGAAGAAAGAAGGTGGTAAAACTGACACCTTCATACAAGAGGCAAAGGCCCGAAAATTGACAGAAGCGGCAGTTGATAACATTCATATAGGAAAACTGCCAACCTATAAACAACTCAACAAAATGAACTACATATTAGGTTTCAAATGGATTACATCAACTATCTAACAATCAAATAGTATAAAGAGTACTACAAATGCCCTAATTTCGGTATACTGCGTAATGTCCCCGAAGTACGTACATTGTACTGAAAAATGAATTAATTGCACAAACTTAATATACATCAGGTACATAACTACATTCGAACATGATCGGTCAGGTAATCAGGTTATAGGTAATTTTAGGGAAAGGGTGATGTTCCAGTATAGAACATAAATTTCTTCTCTTGTCTCCCTGCATTCAAGTTCTATGTGAAGACGTGAATTAAGTGCAATGGATTTTCAAGCACAAATACATTGGTGCTTAGCAAAAAGGGTAGAAGATAGAATATAGAATAATTAACAACAGAAATGGAAGGTATAAAATCATATATGTAATTAAAAGAAATTAATATGTGAATTACTGGATCAGAGTCGTTCTTGAAAGCGTGAAATTACCGTGGGTATGGAGAGTCAATGGTGGGGGTAAGTAGGTCGACCACGATGCTACAGAAGTTTTCATCAAAATAACTATGTCGAGGTTAACTAGTAGACGGTGGAAGGAAGCCATTAAGGGGGGGCACTTCCATGCGAGTGGGGAACGAAATTTTGATCGAAGAAATCAGGTATGTAGTTACATGTGGAAGGAGATCGTGGTTTTATAGTGGAAATTAAAAATAAACGTGCATAAGGAGATCGTGGATTGTATAATGGAAATTAAAAATAAACAGCAGTTGCAAAGTGGAGTGTTATTTTGAAATAAAGAAATATGAAAGCTCCACATAAGCAATGCCAACTTCTTGCCTTACAATTTATGTAATATATGGATTTGAAGTTATATTTTTTTTACTTGAGTGATTTTACATAGCACTCTAATTACAAGATTATGATATAGTGCAATGTAAACTATATTTGCTTGTAGTGCGACAGATGTGCAAGGTCGAATGTATCCCTCCATTCAATCCGTTCATCGTCAACTTCCTCCGCCATATTCAGTTAGTGCCAATGTAGTTACATCCAACATCGTACATTTATTTATTCTCTTTGTATATTGTATATTGTACATAGAGAACATCTAAATCATAACCCAACCTTCACTAACGTCGTCTTCTTTTACAACTTCACACACCAGGAGGATATAACTCCGTCTTTTTTTATCTTGAGTTCCCGAAATAAGAAGGTCATTCAAAAGGGCTTCAACCAACTGGGAGATATTAGACCTGATTGGTTCTATCCTCCCTTACAAGCGGCCTGCGCTAGGAGGTGGATGCAATGCAGTAAGTGTCAAGACTTAGCTCACTTGTTTTAACCTTGTCGGGAAGTTCCTAACTTATACTATCATTTTCAGATGCTACTCTGGCTAAGCCCATCAGCCAAGTATATAGTGATTGCATGGCTATTCTGCGTAAAGCTTCAGTGGACAGTGAGAATGTGCAGAGCTCAAGCTCCGGCTGTAGCACCAACAACTAATGTACCCTTAGTCTTGGAGGAGGGAAGTAACAGCAGCTCATCCTAGGTTCGAAAAAAGACCATGGTAAGAAAAAAAGGTGCTTCGAGGCCCAATTGGGACCTAAAAGAAGAGGAAGGGGAAAAACGACAATCCCACATGAAAGGAGTCGAAGCAATATGTAGTCCTCCTCCCAAAACACCATCTGCTCAAAAATCACCAACTCTGATTGCCTCATCAGAGGGTCTTGAGATGCCGTTCAGGGGCCTAATCGACTTACCTCTGCCTGACACCATTTATACGTGCAGCAACCCACATATTTCACGATAATATGTCTAAATATAACGCCGTCAATCGAGAATAGGTCCAAAAAGTCACTTTTTGTATACGGATGAATTTGGAGTCGAAAACACTTAAAATGAGTTCAAAACGCCATTTATGACAAAGAAATTTTAAACATCGATATGTTTGGAGTTAGGGAAATTTGGGACTTTGGATGGGGTTTGGGTTAGCCAACATAACCCATTTTATCCCTACATAGTCACTCCATCTATCCCTCTTTCATTTCCTAACACTTAAGCAAGAAAATAGAAAATAAGGATAGGGAATGGGAAATTAAAATTTCCTAAGCCCTAGTTGATATTAGGAACCCAAATTAGTGTTGAAATCAAGTGCAAATTCAAGGAGAAGCTTGCGTGAGTCCATATCCATCTTATTCTCTTTTCAATTTCTGAAATTCCCTATAACCTAATTCTCAGGAATTCTATTTATATAATCTTAGATTGAGGATTGGTGAATAATATTGGAAGAGAGGTTGTTCTAGCTAAGCTTTGGATCACTTCCTTACTTCCAACACTCAATGTGAGTTCTTGGAGAACTCACATCTATGCCTCAAGCTATATGCCTGTATAGTGTACCTTTGGCACGTTTGTATTGTGTATGAAGTATTGGTTTGATTTGTGTGAACATTCCATTTCCTAAGTTTTGAATACGATTATATAAGAATTCTACTCTAAATTTTGTGCGTATGTAAGTTTGTGTTTTCTTGTTGTTTCGGAAAGCTTTGTAGCCTATTTTTCCTTCAAATAATGTTATAAGCCTTCAAGTGTCATCTGAAATCGATAGAGCTTGCTAGCTAGGCAAACTAGTTCCCAGGACAGTATTCAAACATCTGAATATATAATTTAAACATCTGACATGCTACCGATATTTTAAAAAATTGTGCATTTGAATTTCAGATGCCTGATTGGGTAATTCAGACATTTGAATATAGATTCAGACGGTTGATTTATTCCATTCAGATGTCTAAAACTCAGTGAAGAAACATGCTTTCCGTCATTTTAATTTAGACATCTGAAATGGAATTTCAGACAGTTGAATTGTTATAAAGTGTGCATCTTGCCTCTTTCGTGCGATGTTTCGAGTTTTATCAATCCAACTTACTTCAGATTGTTTTCTATTGTTGTTTTCGAGTCGATAACTTCTTTTCTGGACTTTTGATTCCTTCGTGATAAATGAATTTATATTCGATAGTCGTGGGATTCAATTTACGTTATTATAACATGAATCTTAAGTTCGATCGTTGTTCCGGTCGATATTTGACGAAAATTTCCATTTTAAAACTATAAAAGGGGGGCTTTATATTATTAGTAGATACCAAATCTTTTATTAAAATAGTTTCTAATCCTACTTCATTATACGAAGATATTTTATAAATTGCTTTACAAATCTACTAGTATATATTTTATAAACCTTTTCTCATTCATATAAGAAGTTTGATTAAACGCCTTAGCAAAAACAAGGACTATGAACCCTTAGGTTTACTTTGATGGTTAATTCTTCGACTCATTCGATTGAAAACTGTGGCAATAATCGTTTCATATTTCTAGTTGAATATATAACTTGCTCGTAAATATTAGAGTAGAGCAAGTGGTTATAGGACATGTAGCTTGATTCTTATATTTACTAGCTTGGCGTAGTTTACACTATACTTGATCAATTGTGATCATTCTGACCTTCGATCACTCTGATGACCTTCGGATCATCCTATGGATCTTCGGATCATCCTATGGATCTTAGGATCATTCCAACCTTTAGGTCACCCTGATGATCTTGGGATCATCCTATGTATCCGGATCATTTTAGGAACTTCGGTTCGTTCCATTATATTGATGATCTTCGGATCATCCTATGGGGTCACGACCCGTGGTCTTCGGACCATCGAAGGAGCTTCTACTAATCATTTTAGACTAGCTACCTTGAGATCACATCTCACATTTAATACATGTATTGATGAGCCTTTGGGCTCCATCTTGATTTAAGTCTCCCCCTTTATGAGACTATAATGACCTAGAAAATTTCTATGCTTGAATTTAGACACTAATACATCCCGTGTCCAAACTCAAGTACCGAAAACCCAGAAAGCTAAAAGAAAGAAATTAAATGGTGAGATAAGAAAGAAAGAAAGTTAAGAATAGAAGAATAAGAAGAGCCAATACAGAATCAGAGTCTCACATTGTAGAACAAAATATAATATATAAATAATTTTTATTGAGAGCTTGAAATAAAAACTTATAATCATCAGAGTACATCAATATATCTAGACAATTATAATAATTTGTCCTCATATGCAACAAACAACAGAATAAAACAAATCATATGTCTGAATACCTCCAGTCTCTTCACTGCTTATGATAACCCAAACCTGTAAAACGCAATCTGACCAGAGCAATGCAAATGCCAGGATCAGTTTGGTGAACCGGCATGTGAAAGCTCACTAAGTTTATAGGTATCATCCAACTTGATTTTTAAGTCAAAATCATTTCGAAAGAAAATGATAATGGTAGGACCAAATTCACACATAAATGCGGACGATTTTTACATTACGATAACCCAAAAGATTTTGAAATCATATATTTTGTTATATTATAATAATGTCTAAATCAAATAAATAACCATCTAGAAGAAGCTTGCATCTCACGTTCTAAATACATAGTCTACAATCAAAAACCACAGGATCATATTGGAGAACGGATTTCCAACTATGGCAAGGTATGGGACCACCTTTCGACAGTGTATCTCTAGAGAAAATACACCAGGATTCAACAAGAACATCTTGCAACCCTAGCTAAACATGACCGACCACTCAATTCGCTTGAATGTTCTGAATATATTGTCAATGTCACCTACGGTTGGTACCAACATAACCTTTCTCGGGAGATACAGAAATGAAAGAAGAACAAAATGAAATTACCCTAGATGGTGACAATACACCCTAATAGGAGCGACCGACTTAGCCATGCAACCTACCCGATTTTATACCATTTTCCGGCTGAAGAGGCTTGAGGTCATAGTTACCATTTAGAATATCTAGCCACCATTCCCTTTGAATGTCACATCGTTAGATCCACCAGAAAAATCACTAATTGACATCCGTAAAAATATTCTGGGTGTTAAGCTAAGAGAAAGTGTCTTTTCCTCTACCAACAGAAATACGTTTGAAGAAATCAATGTACGTGACTCCTTTGGAAATACTCTGTTAGACATTCATCCATACGAATTGTCCTGGGATAGGACAAACCGAAAGCACTCTCCTACCCATCTTAAGAATCACCCTATGGGTCAGTAGCGAGTAGTCCTTTCACTCAGTTGATTTCAATCCCAACGGAACCATAGTTTATACCTAGGGATCAACTAGAGAATTTATGCAGTTCTTCCTTTTTACGAAGATCCATGGTCGTCAATTGCTCCATCTCGATCACCGTCTGCTAAGTTTATGTATTCGCTGGTTCGGAATGGTTTTCAAATATAAATTTAATCCCGGTCTTTCCGTACCAACAACACATTAGACCATATTTTGGTAGTCGGTTATTTAACTATCAAAATTAACAACCATAAAAAGAAAATGGATCCACTGGTTTATTACACTCCGTCACTTAGCCCTTTTAATTTTCCATTGGTTAATTTGAATTCTTAATCTTCCAATATTTGAAACACATCTTTTTACTTCTTATTTCAAAAATAACATTATACTCAACTGCTTCTATTCAACTTATAAAATTTTTCGAATTATAATTTATAATACCATACTCTCACTTTGGAAATCTTATTTCAAACTCAACCACATTTACTTATTTTAAGTATTAAGTAAACTATTATTTAAATTCTTTTATGTTAACTTTAACTATCTCAACAACATTATATATAAGCTTTAATTCTGTTATAAATAGAACCCTTTAATAAACCCCTGAAAGGTTTATTTCAAACCTATTTTTGTTATATCTCGATAAAACCTCATCTCTTGCTTAATATAGCGAATTTAGATTGCATCTTTATAACTTCACTCGCTTAACCACTTTAATTAAAATTTGGGTTTCAATTTGACTTCCATTTCATACCTTCATCAGTCCCTGACCGCAAATCGGTAAGAAAATAATCCTCTAAGTATCAACCCCAAAGGACAAAACCAACATCAGATCAATACTCAGAAAATCATTCAACTCAATTGATCTCCAATTAGTTTCCAATTCTTTAAATTCATATCTTGAGCTTTTATTCCATTCATAGGCCATTTCAATGTTTATAACTTTAATAATTCATTTCAATTGTTGAAATCATCTACATCACATTTAATTAAACTTGGTTTCCAATAACTTCGTAAAAATCTTGGATTTTATAAAATCCAATTAAATAAAATTCCAATAAGAATTCAATTCAAACTTTAATTTACAACTTAACTTATATTACTATTAATATCAAATCGCTTAAAAATTCATTGAACTATAAATAGGGCTTTAAGACTTCAAAACCATAAAATTTAAATTCCAAGGTCACTACTTTGATTACTATTTAATAAATAATAATCAAATTCAATATTTACTAAAAATAAAAATGGTTTACTTCACCACTACTAATTCTATTAAGTTAACAAACTAATTTCTTAATCAATTTCAGTTAACAGAGTTGACTTGGTCAACTCTAAAACATGATCAACTCGCTAATCAATTCCCACCTTCTTTCAATTAATTAGTAATACAATTAATTTAGCTAATGCCATTTACTTTAATTATTATTAGATAAATAATAATCATTTTCAATTTGTCCTCTTTATAAAATTAATTAATAATGTTATTAATTTAA
Organism: Allium sativum; assembly: GCA_030737875.1. Taxonomy (NCBI): domain Eukaryota; kingdom Viridiplantae; phylum Streptophyta; class Magnoliopsida; order Asparagales; family Amaryllidaceae; genus Allium; species Allium sativum. The sequence goes on along the minus strand of CM060910.1, from coordinate 197,012,305 downwards.
ATATTCTCATTTACTTTCTCTAAAACCAATTTATTCCACTTAGGCATATTTCTTCCCACTTGCTTCAAAAACTTATTTACACAAGACTCTATAAAACCATTTAATACTTACTTGAAAACGTAAATAAATAAATAATAAACATTTATTTCTTTTTATAAACTTCCATTCAAAATCTTCAGTTAACAAATAAATTCTTTACTTTATTTCTATTGATTCACCTGACGGTAAATCAATCTTTATGAAATGGTATATTTTTAGGTCATCTACTGCCGATTTCCCAATCAATACTTGGTTAATAATGAAACTAACATTGAATTTGGATTCAGCAATCAGTAACCAAATCAATAATCCAATCGGATTAGTTTAACAGTTCATATAATATAACATGAAAATAACAACAAATTTGAGGAATCCAGTTGGTTCCCTCCAACCTATTTTTTCTATGCATCCAAATAGGTTACCTTAAATAAAACAATCCATCCAATACCATAATTTATGGAAAACATGAAAATTAATTCAACTGATAACGATCGATTAATAACAACGATTCAAGCACCCAATTTAACTTAATACGTTTATATTACTATAAATGTAGCTAAAAGGTAAGTTACCCCAATTGGAAATAATCATTAAAAATAAGGATTGGTTTTGATTAAATTAAACGAACATTTAATTTAAATCGTTTATATAAAAATATTCAGCATATATCCAAACAATCATTAAATCATCCAATAATTAGCAAACATAGCACAAAAATATTGAACCCAACTTATATAAAATATAAACGGGACAACTGAGTGAGTTTACTCACCTGGGTTTAATTCTGTCGATTAAATGATTCATTTTATTTAATTAAACAAGAATTTAATTAAATATTTTTTTTAATACTTTCTGATCCCAACCAAACCAGTTCCATCATGTTGTATTCGCCGGTGCGGTTCCAACGCATCCTGGTTTATTCAATTCAGATATCGTATGAGATAATTATTGCTATTACAAATTAATACTATTAAATTTAAACTAAATTTAAATTTATTTTAGATTTAATAAGGCCTCACCACTTCAATCCAGCCCAAACAAATGCGTACTCTCCCCTTTCAAAAATCATGATTGTCCCTTCCCCTTTAGATCGTCACCGCCGACGAACCCTGGCGCCAGACCCGACCGCTCATCGACTGCAGCGACCACCGCCCCCTTGGCTTCAACCTCCGACCGAACCCACCTCCAACAGCCGCATGTAGGACCCGCAAAACCTAAGAACATGTAACCTGGCACCTTGCGTTCAACTGAGCGTCATTGTCGTAGGTCACCGCAGACCCCATGACCGCCATCGTATCATCCACCTCCCTCTCCATTTCACATGTTGACACTTTGACCTAATAATTCCCCTATCGATCATGAAAAATCGAAAATCAATCACCACTCATAAATGCAAAACGTGATTAAGATCACCCCCACCACACTGCACCGTGCCTCACCGAACTATGACCATGGGTCCCCCTCGGTCTCCTCTACATTTCTTCTATTGGGACCTCGACCCAATGCTCGTTGGGTTGGAAGTTATAATTTCTTTTTTGATGAAAACTTCACTTTGCAAAATGGAAGAATAAGAACGGGATGGTGTGATTTACTTAAACTTCACTTTGCAAAATTGAAGTTTACTTGAGGAGAAGGTAAACATGGATGCCAAGGAGTTGAGGAAGTGTGTGTTGCAAGGAAAGGAGGTAAAATTGTTTATTACTTTCTTTTTAATTTAATAGTATATGAATTATTGTAAATGACATTAAACGTTTAATATACACACCGCCATACACGTTCTTCAAATGCGGTAAAAATGGTCACACTCCTATGTCTTGGCGTTACGGTCCCAATGAAATTTGTTTGGTCAAATTCCGGCTCTGTTTGAAAAAATAGATTTATTTTAATTTCAAATTATTCATCAATTCACATTTAAATATTGCATGCTCACAATACATCTCCAATTGGCGTGAAATTTGGAAACTTTCAATAATTAGTTACTATGGTTTTAATAAAATTCGTTTCATCGAAAACGGAGGTTGTTTGGAAAATAGTTGTTCTTAAGGCTTATATAATATCGATAAAATATAAATAAACTCAAAACAATTAAATTTAATAATAATAAATTATTATTGTCATATATATATATATGTAAATAAAATAATTTACAGCTCCAAATAAAACAAATCCTGTATATACATGTATATATATTCTAGACAGAAATGTTAGTACATTATAAACAATGATAATTGAAATAAGGTTGTTGTCATCAAAACTCCATTCTCTAGCAAACTCAACGCTACCATTTTCGAGTTAAACGATGTCCAAATTCTATTCAAATTCCTGGTTAATTTGTTAATTAAACGTTATAATTTATAAACAAATCCATAACGACTATTTCAAAATTTTATTTGGACATAACTCACAGTATATAAGATGAAATCTCAAATTTTCTCTTTCATTAGAAGTTATAATCTAAATGTTTCTAACAATTCCTATTTCATAGAATTTCAACTTAAAGCAGATTCTGTATATTCAATTGAAGTTCAATACTTAATATTACAGACCACCGCGACATTACGATCTCGTTTCAAATTAAATATAAAATTAAACGTTCAACCATCGTTTAATAAACAAATTCTACATCAAAATTTATTAATATTTCAAATATAATATTTAATATAAATTTAAATATTTAATTCAAATGATCTAAAAATCCGAGTCGTTATGTTCTTCCCTCTTTAATAGAATTTTGTCCACGAAATTATTAAGTTAGAAAAATGCTCCAAGCCCAATTATTTTCAAAAATAATTATAATAAAATCATTATCCAAAAATATCCAAGTCTTAAAATTTTACAAAAAAAGTCATCAGCGACTCCTCTGTATGGCTTGATCTGAACAAATGCAAATGCCACCCGAGCTACACATTGATTAAAAGAAAATAAAAGCAAAGCGGCTACCCAGCTCAGGGGTATAAAATCAATCATCCAATCAATAATAATAAGGTTTACCTATTTGTTGGGCAACCAACTCTAATCATGAAGCAAACTAACTTACAGCTCTCTCTTCCAGTCTGCACTAACTCAATTTATAATGCAAGTAACAAATATAGGATTAAATCATTTCGATTCATTTCATATTTGATTTTACTCAAATTCATTATATTGAGATTTATTTTCTCAGTTTTCAATACACTTAACTGTGGATGAATTTTGTATTCAACCAATCTATTATTCAACAAACAATCAATGCACAATCAATATAACCCAATTATTCCATATTTTACTTTATCTCTAAGTTAAATTCTGATTTATTTAATCATATATTATAACGTGAATATTACGCACACATCCCTAAAACGAAACTTAATTAGGCTCACATCCGGTCGTAAACTTATTATAAATTAGGTCCCTATTTTTAAAAAATAGGTAAAAAATAAAAAAAATTAAAATAATATTAAAATAAATTATGTATTCAACAAATAATTCAGTCCAAAAAACATGGCAAAAACAAGAACACAGCGAAAAAGTGCAGTTAAGTGCATAGTATTATGCAAATATATTAATTTTCTTGCATACATATGTGCATGTATTCAAGGTTTTGCATCTGTGTTGATTTACATGCATATTTTAGTGAAATTATTGCATAATTCTAGCATAAAAATATGCTATAATTCATACCCATGAAACTCAGTTAATTTTTATTTGCATTGAAGTATACAAAAAAAAAAAAAAAAAAAAAACATGCATACATGTGTGCAACAAATCTGTAGGCAAAAATGTTAGCTGAATTTGCTTAGTGCAATAGTTGCATACATGTGTGCAACTTTTGGCAATAGTTGCATACATGTATGCAACTTTTTTTTAAATTGGCGTGGACTCCCTGGATTATTTCCAGATTTTAGAATTTTTTTTTTTTTTTTTTTTTTTTTTTTTTTGCGGCATGCTGGATTTTTTTTGCCAGAATTGGAGGAGGCGTAACCTTTTTGAGCAGGAGGCGGAACTTTTAGGCGGCAGTAAAAAATAGGGACCAGGTTTGAAGAGGAAACATGGGAGGGACGTGGAAAGTATTGTAAATTGTAATAGGGACCTGTAAAAAATGCACCCTATTATAATTCTCATTCACAAGTTCTATATGTGAATTCTTTCCGGTTATATTAAACCATTTAAAATTCATAATCCCATTTGAATTCTCATTTAAATTAATTAACAAATCAATATCTCAATAATTTGATAAAATTATTTCTTTTTTATACAAAAATATAATTTGTGGAATATTATTTTATTTACCCTCCTTACAAAACAATATTGTGTCAGTTGCTAGTTCAACTTGAACCGATCAAACAACACAATACAAAACATCTGTATATATAAAATCTACAAATATGCTCTCTCGTATATATACGCTCGAACTCGATCTAGTGTATTACTAACCCAATCTCTATCGAGTTATGCCACAGAGCCAAGGTTATTACTAAACTATTGCTCTGATACCAACTGTAGCGACCCAAAAAAGTCAATGCCCGAATTTATACATTAATACATCCCGTGTCCATACTCAAGAACTGAAAACCATAAAGCTAAAAGAAAGAAATTAGAGGGTGAGATAAGAAAGAATGAAAGTTAAGAATAGAACAATAAGAAAATGAACCAATACAGAATCAGAGTCTCACATCACAGTGGAACAAAATATAATACAGAAATAATACTTTATTGAGAGCTTGAAATAAAAACTTACAATCATCTAAGCACATCAATACATCTAGACAGTTATAATAATTTGTCCTCATATACAACACACAGTGGAATAAAACAAATCATATGTCTAAATACCTCCAGCTTGCCTCTTACAGCTTTCGATGACCTGAACATGTAAAACTCGGTCTGACCCGAGCATTGCAAACATCAGGATCAATCTGGTGAACCAGCGTGAGAAAACCCACTAGTTTACAGTTATCATCCAACTTGATTTCTAAGTCAAACATTTTTTGAAAGAAAAGGATAGCCGTAAGACCAAATCCACACATAAATACGGATGTTTTTATCTGACGATAAGCCAAAACATTTTGAAATCATATCTTTTCTGATATTATAATAATGTCAAAATCAAATAAATAACCATCTAACAGAATACTTTCATCTCATGCTCTACATACATAGTCTACAATCAAAAACCGCGGGCTCTTATTGGACTATGGAAAGGTATGGGACCACCTTCCAGCAGTGTACCCCTCGAGAAAATACACTAGGATTCAACAAAAAATCTTGCAACCCTGGCTAAATATAACCGACCACTCACTTCGCTTGAGTGTTTTGAATATATTTTCACCTACGGTTGGTACAAACATAACCGTTCCTGGGAGATACAGAATTGAAAGAAGAAAAAAATGGAATTTCTCTAGATGGTGACAATACACACTTATGGGAGCGACCCACTTAGCCATGCGACCTGCCCGATTTATACCATTTCCCGATTGAAGAGGCTTGAGGTCATAATTACCTTTTAGAACATTTGGCCACCATTCCCATTGAATGCCACATCGTCGGATCTGCCAAAAAATCACTAACTAACGTCCATAAAAATATTCTGAGTGTTAAGCTAAAAGAATGTGTCTTCTCTGCCACCAACAGAAATGCGTTTGAAGATATCAACGTAAGTGACTCCTTTAGAAATATTCTATTAGACATCCGTCCATACAAGTTGTCCTTGGACTAGACAAACCGAAGGCACTCTTTTATCACATCCTAAGAATCACCCTATGGATCAGTAGCAAATAGTCCTTGCACTCCATCGATTTCAATCACGACAGAACCGTAGTTTATCTCTAGGGATCAACTAGAGAATTTACATAGCTCTTCCGTTTTATGAAGATCCATGGTCTTTAATTCCTCTATCTAGATCAGCGTCTTTTAAATTTATGTATTCATTGGTTCAAAATGATTTTCGAATATAAATTCGATCCCAGTCTTTCTGCACCAACAACTCATTAGGCTAGATTTTGATAGTCGGATATTTAATTATCAAAATAAACAACCATAAAAATAAAAACGAATCCACTGGTTTATTGCATAACGTCACTTGGCACTTTTAATTTCCATTCATTAATTTGAATCCCTAAATCTTCTAATATTTGGAACACATCTTTTTACTTCTTATTTCAAAATTAAAATTATACTCAACTGCTTCTATTCAACTTATAAAACTTCTCCAATTATAGTTTATAATACCATACTCTTTCTTTGGAAATCCTATTTCAATCTTAACCACGTTTACTTAATATATATTAATTAAACCATTACTTAAATTCTTTTCTATTAACTTTAACAATCTCAACAACATTATATACAAGCTTTAATTTTGTTATAAATAGAACCCTTTAATAAACCTCTGATAAGTTTATTTCGAACCCATTTTAGTTATATCTCAATAAAACCGCATCTCTTTTTTAATATAGCAAATGTAGACTACATCTTTCTGACTTAACTCAACTAACCACTTTAGTTTAAATTTGGGTTCAGTTTGATTTCCATTTCATACCTTCATCAGTCCCTGATCGCAAATCGGTAAGAAAATAACCGTCTAAGTACCAAACTAGAAGGCCAAAGCCAACATCAAATCAATACTCAGAAAATCATTCAACTCAACCGGTCTTCATTTAAGCTCCAATTCATTAAATTCACGTCTTGAGCTTTTATTCCATTCAGAGGCCATTTCAATGTTTATAATTTTAATAATTCATTTAAATTATTGAAATCATTTACATCACATTTAATTAAACTTGGTTTCCAATAACTTCGTCAAAATCTTGGATTTTGTAAATTCCAATTAAATAAAATTCTAATAAGAATTCAATTTAGACTTTTATTTAAAACTTAACTTATATTACTATTAATATCAAATCGCTTAAAAATTCATTAAACTATAAACAGAGCTTTAAGACTCCATAAACCTAAATTTTAAATTCCAAGGTTACTACTTTGATTATTATTAAATAAGTAATAATCAAATTCAATATATATTAAAAATTGAAATGGTTTACTTGACCAGTACTAATTCCATTAAATTAGCAAGCTAATTTAATAATTATTTTCAATTAAACTATTTGACTTGGTCAACTCTAAAACATGACCAACTCATTAATCAATTCCCATTAGTTCCTTCTTTAAATTAGTTAATAATATCATTAACTTAGCCAATCCATTTAGTTTGATTATTACTAAATAAACAACAATCACTTTCAGTTTTTCCTTTTTATTAATTAATTAATAATTTAAATAATCCATATATAATAGGAATACCCCAAAATGGAGCTTTTGAAATGTCCGCAACACCCTTTCAACATTAGATTGGGTTGCTGGGGCTATTTTTTCCCTTTTCAACTTTATCACCTGTCGCATTTCCCTTTCTCCATGAAGTCCACTGCTGAAATTTCCAAATCTGTTTCCTGTTGTCTTCTCATCGTTTTTTCCTGTCGAAGTTTTGCGACAATTTATACTCTCAAAATCTATTCTTTTTTTAACAGCGACTCCATTAAATCTATTAATTGGTTGTTGATCTACTTGCCATCATCTTCTCCACTAGTCCAACTCTGTTGACCTAATTTACAGCGGCTTAAAGAAGTGGTAAATCTCTATATACACTATTTTATTCTACTTAAAGTTTCATTTTAATTTTCTTTCACTATTCTTGTTGAAAGTTGTGTTTGAATAAGTTTAGCTAAATAAATGGAGACGTGATGCAGTACATATACTGCATGGGTTTATTAATGAGTCTAAGTTTATCTAGTTATTTAGATCCTATTTTTATGTATTGCATGTGCTTGTATGCCAATATATTCAGGCTATCTCTTTACTGAAAGAATCAACGCAGTTTTTTCTTTATCTCTCTATTTATTATATGCCTAAGAATTGTTATCAAAGCTTATTGCTCATACAAGTTTTTTGATCCTAAGTGTTACACTCCGACGGAGGTAGCCACCATTATAGGTTGTTGTCCGCTGGATCCTATATATGCTAAAAGTTTGAGAAGATTGTGTTTGTGTAACAACCCGGAATATTCGAACCAATTTAAAATTTTATTTTGGCAATTTTAAGGAATTTTGAATATTTAAAATGGTTTACTTAAATAATAACCCCGAGAAATTTATTTTGAATGGAATTAGAACATATATATTTATTTGAATCGACGTTAGAATATAAATATTTACTTTTAATTATAAAAGTAATTCGAAATGGCGCGGTAGTTTGAAAATTCGATTTCAAATTTCAAATGAATGTACAGGATTCAAAATAAATCGGATTTCGGCAAAACCAAAAATATTAGAATTTATTTGAAAATATCTTTCCAACGAATCTGTAAAATTTAAATTTCATAGCGGGAATAAAAAGTTATGCCCAGTTGAAAATTTAGAATAGTCGCTTTGGAATTTTGGCCCTTGAAAATGGAAATTTCGCAAACAACCTTCGTTTTCGATGAAACCACTTTTGTTGGATCCGGGATGTCGAGTTATTACTAGATTCCAAAATTCGTAATTTTCTGAATTTATGGGTGAGCGTGGAGAATTAAAACGTGTTTTGACAGTTTTAGTCAATTTCGATCGACCAGAAAATGGCCATTTTTCAAACGGTCTCAGAATTTGACAAAATTAATTTTGTTAGGACCGTATCATCAATAAAAAGCTAGAAATAATTTTTCGGGAATTTTTTAGAGTCCGTACGTAGCCCCGATAAATTGAAATGTATGTTCAAATTCAATATATATATATTTTGATGGAAACTGATCAAAACAGTCGAATTGGCTTGCGAAACATATCTCATTGTGTTCGAAATGGGGTTAATTAGCTACGGACGACAGTTGTTGGGTCTCATTTGGAGGTCGAAATAAAAAGTTACTTTCAGGATTTAAAAAAAAGGGTGTAGATCGATTTCTCCAAATCGATCGGAGGAAATGGCAATGGCAGCGGCACCGCCTCATCCCTCTGCTCCACCACCATTCTGCGTCATCTCCTCCACCTCTACCCTCTACCTCAACGTCGATCCCCCTCTTGAACCCGCGCTGCCCACGAACCAGTCTTCGTGCGAGAAACGAGAAACCATCGCGCTCAATCGGAACCGCTGCCATGCCAGGCGAGACCATCACCCTCTTCGCCAGTCCATCGCGAGTCCACCTCGAGGCACGTCCTGAGTGCCGCCTGAAGACCACGAATGCCGCTCCTCCTCCGGCTGTGGGACGCCCCCCACCCTCTCTGAAAACCAGTGAGTAATTTTTAATTTTAAAAGCATTGTTTTTTTATGTGAATTCTTTTATGAAATGGTTTAAATTAAAAAGGGATTGGATTTTTATATAAATTAAGAACAGTGTATGAAAGATTATATTTTTTATATATGAAAAATTATATTTTTATAATGAAAAACATTATATTTTTATAAAATAAAAGGAGGTGATTTTTGCTAATGCAAAGTAAAGATTTGATTATTATAATATTTTCAGGTAAAAGTTTGATTTTTATAATATTTTCATTAAGATAAAAATGCGATTTTTATATAATAGAAAATATAAAAATATGATTTTTATATATATAGCGAATTAAAAATATAATTTTTAGCAAAGTAAAATTATGATTTTTATCGTTTGAATGGCAATGTAAAAACGTGATTTTTATATATTCGTTAGCGATAAAAAGATTCGATTTTTTTTATCTATATAGTAGGTGTATAAAAATGCGATTTTTTTTATATATGTATAGTAACGATAAAAATATGATTTTTATATATGAACAACGTGAAAAGGGTGCGTTGGAATTTCGAACAAATTCAAACAGTCCAGAAAGAAAGACCAGCGGAGTGGAACCCTTTGTGAGAAATCCTCACTTTTATTTTATTTTCTAGTTAAAATATATACTAGGATGCAGACGGTGCTTAGCAGTGCCCGACACCCGTCGTCCATAGACCATGGAGGACTTGTTTGTTTAATTGACTGTGTTGGGAAAATTGATTGTGTGAAGTGGAATGGAATAAAATATTTTATAGTTAAAAATATAATTTTTAACGTGTATATGAATAAAATAAATTTTTATAAACAAATCAGATGATTTGTTTATGTACACACATTTGACTGATATTGATTGGGAGGATAAATTTTACACATCGCCCAACCGCACAAATAAAACTTGTGTTTGATTGTTTGAAACTCCACACAAGTATTGGGATGATATATGACATACGCTAGTCCCAATAATTAGCTGTATGTCAATCGGTTGGTTGACAAGCTGTTGTAAGCGTTGAATATTTATATTTGATGTTTATGCAGTGTAGAATGCACTTTGGATGATGGTTGACTGTAATTGATTGTTGTTGTACACATGTGTTGTATGAAATCCATATAAATAACATTATATGGTAATTGACTGTGTCTGATTCCAGTTCAGAAATAATGAATATTTTAAAGTAATATTCAGTATAAAGATCAAAATCTGATTTTGATGTCCGATTTGGGATGGACACGAATATATTTAAGTATATAAAGTCGTGTTGATTAGATTAACGCCATTTTGACGTGAACGATATTTATATCGATTATATTCATTTTTATAATGAATATCGAAAAAGTATTGATTTCAAAATATAATGGTTTGAAAATACTATCATTTATATATCGATGATATGGAATATTCAATTTTGATTTGGAATTGAATATGAAGTTGAAACGTTTTGAAAACGAATTTAAAACGATTTATAAAATACATTTTAAAAGGAAATCGATGAAATATATAGTACATATATGATATATATAATATAATGGCCTAAATAGAACGCGCCGCGCCGTGGTAGTTCGCGAATTTCGACCATTGACTTCGAACGAACATTACGGGAGATCCAATCGTCAGATTCTCCTAAAACCAGAACTGTTGGGTTCGTATCGAAAAGAGCTTTCTAATGAATATTAGAGATTTTAAAACTAACATTTGGATTTGGAATTATGTCCAAATCAAATTTGGAAAAGGTCGCTGTAAGTGCAGTTCGATGGCCGATTATGGAAATCGACTGTACTAGCCTTGATAAAATTATTAGAAATATCAATAATTAGTGTAGAATCATAAGAAATGATTTGGAAAGAATTGGGATGAAAAATTTCATATTTGAAAAGATAAAAATAGATTTTTGTCAAAATGAACTAGTTTTGAATTAGAATAATAAATCCAATATTTTTAAATAAATAAATTGGATTTGAAATGGTTTTAAAAATAACCAGGATTTCCAATATATGAATTGGAATGGATTTGAATCAAAATTATGCTCGGAATATATCGATATTGGATTTCGTGATTATATGGAGATTGTGGAGGAATTTGGAAGATATATATATATATATATCTTTATTCCAATACGATATTTGTTGGTTTCAGAATTTGATATCGAATATAAGCCGATATATTTTCTGTTCAGAGCCTTGTATTTAATATCAAATTGGATTTTGGGTTCGTCGTGAATGGTATCTTTAATAATATTGTTCTTAAACCGAATGGAGTTAAGAAAATTAGAAACTAACTGGAGATTAGTTAAGTTGAATGGTTTCCTGGGTATTGATATGATGTTGGTTTCGGCCTTCAGGAGTAATACTTAGGGGATTGTTCTTTTAATAATTTACGGTTAGAGGCTAATGTGAATTGGGTTTACTGTGAACTGTGTTTCTAACGACATTCATTCTTTAACCTGATTTACAGTGAAATGTGATTTATAAATCTTTTTATTTAGATTTAACGGGAATTTTCCAAGGTAACATTTTCCAATTTAATATATTAAATTGGAATTGAATGGAATTCAATTTGATAATAATCAAAGTGAACTTCTGTGGAGAAAGACTGTTAATGCATATGGAATTTAAGAGGCATTGTCGTTATTCCATTTATATTATTGGTCGGATATGGAAATTGATATCGATTATATATTGATTTGTTCTTCTGTGAAAATTCCATAATTAATTGAATGTGATTTGGGTTTGTCGTAAATGGTATCTTTAATAATACTGTTCTTAAACCCAATGGAGTTAAGAAAATCAGAAAATAACTGGGGATTAGTTAAGTTGAATGGTTTCCTGTGTATTGATCTGATGTTGGTTTCAGCCTTTGGGGTTAATACTTTGGGAATTGTTCACTTGAAAATTTATGGTTAAAGGATGATGGAATGGAGTGTGGATTTTGGGTTTATCATGAACCGTGTTTTAAATGACATTGGTTCTTTAACCCAGTTAAAGAGAGGATATGATTTCCCAAGTTAAACAATCGTTAATATTGATTTTTGGGAAGATTAAAACCAAGTGGAGTTTTAATGCATCTCTAATTAGATTGAAACGATATCCAAAGGAAGATTAAAGAATAAATTTAAAGAATTTATCTTTGATAAAATTAATGGGAACCTTTCCTAAAGTATAAGAATATTCGAATAAAGGAATATTCTGGATTGGAATAAGGCGTATGTTGTGTTTTTGTAGCACTTTTTTATTATATACGCGAGTTATTCGGAAAGACCGGGTTTATCCCATTTTGAATAATTGATTCGTCGATATGTCGAGGATGAAGACGGTGGTCGAAGACCGGAGGTCTTCACATCGTTTGGATGATTACTGATGTCTTGATTTGGGCTGTACACCCGAGGCAAGGTAATAAGTGGTGATTGTCCAGACGTACTTGGAGATCGACGGATATGCGAGGGCCTCTCCCCTGTATTGGACATATGGGGGAGGAATAAGGTGCCTCTGGTTTCGTTCAGACCCAGAATGAACTTGAAAATCGATGTGCATCTGGCATCGGATTTCATTCTGTGTGATTGATAGACATCGATTGTATAGCGTGAATTGCCTATGTGGCATGCTGATATGCAAATGATCAAGGCTTCTCTTGAAAAGCAGGGTCTTGTGGTTGATGATCAAAGCACGACTTTAATATAGCGTAGCTTTGTGTAGCGTTAATTTGCGAGCCTCACACCTCGGTGTGAACCAGAAAAGGGAGAGGACATCAGGGAGGGCATGCGTTTCCTTCTAGCTAGGAGTGGTGTCAGCGTTTTACTAGCCCTGACAGTTTACTAATGTGGATGATGGATTGCGAGGCGCCTCAGTTATATCTGTATTGACCCATATTTTTGGCCATTAAATATTTAATTTAATTTATTATTTTAAATATTATATTTGGAGTATTAATGAATTTTAATATTTAATTCATCATTAAAAACGATATTTGAACGTTAAATTTATATTTAATATAAAACGAGCTTGAAATCGCGCTGCAGTTCGTAATTTGGAGTTTTGAACTTCAACTGAGAATACAGGAGCCGATATAAGTCAGATTTCTGTGAAACGAGAAACGTTAGAACCGTATTGATGGAAATTTTCATATGAAAGAGAAAAAAAATCATATTTCGTGTTATATTTTTCTAGTTATGGCCAAATCAAATTTTGAAATAATCGCTGTGGAAATCGTTATTTAAAATATCGGCCTTTAAAATAGCCGTTTTGCAAACGCACTCAGATTTCGACGAAATCAGTTTCATTGGAACCGTATCGTTAAATTACTATATGGTGTTTAATGGCAAGGCAAGCCGATGTTGTATGTGACCACAGTAGCCATAAACGCCCGTTCAATTTCTATAGCGCGTAATTAGTTTAATAAAGGGTTATTTGAGTGTAACATGAGCAGACGATCGAGTTAGGCCACGAAACTAGTCCCGTTGAGTTTGTATCATCGATTAGAGCCAAGATAGGTATATAGTTTGTTATTTTTAGAGATCGGCAAATTTGGTGTTCAGAATGGCATTGCGGTGCGCGTAAAAATGGCCTATTAGGGAAACAGTCTCAGAATGCGACGAAACTGGTGCCGTTGGGTTCGTATTGAAGAATTATAATAGGATTGCAAGGTTTCAAATTGATTTGATTTATCTGGTGATCGTGGAAAAATTAAACGTGCTTTTATTTCTGGTTTTATAAAGGGAATTTTTTCATACGACCTCGGATTTCGACGAAACTTGTCCCATTGGATCCGGAATATCTTTTTACACCAAGATTAGTTTTTTTATCAGAAAACGAAAGCCGTTTGTAGTGGTTTTATCGCGTTACTTTGCGATGAAGTTTTAATATATAATATAATACTATTATATGGTTCCAAAACCTCTCTATATATATCCATCGCAAGCGGTCAAAACCTAATCTGTAGTCAACCTTCATTTTGCGCCTCCACTTTCAGCAACGAACGGCAATTTTTAGTACAAACTTTCTCCCACTTTTAACCCTTAATCCGATCATCTTTTCATGAAGTTTATAAAACAAAATCATTTGGCTTGGCAAGTTCTTTGATTCGAACGGTTGTGATGATGTACGGGTGGCCGAGATGATCAAAGTTGGGTCGGAAAGTCGGAGAGGATTCTGGGTTTCTAGTGTAAAATGATGGTGCCTGGGAACTCGACGTTGGGGTCGTTGAAGGAGGTGGCTGAGGCGTAGCAAGGGTAACCTCTGATCGAGGTCCGATGGCTGAGATTAGGCACAGCAAAGGGATGAATGTCGGCAGCCTTTGCGTGAAGGGAGGTATCGTAGAAGACAAGGGTTTGTGCTTGGTACTGTTGGTTTCTGGAAAGAAAAGGGGGCAAGTATTTGAAGTTGCGTGGGTTCTTGTATCCGAATGAAGGATGAAGCGGCTCCAGACAGAACAAACAAAGAGGGACCGAAGTTCGTGGTTTTCAGCGGAGCGTGAGTGGGGATGAGGAATCCAAACTATGAGTAGAACTTGAAGTAATTAGCCCTTAATGTTATTCACTAAACATGTTTAGTTTGACTATACTTAATTAAGAAAACTAGTTTATATTAAATCGTGAAATAGGCGGAGGTGATAGTAGTCATGCTGGAGGGTTCTACTCGTGTCAGCCTGTTTTACTATTAGAAGACAGTGGGTTTGTTAAGATTTATGAATGTAATTTAGTTAATTAAGAGAGTATCTAATTTATTCAAAGTTATATTAACCTTAAACCCAATTACCATCCTTTTGGTTTACAGAATGAGAAACAAACCGAGAAGCAGTGAGGGGATTATCAAGGACAAGTATGAGTCTTCCACGAAGTTTACACGAGAACGAGAGGAAGCAGCAGTGAATTTTAGTTGGCCCGTAATGTTCAAAGTAAATTGATTTAAATTTAATTAAAAAATTAAGTGGTAATTTTATCGATGAAATCCGTTACCAAAATATGAATTTTTCAGGGCATGCCATCATGTTTGAACAAAAGGGCACGAGAAGAGAAGCAGAAACGGCCTTAATTGTTGACTAATACGAGTAATTTAAAATGTAATTATTGATAGATATTATTAATTAGGAATTAAATTATAAATTAATATTAACCTCTAACTAATGATAACCATTGTGATATGTAATTAGAATCGAACATACGATATACCGTTGGAATCGTAATTTCAAGTAGAATATTTTGGAACCGTCAGGGACAGAATTGGATGACTTTGGAATCATTAAGAATTTTAGTTGAACTAAACTATCATTTAATTTAGCTAAACCAAACCCTTTCAACAGCAAATCAACTCAAGGTGAGTTAAACTCACTCAATTTTCCCATTTATATTTTATATAAATTGGGTTTTTATTTTGTGTGCTCTGCTTATTGATGGTTGCCTGTTTGCTAGTTATAATTTATTTGTTGATTTATCTGATGAAATTAAACCGTCATTTAATTTCAGTGAAATACCAAATCGTTATTTAAACGATTGGTTGATCTGTTTGAATTGTTTTAAACTGGGTGGAGATAACCGTTTGTATAAAGAGACGAACATGTTGGAGGGATCTAACCGGATTCCGCAAATATATTATTTATTTTCGTATTTTCATATGAACTGTCATGTTTGGGTGATTGATTTGACATTGATCATTGATTGGAAATACACTCTGTGTTTGGTTTTAACCAATGGGCTATATTGGTTAAGTAACCAGCAGTAAATGGCCTAAAAGTAAATTGTTTAATGTATATCGAGTTACCGTCTAGTAAACCGATAGGACTTGAGTTATAAAATTTATTTTATAATTAAAATAGATTTTGAAAATAGATTTTGGATAAACACTTATTTAAAAGGAAATAAATATTTATGTTTATAATTACGTGCAAATTGATTTTATAAAGCCAAGTCTAATGTTCATCAGATTTGTAAATGTGAAAATAAGGGAATTGACATAACGGTTAAATTTGGATAATTGTGTCGTTGAGAAACAATTTAATGGAATTATTTAAATTAATTAATTATGTTATTAATTAATTTAAAGGGAAAAACAAATGGAAATTTGTTAATAAGGTAATCATGTTTTAAGTGAATAAATCGACTCTTTATTTGCATTGATTTCTGAATTAGTTTGTTTTGAATAGAAAATAGTTTAATGAATATTGTTAGATTTTAAAAAAAAAAATGGATTTACTTGTTATTTTGGTAAATAAAGGAATTAACTACCTATGTAGTTAATGGTTGAAATAAATTATTATCGTAATTAATTATAATCTAGGGAATTACTTTTTAATGGGGAATCCTTTAAAAAGTAATCTAAGTTAAAAGAGAATTCAATTAAATGACGAAAGTAGAGTGTGAACAAGTTTTGTTTTAACACTTGAGTTTTATAACGAAGTTATGAAAGGAATGGTTAAGCGAGTGTGCTAGAGTAAAATAGATATTACTTAATTATTTGAATTAAGTAAAAGGAAAGTAAGATAAAGAGTTTAATGATAAACCAGAGTTACAAAAAAGAGATCTGAGGTGTTATAGCGTAAATTCTAAATTAACATTGCAAAAAAATGGGTTTGAGTAAAAGTGGGTAATTGAAATGAGAATTTCGAGCGAGAAATGGTTAAAGGGGTTTGAAAGGGAAGTGGTGAAGGTGAATTGATATTAGATTGAAATATTGGTTTTTGGGATTACGACTTATATTTATCTTAAGTTATGAACGTTGTTGATCAAGGTCTGAGAGCTAATTAAAATACCCCAACTTGAACGACTTCAGGATTATCTAAGGATGATATGAGTTTTAATGGTAAAAGAGGTTGGCGATAGTTTATTATTCCCTTTAGTGAAATAATAACGCAACATTCGGTGGAAATTTTGGAATATATATATATATATATAATAAGGATTTCCAAAGTAGAAAGGAAATAAAAGGAGTTGCCAAAAATATAACGATATTTTAGAATTAGAAAGAAAACATAGGACTGAGTTTTATTCTATCAGAATAAACTTGTGTATTATTTCAAGTAATGAAATAGATAATATTTCGCAACATCGTTTTACGAGTAATGAGTTAAAATGGTCTTCCAATATTATAAAATTAAATAATGTGGCTAACGTTTTGTAAGTGGAAAGAGACAACTGTATAGAATATAGGATTACCCTAAGTAATGAATTTGTTTAAATAAAAATCTTATGTAAAATAAGAAGCGAAAAACTATATTTATAGTATCGAAATATTTAAGAGTTTGAATTTACATTTGTTTTAATTTAAAGGCCAAGGGGTGCTGAATACTGCACCAGTGAACTCACTGGATTGTCATGTTTGAAACATTGTTTATTTTGATAGTTAAAACACCGACTATCAAATCTGTCCAATACGATTGTTGGTACGGAAAGACCGGGATCGAATTTATATTCGAAAACCATTCTGACCAACAAATACGTGAAGATATTAGAAGACGGTCGAGATGGAGCAATGAAGACCGTGGATCTCCATAAGCGGAAGTATTACTAATAATCTCTGGTTAGCTCCCGGAGATAAACTGTGGTTCTGTCGTGGCTGGAATCTACGGGTTGCAAGGACTTCTCGCTACTGATCCATGGGGTGATTCCTATATTGGATGGAGTAGGAGAGCACCTTCGGTTCATCCTGTTCCTGGATGACTTGTATGGACGAATGTCTGACAGAGTATTTCCTGAAACCACGTACGTTGATTTTTACAAATATACCGAGTGGTGGCAAAGAGGGGCACTTCTTTTTTACCCAGAGTATATTTGTGGACGTCAATTAGTGGCTTGACGGATCTGATAATGTGGCATTCAAAGTGAATGGTGACCAGATATTTCAAAAGGGAAATTTAAACCTCAAGCCTCATCAACCGGGAAATGACAGAAATCGGGTAGGCAGCATGGCTATGTGGGTCGCTCCCATTAGGGTGTATAATCATCTATCTAGAGAAATTCCTTTTGCTTCTTTAATCTATCGATGTTGTCCCTTTTCGGAAGACGGTGGGTCGCTCCCAACTGTTGGTGATATACATTCGGTACACTCAAGCGAAATGAGTGGTCGGTCATGTGAGGGCCGGGTTACAAGATGTTCTTATTGAACCCAGTGTATTCGCCTCTAGAGATACACTATCGGCAGGTGGTCCCTTACATTGTCATAGTCGGAATCCAATTTCCAATAAGCGCCCGCGGTTTTGATTGTATACTATATGTGGAGCGTGAAATGCAAGCGTTCCACTAGATTGCTATTTACTTGTATTTAGACATTATTATAATATCAGACAAGATATTGGTTTCAAAACTTTTTTGGTTATCGTAAGGTAAAAACCGTCCGTGTTTATGTGTGGATTTGGACTTACGATTATCCTTTTATTTGAAAGATTTTAACTTTAAAATCAGGTTGTGTGATACCCTTAATACTGTGTGAGTTTTACTCACTCTGGTTCACCAGACTGACCCGGTGTTTTGTAAATGCTCGGGTTAGCCCGGGGTGTACAGGTTCAGGTTATCGAATGCTATGAAGTCCAAAGACGAGCTGGAGATGTTCAGGCGTATGATATTATATAGCTACTATTCAACTGTGTGTTGTATGTGGGAACAGGTTATTATAACTGTCTCATTGTGTGATGTACTCTGATATTGTAAGTATTTTTAAAGCTCTTAGTAAAGATTTAATTTTGTATTATATTTTGTTCCGCTGCGATGTGAGACTCTGTGTTGTGATGTTTCTCCTTCTTCTTCTATTCTAATATTTCTTTCCTTCTTATCTCACCCTCTAAATTAACGTTCCAGTATTTTTGGTGTTTGGAAGGTCGGCATGAGTTACGGTCAAGGTGTTTGTGTCGATTTTCGGGGCCGAAAACTATTGGGTCGTTACAGTGGTATCAGAGCTTTTGGTTTAGTAATAACCTTGGCTCTGTGGTGTAACTCGATAGAGATGGGGTTAGTAATACCCTAGATCGAGATTGAGTGTGTATATATATGAGAGCGTAATTGTAGATTTCATAAACAAATGCTTTGTACTGTGCTATTTGATCGGTTCAAGTGTTGAAAAGCATTGGACTGGCAAATGGATACAGTATTGTTTTGAAAATAGGGTAAATGAAATAATTTTACCCAAATTATATTTTTATATAGAAAAGAAATAATTTTCTCAATTTATTGAGATATTAGCATATTTGATGTGGTTCAAGTAAATTAAGAATTTGAATTGGAACTTAGCTTGGCTAAGTGGAATTGAATTAAGTACGCTAATGAAATATAATAAACCAAATTTGGAATTTGGGAATTGATGGGATAATAAATTGAAATCGATTGGATATTAACCAATTATTGTTCAAACTTGTGAACCAGAGTAAAGATTAATATTGAATATTAATAATTAATGAAAGGTGGTTGATTGGTTAAGTTAGTTGTTGATTAATTATTGATTGTATGATTGATTAACCAATGGTAAATAAGAGTTGAATGAATTAAAATTAAATTCCAGAGTTAAACATTGTAATGAAAACCGAATATGAATTGAAACAAATAATTTCACCATGTATTTAAAAGTGAATTAAGGCTCATGCTTGATTTTGGAAATGGGTGCAGTTATAATTGTTGATTAGTGAAATATTATCGCAGTTTATTACTCATATATGAATTGAGCCAGGCATAGGTGTCAGCTGTCTAACCAGAATGATATTGGTCGGGTAAATCGTATATACGTCAAGCAGATATGCTCAATAACGCTCGCAAAAAGGTACGCCTATGCAGAATATGAAATTTTGGTTTTTATTTGGGTTTTGAGTTTGGTTTTTGAATTTTTCCGACCCTGTTGGTCGATGTATATATATTTCTTGAACCTGCGATTTTGCAGATGTCCTCCATGCAGGGGAGACTCTGCCAAAATTTAAGGTGTTAGAAATTTTTTGGAAAATTCTTTTATTTGAATTAAATTGGTTTTACAACCAATTAGATTAGTTTGGAAATAAAAATCGAGTTTTAAATTTATTATTTTGTAAAGTTAATGGGTTTGTAACGTTCTTTCTTACCTTAGCAATTTCGAGGACGAAATTATTTTAAGGGGGGAAGAATGTAATGACCCGTATTTTTTGCCGTTAAATATTTAATTTAATTTATTATTTTAAATATTATATTTGGAGTATAAATGAATTTAATATTTAATTCGTCAGTAAAAACGATATTTGAATGTTAAATTTATATTTAATATAAAACGAGCTTGAAATCGCGCTGCAGTTCGTAATTTGGAGTTATGAACTTCAACTGAGAATACAGGAGCCGATATAAGTCGGATTTCAGTGAAACAAGAAACGTTAGAACCGTATTGATGGTAATTTTCATATGAAAGAGAAAAATTCAGATTTCATGTTATAATTTGCTAGTTATGGCCAAATCAAATTTTGAAATAATCGCTGTGGAAATCGTTATTTAAAATATCGGCCTTTAAAATAGTCGTTGTGCAAACAGACTCAGATTTCGACGAAACCAATTTCATTGGAACCGTATCGTTAAATTATTGTACGGCGTTGAATGGCGTGGCAAACCGATGTCCTATGTGACCACGGTAGCCACAAACGCCCGTTCAGTTTCTATAGCGCATAATTAATTAAATAAAGGGTTATTTGAGTGTAACTTGAGCAGACGATCGAGTTAGGCCGCGAAACCAGTCCCATTGAGTTTGTATCGTCGAGTAGAGCCAGGATAGGTATATAGTTTGTTATTTTTAGAGATCGGCAAATTTGGTGTTCAGAATGGCATTGCGGTGCGCGTAAAAATGGCCTACCGAGGAAACAGTCTCAGAATGCGACGTAACCGGTGTCGTTGGGTTCATATTGAAGAATTATAATAGGATTGCAAGGTTTCAAGTTGATTTGATTTATCTGGTGATCGTGGAAAATTTAAACGCGTGTTTATTTCTAGTTTTATAAAGGGAATTTTTTCATATGACCTCGGATTTCAACGAAACTTGTCTCATTGGATCCAGAATATCTTTTTACACCAAGATTAGTTTTTTTTATCAGAAAATGAAAGTCGTTTGTAGTGGTTTTATCGCGTTACTTTGCGGTGAAGTTTCAATATATAATATAATACTATTATATGGTTCCAAATCCTCTCTATATATATCCATCGCAAGCGGTCAAAACCTAATCTGTAGTCAACCTTCATTTTGCACCTCCACTTTCAGCAACGAAAGGAAGTTTTCAGTTCAAACTTTCTCCCACTTTTAACCCTTAATCCGATCGTCTTTTCATGAAGTTTCTAAAACAAAATCATTTGGCTTGGCAAGTTCTTTGATTTGAACGGTTGTGATGATGTACGGGTGGCCGAGGTGATCAGAATTGGGTCGGAAAGTCGGAGCGGATTCTGGGTTTCTGGGGTAAAACGACGCCGCTTGGGAACTCGACATTGGGGTCGTTGAAGGAGGTGGCTGAGGCGCAGCAGGGGGTAACCTCTGATCGAGGTCCGATGGCTGAGATTAGGCACAACAAAGGGATGAATGTCGGCAGCCTTTGCGTGAAGGGAGGTATCGTAGAAGACAAGGATTTTTGCTTTGTACTATTGGTTTCTGGAAAGAAAACGGGGGCAAGTATTTGAAGTTGCGTTTGCTCTTGTATCCGAATGAAGGATGAAGCTGCTCCAGACAGAACAAACAAAGAGGGATCAGACTTCGTGGTTTTCAGTGGAGCGTGAGTGGGGATGAGGAATCCGAACTATGAGTAGATTGTTAAGATTTATAAATGTAATTTAGTTTATTAAGAGAGTATCTAATTTATTCAAAGTTATATTAACCTTAAACCCAATTACCATCCTTTTGGTTTACAGAATGAGAAACAAACTGAGAAGCTGTGAGGGGATTATCAAGGACAAGTATGAGTCTTCCACGAAGTTTACACGAGAACGAGAGGAAGCAGCAGTGAATTTCAGTTGGCCCATAATGTTCAAAATAAATTGATTAAATTTAATTAACAATTTAAGTGGTAATTTTATCGATTAAATCCGTTAACCAAAATATGATTTTTTCAGGGCATGTTATCATGTTTGAACAAAAGGGCATGAGGAGAGAAGCAGAAGTACCGGCCTTATTTGTTGACTAATCCGAGTAATTTAAAATGTAATTATTGATAGATAATATTAATTAGGAATTAAATTATAAATTAATATTAACCTCTAACTAATAATAACCATTGTGATATGTTATCAGAATCGGACATACGATATACCGTTGGAATCGTAATTTCAAGCAGAATATTTTGGAACCTTATGGGATAGAATTGGACGACTTTGGAATCATTTAGAATTTTAGTTAAATTAAACTATCATTTAATTTAGCTAAACCGAACCCTTTCAACAGCAAATCAACTCAAGGTGAGTTAAACTCACTCAGTTTTCCCATTTATATTTTATATAAATTGGGTTTTTATTTTGTGTGCTCTGCTTATTGATGGTTGCCTGTTTGCTAGTTATAATTTATTTATTGATTTATCTGATGAAATTAAACCGTCGTTTAATTTCAGTGAAATACCAAATCGTTATTTTAACGATTGGTTCCAATAAAGGTAACTTACCTTATTGGTCACGTTTATTTATAAATGTGTTTAATGGTTTGGATTGTTTGATCAGTTTGAATTGTTTGATCTTTTTGAATTGTTTTAAACTAGGTGGAGATAACCGTTTGTATACAGAGATGAACAGGTTGGAGGAATCTAACCGGATTCCTCAAATATATTATTTATTTTCATATTTTCATGTGAACTGTCATGTTTGGGTGATTGATTTGACATTGATCATTGATTGGAAATACACCCTGTGTTTGGTTTTAACCATTGGTCTATATTGGTTAAGTAATCGGCAGTAAATGGCCTAAAAGTAAATCGTTTCATGTATATCGAGTTACCGTCCGGTAAACCGATAGGACTGGAGTAATAAAATTTATTTTATAATTAAAATATATTTTGAAAATAGATTTTGAATAAAAACTTATTTAAAAGGAAATAAATATTTATGTTTATAATTACGTGCAAATTGATTTTATAAAGCCAAATCTAATGATCATCAGATTTGTAAATGTGAGAATAAGGGAATTGACCTGTTTAACGGTTAAATTTGGATAATTGTGTCGTTGAGAAACAATTTAATGGAATTATTTAAATTAATTAATTATGTTATTAATTAATTTAAAGGATAAAACAAATGGAAATTTGTTAATAAGGTAATCATGTTTTAAGTGAATAAATCGACTCTTTATTTGCATTAATTTCTGAATTAGTTGGTTCTGAATAGAAAATAGTTTAATGAATATTGTTAGATTTAAAAAAAAAAGGGATTTACTGGTTATTTTGGTAAATAAAGGAATTAACTACCTATGTAGTTAATGGTTGGAATAAATTATTATCGTAATTAATTATAATCTAGGGAATTACTTTTTAATGGGGAATCCTTTAAAAAGTAATCTAAGTTAAAAGAGAATTCAATTAAATGACGAAAGTAGAGTGTGAACAAGTATTGTTTTAACACTTGAGTTTTATAACGAAGTTATGAAAGGAATGGTTACGTGAGTGTGTTAGAGTAAAATAGATATTACTTAATTATTTGAATTAAGTAAAAGGAAAGTAAGATAAAGAATTTGATGATAAACCAGAGTTACATAAAAGAGATTTGAGGTGTTATAGCGTAAATTCTAAATTAACGTTGCAAAAAAATGGGTTTGAGTAAAAGTGGGTAATTGAAATGAGAATTTCGAGCGAGAAATGGTTAAAGGGGTTTGAAAGGGAAGTGGTGAAGGTGAATTGATATTAGAGTGAAATATTGGTTTTGGGGATTACGACTTATATTTATCTTAAGTTATGAACGTTGTTGATCAAAGTCTGAGAGGTAATTAAAATACCCCAACTTGAATGACTTCAGGATTATCTGAGGATGATATGAGTTGTAATGGTAAAAGAGGTTGGTGATAGTTTATTATTCCCGTTAGTGAAATAATAACGCAACGTTCGGTGGAAAATTTGGAATATATATATATATATAATAAGGATTTCCAAAGTAGAAAGGAAATAAAAGGAGTTGCCAAAAATATACCGATATTTTCGAATTAGAAATAAAACGTAGGACTGTGTTTTATTCTATCAGAATAAACTTGTGTATTGTTTCAAGTAATGAAATAGATAATATTTCATAACATCGTTTTACGAGTAATGAGTTAAAGTGGTCTTCCAATATTATAAAATAAAATAATGTGGCTAATGTTTTGTAAGTGGAAAGAGACAACTGTATTGAATATAGGATTACCCTAAGTAATGAATTTGTTTGAAGAAAAATCTTATGTAAAATAAGAAGCAAAAAACTATATTTATAGTATCGAAATATTTAAGAGTTTGAATTTACATTTGTTTTAATTTAAAGGCCAAGGGGTGCTGAATACTGAACCATTGAACTCACTGGATTGTCATGTTTGAAACACTGTTTATTTTGATAGTTAAAACACCGACTATCAAATCTGTCCAATACGATTGTTGGTACGGAAAGACCGGGATCGAATTTATATTCGAAAACCATTCCGACCAACAAATACGTGAAGATATTAGAAGACGGTCGAGATGGAGCATTGAAGACTGTGGATCTCCATAAGCGGAAGTATTACTAATAATCTCTGGTTAGCTCCCGGAAATAAACTGTGGTTCTATCGTGGCTGGAATCTACGGGTTGCAAGGACTTCTCGCTACTGATCCATGGGGTGATTCCTATATTGGATGAAGTAGGAGAGTACCTTCGGTTCATCATGTTCCTGGATGACTTGTATGGACGAATGTCTGACAAAGTATTTTTTGAAACCACGTACGTTGATTTTTACAAATATACCGAGTGGTGGCAAAGAGGTGCACTTCTTTTATACCCAAAGTATATTTGTGGACGTCAATTAGTGGCTTGACAGATCTGATAATGTGGCATTCAAAGTAAACGGTGACAGATATTCCAAAAGGGAAATTTAAACCTCAAGCCTTATCAACCTGGAAATGACAGAAATCGGGCAGGCAGCATGGCTATGTGGGTCGCTCCCATTAGGGTGTATAATCACCTATCTAGAAAAATTCCTTTTGCTTCTTTAATCTATCGATGCTATCCCTTTTCGGGCAGATGGTGGGTCGCTCCCAGCCGTTGGTGATATACATTCGCTACACTCAAGCGAAATGAGTGGTCGGTCATGTGAGGGCCGGGTTACAAGACGTTCTTGTTGAACCCAATGTATTCTCCTCTAGAGATACACTATCGGCAGGTCGTCCCATACCTTGTCATAGTCGGAATCCAATTTCCAATAAGCGCCTTTGGTTTTGATTGTATACTATATGTGGAGCGTGAGATGCAAGTGTTCCACTAGATTGCTATTTACTTTTATTTAGACATTATTATAATATCAGACAAGATATTGGTTTCAAAACTGTTTTGGTTATCGTAAGGTAAAAAACGTCTGTGTTTATGTGTGGATTTGGACTTACGATTATCCTTTTATTTGAAAGATTTTAACTTTAAAATCAGGTTGTGTGATACCCTTAATACTGTGCGAGTTTTACTCACTCTGGTTCACCAGACTGACCCAGTGTTTTTTAGATGCTCGGGTTAGCCCAGGGTGTACAGGTTCAGGTTATCGAATGCTGTGAAGTCCATAGACGAGCTGGAGATGTTCAGGCGTATGATATTATATAGCTACTATTCTGCTGTGTGTTGTATGTGGGAACAGGTTATTATAACTGTCCCATTGTGTGATGTACTCTGATATTGTAAGTATTTTTAAAGCTCTCAGTAAAGATTTAATTTTGTATTATATTTTGTTCCGCTGCGATGTGAGACTCTGTGTTGTGATGTTTCTCCTTCTTCTTCTATTCTAATATTTCTTTCCTTCTTATCTCACCCTCTAAATTCTTCTAAACAACGTTCCAGTGTTTTCGGTGTTTGGAAGGTCGGCATGAGTTACGGTAAAGGTGTTTATGTTAATTTTCGGGGCCGAAAACTATTGGGTCGTTACAATATCGGTCGATCCGGGGCTGATAGAGTCATTTGGCTTATTTACGCCCCATAGGGCGGGGAAACGTAGTGTTCAGGCATTTTAATCCACATCGAGTGGACCAGCCCTGACGATCCAAAGGCTTTATAGAGTACTTGCCCGAGACATGGGCTAGATTGTCTCAAAGCGGTAAGGACGATCCCTTGCCTTGGTTCGCAGATGGAAATCCAACTCCAGTACGTGACATTTGCAGTTTTGATTGTAGAGCCTAGTATTGGCGACATGATATATGGTACCCATGCCGTCTAGGATTGATACATTTATATTTGAAGTTGCTTTAAACACAATGCACTTATAATAGTATCAAATGATTTGTTTTAACATACCAAGCATGTTTGGCTATTATAAGGGAAAACCCTATCCCCCGGCTTGCGTTGCATTGTGTGATAGGACCTGGGTCTTATAATAGCTTCATTTTTTCAAAAAGCATTGCGTTGTTTTGTTATATGCACTGGTATTCTTGGGAGGAAACCCGTTTTGTGTTATACGACGTGACCCCTTGATATATCTGATTTAAAGTAAAGTTTTAAATAACTGTTTTAGTTCTCACACCAGTTACATGACTGACCTGGAGTTTATTGTTTTTAACCTAAACTCTGGGTGCCCGTATTTTCCACACGGGCAGCTAGTAGTTTTGGTTTTGCATATTTATATTTACAGGATCCAGGTTTACAGCTGGAATGATATTAGGAAAGCTCTGTATCCGTATATTCTTTTAAGTTGTGCTTTGTATTATTTTCCGCTGCTATGTAATGTATTGTAATCTCTGATATTTATCAAATGTATATTATTTGTTCATACTCTGTATATTCCTTTGTTCTGATGAAATTATTGTAATAAGCAATGAAATGAACTTCTGTTTGTGTTCTGATTCGTCTTGTTCTCAAAGCAATTCGTGCTTTCCTTCACGGGGAAGTTCGGGTTGTGTCAGTTTGGTATCAGAGCTATGGTTTACAGAGCTCGAGAACAAGACACATTAGAATTCATCAAAGATTGGATTAGCAATGTCCGGTGAGAATGACTTATTAGAGATGGGATCAGTAGTGCCCTAGAACGAGTGTAAAGAGTATTATTTTCAAAATAAAAATGAAAACAAACATTGTTTTGAAAATTTAACCTTATTCAATGTATTTGAATATTTATTTGTATTGAATTTGGATAATCCAATATATAAAGATTTTGCATATATGCCTTGCAAACGTGTATTTGAAGTTTTAATATATTGGATAGATATAGAATCGCATTCTAGTCGCCCGAGGATTGAACTATTGATGACTATATATCATCGATAGTTTGTGTTCGAGTTTTGAAAGTGGGATTTCTATATATTTCTAATTGACTGGTGTGAGAACCAAAACTAGATAGGATCTATTGTTGTGAATTGGCATCAAAAATATGATTTTTGGACTATGCATCAAAGTTATGAATTTGAAACGTTAATTCATTAATTAATTGATGGTTGTGTTGTATGAGTATTCCTTTAAACCGTTATGTGAATGTAAGGTAAATTTAGGCCAAATTGAACTGTATTGAAAATTATTTGAAATTGCATGCATATACATGTATACACATTAAACAGGTCATTGCAAGGAGACTAGAGAAGAGGAAAAAAAATTGTTTGCCCAACAAATAGGTACAAGTTTATTGTATTTCTTGGGGTTTTTGATGATTTTATGAACTTATTGGCTAGCCGCTTGGCTGTTTCTTTTTCTTTTTGGATTGGAGAGGCCTGTATGGAGATTTCAGGATTTTCCCGGTGCTCCCATATAGGCGAGGTTATGGCGAAATTTTTCGAAAATTCAGGGTGTTAGCCAAATTTTTGGAAAACTCCAAAAGTTCTTAGAAACTGAAAAGTTAAAGAATTTAAGCCATAATGAAAATAATGAAAGTTTGAGTTGGTTTGTAAAACAACTTTCAACTCCGTTCCTTTTCGAGGACGAAAAGATTTTAAGTGGGGGAGATGGTAACAACCTGGAAAATCCGAACCAATTTAAAATTTTTATTTTGGCAATTTTAAGGAATTTTGAATGTTTAAAATGGTTTATTTTAAATAATAACGACGAGAAATTTATTTTGAATGGAATTAGAATGTATATATTTATTTGAATCGACGTTAGAATATAAATTTTTAATTAAAAAAGGAATTGGAAATGGCACGGTAGTTTGGAAATTCGATTTCAAATTTTAAATGAATGTACAGGATTCAAAATAAACCGGATTGTGGCGAAACAAAAAATATTAGAATCTATTTGAAAATGTCTTTCCAACAAATCCGAAAAATTGAAATTTTATAGTGGGAATAAAAAGTTATGCCCAGTTGAAAATTCAGAATAGTCGCTACGGAATTATGGCCCTTAAAAATGGAAATTTTGCAAACGACCTCCGTTTTCGACTAAACCAATTTTGTTGGATCCGGGATGTCAAGTTATTGCTAGATTCCAAAATTCGTAATTTTTTGAATTTATGGGTGAGCGTGGCAAATTAAAACGTGTTTTGACAGTTTTAGTCAATTTCGATCGACCAGAAAATGGCCATTTTTCAAACGATCTCAGAATTTGATGAAATTAGTTTTGTTTGGACCGTATCGCCAATACAAAGCTGGAAATATTTTTTTTTTTGGTATTTTTTAGAGTCCATACATAGCCCTAGTAAATTGAAATGCGCGTTCAAGTTCAGTATATAGATTTATATTTTGATTTTGATGGAAACTGATCGAAACAGTCGAATTGGCTTGCAAAATATTTCTCATTGTGTTCGGAATGGGGGTAGTAAGCTAGGGACAACAGTCGTTGGGTCTCATTTGAAGGTCGAAATAAAAAGTTACTTTTAGGATTTAAAATAATTAAATAATATATAACCCCCTCTCCCCTTTATTACCTGGTCAACGGTCATTTAATTAAAAAAGGGGGCAGATCGATTTCTCCAAATCGATCGGAGGAAATGGCGATCGTAGCGGCATCGCCTCGCCCCTCCGCTCCACCACCATTCTGCGTCATCTCCTCCACCTCCACCCTCGACCTCAACGTCGATCCCCCCTCTTGAACCCGCGCTATCCACGAACCAGTCTTCGCGCGAGAAACGAAAAACCACCGCGCTCAACCGGAATCGCCACCGTTCCAGGCGAGATCATCGCCCTCTTCGCCAGTCCATCGCGAGTCCATCTCGAGGCACCTCCTGAGCGGCGCCTGAAGACCGCGACTGCCGCTCCTCCTCCGGCTGTGGGATGCGCCCCCTCCCCCCCCCCCCCCCTCTGAAAACCAGTGAGTAATTTTTAATATTAAAAGCATTGTTTTTTTATGTGAATTCTTTTATGAAATGGTTTAAATTAAAAAGGGATTGGATTTTTACATAAATTAAGAACAGTGTATGAATGTAATGACCCGCATTGGCAAAAGTATTATGATTAATTTATTTAATTATATAAATGGTGGGTTAGTGAATTACATGGTCGTTGAATAAAATAATAGTGAATATTTAATTAAAATAATAATTAAATAATATATTTAATTCTGAAATAATCAGAATTGGCTGAAATGGCGATATGGTGTGAACATGATCATCTGTGATATTTAATTCAGTTTAGAATTGAATTAGAAAAACGAATATATTCAATCGTCGACAGTTGAACGTATAGTTTATAATATAATTATAATAGAGCTCGAAATGGCGCGACAGTTCGCTATTTGGCGATTCGAACTTCAACGGAGTATACATGATTCGTTTTAAGCCATATTTATGTGAAACAAGAAACGTGTGGAGCTGGTGGAGTATATCTTTCTAGTGGAAGAGAAAAATCAGGATTTCGTCGTGTAGATTTTGAGATATGCCCAAATCAAATTTTAAAATAGTCGCTATAGAATTGTTTATTGACCGTAATGGTTTATTCGATATAACTAGAGATCGGGTTTGAATTTAGACAAGGTTCTTTTGGGAAGTAGTGATAACTTAATTTTTAGAATTTTACTGTAATTTTTAATTAATTAAATACACAACTTTTTATTTGAAGTATTTCGCACCCTGAAGTCAACATTTTGAAGTTCCAAAATATAAGACCACCTACCGATATTATTATATTTTTGGGATCGTGGTGCTTTGCTGGTCATAACGATATAGCTAATTCTGTCTATAGCAGTATATATATATATATATATATATATATATATATATATATATATATATATAAACGGAGTTACGAAAGGGATACAGATATTTTCCTTAAACAATTTAAAACAGTACGTTGCATAGGCCTTCACCGCAAATACCACGTGAGGTCCATAGGAGACCATGCCTTCAAAATTTGGCAGTATAAATAAGTTATATTTTTATTTCTCAAAACCTAATTCTCATTTTCTCGGATCAGATATTACGCCGCCAGCCTTCATCTCAAAACTAAATAAAATGATATTTCCTTTGAATCTTTTTCCACTGGCAACCTTTTGATAGAACGCAAAACTAGTTCTTGAGTTCAAACAGTAGACTTACGTTCTAGTTTTCGACACATGTGGACTTCAGCGAGAGAAAACCGGAAATGGTAAGATCTTATTTTTGAGATCCTGAGAGTATGAGCATCAACCTCATTTTTGGGTTTGCCTCATACTCTTCTGAGGAAGGAAAGGAGCGGTTGCAGACTTAAACAGAGGAGAGAATGGAGCGGAAGTAGGGTGACTGGACGGGTTCATCATTGGGAAATGGCGCTGGAAGTTCAATTGCCTGGGTGGCGTTTTATGAAGTTGAAGGGAAGGACAAGGTAAATGTGGCATGTTCATTTTGTAAGCACTGAACTGTGACCATGTTTTTCATTCCCCTGCCATTCTTTTGTGACCATTTGAGAAGTGAACAAGAAGAAGTCGGTTTTGTTTCAATGTGTCTAACGTGGATGAAATACTGGGACTGTGCCGGAGTTGTTTCATGAAGGAATGGATTGTACAAGGAGAATGGAGCATGGTGATTAAAAGAGACGCATGAGGAGGGTGCTTTACTGTTAACGTTTGTTGAGGACGAGGCATAGAGGAGCAGATGGGAGAAACAGAGTTCGAAAGCAGTTTTGTTGCATGGGAAAATCCTGGAAGACAGAGAGCTTTGTGTGGTGAAGTAGAAGGCAACGGGTGTTAATTAGCAAGGAAGAAATAGTAAAATATGTGGATCCAGGTTTGTTTCGATGGTGGGCCTATGTGTGGCATGGGGCCGTCGATTTAAATGAATTCGACCAAACTAGTCACGTTGGAATCATAGCAACGAGAGATACCTTTTGGAATGGAATTTGCTGAGAACGGAGCTAGTAATATTTCGTGATAAAATCGAACGGCGGTTGAGTTTAAACGAAATAAAAGCAGAATCGTCAACTGCAGACCAATGTGAGTAAATCTCACTAACTCTGAATAGTTTATAATTTCATGTTGTATCTTTAGAACTATTAGATATTGGCTGATTGACTGTATGTTGACTGTTTGATTGAACTGCTAGTCAGTTAGTTGAATTTTCTATACTGATTTTGTTTAACAGAATTTATCATATAGAACTGAAAGTGATGTTATCTATATTGTTTTACATTTGTGATGCAGGGAAACAGGTTGGAGGAATCCAACGGGGTTCCTCAACATTTATTTTACTGTTTTTCATATATTGTGATATATGATGTGATATATAATCTGCTGTCGATTATATGTGTTTGGACGATACTGATCATCGTGAATTGATATGTTGAATACCATAACATACCGAATGTTGATAAAGGAATATTTTCAAAGTGTATTTTGAAAATGAATTATTTATATAAAATCGATGGATTTTATATAGAAAAGGAAAGGGATTTTTACAAAAGAAATATTTATAAAATCAAAGGATAAGTTAGAATAAACAGGAAATCATTTGTAAAGTGAAGAACCGTTGCTAAAAGTAAATCTTCATAAATTAATAGTTTATTCGAAAGGGAGTTAATCGAATTAGTTATTCGAATAGAATAAAGGAAGTTGTCGAATAAAGTTAAAAGGGGTATTCAAATATAATTTAGCCAAAAGGAGTTATTCGATCAGAATTCATCGAATAGAATTAATTGATTAGAGTTAATCAACCAGAGTTTATCAGTTAGAGCTAAAACAATTGGGAGTTAATCGATGTTAGTTTAATCGATTAGAGTTAAAAGCAAAGGAGTTAATCGATGTTATTTAAATCGATTAGAGTTAAAGTAAAGGAGTTAATCGATGTTAGTTAATCGATTAGAGAATAAAGTAAAAGAAGCTAATCGATGTTAGTTAATCGATTAGTGTTAAAGTAAAGAAGTTAATCGATGTTAGTTAATCGATTAGTGCTAAAGTAAAGAAGTTAATCGATGTTAGTTAATCGATTAGTGTTAAAATAAAAGAAGTTAATCGATGTTAGTTAATCGATTAGAGAATAAAGTAAAAGGAGTTAATCGATGTTAGTTAATCGATTAGAGAATAAAGTGAAAGGAGTTAATCGATGTTAGTTTAATCGATTAGAGTTAAAGTAAAGGAGTTAATCGATTAGAGAATAAAGTTAAAGTAGTTAATCGATGTTAGTGAATCGATTAGAGAATAAAGTAAAAGGAGTTAATCGAATATAGTTTGTTCGAAGAGAGTAAAAGGAGTTATCGAATATAGTTTATTCGAAAGGAGTTAAGTGAAATGAGTAAATCAATAGCGTTAGTCAAATAGAGTTAATCCAATAGTGTTAGTCCAATAGAGTTAATTGATAAGGGTTAATCGAATAGAGTTAAGTGAATAGAATAAATCGAATAGAGATTTATTCGAACGAGAGTTAAGTAAGGAAGTTTGTTAAAGGGATATAAAGTGAACTTTGTCTATTTCAAAGTTAGAAATGTTGTTCAGTTAAGGTCTGAGAGGTAGTTCTACCCCAACTTGATTGGCTTCGTTTTAACTAAGGAATAGTTAAGGTTCGGCAGTAAAGGAAATGGTTTGGGTTGGCATCGCGATGGTTTGTTTAAACATCTGTCCAAGTCCAATGAAGAAGCTTTGGAAATGTTTTCCAAATAAGAAACCAGAAATGTTTTCTAATAAAGAAAACAAGGAAATGGAAATGTTTTCCATTGTTAATAACGTATATTTTCCAAATTTAGAAAATAGGAAACATTGAATATAGGGAAACATGAGATAAGTAAATTAATGGAATAAAGAGATAAAAGTGGAATGATGTTTGATCGATATAAATTTCCATTTGGAAATAATATCGTTGGTTGCACACTTGTTTTTATTTGATAGTTAAATCACAGACTATCGAAATTTTGACCATTTTAACGTTGTTAATATGGAGAGACCGGTTGGATTATTATCCAAAGAACCACTCTGTATTGGCATAAGCGTTGCGAATCATATATGCCAAAGGAAATTGAAGACGGAGTTATGCAAGGGCTATCTTGTTTACAGAATAGTGCCTTCGGTTCATCCTGTTCCTGGATGACTTGTATGGACGGATGTCTGACAGAGTATTTCCAGACGATCACGTATATTGATTTCTCCAACCGTACCAAGAGTGGAAGCAAAGAAGGAAACTTCTTTAGCTAACACATAATGTATGGTTGAGGATGTCAATCGGTGATTTGATGGATTTGACGATGTGACATTCGAAGTAAATCTGATCTGATGATAAAGCGTAGCTTTTAGCCTCATCATCCGGTAAATGACAGAAATCGGGCAGGCAGCATGGCTAAGTCGGTCGCACCGAAGTAGGGTGTATAATCACCTGATCTAGAGTTTCATTTACTTCTAAAAATCTATTGTTGATGCTGTCCCATTCGGGAAACGGTTGCTGATCCCAACTGTTGGTGATATACATTCGATACGCTCAAGCGAAATGAGTGGTCGGTCATGTGTGGCCGGGTTGCAAGATGTTCTTGTTGAACCCAGTGTATTCCTCTCTAGAGGTACACTAGCGAAAGGTGGTCCCATACCTTGTCATAGTTGGAAATCCATTACCCAATACGTGCTTGCGGTTTTGATTGTATACTATATATGTAGAACGTGAGATGAAAGCGTTTCTGCTGGATGATTATATATATACTGTGGTTGATAGACATTATTATAACATCAAAAGGTTTTTGATATAAAGATATTTTGGATTCTCATAAGGGAAAAGCCCGTTCCGTTATGCGGCGTGATCTTATGAGATATCGATTACCTGCTTGAACTGTTTTACACTGTTTTACTCACACCAGTCCCATGACTGACCCGGAGTTTACTTTGTTGTTTTCCCTAAACTCTTGGGTGCCTAAATTTGTATGGGCAGTCAAGTAGTCGGGATTTACAGATATACTGGAAGAGCTTGGAGCAGGAGGCTTCAGGATCATATAGCTATAGTTATTTCCGCTGTGTTGTAAGTGATGTACTTTGATAATGATATGTATATTCAAGTACAGATTTGTATTTCAAAGTTATGTTATGAAATATATTTATTCGTTCCGCTGTGAGGTTCGTGTTACTCTGATGTTGTGTTCTTCTTCTGCTATTCTAAGTTTCTATCTTATCTATTCTCACCCTATAATTTCTTTCACTAATTACCAGGATTTTTTCGATGTTTTGGTTATCGACATCGTGCTTATGTCGATAACCAAAGCCGCTCGAAATCCAGGTCGTTACAGTTGGTATCAGAGCTTAAGTTAAGTGAATTACCTTGGCTCTGTGGCGTGACTCAGTAGAGATAGGGTTAGTAATACCCTAGATTGAGTTGAGTGTATATATACGAGTGAACGTATTTGTTATTGATATAAAAAAATTCTTTTATATTGTGGAGATTCATTGGTTGAGTCGTTTATGAGTTCTGGTCGATCAGTTTGATCCACTGTATCGGTAGAGATTTTGTAAACACTTGAATACGATGAACCATCATGGTATGTTTTGAAAAGAGGGTAAATTAAAATAAGTTTACCCAAAGTATACTTCGATATAGAGGAGATATATATATATCAAAATTTTAATATAGTGGATATATTGGTTGTTATTATAATCGAGTAAGATTATAAATTAAATGGTTATGTAAATAACCAATCAGAATTCATATAAGTGAAATGCATGAAATCAGATGAGTTAAATCTGAAATTTAAACCAGAAATTGAATTAAAATTCTAGAAAATTGGATAAGTGTTTGTAAATGGATTTGGATTAAAACAAGGAAAATTTAAGATCCTGGGAGATTTTAAATTGTTTTACAAGCAGTGTGAATTATATTTTGAAATGAGTTTCAAAGCGGAAATGTTTAGAAATGATTTTATAGTATTGAACTCACTTTGATCGTTGGAAAATAGATTCTGATGATGACAGCTGCATCATCAGTATTCATTTTCGAGTTGTAAGTGACGAATTACTACCAGAAATACTGTTTTGAATTTGTTTTGGGAAAGACAAGCTGTCTTGAATTTCAAAATGGGATTTATAATATAGAATTGAATATAGAATTTGAATAAAGAGAATTCAAATAGAAATTGAATATAGAAAGTCAAAGGGAGTTTGAATATATGAAATTCAATGGAAGTGATATAGAGTTTGAATAAGTGAATTGAAAGGGAATTCAACTATAGAATTTGAATAAGAGAATTGAAATGGAATTTGAATATAGGAAATTCAAATAAAATTGAAATGGAATTCAATTAGTTGATAAACAAGTTAAACATATATTTGAACATGTATATTCAAATAAAAAGGTGAAATGGGCAAACCAGTAATTTGAAAATCACTTAACGAAATAAGTTAAAACGATTGGATTAAGTTGGAATGAATTAGAAATGTATAAATATACATGAGATATGTATGGATAAGGTATGAAGGTATATAAATAGAATGCGCGACAAAAAGGTATGTATTTAATTCATATATGAGATTTTATGCGCCGAATCGGCTAGCTGCTTGGCTTTTCTTTTTCTTTTTTGGATTGGTAAGGGCCATGGGAGGCTATTCGAAATATCCCGATGCTCCTGTTACAAAGGAGGTTATGGCGAATTTTTCCGGGAATTTAAGGAGTTAGAATATTTTTAAGATAATTTGATAGTTAGAAATCAACGTATCGATATATATAGAAGTCGATAAGGAAACGAACTTAGAAATAGAATAGTAAAATCAAAAAGGAAGACTAAGAATAAAATCTAGTAAGAATAGAAAGAGAAAGCATATACGTGTTTAAAGGTGAATAAGTAGTTGTAGGGTGTTGATTTTTCGAGTAAGTAGTCATATCTGCTTTGACGTTATAAATGTTATTCAGTCAAGGTCTGAGAGGTAGTTATACCCTAACTTGATTGATTTCATTATTAACAAATAAATAGTAAAATTTCAGGCTTGAAGATCAATGTTGAATAAGAGTTAATTGAATATAGTATTTGGGTTGTCGTAACGATGTTTTACACAACATCCGTTTTAACCCAAATGAGTGTAACTTGGAAATAGAAATAAAGAATATTTCCTAAGTATAGAAATAAACGAGATCGGAAAAGAGATAAATAATTGGAGTATTTTCCAATTATAAATAGCATATATTTTCTGAAGTTTAGAAAATAAAGGAGGGCGATATTCGGAAATGTTTTCCAAATAACATAAAAGGCCAATATGGTTATTGAAAATATTTGGTTAACAAATATTGATAAAGAAATAGAGAAGTGATTTAACTAATGGAATATTGATTATGGGCTCAGTTGAATTTCAAAAAAGGAAAATTTGATTTTTGAAAAAGTAAATTGTTTAAAATTCCTAGGAAGAGACTGTTTGAATTAAGAACAAATTTAAATAGAAGTTTGCGAAAGTAAGCTGAAATTGAATTGAAAACAGTTAAGTGAAAACTGAATGGAAATAGAACGATATCAGGAAAAATTTGTTCTTGAATAAAATTGGATTGTCGAGATAAGAATTTGAAATGAAAATTGGATTGGGAAGTTAAGAGTTTGAAATCGAGAATGGAACTCGAATTTGAAATAAAATTCGACTTAGGATATAAGCGAATGGTTGTGTTGTGGATAAAAGAAGATGGGGAATTGATTGGAATGATCCTTATATCCGCTGAATTGATAACAGGTGGAAAGGATATAATGATATGCCGACAAAAGGTACAAGTTTATATTTCATATGGTATGAGATTTTGATGAGCCGAATTGGCAAGCCGCTTGGCTGTTTGATTTTCTTTTGGTTGGAGATGGCCCAGGGAGGCGAGTTAGAGTTTGACCGATTGACCAGTACAAAAGAGGTGCTGGCGAAAATTTTCGAAAAGTTATGGTGTTAGAAAATTTTCAGGATTTTTGAAATTTTTTGTTGATAATAATTAATTAATAATTTAATTGAAATTAAATTGGTTCAGTTGAAACTGAAGTTAAAAAGTGAACAAATATGTTCTAACCAGTCGATAGGGTCATTCTCTACCTTAGCAATTTCGAGGACGAAAATATTTTAAGTGGGGAAGATTGTAATGACCCGCATTGGCAGAGGTATTATGATTAATTTATTTAATTATATAAATGGTGGGTTAGTGAATTACATGGTCGTTGAATAAAATAATAGTGAATATTCAATTAAAATAATAATTAAATAATATATTTAATTCTGAAATAATCAGAATTGGCTGAAATGGCGATATGGTGTGAACGTGATCATCTGTGATATTTAATTCAGTTTAAAATTGAATTAGAATAACGAATATATTCAATCGTCGACAGTTGAACGTATAGTTTATAATATAATTATAATAGAGCTCGAAATGGCGCGATAGTTCGCTATTTGGCGATTCGAACTTCAACGGAGTATACAGGATTCGTTTTAAGCCAGATTTCTATGAAACAAGAAACGTGTGGAGCTGGTGGAGTATATCTTTCTAGTGGAAGAGAAAAATCAGGATTTCGTCGTGTAGATTTTGAGATATGCCCAAATCAAATTTTAAAATAGTCGCTATAGAATCGTTTATCGACCGTAATGGTTTATTCGATATAACTAGAGATCGGGTTTGAATTTAGACAAGGTTCTTTTATGAAGTAGTGATAACTTAATTTTTAGAATTTTACTGTAATTTTTAATTAATTAAATACACAACTTTTTATTTGAAGTATTTCGCACCCTGAAGTCAACATTTTGAAGTTCCAAAATATAAGACCACCTACCGATATTATTATATTTTTGGGATCGTGGTGCTTTGCTGGTCATAACGATATAGCTAATTTTGTCTATAGCAGTTTATATATATATATAAACGGAGTTACGAAAGGGATACAGATATTTTCCTTAAACAATTTAAAACAGTACGTTGCATAGGCCTTCACCGCAAATACCACGTGAGGTCCATAGGAGACCTTGCCTTCAAAATTTGGCAGTATAAATAAGTTATATTTTTAATTCTCAAAACCTAATTCTCATTTTCTCGAATCAGATATTACGCCGCCTGCCTTCATCTCAAAACTAAATAAAATGATATTTCCTTTGAATCTTTTTCCACTGGCAACCTTTTGATAGAACGCAAAACTAGTTCTTGAGTTCAAACAGTAGACTTACATTCTAGTTTTCGACACATGTGGACTTCAGCGAGAGAAAACCGGAAATGGTAAGATCTTATTTTTGAGATCCTGAGAGTATGAGCATCAACCTCATTTTTGGGTTTGCATCATACTTTAGAACTCGCGTTTTTCTGAGGAAGGAAAGGAGCGGTTGCAGACTTAAACAGAGGAGAGAATGGAGCGGAAGTAGGGTGACTGGACGGGTTCATCATTGGGAAATGGCGCTGGAAGTTCAATTGCCTGGGGTGGCGTTTTATGAAGTTGAAGGGAAGGACAAGGTAAATGTGGCATGTTCATTTTGTAAGCACTGAACTGTGACCATGTTTTTCATTCCCCTGCCATTCTTTTGTGACCATTTGAGAAGTGAACAAGAAGAAGTCGGTTTTGTTTCAATGTGTCTAACGTGGATGAAATACTGGAACTGTGCCGGAGTTGTTTCATGAAGGAATGGATTGTACAAGGAGAATGGAGCACGGTGATTAAAAGAGACGCATGAGGAGGGTGCTTTACTGTTAACGTTTGTTGAGGACGAGGCATAGAGGAGCAGATGGGAGAAACAGAGTTCGAAAGCAGTTTTGTTGCATGGGAAAATCCTGGAAGACAGAGAGCTTTGTGTGGTGAAGTAGAAGGCAACGGGTGTTAATTAGCAAGGAAGAAATAGTAAAATATGTGGATCCAGGTTTGTTTCGATGGTGGGCCTATGTGTGGCATGGGGCCGTCGATTTAAATGAATTTGACCAAACTAGTCACGTTGGAATCATAGCAACGAGAGCTACCTTTTGGAATGGAATTTGCTGAGAACGGAGCTAGTAATATTTCGTGATAAAATCGAACGGTGGTTGAGTTTAAATGAAATAAAAGCAGAATCGTCAACTGCAGACCAATGTGAGTAAATCTCACTAACTCTGAACAGTTTATAATTTCATGTTGTATCTTTAGAACTGTTAGATATTGGCTGATTGACTGTATGTTGACTGTTTGATTGAACTGCTAGTCAGTTAGTTGAATTTTCTATACTGATTCTGTTTAACAGAATTTATCATATAGCTATAGTTATTTCCGCTGTGTTGTAAGTGATGTACTTTGATAATGATATGTATATTCAAGTATAGATTTGTATTTCAAAGTTATGTTATGAAATATATTTATTCGTTCCGCTGTGAGGTTCGTGTTACTCTGATGTTGTGTTCTTCTTCTTCTGCTATTCTAAGTTTCTATCTTATCTATTCTCACCCTCTAATTTCTTTCACTAATTACCAGGATTTTTTCGATGTTTTGGTTATCGACATCGTGCTTATGTCGATAACCAAAGCCGCTCGAAATCCGGGTCGTTACAGTGAAAGATTATATTTTTTATATATGAAAGATTATATTTTTATAATGAAAAAGATTATATTTTTATAATTAAAAAGATTATATATTTATAAATAAAATGAGGTGATTTTTGCTAATGCAAAGTAAAGATTTGATTGTTATAATATTTTCAGAAATGTAAAAGTTTGATTTTTATACTATTTTCATTAAGATAAAAATGCGATTTTTATATAATAGAAAATATAAAAATATGATATTTATATATATAGCGAATTAAAAATATAATTTTTAGCAAAGTAAAAATATGATTTTTATCGTTTAAATGACAATGTAAAAACATGATTTTTATATATTCATTAGCGATAGAAAGATTCGATTTTTTTTATCTATATAGTAGCAGTATAAAAATGTGATTTTTTTTATATATGTATAGTAACGATAAAAATATGATTTTTATATATGAACAGCGTGAAAAGAATGCGTTGGAATTCCGAACAAATCCAAGCAGTTCGGAAAGAAAGACCGGCGGAGTGGAACCCTCCGTGAGTACTCCTCACTTTTATTTTATTTTCTATTTAAAATATATACTAGGATGCAGACAATGCTTAGCAGCACCCGACACCGGTCGTCCACAGACCATGGACGACTTGTTTGTTTAATTGACTGTGTTGTGAAAATTGATTGTGTGATGTGGAATGGAATAAAATATTTTATAGTTAAAAATATTTTGTAGTTAAAAATATAATTTTTAACGTGTATATGAATAAAATAAATTTTTATAAACAAATCGGATGATTTGTTTATGTACACACATTTGACTGATATTGATTGGGAGGATAAATTTTACACATCCCCCAACCGCACAAATAAAACCTATGTTTGATTGTTTGAAACCCCACACAGGTATTGGGATGATATATGACATACACTAGTCCCAATAATTAGTTGTATGTCAATCGGTTGGTTGACAAGCTGTTGTAAGCGTTGAATACTTATATTTAATACTTATGCAGTGCAGAATGCACTTTGGATGATGGTTGACTGCATTTGATTGTTGTTATACACATGTGTTGTATGAAATCCATATAAATAACATTATATGGTAATTGACTGTGTCTGATTCCAGTTCAGAATTAATGAATACTTTAAAGTAATACTCAGTATAAAGATCAAAATCTGATTTTGATGTCCGATTTGGGATGGACACGAATATATTTAAATATATAAAGTCGTGTTGATTAGATTGATGCCATTTTGATGTGAACGATATTTATATCGATTTTATTCATTTTTATAATGAATATCGAAAAAGAACTGATTTCAAAATATAATGGTTTGAAAATACTATCATTTATATATGGATGATATGGAATATTCAATTTTGATTTGGAATTGAATATGAAGTTGAAACTGTTTTGAAAATGAATTTAAAACGATTTATAAAATACGTTTTAAAAGGAAATCGATGAAATATATTTTATATATATAATATAATGGCCTGAATAGAACGCGCCGCATTGCGGCAGTTCGCAAATTTCGACCATTGACTTCAAACGAACATTGCGGGAGATCCGACCGTCGGATTCTCCTAAAACCGGAACATTTGGGTTCGTATCGAAAAGAGATTTCTAATGAATATTAGAGACTTGAAATCTAACGGTTGGATTTGGAATTATGTCCAAATCAAATTTGGAAAAGGTCGCTGTAAGTGCAGTGTGATGGCCGTTTATGGAAATCGACTGTACTGGCCTTGATAAAATTATTAAAAATATCAATAATTAGTGTAAAATCATAAGAAATGAATTGGAAAGAATTGGGATGAAAAATTCCATATTTGAAAAGATAAAAATAGAATTTTGTCGAAATGAACTAGTTTTGAGTTAGAATAATAAATTCAATATTTTTAAAATAAATAAATTGGATTTGAAATGGTTTTAAAAATAACTAGGATTTCCAATATATTAATTGGAATGGATTTGAATCGAAATTATGCTCGGAATATTTCAATATTGGATTTCATGATTATAAAGAGATTGTGGAGGAATTTGGAAGATATATATATATCATTATTCCAATACGATATTTGTTGGTTTCAGAATTTGGTATTGAATATAAGCCGATATGTTTTCAATTCAGAGCCTTGTATTTAATATCGAGTTGGATTTTGAGTTCGTCGTGAATGGTATCTTTAATAATACTGTTCTTGAACCGAATGGAGTAAAGAAAATTAGAAACTAACTGGAGATTAGTTAAGTTGAATGGTTTCCTGGGTATTGATCTGATGTTGATTTCGGCCTTCAGGATTAATATTTAGGGTATTGTTCTCTTACTAATTTACGGTTAGAGGCTAATGTGAATTGGGTTTATTATGAACTGTGTTTTTAACGACATTCGTTCTTTAGCCCGATTTACAATGAAATGTGACTTGGGATTTATAAATCTTTTTATTTAGATTTAACGGGAATTTTCCAAGGTAACATTTTCCAATTTAATATATTAAATTGGAATTGAGTGGAATTCGATTTGATAATAATCGAAGTGAACGTCTGTGGAGGAAGACTGTTAGTACATATGGAATTTAAGAGGCGTTGCCGTTATTCCATTTATATTATTGGTCAGATATGGAAATTGATATCGATTATATATTGATTTGTTCTTCCGTAAAAATTCCATAATTAATGGAATGTGATTTGGGTTTGTCGTGAATGGTTCCTTTAATAATACTGTTCTTAAACCCAATGGAGTTAAGAATATCAGAAAATAACTGGAGATTAATTAAGTCGAATGGTTTCCTGGGTATTGATCTGATGTAGGTTTCGGCCTTCGGGGTTAATACTTGGGGAATTGTTCACTTGCTAATTACGGTTAAAGGCTAATGGATTGGAATGTGGATTTTGGGTTTATCGTGAACCGTGTTTTAAATGACATTGGTTCTTTAACCCAGTTAAAGACAGGATATGATTTCCCAAGTTAAAAAATTGTTAATATTGATTTTTGGGAAGATTAAAACCAAGTGGAGTTTTAATGCATTTTTAATTAGATTGAAACGATATCCAAATGAAGATTAAAGAATAAATTTAAAGAATTTATCTTTGATAAAATTAATGGGAACCTTTCCCAAAGTATAAGAATATTTGAATAAAGGAATATTCTGGATTGGAATGAGGCGTATGTTGTGTTTTTGTAGCACTTGTTTATTATGTACGCGAGTTATTCCGAATGACCGGGTTTATCCCATTCTGAATAACTGATTCGACAATATGTCGAGGATGAAGATAGTGGTCGAAGACCGGAGGTCTTCACATCGTTTGGATGATTACTGATGTCTTGATTTGGGCTGTACACCCGAGGCAAGGTAATAAGTGGTGATTGT
This sequence comes from Allium sativum, assembly GCA_030737875.1. Classification (NCBI taxonomy): domain Eukaryota; kingdom Viridiplantae; phylum Streptophyta; class Magnoliopsida; order Asparagales; family Amaryllidaceae; genus Allium; species Allium sativum. The sequence continues at coordinate 196,968,787 of CM060910.1, read as the reverse complement.
CCAGACGTACTTGGAGATCAATGATCGATGGATATGCGAGGGCCTCTCCCCTATATTGGACATATAGGGGAGGAATAAGGTGCCTCCGGTTTCGTTCAAACCCAGAACGAATTTGAAAATGGTTGTGTGTCTGACATCGGATTTCATTCTGTGTGATTGATAGACATTGGTTGCATAGCGTGAATTTCCTATGTCGCATGCTGAGATGCAAATGATCAAGGCTTCTGTTGAAAAGCAGGGTCTTGTGGTTGATGATCAAAGCACGGCTTTAATATAGCGTAGCTTTGTGTAGCATTAATTCGCGAGCCTCACACCCCGGTGTGAGGGAGAGGACATCAGGGAGGGCATGCGTTTCCTTCTAGCTAGGAGTGGTGTCAGCGTTTTACTAGCCCTGACATTTTACTTATGTGGATGATGGATTGCGAGGCGCCTCAGTCATATCGGTCGATCCGGGGCCGATGAAGTCATTTGGCTCATTTACACCCCATAGGGCGGGGAAACGTATTGTTCAGGCATTTTAATCCACATCGAGTGGATCATCCTTGAGGATCCAAAGGCTTGACAGAGTACGTGCCTGAGACATGGGCTAGATTGTCTCGAAGCGGTAAGGGCGGTCCCTTTCCTTGGTTCGCAGATGTAAATCCAACTTCCAATACGTGGCATTTGCGGTTTTGATTGTAGAGCCTAGTATTGGCGACATGGTATATGATACCCATGCCATCTAGGATTGATACATTTATATTTGAAGCTGTTTTAAACACTATGCACTTATAATAGTATCAAATGATTTGTTTTAACATACCAAGCATGTTTGGATATTATAAGGGAAAACTCTATCCCTCGGCTTGTGTTGCATTGTGTGATAGGACCTGGGTCTTATAATAGCTTCATTTTTCCAAAAAGAATTGCGCTGTTTTGTTATATGCACTGGTATTCTTGGGAGGAAACCCGTTTCGTGTTATACGGCATGGTCCCTTGATATATCTAATTTAAAGTAAAGTTTTAAATAACTGTTTTAGTTCTCACACCAGTCACATGACTGACCTGGGGTTTATTGTTTTTAACCTGCACTCTGGGTGCCCCTATTTCCCACACGGGCAGGTAGTAGTTTTGCTTTTGCAGATTTATATTCATAGGATCCTAGTTTACAGCTGGAATGATATTCAGAAAGCTCTATATCCGTATATTCTTTTCAGCTGTGTTTTGTATTATTTTCCACTGCTATGTAATGTATTGTAATCTCTGATATTAATCAAATGTATATTATTTGTTCATACTCTGTATATTCCTGTATTCTGATGAAATTTTTGTAATAAGCAATGAAATGTTCTTCTGTTTGTGTTCTGATTCGTCTTGTTCTCAAAGAAATTCGTGCTTTCCTTCACGGGGAAGTTCGGGTCGTGTCAATTTGAGCTAGAGGTATGACTGAAAGTTTCTACTGCCACAACATGAAGCATGAAGCAGGTGTAGCAAGTAGATGCAAGAGATGTAACGCATGAGAGATGGTGGAAAGTGCATGATGCGATGCTAGAGAACCTGCAGAGTTTTTGCCTTCTGAGGTCAAAGTAGAAGGTAAGCGGAGTAAGGTAACCATGTGGATGGGCATTGAAAGAGAAACATGACTGATCCCAGGGTTTATGCTAGATTTACAAGATTATGGCTCGGGTGATGTTGGCTGCATAAGTTGAAATTTTGATGTTTTATAGTAAGAGTTGGTAAGGAAATGTAATGGTGTTTAGACTATGGTGGAGGATGTTGTATTCAATGGGCAGAAGTGCGGTAGATCTGAAACGTGCAGAGTTGATGTTGTTGCTAAATCAATGCTCATCCTCCTTGGAATTGATGATGGACTTATTTATTGGTTTCATTCGATATGCATGGCTTGTGTAAGGGATTGAACTAGTGTGTTTCAGTTTAGTTGTTGGCTTTGATTTGTTGTTGATTTGATTGGATAAAAAACAAAAGGAACCCATCTTCTATATGGGTATGGAGCTTTTGCGTTGGGATTTGTTTGGGTCCAAGGTCAGCTTTGTTGAAGGTTCTGAAAGAGGGGATGACTTCTAGAAGCTAGGTTAGAGAGAAATTAGAGCGAGATGAGTTGTGGAAAGGCGATCAAAAATAAATAAAACGAACGATAAGAAAGACATTTCAAACAAAATAATTAGAGAGTTTCACATTCTCCCCTCTGTCGGTCTCAGATGTGGAAACAATAGCAGTAGCAGCGATTTCAATATTCAATTCTTCAAATCCAAACACTAAAAAAAATCACACTGCCAAGATCTGATGCTTGCTGACGAAGACTGAGAAAAAACAAATTCATCGAAAGAAAGAGTTACTCAATGAAATGTTATTGTGACAAGATTTGGAAGCATTACTTGAGTTTGGACTGCTCACGAAATGAAGATTGTTGCTATGAAAATCGAACCCGCTAGGACTCATCATTGAATCTGGAAGCTCTTCCTTGCCACTGCATGAATGCTACTGGTGTCTGACCTAATGATGTCGGAGTTTGAATCAAGGTATGGGTCTTTGTTTTGTTTGCTATTGAATATTGATGGTGGTTGGTTATAGTAGCAGAGTTTGCACTAATTAGATAGTGGCAGAGTTGCAAGTGTGATGAGTTTGTGTTGATCTGCAATGATGTAGAGGAGGCAGTTGCAGGTAAGAAAAAAGGTTGAAGAGGGGCTAGTGAAGTAAGGTAGAGAAAGGCGCTAAGTGCATATTTAGATTTGGAATGATGTTGGAAACTGACTGTATTCGATTGAGGAGATGGAGATGATTTGGTAATGAACTTTATATGGAGCTTAGGTTCTATATAGCAGTTGTATGAAGGTTGAAATACCATGTAATGGATTTCAGGTGCGATTTTTATATGAATAGTTGCATGTAGTTTATATATGTGATGAAGTATTGCTTTTGGTGGTGTAGAAGTTTCAGGTTGATGGATGTGGATATTGAAGTGCACTGGAGTTTGCAGTGGAAGGTGTTCCTAGTTTTGGTAAAGATTTGAAGTGCTAGGTTGGTCTGCTGCATATTTAAAGTAAGGTGATGTTCACTGGACTATTCAGAAATGAGATGTTGAAGTTGAAAAAAGTGTCAATTGAGGGATAGGGAGAGCATGCATGCATTGTTTGTTTAGCTGCAGTGTAGGTTTGTGTTGTCGCATTGCTATGATTGTGTTAATGAAGATTGAGTTGGTTTTCAAATGGTTGTCGCAATCACGATGTTGGTAACAGAATAAAGAAAACATTTTGAGAATGTTGGTTGCAAATGTAATAGTAAAGTGGACGAGCTTGGATATGAGGTTGGACAATGTGAAGAGTGTTTGTGAACTATTTGAGGAAATACCTATTTAGAAAACAGGTACACGCCTACAAGTGAAGTAGTTGGGTCTGTGAGTGAAACAGACTTGGTTTTGTGTCATCCAATAAGTAAGGAAGAAGAACTGTGGTTCTCACTTGTTGGGGATGACATGTACAATGGAAGACCCGAATGGGAGGTCATTAGATCCCTAAGAGGAAACCAAAAGTACTAGTTGATGGTTAAAGTACCAATCAACGTAAAACAGTTGAGCAAGCCCAACCAGATAGAGATGAGAGTTTGATCGAGATCGTCTATGCAAGGCGATAAAGAAATTGTGTTGTAAACTGAATGTGGGCACTTTCAGTTTAAGGGAGGGTGTTTGAAGTTGTGTTTGAATAAGTCTTGCTAAATAAGTGGAGACGTGATGAAATACACATGTTGCGTAGGTTTATTAATGAGTCTAAGGTTATCTAGTTATTAGACCCTTTTTTTATGTATTGCATGTGCTTGTATGCCTATATATTCAGGCCATCTCTTCAATGAAAGAATCAACGCATTTTTTTCTTTACCTCTTATATTCCTAACAATTCTGATAGCCTTTCGAATTGTTTGATTTTGGTCCACCTCTTAATCCGACTTCGATTTTCTTGCCCTCATCTTCTTCGCTTCAGCTAACAATTGGTAAGTTTAATTTTTATTGATTGATACAAACCCTGTAGGTTTTACTTTCAATTATTACATTTGTTGCTATAATTGGAAGGTACGATAAATTGTTTCATTTTAATAAATTTTTCATATTTTGAGTGTCGTTTTGGCCGGAATATTGTTTTATTTTTTCTTGATAACCATAGTTACGCAAGTTTGGTTGTTGAGTTGCAATAACTATCCAGATCTACACCTACTTTTTCGTTTAAAAATTGTAGTTTTACCGAAAGATGATTGATTTAATTGCATTCATGTTAACTGAAGCTAGATTAACTGATTGTTATTCATTAAATTTGTTATATTTTTCATTTAATTCGATGGGTTGAATGTGTAGATTTTGAATCCTCCATTCCAATCGTCATTTGTATGTATATATTTGTAACAACATAATTCAGTTCATTGTTTACATAATGCACCTCTCAAATAAAATGTCCAACTTAGCATACATCAGCCAAGCGTTATTCGCAAAGTTCTAAAGCATTCTGACAAAGTTATGAAGCACCCTGAAGCCAATATTTAGTCTGCAATTGAAGATAGCTTGGCACCTATTGATGATAGTTCCAGCCTTCGAATAACCGCAGAAGTAGAAAAGTAGAAGAGATGAAGATAATTTCAGTTTTCAAGCTACTGACTCAGTTGGCATTGTTAATTATCCTGCATGGACATAATTGATATGATTATGGTAACATTATCCATCAACTGATTTATTTCATTCAACTAATCAACATTTGTTGACTTTTCTCTTATTATTTTCGTTTTAGATACTGGACATTCTGATGTTCAATGAAGTATCTGAAGGGTGGTCTACACATTTTAAGTCAACATCCAATATGAGAATTTGATTATATTGTACAGTTCACTGATAGTTTTCTTCTTAGTTTATTGATAATTTTCTTCAATAAAATATAGTTTTCTTCTTAGTTTATTGATAGTTTGCAATTTGACTGGTGCAAAGTTACATATTTGATTATTTTCTTTTTGAATATTGTTTTTGTGTCATATTGAAGGTACGTTACAAGCTCCAACAAGCTCTAAAGGATAAGAAATCAAGGTAATCATTATTGATGTTGATGCCAACAATGTATGCAAATCATGCAGTACCATTGTGGCTTTGCTAAAGCAGATTCATCTAGCTAATAATAAAAGATGAGGCACATGGTTTTTCATTCATATTTTCTGTAGATTTGGTTTCCTCTTCTACAACTTGCTTTGATTCATACTTTAGCTGTAATAACCAGGAAATCAAAGCCAATTTAAAATTTTTATTTTGGCAATTTTAGTGAATTTTGAGTATTTAAAATGAATTATTTTAAATAATAGTGAGGAGAAATTTATTTTGAATAGAAATAGAAAGCATATATTTATATAGATCGACGTTAGAATATAAATATTTTATTTTAATTATAAAAGGAATTGAAAATGGCGCGGTAGTTCGAAAATTCGATTTCAAAGTTCAAATGGATGTACAGGATTCAAATTAAACCGGATTTTAGTGAAACCAAAAATATTTGAATCTATTTGAGAATATCTTTCCAACGAATCCGAAAAATTGAAATTTCATAGCGGGAATCAAAAGTTACGTCCAGTTGTAAATTCAGAATAATCACTATGGAATTTTGGCCCATAAAATGAAAATTTTGTAAACAACCTCGGTTTTCAACGAGACCACTCTTGTTGGATCCGGGATGTCAAGTTATGGCAAGATTCCAAAATTCATAATTTTCTGAATCAATATGTGAGCGTGGCAAAGGAAAACGTGTTTTGACAGTTTTAGTCAATTTCGATCGACCTGAAAATGGCCATTTTTCAAATGATCTCAGAATTTGACGAAATCAGTTTTGTTAGAACCATATTATCAAAACATAGCCAGATTTATTTTTCTGGAATTTTTGGGGTCCGTATGCGACCTCGGTAAATTGAAATGTGCGTTTGAATTTAAAATATAATGATTTATATTTTAAATTTAACGAAAACTGATCGTAACAGTCGAATTGGCTTGCGGGACATATCCCATTGTGTTCGGATGAGGGTAATTAGTTGAGGACGACAGTCGATGGGTTTGATTTAGAGTTCGAAATAAAATGTTACTTTATGGGATTAATTAAATAAAATAATATATATACATACCCTTTCCCCATCCCCTTCCACAAACCCGATTACCCAAACCCAGACCTGAATCAAATTCTGCCACTCCCCCATGTAGTCCACCGCCGTCGCGATTCCCCACCTCCGGCGCCGCTTCGCGGGAACCCCCCCCCCCCCCCCAGTCGCCTCTTCACTCTCTCTCTCTCTCCTCACCCCTTCTCCCTCCTCGTTTTAAATCCCTAACCGCAATTCCAGTCGCCGTGGCCCACTTCCGACCATCGCTGGCTAATGCGCCACCCCCAGGCCGACGCGCAGACCTCCCCCCGTGCCGCCAAGAGCCGCCAGCTCCGAGCTCGCGCCCTCCAGTTCGAACGCAGCGAAGAAAACCATTCCTGGTTGAAAAAAAGCCAATCAATGTAAGCTTATCTTCCTGATTTTGATTTCTAGATAGATAAGAATTTTATATACATAAAGTTAAGATTTTTAATTGAATAAAAATATGATTTTTGTTAATTATGTAAAGACACGATTTTTAATCGTAAACATATGTTTTTTTATCGCATAAAAGACATGATTTTTAATTATAAAAGATATGATCTTTAACGTTGTAAAAATATAATTTTTAGCGGTATAAAAATATAATTTTTATATATAAGATAGTAATATAAAAATATGATTTTTATATGGATGATAGCGCCATAAATATTTGAATTTTATATTAGTAGCAAACTAAAGATGCGATTTTTAATATCATAAAGTTTTGATTTTTAATTTAGCAAAGTTTAGATTTTTATGTTAATAAAGATTAGATTATTCCTTAGTAAAGATTAGATTTTTCATTCTGTAAAGATATGATTTTTAATAACGTAAAGAAATGATTTTTAAATATTGAAAAGGAACTGATTTTTATAATTTATAGAACAGTATAAAAATATGATTTTTATTTTATGAATAGCGATATAGAGATATGATATTTATTATATAGACAACATTATAAAAATGTGATTTTTATAAAGAGAATGGCGAGAGAAAAATATGATTTTTATTATATGAACACCGTTATAAAAATAGAATTTTTATCTATATAGGAGCAATATAAAAACGTGATTTTTATCCATATAGCATAGTTATAAAAATGTGATTTTTATATACATAGCAACAATATAAAGATGCGGTTTTTATATATGTAATGGATACGGACAACGAAAGTGACAAAGGGCAAACACGACGAAGATATCTACATATGAAGAGTCGTGGCGTTTGGTTTAGCTTTTGGATGAGAACTCCTCATTTTTAATTTGTTTTCTAGTTGAAATATATACTAGGATGCAGACGGTGCTTAGTAGCACCCGACACCCATCGTCCACAGACCATGGATGACTTGTTTGTTTGATTGCTGTGTTGTGAAATTTGATTGTGTGGTGTGAAATGAAATAAAATATTTTATCGAAATTTGAAATCTAACGGTTGGATTTGGAATTATGTCCAAATAAAATTTGAAAAAGGTCGTTGTAAGTGCAATTCGATGGCCGTTGATGGAAATCGACTGTACGGGCCTTGATAAAATTATTAAAAATAGTAATAATTTGTCTAAAATCATAAGAAATGATTTGGAAAGAATTGGGATGAAAAATTCCATATTTGAAAAGATAAAAATAGATTTTTATCGAAATGAACTAGTTTTGAACTAGAATTATGATCCCATTTATTTTTAAAATAAAGAAATTGGATTTGGAATGGTTTTGAAAATAACCAGAATTTCCAATATATATAAAGTGGAAATGGATTTGAATCGAAATTGTCTTTGGAATATTTCGATGTTGAATTTCGTGATTATACAGATATTGTTATGAAAATTTGAAAGATATATTTATATCTTTATTTCCAACACGACATTTGTTGGTCATAGAATTTGATATTGAATATAAGCCGATATATTTTCTATTCAGAGCCTTGTATTTAATATCAAATGGGATTTGGGTTTGTCGTGAATGGTGTCTTCATTAACACTGTTCTTAAACCCAGTTGAGAAAAAGATTAAATCATTTTATTAGATTTATTGAAGTATACCAATTAAATGATATTTAATTGGAATTGAATTTGAATTGTTTTGGGTTTATCGTGAACCGTGTTTTAAATGACATTGGTTCTTTAACCCAGTTAAAGACAGGATACGATTTCCCAAGTTAAACAATCATTAATATTGATTTTTGGGAAGATTGAAACCGAGTGGAGTTTTAATGAATCTTTAATTAGATTGAAATGATCGAGAATGGAGTATCACCAGTTTTGCTCCAGGCGATAGTTAAATCTTTAATTAGATTTGAACGTGAAATGGTAATTGAATTTACCGATAACACCGTGGTGTTAGATATGAAGTATTACCAGTTTTACTTCATGGGATAAATAGGTTGGGATTGAGAAATTAAAACAAATGATTACTTCGGTAAGGTTCGTTAATCCCGACTAGTTTGGGTAAACCGTAATTTGGTTTGAATTGATATTCAAAAGAAGATTAAAGAATAAATTTAAAGAATTTATCTTTGATAAAATAAATGGGAACCTTTCCCAAAGTATAAGAATATTCTGAATTGGAATGAGGTGTATGTTGTGTTTGTGTAACACTTGTTTATTATATACGCGAGTTATTCAGAAAGACCAGATTTATCCCATTTTGAATAACTGATTCGACGATGTGTCGAGGATGAAGACGGTGGTCGAAGACCGGAGGTCTTCACATCGTTTGGACAATTACTGATGATCTTTATTGGGCTGTACACCCAAGAGGAGGGAATCACCGGTTTCGTTCAGACCCAGAACGGACTTGTAAATGGACTGTGTGTCTGACATTGGATATCATTCTGTGTGGTTGATGTATATCGGTTGCATGGAGTGGTTTTCCTGTGTGGCATGGTAAGATGCAAATGATCAAGGCTTCTGTTGAAAAGCAGAGTCTTATGGTTGATGATCAAAGCACGGCCTGCGTGGCCTAGCTTTGTGTAGCGTTGATTCGCGAGCCTCACACCCCGATTGTGAACCAGAAACGGGAGAGGACATCAGGGAGGGCATGCGTTTCCTTCTAGCTAGGGTAGTGTCAGTGACCTACCAGCACTGACATTTATATTATTTACACCTGTGTGGTTGTTGGATTGCGAGGCGCCTCGGATATATCGGTGACTATGTGGAGCCGATGGAGTAATTTGGCTCATTGACGCCCCAAAGGGCGGGGAAACGCAGTGTTCAGGCATTATAATCCACATCGATGGACCGGCCCTGGCGATCCAAGGGGCAGTTGCATCTGTTCCTGAGGGGCGGGCTAGAGCGTCTCGAATTCAGTAGAGGACGATCCCTTGCCTCGGTTCACAGATGGAAATCCAACTTCCAATACGTAACTTTGCGGTTTTGATTGTAGAGCCTAGTATGGAGACATGATATATGGTATCCATGCCGTCTATGATTGATATTTATGATTGAAATTGTTTTGACACTATACACTTATAGTAATAATAAAACATGAAATTTAGCGTATCAAGCATTCTTTGGCTATTGTAAGGTAAAACCCTATCCTCCACCTTGTGTTGCATTGTGTGATGGGACCTGGGTCTTATAATAGCTTCATTATTTCTTTATTTAGCATTGCGCTGTTGTTTAATGCACTGGTATTCTTGGAAGGAAACCCGTTCCGTGTTATACGGCATGGTCCCTTGATTTACCTAACTTTAAAATAAAGATTAATAACTGTTTTAGTTCTCATACCAGTCACATGACTGACCTAGAGTTTATTGTTTTAACCTAAACTCTGGGTGCCCTTATTTTGACACGGGAAGCTAATAGTTTTCGTTTTGCAGATTTATATTCACAGGAACCTGGTTTACAGCTGGAATGACATCTGAAAAGCTCTGTATCCGTATATCTCTTTCAGTTGTGTATTGTATTATTTTTCCGCTGCAGTAATGTATTTAAATCTCTTATATTTCTCTGATGTATAATATTTATTCATACTCTGTATATTCTTGTATTCTGATGGAATCGTTGTAATTAACAATGAAATGTTCTTCTATTTGCATTCCGATGTGGCTTGTCCTCAGTACAATTCGTGCTTTCCTTACCGAGGAAGTTCGGGTTGTAACAGCTTGGTATCAGAGCTTTGGTTTACAAAGCTCGAGAACAAGATACATTAGAACCAAACGAAAGAATTCATCATAGATTGGATTAGTGATATCCAATAAGAATGACTCGTTATAGATAGGATCAGTAGTATCCTAGAACGAGTGTGAAGAGTAGTGTTTTGAAAATCAAAATGAAAACAATTTTTGTTTTGAAAAATTAAATCAATTATTCATATTTGATTATTTATTTGTATTGAATTTGGACAATCCAATATATAAAGATTTTGCATATACGTCTGATCCACAGATATTCAAAGTTTTAATATATTGGGTAGATATAGAATCACGCTCTAGTCGCCCGGAGATGGTTCTGATGATTGAAGCTTCATCATCAGAATTTATGTTCGAGTGACGAAAGTGGGATTTCTATATATTTCCAATTGACTGGTGTGAGAACCAAAATTAGATAGGACCTATTGTTGTGATTTGGCATCAAAAATCTGATTTTTGGACTATGTATCCAAGTTATGAATTTGAAAAGCTAATCAACTAATTGATTGATGATTGTGTTGTTTGATTATTGGTTGATTAATTAAGATTTGAATCATTTAGCCAAATTGTATCAAATAGTGAGTTGTATTGAAAATTAGTCTCATTTGCATGCATATACATGTACTTACATTGAACAGGTCATAGCAAGGAGGCTAGAGCAGAAGAATAAAATTGTTTGCCCAACAAATAGGTACATGTTTACAAATTTATTGGGTTTGTATGATTTTATGTGTCGATTGGCTAGCGGCTTAGCTGTTTCTTTTTCGTTTTGGATTGGTGAGGGCCATGGAAGACTATTTGAAATATCCCCAAGCTCCCGGTGCAGGGGAGGTTATGGCGAAATTTTTCGAAAATTTAGGGTATTAGCAAAAATTTTGAAAAGTTCCTAGAAACTGAAAAATTGAAGAACTTAAGCCGTAATGAAAATAATGGAAGTTGAGTTGGTTTGTAAAACATCTTTCTGCTTCGTTCCTTTTCGAGGACGAAAAGTTTTAAGTGGGGGAGATTGTAATAACCTGGAAATCTGAGCCAATTTAAAATTTTTATTTTGCCAATTTCAGTGAATTTTGAGTATTTAAAATGAATCATTTTAAATAATAGCGACGAGAAATTTATTTTGAATAGAAATAGAACGTATATATCTATATAGATTGACGTTAGAATATAAATATTTTATTTTAATTATAAAAGGAAATGAAAATGGCGTGGTAGTTCGAAAATTCGATTTCAAAGTTCAAATGATTGTACAGGATTCAAATTAAACCGGATTTTAGTGAAACCAAAAATATTTGAATCTATTTGAGAATATCTTTCCAACGAATCCGAAAAATTGAAATTTCATAGCGGGAATTAAAAGTTATGTCCAGTTGAAAATTCATAATAGTCACTATGGAATTTTGACCCTTAAAAATGGAAATTTTGTAAATGGCCTCGGTTTTCGACGAAACCACTTTTGTTGGATCCGGGATGTCAAGTTATGGCAAGATTCCAAAATTCATAATTTTCTGAATCAATATGTGAGCGTGGCAAAGGAAAACGTGTTTTGACAGTTTCAGTCAATTTCGATCGACCTGAAAATGGCCATTTTTCAAACGATCTCAGAATTTGACGAAATCAGTTTTGTTAGGACCATATCATCAAAACATAGACAGATTTATTTTTCTAGAATTTTTGGGGTCCGTATGCGACCTCGGTAAATTGAAATGTGCGTTTGAATTTAAAATATAATGATTTATATTTTAAATTTAATGAAAACTGATCGTAACAGTCGAACTGGCTTATGGGACATATCCCATTGTGTTCGGAATGGGGGTAACTAGTTAGGGACGATAGTCGGTGGGTTCGATTTAGAGTTCGAAATAAATTGTTACTTTATAGGATTAATTAAATAAAATAAAATAATATATATACATACCCTTTCCCCCATCCCCTTTCACATACCCGATTACCCAAACCCAGACCTAAATCAAATTCTGCCGCTCCCACATGTAGTCTACCGCCGCCACGATTACCTACCTCCGGCACCGCCTCGCCGGAGCAGCCCCCCCAGTCGCCTCGTCCCTCTCTCTCTCCTTCCCCCTTCTCCCTCCTCGTTTTAAATCCCTAACCGCAACTCCAGTCGCCGTGGCCCACCTCCGATGGTCGCTGGCAAATGCGCCACCCCCAGGCTGACGCGCAGACCTTCCCACCCTCCCCCTCCGTGCCGCCAGGAGCCGCCAGCTCCGAGCTCACGTCCTCCAGTTCGAACGCAGCGAAGAAAACCATTCCTGGTTGAAAAAAAATCCAATCAATGTAAGCTTATCTTCCTGATTTTGATTTCTAGATAGATAAGAATTTTATATGCATAAAGTTAATATTTTTAATTGAATAAAAATATGATTTTTGTTAATTATGTAAAGACACGATTTTTAATCGTAAAGATATGTTTTTTTATCGTATAAAAGACATGATTTTTAATTATAAAAGATATGATCTTTAACGGTGTAAAAATATAATTTTTAGCAGTATAAAAATATAATTTTTATATATAAGATAGCAATATAAAAATACGATTTTTATATGGATGATAGCGCCATAAATATTTGAATTTTATATTAGTAGCAAAACTAAAGATGCCATTTTTAATATCATAAAGTTTTGATTTTTAATTTAGCAAAGTTTAGATTTTTATGGTAATAAAGATTAGATTTTTCCTTATGTAAAGATTAGATTTTTCATTCTGTAAAGATATGATTTTTAATAACGTAAAGAAATGATTTTTAAATATTAAAAAGGAAGTGATTTTTATAATATATAGAACAGTATAAAAATATGATTTTTATTTTATGAATAGCGATATAAAGATATGATATTTATTATATAGACAACATTATAAAAATGTGATTTTTATATAGAGAACGGCGAGAGAAAAATATGATTTTTATTATATGAACATCGTTATAAAAATAGAATTTTTATCTATATAGGAGCAGTATAAAAACGTGATTTTTATCAACATTGCGTAGTTATAAAAATGTGATTTTTATATACATAGCAACAATATAAAGATGCGGTTTTTATATATGTAGTGGATACGGACAACGAAAGTGACAAAGGGTAAACACGACGAAGATTTCTACATATGAAGAGTCGTGTTTGGTTTAGCTTATGGGTGAGAACTCCTCACTTTTAATTTGTTTTCTAGTTGAAATATATACTAGGATGCAGAGGGTGCTTAGTAGCACCCGACACCCATCGTCCACAGACCATGGATGACTTGTTTGTTTGATTGCTGTGTTGTGAAATTTGATTGTGTGGTGTGGAATGAAATAAAATATTTTATCGTTATAAATATTTTATAGTTAAAAGTATAATTTTTAACGTGTATATAAAATAAATATTTATAAACAAATCGGATGATTTGTTTATGTACACCCATTTGACTGATATTGATTGGGACGATAAATTTTACACATCGCCCAACTACACGAATAAAAATCTGTGTTTGTTGATTTGAAACCCCACACGGGTATTGGGATGATATTTGACGTACACTAATCCCGATGGTTTAGTTGTATGTCAATCGATGGGTTGACAGACCGTGTAAGCGTTAATTATTTATATTTAATGTTTATACAGTTGTGTGGTGCACTCTGGATGATGATTGATGATTTATCGTTGCTATTATATACATGTGTTGTAGGGAATCCATATAATTAACATTATATGGTAATTGATTGGGCCTCATTCCAATTGGGAAAATAAGGAATATTATAAAAGAAAATTCATGTGTTGAATAGAATAAATATTCATGTGTTGAATAGAATAAAATTTCATGTGTTGAATAGAAAGAAAATCCATGTGTTGAATAGTATAAATTCATGTGTTGAATAGTATAAATTCATGTGTTGAATAAAATAAAAATTCATGTGTTGAATAAAATAAATATTCATGTGTTGAACAGAACAAATATTCATGTGTTGAATAAAATAAATATTAATGTGTTGAATGGAATAAACATTCATGTGTTGAATAAAAGCCGTGTTGATTAGATATGCGCCATTTTGACGCGAACGATATTATGTCGATTATATTCGTTTTTATAATGAATATAGAAAAGGAAGTGATTTCAAAATATAACATTTTGAAAATATTATCATTTGTATATCGATGATGTGGAATATTCAATTTTGATTAGAAATTGAATATGAAGTTGAAATCGTTTTGCAAACGAATTTAAAACGATTTATAAAATACGCTTTAAAAGAAAATCGACGAAATATATATAATATAATATTATATATATATATATATATATATATATATGTAATGGCCTGAATAGAACGCGCCGCGCTGCGGTAGTTCGCGAATTTCGACCATTGACTTCGAATGGACATTACGGGAGATCCGACCGTCGGATTTTCCTAAAACTGGAACCGTTGGGTTCGTATCGAAAAGAGTTTTCTAAAGAATTTTAGAAATTTGAAATCTAACAGTTGGATTTCGAATTATGTCCAAATCAAATTTGGAAAAGGTCGCTGTAAGTGCAGTTCGATGGCCGTTGATGGAAATCGATTGTACAGGCCTTGATAAAATTATTAAAAATAGTTATAATTTGTGTAAAATCATATGAAATGATTTGGAAAGAATTGGGATGAAAAATTCCATATTTGAAAAGATAAGAATATATTTTTATCGAAATGAACTAGTTTTGAACTAGAATTATGATCCCATTTATTTTAAATAAATAAAGTGTATTTGAAATCGTTTCGAAAATAACCAGAATTTCCAATATATATAAAGAGGAAATGGATTTGAATCGAAATTGTCTTTGGAATATTTCGATGTTGGATTTCGTGATTATACATATATTGTTATGGAAATTTGAAAGATATATTTATATCGTTATTTCCAACACGATATTTGTTGGTCGTAGAATTTGATATTGAATATAAGCCGATATATTTTCTATTCAGAACCTTGTATTTAATATCAAATGAGATTTGGGTTTGTCGTGAATGGTGTCTTTATTAACACTGTTCTTAAACCCAGTTGATAAAAAGATTAAATCTTTTTATTAGATTTAATGAAGTATACCAATTAAACGATATTTAATTGGAATTGAATTTGAATTGATTTTGCGTTTATCGTGACCGTGTTTTAAATGACATTGGTTCTTTAACCCAGTTAAAGACAGGATATGATTTCCCAAGTTAAACAATCATTAATATTGATTTTTGGGAAGATTAAAACTGAGTGAAGTTTTAATGAATCTTTAATTAGATTGAAATGATCGAGAATGGAGTATCACCAGTTTTGCTCCAGGCGATAGTTAAATCTTTAATCAGATTTGAACGTGAAATGGTAATTGAATTTACAGATAACGCTGTAGTGTTATATATGAAGTATTACCAGTTTTACTTCATAGGATAAATAGGTTGGGATTGGGAAATTAAAACAAACGATTTCTTCGGTAAGGTTCGTTAATCCCGACTAGTTTGGATGAACTATAATTTGATTTGAATTGATATTCAAAGGAAGATTAAAGAACAAATTTAAAGAATTTATCTTTGATAAAATTAATGGGAACTTTTAACAAAGTATAAGAATATTTGAATAAAAGAATATTATAAATTGGAATGAGGCGTATGTTGTGTTTGTGTAACACTTGTATATTATATACGTGAGTTATTCAGAAAGACTTGGTTTATCTCATTCTGAATAACTGATTCGACGATGTGTCGAGGATGAAGACAGTGGTCGAAGACCGGAGGTCTTCACATCGTTTGGATAATTACTGATGATTTTGATTGGGCTGTACACCCAAGAGGAGGGAATCAGTTGGTGATCATCCAGGCGTACTTGGAGATTGATGGATATATATGGGGTACGAGGTGCCTCCGGTTTCGTTCAGACCCAGAACGGACTTGTAAATGGACTGTGTGTCTGACATTGGATATCATTCTGTGTGATTGATGTAAATCGGTTGCATGGAGTGGTTTGTCTGTGTGGCATGCTAAGATGCAAATGATCAAGGCTTCTATAGTAAATTAGAGTCTTGTGGTTGATGATCAAAGCACGGCCTGTGTGGCATACCTTTGTGTAGTGTTGATTCGCGAGCCTCACACCCCGATTGTGAACCAGAAACAGGAGAGGACATCAGGGAGGGCTTGCGTTTCCTTCTAGCTAGGATGGTGTCAGTGACCTATGAGCCCTGACATTTATATTATTTTCACCTGTGTGGTTGTTGGATTGCGAGGCGCCTCAGATATATCGGTGACTATGTGGAGCCGATGGAGTCATTTGGCTCATGGACGCCCCAAAGGGCGGGGAAACACAGTGTTCAGGCATTATAATCCACATCGGTGGACCGACCCTGACGATCCAAGGGGCATTTGCGGCTGTTCCTGATGGGCGGGCTAGAGCGTCTCGAATTCGGTAGAGGACGATCCTTTGCCTCGGTTCACAGATGAAAATCCAACTTTCAATACGTGACTTTGCGGTTTTGATTGTAGAGCCTAGTATGGCGGCATGATATATGGTACACATGCCGTCTATGATTGATATTTATAATTGAAATTGTTTTGACTATACACTTATAGTAATACTAAAACATGAAATTTAGCGTATCAAGCATTCTTTGGCTATTATAAGGTAAAACCCTATCCTCCGGCTTGTGTTGCATTGTGTGATGTGACTTGGGTCTTATAATAGCTTCAGTATTTCTTTATTTAGCATTGCGCTATTGTTTTATGCACTGGTATTCTTGGGAGGAAACTCGTTCCGTGTTATACGGCGTGATCCCTTGATTTACCTAACTTTAAAATAAAGATTAATAACTGTTTTAGTTCTCACACCAGTCACATGACTGACCTGAAGTTTATTGTTTTAACCTAAACTCTGGTTGCCCTTATTTTGACACGGGCAGCTAGTAGTTTTAGTTTTGCAGATTTATATTCACAGGAACCTGGTTTACAGCTGGAATGATATCCGGAAAGCTCTGTATCTGTATATCTCTTTCAGTTGTGTATTGTATTATTTTTCCGCTGCGGTAATGTATTTAAATCTCTGATATTTCTCTGATGTATAATATTTATTCATATTCTGTATATTCTTGTATTATGATGGAATCGTTGTAATTAACAATGAAATGTTCTTCTGTTTGCATTCCGATGTGGCTTGTCCTCAATACAATCCGTGTTTTCCTTACCGGGGAAGTTCGGGTTATAACATTAGCACTAATTCTTTGAATTTATTTTTTTACTTTCCAGAGATAAATATTAAGAAAGAAAAGGAGCACAAGAGAGCACAAGATGATAAAAAACAGAAAGTCAATTCCATATTATTTTGCATGTAATTTTACTGGTTTTGTATGGTGGATTCCATATTTGGTCCAAGCTTTGATGTTTTATTGCCTTATTGATTATAATTTGGTTAAAACTGAGCATTTATTTTTTACTCTCATACTGATTATAATTTGGTATTGGGCATATATGTTGATGCTCGCTACTAAGGTTGTGGGGATTGTCGGGTTTTACCATCTAAGTACATGAGTAGAGTTATGAATATGCGACGAATTTGAACGTAACAGCATATAGTAAATTAATATATTTTTTTATGCAGATTCATTTTTCATCCAAACAAGGTTGTGATTGGCGAGCCAATCGTAGAGCACTGGCACCTGAGACTTCCATTGTGTGTACGTATCATCTACACTTCGTCTCTGTTTTTTGTTACTATTGCTTAAGCTATCGTTCATGCATGTGAGAATACCTATTTCCAACTTTATTGTTTGAACTATACCGATCAACTTATCATTTTTACAGACATTTGCCTTGCAAAATACATCCACCGAAAATCGTAGAATTAATATTGATTATAGCCAACATTAATGTGGTCTATGCGTTGATCAAACAGTAATTATGGTGCAAGATGAAGGCACATATTGCAGTTGAGTGCATGTGAGTCCACCGTGGATACTCAACGCATATTCACAGCGGTGCACACTACTGACCCTGCTGCATGCACATTGGTGTACTATTGATGCTATATATCATCATACTCAACGGTCATCACCGGCTCCTTAATCATCGGTTATTTCAACTACTACTGTTAATATGTTATTTCAACTACTACTGATGCTATATATCTTGGTTTTTTTTAAAAAAAAAAAAAACTGAAGGCAGTAAACTACGCTTTGCATATCAGCCCAAACCTATGCTACAAGCTTATTTTATATTATCACTGATACACAAACTTCTTATACATTCAACACTCCAAGCAAAAATACAAGGAAAATATAGAAAAATCACCAGCACAGAAATAATAGTACAACAACTCTGTCAATTTAAGCTTTACACAAGACCATCAGAGCAACACAATGAGCATGTTTGTCTCTGATTCACCCATGTCTTAATACACTTAACAATGAAATTCATGCACACACGGTGTTCTAAAACCTATACCTTCGTTCTTCCTCGCAGACAAACATATTGAACAATCCTCATCATCACTATCGCAACAAATCCTACACGTCTTAACACACCAGATTCTGCCCTAAACAAGCATGGCAAGCAAATCCTGAAGCAACAATAGAGAAGATAGGAACACGGTTTGCGTTTGGTGAACTTGATCGTACTGCGTTCATTTCGATTTGGATTTCCCCGTACTGCGGCAAAGCCTCCATTAACACAGTCAGTAGAACCAACAAAGCACACGATCCTTGAATTTGAGATGCACAAGAAAGCAAATTTGGTGACGTTTCCTACTATATGCAAACCAGGAAATTTGAGATGCAGAAGACAACAAATTCAAGATGCACAAAGGGCTTCACTAACAGAGCAGGAAACCAAATTATTCAAAACAACAGGTTGCACATGGTTTACCATTCACGAAACTATCTACCACGATTTCCAGTTTTGTAGTGGTTTTCTCATTCTTCACGTGATTTACAAAACATGCCTTTTGGAAGTCGTGACTGACTTTTTTTGAATTCCTTTTACGGCTGTTCGATTTGATAAAGTTGAACGTATATCTTATTTGTTCACCTATCCCTACTTGCATAAGCCAGTTCAATTATTTTAATTCGTAAGGCTATCACAGATCATTTTTTATTTACAGGCTAGGGAGAAAGTAATATGTAAAGCGGTAAACATATGCACATTATTATTTTTGGAAGATATTAGTTAATGAATGGTGTTTCAAAAATTTATTTACTTTAATTTGAAATATTTTTGTCGATAGTAATCGCAGAAGTATGAAGGCGCGGAACTTAGAAACAGATTGTTAGATTGCAGATTAGAAATAGATACGTAGGCTAAAATTGCACATAACACGTGGTTGGTACGCTGCATGCTATACAACAAAGCTCGAAGTAACACAGGGTTGATAACTGCCTAAATTTGACTGCGCCCGGATTTTGTGTGTGAAGAGTACATAATTGTTTATTATGTCACATTCACAAATAATACTAAACTGTTTTGATCTTACTAGCAAATTACAATAAAACATGTAAATTTGCCTTATCCGCGACACTATTGACATATTGTTGTCTTTAATCTCATGTTGCACCGATTTATTCATGCTCCAGTTGTCTATATTGCACGTAACTACAATCTAGAATATAGTACACACACAAATGTCTACGGACTTTGCACACATATACAGAACATTTTACCCTTCACTCAAGTAGAAAAATTATTTTTGGTTAACTATGCAGCGTGTAACAGACAATGCCTAACGTACTGGTACAGATAACAAAAAAATAATTGTTTACAAACTCAATTCAAATCGGTTTGCATTGTATGTTAACTTAATTTTCTAAATTTGACATTCATTATGCGCACGTGTTCATACAGATAAAAATCCAAAACTGAAAAAGATGAACAAACCAACCATAGAATTTCAAAACCAAACTAAGCCCTAAATATTTACCTCCAATAACACAAAACATAATTTTAATATCTGAAATTAACATGCATAAGCACAAAAGACACTTTCTAAAAGAAGCTTTGGCAAAGGGAGGGCCTTTGATTTCAATTTAGCAGCCAGCCAATGTTGCAGCAAACATCTTCACGTGAACAACCAAATACACACATAAAACATAAAAGCAAAATACCAGAAAAAATCAGGCGTTATGAATGATCCAAATGAATGCAAATGGAAAACATAGGATGCGTTATGAATCAAAACTGAAAACTGAAACCATTACAATGGTACTAATACAATACAATGAATGATGCACAATCGATGCATATGACAAAGCAGACAAAGCAAACAAAAAACATATAGGTTTTGAAAGCCAAATAGAAGTAGCATAAAACAACATGGACCTTCTCAAAAATTATTCCAAAAACGTGGCGTTGAAAACCTAAGAACCAGACGACTTGACGATGAAGTTTTGGCGACTAATGGGATTCATGACAACGGGCGGCCCTGCAACACGAGGCCATGCCTGAAACTTCTTGTCTGTCTCTTGCCACCATTCCTTCTCACTTACAGTCTTTGGAGTCGTGCCTTCACCAACATTTTCACATTTAAATCACTATACATGTTAGATATTCACCAAAAATAAATAAAACATTGTTCAACCTTTAACTGTGTATCTCAACTGCTTTTTCTCAAGTTTTTCACTACTCTTAAACATGAAACTATATAATTCAGAAAACAAAAACCCCTACGACCTCACTGTTTGTTTCTGGCGTAAATTTAATTTCAATGGTAATATTGAATTAAAGTGGTCACTATTGCTACCGATAAATAATGAAACATAAGAAGTATGCTTACCGCCAAAGATCTTTCCATCCGAAATAGTTGAATCACAAATATATGCGATTGCAAAGGATCCAACAACAGCACCTACGATTTTTGCTGCAGACATCTTAAAACCTGCATTGGTGAGGGAAAAAGAAGTAAACAAAATTAAAGAGAGCTACATGGTGGTACTTAAAGCCATGTTGAAGATTATCCAAAAAATGGAAAACAGTGACAGACAAATTCCAATATCTATGTACTGCAGAAAATGTAGTGGAACACCACCTTGTTTCCATAAGCTACTTAGATTTAGTGATGATATAATATCATAGAAAAACATCAACTGCCATCAATTAGTGTTTCTACAGAGTCATAGACTCATAGCATTACAAAAACTCATCCGGATCCAGTGATCACAAATGTGGTTCAGGTAGGCCTGTCAAATTTGATCCTAACCCTTTTACCCAACCCATTAACCCTAATGTTAAAAGGGTTGGGTCTGAACCGTTTAATTATTTTTGTTTCCCAACCCGACCCGTTTACAACAATAAATAAAACGTCGAAACCCGACCCAACCTGCTTTACCCTCGTACCCTAATTTATCCTCTGATTCGCAAAAGACGGCAACCCTAGTTTTGCTTGCTCAGCTAATCACGATCCAAAAAAAGAGGCGTTTCCTTCGATCTAAGACGAAGTCACTTCTTCTGTTACTTGGAAACCATCGAAGACCGAATTCGCTTCTTCGAACCTGCAAAAGGCAATTACTCTGGCTTCGTTCTCCAGCTTAATATACGTAAGCGCTGTTGCAGTTTGTTTTTGTTATTGTTTTCGTTTGCCGCTGTTATCAAGTTTTATTTTTTGTGATGTTTGTTTGCAACTGTCTCCAACTGTGCCTTGGCAAGTTGTTGTCTTCATCTTATCGCTTCCACCTTGAGAAAGCTGACACCATGCGGGAAGCCACCTGGGGATTTATTTTATCCAGCTGCAAAACTACATCTCCCAAGAAATTGTAACCAGACCCATCTTTAGCATGGAAATTAACAGGGGACATGCAGAAACCTCCGATTAAATAACACACCTTATTTGGGTTACGCAAATCAAGGTACATACTAAGCCATCACAAGTGAAGCAATGATAGAACCATTATATTCAGTTATTCCCATTAACAATATTTCAGTGATTGTGGATTGATTCAAATGACATCTTCAATGTTTTCAGGGGAAAGATGAATATATGAATATTAGTCAGATCCACCAAGACGGTTAACAAAAAAAGGGGTTCAAAAAGCTACAACAAAGTGAAAGAAAGTTTGGTAATCACATGTCGTTAGGTTATTTTTTCTTCTTTTTCTTTTCAGCGGGTTTTCAATATATTGTTATTCAACAAAATAAATAAAAAATGTTGATTTTTCAGATTGACCATTATGCAAAAAGCTATCACAGAAAATTGTTATAGAATTTAAATTGTGATAGCATTTACAGATTGTGATAAATGGAGAAGTAAACAGAAATTGTGATAGCATAAATGTTTGTTATAGTATCACAGCATAAATATGTTTGTCTCTGGATGTAAAGTATAAATTCCAATATTATAAATATCACCATTATATTTGTTTTCTTTTTGTGACAATTGTGATACTATTACAATTTAAATTCTAAAATGTTTGTGATAGAATTTACTCACAGCATAATATTATTGAAAGGGTAAGCGAAACTGGAATTTTCATAAACTAAAAAGCGTTAATACTTCTGTTAAAAGTAAAAATTATACACATAAAAGGTGGATACCCAGTGCCGAAG
This sequence comes from Allium sativum, assembly GCA_030737875.1. Taxonomy (NCBI): domain Eukaryota; kingdom Viridiplantae; phylum Streptophyta; class Magnoliopsida; order Asparagales; family Amaryllidaceae; genus Allium; species Allium sativum. Next base: position 196,946,004 of record CM060910.1, on the reverse strand, counting down.
GCTCCCGTACTCAAGCGTGAGGACTTCCTAGACAGTATCCCATCTGGTACTATTCTCACGGCTTTCCGGGCTCTAGGGGTGGACGATTAGCGCGCGCAGCCTTTCCCTCACATTATGTATTCACATCCGAGAGAGTATTTCAAGAAGAGGAAACAGTGCAAGTATGTATCCAAGGAGAAAACTGGAGATAGAGACAGTGGATATAATTTATCATCTCATCATAGATATCATCATTTCATCATCTGAGATTATTGAAGATTAACATATATCTAAAAGCATAACTATGCTTTTGTCCTAGCAACATGTACATATCCATTGTTAGGCAATGTTCCTCTTTGTTTTTATCTGTTATCAATAATATCCAGCTATCATTGTTGATTACTTAATTATTTTGCGATAGCAAATTAAGTATCATTATTAGGGAAAGATGAGACCACTGCACATGCTAATTATTTGTTAATTAGGAGACAGGATACTCTAACACAGTATGGTTCGCTTAATCTTCCTTCATATTTGATCATTCGCTTAATCTTCCTTCATATTTGATCACCTCGATACCAGTGACACAGTAAACTCACGTGTTCTGATGAGCACAGTTAAGAGTTAACTTCTCTTTCGGTTTGTGGGTCTACTTTTAGTATCTTTTTGAATGTTATTCAAAATAATACCCTGGTTACGTAATAGTACATTGCTTCATCAGCAAATTGATTCTTAGAGAAATGAGCTTGCATGTTGGATTCTTTGCTTCATATATTATCATCCATCTATTTGCTTACATGGTTATGGATACTAAGCATTACATCGGTTGTTAAATCTTATATACATCGGGTCAAAGCAAAGCAGCATATTCGTTTATATGTCTCCGTATGTAATGTGTGCCATTCACATACAATTAATTGACAGATACATTTTTCATTGTTTGGGTCATTGCTTATGCTAATTGATTTTACCATCCTTTTCCCTTGATAGATACAAAGATGTTGAGCTTATGGCAGGCTGGATGAGGAATTCTGGCACGTCTCATCTTTCACTTTCACATTTCATTTCACCCAACATGCATCTCACATATTTCTTATAAATGCCTGCAATTTTAAAGGCATAATAAGTAATAACATGGTAGGGATTAGTGATTTAACATTCACCGCATAAATTTTATGTTGAATCTGGGTGAAACTGTTAAGAAGAATGTATACCTTTACATGTAGGAGCCAGTATTTCATTATTATTATTATTATTACTAGGATATAAGGAAAAAAGAGAAAATTAAAAGCGTCTAAATTCGGAGACTCAAACAAGTAAATATGATGATGAATACTTATTGTATTATTTTTTTATATTCTCTATGTACTTTTTTTTGGGGGGGGGGGGGGGGGGGGGGGGCTAAATATCAAGAAATAGGTGATATGTATATGCAATCAGTAACCATTGCTTCACCATTTCATGCCTAGCTTAGTTATAATGACTGTTGTTAATATCCATAGTTGTAATCTTTCTTATTAATGGCAATGCCTTCTTAATGCATTTGATTATGGTCATATGAGATCTTATTTGATGCTTTACAGCTGGCTACTCTTAGTTATTCATCCTATGTCATGAGGCCATTTTCTTAAATTTGAAGCATGAAGATGAAGCCTACTCTGTTGTTTGTCTTCTTCTATAACTTGTAAAGGAATGGTAAATTGGTTATTACGACGTTGAGCTTCTTGTTTCGTTTTTTCACTCGGATCGTTTTTGTTTTCATGATATAAGGGATACATATTTTTTTGATACGGTCTTTCATTTCAGGTAAGTTAGAAGGTTAAATACTGGTCATCTAGCCATTTGAACAAACAAAAGGCAACAATTCACGATTTACCAAAGGATGGGTCCTAGAACTCTCAAGGTACACAAATTAGGTAAGTTGTGGATTGTTTCCTAATTACTTTTATTTGTCAATAATAGACATTTGAATTGTATTACCTACCTGACCTGAAACGATCCATTTTGATTTCCATTTGAGTTAAATTAGTTAAGTCATTTATGTATTGTTTGTACACAACTTATATTAGTTACGATAGCATATAACCGCTATTTTGCTTAGTTTTAGATTCATTTTATTTCTTTGGATTTTGATTAACTAATTATAACTCACAAACTTGCAAGTGTTTGTTGTTTTTATGTAATCCATTTAATATTTGATTTACAGTTCAGACTTGGGAAGCTGCTTGTGCTTGCAGAACATTTGGTTGGTTGCTGCGTTTACAAAATTTTTAGTAGAATTTCTAGCTCAGAACATATTTTGTATGTGTTATGCTGTAAATGAGGGGATATATGTATGGTTGCGTGTGAGATATAACAAACCAATTGCGTCTGTGATACAAGTACCATTTACTGCAGTTTACTTTGATTATTCTAATGTACTGTTTACATCCAATTATGAAGTTCAAAACTTCAAATACATTGTAGTTCTATTTAGTGCAGTTTTTTGCTTTGTAACATACTCCCTCTAGTCCAAAATATAGGACGTTTTGTGAAGTTTTTTGTTTTTCAAAATATAAGACGTTTTAACCTATAATAAATTGTGTCTACTTTACTGACTTGCCATAATGTATTTCTATTGGCTCATGTGAGTAGGTGGCTGCTTTGGAAACCCCAACAATCACTTTTTGTACTTGAAAATAGAGAAAGTAACTTAACTTTGCATGAAAAAAGGAGTTAACCCACCAAAAAGAAGCATTTGATTTTTTTTTTTCTTAATACCCGTGCAAATCTCCAAAATAACCTATATTTTGGATTGGAGGGAGTATTAGTAGTAATATAATGGTGTTGTTTTGTATTTAATTGTACAGTTTTTATTGGTATTGTTTTTTAAACGGGTCGGGTTGACCCTTTATTTGAACGGGTCGGGTTGGCCCTTTTATTGAACGGGTCAAACAGGTCGTGTTTATTTATGCCTTGAATGGGTCGGGTCAAATTCTAACCGACCTATTTATGACCCGGCACGACACCATTTGACAGGTCTAGGTTCAGGGACATAGGGCCTTTGTACTAAACTATAATCCACAAAAGTATAGCTTCAGTTAACAATATACTGACAAATAACAGCACAAGAAATCATTGAGATACATTCACAAAATGCATATTTTAATACAGTTCAATTCATCATAATAATATTTAATCCAAAAACCCATCTCCTTAAGCAAATTCAAAAACAGTAATTTCATTAATACGGTATCAACTCTAGCATATGCACTCAAAATATATTATTTTCAACCTACAAGTTTATTGTATTCATGCAGATAACTCTGAGATTGCTACCAAGTTCCATTTCGAAAAAAAATTAGTGTTTTCTCCGAAGCAGATTCGTACTCAACTACTTAGCATTAAGTTATTTGATACCCTTTGAAATTAAACTACTATTACCGATAAAAAACATTTTCATGTTGTAAATTTTCTACCAGCAAAGATGGCTTATGTGTTTTCAAGAAAAGTTTGCTCTTCTAAATTTCTTACACCTACGAATTGATGAAAATAAATAAAAATTATCCAACAGAAATGGTTGTGTAAAGCACATAAAGTGATTTTATATCCATCTCATTTGATAATTATTTTAACTAGTTAGGGGGCTTGCAATTAAGAACCAATTTTAAATAACTGCACAAAATCTGAAGTTACCTTCGACTGATATTATTAACTTATGGATCAAATAAAATTACGAGATTTAGAAAGTTTCTTTAGAACGAGAAGGTTGGTTGTTCCAGTGATAATTTAAATAAAAAAAGTCATGATTCTGACTAAAACCAAAATACTAAAGAAAAATACAAATCAAAGTACTAACTATAAACTTGTAGTTCAGATCCAAAAACCACAGATGATTTCTATTTTATTATTTATTTACTTATAGAGAAAAATACTGAAAATGATAATTACAACCTTGTATAAATCAATAAACAATAACGTTCAAGGGAAGATATTTCAAACATTAATTCTACCTTAAACAATTTCAATGTACATCTTAAAAATTAGTACTAACGACTGATTTTATATTTAATTAAACTTCATTATTAAGACAGATTGTCATTTTGTAAAATAATAATTGAATATCTATATTCATCGCAATATGTGTATATATATATAATCAATTATAAACATCAATCGTCTCAAATGAACAACAATAAAAACTGATGTGACAGATATATTAAGAAAAATGTGAAAAAATCGATCAAAAATTCTCGAAACAACTCAAATTAACTGAAAAACATCAATAAATGACATGAACAACACTAAATAAAATTATCAACCTTGATTGGAAGAACGAAAAACTTATGATTTTATTTTTAGATCAAACCTCATATAAAAGAAGGAAAATGATGAGTCTTATATGAAGAAAAAAATATCCAGCCGAATCGACTCCAACACCGACCCAACGGCCTATTCATATGCATGTGGCATGCGCAGCCCGTTTCCAATCGTTCTTTTTTGGAATATGGAAACGGGATGTCCAGGCCACTTGCATATGAATAGACTACTAGGTCGGAGTTGGAACCGATTTGGATGAATACTCTTTTATTCATATAAGACTCCTTATTTCCCTTCTTTTATCTGGGGTTTGATCTGAAAACTAAAACCACCAATTCTTCCTTCTTTCAATCGAGGTTGGTCATTTTTTCAATTATGTGCATGTCATTCATTTATTTTATTGATCCTTTTCAGTTAATTTGGGTCGTTTCGAGAATTTTTGATTGGTTTTTCTCCTATTTTCTCAATGTATCTTTTGCATCGGTTTTTATTGTTATTATTTATTTAAGGTGATTGGTTTTTATAATTATCATATGTATATATATATATATATATATATATATTACAACGAATATAGACAATCACTATTTTACGAAATGGAAATTTGTCTTCATAATGAAGTTAAATTAAATATAAAATCAGCCATTGAGAATTTTTTTAAAATGTGAACTGAAATTGTTTAGGGCAAAATTCATGTTTGGAATATTTTCCCTCGAATGTAGATGTATATTGATTTATACAAAATCATAATTATCGTTTACGGTATTTTTCATCTATAAGTAAATAAATAGTAAAATAAAAATCATCTATGATATTTGAATCTGAAATACGAATTCATAGCAAGTAATTTCGATCTTTGATCTGTTTTTTTTTTTAGTATTTAGATTTTAGTCAGAATCATAAGTTTTTTATTTAAATTATCATTGAAACAACCGACTGTTGTAACCAACCTTCCAGTTTTAAAAAAACTTTCTAAATCTCCTATTTTATTTGATCCATAGTTACTGATACTGATCGAGGGTGACTTCATATTTTGTGCAGGTTATTTAAAATTGGTTCTTAATTGCAAACGTCTTACTAGTTAAATTAATTGTCAAATGGAGAGGGACAATAAAATCAATTTATGTGCTTTACACCACCATTTCCATTGGACAATTTTTATTTATATACTATTTTCATCAATTTGCAGGTGTGAAAAATTCAAGAAAAGCAAACTATTCTTGAAAACACATAAGCAATCTTTACTGGTAGAAAATTTACAGAATTTTTTTTTAATGTTCTTTATCGGTAATGGTATTTTGATTTCAAAGGGTCGCAAATAACTTAATGCTACGTAGTAAGTAATTGAGCACGGATCTGCTTCGGAGAAAGCACTAAAACATTTTAAAATGCAACTTGCTAGCAATCTCAGGGTTATCTGCAGAAATACAATCTAACTTGTAGGTTGAAAATAATATATTTTGAGTAATTATGTTAGAGTTGATACTATTTTATTGAAATCGATGATTTTTAATTTGCTTAGTTGATTAACTATTTAAAATAAGATCCAATGTCCAATTTCACATTTCCGATGTACAAGATTTTCATAATAACCATTTTCAAAGTTTAGATTTTAAAACATTTAAAATTTAACTTTCGAATTAAAAGGTTGAACCTTTAGGCTACATTTGTTTCAAACTACTGAACGCTAGAAGCAGAATGTTTAACACTGAATGTTGAACGCTAAATGATAAGTGCTAAATGTCGAATGCTGAATAAATTAATATTGTTTGATTGTATGCTGAATAGAAAATTGATTTGTTAAAATAAGTATTACTTTGAAAAAATTACCCTTAACTTCGTTTAATGTATTCGTTTGAAATATTTTCCGTTCATGCGTACGGACTGTCTATGAAAAGAAATTAAAAATATACATTCATCTATAGTAAATTTATCTGCACTTTATTTATTTGAAGTACATTTCAGCCGTACATGTAAAATGCCTACTGATTTTTCTTTTTTAAAACATACAACTTTTTTACTATCACTATTCAAATGCTTCTATATTTCTATTACTGTTCAAAATTCAAGCAATATCACAAATAATTATATAAAGAACAAATAAGGCTGTATTTACACATGAAACAAAACTTAGAATAGTCAACAGATTCACCTAAAAAGTGATACATGCAGAGGCGGAGCTACATTGCTCCCAGCTATGGCCAATGCCCAAGTTGAAATTTGAGTACCCAATGTGAAAAATCAATTTTTCACATTATGCCCATGCTGGAAACACCATGCTGCCCTAGCTGAACTATTGGGCTGGCTCCGCCCCTGGATACATATATTCAGTACGTAGCTGACACTTTCTACACGAGTACTGTAAGATAAAATATAAACAATTCATTTCATTAATCAAATTGTTTTGTTACATTTATAATCTAACCTGCTACTGTGCTGGAATGAGATAAAGCTGTTAGTATAAAAGCTGTTTATATAAATGAAAGCAAATGGTAGTATTGGTAGGCATAGTTGAACCAGATCCAGAGCCATAATTAAGCGACAGTTTTATGCTGAATGAAAGATCGCTCATTTGGTCGGATATCGACGAACAGAATGAAATTACAAACCGCTTTCGAATTTGTGAACGCTGAATATATCGGTTTTCAGAAGCATATTCAGTGATCCTTAATGAAAAACAAACAATACTTTAATTTTGAATTTACAAATTTCGAATTCACAGTCATGAGAAATTTCGAAACATCAAATAAATTTTAGGGTTCATAACCTTATACCAGATCGGGGGAAACTGGCAAGAAGGAGATAGGACGCTGGCTTCGACAAGGTGGTGGCGGCTACTGGCAGGGAGGAGCTCGGATTTCTGACTTGCGAGGGTTTCGATTTCTGACGACGAGGGTTTCTTATGAAGGGTGAAAAAAAAAATGCGGCCGTGATTTATTTCTTGACGAGGATGGGTATTGATAATTTGATTACTACTTAAAAAACGAAAATACAAGGACCGGAGATAGAACGTTAGGTATTTTAACTTTTGGGTTTTCGTCCATACAAAAATGTGCACAACGCATGTAAATCATGGAAAACAACAATTTTAGAAAACAAAGTTAACACACAAAATAAAAAACAACTTTTATCCATTTTTCATGTTTTGAGAAATGAGAGAAATATGGAGATCAAATCCTCATTTCATGATTGTTACATTCCCTCCGCGGTCCCCTCCATGTTGCTTTCATTTTACCATTCCTCCTTCTACACCTTTAAAGTTTTGTAATTAATTTTGAAAACTAAAAACCCAAAACTCAGTTTTAGGGTTTTGTATGTATATGTATAAAATAATGAATATAACTAAAACCTAAAAACAAAAATACAAAAAAGTACATATTTCTGCACCGGATGGGTATTTTTTGGATACAGATATTGTCATATTTGTATTAGTAACCGCATAGCATTTTGAATTTCGGATATTTTTCGTATTTTCGAATGCGGATATGGACGGGCTTTGAATTTGGGGGACACTGATTGATAGCACTAACTCTATTCATACACCAGATATTTCAAAATATGCACCTAATTTTTTATTTATACGAAGTGTCTTTTATTATATTATTCATGATTTCATCTTTTTTGTCTTTCCTTGTTCAAACTTAAAACATTTTTACCTGAAATTAGAAATTCATTAGATCAGATTTAGTAAAATTTAACAAAATAGACTTGAGCTCTTGCATCAATTATATAGTTTTTTTATTTCTCGAATACTTCTCAAAATTACCCTAATTTTAGAAAAAGAAAATTCAACCTCTGCAGTTAAAGCATTTAGTGGTTCTTTAGCGGCAGAGGTGTGAAAAGGTGTAGCGGTAATATAGCGGAGTCGCAAAAAGGTTCAATAGATGTAAAACCGAATATCTGAAAATTAATTAATCATCTTTCTTATATTATATGTGTGCAAGAAACTAATATTAATTGATCTTGTTTAAATAATCCCATTTACTTTCTCTAAAACCAATTTAGTCCACTTAGGTAGGTTTCTTCCCACTTGCTTCTAAAATTTATTTACATAAGAATTTTCTCTATAAAACCATTCAATAATTACTTAAAAACTTAAATAATAAATATTTATTTCTTTTTATAAACTTCCATTCAAAATAATAGATTTAAATATCTATCATCAGGCAACAAATAAATTTCATAACTTTATTTCTATTGATTCACCTGATGGTAAAACAATCTTTATAAAACGATATATTTTTAGGCCATCTGCTGCCAATTTGCCAATCAATACTACCCATTGGTTAATAACAAAACAAACGTTGAATTTGGATTCAACAATCAATAACTAAATCAATAATCCCTGGATTGGTTTAGTAGTTCAGATAATATAACTTGAAAATAACAACAAATTTGAGGATTACAGTTGGATCCCTCAAACCTGTTTTTTCCCTACATCCAAATAGGTTACCTTAAATAAAACAATCCATTCAATACGATAACTTATAATAAACATGAATAATTAATTCAACTGATAATAGTCAACTAATAACAATAATTCAAGCATCCAATTTAATTTAATACGTTTATATTATTATAAACGTAGCCAATAAGGTAAGTTACCTCAATTAGAAATAATCGTTAAAAATAACGATTGGTTTTGATTAAATTAAACGAACGTTTAATTTAAATCAGTTATATCAAAATATTCAGCATATATCCAGATAATCATCAAAGCATCCAACAATCAACAAACATAGCACAAAATATCAAACCCGACTTATATAAGTGGGACAATTGAGGGAGTTTTACTCACCTTGGTTTAATTCTGTCAATTAAATGATTTGTTTAGATTTCATTAAACAAGTGTTTAATTAAATATGAAATTCCAATAGACTCTGATCCTAACCAAATCAGCTCCATCGTGTTGTATTCACCGATGCGGTTCTAATGAATCCTTGTTTATTCAGTTGGGATACTATATGAGATAATTATAGTTATTACAAGTTAATACTATCAAATTAAAATTAAATTTAAATTTATTTCAGATTTCATTGGGTCTCACCCCTTCCATTCAGCCCAAATAAACCCATACCCACTCCAATCTTCACCCAAGAAATTAAAAAACGCGATTGTCCCCTCTTCAACAATCACGAACGCTGCCTTCCCCTTTAGATCGTCACCGCCGACAAAGCATGGTGCCAGACCTGACAGCTCATCGGTTGCATCGACCGCCGCCTCCTTGGCTTCAACCTTCGATCGATCCCACCTCCAACAGCAACCTGTAGAACCTGCAAACCTTAAAAACATGTAAACTAACACCTTACCTTTAACTGAGTGTCGTCACCGTCGTAGGTCACTGAAGACCCCAAGACTGCTACAGTACGATCCGCCTCCCTCTCCTCTCCATTTCACATGTTGACACCCGACCTAATACTTACCCTATCTATCATGAAAAATCGAAATTCAAGCACCACTAAAAACTGCAAACCGTGACTTAGATATCCTCCACCCACCAGCACACTGCACCACGCCCCGCAAAACTCCGGTCGTGGGTCCCCTTCGACCTCCTTTACATTTCTTCTGTTGCGACCTTGGCCCAATACTCGCTGGATTGGAAGTTATAATTTTTTGTTTGATGAAGACTTCATTTTTGCAAAATGGAAGAATAAGAACGGGCTGGTGTGATTTATATTGGGATAGGATACCGTGGGATTGAAGTTTACTTGGGGAGAAGGTAAACGTGGGTGTCAAGGAGTTGAGGAAGTGTGTGTTGCAAGGCAAGGAAGTTAAATTGTTTATCAATTTCTTTTTAATTTAATAATACATCAATTATTAAATGATGTTAAACGTTTAATTTACGCACCACCACATACGATCTCCAAATGCAACGAAAATGGATGAGCTATTATGTCTTTATGTTACGATCCCAATGAATTTTGTTTGGTCTGATCCCGACTTCGTTTGGAAAAATAGCTTTATTTTAATTTCAAATTATTCATCGATTCACATTTAAATATTGCACGCTCACAAAACATCCTCGATTGGCGCGAAATTTGAGAACTTACAATAATTAGTTATTATGGTTTTCGTATATATATGTTCATAAGGCTTATATAATATCGATAAAATATAAATAAACCCCAAACAATTAAATTTAATAAAAATAAATTATTATTGTCGTATATATCTAAATAAAATAATATAGAGCTCCAAATATAAAGCAATATGAAATTATAACTCAGTTAGGGAATGCGAAATGCGGATCTTAAGGCAAGATTAACACTAGAGGGGGGTGAATAGTGTTTTCAAGGAATTTAAGAAAATCTAAAACTTATATGATCTACTATATGAATCACACACCACAAAGATGATCACTGACACAAAATCAAACATAAATAGAGAAATAAACAAAAATAAAATGCAGTAAAGGAAAGAACACACCGGATTTTACACTGGTTCGTATTACTCCTACGTCCAGTCCCACGCAACGCTGGATTGCATAGAGTTTTATTACTGTATCAATATCCAAGTACATTCCCTTGATTTCCCAACTATAAGGTTAACACCACTCCAAACATCCTTGATTTCACGGCTACAAGGTTAACACCGCTCCAAACATCCTTGATTTCACGGCTACAAGGTTAACACCGCTCCTTTTCTTTGATTTCTGGGCTACAAGGAACACAACCTTTCCCGAACAATCCCAAATGATTACAACAACCCTATAACTCTTCAAAACCACTTCAATTCAGAGAGTAACGAGTAGAGAGTGCGCATAGAAGAAGTTTTATGTAATTAGAATAGAAATCGGCAGAGTGGAAGTGTAGAAATCAATAAAATAAGAAATTTTAACGAGGATTGAAGAGGGGTGAAGATAGAGAAGAAGAATGGTTAAAAAATTAGAATTCAACCCGTATTTATAAGATTTGAAAGGTTGCAACGCTTCTGGAACGTTGCAAATAGTGAAAAGACACTTTCTTTCAAAATTGAAAAAATGACGGTTGTATGTCGACATATGCATATATGTATGTCGACGTATATACATTAAAATTTTGAATTTTGAATATTTTCAAGTGCTTAATTATATATACTGTTCTGGAAATTCTTGAATTAAAACATAGTGATATAAATGAGTATTATAAAGTATAAAATTATATGAAAACATAAATATATATTATATAAACATATTTATAAAATTGTAAGGTTCTGAAACTATATATGTATATAATTATAAAATTATATAACTATATAAATATGTATAAACTTTAAAACTTATGTTTGAAATCAAAAGTAAGAAAAACTATTTGAAATTAGAATTAGAATTTTGAAAATTAGAATTTGAAAAACAAAATTTGAATTTGAACCTGGAATGCTATTCAGGGTCTTGCATTTGAATTAGACTCTATTAACGTATTTGTCTTGAACTCTTGATTTCTTGATTACTCATGAGTCTTGAATCTTCTCTGAATTCTGAATCTCTTGAATCTCTAAAATTGTACAGTCTTTAGTAATAAATCCTGTACAAATCCTGTATATACATGTATATGTAATCTAGATTGAAATGTTAGTATTATAATCAATGATAATTGAAATAAGGTTGTTGTCATCAAAACTCCATTCTCCAACAATCTCCCCCTTTTTGATGGTGACAACCTTAGTTTATAAAATATTCACACATGTTCATACCTGTTGATGTTGATCCTTCTAATACTCCCCTTGTCATTTTGAATCCTATATATTCTACTTGCACTAAGTCTATATTTTATAATTTCTCCCCTTTTGGCATTATCAAAAAGAAATTCTAAAAATACTCTCTCTAAATCCTATATCTATGCAAATCCTATGATTAAAGTATTTGATTCTATGCTAAGGTATATATACCTCCCCCTAAATTTATGCTTATATTATATTAAATATGTAAACCAAATATAATGATTACATATGTTTCACATTATATTTACAAGTTTTCAATCCAAGCAAACCAATCCAAGCAATATTTACATACGTTTTTTTAACATGTACAGGTTTTAAGTCAAGAAATCCAAACCAATCAATAAATATGTTCAAACAAATTCTAACAAATCAAACCGATCAAATCATACCAAACAATCAAACGTCTAGTGGAACTTCTATCCATCCATCTTCTCCAAAGATGGATCCTTTTTTATGACCTCCCAGTCTTCATTTTCTTCTGTGGGTGGTGCTTTATCGAGATAGTTTTCTTCATCTCAGAAAAGAGATTAGCCAATGGATGGAATCAAAAATGCTTCCCTTGTTGATCTACCATTTTGATTTGACTTAATTCTAGATGACACTGGTTTCGTAGTACAATGGATAGGATGTTCTTGAAGGAATTTAGAGTCTGTTCAAGATTTTCACTCAAGTTATGAATTGGATTTGCCATATTTTTATAAGAATTAAATAAAGAGAACGGAAAAATGATAAAATGATTTTTTTTGGAAGAAATAGGTTTAAATAGGGTCTGGAATTCGTTGGATTTGAAAGGACATGAGTTAGTTATTTAAGTTTAAATTTTGAACAAATTTGAAAATCTGGTAGTTATATGTCGACATAAGCTTTTATGTATGGCGGCATACATAAGATTTTTTTTAAAATTTCAATTTTGAGTTAATTGTTCTTATATTAATATGTTTAATTCTAATGTTTTTACAGTAACTTAAAGATAGTATTGACATAAATAAAACATCATTCATTCCAACTTGAAAGCAAATACATCCAGCTAATTACGAGATACTCAATACGAAATTTGAAAGCAAATACAAGCAAATTTTAAAGATAACTTAAACTAGATAGGCTAGATTTCAGCGGACGATGAGGAGGAAGATGAAATTCCAAGTTTTCTTCCTATTTTACCTATGAACTTAGTCATTTTGGTAAGGGTTGTTTTGAGCTTCTTTTGATTCTTGACTAGTTTCACTTGATTTTGAACAATCGTTTCTTTGGAAATGGTTATAGTATTAAGTGGACACTCTACACTTTCTAAAGAAGTTTCTTTGTCTTCTTCGATATCCATAGGCTCTTGTTCTTATTGCATTCGAGCTTGTTTGTCTTCGAATGTCTCATAAGGCTTGAAAGTGAGTGAAATTTTCATTAGGTGTATATTAGTGGAGTCAAACACCTTTGTTGATACAAACTCTTCTCTCTTGAAATCAACTCCGAAATATTTGAAGATACGAGTAAGATAAACTCCATGATATAGAGTATTTTTTATGAGTTGACATTTCTTTGGGCTTAAGTTCTTTTAAGATAATATCGGCACAATTTATGTCATAGCCACCAATAATGTAATGTCCAGTATTTTTGGTTGTCGAATATTTAATTTATATTATTATTTTAAATATTATATTTGGAATATTAACGTATTTTAATATTGAATTCGTTTATTTAAAATGAAGTTTAAACGTTAATTTATATATAATTATAAAACGAACTCGAAATGGCACGGTAGTTCGTAATATTGAGTTTTCAACTTCAATCGAATATACATGATCTGATATAAGACGGATTTCTGTGAAACAAGAAATGTTGAAACCTTGTTGATTTTAATTTTCATATGAAAGAGAAAAATCCAGATTTCGTGTTATAAATTGTTAGTTATGTCCAAATCAAATTTTAAAATAGTCGCTACGGAAATCGTTATTAAAATATAACGTTTATTAATTAAAATGATAGGGTTTCAATATATATTTGTATATCATTTAACTCGAAATGTTAGTATCGAGTTTTATAATTCGTATTGATTTATATATGGAGCTATATGATATTTCAATTTGGATATTCACGATAATAATAATTTATTATTATCGATTTTTTTTGGAATTTATATAATATTTTATTTATAATATATAAGCCTTAAAATAGCGATTTTTTGCAAACCGTCATGGATTTCAATGAAATTAGTATAATTGGAATTGTAAGATTAAATTATTGTATGGTACTAAATTTCAGGGCAAACCATTGTCGTATGTGACAACGGCAGCCATAAACGCCTAGCCATTTTCTATAGCGTGTAATTAAATTAATTTAATTTAATAAAGGGATATTTGTGTATAACTTGAGAAGACGATTGAATTAAGCCATGAAACCAATTCCGTTGAGTTTGTATCAATGTTCAGAATCAGAATAGCAGATAGTTTGTTATTTTTGGACATCGGGTATTTTGGTGTCCAAAACAACGTTACTTGGCATATAAAAATAGCATACTCGGAAACAGTCTCGGAATACAACGAAATTTGTGTCGTTGGATTCGCATTAATTAATTATTATAAGATTTCGATTTTCGTGTCAATCGGACTTACCGTTTGATTGTGGCAACAATAAACACCTTAATTAATAGTTTATATTATTTTGTCCAATTTAGACAGGGGTAACTTTAGTGGAATAAATGACTAGCCAAACGAACTCGATTTAGCAGAAAAAATCATTGGATCCATAAGGAAAATGTCTAGTAGAATTTCAAAGTTTCAAGTTGATTGGATTTATTTTGCGATTGTTGAAATTTTAAACGCATGATTTTTAGCCTCTGATTTATAAAGGACTTTTTACAAACGTCCTCAAAATTTGACAAAACCTGTCCCATCGGGTCCGAAATAATTTTTTTTATGCTAGGATTAGGAGTTTCGTCTCGAATGGACGTCGTATGTGCTTGATTTAACACGATACATCACGAGTAAGTTTCGTTATAATAAAATAACAATAAATTATACTATACTCTATATAAAGCATACGCAATCCTAATCTCCAATCAACCTATTATCTCGTGGCTAATTCTTTGGCCGCCTCCACCTTACTTAATCAATGAACCGCATCTCGTAATCTACTTCCACCAAAACCGATCAACCCATTCACCAATTTGAAATTCTTTCTTCTACAATAATGTCGTGCTCAGTGTAGTCTTGATAGTGAATGGTGGAGATCTTTTTGTGGACCGCGATGGCCAGAGTTTGGCATCGAAGGATCGATGTTCGAACGACTATTCAAGACGGACGACAGCATCGGACCAGGCGCAGCTTCAAACGAGAGGGGAGCAGCTTATGGCACATCGCCTGGTGACCGCCGATGATCTTCATGAGGTCGAAGGAAGGGCGCATCAATTGAATCGTGGAGTCAGTGATGTCGGGAATCATTTGCGAGGAGGTTACGAACAATAGGGTGGTTTCAATTAGAAGCAGTGAACCATTGGGTGAAGGAAAAAGCAGTGCGAGGGAAAAACAGTTGGCCTGAAATTCTTTAAACATTATTAATTTATTAATTTAATAATTTAATAATTAAGTAATAATAAGATTTTAATTTAATCATATAAGTTTAAAACGTTAATTGCATGCAAGTCTGCCAATTTGTTACAGCGTGGCAGCATGTGAAAAGTAGCAGAACAGTGTAAGTAGAGAAAAAAAGGAACCGACCAGTTTTTATAATGTAAAGTAATTTAACTTAAGCTAGGTTAGTACTATAATTTAATTTAACAGCTAGGGGTTAATTATTTAATTAAACGTGTATTAACTTAACGTAAATTTGTTGTAGGGATGCTGATTGGGTACCCATGAACATCGTGAGGGAATGAAAATAATACCAGCCTTTATTTATTTACACATGTAATTAACTTAAGCTAAGTCATTAAAAAATTAATTAGTATATATATATATATATGTGTGTGTGTGTGTGTGTGTGTGTGTGTGTATATATATTAATCGTATAACTTATAATGCTTGTAACTCACTCATATCTTAACAGAATCGGACAAACCATATACCATTGGAATCATCTTGACGAACACTATATTATGAATAGATTTGGACAATATTGGAATCAGATGGATTTTTAGTTAAATTAAACGCTGATTTAATTTAACTGAAACGAGCCTATTAAATGATGAATCAAATCAAGGTGAGTTACTCTCACTCAGTTATCCCACTTATATATTTATATAAGTCGGGTTTTTATTCTATGTGTTATGGTTGCTAATGATTGATTGTTTGTTAAATATATATATATATATATATATATATATATATATATATATGTGTGTGTGTTCATATGTTGATTGAACAGATGAAATTAAACGTTGTTTAATTTCAGTGAAACACCAAATCGTTATTCTAACGATTATTTCCAAACGAGGTAACTTACCTTGTTAGTTACGTTTATAATAATGTTGAATATTTATTGAAAGTTGAAAGTATATGATTGAAAGTTGAATGCTTGAATTACTATTATAGATTGATTGTTGAATATTATTTCTGTTATTTGAACTGAATGAATTTATGTGGGATAATCTATTTTGATGCAGAGAAGAACAGGTCGGAGAGATCCAACTGGATTCCTCAAATATATTAAATATTATTTATTTTTATATTATCACTAAATGAACTATTCTGATTGGATGATTGATTAGATTATTGGTCGTTGACTGACTGAAAATTCAATGATTGTTTTGTTTAACCAATGGACAATATTGGTTGAATAATTGGCAGTATATGACCTATAAATCAATCATTTTCTAAATATAGATTTATCGTCCGGTGAATCGATAGAAATGAAGTTATAAAATTTATTTTATAATTGAAGATAGATTTTTAAGTCTATTATTTTGAACAAAATTTATTAAAAGAAAATAATTGTTTATTATTTGTTATCTTAAGTTATAAATAATTATTAAATAATTTTTATGAAGCAAATTCTAATGTTAATCAGACCTATGGACAAATGAGCAGAAATTAATGTAACTATTAAGAAGTTAAATAATTGTTTTTAAGAAATAATTAAATGGAATTATTTAAATTAATTATATTATTAATTAATTTAAAGTGGGAACTAATTGGAATCGGTTAACGAGATAACCGTGTTTTGAGTTGACTAAGTCGACTATTTTATTTGGGATGTATTATTAAATTAATTTGTTTTGAATTAATCTAATGAATTAATTTAATAAATATTTGTTTTAATTTTAATAAGATTTTAAAAGGGAATTTACTATTTATTTTAGATAATTAAGAAATTATCTACTGCCACTGTAGTTGCATCTTCTTTCGTCAAGCAATTTTCGGGTCAGATCTGAACAGAGAACGAAGGTTAGTAGAAAAACCATGACTAATTCTGTAAAAATCTAAAAATTCTGAAATTTGGATTGGTTGTTCTCAACTCATTTACGCATCTTTTGTAAAAATTTCGTAGGTAAATAACTAAGTTTGCTATGCCAAATCCTTATCGCAACATAGGGTAAACATGCATTTTTTTTTTTTTTGGGAAATTGATGATGAGTTGAGCCATGCTTGCTTTAATTTTATGTATGACTAGATTATTGCTTGCTCTATCTTCATTTCCTGGCCTAGATCCAAGTTCTAATACCATTTTGTAACACCCCACCCTGAGACCCACCCTAATAAAGAGCATTACTAGGTAATGATGTCCATTAGAGCGGAGAATAGGGCCGGTTAAGGGAAACCGCTCGTAAATTTGCGTTAGTAAGTCTTAAGCATGTCGGGGAGGTGCCCTTAAATTTTCTTTCAAGAGGATCACATACTTAATCCTTACATAATACAATTCCGCAGTGGCTACAGGATTAGCTCAAAACAAAGTACAGAAAAAAAACACAATCACAGTCCATATAACATTACATAATATTACATCGTTAGAGTACAACAAATACATGTGCTTAGAGTACAACAAATACATGTGCTAGAGTAAATTATTATTTTAATCAATAATAATTTAGGAGAACACTTTTTATTTGAAATTCATTTAAAAAGTAATCGAAGTTGAAATGAAACATAATTGAAGTGTGAAAGGAGTTTGTGAACGGGTTTGCTATTAAAACCCGAGTTTTTATAACGAAGTTATAAAAGGAATTTTTGAATAAGATAGCTTAAATTAATGTTTACTTAGTGTTTGAATTAGGTAAAAGGAAATTGAGAATAAAAGGTTTTATATTAAACCAGAATTTTATGAATGAAATTTATAAAAAGGAGATGAGGTGTTAAAGCTTTAATCTTAAATTAACGTTACTTAATAATGGAATTAAGTAAAACGAAAGAAATTGAAATGAGATTTTCAAGCGGGAATGGTTAAGTGGGTCAGAAAAGGGATGGTTAAAAGTGAATTTGGTAAATAAATGAGTAATAAGATTTTGGAACAAAAATCCGAGTTGAAAAACAAATTGTTTAAAGAAAATTAAAAGGTGATGTTTTAGTAAGTAATTTCTCAATCAATGAATTAAGAAATAATAGTTATACTCAAGAAGGAGATTTTCAAAATAACAAGTTTTATAAAACATAATATGAATGAAATAGTTAAATGGGATGCGTTTGTTATTAGAATAAATATTGGTTTTTGAATTACAACTCATGTTTATCTAAAGATAAGAACGTTATTGATCAAGGTCTGAGAGGTAAAATAAATACCCAACTTGAACGACTTCAGGATTATCTGAGGATGTTATTAGTTTGTAATGGGAAAGAGGTTAAGAAGAATTTATTATTTCCATATGAGAAATAATAACGTAATGTAAATAAAAGAGTCGAGAATATATAATGAGATTTTCCAAGTAATGGAAATGGATAGATTTGAGAATATATATATATATACATATATAATGATATTTCCGTAATTTCAAAAAAAATGATATTTTCAAAGTAAAGGAAATAAAAGGAGAATGTGTGAAATTAAAAAGGTATTTTTGAGGTAAAAGGATATTGAAAGGTTAAGTTTTGGAATCGATTTATTCCAAAGGAATAAGAATGGGTTAATATATTCAAGTAATGAAACCAGAAGAGATTTCATAACATTATTTTATGAATGATAAGTTGAGTTGATTTTCCTAATATAAATTATGAGCAGATAATGTAGTTAATGTTTTGAAAATGATAGCAAAATAGAAACTGAATATGATTATAGAATATTTTCCTAAGTATGGAAATAAAATAGTTTGAAATAACCTTATCTTAAATAAGAAATGAAAAGCTATATTCAGAATGTTGAAATATTTAAGAATTTAAAATTAACTATCGTTAATAGTTTATAATTAAAGAGGCCATGTAATGCTGGTACCGAACTAGTAAACTCACTTTATTCTCATGATTGTTTATTTGATAGTTAAATAACATACTATCAAATCTGACCTATACGATTGTTGGTACGGAAAGACCGGGATCGAATTTATATTCGAAAACTATTCCGAACCAGCGAGTACGTAGAAGATGATTATTGACGATGGAGCAATTGAAGACCATTGATCTTCATGAGCGGAAGAGCTACTTGTTGAATTTCTCTGGTTTAGCGGTTAGAGATACTTCGCCAGTGATTCTATCGTGAGTTAAATCTCCGGATTGCAAGGACTACTCGCTATTGATCCTTGGTAATACCTATATAGGACATAGTAGGAGGGTGCCTTTGGTTCATCCTGTTCCTGGATGATTTGTATGGACGGATGTCTGACAGAGTATTTTCAAAAGAATCACATACATTGATTTCTTTAATCGTATCATAGTTGGTGGTGGAGAATGGCCATTCTCTTAGCTTGACAACTAGAGTATATTTGTGGACGTCAATTAGTGATTTCCTGGCGAATCTGACGTTGTAACATTCAAATGGAATGATGGTATGATGTTCTAAAGGTAATTATGACCTCAAGCCTCATCTACTGGGAAATGGCACAAAATCGCGTAGGTCGCATGGGTATATGGGTTGCACCCATCAAAAAGGTATATCATTACCTTATCTGGAGAAATCAAATACCTTTGGTTGTCCCCTTTTATTTTTGTATATATGCTATCGGTTCGGTTGGCTACCCCCAACCATGGTAATGATATAGTTGGTACTCTCAAGCGAAGTGAGGGATCGGTCATGTTTAGCCTGGGTTGCAAAATGTTCTTGTTGAATTCTAATGTATTCATCTCCGGAGGTACATTGTCGGAAAGGTGGTTACCCATACCTTGCCATGGAAATCCATTCTCCAATAAGTGCCCGCGGTTTTGATTGTATACAATGTATGTAGAGCATGAGATGCAAGCGTTCTGCTAGATTGATATTTATTTTTATTTAGATACTATTATAATATTAGAAAAGATATTGGTTTCAAAAACGTTTTGGGTTATCGTAAGGTAAAAATGGTCTGTATTTATCTGTGGATTTGGTCTTACGATTATCCTTTTCTTTCAAAAAGATTTTGACTTTAAAATCAAGTTGTGTGATATCTTTAAACTTAGTGTGTTTTTCTCACTCTAGTTCACCAGACTGATCCGGCGTCTGTAATGCTCGGGTTAGACCAGGTTTGACAGGTTTAGATTTGGATTCTGCAAATTTCAGAAGACGTGCTGGAGAGGTTCAGACGTATGATATATATTCGTTGTGTATTCCGATGTGTGTTGTATATGAGGACAAATTATTATAACTGTCCGGATGTGTTGATGCACTCTGATGATTGTAAGTATTATTTTTAAAGCTCTAAGTACAGATTTATTTCTATATTATATTTTGTTCCGCCGCGATGTGAGGCTTTGATTATGTGTTGGTTCTTCTTCTTCTTCTATTCTTCTATTTCTTTCTTTCTTATCTCACCCTCTAAAAATTCTTTCAAATAACTATCTGCTTTCCAGTGCAATTTGGGTTGGACATGAGTTATGATTGTCAACACAAAGGGTACGGGAAAGTCCATACGTTACAGTGGTATCAGAGCTATTTGTTTAGTAATAACCTTGGCTCTATGGCATAACTCGATAGAGATAGGGTTAGTAATACCCTAGATTGAGTTGAGTGTGTGTGTATATATATATGAGAGCGTATTTGTAAACTTTATATACAAATGTTATGTATTGTGTTATTTAATCGGTTCAAGTGTTGAGAAGCATTGAACTGGTAGTGGATACAATATTGTTTTGTAAAGAGAGTAAATGAAATAATTTTGCCCAAAATATATTTTTGTATAGAAAAGAAATAGTTTTATAAAATTATTGAGATAATTGGTGTGTTGATTGATTTGAATGGAATTCAAATTGGATTGAAATTTTGAATTGGAACTTAACTTGGTTAAGTGAAATTAAATTAAGAAATGGTTTTGAAATTAAATAAAATAGATTTGGAATTTGGAAATTAAATGAATAATAATTAAATAGAAATCAATCGGATGTTAATCGGTTAATATTTAATTACGTTGAACCAAAGTAAATATTAAAATTGAATATAAATTCAATTTACTAATTGAATTGGTTGTTTATTGGTTGTTGATTGTTTGAATAAAATAAATCAATGGTTTAAAATAAGTTAAATGAATTGGAAACCAAGAGAAATGAATTCCAATATTATAATCTAGAATAAAACCGCATATGAATTGAAATTGGATAATTTAACCCTGTGTTTGCATATGGATGATGTTATATGTTTGATTGTGGGAATTTGCTTAGTTCTTCTGGTTAATAAATGAAACATTATTTGAAATTTCATGTGTTAGTTACTTATATATTGGATTGAGTTAAGTACAGGTGCCAGATGGCTTGAGAATTGATATCGATTGTATAGTTTGCACGTAAATTGAGCAAGTATGCTCAATAGCGCTCGCAAAAGGTATGCCTACATGAAAATATAAATTTTGGGTTTTTGGTTTTTTTTTCAAACCGTGTGGATCAATGTATATATATATATTATTTGTTCCTGCGATATCGCAGATGTCACTCCATACAGGGGAGACTCTGCCGAATTTTCCTGGGAATTTAAGGTGTTAGAATTTTTTTGATATATTTTGAAAATTTATATTTACAATAATGAATTGATTTTTGATTAAATTAAATTGGATTTTGGAAATTAACGGGACTGTAGCATTTTCTCACCTTAGTAATTTCGAGGACGAAATTTTATTAACGGGGGAAGAATGTAATATCCCATATTTTTGGTAGTCAAATATTTAATTTATTTTATTATTTTAAATATTATATTTGGAATATTAACGGATTTTAATATTGAATTCATTTATTTAAAACGAAGTTTAAACGTTAATTTATATATAATTATAAAACGAGCTCGAAATGGCGCGGTTGTTCGTAATAATGAGTTTTCAACTTCAATTGAATATACAGGATCTGATATAAGATGGATTTCTGTGAAACATCAAACGTTGGAATCTTGTTAATTTTAATTTTCATATGAACGAGAAAAATCCAGATTTCGTGTTATAGATTGTTTGTTATGTCCAAATCAAATTTTAAAATAGTCGTTATAGAAATCATTATTAAAATATAACATTTATTAATTAAAATAATAGGGTTTTAATATTTTATATATATATATCATTTAATTCAAAATTTTGATATCGAATTGTATAATTCATATTGATTTATATGTGGAGCTATATGATATTTCAATTGGGATATTCACGATAATAATAATTTATTATTATCGACTTTTTGGAATTTATATAATATTTATTTATATTATATAAACCTTAACATAGCGATTTTTGCAAATTGTCACGGATTCCAACAAAATTAGTTTCATTGGAACCGTAACGTTAAATTATTGTACGGTGTTAAATTTCGTGGTAAACCAATGTCGTACGTGACAACGACAGCCGTAAACAGCTAGTCATTTCCTATAGCGCGTAATTAATTTAATTTAGTACGTGGATATTTGTGTATAACTTGAGCAGACGATCGAATTAAGCCACGAAACCAAATCCGTTGAGTTCGTATCGACGTTTAGAGTCAGAATAGGCAGGTAGTTTGTTATTTTTGGACATCGGCTATTTCAGTGTCCACAATAGCGTAGTTTGGCATATAAAAACAGCGTACTGGGAAATAGTCTCGGAATGCGATAAATTTTTTGTCATTGGATTCGTATTAATTAACTATTATAAGATTTCGATTTTCGTGTCAATCGAACTTACCGTTTGATCGTGGCAACGATAAATGCCTTAATAGTTTATATTATGTTGTCCAATTTAGACAGGGGTAACTCTAGAGAAATAAACAACTAGCCAAACAAACTCCGATTTTAACGAAATAAATTTCATTAGATCCGTAAGGAAAATGTCTAGTATAATTTCAAAGTTTCAAGTTGATTGGATTTATTTTGTGATTGTAGGAAATTTAAACGCATGATTTTTAGCCTGTGATTTATAAAGGACTTTTTATAAACGACCTCGGAATTTGACGAAACCTGTCCCATCGGGTCCAGAATATTTTTTATGCCAGGATTAGGAGTTTCGTCTCAAATGGACGTTGTAGGTGCTTGATTTAACATGATACTTCACGGGTAAGTTTCGTTATAATAAAATAATATTAAATTATACCATACTCTATATAAAGTATACGCAACCCTAATCTCCAATCAACCTATTATCTCGTGGTCAATTCTTTGGCCGCCTCCACCTTACTCAATCATCAAACCGCATCTCGTAACCTTCTTTCACCAAAACTGATCAATCCATTCACCAAATTGAAATTCTTTCTTCTACAATAATGTCATGCTCAGTGTACTCTTGCTAGTGAACAGTGGACATCTTTTTCTGTGGACCACGATGGCCACAGTTTGGCATCGAAGGACCGACGTTCGAACGACTATTCAAGGCGAATGGTGGCACCGAACCAGGCGCAGCTTCAAGCGAGAGGGGAGCAGCTTATGGCGCATTGCCTGGTGACCATCGATGATCTTCATGAGGTCGAAGGAAGAGCGCGTCAAT
The DNA here is from genome assembly GCA_030737875.1 of Allium sativum. Taxonomy (NCBI): domain Eukaryota; kingdom Viridiplantae; phylum Streptophyta; class Magnoliopsida; order Asparagales; family Amaryllidaceae; genus Allium; species Allium sativum. The sequence goes on along the minus strand of CM060910.1, from coordinate 196,922,057 downwards.
TGAATCGTGGAGTCAGTGATGTCGGGAATCACTTGCGAGGAGGTTACAAACATCATGGTGGTTTCAATTAGCAGCAGTGAACCATCGGGTTAAGGAAAAAGCAGTGGGAGGGAAAAACAGTCGGCCTGGAATTCTTTAAACGTAATTAGTTTATCAATTTACTAATTAAGCAATAATTTTTTTTAATTTAATCATATAAGTTTAAAACATTAGGTGCATGCAGATCTACCAATTTGTTAGAGCGTGGTAGCGGGGTGAAGAGTTGTAGAATGGTGTACGACAGAGGAAGAAAAAAAGGAATCCACCAGTTTTTGCAATGTAAAGTAATTTAACTTAAGCCAGGTTAGTAATCACTATGCCTTTCGTAGCGTTGTAAAAACGTTACGAAAACTTGTATTAGCGTTCCGATAAACGCTGCTATACTACATGCAACTAAAAGTCTGAAAGTTTTTGTTGCGTTTTGTTAAACGCTACTAAAAATGAATATATTGTAGCGTTTCTGAAACCCTACAAAAAGATTATTTTTTTTGCAGCGTCTTAAAAACGCAACTAAAGGGATACTTGCATAATTTTTCTAATTTTTTTTGTAGCGGGTTTTCAATGCTACTGTAATATTTTCTTAACATTTATTCTTTCCTACTATATATTTTTTGTTGCGTTTTATTTCAACTACAATATTTTTTGTAAATTATTTTTGTAGCACTTTTTCGAAGCTATAAAACTTACGGATGTACAACACATTTTTTTTGTATTTATTTACTGTTAATGGCTTGTATCATTTCCATTGATCACCTATGTATAATAGAAATATTAAAACAAATAATCTATCATGCAAGTATCATTTCCAAACTAACATTGATAATCACCATATTTAAATACTTAAAAAAACACATTACTCGCAATATCAAATATAACAACCATAATCATCTCAATAGCAGTATTTAAACAAAATAAATGAATCCACATACCACAACTTACAACCAAGTCTACACGATTAGTACAAACAAAATATTATAACACATAATTGTTATAGTCTTGTTCATAGCTTAATTACCATCGGTTCTTTGATGCAATCGTTCTTCACTTCAAATATACTAATTACCTGTACGCAAGTATAATGGTCAACAGTAAGAATTAGTAAGAATTAGTAAGAATTACATACAAGTATAACGTTCAACAGTCAGAAGTACATAAATATATAAAATGCTTTATACTGAGCAAAAATTGCTTTTTGAAACAATTAACAATTATGTTTTTAGTTTAGTATCCCAAACCCTTGGTATCAATAACATGTTAATCTGCAATTATGTAAGTAAGAGTAAGAAAATTTTAAAATGTTTCGCCTGTCATAGGTTTACCATACAAAAATGACGAACTGATCCTTAAATTACCCACCTAATTCTAAATAAACAAAGAGCGTACAAAATTACCACACACAATCAACTGTGTAGAAAGCTACACAAAATTTCCCCATTTGACTTAAAAGGCTTAGCATACACAGCCGACTTTCTTTACAATAAATAGCTGATTGCTATAAAACAACCTTGAAGTATTATTGGTATTGCAACTACACCGCCTTCCAACATCAGCACAATGTTTTTACTTGGGCATTCAGTTTTGGTTCATATTACACTGCTCTTGCTATACGGTTTCAATATTTTAAGTCCGGCTACCATAAAAGTATAACTCATTTTCAATCATACCATCAGCAATTCAGCATATTTCGCTTTGTAAGCCATCTGAGTAGGCATTTCATTTAGTACTTGTTCAGTTCTCTAAGTTTTTTTTGGGACACAAATTAGTAAACAATGTCATGTATAAATAACTAGTTTTGAAATTTATACAAGTAATGCATCTTACATCCAAAGCACAACCGAAGTTGCCAGTACATACAACCCATAGCTAACCTATGTTATTATATTGATGCTTAATAAAGACTAATTTTTTTTAAAACTTGAATCTAAACTTTTTACAGAAAATATGAATCCAAAACTCCAATCTTGTACATGTGACTTCTAATATTCATAAATCAGTAACCAAGCTTACTTCATACATATTTCGTAAACTAGCATATATCCTCCTCCAGTCAAGAAAACCTACTAAGACATAATTTTTGAGGAGAAATGTATATATTACGAGATTAACTATACGGTTATCTTATGAGACAATTATCTTACGAGATAGTCAAGAAAACCAATAAAACCGGCTTAGTCATAGCCACATGTTTGTTGCACCGAGACAGTTATCGTACGAGATTAACTATACGGTTCTTTGATCCTATACACACCAGTAAACCATATTATACACAAAAAAAATCATATATGAAAAATAACAACATTCCTTAACACAAGTGCTCCAGACTACCAACCCATCTTTTAGTAAAATTTACAGTCCTTTTTTCAGTATAATTTTGGGCCTAGTTTTCAGATTTCAAATGTGTCTTTAAATAACTCTCCCCAATGCTTTCAAAAATGAATATTTACCTTTTATTTTGTGGGAAAATAGAGTAAAAGTAATACAAGATTTCCCCACTGCTTTGGTCAATTGGTACTAGAATATCACTAAAAACTTGTAGGAATTGTAGCTAAATAGGGAACATTGCTTTACTTCAAAAGGAATGGTAAGAAAATTGACCGATATGCAACTATGATTGAATAGTTTTTTTAATTACGGCAATAAAAATAACGTCTTACTCATGAGTTCATTGTTTGTTATATTTAGGTATAGAAGATTATGCAGCAAAAGACAAGCCAACTCAATCAAAATGTCCACTAAAAAAACAGAATCTACCAGCTTGCATAATGCTGAAGATTCAGATTCTGACAATAAATCCCTCGTAAAACTCTTTTATCCTGATATTATTTCTATATATTTGGTATTATGTTATATAATTACAATACTTTTTGGTTAACCAACAGATTTCGTTGCAGACCCATATTGGTAAAAAACGTAAAGGTGCTCGATAATGAACGGGTAAAACAGTATTGTAATTATACCAATGGACACAATCTGCATATCCTACATATGATAGTTGTTAATTGTGTGCATTGTCTAAACAATTCATCAGCCTTTTCTCTTTTGCCTGATCCCTAAAGGAAATATATTGTCACTTGTTCTCCAAATATTTTATTTTTTAAAACCTTTTCTCGGTTATTACTTTCAGTGTTTTTCTAATTGCACTTTGTTCTTCGGTTTTATTACTCAATCTTTGGTCGTGATGCATCTAGTTAAAATTGAGGCATATTCATACGCATGCATACATCAACAACTGAAAATAAACTCAGCACTCCCTAAACCTTTTTACATTCCTCTCTGACTTCGCCAAAATCTGTTTCCAACTCCATAAACCGACCCTTCATCATCTAATCTGATGTCAGACCACTCTCTTCGCCATCTTCACCATCTTCACCATGCCCTGCAGCTCCTCCATGCCCAAGCCCGACCTCCATTAAAAAGAAAGCCTCGACCTGGCCTAAAATCTCCACCGCTAGCCTTTAGACTCGCTGGCCTGACTGAGCTCAGCTGGCCTTTACTCCTCCTTTGGTCGTGAACCAGCTAGCCTGACCTGAGCTCCTCTACACAAAACCAAGCTTCTACAACTTTACACATCCTTGATCATTACCACCGAGTCACGTGCAACCTCCTAAACCCCTTTGGCCATGATTACACCCATGTAGGCAGAGCCTAAACTTAGGCTGAACCTCCTGGGCCCCATCTTGGTCGAGCTTTGTGACCTCCCTACTTCTTTAATAAAAGTATTATAGTCCAAAAGCTTGGAGTTGAAAATTGGATCCGTCGTGCCAATTACATCGAGTTGTAATTGCTTTGTTTCGTTATGTTGTATTGATGATAGTCTAACTTTTTAATTCCCCACTTCTTTATTTGTATTTCAACTTTTATTAGATTTACCGTTTATCTAATCACCACTGCTATCACCGTTTACAATACTTTGATTTGCATTTAAAGATTTCTGCATTTTAATACTTGAATTTACGCTTTTCAAGAGAACGTTAACATATAATTATTCATAAATTTTTAAAAACGGACTTGTTTATATTTGGAATTAAAATTATTTTTCATCATTTTTAATAATCTAATATGAATTTTGTTACAAATTTGACAGAATTGGGTAATTAGACATTAGCTATAAATTTTGCATTACATTCTACCACTACCTCCATTATTTCAACACACACTTCTTTGTTCATATTGACATCGTGAAAATTCGTATCCCTAACTTCCGCTCAACAAAAGCAACCACCTCCATTAACACTCCAGCATACATTTTTTTCACCAATAAAACCACATGAATACAAATATTCCCCAATCTCCACACTACAGTCGTCCGCATCATTGACCTGCCACCAAACTATAATCCACTCAGACAATCACAATAAAAGCCAACTATCCTTAACAATCTCTACCACCATTAATTACACCCCTACAATACGGGAAAATTGCAGTTACTTAACCAGTAGAGCAGTTAACGTTTTACCTGACTGCTTCCCTCGGCACTATCCCGCCTGCGGGCAACCTTAACTAGAGTTAACTCGTTTAATGGTTAATGAACATTTTGCCTGAAAGTGTTACATGGTTTTTGTCTGTGCTTCATTGTGGCTTCGATTAGCTAAAAACAATATTGTGTATGTGTCCGGTTTAAGCGATCAATATTGATTTATTATATATTTAAGTGTGCATCTAAGTTTTTCCTTTTATTTCTTGGGCGTAAAAAAGTAACATGCCGTCTTTCGCCCACTTCGAGCTGGTAATTAAACCAACTCGAACCGTTCGAAATGATAGAATGTTATTAACTTCTAAGGTAAATAGAATAAATCGCAGAATCACAGACACAGAAAAACAAAATCCCTCGCAGCGGAATAAATAAATTATACAATAGTAGTTCATGAAGCTATAAAATCAAAATTTATACATAATATTAGAGTTACAAAATTAAATACAGCGGAAGTCTAATTACAAGAATTTCTAATACAAAGGAGAAATAGCCAAAATCAATAGGCAGAGGTGATATCTTCAATAGTCTCCAGCTTTAAAAGGTAAAATCTCAACACTGCAGTACTCGATCTGACCCGAGCAATAATGCAAAACAAAACAACTCGGATCAGGACTAACATTCTCATGGAAGTAAATCAACTCAAATGAAATGTTCAATAAAATGCAACAGTAACTTAAAGGATGTTGGGATCACCATCCTCTAAGGATCCATTAAACTAATATCATATAATATAATACGCTATTATAATAGGGTCTATGGTTAAATATAACATATTAAAATAGCGTAAGCGGGATTACATTTTTACCCTTACACAGTTTATAATACCGTAGTCTATACAGTTACCGTATGGTCCACAGTAACGTAGTGGCTATCAGAAGGCACTCCACAGGTACAGTACAAATCAAATCGTAGGGGTCTCGATCAAGATAATATGACAAGGCACACGAGGAATGCCCAGAGTAGGAATTTACTAGTTGCACTCCCGGACTGGTGGTAACGCATAATCGCGAATACCGCCTACCTCGAACAACACTCCCAAATCAAGGATGTGCATAAAATCAAATCAATCAAACTGAGGGACTATGGTAATAAAGGAAGAAGTGTTGTCGATGGAGGTAGCTAAACCCACTTGATCCGGTATAGCCCTGTTTTAGTCATTTTAATTATGACCCGAAGGTCAAGGATATTCATCATCGTTCTCTTTCCTCAAATCCAGTAATCGCCACCAAACCATCCTACTTCATTCTAGAATTCCACCGCATACAAAAATGTTAAAGTAGTTTTCGGTATTGGCAGAGAGTATGACAATATCCGATCCCGGTCTCTTTAACAACCAACGTTTACATTTTTCACACCTTGGCCATTTTATAAAATCATATCTTGAAATAAATTGATTTAAGAAATTTCTTTAATTAAAACCAAACAGTTTATGAATCAATTCCATATATAAAATTATTTCAATTCTTATTCAGTCAATTTATAATCCAATTTATATATTCATATCAATTATAAATTCAAATTCAAATCAATTACGTAATTCACATTCATTTCCTATAAAGTTCAATATTTAAGTCAATTCAAAATTCACATTTAGTTGATTTAAAATCAAATTCATTGAATCAAGTATCGTTATATAAATTTAAATCTTTAAACCTCGAATTTAAATAGCAGAAATCAAAACTTAGCCACATATTGAGTTTATTATTAAAGTTTATAAAATATATATAAAATAAGCATTGAAAATATATTTATAAGTTATAAATTTGTATACAAAATAGCTTTATAAACATATATAGGATTAAAATAATTTAGAAATAGGTTTGAAAATAATAATTTATTATAATATATTAATTTAAAGTAAAAAATACATATATGATTAAATTATACAGTTTAAAATAAATAAATTATAAGTAAAATCTTAAATAAGCATTTAAATACATTTTTACTCAAAAAAAATCATTTTAACAAATATAATTTAAAATTTACAAAATTTAAGTACGTATAAATCTTTAAAATATAAATATAAGATCTTAAATTAAAATTATTACAATCAAATTTTCCAAATCATTTTAATTCGAAAACATGACCAACGGTGTCCGTATATAGTTTTCTACACAATGGTCAAGTGATACAGATATCTATCATTTCAACCCACAATTTATAAAATTTATACAGGTTTATCATTTCATCCCACAATCCCAAATTCATTAAAAATCATTTAGGTCTATCATTTCAACCCATAACGATTTTTCCTAATCTAATGTCCATTCGGGTATGTATCATTTTAACACTTAGTGATTTTTCCTAAACTAGGGGTACCTACAACATAACAAATCATCAGTCACATCATAGTCATATATAATCAGTGTACATACATGTCATATGAATATCGTGTCACATATGGAAGTGTATATTTCAATCAAATAATTTCTACTGCAATCCTATACATTTCATAACAGTTCATTTAGTTGATCTAACATCTACGAAATAATGTGAGCCAGGTGTGAGATAAACTCACCTTTCGTGGCACAGATTTGAGACAGACCAATGAATACATAACTAAACGGAGACTTCCAGGCACGATCCAGAATAGATTCAATTCGATAATCACTCAATATATAATTTATTTTCATAAGAGGAGGTCATGGAACTTTTAGTGGATCAATTTGGCTATTGGGTTTTGGGGATGGGTTTCTACCTCAACACCAAATTCAATTCAATAAAATTAACGCAAAATTTATTTTATTTATATAGACATTTCGATATATGTAAACACAATAATTCTTTACACAAAATATTATATATATTTTTGTATATACGTACACATAGGAAAATTATAATATATATGTATCTTAAAATTCAACGCACATTGCAAACACACAACGCTATTTAAAATTAACATATATATATATATATATATATATATATGTATGTGTATATATATAACGCAAACACTGCAAAATACACAAACATAAAAACCATAGAAATGTATTATAATTTATACAAATACACCCAAATCATGATATTTATATGTGTATATAATTAAATATAATTTTTAAACAACTATATATAGACGCACACAAAATACCAACAATATCCCAGCGGCAAACCCTATACAAAACTCTACCCACATACTTAAGCACACACCCACCTCTCAACGCACGCACACCCAAAACTAAAATGCCATAAAATAGGTTTACACTCACACACACAACCAAACTAAATAAAAATATTTTTACAAATAAAATTTTCCAATACTAATAACATAAAAACGCACATGCAAAAATATGCATAAACATGCACAGACACCACTCCATACACACTTACGTCCAAAACACAACATAGTATATATAATAATCAAATTTACCAAACTCACATACAATCACAACTCACCCAATATGACACAAAATAATATATATTTCAAAACCACTCAGCGCGCATGGATGCAAAACGAAAGGCAGGGGACAAGGCGGATTTTTGGGCAGAGGCTGGTATGCAGTGTTGGGGTCTTCTAGTTGTGGCGAAAGGAAGTGTTCAGATCTATTGGGGACAGCGAGGCCTGAACGTTGGAGGGAGGAGCAGTCAAACGGGGAGGACCTGGCGATGCGGGGAGGAAAGAGTGAATGGACGAGAACACTGGCAGCAGTTGCTGTGACTGGGGATGTGGCATGGGGAAGGGATAAGTTATTAAAGAATGGCGATGGCATTTGGTGTGAACTCGTGGTTGGCATGGGTTCTAATGGATGCATCAAGTTGGCAGGAGGGCAGAGCTGTGTCGGCTGGTGGGCGTGGGAGGATCGGTGGCATCAGCGTGTTCCGTGGAGGAGGGAAGAGAGGGAAGAAATAGGAGGAGCTGCTTGTTTTTTTACGAAGTTAGATAAATACTGTTCACAAATTATGAAAGGGAAAAGAAAGCGTTTTGGGAAATGGGCAAACCGTAGTTGGTGTCGGCAATAAAATAATTGAAATAATCGAATGGTTTCACGGCAAAATAAAAGAAGGTAAGACCGTATCTTTCCCAAAACATTTTGGAATATAAAGACAGGTCAAAATTTGAACGACGCGTACAAAAAGGAAAGGTTTAAATAAATAATAAAATGAAGGGGTAATGTAAATAATCGATCGGAGAGAAATTTGGAATGGAATGATTCTTTGGGAAAGGAATAGGGATTTTTCTTTTTAGGAAACGCATGGCCACCTCATCTAAAATGAACATTTTGGTTTTAAATTAAAAAATCAACTAGACGCAGTAAAATGGGAACAAATTTTTTTGAGTAAAATGGCAAATGACCATTCACAGGAAAATGAACGAATTAAATTTGAACGAACGGTTTTAATAATAAAAGTAGACGAATGGATATTTGGAAAAAGAAATGATCGATTTAAATTTGAAAACAACAAATGTATAAGGAAAGAAATTATATAATAAATGGACGTTATCTTTAAATGGTAAACATTGATTACAAAAAAATAATATAAATATTAAATACAAAGGAACCAACGGTTTTTGGCAATATAAAATTAACAACAATTTTGCAAATCAAATATAAAATAAACGATATCAAAGAAAAAGAATCTGACAATTAAAATTTTGCTATATTTACATCAACAATAATAAATACGAATTAAAAAATTAAAGATATAATTCCATATTGAATACGGAGGGTATAATTATACGAATTAAATATTTATATAAAAATTCAAGAATGAATGCAAATAGATAACTCGATTAAAATTTACCATAAACAAGATTCTAAAATAGCAAATATTGTGTTGTATTATTAAATTGTATTCATATCAAAAATAAAATTCATTTGTTTTTTAAAAATCCAAACAAATTTAGTTTTAAATAATCAAAATAAAAATTATTTCCATAAAAATGCAAACAAATAAAATAAATGAACCAAAATTTAAATTAAATCATTAATTAAAATACTCTAAAAATTGAGGTTGTTACAATCTCCTTTACTCAACCTTTTCGTCCCCAAAAAGGAACGAGGTAGAGAAATAGTAATTAACTAATTGATATATTTAAACCAAAGGTTCATATTCATATTCATATATATATATATATTCACAAATATAAATAAATCGAAAAGTTAAAATATTTTCAAACATATTTAAAAATAGTTTTAAGTATTCGCTCAATGTTTCGATTGGCGATATATATCTATCCCACTTTTGAAACCTGAAAATAGATATCGATGATGTCGCGGTCATTACCACAATCATTTTCAAGTGACTAGAGTATGACTCTATATCGATCTAACATGCATAGGATTTTATATATACGTTGATCAGACATATACCCAAATCACTAGGTATTCGATAGGCCAATTTTAACGTCGAATAAGTACTCAAAACATTTTTCTACATTTAAAAAGAATATATATCAAAATTTCCAAATCATACATTATAAATAATATATTTCAAATCATTAAAATTTCAAGAGAAAAAATTATATCTCTCCCCCACTCATTTATTTATTTAAATTCAACCTCAATGCTTAATAAATATATTAACAGTATTATTATTAGACCAAGTGCATAACAAAATTATTCATACTATACCTAGATATTTTCAAATCCATGTTATCTATATTCAAACTTATAAAATTTGTATAATTCTATAAGTTTAATATATGTATATATCACAAATAAAAATCTTTATAAACCCATTTAAATTTATAAATTCGTATATGTACACATAAATTTATAAACTATATCATTATAGATTTCAACTAAGATAAAATCATTTTATTACAAAATCTACATCTTTAAATCCTGTTTAAAATACATGATTTATAAAGATGTAAAACATCAAATCTTTCAAAATATTGGTATCACTAGAACATAATGTTATGTACGAATATATATGTATATATATATATATCAAAATTTCAAAATTATATCAAGAAAATCATAATATCTATTTCAAAGTACCTATTTCAAACCAATATTTGATAAGAATGAATCCACTAGAAGTGTAATAACCCGGAAATTCTGAGCCAATTTAAAAATTTTATTTTGGCAATTTTGATGAATTTTGGATATTTAAAATGGATTATTTTAAATAATAACGACGAGAAATTTATTTTGAATAGATGTAGAATGTATATATTTATATAGATCGTCATTAGAATATAAATAATTATTTATAATTATAAAAGGAATTGAAAATGGCGCGGTAGTTTGAAAATTCGATTTCAAATTTCAAATGAATGTACAGGATTCAAATTAAACCGGATTTTAGCGAAACCAGAAATATTTGAATCTGTTTAATCATATCTTTCTAACGGATGCATGAAACTGAGATTTCGTTTCATAAGTTGGAAGATACGTCCAGTTTAAAATTCAGAAAAGTCGCTGTGGAATTTATATATATTTTAATATATATACAAGGCCCTTGAAAATAGCCATTTTGCAAACGACCTCAGTTTTCAACGAAACCACTTTTGTTGGATCCGGGATGTCAAATTATCGCTATATTCAAATTTCCATAATTTTTGAAATCAATATGTGAGCATGGCAAAAGAAAACGTGTTTTGACAGTTTAAGTCAATTTGGATAAACCAGAAAATGGCCAATTTTCAAACGGTCTCAGAATTTGACGAAATTAGTTTTGTTAGGATCGTATCGTAAATACGAAGCTAGAAATAGTTTTTCTAGAATTTTTAGAGTCCGTATGTGGCCCTAGTAAATTAAAGGGTGCGTTTGAATTTAAAATATAATGATTTATATTTTAAATTTGATGAAAACTGATCGAAACAGTCGAATTAGCTTACGACACATATCGCATTGTGTTCGGAATGAGGGTATTTGGCTAGGGGCGACAGTCGTTGGGTTAGAATTGGAGTTTGTATTGGTAAAACGACAATCTTAAAATTAAAATAATAAAATATAATAAAATATTAATATATTAGCCCTTATCTCCCTAGTCCCAATTCGAAGCCAGCCACCTTCTTCTACATCGAGCGGTCGAAATCATTCAAAAAAAGAAAGCCCAAATTCTCTTCGAATGTTACGAATTAAATCCTCTTCACAAAACAAAAATTAAAGATCTAAGTGTAATCTTTGATTCCATATGGGTGTCATTAATTATGGTGCAGCGGTCCGTGATTTCTATTAGCTCAAAGCTTCGAAGTTTGACGACGTTTATAGAGAGGAGGGAGGCTGCGAGTTGACTGTTGTTCATGGCGTTGGAAGAGCAGCTCGAGGCGTTTCGGGTGAGAGGTTCCGATCAGGCTCTAGGGCGTCGAGGTGATGGCAGTTTTGAACCCTAGAAAGGGCTGATGGGTTCGGCGATTTTCTCAGTTACCAGATTGAACGATGGAGAAGTAAAGTTAGTTAATTATTTTACTTAATTATCTTTAATTTGTTTATTTGTAACGACCCAGCAGTTTCGGCCTCGAAAATCGACATAAATACCCTTTACCGTACTCATGCCGATCCTCCAAGCATCGAAAACACTGGAACTTTTTGAAAGAAATTAGAGGGTGAGATAAGGAAGAAAGAAAGTTAGAATAGAAGAAGAAGAAGAATCAACACAGAGTCTCACATCGCAGCGGAACAAAATATAATACAGAAATAAATCTTTATTGAGAGCCTTTAAAAAAAATACTTACAGTATCAGAGTACAACACACATCTGGACAGTTTTGATAATCTGTCCTTATATATATATATAATCACACAGCGGAATATCATTCATCTGAACATCTTCAGCTCGTCTCTGGACTTCACAGTACCTGATAACCTGAACCTGTACACCCCGGGCTAACCCGAGCATTTACAAAACACCGGGTCAGTCTGGTGAACCAGAGTGAGAAAAACTCGCACAGCATTTAGGTATCACACAGCTTGATTTTAAATTCAAAATCCTTTCGAAAGAAAAGAATAATCGTAAGACCGAATCCACACATAAACATGGATGGTTTTTACCTCACGATAACCCAAAACAGTTTTCGAAATCAATATCTTGCTCTGATATTATGATAATGTCTAGATACAAATAATTAACAAATCTAGAGGAACACTTGCATCTCACGCTCCCCGTATATAGTATGTAATCGAAAACCGCGGGCGCTTATTGGATATTGGATTTCCAACTTGACAAGGTATGGGACCACCTTCCGCACGTGTATCTCTAGAGGCGAATACACTGGGTTTAACAAGAACGTCTTGCAACCCGGCCCTCACATGACCGACCACTCATTTCGCTTGAGTGTATCGAATGTATATCACCAACGGTTGGACTCAAACCACCGTTCCCGAATGGGCAGCATCGATAGAGTAAGAAACAAAAGAAATTTCTCTAGATAGGTGATCATACACCCTAATGGGAGCGACCCACATAGCCATGCTGCCTGCCCGATTTTTGTCATCTCCTGGTTGATGAGGCTTGAGGTCATAATCTTTTGAACACCTGGCCACCATTCACTTTGAATGCCACATCGTCAGATCTGCCAGGTATCACTGAACACTGATTTCCACAAAAATACTCTGAGCGTTAAGCTAAAGAAGGTGTCCAGTCTTCTCTGCCACCAACAGAGATACGTTTGTAGAAAATCAATATACGTAATCCCTTTAGAAATACTTTGTCAGACACTCATCCATACAAGTCACCCAGGAACAGCGTGAACCAAAGGTACTCTCCTACTGCATCCAACACAGGAATCACCCCATGGATCAGTAGCGATCGTCCTTGCAATCCACAGTTTCAACCACGACAGAACCCCAGTATATCTCCGGGTCGAATCAGAGATTGTAAGTGGTTCTTCCGCTTTATGAAGATCTGTGGTCTTCACATGCTCCATCTCGATCGTCATCTGATCTCTTCTGTATATTTCGTATTTATTGGTTGGAATGGTTTTCGAATATATATATTCGATCCCGGGCTTTCCATACCAACAATCGTATTGGTTAACTTCGACAGTCGGTGATTTAACTATCGAATAATAATAGTGTGAATACAATGGGTTTGCTGATTCAGCACTTGACACAACTTGACCATCTTCAAAATATATTTAACCAAATTTCCTCTGATTATCTCTGAATGATTTGTTTTGATCGATTAACTCTAACTTGATTAACTCGACCTATTTGACTAATATGGCTTGATTATTCTATCGATTAGCTAATGCTTGACTTAACTCCATTCGCTCGACTCTAGATCGCAGCGATCACAATGGTTACGTCTGATTCCCTCAGGAAACATCCGACCGCCATAGGCTATCTGCAGCCCTGCGAATTACGCTAGCAGTCGTATGAAATGGAAACTTTTCCTGGCTACCATGTTTGACTAACTGTAACCATATTCGATCAACTCAAATTTGATAACAAATGTTAATAAAATTTGAATTTACTTATCCTTATTTCCTTTGGAACCATTATTGCAATATTATTTGATTTCAGAAACCTTACATTGGAGTTTGATATATCCTGCATAGGGTAAAACAAATCTCAACCACTTCACTTACTTCAACCAATACTATTCCTTGATAATAGTGAAGCCAATCAAGTTGGGGTATTTAAGTACATCTCAGACCTTGATCAACCCGTTCCTATCACAGAATAATACTAGTTGTAATTCAAGAACCACTATTTAATCTCACATAAACATATTCTGCTTGTAAACATAGTTATAATTAATGTCGCTTAATTTGATGATTTAATAATTCCTTATTAACACTACTCTACCTACTCTCGATTTATTTAAATGACCTTGTTTACCAACCGAATTACTACAAACCTTACTTCCTACCTTGTTTACCAGGCTTAAATCAAACTCCTTTCCAATTCCCTTTTCCTTCAGGTAATTCTCTGTTTTAAATCCATTTAATTTAATACCTCTATTGAGTTTTTCCATTTAAAGCCAACATTTAACTCACATTCCATTTATAAACTTTGTTTATAAATTTTAGGTTTAATATAAACCCTTTATAATTCCTTCTACTTAGTCCAAATGCTAAGTAATGTTTTAGCTATCGTATCTCATCAACACCCTTTATCACTTGATTTAAATCTTGAGTTCAAAATATAAACTCATCCTTACTATCCAATTAAAATTTTGTTTCAAACTGGTTTACTTAAATATATTACATCTAAGAAGAGATTATTTTAACTCAACACTAATCACCGCAAATTTATTTAACTCCTAGAATAATAAATCTCCTTCTTAAACTCTTGCTAAGTTTAACCAATTATTCACTTAATTACTTCACTAAGTTCGACTCTAACTTGGTTTAAATGGTCGTCCCAAAATATGATTACTCCTTTAACCAACTCTACTTAATTCCTTCTTTAAATTAATTAAATATAATTAATTTAAATAACTTTATTTAATCTTTCACGGCAAATCAGATACTTAACCCCTAGACTATCTCACTTGGTTATAATGCTTATCGATGTAACAAATTCCAGAATTCTCTTTAATACTTATTTCCTTTGAAATAACTTTTCCATGTACTAAGTTTAAAAATCTATTTATAACTTAAATATTATCGACCCATGGTCGATAAAAACCCATATTTTATACATCAACTGATTAACAGGTCAGGCGATGCCTAATTATTCAACACATGACATCCATTGGTTATTATCAGAAGAATTGTCGAATAAAGTTCGAAAATACAATCATCAACCATTTGATTTATAATTATCAACAACCTAATCAAACAGTCCAAACAAATTCAACAGTTTTGAACACGTTTCATCAACGTGACCAATCAAGGAATTTCTCTATTATGGGTCATCCCCAACACAGTAGGTATTTTCTGAAATTAAACGATCGTTTATTTCCCAGAAATTAAATCCACAATTATATCACGGCAACCAGTCAAACACTTTCAATCAAACACGAAAATAAAAATCCAATTTATATAAAATATAAATTGGAAGAGCTGAGTGAGTTTAACTCGCCTCGGTTTTGATCTGTCAATAAATATATGTCTTGAACAAATCTAACTGATGTTTTAACTCGAATAAAATTCCAGCTATTCCTGATCCGGATCGGACTTGCTCCATCTTGATCTACTTGTCTCCACGGTCCCAACGCGACTGACCGCGTCAAAATCTGATCACGTATGAGCCCGAAATTACATAAACAAGTTTATAATATAATTAGATTTTAAAACATGGTTTTATATCATTTAAAAATGGGCCATTACCTTCTCGTTTGGGCCGAGACCCACTACCCGCTTCTCCATTTAAACCCTCCCACCGATTCTTTTTTTTTTCATTTCCCATCAGACGCCTCACAATTCCTCAAATCAAAAGGGGAGAACCCTAATCCCCTTTTAAATTCAACGCACCAGAGTTCGATGGCGTCGCACCCTCCCCCTTACGCCACCACTTCCCCGTCCGATCCCATCTGCTACCCCTGACAACTACTTCTACCACCACGACGTCGTCGACAGTCAACCCCAAACCCCAGAAGTGTAGTGGCTCCCTCTACCACACGCTACAAGCTTCCAACGACCAGATCGAAGCTTCCGTTGCTACCGGGTCTTGGATTTCGAATAGCTCCAATAGAAATTGGTCCAAGATCGAACGCGCATCCCTTCGAATAAAGCTAAGTGCTTTATTTAAATTTTTAATTACAGTATTTTGTTTTGATTTTTCTTTCTCTGGTTTTGAATTGGGTTTTGTTCTTGTTTGCGGTGTTGGTTTGTTTCGTTCTGGAATTGGTGTGCCATTCGTATTTATAGTTGCAGATAGAAATTTAGATAAAAACATTGTTCTTCACATCTTATCCTAGATGTGTTTAGCTATACCTAGCTTAGGCCATTGATTTCTGATTTTGTATTGCTGATGGTAGCGTTGGTTGTGTGAGGGTTGTAACAATGGATCTGGTTGATTTAGTCTAGGGTTGTATAGCACTGTTGTGGAATTACTGACCGAATCATGTAGCTGCTATGAGTTGTCGAATTTGGTGATTTAAAACTGTTGTAGCTATATACATTCGGCCATGACTTGTCTCAAATAAATTCAGAGACCTTAGGACCTATACCTGGTTTTGTGTTCAGATTTCAAAAAGAAACAGTCTTGTATGACCTTGGCACATGGATTTTCTGTATACATATAGGATTTGGTTCAGAGATTTTTCTGAATTGTATATTGGATTTCTTACTTAGATTTCCAATAATATTTTCTGAACTGTATTTGATTTGATTTTCACCTTAAATATATAAACAGTGAATCCTGCATCAGAAAATTACCGTACATACATGTGCATTTATTGTTTGATAAAGATTTTGGGTATAGGAATATATATATCAGTTTCTTTGTATTGATTAGGCTTGTAATTGATTTTGAAATCTGATACCAACTGTATATGAACATATATGTACAGTCATGTGGATTCGATGTATGAAAATTTCTTTATCCGTCCTGTATATTTTCCTTAGCTGCTTTCTTTGTACTTTCCTTTTGTTGGTTTTCATTTTCAACCCTTTTTCATATCTTTTCCTAGCTGCTATAGCTGTGTACATACCTGCTGTTCGATTATGCCCTTATAGATTTGGTTATATTCTTTAGTTGTCATAAATGTGCTCAGCTATGTATGCATATATATATATTATAGCTGTTCTTCCTAGATTTCTTATAGTTGTTTTATTATAATATTTCCTTCTCTTTTCTTATTTTTTTTTCTTTCTGTTTACATGATCCTTCCTTACACTGTCCACTACTGTCATGAGATTTCCCTTTTTAATGGGTTTTATCCTTTCTTGTTCGCAGATCAAAGGAGATCGAGACGATGGAAAAGGGCTGCTGATATAAAAATGAATTCTTTTAGTATTGTTTTGTTTTCTAGTGTTCAAGATTTTCTTTTCTTCCTGTTCACTGATCTTGAAATCTGAGACACGTATGTATGTATATATATTAATCTATTTGAATTTTCTGTTTGGATCTGATGATATCATTTTCTGTTGAAGATATGATTCTTTGTTCAATTTTTAAATGTATGGCATCAACTTTGGAATAGATTTGTGTACGAATTCGAATGTGTGTACATATATATGTAGCTGTTCTTGGCTGTTTATATTTACTTTTGTAGATGTATCAATATGCCATCTTGAAATCTTTGCAGTTGGTTCTTTGTTAAAGAACCCTTTTTTTCTTTTCAAAGTTTGATAATACTCTACTGTAGTACTATTCCAACATATTGTGCTTTTCGTACATTATCAAAGTGATTCATTGATATAGTTTATCCAAGACGGCTGCCATTGCCATTGCCAAAACTGTATTGGTATGTCTTATTATTAAAAATTACATAAAAAAAATGTTTCCAAACTGTATATCCTTGGCTTAGTGCTTAGCATTCCCGTTTTCATTCGAATATATAGTTCGGATTATAACGCTCGTTTATTGGGTCGTTCACACCAGATAGTGTAATCCAATACTGATATAATATGAGTTGCTTATATAATCATTTGATTGGTATAATATATGGATAACCATTCATATATATATATATATATATATATATATATATATATATATATATAAACTAGTGATAACATTAATGCATTGGATTAAATAAATAATCGTTTATCAAATGCTGTGAACAAGATTATTTAGAATCTCATTCCATATAGATTTACTGTATAATTTAGAATGGATAACTAATCAATCAGTAAATCGTTCAAGGCCGAAAAATCTGGGACATTACATTCTCCCCCCTTAAAATAATTTCGTCCACGAAATTGCAAAGTAAGAAGAATATTCCGAACCAAATCATTATTTTTGCATTAAATTTTTAAATCGCAATTCATTTAAGTTCATTTTATTTGAATTCATTCTTAAATTGATTCCACTTAACCAGGTTTAGTTTTATTTTCATATCTGATTCAATTGACGAATTGATTTTCTAATCAATTCAATTTTATTTTATAATTCAAATTTGATTTCAAATCAAATAAATCAGAACAAACAAACAAACCACATAGAAAATAATTTCTTTTTTTTATATAAAATATACTTTGGGCAAAATTATTTCATTTACCCTCTTTTTACAAACCAATATTGTATCAGTTCACTAGTTTAATGCTTCTCGATACTTGAACCAGTCAAATAACACAATACAAAACATTTGTATATGAATTCTTACAAATACGCTCTCATATATATACACACTCAAACTCAATCTAGGGTGTTACTAACCCCATCTCTATTTAGTTACGCCACAGAGCCAAGGTTACTACTCAACCAATAGCTCTGATACCACTGTAACGACCCAGCAGTTTCGGCCTCGAAAATCGACATAAATACCCTTTACCGTACTCATGCCGATCCTCCAAGCATCGAAAACACTGGAACTTTTTGAAAGAAATTAGTGGGTGAGATAAGGAAGAAAGAAAGTTAGAATAGAAGAAGAAGAATCAACACAGAGTCTCACATCGCAGCGGAACAAAATATAATACAGAAATAAATATTTATTGAGAGCCTTTAAAAAAATACTTACAGTATCAGAGTACAACACATCTGGACAGTTTTGATAATCTGTCCTTATATATATAATCATACAGCGGAATATCATTAATCTGAACATCTTCAGCTCGTCTCTGGACTTCACAGTACCTGATAACCTGAACCTGTACACCCCGGGCTAACCCGAGCATTTACAAAACACCGGGTCAGTCTGGTGAACCAGAGTGAGAAAAACTCACACAGCATTTAGGTATCACACAGCTTTATTTTAAATTCAAAATCCTTTCGAAAGAAAAGAATAATCGTAAGACCGAATCCACACATAAACACGGATGGTTTTTACCTCACGATAACCTAAAAGAGTTTTCGAAATCAATATCTTGCTTTGATATTATGATAATGTCTAGATACAAATAATTAACAAATTTAGAGGAACGCTTGCATCTCACGCTCCCCGTATATAGTATGTAATCGAAAACCGCGGGCGCTTATTGGATATTGGATTTCCAACTTGACAAGGTATGGGACCACCTTCCGCACGTGTATCTCTAGAGGCGAATACACTGGGTTTAACAAGAACATCTTGCAACCCGGCCCTCACATGACCGACCACTCATTTCGCTTGAGTGTATCGAATGTATATCACCAACGGTTGGACTCAAACCACCGTTCCCGAATGGGCAGAATCGATAGAGTAAGAAACAAAAGAAATTTCTCTAGATAGGTGATCATACACCCTAATGGGAGCGACCCACATAGCCATGCTGCCTGCCCGATTTTTGTCATCTCCTGGTTGATGAGGCTTGAGGTCATAATCTTTTGAACACCTGGCCACCATTCACTTTGAATGCCACATCGTCTGATCTGCCAGGTATCACTGAACACTGATTTCCACAAAAATACTCTGAGCGTTAAGCTAAAGAAGGTGTCCAGTCTTCTCTGCCACCAACAGAGATACGTTTGTAGAAAATCAATATACGTAATCCCTTTAGAAATACTTTGTCAGACACTCGTCCATACAAGTCACACAGGAACAGGGTGAATCAAAGGTACTCTCCTACTGCATCCAACACAGGAATCACCCCATGGATCAGTAGCGATCGTCCTTGCAATCCACAGTTTCAACCACGACAGAACCCCAGTATATCTCCGGGTCGAATCAGAGATTGTAAGTGGTTCTTCCGCTTTATGAAGATCTGTGGTCTTCACATGCTCCATCTCGATCGTCGTCTGATCTCTTCTGTATATTTCGTATTTGTTGGTTGGAATGGTTTTCGAATATATATTCGATCCCGGGCTTTCCATACCAACAATCGTATTGGTCAACTTCGACAGTCGGTGATTTAACTATCGAATAATAATAGTGTGAATACAATGGGTTTGCTGATTCAGCACTTGACACAACTTGATCATCTTCAAAATATATTTAACCAAATTTCCTCTGATTAACTCTGAATGATTTGTTTTGATCGATTAACTCTAACTTGATTAACTCGACCTATTTGACTAACATAGCTTGATTATTCTATCGATTATCTAATGCTTGACTTAACTCCATTCGCTCGACTCTAGATCGCAACGATCACAATGGTTACGTCTGATTCCCTCAGGAAACATCCGATCGCCATAGGCTATCTGCAGCCCTGCGAATTACGCTAGCAGTCGTATGAAATGGAAACTTTTCCTGGCTACTATGTTTGACTAACTCTAACCATATTCGATCAACTCAAATTTGATAACAAATGTTAATAAAATTTGAATTTACTTATCCTTATTTCCTTTGGAACCATTATTGCAATATTATTTGATTTCAGAAACCCTTACATTGGAGTTTGATATATCTTGTATAGGGTAAAACAAATCTCAACCACTTCACTTACTTCAACCAATACTATTCCTTGACAATAGTGAAGCCAATCAAGTTGGGGTATTTAAGTACCTCTCAGACCTTGATCAACCCGTTCCTATCACAGAATAATACTAGTTGTAATTCAAGAACCACTATTTAATCTCACATAAACATATTCTGCTTGTAAACATAGTTATAATTAATGTCGCTTAATTTGATGATTTAATAATTCCTTATTAACACCACTCTACCCACT
The DNA here is from genome assembly GCA_030737875.1 of Allium sativum. Lineage (NCBI taxonomy): Eukaryota > Viridiplantae > Streptophyta > Magnoliopsida > Asparagales > Amaryllidaceae > Allium > Allium sativum. Next base: position 196,901,011 of record CM060910.1, on the reverse strand, counting down.
CTCGATTTATTTAAATGACCTTGTTTACCAACCGAATTACTACAAACCTTACTTCCTACCTTGTTTACCAGGCTTAAATCAAACTCCTTTCCAATTCCCTTTTCCTTCAGGTAATTCCCTGTTTTAAATCCATTTAATTTAATACCTCTATTGAGTTTTTCCATTTAAAGCCAACGTTTAACTCACATTCCATTTATAAACTTTGTTTATAAATTTTAGGTTTAATATAAACCCTTTATAATTCCCTCTACTTAGTCCAAATGCTAAGTAATGTTTTAGCTATCGTATCTCATCAACACCCTTTATCACTTGATTTAAAACTTGAGTTCAAAATATAAACTCATCCTTACTATCCAATTAAAATTTCGTTTCAAACCGGTTTACTTACATATATTACATCTAAGAAGAGATTATTTTAACTCAACACTAATCACCACAAATTTATTTAACTCCTAGAATAATAAATCTCCTTCTTAAACTCTTGCTAAGTTTAACCAATTATTCACTTAATTACTTCACTAAGTTCGAGTCTAACTTGGTTTAAATGGTCGTCCCAAAACATGATTACTCCTTTAACCAACTCTACTTAATTCCTTCTTTAAATTAATTAAATATAATTAATTTAAATAACTTTATTTAATCTTTCACGGCAAATCAGATACTTAACCCCTAGACTATCTCACTTGGTTATAATGCTTATCGACGTAACTAATTCCAGAATTCTCTTTAATACTTATTTCCTTTGAAACAACTTTTCCATGTACTAAGTTTAAAAATCTATTTATAACTTAAATATAATCGACCCATGGTCGATAAAAACCCATATTTTATACATTAACTGATTAACAGGTCAGGCGATGCCTAATTATTCAACACATGACATCCATTGGTTATTATCAGAAGAATTGTCGAATAAAGTTCGAAAATACAATCATCAACCATTTGATTTATAATTATATACAACCTAATCAAACAGTCCAAACAAATTCAACAGTTTTGAACACGTTTCATCAACGTGACCAATTAAGGAATTTCTCTGTTATGGGTCATCCCCAACACGGTAGGTATTTTCTGAAATTAAACGATCGTTTATTTCCCAGAAATTAAATCCACAATTATATCACGGCAACCAGTCAACCACTTTCAATCAAACACGAAAATAAAAATCCAATTTATATAAAATATAAATTGGAAGAGCTGAGTGAGTTTAACTCACCTCGGTTTTGATCTGTCAATAAATATATGTCTTGAACAAATCTAACTGATGTTTTAACTCGAATAAAATTCCAGCTATTCCTGATCCGGACCGGACTTGCTCCATCTCGATCTACTTGTCTCCACGGTCCCAACGCGACTGACCGCGTCAAAATCTGATCACGTATGAGCCCGAAATTACATAAACAAGTTTATAATATAATTAGATTTTAAAACATGGTTTTATATCATTTAAAAATGGGCCATTACCTTCTCGTTTGGGCCGAGACCCACTACCCGCTTCTCCATTTAAACCCTCCCACCGATTCTTTTTTTTTCATTTCCCATCAGACGCCTCACAATTCCTCAAATCAAAAGGGTAGAACCCTAATCCCCTTTTAAATTCAATGCACCAGAGTTCGATGGCGTCGCACCCTCCCCCTTACGCCACCAATTCCCCGTCCGATCCCATCTGCTACCCCTGACAACTACTTCTACCACCACGACGTCGTCGACAGTCAACCCCAAACCCCAGAAGTGTAGTGGCTCCCTCTACCACACGCTACAAGCTTCCAACGGCCAGATCGAAGCTTCCGTTGCTACTGGGTCTTGGATTTCGAACATCTCCAATAGAAATTGGTCCAAGATCGAACGCGCATCCCTTCGAATAAAGCTAAGTGCTTTATTTAAATTTTTAATTACAGTATTTTGTTTTGATTTTTCTTTCTCTGGTTTTGAATTGGGTTTTGTTCTTGTTTGCGGTGTTGGTTTGTTTCGTTCTGGAATGGATGCGCCATTCGTATTTATAGTTGCAGATAGAAATTTAGATAAAAACATTGTTCTTCACATCTTATCCTAGATGTGTTTAGCTATACCTAGCTTAGGCCATTGATTTCTGATTTTGTATTGCTGATGGCAGCGTTGGTTGTGTGAGGGTTGTAACAATGGATCTGGTTGATTTAGTCTAGGGTTGTATAGCACTGTTGTGGAATTACTGACCGAATCATGTAGCTGCTATGAGTTGTCGAATTTAGTGATTTAAAACTGTTGTAGTTATATACATTCGGCCATGACTTGTCTCAAATAAATTCAGAGACCTTAGGACCTATACCTGGTAGGTTTTGTGTTCAGATTTCAAAAAGAAACAGTCTTGTATGACCTTGGCACATGGATTTTCTGTATACATATAGGATTTGGTTCAGAGATTTTTCTGAATTGTATATTGGATTTCTTACTTAGATTTACAATAATATTTTCTGAACTGTATTAGATTTGATTTTCACCTTAAATATATAAACAGTGAATCCTGCATCAGAAAATTACCGTACATACATGTGCATTTATTGTTTGATAAAGATTTTGGGTATAGGAATATATATATCAGTTTCTTTGTATTGATTAGGCTTGTCATTGATTTTGAAATCTGATACCAACTGTATATGAACATATATGTACAGTCATGTGGATTCGATGTATGAAAATTTCTTTATCTGTCCTGTATATTTTCCTTAGCTGCTTTCTTTGTACTTTCCTTTTGTTGGTTTTCATTTTCAACCCTTTTTCATATCTTTTCCTAGCTGCTATAGCTGTGTACATACCTGCTGTTCGATTATGCCCTTATAGATTTGGTTATATTCTTTAGTTGTCATAAATGTGCTCAGCTATGTATGCATATATATATTATAGCTGTTCTTCCTAGATTTCTTATAGTTGTTTTATTATAATATTTCCTTCTCTTTTCTTATTTTTTTTCTTTCTGTTTACATGATCCTTCCTTACACTGTCCACTACTGTCATGAGATTTCCCTTTTTAATGGGTTTTATCCTTTCTTGTTCGCAGATCAAAGGAGATCGAGACGATGGAAAAGGGCTGCTGATATAAAAATGAATTCTTTTAGAATTGTTTTGTTTTCTAGTGTTCAAGATTTTCTTTTCTTCCTGTTCACTGATCTTGAAATCTGAGACACGTATGTATGTATATATATTAATCTATTTGAATTTTCTGTTTGGATCTGATGATATCATTTTCTGTTGAAGATATGATTCTTTTTTCAATTTTTAAATGTATGGCATCAACTTTGGAATAGATTTGTGTACGAATTCGAATGTGTGTACATATATATGTAGCTGTTCTTGGCTGTTTATATTTACTTTTGTAGATGTATCAATATGCCATCTTGAAATCTTTGCAGTTGGTTCTTTGTTAAAGAACCCTTTTTTTCTTTTCAAAGTTTGATAATACTCTACTGTAGTACTATTCCAACATATTGTGCTTTTCGTACATTATCAAAGTGATTCATTGATATAGTTTATCCAAGACGGCTGCCATTGCCATTGCCAAAACTGTATTGGTATGTCTTATTATTAAAAATTACATAAAAAAATGTTTCCAAACTGTATATCCTTGGCTTAGTGCTTAGCATTCCCGTTTTCATTCGAATATATAGTTCGGATTATAACGCTCGTTTATTGGGTCGTTCACACCAGATAGTGTAATCCAATACTGATATAATATGAGTTGCTTATATAATCATTTGATTGGTATAATATATGGATAACCATTCATATATATATATATATATATATATATATATATAAACTAGTGATAACATTAATGCATTGGATTAAATAAATAATCGTTTATCAAATGCTGTGAACAACATTATTTAGAATCTCATTCCATATAGATTTACTGTATAATTTAGAATGGATAGCTAATCAATCAGTAAATCGTTCAAGGCCGAAAAATCTGGGACATTACATTCTTCCCCCCTTAAAATAATTTCGTCCACGAAATTGCAAAGTAAGAAGAATATTCCGAACCAAACCATTATTTTTGCATTAAAATTTTAAATCGCAATTCATTTAAGTTCATTTTATTTGAATTCATTCTTAAATTGATTCCACTTAACCAGGTTTAGTTTTATTTTCATATCTGATTCAATTGACGAATTGATTTTCTAATCAATTCAATTTTATTTTATAATTCAAATTTGATTTCAAATCAAATCAATCAGAACAAACAAACAACCCACATAGAAAATAATTTCTTTTTTTATATAAAATATACTTTGGGCAAAATTATTTCATTTACCCTCTTTTTACAAACCAATATTGTATCAGTTCACTAGTTCAATGCTTCTCGATACTTGAACCAGTCAAATAACACAATACAAAACATTTGTATATGAATTCTTACAAATACGCTCTCATATATATACACACTCAAACTCAATCTAGGGTGTTACTAACCCCATCTCTATTTAGTTACGCCACAGAGCCAAGGTTACTACTCAACCAATAGCTCTGATACCACTGTAACGACCCAGCAGTTTCGGCCTCGAAAATCGACATAAATACCCTTTACCGTACTCATGCCGATCCTCCAAGCATCGAAAACACTGGAACTTTTTGAAAGAAATTAGAGGGTGAGATAAGGAAGAAAGAAAGTTAGAATAGAAGAAGAAGAATCAACACAGAGTCTCACATCGCAGCGGAACAAAATATAATACAGAAATAAATCTTTATTGAGAGCCTTTAAAAAAATACTTACAGTATCAGAGTACAACACACATCTGGACAGTTTTGATAATCTGTCCTTATATATATATATATATAATCATACAGCGGAATATCATTAATCTGAACATCTTCAGCTCGTCTCTGGACTTCACACTACCTGATAACCTGAACCTGTACACCCCGGGCTAACCCGAGCATTTACAAAACACCGGGTCAGTCTGGTGAACCAGAGTGAGAAAAACTTACACAGCATTTAGGTATCACACAGCTTTATTTTAAATTCAAAATCCTTTCGAAAGAAAAGAATAATCGTAAGACCGAATCCACACATAAACACGGATGGTTTTTACCTCACGATAACCCAAAAGAGTTTTCGAAATCAATATCTTGCTTTGATATTATGATAATGTCTAGATACAAATAATTAACAAATTTAGAGGAACGCTTGCATCTCACGCTCCCCGTATATAGTATGTAATCGAAAACCGCGGGCGCTTATTGGATATTGGATTTCCAACTTGACAAGGTATGGGACCACCTTCCGCACGTGTATCTCTAGAGGCGAATACACTGGGTTTAACAAGAACGTCTTGCAATCCGGCCCTCACATGACCGACCACTCATTTCGCTTGAGTGTATCGAATGTATATCACCAACGGTTGGACTCAAACCACCGTTCCCGAATGGGCATAATCGATAGAGTAAGAAACAAAAGAAATTTCTCTAGATAGGTGATCATACACCCTAATGGGAGCGACCCACATAGCCATGCTGCCTGCCCTATTTTTGTCATCTCCTGGTTGATGAGGCTTGAGGTCATAATCTTTTGAACACCTGGCCACCATTCACTTTGAATGCCACATCGTCTGATCTGCCAGGTATCACTGAACACTGATTTCCACAAAAATACTCTGAGCGTTAAGCTAAAGAAGGTGTCCAGTCTTCTCTGCCACCAACAGAGATACGTTTGTAGAAAATCAATATACGTAATCCCTTTAGAAATACTTTGTCAGACACTCGTCCATACAAGTCACACAGGAACAGGGTGAATCAAAGGTACTCTCCTACTGCATCCAACACAGGAATCACCCCATGGATCAGTAGCGATCGTCCTTGCAATCCACAGTTTCAACCACGACAGAACCCCAGTATATCTCCGGGTCGAATCAGAGATTGTAAGTGGTTCTTCCGCTTTATGAAGATCTGAGGTCTTCACATGCTCCATCTTGATCGTCGTCTGATCTCTTCTGTATATTTCGTATTTGTTGGTTGGAATGGTTTTCGAATATATATTCGATCCCGGGCTTTCCATACCAACAATCGTATTGGTCAACTTTGACAGTCGGTGATTTAACTATCGAATAATAATAGTGTGAATACAATGGGTTTGCTGATTCAGCACTTGAATCAACTTGATCATCTTCAAAATATATTTAACCAAATTTCCTCTGATTAACTCTGAATGATTTGTTTTGATCTATTAACTCTAACTTGATTAACTCGACCTATTTGACTAACATGGCTTGATTATTCTATCGATTATCTAATGCTTGACTTAACTCCATTCGCTCGACTCTAGATCGCAGCGATCACAATGGTTACGTCTGATTCCCTCAGGAAACATCCGACCGCCATAGGCTATCTGCAGCCCTGCGAATTACGCTAGCAGTCGTATGAAATGGAAACTTTTCCTGGCTACTATGTTTGACTAACTCTAACCATATTCGATCAACTCAAATTTGATAACAAATGTTAATAAAATTTGAATTTACTTATCCTTATTTCCTTTGGAACCATTATTGCAATATTATTTGATTTCAGAAACCCTTACATTGGAGTTTGATATATCTTGTATAGGGTAAAACAAATCTCAACCACTTCACTTACTTCAACCAATACTATTCCTTGATAATAGTGAAGCCAATCAAGTTGGGGTATTTAAGTACCTCTCAGACCTTGATCAACCCGTTCCTATCACAGAATAATACTAGTTGTAATTCAAGAACCACTATTTAATCTCACATAAACATATTCTGCTTGTAAACATAGTTATAATTAATGTCGCTTAATTTGATGATTTAATAATTCCTTATTAACACCACTCTACCTACTCTCGATTTATTTAAATGACCTTGTTTACCAACCGAATTACTACAAACCTTACTTCCTACCTTGTTTACCAGGCTTAAATCAAACTCCTTTCCAATTCCCTTTTCCTTCAGGTAATTCCCTGTTTTAAATCCATTTAATTTAATACCTCTATTGAGTTTTTCCATTTAAAGCCAACGTTTAACTCACATTCCATTTATAAACTTTGTTTATAAATTTTAGGTTTAATATAAACCCTTTATAATTCCCTCTACTTAGTCCAAATGCTAAGTAATGTTTTAGCTATCGTATCTCATCAACACCCTTTATCACTTGATTTAAAACTTGAGTTCAAAATATAAACTCATCCTTACTATCCAATTAAAATTTCGTTTCAAACCGGTTTACTTAAATATATTACATCTAAGAAGAGATTATTTTAACTCAACACTAATCACCGCAAATTTATTTAACTCCTAGAATAATAAATCTCCTTCTTAAACTCTTGCTAAGTTTAACCAATTATTCACTTAATTACTTCACTAAGTTCGAGTCTAACTTGGTTTAAATGGTCGTCCCAAAACATGATTACTCCTTTAACCAACTCTACTTAATTCCTTCTTTAAATTAATTAAATATAATTAATTTAAATAACTTTATTTAATCTTTCACGGCAAATCAGATACTTAACCCCTAGACTATCTCACTTGGTTATAATGCTTATCGACGTAACTAATTCCAGAATTCTCTTTAACACTTATTTCCTTTGAAACAACTTTTCCATGTACTAAGTTTAAAAATCTATTTATAACTTAAATATAATCGACCCATGGTCGATAAAAACCCATATTTTATACATTAACTGATTAACAGGTCAGGCGATGCCTAATTATTCAACACTTGACATCCATTGGTTATTATCAGAAGAATTGTCGAATAAAGTTCGAAAATACAATCATCAACCATTTGATTTATAATTATATACAACCTAATCAAACAGTCCAAACAAATTCAACAGTTTTGAACACGTTTCATCAACGTGACCAATTAAGGAATTTCTCTGTTATGGGTCATCCCCAACACAGTAGGTATTTTCTGAAATTAAACGATCGTTTATTTCCCAGAAATTAAATCCACAATTATATCACGACAACCAGTCAACCACTTTCAATCAAACACGAAAATAAAAATCCAATTTATATAAAATATAAATTGGAAGAGCTGAGTGAGTTTAACTCACCTCGGTTTTGATCTGTCAATAAATATATGTCTTGAACAAATCTAACTGATGTTTTAACTCGAATAAAATTCCAGCTATTCCTGATCCGGACCGGACTTGCTCCATCTCGATCTACTTGTCTCCACGGTCCCAACGCGACTGACCGCGTCAAAATCTGATCACGTATGAGCCCGAAATTACATAAACAAGTTTATAATATAATTAGATTTTAAAACATGGTTTTATATCATTTAAAAATGGGCCATTACCTTCTCGTTTGGGCCGAGACCCACTACCCGCTTCTCCATTTAAACCCTCCCACCGATTCTTTTTTTTTCATTTCCCATCAGACGCCTCACAATTCCTCAAATCAAAAGGGGAGAACCCTAATCCCCTTTTAAATTCAACGCACCAGAGTTCGATGGCGTCGCACCCTCCCCCTTACGCCACCACTTCCCCGTCCGATCCCATCTGCTACCCCTGACAACTACTTCTACCACCACGACGTCGTCGACAGTCAACCCCAAACCCCAGAAGTGTAGTGGCTCCCTCTACCACACGCTACAAGCTTCCAACGGCCAGATCGAAGCTTCCGTTGCTACTGGGTCTTGGATTTCGAACAGCTCCAATAGAAATTGGTCCAAGATCGAACGCGCATCCCTTCGAATAAAGCTAAGTGCTTTATTTAAATTTTTAATTACAGTATTTTGTTTTGATTTTTCTTTCTCTGGTTTTGAATTGGGTTTTGTTATTGTTTGCGGTGTTGGTTTGTTTCGTTCTAGAATGGATGCGCCATTCGTATTTATAGTTGCAGATAGAAATTTAGATAAAAACATTGTTCTTCACATCTTATCCTAGATGTGTTTAGCTATACCTAGCTTAGGCCATTGATTTCTGATTTTGTATTGCTGATGGCAGCGTTGGTTGTGTGAGGGTTGTAACAATGGATCTGGTTGATTTAGTCTAGGGTTGTATAGCACTGTTGTGGAATTACTGACCGAATCATGTAGCTGCTATGAGTTGTCGAATTTAGTGATTTAAAACTGTTGTAGCTATATACATTCAGCCATGACTTGTCTCAAATAAATTCAGAGACCTTAGGACCTATACTTGGTAGGTTTTGTGTTCAGATTTCAAAAAGAAACAGTCTTGTATGACCTTGGCACATGGAATTTATGTATACATATAGGATTTGGTTCAGAGATTTTTCTGAATTGTATATTGGATTTCTTACTTAGATTTCCAATAATATTTTCTGAACTGTATTAGATTTGATTTTCACCTTAAATATATAAACAGTGAATCCTGCATCAGAAAATTACCGTACATACATGTGCATTTATTGTTTGATAAAGATTTTGGGTATAGGAATATATATATCAGTTTCTTTGTATTGATTAGGCTTGTCATTGATTTTGAAATCTGATACCAACTGTATATTGTAACAACCCGTAAAATGCGGGCCAGTTTGAAAATTTTATTTTGGCTATTTTAGCGAATTTTGATTATTTAAAATGAATTATTTTAAATAATATCGACGAGAAATTTATTTTGAATATAATTCGAACGTATATATTATACGCGTCGTCGTTAGAATATAAATATTTATATATAATTATAAATAGAATTGAAAATGGCGCGGTAGTTCGATAATTCGATTTCAAACTTCAATTGAATGTACCGGGTGCAAAACAATCCGGATTTTAGTGAAACCAAAAATAATGGAATCTAATAGTGAATATCTTTCCAACGAATCCGAAAAATCAAGATTTCATATCGGGAATCAAAAGATATGTCCAGTTGAAAATTCTGAATAGTCGCTATGGAATTCAGGCCCTTAAAAATGGACATTTTGCAAACGACCTCGGATTTCGACGAAACCAGTTTTGTTGGGTCCGGGATGTGAAGTTATTGCTAGGTTTCAAATTTCATAATTTTTCGAATCAATATGTGAGCGTGGCAAAAGAAAACGCGTTTGACCGGTTTCAGTTGATTTTAATCGACTGGAAATTGACCATTTTTCAAACGGTCTCAGAATTCGACGAAATTAGTTTTGTTAGGACCGTATCGTCAATACGAAGCTAGAAAATATTTTTCAGGAATTTTTAGAGTTAGTATGTGACCTCGGTAATTCGAAATGTACGTTTAGAATTCCATAAAGTGATTTAAATGTAAATTTAACGGAAACTGATTGTAACAGCCGAATCAACTTGCGGTACATATCCCATTGTGTTCGGAATGGGGGTAGAACGCTATGGACGACAGGCGGTGGGCCTCGTTTCGAGGTCGTATGTAAAAGTCAACTCTTTGCAAATTAAATAATTAATAATTAAATAAATATAATAAAAAAAATCTTATCTTCACCCCCTTAAAACCTTCTGGCCCCCCCGTTCCAAATGATTCATTTCAGATCGATAAAAAAAAAAAAAAAAAAAAAAAACGAGCGCCCTCGCGCTCGAACCCAGCTCACCGGCGGCGAAGCTTCGCCGAACCCCCCCTCCGACCAGAGTACCGCCCCACTCCTCCCCCTACTCCCCTCCTCCTCCACTTGAAATCGACGAAGCCCCCGTTCTCGACGCTGAAGCCGCCGCCCCTCGAAGCAGCTCCGACGCCGGCGGCGAAGCTTCACCGAACCCCCCCCTCCTTCGCAGGTTAAAAAGTAAGTTATTTTACTTTTTTATTTTATTTTTAATCTGAAGATTTTGTTTTTTTTTAGAAGATTTAAATCTGATTTTTATTAGATTTTGAAACTGTTTTTTTTTAGAAGATTTTAAAAACAGTTTTTAAAAGGATTAAAAACCGAACAGATTTTTTTTAAAGAAAAAAAAAACAGTTTTTAAAAGGATTTAAAAACTGAACTGTTTTTTTTGAAAAAGGTTTAAAAACAGTTTTTTTTTTAGGGTATTGAAAACTGATTTTTAAAGTAAAAAAAAAAAAATTTTTAAAACTGATTTTATTTTTAGATTTTAAATAAGAAAAAGTTTGATTTTGAGTATAGAAAAAGGTTTGATTTTGCGTATAGAAAAAGATTTGATTTTTAGCGATAAAAAGATTTGATTTTTAGTTAGAAGAAAGGAAGTGATTTTTATGTAGACAACATAAAATAAAAACGAGATTTTTATTTATGTAGCGATATAAAGGTATAATCTTTAGATAGAAAATAGCGATATAAAGATTCGATTTTTACTATATGAATATCAAGGTAAAGATAGAATTTTTATCTATATAGTAGCGGTAGAAAAATGTGATTTTTATCTGCATAGTGTAGAAATAAAAATTCGATTTTTATATATTGAACTTTGAAATAAAAATTCGATTTTTATATATTGAACTTTGAAATAAAAATTCGATTTTTATATATTGAACTTTGAACTAAAAATTCGATTTTTATATATTGAACTTTGAACTAAAAATTCGATTTTTATATATTGAACTTTGAAATAAAAATTCGATTTTTATATATTGAACTTTGAAATAAAAATTCGATTTTTATATATTGAACTTTGAAATAAAAATTCGATTTTTATATATTGAACTTTGAAATAAAAATTCGATTTTTATATATTGAATAGCGAAGTAAAAATGGGATTTTTATATATGTAGTGAAAGCGGACAACGAAGGTGACAAAAAGGCGAAACGACGAAGACTTCTGCAAATGAAGAGCCGTGGAGCTAGGATAGCTATATGTGAGAATTTCTCACCTTTCAATTTAATTTTTCTAGTTATATATATATATATATATACTAGGATGCAGACGGTGCTTATTAGAAGCACCCGACACCCGTCCACAGACCATGGACTTGTTTGTTTGGTTGTTTGGTGATTGATTGCGATATTGGTTTGAATGTGGTTTGTGGTGTGAAAAATCGAATCGATAAATTGGTTAGGATTAGACGTGCGCCGTTATAAGGCGAAGGAGTAAGGCTAGGTTAGACTCTTACTCCAAATTTTGTGGTTTGCATAATAAAATTGATATGATTGATGTGTGAATGGCGTGGGCCTTCACTAGACCGGGTATTAGGCTAGGCCTTGTCCCGTTTCTAGTATAGTGCCGTTATGCCGCCGAAATTTTCTAAAATATGTTAAAAAAATAAAAATATCGTTTTATTGAATAAATGAATTGAATAGAAATTCATAGGTTGAAATAAAATGTTTTATCGTTAAAAATATAATTTTTAACGTGAATATGAAAATAGTGAAGTGAACAAAATAAAGTATTCATTTACAAACCGGACGGTTTGTTTATGTACACTGATTTGACTGACATTGATTGGGACGATAAATTTTACACATCGCCCAACTGCACAACTAAAATCTGTGTTTGATTGTTTGAAAACCCCACATGGGTGTTGGGATGAAATTTGAAGTTCACTCATCCTAATTGATTAAATATGTCAATCGATCGATTGACAGGCTGTTATAAGCGTTAGATATCCATATTTGATGCTTATACAGTGTAGTGCACTTTGGCTGATGGTTGATTATTTTTCAATGCTATTATATACATGTGTTGTATGGAAATCCATATAATTAATTTTATATGGTAATTGATTGGGCCTCATTCCAATTTGAAAAATAAAGAAAATTTGAAAATAGAAATTATGAAGCCGTGTTGATTAGATTGACGCCATTTTGACGGGAACGATATTTATATCGATTTTAAACGATTTCGAATTGAATTGAATTGAAAACGATTTCGAAATGAATTGAATTGAAAACGAATTCAAAGTGAATTGAAAACGATTTCGAAATGAAGTGAATTGAAAACGATTTCGAATTGAATTGAATTGAAAACGATTTCGTAATGAATTGAATTGAAAACGAATTCAAAGTGAATTGAAAACGATTTCGAATTGAATTGAATTGAAAACGATTTCGAAATGAATTGAATTGAAAACGATTTCGAATTGAAGTGAATTGAAAACGATTTCGAAATGAAGTGAATTGAAAACGATTTCGAAATGAAGTGGATTGAAAACGATTTCGAAATGAATTGAATTGAAAACGAATTCAAAGTGAATTGAAAACGATTTCGAAATGAATTGAAAATGAATTCAAATTGAATTGAAATTTGAATTGAATAGAAATGAATTTTGAAACGAATTTATAAAGAAGAATTCAATTTTGATTTGAATTGAAAAGGAAGTTGAAATTGCTTTTGAAACGAATTTAAAACTATTTATATAATTCGTTTTAAATAGAAATCGACGAAATATATATTATTATATATATAATATAATGGCCTGAATAGAACGCGCCGCGCCGCGGCAGTTCGTGAATTTCGACCATTTATTTCAAACGGACATTACGGGAGATCCGACCGTCAGATTCTCCTAAAACCGGAACCGTTGGGTTCGTATCGAAAAGAGCTTTCTAACGAATATTAGAAATTTGAAATCTAACGGTTGGATTTGGAATTATGTCCAAATCAAATTTGAAAAAGGTCGCTGTAAGTGCAGTTCGATGGCCATTGGTGGAAATCGACTGTACGGGCCTTAATAAAATTATTAAAAATATTAATAATTTGTGTAAAATCATAAGAAATGATTTAGAAAGAATTGGGATGAAAAACTCCATATTTGAAAGGATAAAAATAGATTTTTATCGAAATGAACTAGTTTTGAACTAGAATTATAATTCTATTTATTTTTAAATAAATAAATTGAAATTGAAAAGGGTTTTGAAAATAACCAGAATATCCAATGATTGCATTAGAGTGGATTTGAATCGAAATTGTCTTCGGAATATTTCGACGTTGGAATTCGTGATTATACAGGTGTTGTTATGGAAATTTGAAAGATATATATTTATATCGCTATTTCCAATACGACATTTGTTAGTCGTAGAATTCGATATTGAATATAAGCCGATATATTTTCTATTCAGAGCCTTGTATTGAATATCGAATGTGATTTGGGTTTGTCGTGAATGGTGTCTTCACTAACACTGTTCTTGAACCCAGTTGAGAAAAGATTAAATCTTTTTATTTAGATTTAATGAAGTGTACCAATTAAACAATATTTAATTGGAATTGAATGGATATTGATTTTTGGGTTTATCGTGAACAGTGTTTTAAACAACACTCGTTCTTTAACCCGATAATTAATGAATGTGACTTTGGGTTTATCGTGAACTGCGTTTTAAATGACACTGATTCTTTAACCCAGTCAAAGATTAAAACTAAGTGGAGTTTTAATGAATCTTTAAATAGATTGAAAAGATCGAGAATGGAGTATCACCAGTTTTGCTCCAGGCGATAGTTAAATCTTTAATTAGATTTGAACGTGAAATGGTAATTGAATTTACCGATAACACCGTGGTGTTAGATATGAAGTATGACCAGTTTTACTTCATGGGATGAATAGGTTGGGATTGGGAAATTAAAACCAATGATTACTACGGTGAGGTTCACTAATTCCGACTAGTTGAATCGAAATTCAAAGGAAGATTAGAGAATAAATTCAGGAATTTATCTTGGATAAAATTAATGGGAACGTTTCCCTATGAATGTGAAATCAGAAACTAACTGTCGGTTAGCTAAGCAGAACGGTTTTCTGGATATTGATCTGATGTTGGTTTCGGCCTTCGGGGTTAATATTTGGGGAATTATTCTCTTGATTAATTTGCGGTTAGTGACTGATGAATTGGAATGAGGCGTATGTTGTGTTTGTGTAACACTTATTTAAAATATACGCGAGTTATTCGGAAAGTCCGGGTTTATCCCATTCTGAATAACTGATACGACGATAAGTCGAAGATGAAGACGATGGTCGAAGACCGGAGGTCTTCACGTCGTTTGGGTAATTACTGATGATCTTGATTGGGCTGTACACCCAAGAAGATGGAAACAGTTAGTGATCGTCCAGACGTACTTGGAGATCGATGGATATGCGGGGTACTAGGTGCTCCCGGTTTCGTTCAGACCCAGAACGGACTTGTAAATGGACTGTGTGTCTGACATCGGATTTCATTCTGTGTGACTGATATCGGTTGCATAGGATGGTTTGCCTGTGTGGCATGCCTAAGTGGCAATTGATCGAGGCTTCTGTTGAAAAGCAAAGTCTTGTGGTGATGATCAAAGCACGGCCTTTGTGGCGTAGCTTTGTGTAACGTTTACCTCGCGTGTTTCACACCCGGTATGAACCAAAAACGGGAGACGGACCTCAGGGAGGACTTGCGTTTCTTTCTAGTTAGAAGTGGCGTCAGTGGTTTTACACGCCCTGACGAGTTTGACTTATGTGGTTGTTGCTGTTGCGAGGCGCCTCGGTTATATCGGTTTCGGCCGATGCTTCTGGTCGGCTGACGGACCAGACTTACACCCCATAGGGTGGGGAAACATAGTGTTCAGGCATAATAATCCACATCGGTGGACCGACCCTGTCGCTCCAAGGCTTGCCTGCGCGCTTGCCTGTGGCTCGGGCTAGAGAGTCACGAATCGGTTGAGGACTATCTTTTGCCTCGGTTCATAGATGGAAATCCAACTTCCAAATACATGACATTTGCGGTTTTATTTGTAGAGCCTAGTATGGCGACATAGTGGGATGGGGCATTCATGCCGCTTATGATTGATACTTATGATTTGAAGTTGTTTTATACACTATGCACTTACAATAGTATCAAACGATTTGTTTTAAACGTATCAAGCATTCTTTGGCTGTTATAAGGGAAAACCCTATCCTCGGCTGCGTTGCATTGTGTGATGGGACCTGGGTCTTATAACAGCTTCATTTTTCTCTATTTTAGCATTGCGCTGTTTGTTTTATGCACTGGTATTCTTGGGAGGAAACCCGTTCCGTGTTATACGGCGTGGTCCCTTGATTTACCTAACTTTAAAAATAAAGATTAACTGTTTTAGTTCTCACACCAGTCACATGACTGACCTGGAGTTTATTGTTTTCACCTAAACTCTGGGTGCCCTTATTTTGACACGGGCAGCTAGTAGTTTTGGTTTTGCAGATTTATATTCACAGGATCCTGGTTTACAGCTGGAACGATATCCGGAAAGCTTTGTATCCGTATATCTCTTTCTAGTTGTGTATTGTATTATTTTCCGCTGCTATGTATTTAAATGTAATTTAAATCTCTGATATTTCTGTGTAATATTCTTTTATACTCTGTATATTCTTGTAATCTGATGCATTGTTGTAATATACAATGAAATGTTCTTTTATATGCGTTCTGTTTTGTCCTGTTCTCAAACGATAGGGCGTTTCGAACGGCCTGGATCGGTTTAGCGACTGGTTCGGACCGAGCGAAATTCCTTGTCGTCACATTTGGTATCAGAGCTTTGGTTTACCAAGCTCAGAGAACAAGGCACATTAGAACCATACGAAAGAATTCATCAGAAATTGGATTAGTAATATCCAATTAGAATGACTCGTTAGAGATAGGATCAGTAGTATCCTAGAACGAGTGTGAAGAGTATATGTGTCAAATGAAAACAATTCTGTTTTGAAATTTAAATCGCTTATTCGTATTTGATTGTTTATTTATATTGATTAGGACAGTCAGTATATAAAGATTTTGCATATACGCCTTGCAAACGTGTATTTGAAATTTTAATATACTGGATAGATATAAAATTACACTCTAGTCGCCCGGGGGTGATTCTGATGATTGATATATCATCATCAGAATTTATATTCGAGTGACGAACGTGCAACATCTATATATTTCCTATTGACTGGTGTGAGAACCAAAATTAGATAGGGCCTATTGTTGTGATTTGGCATCAAAAATCTGATTTTTGACTATATATCAAAATTATGAATTTGAAACGTTAAATTCACTAATTGATTGATGTTTGTGTTGTTTGTTTAATTGTTTGATAAGTTTGTACCATTATGCCTAATTTGGTCAAATATTGAACTATATTGAAAATTGGTTGCATTTGCTTGCATATACATATATATCATTGAACAGGTCATAGCAAGGAGGCTAGAGCAGAGAATAAAATTTGTTTGCCCGACAAATAGGTACATGTTTACTACATAATTTCCTGTTTTGTTTGGGTGATGATGATTTTGTGAGCCTATTGGCTAGCCGCTTGGCTTTTTCTTTTTCTTTTTGAGATCTGAAGGACCGGGGAAGCTATTTGAAATTCCCCGATGCTCCCGGTGCAGGGGAGGTTATGGCGAATTTTTTCAAAAATTTAGGGTGTTAGCCAAATTTTTGAAATTTTGAAAATTCTCAGAAACTGAAAGGTTGGAGAATGGAAGCCAGATCGAACGTAGAGCTGAATAATCAAACCACTTTCGACTTTGTTCCTTTTCGGGGACGAAAAGTTTTAAGTGGGGGAGATTGTAACAACCCGTAAAATGCGGGCCAGTTTGAAAATTTTATTTTGGCTATTTTAGCGAATTTTGATTATTTAAAATGAATTATTTTAAATAATATCGACGAGAAATTTATTTTGAATATAATTCGAACGTATATATTATACGCGTCGTCGTTAGAATATAAATATTTATATATAATTATAAATAGAATTGAAAATGGCGCGGTAGTTCGATAATTCGATTTCAAACTTCAATTGAATGTACCGGGTGCAAAACAATCCGGATTTTAGTGAAACCAAAAATAATGGAATCTAATAGTGAATATCTTTCCAACGAATCCGAAAAATCAAGATTTCATATCGGGAATCAAAAGATATGTCCAGTTGAAAATTCTGAATAGTCGCTATGGAATTCAGGCCCTTAAAAATGGACATTTTGCAAACGACCTCGGATTTCGACGAAACCAGTTTTGTTGGGTCCGGGATGTGAAGTTATTGCTAGGTTTCAAATTTCATAATTTTTCGAATCAATATGTGAGCGTGGCAAAAGAAAACGCGTTTGACCGGTTTCAGTTGATTTTAATCGACTGGAAATTGACCATTTTTCAAACGGTCTCAGAATTCGACGAAATTAGTTTTGTTAGGACCGTATCGTCAATACGAAGCTAGAAAATATTTTTCAGGAATTTTTAGAGTTAGTATGTGACCTCGGTAATTCGAAATGTACGTTTAGAATTCCATAAAGTGATTTAAATGTAAATTTAACGGAAACTGATTGTAACAGCCGAATCAACTTGCGGTACATATCCCATTGTGTTCGGAATGGGGGTAGAACGCTATGGACGACAGGCGGTGGGCCTCGTTTCGAGGTCGTATGTAAAAGTCAACTCTTTGCAAATTAAATAATTAATAATTAAATAAATATAATAAAAAAATCTTATCTTCACCCCCTTAAAACCTTCTGGCCCCCCCGTTCCAAATGATTCATTTCAGATCGATAACAAAAAAAAGAAAAAGAAAAAAAAAACGAGCGCCCTCGCGCTCGAACCCAACTCACCGGCGGCGAAGCTTCGCCGAACCCCCCCCCTCCGACCAGAGTACCGCCCCACTCCTCCCCCTACTCCCCTCCTCCTCCACTTGAAATCGACGAAGCCCCCGTTCTCGACGCTGAAGCCGCCGCCCCTCGAAGCAGCTCCGACGCCGGCGGCGAAGCTTCGCCGAACCCCCCCTCCTTCGCAGGTTAAAAAGTAAGTTATTTTACTTTTTTATTTTATTTTTAATCTGAAGATTTTGTTTTTTTTAGAAGATTTAAATCTGATTTTTATTAGATTTTGAAACTGTTTTTTTTTAGAAGATTTTAAAAACAGTTTTTAAAAGGATTAAAAACCGAACAGATTTTTTTTTAGGAAAAAAAAAACAGTTTTTAAAAGGATTTAAAAACTGAACTGTTTTTTTTTGAAAAAGGTTTAAAAACAGTTTTTTTTTTTAGGGTATTGAAAACTGATTTTTAAAGTAAAAAAAAAAAATTTTAAAACTGATTTTATTTTTAGATTTTAAATAAGAAAAAGTTTGATTTTGAGTATAGAAAAAGGTTTGATTTTGCGTATAGAAAAAGATTTGATTTTTAGCGATAAAAAGATTTGATTTTTAGTTAGAAGAAAGGAAGTGATTTTTATGTAGACAACATAAAATAAAAACGAGATTTTTATTTATGTAGCGATATAAAGGTATAATCTTTAGATAGAAAATAGCGATATAAAGATTCGATTTTTACTATATGAATATCAAGGTAAAGATAGAATTTTTATCTATATAGTAGCGGTAGAAAAATGTGATTTTTATCTGCATAGTGTAGAAATAAAAATTCGATTTTTATATATTGAACTTTGAAATAAAAATTCGATTTTTATATATTGAACTTTGAAATAAAAATTCGATTTTTATATATTGAACTTTGAACTAAAAATTCGATTTTTATATATTGAACTTTGAACTAAAAATTCGATTTTTATATATTGAACTTTGAAATAAAAATTCGATTTTTATATATTGAACTTTGAAATAAAAATTCGATTTTTATATATTGAACTTTGAAATAAAAATTCGATTTTTATATATTGAACTTTGAAATAAAAATTCGATTTTTATATATTGAATAGCGAAGTAAAAATGGGATTTTTATATATGTAGTGAAAGCGGACAACGAAGGTGACAAAAAGGCGAAACGACGAAGACTTCTGCAAATGAAGAGCCGTGGAGCTAGGATAGCTATATGTGAGAATTTCTCACCTTTCAATTTAATTTTTCTAGTTATATATATATATATACTAGGATGCAGACGGTGCTTATTAGAAGCACCCGACACCCGTCCACAGACCATGGACTTGTTTGTTTGGTTGTTTGGTGATTGATTGCGATATTGGTTTGAATGTGGTTTGTGGTGTGAAAAATCGAATCGATAAATTGGTTAGGATTAGACGTGCGCCGTTATAAGGCGAAGGAGTAAGGCTAGGTTAGACTCTTACTCCAAATTTTGTGGTTTGCATAATAAAATTGATATGATTGATGTGTGAATGGCGTGGGCCTTCACTAGACCGGGGATTAGGCTAGGCCTTGTCCCGTTTCTAGTATAGTGCCGTTATGCCGCCGAAATTTTCTAAAATATGTTAGAAAAATAAAAATATCGTTTTATTGAATAAATGAATTGAATAGAAATTCATAGGTTGAAATAAAATGTTTTATCGTTAAAAATATAATTTTTAACGTGAATATGAAAATAGTGAAGTGAACAAAATAAAGTATTCATTTACAAACCGGACGGTTTGTTTATGTACACTGATTTGACTGACATTGATTGGGACGATAAATTTTACACATCGCCCAACTGCACAACTAAAATCTGTGTTTGATTGTTTGAAAACCCCACACGGGTGTTGGGATGAAATTTGAAGTTCACTCATCCTAATTGATTAAATATGTCGATCGATCGATTGACAGGCTGTTATAAGCGTTAGATATCTATATTTGATGCTTATACAGTGTAGTGCACTTTGGCTGATGGTTGATTATTTTTCAATGCTATTATATACATGTGTTGTATGGAAATCCATATAATTAATTTTATATGGTAATTGATTGGGCCTCATTCCAATTTGAAAAATAAAGAAAATTTGAAAATAGAAATTATGAAGCCGTGTTGATTAGATTGACGCCATTTTGATGGGAACGATATTTATATCGATTTTAAACGATTTCGAATTGAATTGAATTGAAAACGATTTCGAAATGAATTGAATTGAAAACGAATTCAAAGTGAATTGAAAACGATTTCGAAATGAAGTGAATGGAAAACGATTTCGAATTGAATTGAATTGAAAACGATTTCGAAATGAATTGAATTGAAAACGAATTCAAAGTGAATTGAAAACGATTTCGAATTGAATTGAATTGAAAATGATTTCGAAATGAATTGAATTGAAAACGATTTCGAATTGAAGTGAATTGAAAACGATTTCGAAATGAAGTGAATTGAAAACGATTTCGAAATGAAGTGGATTGAAAACGATTTCGAAATGAAATGAATTGAAAACGAATTCAAAGTGAATTGAAAACGATTTCGAAATGAATTGAAAATGAATTCAAATTGAATTGAAATTTGAATTGAATAGAAATGAATTTTGAAACGAATTTATAAAGAAGAATTCAATTTTGATTTGAATTGAAAAGGAAGTTGAAATTGCTTTTGAAACGAATTTAAAACTATTTATATAATTCGTTTTAAATAGAAATCGACGAAATATATATTATATATATTATTATATATATAATATAATGGCCTGAATAGAATGCGCCGCGCCGCGGCAGTTCATGAATTTCGACCATTTATTTCAAACGGACATTACGGGAGATCCGACCGTCGGATTCTCCTAAAACCGGAACCATTGGGTTCGTATCGAAAAGAGCTTTCTAACGAATATTAGAAATTTGAAATCTAACGGTTGGATTTGGAATTATGTCCAAATCAAATTTGAAAAAGGTCGCTGTAAGTGCAGTTCGATGGCCATTGGTGGAAATCGACTGTACGGGCCTTAATAAAATTATTAAAAATATTAATAATTTGTGTAAAATCATAAGAAATGATTTAGAAAGAATTGGGATGAAAAACTCCATATTTGAAAGGATAAAAATAGATTTTTATCGAAATGAACTAGTTTTGAACTAGAATTATAATTCTATTTATTTTTAAATAAATAAATTGAAATTGAAAAGGGTTTTGAAAATAACCAGAATATCCAATGATTGCATTAGAGTGGATTTGAATCGAAATTGTCTTCGGAATATTTCGACGTTGGAATTCGTGATTATACAGGTGTTGTTATGGAAATTTGAAAGATATATATTTATATCGCTATTTCCAATACGATATTTGTTAGTCGTAGAATTCGATATTGAATATAAGCCGATATATTTTCTATTCAGAGCCTTGTATTGAATATCGAATGTGATTTGGGTTTGTCGTGAATGGTGTCTTCACTAACACTGTTCTTGAACCCAGTTGAGAAAAGATTAAATCTTTTTATTTAGATTTAATGAAGTGTACCAATTAAACAATATTTAATTGGAATTGAATGGATATTGATTTTTGGGTTTATCGTGAACAGTGTTTTAAACAACACTCGTTCTTTAACCCGATAATTAATGAATGTGACTTTGGGTTTATCGTGAACTGCGTTTTAAATGACACTGATTCTTTAACCCAGTCAAAGATTAAAACTAAGTGGAGTTTTAATGAATCTTTAAATAGATTGAAAAGATCGAGAATGGAGTATCACCAGTTTTGCTCCAGGCGATAGTTAAATCTTTAATTAGATTTGAACGTGAAATGGTAATTGAATTTACCGATAACACCGTGGTGTTAGATATGAAGTATGACCAGTTTTACTTCATGGGATGAATAGGTTGGGATTGGGAAATTAAAACCAATGATTACTACGGTGAGGTTCGCTAATTCCGACTAGTTGAATCGAAATTCAAAGGAAGATTAGAGAATAAATTCAGGAATTTATCTTGGATAAAATTAATGGGAACGTTTCCCTATGAATGTGAAATCAGAAACTAACTGTCGGTTAGCTAAGCAGAACGGTTTTCTGGATATTGATCTGATGTTGGTTTCGGCCTTCGGGGTTAATATTTGGGGAATTATTCTCTTGATTAATTTGCGGTTAGTGACTGATGAATTGGAATGAGGCGTATGTTGTGTTTGTGTAACACTTATTTAAAATATACGCGAGTTATTCGGAAAGTCCGGGTTTATCCCATTCTGAATAACTGATACGACGATAAGTCGAAGATGAAGACGATGGTCGAAGACCGGAGGTCTTCACGTCGTTTGGGTAATTACTGATGATCTTGATTGGGCTGTACACCCAAGAAGATGGAAACAGTTAGTGATCGTCCAGACGTACTTGGAGATCGATGGATATGCGGGGTACTAGGTGCTCCCGGTTTCGTTCAGACCCAGAACGGACTTGTAAATGGACTGTGTGTCTGACATCGGATTTCATTCTGTGTGACTGATATCGGTTGCATAGGATGGTTTGCCTGTGTGGCATGCCTAAGTGGCAATTGATCGAGGCTTCTGTTGAAAAGCAAAGTCTTGTGGTGATGATCAAAGCACGGCCTTTGTGGCGTAGCTTTGTGTAACGTTTACCTCGCGTGTTTCACACCCGGTATGAACCAAAAACGGGAGACGGACCTCAGGGAGGACTTGCGTTTCTTTCTAGTTAGAAGTGGCGTCAGTGGTTTTACACGCCCTGACGAGTTTGACTTATGTGGTTGTTGCTGTTGCGAGGCGCCTCGGTTATATCGGTTTCGGCCGATGCTTCTGGTCGGCTGACGGACCAGACTTACACCCCATAGGGTGGGGAAACGTAGTGTTCAGGCATAATAATCCACATCGGTGGACCGGCCCTGTCGCTCCAAGGCTTGCCTGCGCGCTTGCCTGTGGCTCGGGCTAGAGAGTCACGAATCGGTTGAGGACTATCTTTTGCCTCGGTTCATAGATGGAAATCCAACTTCCAAATACGTGACATTTGCGGTTTTATTTGTAGAGCCTAGTATGGCGACATAGTGGGATGGGGCATTCATGCCGCTTATGATTGATACTTATGATTTGAAGTTGTTTTATACACTATGCACTTACAATAGTATCAAACGATTTGTTTTAAATGTATCAAGCATTCTTTGGCTATTATAAGGGAAAACCCTATCCTCGGCTGCGTTGCATTGTGTGATGGGACCTGGGTCTTATAACAGCTTCATTTTTCTCTATTTTAGCATTGCGTTGTTTGTTTTATGCACTGGTATTCTTGGGAGGAAACCCGTTCCGTGTTATACGGCGTGGTCCCTTGATTTACCTAACTTTAAAAATAAAGATTAACTGTTTTAGTTCTCACACCAGTCACATGACTGACCTGGAGTTTATTGTTTTCACCTAAACTCTGGGTGCCCTTATTTTGACACGGGCAGCTAGTAGTTTTGGTTTTGCAGATTTATATTCACAGGATCCTGGTTTACAGCTGGAACGATATCCGGAAAGCTTTGTATCCGTATATCTCTTTCTAGTTGTGTATTGTATTATTTTCCGCTGCTATGTATTTAAATGTAATTTAAATCTCTGATATTTCTGTGTAATATTCTTTTATACTCTGTATATTCTTGTAATCTGATGCATTGTTATAATATACAATGAAATGTTCTTTTATATGCGTTCTGTTTTGTCCTGTTCTCAAACGATAGGGCGTTTCGAACGGCCTGGATCGGTTTAGCGACTGGTTCGGACCGAGCGAAATTCCTTGCCGTCACATATATGAACATATATGTACAGTCATGTGGATTCGATGTATGAAAATTTCTTTATCTGTCCTGTATATTTTCCTTAGCTGCTTTCTTTGTACTTTCCTTTTGTTGGTTTTCATTTTCAACCCTTTTTCATATCTTTTCCTAGCTGCTATAGCTGTGTACATACCTGCTGTTCGATTATGCCCTTATAGATTTGGTTATATTCTTTAGTTGTCATAAATGTGCTCAGCTATGTATGCATATATATATTATAGTTGTTCTTCCTAGATTTCTTATAGTTGTTTTATTATAATATTTCCTTCTCTTTTCTTATTTTTTTTTCTTTCTGTTTACATGATCCTTCCTTACACTGTCCACTACTGTCATGAGATTTCCCTTTTTAATGGGTTTTATCCTTTCTTGTTCGCAGATCAAAGGAGATCGAGACGATGGAAAAGGGCTGCTGATATAAAAATGAATTCTTTTAGTATTGTTTTGTTTTCCAGTGTTCAAGATTTTCTTTTCTTCCTGTTCACTGATCTTGAAATCTGAGACACGTATGTATGTATATATATATTAATCTATTTGAATTTTCTGTTTGGATCTGATGATATCATTTTCTGTTGAAGATATGATTCTTTGTTCAATTTTTAAATGTATGGCATCAACTTTGGAATAGATTTGTGTACGAATTCGAATGTGTGTACATATATATGTAGCTGTTCTTGGCTGTTTATATTTACTTTTGTAGATGTATCAATATGCCATCTTGAAATCTTTGCAGTTGGTTCTTTGTTAAAGAACCCTTTTTTTCTTTTCAAAGTTTGATAATACTCTACTGTAGTACTATTCCAACATATTGTGCTTTTCGTACATTATCAAAGTGATTCATTGATATAGTTTATCCAAGACGGCTACCATTGCCATTGCCAAAACTGTATTGGTATGTCTTGTTATTAAAAATTACATAAAAAAAAATGTTTCCAAACTGTATATCCTTGGCTTAGTGCTTAGCATTCCCGTTTTCATTCGAATATATAGTTCGGATTATAACGCTCGTTTATTGGGTCGTTCACACCAGATAGTGTAATCCAATACTGATATAATATGAGTTGCTTATATAATCATTTGATTGGTATAATATATGGATAACCATTCATATATATATAAACTAGTGATAACATTAATGTATTGGATTAAATAAATAATCGTTTATCAAATGCTGTGAACAACATTATTTAGAATCTCATTCCATATAGATTTACTGTATAATTTAGAATGGATAACTAATCAATCAGTAAATCGTTCAAGGCCGAAAAATCTGGGACATTACATTATTAGTGTAATTATATTTCAAAATGCCATGACCCGTTCAAATTAAAACAGAATTCAACGAATCAAAGTCCGTTAGAACCGTGGCGACGAGCACAATAACATGGAACAAATCTGAAGGATTTTCGAGCTAGTTAGTATTTTTGATCAAATAAAACATCCTGTTTAATTTGATTAAAATAATCGTTTTATCGATTTCTGAATCCGATCAAGGTGAGAATTCTCTTACTATAAATTATTTCTGTACAGTTATTTATTTTATAACTGCATATATGAACTGCTCCCCGTCGTCCACAGACCATGGACGACTTGTTTGTTTGATTGTATTCTGAAAATTGATTGTATAAAATATATGAATAATAAAAATATCATTTTTATGGTGTATATGAAGTATATAAAATATTCATGTTTGAAATAAAGTATTTGAACAATAAAAATTCCATTTTTATTGTTTATATGAAGTGTTAAAAATAATCTTGTGTTGAAATAAACATTTGTTGATTAAAAATATATATACGATGTGTATGAAACATATATACGATGTGTATGAAATGTATATATACGATGTGTGTGAAATATATATATATATACGATATGAACTGAAATATATATATACGATGTGTATGAAATATATATACGATGTGAAAATTGAAATAGAATTGAAATACGAATTGAAAATTGAAATAGAATTGAAATTCGAATTAAATTGAAATGGATCATTTATATTAAAAGTGAAAATATTATATATATGAAAGGTGGAAATAATATATATATATATATGAAATGAAAACGATATATATATGAAATGTGAAAACGATATATATATGAAATGAAAACGATATATATATATATATATATATGAAATGTGAAAACGATGTATATATGAAATGAAAACAATATATATATATATATATGAAATGTGAAAATGATTTGATTGTTAAAAATATAATTTTTAACATATATATACACTGTATAAAATTGTCGTGTATATGGAATATTCAACTTTGATTAGAAATTGAATATGAAGTTGAAATCATTTTGAAAATGAATTTAAAACGATTTATAAAATACAGTTTAAAAAGGAAATCGATGAAATATATATAATATATATATTATATATATAATATAATGATCTGAATAGAACGCGCCGCGCCGCTGCAGTTCGCGAATTTCGACCATAGAATTCGAATGGACGTTATGGGAGATCCGACCGTCGGATTCTCCTAAAACCAGAACCGTTGAATTCGTATTGAAAAGAGCTTTCTAACGAATATAAGAAATTAGAAATCTAACGGTTGGATTTGGAATTATGTCCAAATCAAATTTGGAAAAGGTCGCTGTAAGTGCAGTTCGATGGCCATTATTGAAAACCGACCGTACGGGCCTTGATAAAATATTAATAATTTGTGTAAAATCATAATAAATGATTTGGAAAGAATTGGAAGATATCGATATCGTTATTCCCGATATGATATCTGTTGGTTTCAGGATTTGATGTTGAATATAAGTCGATACTATCTCTATTCAAAACCTTATATTTAATGTCAAATTGGACTGATTGATTGTTTGGATTGTGCTCGACCAGTTTATGAGCAAAATATGCTTTTACAGTTAGCATTGGGTTGGGTAAGAATATCTGTGTGCTAACAACTTGTGAAACACTTCACGATTTGACGATAAGGTGTTTAGCGATGTTGTGTTCATTTCAATTTTAATGAATGATTGTGAAATGATATATTTTCTTAAGTGAAAAGAAATTTATTCCCGATTTTGGACAGGGAATGTTTTATAAAAATGTTTTATAAAACAGAAAGGATTTCGAGGGCTAAAACCCGATGGTTTCGAAATAATTTGGAAATGTATTATGGTTTTACATTGTAGTTCATCACATATTCGATTAGTTGTTATTAATGATGTATCTGTTTGGTGGCGGAGAACTTATTCTCTTGCTTAACACCCTTCTTTGAGACGTACGAGCTCAAAGGTTATGTGATTATTGGTGAATAATCATATGTGTGAACTGCTGATGTGAAGTACTATGTTTTGAAAGTACTTGTGATTATTATGTTGTGAAATGATTTTCCATACTTCGGGATATGAAATGATTTGGTATATGGCTAGAGATTCGGGTAACCAGGACGACTAAAAGTATGGGTGAGATGGGCGGTGTATGCTTCCATGTGTGGGAGGTGCATCGTCGGTGTAGCCTGCTCCTATGTGGGGTAGGTGCACATTTATATATCGAGTTGCTAGGTGCGTGCCCTTTGCCTTGTCTAGGGGGAGCCCGATATTTGGTTGCATACTTGTTTGTATGCGTTGTTATGTTTTGGAATTCACGTTTCCAAACGATTTGATTTGAGATCCCGAAGTGAAATCTACTTTGTTATAGAAAGTTAGATATGTATTTCAAATGATTTGAAATAGAAATCGGGAAATAAAGTACAAAGGAATAATTTCTGTAAATTGAATTGGATTTAAAAAATCTACATGTGGTGATTAATCTAAATGGGTAGATTGGGATATTGCATGTTGATTGATGCATAGTAGATCCATATATCTATATTGATTGTTGTTTATACACTGGCATTCATAGGGGTAAACCCGTTCCGCATTAGCGGCGTGGTCCCGTGATATGCCATATTATTAAATAAGTTAATTATAACTGTTTAGAGTTTGCTCACACCAGTCCCATGACTGACTTGTAGTTTGCTTTTCCCTTGCAAACTTGGGTGCCCCTATTTTCCACATGGGCAGTCGAGTAGATTTATTTTGTAGATGTATTGAGCAGGATTCTGGATTGAAGCTTTAAGCTGTATCCAGTGCATTTATCATCTTCCCCTGTGTTATTTTATATTTTCGCTGCATTGTATTACATTTATTGTAAATAAATCTTCCGCTGTATTATATTTCGATATACTTTGATATATTATGTACTTTGATGTAACATTATTATGATGTTTATAGAAGTCTTCTTTTATTTGTTCTGATGTGTTGTATGCCCAGAGTTAGCGTATGCGGGATTTGAACGGTCTTGGTCGGTTTAGCGATCGATTAGGCCCGAGCGAAATCCGTGTCGTTACAAGAAGATTTATACTCTTTTTTTTTTATTTCTTACCTTGTTATGGATCAAGATAAGTTATAAAATTTGAGTTAAAAGCTGAACGAACGAAAGAACCTAATCAAAGAGGACCTACGAAGGAAGATGGATTCCAATGGAAAAGAAATTCCGGAAAGGAAAAAAAATTGAATATTAACAAAATTTAATATCCAAAATATTTGTTTAAGAACATTTTAAAACCATTTTAAAAATCATTTATACTTTAAAAAAATTACACTCTCTCTCAAGAAGGATTCTACGACTGATTCCACTCATTCTAGGGTATCACTACCCTATCTCTAATGAGCTTTTACCCCATAGACTAAAGCTTTGCTAAAACCAAAGCGTTGATACCACATGTAACATGCCGTCTTCCGTCCACTTCGAGATGGTAATTAAACCAACTCGAATCGTTCCAAACGACAGAATGTTATTAGCTTCTGAGGTAAATAGAATAAATCACAGAATCATAGGCACAGAAAAACAGAATATCTCACAGTGGATTAAATAAATTATACAATAGTAGTTCATGAAGCTACTAAATAAAAATCAAAATTTATACATAATATCTGAGTTACAAAATTAAATACAGCGGAAGTCTAAATACAAGAATTTCTAATGCAAAGGAGAAATAGCCAGAATCAATAGGTAGAGGTGACATCTTCAACAATCTCCAGCTTAAAGGTGAAATCTCAACACTGCAATACTCGATCTGACCCGAGCAATAATGCAAAACAAAACAACTCGGATCAGGACTAACATTCTCATGGAAGTAAATCAACTCAAATGGAATATTCAAATAAAATGCATTAGTAACTTAAAGGATGTTGGGATCACCATCCTCTAAGGATCCGTTAAACTAATATTATATAATATAATACGCGATTATAATAGTGTCTTTGGTTAAATAAAACATATTAAAATAGCGTAAGCGGGATTACATTTTACCTTACACATTTTATAATACCGCCATCTATACAGATACCGTAAAGTCCACATAACGTAGTGGCTATCAGAGGGCACTCTGTAGGTACGGTACAAATTAAATCGTAGGGGTCTCGATCAGGATAATATGACAAGACACGCGAGGAATGCTAGAGTAGGAATATACTAGTTGCACGCCCGGAGTGGTGGTAATGCATAGCCGCGACTACTGCCCACCTCGAACAACCCTCCCAAATCAAGGATGCGCATTAAATCAAATCAATCAAACTGAGGGACTATAGTAATAAAGGAAGAAGTGTTGCCAATGGAGGTAGCTAACCCCACTTAGTTCAGTATAGTCCTGTTTTAGTCATTTTAATTATGACCCGAAGGTCAAGGATATTCATCATCGTTCTCTTTCTTCAAATCCAGTAATCACCACTAAACCATCCTACTTCATTCTGGAAGTCCACTGCGTACACGGTTGTTAAAGTAATTTTCTGTATTGGCAGAGAGTATGACAATATTCGATCTCGGTCTCTTTAACAACCAACGTTTAGATTTTTCACACCGTGGCCATTTTATAAAATCATAAATTGAAATAAATTGATTTAAGAAATTTCTTTAATTCAAACCAAACAGTTTATAAATCAATTCCCTATATAAAATTATTTCAATTCATTTTTAGTCAATTTATAATCGAATTCATATATTCATATCAATTATGAATTCAAATTCAAATCAGTTACGCAATTCACGTTCATTTCCTATAAAGTTCAATATTTAAGTCAATTCAAAATTCGCATTTGTAAAATCAAATTCATTGAATCAAGTATCGCTATATAAATTTAAATTTTTAAACCTCGAATTTAAATAGCAAAAATCAAAACTTATCCACCTATTGAGTTTATTATTAAAGTTTATAAAATATATATAAAATAAGCATTGAAAATATATTTATAAGTTATAAATTTATATAGAAAATAGCTTTATAAACATATATAGGTTTAAAATAATTTAAAAATTGGTTTAAAAAGAATAATTTATTATAATATATTAAGTTAAAGTTAAAAATACATATATGATTAAATTATACAGTTTAAATAAATTAATTATAAGTAAAATCTTAAATAAGCATTTAAATATATTTTTACTCAGAAAATCATTTTAAAATATATAATTTAAAATTTAAGCATAAATCTTTAAAATATAAATACAAGATCTTAAATTAATATTATTACAATCAAATTTCCAAATCATTTTAATTCGAAAACGTGACCAACGGTGTCCGTATATAGTTTTCTACCCTATGGTCAAGTGATACGGATATTTATCATTTCAACCCGCAATTTATAAAATTTCCACGGGTTTAACATTTGAACCTGCAATCCCAAATTCAGTAAAAATCGTTCAGGTCTATCATTTCAACCCATAACGATTTTTCCTAATCTAATGTCCATTCGGGTATGTATCATTTCAACCCTAAGTGATTTTTCCTAAACTAGGGGTACCTACAACATAACAAATCATCACATATCATCAATCACATCATAGTCATATATAATCAGTGTACATACATGTCATACGAATATCGTGTCACATATGAAAGTGTATATTTTAAACAAACAAATTCTATTGGCAATCCTATACATTTCATAACAGTTCATTTAGTTGATCTAACATCTATGAAATAATGTGAGTCAGGTGTGAGACAAACTCACCTTTTATGGCATAGATTTGAGACAGACCGATGAATACAGAATTAAACGGAGACTTCCAGGCATGATCCAAAATAGATTCAACTAGGTAATCACTCAATATAATTTATTTCGTAAGAGGAGGTCATGGAATTTTCAGTGGATCGATTTGGTTATTGGGTTTTGGGGATGCGTTTCAACCTCAACACCAAATTCAATTCAATAAAATAAACGTAAATTTTATTTTATAAAATATTATGTAGACATTTTATATATGTAAACACAATAATTCTTTACACAAAATATTATATTTTTTTTTTATATATACGTACCATAGGAAAATTATGATATATAAGTATTTTAAAATTCAACGCACACTGCAAACACACAACGCTATTTAAAATTAACATATATATATATATATATATAACGCAAACACTGCAAATTACACACACATAAAAACCATAGAAATGTATTATAATTTATACGAATACACCCAAATCATGTATATTTATATGTGTATATAATCAAATATAAATTTTAAACAAGTATATATAGACACACACAAAATACAACCAATATCCCAGTGGAAAACCCCACACAAAACTCTACCTACAGATTTAAGGACACACCCACCTCAATGCACGCACACCCAAAACTAACATACCATAAAATAGGTTTACACTCACGCACACAACCAAACTAAATAAAAATACATTTACAAATAAAATCTTCCAAGGCTACTAACATGAAAACACTCATACAAAAATATGCATAAACACGCATAGACACCACTCCATACACTCATGCCCAAAACATAGCATAATATATATAATAATCTAATTTACCCAACTCACATACAATCACAACTCACCCAATATCACACAAAATAATATATACTTCAAAACCACTCAACGCGCATGCATGCAAAACGAAAGGCAGGGGACGAGGAAGATTTCTGGGCGGACGCTGGTCTACAGCGTTGGGGTCTTCCAGTTGTGGCGAAAGGAAGTGTTCGGATCTGTTTGGGACAGCGAGGCCTGAACTTTGGAGGGAGGAGCAGTTAAATTGGGAAGAGCTGGCGACGCGGGGAGCAGAGAGTGAATGGACGAGAACAGTGGCATCAGCGTGTTCCATGGAGGTGGGAAGAAAGGGAAGAAATAGGTGGAGCTGCTTGTTTTTTACGAAGTTAGAGAATTATTGTTCACAAATTATAAAAGGGAAAAGAAACCATTTTGGGAAATGGGCAAACATTAGAGTGTATCGGCAATAAAATAATTGAAATAATCGAATGGTTTCACGACAAAATAAAAGGAAGGAAGACCGTATCTTTCTCAAAACGTTTCGGAATATAAAGACAGGTCAAAATTTGAATGATGCAAGAAAAAAGGAAAGGTTCAAATAAATAATAAAACGAAGGGGTAATGTAAATAACTGATGGGAGAGAAATATGGAATATAATGATTCATTGGACAGGAATAAGGATTTTTCTTTTTGGGAAACACTTGGCCACCACATCTAAAATGAACGTTTTGGTTTTAAATTAAAAAAAGCAACCTGACGCAGTAAAATGGAAACAATAAATTTTGAGGAAAATGGCAAACGACCGTTGACAGGAAAATGAACGAATTAAATTTGAAAGAACGGTTTTAATAATAAAAGTAGAAGAACGGATATTTGGAAAAAGAAATGAACAATTTAAATTTGAAAACAACAAATGTATAAGGAAAGAAATTATAATAATAAATGGACATTATCTTTAAATAGTAAACATTGATTACAAAAAAAAGGAAAAATATAAATATTAAATACAAAGGAACCAATAGTTTTTAGCAATATAAAATTAACAACAATTTTGCAAATCAAAAATAAAATAAACGATATCAAAGAAAAGAATCTGTTAGTTAAATTTTATTATATTTACATCAACAACAATAAATACGAATTGAAACTAAATTAAAGATATAATTCCATATTGAATACGAAGGGTATAATTATACGAATTAAATATTTATATAAAAATTCAAGAATGAATGCAAATAAATAACTCAATTAAAATTTACCGTAAATAAGATTCTAAATTAGAAAATATTGAATTGTATTATTAAATTGTATTCATATCAAAAATAAAATTAATTTGTTTTATAAAAATCCAAACAAATTTAGTTTAAATAATCAAAATAAAATTTATTTCTATAAAATGCAGATAAATAAAATAAATAAACCATAATTTAAATTAAATCATTAATTAAAATACTCTAAAAATTGAGGTTGTTACATAAAATATTTGGTAGATGGATTTGGTATTTTAGCTACGGAATCCGACTATGTTTTGACTCAGAGCACATTTAAGCTAGATTGTTTGTAGTCAAAAGAACCTGAACCTGAGTCAAAGCAAGAATATAAAGAAGGAATCATCGATGGCGGATTTATCTTCTTCTTTCTTGAGCGAACCTCGGCCAATTTTCTCTTCTCTCCCTTCGTATGGATCACGCCCAAATCATTCTCTATCGGGTAAATCATATGTGAAAAGGAAAAATGCGAAGTTTATCCCTCGTTCAGATCTGGTTTCTATCCGATTTCAGAAGCGTTGTTTTCATTGTGGAGAGGCCGATCATCTCGCGAAGCATTGTTACTATAGACGGTTTCTGGATAATCGAAGGAATGATGTGACGGATTGGGCAGGGGATTTGGGGTTAAATCGGCCAAAGGTTCAAGAAACAATTTTTTTGAGTTCGGGTATGATATTGCTAAAGAATTTCGTTAACCTTGATGAGCAAGTACAGATTGTTAAAAGAGTCCAAGATCTTGGAATCGGGGAGGGAGGTTTTTATAGACCATGCTTCGATAATGGTGCTGTGTTAAATCTATTTCTAATGTGTTTAGGAAAAGTTTGGAATCCTCAATTCAAATGCTATGAAGATAGGAGGATTATTGATGGTGCTTTTCCCCCAAAAATTCCCGAAGAATTCAAACAGTTGGTTTACGATTCCATTGTTTTAGCGCATAAGGAAATAGTTGATAATGGGGGGAATTCTGAAGAACTTCCATACATGGATCCTGATGTTTGTATAATCAATTTCTACAATCGAGATGGGAAACTAGGAATGCATCAAGACAAGGATGAAAGTAAGGAAAGTCTGGCGCTTGGTCTTCCCGTTGTTTCGCTTTCGATCGGGGATTCAGCAGAGTTTGTATACAGAGATGAGGGAAACACTATCAAAAATATTATTCTAGAATCAGGTGATGTGCTGATTTTTGGTGGTAAATCAAGAGGGATTCAGCATGGCATCTCAGGTATCTTCAATAACTCGGCCCCGACTCTGATCAGAAATAAGACTAATATGAATGGGGGGAGACTCAATTTGACTTTTAGACAAAGCGAGGTGTCTAAAACGTTCAATTCTGCAAGATCTTTTACTGATGTAGTCAGACAGTGTGAGATGTCGAAAACAATCAACTTTACAAGTTCTTATTCTGATGTAGTTAGGCTGCCTATGTCTAAAATGTTCAACTGGAACGCAAGCAAGTCATCTAACGTTAAATACAGGCGACATGATGGGGTTCGATATTGTTTTCGTTGTGGGGATTCTCTTCATCTAGCGAAGGCTTGTAGAAATGGAGTGCGTTGTTTTAAATGTGGGGGAGTGGGTCATCGTAAGGCTAGTTGCATTGAAAACTTCCAAGGCAAATCAGTTTGGGATATGCTGCACTTTAACTGTTCGAGAATTTGTTTGAAAATGATCAACTTTCTGGATTTATATTTGCTGGATTTTAAGGAAACTGAGTGCAATGGGGCTTATCTGTTGTTGGTAATGGAGTGGAATTTAGAAGGAATCGTTGATGGAGTCCTATGGGATAAGATTGCGGATCCGGATGATGTCTACCCTCCATTACCTAAGGCGATGACCAGAAAGGAACATGCCTTCTCATTTAGTTTGAATCTCACAAAACTGAGAAGATTATATTTTGATTCGAATGCCAGGTATAAAATTTTAGTTCTCAAATTACTGGACGAGATACTTGAACATTTCGACCTTATAAATACCATATTAATCGTCGAGAATGGTGTAGCTGGTATACAATATAAACATCATTGTGATAATGTTGTTAAAGAACATATGAAGGCAAATGCTGGGAGGGTCAGGGATGATATACAATATAAACACTACTGTGATAATTCGTGTGGTATCTCATTACCAGAATTGGATGTGGTTAGTGGGAGTTTCTTAGAAAGAGAGATGATGGCAAATGTTGGATCTAACGAGCAACAATTGTATGGTGATCCTTTGCTATATGATCCAAGTGTTTTGCTTTATTTGAATCTTGGTGATGATATCGGGTTTAATGAGACGTTGCCCTTGAAGGTTTTGTCGTTGGATAAGATGATTGGTGTGGTCGAAGAGGATAGGGGTTGTACTGACTTGGATGCTGGTGGCGGCTTAGTCATGGATGATGTTGGTGATAATGATCTGAATGTGGTGGATGATGTTATGTGTGGATATGTTGGTACTTGTGGATTGTCGGTGGGTAATGAGTGGGTTGTGGCAGAGGATGTGAATCTATCAAATAGGTTCAGTTAATTGGAGGAAGATGTTGTTGAATGTAGTCCAAGTATTCAGGTAACTGACGAGACTTTAAATACTGAGGAGATGAAGGAATTATCTAAGTTGGAGACTATGAAACCTGTCTCTGGATTGAAAAAGGGTTTTAGTGTGGTCAGATTAAAATGGGGTAGATTGGAGCATTTTAAGGTATTGAATAATCGCAAATCAAATGGGCAAAGCATCAACGGAAAATTTGCTTCGTCTTGTCAAGAATAGGTTTCAAGTTATATTAGTGGCGGAATTGGTTTGTTGAATGCTAATGCATGTACACGACAGTTTTCCAGTTTGGCTATGTTGGATAGAAGAGAGGTTGTAAAGGGTTGGGGTGGCCAATCTCCTTCGGGACATGAAGTGAATAAGCAGTGTTCAGTCATTGAAAATATGGGTGTGGTGGGTTTTCTGAAAGGCGGTATGGTTGGTACTGTTGGCAATTGGGATAGGGATGATCTGGTGGACTGCAGTAATATGAAGGTTGAGGTGGGGGAATGTAGTGGGAAATTGTACAAGAATGATGATAGCTGGAGCATATGGGGTAGGCTTATTTCAGGGTTTGGTGGTAGTTTGAATGGTGGGAAGGTGAGTTTGACCACGTCAGGGTGTTTGCTATGGTTGACGGTGCCTGTGGTGAGACTCTTTTCATTATCATGGTGTCCGAGTTTTGGCGTTTCTCAGGTGGTATGTGTTTTGCCGAATGTGGAGGTAAGGCCAGTTGAAAACAGTGGCTTATCAATGGTTGGGGAAAGAGGATGTAGTCCGGGATCACCAATCGTTGGAGTTTCTACTTCTTTGGATAGGCGAGGAAGACGGGGGAGAGCTGTGCATGGTTCTGGAGTGGTTAGACGTAGTGCACGTTTGAGACAGAGATCGGCTTCATCTTATGGTAGGTCCCGTAGTTCGGTTGCCAGTAGTGGCAATGCGAACTCGGGCTCAGGTATGGTTCCTGTACTTGGTAGTGATTACTCTCCGTATGCCTTAGGTAGTCTTTCCACTGCGCAGTTATTTCAGCTAGCTAGCGCCACTGCTTTTGTTTTTTCTGATTTAGAGTTAGATGCAGATTTTATTAGGAGTAGAGAACTAGAGAGAGCTTCATCTTTAGGTCGATGAGGATCGTTAGTTGGAACATTAGGGGTTTAAATGAACCAAAGAAATGCGATAAAGTTAGGAATTTTTTTAAAGATTTTCATCTTGACATTATTATACTTCAAGAAACTAAAATAGAGGACCCTGATCCTAGTTTTTTTAGAAGGTTAGGTGGTGCTTCCTTTCGTAACTGGTCTAGTCTACCGGCAATAGGTACTGCCGGTGGACTTATGATCGGCTGGAAAGAGAACCAGTTTAGACTTGTACATGAGTTACCTATGATGCATTCATTACATATTATATTAGCCTCGACAGTTGATAATTCCCTTTTGGGCATATCGAATGTTTATGGACCTCATACAAAAATTGAGAGAAGACGTTTGTGGATAGAATGTACAGGTTTTAGAAATTTCTCATTCAATCAATGGATAGTTGGAGGAGATTTTAATGTAACCAGATTTTTAGGAGAGAGAGCACCTAGAGAAGGAGATTTCTCCGATATGGAGGAATTTAATGACTTTATCTTAGGCAATAACCTGATTGAGATTCCGCTTTATAATAGAATGTTTACATGGTCCAATGATAGAGATAGTCCATCCTTTCCCCTGTTAGATAGATTTTTTATTAACACTGAGATGGAAGATAGATTTTCGATATGTAGAGTAAAAGGATTACCATTTTTATTATCTGATCATTGTCCAATTATTTTATCTTGTGATTCAAATTTAATACTGAGTAGGAATTTTAAATTTGAGAAGATGTGGTTACTAGATAGTAGTTTCAGTAATTTGATTGCTGTTAAATGGAATTCTTTATTTTATTTTAATAATTTGTATAAAGATAACTCAGCTAAGATTTTTGTTGCAAAACTAGGAAAATTAAGATTTTTTCTTAAACGGTGGAACAAGTTCGTATTTGGTAATGTCAGAATTAAAAAAGATAAAATTTTATGTGAAATGTTAGACTTAGATAAAACTAGTGAAATTAGAGCCCTTAATATGAATGAGAGGGATAGACTTAGTACCTTAAGAAATGATCTTAAGTTGACCATTGAGAAAGAAGAGGTCATGTGGAGGCAAAGATCCAGAATTCAATGGATAAGAGAAGGTGACAATAACACGAAATTTTTCCATAGTATAGCCAATAAAAGGAGGCGGGAAAATATGATTCATTCCATTGTCATTAATGATATTGAAGTGTCGGCCCAGAAGGATTTGAATGATGCTTTTACTAGGTATTATAAGCAGATCCTAGGAACTAGGTTAAATAGAAGGATTAATGTTAGATGGAATGATATATATCCGTCTGCCACTAGTATTGATTTAACGGGTTTAGATAGTCCTTTTACTGAGGGAGAGATATGGAAGGCAATATGTGATATGCCTAGCGACAAAGCTCCAGGACCTGATGGTTTTTCAGTTCTTTTTTATAAACAATTTTGGGAAATTTTAAAGGCCGACATTATTAATCTTTTTAATGATTTTTATAATGGTAACTTAAGGTTAGGAAACTTTAATTTTGCTAATGTCATTCTTATACATAAGAGAGTTGGAGCGAATTCACTAAAGGATTTCAGACCTATCTCATTAATTAATGTGTCGGTAAAGATCATCTCTAAAGTTCTTGCCAACAGACTAAGCACTAAGATGAATGATCTAATTGATGTTTCACAAACAGCGTTTATTAAAGGTAGAAATATAGTGGATGGGGTAGCGGCAGTACAGGAGTACATAAATGTCTGTGTTAAAAATAATTTTTCATGTGCCATTTTGAAGCTGGACTTTGAGAAGGCCTTCGACTCGGTCGATTGGGACTTTATATGCGAGCTTTGTCTGGCTAGGGGTTTTAGTGTTAGGTGGACCAATTGGATTATGTTACTACTTAAGTCGGGTTGTTCCAGTATTGTGGTTAATGGAGTAGTTGGTAAAAAGATTCAGTCTAAGAGAGGACTCAGACAAGGTGATCCTCTCTCGCCTTTTTTATTCAACTTAGCGGTTGATGTCTTCTCTAGAATTATCAAGAGGGCAGGTAATTCAGGGGTCTTAGGTAAGGTGGGAAATGACGAGTTCCATAATGAATTATCAATTCTTCAATTTGCAGATGATACACTATTATTTTCATCTCATTTACCTAAACATGTTATTACTCTTAAGTTTATTTTATATTGCTTTGAGATGTTGTCTGGGCTTCGAATTAATTTTGACAAGAGTGCAGTCATGGTTCTTAATGATAGATGTAATGTGACGTCCTTAGTAGCCAACACTCTAAACTGTCCTATCATGAAATTCCCATTTGACTACTTAGGTTTCAAAATTAGACCGTCCAAGCTTAAGAAGATTGACTGGATAAGTATTATAGATAAAATCAGTAATAGATTATCGAGTTGGAATAATAGATATCTTTCTAGAGCGGGTAGATTAGTTTTAGTTAATTCGGTTTTATCTGCCATTCCCACCTATTGGATGACGGTTCATCGTTTTCCTAAGTGGGTTATTAAGAAAATTGACAGAATTAGAAGGATTTTTCTTTGGAACGGGGACATAAATTGTAGTAGTCATAAATGTTTAGTTAATTGGGATTTATGTTGCAAGGCCAAGAGAGATGGAGGGTTAGGGATTATTAACCTTGTTAATTTTAACTCATCCTTACTAACTAAATGGTTATGGAAATTTAGAAGTACTGATACAGTGGCTTCTTGGAAAAATTTAGTTTTAAAAACTTATTACTCTAGGGGAGAGTTTCTTGTGGGTTCTAGTGTTATTAGGTCCAATAGATTATCTCACTTTTGGAAAGAAGTATTAAACTGTTTTGACTTTTTCAAGTTAGGTTGTAAAATGATAGTTCACTCTGGTAACTCTACTTTTTTTTGGCATGATGCGTGGATTTCCAGTATACCTCTTAAAATAGAATTTGAGGAGCTTTACAATGTTTGCGATTTCAAAAATTCATTTATAGTGGATGTTTATAGAAGTAATGTAGATCCCCCATGGGAGTTTTCATTCGTTAATATTTTGGACGGGAGATTGTTAAGACAACTAGCCTTATTGAAAGCAAAATTAATCTTATACCATATGGATGAGAATAGGGATACCATTAGTTGGGGTTTGGATAAGAGTCAAGTTTATTCAGTAAATTCAATGTACAAACTTATCAATTTTCCTGGTATGTCATTACTTCCTTTTAAGTTCATATGGATTTCAAACTCTCCTCCTAAAGCTAAGTTTCTTATGTGGTTGATTACCCATAAGAAGCTAAACACAGTGGAGCTCTTAAAAAAGAAGAATATTTTGATTAATGCTAAATGCTGTTTTTGTAATAACTCAGAGGAGGATGTGGATCATCTATTCTTTTCTTTTAATTTTCCCAAATATATCTTAACCATGGTACTAAAGATTTTTGTTTTGTCTAGTGAGAATTCATTCAATAACTGTGAGGAATATTGGAATCATTATAGACTTAATCATAATTCAAATCATAGGTATGTTTTGGATTCATTAGTTATCATAATTAGTTGGTACATTTGGTTAGAAAGGAACCAGAGATTTTTTAATTTTAGTGTAGAGTCTCATGATAAATTAATCATAAAGATAGTGTATTTCTGTTTGGATTGGATGACCATTTCTCGCAATAAGTACTTTAGAGACTTGAGATTTGGTAACTTTTTGCATAAAGTTAGGTCTAATCTGTGGTTATTCATGAGTATCAATAGATACTTTAGAAACAATAGTTATCGTATTTGTGCATAGTAATCGTAGCTTAGATAACGTGAGCCTTCTCTTTCTTATGTTGCATATATGTATGGATATATAATGATATATTTATAAGTATATATATATATATATATATATATGCAGGAATGCATATATATATAATTATATCTATATATATAGTTATATATATATCCATATATATATGTGATGGTTGCTAATGATGGGTGTTCTAGTTTATGTTCAGGTCTTTAGGTGGAAGATCATACTGGAGAACCATATGGATAGCTTTATGATGAAGTCTTGGAGCTTTTTGGGTTATGCTGATTTGATTGGATCATTTTTTGCTTGCTTAGATTATATTGGAGTATGAGTAGGAGGAGTGTATATATATATTGGTGAACTATTTCACCATTTGTTTCTCCTTGTTTATTATATGTAAGGGAGTGGATATACTTCTTATCGGGTGGTGGCCATGCCGGAATTCGATAACGAAGTATGATGGGTGGTGGCCTTGTCGGAACTCATCTATTTACTTTCCCTTACATTCCTTTTTGAGACTCTCGTTTTTTTCGGGTCTGTGTTTTTGGTGTATGTATTTGGATACTGTACCACTTTATCTTATTATACATATGTGTGCTCTCTTCCCCTCGGAAGACCACACATTTATGCTTTT
Organism: Allium sativum; assembly: GCA_030737875.1. Classification (NCBI taxonomy): domain Eukaryota; kingdom Viridiplantae; phylum Streptophyta; class Magnoliopsida; order Asparagales; family Amaryllidaceae; genus Allium; species Allium sativum. The sequence continues at coordinate 196,859,750 of CM060910.1, read as the reverse complement.
CAAAAAAAAAATAATTAACACATTTTTGCTTTTCAAAAATAATAATAATTATCCTTCTTTTTATCAAGTGCAATGGACAAACTAATGAACTTATGAATTCAGCCCGGTCCAACCTCATTAGACGTTCTACATCAAAATTTGCTTGAGATCTGTATGCTTTTCCTTTTGAGATGTTCCATCAAGAAAAAATGGAATTATCATCTTCTGTTCCAGTTTTACCAGTTTTCACTAATTCGGTTATTGGAATTCCATATTTATTGGAACGACACTCGAAATAAATATCATATTTCCATTGATGGTTGGAAGAAACAAAAAAATCCTTCGGTTGGAAACAAAACCTTTCGTAACCACCCCTAATCTTAACAGAAAATTGACCTCACATGTAATGACCCGGGAATTTGGCAATCTTGGTTATCCGATATACAACACATATCGAACATCCAAGGATCGAAAATAACGGATTATTAATGAAAGAAATTAGAGGGTGAGAATATATAAGATAGAAACTTAGAATAGAAAAAGAAGAAGAACACAACATCAGAGTAACACGAACCTCACAGCGGAACGAATAATATATAATAGATAACATATCTTTGAAATAAACATCTGTACTTGAATATACATCATTATCAAAGTACAACACTTACAACACAGCAGAAATAAACTATAGCTATATGATCCTGAAGCCTCCTGCTCCAGCTCTTCAGGTATATCTGTAAATCCCGACTACTTGACTGCCCATACAAAATTGGGCACCCAAGAGTTTAGGGAAAACAACAAAATAAACTCCGGGTCAGTCATGGGACTGGTATGAGTAAAACAGTTTAAAACAGTTTGAACAAGTAAACGATATCTCATAAGACCACACCGTATAACGGAACGGGTTTTTCCCTTATGAGAATCCAAATTATCTTTATATGAAAAACCTTTTGATATTATAATAATGTCTATCAACTACAATATAATAATCATCTAGCAGAAACGCTTTCATCTCACGTTCTACATATATAGTATACAATCAAAACTGCAAGCATGTATTGGGTAATGGATAATGGATTTCCAACTATGACAAGGTATGGAACCACCTTTCGCTAGTGTATCTCTAGAAAGGAATACACTGGGTTCAACAAGAACATCTTGCAACCCGGCCACACATGACCGACCACTCATTTCGCTTGAGTGTATCGAATGTATATCACCAACGGTTGGGATCAGCAACCGTTTCCCGAATGGGATAGCATCAACAATAGATTTTTAGAAGTAAATGAAACTCTAGATCAGGTGATTATACACCCTAATAGGTGCGACCTACATAGTCATGCTGCCTGCCCGATTTCTGTCATTTACCGGTTGATGAGGCTTGAGGTTACGCTTCATCATCACATCAGATTCATTTCGAATGCCACATTGTCAGATCCATCGAAAATCACTAATTAACGTCTACAACAGTACATTACGTGTTAGCTAAAGAAGTTTCCTTCTCTGCTTCCACTCTTGGTACAGTTGAAGAAATCAATGTACGTGGCCTTTCTGGAAATACTATGTCAGACATTCATCCATACAAGTCATCCAGGAACAGGATGAACCGAAGGCACTATTCAGTACATCCATCTTAGGCAATGTTATCTAAGACTTATACAATAGCCCTTGCACTTTACTCCATCTTCAATTATCCTTGGCATATATGATTCGCAACGCTTATGCCAATACAGAGTGGTTCTTTGGATAATAATCCAACCAGTCTCTCCATATTAACAATGTTAAAATGGTCAAAAACTTCGATAGTCGGTGAGTTAACTATCAAAGAAAAATACGCATGCAAACAACAATATTATTTCCAAATGGAAATTCTGTCAAATCAATCATCAATCATATATATCTATATATATATATAGATATATACATATTTCCTTATTTTCTATGTTTAGAAAATATACGTTAACATTGGAAAACATTTCCATTTCTAATCCATATTTCCAATTTCAATATTTGATTACGTTTCCGATTCTGTTTGGAAAACATTTCCAAATCTTCTTTACTTGGATTTAAACAGATGTTTAAATCAAGATCGCGACGACAACTCAAACCACTATACTTATTTACTAACATCACTTAACCACTTTCACTCTCGAACCTTAACCATTTCTAAATTAAAAAACGAAGTCAATCAAGTTGGGTTATAACTACCTCTCAGACCTTAACTGAGCAACATTTCAAATCTCGAAATAGGGTAAGTTCATCTTTTAACCCCTTTAACCCTTCCTTACGAATCCTCGGATTCTATTTACAAACCCCCTTCTTTTACAAGTTTACATGATTATAACAATGGTGTTATAATCTCCGGCATCCGAAATATATTATCTTTAATATGACTTTATTTTTCTAACTCGAATAATATAACGACAACTAATTTATCTACTCCTATTCGGTTAACTCTAATCTATAACTCTTATTTGAATAACTCCAACCTAATAACTCTTATTCGAATAAATTATTCAAATAACTTATATTCGATTTGCTTACTTTCGAATACTTATATTCGATAATCTCTTTCTTCAAATAAATCTTATTCGATTTAACTCCTGTCGAATAACTAGATTCGATCAACTCACTTCGAATATTTCTGATTCGATTCACTTCTTCGAATAACTAAATTCGATTAACTCATTTCAACTCTATTCGAATAAACTAAATTCGATTAACTCCATTAGAATAACTCTAGTTCGATTTAACTCTATCGATTAACTCTAACTGATTAACTCTGACTGATCAACTCTAACTGATTAACTCTAACTGATTAACTCTGACTGATCAACCCTAACTGATTAACTCTGACTGATCAACCCTAATTGATTAACTCAAAATGATTAACTCTAACTGGTTATCTCTAATGGGTTTACTCTAATCAATTACCCTAACTGATTAACTCTAATTGATTAACCCTAACTGATTACTCTATTTGATTAACCCTAACTGGTTAACTCACTTCGATTAACTCCTATTGAATTAACTCCTTTGATTTATTCCTTTTCTATTTGTTTACTTAACAAATAACTATTCCCTTTTCAATTCTATTTATTTAACAAATAAATATTTCTTTTATCTTTCCTATTTGTAAATGGTTTACAAATATATCCCTTTCATCTCTATTTTAACATATTTATTCCCAATAAATATTTCCTTTTCAATTCTATTTATTACATATTTATTTCCTATACATATTCCCTTTCAATTCTATTTTTAACATATTTATTTCCTATAAATATTTCCTTTCAATTCTATTTGTATATGACTTACAAATATTTCCTTTCAATTCTATTTAACATATTTATTCCCCATAAATATTTCCTTTCAATTCTATTTGTACATGACTTACAAATATTTCCTTTATTATAACTTATCCTTCGATTTTATAATTATTTTCTTTTATAAAATCCTTTTCCTTTTCTATATAAATTCCATCGATTTTATATAAATAATTCATTTTCAAAATACACTTTGAAAATCCCCTTTCCCACATCCAGCATTTCTTATGGTATTTAACATACCATATAACAACGATAAATATCGTCCAAACACACATAATCAATAACAGATTATATATCACATTATATATCACAATATATGAATCACAGTAAAATAAATGTTGAGGAATCCATTTGGATTCCTCCAACCTGTTTCCCTGCATCCACAGACGTTACACAATAAAATCAACATTTACTTTCAGTTCCGTATGATATATTCTGTTAAAAAGAATCAATATCGAAATTCAACTAACTGGCTAGTAGTTCAATCAAATAGTCAACACACAGTCAATCAGCCAACATTTAACAGTTCTAAAAATACAGCATGAAATTATAAACTGTTCAGGTTTAGTGAGATTTACTCACATTGGACGATCATCGTTAATAACGATAGCCATCGCTTGATTCAGACGGACAATTTATTTTGCGATAAATTGTAAAGAGGTCGAATTCTCTCCCAGTCCGTTCCATTGGGTAGCTCTCGTCCATACGATCCTGTCGGATCTTGTTCTTCTGAATTTCGATTATGTATGACGAAGTTATAGCATTTAGAAGTTTATACACTGTTTTAAATTAAAAACAAAACTATTATATATTGAATGGGCCTCACCCATTATATCACCGGCCCAACCCGTTTTCAAATAACCCATCCGTGCTTCCCCTTATCCGCTCACACCAGCTCTTCTTCCCGAACCAACATGTCGTGCTCTAGGAATCACAAATGGCCATTCACGTATCTTCCAAACTCCCATAGCACCTCCATTCTCCCTTTTACCATTAAACATAAACTGAACTCCCCATGAATCAAAGGCACACAGCCTTCTTTTCTGCCCGCGTGTTCAACCCCGTCGCCCTCCTGATAAATCCGCTCTAGAGTTGTACAAATCCGTACCTTCGTTTCCTCTCCCTCTTCAACATGAAACCGCATGCTTCAATGTACTCCCCTCCTATAATAATGACAACCGTGAGCTCCTGTGCTACTCAATCCCATAACTATTCTCGCTCCACTCTCTATTCACAATAGTGCACGAAATTCCCTCGAACTGCCAACTTATGTGTAACGACCCAGATTTTTGAACAGTTTATTTTAAATATCTAGTATGGTTTTAAATATTGAATTCATAATATAAATGAATTTTATATTGGATTTGTCAATTTAATTATCCATATATGATTTAATATCGAATATATTTAATTATCGTAATAGTAAAAATTTGAATTCCCAGTGTAACACTAAATCAGAACGATTCAGTCGACTAATTCTGTATTGACTTAAAAAGATAATAATTTATTTTCGATGAATTTATTCGTTCAGAAATCGATATACATTCTAAACGGTTTAACTTAATTTACTAGTGTTATTTCATTTTAAACCGATTCTGTTAAGTTCAAATTATTGTATAAGCTTGAAAACGTCGGTCGTTGCGACTAAATAGCGGTTCAGGATTTTTAAATAAGGGACTGTGAGATATTTTAGTTTTTAATTAAAATAAATCAAATCAATAGCCACCCTATATCACTGTAATTCAGCCGACCTCCTTTTCCTTTTCACATACCTATTCTTCTCGAGCAGAAACTTTTGCTTCCCACCATCGATATCAAGGAGACAACAGTTTAATGGAGTGTACGTATTGTCCCCGTCCACCATTATAAAATCGCGACCCCTTATTCATTTCATTTAGTTCTTCGGCTAGGAAAAAAATCATGTCTTCGGCTAAATTAAATATGGTCGCTCCCTCATTCAGAAATCAAAATAGAATTTGTGATTTTCCCCTTCGCTGCCTTCCTTTAAGGATCCAAACTCACCGCGATCAAAGTTCAAGTATTTAAAGCCGATGCATTCATTCGCAGAAGGAATAACATCATGATTTGGTATGGGATTTTACGGTCGACGGTGTGCTGATGGATGCAGATCGCGATTTTGGTTTAAGCTGCGATCAAACTAATGATGTTCGATTCTATCTCGTTCGACTTTATCTCGTTCGATCTAGAGATTTCGATTTTGGGGGTTGCGAATTCAACTCGACATGGTGTTCGGGGAGTCACGATGCAGCACAAAAGGGGGTAGTCGCGATGTGAGTAGGTGCGATGACTTGATAATGAGCGAGTGGAAGTCGATGTTTGGTTGGCAATGGAGGAGGAGTCGGTCTCTGTATTTCTGGTAACGATGAAGGCAGTTCCTGGATGCTGATGCGTGAAGGCCAATGTGACTGAAATGAAGAGAATGGATTTAGGTAATTTAATAAAATTTTTAGTTAATAATTTATTTATTTAGTTAGTCTAGTTTAGTTAAAGAATTAATTAGTGTGTCATAAATATAGAATTAATTTAATAGAGAATTAGTTTGTCATTTATGTAAAGAAAATCAATTTATAAAATCAGTTATATAAAGAAATAAATTGGTATAGAAATAAAATCCATAGACTAAAAGTTGAGTATGCAAATTAATGTTTAACTTGGTTAATTAAAATATATAGGAAAATTAGTTATTCGTTTGAATAGTAAATTTAAATGAATAGATGTTTAACCTGTAAATTTAAATAAAATTATCATAGGTACACGATAAAATTCATTCGAGGCGATTCGAAGCAGTAAGATTTGAATTTCACAGGATATTCGGCAAAGGAAAGTCACGGTGAGTAAATCTCACTCACCTTTTATTTATAATTATTTTTATTTCATTAAAAATAATTGTTTGTTGCTTGTGTGAATGTTTTTCTGGTTGTTTTATATATATTAGTTATTTAGGCTATATATATATATATATTGGGTTGATTGGTTGGTTGGATTCCCGCAGTCTCATTAGCGGATGCCCGCAGTTTCATAGCGGATGATTACCCTATACGCCCCACGCTATGATTAGTGGATGACCTTCTATACCGCGATATTCTGCCACGAAGCAGAATTGGTATTATTTATGTGCTAACATCTGTGGATGCAGGAAAACAGGTTGGAGGAATCCAACTGGATTCCTCAAAAAAAAAATATATTATCTATTTGTCTGATTGTTCTGTTTGATTTCATATATATTCATATATGATGTGTTAAAATCAAATGAATGAAAATTGGTTGATTTGATTGTTTAAAATATCACTGGGCTTAAGTAATGATATTTAAAATATCGTGGAAGGATATTTGAGATTTAAAAAGGGAAAATTCTATTTTTAAATAGAATTTGAATTTTAAATGGAAATAAAGATATAAACTTGTTTTGAAAAATAAAACAAGTAGTTTCTTTATAACGAAGTTTAAAAATAGTTCTTTTATAACGAAGTTATAAATGAAGTGAAAAGAATTATCAGTTGATAATTCAGAAATAGAAATACAAGTGTTTTGAAAATATGATTTAAAGGGAAATTTAAATATAGAATTTGAATAATAGAAAAGGAAATGAAAATTTGAATTCAAAAAGAAAAGGAAATGGAAATTTGAATTCAAAAGGGAAAGGAGATAAAAAATTTGAATTTAGAATTCAAATAGAAAATCCAAGGTGGATTTGAATATAGGACTTTCAAATGGTGTTTGAATATAGAGAATTTGAAATAGAATTTCCAAATAGAATTTTGAAATAGAAATTTCAAAATAGCATTTTCAAAAGAGAATTTGAAATAGACTTTGAAAAATAGAATTTCAAGGAAGAATTGAATAGAATTTGAAATATAGGATTTCAAAGAAGAATTCGAATATGAAATTTGAATAGAGATTTGAATGGAAATTCAAGTATTGAATTTGAACATGGGATTGAATACAGAAATTCAAGTAGAAATTTGAATATGAGATTTCAAAATAGAATTCGAAATAAACTTTGAAAATAGTATTTCAAAGTAGAATGGAAAATGGAATTTCAAAAATAGGATTTCAAATAGAAAATCCAAATGGTTTGAAAATGGGATTTGAATTCAGGGGAATTCAAATGGGTTTGAGTGAAGAAATTCAAATGGATTTGAACATTAGAATTCAAAATGAGTTTGAATATTAGAATTTAAATGGGGCTGGAAATGAATTTGAATATTAGAATTCAAAAGGGAAAGGACAAATGAAATTTGAATGTAAGAAATTCAAATTGAATTCAAATAGGATTTAATCTATAGGATTTGAATAAGAAATTCAAATGAGTTTTAAATTATGGAATTCTGAATATAGAATTTAAAAAGGAGTTTGAATATTTGAATTCCAATAGAATTCAAATATAGAAATTGGATTATAGAAGTTAAAATGGAATTTAAGAATAGAGTTTGAATAAAAGAATTCAAATGAATTCAAGTATTGAATTTGAATATAGGGAATTCAAATAGGAATTTAAGTATTGAATTTGAATATCAAATAGAAAAGGGATTTGAATTTGAAATGTAGAATTCAAAAGTGAGGTTGGAATTTGAATCAAGAATTCAAATAGAGCTAAACAGAGTGAATTCATTTTTAAGAAGTTTAAAAAGTTTATATATATAAATATAATTAAAACGAACTCGCCGCAGCGCTGTAGTTCGTAAATTAGCGATTCGAACTTCAATTGAATATACAGAACTCAATTGAAGTCGGATTTCTTTGAAACAAGAAACGTCAGGACCGATTTGATAATAGCTTTCAAATGGAAGAGAAAAATCTGGATTTTGTCGTATAGATTTTGAGTTATGTCAAAATCAAATTTTCAGAAAAGCAGCGCCAGAATCGTTTTAAAACCATTATGGTTTATTTAATATTATAAAAGGATTTTAAGCAAGAAAATCCGAAGTTTCTATTTAGGGAATTCCAGAGCCGAGTGGTAAAATATATGCGGATTCAAGTTGTGTAAATAAATATGATTTTTGAAACAGAAATCAGATTTTTGATTATTGAATAGAATTAACTAATTCGAATGGTAATTAGTTAATGAGATTTTGAATTAATATTGGGCTTTGAATAAGTGAATTCGATTTGAAAATTTATCTTCGAAATCGAAAAGGAAAACTAGAATTGAAATTGAAATTCAATTTGGTTATGAACGAGTTAAATATTTTGTTTGAACATGTATGTTCGACAAAGAAGTGAAATAGGCGAAATGATTAATTAAAGAATAAATGGCGAAACTGAATTCAAACGATTAGATGGTATTGAATTAAATTGAAAACAGGTGAACATGTGTTAGACAGGTATGGGATGAGATATATGGAGTTTATAAACGTAATGCCCGACAAAAAGGTACATGTTTAAATTCATATATGAGTTTTATGCGCCGTATCGGCAAGCCGCTTGGCTTCTTCTTTTTCTTTTTGAGATTGGAAGATACCGGGAAGCTATTTGAAATTTCCCGATGCTCCCGATACAGGGGAGGTTATGGCGAAATTTTCCGAAAATTTAAGGAGTTAGAATATTTTTAAGGTATTTTGATGATTTGAAATCATGGTATCGACGTATTGAATTCGATATTAAAGTGAATATAAAAGTCGAATGTTGTAAACAAAAAGGGATAGAGATAAGTGATTGGAATTGTTTCCAATTGCAAATAGAGGTTTTTCTAATATATAGAAAGTAAAAGAAGTTAATATTTGGACACGTTTTCCAAATGACATAAGAGGCCGAGATGATTATTAAAATATTTGGTTAACAAATATTGATAGAGAAAATAGAGAAGTGATTTAATTAATGAATATTAAAGAGCCCAGTGATTTGTCTGATATGTTGATTGAACACTTGTTTTTATTCGATAAGATTAAATCACAGACTATCGAAGTTTTGACCATCGTTGTCAATATGGAGAGACCGGTTGGATTATTATCCGTGAACCACTCCGTATCGGCATAAGCGTTGCGAACCAAGTATGCTGAATATATTGAAGACGGAGTAAAGTGCAAGGGCTTTTCTAGTAATAGAAATAGTGCCTTCGGTTTCGTTCGGTCCTAGAACGAACGTAAATGGACGAATGTCTGACAGAGTATTTCCAATGATCAAATGGTTGGTCTGTATGAATATATATGGTTGCAACGGATTTATCCCTTAGCATAATATCCAGAATATTTGTGCAAACTCAACTAGTGATTAACGGATCTGACAATGTGGCATTCAAAGTGATTGTGCTATAAATGAATGGTAAGTAATTCGTAGCCTCAGGCCTCAACAACCGGGAAAGGACAAAAATCGGGCAGGCAGCATGGCTATGTGGGTCGCACCCATTAGGGTGTATAATCACCTATCTAGAGAAATTCCTTTTGTTCTAAATCTATCGATTCTGCCCATTCGGGAAACGGTGGTTTGAGTCCAACCGTTGGTGATATACATTCGATACACTCAAGCGAAATGAGTGGTCGGTCATGTGTGGGCCGGGTTGCAAGATGTTCTTGTTGAACCCAGGTGTATTCGCCTCTAGAGATACACCATCGGAAGGTGGTTCCATACCTTGTCATGTTGGGAATCCAATCTCCAATAAGCGCCATGCGGTTTGTGATTTTATACTATATATGTAGAGCGTGAGATGCAAGCGTTCTGCTAATTGGTTATTTATTTGATGTAGACATTACTATAATATCACTGGATTTGATATTAAAGTGTTTTGGGTTATAGTAAGGTAAAAACCGTCCATGTTTATGTGTGGGCTGGTCTTACTATTATCTTTTCTTTCGAAAAGAGTTTTGAAAGTTAAACAAGTGGTTGGAGTTTACTCACACCAGTCCCATGACTGACCCAGAGTTTATTTTGTTTTGTTTTCCCTAAACTCTTGGGTGCCCAAATTTTGTACGGGCAGTCAAGCGTTTCAGGCTTTTACAGATACACTTGGAGGAGCTTGAAGCAGGAGGCTTCAACGTTAGTTATTTAGAGTTACTTCCGCTGGATCAAGTGTTATGTGTACTCTGATGATGGTATGTATATATGTACAAAACAGATTTGTATTTCGCAGCTTATGTTATATAATATATTTTCTTCGTTCCGCTGTGAGTTGTGATCTTCGTTTTTCTTCTATTCTAATATTTCTTTCTTTCTATTTCTCATCCTCTAACTTCTTTCTAATAATGAGTCGTATTTCTGTGTTATTTGGGTTGGACGTGTGGTGTATTTAGTCAACTCAGATAGCACGGATTTGCGGGTCGCTACAGTTGGTATCAGAGCTTAGGTTGAGCAAATACCTAGGCTTGTGTGGCATGTGCTCATTAGAGATAGGGTCAGTAGTACCCTAGAATGAGTTGAGTGTATATACGAGAGAGCGTATTTGTTATTTGATATAAAAATTGTTTTATATTGTGTTGGCTAGTCTGTTGAGTGGTTTATGAATTCTGGTCGAATCGTGGGACGCCACGAAGTCGATAGGGATTTCTAAACACTTGGACAGAAGAATCGACATAATATTGTTTTAAAGTGGTTAAATGAAATAATTTTACCCGAAATTTCTATTTTGATATAAGAAAAAAATAATTTTCTAGAATTTTTATATTATATGGATGTGTTGGATGTTGACTTTATAATCAAATGAGATTATAAATTTAGAATAGTTATTTATAACCAAAATAGAATTTGTATAGAAATTATATATACAAATGAGATGAATTAGAATTAAGTTCAAACCAGAATTAAGAATTCAAAATCCTGGGAAGTTGACAAATATTTTTCAAAGCAATATAGATTTGTTTTAGAAAGATTTGAAAGAAAATCATTTTAGATAGATTTTGAAATAATAAAGCACTGAACTCACTTCAGTGGCTGGGAAATAATTCTGATGATGATTGCAACATCATCAGTGTTCATTTCCGAGTTTCTAAGTGATGAATTGCTACCTTAGAAAATTTTTGATGGGAAGTTTGTTTGAAAGAAAACAAGCGGTTTAAGAAATTCAAATGTTTTGAATTTGAAATGGAAATAAATATATATGTATATATTTAAGTGATTTCAAAGGAATTTGAAATGAAAATCCTGGGATTTGAATTCTGGAATTGGAATTTAACTTAAGCAAGTTAAATGAGTTGAAGTAAATCAATTGACTAAAATCAATTTGAATAGGTTTAATGGAATATAGATTGGATATAAATGGATTAATCGTCGATCATTCGAATTGAATGAAGGAAGACCAAAAGTTTTGGTTGAAATTAAAGTCATAGAAATATGAGGAGTTGAGTTTCAATATAAAGAAGTTTTGAAAAGTAATGAGTTTGTATCATTTTTCCTAACTTAGCAATTTCGAGGACGAAATTATTTTAAGGGGGAAAGAATGTAACGACCCAGATTTTTGAACAGTTTATTTTAAATATCTAGTATGGTTTTAAATATTGAATTCATAATATAAATGAATTTTATATTGGATTTGTCAATTTAATTATCCATATATGATTTAATATCGAATATATTTAATTATCGTAATAGTAAAAATTTGAATTCCCAGTGTAACACTAAATCAGAACGATTCAGTCGACTAATTCTGTATTGACTTAAAAAGATAATAATTTATTTTCGATGAATTTATTCGTTCAGAAATCGATATACATTCTAAACGGTTTAACTTAATTTACTAGTGTTATTTCATTTTAAACCGATTCTGTTAAGTTCAAATTATTGTATAAGCTTGAAAACGTCGGTCGTTGCGACTAAATAGCGGTTCAGGATTTTTAAATAAGGGACTGTGAGATATTTTAGTTTTTAATTAAAATAAATCAAATCAATAGCCACCCTATATCACTGTAATTCAGCCGACCTCCTTTTCCTTTTCACATACCTATTCTTCTCGAGCAGAAACTTTTGCTTCCCACCATCGATATCAAGGAGACAACAGTTTAATGGAGTGTACGTATTGTCCCCGTCCACCATTATAAAATCGCGACCCCTTATTCATTTCATTTAGTTCTTCGGCTAGGAAAAAAATCATGTCTTCGGCTAAATTAAATATGGTCGCTCCCTCATTCAGAAATCAAAATAGAATTTGTGATTTTCCCCTTCGCTGCCTTCCTTTAAGGATCCAAACTCACCGCGATCAAAGTTCAAGTATTTAAAGCCGATGCCTTCATTCGCAGAAGGAATAACATCATGATTTGGTATGGGATTTTACGGTCGACGGTGTGCTGATGGATGTAGATCGCGATTTTGGTTTAAGCTGCGATCAAACTAATGATGTTCGATTCTATCTCGTTCGACTTTATCTCGTTCGATCTAGAGATTTCGATTTTGGGGGTTGCGAATTCAACTCGACATGGTGTTCGGGGAGTCACGATGCAGCACAAAAGGGGGTAGTCGCGATGTGAGTAGGTGCGATGACTTGATAATGAGCGAGTGGAAGTCGATGTTTGGTTGGCAATGGAGGAGGAGTCGGTCTCTGTATTTCTGGTAACGATGAAGGCAGTTCCTGGATGCTGATGCGTGAAGGCCAATGTGACTGAAATGAAGAGAATGGATTTAGGTAATTTAATAAAATTTTTAGTTAATAATTTATTTATTTAGTTAGTCTAGTTTAGTTAAAGAATTAATTAGTGTGTCATAAATATAGAATTAATTTAATAGAGAATTAGTTTGTCATTTATGTAAAGAAAATCAATTTATAAAATCAGTTATATAAAGAAATAAATTGGTATAGAAATAAAATCCATAGACTAAAAGTTGAGTATGCAAATTAATGTTTAACTTGGTTAATTAAAATATATAGGAAAATTAGTTATTCGTTTGAATAGTAAATTTAAATGAATAGATGTTTAACCTGTAAATTTAAATAAAATTATCATAGGTACACGATAAAATTCATTCGAGGCGATTCGAAGCAGTAAGATTTGAATTTCACAGGATATTCGGCAAAGGAAAGTCACGGTGAGTAAATCTCACTCACCTTTTATTTATAATTATTTTTATTTCATTAAAAATAATTGTTTGTTGCTTGTGTGAATGTTTTTCTGGTTGTTTTATATATATTAGTTATTTAGGCTATATATATATATATATTGGGTTGATTGGTTGGTTGGATTCCCGCAGTCTCATTAGCGGATGCCCGCAGTTTCATAGCGGATGATTACCCTATACGCCCCACGCTATGATTAGTGGATGACCTTCTATACCGCGATATTCTGCCACGAAGCAGAATTGGTATTATTTATGTGCTAACATCTGTGGATGCAGGAAAACAGGTTGGAGGAATCCAACTGGATTCCTCAAAAAAAAAATATATTATCTATTTGTCTGATTGTTCTGTTTGATTTCATATATATTCATATATGATGTGTTAAAATCAAATGAATGAAAATTGGTTGATTTGATTGTTTAAAATATCACTGGGCTTAAGTAATGATATTTAAAATATCGTGGAAGGATATTTGAGATTTAAAAAGGGAAAATTCTATTTTTAAATAGAATTTGAATTTTAAATGGAAATAAAGATATAAACTTGTTTTGAAAAATAAAACAAGTAGTTTCTTTATAACGAAGTTTAAAAATAGTTCTTTTATAACGAAGTTATAAATGAAGTGAAAAGAATTATCAGTTGATAATTCAGAAATAGAAATACAAGTGTTTTGAAAATATGATTTAAAGGGAAATTTAAATATAGAATTTGAATAATAGAAAAGGAAATGAAAATTTGAATTCAAAAAGAAAAGGAAATGGAAATTTGAATTCAAAAGGGAAAGGAGATAAAAAATTTGAATTTAGAATTCAAATAGAAAATCCAAGGTGGATTTGAATATAGGACTTTCAAATGGTGTTTGAATATAGAGAATTTGAAATAGAATTTCCAAATAGAATTTTGAAATAGAAATTTCAAAATAGCATTTTCAAAAGAGAATTTGAAATAGACTTTGAAAAATAGAATTTCAAGGAAGAATTGAATAGAATTTGAAATATAGGATTTCAAAGAAGAATTCGAATATGAAATTTGAATAGAGATTTGAATGGAAATTCAAGTATTGAATTTGAACATGGGATTGAATACAGAAATTCAAGTAGAAATTTGAATATGAGATTTCAAAATAGAATTCGAAATAAACTTTGAAAATAGTATTTCAAAGTAGAATGGAAAATGGAATTTCAAAAATAGGATTTCAAATAGAAAATCCAAATGGTTTGAAAATGGGATTTGAATTCAGGGGAATTCAAATGGGTTTGAGTGAAGAAATTCAAATGGATTTGAACATTAGAATTCAAAATGAGTTTGAATATTAGAATTTAAATGGGGCTGGAAATGAATTTGAATATTAGAATTCAAAAGGGAAAGGACAAATGAAATTTGAATGTAAGAAATTCAAATTGAATTCAAATAGGATTTAATCTATAGGATTTGAATAAGAAATTCAAATGAGTTTTAAATTATGGAATTCTGAATATAGAATTTAAAAAGGAGTTTGAATATTTGAATTCCAATAGAATTCAAATATAGAAATTGGATTATAGAAGTTAAAATGGAATTTAAGAATAGAGTTTGAATAAAAGAATTCAAATGAATTCAAGTATTGAATTTGAATATAGGGAATTCAAATAGGAATTTAAGTATTGAATTTGAATATCAAATAGAAAAGGGATTTGAATTTGAAATGTAGAATTCAAAAGTGAGGTTGGAATTTGAATCAAGAATTCAAATAGAGCTAAACAGAGTGAATTCATTTTTAAGAAGTTTAAAAAGTTTATATATATAAATATAATTAAAACGAACTCGCCGCAGCGCTGTAGTTCGTAAATTAGCGATTCGAACTTCAATTGAATATACAAAACTCAATTGAAGTCGGATTTCTTTGAAACAAGAAACGTCAGGACCGATTTGATAATAGCTTTCAAATGGAAGAGAAAAATCTGGATTTTGTCGTATAGATTTTGAGTTATGTCAAAATCAAATTTTCAGAAAAGCAGCGCCAGAATCGTTTTAAAACCATTATGGTTTATTTAATATTATAAAAGGATTTTAAGCAAGAAAATCCGAAGTTTCTATTTAGGGAATTCCAGAGCCGAGTGGTAAAATATATGCGGATTCAAGTTGTGTAAATAAATATGATTTTTGAAACAGAAATCAGATTTTTGATTATTGAATAGAATTAACTAATTCGAATGGTAATTAGTTAATGAGATTTTGAATTAATATTGGGCTTTGAATAAGTGAATTCGATTTGAAAATTTATCTTCGAAATCGAAAAGGAAAACTAGAATTGAAATTGAAATTCAATTTGGTTATGAACGAGTTAAATATTTTGTTTGAACATGTATGTTCGACAAAGAAGTGAAATAGGCGAAATGATTAATTAAAGAATAAATGGCGAAACTGAATTCAAACGATTAGATGGTATTGAATTAAATTGAAAACAGGTGAACATGTGTTAGACAGGTATGGGATGAGATATATGGAGTTTATAAACGTAATGCCCGACAAAAAGGTACATGTTTAAATTCATATATGAGTTTTATGCGCCGTATCGGCAAGCCGCTTGGCTTCTTCTTTTTCTTTTTGAGATTGGAAGATACCGGGAAGCTATTTGAAATTTCCCGATGCTCCCGATACAGGGGAGGTTATGGCGAAATTTTCCGAAAATTTAAGGAGTTAGAATATTTTTAAGGTATTTTGATGATTTGAAATCATGGTATCGACGTATTGAATTCGATATTAAAGTGAATATAAAAGTCGAATGTTGTAAACAAAAAGGGATAGAGATAAGTGATTGGAATTGTTTCCAATTGCAAATAGAGGTTTTTCTAATATATAGAAAGTAAAAGAAGTTAATATTTGGACACGTTTTCCAAATGACATAAGAGGCCGAGATGATTATTAAAATATTTGGTTAACAAATATTGATAGAGAAAATAGAGAAGTGATTTAATTAATGAATATTAAAGAGCCCAGTGATTTGTCTGATATGTTGATTGAACACTTGTTTTTATTCGATAAGATTAAATCACAGACTATCGAAGTTTTGACCATCGTTGTCAATATGGAGAGACCGGTTGGATTATTATCCGTGAACCACTCCGTATCGGCATAAGCGTTGCGAACCAAGTATGCTGAATATATTGAAGACGGAGTAAAGTGCAAGGGCTTTTCTAGTAATAGAAATAGTGCCTTCGGTTTCGTTTGGTCCTAGAACGAACGTAAATGGACGAATGTCTGACAGAGTATTTCCAATGATCAAATGGTTGGTCTGTATGAATATATATGGTTGCAACGGATTTATCCCTTAGCATAATATCCAGAATATTTGTGCAAACTCAACTAGTGATTAACGGATCTGACAATGTGGCATTCAAAGTGATTGTGCTATAAATGAATGGTAAGTAATTCGTAGCCTCAGGCCTCAACAACCGGGAAAGGACAAAAATCGGGCAGGCAGCATGGCTATGTGGGTCGCACCCATTAGGGTGTATAATCACCTATCTAGAGAAATTCCTTTTGTTCTAAATCTATCGATTCTGCCCATTCGGGAAACGGTGGTTTGAGTCCAACCGTTGGTGATATACATTCGATACACTCAAGCGAAATGAGTGGTCGGTCATGTGTGGGCCGGGTTGCAAGATGTTCTTGTTGAACCCAGGTGTATTCGCCTCTAGAGATACACCATCGGAAGGTGGTTCCATACCTTGTCATGTTGGGAATCCAATCTCCAATAAGCGCCATGCGGTTTGTGATTTTATACTATATATGTAGAGCGTGAGATGCAAGCGTTCTGCTAATTGGTTATTTATTTGATGTAGACATTACTATAATATCACTGGATTTGATATTAAAGTGTTTTGGGTTATAGTAAGGTAAAAACCGTCCATGTTTATGTGTGGGCTGGTCTTACTATTATCTTTTCTTTCGAAAAGAGTTTTGAAAGTTAAACAAGTGGTTGGAGTTTACTCACACCAGTCCCATGACTGACCCAGAGTTTATTTTGTTTTGTTTTCCCTAAACTCTTGGGTGCCCAAATTTTGTACGGGCAGTCAAGCGTTTCAGGCTTTTACAGATACACTTGGAGGAGCTTGAAGCAGGAGGCTTCAACGTTAGTTATTTAGAGTTACTTCCGCTGGATCAAGTGTTATGTGTACTCTGATGATGGTATGTATATATGTACAAAACAGATTTGTATTTCGCAGCTTATGTTATATAATATATTTTCTTCGTTCCGCTGTGAGTTGTGATCTTCGTTTTTCTTCTATTCTAATATTTCTTTCTTTCTATTTCTCATCCTCTAACTTCTTTCTAATAATGAGTCGTATTTCTGTGTTATTTGGGTTGGACGTGTGGTGTATTTAGTCAACTCAGATAGCACGGATTTGCGGGTCGTTTCATTATGCTGCTCACCACGCACACCATAAAACTACTCCACCGCACTGCTACAGGTTTATACTGCCCTTGCATGGATAGCTGCATCCTACATGCTGCGCGTCAGCCTTCCTTTTGCTACCAGATGCTCACGCTTCACGTTTCCGTCGTTCCTTTCTTCTCGAGCAATCCTTCTTCCACGTAACTCTTCCTAGCTTGCACGCCCTTCTCGCATGGGTGCTCATGTAAAAGAACACAAAGCCCTTTGCTGTATTTATATATGAAGAAAGGGTAGGTGAAGCTTAAGGTTTAAGAGTAACCACGTACAGGGTGGGGTAGGTGTACATCGCTACGTGGCTTCCTTTACTTCTTTGATAATTAGTGAAGTTTTCAGAGGGCACATCCTTGTATTGAAAATGAGCGGATACGAGAGGATGTGCAGGGACAAGACGAGAGGATGTAAGCAAAACAACAATGAATGCAAGTGCAAAGGATGGTAATGCGATACACTTTCATGTTGTACAAAACACTTCTTACGTTCACATATGAAGCGTTACAGACAAAAATAAAAATGCAGTTGTGTCCAGTATCGCACCACGATCCCAAAAATATAATAATACCGGTAGGTGAACTCATATTGTGAAACCCCAAAATGTCGATACAGGGTGCCCAATACTCCAAATAAAAAGTTGCTTATTTAATTAATTAAAAATTACTATAAAATTCAAAGAATTAAATTATCGCTATGTCTCAAAAGAACATTGTCTAAATTCGAATCCGATATCTAGTTATATCGAATAAACCGTTATGGTCGATAAACGATTCTATAACGACTATTTCAAAATTTGATTTAGCCGTAAATCAAAATCAACACAATGAAATCCTGATTTTTCTCTTTCACTAGAAAGATATACTCCACCAGCTCCTAACGTTTTTGTTTCACAGAAATCCGATTTAAAACGGCTTCTGTATATTCGTTTGAAGTTCGAATCGCCCAATAACGAACTACCGCACCATTTCGAGCTCGATTAAAATTTTATTATAACTCTACGTTCAAATTGTCGTTCAAACAATATATTCGTTATTCTAATTCAATTCTAAACTGAATTAAATATCACAGATGATCCAGTTCGCACCATATCGCCATTTCAGCTAATTTAGATTATTTCAGAATTAAATATATTATTTAATTTATTATTTTAATTAAATATTCACCATTATTTAATTCGACGATCGTGAAATCCTTTTAATCACCATTTATATAATTAAATAAATTAATCATAATATCTCTGCCAATGCGGGTCATTACATTCTTCCCCACTTAAATTAATTTCGTCCTCGAAATAGCTAAGGTAGAGAACGACCCTATCGATTGGTTATAACTTATTTGTTCACTTCTTAACTTCAGTCTCCAACTGGAGCAATTTAATTCCAATTATATATTAATTACTTCTTATCAACGAAAATTTTCAAAAATCCCGAAAATTTTTCTAACACCTTAATTGTTTTGAAAAATTTCGCCAGCACCTCCTTTGTACTAGTCAATACGTCACTCGCCTCTCTGGGCCATCTCCATCCCAAAAGAAAATCAAACAGCCAAGCGGCTTGCCAATTCGGCTCATAAATCTTATATCCAATAGAAATATAAACTTGTACCTTTTTGTCGGCATATCATTATATCCTTTCCACCTGTTATCAATTCAGCAGATACAAGGGTCATCCCAATCAAATTCCAATCTGCTTTTATCCACGACACAACCATTCGCTTATATCCGAGCCAAATATCATTTCAACATGAGTTTCGTCTCGATTCCCAACTCTTAACTTGATTATCACATTACACTTCAAATTTGAATCTCACAATCCAATTTGTCTTGATATCATTCTAATTCAATCTCAGTTACCACTTTACTGGCTTTACTTTAATTCAATTTTGCTTTCACAAATTTTTGTTAAATTTGTTTTTAATTCAAACAGTCTTTCCCTGGGAGTTTTTAAACAGTTTGCACTTTTTAAAAATCAAATTTTCCTTTTGAACATGTCGCTGAGCCCTTAATTAATATTCCATTAGTTAAATCACTTCTCTATTTCTTTATCAATATTTGTTAACCAAATATTTTCAATAATCATATTGGCCTTTTATGTTATTTGGAAAACATTTCCGAATATCACCTTCCTTTATTTTCTAAACTTTAGAAAATATATGCTATTCATAATTGGAAAATATTCCAATTACTTATCTCTTTTCTGATCTCGTTTATTTCTATACTTAGGAAATATCCTTTATTATATTTCCAAGCTTACACTTATTTGGGTAAAAACGGATGTTGTGTAAAACATTGTTACGACAACCCAAATACTATATTCAACTAACTCTTATTCAACATTGATCTTCGAGCCTGAAATCTTACTATTCATTTGTTAATAATGAAATCAATCAAGTTGGGGTATAACTACCTTTCAGACCTTGATTGAATAATATTTATAACGTCAAAAAAGATATGACTACTTACTCGAATAATCAATACCATACAACTACTTATTCACTTTTAAACATGTATACACTTCCTCTTTCTATTCTTACTAGATTTTATTCTTAGTCTTCCTTTTTGATTTTACTATTCTATTTCTAAGTTCGTTTCCTTATCGACTTCTATATATATATCGTTACGTTGATTTCTCACTATCAAATTATCTTAAAAATATTCTAACTCCTTAAATTCCCGGAAAAATTTGCCATAACCTCCTTTGTACCAGGAGCATTGGGATATTTCAAATAGCCTCCCATGGCCCTCACCAATCCAAAAGAAAAAGAAAAAGCCAAGCGGCTCGCCGATACGGTGCATAAAATCTCATATATGAATTAAATACACACCTTTTTGTCGAGCATTCTATTTATATACCTTCATACCTTATCCATACCTATCTCATTTATATTTATACCTGCTCAATCTATTTAACTATACCTGATCATTTTAACTCAATTCGTTAATTAATTCGTTAATTAACTCTTTAGTCTATTTCACTTTTATATTTGAACATGACATGTTCAAATATATTTTAACTTGCTTATTAACTAATTTGAATCCAAATTTCAAATTTAAGTTCTATATTCGATTTCGAATATCCATTTACAAATCCAATTCACCTTTCAAAGTTCAACTTCAAATTCAAAACTCGATTAACTAATTCCTCTTTGACTTAGTTAATTCTATTCAATTTCTATTCAAATTTTATGTCACTTCTATTATTCAAATCTATTTATCAAATTCTATTATTCAAATTCTATATATCAAATTCTATTCAAATTCTATTTTATAAATCCCATTTGAATTTCTATATTCAAATTCTATATTATAAATCCCATTTTGAAATTCAACACAACTTGTCTTTCCCAAAACAAATTCAAAACAGTATCTCTGGTAGTAATTCATCACTTACAACTCGAAAATGAATACTGATGATGCAGCTGTCATCATCGGAATCTATTTTCCAGCGATCGAAGTGAGTTCAATTCTATAAAACCATTTCTAAACATTTCCACTTTGAAATTCATTTCAAAATATAATTCACACTGCTTGTAAAATAATTTAAAATCTCCCAGGATCTTAAATTTTCCTTATTTTTAATCCAAATCCATTTACAAGCACTTATCCAATTTTCCATAATTTTAATTCAATTTTTGGTTTAAATTTCAGATTTAACTCATCTAATTTCACGTATTTCACTTATATGAATTCTGATTGGTTATTTACATAACCATTTAATTTATAATCTTTACTCGATTATAATAGTGACCAACACATCCAATATATTATAATCATTTCAATATAAATCCTTTATATCAAAATATAATTTGGGTAAAATTATTTCATTTACCCTCTTTTCAAAACATACCATGACGGTTCATCGTATTCAAGTGTTTACCAACTCCTACCGATACAGTGGATCAAACTGATCGACCAGAACTCATAAACGACTCAACCAACAAATCTCCACAATATAAAACCATTTTTATATCAAATAACAAATACGTTCACTCGTATATATACACTCAATCCAATCTAGGGTATTACTAACCCTATCTCTACTGAGTCACGCCACAGAGCCAAGGTAATTCACTTAACCTTAAGCTCTGATACCAACTGTAATGACCCGTGAATTTGGCGATCTTGGTTATCCGATATACAACACATATCGAACATCCAAGGATAAAAAATAACGGGTTATTAATGAAAGAAATTATAGGGTGAGAATAGATAAGATAGAAACTTAGAATAGAAGAAGAAGAAGAACACAACATCAGAGTAACACGAACCTCATAGCGGAACGAATAACATATAATAGATAACATATCTTTGAAATAAACATCTGTACTTGAGTATACATCATTATCAAAGTACAACACTTACAACACAGTGGAAATAAACTATAGCTATATGATCCTGAAGCCTCCTTCTCCAGCTCGTCGGTATATCTATAAATCCTGACTACTTAACTGCCCGTACAAAATTGGGCACCCAAGAGTTTAGGGAAAACAACAAAATAAACTCCGGGTCAGTCATGGGACTGGTATGAGTAAAACAGTTTAAAACAGTTTGAACAAGTAAACGATATCACATAAGACCACGCCGTATAACAGAACGGGTTTTTCCCTTATGAGAATCCAAATTATCTTTATATCAAAAACCTTTTGATATTATAATAATGTCTATCAACTACAATATAATAATCATCTAGCAGAAACGCTTCCATCTCACGTTCTACATATATAGTATACAATCAAAACCGCAAGCACATATTGGGTAATGGATTTCCAACTATGACAAGGTATTGAACCACCTTTCGCTAGTGTATCTCTAGAAAGGAATACACTGGGTTGAACAAGAACATCTTGCAACCCGGCCACACATGACCGACCACTCATTTCGCTTGAGTGTATCGAATGTATATCACCAACGGTTGGGAACAACAACAGCTTCCCGAATGGGACAACATCAACAATAGATTTTTAGAAGTAAATGAAACTCTAGATCAGGTGATTATACACCCTAATAGGTGCGAACTACATAGCCATGCTGCCTGCCCGATTTCTTTCATTTACCGGTTGATGAGGCTTGAGGTTACGCTTCATCATCACATCAGATTCACTTCGAATGCCACATTGTCAGATCCATCGAAAATCACTAATTAATGTCTACAACAGTACATTACGTGTTCGCTAAAGAAGTTTCCTTCTCCGCTTCCACTCTTGGTACGGTTGAAGAAATCAATGTACGTGACCTTTCTGGAAATACTCTGTCAGACATTCATCCATACAAGTCATCCAGGAACAGGATGAACCAAAGGACTATTCACTACATCCATCTTAGGCACTGTTATCTAAGACTTATACAATAGCCCTTGCACTTTACTCCGTCTTCAATTATCCTTGGCTTATATGATTCGCAACGCTTATGCCAATACAGAGTGGTTCTTTGGATAATAATCCAACCGGTCTCTCCATATTAACAACGTTAAAATGGTCAAAAACTTCGATAGTTGGTGAGTTAACTATCAAAGAAAAATACGCATGCAAACAACAATATTATTTCCAGATGGAAATTCTATCAAATCGATCATCAATCATATATATCTATATATATATATACATATTTCCTTATTTTCTATGTTTAGAAAATATACGTTAACACTGGAAAACATTTCCATTTCTAATCCATATTTCCAATTTCAATATTTGATTACGTTTCTGATTCTATTTGGAAAACATTTCCAAATCTTCTTTACTTGGATTTAAACAGATGTTTAAATCAACATCGCGACGACAACTCAAACCACTATACTTATTTACTAACATCACTTAACCACTTTCACTCTCGAACCTTAACCATTTCTAAATTAAAAATGAAGTCAATCAAGTTGGGGTATAACTACCTCTCAGACCTTAACTGAACGACATTTCAAATCTCGAAATAGGGTAAGTTCATTTTTAATCCCTTTAACCCTTCCTAACGAATCCTCAGATTCTATTTACGAACCCCCTTCTTTTAGAAGTTTACGTGATTATAACAACAGTGTTATAATCTCCTGCATCCGAAATATATTATCTTTAATATGACTTTATTTTTCTAACTCGAATAATATAACAACAACTAATTTATCTACTCCTATTCGGTTAACTCTAATCTATAACTCTTATTTGAATAACTCCAACCTAATATCTCTTACTGGATTAACTCTTATTCGAATAACTTATTCGAATAACTTATATTCGATTTGCTTACTTTCGAATACTTATATTCGATAATCTCTTTCTTCGAATAAATCTCATTCGATTTAACTCATGTCGAATAACTAGATTCAGTCAACTCACTTCGAATATTTCTGATTCGATTCACTTCTTCGAATAACTAAATTTGATTAACTCATTTCAACTCTATTTGAATAAACTAAATTCGATTAACTCCATTTGAATAACTCTAGTTTGATTTAACTCTATCGATTAACTCTAACTGATTAACTCTGACTGATCAACTCTAACTGATCAACTCTAACTGATTAACTCTGAATGATCAACCCTAACTGATTAACTCTGACTGATCAACCCTAATTGATTAACTCAAAGTGATTAACTCTAATTGGTTATCTCTAATGGGTTTACTCTAATCAATTACCCTAACTGACTAACTCTAATTGATTAACCCTAACTGATTACTCTAATTGATTAACCCTAACTGGTTAACTCACTTCGATTAACTCCTATTGAATTAACTCCTTTGATTTATTCCTTTTCTATTTGTTTACTTAACAAATAACTATTCCCTTTTCAATTCTATTTATTTAACAAATAAATATTTCTTTTATCTTTCCTATTTGTAAATGGTTTACAAATACATCCCTTTCATCTCTATTTTAACATATTTTTCCCCATAAATATTTCCTTTTCAATTCTATTTATTACATATTTATTTCCTATAAATATTCCCTTTCAATTCTATTTTTAACATATTTATTTCCTATAAATATTTCCTTTCAATTCTATTTGTACATGACTTACAAATATTTCCTTCCAATTCTATTTTAACATATTTATTCCCCATAAATATTTCCTTTCAATTCTATTTGTACATGACTTACAAGTATTTCCTTTTATTATTACTTATCCTTCGATTTTATAATTATTTTCTTATATAAAAATCCTTTTTCTTTTCTATATAAAATCCATCGATTTTATATAAATAATTCATTTTCAAAATACACTTTGAAAATCCCCTTTCCCACATCCAGTATTTCTTATGGTATTTAACATACCATATAACAACGATAAATATCGTCCAAACACACATAATCAACAACAGATTATATATCACATCATATATCACAATATATGAATCACAGTAAAATAAATGTTGAGGAATCCAGTTGGATTCCACCAACCTGTTTCCTTGCATCCACAGATGTTACACAATAAAATCAACATTTACTTTCAGTTCCGTATGATATATTCTGTTAAACAGAATCAATATCGAAATTCAACTAACTGACTAGCAGTTCAATCAAATAGTCAACACACAGTCAATCAGCCAACATTTAACAGTTCTAAAAATACAACTGGAAATTATAAATTGTTCAGAGTTAGTGAGATTTACTCACATTGGACGATCATCGTTAATAACGATAACCATCGCTTGATTCAGACGGACAATTTATTTTGCGATAAATTGTAACGAGGTTGAATTCTCTCCCAGTCCATTCCATTGAGTAGCTCTCGTCCATACGATCCTGTCGGATCTTGTTTTGCTGAATTTCGATTACGTATGACGAAGTTATAGCATTTAGAAGTTTATACACTGTTTTAAATTAAAAATAAAACTATTTTATATTGAATGGGCCTCACCCATTATATCACCGGCACAACCCGTTTTCAAATAACCCATCCGTGCTTCCCCTTATCCGCTCATACCAGCTCTTCTTCCTAAACCAACATGTCGTGCTCCAGGAATCACAAATGGCAATTCACGTATCTTCCAAACTCCCATAGCACCTCCATTCTTCCTTTTACCATTAAACACAAACTGAACTCCCCATGAATCAAAGGCACACGGCCTTCTTTTCTGCCCGCGTGTTCAACCTCGTCGCCCTCCTGATAAATCCGCTCCAGAGTTGTACAAATCCGTACCTTCATTTCCTCTCCCTCTTCAACATGAAACCGCATGCTTCAATGTACTCCCCTCCTACAATAATGACAACTGTGAGCTCCTGTGCTACTTAATCCCATAACTATTCTCGCTCCACTCTCTATTCACAATAGTGCACGAAATTCTCTTGAACTGCCAACTTATGCTGCTCACCACGCACACCATAACACTACTCCACCGCACTGCTACAGGTTTATACTGCCCTTGCATGGATAGTTGCATCCTACATGCAGCGCGTCAGCCAGATGCTCACGCTTCACGTTTCCCTCATTCCTTTCTTCTCGAGCAATCCTTCTTCCACATAACACTTCCTAGCTTGCACGCCCTTCTCGCATGGGTGCTCATGTAAAAGAACACAAAGCCCCTTTGCTGTATTTATATATGAAGTAAGGGTAGGTGAAGCTTAAGGTTTAAGAGTGACCACGTACAGGGTGGGGTAGGTGTACATCGCTACGTGGCTTCCTTTACTTCTTTGCTAATTAGTGAAGTTTTCAGAGGGCACGTCCTTGTATTGAAAATGAACGGATACGAGAGGATGTGCGGGGACAAGACGAGAGGATGTGAGCAAAACAACAACGAATGCAAGTGCAAAGGATGGTAATGCGATACACTTTCATGTTGTACAAAACACTTCTTACGTTCACATATGAAGCGTTACAGACAAAAATAAAAATGCAGTTGTGTCCAGTATCGCACCACGATCCCAAAAATATAATAATACCGGTAGGTGAACTCATATTGTGAAACCCCAAAATGTCGATACAGGGTGCCCGATACTCCAAATAAAAAGTTGCTTATTTAATTAATTAAAAATTACTATAAAATTCTAAAAATTAAATTATTGCTATGTCTCAAAAGAACCTTGTCTAAATTCGAATCTGATATCTAGTTATATCGAATAAACCGTTATGGTCGATAAACGATTCTATAGTGACTATTTCAAAATTTGATTTAGCTGTAAATCAAAATCAACACAATGAAATCCTGATTTTTCTCTTTCACTAGAAAGATATACTCCACCAGCTCCTAACATTTTTGTTTCACAGAAATCTGATTTAAAACGGCTTCTGTATATTCGTTTGAAGTTCGAATCGCCCAATAGCGAACTGCCGCGCCATTTTGAGCTCGATTAAAATTATATTATAACTCTACGTTCAAACTATCGTTCAAATAATATATTCGTTATTCTAATTCAATTCTAAACTGAATTAAATATCATAGATGATCCAGTTCACACCATATCGCCGTTTCAGCCAATTCAGATTATTTCAGAATTAAATATATTATTTAATTTATTATTTTAATTATATATTCACCATTATTTAATTAAATGATCGTGAAATCCTTTTAATCACCATTTATATAATTAAATAAATTAATTATAATACCTCTGCCAATGTGGGTCATTACATTACATAATACTTTCCATCGTTTACAACTGGCATTAGGTAAAGTTTCCTAACTATAAGCAATTACAGTGTGCAAGATGAATAAAAGAAGAATGAAAAGAAAAAAGAGGAAATGCTTACCTTAAGGAATTCACTTAATATTCCTTAGCCATGTGATTATAAATCCTTATGTTGGGTGTCCATTTCAGCAACAACTTGCTCATCAAATGTTAGGGAAACTATCCCGTGCAAATGAGAAGTTTTTACAATATGAATCAATAAGCTAAAACCTACAATAGAAAAATGGAACTCTGTTTGCACTAAATTTGATATCTAACTAGCTCACCTTGTGAGCAGTTTTTGTAAATCAGGTAGTAGCACACCTTCTGACATATAATGTATTGGTAATTAGAATTTGTGAGCCTTGTGTCAAGCCATTAACAGTCCAATGGGGCTTTGCAGAAGTTCAAATTTATTGCTCAAGACAAATATGGTTACAGGCCTAAGTGAAATATTTTACGCACCGAGACATTCTCTTTTTTGGACGCTGAAAGAAAATCTCGGATACCAAGTCCAATGTTCCTTGCAAAGCCAATAGGATTTACTATAACACCAGTAGACCCAAACATCTGCAGGAAGTTAAAAGAATCAACTAAATAAGTATGCAATTGAAATACCCTTCCTCCAATACGATGACGACATTGCCGTGAAGCCTGAAGTTCGTCAAATTAACAAATGAAAGGGGTAACAAACATTAGGATTTATTTACATACCCATTTTGTAATGCTAACAAATGGTTTATCTTCCTGGAAAAAAGCTGATGCTACAAAAAGAGATGACACAATTATCTAAAGCATTGACATATTTATCTCTGAGTTGAATTTAACTAAATCTCGATATAATTGTATTTGTATCCAAATAATTTAAATGGTTTGATTTAAGATAGAAAAAAACATGAGCTTATAAGGTCAAGCATAATTTATGTCACTAAGTTCTGTTTATTTACCAAATTTTGAGCCGAAATGCAAACTGCCATATTTTTTCTCGCTAAGGCTTTCTATGGCATAAATATAATAACACATGAATTCTTATACAACTCAAATAAATAATTAGGAAAATATATTCTAGTAAAAAAAGCACCACTTCATTATAACAAGGGATATCCAGTAAACAAAAAAATGCCCCTAAAACTCAACAATTTATACATATAAATCGAGAAGCCTGCATCATTACTACATGCGAAAGGGATGATTGTGTAAAGCTTCATTTTTCCTTATTATGATCTCGCAGTCATCCTTCAACAGCAGCAACTGGTGCAGGAAGACTTGCATTTTGCGCTTGAGGCTGAGATTGATAGACAATTTGTTAAGGAGTCTGCAACATTACTACCTGCGAAGGGGCCGACTGTGGTAAAACTTCCTTTTTCACTTATATACATAAGTTCAATGCAAGAAAATATATATTCATAAACTCCTGTAAAGAGCCAATAAGAAACCAGATGCCCCAGTTAATGTCAGGTCAGGCAGCATGCTCCTAGCCATAATGTATGGACAACACGATCTAGGCAAAGAATGTTCCAGAGTGCAAAATAAGTGCTAATACTTTTTATGTGCCAAAACCGAAATAAGTGCAGCTAAGCTCAATATTTTTATTACTATTTTCATATATGAAATATCAACTTGGATGTTCTTCTCATATCTAGAAAGTGCAGGTTTTAACTGTCAAATTGTTAATTTCATAGTCGCTACTTACACAGTTTAGAAGAAAACAACTCATATTAAACATGTATTACGTGTCTGCTTGGATATAACAGATGGTGTCAAAAGCTACTACTTTATCACCGATTTAATTTTTTAAGCCGATTAAGAGTCTAAGGACCATGTATGCGTCAATCAAGTACACATAAAAGGAAAAAGAAGATTGAAATGTAAGTTATGAACATAAATTCAACTTGCAAACTGCTATATTAGTTGCTGCTGTGATGCTTATACATTACCTAAGTAGGCCAAGATGCACTTTATAGATTAAATTATATACTCAATTTTGATAAAAACATTAATCAAGGAAGTCTTAACATATAAAGACATGTTGCTTTATTTTCATACGTAATGCATGAATTCATACCCATGTACCCTATAACATGGACAAACAGATTCAAAGCTACTAATATTGTTGCATTCACACTTCCATTGCCCCCTGCAAATAACATTATTACCCATATTTTAAATAAAAGTGTGATGCACTTCAGCACCAATAGATGATACCATTAAAAATAAGTTATTATTATTAAATTAAAGTTAAAATAAGCCCAAAACCCATCAGCCTGCAAAAATATCACTACCACAATGTCGATTTATGCATGTTCGGTGATGTACAAATCTAGAAATGGAAATGCATAAATATTTTTGCATAAGGAAAGGAGCAAGGGTTATAATCCAAAAAGAAATCTCAATCTCTTTAATCTGAATCTAATTCCTAAGTAATTAATAAACAGATAGTCACGAAGTAAAAATTCAAAAGTGTATAGATTGAAAGTTTGAAACTACAATCATTGAATGTACGTAAATGAAAAAAATTATATTGGCTACACATACTACTGCAGTGGTGCAGCAAAACCACTATGTGGTGCAAATGCACCACATGATGCATTGCATCACTGTTGTGGTGCTGTTGCACCACTACTGCGGTGCAAATGCACTATATGGTGCACTACACTACTACAGTGGTGCAAGTGCACTGCACCGCACAGTGGTGCTGCTGCACCACTGCAGCAGTTGCGCCACACAGTGGTGATGCTGCAAGCAACATCACCACTGTGTGGTGCAACTGCTGCAGTAGTGCATTTGACTTGTTGCACTTTGTTTGATTACAAGAATTCTGTAATTGGTGAACTTCAGATTAACAGGTTGCACTTTATCCAGTAATTAACCATTTCAGATTAGCAGGTTAACTTTACTATGGTGAATCCATGGATGGTTTTAATTTGTTGCACTTTATTTGATTACATGAATTCAGGTTGTCTATTTATGAAACTTTTTTTACTTTGAAAAAAAGTCCCATGTTTCCAGGATTAACTAATTATTTCAATCAATTTTATAATAGGAATAATAAAAAACTTGGTATACATAATGTGAAAGTGAACCATTACACATTTGTAACCGGATCCTTCTAAATCCTAGGCTATCCAATACTCGGCTCAGCATGCCTCGATATTTCATCCATTTGCATCCATAAGAAATATATAAATAAATTTGTAATCCATATATAAAAATCGAGTACTAGTAGAAGAAGATTTGCTTCCTATATCTAAGCTGTGCGCTAGAATTTATATATTTCTCATACTTGAGATGAACAATAATAGATGTTTTTTACTGAAAAAAATACACTGGAAACCTTTTAGTATGATATTTACCTGGTTAAGTGTTTCAATGTTTACCAAGTTAGAAGTCCTAAACTTATAACCTTGACTCCTTTCTCATCAGCATCCATGATAAACTATACTGCAGCAACTGCCTGTTAGGAGAAAAAAAGTGTAGTTAGCAATCTGTTCTTTCTTTTCCATTGCTGAAAAGATTATATAAAACCCAACATTATTGCTTAAATATAAATTATAACTACAAGAAATCTTTTGGGTTGATCTTTTACACAAATTTTTTTTCCAAAATAAACAAAGTACAATTTTCAAAATTGCATATTTCTAAATAAAAACAATTTGTGATATGCAGATAACATGAGGCTGGTAGCCTATCAGCCTAACATTCTATTGCTTCTATGAGACGACCCAAACTTCCCCGTAAAGGAAAGCCCGGATTGAGTTGAGAACATGACAAATCAGAATACAAACAGAAGAACATCTTATTGCTTATTACAACAATTTACATCAGAGTACAAGAATATACAGAGCATGAACAAATAATATACATTTGATAAATATCAGAGATTAAAATACATTACATAGCAGCGGAAAAATAATACATAACACAGCTGAAAGAGATACACAGATACAAAACTTTTCGAATATCATTCTAGCTAAAAACCAGGATCCTGTGAATATAAATCTGCAAAACCTAAACTACTAGCTGCCCGTGAGGAAAATAGGGGCACCCGGAGTTTAGGTTAAAACAATAAACTACAGGCCAGTCATGTGACTGGTGTGAGAACTAAAACAGTTATTGAAGCTTTACTTTAAAAATAAAGTAAATCAACGGACCACACCGTATAACATGGAACGGGTTTCCTCCCAAGAATACCAGTGCATAAAACAAACATCGCAATGCTTTTTGGAAAAATGAAGCTATTATAAGACCCAGGTCCCATAACACAATGCAACGCAAGCCGGAGGATAGGGTTTTCCCTTATAATAGCCAAACATGCTTGGTACGTTTAAAACAAATCATTTGATACTATTATAAGTGCTTAGTGTATAAAACAACTTCAAATATAAATGTACCAAATATAGGCGGCGCAGGTACCATTATATTACGTCGCCATATATATATATATATATATATATATATATATATATATATATATATATATATATATATATATGTACAACGAAAACCAAATATCACGTATTGGAAATTAGGTTTCCATCTATGAACCGAGGCAAGGGATTATCCTCACCGATTTCGAGACACACTAGCAAGTGCCTCAGGATCCCCTGCAGTGAACCCCTTGGATCTTCATGGCCGGTCATCCGTCGATGATTAGTTATACTATAAACTATATGTTAGACGGTTCTATCGAACCTCTAAAATGGCCAGTATGTCGACCATATCCATCATTTCCATAGTGATCGATATAATATCCATCAGCCCTGCAGAGCCGATATATCCGAGATACCTCGTCTCCAATCAAGTAATAATAGTGTGCAACATCCACATGAGTAAGCAGTTGGGCTCCATACCATGACATTACTCGTAGCTAGAACTAACATATGTCCATTTCCATGCAGTCACTATCCCGTTTTTGGTTCACCCTTAGGTGTGAGGCTCGCGAATTAATGCTACACAAAGCTGTGCTTTGATCATCAATCACAAGGCTCTGCTTTTCAACAAAACCTTAATCCTTTGCATCTCGGCATGCCACACTGACAATTCACGCCATGCGACTGATATCTATCGATATATAACCTCTTAGGTCGTACGTCTCGGAGAAGGGCGTAAAGCAAGAGAATAAATTCTCCGTCGCCAAACAGATATATATTTAATAGAAATCAGTCAACACAGAATAAAATCCAATGTCAGACACACACATCCATTTACAAGTCCATTCTAGGTCTGAATGAAATCGGAGGCACCTTATTCCTCATCCCATATGTCCAATACAGGAGAGAGGCCCTCGCATATCCGGTCGATCTCCAAGTACGTCTGGACGATCACCACTTATTACCTTATCTTCGGTGTACATCCCAATCAAGACATCAGTAATTATCCAAACGATGTAAAGACCTCCGGTTTTCAACCACCGTCTTCATCTTCGACTTATCGTCGTATCAATTATTCAGAATGGGATAAACCCGGTCTTTCCGAATAACTCGCGTATTTTATAAACAAGTGCTACACAAACACAACATACGCCTCATTCCAATTCTGAATATTCTTTTATTTAAATATTCATATTATTTGGGAAAGGTTCCCATTAATTCTATCAAAGATAAATTCTTTAAATTTATTCTTTAATCTTCCTTTGGATATCAATTCTAAACCAATTTAAGGTTTATCCAAACTAGTCGAGATTAGCGCACCTTACCGAATTAATCATTCGTTTAATTCCCCAATCCCAACCTATTTATCCCATGGAGCAAAACTGGTCATACTCCATATCAAACACCACAGTGTTATCGGTAAATTTAATTACCATTTCAGGTTCAAATCTAATTAAAGATTTAACTATCGATAGGAGCAAAACTGATGATACTCCATCCTCGATTATTTCCCAAATTTGATAATTTAAATTATCAATTCCCATTTCAATCTAATTAAAGATTCATTAAAATTTCACTTAGTTTTAATCTTCCCAAACATCAATATTAATGATTTTTTAACTTTGGAAACACAAACATGTCGCATCGACAATCTACACCGTACTATTAATTTCTGCCGATATATAACCTCTAAGCTCGTACGTCTTAGAGAAGGGTGTTAAGTAAGAGAATAAACTCTCCAGCACCAAACATATATATATTTAGCAGAGATCTACCATGCAGTTCGAAATACAATGTTAGACATGTAATCCTGTCTTTAACTGGATTAAAGAACTAATGTCATTTAAAACACAGTTCACGATAAACCCAAATCACATTCCATTAATTATGAAATCTTCACGGAAAACATATCAATATATATAATCGATATTAATTTCCGTATCCGACTAATAATATAAATGGAATAACGGCAAAGCCTTTTAAATTCCATATATATTAACAGTCTTCCTCCACAGAAGCTCACTTCGATTATTATCAAATCGAATTCCATTCAATTCCAATTAGTATATTAAATTGAAAAACTTTACTTTGGAAAATTCCCGTTTAATCTTAATAAAAAGATTTATAAATTCCAAATCACATTTCACTGTGAATCGGTTTAAAGAATGAATGTCGTTTAAAACACAGTTCACAATAAACCCAATTCACATTCCATTTTCAGTTCCAGTTAAATGTTAATTAATTGGTAATTCTTCCTTGAATCTTAATTAAAAGATCAAAAATCAATTTCAATTCAATTCCAATTAAATATTAAGCAATTGGTATACTTCATTAAATCTAAATGAAAAGGTTTAATCTTTTCTCAACTGGGTTTAAGAACAGTGTTAGTGAATACACCGTTCACAACAAACCCAAAATCCCATTTGATATTAAATACAAGGCTCTGAATATAAAATATATCGGCTTATATTCAATATCAAATGCTGAAACCAATAGATATCGTATTGGGAATAACGACATTTGTAACTTCCAAATTCCCATAAAAATATCCGTATAATCACGAAATCCAATACCGGAATATTCCGAAGATTATTCCCATTCCAAACCATTCCAATTTATTTATTGGAAAATTCTGGTTTTTTTTAAAACCATTTCAAATCCAATTTATTTTATTTAAAAATATTGGATTATTATTTCTAGTTAATAACTAATTCATTTTGATAAAAATATATTTTTATCTTTCAAAATATGGAATTTTTCATCCAAATTCTTTCCAAATTATTTATTATGATTTCACACAAATTTACAATATTTTTAATAATTTTATCAAGGTCCGTACATTCGGTTTTCAATAACGGCCACCGAACTGCACTTACAACGACCTTTTCCAAATTTGATTTGGACGTATCTCCAAATCCAACCATTAGATTTCACATCTCTTATATTCATTGGAAATCTCTTTTTGATACGAACCCAATGGTTCCAGTTTTAGGAGAATCCGACGGTCGGATCTCCCGTAATATCAATTCGTAGTCAATGGTCGAAATTCGCGAACGGCCGCTGCGCGGCGCGTTCTATTTAGGCCATTAAATATATATAATATATATTTCATCGATTTCCTTTTAAACGTATTTTATAAATCATTTTAAATTCTTTTTAAAAATGATTCCAACTTCATTTTCAATTTTAAATCAAAATTGAATATTCCTTATCATTATAATATATAAATGATAATATTTTCAAAATATCAGATTTGAAATCATTTCCTTTTCGATATTCATTATAAAAATGTGTCATTCACGTCCAAATGGCGCATATCTAATCAACACGGCTTCATATTTTTTTAATATTTTCGTGTCCATCCCAAATCGGACATCAAATCAGATTTTAATCCTTTACTGAATATTATTTTAAAATATTCGTTATTTTAAAATATTCGTTTTTTCTGAATTGGAATTAGACACAGTCAATTACCATATAATGCTATTTATATGGATTTCATACACACGTGTACACAACAATAATTATACACTATCAACCATCATCCAGAGTGCAATTTACAACTGTATAAGCGTTAAAACTAAATAATTAACGCTCATCACAGTCTGTCAACCCATCAATTGACATACAACTAAATATCGGGATTAGTGTATGTCAAATATCATCCCAATACCCGTGTGGGGTTTCAATTAACACACACAGATTTTATTTGAGTCGTTGGGTGATGTGTAAAATATATCGTCTCAATCAATATCAGTCAAATGGGTGTACATAAACAAATCATCTGATTTGTGTATGAATATTTATTTTCAACACATGACCATTTTATATGGTTCATATATTAAATAAAAATTATACTTTTATTGTTCAAATATTTTATTCCATACATGAATATTTTATATATTATATTCATTCAATAAAAATGATATTTTTATTATTCCAATATTTTATTCCATACATTCACAATCAACATCCACAATACAGTCAATTCAAACAAACATCCATGGTTTGTACAATCAGTGGTGTCGGGTGTTGCTAAGCATCGTCTGCATCCTAGTATATATTTTACTGGATAATAAAGAAGGAGTTCTCACCTTTGGTTTCCACTCCGCTATTTTTATTTCTGAATTTCTGAACGATTTGAATTCTGTTCGCTTCCAGTCGGTTCCATCGCAATCTGTTTTCAAGCGGTTTATATTAAAAATCAAATTTTTAATACAATGCTATTTATTTAAAAATCACATTTTTATTCTGCTACTATATAAATAAAAATCACAATTTTATATTGCTAAATATATTTTAAAAATCCCATTTTAAAAACAACTCTATTTAAATCAAAAATCACATTTTTAAACAGCTATATATATATATGTATCACAATTTTCTACTATGTTTATATTTGAAAAACAATTCTAGTTTTAGATAATGCCATTTTTTTAATTTCAAACAAAGTTATTTTTATTATTCAAAACAATGCATATTTTTTTTAAAAAAACAAGGTTATTTTTATCATTCAAAACAATATGCTAATTTCATTTTTAAAACAATACGCTAATTTTATTTTTAAAACCATATGCTAATTTTATTTTTAAAACAAAACGCTAATTTTATTTTTAAAACCATATGCTAATTTTATTTTTAAACGATATGCTAATTTTAAACTTTGGATAAGATTAATTACAATATTTAATTAATTACATAATTAATTAGAAAATTAAGGATTAATACCCTTCTTCTCCAACGTGAATTCTAGAATCTGTATAACCCCTTGACGTGAACAAACCACCACCGTCCCCTCCTGCTAGCGCCTCCCCCATGCCACCAGAGACCAATCGAAGGACACCACGTCAACCACCTTTGCTTCGCCTTCCTCCTCCAGCCGCGCTTTGAACTCGAGCCCCCCGTGCCTATGAAATCAGCTACAAATCGCCAATGTTCAAGGCCCAAAAACTCCCCGTTCATCTCATCAAAGTCGATCTTCGTCGCATCATTTTGAAGAGGTCGAAACACTCTTTGATTTTTGGTTTGGGACTCTGATCTAATTCGGAATGAATTGTAGAAATTTGAGGGAGGAATGATGTAGCTTTTGGTTCGTTCAATGCT
This sequence comes from Allium sativum, assembly GCA_030737875.1. Taxonomy (NCBI): domain Eukaryota; kingdom Viridiplantae; phylum Streptophyta; class Magnoliopsida; order Asparagales; family Amaryllidaceae; genus Allium; species Allium sativum. The sequence continues at coordinate 196,822,950 of CM060910.1, read as the reverse complement.
GATGGAAGCGGGAGGAACACGTTGACCACGGGATGGAAATGCTTTAGGGTTTTGACCCTCTCTATATATTTATTTTAATTTAATTCGTTTCAAAATTCCAAACCGCCACGATCTCCAAATTAAACCCAACGACCGTCGCCCCTAGCTAATTACCCCCATTCCGAACGCAATGGAATATGTTTCGTAGGCCAATCCGACTGTTTTGATAAGTTTTTCTTTAAATTAAAATATAAATCAATATATATTGAATTTAAACATACATTTTAATTTACCGGAGCCACATACTGACCCCAAAAATTCCAGAAAAATAAATCCGGCTATGTTTTGACGATACAATCCTAACAAAACTAATTTCGTCAAATTTGGAGAATGTTTAAAAAATGACCATTTTTTGGTCGATCCAATTCAATTGAAATTGACAAAACACGTTTTCTTTTGCCACGCTCACATACTAATTCCAAAAATTATGAATTTTGGAACCTATCATTAATTTAACTTTCTGGATCCAACAAAAGTGGTTTCATCGAAAACGGAGGTCGTTTGCGAAATGGCTATTTTTAAGGCATATATATATAATAAAATATATATGTATATATATATATATAAATTCCATAGCGACTTTTCTAAATTTTAAACTGGACATAACTTGTCATTTATAAAGTGAAATCTCAATTTCTTACATTCGTTAGAAATAATAATTAAACAGATTCAAATATTTCTTGTTTTGTCCAATTCTTACTTATATCGAATTTTGTATATTAAATTGAAATTTGAAATCGAATTTTCAAACTGCCCCGCCATTTCCAATTCCTTTTATAATAAATATTTGTATTCTAACTTCAATTTAAATAAATATATACGTTCCAATTCTATTCAAAATAAATTTCTAGTCGTTATTATTTAAAATAAATCATTTTAAATATTCAAAATTCATTAAAATTACCAAAATAAATTTTTTAAATTAGTTTTGATTTTCTGGGTTGTTACAGTCTCCCCCACTTAAATTCTTTTCGTCCTCGAAAAGGAACAGAGCTGAAAGCCGTTTAACTAACCAACTCAACTTTCTTTCTAGCTTTCATTCTTCAACTTTTCAGTTTCTAAGAATTTTCCAATTCTTCAAAAATTTGGCTAACACCCTAAATTTTCGAAAATCTTTGCCATAACCTCCTTTGTATGGGGAGACATTTAAAACCGCAACTAGCCATGCAGGGCTCTCATGGTCCAAAAAGAAAAAGAAAAAGCCAATCGGCTCATAATAGTAAACATGTACCTATTTGTCGGGCATACAATTTTATTTCTCTGCTTAGCTTCCCTTCTATGACCTGTTCAATGTATATACATCTATATGCATGCAATTTCAATTTTCAATTCAGTCTAGTAATTTGATTCAATTTGGCTACATTTATCTTTCATTCTTATATTGGTTTTAATTAATTACCATTCCAATATTTTTATTAGATTAAACTAATAATCAAACAACACAACCGGCAATCAATTAGTTAATCAAAATTTCAATTTCATGACTTTGATATATATACACAAAATCATGTTTTGATGCCAATTCACAACAATAACTCTATCTAGTTTTTGTTCTCACACCAGACAATTGGAAATATATAGACATCCCACCTTCGAAACTCGAACATAAATACTGATGATGTCATGACAATCATCAGTATCATCTCCGGGAGACTAGAGTGTGATTCTATATCTATCCAGTATATTTGAGGCTTCGAATACACGCTAGTTAGGCGTATATTCAAAATCTTCATATACTCGATTGTCCACATCAATTTAAAATAATATATTCAAATATGTATAATAAGGTTTAAATTTCTAAAACAAAATTTGTTTTCATTTTTATTTTAAAAATAACACACTTCAGACTCATTTTAGGATACTATTGATCCCATCTTTAACGAGTCATTATTATTGGATATTACTAATCCAATCTATGGTGAATTCTTTCGTATGGTTCTAATGTATCTTGTTCTCGAACTCTGTAAACCAAAACACTGATACCAAATGAGACGACCCAAACTTCCCCATAAAGGAAATTCCGGATTGAGTTTAGAACACGACAAATCAGAACACAAATAGAAGAACATTTCATTGCTTATTACAATAATTTACATCAGAGTATAAGAATATACAGAGTATGAACAAATAATATACATTTGATAAATATCAGAGATTAAAATACATTACATAGCAGCGGAAAAATAATACATAACACAACTGAAAGAGATACACGGATACAGAGCTTTCCGAATATCATTCCAGCTATAAATCAGGATCCTGTGAATATAATTCTGCAAAACCAAAACTACTAGCTGCCCATGTGGAAAATAGGGCACCCAGAAATTAGGTTAAAACAATAAACTCCAGGTCAGTCATATGACTGGTGTGAGAACTAAAATAGTTGTTTAAAACTCTACTTTAAAAATAAGGTAAATCAAGGGACCACGCCGTATAACACGGAACAGGTTTCCTCCCAAGAATACCAGTGCATAAAACAAACAACACAATGCTTTTTGGAAAGAGGAAGCTATTATAAGACCCAGGTCCCATCACATAATGCAACACAAGCCGGAGGATAGGGTTTTCCCTTATAATAGACAAACATGCTTGGTACATTTAAAACAAATCATTTGATACTATTATAAGTGCATAGTGTATAAAACAACTTCAAATATAAATGTATCAATCATAGGCGGCGTAGGTACCATTATATTACGTCGCTATATATATATATATATATATATACACACAACTAAAACCGAATATCACGTATTGGAAATTGGGTTTCCATCTACGAACCGAGGTAAGGGATTATCCTCACCAATTTCGAGACACACTAGCAAGTGCCTCAGGTTCCCCCGCAGTGAACCCCTTGGATCTTCATGGTCGGTCATCGTCGATGATTAGTTATACCATAAACTATATGTTAGCCGGTTCTATCGAACCTCTAAAATGGTCAGTATGTCGACCATATCTATCAGTACCGTAGTGACCGATATAATATCCATCAGCCCCGCAGAGCCGATATATCTGAGGTACCTTGTATCCAATCAAGTAATAATAGTGTGCAACATCCACATGAATAAGCAGTTTGGGCTCCATACCATGACATTACCCGAAGCTAGAACTAACATATTTCCATTTCCATGCAGTCACTGTCCCCTTTTGGGTTCACCCTGGGGTGTGAGGCTCGCGAATTAACGCTACACAAAGCTATGCTATATTAAAGCTGTGCTTTGATCATCAACCACAAGGCTCTGCTTTTCAACAAAAGTCTTGATCATTTGCATCTCGGCATGCCACACTAACAATTCATGCCATGCGACTGATATCTATCGATATTTAACCTCTTAGCTCGTACATCTCAGAGAAGGGCGTTAAGAAAGAGAATTAATTCTCCACCGCCAAACATATATATATATATATATATTTTATAGAAATCAATCAACACAAAATAAAATCCAATGTCAAACACACATCCATTTACAAGTCCGTTCTGGGTCTTAACAAAACCGGAGGCACCTTATTCCTCGTCCCATATGTTCAATACATGAGAGAGGCCTCGCATATCCGGTCGATCTCCAATTACGTCTGGACGATCACCACTTATTACCTTGCCTTTGGTGTACATCTCAATCAAGACATCAGTAATTATCCAAACAATGTGAAGACCTCCGGTCTTCAACCACCATCTTCATCATCGACTTATTGTCGTATCAATTATTCAGAATGGGATAAACCCAGTCTTTCCGAATAACTCGTGTATTTTATAAACAAGTGCTACACAAACACAACATACGCCTCTTTCCAATTTTGAACTTTTATTTAAATATTCATATCATTTAGGAAAGGTTCCCATTAATTTTATCAAAGATAAATTCCTTAAATTTATTCTTTAATCTTCCTTTGAATATCAATTCTAAACCAATTTTAGGTTTATCCAAACTAGTCGGGATTAGCGTACCTTACCAAAGTAATCATTTGTTTTATTCCCCAATCCCAACCTATTCTTCCCATGGAGCAAAACTGGTCATACTCTATATCTAACACCACAGTGATATCGGTAAATTTAATTACCGTTTCACTTCAAATCTAATTAAGGATTTAACAATCGAAAGGAGAAAAACTGGTGATACTCCATTCTCGATCATTTCCCAAATTTGATAATTTAAGTTATCAATTCCCATTTCAATCTAATTAAAGATTCATTAAAACTCCACTTAGTTTTAATCTTCCCAGAAATCAATATTAATGATTATTTAACTTTGGAAACACAAACATGTCGCATCGACAATCTACACCGTACTATTGATTTCTGCCGATATATAACCTCTAAGCTCGTACGTTTTAGAGAAGGGTGTTAAGCAAGAGAATAAATTCTCCACCACCAAAAAGATATATATTTAGCAGAGATCAACCATACAGTTCGAAAAACAATGTTAGACATGTAATCCTGTCTTTAACTGGGCTAAAGAACTAATGTCATTTAAAACACAGTTCACGATAAACCCAAATCACATTCCATTAACTATGGAATCTTCACGGAAAACAGATCAATATATATAATCGATATTAATTTCCAAATATAAATGGAATAACGACAAAGCCTTTTAAATTCCATATATATTAACAGTCTTCCTCCACAGAAGGTCACTTTGATTATTATCAAATCGAATTCCATTCAATTCCAATTAAATATTAATTAATTGGAAAATTTTACTTTGGAAAATCCTATTAAATCTTAATAAAAGTTATATATTCCAAATTACATTGCACTATTGATTGGGTTAATGAACAAATGTCGTTACAAACACAGTTCACAATAAACCCAATTCACATTCCATTCTAATTCCAATTAAATATTAATGAATTGGTAAAACTTCTCTAAATCTTATTTAACAGATTTACTCTTTTCTCAACTGGGTTTACGAATAGTGTTAATGAAGACACCATTCACGACAAACCCCAAATCTAATTTGATATTAAATACAAGGCTCTGAATAGAAAATATATCAGTTTATATTCAATATCAAATGATGAAACCAACGGATATCGTATTGGGAATAACGATATCTGTATCTTCCAAATTCCCATAACAATGACCATATAATCACGAAATCCAGTACCGAAATATTCCGAAGATTATTTCCATTCCAAACCATTCCAATTTATTTATTGGAAAATTCTGGTTAATTTAAAACCATTTCAAATACAATTTATTTTATTTAAAAATATTGGATTATTATTTCTAGTTAATAACTAGTTCATTTTGATAAAAATATATTTTTATCTTTCCAAATATGGAAATTTTCATCCAAATTATTTCCAAATTATTTATTATGATTTTACACAAATTATCAATATTTTTAATAATTTTATCAAGGCCCGTACAGTCGGTTTCCAATAACGGCCACCGAACTGCACTTACAATGACCTTTTCCAAATTTGATTTGGATGTATCTCCAAACCCAACCGTTAGATTTTAAATTCTTATATTCGTTGGAAAGCTTTTTTTGATACGAACCGAATGGTTCCAGCTTTAGGAGAATCCGACGGTTGAATCTCCCGTAATATCAATTCAAAGTCAATGGTCGAAATTCGAGAAGGGCCGCTGCGCGACGCGTTCTATTCAGGCCATTAAATATATAATATATATTTTATATATATTTCATTGATTTCCTTTTAAAAAGTATTTTATAAATCGTTTTAAATTCATTTTAAAGACGATTCCAACTTCATTTTCAATTTTAAATCAAAACTGAACATTCCTTATCATTATAATATATAAATGATAATATTTTCAAAATATCAGATTTAAAATCATTTCCTTATCATTTCCTTTTTGATATTCATTATAAAAATGAATAAAATCGATATAAATATCGTTCGCGTCCAAATGGAGCATATCTAATCAACACGGCTTCATATTTTTCAATATTTTCGTGTCCATCTCAAATTGGACATCAAATCAGATTTTAATCCTTTACTTAATATTATTTTAAAATATTTGTTATTTTAAAATATTCGTTATTTTAAAATATTCGTATTTTTTGAATTGGAATCAGACATAGTCAATTACCATATAATGTTATTTATATGTATTTCATGCACATGTGTACACGACAATAATTATACACTATCAACCATCATCCAGAGTGCAATTTACAACTGTATAAGCATTAAAAATAAATAATTAACACTCATCACAGTCTGTCAACCCATCGATTAACATACAACTAAATATCGGGATTAGTGCATGTCAAATATCATCCCAATACCCGTGTGGGGTTTCAATCAACACACACAGATTTTATTTGTGCTGTTGGGCGATGTGTAAAATATATCATCCCAATCAATATCAGTCAAATGGGTGTACATAAACAAATCGTCCGATTTTATATGAATATTTATTTTCAACACATGACCATTTTATATAGTTCATATATTCAATAAAAATTATACTTTTATTGTTCAAATATTTTATTCCATACATGAATATTTATATATTATATTCATTCAATAAAAATGATATTTTTATTATTCTAATATTTTATTCCATACATTCATAATCAACATCCACAATACAGTCAATTCAAACAAACATCCATGGTTTGTACAATCAATGGTGTCGGGTGCTGCTAAGCACCGTCTGCATCCTAGTATTTTACTGGAAAATAAAGAGAGTGAGGAGTTCTCACCTTTGGTTTCCACTCCACTAGTTTTATTTCTGAATTTCTGAATGGTTTGAATTCTGTTCGCTTCCAGTCGGTTCCATTGCAATATGTTTTCAGGCGGTTTATATTAAAAATCACATTTTTAATACAGTACTATTTATTTAAAAATCACATTTTTATTCTGCTACTATATAAATAAAAATCACAATTTTATATTGTTAAATATATTTTAAAAATCCCATTTTTAAAACAACTCTATTTAAATTAAAAATCACAATTTTAAACCGTTATATATATTTACAAATATATATAAATCACATTTTTCTACTATTTTTATATTTGAAAAACATTTATATTTTTAGACAATGCTATTTTTATTTTCAAACAAATTTATTTTTATTATTCAAAGCAATGTATATTTTCCTTTTTTTAAAACAAGGTTATTTTTATTATTCAAAACAATATCATTTTTAGAATACTACACCAATTTAATTTTTTAAACCATATGCTAATTTTATTTTTAAAATAATACGCTAATTTTATTTTTAAAACCATGTGCTAATTTTATTTTTAAAACAATATGCTAATTTTAAACTTTAGATAAAATTAATTACAATAATTAATTAATTACATAATTAATTAAAAAAATTAAGGGTTAATACCCTTCTTCTCCAACGTGAATTCTGGAATCCGTATACCCCCTCATCGTGAACAAACCACCGCCGTCCCCTCCTGCTAGCACCTCCCCCATGCCACCAGAGACCAATCGAAGGACACCAAATCAACCACCTTTGCTTCACCTTCCTCCTTCAGTCGCGCTTTGAAACTCGAGCCCCCCGTGCCTCTAAAATCAGCTGCAAACCGCCAATGTTCAAGGCCCAAAATCTCCCCGTTTATCTCTTTAAAGCCGATCCCCGCCGCCTCATTTTGAAGAGGTTGGAACACTCTTTGATTTTTGGTTTGGGACTCTGATCTAATTTGGAATGTATTGTGTAAATTTGAGGAAGGAACAATGAAGCTTTTGGTTCGTTCAACGCTGATGGAGGCGAGAGGAACACTTTGATCACGGGTTGGAAATGCTTTAGGGTTTTGACCCTCTATATATATTTATTTTAAATTAATTCATTTTAAAATTTCAAACCATCATGAACTCCAAATTAAACCCAACGACTATCGCCCTGAGCTAATTACCCCAATTCCGAACGCAATGGAATATGTTTCGTAAGCCAATTCGACTGTTTCGATAAGTTTTTCTTTAATATAAATCAATATATATTGAATTCAAACGTACATTTTAATTTACCAGGGACACATACTAACTCCAAAAATTCTAGAAAAATAAATCGGCTATATTTTGACGATACGGTCCTAATAAAACTAATTTCGTCGAATTTGGAGACTGTTTAAAAAATGACCATTTTTTGGTCGATCCAATTCAACTAAAATTGTCAAAACACATTTTCTTTTGCCACGCTCACATATTAATTTCAAAAAATTATGAATTTTGGAATCTAGCAATAATTTAATATTCTGGATCCAATAAAAGTGGTTTCATCGAAAATGGAGATCGTCTACAAAATGGCTATTTTTTAGGCCTTTTATATATATTAAAAAATATATAAATTCCACAGCGACTTTTTTAAATTTTAAACTGGACATAACTTGTAATTTATAAAGTGAAATCTCAATTTCTTACATTCGTTAGAAAGATATAATTAAACTGATTCAAATATTTCTTGTTTCGTCCAATTCTGACTTATATCGAACTCTGTATATTAAATTGAAATTTAAAATCGAATTTTCAAATTGCCCCGCCATTTCCAGTTCCTTTTATAATTAAAATAAATATTTATATTCTAACTTCGATTTAAATAAATTTATACGTTGCAATTCTATTCAAAATAAATTTTTAGTTGTTATTATTTAAAATAAATCAATTTAAATATTCAAAATTCATTAAAATTGCCAAAATAAAATTTTTAAATTGGTTCCGATTTTCTGGGTTGTTACATTCTAGCATACCTTAAGCTCCTGAATATAACATATTAGTGGTTAAGTAGAAATACATCAACGAAAAACGACATTAAAAATACCTAAAGCTATTATATCCATAAACTTTATCCTTGGACTATTTCAAGCTTTGGCCAACTAAAATTTCTTTTTACATATAAAATTTAAGAAAATTATTGCAAACGAAAATTAAATAAACATACATTTCTTGAATCTGGATGATATACTTCTGAAATATCATTTAATGACTGTTAGACCGAATTCTGGGCCTAACACCTAAAAATCTATGTGAAAACCTCACAATCACAGATTAATGCAGAAAAAGCAGTAAAATAAGAGGAGACACACGAGATTTTTATAGTGGTTCGGCTCAATCCAAGCCTACGTCCACTTTATAGTTTCTTAAATCCTGAGAAGCTATTACAATGTTGTTTGTTTGCAGTTTATACACGAAATCCTCGTGTTTACAATGAAGAAGAGGAGATTAAAGGGGAGATTATACACGAAATCCTCGTGTTATAATGTGGAATTCAACTTCTAGGTTATGCAATAGCCTTGCGAAGAACCATAGTTGAAGCCATGGAGAGTTAGAGTTCCAAAAGTCCCTTGAAATGACCATCTCCTGGTGTATTTATAGGTGTAGAGAAGCAGCTAGGTGCTCTGAATCGGATCGGATCGGAGGGGCACGTGGCAGGCCCTGAGGTGATCTTAGAAGCAGTGGAGAAATGGTCTTCAGATCGTGCTAGGACAGGTGGGGCTCGATCCGGAAGAGTAGGAGCGGTTACTCCTTGAGAATAGGTCAAACTTCATGCGCTGAAGCAGGTTCAGGTGTTCGGATTGGATCTACCTAGCAACGATCCGAACCAATGTATTCTAGCTAAAGATTTCGCGTTTCAGTGCTTTGAAGGTGAAGCGGATCGGGTCTGCTCCCTGCGATCCGATCCGAGCTGATATCTAAGCGTTGAAGGGAAGATGTTGAATTGGTGAAGGCGGGATGTCTCCAACCGATCCGATCCACCTAGACCGATCCGAACCGATGCGTGGTGATGGAAACTCCAAAATCCATGTTTCCGGTTCTGCATGCGTTCACGGAAATGAGCATAACTTTCAAACCGTAGGTCCGATTGAGCCAATCCAAAGCTCAAACTGAAGCTAATTCAGAGATCTACAAGAGTTATAGAACTCAGCTTTTCGGGCCTAAAAAGGTCATCTGGTAGGAGTTTCGGGCCTTTCTTTGTTTGTGATGCGACTTTGACCAAATCGCTGCCTGTCTTCTAACGGTATTTCCGATACTTGAGCGTATTGTTGACCAATGATTTCATGTGTGACGGCTTTGACTTAAAAGCAGGTCAACATTTTGCCTCCCTGAACATATCTTGCTGGTTGAAGGAAGATGTGTTCTGGATAATCCAAGGTCACGCCGGGCCTGCCAGCTGCAAGTATAATCCATACCTGCGAAGAAGAGAAAGCAAACAGGTATGTCAAAACCTAACAAAACCGATAACACTTTCAAGCATCAACCATGCTTGGACGCTTGTTTGAGCATAAACCATACTCAAGACACGTTCGACTCATCCTGCCAAAACCTGACGAGGGACCTAACCTTCCGGGTATAAGCCATACCAGGAAGTTCAAACTGAGCATAAACCATATTCGAGTTTTATTCCTTTGCCAGATCCTGACAAAACAATAAGCCGTTCCAGAGTACAATCCATACTTAAGAATCCTAGTGAGTACAATCCATACTCATGTCGGGATAGAGCTATGCTTGCCAAAACCTGACAAGACAGTCTGTCCCTAGGCATAATCCATGCCTAGGGGTCCGAGATAAGTATAAGCCATACTTTAGCTGAGATTGAGAATCCTGCCACAACCTAACAAGATACTTAAATTGCCAAACATAATCCATGCTCGGAAAGTCCTTCCTTATTCAGTTCAAAGTACAAAACCAAAGCAAATCCTGATTGGTTTGTTATCGAGTGCAGCGCACGCTTTGGAGCTAAATCCTAACCCCGAACGTGTGTAATCCGATTTAGCCAATCGGAAAACCTAAAGAAAGCAAAGAAACATATCTTAAATCCTAAGAAATGCAGGAAATCCAGGCTGATCTCATCCAGATCAGTTGATGATGAGCCCGCGAGAGCTCGATCCAGGGTCATTCCCTCTCCGGGGAGCAGGTGGTGGTAGCAGAGGTGCTGGCGCCGTTGGTTGTTTCACATACTTGGGTAGCTCTCCACGTCTAACCCGTTCCTCAATCAGATCTCGCAAGTGTCTACAGTCATTTGTGTCATGACCGTCCATATCGTGAAACATGCAGTATTTCCCAGAATCGCGTTCTCTTTGCTATGGCTCCCTCCTGGGAGGCTTTGGATAGGAGACGTCACCGTTTGTGTTCACGTAGATGTCGGTTAGTGACGAATTGAGTTCTGTGTACTTTTCATATCTGGGCCCTCTCCGGGGCTGAGCATTGCGGTCATTCTTGACGGCAGCTTTCCCTTTGCCTTTACCAGAATCAGACGGTTCTCCGTCTTTGAGCATGTTAACATCGAGAATTTTCTTTTTGGATGTCGCGTCTTCTTCACGCAGAAACCTATCCGATTCAAGGTAGAATTCGCTGAGATTCTGTGGTGGGTCACGGTATAAGGATTTTTTGAACTCCGAGTTGTCCAGAACGCCGGATAATGCAGCCATTAATACCATAGATGGCTCAGGTCGATCAACTGATACTGCTGCAACGTTGAACCTTTCCAAAAATGAGCGCAGAGTTTCTTTAGGCCTCTGCTTGATTGTGGTGAGAGACATGACATTCTTAGGTCGAGCGATGTGGACTCGAAATTGTTCAATAAAGCGAGCGACCAACATGTTCCAACAATTGATCGATTCATATTCCAGCTGCCAAATCCATATAGCAGCAATATCAGTCAAGAAGAGAGGGAAGAATTTTTCCATGACGTTTTCCGACGCCGATTGAACTTCCATATGACGTTTGTAGCGCATCAGGTGTACGGTAGGATCCGTCCTGCCGTTGTAGGGCTCCAGTTGTGGAAGTTTGAAATCTGGAGGATTATGGGAATTTCTAATTTCTTGTGTGAATGGATTGTGGTTGACATCATCCACGTCATTTTGATAGGTGCGGCCTCTCGAGAGGCGTTCAATGAGGTTGGCGAGCCGATCGCCTTCAAAGAGCTGTTGCAAGCTGCTAAAGCCAGAGCTGGTGCCCCCAGCGTTGAGTTCAGAAGAGTGTGGAAGAATATAAGGAGCTTAGCAGGTCATCCGGGTCGGTTCGGAGGTGCCCCCTTGCTGCGGTTCGGAGAAGCGAGAGAGGTTATGGAGAGGTGCACGGTTCGGATCGGAGGTGCCGATCCGAACAGGTTCGCCTGTTCCGAACCGGGGAGCTTGATGCTGAAGCTGTGTGGGATTACCGATCCGAACCGGTGCGGAGGTAGGTCGTGCTGGAGCGAAGTCTTGATTTCCAGAGGGGAGGCTGCTGCCCCCAAGCTCATGTAAGGTGGCGGTTCGGATCGGATCCGAACCGATCCGGTGAGGATTGCCCCCCATTTCCATCTGCGTTTGATTCAAGTTTTGGCCCTCGGTTCGGATCAGATCCGAACCGATCCGGTTTGCAGCTGCTGCTGGGGCTATTTCCGTGCTATTTCCAGCGAGTTGTGTGTTGCCACTTAGCCTTCCTTCCATCCGAGCGAAGAATTGGTCGATCATCTCCTGTTATTTGCGAAGGAGATTATCTTGCCTAGCCATTTGGGTTCCCAATTCAGCGAGAACGCCATCCATCTCTTCTCGCGTCAAATATGCTGACGGGTTTTCATGTGAGGAAGCTTCATGGCTTGCTTCGTTTCTCGTGCTTTCGCCTTCAACACGGGAAATCTTTCGCTTAGCCATCGATCCAATAGCCAAATAATCCAAGCAGAAGTTGAAGTTGTCGTGCGCCCCCCTTCCTGGCGCGCCAAAATGTTAGACCGAATTCTGGGCCTAACACCCAAAAATCTATGTGAAAACCTCACAATCACAGATTAATGCAGAAAAAGCAGTAAAATAATAGGAGACACACAAGATTTTTATAGTGGTTCGGCTCATTCCAAGCCTACGTCCACTTTATAGTTTCTTAAATCCTGAGAAGCTATTACAATGTTGTTTGTTTGCAGTTTATACACGAAATCCTCGTGTTTACAATGAAGAAGAGGAGATTAAAGGGGAGATTATACACGAAATCCTCGTGTTGTAATGTGGAATTCAACTTCTAGGTTATGCAATAGCCTTGCGAAGAACCATAGTTGAAGCCATGGAGAGTTAGAGTTCCAAAAGTCCCTTGAAATGACCATCTCCTGGTGTATTTATAGGTGTAGAGAAGCAGCTAGGTGCTCTGAATCGGATCAGATCGGAGGGGCACGTGGCAGGCCCTGAGGTGATCTCGGAAGCAGTGGAGATATGGTCTTCAGATCGTGCTAGGACAGGTGGAGCTCGATCTGGAAGAGTAGGAGCGGTTACTCCTTGAGAATAGGTCAAACACCATGCGCTGAAGCAAGTTCGGGTGTTCGGATCGGATCTACCTAGCAACGATCCGAACCAATGTCTTCTAGCTGAAGATTTCGCGTTTCAGTGCTTTGAAGGTGAAGCGGATCGGGTCTGCTCCCTCCAATCCGATCCGAGCTGATATCTAAGCGTTGAAGGGAAGATGTTGAATTGGTGAAGGCGGGATGTCTCCAACCGATCCGATCCGCCTAGACCGATCCAAACCAATGCGTGGTGATGGAAACTCCAAAATCCATGTTTCCGGTTCTGCATGCGTTCACGGAAACGAGCATAACTTTCAAACCGTAAGTCCGATTGAGCCAAACCAAAGCTCAAATTGAAGCTAATTCAGAGATCTACAAGAGTTACAAAGTTTAACTTTGTAATTGCTGTTTTTGGGCCCAGAAAAGGTCATCTGGTAGGAGTTTCGGGCCTTTCTTTGTTTGTGATGCGACTTTTACCAAATCGCTGCCTGTCTTTTGACGGTATTCCCGATACTTGAGCGTATTGTTGACCAATGATTTCATGTGTGATGGCTTTGACTTAAAAGTAGGTCAACAATGACCAATAACTTGTAACCATAAGCGATGGTCCAAGTCTTGGTAGCAAACTTATTGTCACGGTTCCCTGCCACTTGTTGCAAGTTGCAATCATTATATTCCACCTCTCAACCACATGCCACACATGATCCAGTTCAAGCAACAGTGCTATGCAAATGCCCTATGCATGTCTGCAATAAAATAACCTCACTACAAAGATAATTCTCAAATTAAAATGCTGTACGTAAGTAAGGAAATGAAGCAACCTGGTCTTTTGCCTTCATTTTGACTTAATTTAGGTGGATTCTTTCATTACCGTGCAAAAAGGGGAACATAAAATGAACTTCACCATCAAAACCAACTTACTGTAGAGGGAGAATCGAAAGATATAGTGTACCAAGTTGTTACTTTAGGGCCATTACTTGGAAAAGAGACACACGAGTTTGATGGTGTTGAAAATGATAATTTCCTATGCTTATGTGTGCAAACGAAATGAAGTAATATGTTATCGTACTTTATAACATATAACTGAACACCTGAAACGACCTGAACTCCCTCTATCTCCGAAGAGACGGAAGAAGGCGGATTGAGTTGGGAACATGACAAATCAGAACATAAACAGAAGAAAATTTCATTGCCATTACAACAATTACATCAGAGTACAAGAATATAATAGAGTATGGATAAATAATATACATCAGGAAAATATCACAGATTAAAATAATTTACATAGCAGCGGAAAAATAATACAATGCGTGTTGGAAATACATTAACAAATACAACTGAAAGAAATACACGGATACAAAGCTTTTCGAATATAGCTCCAATTGTAAACCAGGATCCTGTAAAATAGAAGTCTACAAAACCAAAACTACTAGCTGCCCATGTGGAAAATAGGGACACACAGAGTTTAGGTCAAAACAATAAACTCTAGGTCAGTCAAGGGACAGGTGTGAGAACTAAAAAAGTTATTTAAAACTTTACTTTATAAACAAAGTAAATCAAGGGACCACGCCGTATAACATGGAACGAGTTTTCTCCCAAGAATACCAGTGCATAAACAGTTATAAACAACGCAATGCTTATTAAAAAATGAAGCTATTATAAGGCTCAGGTCCCATCACACAATGCAACGCAAGCTGGAGGATAGAGTTTTCCCTTATAATAGCCAAACATGCTTGGTATGTTTTAAAACAAATCATTTTGATACTGTCATAAGTGTATAGTGTCAAAATCAAATTCAAATATAAATGTATCAATCATAGACGGCATAATACACCGTCTTACTATGTCGCTATACTAGTTCTGCAATTAAAGCAGAAATGTCACATATTGGAAGTTGGATTTCCATCATGAACCAAGGCAAGGGATTGTCCTTACGGAATTCAAGACAATCTAGCCCATATCTCAGGACTCAGACTCAGGTGAGCCCTTAGGAAAATGCAGGGTCGGTCAACACTTACGTTAGTGGATTAGTAATTCCTGAACAATACGTTTCCCTGCCCTATGGGGCGTAAGTCTGGTCAGTATGTCGACCATATCCATCTATTGGCCCCCTAGTGACTGATATATCCGAGGTACCTAGCTTTCCATCATCCACATAAATAACAATGTCTGGGCTCCATTCCATGACACCACTTCGAGTTAGAAAGAAACGCATGTCCTCCCTATCGTCCTTCATCCCATTTCTGGTTCATACCGGGGTGTGAAGCTCGCGAATTGATGCTACACAAAGGTATGCTATTTAAAGCCGTGCTTTGATCATCAACCACAATGCTCTGCTTTTCAACAAAAGCCTTGATCATTTGCATCTCAGCATGTTACACTGACAATTCACGCCATGCGACTGATGTCTATCGATATATAACCTCTAAGCTCGTATGTCTCAGAGAAGGGTGTTAAGAAAGAGAATAAATTATCCACCACCAAACAGATATATATATATTTAATAGAAATCAATCAACGTAGAATAAAATCCAATTTCAGACACACGTCCATTTACTAGTACGTTATGGGTCTGAACGAAACCGGAGGCACCTTATTCCTCGTCCCATATATCCAATACTGGAGAGAGGTCCTTGCATATCCGGTCGATCTCCAAGTAAGTCTGGATGATCACCACTTATTACCTTGTCTCGGGTGTACAACCCAATTAAGACATCAATAATCATCAAAACGATGTGAAGATCTCCGGTCTTCAACCACCATCTTCGTCGACTTATCGTCGAATCAGTTATTCAGAATGGGGATAAACCCGGTCTTTCCGAATAACTCACGCATCTTATAATCAAGTGCTATAAAAACACAACATACGCCTCATTCCAATCCCCATAGAGCAAAATTGGTGATACTCCATATCTAACACCACTGTATTATCGGTAAAAATTAATTACCATTTCCCGTTCAAATATAGTTAAAGATTTAACTATCGCTTGGAGCAAAACTGGTGATACTTCATTCTCGATCATTTCCCAAATTTGATAATTTAAATTATCACATTCACATTTCAATCTAATTAAAGATTCATTAAAACTCCACTTAGTTTTAATCTTCAAAAATCATTACTTAATGACTATTCAACTTTATGGAAATTAATCCTGTCTTTAACTGGGTTAAAGAACCAATGTTATTTAAAACACAGTTCACGATAAACCCAAAATCCCATTCCATTAATTATGGAATCTTAACGGAAAATAGATCAATATATAATCGATGTAAATTTCCATATCCGGCTAATAATATAAATGGAATAAAGACAAAGCCTTTTAAATCTATATATATATATATATATATATATATATTAATAGTATTCCTCTACAGAAGTTCATTTCGATTATTACCAAATCAAATTCCATTCAATTCCAGTTTATTATATTAAATTGGAAAACTTTACTTTGGAAAATTTCCATTAAATCTTAATAAAAAGATTTATAAATTCCAAATCACATTTCACAGTAAATCGGGTTAAAGAACGAATGTCGTTAAAAATACAGTCCACAATAAACCCAATTCACATTCCATTCCAATTCCAATTAAATGTTAATTAGTGTGTAAACTTCTCTAAATCTTAATTAAAAGATTTATTCTTTTCTCAACTAGGTTTAAAAACAGTGTTAATGAAGACACCATTCACAACAAACCCAAAATCCAATTTAATATTAAATACAAGGCTCTGAATAGAAATTATATCGGCTTATATTCAATATCAAATTCTGAAATTAACGGATATCGTATTGGGAATAATGGTATCTGTATCTTCCAAATTCCCATAACAATATCCGTATAGCCACGAAATCCAATATCGAAATATTCTTAAAATTATTTCCATTTCAATCCATTACAATTTATTCTCTAGAAAATTTTGGTTATTTTAAAACCGTTTCAAATCCAACCTATTTATTTAAAAACACTGGATTATTATTCTAGTTGATAACTAGTTCATTTCGATAAAAATATATGTTAATCTTTCTAAACGTGGAGTTTTTCATCCAAATTCTTTCCAAATTATTTATTGTGATTTTACACAAACTATTAATATTTTTAATATTTTTATCAAGGCCCATACAATCGGTTTCCAATAACGGTCGCCGAACTGCATTCATAGTGACCTTTTCCAAATTTGATTTGGACATAATTTCAAATCCAACCATTAGATTTCAAATCCATTATATTCATTGGAAAGCTCTTTTTGATACGAACACAATGGTTTCGGTTTTAGGAGAATTCGATGGTTGGATCTCCCATAATATCAATTCGAAGTCAATGGTTGAAATTCGCAAATGGTCACGGCGCGACGCATTCTATTCAAGCCATTAATATATATATAAAAAATTATTTCATTCAAAACGTATTTTATAAATTCATTATAAAAATGATTCCCACTTTCATTTCAAATTTTAAATCAAAATTGAATACTCCCTATCATTGTAATATAAATGATAATATTTTCAAAATATCAAAATTTGAAATTATTTCCTTTTCGATATTCATTATAAAAATGAATAAAATCGATATAAATATCGTTCGCGCTAAAATGGCGCATAACTTATCAACACGACTTCACATATTTTAATAATTTCGTGTCCATCCAAAATCGGATAGCAAATTCACATTTTAATCCTTTACTGGATATTATTTTAAAATTTTCGTTATTTTAAAATATTTGTTATTTTTAAATATTCGTTCTTTCTGAATTGGAATCAGGGCCAATCAATTAACATATAATTTTATTTATATGGATTTTATACATCACATGTATTCAAAAATAGTGATCAATAATCATCACACATTCAAACATCATCCAGAGTGCATTCTATCACTGTATAAGTGTTAAAATAAATAAATAATGCTCATCATAGTCTGTCAATCCCTCGATTGACACATAATTAAATTCAGGGAAGATGTGAATAAATTATCATCCCCAGACCCGTGTGGGGTTTCCAAACATCAACAAATATTATTTGTACCTTGGGTGATGTGTAAAATTATCATCCCAACACCCGTGTGGGGTTTACATCATAGTCCATGTGAATTTATTTATTATATATAAATATTTATAATCACAGTTTAATAATGATACATTAAACTATAAACAATCATCAATCAATACATCCATGGTTTCAAACAACAGTGTCAGGAGCTACTATGCCCCGTTTTCAACCTATTATATAATAACTATAAAATAATTTGAGTGAGAGAGAGTTCTCACATTGATCAGTTTCAGAAATAGCTGAATTATGATTATTGTAATCAAATTAAACAGGATGATTAATTTGATCAAAAATATCAACTAGCTCCAAAATACTTCTAGTTAGTTTTGAAATTTAGTGCTCGCTAATATGATTCCAACGAGTCTGAATTTGCCGAATTCTACGTTCGTTTGCAAAAGTTATAAAGGTTTAAACTTTTTGAATAATTTAATTATATTATTAATAATTTACTTAAGGATTTAATTAACCTCAATCCAAGAATTTAGGCCACTCATCATCTTCCTGTTTGCTTCAGTCGACATCGACCAAAACTCGTCACCAATCTTCATTTCCACCACCGCCATGAAGCCATCGCACCTTGATCAAGTTGCGCTACGTCGTTGCTCGAGGCGCCGCCATCCCCCACCTGATCCGATGCTGAGCTCGAACTTCCAGCTGGCTCAGAAAACATGAGCAAAGACAACGCCTTTGGGAGCAGAAATCGAGGGATCCACGCACCTAAAATCGATCACTCCCTCATAAAATCGAAGATGGGAACTTCCTCAATGATTTTCGCTTTAAAACGATAATCAAATTCGAACTAGCTTTAGAGGAATCGAAGAAATTGTCTTGGAGCTTTTAGGCCATTCAAAATGTTAATAAAGGCGCCCGTTTTCTAATAGAGAAAACTAGGGTTTTGAAAATCCTTTTTATACCATTTATTTTAATATTTAATTCTATTTTCTTAACGTTTGAAATTTTGACGCTTAGAACTCCACCGACTGCTGTCCCTAGCCAAATACCCCCATTTCGAACACAATTAGATATGTCTTGTAAGCTAATTCAGCTGTTTTTAATAGTTTTTATCAAAATTAAAATATAAATCAATGTATACTGAATTTAAACGTACATTTTAATTTACCAGGGCCACATACTGACTCAAAAAATTATAGAAAAATAAATCTAGCTATGTTTTGACGATACGGTCGTAACAAAACTAATTTCGTCGAATTTGGAGACCGTTTGAAAAATGGCCATTTCTAGTCGATTCAATTCAAACTAAAACTGCCAAATACATTTAAATTTACTGCGCTCATATATTAGTTCCAATAATTATGAAATTTGAAACCAAATAATAATTTGATATTCCGGATCCAACAAAAGTGGTTTCGTCAAAAACTGAGGTCAATTGCAAAATGGCTATTTTTAAGGGCTATATATTATATTAAAATATATATCAATCCCATAGCGACTATTTTAAATTTTAAACTAGTCATAACTTATTGTTTTGTTGTGTAGAGAATGTGTGTTCATATGAAGTATTTATAGGCAAGCTCAAGTTTAAAAAAATCATTTTTCTGCACATGCTTCTACAGTAATCTCTCCATTAGCCTCACCCCTCTCTACGTCCTTGTTATAAGGAGCACATGTATGAAAATATTTGTTTATCCTATGATAATAGCCAATAGCCTTGTCTTATTTATTTTCTTCTAAAAGTTATCCTTTCTTCATTTAATGCCTATCCTTTCACGTATTATAAAATAGGTTTCTTCATCCTTAAGTGTAGAGATATTTTAGCTAAAACATTAGATAAATATGCATGTAAATTCTTAGATGATGTTCTTCCTAAAATAGCAACACTATTTGACTCAAATCATAATATTGCATTTGTCTTCATATGACTAGATTTTGTCTCATATATATATGGATATTTTCTACTTGGTTAATGAGTCAATATATTGTGTGAAATGGTATTATACGTTCATGTATATGGGTGTGGCCGAATTGTTCTACTTGCCCAAGTTCACTTGTTTGTTGTTTTATTTTAAAGTCCCTTTTTATTTTTAAAATAATCAAGTGATCTATTTTTGTTATCACCCTTATATGCATGCTTAAAACTTTAGTTTGCCAAGTGCTATTTTGAAAACATGATGATCATACATGTTATTTTATGGTAAAGATTGATTACAATATATATTCTTTTATAACTTTGTAACGACCCGTGTTTTCTGACCAATTTTTGAATTATTTTATTATTTAAAAATGTCGATTTGAATTTAATTGGATTGAATTTAATTAATTTGAATATGTTATTTAAATTAAAAATAAAATAAATATTTTAAATTCCAAATGGTTGGAAAATGTTGAATTGGCAGTATAGTGTGAATGGACAATTTAAAATGGTTAAATATTGTTTATTTTGAAATTCCAATAATGATTTTGTTATTTAACGACGTTATAATGTTTAAATTTATAATTTAATTATAAATCGAGCTGTAGTGGCGCGACAGTTCGCAATATTGGGTTTTGAACTTTAAATGGCTGTACAGGATCGTCGGAATCTATTTGACGATATTTTTCTAATGGAAGAGAAAAATCCAGTTTTCGTGTTGTAGATTTTGTTTTACATCCAAATCAAATTTTGAAATAGTCGCTATGGAATTTCTATATAAATTATATCGATTTATTTATATAAATAAGGGGTTTTAAATATTTTTAATATCAAATTGGCTTGGATTTCAACTCGGAATATTTTATTTTGAATCTATACAAAATTCTGGTCAAGCGTGGCCAATTACAATATTTTTATATTTTTATATTGAAGTATTTTTATATTAATTTATTTTAATTAAAATACGGCCTTGGGACTTTATTCAAACGACCTCCGTTTTCGATGAAACAAATTTGGTTGAGTCCGTAATGGCAATTATTGCAAGATTTTCAAGTTGCGCGTCATTCGGCGTTATTCTGTGAGTGTTGCAAAATAAAATGCAAATATAAACAGCCATTTGGGCGTGAACGAGCACCGTTTGAGAAAACGGACTCGGAATTCGACAAAACAAGTTTCATTAGGACTGTATCGTCAAATTATACCGTGATGTCTAGTTCCGGCTCGAACGGAGTTTGTATGTCAGCGCAAGAGCGAATAAACAGTGTTTGAAATAGCGATATTTATGAAATAAAAATCGTCGGTCATTGTCGGTCGTCACATCAAGTTAAAATAATGTTTTACCCTCTTTATATATACATCCTACACCAGAACGTCCAGCCCAAACCTTCCTCTCCGTCGATTTTTTCAGAAATTTGCAAAAAGGTCCTCTTTTACAAAACAATTTATTTCTCAAAATCCGCCAAGAATTAGCATAGGCGATTTGAAGGAAAAAGGTAGATCTGGTCCTTACCTACCTGTTGTAAAAAGTTTGGGGTGATCGGACACCTAAGGCGGCCAGAAATCGCGAAGAACGGCTAGATCTGACTTCCGTTCTTTTGAGGATTGCGAGGGATTGGATCAATTGCAGATGTTCAGGCCTGGGGGAAATCGAAGAGGAGAGTTTCAGCTTTAATTTGGCACTGGTCTGAGGTCCTACGGTGGTCGGAGGAGGTCGTGGCGACGAGATGAACTAAGGGCACTAAATTTAGTTGTTTTTCGAAAGCACTAGTAGGGTTTGGCCAATTTCCGGTGGCCGTGGTGATTATCGGAGTCGATGGTCTGAAGAGAGTGGTGGGGCGTGGTGAGAGCTAGCCAACGGTGGATGTGCGGTCGGCTATTGTCATCGTTGGTCGGATAATTTTGGCCACGACTGAATCCCGTTCAACTTCGAGTTCCAGTGATTTCGTGGCTCATGGGAGGTTCAGTTTTTGGGTGAAGGGGCGTGAGGCTACGGTGAAGGCGGTGGTGGGTATGGGTCGGCCACCAGTTGATCAGAGAACGGCGGCGGTGAAGTATTTTGGATCGTGTTTTTTGTTGTGAAGACGGTTTGAAGAAAAAGAAAGAGGGCTTCGGGTTTTTTTCCACCTGAAAAGGAGAAACCGCGTTTTAGCCAAAACGAGGATGACGTGGCCAAAGTTTAACGTTAATCAAGGTAAAATTTGTTTTATTAATTAATAATTAATTAGTTTAATAATCGTTTAATATAAACAAACTTAAAATAGTTGTAACTCATTCATACGATATCGGATTTACGCGAAACAGGATCCGTTGGGATCGCAGAGACGATATCTAGACAATGGCGCTGACTAGGAGTCGAGTGGGCGCAGTTGGATTTTCAGTTAATTTTCAACGTGCGTTTAAAATCAAATGGTACAAACAACGATTCAACCGTCAATCGAATAGACTGTTGAGTTAATTCTCACACTTTTCTAGACTGCTATGATGTAATAAATCCATATAAAAATAGATATTGGTTGATTGGATGTTTTGGTTGCTAATGGTTGCTTTGATGTTTGCCGTTAATTATATTATCGTCATTTATTTATTTAAAATTATCTATTTTTGTTATAATAACCCGTGCTGCAAAGAAGAACAGGTTGGAGGGATCCGACCGGATTCCTCAAGATATTTTGTATATTGTTTATTTTACATTGTTGATCCATGAACTTATTCGAACACCAAATGATATTCAAAACTGTTTGAATATGGATGGTTGGATGGATGTGACCATTGTCGTGTTTTTAAATCAATCGACAGTTCTGATTGAGTAGTTGGCAGCGAGGGCCTAAAATATGCTGTTTCAGATGTTGTTCTGCCGTCGGGCGAATTATCAAAGTATTTAGTTATAAATTTATTTTATAACTAATTTAAAGGGTTAAATTTATTTTATATAAGTTAATTAAAATGGAAATTTTATATTTAAATTATATTTTACCAAAGGGATCGTTAAATGTTTATATAGCATATTCTATGTCATTTTTCTAAATAGAAAATTAGAAACTAACCTACGAGTTAGTAAAAATGAAATAATGGGTTATTATAAATAATTAAAATAATGTTTTAAATTAATTAAGTTAATTAATTTAAGTGAAAAGAGAAACGAGAATCAGTTAACAATTTAACTGATGTTTACAGTGGACAAGGTCGACTGTAAAAGTTGAAATTGGCGATTGAATCTACTTGATTGATACTGTCAATGATCTTTCCAGTATTCGTTAAATTTAACAAATGGTGTTAAATGTTAGTGAGTCTTCGATTAACTATATATTATAGTAGTTATCGAATTGTTTATCGTTATTAAAGTTAATTGTTATTTAATAAGCCTTTAATGTGATAATTATCCTATTTCTTTGTTAATACAAAAGTTAACTATTTTTACATAGTTAATATTCAAATTAATTATTATTGTAATTAATTATAATTAAAGTAATGGTTTTTAATTGGAGTTTAATTATGAAGCGATTAAGTGGGCGAGCTAAATTATTTAGATTCTAACTAAATTTGAGATATCAATTAAGGGATGAAGTTCTATCGAGACACAACCAAATGTGTTAAGTAAACTTATCATAGTTTATGAAGTTTTCTAATTATATTAGAATTAAAATAGGTATATAGAACGCTTTAAAAGTTTTTAAAGTTAATAGAAGAGGTTAATAACGTTTACTTAAATTAAGTAAACACATTAAGATTGGAATAGGATTTCAACAAGGAAGTGTAACATTAAAACCATATTCTAAATCGAATGGTAATTGTAGGAGAAAGGAGAAACGAAAATCGACGTGATTTCATTATGTAGAAATAGTGGAGATTATAATGGATGGTTGAATGGATTCTTGGAAAAAGGATATTGGATAGTTTAATAGTGTGAGTGGAGGGATTACAAGACAAGTACCAATGTAAGAAATGGTTAAGGGAAAATCATCTTGGATTCAAATGGTAAATAAGATTTGGGAAATTTACTCAACAAAGTAAAAAGAATTGACTTGTAGAGTTGTTTCTCAAATAAAAGAAAATGGTTTTTAAAACCATGGTAAATGGAAATAAATGGAAATGGAATAACTAATGTTGAGTGGAAAACTTCTATTATCTTAAGATAAGAGTGTCGTCGGTCAAGGTCTGAGAGTAATTAGAATACCCCAACTTGAACGACTTCACTATTATCGAGAGATAGTATTAGTTGAAATAGGTAGAAAGGTTATTATCGAGTAATTTTGACTAACAAGATTTATTACTCAAATAACATTTAAAATGAATTAACTATGCTGGTCTAGTTAATCGACAAGATAACTACGTATATTCAATCATAACTAAAGCGAGTGTTTGAAAAAAGGGAGTTTCTTTTATTTAAAAGAAAATAAAGAAATTATGGAAAGGATTCAAAGTTTAGTTCAAATTATATAAATAAAGTTGTGAAAAGGGTTTAACCGAAACGATGAGATTAAAAACAACGAGTTGGATTAAGTGGAATGTTTTAATTGAGTAAAGGAAGGATTTTGGGATTTAAACCATGTCATTGCTTAAATAGAAATATAATGGCATTTCCGAGGATAGAGGAAATGGAAAGAAGATTTATAAACCATAGTGGTATTTTCAAATATAAGAAGTTACAAAAGGGTTTTGAAAATGCAAATGATGTACCAGGATATAAAGGATAATACAAGATGTTCTATAATGATAGTAATGTTCCCCGACAAAGGAAATAAAGAGTGATGTTTGGTAAATTCGCTATTCCAAGAATGTATGGATTAATGCTTTTAAAGTAATAAACTAGAGAGTTTTGTCAAAAGAGGATTTATGGAATTGAACGTAAGAATCAATAAAATGGTAAGATGAAATATGTTAATAGAAATAACCTGAGCTGCCAACGTACTTAGTAACATTGTTATAAATTGGTAGTTAAACCACTGACTATCAAATGAATTATTCTTGAACTATTTTGACGTGTTGTTTCGAAGAGATCGGGATGGGAATTAGACCCCAAACCACTCGAATCAACTGTGCGGACGCGACTAACATGAAGGAGATAAAGATGAAGTGAATTGAAGACCATAGATATGTATAAAACGGGAGAACTACTTAAATCTATGAATAATGACCAGAGATATATTGTGGTTCTATCGTGGTTAAAATCTATGGATTTGCAAGGACTACTCGCTATTGATCTATAGGGTGATTCCTAAGATGCGGTAGGAGGGTGCCTTCGGTTCATCCTGTTCCTGGATGACTTGTATGGATGAATGTCTAACAAAGTATTTCCAAAGGAATCACGTACATTGTTTTCTTCAAACGTACCAAGTTGGTGGCATAGAAGGGAAACTTCTTTAGCTCAACAACTAGAGTATTTTTGTGGAAATCAATTAGTGATTTCTGGAGGATATGACAATGTGGCATTCAAAGTAAATGGAGGAATACTGTCCTGAAGAATAAGCGTAACCTCTAGCCTCATCAACGGGGAAATGATAGAAATCGGGCAGGTAGCATGGCTATCTAGGTCGCTCCCATTAGGGTGTATAATCACCTATCTAGAGAAATTCCTTTTGCTTCTTTAATCTATCAATGCTGTCCCTTTTCAGGAAATGGTGGGTCGCACCCAACCGTTGGTGATATACATTCGATACGCTCAAGCGAAATGAGTGGTCGGTCATGTGCGGGCCGGGTTGCAAGACGGTCTTGTTGAACCCAGTGTATTCGCCTCTAGAGATACACTATCGGCAGGTGGTCACATACCTTGTCATAGTCGGAATCCAATCTCCAATAAGCACCCATGATTTTGTTTGTATACTATTTATGTAGAGCGTAGGATGCAAGCGTTCTACTAGATTAATATTTATTTGTGAATTGATAGAAATTATTATAATATCAGAAAAGATATTGATTTCAAACTTCTTGGGTTATAGTAAGGTAAAAACCATCCGTGTTTATGTGTGGGCTGGTCTTACTATTATCCTTTTATTTCAAAAAGGATTTTTCAAAGTTAAAAAAGTTGTTTGTGCTGTGAATTTATCACTGAAAGTATTCCAGACTGACTTGGGTGAATTTTGCTTTGCTTCAAATGTGCTCGGGTCAGACCGAGTATATTTACAGGTTAGGTTTTCGCTGGAGTTCAGGAGCTAGAAGCAGGAGGCTTCACCGTTATATATATAAAGTGTATTTCTGATGTGACAGATATATGTTGTACTCTGATGATTGGTATGTATATACAGTTTTCTTTTGTATAAAGAAATTTGATATATTATATGTTATTCGTTCCGCTGTGAGATTCTAATGTGTTCTTCTTCTTTCTTCTATTCTAATGTTTCTTTCTTTCTTTCCGCATCCTCTAACTTCTTTCTACAAATGATTCGTATTTCTATGTCTTTTGGGTTGGGTGTGTGGTGTTATTACTCAACTCAAATGGTACGAAAATTCGGGTCATTACATTTAGTATCAGAGCTGTTGGTTTAGTGATAACCTTGGCTCTATGATGTAACTCAATAGAGATGGGGTCAGTAATGCCCTTGGTTGAGTTGAGAGTATATATATGAGAGCACGTATTTGTAATTTAATATAATTTTTTTAAATTATTTTACCCTATATATTTTATAAAGTAGTAAAGGTAATAATTATTATAATATGGGCAAGTAGATTTCCCAGTGTTGCTGGAATGGGTTGATTTTGAGTTGGATTGAATCAACCCAAAGACATTTCATGTTTGAAATGTGAAAATATGAAACGTTAGGCTAAGTTGAGCTAAAATGAATTATATAAGTTAAGATTTCGATTGGAATATCGAAATTAAATTTAACTTAAGCCAGTGAGTATTTGACTTGAGTTGGGAGAGATACTCGCCAATATAATTTGAATGAAACATTTGGGTTGTTTGGACGGATGGTTGCATAAATATAGAGTTGAAGATGAATCAATTTGATTGAAACCCATATAGTATGAATAACTCGAGCTTATGAAAAATGAATTCAAACAGACTGAATTCAAGTGAAACATTTATAAGAATAAATAGATTGTTAGAACTGAATGGATTGTGTATAGAAATTGGATGATATGGATGATCTGGATGTTTGAATCTAACTGACATTATTTTTAAAAGCTAATGAATTTCATTGGAGTTGAGAATAGGTACAGAAGAGCTAATTCAACTTTAAAAACCTGTTCGAGAGAATTCTGGAGTAAATTAAATCCAGTTTGGCATGCTAATTAAGCAAACTCAAGTGTAATTTATCGTTTATCGCATAATAACGCTCGCAAAAGGTACGCCTATGCAAAATATAAAATTTTGGTTTTTATTTGGGTTTTGAATTTTTTCGACCGGGTTGGTTGATGTATACATATTTCTTGAACCTGTAATATTACAGACGTCCCTCCGTACAGGGGAGACTCTGCCAAAAAATTTCCAAAATTTAAGGTGTTAGAAATTTTTGAAGATTTTTGGTAAATTTTGTTATTTAAATTTAAATTGGTTTTAAAACCAATTGAGTTAATTTTGAAAATAAAAACCGAGAATTAATTAAATATTTCTGAAAAGATAATAGGTTGCAGCATTTCTTCTACCTTAGCAATTTCGGGGACGAAATTATTTTAAGGGGGAAGGAGTGTAACGACCCGTGTTTTCTGACCAATTTTTGAATTATTTTATTATTTAAAAATTTCGATTTGAATTTAATTGGCTTGAATTTAATTAATTTGAATATGTTATTTAAATTAAAAATAAAATAAATATTTTAAATTCCGAATGGTTGGAAAATGTTGAATTGGCAGTATAGTGTGAATGGACAATTTAAAATGGTTAAATATTGTTTATTTTGAAATTCCAATAACGATTTCGTTATTTAACGACTTTATAATGTTTAAATTTATAATTTAATTATAAATCAAGCTATAGCGGCACGATAGTTCGCAATATTGGGTTTTGAACTTTACATGGCCCTACAGGATTCAAGATAAGTCGGATTTTCTTGAAACAAGAAACGTCGGAATTTATTTGACGATATTTTTCTAATGGAAGAGAAATATCCAGTTTTCGTGTTGTAGATTTTATTTTACGTCCAAATCAAATTTTGAAATAGTCGCTATGGAATTTCTATATAAATTATATCGATTTATTTATATAAATAAGGGGTTTTCAAATATTTTTAATATCGAATTAGCTTGGATTTCAACCCGGAATATTTTATTTTGAATCTATACGAAATTCTGGTCAAGCGTGGCCAATTACAATATTTTTATGTTTTTATATTGAAGTATTTTTAAATTATTTTATTTTAATCAAAATTGGGCCTTTAAAAAGGGAATTTATTCAAATGACCTCCGTTTTCGATGAAACAAATTTTGTTAAGACCGTAATGGCAAATTATTGCTAGATTTTCAAGTTGCGTGTCAATTGGAGTTATTCTGTGAGCGTGGCAAAATAAAATGCAAATATAAATGACCATTTGGGCATGAATGAGAGTCGTTTGTGAAAACGGACTCGGAATTCGATGAAACAAGTTTCATTAGGGCCGTATCGTCAAATTATACCATGATGTCCAGTTCCATCTCGAACGGAGATTGTATGTGAGCGTAGGAGCGAATAAACTGTGTTTGAAATAGCGATATGTATGAAATAAAAATCGTCCGTCATCACATCAAGTTAAAATAATGTTTTACCCTCTTTATATATACATCCTACACCAGAACGTCCATCCCAAACCTTCCTCTCTGTCCACTTTTTCAGAAATTTGCAAAAAGGTCCTCTTTTACAAAATAATTTATTTCTCAAAATCCATCAATAATTAGCATAGGCGATTTGAAGGAAAAAGGTAGATCTAGTCCTTACCTACCTACTGTAAGAAGTTGGGGGTGATCGGACACTTGAGGTGGCCGGAAATCGTGAAGAACGACCAGATCTGACTTCCGTTCTTTTGAGGATTGCGAGGGATTGGATCGATTGCAGATGTTCAGACCTGGGGGAAAATAAAGAGGAGAGTTTCAGCTTTGATTTGGCACTAGTCTGAGGTCCTACGGTGGTCGGAGGAGGTCGTGGCAACGAGATGAATTGAAGGCACTAAATTTAGTTGTTTTTCGAAAGCACTAGTAGGGTTTGGCCAATTTCCGACGGCCGTGGTGATTATCGGAGTGGATGGTCTGAAGAGATTGGTGGGGCATGGCGAGAGCTAGCCAACGTGGAGGTGCGGTCGGCTATTGTCACCGTTGGTCGGATAATTTTGGCCATGACCAAATCCCGTTCAACTTCGAGCTCCGGTGATTTCGTGGCTCAGGGGAGGTTCAGTTTTTGGGTGAAGGGGCGTGAGGCTACGGCGACGGTGTAACGACCCGTATTTTTCTGGTTAATTATTTGAATTATTGTAATTATTTAAAATATTGTTTGAATTTAAATTATTGGATTTTACTAATTATTTTTGAATTTGTTTATTTAATAAAATAATATAATAATATTTTATTTTCAAATATTGCAAAATGTTGAATTGGCAGTATAAGGTGGACGGGCAGTTTAAAGTGGTGAAGTATTGGTTATTTTGGAATTACACTAACGATTTCGTTTATTCGACGGCATTATAACGTTTAAATTCTAATTTAATTAGAAATAGAGCTGCAGCGGCGCGGTAGTTCGCAATATTGGATTTTGAACTTTAATTGGCCGTACAGGATTCAAAATAAGCCGGATTTACTTGAAACAAGAAACGTTGGAACCGTATTGACGATAATTTTCATATGAAAGAGAAAAATCCAGATTCCGTGCTATAGAGTGTTAGTTATGGCCAAATCAAAATTTGAATTAAACGCTATGAAAATCGTTATTGGCCTTTAAAATCGTCATTTTGCAAACGGACTCTGTTTTCGATGAAA
Organism: Allium sativum; assembly: GCA_030737875.1. Lineage (NCBI taxonomy): Eukaryota > Viridiplantae > Streptophyta > Magnoliopsida > Asparagales > Amaryllidaceae > Allium > Allium sativum. The sequence continues at coordinate 196,792,940 of CM060910.1, read as the reverse complement.
TTAGTTTCATTGGGACTGTATCGTTAAATTATTGCCAGAAAATCGAATGGCGTGGCAAACTGATGTCGTATGTGACCACAACAACCGTAAATGCCCGTTCAAATTTCTATAGCGCGTAGTTAATTTAATTGAGAGATATTTGAGTGTAACTTAAGCAGACGATCGAATTAAGCTGCGAAACCAATTTCATTGAGTTCGTATCGTTGATTAGAGTCAGGATAGGTATATAGTTGTCGTTTTTGGAGACTGGCTAATTTGGTGTTAAAAATGGCATTGCGGTGCGTGTAAAAATAGCCTACCTGGTGAAACAATCTTAGAATGCGACGAAACTAGTGCCGTTGGTTTCGTATTGAAAAGTTGTTATATGATTTCAAGGTTTCAAGTTGATTTGATTTATCTAGTGATCGTGAAAAAATTAAACGCGTGTTTATTTCTGGTTTTATAAAGGAAATTTTTTCAAACGATGTCGGATTTCGACGAAACTTGTCCCATTGGATCCAGAATATTTTTTTATTTCTAAGATTAGCTTTTTATCAGAACACAGAAGTTGTTTGTGATTAGTTTTACGCGTTATGTACCGTGTACCATTAAAACAAGTCTATCTATCTTAAGGACCTATACCCGTCAAAACGTACAGCTGAAATCGAACTATTTTCCCCCATATATTTAATCTAATTTAAAGCATATGCTGTTTTCTTTTCTTGCGTCAACTATTTTGTTATCTTGCGGCCCAAAATCTTTTACCTGCTTGCCAAATTATCTAATGCGTGACAAGCAAAGGTCATTTGGGAACTCACACCTACCATCACAGCTAGTCTAAAATTTTATGCAAACCTATCTTAAATAACTTGGTGGTCACGATGTTCTCTGCTATAAATAGCTTTGCGTTCTTCTAGTAAAAGGAAGAACCAAGAATGCAAATTCCAGAAAAGCAAACCAACCCTCAATACATGAAACCAATACCGCTTCACAACCATTCGAAGGATTTCGCCCTCAGTTTCTCATAAATCAAGAAATCCGCATTCTGTTGAGTCCATCCTCCTTTCGTTCTCATTTTCTTCTCTAAAATCTGGTATAGGCTCCGTTGGATTTCATAGCATTTTTGTACAGTAGTTTGTGAAGCACGGAGCTGAGTGGTTAGTTTCGAACGGGTGAGGTCATTTACCCATAAGGCATGTTCTTTTGGGAAAAGGGATTGTTGGAGTGGTGACATTTCACGCATGGGGAGGGTAGTAACGTGGCTGGTTGGTGAACATATGGGGCATGCTGAAACGAAAAGGAAATGGAAAGTTGGGTTCGTGTACATGGCGGTTTGGGTATGGATGTGAGCACTAATGGGAAAAAAGGGGGACTGTTTAGTGTTTAACGTGGAGAAGTTATAATGGCATGGAGCTGTTAAGAGAAGAAAAGGGAGGATGTTTGGTGTGGTGAAGGCCATCTCGATCTGAAGGCTAGGAGGAATACGCGAGTGGGTGAGCACTTGGAACCAGACTGTTTTAAAACTAACGTACACAATATAAAGGAACAAGCATTAGTGAACGAATGGAAAAAGGAGAACAGGGTACTGCGAAGAACGAAGCAAGAATAGTTGGGTTCAGCATTGAGGACGAGAATTTAAGAGAGCCGAAGGCAACAAATAAAATGGGAACAAAGTTAAATCGGCCTCAGCAGTACTAACAATGCAGTTAATTTTTTTTTATTAAAAAACAGTAATTTAATTTTTGACAAAATATTGTTCAAAGATTATTATTTAAAGTGACTCTTGTGTATTAAAACAATGATTTACATCGAGCAGGTGTTCGTGAGCAACAGGAAAGAGGGGACGAAGGACAATACTAGCGAAGGAATAAAAGAAAACGGTCGGCCAAAATTTCAAATCAAAAGTAATTTGCTTAATTTATAATTAAATCAAGGGTTAATATATTTAATTAAATCATATGGTAAAACTTATATAGCTTATGCCGTGAAAAGAATTAGACAAAATGAATTTGCACTGGAAATGCGGTAATGAGGACTACATTCTGGAACTGTTTTGGACAGAAATAAAGACCACAGAATTTACAGTTAAATTAATGACTGTTTAATTTAACTGTAACCAAACCGGTTCGACAACTCAAGGTGAGTTAAACTCACTCAGTTTTTTCCCATTTATATTTTATATAAATTGGGTTTTTATTTTGTGTGCTTTGCTTACTAATGGTTGACTGTTTGCTAATTATATCTTTATTTGCTGATTTAACTGATGAAATTAAACCGTCGTTTAATTTCAGTGAAATACCAAATTGTTATTTTAACGATTGGTTCCAATAAAGGTAACTTACCTAATTGGTCACGTTTATAAAATAAACGCATTCAATGGTTTGAATTGTTTGATCTGTTTGAATTGAACGATGGTTTTGAGGATAACCATTTGAATACAGGGAAGAACAGGTTGGAGGGATCCAACCGGATTCCTCAAATATGTTATTTATTTTTCATATTATCATGATTGGGTAATTGATTTTGGTTGTGACTATGGACTGAAAATTCAACCCGTGTTGTGTTTTAACCAGTGGGCAGTATTGGTTGAGTAATCGACAGTAAATGGCCTAAAAGTAATTTTTTTTTGTTTATATTGATTTACAGTCAGGTAAATCGATAGAACTGCAGTTATAAAATTTATTTTTATAACTAAAAATAGATTTTGAAATATATTTTATGAATAAAAACTTATTGAAAAGGGAATAAATATTTAGGTTTATAATTAAGTGTAAATTGATTTTTATAAAGTCAAATCTGATGTTCATCAGATTTGTAAATGTGAGAATAAGGGAATTGACCTAACAGTTAAATTTGGATAATTGTGTTGTCGAGAAACAATTTATTGACATTATATAAATTAATAAATTATATTATTAATTAATCTAAAGGGAAAACGAATTGGAATCGGTTGATAAGATAATTGTGATTTGAGTAAATAAATCAACTCGTTAATTGAATTGATTACTAAATTAGTATGTTTTGAATAGAAATAGTTTAACGAATAGTGTTAAGATTATAATAAGATTTTAAAAAAAGGGATTTACTACTTATTTTAAATTAATAAAGAAATTAACTACTAATGTAGGTAATGGTTGAAATAAAATATTATCGTAATTGATAATAATTTAGATAATTACTTTTTAATGGGAAATCATTTAAAAAGTAATCGAAGTTGAAATGGAATTCAATTGAATGACGAAAGGAGAGTGGGAACAGGTTTTGTTTAACACTTGAGTTTTTATAACAAAGTTATGAAAGGAATGGTTAAGCAAATGTGATAGTGTAAAATAAATGTTACTTAATCATTTAAATTAAGTAAAAGGGAATTTAGAGAAAAAGAGTTTAATGATAAACCAGAATTATGTAAAGGAGGTTTGAGATGGTATATCGTAAATTCTAAATTAACGTATTTAAGAATGTGATTGAGTAAAAATGGGATATTGAAATAGGATTTTCAAAATAGAAATGTTAAATGGATTAGGGAATGGAGTTGTTAAAAGTGTATTTGATAAAGAAGCTAGTGAAGGATTTCGTGATGCAAATCCGTGGTGATAAATAAGTTGGTTTAGAGAACTTAAATCTAAAATGGGGATGGTTAACAAGAAATTACTTAATCAACAAATTAAGTAAAAATGGCTGTATTTGAAAAGGGGATTTTCAAAATAAGAAAAGAATTGTAAAACCATGATGTAAGTTAAATGGTGAAATGGGATTTGGATTGATATTAATGTACATATTGGTTTTTCAATTACAACTTGTATCTACCTTAAGATATGAACGGTGTTAGTCAAGGTCTGAGAGGTAATTAAAATACCCCAACTTGAATGACAGAGGGAGTATCTGAGGATGATATAAGTTGTAATGGTGAAAGAGGTTAGTGAAATTTATTATTTCATTTGAGGAATAATAACGCAACATTTTTGGTGAAATTTGGAATATATATATATATATATATATATATATATATATATATATATATATATATATATATATATACATACATACCAGGGGTTCCAAAGTAAAAAGGGAGTCGCGGAAAGTTACAACGACATTTTCGAACAAGAAGGAAATGTAAAGTTGAATTATATTCTATAATAATAAGCGTGGATCGCTATTCCGAGTAATGAAATAAACGATATTTCATAATGTTGTTTTATGTATAATAAGTTAAATCGATTTCCAATATTGAGTAATAATGTAACTAATGTTTTGAAAGTGGAAATAGGAATCCGGATATAAAGGTTAATTTGTTTAAGGATAATCTTATGTTAAATAAGAAGCGAGAAAACTATATTTAAAAATATCGAGATATTTAAGAATTTTAAATTTACATTTGTTTAATTAAAAGGCCAAGTGATGCTGAATACTGAGCCAGTGAACCCACTGGAGTGTCATGATTGAAACACTGTTTATTTTGATAGTTAAATCATCGACTATCAAATCTGTCCAATACGATTGTTGGTATGGAAAGACCGGGATCAAATTTATATTCGAAAACCATTCCGACCAACAAATACATAAAGAGATCAGAAGATGATCGAGATGGAGCATTGAAGATCGTGGATCTTCATAAGCAGAAGGGTTGCTAATAATCCCGGGTTTAGCAGCCAGAGATAAACTGTAATTCTGTCGTATTTGGAATCTACGGGTTGCAAGGACTTCTCGCTACTGATCCATGGGGTGATTCCTATATTGGATGCAGTAGGAGAGTACCTTCGGTTCATTCTGTTCCAGGATGACTTGTATGGACGAGTGCCTGACAGGGTATTTCCAGATGGTCACGTACATTGATTTTTACAAACGTACTTCTGTCATCTGTAGAGTATTTTTGTGAACGTCAATTAGTGATTGGACGGATCTGACGATGTGGCATTCAAAGAGAAAAATGACCAGGTGTTCAGAGTATAATTTAAACCTCAAGCCTCACAACCGGGAAATGACAGAAATCGGGCAGGCATCATGGCTATGTGGGTCGCTATCATTAGGGTGTATAATCACCTATCTAGAGAAAATCCTTTTGTTTCTTGAATCTATTTCAATGTTGTCCCTTTTCGGGAAGACGGTGGGTAGCTCCCAACCGTTGGTGATATACATTCGATACACTCAAGCGAAATGAGTGATCGGTCATGTGAGGGCCGGGTTACAAGACGTTCTTGATGAACCCAGTGTATTCGCCTCTAGAGATACACGATCGGTAGGTGGTCCCATACCTTGTCATAGTCGGAATCCAGTCTCCAATAAGCGCCCGCGGTTTTAATTGTATACTGTATGTGGAGCGTGAGATGCAAGTGTTCCACTAGATTGTTATTTACTTGTATTTAGACATTATTATAATATCAGTCAAGATATTGATTTCAAAACTGTTTTGGGTTATTGTAAGTTAAAAACCGTCCGTGTGTATTTGTGGATTTGGTCTTACAATTATCCTTTTCCTTTGAAAGATTTTGAACCTTAAAATCACGATTGGATGATTTACCCTTAATACTGTGTGAGTTTATCTCACTCTGGTTCACTAGACTGACCCGGTGTTTTGTAAATGCTCGGGTTAGCCCGGGGCGTACAGGTGCAGGTTATCGAATGCTGTGAAGAGACGAGCTGGAAGAGTCCATACGTATGATATTATATAGATACTATTCCGCTGGGTGTTGTAAATGGGAACAGGTTATTATAACTGTCCCAGTGTGAGCTGTACTATGATATTGTAAGTATTTTAAAAGCTCTTAGTAAAGATTTATTTCTATATTATATTTTGTTCCGCTGTGATGTGAGACTCTGTGTTGTGTTGTTTCCTCTTCTTCTTCTATTCTAATATTTCTTTCTTTCTTATCTCACCCTCTAATTTCTTTCTAATAACGTCCATTGTTTTCAGTGTTGGAAGGTCGGCATGAGTTACAGTAAAGGTATTTATGTCGACTTAAGAGGCCGAAAATCTCTCGGTCGTTACAGTGGTATCAGAGCTATTGGTTTAGTGATAACCTGGGCTCTGTGATGTAACTCAATAGAATGGGATCAGTGATGCCCTAGATTGAGTTGAGTGTACATACGAGTGCGCGTATTTGTAATTTGATATATATTATTATTTTTAAAATTATTTTAAATCATTTTGCCCAATATATTTTATAAAATAGTAAAGGTGATAATTTTCTTAAATTATCATAATATGGGGAATTGAATTCACCAATGTTGATTGGAATGGATTATGAGGTTGGGTTGAACCAACCAGAGGTTATTTCATATTTGGAATGTGAAATTATGAAAACATTAGCCTAATTTGAGCTAAAAGGAAGATTTGGATTGGGATATCGAAATAAAATTTAACTTAAGCCATTGGGTATTTGACTTAAGTTGGGATTAAATATTTTCCGATATTGTTTTGAATGGAATGTTTGGATTGTTTGGATGGATGGTTGCATAAATATAGATTTGAAAATGGATAAACTTGATTGAATCCCATCTGGTATGAATGAGTCGAGCCTATGGAAAATGAATTCAAACACCATGAATTCAAGTGAAACATTTATAAAAGTAAATGGATTGTTAGAATTGATTGGAGTGTGTGTAGAAATTAGATGATATCGATGTTTGAAGCTTACTGGCATTATTTGGAAACTAATGAGTTCATTGGAGTTGAGAACAGATGCAGAAAATTATTTCAATTTTGAAAACCTGTCCATGAGAATTCAGGAGTAATTTAAATCCAGTTTGTCCTGCTAATTGAGCAAGGACAAAAATAAATTTATCGCTTATCACGTAATAGCGCTCGCAAAAAGGTACGCCTACGCAAAATATAAAATTTTGGGTTCTATTTGGATTTTTCAGTTTGGATTTTGGATTTTTCCGACCGTGTTGGTCGAGGTATACATATTTCTTGAACCTGCAATATTGCAGATGTCCCTCTGTGCAGGGGAGACTCTGCCAAAAATTTTCCAAAATTTAATGTGTTAGAATATTTTTGAAGATTTTTGGAAAATTTCTTTATTTTGAATTTAATTGGTTTTAAAACCAATTGGATTAATCTTGAAAATAAAATCGAGTTTGAATTAAATATTTTTGTAAAGATAATTGGATGAAGCATTTCTTTTACGTTAGCAATTTCGAGGACGAAATTATTTTAACGGGGAAGGAATGTAACGACCCGTATTTTTCTGGTTAATTATTTGAATTATTGTAATTATTTAAAATATTGTTTAAATTTAAATTATTGGATTTTACCAATTATTTTTGAATTTGTTTATTTAATAAAATAATATAGTAATATAATAATATTTTATTTTCAAATATTGGAAAATGTTGAATTGGCAGTATAAGGTGGACGGGCAGTTTAAAGTGGTGAAGTATTGGTTATTTTGGAATTACACTAACGATTTCGTTTATTCGACGGCGTTATAACGTTTAAATTCTAATTTAATTAGAAATAGAGCTGCAGCGGCGCGGCAGTTCGCGATATTGGATTTTGAACTTTATTTGGTCGTAGAGGATTCAAAATAAACCGGATTTTCTCGAAACAAGAAACGTTGGAACCGTATTGACGATAATTTTCATATGAAAGAGAAAAATCCAGATTTCGTGCTATAGAGTGTTAGTTATGGCCAAATCAAATTTTGAAATAAACGCTATGAAAATCGTTATTGGCCTTTAAAATGGTCATTTAGCAAACGGACTCTGTTTTCAACGAAATTAGTTTCATTGGGACTATATCATTAAATTATTGCCAGAAAATCAAACGGCGTGGCAAACTGATGTCGTATGTGACCACAACAACCGTAAATGCCCGTTCAAATTTCTATACCGTGTAGTTAATTTAATCGAGAGATATTTGAGTGTAACTTGAGCAGACGATTGAATTAAGCTGCGAAACCAATTCCATTGAGTTCGTATCGTTGATTAGAGTCAGGATAGGTATATAGTTGTCATGTTTGGAGACTGGCTAATTTGGTGTTAAAAATGGCATTGCGGTGCGCGTAAAAATTGCCTACCGGGGGAAACAATCTTAGAATGCGACGAAACTAATGCCGTTGGGTTCATATTGAAAAGTTATTGTAGGATTTCAAGGTTTCAAGTTGATTTGATTTATCTAGTGATCGTGAAAAAATTAAACGCGTGTTTATTTCTGGTTTTATAAAGGAATTTTTTTCAAACGATGTCGGATTTCGACGAAACTTGTCCCATTGGATCCGGAATATTTTTTTTATCTCTAAGATTAGCTTTTTATCAGAACACAGAAGTCGTTTGTGATTAGTTTTACGCATTATGTACCGTGTACCATTAAAACAAGTCTATCTGTCTTAAGGACCTATACCCGTCAAAACATACAACTGAAATCGAAATATTTTCCCCTATATATTTAATCTAATTTAAAGCATATGCTATTTTCTTTTCTTGCGTCAACTATTTTGTTATCTTGCGGCCCAAAATCTTTTACTTGCTTGCCAAATTATCTAATGCGTGACAGGCAAGGATCATTTGGGAACTCACACCTACCATCACAGCTAGTCTAAAATTTTCTGCAAACCTATCTTAAATAACTTGGTGGCCACGATGTTCTCTGCTATAAATATTTCTGCGTTCTTCCAGTAAAAGGAAGAACCAAGAACGCAAATTCCAGAAAAGCAAACCAACCCTCAATACATGAAACCAATACCGCTTCACAACCATTCGAAGGATTTCGTCCTCATTTTCTCATAAATCAAGAAATCCGCATTCTGTTGAGTCCATCCTCCTTTCGTTCTCATTTTCTTCTCTAAAATCTGGTATAGGCTCCGTTGGATTTCATAGCATTTTTGTATAGTAGTTTGTGAAGTACGGAGCTGAGTGGTTAGTTTCGAACGGGTGAGGTCATTTACACATAAGGCATGTTCTTTTGGGAAAAGGGATTGTTGGAGTGGTGACGTTTCACGCATGGGGAGGGTAGTAACGTGGTTGGTTGGTGAACATATAGGGTATGCTGAAACGAAAAGGAAGTGGAAAGTTCGGTTCGTGTACATGACGGTTTGGGTATGGACGTGAGCACTAATGGGAAAATTGGGGACTATGTAGTGTTTAACGTGGAGAAGTTATAATGGCATGGAGCTGTTAAGAGAAGAAAAGGGAGGATGTTTGGTGTGGTGAAGGCCATCTCGATCTGAAGGCTGGGAGGAATACGCGAGTGGGTGAGCACCTGGAGCTAGACTGTTTTAAAACTAACGCACACAATATGAAGGGACAAGCATCAGTGAACGAATGGAAAAATGAGAAATGGGTACTGCGAAGAACGAAGCAAGAACAGTTAGGTTCGGCATTGAGGACGAGAATTTAATAGAGCCGAAGGCAACAGATAAATTGGGAACAAAGTTAAATCGGCCTCAGCAGTACTAACAATGCAGTTAAGTTTTTTTAATAAAAAAAGCAGTAATTTAATTTTTGACAAAATATTGTTCAAAGATTATTATTTAAAGAGACTCTTGTGTATTAAAACAATGATTTACGTCGAGCAGGTGTTCGTGAGCAACAGGAAAGAGGGGACGAAGGACAATACTAGCGAAGGAATAAAAGAAAACGGTCGGCCAAAATTTCAAACCAAAAGTAATTTGCTTAATTTATAATTAAATCAAGGGTTAATATATTTAATTAAATCATATGGTAAAACTTGTATAGCTTATGCCGTGAACAGAATTAGACAAAATGAATTTGCACAGGAAATGCAGTAATGAGGACTACATTTCGCAACTGTTCTGGACAGAAATAAAGACCATAGAATTTACAGTTAAATTAATGACTGTTTAATTTAATAGTAACCAAACTGGTTCGACAACTCAAGGTGAGTTAAACTACTCAGTTTTTTCTCATTTATATTTTATATAAATTGGGTTTTTATTTTGTGTGCTTTGCTTGCCAATGGTTGACTGTTTGCTAATTATATCTTTATTTGCTGATTTAACTGATGAAATTAAACCGTCGTTTAATTTCAGTGAAATACCAAATCGTTGTTTTAACGATTGGTTCCAATAAAGGTAACTTACCTTATTGGTCACGTTTATTAAATAAACATGTTCAATGGTTTGAATTGTTTGATCTGTTTGAATTGTTTCATCTGTTTGAATTGAACGATGGTTTTGAGGATAACCATTTGAATACAGGGAAGAACAGGTTGGAGGGATCCAACAGGATTCCTCAAATATATTATTTATTTTTCATATTGTCATGATTGGGTAATTGATTTTGGTAGTGACTATGGACTGAAAATTCAACCCGTGTTGTGTTTTAACCAATGGGCAGTATTGGTTGACTAATCGGTAGTAAATGGCCAAAAAATAAATTATTTTGTTTATATTGATTTACAGTCCGGTAAATCAATAAAACTGAAGTTATAAAATTTATTTTTATAACTAAAAATAGATTTTGAAATATATATTATGAATAAAAACTTATTGAAAAGGGAATAAATATTTAGGTTTATAATTAAGTGTAAATTGATTTTTATAAAGTCAAATCTGATGTTCATCAGATTTGCAAATGTGAGAATAAGGGAATTGACCTAACAGTTAAATTTGGATAATTGGGTTGTTGAGAAACAATTTATTGAAATTATATAAATTAATAAATTAAATTATTAATTAATTTAAAGGGAAAACGAATTGGAATCGGTTGATAAGATAATTGTGATTTGAGTAAATAAATTGACTCGTTAATTGAATTGATTATTAAATTAGTATGTTTTGAATAGAAATAGTTTAATGAATTTTGTTAAGATTATAATAAGATTTTAAAAAAGGGATTTACTGCTTATTTTAAATTAATAAAGAAATTAACTACTAATGTTGTTAATGGTTGAAATAAAATATTATCTTAATTGATAATAATTTAGAAAATTACTTTTTAATGGGAAATCATTTAAAAAGTAATCGAAGTTGAAATAAAATTCAATTGAATGACGAAAGGAGAGTGGGAACAGGTTTTGTTTAACACTTGAGTTTTTATAACAAAGTTATGAAAGGAATGGTTAAGCAAATGTGATAGTGTAAAATAAATGTTACTTAATTATTTAAATTAAGTAAAAGGGAATTTAGAGAAAAAGAGTTTAATGATAAACCAGAATTATGTAAAGGAGGTTTGAGATGGTATATCGTAAATTCTAAATTAACGTATTTAAGAATGTGATTGAGTAAAAATGGGAGATTGAAATAGGATTTTCAAAATAGAAATGTTAAATGGATTAGGAAATGGAGTTGTTAAAAGTGTATTTGATAAAGAAGCTAGTGAAGGATTTCGTGATGCAAATCCGTGGTGATAAATAAGTTGGTTTAGAGAACTTAAATCTAGAAAGGGGATGGTTAACAAGAAATTACTTAATCAACAAATTAAGTAAAAATGGCTGTATTTGAAAAGGGGATTTTCAAAATAAGAAAAGAATTGTAAAACCATGATGTAAGTTAAATGGTTAAATGGGATTTGGATTCATATTAATGTACATATTGGTTTTTGAATTACAACTTGTATCTACCTTAAGATATGAACGGTGTTGGTCAAGGTCTGAGAGGTAATTAAAATACCCCAACTTGAACGACAGAGGGAGTATCTGAGGATGATATAAGTTGTAATGGTGAAAGAGGTTAGTGAAATTTATTATTTCATTTGAGGAATAATAACGCAACTTTTTTGGTGAAATTTGGAATATATATATACCAGGGGTTCCAAAGTAAAAAGGGAGTCGTGGAAAGTTACAACGACATTTTCGAACTAGAAGGAAAGGTAAAGTTGAATTCTGTTCTATAATAATAAGCGTGGATCGCTATTCCAAGTAATGAAATAAACGATATTTCATAATGTTGTTTTATGTGTAATAAGTTAAATCAATTTCCAATATTGAGTAATAATGTAACTAATGTTTTGAAAGTGGAAATAGGAAACTGGATATAAAGGTTAATTTGCTTAAGGATTATCTTATGTTAAATAAGAAGCGAGAAAATTATATTTAAAAATATTGAGATATTTAAGAATTTTAAATTGACATTTGTTTAATTAAAAGGCCAAGTGGTGCTGAATACTGAGCCAGTGAACCCACTGGACTGTCATGATTGAAACACTGTTTATTTTGATAGTTAAATCACCGACTATCAAATCTGTCCAATACGATTGTTGGCATGGAAAGACCGGGATCGAATTTATATTCGAAAACCATTCCAACCAACAAATATGTAAAGAGATCAGAAGATGATCGAGATGGAGCACTGAAGACCGTGGATCTTCATAAGCAGAAGGATTGCTAATAATCTCCGATTTAGCAGCCAGAGATAATCTGTAGTTCTGTCGTGGTTGGAATCTACGGGTTGCAAGGACTTCTCGCTACTGATCCATGGGGTGATTCCTATATTGGATGCAGTAGGAGAGTACCTTCAGTTCATCCTGTTCCTGGATGACTTGTATGGACGAGTGCCTGACAGGGTATTTCTGGATGGTCACGTACATTGATTTTTACAAACGTACTTCTGTCATCTGCAGAGTATTTTTGTGAACGTCAATTAGTGATTGGACGGATCTGACGATGTGGCATTCAAAGAGAAAAATGACCAGGTGTTCAGAGTATAATTTAAACCTCAAGCCTCACAACCGGGAAATGACAGAAATCGGGCAGGCAGCATGGCTATGTGGGTCGCTATCATTAGGGTGTATAATCACCTATCTAGAGAAAATCCTTTTGTTTCTTGAATCTATTTCAATGTTGTCCCTTTTCGGGAAGACGGTGGGTAGCTCCCAACCGTTGGTAATGTACATTCGACACACTCAAGCGAAATGAGTGGTCGGTCATGTGAGGGCCTGGTTACAAGACGTTATTGTTGAACCCAGTGTATTCGCCTCTAGAGATACACGATCGGTAGGTGGTCCCATACCTTGTCATAGTCGGAATCCAATCTCCAATAAGCGCCCGCGGATTTAATTGTATACTGTATGTGGAGTGTGAGATGCAAGCGTTCCACTTGATTGTTATTTACTTGTATTTAGACATTATTATAATATCAGACAAGATATTGATTTCAAAACTGTTTTGGGTTATCGTAAGGTAAAAATCGTCCGTGTGTATGTGTGGATTTGGTCTTATGATTATCCTTTTCCTTTGAAAGATTTTGAACCTTAAAATCATGATTGGAAGAATTACCCTTAATACTGTGCGAGTTTATCTCACTCTGGTTCACCAGACTGACCCGGTGTTTTGTAAATTCTCGGGTTAGCCCGGGCAGTACATGTGCAGGTTATCGAATGTTGTGAAGAGACGAGCTGGAAGAGTCCAGACGTATGATATTATATAGCTACTATTCCGCTGGGTGTTGTAAATGGGAACAGGTTATTACAAATGTCCCAGTGTGTGTTGTACTCTGATATTGTAAGTATTTTAAAAGCTCTCGGTAAAGATTTATTTCTATATTATATTTTGTTCCGCTGCTATGTGAGACTCTGTGTTGTGTTGTTTCCACTTCTTCTTCTATTCTAATATTTCTTTCTTTCTTATCTCACCCTCTAATTTCTTTCTAATAACGTCCAGTGTTTTCGGTGTTGGAAGGTCGGCATGAGTTACAGTAAAGGTATTTATGTCGATTTAAGAGGCCGAAAATCTCTGGGTCGTTACAGAAGGTGGCGGTGGGTTTGGGTCGTCCTCCAGTTGATCAAAGAATGGCGGCGGTGGAGTATATTGGATCGTGTTTTTTTTGTGAAGACGGTTTGAAGAAGAAGAAAGAGGGAGTCGGGTTTTTTCCACCTGAAAAGGAGAAACTGCATTTTAGCCAAAACGAGGATGACATGGCCAAAGTTTAACGTTAATCAAGGTAAATTTTGTTTTGTTAATTAATAATTAATTAGTTTAATAATCATTTAATATAAACAAACTTAAAATAGTTGTAAATCATTCATACAATATCGGATTTACGCGAAACAGGATCCGTTGGTGTTACAACCCGTATTTTTATAACATGTTAAAACAAGAAATCAAGGCAGAATTAAATTTTAAATTCAGAATCAGGTGAAACGGGTTATGCCATTGCGTTCGTCTCTAAATTTTTCATAAAATAGAGTCCGAGTTTTCGAAAATCGGAGTCCGAATGAAGAAGTTATGGCATGTACAAGTTTCAGCAGTTTTCAGGCAGCACTGGACCAGGGGGTCGACCATAGGGTCGACCTACCCCCCCAGGTCGACCATAGGGTCGGCCTACCCCCCAGCACGACCATAGTGTCGACCTCCCCCCCTTACAGGTTGACCTGGTCGGCCTGGTTTGACCCAGAACTCATTTTTGAAGCCTGAGACGTGTTTTGACGGTCTGGATTGATTCTAGGGTTAATCTAAGGGCCTAAACTAGTTGCTACACCTATAAAAACATCCTTAGACCTAACCTAATTCATATCAAATCATTCTTACACTATTATGCTGCTGAACTCCCTCTTGAACCATGGCCGCCGCCCCCAAATTAAAGTGCAAACATTCAAACTCAAATCAATTCGAAGAACAAAGCTTCAACAATGGTTCAAACAATAAATCAACACTACTACAAACGTTCTATGACAATTTCAGTTCCTAATTCACTAGCCATGCTCTGTAAGTTCTAGTTGTTTTTAGATTTAAACATTTAATTATAATGTGGCCATGGAATAAAGTGGAATTGGATTTAAGTATTGTAACACCCCACCTCCGTTAAGGACACTCACAAAGGGAATGCCTTAACTTTGGTGGAGCGTTTTAGTAGACAGAACAGAAATTTACAAGACAGATAAACAATACTTGAGAAATCATAACTTTATTACAGCAGAAAACAGAAATCAGTTTGTTCAGAAAATCATCAGAGTACAAAACTTTAAAATCATAATCCCCACAGAACAGAAGCTATAAAGAACCAAGCCATACTTCAAGTACTTCAAGTAGAAGGAATCCGGATCAAGCTAAAGTATTCCCTCCTTGGATAACCTGGGGGGGTGGGGGGACGGAAGAAAAGGGGCGAAACAAACTAGGTCAGACATACGTCTGGTGAGTCCAGTAACTTTTAACCAGTAAATAAATAAAGGTAAGCATGGCAGGCATACAAAGTGGATAAGAGGATTCACGGTACAGATGGCAGGTATGACGGGACAAATAAGGTAAGATGTATGCTTCACTACAAACTACTCTGCACTATTACTAGTATAACAGGATTAGGTGTTACACTAATGTCTAAACAGAAACAGAAAACATAATAATGGGCCTTTACCACCCTAACAGAGACAGAAACAGAAACAGAATAATCCCTATGGAAACAGAATGTTAGAATTAGGTGCACACTAGTAAATGGGCCTTTACCACCCCAACAGACGGTACCACGTAGAAACTAACAGGTGTTACCACCCAACAGAAACAGACGGTACCCCACAGAATAGACAGAACTAAGTGTACCCTAAATCCTACCCCACGCGATCGGCTCCCTAATACATAAATACCCTGTGCCAGCCCCACAAAAGGGTGTATCATTTCCTAAAGCGGCAACCTTTGAATGACACAGACCTATTTATAGATGTCACGACGTCTTACATCCTCAGAGGCAGACCGGGATCCATGCACGCACATGACCCGGTTGGAACGCACCATCAACACCCCTCGCCATTATCAGAATGAACCGCTTATAATTAGTTCAGTAAGCGTGACCGGACCCTACCTACTGTTGGGTCATAGTTTTGATACCATAAAGGGTTACTGACTAATATGGGTCCCACAACAGATGACACAAGTAATTACCCATCCTAATCTTGTGTCCCCAGACTAACAGATTTCAGATTAACTTGTTTACAAGTTTCAGACATACAGAGTTCAGATTTACTAGTTCACAGATCAGACAATCAAGTTAACAAGTTTTCAGACTAACGGATCAAATGTACAGATTTAACAGACTTACGGATTTTCTAACTTTGTATTGGGTCTACAGATTCGCGAAACGGGTTGTAAAATTCATCAGTCCTGTTGGTTTAACCCTATCCACCCAACACATTTTTGACATCATATTTATCTCAGATTTGCATTAATTAATTATTGAAATATCTAATCGTATTTCACATGCCACCCCAGGCACCCACTTAATTCCACATGCCACCCAAGGCACCCACTTAACCCCCTCATGTCCCTCTACATGCTTATCTGGTTAAGTGTTTCTTAATTCATTAAGACCGTAACCTTATAAAGATCTCTCACATTAGACTGGCATTTGTGGCAGCTGGATTTGCCGGGCGGGTCCGGGCAGTCTTACACCACAAAAGAGTCTAACCTCGTGTCTTTACAACTGTCACGTATTTAATTTATGCCTAAGACCTCCCACATTAGACTGGCATTTGTGGTAGCTGGATTTGTCGGGCGGGTCCGGGCAGTCTTACACCACAAAAGAGCCTAACCTCTTGTCTTAGACGATTAATTACTCCTAATTAATCTTTCCCCAATTTGAATTTCTTTCCCTATTCAAATTATCAATCAATTCCAAATTTAACGATGTCCATAATTGACTCAATTATGTCCATCCATTTATGGTATGTAAAATCATACCAAATTTCACCACAATTATATTTTATGCCTTTTAAGGCATGTATGACAATTAAATCTTTTTAAATCTTTAGACTTTAATTGCTTAAACATTCCTCTTTTGATTAATTAAATTAATTAATCCTTTCCTCTTTTTTATAGGTGTCAATACCTATTTTATTAACAATTTGAATTTCCTATCCATAAATGGTCATATTCAAATTGTACCATTTTCACCCAATTTTACCTATGTCATAATAGGTAATTATCTATATGTTTCCCTACTAGAATCATGTGTCCAATTTACATGATCACTATGTAAATTATGCCTATTACAAATTCCCCTTTTTCCCCGTTTCTTAACTAGCGTAACCGTTTGCGTTTTGGCGTCATCGAGGCTACTAAGTAGTCTCGCCATAACAATAAAATAAAGGGAATGACAAGGTGATTGTTTTCAGTACAGTTTTTGGCATAAGCATGACAACTAGGGAAAATGACATGATAACTTCGCATATAATTATGATTCACCACATAATTAACAACTTGCATAGATTCATAACAACTTGCATAGGTTCATGAATTAACAACTAACATAGGTTCATGATTCTCATCATAGTCAACAACTTATATAGGTTCAAGATTCACAATATAACAACTTGCATGATTCATAACATAATTTCTTACATAGGTGACTTACATAGGTTCATGATCCACAACATAACAACTAGCATAGGTTCATGAATTCATCACACAATAACTTCCATAGGTAACTTACATGATCTCATAATAATTTGCATAGATTCATGATAACAACTTGCATAATAACGACTTGCATAGATTCATGATAACAACTTGCATAGATTCATAATAACCACTTGCATAGATTCATGATAACGACTTGCATATATTCATCATAACGACTTGCATAGATTCATAGTTTCTCAACATAATAACTTGCATCATATCATGATTCACAACAATAATAAACTTGCATCATATCATGATTCACAACAATAATAAACTTGCATCATATCATGATTCGCAACAATAATAAACTTGCATCATATCATGATTCACAACAATAATAAACTTGCATAACTACAAACAACATATACCCAAATCATAGTCTACCACAATTCACTTTTATTTATTTAAACCTAAAAGTGATAGAACTCACCGAATAAGGGGTCTTGAGTTCTGGGTTCTGAATTCTGTAATTGATTAGCGTTCCCTTGTTGTAGACAATTACGTTGTTGTAGTTTTAGGCATGATTTGATTTGTATTGAGTTGCTTTACTTTGTTTCTAGTTAATGGCGGCTACTCTAGGGTTTGGAGTGACAACATGACGACTACTGATCTAATTTTTGATTTGATTCTAGGGTTTGGGTCTACACATGTTTATATAGAATTTCAATTTAATTATAGCCGTCAGATGATCTTATGGTTAATCAAAACCACTCAGTCTAGATTAGAACTATCTAGAAACCCTAATGACTCATTAACTAGTCAAAAATGACTCAGCACTGACTCATCGTTCGAACTAGAAGGCTGTGCAGGTTTTCCCTCAGCCTGGGCGCACTTGGGAAGTGCGCCAATGCAAATTTGTACTGGCGCACTTCCCAAGTGCGCCAGTGCATTTTTTTTTCAAACTTCGTTCGTCCATATCTTCTTCATATGGTATCCGTTTTACGCAAACTCGGACTCTATCTCAAGCAGAATTCCGAGACGAACGCAATGGAATGACCCGTTTCCCTTAATTCCCACATTTGAAATTAAGTATTCTTAAATTTAGTTAATCTGATTATTCAAAAATTCGGTGTGTTACATTCTCCCTTACTTAAAGGATTTCGTCCTCGAAATCTTCAAGTTAAGAAGAATGTGTCCTACCATCCAATCACCCATCTACTCAACCATCGTCCACAAGCATCTATTGTCCTTAGAAAACTTCTAATGTTGTATGAACATATGCAAAAGTGTGTGTATATGTTCCTTATCTAATGCAAAATCAGGCGGTCTACTGATTCAGTTGCCCTCCTCAATGCAAACCATGATAGTGCCATGCGTCCATTATGTATGCGAACGAATCCTATCGACACATATTATTTCTACATGTGTGCTCAACCATTCATCAAAATGCAGCATCCATATGATAACATAACCATTATTTATCCATTAACCTAAATATGCACACACATTTATATGCAATACGAAAGTATTTTCGAGCCGATCTAGTGCCTAGTGTGTGTATATGCATCCATGAGCAACCACTTGCATCCACTTGCAACCATCAAACGTAACATGTCTCAAACACATGTTTACATCCATAGGATTCCTATCTAAAGGTCGAAGACTCGATCAATAGGATATAGTCGAATGATGGAAGCGAGTATAGATAAAATAAAAACTTGGTTCCCATTAGACCTTGGTTGAGAAAATAATTCCCCTAAGTATCAACCCCGAAGACCAAAATCAACATCAGATTGACACCCAGAGGATTAACCTCTTTAGACAATGTCAAAACTGGAAATCTTAACCTTATCAGAAATATTCAGATACTTACAGACTACTGGTACAAATCAAATCACCAAATGATTCTTAGGAAACTAAGCATGATAAAACCCAGAATGTATGCGTCCTAAGCATGATAAAACCCAGAATGTATGCGTCCTACTTGACGCCTAACACAGATATCTCTCAAACCCCAATCTATCACAAGCAGATAAGTCTTAACCCTTATGGGTTTGAGTCTACAGTGGAATTAGAAACAATACTAGTATTAAAGTGCAGAGTATCGGTTACATAATCAAAATGCCATAATCAGAAAGAGTTTCAACTCAACAATCAGATACAGAAATTAAACCTCCTACAGAAAGTTTTCCTAATTCTATCCTATCCACTAGCCTCGAGAGTGTTCGCCTGCCCTCCAGAAGTTGGTCCTGCCTTCTGCCCTTGCCCTCGTTTCTTCGGGCAGTCCCTAGTGAAGTGTCCCATCTCACCACAGTTGAAGCAAGCGCCCTTTCTTTTTCTGCAATCCTTGTTCAGATGAGTCGAGCTTCCACAAGTAAAGCACTTTTTCTCCTTCTTATCTTCATACTTCTCATCCTTCTTGCCTTTCTTCTGCTGTTGTTGTTGCTGTCCTTTCTTGGGTCACGCCTTCTCATTTTTCAGTGTCCCTTCAACTTTTTCCTCTTTCTTTGCTCCTTTGTCCTCTTCATGCATTAGGGCCATATCCACCAGCTTTTCAAAAGTGGCCCCCATGGGAACGTTGGTCATAGCCAATCCGTGTAGCGGCTCATTCAAGCCTTTAACAAATCTCAGAGCCTTCTTCTCAGGTGTGTTCACTAAGTCTAAGCCGAACCTCGCCAACTGATTGAACTTGTTGATGTACTCTTTTACTGACAGATCCCCCTGCTTCAGCACCAAAAACCTTTCCATGTATAGATTCTCTTCGGCCCGCGAGAGAAACTTTGCCACAAACCTCTGCCTAAAATCTGGCCATGTATCGACTGGACGTCCCCCATTTGTGACCTCCCACCAAAACGAGGCCTCATCTTTCATTAGCTAGGCAGCTAGCTGGACTTTTCTTCCATCATCCACTTCAAAGATTCTAAACAATTCTTCCACCTCCTTAAGCCAGTTACGAGCTTCAACAAATGTCTCCATCCCGTGAAAAGGTTTTCCACCCACTGCTCTAAAGTCCTTACATATCTTAGCAAAAGTATCAACGCGAGGAGGAGGGGGAGGAGGGGGAGGAGCATTTGCTGGGCCTGCGATGGCGGCTTTAGCCTCGAGATATTGACGAAACCAACCTGGTACATGAACACCCTTTGGTATCTCAGATGCTTCAGACATGCTAAAACGAAAAAGGAAAGATTCAATACAAAGAACCGAAGGAAAGATATATGGCTCTTGCATAATGTTTTTTTCCAAAACAGATTTTCCTTTTTGAAAATACTTTCTTTTAAAACCTTTTTGAAAAATATTTTCAAAACTTTTATCTAATCTGGTAACCTTCAGCTCTGATACCAAGTGTAACACCCCACCTCCGTTAAGGACACTCACAAAGGGAATGCCTTAACTTTGGTGGAGCGTTTTAGTAGACAGAACAGAAATTTACAAGACAGATAAACAATACTTGAGAAATTATAACTTTATTACAGCGGAAAACAGAAATCAGTTTGGTTACATCTTTACCAAAAACTCAAGTACATAAATATCAGTCTTGTTCAGAAAATCGTCAGAGTACAAAACTTTAAAATCATAATCCCCACAGAACAGAAGCTATAAAGAACCAAGCCATTCTTCAAGTACTTCAAGCAGAAGGAATCCGGATTAAGCTAAAATATTCCCTCCTTGGATAACCGGGGGGGGGGGGGGGGAGGAACGGAAGAAAAGAGGCAAAACAAACTAGGTCAGACATACGTCTGGTGAGTCCAGTAACTTTTAGCCAGTAAATAAATAAAGGTAAGCATGACAGGCATACAAAGTGGATAAGAGGATTCATGGTACAGATGACAGGTATGACAGGACAAATAAGGTAAGATGTATGCTTCACTACAAACTACTCTGCACTATTACTAGTATAACAGGATTAGGTGTTACCCTAATGTCTAAACAGAAACAGAAAACAGAATAATGGGCCTTTACCACCCTAACAGAGACAGAAACAGAAACAAAATAATTCCTATGGAAACATAATGTTAGAATTAGGTGCACACTAGTAAATGGGCCTTTACCACCCCAACAGACGGTACCACGCAGAAACTATCAGGTGTTACCACCCAACAGAAACAGACGGTACCCCACAGAATAGACAGAACTAAGTGTACCCTAAATCCTACCCCAAGCGATCGGCTCCCTAATACATAAATACCCAGTGCCAGCCCCACAAAAGGGTGTATCATTTCCTAAAGTGACAACCTTTGAATGACACAGACCAATTTATAGATGTCACGGCATCTTACATCCTCAGAGGCAGACCGGGATCCATGCACACACATGACCCGGTTGGAACGCACCATTAACACCCCGCGCCATTATCAGAATGAACCGCTTATAATTAGTTCAGTAAGCGTACCCGGACCCTACCTATTGTTGGGTCATAGTTTTGATACCAGAAAGGGTTACTGACAAATATGGGTCCCACACAACAGATGACACAAGTAATTACCCATCCTAATCTTATGTCCCCAGACTAACAGATTTCAGATTTCAGATTAACTTGTTTACAAGTTTCAGACATACAAAGTTCAGATTTACTAGTTCACAGATCAGACAATCAAGTTAACAAGTTTTCAAACTAACGGATCAGATGTACAGATTTAACAGACTTACGGATTGTCTAACTTTGTATTGGGCCTACAGATTCACGAAACGGGTTGTAAAATTCATCAGTCCATTGGTTTAACCCTATCCACCCAACACATTTTTGACATCATATTTATCTCAGATTTGCATTAATTAATTATTGAAATATCTAATCGTATTTCACATGCCACCCCAGGCACCCACTTAATTCCACATGCCACCCAAGGCACCCACTTAACCCCCTCATGTCCCTCTACATGCTTATCTGGTTAAGTGTTTCTTAATTCATTAAGGCCGTAACCTTATAAAGACCTCTCACATTAGACTGGCATTTGTGGCAGCAGGATTTGTCGGGCGGGTCCGGGCAGTCTTACACCACAAAAGAGTCTAACCTCGTGTATTTACAACTGTCACGTATTTAATTTATGCCTAAGACCTCCCACATTAGACTGGCATTTGTGTCAGCTGGTTTTGCCGGGCGGGTCCGGGTAGTCTTACACCACAAAAGAGCCTAACCTCGTGTCATAGACGATTAATTACTCCTAATTAATCTTTCTCCAATTTGAATTTCTTTCCCTATTCAAATTATCAATCAATTCCAAATTTAACGATGTCCATAATTGACTCAATTATGTCCATCCATTTATGGTATGTAAAATTATACCAAATTTCACCACAAATATATTTTATGCCTTTTAAGGCATTTATGCCAATTAAATCTTTTTAAATCTCCAGACTTTAATTCTTTAAACATTCCTCTTTTGATTAATTAAATTAATTAATCCTTTCCTCTTTTTTATAGGTGTCAATACCTAACTTATTAACCATTTGAATGTCCTATCCATAAATGGTCATATTCAAATTGTACCATTTTTACCCAATTTTACCTATGTCATAATAGGTAATTATCTATATGTTTCCCTACTAGAATCATGTGTCCAATTTACATGATCACTATGTAAATTATGCCTATTACAAATTCCCCTTTTTCCCCGTTTCTTAACTATCATAACCGTTTGCGTTTTGGCGTCATCGAGGCTACTAAATAGTCTCGCCATAACAATAAAATAAAGGGAATGACAAGGTGATCGTTTTCTGTACAATTTTTGGCATAAGCATGACAACTAGGGAAAATGAAATGATAACTTCTCATATAATTATGATTCACCACATAATTAACAACTTGCATAGATTCATAACAACTTGCATAGGTTCATAAATTAACAACTAACATAGGTTCATGATTCTCATCATAGTCAACAACTTATATAGGTTCAAGATTCACAATATAACAACTTGCATGATTCATAACATAACTTCTTACATAGGTGACTTATATAGGTTCATGATCTACAACATAAAAACTAGCATAGGTTCATGAATTCATCACACAATAACTTCCATAGGTAACTTACATGATCTCATAATAATTTGCATAGATTCATGATAACAACTTGCATAATAACGACTTGCATAGATTCATGATAACAACTTGCATAGATTCATAATAACCACTTGCATAGATTCATGATAACGACTTGCATAGATTCATCATAACGACTTGCATAGATTCATAGTTTCTCAACATAATAACTTGCATCATATCATGATTCACAACAATAATAAACTTGCATCATATCATGATTCACAACAATAATAAACTTGCATCATATCATGATTCACAACAATAATAAACTTGCATAACTACAAACAACATATACCCAAATCATAGTCTACCACAATTCACTTTTATTTATTTAAACCTAAAAGTGACTAGAACTCACCGAATAAGGGGTCTTGAGTTCTGGGTTCTGATTTCTGTAATTGATTAGCGTTCCCTTGTTGTAGACAATTATGTTGTTGTAGTTTTAGGCTTGATTTGATTTGTATTGATTTGCTTTACTTTGCATCTAGTTGGTGGCGGCTACTCTAGGGTTTGGAGTGACAACATGACAGCTACTGATATAATTTTTAATTTGATTCTAGGGTTTGGGTCTACACATGTTTATATAGAATTTCAATTTAATTATAGCCGTCAGATAATCTTATGGTTAATCAAAACCACTCAGTCCAGATTAGAACTATCCAGAAACCCTAATGACTCATTAACTAGTCAGAAATGACTCAGCACTGACTCATCGTTCGAACCATAAGGCTATGCAGGTTTTCCCTCGGCCTGGGCGCACTTGGGAAGTGCGCCAATGCAAATTTGTACTGGCGCACTTCCCAAGTGCGCCAGTGCATTTTTTTTTCAAACTTCGTTCGTGCATATCTTCTTCATACGGTATCTGTTTTACGCAAACTCGGACTCTATCTCAAGCAGAATTCCGAGACGAACGCAATGGAACGACCCGTTTCCCTTAATTCCCACATTTGAAATTAAGTATTCTTAAATTTAGTTAATCTGATTATTAAAAAATTCGGGGTGTTACAAGTATGTTTATCGATTCTGATCTATTTCTGTTGCTCCTTTAATCTCGTGTTTTGGGACTTGTCTATCTTTATGCTCATGACAAGTTTATGATCTATTCAGCAGTTTTCTTGATTCATAATGAAGTTTTCATCAAGTTGTAATATTTATGCCTATGATGATTTTTTTCTCTGATCTCATTTTTATTCAGTTTCTATCTCCCCCAATTTATTTTCTTTCATGAACCTTGGTCAATTTCGGACCTTGGCCTAAAATCGTGATTTGCGTACGATATGTATACGGGGGAATTATGAGATTATTGCCTATATGAATATGATGTAATAATTGGCAACATGAAATTGGATATTATCATTGTATTTGCAAGTTTGGGCTTGATCTGTAAATTTTGGTATAATCTTGTTATGAACAAATTTGCATAAATATTATATAGATGGAATTTGGCATAAATAGGATCTATGTAATGTAACATGAGATTTGGTATATATAACATGTATGTAATTTGGCATGTAAATTAAACCACGAGTTCTCGGGCCTATGTAAATTAAATCAAAAGATTAGGCTTACGATTGGGCATATGTAGAATTGGGGATTTGAATATAAAAGCGATTGTAAATTTGATAATTAGCATAAATATGTATTATGAACTTGGGTAGTTGGCGTGTGTTGTAATAAAAAGATTACAGTTTGGGATAACTACATCATGAATCATGATTTGGGTTTATTTGGGCATGATACATGCAATTTTGGCTAGAACTCGATATGGGTGAAATAGCATAAACTTGGCATACATGTAAATAGGCAAGAATTGGACATATGTAATTTGACTAGAATTGGGTATATATATATAAATTGGCATGTAATTTTGGAACTTGGGCATATGTTTATTAATATGTAAAGTTGGGAATTTGAAACATGAAAATGACTTTGTATTGGATAATTGACTTGAACACGAACATGGGCATTTCTATATGTTAAACACATGAACTGATATTGGGGTTTTGGGTGGAATACGACCATTAATGAACCTTTGACACGAGGTTAAACTCAGTTTATGGTGTAAATCTGCCCGGAACCGCCCGGCAAATCCAGTAGCCACAAAGTGTCAGTCTAATGTGAGAGGTCGAAGGCTAAATTGTAGGCGTAACGATTTATGACACGAGGTTAGACCCAGTTTGTGGTGTAAATCTGCCCGGAACCGCCCGACAAATCCAGTGGCCACAAAATACACGGTCTAATGTGAGAGGTCATGATTCGTTCGTCATAATGAATGAATTAAGGAATACTAACAATAACAAGACGTGGGTATGGTTAGAGGGTTAGGTGGGATGACATGGAAATTTGACATGTAAATGTGGACCTAACCGGTATGAGTTAAGAACATGTAAAACTTATAAATGTGGGCTTAACCAACATAATAGTTAATCAGACCAATGCGTGGGTTAAGTAACATGGCTAGATTAATGACACTTAACCAATATAACATGACACGTGGCAGGGTTAAGTCAACTTGAACATGTAGACAATACTTAACCAACTTAGCATGATACGTGGGCGGGTTAAGCCATGAACCGCTTGAATATACTTAACCAATTTGACACGATGATTTGATAGGGTTAAGTCATGAACCACTTGAATATACTTAGCCAATTTGACACGATGACCTGATAGGGTTAAGTCATGAACCAATTGAATATACTTAACCAATTTGACACGATGACCTGATAGGGTTAAGTCATGAACCGCTTGAATATACTTAACCAATTTGACACGATGATTTGATAGAGTTAAGTCATGAACCACTTGAATATACTTAACCAATTTGACACGATGATTTGATAGGGTTAAGTCATGAACCGCTTGAATATACTTAACGAACTTGACACATGATTCGTAGGGCTAAGTCATGAACTTGAATGACAACACTTAGCCAATTTGACATGACACGTAGGCGGGTTAAGTCACAACTTGAATGACAACACTTAACCAACTTGACATGCTAGACTGATGGGGTTAAGTCTCGAATTTAAATGACAACACT
Source organism: Allium sativum (assembly GCA_030737875.1). Lineage (NCBI taxonomy): Eukaryota > Viridiplantae > Streptophyta > Magnoliopsida > Asparagales > Amaryllidaceae > Allium > Allium sativum. Next base: position 196,766,645 of record CM060910.1, on the reverse strand, counting down.
TAACCTACTGGATGGAAACCCTAGTTACGCGGTCCTTTTCAGCAGTAACCCACTAGATGTATCAAGGTACCCTGGAACTAGGCAGGGTGGGGCACGATTACTGGGCTGATTGTAAGCGACCAGAACGACGACTGAGTTGGTGCGCCATTGTAGGTTCAGGCGGACTATGGTCGTGCACGTAGTCCAGAGTTGAAAAAGCAGGCATTGGGCACCAGTAGGTTTACACTGTGCGTGCTTGATTCGTGTCGGTGGTTGGCACCCTAGGGCTTGATACACCCTATGGTGGACCTAGCACAGGTGACTACATTTCGTGATTGGGCCGTATGACACAGACACATGAACGAGCTAGGACTTGTAGGGAGCCGACCGATTAATAGATCGTTACGTGGAATTCGTTAGGTAGCATAATCCATAGTGGTCCTAGGTGGCATAAACCCTAATCGAATCTAGAAAACATGCAATAGGTAGCATAATCCCTAGTGGTCCTAGGTGGCATAAATCCTAGTTGAGCACGCAATAGTTCATGATAAGGTAACCTAGCCAGAACAAGGGTGGCAATCCAAACGGTTTCAAGAATGGTGGCACTACGTTGAAGTAGTATAGAAATACGTGATGAAACCCGTACGATATACGGCAAGGGACTGTACATATACATGGAAAGGATGATACGGGTTGGGGTACTAGTACAGTTGATGCAGAGAATACAGGAAATCAAAGAAAATAGTGGAATGGTGAAGCTTAGAAATCTTGCGATGTTATACTTAGTAGAAACCTTGCAATGTTATACTTGATTCATCGTGCCTGTAGCCTACCTTGTCATCATGCTTATGTTTACTTTCAGTTTATTCATGCCATATTATCTTCACCTGTTTTTATGCTGAAAGCCACTAGGACTTACTCAGTCTTTATGACTGACCCAGTTTGTTTCGCCTCTTTTTCTTTCGTTTCCCCCCCCCCAGGTTCGCAGGGTGGGAATACAGCTTAGTTCGGATCTTACCAAGCTCCAAGGCTCTTTCATGTACTGCTTGGATCTCTCTTGGCTATGGCTTGCTTTGCTGTTTTACTTGGGGAATGATTTATGACTATGGTTTTATGCTTCTTTACTATTGCAAGACAGATTTCGATGTAATGGATTTAGTAGCATTTTGATGTAAAAAGGCTTTAGACCATTCTAGATTTTAAAGCAATGAAATTTGGTTCTTCTTCCGCTATTTTATATGTTCTGTCTTGTAATATTTCTGTGTATGTTTACCTAGATAATGCTCCACCAAACTTAGTGCATTCCCTTTGTGAGTGACCCTAGCGGAGGTGGGGTGTTACAGTTGGGATCGCAGAGACAAGATCTAGACAATGGCACTGACTAGGAGTCATTGGGCGTAGTTGGATTTTCAGTTAATTTTCAACGTGCGTTTATAATCAAATGGAATAAATAACGCATCAACCGTCAACCGAATAGACTGATGAGTTAATTCTCACACTTTTCTGGACTGCTATGATGTGACAAATCCATATAAAAATAGAAATTGGTTGATTGGCTGTTTTGGTTGCTTTTGGTTGCTTTGACCGTTAAGTATATTATCGACATTTATTTATTTATTTAAAATTATCTATTTTTGTTATAATAATTCGTGCTGTAGAGAAGAACAGGTTGGAGGGATCCGACCGGATTCCTCAAGATATTTTGTATATTGTTTATTTTACATTGTTGATCCATGAATTTATTCGAACACCACATGATATTCAAAAATGTTTGAATATGGATGGTTTGATGGATGTGACCATTGTTGTATTTTTAAATCAATCGACAGTTCTGATTGAGTAGTTGGCAGCGAAGGCCTAAAATATACTGTTTGAGATGTTGTTCTGTCGTCGGGCAAATTAACGGAGTATATAGTTATAAATTTATTTTATAACTAATTTAAAGGTTTAAATTTATTTTATATAAGTCGATTAAAATGGGAATTTTATATTTAAATTATATTTTACCAAAGGGATCGTTAAATGTTTATATAGCATATTCTATGTCATTTTTTTGAATAGAAAATTAGAAACTAACCTACGAGTTAGTAAAAATGAAATAATGGGTTTTTATAAATAATTAAAATAATGTTTTAAATTAATTAAGTTAATTAATTTGAGTGAAAAGAGAAAAGAGAATCAGTTAACAATTTAACTGATGTTTATAGTGGACAAGGTCGACTGTAAAAGTTGAAATTGGCGATTGAATCAATTTGATTGATACTATCAATGGTCTTTCCAGTATTCGTTAAATTTAACGAATGGTGTTAAATGTTAGTGAGTCTTCGATTAACTATATATTATAGTAGTTATCGAATTGCTTATCGTTATTAAAGTAAATTGTTATTTAATAAGCCTTTATTGTGATAATTATCCTATTTCTTTGTTAATACCAAAGTTAACTATTTTTACCTAGTTAATATTCAAGTTAATTATTATTGTAATTAATTATAATTAAAGTAATGGTTTTTAATTGGAGTTTAATTACGAAGCGATTAAGTGGGCGAGTTAAATTATTTAGATTCGAACTAAATTTAAGATATCAATTAAGGGATGAAGTTCTATCGTGACACAACCAAACGTGTTAAGTAAACTTATCATAGTTTACAAAGTTTTCTAATTATATTAGAATTAAAATTGGTGTATAGAATGCTTTAAAAGATTTTAAAGTTAATAGAAGAGGTTAATAACGTTTACTTAAATTAAGTAAACACATTAAGATTGGAATAGGATTTCAACAAGGAAGTGTGACATTAAAACCATATTTTAAATCGAATGGTAATGGTAGGAGAAAGGAGAAAGGAAAATCGACGTGATTTCATTAAGTAGAAATAGTGGAGATTATAATGGATGGTTGAATGGATTCTTGGAAAAAGGATATTGGATAGTTTAATAGTGTGAGTGGAGGGATTACAAGACAAGTACCAATGTAAGAAATGGTTAAGGCAAAATCATCTTGGATTCGAATGGTAAATAAGATTTGGGAAATTTACTCAACAAAGTAAAAAGAATTGACTTGTAGAGTTGTTTCTCAAATAAAAGAAAATGGCTTTTAAAACCATGATAAATGGAAACGGAATAACTGATGTTGAAAGGAAAACTTCTATTATCTTAAGATAAGAGTGTCGTCGGTCAAGGTCTAAGTGGTAATTAGAATACCCCAACGTGAACGGCTTCACAATTATCGAGAGATAGTATTAGTTGAAATAGGTAAAAAGGTGATTATCGAGTAATTTTAACTAACAAGATTTATTACCCAAATAACATTTAAAATGAATTAACTATGTTGGTCTAGTTAATCGACAAGATAACTATGTGTATTTAATCATAATTAAAGCGAGTGTTCGAAAAATTGGAATTTCTTTTATTTAAAATAAAATAAAGAAATTATGGAAAGGATTCAAAGTTTAGTTCAAATTATATAAATAAAGTTGTGAAAAGGGTTTAACCGAAACGATGAGATTAAAAACAACGAGTTGGATTAGTGGAATGTTTTAATTGAGTTAAGGAAGGATTTTGGGATTTAAACCATGTCATTGCTTAAATAGAAATATAATGGCATTTCCAAGGATAGAGGAAATGGAAAGAAGATTTATAAACCATAGTGGTATTTTCAAATATAAGAAGTTACAAAAAGGTTTTGAAAATGCAAATGATGTACTAGGATATAAAGGATAATACAAGATGTTCTATAAAGATAGTAATGTTCCCCGACAAAGGAAATAAAGAGTGATGTTTGGTAAATTCGCTATTCCAAGAATATATGGATTAATGCTTTTAAAGTAATAAACCAGAGAGTTTTGTCAAAAGAGAATTTATGGAATTGATCATAAGAATCGATAAATGGCAAGATGAAATATGTCAATAGAAATAACCTGAGCTGCCAACGTACTTAACAACATTGTTATAAATTGATAGTTAAACCACCGACTATCAAATGAATTATTCTTGAACTATTTTGACGTGTTGTTTCGAAGAGACCGGGATAAGAACTAGACCCAAAACCACTTCGAATCAACTGTGCGGACGCGACTAACTTGAAGGAGATAAAGATGAAGTGAATTGAAGACCGTAGATATATGTATAAAACGGAAGAACTACTTAAATCTCTGACTCATGACCAGAGATATAATGTGGTTCTGCCGTGTTTAAAATCTACGGATTCGCAAGGACTACTCGCTATTGATCTATAGAGTGATTCCTAGGATGCAGTAGGAGGGTGCCTTCGGTTCATCCTATTCCTGGATGACTTGTATGGACGAATGTATGACAAAGTATTTCCAAAGGAATTGCGTACATTGTTTTCTTCAAACGTACCAAGTTTGTGGCACAGAAGGGAAACTTTTTTAGCTTAACAACTAGAGTGTTTTTGTGGAAATCAATTAGTGATTTCTGGAGGATATGACAATGTGGCATTCAAAGTAAATGGAGGAATACTGTCCTGAAGAATAAGCGTAACCTCTAGCCTCATCAACGGGGAAATGACAGAAATCGGGCAGGCAGCATGGCTATGTGGGTCGCTCCCATTAGGGTGTATAATCACCTATCTAGAGAAATTCCTTTTGCTTCTTTAATCTATCAATGTTGTCCCTTTTTGGGAAACGGTGGGTCGCACCCAACCGTTGGTTATATACATTCGATACACTCAAGTGAAATGAGTGGTTGGTCATGTATGGGCCGGGTTGCAAGACGTTCTTGTTGAACCCAGTGTATTCGCCTCTAGAGATACACTATCGGCAGGTGGTCCCATACCTTGTCATAGTCGGAATCCAATCTCCAATAAGCACCCACGATTTTGTTTGTATGCTATTTATGTAGAGCGTAAGATGCAAGCGTTCTACTATATTAATATTTATTTGTGAATTGATAGACGTTATTATAATATCAGAAAACATATTGATTTCAAACTGTTTGGGTTATAGTAAGGTAAAAACCATCCGTATTTATGTGTGGGCTGGTCTTATTATTATCCTTTTATTTCAAAAAGGATTTTTCAAAGTTAAACAAGTTGTTTGTGCCGTGAATTTATCACTGAAAGGATTCCAGACTGACCTAGGTGAATTTTGCTTTGCTTCAAATGTGCTCGGGTCAGACCGAGTATATTTACAGGTTTGGTTTTCGCTGGAGTTCTGGGGCTAGAAGCAGGAGGCTTCACTGTTAGATATATAAAGTGTGTTTTCGCTGTGACAGATATATGTTGTACTTTGATGATTGGTATGTATATACAGTTTTCTTTTGTATAAAGAAATTTGATATATTATATGTTATTCATTCCGCTGTGAGATTCTGATGTGTTCTTCTTCTTTCTTCTATTCTAATATTTCTTTCTTTCTTTCCCCATCCTCTAATTTCTTTCTAATAACTATCTGGTGTTGTTCGATACTTGGGTTTTGGCAAGTGATATGGGTTTTTATGTATTATTGTCGAAATTCGAGCATCAAATTTCCCGCCGGGACGTTACAAATTTTCTTTGATGTTGCATTCTTTAACAAATTTAAAATATAACAACTATGTATCTTGCATAGTGTATTCATACACTAACATATTTTTATACTTTTGATTTAAATTTGTTTTATCACATTTCATTTAGATTTCCTCATTAAAATTAAATGCCAACGGTTGGAAAAAGTCGGGACATTACAGTCCACCCCTCTTAAAAGAATTTCGTCCCCAAAATTAAAGTAAGAAAGATAGAAAGATTTTCGCAAAAGATGATACTTCATATCATAACTACTTAGTACATTATAATTATAAACTAGTTCCATACTCGTACTAGTAATACATAACATATTACCATACATAGGGTTATACTTGACTGATTCAAGTCATACGCTACCATATAATATACCTATATATAGTTCGACACATCGATCCATCCTACTCCACTGACACTGTGTAGGTACCTTTCACGATTCCTTTTCCTTTCATATCCCCAGAAGTTGACGGCTCATTCATGATAGCATAAACATTAGTCTGTGGTGTCTTCTTCATCAGTGGGAAATCCTTGACCATGTGTCTAGGCCGATGGCAATTGAAACAAAGATTCTTTACCACCATCTCATTTCTCTGATTCTGATTCTGCTGTTGCTGAGGTTTCTTTTGCTGCTGGGTTTGTTCGGGTTCCTTATCCTTTGGCTACTTACAAAATCTAGTGATATGTCCCTTTTGTTTGCAGTTGTGACACAAAACATTCTTGAAACGATTTTCATATTTCTCTTCCCCTGTATCTCCTTTTTCCTTCTTCTCCCAATTTGGATTGGATTTCCTCTTCCAGGGATTCTCTCCACTGCTTTCTCCAGTCCGAGCCTTTTCTACTGTTTTCTTAGCATCCAAGGCTTCATACCTGAGTGCTAAATCCATTAATTCAACAAATGGGTCTTTCAGATGTCCTATCATACGGCCTTGCAGACTATCCTTCAGTCTAGCAACAAACATCTCGTTCTTCTTCAGTGAAGTTTTTACCAACTCCGGTCCAAAGCTTGACAGTGCATTGAACTTGTTTTCATAATTAGTCACTGACAGGTCTCCTTGCTTCAAGTCAATAAAGTCTCGGTACATCCTTATTTTCCCAGTGGCTGGCAGATACTGGCCTTCAAAAGCTTCTTTGAACATCGCCCAAGTAAAATTCTCCTCAGGAGTGTTTGCAGTCTGAGCGTCCCACCAGATTGCTGCAGCTCCTTCCAAATTCCATGAAGCTAAGAGATGTTTATACTCGTCGTCCAACTTCAGTCCCTTAAAAATCTTCTCACATGATCTTATCCATGCTTGGACTTCAATCAGTGATTCAGTACCCTTAAAAAACTTTTCCTCCCAGAGTAGTGTAGTTCTTGCATATCATTGCAAAGTTTGGCTGTGTTGGAGCTTGGACCACTTCAGTTGTATCCACTTGGGTTTGATTAACAGTGTGCCCATTTGTCGTAGTTGCCCTACTTTCTCCTTGGTCTCGTCTTGCTTGAGAACTCATTATCAACTTTCTGAAGATACGATTTAAGAGTTAATACTCATTCGGAAGATAGTCTTAGGGATAACCTAAATTAATAACTAGGGTCGTCCTATACTATAATAGTTTTTATAAAAATATGCTCTCTCAGCACTAACTCACAGCCAAGGTATTCAGAAAACCTAAGCTCTGATACCAAACTGTAACGGCGAGATTTTCGATGCCTCGAAAGTCGTGTCATTATTGAAAGAATTTAGAAGATGAAATAGAAAAGATAGAACTAATAGAATAGAAGAATAAGAAGACATCAGAATCTCATAGCGGAATTTCACAAATACATAATATATTACATCATAGAGTCTGATACATCATAGTACACATCATAATACATCATCATCATAGTTCAACAACATAATTATACATTACCATATACTATAATGTGAAAACCCGTAACTTCCCCGTAAAGGAAAGCGTCGGATAGTTCGAGAACAAACCACAACAGAACGCATACAAAAGAACATTTCACTGTATATTACAACAATGCATCAGATTACAAGAATATACAGAGTATAAATGAATATTACACAGAAATATCAGAGATTTAAATTACATTTAAATACATAGCAGCGGAAAATAATACAATACACAACTAGGAGTAGATATACGGATACAAAGCTTTCCGGATATCATTCCAGCTGTAAACCAGGATCCTGTGAATATAAATCTGCAAAACCAAAACTACTAGCTGCCCGTGTCAAAATAAGGGAACCCAGAGTTTAGGTTAAAACAATAAACTCCAGGTCAGTCATGGGACTGGTGTGAGAACTAAAAACAGTTATTTATCTTTATTTTTAAAGTTAGGTAAATCAAGGGACCACGCCGTATAACACGGAACGGGTTTCCTCCCAAGAATACCAGTGCATAAAACAAACAGCGCAATGCTAAATAAAGAAAAATGAAGCTGTTATAAGACCCAGGTCCTATCACACAATGCAACGCAAGCCGGGGGATAGGGTTTTCCCTTATAACAGCCAAAGAATGCTTGATACGTTTTAAAACAAATCATTTGATACTATAATAAGTGTATAGTGTATAAAACAACTTCAAATCATAAGTATCAATCATAGGCGGCATGGGTACCATATATCATGTCGCCATACTAGTTTTACAATTAAAACCGCAAATGTCACGTATTTGGAAATTGGATTTCCGTCTATGAACCGAGGCAAAAGATAGTCCTCAACCGATTCGAGACTGCCTAGCCCGAGCCTCAGGATCAGAGCTCGAGTGACCCTTGGATCCTCAGGGCCAGTCCACCGATGTGGATTAAACTTAAACCCCGAACATGCGCTTCCCCGCCCTATGGGGCGTAAACGAGCCAACTAAATGACTCCATCGGTTCGAGAACGACCGATCAATCCGAGGTGCCTCGCAACAGCAACAACCACATAAGTCAAACTCGTCAGGGCGTGTAAAACCACTGACGCCACTTCTAGCTAGGAAGAAACGCATGCCCTCCCTGACGTCCTCTCCCGTTTTTGGTTCATACCGGGTGTGAAACTCGCGAATCAAACGTTACACAAAGCTACGCCACAAAGGCCGTGCTTTGATCATCACCACAAGACTTTGCTTTTCAACAGAAGCCTCGATCAATTGCCACTTAGTCATGCCACACAGGCAATTCACTCCATGCGTTTGATACCCATCAATATATAACCCCTGAGCTCGTACGTCTCAGAGAAGGGCGTTAAGCAAGAGAATAAATTCTCCGCCGCCAAACAGATATATATTTAATAGAGATCAATCACACGGACTAAAATCCAATGTCAGACACACAGTCCATTTACAAGTCCGTTCTGGGTCTGAACGAAACCGGAGGCACCTAGTACCCCGCATATCCATCGATCTCCAAGTACGTCTGGACGATCACTAACTGTTTCCATCTTCTTGGGTGTACAGCCCAATCAAGATCATCAGTTATCACCCAAACGACGTGAAGACTTCCGGTCTTCGACCATCGTCTTCATCTTCGACACCACGTCGAATCAGTTATTCAGAATGGGATAAACCCGGTCTTTCTGAATAACTCGCGTATATATTATAAAAGTGTTACACAAACACAACATACGCCTCATTCCAATTCATCAGTCACTAACCGCAAATTAATCAAGAGGATAATTCCCCAAATATTAACCCCGAAGGCCGAAACCAACATCAGATCAATATCCAGAAAACCGTTCTGCTTAGCTAACCGACAGTTAGTTTCTGATTTCACATTCATAGGGAAAGGTTCCCATTAATTTTATCAAAGATAAATTCCTTGAATTTATTCTTTAATCCATTTTTGAATATCAATTCAAACTAGTCGGGATTAGCGAACCTTACCGAAGTAACCATTTGTTTTAATTTCCCAATCCCAACCTATTCATCCCATGAAGTAAAACTGGAAATACTTCATATCTAACACCACAGTGTTATCGGTAAATTCAATTACCATTTCACGTTCAAATCTAATTAAAGATTTAACTATCGCCTGGAGCAAAACTGGTGATACTCCATTTTCGATCCTTTCAATCTAATTAAAGATTCATTAAAACTCCACTTAGTTTTAATCTTCGACTGGGTTAAAGAATCAGTGTCATTTAAAACACGGTTCACGATAAACCCAAAAACACATTCCATTAATTATCGGGTTAAAGAACGAGTGTTATTTAAAACACTGTTCACGATAAACCCAAAAATCAATATCAATTCAATTCCAATTAAATATCGTTTAATTGGTACACTTCATTAAATCTAAATAAAAAGATTTAATCTTTTCTCAATTGGGTTCAAGAACAGTGTTAGTGAAGACACCATTCACGACAAACCCAAATCACATTCGATATTCAATACAAGGCTCTGAATAGAAAATATATCGGCTTATATTCAATATCAAATTCTACGACTAACAAATGTCGTATTGGAAATAACGATATATATATCTATATCTTTCAAATTTCCATAACCACAACTGCATAATCACGAAATCCAACATCGAAATATTCCGAAGACAATTTCGATTCAAATCCACTCCAATGCAATCATTGGATATTCTGGTTATTTTTAAAACCCTTTTCAAATTCAATTTATTTATTTAAAAATAAATAGAATTATATTCCTAGTTCAAAAATAGTTCATTTCGATAAAAATCTATTTTTATCTTTTCAAATATGGAGTTTTTCATCCCAAATTTTCCCAAATCATTTCTTATGATTTTACACAAATTACTACTATTTTTAATAATTTTATCAAGGCCCGTACAGTCGATTTCCATCAACGGCCATCGAACTGCACTTATAGCGACCTTTTTCGAATTTGATTTGGACATAATTCCAAATCCAATCGTTAGATTTCTAATTTCTATTATTCGTTAGAAAGCTCTTTTCGATACGAACCCAACGGTTCCGGTTTTAGGAGAATCCGACGGTCGGATCTCCCGTAATGTCCGTTTGAAATCAATGGTCGAAATTCGCGAACTGCCGCGGCGCGGCGCGTTCTATTCAGGCCATTATATTATATATAATATATATATAATATATTTCGTCGATTTCTATTTAAAACGAATTATATAAATATTTATATTCTAACGACGACGCGTATAATATATACGTTCGAATTCTATTCAAAATAAATCTCTCCTCGATATTATTTAAAATAATTCATTTTAAATAAACAAAATTCGCTAAAATCGCCGAAATAAAAATTTTAAACTGGCCCAGATTTTCGGGTTGTTACAATCTCCCCCACTTAAAACTTTTCGTCCCCGAAAAGGAACAAAGTCGAAAGTGGTTTGATAATTCAACTCTACGTTCGATCTGGCTTCCATTCTCCAACCTTTCAGTTTCTGAGAATTTTCAAAAATTTCAAAAATTTGGCTAACTCCCTAAATTTTCGAAAAATTTCACCATAACCTCCCCTGCACCGGGAGCATCGGGGAATTTCAAATAGCTTCCCCGGTCCTTCAGATCTCAAAAAGAAAAAGAAAAAGCCAAGCGGCTAGCCAATAGGCTCACAAAATCATCATCACCCAAACAAAACAGGAAATTATGTAGTAAACATGTACCTATTTGTCGGGCAAACAAATTTTATTCTCGCTCTAGCCTCCTTGCTATGACCTGTTCAATATAAACATATGTATATGCAAGCAAATGCGACCAAATTTCAATATAATTCAATATGTGATTCAATTAGGCTAAATGGTTCAAAATTATCAAACAAATAAACAAACAACACAAACATCAATCAATTAGTTGATTAGCTTTTCAAATTCATAATTTTAATACATATACCAAAATCAAATTTTTGATGCCAAATCACCACAATAGGCCTTATCTAAATTTCTTTTTGGTTCTCACACCAGTCAAATGGAAATATATAGAAATCACACCTTCGTTACTCGAACATGAATACTAATGACGACTAGTCAATCATCAGAATCATCTTCGGGCCACTAGAGTATGATTCTATATCTATCCAGTATATTAAAACTTCGAATACACGTGGATCAGACGTATACGCAAAATCTATATATACTGGACTGTCCAACTCAATATAAATAGATAATCAAATACGAATGATTGATTTAAATTTTCAAAACAAGAATTGTTTTCATTTGAAAAATATACTCTTCACACTCGTTCTAGGATACTACTGATCCCATCTCTAACGAGTCATTCCCCTTGGATTTTACCAATCCAATATCTGATGAATTCTTTCGTATGGTTCTAACGTGCCATGTTCTCTGCTTTGTAAACCAAAGCTCTGATACCAACTGTGAAAACCCGTAACTTCCCCGTAAAGGAAAGCGTCGGATAGTTCGAGAACAAACCACAACAGAACGCATACAAAAGAACATTTCACTGTATATTACAACAATGCATCAGATTACAAGAATATACAGAGTATAAATGAATATTACACAGAAATATCAGAGATTTAAATTACATTTAAATACATAGCAGCGGAAAATAATACAATACACAACTAGGAGTAGATATACGGATACAAAGCTTTCCAGATATCATTCCAGCTGTAAACCAGGATCCTGTGAATATAAATCTGCAAAACCAAAACTACTAGCTGCCCGTGTCAAAATAAGGGCACCCAGAGTTTAGGTTAAAACAATAAACTCCAGGTCAGTCATGGGACTGGTGTGAGAACTAAAAACAGTTATTTATCTTTATTTTTAAAGCTAGGTAAATCAAGGGACCACGCCGTATAACACGGAACGGGTTTCCTCCCAAGAATACCAGTGCATAAAACAAACAGCGCAATGCTAAATAAAGAAAAATGAAGCTGTTATAAGACCCAGGTCCTATCACACAATGCAACGCAAGCCGGGGGATAGGGTTTTCCCTTATAACAGCCAAAGAATGCTTGATACGTTTTAAAACAAATCATTTGATACTATAATAAGTGTATAGTGTATAAAACAACTTCAAATCATAAGTATCAATCATAGGCGGCATGGGTACCATATATCATGTCGCCATACTACTTTTACAATTAAAACCGCAAATGTCACGTATTTGGAAATTGGATTTCCGTCTATGAACCGAGGCAAAAGATAGTCCTCAACCGATTCGAGACTGCCTAGCCCGAGCCTTAGGATCAGAGCTCGAGTGACCCTTGGATCCTCAGGGCCAGTCCACCGATGTGGATTAAACTTAAACCCTGAACATGCGCTTCCCCGCCCTATGGGGCGTAAACGAGCCAACTAAATGACTCCATCGGTTCGAGAACGACCGATCAATCCGAGGCGCCTCGCAACAGCAACAACCACATAAGTCAAACTCGTCAGGGCGTGTAAAACCACTGACGCCACTTCTAGCTAGGAAGAAACGCATGCCCTCCCTGACGTCCTCTCCCGTTTTTGGTTCATACCGGGTGTGAAACTCGCGAATCAAACGTTACACAAAGCTACGCCACAAAGGCCGTGCTTTGATCATCACCACAAGACTTTGCTTTTCAACAGAAGCCTCGATCAATTGCCACTTAGGCATGCCACACAGGCAATTCACTCCATGCGTTTGATACCCATCAATATATAACCCCTGAGCTCGTACGTCTCAGAGAAGGGCGTTAAGCAAGAGAATAAATTCTCCGCCGCCAAACAGATATATATTTAATAGAGATCAATCACACGGACTAAAATCCAATGTCAGACACACAGTCCATTTACAAGTCCGTTCTGGGTCTGAACGAAACCGGAGGCACCTAGTACCCCGCATATCCATCGATCTCCAAGTACGTCTGGACGATCACTAACTGTTTCCATCTTCTTGGGTGTACAGCCCAATCAAGATCATCAGTTATCACCCAAACGACGTGAAGACTTCCGGTCTTCGACCATCGTCTTCATCTTCGACACCACGTCGAATCAGTTATTCAGAATGGGATAAACCCGGTCTTTCTGAATAACTCGCGTATATATTATAAAAGTGTTACACAAACACAACATACGCCTCATTCCAATTCATCAGTCACTAACCGCAAATTAATCAAGAGGATAATTCCCCAAATATTAACCCCGAAGGCCGAAACCAACATCAGATCAATATCCAGAAAACCGTTCTGCTTAGCTAACCGACAGTTAGTTTCTGATTTCACATTCATAGGGAAAGGTTCCCATTAATTTTATCAAAGATAAATTCCTTGAATTTATTCTTTAATCCATTTTTGAATATCAATTCAAACTAGTCGGGATTAGCGAACCTTACCGAAGTAACCATTTTTTTTAATTTCCCAATCCCAACCTATTCATCCCATGAAGTAAAACTGGAAATACTTCATATCTAACACCACAGTGTTATCGGTAAATTCAATTACCATTTCACGTTCAAATCTAATTAAAGATTTAACTATCGCCTGGAGCAAAACTGGTGATACTCCATGTTCGATCCTTTCAATCTAATTAAAGATTCATTAAAACTCCACTTAGTTTTAATCTTCGACTGGGTTAAAGAATCAGTGTCATTTAAAACACGGTTCGCCTTTTCTTTTTCTTTTTGAGATCTGAAGGACCGGGGAAGCTATTTGAAATTCCCCGATGCTCCCGGTGCAGGGGAGGTTATGGCGAAATTTTTCGAAAATTTAGGGAGTTAGCCAAATTTTTGAAATTTTTGAAAATTCTCAGAAACTGAAAGGTTGGAGAATGGAAGCCAGATCGAACGTAGAGTTGAATTATCAAACCACTTTCGACTTTGTTCCTTTTCGGGGACGAAAAGTTTTAAGTGGGGGAGATTGTAACAACCCGAACAATCTAACTAACAACACAGCCAAACAAACAAGTCCATGGTCTGTGGACGATTGTGTCGGTGCTACTAAGCACCGTCTGCATCCTAGTATATATATATATAACTAGAAAAATAAATTGAAAGGTGAGAAATTCTCACATATAGCTATCCAATTATCTTTACTCTTCTTTGATGGAAATCTTCGCCTATTTCGCCTTCTTGTTGCTTTCGTTTCCCGTAGTCTCTACATAGGTAAAAATCAAATTTTTACTTCGCTATTCAATATATAAAAATCGAAATTTTATTATGCTATTCAATATATAAAAATCAAATTTTTATAACGATGTTATATAGATAAAAATTCTATTTTTATCTCGCTATTCCTCATATAAAGATTTCGCCTTTTCAAAAATATAGATGTCGCCTTTCTATAATATAAAAATCATAATTTCCTCGAAGTAAAAATCATATTTTTACTTCACTACTCATCTCAAAATATCGTCTTTTCATATTTAAAAATATCGTCTTTGCTTTATAAAAAAAATCTCGTCTTTGCTTTATAAAAAATAATAGTTTTAGCTTTATAAAAAATAATAGTTTTAGCTTTATAAAAAATAATAGTTTTAGCTTTATAAAAAATAATAGTTTTAGCTTTATAAAAAAAATAGTTTTAGCTTTATAAAAAAAAATAGTTTTAGCTTTATATAAAAAAAAATAGTTTTAGCTTTATAAAAAAATAGTTTTAGCTTTATAAAAAAAATAGTTTTAAATTTAAAATAAAATAAAATAAAACATAAACGAAAATTGGAAAACTGACCTTGCTTTAAGGAGGGGGGGGGGGAGGGGTAGCTGCGCGTCGGAGGTTGCTCGCAGGGGGGGGCGAGGCTCGTGGGAGGCGGAGGTTGACGAGGGGGTGCGGGTTCGGGTCTGGGTGCAAGGGGAGGGTCCGACGAGGGTTTGTGGGTGGCTCGCTGGGGAGAAGAGGGGAGACTGCGAGGTTGGGGAAGAGAAGGAGGAGTTGAAGCGAGGAAGGGGGTTCGAGAGAGGGGGGGGGTCGCAGGTCGGCGAGGGCGTGCGCCAGGCGATGGCGGAGGATCGGAGGTTGGGGGTAGGACGGCTGGTGGCGGCGCGCGGTTTCGATTTGGTTCTCTTTTTTTTTTTTTATTCGATTTGAAAAAGTGAAAGGGGGGGGGGGGCAGAAAGATAAAGGGAGGAGGGAGAGGAAATTCTTTTTATTTTTAATTATTTAATTATTTAATTTTATAAAAAGGTACTTTTACATACGGCCTCGAAACGAGGCCCACCGCCTGTCGTCCACAGCGTTCTACCCCCATTCCGAACACAATGGGATATGTATCGCAAGTTGATTTGATCGTTACGACCTGGTTTCGCTGAATTTACATTTAAATCATTATACTGAATTTTAAACGTACATTTCAAATTACCGGGGCTACATACGAACTAGAAAAATTCCAGAAAAATATTTTCTAGCTTCGTATTGACGATACGGTCCTAACAAAACTAGTTTCGTCAAATTCTGAGACCGTTGGAAAAATGGCCAATTTCCAGTCGATTAAAATCAACTGAAACTGGTCAAACGCGTTTTCCTTTGCCACGCTCACATATTGATTCGAAAAATTATGAAATTTGGAATCTAGCAATAACTTTACACTGCAGATCCAACAAAAGTGGTTTCGTCGAAATCTGAGGTCATTTGCAAAATGTCCATTTTCAAGGGCCTGAATTCCATAGCGACTATTCAGAATTTTCAACTGGACATATCTTTTGATTCCCGCTACGAACTTTTGATTTTTCGGATTCGTTGGAAAGATATTCACTATTAGATTCCATTATTTTTGGTTTCACTAAAATCCGGATTGTTTTGCACCCGGTACATTCAATTGAAGTTTGAAATCGAATTATCGAACTACCGCGCCATTTTCAATTCTATTTAAAATTATATATAAATATTTATATTCTAACGACGACGCGTATAATATATACGTTCGAATTCTATTCAAAATAAATCTCTCCTCGATATTATTTAAAATAATTCATTTTAAATAAACAAAATTCGCTAAAATCGCCGAAATAAAAATTTTAAACTGGCCCAGATTTTCGGGTTGTTACATATAACAACATAAATACTAACTGGATAATTAAAATAGATATGCTACTAGGGTCTTGAACTTGTACTTCATCAGATTCCACTTGCCTACCTGAATTTACTTGTCTACTCATAACAAAATATTATGAGTACCCAAGAGTTTAGGAAACACAGAAAATAAACTCTGGGTAGGGGACTGGTGTGAGTAAACATAATTATCAAGATGTAAACAGGGAATAAGGGATAAGGTTTCATGTTGACCGATTCATTTACTTTAGAAATCGTTAGGCCAACCAATAACTAACATATGAATAATGACCCAAGTATTTTATATCAAAACGTTTGATATTATGATAGTTTTTACCAAATAAATAGTTATCTAGTGAAACGCTTGCATCTCACGTCCACGTATATAATATACAAGCTAAAAACGCAGAGCGCTTATTGGAGATTGGATTACAACAGACAGGTTATGGAAGCACCCACCGAATCAGCGTACTCTAGAGAGGATACACCGGAGTTCAACAAGAACGTCTTGTAACCCGGCCACACATGACCGACCACTCATTTAGCCTGAGTGTAACGAATATATTATCACTCCTACGGTTGAGCTCGATTTACCATTTCTGAAAGCTACAGCAGCGAAAGAGATTTTAGAAGTTAAATATGGAAGTCCTCTATATGGTGATAATATACCCTTCTTGGGTATGACCCAACTAGCCATGCTGCCTAGCCCAACTTTTGTTATTTCCTGGATGTGAGGTTTAAGGTCACGTTTATCCTTCTGACATATTATTTCTTCAATTACTTTGAAGGCCACATCGTCATATCCATCAGAAACACTCATTCGATTACCCAATTATATTACGGGCAATAAAGCTAAGAGAAATGAATTTCTCTGCCACCAACGTAATATACTTACGTAAATTCGATGTGTAGAATCTAATTGATATACATTGTCAGACACTCGTCCATTCGGGTTTGTTCTGGGACTGAACAGACCGAAGATACTATAGCCTTTGCATATCGTCATCTTCAGTATTTTGGCATGCGTCGTATAAATCTAGTCAAAGTGGAATATTTATCCCAGACTCTTCGAAACGATGTACAAAATGTCTTTTATAGTCGATAAATAATTATCAACTTAATCTAATTATAATTTAGTTTATACGTTCTGTATTTATGGATTCTCAGTTACATAACAGTATATGTTTATCTTGTTCATATCTGGATATTATCAATATCTTTTATAAATGAATAGTTAAAGCGCGTGCGTTGCACAAGGTGTTTATATTCAGTTTTGACCAACATTTAGAATGGATAAACAAAGCACGTGCATCGCACACGGTATTTTGCTTCGTTTATCTTCATTGTTTTAAACAAGGTTAAATTCTCCAGTTCGTCTTTTATTTCTTCTAATTTATCTTAAATAAATTAATTTAATAATTTATTTAATTTATTTTCTTTATCTTTCTACATTTCAATCTCGTAGAAATTCTCCAGTCAACTTCTGTACTTGATCTTCCTGCTATTTTCTCTTGTCCACTTGCCTGTGACAAATTAAATGAAAATTCTATTTTTATTTTATTATTTATTTTTATAATTTATTTATTTTCAGATTTTAAATTAAACCCATTTTGAATTTAAAATCTCGTTCAAAAATTCATTTACTAACGGTTTTACCAAAGTACCAGTGCCACTTTTCAAAACACTATGATTTCCATAAAAAAAATCCTTACCACGACTGTGTTTTCCTTGTTTGCCAGAGTGCCACCTTGTTACTTGCCAAAGTACCAGGTGCTACCTTCAAAAATACCCTGCCATGATTGCGGTTTCTTCTTTGCCAAAGTGCTACTCTGGTACTTGCCAAAGTACCAGGTACCACCTCCAAAAATACCTTGCCACGACTGCATTTTCTCCCTTTGCCAAAGTACCGCCCTAGTACTTGCCAAAGTACCAGGTACCATACCTTGCCACGACCTTGCTGATCACCTCCAAACTACTACCACGACAATGATTTCTTGTTTTGCCAAAGTACCACATTATTGGAAGTACCAAAGCCCCGGATTATCGGAAATACCAGATTATCGGAAGTACCAGATTATCGGAAGTACCAGATTATCGGAAATACCATATTATCGGAAGCACCACATTTAAAGTACCACCCCCTCAAAAACCTTTTCCACAACCGTTCGTTCACTTATATTTCCCCTGCCTAATCACTTCTCCTCCGTTCTCCTACATGTCTCGCCATGTTCAATGGCTGTGCATCTGTGCACGTGCACAGACAATCGTGCCACCACCTACCTCTCACGATCATCCACCCCAGTCTCTCGTCAGTCCCTGACTTCGTTCCTCAACTCAGATCCGACCTTCTCTTCCACTACAGTTTTTTCACCGTCCCATGTCTTCATCGTCGAACTGAATCCCATCCAAGAAACGACTCCCAGCTACCAACTCGGGCCACTAGAGTACACCCAAGTCTGGCTACTACATGGTGACGACCCACGTCGTCGATTCCCTCAGGTGCGCGACCGTCTCCAACCGCCATGTCAGTGCAGTTAAACGATGAACGCAAGTTAACAAAATGCAACACCAAAACCTAATTTTACTACGTTTGCAAAAAATCACTTCATGGAAAAATACTGTAGCATTTTTCCTATAATCTTTACTTCACTACGCTCCTCCGCCCTTGTATCCAAGGCCTACCACCATCGTCGTCGCCTAAATTTGACCAAAATCACCCTTTTGAACAACTTTAAAATTCCCCTTATTTCCACTGCTAAAAATCTTGAAACTTCTTTTAAAAATCATGATTTAGCACTGTGGTTACAATTATATATTCAATATAAGGTTCTAAGATGTTTGAATTTTCATGTTGACAGTGGGTTTATAGAGAACCTTCCCATTCTTCTGTTTCTTGAGTTTGAAATAGTTTTTCCTTTTTTTCCTTCTTTTCCTTTGCTTATATTTACCAATGTATGGAATGTATACAATGTGTCCTATATCTACATCAACCTAAGTGAGTAATTTGTGAGGATTCTCTGCTAAGATCAAGTTTTCAAATGTTTTGTGTTTACAGAACACAGTAGCAGTTTTCTAAGCTAAAGTTTTAACTAACAACAAATCAAATATACTAGTACTCTTACAGATGATATGGCAGTCTAAACAGGTGCTCATTAAGGTGTTCTAGCATCAGATATTTTTTTGTTGACAGTAAGACAGATGGTGTTCACAGCATGATGTTTTTCATAGAGAATATACACATGTTTAGATGTCTGTGTTTTCATATGCATCAAGCTAATCTACTAACACTCTGATCAACTATATACCTAGTAGAATTTAAAACATAGAATGACAACAGAATTTACTCACTGATAAGCTTTCCAATTCCTAGACAGTAAGACTTCAGAAATTCAGTTTAACTTATTGTTTTGCTGTGTAGAGAATGTATGTTCATATGAAGTATTTATAGGCAAGCTCAAGTTTAAAAAAAATCATTTTTCTGCACATGCTCCTACAGTAATCTCTCCATTAGCCTCACCCCTCTCTACGTCCTTGTTATAAGGAGCACATGTATGAAAATATTTGTTTATCCTAGGATAATAGCCAATAGCCTTATCTTATGTATTTTCTTCTAGAAGCCATCCTTTCTTCATTTAATGCCCATCCTTTCATGTATTATAAAATAGGTTTCTTCATCCTTAAGTGTAGAGACATTTTAGCTAAAACATTAGATAAATATGCATGTAGATTCTTAGGTGATGTTCTTCCTAAAATAGCAACACTATTTAACTCAAATCATAATATTACATTTGTCTTCATTTGACTAGATTTTGTCTCATATATATGTGGATATTTTCTACTTGGTTAATGAGTCAATATGTTGTTTGAAATGGTATTGCATGTTCATGTATATGGGTGTGGCGGAATTGTTATACTTGCCTAAGTTCACTTGTTTGTTGTTTTATTTTAAAGTCCCTTTCTATTTTTAAAATAAACAAGTGATCCATTTTTGTTATCACCCTTATATGCATGCTTAAAACTTTAGTTTGCCAAGTGCTATTTTGAAAACATGATGATCATACATGCTATTTTATTGTAAAGATTGATTACAATATATATTCTTTTATAATTTTCTTTAATGTTGCATTCTTTAACAAATTTAAAATATAACAAATATGTATCTTGCATAGTGTATTCATACACTAACATATTTTTATACTTATGATTTTTTTATCACATTTCATTTAAATTTCCTCATTAAAATTAAATGTCAAAGGTCAGAAAAAGTTGGGACATTACAAAATCCTTCATTAATGATTTATCGGTTGATTAGCAACTTTTTATATATATATCATTAAATAAAAAGATAATTAATATGTAAGAAATAAAAAAATTTCTCACTAAACTATTTTCATTAGATTAATCGAAGAACGATTAATCCTAATTATCAACTTTAATTTAAACAGTTGACTTCGTCAACTTAAAACATCAGTTATTTACTTAACTGATTATGTTTATTTCTCTTGTTAGATTAATATAATTAATCTAATTATCTTGATTAACAATTTTATTTAAACAGTTATCGTCAAAATACTAACCCGTAGGTTGAATCATGGCCTCTATATTTGCAAAATATTATGTAATAACTCTTATAAAACATTTATAAATATCTTCCTATTTTTAGTCTTTTATTTTTTTAAAAGAAATTAATTTTTAAAACTGTACTTCAATTATAAAATAAATTTTCTAATTGATATTATGTCAATTCATCTGACAACGAACTAATGTCTTAACAATGACGTTCAGATCAATTACTGCCAATACTTAATCAATACCATTTATTTGTTTATAAACATCACACAACGTTGAATTTCAACTCAATGTTCAATATTCAATCAATAAACAACATTCAAACAGAATGTAATGTTTTTTGGGAGTAAACAGTTCATATTTGGGTGATATGGAAAATTAAACAAATAAAATATTTGAGGCATCCGGTCGGATCCCTCCAACCTGTTCTTCCCTGCATAATCGATAATATTTGATAATAATAATTATCTGAACTAAATCAACCATTTAACACCCAATAAGAAACCAAGGCATTCAATCATCCAATTTCTATTGTTAACAATGAATAATGAATTTAACACATCATAGCAGCCCAGAAAAGTGTGAGAATTAACTCACCTTATTTGTCGACGGTTGATTCGCGCGTTGTTTCCTTTAATTTAAACTAGCATTTAAAATTAAATAAATATTCAACTGCTTCCAAACTTATGCGAGCCTACACTGCAGTGTAGTTCTCTTCTCTGCGATTTCAACGTCTTTAGTTTCACACAATTCTGTGCACGAACGAACGATTTACGATTGTTGCAAGTTTTAGATGGATTTCAAATAAATATAATTAACTAACATTATACTAATCGCTAATCAACCTACTAACCTTATCTTTACTTGTTAACACGCCCTTGATCCTCTGTGAAGTTGCAAACTGCTCATTCCCATTCTTCAGCCCACTAACGTTTTATTCCTCCTCCTTTAATTCCATAAATAATTTCAACTACTATAATCTACTACTGATAACTAATTAATTATTATAATTAATACTTAGTCGTTCATTACCTATTAATCAGGTCCACGTCATCAAATGGATTCACGCGTTTCCTGTAAGCTATCTTCCCAAAGTTAACTGTTCCAGACTTCCCAATACCACATTCCTTGAAAACTGGTGACGCTGACTTCCGCAAACCACTGTCCATGACGCCTTGAACAATCGTCGGTTTCCACTTCACTTCGCCTATTGCCAGTAGTCCCCCTCCGCAACTCCCCATCTAACTCGCCACCTTCCCTTTACATCTCTATCCCAGTTCGCATCCTTTGAACCCACGCCGCCAAATATATATTTTTCCCATGTTCCAGTATTTTGTTTCAACTCCAAAACCATGCAAACATTTCCCCCTTCATCACCGTAGTTCATCCTTAACGCTTGTCCCCAACTTTTCCAGTCCCTGTAGCTTCACACATGAGTATTTCTCAGCCTCAAGTCCTTCCCATGTTTACATGTGTACCAGTACTCCGCAATATTCTTTCCGCATGCAACACACCATCTTCACAAGTTCTCCACGTCATTTGCCAGCGCCCCAATCCAACAGCAGTCCTTCCTAGGACCTTCCATTTTCATGCATTAACAATACTTCGCCATCCTTCAACTGTTCATCCCCTGACGCCTAACTGGGTTTCGAACACGAGCAGAATACTTGTTCTGTTAGGATTGGTGCTAGATTAGAATAAATATATAGAGAGAGACTAGAGGAGAAAGAAGGTTCAGAAGCCATGTTATTTTCTGAAACCTTCGTGACTGTTGTGAAAAGAGTCAGGGATGGAGTTTTGTTTTTGAGTTATATTATGTTTAGTTTGTTTCTGTGAAGAGAAGGAATGACATACTTAAGAAAGGAGATAAAACGATGTCACTATCAAGGTTGGTTAGATATTTTCTTCACTTTTGGTTTAGTCATTTCCTACAAATAGGGTAGGTCGTAAAAGTGAAGACTTAGGGTCCGTTTGATTTTGAACGGGAAGGGGAAAATGAAAGAAGTATTTTGAAGGGGAATTGTTAGGAAAGGGGAATGTGTTTTTTTTTTACGAAAGGGGTAAACTGAAAGGGGTAAAGTTATTATTTATTAATTATTTGTATGTGTTTTATTTGTATGGGTATATATAAAAGGGGCAAAAAATTAGCTGTTGGCTTGCGTCGGACGCGTCGCCACGTCGGACGCGAAAGCTAACTTTTGAACCATTCGGCTGGATGGGGCAAATGGTGTGGGCACCACATCGACGCGTCGGAACCGGCCGATGCGTCTGATGGGGATGCAAACATTAACTAGGTAGTTTAAAAATCAAACGCTACCTTAATGAAGAAGGAGTAGTGTGATAGGGCATGACAAGACATGCTGTATTAAATGTGGATTGATATTTGTTTCCGTATGGTCATTTATCTGAGATGTGCAATGTTGCTTAATCTATAAGGTAGGTTATACGTAGCTTCGTGGGTTTTCAGAAAAAAGATTAGACAAACGATATTTATTTCTTTTGTTTTATTATGGTTAGATTTGTATAGTGTTCGTTATATAAAATTATGTTCATTATGAAAGGTTATGGACAAAAATAAAAATACCGTTGTGACGAGCAATGCCCCACGATTCCAAAAATATAATAATATCGATAGTTTAACTTTTATTGTGACACCCCAAAATACTGATACAGTGTACAAAATACTCCAAATAAAAAGTGGCGTATTTTCCAAATTAAAAATTATAGTAAAATTCTAAAAATTAAATTATAAATACGTCTCAAAGGTCTCGTCCAAATTTGAAATCGATATTTAATTATATTAAATTATTTTTATGGATTTATAAACGATTTCATAACGACTATTTGAAATTTTGAATTGGACATATCTTACGATGTATATAATGAAATCTCCATTTTTCTCTTTCATTAGAAAAATATAATCATATAGATTCAAGTGGTTCTTGTTTCATAGAAATCCGACTTATATCGGATCCGGTATATTCAATTGAAGTTCAAAATTCAATATTACGAACTACAACGTCGTTTCGAGCTCGTTTTAATTATATTATAAATTATATATATTCGAACTTCATTTTAAATAAATAAATTCAATAAAAATATATTGTATTTCCAATATAATATATATAAAATACATTTAAATATTTCAATTTAAATGGCTGAAATCTGGGATGTTACATTCTTCCCCCCTTAAAAGAATTTCGTCCCCGAAATTACAAGGTAAGAAGAATGCTCCGAACTCAATTATTTCAAATAAATATATTTTGAATTATCGTCAGAACAAATTCAAACTCCTAATTTTTTTTTTAAAATTTCGCCAGCACCTCCTCTACATGGCTTGATCACAACAACTACGAATGCCACACTGGGCCTCTACTTCCCAAAATAAATTCAAAGCCACATGGCCATCCCACTTAGGGGTATACAATCAACTACTCCAATCAATATATTAAGGTTCACCTATTTGTTGGGCAACTCAATTCAAATTCTGCAGCAAATCAACTAACTGCACTCCGTTTTCCAATCTGTACTTCCCATCTATGTAACCAAATCATCTCCACAGTCTTCATCATTCTGCACTTAACTCCTCTTATAATGCAGATATCAATCTAATATTAGACAAATCAATTTTATTTCATAACAGATTTTATTCCAATTCATTCAACTCCTTTATTGAACCGTTTGATGAATTTTATTCGACAAATCCAATATCCAAATAACAAACGACCAATATCACTTGAATTATATTCAACCTTGATGCTTACCTGTTTGCATGCATTTTAGTTTAAGATACATTAATATCAATCGACTAATATATGACTGATTTTCATTATTATCCCTTCGATTTCCAAATTCTTGTTTATTTACATTATTCAATTCCACTTAACGAGGTTAAGTTTCATATCTATTTCAATTCACTAATTGATTTTCTTCCCAATCAATTCAAATTCATTTCATAATTCAATGCCATTAGACTTTTAATCCAACAAGTTTGACTTCTTTATTTCAGATTTGTTTCAATCAAGTTTAAATTTATATGATTTATATTTATGCAGTCCACCATACCGCCCAAACATCGAATTTAAATTCACTAATTTTCGTATATATTCTATTGAATTATATCAATTCTTATCTCAATATCCAGGTCAAATTTTGATTCATATCTGAAATTCTTGCTTGGTTAATCCTTTCAATTTCATAACCAAACCAATTCAAATCAACCAATCAATATTCAATTACACAGGTTACAATCATCAAACCAAGTCATTCTGATTCATTTTTAACTTTAATATTCACTTTGATTTCAAATTGAAATTTCCATTGAAGTCTTTATTTTCAAATTTCATATTCGAAATTCCCATCTGATTAGGTCATTTCAATTTTATAAGCCATTCTGAATTCAAATTCAAACCAACATTAGTCAGTTAATATTAAAATAATTTGAAGAAATAATTACTTTTATAAAATACACGGGTCAAAATAGTTTTAAAATAATTTTATATCAAATTACAAATACGCACTTGGGTATATGTACACTCATACTCAATCTAGGGTATTACTAACCCCATCTCTATTGAGTCATACCACAGAGCCAAGGTTATTACTAAACCATATGCTCTGATACCAATTGTAACGGCCCAGAAAAAATTCGATGCTCGAATTTTCGATAATAATACATAATTACATATTACTTGCCAAAAATCAAATCCTAGAACGTTAATAGAAAGAAATTAGAGGATGAGAAAAGAAAGGAAGAAATTTTAGAATAGAAGAATAAGAAGATCAACATCAGAATCTCACAACAAAATGAATAAATATAATTTTTACATAAAAGAAACTATATATGTATACATACCAATCATCAAAGTACATCCTATATCACACAGCGGAAAAATCTATAGATAGCTAACGATGAAGTCGCCTGCTTCTAGCTCCTGAAACTCCAAGCAGAATCTAACCTGTAAATATACTCGGCCTACCCCGAGCACAATTTGAAGCAAAGAAAAAACACTCGGATTAGTTTGGAATACTTTCAGTGGTAAATTCATAGCACAATAGCTTGTTTAACTTTGAAAATACTTTCAAAAGGAAAGGATAATAGTAAGACCACTCCACACATAAACATGGACGGTTTTTACCTAATGATAACCTAAAATATTTTGATATATTAAAATCCAATGATATTATAATAGTGTCTATCACATCACAAATAAATAATCATCTAGCAGAACGCTTGCATCTCACGTTCCACACACACACACACACACATATATATATTATATAATCGAAAACCGCGGGCTCTTATTGGAGGTTGTATTCCAACAGACAAGGTATGGGACCACCTTCCGATCAGTGTACTCTAGAGGGATAAACACCGGGGTTCAACAAGAACATCTTGCAACCCGGCCACATATGACCGACCACTCATTTAACTTGAGTGTATCGAATATATTGTCACCTTACGGCTTTTATTGCGCGCCTGCCATGATTCCCGGGAGATAAAGAATTGAAAAGAAGTAACAAATATGAATGTTATCTAGATTGGTGACAATACACCCTGCTTGGGTATGACCCACCTAGCCATGCTGCCTGCCCGATTTCTATCTTTTCCCAGTTGATGAGGCTTGAGTCCATGATTCTTTATCTATTCATTTATCAAGTCCATTTCATTGATTCTTAGATATTGTTTCCATATTCTTATTATCTCACATCTCATTTGTTTTCGTTACGATGAAAAAATTAACATTTCTTTATTTACCAAAATCCATTTTAATTCTCTATTTCAAAAACATCATTATACATTCACAAATTTCTTACACTACCGTGCCTCGCGGAAATCACTACACTCTTATCTAAAAGGTATAAATGAATTTATACTTCCAAGTTGATCGGACGATGTTAAATGTATACAACGTTTACCTTTAAACTTACTAGATTAAATCCTTAACCTCGCAATATTTTTCATAAAACTAATGATCCATTTCTAACCGTTACAAACTAAATCATTCCTTGATAATAGTGAAGCCATTCAAGTTGGGGTATTTTAATTACCTCTCAGACCTTAACTGACAACGTTCTTATCTCAGAATAGATAAGAGTTTGAAACACTCAACCTATCATTTCCGTTTCCTATCAATCCATTTTACCATGTTATTCATAACTTGGTTTAGTAACCATTTCTTTATTTGGCATATTTATTTTCAAAACACATGTCTTTTACTTTTTATACAAGTAAAATAACTAACGTAGACTCTTTGGCTTTAAAACCATGTAATATAACTCATTATCGTTCGGATTTATCTTAAGCCCATTCGCTAAGTTCTTAACTTTGCAGTAATGCATTAATCTCCCTCCTTTAAAATCACATGTTACCTTTGTTTACTATATAATTGAGTAAACACAAATCTTATTTAAATCTCTTACTACATATCCTTCATGTTTTGAAAACCTCTTCCAATTTCTTCGCATGTACTTAATATAGTTATTAAGTAATATTTATTTACCAACGGCGTATTAGTTTCAGTATAACTTTGCCCTATACATAATTCAATAACCTATTTATAACTTGGTATTCACTTTCTAATCTACTCTTCAATTTACTTAACTTGAATTCAAACCTTCTTATGGAATCCATTTATCATTTCCTTTTGAAATCATATTGCACTTTAATTTATTTAATTAAATGATTAAGTAAAACAAATCTTATTAAAATCTTTGCGTTAGCTTACCGACTTTTATACTTCTGATTATAACTTGAATCTTTATAATCAATTCTCATGCGAAATATCTATATGTATCCCTTGCTTACACTTAATTAAATTTATTAAGTATCGATGACTTAAACATGACACATTAATTTAATAACTTGTTTTATACCTTTTGTATAACATCATTCCTAACACAGTTCGTTTTAAAACCCGTTTACTTCTTAATTCACTTCCATATAAGAAGTAAATTATTTTAATTATTATTAATTACAAAAATAATTAATTAAATCTATTATCACTAAAGTGAAATAGTTTACTTTATTAAAAATAATCAGCTAATCACTTATTGATATTATCAACGATAAATCCTTCATTAATGATTTATCGGTCGATTAGCAACTTTATGTATATATCATTAAATAAAAAGATAATTAGTACGTAAGAAATAAAAGAATTTCTCATTAAACTATTTTCATTAGATTAATCGAAGAACGATTAATCCTATTTATCAACTTTAATTTAAGCAGTTGACTTCGTCAACTTAAAACATCAGTTATTTACTAAATTGATTATGATTATTTTTATTGTTAGGTTAATATAATTAATCTAATTATCTTGATTAACTATTTTATTTAAATAGTTGTCTTCAAAACACTAACTCATAGGTTGAATCATGGCTTCTATATTTGCAAAATATTATATAACTACTCTTATAAAACATTTATAAATATCGTCCTATTTTTATTCTATTTTGTTTTAAAAGAAATCAATTTTTAAAACTATATTTCAATTATAAAATAAATTTTACAATAGATATTACGTCAATTCATCTGATAGCGAACTAACATCTTAATAATGACGTTCAGATCATTTGCTGCCAATACTTAATCAATACCATTTATTTGTTTAAAAACATCACACAACGTTGAATTTCAACTCAACGTTCAATATTCAAAAAATAATCAACATTCTAAATAGTTCATATTTGGATGATATTTAAAAAATAAGCAACATATAAAATATCTGAGGAATCCGTCGGATCCCTCCAACCTGTTCTTCCCTGCATAATCAATAATATTTGATAATAATAATTATCTGAATTAAATCAACCATTTAACACCCAATAAGCAACCAAGGCATTCAATCATCCAATTTCTATTGTTAACGATGAATTATGAATTTAAAACATCATAGTAGTCCAGAAAAGTGTGAGAATTAACTCACCTTGTTTGTCGACGGTCGATTCGTGCGTTGTTTCCTTTAATTTTAAACTAGCGTTTAAAATTAAATAAATATCCAACTGCTTCCAAACTTGTTCGATCCTACACAGCAGGATGGTTCTCTTATTTACGATTTCAACGTCTTCGGTTTCACACAATTCTGTGCACGGACGAACGAATTACGATTGTTGCAAGTTTTAGATGGATTTCAAATAAAAATAATTAACTAACATTAGACTAATCGCTAATCAATCTACTAACCTTATCTTTACTCGTTAACATGCCCTTGATTCTCTGTGAAGTTGCAAACTGCTCATTCCCATTCTTCAACCCATTAACGTTTTATTCCTCCTCCCTTTATTCCATAAATAATTTCAACTACTATAATATATTACTGATAACTAAATAATTAATATAATTAATACTTAATCATTGATTACCTACTTAATCAGGTCCACGTCATCAAACAGATTCATGCATTTCCTGTAAGCTATCTTCCCAAAGTTAACTGTTCCAGACTTCCTAATACCACATTCCTTGAAAACTGGTGATGCTGACTTCCACAAACCACCGCCCATGACGCCTTGAATAGTCGCCGGTTTCCCCTCCACTTCGTTGGTTGCCAGTAAACCCCCTTCGCAATGCCTCATCTAACTCTCCACCTTCCCTTTACATCTCTATTCCAGTTCGCATCCTTTGAACCCACGCCCCCAAATATATATTTTCCCACGTTCCAGTATTTGGTTTCAACTCCAAAACCATGCAAACATTTCGCCCTTCATCACCGTAGTTCAGCCTTAAACGCTTGTCCCTAACTTTTCCAGTCCCTGTAGCTTCACGCATGAGTAGTTCTCAGCCTCAAGTCCTTCCCATGTTTACACGTGTACCAGTACTCCACAATGTTCTTTCCGCAGGCAACACACCATCTTCACAAGTTCTCCATGTCATTTGCCAGCGCCCAAGCCTACAACAGTCCTTCCGGGGACCTTCCATTTTCATGCATCAACAATACTTCACCACCCTTCAACTATTCATCCTCCCGATGCCTTACTGGGTTTCGAATGGGAGCAGAATACTTGTTGTGTTAGGATTTGTGGTAGATTAGAATACATACATACATATATATATATATATATATATATATATATATATATATATATATAGAGAGAGAGAGAGAGAGAGACTAGAGGAGAAAGAAGGTTCAGAAGCCATGTTATTTTCTGAAACCTTCATGACTGTTATGAAAAGAGTCAGGGATGGAGTTTTGTTTTTGAGTTATATTATGTTCAGTTTGTTTCTATGAAGAGAAGGAATGACATACTTAAGAAAGGAGAGAAAACCATGTCACTATCAAGGTAGGTTAGATATTTTCTTCACTTTTGGTTTAGCCATTTCCTACAAATAGGGTAGGACGTTAAAGTGAAGACTTAATGAAGAAGGAGTAGTGTGGTAGGGCATGACGAGACATGCTGTATTAAATGTGGAATGATATTTGTTTTCGTATGGTCATTTATCTAAGATGTGCAGTGTTGCTTTATCTATAAGGTAGGTCACACGTAGCTTCATGGGTTTTCAAAAACAAGATTAGACAAATGATATTTATTTCTTTTGTTTTGTTATTGTTAGATTTGTACAGTGTCCATTATATAAAATTTCATTCATCTATGAAAGGTTATGGACAAAAATAAAAATACCGCTATGACGAGAAATGCCCCATGATTCCAAAAATATAATAATATCGGTAGTTTAACTTATATTGCGACACCACAAAATACTAATATAGGGTGCAAAATACTCCATATAAAAAGTGGCGTATTTTCCAAATTAAAAATAATAGTAAAATTCTAAAAATTAAATTATAAATACATCTCAAAGGTCTCGTCCAAATTCGAAATCGATATTTAGTTATATTAAATTATCGTTATGGATTTATAAACAATTCCATAGCGACTATTTGAAATTTTGAACTGGACATATCTTATGATCTGTACGATGAAATCTCCATTTTTATCTTTCAATAGAAAAATATAATCATATAGATTCAAGCGGTTCTTGTTTCATAAAAATCCGACTTATATCGGATCCGGTATATTCAATTGAAGTTCAAAATTCAATATTACGAATTGCAGCGTCGTTTCGAGCTTGTTTTAATTATATTATAAATTATATATATTCGAACTTCATTTTAAATAAATAAATTCGATACAAATATATTATATTTCCAATATAATATATATATATATAACACATTTAAACATTTCAATTTAAATGGTTGAAAACCTGAGACATTACAGGAATTCTTTTAATATGAACATTATATAAGTGGATGTTATTACAACAAAATTGATTTATTTTTCTTTTCAATCGTATACCGCTTATTTCATCCGCATTCAGGTTGCTAGTAACTATCGTTAAAAAAGAAAACAAGTTTTGGCTGGAATTAGAACTTTAAATGTTGTTGTTTGCTTCGTTCAATCTTTCCATCTGTTCAAACCATTTCCACCGGTTCAGCCAAACTGATTGAATTACCCATGTCTGACCAAATCTGAGAATATCTCCCTTAGGATTTGCGGCAGCCCCTAGAAATCTCATTTCAGATTTGAGTGGTGGAAATTATTTACCACCTATCATTGTCACTTTGATGTGCATGACACATTTCGTTTTGTTTTTGTCGATGATTCCCTCTGTTCATATTATAAAATGCGTGCTTCCTTCTTTCCATTCACAACAAAATTCCTCTCCGTTAATTGTTCTTTTCAGCTGTATGTTTCCTCCCAAATCAAGTTCACTTTCCCAAAATTAAACCCTAAAATAATTCCACCGTTCCGCCCAAATTAGTTGCACCCAAATCCAGAAATGGGTGAAGTCTTCACCACTGCGACTCACTGGCTAGGTGGCGTCGCCACCTTCGACTCCCTGCCTGAACCCTGTCCGCCATCCCTGGCCCCGTTGACTACCACAACCACTCGACACAGCTACCTTGGAAGTCGGAATCCATGTCGAACACAACACTACTTCCTGATGGCGCTTCAATGGCCAACACGGCGCCTGGCTAGTCTCGTTCACCTACACCGCTCAAGACCGACGTCGACCGCTTTTCCTTCTTTACCCAAAAATTTCCACTGTCCGTTCGATTAGAGCCAAGCCTTCATCCCAATCGAGTCCAGTACACCAGCAAACCAAGTCGGCTGGAGCTATTGCTCTTTCTTTCTCGGCTCACGCCAATGTTGTTTGCACCATCGACTCAGCACTATTTCCAGTGTTTTGCCACATCCGAACAACATTGTTTCTTATGTCGACCAAATGTAAGTCTTCTTACAGATTAAAATTTCTTCAAGTTCGTCATCTCGATCTCGCTAAGTATGTTTGTTTGTTCATTCTGGTTGTGTGGGTACCCTGTCTTGCATGTATTCGTTTTGATATAGACACTTTGAAGTGTAGTCGCCGCCCTTGCTGTTATCCACTGTAGTTTTTTACTGGTGCATCTTACCTTCCACTACTGCCATGACATTGCATGAACTTGTCACCCCTTTCTATTGGCTCATGCATGCATGCTTAAGCCCTTACATCTCACTGTATTGATCTTGTTGCCATGCATGTTGACAGCCTTTTTCTATATGTGCTTGTGTCATGAAGTCTGAACACATCCAGGATGGAGTTGATCATTTATTGAAGTTCTTAACTTGTTGAAAATTTATAAAACCTGCATTCCTCACATTTAAATGTTACACCATGACAGCACACTGTAATTTAAGTTTCTACACCTGAATAATGTATATTTACACCATATTTTTGCATGTATTACAAGTGAATACACCTAGGCTTATTCGCTCCTTTGACTGAGATTTCAAATCCCCCAGTACCTATATTTTTTTAAAAACTGAATTGGGAAGGATGGGTGACCAGTACATACCCCATTTTGTTCGTATATAGATAAGTGCCTTACCTTTATTACAGCGTAACGAACCTGCATGTGTGATGTCCTTTTTGGTGCTTAGTTCCTTGGTTTGGAAAGCTGTTTTTATGTTACAATCCTACTCTCACTTGTTGTCTGGACATGCTGTAATACACATATATACCTCGCATGTTATCTTGAGGGCCATATCTACTCAATGGCACTCTTGCATGCGTAAAATTTTCCATGGTCCTATTACTTATTATAGTTTTGCCTCCTATTGTTACAAATGCCACCCATTCTCTTAAAATAACAATACATGTTGAGTGCATGTATTCACTTTGACGAGACACATGCGTATTATTCCTTTTATACCAAGTGACCTATTCGAATTTACCGTTTTGCATAAAATTCTACCATGCTTTGTGCATGGGCTCCATTTTCAACTGTTCACTGGTCGTTATACTCATTTATTTAACTTATCGATGGGATTAAACTAATTATATTTAGTGTTTATCGAAGTGTGCTAACTTGAAATAAGTTTAATCCTGACTTGGGTGTTTTGTGTATTTTGCATGGGACACTCGGGTCAGGCCCTAAGTGTTCCAAGCTTAAAGATTACAGCTCGTGAACAGGAGAGGAACGTGAAGATGAGGAGATGCAAGCACGCGCTAAGCTCGACCGTAAAGTGTAAATTTTTATTCGTCTAAAATTTATTTTACTTTTAACTTCCGTTGAACAAATTGTAAAACTTTGATATTTATGAGAAATTTTATTCTGCTGCTGAAACACCCCACCTCTGTTAAGGTCACTCACAAAGGGAATGCCATAGATTTGGTGAAGGTTTATAAGTAAAAGCCACAGATAAACTCAAGACAGGTATAAATACACATATTTTAAACAGCGAAAACCAAACAGACTTTTATTTCATCAAAACGTGTTCAAACACAACATTCCATAATTGTCTCAAAATACTTCCAACATTACAACCTCATTACTGTCTTGATTATTAAAGAAGCATAAAACATAAATAAAGTGACAAAAATACCCATAGTGATATCCAAATCCATAATCCAAGCAAAAGAGATCCAAATCATACATCTACGGTCTTGGAGCTGGTAAAGAGTCTGACTGAGCTGAGCTGTTTCCTCCCTGTGGACCTGGGGGGGGGGGAGGGGAACGAAAGAAAAGAAGACGAAAAGAAAATAGGGTCAGACATAAAGCCTGAGTAAATCTAGTGACTCTTCAGTATGTGAATAAGAAAAGGGCATGATAGATATAAACTGAAAATAGGAAAGTGTCGAATGTACTATCGTACCCATGCTATATCTCTGCATCTACTTGAGTTTGTTCTAACTGACACCCCACGTTGAGGGTGAAGTGTTCCCCATTTTTCTAAAGATCGTCTCCTACTTGCGTTAACATGTGTCATACGGCCCCCAAAAATTGTAGATACCTATGCTGGTCCCACCATGGGGTGTATCAAGACCCATGGTGCGGCCCCGACACAAATTCTAGAAGGCATAAGTTATACTACTGGTGTCCCTAGTGACCTGTTTGTCTGCTCCGGAGTGTGTGCACGCCCGCACCCCGTTAGACCTACACTGTGCACCCACCGCCGTCGTTTTGACCGCTTACAATCAGCCCAGTAATCGTGCCCCACCCTGCCTAGTTTCAGGGTACCGTTGATACCTAACTTGGGTTACTGCTGAAACGGGTCCCTCGTTACTAGGATTTTCTAGTCAAACATGTTAAGTGGTTAAGTGTCTGTATTTACCTAACCCCACCCATCAATTCTTGTTAACATGTTGAATTTGGTTAAGTGTTATAGTTGACTTAACCCTACCATCTGTCCATAGCCTCTTAGGAGCACCTGACCACTCACATTAGACAGGTATTGCTACGGTTACTGGATATGCTGGTCGGTTTCGGGCAGGTTTACACCGTAGCTCAGTCTAACCTCGGGTCATTATTGGGCTCAATGCTTAACCACCCACATTGGATAGGTATTGTTGTGACTACTGGACAGCATGGCGGGTCCGGGCAGGTTTACATCACAACTCAATCCAACCTCGGGTTAAGCATATCGTGTTTTCTAAATTTACATATTTTATTACTTCTCAATTATATATGTAAATTTCATGTCTTTTATTCTCGGGTATAATAATACATACCGCTTAAATGTCATTGTCATTGGCATGTGCCAAACATGCCAACATATATTTTCATGTTTTACACCCAACGTTATTACCCCCGTTTATACGTTTGCAATGTTATAACAAATGTTGGGCTCGACACAATTCAGCCCAACTTTATAAGCACAAGAAAAGGGGAAATCAAGAACATGTAATATTTTACAACATATAAGGGTGTGTGGCGCATGAACTTGCAATTTAGCGATGCTAACATAAATGATGGGTCATGTGAACTTGCATTAAAATCAAAGTATAACTAAGTAGGTGACATATGAAATGGCATAGTTTTGGTTTATACAAACTTGGGTTTAAACATGTTTAACTTGGCATAATGTCAACCACAAAACTAGCATGTTTTATATTCACCAAAATGTCCAACTATAACATCTAATCACATAGCCAATTTCAACATGAACTTGCATAGTTTATGAAACCCAAACGATACGTAACATAGATCCAATTATACTTGCAAATGAACAAAAGAATGATTTCATAGGTTTTGGGTCATGTAGGCATAAAAGGTTTCAAATCTAGAACATGTTTACATAAGCCTTAATTTAGACTTAGTGAATGTATATGGTCCATGTCATAGGCATAAACATAAAGGGATCAAATTCTAGTTTTTTCCACAAACTTGCAAGTGCCATTGTTTTCATATACAATTGTTCAATAGGCTTGCATCAATCAGTTTAGGCCACAAATATCAATACACTAGTCATGATAGAATCATTACAATACAGAATTTGTATCATATTCATACAATAACACAATTCTATTTTCATTTACATCGAATCACATCACAATTTTTTATTCATATTCTGAAAGGTCACTATACTTACAACGAATGCAGAATCTTGAATTCTGGATTCTAAATTCTGAAATTGAGATGCGCTCCCTTTGGGTAGAGTAACGTTGCGCTGATTAATTTGATTAAACTTTTATCTTCTTCTTAATTTGATTCGTCTCATAGGCCTTTCTCTCTTGACGACCATGTTCAATTCCTCCCTGGCAGCATGACGACTCCCATCTTATTTTTTTGTGTGAATTTTCAGTTGAGACTTAGGGTGTATTTATAGATTTTTAAATTGTTTTGAGCCGTCAGATGAAGACAGGAGGAATCTAGGCTATACAAAGTTCAAAGAGCCAATCAAGAGGTGACACGTCAGCCCTAGTGACACACAGAGCCACAGAAATTCGAGCCAGAGCCAGACCTAGCCAGCCAGGTCGACCAGGCAGGTCGACACCCAGGTCGACACTATGGTCGACCTGGTGTGGCCAGGTCGACACAATGGTCAACCTTGGGAGGCCAGGTCGACACCATGGTCGACCTGGTCTCTGGGCGGGAATTTTCCCACCCAGCCCAGTTTGAACCTGAAATTCGAAAAACTGAGCTGTTTGAATTTAAATTTTATTCTGAAACTTCCGAAGGCCATAACTTCTTCATACGGAGTCCGTTTCGCGCAAACTCGGACTCTATCTCAAGCAGAATTCCGAGACGAACGCAATGGCATAACCTATTTCCCTTAATTCTTTTATTTAGAATTAATTACACTTTAATTTGTGAAGCTTAACGTTATAGAATTCACGGGGTGTTACATTCTCCCCCCCCCCCCCCTTAAAAGGATTTCGTCCCCGAAATCTTCAAGTTATGAAGAATGTATATCCTACCATCCAACAGTCCATCTACTCAACCAACAAACACAGGCATCCATTGTCTTTAAAAGACTTCTAATGCTTCGTGATCATATGCATAGTGTGTGTACATGTCCTTATCTAATGTAGAAATCAGGCGGTCTACTGATTCAGTTGACCTCCTTAATGCGAATCATGTAAGTGTCATGAATCCATTATGTATGCAAATTTTTCCTACTCCTAATTCTACATGAGTGCACAACTTATTCATACAAATGCGACAACCATATGATAGCATATCAAGTTTCAACCATATACAAATGAGAATACATATATGCATATGCAATATGAAGTGACTAAGCCGATTTATAACCTAGGATGTGTGTGTATATGCATCCACGAGCAACCACTAGCAATCACTAGCAACCATTTGCAGCCATCATCCATAACATGTTTTCAAATACATGTTTGCATCCATTTGTTTTCTACCTAAGGAGTTAGGAAAAGGACCGAGGAGATATACCTATAAAGATAGATAAAGCATAACTTAAGGAAAAAGAGAGATCGAAGATGTACCCTAAAAAAGAAGAGGGTAGGCAGCGCGTATTCTGTCCTCAGTTTCCCAAGTCGCATCTTCCTCGGCGTCGCTCCACTGAACTTTAACAAGTTTGACTTTGCGGTTGCTTAGCTTTTTCACTTCAGTTCCTAAGATGCGGGTTGGAACTCTCCTCACAGTTGCTTCACGTTCCACTTCGGCTTCTTCTAGAATGTTAGGTTCCGCCACTTCCGCAGACTCTTGCAAACACTTCCGGAGGTGAGAAACATGAAAGACGTTGCGAACTCCGGCCAGTCTCTCGGGTAGCTCTAATCTATAGGCCATCTTCCCAACCTTCTTGATGATAGGAAACGGTCCTACAAATCTTGGTGCTAGTTTTCCTGCAGATCCAAAGCGAACGACGTTCCTTAAAGGAGATACCTTAAGGAAAACCCTATCACCAACCTCAAACTCAAGGTCGGCCTTCTTTTGTCGGCGTAGGATTTCTGTCTGTCTTGGGCAGTCTTCATCCTCCTACGTATCAAGTCCACTTTCTCCGAAGTCTCTCAAATCATGTCTTGGCCCAAGTATAAGCTTATCTGTAGACTCCTACCAACAAGTTGGTGATTTGCACGGTCTTCCATACAAGGCTTTGAAGGGTGCCATACCGATGGTAGCTTGGTAGCTGTTGTTGTAGGCAAATTCCACTAAAGGAAAGTGATCCTCCCAAGTCCCTCCAAAGTCAAGAACGCAAAGTCTCAAAAGATCCTCTAAAACTCTATTCACCCTTTCTGTCTGGCCATCGGTTTAGGGGTGATAGGCCGTGCTCAAACATAACTGTGTGCCTACAGCTTCTTGAAGACTTCGCCAAAACTCGCTTGTGAAGATAGGGTCTCGGTCACTAACAATGCTTGAGGGTATCCCATGGAGTCGAACTATTTCCTTGAGATAAAGAGATGCTAGAGATGAGGCAGTCCTTCTACTCTTGATAGGTATAAAGTGGGCACTCTTAGTAAGCCTACCCACTATTACCCAAATGCTAGTGTTGCCTCTTCTCGATCTAGGCAGTCTGTCAATGAAGTCCATTGAAATGCTATCCCACTTCCACTATGGGACCTCTAAAGGATGAAGTAGTCCTCCAAGTTTCTTCTGTTCCGCCTTGACCCGTTGGCAGGTCATGCACTTAGAGACAAAATCTGCCACGTCTTGCTTCATGCCGCTCCAAAAGAAAGTCCGTTTTATATCCTTATACATCTTATCACCGCCAGGGTGTATAGTCATCTTAGAATGATGCGCTTCCTCGAGAACCTTCTTTGTCAACTCCCTTGCTTGTGGGACGCATAATCTTCCATCTTGCCTCAACCAACCCTTATCATCGATGGCGTACCTACTGAGGTGACTAGAAGTGTAACACCCCGCCTCCGCTAGGGTCACTCGCAAAGGAATGCACTAGCTTTAGAGGGGCATTATTGGTAAACATGCACAGAAATATCACAAGACAGAACATATAGAATAGCGGAAGTAAAATCAAACATTCATAACATAAGTAGATAAGGTCTAAAGCCTTTTACATCAGAGTACATCAAAACCTGTCTTGCAATAGTAAAGAAGCATAAAGACATTTTCATAAATTATTCCCCAAGTAAAAACAGTAAAGTAGCCATAGCCAAGAAAAGTCCAAGCCATCCATGATGACCTTCAAGCGGAAGAAGTCCGAACTAAACAACATTGTTTCCTCCCTGTAACCTGGAGGGGGGGGGAAACGGAAGAAAAGAGGCGAAACAAAACGGGTCAGTCAAAAAGACTGAGTAAGTCCTATCTACTTCCAGTATAAAAACAGGTAAAGGTAACATGACATGCATAAACTGAAAGTAAACATAAGGATAACTACAAGATAGATAAACCAGGGTAGCCGGTTGAACTACTGTGGCAAAGTAAACTAAGGTATCATGATAAACTACGGTGTCATGATAAGTCAAGGTATCACATCGTCAGATTTCTATCGAGTACATTATCCCAAGGTATCTACCCCGTCTAACATCCCACGGTATCTATTATGTATATTCTTCTTAGTCCTAACATGTATATTTGCTCTACACCTCTCGTACTAGTACCCCTACCCGCGTCATGTGTTAACCATGAATGTCCCTTGCTCAAAGTCGTGTAATGGTCCATGTCAACCTAGTATATCGCATATATAGGTTACTCAAATCATATGTTTCTTTCCATGTATATAAGTTCAGTCCTTTGCCGTACCTCGTACGGGCTTCCTCATGTCGTATTATCCTTGAATTCGTTTGGACTGTCACCCTTGTTCTAGCTAGGCTCTTCCATATGAATCATCGTTTGAACTACTAGGACTTACGCCACCTAGCACCACTAGGGATTACGCTTACCTATTGCACGCTTTCGTATTTCGGTTTGGGTTAAACCACCTAGGCCACTAGGGATTACGCTAACCCTCAACCGCGCCCTTTTTCCCACGCATTCATCGTGAATCGTTTTTCTATAACTGTATGCACATGTATCACATCGTGCCATCCGATTACCATGTTTAGATTAGTTAAGCCTAATCTTAACCCCATCCATTAACTGTATTATACGGTTAAGTGTCATTAAGAAAGTTTACTTAACCTTATCACGATATCGTGTTGGATTGATTAAGTGTTGGTTAACTTAATCCCGTCCACTAGTCGTATAAAAATGGTCAAGTGTCATTAGGCAAATCAAGTTACTTAACCTACCCAAGCTTATCATGTTTTGTTAAGTATCATTAGCCTAATCAAATTACTTAACCCATTTGTCCATATCATATTTGGTTAAGCCTCATTAATCAAATTAACTTAACCCTATTATGTGGCATTAATTTAATTAATGCACCCTCAACCTCTCACATTAGACCTTGTTGTGGTTACTAGTTAAGCCGGGCGGGTCCGGGTAGATTTACACCACAACCTAGTCTAACCTCGGGTCTTAAGCGCGACATGACCAACTTCTCACATTGGGTCCTATTGTTTGCAACTACTAGTTAGGCCGGTCGGTTCCGGGTAGTTTTACGTTGCAAACTCAACCCAACCTCGAGTTGGCCATACTTATATTATCTAAGTTCATCATGTTTCCAAAACATGTTACAAGTTTTCAAGCATTTGGGTAGACCTAACTTAATAGGTAAATTCCCAAAGGGTAGACCTAACTTAATAGGTAAATTCCCAAGCTCATGTTTTTATGCATACTTACATGCCAACCTCCATGTTATCTTTCAAGTCATATTTTCAAGTATAAACACATGTCATATTCAAGTTAAGATTTTGCGACATGTTCATGTTTATCTAACTACCCAAAATCGTGTTTTCCCAAGGCAAGCAAAGCGAGTCAACATAATAAGGATACTATGTCACATATTGGTCTCAAAACATGCATGATGCCAAAAAGGGCTTGGCTTCCACATGCATAACATCATAAAGGGATTGGCCATAAACATGCATAGTGTCATAAGGTAATTTGGCCACAAACATGCATATTATCAAAAAGGGTTTGGCCATAAACATGCACAACTTAAAAGAGGGGATTGGCCACGAGCATGCATAATCTCATAAAGGATTTGGCCACAAACTTGCATGTTAGCATAAGGGGTTTGGGTTCATAAACATGCATAAGCCCCAAAATCTTGTCTTAGCCAATGTTTCACAAGTAAAGTGGTTCCTAAAGGTTCATGCTAGCATTTCATGCATAAAGATCCAAACTTGCAAGATAAACTAGGTTATGCATAGCATGAGAGGCATGATTAAGTTACTCACATGGCCTAAAATCATAAACATGAACACAAGAGGCATGGTAAGGTTCATATAAGTTCGCATAATCATGTTTAGCCTCATTTTATCCCATGTCATTATCAAAACTACCGTTTCCATCTAAAAGTAGCTAGAACTTACTTAGTTAGGCCTAGGGAAAGGAGCATGAATCATCTTGGCTAAGAAAGGTGCCTCCTTTGTAGAAGAATCGTCATGGAACTCGCATAGCAATGTTGATTTGGCCTTGATTTGGTGTAGCAAGCTTGCACCTTTTGATTTGAACTTGATTTGAGTGCATGGGCTCTAGGGATTGGAGATGGAGGCCATGATCAAAATTGATTTTGGCAGCACTTAGTTGCTAGGTTTGATTTTTAGGGATTTAGGTTAGGTTTAGGGTCTTTTTATAGAGATTAGGATAGTTTTAGGCCCTTAGATTAACCCTAGGACCAACCTGAACCGTCAGATTTCAAACCAGGCCCAAAAACCTAGCCAAGATAGAAAATAGGTGCACCAGATCAAAATCAGCCGACAGGGCAAGTCGACAGCCCTGTCGACATGCCTGTCGACATGCCTGTCGACTTGTCTGGGCGGGAATTTTCCCGCCTGGCCCCCATTTCTGCATGTTTCGAAATTCAAATTTTCCGAAAACTTCTTTGGGCCTTAACCGGGTCATACGGACTCCGATTTTCGAAAACTCAGACTCTATTTCGCGTATTTTTCCGAGACGAACGCAATGGAATAGCCCGTTATACTTGATTCAGAATTTAAAATTAAATTCTGCCTTGATTCTCGTTTTAACATGTTATCGAAAAATACGGGTTGTTACAAGAAGTCTCGCCCCTAATAAGTTTATCAATCACATCAACAAGCTGAGGGTCTTCACGTTGTGCAACCCATATTGAGTCCAAGAGAGTAGGGCGTACTTCGAGAGATGCTAACAAACCTGGTACAAGATCCAAGGAGGGCCTAAAGTTAAAACTGGCTATATACTCTAGGCTTTGCCTTTCAACAAAGAGCGGGCTTAAGGTTAGTTTCTTTCGGCTCAACGCATTTGCTACTACGTTGCCTTTGCCGGGAGTATAGAAAATTTCAAAGTCATACGAGGCAAGAAACTCCATCCATCTTTGCTGCCTCAAGTTAAGATCCTTCTGCGAGAAGAGATATTTCAACGATTTATGGTCAGTGTATAATTCAAACTTCTCACCTAGGAGATAATGGCGCCAAGACTTAAGCGCAAAGACGATGGCGGCTAACTCAAGATTGGGTAGTTCTTTTCATGAACTTTCAATTGTCTTCCACCATACGCTACTACCCTTCCTTCTTGCATTAGAACAGCGCCTAGTCCCATTCCACATGCATCCGTGTATACTGTGAACATTTTGCTTCCATCTGGCAAAGTCAGAACTGGGGCTGTTGTGAGAGCCCTTTTTAATCGTTGGAAAGCAAACTCGCAGTCCAAATCCCATGTGAACGCCAGATTCTTCTTTGTTAGCCTTGTGAGTGGGGCTGAGATTTTCGCGAAATCCCTAATAAACTTTTGGTAAAAACCGGCTAGCCCAAGAAAGCTTCGAACTTCGGTTGCATTTCTTGGTGTCTTCCAATCTTGCACTACCACCACTTTCGCGTGGTCCACGACCAACCCCTCTTTGGACACTATATGCCCCAGAAATCTTAATTCTTTTCTCCAGAAGTGACACTTGGAGAATTTGGCTTTTAGTTGATGAGCTCGAAGAGTTTCCATGATTTCTTTCAGATGCTAAGCATGCTCTTCCTCATTCTTTGAGAAGATTAAGATATCATCTACGAAGACAACCACAAATTTGTTGAGGAATTCTCTGAACACCCTGCTCATTAGATCTACGAAATAAGCGGGTGCATTTGTCATGCCGAATGGCATGACAAGCCACTCGAAGAAACCGTCTGGGTTTCTGAACGCCGTTTTATCAATGCTATCTTCAGCTAGTCTTAGCTGATGGAACCCAGTTGCCAGATCAAGTTGGAAGAAGACCGTCGCACCTACAAGATGATCAAACAAATCGTCGATCCGGGGAAGAGGGTGCCTATTTTTCTTGGTCAATTTGTTTAACTCCCAATAGTCGACGCAAAGGCGAAGCGAACCGTCCGCTTTGCTTGCGAACACCACTGGAGCACCCCATTCCGAAATGCTCCGTCTAATGAACCCTTTTTCGAGAAGTTCATTAACCTGCTTACTGAGCTCCTTTCTCTCCCTTGGATCCATGTGTCTGACAGGTAAAGCTACAGGCTTTGCGTTATCCACAAGATATATGCGGAAGTCTATTTCCCGCCTCGGAGGTAAGCCTTTCACCTCCTCAAAGACATCCGGATATTCCCGGACTACTCTTACTGATTGCAAAATTCTCATCAGAAGCATCGAGCGACTCTAGATAACTAAGCATAACAGCATTCAAGGGATTACAAGAAATTTCTAGAGTGTTACCAAGCCGAGTTAAGAGTCTAACAACTCTTTTCTCACACTCAAGAATGGCACTATTACTGGATAACCAGTCCATGCCTAAGATCAAACCATATCCCGAGAAGCCCAAAACAAAGGCATCACAACTAAACTCAATGCTGAGAATAGAGATTTTCAAACCCAAACAAACCATTGACAAGTAAGCGGAGCCCCCAATTGGATTTGAAATTGCTAAGG
Source organism: Allium sativum (assembly GCA_030737875.1). NCBI lineage: Eukaryota > Viridiplantae > Streptophyta > Magnoliopsida > Asparagales > Amaryllidaceae > Allium > Allium sativum. Next base: position 196,723,061 of record CM060910.1, on the reverse strand, counting down.
GATCTTCTACCATACTAGTGTCTAGATGTAGAGATTCTACTAAGGCAGATGAAATAAAAGAGTGTGGTGCGCCAGAGTCAAAAAGTGTACGAACTGGATGATCATAAAGATAGACTACACTTTCTACAGAAATATCACTACCTCATTCTTGCTAAGGTGCCACTAGCGCATGAACCTGACCCCCTGAAGTGGATCCAGCTTTCTGTCCCTGCCCTTTCTTCTTTGGGCAGTCCTTAGCTTGGTGCCCAGTCTCTCCACAATGGAAGAAACCACCCATCTTCGCCTTCCTTTTTCGGCAGTCTTTTGATATATGTCCCACAATACCACAGAAATTGCACCTTCTCTTCTCACGGGGCTTATTGTTCTTCCCTCCTTTCTTGAAGTCTGTTTTCTTTGCTTGTAGACCCTCTTTCTTCTCTTCCCCCTTAGTTTCTTTCTTGCCGTGGTCTTCCTCGTGTAGCAACGCCATGTCCACCAAGCTTTCATAAGTCGCTTCCGTGGATACATGGGTCATAGCAAGGCTGTGTAGAGGCTCATTCAAACCCTTGACGAAGCGAAGCGCCTTCTTGTGTTGGGTGTTTACTAAGTCTAGCCCAAACCTGGCCAGTTGATTAAACTGATTAACATACTCCCTGATTGTCATACTTCCCAGTTTCAGAGTTAGAAACTTCTCCATTTGCAGGCTTCTTTCAGCTTGGGAGAGGAATTTCATCTCAAACCTTGTCCTGAAGTCTTCCCATGTTTCCACCGCCCTCTGAGCATTGGTAATTTCCCACCAATAGGAGGCTTCATCCTTAAGCAACCATACCGCTAGTTGTATCTTTTGCCTGTCATCAACTCCGAAGATGACAAACAAATCCTCAGTCTCCTTTAGCCAGTTTCTTGCTCCTACAAAGGATTCTGTCCCATAAAAGTCTTTTCCACCCATTGCCTTGAAATCTCTACATGTTTTTGCGAAGGCATTTCCACGAGGAGGAGGAGGAGGAACCGCGGCCGCTGGAGGAGGGATGTCTGCTGGGCCCGCGCCATTGGCCCTTGCTTCTAAGTACCTCCTAAACTAGCCGGGAATCGGCCCTCCTTCCGGGAGGTTAAGGTCTCCAGACATGCTGAAACAGAAAGGAAAAATTCAAAACGAAGGATAGAGAGAGATAGATAGGGCACATGGCTTTGGGGGATTTTGTCTTTTTATAAACATAACACTTTTTCTTGAAAAATGCTTCTTTAAACTTTCTTTTTTTGAAAACAATTTCAAAAACTTTTATCTTATCTGGTAAACCTATGCTCTGATACCAAGTGAAAAACCCCACCTCTGTTAAAGTCACTCACAAAGGGAATGCCTTAACTTTGGTGGAGGTTTATAAGTAAAAGCCACAGATAAACTCAAGACAGATATAAATACACATATTTTAAACAGTGGAAACCAAACAGACTTTTATTTCATCAAAACGTGTTCAAACACAACATTCCATAATTGTCTCAAAATACTTCCAACATTACAATCTCATTACTGTCTTGATTATTAAAGAAGCATAAAACATAAACAAAGTGACAAAAATCCCCATAGTGATATCCAAAGCCATAATCTGAGCAAAAGAGATCCAAATCATACATCTACGGTCTTGGAGCTGGTAAAGAGTCTGACTGAGCTGAGTTGTTTCCTCCCTGTGGACCTTGGGGGGGGGGGGACGAAAGAAAAGAAGACGAAAAGAAAATATGGTCAGACATAAAGCCTAAGTAAATCTAGTAACTCTTCAGTATGTGAATAAGAAAAGGGCATGATAGATATAAACTGAAAATAGGAAAGTGTCGAATGTACTATCGCACCCATGTTATATCTCTGCATCTAATTGAGTTTGTTCTAACTGACACCCCATGCTGAGGGTGAAGTGATCCCCATTTTTCTAAAGATCGGCTCCTACTCGCGTTAACATGTGTCATACGGCCCCCAAAAATTGTAGATACCTATGCTGGTCCCACCATGGGGTGTATCAAGACCCATGGTGGCGGCCCCGACACAAATTCTAGAAGGCATAGGTTATACTACTGGTGTCCCCAGTGCCCTGTTTGTCTGCTCCGGAGTGTGTGCACGCCCGCACCCCGTTAGACCTACACTGTGCACCCACCGCCGTCGTTTTGACCGCTTAATATCAGCCCAGTAATCGTGCCCTACCCTGCCTAGTTTCAGGGTATCGTTGATACCTAACTTGGGTTACTGCTGAAACGGGTCCCTCGTTACCAGGATTTTCTAGTCAAACATGTTAACTGGTTAAGTGTCTGTATTTACCTAACCCCACCCATCAATTCTTGTTAACATGTTGAATTTGGTTAAGTGTTATAGTTGACTTAACCCTACCATTTGTCCTTAGCCTCTTAGGAGCACCTGACCACTCACATTAGATAGGTATTGCTACGTTTACTGGATATGCCGGTCGGTTCCGGGCAGGTTTACACCGTAGCTCAGTCTAACCTCGGGTCATTATTGGGCTCAATGCTTAACCACCCACATTGGATAGGTATTGTTGTGACTACTGGACAGACGGGGGGGGGGGGGGGGGGGGTCCAGGCAGGTTTACATCACAACTCAATCCAACCTCGGGTTAAGCATATCGTGTTTTCTAAATTTACATATTTTATTACTTCTCAATTATATATGTAAATTTCATGTCTTTTATTCTTGGGTATAATAATACATACCGCTTAAATGTCATTGTCATTGGCATGTGCCAAACATTCCAACATATATTTTCATGTTTTACACCCAATGTTATTACCCCCGTTTATATGTTCGCAACGTTATAACAAATGTTGGGCTCGACAATTCAACCCAACTTTATAAGCGCAAGAAAAGGGGAAATCAAGAACATGTAATATTTTACAACATATAAGGGTGTGTGGCGCATGAACTTGCAATTTAGCGATACTAACATAAATGATTGGTCATGTGAACTTGCATTAAAATCAAAGTATAACTAAGTAGGTGACATATGAAATGGCATGGTTTTGGTTTATACAAACTTGGGTTTAAACATGTTTAACTTGGCATAATGTCAACCACAAAACTAGCATGTTGTATATTCACCAAAATGTCCAACTATAACATCTAATCACATAGCCAATTTCAACATGAACTTGCATAGTTTGTGAAACCCAAACGATACTTAACATAGATCCAATTATACTTGCAAATGAACATAAGAATGATTTCATAGGTTTTGGGTCATGTAGGAATAAAAGGTTTCAAATCTAGAACATGTTTACATAAGCCTTAATTTAGACTTAGTGAATGTATATGGTCCATGTCATAGGCATAAACATAAAGGGATCAAATTCTAGTTTTTGCCACAAACTTGCAAGTGCCATTGTTTTCATATACAATTATTCAATAGGCTTGCATCAATCAGTTTAGGCCACAAATATCAATACGCAAGTCATGATAGAATCATTACAATATAGAATTTGTATCATATTCATACAGTAACACAATTCTATTTTCACTTACATCGAATCACATCACAATTTTTTTATTCATATTCTGAATGGTCACTATACTTACAACGAATGCAGAATCTTGAATTCTGAATTCTGAAATTGAGATGCGCTCCCTTTGGGTAGAGTAACGTTGCGCTGATTAATTTGATTAAACTTTTATCTTCTTCTTAATTCGATTCGTCTCTTAGGCCTTTCTCTCTTGATGGCTATGTTCAATTCCTCCCTGGCAGCATGACGACTCCCATCTTATTTTTTTGTGTGAATTTTCTGTTGGGACTTAGGGTGTATTTATAGATTTTTAAATTGTTTTGAGCCGTCAGATGAAGACAGGAGGAATCTAGGCCATACAAAGTTCAAAGAGCCAATCAAGAGGTGACACGTCAGCCCTAGTGACACACAGAGCCACAGAAATTCGAGCCAGAGCCAGACCTAGCCAGCCAGGTCGACACCCAGGTCGACACTATGGTCGACTTGGTGTGGCCAGGTCGACAACATGGTCGACCCAATGGTCGACCTGGTCTCTGGGCGGGAATTTTCCCGCCCGGCCCAGTTTGAACCTGAAATTCGAAAAACTGAGCTGTTTGAATTTAAACTTTATTCTGAAACTTCCGAAGGCCATAACTTCTTCATACGAAGTCCGTTTCGCGCAAACTCGGACTCTATCTCAAGCATAATTCCAAGACAAACGCAATGGCATAACCATTTTCTCTTAATTCTTTTATTTAGAATTAATTACACTTTAATTTGTGAAGCTTAACGTTATAGAATTCACGGGGTGTTACAGCTGCAAATTTTGTACTATGTGATTCTGCATTTATTCTGTTTAAACCGTGTAAGCCAAATAATAATTTGTCGTTTTAAACAATTCAAGTTGGTTTAATTACTGACTTGAGACGGACAAAATGCCAGGTCGTTACAACCAACCTTTATTGGAAGAACGAAGAACTTAAGATTTTAGTTTTTAGATCAAACCCAGATAAAAAAAAGAGAAACGAGGAGTCTTATATGAAGAAAAGAATATCCAACCAATTCGGCTTCAATACCGACCCAATGGACTATTCGTATGCATATGGCTTGCGTAGCCCATTTCCAATCATTCTTTCTTGAAATATGGAAACGGGCTGCCCAGGCCAAATGAATATGAATATACTACAAGGTCGGAGTTGGATGTATACTCTTTTATTCATATAAGACTTCTCATTTTCCTTCTTTTATCTAGGGTTTGATACAAAAACTAAAATCAGCAATTCTTCCTCCTTTCAATTGAGGTTGGTCATCTTTCAGTCATGTTCTTGTCATTCGTTTATTTTATTGATCCTTTTCAGTTAATTTGGGCTGTTTCAAGAATTTTTGATCATTTTTCCCCGTTTTTTATTAATGTGTCTTTTGCATTGGTTTTTATTGTTATTATTCATTTAAGGTGATTGATTTTCATAATTATCATACATACATATATATATATATATATATTGCAAGAATATAGACATTCAATCACTATTTTACAAAATGGAAATTTGTCTTCATAACAAAGTTGAATTGGGTGTAAAATCAACCATTGAGATTTTTTTTAAATGTAGATTAATATTGCCTAGGGAAAAATTCATATTTGAAATATTTTCCCTCAAATTTAGAAGTATATTGATTTATACAAAGTCGTAATTATAATTTATAGTATTTTTCATCTATAAGTAAATAAACAGTAAAGTAAAAATCAGCTATGATATTTGGATCTGAAATGCAAATTCATAGTAAATAGTTTTGATATTTGAACTTATTTTTCTTTAGTATTTAGATTTTAGTCGAAATCATATTTTTTTTATTTAAACTATCATTGGAACAACCGACTGTTATAACAAACCTTCCAGTTCTAAAGAAACTTTCTAAATCTCGTATTTTTATTTGATCCATAGTTAACTGATACTAGTCGAAGGGGACTTCATATTTTGTGCAGGTTATTTAAAATTGGTTCTTAATTGCATGCATCTAACTAGTTAAATTAATTGTCAAATGGAGAGGGATATAAAATCAATTTATGTGCTTTACACCACCATTTTCGTCTGACAAATTCTATTTATATATTTATTTTCATCAATTTGCAGGTGTAAGAAATTAAAAAAAAACTTTTCATGAAAACATATAAGTAATCTTTACTGGTAGAAAATTTACAGAATTTTTTTTAATCTTTTTATATCGGTAATAGTATTTTGATTCTAAAGGGTCACAAATAACTTAATGCTAAGCAGTAAGTAATTGAGCATGGATCTACTTCGGAGAAAGCACTGAAACTTTTCAAAATGCAACTTGGTAGCAATCTCAGAGTTATCTGTAGAAATACAATCTAACTTGTAGGTTGAAAATAATATATTTTGAATGGTTATGCTGGAGTTGATATTATTTTAATGAAATCGATGTTTTTGAATTTGCTTAGTTGATTAAATATTTAAAATAAGATCCAATTTCACATTTTTGATTTACATGATTTTCATAATAACCATTTTCAAAGTTTAGATTTTAAAACATTTAAAATATGAAGGTTGAAGCTTTAGGCTACGTTTGTTTGAAACTGCTCAGTGCTAGAAGAAGAATGTTTGACATTGAATGCCGAACGCTAAATGATAAGTGCTAAACGCCGAATGCTGAATAAATTAATATTGTTTGATTATATGCTGAATAGAAAATTGGGATACTATATGAGATAATTGTATTCACCGATGCGGTTCCAACGCATCCTGGTTTATTCAATTGGGATACTATATGAGATAATTATGGTTAATACAAGTTAATAGTATTAAATTAAAACTAAATTTAAATTTATTTTAGATTTTATTAGGCCTCACCACTTTTATTCAGCCCAAATAAACCCGTACCCACTCCAATCTTCACTCAAGAAATTAAAAAACGCGATTGTCCCCCTTTCAAAAATCACGAACACTGCCTTCCCCTTAAGATCATCACCGCCGACGAAGCGTGGTGCCAGACTCAACAGCTCATCGGCTGCATCAACCGCCGCCCCCTTGACTTCAACCTTCGAACGATTCCACCACCATCAGCCACCTGTAGGACCTGCAAACCTTAAAAGCATGTAAACTAACTCCTTGCGTTTAACTGAGTGTTGTCGTCGCTGTAGGTCACTGGAGACCCCAAGATCACCACAGTATGATTCGCCTCCCTCTCCTCTCCATTTCACAAGTTGACACCCTGGCCTATACTTCCCCTATCTATCGTGAAAAATCAAAATTCAAGTACCACTCAAAACGGCAAACCTTGAATTAGATATCCTCTACCCGCCACCACACTACACCACGCCCTACCAAACTCTGATAGTGGGTCCCCCTCAACCAGCTTTTCATTTCTTCTGTTGCGACCTTGGCCCAATACTCGTTGGATTGGTTAAAAAATTCGAATTCAACCCATATTTATAAGAGTTGAATGTTGCTATGCTTCTGGAAAGTCACAAATAATGAAAAGGCGCTTCCTTTCAAAATTGAAAAAGTGACAGTTGTATGTCGACATATGCATATATGTATGTCGACATATATACATTAAATATTGAATTTTGAATACTTTCAAGTGTTTAATTATATATACTATTCTGCAATTTCTTGAATTAAAACATAGTGATATAAATGAGTATTATAAAGTATAAAATCATATGAAAACATAATATATATTATATAAACATATTTATAAAATTATAAGATTTTAAAACAACATATATAAAAAATTATAAAAGTATATAACTATATAAATATATGTAAACTTAAAAACTTAAAAACTTATGTTTGAAATCAAAAGTAAGATCGAAAAACTATTTGAAATTAGAATTTGAATTTTGAAAATCAGAATTTCAAAAATAGAATTTGAATTTGAACATGGAGTGCTATTCAGAATCTTACATTTAAACTAGACTCTATTACTATATTTGTCTTGAACTCTTGAACTCTTGATTTCTTGATTACTCGTGAGTCTCGAATCTTCTCTAAATTCTGAATCTCTAAAACTGTACAGTCTTCAGTAATAAATCCTATACAAATCCTGTATATATATATATTCTAGATAGAAATGTTAATATTTTGTAATTAATGATAATTGAAATAAGGTTGTTGTCATCAAAAACTCTATTCTCCAACAATCTCCCCCTTTTTGATGATGACAACCTTAGTTTATAAAATATTCATACATGATCAAACCTATTGTTGCTAATGCTTCTAATACTCCCCCTGTCATTATGAATCTTATATACTCTACTTACACTAAGTCTATATTTTATAATTTCTCCCCTTTTGGCATTATCAAAAAGAAATTCTAAAATACTCCCCCTAAAACCTATATCTATACAAATCATATGATTAAAGTATTTGATTCTATACTAAAGTATGTATAACTCCCCCTAAATTTATGCTTATATTATACTAAGTATATAAAGAAAATATAATGATTACATATGTTTCACATTATATTTACAAGTTTTTAATCCAATCAATCCAATTCAAACAATATTTACATATGTTTTTTTAATATATATAGGTTTCAAGTCAAGCAATCCAAACCAATCAATACATATGTTCAAACAAATTCAAACATATCAAACCAATCAAATCATACCGAACAATCAAACGTCCTGTAACGACCCGTATTTTTGGTTGTTAAACATTTAATATTTTATTATTTAAAATATCGATTTAGAACTTTAGATGAATTTACTATATATAATTTGTTTATTAAATAATATATAGACGTATAATTTATATATGGTTATGAAAGGGTTTTTATGTAAATAGGATATCACTTTAAAACCCAGAACGTTGATTGTTGAATTTTGAATCTTTATACTCTTTAGAATTTAAGTTGTTTGCTTTAATACGATGGTAATAATTTATTATCGTCATATGAAATTTAATTTACTTTAATTAAGGTTATATGAGGTTAGGACAATAAACCAACCTTAAAGGAGTCTCGCCATAAAAAGGGTCGCGCCATAAACAACTTGAAACAAATTTAAAACATGAATACATCGTAGGTCATGCCATAAACATCAACAAGAATAAGCTTGAAACTGAAAGTACAAAGAACATAAAAACTAAAAATAAATATATGAATGCACATATAAAAGTGGGAAACGTATATACATATGAAACTGAGCATATATATGTATTTCCATCTCACCGGTTCAACAAATGAAAATATTTAAAATCTGAAATATACACAACATTGAACTTGAAATGTTAAAGCCCAAAATAACACATATATTCATGAGAAGATTGTACATACATAAGTACAAAGGAATACAAAGAAAACAGTACACAATATTGACGGTACATTACAAAACAGAAATTGACATAGCAATTCATATATTTCTACACGCCTTGTTTTCTTTTCAGGAGGACAGTGAAACGAAATGTATGCCTTGATCCTGAGCTGCAAGAAACAGTAAACCTATTAGTATATAGGAAATATAATAATTGAACAGCTAAAATTGAACAAAACAATATATATATATATATTCATAATCAAATAACAAGTAAGAGCAGACTGTAAAAGGGAACATCAAGTGAGCAAATATAGAAATGAGTGTGTATTGCTACAAGGGTAAGTACCAAAATTGCAATATAAACTTCAACACAATTAAACAAACAAATCCAATGTGACATTTTATCTATTATTAAGTCTAATTTGGCACAGATGTAAACATTGGACCATCATTGCAAAACGTCTATATGTCAGGCTTGGTAGGAGCATTGCAAAACCAAGTATAAGAAATGTTAAAGAAATGTAGAAAAATGAACATGGAAAGCTGGACAATTGACAACCACAACATATTAAATACAAAACTCGAACCTACATTTTATGGTTGTACAAATGAAAAACCAAAAGAAAAAGATTGTGTTTTGAATTGATCCATGTACATCAGAAAATATCAAAGTAAAATGAGCATCTGTAATAAATAAAATACATAGCCTTATAGCTAAAGGAACAGCTAAGAATATGTCATGAACAGCTAAGAAAAATAGCTGCACAGCTAAATATATGCATATATTTTCACCATCAGAATTTTACATCAATGAACAGTGAAGAGAAAAGAACACAAAATCTTAAGAACAGCTATAACCAGCTAGAGATGTACAATGCATAGCTAGACAGAATATATGTACATCTTTGGCCGATTAAACAATTCAATGAACAGAAGAATATGTGTATATATATTCATATACATCAATCTGTAACAAGGCAAATCAGAACAGCAAAATCAAAAAAAAAAATAGTAAAAATCTATTTTGAAATTTCTATTTACATACATAGGAAAACCCAACTGAAATCGACAGTACAAGTTCGAATCTGTAGATCGATTTAACAAGTCATAGATCTAACCTAACCTATACAACCACAAGGCCACTGTTCTTTTCGAACAGACCAAAGACAACACCAAACCCATCAAAATCTCGGCTGAACCATCACTCAATCGTTACTCACCACTAGTACATGATCAGGAACAGGGGAAATAAAAAGCAAATGGCCTAAGTATGTAGCTGAACTACCTACGATGTACCATTGATGGACATGGTTATTATCCATACTCAAACATACTATAAATACGAGTTGCGCATAGGGGTTTCAGACATCCCAGAACCGAACAAAACCAACCCAGTAAATAATCCCATTCGAAAACCAGAAAAAAAAATCATACAAAGTATTACTGCAATTTAAAATCAAGTAAAAAAGGAATAAAACTTAGCTTTCTGAAGCCGTTCGAAGTCCAACGCCTTGTTTTGGATCTGCAGCGGATCGATTGAAAAGGAGGACAAGGGGAAGATCGAAGAAAGGTGGCGGCGTAATGATGGTTGCGACGTAGAACTCCGGTGTAGTTGAAATCAACAAGGGGGCTTAGGGTTTTTCTCCTTTTGATTTGAGAAATTTGAAGGCGGCTGATGAAATGAAAGAGGGTTACGGTCGGATAGGGTTTTATGGGGTAGACGGGTCGGGTTCGTATGGGCCGGCTGGGTAAGGTGAGAGCCCACTTTAATTTAAGTTCAAATATATAGTTTAAAACTTAAATTACTATAGAAATTCATACTGTACACGTACGTTATCAGATTTACGCACGGTCGGTTGCGTTGGGACCGTAAAAACAAGCACATCGAGATGGAGCAGAGCCAGGCAGGATCAGGAGCAACTGGAAATTCTAGTCAAGTTAAACAGCTATTTAATTCGACTAAAAAAACCAGATATTTATCCACGGATTCAAATCAAGGTGAGTTAAACTCACTCAGCTCTTCCCATTTATATTTTATATAAATTGGGTTTTTGTTTTGCGTGTTCTGGTTGTTAATGAATGACTGTTTGCTAGTGATATATAATTATTGTTGATGAAATTTCTGGAATTAAACGATCGTTTAATTCCAGTAAAACACCAGTTATTCTGATTTGACCCGGGTAAAGAAATTTCTCTGGGTTGGTCACGCTTATAAAATAAACGTGTATGATTGTTTGAATTGTTTGAATTGGCTGTTAGTTGATTGACGATTGTTGTAAACATTATTAGTCAAGTAAAAAGGAATAGTTGATTGCCATTGATTATTGAACCTTATTTCAACATTTGTTATGATGGATGGTATGGGTCGAGTAGTTGGCATCACTTGGTTTATAAATCAATCGATTTATGAAATGTGGGTTTTATCGACAGTGAATTGATGATATTTGGGTTATAAATAACGAAAATAGACTTTTGAAAGTTATTACATTGGAAGGGTATTTAAAAAGGGAAATAAAGATTTAATTATTTATTTGAAGTTTATATAGAAATTATGAAATGGTTTTATAAAATAAATTTCTTATGTCGATAAGAATTATAAAAGCAGAAAATAACCTAGCAGTTAAGTATTTGGTCAACCGTGGGTGATTAAAGAAAGTTATTTAAATTAATTACATTTTAATTAATTTAAAGTGGAATTAAATAAAACTGGTTAAAAGAATAACCGCGTTTTGGGTGTCGACCATTTGAACTAAGTTAGATTTCAAGTCAGTAAAATACCTTGAAAATTTATTAATCCTGGTAAGATTTTAAAAAGGAAATTTATTATCCATTTTATTAAATAAAGGAGATGATTGATTTGAAAGATGACTGTTGAAATAAATGAGTGAATACAGTAATCACCAATATAATCCCTTTAAGTCATCAAATTTGAAAAGAAATGGTCGAGTGTTCGGAAGAGGTTAATGATGAGTTTTAGTATTTGAACTCGAGATTTATAATGGAGCAAATAAGAGGTTTAAACGAATTTATATCTAAATGAAGAGTTTTACTTAACACTTGAGTTAAGGGATGTGGAAAAGTTATATTAATTTTGTAAACAAGGTTTATAAATGGAATATGGGTTTAAACACCGTTTTTGAATTTGAAATACTTAATAAGGGAATTAGGAGAATTGGAAAGAGATTTACCAAGGAAGAGATTTAAAAGTGAGCTTGGTAAGACGAGAATTGGAAATAAGATTGGAAATAATAATATAGGGTTTTGAATTACAACTCGTATTCATCTGAAGTTAGGAACGTTGTTGATCAAGGTCTGAGAGGTAATTAGGATACCCCAACTTGAACGGCTGCGGAACTATCCAAGGATGATACTAGTTGGTAATGTCGAGTATGTGTGATAAGATTTCCAAAGTGACGGGAATGAAATGAGATGATATTTCCCTAGTAACGGAATTAAAAGAAAATTGGGCGATTAATTTTAAAGGCCAAGTGATGTTGAGTACTAGACCAGTGGATCTATTTGTATTTTTATGGATGTTTACTTGATAGTTAAATAACCGACCATCAAGTCTGACCTTTACGATTGTTGGTATGGAAAGACCGGGATCGAATGACTATTCGAAAACCATTCCAACCAACAAATACGATATATATAGAAGAGATCAAGCGACGATCGAGATGGAGCATGTGAAGACCATAGATCTTCATAAAGCGGAAGAACCGCTTACAATCTCTGATTCGACCCGGAGATATACTGGGGTTTTGTCGTGGTTGAATCTGTGGATTGCAAGGACTGTCGCTACTGATCCATGGGGTGATTCCTATATTGGATGCAGTAGGAGAGTACCTTCGGTTCATCCTGTTCCTGGATGACTTGTATGGACGGATGTCTGACAGAGTATTTCCTGAAACCACGTACGTTGATTTTTACAAAAATACCGAGTGGTGGCAAAGAGGGGCACTTCTTTAATACCCAGAGTATATTTGTGGACGTCAATTAGTGACTTGACGGATCTGACGATGTGGCACTCAAAGTGAATGACGACCAGATGTTCAAAGGTAAATTCTGACCTCAAGCCTCATCAACCAGGAGATGACAAAAATCGGGCAGGCAGCATGGCTATGTGGGTCGCTCCCATTAGGGTGTATAATTACCTATCTAGAGAAATTCCTTTTGTTTCTTAATCTATCGATTCTTCCCATTCGGGAACGGTGGTTTGAGTCCAACCGTTGGTGATATACATTCGATACACTCAAGCGAAATGAGTGGTCGGTCATGTGAGGGCCGGGTTGCAAGACGTTCTTGTTGAACCCTGTGTATTCGCCTCTAGAGATACACGTGCGGAAGGTGGTCCCATACCTTGTCAAGATCGGAATCCAATATCCAATAAGCGCCCGCGGTTTTCGGTTGTATGCTATATACGGGGAGCGTGAGATGCAAGCGTTCCTCTAGATTTGTTAATTATTTGTATCTAGACATTATCATAATATCAGATCAAGATATTGATTTCGGAAACTGTTTTGGGTTATCGTAAGGTAAAAACCGTCCGTGTTTATGTGTGGATTTGGTCTTACGATTACCCTTTTCTTTCGAAAGGATTTTAACTTTAAAATCAAGTTGTGTGATACTTAAATGCTGTGCGAGTTTTTCTCACTCTGGTCCACCAGACTGACCCGGTGTTTTGTAAATGCTCGGGTTAGACCGAGGTGTACAGGTTCAGGTTATCAGGTACTAAGAAGTCCAGAGACGAGCTGAAGATGTTCAGAATGAATGATATTCCGCTGTGTGATTATATATATGAGGACAGATTATCAAAACTGTCCAGATGTGTGTTGTACTCTGATATTGTAAGTATTTTCAAAAGCTCTCAATAAAGATTATTTCTGTATTATATTTTGTTCCGCTGCGATGTGAGACTTTGTGATGGTTCTTCTTCTTCTTCTATTCTTATATTTCTTTCTTTCTTATCTCACCCTCTAATTTCTTTCTAAAACGTTCCAGTGTTTTCGGTGCTTGGAGGATCGGCATGAGATACAGTAAAGGTATTTATGTCGATTTTCGAGGCCGAAACCCCTGGGTCGTTACAGTGGTATCAGAGCTATTGGTTGAGTAGTAACCTTGGCTCTGTGGCGTAACTCAATAGAGATGGGGTTAGTAACACCCTAGATTGAGTTTGAGTGTATATATATGAGAGCGTATTTGTAAATTCTATATAAAAATGTTTTATATTGTGTTATTTGACCAGTTCGATTTTTGAATTCGCAACTGACACAATAATGTTTTATAAAAATGGTCAAATAAAATAATTTTGGCCACATTATAATTTTGTATAGAAAAAGGAACAATTTTATGATTGATTTTTAGTTGGTTGATTTGTTTGAATCCAAGTCGAATTAGACTATGAATTCAAAGTGGTCTAACATAAAACTAATTTTTATATATGAAATTAAAAAGGAAGAAATGTATAATGTTGAAATTGAAATCAAAATTTGAATTTGATATGGCAGTGTATAAATTAGAGAAGAAAATAGTTAATTGAATATGATTTTGAAACTTAAACGTGGTTAAGAGTAGAATATTGGAATTGGAATTTGGAAATAAAAGTTGTTTGATTTGGTTAGATAGATTGTGCATTGTCGATTGGTTGTTGGAAAAGTGGACTGGCGATTTGTTTTATAACCCTGAAAGGGTACTCGTTTGGGTTCTTAGTTTCTTGATCAAAGTGGGGCCAGAGTGGCGTTTGCAGTAGGTCTGATCGAGCAGTGCAACGGAGATGCTAGCGAGTCCTTCATAAGTTAATATAACATATAATTGTGATGACGATTCCATGATAATTATTTTGAGAATAATTGGAATTGGAACATACCTCTTACTTAGCAATTTCGAGGACGAAATTATTTTAAGGGGGAAGGAATGTAACGACCCGTATTTTTGGTTGTTAAACATTTAATATTTTATTATTTAAAATATCGATTTAGAATTTTAGATGAATTTACTATATATAATTTGTTTATTAAATAATATATAGACGTATAGTTTATATATGGTTATGAAAGGGTTTTTATGTAAATAGGATATCACTTTAAAACCCAGAACGTTGATTGTTGAATCTTTATACTCTTTAGAATTTAAGTTGTTTGCTTTAATACGATGGTAATAATTTATTATCGTCATATGAAATTTAATTTACTTTAATTAAGGTTATATGAGGTTAGGACAATAAACCAACCTTAAAGGAGTCTCGCCATAAAAAGGGTCGCGCCATAAACAACTTGAAACAAATTTAAAACATGAATACATCGTAGGTCATGCCATAAACATCAACAAGAATAAGCTTGAAACTGAAAGTACAAAGAACATAAAAACTAAAAATAAATATATGAATGCACATATAAAAGTGGGAAACGTATATACATATGAAACTGAGCATATATATGTATTTCCATCTCACCGGTTCAACAAATGAAAATATTTAAAATCTGAAATATACACAACATTGAACTTGAAATGTTAAAGCCCAAAATAACACATATATTCATGAGAAGATTGTACATACATAAGTACAAAGGAATACAAAGAAAACAGTACACAATATTGACGGTACATTACAAAACAGAAATTGACATAACAATTCATATATTTCTACACGCCTTGTTTTCTTTTCAGGAGGACAGTGAAACGAAATGTACGCCTTGATCCTGAGCTGCAAGAAACAGTAAACCTATTAGTATATAGGAAATATAATAATTGAACAGCTAAAATTGAACAAAACAATATATATATATATATATTCATAATCAAATAACAAGTAAGAGCAGACTGTAAAAGGGAACATCAAGTGAGCAAATATAGAAATGAGTGTGTATTGCTACAGGGGTAAGTACCAAAATTGCAATATAAACTTCAACACAATTAAACAAACAAATCCAATGTGACATTTTATCTATTATTGAGTCTAATTTGGCACAGATGTAAACATTGGACCATCATTACAAAACGTCTATATGTCAGGCTTGGTAGGAGCATTGCAAAACCAAGTATAAGAAATGTTAAAGAAATGTAGAAAAATGAACATGGAAAGCTGGACAATTGACAACCACAACATATTAAATACAAAACTCGAACCTACATTTTATGGTTGTACAAATGAAAAACCAAAAGAAAAAGATTGTGTTTTGAATTGATCCATGTACATCAGAAAATATCAAAGTAAAATGAGCATCTGTAATAAATAAAATGCATAGCCTTATAGCTAAAGGAACAGCTAAGAATATGTCATGAACAGCTAAGAAAAATAGCTGCACAGCTAAATATATGCATATATTTTCACCATCAGAATTTTACATCAATGAACAGTGAAGAGAAAAGAACACAAAATCTTAAGAACAGCTATAACCAGCTAGAGATGTACAATGCATAGCTAGACAGAATATATGTACATCTTTGGCCGATTAAACAATTCAATGAACAGAAGAATATGTGTATATATATTCATATACATCAATCTGTAACAAGGCAAATCAGAACAGCAAAATCAAAAAAAAAAATAGTAAAAATCTATTTTGAAATTTCTATTTACATACATAGGAAAACCCAACTGAAATCGACAGTACAAGTTCGAATCTGTAGATCGATTTAACAAGTCATAGATCTAACCTAACCTATACAACCACAAGGCCACTGTTCTTTTCGAACAGACCAAAGACAACACCAAACCCATCAAAATCTCGGCTGAACCATCACTCAATCGTCACTCACCACTAGTACATGATCAGGAACAGGGGAAATAAAAAGCAAATGGCCTAAGTATGTAGCTGAACTACCTACGATGTACCATTGATGGACATGGTTATTATCCATACTCAAACATACTATAAATACGAGTTGCGCATAGGGGTTTCAGACATCCCAGAACCGAACAAAACCAACCCAGTAAATAATCCCATTCGAAAACCAGAAAAAAAAATCATACAAAGTATTACTGCAATTTAAAATCAAGTAAAAAAGGAATAAAACTTAGCTTTCTGAAGCCGTTCGAAGTCCAACGCCTCGTTTTGGATCTGCAGCGGATCGATTGAAAAGGAGGACAAGGGGAAGATCGAAGAAAGGTGGCGGCGTAATGATGGTTGCGACGTAGAACTCCGGTGTAGTTGAAATCAACAAGGGGGCTTAGGGTTTTTCTCCTTTTGATTTGAGAAATTTGAAGGCGGCTGATGAAATGAAAGAGGGTTACGGTCGGATAGGGTTTTATGGGGTAGACAGGCCGGGTTCGTATGGGCCGGCTGGGTAAGGTGAGAGCCCACTTTAATTTAAGTTCAAATATATAGTTTAAAACTTAAATTACTATAGAAATTCATACTGTACACGTACGTTATCAGATTTACGCACGGTCGGTTGCGTTGGGACCGTAAAAACAAGCACATCGAGATGGAGCAGAGCTAGGCAGGATCAGGAGCAACTGGAAATTCTAGTCAAGTTAAACAGCTATTTAATTCGACTAAAAAAACCAGATATTTATCCACGGATTCAAATCAAGGTGAGTTAAACTCACTCAGCTCTTCCCATTTATATTTTATATAAATTGGGTTTTTGTTTTGCGTGTTCTGGTTGTTAATGAATGACTGTTTGCTAGTGATATATAATTATTGTTGATGAAATTTCTGGAATTAAACGATCGTTTAATTCCAGTAAAACACCAGTTATTCTGATTTGACCCGGGTAAAGAAATTTCTCTGGGTTGGTCACGCTTATAAAATAAACGTGTATGATTGTTTGAATTGTTTGAATTGGCTGTTAGTTGATTGACGATTGTTGTAAACATTATCAGTCAAGTAAAAAGGAATAGTTGATTGCCATTGATTATTGAACCTTATTTCAACATTTGTTATGATGGATGGTATGGGTCGAGTAGTTGGCATCACTTGGTTTATAAATCAATCGATTTATGAAATGTGGGTTTTATCGACAGTGAATTGATGATATTTGGGTTATAAATAACGAAAATAGACTTTTGAAAGTTATTACATTGGAAGGGTATTTAAAAAGGGAAATAAAGATTTAATTATTTATTTAAAGTTTATATAGAAATTATGAAATGGTTTTATAAAATAAATTTCTTATGTCGATAAGAATTATAAAAGCAGAAAATAACCTAGCAGTTAAGTATTTGGTCAACCGTGGGTGATTAAAGAAAGTTATTTAAATTAATTACATTTTAATTAATTTAAAGTGGAATTAAATAAAACTGGTTAAAAGAATAACCGCGTTTTGGGTGTCGACCATTTGAACTAAGTTAGATTTCAAGTCAGTAAAATACCTTGAAAATTTATTAATCCTGGTAAGATTTTAAAAAGGAAATTTATTATCCATTTTATTAAATAAAGGAGATGATTGATTTGAAAGATGACTGTTGAAATAAATGAGTGAATACAGTAATCACCAATATAATCCCTTTAAGTCATCAAATTTGAAAAGAAATGGTCGAGTGTTCGGAAGAGGTTAATGATGAGTTTTAGTATTTGAACTCGAGATTTATAATGGAGCAAATAAGAGGTTTAAACGAATTTATATCTAAATGAAGAGTTTTACTTAACACTTGAGTTAAGGGATGTGGAAAAGTTATATTAATTTTGTAAACAAGGTTTATAAATGGAATATGGGTTTAAACACCGTTTTTGAATTTGAAATACTTAATAAGGGAATTAGGAGAATTGGAAAGAGATTTACCAAGGAAGAGATTTAAAAGTGAGCTTGGTAAGACGAGAATTGGAAATAAGATTGGAAATAATAATATAGGGTTTTGAATTACAACTCGTATTCATCTGAAGTTAGGAACGTTGTTGATCAAGGTCTGAGAGGTAATTAGGATACCCCAACTTGAACGGCTGCGGAACTATCCAAGGATGATACTAGTTGGTAATGTCGAGTATGTGTGATAAGATTTCCAAAGTGACGGGAATGAAATGAGATGATATTTCCCTAGTAACGGAATTAAAAGAAAATTGGGCGATTAATTTTAAAGGCCAAGTGATGTTGAGTACTAGACCAGTGGATCTATTTGTATTTTTATGGATGTTTACTTGATAGTTAAATAACCGACCATCAAGTCTGACCTTTACGATTGTTGGTATGGAAAGACCGGGATCGAATGACTATTCGAAAACCATTCCAACCAACAAATACGATATATATAGAAGAGATCAAGCGACGATCGAGATGGAGCATGTGAAGACCATAGATCTTCATAAAGCGGAAGAACCGCTTACAATCTCTGATTCGACCCGGAGATATACTGGGGTTTTGTCGTGGTTGAATCTGTGGATTGCAAGGACTGTCGCTACTGATCCATGGGGTGATTCCTATATTGGATGCAGTAGGAGAGTACCTTCGGTTCATCCTGTTCCTGGATGACTTGTATGGACGGATGTCTGACAGAGTATTTCCTGAAACCACGTACGTTGATTTTTACAAAAATACCGAGTGGTGGCAAAGAGGGGCACTTCTTTAATACCCAGAGTATATTTGTGGACGTCAATTAGTGACTTGACGGATCTGACGATGTGGCACTCAAAGTGAATGACGACCAGATGTTCAAAGGTAAATTCTGACCTCAAGCCTCATCAACCAGGAGATGACAAAAATCGGGCAGGCAGAATGGCTATGTGGGTCGCTCCCATTAGGGTGTATAATTACCTATCTAGAGAAATTCCTTTTGTTTCTTAATCTATCGATTCTGCCCATTCGGGAACGGTGGTTTGAGTCCAACCGTTGGTGATATACATTCGATACACTCAAGCGAAATGAGTGGTCAGTCATGTGAGGGCCGGGTTGCAAGACGTTCTTGTTGAACCCTGTGTATTCGCCTCTAGAGATACACGTGCGGAAGGTGGTCCCATACCTTGTCAAGATCGGAATCCAGTATCCAATAAGCGCCCGCGGTTTTCGGTTGTATGCTATATACGGGGAGCGTGAGATGCAAGCGTTCCTCTAGATTTGTTAATTATTTGTATCTAGACATTATCATAATATCAGATCAAGATATTGATTTCGGAAACTGTTTTGGGTTATCGTAAGGTAAAAACCGTCCGTGTTTATGTGTGGATTTGGTCTTACGATTACCCTTTTCTTTCGAAAGGATTTTAACTTTAAAATCAAGTTGTGTGATACTTAAATGCTGTGCGAGTTTTTCTCACTCTGGTCCACCAGACTGACCCGGTGTTTTGTAAATTCTCGGGTTAGACCGAGGTGTACAGGTTCAGGTTATCAGGTACTAAGAAGTCCAGAGACGAGCTGAAGATGTTCAGAATGAATGATATTCCGCTGTGTGATTATATATATGAGGACAGATTATCAAAACTGTCCAGATGTGTGTTGTACTCTGATATTGTAAGTATTTTCAAAAGCTCTCAATAAAGATTATTTCTGTATTATATTTTGTTCCGCTGCGATGTGAGACTTTGTGATGGTTCTTCTTCTTCTTCTATTCTTATATTTCTTTCTTTCTTATCTCACCCTCTAATTTCTTTCTAAAACGTTCCAGTGTTTTCGGTGCTTGGAGGATCGGCATGAGATACAGTAAAGGTATTTATGTCGATTTTCGAGGCCGAAACCCCTGGGTCGTTACACGTCCTTTGGAACTTATACCCATCCATCTCCTCCAAAGATTGGATCCTTTTTCATGGCCTCCCAGTCTTCATCTTCTTTTATGGGTGGTGCTTTAGCGAGATTGTTTTCTTCATCTCCGAAAAGAGTAGAGATTAGCCAATGGATGACATCAAAAATTCTTCTATTGTTGTTCCACCATTTTTATTTGACTTAATTCTATGTGATGTTGGTTTCGTAGTACTGTAGATTCTCTTAGCTTAACACCTATAATATTTTTATGGATGCTATTTAGTGAATTTATGACGGATCTTGCATTGAAAGGGAATGTGGCCAGATGTTCTAAAAGGTAATTATGACCTCAAGCCTTTTCAACTGGGAAATGGTACAAATTGGGCAGGTCGCACGACTAAGTGGGTCGCTCTTATTAGGGTGTATTGTCATCATCTAGAGAAATTTTATTTTGTTCTTCTTTCATTTATGTATCTCCAAGAAAGTTATGTTGGTATCAACTGTATGTGACAATATATTTGAAACATTCAAGCGAAGTTAGTGACTGTTGATGTTTAGCTAGAGTTGCAAGATGTTCTTGTTGAATCTTAGTGTATTTTCTCTAGAGGTACACTGTCGAATGGTCCCATACGTTGCCATAGTTGGAAATTTATTCTCCAATAAGAGCCCACGGTTTTTTATTGTAGACTATGTATGTAGAGCGTAAGATGCAAACGTTCTGCTAGATGGTTATTTATTTGATTTAGACATTATTGTAATATCGAAAAATATATAATTTTAAAATGTTTTGGGTTATGGTAAGGTAAAAACCGTCCATACTTATGTGTGGATTTGGTCATACCATTAAACTGTGTGGTCTAATAGTAGACTGACCATCTACAAAAGAACTATTATTACCAGTGTTGGTTGCTATTTAATATTTTCAAAAATCAGATTATGAATTTTTTGAAATACATTGCTCTGATACCAATTGTTTAGGAACACGAAATGTGGATCTTAAGAGAAGACTAACACTAGAAGGGGTGAACAGTGTTTTCAAGGAATTTAAGAAAATCTAAAACTTATATGATATACTATATGAATTACACACCACAGAGATGATCACTTACACAGTATCAAACACAAATAGAGAAATAAACAAAAATAAAATGCAGAAAATGAAAGAGCACACCGGATTTTATACTGGTTCGGATTACTCCTACGTCCAGTACCATGCAATGTTGTATTGCGCAAAGTTTTATTACTATGTCAACATCCAAGTACAATCCCCTTAATTTCCCAGCTACAAGGTTAACACCGCTCCAAACACCCTTGATTTCACGGCTACAAGGTTAACACCGCTTCCTTTCCTTGATTTCAGGGCAATAAGGAACACACTCATTCCCAAGCAATCCCAAATGATTACAGCAGCCTTATAACTCTTCATAGCACTTCAATTCAGAGAGTAAAGAGTAGAGAGTGAGAAAAGAAGAAGTTTTATGTAAATAGAATAGAACGGTAGAGTAGAAGTGTAGAAATCGATTAAATAAGAAATTTTAATTTAGGAATGAACATGGGTGAAGATGGAGAAGAATGGTTAAAAAATTCGAATTCAACCCCTATTTATAAGATTTTAAAGGTTGCAACACTTTTACACGTTACAAATTGTGAAAAGACACTTCCTTTCAAATTGAAAAAATGACAGTTATATGTCGACATATGCATATATGTAAACATATATACATTAAAAATAGAATTTGGATTATTTTCAAGTGTTTAATCATATACTATTCTGGAAATTCTTGAATTATAACATAGTGTTATAATGAGCATTATAAATTATAAAACCATGTAAGAAAATAAATAAATATTACATAAACATATTCATAAAATTATAAGGTTTTAAAACTATATATATGTATAAAATTATAAAATTATATAACTATATAAATATATATAAACTTATAAACTTTAGAAGTTATGTTTGAAATCAAAAGTTGGATAGAAAAACTATTTGAAATCAGAATTTGAATTTTGAAAATCAGAATTTGAATTTGAACTTGGAGAGCTATTCAAAGTCTTACATTTGAACTAGACTCTATTACTATATATGTCTTGAACTCTTAAACTCTCGATTTCTTGATTACTCATGAGTCTTGAATCGTCCTTGAATTATGTATCTCTTAAATCTGTAAAATTGTATAGTCTTTAGTAATAAATACTATACAAATCCTGTATGACACGACCCGAACTTCCCCGTGAAGGAAAGCATGGATAGAATTGAGAACAAGACAAAATAGCACGCAGATGGAAGAACATTTCATTGTTATTACAACAATTCCATCAGATACAAGAATATACAGAGTATAAATGAATAAATTACATTCGACAAATATCAGAGATTACAATAAGTTACATAGCAGCGGAAAAATATACAAAACACAACTAGAAGTGATACACGGATACAGAGCTTTCCGAGCATCGTTCCAGCTGTAAATCAGGACCCTGTGAATATAAATCTGCAAAACCAAAACTACTAGCTGCCCGTGCGGAAAATAGGGGCACCCAGAGTTTAGGTTAAAACAATAAACTCCAGGTCAGTCATGTGACTGGTGTGAGAACTAAAACAGTTATTAATATTGGTTTTAAAGTTAGGTAAATCAAGGGACCACGCCGTATAACACAGAACGGGTTTCCTCCCAAGAATACCAGTGCATAGAACAAACGGCGCAATGCTAAATAATGAAAAATGAAGCTGTTATAAGACCCAGGTCCCATCACACAATGCAACGCAAGCCGGAGGATAGGGTTTTCCCTTATAACAGCCAAAGCATGCTTGATACGTTTAAAACACATTCTTTGATACTATTATAGGTGTATAGTGTCAAAACAATTTCAATCATAAATATCAATCATAGGCGGCATGAATGACCCATACCACTATGTCGCCATACTAGGTTCTACAAATAAAACCGCAATATCACGTATTGGAAATTGGATTTCCGTCATGAGCCGAGGCAAGGGGCAAGCTCCTCTCCGATTCGAGACACTCTAGCAAATGCCTCAGGACCCCACTATGATCCTTGGATCTTCAGGGCCGGTCCTCTCTTACTTTTGAGGATTGGCAATTCCTGAACACACGTTTCCCGGTCCTTACAGACCTATATCCGAGGCGCCTCGCATTCCAACAACCACACAGGTGAAAAGTATATAAATGTCAGGGCTGGTAGGTCACTGACACCACCTTAGCTAGAAAGAAACGTCGTGCTCTCCCTGCAGTCACTATCCCGTTTTTGACTCATACCGAGGTGTGAGGCTCGCGAATTCACGCTATACACAAAGCTACGCCACACAGGCCGTGCTTTGATCATCAACCACAAGACTTTGCTTTTCAATAGAAGCCTTGATCTATTGCCACTTACGCATGCCACATTGGCAATTCACTCCATGCGACTGATGTCCATCGATATACAACCTCTGAGCTCGTACGTCTCAGAGAAGGGCGTTAAGCAAGAGAATAAATTCTCCGCCGCCAAACAGATGTATATTTAATAGAGATCAATCAACACAGAATAAAATCCAATGTCAGACACACAATCCATTTACAAGTTTGTTCTGGGTCTGAACGAAACCGGAGGCACTTTCCTCGCATATCCATCCATCTCCAAGTACGTCTGGACGATCACCAACTGTTTCCCTCATCCTGGGTGTACAGCCCAATCAAGATCATCAGTAATCACCCAAACGATGTGAAGACTTCCGGTCTTCAACCACCGTCTTCATCTTCGACATCTCGTCGAATCGGTTATTCAGAATGGGTATAAACCCGGCCTTTCTGAATAACCCACGTATATAATAAACGAATGTTACACAAGCACAACAAACGCCTCATTCCAATTCAGAATATTCTTTTATTCACAAAATCACATTCTTAGGGAATGGTTCCCATTAATTTTATCCAAGATAAATTCTTCTAAATTTATTCTTTAATCCTCCTTTGGATATCATTTCAAACTAGTCGGGATTAACGAACCACACCGAAGTAATTATTTATTTTATTTCCCAATCCCAACCTATATATCCCATGGAGAAAACTGGTAATACTCCACATCTAACACCACGGTGTTATCGGTAAAATTAATTACCATTTCACGTTCAAATCTAATTAAAGATTTAACTATCGCTTTGGAGCAAAACTGGTGGTACTCCATTCCCGATCACCTTTCGGATTTGATAATTTAAATTATCAGTTCACAATTTTAATCTAATTAAAGATTCATTAAAACTCCACTTAGTTTCAATCTCTTCAAAAATCAATATCCTGCCTTTAACTGGGTTAAAGAACCAATGTCATCTAAAACACGATTCACGATAAACCCAAATCACATTTGATATTAAATATAAGGCTTTGAATAGAAAATATATCGGCTTATATTCAATACCAAATTCTGAAACCAACAAATATCGTATTGGAAATAACGATATAAAATATATCTTTCAAATTCCCATAACAATATCTGTATAGTCACGAAATCCAACATCGAATTATTCCGAAGATAATTTCGATTCAACTCCAGTCCAATTCACATATTGGGAATATTGGTTATTTTTAAAATCACTTTCAAATTCAATTTATTTATTTCAAAAATAAATTGATTTTAATTCTAGTTCAAAACTAGTTCATTTCGATAAAAATCTATTTTTATCTTTTCAAATGTGGAGTTTTTCACCCCAGTTCTTTCCAATTCACATATTATGATTTTACACGAATTATTAATATTTTTAATAATTTTATCAAGGCCCGTACAGTCGATTTCCAACAACGGCCATCGGACTGCACTTACATCGACCTTTTTCAAATTTGATTTGGACATAATTCCAAATCCAACCGTTAGATTTCAAATTTCTAATATTCATTGGAAAGCTCTTTTCGATACGAACCCAACGGTTCCGGTTTTAGGAGAATCCGACAGTCGGATCTCCCGCAACGTCAATTCGAAGTCAATGGTCGAAATTCACGAACTGCCGCGGAGCGACGCGTTCTATTCAGGCCATTATATATATAATATATATATATATTATATATATTTCGTCAATTTCCTTTTAAAACGTATTTTATAAATCGTTTTAAATTCATTTTCAAAACCATTTCAACTCTATATTCAATTTCTAATCAAAATTGGATATTTCATATCATTACTATACAAATGATAACATTTTCTAAATGTTATATTTTGAAATCACTTCTTTTCTATATTCATTATAAAAACGAATATAATCGATATAAATATCGTTCACGTCAAAATAGCGCAACTCTAATCAACACGGCTTTATATATTTCAATAAATCCGTTATTCTATTCAACAAATGAATATTTATTCCATTCAACACATGAATCTATATTTCTTTCAACACACGACTAATCTCAACACATGAGTACTGTCAACACATCACTATTTTTGTTATGTAAAATATTTTATAAAACTATGGTATCTATCGTTTGATTTTCAATTAGACTTCCACCGTAAAGTAGTTCTAATTTTAAATATGATAAAGATGTAAATTTCATTGTATAAAATATTTCACTCAACACATGAACATCATCAACACATGACTATTTTTTATATTCAACACATGAATTTTCTTTTATAATATTCCTTATTTTCCCGATTGGAATGAGGCACAATCAATCACCATATAACGTTAATTATATGGATTTCCATACAACACATGTATATAATTGCATTGAAAAATAATCAACCATCAACCAAAGTGCACTACACTGTATAAACATCAAATATAGATATCTTACGCTTATAACAGCATGTTAATCAATCGATCGACATATTTAATCAATCAGGATGAGTGAACTTCCAAATTTCATCCCTACACCCGTGTGGGGTTTCAAACAATCAAACACAGATTTTATTTGTGCAGTTGGGCGATGTGTAAAATTTATCGTCCCAATCAATGTCCTTCAAATAGGTGTACATAAACAAACCGTCCGGTTTGTAAATGAATATTTTATTTTATTCACTTCCACGTTAAAAATTATATTTTTAACGATAAAATATTATATTTCAACACATGAATTTCTATTCAGTTCATTTACACAATAAAAATGATATTTTTCTTTTTCTAACATATTTTGGGAAATTTCGGCGGCATAACGGCACGATACTAGAAACGGGACGAGGCCTAGCCTTATCCCCGGTCTAGTGAAGGCCCACGCCATTCACACATCAATCAAATCCATTCCATTTCACCCAACAATTCAATTCAAACCAATTAGACTAACCAACTACACAAGCAAACAATTTAACAAACAAGCCATCCATGGTCTGTGGATGACGGGTGTCGGGTGCTACTAAGCACCGTCTGCATCCTAGTATATATATATATAACTAGAAAAAGAGAATTTAGAGTGAGAAGTTCTCACCGACTAGCTAAACCAAACACCACGACTCTTCTTATGTAGAAATCTTCGTCGTTCTCGCCTTTTGTCACTTTCACCGCCCGTAGTCACTACATATATAAAAATCACATTTTTGTATTGTTGCCATGTATATAAAAATCACATTTTTATATTGTTGCTATGTATATAAAAATCACATTTTTATATTGTTGCTATGTATATAAAAATCACATTTTTATACTACTACTATATAGATAAAAATTCTATTTTTACAACGGTGTTCATATAATAAAGATTATATTTTTATATCGCCACTTATATAAAAATCACATCTTTGCTCCTTTTACATAATAAAGATCAAATCTTTAATACTTCTATAATGTAAAAATCATATTTTTATCATCTCTATAACATAAAAATCATATTTTTATTAACTTCATATGTCAAAAACTTTAGAAGTTTTAAAATGGAGAAAACTCACTTTTTTTCTAACGCCCGGATTCACTGTTCGGGTTCCAGAATTTGCAAACAAGCTTCAATCTTCACACCATCTTTTTTTCTAGCACAAGCACGCCATTCTGAACAACTTTTGCCTAGTGGTCTTCTTGCCGAAAATGTGCCATTTCGCCGGAAATCGCGAAAAGACAGCATTTTGACAGTGTTTGAACAGCAGACTTCGGACGCGTTTTCCCGACAACTCCGCAATGCAAAATAGGACTTATCATATACCAAATCGAAGAGAATTTCGTGCTCTACAACTTTGGTCTTGAGGAACTTTGGCTAGAAACGCACGGTTTGGGAGTTATTGACGAAATACGGTCAGGGACTTATTTGCAAAACGGGCGATTTTGGTGAAAATGGGTTTTTGGGTGTAGCGGGGCCCACGGCCGGAATTGAGGGGGCTGGAGGGGGGCGCGGGCCTGATGGACGTGGGGGAGGGTGTGGGTGGCGGTGGTGGGGCCCGTGGTGGCCGCGGTGGTGGTGTTTGGGTGTAGGGTTTGCTAATTGAAGAGAGAGAGAAGAGGAGAGAGAGAGGAGGAGGAGGAGGAGGTGGCCAGAGGGGGGTGGAGGAGGCCGACGGCCAGTGGTGGCAGCGGTGGAGGAGGGGGCAGCGGCGGTGGTGGTGGAGGAGGCCATTTTTGAGTTTTTGTGGAGGAAGGAGGAAAAGTGAATTTATGAAATATAAAATGAGGAAAAGTGATTATATGCTAGTTTCTCGCGTATCGCCTGAACGCTAGCGATCTCCGATGGCCGCGGATTTCGGACACGACATAGTAGACGTGAAGACGAGTCCAACGAAACAAGTTTCGTCGAATTCCGAGTTCGTTTGACCGTTCAACAAAAATCACAAAAATGCTCATATAAGCTCAAAAAATGCGATTTTGGCGCACCTTTTCTTCTCGCACGCTCACATGCTAACTCAAAAAATCAAACCCTCTTGGATTTAACCATTATTAGATGATACGAACCTAGAAAAAAAAGTAGAATTGAATTCCGAGGTCGTATCAATAATGTTCCTTTGTAAAATGACTGCTCGCTTTACCCTGAACTGTTTCAGCTCGCACGGCCACATACTGACTCCGTTCGGCGCGCCATTTGGAACTCAACAATGATTTGTCATTATGAATCCATAAAAATTTATCTCGTCGAATTCTGAGCTCGTATGCAAAATTTCACTTTTTAAGGGCTATGTATTGTTAACCGAACAACTCCAGCCCATAGCCACTATTCCGGATATCGGAATATATCGAAGCTTATACTTTTCGGAGTTCTAAACGACATTTTGAACTCAATGGAAGTGGTTTCGAGTCCAAATTCATCCGTATGCAAAATTTGACTTTTCGGGCCATGTATAATTTACATAGCGACTATTCTGAATTTTCAACTGGGCATAACTTTTGATTCCCGCTATGAAATTTCGATTTTTTGAATTCGTTGGAAAGATATTCACGAATAGATTCTAATATTTTTGGTTTCACTAAAATCCGGATTGTTTTGCACCCGGTACATTCAATTGAAGTTTGAAATCGAATTATCGAACTACCGCGCCATTTTCAATTCCTTTTCATAATTATATATAATTATTTATATTCTAACGACGATGCGTATAATATATACGTCGAATTATATTCAAAATAAATTTTCCCGTCGATATTATTTAAAATAATCTATTTTAAATATTCAAAATTCGCTAAAATTGCCAAAATAAAAATTTTAAACTGGCTCAGAATTTCCGGGTTATTACACTGTATATACATGTTTATATGTTCTAGACAGAAATGTTAGTATTTTATAATCAATGATAATTGAAATAAGGTTATTGTCATCAAAACTCCATTCTCCAACAAACTAAACACTACTATTTTCGAGTCAAACGATATACAAATTCTATTCAAATTACTATTTAGTTTATTGAATAGACGTTATAATTTATAAACGAATCCATAACGACTATTTCAAAATTTGATTTGGACATAACTCACATTATATAAGATGAAATCTAAAATTTTCCCTTTTATTATAAAATTATAATTTAATAGTTTCTAACATCTCCTGTTTCACAGAATTTCGACTTAAAACAGATTCTCTTCCAACCTACACTAACTCAATTTATAATCCAAGCAACAAATATAGGGTTAAATCATTTAGTTTTATTTCATATTTGATTTTACTCAAATTCATTATATTGAATTTATTTTCTCAGTTTTCAATCCATTTAACCATGGATGAATTTTATATTCAACCAATGTATTATTCAACAATCAATCAATGCATAATCAGTATAACCCAATCATTCCACATTTTACTTTAACTCTAACTTAAATTCGAATTTATTTAATTATATATTAAAATTCTCATTCACAAGTTCTATATGTGAATTCCTTCAGTTATATTAAACCATTTAAAATTAATAATCCCATTTGAATTCTCATTCTCATTCAAATCAATCAACAAAATCAATATCTCAAAAATTTGATAAAATTATTTCTTTTCTATACAAAAATATAATTTGTGCAAAATTATTTCATTTACCCTCCTTACAAAACAATATTGTGTCAGTTGCCAGTTCAACTTGAACCAATCAAACAACACAATACAAAGCATTGGTATATATAAAATATACAAATACGCTCTCTCCTATATATACACTCAAACTCAATATAGGGTATTACTAACCCCATCTCTATCGAATTACGCTGCAGAGCCAAGGTTTTTACTAAACCATTGCTTTGATACCAACCGTAGCAACCCAGAAAATTCAATGCTCGAATTTAAACATTAATACATCCCGTGTCCAAACTCAGGTACCGAAAACGCAGAAAACTAAAAGAAAGAAATTAGTGGGTGAAATAAGAAAGAAAGTTAAGAATAGAACAATAATAATAAGAACAACCACGAAATCAGAGTCTCACATCGCAGCAGAACAAAATATATTATAGAAACAATACTTTATTGAGAGCTTAAAATAAAAACTTACAATCATCAAAGTACATCAATACATCTGGACAGTTATAATAATCTGTCCTCATATACAACACACAATGGAATAAAATAAATCATATGTATGAATACCTCCAGATTGTCTCTTCACAGCTTTCGATAACCTGAACCTAAAAAACTCAGTCTTACCCGAGCATTGCAAACGCCAAGGTCAGTCTGGTGAACCAACGTGAGAAAACTCACTAAGTTTATAGTTATCATCCAACTTAATTTTTAAGTCAAAATTTTGTCGAAGGAAAAGGATAATAGTAAGACCAAATCCACACATAAATACAGATGGTTTTTACCTTACAATAGGCCAAAACATTTTGAAATTATATCTTTTCTGATATTATAATAATGTCTAAATCAAATAAACAACCATCTGGCAGAACGCTTGCATCTCACGCTCTACATACATAGTCTACAATAAAAAACCGCGGGCTCTTATTGGAGAATAAATTTCCAACTATGGTAAGGTACGGGGCCACCTTCCGACAGTGTACCTTTAGAGAAAATACACTAGGATTCAACAAGAACGTCTTGCAACCCTGGCTAAACGTCATCGGCCACTCACTTCGCTTGAATGTTTCGAATATATTGTCACCTACAGTTAGTACCAACATAATTGTTCCCGGGAGATACAGAAATGCAAGAAGAACAAAATAAAATTTCTCTGCATGGTGACAATACACTCTAATGGAAGCCACCCACTTAGCCTTGTGACCTACCCGATTTTATACCGTTTCCCGGTTGAAGAGGCTTGAGGTCATAGTTACCTTTTAGAACATCTGGCCACACTCCCTTTGAATGCCACATCGTCAGATCTGCCATAAATCACTATTTTATGTCCACAAAAATATTATGGGTGTTATGATAAGAGAATGTGTCTTCTCTGCCATCAATATAAATACGTTTGAAGAAATCAACGTACATGACTCCTTTAGAAATACTCTGTCTGGCATCCGTCCGTACAAGTTGTCCTAGGACTGGACAAAGCGAAGGCACTCTCCTACAACATCCTAGGAATCAACCTATGGATTAGTAGCGAGTATTCCTTGCATTCCGTCGATTTCAATCATGATAGAACCATATTTTATCTCCAGGGATCAACTAGAGAATTTACGTAGTTCTTCCGTTTTATGAAGATCCACGGTTGTAATAACCCGGAAATCTGAGCCAATTTAAAAATTTTATTTTGGCAATTTTAGTGAATTTTGGGTATTTAAAATGAATTATTTTAAACAATAACGATGAGAAATTTATTTTGAATAGAATTCGAACGTATATATTTATATAGATCGTCGTTAGAATATAAATAATTATTCACAATTATAAAAGGAATTGAAAATGGCGCGGTAGTTCGAAAATTCGATTTCGAATTTCAATTGAATACACGGGATTCAAAATAAATCGGATTTCAGCGAAACAAGAAATATTCGAATCTGTTTAACCATTTCTTTCTAACGGATGTAAGAAACTGAGATTTCGTTTTGGAAGTTAGAAGATATGTCCAGCTTAAAATTCAGAAAAGTCGCTGTGGAATTTATATATATTTTAATATATATATATATATAAATGCCTTTAAAAATAGAAATTTTGCAAATGACTTCGGTTTTTGACGAAACCACTTTTGTTGGATCCGTGATGTCAAATTATTGCTAGGTTTCAAATTTCATAATATTTCAAATCAATATGTGAGAGTGGCAAAGGAAAACGCGTTTGACCAGTTTTAGTTGATTTTAATTGACAGGAAAATGACCATTTTTCAAACGGTCTCGGAATTTGACGAACTTGATTTTGTTAGGACCGTATCGTCAATACGAAGCTAGAAAATATTTTTTGGGAATTTTTAGAGTCCGTATGTGGCCCCGGTAAATTGAAATGCGCGTTCAAATTCAATATATAGAGTTATATTTTGATTTTGACGAAAACTAATCGAAACAATCGAATCAGCGTACGATACATATCCCATTGTGTTCGGAATGGGGGTAATACGCTAGAGACGACAGTCGTTGGGTTCGAATCGAGGTTCGGATGAAAAGTCAACTTTAAAGGAGAAATAAATTAAAATAATTAAATTATATATTAATACACTCACCTCTCTCTCTCATAACCACAGCCAGAATTAAAAAAAAGAAAAAAAAAACCCTAGACCTACTGCGCCGCCCCCCCATCCACCCCGCCGCACCATCGTAGGAGCCACCAACGCCTGCCGCCCACCATAGCCACAGGAAGCCGCGACCCCCCTCCAGCCTTTCCCCTCCTCTCGAGCAACGCGACCCCCTCCTTTTGCCAAATCAAACCCGACCGCCCACTGCGCCGCCACCACTGGCCCACCACCTCGCTGGAGACCACAGCGCAACCCTTCCCTCCGACCACCGTGACGCCATTGACCCCCCCCCCCCCACGCTGTAAGTTTTTTTTATTTGTTTTATTTATTTTTTCACTTTAATTTTCTTTCTTTTTCTCTCCTTTTAGTTATATATAAAAACTGATGTTGATTAGTTATTAAAACTGAAATTAATATGATTTTAAAACTGAAATTTATACGATTTTAAAACTGAAATTTAAATGAAATGAAGGTAAAAATTCGATTATTACGTATATGAAGTAGTGAGGATAAAAATTCGATTTTTATATGAGTAGCAGATTGAAAAAAGAATTTTTATAGCATAGAAATAGAAATGTGATTTTTATAGCGATGATATAAAAATTCGATCTTTTTATCATGGGAAGAATAAAAATATGATTTTTATTCAGGTAGAGTAATAAAAATATAATTTTTATTATATTACTAGCAAGATAAAAAAATAGAATTTTTATCTATATAGTTGCGGTGTAAAAATAGAATTTTTATCTATATAGTAGCGGTGTAAAAATAGAATTTTTATCTATATAGTAGCGGTATAAAAAATAGAATTTTTATCTATATAGTAGCGGTATAAAAATGTGATTTTTATCCATATAGAGCGATTATAAAAATGTGATTTTTTATATACATAGCAACAATATAAAAATGTGATTTTTATATATGTAGTGGCTACGGGCAATGAAATTGACAAAAGGCGAGCACGACGAAGATTTCTACATATGAAGAGTCGTGTCGTTGGTTTATCTAGTCGGTGATAACTCCTCACCTTTAATTTATTTCTAGTTTGAAATATATGCTAGGATGCAGACGGTGTTTAGTAGCACCCGAAACCCGTCGTCCACAGACCATGGACGGCTTGTTTGTTTGATTATTGTGTTGTGAATTTTGATTGTTGTGTTGTGAAATTTGATTGTGTGAATTGGAATGAAATAAAATATTTTATAGTGGAAAATATTTTATAGTTAAAAATATGATTTTTAACGTGTATATAAAATAAATAGTAATAAGCAAATCGGAGATTTGTTTATATACACTAATATTGATTGGGACGATAAATTTTACACATTGCCCAACCGCACAAATAAAATATGTGTTTGTTGATTTGAAACCCCACACGGGTATTGGGATGATATTTGACGTACACTAATCCCAATTGTTTAGTTGTATGTCAATCGATGGGTTGACAGACTGTGTAAGCGTTAATTATTTATATTTAATGCTTATGCAGTTGTGTGGTGCACTTTGGATGATGGTTGATTATTTATCTTTGCTATTATATACATGTGTTGTATGGAAATCCATATAATAAACGTTATATGGTAATTGATTGGGCCTCATTCCAATATAGAAAATAAATTCATGTGTTGAATAGAAAATAAATTCATGTGTTGAATAAAAGCCGTGTTGATTAGATTAACGCCATTTTGACGTGAACGATATTTATATCGATTTTATTCATTTTTATAATGAATATAGAAAAGAAAGTGATTTTAAAATATAATGTTTTGAAAATATTATCATTATATATCGATGATATGGAATATTCAATTTTGATTAGAAATTGAATATGAAGTTGAAATCATTTTGAAAACGAATTTAAAACGATTTATAAAATATGTTTTGAAAAGAAATCGACGAAATATATAATATATATATAATATATATATATATATTATATATATAATGGCCTGAATAGAACGCGCCGCGCCATGGCAGTTCGCGAATTTCGACCATTGACTTCGAGTGGACATTATGGGAGATCCGACCGTCGGATTCTCCTAAAACCGGAACCGTTGGGTTTGTATCGAAAAGAGATTTGTAATGGATATTAGAAATTAGAAATCTAACCGTTGGATTTGGAATTATGTCCAAATAAAATTTGGAAAAGGTCGTTGTAAGTGCAGTTCGATGGCCGTTGGCGGAAATCGACTGTACGGGCCTTGATAAAATTATTAAAAATAGTAATAATTTGTGTAAAATCATAAGAAATGATTTGGGAAGAATTGGGATGAAAAACTCCATATTTGAAAAGATAAAAGTAGATTTTTATCGAAATGAGCTAGTTTTGAACTAGAATAATAATTTATTTATTTTTGAAATAAATAAAGTGGATTTGAAATGGTTTTGAAAATAACCAGAATTTCCAATAATTGAATTGGAATGGATTTGAATCGAAATTGTCTTTGGAATATTTCGATGTTGGATTTCGTGATGATACAGATATTGTTATGGGAATTTGAAAGATATATTTATATCGTTATTTCCAATACGATATTTGTTGGTTTCAGAATTTGATATTGAATATAAGCTGATATATTTTCTATTCAGAGCCTTGTATTTAATATCAAATGTGATTTAGGTTTGCCATGAATGGTGTCTTCATTAACAATGTTCTTAAACCCAGTTGAGAAAAAGATTAAATCTTTTTATTTAGATTTAATGAAGTGTACCAGTTAAATGGTATTTAATTGGAATTGAATTTGAATTTGAATTGATTTTTGGGTTTATCGTGGACGGTGTTTTAAATATCCCTTGTTCTTTAACCCGATAATTAATGGAATGTGATTTTGGGTTGTCATGAACGGTATCTTCAATAATACTGTTCTTAGACCCAACTAAGTTAAGAAAATTAGAAACTAACTGGATATTAGTTAAGTTGAATGGTTTCTTGGGTATTGATCTGATGTTGGTTTCGGCCTTCGGGGTTAATACTTAGGGAATTGCTCACTTGCTATTTTACAGTTAAAAGCTGATAGAATGGAATGTGATTTTGGGTTTATCGTGAACCGTGTTTTGAATGAAATTGATTCTTTAACCCAGTTAAAGATTAAAACTAAGTCGAGTTTTAATGAATCTTTAATTAGATTGAAATGATCGAGAATGGAGTATCACCAGTTTTGCTCCAGGCGGTAGTTAAATCTTTAATTAGATTTGAACGTGAAATGGTAATTGAATTTATCGATAACACCGTGGTGTCAGATATGAAGTATGACCAGTTTTACTTCATGGGATGAATAGGTTGGGATTGGGAAATAAAATAAATGATCACTTCGGTGTGGTTCGCTAATCCCGACTAGTTTGAATTGATATTCAAAAGTAGATTAAAGAATAAATTTAAAAGAATTTATCTTTGATAAAATTAATGGGAACATTTCCCTAAGAAAGTGAAATTTAGAAACTAACTGTAGGTTAGCTAAGAAGAATGGTTTCCTGGGTATTGATCTGATGTTGGTTTCGGCCTTCGGGGTTAATGTTTGGGGAATTATTCTCTTGCTAATTTACGATTAGTGACTGATGAATTGGAATGAGGCGTATGTTGTGTTTGTGTAACACTTGTTTTTTATATACAGGAGTTATTCAGAAAGACCGGGTTTGTCCCATTCTGAATAACTGATTCGACGTGGTGTCGAGGATGAAGACGGGGGTTGAAGACCGGACGTCTTCACGTTGTTTGGATAATTACTGATGATCTTGATTTGGTCGTACACCCAAGAGGAGGGAATCAATTAGTGGTCGTCCAGACGTACTTGGAGATCGATGGATATGCGAGGTACAAGGTGCCTCCGGTTTCGTTCAGACCGAGAACAGACTTGTAAATGGACGGTGTGTCAGACATTGGATATCATTCTGTGTGATTGATGGATATCAATTGCATGGAGTGGTTTGCCTGTGTGGCATGCTAAGATGAAAATGATCAAGGCTTCTGTTGAAAAGCATAGTCTTGTGGTGGATGATCAAAGCACAGCCTGTGTGACATAGCTTTGTGTAGCATTGATTCGCGAGCTTCACACCTCGGTTGTGAACCAGAAACGGGAGAGGACATCAGGGAGGACATGCGTTTCCTTCTAGCTAGAAGTGGCGTCAGTGGTTTTACATGCCCTGTTGAGTTTGACTTATGTGGTTGTTGCTGTTGCGAGGCGCCTCAGATATATCGGTGACTATGTGAAGCCGATGGAGTCATTTTTTGGCTCATTTACGCCCCATAGGGCGGGGAAACGTACTGTTCAGGCATAATAATCCACATCGGTGGACCGGCCCTGACGATCTAAGGGTCGATGCGTTCTGTCCCTGAGACATGGGCTAGATTGTCTCGAATTCGGTAGAGGACGATCCCTTGCCTTGGTTCACAGATGGAAATCCAATTTCCAAATACGTGATATTTGCGGTTTTGATTGTAGAGCCTAGTATGGCAACATAGTAGCATGGGATACTATGCCGTCTATGATTGATACTTATGATTGAAATTGTTTTATACACTATGCACTTATAATAGTATCAAATGATTTGTTTTAGCGTAACAAGCATTCTTTGGCTATTATAAGGTAAAATTCCTATCCTTCGGCTTGCGTTGCATTGTGTGATGGGACCTGGGTCTTATAATAGCTTCATTTTCTTTATTCAGCGTTGCGCTATTGTTTTATGCACTGGTATTCTTGGGAGGAAACCCGTTCCGTGTTATACGGCATGGTCCCTTGATTTACCTAAGTTTAAAATAAAGATAAATAACTGTTTAGTTCTCACACCAGTCACATGACTGACCTGGAGTTTATTGTTTTAACCTAAACTCTGGGTGCCCTTATTTTGACACGGGCAGCTAGTAGTTTTGGTTTTGCAGATTTATATTCATAGGATCCTGATTTACAGCTGGAACGATATCCGGAAGGCTCTGTATCCGTATATCTCTTTCAATTGTGTATTGTATTATTTTTCCGCTGCGATGTATTTAAATGTAATTTAAATCTCTGATATTTTCTATGTAATATTTATTCATACTCTGTATATTCTTGTAATCTGATGGAATTGTTGTAAATACAATGAAATGTTCTTCTGTCTGCGTTCCGATGTGTCGTGTTCTTAACTCAATCCGTGATTTCCCGTAAGGGGGATGTCGAGTCGTAACAGCTTGGTATCAGAGCTTTGGTTTATAGAGCTCAGAGAACAAGACACGTTAGAACCAAACGAAAGAATTCATCAGAGATTAGATTAGTAATGTCCAATTAGAATGACTCGTTAGAGATGGGATCAGTAGTATCCTAGAACAGGTGTGAAGAGTATATTTTTGAAATAAAATTGAAAACAAGTTTTGTTTTGAAATTTAAATCGTTTTATATGTATTTGAATATTTATTTTAAATTAATTTGGACAATCCAGTATATAAAGATTTTGCAAATACGCCTTGCAAACGTGTATTCCAAGTTTTAATATACTGGATAGATATAGAATCACACTCTAGTCGCCCGTGGATGTTCTGATGGTGGTTCGAAACATCATCAGAATTTATTTTCGAGTGACGAAAGTGGGATTTCTATATATTTCCAATTGACCGGTGTGAGAACCGAAATTAGATGGGGCCTATTGTTGTGATTTGGCATCAAAAATCTGATTTTTGGACTATGTATCAAAGTTATGAATTTGAAAAGCTAATCAACTAATTGATTGATGGTTGTGTTGTTTGATTACTGTTTTGATTAACTGAAGTTGAACCTTTAGCCAAATTGAACCAAATAGTGAATTGTATTGAAAATTTGTCGTATTTGCATGCATATACATGTACTTACACTGAACAGGTCATAGCAAGGAGGCTAGAGAAGAGGAATAAAATTGTTTGCCCGACAAATAGGTACATGTTTATTGTATTTCCTTGGGTTTGGATGATTTTATGAGCCGATTGGCTAGCCGCTTGGCTTTTTCTTTTTCTTTTGGATTGAAGAAGGCCATGGGAGGCTATATGAAATATCCCGAAGTCCCCGGCGCAGGGGAGATTATGGTGAAACTTTTCGAAAATTTAGGGTGTTAGCCAAATTTTTGAAAAATTTGAAAAGTTCCTTGAAACTGAAAAGTTAAAGAACTTAAGCCGTAATGAAAATAATGGAAGTTGAGTTGATTTGTAAAACAACTTTCGGCTTCGTTCCTTTTCGGGGACGAAAAGTTTTAAGTGGGGGAGATTGTAATAACCCGGAAATCTGAGCCAATTTAAAAATTTTATTTTGGCAATTTTAGTGAATTTTGGGTATTTAAAATGAATTATTTTAAATAATAACGATGAGAAATTTATTTTGAATAGAATTCGAACGTATATATTTATATAGATCGTCGTTAGAATATAAATAATTATTTATAATTATAAAAGGAATTGAAAATGGCGCGGTAGTTCGAAAATTCGATTTTGAATTTCAATCGAATATACAGGATTCAAAATAAATCCGATTTCAGTGAAACAAGAAATATTCGAATCTGTTTAACCATATCTTTCTAACGGATGTAAGAAACTGAGATTTCGTTTTGGAAGTTAGAAGATATGTCCAGTTTAAAATTCAGAAAAGTCGCTGTGGAATTTATATATATTTCAATATGTATAAAGGCCCTTAAAAACAGAAATTTTGCAAACGACCTCGGTTTTCGACGAAACCACTTTTGTTGGATCCGTGATGTCAAATTATTACTAGGTTTCAAATTTCATAATATTTCGAATCAATATGTGAGCGTGGCAAAGGAAAACGCGTTTGACTAGTTTAAGTTGATTTTAATCGACTGGAAAATGACCATTTTTCAAACGGTCTCGGAATTTGACGAAATTGGTTTTGTTAGGACCTATCGTCAATAAGAAGCTAGAAAATATTTTTTGGGAATTTTTAGAGTCCGTGTGTGGCTCCGGTAAATTGAAATGCAAGTTCAAATTCAATATATACAGTTGTATTTTGATGAAAACTAAACGAAACAATCAAATCAGCTTACGATACATATCCCATTGTGTTCGGAATGGGGGTAATACGCTAGAGACGACAGTCATTGGGTTCGAATCGGGTTCGGATGAAAAGTCAACTTTAAAGGAGAAATAAATTAAAATAATCAAATTATATATTAATACACTCACCTCGCTCTCTCTCTCTCTCATAACCACCGCCAGAATTAAAAAAAAGAAAAAAAAACCTAGACCTACCACGCCGCCCCCTCATCCACCCCCCCGCACCATCGTCCGCCGCCCACCACAGCCACAGGAAGCCGCGACCGTCCTCCAGCCTTTCCCCTCCTCTCGAGCAACGCGACCCCCTCCTTCAGCCAAATCAAACCCGACCGCTCACTGCGCCGCCACCACTGGCCCACCACCTCGCCGGAGACCGCAGCGCAGCCCTTCCCTCCGACCACCGCGATGCCATTGACCCCCCCCCCCCCACCGCTGTAATTCTTTTTATTATTTGTTTTATTTATTTTTTCTCTTTTGTTTTCTTTCTTCTTCTCTACTTTTAGTTATATATAAAAATTGATGTTGATTAGTTATTAAAACTGAAATTTATATGATTTTAAAACTGAAATTTATATGATTTTAAAACTGAAATTTATATGAAGTGAAGATAAAAATTCGATTTTTACATATATGAAGTAGTGAGGATAAAAATTCGATTTTTATATGAGTAGCGGATTGAAAATAGAATTTTTATAGCGTAGAAATAGAAATGTGATTTTTATAGCGATGATATAAAAAATCGATCTTTATGTCATGGGAAGAATAAAAATATGATTTTTATTCATGTAGAGTAATAAAAATATAATTTTTATTATATTACTAGCAAGATAAAAAAATAGAATTTTTACCTATATAGTAGCGGTGTAAAAATAAAAATTTTATCTATATAGTAGCGGTGTAAAAATAGAATTTTTATCTATATAGTAGCGGTATAAAAAATAGAATTTTTATATACATAGTTGCGGTATAAAAATGTGATTTTTATCCATATAGAGCAATTATAAAAATGTGATTTTTTATATACATAGCAACAATATAAAAATGTGATTTTTAATATGTAGTGGCTACGGGCTATGAAATTGACAAAAGGCGAGCACGACGAAGAATTCTACATATGAAGAGTCGTGGCGTTGGTTTAGCTAGTTGGTGAGAACTCCTCAACTTTAATTTATTTCTAGTTTGAAATATATGCTAGGATGCAGATGGTGTTTAGTAGCACCCGACACCCGTCGTCCACAGACCATGGACGGCTTGTCTGTTTGATTGCTATGTTGTGAAATTTGATTGCTGTGTTGTGAAATTTGATTGTGTGAATTGGAATGAAATAAAATATTTTATAGTGGAAAATATTTTATAGTTAAAAATATGATTTTTAACGTGTATATAAAATAAATAGTAATAAGCAAATCAGAGATTTGTTTATATACACTGATTTGACTGATATTGATTGGGATGATAAATTTTACACATCGCCCAACCACACAAATAAAATATGTGTTTGTTGATTTGAAACCCCACACGGGTATTGGGATGATATTTGACATACACTAATTCCAATTGTTTAGTTGTATGTCAATCGATGGGTTGACAGACTGTGTAAGCGTTAATTATTTATATTTAATGCTTATGCAGTTGTGTGGTGCACTTTGGATGATGGTTGATTATTTATCGTTGCTATTATATACATGTGTTGTATGGAAATCCATATAATAAACGTTATATGGTAATTGATTGGGCCTCATTCCAATATAGAAAATAAATTCATGTGTTGAATAGAAAATAAATTCATGTGTTGAATAAAAGCCATGTTGATTAGATTGACGCCATTTTGACGTGAACGATATTTATATCGATTTCATTCATTTTTATAATGAATATAGAAAAGAAAGTGGTTTCAAAATATAATGTTTTGAAAATATTATCACTTATATATCGATGATATGGAATATTCAATTTTGATTAGAAATTGAATATGAAGTTGAAATCGTTTTGAAAACGAATTTAAAACGATTTATAAAATACGTTTTGAAAGGAAATCGACGAAATATATAATATATATGTATATTATATATATAATGGCCTGAATAGAATGCGCCGCGCCGCGGCAATTCACGACCGATTTGTAAGTTTACTTACGATTAAACCTATTTCATGTTTTCTACTTCGGATTACAGTGAGTATAATGGTTAGGGGTTTTGCTTTGTGACTAGTTTTTCTTTCTTTTTCCTGTCATTTGGGTGATTGCATAAGGATGTTCTTGGTTATTTAGTTGCCATTTTGACTGTTGGTTGAATTCTCGCTACTGGGCTAGCTTGAACGCTTATTTTGATACCCTGTAAATTTATACTGCCTATTTAATCGACCGTCGGATTCTCGTAAAACCGGAACCGTTGGGTTCGTATCGAAAACAGATTTCTAACGGATATTAGAAATTAGAAATCTAAGGTTGGATTTGGAATTATGTCCAAATCAATTTTGGAAAACGTCGTTGTAAGTGCAGTTCGATGGACATTGGCGGAAATCGAATGTACGAGCCTTGATAAAATTATTAAAAATAGTAATAATTTGTGTAAAATCATAAGAAATTATTTGGGAAGAATTGGGATGAAAAACTCCATATTTGAAAAGATAAAAGTAGATTTCTATCGAAATGAGCTAGTTTTGAACTAGAATAATAATTTATTTATTTTTAAAATAAATAAAGTGGATTTGAAATGGGTTTCAAAATAACCAGAATTTCCAATAATTGAATTGGAATGGATTTGAATCAAAATTGTCTTTGGAATATTTCGATGTTGGATTTCCTGATGATACAGATGTTGTTATGGGAATTTGAAAGATATATTTATATCGTTATTTCCAATACGATATTTGTTGGTTTCAGAATTTGATATTGAATATAAGCCGATATATTTTCTATTCAGAGCCTTGTATTTAATAGCAAATGTGATTTGGGTTTGCCGTGAATGGTTTCCTCATTAACACTGTTCTTTAACCCAGTTGAGAAAAAGATTAAATATTTTTATTTAGATTTAATGAAGTGTACCAATTAAATGGTATTTAATTGGAATTGAATTTGAATTGATTTTTGGGTTTATCGTGGACGGTGTTTTAAATAACCCTTGTTCTTTAACCCGATAATTAATGGAATGTGATTTTGGGTTGTCATGAACGGTATCTCCAATAATACTATTCTTAGACCCAAATTAGTTAAGAAAATCAGAAACTAACTGGAGATTAGTTAAGTTGAATGGTTTCTTGGGTATTGATCTGATGTTGGTTTCGGCCTTCGGGGTTAATACTTAGGGAATTGCTCACTTGCTATTTTACAGTTAAAAGCTGATAGAATGGAATGTGATTTTGGGTTTATCATGAACCGTGTTTTAAACAACATTGATTCTTTAACCCAGTTAAAGGTTAAAACTAAGTCAAGTTTTAATAAATCTTTAATTAGATTGAAATGATCGAGAATGGAGTATCACCAGTTTTGCTCCAGGCGATA
Source organism: Allium sativum (assembly GCA_030737875.1). Lineage (NCBI taxonomy): Eukaryota > Viridiplantae > Streptophyta > Magnoliopsida > Asparagales > Amaryllidaceae > Allium > Allium sativum. The sequence goes on along the minus strand of CM060910.1, from coordinate 196,680,213 downwards.
GTTAAATCTTTAATTAGATTTGAACGTGAGAGGTAATTGAATTTACCGATAACACCGTGGTGTTAGATATGAAATATGACCAGTTTTACTTCATGGGATGAATAGGTTGGGATTGGGAAATAAAATAATTGATCAGTTCGGTGTGGTTCGCTAATCCGGACTAGTTTGAATTGATATTCAAAAGAAGATTGAAGAATAAATTTAAAAGGATTTATCTTTGATAAAATTAATGGGAACCTTTCCCTAAGAAAGTGAAATTTAGAAACTAACTTTAGGTTAGCTAAGAAGAATGGTTTCCTGGGTATTGATCTGATGTTGGTTTTGGCCTTCGGGGTTAATGTTTGGGGAATTATTCTCTTGCTAATTTACGATTAGTGACTGATGAATTGGAATGAGGCCTATGTTGTGTTTGTGTAACACTTGTTTTCTATATACGCGAGTTACTCAGAGAGACCGGGTTTATCCCATTCTGAATAACTGATTCGACGAGGTGTCGAGGATGAAGATGGGGGTTGAAGACCGGAGGTCTTCACGTCATTTGGATAATTATTGATGATCTTGATTGGGCCGTACACCCAAGAGGAGGGAATCAGTTAGCGGTCGTCCAGACGTACTTGGAGATCGATGGATATGCGAGGTACAAGGTGCCTCCGGTTTCGTTTAGACCCAGAACGGACTTGTAAATAGACCGTGTGTCTGACATTGGATATCATTCTGTGTGATTGATGGATATCGGTTGCATGGAGTGGTTTGCCTGTGTGGCATGCTAAGATGCAAATGATCAAGGCTTCTGTTGAAAAGCAGAGTCTTATGGTGGATGATCAAAGCACGGCCTGTGTGGCATAGCTTTGTGTAGCATTGATTCGCGAGCCTCACACCTCGGTTGTGAACCAGAAATGGGAGAGGACATCGGGGAGGACATGCGTTTCCTTCTAGCTAGAAGTGGCGTCAGTGGTTTTACACGCCCTGACGAGTTTGACTTATGTGGTTGTTGCTGTTGCGAGGCGCCTCAGATATATCGGTGACTATGTGAAGCCGATGGAGTCATTTTTTGGCTCATTTACGCCCCATAGGGAGGGGAAACGTAGTGTTCAGGCATAATAATCCACATCGGTGGACCGGCCCTGACGATCTAAGGGTCGATGTGTTCTGTCCCTGAGACATGGGCTAGATTGTCTCGAATTCGATATATTCCTGTAATCTGATATTTATCGAATGTGTAATATTTATTCATACTCTGTATATTGTTGTAATCTGATGAATTGTTGTAATATACAATGAAATGTTCTTTTGCCTGCGTTCCGATGTTTCATGTTCTCAACTCAGTCCGTGATTTCCCGTAAGGGGGATTTCGGGTCATAACATCAATTGCTCTATCTCGATCAGCGTCTTCTAAATTTACATATTTGCTAGTTCGGAATGGTTTTCGAATATATTCGATCCCGGTCTTTCTGTACCAACAACGTATTAGGCCATATTTTGATTATCGGTTACTTAACTATCAAAATAAATAACCATAAAAATAAAACGAATCCACTGTTTTATTACACACCTTCACTTGGCCCTTTTAATTTTCCATTCATTAATTTAAATCCTTAAATCTTCCAATATTAGAAACACATTTTTTAACATCTTATTTCAAAAATAACATTATACTCAACTGCTTCTATTCAACTTATAAAACTTTTTGAATTATAGTTTGTAATACCATACTCTTTCTTTGGAAATCTTATTTCAATCATAACCACGTTTACTTAATCTAAGTATTAAGTAAACTATTTTTTAAAATCTTTTCTATTAGCTCTAACAATCTCAACAACATTATATACAAGCTTTAATTCTATTATAAATATAACCCTTTAATAAACCTCTGATAGGTTTATTTCAAACCCATTTTAGTTACATCTCAATGAAACCTCATCTCTTATTTAGTATAGCAAATTTAGATCGCATCTTTATAACATAACTCGCCTTACCACTTTAATTCAAATTTGGGTTCAGTTTGACATCCATTTCATACCTTCATCAGACCCTGATCGTAAATCGATAAGTAAATAATCCTTTAAGTATCAACCCCGAAGGCCAAAACCAACATCAGATCAATACTCAGAAAATCATTCATTTCAACCGATCTTCATTTAAGTTCCAATTCTTTAAATTCATATCTTGAGATTTTATTCCGTTCATAGGCCATTTCAATGTTTATAACTTTAATAATTCATTTCAATTGTTGAAATCATTTACATCACATTTAATTAAACTTGGTTTCCAATAACTCCATCAAAATCTTGGATTTTATAAACTCCAATTAAATAAAATTCCAATAAGGATTCAATTTAAACTATAATTTAAAACTTAACTTATATTACTATTAATATCAAATCACTTAAGATGGCGTCTGATTTTTCTTCGTCTTCTTGGAGTGGATCGCGTTCAAATCTTCCGTTATTCCAACTTTGTTCGGATGTTCGATGTTACGATTGTGGTGGTTATGGCCATATTGCAAGAAATTGCAGAAGTCATCCAAGCAAGATTCATGGGAATTTGTCGGATATTGCTATTGATAATACAGTTCGAATTGTAAAGGGGAATTGGGCGAATCATCTTTCTCGCTCAGATCCGACTTTTGCACCCAATTCTCAATTTGTTCGTTGTTATAATTGTGGAATTCTCGGTCATTTTGCAAGTAATTGCAAAATTAATACAAGAATTCCAGGGTATTCTTCAGTATTGGAATTAGGGTCAAAAGGTTTCAATATATGTCTAAATGAGGGGTCAGTATTCTCAAGATCCGGAAGGCAATTGGGTAATGATAGAAACGTTATTGTGCAACATCAAATCTTGGTTCTGGGTTGGTTCTTTTAAAGAATCATATTAGTCTTTGTAATCAGATTCATCTTGTGAAGAGATGCCAAGAGGCAGGAATTGGGGAAAGTGGATTCGTTAGGCCTACACTTGAAAATGGGGCTAAAATGAACTTGCATATGATGTGTTTTGGCAAGGTATGGAATCCACAAACGAGAAAGTATGTTTGTCGTAGCAACGATGGGTCTGTACATATGGATATTCCAGTTGAGATGTTGAAAATGGTGAATGATGCTATTTCCGAAGCACACAAAGAAATCGAATCAATTAAGGGCTGTGTAGATGAACTTCCGAGAATGATACCCGATACTTGTATAGTTAATTTCTACAACTTAGAGGGGAAATTGGGAATTCATCAGGATAAAGATAAGAGTAGGGACAGTCTGATGGTTGGACTTCCGGTGGTCTCGTTCTCCATTGGCGACACAGCAGATTTCGTGTATAGAGATGAGAATGATGATGGCATATTGAGGAAAATTTTGTTGGAATCAGGTGATGTTCTAATTTTTGGAGGTAAATCCAGAGGTATATTCCATGGTATTACTAGAATATTCAAGGATACAGCTCCGGCCTTACTTGTTGAGGAGACTGGATTAAAGCCAGGGAGGATTAATCTTACATTCAGGCAAAGTGTTGTAGATGGGAATCAGACAAGGAGATATGACAATATTTCTGGTAATGCTGGTTATCACGCGAGTTCATATGCTGATATGGTCAGAAGACCATTCACTTCTGCAGTTTGGAATACGGGTAAAAACCCTTTCCTATTCAAAAAGGATAGAGGCAGCTTTTGTTTCAAATGTGGTGGATCTTTTCATATTGCAAAAAACTGTCGAAACGGAACCAGATGTTTTAACTGCGGGGGTTTAGGCCATCGCAAGGTTAACTGTTCAGGAGTTTTTAGAGGAAAATCCGTACCAGCTTTATTACACTTTAACTGTTTGTGCATATGTCAGAACATAACTTCTCTATCGGATCTGTATATTGAGGATTTCTCGGATAAGGAGAATGAAGGGGCGTACTTGCTTTTGTTGATGGGCTGGCATTTAGAAGGGCTTGTTGATGGCATTTTGTTTAATAAGGAGGTTGTTAATGTTGATATTTTTCCTCCTCTACCAAGACCGCTAAAAAAGAAAGATCATGCTTTAGCTTTTTGCCTAAATTTTTTGAGGTTTCGCAGATGGTATGAGGATTCGCATTCATTTAATAAGAAGAGAGTTGAGGTGATATTGAACGAGATGTTGAAGCATTTTGATGTCATAAATACTCTCATAAACTGTGACAATAGTGAAGTTTTTACTATGAGCTCTTTGCATAAGGATCATCTTACTGAGAGTTCGAATATACAAGCAACTACTATGTCTCAGTCGGAAAATATTCAGAATGAAGAGTTGACAATGAATGATGAGGTTGAGAAGATAAATGAGGAAATGTTGGCGGGGTCTATTGTAAATGGAGGGGAGGTGATATTAAATGATGAGGAGGGGAGGCGTTTTGATCCTTTGCTTATTGACCCTGGTGTATTATACTGTAGGGGTCTTGTTGAAAACTTGTGGTATGCGGACTGTTTGGACAAAACGAGTGAAAAGGCGAGGGACTGGATGACAGGGGAGGATTTTATCGATATGTGTGGTGTCGATAATGATGGGGGAGTCTCGCAGTATAGTTCAGTTATGGTGATGGGGAGTAATTGGAAAATAGCTGATGATGTTTTCCTTCATAACAGTTTTGACTGTTTACAGTCTTTCGAGGAGGAGATGGTACCTAGTTCATTTGCTCCAGCGAATGATATTTTAGGAACAGTAGCCGTGGCTTCAGGCAAAGAAATTGCACGTTCCTCTATAAAGAGTAGAGGATTCAAGGTGAGAAAAGTCAAAATTGCGAGATGTATTTGCAGGAAAAATAATAAATGTGACAGCACCATGTTCAGTTCTTTCCGGAATATTGGCATGATGAGTTCCTCATTTGAGAATTTGGGTAGTTATGGTTTTTTTGAGGGAGTTGCACAGTCAAATGATAGGGGCAGTGGAAATAGAATAGTAGAGAGATGCGTACAGTTAAATGATGGTCGCTGTATACAAATGGGTGGGGGTTATAGAAGGAATGGTTGTTTGAGAGGATCTGATGGGGGTTGTCTTTCTTTTGTATGGGGCTATGCGGTTGGTTCGATTTTGATTAGTAAGATGGATGTGAGTCTATTCACTATGCTTATGAGACCGTGTTATGGTGTGACATCTCTGGTGTTGGTTATGCCTCGATCCACGAGTATATCTGGTGTTGATTGTAGTATAGTTGTTGGTAGTGGGCATTTCATTCCAGATTCTTCAGTTGGTGGGATATCTTTTCAGAGTGGGATGATTTCTGAGGAGGGTAGGGAGCAACATTTTCAGGGTGATGATATTCCTTCTTCTTCGAGCAGGAGGAGAAGGCGTCGGAGAACTGTACCCAGTTCTGGTCTGATTCGTCGTAGCGCTAGGATCAGATCTAGCTCCTCTCCTTTTAGAGGTAGGTCCCTAAATCCGAGCGCAATTGGTAGCGTTTCGGATTTGGGCTCAGGTATGACTTCTGTTTATGGTAGTGAGTATTCTTCTTATGCATTAGGTAACCTTTCGACTAGTCAGTTATGTCTGCTTGCCAGTGACACTGCTTTTATTTTTACAGATATTGAGTTAGATTCTGATTTTATTAGGAGTAGGGAATTAGAGAGAGTAGCTTCCTTGAGTAGATGAGGATCGTTAGCTGGAATATTAGGGGATTAAATGATCCTAAAAAATGCGCTAAAGTTAGAACTTTTTTTGTTGATTATCATATTGATATCGCTTTACTTCAAGAGACTAAAATAGAGAGTCCTGATCACAGTTTTTACAATAGATTAGGTGGATCTCATATACGTAGTTGGGCCTGTTTACCGTCAATTGGTAGTGCAGGAGGGCTTATGGTTGGTTGGAAAGATAACCAATTTAGATTAGTTCATGAATTTGCTAAGTTACACTCATTGAATATTATTTTATCTTCGCTCAGTGATAATTCTTTATTGGGTATTACGAATGTTTATGGTCCTCACACTAAGTTTGAGAGAAGATGTTTGTGGGATGAATGTTCCGAATTTAGAAATCTTGCCCCAAATCTCTGGATTGTAGGGGGGGATTTTAATGTCACTAGGTTTTTAGGAGAGAGATTTCCTAGAGAAGGAGATTTCTCTGGTATGGAAGAATTTAATGACTTTATCCTTAATAATAATTTGATTGAGATTCCTCTTAGTAACAGATCATTCACTTGGTCTAGTGTTAGAGATAGTCCGTCTTATGCTTTATTAGATAGATTTTTTATTAGTACAGAGGTTGAGGATAAATTTCCAATTTGTAAAGTCAAGGGTTTACGGTTCTTGTTTTCAGATCATTGTCCTTTAATTCTGACGTGTGAATTGAATATTTTAATCACTAATAACTTCAAATTTGAAAAGATGTGGTTATTGGATAACAGTTTTATTACGCTAGTCTCTATTAAATGGAATTCATTATTCTACTTCAATAATTATATAAAGGAAATTCAGCAAAAATTTTTGTCGCTAAACTTGGTAAATTAAGATTTTTTCTTAAGAGGTGGAATAAATACATTTTTGGTAGTGTTCGCATTAAAAAAAATAAGATTTTATGTGAGATGTTAGAATTAGATAAAGTGGGCGAATCTAGAGTTCTCAATCTAGTTGAGAGAGATAGGCTAAGTAACCTTAGAAATGACTTAAAACTGATATTGGATAAGGAAGAAATAATGTGGAAGAAAAGATCTCGTGTTCAATGGATTAAGGAAGGAGATAATAACACGAAATTTTTTCATAGTATGGCTAATAAGAGGAGACGTGATAATTTGATTCATTCTATCTTTGTTAATAACATGGAATTGACGGTTCAACGAGATTTAAATGAAGCCTTCACTAATTATTACAAACAAATTTTTGGGACTAGAATAAAGAGTAGAATTAACGTTAATTGGAAGGAAATTTATCCTAATGTTGTCAGGGAAGAGCTATCATATTTAGATGTTCCTTTTTCAGAGCAGGAGATCTGGAAGGCAATTCGTGACATGTCTAGTGACAAAGCTCCGGGGCCTGATGGTTTTTCTGTTCTGTTTTACAAACAATTTTGGGAAGTCTTGAAATCTGATATAGTGGATTTATTTAATGATTTTTATAGCGGGAATTTATGCTTAGGCAACTTTAATTTTGCTAATGTTATATTAATTAAAAAGAAAGAGGGGGCTAAATTTTTAAAGGATTTTCGACCTATATCATTGATTAATGTGTCTGTTAAGATAATTTCAAAAGTACTTGCAAATAGACTAAGTAGTAAGATGAATGTTCTTATAGATCAGTCACAAACTGCCTTTATTAAAGGCAGACAAATTGTAGATGGGGTAGCAGCAGTTCAAGAATACATTAATGTGTGTGTTAAGAATAATTTTTCATGTGCTATTCTAAAATTAGATTTCGAGAAAGCATTTGATTCAATTGATTGGGATTATATATGTGAAGTTTGTCTAGCTAGAGGTTTCAGTATTAGGTGGACTAACTGGATTATGCTTTTACTTAGGTCCGGTAGTTCTAATATTGTTGTAAATGGAGTTGTGGGAAAGAAGATCCAATCTAAGAGGGGTCTTTGGCAGGGGGATCCCCTGTCACCCTTGTTATTTAATTTAGCGGTAGATGTTTTTTCTAGAATCATTAAAAGGGCGGGGAGATTAGGTGTTTTGGGTTATGTAGGTAATAATGAAATTAACAATGAATTATCTGTTCTTCAATTTGCAGATGATACTTTACTATTTTCTTCTCATCTACCAAAACACATTATTGCTCTTAAGTTTATACTTTACTGTTTTGAGATGTTATCAGGTCTTAGAATTAATTTTGACAAGAGCTCTGTTATGGTCATAAATGATTTTAATAATGTAGAAATTATGGTTGCTAATACTTTAAACTGTTCTGTCATGAAATTTCCTTTTGATTATTTAGGTTTTAAGATTAGGTCATCAAAATTAAAGAAGGAGGATTGGTTAGTTTTAATTGATAAGATAAATAGTAGGCTATCTAGTTGGAACAATAGGTTCTTGTCTAGAGCAGGTAGATTAGTTTTGATTAATTCAGTTCTATCAGCTATCCCTACTTATTGGATGTCAATGCATAGATTTCCTCAATGGGTGATTGATAGAATTGATAGAATAAGACGTAATTATCTATGGGGTGGGGGTAGAGATTCTATTTGTAGGGGTTTTCAATGCTTAATAAATTGGGAGGTGTGTTGTAAAGCTAAGATAGATGGGGGTTTGGGGATAATTAACTTATCTAATTTTAATTCTGCTTTATTAGCGAAATGGTTGTGGAAATTTCGGTCTCCTGTATATACTGCAACTTGGAAAGATATTATATCTAAATTTTATTATCAAGGAGGAGAATTCATTGTTGGATCTAGGGGTAGCTGGTATCATAGATTATCTTTCTTTTGGAAGTCAGTATTAGAGTGTTTTGATTTTTTTAATCTAGGTTATAAGGTTATTGTTCATTCTGGTAATACGACTTATTTTTGGCATGATAAGTGGATTTCTCGTGTACCTCTAAAAAATGAATTTCGAGAGCTCTATAATAATTGTAGTTTTAAGAATGCATCAATAAATGATATTTTTAGAAGAGATTTAAATCCCCCATGGTTGTTTTCTTTTGAAAATATACTAGAAGGAGAAATGTTAAGACAATTAGCTCTACTTTATGCGAAGTTATCTTTATATCGCATTGACGAGAGTAAGGACTTTATTAGTTGGGATATGGACACTAGTCAAGTGTATTCAGTGAATTCCATGTATAATTTCATAAAATTTTCCGGTATCTCACTCCGACCTTTTAAATATATATGGAAAGCTAATTCTCCTCCTAAAGCTAAGTTTCTAATGTGGCTAATTAAACATAAGAAACTTAATACCTTGGAACTACTTAAGAGGAAGAATATCTTTTTTGATGCCAAGTGTTATTTTTGTAACAATATGAACGAGGATGTGGATCATTTATTTTTCACTTGCAGTTTCACTAGTTATATACTTAGTATGGTATTAAGGTTATTTGTTTTTGATTATCATTCTTCATTCAATTGTTGTGCAAATTACTGGTAATCTTATAGATTTGCTTTTAATGCTAGCAAAAGATACATTCTAGATTCTCTAGTCACTATTGTATGTTGGTTCATTTGGTCTGAGAGAAATCAGATATCATTTCATTCCACTTCAATTTCTATAGATAATTTAATCATTAAAATAGTTCATTATTGTCTGTCTTGGATGTCTAATTCACATTATAAACTTTTTGGGAAATGGGGTTTTGAGAATTTATTGCTTAAGGTTAGACTGAACTTGTATCTATTTATTAGAATTAACAGTTTTTTCCGTAATAGATATCGCATTAATGTTTGATCTCATTTATTAGTTTTTTTTTTCTTCTCTACACATGTATGCATGGAAAATAAATTTGTATGAATGTATATATTTAAATATATATGATTACAAAATATATATAGATATATATATTTAGACTCATTTATTTCCATGGATATATGTGTAACACTTTACTAACAGTGTGTTGAGTTTTTTTGCAGTTTCAGGTGGTTGATTTAGAAGAGGGGTGTAGTGGTTAGCTGGATGGAGTGGTAGCAGTTGAGTGCATACTGAGGATTATTGATTGGATTGATGATTTGTTTTTTATATTTGAGAGTTTATTTGTGTTGTATTCCGTTACTTTTGCTATTATATAGAGTGTATGAGTTATTGTATTGGAGTAGATATATTTCAATATCGGGTGGTGGCCTTGCCGGAATTCGATATTGGAATAGATGGGCGGTGGTTTATCCGGAGCTCATCTATCTACGACCTTTACATTGCTAGAACATTTTTAGGTCCTATTGTTGTATTATTATGCTCTATAGTCAGACTCTGTACCTTTGTTTTATATATATATATATATGTGTGTGTGTGTGTGTGCTTTCTTCTTTTCAGAAGATCACACATTTTTGTTTTCAAAAAAAATAATATCAAATCACTAAAAAATTCATTAAACTATATAAACAGGGCTTTAAGACTTCATAAACCTAAATTTTAAACTCCAAGGTAACTACTTTGATTATTATTAAAAATAAATAATAATCAAATTCAATATTTATTAAAAAATGGAAATGGTTTACTTCACCCGTACTAATTCCATTAAATTAACAAAGTAATCAATTTTAGTTAACGCAGTTGACTTGGTCAACTCTAAAACAAGATCAACTCGCTAATCAATTTCCATTAGCTCCTTCTGTAACGACCCGGATTTTTGGTCGATTTATTTTTAATATTTAGTATAGTTTTAAATATTGAATTTATAATATAAATGGTATTTTATTGGGTTATCGATTAAATAATCGAAATACGATTTATTTTGATAATTAACGAAATACGAGAACAAAAATAAACGGTTCAGATGATCAATATATATACTATTTAAATATGAACGATGATAATAGAAATTTATTGTTGAAGAATTTATTTTTTTTGAATTTAAATTGATTTAATATGGCTATTTTAAATATACATTCAAATTAAATTGTATAATTTATTTCGTTGAATTCAAAATAGCGTCATAACATTATAACGACGGTCGGTACGCTAAAATTGCGGTTCAGGATTTTTAATTGTGAACCCCGAGATATTTGATTGTGGATAGGTTTGAAATCAAATCGATATCGTTTTAAAAAGAATAGAAATCTCTTTATTTCAAATCGCATTAAATAGAAATCAAATCGAAATTTATGACAGTGTACCTTCACCTGCCACCTTTTCCTTAACACCGAAGAATTCCTCCTCTATAAAATCGCGAATGTCCCTTTTCTATTTCTTTTCACTTTTGGTTTCTCAGCAACATAAAATAAATCCGCTCCTCCCATCTTTGAAAGCAACTATCGAAGACCTCCTCTGATAAAAATAAATCAAAAAGGGAATCAATCAGAGCAAAATCTATGGAAGCGGTTGACTACTTCCTGGTGCGACGGGGCATTTCAAGGTGGTCAACACCTTCAAGTCTTCGATCGGAGCTCCGAGAAGACCTGAAATTGACCTCGAAGTTGTTGTAAATCATGGCGAGTTCACTGCAGTGACTTTTGGTGAGGTTAGCATATTGTGGTTCGGTTTGAAGGTGTGCGATTTTGAGAGGGTCGTGCTAGGTTTAGGGATCGAACTAGCGTTTGATTTAGGCAACAAAGAAATTCGAGGCAGCATTAAAGTCTGGATGACTCACATGCCTGTGATGAATTGAAATGGGCGCGACAGTAGGAAGGACGCAAGTTCAATGAGTTCAAGTGGAGTTTGTCGTAGAAAAACGAAGCGTCCATGATGCAATCGGGGTTGAGTGGAGCATGTATTGGCGTTTCAAGAAGTCACGGTTATGGTGGAAGGCTAGTGCAAGCTGTTGTTTTGAATACAAGGGAGAAGAAAGGTCTTACAGAGTGTTAAGGTAAGAAATTTATTAGGAATGAAATGGTGTTATTAACAAATTTGAATTATTTATAATAGTTTGTAAAATTTAAAACTAATATCTATGTCCTACCAAATCAAAATCAGAGAAAAATGAAGTCCGTTGAATTGGTGTGGACAAATACTTCACTATGGGATTATTAAAAGTAGTTGAAGGAAGTTGGATATTTCGGTTAAATTAAACATCGGTTTAATTTAATCAAAAATAAATCGCTAGTTCGACAATGGAAATAAGGTGAGTAAATCTCACTCATAGTTTTATATTTAAAATTATTTTTTATCGTAAAATAAATTTGTTGGTTGCATGGGTGCATGAATGAATTGTTGAATTTTTGTGGTTATTGGATATTTCCAGCAATACTATTAGTGGATGCCCGCGGTATAATTAGCGGATGGCCCTACGCCCACGTATATAAGTGGATCCCCTTTTATACCGCGATATCCTGCCTCAAAGCAGGATGGGTGTTACTATGTTGACTAACGTCTGTGGATGCAGGAAAACAGGTTGGAGGGATCCAACTGGATTCCTCATAAATATAGTATCTGTTTTGTTTATTTGTTTGCATATATACCGTCATATATGACGAGTTAGAAAACCTGAAATAAATAATTGGTTGTTGGTGTTTAAATATCACTGGGCCCAAATATTGATATTTAAAAATATCATGAAATGGAATTTGCAGATTTAAAAGGAAATTCTATTTTTTTTTCTAAAATAGAATTTGAAATTTCAAATGAGGAATTCAAATAGAATTTGAATATGAGAAATTCAAATAGAATTTTGAATATGAGAAATTCAATGGAATTTGAATATAGAAAATGCAAAGAGAATTTTCAAAAATAAGATTTTGGTTTTAAATGGATTTCGAAATAGGCTTGTTTAAATAAAACAGGGAAATTAATAAAATAGTGTTTATAAATAGAATGAATAAATTATCAAGAGATAAATTGAATATTTGAATTCAAAGGCATTGAAATAGAATTTGAATTCAAAGGAATCGAAATAGAATTTGAATTCAAAGGAATTCAAATAGAATTTGAATTCAAAGGAATTCAAACAGATTTGAATAAAGAAAGTTCAAATGAAATTTAAATATTAAATTAGAAAATAGAAGTGAAATGGAGTTAAATATAGAAATTAAAATGTAATTTGAATATAGAATTCAAGTAGAATTCAAATGAAATTCAAACAAAGGAAATTCAAATTTAGAATTTGAATGTAGAAATTTAAATGGAATTTGTTTATAGAAATTGAATGGAGTTTGGATATAGAAAATTCAAATATGAATTCAAATATAGAATTTGAATATAGTAATCCAAATGGAATTTGAATATAGTATTTGAATAAAGAAAATTTAAATAAAAATTTAAATAGAATTGAAATGGGAATTTGAATATATATAATTCAAATAGAGTTGAAAGGGGAATTCGAATATAGAATTTAAATAGAGTTGAAATGGAAATTGAATATGGGAAATTTAAATAGAATTGAATTGGAATTTAAATATAGAAGATCGAAGTATAAACAAATAACCGAGTAAGTGAAAATTGATGATTTTAGATAATCAGAATTTTTGAGTTGAATTGGGAAAATTGGTTTAATATATATTAAAAATATATTAGAATAGGAGTTGAATTTATTATAAACGAAGTTTAAACGTTTATATTTATAAATATAATTAAAACGAACTTGCCGCAGCGCTGCAGTTCGTAAATTGTCGTTTTGAACTTCAATTGAGTATACAGAACTCGATTGAAGTCGGAATTATTTGAAACAAGAAACGTCAGGACCGATTTGATAATAGTTTCCTAATGGAGGAGATCTGGATTTCTTCGAATAGATTTTGAGATATGTCAAAATCAAATTTCTAGAAAAGCAGCGCCATAATCGTTTAAAAACCATAACGGTTTATTTATAGAAATAAAAGGATTTTAAAGAAATAAAAATCCGAATTTGCCATTAGAAAAATCCAGAATAGTGATATAAAATAAATATGAAATCCGGTGAAATAAGTGAAATGATTTTTGTATAAAAATTAGATTTTTAACTATTAAATAGTTTGAAAAATAAATAGTTAAATCGAGATTTGAATTGAAATGGTGCGTTGAATAAGTGAAAGAGATTTGAAAATTCATATTCGAAATCGAATATGTAACTCGAGTTGAAATGGAATTAGATGGGTTCATGTGTAGGTTATAATATATTTGAATGTGATATGTTCAAAAATAAGCAGTGAAATAAGCAAAGGAGCTAACTAAAGAATAAATTAGCAAATTTAGTTAAGATAATTGGATTGAGTCGAAACAGAATTGAAAACACGTGAACATGTGATTAGACAGGTATGGGATGAAGTATATGAAGGTTTTAATTTAAGTTCACGACAAAAAGGTACATGCTTAAATTCGTATATGAGATTTTATGCGCCGTATCGGCAAGCCGCTTGGCTTTTTCCTTTCTCTTTTGGATTGTTGAGGGCCATGGGAGGCTATTTGAAATATCCCGATGCTCCCGGTACAAAGGAGGTTATGGCGAATTTTTCCGGGAATTTAAGGAGTTAGAATATTTTCAAGATAATTTGATAGTTAGAAATCAATGTATCGATGTATATAGAATTCGATAATGAAACGAAATTAAAAATAGAACATTGTAAACAAAAAGGGAAATCTATAAATTAGAAATAGAAAGCGAACCATATACATGTTTTAAAAATGAATAATTGGGTTTATAAAGTGTTTATTCGAGGTAAGTGGTTTTGCCGTTTTGAAGTTGAGGATGTTTTCAGTCAAGGTCTGAGAGGTAATTTTACCCCAACTTGATTGATTTCATTTTTAATGGATAAATAACAAAATCCAATCTCGAAGAGAAGTGTTGGGTAATAGTTAGTTGAATAAAATATTTTGGGTTGTTTGTAACGATGTTTTACACGACATTCGTTTTAGCAAAATAAGTCGAATTTTGGAAATACAATAAATAAACATTTACCAAGGTAGAATTGAATGAGTCGAGCAAGAAATAAATAATTGGAATGCTCTCCAATTATAGTTAGAAAGTATTTTCTAAGTGTAGAAAATAAAAGAAGGCGAGATATGGAAATGTTTTCCAAATGGGTAAGAGGCCAAGATGATAAATTGAAATTATTTAGTTAATAAATATTGATAAAGGAAGTGGAGAGGTATTTTAATTAATGAATTATAAATTAAATGGCCCAGTGATTGTTGGATGTTTTGAACGTTTGTTTTTTTTCTTCAATAGTTAAATAACCGACTATCGAAGTGTTTGCCAATATCGTTGTCAATATGGAGAGACCGGTTGGATTATTATCCGTGAATCACTCTGTATTGGCAGTAGCATTGCGAATCAGATTATATGAAGATAATCGAAGACGGTGTAAAGTGCAAAGGCTTTTTCTATTAATAGAAATTGTGCCTTCGGTTTCGTTCAGTCCCAGAACGAACGTATATGGACGAATGTCTGACAAAGTATTTCCAATGATCGCATGAGTTGGTCTGTATAAATATATATGGTTGCAACGGATTTATTCCCTTAGCATAACATCCAGAATATTTGTGCAAATCAATAAATGATTAACGGATCTGACAATGTGGCATTCAAAGTGATTGTGCTAGCAACGAATGATAAGTGATCGTAGCCTCAGGCCTCAACAACCAGGAAATGAAAAAAATCGGGCAGGCAGCATGGCTAAGTGGGTCGCTCCCACTAGGGCGTATTCTCACCTATCTAGAGATTCATTTGATTCCTTATTCTATTCGATGCTGTCCCATTCGGGAAATGGTTGCTGATCCCAACCGTTGGTGATATACATTCGATACACTCAAGCGATATGAGTGGTCGGTCATGTGTGGGTCGGGTTGCAAGATGTTCTTGTTGAACCCAGGTGTATTCGCCTCTACAGATACATCATCAGAAGGTGGTTCCATACCTTGTCATGTCGGAAATCCAATCTCCAATAAGCGCCATGCAGTTTTTGATTTTATACTATGTATGTGGAGCGTGAGATGCAAGCGTTCTGCTAGATCCTATTTATTTGATTTAGACATTAGTATAATATCACTGGATTTGATATCAAAGATAGTTTGGGTTATCGTAAGGTAAAAACCATCCGTGTTTATGTGCGGATCGGTCTTACGATTATCATTTCTTTCGAAAGGATTTTCGAAGTTAAACAAATGGTTGGAGTTTACTCACACCAGTCCCATGACTGACCCAGAGTTTATTTTGTTTTGTTTTCCCTAAACTCTTGGGTGCCCAAATTTGTACGGGCAGTCAAGTTGTCGGGATTTTACAGATTCATTTGGAGGAGCTGGAAGCAGGAAGCTTCACCAGTTAGCTATAGACTATCATATATTCCGCTGTGAACCATGTTTGTATATGGAAATAGGTGTTTATAACTGTTCCAGGAATAACTGTTGTGCTCTGATGATGGTATGTATATAAAGTTACTGATTTGTATTTCAAAAGTTATGTTATATAATATATTTTATTCGTTCCGCTGTGAGTTTGTGATCTTCGTTTTCTTCTATTCTAATATTTCTTTCTTTCTATTTCTCATCCTCTAACTTCTTTATAATGATGATTCGTATTTCTGTGCAATTTGGGTTGGACGTGTGGTATTATTAGTCAACTCAGATAGTACGGATCTGCGGGCCATTACAGTTGGTATCAGAGCTTAGGTTAAGCGAATACCTTGGCTTTGGTGGGATGTGCTCATTAGAGATATGGTGAGTACTACCCTAGAATGAGTTGAGTCTATATATATGAGAGAGCGTATTTTTTATTTGATATAAAAATTGTTTTATATTGTGTTAGCTAGTCTGTTAAGTGGTTTATGAATTCTGATCGAATCGTGGGACGCCACGACGTTGATAAGAGTTTGTAAATACTTGAACAGAAGATTGAACACGATATCATTTTAAAGTGGGTAAATGAAATAATTTTGCCCAAAATTCTATTTTTATAGAAAAGAAATAATTTTCTAGAACTATTATAATATATGGATGTGTTGGTTGTTATTATTATAATCAAATGAGATTATAAGAAATGAAATGGTTATATATAACCAAAATAAAATTTGTATATGAATAACATATACAAATGAAATGAATTGAAATTGAATTCAAACCAGAATTCGAAATTCAAATCCTGGGAAGTTTGAAATGTTTTTGGAAGTATATTAGAACAATATAGCTTTGTTTTAAAAGGATTTTGAATGGATTTTGAAATTATTTAAGCACTGAACTCACTTCAGTTGCTGGGAAATAATTCTGATGATGACTGCAGCTTCATCAATGTTCATTTTCGAGTTCTGAGTGATGAATTGCTACTGTAGAAAAGTTTTTGATGAAAATTTGTTTGAAGGAAAACAAATTGGTTTGAAAATTCAAATGTTTTGAATTTGAAATGAAAATAAATATGTGTATATATTTGTGTGATTTCAAAAGGATTTGAAAGGAAAACCCAGAAATTTGAATTCTGAAGTTTAAAATTTAACTTAAGCAAGTTAAATGGATCGAGGTAAATAAATTAATGAAATTCAAATTGAATAGAATTTGAAATGGGTGTAAATCATTTAGGCTAAATGTGTGGAAACCAAAAGTTTTGGTGAAATTAAATTTGTTGTAATATGAGGAGTTGAGTTTCAACATAAGTGAGATTTTGAAAAGTAATGGTTTTGTACCATTTTTCCTACCTTAGCAATTTCGAGGACGAAATTATTTTAGGGGGGAAAGAATGTAACGACCCGGATTTTTGGTCGATTTATTTTTAATATTTAGTATAGTTTTAAATATTGAATTTATAATATAAATGTTATTTTATTGGGTTATCGATTAAATAATCGAAATACGATTTATTTTGATAATTATCGAAATACGAGAACTGAAATAACTTAATTCAAAGATAAAACTGAACCGAAACGGATCAAATGATCAATATATATACTATTTAAATATGAACGATGATAATAAAAATTTATTGTTGAAGAATTTATTTGTTTTGAATTTAAATTGATTTAATATGGCTATTTTAAATATACGTTCATATTAAATTGTATAATCTATTTCGTTGAATCCAAAATAGCGTCATAACATTATAATGACGGTCGGTACGCTAAAATAGCGGTTCAGGATTTTTAATTGTGAACCCCGAGATATTTGATTGTGGATAGGTTTGAAATCAGATCGATATCGTTTTAAAAAGGATAGAAATCTCTTTATTTCAAATCGCATTAAATAGAAATCAAATCGAAATTTATAACAGTGTACCTTCACCTACCACCTTTTCTTTAACACTGAAGAATTCCTCCTCTATAAAATCGCGAATGTCCCTTTTCTATTTCTTTTCACTTTTGGTTTCTCAGCAACATAAAATAAATCCGCTCCTCCCATCTTTGAAAGCAATTATCGAAGACCTCCTCTGATAAAAATAAATCAAAAAGGGAATCAATCAAAGCAAAATCTATGGAAGCGGTTGACTACTTCCTGGTGCGACGGGGCATTTCAAGGTGGTTAACACCTTCAAGTCTTCGATCGGAGCTCCGAGAAGACCTGAAATTGACCTCGAAGTTGTTGTTAATCATGGCGAGTTCACTGCAGTGACTTTTGGTGAGGTTATCATCTTGTGGTTCGGTTTGAAGGTGTGCGATTTTGGGAGGGCCGTGCTAGGTTTAGGGATCGAACTAGCGTTCGATTCAGGCAACGAAGAAATTCGAGGCAGCATTAAAGTCTGGATGACTCGCATGCCTGTGATGAATTGAAATGGGCGCGACAGTAGGAAGGACGCAAGTTCGATGAGTTCAAGTGGAGTTTGTCGTAGAAAAACGAAGCGTCCATGATGCAATCGGGGTTGAGTGGAGCATGTATTGGCATTTCAAGAAATCACGGTTATCGTGGAAGGCTAGTGCAAGCTGTTGTTTTGAATACAGGGGAGAAAAAAGGTCTTACAGAGTGTTAAGGTAAGAAATTTATTAGGAATGAAATGGTATTATTAACAAATTTGAATTATTTATAATAGTTTGTAAAATTTCAAAACTAATATCTATGTCCTACCAAATCAAAATCAGAGAAAAATGAAGTCCATTGATTGGTGTGGACAAATACTTCACTATGGGATTATTAAAAGTAGTTGAAGGAAGTTGGATATTTCGGTTAAATTAAACATCGGTTTAATTTAATCAAAAATAAATCGCTAGTTCGACAATGGAAATAAGGTGAGTAAATCTCACTCATAGTTTTATATTTAAAATTATTTTTTATCGTAAAATAAATTTGTTGGTTGCTTGGGTGCATGAACGAATTGTCGAATTTTTGTGGTTATTGGATATTTCCCACAATACTATTAGCGGATGCCCGCAGTATCATTAGCGGATGGCCCTACGCCCACGTATATAAGTGGATCCCCTTTTATACCGCGATATCCTGCCTCGAAGCAGGATGGGTATTACTATGTTGACTAACGTCTGTGGATGCAGGAAAACAGGTTGGAGGGATCCAACTGGATTCCTCAAAAATATAGTATCTGTTTTGTTTATTTGTTTGCATATATACCGTCATATATGATGTGTTAGAAAACCTGAAATAAATAATTATTTGTTGGTGTTTAAATATCACTGGGTCCAAATATTGATATTTAAAAATATCATGAAAAGAAATTTGCAGATTTAAAAGGAAATTCTATTTTTTTCTAAAATAAAATTTGAAATTTCAAATGAGGAATTCAAATAGAATTTGAATATGAGAAATTCAAATAGAATTTTGAATATGAGAAATTCAATGGAATTTGAATATAGAAAATGCAATTAGAATTTTCAAAAATAAGATTTTGGTTTTAAATGGATTTCGAAAGAGGCTTGTTTAAATAAAATAGGGAAATTTATAAAATAGTGTTTATAAATATAATGAATAAATTATAAAGAGATAAATTGAATATTTGAATTCAAAGGCATTGAAATAGAATTTGAATTCAAAGGAATCGAAATAGAATTTGAATTCAAAGGAATTCAAATAGAATTTGAATTCAAAGGAATTCAAATAGATTTGAATAAAGAAAGTTCAAATGAAATTTAAATGTAAAATTGGAAAATAGAAGTGAAATGGAGTTAAATATAGAAATTCAAATGTAATTTGAATATAGAATTCAAATAGAATTCAAGTGGAATTCAAACAAAGGAAAATCAAATTTAGAATTTGAATGTAGAAATTTAAATGGAATTTGTTTATAGAAATTGAATGGAGTCTGGATATAGAAAATTCAAATTTGAATTCAAATATAGAATTTGAATATAGTAATCCAAATGGAATTTGAATATAGTATTTGAATAAAGAAAATTTAAATAAAAATTCAAATAGAATTGAAATGGGAATTTGAATATATATAATTCAAATAGAGTTGAAAGGGGAATTCGAATATAGAATTTAAATAGAGTTGAAATGGAAATTGAATATGGGGAATTTAAATAGAATTGAATTGGAATTTGAATATAGAAGATTGAAGTATAAACAAATAACCGAGTAAGTGAAAATCGACGATTTTAGATAATCACAATTTTTGAGTTAAACTGGGAAAATTAGTTTACTATATATTAAAAATATATTAGAATAGGAGTTGAATTTATTAAAAACGAAGTTTAAATGTTTATATTTATAAATATAATTAAAACGAACTCGCCACAGCACTGAAGTTCGTAAATTGTCGTTTTGAACTTCAATGGAGTATACAGAACTCGATTGAAGTCGGAATTCTTTGAAACAAGAAACGTCAGGACCGATTTGATAATAGTTTCCTAATGGAGGAGAAAAATCTGGGTTTCATTGAATAGATTTTGAAATATGTCAAAATCAAATTTCTAGAAAAGCAGCGCCATAATCGTTTAAAAACCATAACGGTTTATTTATAGAAATAAAAGGATTTTAAAGAAATAAAAATCTAGATTTGCCATTGGAAAAATCCAAACTGGAGATATAAAATAAACATGAACTCCAATGAAATAAGTGAAATGATTTTTGAATGATAAATAAATAGTTAAATCGAGATTTGAATTTAAATGGTGCGTTGAATAAGTGAAAGAGATTTGAAAATTCATATTGGAAATCGAATATGTAACTCGAGTTGAAATGGAATTATATGGGTTCATGTGTAGGTTATAATATATTTGAATGTGATATGTTCAAATAAACAGTGAAATAATCAAAGGAGCCAACTAAAGAATAAATTAGCAAATTTAGTTAAGATAATTGGATTGAGTTGAAACAGAATTCAAAACAGGTGAACATGTGATTAGACAGGTATGGGATGAAGTATATGAATGTTTTAATTTATGTGCCCGACAAAAAGGTACATGTTTAAATTCATATATGAGATTTTATGCGCCGTATCGGCAAGCCGCTTGGCTTTTTCCTTTTTCTTTTGGATTGGTGAGGGCCATGGGAGGCTATTTGAAATATCTCGATGCTCCCGGTACAAAGGAGGTTATGGCGAATTTTTCCGGGAATTTAAGGAGTAAGAATATTTTTAAGATAATTTGATAATTAGAAATCAATGTATCGATGTATATAGAATTCGATAAGAAACGAAATTAAAAATAGAACATTGTAAACAAAAAGGGAAATCTATAAATTAGAAATAGAAAGTGAACCATATACATGTTTTAAAAATGAATAATTGGGTTTATAATGTGTTTATTCGAGGTAAGTGGTTTTGCCGTTTTGAAGTTGAGGATGTTTTCAGTCAAGGTCTGAGAGGTAATTTTACCCCAACTTGATTGATTTCATTTTTAATGGATAAATAACAAAATCCAATCTCGAAGAGAAGTGTTGGATAATAGTTAGTTGAATAAAATATTTTGGGTTGTTTGTAACGATGTTTTACACGACATTCGTTTTAGCCAAATAAGTGGAATTTAGGAAATATAATAAATAAATATTTACCGAGGTAGAATTGAATGAGTCGAGCAAGAAATAAATAATTGGAATGCTCTCCAATTATAGTTAGAAAATATTTTCTAAGTGTAGAAAATAAAAGAAGGCGAGATATGGAAATGTTTTCCAAATGGGTAAGAGGCCAAGATGATAAATTGAAATTATTTAGTTAATAAATATTGATAAAGGAAGTGGATAGGTATTTTAATTAATGAATTATAAATTAAATGGCCCAGTGATTGTTGGATGTTTTGAATGTTTGTTTGTTTTTCTTCGATAGTTAAATAACCGACTATCGAAGTGTTTGCCAATATCGTTGTCAATATGGAGAGACCGGTTGGATTATTATCCGTGAATAACTCTGTATTGGCAGTAGCGTTGCGAACCAGATTATATGAAGATAATCGAAGACAATGTAAAGTGCAAGGGCTTTTTCTATTAATAGAAATTGTGCCTTCGGTTTCGTTCAGTCCCAGAACGAACGTATATGGACGAATGTCTGACAAAGTATTTCCAATGATCGCATGAGTTGGTCTGTATAAATATATATGGTTGCAACGGATTTATTCCCTTAGCATAACATCCAGAATATTTGTGCAAATCAATAAATGATTAACGGATCTGACAATGTGGCATTCAAAGTGATTGTGCTAGCAACGAATGATAAGTAATCGTAGCCTTAGGCCTCAACAACCGGGAAATGACAAAAATCGGGTAGGCAGCATGGCTAAGTGGGTCGCTCCCATTAGGGCATATTATCACCTATCTAGAGATTCATTTAATTCCTTATTCTATTCGATGTTGTCCCATTCGGGAAACGGTTGCTGATCCCAACCGTTGGTGATATACATTCGATACACTCAAGCGAAACGAGTTGTCGGTCATGTGTGGGCCGGGTTGCAAGATGTTCTTGTTGAACCCAGGTGTATTCGCCTCTAGAGATACATCATCGGAAGGTTGTTCCATACCTTGTCATGTCGGAAATCCAATCTCCAATAAGCGCCATGCGGTTTTTGATTTTATACTATGTATGTGGAGCGTGAGATGCAAGCGTTCCGCTAGATTCTATTTATTTGATTTAGACATTAGTATAATATCACTGGATTTGATATCAAAGATAGTTTGGGTTATCGTAAGGTAAAAACCATCCGTGTCTATGTATGGATCAGTCTTACGATTTTCATTTCTTTTGAAAGGATTTTTGAAGTTAAACAAATGGTTGGAGTTTACTCACACCAGTCCCATGACTGACCCAGAGTTTATTTTGTTTTGTTTTCCCTAAACTCTTGGGTGCCCAAATTTGTACGGGCAGTCAAGTATTCGGGATTTTACAGATTCATTTGGAGGAGC
This sequence comes from Allium sativum, assembly GCA_030737875.1. Lineage (NCBI taxonomy): Eukaryota > Viridiplantae > Streptophyta > Magnoliopsida > Asparagales > Amaryllidaceae > Allium > Allium sativum. The sequence goes on along the minus strand of CM060910.1, from coordinate 196,657,521 downwards.
TGGAAGCTGGCGGCTTCAATAGTTAGCTATAGACTATCATATATTCCGCTGTGAACATGTTTGTATCTGGAAACAGGTGTTTATAACTGTTCCAGGAATAACTGTTGTGCTCTGATGATGGTATGTATATAAAGTTACTAATTTGTATTTCAAAAGTTATGTTATATAATATATTTTATTCGTTCTGCTGTGAGTTTGTGATCTTTGTTTTCTTTTATTCTAATATTTCTTTCTTTATATTTCTCATCCTCTAACTTCTTTCTATTGATGATTCGTATTTCTGTGCAATTTGGGTTGGACGTGTGGTATTATTAGTCAACTCAGATAGTACGGATCTGCAGGCCATTACACCTTCTTTAAATTAATTAACACTATAATTAATTTAGCTAATCCCATTTACTTTGATTATTATTAAATAAATAATAATCACTTTCAATTTTCCCTCTTTTTAAATAAGTTAATAATGTAACTAATTTAAATAATCTCATTTACTTTCTCTAAAACCAATTTAGTCCACTTAGGTAGATTTCTTCCTACTTGCTTCTAAAACTTATTTACATAAGAATCTTGTCTATAAAACCATTCAGTAATTACTTAACAACTTAAATAAATAATAAATATTTGTTTCTTTTTATAAATTTCCATTCAAAATAATCAATTTAAATATCAATCTTCAATTAACAAATAAATTACTGATTCACCAAACAGTAAATCAGTCTTTATAAAACTATATATATTTTAGGCCATTTACTGCCAATTTCCCAATCAATGCCACCCATTTATTAATAACAAAACTAACGTTGAATTTGGACCCAACAATCAATAACCAAGTCAATAATCCTATCGGGTTGGTTTAATAGTTCATATAATATAACATGGAAATAATAATAAATTTAAGGAATCAAATTGGATCCCTCCAACCTGTTTTTTTCCTACATCCAAATAAGTTAACTAAAATAAAAGAATCCATTTAATACAATAATTTATAATAAACATTAATAATTAATCCAACTAATAACGGTCCACTACTAATAATAATTTAAGGATCCAATTTAATTTAATATAGTTGTATTATTATAAACGTAGTCAATAAGGTAAGTTACCTCAATTGAAAATGATCATTAAAAATAAGGATTGGTTTCGATTAAATTAAACAAACGTTTAATTTAAATTAGTTATAAAAATATTCAACATATATCCAAACAATCATCAAATCTTCTAACAATTAGCAAACATAGCACAAAAATATCAAACTCGACATATATAAAAGATATAAGTGGGACAATTGGGTGAGTTTTACTCACCTTGGTTTAATTCTGTCGATTAAAAAAAATTCAATTTGATCCAATTAAACAAGAGTTTAATTAAATCAAAAATTCCAATAACTTCTGATCCTAACTAAACTAACTCCATCATGTTGTATTAGCCGATGCGGTACCAATGCATCCTGGTTTATTTAATTCGGATATTGTATGAGATAATTATGGTTATTACAAGTTAAAACTATTATATTAAAACTAAATTTAAATTGACTTTTGATTTTATTGGGACTCACCACTTTTATTCAGCCCAAACAACCCCGTACCCACTCCAATCTTCACCCAGGTTATTAAAAAACGCGATTGTCTCCCATTTATAAAATCATGAAAGTTGCCTTCCCCTTCAGATCGTCACCTCCAATGAACCCTGGTGCCAGACTCGACCGCTCATCGACTTCAGCGGCCGCCGCCCCTTTGGCTTCAACCTCCAACCCACCCTACCTCCAACAACCACCTGTAGGACTCGCAAACTCTAAAAAAATGTAACCTAAAATTGTGCGTTCAACTGAGTGACGTCATCGTCATTGGTCACCGAAGACCCTAAGATCGCACCGTACGATCTGCTTCCCTCTCCGCTCCATTTCACCTGTTCACTACATATTTTAAACTAATTACGGGAACTAAACTAAGGGAAAAATAACATTTTTTTCCCTAATGTGACGTTATTAAAGGCGGGTGTTACACTTGCCTCCATTTATTATTTTGGTCGACAAATGTTACTGATGTAAACTTAATTGAGACGAAACCAAAACCAGCCTATACTTTTATCACCAACGAAAAAAATAAGTGCCCCCATTAATATCAAAGTAATATTCACTTGACAATTAAAAAAAATCGAGAGTTCAAGCAATACCATTCTTCACTTTTCTAGCTAAATCGTCTTGAAGATACTCAAACGGAATTATGCAATTTTTAAAAAAATTCACAGTTTCCGACCCGATATGGAAACATGCGAAAACAAAGCAGGCCATCATGATCAACTTCCGACCGAATCTAGAAATTTTCACAATTTGGGGGAATTTTCACAATTCAAGATACCAATTTCATTTACAGAGCAATTTAGTCTTCGGTGTGACATCAGCCAAACTCCAACTGCGATTATTTAGAACGGTTTCAATTTTTTGATTTGATTCGCTAATCATGCAACTTTTATCAATTCTTTGTTGCCCGATTCAATGTTTAGCAATATTTATACCAAGACGTTCATGGCTCTACTTAATTGATGCTGCTACTGAATTAATCATTAATATGGTTCTTTGAACATTTATAGCTTTGATTATGCAATATATTCTAGTTTTACTGTTGTTGATTATCATGTTGTAAAAGAGACATTTGTGCTTCTTCATGATAACATACGACTTCATTTTTTGTCCTTGAATCTCTGTATCATTTGTAGATGTTGTTAGCAAAAGTGCATGTATGTTAAATATACGAGACACTGTATTGTTGTTGGACAAACTCAAATAGAGGCATACTACAAATGCTTACTGCTGTGGTTTTGTTGTTTTGCATATTATATTATGGATATTGTTTTGATCTATTTAATTTATAATTTGTCTATATATTGAGTAAACTTCAATTCGTTAGGTAAATGTTAGTGTATTGTATCTTCAAAAAAAATCTAGAGGTTCATAGTAATTAAACTACCAAATTAAGAATTAATTCGTGCTATAGGTAACTATATTGGCTATTGTATAATGGAAAATACGTGGTATGAAGGTTAGTTATGTTTAATCAGTGTCTTATGATACTTTTTCATAGAAAGAAAAATGTGGCATGGTACGATTGGTACTCATTTGAAAATTTTAGGTTTTTATGGGATTGTTCTTTCTAATTTTTGTATTTTCTGTTCGGCGAAGCATAGTTCAGTTTGACATACAGAACAAGTTTTAATTGCAGAAAACACTACGCAGTTTGGATTGACGTATGAGTATTTATTCTTTATTTCATTTTTGTATATTTTTGGGCGATTTCCGTTGGAGAAAAAAAAATTACATGACATGTTATTTTAACTTAATGTGATTTTTGTGGGCCTAGTCTTAAACCGATTATGAACTCCATAAAACGAGCCTCAACTTGCCTATTTGATAAATTTGGAATAGCATTAAAGGAAATAATTTGTTGATTTGTTACAAGTAACAACTTTTTTATATAATAAGGCAATGCTAATATCTAATATTTCCCTGCCTTCGATTTATAGGTGGCTGAGGATGCATTAGCACACCAAGTTGGAGGTGGAACTACATAATTTACATTCAAGGTTGGTCCAAACATATGAAGTTTAATCAGTGTCTTATGATATTTTTTTCATAGAAAGAAACTATGGTATGGTATGATCGATACTCATTTGAATATTTAAGGCTTTTATGGGATTGTTCTTTCTAATTTATGTATTTTCTTTTTGGCGAAGCATAGTTCAGTCCACAAGTAGTGGCCCAATGGAAAAATATTTGCCTTCCGTTAAAGGGGTCGTAGGTTCGAGCCCTGTCTGCCCTACTTCCACTCACGGCGCGGAGGCAGGACCCCATAAATCCAACAAACCAACTAGGGACATAAAGCCTCTGTGTTGGACTAATCGAAAGGGGAACCACTGTACTAGACATGCGAACTCCCTAGCTGCCTTTGATTTCATCAGTCAGTTTTTTTAAAAGATTGGTCCAGCTGTAGGGAGGTAAAGGTAAAAATAATGGTTTATTATCTATAGTTTATTTTAGTGCACCGAGCCACTATACACAATTGCATTTACTGTATTTTTATATTTATTTTACTTGATATAGTTGAATTCTAGTGCATACAAATAGTTTCCACAATATCAACAATAGAGACTCCAAAAAAATCATGTTCAGTTATAATCGTATGTTATGTGCAACCTAATATAAGCAAGCACTTTTCACTTTATATGCTTTATCTTTGTATAAAGGGGCTTAGAGGGCATCCACTTCACAATAAAACTTAAGACTAAACATTTTCTTCCAGTTTTGTGAAAGGTTCAATTTTAGATTATGTAGAACAATCATTTGAGAATACTTTAGTCACAAGAAACAACAAACAATAACAATTAAAAACACACCTTCCTAATGGCTCTTTCAATGGCGACTACTTTCTGATTCTTTTGCGAATATTTTTAGTCATTCCTCTTTCTTTCTTCTTGTTATTTATTGCGTCGCTTCTCTGTTGTTGCCTTATGTTAGTCTTATAACTATATGAGGGTTGTCTCGTGTGACACCTTTCCCTATTTTGAGCTGATTAGGGCTTTCGATCGATTTCTCCATGGTTGGATTCGCCATTTTTGGGTCTTTTCTTAGACCAAACTTGAAGCTGGGTCTTCTTGAGGCTGCGATTTCTTCTATTTGCTCCAACTTTATGGTGGTTGAGTTGGCAAGATCCTCATCATTTGGGGTTCACGTGGCATCAATGGTCTCGTTTATCGCCAACGTTACTTGTTGGTTGACTATTACTTCGCAGAATTGTGACCCGCTTTACTCTGGTTCCCTTGCGACTCATGTTTTGGATCACTCTTGAAGTTATTAAATTTATTTTATAACTAAAGAAATGAAGTTATAAAATTTATTTTATATCTAAAGATAGATTTTTTAATATATTATTTTGAACAAAAGTTTATTAGAAGAAAACAATTGTCTATTATTTATTATCTTAAGTTATAAATAAATATTAAATGATTTTTATGAAGCAAATTTTAATGTTAATCAGATATGTGGACAAATGAGCAGAAATTAACGTAACAGTTAAGAAGTTGGTTAATTGTTTTTAAGAAACAATTAAATGGAATTATTTAAATTAATTATATTGCTAATTAATTTAAAGTGGGAACTAATTGGAATCGGTTAACGAGGTAACCGTTTATTGAGTTGACCAAGTCGACTGTTTTATCTGGGATGTATTATTAAATTAATTAGTTTTGAATTAATCTAATGAGTTAATTTAACAAATATTTGTTTTACTTTTAATAAGATTTTAAAAGGGAATTTAATATTTATTTTAGATATTTAAGAAATTAACTATTGCCACTATAGTTGCATCTTCTTTTGTGAAGCAATTTTCAGGTCAGATCAGAGCAGAAAACGAAGGTTAGTAGAAAAGTCATGACTAATTTCCATAAAAATCTAAAAATTCTGAAATTTTGATAGGTTGTTATCAACTCGTTTACGCACCTTCGGTAAAAATTTCGTAGGTAAATAACTAAGTTTGCAAATCCAAACCCTTATCGCAACAAAGGGTAAAAATGCAGTTTGTTTTGGGAAATTGATGATGAGTTGAGGCATGCTTGCTTTAATTTTAAGTATGACTAGATTATTGCTTGCTCTATCTTCATTGCTCGGCCTAGATCCAGGCTCTGATACCATTTTGTAATGCCCAACCCAGAGACCCACCCTAATAAAGAGCATTAATAGGTAATGATGTCTATTAGAGTGGAGAGTAGGGCTGGTTAAGGGCGACCGCTCGTAGATTTGCATTAGCAAGTCTTAAGCACGTCGAGAAGGTTCTCATAAATTTTCTTTCAAGAGGCTCGACATACTTAATCCTTACGGAATACAATTCCATAGTGGCTACAGGATCAGCTCAGAACACAGTACATAAAAAAAAATCACAGTCCATAAAAAGTTACATAATATTACATCGTTAGAGTACAACAAATACATGTGCTCGAGTAAATTATTATTTTAATTAATAATAATTTAGAGATTACTTTTTATTTGAAATTCATTTAAAAAGTAACCGAAGTTGAAATGAAATCAAATTGAAGTGTGAAAGGAGTTTATGAACGGGTTTGCTATTAAAACCCGAGTTTTTATAACTAAGTTATAAAAGGAATTTTAAGCAAATAAGATAGCTTAAATTAATGTTTACTTAATGTTTGAATCAGGTAGAAGGAAATTGAGTATGAAAGGGTTTATATTAAACTAGAATTTTATGAATGAAGTTTATAAAAAGGAGAAGAGGTTTTAGAGCTTTAATCTTAAATTAACGTTACTTAATAATGGAATTAAGTAAAACGAAAGAAATTGAAATGAGATTTTCAAGCGGGAATGGTTAAATGTGTCATAAAAGGGATGGTTAAAAGTGAATTTGGTAAAGAAGTGAGTAATAGGATTTTGGAACAAAAATCCGAGTTAAAAAACAAATTGTTTAAAGAAAATTAAAAGGTGCTGTTTTAGTAAGTAATTTCTTAATCAAGGAGTTAAGAAACAATAGCTATACTCGAGAAGGAGATTTTCAAAAGTAAGAAATTTTATAAAACATATTATGAATAAAATAGTTGAATGGGATGCTGTAATAACCCGGAAATCTGGGCCAATTTAAAATTTTTATTTTGGCAATTTTAGCGAATTTTGATTATTTAAAATGAATTATTTTAAATAATAACGACGAGAAATTTATTTGGAATAGAATTAGAACGTATATATTTATATAGATCGTCGTTAGAATATAAATATTTATTTATATATATAAAAGGAATTGAAAATGGCGCGGTAGTTCGATAATTCGATTTCAAATTTCAAATGAATGTACCGGGTGCAAAATAAACCGGATTTTAGTGAAACCAAAAATATTTGAATCTAATAGGGAATATCTTTCCAACGAATCCGAAAAATTGAAATTTCATAGCGGGGATAAAAAGTTATGTCCAGTTGAAAATTCAGAATAGTCGCTATAGAATTCTGGCCCTTAAAAATGAAAATTTTGCTAATGACCTCGGTTCTCGACGAAACCACTTTTGTTGTATCCGTGATGTCAAGTTATTGCTAGGTTTCAAAATTCAAAATTTTTCGAATCAATATGTGAGCGTGGCAACGGAAAACGCGTTTGACCCATTTTAGTTGATTTTAATCGAATGGAAAATGGCCACTTTTCAAACAGTCTCAGAATTCGATGAAATTAGTTTTGTTAGGACCGTATCGTCAATGCGAAGCTAGAAAGTATTTTTCGGGAATTTTTAGAGTCCGTATGTGGCCCCGGTAAATTGAAATGCGCGTTCAAATTCAATAAATAGATTTATATTTTGATTTTGATGGAAACTAATCGTAACAGCCGAACTGGCTTACCGAACATATCCCATTGTGTTCGGAATGGGGGTATTATGCTAGGAGTGACAGTCGTTGGGTTTGTTTGGGGGTTCGAATGAAAAAAACCACATTTAAACGAATTAAATAATAAAATATACTAGCATGTAACCCCATATACCAAGTCAAAGCCCTAAGTAATTTCAACCGTGGTCAAAGGGTTCAAAATCGCGCCTCTCATTTGGAACCGACGGCGAAAAATTACCTCTCCTTCCTCCCCTTCGATCTCCTCCTACATTCACTAATTCCCCAAACCTCCAACGTGAAGTTCATCAACTCAACGAGCTCTTCACCCTCAACGACGGTGATCACCGTTGGCCATCTCCAGTGGCCCTGGCGGTGCCGGGAACACCGCTCCTTCACACGCACTTCCAGGCCACGTGGGGTCTTCGAGTTCGCCAAGAGGGGGGTGCACATGGAGCTCTGGCAGTGGCGCTCCGGGTGAGCACCTCTGATCGACGGCGCAAGGTGCTGGAGGCGCGGATTTTGGTGCCCTAGAATCGAACAGTGGTGGTGACAAGGCGGCAGTAACGACAGAACAGAGAGGTTTTGTTTTTATTTTTTTATTTTTTTATTTTTTTTTATTTAACTTATACCTTGTTTAAAAATAAATATGGTTTGAGGAAAAAAATAATAATAACATGGTTTTAAATAAAAAAATTTAAAAACTAAAATTACGTTGCTTAAAAACTAAAAGAACATTGTTTTTGAAACTGAAATGGACATTACTTTGAAAATATAAAAGTATATATGGTCAAAAAAATATAAAATATATTAGGAGACGAACAAAGTGAGTTGTAAAAATATGATTTTTATATAGTAGAGATAATAAAAATATGATTTTCATATAGTAGAGATAATAAAAATGCTATTTTTATAGCGATGATATAAAAATATGATCTTTATTATATGAACACCGTTATAATAATAGAATTTTTATCTATATAGTAGCGGTGTAAAAATAGAATTTTTATCTATATTGTAGCGGTATAAAAATTTGATTTTTATCCATATAGATTGATTATAAAAATGTGATTTTTATATACATAGCAACAATATAAAAATGTGATTTTTATATATGTGGTGGCTATGGGCAATGAAATTGACCAAAGGCGAGCACGACGAAGATTTCCTACATATGAAAAGTTGTGGCGTTTGGTTTAGCTTTCAGTGAGAAACTTCTCACTTTTAATTTAAATTTCTAGTTAAAATATATACTAGGATGCAGACGGTGTTTAGCAGCACCCGACCCCCGTCGTCCACAGACCATGAACGACTTGTATGCTTGTTTGTTTGATTTTGATGTGTAGTTGATTGTGGGATGTGAAATGAAATAAAATATTTATATAGTTAAAAATATTTTATAGTTGAAAATAGAATTTTTAACGTGTATTAAAAATGAAATAAATAAATATAAACAATTCAGACGATTTGTTTATATACACACATTTGACTTATATTGATTGGGACGATAAATTTTACACATCGCCCAACTGCACAAATAAAATCTGTGTTTGATTGTTTGAAACCCCACATGGGTATTGGGATGATATATGACGTACACTAATCCCAATAATTAGTTGTATACCGATCGATGGATTGACAGACTGCTATGGGCGTTGAATATTTATATTTGATGCTTATACAGTATAGAACGCACTTTGGATGATGGTTGATTGTTTATCGTCATTGTTGTATACATGTATTGGTTGAAATCCATATAATTCAAATTATATGGTAATTGACTGAGTCTGATTCCAGTTCAAAATTATCTAATAATTTAAAATAATATTCAGTGAATATTGAAATGTGAAGCAGTGTTAAGTAGTTAAACGCCATTTTAACACGAACGGGAATTTTGTCGATTTTATTTGTTTTATAATGAATATTGAAAAGTGATTTCAAAATCGAATATTTTGAAAATGAATTCGAATTGAATTGAATGGAAAATGAATTCGAATTGAAATTGAATAAATTTGAAATTCAAATTGAATTGAAAACGAACTGAAAGTGAATTAAAAATTGATTTGAATTGAAATCAATTTGAAATGAATTTAAAGCGAATTTATATTGGAAGGATTCAATTTTGATTTGAATTTGAGATGGAAGTTGAAATCGTTTTGAAAACGAATTTAAAACGATTTATAAAATACGTTTTAAAAGGAATTTGATGAAATATATATAATATATATATATTATATATATAATGGCCTGAATAGAACACGCCACGCTGCGGCAGTTCGCGAATTTCGACCATTGACTTCGAATTGACGTTGCGGGAAATCCGACCTTCGGATTCTCCTAAAACCAGAACCGTTGGGTTCGTATCGAAAAGAGCTTTCTAACGAATATGAGAAATTAGAAATATAACAGTTGGATTTGGAATTATGTCAAAATCAAATTTGGAAAAGGTCGTTGTAAGTGCAGTTCGATGGCCGTTGATGGAAATCGACCGTACGGGCCTTGATAAAATTATTAAAAATAGTAATAATTTGTGTAAAATCATAAGAAATGATTTGTGAAGAATCAAGATGAAAAACTCCATATTTGAAAAGATAAAAATAGATTTTTATCGAAATGAACTAGTTTTGAACTAGAATTATAATTCATTTATTTTTGAAATAAATAAAGTGAATTTGAAATGGTTTTGAAATATAACCAGAATTTCCAATATGTAAAGTGGAAATGGATTTGAATCGAAATTGTCTTTGGAATATTTCGATGTTGGATTTCGTGATTATACAGATATTGTTATGGAAATTTGAGAGATATATTTATATCGTTATTTCCAATATGATATTTGTTGGTCGTAGAATTTGATATTGAATATAAGCCGATATATTTTCTATACAGAGCCTTGTATTTAATATCAAATGTGATTTGGGTTTGTCGTGAATGGTGTCTTGATTAACACTGTTCTTAAGCCCAGTTGAGAAAAAGATTAAATCTTTATATTTAGATTTAATGAAGTGTACGAATTAAATAATATTTAATTGGAATTGAATTGGTATTGATTTTTGGGTTTATCGTAAACAGTGTTTTAAATAACACTTGTTCTTTAACCCGATAATTAATGGAATGTGATTTTGGGTTGTCGTGAACGGTATCTTCAATAATATTGTTCTTAGACCCAAAGGAGTTAAGAAAATCAGAAACTAACTAGAGATTAGTTAAGTTGAATGGTTTCCGGGGTATTGATCTGATGTTGGTTTCGGCCTTCGGGGTTAATATTTGGAGAATTATTCTCTTGCTAATTTACGGTTAGTGACTGATGAATTGGAATGAGGCGTATGTTGTGTTTGTGTAACACTTGTTTATTATATACGCGAGTTATTCAGAAAAACCGAGTTTATCCCATTCCGAATAACTGATTCGACGATTAGCCGAAGATGAAGACGGTGGTTGAAGACCGGAGGTCTTCACGTTGTTTGGATAATTACTGATGATCTTGATTGGGCTGTACACCCAAGAGGAGGGAATTAGTTGGTGATCGTCCAGACGTACTTGGAGATCGATTGATATGCGGGGTACTAGGTGCCTCCGGTTTCGTTCAGACCCAGAACGAACTTGTAAATGTACTGTGTGTCTGACATTGGACTTTATTCTGTGTGATTGATTTCTATTAAATATATATCTGTTTGGCAACAGAGAATTTATTCTCATGCTTAACGCCCTTCTCTGAGACGTACAAGCTCAGGGGTTATATACTGATGGATATCAAACGCATAGAGTGAATTGCCTGTGTGGCATGCCTAAGTGGCAAAAGATCAAGGCTTCTGTTGAAAAACAAAGTCTTGTGGTTGATGATCAAAGCACGACCTTTGTGGCATAGCTTTGTGTAACGTTTGATTCGCGAGTTTCACATCCGGTATGAACCAGAAACGGGAGAGGACTTCACGGAGGACATGCGTTTCTTTCTAGGTAGAAGTGGCGTCAGTGGTTTTACATGCCCTGACGAGTTTGACTTATGTGGTTGTTGCTATTGCGAGGCGCCTCAGATATATTGGCTACTATGTGAAGCCGATGGAGTCATTCGTTGGCTCATTTGCGCCCCATAGGGCGGGGAAACGCAGTGATCAGGCATTTTAATTCACATCGGTGGACCAACCCTGACGATCCAAGGCTTGACTGAGTACTTGCCTGAGACATGTTAGGCTAGATTGTCTCGAATCGGTAGGGACGATCCCTAGCCTCGGTTCATACCATAAATGATAACCCAACTTCCAATATGTCATTTTGCGGTTTTGATTGTATACCTTTATATGGCGACATAGTGGTATGGGACATTCATGCCGCCTATGATTGATATTTATGATTGTTTATAAAATCAGAAACTAACTGGAAACGAGCTAAGATGGGTGGTTTCCTGGGTATTGGTCTGATGTTGGTTTCGGCCTTCGGGGTTGATACTTAGGGAATCGTTCTCTTACTAATTTACGGTTGGAGTCTGATTAAGAATTAAAACATGAAATTTAGCGTATCAAGCATTCTTTGGCTATTATAAGGTAAAACCCTATCCTCCGGTTTGTGTTGCATTGTGTGATGGGACCTGGGTCTTGTAATAGCTTCATTGTTCTTTATTTAGCATAGCGCTGTTGTTTTATGCACTGGTGTTCTTGGGAGGAAACCCGTTCCGTGTTATACGGCGTGGTCCTTTGATTTACCTAACTTTAAAATAAAGATTAATAACTGTTTTAGTTCTCACACCAGTCCCATGACTGACCTGGAGTTTATTGTTTTAACCTAAACTCTGGGTGCCCTTATTTTCGGCACGGGCAGCTAGTAGTTTTGGTTTTGCAGATTTATATTCACAGGATCCTGGTTTACAGCTGGAATGATATTCGGAAAGCTTTGTATCCGTATATCTCCTTCAGTTGTGTTTTGTATTATTTTCCGCTGCAGTGATGTATTTAAATGTAATTTAAATCTCTGATATTTTTTGTGTAATATTCATTCATACTCTGTATATTCTTGCATTCTGATGGAATTATTGTAATAAGCAATGAAATGTTCTTCTATCTGCGTTCTGATTGGTCGTGTTCTCAACTCAATCCGTGCTTTCCTTAGCGGGGAAGTTCGGGTCGTTTCAGCTGGTATCAGAGCTTTGGTTTACAAAGCTCAGAGAACAAGGCACATTAGAACCATAGAAAGAATTCATCAGAAGCTGGATTAGTAATATCCAATGGGAATGACTCGTTAGAGATGGGATCAGTAGTATCATAGAACGAATGTGAAGAGTGATGTTTTTAAAATAAAAGTGAAAACAATTTTTGTTTTTAAAACTTAATTCACTAATTCGTATTTGAATATTTATTTATATTGATTTGGACAATCCAGTATATAAAGATTTTGCATATACGTCTGATCTACGTGTATTCGAAGTTTTAATATACTGGATAGATATAGAATCACACTCTAGTCGCCCGGAGATGACTCTGATGATACTGGTGATTGACATGTCAGCATCAGTAGTTTATGTTCGAGTTTCGAAGGTGGGATTTCTATATATTTCCAATTGACTAGTGTGAGAACCAGAATTAGATAAGGCTTATTGTTGTGATTTGGCATCAAAAATCTGATTTTTGAACTATATATCAAAATTATGAATTTGAAATGATAACCAACTAATTGATTGATGGTTGTGTTGTTTGATTATTGTTCAATTGATTAAATGTTGAACCTTTAGCCAAATTGAACCAAATAGTGAGTTGTATTGAAAATTTATCGCATTTGCATGCATGTACATGTACTTACATTGAACAGGTCATAGCAAAGAGGCTAGGGCAGAAGAATAAAATTGTTTGCCCGACAAATAGGTACATGTTTACCATAATTTACTGTTTTGTTTGGGTGATGGTGATTTTATGAGCCGATTGGCTAGCTGCTTGGCTTTTTCTTTTTCTTTTGGATTGAAGAAGGCCATGGGAGGCTATATGAAATATCCCGAAGTCCCCGGTGCAAGGGAGGTTATGGCGAAATTTTTCGAAAATTTAGTGTGTTAGCCAAATTTTTGAAAAATTTGAAAAGTTCTTATAAACTGAAAAGTTGAAGAACTTAAGCCGTAATGAAAATAATGGAAGTTGAGTTGATTTGTGAAACAACTTTCGGCTTCGTTCCTTTTCGGGGACGAAAAGTTTAAAGTGGGGGAGATTGTAATAACCCGAAAATCTAGGCTAATTTAAAATTATTATTTTTGCAATTTTAGCGAATTTTGATTATTTAAAATGAATTATTTTAAATAATAACGACGAGAAATATATTTGGAATAGAATTAGAACGTATATATTTATATAGTTCGTCATTAGAATATAAATAGTTATTTATATATATAAAAGGAATTTGAAATGGCGCGGTAGTTCGATAATTCGATTTCAAATTTCAAATGAATGTACCGGGTGCAAAATAAACCGGATTTTAGTGAAACCAAAAATATTTGAATCTAATAGGGAATATCTTTCCAATGAATCTGAAAAATTGAAATTTCATAGCGGGGATAAAAAGTTATGTCCAGTTGAAAATTCAGAATAGTCGCTATGGAATTCTTGCCCTTAAAAATGGAAATTTTGCTAATGACCTCGGTTTTCGACGAAACCACTTTTTTTGGATCCGTGATGTCATGTTATTGCTAGGTTTCAAAATTCGTAATTTTTCGAATCAATATGTGAGCATGGCAAAGGAAAATGTGTTTGACCCGTTTCAGTTGATTTTAATCGACTGGAAAATTGCCATTTTCAAACAGTCTCAGAATTCGATGAAATTAGTTTTGTTAGGACCGTATCGTCAATGCGAAGCTAGAAAGTATTTTTCGGGAATTTTTAGAGTCCGTATGTGGCCTCGGTAAATTGAAATGCGCGTTCAAATTCAATATATAGATTTATATTTTGAATTTGACGGAAATTGATCGTAACGGCCGAATTGGCTTACTGGACATATCCCATTGTGTTTAGAATGGGGGTATTACGCTAGGAGTGATAGTCGTTGGGTTTGTTTGGGGGTTCGAATGAAAAAAACCACATTTAAACGAATTAAATAATAAAATATACTAGCATATAACCCCATATACCAAGTCAAAGCCCTAAGTAATTTCAACCATGGTCAAAGGGGTCAAAATCGCGCCTCTCATTTGGAACCGGCGAAAAATTACCTCTCCTTCCTCCCCTTCGATCTCCCCCTACATTCACTAATTCCCCAAACCTCCAACGTGAAGTTCATCACCTCTACGAGCTCTTCACCCTCAACGGCGGTGATCACCGTTGGCCATCTCCAGTGGCCCTGGCAACGCCGGGAACACCGCGCCTTCGTACGCACTTCCAGGCCACGTGGGGCCTTCGAGTTCACCAAGAGGGGGGTGCGCATGGAGCTTTGGCAGTGGCGCTTCGGGTGAGCACCTCTGATCGGCGGCGTAAGGTGCAGGAGGCGCGGATTTTGGTGCCCTAGAATCGAAAAGTGGTGGTGGCAAGGCGGCAGTAACGACAGAACCGAGAGGTCTTGTTTCTATTTCTTTTTTATTTTTATTTAACTTATACCTTATTTAAAAATAAATATGGTTTGAGGAAAATAATAATAATAATAACATGGTTTTAAATAAAATTGTTTAAAAACTAAAATTACATTGTTTTAAAAATTAAAATTACGTTATTTAAAAACTAAAACAACATTGTTTTTGAAACTGAAATGGACATTACTTTGAAAATATAAAATATATTAGGAGACAAACAAAGTGAGTTGTAAAAATATGATTTTTATATAGTAGAGATAACAAAAATTTGATTTTCATATAGTTTGTCGATTGTCGATGTGGCATGTTTGTGTTTCCAAAGTTAAATAATCATTAATAATGATTTTTGGGGAGATTAAAACTAAGTGGAGTTTTAATGAATCTTTAATAAGATTGAAATGTCTAACAACCCGCATTCTACGCATCGAATGATCGTAGAATATTTATTTCCTTCACGTACGAAGTCGTATAGTCATGTAGCTTTGGGAAGTGACTAGTGGGGTTATTTCCCATGTTCATGATTTTTGTCGATTTTAAATTGACCATTTTGCCCCTAGCTAATACTGTTTTGGCCATAACTTTTGATTGGAAAGGAATTTTGACCTGAAACCACATCCACTGGCTCCTGATGATGGTTTACCTTTCCGTAGATTGGTCACATTAGCCAAACGGACTCACCGTTTGAGAGATATGGCTGAAACAAGGTTTAGAAGGTGAAAAACAGCTTAACCGGGCCTAATTAGGGTTGTTAGCAAGAGGGCTCATGACCCATTTCGGGATTAGAGATGTATAGGGGCTGATTAGGGTTAGAAAACATTTCTTTCAGTCGCCACTTTCATTCTTGGAACCCTAGCAATGACCTTCAACACCCAAATCAACTTCTAATCACTTTCTAATCAAGTTTTGGCTTAATCAACATCAAATCAAGGAAGATCTTCACCAAATCAGTAGTAGATCTGTTGTGTTACATTGGTATTCACGCCCAAACAGTAGGGTTTCAGTTCTAGAGGTTTTATTTGTGGCCAAGGTGAGTGATTTGCATAGTTTTGCACTAATTACGGTTAACTAAGGGTAATTAGTGAAGATTAGCAAATTTGTACATTAATAAATTCTGGAAAAATATTTGTAAATTCTTAAATAATGTTGTAGACCTCTGTTAGAAATTTGGTTTAATTTGATTAAGTTTTGCTAATCATATCATTAGTTTTGCCTAAACATGCTTAAGGGAAAATATGAGATTTTGGGTAGGTTTGATCCAAATTACATGCTATGGTTGTTGTTTTGATGTCTATGGTTGATTCCTATGTTGCTATGACTGTATGGTATGTTTTGTGATTGATTAGACTGTTAGATTGGTCGAAAACGCTGTCGTATGGCGTAAAAAAGTCGCTGGAAAGTCACAGGAAATATGCAGGGTTCCGAACCGGATCGGATCGGATAATTGGGCTCGGATCGGATAGGAGAACTGAGCAAGTGGACTCGATTCAGGTTGGAACTTAGCATAAGGGGCTTGGCGAGAAGGAAGGCCATTTGCATAGAATTGGAGTTGGGCAGGGGATCGGATCGGAGAGAAACTAAAGGGGATCGGATCAGAGAGAAACCAAAGGGGATCGGATCAGAGAGACTAATAGGGATCGGATCGGAGGCAAGGGCATAGGATCGGATCGAAGGACCTAGCTTGGAGCTGGAGTTGGAGCGAAGCACCAGATCAGATCGGGACATCTAGGAGGGAGCAACCACCGAACCAGACACAGAGCATCTGAACTGAACCGATGGAGCAAGAGTACACCGAACCGAACCAGGCCAGAAGGGGAACACCGAACTGAACCGTACATATCTATTACTACTACGCGACGACTCTTCTGAAGACCAACTCCAATTCGACCAAAACCGGAGATGCAAAGGAAGTCCAAATGAGGAGCTTTGACTCAGGATCCAGTTGGGAACCAATGAGTGGGCTTCATGAGTCGGGCTTTGCTGCGGGACGTGTGCTAAGGGGTTGTCGATGTCTGTAACTTTGGATCACTATGTGTAGGAAGCACGTGAACGGATTCAGGGCCATAGTGGCCTAGGTACGACTAAAGGGCTATAGACCAATGAAGTAGGGTCATTTGTAAAGATTTGGTCATGACTCCATGTGGTAAGCTTGGTAGTAGCAGTAGTTGTACAAGGCGAACTCCGTCACTACTTCGATGTGTCTAGTGATTGACAGTGGTGGGCATCGTATGCTTTATGCACCGAGTGAGAGATGTGAGGATGGTTGTTAGGGTTGATTTTTTTGCCATCATTATGAAATGCACACCCCCACCCCCATTATCTTTACACCATTTGTTCAATGGAACCTTAGAGTATTGTACGGTATGTAGTGCTAACTCTTTGGTTGCAGGTCCAGATTCAGGTATGGTTTAGTATACATGTTGTTGTTCTATTTAGCTGCTTATCGCTCATACCAGACTTTTTGTCTAACCCAGAGTTTTATGTCTCTTCTTATTACTCTGGGTGCTCTCACGAGCAGACTAGAGATAGGTTAGCTGGGTATGCACGGGTAGCTGATCCGGAGACGAGCAGGAGGCTTCCACGTATGATATATATAGTATTCTCCCTGTGTTGTTGAAGATCACTGCTTGGGCATTAGTAGTGCATCTTCTACTTCAGCTTTCTTTTGTTTTAGAGACAGTAATTTGGAAAGTTGTAATAAGCTGTATCTGGATTTCCGCTGCTATGATAGTTTTTTTTAGCTTATGCACTGTCTCACCTGTTTTATGTCAAGTATATGTTATGATTATATTTTATCCCATGCGCTGTGAGACATTCTATAGGTTCCTCGTTGATTCCTTGTCTTCTTTCTTTCCTTCTGACGACCGTTCCGTGCTAACTGGACATGCGTACAACGCACTTTTGGAGTAAATGTCGGTTAGTGGGGGGCGGGTTGTCACATTTGGTATCAGAGCTCTAGGTTGCGTGGTTAACCTAGGGAAAGACACTAGGGAGAGATAGTACGTATATGAGAGAGCGTATTTGTGATTACATTGGTTTTCAAAAACTATATATATTATTACTATAGCTAAGGATGAGGTAGCACTGCACTAGCACCACTATGAAGATGGTTACTCGTTTTCTCTTTACAGATTGAACGATGAACCGATACGCAAGAGGTGCTGGTAGAGGAGCCAATAATGGGAATGCTGCTGACGTGAGGGCGATGTTTACCGACCTCATGAGAGACATGCTTAGGGATGTGCAAGGGGCAGCTCCCAATGCTGGTAATGGTGGTGGTCCAATAGTGCAGGCGCCTAGGGTCGATTTCGCCAAGCTATGCAAGAATTACACTAGCCTTGGTGGGAAGTCGTTCCACGGAATGGAGTCGGCCACAGATGTTCAAGATTGGTTGGATAGCTGCGAGCGTATCTTCGAAGACTTGGGTATCGGGGATGCGATGAAGAGAAGGCTAGCATCCCGTCAGCTGCAAGGACGGGCAATGAATTGGTGGAATGCTATAAAGGCAGCTACTCCCGAGGATCAGATTACTTGGGAACAGTTTAAGGCTCGCTTTAGTGAGAAGTTCATTCCAGCTGCTCAGAAATCAGTATTGTTTAAGAAATTTTTGGAGCTCAAGCAGAATGGCAGAGTTGTCTCGGAGTATATTGCTGAATTCGACACTTTGTCGAAGTACGGGTTATCTCTTATTGATACTGCCGAGAAGAAGAACGAGAAGTTCATAACTGGCTTGGATCAGTACTTGGGGGAAAGGCTTATTAACCACATCGATGAGACGTTTGAATCGATTGTGGGGAAAGCATTGAGGTCAGAGAGTCTTTACCCTAAGCCGAAGACTGAGGTTGCATCTGCAGAGGAGCCAAAACCACAAGCAAGTGGTGGGGACAAGAGTGGTTCTCAGAATAAGAGGAAGCAGAACCAGAATAAGGATGGCCAGAAAAAGAATAAGAAAGATGTTGAGTGCTTCAGTTGTGGTAAGAAGGGCCATTACGCTAGTAATTGTCGGGCCAAGCGAGCGGATAGGAAGTGCTTCAACTGTGGCCAAGTGGGACATCACAAGGACAAGTGTCCGCAACCCCCTAAAGAAAATCAGATGGTGAAAGCATATGCCCCTAATGCTATTCCTTCTTCGTTGAATGCCCCAAAGAGAAGGGAAAGAATGTCGTTATTCAAGGTATGCTTTCTGTTTATGATGTTCCTGTTAGAGTTTTGTTTGATACCAGAGCTTCCAGTTCTTTCATATCTAGTGACCTGGTAGATAGGTTGGGATTGTAGCCCGAGATTGTCGATAGACCTTTAGTAGTGACGAACCCGATTGGTGGTTCGACTAGCCTTAGCATGATTTGTCGTAATGTGGTCTTATTGAGTCATGGATGCATGCTTGTTTGTGATTGCTTTGTTTTGGGCTTTACTGGGTTTGGCATTATTTTGGGAGTCGATTGGCTCCAATGATACGGGGTGGTGGTAGACTATGAGGGCTTTTTGGTGATAGCTAGGGCGGATGATGGGCGGAGGGTAGTGTTTGGTGGTCTACCCGGTGATGGGGTAATGGCTAGTTTTCTAAATTCCCTAGACATCCCGCATAGAGAGTTGTCAGGTTTGCCCGTGGTTGGCCAGTATCCGGACGTTTTCGAGGAAGTGACCGGGCTTCCACCACACCGAGAGATTGAGTTCCGTATTGATTTGGTGAAAGATGCCAGAACTATAGTGATGCCATTTCGTCGTATGGCACCAAGGGAGCAGCGAGAGCTCGGGGTGCAAGTCAGCCATCTTTTGAAGAAGGGATTTATCAGAAGGAGTGTTTCTGAATGGGGAGCACCGGTTGTGTTTGCTATCAAGGCGGATGGTTCCCTTCGTTTGTGTGTAGACTACCGCGAGTTGAATAAAGTGACGAGGAAGAACAAGTATCCTCTACCGCGGATAGATGATTTGTTGATCAGTTGAGTGGCACGGGAGTATTTTCTCAGTTGGATCTCGCGACAGGCTTTCATCAGCTTAGAGTGGAAGCTGAGAGTATAGCTAAAACGGCATTTCGGACGCCGTCTGGGTTTTATGAGTGGTTGGTCATGCCATTCGGGCTGACCAATGCCCCAGCATATTTTGTGATCTTATGAATAGAGTATTCAGAGATCAGTTGAATAAGTTTGTCCTTGTGTTCGTGGATGATATTTTGGTCTATTCGAGGACAGAGGAAGAACACAAGGAACATTTAAGAATAGCAATGGAGGTGTTGAGAAAACACCAATTGAAAGCAAAGTTTTCTAAGTGTCACTTCTGGAGGAGGGAAGTGAGATTCTTGGGCCATGTTGTTTCAGAGAATGGTATTGCCGTGGATCATGCGAAGGTGGCTACGGTACAAGATTGGTCTACGCCTACGAATGAAACGGACATAAGAAGTTTCTTAGGGTTAGCTAGATATTATCGTAAGTTTATCCAGGACTTCTCCAAGATAGCAACACCGTTGACTCAGTTGACTAAGAAGAATCAAGCCTTCGTCTGGGACGGAGTGTGTGAAGATGCATTCAAGAGTCTAAAAGAAAAGTTGACGCGTGCGCCAGTATTAGTCATTCCTAAAGGAAATGAAGAGATGACGGTATACACGGATGCTTGTGGTACCGGACTAGGTGTTGTATAGATGCAAGGAGGTAGGATTGTAGCTTATGCCAGTCGGCAACTAAAACCGCACAAGAGAAGATACCCTACCCATGATTTGGAACTGGCAGCGATCGTGTTCGCATTGAAGATGTAGAGACATTATCTCTTGGGAGAAATATTTGAGTTGTTTACCGATCATAAATCGTTAAAGTATCTCTTCTCTCAGAAGGATCTGAATCTCCGTCAATAGAGATGGTTAGAGTTCTTGGCTTCGTATGATTTTGATATCG
The DNA here is from genome assembly GCA_030737875.1 of Allium sativum. NCBI lineage: Eukaryota > Viridiplantae > Streptophyta > Magnoliopsida > Asparagales > Amaryllidaceae > Allium > Allium sativum. The sequence continues at coordinate 196,636,739 of CM060910.1, read as the reverse complement.
CATATACACTTGGGAAAGGTAATGCGGTAGCCGATGCCTTGAGTAGGAGACATGCCAGTTTAGGGGCTATGTTTCTTGAATGGAAGCAACTGGAGTATATCGCAGGGTATGATTTCAGACCAAAGTGCGAATTGGATCCAGATGTTAGCTAGTTTGACAATCAGACCCATCTTGATTGAGCGGATTGGTTCCAGTCAGAGGGATGATCCTAATCTATTGGAAATCATCTCCAAGTTAGAGATGAACATCGACGGTGAGGAGATGAATTTGTATGGGCTTGATCGAGAAGGATGGCTTCGAAAGAATGGAAGACTAGTCGTACCCAACGTGAATGGTTTGAGAGATGAAGTGCTTAGGGAATGTCATCACTCAAAACTGACTATACACCCCGGTGGTGATAAGATGTATCGAGACACGAAGCAGACTTACGACTGGGAAAGGATGAAATGAGACGTTGGGAAGTTTATATCCAAGTGCATGAATTGCCAGCTAGTTAAAGCCGAGCAAAAGAAGCCTAGTGGTTTGTTACAACCATTAGAAATTCCCGAACGGAAATGGGAGCAAGTCTCGATGGATTTCATTGATGGTTTACCAAGGACTAAATCGGGACATGATAGCATTTGGGTAATTGTGGATCGATTGACTAAGAGTGCAAGATTCATACCAGTCAAATTGACCAGAACGGCAGCTAAGTTAGCAGAATTGTATATGAAGTGGGTAGTGAGATTTCATGGAGTACCTAAAAGCATTGTGAGTGACCGAGACCCATTGTTCACTAGTGGGTTTTGGAAGAGCTTACAAGAGGCTCTGTAACAACCCGTGTTTTTATAACGTGTAATAACCATAAATCAGGGCAGAATTAATTTTTAAAATAATAATCAAGGGAAACGGTTTGCTCCATTGCGTTCCTCCCAAAATTCTGCTTGGAAACGAGTCCGAGTTTTCGAAAATCGGAGTCCGTATGACCAAGTTATGACCTTTCAAAGTTTTCAGAAATTTTCAAGTTCAAAACAGACTCAATTCAAATTCAAAATTCGAATTTCAAACCTCCAAATGGACTGGGCGGGAAATTTCCCGCCCTGGACCAGGTCGACCTGGGGGTTGACTATGTAGTCGACTTACCCAGGACCAGGTCGACCATAGTGTCGACCTGGGGGTCGACCTGGTGCCCGAGCCCATTTCTGAAGCGGGATTCACTCTGATGTATTTGGCCTCATTTCTGTCCACATTCGTTGACTTGACCCTATAAATACAGCCCCTAACACTAGTCTCTCTACACCAAATTTCTTTCTGACCTTATGCTGCTCTGATTCTGGTTGAAAAGTTTGAGAGAGGGACTGCTTCTTCTACGTTGAGACTGCGTTAAGGGAATTGCTGATTTGGGGATTTCTATTAGGACTTGACTAAGCATATTCAACATCGACTCTCTTTTTCTAATTCTCGAACCAAGATCTGTAAGCCCCAGTTATTTTCAGATTTAAACTGTAAATGTATTATGAATATGATGTAAATTGAAATTGGACCTATGTATGATGACTGTTTACATTCATTCTCGTTCATCTTGGATCTTGACTCTTGAATATTACTATGACATTGATTTGGGGCCTATTCATGTTGTAAATCAAAAGAAACCCCTCTTATTATCATGTTGAATCTGTTATTAGTCACATGTTTATGACTATCACCTTATGACAGTCGTTACCATGACTATACTATCACCTTATGACAGTTGTATCATGACTATACTATCACCTTATGACAGTCGTTACCATGACTATATTATCACCTTGTGACAACTGTTATTTTGACTAGTACCTTATCTTGCTAGATTTGGAATCTTTATGTTTGAGGCCAATATTTCATATGCCAGTAATATTTTAATCTTTTCAAGTCATATCATGCTATGCTAGTAATCACTTTTGCCATATTATACCCGTTCCTTTTTATGTTATTCCCTATTAGATTTATTTGTATCGATTCGAACTTACATGCATTGGGAATACGATTTGGGTAGACTAGGTAAAACATAAATTAGCTTTAAACTTGAACATGAACGTTATTATGACTTGAACCTGAATATGGACATGAACTTGACACGATTTGACATGAAACATGACTTGAAAACTTGACATGAATCTAGACATGAAAACTTGAACATGGGCATGACAATTAGATAACTTAAAAATGGCCAACTCGAGGTTGGGTTGAGTTTGCAGCGTAAATCTGCCCGGAACCGCCCGGCAAATCCAGTGGCTACAAACAATAGGATCCAATGTGGGTAGTTGGTCATATTGCACGTAAAAACCCGAGGTTAGACTATGTTGTGGTGTAAATCTGCCCGGAACCGCCCGGCAAATCCAGTAACCACGACAGTTAGTCTAATGTGAGAGGTTGGCGTGCACTAATGAATTAATGCCACATGATAGGGTTAAGTCATGAACCACTTGAATATACTTAACCAACTTGACACGATGACTTGATAGGGTTAAGTCATGAACTGCTTGAACACACTTAACCAGCCTGATACACGATCTGGATAGGGTTAAGTCACGAATTTGAATGACAACACTTAACCCATTAGAAACCCTAGTTACGCGGTCCTTTTTAGCAGTAACCCACTTAGATGTATCACGATACCCTGGGACTAGGCAGGGTGGGGCACGATTACTGGGCTGATGGTAAGCGACCAGAACGACGGCGGAGTAGGTGCGCCATTGTAGGTTCAGGCGGGCTATGGTCGTGCACGTAGCCCGGAGTTGAAAAAGCAGGCACTGGGCACCCGTAGATGTACAGTGTGCGTGCTTGATTCGTGTCGGTGGTTGGCACCATAGGACTTGATACACCCTATAGTGGACCTAGCACAGGTAACTACATTTCTGGATAGGGTCGTACGACACAGACACATGACGAGCTAGGACTTGTAGGGAGCCAATCGATTAATAGATCGTACTGTAGGACCCCGAAATGGGTCACTTCATGACACTGGGCTAAGGGATCATTTCATGATTAATACTTGACATGGGTTAGAATACTAGTACAGTGGGTGCAGCGAACCTTGAACATGCGATGCCAGACTTGATTTATCTTGTTATCTTAATGATCCTACTAGTTCTGTTATCATCCTTATGTTTAATTCCAGTTTTCACATATCATGTTACCTTTACTAGTTTTCATATTGAAAGTCACTCGGGCTTACCAGTCTTTATGACTGACCCTTTTTCTTTCGCCTCTTTTTCTTTCGTTCCCCCCCCCCCCCCAGGTTCTCAGGGAGGAAACACTAGCTCTTAGCTTGGATTCAACTTGCTTTCTGACAGCTCATGTATGGTTTGGTCTTGGGCTATGCTATGGCTGCTTCTGCTATTTATGGGGAATAATTTACTTTTGTTTTAAGTTTATGCATCTTTATTATGAACTGGATGTAATGGAATAATTTGTATTTTGGATATATGAGCTTGTGACTCTTTTCTGGAAAATAATAAAAAGTTGGTTTTTAATTTCTACCGCTGCTTTATTTATGTTCTGCCTTGTGATATCTCCGTGCATGTTTACCTAGATAATACTCCACCAAAACTAGTGCATTCCCTTTGTGAGTGACCCAAGCGGAGGTGGGGTGTTACAATTTGGTATCAGAGCAGAAGGTTACCAGGCTGGGCAAAAGTTTTAAAAACCTTCCGAAACTATTTTCAAAGCTATTTACAAAAAAGCATTTTTCAAGAAAAGTTTTATGTTTAAAAAGGTTATTCCCCAAGAAGCCATTAGCACTTTCCTTTGTTTCATCATTTGAATCTTTTCTTTTCGTTTTTCAACATGGCCGATCTTAACCTTCCTAAGGGAATACCCGTGCCTGGATGGTTCTGAAGGTACTTAGAAGCCAGGGCCAACGACACGGCACGGCAGACATCCCTCCTCCTCCTCCCCCAGTGGCCGCGGTTCCTCCTCCTCCTAGTACCGCATTTGCCAAAATATGCAAAGAATTTAAAGCAATGGGCGGCAAGAACTTCGTTGGAACTGAAACCTTTGTTGAGGCACGAAACTGGCTAAAGGAAACAGAAGACTTGTTCATTATCTTTGATATGGAGGACCATAGGAAAGTTCAGATGGCAGCATGATTGCTGAAAGAGGAAGCTGCATTTTGGTGGGAAGTCACCAACGCTACCAGGCCAATTGAGACTTGGGAAGACTTTAGAGAGAGGTTTGGGCTTAAATTCTTATCGTCCGCAGAGGAGAACCTTCAGATGGAGAGGTTCCTAGCACTCAAACAAGGGGATATGTCTGTGAGGGAGTACGTGAATAAGTTTAATCAGCTTGCTCGGTTCGGTTTGGATTTGGTCAACATAGCCCAGAAGAAGGCTGTACGCTTTGCTCGAGGATTGAACGAGCCACTACACAGCTTGGCCCTAACTCTTATACCCATGGGGGCGACCTTTGAAAGCTTGGTGGATATGGCTCTACTTCATGAGGAAGACAAGAATAGCAAGAAGGAGGTTAAGCCTAACGAGACTCGGAATAAGAAAGCTGATTTCAAGAAGGGGAACAACAAGAATAACAAGAATAACAAGAGCAACAACAAATCACGTGAGACGAGGAAGTGCAACTTCTATGGTATTACTGGACATCTAGCTAAAGACTTTAGAAGGAAGAAGAGGAAGTTGGGTGAATGCTTTCATTGTGGAGATAATGGACACATCAGCAAGGATTGCCCTAAGAAGCAAGGGTAGGGGCAAGGGCAGACCCAGCGAGCAAGACCTTCTGGAGGGCAGTTGCATGCTCTCAACACCACTCCAGCTCTTGACCGAGGTAGTAATATTTCTGTAGAAAGCCTTGTTTACATTTCTGACTTTCCTGTTCGAACCTTATTTGACTCTGGCGCATCGCATACTTTTATTTCTTCTGATATTGTTGAAAATCTGCACCTAAGTACTAGTCTGGTTGAGGATCCCGTTATAGTTTCAAATCCAATTGGGGGCTCTGCCCATTTATCTATGATGTGTGTGGATTTGAGGATCTCTATCTTAAGCGTAGAATTCACGTGTAATGCTTATGTTCTCGGATTCATGGGATACGGTTTGATTCTAGGTATGGATTGGCTGTCCGATTATGGAGCCATTCTTGATTGTGAACGAAGGGTAGTGAGGCTCAGGACTCGCCTTGGTAATACCCTTGAAATTTCTTGTAACCCTAAGGGTCCGGTAATGTTATGTTATCTTGAATCCCTTGACTCGTCCGACGATAATTTGCAATCTGTAAGAGTGGTCCGAGAATATCCAGATGTCTTTGATGAAGTGAGGGGATTACCTCCTAAATGCGAGATAGAGTTCCAAATTTATCTTGTTGATAATGCCAAGCCAGTTTCATTGCCCGTTAGGCACATGGCCCCGCGAGAAAGAAGAGAGCTCAGTAAACAAATCGATGAGTTGCTTGAGAAAAATTTCATAAGATGAAGCATTTCTGAATGGGGTGCTCCGGTGGTATTCGCTACTAAGGCGGATGGATCGCTTCATCTGTGTGTAGATTATCGTGAGTTAAACAAGCTGACGAAGAAAAATAGGCACCCGCTACCAAGAATCGACGATTTGTTTGACTAACTTGTGGGAGCATCTGTTTTCTCTCAACTCGATCTAGCCACAGGATTCCATCATCTTAGAGTGGCTGAGGATAGCATTGACAAAACTGCGTTTAGGACTCCAGATGGGTTCTTCGAATGGCTCGTCATGCCGTTTGGGTTAACGAATGCACCTGCGTACTTTGTAGATTTGATGAGTAGGGTGTTTCGGGAGTTCCTTAACAAGTTTGTGGTAGTTTTCGTGGATGATATTTTGATCTTCTCAAAAGATGAAGAAGAGCATGCTAGGCATCTCAAGGAAGTCATGGAAACGCTTAGAGCACACCAGTTAAAGGCTAAGTTCTCCAAATGCCATTTTTGGAGGAAGGAAGTTCGGTTCCTTAGACATGTAGTTTCTAAGCAAGGCATAGCCGTGGATCCTGCAAAGGTAGTTGTGGTACAGGACTGGAAAATTCCTAAGAATGCAACGGAGGTGAGGAGCTTTCTCGGTTTGGCGGGCTACTACAGGAAGTTCATTAAGGGCATTGCTAAGATTTCAGCCCCTCTTACTAAATTAACAAAGAAGAACCTACCTTTTGCATGGGACATAGAATGTGACGCTGCTTTTCAGAGACTTAAGAGAGCCCTCACCACAGCTCCAGTTTTAGCATTACCCGATGGAGCTAAGATGTTTACCGTGTACACAGATGCGTGTGGCATGGGATTAGGCGTTGTCCTAATGCAGAAAGGAAGAATAATATGCTATGGGAGCAGACAACTTAAAGTTCATGAGAAAAACTATCCCACGCATGACTTGGAGTTGGCCGCGATTGTCTTTGCGCTTAAAGCGTGGCGTCATTATCTTCTAGGGGAGAGGTTCGAGCTGTATACCAACCACAAATCGCTTAAGTGCCTCTTCTCACAGAAAGACTTGAATCTGAGACAACAGCGGCGGATGGAGTTCTTGGCATCATATGACTTCGATATAGTTTATACCCCTGGCAAGGGTAATGTGGTGGCAGACGCGCTAAGTAGAAAAAGGTTTACTTTGAGCCCCTTGTTTGTTGAAATGAAAAGCCTTGAGTTTATAGCAACCTTTGATTTTACACCTGCTGTTGAGTCATTGACTGCTACGTTAGCATCTCTTGAGCTAAGACCTACACTTCTAGATCAAGTAGGGACTTCACAGAAGGAAGACCCACAGATAGTTGAAATCATGGACAAGCTGATTAGGGGTGAGACATCGAGTCACCTCAGTAGGTATGCCGTAGATGACAAGGGATGGCTAAGGCGCAATGGAAGACTATGTGTCCCACAAGTGGGAGACTTAGTAAGGAGAGTTCTCGAAGAGGCGCATCACTCGAAGGTGACTATACATCCCGGAGGGGATAAGATGTACAGGGATATGAAACGCATTTTCTTTTGGGCTGGAATGAAAAAGGACGTGGCAGAGTTCATTTCGAAGTGCATGGTGTGCCAACAAGTAAAGGCCGAATCGAAGAAGCCCGTTGGACTATTACACCCTTTGGAAGTTCCCAATGGAAATGGGAGAGTATCTCGATGGATTTCATGGATGGATTGCCTAGGTCAAGGAAGGGAAATACTAGCATATGGGTCATAGTTGATAGACTCACGAAAAGTGCTCACTTCATTCCGGTGAAGAGCAAGAGGACCGCATCAGGGCTAGCGTCTATTTACCTTCGAGAGATAGTACGATTGCATGGAGTGCCTTCTAGTATAGTTAGTGATCGTGACCTGATTTTCACTAGCCAGTTCTGGAATAGTCTGCAAGAAGCAATGGGAACACGACTGAACTTGAGCACGGCCTATCACCCACAGACAGATGGACAAACCGAAAGGGTAAATAGGGTACTAGAAGATCTCCTAAGGCTATGTATTCTTGACTTTGGTGGTACTTGGGAAGACCACCTTCCTCTCGTGGAGTTTGCATATAATAACAGTTACCAAGCTAGCATCGGAATGGCACCGTTCGAAGCCCTATATGGAAGACCGTGCAAGTCGCCAACTTGTTGGTGGGAGACGACAGACAGACTTATACTTGGGCCAGACATGATAAGGGACACTTCTGAGAAGATTGAGTTGATACGAAGACGGATGAAAATGGCCCAAGATAGACAGAAATCTTATGCGGACCAGAGAAGGACAGACCTAGAGTTCGAAGTCGGAGATATGGTCTTTGTAAAAGTTTCTCCGCTACACAATGTAGTTCGTTTTGGAGCCGTTGGAAAGCTAGCACCAAGGTTCGTAGGATCGTTCCTTATCATTGAGAGGATTGGACGAATGGCCTATAACGTAGACTTACCCGAGAAGTTATCTGGACTACACAATGTCTTTCACGTCTCGCATCTCCGGAAGTGTTTGCATGAGTCAGCCAAAGTGGTTGAGCCAAGCATCCTTGAAGATGTAGAAGTGGAAAAAGAAGCGACATTAAGGCGAGTTCCGATTCGTATCTTAGGAACGGAGATTAAGAAGCTAAGGAATCGAGAAGTCAAGCTAGTTAAAGTGCAGTGGAGTGAAGCCCAAGAAGACGCAACTTGGGAAACCGAAGAGAAGATACGTGCGCTTTACCCATTTCTTTTTTAGGGTACATTCTCGATCTCTTTTTCCTTGAAAACCTTTTCGTATCATGCTTCTAATATCTAACCTTAGGTAGAACCATATGGATGTAAACATGTGATTGAAACATGTTATGGTTGATGTTTACAAATGGTTACAAGTGGTTGCTAGTGGATGCATGACACACATTAGGCACTAGATCGGCTCAGGCACATTTTCATGTTGCACATGCATGAGTGCTAATACTTGTACATGGATGGAACTTGTTATGCTATCACTTGGATGTTGCATATGGATGAATGTTTGTGCACTCATGTAGAGATTATGAACTATGCTAGGAATTTGCATACATGTTGGATTCATGACACTAACATATTTTGCATTAAGGAGGTTTACTGAATCAGTAACCGCCTGATCTTTTGCATTAGATAAGTACATATACACACACATTCTGCATATGTTCATATAGCACTAGAAATCCTTTAAGGACAACGGTTGCCTGTGGATGATGCTTTGAGTAGATGGATGATGGATGGTAGGACACATCCTCCCTAACTTAGAGATTTCGGGGACGAAATCCTTTAAGGAGGGGAGAATGTAACAACCCGTGTTTTTATAATGTGTAATAACCATAAATCAGGGCAGAATTAATTTTTAAAATAATAATCAAGGGAAACGGGTTGCGCCATTGCGTTCATCCTGAAATTATGCATGGAAACGCGTCCGATTTTTCGAAAATCGGAGTCCGTATGACCAAGTTATGACCTTTCAAAGTTTTCAGAAAATTTCAAGTTCAAAACAGACTCAATTCGAATTCAAAATTCGAATTTCAAACCTCCAAATGGACTGGGCGGGAAATTTCCCGCCCAGGACCAGGTCGACCTGGGGGTCGACTATGTAGTCGACCTACCCAGGACCAGGTCGACCATGGTGTCGACCTGGGGGTCGACCTGGTGCCCGAGCCCATTTCTGAAGCTGGATTCACTCTGATGTATTTGGCCTCATTTCTGTCCACATTCGTTGACCTGACCCTATAAATACAGCCCCTAACACCAGTCTCTCTACACCAAATTTCTTTCTGACCTTATGCTGCTCTGATTCTGGTTGAAAAGTTTGAGAGAGGGACTGCGTTAAGGAAATTGCTGATTTGGGGATTTCTATTAGGACTTGACTAAGCATATTCAACATCGACTCTCTTTTTCTAATTCTCGAACCACGATCTGTAAGCCCCAGTTATTTTCAGATTTAAACTGTAAATGTATTATGAATATGATGTAAATTGAAATTGGACCTATGTATGATGATTGTTTACATTCATTCTCGTTCATCTTGGATCTTGACTCTTGAATATTACTATGACATTGATTTGGGGCCTATTCATGTTGTAAATCAAAAGAAACCCCTCTTATTATCATGTTGAATCTGTTATTAGTCACATGTTTATGACTATCACCTTATGACAGTCGTTACCATGACTATACTATCACCTTATGACAGTTGTATCATGACTATACTATGACCTTATGACAGTCGTTACCATGACTATACTATCACCTTGTGACAACTGTTATTTTGACTAGTACCTTATCTTGCTAGATTTGGAATCTTTATGTTTGAGGCCAATATTTCATATGCCAGTAATATTTTAATCTTTTCAAGTCATATCATGCTATGCTAGTAATCACTTTTGCCACATTATACCCGTTCCATTTTATGTTATTCCCTATTAGATTTATTTGTATCGATTCGAACTTACGTGCGATGGGAATACGATTTGGGTAGACTAGGTAAAACATAAATTAGCTTTAAACTTGAACATGAACGTTATTATAACTTGAACCTGAATATGGACATGAACTTGACATGATTTGACATGAAACATGACTTGAAAACTGTAACACCCCACGTCCATTAATGTCACTCACAAAGGGAATGCATTAACTTCCATGGAGGTTTTAAGTGAATATATAACAGAAAAATTACAACAAGACAGATAATAAGTAGTACTTGGAAATCTAAAACTTTATTTTATTGCAGCGGAAATTAAACATGTTTGTTACATCATAAAACCATAAATCAGAGTCAAGTACAATATCCATCTTGATAAAATAAAATACATAACCCCATTACAGAAATAGCCATTAAGAAGATAACAAGCTGGACTTTACTTCGGTGGTCCAAGCTTTCCAAAAGAGAGATAAAGCAATCCAATCAAACTCCGCTAGAACTGGGCCCACCCTGAGGACCTGGAGGGGGGAAAAAGGTAGAAATGGAGGGGGTCATACATAAAGTTTGGCGAGTATGATAATTCTAACAATACTATTATCAAAATAACTAGACTAAGGCATAAGCTGGAAAACAAGGAAATGTCTATGAACTATTGGGTATGGAAGAGCAGATAAAGATAACGTTAAAGGCACATCTAATTACTAACGAATAATTACTACACTGCACCACACCAGTCACCCTAAAGGTTGATCCCACTTGCTTCACTTAGAATTTATATAAATAGCTTCGTGTACCCCTTGCTGACTACATAGGTGCCGCCTGCCCCTATCTCCGCTAGGTGTACCCCACTACCCACTTTCGATCGGCTCCCTACTCGTAGATACCCGTGTTGGCCCCACAGTGGGGTGTATCACTCCCCTAATGTGGCAACCCGATACAACTTGAGAATGCACAGCTTATACCTACACGATGCAACAACGTCTTACCTACCAGCCCGGGTCCACACACGCATATGAAACCCGTTGGACTGGCGTTGCCACTGCTAACCTGTTTTGGCCTCTTATAGTCAAGCCCAGTATGCGTGTCCCATCCTCGACTTGGGTCGAGCCCACAAAGATACGTTTGGATTACTGGTTGAAATGGGCCCCCACAAGCTATCCACCTAAGCTTGTCCCCACTAGTATATCCCACTTAACCCTCTTAGTCATGTTCATTTACATGTAGGTTTGGTTAAGTCTTACTAATCGTATTTCAAATGCCACTAAAGGAACCCACTAGATTCCTCATGCCACCCAAGGCACCTACTTAACCCCCATGTCCCACCTTACATGTTTATCTGGTTAAGTATTTCTTAATTCATTAAGGCCATAACTTTATAAAGACCTCTCACATTAGACTGGCATTTATGACAGCTGGATTTACCGGGCGGGTCTGGGCAGTCTTACACCATAAAAGAGTCAAACCTCGTGTCTTTACAACTGTTATGCTTTAGTTTGGGCCTAGGACCTCTCACATTGGGCTGACATTTATGACTACTGGATTTGCCGGGCGGATCCGGGCAGGTTTACGTCACAAACGAGTCCAACCTCGTGTCCTAAGCATTGATTAACACTTATAATCTTTTACCCCAGTTTTAAATATATCCCTATTCAAATCATTAATTAATTCCAATTTTAATGATGTCCATAATTGACTCAATTATGGCCACCCACTTACGGTATGCAAAATCATATCAATTGCACCCCAATTTCTTAATATTAAATCCTTAATATTACCCCTACCCCACGTCATACGTTCGCTTATTCAACGCAAAATATACGTTAGACTCGAATAGTCTAACTCATAGCACAAAGATAAATTATCACAACATATAGACAAATAAAATAGATCTAATCATAATAGGGGTGAAACTTGCATGTGTGATAGATGTTCAACACCTAAACTTGCATAGGCAAAAACTACAACTTACATAAAGCTACACATGTCATGGATCTAAAGGTGTCAACTTGTTTGGTTAAATGTCATAACTTACATAATATGATCATAACCCAAATTCATGCGTAAACTTGTTTATGCAACATAATGATGGTGTGAACTAGCATCTAACACATAGAACCCACACATGTCATAGCATAATTCTAGATCTAAATAGGCGTCATAATTCTAGATCTAAATAGATGTCATAGGATATGTGAGATTATACATACTAATCAGTCTAAACTTGCATAGGTACATGTGATTTATCATGTGAATCATCATAGCCCCAAACATATATAATCACATCATGATTTGATCAAGCATAAGCTAACTATAACATAAATAATAACATCATGACTTTGTAACATCGCAACTTAGCATAGAAACTTGCAACAACATATATAATATCATCATAGCATGATTTACAACATATAGGATATCATCATCACATAACATAGGATATACAACATACATGATAGCATAAGGTTTACAACAACATATATGACAATTCACATCATTTTCTTATGATCCATATCACATCTTAATCTAATTAGTTTGCTAATAATCTTGTTAAGATCATCATACTCACAATTAGAGAAGAAAGAGAGTCTTGATTTGCTTTAGAGTTGAGTAGAATTAGGGTTTTGATTAGCTTTCTTCCTTCTTAGTTGGCAGCGGCTACACTGAGTTCCATGGCGACGGTATGACGATGGCTATTCTATTTTTCATGTGATTTAGAGTGAGAGACTACCTAGGTATATATAGAGTTTAGGATTTATTTAGGTCGTCAGATCAACTCAGAACTAACCTGAACCATTTAATTTGCCAACTCAGCCCTAAAGACACATCAGCAGCTCAAGATTGGGCTCAGTCAAACCCTAGCCGACTGGACCAGGTCGACACCCAGGTCGACTGCGCAGTCGACCTGGTCCCTGGGGTGTCGACTGCCCAGTCGACTCCTCGGTGGACCTGGGTGCTGGGCGGGAAATTTCCCGCCCAGCCTGTTTGACTTCGAATTTTGAATTTTAAATTTTCTGAAATCCGTTTTGAATTTTCTGAAACTTCCGATGGCCATATCTCCTTCATACGAAGTCCAATTCACGCAAACTCGGACTCTATCTCAACCAGAATTCCGAGACGAACACAATGGCGCAACCCGTTTTCCACAATTCTCACGTCTGAGATTAGTTATTCTTTAATTTGTGAATATTAATATTAACAGAATTACGGGGTGTTACATTCTCCCCTCCTTAAAGGATTTCGACCCCGAAATCTTCATGTCAAGAAGAATGTATATCCTAACATCCAATCGTCCATCTACTCAACCATCAAACACAGGCATCTATTGTCCTTATAGACTTCTAATGCTTTCATGTTTAAATGCACAGTATGTGTATATGTCCATATCTAATGAAAAATCAGGCGGTCCACTGATTCAGTTGACCTCCTTAATGCAAATCATGATAGTGCCATGCGTCCATTATGTATGCAAAAGTTCCTTAATGCTACATATTATCTTTATATGCGTGCACAATCATCATCTGAATGCAGCATCCATATGATAAAAAAAAATCCTCATACATCCATTTTACTAAATACATCCATATATATGCAATATGAAGTGACTGAGCCGATCTAGTGCCTAATAGTGTGTGCATATGCGTCCACGAGCAACCACTAGCAAACACTTGCATCCACTTTGCATCCATCATACATAACATGTCTCAAACACATGTTTCAACCATAGGATTATCCTAACTAAAGGTCAAAGATACTAGCGAGAGGATACTCTAAAGGTAAGATAAGTACAAGATAAGCGATAAAGGAGAAATTAAAGGACATACCCTAAAAAAGAAAAGGGTACAACGAACGCATCTTCGCTTCTGTCTCCCAAGTAGCATTGCTCTCATCATCTCCCCATTGCACTTTGACTAGTCTGACCTCTCGATTCCTCAACTTCTTGATCTTCGACCCAAGAATGCGCGTAGGAGCTCGTCGAATCGTTGCATCACGCTCGATCTCCACCTCTCTAAGCAAGCTCGGCTCTACCACTTCCGCGGTCTCGTGCAAGCACTTCCTCAAATGTGATACATGGAATACGTCGTGTACACCACTAAGTCTCTCGGGCAACTCTACTCTATACGCCATCTGCCCAATCCTTTCCTTAATAGGAAACGACCCTACGAACCTTGGTGATAACTTCCCAACGGACCAAAAGCGAACGACGTTTCGTAATGGAGACACTTTGACAAAGACCATGTCCTCAACCTCAAACTCAAGTTCTGACCTCCTCTTGTCCGCATAAGATTTCTGCCTATCTTGCGCCGTCTTCATCCTTCTTCGGATCAAATCAATCTTTTCCGAAGTCTCTCTAATCATATCGGGCCCAAGTAAGATCTTATCCGTAGATTCCCACCAACATGTAGGTGAACGACAAGATCGTCCATAAAGAGCTTCGAAAGGTGCCATGCCAATGCTAGATTGAAAGCTGTTATTATATGCGAATTCTACCAACGGAAGATGTTCCTCCCATGTACCTCCGAAATCTAAGACACATAACCTCAACAAGTCCTCTAGAATACGATTCACCCTCTCGGTCTGGCCGTCCGTCTGAGGATGATATGCGGTGCTCAAACATAACTAAGTCCCTACCGCCTCTTGCAAGCTTCTCCAAAATTCGCTAGTGAAAATAGGATCGCGGTCGCTCACTATGCTAGAAGGAACACCGTGCAGACGAACTATTTCTTGAATGTATACGGAGGCTAATCATGGAGCAGTCCTCTTACTCTTCACGGGAATGAAATGGGCGCTCTTAGTAAGTCTGTCTACCACGACCCAAATGCCCGTGTTACCCTTCCTCGATCTCGGTAATCCGTCAATAAAGTCCATCGAGACGCTTTCCCACTTCCATTGTGGGACCTCCAATGGATGAAGCAATCCACCGGGCTTCTTTTGCTCCGCTTTTACTTGTTGGCACAGCAAGCATCTAGCGACATACTCGGCCACATCTCTCTTCATACCGGCCCAAAAGAAAACCCGCTTCATGACTTTGTACATCTTGTCCCCGCCGGGATGAATGGTCATCTTCGAACGATGTGCTTCGTCAAGAATAGCCTTCCTCAAGTCCTCGTCTCGAGGTACACAAAGTCTACTATCCCTACGTAACCAACCCTTATCATCTAGGGTATACCTACGGAGATGGCTTGATGACTCCCCTCTTTTGAGCTTTTCTACTAACTCAACCAACTGTGGGTCGTCTCGCTGTGCCTCGCCAATCCGTCCCAAAAGCGTAGGTCTGACCTCCAAAGATGCTAGCAAATCGGGTACAAAGTCAATGGAAGGTATAAAATCAAACATAGAGATGAATTCTAAGTTTCGCCGTTCAACAAACAACGGACTCAAGGACAGCCTTTTCCTACTTAAGGCATCTGCCACCACGTTACCCTTGCCAGGGATATATGTTATTTCGAAATCGTAGGACGCTAAGAACTCCATCCACCTTTGCTGGCTTAAGTTCAATTCCTTCTGAGAGAATAAGTATTTTAGCGATTTATGGTCAGTGAACAATTCGAATTTCTCCCCAAGAAGATAATGGCGCCAAGACTTAAGCGCGAAAACAATAGCGGCTAACTCTAGGTCATGTGTAGGGTAATTTTTCTCATGCACCCTTAACTGCCTTCCACCATAGGCTATTACCCTTCCCTCTTGCATTAAGACTGCGCCTAGACCTATCCCATAAGCATCGGTATAAACAGTAAATGGCTTACTCCCGTCTGGCAGCACTAAGACTGGAGCTGAGGTCAAAGCTCTCTTTAAACGTTGGAACGCATTATCACAATCTACGTCCCACGAGAAGACTAGGTTCTTCTTCGTCAGGCGTGTTAATGGAGCTGATATTTTTGCGAAGTCTTTGATAAACTTCCTATAGTAGCCAGCCAACCCCAAGAAACTCCTTACTTCGGTAGCATTTTTAGGGACCTTCCAATCTTGGATGGCCACCACCTTCGCGGGATCCACAGCTATCCCTTCTTTGGAAACCACGTGCCCTAAGAATCGCACTTCCTCTCTCCAGAAGTGACACTTAGTAAATTTAGCTTTAAGGTTATGCGCTCGTAGAGTCTCCAACACTTCCCTAAGATGTAGGGCATGCTCTTCTTCATTCTTAGAAAAGATCAAGATGTCGTCTACAAAGACCACCACGAATTTATTAAGGTACTCCCTAAACACCCTACTCATCAAATCAACAAAGTATGCGGGGGCGTTTGTCAAACCGAAGGGCATCACTAGCCATTCATAGAAACCATCCGGAGTCCTAAAGGCAGTCTTGTCTATGCTATCCTCAGCCACTCTCAACTGATGGAAACCAGTGGCTAAGTCCAACTGCAAAAACACTAAGGCGCCAACTAACTGATCGAAGAGATCGTCAATCCTCGGCAGTAGGTGTCTGTTCTTCTTAGTAAGCTTATTAAGTTCTCTATAGTCCACACACAGTCTAAGGGACCCATCCGCCTTCGTGGCAAATACTACTGGAGCACCCCACTCCGATATACTTCGTCTTATGAACCCCTTCACAAGCAACTCCTTCACATGCTTATTGAGTTCCCTCCTTTCACGAGGAGCCATGTGGCGTACTGGCAAAGATACTGGTTTTGCATTATCCACAAGATATATTCGAAAATCTATCTCCCGCTTCGGAGGCAAGCCCTTCACCTCCTCAAACACATCCGAATATTCTTGAACTACTTTAACAGATCGTAGATTTTCCACCGACGCATCAAGCGATTCTAGATAACTTAGCATAACGGAATTTATGGGATTACAAAAGATTTCGAGTGTATTGCCAAGGCGAGTCATGAGCCTAACTACTCTCCTTTCACAATCAAGAACGGCCCCATTTCTGTATAACCAGTCCATTCCTAAAATTAGCCCATAGTCCATGAAGCCCAAAACATAAGCATCACATCTAAACTCAACGCTAAGTATAGAAATTTTCAAATCCAAACACATCATGGACAAATAAGCTGAGCCCCCAATTGGATTCGAAACAACTAAGGGATCCTCTATTAAACTGGTGTTTAAGTGCAATGATTCAACTAATGATGTAGAGATAAACGAATGTGATGCGCCCGAATCGAATAAGGTACGGACAGGATGATCAAACAGAAAAACTAAACTTTCAACAGAAATGGTTCTACCTCGTTCTTGCAGCGGTGGGACCGCGAGAGCCTGAACTTGTCCCCTTGCCTGTCCTGGTGCCATAAGAGTCTGCACCTGTCCTCCCGAGGTAGACCCTGCCCTCTGCCCCTTCTTTGGGAAGTCCTTCACTAGATGTCCCGCTTCACCACAGTGAAAACAGCCAGTCTTCTTTTTCTTTCTGCAATCCTTGCAGAGATGGCCTGGTGTCCCACAGTTAAAGCATCTTTTCATTCCTTTGCCATTATTGTCTTTTCCACCCTTCTTGTTTTGTTGTTGAAGTTTCTTCTGATCCCCTTTCTTCTCGGGTGCCTTAGCATTAGCGCCTTTCTCCTCGTGCATGAGTGCCATGTCTATTAGCTTCTCAAAGGTGGCCCCCATAGGGATGTGGGTCATAGCCAACCCCTGCAATGGCTCATTCAAGCCATTAACGAACCTCAGAGCCTTCTTCTCCTGCGTGTTCACCAAATCTAAGCCAAACCTTGCCAATTGGTTAAATTTGTTGACGTACTCTTTCACTGATAGATTTCCCTGCTTCAATGTCAAGAACCTTTCCATGTATAGATTCTCTTCTGCCTTTGAGAGAAACTTTGCCTCAAACCTACGTCTGAAATCCGCCCAAGAATCAACAGGACGCTCCCCATTAGTGACCTCCCACCAAAACGAGGCCTCTCCCTTCATTAACCAGGCTGCTAATTTGACCTTCCTCCCTTCTTCTACTTCAAAGATTTCAAGCAATTCTTCCACCTCCTTGAGCCAATCTCTAGCTTCTACAAACGTTTCTGACCCTTGAAAAGGTTTTCCACCCATAGCCTTAAATTCCTTGCATGTCTTTGCAAAAGTATCAACGCGAGGAGGGGGAGGAGGAGGAGCGGGTGCAACTGGTGGTGGAGGAACATTGGCTGGACCTGCAGCGGCCCTAGCTTCTAATAACCTCCTATACCATCCTGGTATCGTTACACCATCCGGAAGGTTAAGATCTTCAGCCATGCTGAAACAAAAAAGGAAAGATTCAAAATGGAGAATTCGAAAGATAAAGATATATGGCTATTGGGGATTATGTTTTTCATAAAAACTTTCCTCTTTAAATTACTCATCAAGACATGTTTTGGAAAACACTTCTTCCAAAAATACTTTAGAAAAATAGTTTTTCTAAAAAAATTATCTGTTCTGGTAACCTTAAGCTCTGATACCACGTGTAACACCCCACGTCCATTAATGTCACTCACAAAGGGAATGCATTAACTTCCATGGAGGTTTTAAGTGAATATAGAACAGAAAAATTACAACAAGATAGATAATAAGTAGTACTTGGAAATCTAAAACTTTATTTTATTGCAGCGGAAATTAAACATGTTTGTTACATCATAAAACCATATATCAGAGTCAAGTACAATATCCATCTTGATAAAACAAAATACATAACCCCATTACAGAAATAGCCATTAAAGAAGATAACAGGCTGGACTTTACTTCAGCAGTCCAAGCTTTCCAAAAGAGAGATAAAGCAATCCAATCAAACTCCGCTAGAGGTGGGCCCACCTTGAGGACCTGGAGGGGGAAAAAAGATAGAAATGGAGGGGGTCAGACATAAAATCTGGCGAGTATGATAATTCTAACAATACTATTATCAAAATAACTAGACTAAGGCATAAGCTGGAAAACAAGGAAATGTCTGTGAACTATTGGGTATGGAAGAACAGATAAAGATAACGTTAAAGGCACATCTAATTACTAACGAATAATTACTACTCTGCACCACACCAGTCACCCTAAAGGTTGATCCCACTTGCTTCACTTAGAATTTATAAAAATAGCTTCGTGTACCCCTAGCTGACTAAATAGGTGCCGCCTGCCCCTATCTCCGCTAGGTGTACCCCACTACCCACTTTCGATCGGCTCCCTACTCGTAGATACCCGTGCTGGCCCCACAGTGGGGTGTATCACTCCCCTAAAGTGGTAACCCGATACAACTTGAGAATGCACGGCTTATACCTACACGATGCAACAACGTCTTACCTACCAGCCCGGGTCCACACATGCATATGAAACCCATTGGACTTGCGTTGCCACCGCTAACCCGTTTTGGCCTCTTATAGTCAAGCCCAGTATGCGTGTCCCGTCCTCGACTTGGGTCGAGCCCACAAAGATACGTTTGGTTTACTGGTTGAAATGGCCCCCCACAAGCTATCCACCTAAGCTAGTCCCCACTAGTATATCCCACTTAACCCTCTTAGTCATGTTCATTTACATGTAGGTTTGGTTAAGTCTTACTAATCGTATTTCAAATGCCACTAAAGGCACCCACTAGATTCCTCATGCCACCCAAGGCAGCTACTTAACCCCCATGTCCCACCTTACATGTTTATCTGGTTAAGTATTTCTTAATTCATTAAGGCCATAACTTTATAAAGACCTCTCACATTAGACTGGCATTTATGGCAGCTGGATTTGCCGGGCGGGTCCGGGCAGTCTTACACCATAAAAGAGTCTAACCTCGTGTCTTTACAACTGTTACGCTTTAGTTTGGGCCTAGGACCTCTCAAGTTGGGCTGACATTTGTGACTACTGGATTTGCCGGGCGGGTCCGGGCAGGTTTACGTCACAAACGAGTCCAACCTCGTGTCCTAAGCATTGATTAACACTTATAATCTTTTACCCAGTTTTAAATATATCCCTATTCAAATCATTAATTAATTCCAATTTTAATGATGTCCATAATTGACTCAATTATGGCCACCCACTTACGGTATGCAAAATCATATCAATTGCACCCCAATTTCTTAATATTAAATCCTTAATATTACCCCTACCCCACGTCATACGTTCGCTTATTCAATGCAAAATATACGTTAGACTCGAATAGTCTAACTCATAGCAAAAAGATAAATTATCACAACATATAGACAAATAAAATAGATCTAATCATAATAGGGGTGAAACTTGCATGTAAGATAGATGTTCAACACCTAAACTTGCATAGGCAAAAACTACAACTTACATAAAGCTACACATGTCATGGATCTAAAGGTGTCAACTTGTTTGGTTAAATGTCATAACTTACATAATATGATCATAACCCAAATTCATGCGTAAACTTGTTTATGCAACATAATGATGGTGTGAACTAGCATCTAACACATAGAACCCACACATGTCATAGCATAATTCTAGATCTAAATAGGCGTCATAATTCTAGATCTAAATAGATGTCATAGGATATGTGAGATTATACATATTAATCAATCTAAACTTGCATAGGTACATGTGATTTATCATGTGAATCATCATAGCCCCAAACATATATAATCAACATCATGATTTGATCAAGCATAAGCTAACTATAACATAAATAATAACATCATGACTTTGTAACATCGCAACTTAGCATAGAAACTTGCAACAACATATATAATATCATCATAGCATGATTTACAACATATAGGATATCATCATCACATAACATAGGATATACAACATACATGATAGCATAAGGTTTACAACAACATATATGACAATTCACATCATTTTCTTATGATCCATATCACATCTTAATCTAATTAGTTTGCTAATAATCTTGTTAAGATCATCATACTCACAATTAGAGAAGAACGAGAGTCTTGATTTGCTTTAGAGTTGAGTAGAATTAGGGTTTTGATTAGCTTTCTTCCTTCTTAGTTGGCAGTGGCTACACTGAGTTCCATGGCAACGGTATGACGGTGGCTATTCTATTTTTCATGTGATTTAGAGTGAGAGACTACCTAGGTATATATAGAGTTTAGGATTTATTTAGACCGTCAGATCAACTCAGAACTAACCTGAACCATTTAATTTGCCAACTCAGCCCTAAAGACACATCAGCAGCTCAAGATTGGGCTCAGTCAAACCCTAGCCGACTGGACAGGTCGACACCCAGGTCGACTGCGTAGTCGACCTGGTCCCTGGGGTGTTGACTGCCCAGTCGACCTGGGTGCTGGGCGGGAAATTTCCCGCCTAGCTTGTTTGACTTCGAATTTTGAATTTTAAATTTTCTGAAATCTGTTTTGAATTTTCTGAAACTTCCGATGGCCATATCTCCTTCATACGAAGTCCAATTCACTCAAACTCGGACTCTATCTCAACCAGAATTCCGAGACGAACACAATGGCGCAACCCGTTTCCCACAATTCTCACGTATGAGATTAGTTATTCTTTAATTTATGAATATTAATATTAACAGAATTACGGGGTGTTACAAAAACTTGACATGAATCTAGACATGAAAACTTGAACGTGGGTATGACAATTAGATAACTTGAAAATGGCCAACTCGAGGTTGGGTTGAGTTTGTAGTGTAAATCTGCCCGGAACCCCCGACAAATCCTGTGGCTGCAAACAATAGGATCCAATGTGGGTAGTTGGTCATATTGCACGTAAAAATCCGAGGTTAGACTATGTTGTGGTGTAAATCTTCCCGGAACCGCCTGGAAAATCCAGTAACCACGACAGTTAGTCTAATGTGAGAGGTTGGCGTGCACTAATGAATTAATGCCACATGATAGGGTTAAGTCATGAACCACTTGAATATACTTAACCAACTTGATATGATGACTTGATAGGGTTAAGTCATGAGCTGCTTGAACACACTTAACCAACTTGATACACGATCTGGATAGGGTTAAGTCACGAATTTGAATGACAACACTAAACCCATTAGAAACCCTAGTTACGCGGTCCTTTTTAGCAGTAACCCACTTAGATGTATCACGATACCCTGGGACTAGGCAGGGTGGGGCACGATTACTGGGCTGATTGTAAGCGACCAGAATGACGGCTGAGTAGGTGCGCCATTGTAGGTTCAGGCAGGCTATGGTCGTGCACGTAGCCCGGAGTTGAAAAACCAGGCATTGGGCACCCGTAGATGTACACTGTGCATGCTTGATTCGTGTCGGTGGTTGGCACCATAGGACTTGATACACCCTATGGTGGACCTAGCACAGGTAACTACATTTCTGGATAGGGCCGTACGACACAGACACAGACGAGCTAGGACTTGTAGGGAGCTGATCGATTAATAGATCGTACTGTAGGACCCCGTAATGGGTCACTTCATGACACTGGGCTAAGGGATCATTTCATGATTAATACTTGACATGGGTTAGAATACTAGTACAGTGGGTGCAACGAACCTTGAACATGCGATGCCAGACTTGACTTATCTTGTTATCTTAATGATCCTACTAGTTCTGTTATCATCCTTATGTTTAATTCCAGTTTTCACATATCATGTTACCTTTACTAGTTTTCATACTGAAAGTCACTAGGGCTTACCAGTCTTTATGACTGACCCTTTTTCTTTCGCCTCTTTTTCTTTCGTCCCCCCCCCCCCCCCCCCCCAGGTTCTCAGGGAGGAAACACTAGCTCTTAGCTTGGATTCAACTTGCTTTCTAACAGCTCATGTACGGTTTGGTCTTGGGCTATGCTATGGCTGCTTCTGCTATTTATGGGGAATAATTTACTTTTGTTTTAAGTTTATGCTTCTTTATTATGAACTGGATGTAATGGAATAATTTGTATTTTGGATATATGAGCTTGTGACTCTTTTCTGGAAAATAATAAAAAGTTGGTTTTTAATTTCTACCGCTGCTTTATTTATGTTCTGCCTTGTGATATCTCCGTGCATGTTTACCTAGATAATACTCCACCAAAACTAGTGCATTCCCTTTGTGAGTGACCCTAGCGGAGATGGGGTGTTACAGGCTCTAGGGTAGGAATTATATCTCAGTACCGCGTATCATCCTCAAACTGATGGTCAGACAGAGAGGGTGAATCGTATATTGGAAGATCTCTTGAGAGCTTGTATATTGGATTTTGGTGGATCATGGGATGACAATTTGCATATAGTGGAGTTTGCATACAATAATAGCTACCAATCCAGTATTGGTATGGCTCCATATGAAGCTTTATACGGAAGACCGTGCAACTCACCATCATGTTGGATAGAGACCGGTGAGAAGTTTTTGCTTGGACCAGATGTGGTAAGGGAAACTTCAGATAACGTTAAGATTATTCAACAATGGATGAAGGCTGCCCAGGATAGACAGAAGAGTTATGCTGACAAGAGGAGAAAAGGCTTAAAATTCTCCGTTGGTGGCTTGGTGTTTGTCAAGGTTTCTCCGTTGAAGAGCGTGATACGATTTGGTCGGAGAGGCAAGTTGGCACCAAGATTTGTTGGCCCATTCCGAGTTCTTAATCAAGTTGGGAATTTGGCGTATAGAGTTGACTTACCCGAAAAGATGGCGGGAGTTCATAACATATTTCATGTTTCCCAGTTAAGGAAGTTCGTGCACGACCCAAATATGACTATTTCACCTGATCAGTTATAAGACTTCGAAGTGGTACCCGAGGCAGTTGGGAACCGCAAGCCAGTTCGTATTGTCGAGCACGATACGAAGCAACTTCGAAGGAAGGCGGTAAAGCTAGTCAAGGTTCAGTGGGGTAAGAACGAGGATGACTGTACTTGGGAGACAGGGGAGAGCATTAGGAAGACGTATCCAGAACTCTTTGCCTGGTAAAATTTACTTTGCAATTTAGTTATTCTGCATGCTAGGATAGGCTTGTTTTACTTGTTTTGCATGTTTGACTGTTGTTTTATGGTTGATAGGCATGCGGGACCCTTTGTGTTTTTTGGTTAGGGAATTTTGGGGGCGAAATTTCTTAAGGGGGTAGAATGTAACAACCTGCATTCTACACATCGAATGATCGTAGAATATTTATTTCTTTCACATACAAAGTCGTATGGTCATGTAGCTTTGGGAAGTGACTAGTGGGGTTATTTGCCATGTTCATGATTTTTGCCGATTTTTAAATGGCCATTTTGCCCCTAGCTAATACTGTTTTGGCCATAACTTTTGATTGGAAAGGAATTTTGACTTGAAACCACTTCCATTGGCTCCGGGTGATAGTTTACCTTTCCGTAGAGTGGTCACTTTAGCCAAAAGGACTCACCGTTTGGGAGATATGGCTGAAATAAGGTTTAGAAGGTGAAAAACAGGTTAACCGGGCCTAATTAGGGTGGTTAGCAAGAGGGTCCATGACCCATTTCGGAATTAGAGATGTATAGGGGCTGATTAGGATTAGAAAACATTTCTTTCAGCTGCCACTTTCATTCTTGGAACCCTAGCAATGGCCTCCAACACCCAAATCAACTTCTAATCACTTTCTAATCAAGTTTTGCCTTAATCAACATCAAATCAAGGAAGATCTTCACCAAATCAGTAGTAGAGCTGCTGTGTTACATTGGTATTCACGCCCAAACAGTAGGATTTCAGTTCTAGAGGTTTTATTTGTGGCCAAGGTGAGTGATTTGCATAGCTTTGCACTAATTACGGTTAATTAAGGGTAATTAGTGAAGATTAGCGAATTTATACATTAATAAATTCTGAAAAAATATTTGTAAATTCTTAAATAATGTTGTAGACCTCTGTTAGAAATTTGGTTTAATTTGATTAAGTTTTGCTAATCATATCATTAGTTTTGCCTAAACATGCTTAAGGGAAAATATGGGATTTTGGGTAGGTTTGATCTAAATTACATGCTATGGTTGTTGTTTTGATGTTTATGATTGATTCCCTATGTTGCTATGACTCTATGGTATGTTTTTTGATTGATTAGACTGTTAGATTGGTCGAAAACGCTGTCGTATGGCATAAAACAGTCGCTGGAAAGTCATAGGAAATATGCAGGGTTCCGAACCGGATCGGATCGGATAATTGGGCTCGGATCGGATGGGAGAAGTAGGCAAGTGGACTCAATTCAGGTTGGAACTTAGCATAAGGGGCATGGCGAGAAGGAAGTTGCATAAAATTGGAGTTGGGCAGGGGATCGGATCGGAGAGAAACTAAAGGGGATCGGATCGGAGAGAAACCAAAGGGGATCGGATCAGAGAGACTAATAGGGATCGGATCGGAGGCAAGGGCATAGGGATCGGATTGGAGGACCTAGCATGGAGCTGGAGTTGGAGCGAAGCACCGGATCGGATCGGGACATCTAGGAGGGAGCAACCACCGAACCAGACACAGAGCATCTGAACCGAACCGATGGAGCAAGAGTACACCGAACCGAACCAGGCCAGAAGGGGAACACCGAACCGAACCGTACATATCTATTACTACTACGCGACGACTCTTCTGAAGACCAACTCCAATTCGACCAAAACCCGAGATGCAAAGGAAGTCCAAATGAGGAGCTTTGACTCAGGATCCAGTTGGGAACCAATGAGTGGGCTTCATGAGTCGGGCTTTGCTGCGGGACATGTGCTAAGGGGTTGTCGATGTCCATAACTTTGGATAACTATGTGTAGGAAGCACGTGAATAGATTCAGGGCCATAGTGGCCTAGGTACGACTAAAGGGCTATAGACCAATGAAGTGGGGTCATTTGTGAAGATTTGGTCATGACTCCATGTGGTAAGCTTGGTAGTAGCAGTAGTTGTACAAGTCGAACTCCGTCACTACTTCGATGGGTCTAGTGATTGGCAGTGGTGGGCATCGTATGCTTTATGCACTGAGTGAGAGATGTGAGGATGGTTGTTAGGGTTGATTTGTTTGACATCATTATGACATGCACACCCCCACCCCCGTTATCTTTACACCATTTGTTCAATGGCACCTTAGAGTATTGTACGGTATGTAGTGCTAACTCTTTGGTTGCAGGTCCAAGTTCAGGTATGGTTTAGTATACCTGTTGTTGTTCTGTTTAGTTACTTATCGCTCATACCAGACTTTTTGTCTGACCCAGAGTTTTATGTCTCTTCTTATTACTCTGGGTGCTCTCACGAGCAGATTAGAGACATGTTAGCTGGGTATGCACGGGTAGCTGATCCGGAGACGAGCAGGAGGCTTCCACGTATGATATATATAGTATTCTCCCTGTGTTGTTGAAGATCACTGCTTGGGCATTAGTAGTGCATCTTCTACTTCAGCGTTCTTTTGTTTTAGAGACAGTAATTTGGAAAGTTGTAATAAGCTGTATCTAGATCTCCGCTGCTATGATAGTTTGTTTTTAGCTTATGCACTGTCTCACCTGTTTTATGTCAAGTATATGTTATGATTATATTTTATCCCATGCGCTGTGAGACATTCTACAGGTTCCTCGTTGATTCTTTGTCTTCTTTCTTTCCTTCTAACGACCGTTCCATGCTAACTGGACATGTGTACAGCGCACTTTTGGAGTAAATGTCGGTTGGTGCGGGGCGGGTTGTCACAAAATGCGAATATGATAATTTAAATTATCAAATTTGGGAAATTATCGAGAATGGAGTCTCACCAGTTTTGCTCCAGGCGAGAGTTAAATCTTTAATTAGATTATAGAAAATGGTATTTGAATTTACCGATAACACCATGGTGTTAGATATGGAGTATTACCAGTTTTTCTCCATGGGATAAATAGGTTGGGATTGGTAATTAAAAGAAATGATTACTTCAGTAAGGTGTGCTAATCTCGACTAGTTTGGAAAACCTTAATTTGGTTTAAATTGTGAAAAGAATATTTGAATAAAAGAATATTATGGATTGGAATGGGGCATATGTTGTGTTTTTATAGCACTTGATTATAAGATACGTGAATTATTCGGAAAAGCCGGGTTTATACCCATTCTAAATAATTGATTCGACGATAAGTCGACGATGAAGACAGTGGTTGAAGACCGGAGGTCTTTACATCATTTGGATGATTACTGATGTCTTGATTGGGCTGTACACCTAAGACAAGGTAATTAGTGGTGATCGTCTAGACGTACTTAGAGATCGACGTGATATGCGAGGACCTCTCTCCTGTATTGGACATATGGGACGAGGAATAAGGTGCCTCCGGTTTCGTTCAGACCCAGAACGAGCTTGTGAATGACATTGGATTTCACTCTATGTTGATTGATTTCTATTAAATATATATCTGCTGGTGGCAGAGAATTTATTCTCTTGCTTAACACCCTTCTCTGAGACGTACGAGCTCAGAGGTTATATATCGATAGACATCAGTCGCATGGCATGAATTATCAGTGTGGCATGCTGAGATGCAAATGAACAAGGCTTCTTGTTGAAAAGCAGAGTCTTGTGGTTGATGATCAAAGCACGACTTTCGATAGCATAGCTTTGTGTATAGCGTTTATTCGTGGGCCTCACACCTCGATATGAGTCAAAAACGGGATCGTGGCCGTTGGGAGTGCACGATGTTTCTTTCTAGCTATGGGTGGTGCCATTGTATGGAGCCTAGACATTTATATTTTTACCTATGTGGATGATGGATAGCGAATGTAACACCCCACTCCCGCTATGGTCACTCACTAAGGGAATGCCATAGCATTGGTGGAGTATTTTAGTGAATATAGAACAGAAAAATTACAACAAGACAGATATAAACAGCACTTGAAATTTAAAACATCATCTCATAACAGCGGAAGTAAAACATGTCTGGTTACATCATAAAACCAAAATAAAAGTCAAGTACAATATCCATCAAAATAAAGAAGTACATAATCCCACTCTCATACAATAGCCAAAACAAAAGAAAAGATAACTGGATAACTGGAGCTTTACATCTATCCAAGCTCCTAAAGACTGGAACAGCAATCCGATCAAGCTCCACTACTGCTAGGATCCACCGTAGGACCTGAGGGTTGGGAAAAAGATAAAAACAACGGGGTCAGACATAAGTCTGAGCGAGTCCTATAACTTTAACAATACAATCGTTAAAGTAACCAGAGAAGACATAAATTGATATACGGTAACATATAGGGATGAACGGCTATACTAAGCAGTCAACTAAACTAAGATAAAAGATAAAGACGCATCTACCCTTCCTAAGGTAAATTACTAAACTGCACCACACCAGTCGTTCCTAACTTAAAGGTTGATCCCTCCCCTGGACTTATAAAATTAACTTAATAGTACTTGCGTACCCCTAGGTGACCAAGTAGACGCCACGGCGTACCACTAGGTGTACGCACTACTCCCCATTCGATCGGCTCCCTAACGTAGATACCCGTGCTGGCCCCACCGTGAGGTGTACCATTCCCCGACGTGGCAACCCGATATAATTAACGATGCACGGCTTATATCTACACGATGCAACAACGGCTTACCTACCAGCCCGGGCCCACTCACGCATATGAAGCCCGTTGGACTTGCGTTGCCACCGCAAACCCGTTTGCCTCTTACAGTCAAACCCAGTATGCGTGTCCCGTCCTCGACATGGGTCGAGCCCACAAAGATACGTATGGGTTCTGGTTGAAATGGACCTCCCACAAGCTACCCACCTAAGCTTGTCCCTTTTTCTAGTGTATCCCACTTAACCCTTTAATCATGTTTTAATTACATGTTCCACTTTGGTTAAGTATTCTAATCGTATTTTCTATTGCCATCCAAGGCAACCCACTAGGTTCCTTATGCCACCCAAGGCACCCACTTAACCCTCATGTCCCTCTACATGCTAATATGGTTAAGTGTTTCTTAATTAATTAATTAAGATCGTAACCTTTGTAAAGACCTCTCACATTAGACTGTCTTTTATGACTGCTGGTTAAGCCGGTTGGGTCCGGGCAGCCTTATGTCATAACCGAGTCTAACCTCGTGTCTTTACATTAATCACGTATTTAGTTTGTGCCTAAGACCTCTCACATTGGGATAACATTTGTAGCAACTGGTTAAGCCGGTTGGGTCCGGGCAGTTTTACGCTACAACTGAGTCCAACCTCGTGTCTTAGTCAATTAATTACACCTAATTAATCACCCTCATAATTTAAATTAATTATCCCTAATTAATATTAAGCTTTTCATAACATGGGTAGACCTAACTCAATAGGTAAATTCCCATGGGGTAGACCTAACTCAATAGGTAAATTCCCAACACATAGTATGGGTACACCTAACTTAATAGGCAAATTCCCATACTATGTTCCTTTATTTTATGTTATGCATAATTATATTAATTTCACACAATCTTATTAACTTATGCATTTAATTATCCCATCGTTCCCACGTAATTTCGTTCTCATGTCATAACACATATAAAAGGTGTCAACTTGCATATGCATGAACATGTTTCAAAGGTGCCATTTTGCATATTAACAAACACATAACTTGCATATAATATGTCACATAACTTACATATTCACTTGCATAATATACTTGCATATTAACCCATAGACTTGCATAATGTGTCATCATGAACTTGCATATTAACAAACATGTAACTTGCATATTAACAAACATGTAACTTGCATAGCATATCTTGCATATTAACATACATGTAACTTGCATATTAACAAACATGTAACTTGCATAGCATATCTTGCATATTAACATACATGTAGCTTGCATATTAACAAACATGTAACTTGCATAGCATATCTTGCATAATAACATACATGTAACTTGCATAGCATATCTTGCATATTAACATACATGTAACTTGCATATTAACGAACATGTAACTTGCATAGCATATCTTGCATATTAACATACATGTAACTTGCATAGCATATCACCATGAACTTGCATAACATGCATATGATTACATAGCCCACAACTTGCATATTTAGCATCATGCAAACATAACATACATCATATTAAACTTGCATAAACTTACATACTCAACATGCATAAACATAAGATTAATGCTAACATCATATCATATGATTCAAGACTCATTAATCCACGTACAAAACCATAAATCTCATCATATCTCATCTACTTAGTTTAACAAAAGATCATCAAAGTGATAGAAACTCACTACTAGCAATTTTGCACTCCAAATGAAGAAGATTAAGATGCTTAGAAGGGATTAGAGGTTGATTAGAGAGTGATTAGCTTGCAACCCTCTTCATAAATTAGTGGAGGCCATGAGAGCTAGCATTTTGCCATAGTTTAGTTGTATGATAGATTAATGATGATTTAGGGCTAGGTTAGGGTCTTATTTATAGGATTAGGTAGTGTTTTAGGCCCTTAGATTAACCCTAGATTAGATTAGGACCCTTAGATTTCGGAACTCTCCAGAAACCAGCCCCAAGACCAGGCCCAAACCCCAAACTGGTGCACCCAACCACAGAACTCTCCAGAAACTGTGCAGGTTTTCTGTCCCGACATGGGCGCACTTCACAAGTGCGCCAGTGTAATTTTGTACTGGCGCACTTCACAAGTGCGCCAGTGCATTTCTGGCCAGTTTCGGGTTTTTCTGCCTAACTTCGTTCGTCCATATCTCTTTCATACGGTACCCGTTTTACGCAAACTCGGACTCTATTTCGCGTATTTTTCCGAGACGAACGCAATGACGCAGCCCGTTTCCCCTGATTCTCTTATCTGAGATTAATTATACTTTAATCACTAACCATTAGTATTAATTGAAATTCGGGGTGTTGCATTCTCCCTTACTTAAAGGATTTCGTCCTCGAAATCTCTAAGTCAAGAAGAACGTATCCTACCAACCAAACAACCATCTACTAAACCATCAACCACAAGCAACCATTATCCTTAGAAACTTCTAATGATGTATGAACATATGCAGAAAGTGTGTGTATATGTCCGTATACTAATGAAAAATCAGGCGGTCTACTGATTCAGTCGACCTCCTTAATGCAAACCATGATAGTGCCATGCATCCAATATGTATGTGAAACCCTATTGACACATACAATTCTATATGCGTGCACAACCATACACAAAAATGCATCATCCATATGATAACACAGCCATGATACATCCATCAATCTAACTACCACATCCATTTGTGCGATATGCAACATGAAGTGACTGAGCCGATCTAGTGCCTAATGTGTGTGTATATGCATCCACGAGCAACCACTAGCAAACAATTGCATCCACATGCATCCATCAACCATAACATGTTTCAAACACATGTTTCAACCATAGGTTTTACCCTATCTAAAGGTCATAGGTACTAGCGAGAGGATATACTAAAGATAAGATAAGTACTAGACAAGCGATAAAGGAGAAGTTAAAAGACATACTCTCAAAAAGAAATGGATACAAAGAACGCATCTTCGCTTCCGTCTCCCAAGTAGCATTGCTTTCGTCATCTCCCCATTGCACTTTCACTAGCTGAACTTCTCTGTTCCTCAACTTCCTAGTTTCTGACCCAAGGATGCAAGTAGGAGCTCGTCGAATCGTCGCATCACGCTCTACCTCTACATCTCTAAGCAAGCTCGGCTCTACCACCTCTGCGGTCTCATGTAAGCACTTCCTCAAATGTGATACATGGAATACATCATGAACACCACTAAGTCTGTCGGGCAACTCCACCCTATATGCCATCCGTCCAATCCTTTCCTTAATAGGAAATGGCCCAACAAACCTTGGTGCTAACTTCCCAACGGACCCAAAGCGAACAACATTTCTCAACGGAGATACTTTGACAAAAACCATGTCCCCAACCTCAAACTCAAGATCCGTCCTTCTCCGATCCGCATAAGATTTCTGTCTATCTTGCGCTGCCTTCATCCTTCTTCGAATCAAATCAATCTTCTCTGAAGTCTCTCTAACCATATCCGGCCCAAGCAAGATCTTATCCGTAGATTCCCACCAACATGTAGGAGATCGATAAGGCCTTCCATAAAGAGCTTCGAAAGGAGCCATACCAATACTGGACTGAAAGCTGTTATTATATGCGAACTCCACCAAAGGAAGATGTTCTTCCCATGTACCTCCAAAATCCAAGATACAAAGCCTCAAAAGATCTTCTAAGATACGGTTCACCCTCTCGGTCTGACCGTCCGTCTGAGGATGATATGCGGTGCTCAAACACAACTGAGTCCCTACCGCCTCTTGCAAACTTCTCCAAAACTCACTAGTGAAGATAGGATCTCGATCACTCACAATGCTGGATGGTACGCCATGCAATCTAACAATCTCTCTAACATAGACTGAAGCAAGCCATGGAGCGGTCCTCTTACTCTTCACGGGTATAAAATGGGCACTCTTGGTAAGTCTGTCCACCACAACCCAAATTCCCGTATTGCCCTTCCTCGATCTCGGTAACCCATCGATGAAATCCATCGAGACACTATCCCACTTCCATTGCGGGACTTCCAATGGGTGTAGCAACCCACCGGGTTTCCTTTGCTCCGCTTTAACTTGTTGGCACACTAAGCATCTAGCCACATACTCGGCCACATCTTTCTTCATACCGCCCCAGAAGAAAACTCTCTTCATGTCTTGGTACATTTTGTCTCCACCGGGATGAATAGTCATTCTTGAACGATGTGCATCATCCAAAATAGCCTTCTTCAAACCCTCATCTTGCGGTACATAAAGTCTACCGTCTCTATGCAACCATCCCCTATCATCTATGGTGTATCTACCCAAATGGCTGGATGACTCCCCCCTTATTAGCTTTTCTACCAACTCAACCAACTGTGGGTCGTCTCGCTGAGCCTCGCCAATCCGCCCCAAAAGAGTAGGTCTAACCTCCAAGGATGCCAACAAACCAGGTACAAAGTCAACAGAAGGTCTGAAGTCGAACAAAGAAAGAAACTCCAAGCTTCGCCGTTCCACGAACAATGGACTCAAAGATAGCCTTTTTCTACTCAAGGCGTCCGCCACCACGTTACCCTTGCCAGGGGTATACGCTATCTCGAAATCATAGGATGCTAAGAACTCCATCCACCTTTGCTATCTTAAATTTAAATCCTTCTGAGAGAATAAGTACTTCAATGATTTATGGTCAGTGAACAACTCGAATCTCTCACCAAGAAGATAATGGCGCCAAGACTTAAGTGCGAAAACAATCGCGGCCAACTCTAGATCATGGGTAGGGTAATTCTTCTCATGCACTCTCAATTGCCTCCCTCCATAGGCTATTACCCTTCCCTCCTGCATCAAGACTGCGCCTAATCCTGTCCCACAAGCATCAGTATAAACAACAAATGGCTTACTCCCATCTGGAAGCACTAAAACTGGAGCGGTGGTCAAAGCTCTCTTTAACCGTCGGAAAGCATCATCACAATCTACATCCCATGAGAAAACCAGATTCTTTTTCGTCAAGCGGGTTAATGGGGCTGATATCTTCGCGAAGTCTTTGATGAACTTCCTATAATATCCTGCCAACCCCAAGAAACTTCTTACTTCGGTAACATTTCTAGGAACTTTCCAATCCTGGATAGATACTATCTTTGCGGGATCCACAGCTATCCCTTCCTTAGAGACCACATGCCCTAAGAATCGCACCTCTCTTCTCCAAAAATGACATTTAGAGAATTTAGCTTTAAGACTATGTGCTCGAAGAGTCTCCAACACTTCTCTGAGATGTAAGGCATGCTCTTCTTCACTCTTGGAAAAGACCAAGATGTCATCCACAAAGACCACTACAAACTTATTTAGGTACTTTCTGAACACTCTACTCATTAGATCAACAAAGTATGCAGGGGCGTTTGTCAACCCAAATGGCATCACAAGCCACTCATAAAAACCATCCGGAGTCCGGAAAGCAGTCTTCTCTATACTGTCCTCCGCCACTCTCAACTGATGAAACCCTGTAGCCAAGTCCATCTGCGAAAACACTGAGGCGCCAACCAACTGATCAAAGAGATCATCTATCCTCGGTAATGGGTGTCTATTCTTCTTCGTGAGCTTATTAAGTTCTCTATAATCCACACAAAGTCTGAGGGACCCATCCGCCTTTGTGGCAAATACTACTGGAGCTCCCCACTCCGATATACTCCGCCTTATGAACCCCTTCTCAAGCAACTCCCCTACTTGCTTATGAAGTTCTCTTCTCTCACGAGGAGCCATGTGGCGCACTGGCAAAGACACTGGTTTGGCATTATCCACCAAATAAATTCGGAAATCTATCTCCCGCTTCGGAGGCAAACCCTTCACTTCTTCAAACACATCCGGATATTCCCGGACCACTCTGACAGAACGCAAACTCTCGACCGAAGCATCGAGCGATTCAAGATAACTTAGCAAAACAGATTCCATGGGATTACAAGAGATCTCGAGAGTATTACCCAAGCGGGTCATAAGCCTGACAACTCTCCTTTCACAATCAAGAACGGCACCATTACTGGATAACCAGTCCATGCCCAAAATCAACCCATAGCCCGTGAAGCCCAATACAAAAGCATCACATCTAAACTCAACGCTAAGTATAGAAATCTTCAAACCCAAACATATCATAGACAGATATATGGAGCCCCCAATTGGGTTTGAAACAACCAAGGGATCATCAACTAGACTGGTGTCTAAGTGCAGTGACTCAACTAACGATGATGAGATAAAAGAATGCGATGCGCCAGAGTCAAACAAAGTATGAACTGGATGATCAAACAGAAAAACCAGACTTTCAACGGAAATAGTTCTACCTCTCTGCTGAATCGGTGGAACTGAGAGAGCCTGAACTTGCCCCCCTGACTGAGGTGGTGCCATAAGAACTTGCACCTGACCTCCTGAGGTAGACCCCGTCCTCTGCCCCTTCTTTGGGCAATCCTTCACAAGATGTCCGGCCTCACCACAATGAAAGCAACCGGTCTTCTTCTTTTTGCGACAATCCTTGCTGAGGTGGCCTGGGGTCCCACAATTGAAGCACTTCTTCTTCTTCTTCTTCTTGTCACCATTACCTTTTCCACCCTTGCCTTGTTGTTGTTGTTGCGGTTTCTTCTGATCCCCCTTCTTCTCTGGTGCCTTAGAATTCTTATCATCCTCATGCATAAGTGCCATGTAGACAAGCTTCTCAAAGGTGGCCCCCATAGGAATGTGAGTCATAGCTATTCCTTGCAATGGTTCGTTCAAGCCTCTAACGAACCTCAAAGCCTTCTTCTCCGGTGTATTCACCAACTCTATGCCAAACCTTGCTAATTGATTGAATTTGTTGACATATTCTTTCACCGTGAGATTCCCTTGCTTCAAATTCAAGAACTTCTCCATAAACAGATTCTCTTCCGCCCTTGAGAGAAACTTAGCCCCAAACCTTTGCTTGAAATCTGCCCAAGAGTCAACAGGGTGTTCTCCATTAGTGACCTCCCACCAGAATGAGGCCTCTCCCTTCATTAACCAAGCCGCCAACTTGACTTTCTTTCCCTCTTCCACTTCAAAGATATCTAGCAACTCTTCCACTTCCTTAAGCCAATCTCTAGCCTCTACGAAAGTCTCTGAACCTAGAAAAGGTTTTCCTCCTATAGCCTTGAACTCCTTGCAAACCTTAGCAAAATTATCCACTCTAGGCTGAGGAGGAGGAGCGGTTGTCTCTGGAGTAGTAGCATTGGCTGGACCCGCAGCCGCGGCCCTAGCCTCTTGTAACCTCCTATACCATAGTGGTATAACTAAACCCTCCGGGATGTTAAGATCTTCAGCCATGCTGAAATGAAAGAGGAAAAATTCAAAAAGGAGATTCCGAAAGATAACGATATGGCTATTGGGGATTATGCTTTTCTTTTTCAAAAACTTTTCTTTTAAAAGACATGTTTTTGAAAATATTTTTTTTTTCAAAAATGCTCTTAGAAAATAGTTTTTCTAAAAATTTTATCTGTTCTGGTAACCTTAAGCTCCGATACCACGTGTAACACCCCACTCCCGCTATGGTCACTCACTAAGGGAATGCCATAGCATTGGTGGAGTATTTTAGTGAATATAGAACAGAAAAATTACAACAAGACAGATATAAACAGCACTTGAAATTTAAAACATCATCTCATAACAGCGGAAGTAAAACATGTCTGGTTACATCATAAAACCAAAATAAAAGTCAAGTACAATATCCATCAAAATAAAGAAGTACATAATCCCACTCTCATACAATAGCCAAAACAAAAGAAAAGATAACTGGATAACTGGAGCTTTACATCTATCCAAGCTCCTAAAGAATGGAACAGCAATCCGATCAAGCTCCACTACTGCTAGGATCCACCGTAGGACCTGAGGGTTGGGAAAAAGATAAAAACAACGGGGTCAGACATAAGTCTGAGCGAGTCCTATAACTTTAACAATACAATCGTTAAAGTAACCAGAGAAGACATAAATTGATATACGGTAACATATAGGGATGAACGGCTATACTAAGCAGTCAACTAAACTAAGATAAAAGATAAAGACGCATCTACCCTTCCTAAGGTAAATTACTAAACTGCACCACACCAGTCGTTCCTAACTTAAAGGTTGATTCCTCCCCTGGACTTATAAAATTAACTTAATAGTACTTGCGTACCCCTAGGTGACCAAGTAGACGCCACGGGGCCCTACAATCCACTAGGTGTACGCACTACTCCCCATTCGATCGGCTCCCTAACGTAGATACCCGTGCTGGCCCCACCGTGGGGTGTACCATTCCCCGACGTGGCAACCCGATATAATTAACGATGCACGGCTTATATCTACACGATGCAACAACGGCTTACCTACCAGCCCGGGCCCACTCACGCATATGAAGCCCGTTGGACTTGCGTTGCCACCGCAAACCCGTTTGCCTCTTACAGTCAAACCCAGTATGCGTGTCCCGTCCTCGACATGGGTCGAGCCCACAAAGATACGTATGGGTTACTGGTTGAAATGGACCTCCCACAAGCTACCCACCTAAGCTTGTCCCTTTTTCTAGTGTATCCCACTTAACCCTTTAATCATGTTTTAATTACATGTTCCACTTTGGTTAAGTATTCTAATCGTATTTTCTATTGCCATCCAAGGCAACCCACTAGGTTCCTTATGCCACCCAAGGCACCCACTTAACCCTCATGTCCCTCTACATGCTAATATGGTTAAGTGTTTCTTAATTAATTAATTAAGATCGTAACCTTTGTAAAGACCTCTCACATTAGACTGTCTTTTATGACTGCTGGTTAAGCCGGTTGGGTCCGGGCAGCCTTATGTCATAACCGAGTCTAACCTCGTGTCTTTACATTAATCACGTATTTAGTTTGTGCCTAAGACCTCTCACATTGGGCTAACATTTGTAGCAACTGGTTAAGCCGGTTGGGTCCGGGCAGTTTTACGCTACAACTGAGTCCAACCTCGTGTCTTAGTCAATTAATTACACCTAATTAATCACCCTCATAATTTAAATTAATTATCCCTAATTAATATTAAGCTTTTCATAACATGGGTAGACCTAACTCAATAGGTAAATTCCCATGGGGTAGACCTAACTCAATAGGTAAATTCCCAACACATAGTATGGGTACACCTAACTTAATAGGCAAATTCCCATACTATGTTCCTTTATTTTATGTTATGCATAATTATATTAATTTCACACAATCTTATTAACTTATGCATTTAATTATCCCATCGTTCCCACGTAATTTCGTTCTCATGTCATAGCACATATAAAAGGTGTCAACTTGCATATGCATGAACATGTTTCAAAGGTGCCATTTTGCATATTAACAAACACATAACTTGCATATAATATGTCACATAACTTACATATTCACTTGCATAATATACTTGCATATTAACCCATAGACTTGCATAATGTGTCATCATGAACTTGCATATTAACAAACATGTAACTTGCATATTAACAAACATGTAACTTGCATAGCATATCTTGCATATTAACATACATGTAACTTGCATATTAACAAACATGTAACTTGCATAGCATATCTTGCATATTAACATACATGTAACTTGCATATTAACAAACATGTAACTTGCATAGCATATCTTGCATAATAACATACATGTAACTTGCATAGCATATCTTGCATATTAACATACATGTAACTTGCATATTAACAAACATGTAACTTGCATAGCATATCTTGCATATTAACATACATGTAACTTGCATAGCATATCACCATGAACTTGCATAACATGCATATGATTACATAGCCCACAACTTGCATATTTAGCATCATGCAAACATAACATACATCATATTAAACTTGCATAAACTTACATACTCAACATGCATAAACATAAGATTAATGCTAACATCATATCATATGATTCAAGACTCATTAATCCACGTACAAAACCATAAATCTCATCATATCTCATCTACTTAGTTTAACAAAAGATCATCAAAGTGATAGAAACTCACTACTAGCAATTTTGCACTCCAAATGAAGAAGATTAAGATGCTTAGAAGGGATTAGAGGTTGATTAGAGAGTGATTAGCTTGCAACCCTCTTCATAAATTAGTGGAGGCCATGAGAGCTAGCATTTTGCCATAGTTTAGTTGTATGATAGATTAATGATGATTTAGGGCTAGGTTAGGGTCTTATTTATAGGATTAGGTAGTGTTTTAGGCCCTTAGATTAACCCTAGATTAGATTAGGACCCTTAGATTTCGGAACTCTCCAGAAACCAGCCCCAAGACCAGGCCCAAACCCCAAACTGGTGCACCCAACCACAGAACTCTCCAGAAACTGTGCAGGTTTTCTGTCCCGACATGGGCGCACTTCACAAGTGCGCCAGTGTAATTTTGTACTGGCGCACTTCACAAGTGCGCCAGTGCATTTCTGGCCAGTTTCGGGTTTTTCTGCCTAACTTCGTTCGTCCATATCTCTTTCATACGGTACCCGTTTTACGCAAACTCGGACTCTATTTCGCGTATTTTTCCGAGACGAACGCAATGACGCAGCCCGTTTCCCCTGATTCTCTTATCTGAGATTAATTATACTTTAATCACTAACCATTAGTATTAATTGAAATTCGGGGTGTTACAGCGAAGCACCTCGGATATATCGGTCACTACGGGGCCGATGGATAAGTCCAATAGGACCGAGAAACGTGTGTTCAGGAATAACCAATCCACTAACGTAAGTGTGGACTGGCCCTTCCGTTCACAGTGGGAGATCCTAAGGCATTTGCTATAGTGTCTCGAATTGGTGAGGAGCCATCCCTGGCCTCGACTCATGACGGAAGTCCAATTTCCAATACGTGACTTTTCGGTCTTAGTTGTAGAACTAGTATGGTGACATGATATATGGTACCCATGCCGTCTATGATTGATACATTTATATTTGAAACTTATTTCGACACTATACACTTATAGTAATATCAAAATGATTTGTTTTAAACGTACCAAGCATGTTTTGCTATTATAAGGGAACACTCCATGCTTCGGCTTGCATTGCATTGTGTGATGGGACATGAGTCTTATAATAGCTTCATTTTTTGAAAAGCATTGCTCTGTTTATAAACTATTTTATGCAGTGGTATTCTTGGGAGAAAACTCGTTCCGTGTTATACGGCGTGGTCCCTTGATTTACTTTATTTTTAAAGTAAAATTTTAAATAACCATTTTAGTTCTCACACCAGTCCCATGACTGACTGGGAGTTTATTGTTTTAACCTAAACTCTGGATGCCTCTAATTTCCACACGGGCAGCTAGTAGTTTTGGTTTTGCAGATTCCTTTTTACAAAATCCTGGTTTACGGCTGGAGCTATATTCGGAAAGCTTTGTATCCGTGTGTCTCTTTCAGTTGTGTTATGTAATATTTTTCCGCTGCTATGTGATGTATTTTAATCTCTGATATTTTTCTGATGTATATTATTTATTCATACTCTATTATATTCTTGTGCTCTGATGTAATTGTTGTAATAGAAATGAAATGTTCTATTGTTTGTGTTCTGATTTGTCGTATTCCCAACTCAATCTGCCGTTTCCTTTCTCTTCGGAGATCGAGGGATTTCAGATCGTTATAGTTTGATATTAGAGCTTTGGTTTACATAGCTCGAGAACAAGACACATTAGAACCAAACGAAAGAATTTATCAGAGTTTGGATTAGTAATATCCAATAAGAATGACTCGTTAGAGATGGGAACAGTAGTATCCTAGAATGAGTTCGAAGAGTGTTATTTTTAAAATAAAAATGAAAACAAATTTTGTTTTGAAAATTTAAACCTAATTATACGTATTTAAGTATTTTATTTTGAATTTGGAAAATTGAGTATATGAAGATTTTGCATATACGTCTCGCGAACGTACGTGCGAAGTCTCAAATATACTGGATAGATATTGTAATAACCCGGAAGATCCGAACCAATTTAAAATTTTTATTTTGGCAATTTTGATGAATTTTGAATATTTAAAATGAATTATTTTGTATAATAATGACGAGAAATTTATTTCGAATAGAATTAGAATGTATATATTTATATAGATCGTTGTTAGAATATAAATATTTATTTTTAATTATAAAGGAATTTAAAATGGCGCGGTAGTTTGAAAATTCAATTTCAGATTTCAAATGAACGTACAGGATTCAAAATAAACCGGATTTTAGCGAAACCAAAAATATTAGAATCTATTTGAAAATATATTTCCAACGAATTTGAAGAATCAAAATTTCATAGCGGGAATAAAAAGTTATGCCCAGTTGAAAATTCAGAAAAGTCGCTATGGAAAATACAGCCCTTAAAAATGGAAATTTTGCAAATGACCTCCGTTTTCGACAAAACCACTTTTATTGAATCTGGGATGTCAAGTTATTGCTAGATTCCAGAATTCTTCATTTTCTAAGTCAATATGTGAGCGTGGCGAAGCAAAGCATGTTTTTACAGTTTCAGTCAATTTGGATCGACCAGAAAATGACCATTTTTCAAACAGTCTCCAAATTTGACGAAATTAGTTTTGTTAGGACCGTATCGTCAAAACATAGCCAAATTTATTTTTCAAGAAAATTTTAGAGTCCGTATGTGGCCTCAGTAAATTGAAATATGCGTTCAAATTCAGTATATAGATTTATATTTTGGTTTTGACGGAAACCGATCGAAACAGCCGAACTGGCTTATGATACATATCCCATTGCGTTCGGAATGCGGGTAATTAGCTAGGTATGATGGTTGGTGAGTTTGATTTCGAGTTCGATTTAAAAGGTAACTTTATGGAGAGAAAATAAATAAATTAGTAAATATAAATATATATTTAATGCTAACCCCTCTCCTTCATTACCTCGTTTAAAAAAAAACCGCTACACCCCTTTACCCCCAAACCGACTGTCGCGCCGCCACCATAATCCTCCACTGCCCATCACGCCATCCGCCGCTATAGACGTCGCTCCACCCCCCTCTCACTTAGCCGCAGCTCCAGTGAGCCGCAGCTCCAGTGAGCCGCACCCCTCCATGCCAGAACCGCAACCCACATCCACCTGCGCCGGCCAGCAACCGCCACCCCCTTGCTCTGATGCCTCCTCCTGCCGTCGACGACCTCCGGACTAACCCCCCTCCCTCTTAAAAAAACAAACGATGTACGTCTTTTTTATTCATTTATTTTATTTTCTTTTATTTGTGTAATTAATGTAGAGATAAAACCTTGTTTAAAATCAATTTTTAAATGAAGAGGACATGATTTTAAAAATGAAAAAGAAGAGGTTTTTAAAACAAAGACATGATTTTTAATAATAGAAAAGCTTAGATTTTTAAAAATAAAAAGATTAGATTTTCTATATAGTAAAGATTATATTTTTAAATGTAAAAAGGTTATGTTTTTAAAGATAACATTTTTAGAGACATAAAAATTAGATTTTTCCTTAAGTAGAGATTTGATTTTTAAACACGTAAGGAAATGATTTTTACAATTGAAAAAATATGATTTTTATATTATAGAAAATATAAAAATATGATTTTTATATCATAGGAATAATAATAATATGATTTTTATATTATACAGATAATAAAATTTTGATCTTTATATATGTAGAGATAGGATAAAAATACGATTTTTATATATGATAAAAATGTGATTTTTATCATATATGTAGCAAAGTAAAAATATGATTTTTATCGTTTGTATGGCAATGTAAAAACATGATTTTTATATATTCATTAGCGATAGAAAGATTTGATTTTTATTTATATAGTAGCGTCATAAAAATAGGATTTTTATAATGTTGTAGCGAAATAAAAATTCGATCTTTATATAAGAGGTAGAAATATAAAAATATAATTTTTATATAGGAAGAAGCATTGTAAAGATATATGAAGTAGAAATAAAAATATGATTTTTATTTATTGGAATGAAGCGATAAAAATATGATTTTTATATATGAACAACGTGAAAAGGATGCTTTGGAATTTCGAACAAATCCAGACCGTTCAGAAATAGTGAATGGAATAATGGATCCCAAATGTGAGAACTTATCACTTTTATTTTATTTTCTAGTTAAAATATATACTAGGATGTAGACGGTGCTTAGCAGCACCCGACACCTGTCATCCACAGACCATGGACGACTTGTTTGTTTAATTGTATGTTGTTGTGAAAATTGGTTGTGATGTGGAATGGATAAAAAAATATTCATAAATGGAGATAAAATATTTTATAGTTAAAAATATAACTTTTAACGTGTATAGGAATGCAATAAATATTTATAAACAAATTGGACGATTTGTTTATGTGCACACATTTGACTGATATTGATTGGGATGATAAACTTTACACATCACCCAACTGCATAAATTAAATTCATTATTTGTTGATTGAAACCCCACACGGGTATTGGGATGATATATGACATACACTAGTCTCAATAATTAGTTGTATGTCGATCGATTGATTGACAAGCTGTATGAGCGTTGAATATTTATTTTAATGCTTATACGGTTGTAGAATGCACTCTGGATGTTGTTTGAATTTTTAATGATTATTTATCGTCATTGTTGTATACATGTATTGGATAAAATTCATATAACTGAAATTATATGGTAATTGATTGAGTCTGATTCCAGTTCAGAATTAACGAATATTTTAAAATGATATTCAGTGAATATTGGAATGTGAAGTCGTGTTAAGTAGTTAAACGCCATTTTAACACGAACGAGAATTTGGTCGATTTTATTCATTTTATAATGAATATCGAAAAGCGATTTTAAAATCTGATGTTTTGAAAATATTGAAGTGATATAGAATATTCAATTTTGAATTGAAATTGAAACTGAATTGAAATCGATTTAAAGTGAATTCAAAAGGAATTGAATTGAAATTAAATTGAAATTGAAACGAAATCGATTTAAAGTGAAATCAAAACGAATGGAAATTCAATTGAAATTGAAATTGAAATTGATTTATAGTAAATTCAAAACGAATAGAAATTGAATTGAAATCCATTTAAAATGAATTCAAAACGAATTGAAATTGAATTGAAATCGATTTAAAGTGAATTCAAAACGAATTGAAATTGAAATTGAATTGAAATCGATTTAAAGTGAATTCAAAACGAATTGAAATTGAATTGAAATCAATTTGAAATGAATTTAAAACGAATTTATAATGGAAAATTCAATTTTGATTTGGAATTGAATACGAAGTTGAAACTGTTTTGAAACCAAATTTAAAATGATTTATAAAATACGTTTTAAAAGGAAATCGATGAAATATATATATAGTATGTATATTATATATATAATGGCCTAAATAGAACGCGCCGCACTGCGGCAGTTCGCGAATTTCGACCATTGACTTCGAACGGACATTACGGGAGATCCGACCGTCGGATTCTCCTAAAACTGGAACCGTTAGGTTCGTATCAAAAAGAGCTTTCTAAAGAATATGAGAGATTTGAAATCTAACAGTTGAATTTGGAATTATGTCCAAATTAAATTTGGAAAAGGTCGTTGTAAGTGCAGTTCGATGATCGTTTACGAAAATCGACTGTACGGGCCTTGATAAAATCATTAAAAATATCAATAATTTGTGTAAAATCATAGTAAATGATTTGGAAAGAATTGGGATGAAAAATTCCATATTTGAAAAGATATAAATATATTTTATCGAACTGAACTAGTTTTGAAATAGAATAATAAATTCAATATTTTTAAAATAAATAAATTGGATTTGAAATGGTTTTAAAAATAACCATAATTTCCAATATATGAATTGGAATGGATTTGAATCAAAATTATCTTTGGAATATTTCGATATTGGATTTCGTGATTATACGGATATTTTGGAGGAATTTGGAAGATATATGTATCGTTGCTCCAATACGATATTT
The DNA here is from genome assembly GCA_030737875.1 of Allium sativum. NCBI lineage: Eukaryota > Viridiplantae > Streptophyta > Magnoliopsida > Asparagales > Amaryllidaceae > Allium > Allium sativum. Next base: position 196,592,794 of record CM060910.1, on the reverse strand, counting down.
ATTGATTTCAGAATTTGATATTGAATATAAGCCGATATATTTTCTATTCAGAGCCATGTATTTAATATCAAATTGGATTTTGGGTTTTGTCGTGAATGGTATCTTTAATAATACTATTCTTGAACCGAATGTAGTTAAGAAAATAAGAAACTGACTGGAGATTAGTTAAATTGAATGGTTTCCTGGGTATTGACCTGATGTTGGTTTCGGCCTTCGGGGTTAATACTTAGGGAATTGTTCTCTTACTAATTTACGGTTAGAGACTGATTGGATTTTGGGTTTGTTGTGAACTGTGTTTTCAACACATTCGTTTTTTAACCCGATTTACAGTGAAATAAGGTTTGGAATTTCTAAATTTTTTTATTAAGATTTAACTGGAATTTTCCAAAGTAAAGTTTTCCAATTTAATTTATTTAATTGGAATTGAATTGAAATTGGTCTTTGGGTTTATCGTGAACGGTGTTTTAAATAACACTGGTTCTTTAACCCGATTAACAATGGAGTTAAGAGAATCAGAAACTAACTGGAGATTAGTTAAGTTGAATGGTTTCCTGAGTATTGATCTGATGTTGGTTTCGGCCTTCGGGGTTAATACTTAGGGGATTGTTCACTTGCTAATTTATAGTTAGAGGTTGATGGAATGGAATATGATTTGGGTTTATCGTGAACTGTGTTTTAAATGACATTAGTTCTTTAACCCAGTTAAAGACAGAATATGGTTTGAAATGATATCCAAAGGAAGATTAAAGAATAAATTTCAAAGAATTTATCTTTGATAAAATTAATGGGAACCTTTCCCAAAGTATATGAATATTTGAATAAGAGAATATTCAGAATTGGAATGAGGCGTATGTTGTGTTTTTATAACACTTTTTTAATATATACGCGAGTTATTCGGAAAGGCCGGGTTTATACCCATTTTGAATAACTGATTCGACGATACGTCGACGATGAAGACGGTAATAAGTGATGATCGTTTGGATGATTACTAATGTCTTGATTGAGCTGTACACCCAAGCCGAGGTAAATAGTGATGATCGTCCAGGCGTACTTGGAGATCGATGGATATGCGAGGACCTCTCCCCTGTATTGGACATGTAGGGGAAGAATAAGGTGCCTCCGGTTTCATTCAGACCCAGAACGGACTTATAAATGGATTGTGTGTCTGACATTGGATTTTATTCTGTACTGATTGATTTCTATTAAATATATAACTGTTTGGCGGCGGAGAATTTATTCTCTTGGTTAACGCCTTTCTCTGAGACGTACGAGCTCAGAGGTTATATATCGATAGATATCAGTCGCAGAGCATGAATTGCCTGTATGGCATGCTAAGATGCAGTGATCAAGGCTTTTGTTGAAAAGCAGAGTCTTGTGGTTGATGATCAAAGCATGAATTTAACACAGCATAGATTTTTGTATAGTATTAATTCGCGAGCCTCACACCTCGGTATATGTCAAAAACGGGATAGTGACTACAGGGAGTGCACGACATTTCTTTCTAGCTATGGGTGGTGTCAGCGTTTTGCTCACCCTGACATCGTTGTTATTTTACCTATGTGGTTGTTGGATTGCAAGGCGCCTTGGATATATCGGTCTCTTTGGAGCCGATGGATATAGGTCCGATAGGCCCAAGAAACGTGTGTTCAGGAATAACCAATCCTCAAATGTAACGGAGGACCGGCCCTGAAGATCTAAGGGTTACCCAGAGTGTGTAGTCCTGAGGCATTTTCTAGAGTATCTCGAATAGGTGAGGAGCCATCCCTGGCCTCGACTCATGACGAAAATCAAATTTCTAATACGTGACATTTCAGTTTTGACTGTAGAGCCTAGTATTGGCGAGATGATAGATGGTACCCATGCCGCCTATGACTGATACATTTATATTTGAAGTTGTTTTATACATTTTACACTATAATAGTATCAAAATGATTTGTTTTTAAATGTACCAAGCATGTTTGGCTATTATAAGGGAAAACTCTATCCACCGGCTTGCGTTGCATTGTGTGATGTGACATGAGTCTTATAATAGCTTCATTTTTTACAAAAAGCATTGCGTTGTTTATTCTATGCGCTTGTATTCTAGGGAGGAAACCCATTCCGTGTTATACGGCGTGGTCCCTTGAATTACTCTCCTTTAAAGTAAACTTTTAGATAACTGTTTTAGTTCTCACACCAGTCACATGACTAGCCTGGAGTTTATTGTTTTAACCTAAATTCTGGGTGCCCCTATTTTCCACACGGGCGGCTAGTAGTTGGGTTTTTGCAGATTTATATTCACAGGATCATGGGTTACAGCTGGAATTATACCCGGAAAGTTCTGTATCCGTGTATTACTTTCAGTTGTGTTTATGTATTATTTTCCGCTGTTATGTAATGTATTGTAATCTCTGATATTTGTCGAATGTATTTTATTTATTCGTACTCTGTATGTTCTTGTATTTTGATGAAATTGTTGTAATAAGCAATGAAATGTTCTTCTGTTTGTGTTTTGATTCATCTTGTTCTCAAAGCAATCTGGTCTTTCCTTCACGGGGAAGTTCGGGTCATCTCAGATATAGTATCACACTCTAGTCGCCCGGAGATGATTCTGATGATGGCATGTCATCATCAGCATTTATGTTCGAGTTTCGGAAGTGGGATATCTATATATTTCCAATTGACTGGTGTGAGAACCAAAACTTAGTTACAGTATATTAGTTATAAATTGGCATCAAAAATGGAATTTTGAATATATTAAAGTTATATGTTTGAAAAGCTAATTAACTAATTGATTGCTGGTTGTGTTGTTTGATTATTAGTTCAACTAATAAAATTATTGAAACCAATATGAAAATGGAAAGGTAAATTTAGCCAGATCGAATCAAATATTGAACTGAACTGAAAATTGATAGGAATTCCATACATGTACATATATACATATATATATATATGTGTGTGTGTGTGTGTGTGTGTGTGTGTGTAAACAGGTCATAGCATGGAAGCCAAGAAGAGGAATAAAATTGTAAGCCCGACAAATAGGCACATATTTACTATATTTCTTGGGTTTGATGATTTTATAAGCCGCTTGGCTTTTCCTCTTTCTTTTGGATTGATGATGGCCCTGTGAGGCAAGTTGCGGTTTTAAATAGCAACCCATACAAAGGAGGTCATGGCGAAATTTTTCAAAAATTTAGGGCGTTAGCCAAATTTTTGAGAAATTTGAAAATTCTTAGAAACTGAAAAGTTGAAGAATGAAAGTTGAGTTGGTTAGTTAAACATCTTTCAGCTCTGTTGCTTTTCGAGGACAAAAATATTTCAAGCGGGGGAGATTGTGACAACCCGGATTTTCAGAACCAAATTAAATTTTTTATTTTAATGGATTTTGAGAATTTAAAATGATTTATTTTAAATATAACAACTATAAATTTATTTAAAACGCAGTTAAACATATAAATTTATTTTAATTATAAAACGAGCCTAAAATGGTGCAGTAGTTTGAAAATTCGATTTCTAGTTTCAAATGAATATACAGAATTCAAAATAAATCGGATTTTAGTAAAACCAGAAACGTTAGAATCCATTTAACTATATCTTTCTAATGAATGTAAGAAATTGAGATTTCACTTTATAAATTGAAAGTTATTTCTAGTTTAAAATTCAAAATAGTCGCTATGGAATTTATATATTTTTTATATAATATATAGCCCTTAAAAATAGCCATTTTGCAAATGACCTCCGTTTTCGACAAACCACTTTTGTTGGATCCGGAATGTCAAATTATTGCTAGATTCCATTTTTTATAATTTTTGGAATTAATATGTGAGCGCAGTGAATTGAAACGTGTTTGGTAATTTCAGTTTGAATTTAATCAACTAGAAAATGACCATTTTTCAAACGGCCTCCAAATTCGACGAAATTAGTTTTGTTTGGACTGTATCATCAAAACATAGCTAGATTTATTTTTCTAGAATTTTATGTGGCCCCGGTAAATTAAAACGTATGTGGAATTCAATTTCGAATGTTATATTAATTTAAATTTAAATTTTAATGAAAACTGATCAAAACAGTCGAATTGGTTTGCATGACATATCCCATTGTGTTCAAAATGAGGGTAATTAGCTAAAGATGACAGTCGTTAGGTCCAATTTGGAGTTTGAATGAAAAAGAAACTTTTTGGAAAATTTAATTAAATTAAATTAAATATATATAATTCCTAAACCTAATCCATTGTTCACTTCCAAAAATCGCGCCCCTTTACAAAATCCGTCGCCCCCAGCCCTGGCGCCGCCGACCTCCGGCTTGCTGCCACCGGACGTCCCTCCCGCCCCAAACCGCTGCCGCACCCTCCCTCTCCTCCTCTCTCCATTCAAAACCCTAACCTTGTTTCTCCCCCCAAACCCGCGAATTCAGGCCGCCGCCACAACCTAGCCCCGCCGCCGGCCAGCCACGCCATTCTCCGACCCCCAGCAGCCCAGCGCCACCAAACCCCGCCACCTCAGCCAGCCGTGGACCCCCCTCTCCATTAAATAAAAATCGAATTTTTATATTTTCAGTACGTTCGTTTAACACCCTGAGCTTCCACAGCTAATATCTCCCAAACCGATTGCTTCTAGCCAAAACTCCATGGTGCCAAAATCAAAGAGCACGATTTTCTCTTCGATTTAGCTATATGGAAGTCATATTTTGGATTGTGTAGCCGCCCGAAAATCGCACGTAAAGTATGTTGTCCAAATAATGTATTTTCTCGAATTCCGGAGAAATGGAGCATTTTCGAAAGAAGGGCCACTAGGCGAAAGTTGTCCGGAATGGCGCGCTTAAGCTATAAAAAATGACGGTGTGAAGATTGGATCTCGTTTGCAAATTTTGGAATCAGAACAGCAAATAAGAACGTCAGAAAACAACGGCGGAGTGGATCCCAATGTGAGAACTCTTTCTCACTCTAATTATTTTACATTTAAATATATATTAGGATGCAAACGGGGCTTAGAAGCGCCCGACACCATTTATTGTAAAAACCATTGTTGTTTGTATGGATTGTATTGTGGAAATTTAGTTGTGTTGAAAATTGATTGCATTGTGGTGTATTGAATGTGACTGACTATTGTGTATGGCACGAGCCAGTATCAGGAGAGGGGTAATGCTAGACATTACTCCAGTTCTAATATTATGTCGTTATAATGCCAAAATTTTCTAAAATAAAATGTATTAAATAAAAATATCATTTTCATTGAATGTATGAACTATATAAAATAGTCAAATGTTGAAATAAATATTTTATCGTTATAAAAATATAATTTTTAATGTATATATGAAAGGCATGAAATTCTCCTGAAATGAAAATAAACATTCATTTACAAATCGGACGGTTTGTTTATGTGCACCTATTTAACTGACATTGATTGGGACAATAATTTTTAACATCGCCCAGCTACACAAATAATATTCAGTATTTGTTGGTTGAAACCCCACACGGGTATTTGGATGATATTTGACGTACACTAATCCCAATTGTTTAGTTGTATGTCAATCGATTGGTTGACAGACTGTTGTAAGCATTAATTATTTATATTTAATGCTTATGCAGTTATGTACTACACTCTGGATGATGGTTGATTGTGTATCATTATTTTTATGTACATGTGTTGTATGAAATCCATATACATAAAATTATATGGTAATTGATTGAGTCTGATTCCAATTCATAAAGAACGAATATTCTAAAATAATGAATATTTTAAAATAATATTCAATAAAGGATTAAAATGTGAATTTGATGCCCGATTTCGGATGAACACGAAAATATTGAAATGTGTGAAGCCGTATTGATTAGATATGCGCTATATTAATGTGAACGATATTTATATAGATTTGATTCATTTTTATAATGAATATCGAAAAGGAAATGATTTAAAAATCTGAAACTTTGAAAATATTATCATTTAAATATTATTGATAAGGAGTATTCAATTTTGATTTAAAATTGATATAAAAGTGGGAATCGTTTTAAAACAATTTATAAAATACATTTTGAATGAAGTATATATTATATACATAATATATATTTAATGGCCTGAATAGATCGCGTCGCGCCGCGACCGTTCGCGAATTTCGACCATTGACTTCGAATTGACATTACGGGAGATCCGACTGTCGGATTCTCCTAAAACCAGAATTGTTGGTACGTACCGGAAAGAGCTTTCCAATGAATATAAGAGATTTGAAATCTAACAGTTGGATTTGGAATTATGTCCAAATCAAATTTGGAAAAGGTCGCTATGGATGCAGTTCAGTGGCCGTTATTGGAAACCAGCTGTACGGGCCTTGATAAAATTATTAAAAATATTATTAATTTGTGTAAAATCATAACAAATGATTTGGAAAGAATTTGGATGAAAAATTCCATGTTTGTAAAGATAAAAATATATTTTTATCAAAATGAACTAATTAATAACTAGAATGTTAATCCAATGTTTTAAATAAATAAATTGGATTTGAGAATGGTTTTAACCTAAGCAAAATTTTCCAATGAATAAATCGGAATGGATTTGAATAGAAATCATCTTCGGGATATTTCGATATTGGATTTCGTGACTATACGGATATTGTGGAGTTATTTGGAAGATAGATATATATCGTTATTCCCCATACGATATGTGTTGGTTTCAGAATTTGATATTGAATATAAGCCGGTATAATTTCTGGCTAGAGCCTTATATTTAATATCAAAGTGGATTTTGGGTTTGTCGTGAATGGTTAACACTGTTCTTAAACCCCATGTGAAAAGAATAAATCTTTTAATTAAGATTATTAGAGTTTCCAGTTACATTTAGTAATTGGAATAAAATGTAATGTGAATTGGGTTTATTGTGAACTCTATTTTTAACAACATTCGTTCTTTAACCCGATTAATAGTGAAATGTGATTTGGAATATATATAAATCTTTTATTAAGATTTAATATAAATTTTCCAAAGTAAGGTTTTCCAATTTAATAGTATAAATTCGAATGGAATGGAATTCAATTTGGCAATAATCGAAGTGAGCTTATGTGGAGGAAGATTGTTACTATATATGGAATTTAAAAGGATTTGTCGTTATTCCATTTATATCATTGGTTGGATACAGAAATTTATGTCGATTATATATATATATTGATTTGTTTTCCATGAAGATTCCATAATTAATGGAATGATACTTTGGGTTTATTGTGAACGGTGTTTTAAATGACATTCGTTCTTTAACTCGAATTAACAGTGAAATGTGATTTAAAATATATAAATCTTTTATTAAGATTTAATGGGAATTTTCCGAAGTAAAGTTTTCCAATTTAATAAAATAAATTGGAATTGAATGGAATTCGATTTAGTGATGATCGAAGTGAGCTTCTGTGGAGGAAGACTATTACTATATATGGAATTTGAAAGACTTTGCCGTTATTCCATTTATATCATTAGTCGGATATGGAAATTTATATCGATTATATTTGATCTGTTTTTCGTGAAGATTCCGTAATTAATGGAATGTGATTTTGGGTTTATCGTGAACTGTGTTTTAAATGACATTAGTTCTTTAACCCAGTTAAAGACAGGATTACATATCTAACATTGTATTTCGAACTGTATGGTTGATCTCTGCTAAATATATATTTGTTTTGTGGCGGGGAATTTATTCTCTTGCTTAACACCCTTTTCTAAGATGTACAAGCTTAGAGGTTATATAGTAGCAAAAATTAGTGGTACGGTGTAGATTGTTGATGTTGTATGTTTGTGTTTCCAAAGTTAAATAATCATTAATAATGATTTTTGGGAAGATTAAAACTAAGTGGAGTTTTAATGAATCCTTGATTAGATTGAAATGTGAATGTGATAATTTAAATTATCAAATTTGGGAAATGATCGAGAATGGAGTATCACCAGTTTTGCTCCAAGCGATAGTTAAATCTTTAATTAGATTTGAATGGGAAATGGTAATTTAATTTACCGATAACACTATGGTGTTAGATATGGAGTATTACCAGTTTTGATCCATGGGATGAATAATTTGGGATTGGGAAATAAAACAAACGATTACTTTGATAAGGTGTGCTAATCCCGACTAGTTTGGAAAACCTTAATTTGGTTTAAATTGTGAAAAAGAATATTTGAATAAAAGAATATTCCGGATTGGAATGAGACGCGTGTTATGTTTTTATAGCACTTGATTATAAGGTACGTGAATTATTCGGAAAGGCCGGGTTTATACCCATTCTGAATAATTGATTCGATGATAAGTTAAAGATGGTGGTTGAAGACCGGAGGTCTTGACATCATTTGGATGATTACTGATGTCTTGTGTAACACCCCATGATTTTAAATATTAAAAATTAACGAATTTAAGAATACTTAATTTCAAATGTGAGAATTAAGGGAAACAAGTTACGCCATTGCGTTCGTCTCGGAATTCTGCTTGAGATAGAGTCCGAGTTTACGTGAATTGGACTCCGTATGAAGAAGATATGGCCTTCCGAAGTTTCAGAATTTAAAGCAACTCAGGTTCATAAAATTTGAAATTCAAATTCAAACAGGGGAGCAGGCTGGGCGGGAATTCTCCTGCCCAAGGGACAGGTCGACCAGGGGGTCGACCTTCCCCCCTCCCCCCGGGCAAATATGAAAGGTGACGATGTTTTGACTCAGTGCTGAGTCATTAGGGCTGAGTTGTTATTCTATCTTGAATGAATGGTCTTGATTGCTTATAGGATTAATCTGACGACTCTAAATTAATTAAAATTCTATATAAGCAACCTAACTCTCAACCTAAAATCACACTAGTTCATACCAAGAGCCGCCATGCCGTCAATAGAGAACCTAGAGTAGCCGTCGTTCTCTTTCAACTCAAAAACAATATAGAAGCAAGAATCAAAATCAAATCAAATCTAAATTAGGATAACAATTAGTCTACATCAAAGGCGAGCAATTCAGTTTCAGAATACAGATCCCAAAAAAATAAGATTGTTCTTTTGTTGTGAGTATAATTTCTTTCACAAAATAATTAATTAATTTAATTGTGATAAGTTATAATTGGGATTATGAGAATATGACTTTGAATCATGTGATGTTATCGTTGACAGTTTTGTTATTGTGGATCTATTTCATATGTTGAATTGTACTTGATTCATCTTATGTAAGTTTGGTATGTTAAATCATATGTATATGAATCTTGTGCAATCATATGTATATGAATCTTATGCGAGTTTGGGATGTTAAATCATATGCTAGTTTATGAATCTTATGCAAGCCTGTAGGTGGATTATACACAAGTTCATATGTGAATCATGTAGGTACATACGCTAGTTTGTATGCAAACATGTGACATTAATTTACATGTTTAGATACATATGCAAGTTCACATCTTTGTGTTTAGATCTATATTTAGATCCATGGCAGTACATAGTTATGCAAATTTATGTTCTATATGCCGATTGCCCATGCTAGTTTTGTATGTGAATCATATGCTAGTTTGAATGAAATTCATATGCAAGTTATAGGAAAACCATATCCTCATATGCAAGTTCATGATTACATGTTTAGATCTATATTTAGATCCATGATAGTTTATGCAAATTTATGTATATCCATGGCCTATGCAAGTTATTGGCTATGCAAACTTATGTCATGATTCTTAGATCTATTTTATGTGTTATGCAAGTTGTGATGTTGCTTTTCTTTTTATAAGTTAGACTATTTGCGAGTCTAACATATGTCATATTAAACGTACGAATAGCGTAGGGACAATGGGAAAATATTAAATATACATAATTGTGAATTGGCACAAAATGGCCTTAAAGGCATATAATTAATTTGAGACATTAATTGTTATAAATTTATATACCTGAAATTATGGACATAATTTAGGTGACAATTATGGATATAAATTAATTTGGAATTTATTGACAAATTTGAATAGGGATATTAATCCAATTTGGGGTTAAATAATTATGTGTAATAACAGCCTAAGACATGAGGTTAGACTCGTTTGTGGTATAAGATTGCCCGGACCCGCCTGGCAAATCCAACAACCACAAATGGTAGTCTAATGTGAGAGGTCAAAGGCACAAAGTAAATGCATAACGATTGTAAAGACACGAGGTTAGGCTCGTTTGCGGTATAAGACTGCCCAGACCCGCCCGGCAAATCCAGCAACCGCAAACGGTAGTCTAATGTGGGAGGTCTTTACAAGGTTATGGTTCTAATGAATTAAGTGACACTTAACCAGATAAACAAGTGGTGGGACATGGGGGTTAAGTGGTGGGACATGGGGGTTAAGTGGGTGGCCTGGGTGGCTTGTGAAATACGTTTAGAAACACTTAACCAAGTTGAAAACATGTAAGAAGACATGAATAAGAAGGGGTTAAGTGGGAAGTTCTAGTAGGGACCAAGCATAGGTGGAAAGCTTGTGTCAAACATGGGGACCCTTTTCAAACCAGTAACCCATTAAGTATCTTTGTGAGCTCGAGTTAGATCGAGGATGGGACACGCTTACTGGGTTTGATTGTAAGAGGTCAAAAACAGGTTAATGGTGGCAATGCAAGTCCAACAGGGTCATGTGCGTGCGTGGGCCCGGGTTGGTAGGTAAGACGTTGTTGCATCGTGTAGATATAAGCCGTGCATCTTTACTGGTATCGGGTTGCCACTTTGGGGAGTGATACACCCCACTGTGGGACCAGCAAGGGTATCTACGATTTAGGGAGCCGATCGCATGGGGGTAGTGGGTATAACTAGTGGAGATAGGGGCAGGTGACACCTATGAAGGCAACTAGGGGTACACGAACTACCATTATCATTATTAAGTTCTGTAGGCGGGATCAACTTTTAGGGTGACTAGTAGTGGTGCAGTATAGTAATTATCCTACAGTGATTAGGAACGAGATTAATGCCAGAATATTCCTCTTATTGCTTTGTCATGCCCACTTGTTTCTCGGTCATACCTTGTTTTACCAGTTTATGTCTTATCCTAATTACTTTAATAATTATATTGTTAAAGTTATTATACTCGCCAGACTTTATGTCCGACCCCTTTTTGTTTTCGCCTCTTTTCCTCCCCCCCCCCCCCCCAGGTTCTCAGGGTGGGACAAGTACTAGTGGAATTTGATCAGGATCTTTCTCTCTCTTTTGGAAGTGCTTGGATTGCTGAAAGTAAAGTTCAGCTCATCTCTTTTATGGCTACTTATGTTGGGGTTATGCTTTTTATTTTATGTACTCAGAAAACAATTTGTCAAGATGGTTACTAAGTGTACTTGGTTTTTTCTATTGGTTTATGATGTTGTTGTAATCAAATTATTTCTCCGCTGCAATAAATGTTGTTTTGAAATTTTTCAAGTACCAATATATGTATCTGTCTTGTTATATTCTGTTCTATTCACCAATAATACTCCATGAAAGTTAATGCATTCCCTTTGAGAGTGACATTAATAGACATGGGGTGTTACATCTTGATTGGGTTGTACACCCAAGACAAGGTAATAAGTGGTGATCATCCAGACGTACCTGGAGATCGATGTGATGCAAGGACCTCTCTCCTGTATTGGACATATTCGACGAGGAATAAGGTGCCTCCGGTTTCGTTTAGACCTAAAATGAACTTGTGAATGACATTGGATTTCATTCTGTGTTGATTGATTTCTACTAAATATATATCTATTTGGTGGCAGAGAATTTATTCTCTTGCTTAACACCCTTCTCAGAGACATACGAGCTTAGAGGTTATATATAGATAGACATCAATCGCATGGCATGAATTGTCAGTATGGAATACTGAGATGCAAATGAACAAGGCTTCTTGTTGAAAAGCAGAGTCTTGTGTTTGATGATCAAAGCACGGCTTTAAATAGCATAGCTTTGTGTATAGCGTTAATTTGCAAGCCTCACACCTCAGTATGTGTCAAAAACAGGACCGTGACCATTGGGAGTGCACAACGTTTCTTTCTAGCTATGGGTGGTGTCATGGTATGGAGCCCAGACGATTATATTTATACCTATGTGGATGATGGATAGCGAGGCGCCTTGGATATATCGGTCACTACGGGGCCGATGGATAGGTCCGATAGGACCGGGAAACGTGTGTTCAGGAATAACCAATTGTAACAACCCGTATTTTGAATAACATGTTATAATGTAAATCAAGGCAGAAATTAAATTGTAAAATCTGAATCAAGGGAAATGGGCTGTGCCATTGCGTTCGTCTCGGAAAAATACGCGAAATAGAGTCCGATTTTTCGAAAAACGGAGTCCGTATGACCAAGTTATGGCCCATTGAAGTTTTCAGAAAATTCCAAGCCCGAAAACAGTTCAAATTCGAATTCAGATTCGAATTGCAACCAAGGCAGAAAGGGGGGGGGGATTTTCCCGCCCCAGGCAGGGTCGACACAGGGGTCGACACCCCTGTCGACCCCCCCCAATGGGTCGACACCCATGTCGACCCAGGGGTCGACCCCCCCCCCCCCGGTCGGACCAGGCTTTCTGGTGCACCATTTTGACAGGTTAGGTCTTGCTCTGGAAGTTTCTGACGGGAGTTGATGGCTCAGATTCGATTTAGGGTTAATCCTATGGCTAAAACTAATCCTAAACTCTATAAATAGACCCTAATACCTAGCCTAAATCATCATTAATCATTCCTACAACTAAATGCTACCCAAATGTTCACTAATCATGGCCTCCACCTTCTTCATGAGAGCATGAGTGTCTCAAATCAATCTATGTCATAAAGGAGTTCTTAAGTAAAAGAGCCATTTTTCTTTGTCTTTGGGGTTATTCCTCCTTGTTCTCAAGTATTGAAGTGGAGTTTATCGTCTTTGGTTGCGGATTTGCTAGTGTTGCTTCGTCTCAATCTTATTTATATATATTATAAGTCTTCATAGCATTGTAAGCCCTATACTACTCTTAGATTCTAACTATGAAGTTAAATGTTACATGTTGCAAGTTGAGTTTGGGCCTAAGTATGATATGTGCTTTGATTCGAACATGTTATGCATATGTTTACCCTATGCAAGTTTGTAAAGCCATCACCTTGACCTTGTGCATAGAAAGCTATGACCTTTGATTTGAAATGTTGCATTATGCAACATGAGAACCCTCATAACCTTTATGATAACTTGCATATAATGTTATATGCGAACTTCTAGCCATCATCCTATGTCATTTATGATCATGTTTCACCTATTTGCTTAAATTCGATATTATGCATGTTTTGAGGCCTATGATGTAATATGCAAGTTTATGAATATATCTATGTCTCATATGCCACCATGTTTAACTTGTGTCCAACCTTATTACCTTATGCCCTTTTGTCATGATTTTGCCAAGTTCCCTCTTTTGATCTATGTTATGTTATGCGAAACGTACATGCGATGGGAATGCGTTGGGTTGGGTAATATTAATGACATGAAAACATGGTTTTAAAATATGACATGAACATTGACTTGTGATTATGTTTGTAAACATAATGATGGACATGACACTTAGAAAATATGAGTGTGGCCAACTCGAGGTTGGGTTGAGTTTGTAGCATAAATCTACCCGGAACCGACCGGCTTAACTAGTGGCTACAAACAATAGGACCCAATGTGAGTAGTTGGTCATGTTGTGCTTAAACCCGAGGTTAGACTAGGTTGTGGTGTAAAGCTACCCGGACCCGCCCGGCTTAACTAGTAACCACAACAAGGTCTAATGTGAGAGGTTGGGTGCATTAAACTAATTAATGCCACATGGTATGGTTAAGTCATGGACCACTTGAATACTTAACCAATTAGACATGATGGGTTGACGCGGTTAAGTCAAGAACCTTGGATACACTTAACCAACTTGATACTTGATTGGATGGGGTTAACCACACTTAACCCACTAGGAAACCCTAGTTACACGGTCCTTCTTAGCAGTAAGCCACTAGGGAGTATCGGATACCCTAGGGACTAGGCTAGGGTGGGGCACGATTACTGGGCTGGAGTGTAAGCGACCAAAAAGACGGCAAAAGTAGGTGCGCCATAGTAGATTCCGACGGACCATGGTCGTGCACATTGTCCGGGGATGAAAGACAGACTTGGGCACCAGTAGGTTTTGACTGTGCGTGCTTGTTTCGTGTCAGTGGTTGACACCCTAGGGCTGGATACACCCTAGGGTGGACCTAGCACAGTCGACTACATTTCATGTTTGGACCGTATGACACCGATACACGATGAGTTAGGCTGATAGGGAGCCGATCGACTAGACCGAATAGTTGGACCTCGATTTAGGTCATCTCATGATGTGGGCCAGCTTTGGGCCAAGGGATCATTTCTTGTTTATACTTGACATGGATAGGAATACTAGTACACACTTGGTGCAACTTAACCTTGTATATGCGATGCCACACTTGATCTATCTTGTTAACTTTTCACCATGCCAGTTATCACCCTACACCTCATCTCTGTTTACATGTTCAGTTAACTTTATTAGTTTATATACTAATAGTAGATAGGACTTACCAGTCTTTTTGACTGACCCGTTTTCTTTCGCCTCTTTTCTTCCGTTTCCCCCTCCCCCCCTCAGGTTTACAGGGTGGAAACACTGGTACTTAGCTTGGATCTTTAGCTGCTTTTCTGGATAGCTCACGTATGGTTTGAGCATGCTATGGCCTTATGCTACTTTGGGGATAGTTACTTTATGTTTCTTTTTCAGTTTTCAGTTTATGTTCTAGGCTTTGTTTTATGCGAAAATAATGAACAAGTACTTTGATGTAACTTAACTATGGTTTTGAAATGCTAGTTTTATCCGCTGCTTTATTTACTCTGTTTTTACTTTTATGTTCTGTCTTGTGATATCTGCATGCATGTTACCTCGTTTAACGCCCCTCCAAAGGTAGTGTGCTTGCAAGAGTGGCATTGGCGGAGGTGGGGTGTTACATTTGGTATCAGAGCATAAGGTTTACAAGATTGGGCAAAAGTTTTCAAGAAAAGTTTTAAAACTTACCTTTTGAAAAACTATTTTCAAAACCAATTAAGTATTTTCCAAGAAAAGTCTAGTTATTTTAAAAGGCTATTCCCCAAAAGCCATTAACACTATCCTTCGTTTCCTCGTTCTAAATCTATCTTTTCCTTTTTCAGTATGGCCGATCTTAACCTTCCCGAGGGAGTGACCATTCCCGGATGGTTCCGGAGGTACTTGGAAGCTAGGGCCAACAATGTGGGCCCAGCAACCACCCCCACCGTAACTGAGGTTCCTCCTCCTCCTCCTCAGAATCCACAAGCAGATTTCGCTAAGATTTGCAAAGACTTTAAGGCGATGGGTGGCAAGAATTTCATTGGGACGGAGACTTTTGTGGAGGCACGAAATTGGTTGAAAGAAACCGAGGATCTCTTCGCTATCTTTGATGTGGAAGACCATAGAAAGGTTTTATTGGCAGCATGGCTATTAAAAGAAGAGGCTGCTTATTGGTGGGAGGTCACCAATGCTACTAGACCTATAGAGACTTGGGCCGACTTTAGGACGAGGTTTGGGCTTAAGTTTCTATCATCAGCTGAGGCGAATCTGCAATTGGAGAATTTTATATCTTTGAAGCAAGGGGACATGACAGTGAGGGAGTATGTGAATAAGTTTAATCAGCTTGCTCGATTTGGTTTGGACATGGTTAATACTCCCCAGAAGAAGGATTTACGCTTTGCACGAGGATTGAATGAGCCATTACAAGGTTTAGCCCTATCTCATATACCCATGGGGGCCACTTTCGAAGGTCTAGTAGACATGGCATTGCTTCAAGGAGACGATAAGAATGGCAAGAAGGAAGTCAAGGCTAATGAGACTCAAGCCAAGAAGACAGACTCCAAGTGGGGAGGAAATCAGAGCAATCAAAACAACAAGAACAACAAGGGCAACAAGGCCAAGGCAAAGGACCCAAGAAAATGCAACTTCTGTGGGATTGTTGGGCACATAGCCAAGGATTGCAGAAAGAAGAAGAGGAAGCGGGGCGAATGCTTTCATTGTGGAGAGACTGGACATTTTAGCAAGGATTGCCCCAAGAAGCAAGGGTAGAATCAGCGTGCAGGACCTTCTGGAGGGCAAGTGCATGCTCTCAACACTGCTCCAGTTCAGGACCGAGGTAGTATTTCTGTAGAAAGTCTTGTTTATATTTCTGACTTTCCTGTTCGCACTTTATTTGATTCTGGCGCATCGCATAGTTTTATTTCTTCTGATCTTGTTGAAAGTTTGCACCTAAGTACTAGTCTAGTTGAGGATCCCGTTAGTGTTTCAAATCCAATTGGGGGTTCCGCCCATCTATCTATGATTTGTGTGGATTTGAAGATTTCTATCTTGACTGTAGAATTCACGTGTAATGCTTATGTTCTCGGGTTCACGGGATACGGGTTGATCTTGGGCATGGATTGGTTGTCCAATTATGGAGCCATTCTCGATTGTGAGCATAGGGTTGTGAGGCTCATGACTCGCCTCGGTAATACCCTAGAAATTTCTTGTAACCCTAGAGGTCCCGTCATGTTATGTTATCTTGAATCTCTTGACTCGTCCATCGATGATCTGCAATCTGTAAGGGTGGTCCGAGACTATCCTGATGTCTTTGAAGAAGTTAAGGGGTTACCCCCTAAAAGAGAGATAGATTTCCGCATTTATCTAGTCGATAATGCCAAGCCAGTATCATTGCCCGTTAGGCACATGGCCCCACGTGAAAGAAGGGAGCTCAGTAAGCAAATCAAGGAGTTGCTTGAGAAGAACTTTATTAGGCGAAGTATTTCTGAATGGGGTGCTCCGGTGGTATTCGCTACTAAGGCGGATGGTTCGCTTCGTCTATGTGTTGATTATCGAGAGTTGAACAAACTGACAAAGAAGAATAGGCACCCGTTACCAAGGATTGATGATCTCTTTGACCAGCTTGTGGGTGCTTCTGCTTTCTCTCAGCTCGATCTAGCCACTGGATTCCATCAGCTTAGAGTGGCTGAGGATAGTATTGATAAAACTGCGTTTAGGACTCCAGATGGATTCTTTGAATGGCTTGTCATGCCATTCGGTTTGACTAATGCACCCGCCTACTTCGTAGATTTGATGAGTTGGGTGTTCAGGGAGTTCCTTAACAAGTTTGTTGTTGTCTTCGTGGATGATATTATGATCTTCTCAAAGGATGAGGAAGAGCATGCTAGGCATCTCAAGGAAGTGATGGATACGCTTAGAGCATCAGTTGAAAGCCAAGTTCTCCAAATGTCATTTTTGGAGAAGGGAAGTTCGGTTTCTTGGACATATAGTTTCTAAGCAAGGCATAGCGGTGGATCCCGCGAAAGTGGTTGTGGTCCAAGACTGGAAGACTCCGAGGAATGCAACCGAAGTAAGAAGCTTTCTCGGTCTGGCGGGCTACTATAGGAAGTTCATCAGGGATTTCGCTAAGATTTCGGCCCCTCTTACTAAGTTGATGAAGAAGAACTTAGTCTTGGCAGGGGACTTAGAGAGTGAGCTTGCTTTTCAAAGGCTCAAGAGGGCTCTTACCACCGCTCCAGTTTTGGCATTACCCGATGGCGGTAAGATGTTTACCGTGTACACCGATGCATGTGGCACGGGGTTAGGTGCTGTTCTAATGCAAGAGGGTAGAGTGATATGTTATGGGGGTAGGCAACTTAAAGTTCATGAGAAGAACTATCCCACTCATGATTTGGAATTGGCGGCGATCATCTTTGCTCTCAAATCCTGGCGCCACTATCTTCTAGGCGAAAGGTTTGAGTTGTATACTGATCACAAGTCACTCAAATACCTCTTCTCACAGAAAGATCTGAATCTAAGGCAGCAAAGGTGGATGGAATTCTTGGCATCATATGACTTCGAGATAGCTTATACCCCTGGCAAGGGTAATGTTGTGGCAGATGCACTAAGCAGAAGTAGGTTGACTTTGAGCCCCTTGTTTGTTGAGATGAGGAGCCTAGAGTTCTTGGCAAACTTTGATTTTACAACAGCTGTTGAGTCAATGACGGGTTCGTTAGCTTCCCTTGAGCTTAGACCCACACTTCTGGATCAAGTAGGGACTTCACAGAGGGAAGACCCGCGGATAGTTGAGATCATGGACAAGTTGATTCGTGGTGAGACGTCTAGTCACCTTGCTAGATATACTATTGATGATAAAGGTTGGCTAAGGCGTGATGGAAGGCTATGCGTTCCACAAGTAGGAGACTTGGTGCATAAAGTTCTCGAAGAAGCACATCACTCGAAGATGACTATACATCCTGGTGGAGATAAGATGTATAGAGATATGAAGCGCATTTTCTTTTGGACCGGAATGAAGAAAGATGTGGCAGAGTATGTTTCAAAGTGCATGGTGTGCCAACAAGTGAAAGCCGAGTCAAAGAAACCAGGTGGGCTATTACATCCGTTGGAGGTCCCGCAATGGAAGTGGAGAGTATTTCTATGGATTTTGTGGATGGATTGCCTAGGTCAAGGAAAGGGAATACAAGCATATGGGTCATAGTTGATAGACTTACGAAGAGTGCTCATTTCATTCCTGTAAAGAGCAAGAGGACCGCATCATGGCTAACATCTATTTATCTTCGGGAGATAGTGCAGTTGCATGGAATTCCTTCTAGCATAGTTAGCGATCGTGACCCAATTTTCACTAGCCAGTTCTGGAATAGTCTGCAAGAAGCGATGGGTACGCGATTGAATCTGAGTACAGCCTATCACCCCCAGACGGATGGCCAAACCGAAAGGGTAAATAGAGTGCTAGAAGATCTTTTGAGGCTTTGTGTTCTTGACTTTGGTGGTACTTGGGAAGACCACCTTCCTCTTGTAGAGTTTGCTTATAATAATAGCTATCAAGCCAGCATAGGGATGGCACCATTTGAAGCTTTGTATGGGAGGCCGTGTAGGTCACCATCTTGTTGGTGGGAGACAACAGATAGGCTTATACTTGGGCCCGATATGATATGGGACACATCCGAGAAAGTTGAATTGGTGAGAAGACGGATGAAAGCAGCCCAAGATAGACAGAAATCCTATGCTGACAAGCGACGGGCAGATTTGGAATTCGAAGTGGGAGACATGGTTTTCGTGAAGGTTTCTCCTTTGCGTAATGTGGTACGTTTTGGAGCAATTGGGAAGCTGGCACCAAGGTTCGTAGGACCCTTCCCTATCATAGAGAGAATTGGAAAGATGGCCTATAAGGTGGAATTGCCCGAGAAGCTAGCCGGAGTACATAATGTCTTTCATGTCTCGCATCTCTGAAAGTGCTTACATGAGTCCGCTGAGGTGGTTGAACCAAGCATCCTTGAAGACGTGGAGGTAGAGAAAGAGGCAACCTTGAGGAGAGCTCCGATTCGTATTTTGGGAACAGAGATCAAGAAGTTAAGGAATCGAGAAGTAAAATTGGTGAAAGTTCAGTGGAGTGAAGCCGATGAAGATGCAACTTGGGAAATCGAGGAGAAGATGCGCGGGCTTTACCCATTCCTTTTTGAGGGTACATTCTCAATCTTCTTTCCTAAGTAGCATATCTTCCTTTTTGATATCCATGTTTATCCTACTTATCTTGTTATCTCGTTAACCTTGTCATGAGAACCTTAGGTAGAAACCCTTTGGATGAAACATGTATTTGAAACATGTTATGCTTGATGTTTGCAAGTGGTTGCAAGTGTTTGCAAGTGGATACTCGTGGATGCATGATACACATTAGGCACTAAGATCAGCTCACACACTTTCATACTGCATATGCATGAGTGTTTATGCTTATTCATGGATGAAACTTGTATGCTATCACATGGATGTTGCATATGGATGGATGTAATGTGCACTCATGTAGAGACTATAAGTTATGTTAGGAATTTTCATACATATGGACGCATTACACTAACATATTTTGCATTAAGGGGGTTTAATGAATCAGTAACCGCCTGATTTTCGCATTAGATAAG
This sequence comes from Allium sativum, assembly GCA_030737875.1. Lineage (NCBI taxonomy): Eukaryota > Viridiplantae > Streptophyta > Magnoliopsida > Asparagales > Amaryllidaceae > Allium > Allium sativum. Next base: position 196,572,913 of record CM060910.1, on the reverse strand, counting down.
TACATATACACACACCTTTGCATATGTTCATACAACATTTAGAGTTTTTTTAAGGACAATGGTTACTTGTGGATGATGTTTTGAGTAGATGGATGATGGATGGTAGGATACGTTCTTCCTAACTTGGAGATTTCGGGGACGAAATCCTTTAAGGAGGGGAGAACGTAACAACCCGTATTTTGAATAACATGTTATAATGTAAATCAAGGCAGAAATTAAATTGTAAAATCTGAATCAAGGGAAACGGGCTGTGCCATTGCGTTCGTCTCGGAAAAATACGCGAAATAGAGTCCGAGTTTTCGAAAAACGGAGTCCGTATGACCAAGTTATGGCCCATTGAAGTTTTCAGAAAATTCCAAGCCCGAAAACAGTTCAAATTCGAATTCAGATTCGAATTGCAACCAAGGCAGAAAGGGGGGAAATTTTCCCGCCCCAGGCAGGGTCGACACAGGGGTCGACACCCCTGTCGACCCCCCCCCAATGGGTTGACACCCATGTCGACCCATGGGTCGACCCAGGGGTCGACCCCCCCCCCCCCCCCCGGTCGGACCAGTTTTTCTGGTGCACCATTTTGACAGGTTAGGTCTTGCTCTGGAAGTTTCTGACGGGAGTTGATGGCTCAGATTCGATTTAGGGTTAATCCTATGGCTAAAACTAATCCTAAACTCTATAAATAGACCATAATACCTAGCCTAAATCATCATTAATCATTCCTACAACTAAATGCTGCCCAAATGTTCACTAATCATGGCCTCCACCTTCTTCATGAGAGCATGAGTGTCTCAAATCAATCTATGTCATAAAGGAGCCATCTTTCTTAAGTAAAATAGCCATCTTTCTTTGTCTTTGGGGTTATTCCTCCTTGTTCTCAAGTCTTGAAGTGGAGTTTATCGTCTTTGGTTGCGGATTTGCTAGTGTGGCTTCGTCTCAATCTTATTTATATATATTATAAGTCTTCATAGCATTGTAAGCCCTATACTACTCTTAGATTCTAACTATGAAGTTAAATGTTACATGTTGCAAGTTGAGTTTGGGCCTAAGTATGATATGTGCTTTGATTCGAACATGTTATGCATATGTTTACCCTATGCAAGTTTGTAAAGCCATCACCTTGACCTTGTGCATAGAAAGCTATGACCTTTGATTTGAAATGTTGCATCATGCAACATGAGAACCCTCATAACCTTTATGATAACTTGAATATAATGTTATATGCGAACTTCTAGCCATCATCCTATGTCATTTATGATCATGTTTCACCTATTTGCTTAAATTCGATATTATGCATGTTTTGAGGCCTATGATGTAATATGCAAGTTTATGAATATATCTATGTCTCATATGCCACCATGTTTAACTTGTGGCCAACCTTATTACCTTATGCCCTTTTGTCATGTTTTTGCCAAGTTCCCTCTTTTGATCTATGTTATGTTATGCGAAACGTACATGCGATGGGAATGCGTTGGGTTGGGTAATATTAATGACATGAAAACATGGTTTTAAAATATGACATGAACATTGACTTGTGATTATGTTTGTAAACATAATGATGGACATGACACTTAGAAAATATGAGTGTGGCCAACTCGAGGTTGGGTTGAGTTTGTAGCATAAATCTACCCGGAACAGACCGGCTTAACTAGTGGCTACAAACAATAGGACCCAATGTGAGTAGTTGGTCATGTTGTGCTTAAACCCGAGGTTAGACTAGGTTGTGGTGTAAAGCTACCCAGACCCGCCCGGCTTAACTAGTAACCACAACAAGGTCTAATGTGAGAGGTTGGGTGCATTAAACTAATTAATGCCACATGGTAGGGTTAAGTCATGGACCACTTGAATACTTAACCAATTAGACATGATGGGTTGACGCGGTTAAGTCATGAACCTTGGATACACTTAACCAACTTGATACTTGATTGGATGGGGTTAACCACACTTAACCCACTAGGAAACCCTAGTTACGCGGTCCTTATCAGCAGTAACCCACTAGGGAGTATCGGATACCCTAGGGACTAGGCTAGGGTGGGGCACGATTACTGGGCTGGAGTGTAAGCGACCAAAAAGACGGCAAAAGTAGGTGCGCCATAGTAGATTCCGACGGACCATGGTTGAGCACATTGTCCGGGGATGAAAGACAGACTTGGGCACCAGTAGGTTTTGACTGTGCGTGCTTGTTTCGTGTCAGTGGTTGACACCCTAGGGCCGGATACACCCTAGGGTGGACCTAGCACAGTCGACTACATTTCATGTTCGGACCGTATGACACCGATACACGACGAGTTACGCTTTTAGGGAGCCGATCGACTAGACCGAGTAGTTGGACCTTGATTTAGGTCATCTCATGGGTTTGGGCCAGCTTTGGGCCAGCTTTGGGCCAAGGGATCATTTCTTGTTTATACTTGACATGGATAGGAATACTAGTACACACTTGGTGCAACTTAACCTTGTATATGCGATGCCACACTTGATCTTTCTTGTTAACTTTTCACCATGCCAGTTATCACCCTACACCTCATCTCTGTTTACATGTTCAGTTAACTTTATTAGTTTTTATACTAATAGTAGATAGGACTTACCAGTCTTTTTGACTGACCCATTTTCTTTCGCCTCTTTTCTTCCGTTCCCCCCCCCCCTCAGGTTTACAGGGTGGAAACACTGGTACTTAGCTTGGATCTTTAGCTGCTTTTCTAAATAGCTCACGTATGGTTTGAGCATGCTATGGCCTTATGCTACTTTGGGGATAGTTACTTTATGTTTCTTTTTCAGTTTTCAGTTTATGTTCTAGACTTTGTTTTATGGGAAAATAATGAACAAATACTTTGATGTAACTTAACTATGGTTTTGAAATGCTAGTTTTATCCGCTGCTTTATTTACTCTGTTTTTACTTATATGTTCTGTCTTGTGATATCTGCATGCATGTTACCTCGTTTAACGCCCCTCCAAAGCTAGTGTGCTTACAAGAGTGGCATTGGCGGAGGTGGGGTGTTACACCAATCCACTAACGTAAGTATGGACCGGCCCTTCCGTTCACAGGGTTCACTGCGGGGGATCTGAGGCATTTGCTAGAGTGTCTTGAATCGTTGAGGAGCCATCCCTGGCCTCGACTCATGACGGAAGTCCAATTTCCAATACGTGACTTTTCGGTTTTAGTTGTAGAACTAGTATGGCGACATGATATATGGTACCCCTGCCGTTTATGACTGATACATTTATATTTGAAACTGATTTTGACACTATACACTTATAGTAATATCAAAATGATTTGTTTTAAACTTACCAAGCATGTTTGGCTATTATAAAGGAAAACTCTATCCTCCAGCTTGCATTGCATTGTGTGATGGGACCTGAGTCTTATAATAGCTTCATTTTTCGAAAAGCATTGCACTGTTTATAAACTGTTTTATGCACTGGTATTCTTGGGAGAAAACCTGTTCTTTGTTATACGGTGTGGTCCCTTGATTTACTTTATTTTTAAAGTAAAGTTTTAAATAACTATTTTAGTTCTCACACTAGTCCCATGACTGACCTAGAGTTTATTGTTTTAACCTAAACTTTGGGTGCCCCTATTTCCCACATGGGCAGCTAGTAGTTTTGGTTTTGCAGATTTATTTTTACAAGATCCTGGTTTATAGCTGGAGCTATATTCGGAAAGCTTTGCATCCGTGTATCTCTTTCAGTTGTGCTATGTAGTATTTTTTCCGCTGCTATGTAATGTATTTTAATCTCTGATATTTTTCTAATGTATATTATTTATTCATACTCTGTTATATTCTTGTACTCTGATGTATTTGTTGTAATAGAAATGAAATGTTCTAATATTTGCGTTCTGATTTGTCAAGTTCTCAACTCAATCAGTCGTTTCCCTTCTCTTCGGAGATCGGAGGATTTCAGATCGTTATATCAATTCAAAGGGTACGGGAAAGTCAGTATGTTTTACTCTTATAAAATTATTGAGATAATTAGTGTTTTGATTGATTTGAATGGAATTCAAATTGGATTGAAAAATTGAATTGGAACTTAACTTGGTTAAGTGAAATTAAATTAAGAAATGGTTTTGAAATTAAATAAAACAGATTTGGAATTTGGAAATTAAATGAATAATAATTAAATAGAAATCAATCGGATGTTAATCGATTAATATTTAATTATGTTAAACCAAAGTAAATATTAATACTGAATATAAATTCAATTTATTAATTGAATTGGTTGTGTATTAGTTGTTGATTGTTTGAATAAAATAAATCAATGGTTTAAAATAAGTTAAATGAATTAGAAACCAAGAGAAATGAATTCCAATATTATAAACTGGAATAAAACCACATATAAATTGAAATTGGATAATTTAACCCTGTGTTTGCATATGAATGATGTTATATGTTTGATTGTGGGAATTTGCTTAGTGCTCCAGGTTAATAAATGAAACGTTATTTGAAATTTCATGTACTTGTTACTTATATATTGGATTGAGTTAAGTACAGGTGCCAGATGGCTTGAGAATTGATATCGATTGCATAGTTTGCACATAAATTGAGCAAGTATGCAATAGCGCTCGCAAAAGGTACGCCTACGTGAAAATATAAATTTTGGGTTTTTGGTTTTTGTTTTCCGACCTTGTGGATCAATGTATATATATTATTTGTTCCTGCGATATCGCAGATGTCACTCCGTACAAGTGAGACTCTACCGAATTTTTCCGAGAATTTAAGGTGTTACAAAATTTTTGATATATTTTGAAAATTTATATTTATAATAATGAATTGATTTTTGATTCAAAATAAATTGTATTTTCAAAATTAACGGGATTGTAGCATTTTCTCACCTTAGTAATTTCAGGGACGAAATTCTATTAAGGGGTGAAGAATGTAATGTCCCGTATTTTTGGTAGTCGAATATTTAATTTATTTTATTATTTTAAATATTATATTTGGAATATTAACGGATTTTAATATTGAATTCATTTATTTAAAATGAAGTTTAAACATTAATTTATATATAATTATAAAATGAGCTCGAAATGGTGCACTAGTTCGTAATATTGAGTTTTCAACTTCAATTGAATATACAGGATCTGATATAAGACGGATTTCTGTGAAACAAGAAACGTTGGAATCTTGTTGATTTTAATTTTCATATGAAAGAGAAAAATCCAGATTTCGTGTTATAGATTGTTAGTCATGTCCAAATCAAATTTTAAAATAGTCGCTATGGAAATCATTATTTAAATATAATGTTTATTAGTTAAAATAATAGGGTTTTAATATATATATATATATATATATATATTTGTATACCATTTAACTCTAGATGTTGATATCGAGTATTATAATTCATATTGATTTATATGTGGAGCTATATGATATTTCAATTGAGATATTCACGATAATAATAATTTATTATTATCGACTTTTTTTGGAATTTATATAATATCTTATTTATATTATATAAGCCTTAAAATAGCGATTTTTGCAAATAGTCACGGATTTCAACAGAATTAGTTTCAATGGAAACGTAACGTTAAATTATTGTACTGTGTTAAATTACGTGACAAACCAAAGTCATACATGACAACGACGGCCGTAAACGCCCAGTCATTTTCTATAGCGTGTAATTAAATTAATTTAATTTAATAAAGGGATATTTGTGTATAACTTGAGAAGACAATCGAATTAAGCCACGAACCCAAATCCGTTGAGTTTGTATCGACGTTTAGAGTTAGAATAGGTAGGTAGTTTGTTATTTATGGACATCGGCTATTTCGGTGTCCAAAATAGCGTTGTTTGGCATATAAAAATAGCATACAGGGAAACAGACTCAGAATGCGCTAAAATTTGTGTCATTGGATTCAAATTAATTAATTATTATAAGATTTTGATTTTCGTGTCAATCGAACAAACCGTTTGATCGTGGCAACGATAAATGCCTTAATAGTTTATATTATTTTCTCCAATTTAGACAGGGGTAACTCTGGTGGAATAAATGACTAGTCAAACGAACTCCGATTTTAAAGAAACAAATTTCGTTAGATCCATAAGAAAAAGGTCTAGTACAATTTCAAAGTTTCAATTTTTTTGGATTTATTTTGTGATTGTAGGAAATTTAAAAGCATGATTTCTAGCCTGTCATTTATAAAGGACTTTTTACAAACGACCTCGAAATTTGACGAAACCTGTCCCACCGGGTCCTGAATATTTTTTTATACCAGGATTAGGAGTTTCGTCTCGAATGGACGTCGTATGTGCTTGATTTAGCACGATACTTCATGAGTAAGTTTTGTTATAATAAAATAATATTATAATATACCATACTCTATATAAAGCATGCACAATCCTAATCTCAAGTCAACCTATTATCTCGTGGTCAATTCTTTGGCTTCCTCCACCTTACTCAATCAACGTACCGCATCACGTAACCTTCTTCCACCAAAATCGATCAATCCATTAACCAAATTGAAATTCTTTCTTATATAATAATGTCGTGCTCAGTGTACTCTTGCTAGTGAACAGTGGACATCTTTTTCTGTGGACCATGATAGCCATAGTTTGGCACCAAAAGAACCGACGTTCGTAAGACTATTGAAGGCGGATGGCGGCTCAGAACCAAGCGCAGCTTCAGGCGAGAGGGAAGCAGCTTATGGCGCATCGCCTGGTGACCGCCGATGATCTTCATGAGGTTGAAGGAAGGGTGCGTCAATTGAATCATAGAGTCAGTGATCTCGGGAATCATTTGCGAGGAGGTTACAAACAGCATGGTGGTTTCAATTAGCAACAATGAACCATCGGGTGAAGGAAAAAGTAGTTGGAGAGAAAAACAGTCGGCCTGAAATTCTTTAAATGTAATTAGTTTATTAATTTACTAATTAAGCAATAATAAGATTTTAATTTAATCATAAAAGTTTAAAACATTAATTGCATGCAGTCTGCCAATTTGTTACAGCGCGGCGGCAGGGTGAAGAGTTGGAGAACGGTGTAAGGCAGAGAAAGAAAAAGGAATCGACTAGTTTTTACAATGTAAAGTAATTTAACTGAAGCTAGGTTAGTAATTTAATTTAACAACTATTAATTAATGATTTAATTAAATGTGTATTAACTTAATGTAAATTTATTGCAGGATTGCTAATTGGGTACCGTGAACGGCGTGAGGGAATGAAAATAATACTGCCTTTATTTATTTACACATGTAATTAATTTAAGCTAAGTCATTAAAAATTAATATATATATATATATATATATATATATATATATTAATTGTATAACTTATAATGCTTGTAACTCACTCATATCTTAATAGAATCGGACAAACAATATACCATGGAATCACCTTGATGAACACTACATTATGGAATAGATTTGACAGTATTGGAATCAGATGTATTTTCAGTTAAATTAAATGCTGATTTAATTTAACTGAAACGAGCCAATTAAATGATGAACCAAATCAATGTATGTTAAACTCACTCACTTATCCCACTTATATATTTATATAAGTCGGGTTTTTATTTTGTGTGCTATGGTTGCTAATGATTGATTGTTTGTTAAATATATATGTGCGTGTGTCTGTGTGTGTTAATATATTGATTGAACCGATGAAATTAAACGTTGTTTAATTTTAGTGAAACACCAAATCGTTATTCTAACGATTATTTCCAAACGAGGTAACTTACCATGTTGGTTACGTTTATAATAATATAAACGTATTAAATTGAAAGTTGAATGTTTGAATTATTATTATGGATTGATTGTTGAATATTATTTATGTTATTTGAACTGAATGAATTTATGTGAGATAATATATTTTAATGCAGGGAAGATCAGGTTGGAGGGATCCAACTGGATTCCTTAAATATATTAAATATTATTAGTTTTCATATTATGAAACGACCCAAACTTCCCCATAAAGGAAAGCCTGGATTGCTTTGAGAACAACACACATCAGAACACAAACTGAAGAACATTTTATTGCTGATTACAACAATTACATCAGAGTACAAGAATATAACAGAGTATGAATACTTATTGCATAATAGAGATACAATAATATCAGAGATTTAAATTACATTTAAATAGCAGCGGAAAAATAATACAAATATACAACCAAAAGGAATACACAGATACAGAGCTTTCCGAATATCGCTTCAGCTGTGAACTAGGATCTTGTAAATATATCTGCAAAAAGCTACTCGACTGCCCATGTGGAAAATATGGGCACCCGAGTTTGCCAGTGAAACAAACTATAGGTCAGTCATGGGACTGGTATGAGAAATCTTACTTAACTTATCTAATAATAAGGCTAATCACAGGATCACGCCGCTAACGCGGAACGGGTTTACTCCATTGGATTGTCAGTGCATGAAATAAAGTAAATCCTTAAACAACGCAATGATTTTTAGAAAAATGAAACCATTATAAGACTCATGTCCCATCACACAATGCAACGCAACCCGAAGGATTGAATTTTACCTTATAATGGTAAAAAATGCTTGGTACGATAGAAATGGATTTTGATATTATTATTAGGGTATATATGTTTCAAAAACAATTTCAATCATAATGTATCAATCATAGACGGCATAGTACCCCATCCTACTATGTCATCACACTAGTTCTACAATCAAAACCACATGGTGTCATATTGGAAATTGGGTTTCCATCATGATTCGAGGCTAGGGATCGTCCTCTCCGATTCGAGACACCCTAGTAAATGCCTCAGGATTCCCCGCAGTGAACCCTTGGATGCGGTAGGGCTGGTCCACACATACGTTAGTGGATTGGTTGTGCCTGAATACACGCTTCCCGGTTCCTTCGAACCTCTAATATGACCACTTACGGCCTATAAACCCGAGCCGCCTCAATCCATCAACCACATAAGTAAAAATTTCAGGGCTGGTAAGTTTCTGACACCACTTCTAGCTAGAAAGAAACGTGTGCACTCCCTACGGTCCTGATCCCGTTTTTGACTCATATGAGGTGTGAGGTTCGCGATGTCATGCTATACACAAAGCTATGCCGAAATAGGCTATGGTTTGATCATCCCACAAGGCTCTGCTTTTCAACAAAAGCCTTGATCATTTGCATTTTGGCGTGCCACATTGACAATTCACGCCATGCGATCAATAACTACCAATATATACCCTATGAGGGTGCTAAGCAAGATAATAATTTCTCCACCACCAAACTGATATATATTAAATAGAAATCAATTCAATTTACATGGAATGAAATTCAATGTCAGACACACATCCATTTACAAGTCCGTTATGGGTCTGAATGAAACCGGAGCCACTAGGTTCCCGCATATCCGGGCAATCAACAAGTACGTCCAGACAAACTACCACTATTAACCCTTTCCTAGGAGCGACCCAGTTTGGGGCATCAGTAGTCGTCCATTCGATGTGAAGATCGCCGGTCTTCAACCATCGTCTTCGTCTTCGACTCTTAATCATCGTAGTAATTATTCGGGATGGATTAAACCCGGTCTTTCCGAATAACATGCGTATTTTAATAATTAAAAATCAAGTGCTATAAAAACACATCCAACGCCTCATTCCAATTCAGAATATTCTTCTAATAAAATATTCACATTATCTTATCAAGGTATATTCTTTACATTTATTCTTAAATATTTCTTATAAAGATTTATTAAAATACTCCAATTTGGTTTTAAATATCAAAAATCATTATTTAATGATTATTTAAATTTAAGAAATTAATCTTATCTTTAACTGGGTTAAAGAACTAATGTCATTTAAAAAATAGTTCACGGTAAACCCGAAATCGTCTCCCACAAAATGTGGAATTTTCACAGAAATCAAATCAATATATAATCCATATGAATTTCTGTATCAGACTAATAATATAAATGGAATAATGGCAAAGCCTTTTAAATTCCATATGTAGTAACGGTCTTCTTTTACAGAAGCTTATCTCGATTATTATTAAATCGACTTCCATTCAATTCCAATTTAATATATTAAATTGGAAAAACTTTACTTTGGAAAAATTCACATTAAATCTAAATAAAAGATTTATAATTTCCAAGTTACATTTTCACTGTCAATTGGGTTAAAGAACAGATGTCGCTTAAAACACAGTTCACAATAAACCCAATTCACACTTTCATTTTATTTCACTTACTATAATTGAAAAACTCTAAAATCTTAATTAAAAGATTTATTCTTTTCATAAGGGGTTCAAGAACAGTGTTATTTAAGACACCATTCATGACAAACCAAAATCCAATTTATTTAATTCCAATTAAATATGAGTTAAATGGAGAACTTCACCAAAGTATTCTTTTTCTAAAATATTCTTTTCTAAAATACTGTTTTTCTGAAATATTCTTTTTCTTAAAATATTCTTTATTGGAATGTGACTCAATCAATAACCATATAGTTTCAGTTACATGGTTTCCATATATTGCATGTAATCAATAATCATGATAAATAATTATTACACATCCAAATAACAACCAGAGTGGATTCTACAACTAAATATTGGGATTATTGTATGTCAAGTATCATCCCAATACCCGTGTGGGGTTTCATCCAACAAACAAATAATAAATTATTTGTGCACTTAGGTGATGTGTGAAAATTATCGTCCCAATCACATAAACAAGTCGGATAACTTGTAAATGGAAGTGTAATATTCAATTTGAATATACTAACATTATCTTTAATATGTCAAACATTTCAACATTACAAACATATATTTCAAGCCATCGCTAACATCGTATTTTTAACATATGGATATTCTATTTTAATATCTAATCCTTCTTACTACAACCAACATACAATGAAAATATAATTTTCATCGTGAGTTTTTCTAATGAAAATGACTTAAAATAAAAATGAAGTTTTATCGCCAAATCTTTTATTGCACAACAAATGACAACAAAATGTGAACTTTATATTCTAATCTTTTATTGAAAACTAATTGGCAGTAAAAATATAATCTTTTTATTTCAATCATTTTACTGTATCAAGTGAAAAAAAATATAATCTTTTTATTTTAATCCTTCTACTGAAACAAAGTGACAATAAAAATGTAATCTTTTATTTCATTTCTTTTTATTGAAAACATATCACATAAAAATTATCCTTTAATCCTATTCTTTTTAACGAGAATAGTATTACATAAACATGTATGTTTTTAATTCTATACTTTTTAATGAGAAAAATACTACATAAAAATGTGAACTTTTATTTCTATTATTTTTATTGTAACTAATCGACAATAAAAATATCAATTTTCATATCTTTTGTGTAATCCTTTTCAATGACCAAAAATGTATATTTTGGTGTAATCCTTTTCAATGTCCAAAAATGTATATTTTTATCTAATTCTTTTTAATGGCCAAAAACGTATATTTTAATCTAATTCTTCTTAGTGTACAAAAATGTCTATTTTTGTCTAGTTATTTTCAATATAAGAAAAAAAATGTTCATTTTTATCTAATACTTTTTATTCTAATCTTTTGACACAAATGTTAAATTTGTTTCAATAACATGTTTTAACACAAATGATAATTTTTTATTTCAATTTACATGTTTTGAGAAAATGTTATTTTTATTTCTATAATCATTTTTTGACAAAATCTCTTTTTTTATTTCAATAATCATGTTTTAGCACAAAAGTGTTATTTTATTTTAGCTTCACATTCCTAACAAAAATGATATTTTTAATCCTGAGAAACATTTCCTAACAAAAACGTTCTTTTAATCATATTAAACATTTCTTAACAAAAAAATATATCCTTTTAATCATATTAACCATTTCTTAACAAAAAATGTCCTTTTAATAATATTAAACATTTCTGAACAAAAATGTCCATTTAATCATATTAACCATTTCTTAACAAAAATGTCCTTTTAATCATATTAACCATTTCTTTACAAAAATGTCCTTTTAATCATATTAACCATTTCTTAACAAAAATGTTCCTTTAATCATATTAACCATTTCTTAACCAAAATGTCCTTTTAATCATATTAAACATTTCTTAACAAAAATGTCCTTTAAATCATATTAACCATTTCTTAACAAAAATGTCCTTTTAATCATATTAACCATTTCCTAACAAAAATGTCCTTTTATTCTAATGGCAAATGAAAAGAGAGTTTTAATGTCATAACCTGTCCAATGTTTTCTAGTGACAAATAGAAGGGGAGTTTTTGTTTGACAACAATTCTATTTTTCAATATGACAAATGAAAGAATATTTTTATGTTTAATCATTTCTAACATCTCATGTTGACATAAAAGAGTATTTTTTTTTTATGTTGAATTATTTCTAACAATTCACGTTAACGTAAAAGAGTAATTTTTATGTTAAACTATTTATAACAATTCATGTTAACATAAAAGAGTAATTTTTATGTCAAACTATTTCTAACAATTCATGTTAGCATAAAAGAGTAATTTTTATGTTAAACTATTTCTAACAATTCATGTTAACATAGAATAGTAATTTTTATGTTAAATTATTTCTAACAATTCATGTTGACATAAAAGAGTAATTTTTATATTAAACTATTTCTAACAATTCATAACATAAAAGAGTAATTTTTATGTTAAACTATTTCTAGTAATTCATGTTAACATAAAAGAGTAATTTTATGTTAAACTATTTCTAATAATTCATGTTAACATAAAAGAGTAATTTTTTATGTTAAACTATTTCTAACAATTCATGTTAACATAAAAGAGTAATTTTTTATGTTAAACTATTTCTAAAAATTCATGTTAACATAAAAGAGCAATTTTTATGTTAAATTATTTCTAACAATTCATGTTAACATAAAGAGTAATTTTTTATGTTAAAGTATTTCTAACAATTCATGTTAACATAAAAGAGTAATTTTTTTATGTTAAATTATTTCTAACAATTCATGTTAACATAAAAGAGTAATTTTTTTATGTTAAATTATTTCCAACAATTCATGTTAACATAAAAGAGTAAATTTTTTTATACAATAAAATATGGGTTTATTGTATGAACACATTTTGGCAAACATGGATATACATAATTCAATTTAGTCGTTCATCACAATCACAACACAATCAACATTGAAATAAATATATACAACATTAGCATGAATTTTATATAGAATGAACATAAATTTCACAACGAAATAAATAGTTAATTTTATTTGAAATAGAAATCTCACATCGCTTTGTCTGAATTTTCAAAGCGCTCTGTTTCAGCTCTAATTAGTTCCATATTGTAGATCTCTTCTTCATGATTCCAATGCATCGAAAGTCGTTCAATTTCGGTTATGTATGAACAAGTTATAGATTTCACAACATTTTATTACTTTAAAAATTAATTTACAATAATTAATAAACTAATTATCTTACTTAACTCATTCCTTACTCATCGTTCCTCTTCCAGAAAATGTTCGACCCATCGTTCACCAGAAAAACGCCGCCTTTGCAAACCCACCACAGTCGAACGGAGCCACCAAAGATGATCATGGCCGTTGAATATATTGATCTTAGAATTTATGAAATCATTTATGGATTGAGAGAAATTGTGGAATCAAAATTGGAGATCGCTGGCCTTCCATTAGAAATGGGCGGCGACCATTGATTTAGTTCAGGGCGGCGGCTGATAAGAAATGGGATTAGGGTTAAGAAAGTAAAAATGATATTATATAGTGAGGAAATTATATTTTTATTCCTTTATTTAATTAATATTTTTATTTATTTTTACATGAGGTCTGAAGATTGTAAATATATAAAGAGAAGAGAGAAGAGAGGACAAAATAGGGGGATAAAAGGAATAGTTTCGTATCTAAAAATGAATTTGAATGATAAATAGAAGAGGAGAGAGAGTAGAGAATAAATGCACACGTTATTTTCCCCATATGCCTCTTTGTATTTACAAACAAATTAAATGCTTGCTTTATTTTATCTAATTGTTTAAGTTGTGCAACTTTTTAATGATTCATCTTCTACATTAAAAATATAATTTCTAATGTGAACACAATTTATTTTACATTGTGACATATGAAAAGGGAAAGTGCAATTATGCTCCTTGGATATTGTAAATCAATTAATTTACCCACATGCCACGCTTAGACTCCATTTAAATAAATATTGTGAACCACTAATAAATGTCATTTATGTAGTTTCTATTATTGCTCTAACCACGTTTTCTTTTAACTTATATTGGATTGCAAATTTCAATATACCCTATAATATTTAATTAATTAATGTCAATAATTGTGTTTAGTCTTATGAAAATTAAACTTACCAATAATAGAAGTTGTTTAAAACACGTCATATGGTTGTATATTGCATAAGGATAATCGTTTAGCTACCCGACATATGATATAGGACAGACATTCCATTTATACCACTATTGAATTCTAACTTTCAAATTAAATGAATTATTATATATATTAAATTCCAATTTGAAATTACCAACGATAAACTCTTCTTATATTACTCCTTTCAATTCAAAGTTTGAATTATATGGAACATCTTTATCTTTATTACATTTATTGTACTATGAATAATATGGTAATAAATTTAGACTTATAGGTCTACAAAAATCAATCATCATTAAAGCTTCAACATACGTTTGAAATTAATTTAACGTTTATTGCACCATTTATACTTATAATTTGATAAATTAGTTTTGATGATATGCCAATACACAAATAAAATCCTTGTTTAAGATTAAATTAAATTGCATGGTTTATTTAAATATCATTTAAGATGGACAAAATTCGAAATATAATATTAATTTGTGATAATCTTTTTATTTTTTATTTTTTTTTGATGCATTTTCTATATTATATTTCTTAAAATAAATTTTAAATTGGTTCTGATTTTCCGGGTTGTTACAATCACCCCCACTTAAAATCTTTTCGTCTTCGAAAAGGAATGAAGCTAAAGTTGTTTAACTAATCTATCTCATCTTTCATTCATTTTTTTTATTCAATTTTCAATCAGTTCAATATTAAATTTGATTTAGCTAAATTTATCATTCCAATAATTTTATTAGTTAAACTAATAATCAAACATCACAACCAGCAATCAATTAGGTGATTAACCTTTCAAATATATATAACTTTTATATATAATCAAAAATCATATTTTTAGTGCAAATCACAGCAATATATTCTAACTATATTTTGGTTCTCAAACCAGTCAATTGGAAATATATAGAAATCCCACTATTGAAACTCGAACATAAACAATGATGATGCGGCCGCATCACCAGAATTATCCCCGGGCGACAAGAGCGTGATTCTATATCTATCCAGTATATTAAAACTTCGAATATCCGTTAATTACTCGTATATTCAAAATCTTTATATGCTCGATTGTCCAAATTAAAATAATATAATATACTCAAATACGTATTTTAAGATAAAATTTTCAAAACTAAATTGTTTTTTTTACTTTTTTTTTTTTAAAATAATACTCTTCACACTCGTTCTAGGATATGACTGATCCTATCTCTAACGAGTTATTCTCATAGGATATTACTAATCCAATCTCCAATGAATTCTTTCATTCGGTTCTAATGTGCCTTGTTCTCGAGTGTAACAACCCGCATTCTACGCATCGGAGGATCGTAGAATATTTATTTCTTTCTTATATGAAGACGTATGGTCATGTAACTTTGGGAAACGACTATCGGGGTCATTTCCCATGTTCATGATTTTTGCTGATTTTTAAATGACCGTTTTGCCCCTAGCTGATACTATTTTAGCCACAATTTTTGACTGGAAAGGAATTCTGGCCTAAAATCACTTCCATTAGATTCGTTTGATGGTTTACCTTTCCGTAGAGTGGTCATAATAGCCAAATGGACTTACTGTTCGGGAGATATGTCTGAAATAAGGTTTGGAAGGTGAAAAACTGCTTAACCGAGCCAAATAGGGTGATTAGTGAATGGGCCCATAACCCATTTTGGGATTAGGGTTATGGGGAGGCTGAAAAGAGTTAGGAATTCATTCCATTCCAGTTTTCTAGCCTCCACTTACCTCTTAGAAACCCTAAAAATGGCCTCCAACCTCTAAATCACCTCCAAATCACTTTCTAATCAAGGATTAAGCTTAGCAAAATCAAATCAAGGGAGATCTTCACCAATTCAAGATTGGAGCAGCTGATTTGCATTGTTATTCGCGCCCAAACATAGATTTATTTCAGATCTAAGGTTTATTTGTGGCTAAGGTGAGTGATTTGCATAGTTCCTCACTAATTATGGCTAATTAAGGGTAATTAGTGTCAATTAGCGAATTTAAACATGATAAAATTCTGGAAAATTATCTATAAATTCTTATATGATGTTTTAGACCTCTGATATGAACTTGGGTTAATTTGGTTAAGTTTTGCTAATCCTATCATTAATTATGCTTGAACATATTTAAGGGAAAATATTGGGTTTTGGCTATGTTTGATCCATTTTAACCTATCATATTGTTGTTTTAGTGTTTGTGGTTGATTATACATGTTTCTATGAATGTATGGTATGCTTTGTGATTGATTAGAATAGTTAGAATGGTCGAAAACGCCGTCGAGTAGCGTAAACTGCTTATTGGAAAAAGTGCAGGAAATTGGCCGATCCGGATCGGAACGGAGAAAAGGACCCGATCCGAACCACCTCCCCCGCGAGTTCAGAAGCTCCGATCCTCTCCGTTAACATTGTATGGCAATGCGACTTGGAGACTCCGATCCGACCCAGTGTGCTCTGAATGAGGCCGATCCGACCCATCATCCTAAGAAGACCTCCGATCCGACGTTGGGAGAAAAGGAGGAAGCCTGTGCTCCGACCCGAACCGATGGTACCTTCCGATCCGATCTGAAGAAGCTTGCCAGGGAGTGTAGACCTCGATCCAATCCGGAGCAGAGAGTAAGGTTTGTGCTGGAGATTCCGAACCGATCCGATTGCTTAGGGAGGAGCATTTCGATCTGAACCGAACTGATGATTAGGGGGAGATCCGAACCGACCCGGTGATGACCAATAACCCGAGATGCAAAGGTAGTCCAAATGGAAGCTAGAGCTCAGGATCTAGTTGGGAACCAATGAGTTCACTTCATGATTGGGCTTTACTACGGGACGTGTGCTAAGGAGTTGTTGACGTTCATAACTTCGATTCACCACTAAAAAGGAATGATGGGCTACATATCAGTGCAGTAGAGTCATTACGACTCGAGGGGCAAAGTGATCGTAGCAGGACTACGTATCAGTGCAGTAGAGTCATCATGACTCAAGGGGCAAAGTGATCGTAGTAAGACTATGAGCCAGTGTAGTGGAGCCATTGTGACTCCATGGGGCAGAGTGGACATAGTAAGGGATTAGTAAGGTTATGAGCCAGTGCAGTGGGGTGTGTACGACTCCATGGGGCAAAGTGGACATAGCGAAGGATTAGTGGATATGGATCAGTGCAGGGAAGCAATTGTGATTTCATGGGGCAAAGTGATCATAGCAAAGTATTGGGTGATCGAAGTGGTGGATATCGTATACTTTACGCACTGAGTGAGAGATATGAGGATGGTTACTATGTTTGATTGTTTGCCATCACTATGACATGCACACCCCCACCCTCGTTTTCTGTACACCATTTATTCAGTGGCACCTTAGAGTGTTGTACAGTATGTAGTGCTAACTCTTTGGTTGCAGGTCCAGGTTCAGGTATGGTTTAGTATACCTGTTATTGTTCTGTTTAGTTGCTTATCGCTCATACCAGACTTTTTGTCTGACCCATAGTTTTATGTCTCTTCTTATTACTCTGGGTGCTCACACGAGCAGACTAGAGACAGGTTAGCTGGTGATGCACGAGTAGCGGATCCGGAGGCGAGCAGGAGGCTTCCACGTATGATATATATATATATATATATATATATATATATATATATATATATATATATATATATATTCTCCCTGTGTCGTTGCTGGTCACTACTTTGGGCATTAGTAGTGTACCTTTCTTGTTTAGCTCTTGAGACAGTTTTTTTAAAAGTTGTAATAATGTTGGCTTTGGATCATAAGCTGTACTTTGGATTTTCCGCTGCTATGATAGTTTGTTTTCAGCTTATGCATTATTTCACATGTTTTATGTCAAGTATGTTGTTATTATATTTTGTTTCATGCGCTGTGAGACATTCTACAGGTACCTTGTTGATTCTTCGTCTTCTTTTTTTCCTTTTCTGACGACCGTCCCATGCTAACTGGACATATGTACAACGCACTTTTGGAGTAAATGTCGGTTGGTGCGGGGCGGGCCGTCACATCGAGCTCTATAAACCAAAGCTCTAATACCAAATGAAATGACCCAAACTTCCCCTTAAAGGAAAGCCTAGATTGCTTTGAGAACAACACACATCAGAACATAAACTGAAGAACATTTTATTGCTAATTACAACAATTACATCAGATGTAATGACCCGCATTCGCAGAGGGTATTATAATTAATTTATTTAATTATATAAATACCGATATAGTGAATTAAATGGTCGTGGAATTAAATAATGGTGAATATTTAATTAAAATAATAAATTAAATAATATATTTAATTCTAAAATAATCAGAATTGGCTGAAAAGGCGATATGGTGTGAACTGGATCATCTGTGATATTTAATTCAGTTAAGAATTGAATTAGATTAACGAATATATTATTTGAATGACAGTTTGAACGTATAATTATATTATAATTAAAATCGAGCTTGAAATGGCGCTGCAGTTCGTTAATTGGCGAATCGAACTTCAACTGAATGTACAGGATTCGTTTTAAGCCGGATTTCTGTGAAATAAGAAATGTGTGAAGCTGGTGGAGTATATCATTCTAGTGGAAGAGAAAAATCGGGATTTCGTCGTGTAGATTTTGATTCACGACCAAATCAAATTTTAGAAAAGTCGCCATGGAATTCCTTTATAATTTATAAAGGAATTATTTATATATTTAAAAGGGATTTCAATATTAATAGAATATCGGGTTGACCCAGATTTGAAATATCAAGTTAGAAATTCATATAGGAATATTCTAGAGATGTATGGTATTCCACTGTGAATACAGACGATAATATTTATTTTTAAAATATTTAATTTAATTATATTTAAATATATTTATATATTTAAATGGGTCATTCAGAGCTTTAAAAATAGCCGGTTTTGCAAACGAAGTCGAAATTCGATGAAACCAATTTAGTTGGGTCCGCAATGTCAAATAGTTGTTAGATTTCCAGTTTCGTGATTTTTAGAGTCATTGTGTGGCCGTACGGATTTATAGAGTGAAAAAACAGTTAGTATTTCGACGGTTAAAAATACGTTGTGTAAGCATACGAAGTCGGAATTCGACGAAACCAGTTTCGTTGGGACCGTAATATCGAAATCTAGCTGCATGTCCAGTTTGGTGATTTTTGAGTATCGTATGTAGTCGCAGGGATTTTTAGAAGGATGATACAAGGAGAAAATCAAGAAAATAAAATATAAAATAAAAATAAAAATATCCCACTTCCTTTCCTTGGTCAAAAGCAATCCACGCGACATCCTTCTACAACCACAAATCCTACCTACCACGAATACAACTATATAAGACCACCGATAGTCTTTACAGTGAAAAAATTCCCAAAAGAAAATCAAGAACAAATACAGTAAAAATTCTAAAATACCAAAGCATGTATATTATTGTTTCTGGGTTGCTCCTCTTTGAACATGTAGGGTTTTTGTTGGGTGCGATGTGGGTTTACTGGTGCTCAGAAAACTCACGGTGGGCTTAGGGTTTGGGATTATTTGGAATTTGAGCATCAGTTGGTGAAATGAGGATTGGAATTGGATTCACGGAGTTGATTGGCACTTGCGTGCACCGCCTGGTGGGTTGCGGTTTGATGAAAGTGACGAGGTCACTGGAGGAGGTCGCCAACAAACGGCGATGACAAGTTCGGAGTTTTTGGTACAGGGTGTTGCTGATTTGGATGAGGACCGTTTTAGTGGTGGTTGCGCCAGATTTTGGTGACCGAAGTGATGGAGGAGGGCGGTCAAAGGAGGATCGAGCAATACTGGAGTTGCAGTGTTCGAGTTTGGGGAAGATAGGATTTTTCGGGTCTGGCACTTAAAGGAAGCGGGTCTGGTAATGGGTGGGTAATGGGCCAATGAATGATGGTAAGGCCCGGTCTGTTATATTCATGTTTTATATAAAATAAATTGGTATATTTACTTAACAAATCATAAGTTCTTCATACATGATCGGAATTGGACAAAACTGGATCCGTTAGGAACGTATGGACGGGAGCAGTGAAATGGAACTGACCACGAGTCAATTGAAGCTCGTTACAATTTATAGCAAAATAAATTGTCCGTCTGAATCAAGCGATGGTTATCGTTATTAACGATGGTCGTCCAATGTGAGTAAATCTCACTAACTCTGAATAATTTATAATTTCATGTTGTATTTTTAGAACTGTTAAATATTGGCTGATTGACTGTGTGTTGACCGTTTGATTGAACTGCTAGTCTGTTAGTTGAATTTCTATATTGATTCTGTTTAACAGAATATATCATATGGAACTGAAAGTGATGTTATCTATATTGTTTAACATCTGTGATGCAGGGAAACAGGGTGGAGGAATCCAACTGGATTCCTCAACATTTATTTTACTGTGATTCATATATTGTGATATATGATGTGATATATATTCTGTTGTTGAATATGTGTGTTTGGACGATATTTATAGTTGTTATATGGTATGTTAAATACCATAAGAAATACTGGATGTGGGAAAGGGAATTTTCATGTGTATTTTGAAAATAAATTATTTATATAAAATCGATGGATTTTATATAGAAAAGGAAAAGGGTTTTATAAAGAAAATAATTATAAAATCGAAGGATAAGTTATAATAAAGGAGATATTTATTTGTTAAATAAATAGAATCGAAAAGGAAATATTTGTAAGTCATGTATAAATAGAATTAAAAGGAAATATTTATAGGAAATTATATGTTAAAAATAGAATTGAAAAGGGAATGGTTATTTGTTAAGTAAACAAATAGAAAAGGAATAAATTAAAGGAGTTAGTTCAAAATAGTTTAATTGAAAGGAGTTATTCGAAAGGAGTTAAGTAAGGAGTTAAGTAAAAAGAGTTAATCAGTTAGAGTTAATCGATAGAGGTAAATCGAACTAGAGTTATTTAAATAGAGTTATCGAATATTAGTTTATTCGAATAGAGTTAAAGGAAAGGAGTTATCGATTATTAGTTAATCGAAGGAGTTATCGATTATAGTTTAATCGAAAAGAGTTATCTATTAATAATCGAAGTGAGTAATCGAATATAGTTTATTCGAATAGAATCAATTGAGTTAATCGAATATTAGTTATTCGAATAGAGTTAAATAGAGTTATCAAATATTAGTTATTCGAATAAGAGTTAAATAGAGTTATCGAATATTAGTTATTCGAATAGAGTTAAATGGAGTTAAAGGAATAAATCGAATATAATTTATTCGAATGGAATTAAAGGAGTTAATCGAATTTGGTTTATTCGGATAGAGTTAAAGGAGTTATCGACTAGAGTTAAATCAAATAGAGTTAATCCAATAGTGTTAGTCCAATAGAGTAAATTGAATAGAGTTATCGAATATACCTTATTCGAAGGAAAGAATTATCGAATAGAGATGATTTGAAAGAGAATTACGTAAGGAATTTTGATAAAGAATTAAAAGGTGAACTTTGTCTATTTCAAGGTTAGAAACATTGTTCAGTTAAGGTCTGAGAGGTAGTATTACCCCAACTTGATTGACTTCATTTTTAACTAAGGAATGGTTAAGGTTCGATAGTGAAGGTGGGTTAAAGGAATTTAGTTAATAAGCGTAATGGTTTGAGTTGGCATCGCGATGGTTTGTTTAAACATCTGTCTAAGTCCAATGAAGGAGTTTTGGAAATGTTTTCCAAATAAGAACCAGAAATGTTTTCTGATATAGAAAACAAGAAATGGAAATGTTTTCCAATGGACAAAACTTCGATAGTCTGTGATTTAACCATCAAAGAAAAACAGGTGTGCAAACAATGATAGTATTTCCATTTGGAAATAATATCATTGTTTGCACACCTGTTTTTCTTTGATGGTTAAATCACAAACTATCGAAGTATTTTCCATTTTAACGTTGTTAATATGGAGAGACCGGTTGAATTATTATCCAAAGAACCACTCTGTATTGGCATAAGCGTTGCGAATCATATATGCCAAAGATAATTGAAGACGGAGTAAAGTGCAAGGGCTATTATATAAGTCTTAGATAACGGTGCCTAAGATGGATGTATTGAATAGTTCCTTCGGTTCATTCTTTTCCTGGATGACTTGTATGGACGGATATCTGACAGAGTATTTCCAGACGATCATGTATATTGATTTCTCCAACCGTACCAAGAGTGGAAGCGGAGAAGGAAACTTCTTTTAGCTAACACATAATGTATGGTTGAGGACGTCAATCGGTGATTTAATGGATTTGACGATGTGGCATTCAAAGTGAATCTGGTGTGATGATAAAGCGTAACCTCAAGCCTCATCAACCGGTAAATGACAGAAATCCGGCAGGCAGCATGGCTAAGTCGGACGTTCCGAAGTAGGGTGTATAATCACCTGATCTAGAGTTTCATTTACTTCTAAAAATCTATTCTTGATGTTGTCCCATTCGGGAAATGGTTGCTGATCCCAACCGTTGGTGATATACATTCGATACACTCAAGCGAAATGAGTGGTCGGTCATGTGTGGCCGGGTTGCAAGATGTTCTTGTTGAACCCAGTCTATTCCTCTCTAGAGGTACACTAGCAAAAGGTGGTTCCATACCTTGTCATAGTTGGAAATCCATTACGCAATACGTGCTTGCGGTTTTGATTATATACTATGTATGTAGAACGTGAGATGAAAGCATTTCTGCTAGATGATTATTATATTGTGGTTGATAGACATTATTATAATATCAAAAGGTTTTTGATATAAAGATATTTTGGATTCTTATAAGGGAAAAACCCGTTCCGTTATACGGCATGGTCTTATGAGATATCTTTTAATGGCTTAAACTGTTTTTAACTGTTTTACTTATACCAGTCCCATGACTGACCCGGAGTTTATTATGTTTTGTTTTCCCTAAACTCTTGGGTGCCCAATTTTGTATGGGCAGTCAAGTAGTTAGGAATTTACAGATACTTAAAGAGCTGGAGCAGGAGGCTTCAGGATCGTATAGCTATAGTTATTTTCGCTGTGTTGTAAGTGTTGTACTTTGATAATAATGTATATTCAAGTACATATGTATATTTCAAAGTTATGTTACATATATTATATGTTATTCGTTCCGCTATGAGATTCGTGTTACTCTGATGTTGTCTTCTTCTTCTATTCTAAGTTTCTATCTTATCTTTCCTCACCCTCTGTTTTCTTTCTATTAATTATCTGATTTTTAGTTTAATTTGGGGTTGGACTTGTGTTTTTGGTCAGCTCAAATTGGACCGGATTTTCGGGTCATTACAGTTGGTATCAGAGCTTAAGTTAAGTAAATTACCTTGGCTATGGGGCGTGACTCGGTAGAGATTGGGTTAGCAATACCCTAGATTGAGTTTGAGTGTATATATACGAGCGCGTATTTGTTATTCAATACAAAATTGTTTTATATTGTGGAGATTTATTGATTGAGTGGCTTATGAACTTCTGGTCGGTCAGTTTTATCCATTGTATCGATAAGAGTTACTAAACACTTGAATACGATGAACCGTCATGGTATGTTTTGAAAAGAGGGTAAACGAAATAATTTTACCCAAATTATTTTTTGATATAAAGGATTTATATCAGAATGATTAAAATATATTGGATATACTGGTTGTTATTATAATCAAGTAAGATTATAAATTAAATGGTTATGTAAATAACCAATCAGAATTCATATAAGTGAAATACGTGAAATCAGATGAGTTAAATCTGAATTTAAACAAGAAATTGAATTAAAATTCTGGAAAATTGGATAAGTGTTTGTAAATGGATTTGGATTAAAAATAAGGAAAATTTAAGATCTTGGGAGATTATAAATTGTTTTACAAGCAAGTGTGAATTATATTTTGAAATGAATTTCAAAGTGGAAATGTTTAGAAATGGTTTAATATTATTGAACTCACTTCGATCGCTGGAAAATAGATACTGATGATGACAGTTGCATCATCAGTATTCATTTTCCAGTTGTAAGTGACGAATTACTACCAGAGATACTGTTTTGAATTTGTTTTGGGAAAGACAAGTTGTGTTGAATTTAAAAATGGGATTTATAATATAAAATTTGAATAGAAATTGAATAGAATTAACTAAGTCGAAGAGGAATTAGTTAATTGAGTTTTGAATTTGAAGTTGAACTTTGAAAGGTGAATTGGATTTATAAATGGATATTCGAAATCGAATATGGAACTTAAATTTGAAATTTGGATTCAAATTAGTTAATGAGAAAGTTAAAATATATTTGAACATGTCATGTTCAAATTTAAAAGTGAAATATACTAAAGAGTTAATTAACAAATTAATTAACGAGTTGAGTTAAAACGATCAGGTATAGTTAAAATAGATTGGGCAGGTATAAATATACATGAGACAGGTATGGATAAGGTATGAAGGTATATAAATAGAATGCTCGACGGAAAGGTATGTATTTAATTCATATATGAGATTTTATGCGCCGTATCGGCTAGCCACTTGGCTTTTTCTTTTTCTTTTGGATTGGTGAGGGCCATGGGAGGCTATTTGAAATATCCCGATGCTCCTGGTACAAAGGAGGTTATGGCGAATTTTTCCGGGAATTTAAGGAGTCATAATATTTTTAAGATAATTTGATAGTTAGAAATCAACGTATCGATATATATATAGAAGTCGATAAGGAAACGAACTTAGAAATAGAATAGTAAAATCAAAAAGGAAGATTAAGAATAGAATCTAGTAAAAATAGAAAGATGAAGCGTATATGTGAGAGGTAGTTATACCACAACTTGATTGATTTCATTATTAACAAATAAATAGTAAGATTTCAAGCTCGAAGATCAATGTTGAATAAGAGTTAGTTGAATATAGAATTTGGGTTGTCGTAACGATGTTTTACACAACATCCGTTTTAACCCAAATAAGTGTAAGCTTGGAAATATAATAAAGAATATTTCCTAAGTATAGAAATAAACGAGATCGGAAAAGAGATAAGTAATTGGAATATTTTCCAATTATAAATAGCATATATTTTCTAAAGTTTAGAAAATAAAGGAAGGCGATATTCGGAAATGTTTTCCAAATAACATAAAAGGCTAATATGGTTATTGAAAATATTTGGTTAACAAATATTGATAAAGAAATAGAGAAGTGATTTAACTAATGGAATATTAATTAAGGGCTCAGTGACATGTTCAAAAGGAAAATTTGATTTTTGAAAAGAGTAAACTGTTAAAAAAACTCCCAGGGAAGACTGTTGGAATTAAAAACAAATTTAACAGAAATTTGTGAAAGCAAAATTGAATTAAAGTAAAGCCAGTAAAGTGGTAACTGAGATTGGATTAGAATGATATCAAGACAAATTGGATTGTGAGATTCAAATTTGAAGTGTAATGTGACAATCAAGTTAAGAGTTAGGAATCGAGAAGAAACTTGAGTTGAAATGATATTTGGCTCGGATATAAGTGAATGGTTGTGTTGTGGATAAAAGCAGATTGGAATTTGATTGGGATGACCCTTGTATCCGCTGAATTGATAACAGGTGGAAAGGATAAAATGATATGCCAACAAAAGGTACAAGTTTATATTTCTATTGAATATAAGATTTATGAGCCGAATTGGCAAGCCGCTTGGCTGTTTGATTTTCTTTTGGGTTGGAGATGGCCCAGAGAGGCGAATGGTGGTTTGACGTATTGACCAGTACAAAGGAGGTGCTGGCGAAATTTTTCAAAAAATTAAGGCGTTAGAAAATTTTCAGGATTTTTGAAAATTTTCGATAATAAGAATTAATTAATATTTAATTGAAATTAAATTGGTTCAGTTGAAACTGAAGTTAAGAAGCGAACAAATATGTTATAACCAGTCGATAGGGTCGTCCTCTACCTTTTAGCAATTTCGAGGACGAAATTATTTTAAGTGGGGAAGATTGTAATGACCCGCATTCACAGAGGGTATTATAATTAATTTATTTAATTATATAAATAGTGATATAGTGAATTAAATGGTCGTGGAATTAAATAATGGTGAATATTTAATGAAAATAATAAATTAAACAATATATTTAATTCTGAAATAATCAGAATTGGCTGAAAAGGCGATATGGTGTGAACTGGATCATCTATGATATTTAATTCAGTTCAGAATTGAATTAGAATAACGAATATATTATTTGAACGACAGTTTGAACGTATAATTATATTATAATTAAAATCGAGCTTGAAATGGCGTTGCAGTTCGTAAATTGGCGATTCGAACTTCAACTGAATGTACAGGATTCGTTTTAAGCCGGATTTCTGTGAAACAAGAAACGTGTGGAGCTGGTGGAGTATATCTTTCTAGTGGAAGAGAAAAATTGGGATTTCGTTGTGTAGATTTTGATTCACGTCCAAATCAAATTTTAGAAAAGTCACTAAGGAATTCCTTTATAATTTATAAAGGAATTATTTATATTTTTAAAAGGGATTTCAATATAAATCGAATATCGGTTGACCCAGATTTGAAATATCAAGTTAGAAATTCATACAGGAATATTCTAGAGATGTATGGTATTCCACTATGAATACAGACGATAATATTTATTTTTAAAATATTTAATTTAATTATATTTAAATACATTTATATATTTAAATGGGTCATTCAGAGCTTTAAAAATAGCCAGTTTTGCAAACGAAGTCGAAATTCGATGAAACTAATTTTGTTGGGTCCGCAATGTCAAATAGTTGTTAGATTTCCAGTTTCGTGATTTTTAGAGTCAGTGTGTGGCCGTACGGATTTTTAGAGTGAAAAATACAGTCAGTATTTCGACGGTTAAAAATACGTTGTGTGAGCATACGAAGTCGGAGTTCGACGAAACCAGTTTCGTTGGGACCGTAATATCGAAATCTAGCTGCATGTCCAGTTTGGTGATTTTTGAGTATCGTATGTAGTCGCAGGGATTTTTAGAAGGCAGATACAAGTAGAAAATCGAGAAAATAAAATAGAAAATCAAAATAAAAATATCCCACTTCCTTTCCCTGGTCAAAAGCAATCCACCTGACATCCTTCTACAATCACAAATCCTACCTACCACGAATACAACTATATAAGACCACCGATAGTCTTTACAGTGAAAAAATTCCCAAAAGAAAATCAAGAACAAATACAGTAAAAATTCTAAAATACCAAAGCATGTATATTATTGTTTCATGGATGCTCCTCTTTGAACGTGTAGGGTTTTTGTTGGGTGCGATGTGGGTTTACTGGTGCTCAGAAAACTCACGGTGGGCTTAGGGTTTGGGATTATTTGGAATTTGAGCATCAGTTGATGAAATGAGGATTGGAATTGGATTCGCGGAGTTGATTGGCACTTGCGTGCACCGCCTGGTGGGTTGCGGTTTAATGAAAGTGACGAGGTCACTGGAGGAGGTCGCCAACAAACGGCGATAACGAGTTCGGAGTTTTTGGTACAGGGTATTGTTGATTTGGACCAGGAGCGTTATGGTGGTTGTTGCGCCAGAGTTTGGTGACCGAAGTGATGGAGGAGGGCGGTCAAAGGAGGATCGAGCAATACTGGAGTTGCGGTGTTCGAGTTTGGGGAAGATAGGATTTTTCGGGTCTGGCACTTAAAGGAAGCGGGTCTGGTAATGAATGATGGTAAGGCCTGGCTGTTATATTCATGTTTTATATAAAAGAAATTGGTATATTTACTTAACAAATCATAAGTTCTTCATACATGATCGGAATTGGACAAAACTGGATCCGTTAGGATCGTATGGATGGGAGCAACGAAATGGAACTGACCGCGAGTCAATTGAAGCTCATTACAATTTATAGCAAAATAAATTGTCCGTCTGAATCAAGCGATGGTTATCGTTATTAATGATGGTCGTCCAATGTGAGTAAATCTCACTAACTCTGAACAGTTTATAATTTCATATTGTATTTTTAGAACTATTAAATATTAGCTGATTGACTGTGTGTTGACCGTTTGATTGAACTGCTAGTCAGTTAGTTGAATTTCTATATAGATTCTGTTTAACAGAATATATCATATGGAACTGAAAGTGATGTTATCTATATTGTTTAACATCTGTGATGCAGGGAAACAGGGTGGAGGAATCCAACTGGATTCCTCAACATTTACTTTACTGTGATTCATATATTATGATATATGATGTGATATATAATTTGTTGTTGATTATGTGTGTTTGGATGATATTTATCATCGTTATATGGTATGTTAAATACCATAAGAAATACTGGATGTGGGAAAGGAAATTTTCAAAGTGTATTTTGAAAATGAACTATTTATATAAAATCGATGGATTTTATATAGAAAAGGAAAAGGGTTTTTATAAAGAAAATAATTATAAAATCGAAGGATAAGTTATAATAAAGGAGATATTTATTTGCTAAATAAATAGAACCGAAAAGGAAATATTTGCAAGTCATGTACAAATAGAATTGAAAGGAAATATTTATAGGAAATTATATGTTAAAAATAGAATTGAAAAGGGAATGGTTATTTGTTAAGTAAACAAATAGAAAAGGAATAAATTAAAGGAGTTAATTCAAAATAGTTTAATCGAAAGGAGTTATCGAATTAGTTATTCGAAAGGAGTTAAGTAAGGAGTTAAGTAAAAAGAGTTAATCCGTTAGAGTTAATCGATAGAGTTAAATCGAACTAGAGTTATTTAAATAGAGTTATCAAATATTAGTTTATTCGAATAGAGTTAAAGGAAAGGAGTTATCGATTATTAGTTAATCGAAGGAGGTATCGATTATAGTTTAATCGAAAAGAGTTATCGATTAGTTTAATCGAAGTGAGTAATCAAATATAGTTTATTCGAATAGAATCAATTGAGTTAATTGAATATTAGTTATTCGAATAGAGTTAAATAGAGTTATCGAATATTAGTTATTCGAATAAGAGTTAAATAGAGTTATCGAATATTAGTTATTCGAATAGAGTTAAATGGAGTTAAAGGAATAAATCGAATATAGTTTATTCGAATGGAATTAAAGGAGTTAATCGAATTTGGTTTATTAGGATAGAGTTAAAGGAGTTATCGACTAGGGTTAAATCAAATAGAGTTAATCCAATAGCGTTAGTCCAATAGAGTAAATTGAATAGAGTTATCGAATATACCTTATTCGAAGGAAAGAATTATCGAATAGAGATTATTCGAAAGAGAATTACGTAAGGAAGTTTGTTAAAGAATTAAAAGGTGAACTTTGTCTATTTCAAGGTTAGAAATGTTGTTCAGTTAAGGTCTGAGAGGTAGTATTACCCCAACTTGATTGACTTCATTTTTAACTAAGAAATGGTTAAGGTTCGATAGTGAACGTGGGTTAAAGGAATTTAATTAAAAAGCGTAATGGTTTGAGTTGGCATCGCGATGGTTTGTTTAAACATCTGTCTAAGTCCAATGAAGGAGTTTTGGAAATGTTTTCCAAATAAGAACCAGAAATGTTTTCTGATATAGAAAACAAGAAATGGAAATGTTTTCCAATGGTAATAACATATATTTTCTAAATTTAGAAAATAAGAAATGTTGAATATAGGGAAACATGAGATAAGTAAATTAATGAAATAAAGAGATAAATGTTAAATGATGTTTGATTGATAGTATTTCCATTTGGAAATAATATCGTTGTTTGCACACCTGTTTTTCTTTGATGGTTAAATCATAGACTAACGAAGTTTTGTCCATTTTAACTTTGTTAATATGGAGAGACCGGTTGGATTATTATCCAAAGAACCGCTCTGTATTGGCATAAGCGTCGCGAATCATATATGCCAAAGATAATTGAAGACGGAGTAAAGTGCAAGGGCTATTGTATAAGTTTTAGATAACAGTGCCTAAGATGGATGTATTGAATAGTGCCTTCGATTCATCCTGTTCCTGGATGACTTGTATGGATGGATGTCTGACAGAGTATTTCCAGACGATCACGTATATTGATTTCTCCAACTACACCGAGAGTGGAAGCGGAAAAGGAAACTTCTTTTAGCTAACACATAATGTATGGTTGAGGATGTCAATCGGTGATTTGATGGATTTGACGATGTGGCATTCAAAGTGAATCTAGTGTGATGATAAAGCGTAACCTCAAGCCTCATCAACCGGTAAATGACAGAAAAGTTGGTCGCTCCGAAGTAGGATGTATAATCACCTGATCTAGAGTTTCATTTACTTCTAAAAATCTATTGTTGATGCTGTCCCATTCGGGAAACGGTTGCTGATCCCAACCGTTGGTGATATACATTCGATACACTCAAGCGAAATGAGTGGTCGGTAATGTGTGGCCGAGTTGCAAGATGTTCTTGTTGAACCCAGTGTATTCCTCGCTAGAGGTACACTAGCGAAAGGTGGTTTCATACCTTGTCATAGTTGGAAATCCATTACCCAATACGTGCTTGCGGTTTTGATTATATACTATGTACGTAGAACGTGAGATGAAAGCGTTTCTGCTAGATGATTATTATATTGTGGTTGATAGACATTATTATAATATCAAAAGGTTTTTGATATAAAGATATTTTGGATTCTCATAAGGGAAAAACCCGTTCCGTTATACGGCGTGGTCTTATGAGATATCATTTAATGGCTTAAACTGTTTTTAACTATTTTACTCATACCAGTCCCATGACTGAACCAGTGTTTATTTTGTTTTGTTTTCCCTAAACTCTTGGGTGACCAATTTTGTATGGGTAGTCAAGTAGTCAGGAATTTGCAAATACTTGAAAAGCTGGAGCAGGAGGCTTCAGGATCATATAACTATAGTTATTTCCGCTGTGTTGTAAGTGTTGTACTTTGATAATAATGTATATTCAAGTACAAATGTATATTTCAAAGTTATGTTACATATATTATATGTTATTTGTTCCGCTGTGAGATTCGTGTTACTCTGATGTTGTCTTCTTCTTCTTCTTATATTCTAAGTTTCTATCTTATCTTTCCTCACCCTCTGTTTTCGTTCTATTAATTTCCTAATTTTTAGTTTAATTTCGGGTTGGACTTGTGTTTTTGGTCAGCTCAAATTGGACCGGATTTTCGGGTCATTACATCAGAGTATAAGAATATAACAGAGTATGAATACTTATTACACAATAGAAATACAATAATATTAGAGATTTAAATTACATTTAAATAGCAGCGGAAAAATAATACAAATTACAACCGAAAGGAATACACGGATACAGAGCTTTCCGAATATCGCTTCGGCTGTGAATCAGGATCCTGTAAATATATCTGCAAAAAGCTACTCGACTGCCCGTGTGGAAAATATGGGCACCCGGGTTTGCCAGTGAAACAACTACAGGTCGGTCATGGGACTGGTATGAGAAATCTTACTTAACTTATCTAATAATAAGGCTAATCACAGGACCACGCCGCTAACGCGGAACGAGTTTACTCCATTGGATTGCCAGTGCATGAAATAAAATAAATCATTAAACAACGCAATACTTTTTAGAAAAATGAAACCATTATAAGACTCATGTCCCATCACACAATGCAACGCAAACCGGAGGATAGAGTTTTACCTTATAATGGTCAAAAATGCTTGGTACGGTAGAAACGGATTTTGATATTATTATTAGTGTATATATGTTTCAAAAACAATTTCAATCATATTATATCAATCATAGACGACATAGTACCCCATCCTACTATGTCGCCACACTAGTTCAACAATCAAAACTGCAAGGTGTCATATTGGAAATTGGGTTTCCATCATGAGTCGAGGCTAGGGATCGTCCTCTCCGATTCGAGACACTCTAGAAAATGCCTCAGGATTCCCCGTAGTGAACCCTTGGATGTAGTAGGGTCGGTCCACACATACGTTAGTGGATTGGTTATGCCTGAACACACGCTTCCCAGTTCCTTTTAACCTCTAATATGACCACTTACGGCCTATAAACTCGAGGCGACTCAATCCATCAACCACATAAGTAAAAATGTCAGGGCTGGTTAGTCGCTGACACCACTTTTAGCTAGAAAGAAATGTGTACACTCCCTATGCTCTTGATCCCCTTTTTGACTCATACGGGGGTGTGAGGTTCGCGAAGTCACGTTATACACAAAGCTATGCCGAAATAGGCTATGCTTTGATCATCCCACAACGCTCTGCTTTTCAGCAAAAGCCTTGATCATTTGCATCTTGGCGTGCCACATTGACAATTCACGCCATGCGATCAATAACTACTAATATATACCCTCTGAGGATGTTAAGCAAGAGAATAAATTCTCCACCACGAAACGGATATATATTAAATAGAAATCAATTTAATTTACATGGAACGAAATTCAATGTCAGACACACATCCATTTACAAGTCTATTCTAGGTCTAAACGAAACTGGAGCCACTAAGTTCCCACATATCCGGGCAATCAACAAGTACGTCCGGACAAACTACCACTATTAACCCTTTTCTAGGAGCGACCCGGTTTGGGGCATTAGTAGTCGTCCATTCGATGTAAAGATCGCCGGTCTTCGACCACCATCTTCATCTTCGACTCTTAATCGTCGTAGTAATTATTCGGGATGGGTTAACCCGGTCTTTCCGAATAACATGCGTGTTTTAATAATTAAAAATCAAGTGCTATAAAAACATATCCAATGCCTCATTCCAATTCAGAATATTTTTCTAATAAAATATTCACATTATCTTATCAAAGGTAAATTCTTTACATTTATTCGTAAATATTTCATATAAAGATTTACTAAAATACTCCAATTTGGTTTTAAATATCAAAAAACATTATTTAATGATTATTTAAATTTAATAAATTAATCTTATCTTTAACTGGGTTAAAGAACTAATGTCATTTAAAACACAGTTCACGGTAAACCCAGAATCGTCTTCCACAAAATATGGAATTTTCACAGAAATCAAATCAATATATAATCTATATGAATTTCTGTATCAGACCAATAATATAAATGGAATAACAGCAAAGCCTTTTAAATTTCATATGTAGTAACGGTCAGAAGCTTATCTCAATTATTATTAAATCGACTTCCATTCAATTCCAATTTAATATATTAAATTGGAAAAAACTTTACTTTGGAAAAATTCACATTAAATCTAAATAAAAAGATTTATAATTTCCAAGTTACATTTTCACTGTCAATTGGGTTAAAGAACAGATGTCGCTTAAAACACAGTTCACAACAAACCCAATTCAAAGTTTCATTTTATTTTAATTACTATAATTGAAAAACTCTAAAATATTAATTAAAATATTTATTCTTTTCATAAGGGGTTCAAGAACAGTGTTGTTTAAGACACCATTCACGACAAACCAAAATCCAATTTATTTAATTCCAAATAAATATGAGTTAAATGGAAAACTTCGCCAAAGTATTCTTTTTCTAAAATATTCTTTTCTAAAATATTATTTTTCTAAAATATTATTTTTCCTAAAATATTCTTTATTGGAATGTGACTCAATCAATAACCATATAGTTTCAGTTATATGGTTTCCATATATTGCATGTAATCAACAATCATGATAAATAATTATTACACATCCAAATAACAACCAGAGTGAATTCTACAACTAAATATTGGGATTAGTGTATGTCAAGTATCATCCCAATACCTGTGTGGGGTTTCATCCAACAAACAAATAATAAATTATTTGTGCACTTGGGCGATGTATGAAAATTATCATCCCAATCACATAAACAAGTTGGATAACTTGTAAATGGAAGTGTAATATTCAATTTGAATATACTAACATTATCTTTAATATGTCAAACATTTCAACATTACAAACAAATATTTCAAGCCATCGCTAACATCGTATTTTTAACATATGGATATTCTATTTTAATATCTAATCCTTCTTACTACAACCAACATACACTGGAAATATAATTTTCATCGTCAATTTTTCTAATGAAAATGACTTACAATAAAAATGAAGTTTTATCGCCAAATCTTTTATTGTACAACAAATGACAACAAAATGTGAACTTTATATTCTAATCTTTTATTGAAAACAAATTGGTAGTAAAAATATAATCTTTTTATTGTATCAAAGTGACCAAAAAATATAATCTTTTTATTTTAATCTTTCTATTGAAACAAAGTGACAATAAAAATGTAATCTTTTATTTCATTTCTTTTTATTGAAAACATATCACATAAAAATACAATCTTTTAATCCTATTCTTTTTAATGAGAATAGTATTACATAAACATGTACGTTTTTAATTCTATTCTTTTTAATGAGAACAATACTACATAAAAATGTGAACTTTTATTTCTAATCTTTTTATTATAACTAATCAACAATAAAAATATCAATTTTTATATCTTTTGTGTAATGCTTTTCAATGACCAAAAATGTATATTTTGATGTTGTAAGAACCCGTAACTTCCCCGATAAGGAAAGAGCGGATACTTCGAGAACAACACACAAAAGAACGCAGACAGAAGAACATTTCATTGTTAATTACAACAATTTCATCAGATTCATGAATATACAGAGTATAAATCGATATTACACAGAAAATATCAGAGATTTAAATTACATTTAAATACATCGCAGCAGAAAAATAATACAAAACACAACTAGAAGTAATACACAGATACAGAGCTTTCCGAGTACCGTTCCGGCTGTAAATCAGAATCCTGTGAATATAAATCTGCAAAACCAAAACTACTAGTTGCACGTGTCAAAATAATGGCACCCAGAGTTTAAGTTAAAACGATAAACTCCAGGTCAGTTATGTGACTGTGTGAGAACTAAAACAGTTATTAATCTTTATTTTGAAGTTAGGTAAATCAAGGGACCACGCCGTCTAACACGGAACGGGTTTCCTCCCAAGAATACCAGTGCATAAAACAACATCGCAATGGTAAATAAAGAAATATGAAGCTATTATAAGACCCAGGTCCCATCACACAATGCAACGCAAGCCGAAGGATAGGGTTTTTACCTTATAATAGCCAAAGAATGCTTGATATGCTAAATTTCATGTTTTTAATTCTTAATCAGACTCCAACCGTAAATTAGTAAGAGAACGATTCCCTAAGTATTAACCCCGAAGGCCGAAACCAACATCAGACTAATACCCGGGAAATCACCCATCTTAGCTCGTTTCCAGTTAGTTTCTGATTTTATATACAATCATAAATGTCTATCATAGGAGACATGAGCGTCCCATACCACTATGTCGCCATATATAGGTTTACAATTAAAATCGAAACATCACGTATTAGAAGTTGGATTTCCATCTGTGAACCGAGGCCAGGGATCGTTCTCAACCGATTCGAGACAATCTAGCCCATGTCTCAGGAACAGCCGCAACTGCCCCATGGAGCGACAGGGCCGGTCCACTCGATGTGGATTATAGTGCCTAAACAATGCGTTTCCCCGCCCTTTGGGGCGTAAATGAGCCAACGAATGACTCCATCGGCTTCACAAAGTCACTGATATATCCGAGGCGCCTCGCAACAGCAACAACCACATAAGTCAAACTCGTCAGGGCGTGTCAAACCACTGACGCCACTTCTAACTAGAAAGAAACGCATGTCCTCCCTGAGGTCCTCTCCCGTTTCTGGTTCACAACCGGGGTGTGAGGCTCGCGAATCAACACTACACAAAGCTATGCCACATAGGTTGTGCTTTGATCATCAACCACAAGACTCTGCTTTTCAACAGAAGCCTTGATCATTTGCATCTTAGCATGCCACACAGGCAAACCACTCCATGCGATCGATATCCATCAGTCACACAGAATGGTATCCAATGTCAGACACATAGTCCATTTAAAAGTCCGTTCTGGGTCTGAACGAAACCGGAGGCACCTTGCCTCGCATATCCATCGATCTCTAAGTACGTCCGGACGACCACTAACTGATTCCCTCCTCTTTGGTATACAGCCCAATCAAGATCATCAGTAATCACCCAAACGACGTGAAGACCTCCAGTCTTCAACCACCGTCTTCATCTTCGACACCACGTCTAATCAGTTATTCAGAATGGGATAAACCCGGTCTTTCTGAATAACTCGCGTATATAATAAACAAGTGTTACACAAACACAACATACGCCTCATTCCAATTCATCAGTCACTAACCGTAAATTAGTAAGGGAATAATTCCCCAAATATTAACCACGAAGGACGAAACCAACATCAGATCAATACCCAAGAAACCATTCTTCTTAGCTAACCTACAGTTAGTTTCTAAATTTCACATTCTTAGGGAAAAGCTTCTATTAATTTTATCAAAGATAAATTCCTCAAATTTATTCTTTAATCTTCTTTTGAATATCAATTCAACTAGTCGGGATTAGCAACCCACACCGAAGTAATCATTTATCTTATTTCCCAATCCCAACCTATTTGTCCCATGAAGTAAAACAAGTCATATTTCATATCTAACACCACGGTGTTATCGGTAAATTCAATTACCATTTCACGTTCGAATCTAATTAAAGATTTAACTATCGCCTGGAGAAAAACTGGTGATACTCCATTCTCGATCTTTTCAATCTAATTAAAGATTTATTAAAACTCCACTTAGTTTTAATCTTTAACTGGGTTAAAGAATCAATGTCATTTAAAACACGGTTCACGATAAACCCAAAATCACACTCCACTCTATCAGCTTTTAACCGTAAAATAGCAAGTGAGCAATTCCCTAAGTATTAGCCCCGAAGGCCGAAACCAAAATCAGATCAATACCCAAGAAACCATTCAACTTAACTAATCTCCAGTTAGTTTCTAATTTTCTCAACTCCGTTGGGTCTAAGAACAGTATTATTGAAGATACCATTCATGACAACCCAAAATCACATTCCATTAATTATCGGGTTAAAGAACAAGTGTTATTTAAAACACCGTTCACGATAAACCCAAAAATCAATTCAAATTCAACCCCAATTAAATACCATTTAATTGGTACACTTCACTAAATTTAAATAAAAGATTTAATCTTTTTCTCAACTGGGTTTAAGGACAGTGTTAATGAAGACAACATTCACGAAAAACCCAAATCACATTTGATATTAAATACAAGGATCTGAATAGAAAATATATCGGCTTATATTCAATATCAAATTCTACGACCAACAAATATCGTATTGGAAATAACGATATTAATATATCTTTCAAATTCCCATAACAATATATGTTTCATCACGAAATCCAACATCGAAATATTACAAAGACAATTTCGATTCAAATCCATTCCAACTCAATTATTGGAAATTCTGGTTACCTTTGAAACCATTTCAAATCCACTTTATTTATTTTAAAAATAAATAGAATTATAATTCTAGTTCGAAACTAGTTCATTTCAATAAAAATCTATTTTTATCTTTTCAAATATGGAGTTTTTCATCCCAATTCTTCACAAATCATTTCTTATGATTTTACACAAATTATTACTAATTTTAATAATTTTATCAAGGCCCGTACAGTCGATTTCCATCAATGGCCATCGAACTGCACTTACAGCGACCTTTTCCAAATTTGATTTGGACATAATTCCAAATCCAACTGTTAGATTTCAAATCTCTAATATTCGTTAGAAATCTCTATTCGATACGAACCCCAACGGTTCCGGTTTTAGGAGAATCCGACGGTTGGATCTCCCGCAACGTCAATTCGAAGTCAGTGGTCGAAATTCGCGAACTGCCGCGGCGCGGCGCGTTTTATTCAGGCCATTATATATATAATATATATATTATATATATTTCGTCGATTTCCTTTTAAAACGTATTATATAAATCGTTCTAAATTCGTTTTCAAAACGATTTCAACTTCCTTTTCAAATTCAAATCAAAATTGAATTTTTCAATATAAATTCGTTTTAATTTCATTTCAAATCGATTTCAGTTCAATTTCAATTTAATTCGAATTTCAATTCATTTCAATTTAATTCGAATTTCAATTCATTTCAATTTAATTCAAATTTCAATTCGTTTCAATTTAATTCGAATTTTAATTCATTTCAATTTAATTTGAGTTTTGAAATCACCTTTAATATACATTGAAAAAAAATAAAATCGATATAAATATCGTTCACGTTAATATGGCGTCAATCTAATCAACACGGCTTTTATTCAACACATGAATGTTTATTCTATTCAACACACGAATATTTTTCAATTCAACACATGAATTTATTTTTTATTGGAATGAGGCCCAATCAATTACCATATAATGTTAATTATATGGATTTTCTACAACACATGTATATAATAGCAACGATAAATAATCGACCATCATCCAGAGTGCACCACACAACTGCATAAGCATTAAATATAAATAATTAACGCTTACACAGTTTGTCAACCCATCGATTGACATATAACTAAACAATTGGGATTAGTGTACGTCAAATATCATCCCAATACCCATGTGGGGTTTCAAATCAACAAACACAGATTTTATTTGTGCAGTTGGGCGATGTGTAAAATTTACCGTCCCAATCAATATCAGTCAAATCAATGTATATAAACAAATCGTCCGATTTGTTTATAAATATTTATTTTATATATACGTTAAAAATTATATTTTTAATTATAAAATATTTTCCACTATAAAATATTTTATTTCATTCCAAATCACACAATCAGATTTCACAACATAGCAACCAAACAAACAAGTCTTCCATGGTCTTTGGAAGATGGGTGTTGGGTGCTGCTAAGCACCGCCTGCATCCTAGTATATATTTCAACTAGAAAATAAAATAAAAGAGAGGAGTTCTCACTGACTAGCTAAACCAAACGCCACGATTCTTCTTATGTAGAAATCTTCACCGTGCTTCCAACGAGATCTGTTCAACACCGTTTGTGTTAAAAATTATATTTTTAACAACGTTACTCCCTATGTATATTTTTAATATCTCTACAATATAAAAATCACATTTTTATAATCTCTACTTTATAAAAATCATATTTTTATAATCTCTACTTTATAAAAATCATATTTTTATAATCTCTACTTTATAAAAATCATATTTTAAATCCGCCTTCATGATAATAAAAATCTCACCTTTATACTGTTCTCTTCATAATAAAGGTCATATTTTTATTCCTTACATCATATTTATAACAATCTATTCTTTATATATAAAAATATAATCCTTCTACTCGTAAAAATCATTTCTTTTATATGAACAAAATCTATTCTCTTATATGAACAAACCTTTCCTTTACTATTCATATAACAAAAACCATAACTTTACTTCAAATCCATATACAAAGAAATCGTGTTTTTATTTCAGATCCAAACATATAAAAATCGCAACTTTATATAAGTAAAAATCAGATTTTTAAAGACAGTATTATATTTCAAAACTGAAAATAAAGTAGATGTAAATAAATAAATAAATAAAAGACTCACTTTTTACCAGAGTTTTGGGGTTGGAGAAGAGGCTAGGGCGCATAGGTGGCAGCGCTGGCCAGGGGTGGGCCATCGCCGGGTGAAGGCGGCGGTGGGGCTCGCGCCGGAGTGGAGGAGGGCATCGGATTATCATCGCAGAAGGGAGCGGAGCGGCTAGAGTTTTAAATCGAAGTGGGGGCTAATCGAGGAAGAAGAAAAGGGGGGAAAGGCCATTACGGTGGCGGAGGGTTTGGGTGGGCGTGTCCTAAGGCGCTGGCGGAGGAGGTGGAAGGCCAGGGTTTGGCGGATTGGAAGCAAGAAAGGGGGGAAAGAGGGAGAGGAGGTCAACGGGGAGAGGAGGGGGGTTTGTGTCTGAGCTGGAGGTGGCGGAGACGAGGTCCGGTGGTGGGGCGCAGGCTAGGGGCGACAGCGGTGAACCCAGGGGGAGGCGCGACATTGATTTGAAGAGCAGGAATTTTTTTTTATTGTTTCTGATGTCGGGTTATGTAAGTGAGGGGGAGAGAGGGATAAGGGAAGTTATATAATATAATTAATTAATTAAATTCTCCACAAAGTTGACTTTTCACTCGAAACCCAATTCGAACCCAACGACTGTCGCCCTTAGCTAATTACCCCTATTCTGAACACAATGGGACATGTTTCGTAAGCCAGTTTGACTGTTTCGATCGGCTTCCATTTAAATTAAAATTTAGATCTATATATTCAATTTTTAAACACACATTTCAATTTACCGGGGACACATACAGTCTCTAAAAATTCCAGAAAAATTATTTCTACCTTCGTATTGATGATACGGTCCTAACAAAACTTATTTCGTCAAATTTGAAGACCGTTTGAAAAATGGTCATTTTCTGGTCGACCCAAATTGACTTAAACTGTTAAAACACGTTTAACTTCGCCACGCTCACAAATTAACTCAGAAAATTATGGATTTTGAAACCTAGCAATAATTTGACATCCCGGATCCAACAAAAGTGGTTTCGTCGAAAACCGAGGTCATTTGCAAAATTTCCATTTTCAAAGGCCTTTATATATATTAATATATATATATATATATATATATATTCCACGGCGACTATTCCGAATTTTCAACTGGGCATATCTTTTGATTCCCGCTATGAAATTTCAATTTTTCAGATTCATTGGAAAGATATTCTCAATTAGATTCTAATATTTTTGGTTTCGCCAAAATCCGGTTTATTTTGAATCCTGTACATTCATTTGAAATTCGAAATCGAATTATCGAACTACCGCGCCATTTTCAATTCCTTTTATATATATAAATAAATATTTATATTCTAACGATGACGTATATAAATATATACGTTCTATTTCTATTCAAAATAAATTTCTAGTCGATATTATTTAAAATAATTCATTTTAAATATTCAAATTCGCTAAAATTGTCAAAAATAAAAATTTAAAATTGGCTCAGATTTCCGGGTTATTACAATCTCCCCCACTTAAAACTTTTCATCCCCGAAAAGGAACGAAGCCGAAAGTTGTTCCACAAACCAACTCAACCTTCATTGTTTTCTTTATGGCTTAAGTTCTTAAACTTTTCAGTTTCTAAGAATTTTTCAAATTTTTCAAAAATTTGGCTAACAACCTAAATTTTCAAATTTTTTTGCCATAACCTCCCCTGCACCGGGGACTTCGGGATATTTCATATAGCCTCCCATGGCCTTCTTCAATCTAAAAGAAAAAGAAAATCCAAGCGGCTAGCCAATTGGCTCATAAAATCATCCAAACCCAAAGAAATACAATAAACATGTACCTATTTGTCGGGCAAACAATTTTATTCTTCTGCTCTAGCCTCCTTGCTATGACCTGTTCAATGTAAGTACATGTATATGCATGCAAATGCGCCTAATTTTAAATACAATCACTATTTGATCAATTTGGATAAAGGGTTCAACATTTAATTAATCAAACAATAATCAAACAACACAACCAGCAGTAAATTACTTGATTAGCTTTTCAAATTCATAACTTTGATACATAGTCCAAAAATCAGATTTTTGGTTGCAAAAATCAGATTTTTGTTGCCAAATCACAACAATAGGCCCTATCTAATTATTGTTCTCACACCAGTCAATTGGAAATATATAGAAATCCCACCTTCGTCACTCGAATATAAACACTGATGATGGCGCGCCATTATCAGAATCAGACCTGGGCGACTACAGTGTGATTCTATATCTATCCAGTATATTTGGGACTTCGTATACACGCTAGTTAGGCGTATATGCAAAATCTTCATATACTAGATTGTCCAAATCAATTTAAAATAAATTATTCAAATACGTATAATACGATTTAAATTTCAAAACATAAATTGTTTTTCTTTTTATATTTCAAAAATATACTCTTCACACTCGTTCTAGGATACTGCTGATCCCATCTGTAACGGGTCATTCTCGTTGGATATTACTAATCCAATCTCTGATGAATCCTTTCATTTGGTTCTAACGTGTCTTGTTCTCCGAGCTTTGTAAACCAAAGCTCTGATACCAAATGAAAGAACCCGTAACTTCCCCGGTAAGGAAAGAGCAGATACTTTGAGAGCAACACACAAAAGAACACAGATAGAAGAATATTTCATTGTTAATTACAACAATTTCATCAGATTCAAGAATATACAGAGTATAAATCAATATTACACAGAAAATATCAGAGATTTAAATTACATTTAAATACACCGCAGCGGAAAAATAATACAAAACACAACTAGAAGTAATACACAGATACAGAGCTATCCGAGTATCGTTTCGGCTGTAAATCAGGATCCTGTGAATATAAATATGCAAAACCAAAACTACTAGCTGCCCGTGTCAAAATAAGGGCACCTAGAGTTTAGGTTAAAACAATAAACTCCAGATCAGTCATGTGACTGGTGTGAGAACTAAAACAGTTATTAATCTTTATTTTGAAGTTAGGTAAATCAAGGGACCACGCCGTCTAACACGGAACGGGTTTCCTCCCAAGAATACCAATGCATAAAACAACAGCGCAATGCTAAATAAAGAAATATGAAGCTATTATAAGACCCAGGTCCCATCACACAATGCAACGCAAGCCGGAGGACTGAGTTTTTACCTTATAATAGCCAAAGAATGCTTGATACGCTAAATTTCATGTTTTTAATTCTTAATCAGACTCCAACCGTAAATTAGTAAGAGAACGATTCCCTAAGTATTAACCCCGAAGGCCAAAACCAACATCAGACTAATACCCCAGAAACCACCCATCTTAGCTCGTTTCCAGTTAGTTTCTGATTTTATATACAATCATAAATATCAATCATAGGTGACATGAGCGTCCCATGCCACTATGTCACCATATATAGGTTTACAACTAAAATCGAAACGTCAAGTATTGGAAGTTGGATTTCCATCCGTGAACCGAGGCCAGGGATCGTCTTCAACCGATTCGAGACAATCTACCCCATGTCTCAGGAACAGCCGCAACTGCCCCATGGAGCGACAGGGCCGGTCCACTCGATGTGGATTATAGTGCCTGAACAATGCGTTTCCCCGACCTTTGGGGCGTAAATGAGCCAACGAATGACTACATCGGCTTCACATAGTCACCGATATATTCGAGGCGCCTCGCAACAGCAACAACCACATAAGTCAAACTCGTCAGGGCGTGTCAAACCACTGACGCCACTTCTAACAAGAAGGAAACGCATGTCCTACCTGAGGTCCTCTCCCGTTTCTGGTTCACAACCGGGGTGTGAGGCTCGTGAATCAACGCTACACAAAGCTATGCCACATAGGCCGTGCTTTGATCATCAACCACAAGACTCTGCTTGTCAACAGAAGCCTTGATCATTTGCATCTTAGCATGCCACACAGGCAAACCACTCCATGCGACCGATATCCATCAGTCACACAGAATGATATCCAATGTCTGACACACGGTCCATTTACAAGTCCGTTTTGGGTCTGAAT
This sequence comes from Allium sativum, assembly GCA_030737875.1. Classification (NCBI taxonomy): domain Eukaryota; kingdom Viridiplantae; phylum Streptophyta; class Magnoliopsida; order Asparagales; family Amaryllidaceae; genus Allium; species Allium sativum. The sequence continues at coordinate 196,529,419 of CM060910.1, read as the reverse complement.
GAAACCGGAGGCACCTTGTACCTCGCATATCCATCGATCTCCAAGTACGTCTGGACGACCACTAACTGATTCCCTCCTCTTGGTTGTACAGCCCAATCAAGATCATTAGTAATCACCCAAACGACGTGAAGACCTCCAGTCTTCAACCACCGTCTTCATCTTCGACACCACGTCGAATCAGTTATTCAAAATGGGATAAACCCGGTCTTTCTGAATAACTCGCGTATATAATAAACAAGTGTTACCCAAACACAACATACGCCTCATTCCAATTCATCAGTCACTAACCGTAAATTAGTAAGGAACAATTCCCCAAATATTAATTGTAACACCCCACCTCCATTAAGGTCACTCACAAAGGGAATGCCTTAACTTTGGTAGAGCGTTTTAGTAGACAACAGAAATTTACAAGACAGATAAACAATACTTGAGAAATTATATCTTTATTATAGCGGAAAATAGAAACCAGTTTGGTTACATCTTTACCAAAAACTCAAGTACATAAATATCAGTCTTATTCAGAAAAATCATCAGAGTACAAAACTTTAAAGTCATAATCCCCACAGAAGCTGCCATAAAGAGTCAAGCCATACTTTAAGCACTCTGAGTACTTCAAGCAGAAGAAATCCGGAACAAGCTAAAGTATTCCCTCCTTGGAAAACCTGAGGGGAAATGGAAGAAAAGGGGCGAAAACAAGCAAGGTCAGACATAAAGTCTGGCAAGTCCAGTGACTTTCAGTATATGAACAGATAATAATAATCATGGCATGCAAATAAAACTGGATGAGGGATAACAGTAACAGGAGCAGCAGATGTACTTAGGTTAAACAGAAGGAACAGAATAATATTACTTTTCATTTCTCTGCACTAATACTAGTATAACAGGATTAGGTGTCACCCTAATGTCTAAACTGAAGAAGAAACAGGAACAAAATAATTTCCACAGAAACAGAAAGCTAATAATGGGCCTTACCACCCGAACAGAAACAGGCAGAAGAAGAATGCTGATAATGGGCCTTTACCACCCGAACTGAAATAGACAGAAACAGAATGTTAATAATGGGCCTTTACCACCCGAACAGAAACAGATTAATCCCTACGGAAACAGAATGTAGAATTAGGTGTACACTAGTAAATGGGCCTTTACCACCCAAACAGACGGTACCACGCAGACAGGTGTTGCCACCCAACAGAAACAGACGGTACCAACAGAAACAGACAGAACTAAGTGTACCCTAAAACCCTACCCCAAGCGATCGGCTCCCTAATACATAAATACCCTGTGTCGGCTCCACGATAGGGTGTATCACTCCCTAAAGTGACAACCAATTGGCACATGCCTATTTACAGATGTCACGGCGTCTTACATCCTCAAAGGCAGACCGGGATCAATGCACGCACATAATCCCTACGGAAACAGAATGTAGAATTAGGTGTACACTAGTAAATGGGCCTTTACCACCCAAACAGACGGTACCACGTAGACAGGTGTTGCCACCCAACAGAAACAGACGGTACCAACAGAAACAGACAGAACTAAGTGTACCCTAAAACCCTACCCCAAGCGATCGGCTCCCTAATACATAAATATCCTGTGTCGGCTCCACGATAGGGTGTATCACTCCCTAAAGTGACAACCAATTGGCACATGCCTATTTACAGATGTCACGGCGTCTTACATCCTCAGAGGCAGACCGGGATCCATGCACGCACATGACCCAGTTGGAAAGCACCATCAACACCCCTCGCCATTATCAGAATGAACCACTTATAATTAGTTCAGTAAGCGTGCCCGGACCCTACCTACTGTTGGGTCAAAGATTTGATACCAGAAAGGGTTACTAACTAATATGGGTCCCAAACAACAGATGACACAAGTAATTCCCCTCCTAACCTTGTGTCCCCAGACTAACAGATTTCAGATTAATTGGTTTACAAGTTCATACATACAGAGTTCAGATCAACTAGTTCATAGATCAGACAAGTTTTCAGACTAATAGATCAGATATACGGATTTATCAGATTTACAGATTTGTCTAACTTTGTAATTGGGCCTACAGATTGACGAACGGGTTTGTTAAATTCATTAGTCCAATTGGTTCAACCCTATCCACCCAACACGTTTTAGACATCATATTTATCCCAGATTTGCATTAATTAAATATTAATGCACAGACCTCTCACATTAGGTCGGTAGCTTGTGGCCGCTGGATATGCCGGGCGGTTCCAGGCAGACTTCTGCCACAAGCCAGACCTAACCTCGTGTCTAAGCATATTTTAGTTATGCCTACGACCTCTCACATTAGACTGACAGTTTGCGGTCGCTGGTTAAGCCGGTTGGTTCCGGGCAGGCTTTTACCGCAAACAGAGTCTAACCTCGTGTCATAGCCAATTCATTCCAATACAGATATTTCAGATATCAGACTAATTCTGTTTATTTAACAGATTAAACTTCTGTACAAGTTACAGCAGATTATTCGAGGTTCTATTAACAAGTTTTGCTCAATTTTTAGTCGAGCCTACAGATTCACATACTTCAAATTTCAGCATTTCAGTTCTAACAGATTACGTCATTCAATAGATTAAACAGATAACAGATCTTGCAGATTAGGCTATTTATCAGATTTAGCAGATAAGGCAAGTTAACATAAGTAGCAGATTAGGCAATTAAATCTAATTAGCAGTTTAGGCAATATAATAGATAAACAATACTTGAGAAATTATAACTTTATTATAGCGGAAAACAGAAACCAGTTTGGTTACATCTTTACCAAAAACTCAAGTACATAAATATCAGTCTTGTTCAGAAAAATCATCAGAGTACGAAACTTTAAAGTCATAATCCCCACAGAAGCTGCCATAAAGAGTCAAGCCATACTTTAAGCACTCTGAGTACTTCAAGCAGAAGAAATCCGGATAGAGCTAAAGTATTCCCTCCTTGGAAAACCTGGGGGGAAACGGAAGAAAAGGGGCGAAAACAAGCAAGGTCAGACATAAAGTCTGGCAAGTCCAGTGACTTTCAGTATATGAACAGATAATAATAATCATGGCATGCAAATAAAACTGGATGAGGGATAACAGTAACAGGAGCAGCATATGTACTTAGGATAAACAGAAGGAACAGAATAATATTACTTTTCATTTCTCTGCACTAATACTAGTATAACAGGATTAGGTGTCACCCTAATGTCTAAACTGAAGAAGAAACAGGAACAAAATAATTTCCACAGAAACAGAAAGCTAATAATGGGCCTTACCACCCGAACAGAAACAGACAGAAGCAGAATGATGATAATGGGCCTTTACCACCCGAACAGAAACAGACAGAAACAGAATGTTAATAATGGGCCTTTACCACCCGAACAGAAACATATTAATCCCTACGGAAATAGAATGTAGAATTAGGTGTACACTAGTAAATGGGCCTTTACCACCCAAACAGACGGTACCACGCAGACAGGTGTTGCCACCCAACAAAAACAGACGGTACCAACAGAAACAGACAGAACTAAGTGTACCCTAAAACCCTACCCCAAGCGATCGGCTCCCTAATACATAAATACCCTGTGTCGGCTCCACGATAGGGTGTATCACTCCCTAAAGTGACAACCAATTGGCACATGCCTATTTACAGATGTCACGGCGTCTTACATCCTCAGAGGCAGACCGGGATCCATGCACGCACATGACCCGGTTGGAAAGCACCATAGACACCCCTCGCCATTTTCAGAATGAACCACTTATAATTAGTTCAGTAAGCGTGCCCGGACCCTACCTACTGTTGGGTCAAAGATTTGATACCAGAAAGGGTTACTGACTAATATGGGTCTACGGATTTAACAGATTTACAGATTTGTCTAACTTTGTAATTGGGCCTACAGATTCACGAACGGGTTAGTTAAATTCATTAGTCCAATTGGTTCAACCCTATCCACCCAACACGTTTTAGACATCATATTTATCCCAGATTTGCATTAATTAAATATTAATGCACAGACCTCTCACATTAGGTCGGTAGCTTATGGCCGCTGGATATGCCGGGTGGTTCCGGGCAGACTTCTGCCACAAGCCAGACCTAACCTCGTGTCTAAGCATATTTTAGTTATGCCTACGACCTCTCACATTAGACTGACAGTTTGCGGTCGCTGGTTAAGCCGGTTGGTTCCGGGCAGGCTTCTACCGCAAACAGAGTCTAACCTCGTGTCATAGCCAATTCATTCCAATACAGATTTTTCAGATATCAGACTAATTCTGTTTATTTAACAGATTAAACTTTTGTACAAGTTATAGCAGATTATTCGAGGTTCTATTAACAAGTTTTGCTCAATTTTTAGTCGAGCCTACAGATTCACATACTTCAAATTTCAGCATTTCAGTTCTAACAGATTACGTCATTCAACAGAATAAACAGATAACAGATCTTGCAGATTAGGCTATTTAGCAGATTTAGCAGATAAGGCAATTTAACATAATTAGCAGATTAGGCAATTAAATATAATTAGCAGTTTAGGCAATATAATAGAACTAACAGAATTAGGCAATATAACAGATTTAGCAGATTATATATATATATATATATATATATATATATCATATCTTGCCTAATCATAAATTTAGCCTAAACTCACTTGCCACATATGCTCCTAATCAAACATTACACAGTACAGAATATTCTCCACGAATCACAATAAACAATATGAATTATGCCAGATTATAGCCTATAATGCCATATATCCAAAAACCCTTATTTAGGCGCATTCACATTAATAGTTATCCTATTTTTGTATAGGTCTTTACGCCTAAGTCACATATCCCTTTTTCAAGTCATGAATTTTATATAAAAGAATATGTCCAAAAATCTAGATTTCTAAACTATAACATGTAGTATGTCCTCAACATGCATTACCTATTCATGCATAACATGTTGTAAATTATCTATAAACTCTAACATCAGACCTTGATTTAAAACATGCATTATACCCCCAAGTTTCAAGTTGTCCTATAATTCCTTTTCTCCCAAAATCGCAGATTATCATACCTAGTATGACCAGATCTAGATCTAACATATGTTTATTTCTCAAATTAACTACAGATCTAGATTACAACATGTACTATGTATCTAAATTGATTTCACGTTTACGGTTAAATCTACGCCCCGCATCCCAAGTCATAAGTCCAATATATTTTATGCCTCAATCTCAAGTCATATGTTAAATATGTCTAATTATATGCCATAGATTTTATGTCATGTCCTCGAATCAGTCCTGTCCAATTATGCACCAATCATTATTTGTCCCAAACATTTTAACGTTCGTGCGTTAATCTCTTATGAGATGAGGCGCAGGCTTGTAGTAGCCTGGCTATAGAACAAAAAGAAGAAAGAGATACAGAATAAGATAAATCTAAACAGAACAGTCATAACCTCAAATTCAGATTTACAGTTCATGTCACAATCATAATTAACGTTTATAGCGGAAAATAACTGTACTTGCCTTTCGTGGTTTTTAAGAAAGGATAATAAACTAGTGTTGATGAAGAAAGGCTGAATTGTTGTTGACGCTCTAAACTTGGATTTGAAATTTGATTTAGCTTCTAATTCTATTCAGGTTGGAAGAAGATTCATCAGTCCAAGTTTTGATTCCAGCGGGGTAGCGACGCCATTTTTATTTTTAATTAGAATAGAGGCAAAATATAGACAGAATGAAATTGTGTAGAGAAAATGAGGCTAGGGGGCTGTTTATATAGGATTAGGCGTACGAATCTAGACAGAAAACGAGTCTAAATACATCAGAATGCATCAGGTTCAGAAAGTGGGTATCGGGAGCAGGTCGACCCCTAGGTCGACCTGGCCCTGGGGAGGTCGATTACCCAGTCGACCACCCAGTCGACCTGGGTCCTGGGCGGGGAATTTCCCGCCCAGCCCGCTTCTGGGTTTGAATTCGAATTTCGAATTCGAATTTTGAGCTGTTTTCGATTCTGAAATTCTCTGAAACTTCGGAGGGCCATATCTCCCTCATACGGACTCCGTTTCTCGAAAACTCAGACTCGTTTCCAAGCAGAATTTCGAGATGAACGCAATGGCGCAACCCGTTTCCCTTGATTCTTATTTTAAAAATTAATTATTCTCTGATTTGTTACTTATATGATCACAGAAAATACGGGGTGTTACATTCTCCCCTCCTTAAAGGATTTCGTCCCCGAAATCTTCAAGTTGAGAAGAATGTGTCCTACCATCCAGTCCATCTACTCAACCATCATCCACAAGCATCCATTGTCCATATAAGACTTCTAATGTTTTATGAACATATGCAAAAGTGTGTGTATATGTTCCATATCTAATGCAAAGATCAGGCGGTCCACTGATTCAGTTGACCTCCTTAATCCGAATTATGTTAGTGCCATGAGTCCAACATGTATGCAATTTTCCTATTTGATACATATCATTCTTATATGAGTGACAACCATTCATTCATATGCAACATCCATGTGATGAGTTAATCATTTTGCATCCACAGAAATTGAAAATGCTCACACATCCATATGCAGTATGAGAGTGTTTTCGAGCCGATCTAGTGCCTAGTGTGTGTATATGCATCCACGAACAACCACTAGCAACCACTTGCATCCACTTGCAACCATCAAACATAACATGTCTCAAACATATGTTTACATCTATAGGATTCCTATCTATAGGTCGAAGATTCGATCGATAGGATACAGTCGAATGATGGAAGCGAGTACAGATAAAACAAAAACTTGGTTTCTATTAGACCTTGGTTGAGACAAATTCCCTAAGTATCCGCCCCAAAGACCGAGATTAACACCAGATTGATGCCCAAGGATTACCCTCTTTAAACAATGTCAAAACTGGAAATCTTAACCTTATCAGAAATATTCAGATATTTACAGATTACCGGTACAGATCAGATTACTAAATGATTCTTAGGAAACTATGATAAAAACCCAGAATGTATGCGTCATAGTCAACTTAACACTCAACACAGATACCCAACTTAGCATGCTTAGATGAGTCATAACCATTATTGGTCTGAGTCTACAGCTGAATCAGAAACAATACTTGTATTCAAGTGCAGAGTACCGATTACAGAATCGAAATGCCAGAATTAGAAAAGAGTTTTAACCCAAAAATCAGATAAAGAAATTAAACCTCCTACAGAAAGTTTTCCTATTTCTATCCTATCCACTAGCCTCGAGAGTGTTCGCCTGCCTTCCAGAAGTTGATCCTGCCCTCTGCCCTTGTCCTTGTTTCTTCGGACAGTCCCTAGTGAAGTGTCCCATCTCACCACAGTTGAAGCAAGTGCCCTTTCTTTTTCTGCAATCCTTGTTCAGATGAGTCGAGCTTCCACAAGTAAAGCACTTCTTCTCCTTCTTATCTTCAGACTTTTCACCCTTCTTTTGTGTTTCCTTTTTGGGTCATGTTTTCTTGTTCTGTGGTTCTTCCTTCTTTGCCTTTTTCTTGCCGTTGTCTTCCTCATGCAGTAGTGCCATATCCACCAAACTCTCGTAAGTAGCTCCCATGGGTACATGGGTCATGGCTAGGCTGTGCAGTGGCTCGTTCAATCCTTTAACAAAGCGGAGAGCCTTTTTATACTGGGTGTTGACTAAATCTAGCCCGAACCTAGCCAGTTGGTTGAACTGATTGACGTATTCCCTGACCGTCATACTTCCTTGCTTAAGAGATAAGAACTTTTCCAGTTGTAGACTTCGTTCAGCTTGCGAGAGGAATTTCATCTCAAACCTTGTTCTGAAATCCATCCATGTTTCAACCGGCCTCTCGGCGTTAGTGATTTCCCACCAATAGGAAGCTTCGTCCTTAAGCAACCATACCGCCAATTGTACCTTCTGCCTATCGTCCACCTCGAAGATAACGAACAGATCCTCAGTTTCCTTGAGACAGTTCCTTGCTTCTACGAATGATTCAGTTCCCTTGAAATCCTTTCCACCCATGGCCCTAAAATCTTTACAGATCTTTGAATAAGCAATTGCACGAGGAGGGGGCGGAGGAGGAGGAATATCTGTTGGGCCTGCATCGTTGGCCCTAGCCTCTAAGTACCTCCTGAAACAGCTAGGTATTGGCACGCCCTCTGGAAAGTTAAGATTCCCAGACATGCTGGAATGAAAGAAAAAGATTTAAAACGGAGAACTGAAAAGCTAAATATACGGCTCTTTGGGGATTATGTTTTTCAAAATAAACTTTATTTTTGAAAATACTTCCTTTTAAATCCTTTTTGAAAATAGTTTTCAAAATCTTTTGATCTAATCTGGTAACCTTCAGCTCTGATACCAAGTGTAACACCCTACCTCCATTAAGGTCACTCACAAAGGGAATGCCTTAACTTTGGTAGAGCGTTTTAGTAGACAGAACAGAAATTTACAAGACAGATAAACAATACTTGAGAAATTATAACTTTATTATAGCGGAAAACAGAAACCAGTTTGGTTACATCTTTATTAAAACCTCAAGTACATAAATATCAGTCTTGTTCAGAAAAATCATCAGAGTACAAAACTTTAAAGTCATAATCCCCAAAAAAGCTGCCATAAAGAGTCAAGCCATACTTTAAGCACTCTGAGTACTTCAAGCAGAAGAAATCCGGATCAAGCTAAAGTATTCCCTCCTTGGAAAACCCAGGGGGAAACGGAAGAAAAGGGGCGAAAACAAGCAAGGTCAGACATAAAGTCTGGCAAGTCCAGTGACTTTCAGCATATGAACAGATAATAATAATCATGGCATGCAAATAAAACTGGATGAGGGATAACAGTAACAGGAGCAGCATATGTACTTAGGTTAAACAGAAGAAACAGAATAATATTACTTTTCATTTCTCTGCACTAATACTAGTATAACAGGATTAGGTGTCACCCTAATGTCTAAACTGAAGAAGAAACAGGAACAAAATAATTTCCACAGAAACAGAAAGCTAATAATGGGCCTTACCACCCGAACAGAAACAGACAGAAGCAGAATGCTGATAATGGGCCTTTACCACCCGAACAGAAACAGAATGTTAATAATGGGCCTTTACCACCCGAACAGAAACAGACAGAAACAGGTTAATCCTTACGGAAACAAAATGTAGAATTAGGTGTACACTAGTAAATAAGCCTTTACCACCCGAACAGACGGTACCACGCAGACAAGTGTTGCCACCCAAAGGAAACAGACGGTACTAACAGAAACAGACAGAACTAAGTGTACCCTAAAACCCTACCCCAAGCGATCGGCTCCCTAATACAAAAATACCCTGTGTCGGCTCCACGATAGGGTGTATCACTCCCTAAAGTGACAACCAATTGGCACAGGCCTGCTTATAGATGTCACGGCGTCTTACATCCTCAGAGGCAGACCGGGATTCATGCACGCACATGACCTGGTTGGAAAGCACCATCAACACCCCTCGCCATTATCAGAATGAACCACTTATAATTAGTTCAGTAAGCGTGCCCGGACCCTACCTACTGTTGGGTCAAAGATTTGATACCAGAAAGGGTTACTAACTAATATGGGTCCCAAACAACAGATGACACAAGTAATTCCCCTCCTAACCTTGTGTCCCCAGACTAACAGATTTCAGATTAATTGGTTTACAAGTTCATACATACAGAGTTCAGATCAACTAGTTCATAGATCAGACAAGTTTTCAGACTAATAGATCAGATATGCGGATTTATCAGATTTACAGATTTGTCTAACTTTGTAATTGGGCCTACAGATTCACGAACGGGTTTGTTAAATTCATTAGTCCAATTGGTTCAACCCTATCCACCCAACACGTTTTAGACATCATATTTATCCCAGATTTGCATTAATTAAATATTAATGCACAGACCTCTCACATTAGGTCGGTAGCTTGTGGCCGCTGGATATGCCGGGCGGTTCCAGGCAGACTTCTGCCACAAGCCAGACCTAACCTCGTGTCTAAGCATATTTTAGTTATGCCTACGACCTCTCACATTAGACTGACAGTTTGCGGTCGCTGGTTAAGCCGGTTGGTTCCGGGCAGGCTTCTACCGCAAACAGAGTCTAACCTCGTGTCATAGCCAATTCATTACAATATAGATTTTTCAGATATCAGACTAATTCTGTTTATTTAACAGATTAAACTTCTGTACAAGTTACAACAGATTATTCGAGGTTCTATTAACAAGTTTTGCTCAATTTTTAGTCGAGCCTACAGATTCACATACTTCAAATTTCAGCATTTCAGTTCTAACAGATTACGTCATTCAACAGATTAAACAGATAACAGATCTTGCAGATTAGGCTATTTAGCAGATTTAGCAAATAAGGAAAGTTAACATAATTAGCAGATTAGGCAATTAAATCTAATTAGCAGTTTAGGCAATATAACAGAACTATCAGAATTAGGCAATATAACAGATTTAGCAGATTATATATATATATATATATATATATATATATATATATATATCATATCTTGCCTAATCATAAATTTAGCCTAAACTCACTTGCCACATATGCTCCTAATCAAACATTACACAGTACAGAATATTCTCCATAAATCACGATAAACAATATGAATTATGCCAGATTATAGCCCATAATTCCAGATATCCAAAAACCCTTATTTAGGCGCATTCACATTAATAGTTATCCTATTTTTGTATAGGTCTTTACGCCTAAGTCACATATCCCTTTTTCAAGTCATGAATTTTTACATAAAAGAATATGTCCAAAAAGCTAGATTTCTAAACTATTACATGTAGTATGTCCTCAACATGCATTACCTATTCATGCATAACATGTTGTAAATTATCTTTAAACTCTAACATCAGACCTTGATTTAAAACATGCATTATGCCCCCAAGTTTCAAGTTGTCCTATAATTCCTTTTCTCCCAAAATCGCAGATTATCATACCTAGTATGACCAGATCTAGATATAACATATGTTTATTTCTCAAATTAACTACAGATCTAGATTACAACATGTACTATGTATCTAAATTGATTTCATGTTTATGGTTAAATCTACGCCCCGCATCCCAAGTCATAAGTCCAATATATTTTATGCCTCAATCTCAAGTCATATGTTAAATATGCCACATGTCCAATTATATGCCACAGATTTTATGTCATGTCCTCGAATCAGTCCTGTCCAATTATGCATCAATCATTATTTGTCCCAAACATTTTAACGTTCGTGCGTTAATCTCTTATGAGATGAGGCGCAGGCTCGTAGTAGCCTGGCTATAGAACAGAAAGAAGAAAGAGATGCAGAATAAGATAAATCTAAACAGAACAGAACAGTCATAACCTCAAATTCAGATTTACAGTTCATGTCACAATCATAATTAACGTTTATAGCGGAAAATAACTGTACTTTCCTTTCATGGTTTTTAAGAAAGGATAATAAACTAGTGTTGATGCAGAAAAGCTGAATTGTTGTTGAAGCTCTAAACTTGGATTTGAAATTTGATTTAGCTTCTAATTCTATTCAGGTTGGAAGAAGATTCATCAGTCCAAGTTTTAATTCCAGCACGGTAGCGACGCCATTTTTATTTTTAATTAGAACAGAGGCAGAATATAGACATAATGAAATTGTGTAGAGAAAATGAAGCTAGGGGGCTGTTTATATAGGATTAGGCGGATGAATCTAGACAGAAAACGAGTCTAAATACATCAGAATGCATCAGGTTCAGAAAGTGGGTTTCGGGAGCAGGTCGATCCCCAGGTCGACACTATGATCGACTTGGTCCCCTCCCCCCAGGTCGACACTATGGTCGACCTGGCCCTGGGGAGGTCGATTACCTAGTCGACCACCCAGTCGACCTGGGTCCTGGGCGGGAAATATCCCGCCCAGCCCGCTTCAGGGTTTGAATTCAAATTTCGAATTCGAATTTCGAGCTGTTTTCGATTCTGAAATTCTCTAAAACTTCGGAGGGCCATATCTCCCTCATACGGACTCCATTTCTCGAAAACTCGGACTCGTTTCCAAGCAGAATTTCGAGACGAACGCAATGGCGCAACTCGTTTCCCTTGATTCTTATTTTAAAAATTAATTATTCTCTGATTTGTTACTTATACGATCACAGAAAATACGGGGTGTTACATTAACCCCGAAGGCCGAAACCAACGTCAGATCAATACCCAGGAAACCATTCTTCTTAGCTAACCTACAGTTAGTTTCTAAATTTCACATTCTTAGGGAAAAGTTCCCATTAATTTTATCAAAGATAAATTCCTCAAATTTATTCTTTAATCTTCTTTTGAATATCAATTCAACTAGTCGGGATTAGCGACCCACACAGAAGTAATCATTTATCTTATTTCTCAATCCCAACCTATTTATCCCACGAAGTTAAACTAGTCATACTTCATATCTAATACCACGGTGTTATCGGTAAATTCAATTACCATTTCACGTTCGAATCTAATTAAAGATTTAACTATCGCCTGGAGCAAAACTGGAGATACTCCATTCTCGATCTTTTCAATCTAATTAAAGATTTATTAAAACTCCACTTAGTTTTAATCTTTAACTGGATTAAAGAATCAATGTCATTTAAAACACGGTTCACGATAAACCCAAAATCACATTCCATTCTATCACCTTTTAACCGTAAAATAGCAAGTGAGCAATTCTCTAAGTATTAACCCCAAAGGCCGAAACCAACATCAAATCAATACCCAAGAAACCATTCAACTTAACTAATCTCCAGTTAGTTTCTAATTTTCTTAACTCCGTTGGGTCTAAGAACAGTATTATTGAAGATACCATTCACGACAACCCAAAATCACATTCCATTAATTATCGGGTTAAAGAACAAGTGTTATTTAAAACACCGTTTACGATAAACCCAAAAATCAATTCAAATTCAACCCCAATTAAATACCATTTAATTGGTACACTTCATTAAATCTAAATAAAAGATTTATTTTTTTTCTCAACTGGGTTTAAGGATAGTGTTAATGAAGACACCATTCACGAAAAACCCAAATCACATTTGATATTAAATACAAGGCTCTGAATAGAAAATATATCGGCTTATATTCAATATCAAATTCTACGACCAACAAATATCGTATTGGAAATAACGATATTAATATATCTTTCAAATTCCCATAACAATATCTGTTTCATCACGAAATCCAACATCGAAATATTCCAAAGACAATTTCGATTCAAATCCATTCCAACTCAATTATTGGAAATTTTGGTTACCTTTGAAACCATTTCAAATCCACTTTATTTATTTTTAAAATAAATAGAATTATAATTCTAGTTCGAAACAAGTTCATTTTGATAAAAATCTATTTTTATCTTTTCGAATATGGAGTTTTTCATCCCATTTCTTCACAAATCATTTCTTATGATTTTACACAAATTATTACTATTTTTAATAATTTTATCAAGGCCCGTACCGTCGATTTCCATCAACGGCCATCGAACTGCACTTACAGCGACCTTTTCCAAATTTGATTTGGACATAATTCCAAATCCAACCGTTAGATTTCAAATCTCTAATATTCGTTAGAAATCTCTTTTTGATATGAACCCAACAGTTTCGGTTTTAGGAGAATCCGACGGTCGGATCTCCCGCAACGTCAATTCGAAGTCAATGGTCGAAATTCGCGAACTACCGCGGTGCAGCGCGTTCTATTCAGGCCATTATATATATAATATATATATATATATTATATATATAATATACATATTATATATATTTCGTCGATTTCCTTTTAAAACGCATTATATAAATTGTTCTAAATTCGTTTTCAAAACGATTTCAACTTCCTTTTCAAATTCAAATCAAATTTGAATTTTTCAATATAAATTCATTTTAATTTCATTTCAAATCAATTTCAGTTCAATTTCAATTTAATTCGAATTTCAATTCATTTCAATTTAATTCGAATTTCAATTCATTTCAATTTAATTCGAATTTCAATTCGTTTCAATTTAATTCGAATTTCAATTCATTTCAATTTAATTCGAATTTTGAAATCACCTTCAATATTCATTGAGAAATGAATAAAATCGATATAAATATCGTTCACGTCAAAATGGCGTCAATCTAATCAACACGGCTTTTATTCAACACATGAATGTTTATTCTATTCAACACATGAATATTTTTCAATTCAACACATGAATTTATTTTCAATTCAACACATGAATTTATTTTCTATATTGGAATGAGGCCCAATCAATTACCATATAATGTTAATTATATGAATTTTCTACAACACGTGTATATAATAGCAACGATAAATAATCGACCATCATCCAGAGTCCACCACACAACTACATAAGCATTAAATATAAATAATTAACGCTTACACAGTCTGTCAACCCATCGATTGACATACAACTAAACAATCGGGATTAGTGTACGTCAAATATCATCCCAATACCCATGTGGGGTTTCAAATCAACAAACACAGATTTTATTTGTGCAGTTGGGCGATGTGTAAAATTTACCGTCCCAATCAATACCAGTCAAATCAATGTATATAAACAAATCGTCCGATTTGTTTATAAATATTTATTTTATATATACATTAAAAATTATATTTTTAACTATAAAATATTTTCCACTATAAAACATTTTATTTCATTCCAAATCACACAATCAAATTTCACAACATAGCAACCAAACAAACAAGTCATCCATGGTCTATGGATGACGGGTGTCGGGTGCTGCTAAGCACCGCCTGCATCCTAGTATATATTTCAACTAGAAAAAAAAAGTGAGGAGTTCTCACCGACTAGCTAAACCAAACGCCATGGTTCTTCTTATGTAGAAATCTTCATCGTGCTTCCAACGAGATCTGTTCAACACCGTTTGTGTTAAAAATTATATTTTTAACAACGTTACACCCTTTATAAAGATTATATTTTTAATATCTCTACAATATAAAAATCACATTTTTATAATCTTTACTTTATAAAAAACATATTTTTATAATCTCTACTTTATAAAAATCATATTTTTATAATCACTACTTTATAAAAATCATATTTTTATAATCTCTACTTTATAAAAATCATATTTCTAATCCGCCTTCATGATAATAAAAATCTCACCTTTATACCGTTCTCTTCATAATAAAGGTCATATTTTTATTCCTTACATCATATTTATAACAATCGCTTCTTTATATATAAAAATATAATCCTTCTACTCGTAAAAATCATTTCTTTTATATGAACAAAATCTATTCTCTTATATGAACAAACCTTTCCTTTACTATTCATATAACAAAAACCATAACTTTACTTCAAATCCATATACAAAGAAATCGTGTTTTTATTTCAGATCCAAACATATAAAAATCGCAACTTTATATAAGTAAAAATAAGATTTTTAAAGACAGTATTATATTTCAAAACTGAAAATAAAGTAGATGCGAATAAATGAATAAATAAAAGACTCACTTTTTACCGGCATTTTGGGGTTGGAGAAGAGGCTATGGCGCGTAGGTGGCAGCGCTAGCCAGGGGTGGGCCATCGCGGGGTGAAGGCGGCGGTGGGGCTCGCGCCGGAGCGGAGGAGGGCGTCGGATTATCATCGTAGAAGGGAGCGGAGCGGCTAGAGTTTTAAATCGAAGTGGGGGCTAATCGAGGAAGAAGAAAAGGGGGGAAAGGCCTTCACGGTGGCAGAGGGTTTGGGTGGGTGTGGCCTAAGGCGTTGGCGGAGGAGGTGGAAGGCCAGGGTTTGGCGGATTGGAACCAAGAAAGGGGTAAGAGGGAGAGGAGGTCAACGAGGAGAGGAGAGGGGTTTGCGCCTGAGCTGGAGGTGGCGGAGACGAGGTCCTGCGGTGGGGGCGCAGGCTAGGGGCGGCGGCGGTGAACCCGGGGGGAGGCGTGACATTGATTTGAAGAGCGGGATTTTTTTTATTATTATTGTTTCTGATGTCGGGTTATGTAAGTGAGGGGGAGAGAGGGATAAGGGAAGTTATATAATTAATTAATTAATTAATTTAATTCTCCACAAAGTTGATTTTTCACTCGAAACCCGATTCGAACCCAATGACTGTCGCTCTTAGCTAATTACCCCTATTCCGAACACAACGGGACATGTTTCGTAAGCCAGTTTGGCTGTTTCGATCGGCTTCCATTTAAACTAAAATTTAGATCTATATATTCAAATTTTTAACGCACATTTCAATTTACCGGGGCCACATACAGTCTCTAAAAATTCCAGAAAAATTATTTCTAGCTTCATATTGACGATACGGTCCTAACAAAACTTATTTCATCAAATTTGAAGACCGTTTGAAAAATGGTCATTTTCTGGTCGACCCAAATTGACTGGAACTGTTGAAACACGTTTAACTTCGCCACGCTCACAAATTAACTCAGAAAATTATGGATTTTGAAACCTAGAAATAATTTGACATCCCAGATCCAACAAAAGTGGTTTCGTCGAAAACCGAGGTCATTTGCAAAATTTCCATTTTCAAAGGCCTATATATATATATATATATATATATATATATATATATATTCCACAGCGACTATTCCGAATTTTCAACTGGGCATATCTTTTGATTCCCGCTATGAAATTTCAATTTTTCGGATTCGTTGGAAAGATATTCTCAATTAGATTCTAATATTTTTGGTTTCGCCAAAATCAGGTTTATTTTGAATCCTGTACATTCATTTGAAATTTGAAATCGAATTATCGAACTACCGCACCATTTTCAATTTCTTTTATATATATAAATAAATATTTATATTCTAACGATGACGTATATAAATATATACGTTCTATTTCTATTCAGAATAAATTTCTCGTCGATATTATTTAAAATAATTCGTTTTAAATATTCAAATTCGCTAAAATAGCCAAAATAAAAATTTTAAATTGGCTTAGATTTCCAGGTTATTACAGGTGTAATCCTTTTCAATGACCAAAATGTATATTTTTATCTAATTCTTTTTAATGGCAAAAAATGTGTATTTTAATCTAATTCTTTTTAGTGTACAAAAATGTCTATTTTTGTCCAGTTCTTTTCAATATAAGAAAAAAAATGTTCATTTTTATCTAATACTTTTTATTCTAATCTTTTGACACAAATGTTAAATTTGTTTCAATAACATGTTTTAACACAAATGATAATTTTTCATTTCAATTTACATGTTTTGACAAAAATGTTATTTTTATTTCTTCAATCATGTTTTGACCATATCTCTATTTTTATTTCAATAATCATGTTTTAACACAAAAGTGTTATTTTATTCTAACTTCACATTCCTAACAAAAATGATATTTTTAATCCTAAGAAACATTTCCTAACAAAAATGTTCTTTAAATCATATTAAACATTTCTTAACAAAAAAAAATGTCCTTTCAATCATATTATCCATTTCTTAACAAAAATGTCCTTTTAATCATATTAAACATTTCTTAACAAAAATGTCCTTTTAATCATATTAACCTTTTCTTAACAAATATGTCCTTTTAATCATATTAACGATTTCTTTACAAAAATTTCCTTTTAATCATATTAACCATTTCTTAACAAAAATGTTCCTTTAATCATATTAACCATTTCTTAACCAAAATGTCCTTTTAATCATATTAAACATTTCTTAACAAAAATGTCCTTTTAATCATATTAACCATTTCTTAACAAAAATGTCCTTTTAATCATATTAACCATTTCTTAACAAAAATGTCCTTTTATTCTAATGGCAAATAAAAAGAGAGTTTTAATGTCATAACCTGTCCAATATTTTCTAGTGACAAATAGAGGGAGAGTTTTTGTTTGACAACAATTCTATTTTTCCACATGACAAATAAAAGAATATTTTTATTTTTATGTTTAATCATTTCTAACATCTCATGTTGACATAAAAGAGTATTTTTATGTTGAATTATTTCTAACAATTCATGTTAAAATAAAAGACTAATTTTTATGTTAAACTATTTCTAACAATTCATGTTAACGTAAAAGAGTAATTTTTGTGTTAAATTATTTCTAACAATTCATGTTAACATAAAAGAGTAATTTTTATGTTAAACTATTTCTAACAATTCATGTTAACATAAAAAAGTAATTTTTATGTTAAAATATTTCTAACATTTCATGTTAACATAAAAGAGTAATTTTTTATTTAAACTATTTCTAACAATTCATGTTAACATAAAAGAGTAATTTTTTATGTTAAACTATTTCTAACAATTCATGTTAACATAAAAGAGTAATTTTTTATGTTAAACTATTTCTAACAATTCATGTTAACATAAAAGAGTAATTTTTATGTTAAATTATTTCTAACAATTCATGTTAACATAAAAGAGTAATTTTTTTATGTTAAATTATTTCTAATAATTCATGTTAACATAAAAGAGTAATTTTTTTATGTTAAATTATTTCTAACAATTCATGTTAACATAAAAGAGTAAAAAAAAAAATTTATACAATAAAATATGGGTTTTATTGTATGAACACATTTTGGCAAACATGGATATACATAATTCAATTCAGTCGTTCATCACAATCACAACACAATCAACATTGAAATAAATATATACAACATTAGCATGAATTTTATATAGAGTGAATATAAATTTCACAATGAAATAAATAATTAATTTTATTTGAAATAGAAATCTCATATCTCTTTGTCTGAATTTTCAAAGCGCTCTGCTTCAACTCTAATCAATTCCATATTGTAGATCTCTTGATTCCAATGCATCGAAAATCGTTCAGTTTCGATTCTGTATGAACAAGTTATAAATTTCACAACATTTTATTACTTTAAAAATTAATTTACAATAATTAATAAACTAATTATCTTACTTAACTCATTCCTTACTCATCGTTCTTCTTCCGTTCGACCCATCGTTCACCAGAAAAACGCCGCCTTTGTAAAGCCGCCACAGTCGAACGTAGCCACCAGAGAAGATCATGGCTGTTGAATATATTGATCTTGACGTGCTCTTTTTTTTATATAGAATTCATGAAATCATTTGTGGATTGAGAGTAAATGTGGAATCAAAATTGGAGATCGCTGGCCTTCCATTAGAAATGGGCGGCGACCATTCATTTAGTTTAGGGCGACAGCTGGTAAGAAATGGGATTAGGGTTAAGGGAGTAAAAATGATATTATATAGTGGAGGAAATTATTATTTTTATTCCTTTATTTAGTTAATCAAACCGACCGTTAGGAAGGTTTCCCTACTGTAAGAGCCAAAAACAATTTGTCTGAACCAATTAATTTCCGCATAATTTTCGCTCCCCCAGTATTTACTCCGTCGTTTCTCCGCATTTTTCTTTCTTATCACGAATTCACTATTCCTCTTACTTCGCCTTCCTTTTCTCGCAATTGGTCCGCATCTGTTTATCAGTAAAAACCTAAATCGCAAAAATAACAATCACCGTCTCCAGCAAAACCAACGTCCTTCGGGATTTACGACAACGCACACTGAAGTTGGGTTCTCCTTTTCAACTCGTTCCTTGAATTTGTCTTTTCTGCGGAGAAGGGAGCAATTGCTTCGTACTATAACATCGCTTCATCTTCTTCTGTTGCAGAGGCAGATGCTTCCGTTTCCCTAGGTATCGCGCTAATTTTGGGTCTCCAATCCATTGCAACGCTGTCGTTCTTTAGGTTTTTGAATCAGTTGTAGTTTGCTCGCATTCAAATCGGATTTGGTCAGGGGAAAGGTAATTCTTTTATGTCTTCCTTTTTAATAAGGTCCCTGTTTATCTTTGTGAGGCATACTCAACTAATTTTTTTATATTTAGCGGTAATACTATATTTCGGTCTAATTTTTTTTTTTCATAACGGATCAACAAGTGCTTTTGAAAAAGGAGGATATTGAAGAATTACATATCCTAGCATATTAGCCTAACAAATTGTGGAATGATTTTATTTTTCTGATTTGGGCAGTTTTCGGGAGATGTTCATATCAAAAGAAGAGCATTATCAGTTCATTTATTAATTTGTTGCGACTTTAATATTTTGTTTTTATGACTAATTTTGTATGTGAGTAACTATCTGCATGCTGCACTGTTCAATTCATGAGAAAACACCAGGATTACTTTAAAAAAGAAACCAAAAAACAGGGTACTTATTAAGGTATAGTGTACTACAGACATGAATTTAGAAATAGTTACATTGTTTTAAAAGTTTAGACTTTAGAAATAGTTACAAGATACGTATAACAACATTTCAAATAAATCGGTATGAATGGTTATCATAAATTTTACAAGTTGTTGTATTGGCTTATTCTGTTATATTGTTTAATAGGTGGCGAAGTATTTCAATTTTATCATCAAATTAAGTGTATCTATCTTTTCAATATGTTAATTCGGGGGTCAACGTAACTAAGTTGATTTTCTTATTATTGTGGGCGATAATTTGGTTAACAATCATGAGTGTTAATAAATAAACTCCCTGTTGCATATTGTGGGGAACACATACGGGTAATAATGCTATATTCTATTCGTATTTATCTCAGTCAGTCTGCATATAATGTTAACTACTTTTTATTGTCTTCTGGAAGTGCTAAACTTATGTGACTTGAAATCTTGATCTTTTTCCTCATCATTATTTACTTGAAAGTTCACTCTTTAAGTTTTAAAGTAAAATGGCTTCCACTGTTTTTTCTTCTTTAAAAACAACACCTGGAGCTTTGTTCTCCAGATATGGAGTTAGAGATCGAGATCATGCACCATTATCCTGCATCATTTAGTTATTATGACAGCATACAAGAGTTGTATTATTATGACATCATTTAGAAAACTTAAAATGTAAATATAAGCTATGGTAATTTAGTTATTTACATACAAGAATTGTATTATTATTAGCGCCAATATACTAACAGATTGTATCAAGTTGTCTGAATATGTCTTTTAGTGTATAGGTGCATGTTGAAATAAATGTTAACCTATGTCTACATATTGTGTTTACCAAGCCATGAGTTTTCCATGGATTTGCACTTCTAGATAGTTCAGGTGTTAGATAACATAGGGTCGATTGTTTTGTCAACGGGTCCAGGTAAACATTTGACTATTTTCTGCTTTTGTTTTTAGCTTCTCGATTGAAGTTAATAGAGTAAGTTCCACAGATAGGAAAGTAATTTGTGATCATGTAGCATGAGATTATACAAACAGGTACAGTGACATCTGTTAGTTTAATGATTTATAAGCTAATAGTGCATGCACCATTGTCACAAGTTCAAAATTGCAGTATATTATTGCTATTTTACCATCTTCTATTGGCTGTGACCAATTTCTAAATATTTTCAAAGAGTAAAATCTGTTAATTTGATGATTTACAAGAATGGAATAAAAGCTGTGTATACCTTTCTTATATGGGTGGTTGAGTATTAGCATTGGCATTCATCTCTTATATTCATCGAAATTTATTTTTGAAGCATGTTTTTGATTGCTACATAGAAGCTTTACAGAATGGAGATTAGGGATGCAGTGTATAACAGAGGCATTGAGGTAAACAATCTCTATATTTTGTTCGCACTATTTCTTGGAAATAAAGATGTGAAAAAATATTGTAATCTAATATAGTTTATAGTCGTCCTAGATCTATAAGAGCTTTGACAGAGGAGAAGTGATAGTACAAAGAAGGTATACTCTTGAAGCCATGCACTAAATATCAGAAACTACAATTTCAACTCCTGTTACACTTTTTACTTTTCAAGATCCCACAGCTGTAGATCTTTTAAATAGATAAGTGATTAAATTGTGTAATGACCCGTATTCTACACATCATAGGATTGTAGAATATTTATTTCTTTCCCGTATGAAGTCGTGGTCATGTAACTTTGGGAAACATCCATTTGACTCATTTCCCATGCTCATGATTTTTGTCGATTTTTAAATGACCATTTTGCCCCTAGTTGGTACTATTTTGGCCATAACTTTTGATTGGAAAGAAATTTTGACCTAAAACCACTTCCATTGGATTCGTTTGATGGTTTACCTTTCCGTAGAGTGGTCATAATAGCCAAACGGACTTACCGTTTGGGAGATATGGCTGAAATAAGGTTTGGAGGGGGAAAAACTGCTTAACCGGGCCAAATAGGGTGATTAGTGGATAGGCCCATAACCCATTTCGGGATTAGGGTTATGGGGAGGCTGAAAGGAGATAGAGGATCATTCCATTTCAGTTTTCTAGCCTCCACTTATCACCAAGAAACCCTAAAAATGGCCTCCAACCTCTAAATCACCTCCAAATCACCTTTTGGTCAAGGATTTGGCTTAGCAACCCCTAATCAAGGAAGATCTACACCAAAGCAACATTGGAGCTGCTGTTTAGCATTGGGATTCACATCAAATCATAGATTTATTTCAGATCTTAGTTTATTTGTGGCTAAGGTGAGTGATTTGCATAGTTTTGCACTAATTATGGCTAATTAGGGGTGATTAGTGTTAATTAGCGAATTTAAACATGATAAAATTCGGGAAAAATGTTCATAAATTCCTAAATAATCTTTTAGACCTCTGATATGAATTTGGGTTAATTTGGTTAAGTTTTGTTAATCCTATTATTAGTTTCACCTAAACATGCTTAAGGGGAAGTATGAGATTTTGGGGTATGTTTGATCCATTTTAACCTATCATATTGATGTTTTGATGTTTGTGGTTGATTATGCATGTTGCTATGACTGTATGAAATGCTTTGTGATTGGTTTCAATAGTTAGAATGGTCGAAAACGTCGTCGAATGGCGTAAACACTTGCTGAAACAGTTTCAGAAAACAGTGCAGGTTTCGGATCGGATCGGATATAGGGCTCGGATCGGATATGTTGAACTGGGCAAGGGATTCGATTGGATCGGAACCAGACACTTGGGAAAATTGGCAAAAAGGAAGGCCACGCTAACTGGACTGGGATCGGATCGGATTAAGGAGGACGGATCAGAACGGAAGTATGAAGATGGATCGGATAGGAGCATGTGAAGGATGGGGAGGCGGATCGGAGCGGAAGCACGAACTGGAGGGGAATGACACCCGACCCGACCCGAAGTAAAGCACCCGACCCGACCCGAGGAGAAACACCCGACCCGACCCGTACCAGAAGAAGACCCTACCCGACCCAATGGAGGACACCCGACCCGAACCGATAGCTTGAAGAGAATCCGACCTGATCCAGTATTGACCAATAACCCGAGATGCAAAGGTAGTCCAATATGGGAAGTTAGAGCTCAGGATCCAGTTGGGAACCAATGAGTTCACTTCATGGTTGGGCTTTGCTGCGGGACGTGTGCTAAGGAGTTGTCGACGTTCATAACTTCGATTCACCATTAAAAATGAAGGATGGCTACTTATCAGTGCAGTAGGGTCATTATGACCTGAGGGGCAAGGTGATGGTAGCAAGACTACGTTATCAGTGCAGTAGGGTCATTATGACCTGAGGGGAAAGGTGATGCGTAGTAAGACTATAAGCCAGCGCAGATGGGGTGAACAACTCCACGGGGCAAGTGGACATAGTAAGGATTGGTAAGGCTATGAGCCAGCGCAGATGGGGTAAATAACTCCATGGGGCAAGTGGACATAGCGAGGAATTAGTGGCTACGTTATTAGTGCAGTGAAGCCATTTATGACTTCATGGGGCAGAATGATCGTAGCAAGGTATGTTGGGTGATCGAAGTGGTGAACATCGTATGCTTTACGCACTGAGTGAGAGATGTGAGGATGGATGCTATGTTTGATTGTTTACCATTACTATGACATGCACACCTCCCCCACCTCTGTATCTTTACACCGTTTGATATGGTACCTTAGAGTGTTGTACAGTATGTAGTGCTAACTCTTTGGTTGCAGGTCCAGGTTCAGGTATGTTTTAGTCTACCTGTTATTGTTCACTTTAGATGCTTATCGCTCATACCAGGCTTTATGTCTGACCCAGAGTTTTATGTCTCCTCTTATTACTCTGGGTGCTCACACGAGCAGACTAGAGACAGGTTAGCTGGTGATGCGCGAGTAGCTGATTCGGAGGCGGGCAGGAGGCTTCCACGTATGATATATATATATTCTCTCTGTGTCGTTGGTGGTCGCTACTTGGGCATTAGTAGTGTACCTCCTTCATCTTACTTTTGCTTTGAGACAGTTTGAAAGTTGTAATAAGCTGTATTTTGGATTTCCGCTGCTATGATGTTTAGTTCTGGTTTTCAGCTTATGCACTGTCTCTCCTGTTTTATGTCAAGTATGTTATTATTATATTTTATTCTATGCGCTGTGAGACATTCTACAGGTTCTTTGTATGTTCATTTCCTTCTTCCCTTTCCTTCTCACGACCCGTTCCGTGCTAACTGGACATGTGTACAGCGCACTTTTGGAGTAAATGTCGGTTGGTGCGGGGCGGGCCGTCTCACTTGGTATCAGAGCTCTAGGTTGCGTAGTTAACCTAGGGAAAGACACTAGGGAGAGTTAGTACGTATATGAGAGCGCGTATTTGTAATTATTTTGGTTTTCAAAAGCTATGTATATATATACTATTAGTAGTATAAGAATGAAGTCGGACTGCACTAGCACCACTATGGGGTCGTTAATCGTTTCCCTTTTTCATATGGACGATGAGCCGAGACACGAGGGGTGCTGGTAGAGGGACCAACCAAGGGAATGCCACTGACATGAGGGCAATGTTTACTAACCTCATGAGAGACATGCTTAGAGAAGTGCAAGGGGCAGTTCCCATTCCCGGAGTTGGTGTTGGCCCAGTAGTGCAGGCGCCTAGGGTCGATTTTGCCAAGTTGTGCAAGGATTACACTAATCTTGGTGGAAAGTTGTACCACGGAACGGAGTCGGCCACAGATGTTCAAAGATTGGATGGATAGCTGTCATCGTATCTTTGATGACTTGGGTCTTGAGGATGCGATGAAGAGAAAGCTAGCGTCTCGCCAGCTGCAAGGGCGAGCGATGAATTGGTGGAATGCCATTAGAACAGCTACTCCAGAGGACCAGGTTACTTGGGATCAGTTCAAGGCTCGCTTTAGCGAGAAGTTTATTCCAGCTACCCAGAAGTCAGTGTTGTTCAAGAGGTTCTTGGAACTCAAGCAGAACGGAAGGGCAGTTTCTGATTATATTGTTGAGTTCGACACTTTGTCGAAGTATGGACTGTCTCTTATCGACACTCCTGAGAAGAAGAATGAGAAGTTTATTACTGGTTTGGATGGATACTTGGGGGAAAGGCTTGTCAAACACATCGATGAGACTTTTGAATCGATCGTGGGGAAAGCTTTGAGATCAGAGAGCCTTTACCCTAAGCCAAAGACTAAGGTTGCATCTGCAGAAGGGCCAAAGCCGCAAGCAGGCGGTGGAGGCAAAAATAACTCTCAGAATAAGAGGAAGCAGGACCAATCTAAAGGTGGTCAGAAAAAGAGCAAAAAGGATATTGAGTGCTTCAGCTGTGGAAAGAAGGGCCATTATGCTAAAGATTGTCGGGCCAAGCCAGCGGATAAGAAGTGCTTCAACTGTGGTTAAGTGGGACATTTCAAGGATAAGTGTCTGCAACCTCTTAAGGAGAAGCAGATTGTGAAAGCATATGCTATTGATGTTGTTCCTTCTTCGTCGAATGCCCCAACTGCGGCGTAGAAAGGAAAGAATGTTATTATTCAAGGTATGCTTTCTATTTATGATGTACCAGTTCGAGTTTTGTTTGATACTGGGGCTTCCCGTTCCTTCATATCTAGTGACCTGGTAGATAGGTTGGGACTGGAACCCGAGATAGTAGATAGACCATTGGTTGTGACGAACCCGATTGGTGGTTCGACTAGCCTTAGTATGATTTGCAGGAATTTGGTCTTATCGAGTCATGGATGTATGTTTGTATGTGATTGCTTTGTTTTGGGCTTTACTGGGTATGGCATTATATTGGGAGTTGATTGGCTCCAAAGATACGGGGTGGTGGTAGACTGTGAGGGCTTTTTGGTGACAGTAAGGGCGGATGATGGGCGGAGGGTAGCGTTTGGTAGTCTACCTAATGATGGGGTTATGGCTAGTTTTGTAAATTCCCTCGACATCCCGCAGGATGAGTTGTCAGATGTGCCCGTGGTTGGCCAGTATCCGGACGTCTTCGAGGAGGTGACCAGGCTTCCACCACACTGAGAGATTGAGTTCCGTATTGATTTAGTGAAAGATGCCAGACCTATAGTGATGCCACTTCGTCGTATGGCACCAAGGGAGCAGCGAGAGCTCGGGGTGCAAGTCAGCAATCTTTTGAAGAAGGGATTTATTAGAAGGAGTGTCTCCGAGTGGGGAGCACCAGTCGTGTTTGCCACTAAGGCAGATGGTTCCCTTCGTTTGTGTGTGGACTATCGCGAGTTGAATAAGGTGACGAGGAAGAATAAGTATCCTCTACCGCGGATAGATGATTTGTTTGATCAAATGGAAGGAGCAAGAGTGTTCTCCCAGTTGGACCTCGCGACAGGATTTCATCAGCCCCGAGTAGCAGATGAGAGTGTTCCGAAAACGGCATTTAGGACGCCGTCTGGATTTTATGAGTGGTTGGTCATGCCATTTGGGTTGACCAATGCACCAGCCTACTTTGTGGATCTCATGAATCGAGTATTCAGAGATTAGTTGAATAAGTTTGTTCTTGTGTTCGTGGATGATATCCTTGTTTACTCAAGGACAGAGGAGGAACACAAGGGACGCTTGAGGATAGTGATGGAGGTGTTGAGGAAACACCAATTGAAAGCGAAATTCTCTAAGTGTCATTCTTGGAGAATGGAAGTGAAATTCTTGGGTCATGTTGTTTCAGAGAGTGGTATTGCCGTGGACCCTGCGAAGGTGGCTACGGTACAGGATTGGCCTACGCCCAAGAATGCAACAGATGTAAGAAGTTTCTTGGGATTAGCTGGATATTATCGAAAGTTTATCCAGGACTTCTCCAAGATAGCAGCACCGTTGACTAAGAAGAATCAGTCCTTCGTCTGGGATGAAGTGTGTGAGAATGCCTTCAAGAGTCTAAAAGAGAAGTTGATGCGTGCGCCAGTGTTAGTCATTCCTAAAGGGAATGAAGAGATGACGGTATACACGGATGCTTGTGGTACCGGACTGGATGCAGTATTGATGCAAGGAGGTAGGGTTGTAGCTTATGCTAGTCGACAACTAAGGCCGCATGAGAAGAAGTATCCTACCCACGATTTGGAATTAGCAGCGATCGTGTTTGCGCTGAAGATGTGGAGACATTATCTCTTGGGAGAAATATTTGAGTTGTTTACCGATCATAAATCGTTAAAGTATCTCTTCTCTCAGAAAGATCTGAATCTCCGTCAACAGAGATGGTTAGAGTTCTTGGCTTCGTATGATTTTGATATCGCATACACACGTGGGAAGGGTAATGCGGTAGCCGATGCCTTGAGTAGGAGACATGCCAGCTTAGGGGCAATGTTTCTTGAATGGAAGCAACTGGAGTATATCGCGGGGTTTGATTTCAGACCAAGGTGCGAATTGGATCCAGTCATGCTAGCTAGTTTGACGATCAGACCCACTTTGATAGAGCGGATTGGTTCTAGTCAGAGGGACGATCCTAATCTATTGGAAATCATCTCCAAGTTAGAGATGGACATCGACGGTGAGGAGATGAATGTGTATGGGCTTGATCGAGATGGATGGCTTCGGAAGAATGGAAGACTAGTTGTGCCCAACGTGAATGGTTTGAGAGATGAAGTGCTTAGAGAATGTCATCACTCAAAACTGACTATACATCCCGGCGGTAATAAGATGTATCGAGACATGAAGCAGACTTACTACTGGGAAGGGATGAAAAGAGACGTTGGGAAGTTTATATCCAAATGCATGAATTGCCAGCTAGTTAAAGCCGAGCAAAAGAAGCCTAGTGGGTTGTTGCAACCATTAGAGATTCCCGAATGGAAATGGGAACAAGTCTCGATGGATTTCATCGATGGTTTACCAAGGACTAGATCGGGATATGATAGCATTTGGGTAATTGTGGATCGATTGACTAAAAGTGCAAGATTTATACCAGTCAAATCGACCAGAACGGCAGCCAAGTTGGCAGAATTGTATATGAAGTGGGTAGTGAGATTTCATGGAGTACCCAAAAGCATTGTGAGTGACCGAGACCCGTTGTTCACTAGTGGGTTTTGGAAGAGCTTACAAGAGGCTCTAGGGTCAGGATTACATCTCGGTACCGCATATCATCCTCAGACCGACGGTCAGACGGAGAGGGTGAATCGTATATTGGAAGATCTCTTGAGAGCTTGTATATTGGATTTTGGTGGATCATGGGATGACCATTTGCATCTAGTAGAGTTTGCATATAATAATAGCTACCAATCCAGTATCGGTATGGCTCCATATGAAGCTTTGTACGGAAGACCGTGCAACTCACCATCATGTTGGATAGAGACTGGCGAGAAGTTTGTGCTTGGACCAGATGTGGTGAGAGAAACTTCCGATAAGATCAAGATCATTCAGCAATGAATGAAAGCTGCCCAAGATAGGCAGAAGAGTTATGCTGATAAGAGGAGAAGAGACTTGAAATTCTCCGTTGGTGACTTGGTGTTTGTCAAGATCTCTCCGTTGAAGAGCGTGATACGATTTGGCAGGAGAGGCAAGTTGGCACCAAGATTTGTTGGCCCATTCCCTGTTCTTGAACTAGTCGGGAATTTGGCATATAGAGTCGGCATACCGGAGAAAATGGCGGGAGTTCACAATGTGTTTCATGTTTCCCAACTAAGGAAGTTCGTTCACGACTCCGATATGACTATTTCACCTGATCAGTTAGAGGACTTCGAAGTAGAACCCGAGGTGGTTGGGAACCGCAAGCCGATTCGTATTGTGGGACACGATACGAATCAACTTCGAAGGAAGTCGGTGAAGCTAGTCAAGGTTCAGTGGGGTGAGGACGAGAATGACTGTACTTGGGAGACAGAGGAGAGCATTAGGAGGGCATATCCATAACTCTTTGCCTGGTAAGATTTATTTTGCAACTTAGTTTTCCGCATGCTAGGGTAGACTTGTTTTGCTTGTTTGCATGTTTGATTGTTGTTTTATGGTTGATAGTCATGCGGGAACCTTTGTGTGTGTTTTGATTGAGGAATTTCGGGGGCGAAATTTCTTAAGGGGGGATAGTGTAATGACCCGTATTCTACACATCATAGGATTGTAGAATATTTATTTCTTTCCCGTATGAAGTCGTATGGTCATGTAACTTTGGGAAACAACCATTTGACTCATTTCCCATGCTCATGATTTTTGACCTAAAACCACTTCAATTGGATTCGTTTGATGGTTTACCTTTCCGTAGAGTGGTCATAATAGCCAAACGGACTTACCGTTTGGGAGATATGGCTGAAATAAGGTTTGGAGGGGGAAAACTGCTTAACCGGGCCAAATAGGGTGATTAGTGGATAGGCCCATAACCCATTTCGGGATTAGCGTTATGGGGAGGCTGAAAGGAGATAGAGGATCATTCCATTTCAGTTTTCTAGCCTCCACTTATCACCAAGGAACCCTAAAAATGGCCTCCAACCTCTAAATCACCTCCAAATCACCTTTTGGTCAAGGATTTGGCTTAGCAACCCCTAATCAAGGAAGATCTACACCAAAGCAACATTGGAGCTGCTGTTTAGCATTGGGATTCACATCAAATCAGAGATTTATTTCAGATCTTAGTTTATTTGTGGCTAAGGTGAGTGATTTGCATAATTTTGCACTAATTATGGCTAATTAGGGGTGATTAGTGTTAATTAGCGAATTTAAACATGATAAAATTTGGGAAAAATGTTCATAAATTCCTAAATAATGTTTTAGACCTCTGATATGAATTTGGGTTAATTTGGTTAAGTTTTGCTAATCCTATTATTAGTTTCACCTAAACATGCTTAAGGGGAAGTATGAGATTTTGGGGTATGTTTGATCCATTTTAACCTATCATATTGATGTTTTGATGTTTGTGGTTGATTATGCATGTTGCAATGACTGTATGAAATGCTTTGTGATTGGTTTCAATAGTTAGAATGGTCGAAAACGTCGTCGAATGGTGTAAACACTTGCTGGAACAGTTTCAGAAAACAGTGCAGGTTTCGGATTGGATCGGATATAGGGCTCGGATCGGATATGTTGAACTAGGCAAGGGATTCGATCGGATCGGAACCTGACACTTGGGAAAATTGGCAAAAAGGAAGGCCATGCTAACTGGACTGGGATCGGATCGGATTAAGGAGGACGGATCGGAGCGGAAGTATGAAGATGGATCGGATAGGAGCATGTGAAGGATGGGGAGGCGGATCGGAGCGGAAGCACGAACTGGAGGGGAATGACACCCGACCCGACCCAACCCGAAGTAAAGCACCCGACCCGACCCGAGGAGAAACACCCGACCCGACCCGTACCAGAAGAAGACCCGACCCGACCCAATGGAGGACACCCGACCCGAACCGATAGCTTGAAGAGAATCCGACTCGATCCAGTATTGACCAATAACCCGAGATGCAAAGGTAGTCCAATATGGGAAGTTAGAGCTCAGGATCCAGTTGGGAACCAATGAGTTCACTTCATGGTTGGGCTTTGCTGCGGGACGTGTGCTAAGGAGTTGTCGACGTTCATAACTTCGATTCACCACTAAAAATGAAGGATGGCTACTTATCAGTGCAGTAGGGTCATTATGACCTGAGGGGCAAGGTGATGGTAGTAAGACTACGTTATCAGTGCAGTAGGGTCATTATGACCTGAGGGGCAAGGTGATGCGTAGTAAGACTATGAGCCAGCGCAGATGGGGTGAACAACTCCACGGGGCAAGTGGACATAGTAAGGATTGGTAAGGCTATGAGCCAGCGCAGATGGGGTAAATAACTCCATGGGGCAAGTGGACATAGCGAGGAATTAGTGGCTACGTTATTAGTGCAGTGAAGCCATTTATGACTTCATGGGGCAGAGTGATCGTAGCAAGGTATGTTGGGTGATCGAAGTGGTGAACATCGTATGCTTTACGCACTGAGTGAGAGATGTGAGGATGGATGCTATGTTTGATTGTTTACCATTACTATGACATGCACACCTCCCCCACCTCCGTATCTTTACACCGTTTGATATGGTACCTTAGAGTGTTGTACAGTATGTAGTGCTAACTCTTTGGTTGCAGGTCCAGGTTCAGGTATGTTTTAGTCTACCTGTTATTGTTCACTTTAGATGCTTATCGCTCATACCAGGCTTTATGTCTGACCCAGAGTTTTATGTCTCCTCTTATTACTCTGGGTGCTCACACGAGCAGACTAGAGACAGGTTAGCTGGTGATGCGCGTGTAGCTGATTCGGAGGCGGGCAGGAGGCTTCCACGTATGATATATATATATATATATATATATATATATATATATATATATATATATATATATATATATATATATTCTCCCTGTGTCGTTGGTGGTCGCTACTTGGGCATTAGTAGTGTACCTCCTTTATCTTACTTTTGCTTTGAGACAGTTTGAAAGTTGTAATAAGCTGTATTTTGGATTTCCGCTGCTATGATGTTTAGTTCTGGTTTTCAGCTTATGCACTGTCTCTCCTGTTTTATGTCAAGTATGTTATTATTATATTTTATTCTATGCGCTGTGAGACATTCTACAGGTTCTTTGTATGTTCATTTCCTTCTTCCCTTTCCTTTTCACGACCCGTTCCGTGCTAACTGGACATGTGTACAGCGCACTTTTGGAGTAAATGTCGGTTGGTGCGGGGCGTCTCAATTACTACTTTTTTCTTTGGTGCGGTTGCTTTCTAAATAGGTGGATGCTAAAATAAGTTATAGCTTCATCATGTATACTTCTATATACTGCTACAAAATTCTATCAAAACATAAAATTACATATCATGTTAATGTTTTTGTAGCAGTCCAATGATAAAATTTAAGTGGCTACTGTTGTTGTTTGTCAAGAGGGTTTGCAGTTTTGAAGGTTCATTTTTTATACAGAGGATATTGTTGGGGATTCAACAGTGTTGATGTATGTTGATCTACATTTAGATTGCATGTTGTTGGACCCATATGTACAAAAGTGTAGGGGAATCAGCATGAACATGGATTGGGGTCAGGTATTTTCTACCCACATTTGGGGTTAACGAAGATAGCTGGTTCGTTGATGATGCCAATGTCAGAGGGCGATAGGGGTGGAGTGCAAAATGGTTATGGAAGCAGACGCAATGCATGGGAACGTCATGTTGGAGGCCTGCTGATGATTTAGTGTTATGTAATTTTAGTTAAGAACACATGCTTTTCTGTTGTTAAAGATAATTTTATTACCAGAAAGTCCGACAAATCTGATCTAACTATTCCTTTGTTCAACAAATTCGAATCTTTAGCAGATTGTGAAGAGAGTGAGTTGCATATTGATCAATCTTTCTTGAATATGGAATTCTGTTGATAATGTTCCTAAGTTAGGCAATACCAGTGTACCTAATGAAAAGGTTGAGGGAGTCATTTGTGATTGACATGTTATTAATGCATTGCATATTATGATTAGATGCTGGTCCACCTGGACGTGCATATATACTCGTGTAAACTAATAAAACAAAAAAATAATGAGAAGTGTAGTAACGTAATACTTAATTGTTAGTATCCTCTCGAGTATTCTTCAAGAACTATCAATACTTCATAAACTATATATGTTACAAGTACAAACGGTTGTATAAAAACCATAAGATGGAATAACATACTCATTTAAAAGATTGGTTATAAACCAGTTTTATAGGACTTTTTCAACACCCATTTTATGTATGATACTCGAATAGAATAGGAGTTAATGCTATATATTCAAATATTCAATATCAGCAATAAATTAAATGCAGTTTCGTTAAAATAAAGATTCATACAAAGTGTATGTAGGATAAAAGAAAGGAAGTCACAATTTCACATAAGAAAATGGATCTTACGTTCAATGAAGTTTGACTGCTATTCATAGGTAGGAAAAGAATCAAAAGATGATAACCTCAACCAGATCTGATCTTGAAATTAAAGTACATTCTCAAAACCGAAGCCCATTTTCTGCTGTAGCAGTTGCAAGAGCTTCGAAGCCACCATGATACGGATAACCGTGGCGGTCAAAAACCAGGTGAGCCTATTTCCCTTATCCACATTAAAATACGAACGATGCATGTATAACGTCAAAATTGATCATTTTAAAAAACAAAGTTAGCACATAAAATAGAAAACAACTTTTATTTATTTTTCTTATTTTGAGAATTAGCACAAGAAATAGAGATGACATATCATTCAGTTGACCCTCTCTCCTCTACGTGGTCTCCTCCATCACCTTTCACTCCCCTCGTCATCCCTTAACTTTTGTTATGTTTTGCTATCGATATTGAAAACTCAAAACTCAAAATATATTTTAAACCAAACACTACCTTATTTTTTGTAGTGTATTGATCCTTTGTGATATAATATGTTTGTACTTGAATATATGTGATTTCCCTGATTATCAAACCAGCTTACATGTTCAAAACTTAGTGTAATTTGATTTACACTTTTCTAAATATTTTTATTTTTTATCAAACAATGCAATTACCTTTTCATTAAAATTCACAATTAAGAAAAAAAATTAACAAGATTTTTTTTAAAATATTATACAACTTAACAGTCGGTTTTTTCCCACCGTTATACGGTAATACTAGTATTTTTATTTATTTCTACATGAGGCCTGAAGATTGTAAATATATAAACAGAAGAGAGGACAAAATAGGGGATAAAAGGAATAGTTTTGTATCTAAAATGAATTTGAATGATAAATAGAAGAGGAGAGAGTAGAGAATAAATGCACACGTTATTTTCCCCATATGCCTCTTTGTATTTACAAACAAATTAAATACTTTCTTTACTTTATCTACTTGTTTAAGTGTGCAACTTTTTAATGATTCATCTTCTACATTAAAAATATAATTTCTAATGTGAACACAATTTATTTTACCTTATGACATATGAAAAGGGCAAGTGCAATTATGCTCCTTGGATATTGTAAATCAATTAGTTTACCAACGTGCCACGCTTAGACTCCGTTTAAATAAATATTGTGAACCACTAATAAATGTCATTTATACAGTTTCTATTATTGCTCTAACCACGTTTTCTTTTAACTTATGTTGGAATGCAAATTCCAATATACCCTATAACATTTAATTAATTAATGTTAATAATTGTGTTTAGTCTTGTGAAAATTAAACTTACCAATAATAGAAGTTATTTAAAACACGTCATATGGTTGTATATTGCATAAGGATAATCGTTTAGCTACCCAACGTATGATATAGGATAGACATTCCATTTATACAATATTGAATTCTAACTTTCAAATGAAATGAATAATTATGTATATTAAATTCCAATTTGAAATTGCCAACGATAAACTCTTCCTATATTACTCCTTTCAATTCAAAGTTTGAATTATATGGAACGTCTTTATTACATCTATTGTACTATGAACAATATGGTAGTAAATTTAGACTTATAAGTTGACAAAAATCAATTATCATTAAAGCTTCAACATACGTTTGAAATTAATTTAACGTTTATTACGCCATTTATACTTATAATTTGATAAATTAGTTTTGATGATATGTCACTACACAAATAGAATCCTTGTTTAAGATTAAATTATATTGCATGGTTTAAATATCATTTAAGATGGAAAAAATTCGAAATATAATATTAATTTATGATAATCTTTTTTTTATTTTTTTGACGCATTTTCTATTTAAAATTTCTTAAAATAATTTTTAAATTGGTTCTGATTTTCCGAGTTGTTACATATTATCACCATATGAACTATTCTAATTGAATGATTGATTTGATTATTGGTCGTTGACTGAAAATTTAAGGATTGTTTTGTTTTAACCCACGGGCAGTACTGGTTGAGTAATTGGCAGTATATGATCTATAAATCAATCGTTTTCTAAATATATCACTACTAGAATTGAACAGTATAGCATCTGACACTTCCAACGACCTCCAACGGCCGTTGACCAATGGCTTCCAACGGAAGCCAAAATATGGAATTTTCTTATGGGTACAAAAAATACGCCATTGAAAATCGTTGGCAGCTGTTGTTTTTAAACCCGTTGGTACACATTACACGAATTAAGCAGAAATCAACCGAAGCCTGCTACCTTCTCCCTCATTCACTAAACCCACGATTTTTTTCCCTAAATCCCCAAACTTTCCCTCCTTCAATTCTGAAATCACCAATCCTACGCCATCATCCGCCTAGGATCTCTCCAACTCAATCAAGGCACTCTCTCCTCCTATCTAATCTTCGATTCTCTCCGATTTCAAGGTATGTATTAACTCTATATTTTTTTAATACCCTAAGTTCAGTAATTTAAGCATAAGTAGAGTATGTTTGTGTGTCTAGTGCTGTTAATTAATTTCTAATGTAGGGTTTAATCATTTAAGTTGATAACCTAGGGTTTTTATTTATAAATTACTTGGTTGTTATAATCTAGGGTTTTAATTAGTTTAAGTAGTTGTTGTTAATGAGTTTGTATTTATAGATTTATTTGATTATGGCTAATCTAGGGTTTAATTAGTTCAAGTTAAATATGTATTTAGTATATATAGTGTTGTATGTGTGTGTATATATATATATATATATATATTGGTAATTAATTTATGTATTTGTTTATTTGGTTGAGCCCCAATTCATTGAAAACGATAGTTAATTTGTCAAATACGTGTCATGGAAATGGAAATATTTAAGTTTATGTTTTGGGCTATGGCGCTAAGGCGCACAAAAAAACTCTTCAATCACAAAAAAAACCAGATCATAATATGTTATATTCATAAATCCTTAGAGAGTTTTTTTGGCCCCGTCTTATAAGTATTGTATATAATCGTTATGTGAATGTTCGTTTTATTAACAAAACGGACATTTATTTTCATCGTATACAATATTTGTTGTATTTGTCCTTTGTATTGGACAAGTTACGAACACAATAACGAAGTTAAATCTCATAAAATATTTCATTTTAAACGGTTCTCAAAATTTCGAAAGCACTTCCTTTATGTTTACACGCAATTGTGTACTATTTAGGGAACTAAAGGGATGTGCTGCTGAAATTTTGTTGAATCGTTTATATTGAAAAGATTTACCCGATTTAATTACGTTATTGAATTTGTAATATGAGGTAGGATGACCCACCAGTAAATGATCAATTAACAAAACATGCATTCAACACTAAAATTGTTTAACAAAATGTTAATGCAAATTTTATCATCATAATTAATATGAAAAAGAAATGTTTTCATTTAAATACAATCTTAGCATTTGAGCTATCGAACACAAAAATTGTGAATCTAATTTTATATCATAATTTCTAATTTTGTATGCACTTAGGAAAAATGGACGATTATTTTAATGATCGAAGCTGGATGTACAAACGAAGAGTAATTGATGGCACAATAAACAAACAATTTATTAACGGTGTCAGCGTGTTTATTGATTTCGCTTTAAGTAACAGAGGAAACGACGTAAAAATCCGTTGTCCATGTAGTGGATGCAAGTTATTGAAGCATTTGATACTGCAAATGATTAGAGTTCATTTGCGTCAGTACGGTTTTGTGCCGAACTATTTAGTTTGGGATCGTCATGGAGAATCGTTAGCATCTACTTCTATACAAGTTGAGGAGGTACTGAATAATGAAATTGCTACGACGAATCTCGTAGAACAAATGGTTGAAGATGTTGCACATTCTATGTTCCCGGTTCAACAATTTAATGATAACGATGGTAATGATGACAATGGTAATGATGAAGAAGAACCAAATATTGAAGCCAAAAAATTATATGATTTATTAGATGCCGCGAAAAAAACTCTTTGGGAAGGCTGTGAAAGCGGAACTCAATTATCAGTAACTGCTGAATACATTGCGATGAAATCTAAATACAACCTCATAGAAGATGGATTTACAGCTGTTTTACAAGCTGCAAAGCGGCATATGCCT
This sequence comes from Allium sativum, assembly GCA_030737875.1. Classification (NCBI taxonomy): domain Eukaryota; kingdom Viridiplantae; phylum Streptophyta; class Magnoliopsida; order Asparagales; family Amaryllidaceae; genus Allium; species Allium sativum. Next base: position 196,492,509 of record CM060910.1, on the reverse strand, counting down.
CCCAATAATTTAATGTACGAAAACCATTATGAAGTAAAAAAAATGATGTCGGCCTATGGTTTACCATATCAAAAAATAGATACATGTCTAAAGGGTTGCATGCTATTTTGGAAGGAAGATATCAACCTTAAGAATTGCAGAATATGTAATCAAGAAAGATACAAACCAAGAAAGAAAAAGGGAAAGGAAGTCCCGTATAAACGTATGCATTATTTACCTATTATTCCTAGACTTCAAAGGTTATCTGCATCTTCTGTAACCACGCAATATATGAGATGGCACAGTGTGAGAACACAGGAAGAAGGTACGTTAACACACCCATCCGACGAAGAAGCATGGAAGCATTTTGATCAAAAGTACCCCAATTTTGCATCTGGGAGTCACAATGTTAGACTTGGTTTATGTATGGATGGGTTTTCACCATTTTCTAAATTTGGTTCTAAATATTCACCCTGGCCAGTGATTGTAACAGCTTATAATTTACCTTCGTGGATGTGTATGAAAACTCCTTATATATTTCTCACAATTGTCGTCCCTAGTCCTGATGATCCGACACAAGGAATCGATGTTTATTTACAACCGTTGATTGAAGAGTTAAAAAAATTGTGGTATGAAGGGGTAGAAACATATGATATTTCTCAAAAGAAAAACTTTCGTATGCATGCTTCTCTGTTGTGGATAATTAGCGATTTTCCTGCTTATGCAATGCTTTCAAGTTGGAGTACGGCTGGTCGTCTAGCTTTTCTATACTGTATGGAAGAAACAAGAGCATTTTCTTTACCTATTGGAAAGAAAATTTCATGGTTTTACTGTCATAGATGTTTTCTTCACATTAATCATCCTTTTAGAAGAGATAAGAAATTTTTTGCAGCTAATAGACATGAAACTCTACGACCACCTAAATTATGGACAAGTGAGGAAATTTATGAAATTGTACAAGATTTTCCCAAGATTCATGAAATCGGAGTACAGACAGAAACTCAAGGTAAATCAACAATTCATAATTGGTGGAAACAAAATATATTTTTGGAGTTACCTTATTGGAAAGATCTTCTGATTCATCATAATATTGACGTGATGTATAATGAAAAAAATGTGTTTGATAATGTAATCAATACAATTTTGAATGTCAAAGGGAAGACGAAAGATGTTTTGTGTAACGAACCAGGATTTTTTTCCAATGATTAAAATATAATAAAAATTCAATTGTCTGAATATCAAATGAAGTTAATAAGATTTCAATACAAATATTGTTTTAAATATATTATAGTTGAGTTTGAATAAATATTATGCTTTGATTTACTTTGAAACTTATTTTAGGATCATATCTAAGTTTATTTAAATAATATTTTTAAATGTTAATAAGTGATAAAATTATATGCAGTTTTCTAAAGTAATATATTAGCGTAAAAATTGTTGTATATTTAAATCTAAATTTTTTTAAATTTATATTTGATAAATAAATATGAATAAGTAAGTTGAAATGTTAAGTATTTTATTTTTAAAATCTTAAGTAATATATTGGTTACACTTATATGCATTTGGAAATTTTACTACATTTTTAAATGTAAATAAAGTGTAGCTAAAAGAATAAAAATATAAATAAATAAATGAGTGAAATTTTGTTGTACATGCATTGGTTGAAGCTTATGTGTCCTCTTAGTTGTCCTAGTGCATGTCATTGAGTTCTTGAGATAAGCCATGTGTCCCTTATTAAATAATTAAAGATAATTTTAAATCATTATAAAAAAACTCATTTTTCTCTTCTGGTCAAAGCTTCAGATAAAATCCTACGACCTTCTTCTTCCTCTGTTCTCTCTTTTCACTTTACAGTAAATGAAAACCCATTCCCTCCTCAATAAAAATTTAATATCTTCCAATCCAAACTCACTTCCAGATAAATTGATAAACGTGGAAGTTGTTCAGATCATGGTTTTTGATTTTTAGAATTCGACAGATTCAGATTTCATCAACCATTCAAAGAGAAATCCTTAATTTACAATAAAATGAAGTTTTTGCAAAAGAAACTTCGGAAAATCTTTTTTCCCAATCCGCTAAGAATTAGATCGCGCCGTCAGCACCATCGCGATCAGAGCAGGATGTATTACTTTTGGTGCAAGTTTGGCTTGATTTCGTTTCGATGATTTGAAATGTTCAAAAGTAGGGTTGGAGTTTATCTGAGATTCAGGCAATGATGTGCAAATCGGAGAGTGGCGTCATGATCAACACGGAAAGAGCTTCGATGTAAAGTTTTTCGGTGGATTTCAGAGTGAAAAAGTGTCGATATTGTGAAGCTTGCGTGCGGTTTCCTGGAGCTTTCCATGTCGGGTTGAAGATGTCGGACTTTGGATGGGGCGCCGAGCTTTGGAGTGATGATGTGCATCCGATTGAGGACGTGAAAACAAGTATGAGGTTGGTCTCAGATTCAAGAATGGCGTGGTGGTTTGATGGTGCAAGTGCATGGCTGTGCGGGTTCATTGGGTTAGGCGTGAGCAAGACAGCATGGTGGAGGAGAAGGAGAAGAAGGGTTGCGGTGCAGGCTTGGATCAATGTAAATGGGCCAGACCTTGGTTGTTGGGTGAGAATTATATGTAAATTTAAGTTTAATGTTAGCTAATATTTAAACACCCATATCTCATCCATTTTTAATTCGATCAAAACAAAGTTATGCCCATTAGAATCGCATCGTAGAATAGAGTACATTGATATGTAATATTGACCACTTTGAATAAATACAAATTTATGATAAAGGAAAAGTCCATAGGTATAAACATATATAACATATATCGTTATAAATTCAGTTTTAATATTTATATTAATAAAGGAATCATCAACTGCTAATAGGAATAGCGATGGCTTTGCTTGTTGGCATGTTCGCAAGGAAAACAATGACAATGAAGATTTTGGAGCTGTGTTGGTAAGAACATTTAATCTACTTATTTATTTAAATCAGTGGTTATTAAATAATTATAATTAGATGAGATCAATTATAATAGTTATTGGTTGGATAAGGATGTTATTGTGTGAATGGATGCGCATGTAATTAGATGACACTGAACACTAAAAGCATTATTGACCGTAACATTGTGCATAGCTGAATTTATTGTGTATGGGTGATGATTTTAAATTATGATCATCTAATTTATATGGTTGTTTTATTTGTTTGCATAAAAGCATACACAACACCGTAGTTGTGAGATTATACGGATGATCGATTTAACTTTCCTTCCATAAAAATAAAGTTTGATTTTCAAATTTTTAAAATATTGTTTTTCCAATGAATTCGAAAAGAGATTTGGAAATTTAAATATAATATTTTAAAATATTATACCAGACCATTCTAGGATGACAGAGAGGGTGGTGTCTAGGCTTGGGTTTGGAAATCCAGTTTCCTGCTCTCTCTGGCTATCCCTAACTGATCTGACGGACGGGACGGTTAATTTTAAATTTGTTCAAACTTAGAAATGGAATTGGAATGTAAATTAATGTCGCATAAATGACCATTCATGAAGGTTTTAATTTAAATTTAAATTAAAAAGGCTTTTTGAATTCATATAGTTTTTTCACTTATTTAAATTTAAATTTTATTTGGAATTTTGAAATGATTTTTGGAAAGATTTGAAGGAATTATATTTAATCGTTTATGACGCGCTGCGACGCGACAGTTCGTAAATATCGATTTAAACTTTCAAACAATTATAACTTGACCATTTGAAATCGGTTTGACTCGAAACAAGAAGAATTGATTTTCAAATATTAACAATTTTTGAATAGAAGAGAAATTTTTAAATTTTAGCGTACGATTTTCAAGTTGTGTTCAAAACAAATTTGGGAAAAGTCGTTGTATGCGCAGTTTGGCAACCATAACGAAAATTCAAAATTAAACCAGTTTTAAATTTAGAAAGAATTCATGATAATTTTTACTTTATTAACTTAAAATAATTAGAAATGAATTATTTGAAATTTTTAATTGATCTGGAATCTATTTGAATTAAATGGCTATTGCAGCATTTTTTATAACATTCAAATGTTATTATCTAAATTCCAAAGATGAATGGGTTTTGAAATTATAATCGTAAACCATTATATTTAAATGGTTAAAAGTTGTAAAATGGTTCGGAATGATTTAAGTGATTGAACCTGGAATTATCTATTTATTCTAAAAATTAGAATTTAAAAAGGAAATTAGTTGGATGGAGTTTGTGATGGGTATTCAATATATAATTCTAAGGTTAAACAAATACTATCAGAAGCACTAGAAAATATTTACCCCCAAGGTTCTGATAGTGCTTGTTGAGTTGTTGTAACAACCCGGAAAATCTGAACCAGTTTGAAAATTTTAATTTGGCTATTCTAGAGAATTTAAAATATTTTAAATAAATATTTTAAATAATAGCGATGAAAAGTAAGTTTGAATCGACGTTTGAAAATGAATACAATTAATTCTAATTATAAACGAGGCCTGAAATGGCGCGGTAGTTTCAAAATTTGAATTCAAACTTTGACTGACTGTACCGGGTGCAAAACAAAATGGATTTTAATGAAACCAAAAATATTTAAATCTGTTAGTGAATATCTTTCTAACGAATCTGAAAAATAGAAGTTTCATAGCCGAAAGCAAAAGTTATGGTCAAATAAATTTTCAGAAAGGTCGCTATAGAATTTATATAGCCCGTGAAAATGGTCATTTTGCAAACGACCTCAGAATTCGATGAAACCACTTTTGTTGGATCCGGGATGTCAAATTATTTCTAGGTTTCAAATTTCATAATTTTTGAAGCTAGTATGTAAGCGTGGCAAAGGAAAATGCGTTTGGTCGATTTCTATTAAATTGGATCGACCAGAAAAGGGCCATTTTTCAAACGGTCTCGGAATTCGACGAAACTAGTTTTGTTGGGACCGTATCGTCAAAACATAGCTAGATTTATTTTTCGGGAATTTTTAGAATCAGTATGTGGCCTAGGCAAATTGAAATGTACGTTCAAATTAAATATTGAATGTTTTATATTTTAATTTGAAGGAAAGCTGACTGAAACAGTCGAATGGGCCTACAAAACATATCCCATTGTGTTCGGAATGGGGGTACTTAGCTAGGGACGACAGTCATTGGGTTTGAATTCGAGTTCGTATGTGATAAGGGGTATTTTCGGATTTAATTGAATTATAAATTAAAATAAAATTCCTTGGCCAATCACATTCTTCCGTGTACTTTCTCTCTCCCCGATAGCTCCAGGCGCACGACGGAAAACCATTCCAAACTTCTCTCTTCGATTTCTCTCAAACCACTCAATGAAATCACGTAATTCTTGATTCATTTTGAAGCTCTCTCTATCCTCTTCAAATCCATATAGGATTTGTAATTTATAATTTGGTATTCGTCGAGATTGAAGCCTCCAAACCTCAGAACTTTTGGCCGCCGCCCCTCCTCCTATGCACAGTCGAACTGGCCAACTTCCCCCGGCGCTGGAAGCTCCTCTGACCCCCTTCAACGCTGCGCAACCCGATCTGGACGAAGTGCCTCGGATTGGAAGATTTTGGCCGACCTAGTTTTGAACTGATTAGTGAAGGTACGGGTTCTATACTTTTGAACTGTTCCAATAGTTTAAAACCGTCGCGAAATTCAATCAACTTCTAAAAATGATATCTTTTTCGTTTGTGGTTGAAATTCAGTGAAACAAGAGACAGTGGACTCGTGTGGACGTCTTCTACATTCTAGAAGAGACCGCATATTTTTTCGAGCCTCATGCTATTTTTGGTGGAGTAGAACCCAATGTGAGATTTCTAAATTATAAACGATATGGAAAACGACGATGTATAAATTATATAGTCGATGTATGAGTTATATAAGCGTTGTACACCTCATGTATAAGCGTTGTATAAGTTGTACGGTCGATGTATAAGTTATATATGCGTTGTAAAAATTATATATGTGTTGAATAGAAGTGAAATTTACTTATATAAATATATATATATATATACGCCCCTCGTCCACAAACCATGGACGATATTTATTGGTTGTGATTGGTGTGAAATTTGGTTGATAGCGAATGTTGATTAGAATTGTTTGTGGTTGAAATTGATTGATTGTGGTTGAAAAATACCCGTTTGTGGTTGAGAATTATTTGGTTGAAACCACATAGGATTAGTTTGTGGAAAAGAAAAAAATATACATGCCGCCTGCGTGCGAACTAGATGCATGAAATCCCCATTGTCAAAAGCTGTGAGGCTTTAAGGTAGAGCGAGGAGCAATAAAAATCACATTTTTATTATATATACGAACTATAGAAAACCTTCATGTGTTGAATAGAAATTCATTCGTTGAATAGAAATTCATGTGTTGAATGGTATTCGTGTTTTAAATAAATTTCTTTAACAGTAAAAATCACATTTTTATTATATATACGAACTATAGAAAACCTTCATGTGTTGAATAGAAATCCATTCGTTGAATAGAAATTCATGTGTTGAATGGTATTCGTGTTTTAAATAAATTGCTTTAACAATAAAAATCACATTTTTATTATATATACAAACTATAGAAAACATTCATGTGTTGAATAGAAATTCATTCGTTGAATAGAAATTCATGTGTTGAATGGTATTCATGTTTGAAATAAATTGTTTTATAATAAAAATCATATTTTTATCATCTATATGAACTATATAAAATAGTCGTGTTTTGAAATAAATCGTTTTACAATAAAAATCACATTTTTATTATATACATGAATGGTTAAAAATAGTGAAGTGTCGAAATAAATGTCTGTTGGATAAAAATATCATTTTTATCAAATGTATGAAAAGAATATGGTTATGAAATCGAAGAATCGATTATATTTATATACATATATATAAATATAATTAAAATATTTCGAATAAAAACGATTAATGCGGGAGATCCGACCATCGGATTTTCCCGAAACCGAAACCGTTGGGTTCGCCTTGGAAATATCTTTCCAACGACACCCACTTTGTGAAGATCCAACGGTTGGATTGTCTGGAATGTTTAATTCAAATCTGAAGAAAAACAATGCCAGAATCGATTATATTTATATATATATATAATTAAATTAAATCGAATAACGACGCTGCAGTTCGTATTTTGAAATCGAAACTTCAAATGAGTGTACCGGGAGATCCGACGGTCGGATTTTCCCAAAACTGGAATTATTGGATTCGTTTTGAAAAGACCTTTCTAATGATATAAAATTTGTGAAGATCCAACGGTTAGATTTTCAGATATGTGTAAATCAAATCTGAAGAAAAACAGCGCCACGATCGCGTTATGGCCTGAAGCGTCGTTTGAATAAATTAGCTATTTATAAATAAATAAAAATAGCGATAAACCGTTATAAAATAGTATAAACGATATGGAATGGAAATAAACCGAATTTACCCGATTTACTGAATATTTGATGGAATGTGAAATTTAGAAACTAACTGAAGGTTAGCTAAGTCGAATGGTTTCCTGGGTTTTGATCTGATGTTGGTTTCGGCCTTCGGGGTTAATATTTGGGAAATCGTTCTCTTACTGATTTACGGTTAGTGACCGATGAGTTGAAATAAGGCGTATGTCGTGTTTGTGTAGCACTTGTTTATTATATATGCGAGTTGCTCAGAAAGACCGGGTTTATCCCATTCTGAATGACTGAATCGACGATAAGAAGTCGAAGATGAAGACGGTGGTTGAAGACCGGAGATCTTCACCTCGGTTGGATGATAACTGATGTCCTGATTTGGAGGCATCCCGAAATATGGATAATGAGTGGTGATCGTCCGGACGTACGTGGAGATCGATAGGTATGCGAGGTATATAGTGCCTCCGATTTCATTCAGACCCAGAACGGACTTGTAAATGGACTGTGTGTCTGACATTGGAATTCATTCTGTGTGATTGATAGCCGTCAGTTGGATGGTGTGAATTGCCTTTGTGGCATGCTAAGATGCAGTGATCAAGGCTTCTGTTGAAAAGCAAAGTCTTGTGGTTGATAATCAAAGCACCGCCTGTGTGGCGTAGCTTTGTGTATAACGTGAATTTGCAAGCCTCACACCCCGGTATGAACCAGAAACGGGCGAGGACCTCAGGGAGGACATGTGTTTCTTCCTAGCTAGAGGTGGTGTCAGTGCTTAAACTGGCTGACATATATATTATTTTCACCTGTGTGGTTGTTGCTGTTGCGACGCGCCTCGGAAATATCGGTCGATCCGGGACCGATGGAGTCATTCGTTGGCTCATTTACGCCCCAAAGGGTGGGGAAACGCAGTGTTCAGGCATTTTAATCCACATCGGTGGACCGACCCTGTCGCTCCAAGGGCACACCTGAGTCTGGATCCTGAGGCTCGAGCTAGGCAGTCTCGAAGTAGGTAAGGACTATCTTTTGCCTTGGTTCATGACGGAAATCCAATTTCCAAATACGACATCGTGCGGTTTTGATTGTATACCTATATATGGCGACATATTGGTATGGGGCATTAATGCCGTATATGATTGATACTTATGATTTGAAATTGTTTTTGAAACATATAAACACTAGTAATAATATCAAATGCTTTTGTTTTATTCGTATCAAGCATATTTTGGCCATTATAAGGTAAAAACTCTATCCTCCGGTTTGCGTTGCATTGTGTGATGGGAACTGAGTCTTATAATGGCTTCATTTTTATAAAAAGCATTGCGATGTTTAAAAGATTTACTTGTTGTAAAGCACTGGCAATCCAATGGAGTAAACCCGTTCCGCGAAAGTGGCGTGGTCCTGTGATTAGCCATATTATAAATGTGTTAAGTAGATTTCTCATACCAGTCCCTGACTGACTCGTAGTTTGTTTCACTTGCAAACTCGAGTGCCCTTATTTCTACACGGGCAGCCTTGTATTCAGGTTTTAGCAGGCTCTTTCTGGATAGCTGGAGCTGAAGATGGATTCTATCATTTATCTCTTATTATGTTGTTCAGCTCCTATTGTACATATTATGTTTGTTTTCCGCTGTAGATATTTATGTATAGCTGAACTGTATTTGTACTAAGTATGATCCTGTATACTATGTAACTCTGATGTTGTTATTTATCCAGTGTATTCTATTGTACATTATCAGGTGTGTTTATTTAATTCTGCTCTGCTATTATCTGTTTATGTGTTATATTCCAAAGATTACCTTTGCCGCCGTTAGTACGGGGTTTGGGGTAGTCACAGCATGGTATCAGATCTTTGGTTAAGCTTAGTGCTGGAATATAACATATTAACGAACTCGTCAGAAATAGAACCAATAGTGTTCTAGGACGAGTAACTCATTACAGAATGGATCAGTAATATCCTAGTATGAGGATAGCAGAATGAAAAACACCTTGATAGATACATTTACATTTAAACTATATGTCTCTATGTTTGAAATATCTTTTCTATGACCTGACACTTTGTCTGCCATTTGCAGACGTACTAGAAAATGAGTGACAGAAACAGAAATAATCGTATGGCTCGACAAGCTAATGAGCCAGTTGTGCTCCCGCAGCCAGAATTAGATATAGAAGTTCTATTCAAGAGATTTCCAAATCTGGGTGGATCACCATTCTTAGGCAAAGAGTCCATTATGGAAACACAAGCTTGGATTCGTTCTGCTGAAAAAATCTTTGAAGGTTTAAAGCGGAGAGATGATCAGAAAAGATTACTGGCATCTTGGGCACTCAAAGAAGAAGCTTTGTTCTGGTGGGATTCGATTATTAAGGATAATCTAGAAGGTGATATCACCCGGGATATATTCAAAGAGGTTTTCAATGAAAGATTTATTCCTCCAGAAGCAATTGAGCGGTTATGTGATGAATTCTCTTATCTGATACAAAGAGATATGACCATTCCATAATATAATAAGAGATTCAATGAACTTTCTCATTTTGCCCCTTATCTAATTCAAGATCCAAAGAGGAAGAATCTGAGGTTTATTCATGGCCTGCAAAGAAAATACCAGAATAGTGTAATGAGGAATGCGAAGCTTCCCTTTTCTGAAATGATATACATGGCTTACCAGTATGAGGATCTCGACAAGAAAGGTATGTTACATCACGAAGAGGAAGTCAGTTCTTGTAATAAAGGTGAGTCTGAAACTGATCGTCCTGAGGCCAGTACGATGTCTGAGGTGAGTAAGAAGCCTAAAGTCAATCGGAAAAGGGCCAGATCTGAGAAAGAACCAGTAACGACGGCCACATGCTCTAACTGCAATAAGCAAGGACATTTTACCAGAAATTATAGATCTTTGAAGAAAGATGGATTTAAATCTTGTAAGGAGTTACAAGAGAAAAGAGGATGCCATAAGTGCCACCAGGACGGTCATATTTCGAAAAATTGCCCGCTATTCAGAAAACTTGAAGCAGTGCATGTAAATGAAGTGGCGGAAGTGCCTGCATCTTCGTCTTCTCAGGAAAGGTCTGATGTTTTGGAAGGCACGCTCAATGTCAAAAACATTCCAGTTAAAGTACTGCTTGATACAGGCACGTCACGAAGCTTTATTGCAAAGAATGCAGTTAAGAAGTTGGATTTGAATTTGAAAAAGCTCAAAGAACCCATCACTGTCCATAATCCAGTTGGGGGTTCCCTCAATCTTAGTTGGGTTTGTGGGGTGCATGTCTCTTTTTCCTGCTATAAGTTCCCTACCATCTCGATCGTCATGAATTTTACTGAATTTGATCTTATTTTGGGATTAGATTGGTTGACCAAATACGATGCTGAGGTTAAATGCGCCGAGAGAGTTGTTAAGGCAAAGGCCCAATCAGGGAACTATATAACCATACCATGTGAAGGCCCGAATTCAAATAGAAAAGACTTTTGGGCAGCTTTGGATGTTTCTCCTGCTCAAATAGAAAATATCCTTGTAGTCACAGAGAATGTTCCCGACCTCATAAAAGATATTCCTGTCGTCAAGAATTATGCGGACGTGTTCGAAGAAGTTGTTAGTTTACCTCTGCAGAGAAAAATTGGTTTCAAAATTTCTTTAATCCCAAATGCAAGGCCAGTAGTGCACGCTGTTTGGAGAATGACTCTAAAGGAGAAAGAGGAATTAGACAATCAAACAAGATAGCTTGTATGGAAGGGTCTGATCAGGCCTAGTTTCTTTGATTGGGGAGCAGCAGTGGTGTTTGCCCCAAAGTCTGACGGTATTCTTCGACTATGTGTGGATTATCGTGATTTGAATAAGCAGACAATAAAGAATAAATATCCATTGTCGTGAATCGATGATTTATTGGATCGTCTGAATGGAGCACAAGTATTTTCAAGGATGGACCTAGCTACAGGCTTCCATCAGCTTCGTATTGCCGAAGAGTGTGTTCCTATGACAGCATTCAGAGGTCCAGACTTATTCTATGAGTGGTTAGTAATGTCGTTCGGCTTATGTAACGCTCCTGCCTATTTTGTCGATCTAATGAATCGAGTGTTCAGAGGAGTCTTGAATAAGTTTGTTTTAGTTTTTATTGACAACATTCTAATCTTTTCTAAGTCAAAAGCCGAACATGAAAAACATTTGGAGCAAGTTCTAGAAATTCTGAGAAGGAATGTATTGAAAGCTAAACTTTCCAAATGTATATTCTGGCAAGATGAAGTAAAATTTGTTGGCCACATAGTATCAAAAGAGGGAATTGCTGTGGATCCAAGTAAAATCACTGCTATTCAAAATTGGAAACCACCTAGTACTCCCACAGAAGTTCGAAGTTTTCTTGGATTGGCTAGTTATTACCGGAAGTTCGTTAAAGACTTTTCGAAGATATCTAGTCACTTAACGAAGCTTACAAAGAAGCACTCAAAATTCAAGTGGACTCCAGAATGTGAGGAGGCTTTTGAGGAGCTAAAGTTAAGATTAACAATGGTTCCAGTGTTAACGATAATCAATGGCAATCAGGACTTGAAAGTCTGGACAGATGCCTCTAGAGAAGGCCTTGGTGCAGTATTAATGCAAAGAGGTCAAGTTGTTGCTTATGCTAGCCGTCAGCTGAAGCCACATGAAAAGAACTACGTTACTCATGATTTTGAGTTGTTGTCTATCGTATTCGCTTTGAAAATATAGTGGCACTATCTTCTGGGTGAGAAACTCGAACTGTTTACAGATCACCAGTCGCTAAAGTATCTGTTCACCTAGAAAGACTTGAATTTGAGGCAGCAACGCTGGCTAGAGTTCCTTGCAGCATATGATTTTGAGATTCTGTACACTCCAGGGAAAGCCAATGTCGTGGCCGATGCACAAAGCCGAAAGAATGCAATAATCGCCAGCTTTGTTATTACGACTTCCTTGATTGACAAAATATCTATTCTTCAGAAGGATGATAATTTTATTAAGGATATGATCAAAAGGATTCAGAAAGGCGAACCCTCGAGTTTTGAAATAGATAAGGATGGGACTCTTAGATTGAGAGGAAGGATTTCTGTTCCTGACATCCCTGAGTTAAAAAGAGAAGTGTTAGACGAGTGTCACAAGTCCAAGCTGAGTATCCATCCAGGTGTGACCAAAATTTATAACGATCTCAAGTGAACATTCTGGTGGAAGGCTATGAAAAGGGACGTTTCAATATATGTTAGCAGGTGCCCTACTTGCCAACTAGTCAAAAGCGACCAATAGAAACTTGCTAGATTGTTGCAACCGCTGGACGTTCCAGTTGGAAGTGGGAACATATTTCCATGGACTTCATAGATGGTTTGCCCAGAACTAGAAAAGGAAATGACAGTATTTGGGTGATCGTAGATCGCTTCACGAAGACCGCCCATTTCATGCCTGTCGGATCGAATCGAACTGCTCAGAGTCTGGCGCAGATATATTTCAAGGAAATTGTTAGGCTACATGGAGTGCCGCTTAGTATAGTTAGTGATAGAGATCCAATATTTACTAGCAAATTCTGGGAGGCATTTCAAGTAGAACTGGGAACAAAGCTGAGTCTAACCACTGCCTATCATCCTCAGACAGATGGTCAGATTGAGAGGGTGAATCGTATACTAGAAGATTTATTGCGGGCGTGTATTCTTGACTTTGGTGGATTATGGAAAGACCATTTGCATTTGGCTGAATTCACATATAACAACAGCTACCAAGCAAGCTTGACAATGTCAAAGCATTGTATGGTAGATCGTGCAGATCCCCTGCTTGTTGGGTCGAACCTGGTAATAGGCTTGTATTGGGACCAGATATGATCCGTGAAGCTGCAGATAAAGTCGATTTCGTTAAGAAACAATTACTCGCCGCTCAAAGCCGACAGAAGAGCTATGCTAATTCGAGAAGAAGGGATTTGGCTTTTTCTGTTGGTGATTATGTGTATCTAAGGGTTTCTTCGATGAGAGGAGTGATTCGATTTGGCAAAACTGAGAAGTTGGCACCCAGATTCATTGGTCCATTCCCTATAATTGAACGGATTGGAACCCTCGCTTATAAAGTTCAATTGCCTGATTGGTTGCCTGGAGTACATGATGTATTTCACGTATCTCAACTTTGAAAGCATGTCCATGATCCAGACTTGATCGTGGAAGAAGTAGCGCAACAGGATATTGAAATTACTCCAGAATTGGCTGTGAGAAGAGAGCCGCTAAAGATTATCGGCAAAGAAACCAAAGAACTGAGGAACAAGAAGGTTAACTTAGTCAAAGTGCAATGGAGTGGGGATCCGCGAGATTGTACATGGGAAACAGAGGAAAGCATTAAGAAAGCCTATCCTAAGTGCAGGGTGGATATCTTTGATTGACTCTGGTGCAAGGTACATCTACCATATTTTGCATTTCCATTCTGTTCTTTACTTTGCTGTTGTTTTCTTTGCATTGATGTAAACTTTTTAATTATACAGTCTGAATGTTTTCAAAAGTGCATATGAATTAATTTGTACGATTTTGAAAAGTTAAAAACAAATTGGTTGTTGTTTGCATTGTGTGATAGTGGATTTGATTAATTAAATTATTAGAACGATAGTTAATTTAATCAATAAGAGAATGAATGGTAGAATTTATTCGATTAAATCACACATTGAACTGAGTTAAAAATAGATAGAAATATATACATATGCATTATATATGTTTTAACTGGTAAATGGATTAGCTGTTGAGTAAAGAATTTATTTGCGTGCCCGACAAATAGGTAAACATTAATGAGTTGGATGCGCAATTTTATTATTATATCAACTCCTATGAATGTCATTGGATGCGGAGTGCTGGTTGTTTTATGTGTAATAATAAACGTCGCCATTGGATAGTAACAATTAATTTTGAACTACACTACATGGCATACTTCTTGAAGATAGGCATACTTCATCATATACCACATAAGCATTTGGAGCTTGTGTGACGAGGTTGAAGATTTACCATACGAGCGAGAGGCTTGTATGGCGATGACTATGTATTACAGGTTGAACTGATGACTGATATGGACCATAGAAAATGTAACGGTAAATTGCAAGAATAATAAAAACCCCACACGGGTCTGGAGATGACAATAAACACGTCTCTCTGGTCATTAAGGCACAAAAACCATTTATAGGGTAACGAGAATTCATTCTCTGGAGTTATGATCTATACATACTCCCCTGTGGACACCGGAATATATCACTATAAATATGTGCATGCTTATTAGGATTTATTCGGTACCTAATACGGCCCAATAAATTTCCAAACCCCTCCCCGTACAAAGGAGGTTATGGCGAAATTTTTCGAAAATTTAGGGTGTTAGCCAAATTTTTGAAGAATTTGAAAATTCTCAGAAACTGAAAAGTTGGAGAAAGGAAGCCAGATTGAAAGTAGAGTTGATTAATCAAACCACTTTCGACTTTGTTCCTTTTCGGGGACGAAAAGTTTTAAGTGGGGGATATTGTAACAACCCGGAAAATATGAACTAGTTTGAAAATTTTAATTTGGCTATTTTAGTGAATTTAGCGATGAAAAGTAAGTTTGAATCAATGTTTGAAAATGAATATAATTAATTCTAATTATAAACGAGGCTTGAAATGGCGCGGTAGTTTCAAAATTTGAATTCAAACTTTGACTGACTGTACCGGGTGCAAAACAAAATGGATTTTAGTGAAACCAAAAATATTTAAATCTGTTAGTGAATATCTTTCTAATGAATCTGAAAAATCGAAGTTTCATAGCGGGAAGCAAAAGTTACGGCCAAATGAATTTTCAGAAAGGTCGCTAAAGAATTTATATAGCCCGTGAAAATGGTCATTTTGCAAACGACCTCAGAATTCGACGAAACCACTTTTGTTGGATCTGGGATGTCAAATTATTGCTAGGTTTCAAATTTCATAATTTTTGAAGCTAGTATGTGAGTGTGGCAAAGGAAAATGCGTTTGGTCGATTTCTATTAAATTGGATCGACCAGAAAAGGGTCATTTTTCAAACAGTCTTAGAATTCGACAAAACTAGTTTTGTTGGGACCATATCGTCAAAACATAGCTAGATTTATTTTTTGGGAATTTTTAGAATCAGTATGTGGCCCAGGCAAATTGAAATGTACGTTCAAATTAAATATTGAATATTTTATATTTTAATTTGAAGGAAAGCTGACTGAAACAGTCGAATGGGCCTACGAAACATATCCCATTGTATTCGGAATGGGGCTATTTAGCTAGGGACGACAGTCGTTGGTTTGAATTCGAGTTCGTATGTGATAAGGGGTATTTTCGGATTTAATTGAATTATAATTAAAATAAAATTCCTTGGCCAATCACATTCTCCCGTGTACTTTCTCTCTCAGGCGCACGACGGAAAACCCTTCCAAACTTCTCTCTTCGATTTCTCGCAAACCACTTAATGAAATCACGTAATTCTTGATTCATTTTGAAGCTCTCTCTATCCTCTTCAAATCCATATAGGATTTGTAATTTATAATTTGGTATTCGTCGAGATTGAAGCCTCCAAACCTCATAACTTTCGGCCGCCGCCTCTCCTCTTAGGCACAGTCGAACTGGCCAACTTCCCCCAGCGCTGGAAGCTCCTCCGACCCCCTTCAACGCTGCGCAACCTGATCTGGACAAAGTGCCTCGGATTGGAAGATTTTGGCCGACCTAGTTTTGAACTGATTAGTGAAGGTACGGGTTCTATATTTTTGAACTGTTACAACAGTTTAAACTGTCGCGAAATTCAATTAACTTCTAAAAATGATATCTTTTTCGTTTGTGGTTGAAATTCAGTGAAACAAGAGACAGTGAACTCGTGTGGACGTCTTCTACATTCTAGAAGAGACCGCGTATCTTTTTGAGTCTCTTGCTATTTTTGGTGGAGTGGAACCCAATGTGAGATTTCTAAATTATAAACGATATGGAAAACGACATTGTATAAATTATATAGTCGATGTATGAGTTATATAAGCGTTGTACACCTCATGTATAAGCGTTGTATAAGTTGTACGGTCGATGTATAAGTTATATGTGCGTTGTAAAAATTATATATGTGTTGAATAGAAGTGAAATTTACTTATATATATATATATATATGTATATATATATATATACGCCCCTCGTCCACAAACCATGGACGATATTTATTGGTTGTGATTGATGTGAAATTTGGTTGATAGCGAATGGTTGATTAGAATTGTTTGTGGTTGAAATTGATTGATTGTGGTTGAAAAATACCCGTTTGTGGTTGAGAATTATTTGGTTGAAACCACATAGGATTAGTTTGTGGAAAAGAAAAAAATATACATGTCGCCTGTTTGTGAACTAGATGCATGAAATCCCCATTGTCAAAAGCTGCGAGGCTTTAAGGTAGAGCGAGGAGCCGTATTAGGGACGCCCGGGTTTTAACTACCCTGCCGTTATGCTGCCGAAATTTTCTGAAATATTCATGTGTTGGAATTATTTTCATTCGCTGAAATTATTTTCATATGTCGGAACCGCATTCATGTGTTGAATAGAAATTCATTCGTTGAATAGAAATTCATGTGTTGAATGGTATTCGTGTTTTAAATAAATTGCTTTAACAATAAAAATCACATTTTTATTATATATACAAACTATAGAAAACCTTCACGTATTGAATAGAAATTCATTCGTTGAATAGAAATTCATGTGTTGAATGGTATTCGTGTTTTAAATAAATTGCTTTAACAATAAAAATCACATTTTTATTATATATACGAACTATAGAAAACCTTCATGTGTAGAATAGAAATTCATGTGTTCAATGGTATTCATGTGTTGAATGGTACTCGTGATTTAAATAAATTGCTTTAACAATAAAAATCACATTTTTATTATATATACAAACTATAGAAAACATTCATGTGTTGAATAGTAATTCATTCGTTGAATAGAAATTCATGTGTTGAATGGTATTCGTGTTTTAAATAAATTGTTTTATAATAAAAATCACATTTTTATCATCTATATGAACTATATAAAATAGTCGTGTTTTGAAATAAATCGTTTTACAGTAAAAATCACATTTTTATTATATACATGAATGGTTGAAAATAGTGAAGTGTCGAAATAAATGTCTGTTGGATAAAAATATCATTTTTATCAAATGTATGAAAAGAATATGGTTATGAAATCGAAGAATTAATTATATTTATATATATATATAAATATAATTAAAATATATCGAATAACGAAGCTGCAATTCGTGTTTTGAAACCGTGATTTCAAACGATTAGTGCGGGAAATCCGATCATCGGATTTTCCCGAAACCGAAACCGTTGGGTTCGCCTTGGAAATATCTTTCCAACGACACCCACTTTGTGAAGATCCAACGGTTGGATTGTCTGGAATGTTTAATTCAAATCTGAAGAAAAACAGCGCCAGAATCGATTATATTTATATATATATAAATATAATTAAATTAAATCGAATAACGACGCTGCAGTTCGTATTTTGAAATCCAAACTTCAAACGAGTGTACCGGGAGATCTGACCGTCGGATTTTTCCAAAACTGGAACCGTTGGATTCGTTTTGAAAAGATCTTTCTAATGATATAAAATTTGTGAAGATCCAATGGTTAGATTTTCAGATATGTGTAAATCAAATATGAAGAAAAACAGCGCCACGATCGCGTTATGGCCTGAAGCGTCGTTTGTATAAATTAGCTATTTATAAATAGATAAAAACAGCGATAAATCGTTATAAAATAGTATAAACGATATGGAATGGAAATAAACCGAATTTACCCGATTTATTGAATATTTGATGGAATGTGAAATTTAGAAACTAACTGAAGGTTAGCTAAGTCGAATGGTTTCCTGGGTTATGATCTGATATTGGTTTTGGCCTTCGGGGTTAATATTTGGGAAATTGCTCTCTTACTGATTTACGGTTAGTGACTGATGAGTTAGAATAAGGCGTATGTTGTGTTTGTGTAGCACTTGTTTATTATATACGCGAGTTGCTCAGAAAGACCGGGTTTGTCCCATTTTGAATAACTGAATCGGCGATAAGAAGTCGAAGATGAAGACGGTGGTTGAAGACCAGAGATCTTCACCTCGGTTGGATGATAAATGATGTCCTGATTGGGAGGCATCCCGAAATATGGATAATGAGTGGTGATCGTCCAGACGTACGTGGAGATCGATGGGTATGCGAGGTATATAGTGCCTCCGGTTTCGTTCAGACCCAGAGCGGACTTGTAAATGGACTGTGTGTCCGACATTGGAATTCACTCTGTGTGATTGATAGCCATCAGTTGCATGGTGTGAATTGCCTATGTGGCATGCTAAGATGCAGTGATCAAGGCTTCTGTTGAAAAGCAAAGTCTTGTGGTTGATGATCAAAGCACCGCCTGTGTGGCGTAGCTTTGTGTATAACGTGAATTCGCGAGCCTCACACCCCAGTATGAAACAGAAACGGGAGAGGACCTCAGGGAGGACATGCGTTTCTTCCTAGCTAGAGGTGGTGTCAGTGCTTAAACTGGCTGACATATATATTATTTTCACCTGTGTGGTTGTTGTTTTTGCGAGGCGCCTCGGAAATATCGGTCGATTCGGGACCGATGGAGTCATTCGTTGGCTCATTTATGCCCCAAAGGGTGGGGAAACGCAGTGTTCAGGCATTTTAATCCACATCGGTGGACCGACCCTGTCGCTCCAAGGGTCCATCTGAGTCTGGGTCCTGAGGCTCGGGCTAGGCAGTCTCGAAGTCGGTAAGGACTATCTTTTGCCTTGGTTCATGACGGAAATCCAATTTCCAAATACGACATCGTGCGGTTTTGATTGTATACCTATATATGGCGACATAGTGGTATGGGGCATTAATGCCGTTTATGATTGATACTTATGATTTGAAATTATTTTTGAAACATATAAACACTAGTAATAATATCAAATGCTTTTGTTTTATTCGTATCAAGCATATTTTGGCCATTATAAGGTAAAAACTCTATCCTCCGGTTTGCGTTGCATTGTGTGATGGGAACTGAGTCTTATAATGGCTTCATTTTTATAAAAAGCATTGCGATGTTTAAAAGATTTACTTGTTGTAAAGCACTGACAATCCAGTGGAGTAAACCCGTTCCGCGAAAGTGGCGTGGTCCTGTGATTAGCCATATTATAAATGTGTTAAGTAGATTTCTCATACCAGTCCCATGACTAACTCGTAGTTTGTTTCACTTGCAAACTCGGGTGCCCTTATTTTGTACACGGGAAGCCTTGTATTCAGGTTTTAGCATGCTCTTTCTGGATAGCTGGAGCTGAAGATAGATTCTATCATTTATCTCTTTTTATGATGTTCAGCTCCTATTGTACATATTATGTTTGTTTTGCGATGTAGACATTTATGTATAGCTGAACTGTATTTGTACTAAGTATGATCCTGTATACTGTGTAACTCTGATGTTGTTATTTATCCAGTGTATTCTATTGTACATTATCTGGTGTATTTATTTAATTCTGCTCTGCTATTATCTGTTTATGTGTTATATTCCAAAGATTACCCTTGCCGCCGTAAGTACGAGGTTTGGGGTCGTGACAGTTGTGAATTTATATCGAATATAAGTCGAATTAACTCTATCAAACTTATGTTTGAATATAAATTGTTGGATTATCGCTAATGGAATTCCAATCCAAATAAAGAATTCGATAAACTTAAAGACTTAAGGAATCGAAGGGTTTTGATTTGAGTATAAGGATCGAAGGGTTTTGTTGGAATAAAAGTTGGTAAATCGAATATTTTGATTTCAAAGAGAAGTTAAAATGATGAAAGAATTTATGACAAAGCCAACTTTGACATTGTAAACGAATTAAAATGATTGGAAGGAGATTTGATTGAAAAGCCCGTATGATCCATGACTATCAATTTAAGAATACATTTATTACTTGGAAAGGCCGGGATCGGATTTAAGTCATTCCAAGTAATAATAGGACGCAAGAAGCAAATTCAAGACTTGGAATCGATGAATGAAGACTATAATTCTTTACATCGAGCGGACTGCCTGCTGATTGGTTTCTTTACTGATAGCTACAGTAGAGAGATGCCCTATTACCGGAGTGGCAGAAAGTCCGAACGTATGGGGAGAACTTTCGGATTTTGTTTCGTTCAGACCCAAGACAGACTTGTATGGATTGTGTGTCTGACATTGTAATTGACGGCATAACACTGATTTTCGTTGATATTTATCTGGTTTGTGATGTATGAGCTCGAAGTAGTTATGCATGGACGGAAATCAGTGGTCATGTTGTGAATGGACAATGTGACATACTTAAGATGTGAAACAAGCTTGTATGATCAGTGCATTGCTTTTCTAAGCATGCTTTGTGTATGACGCGATTTTCTCGACAAACCTCACACCCCGGATGATGAGAAACTGGCGGTTAGGTTGTGTATATATATGAATTGATGATGACCGTTGCTGCAATGGGAAACCACTTATGACTTATGGGGTATGTTCGGGGGGGCATGTTTGGTCGAAAATTGTTGATCTACCTCGCGATGTGTATTGGTGTCCGTGTCTGGATGAAAAACCCGTGATTACATTTCGTTTGTGTTCTGATTGATCTTTCGTGTCAGGAATCATCTAGTTAGAAACCCAAATCTCCAATACGAGCCATACGATTTTTGATTGTGTGTATATATATATATATATGGTGACATAATATTATGGGGTATTATGCTGTCTAGGATTAATACATTTATTTGCGAAATGTTTTCCACACTATATATATGTATTATGGCTTTGAAAGAGAATTCTACGTATGAAGCATATTTGGTTATCATAAGATAAACCTCGCCCATCTGGTGTGCGCTTTCATTGTGTGATGTTTGACGAGCTTATGATAGCTTCATTTTCAAAAGTCATTGCATATTTATATGCACGGGCATTCACATGGAGTAAACCCGTTCCGCCTTAGCGGTGTGGTCCGGTGAAATTCCCAACTTTAAAGTAAACCTTAAAGAATGTTTTTATGTTCTCACATCAGTCCTATGACTGACCTGGAGTTTATTGTTCCTTCCTAAACTCTGGGTGCCCATTAATTTTCACACGGGCAGCTAGTAGTTTAGTTTTGCAGCTATAGTTCATTGGAGCGAAGTTCGGAGCGCTTTCTGAGTTGGAGTCCACGCTAGGGATTGAAGCATCTGCTGTATCATTTTGATCTTCCACTGTAAATACTTATGTTGTAACTCTGATATTCATGTAACTCTGATGTAATATTGAATTATTCATTGAAAAAGTTCTTTTATTTTGTTCAATCTATGTATGTACCCATAACAATTCGTCTTGTGAACTATTTAAGTTGGTTTAATTATCGGTGAGAATCAGATAGAAAGGCGGGTCGTTACAATTTGAAATCAAAACGTGATATTGAAGTAATATGTAGTCATCCGGAGCTTCATATAAAGACAAACGACACCAGAAATCCGAAAGCGTGCTATGAACTGGAGAGTAATCAAATTAAAATATTTTTAAAATGGATGGAAGGATTAAGATTCCCGGATGGTATATCTTCCAATATTCGTAGATGTGTTGACTATTAAAACAGTAAACTTAGCGGGATGAAATGTCATGATTTTTATGTTATGATGGAAAATTTATTGCCCGTTTCTTTCAAAGAACTATTGCCCGTAAAAGTTTGGACTGTTGTAACAGAGCTTAGTTTGTTCTATAAAGAGCTTTGTTCATCTACATTAAAAATTGACCGTCTACGTAAACTAGAGGAAGAAATCCCCATATTATTCAGCAAATTGGAAAAAATATTTCCTCCATGGTTTTTCAACTGATACATTAAAAATTGACCGTCGACGTAAATGTAACCAACAGGGTTAACTGATTTAATTAAACGTGTATTAACTTAATGTAAATTTGTTGCAAGTATGCTGATTGGATACATGTGAATGGCGTAAGGGAATGAAAATAATACCTGCCTTTATTTATTTACACATGTAATTAATTTAAGCTAAGTCATTAAAAAAATTAATATATATATATATATATATATTAATCGTTTAACTTATAATGCTTGTAAATCACTCATATCTTAACAGAATTGGACAAACCATATACCATTGTAATCACCTTGATGAACACTACATTATGGAATAGATTTGATAGTATTGGAATCAGATGGATTTTCAGTTAAATTAAACGTCGATTAAACGACGAACCAAATCAAGGTGAGTTGAACTCACTCAATTATCCCACTTATATATTTATATAAGTCATGTTTTTATTTTGTATGCTATGGTTGTTAATGATTGATTGTTTGTTAAATAAATATATATATATATTAATATATTGATTGAACCGATGAAATTAAACGTTGTTTAATTTCAGTGAAACACCAAATCGTTATTCTAACGATTATTCCCAAACAAGGTAACTTACCATGTTGGTTATGTTTATAATAATATAAACGTATTAAATTGAAAGTTGAATGCATGAATTATTTTTATGGATTGATTATTGAATATTATTTCTGTTATTTGAACTGAATGAATTTATGTGAGATAATCTATTTTAATGCAGGGAAGAACAGGTTGGAGAGATCCAACTGGATTCCTCAAATATATTAAATATTATTTATTTTCATATTATCACCATATGAACAATTCTGATCGAATGATTGATTTGATTATTGGTAGTTGACTGAAAATTCAACGATTGTTTTGTTTTAACCGATGGGTAATATTGGTTCAGTAATCGGCAGTGTATGGTCTATAAATCAATCGTTTTCTAAATATAGATTTACCGTCAGGTGACTCGATAGAAATGAAGTTTTAAAAATCATTTTATAACTGAAGATAGATTTTTAAATCTATTATTTTGAACAAAAGTTTATTAAAAGAAAATAAATATTTATTATTATTATCTTAAGTTATAATAATTAATAAATGATTTTTATGAAGCAATTTCTAATGTTAATCAGATTTGTGGACAAATGAGCAGAAATTAACCTAACGGTTAAGAAGTTGGATAGTTATTTTTAAGAAACGATTAAACAGAATTATTTAAATTAATTATATTATTAATTAATTTAAAGTGGGAACTAATTGGAATCGGTAAACGAGATAACCATGTTATGAGTTAACTAAGCCGACTGTTTTATCTGGGATGTACTATTAAATTAATTTGTTTTGGATTAATCTAATGAATTAATTTAACAAATATTTGTTTAATTTTAATAAGATTTTAAAAGGGAATTTACTATTTATTTTAGATAATTAAGAAATTAACTACTGCCACTGTAGTTAATGATTGAAGTAAATTATTATTTTAATTAATAATAATTTAGGATTTTACTTTTGATTTGAAATTCATTAAAACGTAATCGAAGTTGAAATGAAATCTAATTGAAGTGTGAAAGGAGTTTATGAACGGGTTTGCTATTAAAACCCGAGTTTTTATAATGAAGTTATAAAAGGAATTTTAAGCGAATAACATAGCTTAAATTAATGTTCACTTAATGTTTGAATTAGCTAAAAGGAAATTGAGAATAAAAGGGTTTATATTAAACCAGAATTTTATAAATGAAGTTTATAAAAAGGAGATGAGGTGTTACAGCGTTAATCTTAAATTAACATTACTTAATAATGGAATTAAGTAGAACGAAAGAAACCGAAATGAGATTTTCAAGCGGGAATGGTTAAGTGGATCAGAAAAGGGATGGTTAAAAGTGAATTTGGTAAAGAAGTGAGTTACAGGATTTTGGAACAAAAATCCGAGTTATAAAACAAATT
The DNA here is from genome assembly GCA_030737875.1 of Allium sativum. Taxonomy (NCBI): domain Eukaryota; kingdom Viridiplantae; phylum Streptophyta; class Magnoliopsida; order Asparagales; family Amaryllidaceae; genus Allium; species Allium sativum. The sequence continues at coordinate 196,468,395 of CM060910.1, read as the reverse complement.
GTTTAAAGAAAACTAAGAGGTGATGTTTTAGTAAGTAATTTCTTAATCAAGGAATTAGGAAATAATAGTTATACTCGAAAAGGAGTTTTCAAAAGTAAGAAGTCTTATAAAACATATTATGAATAAAATAGTTAAATGGGATGTGTCTGGTATTAGAATAAATATTGGTTTTTGAATTACAACTTATGCCTATCTAAAGATAAGAACGTTGTTGATCAAGGCCTGAGAGGTAAATAAATATCCCAACCTGAACAACTTCAGGATTATCTGAGGATGATATTAGTTTGTAATGGGAAAGAGGTTAAGAAGAAATTATTATTTCCATATGACAAATAATAACGCAATGTAAATAAAAGAGTCGAGAATGTATAATGAGTTTTCCCAAGTAACGGATATGGAAAGATTTGGATATATATATATACATATATATATATACATATATAATGATATTTCTTAAGTGAAGGAAACAAAAGGAGATTGTGTGAAATTAAAATGGTATTTTTGAGGTAAAATAAAATTGAAAGGTTATGTTTTGGAATGGATTTATTCTAAAGGAATAAGGATGGATTAATATATTCAAGTAATGAAACCAAAAGAGATTTCGTAACATTATTTTACGAATGACAAGTTGAGTTGATTTTCCTAATATAGATAATGAGTAGACAATGTAGTAAATGTTTTGAAAATGATAGTAGAATAGAAATTGAATATGATTATAGAATATTTTCCTAAGTATGAAAATAAAATTATTTGAAATTACCTTATGTTAAATAAGAAATGAAAAGCTATATTCGGAATGTTGAAATATTTAAGAGTTTAAAATTAACTAACGTTAACTGTTTTTAATTAAAGAGGCCATGTAATGCTAGTACTGATATGTACATTTTATTCTCATATTTATTTATTTGATAAAATAACCGACTATCAAATCTGACCTATACGATTGGTGGTGCGGAAAGAACGAGATCGAATTTATGTTCGAAAACCATTCCGAACGAGCGAATACCTAAAAGATGATTATTGAAGATAGGGCAATTGAAGATCGTTGATCTTCATGAGCGGAAGATCTACTTGTGGAATTTCTCTGGTTTAGCGGTCAGAGATACTTTGGCAGTGAATCTGTCGTGAGTGAAATCTTCGGATTGCAAGGACTACTCGCTACTGATCCGTGGGGTGATACCTATATAGGATGTGATAGGAGGGTGCCTTCAGTTCATCCTGTTCCTGGATGACTTGTATGGACGGATGTCTGACAGAGTATTTCCAAAAGGATCACGTACGTTGATTTCTTCAAAGTATCATAGTTGGTGGTAGAGAATGGCCATTCTCTTAGCTTAACAACTAGAGTATTTTTGTGGACGTCAACTATTGATTTCCTGGAAAATCTGACGATGTGACATTCAAATAGAACGATGATGTGATGTTCTAAAGATAATTATGACCTCAAGCCTCATCAACCGGGAAATGGCACAAAATCAGGTAGGTCACATGGCTATGTGGGTCGCACCCATCAAAAGGGTATATCATTACCTTATCTGGAGAAATCAAATGCCTTCGGTTGTCCCTTTTTATTTTTGTATATATGATATCGGTTAGGTTGGCTGGCCCCCAACCGTGGTAATGATATATTCGTTACTCTCAAGCGAAATGAGGTATCGGTCATGTTTAGCCTAGGTTGCAAGATGTTCTTGTTGAACCCCAATGTATTTATCTCCGGAGGTACATTGTCGGAAAGTTGGTTGCCCATAACTTGCCATGAAATCCATTGCCCGCGGTTTTGATTGTATACTATGTATGAAGAGCGTGAGATGCAAGCGTTCTACTAGATTGATATTTATTTGTATTTAGATACTATTATAATATCAGAAAAGTTATTGGTTTCAAAAACATTTTGGTTTATCGTAAGATAAAAATCGTTCGTATTAATGTGTGGATTTGGTCTTATGATTATCCTTTTCTTTCGAAAAGATTTTGACTTTAAAATCAAGTTGTGTGATACCTTTAAACTTAATGTGCTTTTCTTACTCTGGTTCACCAGATTGATCCGACGTTTGTAGTGCTCGGGTTAGACCGGGTTTTACAGGTTTAGATTTGGATGCTGCGAAATTCAAAAGACGTGCTGGAGGGCTTCAGACGTATGATATATATTTGGTGTGTATTTCGTTGTGTGTCGTATATGAGGATAGTGTTAGGGATTGCAGAAAGGATCGTTAAGGCAAAACAAACACTAGAGGGGGATGAATAGTGTTTTTGAGAATTTAATCAAAATCTAAAACTTATGTAAATTACTAGGTGAATCAAACACCACAAACACAATCACAGACATAGATTCAAGCATAAACACAAAAATAAAATGAAATAAGAATGCAGAAAAGGAAAGAACACACCGGATTTATACTGGTTCGGATTACTCCTACGTCCTGTCCAACAGAACACTGGATTACTTAGAGTTTTATTACTATATCAAAATCCAATTACAACCCACCTTGATTTCACGGCTACAAGGGATACCATCTATTCCACCCATACACTTAATCAAGTATACCTTCCTTGATTTCACGGCTACAAGAATACCACCGATTACCCGTCCTTGATTTCACGGCTACAAGGGATATCACCGATTATCACCAATACAACCCAAACAATTACAAACAACCATATAACTCTTCAATAGCACTTGATTCACAGAGTAGATAGTGTAGAGAGAAGAAGATTGATCAAAACGGAAATGAGTTCGGCAGAGTATAAGTGTAGAAATCATAAAAATAATTAAGAATAATGGTGTAATGGAAGAGAGTGAAGTTAGAGAAGAAGAGATGATTTAAAATTCAAATTCAAGCCCTTTTTATGGTGTGTGAAAGGTTACAATATTTCTGGAGCATTACAAATGATGAAAAGAAACTTCCTTTTAAATTTAAATTTCTGACAGTTATATGTCGACATAAAAATAACTATATGTCGACATATCTATCATATTTCTGATTTTTAACTCATTTTTAAAGTATTTAAATCAATATTTAAATTCTGGAAATTCCTGAAACAAAACTAGTTGCTAAAACATTATTTTTCAAGTATAAAAACATAAGAAAATATTATTTAAACATATGATTAAATACTTAACATATATGCGATATGAAAACTATATAAAATATAATTATAAACATATATAATATAATTATAAACATATATATAGGAATTTATAAAGAAATATTTATAACTATATATAAACAAAAGGTTATATGAAGAATCAAATATAAACTTAGTAAAATATGTTTAATAAAACTATAAAAATAAGAATACTTATAAGTTATGAAATTTATTTGAAATCATAAGTTTGAAATTCTTTAATCAAAACTTAATAATATAAATAAATATTCTGAAGTATAAAATCATATGCATATGTATAAAGTTATAAGTTTTAAACTATAAAACTATATAAACTTATATAAACATATATATATTAAAATTTTAAACTTATATGTTTGAAATCGTAGGTAAAATAATTTTGAAATTAGAATTTGAAATTTGAAAATCAAAATTTTGAAATCTAAAAATTAGAAAAAGAGATTTTGAAATTTGAATAACAGAATTTGAATTTGAACCTGGAGTTCTAGTAAGAGTCTTACATAATCTAGACTCTATTACTATATTTATCTTGAACTCTTAAACTCTTGAAATCTTGATTACTCATGAGTCTTGAATCTTGAATCTTGAATCTCTAAAACTGTACGGCCTTCAGTATTTAAGTCCTGTATACAAGTCCTGCATATATATGTCCATATATTCTATATAAAGATGTTAGTATATATTTATTTTTTATAATAAATGATGATTGAGACAAGGTTTTTGTCATCAAAACTCCATTCTCCAATAGACAAATTCTTATAATTGTCCAGATGTGTTGATGCACTTTGATGATTGTAAGTATTTTTTAAAGATCTCAGTAAAGATTTATTTCTATATTATATTTTTTTCCACTGCAATGTGAGACTTTGATCCTGTGTTGGTTCTTCTTCTTCTTCTATTCTAATATTTCTTTCTTATCTCACCCTCTAATTTTTTTCAAGTAACTATCTGCTTTCCAGTGCAATTTGGTATGGACATGAGTTGTGATTATCAACTCAGAGGGTACGGGAAAGTCAATATGTTACAAACAATAACAAACAGTGCCTTTTAGACTTTGAGAATTGGGTTATTGAAGTTTCCGAAACGAGGAGTGATGGTATGTAGAAGGAGGAGGTTTACAATTCTTGTTTATGGGCCAAAAAAGCGATTTTTGAATTCCATGTGAGCGTCGCTTTGAATATGTGGTGGGAAGTTTCTAAATCCATCTCATCGATTTCGAATTCAGAAAAATCTATGCCCGTACTTCTGCACTTTAGGATATTGCCCAAAATTTCACAATCTAGAATGATTTGTGTGCCTTTTACGCTACTCTAATTTTGATTTTCATCTCCTTCGTAAAATCCACAATTAAGATTTGCATTAACATTTTGACAGGTTTCGGGTAACATACTTCATCGTTATCCCGAGCGTCAATTAAGCTCAATACTTCATTTTGATTAAAAAGATAAGGATGATCGTAAGATGGAAAATCTCCAAAGATGGCAAAAGCACCCGTATTGACTTTTGCATTTGCTACATAGTCAACATAGATTTTGATTGCTTTTTTTATCATTGTAGAGATATCCTTTGATGGTTTTGGATAATCTCATAGTTTGAGGAGTGCTAGAGGAATCCATCAGAGAGTTTTGAAGAGTGTAGATATGAAGAATAGTTTGAATTTTGAATAAAAGGTAGAGAGAATAAGATTGAATTATAACGACCCGTATTTTTGGTCGATTAATTTTAAATATTTTATATCGTTTTAAGTATTGAGTTGATAATATAAATGAATTTTTATATTTAGTTATCGATTTAAAAATCAATTTCAATTTAATATCGAATTATCGTAATACGAAAACGGTAATAATTGAATTCAAATTTTAAACTGAATCAAAATAGTTCAAATAATCAATATAAATGATATTTGAATTATATTTATTTAATATGGTTATTTTATATATGTTCAAAATTAAATTGTATAATCTATTTTGTTGAATTTAGAACAGCGTTATAACATTATAACGCCAGTCGATTTGCAAAAATAAGGGTTCTTAATTTCAAGTGATAGACCCCAATATTATTTTAGTGGATAAGCATGAGATCAAATCAATATCTATTTAAAATAAAGTGTAAATCTCTTTAAATCAAATCGATATCGTTTTAAAAAGGAAAAAAATCGCTTTAAGTCAAATCAAATTAAACTATATTTAAAATCAAAAATCAAATCAGAATTAATGGGGAAATCTTTTTAAAAAGAAAAAGGGATTTGTATGGTACTTCACCTACATAAATATTGCATACGTTATGTTCCTGGTTTCATCTATATAAGTAACGATCCATCCCTTACTTTACTTCAATCTCCTCTATTCACTTCCTGCCCCCAAAGGAAATTTCGTCCACCTTTTTAATTCGCAAACTATATATATATATATAAGATAGGAAATCATAAGCAATAATTGCGGGTTCCATGAAGCGCAACATCGATTTGGAACCATTCAAAAATCTGGTGGATGCGGGTTAAGGCAAATTGAAAGATCGCGATTGAAAATTGAAGTCGAGCAAACCAAATTCGACAGTTGAAGATGCTCGCGATTTAGGGCATGGTGACTGAGGGTTTCGAGTTATTGCTCGGTGGTTCTTGTCGCGAAGAAAGGAGGCGCGATAGGATAAAGGGGATGATGATGATTTCAGGAAAGAGGACGCTGCAATTTTAAAGGTCGATGCTGATTTGAGTTGTTCTGAGTGGTGCGATACAAAATGTTATGGAAGTCGATGTTGGTTTTGAGGTGAAGGTTAATTTCCTGGTGATGAACTTGCGTGCGTTTTTGAAGCAGAGGAAGGAGAATCAGGTGGATTCATAGATTTGTGGTTCGATTCAAATTGACGCTGGTATTTTTGATAAGTGGAGTGAGTTCAGTACATGGTTGGGGGAATTCAGGAATATGAACTTGGATAGGGAAGAAAGGGTGGCCTGTGGTCATTAGAAAAGGAGTTTTAACGTGATAAAGATGGATGGGGATATGGAGCGAGACAGTGGGATTTTTGGGAAGGAGTCCGAGTGTCCTTGCAAGACGATGGGTTTGTTGGATTTTTTTTAAAGTGAATTGGATTATATTGATAGTGATTGGAGTTCGGTCAACAGGCGATGGTAAGGATGGTTGGGGGTTTTTGCAAGCAAATTGAAATAGGAAATAGTGATGGAAGTTTCACTTGGTTGGTCGGGTTATTCCAAAGACAGTAAGGTATATCTCTTCCACCAAATTTAATAATACATAGAAAAGTATATTTATTTTAGTAAATTAAATAAATAATGTTAATCGATAATTAAATTTAAATAATCGTACGTATGAAATAAAACCCTTCGAGTCAATTAGTAGCTGCGACAATATGGATTTTTAAATGGATAATCAGCAAAGAGGATCAAGGTGAGTAAATTTCACTCAAAGTTTTATTTTTAATCGTTAAAAATAAATTCTTGGTTGCTTGGATGCTTGTATGAATTATTGAATTACTGTGGTCATATATGTTAGTTATCTAGGCTTGGTGGTTGTCGCTATTATATATATATATATATATATATATATTGGATTTCCCGCAATACTATTAGCGGATGCCCGCAGTATCATTAGAGGATGACCCTACGCCCACGTATATAAGTGGATCCCCTTTTATACCGCGATATCCTGCCTTGAAGCAGGATTGGTATTATTTATGTGACTAACATCTGTGGATGCAGGGAAAACAGGTTGGAGGGATCCAGCTGGATTCCTCAAATTTATTTATTAATGTTTACACATTTGTGTGATGTATTGAATTGGATTGATGGTTTGCTTATTTGGGTATTAAATATCACTAGCCTAAATATTTATATTTAAAAATATCAAAAAAAAAAAGAATTCTTTGATTTAAAAAGGAAAATTTTCTTTTTGAAATGGAAATGAAATTTCGAATGGATTGAGAAGTATTAACTTATTATAAAAACAAGAACATGAATTTATAAACATGTTATAAATGGAAAGGAAAATTTTCGTTGATAATATTAGATTTTTAAATTCAAGTTTGAATTTAAAAAGGAAAAATTATTTTCTAGAATGGGGATTGAATTTTAAATAAGATTTGAAATAAGGACTTGTTTTAAATAATTTAAAACAAGAAGTAGAATATATAAACGATGTTTATAAACGAATAGAAGTTATATTATCGTTGGACAATCTATGAATGTAAATTCAAGCATGATTTTAAAAAGGAAAATTTATTTTCCAAAAGTAGGTTTTCAAATGGAATTTGAAAGAGAAACTTGTTCTAATATTTAAACCAAGAAGTGAAATGTATAAACGACGTTTTAAAATGAATGTGAAAATCATCATTTGATAATTTATAAATTAAATTCAAGTGTGAGTTTAAAAGGGTAAATAGAATCGTTTTGAAAAGAAAACAATGGAATCTATTTACGATGTTCAAAAGGTAATCAAATTGAAATAAATCCATTTGGATTTATGGATAGAATTCGAGTAGATCGAATTTATAGAAATGAATTTATTCCAAAAGGATATAGTAACTGTATTAGAATTTTAATATGAAAATAAATTCTATGCTTATATATATATATAGTTATAATAATAACATATTTCAAACAAGGAAATCGAGTTTTAAATGGAAGTTGTTAAATATTAAATAAGAAAGCGATTTATAAACCATGTTTATAAAGGAAATGAAGTAATTTCCTTTGGGTAGATTGGAAATAGATTTTTCCAAATATAAGTGGTGACATTTAAAAATCATATTTTTTTCAAATGAGATAAAAGAGGGGATTTTTATGATAAGTAATCGAGTTTTGGAATTATAAACTCTTATCCGTCTCGAGATAAGAACGTTGTCGGTCAAGGTCTAAGAGGTAAATAAAATACCCCAACTTGAACAACTTCACTATTATCAAGGGATGATATTAGTTTGTAATTGTAAAGGATGTTGAATAAATTGAATTTTCCCATAACAGGAATTTATAATTCGAGTATATTGTGTGCTTTAAATAATTTAAGGAATGGAATTGAATATTAGAGTTGAGTTTTGATTAAAGTCATAACTTAGTTACGAATATAGCATAAGAAATCCATGAGTTGAATAATCTGAATTGTGAAATTAGATTTAGGATAACGGGCTTAATTTATTTTTAATTTATTGGAAATGAAGTCGATTTATTTTATAAACTAAGAATTTAAATGTGTATATTTAATTTAATTAAAACGAACTCGCCGCAGCGCGGTAGTTCGTAAATTGACGACTCGATCTTCAATTGAGTTTATAGAACTCGATATAAATCAGAATTCGATGAAACAAGAAACGGCCGGACATATCGAATGATAGTTTTCTAATGGAAGAGAAAAATCTAAATTCCGTCATATAGATTTTGAGTTATGTCAAAATAAAATTTTCAGAAAAACAACGCCATAATCGATTTAAACCATAATGGTTTATTTAATTAAATAAAAGGGTTTTTAATGAATAAAAATATGAATTTCCATTAGGAAAACCCAGACTTGAGTTATAAAATAAATACGAACTCAAATCAAGTAAATGAACTGATTTTTGAAACAAAAATCAGATTTTAATTATCGGATAAAGTTAACTAGTTTTAAAAGAAATTAGTTAATATGGTTTTTGATCAAACTTAACATTTATTTAAGTAAACTAAATTGTAAATTGAATCAAGGTATGAAAAGGGAATTAGAATTGGGAAGTGAGCAAGGAGTTGAGTTTGATTTGTCTATAAGCGAATGCAAATATATTTGAACGTGATACGTTCAAATTAAAAGTATATGAAACCAAAAAGCTAATTAGGAAATTTAATTAGCGAATGGAAAGCGAATTATGTAAAAGGGATTGAATTGATTTAAATGAATTGGGAATGGCATATATATGGTAACAGGTATGGGATGGAGAATATGAAGAGTATGAAGATTATAATTTAAGTGCCCGACAAAAAGATACACGTTTAAAATTTCCATATGAGATTTTATGCGCCGAATCGGCAAGCCGCTTGGCTTTTTGATTTTCTTTTTGAATGGCAAGGGCCTAGAGAGGCGAGTTGAGTTTTGAACTATTTGCCGGTACAAAGGAGGTTATGGCGAAATTTTCCGAAAATTTAAGAAGCTAGAATATTTTTAAGAAATTTTGATAATAGAAATCGATATAACAATATGTATAGAATTCGCTAAGGAAATGAATTTAATATAAAATATTAGAAAGGGCCAGTGATTGTGAAATTGTTTGATGGATGTTTATTTTTCCTTTGATAGTTAAAACACCGGCTATCAAAGATTTTTGACTATCGTTGTCAATACGGAGAGACCGGTTGGATTTAATATCCGAAAACCACTCTGTATAGGCATAGGCGTTATGAATTAGATTATGCTGAAGATAATCGAAGACGAAGTGAAATTCAATAATCTGTTATGTTTGTCCAGTCCCAGGACAACTTGTATGAACGAATGTCTGACAGAGTATTCCTAACGGTCACATAAGACGATCTTTTCAAGGTATTACGTCTGGTGGCGGAGAAATTTGTTTCTCTTAGCTTTTATACCCGTAATATTTTTGGAAAGATCAACTAGTGATTTGATGGGTTTGACGATGTGGCATTCAAAGGGTATTGTGGCCAAATGTTCTAAAAGATAGACATAGGCTCAAGTTTCACAACCCGGGAAATGACAAAAATCGGGCAGGCAGCATGGCTATGTGGGTCGCTCCCATTAGGGTGTATAATCACCTATCTAGAGAAATTCCTTTTACTTCTTTAATTTATTCGGTGCTGCCCCTTTTCGGGAAACGGTGGTTTGAGCCCAACCGTTGGTGATATACATTCGATACACTCAAGCGAAATGAGTGGTCGGTCATGTGTGGGCAGGGTTGCAAGACGTTCTTGTTGAACCCAGTGTATTCCCCTCTAGAGATACACTATCGGAAGGTGGTCCCATACCTTGTTATAGTTGGAATCCAATCTCCAATAAGCACCCTGCAGTTTTTTTGATTTTATAGAGCGTGAGATGCAAGTGTTCTACTATTTGGTTATTTATTTGATTAGATATCATTATAATATCACTGGATTTTGATATCAAAAATGGTTTGGATTATAGTAAGGTAAAAACCGTCCGTGTTTATGTGTGGGCTGGTCTTGCTATTATCTCTTTCTTTCAAAAGATTTTGGAAGTTAAACCATATGGTTGGAGTTTACTCACACCAGTCCCATGACTGACCCAGAGTTTATTTTATTTTGTTTTTCCTAAACTCTTGGGTGCCCAAATTTGTACGGGTAGGTCAAGTGTTTCAGGATTTTACAGATACACTTAGTGGAGCTGGAAGCAGGAGGCTTCACCGTTAGTTACGTAGAGTTATTTCCGCTGTATCAAATGTTATGTTGTACTCTGATGATGGCATGTATATATATACAAAACTGATTTGTATTCCAAAGTTATGTTATATAATATATTTTATTCGTTCCGCTGTGAGATTCTGTATTGTTATTTCTGTTCTTCTTCTATCTTTTTCATTTTCTTTAACCCTAATGACTCGTATTTCTGTATTATTTGAGTTGGACGTGTGTTGTATTAGTCAGCTCAGATAGTATGGATTTGCGGGTCGTTACATGAATAGATATATAAATAGAGATTGAATAGATATGAATTGAATGGGCACGACTTTTCTGAAATCAATGACATCTTTTCAGTCCTTGGGAGTGGTGAAAGATGGAGGGAAGTTTGAAAGTTTAAACCTTTGAAATTCAAAATTTAAATTTCATTTTATAGGCCTTTATGTCGATATAAGGACATATGTTTGTCGACATACATGCATAAATTTCAAAGAAAATAAGTTTTGTGACTTTTAGTTTTAAATTACCAATATATATTTTAGGTTAACTATTTCCTCGAATAATATTAATTCTAACAAACATCCAAATTTTATTTTATTATTTTATCGATATTTTGAATTTCAATACTCAAATTTTAAAGTTTAAATTTCAAATTCAAAACTAAGAAAACAAGCAAGGCAAACAAAGCTTCCATTCAACCAAAAAAATTATAAATTAATTAAGGCGTACCCGGTTTTTAGATCCATTTCTTCGATATTTTCTGAATTCCGAATTTTTGTGAAACACATATATGAATTTTCGGTGTCTGGCTCTTCATCGCTTGATGATGAATCCGAATCTTCTAAAGTTGTTGTGTATGCCCTTTTCTTTTCCTTGATGAATTGTTATTGTCCGTCTGTTGAATGATTTATCTGGATATGGACACATTCTCTTTATATGGCCTGGTTTACTGCGGTTATAACATCGATCATCATTTCTTCCTTAACTTCCTTGGTTATTTCTTTAAAGATTATTTCTCTTTCTGTATCTTAGAGATCTTATGAAATGTCTTGTCATTAAGACTGTTTCTTCATCGTCTTCACCACTTGAATCAAATCCATTTGTTGTTACTTTAAATGATATGGATTTCTTTTCAGTTGGCTTATTTTTCATTCTCTTCTGTAATTGGAATTCAAAAGACATCATATTTCCAATTAACTCGTCAATCCTTATTTCACTGACATTATGCTTATCTTCAATCGCCAATATTTTCTGATCACATTCTGAAGTCAATGAACTTAATATTTTTCTAACTTGATCTTCTTCAGAATAAATTTTTTACCAGTGCTATTAATTCTCTTGGAATTTGCAGTACATATCTGTAACGACCCGCATTCTATGCATCATAGGATCGTGGAATATTTATTTCTTTCACATATGAAGTCGTATGCTCATGTAACTTTAGGAGACGATTATTGGGGTCATTTCCCATGTTCATGATTTTTGTCGATTTTTAAATGACCGTTTTGCCCCTAGTTGGTACTGTTTTGGCCATAACTTTTGACTGGAAAGAAATTTTAACCTGAAACCACTTCCATTGGATTCGAATGATGGTTTCTCTTTCCGTAGAGTGGTTACATTAGCCAAACGGACTTACCGTTTGGGAGATATGGCTGAATTAAGGTTTAAAGGGTTATTTTCAGCTAATTGGGCTTAACCGGGTGATTAGCAACTAGGCCCAATGGGGGATTTCGGGTTTAGAGGTATTTGAGGGCTGCTAGGGTTTAGAAAACGATTCTTCATTCATTTTCCAGCCGCCACAAACCTCCTTTGAGCTCTAGCCATAGCCTCCAACACCCAAATCACCTTCTAATCACTTCCTAATCAAGTTTTGGCCTAATCTACATCAAATCAAAGAAGATCTTCACCAAATCAGCGAGAGAGCTGCTGGAACACATAGGGATTGGATCCAAATCAGAGGACATTTCAGATCTATAGTTTAATTTGTGGCAAAGGTGAGTGATTTGCATAGTTCCTCACTAATTACGGCTAATTATGGTAATTAGCGAAGATTAGCGAAATTATGGTTCAGAAAAATCTAGAAAAATTCCCAAAATTCTAAAACATCATTTTATGCCTCTGATATGAATTTGGGTTAATTTCGACTAATTTTGTAAATCCCGGAATTTGGGGGATTAAGGGGTGATTAGTGATAATTAGCGAATTTATGCATGTTAAAAATCTGGAAAAATGTTCAGAAATTCTGAAATATTGTTTTAGACCTCTGTTAGAAGTTTGGTTCAATTTGGTTAAGATTTACTAACCTTATTGTAACACCCCGTGTATTCTATAGCTGTGAAATTAACAAATTAAAGTATAGTTAATTTGAAATCAAAGAACTAAGGGAAACGGGATACGCCATTGCGTTCGTCTCGGAAAAATACGCGAAATAGAGTCCGAGTTTTCGAAAAACGGAGTCCGTATGAAGAAGATATAGCCTCCGGAAGTTTCTGAATTAAGTTTAAAATTCGAACAGCCCAGAAAAACAAGTTTAAAATTAAAAATCGGGCCCAATTGGCCAGGGCGGGAAAATTCCCGCCTAAGGCACCCAGGTCGACTGGGCTGTCGACCTGGTCTAGCCAGGTCGACAGGGCTGTCGACAGGGCTGTCGACCTGGTCCAGACCCAGGTCGAACCCAGTCCACCCTGGCTGGCCTAGTCTATGTTGGTCGATTTCCAGAAGCATGCTTTGTCATTAGGGCTAGGTGGCAGGCTCTAATTAGTCTCTCTTTCGAATGAATGGCTACGATCAATCCAAGCAACATCGATGGTCCTAATCAGTTCATAAACTCTATAAAAATGACCCTAGACTCTACCTAGGTTTCTTACACAATTCTCTAGCCTCCATTGCTCTCTTCTTCTAATAAAAAAATAAAAATGGCGTCGTTGCTCTGCTGGAATTAAAACTAGAAGATAATCAACATCAGCCTAAGCAACTCAATTCAAATTTGAGATAAAAGTTTCTGCAAAGATTCTACAACAAGTTAAAGTTCTTTCTTTAATCCAATCAAGGCAAGTACAGTTATTTTCCGCTATAAATGTTAATTATAATTTTGATATGTTTTTAATTCTGAATCTGAGATTGTATATATATTCTCTTCTGTCAAATTTGTTTTTCTGTGACTGTTCTGTATCCCTTTTCTTCTTTTCTGTTTCTATAGCCAGGCTACCACGAGCCTGTGCCTAATCTCATAAGAGATGAACGTATGAACGCAAATTTTGGGATAAATAATGAATGATGCGAAATTTGACAAGACTGAATTGAATGTATGACTTTAGGTCTGAGGCATAAAATATATTGGACATGTGACTTGGGATTGGATGCATAAATTTGACTATGAACATATAATTTATATATGTTGTATGCATAGTTATGTTGTAATTTAGATCTGTAATTAATTAGAAAAAAAAAAGATGAGCATATGTTGTAAACTAGATTTGGATCTATGCATATTCTATGATAGAAGAAAAGAGGAACCATTGTATGATTACATATGATTTGAGACTTTGGACAAAATGCATATAAAAGTCAAGATCGGATTTTTAGAAGATATGATTTAAAGATTGTTGGGTATGGTTTGCATAATGATTCATGACTTAAAAAGAAGAAGATATGGAAACTTAGGTGTAAAGATTTACATTAATTAGGATATCTATTATTGTGATTACACCTAAATAGGGATTTTTGGATATATGGTATGCATTGAAATTAATGGTTATATTTGGTACAATTTATATGTATAAAGGCTAGTTTAACAAAAATTGGAATATATGTTATATGGAAAATTATGTCCATATTCTGCGCTTATGCATACATGGAGTATATGTTGTGAGTCATGACAATTATGTAGGCATATGAATTTAAGCCAATTTATGATTAGGCAAGGCATGTAAATAGAACCTTTAGAAATATTAAATTTGCTAAATCTGCTAATTTGCTAAGTTGCCTAAACTACTAGTTTTGTTATATTGCCTAGACTGCTAATTAGATTGAAATGCATAATCTGTTAAATTTGTCGGTTGAGATGCCTAACCTGTTATATGCCAAAATCTGCTAAGTTGCTAAATCTGTTAAATCCGTTAAGTCATATAAAATCTGTTATCTGCTATGTTGATATAATCATCATGTTATTGATATAATCTGAATTGGTATATATATTGGGCGTGCGCATAAACGGTAAATTATTAATTAATTGGCCGCAAAGATAAACATGGCTAACTCGAGGTTAGAATGAGTTTGCGGCGTAAATCTGCCCGGAACCGCCCGGCACATCCAGTGGCCGCAAACAATAGGTTCTAATGTGAGAAGTTAGTCATAACATGCGTAAGACACGAGGTTAGGTCTGGCATGTGGCAGAAGTCTGCCCGGAACCGCCCGGCATATCCAGCGGCCACAAGCTACCGACCTAATGTGAGAGGTCTGTGCATTAATAATTAATTAATGCAAATCTAAGATAAGAATGACGTCTAAAACGTATTGGGGAAAATAGGGTTAAACCAACGGGATTAATAGATGTAGTAAAACCCGTCCATGAATCTGTAGGCCCAATACAAAGTTAGACAAATCTGAAAAATCTGTACATCTGACCCGTTAGTCTGAAAACTTGTTAACTTAATTTGTGAATTAGTAAATCTGAATTCTGTATGTCTAAACTTGTAAACAAGTTAATCTGAAATCTGTTAGTCTGGGGACACAAGGTTAGGAGGGGAATTACTTGTGTCATCTGTTGTTTGGGACCCATATTAGTCAGTAACCCTTTCTGGTATCAAAACTTTGACCCAACCGTAAGTAGGGTCCGGGCACGCTTACTGAACTAATTATAAGAGGTTCATTCTGATAATGGCGAGGGGTGTTGATGGTGCGTTCCAACCGGGTCATGTGCGTGCATGGATCCCGGTCTGCCTCTGAGGATGTAAGACGCCGTGACATCTGTAAATAGGTCTGTGCCAATTGGTTGTCACTTTAGGGAGTGATACACCCTACTGTGGGGCGGACACAGGATATTTATGTATTAGGGAGCCGATCGCTTGGGGTAGGGTTTTAGGGTACGCTTAGTTCTGTCTGTTTCTGTTGGTACCGTCTGTTTCTGTTGGGTGGTAACACCTGTCTGTTTCTGTGTGGTACCGTCTGTTCGGGTGGTAAAGGCCCATTACTAGTGTACACCTAATTCTACATTCTGTTTCCGTAGGGATAAATCTGTTTCTGCTTCTGTCTGTTTCTGATCGGGTTGTAAAGGCCCATTATTAGCATTCTGTTTCTGTTAAAGTATTCTGTACCCGTTCCTGCTTCAATTTAGACATTAGGGTGACACCTAATTCTGTTATACTAGTATTAGTGCAGAGAAGTGTAAAACAATAGTTTATGTCATTCTGTTTTTCTGTTATATCTGCTACACCTGTTACAGTTATCTCACATCCAGTTTTATGTTCATATCATATTATTATTATCTGTTCATATGCTGAAAGTCACTGGACTTGCCAGACTTTTTGTCTGACCCTTGTTGTTTCGCCTCCTTTCTTCCGTTTCCCCCCCAGGTTATCCAAGGAGGGAATACTTTAGTTTGATCCGGATTTCTCTTTGCTTGAAGTGCTTAAAGTATGGCTTGGCTCTGTATAGCTACCGTTCCATGGGGATTATGATTTTAAAACCATGCATTTTGAAGGCTTTTGTACAAGACTGATATTTTGTACTTGAATTCTGAAATTTGAAAGGATGTAACCATATTAATTTATGTTTCCGCTGTAATAAAGTTAAAAATTTTCAAGTACTGTTTTATCTGTCTTGTAAGTTTCTGTTCTGTTTACAAAAATGCTCCACCAAAGTTAAGGCATTCCCTTCGTGAGTGACCTTAACGGAGGTGGGGTGTTACACTTGGTATCAGAGCTGAAGGTTACCAGATTGGGTAAAGTTTTTGAAAACTATTTTCAAAAAAAAAAAAAAGTTTTGGAAGGAAGTATTTTCAAAAATAAAGCTTATTTTGAAAAACATGATCCCCAAGAGCCATATATCTTTCTTTCAGTCCTTTTTGTATTGAACCTTTCCTTTTTCGTTCCAGCATGTCTGAAGCATCTGAGATACCAGAGGGTGTTCATGTACCCGGTTGGTTTCGTCAATATCTTGAGGCTAGGACCGCCGCTGCAGGTCCAGCAAATGATCCCCCTCCTCCACCCCCTCCTCGTGCAATTGCTTTCTCAAAGATCTGTAGAGATTTTAGGGCCATGGGTGGGAAGGATTTCAAAGGAACTGAATCATTCGTAGAAGCAAGGAATTGGCTCAAAGAAACCGAGGATCTATTCGTTATCTTCGAGGTGGACGATAGGCAGAAGGTACAGTTTGCAGTATGGCTGCTCAAAGACGAAGCTTCCTACTGGTGGGAAGTCACTAACGCCGAGAGACCAGTTGAGGCATGGATGGATTTCAGAACAAGGTTTGAGACAAAATTCCTCTCGCAAGCTGAACGAAGTTTACAATTGGAAAAGTTCTTATCTCTTAAGCAAGGAAGTATGACGGTCAAGGAATACGTCAACCAGTTCAACCAACTAGCAAGATTCGGATTGGATTTAGTCAACACTCAGCATAAAAAGGCTCTCCGCTTTGTTAAAGGATTGAATGAGCCACTGCACAGCCTAGCCATGACCCATGTACCCATGGGAGCAACTTACGAGAAATTGGTGGATATGGCACTACTGCACGAGGAAGACAAGGGCCCGAAAGAGACAAAGAAGGAAGAACCACAGAATAAGAAAGCGGGGCCCAAAAAGGAAACACAAAAGAAGGATGAGAAGTCTGAAGATAAAAAGGGAAAAAAGTGCTTTACTTGTGGGAGCTCGACTCATCTGAACAAGGATTGCAGAAAAAGGAAGGGCGCTTGCTTCAACTGTGGGGAGATGGGACACTTCACTAGGGACTGCCCGAAGAGGCGAGGACAAGGAGGGCAGGCGAACACTCTTGAGGCTAGTGGCTAGGATAGAAATAGGAAAATTTCTATAGTAGGTTTAATTTATTTATCTGATTATGAAGTTAAGACTTTTTCTAATTCTGGTATTTTGATTTTGTAATCGATACTCTGCACTTTAATACTAGTATTATTTCTGAATTCCGCTGTAGACTCAGACCCATAAGGGTTATGGATCATCTGTTTGAGATTGGGGTTTGAGGGATATCTGTGTTAGGAGTCAAGTATGACGCATACATTCTGAGTTTTCGTGGGGTATGATTTTATCATGCTTAGCTTCCTAAGAATCATTAGGGAACCTGATCTGTACCAGTAGTCTGTAAATATCTAAATACTTTTGATAGGATTTCCAGTTTTGACATTGTCTAAAGAGGGTAATCCTCTGGGTGTCAATTTGATGTTGGTTCCGGTCTTTGGGGCCGATACTTAGGACCCATGTCTAATGGGAACCAAATTTTTGTTCTATCTGTACTCGCTTCCATCATTCGACTGTATCCTATCGATCGAATCTTCGAACTTTAGGTAGAAACTAATGGGTGTAAACATGTGTTTGAGACATGTTATGTTTGATGGTTGCAAGTGGATGCAAGTGGTTGCTAGTGGTTGCCCGTGGATGCATATACACACACTAGGCACTAGATCGGCTCGAAAACACTCTCATACTGCATATGGATGGGTGAGCATTTTTCAATTCTTGTGGATGCAAAATGACTGATTCAGCACATGGATGTTGCATTTGAGTGAATGATTGTGCACTCATATAGAAATAAAATATATCATTAGAATTCTATTGCATACATGTTGGACTCATGGCACTGACATAATTCGCATTAAGGAGGTCAACTGAATCAGTAGACCGCCTGATTTTGCATTAGATAAGTACATGTACACACACACTTCGCATATGATCATGAAGCATTAGAAGTCTTTTAAGGACAATGGATGCTCGTGTTTGATGGATGAGTAGATGGATGATTGGATGTTAGGATATACATCTTCCTAAAACTTGAAGATTTCGGGGACGAAATCCTTTTAAGTGGGGGAGAATGTAACACCCCGTGTATTCTATAGCTGTGAAATTAACAAATTAAAGTATAATTAATTTGAAATCAAAGAACTAAGGGAAACGGGATACGCCATTGCGTTCGTCTCGGAAAAATACGCGAAATAGAGTCCGAGTTTTCGAAAAACGGAGTCCGTATGAAGAAGATATAGCCTCCGGAAGTTTCTGAATTAAGTTTAAAATTCGAACAGCCCAGAAAAACAAGTTTAAAATTAAAAATCGGGCCCAATTGGCCAGGGCGGGAAAATTCCCGCCTAAGGCACCCAGGTCGACTGGGCTGTCGACCTGGTCTAGCCAGGTCGACAGGGCTGTCGACAGGGCTGTCGACCTGGTCCAGACCCAGATCGAACCCAGTCCACCCTGGCTGGCCTAGTCTATGTTGGTCGATTTCCAGAAGCATGCTTTGTCATTAGGGCTAGGTGGCAGGCTCTAATTAGTCTCTCTTTCGAATGAATGGCTACGATCAATCCAAGCAACATCGATGGTCCTAATCAGTTCATAAACTCTATAAAAATGACCCTAGACTCTACCTAGGTTTCTTACACAATTCTCTAGCCTCCATTGCTCTCTTCTTCTAATAAAAAAATAAAAATGGCGTCGCTGCTCTGCTGGAATTAAAACTAGAAGATAATCAACATCAGCCTAAGCAACTCAATTCAAATTTGAGATAAAAGTTTCTGCAAAGATTCTACAACAAGTTAAAGTTCTTTCTTTAATCCAATCAAGGCAAGTACAGTTATTTTCCGCTATAAACGTTAATTATAATTTTGATATGTTTTTAATTCTGAATCTGAGATTGTATATATATTCTCTTCTGTCAGATTTGTTTTTCTGTGACTGTTCTGTATCCCTTTTCTTCTTTTCTGTTTCTATAGCCAGGCTACCACGAGCCTGTGCCTAATCTCATAAGAGATGAACGTATGAACGCAAATTTTGGGATAAATAATGAATGATGCGAAATTTGACAAGACTGAATTGAATGTATGACTTTAGGTCTGAGGCATAAAATATATTGGACATGTGACTTGGGATTGGATGCATAAATTTGACTATGAACATATAATTTATATATGTTGTATGCATAGTTATGTTGTAATTTAGATCTGTAATTAATTAGAAAAAAAAAGATGAGCATATGTTGTAAACTAGATTTGGATCTATGCATATTCTATGATAGAAGAAAAGAGGAACCATTATATGATTACATATGATTTGAGACTTTGGACAAAATGCATATAAAAGTCAAGATCGGATTTTTAGAAGATATGATTTAAAGATTGTTGGGTATGGTTTGCATAATGATTCATGACTTAAAAAGAAGAAGATATGGAAACTTAGGTGTAAAGATTTACATTAATTAGGATATTTATTATTGTGATTACACCTAAATAGGGATTTTTGGATATATGGTATGCATTGAAATTAATGGTTATATTTGGTACAATTTATATGTATAAAGGCTAGTTTAACAAAAATTGGAACATATGTTATATGGAAAATTATGTCCATATTCTGCGCTTATGCATACATGGAGTATATGTTGTGAGTCATGACAATTATGTAGGCATATGAATTTAAGCCAATTTATGATTAGGCAAGGCATGTAAATAGAACCTTTAGAAATATTAAATTTGCTAAATCTGCTAATTTGCTAAGTTGCCTAAACTACTAGTTTTGTTATATTGCCTAGACTGCTAATTAGATTGAAATGCATAATCTGTTAAATTTGTCGGTTGAAATGCCTAACCTGTTATATGCCAAAATCTGCTAAGTTGCTAAATCTGTTAAATCCGTTAAGTCATATAAAATCTGTTATCTGCTATGTTGATATAATCATCATGTTATTGATATAATCTGAATTGGTATATATATTGGGCGTGCGCATAAACGGTAAATTATTAATTAATTGGCCGCAAAGATAAACATGGCTAACTCGAGGTTAGAATGAGTTTGCGGCGTAAATCTGCCCGGAACCGCCCGGCACATCCAGTGGCCGCAAACAATAGGTTCTAATGTGAGAAGTTAGTCATAACATGCGTAAGACACGAGGTTAGGTCTGGCTTGTGGCAGAAGTCTGCCCGTAACCGCCCGGCATATCCAGCGGCCACAAGCTACCGACCTAATGTGAGAGGTCTGTGCATTAATAATTAATTAATGCAAATCTAAGATAAGAATGACGTCTAAAACGTATTGGGGAAAATAGGGTTAAACCAACGGGATTAATAGATGTAGTAAAACCCGTCCATGAATCTGTAGGCCCAATACAAAGTTAGACAAATCTGAAAAATCTGTACATCTGACCCGTTAGTCTGAAAACTTGTTAACTTAATTTGTGAATTAGTAAATCTGAATTCTGTATGTCTGAACTTGTAAACAAGTTAATCTGAAATCTGTTAGTCTGGGGACACAAGGTTAGGAGGGGAATTACTTGTGTCATCTGTTGTTTGGGACCCATATTAGTCAGTAACCCTTTCTGGTATCAAAACTTTGACCCAACAGTAAGTAGGGTCCGGGCACGCTTACTGAACTAATTATAAGAGGTTCATTCTGATAATGGCGAGGGGTGTTGATGGTGCGTTCCAACCGGGTCATGTGCGTGCATGGATCCCGGTCTGCCTCTGAGGATGTAAGACGCCGTGACATCTGTAAATAGGTCTGTGCCAATTGGTTGTCACTTTAGGGAGTGATACACCCTACTGTGGGGCGGACACAGGATATTTATGTATTAGGGAGCCGATCGCTTGGGGTAGGGTTTTAGGGTACGCTTAGTTCTGTCTGTTTCTGTTGGTACCGTCTGTTTCTGTTGGGTGGTAACACCTGTCTGTTTCTGTGTGGTACCGTCTGTTCGGGTGGTAAAGGCCCATTACTAGTGTACACCTAATTCTACATTCTGTTTCCGTAGGGATAAATCTGTTTCTGCTTCTGTCTGTTTCTGATCGGGTAGTAAAGGCCCATTATTAGCATTCTGTTTCTGTTAAAGTATTCTGTACCTGTTCCTGCTTCAATTTAGACATTAGGGTGACACCTAATTCTGTTATACTAGTATTAGTGCAGAGAAGTGTAAAACAATAGTTTATGTCATTCTGTTTTTCTGTTATACCTGCTACACCTGTTACAGTTATCTCACATCCAGTTTTATGTTCATATCATATTATTATTATCTGTTCATATGCTGAAAGTCACTGGACTTGCCAGACTTTTTTGTCTGACCCTTGTTGTTTCACCTCCTTTCTTCCGTTTCCCCCCCCCCCCCCAGGTTATCCAAGGAGGGAATACTTTAGTTAGATCCAGATTTCTCTTTGCTTGAAGTGCTTAAAGTATGGCTTGGCTCTGTATAGCTTCCGTTCCATGGGGATTATGATTTTAAAACCATGCATTTTGAAGGCTTTTGTACAAGACTGATATTTTGTACTTGAATTCTGAAATTTGAAAGGATGTAACCATATTAATTTATGTTTCCGCTGTAATAAAGTTAAAAATTTTCAAGTACTGTTTTATCTGTCTTGTAAGTTTCTGTTCTGTTTACAAAAATGCTCCACCAAAGTTAAGGCATTCCCTTCGTGAGTGACCTTAACGGAGGTGGGGTGTTACACTTATTGTTAGATTTTCTTAAGTATGCTTAAGGGAAAATATGGGGTATTGGCTATGTTTGATCCATTTTACATGCTATGATTTATGTTTTGGTGTTTGTGGTCGATACTATATGTTGCTATGACTGTATGGTATGCTTTGTGATTGTTTAGAAGTGTTAGTTTGGTCAAAAACGCCCTCGAATGGCGAAAAACAGTCGCTGGAACGAAGTGCAGGAAATACCCCGGACCGGATCGCCCCTACCCCATGCGAACCGATCCGATTGAAGCTCGCGCCACGAGACGACCCGATCCGCTCCACTTCGAAGGTCACGATCCGACCTGACGTCACGAGCCACTCCAAGCTCGACCGATGCCACGAATGGGTGAAGCACGATCCGATGATGGCGATCCGACCATTCGCGAAGGAGGACTGCGAACCGAACCGAAGGGGGATGGTGACCACGAGTGCATCGCGACCCGACCTGATGCAGCAGGCGCGATCCGAATGAGCTGACGAATGGTGCGATCCGACCCGAGCTGACGTAACAGGCACGACCCGATCCGAGCGAAGGCAATGACCACGATCCGCGAGTCGAGCTGATGTGAGGGGGCGAGTCACGAACCGAACCAGGAGGTCGCGAACTGAATGAAGACCGATCCGGAGGAGATGCTGACCAAAACCCGAGATGCAAAGGTAGTCCAAATGGAAGTTAGAGCTCAGGATCCCGGACCTAGTTGGGAACCAATGAGTTCACTTCATGATTGGGCTTTGCTGCGGGACGTGTGCAAAAGGGGTTGTCGGCATTCATAACTTTGGTTCACCACTGAGAGATGGATAGTGGGCTTGTAGTGATAGTTACACGGGATTGGATTCCGTCATGGCCCAAAGTACTAGGTGACCAAAGTAGTGGATATCGTATGCTTTACGCACTGAGTGAGAGATGTGAGGATGCTTGCTATGTTTGATTGTTTGACATCACTATGACATGCACACCCCACCCCCGTTATCTTTACACCACTTGAAATGGCACCTTAGAGTGTTGTACAGTATGTAGTGCTAACTCTTTGGTTGCTGGTCCAGGTTCAGGTAGGATTGGATTATACCTGTTATTATTCTGTTTAGATGTTTATCGCTCATACCAGGCTTTATGTCTGACCCAGAGTTTTATGTCTCTTCTTATTACTCTGGGTGCTCACACGAGCAGACTAGAGACAGGTTGTGGTTAGCTGGTGATGCGCGAGTAGCTGATTCGGAGGCGAGCGGGAGGCTTCCACGTATCATACATAGATATTCTCCCTGTGTCGCGGGTGGTCGCTACTTGGGCATTAGTAGTGTACCTCCTTTATCTTACTTTTGCTTTTTGAGACAGTTTGGAAAGTTGTAATAAGCTGCATTTTGGATTTCCGCTGCTATGATGCTTAGTTCTGGTTTTCAGCTTATGCATTGTCTCTCCTGTTTATGTCAAGTATGTTATTATTATATTTTGTTCTATGCGCTGTGAGACATATTACAGGTTCCTTGATTAGCCCATTCTCTTCTTTCTTTTTCTTCTGGCGACCGTCCCGTGCTAACTGGATATGTGTACAGCGCACCTTTGGAGTAAATGTCGGTTGGTGCGGGGCAGGCCGTCACACTTGGTATCAGAGCTCTAGGTTGCGTAGTTAACCTAGGGAAAGACACTAGGGAGAGATAGTACGTATATGAGAGCGCGTATTTGTGATTACTTTGATTTTCAAAAGCTATGTATGTATATACTATTAGTAGTATGAAGATGAAGTCGTACTGCACTAGCACCCCTATGGGATCGTTAATCGTTTCCCCTTTTACAGATTAACGATGAGCCGATATCCTAGAGGTGCTGGTAGAGGGACCAACCATGGGAATGCTCCTGACATGAGGACAATGTTCACTAACTTCATGAGAGACATGCTTAGAGATGTTCAGGGAGCAGTTCCCAATCCCGGAAATAGTGGTGGTCCAGTAGTGCAGGCGCCTAGGGTCGATTTCGCCAAGTTGTGCAAGGATTACACTAACCTTGGTGGGAAGCCGTTCCACGGAACGGAGTCGGCCACAGATGTTCAGGATTGGTTGGATAGCTGTGATCGTATCTTCGACGACTTGGGTCTTGAGGATGCGATGAAGAGAAGGCTAGCGTCTCGTCAGCTGCAAGGGCGAGCGATGAATTGGTGGAGTGCCATTAGAACAGCTACTCCAGAAGATCAAGTTACTTGGAATCAGTTTAAGACTCGCTTTTGTGATAAGTTTATTCCAGCTGCTCATAAATCAGAACTGTTCAGGAAGTTCTTGGAGCTTAAGCAGAACGGTAGAGCAGTCTCGGAGTATATCGCTGAATTCGACACTTTATCGAAATATGGATGGTCCCTTATCGATACAGTCGAAAAGAAGAACGAGAAGTTCATAACTGGCTTGGATGGGTACTTGGGGGAAAGACTTATAAACCATATCGATGAGACGTTCGAGTCTATTGTAGGAAAGGCATTAAGGTCAGAGAGCCTTTTCCCTAAGTCGAAGACTGAGGTTGCTACGGCATCTGCAGAGGAGCCAAAGCCGCAAGCAGGCGGTGAAGGCCAGAAGAATTCTCAGAACAAGAGGAAGCAGAACCCGACCAAGGATGGTCAGAGTAAGAAAAACAAGAAAGATGGCGAATGCTTTAGTTGTGGCCAGAAGGGCCATTACGCCAGAGATTGTCGAGAAAAGCCTGGGGAAAGGAAGTGCTTTAACTGCGGCCAGGCGGGACATCACAAGGATGATTGCCCACAACCTCCTAGGGAGAAGCAGATTGTGAAAGCGTATGCTATCAACGCTGTTCCTTCTTCGTCAAATGCCCCAACTACGGCACAGAAGGAAAAAGGTGTCGTTATTCGAGGTATGCTTTCTATTTAAGATGTTTTGATCGGGTTTTGTTTGACAAACCTGAGTTAGTCGATAGACCTTTAGTAGTGACGAACCTGATTGGTGGTTCGACTAGTTTTGACATGATTTGTTAATGTGGTCTTATCGAGTCATGGATGTATGTTTCCTTGTGATTGCTTTGTTTTGGGCTTTACTGGGTTTAGCATTATTTTGGGGAGTCGATTTACTCCAAAGGAATAGGGTGGTATTAGATACCTACCTAGTGATGGCGATAGTAACTAGAGTTAAGGAAGCTAAGAGGTTATCGTTGTAATAAGTTCTAGTTGTCTCTGGGAGGCAAATGAGTACTCCAGTGCTAGATTGTTTTGCTAGTATCACCTCACGTGGGTTGTCCGAACTCGGAGGAGATGTTCCTTGGGTGCTTGTCTGATATTGGTTTAGGCCTTTGGGGCTTGTGCTTGGGGAATGT
The DNA here is from genome assembly GCA_030737875.1 of Allium sativum. Lineage (NCBI taxonomy): Eukaryota > Viridiplantae > Streptophyta > Magnoliopsida > Asparagales > Amaryllidaceae > Allium > Allium sativum. The sequence goes on along the minus strand of CM060910.1, from coordinate 196,442,951 downwards.
CGATTTCGACTAGGATGGGTTGCGTGAGGGGTAAATAGTTGTTGTGATTTTTCATTGGATGATATCTTGGTTCACTCGAGGAGTGATGGGCAGACGGAACATGATAAGACTGTTCAATGGTATAGACTGCCCAGAGTTAGACTCGATAGGGTTATGAGATTGCTCGAGTGGGACTCGAGAAAGATGCAAAGAAATGGATTGTTTAGGACCCTATGTTGATGTTCTCTATTGGATAGTAGAACTTTGAAGGAATAGGATGTGTTCGTTGATCATGGAAGGTACAACGAAGATTAGGACGATTCAAGTTAGACTTGAACTCGTAAAAGAAAAATGGGGCGAGTTCGTTAGTCATGGTGATATAACGAATATGGAAATACTTCACATTAGATTTGAAGTATGTTTGGGACATTGTGGGAAGCTCGTTGATCTTGGAGATTCAGCGAACATAGGAGAGTTTCACGTTGGACTTGGACTCGTAGGTAGAGTACCTAGATTCACTAGGTGGGTCTAGTTTACCTTTGGAAGGTGAATGTACGTTGGACGTGCAGTACGAGATTCATTGGATGAGTCTAGTTTATCTCTGGGAGATTGACTCGAGTTAGACTCGAGAAGGCTGCAAGGAATTGGATTCAGCTCGAGTTGGACTCGAGAGGGCAGCAAGATAATGGATAGACTTGGGTTGGACTCAAGTATTTTAGGAGGACTAAAAGCAGGGGTATCTGGGGACGCCCGTTACCTTGGATCCGTTGGACGTGATCTAGTTATCCTTGGAGGATAAACGTACGTTGGACGTACGGTAGTCCGATTGGAGGCTGGGCTTCCATTAGTTTAATTATCCTTGGAGGATAAACGTACGTTGGACGTACGGTAGTCCGAAGGGAGGCGGGGCTTCCATTAGCCTGGGATTGGTTGGACCAGTCAAGTAGGCATCGGTGCATGTATGGGGGCTGGGCTTCCATTAGTTATTGATGTTGGTTGGACCAGACAGACTGGAATCGACATATTGGGATTGGTTAGACCAATCATGTAGGTGTCGATGTGTTTATGACTTTAGCAGGTGATAGATAGGATTTGTTTGATGGATGTTATGGTTGCTATGTTTGTTCCTATCTTTCTTCTCTTGAGTAGACTATCACCTGTAGGGTTCCAGCGATGGGGAACAAAGTGATTGTAGTAGGATTATGAGCCAGTGCAGTAGAGTCGTCATGACTCGAGGGGCAAAGTGGACATAGTAAATGATTAGTAAGGCTATGAGCCAGTGCAGTGGAGTTGTTATGACTTCATGGGGCAGAGTGGACATAGCAAAGGACTAGTGACTATGGATCAGTGCAGTGGAGTCGCCATGACTCCATGGGGCAGAGTGATCATAGTAAAGGATTTGGGTGTAGTACTAGTTGCATTGAGTGGGAGACATGCCAGTTTAGGGGTTTTGTTTCTAGGATGGAAGCAACTAGAGTATGTCATAGGATATGATTTCAGACCCAAGACTGAATTGGATTCAGAAACGCTAGTAAGCTTGACGATTAGATCGATTTTGATTGAGAGGATTGTTTCCAGTTAGAAGGACGATCCTAATCTATTGGGAACCATCTCTAGGGTAGAGATGGGTATTCGATGGAAAGAGAATGATCAGGTAAGGATTTGATCGAGAAGGGTGGCTTCGAAAGAATAAGGGACTAGTTGTACCCCACGTAGATGGACTGAGAGGTGAAGTGCTTAGAGCATATCATCACTCGAAATTGACTATACATCCCAGTGGTAACAAGATGTATTGAGACATAGAGCAGATCTACTACTGGGAAGGGATAAAGATAGGCAGAAGGCTTATCTCGATAAGAGACGAAGAGATTTGGAATTCTTCGTTAACGACTTGGTGTTCGTCGAGATCTCTCCATAGAGAATGTGATTCGGATTGGTTGGAGAGGTAGGTTAGCACCAAGATTTGTTGGCTCATTCCCAGTCCTCGAGCAAGTTGGGAATTTGGCGTATGAAATAGAGATACCTGACAAGATGGCGGGAGTTCACAACGTATTTCATGTTTCCCAGTTAAGGAAATTTGTGCAAGACCCTAATGTGGCTATTTCACCAGATCAGTTGGACGAAAGCGAGGTTGAACCCGAGGCGGTTGAGAACCGCAAGTCTATGCGTATTGTTGGGAACGATACGAAGCAGCTTCGAAGGAAGGCGGTGAAACTAGTCAAAGTCCAGTGGGGTGAGAATGAAAAAGACTGTACTTGGGAAACAGAGGAGGATATAAGGAAGAAGTATCCAGAACTCTTTGCCTAGTAAGATTTTGGTAGTGATAGTTTCTTCCCTTGTTAGTAAACCGCATGCTAGGATAGACTTGTTTTGCATGTTGATTGTTGTTTTATGGTTGATAGGCATGCGGGACCCTTTGTGTGTTCTGGTTAGGGAATTTCGGGGGCGAAATTTCTTAAGGGGGGAAGAGTGTAACGACCCGCATTCTATGCATCATAGGATCGTGGAATATTTATTTCTTTCACATATGAAGTCGTATGGTCATGTAACTTTGGGAGACGATTATTGGGGTCGTTTCCCATGTTCATGATTTTTGACGATTTTTAAATGACCGTTTTGCCCTTAGTTGGTACTGTTTTGGCCATAACTTTTGATTGGAAAGGAATTTTGACCTGAAACCACTTCCATTGGATTCGAATGATGGTTTCTCTTTCCGTAGAGTGGTTACATTAGCCAAACGGACTTACCGTTTGGGAGATATGTCTGAATTAAGGTTTAAAGAGTTATTTTCAGCTAATTGGACTTAACCGGGTGATTAGCAACTAGGCCCAATGGGGGATTTCGGGTTTAGAGGTATTTGAGGGCTGCTAGGGTTTAGAAAACGATTCTTCATTCATTTTCCAGCCGCCACAAACCTCCTTTGAGCTCTAGCCATGGTCTCCAACACCCAAATCACCTTCTAATCACTTCCTAATCAAGTTTTGGCCTAATTTACATCAAATCAAATAAGATCTTCACCAAATCAGCGAGAGAGCTGCTGGAACACGTAGGGATTGGATCCAAATCAAAGGGCATTTCAGATCTATAGTTTAATTTGTGGCAAAGGTGAGTGATTTGCATAGTTCCTCACTAATTACGGCTAATTATGGTAATTAGCGAAGATTAGCGAAATTATGGTTCAGAAAAATCTAGAAAAATTCCCAAAATTCTAAAACATCATTTTATGCCTCTGATATGAATTTGGGTTAATTTCGACTAATTTTGTAAATCCCGGAATTTGGGGGATTAAGGGGTGATTAGTGATAATTAGCGAATTTATGCATGTTAAAAATCTGGAAAAATGTTCAGAAATTCTAAAATATTGTTTTAGACCTCTGTTAGAAGTTTGGTTCAATTTGGTTAAGATTTACTAACCTTATTGTTAGATTTTCTTAAGTATGCTTAAGGGAAAATATGGGGTATTGACTATGTTTGATCCATTTTACATGCTATGATTTATGTTTTGGTGTTTGTGGTCGATACTATATGTTGCTATGACTGTATGGTATGCTTTGTGATTGTTTAGAAGTGTTAGTTTGGTCAAAAACGCCGTCGAATGGCAAAAACAGTCGCTGGAACGAAGTGCAGGAAATACCCCGGACCGGATCGCCCCTACCCCATGCGAACCGATCCGATTGAAGCTCGCGCCACGAGACGACCCGATCCGCTCCACTTCGAAGGTCACGATCCGACCTGACGTCACGAGCCACTCCAAGCTCGACTGATGCCACGAATGGGTGAAGCACGATCCGATGATGGCGATCCGACCATTCGCGAAGGAGGACTGCGAACCGAACTGAAGGGGGATGGTGACCACGAGTGCATCGCGACCCGACCCGATGCAGCAGGCACGATCCGAATGAGCTGACGAATGGTGCGATCCGACCCGAGCTGACGTAACAGGCACGACCCGATCCGAGCGAAGGCAATGACCACGATCCGCGAGTCGAGCTGATGTGAGGGGGCGAGTCACGAACCGAACCAGGAGGTCGCGAACTGAATGAAGACCGATCCGGAGGAGATGCTGACCAAAACCCGAGATGCAAAGGTAGTCCAAATGGAAGTTAGAGCTCAGGATCCCGGACCCAGTTGGGAACCAATGAGTTCACTTCATGATTGGGCTTTGCTGCGGGACGTGTGCAAAAGGGGTTGTCGGCATTCATAACTTTGGTTCACCACTGAGAGATGGATAGTGGGCTTGTAGTGATAGTTACACGGGATTGGATTCCGTCATGGCCCAAAGTACTAGGTGACCAAAGTAGTGGATATCGTATGCTTTACGCACTGAGTGAGAGATGTGAGGATGCTTGCTATGTTTGATTGTTTGACATCACTCTGACATGCACACCCCACCCCCGTTATCTTTACACCACTTGAAATGGCACCTTAGAGTGTTGTACAGTATGTAGTGCTAACTCTTTGGTTGCAGGTCCAGGTTCAGGTAGGATTGGATTATACCTGTTATTATTCTGTTTAGATGCTTATCGCTCATACCAGGCTTTATGTCTGACCCAGAGTTTTATGTCTCTTCTTATTACTCTGGGTGCTCACACGAGCAGACTAGAGACAGGTTGTGGTTAGCTGGTGATGCGCGAGTAGCTGATTCGGAGGCGAGCAGGAGGCTTCCACGTATGATACATAGATATTCTCCCTGTGTCGCGGGTGGTCGCTACTTGGGCATTAGTAGTGTACCTCCTTTATCTTACTTTTTCTTTTTGAGACAGTTTGGAAAGTTGTAATAAGCTGCATTTTGGATTTCCGCTGCTATGATGCTTAGTTCTGGTTTTCAGCTTATGCATTGTCTCTCCTGTTTATGTCAAGTATGTTATTATTATATTTTGTTCTATGCGCTGTGAGACATATTACAGGTTCCTTGATTAGCCCATTCTCTTCTTTCTTTTTCTTCTGGCGACCGTCCCGTGCTAACTGGATATGTGTACAGCGCACCTTTGGAGTAAATGTCAGTTGGTGCGGGGCGGGCCGTCACAATATCAGAGATAGATTCATTTTGAATAACTCAAACTGATTAATTAGCATCGATATCTTAGTCTGTTTAACTTTATTGGTTCCTTCATGAGTAACTTGTAAAGTTGTCCATATTTCATAAGCAGAATTACAAAGTGCACTCTATTAAGTTGATTCCTATCTAATGAACAGAATAACATATTCATGGCTTTAGAATTGCTTTGTGCATCATCCTTTTGTTCATTAGTCCATGTGCAAAATTAGTTGTGAGTTCAGTGTATTCAGTTTGTGTGATATTCCATATGTTCAATCCTACTGACTGAAAATATATTTTCATTCTACATGCCCAATATGAATAATTACTAACATTAAACAGTGGTGGTCTAACAATGGACTGACCCTCTACAAAAGAACTATTATTACCAGTGTTGGTTACCATTTAATATTTTCAAAATTTAGATTATGAACTTTTTGAAAGACCTTACTCTGATACCAATGTTTGGGAATGCGGATCTAAAGGCAAGACTAACACTAGGGGGTGAATAGTGTTTTCAAGTAATTTAAGAAAATCTAAAACTTGTATGGTTTACTATATGAATTACACACAACAGAGATGATCACTGACACAGAATCAAACACAAACAGAGAAATAAACAAAATAAAAATGCAGAAAAGGAAAGAACACATCGGATTTTATATTGGTTCGGATTACTCCTACGTCCAGTCCCACACAACGCTGGATTGCGCAGAGTTTTGTTACTATATCAATGTCCAAGTACAGTCCCTTGATTTCGCGGCTATAAGGTTAACACCGCTCCAAACACACTTGATTTCACGGCTACAAGGTTAATACCGCTTCATTTCCTTGATTTCAGGGCTACAAGGAACACAACCTTTCCCAACAATCCCAAATGATTACAACAACCCCATAACTCTTCAATAGTACTTCAATTCAGAGAGTAATGAGTAGAGAGTGAGAAAAGAAGAAGTTTTATGTAATTAGAATACAACTCGACAGGGTAGAAGTGTAGAAATCAATAAAATAAGAAATTTTAATGGAGAAATGAAGAGAGGTGAAGGCATAGAAGAAGAATGGTTAAAAAATTCGAATTCAACCCCTGTTTATAAGATTTGAAAGGTTGCAACGCTTTTGAACCATTACAAATATTGAAAAGACACTTCCTTTCAAAATTGAAAAAATGACAGTTGTATGTCGACATATGCATATATGTATGTTGACAAGTATACATTTAAAATTTGAATTTTGAATATTTCCAAGTATTTAATTATATATACTATTCTAGAAATTCTTGAATTAAAACATAGTGATATAAATGAGTATTATAAAGTATAAAATCATATGAAAACATAAATATATATTTTATATAAACATATTTATAAAATTATAAGGTTTTAAAACTATATATATATAATTATAAATAACTATAAAAATATATATAAACTTTAAAACTTATGTTTGAAATCAAAAAAAAGATAGAAAAACTATTTGAAATTAGAATTTGAATTTTGAAAATCAGAATTTGAAAAACAAAATATGAATTTCAACCTGGAATGCTATTTAGAGTTTACATTTGAACTAGACTCTATTACTATATTTGTCTTGAACTCTTGATTTCTTGATTACTCGTGAGTCTTGAATCTTCTCTTAATTCTGAATCTCTTGAATTCTAAAGTTGTACAGTCTTCAATAATAAATCCTGTATATACATGTACATATGTTCTAGACAGAAATGTTAGTATTTTATAATCAATGATAATTGAAATAAGATTGTTGTCATCAAAATTTCATTCTCTAACAAACTCAACACTACCATTTTCGAGTTAAACGATATCCAAATTTTGTTCAAATTCCTATTTAATTTACTAAATAAACATTATAATTTATAAACGAATCCATAACGACTATTTCAAATTTTGTTTTGGACATAACTCACAATATATAAGATGAAATCTCAATTTCTCTTTCGTTATAAAATCATAATCTAATAGTTTCTAACTTTCGTGTTTCACAGAATTTCGACTTAAAACGGATTATCTTCCAACCTGCACTAACTCAATTTATAATGCAAGTAACAAATGTAGGGTTAAATCATTCAGTTTCATTTCATATTTGATTTTACTCAAATTCATTATATTGAAAATTATTTTCTCAGTTTTCGATCCATTTAACCGTGGATGAATTTTATATTCAATCAATCTATTGTTAACAAACAATCGATGCACAATCAGTATAACCCAATCAATCCATATTTTATTTTAAGTTAAATTCTGATTTATTTAATCATATATTAAAATTCTCATTCACAAGTTCTATATGTGAATTCCTTCAGTTATATTAAACCATTTAAAATTAATAATCCCATTTGAATTCTCATTCTAATCAATCAACAAATCAATATCTCAAAAATTTGATAAAATTATTTCTTTTCTATACAAAAATATAATTTGTGCAAAATTAGTTCATTTACCCTCGTTACAAAACAATATTGTGTCAGTTGCCAGTTCAACTTGAACCGATCAAATAACACAATACAAAGCATTGGTATATATAAAATATAAAAATACGCTCTCTCGTATATATACACTCAAACTCAATCTCAATCTAGGGTTACTAACCCCATCGCTATCGAATTACGCCACAGCCAAGGTTTTTACTAAACTATTGCTCTGATACCAAATATAGCAACCCGGAAAATTTAATGCTCGAATTTAGATATTAATACCTCCCGTATCCAAACTCAAGTACCGAAAACGCAGAAAACTAAAAGAAAGAAATTAGAGGGTGAGATAAGAAAGAAAGAAAGTTAAGAATAGAACAATAAGAAGAAGAACCAACACAGAATCAAAGTCTCACATCGCAACGGAACAAAATATATTATAGAAATAATCTTTTATAGAGAGCTTGAAATAAAAACTTGCAATCATCAGAGTACATCAATACATCTGGACAGTTACAATAATCTGTCCTCATATACAGCACACAATGAAATAAAACAAATCATATGTCTGAATACCTCCAGCTTGTGTCTTCATAGCTTTCGCTAACCTGAACCTGAAAAACTTAGTCTGATCCGAGCATTGCAAACGCCAAGATCAGTCTAGTGAACCAACGTGAGAAAACTCATTAAGTTTATAAGTATCATTCAACTTGATTTTTAAGTCAAAATTTTTTCGAAGGAAAAGAATAATAGTATGACCAAATCCACACATAAGTATGGACGGTTTTTACCTTACCATAACCCAAAATATTTTAAAATTATATATTTTCCGATATTATAATAATGTCTAAATCAAATAAATAACCATATAGCAGAACGTTTGTATCTTACGCTCTACATACATAGTCTACAATAAAAAAACCGTGGGCTCTTATTGGAGAATAAATTTCCAACTATGGCAACGTATGGGACCTTTCGACAGTGTACCTCTAGAGAAAATACACTAAGATTCAACAAGAACATCTTGCAACTCTGGCTAAACATCAACAGTCGCTAACTTCGCTTGAATGTTTCGAATATATTGTCACATACGGTTGATACCAACATAACTTTCTCGGAGATACAGAAATGAAAGAAGAACAAAATAAAATTTCTCTAGATGATGACAATACATCCTAATAAGAGCGACCCACTTAGTCGTGCGACATGCTCAATTTATACAATTTCCCGGCTGAAAAGGCTTGAGGTCATAATTACCTTTTAGAACATCTGGCCACATTCTCTTTCAATGCCAGATCCGCCATAAAATCACTAATTGACATTCATAAAAATATTATAGGTGTTAAGCTAAGAGAATGTGTTTCACTTTCGTATATGCAAAACTGCAGTTTGCACATGGTTAACCATTCATCACGAAACTATCTTCCACGATTTCCAGTTTTGTTGTGGTTTTCCCAGTCTTCACATGATTTACAAAATATGCTTTTTGGAAGTTGTGACTAGCCTTTTTTTTAATTCCTTTTACAGCGGTTCGATTTGATAAAGTTGAACGTATATCTCATTTGTTCACCTATTCCTACTTGCATAAGCCAGTTCAATTATTTTAATTCGTAAGGCTATAATAGATCATTTTTTATTTACAGATTAGGGAGAAAGTAATATGTAAAGTGGTAAACATATGCACATTATTGTTTTTGGAAGACATTAGTTAACGAGTGGTGTTTCAAAAATTTACTTACTTTGATCTGAAATATTTTTGTCTGCTGTAATCGCAGAAGTATGAAGAAGGCATGGAATTCAGAAACAGATTGTTAGATTGCAGATTAGAAGTAGGTACGTAGGCTAAAATTGCACATAACACATGGTTGGTACGCTGCATGCTATACAACAATGCTCGAAGTAACACACGGTTGATAACTGCCTACGTTTGACGATGCCCGGATTTTGTGCACTTGGCAGTGAGGAGTACATAACTGTTTATTCTATCACATTCACAAATAATACTAAACTGTTTTGATCTAAATTGCAAATTACAATAAAACATGTAAAATTGCTTTATCCGCAACACTTATGACATATTGTTGTCTTTAATCTCATGTTGCACCGATTTATTCATATACAGAAATGTCTACGACCTTTGTACACATACAAAACATTTTACTCTTCACTCACGTAGAAAAGAATTATTTTTGGTTACCTATGCACACATCCAACGGACGTGTGTAACGTACTGATACAGATAACAAAAATAATAATTATTTACAAACTCAATTCAAATCGGTTTGGCCTCAAAACTGGAAAACATTAACGAACCAACCACGAAATTTCAAAACCAAACAAAGCCCTAAATATTTAATTTACCTCCTATAACACAACAAAATTTTAATATCTGAAATTAACACGCATAAGCAAAAAAGACGCTTTTTAAAAGAAGCTTTGGCAAAAGGGAGGGCCTCTGGTTTCAATTTAGCAACCAGCCAATGTTGCAGCAAGCATCTTCACGTGAGCAACCAAATAAACATAAAACATAAAGCGAAATACCAAAAAAAAAAAAAAAAAAAAAAAAAAAAAAAAAAAAATCAGCTGTTACGAATGATCCAAATGAATGCAAATGGAAAACATAGGATGCGTTATGAATCAAAACTGAAAACTGAAACCATTACAATGGTATCAATACAATACAATGAATGATGCACAATCAATGCATATGACAAAAAAGCAGACAAAGCAGACAAAAAACATACAGGTTTTGAAAGCCAAATAGAGGTAGCATAAAACAACATGACCACCTCAAAAATTATTCCAAAAACGCTGTGGCATTGAAAACCTAAGAACCAGACGACTTGACGATGAAGTTTTGGCGACTAATGGGATTCATGACAACGGGCGGCCCTGCAACACGGGGCCATGCCTGAAACTTCTTGTCTGTCTCTTGCCACCATTCCTTCTCACTTACAGTCTTTGGAGTCGTGCCTGCACCAACATTTTCACATTTAAATCACTATACATGTCAGATATTCACCAAAAAAAAAAAAATGTTCAACCTTTAACCGTGTATCTCAACTGCTTTTTCTTGAGTTTTTTCATTACTCTTAAACATGAAACAAAATAATTCAGAAAACAAAACCCCCTACGACCTCACTGTTTGTTTCTGGCGTAAATTTAATTTCAATGGTAATATTGAATTAAAGTGGTCACTATTGCCACCAATAAATAATGAATCAAAGAAGTGTGTTTACCTCCAAAGATCTTTCCATCCGAAATAGTTGCATCACAAACATATGCGATTGCAAAGGATCCAACAACAGCACTCACAATTTTTGCTGCAGACATCTTAAAACTGCATTTAACCAGACTAAATTGCTTCACTATAAACCTCAAAACACAATAATTAATTAAAAGAAATCATTGGTGAGAGAAAAAGAAGTAAACGAATTTAAAGATAGCTAAATGGTGGTACTTAAAGCCATGTTGAAGATTATACAAAAAATGGAAAACAGTGACAGACAAATTCCATTATCTATGTACTGCAGAAAATGTAGTGGAACACCACCTTGTTTCATAAGCTACTTAGACTTAGTGATGATATAATATCATAGTAAAACATCAACTGCCATCAATTAGTGTTTCTACAGAGCAAGGTTCGAAATTCCTGTTTCCGGTTCCGGTCATAAGAAAAAATTCGGTCCCGTTTCGGAATTTCCGGTTAAAATCCGGTGTATTTTTATAAACATGCAATTTCATTTTAACGCCGTTCTCGGATTCGTCGCTATTTGAAACATTTTAAATAATAATTACTACAAATCTTTATTTTAAATGAACAAGAACTTAATTCATCAAAGTGTTTTAACTTCTACCCTGAAATCAACCTGTTCAAAAGATTAGTCTCAAATCATTATTTTTTTATCATTGCGTGTAATACTTGCTGGATCCAGAGGCAGATATATAAAATATAATGAAACATTACGATAAAACTGTATTCTTTCATAAAAATATTATAATATATAGCTTAACCAATCTTTATCAAACTTTGATATATACGTCATAAGTTAAACTTTAAAAACATTTTACTAAATTCTGGACCAAGTCATATGATGATAGAAGTAAAATATGTTATAAAATTTCTATCTACCAATAAAAATAAATTACATAAACTGTTTGTACTTTGTAGACAGCAGTAGACACGTGGAGCTCTTGACCAAAATATCATAAAAGCAAAATCCAATTCATACGCTGAAAAATGCATCTTCCTCCACAAACCAGATCTGGTTTTCACGCAGTAAAATAGACAATAGAAAATGGGAGTAGCAAGCAAATCGAGAAAGAAGCGTAAATCGGCTCCAACCCACCAGTTTGAGAAATCCGAACAGAGAAAGAGTAACTCGAGCTGATATATAGCTACCACTTTTTTCTTTTTCACATCTTTTTCATGCTTTAATGGCCGGAACCGGATTTTAGCCCTAATTCCTTTCCGGTGCTGGCCGGAACCGGAACGGGATGGACGGAATCCCGTGGTTTCGGCCGGATTCTCAAACCATGCTACAGAGTCATAGCATTACAAAAACTCATCCGGATCCAGTGATCACAATTTTGAATGTGGTTCAGGGACATAGGGCCTTTGTATTAAACTATAATCCACAAAACTATAGCTTCAGTTAATAATATACTGACAGATAACAATACAAGAAATCATTGAGATACATTCACAAAATGCATATTTTAATACAGTTCAATTCGTCATAATAATATTTAATCCAAAAACTCATCTCCTTAAGCAAATTCAAAAACAGTAATTTCATTAATACGGTATCAACTCCAGCATATGCACTCAAAATATATTATTTTCAACCTACGAGTTATATTGTATTTTTGCAGATAACTTTGAGATTGCTACCAAGTTCCATTTTGAAATTTTCGGTGTCTTTCTCCGAAGCAGATCCGTGCTCAACATCTTGCTACTTATACTTAGCATTAAGTTATTTGAGACCCTTTGGAATCAAACAACCATTACCGATAAAAGACATTTTCATGTTGTAAAGTTTCTACCAGCAAGGATGACTTAGAGAGCCTATAAAATAATATGCACCACACTTTTTACAGTTTATTATCTTACTGGGATGGCTTGCGTTGAGGGTTATATACTTATTATTTATGAGGTTGTGGTTGCCAGAAGACTCGAAATTCTGGCAACCACAACCTCATAAATAATAAGTATATAACCCTCAACGCAAGCCATCCCAGTAAGATAATAAACTGTAAAAAGTGTGGTGCGTATTATTTTATAGGCTCTTCTTAAATTTCTTACACCTACGAATTGATGAAAATAAATAAAAATTGTCCAGCGATTGTGTAAATAACATAAAGTGATTTTATATCCATCTCATTTGACAATTTATTTAACTAGTTAGGGGCTTGCAATTAAGAACCAATTTTAAATAACCTGCACAAAATCTGAAGTTACCTTCGACCGATATCAGTAACTTATGTATCAAATAAAAATACGAGATTTAGAAAGTTTCTTTAGAACGGGAAGGTTGGTTATTCCAGTCGGGCTTTTAAATCCCCCGAGATCGCCGAGATGAAAATTCCGAGATATTAGCTAAAATCCGAGATTTGGCAGCTAGTTTAGTTATAAGTGTTTCAAATATCGCCCGAGATAGTCGAGATATTTTTTCAAGATATTGACCAAAATCCGAGATTTATAACCTTGATTCCAGTGATAATTTAAATAAAAAAAACATGATTCTGACTAAAACATAAATATTATAAAAAATACAAATCAAAGATCGAAGCTACTTACTATAAACTCGTAGTTCAGATCCAAATACCGCAAATGATTTCTATTTTATTATTTATTTACTTATAGACGAAAAATACTGAAAATTACAACCTTGTATAAATCAATAAACAACTAACGTTTAAGAGAAGATATTTCAAACATTAATTCTGCCCTAAACAATTTCAATGCACATCTTAAAAATTAGCACTCAACGGCTGATTTTATATTCAATTCAACTTCATTATTAAGACAGATTGCCATGTTGTAAAATAATGATTGAATGTCTATATTCATTGCAATATGTATGTATATATATATATATATAATCAATTATAAACATCAATCGCCTCAAATGAACAATAACAATTAAGACTGATGTGAAAGATATTAAAAAAAATGTGAAAAAATCGATCAAAAATTCTCGAAACAGCCCAAATTAATTGAAAAACATCAATAAAATAAATAAATGACACGAACAACACTGAATAAAATTACCAACCTTGATTGGAAAAACGAAGAACTTATGATTTTAGTTTTTAGATCAAACCTCAAATAAAAAAGGGAAATGAGGAGTCCGATATGGAGAAAAGAATATCCAACCAAATCGGCTCCAACACCAACCCAATGGCCTATTCATATGCATGTGGCCTGCGCAGCCCGTTTCCAATCTTTTTTGGAATATGGAAACGGACTGCCAATGCCACATGCATATGAATAGACTACGAGGTCGGAGTTGGAGCCGATTTGATGGATACTCTTTTATTCATATAAGACTCTTCATTTTCCTTCTTTTATCTGGGGTTTGATCCGAAAACTAAAATCATCAATTCTTCCTTTTTTCAATCAAGGTTGGTCATTTTTTCAGTTATGTTCATGTCATTCATTTTATTGATCTTTTTCAATTAATTTGGGTTGTTTCGAGAATTTTTGATCAATTTTTCCCTTTTTTCTTAATATATTTTTTGCATCAGTTTTTATTGTTATTATTCAGTTGAAGTGATTGCTTTTTATAATTACCATATATATATTGCAACGAATATAGATATTCAATCACTATTTTACAAAATGAAAACCGGTCTTCATAATGAAGTTGAATCGAATATAAAATCAACCATTGAGAATTTTTTTTGAAATGTGAATTGAAATTGTTTAGGGAAAAAATCATGTTTGAAATTTTTTTCCATCGAATGTAGATGTATATTGATTTATACAAAGTCGTAATTATCATTTACAGTATTTTTCATCTATAAATAAATAAATAGTAAAATAAAATCATTATGATATTTGGATCTGAAATAAGAATCCATAGCAAGTAGTTTCGATCTTTGATCTGTATTTAGATTTTAGTCAGAATCATAACTTTTTTATTTAAATTATCATTGGAACAACCGACTGTTATAACCAACCTTCTAGTTCTAAAGAAACTTTCTAAATCTCGTATTTTTATTTGATCCATAGTTACTGATACTTAAGGCTGTCGAAATTGCAACCAACTCATTTACCCAATCCAATTAACCATGAATTAAGTGGGTTGGGTCATACCCATTTATTTAGATGATTTAGTTGGGTCAAAACCATTAAGCCCAATGTTTCACACGGTTCACACGGGTAAACCCACTATACCCAAATTTTCGTTAAACGCATTTCATCCCAAAAGATTTTTTTTAGGGTTTATGTCTGATTGCTCGTCAAACTTAATCTAGTCACGGTTGCTCGCCGTCCTCTCTAATTTTGGCCCTAATCGACTACTTTTAGTATTCCTCAATGAATTTGCAGGTGATGGTCTTTCTCGCCGTTTGTAGTTTTCGTTTCGATTCCAATTTCTGGCTACTCTGTTAGTTCTTTTTTTTTTTTGCTTTTAAAAATAGGGATTTAGGGCATACTCCACGAAAGTTACTAGTTCGGGTTCAAAGCAGGGTTGGATTTCGTTTCGGTGATTGTTTTTATAGTTCTGCAACTTTCGCTTCGGTGATTGTTGCAAATTCGTTTCTGGCTAATTTTCTATCTTCTATCTTGACATTTGATCTTCTATCTTCTAGGAAAGTTGTAAAACAAATTTTGTTTCGGGTTTAAAGCAGGGTTACAGAACAAATTTCGTTTCGATGATTGCTTTAAAGCAGGGTTGGATTTCCAGGAAAGCCACATTCTGGTATTGTTGTTAATTTCAATTTTTGCAAACAAATTTCTAATTACATTACATCTGCTACGAATTTTATTGTTTTTTTTATGACCCTCTTTGATTTTTGTATCACTTTACTTTATAAAGAGCATCAAAACTTCATTTGTTCTGTGTTAACTATAAGTATATACGTCACGTCAACTAGCACACGACATGAGAAAAATGTTCATATATAAAACTGAAATAACGTATGGAACTAACTGTTTGCATATATACCATTGATTCTACCTTAATCTTCTTCTTTTCTGTTAGCAAAATAGGTCATTTGTCCACACAGTTTAATAGAAATAGAGAATGCAGTTTTCTGTAATTTTTGTTTCGTTTTATAACTCTTATTTTCGTCCGTTTTATTGTACCTGTACAATGAGCTTAAATGAAAAAAAATTGAGGAGCCGTTGATCATAAAAACACATAATGCTTCCCACTAATATTTATTAAGATTGTTAATTAGCAGAATTTCCGTCTAAGCTTATTGTTTTCAGTCTCCAAAATTAAATTTCATGAAAATAAATACTTGGGTTAATTATATATTGCGCAGTGTGTTTGACTAGCATCATAATTTACTTCCATTTTGAAATAACCAGTTGATAGTTTCCTTACCCGTTTCTTTTAGAAAAAAGAAATGTTTCCATTGCTCCATTACTTCTGCAGGTGTACAGACTGACCAGTTGGATTTTTTTCGTCAGTATTCCTTGGCATAACCAGTTAGATAAGTTTTTGTTCTTCAGTAGTTGCAGTACCTCTAAATATCAAATTGATTTCTAGTTTAGAAGTTACTTGTATACTCTGGAGCTTTAAAGTTGGTTTTTGTTCTAATTGTTTTTTTCTTCTTAGCTTAACTTGCCATGTTTTCGAATTTTTCTTTGCTTAAAGTTGGTTGGTTGGCAATCATTCAACTACCTACAAGCATAGTAGATGGTTGTTATATTGCTGACCATGTAAACATGCCTAGAAGCAAATTGAAGAAATTTTATGATTACAAAATTGGGTTGAAGTTTATAGAGTTTAAAACTTTTTCCTTCAGCCTTCGTAGTTGTACAGTAGGATTAATGGAATAAGATGACTACGTTGGTATTATGAATGAAGAAAGCAGTGCAGAACGTGATCCGGAACATGCACGTCTGTAGACTGTGGATTATGACGTAAATTTACCTTTGTGCAGTGAAGGACATAATTTATTTGAAAGCACAAACTATAAAAGTCAGGTGCTCGTCTGGTACTTAAACAATTACAGAGAATTGGGAGCATCAAATCCTTGTTCCCACATTTGTTTTCAAAACAATAGCAACAATAGTAAATTTTTGTTAACAAATGGAAAGGGCTTTGAGTTATTTATATTAAAATCATAAATATAATGAGGCTCGTCGAATTAAACAGGTATTCACAATTGATTTCTATGATTAAGTATGATCCTATTCATATAAATTATGATTTATGATTTGGTTTTGAACTGAGGCTTTGTAAATTTTCAGTAGGGTGCAACACAAGACATTGAGTTCATCTACTCCAAGTTCTGCTATTTGGTTTGGTTTTTGGGTTTTATTGTTTTGGTTTTATTAATTTCTAATTTGAAATTTTATGTGTTATTTGAAAAATATTTTTGCTTTTACAAGCTAGGATTTCCATATTTGTTTAAATCATTCTTCAAGATGCGTATTTCATTAACATTTAAATAGGTCGCATCCATTAATCCACTTAGGCTTTTCAGAATTCCAAATATAATGTATTTTTGCTGCAAAAAGTTTTTAATTATTTTCCAGATGGTGTGCTCAAATTGAAGAGACAGACTACACTGCTTGGTTGCTTGTATATATGGATGCAGCTCTATATAAATTATCATTTTTAATGTATTTTTTCATCCTTAATGAACCATGATTTTCTGTAATCACGAACATATTTCCATCATTGGTTGGACATATGTTTGAAAAACAACTTTTATGTTTTTACTAACTTGCCATGCTGACCATTATTATTATTATCTTTTCTTCTGGTCTACTCTACAATGCTCATTAGCCACAATCCTATTAAAATACGCACGTGCATGACTATTTTTTAGCATTCTATTGTTTTCAACTAGGAAAAAATGATTTTTTTTTTTGGTCATCCGTTAGACCATCTATATTGCTGGGTGGAAAAAATTACTGTGTACAACAGATTAGACTTAGGAAGCAAACCATCCTGGATCGCTGATACTCCTGCACTAATCAGATTGTACTTCTTTTGTACCAGCTATCATTATAGATGGACATGTTTTCGTCGTCATTCTACACTCTACCAATACAGACCGATAATAAAGTAGTTCCATTTTTATACCATTCTCATGTCAACACCATTTCAAGTTTTATTTCTGTAGTATTATTTGCTATTTCCAACAAATAAGACACTCGTATGCCGCGCACAGTTCCTGATTATTACACCTATGAAGTTGGGCATTGATCTATTACTCGTTGTCGCTTTGCTTACTATCGTCTCCGGTGCCTTCATATTTACGATGCAAGCCTTTCTCCAAATTTGTTTCCTTTTTTTTAGCGGTTCACACATTTTATGCTTATATTGCACTGGTCACCTACTATGTTGTTAAGCATAGCACTTTTATCATGACACTTGACATACAGTTACTTAGGTACAACCATACTAGCAAAGCTTCTTTGGTTACTCATTTTCTGACTGGTGATGCATTCATGAGGTTGACATGCATGCTTGACTTGGTTTCTCTACCCAAGTGAAATACGTTTTAGTAAAAGAACGTCCACTGTTGTTCTTCCATAAACTTAAAAAGTATACAATGGAACATTTGGAACTATTGAACTTGATGTTGCACCTTCAATTATGCTTTTATTGAAACTTAGTATTTGTTGTTTACTGCAGGAGTAACATCCTTCAGTGTAGAGAAAGAAAGCAAAAAGGTAACCGTGACAGGAGATATTGATCCATTCGGGGTGTTGGAGAGTGTTTCCAAGATCAAATTTGCAAAGATTATTGAATGGACCAGTAATACTATCTCATAAGTTCTATTTGCACCTTATTACATTATATATACACATCACGTTTGTTACGGCAGTAAGTTCGAGTCGATAGAGGTCCAATTAGTCGACCAATGGACTAGTCGTTGACTAGTCATAGACTAGTCGTAGACTAGTCGATAAATAAATATATACATACATTAAAGTCTCTACTAGTTAAAGTAATATTAGATTCTATATTTTTAATGGATAAAAAAGATATAAATCCAATAGTTATAAGTAAATCAAAGCATCCAGTAATTGAAGTAGAAGTTGAATAATAATTGCTTCACTGGAAAGTTTTGAAAAAGAAGTAGCCCATCTAATAATTAACCATTTCAGTTTTGACAGCCTACAAGTATTTAACCCACACCAACACCTGAAATCTTAAGCCTAAATCTTCCTATCCATTTATATGAAACTAAAAACGATATCAAATCCAATTAGATAAAAAGTGACAAATACAAAAAGAAAAGAAAACGCGACATCTGATCCAATCAAACGAAAAACGAAAAAGAGTAAAAAAAAAACAAAAAAGACATCAAATCGAATCTCGTCTGCTCGATTTTGTTGAAGTAAATACTCAAATCCGCTCAAATTATCCTCAACGATGCTCGATTTGCTATCAAAATTGAAAGCAATTTGTTGAAGGTGTATGCGGTAAGTTTTAATTATTTATTTTTCCAATTTTTCCTTTTGATTCCACTTTCGTCTGGTTTTCATGTCTCTTATTCCTTCTTCTTACAACTACTTCACCTTTTTTTTTTCTTCCTTCTGCTGCAGCTTCCAGTCGATAACTGGCAAGTCGAGAATTTCAGTAGAGTCTTCAACCTAGACTAATGGACTAGTCGAGCGTCGTGATAACAGTGATACACATAGGCATTATTTTTGTTTATTCTATGTTGCCTCCTTGATTTTATTTGGGGGCACACTTGAGAAGTTGGACTGAATGGTGGATTTCTTGCTTCTTACCATTCTATTTTTTAAGAATGTTTCTGGTTGTTGTTTTGATTCTAGGAACTTGATATATTGTTTTGTGGTTTTTCTTAACATTTAATTTGGATTATATGTTTTGTTTATGAGAACAAAATTGATTTTGACTTGAATGTGAATGATGCTTGCTTTGTTTATCTTGGCTGAATGGTGATAATGAAATGGACATTTTAATATTTGGTATTGATTATATAAAATTGTGTATGTTTTTATGTAGTTTTGTCAATAATGGATTAAATGGTTTGACCCATTAAATTTGTAGGTTGGGTTGGGTTGACCCAATTAATAGGTGGGTCTAATGGGTCGGGTCAATTTTTATTTAAATGGGTTGGAAGAATTTTTGAACCAACCCATTTGTATCCAACCCAACCCATTTGATATCCCTACTGATACTGGTCGAAGGTGACTTCATATTTTGTGCAGGTTATTTAAAACTGGTTCTTAATTGCAAGCGTCTGACTAGTTAAATTAATTGTCAAATGGGGAGGGATATAAAGTCAATTTATGTGCTTTACACCACCATTTCCGTTGGACAATTTTCTATTTATTTTCATCAATTTGCAAGTGTAGGAAATTTAAGAAAAACAAACTTTTCTTGAAAACACATAAGCAATCTTTAATGGGAGAAAATTTACAGAATTTTTTTCCATGTTTTTCATTGGTAATGGTATTTTGATTACAAAGGGTCACAAATAACTAATGCTAAGTAGTAAGTAATTGAGCACGGATCTACTTCGAAGAAAGAAATGAAATTTTTTAAAATTCAACTTGGTAGCAATCTCAGAGTTATCTGCATAAATACAATCTAACTTGTAGGTTGAAAATAATATATTTTGAGTGATTATGCTGGAGTTGATACTATTTTAATGAAATCGACGTTTTTGAATTTGCTTGGTTGATTAACTATTTAAAATAGGATCCAATGTCCAATTTCACATTTCGATTTACAAGATTTTCATAATAACCATTTTCAATGTTTAGATTTTAAAACATTTAAAATTTGAACTTTTGAATTAAACAGCCTACGTTTGTTTGAGTCTGCTGAACGCTAGAAGCAGAATGTTTGACACTGAATGTTGAACGCTAAATTATAAGTGATAAATGCCGAATGCTGAATAAATTAATATTGTTTAATTATATGCTGAATAGAAAATTGATTTGTTAAAATAAGTATTACTTCGAAAAAATTACCCTTAGCTTCGTTTACAATGTATACGTTTGAAATATTTTTCATTCACATATATGGACTGTCTACGAAAAGAAATTAAAAATATACATTCAACTACAGTAAATTTATTTGCCCTTTATTTATTTGAAGTGCATTTCAGCTGTACATGTAAAATGCCTACTGATATTTTAAAAAAAAAAACATACAACTTTTTTACTATCACTATTCAAATACTTCTATATTTCTATTACTGTTCAAAATTCAAGCAATAGCACAAATAATTATATAAAGAACAAATAAGGCTGTATTTACACATGAAACAAAACTTAGAACAGTCAACAGATTCACCTAAAAAGTAATACATATATTCAAGTACGTAGCTGACAGTTTCTACACGAGTACTATATTGTAAACAATTCATTTCATTAATCAAATTGTTTTGTTACATTTATACTCTAACCTGCTACTGTGCTGGAATGAGATAAAGCTGTTAGTATAAAAGCTGTTTATATAAATGAAAGCAAATGGTAGTATCGGTAGGCATAGTTGAACCGGATCCAGAGCCATAATTAAGCGACAGTTCTATGCTGAATGAAAGATCGCTCATTTGGTCGGATATCAACGAACAGAATGAAATTACAAACCGCTTTCGAATTTGTGAACGCTGGATATATCGGTTTTCAGAAGCATATTCAGTGATCAATAATGAAAACAAACAATACTTTAATTTTGAATTTACAAATTTCGAATTCCAAATAAATTTCGAATTCACAGTCATGAGAAATTTCGAAACATCAAATAAATTTTAGGGTTCATGACCTTATACCAGATCGGGGGCAACTGGCAAGAAGGAGATAGGACGCTGGCTTCGACAAGGGTTTCGATCGGGGGCTACTGGCAGGGAGGAGCTCGGATTTCTGACTTGCGAGGGTTTCGATTTCTGACGACGAGGGTTTCCTATGAAGGTGAAAAAATATGCGGCCGTGATTTAGTTTTTGACGATTGTAGGTATTGATAATTTGATTACTTCTTGGAAAACGAAAATATAAGGACTGGAGATAGCACGTTAGATTTTCATCTAACGGCCGGGTAATGTAAGAACTCAGTTTTAGGGTTTTGTACGTATATGTATAAGGGTCCGGCTATTCGGACCCGTTGTTTTCTCTTCATCCCCCAGCTAAAATTTTAGAATTTAATTTCCAAATCTACCCTTTTAACAACTAATTAGACAACTTATCTAATGTTGTACAATGGTTAAAAAAATCAGCCATATATATATACATACATATATATATGTATATATATATATACACATATATACATATATATATACATATATATATATACATACATATATATATGTATATATGTATATATGGGTATTCGACGCTAAATTGCAAACAATAACTTAAAATTCAAAATCAACATTGTACATGATCTTTAAAAAAAAATAAAGATAGAAAATAAAAATAATGACTAAAAAATAAAAATAATGACTAAAAAATAAAAATAATGATTAAAATTTTATATACCGTACAATCGACGATGTGTGCCATTACGATACCAAAACTTTCGAAGTATACAGAAATTTCAATCAACGACGCTGTCTACAAATGTTAATTTGTTCAATCAAAATTTTAAAAGGAGAGAGCAGTGGAAATAAATTGCAAGTTGGAAAGTAGAAAAAAGAAAGAAAGCAGTGAGGATGATAATGTAGTAAGGGCATTTTCGGATTAAACTGGGGTAGGAAGAAAAAATGTTGGAGTGCACATTTTATTTTCTAATTAGTGGGGGGTGAAGAGCAAATTATGGGGTGTTAATAGCCGCACCCTATGTATAAAATAATGAATATAACTAAAACCTACAAACAAAATTTTAAAAAAAATTACGTATTTCTGCAACGGATGGGTATTTTTCGGATACAGATATTGTCATATCTGTATTAGTATCCGTATGGCATTTTGAATTTCGGATATTTTTCGTATTTTCGAATGCGGATACGGATGGATTTTGAATTTGGGGGACACTGATTGACAGCACTAACTCTATTCGTACACCAAAAATTTCAAAATATGCACCTAATTTTTTATTCATACAAAGTGTCGTTTATTATATTATCCATGATTTCATCTTTTTTGTCTTTCCTTATTCAAACTTAAAACATTTTTACCTAAAATTAGAAATTCATTACATCAGGTTTAGTAAAATTTAACAAAATAAGCTTAAGTTCTTGCATCAATTATATAGTTTTTTTTTTCTCGAATGCTTCTCAAAGTTACCCTAATTTTAGAAAAAGAAAATTCAACCTCTGCAGTTAAATCATTTAGCGCCGGAGGTGCGAAAAGGTGTAGCGGTAATAAAGCGGAGTCGCAAAAAGGTTCATTAGATGTAAAACCAAATATCTGAAAATTAATTAATCATCTTTCTTATATTGTATGTGTGCAAGAAACTAATATTAATTGATCTTGTTTAAATAATCTCATTTACTTTCTCTAAAACCAATTTAGTCCACTTAGGTAGGTTTCTTCCCACTTGCTTCTAAAACTTATTTACATACGAATTTTCTCTATAAAACCATTCAATAATTACTTAAAACTTAAATAATAAATATTTATTTCTTTTTATAAACTTCCATTCAAATAATAGATTTAAATATCTATCTTCAATCAACAAATAAATTTCATAACTTTATTTCTATTGATTCGCCTGATGGTAAATCAATCTTTATAAAACGATATATTTTTAGGTCATTTGCTGCCAATTTACCAATCCCCATTAGTTAATAACAAAACAAACGTTGAATTTTGTTTCAACAATTAATAACTAAATCAATAACCCAATCGGATTGGTTTAATAGTTCAGATAATATAACTTGAAAATAACAATAAATTTGAGGATTACATTTGGATCCCTCAAACCTATTTTTTTCCTACATCCAAATAGGTTACCTTAAATAAAACAATCCATTCAATACGATAACATATAATAAACATGAATAATTAATTCAACTGATAATAGTCAACTAGTAACAACAATTCAAGCATCCAATTTAATTTAATACATTTATATTATTATAAATGTAGCCAATAAGGTAAGTTACCTCAATTGGAAATAATCGTTAAAAATAACGATTGGTTTCGATTAAATTAAACGAACGTTTAATTTAAATCAGTTATATCAAAATATTCAGCATATGTCCAAACAATCATCAAAGCAACCAACAATCAACAAACATAGCACAAAATATCAAACCCGACTTATATAAGTGGGACAACTGAAAGAGTTTTACTCACCTTGGTTTAATTCTGTCAATTAAATGATTCGTTTAGATTTAATTAAACAAGCGTTTAATTAAATCAAAAATTCCAGTAGACTCTGATCCTAACCAAATCAGCTCCATCATATTGTATTCGCCGATGCGGTTCCAACGCATCCTGGTTTATTCAATTGGGATATTATATGAGATAATTATAGTTATTACAAGTAAATACTATTAAATTAAAACTAAATTTAAATTTATTTCAGATTTCATTGGACCTCACCACTTCTATTCAGCCCAAATAAACCCATATCAGCTCCAATCTTCACCCAAGAAATAAAAAAAAACGCGATTGTCCCCTCTTCAAAAATCACGAATGTTGCCTTCCTGTAATAACCCGGAAAATGCGAGCCAATTTAAAAATTTTATTTTGGCAATTTTAACGAATTTTGAATATTTAAAATGAATTATTTTAAATAATAGCGACGAGAAATTTATTTTGTATAGAATTAGAACGTATATATTTATATGGATCGTCATTAGAATATAAATATTTATTTATATATATAAAAGGAATTGAAAATGGCGCGGTAGTTCGAAAATTCGATTTCAAACTTCAAATGAACATACCGGGTGCAAAATAAACCGGATTTTGGCGAAACCAAAAATATTAGAATCTAATTGAGAATATCTTTCCAACGAATCCGAAAAATCGAAATTTCATAGCGAGAAACAAAAGATATGTCCAGTTGAAATTTCAGAATAGTCGCTATGGAATTCTGGTCCTTAAAAATGGGAATTTTGCAAACGACCTCGGTTTTCGACGAAACCACTTTTGTTGGATCCGGGACGTCTAGTTATTGCTAGATTCCAAAATTCGTAATTTTTCGATTGAATATGTGAGTGTGGCAAAGGAAAACGCGTTTGACCTGATTTTAATCGACTGGAAAATGACCATTTTTCAAACGGTCCTAGAATTTGATGAAATTAGTTTTGTTAGGACCGCATCGTCAATAAAAACTAGAAAATATTTTTTGGTAATTTTTCTAGTTAGTATGTGGGCCCGGTAAATTGAAAGGTGCGTTCAAATTCAATATGCAGAGTTATATTTTGATTTTGACGAAAACTGATCGAAACGATCGAATCAGCTTACGATACATATCCCATTGTGTTCGAAATGGGGGTAATTAGCTATGAATGACAGTCGGTGGGTTTGATTTTGAAGTCAAATGAAAAAGGTACCTTTTTGAAATAATTAAATAATATATTATAACTAGCCCTCCCCTCTCTCCTTATTCCCTCTCAGGCCCCCTATTCGAAATCAATTCATTCAGCTGAGAAAAAAAAGAAAAAAGAAAAAGAAAAATATCTGTCGTGCCCTAACCCTTCCCGTCGCCCTACCTCGCTGTCGCGTCAGGCGGAGGCGCGCGCCCCCTCTTCCCTGGCCGACGACCATCAACGTCCCCCCCCCCCCCCCGCCCCTCCCCCCTCGCTTCCCCCTTCCCCTCCTCGATTCCTCCAACACACGAAGACCGCACCTCCCGAGCAGCGATGCCCCCCCAAACCCCCAAATCGATTTGACCGCCACCGTGGGCCCCTAGCCCGACGCGCCACCATCCCGGCCTCGCCCTCCGCCTGCGCCGCCTCAGCGCGCCGTCCTGACCCCACCAACCTATAACAGTAAGCGTTTATTTTATTTTATTTGCATTTATTTTCAGTGTTTAAAACCGTAAAAATATGATTTTTAAATCAATGAAAGGTCGGATTTTTATAGTTAGAAAGACAAGATTTTTAAATAAACAAAGGTTGGATTTTCACTATATGATTAGTGAAATAAAAATGCGATTTTTATATGAAGTGATTTGAAATAAAAATGCAAATTTTTTTTTATGTGAATGGTGATAAAAAGATTGGATTTTTAATTGTATGAAGTAGCGAAGAAAAATATAATTTTTATATGATAGGAAGAATAAACATATAATTTTTTATATGATAGGAAGAATAAAAATACGATTTTTATATTCTATAGTTAGTAAAAATTTGATCTTTATGTATGTAACGAAATAAAAATCTGATTTTTATTATATATATGTTGAAATAAAAATGTGATTTTTACAGCGATGATATAAAAATTCGATCTTTATATATGAAGTAGAAATGTAAAAATATAATTATTATATAGAAAGAAGCATTAGAAATATATATAGAGTAGAGATAAAAATATGATTTTTATTTATTGAAATGAAGTGATAAAAAAATAATTTTTATATATGCAGTGAATACGAGCAACGAAAGTGACAAAAGGCGAGCACGACGAAGATTTCTACACAAGAAGAGTCGTGGTATTGGATTAGCTAGTTGGTGAGAACTTCTCACTTTAAATCTAGTTTTCTAATTAAAAATATATACTAGGATGCAGACGGTGCTTAGCAGCACCCGAAACCCATCGTGCACAGACCATGGACGGCTTGTATGCTTGCTTGTTGTGTTGTGAAGTTTGTTTGTGATGTTGATGTGAAATTGATAATAAAATATTCATGTGTTGAAATAAATTAATTATCGTTAAAAATATAATTTTTAACGTGAATGTGAATAAATAAATATTCATTTACAAACCGAACGGTTTGTTTATATACACTTATTTGAAGGATATTGATTGGGACGATAAATTTTATACATCGCTCAACTGCACAAATAATATTCGGTGTTTGTGGATTGAACCCCACACGGGTGTTGGGATGATATTTGGCGTACACTAATCCCGATTATTTAGTTGTATGTCGATCGATTGGTCGACAGGCTGTGTAAGCGTTAATTAGTTATATTTAATGCTTATGCAGTTGCATGGTGCACTTTGGATGATGGTTGATTATTTATCGTTGCTATTATATACATGTGTTGTATGGGATCCATATAATTAACATTATATGGAAATTGATTGGGCCTTATTCCAATTGGGAAAATAAAGAATATTATAAAATATAAATAATCACGTGTATAAATAATCATGTGTTGAAAGAAATATTTTAACAATAAAATTTACATCTTTATCATATTTAAAGTTAGAAACTAACTGGAAAATAGATAAGATGAGTGGTTTACTGGGTATTGATCTGATATTGGTTTCGGCCTTCGGGGTTAATACTTAGAGAATCATTCTCTTACTACTTTACGGTTGGAGTCTGATTTAAAAATCAAACGATAGATACCATAATTTTGTAAAATATATTAAATAACAAAAACAGTCATGTGTTGACAGTGCTCATGTATTGAGAATATTCATGTGTTGAAATAAATATATATTCATGTGTTGAATAGAATAAATATTCATTTGTTGAATAGAATAACGAATTTATTGAAATATATAAAGCCGTGTTGATTAGAGATGCGTCATTTTGACGTGAGCGATATTTATATCGATTATATTCGTTTTTATAATAATTATAGAAAAGGAAGTGATTTCAAAATATAACGTTTTGAAAATATTATCATTTGTATATCGATGACGTGGAATATTCAATTTTGATTCGAAATTGAATATGAAGTTGAAATCGTTTCGAAAACGAATTTAAAACGATTTATAAAATACGTTTTAAAAAGGAAATCGAAAAAATATATAACATATATATATATATATATATAATGGCCTGAATAGTACGCGCCGCGCCGCGGCAGTTGGTGAATTTCGATCATTGACTTCGACTTGGCGTTACGGGAGATCCGACCGTCGGATTCTCCTGAAACTAGAACCGTTGGGTTCGTATCGAAAAGAGCTTTCCAATGAATATTAGAAATCTGAAATCTAACGGTTGGATTTGGAGTTACGTCCAAATCAAATTTGGAAAAGGTCGCTGTAAGTGCAGTTCGACGACCGTTATTGGAAATCGACTGTACGGCCCTTGATAAAATTATTAAAAATATCTATAATTTGTGTAAAATCATAATATATGAATTAGAAAGAACTGGGATGAAAAATTCTATATTTGAAAGGATAAAAATATATTTTTATCGAAATGAACTAGTTTTGAACTAGATTTGAAATGGTTTTAAAATAATCAGAATTTCCAATAAACGAATTGGAAGGGTTTGAATCAAAATTATCTTCGGAATATTTCGATGTTGGATTTCGTGATTATACAGATATGGTGGTGGAAATTTGAAAGATATATTTATATCGTTATTTCCAATACGATATTTGTTGGTTTCAGAATTTGATATTGAATATAAGCCGGTATATTTTCTATTCAGAGCCTTGTATTTAATATCAAATGGGATTTTGGGTTCGTCATGAATGGTGTCTTAAATAACACCCTTGAACCCAGTTTAGAAAAGAATAAATCTTTTAATTAAAATTTAGTGAAATTGTCCAGTTAATTAGTATTTAATTGGAATTGAATTTAAATTGGTTTTTGGGTTTATCGTGAGCGGTGTTTTGAATAACACCTATTCTTTAACCCGATTAACAATGGAAAGTGATTTTGGGTTTATCGTGAACCGTGTTTTAGATGACATTGGTTCTTTAACCCAGTAAAAGACAGATTATTGATTTTTGAGAAGATTAAAACTAAATGGGGTTTTAATGAATCTTTAATTAGATTGAAATGATCGAGAATGGAGTATCACCAGTTTTGCTCCAACGCGATATTTAAATCTTTAATTAGATTTGAACGTGAAATGGTAATTAACTTTAACGATAGCACCGTGGTGTTAGATATGGAGTATTACCATTTTTGCTCCATGGGATAAATAGGTTGGGATTGGGAAATAAAATAAATAATTACTTCGGTGTGGTTCGCTAATCCCGACTAGTTTTGAAAACCATAATATGGTTTGAAATGATATCCAAAGGAAGATTAAAGGATAAATTTAGAAGAATTTATCTTTGATAAAATTAATAGGAACCTTTCCCTAAGAATGTGAATATCAGAATAAAAGAATATTCTGAATTAGAATGAGGCGTATGTTGTGTTTGTGAAACATTTGTTTATTATATACGCGGGTTATTCGAAAAGGCCGGGTTTATACCTATTCTGAATAACTGATTCGACAATAAGTCGAAGATGAAGACGGTGGTTGAAGACCGGAAGTCTTAACATCGTTTGGGTGATTACTGATGATCTTGATTGGGCTGTACACCCAAGATGAGGGAATCAGTTGGTGATCGTCCAGACGTACTTGGAGATCGATGGATATGCGAGGAAAGTGCCTCCGATTTCGTTCAGACCCATAACGAACTTGTAAATGGACTGTGCGTCTGACATTGGATTTTATTCTGTGTTGATTAATCTCTATTAAATATACATCTGTTTGGCGGCGGAGAATTTATTCTTTTGCTTAACGCCCTCTCTGAGACGTATGAGCTCAGAGGTTGTATATCGATGGACATCAGTCGCATGGAGTGAATTGCCTGTATGGCATGCCTAAGTGGCAGATGATCAAGGCTCCAGTTGAAAAGCAAAGTCTTGTGGTTAATGATCAAAGCACGGCCTGTGTGGCGCAGCTTTGTGTATGGCGTTAATTCGCGAGCCTCACACCTCGGTATGAGTCAAAAACGGGATAGTGACTGCAGGGAGAGCATGACGTTTCTTTCTAGCTAGTGGTGGTGTCAGTGCTTAAACTAACTGACATTTATATACTTTTCACCTGTGTGGTTGTTGGAATGCGAGGCGCCTCGGATATAGGTCTGTTAGGACCGGGAAATGTGTGTTCAGGAATAACTAATCCTCAAAAGTAAGAGAGGACCGGTCCTGAAGATCCAAGGATTGCTGTATGCGGTCCTGGGACATTTGCTAGAGTGTCTCGAACGGAGAGGAGCTTGCCCCTTGCCTCGACTCATGACGGAAATCCAATTTCCAATACGAGATATTTCGGTTTTATTTGTAGAGCCTAGTATGGCGACATGATATATGGTACCCATGCCGTCTATGATTGATATTTATGATTGAAATTGTTTTGACACTATACACTTATAATAGTATCAAATGATTTGTTTTAAACGTACCAAGCATGTTTGGCTATTATAAGGGAAAACCCTATCCTCCGGCTTGTGTTGCATTGTGTGATGGGACCTGGGTCTTATAATAGCTTTATTTTTCGAAAAAGCATTGCGTTGTTCATTTATATGCACTAGTATTCTTGGGAGGAAACCCGTTCCGTGTTATATGGCGTGGTCCCTTGAATTACTCTCTTTTAAAGTTAAAATAGTAACTGTTTTAGTTCTCACACCAGTCACATGACTGACCTGGAGTTTATTGTTTTAACCTAAACTCTGGGTGCCCTTATTTTGACATGGGCAACTAGTAGTTTTGGTTTTGCAGATTTATATTCACAGGATCCTGATTTATAGCTGGAACAATACTCAGAAAGCTCTGTATCCATGTATTACTTCTAGTTGTGTATTGTATTATTTTCCGCTGCTATGTAATGTATTGTAATCTCTGATATTTTATACTGTGTAATATTTATTCATACTCTGTATATTCTTGTATTCTGATGGAATTGTTGTAATAAACAATGAAATGTTCTTCGGTCTGTGTTCTGATTCGTCTTGTCCTCAATTCTATCCGTGCTTTCCTTACTGGGGAAGTTCAGGTCGTCTCAGTTTGGTATCAGAGCTCTGGTTTACAGAGCTCGAAAACAAGACACATTAGAACCATACGAAAGAATTCATCAGATATTGGATTAGTAATATCCAATTAGAATGACTCGTTAGAGATGGGATCAGTAGTATCCTAGAACGAGTGTGAAGAGTATATTTTTAAAATAAAATCAAATTGTTTTGAAAATTTAATCCCTATTATACGTATTTGAATATTTTATTTGTATTGATTTGGACAATCCAATATATAAAGATTTTGCATATACGCGTCATGAACGTATATTCGAAGTTTCAATATATTGGATAGATATAGAATCACACTCTAGTCGCCTGGGGACAATTCTGATGATGATTGCAACATCACCAGTATTTGTGTTCGAGTTTCGAAAGTGGGATTTCTATATATTTCCATTAGACTGGTGTGACAACCAAAGCTAGATAGGTTTATTGTTGTGATTTGGCATCAAAAACATGATTTTCTGTATATGTATCAAAATTATGAATTTGAAACGTTAATCCACTAATTGATTACTGGTTGTGTTGTTTGTTTATTTGTTTTAAATTTTGAACCATTTAGCCTAATTGAACCGAATATGGAACTGTGTTGAAAAATGATTATAATTGCATGCATATACATGTACTTACATTGAACAGGTCATAGCAAGGAGGCTAGAGCAGAGAATAAAATTGTTTGCCTGACAAATAGGTACATGTTTATTGTATTTCTTTGGGTTTGGATGATTTTATGTGGCGATTGGCTAGCCGCTTGGCTTTTTCTTTTTCTTTTGGATTGAAGAAGGCCATGGGAGGCTATATGAAATATCCCGAAGTCCCCGGTGCAGGGAAGGTTATGGCGAAATTTTTCGAAAATCTAGGGTGTTAGCCAAATTTTTGAAGAATTGGAAAAGTTCTTAGAAACTGAAAGGTTGAAGAACTTAAGTTGTAAAGAAAACAAAGGAAGTTGAGTTGGTTTGTAAAACAGCTTTCGGCTTCGTTCCTTTTCGGGGACGAAAAGTTTTAAGTGGGGGAGATTGTAATAACCCGGAAAATGCGAGCCAATTTAAAATTTTTATTTTGGCAATTTTAACGAATTTTGAATATTTAAAATGAATTATTTTAAATAATAGCGACGAGAAATTTATTTTGTATAGAATTAGAACGTATATATTTATATAGATTGTCGTTAGAATATAAATATTTATTTATATATATAAAAGGAATTGAAAATGGCGCGGTAGTTCGAAAATTCGATTTCAAACTTCAAATGAACATACCAGGTGCAAAATAAACCGGATTTTGGTGAAACCAAAAATATTAGAATCTAATTGAGAATATCTTTCCAACGAATCCTAAAAATCAAAATTTTATAGCGGGAATCAAAAGATATGTCCAGTTGAAATTTCAGAATAGTCGCTATGGAGTTCTGGCCCTTAAAATTGGGAATTTTGCAAACGACCTCGCTTTTCGACGAAACCACTTTTGTTGGATCCGGGACGTCTAGTTATTGCTAGATTCCAAAATTCGTAATTTTTCGATTGAATATGTGAGCATGGCAAAGGAAAACGCGTTTGACCAGTTTCAGTTGATTTTAATCGACTGGAAAATGACCATTTTTCAAACGGTCTCAGAATTTGACAAAATTAGTTTTGTTAGGACCGCATCGTCAATGCGAAGCTAGAAAATATTTTTCGGGAATTTTTCAAGTTAGTATGTGGGCTCGGTAAATTGAAAGGTGCGTTCAAATTCAATATATAGAGTTATATTTTGATTTTGGCAAAAACTGATCGAAACGATCGAATCAGCTTACGATACATATCCCATTGTGTTCGGAATGAGGGTAATTAGCTACGGACGACAGTCGGTGGGTCTGATTTTGAGGTCAAATGAAAAAGGTACCTTTTTGAAATAATTAAATAATATAGTATAACTAGCCCTCCCCTCTCTCCTTATTCCCTCTCAGGCCCCCCTATTCGAAATCAATTTATTCAATTGAGGAAAAAAAAGAAAAATATCCGTCGTGCCCTAACCCCCCTTTCCCATCGCCCTACCTCGCCGCCGCGTCAGGCGGAGGCACGTGCTCCCTCTTCCCTGGCCGACGACCATCAGCGCCCCCCTGCTTCCCCCTTCTCCTCCTCCCCCTCCTCGATTCCTCCAACACACGAAGACCGCACCTCCCGAGCAGCGATGCCCCCCCAAACCCCCAAATCGATTTGACTGCCACCATGGGCCCCTAGCTCGACGCGCCACCATCCCGGCCTCGCCCTCCACCTCCGCCGCCTCAGCGCGCTGTCCTGACCCCACCAACCTATAACAGTAAGCGTTTATTTTATTTTATTTGCATTTATTTTCAGTGTTTAAAACCGTAAAAATGTGATTTTTAAATCAATGAAAGGTCGGATTTTTATAGTTATAAAGACAAGATTTTTAAATAAACCAAGGTTGGATTTTCACTATATGATTAGTGAAATAAAAATGCGATTTTTATATGAAGTGATTTGAAATAAAAATGCAATTTTTTTATGTGAATGGTGATAAAAAGATTGAATTTTTAATCGAATGAAGTAGCGAAGAAAAATATAATTTTTATATGATAGGAAGAATAAAAATATATTTTTTATATGATAGGAAGAATAAAAATACGATTTTTATATTCTATAGTTAGTAAAAATTTGATCTTTATGTATGTAACGAAATAAAAATCTGATTTTTATTATATATATGTTGAAATAAAAATGTGATTTTTATAGCGATGGTATAAAAATTCGATCTTTATATATGAAGTAGAAATGTAGAAATATAATTATTATATAGAAAGAAGCGTTAGAAATATATATGGAGTAGAGATAAAAATATGATTTTTATTTATTGAAATGAAGTGATAAAAATATAATTTTTATATATGTTGTGAATACGAGCAACGAAAGTGACAAAAGGCGAGCACGACAAAGATTTCTACACAAGAAGAGTCGTGGTATTGGATTAGCTAGTCGGTGAGAACTTCTCACTTTAAATCTGGTTTTCTAGTTAAAAATATATACTAGGATGCAGACGGTGCTTAGCAACACCCGACACCCGTCGTCCACAGACCATGGACGGCTTGTATGCTTGTTTGTTGTGTTGTGAAGTTTGTTTGTGATGTTGATGTGAAATTGATAATAAAATATTCATGTGTTGAAATAAATAAATTATCGTTAAAAAAATAATTTTTAACGTGAATGTGAATAAATAAATATTCATTTACAAACCGGACGGTTTGTTTATATACACCTATTTGAAGGATATTGATTGGGACGATAAATTTTATACATCGCCCAACTGCACAAATAATATTCGGTGTTTGTGGATTGAAACCCCACACGGGTGTTGGGATGATATTTGGCGTATACAAATTCAATTATTTAGTTGTATGTCGATCGATTGGTCGACAGACTGTGTAAGCGTTAATTAGTTATATTTAATGCTTATGCGGTTGTGTGGTGCACTTTGGATGATGGTTGATTATTTACCGTTGCTATTATATACATGTGTTGAATGGGATCCATATAATTAACATTATATGGAAATTGATTGGGCCTCATTCCAATTGGGGAAATAAAGAATATTATAAAATATAAATAATCATGTGTTGAAAATTATCATGTGTTGAAAGAAATATTTTAACAATAAAATTTACATCTTTATCATATTTAAAGTTAGAAACTAACTGGAAAATAGATAAGATGAGTGGTTTCCCGGGTATTGATCTGATATTGGTTTCGGCCTTCGGGGTTAATACTTAGGGAATCATTCTCTTACTACTTTACGGTTGGAGACTGAT
Organism: Allium sativum; assembly: GCA_030737875.1. Taxonomy (NCBI): domain Eukaryota; kingdom Viridiplantae; phylum Streptophyta; class Magnoliopsida; order Asparagales; family Amaryllidaceae; genus Allium; species Allium sativum. The sequence continues at coordinate 196,408,714 of CM060910.1, read as the reverse complement.
TTAAAAATCAAACGATAGATACCATAATTTTATAAAATATATTAAATAACAAAAATAGTCATGTGTTGACAGTGCTCATGTGTTGAGAATATTCATGTGTTGAAAGAAATATATATTCATGTGTTGAATAGAATAAATATTCATTCATTGAATAGAATAACGAATTTATTGAAATATATAAAGCCGTGTTGATTAGAGATGCGATATTTTGACGTGAGCGATATTTATATCGATTATATTCGTTTTTATAATAATTATAGAAAAGTGATTTCAAAATATAACGTTTTGAAAATATTATCATTTGTATATCGATGACGTGGAATATTCAATTTTTATTTGAAATTGAATATGAAGTTGAAATCGTTTCGAAAACGAATTTAAAACAATTTATAAAATACGTTTTGAAAAGGAAATCGACGAAATATATAATATATATATATATATATATATATATATATATATATATATATATTATATATAATGGCCTGAATAGAACGCGCCGCGCCGCGGTAGTTCGTGAATTTCGACCATTGCCTTCGACTTGGCGTTACAGGAGATTCGACCGTCGGATTCTCCTGAAACCGGAACCGTTGGGTTCGTATCAAAAAGAGCTTTCCAATGAATATTAGAAATCTGAAATCTAACGGTTGGATTTGGAGTTACTTCCAAATCAAATTTGGAAAAGGTCGCTGTAAGTGCAGTTCGACGACCGTTATTGGAAATCGACTGTACGGGCCTTGATAAAATTATTAAAAATATCTATAATTTGTGTAAAATCATAATATATGAATTGGAAAGAACTGGGATGAAAAATTCCATATTTGAAAGGATAAAAATATATTTTTATCGAAATGAACTAGTTTTGAACTAGATTTGAAATGGTTTTAAAATAATCAGAATTTCCAATAAACGAATTGGAAGGGATTTGAATCAAAATTATCTTCGGAATATTTCGATGTTGGATTTCGTGATTATACAGATATGATGGTAGAAATTTGAAAGATATATTTATATCGTTATTTTCAATACGATATTTGTTGGTTTCAGAATTTGATATTGAATACAAGCCGGTATATTTTCTATTCAGAGCCTTGTATTTAATATCAAATGGGATTTTGGGTTCGTCGTGAATGGTGTCTTAAATAACACTGTCCTTGAACCCAGTTTAGAAAAGAATAAATCTTTTAATTAAGATTTAGTGAAATTGTCCAGTTAATTATTATTTAATTGGAATTGAATTTAAATTGGTTTTTGGGTTTATCGTGAGCGGTATTTTGAATAACACATGTTCTTTAACCCGATTAACAATGGAAAGTGAATTGGGTTTATCGTGAACCGTGTTTTAGATGACATTGGTTCTTTAACCCAGTTAAAGATAGGTTATTGATTTTTGAGAAGATTAAAACTAAGTGGGGTTTTAATGAATCTTTAATTAGATTGAAATGATCGAGAATGGAGTATCACCAGTTTTGCTCCAACACGATAGTTAAATCTTTAATTAGATTTGAACGTGAAATGGTAATTAACTTTACCGATAGCACCGTGGTGTTAGATATGGAGTATTACCCTTTTTGCTCCATGGGATAAATAGGTTGGGATTGGGAAATAAAATAAATGATTACTTCAGTGTGGTTCGCTAATCCCGACTAGTTTGGAAAACCATAATATGGTTTGAAATGATATCCAAAGGAAGATCAAAGAATAAATTTAGAAGAATTTATCTTTGATAAAATTAATGGGAACCTTTCCCTAAGAATGTGAATATCAGAATAAAAGAATATTCTGAATTGGAATGAGGCGTATGTTGTGTTTGTGTAACATTTGTTTATTATATACACGGGTTATTCGGAAAGGCCGGGTTTATACCCATTCTGAATAACCGATTCGACGATAAGTCGAAGATGAAGATGGTGGTTGAAGACCGGAAGTCTTCACATCGTTTGGGTGATTACTGATGATCTTGATTGGGTTGTACACCCAAGAGGGAATCAGTTGGTGATCGTCCAGACGTACTTGGAGATCGATGGATATGCGAGGAAAGTGCCTCCGGTTTCGTTCAGACCCAGAACGAACTTGTAAATGGACTATGTGTCTGACATTGGATTTTATTCTATGTTGATTGATCTCTATTAAATATACATCTGTTTGGCGGCGGAGAATTTATTCTCTTGCTTAACGCCCTTCTCTGAGACGTACGAGCTCAGAGGTTGTATATCGATGGACATCGGTCGCATGGAGTGAATTGCCTGTGTGGCATGCCTAAGTGGCAGATGATCAAGGCTTCTGTTGAAAAGCAAAGTCTTGTGGTTGATGATCAAATCACGGCCTGTGTGGTGCAGCTTTGTGTATGGCATTAATTCACGAGCCTCACACCTCGGTATGAGTCAAAAACGGGATAGTGACTGCAGGGAGAGCACGGCGTTTCTTTCTAGCTAGTGGTGGTGTCAGTGCTTAAACTGGCTGACATTTATATACTTTTCACATGTGTGTTTGTTGGAATGCGAGGCGCCTCGGATATAGGTTTGTTAGGACCGGGAAACGTGTGTTTAGGAATAACTAATCCTCAAAAGTAAGAGAGGACCAGCCCTGAAGATCCAAGTATTGCTGTGTGCGGTCCTGGGACATTTGCTAGAGTGTCTCGAACGGAGAGGAGCTTGCCCCTTGCCTCGACTCATGACGGAAATCCAATTTCCAATACGAGATATTTCGGTTTTATTTGTAGAGCCTAGTATGGCGACATGATATATGGTACCCATGCCGTTTATGATTGATATTTATGATTGAAATTGTTTTGACACTATACACTTATAATAGTATCAAATGATTTGTTTTAAATGTACCAAGCATGTTTGGCTATTATAAGTGAAAACTCTATCCTTCGGCTTGCGTTGCATTGTGTGATGGGACCTGGGCCTTATAATAGCTTCATTTTTTGAAAAAGCATTGCGCTGTTCATTTATATGCACTGGTATTCTTGGGAGAAAACCCGTTCCGTGTTATATGGCATGGTCCCTTGAATTACTCTCTTTTAAAGTTAAAATAATAAATGTTTTAGTTCTCACACCAGTCACATGACTGACCTGGAGTTTTTTGTTTTAACCTAAACTCTGGTGCCCTTATTTTGACACGGGCAGCTAGTAGTTTTGGTTTTGCAGATTTATATTCACAGGATCCTGATTTACAGCTGGAACGATACTCGGAAAGCTCTGTATCCGTGTATTACTTCTAGTTGTGTATTGTATTATTTTCCGCTGCTATGTAATGTACTGTAATCTCTGATATTTTATACTATGTAATATTTATTCATACTCTGTATATTCTTGTATTCTGATGGAATTGTTGTAATAAACAATGAAATGTTCTTCGGTCTGTGTTCTGATTCGTCTTGTCCTCAATTCTATCCGTGCTTTCCTTACCGGGGAAGTTCGGGTCGTCTCACTTCCCCTTTATATCGTCACCGCCGACAAAACATGGTGCAAGACCCGACAGCTCATCGGATGCATCGACCGCCGCCCCCTTGGCTTCAACCTTCGACCGATCCCACCTCCAACAGCCACCTGTAGAACCTGCAAACCTTAAAAACATGTAAATTAACACCTTACCTTCAACTGAGTGTCGTCACCGCTGTAGGTCACCGGAGACCCCAAGACCGCTATAGTACGATCTGCCTCCCTCTCCTCTCCATTTCACATGTTGACACCCTGACCTAATACTTCTCCTATCTATCATGAAACATCGAAATTCAAGCACCACTAAAAACTGCAAACCGTGATTAGATATCCTCCACCCACCAGCACATTGCACCATGCCCCACAAAACTCCGGTCGTGGGTCCCCCTCGATCTCCTTTACGTTTCTTCTGTTGCGACCTTGGCCCAATACTCGCTGGATTGGAAGTTATAATTTTTTGTTTGATGAAGACTTCATTTTTGCAAAATGGAAGAATAAGAACAGGCTGGTGTGATTTATATTAGGATAAGATACCATGGGATTGAAGTTTACTTGGGGAGAAGGTAAACGTGGCTGCTAAGGAGTTGAGGAAGTGTGTGTTGCATGGCAAAGAAGTTAAATTGTTTATCAATTTCTTTTTAATTTAATAACAAATCAATTATTGTAAATGATGTTAAACGTTTAATATACGCATCGCCACATACGATCTCCAAACGCGACGAAAATGGATGCACTATTATGTCTTTATGTTACAGTCCCAATGAATTTTGTTTGGTCTGATCCCGACTTCGTTTGGAAAAATAGCTTTATTTTAATTTCAAATTATTCATCGATTCACATTTAAATATCGCACGCTCACAAAACATCCTCGATTGGCGCGAAATTTGAAAACTTACAATAATTAGTTACTACAGTTTTCGTATATATCTGTTCATAAGGCTTATATAATATCGATAAAATATAAATAAACCCCAAACAATTAAATTTAATAAAAATAAATTATTATTGTCATATATATCTAAATAAAATAATATAGAGCTCCAAATATAAAGCAATACGAAATTATAACTCAGTTAAGGAACGCGGAATGCGGATCTTAAGGCAAGATTAACACTAGAGGGGGTGAATAGCGTTTTCAAGGAATTTAATAAAATCTAAAACTTATATGATCTACTATATGAATCACACACCACAAAGATGATCACTGATACAAAATCAAACACAAACAGAGAAACAAACAAAAATAAAATGCAGAAAAGGAAAGAACACACCGGATTTTACACTGCTTCGGATTACTCCTACGTCCAGTCCCACGCAACGCTGGATTGCATAGTGTTTTATTACTATATCAATATCCAAGTACAATCCCCTTGATTTCCCGGCTACAAGGTTAACACCGCTCCAAACATCCATGATTTCACGGCTACAAGGTTAACACCGCTCCTTTTCCTTGATTTCAGGGCTACAAGGAACACACCATTTCCCGAACAATACCAAATAATTACAACAGCCCTATAACTCTTCAAAAGCACTTCAATTCAGAGAGTAACGAGTAGAGAGTGCACAAAAAAGAAGTTTTATGTAATTAGAATAGAAATCGGCAGAGTAGAAGTGTAGAAATCAATAAAATAAGTAATTTTAATGGAGGATTGAAGTAAAGAAGAAGAATGGTTAAAAATTAGAATTCAACCCTATTTATAAGATTTGAAAGGCTGCAACGCTTCTGGAACGTTACAAATAGTGAAAAGACACATTCTTTCAAAATTGAAAAAATGACAATTGTATGTCGACATATGCACATATGTATGTCGACATATATACATTAAAAAATTGAATTTTGAATATTTTCAAGTGTTTAATTATATATACTATTCTAGAAATTCTTGAATTAAAACAAAGTGGTATAAATGAGTATTATAAAGTATAAAATCATATGAAAACATAAATATATATTATATAAACATATTTATAAAATTGTAAGGTTCTGAAACTATAAATATATATATATATATATATACACAAAATTATAAAAGTATATAACTATATAAATATATATAAACTTTAAAACTTATGTTTGAAATCAGAAGTAAGAAAAACTATTTGAAATTAGAATTTGAAAAACAAAATTTGAATTTGAACCTGGAGTGCTATTTAGAGTCTTGCATTTAAACTAGATCGACTCTATTACTGTATTTGTCTTGAACTCTTGATTTCTTGATTACTCATGAGTCTTGAATCTTCTCTGAATTCTGAATCTCTTGGATCTCTAAAACTGTACAGTCTTAAGTAATAAATCCTGTACAAACATGTATATATAATTTAGACTGAAATGTTAGTATTATAGTCAATGATAATTGAAATAAGGTTGTTGTCATCAAAACTTCATTCTCCAACAATCTCCCCCTTTTTGATGGTGACAACCTTAGTTTGTAAAATATTCATACATGTTCATACCTGTTGATGTTAACCCTTCTAATACTCCCCTTGTCATTTTGAATCCTATATACTCTACTTGCACTAAGTCTATATTTTATAATTTCTCCCCTTTTGGCATTATCAAAAAGAAATTCTAAAAATACTCTCTCTAAATCCTATATCTATACAAATCCTATTATTAAAGTATTTGATTCTATACTAAAGTATATCTAGCTCCCCTTAAATTTATGCTTATATTATATTAAGTATATAAACCAAATATAATGATTACATATGTTTCACATTATATTTACAAGTTTTCCATCTAATCAATCCAAGCAATATTTACATATGTTTTTTTAATATGTACAGGTTTTAAGTCAAGCAATCAAAACCAATCAATAAATATGTTCAAACAAATTCTAACAAATCAAACCAATCAGATCATACCAAACAATCAAACGTCTAGTGGAACTTCTACCCATCCATCTCCTTCAAAGATTGGATCCTTTTTGATGACCTCCCAGCCTTCATCTTCTTATGTGGGTGGTGCTTTAGCGAGATAGTTTTCTTCATCTTAGAAAAGAGATTAGCCAATGGATGGAATCAAAAATGCTTCCCTTATTGATCTACCATTTTGATTTGACTTAATTCTAGATGACGCTGGTTTCGTAGTACAATGGATAGGATGTTCTTGAAGGAATATAGAGTCTCTTCAAGATTTTCACTCAAGTTATGAATTGGATTTTCCATATTTTTATAAGAATTGAATAGAGAGAAAGGAGAAATGATAAAACGAATTTTTTTGAAGAAATAGGTTTAAATAGGGTCTGGAATTCGTTGGATTTGAAAGGACATGAGTTGGTTATTTAAGTTTAAATTTTGAACAAATTTGAAAATCTGGCAGTTATATGTCGACAAAAGCTTTTATGTATGTCGGCATACATAAGATTTTTTTTTAATTTTTCAATTTTGAGTTAATTGTTATTATATTAATATGTTTAATTCTAATGTTTTTACAGTAACTTAAAGATAGTACTGACATAAGTAAAACATCATTCATTCCAACTTGAAAGCAAATACATCCAACTAATTACGAGATGCTAAATACGAGATTTGAAAGCAAATATAAGCAAATTTTAAAGATAACTTAAACTAGATAGGCTAGATTTCAGTGGATGATGAGGAGGAAGATGAAATTTCAAGTTTTCTTCCTATTTTGCCCATGAACTTTGTCATTTTGGTAAGGGATGTTTTGAGCTTCTTTAGATTCTTGACTAGTTTCACTTGATTTTGAACAGTCGTTTATTTGGAAATGGTTCTAGTATTAAGTGGACACTCTACACTTTCTAAAGAAGTTTCTTTGTCTTATTCGATATCCATAGGCTCTCGTTCTTGTTGCATTTGAGCTTCTTTGTCTTCGAATGTCTCATAAGGCTTGAAAATGAGTGGAATTTTCATTAGGTGTATATTAGTGGAGTCAAACACCTTTGTTGATACAAAATCTTCTCCCTTGAAATCAACTTCAAAATATTTGAAGATACGAGTAAGATAAACTCCATGATATAGAGTGTTATTATGAGTTAACATTTCTTTGGGCATAAGTTTTTTTAAGATAATATCAGCACAATTGATGTCATAGCCACCAATAATGTAATGTCCAGTATTTTTGGTTGTCAAATATTTAATTTATTTTATTATTTTAAATATTATATTTGGAATATTAACAGATTTTAATATTGAATTCGTTTATTTAAAATGAAGTTTAAATGTTAATTTATATATAATTATAAAGTGAACTTGAAATGGCGCGGTAGTTCGTAATATTGAGTTTTCAACTTCAATTGAATATACATGATCTGATATAAGACGGATTTCTGTGAAACAAGAAACATTGAAATCTTGTTGATTTTAATTTTTCGTATGAAAGAGAAAAATCCAGATTTCGTGTTATAGTTTGTTAGTTATGTCCAAATCAAATTTTAAAATAGTCGCTATGGAAATCGTTATTAAAATAGAACGTTTATTAATTAAAATGATAGGATTTCAATATATATTTGTATATCATTCAACTCGAAATGTTGATATCGAGTTGTATAAGTCATATTGATTTATATATGGAGCTATATGATATTTTAATTAGGATAGTCACGATAATAATAATTTATTATTATCGATTTTTTTTGGAATTTATATAATATTATATTTATAATATATATGCCTTAAAATAGCGATTTTTTGCAAATAGTCATGGATTTCAACGAAATTAGTATAATTGGAACTGTAACATTAAATTATTGTACGGTGTTAAATTTCGGGGCAAACCGTTGTCGTATGTGACAACGGCAGCCGTAAACGCCTAGTCATTTTCTATAGCGTGTAATTAAATTAAATTAATTTAATAAAGGGATATTTGTGTATAACTTGAGAAGATGATCTAATTAAGCCACGAAACCAATTCCATTGAGTTTGTATCAATGTTTAGAATCAGAATAGAAGATAGTATGTTATTTTTGGACATCGGGTATTTTGGTGTCCAAAACAACGTTACTTGGCATATAAAAATAGCATAGCCGGAAATGGTCTCGGAATGCGATGAAATTTGTGCCGTTGGATTTGTATTAATTAATTATTACTATATTTCGATTTTCGTGTCAATCGGATTTACCGTTTGATCGTGGCAACGATAAACGCCTTAATTAATAGTTTATATTATTTTGTCCAATTTAGACAGTGGTAACTTTAAAGGAATAAATAAGTAGCCAAACGAACTCCGATTTAACGGAAAAAAATCATTGGATCCATAAGGAAAAGGTCTAGTAGAATTTCAAAGTTTCAAGTTGATTGGATTTATTTTGCGATCGTCGAAAATTTAAACACATGATTTTTAGCCTCTGCTTTATAAAGGATTTTTTACAAACAACCTCGAAATTTGACGAAACCTGTCCCATCGGGTCCAAAATAATTTTTTTTATGCTAGGATTAGGAGTTTCATCATGATTGCTTGATTTAACACGATACATCACAGCTAAGTTTCGTTATAATAAAATAATATTAATTATACTATACTCTATATAAAGCATACGCAACCCTAATCTCTAGTCAACATATTATCTCGTGGTTAATTCTTTGGCTGCCTCCACCTTACTCAATCAACGAACCGCATCTCGTAACCTACTTCCACCAAAACCGATCAATCCATTCACCAATTTGAAATTCTTCCTTCTACAATAATGTCGTGTTCAGTGTACTCTTGCTAGTGAATGGTGGAGAACTTTCTGTGGACCATGATGGCCAGAGTTTGGCATCAAAGGACCGACGTTCGAATGACTATTCAAGGCAGACGGCAGCACTGGACCAGGCGCAGCTTCAGGCGAGAGGGGAGCAACTTATGGCGCATCGCTTGGTGACCGCCGATGATCTTCATGAGGTCGAAGGAAGGGTGCGCCAATTGAATCGTGGAGTCAGTAGTGTCGGGAATCATTTGCGAGGAGGTTACGAACATCAGGGTGGTTTCAATTAGAAGCAGTGAACCATCGGGTGAAGGAAAAAGCAGTGGGAGGGAAAAACAGTCGGCCAGAAATTCTTTAAACATTATTAATTTATTAATTTGCTAATTAAGCAATAATAAGATTTTAGTTTAATCATATAAGTTTAAAATGTTAATTGCATGCAGGTCTGCCAATTTGTTACAGCGTGGCAGCGTGTGAAAATTAGCAGAACGGTGTAAGGCGGAGAAAGAAAAAAAGGAATCGACCAGTTTTTACAATGTAAAGTAATTTAACTTAAGCTAGGTTAGTAATATAATTTAATTTAACAACTATGGGTTAATTATTTAATTAAACTTGTATTAACTTAATGTAAATTTGTTGTAGGAATGTTGATTGGGTACCTGTGAACGGCTTGAGGGAATGAAAATAATACTAGCCTTTATTTATTTACACATGTAATTAATTTAAGCTAAGTCATTAAAAAATTAATATATATATATATTTATCATATAACTTATAATGCTTGTAACTCACTCATATCTTAACAGAATCGAACAAACCATATACCATTGGAATCACCTTGACGAACATTATGAATAGATTTGGACAGTATTTGAATCAGATGGATTTTCAGATAAATTAAATGCTGACTTAATTTAACTGAAATGATCCTATTGAACGATGAATCAAATCAAGATGAGTTAAACTCACTCACTTATCCTACTTATATATTTATATAAGTCGGGTTTTTATTCTATGTGCTATAGTTGCTAATGATTGATTGTTTGTTAAATATATATATGTTAATATATTGATTGAATATATGAAATTAAACGTTGTTTAATTTCAGTGAAACACCAAATCGTTATTCTAACGATTATTTCCAAATGAGGTAACTTACCTTGTTGGTTACCTTTATAATAATATAAACGCATTAAATTGAAAGTTGAATGCTTGAATTATTATTATAGATTGATTATTGAATATTATTTCTATTATTTGAACTGAATGAATTTATGTGGGGTAATTTATTTTAGTGCAGAGAAGAACTCGTTGGAGAGATCTAACTGGATTCCTCAAATATATTAAATATTATTTATTTTCATATTATCACAAGATGAACTATTCTGATTGAATGATTGATTAGATTATTGGTCGTTGATTGGAAATTCAACAATTGTTTTGTTTAACCAATGGGCAATATTGGTTGAATAATTGGTAGTATATGGCCTATAAATCAATCGTTTTCTAAATATAGATTTATCGTCCGGTGAATCGATTGAAATGAAGTTATAAAATTTATTTTATAACTGAAGATAGATTTTTAAATCTATTATTTTGAACAAAAGTTTATTAAAAGAAAATAATTGTTTATTATTTATTGTCTTAAGTTATAGATAATTATTAAATGATTTTTATGAAGCAAATTCTAATGTTAATCAGATCTATGGACAAATAAGCAGAAATTAACGTAACTGTTAAGAAGTTGGATAATTGTTTCTAAGAAATAATTAAATTGAATTATTTCAATTAATTATATTATTAATTAATTTAAAGTGGGAATTAATTGGAATCGGTTAACGAGATAACCGTGTTTTGAGTTGACTATGTCGACTGTTTTATCTGGGATGTATTATTAAATTAATTTGTTTTGAAATAATCTAATGAATTAATTTAATAAATATTTGTTTTAATTTTAATAAGATTTTAAAAAGTAATTTACTATTTATTTTAGATAATTAAGAAATTAACTACTGCCACTGTAGTTGCTGCTTCTTTCGACAAGCATTTTTTGGGTCAGATCTGAGCAAAAAACGAAGGTTAGTAGAAAAACCATGACTAATTCCATAAAAAACTAAAATTTCTGAAATTTGGATTGTTCTCAACTCATTTACGCACCTTCTGTAAAAATTTCGTAGGTAGATAACTAAGTTTGCTATGCCAAACCCTTATCGCAACAAAGGGTAAAAATGCAGTTTTTTTTGGAAACTGATGATGAGTTGAGGCATGCTTGCTTTAATTTTAAGTATGACTAGATTATTGCTTGCTCTACCTTCATTGCTCGGCCTAGATCCAAGCTCTGATACCATTTTGTAATGCCCCACCTTGAGACCCACCCTAATAAAGTGCATTACTATGTAATGATGTCCATTAGAGCGGAGAATAGGGCTGGTTAAGGGAGACAGCTCGTAGATTTGCATTAGCAAGTCTTAAGCACGTCGAGAAGGTGCTCGTAAATTTTCTTTCAAGAGGATCGACATACTTAATCCTTACGTAATACAATTCCACAGTGGCTACAGGATCAGCTCAAAACACAGTACATAAAAAAAAAACACAAACACAGTACATAAAAAAAAACACAAACACAGTCCATAGAACAGTTACATAATATTACATCGTTAGAGTACAACAAATACATATGCTTAGAGTACAACAAATACATGTGCTAGAGTAAATTATTATTTTAATCAATAATAATTTAGGAGAATAATTTTTATTTGAAATTCATTTAAAAAGTAATCGAAGTTGAAATGAAATATAATTAAAGTGTGAAAGAAGTTTATGAACGGGTTTGCTATTAAAACCCGAGTTTTTATAGCGAAGTTATAAAAGGAATTTTAAGCGAATAAGATAGTTTAAATTAATTTTTACTTAATGTTTGAATTAGGTAAAAGGAAATTGAGAATAAAAGGGTTTATATTTTATGAATGAAGTGTAACACCCCACGTCCGTTAGTGTCACTCACAAAGGGAATGCACTAAGTTCTGTGGAGCATTTAGGGTAAAAGATGCAGATAAATTACAAGACAGACAGAATTTAAACAGCGGAAAATAAAACTTTGCTTTATTGATAAAATAGTTTGTACAAAGATTTCTTTACAATATCAGAGTGTCATCTGTCTTACAAAATAAAGAAGCATAAAAATACATTTATATTCCCCAATGTGGCAAGAACCAGCCATAGCATCTGAAAAGAGGATCCAAGCAAAACTTCGACAAATCTTCAAGCCGGGAAAGAGTGACAGTCCAACTTAACCTGAGTTATACTATTCCCTCCTCTACTACTTGGGGGGGGGGGGGGTTGAAACGGAAGAAAAGAAGACGAAAGAAAAACAGAGTCAGACATAAAGCCTGAGTAAGTTCAGTAACTTCTAGCATGTGAACATAGAAAAACAAAACGACATGAATTAACTGAATACAAAATTACACCATGACGATAGGGTCAACAAGATTAGACAAGGTAATCACAAGATATGCTAAGATAAGACTGACTGGATATGCTTTAATACTTTCGCCGCTTCGCTATTTCCTTGTTATACTATATCTCTGCACCACCTAACTAGTGTCCCAACTAGTAACGATAACGTGATCCCAATCCCTGTATTTTCCATTGCCTTCCGGCGTACATTCATTATTTGTTACCTGGATCAAATCTAGGGTTTTCTATCAAGTGCTTTCTAGATTTAACCAGAGTTTTACGCTATCTGCTGAACGCTTCTCGAGTTCAGGGTTTATGCCACCTAGTCCAACTAGGGATTACGCTACTTGTCGAACGATGCCCCCAAGTCTAGGACACACCACTTAGAGTGGTATATGTTCCTATACTTCCCCACGCATGTATCGCGAATCGTTATCGCTTGTCTAGATGCACATGTCCTGTAATGTGCGGTCCGAGTCCTGTGACAGGGCAAATCAAGGAATACAGAACTCGGTCGGGAGCTTTCAGATATCTGCCGATGCAGATGCTAAGGTCCGTTTTTATTCCAGTGGCTATGGTCCCACTTGACCCCTCCCTCAACTAATGAAAGGCACACCTTGTAAAATGAGAACTATACGCCGGCCCCCGGTGCCCCACTATCCTATGGCCATCCGCAACCATAACTAGATAGCAAGTGTATGGTCTTTTGGAGTTCTCCGCCTTTCCGCTTCACGTATCTCGATTGACTCAAGTTGGATGGTAGACGACGAGTTGCTATCACAGGGCTACCGTTTGCTCGCCGAATCACGCCGGTCCATCCTAGTCTTTAGGTTGCCATGTATTGCAACCAAGGCATACCCCTGGTTCTTCTACGTAGACCTTAACCTCTGTGGGCCCAGGCGGATCATCTGCAGCCTCACAGAGGGATACCAAGAGTACCCTCACGTCCCCTCGAAGTCTCGGGCTTCGTAACCTAATTCGTTGGAGCCTTCTCTCTATTCAGACGGACATTCACTCCTTCCCGTGTTATACTAAGAATTACTACTTAGTTTTACTAACTAAGATTTACCACTTAGTTTCCAGAATCGTTGTTCTCTAAGGTTTACTACTTAGTTCCCTTTCCCGTCAATTTGGATTGGTTAAGTGTCATTAGTCAATTCAAGCCAACTTAACCCTCTTCATTAATCCTGTTATACTGGTTAAGTGTTATCGGTAATTCATGTTGACTTAACCCCACCACAAACCAAGTTATATTGGTTAAGTATTTCTTATTGCTTAACCCTACCCATTCACCATGTATTGGTTAAGTGTTCCCTTTTAACTTAACCTTGCCCGTCTGTCTTAACTAACATGTTGTTAATGGTTAAGTATTATCCCTTCATGTTAAGACTTACCCCTATTCTTTTATCACAATCTGATGGTTAAGTGTTCAAGTTTACTTAACCCTACGGTCTAGCCCAGCTAACATATCAAATTGGCTAAGTGTATTAAATCTTACTTAACCCCAACCTCTAGTCTAGTTAACATGTTAATTTGGCTAAGTGTATTAACTTTACTTAACCCCACTTTCTAGACTAGTTAACATGTTAATTTGGCTAAGTGTTTTCTTAGTTACTTAACCTCTACAAATCTTGTCTTGTTACCATGAGTTTGGTTAAGTGTCCCTGTGGACTTAGCCCTCCGTTCTAGCTTAACTATGCTTAAGTTGGTTAAGTGTTCATATGGACTTAACCCTCCCATTCTAGCTTAATTGTATGAACCTAACCCCACCTACCAGTCTTGTTATCATTTTGAGTTGGTTAAGTGTCTTAGTTAACTTAACCCTAGCATTCTTGTTCTAGCTTTAACTAAATAAATTAAAGCCATGACCACTCACATTAGACATATATTGTTGCGATTACTGGATGTGCCGGTTGGTTCCGGGCAGGTTTACATCGCAACTTAGTCTAACCTCGGGTTAGGCCTATTCGTGTTTTCTAGTTCAAGGGGTTTTGATTAATTTTCAAATCAGGTTTTGAAAGTAACCATCCCGTCCGTCGGATCAGTTAGGGATAGCCAGGGAGAGCAGGAAACTTGTATTTTTCAAACTCAAGCCTAGACACTATCCTCTCTGTCACCCTAGAACTTTCTGGTTTATTATTAAAAGAGATGTCGTTAACAAACCTTTAATTTGTCTAAATTAACATTTCCTCATTTAGGACAAATTCTATAAGTAAATTAATCCTAATTTACTTATTTCCCAATTAATCTTTTAATGTAAATTGTCCACATTTATTCTTACGGCCCACTTTCCCCTCTATATCATATTTATGCTTTTTGGTATGTAAACCATACCAAATGAAGTGTCACTAACCACGATTTTGCTAATCCTGACAATTACTCCCAATTATGGCCAATTTTCAAGTTTATGCCAATATACTTATCGAGCCAAATTAGCTAATCCAATTCTGATTTAACATTCTAATTCATGTCAAACTAGACTTATTACTCTAGTTCACAATTCATGTAAATGCTAGATTTACACGTCAATACAAGATTCAAATTACACATCTTATAATTTATGTCAAATTTATCCAATTTGCATTTCTATGAACATGCCATAACACATGTTCCCAATTTATGCCAATTTCCAAGTTAAACTACGTTTTAGTAAATTTCATATTTTGCCCCAAATCGCATTCCCACCGTTCGTATAATCGTGATTCAATCTAGATTATAGATAAATCTAGATTCGCAGAAAATAGGGAATGAACCAAAGATTGCTATGAAAGGGATAGATATAACAACTGGCATAAAATGGTTTTGAATAACGACGTAGGTTCAAGAACATGGGTAGACCTAACTTAATAGGTAAATTCCCAAGGTCTAAAACCAAGAATAGACAGAGTAGGTTCAAGAACATGGGTAGACCTAACTTAATAGGTAAATTCCCATAGTCTAAAACCAAAGAAGACCAAGGACAAGCAGAATAAATGATCGGGTTTAGCCCCAATCTCAAAATCACAGAACTTAAGCAACACTTTCCTAGTCATGAATCATGGAGGTTTAATCACAGATGTCCTTGTTATGTCATAGGCAATAGTCTATGTTAATCAAAGGCATACGTTTTGTCAAGGAAGTAATCCTCATAGTCATAGTCACAATCATAGGCAATGTTCATAGTCATAGGCAAACGTTCATAGTCATAGGCATATGGTTTTTAGGTCCATAGTTTCTTAGTCACGGTCTTATTTGTCTTTGAATCATGACAGTTCTTAATTAGGTCCAGAGAGACAGACACAGATTCGAATAGAAAGAAAGAGAATTGACATATTCTTTTATTCCTTTAATTTCATGTCATGAACAAAGAAAAACGTTCAATCTAGAAATAACTGACTTACAGAGATTAGATTAGAATAGAAAGATGGCGTTGCTATGATTCGTAGATAAACGGTCGTTGTAGTCGTTCGAATCTTCACTTGAATTCTAGCTTGAATCTCCTCTTTGAAAGTCTTTGAGCAGCACCTCCTCGTCTTGATTTATTTTATATATATTATTTTATTTATTATTTGATTAAGAGGAGGAGAGGAAGCCATGTTTACTAAGAATCTTTGCAGCATAAGGGTAGAGAAGAATTGTGAATAGAGAAGAAGACCAGGGTTGTTTATATAGTTGCTCAAGACCTTATCGTACACGCAGCGCTGAGTCAGCATTGAACCTATTTAAGAAAATAGTCCAGGTTCGCAGATGAATCTAGCCAAATCTTATCGTACATGCAGTGCTAAGTCAGCATTGGGTCCCACAAGCTGTTTTGGCGCAGAAATTTGAATTTCGAACTTTTGAATTCTTGGAATTTATTAAACTATTTTATTCACATGAAATATTCTTATATGTATACAATTCCTTTAACGACAATTTTACGCGTATATATACGCACAACTTTCATTTTATTTTCAAAATTCAAACGATGTTGCACCATTATTTAATTCTTGTCATATTTCATTTACTATAGCCTTATCTTAAATTTTATCTTTCGTATACTTATATTTCTGCATATATATATATTCTCATGTATATACATATATTTTCTTTATTTCCTTATATGTACGTTCTTATCCTTTCAAATTTTGAATTTGTATATGTACATATATTTGCATGTTCAGTTGGCCCTCTTTAAAACAAAGATAAAAATTATGCTGCCGCCGGGGTTCGAACCCCCGACCTCCATGTTACAAATCCAATACCTTAACCAATTGAGCTACAAAGTCTTTTGTTAATAAGTCTTAGAACAATGATAATTATTGTTCTTTCCTTACTTCTCTTTTTCATGTTAGTTACAATACTTAAATTAAACCAATGCATGAATCTTTTTCTTTTAATGTTAATGCATTATGTTTGCAAATCAGTGCATACAACATATTTACATCGCATGCAACCAATCTTTTCTCTTTTTTTTCATATATTAATTAATTTTCATTATACATCACCATATTAATCCTATCTGTGGATATATATACATTTTTAATTACATTAAAAATACGGGGTGTTACATGAAGTTTATAAAAAGGAGAGGAGGTGTTAAAGCTTTGATCTTAAATTAACGTTACTTAATAATCGAATTAAGTAAAAGAAAAGAATTTGAAATGAGATTTTCAAGCGGGAATGGTTAAGTGGATCAGAAAAGGGATGGTTAAAAGTGAATTTGGTAAAGAAATGAGTAATAAGATTTTGGAACAAAAATCCGAGTTTAAAAACAAATTGTTTAAAAAAAAAAAAAAAAAGGTGATGTTTTAATAAGTATTTCTTAATCAATGAATTAAGAAATAACAGTTATACTCGAGAAGGAGATTTTCAAAAGTAAGAAGTTTTATAAAACATAATATGAATAAAATAGTTAAATGGGATGTTTTTGGTATTAGAATAAATATTGGTTTTTGAATTACAACTCACGTCTATCTAAAGATAAGAACATTATTGATCAAGGTCTGAGAGGTAAAAAAAATACCCTAACTTGAACGACTTCCGGATTATCTGAGGATGATATAAGTTTGTAATGGGAAGTAGGTTAAGAAGAATTTATTATTTCCATATGAGAAATGATAACGTAATGTAAATAAAAGAGTTGAAAATATATAATGAGATTTCCCAAGTAACGGAAATGGACAGATTTGAGAATATATATATGAATATATATAATGATATTTCTGTAATTTCAATAAAGAAAGATATTTCCGAAGTAAAGGAAATAAAAGGAGATTGTGTGAAATTAAAAAGGCATTTTCGAGGTAAAAGGATATTGAAAGGTTAAGTTTTGGAATGGATTTATTCCAAAGGAATAAGGATGGGTTAATATATTCAAATAATGAAACCAAAAGAGATTTCGTAACATTATTTTACGAATGATAAGTTGAGTTGATTTTCCCAATATAGATAATAAGTAGATAATGTAGTAAATGTTTTGAAAATGATAGTAGAATAGAAATTGAATATGATTATAGAATATTTTCCTAAGTATGGAAATAAAATAGTTTGAAATAACCTTATGTTAAATAAGAAATGAAAAGCTATATTCGGAATGTTGAAATATTTTAGAGTTAAAAATAACTATCGTTAATACTTTTTTATTAAAGAGGCCATGTAATGCTGGTACCGAACTAGCAAACTCATTTTATTCTCATGATTGTTTATTTGATAGTTAAATAATAGACTATCAAATCTAACCTATACGATTGTTGGTACGGAAAGACAGGGATCAAATTTATATTCGAAAACTATTCCGAACCAGCGAATACGTAGAAGATGATTATTGACGATGGAGTAATTGAAGATCGTTGATCTTCATGAGCGGAAGAGCTACTTGTTGAATTTCTATGGTTTAGCGGTTAGAGATACTTTGTTATAACCCGGAAATCTGAACCAATTTAAAATTTTTATTTTGGCAATTTTAG
Organism: Allium sativum; assembly: GCA_030737875.1. NCBI lineage: Eukaryota > Viridiplantae > Streptophyta > Magnoliopsida > Asparagales > Amaryllidaceae > Allium > Allium sativum. Next base: position 196,390,234 of record CM060910.1, on the reverse strand, counting down.
TGAATTTTTAGTATTTAAAATGAATTATTTTAAATAATGGCGACGAGGAATTTATTTTGAATAGAATTTGAACGTATATATTTATATAGCTCGACGTTAGAATATAAAAATTTATTTATATATATAAAAGGAATTGAAAATGGCGCGGTAGTTCGAAAATTCGATTTCAAAATTCAAATGAATGTATAGGATTCAAAATAAACCGGATTTTAGCGAAACCAAAAATATTAGAATCTAACTGAGAATATCTTTCCAACGAATCCGAAAAAATTGAAATTTCATAGCGGGGATAAAAAGTTATGTTCAGTTGAAAATTCAGAATAGTCGCTATGGAATTCTGGCCCTTAAAAATGGCCATTTTGCAAACGACCTCGGTTTTCGACGAAACCACTTTTGTTGGATCCGCGATGTCAAATTATTGCTAGGTTTCAAATTTCATTATTTTTTGAATCAATATGTGAGCATGGCAAAGGAAAACGCGTTTGACCAGTTTTAGTTGATTTTAATCGACTGGAAATTGGCCATTTTTCAAATGGTCTCAGAAATTGACGAAATCAGTTTTGTTAGGACCATATCGTCAATACGAAGCTAGAAAATATTTTTCGGGAATTTTTAGAGTTCGTATGTTTCCCCGATAAATTGAAATGCGCATTCAAATTCAATATATAGAGTTATATGTTGATTTTGACGAAAACTTATCGAAACGATCGAATCAGCTTACGATACATATCCCATTGTGTTCAGAATGGGGGTAATTAGCTATGGACGATAGTCGGTGGGTTCGATTTCAAGGTCAAAATCAAAAGTTGCTTTTTGAAATTAAATAATTAAATAAGTAATAAAATAAAAATCCCCCTTTTTCATCTCCTATACCCTCCAGGCCCCCCCGTCTATTTTCAAAACTGAAAAATAAAAGAAAAAAAAACCCTAGACGAATCGCGCGCCGCCCCCCTGTCAGAGCCGCCATCGCCACCACCAGGAGCGTCGCCCCCCTCTTCCTCCTCCAAGACCACCGCTGCTCTGATCTCTCCCCCTTCCTCTTCTCTTTCGCGCATCCCCCTTCAGCCCTCGCGAGAAACCCCCAACTTCCACCACCCCTTGCGCCAATCACCACCGATGAGCCTCCGCAGCACCCTGGCCCGCCTCGACGTCCCCAACTCCAACGAGCACCCCACCACGACCAAAAACAATGATCCTTTTTTTATTCTTTTCTGATTTCCTTTTGTTTATTTATTTTATGAAATTCGATTTTTATGTAAAAAGAATATAGCAATTTTTAATATATAAAAAGGTTAGATCTTTGTTTAGAAAAAGATAGATTTTTAATATAGATAAAGATCGGATTTTTAATGATGAAAACAATTGATATTTATTCGTAAAAAAAAATAAGATTTTTATGATAGGAAAGACGAGATTTTTATTATAGAAAAGAGGTGATTTTTATAATGCAAACTAAGTGATAAAAATATAATTTTTATATAATGTAGGGAATAAAAATATGATTTTTATATAAGGAGAAGAATAAAAATGTGAGTTTTATCATATATATAGCGAAGTAAAAATATAATCTCTAGAATCGAAATAAAAATATGATTTTTATTTATGTAGAGTAATAAAAATATAATTTTTATTATATTACTAGCAAGATAAAAATGGAATTTTTATCTTTATATTAGCGGTATAATAATAGAATTTTTATCTTTATAGTAGCGGTATAATAATATAATTTTTATCTATATAGAGTGATTATAAAAATGTGATTTTTATATATGTAGTGACTACAGTCAATGAAAGTGACAAAAGGCGAGCACGATGAAGATTTCTACATAATAAGAGTCGTGGCGTTTGGTTTAGCTAATCGGTGAGAACTCCTCACTTTTAATTTTCTTTTCTAGTTGAAATATATACTAGGATGCAGACGGTGCTTAGTAGCACCCGACACCCGTCGTCCACAAACCATGGGTGACTTGTTTGTTTGGTTGCTATGTTGTGAAATTTGATTGTGTGATGTGGAATGAAATAAAATATTTTGTAGTGGAAAATATTTTATGGTTAAAAATATAATTTTTAACGTGTATATAAAATAAATACTTATAAACAAATCGGACAATTTGTTTATATACACTGATTTGACTGATATTGATTGGGACGATAAAATTTTACACATCGCCCAACTTCACAAATAAAATCTATGTTTGTTGATTTGAAACCCCACACGGGTATTGGGATGATATTTGACGTACACTAATCCCTATTGTTTAGTTGTATGTCAATCGATGGGTTGACAGACTGTGTAGGCGTTAATTATTTATATTTAATGCTTATGCAGTTGTGTGGTGCACTCTGGATAATGGTTGATTATTTATCGTTGCTATTATATACATATGTTGTATGGAAATCCATATGATAAACGTTATATGGTAATTGATTGGGCCTCAATCCAATATAGAAAATAAATTCATGTGTTGAATTGGAAATAAATTCATGTGTTGAATTGAAAATAAATTCATGTGTTGAATTGAAAATAAATTCATGTGATGAATAGAAAATATAAATTCATGTGTTAAATAAAAGCCGTGTTGATTAGATTGACGCCATTTAGACGTGAACGATATTTATATTGATTTTATTCATTTTTATAATGAATATAGAAAGAAAGTGATTTCAATATTTAACGTTTTGAAAATATTATCATTTGTATATCGATGATGTGGAATATTCAATTTTGATTCGAAATTGAATATGAAGTTGAAATCATTTCTAAAACGAATTTAAAACGATTTATAAAATACATTTTGAAAGGAAATCGATGAAATATATATATATATATATATATATATATATATATATAATGGCCTGAATAGAACGCTCCGCATCGCGGCAGTTCGCGAATTTCGACCATTGACTTCGAATGGATATTGCGGGAGATCTGACCGTCGGATTCTCCTAAAACCGGAACCGTTGGGTTCGTATCGAAAAGAGCTTTCTAAATATAAATGATTTGAAATCTAATGGTTGGAATTATGTCCAAATAAAATTGGGAAAAGGTCGTTGTAAGTGCAGTTCGATGGCCATTGATGGAAATCGATTGTACGGGCCTTGATAAAATTATTAAAAATAGTCATAATTTGTGTAAAATCATAAGAAATGATTTGTGAAGAATTAGGGTGAAAAACTCCATATTTGAAAAGATAAAAATAGATTTTTATCGAAATGAACTAGTTTCGAACTAGAATTATAATTCTATTTATTTTTAAAATAAATAAAGTGGATTTGAAATGGTTTTAAAAATAACCAGAATTTCCAATAATTGAATTGGAATGGATTTGAATCGAAATTATCTTTGGAATATTTCGATGTTGGATTTTGTGATGATCGTTCCGTGTTATACGGCGTGGTCCTTTGATTTACCTAACTTTAAAATAAATATTAATAACTGTTTTAGTTCTCACACCAGTCCCATGACTAACCTGGAGTTTATTGTTTTAACCTAAACTCTAGGTGCCCCTATTTTTGACATGGGCAGCTAGTAGTTTTGGTTTTGCAGATTTATATTCACAGGATCCTGGTTTACATCTGGAATGATATTTGGAAAGCTTTGTATCCGTATATCTCCTTCAGTTGTGTTTTGTATTATTTTCCGCTGCAGTGATGTATTTAAATGTAATTTAAATCTCTGATATTTTCTGTATAATATTTATTCATACTCTGTATATTCTTGTATTCTGATGGAATTGTTGTAATATACAATGAAATGTTCTTCTGTTTGCGTTCTGATGTGGCTTGTCCTCAACTCAATCCGTGATTTCCCATAATGGGGATTTTGGTTTGTTTCAGCTTGGTATCAGAGCTTTGGTTTACAGAGCTCGGAGAACAAGACACGTTAGAACCATACGAAAGAATTCATCAGAGATTGGATTAGTGATATCTAGTAAGAGTGACTCATTAGAGATAGGATCAGTAGTATCCTAGAACGAGTGTGAAGAGTATATTTTTGAAATATAAAAAGAAGAACAAATTTTGTTTTGAAATTTAAATCGTTTTATACATATTTGAATACTTATTTTAAATTAATTTGAACAATCCAATATATAAAGATTTTGCTTATACGCCTAGCAAATGTGTATTCGAAGTTTTAATGTGCTGGATAGTTATAGAATCACACTCTAGTTGCCCGGGAATAATTCTGGTGACGGGGCACCATCACCAGTATTTATTTTCGAGTTTCGAAAGTGTGATATCCATATATTTCCATTAGACTGGTGTGAGAACCGAAACTAGATAGGTCTTATTGTTGTGATTTGGCACCAAAAATCTGATTTTTGACTATATATCAAATTAATAATTTGAAAAGCTAATCAACAAATTGATTGCTGGTTGTATTGTTTGATTATTGTTTGAATTAATTAAATGTTGAACCTTTAGCCAAATTGAACCAAATAGTGAGTTGTATTGGAAATTAGTCGCATTTGCATGCATATACATGTACTTACATTGAACAGGTCATAGCAAGGAGGCTAGAGCAGAAGAATAAAATTGTTTGCCCGAAAAATAGGTACATATTTATCGTATTTCTTTGGGTTTGGATGATTTTATGAGCCGATTGGCTTTTCCTTTTTCTTTTGGATTGAAGAAGGCCATGGGAGGCTATATGAAATATCCTGAAGTCCTCGGTGCAGGGGACATTATGGCGAATTTTTTTGAAAATTTAGGGTGTTAGCCAAATTTTTGAAAAATTTGAAAAATTCTTAGAAACTGAAAAGTTGAAGAACTTAAGCCGTAAAGAAAATAGTAAAAGTTGAGTTGATTTGTTAAACAACTTTCGGCTTCGTTCCTTTTCGGGGACGAAAAGTTTTAAGTGGGGGAGATTGTAATAACCCGGAAATCTGAGCCAATTTAAAAATTTTATTTTGGCAATTTTAGTGATTTTTGAGTATTTAAAATGAATTATTTTAAATAATGGCGATGAGGATTTTATTTTGAATAGAATTTGAATATATATATTTATATAGCTCGACATTATAATATAAAATTTTATTTATATATGTAAAAGGAATTGAAAATGGCGCGGTAGTTCGAAAATTCGATTTCAAAATTCAAATGAATGTACAGGATTCAAAATAAACTGTATTTTAGCGAAACCAAAAATATTAGAATCTAATTGATAATATCTTTCCAACGAATCCGAAAAATTGAAATTTCATAGCGGGGATAAAAATTTATGTCCAGTTGAAAATTCAGAATAGTCGCTATGGAATTCTGGCCCTTAAAAATGGCCATTTTGCAAACGACCTCGGTTTTCGATGAAACCACTTTTGTTGGATCCGCGATGTCAAATTATTGCTAGGTTTCAAATTTCATTATTTTTTGAATCAATATGTGAGCGTGGCAAAGGAAAACGCATTTGACCAGTTTCAGTTGATTTTAATCGATTGGAAATTGGCCATTTTTCAAATGGTCTCAGAATTTGACGAAATCAATTTTGTTAGGATCATATCGTCAATATGAAGCTAGAAAATATTTTTCGGGAATTTTTAGAGTTCGTATGTGGCCCCGGTAAATTGAAATGCGCGTTCAAATTCAATATATAGAGTTATATGTTGATTTTGACGAAAACCGATCGAAACGATCGAATCAGCTTATGATACATATCCCATTGTGTTCGGAATGGGGGTAATTAGCTATGGACGACAGTCGGTGGGTTCGATTTCGAGGTCAAAATCAAAAGTTGCTTTTTGAAATTAAATAATTAATTAAATAATAAAATAAAAATCCCCCTTTTTCATTTCCTATACCCTCCACCCCCCCCCCCCGGTCTATTTTCAAAGCTAAAAAATAAAAGGAAAAAAAAACCTAGACGAATCGCGCCCCCCCCCCCACCCCATGTCAGAGTCGCCATCGCGACCACCAGGAGCGTCACCCCCTCTTCCTCCTCCAGGACCACCGCCGCTCCGATCTCTCCCCCTTCCTCTTCTCTTCCGCGCATCCCCCTTTAGCCCTCGCGAGAAACCCCCAACTGCCACCACCCCTTGTGCTAATCACCACCGACGAGCCTCCGCAGCACCCTAGCCCGCCTCGACGTCCCCAACTCCGACGAGCACTCCACCGCGACCAAAAACAGTGAGCCTTTTTTTTATTCTTTTCTGATTTCCTTTTGTTTATTTTTATGAAATTCGATTTTTATGTAAAAAGAATATATCAATTTTTAATATATAAAAATGTTAGATCTTTGTTTAAAAAAAATAGATTGTTAATATAGATAAAGATCGAATTTTTAATGATGAAAATAATTGATTTTTATTCGTTAAAAAAAGATTTTTATGATAGGAAAGACGAGATTTTTATTATAGAAAAGAGGAGATTTTTATAATGCAAACGAAGTGATAAAAATATAATTTTTATATAATGTAGAGAATAAAAATATGATTTTTATATAAGGAGAAGAATAAAAATGTGATTTTTATCATATATATAGCGAAGTAAAAATATAATCTCTAGAATCGAAATAAAAATATGATTTTTATTTATGTAGAGTAATAAAAATATAATTTTTATTATATTACTAGCAATATAAAAATGGAATTTTAATCTTTATAGTAGCGGTATAATAATAGAATTTTTATCTTTATAGTAGCGGTATAATAATATAATTTTTATCTATATAGAGTGATTATAAAAATGTGATTTTTATATATGTAGTGGCTACGGTCAATGAAAGTGACAAAAGGCGAGCACGACGAAGAGTTCTACATAAGAAGAGTCGTGGCGTTTGGTTTAGCTAATCGGTGAGAACTCCTCACTTTTAATTTTCTTTTCTAGTTGAAATATATACTAGGATGCAGACGGTGTTTAGTAGCACCCGACACCCGTCGTCCACAGACCATGGATGACTTGTTTGTTTGGCTGCTATGTTGTGAAATTTGATTGTGTGATGTGGAATGAAATAAAATATTTTGTTGTGGAAAATATTTTATGGTTAAAAATATAATTTTTAACGTGTATATAAAATAAATACTTATAAACAAATCGGACGATTTGTTTATATACACCGATTTGACTGATACTGATTGGGACGATAAAATTTTACACATCGCCCAACTGCACAAATAATATCTGTGTTTGTTGATTTGAAACCCCACACGGGAATTGGGATGATATTTGACGTACACTAATCCCGATTGTTTAGTTGTATGTCAATCGATGGGTTGACAGACTGTGTAAGCGTAAATTATTTATATTTAATGCTTATGCAGTTGTGTGGTGCACTCTGGATGATGGTTGATTGTTTATCGTTGCTATTATATACATATGTTGTATGGAAATCCAAATAATAAACGTTATATGGTAATTGATTGGGCCTCATTCCAATATAGAAAATAAATTCATGTGTTGAATTGGAAATAAATTCATGTGTTGAATTGAAAATAAATTCATGTGTTGAATAGAAAATATAAATTCATGTGTTAAATAAAAGCCGTGTTGATTAGATTGACGCCATTTAAACATGAACGATATTTATATCGATTTTATTCATTTTTATAATGAATATAGAAAAGAAAGTGATTTCAAAATTTAACACTTCGAAAATATTATCATTTGTATATCAATGATGTAGAATATTCAATTTTGATTCGAAATTGAATATGAAGTTAAAATCATTTCGAAAACGAATTTAAAACGTTTTATAAAATACGTTTTGAAAGGAAATCGATGAAATATATATATTATATATATATTGGCCTGAATAGAACGCGCCGCGACAGTTCGCGAATTTCGACCATTGACTTCGAATGGATATTGCGGGAGATCCAACCGTCGGATTCTCCTAAAACCGGAACCGTTGGGTTCGTATCGAAAAGAGCTTCCTAACGAATATAAGTGATTTGAAATCTAATGGTTGGATTTGGAATTATATCCAAATCAAATTGGGAAAAAGTCGTTGTAAGTGCAGTTCGATGGCCGTTGATGGAAATCGACTGTACGGGCCTTGATAAAATTATTAAAAATAGTAATAATTTGTGTAAAATCATAAGAAATGATTTGTGAAGAATTGGGGTGAAAAACTCCATATTTGAAAAGATAAAAATAAATTTTTATCGAAATGAACTAGTTTTGAACTAGAATTATAATTCTATTTATTTTTAAAATAAATAAAGTGGATTTGAAATGGTTTTAAAAATAACCAGAATTTCCAATAATTGAATTGGAATGGATTTGATGTTGGATTTTGATACAGATATTGTTATGGGAATTTGAAAGATATATTTATATCGTTATTTCCAATACGATATTTGTTGTTCATAGAATTTGATATTGAATATAAGCCGATATATTTTCTATTCAGAGCCTTGTATTTAATATCAAATGTGATTTGGGTTTGTCGTGAATGGTGTCTTCATTAACACTGTTCTTAAACCCAGTTGAGAAAAAGATTAAATCTTTTTATTTAGATTTAATGAAATGTACCAATTAAATGGTATTTAATTGGAATTGAATTTGAATTGATTTTTGGGTTTATCGTGAACGGTGTTTTAAATAACACTTGTTCTTTAACCCGATAATTAATGGAATGTGATTTTGGGTTGTCGTGAACGGTATCTTCAATAATACTGATCTTAGACCCAACCGAGTTAAGGAAATCAGAGACTAACTGGAGATTAGTTAAGTTGAATGGTTTCTTGGGTATTGATCTAATGTTGGTTTCGGCCTTCGGGGTTAATATTTAGGGAATTGCTCACTTGCTATTTTACGGTTAAAGGCTGATAGAATGGAATGTGAATTTGGGGTTTATCGTGAACCGTGTTTTAAATGACATTGATTCTTTAACCCAGTTAAAGATTAAAACTAAGTGGAGTTTTAATGAATCTTTGATTAGATTGAAAAGATCGAGAATGGAGTATCACCAATTTTGCTCCAGGCGATAGTTAAATCTTTAATTAGATTTGAACGTGAAATGGTAATGGAATTTACCGATAACACCGTGGTGTTAGATATGAAGTATTACCAGTTTTACTTCATGGGATGAATAGGTTGGGATTGGGAAATTAAAACAAATGATTACTTCGGTAAGGTTCGTTAATCCCGACTAGTTTGAAGTGATATTCAAAGGAAGATTAAAGAATAAATTTAAAGAATTTATCTTTGATAAAATTAATGGGAACCTTTCCCTAAGAATGTGAAATTTAGAAACTAACTGTAGGTTAGCTAAGAAGAATGGTTTCCTAGTTATTGATTTGATGTTGGTTTCGGCCTTCGGGGTTAATGTTTTGGGGAATTATTCTCTTGCTAATTTACGGTTAGTGACTGATGAATTGGAATGAGGCGTATGTTGTGTTTGTGTAACACTTCTTTATTATATACGCGAGTTATCCAGAAAGACCGGGTTTATCCCATTCTGAATAACTGATTCGACGATTAGTCGAAGATGAAGACGGTGGTTGAAGACCGAAGGTCTTCACGTCGTTTGGGTGATTACTGATGATCTTGATTGGGCTGTACACCCAAGAGGAGGGAATCAGTTGGTGATCGTCCAGACATACTTGTAGATCGATGGATATGCGAGGTACAAGGTGCCTCTGGTTTCGTTCAGACCCAGAACGAACTTGTAAATGGACTGTGTGTCTAACATTGGATTTCATTCTGTGTGACTGATATCGGTTGCATAGAGTGGTTTGCCTGTGTGGCATGCTAAGATGCAAATGATCAAGGCTTCTGTTGAAAAGAAGAGTCTTGTGGTTGATGATCAAATCACGGCCTTTGTGGCATCACTTTGTGTAGCATTAATTCGCGAGCCTCACACCCCGGTGTGAACCAAAAACGGGAGACGAACCTCAGGGAGGACATGCGTTTTCTTCTAGTTAGAAGTGGTGCCAGTGCTTGAACTGGCTGGCATTACTTGTGTGGTTGTTGGAATTGGAGGCACCTCGGATTTATCGGTCGTTCTCGAACCGATGGAGTCATTCGTTGGCTCATTGACGCCCCAAAGGGCGAGGAAACGCAGTGTTCAGGCATTTTAATCCACATCAGTGGACCGGCCCTGACGATCCAAGGGACGATGCGTTCTGTTCCTGAGACACGGGCTAGAGCATCTCGAATCGGTAGAGGACTATCTTTTTCCTCGGTTCACAGATGGAAATCCAACTTCCAATACGTGACTTTGTGGTTTTATTTGTAGAGCCTAGTAAGGCGACATAGTGGGATGGGGCGCTTACGCTGTCTATGATTGATACTTATGATTTGAAGTTGTTTTATACACTATGCACTTATAATAGTATCAAATGATTTGTTTTAAATGTATCAAGCATTCTTTGGCTATTATAAGGTAAAAACCCCATCCTACGGCTTGCGTTGCATTGTATGATGGGACCTCGGTCTTATAATAGCTTCATTGTTCTTTATTTAGCATTGCGCTGTTGTTTTATGCACTGGTATTCTGGGGAGGAACCCGTTCCGTGTTATACGGCGTGGTCCCTTGATTTACCTAACTATAAAATAAAGATTAATAACTGTTTTAGTTCTCACACCAGTCCCATGACTGACCTGGAGTTTATTGTGTTAACCTAAACTCCGGGTGCCCCTATTTTTGACACGGGCAGCTAGTAGTTTTGGTTTTGTAGATTTATATTCACAGGATCCTGGTTTACAGCTGGAATGATATTCGGAAAGCTTTGTATCTGTATATCTCCTTTAGTTGTGTTTTGTATTATTTTCCGCTGCAGTGATGTATTTAAATGTAATTTAAATCTCTGATATTTTCTGTGTAGTATTTATTCATACTCCGTATATTCTTGTATTCTGATGGAATTGTTGTAATATACAATGAAATGTTCTTCTGTTTGCGTTCCGATGTGGCTTGTCCTCAACTCAATCCGTGATTTCCCGTAAGGGGGATTTCGGTTCGTTTCATACTTCGGTAGTGATTCTGTCGTGAGTGAAATCTCCGGATTGCAAGGACTACTTGCTATTGATCCTTGGGGTGATACATATATAGGATGTGGTAGGAGGGTGCCTTCGGTTCATCCTGTTCCTGGATTATTTGTATGGACGGATGTCTAACAGAGTATTTTCAAAAGGATCACATACGTTGATTTCTTCAAACGTATCATAGTTGGTGGCGGAGAATGACCATTCTCTTAGCTTAACAACTAGTGTATTTTTGTGGATGTCAATTAGAGATTTTCTAGCGAATCTGATGTTGTAACATTCAAATGGAATGATGGTATAAAGTGACCTCAAGCCTCATCAACTGGGAAATGGCACAAAATCGGGTAGGTCGCACCCATCAAAAGGGTATATCATTACCTTATCTGGAGAAATCAAATACAGTCGATTGTCCCCTTTTATTTTTGTATATATGCTATCGGTTAGGTTGGCTGACCCCCAACCGTGGTAATGATATATTTGGTACTCTCAAGCGAAGTGAGGGACTGGTCATGTTTAGCCTGGGTTGCAAAATGTTCTTGTTGAACCCTAACGTATTCATCTCCGGAGGTACATTGTCGGAAATGTGGTTACCCATACTTGCCATGGAAATCCATTCTCCAATAAGTGCCCGCGGTTTTGATTGTGTACTATCACTACAACAAATTAGGCTTGTGATAGCAATAACAAATAGCGTTCTAGTCCTAACCTCTTTGAACACTTTGAAACGTAGGGCAATCAACGTTATTTGGCAAACAAATCCATCTATTCAACGCTATATAGAAAGTAAGGCGGGATTTCTTTTTTCAGGAACTAAAAGTAATCAGCTGTTTTGTCCTTTGCCACAGAAAACTACAAAATCCCTAATCTAAAATCGCATTACACTCCATCGCCTCCAGAAAATCGATCCCTAATCTCAAACATCGAATCACAAAATCCCTAAAATACAAAATCGTGAATCGCCGAATCTCCCCTATCATCAAAAGTTGATCCCGCATCTCTCCAATTTGAATGAGCATGAGAGGTACTAAAATCTTTGTTATACATTTCTTTGTGGTTCGTATGCTTTTGATTCTTAATTTATTTATCATTTGAACTATTTAACTGAAAATTGGCATAAGTTAAGTGTTTCAGAAACTTTTGGTTAATAATCTAAATTAACGTATTAGTAAAACGAAACCATATGTTTGACGAGAATTTCTCTCCAGTCTGAATTAACGTGTTTCAGCTGACTTTTCAGTGTATAGTTTGGTTGTCAAGAACTCAGCCTATAGTTTTAGCATTATTTAATAATTTCCTTGCAACATAACTTTGATTCCGATCCTGTCATTTTACAGGGAAATAGAAGAGACTTGCCAAGCTAATACAGAAAATAACAAATCTAGAATCTGCATCTTTGAATTTGGTATTTTCTTGCAGCAATACATGTAATGATTAGGTAACATAAATAATAATCTGATAGTTTTATTTTGATTAAAATTAGGGCTTCAAGCTACTGGATGCAGTTTTGCAATAACTAGTGCTTGTTCTGCTGCTATACAGGGTTTTAAGAGCTCCAAGACTATGGATTTACATTCCTGTTTTCATTAGTTTTGTAACTGTAATAATTTAATGATTAATAGCTTGCATATTTGTCAAATTTATTTAAACAGATGTAGGATGATAGCTTTTAAAATCTCATCATCAAAACATATATGCATTCATTTGAGTTGAGATTACATGGTATATTCTAAACATAAAAAAAGAAGTGATAGGTTCAAGTAGTTTCTTTTAACTTGGTGCACAACCCAGCTATCGTATGACTGTTTAACAGCAAAAAATTACAAAAAGGTAAAACAATATTTAATGCTCAAAAGGTCATAAAATATTTGTGTAAGGGAAAAGTAGCTTTAAGATGTATTTAACAATACAATTTCTTTGGACCAGAACGTGATCCAATTATCTAAATTGTGGCGTATGTATTTACTTGCAGTCACATATGATGAGTCCCATTCTCCCAATATATGTGAAGAACATACACAAATGCAAACATGGGAGTGATTCTGATGCTTATGACTTGGAAGGTAGGTAAATTAATCAACGATATCCTGAAAGTAAACAAAAATTAACAACGCAAAAGCATGTTTTGTATTGTATAAATGATTAGTTATAATCCGCAACAAATGTAATTATATTAATGACTTCTTTTTATATTGTAACATGGTATTTGCAGATTTGTTGAAGAAAAATTTGAAGCCATGTTTAAGAAGCATGATCATATTCATATAAACCCCAGTGCATTAATTGAAGATGACGTGAACAAGACGCTAGAGGCAAATAAAGAGCCAAACGACACCATAAGACCATGAGTTCGTAATCAAATATTGTATATCTTGAAATGACTTATAACTTAAATTAATATTGCTGGCATACTCCAATACCTCGATCTTCCCTTTAATTGAACCACAAATCAAATTTAAGTTTCCCTGTAGCGTACGTTTAAATACTTATGCATCTAATTTTTATCTTTTCATCTTGTCATTTAATCCTGACTTACAACATATTTTTGCGATGATTATGTTTGGTTTAAAGTCATTTGGGGTTAAGGGTTGATGGAAATTTCAATGGAATGTAATTCTACAATGTTTAGTTAATGTACTAGAGAAATAGCTTTGTCTAGTAATATATAACTTAGTTTAAAAAAAACTAAGCTTACATAGAAAAAACTTATGTTTGGAATATGTAAATTAGTTTTTTCCTTTTTAAACTAAGCTTACCCGGTTTTTAAAACAGAGTGATACTCAAGTTTAAAAATTGAGTAACTCACAATTTATAATGAGTATCACTGTGTTTCTATTGAATAACGTTCATCCTTTATTACTGAGAAACTCAATCTAAAAAAACTGTTTCATTTTGAAATTAGTACTTTATATATAAATTTAGGTAGAAAAAAATAGGTGCAGAGAGGTGACTAAAGAAATGATATATACTTGCAAAGTTCTTAAAAGGACATTTCTGTTGGTGACTATTGCGTGTTAAACTACTCAAGTCTTGCACTGGCATTATTACTACTAAACCTCTGCTATTATTTTTACAATGCTCATTTCTGGCGGTATAATACTAAGAAAAATTGTTGTTTTGAGGATTTATCTTTGGCAATGTCTTCATCGACAGAAACGATGAAATGGCTAGGGCTGATAACGGCAGTTTGGGTGCAGTGTATCTCTGGCAACAATTACACATTCTCAAATTATTCAGATGCGATTAAGAATCTGATGGGTTTAACCCAGTTGGAATTGAATGGATTATCTATTACTAAAGATTTCAGAAAAGCATTTGGCGTTCTTGCCAGACTTGCTTTTAATCGGTTTCCAACTCCGGTTATTTTGCTGATTGGAGCTGTTGAGGGTTTGCTTGGCTATCGAGCTCAATGGCTTGTTCTGCGGCAGTCGATATCCCCTTTCCCGTATTAGCAGATGTGCATTTTCCTTTGTATAGGAGGAAACAACACAACATGGATGAACACAGCTGTACTTGTGACTTGCGTGTGTAACTTTCGCCGTAACCATGGACCAGTTTTAGGAATTTTAAAAGGCTATGTTGGTCTCAGCATTGCCATCTTCACCGACCTCTGCTCCGCTTTCTTTGTAGACAACCCTGCCTCCCTCCTTATGCTTTCAGTAGCCCCTGCCACAATCTGCTCAGCTGTAATGCTTTTCCTACGTGAAACTCATGCATGCACCCAGTCTCATGCAGAAGAAGAAACCGAGTATAAAAGCTTCAAAGTGATCAACGTATTTGCGGTGGTCATTGCTGTATATTTACTTATTTTCGACCTTTCTGGGGAGCATGGACCAGTTTTATCGAAAATGTTTGTCGTGGTGTTTTTAGTACTTCTAGCACTTCCGGTTGGTGTACCAATTTATTTAGGGTTTAAAAATAGGAGTAATGCAATAGGTGGTGATCTGGGGGAAGAAAATATTGAAGCTCCTTTGATTATATCAGAAGTGGCAGAGAAGGTGGAGATGGCAGTCATTGATGCATAATATAATGATGTGTCAGTGTCAAAGATTTGAGAGGAGCATTCCATTAAAGAGGCTCTCTTGAAGTTGGATTTTTGGATAATGTTTTTCTCATTTTTGTGTGGGGTTGGGACTAGAATGGCGGTCGTCGACAATATGGGGCAGATGGGGTTGGCCATGGTTACCCTGACGTGTCTCTATTTGTTCCAATGTCTATTATTTGGGGTTTCTTCGGAAGAATTGGTTCTAGTTCTTTATCCGAGTATTTTCTCAAGAAATATTCAACATCAAGGCCACTATGGATCGCAACATCGTAAATACTTATGGAAGTAGGATACATCGTAATGGCCATGGCATTGCCTGGCTCTCTCTTCCTCGGTTCAATCACAACCGGCATCTGTTCTGGCTTTCGTTTAGCTGTAACTGTTCCTACCACATCTGATCTATTTGGACCAAAAAACTACGGTTCAATCACAGCCAGCATCTGTTATGGCGTTCGTTTAGCTGCTGGCATTCAAGACTAAGAAGGTATATATGAAGATTTATGGCAGTAAGAAGGCGAAGAAGGCACAGCTCTTATAGCCTCCTTCAAGGTGGGAAATCTTAATGTGTAAATGTAGAAACCGAGGTTGCAGCTTGATTGTGGCAACTGGAGGAGGGATCCAGTGGCTAGTTACTGCAAATCATGCCGGTGATTGGTTTAATTCTTTGTTTTACTTATGCTCTATTGTGTTTGTTGGCAATGTTAAGAAATATAGATGTTTGCTATGGACTTTGGTAGGATGTATCTTTGTTTAGCTTTAGTTCGTAATAAATGAAAAATAGACGAAAATGATATATATTTAATATTTAAAAAAATATTAGACATGCAGTAGATTTTATAAAAATATGTCTTATTGCACAACACTCGTCAATTTCGCATTGCAAACATTCAACATGAACTTGAAGTGTAACACAACGGAATTACATTTATCATGTGTGTTGCACAAACAAATGTTAGTAGTGGAAATATTTATATGAGATATTTTGCATGACAAATAACTACTCACCATTTATTTTGCATTACAAGGATGATTATAATGCATGATCAATATTTGTACTGTAAATTGATATTATCTCATAGACATATAATACAATTTTTAATTAGTATATTCGATTCAACATTTCTAAAACATCTAGAAAAATAGATTCAGTAATGGCTAGGAAGAAATTTACAACACTGACTTAAGCTTTTCTGTACCATGTACTGAGATGGATCGGAAAAGACAATCGTGACCGGATCAAAGAACTTCAGTGCCGGAATACCAACATTTTTAACAGCCACATTCGGTAGGCAACCTGTGTCATTTTTGCACTAAAACATGCAGCAAATATTAAGGGGGATTTTTATATTATTACAGCTGTTATGGGAGATGGGTTCATGTACATTGGGGTGGGGTTCAAGAACATAGCAGGATCTGAAGGTCATCAAGCAGTTACACTTTGTGTCTAGGCTGACTGCGTCGTTTTCCTCAACTGCCGCATGGAAGCTTTCCAGGACGCTTACCATGGCTGTCATTATTGGCACTGTTTATTACATTTTTTGATACTTGAAGACTGCAAAAGACAATGAGAGAGATTTCTGATATTCACCACTGAGTGTCCTCATTTGGTAATATACTTCACTTTAAGCCAATTTTTTTAAGGTTTTTTTTTTGTGTGTGTGTGTGTCATTTTTTTTTCTCTTAACAGCCTATTATACGCTACTCTTTTTTATATCAAAGCATGTATGCACTACTGTTTTGAACAGATGGCACATACTTAGGTATACCATCATTTTAAAATACTAAACTAGATGCACACGTTCATTTCAGCATGCACTTGTATTTGAACCATGTTCCGGTCATTTTGATACATGTACATCCTGCATTTTCGTAGGTCATAACACTCAATAGTAGAGTAACTTTTAAGATTGTCCCATTAAAATCGATAACTTTTAAGATAGTCCCATTAAAATCGATAACTTTTAAGATATTTATACTAAGCCTAACTGTCTATATATAACTCAAGCCATTTGCAGTTATCATGTTTCAAGGATTCAGGCATAAAAAATTCAAAACGCTTTCGATTCCACGGTCTAACAAAAGGTTTCCCTATCGAACATGCAAATTGGGATTCTGCTGTGTTTGAAAACTAATCCATGGATTATTCAATGCCGCATTAATGTACTTGGTTTTTAACTAGTTTTATTTGAAGTTTTGAATATGTAAAGCTTAAAATATAGTAGTTTCTTAAGTAAGCTTGGTTTCAAAACTTTGAATATATTTGGCAGGAAATATAAATTTTCCTTTATGAATAGTTACCTTAAAATGTATTAAGATCTTTACTACAAATTTTTTGGATTAACATGAATTTAAGTGTATTCCTAATAGGCGTGTAAGCTTTAAATATATTAAGTAATTTTTCGATGAATTGCAGACACATGCCTATTTTTTAAATCTGCCAAGTGCAAGTTCCTAAGGTCTCGAAGGTTATTTAGCATGAGCTTTCAAATCTATTGTAGCTTCTTATATGTACTTCCAATGAAAAAATGACTTTCAGTTTGTGCACTGGACAGATGCTCTGGACATCAAGATACAAGGTTTAGAAGTATTCTGACCATTAAAATTCATGTGTGCTGCTTCGAATATTTATGTAACTGTAATTTCCCCTTATTTTTATCTGTGTCCCTAAACTTAATGGAATTTTCATCCGCTGGACATTCAATAAAAAGCTACATGTGTTTCTGTACGTTGGAATATATAGCATTTGATATTTTGTGTATGTAAATCGCAGTCTTTTTTGTGTTTTCATGTATGCATGTCTCAACCCTGGTATTTTTCATATTTTAATTGTATTGTCCATCATTTTTCCCCTATTTCCATTACAAAATAATTTCAAATTAAGATACCAGTGGTGCATTATTTATAATGATGATATTATAGAATTCTACAACTAATTGTTCTTTGGAACCAATATTCTTAATGATACAAGTGGTGCATCATACTGCCTGCCACTGCAAGTCAGTGAATTCATCAACATTAATTAATTTTTACTTGGATAACTTTTGTTGTTCAAAGGTAATTACATGCATACCATGCCCAACTGTTCCTGGCATTTTTTTTCCTTGTTTTCCATATACCATACCAAATCTCTTCTAAAACATACTGTTTTTCCCGACATATTGTACCAATTCATGAAATGATGTATAATTGTTTTAGGCGGCATACATTCATATAATTCTTATGTATGAGCAACTGGGTGAATAAAAAATAATTGTGCTTGCCTAGAACCTGCTATGAATGTGTTGCGGTCTTTGTGATCATTTGTTTCTCGATTCCTATTCTACATCATATCACAAGTGATCTTTATTTAATAGTTCTAGGATGTGATCATGCTTTATTTGCAAACTTGATATTCTTACATTTCAAAATTTGTATCTAATCGTTGCTCCACCAATTATTTTGTAGGTGTTTCTCTGTCATCTTCCTGTAGTTTTAATAAGCTTGGGACTGTGTATTATCCTGAATGTGCAGTAGTGTGCATATGCACATAGGATATTGGCATATTGCAATAGTTATGACCTTTATTTAATAGCCCTCTAGGTAATGGCTTTAAGTTTCCTTTTGTTTTGCTTTTTAAATTTGAGAATATTTGGATTAATTGATTCTCTCGTTGTGTCTTCTTTAAATGTCGTTGCTCTCTTCCACTGTCTTAGCTATTATATATTTTACCCGCTTATTTTCATTTCATCTCCTTACAAGAAAATTTGATCAAAGAAGACAAGTTGCAGTGAGGCGACCCATTCATTTGTTAGGGTTGACTCCGATGTGATGTTCGATTTTTCAAATTTATTTTTTGTATTCTATATGTTTTTGTTGGTAATTTGACAGGAGCAAGAGTACAAAAATAAACAAGATGAAAGGAAAAAAACTCTCTTCTTAAGAAAGAACAGAAGTTTTACTGCAAAATTTAGTTATAATTGTCCTTCCCTACTTCCATGTATACAAAATTAGAAACACCCCGGTACTTGTTGTTATAGTATACACTTTGTCTTGAGTGCTTCTTTTACTATTTACTGTAATAGGTATTGGGCCTGTTTGTATGTAGTCCAACAACTTCTCTATTTAAACAACTTAATCCAAAATTAATAAATACAATAACCATTTTACATCAATAAATAAAATCCTACAGATCTATTTTCCCTCGAGTGACATAACAAAATGTTTGAAAGTAAATTATTTCCTAAGTTCTTGCACAAAAAATACCTGTTGTGTATGACTTGTTGCTTTACTTATCATACTTCTTACTTTGTTTACATTGATGATAATATGGATTTATACCATTAGTGGTTCATATGAACTGTATATTCACTTTCACGAATATAGGTGTAATACATTAAGAAATAAAATCCTATAAATTTATTTATTTTCTCCACTAACACTGCTAAAATTGTAAAGGTAGATTTATGCTGAAAGCGAAGGTGGTTAAAGACAGGGTGCATGATACTTGTAAGGCTATTGGCTTTACAACCGACCATCATGTTGGATAGTTGGATCTATAGAACAAGGAGCATGATAGACACCATCAGGTTTGTACCCATAGCTATACATATCACCATAAAGTACCTAAAGAAAAATATTCAAGTAACTTATTATGAAATCGAGTGACAGATGAAGGAAAATATCCATTAGGTTTCGTAGTGTGTTTGTGGTTGTCATTGCTGAATTGCCTTTTTGTGTGAGTGCAGTGTTTGTTGAGTCATGTATGCGTTCTATCCTTTATCAGACTGAATTTAAATAAATTAAGAGTGTTGTGCAGTTTTTAATATGTTTGCACGTTCTGGACATCTAATTGTGTCCAATTTTATGGTATAATTTCATGTATGGAGGTAGAGTCATGCACTTACTTTGGATTATGTTCCTTTATAAATGTCCAGGTTTGACTGAACATTTGAAATTTTGAAGAAGAACAAAGAACAAAGCTGTAGGATATCAATATACATGCCTTAGAGATGTTTATTTCATTCTTTTTTCAATTTTTGCAGGTGATTGAAGACTTTCGAAACAGGAAGCACCATGATGCTGGTGTCCAACATCCTTTTATGATGTAATTTTGGCACACTTGAGGACGATAATTGATAGTATGCGATCTTGATTCTTGAACGTTGTGCAGACTTTATATATATGGATATAGGAAATGTTATTTGAATAATATGTATGAATATGGAAAAAGTTGTTTGAACAGTGTATGGATGGTTGTTTGATATTAACTATTATGCTTCAATTTACATATTTTTGTTTGACATAATATATGTGAAAATACATAATATTTATTAGCATTAAAAAAATGTGAAAGGATATTGAATATAGGGAATGAGAAATCTAAAAAAATGATACTACATTTTATAGGGCTTTAGAAATGCTATAGGAAATTATATCATAACATAGCGTTTTCCAAAAGCTATGAAAAAGCAGATTAATTTTGTTTATTAAATGTACCATGACATCAATAAAACGCTATGAAAACATGTAGCATAGTTTTTAGTGTTTCCTTCCAATAGGATTATATAAACGCTATGTAAAATAGCTTTTTAATAGCGTTTTACTATTTGCTGTTGGAAGTTGATAGTCTATTATAGCATGTCGTTCCATAGCGATCTTTGAAACGCTATACTAGGATAACATAGCGTTTTTCAAACGCTATGGAAACCCCAGTTTGTTGTAGTGTATGTATGTAAAGCATGAGATGCAAGCATTATGCTAGATTGATATTTATTTGTATTTATATACTATTATAATATCTGAAAAGATATTGGTTTCAAAAACGTTTTGGGTTATCGTAAGGTAAAAACTGTCTGTATTTATGTGTGGATTTGGTCTTACGATTATCCTTTTCTTTCGAAAAGATTTTGACTTTAAAATCAAGTTGTGTGATACCTTTAAACTTAGTGTGTTTTCTCACTCTAGTTCACCAGACTGATCCAGCGTTTGTAATGCTCGGGTTAGACCGGGTTTGGCAGGTTTAGATTTGGATTCTGCGAATTTTAGAAGACATGCTGGAGGGGTTCAGACGTATGATATATATTTGGTGTGTATTCCGATGTGTGTTGTATATGAGGACAGATTATTATAACTGTCCGGATGTGTTGAGGCACTCCGATGATTGTAAGTATTATTTTTAAAGCTCTAAGTAAATATTTATTTCTATATTATATTTTGTTCCGCTGCTATGCGAGACTTTGATTCTGTATTTGTAACACCCCGCCTCCGCTAGGGTCACTCGCAAAGGAATGCACTAGCTTTAGAGGGGCATTATTGGTAAACATGCACAAAAATATCACAAGACAGAACATATAGAATAGCGGAAGTAAAATCAAACTTTCATAACATGAGTAGATAAGGTCTAAAGCCTTTTACATCAGAGTACATCAAAACCTGTCTTGCAATAGTAAAGAAGCATAAAGACATTTTCATAAATTATTCCCCAAGTAAAAACAGTAAAGTAGCCATAGCCAAGAAAAGTCCAAGCCATCCATGATGACCTTCAAGCAGAAGAAGTCCGAACTAAACAACATTGTTTCCTCCCTGTAACCTGGAGGGGGGGTGGGGGGAAACGGAAGAAAAGAGGCGAAACAAAACGGGTCAGTCAAAAAGACTGAGTAAGTCCTATCTACTTCCAGTATAAAAACAGGTAAAGGTAACATGACATGCATAAACTGAAAGTAAACATAAGGATAACTACAAGATAGATAAACCAGGGTAGCCGGTTGAACTACTGTGGCAAAGTAAACTAAGGTATCATGATAAACTACGGTGTCATGATAAGTCAAGGTATCACATCATCATATTTCTATCGAGTACATTATCCCAAGGTATCTACCCCGTCTAACATCCCACGGTATCTATTATGTATATTCTTCTTAGTCCTAACATGTATATTTGCTCTGCACCTCTCGTACTAGTACCCCTACCCGCGTCATGTGTTAACCATGAATGTCCCTTGCTCAAAGTCGTGTAATGGTCCATGTCAACCTAGTATATCGCATATATAGGTTACTCAAATCATATGTTTCTTTCCATGTATATAAGTTCAGTCCTTTGCCGTACCTCGTACGGGCTTCCTCATGTCGTATTATCCTTGAATTCGTTTGGACTGTCACCCTTGTTCTAGCTAGGCTCTTCCATATGAATCATCGTTTGAACTACTAGGACTTACGCCACCTAGCACCACTAGGGATTACGCTTACCTATTGCACGCTTTCGTATTTCGGTTTGGGTTAAACCACCTAGGCCACTAGGGATTACGCTAACCCTCAACCGCGCCCTTTTTCCCACGCATTCATCGTGAATCGTTTTTCTATAACTGTATGCACATGTATCACATCGTGCCATCCGAGTCCTGTCACAGGGCAAACCAAGAAATACAGGACTCGGTCGGGAGCTTTAGATTTATCTGCCGATGCAGATACTAAGGTCTGCTTTTCTACACGTGGCTATGGTCCCACGAGACCCCTCCCTCAACTAGTGAAAGGCAACACAAGAGAAAATCTTGCATGAGAACTACACTCCGGCCAGCCCACATCCTACGACCTACCTCACCCATAACTAGATAGCAATTATGGTCTGTTGGGTGTTCCCTGCCTTTCCGTACGTACACGCTTGACTCAAGATGGTAGATGATCGACGAACTTGCTATCTCGGGCACCTTATGTATTCGTCGACTCACTGCTATCCACCCCAGTCTTTAGGTCGCTCGCATAGCAACCAAGGCATATTCTTGGTTCTTCTACCGCAGACCTCAACCTCTCGTGAGCCTAGTATAATGACCTGGCAGCTCACAGAGGGATCCCAAGAATATCCTCACGTTCCCCGAAGCCGCTGCTTCGTTACCCAGTTCGTTGGAGCCTTTATCTAAATCAGATAGCCTGCTCCTACACGCATACTTAAACGTTGACCTAACGTATCGGGTTACTAATCTATCTAAGAAATGGTCCAAATTTCCTTGACTAAGAATTATTACTTAGTTTCCCTTAACTAAGGTTTACCACTTAACCTTATTTCCATAATCCTTGTTAATTATGGTTATTTACCTAATCCTCCGAATTAGGGTTTACCTAATGGGTTAAGTGTCACTTAAGTTCATAACTTAGCCCGTCTACAAACCATGTCAAAATTGGCTAAGTATACAAGTCCAAGACTTAACCCTACAAACCATGTGTCAAGTTGGTTAAGTATATCAAGGAATCCATGACTTAACCTCGTCTAATTATCATTTTAGATTGGTTAATTATATAATTTAACTTGACCTTGTCATCAAATCGGTCAAGCGTATTCAAGTGATTCGTGACTTAGCCTTATCATGTTTTCACGTTAGATTGGTTAAGTATAGATTAACTTAACCTCATCAAATTAACGAGTTAGATTGGTTAAGTATAGGTCACTTAACCTCATCAAATCATCGTGTTAAATTAGTTAAGTGTTTAACTTAACCCCATTAAATTACCAAGTTGGATTAATTAAGTCTAGGCTAACTTAACCCCATCCGATTACCATGTTTAGATTAGTTAAGCCTAATCTTAACCCCATCCATTAACTGTATTATACGGTTAAGTGTCATTAAGAAAGTTTACTTAACCTTATCACGTTATCGTGTTGGATTGATTAAGTGTTGGTTAACTTAATCCCGTCCACTAGTCGTATAAAAATGGTCAAGTGTCATTAGGCAAATCAAGTTACCTAACCTACCCAAGCTTATCATGTTTTGTTAAGTATCATTAGCCTAATCAAATTACTTAACCCATTTGTCCATATCATATTTGGTTAAGCCTCATTAATCAAATTAACTTAACCCTATTATGTGGCATTAATTTAATTAATGCACCCTCAACCTCTCACATTAGACCTTGTTGTGGTTACTAGTTAAGCCGGGCGGGTCCGGGTAGATTTACACCACAACCTAGTCTAACCTCGGGTCTTAAGCGCGACATGACCAACTTCTCACATTGGGTCCTATTGTTTGCAACTACTAGTTAGGCCGGTCGGTTCCGGGTAGTTTTACGAGTTTTGAAGGTATCTCCGATGAGAGAAGTTATCCGGTTCGGTAAAACAGGGAAATTAGCATCCAAATTTATTGGTCCGTTTCCTATTTTGGAACGGGTTGGAACTCTAGCTTACAGGGTTAAATTGCCTGATTGGTTGCCTGCAGTACATAATGTGTTTCACGTATCTCAACTTCGAAGCATGTTCATGATCCAGACTTGATCGTGGAAGAAGCAGTGCAATGGGATATAGAAATTACTCAAGAATTGGCTGTGAGAAGAGAGCCGCTAAAGATAATTGGCAAAGAAACCAAAGAACTGAGGAACAAGAAAGTTCACTTAGTCAAAGTGCAATGGAGTGGAGATTCGCGAGATTGTACTTGGGAAACAGAGGAAAGCATTAAGAAAGCCTATCCTAAGTGCAGAGTGGATATCTCTGATTGACTCTGGTGCAAGGTACATTTAACGTATTTGGCATTACCATTTTGTTCTCTACTTTGCTGTTGTTTTCTTTTCATGCATGTAAACTTTTTAATTATGTAGTCTGAATGACTTCAAAAGAGTATATGAATTATTTGGTATATTTTTGATTAAAAACAAATTGATTGTTGGTTGCGTTGTGTGATTGTGGATTTGATTAATTGAATTATTAGAAGGATAGTTAATTTAATCAATAAGAGAATGATGTTAAATGTATGCAAGTGAATCAAGTATTGAACTGATTTAGAAACAAATAGAAATATATACATATGCATTATATGTGTGTGAACAGGTTATGGATAAACAGCTAAGCAGAGGAATAAAATTGTTTGCCCGACAAATAAGTACATGTTTATTGTATTTCTTGGGATTTGATGATTTTATGAGCCGATTGGCTACCCGCTTGGCTTTTCCTTTTTCTTTTGGATTGGTGAGGGCCATGGGAGGCTATTTGAAATATCCCTACGCTCCTCGTACAAAGGAGGTTATGGCGTTTTTTTTTTGAAAATTTAGGGTGTTAGCCAAATTTTTGAAGAATTTTAAAATTCTTAGAAACTGGAAAGTTGGAGAATGAATGCCAGATTGAAAATTGAGTTAGTAAATTAAACCACTTTCGACTTTGTTCCTTTTCGGGGACGAAAAGTTTTAAGTGGGGGAGATTGTAACAACCCGGAAAATCTAGGCTAATTTAAATTTTTTAATTTGGCTAATTTAGTGGATTTTAAATATTTAAAATAAACATTTTAAATAATAGCGACGAAAAGTATGTTTGAATCGATGTTTGAAAATAAATATAATTATTTTAAATTATAAACAAGGCCTGAAATGGCGCGACAGTTTCAAAATTTCAATTCAAACTTTGACTGACTGTACTGGGTGCAAAATAAAACGGATTTTAGTGAAATTAAAA
Organism: Allium sativum; assembly: GCA_030737875.1. Lineage (NCBI taxonomy): Eukaryota > Viridiplantae > Streptophyta > Magnoliopsida > Asparagales > Amaryllidaceae > Allium > Allium sativum. Next base: position 196,364,865 of record CM060910.1, on the reverse strand, counting down.
ATATTTAAATATGTTAGTGAATATCTTTCTAACGAATCTGAAAAATCGAAGTTTCATAGCGGGAGTCAAAAGTTATGGCCAAATGAATTTTCAGAAAGGTCGCGTTAGAGAATATATAGCCTGTGAAAATAGACATTTTGCAAACGACCTCGGAATTCGACGAAACCACTTTTGTTGGATCCGTAATGTCAAATTATTGCTAGGTTTCAAATTCCATAATTTTTGAAGTTAATATGTGAGCGTGGCGAAGGAAAATGTGTTTGGTGAATTTCTGTTAAATTGGATCGACCAGAAAATGGCCATTTTTTAAACGATCTCAGAATTCGACGAAACTAGTTTTGTTGGGACCGTATCATCAAAACATAGCTATATTTATTTTTCATGAATTTTTGGGATCAGTATGTGGCCCCGGCAAATTTAAATGTACGTTCAAATAAAATATTGAATGTTTTATATTTTAATTTGAAGAAAAACTGACCGGAACAGTCGAATGGGCCAACGAAACATATCCCATTGTGTTTGGAATCGGGGTATTTAGCTAGGGCGACAGTCGTTGGGTTTGGATTGGAGTTAGTATGTGAAGAGGGGTATTTTTGAATTTTTAAAAATGTATAAATATAAAAAAAATCCCTGGGCCAATTGCAACTCGACAAATCATTCTCTCTTTCCCCGATACCATCAGCTACGCACGAAGGAAACATCTCAAGGCCTTCTCTCTTCAAAATCTCCCAATCCACTTCACGAAATCCACTACCGCTGTTATGGATTTTGTAGTACTCTTCAAGATCTACACATCCATATAGAATTTGTGATTTATCGTCTCGTATTTTGTGAGAATCGCACCTCCAAAGTTCCGGAGTTCATCCCGCCGCCGCCGCTACCCTGGTGCATCAAACTGGACCCCACCACCGTGCACGGGTGCGCGACTCCTCCCTCTTCGACGTGGCGTTGGCCGATCCTCCTATAGCGCAGCGGATTGGAAGATAAATGCAAGCCTAGTTTTCTAATATGGCATCCATTGATTAGAATTTGACGCCCATTTAAATAAAAAATTAAATCTACTAACAAGTAACAACGAAAATTATATATGGAATAGTTGATCTTACATAGATTCATCTATAATGAATTTCTGCCCAACATGTGTGCATGCAGCACTAAGGCTTCCTATTAGTTCAGCAAAATTAAATCCAACTATATAATATGATGATAAGTGATGGTATTATCAATAGCTAATGTTATGTCATTTCATATATAAAAGGAAACAAACATAGTTAAAAAAGTGTTTGAATATTTTTTATGATAGGAAACGAGTATAGTTAAAAAAAGGAATTAGTATAGTTATATTATAGTAAGTATATATGACTCAAAAAATCATATATATACTATGTGGAATTTTCCTTCAATCATATTACAGTATATGCTTCAAGAAATCATATATACTATTGTTGAAAATCTTCTCCAGAAATTGCTATTATATTACAGTATGTGATTCAAAAAATTATCTTCAATTGAGCAGTTAAGCACATACGGTTCAAGAAATACATGTTCAAGATAAACTTCACCAAGCAGTTTCTTACCTATGTGAATCGGTGACCGCGACCCTGAGCTGTTGCAGACCAAAGGCGGAAACTACAAGACTTGAAATATGGTTGTGAACCGGTTGCTAGAAGGCACAAACCCGCGTTAGCATCACAATCACAGTCCCAGGCAAAGGCGATTTTTGAACTTTGAACTTGATTTTGAAATTAGGGTTTTTGTATATGCTAATATTTGAATAAAGAATATTCTGGATTGGAATGAGGCGTATGTTGTGTTTGTGTAGCACTAGTTTATTATATACGCGAGTTATTCAGAAAGGCCGACTTTATACCCATTCTGAATAACTGGTTCAACGGTAAGTCGACGATGAAGACGGTGGTTGAAGACTGGAGGTCTTCACATCGTTTGGATGATTACTGATGTCTTGATTGGGCTGTACACCCAAGATGAGATAATAAGTGGTGACCGTCCAGACATACTTGGAGAACGACGGATATGCGAGGGCCTCTCTCCTGTATTGGACATATGGGACGAGGAATAAGGTGGCTCCGGTTTCGTTCAGACCCAGAACGAACTTGTAAATGGACTGTGTGTCTGACATTGGATTTTATTCTATGCCAATTGATCTCTATTAAATATATATTTATTTGGCGATAGAGAATTTATTCTCTTGCTTAACGCCCTTCTCTGAGACCTACGAGCTCAGAGGTTATATATCGATAGACGAATTGTCTGTGTGGCATGCTAAGATGCAAATGATCAAGGCTTCTGTTGAAAAGCAGAGTCTTGTGGTTGATGATCAAAGCATAGCTTTAATATAGCGCCGCTTTGTGTTAGTGTTAATTCGTGAGCCTCACACCTCGGAATGAGTCAAAAACGGGATCGTGACTGCAGGGAGTGCACGACGTTCCTTTCTAGCTATGGGTGGTGTCAGTGTTTTACAAGCCCTGACATTTACATTATTTTTACCTATGTGATTGTTTGAAGGCGAGGCGCCTCGGATATATCGGTCTTTACGGGGCCGATGGATAGGTCCGATAGAACCGGGAAACGTGTGTTCAGGAATAACCAATCCTCAAACGTAAGGGAGGAGCGGCCCTGAAGATCCAGTGGTTGCCTAGAGTGTGCAGTTCTGAGACATTTGCTAGAGTGTCTCGAAGCGATGAGGATCCATCCCTGGCCTCGACTCATGACGGAAATCCAGTTTCCAATACATGACATTCGGTTTTATTTGTAGAGCCTAATATGGCGACAAAGTAGCATAAGATGCTACGCCGTCTATGATTGATACATTTATATTTGAAGTTGATTTCTTTATTTATAGCAATAATAAAAGATTAAATTTCACGTATCAAGCATTATTTGGCTATTATAAGGTAAAACCCTGTCCATCGGCTTGAATTACACTGTGTGATGGGACCTGGGTCTTATAATAGCTACATTGTTCTTTATTTAGCATGGCGTTGTTTATTTATGCACTGGTATTCTTGGGGGTAAACCCATTCCGTGTTATATGGCGTGGTCCCTTGATTTACCTAACTTTAAAAATAAAGATTAATAACTGTTTTAGTTCTCACACCAGTCACATGACTTACCTGGAGTTTATTGTTTTAACCTAAACTCTAGGTGCCATTATTTTCCATACGGGCAGCTATGTAACAACCCGCATTCTATGCATCGAAGGATCATAGAATATTTATTTCTTTCACATATGAATTCGTATGGTCATGTAACTTTGGGAGACGAATATTGGGGTCATTTCCCATGTTCATGATTTTTGCCGATTTTTAAATGACTGTTTTGCCCCTAGCCGATGCTGTTTTGGCCATAACTTTTGATTGGAAAGGAGTTTTGACCTAAAACCACTTCCATTGGCTTTGAATGATGGTTTACCTTTCCGTAGAGTGGTCACATGTGAAAAACGGACTTACCGTTTGGGAGATATGGCTGAAACAAAGTTTAGAAGGTGAAAAACAGCTTAACCGGGCCTAATTAGGGTGATTAGCAAGAGGGCCCCTAACCCATTTCGAGATTAGGGTTATGGGGAGGCTGAGAACAGTAGGAAAACGAATTTTATCTCATTTTTCAGCCGCTAAAAACATTCCTCTAACCCTAGCCATGGCCTCCACCTTCTAATTTCATCCCAAATCACTCCTAATCGCTTTCTTATTGAAAATTAGGCCAATCTACACCAAATCAAGGCAAATCAACATCAAATTTGGAACATAGCTACTGGAACATACAGAGATTCAATCCATAACAGAGGATATTTCAGATCTAAAGTTTATTTGAGCCTAAGGTGAGTGATTTGCATTGTTTTTCACTAATTACGGCTAATTAGGGTAATTAGCGAAGATTAGCGAAATTATAACTCAGAAAAGTCTAGAAAATTTGTAAAATTCCAAAATATTATTTTATGCCTCTGATATGAATTTGGGTTAATTTGGACTAATTTTGCTAATCCTGGAATTTTGGGGATTAAGGGGTGATTAGTGATAATTAGAGAAATTATGCGTCATAAAAATCTGGAAAAATATTCAAAAATTCTAAAATATTGTTTTAGACCTATGTTAGAAAATTTGGCTAATTTGGTTAAGTTTTACTAATCCTATCATTAGTTGTTGTTGAACATGTTTAAGAGGAAAATATGGGTTTTGGGTATGTTTGATCCATTTTACATGTTATGATTGTTGTTTTTTTGTTTATGATTGATTGTACATGTTGCTATGACTGTATGGTATGATTTGTGATTGTCTAGAAGTGTTAGATTGGTTGAAAATGTCGTCGAGTGGCGTATAAACAGTCGCTGGAAGTTGCAGGAAAAGTGCAGAAAAAGGACCCAAACCAGATCGGATCGGATGGGAGGCCGAACCGAACCGTTGTGAAGCCCTTCCCCACGAACCGCTAGTGGAGCATCTTCTCCTACCCGACCCGTGTAGTCTTCTACGAACCGAACTGATGGGAGCATTAATCTCCTGACCGATCCGCTTACCTCGAAAGTCCACGATCCGAACCATGTTACCCGACCCGAACCGATGCGCCATGGAAGAACTAGACGAACTCGACCCGATCCGAGGTGATGAAGCATTCCGATCCGAACTGTGGAGCTTGGACATGTGGCGTGGACCACGAACTGAACTGGGGGAGCACGATCCGAACCTGATGGGAGTACAATCCGTAGCAAAGTAAAGGGAGGAACCGAACCGATCCGGTGACGACTAGAAACCCGAGATGCAAAGGTAGTCCAACGGGAAGTTTGTACTCAGGATCCAGTTGGGAACCAACAAGTTGACTTCATGAGTTAGGCTTTGCTGCGGGACTTGTGCTAAGGGGTTGTCGATGTCTGTAACTTTAGATCACTATGTGTAGGGGGTACGTGAACGGATTCAGGGCCACAGTGGCCTAGGTACGACTAAAGAGCTAAAGACCAATGAAGTGGGGTCGTTTGTAAAGGTTTGGTCATGACTCCATGTGGTAAGCTTGGTAGTAGCAGTAGTTGTACAAGTCGAACTCCGTCACTACTTCGATGGGTCTAGTGATTGACAGTGGTGGACATCGTATGCTTTACGCACTGAGTGAGAGATGCGAGGATGGTTGCTATGGTTGATTCATTTGCCATCATTATGATATGCACACCCCCACCCCGTTATCTTTACACCATCTGTTCAGTGGCACCTTAGAGTATTGTACGGTATGTAGTGCTAACTCTTTGGTTGCAGGTCCAGGTCCAGGTTCAGGTATGGTTTAGTATACCTGTTATTGTTCTGTTTAGCTTCTTATCGCTCATACCAGACTTTTTGTCTGACCCAGAGTTTTATGTCTCTTATTACTCTAGGTGCTCTCACGAGAAGACTAGAGACAGGTTAGCTAGGTATGTACGAGTAGCTGATCCGGAGGTGAGAAGGAGGCTTCCACGTATGATACATATAGATATTCTCCCTGTGTTGTTGAAGATCACTGCTTGGGCATTAGTAGTGCATCTTTTACTTTAGCTTTCTTTTGCTTTAGAGACAGTTTAAAGTTGTAATAATGATGTTGGATCATAAGATGTATTTGGATTTCCGCTGCTCTGATGTTGATGTTGGTTTTGCTTATCAGCTTATGCACTGTCTCACCTATTTTATGTCAAGTATATTAGTATTATATTTTTTTCCATGCGCTGTGGGACATTCTACAGGTTCTTTATTAGTTCATTCTCTTCTTTCCTTTCTTTGGCGACCGTTTTGTGCTAGTCGGGCATGTGTACAGCGCACTTTCGAAGGGAATGTCGGCTGGTGCGGGGCGGGCTGTCACACTTGGTATCAGAGCTCTAGGTTGCGTAGTTAACCTAGGGAAAGACACCAGGGAGAGATAACACGTATATGAGAGAGCGTATTTGTGATTGTTTTGGTTTTCAAAAGCTATATATGTACTATTAGTATATCTAAGGATGAAGTCGCACTGCACTGACACCACAAAGAGGATGGTTAATCGTTTTCTCTTTACAGATTGAACGATGAGCCGATACGCAAGAGGTGCCGGTAGAGGAGCCAATAATGGGAATGCTGCTGACATAAGGACGATGTTTACTGACCTCATGAAAAATGTGCTTAGAGATGTTCAGAGGGCAGCTCCCAATGCTTGTAATGGTGGTGGTCCAATAGTGCAGGCGCCTAGGGCTGATTTCGCCAAGCTGAATAAGGATTATACTAGTCTTGGTAGGAAGCCGTTCCACGGAACGGAGTCGGCTACGGATGTTCAGGATTGGTTGGATAGCTGCGAGCGTATCTTCGAAGATTTGGGTATCGAGGATGCGATGAAGAGAAGGCTACCATCCCGTCAGCTGCAAGGACGGGCAATGAATTGGTGGAATGCTATAAAGGCAGCCACTCCCGAGGATCAGATTACTTGGGATCAGTTTAAGGCTCGCTTTAGCGATAAGTTCATTCCAGCTGCTCAGAAGTCAGTGTTGTTTAAGAAATTGTTAGAGCTCAAGAAGAATGGCAGAGCTGTCTCGGAGTATATCGCAGAATTTGAAACTTTGTCGAAGTATGGGTTATCCCTAATAGATATTGTCGAGAAGAAGAATGAGAAGTTCATAACTGGCTTGGATGGATACTTGGAGGAAAGGCTTATTAACCACATCGATGAGACGTTTGAATCGATTGTGCGGAAAGCGTTGAGGTCAGAGAGTCTTTACCCTAAGTCGAAGACTGAGGTTGCATCTACAGAGGAGCCAAAGCTGCAAGCATGTGGTGGAGGCAAGAGTGGTTCTCAGAATAAGAGGAAGCAGAACCAGAATAAGGATGGCCAGAAAAAGAATAAGAAAGATGTTGAGTGCTTCAGCTGTGGTAAGAAGGGCCATTATGCTAGTAATTGTCAGGCCAAGCCAGTGGACAGGAAGTGCTACAACTGTGGCCAAGTGGGACATCACAAGGACAAGTGTCCGCAACCCCCTAAAGAAAAGCAGATGGTGAAAGCATATGCCCCTAATGTTATTCCTTCTTCGTCGAATGCCCCAACTGCGGCGGAGAAGGGAAAGAATGTCGTTATCTAAGGTATGCTTTCTGTTTATGATGTTCCTGTTAGAGTTTTGTTTGATACCGGAGCTTCCAGTTCTTTCATATCTAGTGACCTGGTAGAGAGGTTGGGATTGGAGCCCGAGATTGTCGATAGACCTTTAGTAGTGACGAACCCGATTGGTGGTTCGACTAACCTTAGCACGATTTGTCGTAATGTGGTCTTATCGAGTCATGGATGCATGTTTGTTTGTGATTGCTTTGTTTTGGGCTTTACTGGGTTTGGCATTATTTTGGGAGTCGATTGGCTCCAAAGATACGGGGTGGTGGTAGAGTGTGGGGGCTTTTTGGTGACAGCTAGAGCGGATGATGGGCAGATGGTGGTGTTTGGTGGCCTACCCGGTGATGGGGTAATGGCTAGTTTCTGAATTCCCTCGACATCTCGCATAGTGAGTCGTCAGGTTTGCCCGTGGTTGGCCAGTATCCGGACGTCTTCGAGGAAGTGATCGGGCTTCCACCACACTGAGAGATTGAGTTCCGTATTGATTTGGTGAAGGATGCCAGACCTATAGTGATGCCACTTCGTCGTATGGCACCAAGGGAGCAGCGAGAGCTCGGGGTGCAAGTCAGTGATCTTTTGAAGAAGGGATTTATCAGAAGGAGTGTTTCTGAATGGGGAGCACCAGTTGTGCTTGCTACCAAGGCGGATGGTTCCCTTCGTTTGTGTGTAGACTACGTCTAGTTGAATAAAGTGACGAGGAAGAATAAGTATCCTCTACCGCGGATAGATGATTTGTTTGATCAGTTGAGTGGCGCAAGAGTATTCTCTCAGTTAGATCTCGCGACAGGTTTCCATCAGCTTAGAGTGGAAGCTGAGAGTATAGCTAAAACGACATTTCGGACGCCGTCTGGATTTTATGAGTGGTTGGTCATGCCATTCGGGCTGACCAATGCCCCAGCATACTTTGTGGATCTTATGAATAGGGTATTCAGAGATCAGTTGAATAAGTTTGTCCTTGTGTTCGTGGATGATATTTTGGTTTATTCGAGGACAGGGGAAGAACACACGGAACATTTGAGGATAACGATGGAGATGTTGAGAAAACACCAGTTGAAAGAAAAATTCTCTAAGTGTCACTTCTGGAGGAGGGAAGTGAGATTCTTGGGCCATGTTGTTTCAGAGAATGGTATTGCCGTGGACCCTGCGAAGGTGGCTACGGTATAAGATTGGTCTACGCCCAAAAATGCAATGGACATAAGAAGTTTCTTGGGGTTAGCTGGATATTATCGTAAGTTTATCCAAGACTTCTCCAAGATAGCAGCACCGTTGACTCAGTTGACCAAGAAGAATCAAGCTTTTGTCTAGGACGAAAAGTGCGAGAATGCATTCAAGAGTCTAAAGGAAAAATTGACATGTGCACTAGTGTTAGTCATTCCTAAGGGGAATGAAGAGATGACGGTATATAAGGATGCATGTGGTATTGGACTAGGTGCTGTATTGATGCAGGGAGGTAGAGTTGTAGCTTATGCAAGTCGGCAACTGAAACCACATGAGAAAAGATACCCTACCCATGATTTGGAATTGGCAGCAATCGTGTTTGCACTGAAGATGTGGAGACATTATCTCTTGGGAGAAAGATTTGAGTTGTTTACCGATCATAAATCGTTAAAGTATCTCTTCTCTCAGAAAGATCTAAATCTCCGGCAGCAAAGATGGTTAGAATTCTTGGCTTCCTATGATTTCGACATCGCATATACACCAGGAAAGGGCAATGCGGTGGTTGATGCATTAAGTAGAAGACATGCCAGTTTAGGGGCTATGTTTCTAGAATGGAAGCAACTGGATTACATCGCTGGGTATGATTTCAGACCAAAGTGCGAATTGGATCCAGAAATGTTAGCAAGTTTGACGATCAGACCCACTTTGATTGAGCAGATTGGTTCCAGTCAGAGGAACGATCCTAACCCATTGGAAATCATCTCAAAATTAAAGATGGGATTCGATGGAGATAGGAACAAGTATAGGCTTGATGGAGATGGATGGCTTAGAAAGAATGGAAGACTAGTTGTACCTAATGTCAATGGATTGAGAGATGAAGTGCTTAGAGAATGTCATCACTCAAAACTGACTATACACCCCGGTGGTAACAAGATGTTCCGAGACATGAAGCAGACCTACTACTGGGAAGGGATGAAAAGAGACATTGGGAAGTTTATATCCAAATGCATGAACTGCCAGCTAGTTAAAGCTGAGCAAAAGAAGCCTAGTGGTTTGCTACAACCATTAGAAATTCCAGAATGGAAATGGGAACAAGTGTCAATGGATTTCGTTGATGGGTTACGAAGGACTAGATCGGGCCATGATAGCATTTGGGTGATTGTGGACCGATTGACTAAGAGTGCAAGGTTTATACCCGTCAAGTCAAACAGGACGACAGCTAAGTTAGCGGAACTGTATATAAAGTGGGTAGTGAGATTTCATGGAATACCCAAAGGCATTGTGAGTGACCGACATCCGTTGTTCACTAGAGGATTTTGGAAGAGCTTACAAGAGGCGTTAGGATCAGAACTACATCTCAGTACCGCGTATCATCCTCAAACCGACGGATAGACAGAGAGGGTGAATCGAGTGTTAGAAGATCTCTTGAGAGCTTACATATTGGATTTTGGTGGATCATGGGATGACCATTTGCATCTAATAGAGTTTGCATATAATAATAGTTATCAATCCAGTATTGGTATGGCTCCGTTTGAAGCTTTGTACGGAAGACCGTGCAACTCGCCGTCATGTTGGGTAGAAACTGGTGAGAAGTTTGTACTTGGACCCGATGTGATAAGAGAAACTTCAGACAAGATTAAGATTATCCAACAGCGAATGAAGGCTACCCAAGATAGGCAGAAGAGTTATGCTGATAAGAGGAGAAGAGAATTAAAGTTCTCCATTGGCGACTTGGTGTTTGTCAAGATTTCTCCGTTGAAGAGCGTGATACGATTCGGCAGGAGAAGTAAGTTAGCACCAAGATTTGTTGGTCCATTCCCAGTTCTTGAGAAAATTGGGAATTTGGCATACAAAGTTGAATTACCAGAGAAGATGGCAGAAGTTCACAACGTATTTCATGTTTCCCAGTTAAGGAAGTTCGTGTACGACCCAGATGTGACTATTTCACCTAATCAGTTAGATGATATCGAAGTTGAACCCGAGGCGGTTGGGAACCGCAAGCCTATGCGTATTGTTGGGAACGATACGAAGTAACTTCGAAGGAAAGCGGTGAATCTAGTTAAAGTTCAGTGGAGGCGAGAATGAAAATGATTGTACTTGGGAGATAGAGGAGAGCATTAGGAAGACGTATCCAGAACTCTTCGCCTGGTAAGATTACAGTTTCAATTTATTCTTTCTGCATGCTAGGATAGGTTTGTTTTGTTTGTTTGGCATGTTTGGTTGTTGTTTGTGACTGGTAGGCATGCGGGATCCTTTGTATGTTTTGGGTTAAGGAATTTCGGGGACGAAATTTCTTAAAAGGGAGGGGGGGGGGGGGGGGAAGGGTGTAACGACCCGCATTCTACGCATCGAAGGATCGTAGAATATTTCTTTCTTTCACATATGAAGTCGTATGGTCATGTAACTTTGGGAGACGACTATTGGGGTCATTTCCCATGTTCATGATTTTTGCTAATTTTTAAATGACCGTTTTGCCCCTAGCTGATACTGTTTTGGCCATAACTTTTGATTGAAAAGGAGTTTTGACCTGAAACCACTTCCATTGGCTTTGAATGATGGTTTACCTTTCTGTAGATTGGTCACATGTGAAAAACGGACTTACCGTTTGGGAGATATGGCTGAAACAAGGTTTAGAAGGTGAAAAACAGCTTAACCGGGCCTAATTAGGGTGATTAGCAAGATGGCCCCTAACCCATTTCGAGATTAGGGTTATGGGGAGGCTGAGAACAGCAGAAAAACGAATTTCATCTCATTTTTCAGCCACCAAAAACATTCCTCTAACCCTAGCCATGGCCTCCACCTTCTAATTTCATCCCAAATCACTCCTAATCGCTTTCTAATTGAAGATTAAGCGAATCTACACCAAATCAAGGCAAATCAACATCAAATTTGGAACATAGCTGCTGGAACACACAGAGATTCAATCCATAACAGAGGATATTTCAGATCTAAAGTTTATTTGAGCCTAAGGTGTGTGATTTGCATTGTTTTTCACTAATTACGGCTAATTAGGGTAATTAGCGAAGATTAGCGAAATTATAACTCAAAAAAATCAAGAAAAATTAATAAAATTCCAAAATATTATTTTATGCCTCTGATATGAATTTGGGTTAATTTGGACTAATTTTGCTAATCCTGGAATTTTGGGGATTAAGGGGTGATTAGTGATAATTAGAGAAATTATGCGTCATAAAAATCTGGAAAAATATTCAAAAATTCTAAAATATTGTTTTAGACCTATGTTATAAAATTTGGCTAATTTGGTTAAGTTTTACTAATCCTATCATTAGTTGTTGTTGAACATGTTTAAGAGGAAAATATGGGTTTTGGGTATATTTGATCCATTTTACATGTTATGATTGTTGTTTTTTTGTTTATGATTGATTGTACATGTTGCTATGACTGTATGGTATGATTTGTGATTGTCTAGAAGTGTTAGATTGGTTGAAAATGTCGTCGAGTGGCGTATAAACAGTCGCTGGAAGTTGCAGGAAAAGTGCAGAAAAAGGACCCAAACCAGATCGGATCGGATGGGAGGCCGAACCGAACCGTTGTGAAGCCCTTCCCCACGAACCGCTAGTGGAGCATCTTCTCCTACCCGACCCGTGTAGTCTTCTACGAACCGAACTGTTGGGAGCATTAATCTCCTGACCGATCCGCTTACCTGGAAAGTCCACGATCCGAACCATGTTACCCGACCCGAACCGATGCGCCATGGAAGAACTAGAGGAACTCGACCCGATCCGAGGTGATGAAGCATTCCGATCCGAACTGTGGAGCTTGGACATGTGGCGTGGACCACGAACTGAACTGGGGGAGCACGATCCGAACCTGATGGGAGTACAATCCGTAGCAAAGTAAAGGGAGGAACCGAACCGATCCGGTGACGACTAGAAACCCGAGATGCAAAGGTAGTCCAATGGGAAGTTTGTACTCAGGATCCAGTTGGGAACCAATAAGTTGACTTCATGAGTTGGGCTTTGCTGCGGGACGTGTGCTAAGGGGTTGTCGATGTCCGTAACTTTAGATCACTATGTGTAGGGGGTACGTGAACGGATTCAGGGCCACAATGGCCTAGGTACGACTAAAGAGCTAAAGACCAATGAAGTGGGGTCATTTGTAAAGGTTTGGTCATGACTCCATGTGGTAAGCTTGGTAGTAGCGGTAGTTGTACAAGTCGAACTCCGTCACTACTTCGATGGGTCTAGTGATTGACAGTGGTGGACATCGTATGCTTTACGCACTGAGTGAGAGATGTGAGGATGGTTGCTATGGTTGATTCGTTTGCCATCATTATGACATGCACACCCCCACCCTGTTATCTTTACACCATCTGTTCAGTGGCACCTTAGAGTATTGTACGGTATGTAGTGCTAACTCTTTGGTTACAGGTCCAGGTTCAGGTATGGTTTAGTATACCTGTTATTGTTCTGTTTAGCTGCTTATCGCTCATACCAGACTTTTTGTCTGACCCAGAGTTTTATGTCTCTTATTACTCTGGGTGCTCTCACAAGCAGACTAGAGACAGGTTAGCTGGGTATGTACGAGTAGCTGATCTGGAGGCGAGCAGGAGGCTTCCACGTATGATACATATAGATATTCTCCCTGTGTTGTTGAAGATCACTGCTTGGGCATTAGTAGTGCATCTTCTACTTTAGCTTTCTTTTGCTTTAGAGACAGTTTAAAGTTGTAATAATGATGTTTGATCATAAGCTGTATTTGGATTTCCGCTGCTCTGATGTTGATGTTGGTTTCACTTATCAGCTTATGCACTGTCTCACCTGTTTTATGTCAAGTATATTATTATTATATTTTGTTCCATGTGCTGTGAGACATTCTACAGGTTCTTTATTAGTTCATTCTCTTCTTTCCTTTCTTTGGCGACCGTTCCGTGCTAGTCGGGCATGTGTACAGCGCATTTTCGGAGGAAATGCTGGCTGGTGCAGGGCTGGCCGTCACAAGCTAGTAGTTGGGTTTTGCGTATATTATATTCATAGGATCCTGATTTATAGCTGAAGTGATATTCAGAAAGCTCTGTATTCGTGTACTACTTTCAATTGTGTTTTGTATTATTTTTCCGCTGCTATGTATTTAAATGTAATTTAAATCTCTGATATTTATCAAATGTTTATTATTTGTTCATACTCTGTATATTCTTGTACTCTAATGTAAATTGTTGTATAAGTAATGAAATGTTCTTCTGTTTGCGTTCTGTTCTGTGTTATTCTCAGGGCAATCTGGGCTTTCCTTTACGGGGAAGTTCGGGTCGTCTTAAATATTAATTGATTATAAAATATATACTAACACTTCTGTCTAGAATATTATACATATACATATGCAGGATTTATATACAGGAATTATTACTGAAGACTGTATAGTTTAAAGAAGTTAGAGATTCAAAATTCAGAGATATTTCAAGACTCATAAGTATTCATGATTTCAATAGTTCAAGAGTTCAAGAAAAATATAGTAATAGAGTCTAGTTTATGTAAAACTCCGAATAGCACTTCAGGTTCAAACTCTGTTTTTCAAATTATCTCCTTTTCAAATTCAAAACTATTTTCAAATTGATTTCAAAATTCTCTCGAAATAATTTTTATTCTTCCAAGAATTTCAAAACTTATGATTTCAAATATATTTCCTAATTTATAAGAATTCTTGTTTTTATAGTTTTATTAAATATGTCTTACTAAGTTTATATTTGATTATAACATTATTTAAACTCTAAGTTTTCATATAATCTTTAGTTTACATATAGTTTATAAATATTTCTTTATAAAATCCTATATATATATATGTTTATAATTATATTATATATAGTTTTCATATCACATATATGTTAAGTATTTAATCATATGTTTAAACATTATTTTCTTATGTTTATATACTTGAAAAATAATGTTTTAGCAACTAGTTTTGTTTTAGGAATTTCCAGAATTTAAATATTTATTTAAATACTTTAAATATCATAAAATTGGTGGATATGTTGACATACAATTATCTCTATGTTGACATATAACTGTCATTTTTTTCAAATTTGAAAGGAAGTGTCTTTTCATTATTTGTGACAGTTCTGGAGCGTTGCAACCTTTCACATACTATAAAAAGGAATTGATTTCGAATTTTTAATTACTCCTTCTCCCCATTACTCTCCTTCACTCTCCTTCATTACACCATTATTTCTCGTCATTTTTATGATTTCTACGCTTATACTCTGCCAAATTCAATTCTGCTTTCACTAATCTTCTTCTCTCTACACTCTCTATTCATTACTCTCTGAATCAAGTGCTATTAAAGAGTTATAGGGTTGTTTCTAATTGTTTGGGAACTGTTTGGGAATCAGTGTTTTCCTTGTAGCCGTGAAATCAAGGAACGTAGTCAGTGTTTCCTTGTTGCCGTGAAATCAAGGAACGGAGTCGGTTTTTCCTTGTTGCCGTGAAATAAAGGAACGGGAGCGGTGTTAACCTTATAGCCGTGAAATCAAGGGGTGTACTTAACTATTGATATAGTAATTAAACTCTGCGCAATTCAACGTTGTGCAGGACGTGACGTAGGAGCAATCGGAACTAGTATAAAATCCGGTGTGTTCTTTCCTTTTCTACATTTTTATTTCTGTTTATTTTGCATCTGTGTTTGATTCTGTGTCTATGATTGTTTCTGTGGTATTTGATTCATATAGTTTATCACATAAGTTTTAGATTTTTTTATTCTAAAAAACACTATTCACCTCGCGTTCTAGTGTTTGTTTTGCCTTAACGATCATTTCCGTAATCCCAAACAACTCGAATCATCCAAAATGAAAGGTTATTATTAGCTTCTGTGGTAAATAGAATAAATCATAAAATCACAAATCATAGACACAGATACAAAGCAATATAATATCACGCAGCGGAAAATACAAAATACAATGAACTTTCTAATACATAGATAAATGATAACAGTTTAAAATAGAAAAAAAGAAACAGCTGAACTGCAATCACAAAATAGATAACACAGGTGAGAAAAATCCAATATAAGGTCCAAACTACAAGAGTAAATCATGAAATCTGTAATTCTCGATCTGACCCGAGCGATAATGCAAAAAAAAAAACTTGGATCAGGACTAACATTCTCATGGAAGTAAATCAACTCAAATGAAATGTTCAATGAAATGCATTCAGTAACTTAAAGAATGTCTGGGATTACCATCCTCTATGGATCCCTCAAACTAATACTATATAATATAATGCGCTACATATAATAGTGTCTATTAGTAAAGTAAAACATCAAAATAGCGTAAGCGGAATTACCATTATTACCCTTACATTGTTTATATATTTCCGTAATTCCTCTATAATCTGAAGGGCTATCACAGGGCACTCCATATAAAATAGTACAAAACAAAGTCATAGTGGGCTCGTATATGGCATGTGACAAGGCAATCAAGGAATTCCAGGGTGGATTCACCATTTGCAGATCCGGACCGATGGTAACGCATAGCAGCAACTACCGCCCACCTCGAAACACACTCCTATAATCAAAAGGGCCTTAATCAAATCTCAATAGTAATAGAATAGTATCGAAGAAGTGCGCTCGATAGGAGGGATAACCTCACTTGGTCTAGGTGTAGTGTAGTGACCCGAAAATCCGGTAGAATTTGAGCTGACCAAAAACACAAGTCCAACCCCAAATATCACAGAAATTCGAACCATTAATAGAAAGAAGTTAGAGGGTGAGGATAGATAAGATAGAAACTGAGAATAGAAGAAGAAGAAGAACACAACATCAGAGTAACACGAATCTCACAGCGGAACGAATAACATATAATATATATAACATAACTTGAAATATACATCTGTACTTGAATATACATCAATGTCAATGTACATCACTTACAACACAGCAGAAATAACTATAGCTATATGATCCTGAAGCCTCCTGCTCCAAGCTCTTCCAGTATATCTGTAAATTCCCGACTACTTGACTGCCCGTACAAATTTAGGCACCCAAGAGTTTAGGGAAAACAACAAAGTAAACTCCGGGTCAGTCATGGGACTGGTATGAGTAAACAGTTTAAAAACAGTTTCAGAAAACTAAATGATATCTCATAAGACCACGCCGTATAACACGGAACGGGTTTTTCCCTTATGAGAATCCAAACACTTGATTTATCTTTATATCAAAACTCTTTTGATATTATAATAATGTCTAAATCAAGTAAATAACAATCTAGTGGAACGTTTGCATCTCACGTTCCACATATATATACAATCAAAACCGCAAGCACGTATTGGGTAATGGGTTTCCAACTATGACAAGGTATGGAATCTGTAATGTCCCGGATTTTTCGGTCATTTTAAAATATAATATTTAAATCAGTTTATATATTATATTGAGATTATAATGGATGTTTAATCGAATTTATTTATATTAAAGAATTTTTATATAAATGGAATATTATTTGAAACCAGAATTTTAAATGTTTTAAATTGAACTGTTAAATACAATGATGTTAATTTAGTTTCAATAAATTTGAAAGTTTGAATATAATATATATGAATATATTTGGCCATGTTCTTTTGATTCGGCAATTCGAATAAAACCCGAAGATACAACAAACCCAAAGTTGCCCATCAAATTCAACAAAGAACTGGAAAGTGATCAACACAATATTAGATAATAAAATACATACATTAAAAGTCTCCGCATGCAAATCAAATAAAACCAACATAATTCATTAAATGTTTCAAAAAGGGACAATCCTGCCTTGTCCTTTCCGTAAGACTGTAAGAACATAGTCAATCAAACATGTAAAGAAAAACAGCTTAGCAACTGGAAACTAGACATTTATCAATACAAAGAAAAATGAAATGTATATTTATATTATTATTGTTGGTACAAATGCACAAGGCAAAGGAAAAGAAACTGAAAAATAAATACATGATGTACAATACAAGTTCTGGACAAAAAGGCAAGACATCAACATTTTTTTAGATCATGCTTTTTCTTTTCTGTGCCGAACCAGTGAACCTGTCGCCATCAATGGTGATCTGCGAAAAGAAAAGGAAGAAACCCATTAAAAAGGGTAATGACATCATTTGAACAGTAAAGAAGAAAAAGGAAAAATAAATTTAAAGAGAACAGTGAAAGGCAATGTATAGCCGTATTGAAACAGGGGTGTAACATCAAATCGCAAAAGCTGAATGTACAGCTAAATATTTTAAAACAACTACTCGGCTAAGGGATAACACAAGAACAGCTAGAAGAAATATAGCTGAACAGCTATATATAATATGAACAACCATATAAATCAATGTACAGCTGAGTGCACCAGCTAAAAATAGCTAGAGGAGGTACGAGAACAGCTAGGAAAGAAGACCCATCAATGGCAACAAAAGAAAACAGTAAACAAAAAAGGTCACATGTTACTGTAACATGCACAAAAAAAATGATGATGAACAGTTGAGCACATTGAAACATCAATCTCAATAGCTAAAGATATAGCTAAGGAACGGCTAAGAAAAAGAAAGAGAAGAAAAAAAGTATGTATCTTGATACATCAAGTCATACAGCTAAAACAGTACAATAGAACAGCTATATGTTTGTACAGCTAAACAACTAAGAAATGGTATTAAGTCATATGTGCTACGGCTTGGATAACAGCTACATATATGTAGCTATTTATGTAGCAAATCCTAAGGGTATGAACAGCTAATCAAATTCTCTACAGGCAGACCAGAACAGCTAAGCTAAACAGTAAGGCCGATCTCCCATGTGCATAGATAAAAAGGAAATCAAATATAAGAGTATATATATTATCAAATCTCGACAGCTTAGAAACAAGAAATGCATAGCTAATTGAAAACAGATCTGAAAACAGATCTGAAATCTAAAAGTTTATAGCTGTATAGCTATAGTATGAACAACCATAAAACAAATCAATGAAAAAAAAATATGTATATCTTCATATACATACGGGCCGAATAAACAAGACAGTGGACAGCAGTAAATTGTACAAGGACAGACATGAACCTCTAAGGAGAATTGTATACATCAGATCTTAACCAGAATCGAATATATCAATGTGTGCAAAAATTTCCATGTGCCATCACTGTTTCATATATTTTAAAATATAAAAGAAAAGTCTGTACAAAATCCAAATACAGATCCGAATGTCTGTAATCAAAGTAACAATTCATAGCCCAAACATATCCAAGTACAATTAAGATCCTATATCAGAAATCCGAGCCTAAAAATCTAAATTTCAGATTTGATTTTGAGTGAAATAACAACTCGTAGCTACTGTAAAACAGTAATCGTATCTAAGAGCAACCGCAAGTATAAATACGCTAGCACACGGTGTGTTTTATCACCCATTCACAAACCAGAAGAAAAAAAATCAAAATAAACATTACAGCAATTTAAAGTCAAAGGAAAACTTAGCTTTACTCGAGGTGATGCGCGCCGGGTCTAAAGGATTCTTGGACCAATTTGCTGATGAAATCATTCGAAACTTAAGGGCAGCACAACGGACGAGCTCAATTCGATTTGATTGCCTGAGATCTGTAGCCACTGGGAGCTCGTCGTAGTTCGGGAAGACTCGGAGGAGGATTGGCGCGTCATGGGACTGCCGTAGGCTTGGAAGAAGGGTCCGATTTGGGTAAACGAAGGAGGGCGACGCCATGAATCAGGTTTAGGGTTTTGATTGGGAAATTAGGGTTTCGGGTTTGGATAAATGTTATAGACGGCCGATCAAAATGAATAAGGATTGAGGGGTTAAGGTTTTAAGGTGGAAACGGGTGCGGGTTTGGGCCGGCTATGCAAGGTAAGGCCCAGATTTTATTTTTCAAAGGGAAATTCATGTTTAAAATAATTTAAATTGGTTATAACCTTCGTAATGCGATTTTTCTCTCGTACGATGTCCGATTTACAGACGGTCAGGTGCGTTGGGACCATGGAGTCGAGTACTTCGAGATGGAGCAGACGCAGTCCAGATCTGGAATGACTGGAATTTTTATTCGAATAAAACGTCAGCTAAATTGATCAGAACAGACCAGTTATCGACAGATTCCAACCGAGGTGAGTTAAACTCACTCAGCCTACTCGTTTATATTTTATATAAACTGGGTAATTTATTTTGCGTGTTCTGATTGTTAGTAGTTTACGGTTAGATATATATACTGTTGATCATCGATTGTTTAAATTTAGAGAATACCACTGTTGGGGATGACCCATAACAAAGTAACTCCTTGGATTGATCACGTTTATAAACGTGTTTGGAAATTATTTGAATTGTTTGACTTGGATGTTAGTTGATCTGATAATTGGCAGTAAAAGGCCAAATGTGAGATTTTAACGTCATTCGACCCGTCAGGTGAATTGATGTATTTTTAAAAGTTATAAATTCATTTATAACTGAATTAAAGTTTCAATTTATTTTGTATGGGATTTTAAGTTGAGGATTCGCAAATAAATATTTTTAATCGAGTTAGTAAGAGAACTTAATTAAATGATTTAGATCAGTTGGGAAGCAGAAATCAAGAATTTTCCATGGGTTAGTAAAAAAGGGAAATAATTGTTTTCAAACAATTAAAAAGTAACTTTAGTTAATCAAGTTAATTAATTTATTTAAGAAAGGGGAAATGACAATTGGAATTCAGTTAGTAGTTAACTGATGTGTATGATTGGTAAAATTCACCATTTCGAGTAAAATGGACGAAGGAAATAAAATATCGGTTTAGATATTCGTTAAAGTTTAACGAATAGTGTTGGATATTAGTTAATCTTTGATTAACTATAAATCTAAAGGAATAAGTGAATTGGTTATTGTGAATAACCTAGATTATTATTGAGTAAGCGTGTAAACATGATGACAATGCTATTTTTGGTTAAGGTTAAAATTAACTATATTTTAATGTAGTAGATGTCAAAGCAAATTTATTCTTTAATTTAAAATGATTTGAAGTAGTGAAGTCAATTTAATGCCAAGTAAGAATTTTAATAAGGAGATTGTAAAATCCAAGTTTCAAACAAGATTTGATAAATGGGAATCAAATTAACAAGTGACTAACTGACGATGAGTTTTAGCCAAAGAGGCGATAAGGGTTTATTATAGAATGTCCAAGTAGATGGAATAAAATCATTTGGCGAGGGTTTGACATGATAAGTCAAGGGTTTATAAATGAAAGAATATCCGAAGATTAAGTGGTGTTTTAAAAGGATGTTTACTTAAATAAAGAATTAAGTAAAAGATCTTGAACGAAGTTTCAAATATAAGGGATGGGTTTAAAAAACCAAATTGAAACCCAAAGGGCAAAGGGGCTTTTTGAGGTTAGTGGACGAACTAATATTATTCTGAGGTAAGAACGGGTCAATCAAGGTCTGAGAGGTAACTAAAATACCCCAACTTGATGGCTTCACTATTATCAAGGTATAGTATTAGTTTAGATCGAGTGAAGTATTGAGATTGGTCTTATCCTATACGAGAATATCAAACTCTGATGCAAGGTTTTGGAAATTAAATAATATTACGATATGAGTTCAGAAGAGATGAAAATGTTGTTTTCAAACTACAGCAACCATTTGTTAGTCAATTAGAATTGATCGAAATAGTTAGAGATAAACAAATCAAGTTATCTAGGGAAGTTTCCATTGCGTACGACTGCTAGCGTAATTCGCAGGGCTGCAGACAGCCTACGGCGGTCGGATGTTTCCTGAGGGAATCAGGCGTAACCATGGTGATCGCTGCGATCTAGAGTCGAGCAAATGGAGTTAAGTCAAATATAGATGAATCGAATAAGAGTAATCACGTCAAGTTAATCGAGTTAAATAAGTCGAGTGAGTTAAGTAAAGTTAACCAAGCAAGGTAATTCAAGCAGAGTTAATCAGAGAAAAATTATTTATTATCGTTAAGTATATTTTAAAAGTGGTCGAGTTGTGCCAAGTGTTGTGTTCACACTATTGTTATTCGATAGTTAAATCACCGACTATCGAAGTTTGACCAATACGATTATTGGTATGGAAAGACCGGGATTGAATTAATATTCGAAAACCATTCCGGCCAACAAATACGTGAAGAGATCGAAAGATGATCGAGATGGAGCATTGAAAACCATAGATCTTCATTAAGCGGAAGGACCACTTACAATCTCTGATTCGCGCCAGAGATATACTGGGGTTCTGTCGTGGTTGGGATCTGTGGATTGCAAGGGCTATCGCTACTGATCCATGGGGTGATTCCTATTTTGGATGCGGTAGGAGAGTACCTTCGGTTCATCCTGTTCCTGGATGACTTGTATGGACGGATGTCTGACAGAGTATTTCCGAAAGGATTTACATGCGTTGATTTCTCCAAACGTACCATAGTTGATGGCGGAGAAATGGTTATTCTCTAGCCAGATAGCTAGAGTATGTTTGTTGACGTCAATCAAGTGTGATCTGGCGGATCTGACGATGTGGCATTCGAAGTATATGATGATCAGATGTGCTCTGACTTCAAGCCTCATCAACCGGGAAATGACAAAAATCGGGCAGGCAGCATGGCTATGTGGGTCGCTCCTATTAGGATGTATGATCACCTATCTAGAGAAATTCCTATTGCTTCTTAATCTATGTTCGATGCTGTCCCTTATCGGGAGACGGTGGTTTGAGTCCAACCGTCGGTGATATACATTCGATACACTCAAGCGAAATGAGTGGTCGGTCATGTGAGGGCCGGGTTGCAAGACGTTCTTGCTGAACCCTGTGTATTCGCCTCTAGAGATACACGTGCGGAAGGTGGTCCCATACCTTGTCAAGTTGGAAATCCAATATCCAATAAGTGGCCGCGGTTTTCGATTGTATACTATATACGGGGAGCGTGAGATGCAAGCGTTCCTCTAGATTTGTTAATTATTTGTATCTAGACATTATCATAATATCAGATCAAGATATTGATTTCGAAAAACTGGTTTGGGTCATCGTAAGGCAAAAACCGTCCGTGTTTATGTGTGGATCGGTCTTACGATTATCCTTTTCTTTCAAAAGGATTTTAACTTTAAATCAAGTTGTGTGATACTCTAAATGCTGTGCGAGTTTTTTTCTCACTCTGGTCCACCAGACTGACCCGGTGTTTTGTAAATGCTCGGGTTAGACCGAGGTGTACAGGTTCAGATTATCAGGTACTGAGAAGTCCAGAGGCGAGCTGAGGATGTTCAGACGAATGATGTTCCGCTGTGTGATTATATAAATGAGGACAGATTATCAAAACTGTCCAGATGTGTGTTGTACTCTGATATTGTAAGTATTTTCGAAAGCCCTCAATAAAGATTATTTCCTGTATTATATTTTGTCCCGCTGCGATGTGAGACTCTGTGTTGTGTTGATACTTCTTCTTCTATTCTAATATTTCTTTCTTTCTTATCTCACCCTCAAACTTCTTTCTAAACGCTCCAGTAATTTCGGTGTTTGGAGGATCGGCATAAGTCATGGTAAAGGTATTTATGTCGATTTTCGAGGCCGAAAACCGCTGGGTCGTTACAGAATCACCTTCCGCTGGTATATCTCTAGAGGAGAATACACCGAGTTCAACAAGAACATCTTGCAACTCAGCCACACATGACCGACCACTCATTTCGCTTGAGTGTATCGAATGTATATCACCAACGATTGGGATCAGCAACCGTTTCCCGAATGGGACAACATCGACAATAGATTTTTAGAAGTAAATGAAACTCTAGATCAGGTGATTATACACCCTAATAGGTGCGACCTACATAGCCATGTTGCCTGCCCGATTTCTGTCATTTACCGGTTGATGAGGCTAGAAGCTACGCTTTATCATCACACCAGATTCACTTCGAATGTCACATCGTCAGATCCATCGAAAATCACTAATTGACGTCTACAACAGTACATTACGTGTCAGCTAAAAGAAGTTTCCTCCTCCGCTTCCACTCTTGGTACAGTTGAAGAAATCAATGTACATGACCTTTCTAGAAATACTCTGTCAGACATTCATTGATACAAGTCACCCAGGAACAGGATGAACCGAAGGTACTATTTCTATTAATAGAAAAAGTCCTTGTACTCTACTCCGTCTTCGATTATCTTTATATAATCTGATTCGCACGCTACTGCCGATATGGAGTGGTTCTTCGGATAATAATCCAACCGGTCTCTCCATATTGACAACGATGGTCAAAACTTCGATAGTCTGCGATTTAACTATCGAATAAAAACAAGTGTTTCGATAGTCGATGATTTAACTATCGAATAAAACAAGTGTTCATCCAAACATCCAACAATCATTGAACCTTTAATTAATATTCCATTAATTAAATCTCTTCTCTATTTCTTATCAATATTTGTTAACCAAATATTTTCGATAACCATATGGGCCTTTATACGTTATTTGGAAAACATTTCCATATATCGCCTTCTTTTATTTTCTAAACTTTAGAAAATATATGTTATTTATAATTGGAAAATATTCCAATTACTTATCTCTTTTCCAATCTCGTTTATTCCTATACTTAGGAAACGTTCATTATTCTATTTCCAAGCTTTGCACATATTTGGGTTAAAACAGATGTTGTGTAAAATATCGTTACGACAACCCAAATACAGTATTTAACTAATTCTTATTCCACATTGATCTTCGAGCCTGAATCTTGCTACTTATCGGTATATCATGAAATCAACCAAGTTGGGGTATAATTACCTCTCAGACCTTGACTGAATAACATTTAACGTCAAAACAGACAAGACTACTTACTCGAATAATCAATACTATACAACTGATTATTCACCTTCAAACACATATACATTTTCTCTTTCTATTCTACTAGATTTTATTCTTATACTTCCTTTTTGATTATACTATTCTATTTCTAAGTTCGTTTTCTTATCGACTTCTATATATTTCGATACGTTGATTTCTAACTATCAAATTATCTTAAAAATATTCTATCTCCTTAAATTCCCGGAAAAATTCGCCATAACCTCCTTTGTACCGGGAGCATCGGGAAATTTCAAATAGCTTTCCCGGTCCTTCTTATCTCAAAAAGAAAAAGAAAAAGCCAAGCGGCTTGCCGATACGGCGCATAAAATCTCATATGGAAATTAAATACGTACCTTTTTGTCGGGCATTCTATTTATTTCACTTCTATACTTTATTCCATACCTGTCTCCTGTATATTTATACCTGTCCAATCTATTTTAACTATACCAATCGTTTTAACTCAATTTGTTAATTAAATCTGTTACTTAACTTTTCAGTCTATTTCACCTTCATATTTGAACATGACATGTTCAAATATATTTTAACTGCATATTAACAAATTCTAATTATACTCATACTCTCGTTCCCTTATCGACTTCTTATTCAAATTCCAATTCAAATCTATTTGAACTCTCTTTATTTAAACTTCATTTGAAGTCTATTTTCAAATTCTATAGTTTAAAGTCCATTTGAATTCTCTATTCAAATTCTATAGTTCTAAAGTCCATTTGAATTCTATATTCAAATTCAATAGTTTAAAGTCCATTTGAATTCTATATTCAAATTCAATAGTTTAAAGTCCATTTGAATTCTATATTCAAATTCAATTTCAATTCCTTATATTCAAAGTCCATTTGAATTCTCTACATTATTTATAAACAACGTTTATAACTTCAATTCAAATCCCACCTTTCTATTTATAAACAACGTTTATAAATTCAATTCAAATCCCATATTTTCATTTATAAACAACTTTATAAATTCGATTCAAATCCCATATTTTCATTTATAAACAACTTTATAAATTCGATTCAAATCCCATATTTTCATTTATAAACAACTTTATAAATTCGATTCAAATCCCATATTTTCATTTATAAACAACTTTATAAATTCGATTCAAATCCCATATTTTCATTTATAAACAAAGTTTATAAATTCGATTCAAAACCCACCTTTCCTTTATAAACAAAGTTTATAAATTCGATCACTTGTTTTATATACCTTCAAAACAAGTTAATATTTTCTATAGTTTTAAAGTCCATTTGAATTCTATATTCAAATACTATCGTTTAAAGTCCATTTGAATACCTCTGCATTATTTATAAACAACGTTTATAAATTCAATTCAAATCTCATATTTTCATTTATAAACAAAGTTTATAAATTCGATATTCGTTCATATATATTCAAAACAAGTTAATGTTTTCTATAGTTTATTTAAAATTCGAATTCTATTTGTAAAAATAGAATTCACTTTTTAAATCTCAAATACTCTTTTCGATATTTTTATAAATCAATATTCAAGCCCCATTGATATTTTAAATAATCAAATCAACCAATTCTCAATCATTTGATTTTTAACACATCATATATGAATATATATGAAATCAAACAAACAACATATAATATATATTTTTGAGGAATCCAGTTGGATTCCTCCAACCTGTTTTCCTGCATCCACAGATGTTAGTCAACATAGTAATACCCATCCTGCTTCGAGGCAGGATATCGCGGTATAGAAGGTTATCCACTATCATAGCGTGGGGCGTATAGGGTAATCATCCGCTATGAAACTGCGGGCATCCGCTAATGAGACTGCGGGAATCCAACCAATCATCAACCCAATATATATATAATAGTCCTAAATAACTAATATATATTTTAAATCAACCAAACAATATTCAAACAAGCATAGCAATTATTTTTAACAACTAGAAATAATTCTAATTAAATGGTGAGTGAGGTTTACTCACCGTGATATTTTATCTTCGAATATCCATCTTTTCGAATTGTCTTGGCTAGCCTCTACTTGAATCATCTCAAATGAATTTATCGTACACCTATTTTATATTTATCGATCAATGATTTTTCGATTATATTAACTACTATACCAAAAAATTAATTATGAACTAAATAATTTATTTAGTTACCTTATTGATTATTACTGCAAACAGCTTTAAACTCTTGCACCATACACTTCGACATTACATCGAACACCATTTTGTCATCAACAACTTCCACCTCTCCGACTTGTTGCAGCAACAACTTCGCAGCATTCCACCTACTGCATCCTCTCCGCTCAACATCAGTAAAAACCCATACTCCACTTGCCTCAACTTCAACCCAAAATATTCAACATCGTCACAATTCACAAACTGGTTTACTTCCTACGAATTCTGGCTACAAAGGCTTCCTGCACTAGCTCATCGTTCAACAGTGATGACACAATGAACATCATTTACATTGCTGCCTCCATCTCGAGACAACACTAACCGGGTCGGACTCCCAATGCCTTGCGAACCCTCCAACAAATCGAGCTTCATCAAACCCACTTCCCAATCGAACTCCTGCAACGCGACGCTCCAACTCAAAGCCACCAGATCCGGTTCGGAACCCTACCAGAATTGCGACTTCGATCCATACTCCTTCACGAACGACACTCGCTCCAGATCCTCACGCCCTCGAGCTTGGTCTCGCACTCTTTCTTGCTCGCGAAACACGGCTCAAGTTCGAACTCGAATTTGATTTTCTGTACTGGAAATATCGCGGCCCCCCTTTTAATTTGATTTTGAAACACTGCTTTGTTCGGTTATTGATTTTCTGAGGAAGGAGTAAATGAATTGGGGTGGTTTGCGATTTTATAGTAGAAAAGGGGATTTCAGTTTGTGGAGAATAGAAGAACACGGCTCTGTTTTTATTTTATGGGATTAAGGAAGCCACGGTTCTGTTGTAATCTGTGGTGAGGAAGAGCAAATGTTGTTTTGATTTGGTCCACCACAAAAGGATTTAATTTAATTTAGAATTTTAATTCAATCAACTTCGTATTCTGATAACTTGATATATTCGATATTAAATCGAAACTGATTATTAAATTGATAACTTAAAAATAAATATTCATTTAATTTATCAAATTAATATTTAAAACCGTATTAAATATTCAAATCTAACCGACGGAATATCCGGGTCATTACAATCTTCCCCACTTAAAATAATTTCGTCCTCGAAATTGCTAAGGTAGAAAAGTGCTACAAACCCATTTATCTTTTCAAAACTTATTGATGTTGATACTCAACATTTCAAACTTTCTTACGTCTCTCTTTCGAAAAAAATCCTTATTCGATAACTCCTCCCTTCAAATAACGATATTCGATAATCTCTCTATCAAATAACTAGATTCGAAAACCTTTCTTCGAATAAACTATATTCGATTTACTCTATTCAATTAACTCTATTGGATTTAACTCTTTTCGATTAACTCTATCGAATAACTAAATTCGATAACTCCTTCGAATAACCAATATTCTATAACTCACTTCGATTAAACTAATCGATAACTCTTTTCGATTAAACTATAATCGATATCTCATTTCGATTAACAAATAATCGATAACTCCTCCAATTTACTAAAAATTGATAACTCCTTTTGAATAACCAAATTCGATAATTCCTTTCGAATAAACTATATTCGATAACTCCTTTAGTCCTATTCGAATAAACTAATATTTGATTCAACTCCATTCGCTTGACTCTAGATCGCAGCGATCACAATGGTTACGCCTGATTCTCCCAGGAAACATCCGACCGCCTTAGGCTATCTGCAGCCTTGCGAATTACGCTAGCAGTCGTACGAAACGGCAACTTATCCTGAGTAACTATATTTGACTAACTCTATCTCAATAACTATATTCGATCATCTTTAATTGAATAACTAAAATTCAATTAAATCCTAATTCGATTTACCATGTTCAATTTACTCTATCTTGTTAACTCTTTATTTGAATAACAAATATTCGATAAATTCTAATTGAATAACTAATATTCAATTTACTCTACGGATTTACCCTAACTGATTAACTCTAACTGGTTAATTCTTACTCTAATCGATTAATTCTAACTTTAATCGATTATTCTTAACTCTAATCGACTTCTCCTATTCGAATAACTCCTATTGGATAACGTTTATTCATTTATAAAGATTTACTTTTAGTAACGGTTCTTCACTTTATAAATGTTCTCTTTAATAGCGTTACTTCACTTACAAGTGTTGTGTACCCCTTCTATTTAAAACTATCGGTGTTAAAAACCAATATCTCTTCTCTAGATAAGTTCAGACTTATATATTTCATCTATCCAATGATAAATATTCAATTTAATTTATAAACTGTTATTTATAAATTAACCTTTCCATTTATCTGTTAAAAACAGATTTCCATTTTCTATTCATCTTCTGAATATTCCTTTGATTAAACTCTATTTATTTAGCAAACAAATATCTCATCTATAACATTCTATTTATTTAACAAATAAATAAATATTTCCATTGAATCTATTTGTAAATGTTTTACAAATATTCCCTTCTAAATTCTATTTGCAAATGTTTTTACAAATATCTCTCCTTCTATTTGTTTGCAAATAACTTCCTTTGTATTTGTGTTACAAATATATTTCCTTTAACTCTTTTGGTTTCCCCTTTATTCAAACCCAATTCATATTTCATTCACATGATTATACCCAATTTATTCGTTTCGATCCATTTAACTTACTTAAGTTAAATTTAATTTCAACCATTCAAATTCCCATTAACTAGTATCTAATTAACCGTTTTGCCTATTTCACCCTTTTTATTTGAATATAACTTGTTCAAATATATGTCAACTTAATTATAACTAATCTAATTATATTTTCAACTCAAGTTATATATTCGATTTCGAATATAAATTCTCAATCTCTTTCACTTATCCAAAAACCCAATTTCGATTCAAATTTCCTTTAACTCTTTTATTTTCCAATTTAGTTAATTCTATTTAACCATTTAAAATGTGATTTTTGTCTTAAAATCATTTCACTTACTTCACTGGAGTTCATATTTATTTTATATCTCTAGTCTGGATTTTCTAATGCCAATTCGGATTTTATTTACTTTAAAAATCCTTTTACTTATATATATAAACCATTGTGGTTTTTAATGGTTTCTGGCGCTGCTTTTCTAAAAATTTGATTTTGACATAACTCCAAATTTATACGACGAAATCTAGATTTTTCTCTTTCATTAGAAAGCTATTGTTCAACCGGTCCCGACGATTCTTGTTTCAAAGAATTCCGACTTCAACTGAGTTCTGTATACTAATTTGAAGTTCGAATTGCCAAATTACGAACTGCCGCGCTATGGCGAGCTCGTTTTAATTATATTTATAAATATAAACGTTTTAACTTTGTTTATAATATATTCAACTCCAATCTGATATATTTTTAATATATATCAAATCCATTTTTCCATTTCAACATAATATTCCCGATCTATTTCACTTCAAATATTCAAATCCTATATATTTACAATATTCAAATTCCATTTGAATTTCTTTATTCAAACTCTATATTTGAATTTCCTTCTATTCAATTTCTATTTGAATTTCTTTGAATTTAAATTCTATTTTAACTCCTTTGAATTCAAATCCAATTAAATTTCACTTTGAATTCAAATTCTATTTAAACTCCTTTTATCTAAAATTCTATTTCAAACTTTATATTTTCTTTGAATTCTAATATTCAACCTCCACTTTATATTCTCTTTGAAATTCTATTTAACCAAATTCCATTTGGATTCTAATATTCAAATCTCTATTTGACTTTTCTTTATTCAAATCCATTTGAATTCCATTGAATTCAAATTCCATTTCAATTTTTCTTATACAATTTCTATTTGAATTTTCTTTATTCAAATCCATTTGAATTCCTTTGAATTCAAATTCTATTTCACTTCTATTTGAATTATATATATATATATATATTCAAATTCCTTTATTTTTCTTCTATTTGAAATCTATATTCCAATTCTCATTTCAAAATTCCTTTGAAGTAATATAAATATATACATATATTTATACCTATCCCAAATTCAAAACATTTGAATTTTCAAACAACTTGTTTCTTTCAAACAAATTCCCATCAAAAACTTTTCTAAGGCAGCAATTCATCACTTAGAAACTCGAAAATGAACACTGATGATGTTGCGACCATCATCAGAATTATTTCCGAGCTACTGAATGAGTTCAGTGCTTTATTTCTTTCAAACTCCATTTAGAAAAAATATTTTCCAACTCCTAGGATTTTAAATTCTGAATTCTGGTTGGAATTCAATTTTAATTTATCACATTTGTATATTTGATTTCATATACAAATTCCATTGGTTATATATAACTATTCC
Organism: Allium sativum; assembly: GCA_030737875.1. Lineage (NCBI taxonomy): Eukaryota > Viridiplantae > Streptophyta > Magnoliopsida > Asparagales > Amaryllidaceae > Allium > Allium sativum. The sequence goes on along the minus strand of CM060910.1, from coordinate 196,334,443 downwards.
TGTTTTATAATTTCATTTGATTATAATCCTAACAATCAACTTAACTATTTAAAAACAATATCGTGTCCAATCTTCTGTTCAAGTGTTTATAAACTCCTATCGACATCGTGGCGTCCCACGATTCGACCAAAATTTATAATCCACTCAACAGACTAGTCAACACAATATAACATAGTTTTTATATCAAATAACAAATATGCTCTCTCGTATATATATACGCTCAACTCATTCTAGGATACTACTGATCCTATCTCTAATGAGCACATTTCCACACAGCCTAGGTATTCGCTCAACCTAAGCTCTGATACCAACTGTAGTGACCCGAAAATCCGGTAGAATTTGAGCTGACCAAAAACACAAGTCCAACCCCAAATATCACGGAAATTCGAACCATTAATAGAAAGAAGTTAAAGGGTGAGGATAGATAAGATAGAAACTGAGAATAGAAGAAGAAGAAGAAGAACACAACATCAGAGTAACACGAATCTCACAGCGGAACGAATAACATATAATATATATAACATAACTTGAAATATACATCTGTACTTGAATATACATCAATGTCAAAGTACATCACTTACAACACAGCAGAAATAACTATAGCTATATGATCCTGAAGCCTCCTGCTCCAAGCTCTTCCAGTATATCTGTAAATTCCCGACTACTCGACTGCCCATACAAATTTAGGCACCCAAGAGTTTAGGGAAAACAACAAAGTAAACTCCGGGTCAGTCATGGGACTGGTATGAATAAACAGTTTAAAAACAGTTTCAGAAAACTAAATGATATCTCATAAGACCACGCCGTATAACACGGAACGGGTTTTTCCCTTATGAGAATCCAAACACTTGATTTATCTTTATATCAAAACTCTTTTGATATTATAATAATGTCTAAATCAAGTAAATAACAATCTAGTGGAACATTTGCATCTCACGTTCCACATATATATACAATCAAAACCGCAAGCACGTATTGGGTAATGGGTTTCCAACTATGACAAGGTATGGAATCACCTTCCGCTGGTATATCTCTAGAGGAGAATACACCGAGTTCAACAAGAACATCTTGCAACTCAGCCACACATGACCGACCACTCATTTCGCTTGAGTGTATCGAATGTATATCACCAACGATTGGGATCAGCAACCGTTTCCCAAATGGGACAGCATCGACAATAGATTTTTAGAAGTAAATGAAACTCCAGATCAGGTGATTATACACCCTAATAGGTGCGACCTACATAGCCATGTTGCCTGCCCGATTTCTGTCATTTACCGGTTGATGAGGCTAGAAGCTACGCTTTATCATCACACCAGATTCACTTCGAATGTCACATCGTCAGATCCATCGAAAATCACTAATTGACGTCTACAACAGTACATTACGTGTCAGCTAAAAGAAGTTTCCTCCTCCGCTTCCACTCTTGGTACAGTTGAAGAAATCAATGTACGTGACCTTTCTGGAAATACTCTGTCAGACATTCATCCATACAAGTCACCCAGGAACAGGATGAACCGAAGGTACTATTTCTATTAATAGAAAAAGTCCTTGTACTCTACTCCGTCTTCGATTATCTTTATATAATCTGATTCGCACGCTACTGCCGATATGGAGTGGTTCTTCGGATAATAATCCAACCGGTCTCTCCATATTGACAACGATGGTCAAAACTTCGATAGTCTGTGATTTAACTATCGAATAAAAACAAGTGTTTCGATAGTCGATGATTTAACTATCGAATAAAACAAGTGTTCATCCAAACATCCAACAATCATTGAACCTTTAATTAATATTCCATTAATTAAATCTCTTCTCTATTTCTTATCAATATTTGTTAACCAAATATTTTCGATAACCATATGGGCCTTTATACGTTATTTGGAAAACATTTCCATATATCGCCTTCTTTTATTTTCTAAACTTTAGAAAATATATGTTATTTATAATTGGAAAATATTCCAATTACTTATCTCTTTTCCAATCTCGTTTATTCCTATACTTAGGAAACGTTCATTATTCTATTTCCAAGCTTTGCACATATTTGGGTTAAAACAGATGTTGTGTAAAACATCGTTATGACAACCCAAATACAGTATTTAACTAATTCTTATTCCACATTGATCTTCGAGCCTGAATCTTGCTACTTATCGGTATATCATGAAATCAACCAAGTTGGGGTATAATTACCTCTCAGACCTTGACTGAATAACATTTAACGTCAAAACAGACAAGACTACTTACTCGAATAATCAATACTATACAACTGATTATTCACCTTCAAACACATATACATTTTTTCTTTCTATTCTACTAGATTTTATTCTTATACTTCCTTTTTGATTATACTATTCTATTTCTAAGTTCGTTTTCTTATCGACTTCTATATATTTCGATACGTTGATTTCTAACTATCAAATTATCTTAAAAATATTCTATCTCCTTAAATTCCCGGAAAAATTCGCCATAACCTCCTTTGTACCGGGAGCATCGGGAAATTTCAAATAGCTTTCCCGGTCCTTCTTATCTCAAAAAGAAAAAGAAAAAGCCAAGCGGCTTGCCGATACGGCGCATAAAATCTCATATGGAAATTAAATACGTACCTTTTTGTCGGGCATTCTATTTATTTCACTTCTATACTTTATTCCATACCTGTCTCCTGTATATTTATACCTGTCCAATCTATTTTAACTATACCAATCGTTTTAACTCAATTTGTTAATTAAATCTGTTACTTAACTTTTCAGTCTATTTCACCTTCATATTTGAACATGACATGTTCAAATATATTTTAACTGCATATTAACAAATTCTAATTATACTCATACTCTCGTTCCCTTATCGACTTCTTATTCAAATTCCAATTCAAATCTATTTGAACTCTCTTTATTTAAACTTCATTTGAATTCTATTATCCAATTCTATAGTTTAAAGTCCATTTGAATTCTCTATTCAAATTCTATAGTTCTAAAGTCCATTTGAATTCTATATTCAAATTCAATAGTTTAAATTCCATTTGAATTCTATATTCAAATTCAATTTCAATTCCTTATATTCAAAGTCCATTTGAATTCTCTACATTATTTATAAACAACGTTTATAACTTCAATTCAAATCCCACCTTTCTATTTATAAACAATGTTTATAAATTCAATTCAAATCCCATATTTTCATTTATAAACAACTTTATAAATTCGATTCAAATCCCATATTTTCATTTATAAACAACTTTATAAATTCGATTCAAATCCCATATTTTCATTTATAAACAACTTTATAAATTCGATTCAAATCCCATATTTTCATTTATAAACAAAGTTTATAAATTCGATTCAAAACCCACCTTTCCTTTATAAACAAAGTTTATAAATTCGATCACTTGTTTTATATACCTTCAAAACAAGTTAATATTTTCTATAGTTTTAAAGTCCATTTGAATTCTATATTCAAATACTATCGTTTAAAGTCCATTTGAATACCTCTGCATTATTTATAAACAACGTTTATAAATTCAATTCAAATCTCATATTTTCATTTATAAACAAAGTTTATAAATTCGATATTCGTTCATATATATTCAAAACAAGTTAATGTTTTCTATAGTTTATTTAAAATTCGAATTCTATTTGTAAAAATAGAATTCACTTTTTAAATCTCAAATACTCTTTTCGATATTTTTATAAATCAATATTCAAGCCCCATTGATATTTTAAATAATCAAATCAACCAATTCTCAATCATTTGATTTTTAACACATCATATATGAATATATATGAAATCAAACAAACAACAGATAATATATATTTTTGAGGAATCCAGTTGGATTCCTCCAACCTGTTTTCCTGCATCCACAGATGTTAGTCAACATAGTAATACCCATCCTGCTTCGAGGCAGGATATCGCGGTATAGAAGGTCATCCACCATCATAGCGTGGGGCGTATAGGGTAATCATCCGCTATGAAACTGCGGGCATCCGCTAATGAGACTGCGGGAATCCAACCAATCATCAACCCAATATATATATATATAATAGTCCTAAATAACTAATATATATTTTAAATCAACCAAACAATATTCAAACAAGCATAGCAATTATTTTTAACAACTAGAAATAATTCTAATTAAATGGTGAGTGAGGTTTACTCACCGTGATATTTTATCTTCGAATATCCATCTTTTCGAATTGTCTTGGCTAGCCTCTACTTGAATCATCTCAAATGAATTTATCGTACACCTATTTTATATTTATCGATCAATGATTTTTCGATTATATTAACTACTATACCAAACAAATTAATTATGAACTAAATAATTTATTTAATTACCTTATTGATTATTACTGCAAACAGCTTTAAACTCTTGCACCATACACTTCGACATTACATCGAACACCATTTTGTCATCAACAACTTCCACCTCTCCGACTTGTTGCAGCAACAACTTCGCAGCATTCCACCTACTGCATCCTCTCCGCTCAACATCAGTAAAAACCCATACTCCACTTGCCTCAACTTCAACCCAAAATATTCAACATCGTCGCAATTCACAAACTGGTTTACTTCCTACCACTTCTGGCTACAACGGCTTCCTGCACTAGCTCATCGTTCAACAGTGATGACACAATGAACATCATTTACATTGCTGCCTCCATCTCGAGACAACACTAACCGGGTCGGACTCCCAATGCCTTGCGAACTCTCCAACAAATCGAGCTTCATCAAACCCACTTCCCAATCGAACTCCTGCAACGCGACGCTCCAACTCAAAGCCACCAGATCCGGTTCGGAACCCTACCAGAATCGCGACTTCGATCCATACTGCTTCACGAACGACACTCGCTCCAGATCCTCACGCCCTCGAGCTTGGTCTCGCACTCTTTCTTGCTCGCGAAACACGGCTCAAGTTCGAACTCGAATTTGATTTTCTGTACTGGAAATATCGCGGCCCCCCTTTTAATTTGATTTTGAAACACTGCTTTGTTCGGTTATTGATTTTCTGAGGAAGGAGTAAATGAATTGGGGTGGTTTGCGATTTTATAGTAGAAAAGGGGATTTCAGTTTGTGGAGAATAGAAGAACACGGCTCTGTTTTTATTTTATGGGATTAAGGAAGCCACGGTTCTGTTGTAATCTGTGGTGAGGAAGAGCAAATGTTGTTTTGATTTGGTCCACCACAAAAGGATTTAATTTAATTTAGAATTTTAATTCAATCAACTTCGTATTCTGATAACTTGATATATTCGATATTAAATCGAAACTGATTATTAAATTGATAACTTAAAAATAAATATTCATTTAATTTATCAAATTAATATTTAAAACCGTATTAAATATTCAAATCTAACCGACGGAATATCCGGGTCATTACATGTAGCTCTTGTTTTAGTCACGTCGAGCTGACTCAAGTAGTCAGGGTTTCGTGGCTAATATGAAAAAGAAAATAGAGTCGTGCGCCAAACCATCCTACTTCATTTTGGGTCTCCACCGCGTACATAGTTGCTAAAGTAGTTTTCGGTATTGACAGAGAGTATGACAATAGCCGATCCCAGTGTCTTTAACAACCAATCGTTTACATTTTTCACACAGTGATCATTATTTTATAATCACTTTATAACATCGTTTATATGAATTCTCCGATTCGAATTTGAAATCAAAATTAAATATCTGACTTCGATAATATTTAATTTTGAAATAACACATTTAAATCGCTTATCAATCAATTTGGAAAATCATATCATAAAGATCTCACAATATAGTTTAAACTAATACTATAATATTTAACTTCGATTTTATTTAATTTTCGAAAATATTCACATAATGATTTTTAATCCAAATTGACTTATATAAAATCATATCTTAAAGGTCTCAATTACCGTTTAAATCAAAAATAAAATATTTAACTCCGAGGATATATAGTTTGATTTATTTTCATAAAAATTCAAGTTCAAACAATCCAAATGATTCAATTTTACCCTTATAAGAATTTCATTTATATTGATTCATAAAATTCAACTATTCGGTTCGAATTCAAAATATACAACTCAAGTCAAAACTTACATTTTCAATTTAACCATATTGTATCGTGTTTTGTAATTCAAGTCTTACAATTCAAAAAATCAAACTTAACTTTATAAGAGTTCATTTAAGCCATTTGAAAAATCCAATCATTTAGGTTCAAATTCAGTCTATATAAGTCAAATCAAATCTTATATTTCGATTTCAACAAATCATATCACATTTTACAATTTGAGTCATAAAATCCAAATTCATAACTTACAAATTCAAATCAAACCATATATTCCAGTTCAAATGATTCTTACAATTTAAAACCATTCTTATAATTTTGATTTAACAAATTTCTTAATTCAAACCAAACGATATATAAAATTAATTCCATATATTTAATTTATACATATTCCAATTCTTCTTTAGTAAATTTGAAGTTGAATTCATTTAATACCAAATATCAAATAAAAATCAATTCACAGTTTAAATTCATTTCTTACAAAAGTTCAATATATAAGCCAATTCAAATTCGCATTCAGTTGATTTATAATCGAATTCATTTCATATCAATTCTAAATTTAAACTCACTTCCTTACGTTTGGAAATTCAAATTAAAGTAAATTTCACAAATTCAAATTCATCTCTTATAAGTTCAAATCAATTCGAATTCAAATTCATATCTTATATCCATTCGTTTGTTAAATCAAGTATCGCTATTTAAATTTGTAATAACCCGAAAATCCGAGCCAATTTAAAATTTTTATTTTGGCTATTTTAGCGAATTTTAATTATTTAAAATAGATTATTTTAAATAATATCGACGGAAAATTTATTTTGAATGAAGTTAGAATGTAAATATTTATATAGATCGTCGTTAGAATATAAATATTTATTTATAATTATAAAAGGAATTGAAAATGGCGCGGTAGTTCGATAATTCGATTTCAAAATTCAAATGAATGTACCAGGTGCAAAATAAACCGGATTTTAGTGAAACCAAAAATATTTGAATCTAATTGAGAATATCTTTCCAACGAATCCGAAAAATTAAAATTTCATAGCGGGAATCAAAAGTTATGTCCAAATGAAATTTCAGAATAGTTGCTATGGAATTTCGGCCCTTAAAAATAGCCATTTTGCAAACGACCTTGGATTTCGACGAAACCACTTTCGTTGGATCCGTGATTTCAAGTTATTGCTAGATTTAAAATTTCATAATTTTTCGAATCAATATGTGAGCGTGGCAAAGGAAAACGCGTTTGATCAGTTTCAGTTGATTTTAATCGACTGGAAAATGACCATTTTTCCAACGGTCTCATAATTCAACGAAACTAGTTTTGTTAGGACCGTATCGTCAATACGAAGCTAGAAAAGATTTTTCCGGAATTTTTTTCGAGTTAGTATGTGACCCCGGTAATATGAAATGTACGTTTAAAATTCAATATAGTGATTTAAATGTAAATTTGACGAAAACTGATCGAAACGATCGAATCAGCCTATGATACATATCCCATTGTGTTCGGAACGGGGGTAATACGCTAGGGACGACAGTCGGTGGGTTTGATTTCGAGTTCAAAATAGAAAGTTACTTTTTGGAATTAATTGAGCAAATAAAATAATCAAATTATATATTATAAAACTAGGTCAAACCCCCTTTTTCCTTTTCATTTTGGTCAAACCCGAACTTCCTCCCCCAAATTCAGAAAACTGTCAATACCCCCCTATTGGCGTGCGACGCGACACCGCCCCCCTCCTGCTGCCGACGACGATCTGAATCCCCCCGTCCTCCTTCTTCCTCCCTTCGCTCTTCCCCTTTGTTGATTAGAAACCCGCCCACAAACCACGCCTCTGGCCTCCTAGCCCTGCCGCCAACTGTCAGACTTTTCCTCCCCTTTGAAACCGCCAGCGCAGGCGCACGCCTCCCCTTCGACAACGGGACCCCCTCCTCCAAACCAAAAATCAGTGAGTCTTTTTTTTATTTTATTTTTGTTTTGATCATTTCCTTTGTTTAACGTAATTGGTATCATAGGAAAAAAAACAGAATTTCTTTGTAGGAGAAAGAGATGATTTGTTGAAAACAAAAAGATATAATTTTTTCTAGAAAATGAAATGATTTTGATGAGATTTTCATAGCGGTAAAAATATGATCTTGGTTCGAATAAAAATATAATTTTTATTATACAGAGAAGTTAAAAATATAATTTTTATTATATAGAGAAGATAAAAATATAATTTTAATTATATGTAGAAGTTAAAAATATACTTTTTATAATATAGAAAGGTTAAAAATATAATTTTTATTTGAACAGCGTGAAAAGAACTGCATTGGAATTTCAAACCAATCCAGAAATTCAGCAGTTCAAAAGCAAAGCACGGCGGAGTGGAACCCTCGGTGAGAACTTCTCACCTTTTAATTTTGTTTTCTAGTTAATAATATATACTAGGATGCAGACGGTGTTTAGTAGCACCCGACACCTGTCGTCCACAGACCATGGACGGCTTGTATGCTTGTTTGTTTGATTTTGATGTGTAGTTGATTGTGTGATGTGATGTGAAAGGAAATAAAATATTTATATAGTTAAAAATAATTTATAGTTAAAAATAGAAATTTTTAACGTGTATATAAAATAAATATTTATAAACAAATCGGAGATTTGTTTATGTAGACTTATTTGATTGATATTGATTGGGACGATAAATTTTACACATCGCCCAACTGCACAAATAAAATCTGTGTTTGATTGTTTGAAACCCCTCACGGGTATTGGGATGATATTTGGCGTACACTAATCCCAATTATTTAGCTGTATGTCGATCGATTGATTGACAGACTGTGTAAGCGTTAATTATTTATATTTAATGCTTATGCAGTTGTGTGGTGCACTCTGGATGATGGTTGATTATTTATAGTTGTTATTTTATACATGTGTTGTAGAAAATCCATATAATTAACATTATATGGTAATTGAATGGGCCTCATTCAGTTTTGAAAATAGAAATATTTGAAAAAGAAATATTTGAAGTAGAACATTTGAAAATAGAAATATATGAAGCCGTGTTGATTAGATTGACGCCATTTTGATGCAAACGATATTTATATCGATTATATTCGTTTTTATAATGAATATTGAAAAGTGATTTCAAAATCGAATTAGAAATTGAATTGAATAGAATTCAAATTGAATTAGAAATTGAATTGAATTAGAAATTGAATTGAATAGAATTCAAATCGAATTGAAATTGAATTGAATAGAAAATGAATTCGAATTAAATTGAATAGATTCGAAATTCGAATTAAATTGAAATGAATTGAAATTCGAATTAAATTGAAATTGATTTGTAATCAATTTGAAATGAAATTAAAACGAATTTATATTGGAATATTCAATTTTGATTTGAAATTGAATATGAAGTTGAAACCTTTTTGAAAATGAATTTAAAACGATTTATAAAGCACGTTTTGAAAGGAAATCGACGAAGTATATATATTAAATATATAATATATATAATATAATGGCCTGAATAGAATGTGTCGCGCCGCGGCAGTTCGCGAATTTCGACCATTGGCTTCGAATGGATATTGCGGGAGATCCGACCGTCGGATTCTCCTAAAACTGGAACCGTTGGGTTCGTATCGAAAAGAGCTTTCTAACGAATATTAGAAATTTGAAATCTAACGGTTGGATTTCAAATTATGTCCAAATCAAATTTGGAAAAGGTCGCTGTAAGTGCAGTTCGATGGCCGTTGATGGAAATCGACTGTACGGGCCTTGATAAATTATCAAAAATAGTAATAATTTGTGTAAAATCATAAGAAATGATTTGGGAAGAATTGGGATGAAAAAAAATCCATATTTGAAAAGATAAAAATAGATTTTTATCGAAATGAACTAGTTTTGAACTAGAATTATAATTCTATTTATTTTTAAAATAAATAAAGTGGATTTGAAATGGTTTTGAAAATAACCAGAATTTCCAATAATTATATTGGAATGGATTTGAATCGGAATTGTCTTCGGAGTATTTCGATGTTGGATTTCGTGATGATACCGATATTGTTATAGGAATTTGAAAGATATATATATCGTTATTTCCAATACGATATTTGTTGGTCGTAGAATTTGATATTGAATATAAGCCGGTATATTTTCTATTCAGAGCCTTGTATTTAATATCAAATGTGATTTGGGTTTGTCGTGAATGGTGTCTTTATTAACACTGTTCTTAAGCCCAGTTGAGAAAAAGATTAAATCTTTTTATTTAGATTTAATGAAGTGTACCAATTAAATAATATTTAATTGGAATTGAATTGGTATTGATTTTTGGGTTTATCGTGAACAGTGTTTTAAATAACACTTGTTCTTTAACCTGATAATTAATGGAATGTGATTTTGGGTTGTCATGAACGGTATCTTCAATAATACTGTTCTTAGACCTAAAGGAGTTAAGAAAATCAGAAACTAACTGGAGATTAGTTAAGTTGAATGGTTTCTGGGGTATTGATATGATGTTGGTTTCGGCCTTCGGGGTTAATACTTAGGGAATTGCTCACTTGCTAATTTACGGTTAGGGACTGATTGAAATGTGATGTGATTTTGGGTTTATCGTGAACCGTGTTTAAATGACACTGATTCTTTAACCCAGTCAAAGATTAAAACTAAGTGGAGTTTTAATGAATCTTTAATTAGATTGAAAAGATCGAGAATGGAGTATCACCAGTTTTACTCCAAACGGTAGTTAAATCTTTAATTAGATTTGAACGTGAAATGGTAATTGAATTTACCGATAACACCGTGGTGTTAGATATGAAGTATAACCAGTTTTACTTCATAGGATGAATAGGTTGGGGTTGGGAAATTAAAACAAATGATTACTTCGGTAAGGTTCGTTAATCCCGATTTGTTTGAAGTGATATTCAAAGGAAGATTAAAGAATAAATTTAAAGGATTTATCTTTGATAAAATTAATGGGAAACTTTCCCTAAGAATGTGAAATTTAGAAACTAACTGTCGGTTAGCTAAGCAGAATGGTTTTCTGGATATTGATCTGATGTTGGTTTCGGCCTTTGGGGTTAATATTTGGGGAATTATTCTCTTGATTAATTTACGGTTAGTGACTGATAAATTGGAATGAAGCGTATGTTGTTTTTGTAACACTTGTTTATTATATACGCGAGTTATTCAGAAAGACCGGGTTTATCCCATTCTGAATAACTGATTCGGCGATTAGTCGAAGGTGAAGACGGTGGTTGAAGACTGGAGGTCTTCACGTCATTTGGATAATTACTGATGATCTTGATTGGGCCGTACACCCAAGAGGAGGGAATCAGTTGGTGATCGTCCAGACGTACTTGGAGATCGATGGATATGCGGGGTACTAGGTGCCCCCGGTTTCATTCAGACCCAGAACGGACTTGTAAATGGACTGTGTGTCTGACATTGGATTTTATTCTGTGTGATTGATTTCTATTAAATATATATCTGTTTGGCGACGGAGAATTTATTCTCTTGCTTAACGCCCTTCTCTGAGACGCACGAGCTCAGGGGTTATATACTGATGGATATCAAACGCATAGAGTGAATTGCCTGTGTGGCATGCCTAAGTGGCAAATGATCAAGGCTTCTGTTGAAAAGCAAAGTCTTGTGGTTGATGATCAAAGCAAGGCCTTTGTGGCATAGCTTTGTGTAACGTTTACTTCGCGAGTTTCACACCCGGTATGAACCAAAAACGGGAGAAGGACCTCAGGGAGGACATGCGTTTCTTTCTAGTTAGAAGTGGAGTCAGTGGTTTTACACGCCCTGACGAGTTTGGCTTATGTGGTTGTTGCTGTTGCGAGGCACCTCGGATATATCGGTGACTAGGTGAAGCCGATGGAGTCATTCGTTGGCTCATTTACGCCCCATAGGGCGGGGAGACATATTGTTCAGGCATAATAATCCACTCCGTGTGGACCGGCCCTGACGATCCAAGGCTTGTCTGCGCGCTTGCCTGAGGCTCGAGCTAGAGAGTCTCGAATCGGTGAGGACGATCCCTAGCCTCGGTTCATACCATAAATGATAACCCAATTTCCAATACGACATCTTGCGGTTTTGATTGTATACCTATATATGGCGACATAGTGGTATGGGGCATTCATGCCGTCTATGATTGATATTTATGATTATATATAAAATCAGAAACTAACTGGAAACGAGCTAAGATGGGTGGTTTCTTGAGTATTGATCTAATGTTGGTTTCGGCCTTCGGGGTTAATACTTAGGGAATTGTCCTCTTACTAATTTGCAATTGGAGTCTGATTAAGAATCAAAATATGAAATTTAGCGTATCAAGCGTTCTTTGGCTATTATAAGGTAAAAAACCTATCCCCCGGCTCGCGTTGCATTGTGTGATAGGACCTGGGTCTTATAATAGCTTCATTTTTCTTTATTTAGCATTGCGCTGTTTGTTTTATGCACTGGTATTCTTGGGAGGAAACCCGTTTCGTGTTATACGGCGTGGTCCCTTGATTTACCTAACTTTAAAATAAAGATTAATAACTGTTTTAGTTCTCACACCAGTCCCATGACTGACCTGGAGTTTATTGTTTTAACCTAAACTCTGGGTGCCCTTATTTTCGACACGGGCAGCTAGTAGTTTTGGTTTTGCAGATTTATATTCACAGGATCCTGATTTACAGCTGGAACGATGCTCGGAAAGCTCTGTATCCGTGTATTACTTTCAGTTGTGGTTTGTATTGTTTTTCCGCTGCTATGTAATTTATTGTAATCTCTGATATTTTTCTATTGTATAATATTCATTTATACTCTGTATATTCTTGTATCTGATGGAATTGTTGTAAATAACAATGAAATGTTCTTCCGTCTGCGTTCTTTTGTGGCTTGTTCTCGAAGTATCCGCTCTTTCCTTCACGGGGAAGTTACGGGTTTTTACATTTGGTATCAGAGCTTTGGTTTACAAAGCTCAGAGAACAAGACACGTTGCAACCATATGAAATAATTCGTCAGAGATTGGATTAGTAATATCCAATAAGAATGACTCGTTAGAGATAGGATCAGTAGTATCCTAGAACGAGTGTAAAGAGTATATTTTTAAAATGAAACAAATTTGTTTTGAAAATTTAAATCAATTATTCGTTTTTTATTAATTATTTTATATTGATTTGGACAATCCAGTATATAAATATTTTGCATATACGTCTGATCCACGTGTATTTGAAGTTTTAATATACTGGATAGGTATAGAATCGCACTGTAGACGCCCGAGAGTGATTCTGATGATGGGTACCCATCATCAGTGTTGTGTTCGAGTTTCGAAGGCGGGATTTCTATATATTTCCAGTTGACTGGTGTGAGAACCAAAATTAGATAGGGCTTATTATTGTGATTTGGCATCAAAAATGTGATTTTTGACTATATATCAAAGTTATGAATTTGAAACGATAACCCACTAATTGATTGATGGTTGTGTTGTTTGATTATTGTTTGATTAACTAAATTTGAACCATATAGCCAATTTGAACCAAATAGTAAATTGTATTGAAATTTGGTCGCATTTGCTTGCATATACTTGTACTTACATTGAACAGGTCATAGCAAAGAGGCTAGAGCAGAAGAATAAAATTGTTTGCCCGACAAATAGGTACATGTTTACCATAATTTACTGTTTTGTTTGGGTGATGATGATTTTATGAGCCGCTTGGCTAGCCGCTTGGCGTTTTCTTTTTCTTTTTGGGATCAGAGGGCCTGTATGGCAATTTTGGGATTTTCCCGGTGCTCCCGGTGCAGGGGAGGTTATGGCGAAATTTTTCGAAAATTTAGGGTGTTAGCCAAATTTTTGAAAATTTTGAAAAGTTCTTAGAAACTGAAAAGTTGAAGAACTTAAGCCGTAACGAAAACAATGAAAGTTGAGTTGATTAGTTAAACAACTTTTGGCTTCGTTCCTTTTCGAGGACGAAAAGTTTTAAGTGGGGGAGATTGTAATAACCCGGAAATCCGAGCCAATTTAAAATTTTTATTTTGGCTATTTTAGCGAATTTTAATTATTTAAAATAGATTATTTTAAATAATATCGACGGAAAATTTATTTTGAATGAAGTTAGAACGTAAATATTTATATGGATCGTCGTTAGAATATAAATATTTATTTATAATTATAAAAGGAATTGAAAATGGCGCGGTAGTTCGATAATTCGATTTCAAAATTCAAATGAATGTACCGGGTGCAAAATAATCCGGATTTTAGTGAAACCAAAAATATTTGAATCTAATTGAGAATATCTTTCCAACGAATCCGAAAAATCAAAATTTCATAGCGGGAATCAAAAGATATGTCCAAATGAAATTTCAGAATAGTCGCTATGGAATTTCGACCCTTAAAAATAGCCATTTTGCAAACGACCTCGGATTTCGACGAAACCAATTTCGTTGGATCCGTGATGTCAAGTTATTGCTAGATTTCAAATTTCATAATTTTTCGAATCAATATGTGAGCGTGGCAAAGGAAAACGCGTTTGACCAGTTTTAGTTGATTTTAATCGACTGGAAAATGACCATTTTTCCAACGGTCTCAGAATTCGACGAAACTAGTTTTGTTAGGACCGTATCGTCAATACGAAGCTAGAAAATATTTTTCCGGAATTTTTTTCGAGTTAGTATGTAACCCCGGTAATATGAAATGTACGTTTAAAATTCAATATAGTGATTTAAATGTAAATTTGACGAAAACTGATCGAAACGAACGAATCAGCCTATGATACATATCCCATTGTGTTCGGAACGGGGGTAATACACTAGGGACGACAGTCGGTGGGTTTGATTTCGAGTTCAAAATAGAAAGTTACTTTTTGGAATTAATTGAGCAAATAAAATAATAAAAGTTATATATTATAAAACTAGGTCAAACCCCCTTTTTCCTTTTCATTTTGGTCAAACCCGAACTTCCTCCCCCAAATTCAGAAAACCGTCGATACCCCCTGCTGGCGTGCGACGCGACACCGCCCCCCTCCTGCTGCCGACGACGATCTGAATCCCCCCTCCTCCTTCTTCCTCCCTTCGCTCTTCCCCTTTGTTGATTAGAAACCCGCCCACAAACCCGCACCTCTGGCCTCCTAGCCCTGCTGCCGACTGTCAGACTTTTCCTCCCCTCTGAAACCGCCAGCGCAGGCGCACGCCTCCCCTTCGACAGCGAGACCCCCCTCCTCCAAACCGAAAATCAGTGAGTCTTTTATTTATTTTATTTTTGTTTTGTTTTGATTATTTCCTTTGTTTAACGTAATTGGTATAATAGGAAAAAAAACTGAATTTCTTTGTAGGAGAAAGAGATGATTTGTTGAAAATAAAAAGATATAATTTTTGCTAGAAAATGAAATGATTTTGATGAGATTTTCATAGCGGTAAAAATATGATCTTGCTTCGAATAAAAATATAATTTTTATTATATAGAGAAGTTAAAAATATAATTTTAATTATATAGAGAAGATAAAAATATAATTTTAATTCTATGTAGAAGTTAAAAATATACTTTTTATAATATAGAAAGGTTAAAAATATAATTTTTATTTGAACCGCGTGAAAAGAACTGCATTGGAATTTCAAACCAATCCAGAAATTCAGCAGTTCAAAAGCAAAGCACGGCGGAGTGGAACCCTCGGTGAGAACTTCTCACCTTTTAATTTTGTTTTCTAGTTAATAATATATACTAGGATGCAGACGGTGTTTAGTAGAACCCGACACCCGTCGTCCACAGACCATGGACGGCTTGTATGCTTGTTTGTTTGATTTTGATGTGTTGTTGATTGTGTGATGTGATGTGAAAGGAAATAAAATATTTATATAGTTAAAAATATTTTATAGTAAAAAATAGAAATTTTTAACGTGTATATAAAATAAATATTTATAAACAAATCGGAGATTTGTTTATATACACCGATTTGATTGATATTGATTGGGACGATAAATTTTACACATCGCCCAACTGCACAAATAAAATCTGTGTTTGATTGTTTGAAACCCCACATGGGTATTGGGATGATATTTGGCGTACACTAATCCCAAATATTTAGCTGTATGTCGATCGATTGATTGACAGACTGTGTAAGCGTTAATTATTTATATTTAATGCTTATGCAGTTGTGTGGTGCACTCTGGATGATGGTTGATTATTTATCGTTGTCATTTTATACATGTGTTGTAGAAAATCCATATAATTAACATTATATGGTAATTGATTGGGCCTCATTCCAGTTTTGAAAATATAAATATTTGAAAAAGAAATATTTGAAATAGAATATTTGAAAATAGAAATATATGAAGCCGTGTTGATTAGATTGACGCCATTTTGACGCAAACGATATTTATATCGATTATATTCATTTTTATAATGAATATTGAAAAGTGATTTCAAAATCGAATTAGAAATTGAATTGAATAGAATTCAAATCGAATTAGAAATTGAATTGAACATAATTCAAATCGAATTGAATAGAAAATGAATTCGAATTAAATTGAATAGATTCGAAATTCGAATTAAATTGAAATGAATTGAAATTCGAATTAAATTGAAATTGATTTGAAATCAGTTTGAAATGAATTTAAAACGAATTTATATTGGAATATTCAATTTTGATTTGAAATTGAATATGAAGTTGAAACCGTTTTGAAAATGAATTTAAAACGATTTATAAAGCACGTTTTGAAAGGAAATCGACGAAGTATATATATTATATATATTATATATATATATAATAAAATGGCCTGAATAGAACGCGCCGCGCCACGGCAGTTCGCGAATTTCGACCATTGGCTTCGAATGGATATTGCGGGAGATTCGACCGTCGGATTCTACTAAAACCGGAACCGTTGGGTTCGTATCGAAAAGAGCTTTCTAACGAATATTAGAAATTTGAAATCTAACGGTTGGATTTGGAATTATGTCCAAATCAAATTTGGAAAAGGTCGCTGTAAGTGTAGTTCGATGGCCGTTGATGGAAATCGACTTTACGGGCCTTGATAAAATTATTAAAAATAGTAATAATTTGAATAAAATCATAAGAAATGATTTGGGAAGAATTAGGATGAAAAAACTCCATATTTGAAAAGATAAAAATAGATTTTTATCGAAATGAACTAGTTTTGAACTAGAATTATAATTCTATTTATTTTTAAAATAAATAAAGTGGATTTGAAATGGTTTTGAAAATAACCAGAATATCCAATAATTATATTGGAATGGATTTGAATCGAAATTGTCTTCGGAGTATTTCGATGTTGGATTTCGTGATGATACCGATATTGTTATGGGAATTTGAAAGATATATATATCGTTATTTCCAATACGATATTTGTTGGTCGTAGAATTTGATATTGAATATAAGCTGGTATATTTTCTATTCAGAGCCTTGTATTTAATATCAAATGTGATTTGGGTTTGTCGTGAATGGTGTCTTTATTAACACTGTTCTTAAGCCCAGTTGAGAAAAAGATTAAATCTTTTTATTTAGATTTAATGAAGTGTACCAATTAAATAATATTTAATTGGAATTGAATTGGTATTGATTTTTGGGTTTATCGTGAACAGTGTTTTAAATAACACTTGTTCTTTAACCCGATAATTAATGGAACGTGATTTTGGGTTGTCGTGAACGGTATCTTCAATAATACTGTTCTTAGACCCAAAGGAGTTAAGAAAATCAGAAACTAACTGGAGATTAGTTAAGTTGAATGGTTTCTGGGGTATTGATCTGATGTTGGTTTCGGCCTTCGGGGTTAATACTTAGGGAATTGCTCACTTGCTAATTTACGGTTAGGGACTGATTGAAATGTGATGTGATTTTGGGTTTATCGTGAACCGTGTTTTAAATGACACTGATTCTTTAACCCAGTCAAAGATTAAAACTAAGTGGAGTTTTAATGAATCTTTAATTAGATTGAAAAGATCGAGAATGGAGTATCACCAGTTTTACTCCAAACGGTAGTTAAATCTTTAATTAGATTTGAACGTGAAATGGTAATTGAATTAACCGATAACACCGTGGTGTTAGATATGAAGTATAACCAGTTTTACTTCATAGGTTGAATAGGTTGGGGTTGGGAAATTAAAACAAATGATTACTTCGGTAAGGTTCGTTAATCCCGACTAGTTTGAAGTGATATTCAAAGGAAGATTAAAGAATAAATTTAAAGGATTTATCTTTGATAAAATTAATGGGAACCTTTCCCTAAGAATGTGAAATTTAGAAACTAACTGTCGGTTAACTAAGCAGAATGGTTTTCTGGATATTGATCTAATGTTGGTTTCGGCCTTTGGGGTTAATATTTGGGGAATTATTCTCCTGATTAATTTACGGTTAGTGACTGATAAATTGGAATGAGGCGTATGTTGTGTTTGTAACACTTGTTTATTATATACGCGAGTTATTCTGAAAGATCGGGTTTATCCCATTCTGAATAACTGATTCGCTGATTAGTCGAAGGTGAAGACGGTGGTTGAAGACCGGAGGTCTTCACGTCGTTTGGATAATTACTGATGATCTTGATTGGTCCGTACACCCAAGAGGAGGGAATCAGTTGGTGATCGTCCAGACGTACTTGGAGATCGATGGATATGCGGGGTACTAGGTGTCCCCGGTTTCATTCAGACCCAGAACGTACTTGTAAATGGACTGCATGTCTGACATTGGATTTTATTCTGTGTGATTGATTTCTATTAAATATATATCTGTTTGGCGGCGGAGAATTTATTCTCTTGCTTAACAACCTTCTCTGAGACGCACGAGCTCAGGGGTTATATACTGATGGATATCAAACGCATAGAGTGAATTGCCTATGTGGCATGCCTAAGTGACAAATGATCAAGGCTTCTGTTGAAAAGTAAAGTCTTGTGGTTGATGATCAAAGCAAGGCCTTTGTGGCATAGCTTTGTGTAATGTTTACTTCGCGAGTTTCACACCCGGTATGAACCAAAAACGGGAGAAGGACCTCGGGGAGGACATGCGTTTCTTTCTAGTTAGAAGTGGCGTCAGTGGTTTTACACACCCTGTCGAGTTTGACTTATGTGGTTGTTACTGTTGCGAGGCGCCTCGGATATATCGGTGACTAGGTTAAGCCGATGGAGTCATTCGTTGGCTCATTTATGCCCCCATAGAGCGGGGAGACGTATTATTCAGACATAATAATCCACTCCGTGTGGACCGGCCCTGACGATCCAAGGCTTGTCTGGGCGCTTGCCTGAGGCTCGGGCTAGAGAGTCTCGAATCGGTGAGGATGATCCCTAGCCTCGATTCATACCATATATGATAACCCAATTTCCAATACGACATCTTGCGGTTTTGATTGTATACCTATATATGGTGACATAGTGGTATGGGGCATTCATGCCGTCTATGATTGATATTTATGATTGTATATAAAATCAGAAACTAACTGGAAACGAGCTAAGATGGGTGGTTTCTTGAGTATTGATCTGATGTTGGTTTCGGCCTTTGGGGTTAATACTTAGGGAATCGTCCTCTTACTAATTTGCGATTGGAGTCTGATTAAGAATCAAAAGATGAAATTTAGCGTATCAAGCATTCTTTGGCTATTATAAGGTAAAAACCCTATCCCCCGGCTTGCGTTGCATTGTGTGATAGGACCTGGGTCTTATAATAGCTTCATTTTTCTTTATTTAGCATTGCGCTATTTGTTTTATGCACTGGTATTCTTGGGAGGAAACCCGTTCCGTGTTATACGGCGTGGTCCCTTGATTTACCTAACTTTAAAATAAAGATTAATAACTGTTTTAGTTCTCACACCAGTCCCATGACTGACCTGGAGTTTATTGTTTTAACCTAAACTCTGGGTGCCCTTATTTTCGACATGGGCAGCTAGTAGTTTTGGTTTTGCAGATTTATATTCACAGGATCCTGATTTACAGCTGGAACGATGCTCGGAAAGCTTTGTATCCGTGTATTACTTTCAGTTGTGGTTTGTATTGTTTTTCCGCTGCTATGTAATTTATTGTAATCTCTGATATTTTTCTGTTGTATAATATTCATTTATACTCTGTATATTCTTGTATCTGATGGAATTATTGTAAATAACAATGAAATGTTCTTCCGTCTGCGTTCTTTTGTGGCTTGTTCTCGAAGTATCCGCTCTTTCCTTCACGGGGAAGTTACGGGTTTTTACAAAATTCGAATCTTTAAACCTCGAATCCAAATCACAGAAATCTTAACTTATCCACCTTTTAATTTGTTATTAAAGTTTGTAAAATATATATAAAAGAAAATTTAACTTTGAAAATAAATATATATATAAGTTTATAAAATTCGAAAATTAATTAGAAAATAGATTATAAACGTATATAAGTTTTAAATAATATAGAAAAAGGTTTAAAAGAATTTTTTACTATAACAAAAGTTTAAAATACTTATATAATTAAATTATATAGTTTAAAATAAATAAAATTATAAATAAAATCTTAAATAAGTATTTAAATCATTGTTTACTCATAAAATCATTTTAAAACATATAATTTAAAATTTACAGAATTTAAGTTTAAAATCTTTAAAATATAAATATAAAAAAATAAAATCCTAAGTTATTTTTTTAAAATCAAATTTTCTAAATCACTTTACTTCAAAAACATGACCAACGGTGTCCGTATATAGTTTTCTACCCTATGGTCAAGTGGTACGAATATTTATCATTTCAACCCGCAATTTAAATTTTATGTGTATATATCATTTCAACGCGCAATCCCAAATTCAGTAAAAAAACGTTCAGGTCTATCATTTCAACCCATAACGATTTTTCCCTAATCTAATGTTCATTCGGGTATGTATTAATTCGACCTATACTAATTTCCCTAAAATTATGGTAATTAGAAACATAATCAATCATCACAAGTCATACAAGTCATATATCATCAGTACACCTACATGTTATATATATATATATATATATATATATATATATATATATATATATATATATATATATCGTCGTGTCATATATGAAAGGTGTATACATATCAAATAAGACAATTTCTACTTGTGATCCTACACATTTCACAATAGTTCATTTGTGCTGAATTTAACAACCATGAAACAATGTAGGTGAAGTGTGAGATATACTCACCTTTCGTGGCACATAACGGAGAGGGCAAACGGATTGACATAGAATAAAACGATGACTCTCAAGCATGACTCAAAATGTTTTCAACTCGACGATGGCTCAATATTATTTTATAAGAGAGGGTTAGGGAAGTTCTCAACATACTGGTACAACTATTGGGTATTGGAATGGTTTTTTGAAACACAACACCAACTCAACTCAAAAATAAAACACAATAAATCCTTTTAAAAATATTATATATATATACACATGCACATAGAGGATACAAACCACTTATACACGCAAGTATGAAGGCACATAACGCATAAATGAGCCAGAGGGGTGGACCGTTGATCTGTTTGCTTGTAACAATTGGGAATTTCACTCGATCCAAATCGATCGCTAAACCGACCAAGACCGCTCGAAACCCCTGATTGTTTTGAGAACACGACAAATTGGAACACAAACAGAAGAACATTTCATTGCTTATTACAACAATTCCATCAGAATACAAGAATATCACAGAGTATGAATCAATATTACACATTTGATAAATATCAGAGATTTAAATTACATAGCAGAGGAAAAATAATACAACAAACAACTGAAAGAAATACACGGATACAGAGCTTTCCGAATATCACTTCAGCTATAAACCAGGATCCTGTGAATATAAATCTGCAAAACCAAAACTACTAGCTGCCCGTGTGGAAAATAGGGCACCAAGAGTTTAGGTTAAAACAATAAACTCCAGGTCAGTCATGTGACTGGTGTGAGAACTAAAACAGTTATTTAAAACTTTACTTTAAAAGAGAGTAATTCAAGGGACCACGCCATATAACACAGAATGGGTTTCCTCCCAAGAATACTAGTGCATAGAATAAACAACGCAATGCCTTTTGGAAAATTGAAGCTATTATAAGACCCAGGTCCCATCACACAATGCAACACAATCCGGAGGATAGGGTTTTCCCTTATAATAGCCAAATAATGCTTGATACGTTTAAAACAAATCATTTGATACAATTATAAGTGTATAGTGTCAAAACAACTTCAAATATAAATGTATTAATCCTAGACGGCATAACATCCCATGCTACTATGTCGCCAATACTAGGCTTTACAAATAAAACCGAAATGTCACATATTGGAAATTGGATTTCCGTCATGAGTCGAGGTAAGGGGAAAGCTCCTCTCCATTTGAGACACTCTAGCAAATGTCTCAGGACCACACACAGCGATCCTGGGAGCTTCAGGACCGGTCCTCTCTTACTTTTGAGGATTAATTATTCATGAACACACGTTTCTAGGTCCTATCAGACCTATATCCGAGGTACCTCGCATTCCAACAACCACATAGGTGAAAAATAATGTAAATATCAGGGCTGGTAGGTCACTGACACCACCCATAGTTAGAAAGAAACGTCATGTTCTCCCTGTAGTCCGATCCCGTTTTTGACTCATACCGAGGGGTGAGGCTCGGGAATAAACGCCATACACAAAGCTATGCCACACAGGCCATGCTTTGATCATCAACCACAAGACTTTGCTTTTCAATGGAAGCCTTGATCATTTGCCACTTAGGCATGCCACACAGGCAATTCATGCCATGCGATTGATATCCATCAATATATAACCTCTGAGCTCGTACGTCTCAGAAAAGGGCATTAAGCAAGAGAATAAATTCTCCGCCGCCAAATAGACATATATTTAATAGAAATCAATCACACAAAATAAAATCTAATGTCAGACACACAGTCCATTTACAAGTTCGTTCTGGGTCTGAACGAAACCGGAGGAACCTTATTCCTCGCATATCCATCGATCTCCAAGTACGTCTGGACGATCACCAACTGATTCCCTCCTCTTGGGTGTACAGCCCAATCAAGATCATCAATAATCATCCAAACGATGTGAAGACCTACGGTCTTCAACCACCGTCTTCATCGTCGACTTATCGTCGAATCGGTTACTCAGAATAGGTATAAACCCGGCCTTTCTGAATAACCCGCGTATATAATAAACAAGTGTTACACTAACACAACATACGCCTCATTCCAATTCAGAATATTCTTTTATTCAAATATTCACATTCTTAGGGAAAGGTTCCCATTAATTTTATCAAAAATAAATTCTTCTAAATTTATTCTCCAATCTTCCTTTGGATATCATTTCAAACCATATTATGGTTTTCCAAACTAGTCGGGATTAGCGAACAACATGAAGTAATCATTTATTTCATTTCCTAATCCCAACCTATTCATCCCATGGAGAAAAACTGGTAATACCCCATATCTAACATCACGGTGTTATCGGTAAATATTAATTACCATTTCACGTTCAAATCTAATTAAAGATTTCACTATCGTTTTGGAGAAAAACTGGTGATACTCTATTCTTGATCACTTTAATCTAATTAACGATTCATTAAAACTCCACTTAGTTTTAATCTTCCCAAAAATCCATATCCTGTCTTTAACTAGGTTAAAGAACCAATGTCATATAAAACACGATTCACGATAATCCCAAAATCACATTCCATTGTTGATCGGGTCAAAGAACATGTGTTATTCAAAACACCGCTCATGATAAACCCTAAAAACCAATTTAAATTCAATTCCAATTAAATACCAATTAACTGGACAATTCACTAAACCTTAATTAAAAGATTTATTCTTTTCTAAACTGGGTTCAAGAACAGTGTTATTTAAGACACCATTCACGACGAACCCAAAATCCCATTTGATATTAAATACAAGGCTCTGAATAGAAAATATATCGGCTTAAATTCAATATCAAATTCTGAAACCAACAAATATCGTATTGGAAATAACGATATAAATATATCTTTCAAATTTCCACAACCATATCTGAATAATCACGAAATCCAACATTGAAATATTCCGAAGATAATTTCGATTCAAATCCATCCCAATTCGTATATTGGAAATTCTTATTATTTTCAAAACCACTTCAAATCCAATTTATTTATTCAAAAACATTGGATTATAATTCTAGTTCATAACTAGTTCATTTTGATAAAAATACAATTTTATCCTTTTTAAATATGGAATTTTACAACCCTATTCTTTCCAAATCATTTATTATGATTTTACACAAATTATTGATATTTTTAATAATTTTATCAAGGCCCGCACAGTAGATTTCCAATAATGGTCGTCGAACTGCACTTACAACGACCTTTTCCAAATTTGATTTGGACATAATTCCAAATCCAACCGTTAGATTTCAAATTTCTAATATTTATTGGAAAGATCTTTTCGATACGAACCCAACGGTTCCGGTTTCAGGAGAATCCGACGGTCGGATCTCCTGTAACGTCAATTCGAAGTCAATGGTCGAAACTCGCGAACTGCCGCGCCGCGGTACGGCGCGTTCTATTCAGGCCATTTAATATATATATTATATATATTTCATCGATTTCAATTCTAAACGTATTTTATAAATCGTTTTAAATTCGTTTTAAAAACGATTTCAACTTCATATTCAATTTTAAATCAAAATTGAATATTTCATATCATTAATATATAAATGATAATATTTTCAAAACGTTATATTTTGAAATCCCTTCCTTTTCTATATTCATTATAAAAACGAATATAATTGATATAAATATCGTTCACGTCAAAATGGCGCATATCTAATCAACACGGCTTTATATATTTCAATAACTTCGTTATTGTATTCAACAAATGAATATTTTCTTCAACACATGAATATATATTTTATTCAACACATGAATATTTATCCATTCTTACTTACAATAAAAATGTGAATTTTATTGTATAAATATTTTATTCGACACATGAATATTTTCAACACATGAATATTCTCAACACATGAGTATCGTCAACACATGACTATTTTTGTTATTTTATATATTTGATGAAATTGTGATTTTATATCAATTAATTCTTAATCAGACTCTAACCGTAAATTAGTAAGAGGACAATTTCCTAAATATTAACCCCGAAGGCCGAAATCAACATTAGATCAATACCCAGGAAACCACTCATCTTAGCTCATTTCCGGTTAGTTTCTAATTTTATATATGATAAAGACGTAATTTTATCATTTAGAGATTTTTCTCAACACATGAATTTTCTTATATTTTATTCAACACATGAATATATATTTTATTCAACACATGAATATTTATTTTATTCAACACATGAATATATATTTTATTCAACACATGAATATTTATTTTATTCAACACATAAATAAATATTTTATTCAACACATGAATTT
The DNA here is from genome assembly GCA_030737875.1 of Allium sativum. Lineage (NCBI taxonomy): Eukaryota > Viridiplantae > Streptophyta > Magnoliopsida > Asparagales > Amaryllidaceae > Allium > Allium sativum. Next base: position 196,309,074 of record CM060910.1, on the reverse strand, counting down.
TCTTTTATAATATTCTTTATTTTCCAAATTGGAATGAGTCTCAATCAATCACCATATAATGTTAATTATATGGATTCCATACAACCCATGTATATAATAGCAACGATAAATAATCAACCATCATCTAGGGTGCACCACACAACTGCATAAGCATTAAATATAAATAATTAACGCTTATAAAGTCTGTCATCCAAACGATCGACATACAACTAAATAATTGGGATTAGTCTACGACAAATATCATCCCAACATCCGTGTGGGGTTTCAAATCAACAAACACAGATTTTTATTTGTGCAGTTGGGCGATGTGTAAAATTTATCGTCCCAATCAATATCAGTCAAATGGGTGTAGATAAACAAATCGTCTGATTTGTAAATGAATATCTATTTACATTCATGTTAAATTTATATTTTTAATGATAAATAATTTATTTCAACACATGAATATATTTCCATTCATTTCACATCACAATCAATTTTCACCACACAACAAAATCAAACAAGTCGTCCATAGTCTGTGGACAACGAGTGTCGGGTGCTGCTGAGCACCGTCTACATCCTAATATATATTTTTAACTAGAAAACAAGAGTTAAAGTGAGAAGTTCTCACCAAGAGCTAAACCAAACGCCACGACTCTTCATATGTAGGAAATCTTCATCTTGTTTCCAGCGTAGTTTGTTTCACGAAGTTTATATTAAAAATCACATTTTTATAACTTCGCTATATATATAAAAATCACATTTTTATACTGCTACTATATAGATAAAAATTCTATTTTTATAACGGTGTTCATATAATAAAGATCATATTTTTATCACGCTAACTTCATAATAAAAAAATTATTTTTATATCGCCACTCATATAAAAAATCACATTTTTAGTTCACTATATATATATATATAAATCATTATTTTCCAACGTAAAAATCGAAGTTTTTTAATGTTAAAAATCAAATCTTTTTTCATATAAAAAATCTATTCTTTCCATGTATAAAGATCATTCCTTTTCATTTCTAAAGATCTAAACGTTTTATGATATCTATTTCATAATGAAGACCATATTTTTATACATCGTCATATATATATAAAAGATGACATTTTTATATGAATAATAATCAAACCCTTTTAGATGCAAAACACTGTATATATTTTTCCCATAAAAACTTATCTTTTTATTTTTTTTATAAAAAATCATATCTTTTCAGTTTTAAAAATCATACCTTTGCCTAAGTACTAATCGTATTTTTAACTAAGTAAAAACCTTCATTTTTATCTAAGTAAAAATTGCATTTTTACCTACATAAATAAATAAATTAAAAACTCACTTTGGTGATCGAAGGGGACGAGGGTGGCGCGGTTCAGAGAGAGGAGGGGTGCGGATCCGTAAGCGGGCTGGGTTGCTTCGGGGGAGGGGGGCTGTGCGATTTGGGGTTCGAGTGGGGGGGGGGGTTAACGGGTATCACGGGTTCGATTTAGGTGGAAGGGGGAAGAAGAAGGAGAGCGGAGGAGAGGGGGCGAGGCTGCGGTGGTCGGCCAGGCGGAGGGGGCGTCGGAGCGAGGGGCGGCGGCTCCCTCTTCCTTTTTCTTTTTATTTCGATTGTAAATGAAGAGAAAGAGGTGGGAAGAATGGGGTTATACTATATAATATATATATTTAATTATTTTAAATTCTAAAAAGCAATTTTTATTTTCAACTCGAAATCGAACCTATCAACTGTCGTCCACAACTAATTAGCCCCATTCCGAACACAATGGGATAGGCCTCGTAAGCCAATTCGACTGTTACGATCGGTTTCTGTTCAAATCAAAATATAACTCTATATATTGAATTTGAGCGCACATTTCAATTTACCGGTGCCACATACATACTCTAAAAATTCCCAAAATATATTTTCTAGCACTATACGGTCCTAACAAAACTAATTTCATCGAATTCTGAGACCGTTTGAAAAATGGCCATTTTAAAGGGCCAAAATTCCATAGTGACTATTCTGAATTTTCAACTGGACACAACTTTTTATTCCTGCTATGAAATTTTGATTTTTCGGATTCATTGGAAAGATATTTTCAAATAGATTCTAATATTTTTTGTTTTGCCAAAATCCGGTTTATTTTTAATCCTGTACATTCATTTGAAATTTGAAATCGAATTTTCGAACTACCGTGCCATTTTCAATTCCTTTTATATTTAAAATAAAATATTTATATTCTAATGACGATCTATATAAATATATACGTTCTAATTCTATTCAAATTAAATTTCTCATCATCATTATTTAAAATAATTCATTTTAAATATTAAAAATTCATTAAAATTGCCAAAATAAAAATTTTAAATTAGCTCAGATTTCCGGGTTATTACAATCTCCCCCACTTAAAACTTTTCGTCCCCGAAAAGGAACGAAGCTGAAAGTTAAACCTAATCAACTCAACTTTCATTATTTTCATTACGGCTTAAGTTCTTCAACTTTTCAGTTTCTTAAAACTTTTCAAAATTTTCAAAAATTTGGCTAACACCCTAAATTTTCGAAAAATTTCGCCATGACCTCCCCTGCACTGGGAGCTTCGGGATATTTCAAATAGCCTCCCATGGCCCTCACCAATCCAAAAGAAAAAGAAAAGGCAAAGCGGCTAGCCAATCGGCTCATAAAATCATCAAATCCCCAAGAAATGCAATAAACATGTACCTATTTGTCGGGCATACAATTTTATTCCTCTTCTCTAGCCTCCTTGCTATGACCTATTCAATGTATATACATGTACATATATGCAATTGTAATCAATTTTCAATTCAGTTCTAAATTTGGTTCCATTAGGCTAAATGGTTCAAAATTTTAATAAATGAAACCAATAATCAAACAACATAATCAGCAATCAATTAGTGAATTATCGTTTCAAATTCATAACTTTGATATATATATATATATATACACAAAAAATCAGGTTTTTGATGTCAAATAACAACAATAAACCTATCTAGTTTTGGTTCTCACACCAATCTGATGGAAATATATAGATATCCCACTTTCGAAACTCGAAAATAAATACTGGTAACGCTGCAGCATTATCAGAATCACTCCGGGCAACTAGAGTGTGATTCTATATCTATCCAGTATATTAAAACTTTGAATATACGTTCGTGACGCGTATATGCAAAATCTATATATACTCGATTGTCCAAATTCAATACAAATAAAATATTCAAATACGTACAAAATGTTTAATTATCAAAACAGAACTTGTTTTCGTTTTTATTTTAAAAAATAACACTCTTTTGACTCTCTCTAGGATACTACTGATCCCATCTCTAACGAGCCATTCTTATTGTACATTACTAGTCCAATCTCTGATGAATTCTTCCATTTGGTTCTAATTGTCTTGTTCTCGAGCTCTGTAAACCAAAGCTCTGATACCAAATGTAACAATTGGGAATTTAAGCTCTGTAAACCAAAGCTCTGATACCAAATGTAACAATTGGGAATTTTGCTCGATCTGAATCGATCGCCAAACTGACCAAGACCATTCAAAACCCCTGATTGTTTTGAGAACACGACAAATTGGAACACAAACAGAAGAATATTTCACTGCTTATTACAACAATTCCATCAGAATACAAGAATATCACAGAGTATGAATCAATATTACACATTTGATAAATATCAGAGATTTAAATTACATAGCAGCGGAAAAATAATACAACACATAACTGAAAGAAATACACGGATATAGAGCTTTCCGAATATCACTTCAGCTATAAATCAGGATCCTGTGAATATAAATCTGCAAAACCAAAACTACTAGCTGCCGGTGTGGAAAATAGGGGCACCCAGAGTTTAGGTTAAAACAATAAACTCCATGTCAGTCATGTGACTGGTGTGAGAACTAAAACAGTTATTCAAAACTTTACTTTAAAAGAGAGTAATTCAAGGGACCACGCCATATAACATGGAACGGGTTTCCTCCCAAGAATACTAGTTCATAGAATAAACAACGCAATGCATTTTGGAAAAATGAAGCTATTATAAGACCCAGGTCCCATCACACAATGCAATGCAAGCCGGAGGATAGGGTTTTCCCTTATAATAGCCAAATAATTCTTGATACGTTTAAAACAAATCATTTGATACTATTATAAGTGTATAGTGTCAAAACAACTTCAAATATAAATGTATCAATCCTAGATGGCATAGCATCCCATGCTACTATGTCGCCAATACTAGGCTCTACAAATAAAACCGAAATGTCACATATTGGAAATTGGATTTCTGTCATGAGTCAAGGCAAGGGGAAAGCTCCTCTCTATTCAAGACACTCTAGCAAATGTCTCAGGACCACACACAGCGATCCTGGATGCTTCAGGGCCGGTCCTCTCTTACTTTTGAGGATTAATTATTCCTGAACACACGTTTCCCTGTCCTATCAGACCTATATCCGAGGTGCCTCGCATTCCAACAACCACACAGGTGAAAAATAATGTAAATGTCAGGGCTGGTAGGTCACTGACACCACCCATAGCTAGAAAGAAATGTTGTGTTCTCCCTGCAGTCCGATCCCCTTTTTGACTCATACCGAGGTGAGAGGCTCGCGAATTAACGCCATACACAAAGCTATGCCACACATGCCGTGCTTTGATCATCTACCACAAAACTTTGCTTTTTCAATAGAAGCCTTGATCATTTTCCACTTAGGCATGCCACACAGGCAATTCATGCCATGCGATTGATATCCATCAATATATAACCTCAGAGCTCGTACGTCTCAGAGAAGGGCGTTAAGCAAGAGAATAAATTCTCCATCGCCAAACAAATATATATTTAATAGAAATCAATCACATAGAATGAAATCCAATGTCAGACACACAGGCCATTTACAAGTTCGTTCTGGGTCTGAACGAAACCGGAGGAACCTTATTCCTCGCATATCCATCGATCTCCAAGTACGTCTGGACGATCACCAACTGATTCCCTCCTCTTGGGTGTACAGCCCAATCAAGATCTTCAATAATCATCCAAACGATGTGAAGACCTCCAGTCTTCAACCATCGTCTTCATCGTCGACTTATCGTCGAATCGGTTATTCAGAATGGGTATAAACCTGGCCTTTCCGAATAACCCGCGTATATAATAAACAAGTGTTACACAAACACAACATACGCCTCATTCCAATTCAGAATATTCTTTTATTCAAATATTCACATTCTTAGGGAAAGGTTCCCATTAATTTTATCAAAGACAAATTCTTATAAATTTATTCTTTAATCTTCCTTTGGATATCATTTCAAACCATATTATGGTTTTCCAAACTAGTCAGGATTAGCGAACCACACCGAAGTAATCATTTATTTTATTTCCTAGCTCCAACCTATTCATCCCATGGAGCAAAACTGGTAATACCCCATATCTAACACCACGGTGTTATCCGTACATATTAATTACCATTTCATGTTCAAATCTAATTAAAGATTTAACTATCGCTTTGGAGCAAAACTGGTGATACTCCATTCTCGATCATTTTAATCTAATTAAAGATTAAGTAAAACTCCACTTAGTTTTAATCTTCCCAAAAATCCATATCCTATCTTTGACTGGGTTAAAGAACCAATGTCATATAAAACACGGTTCACGATAATCCCAAAATCACATTCCATTGTTAACCGGGTTAAAGAACAGGTGTTATTCAAAACACCGCTCACGATAAACCCCAAAAACCAATTTAAATTCAATTCCAATTAAATACTAATTAACTGGACAATTTCACTAAATCTTAATTAGAAGATTTATTCTTTTCTAAACTGGGTGCAAGAACAATGTTATTAAAGACACCATTCACGATGAACCCAAAAGCCCGTTTGTTATTAAATACAAGGCTCTGAATAGAAAATATATCGGCTTATATTCAATATCAAATTCTGAAACCAACAAATATCGTATTGGAAATAACGATATAAATATATCTTTCAAATTTCCACAAACATATCTGAATAATCACGAAATCCAACATCGAAATATTCCGAAGATAATTTTGATTCAAATCCATCCCAATTCGTATATTGCAAATTTTGATTATTTTTAAAACCACTTCAAATCCAATTTATTTGTTCAAAAACATTGGATTATAATTCTAGTTCATAACTAGTTCATTTCGATAAAAACACATTTTTATCCTTTATAAATATTGGATTTTTCACCCCAATTCTTTCCAAATCATTTATTATGATTTTACACAAATTATTGATATTTTTAATAATTTTATCAAGGCCCGTACAGTCGATTTCCAATAACGGTCGTCGAACTGCACTTACAGCGACCTTTTCCAAATTTGATTTGGACATAATTCCAAATCCAACCGTTAGATTTCAAATTTCTAATATTCATTGGAAAACTCTTTTCGATACGAACCCAACGGTTCCTATTTCAGGAGAATCCGACGGTCGGTTTCCCGTAACGTCAATTCGAAGTCAATGATCGAAATTCGCGAACTACCACGGCGTGGCGCGTTCTATTCAGGCCATTTAATATATATAATATATATTTCGTCGATTTCAATTCTAAGCATATTTTATAAATCGTTTTAAATTCGTTTTAAAAACGATTTCAACTTCATATTCAATTTTAAATCAAAATTGAATATTCCATATCATTAATATATAAATGATAATATTTTCAAAACGTTATATTTTGAAATCCCTTCCTTTTCTATATTCATTATAAAAATGAATATAATCGATATAAATATCGTTCGCGTCAAAATGGCACATATCTAATCAACACGGCTTTATATATTTCAATAAATTCGTTATTGTATTCAACAAATGAATATTTTATTCAATACATGAATATGTATTTTATTCAACACATGAATATTTATCCATTCTTACTTACAATAAAAATGTGAATTTTATTGTATAAATATTTTATTCGACACATGAATATTTTCAGCACATGAATATTCTCAACACATGAGTATCGTCAACACATGACTATTTTTGTTATTTTATATATTTGATGAAATTGTGAATTTATATCGTTTAATTCTTAATCACAATCTAACCGTAAATTAGTAAGAGGACAATTCCCTAAATATTAACCCCGAAGGCCGAAACCAACATCAGATCAATACCCAGGAAACCATTCATCTTAGATCATTTCCGGTTAGTTTCTAATTTTATATATGATAAAGACGTGAATTTTATCGTTTAGAGATTTTCCTCAACACATGAATTTTCTTTTATTCATCACATGAATATATATTTTATTCAACACATGAATATTTATTTTATTCAACACATGAATATATATTTTATTCAACACATGAATATTTATTTTATTCAACACATGAATATATATTTTATTCAACACATGAATTTTCTTTTATAATATTCTTTATTTACCAAATTGGAATGAGGCCCAATCAATCACCATATAATGTTAATTATATGGATTCCATACAACACATGTATATAATAGCAACGATAAATAATCAACCATCATTGTAATAACCCGGAAAATCCGAGCCAATTTAAAATTTTTATTTTGTCAATTTTGATGGATTTTGAATATTTAAAATGATTTATTTTAAATAATAACGACGAGAAATTTAGTTTTAATAGAATTAGAACGTATATATTTATATAGATTGTCATTAGAATATAAATATTTATTTTAAAATATAAAAGGAATTGAAAATGGCGCGGTAGTTCGAAAATTCGATTTCAAAGTTCAAATGAATGTACAAGATTTTAGCGAAACCAAAAATATTAGAATCTATTTGAGAATATCTTTCCAACGAATCTGAAGGATCGAAATTTCATAGCGGGAATCAAAAGTTATGGCCAAATGAATTTTCAGAAAGGTCGTTATAGAGTATATATATCCCTTGAAAATAGACATTTTGCAAACGACCTCAGAATTCGACGAAACCACATTTGTTGGATCCGGGATGTCAAATTATTACTAGGTTTCAAATTCCATAATTTTTGAAGTTAATATGTGAGCGTGGCGAAGGAAAATGAGTTTGTTCGATTTCAGTTAAATTGGATCGACCAGAAAATGGCCATTTTTCAAACGGTCTCAGAATTTGACGAAATTAGTTTTGTTAGGACCGTATCGTCGATACGAAGCTAGAAATAATTTTTCTGGAATTTATAGAGTTAGTATGTGGCCCCGGTAAATTGAAATGTGCGTTCAAATCCAATATTATTGATTTATATTTTAATTTTGATGAAAACTGATCAAAACATTAGAATTGGCCTACGAAACATATTCCATTATGTTCGGAATGGGGGTATTTGGCTAGGGATGACAGTCGTTGGGTTTGATTAGGGGTTCATATCAAAACATGAGTATTTTTGGAATTTAAAATATAAAATAATATAAAATTTTCTATATAAAGGCCATAAAAACCCTAGCCAATTCAGGGTGCCGCCATCTCGTTTTCAACGAGCAGAAAAGCTCGAAACTTTCCCCCTAAATTCCGATCAATTCATGCAATAAATTGAAGAGCTACAAAAGGAAAATTCAAGAGGGAAGCACGAGCTTTCAATCCCTACTGGTGTGATTTAAAACCATGGAGAAACGAGCTCGAATTCCGAGCAAGAAGGACCGCCGTTTAAGGCGGATTTTGTGGGTCCAGGGCCCACCGAACTGGCGGTGGTGGCCAGCGCTAGTAGGCGACGCCAAGCCGCGTCGGGGCTCACCTCTGATCATCGTCTGACCACCTAGGATGGCGTGCGCAAGGGGAGAAGAGTCTGGAGCGGGTGGCGGTTGTATTGTTAAAGGAAGAAGGTTTAATTTAACCTTAATTAGAGATTAATCATTAATTATATTAAATTGTAATTAAAGTTTAAAGTCTCGTATCTTTGTCATACGATGTAATAAAAATGCAAACTCAGTTGCTTTGGATTCGCATCAGAAAACTCTACAACATAGAACAGACCAGAATGGAAATGAAGCTGATTAGAATTTCAGGAAAATTCAAAATCAAAACAGAACAGAAAATTCAGATAAACCGACGGAGGGGATCCCAAAGTGAGATTTCTCTCACTATAATTTTCTGTATAGTTATTTATTTCATAACTGCATATATGAACTGTTCCCCGTCGTCTACAGACCATGGATGACCTGTTTGTTTGGTTGTATTCTATGTGAAAATCGATCGTGATGTGAAATGAATTATATATATTAGAAGTGTATGAAATATATATACGATGTGAAATTATATATATATATATATATATATATGAGATGAAAATATATATATATGTGTTGAATAAAATATATACAATGTGAAATGAAAATATTATATATATGAAAAGTGAAAACATTATATATATATATAAAAGTAAAAAGATTATATATATGAAAGTGAAAAGATAATATATATAAAAGTGAAAACATTGTATATATAAAAGTGAAAACATTATATATATGAAAGTGAAAACATTATATATATGAAAGTGAAAATATTATATATAGAAAAGCGAAAACATTGTATATATAAAAGTGAAAACATTATATATATGAAAGTGAAAATATTATATATATGAAAGTGAAAACATTGTATATATGAAATGAAAAATAATGTATATATGAAATGAATTATATATATATATATAAGAAGTGAATAATATATATATGAAGTGCGAATGAAATAAATGTTGATTGGTTAAAAATAAAATTTTTAACATATATATACACTGTATAAAATTGACATGCATATGGAATATTCAATTTTGATATAAAATTGAAAATGAAATTGAAATCGTTTTTGAAACGAATTTAGAACGATTTATAAAATACGTTTTGAATTGAAATCGATGATATATATATAATATATATATTATATAAATTTAATGGCCTGAATAGAACACGCTGCGCTGTGGTAGTTCGCGAATTTCGACCATTGACTTCGAACGGACATTACGGGAGATCCGACCGTCGGATTCTCCTGAAACCAGAACCGTTGGGTTCGTATCGAAAAGAAATTTCTAATGAATATGAGAAATTTGAAATCTAACGGATGGATTTGGAATTATGTCCAAATCAAATTTGGAAAAGGTCGTTGTAAATGCAGTTCCATGACCGTTGATGGAAATCGACTGTACGGGCCTTGATAAAATTATCAAAAATAGTAATAATTTGTGTAAAATCATAATAAATGATTTGGAAAGAATTAGGCTGAAAAATCACATATTTGAAAAGATAAAAATAGATTTTATCGAAATGAACTAGTTATTAACTAGAATAATAATTTATTTATTTTTAAATAAATAAATTGGATTTGAAATGGTTTTAAAAATAACTAGAATTTCCAATATATGGATTGGAATGGATTTGAATCGAAATTATCTTCGAAATATTTCGATGTTGGATTTCGTGATTATACAGATATGGTTGTGGAAATTTGAAAGATATATTAATATCGTTATTTCCAATACGATATTTGTTGGTTTCAGAATTTGATATTGAATATAAGCCGATATATTTTCTATTCTGAGCCATGTATTTAATATCAAATTGGATTTGGGGTTTGTCGTGAACTGTGTTTAAATGACGTTAGTTCTTTAACCCGCATAAAAGCAGGATTAATTTCCAAAAAGTAGAACAATCAATATGAAATGATTTTAGAGATGAAACCAATTGGGGTTTGAATAAATCTTTAATTAGATTTGGATGAATGAATGGTGATTAAATTTACCAGAACATGTGATGTGATTAAACCAAATTTACTAAGTTGTTGATATTGATTGTGGTTAATTGATTGTTTGGATGGTGCTTGACCAGTTTATGAGCAGAATATGCCTTTACATTTAGCATTGGGTTGGGTAAAGATATCTATGTGCTAACACCTTGTGAAACACTTCACGATTTGACGATAGGGTGTTTAGCGATGTTGTGTTCATTTCAAATTTAATGAATGATTGTGAAATGATACATTTTTCTTAAGTGAAAAGAAATGTATTCCCGATTTTGGACAGGGAATGTTTTATAAAATAGAAAGGATTTCGAGGCCTAAACCCAATACTATCGAAGAGATTTTGAAATGTATTATGTGTTATATTGTGGTTCATCACATATTTGATTAGTTGCTATTAATGATGTATCTGGTTGGTGGCGGAGAATTTATTCTCTTGCTTAACACCCTTCTTTGAGACGTACGAGCTCAAAGGTTATGTGATTAATAGTGACTGATCATATGTGTGAATTACTGATGTGAAGTACTATATTTTGAAAGTACTTGCAATTATTATGTTGTGAAATGATTTTTCGCTAAAGATTCGGGTAACCCTGAAACTAAAAGTATGGGTGAGAGGGCGGTGTATGCTCTCCATGTGTGGGAGGTGCATCGTCGGTGTAGCCTGCTCCTATGTGGGGTAGGTGCACATTTATATATCAAGTTGCTAGGTGCATACCCTTTGCCTTGTCGATGGGGAGCACGATATTTAGTTGCATACTTGTCCGTATGCATTGTTATGTTTTGGAATTCATATTTCCAAACGATTTGATTTGAGATCCCGAAGTGAAATCTACTTTGATATAGAAAGTTAGATAGGTATTTCAAATGATTTGAAATAAGAAATCGGGAATAAAATCCGAAGGAATAATTTCAGTAAATTGAATTGGATTTGGAAAATCTAAGTGGTGATTAATCTAAATGGGTAGATTGGGATATTGCATGTTGATTGATGCATAGTAGATCCATATCTATATTACCGACTGTCGTTTATACACTGACATTCATGGGGGTAAACCCGTTCCGCGTTAGCGGCGTGGTCCTGTGATCTGTCTTATGATTAAATAAGTTAATTTTAACTATAGAGTTTCTCACACCAGTCCCATGACTGACCTGTAGTTTGCTTTTCCCTTGCAAACTCGGGTGCCCCTATTTTCCACACGAGCAGTCAAGTAGTTTTATTTTACAGATATATTAAGCAGGATTCTGGATTGAAGCTTTAAGCTATGTCCAGGCATTTACAGTCTTCCGCTGTGTAGTTTATATTTCCGCTGTGCATTGTATTACATTTATGTAAATTTATCTTCCGCTGTGTATTATTTTCGATATACTCTGATATTCTGTACTCTGATGTAACATTATTATGATGTTTATAAAAGTCTTCTGTTGTTTGTTCTGATGTGTTGTATACCCAGAGTTAGCGTATGCGGGATTCGAACGGTGTTGGTCGGTTTAGCGATCGATTAGGACCGGACGAAATTCGTGTCGTTACAGCTGGTATCAGAGTTTTGGTTAAACTCAAATCTTTGGGGCACAACTCGTTAGAACATAATAAAAGACTCATCAGAGGTAGGATTAGTAATGTCCTACAAAAGAATCCTCATTAGAGATAGAATCAGTAGCATTCTAGAATGAGTGACTCGTTAGAGATGGTGTTAGAAACGCCTCAGAATGAGTTGAGAGTCATAAGTTTATAAATAACGAATTTGTGATTATATATATAATCTGGTTTTAAAAATAGGATTTTTGAGTATATATATAAAGTTATATATTTGAAAAGTTAATCAATAAATTGATTGTTGGTTGTGTTGTTTGATTTTTGGTTAATTAATTAGAATTTTGAACCATTTAGCCAAATTGAACAAATGTTGAACTGAATTGAAAATTGTTTGGAATTGCATGCATATACATGCACTTACATTGTACAGGTCATAGCAAGGAGGCTAGAGCAGAAAAATAAAATTGTTTACCCGACAAATAGGTACATATTTATTGAATTCATTGGGTTTGGATGATTTTATGAGCCGATTGGCTAGCCGCTTGGCTTTTTCTTTTTCTTTTGGATTGAAGAACGCCATGGGAGGCTATATGAAATATCCCGAAGTCCCCGGTGCAGGGGAGGTTATGGGGAAATTTTTCGAAAATTTAGGGTGTTAGCCAAAATTTTCAAAAATTTGAAAAGTTCTTAGAAACTGAAAAGTTGAAGAACTTAAGCCGTAATGAAAACAATGAAAGTTGAGTTGGTTTGTTAAACAACTTTCAGCTTCGTTCCTTTTCGGGGACGAAAAGTTTTAAGTAGGGGAGATTGTAATAACCCAGAAAATCCGAGCCAATTTAGATTTTTTATTTTGTCAATTTTGATGGATTTTGAATATTTAAAATGATTTATTTTAAATAATAACGACGAGAAATTTAGTTCTAATAGAATTAGAACGTATATATTTATATAGATCGTTGTTAGAATATATATATTTATTTTAAATTATAAAAGGAATTGAAAATGGCGCGGTAGTTCGAAAATTCGATTTCAAAGTTCAAATGAATGTACAGGATTCAATTAATATAAACCAGATTTTAGCGAAACCAAAAATATTAGAATCTATTTGAGAATATCTTTCCAACGAATCCGAAGTATCGAAATTTCATAGCAGGAATCAAAAGTTATGGCCAAATGAATTTTCAGATTGGTCGCTATAGAGTACATATAGCCCTTGAAAATAGACATTTTGCAAACGACTTCAGAATTCGACGAAACCACTTTTGTTGGATCCAGGATGTCAAATTATTACTAGGTTTCAAATTCCATAATTTTTGAAGTTAATATGTGAGCGTGGCGAAGGAAAATGAGTTTGGTCGATTTCAGTTAAATTGGATCGACCAGAAAATGGCCATTTTTCAAACGGTCTCAGAATTTGACGAAATTAGTTTTGTTAGGACTGTATCGTCGATACGAAGCTAGAAATAATTTTTCTAGAATTTATAGAGTTAGTATGTGACCCCGGTAAATTGAAATGTGCGTTCAAATCCAATATATATTGATTTATATTTTAATTTTGATGAAAACTGATCAAAACTTTAGAATTGGCCTATGAAACATATTCCATTGTGTTCGGAATGGTGGTATTTGGCTAGGGATGACAGTCATTGGGTTTGATTTGGGGTTCGTATCAAAACACGAGCACTTTTGGAATTTAAAATATAAAATAATATAAAATTTTCTATATAAAGGCCATAAAATCCCTAGCCAATTCAGGACGCCGCCATCTCGTTTTCAACGAGAAGAAAAGCTCGAAACTTTCCCCCTAAATTCCGATCAATTCATGCAATAAGTTGAAGAGCTCCAAAAGGAAAATTCAAGAGGGAAGCACGAGCTTTCAATCCCTACGGGTGTGATAAAAAACCGTGGAGAAACGAGCTCGAATTCCGAGCAAGAAGGACCGTCGTTTAAGGCGGATTTCATGGGTCCAGGCCCCACCGAACTGGTGGTGGTAGCCAGCGCTAGTAGGCGACGCCAAGCCGTGTCGGGGGCTCACCTCTGATCATCGTCCGACCACCTAGGATGGCGTGCGCAAGGGGAGAAGAGTCTGGAGCAGGTGGCGGCTGTATCGTGAAAGGAGGAAGGTTTGATTAAACCTTAATTAGAGATTAATCATTAATTAATTATATTAAATTGTAATTAAAGTTTAAAATCTCATATCTTTGTCATACGATGTCAGAAAAATGCAAACTTAGTTGCGTTGGATTCGCATCATAAAACTCTACAACATAGAACAGACCAGAATGGAAATGAAGCTGATTAGAGTTTCAGGAAAATTAAAAATCAAAACAGAACAGAAAATTCAGATAAATTGACGTAGGGGATCCCAAAGTGAGAATTCTCTCATTATAATTTTCTATACAGTTATTTATTTCATAACTGCATATATGAATGGTTCCCCGTCGTCCACAGACCATGGACGACCTGTTTGTTTGGTTGTATTCAGTATGAAAATTGATCGTGATGTGAAATGAATTATATATATTAGAAGTGTATGAAATAAATATACGATGTGAAATAATATATATATATATATATATATATGAGATGAAAATATATATATATATGTGTGTGTGTGTGTTGAATAAAATATATACGATGTGAAATGAAAATATTATATATATGAAAAGTGAAAACATTGTATATATAAAAGTAAAAAGATTATATATATGAAAGTGAAAAGATAATATATATAAAAGTGAAAACATTGTATATATAAAAGTGAAAACATTGTATATATGAAAGTGAAAACATTATATATATGAAAGTGAAAATATTATATATATAAAAGTGAAAACATTGTATATATAAAAGTGAAAACATTATATATATGAAAGTGAAAATATTATATATATGAAAGTGAAAACATTGTATATATGAAATGAAAAATAATGTATATATGAAATGAATTATATATATAAGAAGTGAATAATATATATATGAAGCGCGAATGAAATAAACGTTGATTGGTTAAAAATATAATTTTTAACATATATATACACTGTATAAAATTGTCATGTATATGGAATATTCAATTTTGATATAAAATTGAAAATGAAGTTGAAATCGTTTTTGAAACGAATTTAGAACGATTTATAAAATACGTTTTGAATTGAAATCGATGAAATATATATAATATATATATTATATAAATTTAATGGCCTGAATAGAATGCATCGCGCAGCGGCAGTTCGCGAATTTCGACCATTGACTTCGAACGGACATTACGGGAGATCCGACCGTCGGATTCTCCTGAAACCGGGACCGTTGGGTTCGTATCGAAAAGAGCTTTCTAACGAATATGAGGAATTTGAAATCTAACGGTTGGATTTGGAATTATGTCCAAATCAAATTTGGAAAAGGTCGCTGTATGTGCAGTTCGATGGCCGTTGATGGAAATCAACTGTACGGGCCTTGATAAAATTATCAAAAATAGTAATAATTTGTGTAAAATCATTAATTGGGCTGAAAAATCCCATATCTGAAAAGATAAAAATAGATTTTATCGAAATGAACTAGTTATTAACTAGAATAATAATTTATTTACTTTTAAATAAATAAATTGGATTTGAAATGGTTTTAAAAATAACCAGAATTTCCAATATATGGATTGGAATGGATTTGAATTGAAATTATCTTCGGAATATTTCGATGTTGGATTTCGTGATTATATAGATATGGTTGTGGAAATTTGAAAGATATATTAATATCGTTATTTCCAATACGATATTTGTTGGTTTCAGAATTTGATATTGAACATAAGCCGATATATTTTCTATTCAGAGCCTTGTATTTAATATCAAATTGGATTTGGGGTTTGTCATGAACTGTGTTTAAATAACAATAGTTCTTTAACCCACGTAAAAGCAGGATTAATTTCCAAAAAGTAGAACAATCAATATGAAATGATTTTAGAGATGAAACCAATTGGGGTTTGAATAAATCTTTAATTAGATTTGGATGAATGAATGGTGATTAAATTTACCAAAACACGTGATGTGATTAAACCAAATTTACTTAGTTGTTGATATTGATTGTGGTTGATTGATTGTTTGGATGGTGCTCGACCAGTTTATGAGCAGAATATGCCTTTACATTTAGCATTGGGTTGGGTAAAGATATCTGTGTGCTAACACCTTGTGAAACACTTCACGATTTGACGATAAGGTGTTTAGCGATGTTGTGTTCATTTCAAATTTAATGAATGATTGTGAAATGATATATTTTTCTTAAGTGAAAAGAAATGTATTCCCGATTTTGTATAGGGAATGTTTTATAAAAATGTTTTATAAAACAGAAAGGATTTCGAGGCCTAAACCCGATATTATCGAAGAGATTTTGAAATGTATTTTGTGTTACATTGTGGTTCATCACATATTTGATTAGTTGCTATTAATGATGTATCTGTTTGGTGGCGGAGAATTTATTCTCTTGCTTAACACCCTTCTTTGAGACGTACAAGCTCAAAGGTTATGTGATTAATAGTGACTGATCATATGTGTGAATTACTGATGTGAAGTACTATATTTTGAAAGTACTTGTGATTATTATGTTGTGAAATGATTTTTCGCTAAAGATTCAGGTAACCCTGAGACTAAAAGTATGGGTGAGAGGACGGTGTATGCTCTCCATGTGTAGGAGGTGCATCGTCGGTGTAGCCTGCTCCTATGTAGGGTAGGTGCACATTTATATATCGAGTTGCTAGGTGCGTACCCTTTGCCTTGTCGATGGGGAGCACGATATTTAGTTGCATACTTGTCTGTATGCATTGTTATGTTTTGGAATTCATATTTCCATACGATTTGATTTGAGATCCCGAAGTGAAATCTACTTTGATATAGAAAGTTAGGTAGGTATTTCAAATGATTTGAAATAAGAAATCGGGAATAAAATCCAAAGGAATAATTTCTGTAAATTGAATTGGATTTGGAAAATCTAAGTGGTGATTAATCTAAATGGGTAGATTGGTATATTGCATGTTGATTGATGCATAGTAGATCCATATCTATATTACCGATTATTGTTTATACACTGGCATTCATGGGGGTAAACCTGTTTCGCGTTAACGGCGTGGTCCTATGATTTGTCTTATGATTAAATAAGTTAATTTTAACTATAGAGTTTCTCACACCAGCCTCATGACTGGCCTGTAGTTTGCTTTTCCCTTGCAAACTCGGGTGCCCCTATTTTCCACACGGGCAGTCGAGTAGTTTTATTTTGCAGATATATTGAGAAGGATTCTGGATTGAAGCTTTAAGCTGTGTCAGGCATTTACAGTCTTCCGCTGTGTAGTTTATATTTCCGCTGTGCATTGTATTACATTTATGTAAATTTATCTTCCGTTGTGTATTATTTTCGATACACTCTGATATTATGTACTCTGATGTAACATTATTATGATGTTTATAAAAGTCTTCTGTTATTTGTTCTGATGTGTTGTATACCCAGAGTTAGCGTATGCAGGATTCGAACGGTGTTGGTCGGTTAAGCGATCAATTAGGACCGGGCGAAATCCGTGTCGTTACAATCATCCAGAGTGCACCACACAACTGCATAAGCATTAAATATAAATAATTAACGCTTACACTATCTGTCAACCAATCGATCGACATACAACTAAATAATTGGGATTAGTGTACGCCAAATATCATCCCAACACCCGTGTGGGGTATTTAATCAACAAACACATATTTTTATTTGTGCAGTTGGGCGATGTGTAAAATTTATCGTCCCAATCAATATCAGTCAAATGGGTGTACATAAACAAATCGTCTGATTTGTAAATGAATATCTATTCACATTTGTGTTAAATTTATATTTTTAACGATAAATAATTTATTTCAACACATGAATATATTTCCATTCATTTCGCATCACAATCAATTTTCACCACACAACAAAATCAAACAAGTCGTCCATGGTCTGTGGACAATGGGTGTCGGGTGCTGCTAAGCACCGTCTGCATCCTAGTATATATTTTAGCCTAGAAAACAAGAGTTAAAGTGGGAAGTTCTCACCAAGAGCTAAACCAAACGCCATGACTCTTCATATGTAGGAAATCTTCATCTTGTTTCCAACACAGTCTATTTCACAAAGTTTATATTAAAAATCGCATTTTTATAACTTCGCTATATATATAAAAATCACATTTTTATACTGCTACTATATAGATAAAAATTCCGTTTTTATAACGGTGTTCATATAATAAAGATCATATTTTTATCACGCTAGCTTCATAATAAAAAAAATATTTTTATATCGCCACTCATATAAATAATCACATTTTTAGTGACTAATATATATATATATATATAAATCAATCTTTTCCAATGTAAAAATCGAATCTTTTTAATGTTAAAAATCAAATCTTTTTGCATATAAAAATCTATTCTTTCCATGTATAAAGATCATTCCTTTTCATTTCTAAAGATCTAAACTTTTTATGATATCTATTTCATAATGAAGACCATATTTTTATACATCGTCATATATATAAGATTACATTTTTATATGATTAAAAATCAAACCCTTTTAGATGCAAAAGACTGTATGTATTTTTCCCATAAATGCTTATCTTTTTAGTTTTTATAAAAAATCATATCTTTTCAGTTTTAAAAATCATACCTTTGCCTAAGTACTAATCGTATTTTTAACTAAGTAAAAACCTTCATTTTTATCTAAGTAAAAATTGCATTTTTACCTATATAAATAAATTAATTAAAAACTCATTGTGGCGATCGAAGGGGACGAGGGTGGCGCGGTTCAGAGAGAGGAAGGGAGCGGATCCGTAGGCGGGCTTGGTTGCCTCAGGGAGGGCTGTGTGATTTGGGGTTCAAGGGGGGGGGGAGTAACGGGTCTCACAGGTTCGATTTAGGTGGAAGGGGGAAGAAGGAGGAGAGGGGGCGAGGCTGCGGTGGTCGGCCAGGCCGAGGGAGGCTTCGGAGCGACGGGCAGCGGCTCCCTCTTCCTTTTTCTTTTTCTTTTTTTATTTCGATTGTAAATGAAGAGAGAAAGGAGGGAAGAAGGGGGTTATACTATAATATATATATATATATATAGTTATTTTAAATTCTAAAAAGCAACTTTTTATTTTCAACTCAAAATCGAACCCACCGACTGTCGTCCACAACTAATTACCCCCATTCCGAATACAATGGGATATGCCTCGTAAGCAAATTCGACTATTACGATCAGTTTTCATTCAAATCAAAATATAACTCTATATATTGAATTTGAACGCACATTTCAATTTACCGGGGCCACATACAGACTCTAAAATTCCCAAAAAATATTTTCTAGCTTTGTATTGACTATACGGTCCTAACAAAACTAATTTCATCGAATTCTAAGATCATTTAAAAAATGGCCATTTTAAAGGGCCAAAATTCCATAGCGACTATTCTGATTTTTCAACTAGACACAACTTTTCATTCCCGCTAAGAAATTTTGATTTTTCGGATTCGTTCGAAAGATATTTTCAAATAGATTCTAATATTTTTTGTTTCGCCAAAATCCGATTTATTTTGAATCTTGTACATTCATTTGAAATTTGAAATCGAATTTTCGAACTACCGCGCCATTTTCAATTCCTTTTATATTTAAAATAAAATATTTATATTCTAACGATGATCCATATAAATATATACATTGTAATTCTATTAAAATTAAATTTCTCGTCATCATTATTTAAAATAATTCATTTTAAATATTCAAAATTCATTAAAATTGCCAAAATAAAAATTTTAAATTGGCTCAGATTTCCGGGTTATTACAGCTTGGCTCGGTCGGAGGAGCGGCTACTATCGGAGGGCGACGCGACTGATGAAGAGGCAGAGTTGGTGACTTTAGTAGGGGTGAGGCGAGGGGATCGAGTTCGGACCAGAGTGATGGGCTCGGCAGCAGGAGATTTCAGGTAGGTTCGGGCGTCAAGATGGGCAGTTAGGGGGAAGCATGGGCTGCGCACCTTGGTGGAGGCGGAGCTCATCATGGGTAGTAGCATGGGACGGGCTTCTGGCGGGTTCGGTGAAGGAAGGAGAGGCGGGCTTGGTTGGAGATGGTTCTAGGCAGGCAACAAATGGGTGACAGTGCAGGGTTCGGCTTACATGGCGATAGGAAGAAGGCAGACTGAGGGAAAGGGTCGGTCATCGGCAAAGAGAAGGGGAAGACGGTGGAACTCGCAATGGGGAAGAGAAGATAGATGCATATTTTATTCGAGATAACAGAAGGAGCAGGTTTTAATTCACGAGGCCAATCACTTTTTTTATATTTGTGGAAGGAAAAGGAAACAACGCTTTGGAAAGGAACAAAGAATGAAGCTGGCAATGAAAAAGGCATCAGTATGTAAAAGAATGAATGGTCACAAGACGTAGAAAAATGAATGGTCTTAGAAGTCAAAGAATAGTTGGTTTTCCCAAAAGGAACGCATAGCTTTACAATCGTGAAATGTAGACTGTTTTATGCAAATTGAAAACAATGAACAAAACATGGAAATGAACGCATTGCATGGCTTTGGAAATTTAAACGGTGATAAAAGAGGAAGAATGGTTTTTGAAATAAAAAGTGAACGAATGGTTTTGATAAAAAATAAAAGATAAATGTATATTTTTAGGCAACAGAACGAAAATAAAATAAGATAAATTTAGAATAGATCTTAAATTTTTATAGATTTTGGAAACAAATTATATAAAATAATACAAGTTTAATACTTAAATTAAAATCATAAGAATGAATTCAAATAAATAAACTCGATAAAATAAATTAAATAAACAAGATCTAAAATAAAAAATACTGGTTTTCATTATTTAATTATATTCATATCAAAACCAAATTCATTCGTTATATAAAATCCAAAATAAATTTAGTTTTAAATCAAAATAGCTATCTTATGAAATCCAAACAAATTAAGTTTTAAATGAAAAAATATGACAGAAATCAAAATTTAAATTAAATCACAAAATAAAATACACTTAAAATTCAGATTGTTACAGTCTCCCTCACTCAAACCTTTTCGTCCCCGAAAAGGAACGAGGAAGGGAAATAGTAATTAATATATTTAAACAACTGGTTCATATTCATTCTCATACCTATATATATTTCAAAAAATATTATAAATCAGAAATTTAATATTTTCAAACATTTCAAAATAGTTTTAAGTATTCGCTCAACGTCTCGATTGGCTGTAACTGTGACGACCCGCCATTTTAACTCGAACCGTCCAAAACGAAAAATTGTTATTAGCTTCTGAGGTAAATAGAATAAATCACAGAATCACATATCATAGACACAGATACAGAGCAATATAATATCTCGCAGCAGAAAATACATAATACAATAATAGTTCATGAAGCTACTAAATAAAATTTTACATTAGAGTTTACATAATCAATACAGTAGAAGTCTAATACAATGAATTCTAATACATAAACAGGAGATAAGTATATAAAATAGAAATGACAAGAGTAGCTGGAATTGGATCAACTGAACAGCTAGATATAGATGAGAAAAAGCCAATAATCTCCAAACTCTAAGAGTAAATCTCAAAAGCTGTGATAATCAATCTGACCCGAGGAATATTGCAAAACAAAACAACTCGGATCAGGACTAACATTCTCATGGAAGCAAATCAACTCAAATGAAATGTTCGATGAAATGAAGTCAGTAACTTAAAGGATGTTTGGGATCACCATCTTCCAAGGATTCGTCAGACTAATACTATATAGTATAATATGCTATATACAATAGTGTTTATCAGTAAAGTAAACATCAAAATAGCGTAAGCGGAATTACCACTATTACCCTTACACCGTTTACATATTCCCATAGTATATACAATATTGTAATTTCTCCACAAACTGGAGGGCTATTAGAGGACACTCCATATAAAACAATACAAAATCGTAGTGGGCTCATATCTGGCATGTGACAAGGCATGCAAGGAATGCCAGAGTGGATTCACCGTTTGTAGATCCAGACTGGTGGTAACACATAGCAGCAACTACCTCCCACCTCGAGACATGCTCCCATAATCAAAAGGGCCCTAATCGAATCACAATAGTAATATAATAGTATCGAAGAAGTGCGCTCGATAGGAGGAATGACCTCACTTGATCTTGGTGTAGCTCCTGTTTTAGTCACATCAAGCTGACTCAAGGTACTCAGGAACTCATAATATGAAATAAAAAATAGAGTCGTTCGCCAAACCATCCTACTTCGTTCTGGATCTCCACCGCGTACACAGTTGTTAAAGTGGTTTTCGATATTGGCAGAGAGTACGACAATAGCCGATACCGGTCTCTTTGATAATCAATTGTTTACATTTTTCACACCATAGTCATTATTTTATAAATAACTTTATAAAATCGTTTATATGAATTCTCATATTCGAATTTGAAATCCAAATTACTGATTTAAATAGCTTAGATTGAACTGATAATCATATCATAAAGGTGTTAAAATATAGTATATAAACTAATACTATAATAATTATCTTTGGTTTTATATAATTTCCGAAAATATTCACATAACTAAGTTCGATTCAAAATCTTCTTACATTTAATTTACAGGTTAAAGGTCTCAATTTCCATTTAAATCAATACCTAAAGATTTAACTTCGATGATATTTCGGTTTGGTTTATATTCGTAAAAATTCAAGTTTAAAACAATTCAAATGATTCAATTTTTACCTTTATAAGAAATCGTTTCAAGTCGATTCATAAAATCCAACAATTAGGTTCGAGTTCAATATAGACAATTCAAATCAAAACTTTATATTTTAAGTTAAACAAATCACACAATCTAGTTTTTGCCTTTTATAAGAATTCGTTCGAGTCGATTCAAAATCCAAATCACTTCAGTTCGTATTCGGTATATACAATTCAAATCAAAACCTTATATTTCGATTTATACAATTCAAATCAAATCATATTTCAAATACAACAATCATTTCATATTTTATAACTCAAGTCGTACAATTCATAAAATTTAAAACCATTCTTACCTATTTAACAAATTTCTAAATTCAAACCGAACGATTTATAAAATCAATTCCATACATAAAATTTATATATTCAAATTCACATTCGGTCAATTAAAATCGAATTCATTTCATATCAATTATAATTCCAAATTAAATATCCATTTACGCAATTCAAGTTCATTTTTTCAATATTTAAACCAATTCAAATTCACATTCAGTCGTTTTAAAATCAAATTCATTTCATATCCATTATAGGTTCAAATTCATTCCTTAAATTTGGAAATTAAAATTCAAAAACAATTTTACAATTCAGTTCATCTCTTATAGGTTCAAATCAATTTGAATTCGAATTCAAATTCAAATCTTACATCAGTTCATTCATTAAATCAAGTATCGTTATATAACTAAAATCTTTAAATCTCAAATTCAAATCGCGAAAACCTTAACTTATCCACCTATTAGTATATTATTAAAGTATATAGAAAAAGATATAATTTTTTTTACCTTTGATATATATATAAGCTATAAAATTCTAAAATTAATTAGAAAATAGATTATAAACATATATAAGTTTAAAATAAAATAGAAATAGGTTTAAAAGAATTATTGATTATGTAAAAGGTTTAAAATATTTATATAATTAAATTATACAGTTTAAAATAAATAAAATTATAAGTAAAATCTTAAATAAGAATTTAAATCTATATCTACTCATAAAAATGATTTTGAAACATATAATTTTAAATTTTATGAAATAAAGTTTAAAATATTTAAAATATAAATACAAAAATATAAAATCTTAAGTTACTATTTTAAAACAGATTTTCCAAGTCACCTGTAACAACCCAGAAAATCCGAACCAATTTAAAAATTTTATTTTAAATAAATTGGTTAGAAAATGAGCCTGAATTTAAAAAAAAAAATATTAGAGGCAGTGAAAATAGTCAATTTTCAAACGACCTCTATTTACGACGAAACCACTTTTGTTGGAACCGGAATGTCAAATTATTACTAGGTTTCAATTTTTAGAATTTTCCGATTTAGTATGTGAGCGTGGCAAAAGAAACTGTGTTTGGTCAAATACAGTCAAAATTGAACGACTGGAAAATAGCCATTTTCAAATAGTCTCAGAATTCGACGAAAATAATTTTATTGGATTTGTATCGTCAAAACATAGCCAAAAATATATTTTTTGGATTTTTCGGAGTCCGTATGTGGCTCCAGTGGATTTTTGATTATGTCAGAATTAAATAATAAAAGAATTAATTTTAAATTCCAAAAACGAGGGCTGAGATGACCTCTTGGGCCTGGTGACATAGATAGATGGATCCGGACTAGGGGGTATTAGCTAGGAAACACAGTCGTTGGGTTGGAATCAGAGCAAGTGGGTAAATGGACTTTTATTGGATTAATTAAATAATTAATCATAACCCTAATTATAATATTATTTAAATCCCTGTAGCATCGTATTCATCTTCCCCGATCTCAAATTTCAGCCGCCCCCCTCTTCAACCCTTCCCCCTCAAAATTCTCTCTCCACACAAACAATTACCCTATGCTCCTTTGGAGTTTTCTCTAGGATTCTCCTTCCTCTTCATTTCTAGACAAGATTCACCTCCTCTCGTGCCCCGGTTTCAGAGAACTGCACCCTCGAAGCCCGTACGTTTCAGCCGCCGCCGACCCCACCTTATGCCGTCGCACCCTCCATCGTGCTAGGCGCACGTGGCCCCCTCCAAGCCCGACCACCTCCAACAAACCACGTCTCAAACCGACCTTCCTACCTCCTGAAAACTGAAGTCAAAGTTTTGAACAATTTTGAAAGGTCACGGCTAATTTATCTGAAGGAGGAAGAGAGGTTAATTTCTTAATGACTAAATTAATTAATTAATCTAATTTATTTTATAACTTGTTTTGATCATAATTAATTCGTTTCAACTCGGAATTCGATGATTTCAGCGACGTTGTGATCGTATTGAGCAGATCTATGCTTCTGGACTGAAACGAAGCAATTCAGAACAACTTGAATTTTGGGCAAATTTCTCAACGACTGTGAGATATTTTTTATTTTAAATTAATTAGTTAATTAATTTATTTTAATCTATAGTATTCGTTTCAAATCTGATATGTATGGATGTGTTATGAAGATTGTCTGTTGGATGTTATGAATTATCATGGTTATTGTTGTGTGTATTTGAACATTTTGATCATATATTTGATTTTATTGCATTGAGTTATAATCAATTCAACATTCGTTTATGTGATGAAAAAATTATAGATCTACATACAACAAAAGAAAGAAGAAAAAAGGAAATAAAATTTCCTTTTTACTTGAATAGATTTGAATCAATATGGAAAATAAAATCTCCTTTTATTTGAATGGATTTGATTTGACAAAGAAAATAAATTTTCTTTTTATTTAGATGGATTTGATTCAGAATAGAGAATAAAAATTTCCTTTTTATTTAAATTGATTTGGTGCTACACTAAAAAAAAAGTTTTATTTTATTATGTGTTTCAATACAAATAGTAACATGCAAAAGAAATGTCTATTTATATTTTGTGTTTTAAAACAAATATTCTCATATAAATGAAAAGTTCTTTTTATTTATATTTTAACGCAAATATTTTCATAGGAAATAAAATATCATTTTTATTTGTGTTTCTAAACACAAATATTATATAGAACATTAGATTACATATTTAGTTGTGGCCAAAAACACAAATACATGCACCGTCATTAAAATATATTTATTTGTGTCTTTAAACACAAATACATACACCGTCATTGAAAATATATTTATTTGTGTCTGTAAGCCACCAATACATGCCCCGCCATTGAAATACATTTTATTTGTGTCTTTAAACACAAATGACTACATCGTATACTGAATTATATTTTATCTGTGTCTCTAACACAAATATATACGCCGTACATTGATTAACATTTTTATTTGTGCTGCAAAACACAAATATTCAATAGAAAATTAAAAGACATTTTTATGTGTGTTTTCGAACACAAATTTTACATGAAGAATAAAATTTCATTTTTGTTGCATTCTTTAATGCAAACAAAATGTAGAAAAATAGAATCTCATTTTATTACACTCCGTAATGCTAGAGAATAAAGGAAAAATATAATTTACATTTTTTTGTTTGCATACAAATGCAAACGCTACTTTAAAATATAATTTACATTTTTGTATTTGCATACAAATGCAAACGCTACTTTAAAATATAATTTACATTTTTGTGTTTGCATACAAATGCAAACGCTACTTTAAAATATAATTTACATTTTTGTGTTTGCATACAAATGCAAACGCTACTTTAAAATAAAATTTACATTTTTGCGTTTGCATATGCAAACGCTACTTTAAAATATAATTTACATTTTTGTGTTTACATGCAAATGCCAACGCTACATAAAAATAAAAATTTACATTTTCGTGTTTGCATTCAAATGCAAACGCTACATGTAAGAGGGAAGAGACGATTTTAATTTATGTTTACATTCTATAATGCAAACAAAATAAGAATAAGGATATGTTTTTGTTTGCGATTTTAGTTGCAAACAAAATTAGAAATGAAAAAGATATGTGTTTTTGTTTGCAATTTTAGATGCAAACAAAGTAGAAATTAAAGTTACATTTTGTAGCAAAATTTAAATGGGGATAAATTAGAAAAAGAAAAAGATTATATTTTTATGTGTTTATTTACATTCCTTGGTGTAAATAAACAGAAAATAAAAGACGCTCTCTTATTTACATTCCTAGATGTAAATAAGATTTAGAAATTAAAAGTTATATTTTTATTTGCGCTCTTTAAACACAAATAAATCAAGAAAATAAAAATATACGTTTTATTTGCATTCCCTAGTGCAAACATAAAATGAGAGTAAAAATTTACATTTCTATGTAAATTTTAAAGAATAGTAAAAGAATCATATTTAGTCTAAAAATATGTTTACTTATAAAAATAAAATAAAAATTACATTTTTGATGTGATATTAAAAGCGTAAGAAAGAAATTCTCATTTTGCTCATAAAAATGAATTGAACAAAAATATTCATTTTTGTTCATCGGGAGGAAATCAACAAATTCACTCATTGAAATAAATGGACAAAAATATTTGTTTTATTCATTGTGAAGGAATTTACACCTAGTAGGAATAAGCAGTTGAAATCAAGATTTAAACGTTAGAATTTATGAACAAACTAAAATATATATATTTATAGTCAATTACTATAAAAATTGGTGCATGAAATAAAACACATTTTAATAGACGAGATAAACTTAAGTTGTGATTGACATTATTCATTCCCTTTATTGGTGTGATATACATGTGGGTGAAAACGCTTGAAAATTTATATTTATAAATATAAATAAAATTATAACGAATCGAGCGTGGTAGTTCGCGTTTCGGCAATCGTAACTTTAAACGATTATACTGAGAGATCCGACCGTCGGATTTTCCCAAAACTGGAGCCGTTATGACCACTTTGGGAAGATCTTTCCAATGAGACAAATTTTGTCAAAATCCAACGATTAGATTTCAAGATATGTGTAAATCAAATTTTGAGAAAAACAGCGCCAGAGCCACCCTCTGACCCGAAGCGTCGTTTAATTAATTTGAACTATATTTTCATATATATATATATATAAATAAAAATAGCGTTAAATCGTTAAAGATTAATATTAACGATATGAGATGATTTAAATGATAATTATTCGATAATTATTAGAAAAGTCCGAGTTCTACTCATTTCAAATAATTATACGTCGATGAAGAGACGAAGACGGTGTTGAAGACCGGCGGTCTTCACATCGAACGGATGTATTGCTACCAAGGTCCTTGATAGGAGTAGCTACCCTGAAGGGACTTCGGTGGTAGTCGTCTGAACGTATGTGTTGATTGTTCGGATATACGAGAGCCTCTTAGGTATCTCCAGTCCCGTTCAAACCCAGAACGGACTTGTAAATGGATGCATGTCTGACGTTGAATTTTATACCATGTGAATTGATTTCTGTTGGTGTACAATCGTTGGTGGAAAGGGAATTTATTCTCTCGCTCAACACCTTTAGAGGTTGTGTATTGATAGATGTTAATTTCATGGCACGGATTGTCAATGGGACACGCTAAGATGCAAATGATCAAGGCTTTGTTGAAAAGCAGGCCTTGTGGTTGATGATCAAAGCATAGTCTATTTAGGCATAGCTTTGTGTATATCATGACTTCGCGAGCCTCACACACCGGTTGATGACCAGAACTGACTCGTAGTTTGTTTCACCTTTTGCAAACTCGGGTGCCCTCTTCTACACGGGCAGCCAAGTGACAGGTTAGGCTTGGACATTCGCTGGATGGAAGCTTGCTGATGGAGATGCTGAAGAAACTTTCTTTTTATCTTTTATTTTCTACTTAAGACTTTGAGACAGTATTTAGATTTGATGTAATTTTAGAGATTGAGACTCAATTTCTTTTCTTTGAGACATCTATTTTGTTAAGTGTAATTCTATGCTACATACTCTGATGTTTCATTGATGATGTTTGTGATGACATTCCTTTCCGCTGCAATGATTTATATGTTCTGATATACTCTGAGATCTGTTATTGTTCTAGTTATGTTTTATTCCATGCGATTTTCCTTACTTTCGTTACACGGGAGTTTGGGGTCGTCACATTTGGTATCAGAGCTTTAGTTAACCTTAGCTTTGGAATATAACATTTTTAGAACAATTCGTCTAGATGGAATCAGTAGTGTTCTAATACGAGAGGTTCATTAGAGATATGATTAACAATATCCTAGAATGAGCTTAAACAGAATAGCACATATTTATCAGTCATTACTTCATTATCACCTGGACATGTCTCTACTTTTAAACTTCTCTTCGAATTTATCATTTCCTTTGGTTTGACACTTTCCATGATGGTACAGATTGATTGAAATATGAGTACGAGAGCTAGGACAAGAGGAAGAGGTCGTGGCAGAGTAGCTAGTAGGTGTAGAGGGAGAGATACACCCCCAACTGAGCAAGACCAACCCAATTCTAAGGTCGAGGAGCCACCACCACCACCACCCCCAGTTGCTTTTGACTTGGATAAAGTGGCGAAGAAAATCAAGAATCTTGGAGGAGTGCATTTCACTGGTAGAGAGACGGTGGTAGAAGCGCAAGAATGGCATAAGACGATGGAAAAGATCTTGGGAGGTTTGGAGCTTGAGGATCACAGGAAGCGTTTTATGGCAGTATGGTTCATGCAAGGACAGGCTCAAACTTGGTGGGAAACAGCCATGATAGGGAGAGACGTTGCAAAGATAACTTGGATGAGATTTAAAGAGCTTTTTAATGAAAAGTTTATTCCGCCTCATGAAGTGGAACATCTACACGATGAATTTGCTAACCTGCAGCAAGGCACCATGACCATTGCAGAATACGTGAAGAAATTTGAGGAGCTATCTAGGTATGCCCCTGAGCTAGTGCAGAACGCCTTACAGAAAAATAAGAGGTTCATAAATGGGCTTGCAAGGCGATACCATAACAGAGTGACAGCCCACATTGAGAGCCCATTTGCCAAGGTGATAGAGATGGCATGCAGATACGAAGAAATTGATCAGAAGGGTGCTCAGCTAGAAAAGGCCAAGAATCAAGCTAATAAGAAGAAGGAGGCGGACAAGAAACTAGGGGAAGCCAGTTCTTCGACTACAAAACCTCAGGGAAACAAGAAGAGAGACAAGTCTAAAGCCAGATGCTTCAACTGCCAGAAGATGGGACATTTCGACTACGAGTGCAGGCCCCTGAAGAAGCCAAAGAGGAACGAGTCTGGGCCAAGCCAAAGCAGTGGACAGAATCCCCGTGGTCCAAAAGAGTGCTACAACTGCCACAAGCCAGGACACCTTATCAAGAATTGCCCTCTGCTCAAGAAATCTGAGGTAGCACACGTCTACGAAGATACGGCTGCACCGGCTTCTTCTGAAGGAGCAGGTAAGCCTGATGTTTTAGGCGGTACTCTTAACATTAAGAAAATTCCCATTACTGTCTTGTTTGACACTGGTGCGTCTAGAAGTTTCATATCAAGTGATATTATTAAAAAGCTTAAACTGAAACCAAGAAAACTTAAAGAACCGATTAAAGCCCATAGCCCGATAGGAAGTTCACTTATTCTTGATCAGTACTGCAGAGTGTCCATTTCTTACTCTCACTTCCTATTTCCTTTCAATTTAATCATCATGAACTTTTCTGGATAAGATGTCATACTTGGGCTAGATTGGCTAACGAAGTATGGGGCTGAATTGCTGTGTGCTGAAAGGGTAGTTAAAATTAAAACGAAATTTGGGAATATAATAACTATACCATGCCACGGCTCAGCCACAGATAGGAAAGAATTCTGGTCTTCTTTAGAAGTCACCCCTCCTTCTATTGAAACTATCCCCATCGTCAAACACTATGCTGATGTATTTGAAGAAGTAAACAGCTTACCTCCCAGCAGAGAAATCGATTTAAGAATTGACTTGGTTCCTAATGCAAGACCTGTGGTGCATCCTATTAGGTGAATGTCGCCAAAGAAAGAGAAGAGCTGAGCAATCAAACTAAGCAGCTTTTAGCCAAGGGTCTGATTAGACCTAGCTTTTCAGAATGGGGTGCAGCAGTGGTATTTGTCCCAAAGTCAGATGGCACACTCGGTATGTGTGTAGACTACCGTAATCTAAACAAGCAAACGATGAAAAACAAATATCCATTGCCTCGGATTGATGATCTTCTAGACCGTCTGCATGGAGCACGAGTATTCTCTAGGATGGACCTAGCCACAGGATTCCATCAACTGCGCATTGCAGAGGAGTGTATTCCCTTAACTGCTTTCAAAGGGCCTGATCTATTTTATGAATGGCTAGTAATGCCTTTCGGTCTGTGCAATGCTCCAGCATACTTTGTTGATTTGATGAATAGGGTGTTTCGTGGTGTTCTAAATAAATTCGTGCTAGTGTTCATTGATGATATCCTTATCTTTTCTAAAAGCACTGCTGAGCACGAAAAGCATTTAAAAGAAGTCTTGGAGATTCTGCGGAGAAATATATTGAAAGCTAAATTCTCCAAATGCATATTTTGGCAAGAGGAGGTGAAATTCCTCGGTCACGTGGTATCAAAGGAAGGCATCTCTGTAGATCCAGGAAAAAATTCAGCCATTCAAGACTGGAAACAACCTACTACCCCCAAAGAGGTCAGAAGTTTCTTAGGGCTGGCTGGCTATTATCGGAAATTCGTTAAGGATTTTTTGAAATTATCTTGTCCACTGACTAAGCTTACAAAGAAGCACACCAAGTTCGTTTGGACACCAGAATGCGAGGCAGCTTTCCAAGAGCTGAAACAGAGATTGATCACTGCTCCTGTGTTGACTATCATAGATGGCAATGAGGATCTAAAGGTCTGGACAGACGCATCCAAAGAAGGTCATTCTCTTTATCTGAGTAAAACATGTCTGAGATAACATTTTCTTTTGATGTCAAATCTCATTTTAACATGTTGCCTTTCTGTCTATTTAAGGTATTGGTGCGGTGCTTATGCAAAGGGGTAGAATGGTAGCATATGCTAGCAGGCAATTAAAACCGCATGAAAGGAATTATGCCACTCATGATCTTGAGTTAATGGCCATCGTATTTTCTCTAAAGATATGAAGGCATTATCTCTTGGGGGAAAAGTTCGAGCTATATACGGACCACCAATCCTTAAAGCGTCTATTTACCCAAAAAGTTTTGAACCTGAGGCAACAAAATTGGATTGAATTTCTTGCACCCTACGACCTGGATATCCTATATACTCCGGGAAAAGCAAATGTAGTGGCAGATGCTCTCAGCAGAAAGAACATGGCCAGCACCAATCTTATCCTTGCCCATCTCATTATTACTCCTTCTTTGATTGATAAGATCTCTGTCCTTCAA
The DNA here is from genome assembly GCA_030737875.1 of Allium sativum. Taxonomy (NCBI): domain Eukaryota; kingdom Viridiplantae; phylum Streptophyta; class Magnoliopsida; order Asparagales; family Amaryllidaceae; genus Allium; species Allium sativum. The sequence goes on along the minus strand of CM060910.1, from coordinate 196,276,902 downwards.
AAAGATGATGAGTTTATCCAAAAGATTAGCAAAAGAATTCGATAAGGCGAAACCACGAGCTTCCAAATTGATGACAAAGGAGTTTTGAGGCTACGAGGCCGAATTTGCGTCCCAAACATTCCTGAACTAAGAAGGGAAGTTATGGACGAATGTGACAAATCTAAGCTCAGTATTCATCCTGGAGTAAGAAAGATGTACCACGATCTGAAGCGTACCTTTTGGTGGAGAGCAATGAAGAGGGACATCTCCATATATGTTGCCAAGTGCCCCACCTGTCAGCTGGTCAAAAGTGATCAGCAAAAGCTAGCAGGTCTATTGCAGCCATTAGGAGTTCCTAATTGGAAGTGGGACGAAGTTTCTATGGACTTCATTGATGGCTTGCCTGGGACTAGGAGAGGGAATGATAGAATATGGGTGATTGTAGATCGCTTGACGTAAGCTGCTCATTTCATCCCCGTCAAATCCAATAGAACGGCTCAAAGTTTGGCACAGCTTTATTTAAGAGAGATAGTCAGACTGCATGGAGTTCCCAGCAGCATTGTCAGTGATCGTGATCCAATATTTACTAGCAAGTTCTGGGAAGCTTTCCAAGAAGAGCTAGGAACCAAGTTGAATATGAGTACAGCTTATCACCCTCAGACAGACGGCCAGACTGAGAGGGTAAACCGCATCTTAGAGGATTTGTTGCGGGCATGCATCCTTGACTTTGGCGGTCCATGGGAGGATCATCTGCACTTAGTGGAATTCTCTTATAATAACAGCTATCAAGCGAGCCTGCAAATGTCGCCATTCGAAGCTTTATATGGCAGGCCATGCAAATCTCCGGCATGTTGGGTGGAGCCAGGCAATAGAATAGTCTTGGGTCCCGATACGATTCGGGAAGCATCGGATAAAGTTGATTTTATTAAGAAGCGGTTGCTGGCTGCTCAAAGTCGACAGAAGAGTTATGCAGACACTCGAAGAAGAGATTTGGAGTTCTCTGTTGGTGATCTTGTATACTTGAAAGTGTCCCCACTAAGAGGTGTCATTCGATTTGGGAAGACTGGAAAATTAGCACATCGATTCATTGGCCCATTTCCTGTTCTTGAAAGGATTGGTACTCTCGCTTATAGAGTGTAGTTACCCGATTGGCTGCCAGGGGTTCATGATGTATTTCATGTATCCCAACTCCGGAAGCATGTTCATGATCCAGATTTAGTTGTGGAGGAAGAAGCACAACGAGATTTGGAAATTACTCCGAGCTTAGCCGTAAAGAGAGAGCCAGTAAAAATTGTGGGCAAGGAAATCAGGGCTTTGAGGAACAAGAAGATCAACCTCGTCAAAGTCCAATGGAGCAGGGATCCTAGAGACTGCACTTGGGAGACCGAAGATAGCTTCAAGCAAGCCTATCCCCAGTGTAGAGTGGATATCTCTGAATAACTTTATATTGAGGTACATTTATAATACCTTGCATTTTCCGTTTTGTTCCTACTTTACTTTTACTTCCCTTTTCGAGGATGAAAAGTTTTTAAGTGGGGGAGACTGTAACAACCCGGAAAATCCGCACCGATTTAAAATTTTTATTTTAAATAAATTGGTTAGAAAATGAGCCTGAATTTATTTATTTTTTAAATTTTAAATAATATTAGAGGCAGTGAAAATAATCAATTTTCAAACGACCTCTGTTTACGACGAAACCACTTTTGTTGGAACCGGAATGTCAAATTATTACTAGGTTTCAATTTTTAGAATTTTCCGATTTAGTATGTGAGCGTGGCAAAAGAAACTGCGTTTGGTCAAATATAGTCAAAATTGAACGACTGGAAAATAGCCATTTTTCAAATAGTCTCAGAATTCGACGAAAATAATTTTGTTGGATTCGTATCGTCAAAACATAGCCAAAATATGTTTTTTGGATTTTTCGGAGTCCATATGTGGCTCCGGTGGATTTTTGATTATATCAGAATTAAATAATAAAAGAATTAATTTTAAATTCGAAAAACGAGGGCTGAGATGACCTCTTGGGCCTGCGGAACATAGCTAGATGGATCCGGACTAGAGGGTATTAGCTAGGAAACACAATCGTTGGGCTGGAATTAGAGCAAGTGGGTAAATGGACTTTTATTGGATTAATTAAATAATTAATCATAACCCTAATTATAATATTATTTAAATCCCTGTAGCATCGTATTCATCTTCCCCGATCTCAAATTTCAGCCGCCCCCCTCTTCAATCCTTCCCCCTCAAAATTCTCTCTCCACACAAATAATTACCCTATGCTCCTTTGGAGTTTTCTCTAGGATTCTCCTTCCTCTTCACTTCTAGACAAGATTCACCTCCTCTCGTGCCCCGGTTTCAGAGAACCGCGCCCCCGAAGCCCGCACGTTTCAGCCGCCGCCGAACCCACCTGGTGCTGCCGCACCCTCCACCATGCTAGGCGCACGTGGCCCCCTCCAAGCCCGACCACCTCCAACAAACCACGCCTCAAGCCGACCTTCCTACCTCCTGAAAACTGAAGTCAAAGTTTTGAACAATTTTGAAAGGTCACGGCCAATTTATCTGAAGGAGGAAGAGAGGTTAATTCCTTAATGACTAAATTAATTAATTAATCTAATTTATTTTATAACTTGTTTTGATCATAATTAATTCGTTTCAACTCGGAATTCGATGATTTCAGCGACGTTGTGATCGTATTGAGCAGATCTATGCTTCTGGACTAAAACGAAGCAATTCAGAACAACTTGAATTTTGGGCAAATTTCTCAACGACTGTGAGATATTTTTTATTTTAAATTAATTAGTTAATTAATTTATTTTTATCTATAGTATTCGTTTCAGATCTGATTTGTATGGATGTGTTATGATGATTGTCTGTTGGATGCTATGAATTATCATGGTTATTGTTGTGTGTATTTGAACATTTTGATCATATATTTGATTTTATTGGATTGAGTTATAATCAATTCAACATTCGTTTATGTGATGAAAAAATTATAGATCTACATACAACAAAAGAAAGAAAAAAAAGGGAAATAAAATTTCCTTTTTACTTGAATAGATTTGAATCAATATGGAAAATAAAATCTCCTTTTATTTGAATGGATTTGATTTGACAAAGAAAATAAATTTTCTTTTTATTTAGATGGATTTGATTAAGAATAGAGAATAAAAATTTCCTTTTTATTTAAATTGATTTGGTGCTACACTAAAAAAAAAGTTTTATTTTATTATGTGTTTCAATACAAATAGTAACATGCAAAAGAAATGTCTATTTATATTTTGTGTTTTAAAACAAATATTCTCATATAAATGAAAAGTTCTTTTTATTTATATTTTAACGCAAATATTTTCATAGGAAATAAAATATCATTTTTATTTGTGTTTTTAAACACAAATATTATATAGAACATTAGATTACATATTTAGTTGTGGCCAAAAACACAAATACATGCACCGTCATTAAAATATATTTATTTGTGTCTTTAAACACAAATACATACACCGTCATTGAAAATATATTTATTTGTGTCTGTAATCCACCAATACATGCCCCGCCATTGAAATACATTTTATTTGTGTCTTTAAACACAAATGACTACATCGTATACTAAATTATATTTTATCTGTGTCTCTAACACAAATATATACGCCGTACATTGATTAACATTTTTATTTGTGCTGCAAAACACAAATATTCAATAGAAAATTAAAAGACATTTTTATGTGTGTTTTCGAACACAAATTTTACATGAAGAATAAAATTTCATTTTTGTTGCATTCTTTAATGCAAACAAAATGTAGAAAAATAGAATCTCATTTTATTACACTCCGTAATGCTAGAGAATAAAGGAAAAATATAATTTACATTTTTGTGTTTGCATACAAATGCAAACGCTACTTTAAAATATAATTTACATTTTTGTGTTTGCATACAAATGCAAACGCTACTTTAAAATAAAATTTACTTTTTTGTGTTTGCATACAAATGCAAACGCTACTTTAAAATATAATTTACATTTTTGTGTTTGCATACAAATGCAAACGCTACTTTAAAATATAATTTACATTTTTGTATTTGCATGCAAATGCCAACGCTACATAAAAATAAAAATTTACATTTTCGTGTTTGCATTCAAATGCAAACACTACATGTAAGAGGGAAGAGACGATTTTAATTTATGTTTACATTCTATAATGGAAACAAAAATAAGAATAAGGATATGTTTTTGTTTGCGATTTTAGTTGCAAATAAAATTAGAAATGAAAAAGATATGTGTTTTTTGTTTGCAATTTTAGATGCAAACAAAGTAGAAATTAAAGTTACATTTTGTAGCAAAATTTAAATGGGGATAAATTAGAAAAAGAAAAAGATTATATTTTTATGTGTTTATTTACATTCCTTGGTGTAAATAAACAGAAAATAAAAGACGCTCTCTTATTTACATTCGTTGATGTAAATAAGATTTAGAAATTAAAAGCTACATTTTTATTTGCGCTCTTTAAACACAAATAAATTATTAAAATAAAAATATGTGTTTTATTTGCATTCCCTAGTGCAAACATAAAATGAGAGTAAAAATTTACATTTCTATGTAAATTTTAAAGAATAGTAAAAGAATCATATTTAGTCTAAAAATATGTTTACTTATAAAAATAAAGTAAAATTTACATTTTTGATGTGATATTAAAAGCGTAAGAAAGAAATTCTCATTTTGCACATAAAAATGAATTGAACAAAAATATTCATTTTTGTTCATCGGGAGGAAATCAACAAATTCACTCCTTGAAATAAATGGACAAAAATATTCGTTTTATTCGTTGTGAAGGAATTTACACCTAGTAGGAATATGCAGGTTGAAATCAAGATTTAAACGTTAGAATTTATGAACAAACTAAAATATAAATTTATAGTCAATTACTATATAAATTGGTGCATGAAATAAAACACGTTTTAATAGACGAGATATACTTAAGTTGTGATTGGCATTATTCATTCCCTTTATTGGTGTGATATACATGTGGGTGAAAGCGCTTGAAAATTTATATTTATAAATATAAATAAAATTATAACGAATCGAGCGTGGTAGTTCGCATTTCGGCAATCGTAACTTTAAACGATTATACCGAGAGATTCGACCATCGGATTTTCCCAAAACTGGAGCCGTTAGGTCCACTTTGGGAAGATCTTTCCAATGAGACAAATTTTGTCAAAATCCAACGGTTAGATTTCAAGATATGTGTAAATCAAATTTTGAGAAAAACAGCGCCAGAGCCACCCTCTGACCTGAAGCGTCGTTTAATTAATTTGAACTGTATTTTCACATATATATATAAATAAAAATAGCGTTAAATCGTTAAAGATTAATATTAACGATATGAGATGATTTAAATGATAATTATTCGATAATTATTTGAAAAGTCCAAGTTCTACTTATTTCAAATAATTATACGTCGATGAAGAGACGAAAACGGTGTTGAAGACCGGCGGTCTTCACATCGAACGGATGTGTTGCTACCTAGGTCCTCGATAAGAGTAGCTACCCTGAAGGGACTTCGGTGGTAGTCGTCCGAACGTATGTGCTGATTGTTCGGATATACGAGAGCCTCTTAGGTATCTCCGGTCCCGTTCAGACCCAGAACGGACTTGTAAATGGATGCATGTCTGATGTTGAATTTTATACCATGTGAATTGATTTCTGTTGGTGTACAACCGTTGGTGGCAAGGGAATTTATTCTCTCGCTCAACACCCTTAGAGGTTGTGTATTGATAGATGTTAATTTCATGGCATGGATTGTCAATGGGACACGCTAAGATGCAAATGATCAAGGCTTTGTTGAAAAGCAGGCCTTGTGGTTGATGATCAAAGCATAGTCTATTTAGGCATAGCTTTGTGTATATCATGACTTCGCGAGCCTCACACACCGGTTGAGTCTAAAACGGGAGATGGGAACGCAGGTAGTGCACACATTTCTTTCTAGCTAGGAGTGGTGTTGGGCTTTAACACGGCCCGACATTTGCTTATGTGGTTGATGGAATTTTTGCGAGGCCTCGGTTTATTCTTATCGGTCGCCCTCGGCCGATTTGTATGTCCAATAAGATCGGGGAACGTGTGTTCAGGCATAACTAATCCACTAAAGTATTTGTGGACCGGCCCTACTGTATCCAAGGGTTCGCCAGCGTCCGAATCCTGAGGCATTGCTAGAGTGTCTCGAATCGGTCAGGAGCTCCTCCCTAGCCTTGACTTATGATGGAAACCCAATTACCAATACGTACCATGCGGTTTTGATTGTATAACTAGTATGGCGACATAGTAGATGGTAGCTATGCCGTCTAGGATTAATATTATAATTGAAATATTTTCTTTAAACGTATACACACTAATAATAATATCGTATTTTGCATATTTACCATCTTTTGACCATTATAAGGTAAAACCCTATCCTCCGGTTTGCGTTGTATTGTGTGATGGGACTTGGGTCTTATAATGGTTCCGTTTTTCAAAAAAACCATTGCGTTATTTAACGTTATACTTTATTTATTGCACTGATAATCCCATGGAGTAAACCCATTCCGCGATAGCGGCGTGGTCCTCATGATTGTCAAACCTGTTAGTTAATTAAGATATCTTATACCAGTCCCATAACTGACTCGTAGTTTGTTTCACCTTTTGCAAACTCGGGTGCCCTCTTCTACACGGGCAGCCAAGTGACAGGTTAGGCTTGGACATTCGCTGGATGGAAGCTTGCTGATGGAGATGCTGAAGAAACTTTCTTTTTATCTTTTATTTTCTGCTTAAGACTTTGAGACAGTATTTAGATTTGATGTAATCTCAGAGATTGAGACTCTATTTCTTTTCTTTGAGACATCTATTTTGTTAAGTGTAATTCTGTGCTGCATACTCTGATGTTTCAGTGATGATGTTTGTGATGACATTCCTTTCCGCTGCAATGATTTATATGTTCTGTTATACTCTGAGATCTGTCATTGTTCTAGTTATGTTATATTCCATGCGATTTTCCTTACTTTCGTTACACGGGAGTTTGGGGTCGTCACATTTGGTATCAGAGCTTTGGTTAACCTTAGCTTTGGAATATAACATTTTTAGAACAAATCGTCTAGATAGAATCGGTACTGTTCTAAAACGAGAGGTTCATTAGAGATAGGATTAACAATATCCTAGAATGAGCTTAAACAGAATAGCACATATTTATCAGTCATTACTTCATTATCACCTGGACATGTCTCTACTTTTAACCTTCTCTTCGAATTTATCATTTCCTTCGGTTTGACTCTTTCCATGATGGTACAGATTGATTGAAAGATGAGTACGAGAGCTAGGACAAGAGGAAGAGGTCGTGGCGGAGTAGCTGGTAGGGGTAGAGGGAGAGATACACCCCCAACTGAGCAAGACCAACCCAATTCTGAGGTCGAGGAGCCACCACCACCACCACCCCCAGTTGCTTTTGACCTGGATAAAGTGGCGAAGAAAATCAAGAATCTTGGAGGAGTGCATTTCACTGGTAGAGAGACGGTGGTAGAAGCGCAAGAATGGCTTAAGACGATGGAAAAGATCTTGGGAGGTTTGGAGCTTGAGGATCACAGGAAGCGTTTTATGGCAGTATGGTTCATGCAAGGACAGGCTCAAACTTGGTGGGAAACAGCCATGATAGGGAGAGACGTTGCAGAGATAACTTGGATGATATTTAAAGAGCTTTTTAATGAAAAGTTTATTCCGCCTCATGAAGTGGAACGTCTACACGATGAATTTGCTAACCTGCAGCAAGGCACCATGACCATTGCAGAATACGTGAAGAAATTTGAGGAGCTATCTAGGTATGCCCCTGAGCTAGTGCAGAACGCCTTATAGAAAAATAAGAGGTTCATAAATGGGCTTGCAAGGCGATACCATAACAGAGTGATAGCCCACATTGAGAGCCCATTTGCCAAGGTGATAGAGATGGCATGCAGATACGAAGAAATTGATCAGAAGGGTGCTCAGCTAGAAAAGGCCAAGAATCAAGCTAATAAGAAGAAGGAGGCGGACAAGAAACCAGGGGAAGGCAGTTCTTTGACTACAAAACCTCAGGGAAACAAGAAGAGAGACAAGTCTAATGTCAGATGCTTCAACTGCCAGAAGATGGGACATTTCGACTACGAGTGCAGGGCCCCGAAGAAGCCAAAGAGGAACGAGTCTGGGCCAAGCCAAAGCAGTGGATAGAATCCCCGTGGTCCAAAAGAGTGCTACAACTACCACAATCCTGGACACCTTATCAAGAATTGCCCTTTGCTCAAGAAATCTGAGGTAGCTCACGTCTACGAAGATACGGCTGCACCGGCTTCTTCTGAAGGAGCAGGTAAGCCTGATGTTTTAGGCGGTACTCTTAACATTAAAAATATTCCCATTACTATCTTGTTTGATACTGGTGCGTCTAGAAGTTTCATATCAAGTGATACTATTAAAAAGCTTAAACTGAAACTAAGAAAACTTAAAGAACCGATTAAAGCCCATAGCCCGATAGGAGGTTCACTTATTCTTGATCAGTACTGCAGAGTGCCCATTTCTTACTCTCACTTCCTATTTCCTTTCAATTTAATCATCATGAACTTTTCTGGATATGATGTCATACTTGGGCTAGATTGGCTAACGAAGTATGGGGCTGAATTGCTGTGTATTGAAAGGGTAGTTAAAATTAAAACGAAATTTTGGAATATAATGACTATACCATGCCACGGCTCAGCCACAAATAGGAAAGAATTCTCGTCTTCTTTAGAAGTCACCCCTCCTTCTATTGAAACTATACCCATCGTCAAAGACTATGCTGATGTATTTGAAGAAGTAAACAGCTTACCTCCCAGCAGAGAAATCGATTTCAGAATTGACTTAGTTCCTAATGCAAGACCTGTGGTGCATCCTATTAGGCGAATGTCGCCAAAAGAAAGAGAAGAGCTGAGCAATCAAACTAAGCAGATTTTAGCCAAGGGTCTGATTAGACCTAGCTTTTCGGAATGGGGTGCAGCGGTGGTATTTGTCCCAAAGTCAGATGGCACACTCCGTCTGTGTGTAGACTACCGCGATCTAAACAAGCAAACGATGAAAAACAAATATCCATTGCCTCGGATTGATGATCTTCTAGACCGTCTGCATGGAGCACGAGTATTCTCTAGGATGGACCTAGCCACAGGATTCCATCAACTGCGCATTGCAGAGGAGTGTATTCCCTTAACTGCTTTCAGAGGGCCTGATCTATTTTATGAATGGCTAGTAATGCCTTTCGGTCTGTGCAATGCTCTAGCATACTTTGTTGATTTGATGAATAGGGTGTTTCGTGGTGTTCTAAATAAATTCGTGCTAGTGTTCATTGATGATATCCTTATCTTTTCTAAAAGCACTGCTGAGCACGAAAAGCATTTAAAAGAAGTCTTGGAGATTCTGCGGAGAAATATATTGAAAGCTAAATTCTCCAAATGCATATTTTGGCAAGAGGAGGTGAAATTCCTCGGCCACGTGGTATCAAAGGAAGGCATCTCTGTAGATCCAGGAAAAATTTCAGCCATCCAAGACTGGAAACAGCCTACTACCCCGACAGAGGTCAGAAGTTTCTTAGGGCTGGCTGGCTATTATCAGAAATTCGTTAAGGATTTTTCGAAATTATCTTGTCTACTGACTAAGCTTACAAAGAAGCACACCAAGTTCGTTTGGACACCAGAATGCGAGGCAGCTTTCCAAGAGCTGAAACAGAGATTGATCACTGCTCCTGTGTTGACCATCATAGATGGCAATGAGGATCTAAAGGTCTGGACAGACGCTTCCAAAGAAGGTCATTCTCTTTATCTGAGTAAAACATGTCTGAGATAACATTTTCTTTTGATGTCAAATCTCATTTTAACATGTTGCCTTTCTGTCTATTTAAGGTATTGGTGCGGTGCTTATGCAAAGGGGTGGAGTGGTAGCATATGCTAGCAGACAATTAAAACCGCATGAAATGAATTATGCCACTCAAGATCTTGAGTTAATGGCCATCGTCTTTGCTCTAAAGATATGGAGTCATTATCTCTTGGGGGGAAAGTTCGAGCTATATACGGACCACCAATCCTTAAAGCATCTATTTACCCAAAAAGTTTTGAACCTGAGGCAACAGCGTTGGATTGAATTTCTTGCACCCTACGACCTGGATATCCTATATACTCCGGGAAAAGCAAATGTAGTGGCAGATGCTCTCCGCAGAAAGAACATGGCCAACACCAATCTTATCCTTGCCCATCTCATTATTACTCCTTCTTTGATCGATAAGATCTATGTCCTTCAAAAAGATGATGAGTTTATCCAAAAGATTAGCAAAAGAATTCGAGAATGAGAAACCACGAGCTTCCAAATTGATGACAAAGGAGTTTTGAGGCTACGAGGCCGAATTTGCGTCCCAAACATTCCTGAACTAAGAAGGGAAGTTATGGACGAATGTCACAAATCTAAGCTCAGTATTCATCCTGGAGTAAGCAAGATGTACCACGATCTTAAGCGTACCTTTTGGTGGAGAGCAATGAAGAGGGACATCTCCATATATGTTGCCAAGTGCCCCACCTGTCAGCTGGTCAAAAGTGATCAGCAAAAGCTAGCAGGTCTATTGCAGCCATTAGGAGTTCCTAATTGGAAGTGGGACGAAGTTTCTATGGACTTCATTGATGGTTTGCCTCGGACTAGGAGAGGGAATGATAGCATATCGGTGATTGTAGATCGCTTGACGAAAGCTGCTCATTTCATCCTCGTCAAATCCAATAGAACAGCTCAAAGTTTGGCACAGCTTTATTTAAGAGAGATAGTCAGACTGCATGGAGTTCCCAGCAGCATTGTCAGTGACCGTGATCCGATATTTACTACCAAGTTCTGGGAAGCTTTCCAAGAAGTGCTAGGAACCAAATTGAATATGAGTACAGCTTATCACCCTGAGACAGACGGCCAGACTGAGAGGGTAAACCGCATCTTAGAGGATTTGTTGCGGGCATGCATCCTTGACTTTGGCGGTTCATGGGAGGATCATCTGCACTTAGTGGAATTCTCTTATAATAACAACTATCAAGCGAGCCTGCAAATGTCACCATTCGAAGCTTTATATGGAAGGCCAAGCAAATCTCCGGCATGTTAGGTGGAGCCAGGCAATAGAATAGTCTTGGTTCCCGATACGATTTGGGAAGCATCGGATAAAGTTGATTTTATTAAGAAGCGGTTGTTGGCTGCTCAAAGCCGACAAAAGAGTTATGTAGACACTTGAAGATGAGATTTGGAGTTCTCTGTTGGTGATCTTGTATACTTGAAAGTGTCCCCACTAAGAGGTGTCATTCGATTTGGGAAGACTGGAAAATTAGCACCCCGATTCATTGGCCCGTTTCCTGTTCTTGAAAGGATTGGTACTCTCGCTTATAGAGTGCGGTTACCCTACTGGATGCTAGGGGTTCACGATGTATTTCATGTATCCCAACTCCGGAAGCATGTTCATGATCCAGATTTAGTTGTGGAGGAAGAAGCACAATGAGATTTGGAAATTACTCCGAGCTTAGCCGTAAAGAGAGAGCCAGTAAAAATTGTGGGCAAGGAAATCAGGGCTTTGAGGAACAAGAAGATCAACCTCGTCAAAGTCCAATGGAGCAGGGATCCTAGAGACTGCACTTGGGAGACCGAAGATAGCTTCAAGCAAGCCTATCCTCAGTGTAGAGTGGATATCTCCGAATAACTTTATATTGAGGTACATTTATAATACCTTGCATTTTCCGTTTTGTTCCTACTTTACTTTTACTTCCCTTTTCGAGGACGAAAAGTTTTTAAGTGGGGGAGACTGTAACAACCCGGAAAATCCGAACCAGTTTAAAATTTTTATTTTACATAAATTGGTTAGAAAATGAGCCTGGATTTAAAAAAAAATATTTTAAATAATATTAGAGGCAGTGAAAATAGTCAATTTTCAAACGACCTCTGTTTACGACGAAACCACTTTTGTTGGAACCGGAATGTCAAATTATTACTAGGTTACAATTTTTAGAATTTTCTGATTTAGTATGTGAGCGTGGCAAAAGAAACTGTGTTTGGTCAAATACAGTCTAAATTGAATGACTGGAAAATAGCCATTTTTCAAATAGTCTCAGAATTCGACGAAAATAATTTTGTTGGATTCGTATCGTGAAAACATAGCCAAAAATATTTTTTTTGGATTTTTCGGAGTTCGCATGTGGCTCCGGTGGATTTTTGATTATGTCAGAATTAAATAATAAAAGAATTAATTTTAAATTCTAAAAACGAGGGCTGAGATGACCTCTTGGGCCTGCGGGACATAACTAGATGGATCCGGACTAGGGGGTATTAGCTAAGAAACACAGTCGTTGGGCTGGAATCAGAGCAAGTGGGTAAATGGACTTTTATTGGATTAATTAAATAATTAATCATAACCCTAATTATAATATTATTTAAATCCCTGTAGCATCGTATTCATCTTCCCCGATCTCAAATTTCAGCCGCCCCCCTCTTCAATCCTTCCCCCTCAAAATTCTCTCTCCACACAAACAATTACCCTATGCTCCTTTGGAGTTTTCTCTAGGAATCTCCTTCCTCTTCATTTCTAGACAAGATTCACCTCCTCTCGTGCCCCGGTTTCAGAGAACCGCGCCCCCGAAGCCCGCACGTTTCAGCCGCCGCCGACCATACCTGGTGTCGCCGCACCCTCCACCGTGCTAGGAGCACGTGGCCCCCTCCAAGCCCGACCACCTCCAACAAACCACGCCTCAAACCGACCTTCCTACCTCCTGAAAACTGAAGTCAAAGTTTTGAACAATTTTGAAAGGTCACGGCCAATTTATCTGAAGGAGTAAGAGAGGTTAATTCCTTAATGACTAAATTAATTAATTAATCTAATTTATTTTATAACTTGTTTTGATCATAATTAATTCGTTTCAACTCGGAATTCGATGATTTCAGCGACGTTGGGATCGTATTGAGCAGATCTACGCTTTTGGACTGAAACGAAGCAATTCAGAACAACTTGAATTTTAGGCAAATTTCTCAATGACTGTGAGATATTTTTTATTTTAAATTAATTAGTTAATTAATTTATTTTAATCTATAGTATTCGTTTCAGATATGATTTGTATGGATGTGTTATGATGATTGTCTGTTGGATGTTATGAATTGTCATGGTTATTGTTGTGTGTATTTGAACATTTTGATCATATATTTGATTTTATTGGATTGAGTTATAATCAATTCAACATTCGTTTATGTGATGAAAAAATTATAGATCTACATACAACAAAAGAAAGAAAAAAAAGGAAATAAAATTTCCTTTTTACTTGAATAGATTTGAATCAATATGGAAAATAAAATCTCCTTTTATTTGAATGGATTTGATTTGACAAAGAAAATAAATTTTCTTTTTATTTAGATGGATTTGATTCAGAATAGAGAATAAAAATTTCCTTTTTATTTAAATTGATTTGATGCTACACTAAAAAAAAAATTATTTTATTTTGTGTTTCAACACAAATAGTAACATGCAAAAGAAATGTCTATTTATATCTTGTGTTTTAAAACAAATATTCTCATATAAATGAAAAGTTCTTTTTATTTATATTTTAACGCAAATATTTTCATAGGAAATAAAATATCATTTTTATTTTTGTTTCTAAACACAAATATTATATAGAACATTAGATTACATATTTAGTTGTGGCCAAAAACACAAATACATGCACCGTCATTAAAATATATTTATTTGTGTCTTTAAACACAAATACATACACCGTCATTGAAAATATATTTATTTGTGTCTGTAAACCACCAATACATGCCCCGCCATTGAAATACATTTTATTTGTGTCTTTAGACACAAATGACTACATCGTATACTAAATTATATTTTATCTGTGTCTCTAACACAAATATATACGCCGTACATTGATTAACATTTTTATTTGTGCTGCAAAACACAAATATTCAATAGAAAATTTAAAGACATTTTTATGTGTGTTTTCGAACACAAATTTTACATGAAGAATAAAATTTCATTTTTGTTGCATTCTTTAATGCAAACAAAATGTAGAAAAATAGAATCTCATTTTATTACACTCCATAATGCTAGAGAATAAAGGAAAAATATAATTTACATTTTTGTGTTTGCATACAAATGCAAACGCTACTTTAAAATATAATTTACATTTTTGTGTTTGCATACAAATGCAAACGCTACTTCAAAATATAATTTACATTTTTGTGTTTGCATACAAATGCAAACACTACTTTAAAATATAATTTACATTTTTGTGTTTGCATACAAATGCAAACGCTACTTTAAAATATTGGTGTATTAAAGAATTAAATGCCTAACTAATAACAATAAAAGGGGTCTGGTAGGTGGTTTAACACCTGTTGTGTTGATCTATTCATCATCAGTGCGGATGATGGGTATGTAAATGGCTTGAAACAAGCCCTGAAGAGCTCTATGTGCTGGGATAACTGAGAGATGACTTAGAGAATGTGCACAATGTGTTCAATGCATACATGCTCTAGGTACCTGACCCATTTAAAATGTGATAATCAATTCAGGATTCATGTTAGAGTTAGGGAAGTAAAATGGTATAAAAGGGGGACTAGGGACTCATGTGAATATGTGGTATGATGATAATGTTTACGCATTTTGAAATGGTAAATAAGTGATATAAATATTGATTTATGCTCATGCCAGACCATGTTGTCTGACCATGGTTTTGATTACATTTCCAATCTTATGGGGTGTCTCATCTTGATGAGGCAACTCATGGATTGAATCCAGGAAGGGAGACATAAGTTGTTGTTTTGAAGGTGCTTAGTTATGATGCTTTTATGCAACAGGTATGCTGCAGTAGGACTTAAAATCTGAAGTAGTCTAGTTGCTAGGAATAAAGAGGAGTTTGCATTATGTATGCTAATTGAATTATTAACCTATATTTAGCTTAAATTTAAGGATGTAATGCTTCACATAGTATGTAATATCAAAAGCCAGAATGGGTACTAAAAATATCTGTTTTCTGGGTTATTGAATTAGTTATGTCATTTACCTTAAAAAGGGTTACAAGAATGTGTATATGTCAATATTCAGTAGTTATTTTTTTTTTCCTTTTTATGGCAATATAGGTTATATGCTTAGCACAGATGAATCATATAAATGGCAAGGTATACAAGCTCAATGTATACACTTTGCCACTAAGATGTCATGAACCTGAATGCTTTAATACACTGAAAATGATTCTGATATAATAAAAATGGGTTTTATTTATTGTATGAAAAAATAATTTCTGACAAACAAGAAGCTTCAAAAGTATCGTATATAGTTATTTTTGTTTACTGTGGCATATTAACAAACAGTTAGCAAGGTGTTTGTGAAAATGACCTAAAGAGTGTATGATGCATTTTAACCTGGGAGACTTATACTTTTAAACTTATACTTTGTTTTATTACCATTATAAAGTCTGAATTATGAGTATCAAGAGAATTCCTAAATTAAGAGTGTTGAACATGTGCACAGGGAATTCTTTGTGCATGTACACAATCCTAGGGCAAACAAATCCCTTGAATCTCAACCTTTTATATATGTTTTGGTAAATACAGCATTATGTAAAGTTTTATGAAGGTTAAATTGTATAACTAACATTTAAATGTAGTATGATAAAGATTCTAACTATTTAAGATAGTCTGGTTCAGGGTATTTGTGATATCAGTTTTGCAAAGAAATTCTGCATTATTAAGTACCCTATTCGTACTTTTATTCCCACTAAATTACTAAATTTTCTTCACTATTTGCACTGATATATTTATATTAGTGTGCCTATAAAAGGATCTTAGGGAGACTTAATAGGGGTGAATCCTATTAAGGAGGAGACCAAGGGTTAAACGGATGTAAATTCAGGGCATTTGACTATAAATTAAATGGGATAATATGAGGGTCACTTCAGTTGGTATCAAAGCTATGTTAGTATAAAAACATGGCTATAATAAAAAGGGATAGGAATCATACGTATGATTGTATTGATTCTTTGTTTGAATGTGGTTGTAAACATAATATGAATAGCTAAATTGCTCTGAGATTATTAAATTTAACCTAATAAAATATGGGTTTCTATTAGAGATCCATGGCGGGTAGGGGATCACATCAAGGTGCAGGAGGCTCAAATGGACCTCCTATGATTAATGTTCAAGATTTTATAAGGGAAGTAAGAGATGGAACAGGGGCAAGGCCTGAAAATCCACAAGAGGAATTATCCAAATTATTGAAGAATTTTACTCATCTGGGTGGAACGGAATTTGAAGGGGCTGAAGGGGTCTTGGGAGTGAAAACATGGTTGAGGAATCTAGAAAGAATATTTACTGATATGCAAGTAAATGTAAAGGAAGAGACAAATTGCTTCAAGAAGGTTGAAGGGGGTTGCTTTAGACTGGTGGGAGGTAATGATTGCTGGAAGACCAGAGGAGGAAATTACCTGGAATTAGTTTAAAGACATGTTAGAAGCTATGTGCCAGCTTCAGCCAAAGCTAAACTACTGGAAGAATTTATTAGATTGAAACAAGCAAATATGAGTTCACTAAGTATACTCAAAATTTTGAAAGTCTCTATAAGTATGGCACTATATTAATTGCCAGTTAAGCAACTAAGAATGGGAGGTATATACAAGGGCTTAATGCAGGATTAAGTAGAGCTATGTTACCTTACATAGATAAGACTTTTGATCAAGTGCTTGACTTAACCCTAAAGTTTGAACAATGTAATAATGCTAGAGAGAAATTCAAGAATATGAAGAATGCCAGTAAAGGAAAGGCAAGGGTTCAGGCTTATGATAAGAAGCCAGTGGAAGCAAAGAAAGTGGAAGGTGGAACCACATCTGAAACCATGGAAAAAAGTTATTTGCTATAATTGTGGAAAGGAGGAACACATGAGAGCTGCATGTAGGACTGGAAAAGTAGCAGCATTCAAGTGTTTTAATTGTGGGAAAGAAGGACATATCAAGAAGAATTGCCTTGAACCAAGGAAGCCAGCTAAAGTAGGAACTTTGGAAGGAAATGCAGCAAAGCATGAGGAGGAATCTGGTCAAGTAGAAAGTATACTCTACATTGAAACTTTCCCCATATCTGTAGTATATGATATAGGAGCTACACATTCTTTGATATCACATGACATAGTTAAGAAATTGAAGCTAACTTGTGTATATGTGGACCATCCTTTGTTTATAAAAAGTCCCCTAGGTAGTTCATGTGTCTTAGGAATGAAATGCATGAGTGTAAAGCTGAGGATAGGAGGGCATGAATTTTTAACAGACCTACATGTATTAATTTACCCAGGAATTGGTGTAATTTTGTGAGTAGATTGCTTACAAAAATATAAAGTAGTTATAAATTTAGAAGAATTCACAATTTCCTTGATAAACCCAAATAATAAAAGAATTATTGTAATGTGTGTAACTATTAAAGCAGTAAGGCCAAGAAATATTTGGGGAATATATGAAAAAGAGGATATGCCAAAATTGGGAGACATACCTATTGTCAATCAATATCTAGATTTTTTTGGTGAAGTAAATGGTGTTCCTCAAGATAAACCAGTAGAGTTTCAAATAAGATTATTGTAACAACCTGGAAAATTTGAACCAATTTAATTTTTTTAATTTGGCTATTTTATTGAATTTTGAATATTTAAAATAAATTATTTTAAATAATAACGACCAAAAGTCTATTTGAATCGATGTTGGAAAATAAATATATTTATTTTAATTATAAAACAAGGCCTGAAATGGCGTGGCAGTTTGAAAATTTGAATTCGAACTTGACTAACTGTTCTGGATGCAAAATAAAACGGATTTTAATGAAACCAAAAATATTTAAATCTGTTTATGAATATCTTTCTAATGAATTTGAAAATTCGAAATTTCATAGCGGGAATCAAAAGTAATGGCCAAATTAATTTTCAAAAAGGTCGCTATGGACTTTATATAGCCCTGGAAAATAGCCATTTTGCAAACGACCTCCGTTTTCAACGAAACGACCTTTGTTGAATCCGGGATGTCAAATTAATGCTAGGTTTCAAATTCCATAATTTTTGGAGTTAATATGTGAGCTTTGGCAAAGGAAAATGTATTTGGTTGATTTCAGTCAATTTGGATCGACCAGAAAATGGTCATTTTTCAAACAGTCTCCAAATTCGACGAAACTAGTTTTGTTGGGACCGTATCGTCAGAACATAGCTAGATTTATTTTTCTGGAATTTTTGGGATCAGTATGTGGCCCCGGCAAATTGAAATGTACGTTCAAATCAAATATTGAATGTAATATATTTTAATTTGAAGAAAAACAGACTGAAACAGTCGAATGGGCCTATGAAACATATTCCATTGTGTTCGGAATGGGGGTATTTAGCTAGAGGCGACAGTCGTTGGGTTTGAAATGGAGTTCGTATGGAGAAACACTAATTTTTGAATTAATATATATCGACCAATGGAATAAATTCATTCATTAATTAAAATAACAAAAAAATATCATAACCCCCCGTAACCCACGATCGGCGATGGAAACGAGTTCCGTTCTTCCTGACCAATTTCCGGCCAAACCGCTCAACATTACACCTCGACCTAGTTGAAGCTTTTGTAGTACTCGTCGAGGGCTTCACATCCATACCCATTGCACCCCAAATCGTTGTGCCATCGTCGAGATCTGCTCCGTTGAAGTCGCTGCCTTCAACTAGCCGCTGCCGCCATGCTGGATCGAACGCCACTGCACCTACCTCACCAGGCGCGCCTCTCAAGGCTTGTCAACGCTATGTAGTTCGATCGGCCTCAAGCTGAACGGATTAGCCGATAACTCCAAACCTAGGTTTGATCAGAAAGGTAACGGCTTTTGTTTTAATTAACTGTTTATAACACATTTAAGCGCTACGAAATATGATTAACTTCTAAAAATCATATATTTTTCGTATTTTGACGAAATCCAGTGAAACAAGAGACAATGGACTCGTGTGGACGTCTTCTACATTCTAGAAGAGACCGGATATTTCTCTGAGCTTCCTACAATTTTTGGAGGAGTGGAACCCAATGTGAGATTTCTGAATTATAAACGATATGGAATGACGATATATAAATTATACGGTCGATGTATGAGTTATATAAGCGTTGTACACCTCATGTATAAGCGTTGTATAAGTTGTATGTGCGATGTATAAGTTATATATACGTTGTAAAAATCATATATGCGTTGAATGAAATTGAAATGAAATCGAAATATATTTATATGTGTATATATATATACTCCCCTCGTCCACAGACCATGGACGATATATATTGGTTGTGATTGTTTGGATTTGGTTGATGTGAAATTTGGTTGATAAATACGAATGGTTGAAATGATTGATTGTCATTAAAATCCCAATAGGATTAGTGTATGGGAAAATTCGTCTGCGTACGAACTAGATATTGAAATCCCCATTGTCAAAAGCTGCGAGGCTTTAAGGTAGAGCGAGGAGCCGTACTAGAGACGGTGCCGGTTTTAACTACCCTGTCGTTATGCTGCCGAAATTTTCTGAAATATTCTTATGTTTGATTTATATTCATGTATTGAAATATATTCATGTGTTGGAATATATTCATTTTTGAAATAAAATGGTTTGAACGATAAAAATAACATTTTTATCGAATGTATGAAATAAAAATGGTTTGAACGATAAAAATAACATTTTTATTGGATGTATGAAATAAAAATGGTTTGAATGATAAAAATAACATTTTTATAGAATGTATGAAATAAAATAGTTTAAGCGATAAAAATAACATTTTTATTGCATGTACGAAGTATATAAAATAATCGTGTTTGAAATAAATTGTTTTGACAATAAAAATCGAATTTTTATAATATATATGAATCGCTAAAAATATTCATTTTTGAAATAACTTGCTTTAACAATAAAAATTACATTTTTATCATCTATATGAAGTATATAAATTAATCGTGTTTGAAATAAATTATTTTGGCAATAAAAATCACATTTTTACTATATATATGAATTGTTAAAAATAGTCATATGTTGAAATAAATATCTATTGAATAAAAATATCATTTTTATCACACATATGAGGTGGAATAGTTTTTGAAACCGAAGAATGGATTATATATATATAATTAAAATAAATCGAATAACGAAGCTGCAGTTCGTATTTTGAAACCGTGATTTCAAATGATTGTACCGAGAGATCCGACCGTCAGATTTTCCCAAAACCGAAACCAATGGGTTCGCTTTAGAAATGTCTTTCCAACGGCACCAACTTTGCAATGATCCAATGGCTGGATTGTCTGGAATGTTTAATTCAAATCTTAATGAAAACAGCGCCAAAATGGATTATATATATAAATATAATTAAAATAAATCGAATAACGATGTTGTAGTTCGTATTTTGAAATCGTAACTTTAAACGATTGTACCGGGAGATCCGACCGTTGGATTTTCCAAAAACTGGAACCATTGGGCCCGCTTTGAAAAGATCTTTCCAATGATATAAAATTTATAAAGATCCAACGGTTAGATTTTCAGATATGTGTAAATCAAATTTGAAGAAAAACAGCGCCATGGCCGCGTTGTCGCCTGATGCGTCGTTTAAATAAATTGGCTATATTTAAATAAATAAAAATAGCGAAAAATCGGGATAAAATATTATAAACGATATGGAATGAAAATAAATCGAATTTACCCGGTTTATTGGATATTTGATGGTTGAATGTGTTTGACGTGAAAACTACATTAATGAAATGAATTATGGATGTCAGATGATTTAACCATTGAAATGAATTGAATTGAAATTCTAAATATGCGTGAATTATTTGAAAAGGCCGAGTTAATTCTCATTTCAAATAATTGATCGACGGTTAGAAGTCGAAGATATGAAGACGGTGCAAGACCGATGATCTTCACATCAAATGGATGACTATTGATGCCTTTGATGGGAGTTGCTGCCCTGAAGGGGTTACAGTGGTGGTCGTCCGGACGTACTTGTTGATCGTTCGAATATGCGAGGGCCTCTCTCTTGTATTGGACATACGGAAGAGGAATAAGGTGCCTTCGGTTTCGTTCAAACCCAGAACGGACTTGTAAATGGATGTGTGTCTGACGTTGTAGATTGACAACGTGGCATATAGAGTTGTTGTGATCAAAGCTTTTGTTGAAAAGCAGAGCTTTGTGGTTGATGATCAAAGCAGGGTTTTAAATAGCTAGCTTTGTATTTAGCGTTTATTCGCGAGCCTCACACCCCGATATGAACCAGAAACGAGAGAAGGATCCGGGGAGAACATGTATTTCTTTCTAGCTAGAAGTGGCGCCAGTGGTTTTACAAGCCCTGGCAAGTTTGACTTATGTGGATGTTGGAATGCGAGGCGCCTCGGTTATTTAGGTCTCTGCGGAGCCGATGGATGGTTTGGTTGATATACCGGCCAGTTTTACGCCCCATAGGGCGGGGAAATGTATTGTTCAGGCATTTTTATCTCGTGTGGACCGGCCCTGTGACTCCTAAGGGTCGATGCGTTCTGATCCTGAGACATAGGCTAGAGCATCTTGAAGCGGTAAGGACGATCCCTTGCCTTGGTTTATGGTGGAAATCCAACTTCCAAATACGACATCGTGCGGTTTTGATTGTATACCTATACATGGCGACATAGTGGTATGTGGCATTTATGCATCAATGATTGATACTTATGATTGAAATTGTTTTTGAAACATATAAACACTAGTAATAATATCAAATGCTTTTGTTTTATTCATATCAAGCATATTTTGGCCATTATAAGGTAAAACTCTATCCTCCGGTTTGCGTTGCATTGTGTGATGGGAACTGAGTCTTATAATGGCTTCATTTTTATAAAAAGC
This sequence comes from Allium sativum, assembly GCA_030737875.1. NCBI lineage: Eukaryota > Viridiplantae > Streptophyta > Magnoliopsida > Asparagales > Amaryllidaceae > Allium > Allium sativum. The sequence goes on along the minus strand of CM060910.1, from coordinate 196,255,018 downwards.
ATTGCGATGTTTAAATGATTTTCTTATTTGGAGCACTGACAATCCAATGGGGTAAACCCGTTCCACGTTAGCGGCGTGGTCTTGTGATTGGCCTTATTATTAAAATAAGTTAAGTAGATTTCTCATACTAGTCCCATGACTGACTCGTAGTTTGTTTCACTTGAAAACTTAGGTGCCCCTCTTTCTACACAGGTAGCCTTGTATTCAGGTTTTACTAGGCTCTTTCTGGATAGCTATGGAGCTAAAGATGGATTCTATCATTTCCTTCTCTTTATGTTGTTCAGCTCCTGTTGTACATATTATGTTTTGATTCCGCTGTAGACATTTTATGTAAAACTGAACTGTATTTTGTATTAAGTATGATCCTGTATACTGTGTAACTCTGATGATTATGTCTATCCAGTGTATTCTATTGTATATTATCTGGTGTATTTATTTATTTCTATTCTGATGTTATTTGTTTTTGTGTTATATTCCAAAGATTACCCTTGCCACCGGGGAACGGGGTTTGGGGTCGTCACAACGTGGTATCATAGCTTAGGTTAAGCTTAGTTCTGGAATATAATATATTAACGCACTCGTCAGAAATAGAACCAGTACTGTTGTAAGACGGGTTACTCATTTCAGATAGGATCAGTAATATCCTAGAATGAGTGTAGCAGAATGAAATACACCCCAATAGACACATTTACATTCAAGTATATGTCTCTTATGCTTTGAAAAATACCTTTTCTATTGGCCTAACACTTTGTCTGCTATTTGCAGACATTGAAAAATGAGTGGCAGAAGCAGAAGAAATAATCCTATGTTTCGACAAACTAATGAGCCAGTGGTGCTTCCACAGCCAGGATCAGATATAGAAGCTCTATTAAAGAGATATCGAAATCCAGGTGGAGTACCATTCTTGGGCTATGAATCCATTATTCAAACTCAAGCTTGGATGCATTCTGCTGAAAGAATATTTGAAGATTTCAAGCTGAGAGATGATCAGAAAAGATTACTAGCTTCTTGGGCACTCAAAGACGAAGCTCTAATCTGGTGGGAAACTATCATTAAAGATAATCCAGAGGGTGATATCACCTGGGATAGATTTAAAGAGATTTTCAATGAAAGATTTATTCCTCCAGAAGCGACTAAGCGGTTAAGTGATGAATTCTACTATTTGATTCAAGGAGATATGACAATCCCGGAATATCATAAGAAATTCAATAAACTTTCTCGTTTTGCTCCGCATTTAATTCAAAATCCAAAGATGAAGAATCTGAGGTTTATTAACGGGCTTTAGAGAAAGTACCAAAGTAGTGTAACTGTACATGTGCAACAATCTTTTTTTGAAATGATATACATGGCTTATCAGTATGAAGATCTAGATAAGTAAGGTCTTTTGGGCGATGAAGAGGAATGTAGTTCTACCAATAAAAGGAAATTCGAAACTAATAGCCCGGAGACGAGTGCGCATCCTGAAGCGAGTACAAAGTCTGAGTTCAGTAAGAAGCCTAGATTCGACAGGAAAAAGGTTGAATCTGGGAAAGGACCAGTAACAACTGCCACCTGCTCTATTGCAAACAGAAAGGGCATTTGGCGATAAATTGCGGACCCTTAAAGAAACGAATGAAGGATAAATTTAAAGCCAAGAACCAGTTTCGAGAGAATAGAAAATGCAGTCAATGCCATCAGACTGGTCATCTTGAGAAGGATTGTCGGCTCTTAAAGAAATCTGAAAAGGTTCATGTAAATGAAGTGGTAGAAACTTCAACACCCTCAGCCAGTCAAGGAAGGCCAAATGTTTTAGAAGGCACGCTTACTGTCAAAAACATTCCAGTTAAAGTACTGTTCGATACCGGCGCGTCACGAAGCTTTATTGCAAGTAATGCGGTTAAGAAACTGGATTTGAATTTGAAAAAGCTCAAAGCACCCATGACTGTCCATAATCCGGTCGGGGGTTCACTCAATCTTAGTTGGATTTGTGGAGTTCCTGTCTCTTTTTCCCATTATCGATTTCCTTGTATCTCGATCGTCATGAATTTTACAGAATTCGATCTTATTTTAGGATTGGATTGGTTAACCAAATACGAAGCGGAAGTTAAATGTGCAGAAAGGGTTGCTAAAGTCAAAACGAAGCTTGCCAATATTGTTATACCATGCGAATGTCCGAATTCTAATAGAAAAGATTTTTTGTCAGCTCTGGATGTTTCTCCTGCTCAAAAAGAAAATATTCATGTCATTACAGAGATTACTCCGGTCGGCATAAAAAATATTCCTGTCATTAAGAACTATGAGGATGTGTTTGAAGAAGTTGTTAGCTTACCTCCGCGTAGAGAAATAGATTTCAAGATTGCTTTAATTCCGAATGCAAGGCCAGTAGTTCACGCTATTAGAAGAATGGCCTTGAAGGAAAAGGAAGAATTAGACAATCAGACTCGACAGCTAGTATGGAAGGGTTTTATCAGGCCTAGTTTCTCTGATTGGGGAGCAGCAGTGGTGTTTGTCCGAAATTCAGACGATACTCTCAGACTATGTATGGATTATCGTGACTAGAACAAGCAGACATTGAAGAATAAATATCCATTGTCGCGAATTGGTGATTTATTGGATCGATTGAATGGGGCACAAGTGTTCTCACGAATGGATCTAGTTACAGGTTTCCATCAGTTTCGTATTGCCGAAGAGTGTGTTCCTTTGACAGCGTTCAGAGGTCCAGATTTATTCTATAAGTGGTTAGTAATGTTGTTCGGCTTATGTAACGCTCCAGCTTATTTTGTCGATCTAATGAACAGGGTATTCAGAGAAGTATTGAATAAATTTGTACTGGTTTTCATTGATGACATATTGATCTTCTCTATGTCAGAAAGCGAGCATGAAAAACATTTGGAACAAGTGTTAGAAATTCTCAAAAAGAATGTTTAAAAGGCAAAATTTTCCAAATGTATATTCTGGCAAGAAGAAGTCAAGTTTCTTGGCTACGTTGTATCAAAAGAAGGAATTTATGTGGATCCCAGTAAGATCACGGCTATTCAGAATTGGAAACAGCCAACTACACCCACAGAAGTCTGAAATTTTCTCGGATTGGCTAGTTATTATCGGAAGTTTGTTAAAGATTTTTCGAAGATATCTAGTTCCTTAACGAAGCTTACTAAGAAACATTCAAGGTTCAACTGGACTCCCGAATGTGAGGCAGCTTTCCAAAAGCTGAAGTTAAGGCTGACAATTACTCCAGTGTTAACAATTATTGATGGCAATCAAGACTTGAAAGTTTGGGCAGATGCTTCTAAAGAAGGTCTTGGTGCAGTGTTAATGCAGAAAGGCCAAGTAGTCGCTTATGCTAGCTGTCAATTGAAGCCACATGAGAAGAATTATGCAACTCACGATCTTGAATTGCTAGCTATCGTGTTTGCTATGAAAATCTGGAGGCACTATCTATTGGGTGAGAAGTTCGAATTATACACTGATCATCAATCGTTGAAGTATTTATTCACCCAGAAAGATCTGAATATGAGGCAGCAACGTTGGTTAGAATTTCTCGCGACATATGATCTTGATATTTTATATACTCCGGGGAAAGCCAATGTTGTGGCTGATGCGCTCAGCAGAAAGAATGTGATCATCGCCAATCTTATCATTACACCATCATTGATTGATAAAATATCTATTCTTCAGAAAGACGATAGTTTTGTTAAAGAGATGATCAAAATAATTCAAAGGGGCGAAGTCTCCAGTTTCCAGGTGGATAGCGCAGGAGTTATAAGATTGAAAGGAATAATTTGTGTTCCCGACATTCTGGAGCTCAAAAGAGAAGTACTGGACAAGTGTCATAAGTCCAAATTGAGCATCCACCCAGGGGTTAGTTAATGTATAATGATCTCAAGCGAACCTTTTGGTGGAAGGCGATGAAAAGAGATATCTCTATATATGTTAGCCGGTGTTCCACTTGTCAACAAGTCAAAAGCGATTAACAGAAACTCGCCGGATTGTTGCAACCGTTGGAAATTCCAGGTTGGAAGTGGGAACAGTTTTCTATGGATTTCATAGATGGTTTGCCCAGAACCCAAAAGGAAATGATAGTATTTGGGTGATTGTAGATCGTTTCACGAAGACCGCCCATTTCATACTTGTCAAATCAAATAGAACAGCTCAAACTCAGGCGCAGATTTATTTTAAAGAAATTGTTAAACTCCATGGAGTTCCCATGAGTATCGTTAGTGATCGTGACCCAAAATTTGCTAGTAAATTTTGGGAAGCATTCCAAGCAGAATTGAGAACGAAACTAAACTTGAGCACCGCTTATCATCCTTAAACAGATGGTCAAACTGAGAGGGTGAAACGTATACTGGAAGATTTATTACGGGCTTGTGTTATTGATTTTGGCAGATCATGGGAAGACCATTTGCATTAGGTTGAATTCTCATACAACAACAGCTACCAAGCGAGCCTGAAAATGACACCATTCGAAGCATTGTATGGTCGACCATGCAAATCTCCCGCTTGTAGGGTAGAACCTAGTAATAGACTTGTATTGGGACCAGATATGATTCGCGTAGCTGCGGATAAAGTCGATTTCATTAAGAAACGATTGTTGGCCGCTCAAAGCTGACAGAAGAGCTATGCAGATTCGAGAATAAGGGATTTATCATTTGTTGTTGGCGACTATGTATATTTGAGGGTATCTCCAATGAGAGGAGTAGTCCGATTGGTAAAACAGGGAAGTTGGCACCCAGATTTATTGGTCCATTTCCTATGCTCGAACGGATTGGAACTCTCACTTATAGAGTTCAATTGCATGATTGGTTGCCTGGAGTACATGATATATTTCATGTATCTCAACTTCGAAAGCATGTACATGATCCAGATTTGGTCGTGGAAGAAGCCGCGCAACGAGATTTGGAAATTACTCCAGAATTGGTAGTGAGGAGAGAGTCGCTAAAGATTATTGGCAAAGAAACTGAGGAACAACAAGGTTCACTTAGTCAAAGTACAATAGAGTGGAGATCCGAGAGACTGTACTTGGGAAACCGAGGAAAGCATTAAGAAAGCCTATCCCAAGTGCAGGGTGGATATCTCTGATTGACTCTGGTGCAAGGTACATTTACCATATTTTGCATTTCCGTTTTGTTCTCTGCTTTGTTGTTGTTTTCTTTTCAGGGATGTAAAAAAAATTAATTATCTAGTCTAAATGATTTTTAAAAGAGTATATGAATTAATTATTAGATTTTTGAAAAGTTAACCAACAAATTGATTGTGGTTTGTGTTGTGTGATTAAGAATTTGATTAATCAAATAGTAGAATGATCATTAATTTAATCAATAAGAGAATGAAGGTAAATTTATGCAATTAAATCAAACATTGAACTGATTTGGAAATAGATAGAAATATATGCATGTACATCATATATGTTTGAACAGGTAAATGGATTCGCTGTCGAGCAAAGAATTTATTTGCGTGCCCGACAAATAGGTAAACCTTAATGAGTTGGATGCGCAATTTTATTTATTATATCAACTCCTGTGAATGTCATTGGATGCGGAGTGCTGGTTGTTCTGTGTGTAATAATAAATGTCGCAATAGGATAGTAACAATTAATTTTGAACTACACTACATGGCATACTTCGTGAAGATAACATACTTCATCATATACCACGTAAGCAATTGGAGCTTGTGTGACGAGGTTGAAGATTTACCATACGAACAAGAGGCTTGTATGGCGATGACTATATATTATAGGTTGAATAGAAGACTGACATGGACTATATAAAATGTAACGATAAATTGCCAGATTAATAAAAACCTCACACGGGTCTGGAGATGACAATAAACACGTCTCTCTGGTCATTAAGGTACAAAAACCATTTATAGGGCGACGAGAATTTATTCTCTAGAGTTATGATCTATACACACTCCCCTGTGGACACCGGAATATATCACTATAAACATGTGTATGCTTAATAGGATTTATTGGGTACCTAATACGGCCCAATAAATTTCCAAACCCCTCCCCGTACAAAGGAGGTTATGGCGAAATTTTTCGAAAATTTAGGGCGTTAGCCAAATTTTTGAAGAATTTGAAAATTCTTAGAAATTGAAAATTTGAAGAATGAAAGCCAGAATGAGAGTTAAGTTGGATAATTAAACAACTTCCGGCTTCGTTCCTTCTCGGGAACGAAAAGATTTTAAGTGGGGGAGATTGTAACAAACCGGAAAGTCTGAACCAATTTAAAAAATTTAATTTGGCTATTTTAGTGAATTTTGAATATTTAAAATAAATTATTCTAAATAATAACAACCAAAAGTCTATTTGAATCGATGTTGGAAAATAAATATATTTATTTTAATTATAAAACAAGGCCTGAGAAGGCGCGGTAGTTTGAAATTTTCAATTCGAACATTGACTGATTGTACCGGATGCAAAATAAAACAGATTTTAGTAAAACCAAAAATATTTAAATCTGTTTATGAATATCTTTCTAACGAATCTAAAAAATTGAAATTTCATAGCGGGAATCAAAAGTAATGGCGAAATGAATTTTCAGAAAGGTTGCTATGGAGTTTATATAGCCCTTGAAAATAGCCATTTTGCAAACGACCTCCATTTTCGACGAAACCGCTTTTGTTGGGTCCGAGATGTCAAATTTTTGCTAGGTTTCAAATTCCATAATTTCTGGAGTTAATATGTGAGCATGGAAAAGGAAAATGTGTTTTGTTGATTTTAGTCAATTTGGATCGACCAGAAAATGGCCATTTTTCAAACGGTCTCCAAATTCGACAAACTAGTTTTGTTGGGACCGTATCGTCAAAACATAGCTAGATTTATTTTTCTGGAATTTTTGGGATCAGTATGTGGCCCCGGCAAATTGAAATGTACGTTCAACTCAAATATTGAATGTTATATATTTTAATTTGAAGAAAAACAGACTGAAACGTATTCCATTGTGTTCGTAATGGGGGTATTTAGCTAGGTGCGACAGTCGTTGGGTTTGAAATGGAGTTCATATGGAGAAACACTAATTTTTGAATTAATATATATATCAACCAATGGAATAAATTCATTCATTAATTAAAATAATAAAAAAAATATCAGAACACCCGTCCAACCCATGATCGACGATGGAAACGAGTTCCATTCTTCCTATCCAATTTCTGGCCAAACCGCTCACTATTACACCTCGACCAAGTTGAAGCTTTTGTAGTACTCGTCGAGGGCTTCACATCCGTACCCATTGCACCCCAAACCGCTGTGCCACTATCGCCACGCTGGATCGAACGCCACCGCACCTACCTAGCCAAGCGCGCCTCTAGAGGCTTGTCAACGCTGTGTAGTTCGATCGGCCTCAAGCTGAATGGATTGGCCGATAAATCCAAATCTAGGTTTGAACAATTTCAGAAAGGTAACAGCTTTAGTTTAGATTAACTGTTTATAACACATTTAAGCGCTACGAAATATGATTAACTTCTAAAAATCATATCTTTTTCGTATCTTGGCGAAATCTAGTGAAACAAGAGACAGTGGACTCGTGTGGACGTCTTCTACATTTTAGAAGAGACTGGATATTTTTCTGAGCTTCCTACAATTTTTGGAGGAGTGGAACCCAATGTGAGATTTCTGAATTATAAACAATATGGAATGACGATGTATAAATTATACGGTCGATGTATGAGTTATATAAGCGTTGTACACCTCATGTATAAGCGTTGTATAAGTTGTATGTGCGATAAATAAGTTATATATATGTTGTAAATATCATATATGCGTTGAATGAAATCGAAATATATTTATATACGTATATCTATATATATACACACACTCCCCTCGTCCACAGACCATGGACGATATATATTGGTTGTGATTGTTTGGATTTAGTTGATGTGAAATTTGGTTAATAAATATGAATGGTTGAAATGATTGATTGTGGTTAAAATCCCAATAGGATTAGTATATGGGAAAATTCGTCTGTGTACGAACTAGATATTGAAATCCCCATTGTCAAAAGCTGCGAGGCTTTAAGGTAGAGTGAGGAGCCGTACTAGGGACGGTGCCGATTTTAACTGCCTTGCCGTTATGCTGCCGAAATTTTCTGAAATATTCCTGTGTTTGATTTATATTCATGTATTGAAATATATTCATGTGTTGGAAAATATTCATTTTTGAAATAAAATGGTTTGAACGATAAAAATAACATTTTTATCGAATGTATGAAATAAAAATGGTTTGAATGATAAAAATAACATTTTTATAGAATGTATGAAATAAAATAGTTTGAGCGATAAAAATAACATTTATGTTGCATGTACGAAGTATATAAAATAATCGTGTTTGAAATAAATTGTTTTGACAATAAAAATCGAATTTTTAAAATACATATGAATCGCTAAAAATATTCATTTTTGAAATAAATTGTTTCAACAATAAAAATCACATTTTTTATCATCTATATGAAGTATGTAAATTAATCATGTTTGAAATAAAATATTTTGGCAATAAAAATCACATTTTTACTATATATATGAATTGTTAAAAATAGTCATGTGTTGAAATAAATATCTATTGGATAAAAATATCATTTTTATCGCCTATATGAGTTGGAATGGATTTTGAAATCGAAGAATGGATTATATTTATAGATATATATAACTAAAATAAATCGAATAATGAAGCTCCAGTTCGTATTTTGAAACAGTGATTTCAAATGATTTACCGGGAGATCCGACAGTCGGATTTTCCCGAAACTGAAACCATTAGGTTCTCTTTGGAAATATCTTTCCAATGGCACCAACTTTGCAAAGATCCAACGGTTGGATTGTCTGGAATGTTTAATTCAAATCTGAACGAAAACAGCGCCAGAATGGATTATATATATATATATATATATATATATATATATATATATACATAATTAATTAAAATAAATCGAAAACGACCCTGCAGTTCGTATTTTGAAATCGTAACATTAAACGATTGTACCGGGAGATCCGACCGTCGGATTTTCCCAAAATTGGAACCGATGGGTCCGCTTTGAAAAGATCTTTCCAATGATATAGCATTTGTAAAGATCCAACGGTTAGATTTTCATATATATGTAAATCAAATTTGAAGAAAAACAGCACCATGGCTGCGTTGTGGCCTGAAGCGTCGTTTGAATAAATTAGCTATATTTAAATAAATAAAAATAGCGAAAAATCGGGATAAAAATATTATAAACGATATGGAATGGAAATAAACCGAATTTACCCGGTTTATTGGATATTTGATGGTTGAATGTGTTTGACGTGAAAACTACATTAATGAACTGAATTATGGATGTTAGATAATTTAACCATTGAAATGAATTGAATTGAAATTCTAAATATACGTGAATTATTTGAAAAGGCCGAGTTAATTCTAATTTCAAATAATTGATCGACGGTTAGAAGTCGAAGATATGAAGACGGTGCAAGACTGATGATCTTCACATCGAATGGATGACTACTAATGCCTTTGATGGGAGTTGCTACCTTGAAGGGGTTACAGTGGCGGTCGTCCGGACGTACTTGTTGATCGTTCGGATGTGCGAGGGCCTCTTTCCTGTATTGGACATACGGATGAGGAATAAGGTGACCTCGGTTTCATTCAGACCCAGAACGGACTTGTAAATGGATGTGTGTCTGACGTTGTAGATTGACAACGTGGCATACAGAGTTGTTGTGATCAAAGCTTTTGTTGAAAAGCAGAGCTTTGTGGTTGATGATCAAAGCAGGGTTTTAAATAGCTAGCTTTGTGTTAAGCGTTGACTCGCGAGCCCACACCCCGGTATGAACCAGAAATGGGAGAAAGATCCAGGGAGAACATGCGTTTCTTTCTAGCTAGAAGTGGTGTAAGTGGTTTTACAAGCCCTGGAAAGTTTGACTTATGTGGACGTTGGAATGCGAGGCACCTCGGTTATTTCGGTCTCTGCGGAGCCGATGGATGGTTTGGTAGATATATCGGCCAATTTTACGCCCCAAAGAGCGGGGAAACGTATTGTTCAGGCATTTTAATCCACCTCGTATGGACCGACCCGGTGGCTCCTAAGGGTCAATGCGTTCTGATCCTGAGACACGGGCTAGAGCGTCTCAAAGCGGTAAGGATGATCCCTTGCCTTGGTTCATGGCGCAAATCCAATTTCCAGATACGACATCGTGCGGTTTTGATTGTATACCTATATATGGCGACATAGTGGAATGGGGCATTTATGCTGTCTATGATTGATACTTATGATTGAAATTGTTTTTGAAACATATAAACACTAGTAATAATATCAAATGCTTTTGTTTTATTCGTATTAAGCATATTTTGGCCATTATAAGGTAAAACTCTATCCTCCGGTTTGCGTTGCATTGTGTATGGGAACTGAGTCTTATAATGGTTTCATTTTTATAAAAAGCATTGAGATGTTTAAATGATTTACTTATTTGGAGCACCGGCAATCCAATGGAGTAAACTCGTTTCGCGTTAGCGGCATGGTTCCATGATTGGCCAAATTATTAAAATAAGTTAAGTAGATTTCTCATATCAGTCCCATGAATGACTCGTAGTTTGTTTCACTTGCAAACTCGGGTGCCTCTCTTTCTACACGGGCAGCCTTGTATTTAGGTTTTAGCAGGCTCTTTCTGGATAGCTATGGAGCTGAAGATGGATTCTATCATTTCTTTCTTTTTATGCTGTTCAACTCCTGTTGTACATATTATGTTTTGATTCTGCTGTAGACATTTTATGTAAAGCTGAACTGTACTTTGTACTAAGTATGATCATGTATACTGTGTAACTCTGATGATTATGTTTACCAGTGTATTCTATTGTACATTATCTGTTGTATTTATTTATTTCTATTCTACTATTATTTGTTTATGTGTTATATTCCAAATATTACCCTTGCCATCGGGGAAAGGGGTCTTTGGTCGCCATAATTATTGCCAAGAGTTAGTCCTGTGATTAAAAATCCTACAAGAATGGGTCCTAAAGAGCTGATAGAATTAAAAATACAGTTAAAAGAACTAGAACAAAAAGGGTTCAAAAGGCCAAGCAGTTCATGCTGGGGGTCACCAGTGGTTTTTGTGAAGAAACAAGATGGTACCCTGAGAATGTGTATTGATTATAGGGAGCTAAATAAAGTAACAATCAGGAACAAATACCCTTTGCCAAGAATAGATGGTCTCTTTGATCAATTAAATGGGGCTAGAGCTTTCTCAAGATTAGATTTGGCTTCAGGTTTTCATCAGATGAAAGTGGAGGAAGAAAGTATTAAATGTATGGCTTTCAATACAAGGTATGGATTGTATGAATTTTCAGTGATGCCTTTTGGGTTAACAAATGCACGCACCTTCATACTTTGTTGATTTAATGAATAGAACATTTTGATATTATTCAGACAAGTTTGTTCTAGTACTTATAGATGATATATTAATATATTCAAAATTTGAAGAGGAACATGAGGAGCATTTGCATATGGTATTAACTAGATTGAGGAAACATAATTTAAAGCCCAAGTTTTCTAAAGTGGAAAATAGGTAGAAGGACAAACTTCGCAAAAAAGTTGGCCAAAAGTATGATAAGTTTGGAATTTGATCAAAAGGTCAACTTTTAGTGCAAAATGGAAAATGCGGTGGGCCCCCCTAAAATCCACCTTTGCACTAAAAAGTGGACTTTTGGCCAAATAACAAACTTTGCATACTTTGGACTAAACAATATGCAAAGTTTGTCTTTCTCTCTAGAATCCTCTTTTCTAAATGTGTCTTTTGGCAATATAAAGTTTTTAGGCCACATATTTTCTGATAATGGTATTTCAACGGATCCTCAAAAGTTTGTTGATGTGCAATCATGGAAAAGCCTAAATCAGTGACTGACTGAGGTAAGATATTTTCTACGCATGGTTGAGTATTATAGAAGATTTATTAAGGATTTTGCAAGAGTAGCAATACCCTTGACTAAGTTGATTAAGAAGGAACAACCCTTCATGTGGACAGGGAAATGTGATCAGGCATTTGAGGAACTCAAGCAAGCACTGGTTAATGCACCAGTACTGCAGGTTCCATAAGGAAATGAGGGATTAGTGGTTTATACAGTTGCAAGTGGGACTGGGTTAGGGGATGTGTTAATGCAACATGGTCAGGTCATAGCATATGCATCTAGACAACTTAAACCAAATGAAATCAGGTATGTAACTCATGATCTTGAACTTGCAACAATAGTATATGCATTAAAATTATGGAGACATTATTTTCTTGGAACAAAATTTGAATTCTATACCGATAAAAAATCTTTGAAATGTTCGTTTTCACAAAAAGATTTGAACTTAAAGCAGCATAGATGGGTGGAGTTTCTAGCTGCATATGATTTAGATATCCTTTATACACCAGGAAAGGCAAATAAAGTGGCTAATGCACTCAGTAGGCAACATGTTAAATTAGCTAGTTTAATGATAGAAGAGTTTAAGAACTTGACTGTGTTAAGTGAAGCAGATGGCATAACTCAAGATAAAGAGATGGAGAACCAAATAGTTGATATGCAAGAGTATTGAAAACTAAGTACGGTGACCATAAGGCCAGTCTTGGTGGACAGCGTAGGACTATTACAACATAATGATTCAAATTTAAAAGAGTAGAAAGCTCAGTTAAAAAGAAATGAACAAGTTGAAAATTTTGCACTGGTTGAAAGGGGGTATCTGAGATTTAAAGGAAGGCTATGTGTGCCTGATTTAAAGGATTTAAAGGAGGAAATGATGGATGCACATCACAAGACAAAATACATCACTCATCCAGGTGGTAAAAAATGTATCGTGATCTCAAAAGAAGTTATTGGTGGAGAGGGATGAAAGGAGATGTGGCAAAATGTTTGACTTGCCAACAGATTAAAGCATACTACAAAAAGCCATCAGGAATGCTACAACCATTGGATGTGCCTATATGGAAATGAGAAAGAATTTCCGTGGACTTCATTGAAGTATTCCCTAGATCAAAGAGGGGGAATGCCAGTGTGTGGGTAATAGTGGATAGATTGACTAAAACAACACACTTTATCCGTGAATTTCCGTGGACTTCATTGAAGTATTTCCGTGGACTTCATTGAAGTATTCACGCTTATGAGCCTGTGATACTTAGCGTGGAGGAACGTCGCCCACAGGGAATCGTTTGCTCCAAATCGTACCCACAACTTGCAAGAAAAGGCAGTAAAAATATCCTTAGGACTTTGAATGCCAATGACCCCCTTGCTTTTGGAATGACAAAGAAGTCCCACTTAATCCAATGGCGATGATTAGCATTGTCCTTTTTTCCCTAGAAAAAGAACGGTGCCAAGGAATGATAGAAGCAAAAAAAGGAGGAAGTTAGAGTCATAGCAGCAAAGATACGCGATCCTATAGAGTCAAGAACAGACCTTATAAGAACTGGTCTACCTGCTTGAGAAAGGAGAGTCGTGTCCCAACGAATGATCTTTCATTTAGCTTTGTCATTCAGGGGATCGAAAATAGCGTTAAGCTTAAAGGATAATACAGAGGCATGGCAAGGGAAGGGAGGCTGCCTTGAAACCGATGAGGGTCTCGATCCAAGAAGATGTAACCTGAGACAAGTCTTTCGTAGGAACGAAGAAACTTTTAGCAGAATTAACGAGTTGTCTCGAACAACTCTCATACTTCTGAATGAGGCTAAGATGGTTGGAGACGAAGCAACGGCTACCATTAGTGAAAATGATAATATCGTTCGCAAAAGACAAGGAAGCAATGAGGGCACAATCCATGCGAATGTCAAACCTTTGAATCTGGCACGCTATCATAAGTGAATGCAATCCATGCACGAAAGCCTCCGTAGCGATGACGAACAGAGTCGGGGAAAGAGGGTCTCCTTGATGTAGTCCCCTTCCCACCTTGAAATACGTGTGAGAAGGAAAACCAACAATTGAAAATGAGCCTCCAGATAATATCGATAAAGGGTTCCGGAAAGCCGAAAGTTCTCAGAACTTTGATGATGAAAAACGAAGACATATGGTCATAAGCCTTCGCCATGTCTAGCTTAACGAAAACTTTAGAACCTCTGACCTTACGATCAATCTGAGAAACCAACTCCTGAGCTAATAGGACGTTATCTATGATCAAGCATCCTTTGACAAACCAAGCCTAAGAAGAGGAAATAATACGATCCACAAACGGTGCTAGTATAGAGGAAAAAACCCTAGAGATCCGTCAAATCTATTTACAAAGACACTTTCAAAATGAAGTATTAAAGTAGTGACTACATCGCAATAGACCGATGGAGAAAATGCGTTATAATTTAGAAATAACATCCAAATGTATGCTACAATATAATCTTTTCTTTCACTGATATTTTTATCAATTGGATTTTACTTGTAAGATTTAAATAAGACATATACTTGATCTACAAGCATTAACCCCTCGTTAACATTATGAAACATGTTATGTAAGATGAAACAAAACTGCAATCTTTTTTTCCTTGTTTATGAAAAAAAATCCCGACATTTTTTTATAACATAGGTATTCAATGAAACAGTATTAACATATTCATAGACTCATATTCAAGGTTGAGTACGATAATATAAATAGTGAATTTCAATAAACACTCAAATTCCTATTTCGTATTCCTTGGTACCATGATGTTGTATCAGAAAGTACAAAACTAAGTATCTTTCACATCGCACCAACATATGAAAGTAACGACATTCATTTTTACATATCTTATGCTACTAGGAGTACATGAAATAGTGGTATATGCTTGCGACGGCTGACGACGGCTAAAATAAGCAGTCATCAGTAGCCATCCCCAGGGAAAACCCAAAAACTCAATATAACCTCGCGAACCCGAGAGTAGATTTCATTATCTGCTCCAGCTTCACTCGTGCAAAAAAGAAAAAAACGAAGTCGAGCTTCCCTTGTTGCTGATCGTGCCTCCTTCGTCGTCGAACCCCGCCTTCAATTGCTCCACTGCCCCGTGACGCCCTCCATCCTTTGTTCTCCTCCTATTTTAAGATTTAGGTATAAATTTAAAACCCTATTTTGTTAATTTTTTATGT
Source organism: Allium sativum (assembly GCA_030737875.1). Lineage (NCBI taxonomy): Eukaryota > Viridiplantae > Streptophyta > Magnoliopsida > Asparagales > Amaryllidaceae > Allium > Allium sativum. Next base: position 196,239,993 of record CM060910.1, on the reverse strand, counting down.
TTGTGTGTATGCATATATTAATGAACCGGTATTGGATGATAATCATAGATTAGTCATATTTTGATTCTGGTTAAATCCTAATTTTGGACTATAGTTGGTTATCAATTAGAAATCGATTAATATTGTGGATTAGTTGATGATGATATTATATGTAAGTTGATTTGAGGAAGATAATTAGTAGTTAATTTTTTTAGTATGTAATAAAAAAAATTGATTGATGTAGATTCCAAAAATTAAAGTATAATTATTGATTAATATGTGTATTGATAAGTTTACAGGATTGTTAGACGCAAAATAATGTTTGTTATAGTTTACGTAAAAAAGTTTACAATTATCTGAATTTTAAATATGTTTCAAAGTTTATAGTTTAGTTAAAAAACATTATACTTAAATCGATTTTGTTAAAAAGTTAGAAATGAATTTAACGACGATAAATGCTATACTAAAATTGATTTTCTTTAATGTTTAAAAATAAATTCAATAAGAGCAAATATCCTAATAAATCCGTTTTTATTAAAGAAAATGAAACTATTATAATGATAGAAAGTATTGTACTAAAATTGAATTTCTAAAAAATTAAGCAATGATTATCGTAACAAATATTCTACAAAAAAGGATTTTCCAAAAAGTTAAAAAATTATGAATATTAGAAGAAAGAATATTCAAGTCAAATAGATTTTAAAAAAAATCAAGAAATGAATATATAAGAACAAATATCGTACTAAATTCGTTTTTCTTAAATAAATATACAAGATGATATACTTCAAAAATCGATTAGATAGAAGGTGATGTGTAGAAGAGAAGCGAACAGAAGTGTTGTCGAGATATGACAGTGTAGTGTGTAAAGCTTATACTTTATTTTTAGAAGACAACAACAAATATATACCCGTGGATTCAACTAATGCGTTGAAGAAAAGCGTAGCGAAACACTGTCGAAATTTGATGGAAGTGTGGTGTGTGAAGCCTTTAAAGGCAAAAGGCTTTACTATTTTTTAGAGGCTTTACCAACATATATTTTTAAATTAGTAACAATGTTCGATTATTATGTCGACCATAGTTGGATGTATGAAGTTAGAACTGAAATGAAATGTTCGACGGAAGCACATTACTACAATGGTGTAAATGAATTCATTATATTTGCAATATCTAATAATCGAAATTACAAGAAACTTCGTTGCCCTTATAATAAGAGCGAACTGATGATATTTTGGAAACTAAACACACTTAAAGTACATTTGTATGAATCCACTTCTATGCCAAACTATTATTTATATGATTGTCATAGAGAACTTGTTACACCTGCAACAAATCCTGTAGTGTCAAAGGCCAATTTAGTTACAACGAATCCAGTAGAAAGTATAGTAGAAGATGCAACACGATCAATATTGCATATCATTCAAGTAGGGGTGACAATTAGACTCAACCTGTTGGATCCGCACCCGACCCGATAGGTCTCGGTTCTAGACGTATCGGGTTTCGTCCGGTCTAAACTACACATTTCAAAAATCTAGCCCCGGCCCGACGTTCGATTCGGGTCGGTTCAATTGGATAAAAATACATATATTTCAATACTTTTGTATCGGGTCTTTCGGGTCAGGTTTGATCAGGTCTTCATTGTATTTTTCATCACATAGACCCGAACTGAGACCTATCGGGTTCGGGTCTTTTCGGGTCGGTTCAGTTTGGTTTTTCAGTTCTCAGTTCTAATTGTCAGCCCTACATTCAGATTGACGATGACAACGTCAATATCGAAGAAAAACTGAGACTGAAACAGAAAACAACGGAAACTTATAATACTAGTACTATTTTTTGTATAAATATATTCTAAATTTTATCTGTGTTGTGAGTTATGTTGTATAATGATATGTTTTCTAATAACGAGCTAATATCATGTACTAAGTTTATGAGTTGATATAATGAACCTATATAATGTATGTTCTGAGTTCATGGACTGATATATTGTATGATATTAGTTTTATGTGATAATGGATATGCTTATGAGTATGTTCTAAGTTTGTCAACTGATATATATGTGTTATCATTATACGAAATGGTACGTTTGTGATAGATATGCCTCTTAGGTTATAGCATGTTCACTCTTATTGCAGGTGCGAGTGGCATACCGGATTTACGTCCAATCGTAAAGCTTATAAACAAAACTGCAGGGTACGTATCTAATTTAGTAAATGTTTATTCTTTAAATTTTATTAAATGCTTACATCGTATTTTCTGCAAGGGCTTTGAGACCCAGCTTGCAGATTTTGTCTATTTCTAAAGCGGTCTATATTAACAGGCTGACAGGTTATTGGGCCAATTTGGACGACATTCCAATTCATTTATACAACTTTTGATGTTGACTCTATAGCGGGAGCCTACACTTGCTGAGGTGTTTTTCTAGACTCACGTCGTCAAGCAAACTAATGAGGAGGGTAATACCTCTTATACCTAGACGGACGCTAAGCCCGAGCATGTGATGGTAAACATTCTTAACTTTTCTTATTTCACAATCGATAAGTTTAAAATTGAATATTTAATGTGTGAATTCACCGTTCGCTATCGCAAAAGAGATACCAGGCATAGGTCACTTGAGTGGCGCAATCCTCAGGTCCTGACGCAACCATATAGGAGCGCGATCGTATTTGGGACGCCATTTTGACCCTGCCTACTTGGAATAGGCGGTATGGCTTCGAAAATATAGAGGTAGAATGTTTTTTAACTAAATTATAGATTATATTTAATCCTGAATTCTAAATTAAAACTCATAACAAAATAAATTACAGATAACGACGGCTTAGGCCGCTTACAGGAGATTCCATCAGGAGGAGGAGATTGCTATGCTCCGTCAGTAGGTAGTCGAGCTTCAGGACTGACGTAAGAGTGGATTGACTACCATGCTTGATGAGCGGATCGCCGCATATCTACCTAAGGATGGGAGGATGCTTGAGGAACATGATGAATTGGGAGATAAGGAAGATGATGATGATGGAGACAAGTAGGTACTTGTCTTTTTTGTCGTTTTGATTTTTGTAAATATAAACATATGTTATTGGAATATCAAGACGTTGATGTTTTTTTTATATGCACAATTTGTTGTGAATATTTTGGTTTGAAATGTGAATGTGCTATATTGGTATTTGTGGTATATGTGTTATTTTTGTGGTATATTTACTTGTTTTTTGAGATTTATATGGATATGTTTTATGAAATTGAGTACATATAGCATGTTGGATTACTGGATATGAAAACGTGTTATGGAACAGAGTGTATATGAGTTGTAGAATAATTGGATGTGAGTATTACAAGTATGTGTGGTTGAAAGGTAGCAAGGAAAATTTCAGGTTTGTGACGGTTTATTGATCACATACACTGGGTGTCGGTTGACAACGGCTAACGTCGGCTTATGTTTTCAGGCTTGCTACGTTTAAAGACGATTAGCTACGAACTTTGTTTCCAGGCTTGCTATGGTTGGCGATAGCTAGTGACACATGCCAAAGTGCCCACAATGTCACGTGTCCCCACTAGCCGTCGTCAACCTCGGCTAAATTGGATACTAAAGCCGACGTAAAGACGTCGTTATTTTGTTAGCATCAAGGTGTATAGCGATGCCTTTTCGCATCGGTTGGCGACGACTAGCGACGTTCGTTAATGGTTTTTAGTCGTCGCTAACCGAAGTTGTTCTTGTAGTGTCAATACCTCAACACGGTGTTAAAAAAACTACAAGTTTGGGTGCTTTTAGCACCTAAGAAGGTTCTTATTCCTTATTCCATCTCGAGCATATCAAATAGATAGGGGTGGCAAATAGACCCGATCGGATGGACCCGGACCCGACCCAGAAGGTCTCGGTTCTAGGCGGGTCGGGTTTTGTTGGGTCTAAACTATACATTTCTAAAATCTGGACCTGACTCGACCCGAGTTTTGGTTCGGGTTGATTGAATAATAACACTAAAAATACATATATTTCAATGCTTTTTGGTCGGTTTTTTAGAGTCGGGTCCATTCGGCTCGAGTCAATTCGGATCGAGTTTGATCGGGTCTAAATTGTATTTTTCATCACCTACACCCGACCCTAGACCCATCGCGTTCGGTTCGCGTTTTCGGTTCTCGATTCTAATTGTCATCCCTAAAAATAGAGTTCATTTATGTTGTAAATTAACTCCATATGCACTTACAAGGAATGAAATATCCCCTCTCTATTTAATTTGACACACTTTCTTTTATAGCCATTTACCCACTTCAATCCCTGAAAGCTAATTTATTCCACCACTTGCCTCTTTCAACTCAGCAGAAAATATTCTCATGGGCTCCATTTGTTTTACGCCAAACAAACCTTTATATTGAAAATTTGGGTAAACTGGTCCAAACACGTTATACAATAACAATCAAATTAATAATAAATGAAAATAACACTATAAAATCTGCAAAATTTACTTTAGTTACTGTTGTAGAAATTAATTCAAATTCATGCTCAATTCCTTGGAAGGAAAAAACTCTAGTCCATGCTTTATTCTGATGAGTGTTGCATATTCATCTCAAGATATATTGAGGGCTTGGTAAAACAAAAAAAAATTAATAATAAATGAACTAATAGTTATGTAAAAACAAAAGCAAAAAAGCAAGGAAAAGAACAACAAACAAAAAAGAAAAAAGAAAAGAATATTTGGTAATTAGTACATACCAATTTCTTCAGCTCTTTAAAGAGTAGGAGGCCTAAAAAGTTTGTTAAATGCTTGACCTGGTCATGTGCATAGCTAACTTAAATGCTTGACGCTTTCATAAGCAAAATTTTGGTAGTTTTCTATCGTTTTTATTTTTTCCTTACTTTTCTTTTTTGGACAGTTGTGAGAATGGTTTTAATTAGTAGAATTGAAAATAGCTAACTTAAGAATAAACGAATTTGCCGAGGGGTCGAGTTTATCTGAATGGATTTTTAATTTACAAGGACAAAAACATAATAAAATTTATCCATAAGGACAACCGCCTAAAATTTTAATCAGAAGGACAGTTGCCTAGAAATATCTGCCGCTCATCATTCTCGTCCAATTTTTTTCCACAAATCACGAAGTCGCACAATAAAAAATCACAAAATTGCGGAATCAAAAATCAAAAAATCGCTCGAATCAAAAATCATAAAACTCTGCGTCGTCTAATACAATCGAACCGTAAGAATCGAATGAACATCAAAAATCGCTCGAATCGATTTCAGATTGAAAACGAAAAATTCAAATATTAAACCTAAAACATGATAAAGAAATCAAAAGTGAAGACAAACGACACGAGAAAGACAATCAAAAGCATATCCGAACCAAAAAAAATTCGTTGCTTCAGTTTTGTATTATTTTCACAATTGCAGTTTTTAGGTATCAGTTTCCTGACTCAATAGGTATAAGTTTTAGTTTTATTAATGTTCTCAGTTTATGGATATCAAATTTGCACTGTTGTAGGTATCAGTTTCGGTTTTTTTTTGTTTTTTGGTTTACTTCAATGGCTTGTTTTCAGTTCGGTATCATTGTTGATATCGGTTTTATAACAAACTAAGTATTAGTTTTTATTATTTTATTTCTCCAAGTACTTGTGTATCAGATTTTCGGTGAAATTCAGCTGTATAACATATGATATTTTGCGTAAATTCAATATATTTTGTGTAACTTCAATATTATATTCGGTGTAATATAAGTGGAGAATACAAAGTTGATGCACAAAATGCAAGTACAAAATTAACACAGTAACAAAATCACATGAAAAAAAACATAACACAGTTAATAATGTAAAACTGATACCTAAAAAAAAATGATACCTTAAAACTGCTATGATGTAAATTCAACTAGAAAATATAAAACTGATACCTAAAAAAAAAAAAAAAAAAAAAAACTGATACCTAAAAACTGCTATGATGTAAATTCAACTAAAAAATATAAAACTGATACTTTGAAAAATATAAAAATGATACCTTGAAACAGCTTTAATATTTTAACAGCAAAAGTAATACAAAAAAATGTTAGAATCACAATTTGATTGTTTAAAATGAAATAAATTTGTTTGAGTAGCAAAACTGATGCATCAGCACAAGAACAAAAATAAAATAGCATCAAAACTATAAACAAAACAGCATAACACTATTAATACAAGAAAACTGATACTTTAAAAAATAAAAAATTGATACCTTAAAACTGCTGCAACGTTTTAAATTAAAACTAATGCAAAAATTGTTTTCATCACATTTTGATTGTTTAAAATGAAATAGGTTTGACTGTAATACATAGATAATACAACAATACAACTACAAAATAAATACAACATTAAAAACCCACTAAAAGAATATAAAACAGTGTTAAATAAACAAAAATGATACCTAAAAAAATAGAAAACTGATACCCAATTGTTGAAAAGTTGAACATTAAAATTGCAAAAAAAAAAAAAAAAAAAAAAAAACATGAATCACCTGGGAAAATAAAAAAACCTAATCGGCAGAAATAAACATTAAATTATAATGATTATAGCAACAAAAAAAAATTCGATCGAGGTTGATTTTTTAGATCGATTTCGTGCTCTTAATTCCCATCCTCAATTGATTTTCCACGTTCGACTATAGGAGACACCGCGGATTTGAGTGTATTCGATTTCCAGTTGAGATGCTTTCATTAATTTTGATTTGCTGATTTCGTTATACAAAATCGGAGAAGAAAGAAAGGAGTGAAATCGGAGAACAGAGAAAGCAGCGACGAAAATTTTTAGGGTTATGTCATATTGGATAAATTTTTAAGCGCGTGTCCTTATGGATAAAATATTAAGGCCGATTGCCCTTGTCATTAGTTTCCTGTATGTACAGATTTATTTCTTTATTTTATTTTTTGATGACTCAGAGAATCAAGTTTTGCTTAAATTTTGAGAGATGTTAAGTACACAATAAAATCACTTAATACTACCCCCATCAAAATTGACATCATTTGCTTATTTTCACGCACTTGAAAATACCATGTACTTACACAAACACGTTACTTTTTTATCATCAAAATTTTAATCGCACAACAAATTTTACGTGAACGACCTTCAACATCCGAGCTCAACAACTCACTTTCGCAAATTGACAATTGTCAGTCCATAATTTCATTTCCACTTCGTACAATCAAGTAAGGTACCAGTGATTGTAGATCCAAAAATCAGTTAGCACTAAAAAAAACACTGAATTCGAAAATTTACATTTGGAAGATTCCATTGCGAATTGAAGTTGACCGAGTATTTTGATGCAGTAATTTCTTTTTTCCATGGCTTGTTAAGCAAGTGGAGCTGTAACGTATTTTAGTATTATCATTGTTTTAAAAAAACCCGCCTCGATACTCGCCTCAAGGCTCGACTCGACGAAATAAGAGATAAAACGCCTTGAGGCTTATTCAAAAAGGCTTTTTACCTCTAAAGCTTACACCTCAAAATTTTGAGGCATACAAAGCGCACAAAACTTACGACTCGCACGTCTTAAGCAGTTGAGGCATATGACTTTAAAATCTGTTTATCTTTAGTTGCAGATATTGTTGGGAAACAATGGCTGAGTCACGTACTCTGTCGCTTTCTTGAAGACGATTCGGCAATCTGGTCGGTGGTGCAAAACCAGTTCGTACTTCCGCCGCCGCCTCTAGGATAAAACAGCCTCTCTAAAATGAATAACTGATTTGCTTTGCACAACAAATCAGTGCAGATTTGCACTTTCGAATTTAACTGGTCGAAAATTTCTGAAAGAATATTTTTTTTTTTAATGGCGAAGGAAGCGAAAAATTTTCTGTACCAATCTCGTCTACAACCGAAGATAATATATAGACGGGATTAGGACTGAACGAAAATACTGGTCAGTGGAGGAATATTTTCCGAAAGATGGTCTGCGAAATACTTGGTCAAAAGTTTACCGCTTCATATATAAAAGTCGGCTCAGAAAAATTTTCCGTATTTAAAAACTGGTTCGAAAAATGCAGTGTTTTCTGGACCAAAAATATAAGTGTCTACACCACATAGCCAAGGCCCAAGCCCAATCTCGAACCGATCCGAACTGGGCCGGATCGAGTCGAGTCGGTCGCGCGTGTGTGGTGGTCATGATGCATGGTCTCCCTCCTCACAACAAAGCATGCATTAGGAGCCCAAGGCCCCAACATGACTTCTTAGGAATAAGTATAAATATTTGCATCTTTCTTATAATACCATGATGTGGGACTATTCACAAATAGGAGGCATCATAAACTTATTTCATATTTTAAATAATTCATAAAATTTCCAACAGATATTAACACAGATAAATGTCACTTAACTTTAATTATTTAATAGAAATAAAAAAGATTATATAATATGTGTAGACCTAAATTTTGAATTAATGTAGGCTTACCCAAAAAGCCCTTGTTTAGTTGGTTCCTAATTTATATTGTTGGCTAGTTTAATTTAAAATGAATAAATGGGAAGTTGCATGGAAGTGGTTAAAAATTAAGTATATGTATTGCGTTTTTTCACAACCTGAAAGGCTTACGCCTCAACGCTTCGAGGCTTACGCCTCGCCTCACGGACCCGAAAACGCCTCACGTACGCCTTTTTGCGTTTTAAAACATCGAGTATTATTAAGTTCATTTTCAGAGTTTTGTAATTTCATCCAAGGCAAGCACTCGTGAGCTTTCATGTCACATTAACACACACCAACCACCTGGATAAAAGAAAATATCAGCTCTCTATAATAAATTTATCATTAAATTCAATCCTTGTTCAATATCAGTGTACCATTGAATTTGGCCGGTTAAAAAGAGTTAAATTGGAAATTAAAACCGTGGTACTGGTCCTAAAACAACCAGCATGAGCCTTCCAATCTGAACCACATATACAAGATATGAGTGTGAAGAGTTTACACAAGTGCGTGCAATGTAAACATACCTGACCAAAAGAGTAATGGTTTTATGGAATTGGCCATGGGGACGAGCATCAAGGGAGCTTTCAGGATTTGGGTCTTCTTCAACAGCAGAAGAGGTCACAGAAGGCATAGATGCTTCTAAACTCACTGCCATTGTTACAGGTTTTCTTAGTATTATCTGCATTTTTGTCTGGAACAAAATAAAAGGTATAAGCAAATATAAGTACAAACATGTTAGGCTGAGGAACAGACAACCATAATAGTGAAGAACGAATTATATTATTTCCCCAAAGGTAACTAAGCAATCTAAATGCAGGAGCAACGAATGGCATTGGAAAAGAAACAGCAAGAGTTTTGGCACTAAGGGGTGCTACAGTTGTAATACCATCAAGAACGATTGAGAGTGGAATGAAGGTTAAAGAAAGCCTTTTAAAACAAAATCCAAATGCAAAGTTCCAGGTTATAGAAATGGATCTCAGCTCCGTAAACTCGGTTAACTCATTTGCAAAATCCTTCAACTCTTCAAACAAGCACCTTAACATACTAATGTGAGTAAAAGATAGTGCAGGTAGAGATTTCATACATGTATAAACTGATTTTTTAGTAAAAGTTTTAGCTTTTACTAATGCGAGGAAAAGATGGTACCGCCGAACGATTTTTTTGTTTTTTTTTTGCCCGTGTACGGCGGTCTACCGCCGACCAAACACTGTTTGGATGGCGGTACCGTGATACCCCTTAGCACAAAACGTCACCACACTATGTGTGTATATATATATATATATACACACACACATATATAATAAGCATTTTGTTGCACCCAAACAGGGCGGCACCCTTAAATGCCTCCCGATTTTCATCATATAACTCATTTTCTCTTTTCACCAGCTCACTCTCTCATTCATTACTTAAATATAAATGAGTGGTGCTTCGGATGCAAAACGGATTCCCAAACAGGGATGTCATATAACTCTCATACACACACAGCCCAAAAAAATGTGTGTGTGCGCGCACATACAAACTGATTTTTTAGTAGAAATTTCAGCTTTGTAATCATTCTTTGCTTTGCGAAACAATTGCAGCAACAATGCAGGGATAATGGCGTGCCCTTTCCAGCTATCGAAAGATGGAATAGAGTTCCAATTTGCCACAAACCACTTAGGTAATTAATTTCACTTCTCCAACGACAGTTTGGAGTTGAATATTATCTCAGTACTTGAATATGAAATTATGGAACTCAATTCCTAGGTTTAGATTTAAGTTTTGAAACATCTGAATATGGATGTATTAATGGCTGTTTTACAACTTCCTTGTTGCTGTGCAAGGCTGATGTGTTGATGACTGATTCTTAATTTTGATATTGTACCAAGAGTGAAGAAAGTCACATACAGTGTAACTGAGGTAAATTGTTTACATGAATTCCAAAAATGTACAGGACATTTCCTATTGACTAATCTGCTACTGGAAAAGATGAAAAAAACTGCAAAACAGATGGGAATACAAGGAAGGATAGTCAATGTCTCATCTATAGCGCATAAGCGAAGCGACGGATCTTCATTTGATTTGGATAAAATCAACGACAAAACAAGGCAATTAATTATCAGAAGTTTTTATTCAATTATCCATGCATGCATGATGATAAATTTATTATTATTAACTGATTATTATCTACTACAGATACAAGCCATTTCTTGCCTATGCTCACTCGAAGTTGGCAAACATACTTCATGCAAATCATCTATCTAGGAAGTGTGAGGTTGTGGACTGCATCTACTTCATTGTTCAGTATACTACTCTCCATCTAATTAAATTCACTAAGATGTATGTTACACCGCCTTTCCAACAATATCCTTAGAAAAAATGACGAATATTTTAAAATTTTACAATTGAATAGGAACACACATATTTCAAGTCCATATCTTAGGGAAATAATTAAAAGGAAAAAACCCAAAACAAATTTTTGCCTTAAAGACACATGCTTTGATACTTAGTTTTAAGGACAACTGAAATTCTAAATTATACTACCATGACCAAAAAAAACGATAAATTTAAATAGCATCAGATGAACGTAATAATAAATTAAAGTAGTATCGGATGAACAATGATTAGATGCAATAAAATAATAATTATTTTCACAGTGTTTATAGTAATTGATTAATTTAGCATTACATTCACCGCATGGTAGTTTAATTTAGCATTCTGTTCTATTTGATGCTAGTTTAGTTTAGCATTTTATTGTTCTTTACACTAAAATTTAAAATCTATGTCCTCCAGTATTTCAAAATTTGTGTCCCTCCAGTTCAAAATAGTAAAAATGCTTTTTCCTTAACTGTATTTTTATGTTACTGCTAACAAGTACTGAAAAGATTATTTCTTACAGAAATTAAGCTAATTGCCGACAGTTCGCAGATACAAAGATTAACTACATGGTTTTTAAGAACATCTATACTAAATCTACTACTTGAAAACACAAAGATCTTATCTAGTTATTGAAGTAAATAAAGGTTCTAACTTGTTGATTTTTTAAATCGTTATTTGATGGCGCATAGGATGAAGGAATGAACGTGACAGCAAATTCTTTGCACCCAGGGATTATACTCACCAACATAACTCGGTATTTAAACATACCTCAATTAAATGGTATTAAGCTTCAGAACTTATGCAATTCCTTTTCAACGTTTTTCTGTATGAAATAACTTTTCCTGTATGAAATAACATTGTTATTGGCAGGTACCTTGCTTTCCCTTGCTAGTATGGTACCATTCATGAAAAACATTCCGCAGGCAAGACATGTTTTAATAGTTAAGACAAAATTATATTAAAGACCAATGCTATTAAGCTCCTGCCTTTTTGCTATAGATCCCTTATAAGAACTGAAGTTTTTTATTTATTTATTTATTTTATTTTATTTTTTGTACCTCCCACTTTTTAATTACTGAGAAACTCTATCTTGATTCTATGAAATTATGCATTATCTTCGAAAATTGTGAAATTCATGAAATGATGATTGTACGAGATGCAACAACGGACGTTATGTGAAACCTAATTCACCAATCTAAGACAAGGGGGACTGTAAAGAAAGAACAATAGGTTAATTGAATTGTCTTTAAAGAAACAAGTTTTTATGTACCGAGAAAACATTTGAAAAGCATATATCAAAAAATGCAGGGAGCTGCAACAAATTGTTACCTTGCATTACACCCCAAGATAAAAGATGTGACAGGAAAATATTTTGCTGATTGCAATGAAGCAATGCCGACTTTACGATCACAAGATAAAAATTTGAGCAAGCAACTCTGGGATTTCAGTGAAGATCTAATTAAGAAAAACAGAGGGAATATGTAGCATCAAATGCTGACTGAAGTTACTTCCCTCCTGCTGTTTATGTATGTCATTTCACTATTAGCAAATAGAAAAAAATGTTCAACGATCGGGTCAACGTATTTGGCTTCTCATGATTCTATAATTTAATAGCTCTGCTTAAATATAGAGTAGTCCATGTATTCCTAGGCCACACTTGTGTATTCATTATCTATGGGTACTCAACTGATATAAATGTACGTAATGAGGGAATGGAGGTACCCTTATTATCAATCTTTAATTAATTTATTTGCTAAATACTGAAACGACTATTGATTCATTTGTTATGAATTTATGGCCATTTGATTTAGTATTCAAATCAAATTTGACCATCTTGTGTTCATTTTTATTTCATTTTATTTTTTATTTTTAAATCAGCCCTTTGATGTAAATTTGAACACAGGAATTGTATATATCTCCGGCTACTTGTTTACAATGAAATATCTCTAAGGAAAGAGTAAAACATAAAGTTTAAAAATGGAAACAAATACTAAATTATACAATTTGCATTTCACAGATCACAAATTATTATGGGAAAACTTACATTGCCTGTTAAATTATGGTGTGAAAAGGTATTAAATTAGAATTTACTGAAGAATGAGTTAGAAGGTTCAGAATAAGATATTTGGAGAAAAAACGAAGGTAATTGTACAAGACTAAACATTATGAATGGGACTCCGGATAAGGTTTCTAACACGATGGAGTATTTGTTAGCCTGTCAACTAGGAAGCAGGGGTGCGGCTTCTGGGTGACGTATAGCGTACCGGGTGCGGCAAGGGGTGCATACGGGGTGCGTCATGTGGCGTGTTCCTGTATTTGAGTTGGGGGGGTGCGGAAAGGGTGCAGATTGGGGGTGCGTCAGTGGCATGAAAGGTAAATTTTAGATTGGAATCTTAAATGGTTTTTGAAATTGCGGAAGACGAAGCATCACTTTGAGATGACTGTTGAAATTGTGGGATACGAAGCATTACAATTAATGTGACAAACAACCCTACAAAATTCAAAGAAGTCAACATGATTTATATATAAGTGCATACAACAAAGTGAACCAAACAAAGGTAAGTACATACAGCAAAAAAAAGAGGTAAGCAATCTAAATTAATATTTTGTTCTTTCTTTCATGTCCTTTGTCTTTTTAAAGCTGTCATGCGACCTGTCCTGTGTCTTTTTTAATGTTGTTATGCGAATGGCCTTAGGGAGCAATGTTATAAATGATGAAATGGACATTATATCAATACTGGAGTTTGATTCCAGTTACAAAGTACTTTTAGCAATTAGAATCAAGACAATATCCATATATATATATATATGACAGGTTATGCTTAATAATACATAGTTTTAGCAAGCAGTCAGCAAAGTAAAAAAACATTAAACATATATCATAATCACATTGTGTTAGAAGAAGAAAGAACGCAAATTATCAATAAAAGACATATCATTGTTAACTCTATACAAATATATGTATGTGTCTCAAAGGAATAAAAATGCATAACATATGGCTACTATTGCGCCAAATGCATAACAAAGAAATAAAATATTTTTACACGTCGTATCCCCCTCCGCACCCGAATCCTCATATTTGTCGAATCTACGTATCCCCGTATTACGCATCCGGACTTCTGCACCCGTATCCTTGCTTTCTAGCCTGTCAATGACCAACACCAACAACCACTTCCCCCTCCCCCACTAAACACACACAAACAAACCAAAAAAATAAATAAACCAGACATCATCCCCATGACTAGAAGCATCAAACAGTTGTTACGAAGCAATCTATAATTGACTCTTCAAACATGGAACAGTCTACAGCAATTAAGTTGAAAAGCTATGAAACAGAAAATATATCTCACAACTGAAACATCATTGCAGTTTATTTACCTGATTTGATGATGGTCCCCAAATGGAGAAGCTTTTAACTGACATCTGCACCAAAACATCCCTAAATTATGGCAAACACAATTAACAAAAAATTAAATGTCCTTGTAAAAATATATGCACGGTGAACATGCACATTGAATTCAACACATCCATTAATATTTCACCAGAATATTGTATAAATTAACAATAGATTTTTTTTTTTTTTCCCCTGTTATTAGCGATATCAGCCTCAGTCAACAATGTCAGCCATAAAAGAAAATAGTGCACACAAATGTGAAATTGAATTGATACATTTTACACTGATTAACGGCCATAGGTAACTAACCATGAGTAATGAACATGCCAAAAAAATGCTGACCATCCCTGTAAGGAAAAAATAAATAGCACGGAAGTAGCAGTGCTGATACAAAAGGGTGGCTTTCCAGAATCACCCGATTTGTTAGTGCAGTCCATTCAATCATTAACTGTTATCCATGAATTGAGAATGACAACTGATTTGGAACAATAACTGTGAATGACAAGAGAATCGGTAATTGTATTGATTTCTAATGGGAAAGAATAACCATATTCACAAATAAACATGAATGTTTTATTTATAAAATCAGTGGATGAATCCAAGAATGGGACTTTGAGACATACATGTAGTTTGTGCCTTAATGGATTGACATACATTGAAAACCTTGCAATTGTCGGTATCATCCTTACATGGATTGACATACATTGAAAACTGAGAACAACAAAATAAGATGAACTGAAATAAGATTGTGGATCAGTTATATTCGAAATAATACTAGAATAGCGATAACATATTTCAATGATACATTGCAATGTAAATGAATGTGTTGGTGATGAAATACTCCAAACTAAAATGGTATCGGATAATACAAGAAAAACCAGTTATGATTTTTACTCTTAAACAGAGACGTATGCAGAAGTATAATACAGTGGGGGTGGAAGACCATATTTTTATTATGAAGCAAGCATATGGTGCATACCATACAACACACACATGACACGGTTATATAAAAAATCATCATATAGCTTTTTTTAAAATGTTGATGATAGACGCAACTTTTGGCTAATAATGCCCCTCAACATACGATTCTCCAACGGAAAAATGTTTGGATAGCACAAAACAAGCATTCATCGCTTTAAACGGTTATGTAATAAAGTCTGAATTATGTACCAAAACACACACATACATATACATACATACATATCAGTTTTTCCATTTTGTTAAATAAGTCAATCGTTATTAGCTGGATAAGAACGTTACTTAACTTCTCTACAAATAATTGAAATTTAAATAGTAAACTTGAAACTTTAAATCAATAAAACTAATTTGAGAGAAAGTATATATGATTTTGTTTCTTAAAAGAGTGTAAAAAGTCAATCATTACTTTATATGTTGGTCATATCTAGAGAAAGATCGATCAGTATGAAAAACTGAATAGTAAAAGAAACATGATCTCATCATATCAAGTTAACATAATCACGTATAAAATGTTTAACTTTCTACATTTTTTTTTCTTTTAATTTGCTTAATGCATCACCACATGGGTATAATCACGTATAAAATGTTTAACTTTCTACATTTTTTTTTCTTTTAATTTGCTTAATGCATCACCACATGGGTCTAAGGGGAGTATCAAACTCCTGACCTCTTACTCAGTAAGTACACACCTTACCACTATGCCACACTCTATTGACAACCTTTTGCATATTTAGTTGTTAAAACCAAAAAGCCCAAATTACATTATTCTCTGTCTAAAAAAAACAGAACTCAAGAAGCAAACACAACAAAAGGAGAAATAATTTAATCTTCTTTTAGTTAATATTTTGTTTAGTAGGAAACATGAAGTGATAATGTTTGTCTATGTTTTTGTGTAAATTGATAAAATATTGAGTGGGGGCAGCGGCCTCCACTGGGCCTAAGTTAGTTCTCTCATTGCTCTTAAGTTTACAATATATAGATTTCACCATGGATACAAGAGATGTTCGCGTTCCTCACTGTACCTTTTATTCTTATTATTGTTGAAATGGCTTTAAAAATAACAGCAGTCTCAAAATTTTGGTTGAAGAATAACAGCTAGACTGTTTACGTTTGATTTCAAAATGCTGAAAGATAAATATGAGCAAGTTAAATTACTTATTAAGCATGCACTAATATAATTGAACTCGAATCGTATGGGATAAAAGACCAAAAAAATTCAACCAACTGACTCATTATTGTGTTTGCTTTTCACTATACAAAAATCCGACAGTATTTCCTTTACATAGAAGTATGTTGCATTTTTCAGGTTAATACCTTACATTTGATAAGTTCGAAGAGAAGAAAAAAATTTGACAAAGAAACAACAATTTAAACTAATTTTATCACCATTGTAGCATAACCTTTTTAAATTTGAACCCACTTTACTATAGTCATCGTCGTCAACCAAACGCAGTCCTCCCATGGTTTGAGGCAGGAGAGTTGTATGCAGTCTTACCCATAGACCATTTTTCAAACTTGATCGATAAACCAAGCACTCACATACTGAATCTAATGATGTGTGAATAGCTCACAGCAGGCTGACGTATTCAAAGCAAATTTTGTCACATGTAATATGTATTTTACAATATATGTATGTGTGGACCGAGATGTCCAACTAATTAATTTATATTAGACCTCAAGTGCTGAGCCAAAATGCGAAATCACTAGAATCCTTAATAAACATTTATTTGAAGAATATAAGTAGCTATAATTGTAAATGAGCCAACAAAATGCCTATAACACAGCAAGCGTGATTATAATCTTACTTCTGTATCCACATACATTGTTTTTCCTCAGAAAAATCATTTCTGTGATCAACTGGAAATAACTGAACAGTACTTAATTGGGGTTGTGAATCGTAACTAAAACAAAACAAAAAAGGCGTGCAAGCTTACATCTATTAATGTCATGATTCCCACCTAGAAATCTATGACATGGCCTGATTTAAACTTAGAACAACCATATGGACACAACTCTCACCTAGAAAATGATCCTGTGGCTTCAGGACTTCCATCTAACATTAACTTATGAACTTAGAAATTAATACATATTGATGAATAGATGCACTTTAGTAAATATACCTCATACTACCTTGGAACATCATGCGAGCCAAAAACATAATATTTCCCAGTGATTGTTATCTAAATATTTAAAGTAAAAAAATTCTAAGTATTTGATTTACATTCCTGAAAGGGGAAGATTAATTTTTCTTTGGAAGATAGTAGCTTCATAATCTGGTAATTACCAAAGAATTCTTCTCTTTGAGACATTATATATATATATATATATATATATATATATATATATATATATATATATATATATATATATATATATATATAATCTTTTGGTATACCTTATTCGACGAAGAGTTAAAAAAAGAAAAAGAAAAACTGAATTAGAGTAAATGTAAAATAATGCAACTGATGGGCTCGTTCATTTGGAACCATATCAGATATTTTAATATCTCTGGCAAAATGGTGTCAAACAAAATATGAATGAGATTCGATATTTCATTCCGTCTAAATGCAAAAAGAAAATCTCAGACGAGATATCAAAGAATTCAAAACTTTGCTCGTTAGTATAATAAATTACTAGATGCTCTATCGACCATCCAAAAAAAATTGGGTTTATTTCTGAGTCCAACAGCTTTGCAAATCTATACCAAATGTGCAAATTCCATAAATAACAGAATCCAAAAGTGTAGCTAAAAGTAATTGGATAAGGCCTAATCTAATTCATGCCAATTATTTATAATGATACAACTTAAAACTAACATGATGCAGAGTCCATAAATAAGAAAATAGCAAGTTTATTTTCGTCAAGAAAATGCAAATTAACAAGTGTAGCACATAGAAACATATGGAGGAAAACAAAGCAATACAAACTAATACTGGATTGGTGTATAAATGCACTTCAGAAATTTGCAAACGTGGCTAGGAACTCATATATTTGGTCAACAGAACTTTCTATTTATTCCTAACAATAAAATGTACAGCTGTGAATCGTCCCTACACCCCACCGTTACCCCCTTTATTTTACCCAATCTGTCGTTCGGTAGTGCATTGTCTCGAAAAGCTTTGGCAGTATACTGCCAAACGCAGCTGAAAACATTGTCGCTACGCTGCTACCAAACAGTATATTTTTTATTTTTACTTTAACCAGCTTCGATTAGTAGTGCACGACCGATCGAAACTGGGTAAAATGAAATTTGTAGCAGCGTATGTTTAGCACAACTCTGTTTGTATGCGCTCTTATGCCATTTTGTATGGAGGAGAATTATAGTAAGATGAATATAATTTGTAGACGTAAACACAAACACAAGAACCAAAGAGAAATTGTCCAACTTAAGTTCAATAATTGTAAGAAGACAGTGCCCTTTCTCCCCTGATTTCCACCACGGGCATGAATTAAATAGATAATATGACTTTCACTCTCTTCCTGGATTGTACAGTGAAAATCAAAAGGCTACAGGGGTTGCACTAGGCATCTTTTCCTAACAGACATGACTTCTCAATCAAACACTATTTCCTAATAGCCTTAAGTTCTCACTTGATACCATTTAATGAACAGAACTGACTACACATTTTCCAATGTAACCATTCAAGTCTAGCGTACCTTTCCAACATCTCTTAAAGCTTGACTTAGAACAAGTTTTCTTTCTTATGACTTCTTTAATCATCTTTTCGATCTAGCATATTAATTATAATTCTTTTATATAGTACACGTTTTCGCCATAAGAATGTCGTTAGTAGTGTTATCTTGATTGTCTTCAACGGCTTATCCAATGTAATCCTCAATGCGGATTGATATTTCTTTATTCCATGGTTCCCATATCACCGTTTTTCTTCAATGGAATATTTTCCTCTTTCAAACCTCGTAAATATCTAGTTTGTTCCACCCTTGTCAATTTTGAATAAACCATACATATTGTCTTTGGATATTTCTCCCGTTTCACTTTTACAAAAAAAGGGACAAACACATGACTTAAAAATGAAATGTTTAGTATCTATACATACTTGTCCAATGAGTTTGCATTTGGTACATCCTTTCAACTTTGAGTCCATGTTACCTTTTAGGTTTTCAAATCTTTCAATATTGGTAACCAAGTTAGTTTCATTATTTTCCTATTTTTATTTCATTTTTACCTTAGGCTCAACAAACTTTATTAATTTGTTTACAATCTCTCATGTTATATTCTCCATAATCGAATCTATTTCATGTTCCATAGCATCCTTCCACTTGTTATCTCGATATGTTTCTATAAAATCAAAAGTTCAACATCGACAAATAATGCAAAATCAACATTGGCAAATGGAGCAAAGTTTACAACATTATTATTCATTTCACCCAAGGAAGCATAAATATCATCAACATTTCTCATCTTTTTTATTAACAAGAGTCACTATCACTAGAAGAAGGAGTGGCAGTCTCAACTCCATATTCCTTATCACTAATATCATTGCTTTTATCCACGCTATTTTCTAAATTAACACAGATGTACTTGAAATTTTGTACATTTGGCTTATCTCATTTCCATTATGTTTCTTCATCAAATTTCACGTCTCTACTAATGATGCCCTTCTTTAAAACTGTATCGTACAATTTGTAGGCTTTTGTATATCTCACTATACACCAAAAATATCCACTTCTCGAGTTTATCATCTAGATTGCCTCTTGTTTCATTAGGAACACGAGAGTAAGCAATGCTACCAAATACACAAAACGACTCAAAGTAGGTGTAAGCCCGCTTTAAGCTTCTTGAGCTGTTATGTGTTCCACGCTTTTGATTGATGCACAATTTGAAAGATAAAGTGCACATATCACAACTTCTGTATAAAAACATATTTGTCGTTCCTTCATTTTTTTAGCATACTTCAAACGCCTACATAATTGTTCAATTCTCTCTGCGCCGTACTATTTTGTTGAAGGATATACTTTGTTGTTTGTCGATATCTAACACCATAGTCACACAGATTTCAAACTCTACAGAGAAATATCCACCACCGTGGTCCTAATGTAATGTCTAAACATATATCCACTTTGTTTTTTGGCCAAAGCTTTGGAATCTTTAAAATAATGTCTTTGATTTTTCTTTTAAGAAATACACTGCATCTTTCAACTAAAATCATCGATGCATGCTAGAAAATATCATTACCGTCCAGTGGAAGTAGTTCGCATTAGTCAGCATAAATCTGTGTGAACTAATCAAGAGGTAATGATGCTCACCATCGTCTTCCAACGTGGGAAGTCCAAATTTTCATTCTCATTGCACATCCTTCGCAAATTGGATCTCAACAAAGACCGTGAACCATATGATTTTTGCACATATTTACTAAAGAGTTAAAATTTAAATGACCATGCCCAAGATGTCATAACCATCATGGATCTTTAACAACGGTGTTGAAAAATGGAAGTCCTTCGCTTTTGAAAGCCGGTGGAAACACCTTACTCTCTATCATCTTAACATATGCAACAAGACTTGTACTTTTGTCCGCAATCTTTCATGCTCCATCTTTGAAGAAAACTTCATAATTGTTTCTAATGAGTTTCCCAACGCTAAATAAATTATGTTTATGTCCCGATATTTAGAATACAATATGATGCTCTTCACACCCTTTGTGTTGACACGAATTTCTCCACATCCCTTCAATGAAAGCACTTTATTATCACCAGTTTAACTTCGTTGCAACCGATATATCTATATGCGAAAATTGGTTTGTTACCAATCGTCTGATTGCTATGACCACCATCAATATACCAAATTTCATCATTAACCACCTCTTCAGTTTCACATATTACGAAAAGAGTACCATTACCTTTTACATCACAATAACTTTCATGAATAAGTGGCGAGTCACTTTTCTTCTCACTATTTGATCTAAATCAACAAATTTAGATATGTGTCCATACCTTTTGCACTTATAACACTGACATTTGAATATGATCCTCCAAGACCATAATTTGATGTCCGTCCTCTTCCTTGGCTTCTTCCTCAACCATGGGATCATATTCTTTTCTCCTAAAAATACCATTTTCTACCATAACTCTTCCATTACCATGATGAGATCCACCTCGAGATCTTTTACAAAACGATATTGCGTTTGAAATGCTAGTTCAAGAGAAGAAGATGGGATGTCATCTTGTGTCATGCGAAGCTCATGAGAGAGAACCCATCAAACTTCCAATCGACAAACTCGTCATACTATCGGACTCTTTAATTGCTACAACACATGTTTGAACTTCCTAGTCATACTTCTAAGTTATTTCTCCGTAATGCTTTGATCTTCAATTTTCTGTTCATTCACACGTAATTAATTAGCAACAAAGATGGTTTAATTGAAGCATTGTTATCGAAAGTCTTAAAATCTTACGATTCAAATCGTGTTTCTGATCGGATCTCTTTCATTACGATTCTTTTTACATCCCAATCCAACCTCATTTCAAAAACAACGGTTGGAAAAAATCATTCACTACATACTTTTATACTCAATATGATTATTTGATTCCTCAGTTTCAATTCTAGTGTTTTCTAAACAAAATAAAAATGAAACAAGAGAAAACAAATTGATTTTTAAATTTAGATGTAAAAGTTCAAACATAATCACCCATTCCAAAGTATGTACAAACCTTAAAATTTGAAATTTACGATATGAATCTCGTTTTGATAACCATGGATTGAAGTACACCTCTACGAACTTTGTTTCATTCATGCATAATATATCAAATTCGCTTCTACGAGTTTGTATTCTTACCTTCTTTACTCTTTATTCACCTTTATAATTTGTTGTATGTGTATCTCATGCTTCCTTTGTTGATCCTGCACTAGAAACTTTCAAATACCACAACATCAATAGTTTAATGAATAAATAACAATACCCATTTGTTTTTTTTTTCTCATTTCTCTTTCAACCCCATGACTTGCTGCAAAGTCATGTTGGCTTGATTTTCCGACTCCATCATATATTTTCTGCAATCTCACAAAATCTTGATATTCATAGGACATTTTCATTTGAATGCTCCATTGATGATAGTTTTGCCCATGAATCAGGATAACTGAGGTGGTAAAATATTGCCACTATTGTCATAGACTCTGATACCACTTTCTGGAAAGGACAAGGCGAGTAAGATAAGTATAATTGTTAAAGGTAAACACAGACACAAGAACAAGAGAAAATTGTTCTCAAATTCAATAATTATATTTCATAAAAGAAGATGCAACTCAACTGCATTTTTACTTGTTTTCTTACTTCCTTGAATTAAAAACACATAGACTTTTCCGCCGAACAATGTTTCCTAATAAACCTTTTAATTAATAGAAATGATTACACACTTTTGAATGTAATCATTCAAGACAAGTTTATCTTTCTAACATTGTTATGTATTTCCAAAATTCTAGAAAGCAAGGGTGTGTTTGGTTTCTATTTTTTAGTTTTGGGTTTCAATACGTACAAAAGTACGAATGACGCACATAAATCGTGAAAAACGATCATTTTACAAAACGAAGTTAACACATAAAACAAAAAACAACTTTTTATAATTTTCGTATTTTAAGAAACAATGGAAGAACGACGACAGATTCATCCACCCACCATCCTTCCATTCCCTCCATCATTCTCTCTGTCTTTAGTCCGTCACCTCCGTTATCCTTTAAATCTTCGCATCTTTCGAAATTAATGTTCAAAACTCAAAACACAAAATAAAGCAAACACTACATAAATCTTTCTATTACATAGTATAATATAAGAGCTTCACTCATGTTTCGATAACATGGGAGCTTCTCCTTTCTTTTTTTTGCTTCTATCCTTTTACTTATTAATAAATATACAGGAAACCGTATTCCCTCTATTTCAACTAGTTCAATCTGTGTACATATTCATATCACCTAATCACTTTTTTTATATTATTTGTATTTTTATTATGCTTGTTGCTTATATAAATATAAAACAAAACCTATTACATATTATACAGCATAGGAGTAGATAATATATAACAAGAACACTTCACATGGTGAAGCTTCTTGTAATTTATTAACTTTTCTTATTCAAATTTTAATACACACAATTATACACATACACAATTTAATTATTCAAGTTTTTTTTTTTTTTTTTTTTTTTTTTTTTTTTTTTTGAAAATTGGTTCACTTTTATTATTATAAAAAAACCATTACATAAGACATGTTAGCATACTAACCTTTACAACTAGAACAAGCAAATCTAAAAAAACAGGAATTACAAGTAAAAATAAATCTAAAAAACATTAAACCGGCCCATGATGAGGCCAATGTCCCGCTGCTCAGTGCAACACTCTGCACCCCACTCAAGCCAAATGCTCATGCTTGATTATCCTGAAAGAAAGAAACCATCTACCCGCAATCACCAGCATCAAAATGTATCATCCAGAAAGATGCACCATAACAGTGTGTAAAAAGCCCATGAGTAATTAACACCTGATTTCAGTATGTTTATTCATATGAAATTAGCTTGTTTCCATAACCAAATTCCAAGAAATAACATAGGATGTAAGGCTATGCTGAACCTGGATTAAAACCCATGACAAACTGAACCTGGATTAAAACCTGCAATACTACATAGGATGCAAGGCCATGCTGTTTATACAACTGTTCATACAAGACTGAATCATCAACAGTTTGGATCCATGAACTGACTGGGAAGCAAAATCATGCAATCCCATACAAAGAAATAACATCTTCAAAATTCTGATTCTGCTTCTCAAAGAATAAAAATGAATTGACCTAATAAAATTCAAGAGCTTGTAACACTGATGACCAGCCCTTCCATCATTTCAAAAATAATACTGTCAGCCTATATGCTAAACAATTCTCAAAAACTTGACAAAACCGATTATCATCTTCAAATTAAATGCATTAAGCACATCTTCATAAATTCCAGGAGAACTGGTATTCATTGTAGCTCTCTGATCGAATATATCTACCAATTCCAATACTGGATAAAAACTAATAGCCCACAAAGATTAATACCAACCCAGTATTTAGCATAGAATTCCCTAAAACCATATGAATCTGCACTTAAATATGGATCTACCCATCCAAATAAACTGGGAGAGGCGCTAGATGCCATGAACAATATGAGATGATATACACGAAGAGGCCAAACTGCAACACCAAAATTAAAAAATATGTGGAACGTACCACCATTTATAGCTTGCTACTGAACCTTTGCATTCATTGAAAGAAAAGCAGTTCAAAGGAAAGTCTGATTGTTAACAAATCACTCATTTGCCCAACACGAACTGCTAATACCAGTGGTCGGATGATAACCGTAAAGGAAAGAGGTAATAGCCTAATTACCTATCTAGGGAAATAGCATTTGAGGACTAAAATCAGGCAAAATATACTCCACATAAATAAACATGAATAAAGATCTTGCTTAAAGCTTTGTAACATCAAATCCCGTGGTACAGACAGATCTCACCACCACATAACAGATTCCAGAACCCTAGTAACTATGAATGTCAAAAAACCCACTGACTATTGCAAACAAAATTCAAACTACCTGCACAATCGGTTAGAGAACTTGGAAGCATAAAGCTTGCGCCGGTGATGCCAGAACCCAAGAGCCCAGATGTCTTGATTCGCTGTAATTCAAAATTTTGCCTAAACCCATAGTCGATCTGTAGTTTGGTGACGCAAAGCTACAAACAGGCGTAATTTGGATGAATATGTGAGTGAGATCTGATAAAAAAAAAAAAATAGATCTATGGTTTGATTTGTGATTGGAAGAGGATATAAGATAGTCTATTGAAATTTATTCTGAGAGTCGCATGAATCTGGAATAAAACCTTACGATTTTGGCGATTGAAAATAGATCTGAGATCTGGATTTAATTGTGAAAGGAAAATAAAATTTCTGAAGGCTTATCAACGAAGATCAAAATAGGAATTCGTTGAAATTTCTCTAGAGGAAATCCGATAGAAAGATGAAGTTATGGATAGGGGAAAGCTTATGCATAATGAAATCAGGCGAAGAACCGCCTGTCGCCATTAACAAGCTTCCCCTTCCCTAATTATTCAAGAATATATATAAATATATATATATATATATATATATATATATATATATATATATATATATATAAAATCCTTTAAGGAATAGCACAACAATTATATTTATTTAATAAGACTATAAAGGAAAATCCATTGTGTATAACTCATCAATCTAAAGCAAAGTAATGTGGAACTTTTGGGCTTTTATTTTCCCAATTTCAAATGGATTTTGAAAAGCAAGATTTTTCAATCAACTTTTTTGAATTATTATTATTTCATGAAATTTCAAACAAATGTTTTTGACTTTGCCATTTTTAGCATAATACTGAAATTTACTTACCTTTTTATTCTGCAAAATGATCTTTTTAATAAATCTTATTTTGATAACAATATTTATGGCACTGTGTTAGCATAATTACCATTACATAAAGTATAATATAAGACAAAAGCTGTTTTTGTTTCATATTCACATTTCTTCATTTCAGTTTCTCCCATTACAGGGGGGAAAAATCCCAGTACAAATTTACACAATTTTAGTTTAGTAACATAATATTTAAATTATTAATGAACCAACATTTTACCTTGTTTGGATAACATTTGAAAATCTAACGTTGTATTTTCAAAATGCAAATTATGTTTATAAATTTAGTATAGGCCGTGACTGAAGCATGGGTAATAAATACACTGCTTTTAATAAATCAAGCAACTATGCAACCATTCTCAAGATGAAGACTATTAAAGTTCCTTTCATATGGAAACCTAGAAGGTACTGTTTCATTTGAATTTTGAAAACCTCAGCAGTTTATGGTTTCATTTAGAAACTTGAATAGGAAGGAAAGAAAAACATACTAATTGATATAACATAGCTCAAATTATGTCATAGTGTGTGTACATGTGTGTTTGTCTGTGTATGTGCACGCACGTGCGTGTTAGAAAATAACATCCTATATTTAGTCATCAACATATGAGAAAAGCGAACACCTCCCTGATAACACTATGTAAAATGAGTAAAAATCCTCTTATTGTGTTATTCTGCTGCCCAAGTAAGAAATACATGGTACGGCTCATTTAGATATTTTGACATGAAAAAAGAGATTACCTGATTTGACAATAGTCCACTAGATGCCTTTTTATTGCAAGTTGGATGCAAAAATCTGGCGTTTTGGTCTAGTCAAGAACGGCAATATATATGATACTGAATGCAAAATAAGATTGAGTAGATGTATTTGGAAGCAATTAACTAGAAAATTGCGGCTCTTGAGGTGGTCTTGTAAATAAAATATTTTGCAAATTGTTGATCAGTTGATCTGATTGATTCTCTACAAAAGTAAATGCTTCAAGAGAATCAGAGCCCTTGGATGCTATCAGACCAAATATTTGGCTTAAAGAATTGTGTAGTTTCTCTTGAGATACAATGGATTCAACATGAGGGATTCTCAGGGACCCAAATTTAGCATCTCTTCTCCACCTTTTTAGCAAATATTTTGGTGGGAGCTCTTTCACATTTAGTATGTCAAGTGTTTTTAGTACATGACGGCATTGAATGCCAACAAATTCAAATTTTTTGCAACTACATGTTATCACATCATTTAAACAATCAACCTTTACTACATATTCTTTTGGGTTCTCCTCGCTTTTAACCTTGAATTGATGTACATTACCAGCCTCTTCACTTTTGTACACTAAATAGTCCATGGACAAACCAAACTCCTTCTGAAATAACTCAAATACCGTAGGAGTATATAAGTTTGCAGCTTGTTTCAACATTCTTGCAGCAATTATCAGTATGGTATTTTTCTGAGCAGCAATACAATCGGATTTAGCTTCAGCTACACGATGCTCACAGAATAATTTTTCTAAGCTTCCCAGATACTGTAAAATATCTCTTTCTTGGCTCAAGAGTGACTTAAGTTTACTGTTTAAGTTGGTCATTCGTTGTGCACTATTTATGTCTGCACAAAATGAATCTCTTATATATGGCAGTGCCCATTTCTCTCTGTTCTCAAATAGTTTGTCCAACCATGCATTGTGCTGAAGCTCATACTTCTCCAACATATTCTCCCACGATAAGTAAAACTCGTCCTCCTCTTCGATTTCATAGAGTATTTTGTTGAAATCGCACGAAAACATTTTTGATCCTTGAAACACTTGACCTAACTGTTTGACCATATTATGGTATATATGCCATGCACAGAGACGGTGAACTGTATTTTCCCACACTGAAGCAACAGCACTGTACAAACATTCATTTTCAGCTGTTAAAATAACCTGTGGTTGTTTCCCATACATTGCAGTCTTAAATGTTTGTAACAACCACATCAATGATTCTTCAGTCTCATCATACAGTAATGCTGCACCAAAAAATACAATCTGTTTATGATGATTTACACCATAAAATAATGCCAATGGCCTACCGTAACCATTAGTTTGATATGTCATATCCAAACATAATGCATCGCAGAAATAGCTGTAGTCCACCTTAAACCTCTCATCTGCCCAAAATACAATGGCTAGTTGACCTTCTTTGTTAAGTTTCAACGCGTAAAAAAACGAAGGATCATCCGTTTGCTTTTCTTGCATGTAGTGCAATATAGCTCCAACATCCCCAATATGCAAGGATTCTTTGCTTTTCGTAGATAAAGAATTTCTAGATTGTATACAACGTAAAGAAGCCTCAAAAATTTTGGGTTCTCTATAAGATTTTAAGGTATGAATATCTCTGGCAGTTACAAATGCATGATTATGTTTTGGCTCGAATTCAGAAACACGGTATCTACCATTGCTTTGAAGTTTGATGATCATGTGAGCAAGACAACGGCACCTTTCACTTGAATGTGACTTGTCCCTTTCTATTTGATTATTATCTGTTGTATTATATCCTTCTCTATGACAAACGTATGTTCTTCCAACTATCACCCCTGAAGGTCTCCGGTTCACACATGCTTTTCGGACATCAAATCCAATCTTTTTACCATACCCGGCATAAAATACATAAGCTTTGTCATCGTTTTCAAATTCCATGTCTATTTTTGGTGACCAGCTTTGATTCATAGCTTCCTCAACAGAATATAAAACTACTTGCTTGTATCCTCCAGCTCTCCTAACCAGATACTCAATCATAGACATTTGAGGCACAGGTTTCTTAACCTTACTGATTTTTCCTTCTTTAGCTGGTTTATGACTTCTCAGCATGTGTGCATCGGTGCCAGGCACAAGTTCATGATTGTGCATTGCATAAAATTCGCTAACACGATATCTCTCATTTTCTGTTATTTTAATAATCATGCGTGCAAGGCAACCCGTCCTCTCATTCTTCTTAGATTTCTTTTGTTCAGTTTCATCATTTTTATTCCCTTGAAAACCTTCTTTGTAACAAACATAAGATCTTGTTATTATCACACCAGAAGCTCTTCTGTTTATCCTATCTTTCCTAACACTAAATCCTACTTCTCTTGCATATCTATTGTAAAATTGATATGCCTCTTCTTCATGTGCAAACTCCATATCGACTCGTGGTATCCAACTAGTGTCATTAACATCTTCGGAGCAACTGGGTATTTGTAATCCTGCCATTTCTGGAATGAACAAGTCAAAGGAAAAAAGAAAAAAGAAAAATTAATGACAAAAATCACTTGTATCATATGCTTTAGTAGGAAAAAAGATGAATTAGATCAAAGACTCAAGTTTTCCAATAACGATGAATTTGAAATAGGTATCGCACCCTTCAAATTTAGATTTATAAGCTATCAAGTACGAATGTCAAAAACCTAGATTCATAAGAATGCAATTTTTTTGCATTCATGGACAACGATAATTTTGAGCTATACGAAAGAAGGCCTCTTCGAGGGAGGGAGGAAAAACAAAAAGGAACTCGGTGAATTTGTAATGCCAAAGTTTTTCCGAATCGTAACTTAGCATAAATCAGGAGTGAGACAACATAAATTTTAGTTCCCACAAAACTAGTTTTTGAAGGCACGAGTAGAAGGACTGACCTTGCTGCTTGATTAGATGGAATGGAGATAGAAGAGGTTGTTCTTGCAATTCGTTTGATCTTCAACTGCCATCGGAAATTGACGGAGAGCGATTTTAATTGTGACAGAGACCACGTGGAAAAGGTCTATTGGCGACGTTGTAAGACCATTGCCAGTCCGTTGTGAAGCAACGGTTGATCTGAAATGGATTGCTTTTGTCAAAGCAACTCAGGGTATCGGTTTGAGAATCACACTTAACCGTTTATTGGACTCCCTTTTTTGTTATGGGAAAATAAATTTTAAGGGACTGCGTCTTATTTCTTAGGAGGATGCTACAGCGCCCGAATTTAGTAAGTAAAAACGTGTGGATCTGTAAATGGAGGAACGCAATTGACGGCACGTGCTTAATCCAACAGCCAAAAATACTTTCGCACAAAATGACAAACAGTTCTTCGGGCTTAACAGCATTTTCCTATTTCTTATTTGTTAAGGGAGGGGTTTGGAATTTTAAAAATATAATAAAATATAGACTAAAGTACCCTTAAACTCTATCGATCAAAATTCAATCTCAGTTCGATCCAAACACGCTGCGAGTTAAAAAAATTCAAACGTTGATAAATCCCCTTTCTGAAATTTAAGATTTTGTTGAAAAAGATGAATACGATTTGCAGAAAGCGGATGAGTTTCGTTCATTTACACGAATGATGAATACAGTTCGCCATGGAAAATTTGGATTTTGTTCGAGGGTGAATACAGTGTGTTACGGTTTAGATCTTACAGTTTGATAAGAAAAACAAACTCGTTGTGAGAAAATTTGTCAAAAGTAATTACATTAAAACAGTGTACATATTCCAACATTAAAACAAATCTTTGTTAAGTGAATTTATGCTTATGTTCATGTTGTGTTAAGCGTATGTATATTTTGTTATTCTTTTTTTTTTCATTTATGGCTAGTGTGTTTTATATGTGTTTATTTGTTATTATTGTGTTCCATACTTACTGTGATAGTGAAAACTAAAGTAAACAATGCTTGAATACGTTATTTTTATGTGTGCAGAACATTTATATTTCATGTATTATTATTTTCCTATATGCAGAATTAAATTAGAGTTTATGTTTTAAGATTGCATTAATGAAGAGTATAGGGTTAGTATTGGAAATTTTATTAATATGTTTAAGGGGAGGCTAATTTATTTTAACCCCCCTTAACAATTTTAAAATAACTGAAAATGGTACTCCCCTTAATCAAAAGTGGAGTCCATTTAACAATCCCCCGTTTTATTTTAAATCGATTAAGCATATTTCTGTTCTTCCTTAGCTGGCTAAATGTGCATTGCAATCCACTCATTTCTCTTAACTAACTTAAAATAAGCCAGTTAAAACTCAGTTTGTTTTTCCTCTGTTGACGGAGAGGAGGGTTAGTTTTGGTTACTTCGTTATGAATCGATCAATATCAACTCCCTCGGTTGGAAATAAGAACATCTTTAACGGAGGGTTTATGGGTGAATGTCTGCTTGTTTTGGACTTAGAACATACTATAATCAGTGGGCCATAACGCATTATTAATACGACGAAACTTTCTGTGACTTTAGTCTGACAGACCTCCTGACTAGACATGTTTATCCGACATTGCAGAGGTCTAGCAATGCCCTTAGGTGTGATGCAATAAAAAATCGAGATTGATAACAGACGATTGATTAGATGTTTCAAAAGATAGAAGTTGATTTGCAAAATATTTTCTAGCCAATTAAGTATTTATTTAAAATTTGAACATTCTACATATAGTTAGGGATAAATAGTAAGAGTTTACTTTTTCATTTTCTGGTGTTTAATAATTTATGTAATTCACATAATGGTTTGATCCAATGGTTTAAAGTAACATCAAAAAATGTTTAACATGTCCGTAATAGTATAATACTCGAATGACATGTAACGATCCGTATTTTACGTATCGGAAGATCGTAAAATAATTATATATAATTCCTTAGTGGTCGGATCATTCCCACATTTTTATATATTGTTCATGAAGATGTAAGACATGTCCATGATTCCGATCGAATCAGCTTGTGACCATTTTGCCTTTGTGAATATTGGTTTAGTTATAATTATTGATTGGGATCGGGTCAGGTGCTAAAATCAGTCTCATTGGATCGAAATGGTGATTTACGATTCTATAGAGTGGTGGCACATTAAGGAATTTGGTTCAGCGGTTTGGGAGGAATCGTCGTTTTAGTTTTTGTTAGGTAGACTAATTATTGTTAATGGATTGATTAGTCAAGCACATTAGCTAATGAACTATAACTATAAATAGAGGGGTTTGGAAAAAGAATTAAGGTTTCTTTCTTCATTCAAACATTAGGTTGGACGTTTATGGTTCTACGGTTCAACTTAAACCCCAATTCTTCATCATATTCATTCCCATCAGAGATTGCATTAGAGGCTAGATCGTCATCAAGGAAGATTAGTTCACATCAAATTGCATCAGTTTTGGGATTTTTCAATGTTGTCCAGATCTGATCTCCATTAGTATTACATTAGATCTTAGAATTGGTGAGTGATAGATATCTCTCACACGAAAACTACGGAATATATAGGTAAATTATGATCAAATTCCTATGTTATATGTCAAATTCACTCTAGATCTGATTATATATATATTTAATTCAGATCTAGAAGCCTTAGGATAATCTAATTTAATCATGTAAACCGAATAATTTATAGATTTATCATGTTCTTGTGTATGTTCAGATCCAATTCATGTTAGATCCATTGACTTATGTTATGTTTATGATACGTTCATGTTTGTATGATCAAGATTTAATGAATCTCTATTGGTTTTGAGTGAATTAAATCCATTGCTTGAATTGTTTGTTAGAATTGTATGCCATAGATCTTATATTTTAATAACAGAGCAAATCGAAGGTTAAGATGATTGGATTAAGATGAAACTTGGTGGAGGAGCTCTAGCAAGTATTGAGATGATGCTCGAAAATTTTCACTGTAAAATATGCTAAGTACATGGATCGCTACCAATCCACGACCGATGGACCAGTTCCAATCCATCAGCATTGGTGGGATCATATCGGAAGTTGGTACGTAAGCTCGAGAAGTGATTTTGAAGCAGTATGCAAATTTTCAAGTGATTTGGAGATGATTTTGGATGGATCGAAGGTTGGTTACTCATGTGATGTGATATACCAATAGGGATTTTAACTCGTTCGGGATTTAGATATGAAATTGGACCGTCAGGAAGTACATGAGGAGTATAACAAAGTGGTCGAGACATTTAGCCAAAAATGGCTAAGTATGGGACTATTACTGGTCTATGGGTAATGGACCGGTGTCGATCCATCATAAAGCAAGGTGAGGGGTTGAGACTTTGGGGTCTTGATTGTGATTTCTTTTAGTGGTTGCGAATGAAGTTTGATGATGAATGGACTCCGGATAATTAATGTGCAACTCAATGATGGATACTGCTTCGATTATGATCAAGTTGGAATGGTCGGAGCTAGATTAATGTGATACTGGTCGTAGGATGATGTACAATCCAGTAGATAATATATTAACTTAGGTGAGAGTTGATCAAGGGTGATAATGGAATTGGTTTGAGAAGTCATTCGAACTAAAGATGTGATTGCTGAGAAGGAAGGCTCAACGGATTTGAAGTGCCAAAAAAATGTTGGTTATCGAAGGCTCTAGCGGGCTCAAAGAAGGGATATCGTAGGGGCACTTATTAGGATCAGGAAGGATCGTGTACCTTTGATCGAGCTCTGGGAGTAATCTAGTTGCCAGGGGTGGAGGCAAACATACATAAGACAAATGTATGGTAGTCTAACTAGAACCAAAGTTATCCATAAGCCCTTGATGGATGGCAACTGCCGACCATTCAATGATTAATGTATTCAAGACTTTAGTCGGTGATAGTTAGGATATTGGATGCTATGGTTGATTGTGTGCTTTCTTCTCTGGGTAGACTATCACTGTAGGCCATTGAGGAGAAGCAGGATTAGGGGTTGTCCTTTCATATTTTGAAGTGCCATATGATAGACAATTATCCATTGCTAATCCTTGTGTTACTCGGTAGATCGATGATTGAACTGTCTATACTCATATATCATGTGTAATTGTTGTTGGTTATTTTATCGCTCACTAAGACTATTGTTGGCTCAAGGTTTATGTTTCCCTCTTATTACCTTGGGTTACTCATCAATTGTGTGGGTGAGTAGACTGAGATAGCAGGTAGTGGATTTTAGTGTCGATGACATTGTGTGATGATGAGTAGGAAGTTGGTGTATTATCTCTTCTATGCAATATAGGTATTCTTTTATTTCCGCTATATATTGAGCATTTCTGATACTTTGAGTGATATGTAGTAAGGCATGATGTATGGATATTCATTTTTAGAAGTTTTGTATTGGTGATTTTGAGATGTTATGAGATTTGAGTTTCTATTCAGTTATGCTTCTCTACTTTATCATGTTGCATATTTCCTATTATATGTTATCCATGTGCTATGAGTTATATGACAGGTTAATTTCGAGCTATTCTTCCTTGATGATCATCCCTTATCGACCTGGCAAGTCATATAGTGCATTTTTTCCTTAGTTGGGTGCAGGAGTTATGGGACGGTCATCACATTTGGTATAAGAGCTTTTGTTTATCGATTTTACCCAAAGTTCGTGAGCGCAAAAGCGTAAGAGAGACATACTTGTAATTTTTAATGGATGATTACTATATTATAACATATAAGTTTAGTAGGTTAGTAAGCACTTGAACACCAATGCGGCCTTTGTCTAATATGGATTGATCATTCTCGTTTCAGATAGAGAATGAGTCGACGAACTTCGGGACACGCTACTAGGGATGAGTCTGATATTAGAGGGGCATGTCTGCTTTCCATTTGACATTTTTCACCATAGAGCAACTGGATTGGATTCTGCTAGGGCCCGAAGAGATCGCATCAATTCAGAAGAGCCATAACATCGCTATGTGTTTCAAGATATGAAATCATAGTGCACGATGTAGGATCACATCACTGAAGAGTGACATGATCGACTTACTTTTCGTTGAGTTTTATTCACAGGATGTGACGGAGCTGAGCCTGGCAAGAACCTGAAATGGTTAGGATCATCAAGTATGGTTAATACTTGGTAAAGACCCAACATGATTGAAAATGTCATGTATGGTTTATACTTGTTTAGAGCCCGAAAAGGCTACAAATTGTTCGGTATGGATCATACCTAACAAGAACCCGACACAGTTATAGATCACTGGATACGGCTGATATCTGACAAGGATCGATAAGGTCGCGGACCATTCAGGATAACCTATGCTTTGCACGGCTTAGCTAGGATCATTAAGCGTAGCTGACGCTTGACATGCAGAAAACTCAAATTATTAAGTATGGATAATATTGATTCAAACGCAGTTAAACCATGGATCATCGATCGTAGCTGGTACTCGGTAAGAACATAACAAACTTACAAACCAATTACCGAACAATATTGTTGCGAACACAGAAATCATGAAAGATCCAACGAGATCATGGGCCTCGAACTCCGAATCAATGAAAGTTCTAAACATATTTTCCACAACATTATATGCTTTGAGGGGGCAAGATTTTCACTTGCCATTTTGTAAGGCCATCACACTTCGAACTCGTCGTCCTCGGATTGCTCGAGACATGAGCATGATCCAGCACGTTCCCAAAGCCACCCAAGCATGGCAAAAAAGTTCATTAAAGCTTCAATTCTTGGATGACTAAAACTAGGTCTGGCATGATGTAACCAACCCGAATCGTCCCATTTGTAACGACCTGTGGGATTCGACGCCCAAATTCCAACAATAATACATATGTTCGTATTATTTGCCAAAACCCAAGTATTGAAAATACCAGATAGTTATTAGAAAGAAATTAGAGGGTGAGAAAAGAAAGAAAGAAATATTAGAATAGAAGATGAAGAAGAACCAACACAACACAGAGTCTCACATCACAGTGAAACAAAATATAATATAGAAATAAATCTTTGTTAAGAGTTTGAAATAAAAACTTATAATCATCAAAATATAGCAGACATATGAACAGTCATAATAACCTTTCCTCATATACAATAACACAGCGGAATAATGCTATATAATATCGTACGTCTGAACTCTTCCAGCTCGTCTCTTCACTGCATCCGATAACCTGAACCTGTAAATCTCGGTCTAACCCGAGCATTACAAATGTCAGATCAGTCTGGTGAACCAGAGTGAGAAACCTACTAAGTTTTTATAAGCAACAACCAACTTGATTTCAAATTTAACAAATATTTTCTGAAAGAAAAGGATAATCGTAAGACCGATCCACACATAAATACGGATGATTTTTATCTTACGATAACCCAAAACATTTTTGAAATCATATCATATTCTGTTATTGGAATAATGTCTAAATACAAATAAATAATAATCTAGTGGAATGCTTGCATCTCACGCTCTACATACATAGTATACAATCAAAACTGCGAGCACCTATTGGAGAATGGATTTCCTGGCAAGGTATGGCACCACCTTCCGACAATGTACCTCTGAAGATGAATACATTGGGGTTCAACAAGAATATCTTGCAACCCGGCTAAACATAACGGGCCCCTCACTTCGCTTGAGAGTACCGAATATATCATTACCATGGTTAGGGGCCAACCAACCAAACCGATAGCATACGAAAATAAAGGAACAACCGAAGGCATTTGATTTCTCCAGATCAGGTAATGATATACCCTTTTAATGGGTGCAACCCACTAGCCATGCGACCTACCCAATTTTATACCATTTCCCAGTTGATGAGGCTTGAGGTTAAAATTTTCTTTTTAGAACATCTGGCCACCATTCACTTTGAATGCCACATCGTCAGATCCACCATAAAATCACTAATTGACGTCTCCAAAAATACTCTAGTTGTTAAGCTAAGAGAAGGCCTTTCTCCGCTACCAATTATGGTCCATTTAAAGAAATCAATGTACGTGATCCCTTTGGAAATACTCTGTCAGACACTCATCCATACAAGTCATCCAGGAACAGGAACCAAAGGCACCCCCTATTGGATCCTAGGTATCACCTTATGGATCAGTAGCGAGTAACACTGGTAATCCGAAGATTTCAATCACGATAGAATCACTACCGAAATATCTCTGGGAGCTAACCAGAGAAATTCAACTAATAATTCTTCCGCTCATGAAGATCCTCGGTCTTCAATGCTCCATCTTTAACCATCATCTTCAATCTTTCACGTATTTGCTGGTTGGAATGGTTTTCCAGTATAAATTTGATCCTGGTCTTTCCTTACGAACAATTGTTTAGGCCAGATTTGATAGTTGGTTATTTAACTATCAAATAAACAACCATTCATCTATAAGATAAAATAAATTTACCGATTCAGTACCCAACATCATTTAGCCTTTTTAGTTAACCAATCATTAATCAAATATTCAAAACTGCTAATTCGGAAAATATTTCCCCTTCTTATTAGATATAAGAAAATTCAATTATCACTCTACTTCTACTCATTATTCCCTCATTGTAAACTGGTAAGTGAATAAGTCTCTCAGTATCAACCCCGAAAGCCGAAGCCAACATCAGATTGACACCTCGAAAGTTACTTAACTCAGCCAATGCATAACAAGTTCCAATTTCTTAAAACCACATCAAATTCCCATTTTATCATTTTAAAAATTATCATATTGCTTATAATCTCAGAAATCATTCCCAAATTTATTTCAAATCCCATTTCATAAAATCAACTAAAATAATTCAACTTAACATCTATAAGAAAGTATTACATATTCCCTTTTAAAAACCCATCACCTTTATTTATCAAAACCATTAATCTTTTATTTATAAATTCATTAACCATTTATTTATGAAATCCTTTCTATTTGCAAATATTTATCAAATAACTCATATTCTTATACTTCACGAATCTTTTAAACAATTTGTCAATATTAAATTCTAATTTGACAAATTCCTTTATATATTATATAAATCCATTTCATAATTTTCCCCATATATCTCAGTTACACGTATTTCCATTTATCACTTCTTCTAGCCAGTCTTGACTTGAAATCTTAAATATTAAGTATTTTCCATATCCAGTTATATTCCAAATCAAAATCTCATTTCTAATTCTATTTATCACTAATCTCATCTACGAAATGTTATTTAGTCACATTTAGTATATTTAAAAATAATGTTTGCCAAAAAACATTCCTTAACTACGAAAAATCACCTTTCAACTCATTTAAACCAATTCCCATATATTCCCAATTCCACCAGTCCATTTTGATATTATAAAATCTTTTAAAAATCCATTTATGCCGCTAAATCCCTTCTTTGAAACCATTTTAACATTCCCATTTAATTTATACCGTTTACCCATTTATTTATTAACATCTTGCAATTTCCATTTATTTATAATTTAAATAATTATAAAACATAAATAAATCTTTGACATTTATTTTTAAAATAAACATTGTATTTCAAATATATAAATATAACTTTGAAAACGTTCACAATCGATTAAATATCGATTTTCAGAAACCTTTATTTTACCGACGGTACTAAAGAGGTAAATATATACTAAAGTACTAAACCATGAAATATAAATTAGTTTCACATCCAACTGAACACAACAAATCATATTGATAAACATTAGCAATATTATTGAGAAATATTGTTGGATTTTTCCAACCTGTCAATCCCTACATCACAAATTCATATTTTAACATATATAATAATATAATAAAAATTTACAATTACTGGCGAGGAATCTAGTTAGATCCCTCCAACCTGTCATTTCCTGCATCCAAATAGGTTATCTCAAATAAAATCATTAAATAATAATTTTTAAATTTTAAACGGATAATTTCTATAACGGTAAATTATAATAATTTAACACAACAAAACAATTCATTAATTTAAACATGTTTATTTTATAAACGTGACCAACAAGGTAAGTTACCTCAGTTGGTTCTAATCGTTAGATTAACGATTTGGTGTTTCAGTGAAATTAACAACGTTTAATTTTTCATCGTTTTAATCAATATGTGCATATATTTAACAAACAGTCAATCATTACAACCATAGCACACAATTATAAAAGTCGGCTTATATAAAATATAACTGGGAAGAAGTGAGTGAGTTTAACTCACCTTGTTTGATTATGTTGTCAACAACTCGTTTTAATTAAATTAAACAGTCGTTTAATTTAATTAAAATTCCAGTTGATTCCAATTCCGTCAATTTCTGTTCCATAACATAGAGTTCATTGCCACAATTCTGATGTAGCTTGTTTCGTTGGATTTGGATCTTGCGGTCAAAAGTTATACGAGTTTTAATTAACACGATTATATATTAATTAATTTTTAATTTTATAATTAAATAACTTAATTACTTTATAATGGTCGATCCAGTTCAGAATAAACCAGGGCCCGATATCATTTTATTGTGCATCGTTCTCTGAGCTCCAGTATATTTCGTTCCTTCTGAATTATAATCCTTGCATCACATTCATATTATTTAAGTTTACGCGATTTAATTAAAAATAAATTAACTCCTAATTAGGCCCTAACTTAATTGAATTACTTGGGTTACATTTTAACATGCCGACATTTATACTCCTCTTCATTCAAAAATAAGCTCTAGACCTGACTCTTTTCCTCGTTCAACATGCCTTCCCCTGTTCCTTCGAATACTCGACATCACCCATGCCAAAACAACACTGCACCAATGCTCTGACCCTCTAACGATTAGCCAACACCAGCGTGTGCGCCGTCCCTCGCCACGCCTTCGCCCTAAACGATGATCGGCTTCCCCTTTCCATTCGCCTGAAATCAACCACGCAAGTTGGCGGTTATCGAGCACAATTCCGGTCAGTATAGACTCTCAGATTAGATCACGACCGGTGGATATACAGACCTCTACAGGCCCTATTGGTTTGTAGTTGGTGACTTTGCAAAAAATTGAATGGATATGACGGAAATTGAGGATGAATTGGGTCAATTTCTGGCTATTGAAACTTGAGAATGGTGGCTGAAAATGTAGTTGACCACGAGTGAAGCTGTTGACACAAATTTAGGGTATTAATTGCAGAATTTATAAGGTGGATAGATATTATAATAATATATTATAAACGAAACTTAATTGTGAAGTATCTCATCAAAACAAGCACATTCGACGTCCGTTCAAGACGAAATTTACGTCCTAGCATAAAATAATATTTCAAACACGATGGAAAAGGTTTCGTCAAATTCTGAGATCATTTGTGAAAATTTCTTTTGAACTCATATATGTGAATCGACACACATTAAATTATGTACGATCACCAAATAAATCCAAAAGAATGAAAATTGAAATACTACAATAATAAATCATTACGGATTTAATAAAATTAATTTCGTTGAAAACGGAGTTCGTTAGATAATCAGTTATTCTAAATTTCCAAATTAAATCAACAAAACGATTAAATAAAAACAGAGACGTTTACGGCTACTGTTGTCACATACGACATCGGAATATCATGAAATTTGATTATGTACAATAATTTAACGTTACGGTTCCAATGGAACTAATTTCATCGAAAACCGAGGTTGTTTGCAAAATGGCCTGTCTTAAGGCTTATATAAATTAAATAAAATATTAATTAAATTCCAAAATAATCCAATTAAATAATAATAACTTATTATTATCATAAATATCCAAATAAAATATCATATAGCTTCACATATAAACAATATGGATTTATAACCCAATATTAACAGTTCTGAGTTAAACGGTATCCAAATTATATTTAAAATCCTTATTAAATTATTAAATAACGTTATCGTTTATTAACGAGTCCATAGCAACTATTTTGAAATTTGATTTGGACATAACTAACAATCTGTAACACGAAATCTCGATTCTTCTCCTTCATCAGAAAATCACTATCCAACAGATTCAAACGTTTCTTGTTTCATATAAATCCGACTTATATCTGATCCTGTATATTCAATTAAAGTTCAAAACTCAATATTATGAATTACTGCGACATTTCTTGTTCGTTTTAAATTAAATATAAATTATAACGTTCAAACTTCATTTTATAAACGAATTTAATATTAAAATCCATTAATATTCCAAATATAATATTTAAACCAGATTTAAATATTCAAATTTGAATGACTAAAAAAATCTAGGTTGTTACACCATTGCGATGTTCTGGATTGGCCTTCAGACCTTGGCCTTAGTTCGGCTAAGTCTCCGCCCTTATACTGAATAGGTATACTGATCCGATACAGATCGATATACCCGATGACAATCTGATTTAGACCGACATGGATTAGGTCGATCGGATCCAGATCGGTATGTTCCATACCAATCTAGATGGGTTAATCTGGGCTAAGGTGGCCTATTATCTCTATTAACATATGCCACTCTATCACATTGTGTAACACAACGAATTTTCTGTGTCGTTTAAACCGACATTTAACCACACATACCCAACTCAAAAGCAGATAGTTATGAGAAAGAAATTAGAGGGTGAGAAGTAGAAAAAAGAAATGTTATAATAGAAGAAGAAGAAGAAGACTAACACAATGGACTGCATATCAGAGTAGAAACGAAACTCACAGTGGAATGAATAAAATATAATATATATCAAAACTCTTTACTCAAAAGAAAACTATATATATATATATATATATATATATATATGACTACAATATCATTGTACACATTAGATCAATACAACACACGTAAAGGAAATAAACTAATACCAGAAAATACAAGATTACATGTCGACTTCATCTCCTCTCTTGAAGCTCCAAGCGAAATCTAACCTGGAAAATGTACTTGGTATGACCCGAGCACATTTTGATGTAAAGAAAAATCAAACCCGGATTAGTCTGGAATACTTTCAGTGAAAAATAAACATCATAAACTACTTGCTTTACTTTTAAAAATCCTTTAAAAGAATAGAACTCTCATAAGACATGGCCACACATAAACATGGCACGTCTTTTTACCTTACGATAACCAAATCACTTTTTATATCAAAACCCAAAGATATTATTATTGTGTCTATCAATCTACAAATAAATAGGAATATAGTCGGAAAGCTTGCATCTCACTTTCCAGCGTAGTTGGTTTACAACTAAAAATGTACAGCTCATATTAGGGTTTGGATTTCCAACATGACAAGATATGGAACCACCTCCCGATCTGTGTTCCCTAGAGTGGAAACACTGGGATTCAACAAGAACATCTTATAACCTGGACACACTATTAGGAAATCCATTCTTTAATTCCGATGACGACAACTACACAGTAAAAATCATATATATATATATATATATATATATATATATATATATATATAGTAAGTTTATTCAGAAAAATGTCCAAAATTGACAAAACATAATGCATAAAACTTGGCTCGACAACAAGGAAAAGGATACAAGAAGCAAGAAGGATATGTACAAAGAAAGGAGAAGGAGAGATCAAGGCATGCACAGCTGATACAAGCATATCAGATGCCTGGTTAAATTATCAGACGTTTAATTTTAAAATCAGGAAATGATCTGTATGGCAACCAGACGTCTGATATTTTTTCCAAATGTCTGGATTTTCTATCGGCTCAAAAAAAAATGTTTGAAGAGCTTTCAGACGTCTGGAACAAAATACAGATGTCTGACCTGAAGATCGGTCGGAAAAATAAAACAAAGAGCAACTGTCATATTTCGAAAGGACAATTTTACTCCTCCTCACCACAACTCTTTAATACCAATCAAGGCAACTTTTGGATGAAGATCAATAGCCACCATTCTTCAATTACTACTTCTCAACACTATTTAAAGCATCAACACTCGAAGAGAAGAGCACCTTTCTACACTCTCCGCATTCTAATATATCTATTCTATACTCTATCAACGATCAAGCAATTCAAGCCACTCACAACTATATACTACTCTTCCATATAAATTTGCACTTCGACGCAACTATTATTCAAGGATACTTTGGAAGATCGTGTACTGATTAGTCAACATTCGTGTTGTACTAGAACACACATTTGACAAGAAACTCTATTGTAACTAAGCCAATTCCTCTAAGCAAAGCAAGGGTTTGTGATAGTAAGAATACCGACGGGGAGCTTCGAGACTAGACGTAGGACAGGATGTCCCAACCAGTATAAAAACTTTGGTGTGCATTTTCCTTACTAGCATTTATTTTATCATATCACTCTAGTATATACATTCATACTTGCCTGCATACGATCCACTCATATAGACTTTCAATTGGTATTAAAGCAAGGTTTGATCAAATTATAATAACTTGTATTTGCATCACTTAATATAGTAAGTATATTTCAAGAAGGTCAGTCCACACAACATCCTCCACTTTTCAATGGGTCAAATTATCCATATTAGTTAACTCGTATAAGGATTTTTGTGGAAGCAAACAGTTTGGAAATTTTGCATGGACCGATGCTCAACAAACCACAACTTCTAACAATTCAAAAGCAATGAATGTCTTATTTTGTGCTTTAGATAAAAATGAATTGTCACATGTCATGATGTGTACTACTCCCTAAGATATATGGAGTACCTTGCAAATCACTCACGAAGGTACCACAAAAGTTAAATAAACAAAAATCTCAATTTTACAAAATCAATTTTCATCTTTTTAAATGAAAGCAAGTGATTCCATTAGTGATATTTACACTAGATTCCAAACTATAAAATATGATCTTATGGCACTCGGAGTCAAGTTCATGGATTTTGATATAGTTACACGAATTTTAAATTCTTTGATGCATGATTGGGAAAGAAGTTTTAGCCATAGAAGAGACAAACGATTTTTCTCAACTCAAAGTTGAAGAGTTAAATCTTTGCTATACTGAGACCAAGGAAGAGAGGAAGGAGAGAAAGCCTTGTAAAGAGCACAATTGGAGGGAGGAGAGGATAGGGAAAGGAGAGAGCGGGATGATTGAGATAATCGAGACAGAGGAATGCACTCTCCATGAGAGTTATTGAAATCGAGAGGAGGACAAGAGCAAAAGGAGAGAAAAAGATTAGAAGAGAAGGGCGACCAGTGGAGAAGAGACATTATAGCATGTCAAAGCAGACCAAGGTTTAGTTCCACATATCGCAACATCCATCAGTCAAGTTACTACCGATCCTTCAGACTCTATTCCTCTTGTTGTCACTTAATCTCCTCCTAATATTTATTAGATTGTTAAAAGAAAGCCTTTCTTACTCATGCCCAGGCATGCCCGGCTGTCCAAGAGGTTCCTTGGATGGTTCCTGAAGGGAGTTTGCTTCAATTTGGATATTTCATAGGTAGATAAGGAAGAAATCTTGAAGAATATTGAAGTTCTTAAGAATGATGTGGAGAATATTTCCAATTGGCAAAAGCAAACCTCCGAGCTCCAAAGGGTTAATAAACTTTTGCGAGGCGCAGCTAACCATGGAGAGCGACCGCATTGAATGGGAGGAAACCCTTAAGGAGCATGACACCAAAATTGAGCAACTCATTTAGGCTAATAAAGGGGCTGAGGCCGCTAGAAAGAAGGTTAAGGATGAATCTACTAAGGTAATCAAATCCCATAAGTAAAAGGAGGCCATCTTAGGGCCCTGGCTATGAGATGCTCACACCTCTCAAAAGCCTGCCAAGAACTAGCTTGACATTAAGAAGAAAACCATAGAAAGCTATCAAAGAAAACTGCAATCCTCAACCAAATAGTCGACTTTCAGGCCCTTCAGACTACTTTTCTAAAGGAGCGACTCGCCCAGGGGTAGTTGGAGAAAGAACAAATATAGTGCGAACAAGATCAGGCCATTTTGGAGAATATTTCCATTGAATAGATCCATAATGAAACTATAGGTGGCCTTGATTCAACAATTTTTGAGTTCTACTACCTCTGTGTCATAGGAAAGGGCAGTTTGGAGATTTTGGAGGAGAGGTACCTCGCACACTAGCTGAAGTGTGGGCGGAGATTCTTAGGCATGAGATGGATGATGGCAATGGAAAGTACACTAAGGAGGAGCTCACGGATTTTTATTTAAATGTCAAATATTAGGTTGCACTCACCCAAGGTCAAGAAGAGCTCAACTTGAATAAGAGAATAATGTTGCAAATGGAGCTAAAACTTTGGGCGAGACCTTTCATGACTAGGTTGCCCATGATGATATTATTCTCTTTGTGGACCTTCCAAGTGTTAAAGTAACCTCTGCCTGGGTTTCCATTATTGTCGTCACTATTATCACTACTTCTATTGAAGCCGCCGCTACCACTGTTGTTGTTATTACTTTCGTCGAAGTTTCCATTACCACTGCTGCTA
This sequence comes from Allium sativum, assembly GCA_030737875.1. Lineage (NCBI taxonomy): Eukaryota > Viridiplantae > Streptophyta > Magnoliopsida > Asparagales > Amaryllidaceae > Allium > Allium sativum. The sequence continues at coordinate 196,195,498 of CM060910.1, read as the reverse complement.
CCGCTGCTGAGATGACCCTATCGAGCGCTGCAGGCAATGACAATAATGCATACGAATTCTAAATTGTCGCACAAGATTCTCGCGATACATGCAATACCAGTATTGTTTCGGATTTAGAGGATTTCTTATTTTCTCCATTTGAGTTTGATGGTTTACTTACTCATTTTTCGCATGTGATATGCTTGGACTTGCTAGACTCTTTTCCTTCCGCATCTGGTGCCATGGGGACAATAACAATTTTCTCCTTCACAGCACCAGTCTCCATGGGTCATGTGTCAGCAGTATTTCTCCTCGGACGATTGCTTCTCCTTCAGCTCCTATTTCAGCCTCCACTTTTGCTTCTCAACTCCGGCCACACTCCAAACAGATTGCAGCTCTACAAGACTTGGATGACCCGAGGTTTGCTCTAAAGGAGGAGGGGGAAAAACATTGAAGAGAAGGAACCAAAGCTTGAAGGGAAAGAGACCGCAGAGGGTGGAATGGTCGTTGAACACAAGGAACCCTTCATTTGGAAGTGTGACGAATCCCAAGGATAGGCGTAGTGACAAACATAGTGCACGTAAGAGGTCAAAGGACGCCCTCCTCAAGATGATGGTCATTGTCAATAGTGAGGAATCCCTCATAATTCTTGCATGCCCTACTTCGACCACTACAAAATCGGGTAGGCCTTCCAAGTTGACAATCAAACTAAGCAATACCCCTAACAATGGAAAAAAGAAGGATTAGTGTTTAGGATTTTGTATTTTGTACAATGTTATTTCTTGTAATTTTCTTTAATTGGGGTTGTACGGGTACCGGCTCCTACTTCTCGAGTTAATTTTACTTTTTTAGATAGATGTTATATGATAATAAGATCTATTTTGCTTGTTGTATGCCTTTGTATCGTCTGTATTTTGATACTTTTTAACATTTTTTTCTTTCTCTAAACATTTTACCCTATTACAATATCCTATTTTCTATTACTACATTCCATATTTAACGTGGTAGGCCCAATGGTTGTTTTACTCTGATGTAATTTGAGTCATTGCAGGTGATGTTGTCCCCATACCATGGGTAGTCGCGAGCTATAATGAGCTTGTACTTTAATTATGTTGTTGGTTGCCCTTAATTAATAAGGATTTCCACTTTTCATCAACTTTCTTAGCATCTTAAATCTTGAACTATCACTATGGATATTTCCTGGCCATAACTTTCAGGTGTTCGCGGTTGCTTCTTTGGTTTCGAGTTACGTTATGTTTTCATAATCGTCTTTTGAGCATCACTTATTCAAATTCTCTGAGGCGGTGATTTACCGAGATAATCGAGGTATGTCTCTTAATGGTTGAGATTTTTATCTTTTGGGGTAGGGATGCTTGTTCGTTGGGGATGGTTGACCTCTTCTACAGGAGGAATTCTCTTAGAATTGGTAATAAGGAACTCTTTACGTTGGAGACTCTAGGTTTACCCATCAAAAGGTTTCAACAATGATTAAGGAGGTGAGGAAACCTCTAGTCAGAGATGCTTAGTCCCAACAGTTGGGGGTTTCTATCCTCAATAGGAAGTAAGGTAGCGTTCTCTTTGGAGTTGGCAGTTTGGGGCTTGTCCCTAATTAGAGACGAGGGTTCCTGCTTCGGAGCTATGATCTCAGCTTTGGAAGTGCTGACCTCAAAAGAATGTAAGGGATCCTTCTCTTTGGAGTCGTCGACTGTAACAATTTGGCACTTGTCCTCGTTTAGAGACGAGGGTGCCTACTTCAGAGCTATCCAAGCATTGGAAGTGCTGACCTTGAGGGAAAGTGAGGGAGGCTTCTCTTTGGAGTCATGAGCTACAACGGTTTGGCGCTTGTCATTGTTTAGTGATGTGGGTGCCTGCTTCGGAGCTTTGATATCATCTTTGGAAGTTTTCACCTCGAGGGAAATTGAAGGAGCCTTCTCTTTGGAGTCGTAAGCTATAACGGTTTGGCGCTTGTCCTCATTTAGAGAGAAGGGTGGCTACTTCGAAGCTATGATCTCAGCTTTGGAAGTGCTGACCTCAATGGGATCTCTCGACTTCATTGGTTACCTTATGCTCATGCTTTCTAAAGTTCACAATTGGCTTTATCCAAATGTGTCTCCAAGGCAGGGTGTTTCCAACACTGGTCAAATGTGTGCCTTACCGTAGTAAGGTCTTTTTTGCGCTATGGATTGCGTGAGTTTCCTCATTATGTGCTTTCATAGTTTACTCTTTTCTTTTTTCATGATGATTCCCTCTGTAACGTCCCAGATTTTTGAACATTAATTACAAATAATTAAAATTTGTTTTAAATATTGATTTAATAATATTAATGGATTCCTATACCAAATTTATTTGATTATAAAATGTCGAACGTTAACTTCACAATAAACAAATAGACAGTGTCGATGTCAATAAAATCTTCGCACGTGCCAATCTAAATTCTTTTGCAAATCTCCTTTTTCTTATGTAGACTTCATTACATGGTGAATGGGGAACATAGGATTTAGGAACTACTCAATCAAGGTTCATGCCTTACTCAATTTATGATAGTAAAATATTCCCAATTTAAAGGCCCAAATCCTTAAATGGAACAGTTTCTACTGGTTGTTAACATTGTAACGATAGGTGAAAGGAAAGGTGACAAATATGGTCTTGTTCAATGAGCCCAAGCATCTGATTAGTTTAATATAAAAATAACTCTAGGTGATTTTCAACTTTTAATCCTTTGATTATATTTCAGGCATGCAATAAGGATTTAACAAACTATCGAAAAGAAAATATAAATAAATAAACCAAAACGAAAGAAATGCTGTGAACAACCATCTTCGGTATTTCGTACGTGCATGCCAATCTAAACTCCTTTGTGAAGCTCGTACGGGTCAGAAAAAATCTAAGCATGATATCCACTGGTGCCGCCAACATATAAAAATATCCATGTGGCACGTAACTTCAATCTTTCACCAACCATGCGCTATAGTGGATTGATCAGCGAAATTTCTGCAAAGCCCATGCTTATGTTCCTGTTTCTTTTTCAATGCCAACATGAAATTTGGTAATAGACACTGTATGGATCCACTATTTCCAAAACATCGGCATGTCGCTTCCTGCCAGCGAGCATGTTACTCTCTGTTATCTTAAGTCAAAAATCCGGGAGAGCCAATTAAAAAGGAAAAGAAAGAAACGTGTATGTCCTCGACTTTGACATTGTCCAACCTAATATAATACACATCAAACATTTCGTTCCTCCCTATTCTAAAAACACAGCAAGCACCCATGGTTCCTTTTTCTTCCATCTCTTCTAAAACGCGATTTTTAAATTTCGAAAGTAATTCACCAAAACCTCTTTTCATTCATCATCTCCCACTTAAAACCCAGCGTACTCAAAATGAAGAAATCTCGTATACTTCTCCTCTCAGGAAACTAAAAGAAGGAAAACGATGTGCTTTTTTCTTTGGGTTAGTTGCTGTAGCCGACGTCAAAACTCAATATGGGGTTCGTACTCTTTGCCGTGATACGAGAAAACATTGGAGAAAAAGTACACTAGTGAAGAGCATGGCGGATGACGTTCAGGCTGGAGCAAACGTTGAGTGGAGGGACAGCATGGCTTTAGCGTCACTGCATAGCGTCTCTTTATTTCAGAAGTGTAGTGTTTTGAGTCTGGAACACGAAGGGGTTGGTTGCGTTTAAATGGTAGGGTCTGGGAAGTGTTGGTTTGTGGCGTTTTACAGAAGTGAGAAGGGTTCTGGTGTGTGTCTTGGCGAAGTCTCGGGTGGCTCTAGTTTTGACAGCAGTGAGGGGCTGAGCATCGAAGGAAATGGGGTGTTGTCGAGTTGTGAGGCGAGGAGGTTGGCCTGTTTTCGTCTGAATTGATGGAGAGGTGGCGAATCAGTTTTCATGCATAAAAGAGGAGACGGTTTACTGTGTATAATGTAAACATACATGCGTTGCGTATAAGGCTATGGGAAGTCTGGTGAAGCGCTAAGGGGGGTGAGACAAGTAGCAATGAGAAGCATTGCGTGTGGAGGAGTTATTGTGGAAGGGGTGATGCACAGTAAAGGAAAAGTTGGAATAAGTTGTTTGTAGGAGTGAAATAAACGCAAGCCAAAACAAGTAGAAGGGAACTTGGGCCATAATTTTCAAGATGGGCTCGGGCCTTCGTTTGTTAAAATAATAATAAATAAAAAGATGGATGAAAAAGGATGTGCCCACTATTTGGTATGGGGAAATGTGCACCGTTCTATGCACAGAGATTTGCGGTTTAGAGAAGGACACGGGTTGTAGATGCAGTGTGGGCTTAGGCCCATAAAGAAAAATAAAATAAATAAATAAGAAGAAATAAGAAAGGAAGGGAGAAGAGAGAAATAAAAACAAGGGATGTGTGATCACGAAAAGGGTAGGGGGATCGCTGGATGCTGATCTGGTTTGAGGAAGCAGTTCAAAGTCAAGTATCGGGGAAGAAGACGGTATTAAAAACTTAGTTATTAGTTAAATTTAAATTATTTCCATTCAAAATAATAATTTTGTAATAGTTATATCTCGCTCAGTCGTAATCAGAATTAGACGAAATTGGATTTTTGGCGATGGAGGCTACGTAGTCAGACTGATTTGGTTTGATTTGGAGCTCACTGGAATTTCGTGTAAATTTTAAACGCTAGTTTAAAATTATACGACATAACGCGACAATCGACAATCGAAATCAATGGTGAGTTAACTCTCATACTTTTTTGAAATACTGTGATATGCTAAATTCATAGAATTATAACTTATCATTGGATGGTTGTTGCTTTGGATGCGGCTAGTTGTTATTGTTTGATTAGTTAAAGTTATTATATCTCATCGTTAAATTGCATGTAATCATTTCATTATTATCAAGTGTCATTGTGATATGTGATGCAGGGACGAACAGATTGGAAGAATCCAACCGGATTCCTCAAATAAATTATATATTATTATTGTTCATATTATTGTTTACCCCTAAATGACATTAAAAGCTGTTTGCATGTTGATGATTGGATGGATGTTAATTGCTGTTATGATTTAAATCAGTTGACAATATTGATTAAGTGATTGGCAGTAATGGCCTAAAATCTATTGTTTATGACGTCGTATTAACACAGTTTAAGTTTTAAATATATTTTATAACTAGATTGAAGTTGTTTAGTTAATTATAAGTTAATTAAATTAGAAAGTTATAAATATATTTAAATTTTTATAACCGTGTTTTATAAAAGAATTTATTTAACGTTATATATAATGAGATCTTATGTCGTTATTGAGTTTTAAGAATGGAAAGTTAGAACTAACATACGGGTTAGTGAAATTGAATAATCGTTTTTATAAAACAATTAAATGATGTTTTTAAATTGATTAAGTTGTTAATTAATTTAGGGAAAAAGATAAATGAAATCAGTTAACAATTTAACTGATGTTTGCGGTAGACGAAGTCGACTGCTTTAATTGAAATCAACGATTGGATTAAATTGATTTAATCAAATCAATAGTTTCTCAAATATTCGTTAAACTTAAATGAATGTTGTTAATGGTTAGTTGATCTTTTATTAACTATAATTTAAGGTAATTATCGAATTGTTTTAAGTTTATTATTATTTAATAAGTTTTTAAAAGTGATTAATTATTATATATTTAGTTAATAATAAAGTTAACTATTTTAATATAGTTAATGTTGGAGTTAGTTATTATTTCACATAATAATAATTAAAGCAATTACTGTTTAATCGTAAATTAATTAAGAAGTGATCAATAGAAATAGGCTTTGATTTAAGTCTAATAAGAGTTATAAAAGGATTTATAACCCAAGTCCGCAAACAAGGTTTGTAAATAAGTTTGTTAGCCAATACGGAAATTTCAATAAGATTTTATGTAAGTAGAAATTGCAATTGAGATAGAGTTTCCAAAGAGGGTGTTAAATAGATTGTGAAAGGCTATTTGATAAATCAAGTGAAGAGATTATAAGAAGACGTTTAATGTAAGAAATGTTTTGATAAACCATATTTGGAATTAAACAGTAAATGAGAATTTGAGAGATTGAGATAGATATTAGTTTTGAAATTATGAACTTGTATTTGTCTTAAGATAAGAACGTTGTCGATCAAGGTCTGAGAGGTAATTAGAGAACCCTAACTTGAATGACTTCACTATTATCGAGAGATGATATTAGTTCGTAACGGTATGAGAAGTTAAAAGGAGATTTTTCCAAGGTGGAAGGAAATAAAGGGAATCTGAGTGTATATTTGTATATATTCCCGAGTAAAGAAAATATAAAAAGGAGTGAGGATAAATGGGATTTGGAAAGTTATAATGATAATTTTAGGATTAAGAGAATTAAAGAGATGAGTTTATATAAAGGACCCGAGCTGCCAATTTACTTAGTTTTACTATTAAGATTTGATAGTTAAACAACCGACTATCAAATGAATTATACTATTGGACCCTTTTGATGTGTTGTTTCGAAGAGTCCGGGATGAGGACGACCCAAAACCACTTCGAATCGACTGTGTGGACGCGACTAACTTGCAGGTTTAAAGATGAAGCATTGAAGACCGTTGATCTTCATGAGCGGAGGAACTGCTTGACAAATCTCTCTAAATTGCAGCAAGAGTTATTTGGATTGTGATTCTGTCGTGATTGAAATCCATGGATTGCAAGGACTTCTCGCTACTAATCCTTGTGGTGATTCCTATATAGGATGCGGTAGGAGAGTGCCTTTGGTTCATCATGTTCCTGGATGACTTGTATGGACGAGTGTCTGACAGAGTATTTCCTGAGGATCACGTACGTTGATTTTTACAAATATACTAAGTTTGGTGGCGGAGAAACTCTATTGCTTAACACCCAGAATATATTTGTGGACATCAATTAGTGATTTGATAGATCTGATGATGTGGCATTTAAAGTGAATGGCGGTCTAATATTCTAAAAGATAAACGTGACCTCAAGCCTCACAACTGGGAAATGACAAAAATCGGGCAGATAGCATGGCTAGGTGGGTCATACCCAAGTAGGGTGTATTGTCACCAATCTAGAGAAATCCCTTATTTGTTCTTCTTTTTTATTATGTATCTCTGCGGATGTGCAGTGGGCCCTTAAAAACTGCTGGGTGGTAATACATTCGCTACACTCAAGCTAAATGAGTGGGCGCTCATGTGTGGCTGTGTTGCAAGACGTTCTTGTTGAACCCTGGTGTATTCGCTCTAGAGTATACTGATCGGAAGATGGTCCCATACCTTGTCATAGTTGAAATCCATTCTCCAATAAGCGCCTTGCGGTTTTCGATTTTATAATAAATATGTAGAGCATGAGATGCAAGCGTTTTACAAGATGATTATTTATTTGTGGTTTGATAGACATTATTATAATATCACTGAATTTGATATATCAAAAATATTTTAGGTCATAGTAAGGTAAAAACCGTCCTTGTTTATGTTTGGGCTGGTCTTACGGTTATCCTTTTCTTTCAAAAAGGGTTTTATAAAGTTAAACAAATTGTTTATGCTGTGAATTTATCACTGAAAGTTTTCCAGACTGATCTGGGTGAATTTTGCTTTACTTCAAATGTGCTCGGGTCAGACCCAACATATTTCCAGGTTAGGTTTTTTGCCTGAAGTTTCAGGAGCTGGAAGCAGAAGGCTTCACCGCTAGTTAATTAGAGTTATTTTCAGCTGTGGCTGATGTACGTTATACTTTGATAAATGGTATGTATATACAGAAATGATTTCTCTAAGGTTATACTGATATATTAAATTTATTCGTTCCGTTGTGAGATTCTAATGTGTCGATCTTCTTATTCTTCTATTCTAATATTTCTTTCTTCCTACTTCTCATCCTCTATTTTCTTTCTATTAAAGATTCGTATTTACGTGCAATTTGGTTTGGACGAGGATTATAATACGTCAGCTCAAAGGGTACGGATTTACGGGCCTTTACACCCTCGAGTTTGTTTTTATGAACTAAACTATGAGTTACACCCTTCTGTATATACAATTTTATGCTTTACCACGCTTTTTCTTTGTTTGGATCACTTTAGAAGTAGCTTCTTAAGGCTAACTGTGTTTTCGCAGATCGTAATCGGACAATTAAGCTCGTAGGCCTGCAAATTTAAATCGGCTTCATAATTTTGCAATTTAAACAGACATTAGAATTTCGCAATTACCGTAACACACCGCATTTTTAACTCAAGACAATAAAATAAGAATGTCTTAATTAAATATTCAGAATTAAGTAAAATGGACTGCGCCATTGCGTCCATCTCGAAATTCTGGTCAAGATAGACACTTGGTTTGCGTAAATCGGACACCATATGAAGAAGATATGAGCGTTAGAAGTTTGTATACATATAAGGAGCTTATATGTGTGTGTGTATATATATGTATATTAAATAAATATATCCATAAAATTCGAAAATCAGTTTAAAAATCAAAATTTGCAAGGCGGGAAGTTGAGCGGGAATTTTTCCCATTGGGGGTCGACCCACTAATAGGGGGTCGACCACCCACGGATCTGGAACATTCTTTTATGACGTGGTTGGTTTTGGTGTTTTATATTTAGATCTAAGGGTCCTGATTCCTCCGCTACACCTATAAATAAGACCCTAGACCCATTGTTTTATTCATATAATTTAATGGCGACGACGAAGTGCTGCTCCAACGTAGTTTGTTCTAGCCTTTTCTTCTTCTTCAACCTATCGGAGTTATTCAAGCTTGGAGATCTGGGATTCTACATCAGCAATCCCTTTTCCTATTTTTCTAAAACGAATCTACGTTAATTTTAGATCTCTTATCGAATTAAGGTAATTCCTAGATCTGGTCTATTTTTCCATTCCCTTCTCTTTTCTTCCCTTTTTCCTTTGGTAAAAATTATAAAATCCATGATTGTTAGGTTCTGAGTCTAATTAGGGGAAAACCATGGAAGGGAAGATCTGGACCAGATCCAGGATTTGGAAAGCTTACGAGGTGAGTGGATTTAATCCATATTATTTTAGATAATGGTATTTTACCGTTTAGCATTCCCTATTATGATGAATTGGAATATTACATGTTAAGATGCCTAAACATATGCTAATAATGATTAAAGTGGTATACGACATGCGGGAATGATTAGCATGATATAATGTCAAATTGTTAATATGAATCAGTTGAAATGTTGGAATGTTTACATGTTATAATATTAATATGAACATGTTGGAAAATTCATATATTGAATTAATTGAAGTGCTAAAAAGTTTACATGTTATGAACTTGTTAGAATATGGGTAAAAATTGTTACTGTTTTTGTTATTAATTTATCTTGAATGTATATATGAAATAATTGGAGTAAGTATATGATTATATGGTTTCATGTTAACATAGAATTGAATAAATAAATATGGATTGGGGCATCGACCAAATTATGTGTAAAGATCTTAAATTGGGCTTGAATATATGACTTGGAAAAAGGGGCATGAAAACCTATAATGAAATAGGAATTGTTATTAAAGAATGAACATGCCTAGAATTACAGTAATTAAAACTGTAACCGTATATGATTATATGGTAGAAGTCTGCCCGGACCCGCCCGACATATCCAGCAACTACAAGTGGCGAATCTAATGTGAGGGGTCTAAGTGCATAAACACAAAATATGCCAAAACACGAGTTAGGTCCGACTTGTGGAAGAAGTCTGCCCGGACCCGCCTGGCATATCCAGCATCCACAAGTGGTAGCCTTAATGTGAGTGGTCTGGTACATGTATGTGTGTGTGTGTGTGTGTGTGTGTGTGTGTGTATATAGCCAGGCTAGTAAACAGTATTAATTGAAATTAATGGTAATAAATGGAATTGAATGAAAGAAAGATACAATAGTAAATGATTTGGAACAAATGGGGAATGATAATAACCTATTATAAATTAATAATATTAATGATAATGTTGTATAACAGGTACACTTGTCCTAGGGACATGTAAAGATTATAACTCAGGTTATAATAAACTAGTAATAATGTGATATAACTGGTGGAATGAAATAAGTGACACTTAATTTTAAATTAAATAATCAGTAATTGGGGGAAAATTGAAACCAGTAGATTGTAATAAATAGAGAAAGGGGGAAAGTTTATGGAAAGTAAGAAGTAGTACTTAATTGTAAATTAAGTAATCTATAAACTTGGAAATCTGAAATCTGCTGATAGAATAATATGTTAAGGCTTGTCCTAGGGACAGAGAATTATAACTAAGGTTATAAGAAAACAATAAGAAAAGGGGGATAACTTATGTTAAGGGATAAATTGAACTTGATTGTAAATTAAGTTATTGGTGAGAACGAGAGTATGAAATCTACGGATGAGGACAACATAAGACTTATTAGTGAACCTTAGTTAAGAGAACTAAGTTAATAAGTAAACAACGATAAGTTGTAAAAACGGTGGAAATGGGATTATGATTAAATAAGAAGAATGAGGAAAACTTATGGAATGAAATAAGTTATATTTAATCATAAGTGGTAAGTGACGTGTTAATTGGAAAACTTGTGAACTAAGAGATACTTAATAACATATTAGAACATGTTATTTGTGACCTTGAAATCAAACAAGAATAAAAAGGGATTGTGGATTACAGACCTTGGACCACAATCCAGAGAATAACATGTGGTGGGCTTATTAATAAACTTAAATGGGTTAAGTTATATGACTGAAATTAATAAGCAAGGGAAACTTGGTAATTTGAATAAGAATTCAATATGAATGGGGATAACCAAGTTAAATGGAAACCTGGTAAGGTAAGGCAAGCACGTAAAAGAATGTTTAGACGTAGGGTCTAACAATATATTAAAGTGAGGCGCTTGGACCAATCCGTACGTTTGAGAATGAATAACCCAACGAGGTACATCATCGAGGTGTGATAAGGCATGAGGGGAGAGCACATTCATATGATTGTTCTGACGGCTCCAAAGGACTGGAAGGGGAAGCATGCGGCTTCCTGGTATGTAAGATTCTTCTAGTAGTCCTCTGTGTGGTGGCAGATGTCTTAGGCTGTGCTCGCAGAGGTTGGGTCTGCGCGCAACTACTAGGTGGGTGGGCCATGACTGCAGAAGTTGCTATGCAGTCAGAATGCTGTGACGCGGTGACACCAGAGTGATTCGGTGGTTGCCTCAACGCAAGGCGGGGTCAGGACAAACAAAGATAGTGGATCATCGGATCTCCCCCACTTAAAACTTTTCGTCCCCGAAAAGGAACAAAGTCGAAAGTGGTTTGATCATTCAACTCTACGCTCGATCTGGCTTCCATTCTCCAACTTTTTAGTTTCTGAGAATTTTCAAATTCTTCAAAAATTTGGCTAACACCCTAAATTTTTGAAAAATTTCGCCATAACCTCCCCTGCACCGGGAGCATCGGGGAATTTCAAATAGCTTCCCCGGTCCTTCAGATCTCAAAAAGAAAAAGAAAAAGCCAAGCGGCTAGCCAATAGGCTCATAAAATCATCATCACCCAAACAAAACAGTAAATTATGTAGTAAACATGTACCTATTTGTCGGGCAAACAAATTTTATTCTCTGGCTCTAGCCTCCTTGCTATGACCTGTTCAATGCAAGTATATGTATATGCATGCAAATGCGACCAATTTTCAATACAATTCAATATTTGATTCAGTTAGGCATAAAGATTCAAAATTATCAAACAATTAAACAAACAACACAAACATCCATCAATTAGTGAATTAGAGTTTCAAATTCATAACTTTGATATATATACAAAAAATCATGTTTTGATGCCAAATCACAACAATAGATCCTATATAGTTTTTGGTTCTCACACCAGTCAATAGGAAATATATAGAAATCCCACCTTCGAAACTCGAACATAAATGTTGATGATGCGATCGCTATCATCAATATCATCTCCGGGCGACTAGAGTGTGATGCTATATCTATCCAATATATTAAAACTTTGAATACACGTTTGCAAGGCGTATATGCAAATTCTTTATATACTGGACTGTCCAAATCAATACAGATAAATAATCAAATACGAATAATTGATTTAAATTTTCAAAACAAAATTTGTTTTCTTTTGAAAAATATACTCTTCACACTCGTTCTAGGATACTACTGATCCCATCTCTAACAAGTCATTCTCATTGGATATTACTAATCCAATATCTAATGAATTCTTTCGTACGGTTCTAATGTGTCTTGTTCTCTGCTTTGTAAACCAAAGCTCTGATACCAACTGTGAAAACCCGTAACTTCCCCGTAAAGGAAAGCGTCGGATAGTTCGAGAACAAACCACAACAGAACGCATATAAAAGAACATTTCATTGTATATATTTCAACAATGCATCAGAATACAAGAATATACAGAGTATAAATGAATATTACACAGAAATATCAGAGATTTAAATTACATTTAAATACATAGCAGCGGAAATAATACAATATACAACTAGAAGTAGATATACGGATACAAAGCTTTCCGGATATCGTTCCAGCTGTAAACCAAGATCCTGTGAATATAAATCTGCAAAACCAAAACTACTAGCTGCCCGTGTCAAAATAGGGGCACCCAGAGTTTAGGTTAAAACAATAAACTCCAGGTCAGTCATGTGACTGGTGTGAGAACTAAAACAGTTATTAATCTTTATTTTTAAAGTTAGGTAAATCAAGGGACCACGCCGTATAACACGGAACGGGTTTCCTCCCAAGAATACCAGTGCATATAAGTAAACAGCGCAATGCTTTTCTAAAAATGAAGCTATTATAAGACCCAGGTCCCATCACACAATGCAACGCAGCCGAGGATAGGGTTTTCCCTTATAATAGCTGTAACACCCCACGCCCGCTATGATCACTCACTAAGGGAATGTCATAGCATCGGTGGAGTATTTTAGTGAATATAGAACAGAAAAATTACAACAAGACAGATATAAATAGTACTTGAAATTTTAAAACATCATCTCATAACAGCGGAAGTAAACATGTCTGGTTACATCATAAAACCACAATAAAAGTCAAGTACAATATCCATCAAAATAAAGGAGTACATAATCCCACTCTCAATACAATAGCCAAGACAAAAGAAAAGATAACTGGGTAACTGGAGCTTTACATCTATCCAAGCTCCTAAAGACTGGAACAACAATCCGATCAGGCTCCACTACTGCTAGGATCCACCGTAGGACCTGAGGGTTGGGAAAAAGATAAAAACAACGGGGTCAGACATAAGTCTGAGCGAGTCCTATAACTTTAACAATACAATCATTAAAGTAACCAGAGAAGATATAAACTTGACCCACGGTAATGTCTGGGGATGAATGGCTACACTAAGCAGCTTGATAGACTTAGGATAAACTAAGATAACTATAAAGACGCATCTACCCCCCCCCCCCCAAGGATAATTACTAACTGCACCACACCAGTCATTTCTACTTAAAGGTTGATCCCTCCTAAGGACTTAGAAAATTTTTCCCCAGTAGTCTCGTATACCCCTAGCTGACTACATAGGTGCCGTCTGCCCCTATCTCCACTAGGTGTACTTAGTAATTTTACCCAGTAGTTCCGTGTACCCCTACATAGGTGCCGTCTGCCCCTATCATTATTAGGTGTACCCACTACTCCCCAGCGATCGGCTCCCTACCGTAGATACCCGTGCTGGTCCCACAGTGGGGTGTATCACTCCCCTAAAGTGGCCACCTGATAATATCAACGGTGCACGGCTTTATATCTACACGATGCAACAACGGCTTATCTACCAGCCCGGGCCCACACACGCCTATGAAACCCGTTGGACTTGCGTTGCCACCGCTAACCCGTTTTGGCCTCTTATAATCAAGCCCAATATGCGTGTCCCGTCACTCGACATGGGTCGAGCCCACAAAGATACGTTTGGGATATTGGTTGAAATGGGCCCCCACAAGCTACCCACCTAAGCTTGTCACTTATCTAGTGTATCCCACTTAACCCTTTAATCATGTTTAATTACATGTTTCACTTGGTTAAGTATTCTAATCGTATTTTCTATTGCCACCCAAGGCAAGCCACTAGATTCCACATGCCACCCAAGGCAACCATTAAATTTCCACATGCCACCCAAGGCACCCACTTAACCCCTCATGTCCCACTACATGCTAATATGGTTAAGTGTTTCTTAATTAATTAAGACCGTGATCTCCCATAAAGACCTCCCACATTAGACTGGCTGTTATGACCGCCTGGTTAAGCCGGTAGGGTCCGGGCAGTCTTACGTCATAACAGAGTCTAACCTCGTGTCTTTACTTTAATCACGTATTTAATTTATGGCCAAGACCTCTCACATTGGGCTGACATTTGTAGCAACTGGTTAGGCCGGTCGGGTCCGGGCAGTTTTACACTACAAATGAGTCCAACCTCGTGTCTTAGTCGATTAATTACACCTAATTAATCACCCCCATATTAATTATCCCTAATTAATATCAAGTTTTTCATAACATGGGTAGACCTAACTCAATAGGTAAATTCCCATGGGGTAGACCTAACTCAATAGGTAAATTCCCACTTATGTTAATTTATTTTTATGGTATGCTTAATCATACCCAACCATAATTTTATTAACATATTTACCAACCCCATCGTTCCCCACGTAAATCGTTCTCATTTCATGACATAATAAAGGGGAAGATCATCACAAATATCATGGGTTTAGCATACAACTTTGTCATGGGTTAAGAGGATGTCAACTTGCATATATGAGCATATATTAACCCAACTACATTTAACCCAAACTTGCATATTATCATACACATGATTTGCATAACATGTTGCATATGAGCTTGCATATTATCATACACATATCTTGCATAACATGTTGAACTTGCATATAAGCATTCTCATAACTTGCATAACATGTTAAACATGCATTTAAGCATACACATAACTTGCATAAGCATTCACATACTTGCATAAGCATTCACATACTTGCATAAGCATGCATAACTTGCATATCATGTTAAACTTGCATTTAAGCATATACACAACTTGCATATGAACTTGCATATCAACCTACACATAACTTACATAACATCATACACATAACTTGCATATGAACTTGCATAACTCACTTTGTTAAACATGCATAAATCCACTTGTTAAATATGCATAAACCAACTTGTTAAGCATGCATAAACCAACTTGTTAAGCATGCATAAACCAACTTGTCAAACATGCATAAACTCACTTATTAATTATGCATAAACATAGAAAAACATAGAGTAGCATATCATTACAAATGATTCAAACACACTAATCCGCATCTAAGACCATAAGTCTCATTACACCCAATCTACTTACTTTAACAATTGATGTTAAAGTGATAGAAACTCACCAAAACCAAGATTAGCAAACTTATGAAGTGGAATTAGTTGCTAAATATGAAGATGGTGATGATTAGAGATTGATTAGAGAGTGATTAGCTTGCAACTTCCTTCATAAACAAGTGGAGGCTCCTTCTAAGATTTAATTTGGCGGCATGAGGCCATCATTTCTATTTTTAGTATGGATTAGGGTAGGTTTAGGGTGTATTTATAGATTAGGAGAGTGTTTTAGGCCCTTAGATTAACCCTAAATTAGATTAGGTCCGTTAGATTTAGGAAATCTCTAGAACCCAGCCCAGCCCTAGCCAGAAAACCAAATCTGGTGCACCCAACCTTCTGGCTCGAGACGCCGTGTCGACAGGCAAGTCGACTCCCCCTGTCGACAGGCCTGTCGACAGCCCTGTCGACATGGTCAGGGCGGGAATTTTCCCGCCTGGCCCCGCTGGTTCTAATTTGAAATCCGAATTTAAATTTCTAAATCTGTTTTTAAGCTTTAATTTTTCTGCAAACTTCATTGGGCCATAACCGGGCCATACGGACTCCGATTCTCGAAAACTCGGACTCTATTTCGCGTATTTTTCCGAGACGAACGCAATGACGCAGCCCGTTACCCCAATTCCCACATCTGAGATTATTTATCCTATGATTAGAGAATTTTAGTATTAGCTAAAATTCGGGGTGTTACATTCTCCCCTCCTTAAAGGATTTCGTCCCCGAAATCTCTAAGCTAAGGAGAATGCATATCCTACCATCCAAACAACCATCTACTCAATCCATCAAAACACGGGCATCCATTGTCCTTAAAACAATTTCTAATGATGTATGAGCATATGCAAAAAGTGTGTGTATATGTTCCCTATCTAATGTATGAACATATGCAAACCATGATAGTGCCATGCATCCATTATGTATGCGAGAGAACCCTATCGACACATACAATATCTACATGAGTGCACAATCATTCACCAAAATGCATCATCCATATGATAACACAATCATTATACATCCATAAATATAGCTTCCTACACACAATTTTATGCAATATGCAATATGAAGTGATTGAGCCGATCTAGTGCCTAGAGTGTGTGTACATGCATTCACGAGCAACCACTAGCAACCACTTGCATCCACTTGCATCCATCAACCATAACATGTCTCAAACACATGTTTCAACCATAGGTTTACCCTATCTAAAGGTCAATCAGTACTAACGAGAGGATATACTATAGATAAGATAAGTACTAGACAACGATAGAGGAGAAAGTAAAGACATACCCTCAAAAAGAAATGGGTACAATGAACGCATCTTCGCTTCCGTCTCCCAAGTTGCGTTGCTCTCATCTTCTCCCCATTGCACTTTGACTAGTTGAACCTCTCTGTTTCTCAACTTCCTAGTCTCTGACCCAAGGATGCGAGTAGGAGCTCGTCGAATAGTCACATCACGCTCTACCTCTACATCTCTAAGCAAGCTCGGCTCTACCACCTCTGCCGTCTCATGTAAGCACTTCCTCAGATGTGATACATGGAATACATCATGAACACCACTAAGTCTGTCGGGCAACTCCACCCTATATGCCATCCATCCAATCCTTTCCTTAATAGGAAACGGCCCAACAAACCTCGGTGCTAACTTCCCAACGGATCCAAAGCGAACAACATTTCTCAACGGAGATACTTTGACAAAAACCATGTCCCCAACCTCAAACTCAAGATCCGTCCTTCTCTTGTCCGCATAAGATTTTTGTCTATCCTGCGCTGCTTTCATCCTTCTTCGAATCAAGTCAATCTTCTCCGAAGTCTCCCTAATCATATCAGGCCCAAGCAAGATCTTATCCGTAGATTCCCACCAACATGTAGGTGATCGACAAGGCCTTCCATAGAGAGCTTCGAAAGGAGCCATACCAATACTGGACTGAAAGCTGTTATTATATGCGAACTCCACCAATGGAAGATGCTCTTCCCATGTACCTCCAAAATCTAAGATACAAAGCCTCAAAAGGTCTTCTAGAACACGATTCACCCTCTCAGTCTGGCCGTCTGTCTGAGGATGATATGCGGTGCTCAGACACAATTGAGTCCCCACTGCTTCTTGCAAACTTCTCCAGAACTCGCTAGTGAAGATAGGATCTCGATCACTCACTATGCTAGAGGGTACCCCATGCAATCGAACTATCTCTCGAAGATATACAGAAGCTAGCCATGGAGCGGTCCTCTTGCTCTTCACAGGAATGAAATGGGCGCTCTTAGTAAGTCTGTCTACCACCACCCAAATTCCCGTATTACCCTTCCTCGATCTGGGTAACCCGTCAATAAAATCCATCGAGACGCTATCCCACTTCCATTGCGGAACTTCCAATGGGTGAAGCAACCCACCAGGTTTCTTTTGCTCCGCCTTCACTTGTTGGCACACCAAGCATCGAGCGACATACTCGGCCACATCTTTCTTCATACCGGCCCAGAAGAAAACCCTCTTCATGTCTTGGTACATCTTGTCCCCACCGGGATGAATAGTCATCCTAGAACGGTGTGCATCATCAAGAATAACCTTCCTCAAACCCTCGTCTTGCAGTACACAAAGTCTACCATCTCTACGCAAGCACCCCCTATCGTCTAGGGTATACCTACTCAAATGGCTGGACGACTCCCCCCTTATGAGCTTCTCCAGCAACTCAACCAACTGTGGGTCGTCTCTCTGTGCTTCTCCAATCCGCCCCAAAAGAGTAGGTCTAACCTCCAAGGAAGCTAGCAAACCGGGTACATAATCGACGGAAGGTCTGAAATCAAACATCGAGATAAATTCCAAGCTTCGTTGTTCCACGAACAATGGACTCAAGGACAACCTCTTCCTGCTCAAGGCGTCCGCCACCACATTACCCTTGCCAGGGGTATATGCTATCTCGAAATCATAGGATGCTAAGAATTCCATCCACCTTTGCTGTCTCAGATTCAAATTCTTCTGAGAAAACAAGTACTTCAATGATTTGTGGTCAGTAAACAATTCGAATCTCTCACCAAGAAGATAATGGCGCCAAATCTTAAGCGCAAAAACAATAGCGGCCAACTCTAAATCATGGGTAGGGTAATTTTTCTCATGTGCCCTCAACTGCCTTCCACCATAGGCTATCACCCTTCCCTCTTGCATTAAGACTGCGCCCAGCACTGTCCCACAAGCATCAGTATAGACAACAAATGGCTTACTCCCATCTGGCAACACTAAAACTGGAGCAGTGGTTAAAGCTCTCTTTAACCGTCGGAACGCATCATCACAATCTACGTCCCATGCGAAAACAAGATTCTTCTTCGTTAAGCGGGTTAATGGGGCTGATATCTTCGCGAAGTCTTTAATAAACTTCCTATAATAACCCGCCAACCCCAAGAAACTTCTTACTTCGGTAGCATTCTTCGGAACCTTCCAATCCTGAATTGATACTTCCTTCGCGGGATCCACAGCTATCCCTTCCTTGGAGACCACGTGCCCCAAGAACCGCACCTCTTTCCTCCAGAAGTGACATTTAGAGAATTTAGCCTTAAGGCTATGTGCTCGAAGAGTCTTCAATACCTCCCCAAGATGTAGGGCATGTTCTTCTTCACTCTTAGAAAATACTAAGATATCATCCACAAAGACCACCACGAATTTATTAAGGAACTCCCTGAACACCCTACTCATCAAATCAACAAAGTATGCAGGGGCGTTCGTCAACCCAAATGGCATCACTAGCCACTCATAGAAACCATCTGGAGTCCTAAAGGCAGTCTTGTCTATGCTATCCTCAGCCACCCTCAACTGATGAAACCCCATGGCTAAGTCCAACTGAGAAAATACTGAAGCGCCAACCAACTGATCAAAAAGATCATCAATCCTCGGCAATGGGTGTCTATTCTTCTTTGTGAGCTTGTTGAGTTCTCTATAGTCTACACAAAGTCTGAGGGACCCATCCGCCTTCGTAGCAAATACTACTGGAGCACCCCACTCCGATATACTTCGTCTTATGAACCCCTTCTCAAGCAACTCCCCTACTTGCTTATGGAGTTCCCTCCTCTCACGAGGAGCCATGTGGCGCACTGGTAAAGATACAGGTTTAGCATTATCCACCAGATATATTCGGAAGTCAATCTCCCGCTTCGGAGGTAAGCCCTTCACCTCCTCAAACACATCCGGATATTCCCGGACTACTCTAACAGATTGCAAACTCTCGACCGAGGCGTGAAGCGATTCAAGATAACTTAGCATAACAGAGTCCCTGGGATTACAAGAAATCTCGAGAGTGTTACCCAAGCGGGTCATGAGCCTAACAACTCTCCTTTCGCAATCAAGAACGGCACCATTACTGGATAACCAGTCCATGCCCAAAATCAACCCATAGCCCGTGAAGCCCAACACAAAAGCATCACATCTAAACTCAATGCTAAGTATAGAAATCTTCAAACCCAAACATATCATGGACAAATAAGTGGAGCCCCCAATTGGGTTTGAAACAACCAAGGGATCATCTACCAGACTGGTGTCTAAGTGCAGTGACTCAACTAATGATGATGAGATAAACGAATGCGATGCGCCTGAATCAAACAATGTACGGACAGGATGATCAAATAGAAAAACCAGACTTTCAACGGAGATAGTTCTACCTCTTTCCTGAATTGGTGGGACTGCGAGAGCCTGTACTTGCCCCCTAGCCTGACTCGGTGCCATAAGAGCTTGCACCTGTCCTCCTGAGGTAGACCCCGTCCTTTTCCCCTTCTTAGGACAATCTTTCACTAGATGCCCTGCTTCGCCACAGTGGAAGCAGTCAGTCTTCTTCTTCTTGCGACAATCCTTGCTTAGGTGGCCAGGTGTCCCACAGTTGAAACACTTCTTCTTCTTGCCCTTGCCACCGTTGCCTTTCCCACCTTTATTTTGCTGTTGTTGCTGAGGTCTCTTTTGATCTCCCTTCTTCTCGGGTGCCCTATTAGCATTGGGACCCTTCTCTTCTTCATACATGAGTGCCATGTCAACTAGCTTCTCAAAGGTGGCCCCCATAGGGATATGAGTCATAGCCAACCCATGCATCGGTTCATTCAAGCCTTTCACGAACCTCAAAGCCTTCTTCTCCGGTGTATTCACCATGTCTAGGCCAAACCTTGCCAATTGATTAAACTTGTTGACATATTCCTTCACCGAGAGATTTCCTTGCTTTAGAGTCAAGAATCTTTCCATATACAAGTTTTCCTCCGCCCTTGAGAGAAACTTTGCCACAAATCTTTGCCTAAAATCCGCCCAAGAGTCAATGGGGCGTTCTCCATTAGTGACCTCCCACCAGAATGAGGCCTCTCCTTTCATTAACCAAGTAGCTAACTTGACTTTCTTCCCTTCTTCCATCTCAAAGATATCTATCAATTCTTCCACCTCCTTCAGCCAATCTCTAGCCTCCACAAAAGTTTCAGATCCTTGAAAAGGTTTCCCTCCCATAGCTTTAAATTCCTTGCAAGTCTTAGCAAAAGTATCCGTGCGAAGAGGAGGGGGAGGAGGAAGATCGGGTGCTACGGTTGGTGGAGGAACATTTGCTGGACCCGCAGTGGTGGCCCTAGCCTCCATCAATCTCCTATACCATACTGGTACCGTCACACCCTCCGGAAAGTTAAGATTCTCGGCCATGCTGAAACAAAAAAGGAAAGATTCAAAACGGAGAATTCGAAGGATATAGACATGGCTATTGGGGATTATGCTTTTCCTTCAAAAACCTTTCTCTTTAAAGACATGTTTTTGAAAATATCTCTTCCGAAAATGTTTTAGAAAAATAGTTTTCTAAAAAATTTATCTGTTCCGGTAACCTTTGCTCTGATACCACGTGTAACACCCCACGCCCGCTATGATCACTCACTAAGGGAATGTCATAGCATCGGTGGAGTATTTTAGTGAATATAGAACAGAAAAATTACAACAAGACAGATATAAATAGTACTTGAAATTTTAAAACATCATCTCATAACAGCGGAAGTAAACATGTCTGGTTACATCATAAAACCACAATAAAAGTCAAGTACAATATCCATCAAAATAAAGGAGTACATAATCCCACTCTCAATACAATAGCCAAGACAAAAGAAAAGATAACTGGGTAACTGGAGCTTTACATCTATCCAAGCTCCTAAAGACTGGAACAACAATCCGATCAGGCTCCACTACTGCTAGGATCCACCGTAGGACCTGAGGGTTGGGAAAAAGATAAAAACAACGGGGTCAGACATAAGTCTGAGCGAGTCCTATAACTTTAACAATACAATCATTAAAGTAACCAGAGAAGATATAAACTTGACCCACGGTAATGTCTGGGGATGAATGGCTACACTAAGCAGCTTGATAGACTTAGGATAAACTAAGATAACTATAAAGACGCATCTACCCCCCCCCCCAAGGATAATTACTAACTGCACCACACCAGTCATTTCTACTTAAAGGTTGATCCCTCCTAAGGACTTAGAAAATTTTTCCCCAGTAGTCTCGTATACCCCTAGCTGACTACATAGGTGTCGTCTGCCCCTATCTCCACTAGGTGTACTTAGTAATTTTACCCAGTAGTTCCGTGTACCCCTACATAGGTGCCGTCTGCCCCTATCATTATTAGGTGCACCCACAACTCCCAAGCGATCGGCTCCCTACCGTAGATACCCGTGCTGGTCCCACAGTGGGGTGTATCACTCCCCTAAAGTGGCCACCTGATAATATCAACGGTGCACGACTTTATATCTACACGATGCAACAACGGCTTATCTACCAGCCCGGGCCCACACACGCCTATGAAACCCGTTGGACTTGCGTTGCCACCGCTAACCCGTTTTGGCCTCTTATAATCAAGCCCAATATGCGTGTCCCGTCACTCGACATGGGTCGAGCCCACAAAGATACGTTTGGGATATTGGTTGAAATGGGCCCCCACAAGCTACCCACCTAAGCTTGTCACTTATCTAGTGTATCCCACTTAACCCTTTAATCATGTTTAATTACATGTTTCACTTGGTTAAGTATTCTAATCGTATTTTCTATTGCCACCCAAGGCAAGCCACTAGATTCCACATGCCACCCAAGGCAACCATTAAATTTCCACATGCCACCCAAGGCACCCACTTAACCCCTCATGTCCTACTACATGCTAATATGGTTAAGTGTTTCTTAATTAATTAAGACCGTGATCTCCCATAAAGACCTCCCACATTAGACTGGCTGTTATGACCGCCTGGTTAAGCCGGTAGGGTCCGGGCAGTCTTACGTCATAACAGAGTCTAACCTCGTGTCTTTACTTTAATCACGTATTTAATTTATGGCCAAGACCTCTCACATTGGGCTGACATTTGTAGCAACTGGTTAGGCCGGTCGGGTCCGGGCAGTTTTACACTACAAATGAGTCCAACCTCGTGTCTTAGTCGATTAATTACACCTAATTAATCACCCCCATATTAATTATCCCTAATTAATATCAAGTTTTTCATAACATGGGTAGACCTAACTCAATAGGTAAATTCCCATGGGGTAGACCTAACTCAATAGGTAAATTCCCACTTATGTTAATTTATTTTTATGGTATGCTTAATCATACCCAACCATACTTTTATTAACATATTTACCAACCCCATCGTTCCCCACGTAAATCGTTCTCATTTCATGACATAATAAAGAGGAAGATCATCACAAATATCATGGGTTTAGCATACAACTTTGTCATGGGTTAAGAGGATGTCAACTTGCATATATGAGCATAAATTAACCCAACTACATTTAACCCAAACTTGCATATTATCATACACATGATTTGCATAACATGTTGCATATGAGCTTGCATATTATCATACACATATCTTGCATAACATGTTGAACTTGCATATAAGCATTCTCATAACTTGCATAACATGTTAAACATGCATTTAAGCATACACATAACTTGCATAAGCATTCACATACTTGCATAAGCATTCACATACTTGCATAAGCATGCATAACTTGCATATCATGTTAAACTTGCATTTAAGCATATACACAACTTGCATATGAACTTGCATATCAACCTACACATAACTTACATAACATCATACACATAACTTGCATATGAACTTGCATAACTCACTTTGTTAAACATGCATAAATCCACTTGTTAAATATGCATAAACCAACTTGTTAAGCATGCATAAACCAACTTGTTAAGCATGCATAAACCAACTTGTCAAACATGCATAAACTCACTTATTAATTATGCATAAACATAGAAAAACATAGAGTAGCATATCATTACAAATGATTCAAACTCACTAATCCGCATCTAAGACCATAAGTCTCATTACACCCAATCTACTTACTTTAACAATTGATGTTAAAGTGATAGAAACTCACCAAAACCAAGATTAGCAAACTTATGAAGTGGAATTAGTTGCTAAATATGAAGATGGTGATGATTAGAGATTGATTAGAGAGTGATTAGCTTGCAACTTCCTTCATAAACAAGTGGAGGCTCCTTCTAAGATTTAATTTGGCGGCATGAGGCCATCATTTCTATTTTTAGTATGGATTAGGGTAGGTTTAGGGTGTATTTATAGATTAGGAGAGTGTTTTAGGCCCTTGGATTAACCCTAAATTAGATTAGGTCCGTTAGATTTAGGAAATCTCTAGAACCCAGCCCAGCCCTAGCCAGAAAACCAAATCTGGTGCACCCAACCTTCTGGCTCGAGACGCCGTGTCGACAGGCAAGTCGACAGGCAAGTCGACTCCCCCTGTCGACAGGCCTGTCGACAGCCCTGTCGACATGGTCAGGGCGGGAATTTTCCCGCCTGGCCCCGCTGGTTCTAATTTGAAATCCGAATTTAAATTTCTAAATCTGTTTTTAAGCTTTAATTTTTCTGCAAACTTCATTGGGCCATAACGGGGCCATACGGACTCCGATTCTCGAAAACTCGGACTCTATTTCGCGTATTTTTCCGAGACGAACGCAATGACGCAGCCCGTTACCCCCAATTCCCACATCTGAGATTATTTATCCTATGATTAGAGAATTTTAGTATTAGCTAAAATTCGGGGTGTTACAATAGCCAAACATGCTTAGTACGTTTAAAACAAATCATTTGATACTACTATAAGTGCATAGTGTATAAAACAACTTCTAATCATAAGTATCAATCATAGGCGGCATGAATGCCCCATAACACTATGTCGCCATATGTAAGTTTACAATCAAAACCGCAAGACGTCGTATTGGAAGTTGGGTTATCATTTATGGTATGAACCGAGGCTAGGGGCAAGATCCTCACCGATTCGAGACTGTCTAGTCCGAGCCTCAGGAACAGCCGCAACTGCCCCATGGATCGTCAGGGCCGGTCCATCGATGTGGATTATTATGCCTGAACACTACGTTTCCCCGCCCTTTGGGGCGTAAATCTGGCCCGTCAGCCGACCAGAAGCATCGGCCGAAACCGATATCACGAGGCGCCTCGCTTTTCAGCAAGTAATAATAAGTAACATCCACATGAGTCAAACTCGTCAGCCAGTTCAAGCACTGACGCCGCTCCTAACTAGAAAGAAACGCATGTCCTCCCTGAGGTCCGTCTCCCGTTTTTGATTCATACCGGGTGTGAAACTCGCGAAGTAAACGTTACACAAAGCTACGCCACAAAGGTCGTGATTCGATCATCATCCACAAGACTTTGCTTTTCAACAGAAGCCTTGATCATTTGCCACTTAAGCATGCCACACAGTCAATTCACTCCATGCGATTGATATCCATCAATATATAACCCCTGAGCTCGTACGTCTCAGAGAAGGGCGTTAAGCAAGAGAATAAATTCTCCGCCGCCAAACAGATATATATTTAATAGAGATCAATCACACGGACTAAAATCCAATGTCAGACACACAGTCCATTTACAAGTCCGTTCTGGGTCTGAACGAAACCGGAGGCACCTAGTACCCCGCATATCCATCGATCTCCAAGTACGTCTGGACGATCACTAACTGTTTCCATCTTCTTGGGTGTACAGCCCAATCAAGATCATCAGTAATTACCCAAACGACGTGAAGACCTCCGGTCTTCGACCATCGTCTTCATCTTCGACTTATCGTCGTATCAGTTATTCAGAATGGGATAAACCCGGTCTTCCCGAATAACTCGCGTATATTTTAAATGAGTGTTACACAAACACAACATACGCCTCATTCCAATTCATCAGTCACTAACCGTAAATTAATCAAGAGAATAATTTCCCAAATATTAACCCCGGAGGCCGAAACCAACATCAGATCAATATCCAGAAAACCATTCTGCTTGGCTAACCGATAGTTAGTTTCTAAATTTCACATTCATAGGGAAAGGTTCCCATTAATTTTATCCAAGATAAATTCCTTGAATTTATTCTTTATTCTATTTTGAATCTCAATTCAAACTAGTCGGGATTAGCGAACCTTACCGAAGTAATCATTTATTTTAATTTCCCCATCCCAACCTATTCATCCCATGAAGTAAAACTGGTAATACTTCATATCTAACACCACAGTGTTATCGGTAAATTCAATTACCATTCCATGTTCAAATCTAATTAAAGATTTAACTATCGCCTGGAGTAAAACTGGTGATACTCCATTTTCGATCATTTCAATCTAATTAAAGATTCATTAAAACTCCACTTAGTTTTAATCTTCGACTGGGTTAAAGAATCAGTGTCATTTAAAACACAGTTCACGATAAACCCAAAATCACATTCCATTAATTATCGGGTTAAAGAACAAGTGTTATTTAAAACACTGTTCACGATAAACCCAAAAATCATTCCATTAATTATCGGGTTAAAGAACAAGTGTTATTTAAAACACTGTTCACGATAAACCCAAAAATCAATACCGATTCAATTCCAATTAAATATCATTTAATTGGTACACTTCATTAAATCTAAATAAAAAGATTTAATCTTTTCTCAACTGGGTTCAAGAACAGTGTTAGTGAAGACACCATTCACGACAAACCCAAATCACATTTGATATTCAATACAAGGCTCTGAATAGAAAATATACCGGCTTATATTCAATATCAAATTCCACGACTAACAAATATCGTATTGGAAATAACGATATAAATATATATCTTTCAAATTTCCGTAACAACATCCGTATAATCACGAATTCCAACATCGAAATATTCCGAAGACAATTTCAATTCAAATCCACTCCAATGCAATCATTGGAAATTCTGGTTATTTTTAAAACCCTTTTCAAATTCAATTTATTTATTTAAAAATAAATAGAATTGTATTTCTAGTTCAAAACTAGTTCATTTCGATAAAAATCTATTTTTATCTTTTCAAATATGGAGTTTTTCATCCCAATTCTTTCTAAATCGTTTCTTATGATTTTACACAAATTATTACTATTTTTAATAATTTTATCAAGGCCCGTACAGTCGATTTCCATCAACGGCCATCGAACTGCACTTACAACGACCTTTTTCAAATTTGATTTGGACATAATTCCAAATCCAACCATTAGATTTCTAATTTCTAATATTCGTTAGAAAGCTCTTTTCGATACGAACCCAACGGTTCCGGTTTCAGGAGAATCCGACGGTCGGATCTCCCGTAATGTCCGTTTGAAATCAATGGTCGAAATTCGCGAACTGCCGCGGCGCGGCGCGTTCTATTCAGGCCATTATATTATATATATAATATATATTTCGTCGATTTCTATTTAAAACGAATTATATAAATAGTTTTAAAATCATTTCAAAAGCAATTTCAACTTTCTTTTCAATTCAAATCAAAATTGAATTCTTCTTTATAAATTCGTTTTAAATTTCATTTCTATTCAATTCAAATTTCAATTCAATTTGAATTCATTTCAATTCAATTTGAATTCGTTTTCAATTCAATTCATTTCGAAATCGTTATATATTCAACTCATTTCGAAATCGTTATATATTCAATTCATTTCGAAATCGTTATATATTCAATTCATTTCGAAATCGTTTTATATTCAATTCATTTCGAAATCGTTTTATATTCAATTCATTTCAAAATGAATAAAATCGATATAAATATCGTTTACGTCAAAATGGCGTCAATCTAATCAACACGGCTTCATAAATTTCTATTTCAAATATTTTATTTCAAATATTTCTTTTTCAAAATAGTTGTTATTATCAAAATATTTCGTTCAACACATGACCAATCTCAATGGATGAGTACTGTCAACACATGAACCGTTTGTTTATATTGATAAAGATGTAAATTTTATTATCAAAATATTTCGTTCAACACATGACCAATCTCAATGGATGAGTACTGTCAACACATGAACCGTTAGTTTATATTGATAAAGATGTAAATTTTATTATCAAAATATTTCGTTCAACACATGACCAATCTCAATGGATGAGTACTGTCAACACATGAACCGTTAGTTTATATTGATAAAGATGTAAATTTTATTACTAAAATATTTCGTTCAACACATGACCAATCTCAATGGATGAGTACTATCAACACATGAACCGTTAGTTTATATTGATAAAGATGTAAATTTTATTATCAAAATATTTCGTTCAACACATGACCAATCTCAATGGATGAGTACTGTCAACACATGAACCGTTAATTTATATTGATAAAGATGTAAATTTTATTACTAAAATATTTCGTTCAACACATGACCAATCTCAATGGATGGGTACTGTCAACACATGAACCTTTATTTTATATTATTCTTTATTTTTCAAATTGGAATGAGGCCCAATCAATTACCATATAAAGTTGATTATATGGATTCCATACAACACATGTATATAATAGCATCGAAAAATAATCAACCATCAACCAAAGTGCACTACACTGTATAAGCATCAAATATAGATATCTAACGCTTATAACAGCCTGTCAATCGATCGATCGACATATTTAATCAATCAGGATGAGCGAACTTCAAATTTCATCCTAACACCAGTGTGGGGTTTCAAACAATCAAACACAGATTTTATTGGCGCAGTTGGGCGATGTGTAAAATTTATCGACCCAATCAAACACATAAACAAACCGTCCGGTTTGTAAATGAATATTTTATTTTATTCACATTCACTATATTCATATTCACGTTAAAAATTATATTTTTAACGATAAAACATTTTATTTTAACATATGAATTTCTATTCAGTTCATTCTTTAAATAAAATGGTATTTTTATTTTCTAACTTATTTTAGAAAATTTCGGCGGCATAACGACACGATACTAGAAACGGGACGAGGCCTAGCCTTATCCCCGGTCTAGTGAAGGCCCACGCCATTCACACATCAATCAAATTCACCAAACAACCAAATTCAAATCAAATCATTTTACTAATTTATGCAACCAAACAAACAAGTCCATGGTCTGTGAACGATTGTGTCGGGTGCTACTAAGCACCGTCTGCATCCTAGTATATATATATAACTAGAAATGAAATTGAAAGGTGAGAAGTTCTCACCGATAGCTATCCAATATCACGACTCTTCATTTAGAGAAGTCTTCGTCGTTATCGCATCTTCGTCATCTTCGTTGACCGTAGCCACTACATATATATAAAAATCGAAATTTTACTTTACTATCCAATATATAAAAATCGAATTTTTACTTCGTTATTCAATATATAAAAATCATATTTTTATTTCGAAGTTCAATATATAAAAATCATATTTTTATTTCGAAGTTCAATATATAAAAATCATATTTTTATTTCGAAGTTCAATATATAAAAATCATATTTTTATTTCGAAGTTCAATATATAAAAATCATATTTTTATTTCGAAGTTCAATATATAAAAATCATATTTTTATTTCGAAGTTCAATATATAAAAATCATATTTTTATTTCGAAGTTCAATATATAAAAATCATATTTTTATTTTGAAGTTCAATATATAAAAATCATATTTTTATTTTTCCTATCATATAAAAATTATATTTTTATTCTTTCTATTAATTAAAAGAAATCTCGTCTTTTAACATTATAAAAATTCAATCTTTTATCTATTAAAAATCTAAACTTTTATCTATTAAAAATCTAAACTTTTGTCAATTAAAAATCTAAATTTTTATCATTTAAAAATCTAAACTTTTATCATTTAAAAATCTAAACTTTTATCTATTAAAAATCTAAACTTTTGTCAATTAAAAATCCAAACTTTTATCATTTAAAAATCTAAACTTTTGTCAATTAAAAATCTAAACTTTTATCATTTAAAAATCTAAACTTTTATCATTTAAAAATCTAAACTTTTATCTATTAAAAATCTAAACTTTTAAATAAAGGAAATTCAAACCTTATAAATAAATAAAAATCAAATTTTTAATCACCAAATCATATATTTAAAATCTAACTTTGCTAAAATCGAATTCAAAGTAAAAGCATAAAAGGAAAAAAAAGAATAAAATAAATTAAAAATAAAAACTCACAGATGTTTACTGGAGAGGGGGGGGGGGGTGTTTCTGTCTCGCGTCGGACTGAAGGAGGAGGGGGCTCGAGGTTGGGTGCGCAATCGGAGGAGAAGAAAGGAGGCGGAGGATGGGAAGGTAGAAGACGAGAGGGGGGCGACGTCTTCGTCGATTTGGGGTTTCCGCGGTTTTTGATTGGAGCAGGGGAAGAGCGGTGGAAGGAGGGGAGGCAGCCAATCTTGGGGGAGGCGGAGGCGTAGGCCGCGACGGTGGCGCAGCTTCCTAGAGCGATCGAGATTTAGGTTTTTTTTCCTTTTATTTCGATCCGAAATGAATTGGGAGGGGGGGCCAGAGCGGTTAAAGGGAGAGAAAAGAAAATTAATTTTTAATTAATTTAATTGCAAAAAGTTGACTTTTTCATACGACCTTTAAACGAGGTCCACCGCCTGTCGTCCATAGCGTTTTACCCCCATTCCGAACACAATGGGATATGTATCGTAGGTTGATTCGATCATTTGAATCAGTTTCCGTTTAATTTACATTTAAATCACTATATTGAATTTTAAACGTACATTTCAAATTACCGGGGTCACATACTAACTCTAAAAATTCTCAAAAAATATTTTCTAGCTTCGTATTGACGATACGGTCTTAACAAAACTAATTTCGTCGAATTCTGAGACCGTTTGAAAAATGGCCAATTTCCAGTCGATTAAAATCAACTGAAACTAGTCAAACGCGTTTTCCTTTGCCACGCTCACATATTGATTCAGAAAATTATGAAATTTGGAATCTAGCAATAACTTTACATCACGGACCCAACAAAAGTGGTTTCGTCGAAATCCGAGGTCATTTGCAAAATTCCCTTTTATAATTATATATAAATATTTATATTCTAACGACAGCGTATATAATATACGTTCTAATTCTTTTCAAAATAAATTTCTCGTCGATATTATTTAAAATAATTCATTTTAAATAATCAAAATTCGCTAAAATTGCCAAAATAAAAATTTTAAACTGGCCCAGATTTTCCGGGTTGTTACACTCGCCATCGACAATCAGTGGGATGCGTAAAGACTAGAGCTAAACCGAAGAAACCATTCACCTTTTGCTAGCGGGATACGGTGGTTGAGGGGAGACGCCAAATGGATGTTTAGATTATTTGTTATTAGGGGCATGTCGCTTAGCTCTTGTAGTCTTTACTAGTTGAGGGAGGGGCCAGAGTGGGGCCATAGCCACCGTGAAAACAGGCCCTAGGTATATATGTATATAGAGACTCTTTAAAGACGGGCCTGTACAGATATGGAAAAGTTCCCGACCGAGTTCCGTGTTTCTTGTATCGCCCTGCCACGAAACTCGGTGCACATTATAAGACGTGCGATTGAGGCATTGAGCTACAATTAACAGCACATATAAGGGACTGTCTAGGTACATGCATATCTGCTCTGGGTGGTATATTGTAGACTTGGGGGTATTACTCTAGTATGAGATCTGATTCGATCGAGGGTGGCAGTTTGTACGCTTACGTAGCGTAGTGATGGAAGATATATGCTGATCGTAACATTGTTATACAGCGTAGGATGAGGGACTGCGAGCATTTCAGTGGCATTACGGTGGAGACCGTGTGAGTGGGGTACTATGGGGTGTACCTCGATATTGGGGGTAGCTACACATATATTGTATTAGGTTAATCCACTGAGAAGTAAATGGGTACGACGTATGTGTGAACCTTGAGTGCTGTAAACCCAAGTAACCTAATAAATAAGAAAATATGATTGAACGGTATATGTAAGATTATCCAAAGTTTATAATTTGAATCCAGTCACCAGAACTTGTGTTCTGACCCCCTCCTCATAGCATACTCGCAGGTTAGATTTGTGGTAGGGACATGATGGCCTTGGATACTGGTTAGGCAGTATTATTAATATGGTAAGGCTATATTTTGATTATATTATATTTTATCCATTCCGTTGTGAGATATTTTCTGAGCTCTGACATATTTTATGTCTCTGTCTTTTCTGCTGGATACCAGAGAAACTCAATCCGAGTTTCGATAGATTGGAGTTTTTGAAAAAAAATGGTCTGTTGAAATTGGGGTTTCCACATCTGGTATCAGAGCTTAAGTTTAGGATTCCTATATAAATAGTGAGATAACGTATTTGTATTTTTTAAAATATAAATATATTATATATATACCTAGATCCATAGAGGAACCCACTTAATAGAAAGAGTATAATATGGTAAGAAATGGGATGCTTGTCTTATACACTAAAGGAAAGAATATGAAAATTTGAGACCCTTAGGAAGTTTGGTTGGGGAGTGTACAATATACTTTGTATGGAAGGAAAGTGAATCCCATATGATTAGCATTTTGGATTAGTTGGTTTGGCGGTAAAACCTTATAAATTGGAACAGGTTAAAAAGAGAAAAACAAAATGGATTAGGAGTATATATAGTTGAGAGAATTGACCTTGGGGAGTGTCTAGGAAAGCCTATAAATATTGGAAACCCGCTCTGAGTCTAATCCCATTATTAACTTTTAAGAACTTCGAATTATAAAAGTTTTGGGAAAATGGTTTATGGTGCTTTAAAGTTTTAATCTTAAAAGTTATACTTTTAAAATATGTAAAGTAGTACACATATTGAGTTTTAATGAAAAATTCTCCCAGAAAAAGGTGTATATTATAGAGCATGTATAGCTATCTAGTTTTCTTGTTATATTTCATACAAGAATTTTTAATAAAGAAAGATTTGAAATCTCTATTCTTATGACAATCCTTTTTGGATAAAATTATTTTTGACAAGATAATTTTGTTGGGTGGACAAAATAAGTGTAGAAATTAAGAATAGAGTGGATGTTTTCACCTTGTAGTAAGAGACTCAACCGACCTTATAGGTAAGAACAAGTCATAAACCCGATGGAGAAAACAGTTGTCCGTATTTACTCTAGTTTTGTAATTGAAAAAAAAAATGATGATTTACATTTTTAAGATGACATGTTTTTATGGTTTGGCAAAAGAAAGTTTTCATGAGGAAAATAAAATTTTGGCACTTTTATTTTTTGGAAGGAAAAGGGCCAAATTATGTTTTAAAAAGTATCGAGTAGGTAAGGGTTAATGCCTAGGGAAGACGGGAAATGTTTTGGGACTATAAAGTAAATTGCGAGAATCATCTTGGAATAATAGTGAGTTCCTGTAGAATGCGTAAGCATTGAAAAGCCTAGGGTATTGCTTAAAATAATTGTTGGTACACAGCTAGAGTTAGTAGTGACTACTAAATAGTAAAGGGCAAGTAAGTGTTTAGATCATGTTGCTTATTTCCACGTTAGGGGTAAAACCCGTTACTAAATTTCTGTTGGGATCGTTCCATTGTTTTTTTGTGGGGTAGTTAGGGTAACATCTAAAACTGTCGTGGATCCCATAGTTTGTACTTTTCTGACTGAGGGGGACTGTCTCAAGATTCTTGGCTCTTAGTAGTAGTTGTGTAGGGTTTCTGCTCTCCTGTTTTAGTTGGAAGACTAGAAGATTATTTAAATTTAAAGTAAGATCAGATAATTATATAAGCTAAGAAAAGAGAAAAGGTACAACTGAAAAGGAAACAGAAAATTCAGTAAAGCAACAAAAATGGAAAATTATGAGAAAATATGGATAAAGATAAAACTTTCCAAGATAAGATGAAAAAGAAAATCAGTAACAAAAAGAAATTTTCTTATGTGGGCTGTGCTTGGATAGGAAAATAGGGAATCTTTGTAAAGTTACATAAAAATCCAAGTACGGTTAGAAAAAGGTTGAAAAAGAAAAACGGAAGATGCAGAGTTTTCCGTTTTCCATCTTTTTGTAACATAAGAAATTTAATTTAGAAAATTAGTTTTTTGTTTGAAATTCGAAAAATAAAGTTGGTTGGTAGGATTATGGATGCAATAATTGGATGAACTATGCTCTTACTAAGTAAGAGTATGGGAAAATTTGGATGAAAAATAATTTTGATTTTCAAAATATTGCATTCATGTAGAACTTCCAGTATACTTAGGATGTGAGCATTATATTTTAGAAGGATTTTTGAGAAATTTGCGTACACATAGGAGGTACCGCTCAGGCATACATGCATTATTATGTTCTATTTCACTTTGCACAAGTGCACAATGTTTGCAAGAATTTGATGCACACATGATGGATGCATATTATGCGAGGGTTAATTATTTTATCCTTATCAAATTTCGAGGACGAAATTTCCTAAGGGTGCGAGAATGTAACACCCCGCATTTTTAACTCAAGATAATAAAATAAGAATAACTTAATTAAATATTCAGAATTAAGTAAAACGGACAGCACCATTGCGACCGCCTCGAAATTATGGTCATGATAGACACCTGGTTTGCGTAAATCGGACACCATATGAAGAAGTTATGAGTGTTAGAAGTTTGTATACATATAAGGAGCTTATATGTATATATATAATAAATATATCCAGAAAATTTGAAAATCAGTTCAAAAATCAAAATTCGCAAGGCGGGAAGTTGAGCGGAAATTTTGCCCGTTGGGGGTCGACCCACCCATGGATCTGGAACATTCTTTTCTGACGTGGTTGGTTTTGGTGTTTTAGATTTAGATCTAAGGGTCCTGGTTCCTCCGCTACACCTATAAATAAGACCATAGACCCATTGTTTTATTCACATAATTCAATGGCAGTGACAAAGTGTTGCTCCAACATAGTTTGTTCTAGCCTTTTCATCTTCTTCAACCTATTGGAGTTATTAAAGCTTGGAGATCTGGGATTCTACATCAGCAATCCCTTTTCCTATTTTTCTAGAACGGATCTATGTTAATTTTAGATCTCTTATCGAAGTGAAGTAATTCCTAGATCTGGTCTATTTTTCAATTCCCTTCTCTTTTCTTCCCTTTTTCTTTTAGTAAAAATTATAAAATCCATGGTTGTTAGGTTCAAAATCTAATTAAGGGAAAACCATGGAAGCGTAGATCTGGACTAGATCCATGATTTGGAAAGCTTATGAGGTGAGTGGATTTAAGCCATATTATTTTAGATAATGATATACTACCGTTTAACATTCCCCATTATGACGAATTGGAATATGACATGTTAAGATGCCTAAACATATGCTAATACTGATTAAAGTGGTATATGACATGCGGGAATGAATAGCATGATATAACGTCAAATTGTTAATATGAATTAGTTGAAATGTTGGAATGTTTACATGTTATAATATTAATATGAACATGTTGGAAAATTCATATATTTAATTAGTTGAAGTGCTAAAAAGTTAACATGTTATGAACTTGTTAGAATATGGGGTATCAACTGTGATTGTTCTTGTTACATGTTAATTTGTCCCAAATGTATACATGAAATAATTGGAGTAAATAAATGATTATATGGTTTCATGTAAACATAGAATTGAATAAATAAATATGGATTGGGGCATCAACCAAATTATGTTTAAAGATCTTAAATTGGGCTAGTAAATATGACTTGGAAAAAGGGGCATGAAAACCTATAATGAAATAGGAATAATTATTAAAGAATGAACATGCCTAGAATTACAGTAATTAGAAACTGTAACCGTAATTAGACACGAGGTTAGATTACACTTGTGGTAGAAGTCTGCTCGGACCCGACCGACATATCCAGCAACCACAAGTGGTGAATCTAATATGAGGGGTCTAAGTGCATAAACACAAAATATGCCAAGACACGAGGTTAAGTCGGACTTGTGGAAGAAGTCTGTCCGGACCCACCCGGCATATCCAGCATCCACAGGTGGTATGCTTAATGTGAGAGGTCTGGTCCATGTGTGTGTGTGTGTATATATATATATATATATATATATATATAGCCAGACTGATAAACAATATTAATTGAAATTAATGGTAATAAATGGAATTGAATGAAAGGAAGATACAATAGTAAATGATTTGGAATAAATGGGGAAAGATAATAACCTATTATAAATTAATAACATTAATGATAATGTCGTATAATAGGTAGACTTGTCCTAAGGCAAGTGAAGATTATAACTCAGGTTATAATAAACTAGTAAGAACGTGATATAACTAGTGGAATGAGATAAATGACACTTAATTTTAAATTAAGTAATCAGTAATTAAGGGAAAATTTAAACTAGTAGATTGTAATAAATAGAGAAAGGGGGAAGTTTATGGAAAGTAAGAAGTAGTACTTAATTATAAATTAAGTAATCTATAAACTTGGAAATCTGAAATCTGCTGAAAGAATAATATGTTAAAGCTTCTCCTAGGGACAAGTGAGAATTATAACTTGGGTTATAAGAAAACAATAACAAAAGGGGATAACTTATGTTAAGAGATAAAATGGTCTTAATTGTAAATTAAGTTATTAGTGAGAACGAGAGTATGAAACATACGGATGAGGACAACATAAATTATGGAAAGAAAAACTTATTAGTGAACCTTAGTTAAGAGAACTAAGTTAATAAGTAAACAACGATAAGTTGTAAAAACGGTGGAAATGGGATTATGATTAAATAAGAAGAATGAGGAAAACTTATGGAATGAAATAAGTTATATTTAATCATAAGTGGTAAGTGACATGTTAATTGGAAAACTTGTGAACTAAGAGATACTTAATAACATATTAGAACATGTTATTGTGACCTTGAAATCAAACAAGAATAAAAAGGGATTGTGGATTACAGACCTTTGACCACAATCCAGAGAATAACATGTGGTGGGCTTATTAATAAACTTAAATGGGTTAAGTTATATGACTGAAATTAATAAGCAAGGGAAACTTGGTAATTTGAATAAGAATTCAATATGAATGGGGATAACCAAGTTAAATGGAAACCAAGTGAGGTATGGTAAGCACGTAAAAGAATGTTTAGACATAGGGTCTAACAACATATTAAAGTGAGGCGCTTGGACCAGTCCGTACGTTTGAGGGTGAATAACCCAACGGGATAGATCATCGAGGTGTTATAAGGCACTAGGGGAGCGTACACTCATCTGATTGTTCTGACGGCTCCGTAGGACTAGAAGGGGAAGCATATGGCTTCCTCAGGTACGTAAGGTGCTCCTAGTAGTCCTCTGTGTGGTGGCAGATGTAGGCTGTGCTCACATAGGTTGGGTCTGCGCGTAACTACTAGGTGGGTGAGCCTTGACTGCAGAATTAGCTATGCAGTCAGAATGCTGTGACGTGGTGACATCAGGGTGATTCGGCGGTTTCCTTAACGCGAGGTGGGGTCAGAACTAACACAGATAGTGGATCGTCGGATACTCGTCATTGACAGCCAGTGGGATGTGGAAAGACTAGAGCTAAACCCAAGAAACCATTCACCTTTTGCTATCGGGATAAGGTGGTTGAGGGGAGACGCCAAATGGGTGTTTAGATTGTTTGTTATTAGGGGCATGTCGCTTAGCTCTAGTAAACTTTACTAGTTGAGGGAGGGGCCGGGGTGGGTCCATAGCAACCGTGAAAATAGACCTTAGGTATATCTGTATATAGAGGCTCTTTAAAGACGGGCCTGTACAGATATGGAAAAGTTCCCGACCGAGTTTCGTGTTTCTTGTATCGCCCACGGAACTCGGTGCACATTAGAAGATGTACAATTGAGGCATCGAGCTACAATTAACAGTACGTATGAGGGATAGTCTAGATACATGCATATCTGCTCTGGGTGGTGGTACCGTAGACTTGAGGGCTTTACTCTGGTATGATATCTAATTCGATCGAGGGTGGCAGTTCGTACGCTTACGTAGCATAGTGATGGCAGATATATGCTAATCATAACATTGTTGTATAAAGATCTGTACGTCACTCTGGTGTAGGTTGAGGGACTGCGAGCATTTCGGTGGCATTACGATGGAGACCGCGCGAATGGGGTACCATGGGGTGTACCTCGATATTAAGGGTAGCTACACATATACTGTATTAGGTTAATCCACTGAGAAGTAAATGGGCACGAAGTGTGTGTAAGCCTTGAGTGCCGTTAACCCAAGTAACCTAATAAATAAGAAAATATTATTGAACGATATATGTAGGATTATCCAAAGTGTATGTTTAAATCTAGTCACCAGAACTTGTGTTCTGACCCCTCCTCATAACATACTTGTAGGTTAGATTTGTGGCAGGGACATGATGGCCTTGGATACAGGTTAGGCAGTATTATTAATACGTTAAGGCCATATTTTGATTATATTATAATTTATCCATTCCGTTGTGAGTTATTTTCTGAGGTCTGACATATTTTATGTCTCTGTCTTTTCTGTAGGATGCCAAAGCAACTCAATCCAAGTTTCGATAGATTGGAGTTTTTAAAGAAGAAAAAATCAGTTTGTCAAAATTGGGATTGTCACAATTACACAGTCAAAACACATCGAACAATTAAGCCCATGGGCTTGAAAATTTAAATTGACTTCCGAATTTTGCAATTTTGATCCAACGTCAGAATTTTGCAAGTACACAATCAAAATAATATAAGAGTGGGCTTTACTAATAATAAAAATAAAATAGTCTGGATAAAATGCCTCCAGTAACTATGGGTTTCTTATTCATGCTAGAAGATAATAAAAAAATTGCATACTTCAAATAGGCCGCAAATGGTTGATGTTCCAAGCCCTTGGAATTTGGACAACATCTGTTGTTGTTTGCTTGAATATAACATCAAACAGCTTCTGGGGGATCATATAGTGGACCTTCCCAGTTTAGCCCAAATACTGCAGTGTTGGTCATTATTCATTTCATAATAATATCTCTAGCTCCAGAGGTTCCATGGCAGACTTTTGAGTTAAAATATCTCGCCACTTCCCCAGGAATTCCAATTGCAAAGCATGGCACACTGAGCTTCCTTCAGGATTCTCCAAACTCACTCCTAGACCCAAACAGTATTCACTCATTGCTCCATCAACGCGCATCTTCCATTGTATAACCACTTTAGTCATCTCTTCTTCATTGTCATCCCTAATGATTAATTCAGCGATAAAGTCTGCCAAAACTTGTCCGTTGATTGCTCTTCGAGGATAACATGTTACATCGTACCGACTTAGTTCGATGTTCCATTTTAGCAGTCATCCCGAAGTTTCAGGACGAAACATGATTTGCTTCAATGGCTAATTGGTGAGCACCTTAATAGTGTGAGCTTGAAAATAGGGCCGTAATTTCCTTGTTGCTATCAGCAATAAATATGCAAAATTTTCAAATTCTGGATAATTCTTCTTTGCCTTGGTAAATCTTAAGCTAATATAACACACAGGCCATTGGACACATGATTCCTTTGACATTAGGGCAACGACCAAAGCATGAGAAGAGACTACCAGATGTGTATATAAATCTTCCCTATTGTTAGGTTTAAAGCATGGGTGGAGTCTCCATATTTCTTATCAGTTAATCAAAAGCCACCTAGCACTCTGTAGTTGTAATGAACCGACCAATCCCCGATCTTGATTATCAACACAAATACCATGTCAACTAACCAAGCATCGAAATTTGTCGGATCATTAATAGAAAGAAGTTAGAAGGTGAGAAGAGATAAGAAAGAAAGTTAGAATGGAAGAAGAAGAACATAAATACAATAACATCAGAGCAGACACAAATTTCACAGTGGAACGAACAAAATATATTATATTGCATAACTTTTTGAAATACAAATTTGTATATATATATATATATATCATTATCACAGTACAAGAATTATAACACAGCGGAATATAAACAGTAGCTATCTAATGTTGAAGCCTCCTGCTCCAAGCTCCTCCAAGTGTGTCTGTAAAATCGGGACAACTAGACTGCCCATACAAATTTGGGCACCCAAAAGTTTATGGTAAACAATAACAAAAATAAACTCTGGGCCAGTCATGAGACTGGTGTGAGTAAACTCTAACCACTTGGTTTAACTTTTAAAAATCCTTTTTAAAAGAAAGGATAAACGTAAGACCGATCCACATATAAATATGGATGGTTTTTACCTAACGATAACCCAAAACATTCTTTGAATCCATACTATTCTAATATTATGATAATGTCTAAATCAAGTAAATAGCAATCTAGCAGAAATCTTACTTCTCACGCTCCACATACATAATATTCAATCTAAACCTCATGCTCTTATTGGAGAAAAGATTCTAAAAATGGCAAGGTATGGGACCACCTTACGATAACATATCTCTAGAGACCACCGGTATCAACAAGAACATCTTGCAACCCGGCTAAACATGACTAGCCACTCACTTCACTTGAGTGCTCCGAATGTATGTCACCAACGGTTGAGATCAACAACCGTCGCCGAAAGCATATAACAACGTTAGAATAAAGAAGCATATGGATTTTCTCTAGATAAGGTGACAATCCACCCTAATAAAAGTGACTCACATAGCCATGCGACCTACCCGATTTTATATTATTTCTCGGTTGTGAGGTCTTAGGCTATGTCTTACCTTTTTAATAGCACAAAAATCATTTACTTTGAATGCCACATCGTCAAATCCGCTAAACTAGTTATTGATTTTCCAAAAAGTATCACATGTATAAAGATAAGAGAATTAATTCCTCCGCCACCAAACGTAAATACGTTTGAAGAAATCAATTTATATGATCCGTTAAGCATACTTTGTCAAACATTCGTTAATATAAGTTGTCACAGGACTGGACAAACCGAAGGCACTACTCCATCAATCCATCTTAGGCAATTTCTACTTAGAATTAACATAACAGCTCTTACAATTTAATCCATCTTTAGTTTACCTTCAAAATATTTTATTTGCAACCCTTATTGTCATACGGAGTGGTTTTCATATAATAAACATGATCCCAGTCTCTTCATATGGACAACAGAAGTATAACATTGGCCAAAACATTGATAACGGGTTATTTAACTATCAAAGGAAACATCCATTCAACAAACGATCATATTTCTAAATGGAAATTCTACTGATCAAACATCAAACAATATAGAGCCCTTTTAAATTTATTTCTTATTAATTTATCAGTTCCCATTTCTCTCTTCAATATCTTTACCCAGATATTCCAAAAAACCCGTTTAGCCTCTCACAATTCTCAGAAAAAAAGTTCCATATATTATATACTATATTTTTATTTTTATTCAGAAAATATCTCTTATTAACACCAGAAAACATTTCCATATTTTCACAATTTTTATTTTCTATATTTAGAAAATATATGTTATTATTGTAGGAAACCATTTCCATATCGTATTCACATTTCCTATTTTCTTTAATTGAATCATTTCGTTTCCCATGCTTAGAAAACATCTCTGATTATATTTGGAAAACGTTTCCAAAACTCATTTACCTGGATTTAAACGAACGTTGTACAAAACATCGTTACAACCACTCAACCCGTTAATCTCTCATTAGCTAACCGTTTCTCTAACCAATCTTCGCCTTCGAACCTTAACCATTCCTTAGTCAAAAATGAATCAATCAAGTTGGGGTATAATTACCTCTTAGACCTTAGCTGAACATCATTCTTAACTTTGGAATAGACAAAGTTCACAACTTAAATCTTAACAAACATTGCTTACGTAACTCTTGGATTTAGTTTAAGAATCCATTTATTTTACGGAAATCATCGATTATAACAATTGCATTTTAATCCATCCTCCAAAATATTCAACCTTAAAAGATAACTTTTATTTATTAATTTGGATAAATAATAATTAATTTAATTAAACAATTAAATCTTGGTTAAAACGAAACGTAAATAATACTATCTTAGATTCGATATAGTTGAATTTCAACATATAATTCTCTTTCGAATAAACAATATTCAGTTAATGTTCTGAACTTCAGAATAAATTTACCATTTCATATCAAATCATTTTCTCTTTTTCATTCTAAATTCACCTTTTAATTTATCACTTCCAAACCCTTACCAATTTTCCTTTATACCATTTCAATCTTAAAAAATGTTTGCTTTTAAACCATTTTTCACTTTAAATTATGAATATTATTCCTTTACAGAAAACTAGACTCGTTTTATCAAATCAAATCTTGATTATTTTTTAAATACTATTACAGGTCCATATCCTATTTATCAACTCACTTTATAAATTCGTATTCATATTCCCCTTCATTCATAAATCTCGTTTTCAAGTCAACTTCTAGTTAATTATCTATCAAGTTTATAATCTAATATTGATTTCATATTCGATTAATAATTATTGGTTTCAAACCAAATATTAATTATTTTGTCAAATTCTAAATTATATAATATATAATTTCTAAAAATAAATTATTTTATAACATTTGACATAGTCGAATTCCAATTGTAAATCCTTATGGATTTATTTTAATTTTATTCACATTCTAAACGTCGAAATAATTTTCATCGTTTCCTTTCGAAAACAATTTCTAGTTTTCCTTTAAATTCACTCTTGAATTTACATTCGCAAATTAACAAAAGATAGTTATTTCACTTGATTTATAAACATCGTTTATAAATTTAAACTACTTGTTTTTATTATTAAACAAGTTATTTTATTCTAGCCCATTCAAAATTTGATTTCTAATTTGAAAAAAAAAATAGATTTTCCTTTTAACACCAAAATTCATTTTTGTTTCATTCAAATATTTTTTATGGTATTTAAATATCAGTTATTCTAGGGCCAGTTCTATTCAAACATCCAACACAACAAAAACTATCGCAGAACACTTAACACAAAATACATTACAATATATGAAAACAAATAGTAATAATTTTAAGGAACGCAGTTGGATCCCTCCAACATGTTTCCTTACATTCATAGATGTTAATCAATGTAAATAGCATTAATATCATACCAATAAGATATATCATAATAAATAGAATCAATATTTAACCAACGATTTAGAGGTTTTTAGCTTAAAGGACAAAGTTAAAGAAAATTTTGTTGAAAAGTACGCAAATTTAGTTTTTAGGGAGAAGGACATATTTTAGTGCAAAAGTGGAATTCAGGGGGTCTACTGTCATTTCCCCTTTCAAACTAAAATATGTCGTTTTAGCTAAATTCCAAACTTTGTATACTTTTCACTAATTTTTTTGCTAAGTTTGTCCTTTAACCTATTTTCAATAATGTTATATATTGAAACACCCCACGTTCATTAATGTCACTCACAAAGGGAATGCATTAACTTTAGTGAAGCGTTATAGGTAAGAGGTGCAGATAAATTACAAGACAGACAAATAGAGCAGCGGAAAATAAAGTCATTTTATAAGCAACGTAGTTCAGTCTAGCCTTTACAACAATTGACTCTATCATACTTAAAAGTATTACATAAAACTTTTGTCTTGATTCAAAAACTTCCAAGTATATAAGAAGCATAAAACATAGCAAAGTAGCATAAGTCCCCAAATTAAAGTGCAATCACAGCCACAACCAAAGATAAGAGGTTCCAAGCCATACATCACAGAATCTCTGAGCTTGGAAAGAGAAACAGTCCAAACTAAGCTGAGCTATTACTTCCTTGACTACCTTGGGGGGGGGGGGGAAGAAAAGAAGACGAAAGAAAACAGGTCAGACATAAGTCTGGTAAGTCCAGTGATTTTTCAGCATGTAAACAAGATAAAGGATCATGACATAAATAAACTGAAAATAGGACAATACCATAAAACAAGATAACTTAAGACAAGATAAGGCAAGGTAAACTGAATGCGCTTCTACTCTTTCTCTGCTTCGCAACTACCCTGTTATTCTAATTTCTATATCTCTGCACCGCCTAACTGGTGTTCCAACTAGTAATCTGTATAAAATGGTAATATTACAACGTGTCCCAATCTTCGTAATTGTGGTAGCCTTCAGGTGTACATCTAGTAGGAGGATCTTACCTCAATCAGCCTAATTGCCACGAAGATGTTAGATGTACCCTTACTACATTATCGATCGGCTTCCTACTTGTATTAATGTTCCATGTGTCTGTGTCAATCGGCCCACTCTTACGTGTAGATACCCTGTGTTGGTCCCAATATAAGGTGTATCAATCCTTATGATAGTAACACGACATGATTCAAGATGCACATTGTGTAGCTACTGGTACCCAGTGCCTACTTTTTCACACTTCGGAGTACGTGCACGCTCGTAAACCGTCGGAACCTACACTGACGTACCCCCTGCCGCTATTTTGACCGCTTATAATCAGTCCAGTAATCGAGCCCCACCCTGCCTAGTTCAGGGTACCATGATACATCTATGTGGGTTACTGCTGAAATGGGTCCCCGTTACTAGGGTTTCCTACTGGTTAAGTTTGTGGGCCTATATATACAAATATTACCACCAACACGAGATGTACTTAACCCTCCCACCGATTCAAGCATGATAATTTAACGGTTAAGTTTGTGGGCATATATATACTAATATTACCCACCTACACGAGATGTACTTAACCCTCCCACTGATCAAGTCAATACGTATTATTGGTTAAGCTTGCCTTAACCTTATCCGCTTCGTTCATGTAATATTGGTTAAGTGTTGTCCATTCATGTTAACTTAACCCACCCACACATCATGTTGTATTGGTTAAGTGTTTTCTATTAACTTAACCCCACTCGTTCATCATGATATATTGGTTAAGTGTTGCCCTCTTATGTTACTTAACCCTATCATACATCATGTTATATATATATTGGTTAAGTGTTGCCTTCTTGTGTTACTTAACCCTACCATACATCATGTTATATATTGGTTAAGTGTTGCCTTCTTGTGTTACTTAACCCTACCATACATCATGTTTTATT
This sequence comes from Allium sativum, assembly GCA_030737875.1. Lineage (NCBI taxonomy): Eukaryota > Viridiplantae > Streptophyta > Magnoliopsida > Asparagales > Amaryllidaceae > Allium > Allium sativum. The sequence continues at coordinate 196,151,059 of CM060910.1, read as the reverse complement.
GGTTAAGTGTTGCCTTCTTGTGTTACTTAACCCTACCATACATCATGTTATATCGGTTAAGTGTTGCCTTAGCTAACTTAACCCTACCATTTGTTTAATTAACATGTTGTACTGGTTAAGTGTTGCCTTAGTTAACTTAACCCTATCATTCTTAACATGTCTTTTTCATTTGCATTAATTGGTTTATTAATGCACCAATCTCTCACATTAGATCTGTGTTGTTGCGGTTACTGGATGTGACAGGCGTTTCCGGGCAGTTTTACACCATAACTCAATCTAACCTCGGGTTTTTCTTAGGCATGATGCACCAACCTCTCACATTAGATAGGTGTTGTTGCGGTTACTGGATGTGCTGGGCGGTTCCGGGCAGTTTTACACCACAACTCAATCTAACCTCGGGTTAGGCATGTTTATCCTTTATTTAATTTACATATTCGTCATTTATGTCAAGTTTATATGTAAATTATCCACAAGTGTTGTCATGTCACATTTACTATTTAAATTATGTTCATAATTAATGGTATACAAATTATACCATTTCATGCTATTAATCATTTAAATGATTATGAGCCAATCTATGCCATTAGCATGTAAATTTAATGTTTTACCCCAATGTTTCCCCTCATTATTCGTTCACATTATTTACATAGAACGTTAGGCTCGCAAATTAGCCTAACTCATAAACAAAAGGGAAGTGAAAGGAACATGTAGCATTCCAACAACACAAAATAACATGAATCTAAATAAGCATGTGTAATACAAATTTTTCATGAACAATACAAACTTAATCAAGCATATCAATGTGAATTGTACTTGAGTTAGATCCAATTAACATAGACCTTAAACATATGAACAGGAATTTACATAGATCTTAAACATATGTATTAACCAGGATCTAAACATGTAAGCATATATGAACATGACTTAGTTTATGAACATGTACATAACATAACATAAAAGCAAGCATGTTGATCTAAAAATATAAGCATATACGAACGAGACTTAGTTTATAACATAACATAAAAGCAAGCATGTATATCTAAACATATAAGCATATATGAACATGACTTAGTTTATGAACATGTACATAACATAACATAAAAGCATCACCAAATTAATATACAATATGATAGGTTCAATTGTACAAATCACAATAGTCTCATAGGCATAGTTAATTTCAGATTTGTCATAAGGATAAACATGAATCAGAATCACAATTAAGCACAGTTCTAGATTCGATTTATTTCAAGTCATGACTTTTATATATTTAAATCTAAAATATAACTGAACTTACAGAAAAAGAACAGTTCTTGTATTCTGGAATCAGATTTCTGAATTTGTTAAGCTATTCCTTTGATGTAGACTATTGATGTTCTTCTAATTGATTTCTACTTGAAGAAGATATTCTAGTTTTAAGAAGATGGAGGCTACGCTAGTTTAGAGAGAGACAGCATGACAACTTCATAGAATGTGTTTATGTGTTTTAGGTTTAGGGTTTGAGTTGATTATATAGAAGTCTAGAATTAATTCTAGCCTTTAGATCAGTCTAGGGGTAATCAGAGCCATCCAAACCAAAGAGATGTGTCACTCAACCAATCACAGTACAACACATAAGCTCTAATACATCAGAATTTGTCACCGGGTCAATCAGAGAAGGCCACATCCGCTCATAACTACAGAAATCGTCACAGGAATTTGGATCTCGGAAGGGGTCTACCCCCCTTAAGAGGGGTCGACACCTATGTCTACCCCCCTTAAGGGGGGTCGACACCTATGTCGACACCCCTTTAGAGGGATTGACACCATTTGAGCGGGATCTTTCCCGCTCACTCGGCTTTGACTTATTTTGGTTCTGAGATGATTTTGTGTGTATATATATATATACTTCCTTGCGCGTATACAAACTTCTACGACTTATAACTTCTTCATACGTTGTCCGATTTACGCAAACTCAGACTCTATCCCAAGCAGAATTCCGAGACGAATGCAATGGCGTAACCCGTTTCCCTTAGTTCTCACTTTTAAAATTAAGTATTCTTTAATTCGTTACTTTAACATTTACAGAAAATATGGGGTGTTACATTTTCCCCTCCTTTAAAGGATTTCGTCCCCGAAATCTCTTAGTTAAGAAGAATGTATCCTAACATTCAACATCCATCTACTCGAATATCAATCACAGCCATCCATTATCGTTAAAAATATTTCTAATACTTTCATGATCATATGCATAGTGTGTGTACATGCCATTATCTAATGCAAAATCAGGCGGTCTACTGATTCAGCTGACCTCCTTAATGCAAATTATGTCAGTGCTATGAGTCCATCATGTATGCAATTATTCTTAATCGTACTTTATAACTTCTACATGAGTGCTCAATCATTCATACAAATGCAACATCCATATGATAACACATCAAGTTTCAATCCATATATATACACAAATATGCATACGCAATATGAAAGTGACTGAGCCGATCTAGTACCTAGTGTGTGTGTGTATGCATCCACGAGCAGCCACTTGCAACCACTTGCAACCATCAATCATAACATGTTTCAAATACATGTTTACATCCATTGGTTTCTACCTAAGGATCGGGGATTGGACCGAGAGGATATACTTAAAAAATAAAGACTAGAAAATAAACTATACAGAAAAAGAGAGATTAAGGACATACCCTCAAAAAGGGTATGATGCGCGTATCTAGTCTTCAGTCTTCCAAGTCGCATCTTCGTAAGCTTCACTCCATATTGCTCTGACTGTCTTAACTTCACGATTGCGTTGCTTCTTAATTTCTTTTTCCAGAATATGCATTGGAACTCATTTCACTGTCGCCTCTCGTTCCACCTTTTCTTCTTATAGTATACTTAGCACTACAACCTTTGTTGTGTCATGCTAACATTTCCTCAAAAGGTCTTCCAAAATCCTATTCACCCTTTCTGTCAGAGGATGATAAGCGGTGCTCAAACATAACTGCATACTCATGGCTTCTTGCAAGCTTATTTATTAAGGTGACTAGAGGTCTCTTCTCTATTTATCAATTGCGTCAGCTATCTGAGAGTCTTTTCTTTGTGAATTCCTTATTTAATTCAAAAGCATAGGTCTTACTCCTAGCGATGCCGACTACTAACTTAACTGAAGGTTTTAAAATCAAGGTTTGATATGTATTCTGAACTTTTCCTTTTCACATAAAGAGGACTTGAAGTGGACCTTTTTCTTCTTAAGGCATCCGCTACGACCTTACCCTTACATCAAAATGGCGCCTCGTCTCGTGCCGCATGCATCTGTGTATACCGTAAGCCTTTTACTACCGTAAGGTAAAAGTCAAAACAGGGGTCGTTGTAAGAGCCCTCTTCGATTGTTGGAAAGCGATATCACAACCAATATCCTGAGCAAAGGTTAGATTCTTCTTCGTCAATCTTGTAAGTGGGGCTAATACCTTCGCAAAGTCCTTAATGAACTTCCTATATTAGCCCGCTAGTCCAAGAAAGCTTCTTACTTCTGTTGCATTCCTTGGGACCTTTCAGTTTTGCACTGCAACGACTTTTGCGGGATCTACTGCTATCCCTTCTTTGGACGCCACATGTCCTAGAGACCTTACTTCTTCTCTCCAAAAATGGCATTTTTGGAGAACTTCGCCTTAAGTTGATGCGCTTGGAGGGTATCCGACACTTCCCTTAGATGCAAAGCATGTTCTTCCTCATTTCAAAATATCATCTATGCACAAGCAAAGTGAACCATCCGCCTTTGTAATGAAAACGACTGGAGCACCCCATTTAGAAATACTTCGCCTTATGAACCCTTTTTCAAGTAACTCTTTTACTTGTTTACTGATCCCTTCCTTTCCCTTGGATTCATGTGTCATACAGGTAATGCAACTGGCTTTGCATTGCCAACTAGATATATGCTGAAGTCTATCTCGCGTTTTAGGGGACAAACCCCTAACCTAATCAAAAACATCTGCGTATTCATGGGCTACTCCAACGGATCGTAAATCGTCGATAGATGCATCAAGTGATTCTAGGTAGCTAAGACAAACTGATCCCTTAGGATCGCACGAAATCTCGAGGGTATTCCCGAGACAAGCCTAAAGTCTAACTACCGTCTTTCACAATTACTAGCTAACCAATCCATGCCTAGAATCAACCCATAGCCCATGAAACCAAAAACACAAGCATTGCACTTAGACTCAATACTTAATATAGCTATTCTCAAATCCTTACAAACCAAAGATAAATGCGCCGAACCACCAATTGGATTTGAGACAATAATGGGATCTTCTACTATATAAGCACTAAGATGCGGAGACTCAACTATGGAAATAGATATAAACGAATGTGAAGTGCTAAAATCAAAAAGAGTACTAACAGGATGATCAAAAAGAAAAACTAGACTTTTTTGACAGAAACTCTACTACCTCTCTCTCAGGTACGCTGGCGGTGAGAGCATGCACTTGCCATCCCGAAAATCATGTCCTTTGTTCTTGCCCTTGTCCTTAATTATTTGACCTGTTATACCATAATAACGACACTTCCTCTTGTCTTAGATTTTTCTATTCTTTCCTCCTTCGTGAACCAAGTCCATATCCATGAGTTTCTCATCCTTGGGTTGTGTTCCTTAGCCAAACTCCCTTATTCTCATCTTTGCCATCTTTGTGTAACTTGTTGACAAGTCTCTTGAAAGTTGCCTCCATCGCACGGAAAACCCTACAAAGCTTAAAAGAAAATTAGCTGCAGGTGAAACTACTGTGGCTATATATGGAAGTTGGGCATTTCTTCGCCCTTTGACAGGTGTCGTAGTCTCATCAAGCCTATGGAACCATGCCGCGATGTGGTTACCTCCCAGAAATCTAGGAGCCCCGGAGACTCAGTAAAGAAGGAAAACAAGGATTCAAACAGAGGATCAAAAGATAATGCATATGGCTTTGGGGAATATGCCTTTAAAACAAAAAAATTCTTTAGAAAATGAATCTTTTAAAACCGTCTTGAAAATAATTTTTCAAATCTTTTATCTGATCTAGTAACCTTCAGCTCTGATACCAAGTGAAACACCACACGTTCATTAATTTCACTCACAAAGGGAATGCATTAACTTCAGTGAAGCGTTATAGGTAAGAGGTGCAGATAAATTACAAGACAGGAAAATAAAGCAACGGAAAATAAAGTCATTTTATAAGCAACATAGTTCAGTCAAGCTTTTACAACAATTGACTCAATCATACTTAAAAGTATTACATAAAACTTCTGTCTTGATTCAAAAACTTCCAAGAATATAAGAAGCATAAAACATAGCAAAGAAAGTCCCCAAATTAAAGTGCAATCACAGCCATAGCCAAAGATAAGAGGTTCCAAGCCATACATCACAGAATCTCCGAGCTTGGAAAGAGAAACGGTCCAAACTTAGCTGAGCTATTCCCTCCCTGTCTACCTGGTGGGGGGGACGAAAGAAAAGAAGACGAAAGAAAACAAGTCAGACATAAGTCTGGTAAGTCCAGTGATTTTTCAGCATGTAAAAAAGATAAAGGATCATGACATGAATAAACTGAAAATAGGACAGTACCATAAAACAAGATAACTTAAGACAAGATAAGGCAAGGTAAACTGAATGCGCTTCTACTCTTTCTCTGCTCCGCTACTACCCTGTTATTCTGATTTCTATATCTCTGCACCGCCTAACTAGTGTTCCAACTAGTAATCTGTATAAAATGATAATATTACAATGTGATCCCGATCCCCGCAATTGTGGTAGCCTTCAGGTGTACATCTAGTAGGAGGATCTTGCCTCAATCATCCTAATTGCCACGAAGATGTTAGATGTACCCTTACTACCATATCGATCGGCTCCCTACTTGTATTAATGTTCCATGTGTTTGTGTCAATCGGCCCTCTCTTGCGTGTAGATACCCTGTGTTGGTCCCACCATAAGATGTATCAATCCTTATGATAGCAACCCAACACAATTCAAGATGCACGGTGTGTAACTATTGGTACCCAGTGCCTGCTTTTTCCCACTCCGGATTACGTGCACGCCCGTAAACCGTCGGAACCTACACTGACGTACCCCTTGCCGCTATTTTGATCGCTTATAATCAACCTAGTAATCGAGCCCCACCTTGCCTAGTTTAGGGTACCATGATACATCTATGTGGGTTACTGCTGAAATGGATCCCTATTACTAGGGTTTCCTACTGGTTAAGTTTGTGGGCTTATATATACAAATATTACCCACCTACATTAGATGTACTGAACCCTCCCACCGATTCAAGCATGTTTATTTAACGGTTAAGTTTGTGGGCCTATATATACAAATATTATCCACCTACACGAGATGTACTTAACCCTCCCATTGATCAATTCAATAAGTATTATTGGTTAAGCTTGCCTTAACCCTATTTGCTTCGTTCATGTAATATTGGTTAAGTGTTGTCAATTCATGTTAACTTAACCCACCCACACATCATGTTGTATTGGTTAAGTGTTTTCTATTAACTTAACCCCACTCGTTCATCATGCTATATTGGTTAAGTGTTGCCCTCTTGTGTTACTTAACCCTATCATACATCATGTTATATATATTGGTTAAGTGTTGCCTTCTGGTGTTACTTAACCCTACCATACATCATGTTATATATTGGTTAAGTGTTGCCTTCTTGTGTTACTTAACCCTACCATACATCATGTTATATCGGTTAAGTGTTGCCTTCTTTTTTTACTTAACCCTACCATACATCATGTTATATCGGTTAAGTATTGCCTAAGTTAGCTTAACCCTACCATTTGTTTAATTAACATGTTGTACTGGCTAAGTATTGCCTTAGGTAACTTAACCCTATCATTTGTTTAATTAACATGTTGTACTGGTTAAGTGTTTCCTTACTTAACTTAACCCAACCATTCTTAACATGTCCTGTTCATTAGCATTAATTGATTTATTAATGCACTAATCTCTCACATTAAATCTGTGTTGTTGCAGTTACTGGACGTGCCGGGCGGTTCCGGGCAGTTTTACACCACAACTCAATCTAACCTCGGGTTTCTCTTGGGCATGATGCACTAACCTCTCACATTAGATAGGTGCTGTTGTAGTTACTGGATGTGCCGGGCGGTTTCGGGCAGTTTTACACCACAACTCAATTAAATCTTGGGTTAGGCATGTTCATCCTTTATTTAATTTACATATTCGTCATTTATGTCAATTTTATATGTAAATTATCCACAAGTGTTGTCATGTCACATTTACTATTTAAATTATGTTCATAATTAATGGTATACAAATTATGCCATTTCATGCTATTAATCATTTACATGATTATGAGCCAATCTATGCCATTAGCATGTAAATTTATTGTTTTACCCCAATGTTTCCCCTCGTTATTCGTTCGCATTATTTACATAGAACGTTAGGCTTGCAAATTAGCCTAACTCATAAACAAAAGGGAAGAGAAAGGAACATGTAGCATTCCAACAGCACAAAATAACATGAATCTAACTAAGCATGTGTAATACAAATTTTTCATGAACAATGCAAACTTAATCAAGCATATCAATGTGAACTTGTACTTGAGTTAGATCCAATTAACATAGATCTTAAGCATATGAATAGGAATTTACATAGATCTTAAACATATGTATTAACGTGGATCTAAACATGTAAGCGTATATGAACATGACTTAGTTTATAAACATGTACATAACATAGCACAAAAGCAAGTGTGTAGATCTAAACATATAAGCATATATGAACATGACTTAGTTTATAACATAACATAAAAGCAAGCATGTATATCTAAACATATAAGCATATATGAACATGACTTAGTTTATGAACATGTACATAACATAACATAAAAGCATCACCAAATTAATATATAATATGATAGGTTCAATTGTACAAATCACAATAGTCTCATAGACATAGTTAATTTCAGATTTGTCATAAGGATAAACATGAATCACAATCACAATTAGGCACAGTTCTAGATTCGATTTATTTTAAGTCATGACTTTTATATATTTAAATCTGAAATATAACCGAACTTACAGAAAAAGAACAGTTCTTGTATTCTGGAATCTGATTTCTGAATTTGTTAAGCTATTCCTTTGATGTAGACTATTTCTGTTCTTCTAATTGATTTCTAGTTGAAGAAGATATTCTAATTTTAAGAAGATGGAGGCTACGCTTGTTCAGAGAGAGATAGCATGACAGCTACATAGAATGTGTTTATGTGTTTTAGGTTTAGGTTTTGAGTTGATTATATAGAAGTCTAGGATTAATTCTAGCCTTTGGATCAGTCTAGTAGAAATCAGAGCCATCCAAACCAAAGAGATGTGTCACTCAGCCAATCACAATACGACATATAAGCCCTAATACATTAGATTTCGTCACCGGTCCAATCAGAGAAGGCCACATCCGCTCAGAACTACAGAAATCGTCACAGGAATTTGGATCTTGGAAGGGGTCTACCCTCCTTAAGGGGGGTCGACACCTATGTCTACCCCCTTAAGAATGGTCGACACCATTTGAGCGGGATCTTCCCCGCTCACTCGTCTTTGACTTATTTTGGTTATGGGATGATTTTTTGTTTATACATATACTTCCTTGCGCGTATACAAACTTCTACGGCTTATAACTTCTTCATACGTTGTCCTATTTACGCGAACTCGAACTCTATCCCAAGTAGAATTCCGAGACAAACGCAATGGCGTAACCCGTTTCCCTGAATTCCCACTTTTAAAATTAAGTATTCTTTAATTTGTTACTTTAACATTTACAGAAAATACATGGTGTGACATATATATATATAACTATATCTATAATTTCAACCAAATTATTTGCAGTTCATCTAGACAATCTTCACACAACATTCAATCATCATTTATCAATTCTAAAATACGTTTATAAAACTTACAAACTGGAAAGAGTTAGTGAGTTTACTCACTTTGGTTATTAATCGTTGAACAATGATTAATTTCCGATCAATATGATCAGGCATTTTATTCTTCTGTAATTTGTAACGAGCTCCAAATCGCTCCAAACCCGTTCCATTGTGTTGCCTGCATCCATACGGTTCCAAAGTGACAGATGGTTCGTCAATCTGACATCGTATGAGCGAGACATTACAATTGCGAGTTAACACATACATTTAAATAAAAATTAAACTAAATCTATTTTATATGTTTGGCCACACCACTTGAGCCTGCCAAATCTTACAGACCCGACCCGCTAGTACTCCTTCCCCAATCTCCCATATACGAACTGCTTCTACAAGTAGCCATTACCGAAAATTACATCACCCACGTCCCCTCCACGCTCCGTTACAAATAAAAACTAAAATCACCAAAATTTCCATCTTTACTTCCTCTTCCTACCTATCACCAATGTATAAAACTCGAAGTCTCCATCTCAACTGCATCAAAACATGCTCCATGCGTGCATACAGTATTCTTTCGAGGACTTTTTCACCAAAAAGTCCAAAATTTTGCAAAAGGTGTTATTCAATCCCAAGATTATAGCTAAACATTCATTTTGCAAATCATTTACCCTATTGACGTCAGATCCTAACCCTAAACTCGCTGTGAAAACGTCGATCATCTGAAAAGCAGTGTGCATGCTACCATACTTATACCATGTTGAAGCTTACATTGATAGGGGTTTAATGGAGTTAGTTTCAGGAATTTAGGAAGTGCATATGATTTTTAAAAAAAATCGTGGAAGTTAAGGAATTATCATATCCTTACTGCATTTTCTCGTTTTAAGCTTCGAACTAGATCTCGTTTGCATTACAATTCCCCTATATTTATAGCTGAAACAGCTTGGCAATCAAGCAAAACATGGGCTGCTGATATTTTAAAGTAGGCTAGTGTTTGGATGGCTTGTACAATTCCTTTGTCTGCACGTTCCAACTTAAGGTGGCTGTGGTACATACCTAGGCTTGCTTGCTTCAGTTGGAAGAAATATAGTGGCTTAAAAAGGAAGGTTTGGCCAACTAGTTTATATTTTTTTTATTTGTATGATTATTTTAAACTATCGCCATTTACTGTTAAACATTTTATATTTATGCGATTACATACGAACTCCAAACGTGATAAAAATGGGCAGTCTGCTATATCTTGACGTTCCAGATCTAATGAAACTTGTTTGGTTGAAATCCGAGTCTATTTGCATAAACAACGTTATTCTAAAGTCAAATTATTGATCGATTTACATTTTAATTACGCGCGATCATAAAACAACTATGATTGGCCCAAAATTTGAAATCTAGCAATAATTAGTCATTACTGATTTAATTAAAAGTCATTTCCCTGGAAACGGAGATATTTTGCAATATGGCTATTTTTAAGGCTTAAATAAAACCAACAAAATATTAATAAATTCGAAAACAATTCAATTTAAATAAAATAAAATAATATTATTGTATATATTCAAATAGATTATCAGAGTAGCTCCATAATGAACACATATGGATTTATAACTCAATATTTCAAAAATCAAAGTCAAATTGATATACAATTTATATAAAAACCCTTTTATATTATTAAATAAATCGTTATAGTTTATAAACGATCCCACAGTGACTTTCTTAAAATTTGATTTGGACATAACTTACAATCCATAAGACCAAATCTCCATTTTCTCGTCCATTAGAAAAATATAGTGCAACAGATTCGAAGATTTCTTGATTCAAAGAAATCCGACATATAACGAATCCTATATACATATTTAAAGTTCAAAATGTAAAACTACGAACTACCGCCACACTTGGAGCTCGTTTATAATTATATTATAATTTATACTTCAAACTTCGTTCAAATAATAAATTCGTTATTAGAATTCAATCCTAAACTGAATTAAGACTTTTAGATTATCCAACGCACACAATATTGCAAATTCAACTTATTTTCGAATATTTCGGAATTTAATATATTATTCCACTTTGTATAATAATTAAATATTTAAAATTATTAAATTCAAGTCATTTAAATTTCCAAATAAATATTTGAATAATTAAATAAACTAATTATTTAATGATTAAAAATCATGGATGTTACATTCCTTCCCCCTTAAAAGAATTTCGTCCCCGAAATCACTAAGCAGGAAAGATGCTCTAACTCTTTCAACTTCTCTCTACCCATTTGGTTGAAACCGTATTCTTCATTATTCCGTAGCTCAATTCTTACACAAAATCTTTTATCCTCATTCCCATAGTACAATTTAGATGATTCATCTCGATTGATATACCTCCCAATTTTCAGACAATCCATTATCACATTCTTATCATCAGTCCATATGCTCTCTTACATGTTTCCACATCTATTCATATTGATTCTAAATCAATTTATCAACTTCAATATTCCACTTTAATATTTTATTTACAATCGACAAGTCGATTTCTTTAGTTATCAAATTTTCTTAGAAAATTTCTAACTCTTTAAATTTTTGGAAAATTTCACCAGTGTCTCCTTTGTACGGCGTAATCGATACAACTACAACTCGCCTCTCTAGGACTTTCCAATCCAAAAGAAAAACAAAAAGCCAGACGGCTTGCCCAACAGGTTCATAAATCTCAAACTCAATTAAATATGTACCTTGTCATCGGGCACTCAACTCTATCTCTTCCATTTCCTACCAAGTCAGCATATACAAATGCATTCCCAATTGATCTCCAATGAATTCATCCTCAACACAATTATTCACTTATACTCAAGACTAATTTCATTTCCAACTTAAGTTACACTTTGAATTCCAAACTCTTAACTTACCAATTCAATTCACTTAACCAAGTTAAGTTCCATTCCCAAATTGCATTAATTAGTTAATTCTCTAATCAGTTATCTTCATTTCAAAATTCAAAATCTGATTTTTATTTTGAAAACCAATCCATTTACTCACCAGAGTCCAAGTATATTCCAAAATCCAATTTTACTCGATATCAGTCTATTCCAATTCAATTTTCTCTTATCTTGCCTAAGTTAAATTTCTATTTCTATTTACTTTCACAATTTTTTTATTTAACTTCCTTAGGTTAAGTTTTATCCCATCTTTATACATTCATCCTGTGTACTTGTTTTTAATTTAGAACAATCACTTTCTAGGAGGCTTTTAGCAACTTCTCTTTATTAAAAGCAAACTTTCCCTTTTAGGATTCAAAACAACTTGTTTTCTCAAAATAATTCAAAAACAATATCTTTGGTAGTAATTCGTCACTCCAAAACTTAAAATTGAACATTGATGATGCCGCAATCCATCATCGATATTATTTCTCAATGACTAAAGTGAGTTCAATACTGTATCACTTTCAAAACTCATTCTTAACCACTTTCATTTTGAAAGTTACTTCAAAATATCCTTCATATTGTTTTTTGAAAAAACATTACCAAATCTACCAAGATCTTAAAACTTTCATATATTTAATCTAAAATTCATTTACAAACACTTTTCCTAGTTTCCAGAATTTTTTATTCCAAATTCTGATTTAAATCCAGATTTAGTTCATTTGATTTTATATATTACACTTATATGAATTTTGATTGGTTATTTATAATCATCTTAATTATAATCTTATTTGATTATAATAACGACCAAAAAATCCAATATATTATCATAAATCCAAGATAAATATTTTCTTTTATATCAAAATATACTTTGGGTAAAATTATTTCATTACCCTTTTTTTCAAAACATATTATGTCGATTCATCGTATGCAAGTTTTTAGAAACCCCTATCGATGCAGTGGATCGTACTAATCGACCAGAGTTCGTAAACCACTCAACAAACCTGCCAACACAGTATAAAACAATTTTATAAAACTAACAAGTACGCTCTCTCATGTATTTACGCTCAACTCAATCTAGGGTATCACTAACCCCATCTCTATTGAGTTATGCCACAGAGCCAAGGTTATCACTAAACCTTAAGCTCTGATACCACTGTAACGAACCGAGCAATTCCCGATCTTGATTATCGACACAAATACGATGTAAATTAACCAGGCATCAGAAGTTATCAGATCAATAATAGAAAGAAGTTAGAGGGTGAGAAGAGATAAGAAAGAAAGTTAGAATAGAAGAAGAACATAAATACAACAACATCAGGGTAGACACAAATCTCACAGTGGAACAAACAAAATATATTATATAACATAACTTTTTGAAATACAAATCGGTCTGTGTGTGTGTGTATATATATATATATATATACCATTACCGGAGTACAACACTTACAACACAGCGGAATATAAACATAGCTATCCAATGCTGAAGCCTTTGCTCTAAGCTCCTCCAAGTCTATCTGTAAAATCCCGACTACTTTCTACCCGTAAAAATTTGGCCACCCAAGAGTTTAGCGTAAAACGAAAACAAAATAAACCCTAGGTCAGCCATGGGACTGGTGTGAGTAAACTCAAACCATTTGGTTTAACATTTAAAAATCCTTTTTATAAGAAAGGATAATCGTAAGGCTGATCCACAAATAAATACAGATTGTTTTTACCTTACGATAACTCAAAACATTCTTTGAATCCATACTATTCTAATATTATAATGGCGTCTAAATCAAGTAAATAGCAATCTAGCAGAATGCTTGCATCTCACGCTCCACATACATAGTATACAATCAAAACCGAAGGCTCTTATTAGAGAATGGATTCCAACTATGGAAAAGTATGAGACCACCTTTTAATAGCGTATCTCTAGAGAAGAATACACTGGGTTCAACAAGAGCATCTTGCATCCCGGCTAAACATGACCGACCACTCACTTCACTTGGGTGTTCTGGATATATGCCACCAAAGGTTGGGATCAACAGCCGTTACCGAAAGCATACAACAACGAGAGAATAAAGAAGCAAATGGATTTTCTCTAGATCAAGTGACAATACACCCTAATAGAAGCGACCCACGTAGCCATGCAACCTATGTGATTTTATACCATTTCTCAGTTGTGAGGCCTAAGACTATGTCTTACCTTTTGAATACCGCAGAAACCATTTACTTTGAATACCACATCGTCGAGCCCGCTAAATCAATTATTGATTTCCCCAAAAATATCATGGGTACAAAGTTAAGAGAAATGAATTCCTTTGCCAACAAATGTAAATACATTTGAAGAGATCAATGTATATGATTCATTATGAATACTCTGCTAGACATTCGTCCAAACAAGATTTTCTAGGACTGGAAAAACCAAAGGCACTATTCCATCAATCCATCTTAGGCAATTTCTACCTAGGATTAATAGAACAACCCTTGCACTTTACTCAGCCTTCAATTTATCTACAGCATATTTGATTCGCAATGCTAATGCCTACATGGAGTGGTTGTAACGACCCGCATTCTACGTATCGCAGGATCGTAGAATATTTATTTCTTTCACACACGAAGTCGTATGGTCATGTAACTTTGGGAGACGACTATTGGGGTCATTTCCCATGTTCATGATTTTTCCCGATTTTTAAATGACCGTTTTGCCCCTAGCTAATACTGTTTTGGCCATAACTTTTGACTGGAAAGGAATTTTGACCTGAAACCACTTCCATTAGATTTGTTTGATGGTTTACAATTCCGTAGAGTGGTCACAATAGCCAAATGGACTCACCGTTTGGGAGATATGGCTGAAACAAGTTTCAGATAGTGAAAAACAGCTTAATTGGGCTTAACCGGGTGATTAACAGCTAGGTCCGATGGGGAATTTCGGGATTAGGGTTATGAGGAGGTTGAAATAAGTTAGAGAACGATCTTATTTTCATTTTTCAGCCGCCACTTTCATTCTTGAAACCCTAACAATGGCCTCCAACACTTAAATCAACTTCTAATCACTTTCTAATCGAGTTTTGGCTTAATCAACATCAAATCAAAGAAGATCTTCACCAAATTAGTATTAGAGCTGCTTTGTTACATTGGTATTCGCGTCCAAACAGTAGAGTTTCAGTTCTAAAGGTTTTATTTGCGGCCAAGGTGAGTGATTTGCATAGTTTTGCACTAATTACGGTTGATTAAGGGTAATTATGAAGATTAGTGAATTTATACATTAATAAATTCTGGAAAAATACTTATAAATTCTTAAATAATGTTGTAGACCTCTGTTAGAAATTTGGTTCAATTTGATTAAGTTTTGCTAATCATATCATTAGTTTTTCCTAAACATGCTTAAGGGAAAATATGGGATTTTGGGTAGGTTTGATCCAAATTACATGCTATGGTTGTTGTTTTGATGTCTATGGTTGATTCCCTATGTTGCTATGACTGTATGGTATGTTTTATGATTGTTTAGAATAGTTAGATTGATCGAAAATGCCGTTGTATGGCGTAAAACAGCCGCTGGAAAAGTTGCAGGAAAATGTGCAGGGTTTCGGATCAGATCGGGATAAGGGGGCTCGGATCGGATGGTGAACTGGGCAGAGAAACCGAACCGGATCGGAACCTCACACTAAAGGAGAATTGGCAAGAAGGAAGGCCACTTGCTTTGGATTGGAGTTGGGCAGGGGATCTGATCGGAGGCAAGGGCGCAGGGGATCGGATCGGAAGCAAGGGCGTAGGGATCGGATCGGAAGCAAGAGTGTAGGGATCAGATCGGAGGACCAAGCTTGGAGCTGGGATCGGAGCGAAGCACTGGATCGGATCGGGACATCCAGGAGAGAGCAACCACCGAACTTAGGCGTGAGCTATGAGCATCGAACCAAATCAGATGAGGACACCCGAATCGAACCGATGTGGCATGCAGGACCCCATACACCGAACCGAACCGAATGACCAAATGTTTCTACTATCACGCGACGACTCTTTTGAAGACCAACTCCAATTCGACCAAAACCCGAGATGCAAAGGAAATCCAAATGAGGAGCTTTGACTCAGGATCCAGTGGGAACCAATGAGTGGGCTTCATGATTGGGCTTTACTGCGGGACGTGTGCTAAGGGGTTGTCGATGTTTGTAACTTTGAATCACTATGCGTAGGGGGTAGGTGAATGGATTCAGGGCCATAATGGCCTAGGTACGACTAAAAGGGGCTACGGACCAATGAAGTGGGGTCATTTGAAAAGGTTTGGTCATGACTCCATGTGGTAAGCTTGGTAGTGGCAGTAGTCGTACAAGTTGAACTCCGTCACTACTTCGATGGGTCTAGTGATTGACAATGGTGGACATCGTATGCTTTACGCACTGAGTGAGAGATGTGAGGATGGTTGTTATGGTCGATTTGTTTGCCATCATTATGACATGCACACCCCCACCCCCGTTATCTTTACACCATTTGTTCAGTGGCACCTTAGAGTATTGTACGGTATGTAGTGATAACTCTTTGGTTACAGGTCTAGGTTTAGGTATGGTTTAGTATACCTATTATTGTTCTGTTTAGCTGCTTATCGCTCATACCAGACTTTTTGTCTGACCCTGAGTTTTATGTCTCTTCTTATTACTCTGGGTGCTCTTACGAGCAGACTAGAGACATGTTAGCTGGGTATGCACGGGTAGCTGATCCGGAGACGAGCAGGAGGCTTTCGCGTATGATACATATAGTATTCTCCCTGTGTTGTTGAAGATCACTGCTTGGGCATTAGTAGTGCATCTTCTACTTTAGTTTTCTTTTGTTTAGAGACAGTAATTTGGGAAGTTGTAATAAGCTGTATTTGGATTTCCGCTGCTATGTTGGTTTAGTTTTCAGCTTATGCACTATCTCGCCTGTTTTTTCTCAAGATTATGTTATTATTATATTTTGTTCCATGCGTTGTGAGACATTGTACAGGTTCCTTGTTAGTTCATTCTCTTCTTTCCTTTCTTTGGCGACCGTTCTTTGCTAGTCGAGCATGTGTACAGCGCACCTTCGGAGGAAATGCAAGCTGGTGCGGAGGGGGCCGTCACATTTGGTATCAGAGCGCTAGGTTGCGTAGTTAACCTAGGAAAGTCACCAAGGAGAGATAGTATACGTATATGAGAGCGCGTATTTGTAATTCTTTTGGTTTTCAAAGCTATATATACATTATTAGTATAGCTAAGGATGAAGTCGCACTGCACTAGCACCACCATGGAGATGGTTAATCGTTTTCTCTATATAGATTGAACGATGAGCCGATGCGCAAGAGGTGCCGGTAGGGGAGCCAATAATGGGAATGCTGCTGACATAAGGACGATGTTTACTGACCTCATGAGAGAGATGCTTACGGATGTGCATAGGGTAGCCCCCAATGCTGGTAATGGTGGTGGTCCAATAGTGCAGGCGCCTAGGGCCGATTTCGCCAAGCTGAACAAGGATTATACTAGTCTTGGTGGGAAGTCGTTCCACGGAACGGAGTCGGCCACGGATGTTCAGGATTGGTTGGATAGCGGTGAGCGTATCTTCGAAGATTTGGGTATCGAGGATGCGATGAAGAGAAGGCTAGCATCCCGTCAGCTGCAAGGACGGGCAATGAATTGGTGGAATGCTATAAAGGCAGCTACTCCTGAGGATCAGATTACTTGGGAGCAGTTTAAGGCTCTCTTTAGTGAGAAGTTCATCCCAACTGCTCAAAAATCAGTGTTGTTTAAGAAATTTTTGGAGCTCAAGCAGAATGGCAGGGCTGACTCGGAGTATACTGCTGAATTCGACACTTTGTCGAAATATGGGTTATCTCTTATTGATACTGCCGAGAAGAAGAACAAGAAGTTCATAACTGGTTTGGACAAGTACTTGGGGGAAAGGCTCATTAACCACATCGATGAGACGTTTGAATCGATTGTGGGGAAAGCATTGAGGTCAGAAAGTCTTTACCTTAAGTCAAAGACTGAGGTTGCATCTGCAGAGGAGCCAAAACCACAAGCAATTGGTGGAGGCAAGAGTGGTTCTCATAATAAGAGGAAGTAGAACCAGAATAAGGATGGCCAGAAAAAAATAAGAAAGAGGTTGAGTGCTTCAGCTGTGGTAAGAAGGGCCATTATGCTAGTAATTGTCGGGCCAAGCCAGCGGATAGGAAGTGCTTCAACGGTGGCCAAGTGGGACATCACAAGGAAAAGTGTCTGCAACCCCCTAAAGAAAAGAAGATGGTGAAAGCATATGCCCTTAATGCTATTCCTTCTTCATCGAATGCCCCAACCGCGGCGGAGAAGGGAAAGAATGTCGTCATTCAAGGTATGCTTTCTGTTTATGATGTTCCTGTTAGAGTTTTGTTTGATACCGGGGTTTCTAGTTCTTTCATATCTAGTGACCTGGTAGATAGGTTGGGATTGGAGCCCGAGATTGTCGATTGACCTTTAGTAGTGACGGACCCGATTGGTGGTTCAACTAACCTTAGCATGATTTGTCGTAATGTGGTCTTATCGAGTCATGGATGCATGTTTGCTTGTGATTGCTTTGTTTTGGGCTTTACTGGGTTTGGCATTATTTTGGGAGTCAATTGGCTCCAAAGACACGGGGTGGTGGTAGACTGTGAGGGCTTTTTGGTGACAGCTAGAGCGGATGATGGTCGGAGGGTAGTCTTTGGTGGTCTACCCGGTGATGGGGTAATGACTAGTTTTCTAAATTCCCTCGACATCCCGCATAGTGAGTTGTCAGGTTTGCCCGTGGTTGGCCAGTACCCGGACATCTTCGAGGAAGTGACCGGGCTTCCGCCACATCGAGAGATTGAGTTCCGTATTGATTTAGTGAAAGATGCCAGACCTATAGTGATGCCACTTCGTCGTATGGCACCAAGGGAGCAGCGAGAGCTCGGGGTGCAAGTCAGCGATCTTTTGAAGAAGGGATTTATCAGAAGGAGTGTTTCTAAATGGGGAGCACCAGTTGTGTTTGCTACCAAGGTGGATGGTTCCCTTCGTTTGTGTGTAGACTACCGCGAGTTGAATAAAGTGACGAGGAAGAACAAGTATCCTCTACCGCGGATAGATGATTTATTTGATCAGTTGAGTGGCGCGAGAGTATTTTCTCAGTTGGATCTCGCGACAAGCTTTCATCAGCTTAGAGTGGAAGCTGAGAGTATAGCTAAAACAGCATTCCGGACGCCGTCTGGGTTTTATGAGTGGTTGGTCATGCCATTCGGGCTGACCAATGCCCCAACATATTTTGTGGATCTTATGAATAGAGTACTAAGAGATCAGTTAAATAAGTTTGTCCTTGTGTTCGTGGATGACATTTTGGTCTATTCGAAGACAGAGGAAGAACACAAGGAACATTTAAGAATAGTGATGGAGGTGTTGAGAAAACACCAATTGAAGGCAGAGTTTTCTAAGTGTCACTTCTGGAGGAGGGAAGTAAGATTCTTGGGCCATGTTGTTTCAGAGAATGGTATTGCCGTGGATCCTGCAAAGGTGGCTACAGTACAAGATTGGCCTATGCCCAAGAATGCAACGGACATAAGAAGTTTCTTGGGGTTAGCTGGATATTATCGTAAGCTTATCCAAGACTTCTCCAAGATAGCAGCACCGTTGACCAAGAAGAATCAAGCTTTTGTTTGGGACGAAAAGTGCGAGAATGCATTCAAGAATCTAAAGGACAAATTGACATGTGCACCAGTGTTAGTCATTCCTAAGGGACACAGATGCATGTGGTACCAGACTGGGTGCTGTATTGATGCAAGGAGGTAGGGTTGTAGCTTATGCAAGTCGGCAATTGAAACCGCACGAGAGAAGATACCCTACCCATGATTTGGAATTGGAAGCAATCGTGTTTGCATTAAAGATGTGGAGACGTTATCTCTTGGGAGAAAGATTCAAGTTGTTTACCAATCATAAATCGTTAAAGTATCTTTTCTCTCAAACGGACCTAAATCTCCGACAACAAAGATGGTTAGAATTCTTAGCTTCCTATGATTTCGACATCGCATATACACCAGGAAAGGGCAATGTGGTGGCTGATGCATTGAGTAGAAGACATGCCAGTTTAGGGGCTATGTTTCTAGAATGGAAGCAACTCGAGTACATCGCTGGGTATGGTTTCAGACCAAAGTGCGAATTGGATCCAGAAATGTTAGCAAGTTTGACGATCAGACCCACTTTGATTCAACGGATTGGTTCCAGTCAGAGGGACGATCCTAACCTATTGGTAATCATCTCAAAGTTGAAGATGGGAATCGACGGAGAGATGAACAAGTATGAACTTGATCGAGATGGATGGCTTAGAAAGAATGGAAGACTAGTTGTACCCAATGTCAATGGATTGAGAGATGAAGTGCTTAGAGAATGCCATCACTCAAAATTGACTATACATCCCGGGGTAATAAAATGTATCGAGACATGAAGCAGACCTACTACCGGGAAGGGATGAAAAGAGACATTGGGAAGTTTATATCCAAATGCATGAATTGTTAACTAGTTAAAGCCGAGCAAAAGAAGCCTAGTGGTTTGTTACAACCATTAGAAATTCCAGAATGGAAATGGGAACAAGTGTCAATGGATTTCATTGATGGGTTACAAAGGACTAGATCGGGCCATGATAGCATTTGGGTGATTGTGGACCGATTGATCAAAAGTGCAAGATTTATACCCGTCAAGTCAAACAGGACGGCAACTAAGCTAGATGAACTATATGTAAAGTGGGTAGTGAGATTTCATGGAATACCCAAGGGCATTGTGAGTGACCGAGATCCGTTGTTCACTAGTGGATTTTGGAAGAGCTTACAAGAGGCATTAGGACCAGAACTACATCTCAGTACCGCATATCATCCTCAAACCGACGGACAGAGAGGGTGAATCAGGTGTTAGATGATCTCTTGAGAGATTATGTATTGGATTTTGGTGGATCATGGGATGACCATTTGCATCTAGTAGAGTTTTCATATAATAATAGTTATCAATCCAGTATCGGTATGGCTCCGTTTGAAGCTTTGTACGGAAGACCGTGCAACTCACCGTCATATTGGTTAGAAACTGGTGAGAAGTTTGTGCTTGGACCAGATGTGATAAGAGAAACATCAGACAAGATTAAGGTCATTCAACAGCAGATGAAGGCTGCCCAAGATAGACAGAAAAGTTATGCTGATAAAAGGAGAAGAGATTTAAAGTTCTTCGTTGGCGGCTTGGTGTTTGTCAAGATTTCTACGCTGAAGAGCGTAATACGATTTGGCAGGAGAGGCAAGTTAGCACCAAGATTTGTTGGTCCATTCCCAGTTCTTGAGCAAATTGGGAATTTGGCATACAAAGTTGAATTACCAGACAAGAAGGCAGGAGTTCACAACGTATTTCATGTTTCCCAGTTAAGGAAATTCGTACACGACCCAGATGTGACTATTTCACCTTATCAATTGGATGATGTCGAAGTTGAACCCGAGGCGGTTGGGAACCGCAGGCCTATGCGTGTTGTTGGGAACGATACGAAGCAGCTTCGAAGGAAGACGGTTAAATTAGTCAAAGTTCAGTGGGGCGAGAATGAGAATGACTGTACTTGGGAGACAGAGGAGAGCATTAGGAAGACATGTCCAGAACTCTTCGCCTGGTAGGATTTCAGTTTTGATTTAGTCTTTCCGCATGCTAGGATATGTTGTTTTGTCTGTTTTGCATGTTTGATTGTTATATATATGATTGGTAGGCATGCAGAATCCTTTGTATGTTTTGGGCTAAGGAATTTCGGGGACGAAATTTCTTAAGGGGGGAGAATGTAACGACCCGCATTCTATGTATCGCAGGATCGTAGAATATTTATTTCTTCCACACACGAAGTGGTATGGTCATGTAACTTTGGGAGACGACGATTGGGGTCATTTCCCATGTTCATGATTTTTCCCGATTTTTAAATGACTGTTTTCCCCCTAGCTAATACTGTTTTGGCCATAACTTTTGACTGGAAAGGAATTTTGACCTGAAATCACTTCCATTAGATTTATTTTATGGTTTACAATTCCGTAGAGTGGTCACATTAGCCAAACGGACTCACCGTTTGGGAGATATGGCTGAAACAAGTTTCAGATAGTGAAAAACGGCTTAATTGGGCTTAACCGGGTGATTAACAGCTAGGCCCAATGGGGAATTTCGGGATTAGGGTTATGAGGAGGCTGAAATCAGTTAGAGAACGATCTTATTTTCATTTTTCAGCCGCCACTTTCATTCTTGAAACCCTAACGATGACCTCCAACACTCAAATCAACTTCTAATCACTTTTGTAATCGAGTTTTGGCTTAATCAACATCAAATCAAAGAAGATCTTCACCAAATCAGTATTAGAGCTGCTGTGTTACATTGCTATTCGTGCCCAAACAGCAGAGTTTCAGTTCTAAAGGTTTTATTTGCGGCCAAGGTGAGTGATTTGCATAGTTTTGCACTAATTACGGTTGATTAAGGGTAATTAGTGAAGATTAGCGAATTTATACATTAATAAATTCTGGAAAAATACTTATAAATTCCTAAATAATGTTGTAGACCTCTGTAAGAAATTTGGTTCAATTTGATTAAGTTTTGCTAATCATATCATTAGTTTTGCCTAAACATACTTAAGGGAAAATATGAGATTTTGGGTAGGTTTGATCCAAATTACATGCTATGATTGTTGTTTTGATGTCTATGGTTGATTCCCTATATTACTATAACTGTATGGTATGTTTTGTGATTGTTTAGAATTGTTAGATTGGTCGAAAACGCCGTCGTACGGCGTAAAACAGCCGCTGGAAAAGTTGCAGGAAAATGTGCAGGGTTTCGGATCAGATCGGGATAAGGGGCTCGGATCGGATGGTGAACTGGGCAGAGAAACCGAACCGGAACGGAACCTCGCACTAAAGGAGAATTGGAAAGAAGGAAGGCCGCTTGCTTAGGATTGGAGTTGGACAGGGGATCAGATTGGAGGCAAGGGCACAGGGGATCGGATCGGAAGCAAGGGCGCGGGGATCGGATCGGAAGCAAGAGTGTAGGGATCGGATCGGAGGACCAAGCTTGGAGCTGGGATCGGAGCGAAGCACCGGATCGGATCGGGACATCCAGGAGAGAGCAACCACCGAACCTAGGCATGAGCTATGAGCACCGAACCAAATCAGATGAGGACACCCGAACCGAACCGATGTGGCATGCAGGACCCCATACGCCGAACCGAATGACCAAATGTTTCTACTGTCACGCGACGACTCTTTTGAAGACCAACTCCAATTCGACCAAAACCCGAGATGCAAAGGAAGTCCAAATGAGGAGCTTTGATTCAGGATCTAGTTGGGAACCAATGAGTGAGCTTCATGATTGGGCTTTGCTGCGGGACGTGTGCTAAGGGGTTGTCGTTGTCTGTAACTTTGAATCACTATGCGTAGGGGGTAGGTGAATGGATTCAGGGCCACAGTGGCCTAGGTACGACTAAAAGGGGCTACAGACCAATGAAGTGGGGTCATTTGAAAAGGTTTGGTCATGACTCCATGTGGTAAGCTTGGTAGTGGCAGTAGTCGTACAAGTTGAACTCCGTCACTACTTCGATGGGTCTAGTAATTGACAGTGGTGGACATCGTATGCTTTACGCACTAAGTGAGAGATGTGAGGATGGTTGTAATGGTCGATTTGTTTGCCATCATTATGACATGCACACCCCCACACCCGTTATCTTTACACCATTTGTTCAGTGGCACCTTAGAGTATTGTACGGTATGTAGTGCTAACTCTTTGGTTGCAGGTCCAAGTTCAGGTATGGTTTAGTATACCTGTTATTGTTCTGTTTAGCTGCTTATCGCTCATACCAGACTTTTTGTCTGACCCAGAGTTTTATGTCTCTTCTTATTACTCTGGGTGCTCTCACGAGCAGACTAGAGACAGGTTAGCTAGGTATGCACGGGTAGCTGATCCGGAGATGAGCAAGAGGCTTTCACGTATGATACATATAGTATTCTCCCTGTGTTGTTGAAGATCACTGCTTGGGCATTAGTAGTGCATCTTCTACTTTAGCTTTCTTTTGTTTAGAGACAGTAATTTGGGAAGTTGTAATAAGCTGTATTTGGATTTCCGCTGCTATGTTGGTTTGGTTTTCAGCTTATGCACTGTCTCGCCTGTTTTATGTCAAGATTATGTTATTATTATATTTTGTTGCATGCGCTGTGAGACATTGTACATGTTCCTTGTTAGTTCATTCTCTTCTTTACTTTCTTTGGCGACCGTTCCGTGCTAGTCGAGCATGTGTACAGCGCACCTTCGGAGGAAATGCAAGCTGGTGCGGAGCGGGCCGTCACATTTGGTATCAGATAACAAAACCTGTTCCTAGTCTCTCTGTATTGACAACAGATATATAACATGGTTCAAAACTTTGATAGCTGGTTATTTAACCATCAAAGGAAACATCCATACAACCAACGATCCTATTTCCAAGTGGAAATTCTACTGACCAAACATCAAGCAATAATGAGTCCTTTTAAATTTATTCCTTATTAATTTATCATTTCCCATTTCTCTCTTCAATATCTTTACCCGTCCACAGAACTCGTTTTGCCTCTCCTGATTCTCGCAAAACATTTCCATATATCATAAACTATATTATTTTCTATATTTAGGAAATATCTCTTGTTAACACCAAAAAACATTTCCATATATTCACAAATTATTATTTTCTATATTTAGAAAATATATGCTATTAACATTGGAAAACATTTCCATACCTTAATCACATTTCTTATTTTCTTCTATTGAATCATTTCATTTTCTATACTTAGTAAAACATCTCTGATTATATTTGGAATACATTTCCAAAACTCATTTAGTTGTATTTTAAACAAAGTTGGGTAAAACATCGTTACGACCACTCAACCCATTAATCGCTCATTAATTAACCGTATCTCTAACCAATCTTCGCCCTCGAACCTTTACCATTCCTTTGTCAAAAATTGAATCAATCAAGTTGCGGTGTAATTATCTTACAGACCTGAACAGAACATCATTCTTAACTTCGAAATAGACAAAGTTCACAACTTAAATCTTAACAAACATTGCTTATGCAATTCTCGGATTCGGTTTAAGAATCCATTTCTTTTACGGAAATCATCAATTATAACAATAACATTATAATCCATGCCCCAAAGTATTTAACTTTAAAAGATAACTTTTATTTATTAATTTTGATAAACAATAATTAACTCATTTAGTTTAATTAAATCATGATTAAAATGGAAAGTAAATAACACTTTCCTTGATCCGATATTGTCGAAATTCAACAATTCTCTTTTGAATAATCTGTATTCGATTAACGTTCTGAACTTCGGAAGAAATTTACCATTTCATGTCAACTCAATTTCCATTTTTCATTCTAAATTTACCTTTTAATTTATCACTGCCAAACCCTTACCGGTTTTACTTTATAACCATTACAATCTTCAAAACTTTTGCTTTTAAACCATTATTCACTTTAAAACGTGAATATTATTCCTTTACAGAAAACTGGACTCGTTTTATCAAATCAAATCTTGATTATTTTTTAAATACTATTATAGGTCCATATCCTGTTTATCGAGTCACTTTATAAATTCATATTCCCCTTCATTCATAAATCTCGCTTTTCAAGTCAACTTCTAATTAATTATCTATCAAGTTTATAACTTAATATCAATTTCATATTCAATTAATAATTATTGGTTTGAAACTAAATATCAATTATCTTGTCAAATTCCAAATTATATAACATATAATTTCTGAAAATAAATTATTTTATAACATCCAACATAGTCGACTTTCAATTGTAAATCCCTATGGATTTTTTTTTAATTCTGTTCACATTCTGAACATCAGAATAATTTTCATCTTTTCCATTTTAAAACGATTTCCATTTTCCTTTAAATTTACTCTTGAATTAACATTCCCAAATTATCAAATGATAATTATTTCACTTCATTTATAAACAACATTTATAAATTTAAACTACTTGTTTTTATTATTAAAATAATTTATTATATTCTAGCCTACTCGAAATTTGATTTCTAATTTGAAAAAATAAATAGATTTTCCTATTAAAACCCAAATTCATTTTCATTTCATTCGAACATTTTTTTATGGTATTTACTTATCAATTATTCTAGGGCCAGTGCTATTCAAACAGCCAACACAATAAAATCTATCGCAAAACATTTAACACATCATATATCAAAATATATGAAAACAAATAGTAATAATTTTGAGAAATCCAGTTGGATCGCTCCTACCTATTTCCCTGCATTCACAGATGTTAATCAATGCAAATAACATCAATTTCATTTCAATGAGATATCATAATAAACATAATAAATATTTAACCATTGATTTATATATATATATCTCTATAATTTCAACCAATTTATTTGCAATTCATCCAAACAACCATCACACAACATCCAATTATCATTTGTCAATACTAAAATATGTTTATTAAATTTATAAACTGGACAGAGTTAGTGAGTTTACTTACTTTGGTTATTAATCGTTGAATAACAATTAATTTCCTATTAATCTAATCAGGTGGTTTATTCAGCCATAATCTGTAATAAGCTTCAGATTGCTCCAAACCAATTCCATTGTGTAGCTTGCGTCCGTACAGTTACAATGTGACAAATGGTTCGTTAGGCTGACATCATATGAGCGAGATACTATAACTGCGACTTAACACATACGTTTAAATTAAAATTAAACTAAATCTATTTTATATGTTGGGGCTCCCCACTTCAGCCCGCTAACTCTTACAGACCCAACCCGCTAGTACTTATTCTTGCCCAATCTATCATATATGAACTACTCCTACGAATGACCATTACCAAATATTACTTCACCCACATCCCCTCCACACTCCATTATAAATAAAAACTAAAATCACCAAAATTTCCATCTTTACTTTCTCTTTATATCCATCACCAATATATAAAACTCGAAGTCACCATCTCAAACGCATCAAAACATGCTCCACGTAGGCATACAGTATACCATCAAGAACTTATTTCACCGAAAATTCCCAAATTTTGCCAAAAGGTGCTATTCGATCCCACGAATATAGCTACAACATTCATTTTGCAACTCATTAACCATATTGACTTCAAATCCTAACCCTAAATTCGATCTGAAAATGACGATCAACTAAAATCGATGTGCATGCTACCCTACTTATACCATGTTGAAGCTTTCGTCGATAGGGGTTTAATGGAGTTGGTTTCAAGATTTTAGGAGGTGGATATGATCTCAAAAAAATCATGGAAGTTAAGGTATTACCATATCCATACTGTATTTTCTCGTTTTAATCTTTGAACTAGATCTCGTTTCTCGACAATGCCTCCATATGTATAGCTAAAACAGCTTGGCAATCAAGGAAAACACATAGGGTGTTGATATTTCAGAGTAAGCTAGTGTTAGGTCGATTTGTACTATTCCTTTGCCTGCACATTTCATCTTAGGGTGGTTGTGGTACGTACCTAGGCTTGTTTGCTTTAGTTGGATGAAATATAGTGGCTTACAAAGGAAGGTTTGGCCAATTGTTTATGTATTTTTATTTATATGATTAATTTAAACTATCGCTATTTACCGTTAAATGTTTTATATTTGTATAATTACATACGAACTCCAAACGTGATAAAAATGGGCAACCTAATATTTCTTGATGTTCTGGATCCAATGAAACTTGTTTGGTCGAAATCCGAGTCCGTTTGCATAAATATCATTAATCTAAATTCAGAATATTGATCGATTTACACTTACATTTTATTTATGCACCGCCACAAAGCAACTCTGATTGATGTGAAATTTGAAATCTAGCAATAACTAGTCATTACGGATTTAATAAAATTTGTTTCAATGAAAATGGAGATTGTTTCCAAAATGGCTATTCTAAATAAAACCAGTAAAACATTAATAAATTAAAAAACAATTAAATTAAAATAAAGTAAATGAGTGTTAACATATATACTCAAATAGAATGTCGTATAGCTCCAAAATAAACACCTCTGAATTTATAACTCAATATTTCAAAAATCAAAGTTAAATCGATATTCAGTTTATATAAAATCCTTATATATTATTAAATAAATCGTTATAGTTTATAAACGATTCCATAACGACTTAAAATTTGATTTGGACATAACTTACAATCTACAAGATGAAATCTCCATTTTTCTCTTCCTTAGAAAATTATAGTTCAATAGATTCGAACATTTCTTATTTCAAAGAAATCCAATATATAATGAATCTTATATACTCATTTAAAGTTTAAACGTAAAACTACGAACTATTGCGCCGCTATGAGCTCAATTAAAATTATATTATAATTTATACGTTCAAACGTCTTTCAAATAATTATTTCATTTTTAAAATTCAATCCTAAACTGAATTAAATCTTTTAAATTGTCCAATGCACACAATATTGCAAATTTAACTTATTTCCAACTACTTCGGAATTTAATATATATTTTTACTATTTATAATAATTAAGTATTCAAAATTATTAAATTTAAATCATTTAAATTGCTAAATCAATATTTAAATAATTAAATGAACTAATTATTTAATCAATAAAAACTCGGGACGTTACAGTAATCCACTCGAAATTCTTCTTTCCATCCATCAAATCATAAAACAAAGGAATACATTTATTGATCGCCATTGAGATGAATCGACTCAATGTTACAATCTTCCCATTTAGACTCCAAAGTTCTATTTTGTTCCAAAGGGCTCGTACTTCTCTTAATGTTGTAATTTGCATAGGATTATCTTTAATTCTCCTACAACTCATTATGAGTCCTAGAAATTTTCCAGAGGACACCCAAACAAACATTCTAGAGGATTAATCTTCATAGCATATTTCCATAGAATTTCGACATCGAATTATCCGTAGCTGCCACTTGCGATTTGACTAACATTTCATTAACATACACCTTTATGGTTTTGTTAATATGGGATTTGAACACCATATTAACAAGCCACTTATGGTCGCCCTAACGTTTTTCATTCCGAAAGGCATTTTGATAGTAATATAGTCCAAAATCAATATGAAACTTGTGTTTTTCTCATCAGGCTTGTGCATCATAATTGGATTGCATCCCGAGTAATCCATAAATGACAATAGTTCATGTCCCCTTCGTTCCATCTACAAGCTCATTAATCCAAGGTAACAACAAAATATCCATAGGGCATGCCTTATTGAGATCATAGAAATCGATGAAGACTCGCCATTAAACAATTTCTTTCTTTACCAATTAGGATTAGAATCCCAGTCTGGTTAATTATATCAATTCCTTGATGAACCCACTCTCCATTAATTTGTAGACATATTATTTTAAAGCTACTTATCTTTTCATAGAGCTGTCACCAGATACTTTCGGATACGGATAGTGCTATATCTGTATCTGTATCCAAAATCATTTTTGGATATCGGATATCTGTATCCGCGGATGTGGACGAATATCGGATAATTATCCTATCCACCAACAATCGATAAATCAAGAAATATAAATGAAAATTTATAGTTTAACATAATTGTTTTTCAATTTCGTTGATCACTAAAATGTTATAAATAAGCGTATATGATGAAATTAAACAGATTTGAGTAGTTAATATGCATTTAGTGCATATAATATAAACCTTCGACTTAGTAAAGCAATAAACAAATCTAATTTATTATGCTAAAATACATATAATTTTAAGCATAATGTTGACGGATAATTTTCGGATACGAATATCTATGTATCCCTATCCGCATCTATTTTTTCAGATATCGGATATTTATCTGTTTTTCGGATACAGATGTGGACGGATATCAGATTTTTCGGGTATCCATTGTCGGCCCTATCTTTCCGGACACTAAGTCTGTCTCTTCCACTTAACTATAGTGTAATGGGGATCTATATTCAATGATAGCTTGCCACTCTTGGTGAAATTCCGCATATATCTACATACTCCAAGCGAATACATCCATATTAGCTTTGATGAAGGCGACCAATTCTCTCTGTGCTCTCTGACTAAGTTGTGATCCAATATTTAGGACTCAAATTGGATCTTTTAGATTTGCTGTGACAGGCACCGTAATATCTGCAGGTGATTCCTAATTATCCCCTGCACTTTTCTTCCTAGGTCCATAGCCTTGCGACTACAATTATGATCCCCAGTGCAGGGATTTCCCTTTAATTGCTATAAGATCGGCTCTTGAATGTGGAGGAACCCCCCATACTTTTGCGCTTTTACTTTTTGTTGCTTCCCTCAACTAAGTTATATATCATTCGCTGGCAGTATTTT
Organism: Allium sativum; assembly: GCA_030737875.1. Taxonomy (NCBI): domain Eukaryota; kingdom Viridiplantae; phylum Streptophyta; class Magnoliopsida; order Asparagales; family Amaryllidaceae; genus Allium; species Allium sativum. The sequence continues at coordinate 196,120,976 of CM060910.1, read as the reverse complement.
GATCCCCATTTATCACCCGGACTCCATTTTCTATAATAAAAAAAATTATTATGAGGCACCAAGTACTAGGGAAATCTGGAAATCCATCCAGGATGGTCTTTCTAGTTATGCACTGTGAGTAGAAATCTCTTCCACAACAGCAAATTTTGAATCAACACAACTGTAACAACTCACAATTTCAGAACCAATTTAAAAATTTTATTTTGGCTATTTTAATGAATTTGGGATATTTAAAATGATTTGTTTTAAATAAGAATGACTAAAAATTTATTTTAAATGAAGTTAGAACGAATAAATTTATTTTAATTATATAATGAGCCTGAAATGGCGTGATAGTTTGAAAATTCGATTTCAAATTTTAAACGAACGTACATGATTCAAAATAAATCGGATTTCAGTAAAACCACAAATATTTGAATCTGTTTGAAAATATCTTTCGAACGAATGTGAAAAATCCATATTTCATAACGGAAATAAAAAGTTATGTCCAGTTGAAAATTTAGAATAGCCGCTATGGAATTTATATAAATATAGCCCTTAAAGGTAGCCATTTTGCGAACGACCTCCATTTTCGATGAAACGACTTTTGTTGGATCCAGAATGTCAAATTATTACTACATTCCAATTTTCATAATTTTTGAAATTAATATTTGAGCGTGATGAATTTAAACGTGTTTGGCAATTTCAGTTTGAATTTAGATCGACTGGAAAATGACTGTTTTTCAGATGGTCTCCAAATTCGACGAAATTAGTTTTCTTAGGACCGTATCATCAAAACGTAGCCAGATTAATTTTTCTGGAATTTTCGAAGTCAGTATGTGTCCCCAGTAAATTAAAATGTACGTTTAAATTCAATATATATTGATTTATATTTTAATTTTGTTAAAAACTAATCGAAACAGTCGGAATCATATCCCATTGTGTCCGGAATGAGGGTATTTGGCTAGGGACGACAGTCGATGGGATTCGTTTGGAGTTCAGATGCTTAAATTTCATTATCAAGGAGTAATTGAATTAAATATTTAAATATATAAAATATAAAGGGCTTCACGTTGGTCAAAACCCTAGAAGAATTCAAACCAGCAGTCAACATTTTTTTCTTGCACCCCCAAAACAAAATGGACGGAAATAATCATTCTAATCTATTCTCCCTCAAATCGCAAATTTCGTTGATCGATTGAGGAGACTCATAACGACAATCTCCTAGAGGATGGTGAGATATGTAAATTGAACGGAGGAGATCGAGTTTAGTGGTATATAGCGTTCACAATCACTGCTCAAACTGGAGGGGGGGGGGGGGGGTTCGCACTTGTTTTCCGTGCACCAGGGAGCGTCAAGCTCTGCTCCGTTCATCGCACTGGTAGATGTCACGATGGCGGTTGGCATGAGGGGACTTGATTTGGGTCTGGCGCCTTATGTGGAGGGCGATGATTGGAGATTTACTTGGAACGATGGGTTTGTTCTCTTCAACGGCTTGTAGAAAGAAGATAGCTATTTCTTGAACGTGAAGAAGGGTTAGCGGCTAATTAATGTTGTAATTAATTTATTAATCATATTAGTAAATGTTAATTACATAGTATTGTTTTTGAAAAGATAAAACACAGTTTAAATCAGTTTTTAAGTTATATAAAACATTGTTTAAAATCAATTTTTAAAATAGATAACATAGTATAAAAATTTTATTTTTCTAAAAAAATTACAAAACATAGTATAAAAATTTGATTTATTTTAAATTGAAAACATAGTATAAAAATCAGATTTTTCTATATATGACATTGCATTAAAAATCAGATTATATATATATATAGCTTAGATTAAAAATGTGATTTTTTATATAAAAATAGCACCGGGAAAAACAATAATATGATTTATATATATAGAGTTGAATTAAAAATGTGATTTTTAATTTAAACAGCGATGATTTAAAAATGAATTAGCATTGTTTAATTTTCAGTTTTAAAAATATTAGAACTTCGTATAAAAATGTAATTTTTATATATAATGATACTATATAAAAATGTGATTTTTGTACAAAATAACTTTGTGTTAAAAATGTGATTTTTCAAATATGAATTTTTATGTATGTGAGCATTGTTTTAAAAATAGGATTTTCAATAAAAAACATTGTTTTCAAAATATGGTTTTTAAAAATAATCAGACATTGTTTAAAAATATGGTTTTAAAAATATATATATAGCATTGTTTTTATAAATATATATAGCATTGTAAAAATATGATTTTTAATATATATACCGCATGAAACAGATTGTGATGGAAACGACTGGAAGCATATCTAAATCCAAACCATCGTCCGCTAAATAATGGCGGAGTGCAAACCAAAGGTGAGAACTCCTTCTCACTCAACTTGTATTACAGTTAAATATATACTAAGATGCAGACGGTGTTTAGTAGCACCCGACATCCTTGACTGTACAAACCATAGTTAATTGTTTGGATTGTGATTGAGATTGTTGTTGATTGATATTGTTGTATATATAAAAATTATTTATATAGAATATATACAAAAATTGTCATGAAAATAAAATAAATACTCATTTACAAACCAGATGGTTTGTTTACGTACACCCATTTTTCTGATACTGATTATGACGATAAATTTTAAACATCGCCCAGCTGCACAAATAATAATCAGTATATGTTGTTTGGAAACCCCATACGGGTATTGGGATGATATTGGACATACACTAATCCCAGTATTTAGGTGTATGTCAATCGATGGGTAGACAGGCTGTGATAAGCGTTAATTATTTATTTTAATGCTTATACAGTTGTAAATTGCACTCTGGATGATGGTTGATTGTGTATCATTATTGTTGTGTACTTGTGTTGTATATAATCCATATAAGTAATATTATATGTTAATTAATTGGGTCTGATTCCAATTCAGAAAGAAAGAATATTTTATAATAACAAATATTTTAAAATGAGGAATATTTTAAAATAATATTCAGTGAAGGATTAAAATGTGAATTTGATGTCCGATCTTGGATGGACACGAAAATATTGAAATATGTGAAGCCGTATTGACTAGATTTGCGCCATTTTGACGCGAACGATATTTATATCAATTTATTCATTTTTATAATGAATATCGAAAAGGAAATGATTTCAAAATCTGATATTTTGAAATTATTATCATTTATATATTATAATTATTCAATTTTGATTTAAAAATGAAAATGAAGTTGGAATCGTTTTTAAAACGAATTTAAAATGATTTATAAAATATGTTTTAAATGGAAATCGACGAAATATATATAATATGTATATTTAATGGCCTGAATAGAACGCGCCACGTAGCGACCATTCGCGAATTTCGACCGTTGACATCGAATTGACATTACGGAAGATCCGACCGTCGGATTCTTCTAAAACTGGAGCCATTGGGTTCGTATTGAAAAGATCTTTCCAATGAATATAGGAGATTTGAAATCTAATGGTTGGATTTGGAATTATGTCCAAATCAAATCTGGAAAAGGTCACTATAAGTGCAGTTCGATGACCGTTTATGGAAATCGACTGAAATGGCCTTAATAAAATTATTAAAAATATTAATAATTTGTGTAACATCATAATAAATGATTTGGAAAGAATTGGGATGAAAAATTCCGTATTTGAAAAGATAAAAATATATTTTTATTGAAATGAACTAGTTATTAACTAGAATTATAATCTAATTATTTTTAAATAAATAAATTGGACTGAGAATGTGTTTTAATATAACCAGAATCTCCAACATATGAATTGGAATGGATTTGGATCAAAATTATCTTTGAAATATTTCGGTATTGTATTCCGTAATTATATGGAAATTGTTGAAGGAATTTGGAAGATATATATATATATATCGTTATTCCGAATACGATATTTGTTGATTTTCAGAATTTGATATTGAATATAACCCAATATAATTTCTATTCAGAGCATTGTATTTAGTATCAAATTGAATTTTGGATTTGTCGTGAATGGTTTTTTTTAACACTGTTCTTAAACCCAATTGAGAAAAGAATAAATCTTTTAATTAAGATTTAGTGAAGTTTTCTAATTAATTAATATATAATTGGAATTGAGTAAAAGAGTTGGAATTCGGGTTTGTCATGAATGGTATCTTAAATAACACTGTTCTTAAACCCAGTTGAGAAAAGAATAAATCTTTTAATTAAGATTTAGTGGAATTTTCCAATTAATTAATATTTAATTAGAATTGAATAAAAGAATTGGATTTTGGGTTTGTCGTGAATGGTGTCTTTATTAACACTGTTCTTAAACCACGATGAGAAAAGAATAAATCTTTTAAGTAAGATTTAGTGAAGTTTAACAATTAATTAATATTTAATTGGAATTGAATCGAAATTGGATTTTTGGGTTTATCGTGAATTGTATTTTAAATAACACTTGTTCTTTAACCCGATTAACAGTGAAGAGATGATTTGGAATTTATAAATCTTATTATTAAGATTTAATAGAAAATTTCCAAAGTAAAGTTTTCCAATTTAATATATATTAAATTGGAATGGAATGGAATTCGATTTGGTAATAATCGAAGTGAGCTTCTGTGGAGGAAGATTGTTACTATATATGGAATTTAAAAGGCTTTGTCGTTATTCGATTTATATTATTGGTTGGATACAGAAGTTTATATCGATTACATACACTGATCTGTTTTTCGTGAAGATTCCATAAATAATGGAATGTGATTTTTGGTTTATTGTGAACTGTGTTTAAAATGACATTCATTCTTTAACCCAGTTAAAGACAGGATTTATTTTCCTAAAGTTGAATAATCATTAAGAAATGATTTTCGAGATTAAAACTGAATAAGAGTTTTAATAAATCTTTTATTAGATTGGAATGAGATAAATAAATTTACCGAATTCATGAAATGAGTAAGAATGGAGTACCACCAGTTTTACTCCAAGCGATAGCTAAATCTTTAATTAGATTTAAATGTGAAATGGTAATTAATTTCACCAATAACACCGTGGTGTAAGATATGGAGTATTGCCAGTTTTTCTCCATAGGATGAATAGGTTGGGATCGGGAAATATAATAAATGATTACTTCGGTAAGGTTTGCTAATCCCGACTAGTTTGGAAAACCTTAATTTGGTTTAAATTGTGAAAAGAATATTTGAATAAAAGAATATTCTGAACTGGAATGAGGCGTATGTTGTGTTTTTAAAGCACTTGTTTATAAGATTCGCGGGTTATTCGGAAAAACCGGGTTTATCCCATTCTGAATAATTAATATGACAATAAGTCGACGATGAAGACGGTGGTTGAAGACCGGAGGTCTTCACATCATTTGGATGATTACTGATGTCTTTATTGGTTTGTACACCCAAGACAAGGTAATAAGTGGTGATCGTCCAGACGTACTTGGAGATCGACCGGATATGCGAGGGCCTCTCTTCCATATTGGACATATGGAATGAGGAATAAAGTGCCTCCGGTTTCGTTCAGACCCAGAACGAACTTGTAAATGGATGTGTCTGACATTGGATTTTATTCTATGTTGATTGATCTCTATTAAATATATATCTGTTTGGTGGCGGAGAATTTTTTCTCTTGCTTATCACCCTTCTCTGAGACGTACGAGCTCAGAGGTTATATATCGATAGACATTCGTCGCATGGCGTGAATTGTTAGTGTGTGCCATGCTAAGATGCAAATGATCAAGGCTTCTGTTGAAAAGAAGAGTCTTGTGGTCGATGATCAAAGCACAACTTTAAATAGCATAGCTTTGTATAGCATTAATTCGCGAGCTTCACATCCCGGTATGAACCTAAAACGGATTAGAAATGTATGGAAATGGACATGTGTTAGTTTCTGGTTAGGAGTAACGTCATTGTATTGACCCCAGACTGTTTACTCATGTGGACGTTGCTTATTATTACTTGATAGATAGAGAGGCGCCTCGGATATATCGGTCACTACAGGATCGATGGATATATCGGTCACTACGGGATCGATGGATGTTATGGTTGATATACTGACCATACTTTATGTCCTATGGGGCAGGCTAACATATAGTTTATGGTATTACTAATCATCGTTGGGTGACCGGCCATACGGCTAACCGTAGGTGCAGTTGCTGTTGTATCCTGAGTCTCGGGCCAGACAGTCTCAAATCGGTAAGGACGATTGCTTGCCTTGGTTCATAGATGGAAACCCAATTTCCGATATGTGATTTCACAATTTTACTTGTAAATATATATATATATATATATATATATGTATGTATGTATGTATGTATGTATATATATATGACGTCGTAATATAATGGTACCTACGCTGCCTAGGATCGATACATTTGAAGTTGATTTCTTCACTTATGGTAATAATAAAAGATGAAATTTCGCGTATCAAGCATATTTGTCTATTATAAGGAAAAACTCTATCCTCGACTGTGCTCATTATGTGATGGGACCTAAGTCGTATAATAGCTTCATTTTTCTGTTTAGCATTGCGCTGTTTGTTTTATGCACAGGTATTCAGGGGGGATAAACCTGTTCCGTGTTATACAGTGTGGTCCCGTGATTTACCTAACTTTAAAATCAAGCTAATAAATGTTTTATTTCTCACACCAGTCACATGACTGACCTGGAGTTTATTGTTTTAACCTAAACTCTGGGTCCCCCTATTTTCCACACGGGCAGCTAGTAGTTTGGTTTTGCATATATTATATTCATAGGATCCTGGTTTACAACTGAAGCTATATTCGGAACGCTCTGTATCCGTGTATTTCTTTCAGTTGTGTTATGTATTATTTTTCCGCTGCTAATGTAATTTAACTCTCTGATATTTTCCTGATGTATACTATTTATTCATACTCTGTTATATTCTTGTACTCTGATGTAAATTGTTGTAACAACAATGAAATGTTCTACAGTTTGAGTTCTGATTTGTCATCTTCTCAACACAATCCGGGCTTTCCCGTAAGGGCGAGTTTGGGTTGTGTCAGCTTGGTATCAGAGCTTTGGTTTACAGAACTCGAGAACAAGACACATTAGAACCGAACGAAAGAATTCATCAGAGATTGGATTAGTAATATCCAATAAGAATGACTCGTTCGAGATGGGATCAGTTGTATTCTAGAATGAGTTGGAAGAGTGTTACTTTTAAAATAAAAATGAAAACGAATTTTGTCTTGAAAATTTAAACCTTATTATACATATTTGAATATTATTTTAGATTGATTTTGGACAATCGAGTATATGGAGATTTTGAATATACGCGTAATTAACGTGTATTCGAAGCCTCAAATTACTGGATAGATATAGAATCACACTCTAGTCGCCCGGAGGTGATACTGATGATTGACATGTCATCATCAATATTTATGTTCGAGTTTCAAAGATAAGATATCTATATATTTCCATTGGCTGGTGTGAGAACCAAAACTAGATAGGGTTATTGTTGTGAATTGGCATCAAAAACATGATTTTGTATATGTATATCAAAGTAATGAATTTGAAAATTTAGTTAACTAACTGATTGCTGGATTGTGTTGTATGATTATTGGTTTGACTAATTAAAATGTTGGAACAATCACACTAGTATGAATGAATGAATGTTAATTTAGCCAAATCAAATCAAATATTGAACTGAACTGGAAATTTGATTGAAATTGCATACATGTACATATATGTGTGTGTGAACAAGTCATAGCATGGAAGCTAAGAAGAGGAATAAAATTGTACGCCCGAGAAATAGGTACATGTTTACTAATTTATTGGATTTTAATGATTTTATGAGCCGATTGGTTAGCCGCTTGGCTTTTTCTTTTGGATTGGTGAGGGCCCTGTGTGGCTAGTTGTGGTTTTAAAGGTCTCCCCGTACAAAGGAGGTTATGGCGAAATTTTTCGAAAATTTAGGGTGTTAGCCAAATTTTTGAAAATTTAGAAATTCTTAGAAACTGGAAAGTTGAAGAATGGAAGCCAGAATGGAAGGTGAGTTGGTAAGTTAAACAACTTTTAGCTCCGTTCCTTTTCGAGGACGAAAAGATTTTAAGTGGGGGAGATTGTAACAACCCGTAATTTCAGAACCAATTTAAATATTTTATTTTGGCTATTTTAATGAATTTTGGATATTTAAAATGATTTATTTTAAATAATAACGACTAAAAATTTATTTTAAATGAAGTTAGTACGAATAAATTCAAATTTTAAATGAATGTACATGATTCAAAATAAATCAGATTTCAGTAAAACTAGAAATATTTGAATCTGTTTGAAAATATCTTTCCAACGAATATGAAAAACCCAGATTTCATAACAGGAATAAAAAGTTATGTCCAGTTGAAAATTCAGAATAGTCGCTATGGAATTTATATTAATATAGCCCTTAAAGGTAGCCATTTTGCAAACGACCACCATTTTCGACCAAACCACTTTTGTTGGATCTGGAATGTCAAATTATTGCTACATTCCAATTTTCATAATTTTCGGAATTAATATGTGAGCGTGGTGAATTTAAACGTGTTTAACAATTACAGTTTGAATTTAATCGACTGGAAAATGACCGTTTTTCAAACGGTCTCCAAATTCGACGAAATTAAATGTGTTATGACCGTATCGTCAAAACATAGCTATATTTATTTTTCTGGAATTTTCGGAGTCATTTGTGGCACCAGTAAATTAAAACGTACGTTTAAATTTAATATATATTGATTTATATTTTAATTTTGATAAAAACTGATCGAAACAGTCGAATAGGGTTACAAAACATATCCCAATGTGTCCGGAATGAGGGTACTTGGCTAGGGATGACAATTGGTGGGATTCGTTTGGAGTTCGGATGTTTAAATTTCAATATCAAGGAGTAATTGAATTAAATATTTAAATAAATAAAATATAAAAGGGCTCCACATTGGTCAAAACCCTAGAAGAATTCAAACCCGCAGTCAATGTTTTTTCTTGCGCCCCAAAAAAATGGGATGGAAATAATCATTCTAATCTATTCTCCCTCAAATCCCAAATTTCATTAATCGATTGAGGAGGCCCATAACGACAATCTCCTAGAGGATGGTGAGATCTGTAAATTGAACGGAGGAGATCGAGTTTAGTGGTATAGAGCATTCGCAATCGCTGCTCAAGCTGGGCAGATTTGCTCTTGTTTTCCATGCACCAGGGAGCGTCGAGCTCTGCTCCGTTCATCGCACTGGTAGATGTCACAACGGCGGTAGGCATAGGGGGACTTGATTTGGGCCTGGTGCCTCATGTAGAGGGCGGTGGTTGGAGATTTACTTCGAACGATGGGTTTGTTCTCTTCAATGGCGTACAAAAGAAGACGGCTATTTCTTAAACGTGAAGAAGGGTTAGCGGCTAATTAATGTTGTAATTAATTTATTAATCATATTAGTAAATGTTAATTACATAGCATTGTTTTTAAAAATATAAAACATAGCTTAAATTAGTTTTTAATTTATATAAAACATTGTTTAAAAATAATTTTTAAAATTGAAAACAGAGTATAAAAATTTGATTTTTTTTAAATAGAAAACATAGTATAAAAATTTGATTTTTTTTAAATAGAAAACATAGTATAAAAATTTGATTTTTTTAAAAATAGAAAACATAGTATAAAAATCAGATTTTTCTATATATGACATTGCATTAAAAATCGAATTTTTCTATATATGACATTGCATTAAAAATCAGATTTTTTTATATATATAGCTTAGATTAAAAATGTGATTTTTATATAAAAATAGCACTGGGAAAAAAATAATAATACGATTTTATATACATAGAGTTGAATTGAAAATGTGATTTTTAATTTAAATAGCGATGATTTAAAAATGAATTAGCATTGTTTAATTTTTAGTTTTAAAAATATAAGAACTTCGTATAAAAATGTAATTTTTATATATAATGACACAGTGTAAAAATGTGATTTTTGTACAAAATAACTTTGTGTTAAAAATGTGAATTTTCAAATATGAATTTTTATATATGTAAGCATTGTTTTAAAAATAGGATTTTTAATTAAAAACAAATTGTTTTCAAAATATGGTTTTTAAAAATAATTAGACATTGTTTAAAAATATGGTTTTAAAAATATATATAGCATTGTTTTTATAAATATATATAGCATTGTAAAAATATGATTTTTAATATATATACCACGTGAAACAATTGCGATGGAACCGACTGGAAGCAAAATGGAATCCAAACCATCGTCCGCTAAAGAATGGTGGAGTGCAAACCAAAGGTGAGAACTCCTTCTCACTCAACTTGTATTATAATTAAATATATACTAGGATAGAGACGGTGCTTAGTAGCACCCGACACCCTTGACTATACAAATATAGTTGTTTGTTTGGATAGTGATTGAGATTGTTGTTGATTGGTATTGTTGTATATATAAAATTATTTGTATAGAATATATATATAAATTATCATGAAAAGAAAATTAATAAATATTTATTTATTTACAAACCAGACAGTTTGTTTATGTACACCCATTTATCTGATATTGATTGGGACGATAAATTTTACACATTGCCCAATTGCACAAATAATAATAAGTATTTGTTGTTTGGAAACCCCACACGGGTATTGGGATGATATTGGACATACACTAATCCTAGTATTTAGTTGTATGTCAATCGATGCGTATACAGGCTGTGATGAGCATCAATTATTTATTTTTAACGCTTATACAATTGTAAATTGCACTCTGGATGATGGTTAATTGTGTATCATTATTGTTGTGTACATGTGTTGTATAAAATCCATATAAATAATATTATATGGTAATTGATTGGGTCTGATTCCAACTCATAAAGAAAGAATATTTTATAATAACGAATATTTTAAAATGAGGAATGTTTTAAAATAATATTTAGTAAAGCATTAAAATGTGAATTTGATGTCCGATTTTGGATGGACACGAAAATATTCAAATATATAAAGCCGTATTGACTAGATTTGCGCCATTTTGATGCGAACGATATTAATATCGATTTTATTAATTTTTATAATGAATATTGAAAAGGAAACGATTTCAAAATCTTATATTCTGAAAATATTATCATTTATATATTATAATAATATAGAATATTCAATTTTGATTTAAAAATGAAAAAGAAGTTGGAATCGTTTTTAAGACGAATTTAAAACGATTTATAAAATACATTTTAAATGGAAATCGACGAAATATATAAAATATATATTTATTATATATTTAATGGCCTGAATAGAACGCGCCGCGTAGCGACTGTTCGCGAATTTCAACCAATGACTTCGAATTGACATTACGGGAGATCCGACCGTTGAGGTCTCCTAAAACTGGAAGCGTTGGGTTCGTATCGAAAAGATCTTTCCAACGAATATAAGAGATCTGAAATCTAATGGTGGATTTGGAATTATGTCCAAATCAAATTTGGAAAAGGTCGCTGTAAGTGCAGTTCGATGACCGTTTATGGAAATCCACTGAAAGAGCCTTAATAAAATTATTAAAAATATTAATAATTTGTGTAAAATCATAATAAATGATTTGGAAAGAATTAGGATGAAAAAAAGTCCATATTTGAAAAGATAAAAATATACGTTTATTGAAATGAACTAGTTATTAACTAGAATTATAATCCAGTTATTTTAGAATAAATAAATTGGATTGAGAATGAGTTTTAATATAACCAGAATCTCCAATATATGAATCGGAATGGATTTGGATCGAAATTATCTTTGAAATATTTCGGTATTGGATTCCGTGATTATACGGATATTGTTGAGGGATTTGGAAGATATATATATATATATCGTTATTCCGAATACGATATTTGTTGATTTCAGAATTTGATATTGAATATAAACCGATATAATTTCTATTCAGAGCTTTGTATTTAATATCGAATTGGATTTTGGGTTTTCGTGAATGGCGTCTTTATTAACACTGTTCTTAAACCCAGTTGGGAAAAGAATAAATCTTTTAATTAAGATTTAGTGAAGTTTTCCAATTAATTAATATTTAATTGGAATTGAATAAAAGAATTGGAGTTTGGGTTTGTCGTGAATGGTGTCTTAAATAATACTATTCTTAAACCCAGTTGAGAAAAGAATAAATCTTTTAATTAAGATTTAGTTGAGTTTTCCAATTAATTAATATTTAATTGGAATTGAATAAAAGAATTGGATTTTGGGTTTGTCTTGAATGGTGTCTTTATTAACACTGTTCTTAAACCCCGATGAGAAAAGAATAAATCTTTTAAGTAAGATTTAGTGAAGTTTACCAATTAATAAATATTTAATTGGAATTGAATCGAAATTGGATTTTTGGGTTTATCGTGAACGGTGTTTTAAATAACACTTGTTCTTTAACCCGATTAATAGTGAAGAGATGATTTGGAATTTATAAATATTATTATTAAGGTTTAATAGAAAATTTCCAAAGTAAAGTTTTCCAATTTAATATATATTAAATCGGAATGGAATGGAATTCGATTTGGTAATAATCAAAGTGAGCTTCTATGGAGGAAGATCGTTACTATATATGGAATTTAAAAGGCTTTACCGTTATTCCATTTATATTATTGGTTGGATACGGAAGTTTATATCGATTACATATATTGATCTATTTTTTGTGAAGATTCCATAATTAATGGAATGTGATTTTGGGTTTATTGTGAACTGTGTTTTGAATGACATTTGTTCTTTAACACAGTTAAAGACAGGATTTATTTTCCTAAAGTTGAATAATCATCAAGAAATGATTTTCGAGATTAAAACTGAATAAGTGTTTGAATAAATCTTTTATTAGATTGGAATGAGAATGAGATAAATAAATTTATCGAATTCATGAAATGAACGAGAATGGAGTACCACCAGTTTTACTCCAGGCGATAGTTAAATCTTTAATTAGATTTAAATGTGAAATGCTAATTAATTTCACCGATAACACTGTGGTGTTAGATATGGAGTATTGCCAGTTTTGCTCCATGGGATGAATAGGTTGGGATTGGGAAATATAATAAATGATTACTTCGGTAAGGTTCGCTAATCCCGACTAGTTTGGGAAACCTTAATTTGGTTTAAATTGTGAAAAGAATATTTGAATAAAAGAATATTCTGAATTGGAATGAGGCGTATGTTGTGTTTTTAAAGCACTTGTTTATAAGATTCGTGGGTTATTCGGAAAGACCGGGTTTATCCCATTCTGAATAATTTATACGACGATAAGTCGATGATGAAGACAGTGTTTGAAGACCAGAGGTCTTTACATCGTTTGGATGATTACTGATGTCTTGATTGGGCTGTACACCCAAAAAAAGGTAATAAGTGGTGATCTTCCAGACGTACTTGGAGATCGACTGGATATGCGAGGGCCTCTCTTCCGTACTGGACATATGGAATGAGGAATATGGTGCCTCCGGTTTCGTTCAAACCCAGAACGAACTTGTAAATGGATGCGTGTCTGACATTGGATTTTATTCTTTTTTGATTTATATCTATTAAATATATATCTGTTTGGTGGCGAAGAATTTATTCTCTTGCTTAACACCTTTCTCTGAGATGTACAAGCTCAAAGGTTATATATCAATAGACATCAGTCGCATGGCATGAATTGTCAGTGTGGCATGCTAAGATGCAAATGATCAAGGCTTCTGTTGAAAAGAAGAGTCTTGTGGTTGATGATCAAAGCACGGCTTTAAATAGCATAGCTTTGTGTAGCGTTAATTGGCGAGCTTCACATCCCGGTATGAACCTAAAACGGATGAGGAACGTACGGAAATGGACATATGTTAGTTTCTGGTTAGGAGTAATGTCATGGTATGGACCCCAGATCGTTTACTCATGTGGATGTCACATATTATTACTTGCTGGGTAGAGAGGCGCCTCAGATATATCGATCACTATGGGATAGATGTATATATCGGTCACTACGGGGTCGATGGATTTTATGGTAGATGTACTGACCATACTTTATGAACCATAGGGCAGGCTAACATATAGTTTATGGTATTACTAATCATCGACGGGTGACCGGCCATACGACTAATCGCAGGTGTAGTTGTGACTGTATCCTGAGACTCGGGCCAGACAGTCTCGAATCGGTAAGGGCGATCGCTTGCCTTGGTTCATAGATGGAAACCCAATTTCCAATACGTGATTTCACGATTTTAGTTGTTAATATATATATATATATGGTGACGTAATATAATGGTACCTATGCCGCATATGATTGATACATTTATATTTGAAGTTGATTTCTTCACTTATAATAATGAAAGATGAAATTTCACATATCAAGCATATTTGGCTATTATAAGGGAAAACTCTATCCTCGACTACGTTCATCGTGTGATGGGACCTGAGTCTTATAATAGCTTCATTTTTCTGTTTAGCATTGCGTTGTTTGTTTTATGTACTGGTATTCGGGGGGGATAAACCCGTTTCGTGTTATACGGCGTGGTCCCGTGATTTACCTAACTTTAAAATCAAGTTAATAACTATTTTAGTTCTCACACTAGTCACATGACTGACATGGAGTTTATTGTTTTAACCTAAACTCTGGGTCCCCCTATTTTCCACACGGACAGCTAGTAGTTTTGGTTTTGCAGATATTATATTCACAGGATCCTGGTTTACAGCTGGAGCTATATTCGAAACGCTCTGTATCCGTGTATTTCTTTCAGTTGTATTATGTATCATTTTTCCACTGCTAATGTAATTTAAATCTCGGATATTTTCCAGATGTATATTATTTATTCATACTCTGTTATATTCTCGTACTCTGTTGTAAATTGTTGTAACAACAATGAAATGTCCTACTATTTGAGTTCTGATTTGTCATCTTCTCAACTCAATCCGGGTTTTCCCGTAAGGGCGAGTTTGGGTTGTGTCAACAACTCTCCTTTCACCTTCTCCCAGTTCAAGGGGCAAGTCAATAGTTTTAACTAACTACTTAAATTTGCCCAAGAATCCTTGGATTTTTAACTGACATGCGGCGTCTTTCATGGATAACTTCCTCTGGTTGAAAGTTTCTCTGAAAAGAATGTTTGCTGATGCTCCACAATCATAGAGCGCTCTCTTTACTAGCGTAGTCCCGATTCCTATTCTTACCGCCATAAGGTCAAGCGTCGGATCTTCCACTCCATCTGAATCCCTGGCTCTTCAAATAGTATCGTCATTAAACATCCTTTGTTGTTTAGTTGTTCTTGCATCTTCCGAAATTAAACACATTTTCTCCCTCGAAACATTCTTCAAGGCACTTGAGTATCGCTCTTTTTCTCCCTAACTTCTATGTGTTGAATGAGATCCACCTGATATAGTATTAATGGCAAGCTTTCTATTATTCTGTCTGCCAGCTCGATTTCTAGGACCGAGTTGTTGGACGGAACAATCTGTCCTTGTTTTGTTGGAGATAAGTCTGTTGCTTGTAGATTTTTGACATATAATTGCAACTTGTTGTGCATGATGAGCTCTTTTATCAGGTTCTTCATATGATGACACTCAGTGGTGTAGTGTCCAGGTTAATTGTGAAAGAGACAAGAACTTACAAAATTATTTTGATTGTCTCCTACATTTATTGGAGATGGTTTTAGGAAACGTTCCGCTTCATTGGTGGCTAGGAAGATGTTTCCTTAGGTTTCACTCATAATAGTAAAATCTTCTTGCCAGGAGCATCAGGTACATTTGCCATCCTTTCTTCCTTTACCTTTGTTTTCATTCCTCCTCTTCTAGATTCCGACTTCTTTCCACTATCATCAATCTCATCGTCCTTCTTGGGATCAATGGTATTGTAATGGCCCGCAAATCCGTACTATCTGAGTTGACTAATAACACCACATGTCCAACCCAAATTGCACAGAAATACGAATCATTATTAGAAAGAAGTTAGAGGATGGGAAATAGAAAGAAAGAAATATTAGAATAGAAGAAAAACGAAGAACACAAATCTCATAGCGGAACGAATAAAATATATTAGGTAACATAAACTTTGAAATACAAATCAGTAACTATATATACATACCATTATCAGAACACAACAGCTATTCCTAGAACAGTTATAAACACCTGTTTCCGGATACAACATAGTACACAGCGGAAATATAATAGTCTATAGCTAACTGGTGAAGCCTCCTTCTTCCAGCTCTTCCAAGTGAATCTGAAAAATCCTGGCTACTTGACTGCCCGTACAAATTTAGGCACCCAAGAGTTTTGGGAAAACAAACAAAATAAACTCTGGGTCAGTCATAGGACTGGTGTGAGTAAACTCCAACCATTTGTTTAACTTTCAAAATCCTTTCGAAAGAAAGGATAATAGTAAGACCAGCCCACACATAAACATGGATGGTTTTTACCATACTATAACCCAAAACACTTTGATACAAAAATCCAGTGATATTATCATAATGTCTAATCAAATAAATAACCAAATAGCAGAACGCTTGCATCTCACGCTCCACATACATAGTATAAAATCAAAAACCGCAGAGCGCTTATTGGAGATTGGATTTCCAACATGACAAGATATGGAACCACCTTCCGATAGTGTATCTCTATAGGGGAATACACTGGGGTTCAACAAGAACGTCTTGCAACCCGGCCCACACATGATCGACCACTAATTTCGCTTGAGTGTCGACGGTTGGGATCAGCAACTGTTTCCTGAATGGGACAGCATCGAATAGAATAAGGAATTAAATGAATTTCTCTAGATAGGTGATAATACACCCTAATGGGAGCGACCCACATAGCCATGCTGCCTGCCCGATTTTTGTCATTTCCTGGTTGTTAAGGCCTGAGGCTACAATTTCTTATCATTCATTGATAGCGCAATCACATTGAATGCCACATTGTCAGATTCATTAATCACTAACTGATTTGCACAAATATATTCTGGATATTATGCTAAAAGAATAAATCCTCCGCCACCATATATATTTACACAGACCAACATATGCGATCATTGGAAATACTTTGTCATACATTCGTCCATATACGTTCGTTCTGGGACTGAACGAAACCGAAGGCCCAATTTCTATTAATAGAAAAAGCCCTTGCACTTTACTCCGTCTTCGATTATCTTCATATCATCTTATTCGCAACGCTACTTCCAATATAGAGTGGTTCACGGATAATAATCCAATCGGTCTCTCCATATTGACAACGATATTGGCAAACACTTCGATAGTCGGTTATTTAACTATCAAAGAAAAACAAACATTCATTCATAACATCAAACAATCACCGGGCCCATTAATTAATATTTCATTAATTAAATAACTTCTCCATTTCTTTTTCGATATTCGTTAACACGATATTTTCGAAAACCATCTTGTCCCTTTTCGCTATTTGGAAAATTGCCATATATCGCCTCATTTTATTTTCAATACATAGAAAATATATTCTATTTATAATTGGAAAATATTCCAATTACTTATCTCTTTCCGACCATTCAATTTAGACTTAGGAAATATTTATAATCATATTTCCAAAATTTCACTTCCTTGGGTTAAAACTAATGTCGTGTAAAACATCGTTATGACAACCCAAAACACTGCATTTAACTAATTCTTATTCAAACATTCCTCTTTGAGACTGGATCTTGCTATTTATCGGTTAAAAACGAAATCAATCAACTTGGGGTATAATTACTTCTCAGACCTTGACTGAAAACATCATTAACTTCAAAACGGACAAGACCACTGACCTCGATTAATCAACACCATACAAACCAATTATTCATTTTTAAACCCGTATACGTTTCGTTTTCTAATTTTACCTTATTTAATTATAGATTTTCTTTTTGTTTATAGTATTATATTTTCAAGTTCGTTTCCTTATCGAATTATATATATATATCGATACATCGATTTCTAACTATCAAATTTTCTTAAAAATATTCTAACTCCTTAAGTTTCCGGAAAGTTTCGCCATAACCCCCATTTGTACCGGTCAATAGTTCAAATCTCAACTCGCCTCTCTAGGCCCTTTCGATTCAAAAAGCCAAGTGGCTTGCTGATTCGGCGCATAAAACCTCATATGGAATTTAAACGTGTACCTTTTTGTCGGGCACTTCAATTATAATCTTCAAACACTTCATTCCATATCTGTCTAACACATATCCAAATATTTCCATTTGGTTTCAACTCAATCCATTCGTCTTAACCCAATTCGCTAATTTATTTTCTAATTAGTTATATTTGCCTATTTCACTTCTTATTTGAATATATCACATTCACATATATTTTAATCTACTTATGAACCCAATCTAATTCCATTTTCAACTCGAGTTACATATTCGATTTCGAATAAAAATTCTCAAATCTCTTTCACTTATCCAATGCCTAATTTCGATTCAAATCTCGATTTACTATTTATTCTTCAAACTAGTTAAATCTATTTAATAACTAGGAATCTGATTTTTGTTTCAAAAATCATTTCACTTACTTCACTGGAGTTCATGTTTATTTTATATCTCCAGTCTCAATTTTTCTAATGGAAATTCGAATTTTATTTCCTTAAAATCCTTTTTATTTATTTAAACAAACCGTTATGGCTTTATAAGGGTTCTAGCGTTGTTTTTCTAAAATTTGATTTTGACATAACTCAAAATCTATTCGATGAAATCCAGATTTTTTTCTGCCATTAGAAAACTATTTTCTAATTAGTCCTGACGGTTCTTGTTTCAAAGAATTCCGACTTAAATTGAGTTCCATATACTCAATTGAAGTTCGAAACGCCAATTTAGAACTGCCGCACTGCAGCGAGTTCGTTTTAATTATATTTAAATATAAACTTCGTTTAAAAAATAAATTTCAATCTCGGTTTAATATATATCTTAGTATATATTCAATCTAGTTTCAAATCCAGCTTAACATTTTCTGATTTTCTCTAATTGTCGATTTTTCCTTACTCGGTTATAAATTTATTTATAACTCAATTTGCTATATTAAATTCCAACTTCCTTTATAAATAAATTATTTATAAAATTTGATATAATCGAATTTCAAATTATAAATCCTTCTGATCTATCTCAACTCAGTTTATATTCCGAACTCCGAAAATAAACCCATCGTTCCCTTTTCTGAAACAAATTTCCAATTCACGGTTAAATTCATATTTGAATTTAAATTTCTAAATTATCAAATGATAACTTATTTATCTTTAATTTATAAACATTATTTATAAAATTAATTTCCATGTTTTATAAATAAAACAAGTTCCCATTTCGATTCCATTTCAAATTCATACTTCAATTTAAATCTTTAAATTATCTAATGATAATTTAATTTACTAGATTTATAAATATCGTTTATAAATCCAACTTCCTTGTTTAAAAATAAAACAAGTTCCATTTCAAAATCTGTTTGAAAACCAAAAGCTTATTTTGGAATATTCTAATTATTATAACTAATCTATATATAACATATAACCTATTTAAATATTAAATTTAAATATTAGTCTCTAATTAATTCAATTCTAATATTCCTTCTTAATATAATTTATTTTGTAAATTCAGTATAATCTAACTTAATTATCCAATTAAATTTCCATTCCGAACATTGGAATAGATTTCATCGTTTTCTGCTTAAAACAATTTCCAATTCATATCTTTAAATTCACATTAGAATTTAAAATATTCATATCATCCAATGATAATTCTGTAACGACCCGTATTCTACACATCATAGAATTGTAGAATATTTATTTCTTTTCCATGTGAAGTCGTATGGTCATGTAACTTTGGGAAACATCCATTAGAGTCATTTCCCATATTCATGATTTTTGTTAATTTTTAAATGACCATTTTGCCCCTAGTTGGTACTGTTTTGGCCATAACTTTTGATTGAAAAGGAATTTTGACCTGAAACCACTTCCATTGGATTCGTTTGACGGTTTATCTTTCCGTAGAGTGGTCATAATAGCCAAACGGACTTAACGTTTGGGAGATATGGCTGAAATAAGGTTTGGAGGGTGAAAAACTGCTTGACCGGGCCAAATCGGGTGATTAGTGAGTAGGCCCATAACCCATTTCGGGATTAGGGTTATGGGGAGGCTGAAATGAGATAAAGGATCATTCCATTTCGGTTTTCTAGCCTCCACTTATCACCAAGGAACCCTAAAAATGGCCTCCAACCTCTAAATCACCTCCAAATCACCTTTTGGTCAAGGATTTGGCTTAGCAACCCCTAATCAAGGAAGATCTACACCAAATCAACATTGGAGCTGCTGTTTAGCATAGGGAATCACATCAAATCAGAGATTTATTTCAGATCTTAGTTTAATTGTGGCTAAGGTGAGTGATTTGCATAGTTTTGCACTAATTATGGCTAATTAGGGGTGATTAGTGTTAATTAGCGAATTTAAGCATGATAAAATTCGGGAAAAATATTCATAAATTCTTAAATGATGTTTTAGGCCTCTGATATGAATTTGGGTTAATTTGGTTAAGTTTTGCTAATCCTATCATTAGTTTAACCTAAACATGCTTAGGGGGAAATATGGGGTTTTGGGTATGTTTGATCCATTTTTACCTATCATGTTGATGTTTTGATGTTTGTGGTTGATTATGCATGTTGCTATGACTGTATGAAATGCTTTGTGATTGATTTCAATAGTTAGAATGGTCGAAAACGCCGTCGAGGGGCGTAAACTGTTCGCTGGAAGAACTGCAGGAATCTGCCCGAACCGGACCGGATCGGTGGGCATAGGGGCGATCCGACCCGAAGACAACGATCCTGATGGCCACCCCCGATCGCGAACCCTCTCCACGATCCGATTTAGCTTGATGAGACGCCACGATCCGAAGGGAGGAGCACGACCCGATCCACTTCAGAAGCTCACGAGCTGACGACCTGGGAAGATGCACCCGACCCGACCCGACCAGTGGGGGGACACGAACTGACGTGAAGGAGGAACCACAACCCGATCCGAATGGATGCCACGACCCGATCTGAAAGGGTGACTACGACCCGATCCGTATGGGTGACCACGAGCTGATGACGTGACTCGATCCGAACCGTGGTGACGAGGGAAAACTGGACTCCGAACCGAACCACTATGAACTGAAGGCTATGACCCGATCCGATCTGGTGATGACCAATAACCCGAGATGCAAAGGTAGTCCAATATGCGAAGTTAGAGCTCAGGATCCAGTTGGGAACCAATGAGTTCACTTCATGGTTGGACTTTGCTGCGGGACGTGTGCCAAGGAGTTGTCGACGATCATAACTTCGATTCACCACTAAGAATGAATGATGGGCTACTTATCAGTGCAGTAGGGTCATTATGACCTGAGGGGCAAGGTGATTGTAGCAAGACTACGTTATCAGTGCAGTAGGGTCATTTTGACCTGAGGGGCAAGGTGATGCGTAGTAAGACTATGAGCCAGCGCAGATGGGGTGAATAACTCCATGGGGCAAGTGGACATAGTAAGGATTGGTAAGGTTGGGCCAGTGCAGTGGGGTTCTTGTGACTCCATGGGGAAAAGTGGACATAGCAAAGGATTAGTGGCTACGTTATCAGTGCAGTGAAGCCATTTATGACTTCATGGGGCAGAGTGATCGTAGCAAGGTATGTTGGGTGATCGAAGTGGTGAATATCGTATGCTTTACGCACTGAGTGAGAGATGTGAGGATGGATGCTATGTTTGATTGTTTGCCATCCCTATGACATGCACACCTCCCCCACCTCCGTATCTTTACACTGTTTGATATGGTACCTTAGAGTGTTGTACAGTATGTAGTGCTAACTCTTTGGTTGCAGGTCCAGGTATGTTTTAGTCTACCTGTTATTGTTCACTTTAGATGCTTATCGCTCATACCAGGCTTTATGTCTGACCCAGAGTTTTATGTCTCCTCTTATTACTCTGGGAGCTCACACGAGCTGAATAGAGACAGGTTAGCTGGTGATGCGCGAGTAGCTGATTCGGAGGCGGGCAGGAGGCTTCCACGTATGATATATATATATACACATTCTCCCTGTGTCGTTGGTGGTCGCTACTTGGGCATTAGTAGTGTACCTCTTTTATCTTTCTTTTGCTTTGAGACAGTTTGAAAGTTGTAATAAGCTGTATTTTGGATTTTCGCTGCTATGATGTTTAGTTCTGATTTTCAGCTTATGCACTGTCTCTCCTGTTTTATGTCAAGTATGTTATTATTATATTTTATTCTATGCGCTGTGAGACATTCTACAGGTTCTTTGTATGTTCATTTCCTTCTTCCTTTTTCCTTCTGACGACCCATTCCGTGCTAACTGGACATGTGTACAGCGCACTTTCGGAGTAAATGTCGGTTGGTGCGGGGCGGGCCGTCACACTTGGTATCAGAGCTCTAGGTTGCGTAGTTAACCTAGGGAAAGACACTAGGGAGAGTTAGTACGTATGTGAGAGCGCGTATTTGTGATTACTTTGGTTTTCAAAAGCTATGTATATATATACTATTAGTAGTATAAAGATGAAGTCGCACTACACTAGCACCATTATGGGGTCGTTAATCGTTTCCCTTTTCAGATTGACGATGAGCCGAGACACGAGGGGTGCTGGTAGAGGGACCAACCAAGGGAATGCCGCTGACATGAGGGCAATGTTTACTAACCTCATGAGAGACATGCTTAGAGAAGTGCAAGGGGAAGTTCCCAATCCCGGGGTTGGTGTTGGCCCAGTAGTGCAGGCGCCTAGGGTCGATTTCGCCAAGTTGTGCAAAGATTACACTAATCTTGGTGGAAAGCCGTTCCACGGAACGGAGTCGGCCATAGATGTTCAAGATTGGATGGATAGTTGTGATCGTATCTTTGATGACTTGGATCTTGAGGATGCGATGAAGAGAAGGCTAGCGTCTCGTCAGCTGCAAGGGCGAGCGATGAATTGGTGGAATGCCATTAGAACAACTACTCCAGAGGATCAAGTTACTTGGGATCAGTTCAAGGCTCGCTTTAGCGAGAAGTTTATTCCAGCTGCCCAGAAGTCAGTATTGTTTAAGAGGTTCTTGGAACTCAAGCAGAACGAAAGGGCAGTTTTTGACTATATTGCTGAGTTCGACACTTTGTCGAAGTATGGACTGTCTCTTATCGATACTCCTGAGAAGAAGAATGAGAAGTTCATTACTGGTCTGGATGGATACTTGGGGGAAAGGCTTATTAACCACATCGATGAGACTTTTGAATCGATCGTGGGGAAAGCTTTAAGATCAGAGAGCCTTTACCTTAAGTCAAAGACTGAGGCTGCATCTGTAGAAGGGCCAAAGCCGCAAGCAGGCGGTGGAGGCAAGAACAGCTCTCAGAATAAGAGGAAGCAGGACCAATCTAAAGGTGGCCAGAAAAAGAGCAAGAAGGATGTTGAGTGCTTCAGCTGTGGAAAGAAGGGCCATTATGCTAAAGATTGTCGGGCCAAGCCAGCGGATAAGAAGTGCTTCAACTGTGGTCAAGTGGGACATTTCAAGGACAAGTGCCCGTAACCTCTTAAGGAGAAGCAGATTGTGAAAGCATATGCTCTTGATGTTGTTCCTTCTTCGTCGAATGCCCCAACTGCGGCGGAGAAAGGAAAGAATGTTGTTATTCAAGGTATGCTTTCTATTTATGATGTACCAGTTCGAGTTTTGTTTGATACTGGGGCTTCCCGTTCCTTCATATCTAGTGACCTGGTAGATAGGTTGGGACTGGAACCCGAGATAGTCGATAGACCATTGGTTGTGACGAACCCGATTGGTGGTTCGACTAGCCTTAGTATGATTTGCAGGAATTTGGTCTTATCGAGTCATGGATGTATGTTTGTATGTGATTGCTTTGTTTTGGGCTTTACTGGGTATGGCATTATATTGGGAGTCGATTGGCTCCAAAGATACGGGGTGGTGGTAGACTGTGAGGGCTTTTTGGTGACAGTGAGGGCGGATGATGGGCGGAGGGTAGTGTTTGGTAGTCTACCTAGTGATGGGGTTATGGCTAGTTTTGTAAATTCCCTCGACATCCCACAGGATGGGTTGTCAGATGTGCCCGTGGTTGGCCAGTATCCGGACGTCTTCGAGGAGGTGACCGGGCTTCCACCACACCGAGAGATTGAGTTCCGTATTGATTTAGTGAAAGATGCCAGACCTATAGTGATGCCACTTCGTCGTATGGCACCAAGGGAGCAGCGAGAGCTCGGGGTGCAAGTCAGCAATCTTTTGAAGAAGGGATTTATTAGAAGGAGTGTCTCCGAGTGGGGAGCACCAGTTGTGTTTGCCACTAAGGCAGATGGTTCCCCTCGTTTGTGTGTGGACTATCGCGAGTTGAATAAGGTGACTAGGAAGAATAAGTATCCTCTACCGCGGATAGATGATTTGTTTGATCAATTGGAAGGAGCAAGAGTGTTCTCCCAGTTCCTCGCGACAGGATTTCATCAGCTTAGAGTAGCAGATGAGAGTGTTCCGAAAACGGCATTTAGGACGCCGTCTGGATTTTATGAGTGGTTGGTTATGCCGTTTGGGTTGACCAATGCACCAGCCTACTTTGTAGATCTCATGAATCGAGTATTCAGAGATCAGTTGAATAAGTTTGTTCTTGTGTTCGTGGATGATATCCTTGTTTATTCAAGGATAGAGGAGGAACACAAGGGACACTTGAGGATAGTGATGGAGGTGTTGATGAAACACCAATTGAAAGAGAAATTCTCTAAGTGTCATTTTTGGAGAAGGGAAGTGAGATTCTTGGGTCATGTTGTTTCAGAGAGTGGTATTGCCGTGGACCCTGCGAAGGTGGCTACGGTACAGGATTGGCCTACGCCCAAGAATGCGACAGACGTAAGAAGTTTCTTGGGATTAGCTGGATATTATCGTAAGTTTATCCAGGACTTCTCCAAGATAGCAGCACCATTGACTCAGTTGACTAAGAAGAATCGGTCCTTCGTCTGGGACGAAGTGTGTGAGGATGCCTTCAAGAGTCTAAAGGAGAAGTTGACGCGTGTGCCAGTATTAGTCATTCCTAAAGGGAATGAAGAGATGACGGTATACACGGATGCTTGTGGTACCGGACTAGGTGTTGTATTGATGCAAGGAGGTAGGGTTGTAGCTTATGCTAGTCGACAGCTAAAGCCGCATGAGAAGAAGTATCCTACCCATGATTTGGAATTAGCAGCGATTGTATTTGCGCTGAAGATGTGGAGACACTATCTCTTGGGAGAAAGATTTGAGTTGTTTACCGATCATAAATCGTTGAAGTATTTCTTCTCTCAGAAAGATCTGAATCTCCGTCAGCAGAGATGGTTAGAGTTCTTGGCTTCGTATGATTTTGATATCGCATACACACCTGGGAAAGGTAATGCGGTAGCTGATGCCTTGAGTAGGAGACATGCCAGCTTAGGGGCAATGTTTCTTGAGTGGAAGCAACTGGAGTATATCGCGTGGTTTGATTTCAGACCAAAGTGCGAATTGGATCCAGTTATGCTAGCTAGTTTGACGATCAGACCCACTTTGATAGAGTGGTTTGGTTCCAGCCAGAGGAACGATCCTAATCTATTAGAAATCATCTCCAAGTTAGAGATGGGTATCGACGAGGAGATGAATGTGTATGGGCTTGATCGAGATGGATGGCTTCGGAGGAATGGAAGATTAGTTGTGCCCAACGTGAATGGTTTGAGAGATGAAGTGCTTAGAGAATGTCATCACTCAAAACTGACTATACATCCCGGTGGTAATAAAATGTATCGAGACATGAAGCAAATCTACTACTGGGAAGGGATGAAAAGAGACATTGGGAAGTTTTTATCCAAATGCATGAATTGCCAGCTAGTTAAAGCCGAGCAAAAGAAGCCTAGTGGTTAGTTGCAACCATTAGAATTTCCCGAATGGAAATGGGAGCAAGTCTCGATGGATTTCATCGATGATTTACCAAGGACTAGATCGGGATATGATAGCATTTGAGTAATTATGGATCGATTGACTAAGAGCGCAAGATTTATACCAGTCAAATCGACCAGAACAGCAGCCAAATTGGCAGAACTGTATATGAAGTGGGTAGTGAGATTTCATGGAGTACCCAAAAGCATTGTGAGCGACCGAGCCCGTTGTTCACTAGTGGGTTTTGGAAGAGCTTACAAGAGGCTCTAGGTCAGGATTACATCTCAGTACCGCATATCATCCTCAGACCGACGGTCAGACGGAGAGGGTGAATCGTATATTGGAAGATCTCTTGAGAGCTTGTATATTGGATTTTGGTGGATCATGGGATGACCATTTGCATCTAGTAGAGTTTGCATATAATAATAGCTACCAATCCAGTATCGGTATGGCTCCATATGAAGCTTTGTACGGAAGACCGTGTAACTCACCATCATGTTGGATAGAGACTGGCGAGAAGTTTGTGCTTGGACCACATGTGGTGAGAGAAACTTCAGATAAGATTAAGATCATTCAGCAACGAATGAAAGCTGCTCAAGATAGGCAGAAGAGTTATGCTGATAAGAGGAGAAGAGACTTGAAATTCTCCGTTGGCGACTTGGTGTTTGTCAAGATCTCTCCGTTGAAGAGCGTGATTCGATTTGGCAGGAGAGGCAAGTTGGCACCAAGATTTGTTGGCCCATTCCCTGTTCTTGAACTAGTCGGGAATTTGGCATATAGAGTTAACTTACCAGAGAAAATGGCGGGAGTTCACGATGTATTTCATGTTTCCCAACTAAGGAAGTTCGTTCACGACTCAAATGTGACTATTTCACCTGATCAGTTAGAGGACTTCGAAGTAGAACCCGAGGCGGTTGGAAACCGCAAGCCGATTCGTATTGTGGGGCATGATACGAAGCAACTTCGAAGGAAGGCGGTGAAGCTAGTCAAGGTTCAGTGGGGCGAGGACGAGAATGATTGTACTTGGGAGACAGAGGAGAGCATTAGGAAGACATATCCAGAACTCTTTGCCTGGTAAGATTTACTTTGCGATTTAGTTATTCTGCATGCTAGGATAGACTTATTTTACTTGTTTTGCATGTTTGATGGTTGTTTTATGGTTGATAGGCATGCGGGACCTTTGTGTGTGTTTTGATTAGGGAATTTCGGGGGCGAAATTTCTTAAGGGGGGGAGAGTGTAACGACCCGTATTCTACACATCATAGAATTGTAGAATATTTCTTTCTTTCCCATGTGAAGTCGTATGGTCATGTAACTTTGGGAAACATCCATTAGAGTCATTTCCCATGTTCAAGATTTTTGTCGATTTTTAAATGACCATTTTGCCCCTAATTGGTACTGTTTTGGCCATAACTTTTGATTGGAAAGAAATTTTGACCTGAAACCACTTCCATTGGATTCGTTTGATGGTTTACATTTCCATAGAGTGGTCATAATAGCCAAACGGACTTACCATTTGGGAGATATGGCTGAAATAAGGTTTGGAGGGTGAAAAACTGCTTGACCGGGTCAAATCGGGTGATTAGTGAGTAGGCCCATAACCCATTTCGAGATTAGGGTTATGGGGAGGCTGAAATGAGATAGAGGATCATTCCATTTCAGTTTTCTAGCCTCCACTTATCACCAAGGAACCCTAAAAATGGCCTCCAACCTCTAAATCACATCCAAATCACCTTTTGGTCAAGGATTTGGCTTAGCAACCCCTAATCAAGGAAGATCTACACCAAATCAACATTGGAGCTGCTGTTTAGCATAGGGAATCACATCAAATCAGAGATTTATTTCAGATCTTAGTTTAATTGTGGCTAAGGTGAGTGATTTGCATAGTTTTGCACTAATTATGCTAATTAGGGGTGATTAGTGTTAATTAGCGAATTTAAGCCTGAAAAAATTCGGGGAAAATGTTCATAAATTCTTAAATGACGTTTTAGGCCTCTGATATGAATTTGGGTTAATTTGGTTAAGTTTTGCTAATCCTATCATTGGTTTCACCTAAACATGCTTAGGGGGAAATATGGGGTTTTGGGTATGTTTGATCCATTTTTACCTATCATGTTGATGTTTTGATGTTTGTGGTTGATTATGCATGTTGCTATGACTGTATGAAATGCTTTGTGATTGATTTCAATAGTTAGAATGGTCGAAAACGCCGTCGAGGGGCGTAAACTGTTCGCTGGAAGAACTGCAGAAATCTGCCCGAACCGGACCGGATCGGTGGGCATAGGGGCGATCCGACCCGAAGACAACGATACGGATGGCCACCCCCGATCGCGAACCCTCTCCACGATCCGATTCAGCTTGATGAGGTGCCACGATCCGAAGGGAGGGGCACGACCCGATCCACTTCAGAAGCTCACGAGCTGACGACCTAGGAAGATGCACCCGACCCGACCCGACCAGTGGGGGGACACGAACTGACGTGAAGGAGGAACCACAACCCGATCCGAATGGATGCCACGACCCGATCCGAAAGGGTGACTTCGACCCGATCCGTATGCGTGAACACGAGCTGATGACGTGACTCGATCCGAACCGTGGTGACGAGGGAAAACTGGACTCCGAACCGAACCACTATGAACTGAAGGCTACGACCCGATCCGATCTGGTGATGACCAATAACCTGAGATGCAAAGATAGTCCAATATGGGAAGTTAGAGCTCAGTATCCAGTTGGGAACCAATGAGTTCACTTTATGGTTGGACTTTGCTGCGGGACGTGTGCCAAGGAGTTGTCGACGTTCATAACTTCGATTCACCACTAAGAATGAATGATGGGCTACTTATCAGTGCAGTAGGGTCATTATGACCTGAGGGGCAAGGTGATGGTAGCAAGACTACGTTATCAGTGCAGTAGGGTCATTATGACCTGAGGGGCAAGGTGATGCGTAGTAAGACTATGAGCCAGCGCAGATGGGGTGAATAACTCCATGGGGCAAGTGGACATAGTAAGGATTGGTAAGGCTATGAGCCAGTGCAGTGGGGTTCTTGTGACTCCATGGGGCAAAGTGGACATAGCAAAGGATTAGTGGCTACGTTATCAGTGCAGTGAAGCCATTTATGACTTCATGGGGCAGAGTGATCGTAGCAAGGTATGTTGGGTGATCGAAGTGGTGAATATCGTATGCTTTACGCACTGAGTGAGAGATGTGAGGATGGATGCTATGTTTGATTGTTTGCCATCCCTATGACATGCACACCTCCCCCACCTCCGTATCTTTACACTGTTTGATATGGTACCTTAGAGTGTTGTACAGTATGTAGTGCTAACTCTTTGGTTGCAGGTCCAGGTATGTTTTAGTCTACCTGTTATTGTTCACTTTAGATGCTTATCGCTCATACCAGGCTTTATGTCTGACCCAGAGTTTTATGTCTCCTCTTATTACTCTGGGTGCTCACACGAGCAGACTTGAGACAGGTTAGCTGGTGATGCGCGAGTAGCTGATTCGGAGGCGGGCAGGAGGCTTCCACGTATGATATATATATACACATTCTCCCTGTGTCGTTGGTGGTCGCTACTTGGGCATTAGTAGTGTACCTCTTTTATCTTTCTTTTGCTTTGAGACAGTTTGAAAGTTGTAATAAGCTGTATTTTGGATTTCCGCTGCTATGATGTTTAGCTCTGATTTTCAGCTTATGCACTGTCTCTCCTGTTTTATGTCAAGTATGTTATTATTATATTTTATTCTATGCGCTGTGAGACATTCTACAGGTTCTTTGTATGTTCATTTCCTTCTTCCTTTTTCCTTCTGACGACCCATTCCGTGCTAACTGGACATGTGTACAACGCACTTTCGGAGTAAATGTCGGTTGGTGCGGGGCGGGCCGTCACAAATTCATTTCTCTTCATTTATAAACAACGTTTATAAATTCAAATTAGTTCCCTGATTATCAAAATCAAAATCACTCCATTTTATTTATAAACACTGTTTATAAATTTACTTCAATTCCCTGGTTATTTAATTTATAAACATTGTTTATAAATGCAATACTTGTTTTTATTTATTTTCAAAACAATTAAATCTCTTTAGCCCATTCTAAATTCAGAATTCTATTTTAGAAAAATAGAATTTCCCTTTTTAAATTTCAAAACCCTATTTACGATATTTCTATAAATTACCATTTAGGCCCAGTGATATTTCAAACATCTAAAATACCAAATTATCAAATCACGGGTTTTTCTAACACATCATATAAGATAACATATATTAATCCAAACAAATGATAATATTTTTGAGGAATCCAGTTGGATTCCTCCAACCTGTTTTCCTGCATCCACAGACGTTAGTCACATAAATAATACCCATCCTGCTTCGAGGCAAGATATCGCGGTATAGAAGGTCATCCACTATCATAGCGTGGGGCGTATAGGGTCATCCGCTAATGATACTGCGGGCATCCGCTAATGGTACTGCGGGAATCCAACGAATCACCAATATATATATATATATATATATATATATATATTTATTTATTTATTTATAATAGCCACAAACACAAATCCTATATAACTAATATATATTTAACAGCCAAACAATATTTCAGTGAAACCAACAACAATCAATTATTTTTAACGACTAAAAATAATTCAAAATAAATAAATTGAGTGAGATTTACTCACCGGGATTTTTTTCTTATTTGCAGTTCACTCCATATTTTAATTAAACTGAACGATGTTCGATCTAATTAAAAATTCATTGCTGATCCGAAAAATCCTTAACCCATCCCAGCTCGTATAATTTGATGATACGGTCTTGACGCTGCTTGTTTTGTTACAATTGGGCCCCGTACTAAGAAGATAAAAATTGTTTAAGCTTTCGATTCTTTTTAAATAATTAATAACTTAATTACTAATTAAACATACCTATCCTAATCTCCTTAATGACATTTAAAAATTGCTAGTATTCTTATTGAGCTAATATATTTTATGCTTTCAATAATTCTGTTAATAATAACATTAATTAAAGTATTTGGGTGATACGTTTCAATAAACAAAAAAAAATCAGCATTCAAAAATACTACTTAAACAGATCTTAAGTGAAATTAACTCACTTTGATTTTTATGTGATTTGTTCTAATCCTCTCCCAATGCTGCCGTGACTACTTTCCATTGCCAGGAGCCCTCCCGAACCCATCACCGTATAGTTGAACTCGCCAAAACCCTGTATCGAAATTCGGATCTTTCCTGTTGCAATGAACTTCCAGTTAGAGGAAATAGACTACACTAAAAATCGCGACCGTATATGTAAATCTGATTGCCTGCGCTCCCCTCCCTTCTGCAACTGCTAGCATCACCACTGTTACCGAACTCCAGTTCGCAACGCACTCCTCCAGAGACGCATAGCTGCTCGCGACTTCTAATGTTGAACTCAAAAGGAAATCATGACCATCTATCCTTTCCTTACTTGAAGCACAACTCACCCAGCTTCTCGAACTTCACGAACTCAGCGATTTCAGATCGATCGCCCCTTTTTTAATTTGATTTCGATTTGAAGAAATAGTGCACAAGCTTCAAACGGTTTTGAAATGGAAGACATTTCGGCTATTTTTGATTTCTCTGAAACAAGGAGCGGTTTTCTTCAAATTGATGAGGAGTGGAAAAATAAAAGAATTTCAATTTTGGAAGAGGGAAGAATAGATTATATAACTCGAAGAAGGAGCCAACGCGAATTTTAGATTTAGAGGAATGGAGCCATTTTTGTTTTGAGGTCAACATATTTTGTTTGCCTAAGGAGCGAATTGGAGGAACATGGGATTTGCTCATGATTTTATAGATGAAAATACTTGGGCATGAAGTAAATGTTCTGCGTAAAGTACCATTGTAGGAGGTAGCTTAGGTAAATATTTTTAATGTGATTTGAGATAAAGCGATTTTTATTTTATTTAAAAGGATATCGATCTGATTTTCGATTTGATTTCGATCTTATCTATTACAAATATCTCGAGGTCTATTACATGAATTCACGAACCGCTATTTTAACATAACGACTGACGTTTGAATGTTATAACGCTACTCTGAATAGAACAATATATATTCTGAAATTTAAATTGAACGTACATACCGTATTAAATTAATATAATATAATTTAAATTCAGAACTAATCATTTTCTCGATAATAAATTATTATTATTATCGTTTTTAGTCAAATGCAAATTTTTAAATCTATAACTAAATATAAAAATTCATTTATATTATCAAATCAATATTTAAAATAAATATTAAATATTCAAAATTAACCGACCAAAAATCCGGGTCGTTACATTCCCCTCTTAAAAGAATTTCGTCCTCGAAGTTAGTAAGGTAGAAAAAATGCTTCAGAACCATTATCTTTTCATAACTCATTTAGTTGAACTCAACTCTTCATATTTCAACAAAGTTTAATTCCTACAAAACTATTGCTTTCATTCATAAGCATTCAATTCATTCAAATTGATTTTACTCAATTTATTCACTTTGATTTATTTAACTTTTTTAAGTTAAATTTAATTCCAGAATTTAAATTCCCGGGTTTCTATTCAAATCCTTTCGAAACCACATAAATATATACTTATATTTATTCCTATCCCAAATTCAAAACATTTGAATTTATTTTCAAACCTTGTTTTCTTTCAAAAAAATTTCCATTCAAAACATTTCTAAGGTAGAAATCCATCACTTAGAACTCGAAAATGAACACTGATGATGTTGCAGTCATCATCAGAATTATTTCCCAGCGAGTGAAGTGAGTTTAGTCCTTTATCACATTTAAAATCCATCTAAAATGATTTTTAATCAAAAATCCTTCCAAAACAAAGCTATATTGTTCTAATATACTTCAAAAATATTTCCAACTTCCCAGGATTTAAATTCCAAATTCTGGTTTGAATTCAATTCTAATTCATCTCATTTGTATATTTAATTCATATGCAAATTCTATTTTGGTTATATATAACCATTTAAATTTTATAATTTCATTGGATTATAATAATAACAATCAACACATCCATATAATATAATAGTTCTAGAAAATTATTTCTTTTCTATAAAAATAGAATTTTGGGCAAAATTATTTCATTTACCCACTTTAAAACAATATCGTGTTCAATCTTCTATTCAAGTGTTTACAAACTCTTATCGACGTCGTGGCGTCCCACGACTCGATCAGAATTCATAAACCACTCAATAGACTAGCCAACACAATATGAAATAATTTTTATATCAATTTACAAATAACCGCTCTCATATATGTATGCTCAACTCATTCTAGGGTACTACTGACCCTATCTCTAATGAGCACATCCCACCAAAGCCTAGGTATTCGCTGAACCTAAGCTATGTTACCAACTGTAATGGCCCCAAATCCGTACTATTTGAGTTGACTAATGACACCACACGTCCAACCCAAATTGCACAGAAATACGAATCATTATTAAAAAGAAGTTAGAGGACGGGAAATAGAAAGAAAGAAATATTAGAATAGAAGAAAATGAAGAATACAAATCTCACAGCGGAACGAATAAAATATATTAGGTAACATAAACTTTGAAATACAAATCAGTAACTATATATACATACCATTATCAGAACACAAAAGTTATTCCTAGAACAGTCATAAACACCTGTTTCCAGATACAACATAGTACACAGCGGAAATATGATAGTCTATAGCTAACCGGTGAAGCCTCCTGCTTCCAGCTCTTCCAAGTGAATCCGAAAAATCTCGACTACTTGACTGCCCGTACAAATTTGGGCACCCAAGAGTTTAGGGAAAACAAACAAAATAAACTCAGGATCAGTCATGGAACTGGTGTGAGTAAACTCGAACCATTTGTTTAACTCTTAAAATCCTTTCGAAAGAAAGGATAATAGTAAGACCAGCCCACACATAAACATGGAGGGTTTTTACCTTACTATAACCTAAAACACTTTGATACAAAAATCCACTGATATTATCATAATGTCTAATCAAATAAATAACCAAATAGCAGAACGCTTGCATCTCACGCTCCACATACATAGTATAAAATCAAAAATCGTAGGGCGCTTATTGGAGATTGGATTTCCAACATGACAAGGTATGGAACCACCTTCCGATAGTGTATCTCTAGAGGGGAATACACAGGGGTTCAACAAGAACGTCTTGCAACCCGGCCCACACATGATCGACCACTCATTTCGCTTGAGTGTATCAAATGTATATCACCAACGGTTGGGATCAGCAACCGTTTCCCGAATGGAACTACATCGAATAAAATAAGGAATTAAATGAATTTCTCTAGATAGATGATAATACAACCTAATGGGAGTGACCCACATAGGCATGCTGCCTGTCCGATTTTTGTCATTTCCCAGTTGTTGAGGCCTGAGGCTACAATTTCTTATCATTCATTGATAGCACAATCACTTTGAATGACACATTGTCAGATCCGTTAATCACTAATTGATTTGCCCAAATATATTCTGGATATTATGCTAAGAGAATAAATCCTCCGCCACAATATATATTTACACAGACCAACATATGCGATCATTGGAAATACTTTGTCAGACATTCGTCCATATATATTCGTTTTGGGATTGAATAAAACCGAAGGCACAATTTCTATTAATAGAAAAAGCCCTTGCACTTTACTCCATCTTCGATTATCTTCATATAATCTGACTCGCAATGCTACTGCCAATACGGAGTGGTTCACGGGTAATAATCCAACCGGTCTCTCCATATTGACAACGATATTGGCAAACACTTCGATAGTCGGTTATTTAACTATCGAAGAAAAACAAACATTCATTCATAACATCAAACAATCACCAGGCCCATTAATTAATATTTCATTAATTAAATCACTTCTCCATTTCTTTATCGATATTCGTTAACACGATATTTTCGAAAATCATCTTGGCCCATTTCGCTATTTGGAAAACATTTCCATATATCGCCTCCTTTTATTTTCAATACGTAGAAAATATATCCTATTTATAATTGGAAAATATTCCAATTACATTTCTCTTTCCCGACCATTCATTTTTAGCCTTAGGGAATATTTATAATCATATTTCCAAAATTTCACTTCCTTGGGTTAAAATGAATGTTGTGTAAAACATCGTTACAACAACCCAAAACACTGCATTCAACTAATTCTTATTCAAACGTTCCTCTTGGAGACTGGATCTTGCTAGTTATCGGTTAAAAACGAAATCGATCAAGTTGGGGTATAACTACCTCTCAGACCTTGACTGAAAACATCATTAACTTCAAAACGGACAAGACCACTGACCTCGAATAATCAACATCATACAAACCAATTATTCATTTTTAAACCCGTATACGTTTCGCTTTCTACTTTTACCAGATTTAATTATAGATTTTCATTTTGTTTATAGTATTCTATTTTCATGTTCATTTCCCTATCGAATTCTATATATATATATATATATATATCGATACATCGATTTCTAACTATCAAATTTTCTTAAAAATTTTCTAACTCCTTAAATTTCCAAAAAATTTCGCAATAACCCCCTTTTAACCGGTCAACAGTTCAAATCTCAACTCACCTCTCTATGCCCTTTCCATTCAAAAAGAAAATCAAAAAGCCAAGTGGCTTGCCGATTCGGCGCATAAAACCTCATATAGAATTTAAATGTGTACCTTTTGTCGAGCCACTTCAATTATAATCTTCATACACTTCATTCCATACCTATCTAACACATATCCAAACATTTCCATTTGGTTTCAACTCATTTCATTCGTCTTAACCCAATTCGCTAATTTATTTTCTAATTAGCTATATTTGCCTATTTCACTTCTTATTTGAATATATCACATTCACATATATTTTAATCTACTTATGAACCCAATCTAATTGCATTTTCAACTCGAGTTACATATTCAATTTCGAATAAAATTCTTAAATCTCTTTCACTTATCCAACGCCCAATTTCGATTCAAATCTCGATTTACTATTTATTCTTCAAACTAGTTAAATCTATTTAATAACTAGAAATCTGATTTTTGTTTCAAAAATCATTTCATTTACTTCACTAGAGTTCATATTTATTTTATATCTCCAGTCTCGATTTTTCTAATGGAAATTCGGATTTTATTTCCTTAAAATCCTTTTTATTTATTTAAACAAACCGTTATGGCTTTATAAGGTTCTGGCGTTGTTTTTCTAAAAATTTGATTTTGACATAACTCAAAATCGATTCGACAAATCCAGATTTTTCTCTTCCATTAGAAAATTATTATCTAATTGGTCCTAACGGTTCTTGTTTCAAAGAATTCCGACTTAAATTGAGTTTCATATACTCAATTGAAGTTCGAAACGCCAATTTACGAACTGCCACGCAGTAGCGAGTTCATTTTAATTATATTTAAATATAAACTTCATTTAGAAATAAATTTCAATCTCATTCTAATATATATCTTAGTATATATTCAATATTGTTTCAAATCCAACTTAACATTTTCTGATTTTCTCTAATTGTCGATTTTTCCTTACTCGGTTATAAATTTATTTATAACTCAATTTGCTATATTAAATTCCAACTCCCTTTATAAATAAATTATTTATAAATTCGATATAATCGAATTTCAAATTATAAATCCTTCTAATTTTTCTCATCTCAGTTTATATTCTGAATTCTGGAAATAAATCCATCGTTCCTTTTCTGAAACAAATTTCCAATTCATGGTTTAATTCATATTTGAATTTAAATTTCTAAATTATCAAATGTTAATTTATTTATCTTTAATTTATAAACATTGTTTATTAATTTAATTTCCATGTTTTATAAATAAAACAAGTTCCCATTTCGATTCCATTTCAATTTCTATTTTCAAATTCATACTTGAATTTAAATCTTTAAATTATCTAATGATAATTTATATTAGATTTATAAATATCGTTTATAAATCCAACTTCCTTATTTTAAAATAAAACAAGTCCAATTTCAAAATCTGTTTGAAAACCAAAAGCTTGTTTTGGAATATTCTAATTATTATAACTAATCTATATATAACATATTATCTATTTAAATATTAAATTTAAATATTAGTCTCTAATTAATTCAATTCTATTATTCCTTCTTGATATAATTTATTTTATAAATTCATTATAATCTAACTTAATTATCCAATTAAATTTCCATTCCGAACATTGGAATAGATTTCATCGTTTTCTGCTTAAAACGATTTCCAATTCATATCTTTAAATTCACATTAGAATTTAAAATATTCATATCATCCAATGATAATTCATTTCTCTTCATTTATAAACAACGTTTATAAATTCAATTTAGTTCCCTGATTATCCAAATCAAAATCACTCCATTTTATTTATAAACACTGTTTATAAATTTACTTCAATTCCCTGGTTATTTAATTTATAAACATCGTTTATAAATGCAATACTTGATTTTATTTATTTTCAAAACAAGTAAATCTATTTAGCCCATTCTAAATTCAAAACTTTATTTTAGAAAAATAGAATTTTCCTTTTTAAATTTCAAAACCCTATTTACGATATTTTTATAAATTACCATTTAGGCCCAGTGATATTTCAAACATCCAAAATAGCAAATTATCAAATCACGGGTTTTTCTAACACATCATATAAGATAACATATATTAAACCAAACAAAAGATAATATTTTTGGGGAATCCAGTTGGATTCCTTCAGCCTGTTTCCTGCATCCACAGACGTTAGTCACATAAATAATACCCATCATGCTTCGAGGCAAGATATCGTGGCATAGAAGGTCATCCACTATCATATCGTGGGGCATATAGGGTCAACCGCTAATGATAATGCGGGCATCCGCTAATGGTACTGCGGGAATCCAACGAATCACCAATATATATATATATATAATAGCCAAAACACAGATCTTATGTAACTAATATATATTTAAATGCCAAAAAATATTTTAGTGCAACCAACAACAATCAATTATTTTTAACAACTGAAAATAATTCAAAATATATAAATTGAGTGATATTTACTCACCGGGATTTTTTATTATTTGCAGTTCACTCCAATTTTTAATTAAACCGAACGATGTTCGATCTAATTAAAAATTCATTGCTGATCCGAAAAATCCTTAACCCATCCCAGCTCGTATAATTTGATCATACGGTCTTGACACTGCTTGTTTTGTTACAATCGGGCCCCGTACTAAGAAGATAAAAATTGTATAAGCTTTCGATTCATTTTAAATAATTAATAACTTGATTACTAATTAAACATACCTATCCTAATCTCCTTAATGACATTTAAAAAATTCTAGTATTCTTATTGAGCTAATATATTTTATGCTTTCAATAATTCTGCTAATAATAACATTGATTAAAATATTTGGGTGATGCGTTTCAATAAATAAAAACAAAAAATTCAGCATTCAAAAATACTACTTAAACAGATCTTAAGTGAAATCAACTCACTTCGATTTTTATGTGATTTGTTCTAATCCTCTTCCAATGTTGTCGTGACTACTTTCCATTACCAGGAGCCCTCCCGAACCCACCGTAAAGTTGAACTCGCCAAAACCCTGAACCGAAATTTGGATCTTTCCTGTTGCAATGAACTTCCAGTTCGAGGAAATGGACTACACTAAAATCGCGACCGTATATGTAAATCTGATTGCCTGTGCTCCCATCACTTCTGCGACCGCAGCATCACCACCGTTTCCGAATTCCAGTTCGCAACGCACTCCTCCAGAGACGCATAACTGCTCGCGACTTCTAATGTTGAACTCAAAAGGAAATCGCGACCATCTATCCTTGCGTTACTCGAAGCACAACTCACCCAGCTTCTCGAACTTCACGAACTCACGATTTCTGATCGATCGCCCCTTTTTTAATTTGATTTCGATTCGAAGAAATAGGGCACAAGCTTCGAACGGTTTTGAAATGGAAGACATTTTGGCCATTTTTGATTTCTCTGAAACAAGGAGCGGTTTT
Source organism: Allium sativum (assembly GCA_030737875.1). Taxonomy (NCBI): domain Eukaryota; kingdom Viridiplantae; phylum Streptophyta; class Magnoliopsida; order Asparagales; family Amaryllidaceae; genus Allium; species Allium sativum. The sequence goes on along the minus strand of CM060910.1, from coordinate 196,082,194 downwards.
CTTCAAATTGCTGAGGAGTGGAAAAATAAAAGAATTTCAATTTTGGAAGAGGGAACAATGGATTATATAACTCGAAGAAGGAGCCAATGCGAATTTTAGATTTAGAGGAATGGAGCCATTTTTGTTTTGAGGTCAACAGATTTTGTTTGCTTGAGGAGCGAATTGGAAGAACATAGGATTTGCTCGCGATTTTATAGATGAAAATACTTGGGCATAAATAAATGTTCTGCGTAAAGTACCATTGTAGGAGGTAGGTTAGGTTCATATTTTTAATGTGATTTGAGATAAAGCGATTTTTATTTTATTTAATTGATCTGATTTTCGATTTGATTTTGATCTTATCTATTACAAATATCTCGGGGTCTATTACATGAATTCACGAACTATTATTTTAACACAACGACTGACGTTTGAATGTTATAACGCTACTCTGAATAGAACAGTATATATTCTGAAATTTAAATTGAACGTACATACCATATTAAATTAATATAATATAATTTAAATTCAGAACTAATCATTTTCTCGATAATAAATCATTATTATTATCGTTTTTAGTCAAATGCAAATTTTTAAATCGATAACTAAATATAAAAATTCATTTATATTATCAAATCAATATTTAAAATGAATATTAAATATTCAAATTAACCGACCAAAAATCCGGGTCGTTCCAGGTATCTTTATTTTCGATACTACCAACAACACTTCCCATAGTCGAGGCTATATCATCTAAACTAAAAAACTCATCAGCTTTTTTATAAAACTTTTTTAATGAGTTGGGCTCCTTCATCTTCACCCATCTTCCAAACCTTGTTTCCCCATCAAAAAATCATACAAAATCCATCAATACCATCTTTGGCTCAAGATTACTAACGTCGATCATAGCAATATTAAAATAGTACAAAAAGTTATTCAATGGTTCTCAAGGATCTTGGGTCATTTCGGATAAAAACATGATGTCTTTCTCCTTTGAAATATAAAGCCTGAATTGTTCCTTGAATTTTCACGCCAAATCTCTAAATCAATCAATAGATTTTGGCGCGAGCTTTATGAACCAAGGTGACATAGCACCCTCCTAATAGATAGGAAAATAATAACAATTTTGTTCATCGATCGCCCGAGCACCATTCATTTGCTAATCATACTTAAAGAGAAACAAATTGGGATCAATTGTTCCATTTTATGCTGGCATGGTTGGAGGATCGACTGTCTTAGGTTACTCTGCAAGTAGTATCCTTTCTTTGAATGGACTCCGACTAGGTGGACGTGATCCTCATCGTTGTCGTTTCTTGCCAGGCTCTATTTTAAGATCTTCTTGATCATGCCGGAGATGTACTCTTCATTAGCATGCTGCTCCACGACGTAGATACCAGTTGAATTCTCAAGTGCCTGACTATGCAAGCGATCTTAGGTAGTGAAATGAGGCCTTATTCCTCTTTCATGTGGAGGTTCCCCTCTGGTGGTGCTTGTTGGCTTTAGAGAAGGCCGTCTAGTAGGCTGAGTCAAGTTTGGATAATTTCTCGCAAGTAAATTAGCATTAGATTTTGAGTCTACCATTCCAATGTCATGATCATCACCTAAAATTGATATTTTGTATGAATCATCAGTAGCATTGATTTGGTAATATGGATTATTTTCTGTATTCAGGTTTCTTGGTGGAACGGATTCATTTCTTCCTGCATTAGCTTGTGCAATATCAATGACGTGCACTCTCTATTTTACCCCGTGGTTTCTTCTACGACAATCAGAGGAAAATGAGTGCATATTCTCTTCTAGATTAATCTCCACTCTTTTGTTCCCAGATTTGTCGTTATAGCTAGTAATGAATCCAACTTTTTCATCAAAGCTCTATTTTCTAAGTGCTGGTTCAGACTCTCTAATATGACATCAAGTTCTCTTTGTGTTATTACTTCTCTTGGAGTTTGAGCAACCCTAGGATTGCTGGTTGCAGCGAAAACTAGAGTATCATCAGCTGCATTCCTAGAAGTCGCAACCATTTCTGACTTATTGGTTTTCTTATTTGAAGGAGCTATAATATCAATCAACGTCCAAGTTCTAAATGCAACTTTCTCCGACGATCTTCCTTTGAGACTGTAAAGATTTACAGTAAAAGCATATACATATTCCTTGGATTGGTTCTTAATGAAAGCACCATTTGCAAATGCCAAAAACAACACAAACACCTAATATTAGCGAAAGCACCAACCATTTTTTGGGAAAACAATATAGAACTGATATAAATAAATGAAAAATGTAAGAAATGGAAATTAAAGACAGGACACAATTTTTATTGTCGTTCGACCAAAGATAAGGCCTACATCCACTTGGAATAATATATTATATTATTTGCCATGCCATATTACAATTTAATAGCTTGAATATAATGATATCCAAAGTAAGTAAACAGACAAGAATCACAAGTACCACCAATTATCAGAGTAAATCTCGATAGCCAATTTAGATGACAAAAGCTTATTGTCTTTGGAGCTGGGAGATGGCTATGGATGAAACCTAGTAGAATTCCAGCAGGAAAAACACCAATCCTCTTTCTTGTTGCAACAAATAGGGTATTTATAGAGTTTCAGGAGGTATTACACCAAGCCTACTTGCACATGGGCTTGAGACAACATATGAATGCTTAAAAAAATTCCATCACCATAAGACTTAAAACCATGGATCAGTACTAGTTCATGGTCTATGGATCGGTACCGGTCCATGCAGACGAACCATTTTGTGTTTTGTCCTTCATGTTTTACTTCCTCATGTTTTTATGAGTGTGTCTGCAAATTTTGGTGTTGATTGGACTCTATTTGATAGTTTTTGGAAATTCATCATTGCATCGTATCCTTTTTCCTTTTATTTCATCGAGTACTAATAACTACCCCAATCCAATTGACTTGTAACTTTACCAGTAGGATAGACTAATGCTTAGAGTCGCAATAGTGCCAACAATGAGTCAATATGTTTTATTTTTATGGATCGACACTGGTCCATTTGCCATGGACTGAACCAGTCCAAGGAGTCAGATGATTTTGGCATGAAATTTATTTTGTGGTTGTATGTTGCTGTTTTGATCCCTTTTCAAGTTTGAGTTTATTCTGAAGTCGTGCCATCCTGATTTTGCTAAAGCTTCTTGTACGCAACTCTTCTAGGTCTTGAACCAATTAACATAATATGTTATGTAATCATCTTGAGCTTCATATGAAGAAAAATGACATAAAAAACATGCTAAGAGCTTGACAATAATCAAGTTAAAATACTTTTAAAATTGGTGGAAAGATTAAGATTTCCAAATGATATTTATTCTAATTTTCGTAAATGAGTCGACTATAAGAATAAGAAACCTAATGGGATGAAAAGCCATGATTGTCATTTTATGCTAGAAAACGCTTTAGTTGCCTACCCTCTTTTGCTTGCAATAAAAATTTACTCCCAAACCTATCTCGAAATACGGCTGAATCAAGGTCTCTACCCTTGGCCTCAATAATCTCCTACTAAAACGATGCTTCCCCTTTTGATTTCCAAGATGCTAACTAAACCCCCTGTTTATCCCCAAGATCTATCAGTACAAAAATCCACTTAGTACCCCTTATCCAAGCATGGGCTTCCACAAAAGTCTCTGTACCCGTGAAAGTTTTGCCTCCCAAATTCGTGAAATCCTTACAAAACTTGAAGAAGTCAATGGCTTCTAGTGGATTAGGAGGAACCCCACAGCGGCTGAAGGAGCTTGTATAGGCTCTTGTCCATTAGTTGGTGTCGTAGCTTCTAAGTAATCTACGAAACCAACCAGGAATCAGGACACCCTTAGGAAAATTATGGCCCACACATGCTATGCAAAAGAGAGAAGATAGAGAATTTATAATTTGGAAGAATCGAAGATAGGTTGTAACCTACTTGAGGGGATACTCTTTTATTTTCTAAACAATTTTTGTTTTTAAAATACATATTTAATTTTAAAAGGTATTTTTTAAAAAACAAAATTTTAGTGATCTTGTAACGTTAGCTCTGATACCAAATGTAACACCCCATAACCCTTAACATCCTAGAAAACAGGGTTATGTCAAGAAATGTGAAGCATTATACATATAAAGAAATAAATATCCATTATAGAGACTAAGATTCACAAGACGATAAATAATTAAACACAACAGAAAATAATTTCAAACAGTGACATTACACTAATTCAAAACCAACAATCTCAAAATGATAATACCATATGTCTCATGAAAAGAAAATAAATCTCAATCATATGAATACAACTAGAAATATCCCACAATAAGTCATAAGTTCAACCAAACCATGGAATAAGATAAAATAGCAATGAGAATACATCTGCTACAAAGATAAGCTGCCAAGAGAAATCCGCTGAATAATCCACACTAAGGACTTCCACCCTACGAGCCTGGGGGGAAGAAAAGAGAAACAAGAAAGGAGAGCGGGTGGGACATAAAGTCTGGTGAGGTATATAATTGCTAGAATGATTGTTAAGTAAAGGGAAAAAGACAAAATAGTAGTTCTAGTGCCAGATATGGTAAGTGTTTGTGCATAATTAACGTGTGAACATTTAGGAAAGATGTGCAAGGATTACAAGTAAGATCAACTGTCATCTTAATCGATAGATTGCGATTGTTTGCACTTTTACAATTTTAGAGCAAGATATAACTAAGATATTTTTTCTTTAATACTACCACCAACTGGCTGTTAAAAACCACAAGGTGATAACTTATGGCTACTACGGCCTTGGGATTATCAGGCGCGACCCATCAGTAAAAGACATAGCATTAACTCAAGCGCTACATTTTCTTATCTTCCCAATCGGTTCAATGCATGCACATTGTACTACCGGAATACACCCGCACCTACCTCCAATTGGACCATTTAACTACCTAGCACAATATTAGTGTTCCTTAGCCTCCTCCTTAGTATGTGATAGTCTATAACAAAAATGTATGTTGTATGGATCCTCACAAACAAATCTACTTGGCCCAAATCCCCTTTGATTAGGACCCTCAAGGACATACCATAGAATTAGGCTTAAAACTTAACATTAGTTCAATTTTACATTAATCTTATATGTTTGTTTATCAACCATAGTCATAGAATAATTATGGAATGCCTAATCACAAGCCGATGTAGAACCATAGAATGCGTGATCACAAGGTCACCATAAAACCATGGAATAACCATAGAATACCTAATTAAAAGGCCACCATAGAATGCCTAATCACAAGCCACCATAGAACTGTAGAATACCTAATCATAAGGCCACCATAGAATCATATAATAACCAAAAATTTAGACTTATAAACTTAACATCATTTTAAGTTTAATTTCATTAAGCCTATTTGTCCGTTTATTTATAACCCCATGTTATAATTATATTTTCCTCTAAACCACATTTTTTTATTATGATTCTTTGTATTTGTACAATCTATCATGTTCATGAAAATATGCGGCAGTCCATTTTCTACCATAACTTCTTCCATAGTCATTTTGTAAATTTTATCAAGTTTTCCTACTTTCAGTCTAAATTCCCTTTATTGTTACAATTTTACATTATATGCCAATTTAGCCAAAATCATTCAATCTGCTTCTTTATAATTCTAGTTGAATCATATTTCCCAACGTACGTAGAATAAAAATGATTAATCAGTCGCATAGAATAAAGCACATAAATCAGTGCCAAAATTAGTTGTATACATATGTCAATATTATAAATCAGTGCCTAAATTAGTTGTATACAAATCTCAATTCCCCTAAAATTTAATTTAGGTTAGCCTGTCTCCAAAATAGAAGACTAGCCTAGGCTAGGAAGAAAATTGTCTTGTGAAGAATATGGGGAGGGGTTGGACGTTTATTTATAGGTTGGGCAAAATACCTTAGACCATTAGATTTAGGGATTAAATTTGAACCGGCCAAGTCCTCTGATCAACAAATGGTTGTCATGTCAGCCCTGAATTTTAAATAGGCCAATCAAAAAATAACACATCAACAAATCATACTGTAAAAATTTCAACCGTTCAATTCGATTTTGTGCCAGGCATGTAAACATGCCTAGCACTTGATGGGTCGACCCATCATTCCTCAGTCGATCCAAGTGGGTCGTCGACTCATGGGTCCTCTTGGGTAATGAGTGGGTTATCCCATCCAATGTTTATATGTATTTTTTGTTTTTGTTCCTTCAAATTTCAAACTTTTGAATTGCAATATTTTGTTCGTTCTATACTTGTTTTTTGCAAAACATATATGTATGTGAACTAGAAAATCATAATGAACACAATGGTGCAATTCCCTTTGTGAAATTCTGATAATTTTACCAATTATTCTTTAATTATTTAATTTGTTAATTAATTACAATGTATTAAAATTTACAAAACATATATGTGTGTGAACCAGAAAATCATAATGAACACAATGATTGATAGATTCTCCCGTTCTTAAAGAATTTCATCTTTGATATCTCTAAGGGTGGAAGGATAAGATAAAAGTTTCCATGAAATTATCTACAACCATCTACTCAAACATCATCCATTTGCATCCATTATTCTTACCTTTTACAATGCTTCTCTTGTAGTTGTGCAATAGTGTAGTGTACATGTCCCTAAATAGTGCAAAAGATTAGGTGGTATATTAATTCAGTTGACTCCCTTTTTATGCAATCATGTGGTGCCATGTATCCAAATGTATGCAAAAAGCCCTAATGATAACATATAGTTCTACAAGTGTACTTCAACCATCGTTCTATGGAACAACCATATGAATATAACATTCATTTACATCGTCTATAAAAATAATGCAAAATGCACACACATTGATATGCATATGTAAGTTCCCAATTTGTCGATCTCTAATAGTGCCTAGTCTGTATACATGTATCCATTGGATCCACTTACAAACAAATACATCCACTTGCAAACAAAAAACATGACATGTTCTAATAACATGTTTCAATAATATCCTATCATATATGGGCTAAATCCTAAGATTTGAAAGATAGGAAAGATATAGCCTATTCAAAGTAATGATTGAAAAAGATCAAAGAATATCATCAAAGAGAAATGGATAAGAAATGTGCATTTTCTCCTCTGTTTCCCATGTTGCCTTACTGATATCATCTCCCAATTAAACCTTTACAAGCCACATTTCCTTATTGCTCGGCTTCTTGATCTCATAGTCCAGAATCTGTGTAGGTACTTGACAGACGGATGCCTCTCTCTCAATCTCTACATCCTCCAACTGACTAGGCTCTACCACTACTGTTGAATCATCTAGGCACTTCCGCAAGTGCAATACATTATGCAATCTAGAAATTCTCTCATGTTTCCAAACCCTATAAACCATTTGCTCCACTTGCTCTATAATCGGGAATGGTCACACGAAGCTCATGGTCAAGTTGCCCACATAACCAAATCTTACTACATTCCTTCGGGCGATACTTTTATGAAGACTAGGTCCCCAATTCCAAACTCTAGATCAGTCCTTCTCTTATTTTCATAAGACTTTTGTCCATTTTTATTCATTTTCTCTTTGTCAAGTCAATCTTACTATAGGTCTCTATAATCATATTTGGCCTAAGAAGTAGTACATTAGTCGATTCCCACGAACATGAGGGAGATCTACAAGTTCATCCGTATAGAGTCTCGAAGGGTGCCATGCCAACGCTCGTCTGGTAACTATTTTTATATGTTAATTCCTCCAGGGTGGATACTCCTCTCATGTTCCTCCGAAATATTTGATGCACAATCTCGGTGAATCGTCTAAGATCTTATTCACCCTCACAGTCTGCCAATCAATCTGAGGGTGATAAGTTGTACTCAATCTGAGTTGTGTCCTTAAAGCCTCCTACAGACTCCTCCAAAACTCACTAGTGAAAGTAGGGTCTTTAAAACTCACTATGCCAATAGAAACACCGTGGAGTTGGTATACCTCTCTTAAATAAACTAAGCTAACCATGAAGTCGTTCTTTTGCTCTTGACTGGGATGAAGTGGAGGTTCTTTGTCAATCAACCAACTATAACCCAGATACTAGTATTGTCTTTCCTCGATTTAGACAACTCATCAATAAAGTCCATAGACACGCTTCCCACTTCCATTGTGGCACATCTAGCGACAAGAGCAATCCATCGGGCTTTCTTTGCTCTATCTTTACCCTTTGACATGTCATACACCTTGCTTCAAATTTAGTTACGTCTCTTTTTATACCAGTCCAATAGAAAACCTTGTTCATGTCTCAGTACATTTTATCACCACCCAGATGGATAGTCATCCGGGAGTGATGTGCCCTATCCAAAACCATACTCATCAAATCTCCTATACGGGAAACACAAAGTATACCATCTCGGTGCAATCATCCTCTACTATCAATAAAATATCAAAGAAGATGTCTAGAATTCTCTCTTCTACAAAACTTATCCAAGATATCCACTAGCTAGAGATCTTCTTACTGCCTCAACCCAACTTGCTCTAACAAAGTAGGTTGTACCTCCAAGGGTGCTAATAATCCATGGGAATAAACCATAAACGGTCTAAAGTCAAATGTTAAAACAAACTCCAAGCTCTACCACTCTACAAATAAGGGAATCAACGACACCTTTCGTCTGCTCAGGTCATCTGCAATAACATTCCCTTTTCCCATGGTATAAGCAATCTCGAATCCATATGAAGCCAACAACTTCATCTGATGTTGCTTCCTTAGATTAAGGTCCCTATATAAGAACAAGTACTTCAGATATTTATGATTTGTGAAAAGCTAAAAATCTCGCCTAGTAGATAACACCTTCAAAGCTTGAGTGCAAAAATTATCGCAGACAATTCCAAGTCATGGATAGGGTAATTCCTCTGGTGAATCCTTAGTTATCTTCTCACGTGGCACACAATCCTATACTCTTGCATCAAAACTCTGCCCAACCTAGTCTCATATGCATCGATGTACACAGTAAATTCCTTAGAAACATCAGAAAGCATCAAAATCTATGCACTAGTACGAGCCTTCTTTAATCTCAAGAAAAGATCCTCATAATCAAAATCCCATGAGAATACCAAATTCTTCTTAGTGAGACTGGTAAGGTGTGTTGAAATCAGCTCAAAGTCCTTAATAACTTTCTATAGTAACTCTCCTAACCTAAAAAGCTCCTCACTACAGTCGCGTTCTTAAGGGTCTTCCAATCATATACTTCCACTACTTCGGCGGGCCTACAACTAATCCATCATGAAAAAGTGTGATCCAAGAAACGCATTTCCTTGGCCAAAAATGGCATTTAGAAAACTTTTCTTTAGGTTGGTGCACGAGGAGAGTACAGGGAACCACTTTTAAGTATAAGGCATGCTCATCCTTGCTCCTCGAGAATACCAAGATATCATCCAAAAGATAGTGACATACTTATTAAAAGCATCCCTGAACCCTTGGTTCATCAAATCCATAAATATGTCAGTGCGTTGATCAGCCCAAACAACATAACCAACTTCTCAAAGAATCCATCAGGAGTCTTAAAATTTATCTTATATATAATATCATATGCTACACGAAGCTGATGGAAACCAGTGGCTAAATCCAACTGAGAACACATTGATAGTCCAAACAACTGTTCAAATAAATCATCAATCTGAGGAAGTGGGTAGCAATTTCTCTTTGTGAGCTTATTCATCTCTCTATAGTCAGCACAAAGTCGGAGAGAATTGTCTACCTTGTTAGCAAAGACGACTAGTGCACCCCACTCAGAGATACTCTGTGTAACATCCCGTAAAATAAACCTAAAATAGACATAAAGAAATTTAATTTAAAATAAATAGTAATAATAAATAATAAGTTAATGAGTGGGATAATGGAATTTTAAATAATTGGTATTTAGGCCACAAAAGTATTGCTATCGTTTTTATGAAGGGATTCTGATCCGTTTTCATACTTTATTTACTAAAAAAGGATTCCATACATAAAAGTTATTAATAAAATAGGTTGTGCGTAAATATTTACATACAAAGCTTGAAATTTAAATAGATTATATATATCTGGAATATATTAGTTATGGACTGACATGAAAAGAATATTCCAAGTGAATTTGAAATTGTATGTATATATTCTTATGCAAAGGAGGACAAAGATAATAAATCTATGGAAATAAATATTCAAACTTTATAACAAAACGACGTTACTGGAGAATTAATTCTCTTGGCTCGACACTAAAAGGACGGTTGACCTCCCTTCTACAAAGAGGGTCGACCGCACTCCTGGGAGAATAAGTTGGGAGTGTGTGTTTTGTTAGGGAATTTATATAGATTGCATCAGTTGAGCCATCCAGATTTAATCTAAATAATACAATGGTCTACACATACACTTACAACTATAAAAAAATCTTCCTAGATACACTTAAAACCCTATTATCCTTCCTCTCTGTGCCATCATTCTGCCCTTCTGTCAGTGCTAATTCTAGATAAAAGTTTGGATCTCTTTTATCTCTCTTATCTTAATTTTACCTTCTCTAATCGAAGTTCTCTATAGATTTAGGATTATGGAGTTTGGTTTTTATATACATATGAGATTTTAATTCTTATGTATATATATTATAGAAGGATTGGAGCACAGTTTCGTAGGCTGAATCTAGATTCAATTCTATAGCAAATTCTAATGTTTAATATATCAAATCAATTTAAGTGGAAATCCTTTAAGCTTGCTATTTACTTTGATTTGATAGTATAAGTTTAAATTATTGTGCCTAGAAAGATTTGGATTTATACGAAAAGAGAATAATATCAAATCCTTCAAATCTAACATTATTTATGTTTATACGTCAAAATGGTCAATCGGTTTAGTTGGGTTTGGATTATTGACGTAATGGAAGAAAAGACATTTGGGTGTTTGTATGATTCCTGAATATGGTCTAATTCCTTATTATAAATCTATAATTCAAATATATGTATATTTTGGTTACGAAAGCTCGAGGACTTAAATATTGCAAATTGAATAGGTTTAAGCATCTACTTCTAAAATAGATTGTTTGAATATATTAGTTGAAAATTATTAAAGTATTATGATTTTGTATATTAAAATTACATAAAAAGTGAAGTAGTACCAAAAAGGGATTTTACTTATGTATTTAGAAATATTACACCTTGTCTTTATTCTATTATTAAAATAGTCATTCAACATTGGTTACAAGTTGTATGTATATGTTGATATTTCCCTTTTATTTAAAATATACATTTATGTCGTTGTTGAAGAATGCAGGGAAATGGACATGTGCACCTTTATTATGTTAGGATTGTCATTTCAAACGAACTAGGACATTCCTCTTAGAATGCTTAATTTATGTCCTGCTTATTATTATATTAATAAAATAATTAAACTATTATTAACGCATATTAGATTTCGTATTAAATATGTTTGAATTAAGTAATAAAATTTGAAAATCCCTATAGGAATTTATATGTGTGTGAGTTAATACCTTTTAATTATAAGTAATGACACACAAACTCGAGGTTAACCGTTACTTGTAGTGGAAGCCTGCCCGGAACTGCTCGGCATATCCAACATCTACAAGTAAGAATGGTCAATGTGAGAGGTCAAAGTGTCATGGGCCATTATATTAGTACACTAAGACAGGAGATTAAGATCTACTTGTAGTAGAAGTCTGCCCGGAGCCGTCCGCAAAATCCTGCGTCTACAATGGTCTGTTTAATATGAGAAGTCTAGTATGTGTATATATAAATGTATATATAATAAAATCTTCCCTCTCCAATCGAGGGAGGAAAGGCGATCTTCAACTGAAACCACCTTGGTTTCGATCCGTAAATTCTTAGAAATCTATATCACTAAAATCCAATCCATTGATCATATACTCTTTGTTCTATCTAATATCTCTCCCAAATTTCTCGCAAGATTCAATTCAACAATCTGCTCAATAGTTCAAATTGGAAATAGCCGAATTGTTTCGAGATTACAAGATCAAGCCACCAGGGTTCTTGGGTTCTCACATGATCCAGTGTGAGTGCTCTACCAGTTTCCCTCAGCCGATTCTTCCAATTATGTGTAATTGCATTATTACTACTTGAATTACTTTGGGTAAGCTTTCAATCATGGTCGGTGTTGGATTTAGTCTGAGGGTTAAGATCTGGATTTAATGGATATTTACCTTATTGAAGATTCAAGTCTTACTCTTTTGCTAATTGTTTTACATTTCAAGATGTAAAACGAACCAAAATATAAAATGCAATTTACATCTTTTATCATTATTTTATATATATCAAATCCATTGTTAAGATAGGGCAACAATTATTCAATATACCCCTAACTATAATGATATAAGGGAAGATTATCATGATAATTTATCTAACACCCCATAATTTTAAAGAACACTAAAATGATAAACTAAGTAATAATTTATTAAATATTGGGAATTAGTTAAAATAGACTGTTCCATTGCATTCGTCTCAGAATTTTTCTTAAGATAGACTCCGAGTTTACGTGAAACGGACATCGTATGAAGAAGTTATTAAGCCTATAAGTTTGTATACGCATAAGAGAATTATATATATATAAACAAATCAAATGTTCAAAAAATATTCAAAACAGCGAGCGGGAAGGGACAATGACGGAACCGACCCATTCTGGGGGTCGACCCGAGACCCAAGGTGTTTGGGGTCGACACAATAAAGCGGGGTCGACCATTATACAGACCTGGGCAGATTCAGTTTTTCGAACGTGGACTTGTTTTATGGCTAGATTCGTTGACCTTAGGCTACAAATAGGACCTCATTCTCATTGTTTTATTCACCAAAAACAACAAAGACAATGAGATGCTACCCCAGCTTAGATTGAGTTAGCCTATTTCCTTCAACAATAGCTTATACGCAATCAAGAATTTCTTCTACAACTTCAGCCATTGTTCTTTAGATCCAGTCACAGTGAGTTCATGTTATTTTTAGATATAAACATTTAAAAATTAATCTTGACATGTTCATAAGTTTGGATCTAAGCCTATGCCTATTAATAACCTGAATCACAACAGATTTGCCATTACTTGTACACCTTATTTATTATTCTCATAGGCCCAATTCTGCCATCATATGCCTATCTCGTTATTATGATCAATTTTATCATCATATGCATGTTTTATCATTATGCGTATTCTTGTTCTCTTGCCTTCCTCTTTTCAATTTTTATTTTTATAGCCAGGCTACCTTCGAGCCTAGGCATACCGCTGAAATATGCGAATGCACGAAATTGGGAATGATGGGGAACATTAAAATTGGGCATAACTTGTATTGGGATTTTTGGGGGAATAATCTATACATTGATCTAAAGCTATAATTTAGGGATAACTCGTATTACGAATCATGATTGGGTTTTTTTGGGGGCGTAACATATATTGTACAATTTGATTAAAACTTGGGGAAAATGTTATATTGTGAATTATGACCGTAATTTAGGGTATATAAATCTGTAGGCTTAATTTAAGATTTAGCAGAACATGATAATAAAACTGTGAGTAACCTGCTGTAACTTACGGAGATGTTTAATTTGTTAAAATGACAAATCTGCTGAATATGTTGAAACTGAATACTATAGTTGAAAAACCTGTGATGAACATGAATAATTGTTTAAGAACGAATATGCCTAGATTTACAGTAATTAGAAACTGTAACCGCACTTAGACACAAGGTTATATTACACTTGTGGTAGAAGTCTGCCCGGAACCACCCGGCAAATCCAGCGTCCATAAGTGGTTAATCTAATGTGAGGGGTTGAGTGCGTAAATGGACACGTAACGATGCTAAGACATGAGGTTAAGTCCAACTTATAGTAGAAGTCTACCCAGAACCGCCCGAAAAATCCAGCATCCACAAGTGGTCGGTTTATTGCGAGAGGTCTAGTGCATAAACATACATATATATATATATATATATATATATATATATATGAAGATATGTATATAAAAGGGTAGAAATAAATGGCACTAATTGTGATTAATGGAAATGAGTTGGAATAAATAGGGAATGATAACAACCTATTATAATTAATTACATTAATGAGAATGTCATATAATAAGTAGGCTTGCCCTTGGGACAAGTGGAAATTATAACATAAGATAAAATAAAAGGAAAGGAAACTTATTAGTAAACCTTAGTTAAGAGAACTAAGTTAATAAGTAAACAACGACAAGTTGCAATGGCATGTTAAACGAAAAATAGGTGAATTGAGATGAAGTATACTTAATTACATATTATGTAAAACATGTTATTGTAACTATGGAATCAAACAACGAATAATATGAGGGGATTATAAATTACTTTCGTTAATTACAATCCGGAGATAAGAGACGGTAGATTACTTTCGTTATTTACAATCTAGAGAATAACATGTGATGGGCTTATTAATAAACTTAAATGGATTAAGTTATATATATATATATATATATATATATATATATATAACAAGCAAGGGGAATTTGGTAGCTTGAAAAGAAGTCAATGTGAATGGGATAACTTGTTAACCTGTAACACTTAACTTGTTTGAATCTGTGAGGGTAACATGAATCTATCAACTTAAATAGCGGTTAAGTAAACTTGCTTGAATCAGTGAGAGGGTTAAGTATCTTGTTAAATGTGTGGGACGGGTTATACATATAAACCCAACAAACTTAACCTGTTGGGATTATGCAATCTTGATTAAACTGTTAGGCATTACCTGTAGAAATCCTAGTAGTGGGAATGCAAGCCTAGGGGGAAGCTTGTGTCATCCGGTGTGTGGGACCCGTATCAGTTGGTAACCTATATTGGTATCAAACGGAGAACCCTGAACTAGGTCTGGGTCAAGGCACGCTTATGAGTTGGTTGTAAGAGGTCCATCTAAGGGACGGTGTAGGCGGCGCATTCCAACGGGGTCGTGTGCATGCATGGGTCCAGACTCCAGGGAGGATTAAGACGCTGTGACACTTATAGATATAGTATGTCCACATCCTGTAAACAACGGGTTGCCACTGTAGGAAGTGATACATACTACTGTTGGGACAGCACATGGTATCTACGAGTTAGGGAGTCGATCGATTGGGGGTAGTAATTAGGGTACACATAAACTTGCTTGTTTAGGAGTCCGTTATTACCGTTGGGGGTAACACCTGTCAGTTCTGTTTGGCTACCTGTTATTGTATGGGGTAAAGCCTCTCACTAGAAGTACACCTAAGTCTACCATATTGTACTTGTTGGGATCATCTTGTTTTTGTTACACTAGTATTGATGCAGAGAAAAGCATTAGAGAAGCGCAATATATTTTATTCTGTTTATCCTGTTTACCTTGTTATACTTGCCTTATGATATCTAATTCTCCAGTTTATATGCCTGTCATGATGCTTTTACTTGTTTATATGCTAAAAGTTACTGGATTTGCCATACTTTATGTTTGACCCATTTTGTTTCCTCTTCTCTCTCTTCCGTTTCTCCCCCAAGGTTCTCATGGTGGGAATACTCAAGCTTGATCAGGATTCTTCTTTCATTCTGCTTGGAGCTGCTTAGATTGTATTGCCTAATTTCGTATCTTCTCTTCTAAGGCTATATTTTGGGGATTATGCTCTTTTTATGTATTATTGTACTCTAATGATGATTTTGGTACAAGACAGAAGTTTTGTGTTTTCAGCATTTCAGACTTATTATGTAATTCGGTTTGAACCACGAACATTTTCCATTTAATAAAGTTTTTAATTCCGCTGTTATTTTATATCTGTCTTATGATGTTTCTTTTCCTATTTACCTATAACGCTTCACGAAACTTAATGCATTCTGATAAAAAAGTGACATTAACGGACGTGGGGTGTCACAATTTCTATGAATTCCCGGTTTTATTTTTCCATTTCTTGGTACATGATTGTTATTGATGATATTCTCACAACGGAATTGGGTGTGTTATACCAAGTACTACAGTTGTTATTCTACTGAAGGTGGCTCTTATTTTCATATGTTGGTTAGCCGAACAAGGAATTCATTTCAACTGACATCCACCAACTTCTAAAACTGCTATTCAATTCATGTGTACCAATTTATGGTTTTTGAAGTAGGAGTAGAAAATTGAATATGACTTTGGGTTTTTCTATGCCGTTTTAGAAATTGTTCAATCCAAGAAGTTCGACTTGATGACAGTTATCTACAAAATTGTGTAGAACGTGGGCATGCATTAAGATGTAAAGAAGCGGTTATTTTTGTGGAAGCTTGATTGAACGATGTTCTGGACTGATTGTTTTTGGCCTTCGCTTAGCCAGTCTCCTGAGTGTTACCATGAAACTTCAGTGCTATGTATAACAATTATGCTACCTGAAATAATGTTTTAATGCTTAATTTGTGGAAGAATAATGGAATGAAAACCGCTGATCAGTGTAGGAGAACATGTAGCAGCAATCTAGTCTTTTAAGAACATATGGGAAGCAGTGTAGTGGAGCGTTTGTGTATGGATTGATCGCACGAAATGCAGATGTTTAGATTTAGTTTATTTAATATTTTCTTTATGTTTGTATGTTTTAATGTATTTTACTTTTATGCATGTACTGTTATTTCTCAAGTTAATAAAAGTATACCAATTTTCAACATATATATATATATATATATTTGTGTATGAGGAAAATTTTAAAACCGCTCAAAAAAGAACAAAACCGCTTTGCGGTTTCCAGCCAATTCAAACTAAGATTTCGATGAAAAGGTTCGTTCTCTTCTTTGATAAGGCCACCTTCAATTCTACCTTTTTACCATATTGAAACTTAGATCTACGATTTACCCCAACCACATCGACAAATGTTTTTCCAACTCAAATCCAAAACGCAAAGTTCTACACCACCTGGTATTGATCTACTTTTCTGGTAATAATCTGCGTGACTCCAGCAATTTTGAGACTACATCTGAGTATCGACTCAATTAAGGCAACGATGATCACAAAGCACCGTCATGCGTTTACTTCAATCGATTCAAAAAAGTCACACTACTGAAGATCAAGCCACTGTGGACAAAGTGATATTTGGTGAAGCCGAGTTCAACGCAAGATTCAAAACCTCATCTATGGAGTCCTCTAACCGATCTTCTTTAATTTGGAACAATTTTGACTTCTAGATCAATGAAATATAAAAATGGTTTGTATTGCATCAAGTTCTACGGTTTAGAGAGATTTGCCCCGAAATAAATTCGATTTCATATTAGTTTGATTTACCGAAGATTAATATTTTTCAACAATCTTCTGGTTACACGAAAAGAGGTTTTTGATGTTAATTGTTTTGCATTTTTTGTTTTACATCGCCATTCTCTTCATGGATGTAAACGAATCAAATTTACGTTCTGGGCTTATTTCAACGTGGATGGCGAAATCGGTTTCATTGATTAGTATATATGCCAATTAATTGAGAAGGAAATTTTGTTGAACCGTTTTACATCTACGGTAGTTGATGGATGTAAACGAAACATCAAGAATTATATTGTTAAGAGATTGCAATTCACGTTAACGTTTACGGATTGTAGCAGACTCAAATCCACTTTCTCGGGCCTTCCTAAACTATTTTCAATTTCATAAGCACCCTTTTATGATTTTGATAAGCAACTTTCAGAAATGTCTACAAAATAGTTAACTTTGTTGGGTGCTAAAGTTTTGTATCGGTGTTGGAACATGTTGCATTTGTTTGATTGGTATGGTTCAAGATTTAGATTTATAGTTCAACTGCTTTCATCAGTACTGAATTCGAAGGCAAATAACAGGAATTTGTTATAACGATGATGACTGAGGTGCAAGTTCTTCACCCAGGACATATTTTGGTGGTGGCAGTTACTGTACACTAGTGGGATGATGGAGCTAAAACGTGTGATTTATTGATTGGAATTAAGAAGTTGTTTCAACAAGTAGACTCCAATTATTTCTTCTGCATGGAAATTATGGATTTGAAGTGCTTGGAAATAACCATGCTAGTGTTCTTCCTTGTTAAAACGTGGATGTTTAGTGCTAGTACATGGCTGGGTACATAAGACATGATAAAAATCAGTAACCAAGGTTACTTTAAGCAATCTGTTATTGCATATCAACATATGTAAGTTAGCACATAAAGAAAATCTCAGCACCAGTAGAAATTTCTCCTTTTGAAAGCCATATTTTAACCCTTTTACATCATATGATTGATGTGAACAAGCCAATTGCTAATCACGCATTGAAGTGGCCCAAGTTTTCTGGAATGGAGCGCAGAGGGATGCGCTTATTAGACTCATCATGGGTCTAGCTTACAGTATTTTATTGTATTTGTTTTTCGCATGTTTTCTCTTTATGTATCACGATTAGTATGTTAACCGTATCTATGTACTGAATTTTAGTAGTTAATAAATGTGTACCAATTTTCAAAAAAAAAAATGTGTGTGAAGGTTGCCTGCCTTGAGAAGTTATTAAGTTGCTGACCTACCTTGTTTGGGTATTAAGTAGTTAGGACTAGGTCTGGTCTTAAGGTTCACTCCTTGGATTTGGACCTAAGTCATTGGACTCTCCCTTACGAATGTCTTAAATGGCCATTGGGCCCGTCTTTCTCTCACAAGATATTAAATGATCCTAATAGACGACAGAGTATGAGTAGGGTAGTTCTCGAAGTAATGTCTGCTTCTTATGTAGGGGTTTAAAGAGGGCTGACCTAGGGAAGATCTGAATAAATAGCCTAAAAGAACCACCGTTTAAAGGAAGTATTAAGTGAATAGGAATCCATCCGTAGAGATGGCTAGACTGTAATAAGATAGTCCACCAAGATGGTTTTAAATGAAGGTGTTTTCCTACCTAAACCTGGTATTAAGTGGTTGTTACTATTTCTCAACCTACAAGGAGAATACATACATTTAACGACGTTGACGTTCAGAATGAGGTTATAAGTAGCGAGGGGTCCACCACGGGATATTAATTAACTGTAGGGATGTCCACCCTTATAAATTAGGTAATGGCCTTAAGTGACAAAGTATAGCCTACCTCATGGGTTATTATGTGACTATAAGGATGTCCGCCCTTAGACTTACATGTATGGTATTAAGTGACTGAAATGATGTCCACCCCTAAATTTACATATAGGCCTTAAGTGACTGTAAGGATGTTGGTCTTAACTGTTTAGTTGTGTATATTTGTTGTGTAGACGTAACATGAAGAATTTACATGGTCAAATATAGGAAATAGTCATTCCTAAACTTATATGATTTTCATTCTCTAAAACTTTATGTTCAGACCTCCTTCCTCTTAACATAAACAGGTTAATAGGTGAGGGACGCATGGATCTATGACGTGTAGTAATGCCCTGGAGATGAAGCCCTACGACGAAGGCTATAGTATCATATTGTATTGGGATAGTTATTGATGCGTCTTTATCTATTGTTATTCAGACTTGTTATATCTGACATTTATGACGGTTTTATTTATGGTACTTCTATTTGAATGTATTATATTTTATCCATTCTACTGTGTGAGATTTCGATTTCGTTTAAATTGCTATGTGATATCTATTTTTTGTATTTCCTTATAGGAACCAACGATCCGTTTAGAATGGTTCTAAGTTCCGATGGGCCTTTTTTGGGTCGGGATTTAAGCCCATTCCGGGTGGGTTGTTACATTTAGTATTAGAGCTTACGATACCTAATTACGAGGAAATATACGTAAAAGACACGTATTTGTTATTTGAAAAGGTTTTCAAACTATATATATGTACTATACACCAAAAACATACACAATTATACTAGGCAAACATATCTTTCTTCCTTTTTGGGTCTTGGTGCAATCTTAGGAAGTTCGCTGAAGGGTTTTTACTTTTTCGGATAGTGGAAATGGCTGACAACATGGTTGAGCAGGGGAAACTGGAAAGGCCTCGGTACTTGCCTGAATGGTTCCAATAGTATCTTAGGACTGTAGAATAGGTCCCTACTGCCAATCCTACCTAAGAAGAACCAGTAGCTCAACCCCTTGAAGGGCCCCTCAACTTTCCTCATCTTTGCAAAGATTTCGTGAGTTTGGGAGGAAAGCTATTTTTGGGAATTGAGAGCTTTCTTGGAGCAAAACCATAAATAACTAAGTGAGAACGGATCTTCGTGGTGAACAGATGGGACGACCAGCTTAACCATAGGGTAACGGCTTGGCATTTGAAAGAAGAGGCCCCAGAATGGTGGAACGTGATTTGGAAGAGAATGTGGGTAGAGTGTTTACATAGGAGGAGTTTAAGACCTGCCTTAGGACAAAGTTCTTACCTAGTGTCGAGATCAACCTACGAATAGAAAGGTTCATTCAGCTGAAGCAAGGGGATTTAAGTATGAGAGATTATGTAGCAAAATTATTTGAGTTATCCAAGTTTGGAAGGGGGTTAGTGGACATCTTGGTGAATGAAGCAATTAGCTGTGTTAAAGGACTGAATTCCCCGTTAAAAGAAATGTTATTAGCCCAGGTGACACTTGGAGCTACGTTCGAAGCCCTTGTCGAGATAGTTATATCCTGTATACGATTGAGGAGATTAGGGAATTTAAGAATGAGAAGGGAGAAGGTGCCTCTATTTTTAGGAAGAACAAAAAGAAAAGTTTTTGGCATAAGAAGAAGAATGGAGGAAATTTTGAAAAGGAGGCTTAGGTATGTTCGAGGTGCCATAAGAAGGGCCATGAGACCAAGGACTGCATAGTGAACCTGGCGAAGTCGTAATTTAAAGGAAAGTGCTTTAGTTTCCATGAGGATGGGCACTTAGCAAGATACTTCCTTAAACTGAGAGTAGTATAGAGTGTATAAAACTATGCCTTGGAGGTAGCGCCAATTCAAAGTCAACCCCTTAGAGATCAAGGACAACCAGTGTTTGAAAATATAATTTCTATCCAAGGAATTCTTTGTGTACTGCATTTGATTTGGGGCGACCCACTCCTTCATTGCTAGAAAGATCTTGATTCCTTAAGTCTTCCCTTCTCTTTTGCTAGTCATACAATAAGGGTGTCTAACCCTATTGGAGGGACTATGCAACTTTCACTTATGTGTAAAGACTTATTATTAGACATCGGTGATGTCGACTTCTTTTGCGATGCATATTTACTTGAACTTGAGGGGTAAGTCTCATCTTAGGAATGGACCGGATATCATTTTGTAGGGCAATCCTTAACTGTGGTAGGAGAGTCGTTTTCTTGAGAAGTCATGGTGGCTATGGCTTAGAAATCCCTTGTAGGATTGATAACAAGGAATCAACCTTATTGTGTTCCTTATCATCTAATGTAGAAGGACCATCTTCAGTTCCTATTGTGTGTGAGTTTTCAGATGTATTTGAGGAAGTCATAGGACTTCCACCCCATAGAGAGATATCCTTTAGGATAAACCTCGAAAAGGAGGCGAGGCCGGTAGCATTACCATTAAGGCAAATGGCTCCTAAGGAAATGAGAGAGCTTTATAGACAAATCTATGAGTTATTGCAGAAAGGGTTTATTCATAAGAGTACATATGAGTGGGGTGTACCAATAGTGTTTGCCATAAAATTTGATGGATCATTAAGATCATGTATGGATTATAGGAAACTGAATAAGATGACTAAGAAGAGTAGATACCCTTTACCGATGATTGACGATTATTTTGACCACTTGGGAGGTGCCAAAATATTTTCTCTATTAGATCGGGATACCAAATTTCATCTGTTAAGAATTTCGGGTGAGAGTAAGCCTAAGTTAGCATTTAGGAAACTAGATGGATTATATGAGAAGGAGGTTATGCCCTTGGAATTAATAAATGCTCCGCTTTCTTTGTAGACCTATGAATATGGTATTTAGGGGGATATTCAATAAGATAGTGGTTGTGTTCGTAGATGATGTTCTTATATTTTCTAAGGATTTTAAAGAGCATGAGGATCACTCTAGAAAAGTCCTATGAATCTAAAGGGAAAACCAACTTAAGACTAAGTTTTCGAAATGCATATTTTAGAAGGGAGAAGTCAATTTTTTAGGATATATTGTTTTGGTGAAGGAACTAGCAATATTCCCTACTAAAGTAAAAGCTATCCAAAAGTGGGGAATACCCGGCAATGCAACGGAGGTCAGGAGTTTTCTTTTGTTAGTGAGTTACTGCATAAAGTTTATTAAGGACTTTGCAAGGATTGCAATCCTCTAACCCAGTTGACGAAAAAGGCTTATAAGTTTGTGTGGAGTGAGAAATGTAGTTCTGCCTTTGAAAAGTTGAAGTAGTCTCTCACGAGTGTGTTTATTCTTATTGTTCTTGATGGAGTGAAGATGCTCACAGTTTTTATGGATGCATATGGAACTAATTTAGGAGTGGTACTCATCTAGGGGGGTAGAGTAGCTGATTATGCAAGTAGTCAACTTAAGGACCGTGAGAAGAGGTACCCCGTCCATGACTTAGAGTTAGCATCTTTAGTTTTCATAGGAGAGAAGTTTGAGCTATTCACTGACCATAAGTCTCTTTGATTTTTGTTTTATCAGCGAGATCTGAACCTTCGACGGAGGCGATGGATGGAATATCAATCAACATTCAAATTTTCCATTCAGTATACCCCTGGGAAGGGTAATGTCGTAGTCGATGCTTTAAGTCGGAGACTTGCTACCCTTAGTTCGATTGCTTAATGAAAATAATTATAATTTCTTTCTAGTTTTAATTTGCAACTGCCATTCGAGGTAGCATAAGGATTTCTTGGAGTTATGGAGGTAATAACTCTCTTGATAGAAAGAATTAAGAATGAGTAGACCGTGGTAATGAGTTAAGGTCATTAAAGGAAAAAAAATCTGAGGGAGAATCTTTTTATCGTTTGGATAGTTATTTTTTGGATGGTTATGGTAATTTGAAGAGAGATAATAGACTTTATGTCCCTAGGAGTGGAGATCTTAGAAAGGAGATTCTTGAGGAGTGTCATCGATCCAGGATGACCATACACCCTAGAGGAGATAAAATGTTTAGGGATATGAAATGAAGTTTTTATTGGAAAGGAATAAAGAAGGATGTTGCGGAATTTGTTGCTAGATGTTTGACTTGTCAAAAAGTCAAAGCCGAGCAAGGTAAGCTTAGGGGACTGTTGTTTCCCTTGGAGATTCCCACCTGGAAACAGGAACACGTTTATATGGATTTTATTGATGGTATTCCTAGGAGTCCAAAGGGAAATGAAGCTATATGGGTCATCGTGGACCGGTTAAGGAGAGCACCTATTTCATCCCGATCAAGAAGAATAAAACCACCGCTTTATTAGCTCAGTTGTATATCAAGAAAATTGGTAGACTACATGGGATTCCGACTATTATAGTTAGATATATACCCATAATTTACTAGTGAATTTTGGAAGAGCCTTCAAGCAACTTTAAGGACAATGCTGAGTTTGAGTACAGCCTATCACCTGCAAACCGACGGTTAGACAAAGAGAATAAACAGAATCCTAGAGGATATGCTTAGGTCATGCATCATCAAATTCATAAGAGCTTGGGAGCAACACATGCCTTCGGTAGAATTTTCGTATAATAATAATTGCCAAGCGACAATTGGTACAACACCTTACAAGGCATTGTATGGGCGGCCTTGCAAATTTCCTACTTGTTGGTGTGAAACTACCAACAAGATTCTACTCGGACCAGACCTTATCCATAAGTCGTATAAAGATTATCGCTTTGATTCAGCAGAGGATGAACGCTACACAGGACCGGTAGAATCATATGTGGATAGAAGGAGGAAAAAACTTGAGTCTAGAGTTTGAGATTTGGTATTTGTTAAAGTTTCCCTTATTAAGAAGACTATCTAGTTTGGAAAGATCGGGAATTTGGAACCCAAGTTTATTTGAATTTTAAGGATCGGGAATAGGATTAGGAAGCTGGCCTATCATGTGGATCTTCCTGAGCATTTATCGGGGTCCATAACATTTTCCATGTTTCTCATCTTTGGATACGCCTTCGTGATTCAACCGTCAGACTCAAGCTAAATAATGTAGGGGACTTACATAGCGCTGAGTTGGAGTCTTGGGTGCCTCATGCCACTGCAAGGATCGTGAAGCATGGAATCAAAAGACACCGCAACAAATCTATTCGACTAGTCCAAGTACAATGGGGAGATAACCCTGTGGAAAACACCTGGGAAACTGAGGAGAAGATTAGGAAAACTCATCTAGAGCTTTTCTCGGGTAATTATTTCCTCTCAATTTCTGTTTATAGTTGCATTGTGGTTGCTAGATTGGATGGTAGGAGATGGTTACAAAAAATGCACTGTGCACCCATATAGAATTATATGCATGTTAGGGTGTTTTGCATACACATAACATCACTTACTACACATGAATGAGCTCACTTTTGCAAATCTGCAGTTCATAATCACTATGAGTTATAAATTTTTATGGATGCTTATAAAATAACATGTACGTACAACATGATTTCTTAGAGCGAGTTGTGTTCTTCGCCCCTTCGAAAGATTTCGAACGGAATCTCTTATAAGGCGAAGAATGCAACACCCTGTAAAATAAACTTAATATAGACATAAGGTAATTTAAAATAAATAATAATAATCAATAATATGTTAATGGGACGAAAAATGGAATTTTGAATAATTGGGAAATATGCCACGAAAGTATTGTTATCGCGTTCCTGGCGGGCATCCAATCCATTTTCATATTTTATTTACTGAAAATGGAGCCCATATGTAAAGATATTAAAAAATAGGTTGTGCGTAAATATTGTCACCCAAAGCTTGAAATTTAAATAGATTATATATATATATATCCGGAGCATATTCACTATGGATTAGCATGAAAAGAATATTCCAAGTGAATTTTAAATTGTATGTATATATTCTGTGCAATGGGGGACAAAGATAATCGATCTAAGGCAATAAATATTCATAATTTATAACAAAATTATGTTACAGGAGAATTAATTTATCTACATTCTACCTTCTCTAACTGAGTTCTCTATAGATTTATGATTTTGTAATTTGGTTTATATATGCATATGAGATTCTAATTCTTATGTATATATATTATAGAAGGATTGGAGCACGGGTTCATAGGCTGAATTCAAATTCAATTTTATAGCAAATTCTATTGTTTTCTATCTCAAAAAAATTTAAGTGGAAATCCTTTAAGTTTGTTGTTACTATAGATAAGTTTGGATTATTCTGCCTAGGAAGATTTGGATTTCTACGAAAAGAAAATAATATCAGATCCTCCAAATCTTCCATTATTTATGATTGTATGTCGAAATGCTCAATTAGTTATAGTTGTGTTTGGGTTATTGATGTATTGGAAGAAAAGACATTTGGGTATTGGTATGATTCTTGAATATGGTCTAATTCCCTTGCTGTAAATTTGTAAAGTTATACATACATACATATATATATATATATATATATATATATATTTTAGTTATAATATCTTAAGGACTTGAATACTGCGAATTGAATAAGTTTAAGCGTTTATTTCTAAAATAGATCGTTTGAATGTATTAATTGCAAATTATTAAAGTATTAAAAAATTTATAAAAGAAAATTACATATAAAGTGAATTAGTACTAGAAGGAGGATTTTACTTATGTATTTGGAAATATTACACCTTGTCCTTATTTCGTTATTAAAATAATCATTCAAGCCTTGGTTACAAGTTGAATATATATGTTGTTATTTTCCTTTTACTTAAAATATATGTTTATGCTGTTGTTGAGGAATGTAGGGAAATGGACTTATACACCTTTATTTTGTTAACGTTGACATTTCAAACGAATTAGGACGTTTTTCTTCGAACGCTTAATTTACGTCCCATTTATTACTATATATTAATAGCGTAATTAAACGTAATATTAACGCATATTAGATTTTTTTATTAAATACATTTAAATTAGGTAATAGAGTTTGAATGTCCCTATAGGAATTCGTGTGTTTGTGAGTTAATGGATTTTAGTTATAATCAATGACACACGGACATGAGGTTAACCATTTATTATAGTAGAAGCCTACCCAGAATCGATCGACATATCCAACATCTACAAGTAAGATTAGTTAATATGAGAGGTCTAGATATCATGGGCCATTATAATTAGTGCAGTAAGACATGAGGTTAAGGCCAACTTGTAGTAGAAGCCATCCCAGAGCCACCTGGCAAATCAAGCGTCTACAAGTTGTCGATTTAATGTGAGGGGTCTGATATGTGTGTGTGTGTGTATATATATATATATGTATGTATGTATGTATATATATATATTTGTGTGTGTATGTGTGAAGTAGGCCTTCCTTGAGAAGGTATGGAGTGGCCGACCTACCTTGTTTGGGTATTAAGTAGTTAGGATTAGGTCCATTCCTATGGTTCACTCCTTGTTTTATGAGCCAAGTCATGGGACTCTCTACTACAAAGGTCTTAAATGGTCATTGGGTCCGACTTTATCTTACAAGGTATTAAGTGGCCCTAGTAGACGATAGCATATGAGTAGGGTAGTTTTCCAATTAATGTCCGCTTCTTATCTAGGGGCTTGGAGAGGGATGACCTAGAGACGTTTTGTATAAATGACCTAAAGAAACTACTGTCTAAGGTAAGTATTAAGTGACTAGAAGTCCACCCATAGGAATAGCTAGATAGTAATAGGATAGTCCTCCAGGAGGGTCTTAAATGAAGTTGAGTTCCTATTTAAACCTGGTATTAGGTGGTTGGTACTAGTTCTCAACCTACAGGGAGAGTATATATATTTAATGACGTTGAAATCAAAGGACAAGGTCTTAAGTGGCTAGGGGTCCTCTATGAGGTATTAAGTGACTGTAGAGATGTACACCGTTAATAAATTAGTTAATGGCCTTAAGTAACTAGGAATAACCTACCTCGTGGGATATTAAATTACTATAAGCATGTTCGCCCTTAGATTTTACATATATGATATTAAGTGATTGGAAGGATGTCCGCCCTTAGATTTACATATAGGCCTTAACTAAATGTAAGGTCGTCCACCTTAGATTTTTAGTTGTGTATGTTTGTTGCATAGACATAACATGAAGAATTTACATTGCCAAATATAGGAAATAGTCATTCATAGACTTATATGATTTTCATTCACCAGAACTTTATGTTCTCACCTCCCTCCTCTTAACATAAATAGGTTAGTAGGTAAGTATGATGGATCAGTGTGTATAGTGATGCGCTAGAGATGGAGCCCTACGATGAAGGCTTTAGTTATTTTATGGAAGTATTAGTATTATTATCATGTTGTATTGGGACAGTTATCGATGTATCTTTATCTATTGTTATTCAGACTTGTTGTATCTAACATTTATGACAGTTTTATTTATGGTACATCTATTATATTATATTATATTATATTATATCCCTTCTACTACGTGAGATTTCGATTTCCTTTATATTGCTTTATGATATCTGTTTTTGGTATTTCCTTATAAGAACCAAAGATCCGTTTAGAATGGTCCTTAGTTCCGATGGCCTTTCTTAGGTCAGGATTTAGGCCCATTCCGGGGGGAAGGGGGGTTGTTACACTCTATCTAATGAACCCCTTATCCAAAATTTCACCCACTTCCTTGCTAAGCTCTCACCATTCCCTCGGAGCTTATGACGAACATGAAATGCTACTAGCTTCGCTTTCTCATGAAGATAGATCCAAAAATCAATCTCCCTCTTAGAAGGTAGTTGTCTCACCTCCTCGAATACATCCAGATACCCGCACATAATGGGTACATAATCGATGTCAACAATGGAAAATTTTAGGGATAACAAAAACTCAATATGACAAACCCCTGTGGGTCGCAAGAAATCTCGAGGGTCCTACCACTACAAGTCATCAATCGTACGACTCCTCTCCTCTTTTAGTCAAGAATAGCCCCGTAAATGGCTAAGCAGTCTATCCTTAAGATCATATCGTACCCAGAGAACCCTAGCATGTAGGCATCACTTTAAAATTAATGCCTAAAATAAAAAAATTCTAACCCAACAAAGCATAAATAAGTATGTCAAACCACCTACGGGGTTTGAAATAACTATAGGATCAGTAATATTTGAGATATCTAGGTGCAAACAATTGACCAGTATGCCAATAATAAACAAATGAGATACTCCATAATCAAAAAGAACACGAACAGAAAAGTCAAATATAGAAATAAAACCTTATACAATCACCTTCCTACCTCGATCTGGACCACTGCTAGTCGGAGCTGCCTCAAAAATATGAACATGTGCTGCAGATGTACTAGTTCTCTGTCCTGTCTTATGTGGACATGGTTTACTAATATGCCCAATTTTCCTGTAGTTAAAGCACTTCTCTCCCATCGTGGTCATTTTACAATCTTTAATGGGAATGTCCCCTCATCCTGCAACCATGACATCTAAACTCTGTTTTATTTGGTCCTTTCTGAGACCCGCCAATTTGTTTCTTCTTGCCTTTATGTTTTCCCACCATTTCTTCTTTGAGCCAACAGACTTAGGAACTTCTCCTTTAGCATCTTTAACCTCTTCCTGTTAATCCTTATGCATCAAAGTCATCTTCACTAATTCTGCAAAAGTATCTTCCATCGGAATATGAGTCATAACTAGTCCCTGGAGGGGATAGTTCAGCCTCTCACAAATATAAAAGCTTTCTTATTAATTGTATTGACCAAGTCCATCCCAAACCTCGATAGCTCAATAAACTGATTTATATACTTCTTGGCAGAATGATCCCCTTGCTTCAAGCTAAGAATATGCTCTAGCTTCCTACCCTCTTCTACTTGCGATAGAAATTTCCTCTCAAACTTATCTCGAAATTCTGCTCAATTTAAATCTCTACCCTTGGCCTCAACAATCTCCCAACAGAATGATGCTTTCCCTTTCAATTGTCATGCAGCCAACTGAACCCTCTGTCTATCCCCAAGCTCTAACAATAAAAAATATTCAATTGATATCCCTGATCCAAGAACAAGCTTCCACAGTAATCTCTATACTCGTGAAAGTTTTGTCTCCTAAATTCACGAAATCCTTAAAATGTTTGTAGAGGTCGGTGGTTGTTTGTGGATTAGGAGGAGGAACCACCACAGCGAACGCTAGAGCTTGCATAGGCATCTATCCGTCAGTTAGTATTGTAGCTTCTAAGTGTCCAAGAAACTAACCAAGAATCGGAACACCTTCAGGAAGATTAGGGGCCCTAGACATGTTGCGTAAAAGAGAGAAGATGGAGAATTTAGAAATCGAAAGAGTCAATGGGTAGTTGTAACTGACTTGAGGGGATACTCTTTTAGTTTCTAAAACAACTTTCGGTCTGAAAATACATGTATACTTTTGAAAAGAATTTTCTTTTAAAACAAAGTTTTAGTTATCCTATAACCTTAGGTTCTTATACCAAATGTAACACACACCCCTTAACATCCCCCAAAACAGGGTTACATCAAGAAATGTGAAGCATTATTGGTATGAATACATAAATATACATCATAGAGACTAATATTCATAAATTAATAAATAATTAAACATAATGGAAAATAATTTAAAACCGTGACATTACAATTATTTAAAACCAACTGCCTCAAAAAATGATAATACCACATGTCTCATGAAATGAAATAAATCTTAATCATCGAAATACAACTAGAAATATCCATCAATAAGTCATTAGTACAACCAAACTATGGAATAAGATAAAATAACAATAAGAATACATTATCTACAATGATAAGCTGCCAAGAGAAATATGGTGAACAATCCACACTAAGCACTTCCAATCTGTGAGCTTGGGGGGAAGAAAATGGAAAGAAGAAAGGAGACTGGGCCATACATAAAGTCTGGTGAGCTGTATAATTACTAGTAAGATTGCAAAGTAAAGGAAAAAGACAAAATAGTTGTTCTAGTGTCAGATAGGGTAAGCGTCTGTGCACAACTAATATGTGAACATATAGGAAACATGTGCAAGGATTGTAAGTATGGTCGATTGTCATCTCATTCAATAAAATTTGATTATTTGTACTTTTACAATTTCAAAGCATGATATAATTGAATAATTTTTCCTACTATTATTCATGATCGACTGCTAAAAACCATATAGAGATAACCTATGCCTATAATGGGCCTTAGGCTTATTAGGCCCGACCCATCAGAAAAAGACATAACATTAACACATACATTGCAATATCTTATGTCCCCCAATCGGTTCATGCAAATTGTACCGTCGGAATGCAACTACACTCACCTCCATTTGGACCATCTTACTGCCTAGCACAACATGAGCATGCCATAATATCCTTTTTAATGTGAGATTGTCTGTGATAAAATTGTATGCTTTCTGGTATGGATTCCCACAATAAACTTACTTGCCCCAAATCCCTTTGATTAGGACCTCCATAGACATGCCATAGAGTTAGGCTTATAACTTAACTTTTGTTCAATTTTTTAAGCCCAGTTGCTTGTTTATCAACCATAGCCATGGAATAATCATAGAATGTCTAATCACAAGGCAACCACAAAACTGACTAATCACAAGGCCACCATAGAACCATAAAATGCCCAATCATAAGGCCACCATAGAATGCCTCATCACAAGGCCACCATAGAACCATATAATAATCGTAGAATGCCTAACCATAAGGAAACCATAGAACCATAAAAAACCATCGAATTAGACTTATAAACATAACATCATTTTGAGTTGAATTTCATTAAACCAATTTGCCCACTTATTCATAACCCCATGTTATAATTATATTTCATTAAGACAATTTGCCCACTTATTCATAACCCCATGTTATAATTATATTTGCATCTATTCCACATTTGTTTATTCTGATTCTTTGTGTTTGTACAGTCTAACATGTTTATACAAATATGTTACGGTCCATTTTATGTCATAACCTCTGCCATAGTCATTTTGCAAATATTATCAAGTTTGCCTATTTTCAGTAGATTATATGTCAATTTAGCCTCAAATTATCAAATCCTCTTTTTTTATAATTCCAATTGAATCATATTTCCCAACGTACGTAAAGTAAAAAACAATCAGTAGCATAGAATTAGGCACACAAATCAATGCCCAAATCAATCGTATGCATATGTCAATATCGTAAATTTAGGCATATTATGGGTGTAACCATGATAAACTGTAAAATCAGATGCAAAATGGGGAAAAGAAGACTGGAAGATATCTTTAGGTATTTTAAACATTAACTAAATAAAACTATAAGGAAGAAAGAAAACTATAAAAATAACTTACAGAAAAGAATATTTACAAAAAAGACTTAACTTACAAGAAAAATAAACAATAACTATAAGAACTGTGAATAGAAATATAAATTAACAACTACAACTACTATTAGACTTATTTGCCTAAACATGACAAAAAAATAAAAATTATAAAAACTCGCCGAAAAGCTTACAACGTGGCCACGGTAGAACCTACCTCTATAATATAAATATATAAAGATGAAAATGTTTTATTTAACAAATCTCAATTTCCTTAAAAGCTAGTTTAGGTTGGCTTGTCTCCAAAATAGAAGACTAGTCTGGGTGGGGTAGAAATTTGTGTTGTGAAGAATGAGGGGGCGGGGGTTTTGGAGGTTTATTTATAGGTAGGGCAAAAGATCCTACGTCATTAGATTTATGGATTAAATATGAACCAGCCATGTCCTGGACTAATTCAGCGTTGCCATGTCAGCCCTGGATTTGAAATAGGCCTACCAGGAAATAACACAATAGCAAACCACGCTGTAAAAATCTCATCCGTTTAATTCGATTTCCTGCCAGGCACGTAAACATGCCTAGCACGCGATGGGTCGACCCATCATTGCTCGGGTCGACCTATAGGTCGACCTGGAAGATGGGTGAGTCGTCCCGTCCAACATTTATATGTTTTTTCCTTTTCTTGGTTGTTCAAATTTCAGTTTCAGAACTTTGGATTGTTATATCTTATTTGTTTTACGTCCGTTTTTTGTAGTTCGTTTTACGCAAACTATATATGTATCTGAACTAGAAATCGTAACGGACTCAATGGTGCAATTCCCGTTGTCAAATTCTGATAATTTTACCACTTATTCATTAATTAGTTAATTTGATAATTAATTACCGTGTATTAAAATTGGCTTGTTACATGCTCTCCTCTATGTGGGAATCACTCATCTCTCAAAAGAAGAAAACTATTTAAGAATACTACCAAATGGACGAAAACACCAACTCATAGTAATAATTTCACTGGTCAAGACACTCATTTACAACATTGCAAAGATCACAACTGACTAGTACTATAAATAACACATTAATTCCTTTTAAGGTGGCTTCTAAGAACTCGGTCCTATAAGTTCTTAGTTTTTTCGATTGTTTCATTAGCGTTCAAAGCATCAAGTTGCGGATTTCTCATGACCAACTTGTATTTTTTTTTAATGTTACCAAATTTCTCTATACCTTTATTCACCTATACTAATATATTCTTACAAACTCATTCAACCTTCTCTAATGAAATAACCCTTGAATTAAGGATAGGAGGATTATTATATGCATATATTTATTTAAATTGTAATACCACTCACGTGTTATTAGTTTTAATAATTATGTTTTCATTTAAATTTCCAACATTCTTGAGGACTACTTGTTTAAGTTGAGAACAAGGAAAATGCAATTTAGTAGTCGTTAATGGATAAGACAAGGAATAAATGCCCATAATTTAAGCATATCATCATGGCGAAAAATGTGTTAACCAGTCAACCACAGAAATAAACTGTTACAAGGGTGGAACAATACTACAATTAATGTGAACCCACGCTTCACTAGCCAAACGAATGCTAAGATTTACATATTTGATTAGGAACAAAGAACATGGCTCATTCAGATTTTTCATGTTACAGTCTCGGCTCATGGCTACATAAGTTATGAATCAATAATGGAAAAAAAAGTCATAAGGGATATATAAAATTTCACATCTAAGAAAATCTATGTATTTCAACTCTAACATATAAAAAACACATGTAGCATAAAAATGGAAAACTAATAAATTTCCACCATCTTACTTGTCTCTTTATACATAATAACTACAAAAGAGTAGGCAATGTATTTCCCAGCTAAAAGCAATCAGAAAACAATTCCAGAATAGAAAACAAAACAAGGTAATGAACCCGATCACTTCAAATTGGATACAGAAATGTTCATAATAATGATGATTAACATTATATGAGAAATAAAAATAATACCTCTTACGTAAATTCAAACCGGAGACGCTTGTCTAGGGTTAGGGACTTAGATCAATAGTGTGAGAAGGATAATTACACAACGACTGACTACTAATGATGTTGGTTAGAGTTACGCAATTGGAATTTTTTGGAGGTGATGACAATGAAGGTGGACGTTTTCTTGAGGTGATAAATTAAAAGAAAATATTCCCCGAAGGACGTGGAGATAAAGAAAAAGACGATTTTGTTCTTACACAAATTATATTTCCATCCTAGCTTTTTATTAAATAACGTTTTACATATAATTTGTCAAGTCAAATAGCGTTTGGAAACCCGAGCTGGCATAGCGTACTTAAGGAAATATGCTGAAACGCTATACATGGATGCTATCAATAGTTCATTTTGTTATAGTATAGCCATTTATTCTAGGATGTTGTTACGATCTCTAAAATCTCATGGTCTGATACCAATTGTTAACCTAAGTGAATTGTGTGTTATGTATATAGCAAATAAATATCTAATAATATAAACAATTCAGTATAATAAAGTAAGTAAATAAGAGTAATCACACTAGAATTTTTATACTAGTTCGGACCTCCCGTCCTACGTCCACTTTCGAAGCTCCCCTTCAGTATTTCACCAACCAATTGCCCTTGCTTCTCTAGAGGGATACACTTCAATACAAAAGGTTTTTTTTACAAGAGTGTGTTCTAAACAACGCGAATTTTGACTAATAGTACAATGATCTTCTTATATCTCCTTAAGTGTTATATACATGGTAGTGTATGAGAATATGGAAGAATATGTGATCATGATTTACAAGTTTTGAATACAAGAAGCATTAGAGATAGAATAGATGGATAGAGTAAAGAATTAGAGAAGTTCTCTCTCGATCGATCTTGAGTGGTGTGTGTGTGTGAGAGGGGGGGGGGGTTGTAGACTTGCTTTGAGTAGTCACTTCCATTTCCTTTTAGTCCTGGAAATGCTTATGTTCATGGATGAAGAGTTTTGATGAAGAGATACCCTTTCAGATTTGGTTATTGCTTCCTTTAAAAAACTCCTGAACACAGTTTCAGACGTTTGGGCATGAAGGTTAGACGTCTAACTTGTGGTACCAGACGTTTGACTCTGCCATTCTACATATATGGTTGTGTAATTCAGTTAGTAGAGGCGTGTCTCTCACTTGTAAGTGGAATTAGGTTCGATTCCCAATAAGTATCTAATTTTTTATATTGTTTGAGTGTCTTCTATTTAAGTTGATACATCAACTCTTCCTTCTCTTTCGTTTCGCTCCTTCTCTTCATTTAGCTTACTTTTTAAATATGTTGTATTATTTTGTGGTAGTAGGCATATAATAGTTCTGAGTGTCTGTGTTGGCCTGAAATAACTTAACAAATATGTTTGCAGTAATTTTATACAGTTGTTATCATCAAAACACTGAAACAATGTTTCCAACATGATTGATATATTTTAGAGGAAGTGGTAAATAATTGGATCGTACCTAACATAAAAAAAAAAAAAAAAAAAAAAAAACTTTTTTTAGTCTTGAATATTTTTTAGACATGGTTCCATTAGATGTGAAATTCTTATAGTTGCCGATTTGGGAGGGCAATGATTTTTTTCTGTTAAAATCAGGTTGAAGGACTTTAATAATTAGTTTTAAGAACAACATTTCTAAATAATTAGTTTTAAAGACATTTTTACAGAAAAATATAAATTCATTTACCTTTTAAGTAATACAAGAAATTGATAAATTCATTTATCATTATTTCTATATAACTGAAAATTGATAAATTATTTTTGTAAAATTATCCCTAAAACTAATTTTTCGAATGTGATGTCCTTAAAATTTATCACTTTAAATAAAATGTGGTGCTAAGGGCACTCCAATTTCCTCTCTCTATTACCACAACTAAAAAATTAAAACACTTTAAATTCTCTATGTTTCATAATACCACATTGATCTTTGAACAAATGAAGTCAATCGAACGAACGACAATCAACCGTCGTCGAAACAATATACGTACGATGTTTAGCCACCATTCGAAATTACTGTTCACCGCAACAAAGCATGATTCCATCAATTTCATTCACGTCAAATAACACTCAGTGCAATCTTCAACCAAACCGAAATTAGGGTTAATAACTTACTTGATTGAGGTTTAGACGACGATGCATATGCTGATTTCTTCTTCCTCGACATTAATAGCGTCGAATGATTCACGATGATCGGAATTAAATCTAGGGTTTTCGAAAGTGAGAACGAACGAATTGAAGCTAAGAGGGAGAAATAAGTATAAACGATGATAGCCCCTATTTTTTAATGTGAGGTATTAGGAAGAGTAGAAGAATAATTTTTATGATATTTTTTTAGTTATGATAATAAAAAAATAGAAAATTGGGGCTCTTTTAGCGCAACACTAAATAAATAGGGCATTGTCATTGATACTCCAAATATTGTTAAGAGAAGGTCAAAATTTAAAAACACTCCAATCATAAAAATAATGTTAAGGGGGGTCACATACTTAATTTTTTACGTTTCCTTTTACCCTCGTAATAACATCTGGTAATAACATCAGTTACCATCCCAAATCCAAATCAATTTCAAATGCAAAAAAACCAAATCCCTAAATTATTTGAAAACATAAAAAAGCAATTGTTTTAGGAGAAATAATGGTATGAACAAAGAATGTTGTACCGTACTAAAAAAATAATTGTTAGATATATGTATATCGATTTTCTATCAATGATATTTTTTCATCTAATCTAACAAATAAAATTATTAAAAATTTGATATAAGAATCTGATGTGGTTGACTAATATAACATATAAATTTTTTTGATTAACAAATTAAAAAAAGATTATTATAAACAAGACTAATTTGGTAAAATAAAGTTTATTTGTTAAGGGGTACTCTCTTCGTTGGTACTCCGCTCGACAAATTTTATTTGAAGAAAAAAAAAAATTTGACCAACCCTTGACTATCTGTCAATAACAACCTCGAATAAATAAGCCTTTGGATGAAAATTGCGGTGATTTTTTGTGAGAAAATATCCCTTTATGACCTAGTTCCTCTCTTTCTATTTCTCTGCCCTAATCAAACCGGAACTCCCGAAACACCGGCGAAAGTTTTAGAGTAAAGGCCCTCAAATCAAGGAGCTTGCACTTCTAATATGGATCCATCATATCAATCTATTACCGGAGGTAACGGTGCCGTCACCGCGCAAACCGGCGTCGATCCTCCCGACCCCACCGCGGCTTGTGACGATGAGAAGCAAAACCTAGGAAAAGTTATCAATTCGATCGAGAAAACCTTAGGA
Source organism: Allium sativum (assembly GCA_030737875.1). Taxonomy (NCBI): domain Eukaryota; kingdom Viridiplantae; phylum Streptophyta; class Magnoliopsida; order Asparagales; family Amaryllidaceae; genus Allium; species Allium sativum. The sequence continues at coordinate 196,045,798 of CM060910.1, read as the reverse complement.
CTTTTGCATCAGCTTTATCTTACTGTTTCTTCTTTCAATGTCGCTGCTCAGTTACCGCTTCTTCAGAGATTGAATGGCTTGGTGATGGAGCTTGATTCAATGCAGAGAACGTCTGAAGGGTGCAGCATTCAGATTCCAGTGGAGGTGCTCAACTTGATTGACGAAGGCAAGAATCCAGACGAATTCACAAAAGATGTGCTGAATGGTTGTGTTTCAAAGAATCAGATCACCAAAGGGAAGACTGATGCCTTCAGGATAGGAATGGCAATGGGGCGGGTTGGGGCGGGTTTCTCATGCCCCAGACCCGACCCGGACTTTTTAAACCCCGCCCCAAACCCGCCCCGTAGACCCAGTGCGGGTCTGGAATTTCGCCCCGTACCCGAAACCTGTACGGGTCAGGGTAGACCCGACCCGCCCCGCGACCCGGGGATATTATGTTCTAGTATATACAAAGTTATATATTTATATATTTTTATCACTAAATGACAAATTATATGCATATTATAATGTGTTCACAATGACAAGAGAATATTATAAAATGAGTTGCAAGATAATAGTTCAAAATGTGTGCATTTGTTATTGTATGATTATCATTGATGCAACTTAATATAATGAAAATTTTATACTTTGTCAATTAAAAGAATATAATATTCAAGTTACAACCATGTAAATTTAAGAAGATTAACAAGTAATAGTTATAGTTATAAAGAGTTTGAATGATGTTTCGATCATGCGGGTCGGGTTGGGGCGGGTTAGCCATGCCCCAGACCCGACCCTAGACCCGGACCTCCAAAAGCGGGTCGCGGGTCTACCCGCCCCGAAGACCCTATGGGGCGGGTCTAAATGGGTCAAAACAGGGGCGGGTCAAGCGGGTTTGGACCCTAGACCCGCCCCATTGCCATCCCTACTTCAGGAGCTTGAGAAAACACCTCTTGGAGGAGCTTGATCATACCTTTCCCGACGAGGCTGAAAATTACAGAGAGACGAGAACTAGTTCTGCTGTTGAAGCAAGACGTTTGGCTCATACACAGACCTCATTACCCAATGGTGATGTTAAAGTAAAGAACGAATTTTAATAAAATGAATTGGTTTTGTTTTCTGTTATAATTATGCGTACTATAAGGGCAAAACTATACCGTTATATATTTTAGTTCTCTTAATTCATTCATTGTCTTGTGTGTGGTTTACTTTTTATTGGTTTTTCCACTGGATCTGCAAACGAGGATTGCAGTACAAACTTCAGTGTACAAAACTTTATAACCTTGCCTCTGTGGTAAGTTAAAAAAGACTTACACTAGAACATGACAATACTTGGAAATTGGGGGGGAAGGGATTAGAGGATTAGTTTATTCTGCTTTAGCAACTCAGTTTCAAACTGAGTTGCTCACTCAGTTGAAACTGAGTTCAACAGTTGGTAATTCAGTTGGAAAGTATCTTGCCCAGCTTCTTGTTCGAATCGCCAAAAGGATTCATGCTAAACACCATGAGGATATTTTGAAAAACTGATGGTAATAGGATGATATAAGACATCATGATGAACTTCAGCAACTCAGTTCAAAATGACTTGATGTGGCCTAGCATGTTAAGATCTTATATAATTACATGAATAATCTGTATAATATTGAATAGTTGTTTAATTGATTGCAGTAATTTATGATTCTAGTAATGTGTATATATTTGCCTAATCATGATTCATTTTGATTAGTGTTATTTAGGATCATGCAAATGTAGTTTCTAGCTTTCTATCAATGATTATATATATTTTTTATTTGAAAGATAATGGCGTGCTCGTTTTCATGGCCTATTCAGCCAATGTTACTCCATGTTTTTGTTTATTGAATTTACAACAAGCATAATTTGGTAAGTGATTTTGTTAGTTTCGACAACCGTTCACCCACGAAGAAAAGAAAATCCACAGTGTGCTGCATATAGCATCATCGTTGGTAGCTAAGTTGCTTAAGCAACTCAGTACACTACACTATGTTGCGTAACTTAGTCCACACTGGGTTGCTGAAGCAACTTTACCCAATGATTGAGTCACAGCAATGACTGTTTTTATATATTTTTAGGTTTGATTGGTTTTAAATTTTGATAGTATTAATATATCTGTAGGCTAAGAACAACTCCAACACTGGGGAATTCATACTGTGAATTAAGAATTTCCCCACTTTTGCTCGTCCAACGGGTATCTTGTATCCTAATATTCAGTGAAATATCCAGGGCTGTATCCTAAATTCGTAATATGTGCCGCATGCTGATTTTATCAGCGCGTTACAAACTGCGCTGATTTTTTCAGAGCACGTCGAAAAAATCGGCGTTCTATGTAAAACATTGGTAAAATCGATGCAATACAACACTCCCAATTCACATCTACCTTCAACCTTCCAACGGCTATAAACGGTATTATTATCACTACACAATAACAAAACAATCATAATAAATTCCAATAACTATAAAATGGTCATATATTTTTAGTTACAAATTATTTGCATTCATGCATTCAACGTCACGACATAATGTCAATTTCTTTCTTTCTCCAGTATGCGAAGAAACTTGAACTCTATAATATCTTCACATTTTGGAGATTTTTCACATTCGACGATGGACGGAAGCTAATTTTCGCAAGACAACACGATCTATAATATAGCTACTCCTTCAACCAAATAATCAACTATTACGTGGACTAATGAGGAGGAAATCAATCTATGCAGAATCTACTATCATTTCTCACAAAATAGAACACAAGTTCAACCATGAAAATAAAATAGACCAAAGCCATTAGCTCTGCAAGGTAACGAGAATCAAAAGTTGATCTAGTCGATTTAAATATAATTTAATTTAAAACGTATATTTTATAATATAATTTAAAACGAGCGCATAACGTCGCAGTAGTTTGTTGTTTTACATTTTAAAGTTCAATTAAATATACATGATCCAATATAAGTCGAAATTCTTTGAAACAAGAATCTTTCGAATCGATTGGATTATAGTTTTCTAACAAAAGAGAAAAAATATATTTCATCTTGTATAATATGAGTTATGTCCAAATCTAATTTTCAGAAAGTCGTTATGAAATCATTTATAACCTTAGCGATTAAATAAATTGAAATGGTTTTTAATATTAATTGATCGTCGTATTAATTTGAACTATAGAATAGAAACATATGACATGACTACACTTTGTCATCAATAGTTGAGTTGCCTTCACTCTGCCATAAAACAGTTGATGTTACCACACTCTGTAAAACTTGGGCAATGTGTAATATAGCTTGTCCAACGAATAGAAACAACATGACTTGATAAGTCTTACTGATTAAAGATGAATTCAATCAGAGTACAAGTTTACTGCTTTAATAAAGCATAACACGAAATAAGTGGACTTGGCAACCTTTAAGAGCACCCAGCCTCTCTTCCTCTCTTCATTATTTGTGAATTATTAGGTTTGTCAAATTATTCATTTGATCTAGTTGCCACTTTTCAAATAGTTCAAAATGTCTGGTTGGGAATTGGATGATGAAACCATGGTTCAAATGTACAATGAATATGAAAGGAATAAGCAACCATTCGAGTTTGAGCCCAAAACGCAATCGGAAGATCAAGTGGAAGCTGGAGAAGTAGAGTCTGAACTCTTCAGTGCCACGCAACCTAACGTTGTCGTTCCACGTATTGGACCTGTTCAAAAATCCCTCAATGCTCGGTTGAGGGAAGTAATTGCTCGGCAGAACCCAGATAGGTCAAGCTCTAGCATGACGGGTCGTTCAGTACTTTGCTACTGGGAGTCAAATGTAATGCGGTTGTTTCTAAACGCCAAAAGAACGCAGGTCGTCGTTTTATGGTTGCAAAACGTGCATTAATGCACAAAACCGACAAGTGTTGCAAAGTTATATTTTTTTCTCATGGATCGATCTACCGCTAACGGATAGAGGTGTCCAGTATGCACTAGAGATGCAAGCAGAGGTAAGTCGGTTGGAAAGACTGAATGTTGTAGCAAAGGCTGAAATGTTGTATGGGTGCTACGGTTCATCCCTAAACTGCGGGTCTTAGTTATATGCTACTATGTCTTAATTATATGTTTGTATTGAACGTTATGTCGTACTTTATCATAGTTGTATGTTGGGTCGAACATCCACTATATCCTTTATCTTGTATTTTGTTATATTGAAAGAAATTTGTATGCAAGTTAAAAGGTATTGTTTATATATAGGAATGCGGATGAGTTAAAAACTAAGGTCGTCCCCTTTTGAATTAAACATTTAAACACATAAATGAGTTAAAATTTAGGGTCGTACTCAACCACATGAATATTATGATTGTGACTTCTTAGCATGTTGTATTTGTATCATGTGGATGTAGTAACGTGTGTTGTATTTGTATTGGTCTACTTAATATTAGTTGTATCGTTTTGTTTATGAGCAACTATTTTCTTGTGCTTTATTATCAGTTCTATCGTGAGTTTTATATTTACATTCAAATGTTTTATATCAACCTAAACCACTAAATAAACCTAAAAGGGATAACAAATCAATTTTTACATAACATTATAGTTTATTGGTTAATATAATTATAGTTTAGGGTTAATAAAACCAACATTTGCAAGCTTTAAAAAGCCATGTTACCCAGCATGTCAATATTTTCAGCGCGTTATGTTAACGCGCTGATATTATTGACGCGCTTTGATAAAATAGAAGCGCGTCGATAAAATCAGTGTGCTCGTGTTGGGAAATTCCCCATATTCCCCTTGAATCTTACGGGTCATAATATTATGACCTATAAGACTGTTGGAGATGCTCTAAGTATCATGTTGCAAGTTGACAGTTATTAGAGGAAAGATGATAAGGATGCAGTGGTGATTCCACAAGAGCATCACACGCAAATTTTTCATGCATTCCGGTTAAATGCAAAGGAACGTGCATATCTAGGTGCTAACGTGCCTGATGAGCAGGGACGAAACCACAAATTCTGTAACACCCCGCGAATTCTATAACTGTGAAATTCATAAATTAAAGTATAATTAATTTTAATCAAAGAACTAAGGGAAACGGGATACGCCATTGCGTTCGTCTCGGAAAAATACGCGAAATAGAGTCCGAGTTTTCGAAAAACGGAGTCCGTATGAAGAAGATATGGCCTTCGGAAATTTCTGAATTAAGTTTAAAATTCAAACAGAATAAAATAACTCAGAAAAATCAAGTTTAAATTCTAAAATGGGGCCCAATGGGCCAGGGCGGAAAAACACCCGCCTAACGCACCCAGGTCGACTGGGCTGTCGACCTGGTCTAACCAGGTCGACAGGGCTGTCGACAGGGCTGTCGACAGGCGTGTCGACCTGGTCCAGAGCCAGGTCGAACCCAGTCTAACCTGGCTGGCCTATTCTATGTTGGTCGATTTTCTGTAGTCTGCTTTGTCATTAGGGCTAGGTGGCAGGCTCTAATTGGTCTCTCCTTAGGATGAATGGCTACGATCAATCCAAGCAACATCAATGGTCCTAATCAGTTCATTACCCCTATAAAAACGACCCTAGACTCAACCCTAATCTATTCATTCAAAAATAAGAACAAAGCCGCCATGTTGCTGAGGAACGACTAGGGGTAGCCACCAATTGGAGAGAGGATTAGGAGGCAAATTCTAAGGCATAAAGCAACTCAATCAAATCAAACCGCATCTTCAAATCCCTAAATTTGAGAATTCGCCTCACCATTGTAAGTAGAGTATTACTTTGGTATGAACAAATAACTGTGTTGGTTTGTATACTTGGTTGTGGTGATAAATAATTCATAATTTGTGCGTTACTATGATTCTTATCGATTTGGAATATTGTATACGTTTGGATATTCTCGAATTATGTTATTCAGTTATGAAAAACTACATGCGGTAGTTTTATGCAAGTATACGTTTGGAATATACGCAAATTATGTAATCCTTGTTGAAGCTACATGTATGTAGTTGTTTAATTGAAACTCATGCAAGTTTGGGGTTTTGCTACTATGCCATCATAATGTGTATTTTTATACAAACATCATTTTTGTGAAGTAATTGGAATAAGTTTGGGTTATCATAGTCCATATGAAATTATTGCATTAAGCCATGCTTTTGTACTAGAAAACCTATTTGCAAACTTATGAATATGACTAGGCTATGATTGATATTTGGCATAATTGAAATCCATGTTAAGTTTATATTGTTTACAAGAATTATATGATGACATATGTGGTACATAGCTAGGTTAGATTCAAAATCCCTTTTTGCAAGTTTGTATGACCAAAGTAAAAATCATGATTTCATGTTAGAAATATTTATGCCATGGTTATGTGAACAAATTTAACTATACTTTTGTATTAGTCACAAAAGTAGACACCTTTGTAAACATGTAGTAGTCTTATGAACATGATTTGCTTATGTTTGACATTATGCCTGAATAAAAATATAGGTTTATGTTGTTGTAGTTAAGCCTATGTGTCGATAGTGATATTCTTAACTTAACTAACAAGTTTACATGCTTTGATTCATGTCACTTATGCTTTATGACCAAAGTATATGTCACTACTATGCAAGTACACCAGTTTCTATTTTGTATTTCCAACGTCATATTGCAAGTTCATGCGCTCACATTCCCCTTTTTGTGTATATAATCACGCTTTAAGCCTCCCCTTTTCGCATGGCTAAGTTGGGCTTTAAAAGGCTAAGCCCAACATATATATAATAAACGGACGAGTTAAACGGGGGAGAATAACGTTGGGTTAAAATTACTAATGAATGAAAATATAAAATAGAAGGGCCCAAATTCAAGTATGGGTTGGGCCCATGATTGGTGTAACTTTTACACCATTAACTTAATAATGGGCCGCAAATATTTACATATAAGAAAGTAAAGAAGGAAGACAAAATATGTAAATGTAGAACATACGATGTGTTTAACCCGAGGTTGGATTGCGTTGTGATGTAAACCTGCCCGGAACCGCCCGGCTGTCCAGTAGTCACAACAATACCTATCCAATGTGGGAGGTTAAACATGGAGCCCAACAAGGACCCGAGGTTAGACTGAGTTGTGGCGTAAGACTGCCCGGAACCAACCGGCAACAGGCAGCCACAACAATACCTGTCTAATGTGAGAGGTCAGGGCCTTAATAAGACAATTAAGGCTGAGTCAGGATTGTTAGGATTAAGTAAACTAAAGACTTAATCAAAATGGAACATGCTAAACTAAACGGACTGGTGGGGGTTAGGTTAGGAAACACTTAACCAACTTAGCATGTTGGCTAGAGATAGAAAACCTAGTAACGGGGGACCCTTTTCAGCAGTAACCCTAGAAGGTGTATCAGGATACCCTGAAACTAGGCAGGGTGGGGCACGATTACTGGGCTGATTGTAAGAGGTCAAAACGACGGCGGTGGTGTAGCAGTGTAGGTTCTAACGGGGTGCGGGCGTGCACACACTCCGGCGCAGAAAAATAAGGCACTGGACACCAGTAGCATACCTGTGCATTCTAGGATTGTGTCGGGCCGCCATCATGGGACTTGATACACCCCATGGTGGGACTAGCATAGGTAACTACAACATCGGGGGCCGTAAGACACATGTAACTATGCGAGTAGGAGCCGATCATCATTAAATGGATCACATCACCCTGATTATGGGGTGCCAATTGGAAACTAGTTTATATGGGTTCAGAGATTAACATGGGGTACGATAGCATATTCGACCCTAGACAACTTAACCAAGTTTATAGTGCTTTCCCACTTCTTGTTTATACTTATCATACCCAGTTCTTTATTCATAGACAGAATAGTACTAGACTTACTCAGGCTTTATGTCTGACTCTACTTTTCTTTCGTCTTCTTTTCTTCCGTTTCCCCCCCCCCCCCAGGTCCACAGGGAGGGAACACTGCAGCTTGACCAGCCTTAACATCCAGCTTGAAGAAGAGAAATGTATTGCTTGGACCTTTTCGTTTGAAACTATGGCTTTGGACAAACTCTATGGGGCTTTTGCAGCTTATCTATGTTTTATTTATGCTTCTTTAAATAATGTAATCAAGACAGATTATGAAAGTGTTATGTTATGTTTTGGAAAAGATGTAAGACAATTATGGTGATGTTGTTGTAGCACGTATTTGCTTTCATGAAATAAAAGTTTGTTGATTTTCCGCTGTTTACAAATATGTGTTCTTATATCTGTCTTGTATATCTGTGACTTATACTTATAAACCTCCACCAAAATTAGGGCATTCCCTTTGAGAGTGACCCTAACGGAGGTGGGGTGTTTCACTTGGTATCAGATCATAGGTTTACCAGATAAGATAAAAAATTTTGAAAAATTATTTTCAAAAAGGAAATTTAAAGAAGCATTTTTAAAGGAAAAATATTATTTTATTTTAAAAAGGCAAAGTCCACCCCCCCAAAGCCATAGGTACTATCTCTTATCCTTCGTTTTGAATCTATCCTTTTTGTTTCAGCATGTCCGAAGAACTTAACTTGCCGGAAGGGGTGCCAATACCTGGTTGGTTTAGACGGTTCTTAGAAGCAAGGGCCACTCAGCCAGGTCCTACCATTCCTCCTCCCCCAGCTGCCGGAAATCATCCAGCTGCTGCGGCACCTTTTCCTCCACCTCCTCTTCGAGGAAACATGTTTGCTAAGATATGTAAAGATTTTAAAGCTATGGGAGGAAGGGATTTCCATGGAACTGAGTCCTTCGTGGCAGCTAGAAATTGGCTGAAAGAAACGGAGGACCTATTTATCATCTTTGAGGTAGAGGATAGACAAAAAGTACAATTGGCAGTGTGGCTATTGAAGGGCGAGGCTTCCTACTGGTGGGAAGTCACTAATGCTGAAAGACCAGTGGAGACATGGGAGGACTTTAGGGCAAGGTTTGAGACTAAATTTCTCTCAGATGCGGAAAGAAGTTTGCAGTTGGAAAAATTCTTATTTCTTAAACAAGGGGACAAGACAGTCAGAGAATATGTGAATCAGTTCGATGAGCTGGCTAGGTTTGGGCTTGACCTAGTCAACACCCCGCACAAGAAGGCTCTCCGGTTCGTCAAAGGGTTGAATGAGCCATTACACAGTTTGGCCATGACCCATATACCCATGGGAGCCACGTATGAAAGATTGGTGCAAATGGCATTGCTGAATGAAGAGGATAAGGGCAAGAAGGAGACAAAGGCCGAAAGCTCTCAAGGGAAGAAAGAGGGTTTGCAGCCTAAGAAGACAGACTTTAAGAAGGGCGGGAAAGGAAACAAAGAGAAGAGGAAGTGCAATTTCTGTGGCAAAGTGGGGCACTTAGTTAAGGACTACTGAAAAAAGAAGGCCAAGGATAATGGTGGGTGCTTTTCTTGCGGTGAGACAGGCCACAGGGCTAAGGATTGCCCAAAGAAACGAGGACAGGGGCAGAGGGCTGGATCCATCCCAGGGGCACAAGTCCATGTGCTGGAAGCGCCACCTCTGCAACAACGAGGTATAAATACTTCTGTAGAAAGTGTAGTTTATCTTTATGATCACCCCGTTCGCACTTTATTTGATTCTGGCGCATCACACTCCTTTATCTCGTCTACTTTAGTAGAATCTCTGCACCTAAAAACTAGTATGGTAGAGGACCCCTTAATTGTTTCAAACCCAATTGGGGGCCCAGCTCATTTGTCTATGATCTGTGTGGGATTGAAAATTTCTATTCTAAGTGTAGAATTTCAATGTAGTGCCTTTGTTTTGGGCTTTTCGGGTTATGGTTTGATTTTGGGTATGGATTGGCTATCCAGTAATGGGGCCATCCTTGATTGTGAGAAAAGGGTGGTTAGGCTCCTAACCCAGCTCGGTAATACTTTGGAAATTTCTTGTAATCCCTCGTATGCGGTTATGCTTAGTTATCTTGAATCGCTAGATGCCTCTGTTGAAAATTTGCAATCAGTTAAAGTGGTCCGGGAATATCCGGATGTCTTCGAAGAGGTGAAGGGCTTGCCTCCGAAGCGGGAAATAGACTTCCGCATATATCTTGTAGATAATGCAAAGCCCGTCGCGTTGCCCGTTAGACACATGGCTCCACGGGAAAGGAAAGAGCTCAGTAAACAGATTAAAGAGCTTCTAGAAAAGGGGTTCATTAGGAGGAGCATTTCAGAATGGGGCGCTCCGGTGGTGTTCGCTACAAAGGCGGATGGTTCACTCCGTCTATGTGTTGACTATAGGGAGCTCAACAAGCTAACGAAAAAGAATAGGCACCCTCTCCCTAGAATTGACGATTTGTTTGACCAGCTTGTAGGAGCGTCTGTTTTCTCCCAGCTCGATTTAGCAACCGGTTTTCATCAGCTAAGGGTGGCTGAAGATAGCATCGATAAAACGGCGTTCAGAACCCCAGACGGCTTCTTTGAATGGCTTGTCATGCCTTTCGGCTTGACAAATGCACCTGCGTACTTCGTGGACCTAATGAGTAGGGTATTTAGAGATTTCCTCAACAAATTCGTAGTGGTCTTCGTAGATGATATCCTTATCTTCTCAAAGAGTGAAGAGGAACATGCTCAGCACTTAAGGGCAATCATGGAAACTTTGCGAGTCCATCAACTAAAAGCCAAATTCTCCAAATGCCACTTTTGGAGAGAAGAGGTGAGGTTCCTTGGGCACATAGTATCCAAACAAGGGTTAGCAGTGGACCCTGCTAAGGTAGTGGCGGTACAGGATTGGAAGACACCAAGGAATGCAACTGAGGTCCGAAGCTTTCTAGGACTAGCGGGTTTCTATCGAAAGTTCATAAGGGATTTTGCGAAAATCTCAGCTCCGCTCACGAAATTGACCAAGAAGAATCTAGTGTTTAATTGGGACTTGGATTGCGAGTTTGCTTTCCAACGACTAAAAAGGGCTCTTACTACAGCCCCAGTTTTGACGCTGCCAGATGGGAGCAAGATGTTCACTGTTTATACAGATGCATGTGGGACAGGGCTAGGCGCCATCTTAATGCAAGAAGGAAGGGTAGTAGCTTATGGCGGGAGGCAGTTGAAGGTGCACGAAAAGAACTACCCAACCCACGATCTTGAGTTAGCCGCCATCGTCTTTGCACTCAAGTCTTGGCGACACTATCTCCTAGGTGAGAAGTTCGAACTTTACACTGACCATAAATCGTTGAAATATCTTTTCTCGCAGAAGGATCTTAACTTGAGGCAACAAAGATGGATGGAGTTTCTTGCCTCGTACGATTTTGAAATCTCCTATACTCCGGGCAAAGGCAACGTAGTGGCAGACGCGTTGAGCCGAAAGAAATTGACCCTAAGCCCGTTGTTTGTTGAAAGACAAAGCCTAGAGTTTATAGCCAGCTTCGACTTTAGGCCTTCCTCCGATTTCGTACCAGGCTTGCTAGCATCTCTCGAAGTGCGCCCAGCTTTAGTGGATTCAGTAGGGACAGCACAACGCGAAGACCCTCAGCTTGTGGAAACAATTGATAGGCTAATTAGGGGTGAGACTTCAAGTCACCTCAACAGATACTCCATCGACGATAAGGGTTTGCTAAGGCGAGACGGAAGACTATGCGTCCCACAGACAAAAGATTTAATAAAGAAGGTTCTCGAGGAAGCACATCACTCCAAGATGACGATACACCCAGGCGGAGATAAAATGTACAAAGACATAAAAAGGACTTTCTTCTGGAACGGCATGAAAAAGGACGTGGCAGAGTTCGTTTCTAAGTGTATGGTGTGCCAACAGGTTAAGGCGGAACAGAAAAAGCCTGGCGGACTGCTACATCCTCTGGAGGTCCCGCAGTGGAAGTGGGATAGCATCTCAATGGACTTCATCGATGGGCTGCCTAGGTCTAGGAGAGGCAACACTAGCATTTGGGTAATAGTGGATAGGCTTACTAAAAGCGCCCACTTTTTACCTGTCAAAAGTAAAAGAACTGCCTCATCCCTAGCATCACTTTACCTCAAGGAAATCGTTCGACTCCATGGAATACCATCTAACATTGTTAGTGACCGAGACCCCATCTTCACCAGTGAGTTTTGGCGGAGTCTGCAAGAAGCAGTGGGAACGCAGTTATGCTTGAGCACAGCCTATCATCCCCAAACCGACGGCCAAACAGAGAGAGTGAACAGAGTTTTGGAAGACCTTTTAAGGCTATGCGTCCTTGACTTCGGAGGGACTTGGGAAGACCACCTTCCTTTGGTGGAATTTGCCTACAACAACAGCTATCAAGCAACCATCGGAATGGCGCCCTTCGAAGCTTTATATGGAAGACCGTGCCGATCGCCCACTTGTTGGTGGGAGTCTACTGATAAGCTCATACTTGGACCAGATATGATCCGAGAGACTTCAGAGAAAGTAGACTTAATACGAAGAAGGATGAAGACGGCCCAAGACAGACAAAAGTCCTACGCCGACAAGAGAAGGACCGACCTTGAATTTGAGGTTGGAGACAGAGTTTTTCTCAAGGTATCACCACTAAGAAACGTTGTCCGTTTTGGAACCACAGGAAAGCTAGCACCAAGGTTCGTAGGGCGATTCCCTATCATCGAGAAAATTGGAAAAATGGCCTATAGATTAGAGCTACCTGAGAAGTTGGCTGGAGTCCACAACGTTTTTCACGTTTCACATCTCCGAAAATGTCTACATGAGTCTGCTGAAGTGGTAGAGCCAAATATCCTCGAAGAGGCCGAAGTGGAACGCGAAGCAACCATAAGAAAAGTTCCAACCCGCATATTAGGAACGGAAGTGAAGAAGCTACGCAACCGCGAAGTCAAGCTCGTCAAAGTTCAGTGGAGCGACGCCGAGGGAGACGCGACTTGGGAAACTGAAGCTAGAATACGCACTGCCTACCCTTTTCTGTTCGAGGGTACATCCTTGATCTTTCCTTTTCCTTAAGTTGCGCTTTTATCTATCTTTTTAAGTATATTTTCTCGACCTTATCTTTTAGGTAGAAAACCCTTTGGATGGAAACATGTAATTGAAACATGTTATGGATGATGGTTGCAAGTGGTTGCAAGTGATTGCTAGTGGTTGCTCGTGGTTGCATATACACACACAATCTAGGTTTTAGATCGGCTCAGTCACTTCATATTGCATATGCATATATGTTTGCATTCGTATATGGTTGAACTTTAATGTGTTGTCATATGGATGTTGCATTTGTATGAATGATTGTGCACTCATGTAGAATCATGAATAGGAAAATTTGCATACATAATGGATTCATGGCACTTACATAATTCGCATTAAGGAGGTCAACTGAATCAGTAGACCGCCTGATTTTGCATTTGATAAGTACATGTACACACACACTTCGCATATGATCATGAAGCATTAGAAGTCTTTTAAGTACAATGGATGCTCGTGTTTGATGGATGAGTAGATGGATGATTGGATGTTAGGATATACATTCCTCCTAACTTAAAGATTTCGGGGACGAAATCCTTTTAAGTGGGGGAGAATGTAACACCCCGCGAATTCTATAACTGTGAAATTCATAAATTAAAGTATAATTAATTTTAATTAAAGAACTAAGGGAAACGGGATACGCCATTGCGTTCGTCTCGGAAAAATGCGCGAAATAGAGTCCGAGTTTTCGAAAAACGGAGTCCGTATGAAGAAGATATGGCCTTCGGAAATTTCTGAATTAAGTTTAAAATTCAAACAGAATAAAATAACTCAGAAAAATCAAGTTTAAATTCTAAAATGGGGCCCAATGGGCCAAGGCGGAAAAACACCCGCCTAACGCACCCAGGTCGACTGGGCTGTCGACCTGGTCTAACCAGGTCGACAGGGCTGTCGACAGGGCTGTCGACAGGCGTGTCGACCTGGTCCAGAGCCAGGTCGAACCCAGTCTAACCTGGCTGGCCTATTCTATGTTGGTCGATTTTCTGTAGTCTGCTTTGTCATTAGGGCTAGGTGGCAGGCTCTAATTGGTCTCTCCTTAGGATGAATGGCTACGATCAATCCAAGCAACATCAATGGTCCTAATCAGTTCATTACCCCTATAAAAATGACCCTAGACTCAAACCTAATCTATTCATTCAAAAATAAGAACAAAGCCGCCATGTTGCTGAGGAACGACTAGGGGTAGCCACCAATTGGAGAGAGGATTAGGAGGCAAATTCTAAGGCATAAAGCAACTCAATCAAATCAAACCGCATCTTCAAATCCCTAAATTTGAGAATTCGCCTCACCATTGTAAGTAGAGTATTACTTTGGTATGAACAAATAACTGTGTTGGTTTGTATACTTGGTTGTGGTGATAAATAATTCATAATTTGTGCGTTACTATGATTCTTATCGATTTGGAATATTGTATACGTTTGGATATTCTCGAATTATGTTATTCAGTTATGAAAAACTACATGCGGTAGTTTTATGCAAGTATACGTTTGGAATATTCGCAAATTATGTAATCCTTGTTGAAGCTACATGTATGTAGTTGTTTAATTGAAACTCATGCAAGTTTGGGGTTTTGCTACTATGCCATCATAATGTGTATTTTTATACAAACATCATTTTTGTGAAGTAATTGGAATAAGTTTGGGTTATCATAGTCCATATGAAATTATTGCATTAAGCCATGCTTTTGTACTAGAAAACCTATTTGCAAACTTATGAATATGACTAGGCTATGGTTGATATTTGGCATAATTGAAATCCATGTTAAGTTTATATTGTTTACAAGAATTATATGATGACATATGTGGTACATAGCTAGGTTAGATTCAAAATCCCTTTTTGCAAGTTTGTATGACCAAAGTAAAAATCATGATTTCATGTTAGAAATATTTATGCCATGGTTATGTGAACAAATTTAACTATACTTTTGTATTAGTCACAAAAGTAGACACCTTTGTAAACATGTAGTAGTCTTATGAACATGATTTTCTTATGTTTGACATTATGCCTGAATAAAAATATAGGTTTATGTTGTTGTAGTTAAGCCTATGTGTCGATAGTGATATTCTTAACTTAACTAACAAGTTTACATGCTTTGATTCATGTCACTTATGCTTTATGACCAAAGTATATGTCACTACTATGCAAGTACACCAGTTTCTATTTTGTATTTCCAACGTCATATTGCAAGTTCATGCGCTCACATTCCCCTTTTTGTGTATATAATCACGCTTTAAGCCTCCCCTTTTCGCATGGCTAAGTTGGGCTTTAAAAGGCTAAGCCCAACATATATATAATAAACGGACGAGTTAAACGGGGGAGAATAACGTTGGGTTAAAATTACTAATGAATGAAAATATAAAATAGAAGGGCCCAAATTCAAGTATGGGTTGGGCCCATGATTGGTGTAACTTTTACACCATTAACTTAATAATGGGCCGCAAATATTTACATATAAGAAAGTAAAGAAGGAAGACAAAATATGTAAATGTAGAACATACGATGTGTTTAACCCGAGGTTGGATTGAGTTGTGATGTAAACCTGCCCGGAACCGCCCGGCTGTCCAGTAGTCACAACAATACCTATCCAATGTGGGAGGTTAAACATGGAGCCCAATAAGGACCCGAGGTTAGACTGAGTTGTGGCGTAAGACTGCCCGGAACCAACCGGCAACAGGCAGCCACAACAATACCTGTCTAATGTGAGAGGTCAGGGCCTTAATAAGACAATTAAGGCTGAGTCAGGATTGTTAGGATTAAGTAAACTAAAGACTTAATCAAAATGGAACATGCTAAACTAAACGGACTGGTGGGGGTTAGGTTAGGAAACACTTAACCAACTTAGCATGTTGGCTAGAGATAGAAAACATAGTAACGGGGGACCCTTTTCAGCAGTAACCCTAGAAGGTGTATCAGGATACCCTGAAACTAGGCAGGGTGGGGCACGATTACTGGGCTGATTGTAAGAGGTCAAAACGACGGCGGTGGTGTAGCAGTGTAGGTTCTAACGGGGTGCGGGCGTGCACACACTCCAGCGCAGAAAAATAAGGCACTGGACACTAGTAGCATACCTGTGCATTCTAGGATTGTGTCGGGCCGCCATCATGGGACTTGATACACCCCATGGTGGGACCAGCATAGGTAACTACAACATCGGGGGCCGTAAGACACATGTAACTATGCGAGTAGGAGCCGATCATCATTAAATGGATCACATCACCCTGATTATGGGGTGCCAATTGGAAACTAGTTTATATGGGTTCAGAGATTAACATGGGGGTACGATAGCATATTCGACCCTAGACAACTTAACCAAGTTTATAGTGCTTTCCCACTTCTTGTTTATACTTATCATACCCAGTTCTTTATTCATAGACAGAATAGTACTAGACTTACTCAGGCTTTATGTCTGACTCTACTTTTCTTTCGTCTTCTTTTCTTCCGTTCCCCCCCCCCCCCCAGGTCCACAGGGAGGGAACACTGCAGCTTGACCAGCCTTAACATCCAGCTTGAAGAAGAGAAATGTATTGCTTGGACCTTTTCGTTTGAAACTATGGCTTTGGACAAACTCTATGGGGCTTTTGCAGCTTATCTATGTTTTATTTATGCTTCTTTAAATAATGTAATCAAGACAGATTATGAAAGTGTTATGTTATGTTTTGGAAAAGATGTAAGATAATTATGGTGATGTTGTTGTAGCACGTATTTGCTTTCATGAAATAAAAGTTTGTTGATTTTCCGCTGTTTACAAATATGTGTTCTTATATCTGTCTTGTATATCTGTGACTTATACTTATA
This sequence comes from Allium sativum, assembly GCA_030737875.1. Lineage (NCBI taxonomy): Eukaryota > Viridiplantae > Streptophyta > Magnoliopsida > Asparagales > Amaryllidaceae > Allium > Allium sativum. The sequence goes on along the minus strand of CM060910.1, from coordinate 196,029,163 downwards.
AACCTCCACCAAAATTAGGGCATTCCCTTTGAGAGTGACCCTAACGGAGGTGGGGTGTTTCAAATTCGGTCAGAGAGGAGAAGAGAGGGTGTGGGGGAGGAGGGACGGGGCGGGGAGTGGAGGCAGATGTGAAAAGAGGCCAATACCATTTTATAAGTTTACCCTAAATTTGTTTTATTTTCAACTTATAAAGTCTCATATTATCAAGTTTTAAACAAAAACATTATACAAATATCAATAAAAAGACCTTAAAGTATTAACTTCTATATTACAAGGCAGAAGCCGATTAAAATAAAAAATTGTAATAAAATTTTAAAATCAAGAGAGGACTGTGACCTTTACATGCCTTCCTAGCTGATGAGGTAAGTATTTTTACGAATAGCTAATTTATTACTTTGTTAATGTTAATGTTAACAAAGGGACGTACATAAATGTTAATACTACATGCTGCATGCATGTGAAATTTCATGTTTATGAAGTCTATTTTTATAATGAAACATGATTTGTTTATTACAAATCAGATCATATGTTGCTCACTAATGACGGATGCAAATGAGTTAAAGTACAACAGTTATGTAGTTAGAGCATCTCCAACAAAATCCTAATCTAAAATTACAAATTCAGTAATTACGAAATGTAATTGCGCCATCTCTCCAATAAAATATGGGTTAGGCTCGTGTTCAACATGAGCCTGAACACCAGGGAGCAGGTCAAAAAGAACAAACTTTAGGCTCCTGTTGAACATGCATTTGGATCTCAGGAGCCTGTTCAACAGACGCCTAAAGCCTATTTTTTTTAAATATATAGGCGTTGTTTGAACAGGCGCTCCACCCCGAGTGTCTGTTCGACCAGCGTCTCTCCTCATTACGTCTTTGTAACCAAAAACGCTGAATTTTCGATTGGTTACGAAATGTACAATCCTTTGAAGATGAAAATGAGTATATATATATATATATTACATATTTGTAATTATTGATCTTTGTGGAAGATGCTCTTACAATCTAGGCTTATTGCCTTAAAGGAACAGATGGAACGTGTTGAGACTCGAGCAACGAAGTTAAGTCAACGATTTAAGATAGACACCGAAGAATTGCGGTGGAGCGTGAGTCACACTGTTAATGAATTTAGGAAGAGTGTGAGATACATCAACAACAAATTGTAGAAGAGCATGAGGTTCATTCACGATGTATTGAGGATAAAGCTCGACATGATATTGAAAAGATAGAGTTAAAACTTAGAATGATGTAATATTTTGAACAAAGATTGTCACAACCTGCCCTTTATTGATAAGTGGTATCACTTACAATTTTTAGCGTGGTAAGATTGATAAATTTTTGGTATCTATGTGTAAAGTTCATATGGAGACATGTACTTGGGTATGAACTTTGAAATCTATTTGTTGTGACTTGTATTATGTTGGTTAATATCCATTTGTATGATTTCTATCTAGTTGATTTTAATATTTTGTCTATGCGATATTAATATGCTCTTTTGTTATAATTTTGATGAATTTTGTTCAAATAATATTTCAAAGTAATGAACATATTTGATTTTTTTAGACAAAACAAGGGAATAAATAAAACAATCCATAACTATTAGGTGGTAGTGGTTATTTTTTTATTTTCGTTCATTAATTTGTGATGGATTTATGATGAAACACATTACAACTAATTAAGTATTAAAATAATTCAAAATTTTATCATTAGTTTTTGATGGATCAGCAATGAATATTTAATATAATTATTTTACGTCAAATTTATGAAGAAAAAATTTGTTACGCGCCTCGTAAATCCATTATAGATTATGTTATTTTTTTCTTGTTATTGTCTTGGTTGTGATGGATGCAACCAACCACCATTTTAAATGATTTGAATCGACTATAAATCACACATGTTTAGCCCAAATCATTCAAAAAAACAAAAACAAATTGTTTTTGAGATTTAAATATAAGAAATAAGGAAATGTGAAGAAACACTGAAATAGAACACATGATCTCATACGGGATGGACAAAATGATAATAACAAAAGTAAATAATAAATATTTTTACAGTATACATTTGTAACAATCTAAAGTTTTTGACGATTTTTAAATAAGGTTGTTAACTGTAAATTTTCGTAAAATTTTAAATTATAATTTATTTTGAATATTGTATTCGGTTTATGAATATAAATTTAAAACGCGTATGTCTAGTTGAATAACAAAATTTTAAAACGATCGTTAGTTCAGAAATTAATTATTTTGAACTAACATTAAATCAGATATTAATTAAATGTTGAAATATTGACTCTTAAAATATAATATTTTTATATAGAGTTGATCCCGTAAAATTTATAATTAAAACGTTAAACTCTGCATGCTCCATTTAAATCGATTTATACAATCAATTTACGGTAGCAATAATTGACAGTGTAACTAATGTTAAAAAACTTAACATTTGAATTAAAATTCCAATTTTGATATTTGAAATGCATTTAACTAAACATACCTACGGATAAATCTCGAAGTAAAATACGCAAATTTGCTCCATTCGCGTTGTTTTAGTTAAATTTGAATAAATCGTTGAGCGAATCAAATCTTGTCCGAATTTAGGCATTTTCCTTCTAAAAATACTTGACGAATTCTAAAAATGTCATCATTTTTCATTTTGTGAAATTCGAACGTTCATAGCTTTGATTCGACGAATTTTGTCTATAAATCACACTAAATCAATTGACGCACAACCTGCTCTCTATTATCTCTTTGTTTGCCCATACATGAGCAGCCTTCTTCAACTTAGAACATTTATTTATGTGTTTTTAAAAGTGGAAAAGTCACCCATTTTTTTAATATTGGTTCAGAAATCCAACGACTGTCAGTAAATATTTAGGTAGTGTTTTTTCTCCAAATCAGGGTAGCGTTCGATGTGGCAGACATAGACCCGACCGAACTGTCCATTCAAAATGAATAGTAGAATTTTATCCATTCCTGCTGTGTCTGACGTCGCATCTGAGACCATATTTGTCGCTAATGGATAAAATTTCAACATCTTATGTCCTTCGATCCCTTTGGCATTGCCCCCACCTTCTTTTTCGCAAGATTTCCCACTCCTCATTCCCTTCCTAATGCCCATTCAATTTTTTTTTCAATTCAAAAAAGAAAGCACTCTTAATTTCATTGGTCTCGTATACTAATCTCTCTCCCTATTTCTTCATCTCCCTCATTTCCTATTCTCCTTTCAGATCTGAGAACTTTAAAAACAATTCATATTACTGTAGCATGTCCATTTTTACAACTCCTTGTAGCATGCTTTTGTTTCACGCCCTCATCTTCAATTTTGTCACCTGCTACCAAAGCATTTTCCACTGAACTCGCCCAAACAACCTCCAGTCTGTAACAAGCCGTAAAATCTGAACCAATTTTAAAAAAATTTAAATTGGCTATTTTAGTGGATTTTAAATATTTAAAATAAATATTTTAAATAATAACGACGAAAATGGTGTTTGAATCGACGCTTGAAAATAAATATAATTACTTTGAATTATAAACAAGGCCTGAAATAGCGCGGCAGTTTCAAAAATTGAATTCAAACTTTGACTGACTGTACCGGGTGCAAAACAAAACGGATTTTAGTGAAACCAAAAATATTTAAATCTGTTAGTGAATATCTTTCTAACGAATCTGAAAAATCGAAGTTTCGTAGCGGGAAGCAAAAGCTATGGCCAAATGAATTTTCAGAAAGGTCGCTATAGAGTTTATATAGCCCGTGAAAATGGCCATTTTGCAAACGACCTCAGAATTCGACGAAACCACTTTTGTTGGATCCGTGATGTCAAATTATTGCTAAGTTTCAAATTTCATAATTTTTGAAGCTAGTATGTGAGCGTGACCAAGGAAAATGTGTTTGGTCGATTTCTATTAAATTGGATCGACCGGAAAAGGGCCATTTTTCAAACGGTCTCAGAATTCGACGAAACTAGTTTTGTTGGGACTGTATCATCAAAACATAGCTAGATTTATTTTTCAGAAATTTTTAGAACCAGTATGTGGCCCCGGCAAATTGAAATGTTCGTTCAAATTAAATATTGAATGTTTAATATTTTAATTTGAAGGAAAATTGACTGAAACAGTCGAATGGGCCTTCGAAACATTTCTCATTGTGTCGGAATATGGGTATTTATCTAGGGACGACAGTCGTTGGGTCTGGATTGGGGTTCGTGTGTGAAAGAGGGTATTTTCGAAATTTAAAAATATATAAATAAATGGAAAAATTCTATTGGCTCATTCATTTTCTCTCTCCCCGATAATCAGTATCGCGCACGGCGGAAATCTGCTGAGCCCTTTCCTCCTCGATTCATCTCAATCCACCCAAAATTAGGCCTCCATCATGTTGGGGATTTTGAAGAGCTCGTCAAGATCTTCAAATCCATGGCAGGTTTGGACTTTTTCGTTGCCTGAATCACTCGGATCGACGTCAGGAAGTTTACCACTTCCAGCCGCCGCCGTGGCCACGTCTGACCACCGAGCTGGGCCCACCGCCGCGCGCACGCGCGCCTCTCTCCCCTCTTCCTCGCTGCAAAGGCCGATCGTCGATCCGCTTCACCGTTTAAACGAAAAGTTCAAACCTAGTTTTGAAGAATTCAGAGAGGTAACGGCTGATAATTAATTAAACTATTCTATATCACTTTAAAGCGCTACGGTTTTTGATTTCACTGTAAAAATCATATCTTTCTCATTGTTGACGAAATTCAGTGAAACAAGAGATAGTGGATTCGTGTGGACGTCTTCTACATTCTAGAAGAGACCGCATATTTTTCTGAGCCTCCTGCTATTTTTGGTGGAGTGGAACCTAATGTGAGATTTTTGAATTATAAACGATATGGAAAACGATGATGTATAAATTATATAGTCGATATATAAGTTATATAAGCATTGTACACCTCATGTATAAGCGTTGTATAAGTTGTATGTTCGATGTATAAGTTATATATGCATTGTAAAAATTATATATGTGTTGAAATGGAAGTGAAATATACTAATATATACTAATATATATATATATATACACACACATGCCCCTCGTCCACAAACCATGGACGATATTTATTGGTTGTGATTGGTGTGAAAATTGGTTGATAGCGAATGGTTGATTAGAATTGTTTGTGGTTGAAATTGATTGATTGTGGTTGAAAAATACCCGTTTGTGGTTGAGAATTATTTGGTTGAAACCACATAGGATTAGTTTGTGGAAAAGAAAAAATATACATGCCTCCTGCGTGCGAACTAGATGCATGAAATCCCCGTTGTCAAAAGTTGCGAGGCTTTAAGGTAGAGCGAGGAGCCGTACTAGGGACGGCCCCGGTTTTAACTACCCTGCCGTTATGCTGCCGAAATTTTGAACAATATTCATGTGTTAGAATTATTTTCAAGTGTTGAAACTATATTCGTGTGTTGAATAGAAATTCATGTGTTGAATATAAATTCATGTGTTGAACGACATTCATGTTTTGAAATAAATTGTTTTATAATAAAAATCATATTTTTATCATCTATATGAATTATATAAAATAGTCGTGTTTTGAAAGAAATTGTTTTATAATAAAAATCATATTTTTATCATCTATATGAACTATATAAAATAGTCGTGTTTTGAAAGAAATTGTTTTATAATAAAAATCATATTTTTATCATCTATATGAACTATATAAAATAGTTGTGTTTTGAAAGAAATTGTTTTATAATAAAATCATATTTTTATCATCTATATGGACTATATAAAATAGTCGTATTTTGAAATAAATCTTTTTACAATAAAAATCACATTTTTATCAGATACATGAATTGTTAAAAATAGTGAAGTGTCGAAATAAATGTCTGTTTGATAAAAATATCATTTTTATCAAATGTATGAAAAGAATATGGTTTTGAAATCGAAGAATCGATTATATTTTTATATATATATATAATCAAAATATATTGAATAACAAAGCTGTAGTTCGTGTTTTGAAACCGTGATTTCAAACGATTATGCAGGAGATCCGACCATCGGATTTTCTCGAAACCGAAACCGTTGGGTTCGCCTTAGAAATATCTTTCCAACGACACCCACTTTGTGAAGATCCAACAGTTGGATTGTCTGGAATGTTTAATTCAAATCTGAAGAAAAACAGCGCCAGAATCGATTATATATATATATATATTTATTTAATTAAATTAAATCGAATAACGACGCTGCAGTTTGTATTTTGAAATCGAAACTTCAAACGAGTGTACCGGGAGATCCGACCGTCGGATTTTCCCAAAACTGAAACCGTTGGATTCGTTTTGAAAAGATCTTTCTAATGATATAAAATTTGTGAAGATCCAATGGTTAGATTTGCATATATGTGTAGATAAAATCTGAAGAAAAACATCGCCACGGCCGCATTATGGCCCGCAGCGTGGTTTGAATGAAATGGCTATTTTTAAATAAATAAAAATAGCGATAAATCGTTATAAAACATTATAAATGATATGGAATGGAAATAAATCGAAATTACCCGGTTTATTGAATATTTGATGATTGAATGTGAAATTTATAAATTAACTGGAGGTTAGCTAAGTCGGATGGTTTCATGGGTTTTGATCTGATGTTGGCTTCGGCCTTCGGGGTTAATATTTGGGAAATCGTTCTCTTAATAATTTACGGTTAGTGACTAATGAATTGGAATAAGTTGTATGTTGTGTTTGTGTAGCACTTGCTAATTATATTTGCGAGTTGCTCAGAAAGACCGGTTTTATCCCATTCTGAATAACTGAATCGACGATAAGAAGTCGATGATGAAGACGGTGGTTGAAGACCGGAGATCTTCACCTCGGTTGGATGATAACTGATGTCCTGATTGGAAGGCATCCCGAAATATGGATAATGAGTGGTGATCGTCCAGACGTACGTGGGGATCGATGGGTATGCGGGGTATATATGCCTCCGGTTTTGTTCAGACCCAGAACGGACTTGTAAATGGACTGTATGTCTGACATTGGAATTCATTCTGTGTGATTGATAGCCATCAGTTGCATGGTGTGAATTTCCTGTATGGCATGCTAAGATGCAGTGATCAAGGCTTCTATTGAAAAGCAAAGTCTTGTGGCTGAAGATCAAAGCACCGCCTGTGTGGCATAGCTTTGTGTATAACGTGAATTCGCGAGCCTCACACCTCGGTATGAACCAGAAACAGGAGAGGACCTTAGGGAGGACATGCGTTTTTTTCTAGCTAGAGGTGGTGTCAATTCTTAAACTGGCTTACATTTATATTATTTTCACCTGTGTGGTTGTTGCTGCTTGCGAGGCGCCTCGGATATATCGGTGACTATGTGAAGCCGATGGAGTCGTTCGTTGGCTCATTTACGCCCCAAAGGGTAGGGAAATGCAGTGTTCGGGCATTTTAATCCACATCGGTGGACCGGCCCTGTTGCTCCAAGGGTCACTCGAGCTCTGATCCTGAGGCTCGGGCTAGAAAGTCTCGAAGTCGGTAAGGACTATCTTTTGCCTTGGTTCATGACGGAAATCCAATTTCCAAATACGACATCGTGCGGTTTTGATTGAAACCGATATTTGGTGACATAATGGCATGGGATGCTCATGTCGTCTATGATTGATATTTATGATTGTTTATAAAATTAGAAACTAACTAGAAACGAGCTAAGATGGGTGGTTTCCTGGGTATTGGTCTGATGTTGGTTTTGGCCTTCGGAGTTAATACTTAGGGAATCGTTCTCTTACTAATTTACAGTTGGAATCTAATTAACAATTAAACGACAAAATTTACATTTTAAGTGATTTTACTTTACACGTATTAAGCATATCTTGGTCGATATAAGGTAAAACTCTACCCTCCGGTTTGCGTTTGCATTGTGTGATGGGACTTGAGTCTTATATCGACTTCATTTTTATAAAAAGCATTGCGAAGTTTAAAAGATTTACTTGTTTTAAAGCACTGGCAATCCAATGGAGTAAACCTGTTCCGCGAAAGTGGCGTGGTCCTGTGATTAGCCATAATATAAAATGTGTTAAGTAGACTTCTCATACCAGTCCCATAACTGACTCGTAGTTTGTTTCACTTGCAAACTCGGGTGCCCCTATTTCTACACCGGCAGCCTTGTCTTCAGGTTTTAGCAGGCTCTTTCTGGATAGCTGGAGCTGAAGATGAATTCTATCATTTATCTCTTTTTATGCTGTTTAGCTCCTATTGTACATATTATGTTTGTTTTCCGCTGTAGACATTTATGTATAGCTGAACTGTATTTGTACTAAGTATGATCCTGTATATTGCGTAACTCTGATGATTATGCTTATCCAGTGTATTATTTGTGCATTATCTGGTGTATTTATTTAATTCTGTTCTGCTATTATCTGTTTATGTGTTATATTCCAAAGATTACCCTTGACACCGTCGTACGGGGTTTTGAGGTCGTCACACAGTCCCTTATCTTTCGCCGACCCAACCTCCTTTTATCTCCTTATCGACATCCATCTCTAGGCACCGCCATAAACCCTTTGTCGAGCATCCATCTCCGCCCACCGACCTCACGCCACCTTCGAATGCACCACTATGAACCCAGACCCAACCTCCATCCGACCCTTTGCCTACCTGAAACTCGTTAGCGTTAGATAGGGTCCATCTATTTGCACACATGCAGTTCCTTTCCACCCCCGTTATAACAAAAAAATGTCATTTTTATTCTCAAACAAACAATTAGATTTTTTTTCCTCTACTGTGTCTCTTCTTATGTTATATTTAACTACTTTATGCATGAAATGTTGAAACTAGAAATTTCTTGAGGAAAAGATGTAGTGAACCGACCACAAACTCTACTGACAATATTGAAAACCAACATCGAAAAATAAACGACAACGCGCAATGCAAACGCGAGAACAATAAAAAAAACTGATGACTGGTGTCGGAAACGTATAAACAACATTAGAAACTAACAAGAAAATTGTATACACATCGTTGTATTTAAACGTAGAAATTTTTAAAAAAACATTCAAAGTAGTGAAATAAGGAAAGTAAGAAGAAGAGGAGAAACCAGGTAAAAAGGAAAAGGGCGTTTTTGGGATAAATGTGGTGGGTAAAGAAAAAACTGGGTTAAGAATTTTATTTTGAAATAATCGGGGTGGGAAGAGCAATTAAAGGGGTGCAAATTGATGGAGCCCGTTGGATATAATCAGTCGACTTGTGAAGACGTTTCATTAAAAAAAGTTTATATTATGTAATTTAGTATTTTTCTTGTTCCGCGAGATAAATTCCTAGTCTCTTACTATAATGGTTAGCCTTCAAAAAATTCAAAGTGTTTTGTGCTAATCATTTTGCTGGATATTCTTATTCGGGATCTTGATTTGTTGGCTTTTTTTGGAAAACAGTGAAGGTTGGTTTTGATTTTGGTCTAGTTTGTCACTGATTCGATTTGGGTTATTTGTCGTATTCGTCTGATGTTGTGTCGTGCTTGTTCGTCGTATTCGTGCTTGGATTTCGCTGTTCTATTTGTGTGTCAATCCGCATCAACAGCTATATTCTCATATTATGAAAAGGTGAGTTATCTTACATTTGACTTGCATTTTCATGGATATTAAATTCAACACAAATGAACTATTGCGAAATGTGTAGGACTGCCAGTTTAAATCGTTTTATTTGATATGTTCATTATTCACATATGACACATTATAACATGACATATATATCATGTAAGTGCATAGATGATATATGATTTTGGATGCAATGATTTGTATGCTACGTGACATTTCATTTATATTGCTCAGTTCCGGTAGATCTGTAAGTAGAAATAATACATACCCGATCCATTGTATATATTTAGGAATGAAATTAATCGATTTGGGATGTGGCTTGAAATGATATATAACAAGGACTTGAATTTTAATCATGGATTGAATAGATATATATCTGTATTACTTGGCCAAGGTAGAAAACTATATGCGGACACCATTGGTTTGTTTTAAAAATTAGTTTCTAAATTATAAATAAGGTTTGGTTTAATAAAATTATTTTAGAATATTTTAATAATTACATTATTTTTATAATTTAGATAATTTAAATTATATTATAATTAGTTTAATGAATCTTTTATTATAGTATAATATTATTTAAATTTTAAAATTAATATACAAATATAGTTCTATAAAAATATAAATATAGTTTTCTTAATACTTTAAAATTAGAACCTTTAAATGAGAAGCTGGAATTCTAATTTCAGCTTACTTCGTTTAAAATATTTCACTGAAATGGAATTTACCAAATAAAGTTAAAATGATTTTTTTTTCGGTAAAGCTTAAAATGATTTTTTTAGATGTGATTTAGAAAATTTATCAAATGGATTATATGGATTTTGTTTAGATTATGAAATTTAATGAATTATTTTTGTTAAAAAGTATGAATCTAAATAAATTAAACTGATAATAATTTATCAAGTAAATGCTTTGAGTCTAAATATAAAATTAAATATTTAGAATCAATAAAGTAGGAATAAATTGATATGAATTTTGTTTAAGATAAGATTTAAAGGTAAATTTGAAATGAGAAGGAAGAATTTGATTTAAGCAATGAAAGTGGAGACTAACTTAAATTTTGTTTATAATGAATTGGAATTTAATTATACTGTTTTAAGTTAAATTGATTTGGTTCAGGCTTGCAATCTGAATTGATAATTAGTCAAATTTTGGATATACAGATATTTGGTTCAGATTGGATTATTGTTTTTAAATTATTATTTATATCAAACTATTTTACTTAAACTAAATTTTTCTACTAAATATTATCATATACTATTTAATTTCAACTATCTATCTTCTAAAATGTTGTAACTATTTTTAATAAACCATCTTATATATTTTAACTATTATAACCTTTATTACTATTATAATAAAACTCCTTTTATATATGCTATTTATATTAAAGTTAATATTTTATGTATATTTTCACTATTTTAAATTTAAATCACTTTAAAATTATTACACTATTTAAACAAAAGTCAATTTCTGATCCGGTCTATTAGATTCAAAATATTTAATAAGAAGATTTTGAGTAACGGTGGTTATGATATGAAATTTTAAATTAAATGCAATTTTGTTAATGAGCCATTTATAAGTATGAAATCTAAAATTTTGAATGAAAGCAAATAATGAATTGATTGAAATACAATTTATGACATTTAAATATTTAAATTTAATTGTTTAAAATAAAACCAGTATCTGTAGTTAATTGATTGATGATATCTAAAATATGATTTCAAATATAAATGAGTACAATGCGAAATAAGCGTTTGGTTATTAAAGAGACTCAAGACGGTATTAACATACTCTATCAACACCAATACCATTTTAACAACTGTGTAGGTAGTAGAGAAACCAAAATGAAGTAGGCTAGTTTGACAAACGCTAGTGGAATGAAGTAAGAGAATGATGATAGATAGCATTGTCCTTCGGGTCATAATCAAAATGACTAAAACAGGAGCTATACTGTGATTAATTGAGATAACATATCTTATTGAACACACTTGTCGAAACTATATCTTTTACTTTGCGCACCTTTGATTTTAGGAGTGTTGTTTGTTACTACTAGATTTCGATACTGAAACCAGATACAGGTGAAGGTGTATCAGAGTGGTGCTAGCTTCATGATGAAAGCTAGGAAAACCTAAGACCGATACCGAAAGCAAAAGAAGAGAAAAGAATGATTCACATGCTATCGGTACCAACGCCGGAGGCAGAAGCTTGGTACTGACATAGGGAAGATAGCGTCTAGGTAATACCGAAACCAACATGCAATAAGCAATCAAAAGTGAATACGACACCGACACCTATAGCAAACAATGAAAGAAAGCTGAAAGCATATGATTCGATACCGGGGAGAAGAGCCATCAAGGGAGAAATACGACCAATAACCAACATGGTAACCAAATGCTACCGGTATCAATCAGCTAGATACCGATACTGTTGATAAAGATAAAACAAAGCATTAGAGCATGAAACCAATTTGGATTTGGGTAAAGAGTTATCGATACCAATACACTTGATATCGATACCTCTACCAAAAGGCAGCTTTAAAGTCATGGTGGAAGGAATGTGAACCGATACTCAGAAGCTACTAAAGCAGGACAGAGCTTAAGAGTTTCTACCAGAACAAAGGTTGAACATCGATACCGAAAGAAGAATAAGAAGCTATCCATACCAATCTACTTAGTATCGATATAGTCCATCGAAGCGGCACCAAATTCACAATGCTCATGACGACACCCAGAATACAGAAGCGAATCCATACTTGTTAACGATAATTTCCGTTAACACCAGAATTAGGTCTAAGAATGTGGACCTAAGGGAACCGAAGGGTTTATTTAGTTCTAGTTTACCGTTTCCTAGATATCGAGGTTTTGAGCCCGAAGATTGGTTACTCTTCCTTCAAGAGGTGATTATCATGCTTACTAGACTCAAAGACCAGTGGTTACCTTGGGATAAGGGATTCCCTTAGCGCAATGCAAGTTAGAAAGTTAAACGGCCATTAGAAAGGTATTTTGAGTAATTTGGCTTATACATGAAGACTTGTCATGAGGAAGCATTAAGAAAATTAACAGCATAAGTGATAAGGAAATTCATGATTAATCTCAAGTTTGATTCTCTTTTTATTAATCACTTTGTTGAGTACATAGAAGTTTCTAAGTAAATTCCCTAAATCGATTCAGAAATTAGGGTTTCCTCTATAAAAAAGATATAAGAATTAGAGAATGAGAAAGTCCCCCACAATGAGATCCCTAGGGTCTTGTTTACAGGCATATTGGGCCCTCATTTGGTAACGATCAGCGGCAACCTACTTTCGAATGCGACAATTGAATTCGGTGTCGGTCCGCATCAGAGCTTACGGTGTTCGGTCCTCTTTTCTCTTCTGAATGTTGTTATCGGCTCTTCCTTACTTATGAAATGGGTGTCGCCTCCTGACAGTGTATCGATACCAAGCAAATTGGTATTGATATCTCCTCTTAGCTGCTATCAATTTTGGTGATAAGCTCTGGTTCTGATAGGCAATTTTGGACTTTGCCATGTTTTAGTTACTTCTGGTTTCATTATCGACATTAAACATGTTAGTGTGGATGACCTTTCTTTCCATGACATTCAACCTGCTTAAGTAATCTCTAGATTTGGTATCGGCTTTACGGTAGCATTGTTTCTCTGGAAACCCTTATAATAATCTCGAGGTTGCTTCTTGGTGTCGATATCGATACCAAGTAAATTGGTATCGATTTCCCTTTGATCCATCCTTCAGGTTTCAGACTTCCCTTTCGTGGCCTAGAGTTCTAGTATCTGATCATACGCTCTTGGTCACTTCCCGTTATTTGATTTAGGTGACGGTATTGTACCCACTCTTGGTTGCTCATCTCCCTTGTTGCTTCCGTTGTCGCCCTGCTGCCGTCTTCCTTGTATCGATACCATGTGTTTCTTCTTTTGTTGATATCGATTGCATATTGAATATACCTTCTCCTTTTTACTCCCGGTATTGGTTGTCTTGGTGGTTTGGTGTCGGTTTCTTGTTCCCGAAATCATCTTTTGATAATTGAGATGCTTCGATGACCCTTCGCCTTCATTTGGTTTTAGTGTCGAAATCTGGTAGTAACATCCCCCCTCCCCTGCCCCCTAGTGAAGGGGTATTTTCAACTTTTCAAGTTAAACTTTGACTTTCATTCCTATATTTTGATTTCTCGCCTTTTAATCATCTTGAATTGGTCTAGTCAGTTGATCCATGCCGATTTATGTGGCCAAAATTAGGAGGTGTTGTCAATATAAAAGTTCTTCTTCTCTATTCCTTCACCTGCAAGTAATTGTTTTTACACAAGATCACTATTGTTTATATGTTTTTCAGGATTATGAGTTCAACTGCATTTTTGTAAGTGTCTGATAGATTTAGATTAAAGTTTAAGAATCATTTCTTCTACGAGTTCTTGATGAATTCGATCAATTGGAGCAGTTCCAATGATCATTAATGGCGGTTGATATGAATCCACCATTTTACCCCCTGACATATTTTTCAAGGTTTAATATGCAAAAATGTATGTATGTTGGACTCTAATTCCTATTATGAAAATGAAGTTTCTACATTCCCATTGATCTTTGCTTCTGTTTTGCCGATACCAAAGTTAATGTAGGTAGCACTAGCAGCTATATCTTTCTCTGTATTAGTAGATCTTAAAGTGTTAGAATTAAGGAAGTTGTCACCAAAACTGTAATATTCTTAACTGCGACGTCGTTGGTACCGAATTTTAAAATCCCCTTGATATCAGCTAAGTCTTCGGTATTAATCACTATACCCTTGGTTTTGGTCGAGCCAATACCATAAATTCAAACCATCTAAATTTTGGACTACCCCGATTCTGAGACCTTTTTGGTTTCAGTATTAGGGAAGTTAGTATAAACAAACCAAAGACATAACTATTTTCAGGCATATATGTACAATGCATGACCATATAAGAACCATGTTAAAGACCCAACTTTAATGACTTATAACGTGTTTTAGTTTCTAAAGAGATATGGGGTAACTAATGTTATTGTGGTTATATGACGATTTTAACCTTACGGATGATCCATATTTTCTTACATAAAATTATTGTGTTAATTTGCTTTATGGAAAAAATATCACATGATTGCATAATGTCTAGAAAGAAAAGTGTTGGAGAACTGAAACCAGGTAGTTCCTTTATCCCTCAGTCAGGGTCGAAAGGCATCTCGCGACATTCTCTTGTCCGAACTCAGTATAAGGTGAAACTTATTCTCGAAAGTTTTGGTATGATTGGAGTTAACACCATTCCCACCTTTGGGAAAGATACCACTGAGAATCCTCCAGAAGGGTTCTTTGCATATTCAGCCATCCATATCTGGCACGACGATTTATTCCCACTACCAGACTTTATTTCAAGGTTCTTATAGTATTTGAAGTTGGCTCCCATTCAGCTGATTCCAAACACGTATACTTGCCTTCTATGCCTTGAGATCCTAGCTCTTAAGTTAAGACAGTCCTCTCTTAGCCTTTGTATTTTACATCATTTATTATGGTTGTCGACAGTTAAGGGGACATATCCTCCTATTCTTCATGCGGACCCTTCGAAGAGGCTAATTAGCGACAATCTCACCCGATTCTCAGATTGGGACACACAATTTTTCTACATCGGTTCCCTCCGGGCATCACATGTGCTTTTAATACTCCAGGCAAGTTTTATTTTTTAGTATTCATTATGTTGTTTCTTAAGCTTTGTTTAACCTTGGTTTTGCTTCAATTTCTGCCCCCACAAGAAAAGACCTAAGTGATAAGGAAGCTTGAGCTGTTGATGCTATTGACAAGGCTTCCAAGATATTGGGAAAGCAATCCCTCTTACTGACTTTGGGCAACCTTCAAAAGTACGACTTTCTTTCCTCAGGACAAAAGATTTTGGGAGTCCTCCCATGCATTTTCCTGTCACCAGGCATGTATTTTTGGGCTCAGATGTGTTTACCAATTTGACTCCTATTTCTTGGATCTTCAAGTAAAGACAACTTTGATGTAACTTTGAAGTCTTACTCCATATTAAGTCTGTTTAACTCCATGGTTGTTTCAACCAGCTTCCCAAACCCTTGATGGGGAATCTACCTTAGATGCCTTGGCCCAATCTACTACTGCGGCCAAAAGAAGTCTTGCCACTTTTACTGACGAGCCAGCTTTTAAAAGATACAAGGATGTGACAATGACTGCCCTTTCTTTTCTTTAGACTGTTGTTGAGTATAGTGAGTACCACACTCCTGATTTTGCTGCTCTTTCTGCTGGTACAACTCCTGGTACCACTTCTTCACAAATTGCAACCCCAGATAGTGACTTCCTTAGTTGTATCTGGGTACCTCATTCACCCGAATCTTTAAATTTAGTGGAGCAAGAGCTAAAGACGTACTCTTCACTTAGACACACCATTTCTTCCAGACCATCTCCAATGATTCAAGATTTCGATGATATCGTAACGCTGGCTCTTTCAACTGATGAGATTGACAACATTTCCCTACCATCCTCATCTTTAGACTTAACAAGTTTGCCATGGTCACTTATTGAACAGCAACTATCGATGCAACTTTTTTTCGCTTTACTTCTTTTATTTCTCACCCTTGCGTGAGCATTGATCTTATCTTCTTTATCGAGATAACCAAGAAATGATTCTCACTTCTAAACATGGCTACCCCTCTTTTTTCAAAAATTTCGACACGTAAAGAAGAGAAGGATGTATTGGATTCCAAGATTAAATATTTAATGAAGGAGCATATGAAAGAGTGTGCAGAATTAAAGACTTCACTTAAGAAGGTTGAGTCGGAGCTTGAGGATGAGAGAAAGGCTAAGTTTCTTTTGAATGACCAGGTATTGGAACTTGAGTTGTTTAAGAAAGACGTTGAAGATGAAAAGGCTAGGATGATAGCTAATCACACTAGAAGGCTAAAGGAGAAAGATGACCAAATTTCCAAGGCTCAGGACGCGCTCTCTAATGCAAATGCATAATTTATGAGGCCAAAAATAGAGTTTCTTCCTTTTTGAAGTCTCATTATCCAAGGGTAGTGCTAAATTCCTTTGAAGATGTTCTTTTGTTGGCGTATTCTGACAATTTCCAAAAATATCCGGCGATTGCATTTCCTTCAGTTCATCATTCTATTGTAGGACGAGTAATGAACAGAATTAAGCAACTCAAACATGGTATTGATAATCCTAAGGAGGCTCCAGTGAATCCTAGAGACCTTTTATATATTAGGGATCTTCCGGATGATTCTGACTCATACGAGGAAGAGGATGAAACTACCAATACTGATGACGACTAGGATGATGACGGAGATACCCATAACCATAAGGGTAAAGAGCTTCCTGATGATTTGAGTGAAGGAAAAGCCATTCCTCCTTCTACTGGTGATACTCATTCTTCTAAGGAAATAGCTTCAAGTTCTTCAAAGGTTTCTCTTGACCTAGACTTAGTTGAAATTCCTTCCAAAGATGACGATTCCTCAAACCAAGGACAGAAAGAAACGGTGCATCTTGACCAACCTGGAGTCTCTGTTGCTCAAATATGGCCCTTGTTTCTTACTCTTTTAGCTCTAGGTAGTCATTTTCCTTTAACGACATATAGACAGGAGAAAGCGTTGTTTGCCAATATGATGCGGGGTTATATAATAACCAAAAAGGATATAACTTAGCCTTACTTTGAGTAGGTGAAGTTGTTAGTAGAATTGAAATGTTCTCGACGACAACTCCTTATAACATCATTCTCCTGTTTTGTTTTGTGTTGTGACAGAACCCTACCCTTCTTGAAGATGTATTTTCAAGAGATGCTTTACATTCATATTCTAGTATAATGAAAGAATGCTTGTTGCAAACTACATCTCAAATGATATCCAGACTTAGAAGAGACCCTTTAATATGTAATCTTCGACGTATTTGTATGAAATATGGGATCCCTTTATATTTTCTAGATGATGAACGGGGAGTCATTCCAAAAGAAGCTTAAAACCTGGCTCACTGAGCTTAATTGTATACAAAATGTGTTTGATCAATGAGGTCATTGTTGTAACCCTTAGTGTGTGTATTTCATAGTAAACTCCTTTGTTAATGAAAGTTATAATTTATTAATATCATTTTTTCGAAGCAATACTTGTAAATAATTATGTTTTGCCTTTTATATGACTAGGGGATTCCACCTAAAGTTTCATCTTCTCGACCTGGAGAAGAATAATTAGCAATCATAAAGCCAAAGAGTATTTCTAAAGATGCTCCCCTTACAAAATGGGAAAGGTGTATTATCTTCAAAAGGTGACAATTACGAATTGGGATGAACAAATATCCACTTTGGAAGGTCGACTGAAAGAGAAAGACATAACTACTCTTAAGTTGAAAAGACAACTAAGGGGCCAACCCTTCTACTAATTCGGATGAAGAGATAAGCAAACTGCCTCGACGAATCGATGAATTAGAAGTTGAATTGGAGGATACTAATGCAAGCTGTAAATATCTAAAATATGCTCTAAAGAACCCTGACTCAGATTAAAATGGCTTAGTTATTATGAAACTTCCTTATTTGATAACTATGCCTTAGTACTTGAATGATACAAATGTAAAATACTTAATGTCATAATATTTTGTACGTGGTAACTTGTGATATGATTTTGTAAACAAGTTTGTAGATTGTGTGGATATCACCTGATACGTGATCTTTGCTTTTGCTGAGAACACTTTCTTTTAGGAGTCTTATTGCACCATCCTGCACAAACTTAACACACACTATTCGGTGTTAACCTTGTAGGATATATGTTAACTTGCTTTCTCTCTGTTAGAAAGTGTTTGTATTGCAAATAAATAGTAATTGAATACATGACAGGATAATATGATTGTTCATATTTCAAATTTTTGAAATAGTTATTCCGTTTAATAGGAGTTCATGAAGAACCTCTCTATATGACATGTTGGGGAAAACATAACCTTTGTCATAAGGTTCCAACCGGAAGACTCAAGGTATCTACTAGATCATTTATTAAGAAAACACTCTTTTTGGAAATAAGATGATAGTTTTGAGCCGACCTATAATGATGGGAGTCTAAATATCCTTCCTCCCTTGGAACAAGGGTTGGAAAATTTTCACCTATCTTTAGGTGTTTGAACTACATTTGATTTGGCTATGGACCTAGTACCTTGTCTAAAAATAGAAGTTTATCACTGTAACTTGAGTTTATGTTTTTGTGTACCCCTTTACAAGGAGTCCTATTGCACTATTTTTATAACAGAATAATGTGATTATTCGCACCACATATTTTATCAGAATAATGAGTAATAACTTTGTGCATATGAGTTAAGAAAATCTCCTTGAGCAAGATGGAAGATCGCGGTCTTCGTTTGAAGGTTTTTAGATAGTAGATCCTTTTCCTAAGGATAAGTATTAGAATCTCTTGACCCAGATCAGGATACTTGGTTTAAAATACAAAATCTCTTTTTTGAAAGCACAAATAGGATCGTTAGAACCCATATTCAAGATTTCCATAGGAGAAGACTAGAAAATCAGACATAGAGATAGTAGTTAGGAGCTTTGAAACCCAGACTCGGTTATTGATAAGAGAAGACTAGAATTCCACTTCTGGCAATAATCAGAAGTCCCAAACCATAACCTAGATCCAGGTATTTAATATAAGACAAGATATCCACATCTAGGTTAATAATAGAAGTCCCGAACCATAACCCAAATTCGGGTATTTAATAGAAGACCAGAAATCCACTTATGATAATTCATTAGAAGTTCTGGACCATAACCCAGATTCGAGCATTTGTTAGAAGACCAGAAATCCACTTCTGGTAATTAGTTAAAAGTCCCGAACCATACCCAAATGTGGGTATTTGTTGTTGTTTAAGCCAACTCGGGGATGATCGTTTAAAGTAAAGGTCGCTCATGCTTTGTTCCCTTCCTGCAGGATTAGATGTAAACAGAGGCAACTACATGCTTAGAAAGATCCTTCAGAACCTTTGTTCCCTTTCCTTGGGATTAGATGTAAGCATAGGATGTACATGCTTACTTAGCCACTCTCTAGCCTTTTGTTTCTCAAAGCAGAGGATGTATGTGCTTTTTTAGCCACTCTCTGTGCTTTTGTCCAGTTTGCTTGGCTAACTTATTCTCAAGCAGGGCCCAAGGACTTACCCGACCTCCCTCCAGGAGGTGCCTTACCCTCGCCATCGTAGGCGATGATAAGGGCTTAGATGCTTTAACCTGGCCATTGTAGGCGCAAATTAAGGCTTGAAGGCGGTGATAAAGGCTTACACTCCAACCCCGTTTAAGGGGTCCCTTAACTTGGCCATCGTAGACAAGGGTAAGGGGTTTCGATGCTTTAACCTGGCCCTATCTGATTTGGACGCGGATAAAGGCTTACACTCACCCCCCCCCCCTCCAAGGGATGCCTTACCCAAGCCTTCGTAGGCTGGAGTAAGGGTTTCAGCTGCTCCGTCATGGGGGCGAAGGCTTACACTTTCAATGCTTTAACATGACCCTTTCTGATTTGGGTGCGAAGAAAGGCTTACACACCACCTCCCTCCGAGGGGTGCTTTGTCGTGGCCATCTTGGCGTTGACAAGGGTTTTCTACCATCGCAGGTAGCTTTACTCGTTTTGGGTGGTTCCAAACAATTTAGGGAGATCGTACCCCAACCATGTAGACATTCTTATATCAAAGGATACGTTGTTGTAGTTGACTAAGTCTTCTTTACATGTCTATACAGTTGGCCTTGATTGAAAAACTTGGTGATCATCCCTTCTAGGACCCGATAATGATTTGTTTCATGCCCATTCATCATATGATAGTAGCAGTAGGGTCCTCCTAATTTGACTTAGTTCTTTGGCTTCTTCTTTAGTGATGGCCAAAAGTTGAGCACATGCTTGGTTTGGAAGTATATATTCTCAATTGATGCCATAAGCTTAAAATCCTCTGGCAATCTTAATTTGAAAAATCCCTTCCGAACATCGGAGCTTAGACCATTGGTTGCTTAATTTTATTGGTTCCTCTTTATCATCAAGCTTCCTTTTTGCTGTGTTGTAAGGTTGAGGTACAACCTTCTTATACCACCTTGGTGTAAGTTGATTGAACTTCTCCACTATTCTTTGCTCAAATATAGTTCCCTTAGCCTGTGCATGGATGGCTTCTTTCAAGTGAGCGAACAGTTGTATTCCTTTGATGTAGAACCACTTAAGGAAAAGATAGGGGTTATGAGGAAAGAGTTTATGATCCAATGGTCATGGTTATAAGGTTCAACTTCCTTGTCCTTGTTCTTGATTTGTAGAGCATCCAATCTTATCCTTTACTTTTCCATGATTTTTGGATCACTGATGCTTATCATAGCCATTTGAGATCCAGAAGATACTTGTAGTAACCCTTTACTCATGTACTTTCTTCTTCAAAACTGAGTCCAAACTGAGATGGAACAGCGCAATTAGGAATGTGGCAAGGTTATCCATAGGATTGGAGGTTCAAGCCCTCCGTCTAGCACCAAAATGTTAACGATATTTTTCGTCTATACCGAAATTAGGTCTAAGGATGTGGACCTAAGGGAACAAAGGGTTTACTTAGTTCCTACAAGCTTGAGTTTGTTCACCGTTTCCTAGATATCAAGGTTTTGTGCCCAAAGATTAGTTACTCTTCCTTCAAGAGGCGACTATCACGCTTATGAGACTCAAAGGCCAACAGTTACATTAGGATAAGGGTTCCCTAAGCGCAACGCAAGTTAGAAAGTTAAATGGCTTGTAGAAGGGTATTTTGGGTATTTTGGTTTATGCATGAAGTCTTTTCAAGGGGAAGCATTAAGAAAATTAGCAGCATAAGTGATAAGGAAATTCATGACATTAATCTCAAGTATTTATTCTCTCTTTCTTGATTGCTTTGTTGAGCACATAGAAGTTTCTAAGTAAAATATCCAAATTGATTTAGGAATTAGAGTTTACTATATAAGAAAAGATAACAAGAATTGGAGAATGAGAAAATCCCCCAAAATGAGACCCCTGGAGTCTTATTTATAGGAATATTGGGCCCCCTTTTGGTAACGATCAGCGGCAACCAACTTTCGGATGTGGCAATTGTATTCAGTGTCGGTCCGCGTTAGAGCTTTCGGTGCCTGCTCTCAGATTTCGGTCCTCTTTTCTCTTCTGAATGTTTTTATCGGCTCTTCCTTGCTTGTGAAATGGGTATCGACTCTTGATAATGTATCGATACAAAGTAAATTGGTATTGATAACTTCTCTTGGTTGCTTTCAGTTTTGGTGATAAGCTCTAGTTCTGATAGCCAATTTTGGACTTTGCCTTGTTTTAATTACTTATGATTTCAGTATCGACACTAAGCATGTTAGTGTGGATGACCTTTCTTTCCATGACCTTCAGCCTGCTTAAGTAATCTCTGGGTTTGGTATCGGCTTTACAGTTGCGTCGTTGCTTTGGAAACCCTTATGATGATCTCGAGGCTGCTTCTTGGTGTCAGTATCGATACAAAGTAAATTGGTATCGATTGCCCATTGCTCCATCCTGCTTTGTTTCATACTTCCCTTTTGTGGCATAGAGTTCTTATATTGGAACATATGCTTTCGGTCATTTCCTGTTATTTTCTTTTGGTGATGGTATTGTATCCACTCTTGATTGTTCATCTCCCTTGTTACTTTCGGTGTCGCCCTATTGTCGTCTTCCATATATCAGTACCAAGTGTTGCTTCTTTTGTTGGTACCAATAACATATTGAACAAATCTTCTCCTTCTTGCTCTCGATATCGGCTGTCTTGATGGTTTGGTGTTGGTTTCTTGTTCCCGAAATCATCTCTTGATACTTGTAATGCTCTGATAGCCCTTTGCCTTCATTTTGTTTTAGTGTCGAAATCTGGTAGTAACATACCATCACCGGAGAATAGCTGCTGATGTCGGAAACACTAAAAATTGGGCTTTCTACCATGCATAACGGAAGGGGGGCCCATTTTGTTTATAAATAGGACCACAGGGGGTCTAATTTTAGGGGACTTTTCCACATTCCACAATCTTATATCCATTTCTTGGAGATAAAACCCTAATTTGTAAATCAATTTGGGAATTTTGCTTGTAATCACTTATGTACTTATGAGAATGATCAATAAAGAGGGAAATCAACATTTATCATGTAGCTCCTTATCACATGCCTTTAGCAAGGCTTCATAAGACAATGACAATGCTTCATACCTAAATACAAGTTACCGAGATAACCTTTCACAAGCCGTTTAGGTTCCTAACTTGTTTTGCACTTAGGGAACCCTTATCCCAAGGTAACTGTTAGTCGTTGAGTCTCGTAAGCATGATACTCACATCTTTGAAGGAAGAGTAACTAATCTTCGGGCTCAAGACCTTGATATCTAGGAAACGGTGACCTAACTCAAGCTCATAGGAACTAAATATTCCCTAGGTAACTTTAGCTCCATACGCTTATTCACTCATTTCAGTGTTGACGGAAAATAACGTTAACATTTTGGTGCTAGAAGGAGGGCTTGAACCTCTGATCCATTGGATAACCTACCACATCCCTGGATGTTCTGTTTCGGTTGGACTAAACTTTGAAGAAGCAAAGACCATGGAGAAAGGGTCTCGACAAGGATCTTCTAAATCTCGAATAATTACATCAGAACTTATCGATTCAAGAGTGGTTGAAGAACAAAGGTTAAAGAAAGAAGCCTTACGAATTAAGAAAAAACATACAGAAGTAGAATAATACGATCCTAACCATTAGAGCATTAACCCTTTCCACATAGGACCATCCCCAATCTTTGCTTTAAGTGGTTTTACATCAAAGGAACATAACATATTCTCTTACATTAAGAAGTTATCCATGCATAGGCTAAGGGAATAAGGAATAATAAGAGATTTCAACCGCTTTACTTCTAAATGGTATAAAAGAATGGCACTTCATACTCAAGATACATTGAAAAGAAGATTCGAAGATATACAGATGAAGCAACAAGGCTAAGCAACAAAAGGGCAAAGTTCCAACGAAGAAAGGGAATCTTTGAGTTAAGAATGCAACCTTATCACATCAATAGAAAATATGTACTTCCTAACCAAGCATGAGCTTAACTTTTAGCTATCAACGAAGAAGAAACCCAAGTATGAAAGAAAATCAGGAGGGCCTTACTGCCACTACCACATGATGAATGGACATGAAAATAATCACTGCAGAGTTCTTGAAGGAATGATGATCAAGTTCTTTAATCAAGGACACTACAAAGATTTGTAAAAGGGTAAAACTAATTATAACAAAGGATTTCTTTAAGGAAGAATGTCTACATGGATAGGAGTATGGAACTCCTTAAATTTTGGAACCAACTGAAATGGGTGAAGCTAACTACAATGGCAGAAAACCTTTGTCACCACCAAGATGGCCAGGGCAAGGCACCCCTCAGAGGGGATGGTGTGTAAGCCTTTAGCCGCGTCCAACCAGAAGTGGTCAGGTTAAAGAATCAAAAGTGTCAGCCTTCGTCCCAAGGGCGAAGCAGCTAAAACCCTTACTCCCTCCTACGATGGCCCAGGTAACGCACCCCTTTGAGGAGAGGTGAGTTTAAGCCTTTATCCACTTCCAAATCAGACAGGCCCATGGTAAAGCATCAAAAACCTTTATTCGCATCTACGATGGCCAGGTTAAGGCACCCCCTAGAGGGAGTGATGTGTAAGCCTCTATCACCGCCTACGACAGACAGGGTAGAGCATCAAAAGAGTAAACATTTATCGCGCCTATTATGACCATGTTAAAGCATCTAAGTCCTTATCACCCCTACGATGGCCAGGGTAAGGCACCTCCTGGAGGGGGGTCGGGTAAGTTCTTGGGCCCTACTTAAGAATAAGCTAGCCAAGCACACCAAACACACAAACCAAAAGAGTGGCTAACAAAGCACATACATGCTCTTCTTTTATAATCAAGAGCCCAGAGAGTGGCTTAGTAAGCACGTACGTCCTCTGCTTACATATAATCTAACGAAAGGGAACAAATCTATGGAGGATCACTCAAAGCACGCAGTCATCTCTACTTACACCAATATCCTATGGAAAGGGAACAAAAGCTCGAGAGAAGAGCATATAAAGCATGTACAACCTTTGTTTTAGCGAATAAGCCAAGAACTGGCACAAACAACATCAAACACCTGAACCCGGGTTATGGTTCAGGACTTCTATTAGTTACTACAAGTGTATTTTTGGTCCTCTATCAAATACCCGAATCTAGGTTTGGTTTGGGACTTCTATCAAATGTCGGAAGTGGTTTTCTTGTCTTCTATCAGATACCTGAATCTGGGTTTGGTTCAAGACTTCTATTAAATGTCGGAAGTGGATTTTCGGTCTTCTATCAAATACCCAACTCTGGGTTTGGTTCAGGACTTCTATTAAATGTTGGAAGTAGATTTCCGGTCTTTCATTAAATATCGTATCTGGGTTTGGTTCAGAACTTCTATTTATTGCCAGAAAAGAATTTCTGGTCTTCCGTTACAAATTCCTGAACATGGGCCATAGAATTCCAATTATATACTTCCAGAAGAGGATTTCTGGATTGTTACTCTAACTACCCTAATCTGGGTCCCAAGAGGTAATTCTTATTTCTGAAAAAGGATTTGCTAAATAATACATGGGTTGGTATCTCAGGTTACATACACTAATATCTTGTAACGACCCGTATTCTACGCATCATAGGATCGTAGAATATTTATTTCTTTCACATACAAAGTCGTATGGTCATGTAACTTTGGGAGACGACTATTGGGGTCATTTCCCATGTTCATGATTTTTCCCGATTTTTAAATGACCATTTTACCCCTAGTTGGCACTGTTTTGGCCATAACTTTTGACTGGAAAGGAATTTTGACCTGAAACCACTTCCATTGGCTCCGGATGATGGTTTCTCTTTCCGTAGAGTGGTCACATTAGCCAAACGGACTCACCGTTTGGGAGATATAGCTGAAACAAGTTTCAGATGGTGAAAAACAGCTTAATTGGGCTTAAACGGGGATTAGCAGCTAGGCCCAAGGGGAATTTCGGGTTTAAGGGGATATAGGTGCTGATTAGGGTTAGAAAACATTTCTTTAGACATTTTCCAGCCGCCACTTTCATTCCTCTTAACCTAGTCATGGCCTCCACTCTCTAAATCTCTCTAAAACACCCAAAAATCACCTTCTAATTGAAGATTAGGCTTAGCAAACATTAAATTAAGAAGAAAAAGCACCAAAGCAAGGTTGGAGCTGCTGTATAAGATTGGGAACAGCGCCAAATCAGAGAATATTTCAGTTTTGGGGTTCTAGTTGTGGCAAAGGTGAGTGATAGCATCGTTTTGACACTAATTACAGTTAATTAAGGGTAATTAGTGAAGATTAGCGAATTTATACACTAATAAATTCTGGAAAAATGTTTAGAAATTCTTAAATAATATTTCATGCCTCTGTTAGAAAATTTAGACGATTTGATTAAGTTTTACTAAGTATGTGCTTAAACATGATTAAGAATGATTATGAGAAAATGTGAGGTTTAGCCACTTTGATCCATTTTGATTCATTTGAATTGTTGTTTTGCTGTTTGTGGTTGCTATTACATGTTGCTATGACTCTATGGTATGTTTTATGATTGATTAGAATAGTTAGATTGGTCGAAAACGTCGTCGAATGGCGTGGAAAGCTCGCTGGAAAGTTACAGAAATGTGCAGGTTCCGAACCGGATCGGATCGGAGTAGAGGGTCGGATCGGATTTGTGAACTGACCAAGGAAATCTGAACTGGATCGGAGCTTGTCACTGGAGGAGGATCGACGAGAAGGAAGGCTGTTTGCTTAGAGTTGGAGTGGACAAGGGGGATCGGATCGGAACTAGGGAGCGGACCGGATCGAAACTAGGGAGCGGATCGGCAATTGGAGAAGGACAGGATCGGGTATGGGAACTTAGAAGGGAGCAACCACCGAACCAACCAGAGAATAGGCACTACACTTCCGAACCGAACCAAGTGGAGAACCCGAACCGAAGGAGCACCGAACCGAATGGAAAAGATGACTACCGAACCGAACCGACGAAGATGATGACTACCGAACCGAACTCCAGGACTGCACGACGACTCTTCTGAAGACCCACTCCAATTCGACCAAACCCGAGATGCAAAGGAAGTCCAAATGAGAAGTTAGAGCTTAAGATTCAGATGGGAATCAACGAGTTCGCTTCATGGTTGGGCTTTGCTGCGGGACGCGTGCCAAGGGGTTATCGACGTCTATAGCTTTGGACCACTATGGTAGGAGGTACGAAGGCGGATTCAGGGCCATTATGGCATTGGTAGAACCAAGGGCTATGACCAATGAAGTGGGTCATTGAAATGTTTGGTCATGACTCCAAGTGTTTGGCTTGGTCACAGCAGGGTTTCTACAAGTCGGGATTCGTCGTTACCTCAGTTTGTCTAGTGTTCCAAAGTGGTAGATGTCGTACGCTTTACGCACTGAGTGAGAGATGTGAGGATGGTTGCTATGGATGATTTGTTTGCTATCATTGTGACATGCACACCCCACCCCCGTATTCTTACACTATTTATTATGGCACCTTGGAGTATTGTACGGTATGTGGTACTAACTCTTTGGTTGCAGGTCCAGGTTCAGGTATGGTTTAGTATACCTGTTATTACTCTGTTTAGATGCTTATCGCTCATACCAGGCTTTATGTCTGACCCAGAGTTTTATGTCTCCTCTTATTACTCTGGGTGCTCACACGAGCAGACTAGAGACAGGTTAGCTGGTGATGCACGGGTAGATGATCCGGAGACGAGCAGGAGGCTTCCACGTAATATATATATATAGTATTCTCCCTGTGTTGTTGAAGATCACTGCTTGGGCATTGGTGGTGCATCTTCTACTTTAGTTTTCTTTTGATTAGAGACAGTAAATTTGGAAAGTTGTAATAAGCTGTATTTGGATTTTCGCTGCTCCGATATTGACATTGATTATTAGTTATCAGCTTATGCACTGTCTCGCCTGTTTTATGTCAAGTATGTTATTATTATATTTTTATCCCATGCGCTGTGAGACATTCTACAGGTTCCTTGATTAGTTCATCCTCTTCTTTCCTTTCTCCTGACGACCGTCCCGTGCTAGTTGGGCATGTGTACAGCGCACTTTCGGAGGGAATGCAGGCTGGTGCGGGGCGGGCCGTCACATATCTTCTGGCGAAAGGTCATGATTTCTCATTTCCCACATAGGGAGTTGTTCTAAACGTAAACATATAAGATTGCTATTTGCTATTCTGACAAAATATAAAGCAAAAATGGTCGTATTAACTTATCACAAAGGTTTATCCACTACTTAGTTACAACCCAGCCAAGGACTCATATAAACTAAACAAGTTATTACGTACACTTTACTATCAGCTAAAGGCTAACAAAAACGTTGCATGTTGAGCTTTATGCAGAATAATACAGAAGGAGATCCTAAATATGGATGTTCAAAAACACAAACAAAGATACACATCAGGTGATATCTATATGGTTTATAAATTTATCTATTTACAAAGTCATTTCATTGGTTATTAAAATGCAAAAGTTAGACATTAGTATTACAAATACATCAAATGCCTTTCGCCTCTCCACTTATATCATCATCTATTAAAGGAGGGTTAATGGCATGACGGGTTACAACACAAATGGCTCTTTGAGATTTTTCTCCTTTTCCTAACTTCATCGAGGTTGTCTAGTTAGGGGCTTGACTTGAAACTTTAGAGCCCTATTGAAAGCTTTACTCATGTCCCTTAAAGTCTTGTTTTCTTTCTCTAAATCAAAAAACTCTTTTGTAAATCATGTCTCTCTTTCTAAAGTTGTTTAACTTTGGAGACATAATAGTTGATATGTCGAAGCGTATCCTCATTATGTTCTTTGTCATAAAAATCCTTAATTTCGGCTTTGACTTTTTTGCACCACCAATTGACAACTGCATCTAACCCGGGAGGGGGATTTCTCAAATTATAACACTTGTTAGACACTGAAGCTTCAGACTTAGTCGTAGCTTTGGGAACCTTAGACACGACTGTATTGGTAGTATATCCAAAAGTAAATTCCCGAGCCTTACAGCTCGCTTGTGCGTTATCTCGCTCAATTTCTAAATTGGCAATTTGCTGGTGTAATTTAACTTTCTCTTCATCAAAATCAATAGAGGGGTTGGTTTTTATCTCTCTCCTTAACTCAAGAATAGTTTTTTCTTTATCTTTCAGTTGATCTTTCAGAACAGTTATTTATTCATTCAAGTGCCTCATGGCTAATTTCTGAAGTAAAACTTTCCTTTATCGAGCATCAACGGGATCATCTTTAAGAATAACCATATGCTCTGAACTTGTATTTATTCCTCCCTGGTTTGAGAGGATGAGACTTTGAATTGGTCTCCCTATTTTGCAAACAAAATATATAATCATTTATAAGTTCTATTTTCAAAAGGTAATACTAATAAATTAAAATTTTCATCATCTAAGAATGTCTTCTACATAAATTCTTAAACTTATCCAAACGAGCTTTAAACTGTAACACACACTGAAAATTACACATTTTTGTTCTGTTTGTCAGAAAACCCATTGTTTATATTACATATCAGTTCAGCATGTCTGGTTCTAAGTCTTTTTAAAATTACTTCTCGATCATCACCCAGAAAATCGAAAGGAAAGTGAGGATATTTCATGTAAATATGCCTAAGGTCTCCTAGGAGGTGATCCCTTCCAAATTTATATGATGGTTTTGTTGAAAATTCCTTCCTTAATCTAGAGAATGAGTGTAAAGAATATGTCGATATATCATCTTTGTGGAATATAAAGTTATGCCAGACATCAAATAAAATCACAAATATAAGAAAGGCATTGTCATAAGCATACATTCACAAGCACATAGTTTTACAAGTATTCCTCACTTCATACAGTATTGACCTTTTGAAAAATTCAACGATGAATCTGTTTTTATTATACTTAAGCTTCTCCGAGGGTAAGTCCATGGGAATTGAAAGAACCCTTGGTAGGTTCCAATAAACCCCAAAATGGAGCTCAGTCTCGCGTTCATCCAAGTAATGCCTATGAAGACATCGAAGCAAGCTGCCACTATAGTCCCCTAAGAAGGAGAAGTCTACTGTTTCAAACCAACTATACACTTTATACAAGAAATTTACTAAAATGTGTCTATCCTCTATTAACATCCAAAATAAAGTCATCAGCTCCTTATTCTCCTCAAGAACCGCCTCTCTTCGAATTCAAGTTGCTTTCAGTTTTAGGGAAGCTTCATGTTCTTTATAAAAAATATGATTAGAAGTGCTTTTATTAAGATCATGGTATTTTTGAGATAAGACATTACAATCTTTTAGCAATTCCTCCTGCTCTAAATGAGATCGAGTTATTTCTCTCTGTTTCTTATCTAACCCTGCTTTGAGACATGAAACAATGCTTTTCTTAGTCTATATATATAATGACACGGAATCAATTGTCATGAATTCAAGGAGGTAGAAACACTTCAAAAGTGAAAGCCATACTTGATAAATTGGAGTGTTAGCTTGAACAGGTTGTTCCTTTTCTTGGTACTCAGAAGAATCACCCTCTTTAGTAGAAGGCTCCGTCGGATTTTGAATGAGGGGAGCACTCGAAAGATCAAGATTTGTTCCACCAAAGCCATGAGAATCACCAGCAGCAGGGGTAGGTTGCTATCATCTTTATCAAAGTCATCTCGACGACCGTTGCCACTGAGGCCAAAATCATTACCATCGTCGTCGTCGTCATCTTCAGCAACAATGTCTTCATCTTCCCCATCGTAAAGATCAGAATCATCAGGTAAATCATCAATATACAAAAGGTCCTTAAGATTTGCCTTGTCTTTCCTAGGGACTTCAACTCCTTGTTTGGTTAGCTCAATCCTTTCCATAACTCTGTTCCAAATGGATAGGTCGACGGAAGGAATTTCAAATCTGGGAAACTTTCAGAAGTTGTCAGAGTATGATAGATAAAGATCATCTTCATTATATTCCAACACTGCTTTTGGAAAATGGGTTTTCAAGAATGAAGAGATTCTTTTTTTGGCTTCGTAGATTATCCGTTTTGCGTTAAAGAGTGTATCATCTTTCTTTTTCAGCTCATCAACATGATCGCCTACCATTCTTGCCCGGCCATTTTCAAGCTCTTGTTTCGACGTCTCCAAAGATGAAACCTTATCAGATAGAGAATCATTCACCTTCCTCTTGTTTTCAAGCTCCGACTCCGCCCTTTCAAGAGAAGCGTTCAACCTTGCACATTCTTGTTCACTTTCCTCTTTCGCCTTAGTCAGGTCATTAACTTTGGATTTCAAAGCAGCCTTCTCTTCTTTAAGTTTAATAGTCTTGGAAGAGGATGAAGAGCTCATTTCTTGGAGTGAGAACTAGCCTTTAGTTACCTAAAAAGAAGAAAAACCAAATCAGTATTTGCATAATAACAAAACAAAGGAAACTAGAGAAATATGCCCGTACCAAAAGTTGTTGTTTGAGGAGATATTGATGAAAATTTGCCGAGTCCAAAAATGTGGAAGGCAGAGAGATGTCGGAAATATCGTCGGAAGAGAGAGCAAGCTTTACAGCTTCATCAAAATCAGGGACCTCAGAAAGTTATCATGTTGTGGAGATGGAAGTGGAGTTAGCCCATGCAACATTTGATCTGAAACCCCCAAAGGGGTATAAGCCAAGAAACCATCTGCAAAATCACTCCTCGGAGTCACCGCTTGGGAGGAGCTAACATTAGGAGTAATTCCGGCAGGTGGAGCAGTAGGACCTAGAGTTTGCGGGTCAGCGATCACAATAGTAGGGTCCTTGTAAGAAGTGGAGGAGGAGGATGTATCACCTTTATGCCTCTTAGGTGCCAAATCATCGGAAGCAAGCCTTTTTTTAGCCACTTCTGTGGATCTCGCCAAGGCGGCTACGGTAGATGCCTCTTCAGTGGTCAGAGTGGTTGATCAAAGCAATTATAATAAGAAAGCAAAGCTAAGGAAGTTATAACATGAATAAAAAAATTTGGAATCACTCTACCAAAAAATCTGACCTAAAGTACCTGGAAATAAGGGAGTAAGGGGAGTGGATGTATCAGACAAATATTTAGCACCAGGAAAATGGAGAGGTGGTTGCCCTAAAATCTTCTGGTAGGAATAAAGAAGGGCATGCTTGCGGAGACTGTCCAAGGTCAACAAATAGATCGTTGTCCCTGCCCCTCAGATGTCTTGTAAAAGATATCAATAACTTGAGCTTCCTCCTTCCTTAAGCTTTTCTTCTTGGGAGTAGGAGCTGAAAAGAAGCAAGATCAAACAGAGCATGAAAAAGACATAATAATATTAGAAAGATAGAAGGCTCACCAAGCTGGAAAAGTGCCTGAAATATCGGGAGGACACCTGATATAGAAAAACTGATTTTCCTGGTTTGTAGACTTATTAATGCTATCACCAATTAACTTTCTTGTAGGATTCGCATGAAGAACAAACAAATCCACTCCTTTAGACAGACCGAGAAAATGATGAAGAAGGTTAGGACGGAGGGAAGGTTGAACCGGCTCAAATGCTAAAATCTCAAGGCATAGAAGAAGAGTGTACGTGTCTGGGGAAACCTGAATAATAGCAATTCCCAAGTGACACAAAAGCCTGGATACAAATTCCTTAAAGGGAAAGAAGCCTCCGTGCCAGATATAAATAATTGTGTATGTAAAGAATCCCTCTAATGAGTTCTGAATGGAATCTTGATCAAAGGCAGGAATTGGTTAAACCTCAATCATACTAAAATTCTTGAGAATGGCATCCAACTCGCCTTGAGTGCTAATAAGAAAATGTTGTGGAACAACTTTCTTCTTTGGCCGAGGGATGGCAGAGCTGCTTGCCTTTGGTTTGTCAACACTTTGCTTCTCAGACAAAATGCTGTCAGGTGATATTATTCCATAAAAGCATGTTAACACAATAATTGAATATAAGCAAATATGAGTTGTTCACATGTTTAAGATTATCTTGAAAACTCATTTGCATTAATTATACTATATCTATATAGAAGTGGGAACACATCATGAGTCATTCGAATCAAATTCTTAACAAAATCCATGTAAGTCATGCATTATGCATATGCCTAAAAATGATTAAGTATTTGGTGTCGGTCATATTAGTAATTTTGACATCAAAACCAGAGATAACGAAAGGATTTGGTATCGATGGTGTCAAGATTGGAATAACTCGAATTCTTAGTGTCGTCCTAGTCGAAACCAAGTATTTTGGTATCGACGTCGAAAACTTTGCCAATATTAAGAAAAGTTAAAAAGCAGGTACTGATGAAGTTAAAAGCAAAAGTACTTCAGTATCGGAAATGGCCAAGCTAATTCCGAAGTCTCAAGTTTTGCCGATACCTAAACAAAAGAAAATGACTTTTGGTATCGCTTATATTCTGTTTCGATGCCCTTTGAAACCGAAAGTAAGCACCAACCTTGGTGTTTGAATCAAAAATGGTTCAAACACAAAAGGTGTGAGATCACACTTCACCAAATGGTATGCAAAAATGAAAATGGGGCCACAAATGCAAGTGTAAATAAAAAGCAGGAAAAAGTAAGTAAAAGACAAGGGGTTTTTATAGTGGTCCGATCTAGGATAGATCTATGTCCACTTTTGAAGTGTTCTCCATTATCATGAAGAGAATTACATATAACATCATCTCATACATCGCATTTATTACACTTGATCACTCTTTACAATGATTCTCCACTTTTTGCTCTCTTTTCGCTTTAAATCTCACTTGAATTCGAGAAGGAACGGATTAGATCTTGTGATTAGATAATTTTTCTTGATTCCCTCATGAAAATGGTGTTAGATCCGTGCTTTAAAGAGGAGCAATGGCGATTGAAGATCCCATGGATTGAATTGGAATGAGAATTAGTAGTGTTTGGAGAAGATGAGATCCACTTGATGTTGGAGGAAGAAGGAGAGAGCTTTTGCGACCATTAATGGAGCTTGAGAAGCTTTAGAATGGTGGAGAAATATCGGGATAGAGGAATCAGTCCCTTGAAGTGTGGTGAAATGGGGTATTTATAGGAGAAATTTGGACCAGGTGGCAGTTTTGTAATTATGGTGAAAAGGGGTATGGGTCGGTCATGTAGATATTTACAGAAGTGTCATTGCTCCATCTGTAGACAACTAAGCAACCGACCCAAAAATATTGAGTGCACGACCAGCAAAAATTTGGTACAGGACCGACCCTTCAAGAAGTGGAGCGCGACCCTACTAAATCCCATGACCGATCTACTTTTATATTATAAGACCAACCAGTTCCTTGGATATAAGACCGACCACGTGTAATTTTCTTGGAGACTCCGCCTTTTTTATTTGGGGATCGACAAGCTCTGTTCCTTCGTACCCATCCATATATGTGATACTGTTTGCACGTACCTAATAATTGGAGTTGTCCCATACTTAGAAATAGGACCGACCCACTTTTCTTGTACACAATGTTGCATGTTTTCAGCTGCAATATGGAGCTAAATTGTATTGATGATGCTCATCTATGACTTGTGTTCTTGGCATGTTGTTTCAAATGTAGTGCATGTATTTTCCAAAACAAATTGTTTGTATGCTAATTTCCATATGAATATCTTTGCTTGAATACTGTGACACGCCTTGGACATTTCAATATGCATTTATATTCCTTTTTTTATACTCTTGCTGATGTGTTCATTGTACTGAAGCCAATTCAAACACTAATACTTGCTTTGTATGGGAACACGATTTACAGTAGGTCCATTGCGTTAACATGTAGACTGGTGCTGTTTGTAACGTGAACAATCCAGAAATGTGGGAGTGCTTTTCTTCGAGTATCTCAATCAGGTTGCCATGTTATACTATAAGGATTTAATCATTGTAATATGAGATCTCCATCTGGCCACGTGTTGTCATATTCCTTTGTATATAAAATCATGGTCCAGCTCACAAAAATGTGTATGCCAATCCATTCTCTTACGTGACGCCACTGCCTTTTCTGTTTTAGGTCGAACCATCATATTTCATTACTACTGACTCATACAATGCCAAGTGCAAGCTCATGAAACATTATTGAATGACTGGTCCATGTAGTCACGTAATTTCTATAATGTTTTGTTCAACATAGCCGGCCCAAATTTAAATATCAAAGTGCCGACCCATTTTCTGAATATATGAACCGACCCGTTGCCGCTGAGCAGTCCGACCGATTCGTTACTTTGGCATCGAC
This sequence comes from Allium sativum, assembly GCA_030737875.1. Taxonomy (NCBI): domain Eukaryota; kingdom Viridiplantae; phylum Streptophyta; class Magnoliopsida; order Asparagales; family Amaryllidaceae; genus Allium; species Allium sativum. Next base: position 195,994,408 of record CM060910.1, on the reverse strand, counting down.
CGACCCAGTCTGGCGTAGGTGTTCGAGCCACAGTGTTCGACCCGCAGTGTTCGACCTATGGTGTTCTACTTACGGTGTTCGACCCGTGGACTGTGTTGTATTAACGGGGTTAGCACTCGGTATCGATAAAACTAAAACTAAAGGGAATGGGTAACCGGTTGATGTTGAATTCATCGGTACCGAAAGCGAAAGCATAACACCTCATAAAAATATATCTAAACAAGTTTAAGATAATCTAATTTAAAGTAAATAATAATAAGTAATGAAAATCAGCAATAAAAGAATAATATATTAATGGGCTGAAAAATAGAATTTTGCAGCATTAGGCATTTGGCCACGAAAATACCGTAGTTGTATTCATAGCAAATCATATATAATATGTCAGAATCTGAGCCCGTATGAAAGAATTGCATTTAAAAGATGTTGCACGTTAATATATATACAATAGCATTTGAAATTTGAATTGTATAATATAAATATATGGAAAATAATTGGCTTAAAATAATATTCCATAAAGTTTGAATCTTACGTGCATATATTCACATATAGAAAGGGACAAGAATAATATGCTTAAGGAAGATAATCAATCTTGTTAATGAGCATTCAATAAGATTGGAAAACGAGCAAGAAATATGCTTTTCTGGGCAAAATTGACCTAAGCAGGTCTGCCTCCCCTGTAGAAGGGATGTCAACCGCTGGTCGACCGCCCTTCTACATAGGGTGTCGATCAGCCTTATCGATTTTGGTGCTGAAAGGCTAGTTTTGTTAAGGGGTTTTACATATATTGCACACATGGACTGTCAGGATTTAATCTTATAAATCCTATGGTTTTCATTTACACTAGCAACTATATATACCTCCCTCCTAGCCTCTCCCTGACCCTATTATTATTTCTCTCTTCGCCTCCACATTATCCTTCCGCCATGGCTGAATTCCAGAAAGGTTAGGAATTTCTCTTATATTCCTCTAACCTCCATTATATCTTCTCTCTAATCTAGATCCATATAGATTTTAATTTTGATTCTGGAATTTAGTTTTATATATATGCATAAGATTCTAAAGTATGATTCTTATATATATACACACACATGTATAAGAAGGATTGCAGCATGTTTATCACGAAGGCTGAATCCAGATCTGAATCTACATCAAAAAATTCTATTATTCTTCCTTTTAGATCTGTGAGTGGAAATAATAATTGTTTAGGCTACATTCTACATTTTTTGGATTCTAATTTTGATTTGTATGCCTAGGAAGATTTGGATTCACGATAACATCAAATTGTAAAACCCCCAATCTCCTATTTTCACAAAGGTTGTCAATTAATTTTGTGAATTTGATTGGGTTTTGTAGGAAGAACAATTTGTTGATTTACTTCTGTTTAAGTTGATTTATCTCTTTTATTCAAAAACGTTTGTGATGTAAAAAGATTAGGATTTGCTTTGGTTTTATTATTTGAATAAGTTTGGATTTCCATTATAATTGGGTAATCTGAACGTATTCAGATTTGAAACAAATCAAATGTCAATGTTTTTATGTATAAAACAAAAAAGGGTAAACTGGATTAAATAGAGGTCTATGTATGTATGTATGTATATTTTGAAATTGGCACCTTGTTCTTAATTTATTTCCTGAATTGTTCTAACAGACCTAGGATGCAAGTTTTGATAATTATGTTGTTATTTTTTCCATTACCGCTATCATTGAATATGCCACATACTTAGTGGTTTGATGTGCGAATCAACTTGTATACCTCTAATGTAGACCGAGTTGACAATTTACACCATCAAAACGTTTTTTCGTTCGAACGAAACTAGCGTTTATCATACTATTAAATATTATATTTATATAGCGTAACCAACGTAATTCAACGTAATAATGACGAAATAAATATGTTAGAATAAGAATAGAAAATTTAAATGTCCCCATATGAATTATTATTGTGTGTGTATATAAAATGGCTTATTTATATATTAAATAATGACACACAGACACGAGGTTAGTCGACATTTTATGGTAGAAGTCTACCCGAAACCAACCGGCAAATCCAACGACCACAAGTGAGTTTGGCTAATGTGAGAGGTCTGGATGCCATAGTCCATTAAATTTAGTACACTATGACATGAGGTTAATCCCACTTATAGTAGAAGTCTTCCCAGAATTGCCCGACATATCCAGCATCTACAGATAGACGATTTAATGTGAGAGGTCTAGTGTGTGTATATACATATATTTGTATACCTATTATGTGTGTAAATAGGTAGGCTTACTATGCCTTTAGAAGGTTTTAAATGGCTGACTTTCTTCTTGTCTATTTTGGGACTTAACACATCAGCATCTCTTTTATTCATGCCATTATAGAAGATTAGTCACTTCTTAATTCTGGTAGAGATGACGATTTAACAATATAACAAGATACACTTTAAATGAATGGGAAAATCTTATTTCTGCATCCGAAAGACTGGGAAATCAAACAATATAGTTTTTTATTCACAATTATTCAACGATAGGTCCATGAAAAAGAAATTCCAGGCATAACATATAAAGAGATCTTGATACAAAATCCTGGAATCCAGTTGAAAAAAACATTTGAAATGGAGGAATTAAAGCACCCCCTATCAACGATGGAATAAGCGTATTCCAGAAGTGAATCAAAATATTGATAACGGTCGATAGAGAAGAAAAACAAATTTCGGAAATTAAGAAATTTAATTCATTCAGCAAACAAAAAATTTGTTAGAAAAGAAAGCACAACGTAATATAGAAAAAGGAAAAAACTCAGGTTATTAAAGTAAAAGGATAGGGTGTCATCAAATGCATACCTTTATGAGATATTTTGGTTTTTAGGGCTCAACAACTTCGAGAGTTCCTGAGCTCAACAATCTTAAACGATGTAAATCTTCATAATTAAATGTTGAAATCCAAGCGCATGAATTCAAAAAGGAGAATCCGTATTGTTTTCGTTCTTGGATAAGATTAACTTAGGGTTTATATTTAGTGAAGAAGAGAAAATGAAGAGGGTGAAAATGAAAAGGGTGAAAAGGAAAAGCGGACGGAGTAAAAAATTCACCAAAATGTTGGTGGAATTGGTGTAGCAGTGTTTATGTTTTTTATTTTTGTATTTTCTACATAAGTGGCCGCAATCAGATATCAAACGCAATTGAATATTCTAACCAATTATAGATTTTCTTGTACTGTCTATTCAAAATAAAATAATTTACATGTGTTAGCACCAAAAATAACCAAGGCAGATCGAAAGTAAGAGCTAAGGAGTGTGAAGACCAGCAACCCTTCAGAAGAAATTGTTCCGAGCCTTCAGCAAGTACCTTTGGAAGTAAAAGCAAGGGAGTGAAGGACCTCTTCCCTGCCAAAAAAGGCCCTTTTCAGCGTGAACCAGAGGGCAATTGCTATCTCAAAGCTCGGAAGAATAAATGTAGTGTCCTTTTTGGTTTGTCCGAAAAGGAAGAATAAGACCACTTAAGCCTCCACCGGCTAGGCATTACACGTAAGGCATCAATGATGAAAGCCATAGGCGGCACTGGGAGTCAGAAACTCTAGCAGTATTATCTCTTTAGCATCCTTCTAGGCTTCCATCTTCAAGAGATCCTTTTTCGAAAGCTCTTGCGATAACCATCACGATTCTTCCCTTTAGAACTAATAGAAGGCACTTTCATTAGAGCTTTATATAACTATTATCAAAAAGCTGAGGACGAGGCTTATATGCTCGATATTGTAGACAACCTACACCAATAAATAGGACCCCAAGGGTCTAAGATGGGGCCATTCATTTCATTTCCAAATTTTGTAATTATAAATTGCAAAGTGAAACCCTAATTTGTAAATCAACTTGGGAAAACGGTCTGTAATTCTCAAAATTCATAATAAAGAGATTTTATCGAACCCTTAAGGTAATCATGGTAAATTATGTTCAATTAAATATAATATTATTATTCTAAACTAACATTGCAGGGATGATCATTGAGTTGCGCGAACACAAAATAGCCTGACCACAAAATCCATTTCGAATATCTTTGAAAACCTTGGTCAACAGAGATAGGTCCCTTCTTCTATTACTATAGAGATTAAAGAAAAACTTTGTTAGGATTCCCTTACCAATGGATAATGATACCCTTAAGTGTGGATATGACTCGAGGCCTTGTTCCAATTACCCAACGGATATCTAAGGCAATTGGATTGTGCGAGAATTCATTTTCCTTTCCCTTATACCTTCGATAAACCTTATCCAGAATTTTCAAAAGTATCTACCAACCTTCAGAAGTACTTAGCGGAATCCCCTTTTTTTAGAAGATCCTTCTCCCGTAAGCCCCAAAACATTGCATCGAAAACATAAAGGATACACCGATAAATAAACTATCCAACGTTTGGACCCGCTTCTTTGAAAACCAATGGACACTTGTAATTGGCTTTGCTTTCTACAAGAATTTACTTTTAGTAACCTATGGAAGCTTTTCTACTAGAGCTCAATAATGAAAGTGATATTTAAGCCTAACTCGTTCTTTCTTCAATCAAAGAATTATGCAGTCAAACTCTGCTTTAGGTGTTAACCATAAATTTAGCTAACAACATGTATATTTTGTTGTTAAAATCATGTGTTTATTTATTTAATTATAATTTTAATGTTGTAGTATCTTATGATTTTTAAGTCTGAATCTTCATTTCTGTTATTAATTAATGAAAAATATTTTTTCATATAAAGATTATTTGTCAGATCTTGTTTTTAAGCGATATTAAAACTTATTAATATTCATAGATAGATGATTTGAATTTATAAATAAATTATATGTGTAAAATACTATTTTAAACAATAAGATGATCTAATAATATTTGTAGATTGGCATTTTGAATTAGTAAATGAAATAAATTTGTAGCATCCTATATCAGTAATATTAAGATCTATATCTTTATTAATAGTTGTAATACCTTTGGTGTTACACTTTTTGGTGTAACATAGACTACCGAAAATGCCCCTTATGGATATAATTAAATCTCAGTATTACTAAAATACAGGATTTGATGTATAAATACCGATAACCAATTCAAAACGCCATTCAACAGATACTATTAGAATTATAGTATCGCTTAAAAGCATGATCTAACACATGCACATTATTTGTAAATATAAAATATCTATCTACAAACATTAACAGGTTTTAATAACACTTAAATTTAGGATCTAACAGATGTACTCACAAATTCATTCTTCATTTATTAATAATAGAAATAGAGGTTCAAACTTAGAAAACATTAGATAATGCAACCTAGAAATAAAAATAAAATCGTATGATACTAACACCAAATTATATATGTAAATCATTTTATTTTTAATATGTTGAACATATAAAATTTGTTAAAACAGTAGTTCACAAGCAAAGTGCGTGCCTTAACGCTCTTATATACTAGTATTACCGCACAACAGTGGAAAAACCGACCGTTAGATGATTTGATATTAAAATAAAAAAAAAATTCTATTAACTATATTCCAAAACAAGAAATTAATTAAAAATTCACAATGTTATTTAAAAAAAATGAAAATAAGTGCAAATATGTAAAGTATGTTAATTAATATATTTTGAATCATTACCGATTTTATAAAATAAAGTTAGAAGTCAAATAAATATTAGCTTATAACACATCATTATATTTGTGAATTGCCAAAATACCAAAGGAATCATAATTTGAATACTTCCAAACCGGTTAGATTGAACCAAAATACCAAATGTGAATGATTAAGTCATAGGAGAACAAACTGGGGATTATAGGAGAGAAGAAGGGGTTGATTCATTGATGTTATAAGTAGGGATGCAGCAAAATATACGGCTCAGTTTGTATTTCACTACATTCTCTAATTACTTAGCAAACATAAGGCTTTACATCACTAAATCATTTTGGTATCCAACTATTACTTTTACATATCTTAAAAATTATTAAGACGTTAACACTACAAAATAGACAGCACGGGCTTGGCATGATTTACAACTTCTGTCATAATTTTTTTTACATAGGAGAAGCCATAACCTTGATAAAAAAATGATTGTAAATCACCAGCATTAAAATTCTTACATAGGAGAAGCCATAGCTTGGATTGCATGAGCCCAACTGATTTGCAAATTTCAAGTAACATCACCATCATATTCTTAGCATATACCTTCCATTCAATTCTTTGCCAGCAAGCACGTTCCCAATTCTACAGCTTCCTCAAGCGTCTCTGCTGTTCCAACAACTGCCTTATCTACCACACCTGTAGCCACCCCGATCTCCGTAGTTAACTTCATCCCTCCTATACCATATCCATCGTCACTTTATTGCCAGCTTTTGATCTTCACCCCAACTGTCGTGCATTTTGTAATTCCAACTTAGTTATTTTCCCCCTCTTTTTTCTACCTGGTGCATTGAAATTGCAAGAATTGTAAGTTGCAAAGTAATGGCAACAATTCCTTTGTGGCATAATAAACAGACATTAATATACTAAAAGCATGGCATACAAGATTTCAGTCCCACTACATTTATTGCAGCATGTTGATCCCATCCACATTCCAAATCCATACCTGCAAAAAAACCAATTCATTTTTTTTAATATAGAAGTAAATATAGCCTAGGGAATATGACAAAATTTGATTTGAGGCTTGCCTGCATTTGCCTTAGCAGTTAGTTCCTCCTTGGTCTAATGATGCCATCTTTGATCGTCATGCATGTACCGATATATGTAACTATCAGAGACAACATACCTGTTAACAGAAATATCTAATAACATGAGTATTTATAATACATTTGTGTTGAATCTGAAAAAAAATACCAGAATAATCAATTTTAAACATCCCAAACAATTTTATATGAGATATTTAACAAAATATCCAGTTCAGATTCAACAAACTTTCGGTTATTTTGTGATACCTTCAGCATGCTCCTATCTTTTTTGTTTTCCTTTGCCCACGTGTCTTAAAAGATTCTCCCCTGATGGGTGTAAAAAAATACCACAGTTCCTTTATTTACTATTAAGTGGATTTCCTCAATTATAAAGAGATTGGAGAAGGCCTTTCAAGAACTATCAGCAACAACTACAGATCTGTCAAAAAGAAGCCACAAGTCAATGATAAATTAGAAAAAATGCAGGAAACGAAGTCAACTTTTATAAAATTAAAAGACATTAAGAATTACAAAGATCATGATGGAACTTCAAGGTATGATATTAATAGATCTAAATCTCTATGATAACCTCACATTTAGTAGCAAAGTTTCAATATTTATGTTCCTCCAAATAACAGATTCCCTCTATTAATCAGGCTAGAACTTAAAGACGTTGACAAATCGACTTCGAGAAACACCGACCTTATTGTAAATTGTCCATGAGACAATGCTAAAATCAACATCAAAATAGATTGGGTCATTGATTCGTCGAGACAGGTTGAACAGATTTCCAAATACAATAACATTGATATTCAAGAATGAGTCCATTTTTCGTTTCCATCGTAAGAAAGAGGCACTATAATGGTTCATGTTTTACAAAATAAATATAGATGTTCATGTTTTACAAAATAAATATAGGTGTTCAAAAGAAGAGTCTAAGTTCGATGTTATAGCTGCTAACCCTCAAGATTTAGATGCAGCAGCAACTCAGCAATTTTCTTTGAAACCAAATGGCTTTCAGCAAACAGAATCAGCATGAAAATAGTTCTACTTTTAAAAGCTTTCGTATAGTAGTTGAAATAATTCTTCACAGAAGTATGATTTTAACAATTCCGATGCAGTATCTAAAATCAAGAAACTTTCACCCGAGGGATTGTTATTAAAGAAAATTTAATTTTTGTCTTGGTTTAATGAAAAATATCATTTTGGTCATAAATGCAAAGCTAAGCAAGTTTACATTACGGAGGGTGCTATGGTTATGAAAAATGGTTCTAATACGGATGATGACAACATCAGCAAGTATTTACAATTGCCTAATCTTAATCCATATTAAAATTTGAATCATACGTGATTATTTGTCTCTACCAATGCCTTACTAGGTATTACTACATTAGATATAATAAAGATCAAAGTGTGATTAATAGTAGATTAGTTAGATTTCTTTTAACTCAGTTTCAATACATAATTTATTAATATTCTTTAGTCCAAAAGTTAAATTCACCTAAGAGTCAATTAAGGTATTTTGAGGTTTAGATTTCAAATGGGCATAAACTGCAAGGGACTTAAATGTGTACTCGAGTTTTACTTAAATATCAAGTTGCAAAATGCACATTTAAAACAGCTCAAAAAAAGAGATGTTGCATACAAGTTAAAGATGCCCAAAGATGTTCAAATTCATCTATATAGCCTAGCTTGCATATTAGTCAACTGAAGAAATTAATGGGATCGAATAAAATAAAAATTATATGCATGTAAAATAGTTATAAAAAATGTTTTTTTCTTCTATAAATTGTATTTCATCCATGTTCCCCTCCATAAGTAGGTCGGGCAAGACAGCAAGAGAATTGTTTATTTAAAATCGGTTTTTTTCTGTAAATTTTATTCATAAACTTAGTTATCAAAATGATTGAAATATTAGACAACTAATGTTAATATATGCTGTAAATTTTCAACCAGGATTGTATAATTTCGTCTAGGGTAAAATAATTTACATCATCTGTTGGGAATAATGCATTAAAATCTAACACCAAAACGGTACTAACAACAGCCAAAATCATAAAAATATGAAAGAAGAATATCATGAAAAAATCATAGGGCACCTTATAAAGAATCTGTAAGCTGAATCTCCATTGAAAACGGGGGCCAATGTGTACTTTTGTTGCGATCCAAGGATGAAGAACTGCTTAATATTTAGGATCACCGTTGAGAATTTTCTTTCAATGGATAATGTTGGATTAAATCGGCTTTCAGATTCGCTAATCTGTTTCAAAATCAGATTTTTTGGAGTGAAAAAAATGCAAATTTGTTTATAAGTCGGTGATAAAATTGGTTTTTTATTGGAGGTTTGGGGAATATATTATAAAGCAACAACTGAGTTTGAAAGATTCTTATAGCTAACTTTGTGCTAATTAAAGGTGCATCCAAGTTTTGGAGTAGCTTGACATATAGCATCATTTGGAATTCTAACTCTAACTTGTTTTCTGTGTGCTAATTTAGTTGCAGCACCATATCTTGTGCATTGTTCAGGAAGCACTTTGCTTGTAAGGAGAATAAAAATATATTGTTAAATAGAAAACTGTTTAAGATGCTTTTTGCTTGCTATGAGAACTGAAGTATACTGTTAAATAGAAACTTCAAATCAAAATGTCAAATAGAGAGAATTGAAGTATGCTGCATAACATACTTACAGGACCCAACAAACAATGTTTGACTACTTGCTACTCACTTTTACTTACAAACAAACATCTTAGTGATAGAATATTTGTATCTAACTACTTGCAACTCACGTTTACTTTTTAAAAAAAATATGTATGTTTTATCATCTGTGTACTTCCATAAAATAATAAAAAAAAAAGTTGTACTTTAAAAATGTTATGATTATAAGAATGCTACGTAACCACTTTTTTAGAGTTAGGCCAAGTTGCTCAGATTTTCTACTATCACAATACTTCATGTACCATTCAATCATGGCTGTGGAGCATGTACATTTTCTTTTATGTTTCCCTTAACTTCAAATTATTTTCTCAATATTTTTGTGTACTGCTTGAGTACTACAAACAAGCGTTCTGTTTAAATTTCTGCTACTCATTGTTAACAAATACATCTAACTAATGAATCTTCTCTAACAAAATTTCAATAAATGATAACCAAAAGTAAATTCGGATACAGACAAACAAATCCATTAACCAAAGCTTCGATTTTAGATCAGAACGGATCCAAAAAAAAAGAATGCTTTTGTACTGGACTTCCCTGAATGTATGTAATGAAATTACTAACATGCAATGAAAAAATATTTAACTGTTTTACTGGAAATAATAATAATAATATTGAACCAAAAACGGATCATGGAAAATCAATTTATCTGTTAATACCAGTGATTATGATATTGACTCGGTCTAATTTATGGGACATAATGAATTTATTAAGAAAATTACAATCAGCTTTTAAAGTTAACAGCAAAACAAATGATCTCAGGTGTACAATTTGAAACATCAAAAATGAAATCAATCGATTTAAATATTGTAGATGATGTTTGGATGTATAAAATTGAATTACTCATCCTGATTTTGACACTGAAAATAAAGTTAGTTTACATTTCAGAGACAAAAATGGATTTAGAAAAAACGAGACGATCTTCTCACGATAAAGCATGGAGGTGCCGTGGGCTAGCTTGAAGTAGAGCAGTGATCGAAAAGTTCAACACTTGTTTGGAGAGGCAATTAGGGTAGGATTTGGATTTAGAGAATCAAAATTGAACAAAATTAGGGGCAACATAATTGGAGTAAAGAAGAACACGAATCGAGGCAAAAAAGGAAGAAAAGAAGCCGGGGTACATCTTAACGAAGAAATTGGCTCATCATATCACTGGCGGAAGAATCAGACAAGATTTGATTTGCAGAAAGAATCAATCGGCGGAGAGGAACAACGATATTTGATTTGCAGGAAGAATCGAAAACGAGGAAAATGTCGAAAAAATGAGATTTTTGAGCCGAATTTCATTGGGATGGACAGATCAAGATATAAAAACGAAATCAACACATCATCAATCAATTAAATATGCATGTTCAATACAAATGATTTCCTAAAGTAATAATAGCTTCATCCTTAAAAACTTGGACGACTAGTATATTAAGAAGTGGGAAATATTGTCACAATTATAAAAAATGAAAAAAAATCTGGTTAAAAAGTTAAACATATAAATATTTGCAAATATCTCAAGCTGCTTATATAGCAATTTTAATTTTTCAATATATGTGTGTTAATACTAGTTTGAATAATGCCTAAATCACATGCATGGGAATGACATGAATGTAGTTCCAATGGATAGATTCTTTGACCCATACCTAATGCCCGTAGGGACCATAATCCTCAGGATTTATCCTATGGCAAATTATATTTCAACCCACAAAATTAGTTGGTAGCCACCCATTTTATCAAGAAAATACAATGATCAAATTACCCTTTTTCTATTATAATTTTTTCCAGTTTTTTAAACACCTCGTAGTTGCACTACGTGGTTTTTTGGTCTATCTCGTAGTATGTCTACGTGGTCCATGAATGAACCATGGAGATCATATATGTGGTACTTTGATGAACCACGTAGGGCAATTACGAGGTACAGTGAAAAACCACGTAGTCCCCTACGTGGAAGGGTATTTTTTTTAAAAAAAATAGAACGAAGGGCTACTAACTAAATTCGTGGGTATACCGATTATTTCATTATTTGGGGGGCTACTGCCTAAAATGGTGGGTTGAAATAGAATTTGCCTTATCCTACAAATAACATAACAAAACTAACTGTATTTCAACTTAGAAACAAATATATGGATGGCTGAGGCGCTCTTCTACCTATTAGTTGTAAAATTAATCAAATGAAATGAAACAAATGTTCACGTAAACAAAAAATGTACATATCAGAACTACTTATTCAAATTGATTAGTCGCACTTAACCCATGTAAAATGGATGAGAATATGACAATTGTGCTTTGTCCATATTGCTACCAACTTATTCTCTTCTTGTGATGTTTTATGAAACTAAAGAATGGTTTCAAGGAACACCTGTTAGTCCACAAACATAGATGTAAACTAACTCTGAGCAAGTTCTAGATTGTTTAATATGCAAACATAAGCATTTGAATAACTCAAATAACCATTTATTTAAGATGTTATAATACCTAAACTATATAGTATAATCAGTAAGCAATTCCATAAGAATTGCTATGATTGAACATAGAGGCTTCAAATATTGCTTGAATTTTAATTATATTCTTGTATTGTTAGTACAACCTGTACCACTTCCCCTCATCCAAAAATGGTTAGATATCAAATTTTGCTGAAAAAGTTCTCTCTCATACACACAAAAACATATAAACAGACATGCACAGGTATTCAAAAAGCAGACAAAAGCACTTGAAATATTCACATATTGTTATACAAATTTAAGGATATTTTGGGAGCAAAAAGAAATGGGTTTTGAAGCGATTCTGCATTATTTCATACACCAACCACATGAATATCACAAGGGTGTTCTTTAAAGAAAATAACTAAATATGCACACATAAAATAACTAAATAACTAATTTTCAACCTATAAAATTAGGTTCCTTTATAGAAAAGAGTAAAGTATCCTAAACCAATATTCTTTAATCCAACTTCATATTCACAATTAAATGTAACACCCATATGGAGTACAAATTTTCCCATTACTCAAGTGCATAACCATTCTATAAGATGCATTTGTTTCAAACAACAATTTAATCGTTGAGGATAGAGAAAAGACTGCTTCTTAGTGTTTGTGCTTACTATCAAAATGTTATGCAGATCGTCTTCTTTTGTACTGTAATGAAAAACAATAATTATTACATTTGTTATGCATATGATCCTACATTTTTGTCAAACAACCAACATGGATGGTATAACACATGGCAACACAGTGACATCATTTCTTGAGTCGAATAAATACTGTAATAATGTACTTATATATTCAATATTATGATGATAGAAAAACTCTACTATTTTCCAGAAAATAAGAAGTCAAAAATTTAAACTCACTTTAAAGCAGACAGTACAACCATGACGCATTGCTGTATTAACACAAGAATGGTTGTTCTTCGATGGAATTGAGTAGCAGCAACCTTTGAATATAAAAAAGTTGAAAATTATTGCAAAAGAAAATTTTCAATGAAAAGATAAATGGGGAAAAGTGAAAATAGACGAGAAATTATATAGAATACAAATATACCTGATTTCATGACTTTTGGGTTTGTGTTATGATCTTTTTCCGTCATTTAGTTAGATCTGAAAATAGACGACAAATTATACAGTTCAAAAACTGCGAATTTTGCTTTATGATTGAGGAATTAGGGCATTGATATGAAGAGGAAGAAACGGAGTAGATAGAAGCAATAGGAAGAAATGGAATAGATGAAGGAATAGTAAAAAGGCGGAATTATCAAACCGATGAATGAGTGATAATAGGCACCGGATTTGTAGGGGGAATAGTATTGATTTTATTTGGGTTTTAGAGATTGTGGGAACAATTATAGTACAACGGAAGGCGATGAAGAAGGCGAAGAAATAGTCGTACGCGAAGAGAAGACAAAGAGAAAAAACGGGAAACTGAGATTTTTCAGCCGTAATTCATTGACACAGACAAGTTTGATTTTGGCTCTTACAGTAGGGAAACCTCCCTAACGGTCGGTTTGATAATAACACATTTGGTAGTTCACGTTTACACAAAAAAATGTTGCACGAAAGGTATTACAACTATTATTAAAGACTTACATGTTTAATTCATTCAAAATAGAATGACTTAGTGTATTTTTTTTATGTTAAAATCACATGTTTTCTTATTTATTTTATTTAAGTATTATAGTATCTTATGATTTTTAAGTGTGAATCTTTATTTTTTATTATTAATTAATGAAAAATCAATTTGTTTATACAAATTATTTGTTAGATGTTATTTTTAAGCGATAACGCCTATTAGTATTTATAGATAGATGTCTTGAATTTGTAAATAAAGTTTATGTGTAAGATAATATTTTTAAATGATATTATGATCTAATAATATTTATAGATTGACATTTTGAATTGGTAAATGAAGTTTATTTATAACATTTCATATTTTAGTAATATTAAGTTTTATAACATGTATAAAGACATTTTTGGTAGATTACGTTTTTATCGAACAAGCATGACAAAAATATTATCAAAGATAAATCAAATTTATTTTGAAATATTTTTTTCAAATACTCATTACCAAATATCCCCGGGGAAAGGGGGGGGGGGGGGGTGGTTTCTCTGATTGCAGATCGTACTCGTTCGTCCTTCAAACAGGAGAAATTCCTTTGTTGACAAATGAATAGACTACTATCTGTTGGCATTTGACGCGTCAGGCGCCAACAGACAGTTTTTTTTTTTTAATTTTACCCCTCCCACCTTATTCTCCACCAAACCACATTTCACCTCCTTCTCCTCCTCTTCAAAGATTTTCTGGTCTATAAAACACGATTTTTTTAGGTAATTTTCAACATCGTTGTACGTAGTTTTTTATTTTTTGTAACATATATTTTTTGAATTTTTTTTCACACTCGAAAATTTGCCTTCTCAGAATGACAAATCGTCAAAAGCACAATTGGTCTCCGCAATGCACTCGATCGCTGCTGAAAATTGTTGTTTCTACCTATGCCAAATGCGATGCGAATAACAAGGGTATCCACAAAGTCATTACTATAAATTTTTACCAGATGGATGTGGAAATTAATTTGTATAGACATAACGATTTTTGTAATTGGTAGATGATACCAAAATTCGTCATAAATGCTAAAGTTTTAGAAGAAAATGGGTAAAATGAGAAAGTCTGAACAACAAAACTGGTGCTGGTCCCTATCGTGTTAGGCAAATTATTTCTTGTAGTGACGAATGGTGGAATGAATGTTCTCATTTATTTTTTCAAAAATACAAATTTAATTTGTTTCGTACTTATTTTTTTAATTTTCAGAAATTTGGTCCAAATACTTCGAAATATAGAAAAACACCACTTGATAATTTGGATCTGCAAGAGCAATTGTTCCAAGAGATTCATACTACCGGGCAAATGTCCTATATGCCTGCTTGAACTTAAGAAGACTTCACTCCATTTGCTATGCCTCTCCATCCACCTTTTAACAATTCATGGAGTTTTGAGGGATTTGAAAATCCCCTTGGCGACACCGAAGATCAATGCCACCACATTCCAAATTTAAATGATCCTCCAACATACAAAAATCCACTGTAACAAACTTCAATGCACCAAAATTCAGTCCAGCAAACCCAACACGTTGGTTCTTCTTCTGCTGCACGGAGCAACTCTAGAAGATGCCGCTATGAAATAGACGACAAGATAATTGACGTCATACACGAGCGACAAATGAAGAAATCTTGTACGAACTCAAATAGTCCAACACGAACAATGTACGTTCAACAGAAAATTCATTAAGCTACGTTGATATTGTTACTCGCAGTAAACATCTATTAAAATGAGCAGGTTTTACTTTTGCTGAACAATGCACATTACTAGGACTAATACAAAATTATTCAATACGATACCTGACGATGACACTAAGGACCAATTGTTTTATGAGATAGACATCGAACGTGCGACTACAGGCTACAAAAAATGCACGATCAAAGATGGTGACACCAGCCATGATCGGAAATACAAGACGGTCACAAAACTATTTTTCTATATTAATTATTTCTGCATTTTATCGGCTATATTTGTTAATGTATTTTAATTAATATGTCTGTATTTGAATTTTAGTACCGATGTTTCATGTTAGTTAAACGTATATTACGTAACAAAACAAATAATTAAGTAACTAAAGTACAATTAAATTAAAAATTAAAATATTCCATCTAAATGTCTATGAAACCGTAAACACAACTTAAATTTAATATTCAGCTCCGTTTAAATGACCCTTTAAAATGATCCTTTGTTGCAGCCACCTTCTCCCTAACTCAACCGTTATGCAAAGCGGTTCACGAGGAACCGCAAATACCAATTCGATGCCTCTCAAGCGAAAAATTACAGTTTTAAACTCACCGCCACAACCACCACCAGCAACTCCTCCACCAAAGGAACACTGCTTAATCGGACTCAAATCCAAAACCCGGAAATCGCTATCTTCATCTCTTGACGGGTGGCGCCCATTGCCCATTTCCAGATTCGAACTCTCCCTCCCTTTGACTCTCCCAACAGGTCAGTCCTTCCGTTGGCGCCAGACCTCCGATACTGTCTTCACAGGCGTAATCGGGCCTCATCTCCTCTCCCTTCGCCACGTGGATGACTTCCACGTGGAGTACCTCGCTCATAACTGGTCGGATTTGAATCCGGAACCAGTAGAAGCTGCCATAAGCGACTATTTCAATCTCGATATCGGTTTAGTGGAGATGTGGAGGGGGTTTTCGGACGTGGACGAGAGGTTTGCAATGGTGGCAAAACGGCTGGGTGGAGGTGGTGCCAGAGTGATGAGGCAGGATCCGGTAGAATGTTTGTTCGAGTTTCTGTGCAGCTCCAACAATAACATTGGGAGGATTCAGAAGATGGTTGGGGTGCTTTCTTCCTTTGGTAGGATTCTGGGTTCTGTAGCGGGCTTCCAGTTTCATGAATTTCCATCTCTTGAGAGGTTGGGGACAGTCACCGAGGAGGAGCTTAGACAGGCTGGATTTGGTTACAGGTCAAAATTTTCATGATTCTAGATTAATAAACTTGAGAATTCAGTTTTATCAAGCCATTGCTTTCTTAAATCAACCACCAGTGTTTAAGCATGTCTTTTGATTTGTGCATGCAGATACTTAAGTATTCGGAAATTAATTAACAGACTGCGTGCATGGATTGGTAATCATATGTTTACCATGTTAAAATGTTTGGCAATTTGTTCAATTGATTGGTTCATGAAAGCGGTTTTAAGATAAAGTTGAGTCTTGGGCGAATCACTTGTTTTTTCACCTTCTACTTTGTCAACGTTGGATAAACAAAATATGCTAAAAAATAGAAGAAAGTATAAATCTTGGTCTCAAACCTTCTTGGCGGTAAAAACATCACAACATCACATTCTATATAGTCTAACAAAGCACTCCAGAACAAAACAACGCAAAACGCGTAGATTGCAATAGTACGTCGCAGCATGTTGTAAGGTCGTAGAAGCAAAAGCGCTGGATGAATGAAAAATAAGCTCAAACATTAATTGATGTTCAACATTGCCAAAAACTGTTGCTTTCCACTTTGTAAACACTGTTTCTCCTATGAGTCATCTTCTAACACAAGCTGAACCTAAATGAGCTAAGTCAGGGCCATTGGTGGAGCTAGCTCGATATTTCAAATGGGATGATATTTTCATTATATGAACAAAAACATGCTGAGAGTGTGTGTGTGTGTGTGTGTGTAGTAAATTATGCATATGATCCACTGATCCCATGTTTTTTCAGTTGCAACAACAATTGATGTGTTATCAGAGATGTTCTAAAATGCATCAAGAGCAAGGATTGAGATTTCGGCCGACACATTGAGATTTCGCCCGTTTCTTTTTAGAAAGGGTTCGAAACAAAACAAAACAAAACCGAAGCTCTGCTTCAATTAAAAAAAGATAGCCTTCTAATTTTACAGAAGAAACTCTAAAAAATAGTTACTTTTAAAATTCGAATATATGAATATTTGAAATTTAAACTTAGGAAACATACAAAATCACAAATTATATAAATGGTGCAACTAATATTGTTGAGAACAGAGTACATAATGTAATTCTAAAATTGAGGAATATCTAAACAGGTTCTATGTTGACAGCTAAAATGAATTCACTGATAAATATTAGAAAGAAAAAAAAAAAATCTTATGCATAGCGGAAAACCCGGTGCTTCAAAAGTTTGAAGTAAAACCTTCCATACTCAAAATGTTCTATTGATCATATCTGCCTTTAGTTTCAAATTTTCTACGCCTATCATTAATGTAACGAATACAATATAAGAGCCTGTTGTATCATAATAGCATATTATCAATCAGTTCATTCAATACGTACAGCAAACTAATCTAATTTTGTACTGTTATATGGATCATGCAAATAACCTGATAGTCAACGCTTACTTGCAACGGTTCAACAAATTTTATCCCTAACTAGAAGTGGAGACAGAACATATGCCAGCTGGGCAAATGCACTAGCTGAGAGTTTTAATAATCATTTCAAGAAAATACAAAAGCAGAATTCAGTCCTATCTCAGTTACAGCCCAGACATATTAGAAACTACATATAGTCTTGTACAAGATTAATTTCATGACAAAACATCCTAAACCCAATTATTTTCGTGATAAAACAGCCCTATCTCAATGTACAGTTGAAATTTCTTACTTTATCTTCTTACGTTTTCACCTAATTGGTCAGTTGTTTACCTTTTGATGAATGCTTGAAATCTCTGTCTCGATTGCAATCTTTTGTAAGTTTTGGAATTTCAATCTAAAACATAAGTGCAGTGAATCTGGTTCTAGATTCATTTTCAAATTTTGTCAAATTTTCAATATAATTATACATATTTATTTATTTATTTATTATAATATAAGTGATGACTTTGTTCGAGTATAAC
Source organism: Allium sativum (assembly GCA_030737875.1). NCBI lineage: Eukaryota > Viridiplantae > Streptophyta > Magnoliopsida > Asparagales > Amaryllidaceae > Allium > Allium sativum. Next base: position 195,976,147 of record CM060910.1, on the reverse strand, counting down.
ACTCATTTTGATACCTCATGAGTTCGAATCCACAAGCTTTAAGACCTCACCTTATGCGTCATACCACTTGCTAGTAAAAAAAAAAAAAAAAAACCCTTCAAAGTGGACGTATGACGATGCCTTGTACTTGCAATCTTCAATAATCAATAAAATCTGCAAAAGCCTTCAAAGTGGACGTATGTTTAATACGAACCCAACCACTCTATAAACTTCTGTGTTATTTGCATACTGCACTGTTATTTTCTGTACGTGAAACGCTAATTCTTGAGTAGTCGAGAACCCTTGGGTGTGACGACAATTTTAGCCGTGGTAGGTTTGTTTCATCCATTGTTTCAAAGAGTATGCCAATGTATGGTTACATATACCCAGCATTATATATATATATATATATATATATATATATATGTATGTATGTATGTATGTATGTATGTATGTATGTATATATATATATATATATATATATATATATATATATATAATATTAGATATTGAGTGTTTTTTTTTAATATTTTTATGAAAATTCATCACAGCAAGATGTAGTCTTGATCCATTCGTTTATTTAAACTCTCTAATACTCATGAGTAGTTTGGAAAACAAGTTTAAAATTTGAAGAAGTTTGTAGCTGCAGGGTCGAGCTGGCAAACACTGGCTGTTATCTAATATAAATAGCCAGAGAGTAATTGTTGCTATGTTTATTAATTTGTTTCTGACTGGTGTACGGGTACCCTTTAAACAGAGTTGTATTAGATGCTAAAATGTTTTAATTAGTATGTATATGCATTGATCGCTTCTTTTTACAGTAACTATGCTATTATTGATCAAATGCACTATCAGGATTATTCTTGTTCTTGTGTGCGCGCGCATATGATGATATGTAAATGTCTTGAGTATACTTAGCCAGTGAAATTTTATAGTTAAAAATACAATGCTAAAAACTGCTTCTTATGGTGTTGCTATAGGAGGATGTTATGACTAAATAAAGATCGAGTTCTTATTTGATTCATTCTGTAACTCTATGATTTGATGCATCTGTCCAGGCAATCACTCTTTCTCCTACCAGTTTACCTTCTAACACAAGTTGAATTTTTCTTTTGATGCAGCCTAAATGTGCCAATATTGGAAAGATTTGATGAACCATTACTTGTTTGCATAATCTATAGAACCCTACTAAGACTTACAACAGGAATCGAGATATGCAAACTCAGTACAAACCAAACTGACATGATTCTAACCCCATTTGGATTTTGGATTGGTTATATGTACAAAAACATGTTGTAGTGATCCGATCAAACTCGAGAGATCCAACAAAAGAACATAAAATGTACACATTTACTACTGTTATTAAGCCATCCACGATTTGAACTTGATAAAATCAAACCAACTAGATCCATGACCCACCAGGTTAGGTCTGGGACTTTGGGTCCATCAAATCAGATCTAGATCCGTTGGAGATGCCAAAACCATTTTAAGTGGTGTTAGACTAGTTTCTCCTCAGTTAATGCAACTTCAAGTTTGTCTCGAATATCATCATTTCTAATTTGGTCTCGTTTGGTCTCGTTTGGTATGTCATACATGAAAAAATAACATTCAATTTAGTTATAAGTGATGCATTTTTACTTTTGGATAAAAACGTGTGCAAATATCTTGAAATAAATGTAAACTTATATTTAATTAAATTAAATTAAATAATATAATATTTTTGTTTAAAAAATATGTGTTAAAAGATTCAACTAAAAAAACTAATTTCATATTTTTATAATGTACAAGTATATTTTTTCAATTCATTTCTTTTAGAAGATATAGCAGAAATGACGGAATATAGCGAAAATAAAGGGATATATCAGGAATAACGGAATATAGCAAGATTTAAAGCAGAAATGCTACCCACGATGATATTTTAAAAAATCATAGCGGTAGAAATCCGTTATGGGATATAACAGAGTTATAGCGGAACATTAACCACACATGCGACAACAAAGATGATAATCTATATAATGTCGTTCTCTGAGCTCATGTTTATGATATTGTTATTTGTTCGAATTATGTGGAGAGAACAAAATGAGTTGTTAGCTTCAGGATGACTGAAAAATATATGAAACAGTTTGAAACATAAACGTGTATTTGTTTTGCCTCATGCACAAAGGACGTTATTTATGTGCAACATCCGAATTTGTTGACATCATTGTTAGATTTGACATATTATTAGGACCTTTTTAAAGGTTATTGAGGGCCTTTGATGGATGATCTGTCAACATTCTGACATAGTTCGTGAGATGGTGCTGACTATTTGGATAATATATGTTTGTTGCTTATGGTTCCAGTTGTGGTTGTCATAGATGATACCTGAGTCTGTTACTAACCCAAATCATAGGTCTGTAACATGTCTTTAGTAGATAGTTAAATAAAGTTTAAAATGTTTTCTACTTGTTTTAATTAAGTATGAATTCAATTAAATGGTTTGTGCAAGGGTTTTAGGAATTGTGTAAAAGCCTCACCATATTGATGCATTTTCTCTATTAACATAGCTTTTGATATATTCAAAATTGCTTTTCCACGTATGTAAAAGGAAAATGCCTCTAGATTACTTTAAACAACTATCCCGTGATACAATCTCAATTTACCTTAGTTATATAGAACAAGCTGTTATTAAAACTAGCTAACCGTTGCTTTTGGGACACTCATATAGAACATACGGTGGAATTTGTTTATATAGAATCTGTACTGTGCTTAAAGTGAACACATTTACTTCCAGCTTAACTCTTTTAGACTTCACTACCTAATTATCCTAGCCATATTTCGTTGTTCCCAAATATTTAGGGCCAAATACATCATTGGAACTGTTAAAGCTCTGCATACAAAGCCAGGTGGAGGCGCAAAATGGCTTGCTTCTCTTCGTGGTTTGGAGCTCATTGATGTAATAGATTCGTTGTGTACTTTGCCTGGAGTAGGTCCAAAAGTTGCCGCTTGCATTGCTCTCTTCTCTCTTGATAAACACAATTCCATTCCTGTGGATACGCATGTGTGGAAGGTTTGTTTCTTTTCAATTTTTTATTGCATCAGTCAATTCTCATTTAAGCCTACTTTTTGGTTTATGACTATATATTATATAATCTTTGTTGCTAAGGCCATTATCAACAATGAACCTGTTCACTTACCCTCTCTCGCGCTGCATGCACAAGATTCAAAATCAACCACGAAAGTGTTTTTTTTTTCAAAAAAAAAAAAAAAAAAAAAAAAAAAAAAAAACAGATAGATACAATAAAAAAGACTTTGCTGTTTTAGAGCACTTCCAACCCTTCACAATGTAATTCCTACGTGGCACCAAAGATTACACGATGTAGAACTAATTTATTAAAAAATCTATTACCTATGACAACAAAATTGTTTTATTTGCTCCAATGCAAACATGTTAAAATGTTAAAGATTGTGTATGGATCACAAAACAAGTGGTGATTAACCTTTAACATTGTGCAATACAATGTCTAAAACTAGACATTTCATTTTACAATGCCTAACAAAAAAATTGCCACATCATATAATGTTAGACCAAAAATTGGTTCTAACACCCAAACGAACGATAATTTCAAATAAAATAGAAAGAAAGACAACGAGAACACACGATTTATAGTGGTTCGGCGTTAAAGAGCCTACGTCCACTTTATACCTTGTTGATTGACGATATGAGTACAAATACAATACTGAATTTCCCTCAATCACTCTAATACAATTGATAATTTAACTCAATGTTTGATGGAATATGCTCCAAAAGTTGAGGATGATCTGAATGAAGTAATGGAATTTGGTGGTTATGAGAGTTAGAGTAAAGATTGTGCCAAAAGATCCCTTAAAGTGGTGCTTTGTAGGGTATTTATAGGCAGAAAATTAGTTCGGTTCGGTTCCACGTGGCGACCATCCCGCTCGGCTCGGGATCGGAAGTTTGGAGATGGTGACAACGCATCAGAGATCGTGGGATTGTGGAGTATAACTGCACCGTATGTTCAGGAGAACGCGTAATGTTGGTGCAGCGTTACTAATCCCCGGTTCATATCGGAAGATCAAAAGGGAGGGTCTGGATCAGAGAGCTCCAAACCGATCCGGATGTGCCATCTTTTTTCCAATTTCTGGTATGCTTGCTTCGAAGTAAGGAGGTTTGGTTCGGGGGTCTCCGAACCGATCCAAATTCCTGCTATGAATTCTTCCTTTAAACCTATTCATTGACTAATCTTTTAGCTTTGTGTAGCCCGATCACAAAGCGGATTAACATTTTGCCCCCTCGAAGTACATATTTATTGGAGATAAAGTGTGCTTCGAAATAGTCATCTAATTTGTTTTTGGATCAGTATCACTCAACCGTTGAGTCTGTTTGTTCATAGTATCGCAACATTTCGTGAAGCAGTGTCTTTCTAGTACCCATGGGATCTATAAATATACCATAAAGCCTGGGATTTCTTCTGTTATCTCTGAAAATTCCATGACTTTATTTAAGGCTCAAGTGCTTCCCCAGGTAAACTTTCCAATCTTCGTCCTTAAATAATTTGCCTAGACTTCCTTTGTTTTTAAACTAGTATAAATCCGTTCTTGTCACCGTGGATTAAGGCTTAAATAACAGATTGAATGGGCTTATTGGACCCGCCTATGTATTCAAACGAGCCGCTCCCTGGGCCATTATCGCTTTGGAGACCAAGGGTTCGGATAAACCCATCACTTCAAGGAATATGAATAGCCCTTAATATTTTCTACATAAAGCAATCTCCTTCTACTTGCTCTCATTTTTTGTTGTCGAGTTTTTTATTCAAAACCCTTCCAATTGCAAAAACCCTAATTCTCAAATCTTCAAAAAAATCCTTCCGAATTCCAAAATCGAATCCAAAGGTGGGTTTAGATCTTCGTGATATTAATTGTCCATGCGTTTTACTTGTTAATGACATCCGTTTCGTACTTTTACTTGATTCGACATTAATTTTGACACCATGGCTCCTCTGTCTAGCCGTTGTCGCCGCCAACGGCTTTACCGTGGTCTCCAGGTGGTGGCGATGGCGATTTGCGTGGGATGAACTTCGATTAAGTGACAAAATTTCAGGCGAAACGTGGAGGAAGCGTTGGGTTCGAGTCAAACGCCAGAGGGACGAAGGAGAGAAGCAAGTGGTAGAGGATGGACTCGGTTCGGATCGGAAGACAGAGTCTTGAATGATAGGAAATTGTTTTTAAACGAAGTAACAAAGTCATGATGAATTCGACTCGGTTCGGGTGGAAAATCAATATGACGTCGGTAAACATAGCTTCTCATAAGACTCCGACTCGAACCGGGTTAATGTTTTCGATGCCCCCGAACCGATCCGATGCTTTCGTTCCCAGCTCTCTGAACCGGTCCGACTCCTTCAGAAAACAGTCCTTGAATTCCGAACCGATCCGCTTGAAACATGCGTGCCTGGACCGACCCGCTTGAGATGTGCATATCCGAACCGATTCGCCATAACATAAACACTCGAACCGATCTTACGAACAATTAGGATATAGCCTTCTGAACTGGACTGCCTAGATTATATGAATATACTGCTACTTTTTCATATTGCTTTACTTCTCTGATTTCAGCACCGTTCACATTTGCACAGTTTAGCACACACACGGGGGGTACGGGCAATTATACTCTTAACTCTGTTATCTCTTCTATAGTACAACAGCTATGACTGAGAGACGCTCATCTAGATTAGCAGAGAAAAGAGAGGCCGCAGGAACATCTGAAAATCCTATCACCGAAGACATACCCTCCAACTCAGATCCGAAATGGGATAGCGAGGGTCCAGAGTACGAAATGAGAGTCCATGAGAGTGAAGTATCGTCTGGAGGTGATGTCTCTATGGATGAGGAAGAGGAATGAGGAGTTGGAGATAATCGTGCTCCCGACGAGTTTGATAATGTCATTGTCTTGGAAAAGCCTAGTGATTCTGTTGAATCAACAATTGACGATGCCAAGCTTGCACGGATATGCATAAAGCACGGAATCTTCCGAAGGGACACTAATTTGCCTACTGAGACAGACCGACCTCACAATCCGCCCGATGGGTATATGACAATGAGCAGGTTGATGTGCATTGTTGGGGCGATACTTCCATTTTCACCCTTTGTCGTCGACTTTCTGAGACAAATACAGATTGCTCCAATGCAGCTCCAACCCAACTCCTATGCTTACCTTTATACCTTATACATCGCTTACAGGAAATTCTGGGCATAGAACTCACCTTCGAGGATGTTCATTTTTTATACAATTTCAAGCATCGAACCTCGAATACCCCTTCCTTTGTATATTTTGAATCAGTGCCAAAGAGGAAAATCATTAGCGTTCCATTTAGTAGCAAAGTTGGTGATGCAAGGCTCGATTGGTTCTATATCAAACGACAACCAGGATGCGCCAGGAGATGGGTTAAATCAAGTAAAGAAATTAGTCTTTGATTTTTAATTTCGATCGTTACTGTGAATGTATTGACTGTCGTTCATTTTCATTTGCAGTTCCCAACCCGAAACAGGAAACACATCAGGTATACTTTGATCGTTTGAACCGACTGCTCAACGATAATAAAAATTTCTTGACCATCAAGGACTGCCTAGTGGATGAGCACCTTCACTGCCATCGCTTAGTTGCTATCACTCGTAGCATATGCCATGGAAAAGGTCCCTATGTGTATATATCCCCAGTCGAGGGGCCAATAGAAATTTTACCTGAGAAGGAAGAGAGTTCGAGAGATCCAACAATTACTCAAAAGAGTCCCGCTCCCACTTCGACTCAAGATGATATATTAGCGAACATAGTTGCTAAGGATAGGGATAAATACATCACTTCCAAGGATGCAGCCACTCCTGAAAAACCGATTTCTTCAATAGGGTTACCATCAGCCAAGTCTCAAGGCGACGGCTCTCATATGGACGATTCTATATATCAGGGTTTGGGAAGACTTCCCCTACCCGATACCATTTATACTTCGGAAGATTTCAGAATATATCCTCTTACTCTCACCTTCAAAGAAGAAGTTACCCTTGTAAAAGCTGGGGAAACTGCACACACTAGCCAACTTCAGGCTCTGGTATGTTAGGGGGGATATCATCTAGGATATACACAACACTCTAGCACTGCACGTTACAACACTTGTGCTTTATATTAATGTTGATTCTAACATGTATCGTTTCGCAGGACAAATGGTACATCACCGCTACTATATGAGAGATGTTCGCTCGAGCATGCCCCCGATGGATTCTGGTACAGGACACGATCAACATGAAAGTCGGGACAGAGATGATAGGAGGAATCGACCCCCTCATCCTTATAGATCTTCTCGCCCTCGATCTCCTCGTCGTTCGGATTCGGAAAAGCATAAGAGCTACTCTACTCATCATGAAGGGGACAAACGCACTTTTAAGACTGCAGCTTCCTCCCAGATAAAACTCATCAGGAAAACTCCTCCAAGAAAAGTTCTGATCCAAAAGAGAAGCAAAAAGAACCAGTCAAGGAATCTGAGAAAGACAGAACATCCGTCGTGCCATCTAGACGCCGCAACATTGATATTACGACCACAAGGCCGGTGATGCTTGACGATGAGAATAAGGCCAAGTTAGAGCTTCTGAAGAAACAGTTTCCTGACCATCACTTTGGGAACATGCATTTTGTTCCATCTCTTAGGCCATTAGACTCTGACTGGGCAACAGTGGTTAAAGTCAAGGTCGATGAAGCGAATACTCAATACAAAGAGATGAAAAGGTACACGCGGACTTTATCCAAGATTATTCATGACTTGATAGTCGATGTAAAAACCACGAAGGATGCTGCCGAATATGATGCAAAGGCTATTGAAAACTCCGAGAAGGACCTCGAGGACGCTCAAGCCCAACTTGCTCTTGTGCAACGTGATGCAGACACTTTCAAGAAGCAATTTGAAGAATTACAAAAGCGTTATCACACTGAGCTTAAGTCTCATAGTCAAGAACGCATAGGCTTGAAGAAGCAAGCCGAGGATGCTAAGTCTGAAAGCACAACGGCCAGGTTAGCTTGTACTCGTCTTGAACAAGAGAAAGTGGATTTGGCGAGGAAGAATGCAGAGCTAGAGGCTAGACTGCTGGAGGCTGAGACACGGGCAACTCTTGCTGAGGGAAATGCAAACGTTGCCTTATAACAAGTCCAGAAGATTAATGATCAGCTTGCTGGAGCCCAAAAAGAGTTGGATGAGAGTGCTGAGACCATGATGGGATTTTTTGCTCAGGTGATCCGACTCGGGACATAGCATGGATCAAGGATTACCCTACCACTTTGGTATATGTATGAGATCAGGTGGTCGAATGGGAAAAACAAGAGCTCAAGGTGGACTCGATCGACGAGGATAAGCTTATATAGAAAGAGAGGCGTCAGGCCAAAAAGAAAAATACTATCGAGGTCGGTTCCTCTTCCGCTGCCCCCGGAGCTTCTGAAACCGAACGATATGACCCATTGAATCTAGGAATTCCCAAGACATCTTTCTTGTCTCCTATTGCTCAGGAGGCACTAGAGATTCTTGTAACTCATGTTGAGAAATCATCTGAAGGTATCTCCACCTTTTCACCTCAGTTCGTTAGGGCTATTTCAACCTTCCGTCACATTGTTGGACAAACAATCGAGGAACCTATTTTTTCTCCTGAGCTAATATATGTCACTTCTCGCTTTATAGGTGTGCAGACAGTTGAGAAGAGTGATGAGCAAACAGAAGGAGCTACCAAAGCAAAGTCTGCTGAGAAGGTGCAAGAGAAAAAGGATGAGGTTGCTGGCTTTGAACGGATGGAAAAGATGAGGGTGAAAAGGAAGAGGTCAGCGATAAGGCTTTTCAGCTATCTAGTGTTGAGACTCCCAAAGACGGGGATATGATAGATGCCTTAAAAGATGATGGTGGCAATGACGGACATGAGGAGGATGTTGATGTTGTTGTGACTGGAGAATTGGGGAATGCCGACGATATGACTTTGGCTGATATGAAGGCCAAGCAGGATATGCTTTTAAAAATCAAAGTTGAGGAGGAAGATCCCGAGATTCTCAAACCTCTCGCGACAGTCCCTCCTAGGTCAAGGTTAGTTGTCAAACTTTCAAGCAGGTCAATTACTGAAGAGCTTGCTAAAAAATCTTCTATTGATCCCAGCGCTCCAGGTCCAGGGAAAAAGAAGCCAAAGCATATCTTGACCGAAGCTGAAAATGAGGAGAAGGAAAAATTTAAGGCCGTCAAGAGAGCGAAATCTACTCTAAAGCCTAAATGAAAGGCAGTTTTATCCTTTGCTTTGATTTTTTTTCCTGGCCCATTGTTGTTGTAGCGAGTGCGGCCATCACGTCTCTTTATTTAGTCTTTTTGTATAAACCTGCGTTCACGTAGATAAGATAGTTTGTTTCCCATTATGTCAATACTTGCAAGTTTGTCATTAATCTCTATTGAGTTCACCAATGGTCAAAATATGAATAAGCATAAGTGGTAAACAACAGTCTACGCTTATTTAAACAAACGGTAACATGGAGCGTAGTGTATATGCCCCCAATCAATCTTGAACAGAAAGTGCCTGGCCATGGCTCATTCGAGATTGATTAGATTCGATGCTAAACTGCCCCAGCCCTTTAGTGAGATTAAGATTCCCTTTCATTGGTACTTCTTAACACCTTTATACTCTCCTGTCGTATGGTCAGGTTAGAGTGGATTCGAGGCGGTCTTTTGTCGTGGTGCACCTTCACGCCTTAGGGACGTCGTCTTCCCGTGCTTTATACTCTCTCTCGAATCGTGAGAGTTAGAGTTTAGGACGTCGTCTTCCCGTCCTTTTTATGTTACGCAAACAGTTATTTCGTTTGCTTTGGTATCGATTCAAATTTCTAGTGTTTCACACTTAAATCATAGCAATCACAAAATATATATAAAAAATTCGTGCAGGAAAAGTAAATCATACACGATATTTTTATAGTGGATCGGCCAAGTCGTGACCTACGTCCATCTTATAATCTTTTGTTTATATTAACCAGACTTTTCTAGGCAAGTCGTGCCTTTTTACACGACTCAAAAAACAAAAACAATACAAATTTAAGTCAAGTATTGCCGCAGATGTCGGGCATTCCAAGCTCTAGGAATTTCTTCACCATCCACGGCCGTTAACTTGAAAACTCCTGTATCAAGTTTTCGTTGGATGGTATATGGTCATTCCTGCTTTGGATCTAGATGAACTGGAGGTGGGAAGACTCGCTTCAGTACTAAGTCTCTAGGTTCAAAGGTTCGAGGGCGAACCTTTCTGTCATAGTAGCGTGCCACTTGGCGCCTGTGCCTCGAGGCATACAAGTCCGCTTCTTCTCTCTTTTCCTCAATCATGTCCAGGGATTCAAGGATGAGTGCTTTGTTTGTCGTTGGATCGTAATACGTCGTCCTGTGAGAGGGAACTTTTAACTCTACTAGAATGACGGCTTCTGATCCGAAAGAGAGTGAAAAGGAGTATGACCTGTCGTCGTTTTGTACGTTGTTCGGTAATGCCCATAATGCCAAGGGTAACTCGTCGACCCACATGACTTTCGCTTGTTTCAGTCTTTTTCTGACGATGGACTTAATAGTTCTGTTTATTGCCTCAACTTGTCCATTTGATTGCGGGTGAGCTACTGCGGTATACGTCTTGTCAATCTTATACTTCTGGCAGAAATTTCTGAATTATGCGCTATCGAATTGGGTTCCATTGTCAGTTATGATGGTTCTTGGTATCCCAAATCGACAGATGATATTCCTGACCACAAATTTTATCATCTGCTTTGTCGTGATCGTGGTTAAGGGTTCGACTTCCGCCTATTTTGTGAAATAATCTACGGCCACGATTGCATATTTAGCTTCTCCTTTGGTGATTGGCATGGTCTCAATGATGTCTATTCCCCACATAGCGAACGACCATGGGCTCACCATTGATTTAAGCTGACTCGGAGGTGCCCTTGGAACTTTAGCGAATTTCTGACATTTATCGCAGGTCGTGAATAATCAGCTGCATCTTTATTTACGGTAGGCCAGAAATAGACATATCGTAATACTTTCTTAGCTAGGGTTTGATCTCAGGTGTGGTCTTCACATTCACCCTCATGTACTTCTCTCAGTACACGTTTGATGTCGTCATGTGCTATATACCGGAGGAAGGGCATAGAAAATCCCCGGCGATAAAGAATCTCGTCTTATAAGACATATCTTGTGGCCTTGTGTATCACGACTCATCTTTCGCTCTTTTTTGATGGGAGTGTTCCGCTTTTAAGGAAGTTCTTAATTGGTGTCATCCACTTCTTCCTTTCTGGCTCAGCTTCCAGTACTAGGTCGACCTCCATTTGATCGAAGCTTGGCGACTTCAGAACCTCTATTGGAACCATCTTCGTCTCCTCTGGGTTGTCAGAACTTGCCAACTTAGCCAGTCTGTCTGCCTTCTGGTTTTCTATTTTCGGATAATTGCGTTCTGTCGCTACTAATTTCTTGTTTACGTAATACACCGGCGTCTGGATTTTGTCTTCTTCGCATACCAAAGCTGAGTTGACAGCATATGACGACACTGCTAAATATACGAATAGATGCCTATGATCCACTGGTTTTGACGACATCAGAGGTTTTTCTAGCAAATCCAACAAATTTTGGAAGGCCTCTGCATAGTCGGGGGTCTACTCGAAGTTTAGTTTCCCCTGTTTAATTAAGTCAAAGAGAGGGACACACTTGTCTGTGGCTCTGGAGATGAGTCTGCTCAACGCCGTAACTTTTCCAGCTAAGCTTTGAACGTCTAATCTTTCGTGGCTCTTCTATGTTTCTGATTGTTGCTATTTGATCAGGATTGATCTCGATCCCTCGAGAACTGACAATGAAACCAAGGAATTTCCTGATGTAAACCTAAATGAACACTTTAAGGGGTTCAACTTCATCCCGTACTTCCGTAGAATGTTAAACATTTCCGTCAAATCTCTTGTATGATCGGAGGATTGCCTGTACTTCACAAGCATGTCGTCTACATAGACTTCCATTGTTTTCCTGATCTGATTATAGAACATTCGGTTTACCAAACGCTGATACGTGGCTCGGGCATTCTTTAGTCCGAATAACATCACCACATAATAGTATAATCACAAGTTTGTAATAAAACTTGTGTGCTCTTGATCCGGTACATGCATGGGGATCTGGTTGTATCTCGAATATGTGTCCATGAAGGAGAGAAGTTTGTGTCCTGTTGTTAAGTGACTTGAGTCCACCAGCTGATCAATCCTAGGGAGTGGGGAGCTATCTTTTGGACAAGCCTTGTTCAAATCAGAAAAGTCAGTGCACGTTCGTCATTTCTCATTTGATTTCTTGACTAAGATGGGATTCGATATCCAGTCGGGATATGTCTAATCTCTAATGAAACCGTTATTCTTTAACTTCTCTACTTCTTCCTTTAAGGCTGCTGACCTTTCCGGGCCCAACACACGTCTCTTCTGCTTGGCCAGAGGATGCTTTGGGTTCAAGCTTAGTGAATGGCTCATAACTGCGGAGAAATTCCACACATGTCTGCATGAGTCCAAGCAAGCACATCAAGGTTTGCTTTCAGAAAATCAGTTAATTCTTTTGTCCGGAAAGAATCCAAATGAGACACAATCTTCAAGACCTTTGTCGGGTCGTCGCTATCGATTGGGATATCAACAGTCGCCTCGTTAGGTGTTGGCTTTCTAGTTACTGGTTCTTCGTCCTCTCTGGGATCGATATCTTCAGGAATTTTGTCAAGCGATTCCTTAGACGGTATTGTCTTTAGCTGCTATGCTGAGCTCTCCTTAGCAGGAGAGGAAGTGTTCTTAGATTCTAAACTCTTTCCGTTACGCCATATTTTTAACTCTGCCATGTAGCAGGCCCTTTTGATAACTTGATCGCCTTGAATCATCCCCACTCCAGCATCTACTGGGAATTTCATTTGTTGGCACCATAGAGCAATGCAAGCCCTGAACTCTGAAAGGGTTGTTCGTCCTAGGAAAGCGTTGTAAGGCGAGTCGATAACCATGATGACAAACTGGAGAATTCTTACTCTTCTGCGCTCTCCCTCACCTAACTGTACAGATAAGTTTATCACTCCAATCGGGGCGGTTGAGGTTCCGTTAAAGCCACGAATCCAACCTTCGCATGCCTCTAAGTCCTCCATTTCCAGTTTCATCTTATCGAAAGCCTTTTTAAATAGGATGTTAACAGAACTCCCATTGTCCACAAGAACTTTCTTGACTACTACAGGTCCAATAACGGTAGTTATTACTAATGGATCGGTGCTTGGCGCTTCAACTCCAATGCTTTCTCTGTCTATGAAGACGATGTCATCAGTTGCTGATTTCTGCTGTTTTATAGGTGCAGATTCTTCGAGATTACTACATTCTCCTATCCCGAGATGCTTCGCTGCATTAACATACTATTCCATTGCCCTGTTACTAGACCCAGTTGGATGTTGTCCCCTAACTATGGTGTTTATAACAATACCTTTTTCCTTCTGTTGAGCTGTGGGCTTAGGAGTAGGTTAGTTTTGATTCGGGGATTGCCCCCCTTGCCCCCTATCTCTTGGGGCGACCTTGTATTCATCTAACTTTTCTTACAATATCAGCTTTTCAACAAAGTCTCTTAGATGGCGACACTCGTTCGTAGAGTGGTCGTGAGTTCCATGAAATAGACAGAATTTCCCAGTTGCGATCTCTTTCTCAGTGGAGTCCCTGAGTGGTGGCTTCTTGTACTGGAGAATATTATAAGTATCCAAATAGATGTTTTCTAGCGTGTCAGCTAATGGTGTGTAGTTCCAAAGTTTGAAATCGAGGTGTTTCTCCGGAATTGTTTCCCCGATTCCTGTTTCTTTTACCGCCGTTTCCGTTCCTGCTACCATTTCCTCCATTTTTATTGCCTACGTTTACCTCGACCTTCCCCGAACTATCGTCAGACTGTTTCACAGCAACATTACTTTGAAAATCTTCTTTAGAAGCCCCATCAGATTTCCTTTTTCGGTTAGCGTATATTTCTTCCCGCCGTAGGCGAATATTTGCCTTTTCATAGAATGTCTCCCTTGTCAATGGCAATTTTCCAGCTAGATATCCCCCGAATTTCGTGTCTATCTGGATCGACCCCATCTATTAATGCCATCAAAATGGTTGGTTCATGAGGGTCGCCTATTACAGTAACTGCTAAATTGAAGCGGTCTAGGTATGACTTCAGAGATTCTCCAGGGGCATGCTTAATTCTGGATAACTCAGTGACGCTTTTAGCTTTCCGGGCATGGAGCCGGAACTGGTTCATAAAACGTTCACTTAGTTCTTTAAAGCTCGATACCGATCGTGGGGGAAGTCGAGTTAACCACATTAATGCAACATCTTCTAGATATATCGGGAAGGCTTTGCATTTCACAGCGTCAGGTGTTGCTGCGGTGTTCATATACCATGCAGACCTCTTCAAATGTTGTCCCGGATCCGTTCTCCCGGCATATCGGTCCATTTATGGTAAATTGAATCATCGTGGAAATTGGAAGGCCAAGATGTGATCGGTGAACGGGGTGTAACTACGCTTAATACCCCAGTCCTCATTAGTGTAGCGTCGACTATCGACCATGATCTGTTGCACCATCGTTTCCACTTCTGCGTTGGTCAAAGCTGGTTCATGGTCTACATTTCTATTTCTTCTAATACACCCAGTGCTTGTGTCAGGCGACGCTCTTTGGTTTTGAGTTGTGGCTGAACTTCCTCGCCCTTTACGATCCCGGTCATTTACAGGATGAGTGGGTTGAAGAAGCTGCCCCTGAGTGGGATTAGTGATGTTTGGATCTCTGGAAAGGACGTGAGATCCTCACATCGGTAACAACATTGGTTCTCTCAAATTTGAGTCATTAGGTCCTAGAACGCGGGCTGCATCTTCACGCGATCCCAACGATCCAAATGTCAACTAGTCCAGATTCTCGGGCCTTTCATACGGCCTCCTCTGACGCGTGCGCTCTTCGTCTGAAGATGATGAATGATCCGCAATAAGTTGATGAGTTGGGGAAAACGTTCTTTGCCTTCAAAGTTCGCTTATCTCCCTGCTCATAATTTTCATGTTTTCCTGCATAAGAACGCTATCACGTTTATGAGTCTCCAAAGCATCTCTGGTGTTGTTTAGCATATCAAGTAAGCGCGAGAAATCCATGTGCGTAACATGTGCATTGGGAGTGGGCTGATCACTGGTTGTAGCGGCTGGTATCGGAGCATCTAAAGGGGCTCGAGTAGAGGTACCAGCCTCTGCCGCATTCGGTTCGGATCGGGTCATGATTGTGCTTCCGCTTCGGGAGGGAGGGAGGGAGCTACCAGGGATGTCCAATGCCTCGGTTCGGCTCGGATTTGAGTTCTCTGGTCGGTTCGGACCGCCATCTTCGGATCGGTTCGGTGATGCTCCCGGACCGATTTGTTCCTAAACTGTGCCCCCTTGATCTAGTAACAACCATGGCATGTTGATCCTCACCCGTCTCATTTTCACGAGCATTTTGCACTTCATTTCCTTTTCCTTTGGTCATGATATCCAATTCTTTCGAGATGAGTTAGAAAACTTCCAAAAACGCTAAAGAAAGTGGATTAACTTCTTTGAACTTGAAGGCCCAAATAGTAGAACGATAATCTAACGTGCTGAGAATTCAATTTCTCAGTGAAAGCATCAAAATGTTAGACCAAAAATTGGTTCTAACACCCAAACGAACGATAATTTCAATTAAAATAGAAAGAAAAACAATGAGAACACACGATTTATAGTGGTTCGGCGTTAAAGAGCCTATGTCCATTTTATACTTTGCTGATTGACGATATGGGTACAAATACTATACTGAATTTCCCTCAATCACTCTGATACAATTGATAATTTCACTCAGTGTTTGATGGAATATGCTCCAAAACTTGAGGATGATCTGAATGAAGTAATGGAATTCGGTGGTTATGAGAGTTAGAGTGAAGATTGTGCCAAAAGATCCCTTAAAATGGTGCTTTGTAGGGTATTTATAGTATGGTTCGAAATTCCGCCCGGCACACCGGATTTCCGGCCATCCCGGTCCGGTTCCGGCAATGACCGGGCCGGAATTCGACAAAAAATCCGTTCCGGTAGCAATACCCCAATAAAAAAATAAAAAAGAGAGAAAGAAGTTCTAAACCCATAAACGAACAAGCGGCGGCAAAAAAGAAATAAAACGCGAGATGGAGGAGGAAGAGACAGTGGAGAAGAATAGAAAATAAAGCAAGGAGAAAGAAGCGGCAGCATCATAGAGGAAGGAATTGGCAGCAGCATAGAAGAAGGAAGCGGTTGGGGCGTTTTATTTGTTATGGTTTCGATTTTATAATTGTTCTTTGGATTGGGACTGTTTTTAGGGCTTCGTTTCTAATGTCACGTGTACTGCTAAGATTATTTAATTAATGTATATTGATTAATTTAACCGATTATTTGGTCCATTTCCGAACATAATTTAAAGTATTCTATTTTCTAATAGTACTTCAGCTGATTGTTTGCGACGTCCATAAACGCTTAACGGAAATTTTGAAATTTACGGATCCAGAATTTGTTATTTTATGAGCATTTTTGTAACATTCATTTTTTTTTTTTTTTTGCATAATTTGAGACAAATTAAGAAGGAAAAAAATTACCGAAATTGAAACGGAATCGCAGAGGTTTTTAGAATGAAGCCAAAATATTAAAATTTCTCAATGACCGAAACAAAAACAAAAACGATACTCTAAATTTTGATTAGTAATAAATATTTATTCGCGTATCTGTAAAAAAACCGTACCGGAATCATCAAACTGGAATTATGACGGAATTTCCGGATTATCCGGAACGGGACCGGATTTTTAGATTTTCTACGTGACCGGAACGGAACCGGAAACCGGAATTTCGAACCTTGATTTATAGGCAGAAAATCGGTTCGGTTCGGTTCCACGTGGTGACCATCCCGCTCGGCTCGGGATCGGAGGCTTGGAGATGGTGACAACGCATCAGAGATCGTGGATTGTGGAGTATAATTGCCCCGTATCTTCAGGAGAACGTGTAATGTTGGTGCAGCGTTGCTGATCCCTGGTTCAGATCGGAAGATCAAAACGGAGGGTCCGGGTCGGAGAGTCGGATGCGCCATCTTTTTCCCAGTTTCCGGTTTGCTTGCTTCGAAGTAAGGGGGTTCGGTTCGGGGGTCTCCGAACCGATCCGAATTCCTGCTATGAATTCTTCCTTCAAACCTATGCGTTGACTAATCTTTTAGCTTTGTGTAGCCCGATCACAAAGCGGGCTAACACCTATCATATTACGCATACCATTAACATTAGCATTGAAGTTTAGAAAATGAATAAAATTATTAATTATTAATGTGTCATTTGGTTTAACATGTGCATTGGAGATGCTCTTATTATAACAACTAAATAAAACGGTAAAGGCTTTGCCTTTTTATTCAGTTTGCAATGAAACGGTAAATCCTTTGCGGTTTTATTGCAAAAATAGTTATAATGGCAAAGTCATTGTCGTTTTAACCCCTTTTATAATAAAACGGCAATGTTTTCGCAGTTTTAAAAACCAATCTCATGTTCATTGTCTTAGAGCTAAGCATGACCAACTGAACAAGTCATACCTAATTGCTTGGTGGGTAGTTCAGTTTATTTTAAGTGAACAAGCCATTGTTGGATGTTCTCTAATGCCTATCACTTGCTCTAACCAGTGCATATGTTTGCTACTATGGTGCGGACTTGATGCTACTTTCATCAAATATTATCATATTCTCGTTTGAACCACTGTTTTATTTTTCCTTTTTGTTTTGTTTCCCCCCTCCTTTTTGTATATGGCTTCTATTTTGGTCTAGGTGTATGTATCTAATGTTCTAATTACTACGAATTATCACATTTCTGTTTCTGATTTTGCAGTTCTGGATTATCTCTAAATTTCACCATTCATTATAAGTCAACAATGTATCTGAACTCTTGACTTGCAATAATCTGCAATGACATTTTTCTGTAGATCGCAACCCGATATTTATTGCCAGAGTTAGCTGGAAAAAGCCTAACGTCGAAACTCCATAGTCAAGTGTCAGATGCCTTTGTGTCCAAATTTGGAAAGTATGCAGGCTGGGCTCAGAATGTGCTTTTCATCGCTGAGTTGCCTTCCCAAAAAGCTATTGTTGATGGTGTTAAAAGAACAAACTCAGCTAAAAAAAAGGATGTGAAAACCGATGTGGCAGTCGGTGTGTTGGTAGAAAATAAGGGTGATTGATCTTTGGTGGTACGGTACGGATTATCCCTTTAATGTGTCTTGATTTTATTTGAATATGTTCCACTTTTATGTTACAACTTACAACCAAAAATTTGGGCCACTAACATATTTATTAGAGAACTTACCAGTCTAACAGTGCATTATCCTCTTTGAAACCATTTTTGCCAATAATATTCCGTATACCCTGAGCTGCTTTTTCATAGAACAATTTGCCATATCAATGCGCACGTTAGTCTGTTAAGACATCCTAAGTGCAATGAAACTTGCTTTTATGTGAGAAATAGATGAAAATTTCTTTTTCATTCATGTGGCGGAGAATTCTTTGTTTGCTTACAGTTGTGAACGTGGAAGTACTGAGGCGCATTCATACATATGTACATGGTAATACTTATGATGTGAATATATCTAGGATTCGAAATATTGCATGATAAAGTTATAGTTGCTAATTCTTTATTAGTTTCTCAACTGTTATAGATATTTATTTGTTTATGTCATGACCATGTTGGATATATTACATATATTTGGTATAAGCACTGCGACATGCGCCATGGTAACCTCTGCTGTGCATTGCTTTTCTTTAATTACGTAGTTCAGTGATTCAAAGCAAGGTCCGAGAACACACTGGAAATCCATGGATACCGTTATCGTTTTGGTAATGGCGGGGCCGGAATTCGCTAAAAGTCCGGTCCAGTTGAACCAGGGAATAAAAGGGCCGAATAAACGTTGAAATTGGGAATAAACCACATGAATCTGATGATAAAAATTGGATAGCATTGCAAAAGAGGAAAGGATTCAAAATGTAAAAAAGAAAGTTGAACGGAAATATACAAGAACCTAAAAAGGGTACACGGCAGCTTGGTTTTTTGATTTATCAGGTGTACTAATGTTTCGATTTTCACTTTGTTGACTTCCAATTTGAATTTAGTTTGAGTTAGGAGACACACGCTTCAACTAGAGGAATTAGAGCTTGGCTGGGAGAAAAATTATGCTGACGATTTCTATAAGCATGTTTGATGGGCTTGAAGGCTTATAAGGCTTGTTGGTGGTTTAATACGAATATTTGGATGATAGTGTGTTAGTTGTAGTTTAGGGCTTTGGTATGTACTTGTACAAAATTCAAGTTTAAATTTGCTGTGTTTATCAATGTATTTGTACAAACAAAGAAATGGTGATGGGATCCAGAACCAGAAATTAAACGGAATTTTCAAAACTGAATCAAAATCACAAAAAAGTTGGATGACAGAACTGAAAACTAGCGTTTAGTTAAAAATAAGTTTTGGGTTTTGAGTTTTCAAAATTAATTACAAAACATCAAAGGTGTGAAAGGAGCATTGATAGAATAAAAGGAAGATGGAGGAGACCGTGGAGGGGATGTAGCAATCATGGAAGGAAGAAATGCTCTTCATGTTTCTCTTATTTATCAAAACATGAAAATAGATAAAAGTTGTTTTTTTATTTTGTATGTTATCTTTGTTTTCTAAAATGGTTGTTTTCCGTAGCATGCATGCGACCTGCACATTTTTGCATGGACGTAAACCCAAAACTTAAAATGGTAACTAAATACTACCGAAGTTTTGACCCTTGATTTCAAACGACTTAAGTGAAAGACCATGTCTTATGTTAGTATATACAAAATTAGCCATATATCATTGTACTGTTCCAAAAAAAGCCCCACATCATCTTTTTAAAATCCAAATCGGGTCTGTCTCCTATCCTTCCAATTTTCTTTTCACCTTACCAAAAATCTTCACATCATTGCACCTTTTTAAAATCGAAGTCGGGCCCCTAGTAGGGAAATGATTCACATTTTTTTTCGGTTTACTCGCAAATTGTTACCTGTGATTGTTTATCTCTTCAAATTTTTACTTGCCATTTTAAGCCAAGTCAAAATTCTGCCTTCAAATATAACCCAGGCCATTTGGTTGCATTTCGCTTGAAAAAAAAGCAGTAGCTACTGTTAAATCTGTTTAATTCTTTTATATGGGCGTAAGACAAAAAGTCCACGATCTTTTTCCTAATCTCTTCACTAATTCAAGCAGCACTAACTTCAGCTGAGCTCTGATTCGCGAAACTAATTCATGTTTCTTCTTTTGTTATGATTATCATCGGGCTAAAGACAAACATCCAAATTAAATCAGGATTTAACTTGGAATCAAGGCAGGAACCAAATGGCCTGATTTGTTTCGCAAATTTAAGCCTTGTAAATATGGCTTAATTTGTTTTACATTCCAAGTTTTCAAGTTCTGTAGTAAAACTTTTAAGTAAAACTTCTTCCATATTTCTAATGGTTATTCATAATACTATCGTTTACTTTTTACAAAGTTGTTAACAAGAGAGAATTCAATTTAGGTTGAGACTGGGATGGATCTTCTTCGTAAAGAGCTTACTTGAACTCTAGCCGGTGTCCATCAATCATTAAACTCATTAGTAATTTAACACATTTAATATGCTGGGTCTCTCTCTCTCACACACAAATACACACGCTTATATATATGTGTGCGCGCGCGCGCGCGTGTGTGTGTATATATATATATATATATATATATATATATATATATATATATATGTACATGTATATATATGTATATGTAGAAACACACATTCCAATATGTTTAAAGGCAAATAAGCTCTGTGATTAGGTGGAAATGCATACAGAAAAAATGACAAAATCAAATCAACAACGTAGAAACGGAAGTGGATGGTTTTGGATGAAGTCATGATATCGTTCATTTAGTTGCATGTATCGATAAAGTACAGTACAATGGCACCGCTAAATGTTTAATTACACAAAAAAAATGTACATGAAAGAATTACCTAAATCACACTTAAATCTGTATATAACACAAAGAGTAAATATAAAGGAAAAACATGTATTACAAAGGAGCACATGCTAGCTACTGCAAAGCTGGGCTGCAAGGGTTACAACTGTGGCGCCTAACACAGTGAACTGGAAGCAGAATTATCATCATTCAATAATACAGTATATAAGGATTGCAGCTGGGAGCATCGTGAAATTGGACCTGTGAATGAATTTGTAACATTCTCTAATGAGAAGTCAGCAAATATAAGAAAAAATAATTAAAAATTTGCAGTCCACAGTTAACTTCTTCAATTTGTGAAAAACATATATTTTTTTCATCCTTTTTGTGCTTGAGACTGACATCATAACAGAAAGAAACTTGCAAACGACGAAGTAAAATTGTTTGTATATACCGTAAGATTTTAGGGTGTAAATTTTTTGAATAGTATTTAACTTATTACTACATTATGTTTATTAGCATTATGTTTATTAGCAGAGATAAAGCAAATGCATATGAAAACATTATGATGAATGATTCATTTTATAATACATGTGATTAAAATATCTCTGTAAACTATAGCTATCCATATAATAAAGCTAAAAGTCATGCAATATAGCTAACCATATGACACCTCAATTAACTGATAACAATAGCATGAGAAGAAGGGGAAAAAATTATTTGAGTCTAACGAAGTACGGTACAGGCTATTAATTGATAAAAAAGTAAAATTCGGAGAAATCTTAGATATGTTGTATTTGCGAAAAATAAAAACTATTAGTGGAGTATGTAAAAGATGGAAATTAAAATTTAATTAATAAAAATATCATAGATGTATTCATTAAAATCCCAAGCAGTGACACTTAGGTAAGTATCCATAGGACAACATAGCTGAGATCGTAGGGAAGTTTTTGAGATCAGATAAGTGGGTGGAGAAGTAGAAGCATCTTTTACATAGCATTAAAAGCATAAACAGATAATGTGTCAGTCATTTGTATAATGCACAATAGTAGTCTCAATGTTTGCCCGTCTTATTTTGGGTAAACAGTTCAATTTACTCACATCTTGCATAGTAAATACTAATCACAATGCACGTATAATAATGCACGGTTAGTTATAAATTTAGTGTTTAAAGCACAGAAAGTATATTTAGTACGTGAAATGGTAATGTTTAAAAAAACAAATATATGTTTCTAGTGCCAATTGTTGATTTTGCTATCTAAGGCAAAAAATAGTTAATATATGTTATGGTAAGTTTAAATCAAGGGCAGTCAAATAGAATATGTATATTAGTATATGTTCAAAAATGGGGAGGCATAAAAGGAAAATGCATTGGAAAAAATTGTTCAAAAATCTGAATTAAATACAAAAACAAAAAACTATTGCAAAAAATATAAAGTTCAACTGGTAAAAGTACAATATGAGAAAGAAAGCGAAAGGTGGAAACATCTTTAGCATATTGTTGAAAGCATGAGCATAAAATATTAACCAATATATATGTCTAGTAATCAAATTATGTGTACCAATAAAGGAAGTAGTAACCTCCAGAGGCTACAGAGGCTTTTTGATATGGTGGAAACAACTTAAATATTTGTTAATCTAAAATGTCCTAAATTTAGTTCAGGCTAATTCTATTCATACACCTATAATTCCTTAACATACACCGTAAAATGAAATAAAATAGCATACACCAAAAAAAAAAAAAAAAAAAAAAATCATACACCATGTCTTTCACAAAATTACCCTTTTATATTTTCATCACCTTTCCTCTTTTTAACCTTAAAACTAAATTACATAAAACTGAGAATTCATTGCAATATATTTACTAAAACTAAAAAAAGCTTTTATTTTAACACTTGTATCTTAAATTATTTGTAAATCACTTTTAATTTTAGATGATGGAAATTTAAACTTATTTTTTTAAATATTAGAAAGTTAAACTAGTTAAATTTTGGTGTTAAATTTAAACATGATTGGATTTGAATGAAAGATTGAAGAATTTAGTACCCTGTATAAAATTTTAGTAGTTAGTTTTAAATTTTAATTTTTATATTTAATTAAAGTGAAAACTATTAAAATTGACTGTATTTTAATGTTGCTTGTAACGATATGAATATATTTTAATCCTCAAAAGAAATATAAAATTAATTTAACTAGTGATATAAATTAATTTATAATATGCTAACTTTACAAGAGAAATTATATTGAGTATACATTATGCAAACAAGGGAGAATTGTATATATTTTCATTCTTTAATATTGATTCTTTTTTAATATGGTCATTTTGGTCTGGAATTTTATTTAAAATCCCATGGTGTAGTTACAGCAATTTGCGGTGTTTGAATAGAATTTGCCTTTAGTTTAATCCAACAAAGAGAGTTTAGTTATATGCATGAAATTTAGAAAATATTAATGCGGGTGTTTGGTAAATATTCATTATTAATATATAATTACTTAATCAGGCAAAATGATTAACTATACAATATAGAAATTTCAGACTATAAAAAACAGTTAGTGAATTTGGAAATGAGATACATTGGATGTAGGAGCTGAAATAGTGATGGTAAAGGATAAAAATGTGTATAAACTATTTAAATATTTGGTAAAAAACCATTATCATAACATAAAAACGTCAATCATGCAATATAAAAAGGCAAAACATTGAGCAATCAATTTTTTCACATGGTAGAGGTTTTTGTTACCTTTTCTTTTCTAGATATTAATTTAACTGGGAAATAAATTAAAATTTGTAATTATACGTTACCATAAATTTAAGTTTAAATAAAGTGAACCGTCTTTGGAGGGAAATAATCAAAAATGGAAGTAAATTAAATAAACATGTTGTTATGTGTGGATAGAATAAATATATTATTTTAAAAAGTGTTATGGTACACCTCTTTTAAAAGCATGATACACATAAGTGGAAATGGACATATTTAGTCGATATGGACATTTGAAAACAAATAGTGAATGGTATAGAGGACAATTTATGAAAACGGAAATGATGAAAAGTAGAATGTGGGTATTAGTAAAATTAAATTAAATTAAAACAATGGATGTAAAAGTAAAACAATCAATGAGAAAACCATTATGTGAGCAATATAATCAGTATGGTCATATGTGATAAGTACAAAATGGAATGGTACAATCAGAAAAAAAAGAAGTAAATGAAAACAATGAATATAAAGTATTAGTCATTGAAAATGCATATTATGGTAAATATAGATCATAGAATGTGAAATGGTAAATGCATATTTGTATAAGTTTTAAATTGGAAATGATTAAAAGGGAAATGCATAAAGGAAACTTCTTCAGTGACATACATAAACAATGGAAACTGAAATCGCTGAAGGATATAAACGACAAATTTAAAGATTCAAGTAATAGAAGTATAATGTAAGCCTGAGCATTACATGAGCTAATAAATCTGGCTAATGATCAATTCATTTCGATAATGGAATTAAAAATTTGTTTATGTTTTTTAGTATTGTTTATCAAAGAGGTATCTCTAAAAGCAATATAAATTTATCTCAAGTAAAAAATTAATCACAAATTAAATCAAATTAAATAAACATAATTAGAATATTTGCAATAAATTTAGAAAATGATGTGGCAGTTTGGTAAGTATCCATTATTGAAAGATAAAGTATCAAATTTCAAAGATCATTAAAATGATGATAAAAGTAGAAACGTTTCATACATACCATTAAAAGTCCAAACAAATAAAGTGAGAGTTATTTATTAAATACACCACAATTCCCAGTGTTTACTTTCACATATATTAGGTTAAATAGTTCATATTTTATCTCATTATGTGTAATAAATAATCAATGCAATGCATTGTAGTAAACATTCAATCATCAATTTAGTGATCTAAGACCAAAAATTACATGGAACATGTGACAGAGGAACTAGAAAAAAACTGATGCAACTTTTGTAATGTTAAATGTTGATTTAGCAGAAAAATAACTTAAACATATCTAATTAACCATAAATCAAGAACTGTTAAAAAATGAAATCAATGGAATATCCGTTTAAAATTGCAAATGCTACTAAGAAAATGCACAAAAGGGTGTTTATTTAATGTTTATGAGGGTAAGACTAGGAAAAAAAAATACTCAATACTTAATACATGTCATGATAAGCATCAAGAAAGGAATTACAAATAGAAAATGCAATCAAAGATTATGAAAAGGAATTTTATTCAATGGGAGTTTTGTTAAGTTTGGAAGAAAATGATATTTTATTCAAATGTAGATGGCAGATCCGCACAAAAGAAACGTTAGTTAATGAGCATGAAAAAAATGACAGTATATAAATAATAGCAGTATGTGACACAATGACAGCTGTTTTAAGAACTATAAGCAATTTAATTGTGAATGAAAACAATATGTATTAGATAAGATAGGTAAAGGCATCATGAATACCATATATGCTTAGTAATCCTTTACATGCTTGATAATTATCCAGAATAATAAGATGAAACTTAAATCAGGCAATATAATTAAACATGACTTTTTGTTATCCATTTTTTCCACTTGGTAAGTATTACTATCATAAAATAATTATTAGTTCATAAATTTGAAGCTTTAGCAAGACATCATGCTATCAACTTTTTGGTAATGTAGTCATGACCTTAAATTATATATTGTTCACTGCAAAGTCTTATGCTTGTTTAAAACTGTCAACTACCAGGAAACAAAACTAGTATTACCGTACAACGATGGGGAAAACCGACCGTAAATCTATATATTATTTTAAATTAAAATTATTTGTGTCCATAATATTTTAAACCTTGAGTTCAACTTTAAAATTTTCAATATTTTCACTGTTTAAGGATTGACATAATCAAAAAGATAATATTTCAATCTTTCTAAAAAGGATTTAAAACATTGCGTATAGGATGTTGCAAACTGATGCAAATTGAATAGTTGTTGGTTATGAATTTTATATCTTATATATGTTAATATGCAAGCGAAACCAATAGTAAAGGGCATATACATGTTAATATAGAAGCAGATATTCTACTGAATCTGCTACCTTACCGTTTAAGCAAAGAAAAGAAACAAATATGAACATTGTTAGTCATAGTTTGAAGCATATCTCATAGATTAGTCTTCGATTAAGTCAAAACTACGTTCAATTATCAATATCTATGCTTATTTTCCTTATAATTGAAGAATACTCAATAGATTAATAGTTCAAAGAAATAATTTGATATACACTTTTCTCAAATCAGTTCGAGCAACTATGAGGGCGAATGAGAAGAGAATCCTAGATAGATTTTCGGATGATATTTCGAGTATTATCTGCATTGTAACCCACATATTATAATACGGTTTACAAAGCAACTTGAGATGGTTGTATTTATTAGCGCAAATTATCAGTACATATATTTATATATGTAAACCGTAAGGTTGGTTATGTAATAGTCATTTCATCAATCAAACACACTTCAAATTTCCCATTTACATAATCTTACAACTTTAAAGAGTAAGCACACTATGTTTATCATAATAAAAATAAGAAAATAAATTTTTGATTGCTTCACCCAAGCAAACTAATATTATCTGGACTCTATCTTTTAAATTACTAGGAAATTTTCAAAAACATTCTTTATTATATATAAATAGAAACCTATTAAAGTATCCCCAAGAGAAATATCCATATTGAGGATATTCAACTATTTCCATGCATATCATAAAAGCATATACAAATGAAAATGGTAATGCAAATCATTTATCCAGTAACAAAATAAAAAATTACAAAGTTCAACCAGCAATTGAAATTTATAATTTTTTTTTCCAAAAGTAAGAATATGCATTTAATTCACTAACAGTTGCTGTTGCAATATCATTCACATAAACCAGTAAGGCAACAACAAAGAGATTTTGAGGAGAAACATTACCGATAGATACACGCAATAATAATCTGTATCGGATAAAAAGCTTCAACGGCTATAAAAATGGCTGCGAAAAAATAAGATCTATCTCTCTTCTCCTTATCTCTCATCGAATTCTCTAGCTCTCTCTACTGTATTGTTCTCTGGTTTCTTTAATTGATTGCTGCATCACTTGCGAGTGGTCCCCTAACCGATTCTCTGTCAATTGCTTTGTAGCACTCAGTTTCAACATTTTTACGATTTTGACATCGATGCCTGCTGAAGGCGACTTCTTGATAAGCGGTAATTTCCTTCGTCCCTGTCCAACGATTGACTTAATATCGGCAGCTATCGACGATGTGGTTCCTGGTTTTGTTACTGTGTCTATTACTGGAATCTCGTCTGTTGAAATACGACTGCGGGATCTGGATTCATTTTGTGCGTTGGTGAGGCATAGTTCTTAATTGTTGATGGCTTTTTCTTGGAATTGGCACCGGTGTTTACTGGATCTTTGGCACTTTCCCCCTTTCGTCGAGGCGGCTAACTGATTTCTATCTTCCTTGCGAGGAGATCTCGTATTACTTAATTGACAGACAGCACGAAGGGGATTTCATCACCCCTTTTGTGTCGTATCTGTCGTTTATGGGCGTTGCCTTCTCTCCGGCAATTCACGATTTGCGTGCGGCTCCCTCTAGGATTTTGGTTGGATCTCTGTTTTGTGGTGGAACTCCAAATCCACTTGCCTTCGCTGGCCGTTGTCTAGGTAGAGCTCGAGCTGGGGATTTGATGGCTCCAACCCAAGCTCCCCCTATGTTCGTGCCATTGAAGACTAGTGGTTCATATGGCCCGCCGCTGTGTTGTTCAGTAAGGCCTTTATGCTCTGGTAAGCGAAAGCGGCGCTGTCGGAATAAGAAGCGCCATGTTTTGTTTGCTGATTCATTGGGTGCGGATGTCCAAGCAGATGAGTGGTTTGGCCCTAAGAACCCGGCCTTTGAACCAACGGCTTGCGCTGCTTCTGCAGCTCCTTTAGAGTTATCTAATGCCTTTGATGGATTGGAGTGTGATCGAGATGATGTGGTTGGTGCTAGCAGCTGTCCTTTAGCGGAAGGGTCGGTTATTGTAGTTTGTGTAGGTGAGTTTAAGGAGGCGTCGGTTGGTGCTTCAGATTGTGAGGTGGATGGTGGTTGCTCGGACTGGTTGAGTGGCTCGATGTTTCGCCGAAGACGCAGGCTTGCTGTTCACGCTCTTCATATGCAGCCGACGGAAGTTCCCTGTGGCGGAGCAGCGAAGAACGGACAACAACCTGGAACCTTTGTCGTTGCATCTATCACATATACTTCTAAGCAAGGCTATTATTTGTATGATGAGGTTTCAGATGCTGTTTTTGCAGGTAATAAACGCATTTACCTTGATGCGTTGGTTTCCCCCCAGGTACGTATTTATTCTCAGTTTTCTTTGTATGAGACTATGGGTATTTTGCTGCGAGGGGTTCCGTATGTGTTGCATGGTTATTTGTGGTTATCTGATCATGTTTTGGAGGTTTGTGGATGGTCTAGTATTAGGGGATCTGTTGCTGCTCTTTCCCTTTTGTTTTCCTTTTCTCATTCGCTGGTAGGCTGTGCTTATTGCCATCTTTTTCTCTATCAGGCTATTGTTGTAGTCAAAATTGAGTGCTTTAGTTTCTCTTTCTGCTCGGTGTTGCTTTCAGGAAACTCTTTGCTCGTGATCAGTTGGTGGTGTTTATTTGACTCTTCTGGGGTCTTCCTTCTTGTCCGCGTGTGGTTTGCGAGGTTTTTTTTTCATGAACCCAGCTTCGAGAAGGCTTTCTTTTGTTTTTCAGGTTTGTCCGGTCCTTTCGTTAGGTTCGATCGCAGCAAGACTGCTAGTGTCTTGTGTGTGATGTGCAAGGAGGTCTTTTGGTTGTTTGTTGATGGCGGATACTTCAGGATGTTAGCTCAGGTTGACTCGACTAGTCTGGTGTGGCTTTGTAGTCAAGCCCATATAGTTATTCCATTTACGGAAGGCTATTCGGCCTTACTGCGGAATCGTGGCGATTTGTCGAGTAAACCAATTAGCATTCTTAAGGATTCCTCTTATCTTGTTTTTCCGTTTTGGGGGTCTTTTTCTAGGCCCCAGGTGGGTTCTTTGAAATTTCCGCTTACACATGGTTGTCAATTCGATGACACCTCAGTGTTGGCAATGTCCATACAAGAATCTGTGACATTGCAGTTGCACGTCCCTACATTTACTTGGTTTCATCTTCCTTTTGCTTTTTTCTCTTTTTTTCCTTCCGCTATTGGAGCTGACCGGATTTGCTCTTCTCTATCTTCCACTTTTTCATCTTCCTTTTCTTCTTCTGGTAAGATGTCTTCTTTTCCTGTTTCCATCTCCTCTCTTTCCTCGGTTTCTGCTTTTGTTGTGTCTTCGCGGTCCACCCCCGTGTCTTTTGGATGCCCTGCGTCGTCTGCGTCATCTGCTTCGCCCCCGTTTCTTAGTAAGACTGAAATAGCGACCATCAATGACCGCTTATCTAGGCTTACTAAGAATTCCTGCCCTTCTCACACTCGGTCGCTTTCCCCGAGTCGTCGTCGGGTCCCCGCCCCCTCATCTGCTGGCTCTCATCGTCGTAGCCGACGTGAGGCCCCTCATACCCCCCGCACGATTCGTACACGCTCTGTAGCGGCGTCCGAGCAGATCGTAAGATCTACTCGACATACCCTTTACCGTATTTGAGTTAGACAACGTGATCCCTCTGTCTGCTATCTTTTTCCTTGTAGTTAGTCTTTATGGCGAATTTTCTGTTCTGGAATGTGCGGGGAATTGGGAATGATGCGTCGATTGCGTGCCTTAAACGCATCGTTAGAAAGCACTCTATCCGTCTGATTGCGCTCCTGGAACCTCTTTTGGGTCCGGACGCTATCACCTCTACCGTTTTTTCTTTAGGTTTTGGTGGACCTCTAGCGAACATGTCCAACAAGATTTGGATCTTGTGGTCCAAACAAGCCCTATCTTTGACTTGAGTCGTCTTTTATCAGTGGCTTGTTCGCTCCCCTCGTTCTCTTCTTCCTTTTTGTTCTCTGCGATCTACGCTAAGTGCAATCGAATTGAGAGACAAGGCCTTTGGGCCGATATCCTTTCTCTATCTGATTTGGGCTTTACTGTTCTGTGTTGAGTGGCGAATTTAATGTTGTCGCCAGCCAGGCAGAAAAGCGGGGAGGAAATGCTGTTAACCGTTCGGCGGTTGCAGACTTTAACTCTTTCATCATCAGCTCGGGTCTTTCTAAAGTGTCGTTCGTCTGATCGGCCTACACTTGGAGTAACAACCAAGAAGGCCCAAACCGGATTATGTCTAGGCTTGATCGTGTGTTCGCTTCTGAAGGTTGGTTTAGCCTACCCTTCTCTTTCTCCATCTCCCACCTTCATCGTTCTTTTTCCGACCATGCTCCCCTGTTTCTTTGCTGTTCCCCGCTTTCGCTATCTGGTCTGTCCTCCT
Organism: Allium sativum; assembly: GCA_030737875.1. Lineage (NCBI taxonomy): Eukaryota > Viridiplantae > Streptophyta > Magnoliopsida > Asparagales > Amaryllidaceae > Allium > Allium sativum. Next base: position 195,945,733 of record CM060910.1, on the reverse strand, counting down.
TTAGGTTCCAGAGCATGTGGAGATCGCACCATTCTTTCCACTTCGTAGTCGAGGAATCTTGGAGTTCTCCTTTATCTGGTCCCCCTTGTGTGATTTTCTCTCGCAAGCAGAAGCGCCTAAAGACTTGTCTAAAGGCGTGGAATCTGCTCGACTTCAAGAATATCTTCGACCATGTTAGAACGGCCAAAGAAATTTTTATCCTTGCTGAAGCTTCTTTTGATGAAGTCCCCAATGCTGCCAACAAGGAGGCTTGGGCGTTGGCCCAGATTGCCTTCTCGTCAGAACTTCGTATCGAACATGAACATCTACGTCAGAAAGCTAGGATCAAGTGGGTTGTAGATGGAGATACGAACTCTACGTTTTTTCACTCGTGTATTCGTAAAAAGAATAATCTCCTTTCCATTCGCCAGATCCATAGATCTGATCTTTCTTTGGCTTCGACTCCGGTTGAAGTCAAAGAAACTATTCTTTCCCATTTCCAGTCCTTCCTTAGCGCTCCTTCGGTTCCTTCTTTAGATCCGTCCATGTTGGCCTACATCCCCTCTCTGATCCTTCCGTCAGATAGCTCCGACCTAGCCGCACCTCCTTCCTCAGAAAAAATACTTGCATGCATATTTTCTCTTAGTAAGGACAGTGCGAGTGGGCTGGATGGATTCAACGGAGTATTTTACAGGAGTGTGTGGCCTATTATTCAAGCGGATTTTTGTCTCCCTATTCAGTCTTTTTTCTCTGGTGCTGATCTCCCAGCGGGATGGACCTCGACCAACCTGGTTCTTATCCCTAAATGCGATCAGCCTAGCTCTTGTGGGGTATTCAGACCTATCAGTTTGTGTAATTTCTCTAATAAGGTAATATCGAAGGTCCTAACCTCCAGGCTAGCATCGTTTCTTGAGCGCCTTATTTCTTCTTTGTAGGCCAGGTTTGTTAAAGGACGTTTGATCACTGATAACGTTTTGCCCAGGAGCTGATCTCTCAAATTGATAAGAAGGTCCGTGGCTTTAATGTGGTCATTAAGCTTGATATGGCCAAAGCTTACGATCACATGTCATGGTTCTTCGTCATCAAGGTGCTGAGGGCTTTTGGGTTTCTTGAACCCTTTATCGATGTTGTCTGGAGGCTCATCTCCAACTGTTGGTTTTCCGTTCTCATCAATGGATCATCCGCAGGCTATTTCAGATCTGGGAGAGGCCTTCGGCAGGGTGATCCGTTGTCCTCCTCCCTTTTCGTCATAGCTGCTGAGGCTTTCGTTCGAGGTCTTCACTCTCTAACGATAGCTGGGCAGATTCATAGGTTCGGCATCCCTAGGGGTTGTCTGCTTATCTCTTCCTTGTCTTTTGCGGACGACATCATCATTTTCACGAATGGCTCTCGTCGTTCAATCCGGTACCTTCTAGCTTTTATTAGGCGGTATGAGAGTTGTTCGGGACAACTCGTGAACGCTTCTAAAAGCTGCTTCGTGCCTGCAAAAGATCTATCTGCAATTAGGTCCTCTTGGATCGAGTCTACCTCTGGATTTAAAGCGGCTCCCCTCCCTCTTCCTTACCTGGGCATTGTTCTTTACCGAGGTAGGAAGCTCAACGCCATCTTCGATGCCCTAACTGACAAAGTCAGGGGCAAGATTATTAGGTGGAATGCTTCCCTTATTTCCCAGGCTGGTAAACTTGTCCTCATCAAGTCTGTCGTGGATTCGCTGGGTTCCCATATCTTTGCTACTATGACTCCCACTGAATCTTTCTTTCGGTCCTACCGATCCTTGGTATCTTCTTTTTTCTGGGGAAGCAAGGATAATTCGTCGCGCCATCATTGGATTTCTTGGGACACCATTTCTCGTCCCAAATGTGAAGGAGGCCTTGGTCTCCGTAACCCTAAGGACATTTGTTTGGCCTTTCCTTGTAAGTTATGGGCGCGGTTTGGAGCGAACAACCCACTTTGGGCGTCGTTCCTCCATGCCAAGTACTGTAGGCTTGCTAATGCGAATTACACCGGTATTCCGTCCTACGCTAGTGAGGCGTGGAAACGGATGCAGTCCGTAAAAGGCTTATCGGATGCTCATGGGGGTGGAATCATTTGGGACGGCAACCCGTTCTCGTTGAAAGCGGCGTGGAATTCGATTAGGACTCCTAATCCACGTCTCCTTCTTTTCAGGTACGTATGGAATGTCCGTATTCCGCCAAAGGTTTCTCTTTTTATGTGGAAAACCTTGCATGACGGCTTGCCGATCGATGAGAATCTTCAGCGAATTGGCATCCCTCTTGTGTCCAGGTGCATGTGCTGCAATTCTGGGAGTTTTGAATCAGCTTTTCATCTTTTAGTGTCTGGTTCTTGTGCCCGGGCTGTCTTGAATTACTTCGGGAATCTGATGGGTTGCCGAGGTAATGTCCTCGACGGAAGATTTGCTAAGGCAATGGTGGTCCGACACCTCATGCAAATCTTTACGTTCTATTCTCCTGCGTCGGATTCCGTGTCTTATCTGCTGGCACATTTGGTGTGCCAGGAATAAGGCAATCTTTGATGAAGTGATAATGGACCCTCCTACCATTATCTGGAAAGTTAGGAACGATGTGTTCCTTGCTTTCCGTGGTAGGCCGTTTCGGGGTGTCATTGGTACCCGCTCTAGGAGGTTGGCTGTTTCATTAGACGTTTTGTCGATAGCGGCCACTCCTAGGGCAGGCATTGGCTGATTGTTGATTTTCTGTTTTCTTGCTTTATGCTTTTCGTATTATTTCTACAGTTTACTGTTTCTATATTTCCTCGTCACCCCCCCTCTCGGACTAATGTTGTTTGCGTAGTTTGCATATTGCATTTGTTAGATGCTGGATTTGATTTGTCTGGAGATTCTCGCCGCTCTCGGGGCTAGCCCCTGGAGCAGGTGTGGCTGTGGTTTCTGATAGAGCTGGAGGCTGTTTGCTTTCCCTTGGTCTCGCGTCCCATTTAGTCTTTTGGGAGCTTGAGGAGCCGAAGTTCTCGTCATTTAGGGGACGTCTTGTGGTTCATGGGATCACAGGTTTTTGGATTCGTTGGATCTGGGTTAGCTATCTAGCATGCTGAGCTCTAGGGCAGTCTGGGCTCTGCTTTGCTGGTTTTCTGTCTTGTCGGTCTTACGGACTGGTTTTCCTGTTGTGCATCGGTTCCGTTTAGTCATTTCTTTCTTCGTGATTTTCTGTTTTTGTTGTATTTTATTTTTGTGGAGAAACTATTGTATTGTGAAGGAGAAGGATTACTTCACTATCGGGTGGTGGCTTTGCCGGATCTCGATTTTGAAGTAAGATGGGCGGTGGTTTATCCGGAGCTCATCTACCTTTTCTCTCTACAGATACATATAGTCACTCACCGACTAGTCTTTCCTTGTTTGTTACTTGCCAGGCATGTTGGCAGCTTTTGTGGACTTTTTGTTTCATTATATATATATATATATATATAATAAATAAATAAATAAAAAACAATCTGCATCGGATAGCCAATTGTAGCAATGAGGAATCCCCTTGCATATATGCCATAAACTTGGATACAAACACTTCTGAATGAAAAGGTCTCTCACCGATGACACATCTATATAGCCCAACGTTGAACTAGGTGCTTCAGCTCAGATTCAAATTTCACTTGTAATGCTAACAGCAATTTTTTTAATATGACTTGTATAGTCTGCCAGAAATAGTAAACAACCTGTTAGGACTGTGTTCCTTAAATCATATCAGATGCTATTTTTTGAAACATGTTGTCAATCCAAGGACTGCTATAATATAAGTTTAGCCTACATGAAGCACTGAATTGCTCCATTATTCTTCTAAGAGAACATTGAGCTTTTGTTGAGAGCTTGTCAACTTTGTTCAGAAGGGATACTTACTCTAAACCCTTTTCTTGACCTTCGTGTCAATTGGTCGATTCTTTGACATTTCCTTGACGATTTCTTGCACAAATAATCCATATCGTGAAAGCCTGCATTATTGAGATACAAATCCAAATTGCTTGCTCTACATCTTCACTATAATTTTTCATGCTCTGTCCTGCATGCACTGTAAGTCACCTGCACTACAAATATACCTAGCGTTTATCAAATTAGGATTGAAAATAAAAAAAATTAACAAGGTCATAAAAGCCATAGTGACTGTCAATACTAATGGAAAAAACATATATCCTACCCCAAATAACAAACATTCAAATCATTACACCAAGCCTTAGTTAGTGTATCTCAGTTAGTGTTACATACAAACTGCAATCAAAATTCTATAATATAAATTGTTTCAAAGATAATACTATGTTTCTAAAAGCATGTTAGTCTCTTCTGGATAGAAGGCTATTTCTTATCAACAAATCGATGATCAATCTTCAATTTTAGTATCGTAACATGCATGAAGATACCTTTTCTACTATGACTGGATAACTTTAGATGTCAAGAATCATACAATGAAAGATTAATTTAGCCAGTAAATTGCTATTCATATAATTAAAGATGGTATAAGAAACATGAAATAAAAAGTAAATGAATTAAATAAAAAAATTTGGAATGAATTACACCTTAGTATGCTTGAACAAAAAAAAAGGAATCGGAACCAAAATCGAAGAGCCACACAAACTACAAAAATTTATTATTAGAGCTGCAACTAGGAACAATAATATGATTTTACTTGATTCTTTAGCTGGTCCATTATTTATCTCTTGTTCCTGGCATTCCTTTTTTACCTGGATCTGGTCTTGAGTTTCATATTGAAAAAAAATCCTATAAATCTATATTAGCACTAGCTACTCCATGAATAATAAGAATGTTTTATATGGTAATCATTTCAAACATGTTAGAAACTACAAATACTACAGTCCAATTTTCATATAATTAAGAGTCGGATGTGAAACTAAATAGTAGTCATACCTGTATTCAAATAAAAATAAGACAATTAGCTCATGCGGTCCTTGTATGAATCATTATTCATCAATTAATCGATTCAACTGAAAGTATGAGACATCAATAGTTATGACCAAAGGAAATTTGTGTAAAAAAACAAATCTTTTCCAAAAGTACCAACATTATTAAAATACCTTTCCTCTCGGTGATCTGGATGAACCCAACATTGTCTTCACAATGAAAAGCTACTAAAGAACATATAACTAAAAACACAGACAAAGTTTGCAAAAATCAGTGAAGAGAAGTTGAAATTTGTAGAAGTTGGATCTGGAAAATACAACGAATCATAAAAATGAATTACTCTTTTAGCAGCATCTTAAATCGACGGACAAGGATATTCTTCTTCGAGCCGAATGCCCTTTTAAATCGAATCAGAAATTTTTTATTAGGGTTTCAGCGCTGAGCTCGCTAAAATGAAACAATTAAGTTTAAGAAACGATCAAACTGGAATTACGCGATATAAGGAGAAAAATAGGAACAAGCAGAGAACGAGAGAAACTAGGAACGCCAAGTACAAGGGAAAGAAACGAGAAATTAGCCGTCGTTTTGATTAGAAGGAGAAGAAATCGCGGAGGAGAAAATGGAAAGAATCAGATTCGGAACGAAAAAAACGTGGAGCAAATGTCTGATGGGCGAAAATGGTGGCGAAATTTATTGGCACAAACAATTTGATTTTTGCCCTCTTACAGTAGACAAACCTCCCTAACGGTCGGTTTGACTATGACTTACACAATATATTTTGCTGAATCATCAACAAATTCAGGGATCAAAATAACAACCACAAAAGCAGAATTTTTTTATTAAAAGTCTAATCATAACATCTAGTTATTAGTCATTCAGCCTTTCTATTATGTAATTATCTATTGAGCCCTATAGTGGAAACAACTGACATAATTAGTGGTGAACATCGGTTGTGAGTTAAGTGGTTAAATAACACCTAGTTAAAAATAGACATGATAAAGAAAAAATAATACTGTTTAACTATACTTGATTAGCTGTAGTGATTCAATAGTTAATATTATGGCAAACATTGATTGGCATTTAACAAATAGCACAAAATATAGGGTTTGGTCCATAGACAAATTAAGGATGAATAGTTGGAATACAAAATGGAACAGAAATAAAATTAACCATAGAGCGTAGAATGAAATTTGTTTAACTCACAGTTTGTTGGTATTCCTTCGATTGATTAATCGATCCCAAAATTAATTGCGCGAGAGAACAAATAAGATGCGTAGTAGATTGCAACTTTGCGAATCATTCTCATTTCAATATGGAATCTCATCGAATTAGGGGAAGACGAGAGCACTCTACAGACACCGAAGTTGCATGATTAACCCTCTTCTTCAATTATGTAATCTCATACAGTAAATATATTCGATCGGAGAAATATACTGATTGCAGTCTTAAGAAAAGAATTAAAAAAATGGAATACTGTGAGATGAAGTTGGCCGAATTGTAGTGTTTGTAATTTTGTTTGGGGGACGAAGACATGGACAGAAGAAACGTGTGCAGAGAAGATGGAGAGGAGGAAGTTATGGGGTGATGTAACCTCATCGTGTGATTGTAGTGGGATGAGAAAATGGGTTACGAAATGACCTATATACCCTTTTCCTTTTTGCTCTGTATAGTTTTTTTTTTAATTGCTGAATGGGCTGTTTAGGAAGTTCAAAAAAGCTTCACCATGCTGAAGTATTTGTATTATTAGTAAAGATATATATATACACACACACATACATATACATACATACATATATACATACATATATATATATATATATATATATATATGACAACGGATCTTCACCATTGAATTGCGTGCTGATTTCCACGTTCCATGTATAGTCAAAATGATCCAATGCACCAGATCATATTGTGTTTAATTTTTTGTTCGAATTACCGTCCATTATACATACATACAGATAAATGCATATATACATAAACAAATGTGCATATACACACACACCTACATACCCAAAAAATAGCAGAGGGGATGGAGGAGAGAGGGATTTTCCATCCTAAGTATGTTAGCTCCAAAAATGGCGATAAAACCTGGTTAATTGCAAAAGCACCACCCAGAGACAGGGAAACAGAATAAAGCAGTAAAAGTAAATGCAAACAAGAAAGAAATAGAAAGCAAAGAAAGAAGAAAATTTTATAGTGCTTCAGCTTGAGATCAAGCCTATATCCACTTTGAACAATATTATTATAATCCTTGTCATGCCAGATACAATATGTTATATATGATTACAAAGATCCCCAAAGTAGAGAATAACAAACAATCACTAGTACTATTGGTTATCGGAGAATCACGATAACAATCTTAAGTGACGTAGAATTGTTATCTCTGGAGAAAAGCTTTGCTGTAGGAGGAGAATAATGGCTGTTAGAGATGCAGATATGTCTTTGCAGAGCTTTGACAGATCAAGGAAATCAGTCCCCTCTTAATATGCACGTAAAATGCATATTTATATTCACATATTTATTCTTGTTTAGTTAAATAAATGAACATTTTTGGGTATTTTATATGATCAAACCATGTTTTAAATGTTTTAACACCATCACTCATTTGGGGGTTTAAACGGTAAAATGTACATGTTAAAGTTTGAGATTGCATTTACTTGTTCTTTGTAATTATCTCTTGTAGGATTTTTGGAGCAAAAATGATATATACACATGAAGATATGAAGGAAAGCATGCATGTACACAAGAGGAGGCAAAGAATTGATTCATTTTATGGATAGTGGAGGCCCCCACCTTCCAAGTAGCCCACTTGCTCTTAAGCTTCATATTAAAGACTAATTGAATGAGACAAAAGGCCCATGCATTTTACATGACTTATTAGTGGCTAATGACAACTAGAAGCTTCATGAATGGGCATTTTGGGGAATTCCCAAGGAGAGTGATTCGGGTTTTAGGGTTTGAGATCATGTATATATACCCCTTTGTTTCAAGTATTTTGGATCCTCCTTTTTAGCATATGAAAGTGTAAGTGATCAAATAAATAAAAATGGCTTCGAAGCCTCTATGTCTCTTTAATTTCTATGCTCTTTACTTTATGTTCATAGCTTAGATTTATTTACATGCTCTCTACTTTATGTTCGTATTTTAGATTTATTTACATGCACTTAGTTTAGTTCTTTTCTTGTTCTATTTAGATTTCCTTTCATTTTGCTTTCTTTTCCAATGTTTAAACTTACATGTGTCAATATGATAACACATATTAGTAGCTAAGCCCCTACAATTTAGGGGTAATGAAGCTATCTAATTTTATGTAAGTTCAACATTTGTATAATTTGTGATCTCTCTAATTTGTGCTTCATGGTAGTGTATTTTGATGTAAGTTTATACAAGTGGGTTTGATAGTTTATGTTGCATATGCAAATAAGCTGTTCTTATTCAATGTAAACACAAGTTATATCAATATTTGCTAAGTGGTTTTTGATTTTGAAATAAAAGCAAGATCAAAATTTGATGACCTATGTCACTAATTACAATAGTGAATAGATCATACTTAAAATAGATTTTGCTTTATTTTCATTTTCATGAGAACAATGAGTGGTTTCATTGTTGTATTATAGTTTGATAGTTTATGTTATGTTATCCAATAACGTAAATAAACTACACTTATGAGAAATGCAACATTTATGTCACTTAATATTAAAAATAGAGATCATAGATTGTATATTTGTTAATTTACATAAATATGAGGGGGGATTTACCTCTAAATTGCTCTCTAATCTCATATTTAGCTCTCAACTTAGTTTCTAGTTTTCATTTGTTTTTGTTAGTTAAAACAATCCAAAGTTTGGTTTAATTTGATTGAGTAAGATTAAAATTACTTCTTTCCCTACGGATCGACCCGTATTCGCCACTGTACTAACAATTGTACGTCGTGCGCTTGTGGTTTTATTACAATACTTCGTGTGACGGTTTTCTAAATGATAGAATATTCGTTTACGAACAAGTTTTTAGCGCTATTGCCGCGGAAGGAATTTATTTTTATTTTTATTCTTCGAATTAATTTTCTTATTCATAGTTCTCTTTATAAAAAAAACATTTGTTTTGTGTTTAGTTCACTTGTGTTTGTTCATTTGTGTGTTGGTTTTGTTAAGTTTAGTTGTCCATAATTGTCTTGTTTGTTGTTCTCTCATTTTTTTTTTTTTTTTTTTTTTTTGCACATTTCCTTTGTTTCCAGTGTTAAGCAATTTTCTGTTTATCTCAAAAAAAAAAAAAAAAAAAAAAGGCCGAGGGTGGGGTTTCAATTCAGTATGTTGGTGTTATATTTGGTTTATAGTCTGCTAGTTATTTGAGATTCTTGTGCATATTAGTCCTTAGATATTTACTGTTAATTTCTATGCAAGTTCGTTTTGAGTTATTTTGCTCTTACTTTGTTGTGATCTTCGCTGGAAAAAAGGGGTAAGAAAAAGAAAAGATAAGTCAGAGAAGTTACACAAATCTCATTTCTTCTTATTTCAATTGCAAGGTACAGTTCTGACTTGCTCTTTTTTCTTCTACATTTCATTTTTTCTACACTGTCAACACAGACCACAAATACTCCACAGCAATACATCACCCACTACCATTCTGTCAAAAGTGAACCACCTTCCACCAACACTGAATTGCCATACACCACAACCCTCTCTTAAAACTGATCACACTTCAATCAGACTTCTACACACCCACCTTCCTGCATACACATACCACCACACCACCACTGTCATTTCCATCAGCCTTCTTCAACCGCTTACCCATATCACTTCGCACCACCAAAGCCAACAACAGTATCCCTCCTCAAAAACCTGCACCTCTTTTCACCTATTCCTCCCATACTACCGTCCCTAACCATACATAACCCATTCAACATTCACTGATCAAAGAACCCATTTTCACTTCAGCATATAAGCCACATCAGCCTACAATAATCCTTGCATCCAACTGCTGCCTCCTTACATCAAAACAACCATGCCACTGTCATCCCACTACTTATTACTTTACCCCACAAAACCGTTCACGCCATTATTCAAAGCTATCAATACCCCCTACTCGCCAGCATCTTTCCAAAACTGTCACAATAACCCCATCTCTAATTCAGTCGAATACCACCCCACTGTCAAAAGCCTTGACTTTCACTCACCTTCCTCAATTCACTTCATGCACCTCTAACCATTCCCATCCCTGAACCATGCACTTACACTTCAGCCTCATCTATCAACTTTACCATCCTCGACAAACCATACCGTCAACACAAACTTTCATTCCTTCAACCCAGACCAAACTCCACATCCACTACCCTCCTTAAACAATCCCTTCCAACCACTTTACTCTCTAATCACCACTGCCATCAGCCAAGCAATTCTTACACGAGCAACCACACTCCACTACATTCTCCACCTCTTTAGACAAGCTTCCATTGCTGCCTTCCATTTCCTCCCAGCAATTCGCTCTTCCCCAATCAAAAAATAAATAATTCAACCTGTCGTTCTAAACCGACCACAGACACCAACCGCAATTTGCAACCACAAAAATCACCAAACTGAGCACTGCAATACCCAATTCCATATCGCAACAAACCTCAGTACACACGCAACACATGTCAAACCCTCTCATCAAAACCGGAAAATCCAAAATCGCAACTCGCTAATTGCCAGAATCATCAATATCAGAACATAAAATTCACCATTCGCCGTCATCATCTACAATCTTCACTCAAGAACCCAAAAATCGCTGCCAAACCAGAACCTCAAACTCGATCCCCAAACTTTTCAACTTGAATCACAAACCCATGAAAGAAAAAAAATCGCCACGTCCCTAATCCCGAAACCACCTTCACATCCCAATTCGAGAGTTTTCATTTCGGAATTTTGGAATTTCAATCTCGGATTTTACTTCGATTTCGTCTGGAAACTTGTAAACTCGATTTTTAACCTTAGTGTGGATAATAACGAAGTCTGGTTTCTTTAATGTTTCTGGTGGCTTCCTTTTTTATTTTTATGTTGCGTGAGTTAGTGGGCTAGTTTTGGGCCTGTTTCTTTAGGCCGTGTTTAATTCTTTTCTTTTAAAACAAAGTTGTTTTGATTTTGTTATAGGTGGATCTTTCGTTTCGTTTTATTTTACTTTTAAAAAAAATCATTTGCCTTCAAATTGTAAATCTTGGTGTGATAATTTTCAGGTTGCAAAAGTAGAAAATAAAGGAGTCGCTTGCTTGGATTGCTTTGCACCGCTTTGCTTGCACTTTCTAAAAAACGGCGCTAAAAATATGCTGATAAATTCTACACACTTAGGTATCGTGTTATAACTCCTTTATTTTAATTGCATTACTAGTTGCTTGCATTCGCATTTAAAAATCCAAAAACAAAATAAAAATTCATTCGTAGTTGCATCGTTAATATCACGTTTAATTTTTGTTTTGCATTCATATCATTTTATTTTATTTTCGGCACGCCCCAATTCACGTAAGGTGGGGAGTTCATTACCCTTCCTTAGCCCAGAAAATTGCATATCATCGTAGAATTTGACTAACAATAACAGTTAGACATTGGACTTAAGGGAGTTGCGGGTTCATCTAGGGCTTAATTATATTTTGATTGTTGATTCATTTTGAACGAATTATTTCTTGGTGTCTAGACTACGGTAGAGAAGTAACCGTTTATAAATATTACGGTGATTCGTAAATATTATATCGGTTGTTTCTCTGAAGATACTTAAACCTTCGACTGCATTTCTAGAGTGATTCCTGATACCCCGATAACTCCTGTCTGTTAACTGGCTAAGAATTTTTTGTTTAATTTAATCAAACGTGTCATTATATAATTTTGGATTAGGAGCCACTGGGGATAGAAAATCTGTAGTTAATCTTTTGCATTCATTTAGTTGCATTAGATTCATGCTTATATAAAAAAAAATAGAAAATCAAAAATCCAAAAAAAAAATCATCTTTATTTGTAAATCAAATTCTTGTTCTCTTATCCAAAAATTCCAAAAAATTATTTACATTTTGTAAAAAATCAACTTTTCTTTCTCTTAAAAAAAATTCAAAAATAAAAAATTCCCCCTCTTTTCCTTTTGTAAACATTTTTTCCCCTTCTTTGTTAAAATCCAAAATTGAAAACAAAAAACAAAAACAAAAAAATCAAAACAATTCCCATTTGGAAAAAAAATCGCTTTTATTCTATTCTCAAATTCGTTCTTTCTCTTCTTCTCTTATTCTTCTCGCTAGTACATGAGTATTTGGACTCAAGATCCATCTACGAATCGTTGGACACGTGACCCTTCCACTAATCATTTAGTTCGAATAAACATTCCTTCAACCATGGGCGAATAAAACCCCCCTCGAACTCTTATGGATAGAATCTTCCCCGATCGAGTTTCTATTCCTTCTTGCATCATATTGCCTACCCCAACGGGTTATCACTTTAAATTTGGCAATCTTGAACGTGATGACCCTTACATTTTCTTAACCAAATTTGAACAAGTTTGTGCAACCATGAAACTTCAACAATTAAGTGACGATGGAGTTAAAATTAGGTTAATATCATTTGCACTATCGATTACGTTGAAAAATGGTTGTATAGTTTGCCTTCAAATTCGATTGGAACATGGGGGTAATTTGTGCAAATTTTTGAAAAGAAATTTTACCCCTTGGAAGAATTTCCCAAAGTTCAAAATGAAATCGTTAACTTTCATCAATTTGGGGGTGAATCCTTTTTAAAATATTTCGAGAGATTTAAAGAACTTTTAGTCCAATGTCCACACCACAATTTCAAAAAATGGACTCTTTGCCAAATTTTATACAATGGACTTGAAAATAACTCTCGAACCATGCTCAAATCAACGTGCCAAGGAAACTTTTTAGCCCAAGATCATGATGCCTCTTGGAAATTTCTCGAAAACTTGGCCGAAAAATCGTCTCAATGTGAACGTTCTAACGAGAAATCAATGTATTCCCGATCAAACGCTCACTCGGTAGGATCTTCATCCTCATTGGCCTTAGAAGCAAAAATCGATGCGATGTTAACCAAATTCGATAACATCTTTTCATCAAATCAAATGAATCAATATCAAGTTTCTCAATCGTCATGTTACAAATGTAACGATCCTAACCACGTTGCTGATCAATGCCCACACTCGTTAGAAAAACTCAACGCTTTCAACAAAGTTAGGAACGACCCATTCTCTCCAACATACAATCCTATCTGGAGAAATCATCCTAACTTCTCTTGGACCCAAAACAACCCAAATTCGAATTTGGTTCGACCCCCTTTTCAATTATTTTCGAATAATCCTTCGAATGCTCCTTTTCAAAATCAATTCCAAAATTTTGCACCACCTTCTCAGAACCAAGCACAACAATCGTCTGTTCCCCAAGACGACAAACGAATGACCTCTCTTGAAAAAAGTTTATAAGCTCTTACTAAGTTGACCAGTCAAATTGCAAATCATCTAAGCTCATATGTGCAAAACACGAATCAATCAATCGTGAAACTCAAAATGCAAATGAATCAATTATCCACCTCTTTGAGTGAACAGGAAAGAGGATCTTTCCCGAGTCAACCCATTCCAAACCCCAAGAGCCAAAATCCAAATCCAAACCAAGCTTATGTCATTCAAGATAGAAATCTAACTCAATTGAATGCTATCACGACTTTACGATCTGGTAAGAAAATCGATAATCAAGTTGAAAATCCAAATAATGTACTGAATGTTCCTCTCGACTCTTCTAATCCAAATGATGAGTCCATCCCTGATCAAAATTTTGAGTCAAATTCTTCTCCTACTCAAGTAAACCGATCTACTGAGTTTCGTATTCCATTTCCACATCGTCTTCGACCAAAGAAACATTCAGACCAAATAGAAAAAATGTTAGAAATTTTCAAACAAGTGAAAGTCAACATCCCTCTTCTTGACATCATTCAAAAAGTCCCAACCTACACTAAATTTCTCAAAGACTTGTGTACCCAAAAATGACACACTCATGTACCCAAGAAAGCCTTCTTAGGCACCGGACTTAGCGAAGTCTTGACTCAATTGATCCCCGTCAAATACAAAGATCCTAGATGTCCTACGATCTCGTGCACGATAGGAGATAAAACAATTAACAAATGCTCAATTGATTTAGGTGCGAGTGTCAATTTGATTCCTTATTCAATCTACCAACAACTTGGCTTGGGTGAACTTAAACCAACGAAAATAACTCTTCAATTTGTTGATCGTTCAATTAAGAAACCCGTTGGAGAAATCGAGGACGTACTCATCAAAGTTGGGGAATTCATTTTTCCTGTTGATTTCATCATTTTGGAGACTCAACCCGTGAATAATCCAATGAGTCAAATTCCATTAATTTTTGGCCGCTCCTTTTTGGCTACTTGAAATGCTTTAATAAATTGTTGCAACGGTTCAATGAAAATATCCTTTAGAAACATGACTTTATAACTTAATATTTTCAATCTCGAAAGCCAGTCGAATGAATCGTGCAATCAAACCTTGGAAGTGAATGCCATTCCTGATAATTTCGGAAAAAAATTAATTGACCTTAATGATGAACGTGAGGCCGAGTACGAAAAATTGTTCCACGACGCCCCAAACGAAATCGAATACACGTTTCAATTTGAATCACTTTCAGTTGAGTCTGAATCTCAACCAAGTTCGTTGAATAAGCAACCACCAAAGTTGGATCTTAAACCTCTTCCCGATTAGCTCAAGTACGTTTACTTAGGTGATCACGACACTTGTCCAGTCATAATTTTTTCACATTTAACTCGTGATCAAGAAATTTCTCTTCTTTCGACTCTTTCTAAAAACAACGACGCAATCAGTTGGTCCATTTCTGACATCAAGGGAATTATACCCGCAGTCGTTTGACATCGTATTCACTTGACTAACGAAGCCAAACCCCTCGCGAGGCGCAGCGTAGGCTTAACCCTAAGATGAAAGAAGTAGTTCTTAAGGGAATTCTTAAACTCCTTGACAATGGTATCATTTATCCCATTTCTGATAGCTTATGGGTCAGCCCCATTCATGTCGTTCATAAAAAATCCGAACTCGCCATTGTCACAAACGAACAAAACGAACTTCTTCCAACTCATACTCAAACAGGTTGGCGTGTTTGCATTTATTATCGCAAATTAAATACTGCAACACGTAAAGATCACTTCCCTCTTCCCTTCATCGATCAAATGCTCGAACGCTTAGCTAGTCATGAATTCTATTGCTTTCTTGATGGTTATTCCGGCTATAACCAAATTCCAATCGCTCCCGAAGATTAAGAGAAAACGACTTTCACATGTCCATTTGGTACCTTCGCTTATCGACGTATGCCTTTCAATCTTTGTAATGCTCCTGCGATTTTCCAACGTTGTATGGTTGGCATCTTTTTCGATATGATCGAACGCTTTCTTGAAGTTTTTATGGATGATTTTTCGATCTTTGACGATTCTTTTTCTTCTTGATTACCTCGTCTTGAGCTTGTTTTAAATCAATGTAAAGATAAACACTTAACGTTGAATTGGAAAAAAATGCCACTTTATTATCAAACATGGCATTGTCCTTGGAACCATAATTTTAAATAATGGCATTAAGGTAGATAAAGCAAAAGTTGATGTTATTTCAAAACAACCCATTCCACAATGAGTTAAGGACATTCGTTCATTTCTTAGGCATGATGGCTTTTACCGACGCTTTGTGAAAGATTTTAGCAAAATCGCCCGTCCTTTGACTACTCTTCTAGGAAAGGATATCCCATTTAACTTTAACGCTGAATGTGTCGCCTCTTTTGAATGTCTGAAAAACAAACTCATTTCAGCTCCGATAATCTGCTCTCTCAGTTGGGAACTTACTTTTGAAATCATGTGTGATGCCTCTACTTTCGCGGTTGGTGCTATCTTGGGACAACGCATCAACAAAATCCTTCACATAATTTACTATGCGAGTATGACCTTGAACGACGCTCAACTCAACCATACGACCACCGAAAAAGAACTTTTATATGTCGTCTTTGCACTCGAGAAGTTTCGATCAAACTTGATTGGTTCCCACATCATGGTCTACACTGATCATTTGCTCTTTGACACCTTTTTGCCAAAAAGGACGCTAAATCACGCTTAATTCGATGGATCCTTTTACTTCAAGAATTAATTTTGCAATCAAAGACAAAAAGGGATCCGATAATGTCATAATCGATCACTTGTCTTGTCTTCCGAACATGCCAACTCCTTTTCCAATCAACGAAAACTTTCCAGATGATTCAATCGATCCGTGGTTCGCCGACATAGTGAACTATCTAGTCACTAAGGAAACCCCTCGTTTTGGTCCAAATAAGATAAATACAAAAATTTTTCCCAAGTGAAATACTTCTGCTGGGACGACCCATAGTTGTTTAAGTATTGTCCAGACCAAATCATTCATCGATGTGTTCCTGATAGTGAAATTAGAAGTATTCTCTAGTTCTGCCATGATCATGCGTGCGATGGACATTTTGGTCCTAGGAAAACCGCTGAAAAGGTGCTTCAATGTGGTTTTTATTGGCCTACTCTCTTTAAGGACTCATGCCAATTATGTAAAACTTGCAATCGTTGCCAAATGCTATGAATGATTTCTCAACGAAATATGATGCCTTTGAACCTCATCCTTACGATCGAAATCTTTAATGTTTGGGGTTCTGATTTTATGGGACCGTTCTCAAATTCTTTCAGAAACTTGTATATTCTTCTTGCGGTCGAATATGTTTCGAAATGGGTCGAATCCCTTCCATGTAAAACAAAAGATCATAAATTGTTGTGAAATTCCTAAAAGAAAAAGTCTTTTCGAGGTTCGGCATACCTCACACAATAATAAGTGACATTGGAACGCATTTCTGTAATCGATCTTTTGAATCCTTAATGAAGAAATACTCGATAACCCACAAGTTATCAACTCCTTATCATCCGCGAACTTGTGGTCAAGTCAAAGTGTCGAATCGTCAAATAAAACAGATTTTGGAGAATACTATAAATAAAAATCTAAAAGATTGGTCAGAGAAATTGACCGATGCACTTTGGGCTTACCGTACTGCTTTTAAAACTAATCTTGGAATGTCCCCTTTCCAATTAGTTTACGGTAAAGCCTGTCATTTACCCGTTGAACTTGAACATAAAGCACTTTGGGCAATAAAAAACTTAAACTTTGATCTTGAACAAGCTGGCGAAAACTGAAAATTGCAGCTTAATGAATTAGAAGAAATTAGGAATGACGCATACGAAAATGCAAAAATTTACAAGGAAAAAACCAAAGTTTTTCATGAAAAGTCAATCCTAAGAAAAATGTTTTTGCTAGACCAAAAAGTTCTATTATACAAATCGCAACTTCATTTATTCCCTGGGAAGTTAAAGTCAAGATGGACCGGACCATATGTTGTTCGAACATTTTTTCCACACAATGCCATTGAAAAAGAAAACCCGAAGGATGGATCCATATTCAAAGTCAATGGTCAACGTCTAAAACTGTGAGAACCCGTAACTTCCCTGTGAAGGAAAGAGCGGATACTTTGAGAACAACACACAATTGAACGCAGACGGAAGAACATTTCATTGCTATTACAACAATTCCATCAGATACAAGAATATACAGAGTATAAATGAATAAATTACATTCGATAAATATCAGAGATTACAATAAATTACATAGCAGTGGAAAAATAATACAAAGCACAACTGAAGGTGATATACGGATACAGAGCTTTCCGGATATCATTCCAGCTGTAAACCAGGATCCTGTGAATATAAATCTGCAAAACCAAAACTACTAGCTGCCCGTGTCGAAAATAAGGGTACCCAGAGTTCAGGTTAAAACAATAAACTCCAGGTCAGTCATGTGACTGGTGTGAGAACTAAAACAGTTATTTAAGACTTTACTTTAAAAGAGAGTAATTCAAGGGACCACGCCGTATAACACGGAACGGGTTTCCTCCCAAGAATACCAGTGCATAGAATAAACAACGAAATGCTTTTTCGAAAAATGAAGCTATTATAAGACCCAGGTCCCATCACACAATGCAACGCAAGCCGGAGGGTAGGGTTTTCCCTTATAATAGCCAAACATGCTTGGTACGTTTAAAACAAATCATTTGATACTACAATAAGTTTATAGTGTCAAAACAATTTTAATCATAAATATAAATCATAGACGGCATGGGTACCATATATCATGTTGGAATACTAGTTCTACAATTAAAACCGCAATATCACGTATTGGAAATTGGATTTCCGTCATGAGTCGAGGCAAGGGGCAAGCTCCTCTCCGCTTCGAGACACTCTAGCAAATGCCTCGGGACTACACACTCTGGGTAACCCCTGGATGCTTTAGGGCCGGTCCTTTCTTACGTTTGAGGATTAATTATTCCTGAACACACGTTTCCCGGTCCTTAGAGACCTAAAATCGAGGCACCTCATCCAACAACCACATAGGTGAAAAGTATACAAATGTCAGGGCTGGTAAGTCACTGGCACCACCAAAGCTAGAAAGAAATGTCGTGCTCTCCCTGCAGTCCTTATCCCGTTTTTAACTCATACCGAGGTGTGAGGCTCGCGAATCCACGCTATACACAAAGCTGCCACATAGGCCGTGCTTTGATCATCAACCACAAGACTTTTCTTTTCAACAGAAGCCTTGATCCATGCAACTCAGTGTGCCACACAGGCAATTCATGCCATGCAATTGATATCTACCGATATATAACCTCTAAGCTCGTACGTCTCAGAGAAGGGCGTTAAGCAAGAGAATAAATTCTCCACCGCCAAACAGATATATATTTAACAGAAATCAATCAACACAGAATAAAATCCAATGTCAGACACACAATCCATTTACAAGTTCGTTCTGGGTCTGAACGAAACCGGAGGCACTTTCCTCGCATGTCCATCGATCTCCAAGTACGTCTGGACGACCACCGACTATTTCCATCCTCTTGGGTGTACAGCCCAATCAGGATCATCAGTAATTATCCAAACGATGTGAAGACTTCCGGTCTTCGACCACCGTCATCATCTTCGACTTATCGTCGAATCGGTTATTCAGAATGGGTATAAACCCGGCCTTTCCGAACAACCCGCGTATATTAAAAACAAATGTTACACAAACACAACATACGCCTCATTCCAATTCATTAGCCACTAACCGTAAATCAGTAAGAGAGCAATTTCCCAAATATTAACCCCGAAGGCTGAAACCAACATCAGATCCATATCCAGGAAACCATTCTTCTTAACTAACCTACAGCTAGTTTCTTAATTTTATATTCTTAGGGAAAGGTTCCCATTAATTTTATCCAAGATAAATTCTTTGAATGTATTCTTTAGTCTTCCTTTGGATGTCATTTCAAACCAAATTATGGTTTTCAAAACTAGTCGGGATTAGCGAACCACACCGAAGTAATTATTTATTTTATTTCCCAATCCCAACCTAATCCCATGAAGAAATACTGGTAATACTCCATATCTAACACCACGGCGTTATCGGTAAAATTAATTACCATTTCACGTTCAAATCTAATTAAAGATTTGACTATCGTTTTGGAGCAAAACTGGTGATACTCCATTCTCGCTCCCTTTCTAAATTTGACAATTTAAATTATCAATTCACATTTCAATCTAATTGCAGATTCATTAAAACTCCTTTTACTGGGTTAAAGAACTAGTGTCATTTAAAACACAGTTCACGATAAACCCAAATCACATTCTATTTATTTATCGGGTTAAAGAACAAGTGTCATGTAAAACACCCTTCACGATAAACCCACAAATCAATTCTATTTACAACCCATTTCAAATCCAATTTATTTATTTAAAAATAAATGGGTTTTAATTTTAGTTTAAAACTAGTTCATTTCGATAAAAATATATTTTTATCTTTTCAAATATGGAGTTTTTTCATCCCAATTTTCCCCAAATCATTTCTTATGATTTTACACAAATTATTAATATTTTTAATAATTTTATCAAGGCCCGTACAGTCGATTTCCAACAATGGCCATCGAACTGCACTTACAGCGACCTTTTCTGAATTTGATTTGGACGTATCTCCAAATCCAACCGTTAGATTTCAAATTTCTAATATTCGTTGGAAAGCACTTTTCGATACGAACCCAACGGTTCCGGTTTTAGGAGAATCCGATGGTCGGATCTCCCGTAATGTCCGTTTGAAATAAATGGTCGAAATTCACGAACTGCCGCGGCGCGGCGCGTTCTATTCAGGCCATTATATTATATAATAATATATATAATATATATTTCGTTGATTTCTATTTAAAACGAATTTTATAAATAGTTTTAAATTCGTTTCAAAAACATTTCAACTTCCATTTCCAATTCAAATCAAAATTGAATTTTTCCTTATAAATTCGTTTTAAAATTCATTTCAATTCAATTCAAATTTCAATTCAATTTGAATTCGTTTCAAATCGATTTTTATTCTATTTCAATTCGTTTTCAATTCACTTCGGATTCGTTATATATTCAATTTCAATTCGTTTTCAATTCAATTCGAATTCGTTTTAAATTCAATTCAATTCGAATTCGTTTTATATTCAATTCAATTTGAATTCGTTATATATTCAATTCAATTCGAATTCGTTTTATATTCAATTCAATTCGAATTCATTTTATATTCAATTCAACTCGAATTCGTTATGTATTCAATTCAATTCGAATTCGTTATATATTCAATTCAATTCGAATTTGTTTTCTATTCAATTCAATTCGAATTTGTTTTCTATTCAATTCAATTCGAATTCGTTATATATTCAATTCAATTCGAAAAACGAATATAATCGATATAAATATCGTTCGCATCAAAATAGCGTATCTCTAATCAACACGGCTTTGTATATTCCAACATTCCATTATTCTATTCAACAAATGAATATTTATTCTATTCAATACGTGAATCTATATTTTTGTCAACACATGACTAATCTCAACGAATGAGTACTGTCCACGTGTGACTATTTTTGTTATTTAATATATTTTATAAAAATTATGGTATCTATCTTTTGATTTCAAATCAGACTCCAACCGTAAATTAGTAAGAGAACGATTCCCTGAATATTAACCCCGAAGGCCGAAACCAACATCAGATCCATATCCAGGAGACCACTCATCTTATCTATTTTCCAGTTAGTTTCTAATTTTCTATATGATAAAGATGTAAATTTTATTGTTAAAATATTTCGTTCAACATGACTAATCTCAATGGATGAGTACGGTCAACACATGAACCTTTATTTTATAAAGATAAAGATGTAAATTTTATCGTTAAAATATTTCGTTCAACACATGACTAATCTCAACGGATGAGTACGGTCAACACATGAACCTTTATATTTTTTTTAATATTCTTTATTTTCTAAATTGGAATGAGGCCCAATCAATTACCATATAGCGTTAACTATATGGATTCCATACAACACATGTATATAATAGCAACGACAAATAATCAACCATCATCCAAAGTGCACTACACTGTATAAGCATCAAATGTAGATATCTAACGCTTATAACAGCCTGTCAATCAATCGATTGATATACAACTAATTATTGGGATTAGTATATTCTGTATTTTATCCCAATACTCGTGTGGGGTTTCAAATCAACAAACACAGATTTTTATTTGTGCAGTTGGGCGATGTGTAAAATTTATCATCCCAATCAATGTCCTTCAAATAGGTGTACATAAACAAACCGTCCGGTTTGTAAATGAATATTTATTTATTCACATTCACGTTAAAATTCTATTTTTAACGACCAAATTATTTTATTCAACCTATGAATATTCTATTATCTATTTCACATCAACATCACAAACAATTTTCACAACGCATCAATTAAACAAACAAGCCATCCATGGTCTGTGGATGACGGGTGTCGGGTGTTGCTAAGCACCGTCTGCATCCTAGTATATATATATATATATATATATATATATATATATATATATATATATATAACTAGAAAAAGAAATTTAGAGTGAGGAATTCTCACCCTTTCGCTAAACTAGATGACGCAACTCTTCATGGGTAGGAAATCTTCACCGTGCTTTTCTTTTGTCTATTTCGTTGCCCGTATTCACTACATATATAAAAATCACATTTTTACTTCGCTATTCAATATATAAAAATCGAATTTTTACTTCGCTATTCAATATATAAAAATTGAATTTTTACTTCGCTATTCAATATATAAAAATCGAATTTTTACTTCGCTATTCAATATATAAAAATCGAATTTTTACTTCGCTATTCAATATATAAAAATCGAATTTTTTACTTTGATGAATACACTATAAAAAAAATCATATTTTGATTTTCATAAAAATATGATTTTTATCTACTAAAAATCATACCTTTCTCCTTATAAAAATCTCCTCTTTACTAAATAAAAATGAAATCTTTATATAATTTAAAACTGAAATATTTATTTACTAAAAAATCATTTTTTATATATACAAAATCAGTTTTATTAACAAGAAAAATCGGAATAAATAAAAGTAAAAATACTTACAGGTTTTAGAAAAGAGGAGGGGGACTGTCAGAGTTCGTCGGTAGAGGAAAGGGGCGGCGTCAGGTGGCGCTGGTGCCAAGGAAGGAGCAGGCACTTGCGGAGGGGGCCCACACTGGCCTACGCGGTGCGATTTGGGGGAAGTAGGGCTCGGGGCGCGCTGGTGGGGTGCTCTCGCGACTGGAGTAGGAGGAGGGGTTGATCGGAGGAGGGGCTCGGCGGTCATGGGAAGGTGCGGCGGTGGAGGGATGGCCAGCGGTGGTGGTTGGGCTGTCGCAGTTTCTTTTTAGGTTTTTTATTTATTTAAATCGATCTGCCAATGAAAGGAGGGGGGCCTGATAGTATAAAGAAGGAAGGGGAGATTATTTTAATTATTTTATTTAATTATCTCCCAAAAAACAACTTTTATTTTCGACCTCTAAACGAGGCCCACCGCCTGTCGTCCATAGCTAATTACCCCCATTCCGAACACAATGGAACATGTATCGTAGGCTGATTCGATCATTTCGATCTGTTTTCGTCAAAATCAACATATAACTCTATATATTGAATTTGAACGCATATTTCAATTTACTGGGGTCACATACGAACTCTAAAAATTGCAGAAAAATATTTTCTAGCTTCGTATTGACGATACGGTCCTAACAAAACTAATTTCGTCGAATTCTGAGACCGCTAGAAAAATGACCATTTTCCAGTCGATTAAAATCAACTGAAACTGGTCAAACGCGTTTTCCTTTGCCATGCTCACATATTGATTCAAAAAATTATGAAATTTGGGATCTAGCAATAATTTGACATCACGGATCCAACAAAAGTGGTTTCGTCGAAATCCGAGGTCGTTTGCAAAATGGCTATTTTTAAGGGCCTGAATTCCATAGCGACTATTCAGAATTTTCAACTGGACATATCTTTTGATTCCCGCTATGAAATTTCGATTTTTCGGGTTCGTTGGAAAGATATCCTCAATTAGATCCTAATGTTTTCACTAAAATCCGGATTGTTTTGCACCCGGTACGTTCAATTGAAGTTTGAAATCGAATTATCGAACTACCACGTCATTTTCAATTCTATTTATAATTATATATAATTATTTATATTCTGACGACGACGCATATAAATATATACGTTCTAAATATATACAAAATAAATTTTCATCAATATTATTTAAAATAATTCATTTTAAATGTTCGAAATTCGCTAAAATTGCCAAAATAAAAAATTTAAACTGGCTCAGATTTTCCGGGTTATTACAAAAACCATTCTTGGAATTTCCCACTAATCAAGAGAAGGAGCTCATGATTCTTCATGAGCCATTCTACGTCAAGTAAGATAGTTAAATTTAACCCTCCTTTGTAAATATGCAAATATTTCTCTTCCGTTTACTCATTGTGGTATGCATTGACTATGGAGACACAGTGAAATTAAGTATGGGGGGAGTCTCATTTTCTTTCTGCTTTGCATAGTTTAAGTTTGCATTTTTTACCCTTTTTGTTTAAAAAAAAGAGTTTCACGTTTCTACTTACTTTTAAATAAGATATGATGGAGTTAGCATACGATTTTGGTCGTTCGATTAAAACGTTTGGAAATTTACATCTCTTAATGGATAGTGGAAGAAAATTTTGAATTATGAGAAAATTTGGTGTAACTGGTTTATAGGGAGATTCGTAGGTAATGATTATGAAATGTTTTCTAAATTGTAATCCGATTAAATTAATGGTTAATTGAGAATACTTGCGATAACATTTTAGATCTTTTAAGTGAAGTTATGCTAAGATATTCTCGCTTAACTCTCTCTCTCTTATGTAAAAAAATAACATATAGTAATCCAAGGGTATCCAACATTGCTAGTACATCTAGCGTTGGTGTGCAAACTCTCCAAGCTCTGTCCCAACGCCCACGTAAGTCGTAATGCAGTGCGTTGGTTATGCCTTGGTCTCATTTCATGAGTTGGACACAAAGAAAAAAAGTGTATATATATAATAATAATAATAATACAAGGGTATACAACATTGCTAGTACACCTAGCGTTTGTGTGAGAACTCGCCAAGCCCTGTCCCAACTCCCATGTAACTCGTAATGCAGTGTGTTGGTTATATCTTGGTACCGACCCTCATGTAAGTCGTAATGCAGTGTAGGGGTGGTATACCTAGGTGTTTGTAAATTATAATAATGTAAATATCTTTCATAATAATGTAAATTATAATACACTATCCCATTGCCAAATCCATCTGAGAAAACAACTTAGACTCGTGAAGCGGGTCGAACAAGTCATTTATCCTTAGCAACAGAGACACGTTCTTTTTGGTTACCTTTTTCAGCTCACGATAGTCCACATACAATCTCAAAGATCCATCTGTATTGGTTTAAAACACAACTGGTGCACCCCATTCAGATGCACTTCTTCGAATGAATCATTTTCCCAAAAGGTGACGTACTTGCCCCTCTAACTCTCGCTGTTCTTTAGGCACCATCCACCTAAGAGGCATGATGACAAGCCTAGCACCTTTGACCAAATCGACTCTGATCTCAATCTTGCGATGCAGCGACAAACCTTTGACCTCGTCAAGGACATCTTTAAACATACTTGCGATCGACACCGATGACAAGTCTTCCCGTGGAATCACAAGCGAATATAAATAGCTCACGAAGACACCATCTTCGGGTTTACACCGAGTCACAACCATTCGCCCTTCAACATTCCTAATTGTCACTTCCAACTTCTAGCAATCCACTTTTGCCGCATACCTCTTGAGCCAGACCATACCCAAGATAACTCCAAACCCAACGAAGTTCAAAACAAAGCAATCACATACAAAGGAGCAACCATGACTCGATAACACTAGACCACGACTAATCACACACAAACTGGACGAAACCCCAACTGGATTAGTCACAACAAAAGGTCTATCGCAAATCATGAATTCCAAACCCAAACGGCGTACAAGCTCATTACAAATAAATGAATGCGATGCTCCAGTATCGAACAACACACGAACTGAAACACCTCTAATGAAAAGAATACCTTGAACGACAACTCTCTTTCCTTATTCTTCTGCCGTAGGAGCCCTTAAAGACAATGGCGCAGCTTCCAAAGCATACGCTTTCACAACCTGCTTAGTCTTTGCTAGTTCTGGACAATCCTTCTTATCATGTCCAGTTTTTCCACACTTAAAGCACTTCTTTTCAGCTTTTGGATTCTTACAATCCTTGGAATAATGGCCTTTCTACCAGCAGTTAAAGCAAGTCACTTCAGCCTACTGCTTTTTCTGACCATATTTTCCTTTTTACTATTGCTGCTTCCTCTTCTTGTTATCACCACCCTGTTGTGGTTTTGGTTCTTCCTTAACTGCAATAACAGTCTCTTCCTTGGGAAACAAACTCTCGTGCCTAAGAGCTTTCTCGATGATCTTTTCATAAGTATCATCTAGATGATCAACTAGCTGATTTCCATGGTATTTGTCCAAGCCCATAACAAACTTCTCGTTCTTCTGATAAGGAGTCTCTACATATGAACGAGCACACTTCGACAAAGTTTTGAAGTCAGAAACATACTCCAGCATAGGTCGACCATTCTGCTTAAGCCCGACAAACCTCTTAAACAGAATAGACTTCTGAACGGTAGAGATAAACTTCGTCTCAAACTTGACTTGGAATAACTCCCATGTAATATCATCTTCTGGAGTTACTAGAGTGAAAGAGTTCCACCAATCCATAGCTTTGCCCTATAGCTGTCTCGATGCAAGATTCCTCTTAGTCGCATCATTAATTCCCAACTCTCCAAAGATCCGAATGCAAGTATTAAGCCACCCTTGAATTTCTTCTATCGGCTTCCATCCAAGAGTAGTGAAATCTTTGCATAACTTTGCGAAGTTCATGACTTTAGGAACCTGCACTTGAACTCCTACATCCACTGCGGCATTCTCCTGAGTGGGTACCCTCTTTATGATCGCTGCCATGATGGCCTTAAACATAGCTCAGTAGTCTGGTATACCGCCATTACACTCTACAGGAACAGTCTCCTCCTTAGCAGCGTGTCTCGATGGCCGACGATTCATTCTAGATATGTAATATAGAATAATTAGCCCGTGTACGAGAAAAATTGCAAATGGAGTTCAAACACTATTATACTATAAACTAATATATGGTATACATCCAACAGAAATCTACAAATACGTCTCCCATATGTAATTACGTCCTTGAACTTTAGCTAAAATCGATAATTAGAGCTCTGATACCAAATGCGACGACCGCCCATAACTCCTGCACTTAACAAGAGGAATAATACATTGAAAGACGCATCGGACTGTCATGGACGATCATCAGGGTAAGATAACACAAGCGGAACATGTAGCATAACTTACAACGCAAGGATAAATTATAATAGAACATATACAAAAGGCAATAATAGTAAATTGAGAAGAACCCAAATCTTCAGCAACGATCTGAAGCACCGTCCACTTAGATCTTCTACCTGTTACCTGCTACTCAGTATGCCCATCCACACAATGGATGAACAACCCAAGGTAATAAAAGGAAAACATAAAATATTGAGTCAAACAACAGTCTTAATGAGCGATAAAACAACTATCTAACATCATCATAAAGTATATGAGAATAGACAGATTAATCAACCAATCTACCAGCTCACCAGAGAAGAACCCAAATTTGTCTTCCCCATATCTGACAGTGTTAACCCTTACAACAAACAATTTGAAACCACGGTACATTCATGGAAATCAATTATGAAGCATAGACCATCCTAATCATATTGATATCTTCCCAGCACAAGCCCCGAAGGCCTAAACCAACATCAGACAAGCACCCAACAGATATCTCCTTTGACGTCGAATAATTTACAAAAGATGATATAAGCAAACAATCATTTATCCATGACTCTGGCTATCACTGCCAATCTTGCTTCGAAAACATCGTTAATCTTATGACCGGCTAAACACCTTGCCATCGACTATCAAAGGCTAATGGTAAACCCCAGTTCTAGCAAAACTCCATACGCCATACGACGAAACATATCTAGACCCATCGAGCTACCCATGATACTCGACCAGTCACTTCTAATCTTTTAGGTGTCCCTACTATACCCTTGATTTGAGTCCGCTAGAACTTATGACAATGATAATCCCTCAGCCTTTGATATCTCTGGCTATCCAACCCAATGACCGTTTATAAGCTCAACCCCCTTCTCGAGCAACCATTATCCACGAGCTCATCCCCTTGAGTCGTCTTCATTTCGTTGCATTACGATGATCAACAAATAATTTACAACATTTCGAATGTTCCTACTTGAATTCACTTCGAAGCCACAACCACCATCGAGCCAAAAACATACATCATTTGGTCAATATTCGAGTCATAGTGTTTCATCCCAACTCATCAGGTCACAAACGACCCGACTCACTGGGTCACCAACGACCCGACTTCCTGGGTCACCAACGACCCGACTTATTGGATCACCAATGACCTGACTTCCTGGATCACCAACGACCCAACTTCCTGGATCACCAACGACCCGACTCTACAGATCACCAATGACCCGACTTCCATAAATAACCAAACGACCACATCGATGCAACCAAATCATCCAATTCAACTATCAACACTTTATGAAATCACCAATAACACTAAATTGATAATTATTCATCAACAAATAAATTCACCAAATCATGATAAATCAAAGGACAAACGAAATAATGGAATTAAACTTGAATAAACATATGAATTAACATAAGAATTTACCAATTTAAGTTGCTCTATTAGATCCTATGGTGATTCAAATGAAAATATACTTACCATGATGTAGATTTAGGTGAAAAAAACTTAAAATGATGAAAATAAGATCAGCCAACCCATATATTTGATTGAATCCATGTAAGAGATTCTTATCACTCACTAATTCTTCGAATTAACTCGAAATCGCTAAATTCTCAATTCGAACAGCGAAGAATATGCTTCAAACCACTTGATTTGATGTGATCCCTCCTCACTTGATGTAAAACTAGCTTCAAACGATGTAGATCTTCGATTCTTTTATGTAGATTTAGAATTTTAATAGTGGAAAGGTGTATTTGATTGAGCAAGGAGGATTACGAGCTCAACCAAATGAGAGAATGAAGTAAATAAAGTATTCTCCATGCCTCTAACCTATTTATAGCCTCCCACTAGCCCACTAATGGGCCACTTCAAATCAGCCTATTATGGCTTAAAAAAATTGAACAGAAACACTAAAACAACGATTCCTCCCAAACCGCTAAACCAAATCTTTAATGTGACCACTCAACGGAATTGGCAATACCATTTCCTTTCCAATGAAACTGACCTCGGCACCTGATTCGATCTCTGTCAAAAGTTATTCCCTATGCAAAACTAATAAGGGTAAAATGGTCACAAATAAAATTGGTAAAAATTATGGACATGTCTCACATCCCCATAACCAACATATCAAAATATGAGAATGATCCAACCTACAGGGAATTAAATAAAAATATTTTACGGTCCTCCGATACATAAAATGCAGGTTGTTAATGGAGCGCATTGGATCCATATAGCGAGAGGATCAACAGTTAGTGGACATTTTGGATAGACTCGGTGGAGGAGAGACTTCTAGTCACCTAGTTAGATATTCTTTGGACGAGAAAGGGTAGCTACGTTGAGATGGAAGGTTGTGTGTTCCTCGGGTTGGAGACTTGTTGAGGACAGTTCTTAAGGAAATTCATTACTCTTGAATGATTACCCATCCAGGCAGTGACAAGATGTACCAAGATATGCAAAGAGTTTTTCATTGGACTGCTATGAAGAAGGACATGGCAGCGCTCGTGGCCCGATATTTGACTTGTCCACGAGTAAAGGCTAAACAAAGGAAACCTGGTGGATTGCTTCAGCCCTTGGATATTCTACAGTGGAAGCGAGAGAGCATCTCTATGGACTTTATTGATGGACTACCCAGATCGAGGAAGGGAAACACGAGTATTTGGGTTATAGTAGACCGATTGACAAAGAGTGTTCACTTTATTCCAGTCAAGACCAAGACGACGACAACATGGTTATCATCAGTATACCTTAGAGAAATCATCCGACGTCAGTACAGTAAGCGACCATGACCCCATCTTCACGTGTGAGTTTTGGACGGGCTTACAAGAGGCACTAGGTACACAGTTACGACTTAACACAACTTATCTCCCTCAGACCGATGGACAGACGAAAAAGGTCAATAGGGTTCTCGATGATTTATTGAGACTTTGTATCCTAGATTTCGGAGGGATTTGGGAGGAGCATCTCCCATTGATTGAGTTTGCCTACAATAATAGTTATCAGTCGAGCATTGGTATAACACCCTTCGAGGCACTTTATGGACAACCCTGCATATCGCTGACATGTTGGTGGCAGTCTACGGACAGACTTCTACTTTGGCCTGAGATGATTAGCGAGACTTCTTAGAAGATAGATCTTATTCACAGATGGATGAAACCGGCTTAGGACGGACAGAGGTCATACGCCAATCAGAGGAGGACCGACTTACAATTTGAGGTAGGAGATATGGTGTTTATTAAGGTGTCATCTTTAAGAAATGTTGTTCGCTTTAGCTCAGTAGGGAAGTTGACGCCAAAGTTTGTAGAGTCATTACTCATAGTTGAGAGGATAGGCCAGATGTCCTATAATGTTAGACAATTAGTGAGGCTGGTGGGAGTTCACGACGTGTTCCATGTTTCCCACTTAAGGAAATCTTTACATGATTCAGCAGAGGTAGTAGAGCCAAGTAACCATGAGGATGTTGAAGTTGAAAAGGAGACACAAGTTAGGAAATTTCCTACCCATATTATTGGATAGGAAGTTAAGAAGCTACGCAACAAGGAGATCAAGTTAGTGAAGGTGCAATGGGAAGAAGACCGTGATGATGCGACATAAGAATCAGAAGACAAGATTCATGCTTCTTACCCTGTTCTCTTTGAAGTACGTTCTTAATTCCTCTTTAAGCTTTTGAATTTGCAATTTTTTCCCTGCCGTTTGAATCCTCAATTCTTAGGTAGAAGCCTATGTTTGAAAACATGTGTAATGGACACATATACACACATTAGGCACTAGATCGACTCAAGCACTTACATATTGCATATGGATGTGTGCGCATTTTTAATTTTCAAATGGATGAAAATAGTTGAATCATCGCATGAATGTTGCATCTTAATGAATGGTTGTGAACACATATAGAATTTATATGTACTATTAGGATTCTTTTGCATACATATTGAATAATGGAGGTCAACTGCATCAATGGACCGCTTGATTTTCGCATTAGTTTATGGACATATACACAACACCATTGCATATGTTCATACAAAGCATTAGAAATTTTAAGGACAATGGATGCCAGTGGTTGATGGGAGAGTATATGGGTGTAGGCCTTACTCAATAACATTCTTCTTAACTTGAAGATTTCGGGGACGAAATCCTTTAAGGAGGGGAGAATGTAAAACATCGTATTTTAACACATAATAAATATATAAAGAAGATAATAAAATGAATATTAAATAACAAAATATTCAGAATTAGGTAAAATAGACTTCACCGTTACGTTTGTTACGAAATTCTGGTTCATATAGACTCTTGGTTTTCGTAAATCGGATTAAGTATGAAGAAGTTATGAACTGAAAAAGAACAAATTGAAATAATAAATAATTAAAAAATTAATAATGTAGAAAACAACAATCATGTGTCGACCCGACCCTACATGGGTCGATCATGCTGAAGGTGGGTCGACCCACCTGCATGCAGTACAAATTCTTACGTCTGAACCTGGACTTTTTATATGTTATAGTCTTTCCTGACTTGGCTTGAGGTGTACGGTTTGATTTGATAACCTAATATCACATGATTTAGAATTATCCTAACTTATCTATAAATAGGCTAGCAGCCTCATCATTTTTTTACACACAAACATTCTTCATCTTCAATTGATTTGCATCTGAAAACTAACAGTGCTTATAAGTTTATATTTTATTGTTCTTTTTACTGTCAATTATTTATTCAGCATTCAGTTATTACCTTTATATGTACATTATGCCCCTTTCTGTTTTAGTTTTATTTACAGTCTTATGCCTAATTATTCAGTTTATTTGTTTTTGAGTCGG
Organism: Allium sativum; assembly: GCA_030737875.1. Taxonomy (NCBI): domain Eukaryota; kingdom Viridiplantae; phylum Streptophyta; class Magnoliopsida; order Asparagales; family Amaryllidaceae; genus Allium; species Allium sativum. The sequence goes on along the minus strand of CM060910.1, from coordinate 195,914,168 downwards.
ATTTGTCTTTCTCCTTTTTCTTTTCATATTACGCCAAGCTTAGACCATAAAGAGCATAGGCCATTTCCGTTAGAATTGCGTAAAATTGGAATACTTGTAATGCTAATTAAAAAAGGGGATTTGAGCATATTGGAACATGAGAACCATTGATTGTATATTCGGGATAATATGTAAACATGTTAACCTGAATAGGTTAAACTTAATTTCATATTAAGTAGAACATGTTATGAAAAATATGAGAATCAGATGTAAATTTAATAGAACATATTACTATAGTCTGTATACATCTGAGCATGGATATGTCTGTTTTGGGGAAGGGTTGTACACAGAATTACATTTAATATAAAATATCATTTACAACTATACTTATTAATTTACTTAAACCTGCAAAGTTAAACCTGGCTATTAATAAGCTAAGAAGTTCCACGCCTGCTTTTTATATCGAGTTTTTGAACTCTTATAAATCCTAGTTTACTTGGGGGACCAAGCCTAAGGGTGACTTGTGTCAATTCTGCTATTGTTTGGGACCAATATCAGTCAGTATCCCTTTTGATATCATATCGGGGACTCGCACTAGGTTGGGTCCTGGGCACGCTTTATTGATCTAGATTGTAAGAGGTTCAAAATCTTGGAGGTGGGTACAGGCACGTTCTGGCGGAGTCATGAGTGTACATGGGTCCGATGGGGGAAACTAAAACGCTGTAACACCGGCAGATAGGGTTGTGTCTTTAAAGTTGATGGGTTTGGGACTGATATCTCCTACTGCCGTGGTTAGCACATGTTATTCTTGTCTGTAGGGGGCCGATCGCTGGGTAGTAATTATGGTAAAATCTAATCCTATTATTCTGATAGTTGGTGCAGAACTTTGTTCTTAGGATATAACTGAGAAGCTTACTTGATCCTTACCTTGTCTCGTTTATCTCGTACATGCATACTTTATTGTATTTTCTTATCTAGTATTATTGATCTGTCTTACTTCATGCTTATGCTAAAATCGCTAGAACTCGCCAATCTTTATGTCTAACCTATTTTGTTTTCCATCTCTCTCTCTTTCCCCCCCCCCCCCAGGTTCTCAGGGCGGTAGACAGTAACAGTGATCGTGATTTCTTGATTCAGCTCGGACTTGGATTACTTCTCATTCTATGTATTACTTCAGTTTCTTTTCTATGTTTATTGTTATGGCATATGAGGGATATTATTTTATGGTTTTGTACTGATGGTTTATCAGGAGGATGATTATGAATATGACTTATGGCATTTCAAAATGTAATGTTGAATTTGGTTTGAAATAAAAATTTGAAAAATTATATTCTGCTGCATTTTATATTCTGTCTTATTAAAATTAGTCTTTCTATTATTATTGCACTTTACAAAACTTAATGCATCCTCGTATCGGTGACATCCAGGGACGTAGGGTGTCATAGCAATTTGATAAAATTATAATAGCCATCGTTTGTGTTGAACGGGAGGCAAGTGATCATGACTAAATATGCTTCCTTATTTTATTTTCCTTGAGTCATCTGGTCATCTTTGATGGAATGCTTTAGTTGTAGCCCTCGAATTGTTTTTACTGTGCCTGAGTGCCTTGTGATAGGTTGGAGACATTTTCTTTCGTTATTTGGCTTTGAACTCGCATCTTTTATTTCCGTAAATTTGTGCTTTTCGTCATATGTATGGTTTTATAAACTCCAGATGCTTGAACAAGTTTTGTTTTTCCCTACAGTGACACTCGATTCCTTGTTAATACATGATTAATTATGGGTATAAAACAAGGTGAAAAAGAAAATAGACTATTTATGAGAAGAAAACTCCTATTGATGTCATTAGTGGTTTCCTTCGTAGGCCACTCTTTAAATTTTCTTTAATAAAGCATTTTTGAACCTTTTGTGCGCCATTTACTACATACTACGGTACTTTTCAGCTTTATGCCCACACACTCGATGATAGGTGAAATAGCTTCTTTTTTCATTCGACTCCGATAATCCTTCACTAATGGTGTTGCTGTGCTCCTGATGTTGCTTTATATTTCCTTTTTCATTAAATTTTTCCTTAATATAGATAAACTTGTCATCTAAAGGATAAAAGTCATGCAATTCTTCACATTTTTTGAAGATGAGGTTTTTCAGAAAGAAGCTAGCTCAAGAAGTCCCGAGTGTATAGCTATTAACTTCTCCTTATCTGTAGTGCCCTTCACTTTGATTGACTCAACATGAAATCTTTTAGGGTAATTGTTGAGTAATTCTCTTAGTTCCTGCATGAGTCTAGTTAACTCATAAATGCTAGTTCTCAATTCCTTTCATATGTGGAAGTGTATATTGAGTATTGAGAATAGTTGTTCTTAAAATTTGATGATTGGGTCGTGATAATATCTACACCATATATTGGCTTCATCACGAAATCTTGCATCGAATTGCATCGGAGGCATTGCATATATTCATTAGCTCTCAAAATATTGGAAAAGGTGTTCCTCTGGATCCACGATGCCATCATATCTAAGCAGTGAGACTGTTATATTTGCTGAATTTCAATGGATATTATTTCTTTTGTAAAAGTAATTCCTTGGGACATCCTATCTTTTCTCATGTTAAAGTTTTCCTTTTCTCTTAAATCTGATTTTTCTATTCTCTTAAGGTAAATTCGCCTTTGATGCTTGTCGACTTTCACATGTGATTAGGTTTTCAAATTGCTCAAGGAAAATTCCACCCTAGTTTCCCAACTTTGCGATTTAGATTCCAAGATTCCACTGCACAGATTTCCACTTTGAAGGAGTCGGGAATGAAATTTAAGGTGATTTTTGGACGAAAGCCTCTTTAACAAGCTTTCCCTTGTCACCAAGTATATGTCCCCTACTTTGGATTTCAGCTTCGTTCCCGACCTCCTTTGTCAAAGTTGAGGGTTTCTCTTCCCACTTGCGTGTAGCGTCAAGAGTTGGAGATATGTTATTTTTCAATGCCTATGCGAGGTTTGCCCTCTGATTGGTACTCTTCTCTGGCCTAACCATCGTACCAATCTTTATACTCTCGTGGCTGATAGTGATGAAGTAAGAAATATGGTTGAAGGCTCAAACCTCTTTCTAGCGCCAAAATGTTAACCACAAAAATGTCAACGCCTAAAAAGAAGACAATCCTGGTTGAATTCCAATAGCAAATTACTAATGATGAATACGTCCCTTCGGTTTGAAAAGTTTTATCACCTTCGGTATGTAAAGTGACATTCAGTTGAAGACATTATGATACTTTTATGACAAAAACAAAAAAACGAGCAAATAAGAAAAAGACAGTATTATCCCTCAAAATACTCAAGATCTACACTTTTATTTGGTTACATATATGAGTATAGATATTTTGGAATAAAATCGAGAAAATCTCCTAATTTGATTCCAGAATTAGGGTTTACTTCCGAGAACTAAGTACGAGAATTTAGAATGGGAAAAGTTTGCCCTGAATCTAGATCCTTAGTGTCGTATTTGCAAACGTGGGCGACCATCCTATTATCTCATGTAACAACCTGAAATTTTAGTCAATTTTAAAATGAGAATTTAAATAGAATTGAATAATTTTTTTAAAATGTATATATGGTTTTAATTTGAAAATATACCATTTGAATTTCGATTTAATTAAATATCGGATTAACGAAATATTCAGCGTTGAAAATATTTGTCGATATTAAAATATGATGTAGTAAGTAGTTAAATATTTTAATTTGTGACATTTAAATTAAGTATTTAAGTTAAGATTACGTTAAACTAAAAAAATTCTTAAGTCAACTCTTTGTGGCTTCTCACAGAAGCCTAAGTGTTGATGGCTTCTCTTGGAAGCCAATTTTTTGTGGCTTCTCTTGGAAGCCATTACTTAGTGGCTTCTCTTGGAAGCCAATTCTTAGTTCCTTCCTCCTTAAGCTTCTTAATACTTATCTTATGCTCAGTGCTTTCCTTTAGTGGCTTCTCTTGGAAGCTATTTCTCAGTTGCTTCTCTTGGAAGCCAAATCTTAGTGGCTTCTCAAAGAAGCTAAAGAGAGTAAGGAGACAATTTTGTTTTTTCTTTCTTAAGTTTATGGCTTCTTAAGGAAGCCTTAACACATGTATACTTACATGACATATGTCCATAATTTAATATCATAAATGCCCTTATACATGGCTATATAAAGGCATCTACACCCTTTTATTTTCATTCCATCCTTACCTCCTCCCTTCTTTTCCTTCCTCCTCCCTTATATCTTTCAGCCTAACCCCACTTTAAATATTAAAATGTAATGAAAAGAAGAAAAGGAAGAAAAGGAGGTAGATCTTGGAGCTAGAGATCGTTAGGCAAAGCATGGACTTCACGGGGTGAGCAAATCTAAACGTATTAAGGGTTTGGTTGCTTATTTATGTGATGCACATATGATGTTTGATGAAATGTTTCTTAGAAAATTTATAGTATATTCGTGGTTATATTAATGGTGTATGTTTGCTAATAACCCATAAGTAGATTCATAAAGTTAAATTGGCCTCTTGCTTAGATTTGGAAGTGAAACACCTTATGTTAGTTCACAAAAATCATGCCTTTATGGAATATCATAAATATACATGCCTTCATTTAATTTTGGTAATATGTTTGGGTTATTAGTAAGTGATTTGATATGGTTAAAGATGTTAAAGCACTAAAGGTTCAGCTTTTATGGACAAAATCACGTAAAGGTGTGATCTTTAGGTGGAAATTCATGAATACATAAAAGAAAACTAAGATCTTTATGGAATATTAGTTATATACAGGACTTAGTTGTTTTGTGGTGGTATGTGAATTATTTGCAAGTAATTTGATGTGGTAAAAGACGATGAACCCCTAAGGTTTTGATCTCCATGTGTAACCATACGTAAAAATGAAGTTTGCATGAGAAATCAATTTTTTAAAATGGGTTTTAAGTTTGATTAAAAACATGCACACAACATGTTTGTGGAAATGTATCAAAGAAATCTAAAGTGATTATATTATGAAATCTTTATGGATTAGGATTGAATTTAGTTCCTTAACACCCTTTGCTTTGGTTGGTGTTGTATGGATGGCTTATTAAGGCAATCGTGTGGTTAACTTATTGGTTTGGATGTTTGATTTGGTTAATCTTTGGTCATGAATACCATTTGGTTGTAAATTAATAAAATGGAGCCCAATTATGACACCACATCTGATCTTAAATAACTAACGAGTTTAGTTACAACTCATTAGACGCATGACATCTTGTTTATGTTTATTGGATGTTTGTATATACCCAAATTCTCGGATGTACAGGAGTTGAATGAATCTCATTCCAAAATCTGATTTTTAATGATTATTTTGATAATAAATAATCTGGGAAAATAAAGTTTGAATTTTAGTTCTAATACCTTTTGGATATGAAATTTAGTTAATAACTATAAACTTTTGCAGAAGAAAGAACTGGGTTGAAGAAGTTAAAAACAAGTTATGGCTTGTCGAATTTTGAAAGCAATAATAAATGATTTCAAAGGTTTTGAAAGGAAATATCAAGTTTTAAAGATTTATGAACCCTTTTGGGGGGAAAATGAATTTGATATTTAACTGAACATTTACTTAAATATAAAGGTATTTAGACTTTTAATTAATAATCGAATCGTTAATAGTGATTAACTAGAGTTTCCAATGGTTAAAATTTGAATTGGAATTGAATAGAAACCAGATTGGTCATTGACTGAGATAAGTCTCTATAGATGATGACTTAGACTATTTGAAGGATTTTAAAAGGCTATTATCCCGCTTATAGTGTTTGTTGGATATGGAGGTTTATCTATTATAAACCAATGTGATTTCTGCAGAGATTCCAATATAAAAGGAAATATGATTTTGGGTTTGTTGTGTATGATGTCTTCAGTAACATTGTTCTTTGGCCTACGTAATAGTAAGATAATTTTCCTAGTTAAGCAAATAAAAATATTTATTTATGAAGATGGTTTGAAATAGGAACGAACATGTTTTTGCATGAAGCAAATGGCGAATAATCGATAAGGATTATTCGAAAGATTTAACTTGGAATTTGAAGTTAAGCAATCGCTTAAAGAATGGTTTGAATATTTAAAACTGAATAAGTTTTAATGGGAACTTAAATGATGAATATTCCGGAAGGGAACGAGACTCAGGGAATCTTGTGTACCCTTGATTTTAAAGATGCGCTTATTTGGAAAGGCCAGCTTTTTACCCATTCCGAATAATTATACGACGTGATGTTAATGTCAAGATATCGACGACGATGGTGGAAGACCTAGATTTCTTCACATCGAATGGATGGCCTGTTGATGCGTTGGGCGACGACCCATATGAGGTTAAAGTAGCGGCCAATCTGACCATACTTGAAGCGATTTGGTTTGCAAGGACTTGCACTCCCAGGTGAGGACATGGAATCAAGTGCCTTCGGTTTCATTCCTATTCCCGAAATGGACTTGTTGATGGATTTCGTGTCTGACACTGTATTTTATAAAATACAGACTGACATTTACTAAACATACTTCTGTTTGGTGGAGAAGAATTTATTCTCTTGCTTAGCACCCTTCTTTGAGACGTACGAGCTCAAAGGTTGTATGTGGGTGAATAGCGGTTTGTGTTTTAAGGAATGATAGTGTGGCATGATAAGTGGAATTGATCATGGATTTTGTTGAAAAGCAAGACCTTGTGGTTAAAGACCAAAGCATGACTTAAATGCATAGCTAAACATCGCTCACTCACCAATTGTTCAAATTAACTCAACATCCCTAAATTCTCAATCCGGACATCGAAGAATATGCTTCAAACCTCTTGATTTGATGCAATCTCTCTTCATTTGGCATAGAACTAGCTTCAAACGATGTAGATATTTGATTCTCTTATGTAGATCTAGAATTTTAATGGTGGAAAGTTGATTTTGATTGAGCAAGGAGGATCATGAACGCAACCAAATGAGAGAATGAAGAAAGTAAACTATTCTCCATACTTCTAACAACCTATTTACAGCCTCCTACCAGCCCACTAATGGGCCATCCCAAATTAGCCCATTATGGCTTACAAAAACTAAACAGAAATTGTGAAACACAAAAACAGCAATTCCTCCCAAACCGTTGAACCAAATCTTTAATGTGATCACTCTACGGAATTGGCAACACCATTTCCTTTCCAATGAAACTGACCTCAGCACCGGATTGGATGTCAGTCAAAAGTTATTCCCTGTACAAAACTGACAGGGGCAAACTGATCACAAATAAAATTGGTAAAAATTATGGACATGTCTCACAACCCCATAACCAACATATCAAAATATAAGAATGATCAAACCCTCAGGGAATTAAATAAGAATATTCTACGATCCTCCGATACGTAAAATGCAGGTTGTTAAATTCTCTCCCCCTTTAGGAATTTCGCCCCTGAAATCCCAAGCAAACACAAGCAACCAACCAACCCCACATCCTATCATCCATAAGCAACCAATTTATCGTCAAACTAGCATCCATCAATTCATGCATCCATAGCCTTACTAGCACGCGAAATTCTAACAACGACAGTACAAGCTACAATGATGTAAGGTGAAACGATATTAATGAGTCATACCAACAAAGAGTTCTGGATGGGTCGTCTTCATACTCTCTTCCGTCTCCCACGTACGATCGTCATCATCCTCACCCCCATTGCATTTTGACTAGCTTATCCGTCTTCCTCCTAAGCTGTTTTGTGTCATTCCCCACAATGCAAAGCGGCTTACAAGGTTTCATAACTACAGTCTCGACTTCTAGGTCTTCTTACTGTTCCAGAGAAACCACCACATTCCAATCATGCACACTCTTCCATAGAAACGACACATGTAAAACATTGTGCACACTCGACATTTTCAGGTAAATCCAATCTATACCCGAGCTTTCCAATCCGCTCGACTATCAAAATTGATCCAACAAACCTTTTGGGCCAACTTTCCTTTACTTCTGAATTGAGCAACATGCTTTAATGATGAAATCTTCACGAAAACCATGTCACCAACGTCGAATTCCAATTCTTTTCGACATTTATCGACATAACTCTTCTGACGGTTTTGGGCTGTCTTCATTTGTTGTTGAACGATCTCGATACAATCTGATGTTTCTCTTATCATCTCTGGCCCAAGTATAAATTTATCTCCAATTTCTAACCAACAAGCCGGAGAATTACACGGTCTACCATAACACGTCTAGTATGGTGCCATCCCAATGCTTGACTGGTATCTATTATTATATGCAAACTCAACAAAATGTAGATGGTGTTCCCAAGATCCTCCGAAGTCTAATATACAAGCCCTCAGGAGATCTTTCAAAACTAGGTTAACCCTCTCAGTTTGACCATAGGCTTGGGGATGATAAACCATACTGAAAAAACAACTCAGTTCCCAGAGCTTCTTGCAAACTCTTCTAAATCAACTCGTGAAAAATAGATCTCGATTACTCACTATGCTCTTCGGGTTACCATGGAATCGAACTACCCATTTTATATAAAGCTCGGCCAACTTCGATGTTGTCTTAGTCGATCTAACAGGAATAAACCTTGCACTTTTAGTCAAATGATTCATTATGACCCAAATTTTTTCGTTTCCTACCCTGGGTCTAGGTAGTCCATCGATAAAATCCATCGATATCTGCTCCCACTTCCATGTAGGAACTTCCAATGACTGAAGAAATCCACTTGGCTTCTTCTGTTCAGCTTTCACCAACTAACAGTTCACACACTTGGAAATGAACTTTCCAACATCCCTTTTCATACTTCCTAGTAGTAGGCTCGCTTCATGTCCCGATACATCTTATTACCACCTGGACGAATCGTCAAGTTCGAATGTTGACATTCCCTCGGAACCTCATCTCTTAGTTTGTCGATATCAGAAACAACCAGTCGTCCTTGCTTTCGAAGCTAACCTTCTCGATAGACCTCGAATTCTTTATCCTCTGGTTCCAACTTTTGGATAATCTCGACAAGCTTTGCACATTGCTTTTGGCCTTCGCCAATCCTTTCGATGCAAGAAATTCTTATCGATAAGCTTCCCAACATTTCAGGTTCCCAACTCACACCGTGGTCTGAAATCAAATCCTACCAAGTACTCGAGGTGCTTCCATTCCGAAAACATCGCTCCCAAATAGCGTGTGTTCGATTCAACGAATCCGCTACTGTGTTACCTTTACTAGGAGTATAGGCTATACCAAAATCATACGATGACAGAAACTCTAACCACCGTCGCTGCTGAAGATTCAAAAACGTTTGGGAGAAAAGATACTTTAACGACTTGTGATCCGTAAACAACTCGAATCGAACTCCCAACAGGTAATGTCTCCACCTCTTCACAGCAAACACGATCGCTGCCAACTCCAAAACATGAGCTGGGTAATTTCTTTTTTGCGGCTTCAGTTGTTGACTTGCGTAGGTCACAATCTTATCCTTCTGCATAAGCACTACTCCAAGTCCAGTACCGCAAGCATCAGTGTATACCACCATCTCTTCATTCCCACTCGGAATGGTCAAAATAGGAGCACTCGTTAGTCTCTCTTTCAGGATTCCAAAAGCTTGCTCACACTTTACATCCCATGTGAACACCTAATTCTTCTTCGTCAATCCTATTAATGGCACAACTATCTTGGAGAAATCCTTTACAAAACGCTATAATATCCCACTATTCCAAGGAAACTCCGAACATCCATCACATTCTTAGGTCTATCCTAGTCCTGGATTGCTGCCACTTTAGCGGGGTCAACCGCTATTCCTTTTCCAGAAGCAACATGGCCTAAGAACCTAACTTCACTCTTCCAGAAGTGACACTTCGAAAACTTAGCTCTCAATTGATGCTTTCGCAAAATTTCCAAAACAACTCTCAAGTGTGTTTTATCCTCTTCCTCATTCTGGGAGAAAATCAGAATATCATCCACGAACGCAAGAATGAACTTGTTCAACAGATCTCTGGACACTCTATTCATAAGATCCACGAAACCCAAATGGCATCACCAAACATTTGAAGAAACCACATGGTGTCCTAAAAGCAGTCTTCGGCACGCTATCCATTGCCACCCTCAACTGGTGGAATCCTGTTGCCAAATCCATCTGAGAAAACAACTTAGCCTTGTGAAGCTGGTCGAACAAGTCATCTATCCTTGGCAACAGATACTCGTTCTTTTTAGTCACCTTGTTCAGCTCACGATAGTACACACACAATCTCAAAGATCCATCTGTATTGGTTTCAAACACAACTGACGCACCCCATTCAGATACACTTCTCCAAATGAATCATTTTCAAAAAAGGTGACATACTTGCCCCTCTAACTCTCTCTGTTCTTTAGGCACCATCTGCCTAAGAGGCATGATGATAGGCCTAACACCTTTGACCAAATCGACTCTGATCTCAATCTTGCGATGCAGTGACAAACCTTTGACTTCGTCAAAGACATCTTTAAACTCACTTGCGATCGACACCGATGACAAGTCTTCCCATGGAATCACAAGCGAATATAAATAGCTCACGAAGACACCATCTTCGGGCTTACACCGAATCACAACCATTCGCCCTTCTACATTCCTGATTGTCACTTCCAGCTTCTCGCAATCCACTTTTTCCGCATACCTCTTGAGCCAGACCATACCAAAGGTAACTCCAAACCCAACGAAGTTCAAAACAAAGCAATCACATACAAAGGAGCAACCATAACTCGATAACACTAGACCACGACTAATCATACACAAACTGGACAAACCCCCAACTGGATTAGTCACAACAAAAGGTATACCGCAAATCACGAATTCCAAACCCAAGAAACGTACAAGCTCATTACAAATAAATGAATGCGATGCTCCAGTATCAAACAACAAACGAACTGAAACACCTCTAATGAAATCATACCTTGAACAACGACTCTCTTTCCTTATTCTTCTGCCGTAGGAGCCCTTGAATACAATGGTGCAGCTTCCAAAGCATACGCCTTCACAACCTGCTTACCCTTTGTTAGTTCTGGACAATCTTTCTTATTATGTCCAAGTTTTCCACACTTAAAGCACTTCTTTTTAGCTTTTGGATTCTTACAATCCTTGGAATAACGGCCTTTCAGCCAGCAGTTAAAGTGAGTCACTTCAGCCTACAGCTTTTTCTGACCATATTTTCCTTTTTACTATTGCTGCTTCCTCTTCTTGTTATTACCACCCTGTTGTGGTTTTGTTTCTTCCTTAGCTGCAACAACAGTCTCTTCCTTGGGAAACAGACACTCGTGCCTAAGAGCTTTCTCGATGATCTTTTCATAAGTGTCATCTGGATGATCAACCAGCTAATTCCCATGGTATTTGTCCAAGCCCATAACAAACTTCTCGTTCTTCTGATAAGGTGTCTCGACATATGAACGAGCACACTTCGAAAAAGATTTGAAGTCAGAAACATACTTCAGCATAGGTCGACCATTCTGCTTATGCTCGACAAGCCTCTTAAACCGAATAGACTTCTGAACGGTAGAGATAAACTTCTTCTCAAACTTGACTTGGAATAACTCCTATGTAATATCATATTCTGGAGTTTCTAGAGTGAAAGAGTTCCACCAATCCATAGCTTTGCCCAATAGTTGTCTCGATGCAAGATTCCTCTTAGTCGCATCATTAATTCCCAACTCTCCAAAGATCCGAATGCAAGTATTAAGCCACCATTGAATTTCTTCTATCGGTTCTGTCTCTTCAAACTGCTTCCATCCAAGAGTAGTGAAAGCTTTGCACAGCTTTGCGAAGTTCATGGCTTTAGGAACCTGCACTTGAACTCCTACATCCACCGCGACATTCTCCTGAGCGGGTACCCTCTTCATGATCGTTGCCATCATGGCCTCAAACATAGCTGAGTAGTCTGGTATACCGCCATTACCCTCAAAAGGAACAATCTCCTCCCTAGCAGCGTGCCTCGATGGCCGACAATTCATTCTAAATATGTAATATAGAATGATTAGCCCGTGTACTAGAAAAATTGCAAATGGAGTTCAAACGCTATTATACTATAAACTAATATATAGTATACATCCATCAAAAATCTACTAATACGTCTCCCATACGTAATTACATCCTTGAACTTTAGCTAAAATCGATAATTAGAGCTCTGATACGAAATGCGACGACCGCCATTAACTCCTACACTTAACAAGAGGAATAATACATTGAAAGACGCATCGGACAGCCATGGACGATCATCAGGGTAAGATAACACAAGCGGAACATGTCTCATAACTCATAAGGCAAGGATAAATTATAATAGAACATATACAATAGGCAATAATCGTAAAGTGTAATTGCACATAATTTTAAACTTCCATGTCATCAAGGAATATCCATAACATCGTTGGATTACATCATCAAACTTTGTATAAAAGGTCTCACTACAACACTCGGAGAATACATCAAACAACAGAAAACATCATAATATGTATAGTAGAAAACTGGTACGCAAGCCTCGAGCTTATCATCGATCTGCAGCATTGTCCACTTAGATCTTTTACCTGTTACTGCTACTCAGTATGCCCATCCACACAATGGACGAACAACCCAAGGTAATAAAAGGAAAACATAAAATCTTGAGTCAAACAACAGTCTTAGTGAGCGATAAAACATCTATCTAACATCATCATAAAGTATATGGGAATAGACAGATTAATCAACCAATCTACCAGCTCACCAGAGAAGAACCCAAATTTGTCTTCCCCACATCTGACAGTGATAACCCTTACAACAAACAATTTGAAACCACAGTACATTCATGTAAATCAATTATCAAGCGTAGACCATCCTAATCATATCGATATCTTCCAAGCGCAAGCCCCAAAGGCCTAAACCAACATCAGACAAGCACCCAAGAGATATCTCCTTTGATGTCGAATAATTTACAAAAGATGATATAAGCAAACAATCATTCATCTATGACTCTGGCTATCACTACCAATTCTGCTTCGAAACCATCATTAATCGTATGACCGGCTAAACACCTTGCCATCGACTATCAAAGACTAATGGTAAACCTCGGTTCTAGCAAAACTCCATGCGCCACACTACGAAACGTATCTAGACCCATCGAGCTACCCATGATACTCGACCAGTCACTTCTAGTCTTTTTGGTGTCCCTACTATACCCTTGATTTGAGTCCGCTAGAACCTACGACAATGATAATCCCTCAGCCTTCGATATCTCTAGCTATCCAACCGGATGACCGTTCATAAGCTCAAGCCCCTTCTCAAGTAACCATTATCCACGAGCTCAAACCCTTGAGTCATCTTCATTTCGTTGCATTACGATGATCAACAAACACTTTACAACATTTCGAACATTCCTACTTGAATTCACTTCGAAGCCACAACCACCATCGATCCAAAAACATACATCATTTGGTCAATATTCGATTCATGGTGTTTCATCCCAACTCATCTGGTCACCAACGACCCGACTCACTGGGTCACCAACGACCCGACTCTATGGGTCACCAACGACCCGACTTCACCAACGACCCGACTTCCTGGATCATCAACGACCTGACTCTATGGATCACCAACGACCCAAGTTCCTGGATCAGCAATGACCCGACTCTACGGATCACCAACGACCCGACCCATAAAGCACTTTGGGTCAAGTCGAAGTGTCGAATCGCAAATAAAATAGATTTTGGAGAATATTGTAAATAAAAATCTAAAAGATTGGTCAGAGAAATTGAACGATGCACTTTGGGCTTACCGTACTGCTTTTAAAACTAATCTTGGAATGTCCCCTTTCCAATTAGTTTACGGTAAAGCCTGTCATTTACCCGTTGAACCTGAACATATAGCACTTTGGGCAATAAAAAACTTAAACTTTGATCTTGAACAAGCTGGTGAAAACTGAAAATTGCAACTCAATGAATTAGAAGAAATTATGAATGACGCATACGAAAATGCGAAAATTTACAAGGAAAAAACCAAAGTTTTTCATGAAAAGTCAATCCTAAGAAAAATGTTTTTGCCAGACCAAAAAGTTCAATTATACGACTCGCGACTTCATTTATTCCCTGGGAAGTTAAAGTCAAGAGGGACCAGACCAGATGTTGTTCGAACATTTTTTTTCCATACGGTGCCACTGAAAAAGAAAACCCGAAGGATGGATCCATATTCAAAGTCAATGGTCAACTTCTAAAACCATTCTTGATATTTCCCACTGATCAAGAGGAGGAGCTCATGATTCTTCATGAGCCATTCTACGTCAAGTAAGACAGTTAAGTTTAACTCTCCTTTGTAAATATGTAAATATTTCTCTTCCGTTCACTCATTGTGTCATGCATTGACTATGGGGACACCGTGAAATTAAGTATGGGGGGAGTCTCATTTTCTTTCTGCTTTGCAAAGTTTAAGTTTGCATTTTTTTAAACCCTTTTTCTTAAAAAAAAAAAAAGAGTTTCACATTTCTACTTACTTTTAAATAAGACATGACGGAGTTAGCATACGATTTTGGTCGTTCGATTAAAACATTTGGAAATTTACGTCTCTTAATGGATAGTAGAAGAAAAGTTTGAATTATGAGCAAATTTGGTGTAACTGGTTTATAGGGAGATTCGTAGGTAATGAGTATGAAATGTTTTCTAAATTGTAATCCGATTAAATGAATGGTTAATTGAGAATACTTGCAATAACATTTTAGATCTTTTGAGTGAAGTTGTGCTAAGATATTCTCGCTTAACTCTCTCTTATGTAAAAAAAGAAAAAAAAAGAACATATAGTAATCCAAGGGTATCCAACATTGCTAGTACATCTAGCGTTGGTCTGCAAACTCGCCAAGCTCTGTCCTAACTCCCACGTAAGTCGTAATGTAGTGCGTTGGTTATACCTTGGTCTCATTTCTTGAGTTAGACACAAAGAAAAAAAACGTGTATATATATAATAATAATAATCCAAGGGTATCCAACATTGCTAGTACATCTAGCATTTGTGTGAGAACTTGCCAAGCTCTGTCCCAACTCCCATGTAAGTCGTAATGCAGTGTGTTGGTTATATCTTAGTACCGACCCTCACGTAAGTCGTAATGCTGTGTAGGGGTGTTATACCTAGGTGTTTGTAAATTATAATATTGTAAATATCTTTCATAATAAAGAGAGGGTAAGCACTTGAAATCCAAGCACCTTCTTCACTTATTTGACCTAACTTGTTAACCAAAGGAAATTGAGATGCCATTTTATGATTATTGATATCGATTATAGAATTCATTTCATATTTGCACTATGTTTTCAATCAAAATAACTGGCCAAGCTGGAGGAGTTAGTAATGATACCCTGAATTCTGTTTGAAGTTTAGAATAGTAACAGACTAAAATTTCATAGTGACGACCCAAATTGTATTTAACTCACTCATGTTAAATTTAAAAGCAAGCTACCCATTTGTAAATACTCTTTTAAAAACTTGTATTCATCTTGTAAATATTTTCGAATCTTGCATTTTAAAATATTTTTTGCACTTAACATTTGGATTTTGTGGGTAATATCCACTGAAAACCCTCATGAGACAACACTCGTCCTACTGGGGACACTCAGAGGTTTAATGACTTGTTGCATACGCTCAATGCAATCGTGCTCCCTATGAAAGTGGTTTATCTTAGTTTCTTTACTTTATTTGAGGATGTAAAAAACCGATAAGTGTGGGGGTATTTGATGTGCACGTAAAAATGCACATTTATGTTCACATATTTATTCTTGTTTAGTTAAATATATGAACATTTTTGGGTATTTTATATGATCAAACCATGTTTTAAAGGTTTTAAAATCATCACTCATTTGGGGGGTTTAAACGGTAAAATGTACATGTTAAAATCATCAATATTTGCTAAGTGGCTTTTGATTATGAAATAAAAGCAAGATCAAAATTTGATGATCTATGTCACTAACTATATTAGTGAATAGATCATACTTAAAATAGATTTTGCTTTGTTTTCATTTTCATGAGAGCAATGAGTGGTTTAATTGTTGTGTTATAGTTTGATAGTTTATGTTATGTTAACCAATAACATAAATAAACTACACTTATGATAAATGTAACATTTATGTCACTTAATATTAAAAATAGAGATTATAGATTGTATGTTTGTTAATTTACAAAAATATGAGAGGGGATTTACCTCTAAATTGCTCTCTAATCTCATATTTAACTCTCAACTTAGTTTCTAGGTTTCATTTGTTTTTGTTAGTTAAAACAATCCAAAGTTTGGTTTAATTTGATTGAGTAGGATTAAAATTACTTCTTTCCCTGCGGATCGATCTGTATTCGCTACTGTACTAACAAGTGTACGTCGTGTGCTTGCGGTTTTATTACAATATTTTATGTGATGGATTTCTAAGTGATAGAATATTCATTTGCGAACAAGTTTTTGGTGTTGTTGCCGCAGAAGGAATTTAATTTTAGCTTTACTCTCCGAATCAATTTTCTTGTTCATATTTCTCTGTAAAAAAAATCTATTTGTTTTGTGTTTAGTTCACTTGTGTTTGTTCATTTGTGTATTTATTTTGTTGAGTTTAGTTGTCCATAATTGTCTTGTTTGTTGTTCTCTTAAAAAAATTGCATATTTCCTTTATTTCCAGTGTTAAGCAGTTTTCTTTTTTCTCAAAAAAAGGGGGTTCAATTCAGATCGTTTGTGTTATATTTGGTTTACAGTCTGCTAGTTCTCTGAGAATTCTTCTGCATTTTAGTCCTCTGATATTTACTGTTAATTTTTTTGCAAGTTCATTTTGAGTTATTTTGCTCTTACTTTGTTGTGATCTTTGATGGAAAAAAAGGGGTAAGAAAAAGAAAGATAAGTTACACAAATTTCATTTCTGCTTATTTCAGTTGAAGGTACAATTCTGACTTGCTCCTTTTTCTTCTACATTTCATTTTTTCTACACCGTCAACACAGACAACAAACACTCCACATTGGTGCTAGGGGGTGTTTATAGGTGTTCTAGAAGGAGTTGGGCCAGTTCCACCAATAGGGAGCTTTCTACTAGCATGCCAACCCATTCCTTAAAATCTCATGGCAAAATATACTAACTTCATGGATCGGTACCGGTCCATGGAGTTCGCATATTTCATGCCTTTGACCCTATGGTTTTCTCGAGGAGTGAGGAAGAACATGTCCTACACTTAGAAGTGGTAATACGCACTCTCAGATTGCATCAGCTTAAGGTAAGTTTTTCTAAGTGTCATTTCTCAAGAAAGAAGGTTAGGTTCCTAAGGCATGTTGTCTCCAAGGAAAAAATAGAGATGGACCATGCTAAAATTATCGTAGTACAAGACTGGAAAGCCCCTAAAAATGCGATAGAGGTTTAGAGTTTTTTGGGGTTGACGGGTTATTATAGAAAGTTCATTAAGGAATTTGTAGGGATATCAGCTCCGCTCACCCTCATGAAAAAGAAGAACTTGGTTTTCGCTTGGAGCATTGATTGCGAGGATGTATTCCAGAGGTTAAAGAGGGCTCTGACATCAGCCCCTATTTTGACTCTTCCTGATGGTAACAAGGTATTTACAGTCTACACGGATGCTTGTGGCACAGGGTTAAGTGTCATGTTGATTTAATATTGTAGGGTAGTCTGCTATGAAAGTAGGCAATTGAGGGTTCATGAGAAAAACTACTCCACCCACGACTTGGAGTTGGCAGCAATAGTGTTCGCACTTAAGTCTTAGCGACGCTATCTAGTTGGAGAAATATTTGAGCTCTACATGGATCACAAGTCACTCAAATATTTGTTCTCGCAGAAGGATCTCAATTTAAGGCAACAATGATGGATCGATTTCCTTGTGTCCTACAATTCTAAGATAGCATCTACCCCGGACAAGGGGAATGTGGTTGCAGATGCATCGAGTATGCAAAGGATGACCTTGAGTCCTTTATTCGTAGAGAGGTAGAGCTTAGAGTTGATCTCGACCTTTGATTTAAGACCATCTCCCGATTTTACATTTGATTTGTTAGCATGGTTGGAATTACTGTGACGACTGCCCATAACTCCCGCACTTAACAAGAGGAATAATGCGTTAAAAGACATTTCAGGAAGTCATGGACGATCATCAGGGTAAGATAACACAAGCGAAACCTGTTGTATAACTCACAGCGCAAGGATAAATTATAATAGAACATATACAACTAGCAATAATAGTAAAACCTAATTGCACAGAATTTTAAACTTCCATATCATCAAGGAATATCCATAACATCGTTGGATTACATCATCAAACTCTGTACTAAAGGCCTCACTACAACATTCAGAGAATACATCAAACAATGGAAAACATCATAATATGTATAGTAGAAAACTGTTACGCAAGCCTCCATCTCGTCATCGATCTGCAGCATCGTCCACTAAGATCTCTACTTGTTACATGCTGCTTAGTCTGCCTATCCACACAGTGGATGAACAACCCAAGTTAATAAGAGGGAAACATAAAACCTTGAGTCAGATAACAGTCTTAGTGAGCGATAAAACAACTATCTAACATCATCAGTAAAGTATATGAGAATAGGCAGATTAATCAACCAATCTACTAGCTCTAGAGAAGAACCCAAACCCATTTTCCCCACATCCGACTGTGATAGCCTTTACAACAAACAATTTGAAACCACAGCACATTCATGACAATCAATTATCAAGCGTAGACCATCCTAATCAATATCGGTATCTCCCTAACACAAGCCCCTAAGGACTAAACCAACATCAGACAAGCACGCAAGAGATATCTCCTTTGACGTCGAATAAATTACACAAGACGACACAAGCAAACAATCATTCATCCATGATTCTAGCTATCACTGCCAATCCTGCTTCGAAACCATCGTATGTCAAGGGCTAATGGTAAACCTCGGTTCTAAAAAAACTCCATACGACATATGACGAAACGTATCTAGGCCTGTCAAGCGGCCCATGGTACTCGACCATTCACATCTAGTCTATTAGGCGTCCCTATTATACCCCTGTTTTGGATCCGCTAGAACCTACTATAACGAAATCCCTCAGCCTTTGATATCTCTAGCCGTCCAACCTAATGACTGTTCATAAGCTCGAGCCCCTTCTCGAGCAATCATTATCCACGAGCTCACCCCTTTGAGTCGTCTTCACTTCGTTGCATTACGACAATCAATGAACACTTCACAAAACTTCGAACATTCCTACTTGAATTCACTTCGAAGCCACAACCACAATCGAGCCAAAACACACACCATTTGATCAATATTAGATTCATAGTATTTCAGCCCGACTCACCAAGACATAAACAACCCGACTCACTGGGTCACCAGCGACCCAACTCTATGGGTCACCGGCGACCCGACTTCCTGGATCACCAACAACCCGACTCCGTGGATCACCAATGACCTGACATTCTGGATCACCAACAATCTGACTCTATGGATCAACAACGACCCGAGTTCCTGGATCACCAATGACCTGACTCTATGAATCACCAATGACCCGACCTACATTTCTTGGATCACAAGCCAACGACCTATCAAAAAATGACTTGACACCAGATCTGACTAATTTAGCACCAATTTCGACCAAATCATCACCAAACGACCACATTGATGCAACTAACTCATCTAAATCATCCAATTCAACCATCAACACTTTATGAAATCATCAACAACACTAAATTGAAAATTATTCATCAACAATAGAATTCAATAAATCGTGATATATCAACGAACAAACGAAATAATCGATCTAAACTTGCATATACATATGAATTAACATAAGAATTTACTGATTAAAGTTGGTAGATTAGATCCTATAGTGATTCAAATAAAAATATACTTACCATGATGTAGACCTAGGTGAGAAAAACTTTAGATGATGAAAATAAGATCAAACAACCCATATACTTGATTGAATCCGTGTGAGATATGCTTATCACTCACCAATTGTTCAAATTAACTCAATTTTGCTAAATTCTCAATCCGGACAGCGAAGAATATGCTTCAAACCACTTGATTTGATGCGATCTCTCTTCATTTGACGTAGATCTAGCTTCAAACGATGTAGATATTCTATTCTCTTATGTAGATCTAGAATTTTAATGGTGGAAAGATGATTTTGATTGAGCAAGGAGGATCATAAACTATCCAAATGAGAGAATGAAGAAAGTAAACTATTCTCCATGCTTCTAACAACCAATTTATAGCCTCCTACCAGCCCACTAATGGGCCACTCCAAATTAGCCCATTATGGCTTACAAAAACTAAATAGAAATTGTGAAACACAAGAACAGCAATTCCTCCCAAACCGTTGAAACAAATCTTTAATGTGATCACTCTACGGAATTGGCAACACCATTTCCTTTCCAATGAAACTGACCTCAGCACCGGATTGGATCTCAGTCAAAAGTTATTCCCTATACAAAACTGACAGGGGCAAACTGATCACAAATAAAATTGGTAAAAAATATGGACATGTCTCACAACCTCATAACCAACATATCAAAATATAAGAATGATCCAACCCTCAAGGAATTAAATAAGAATATTCTACGATCCTCTGATACATAAAATGCAGGTTGACAAAGTCTCTCCCCCTTTAGGAATTTCGCCCCATAAATCCCAAGCAAACACATGCAACCAACCAATTCCACATCCTATCATCCATAAGCAGCCAATTTATCGTCCAAACTAGCATCCATCAATTCATGCATCCATAACCTTACTAGCATGCGAAATTCTAACAACGATCGTACAAGCTACAATGATGTAAGGTGAAATGATATTACTGAGTCATACCAACGAAGAGTTCTGGATGGGTCGTCTTCATACTCTCTTCCATCTCCCACTTACGATTGTCATCATCCTCACTCCACTGCACCTTGACTAGCTTATCCATCTTCCTCCTAAGCCGTTTCGTGTCATTCCCCATAATGCGAAGCGGCTTACAAGGTTTCATAACTATGGTCTTTACTTCTAGGTCTTCGTACTATTCCAGAGATATCACCACATTCCAATCATGCACACACTTCCGTAGAAACGACACATGTAAAACATTGTGCACACTCGACATTTTCAGGTAAATCCAATCTATACCCGAGCTTTCCAATCCTCTAGACTATCAAAATTGATCCAACAAACCTTTTGGGCTAACTTTCCTTTACTTCTGAATCGAGCAACATGCTTTGACGATGAAATCTTCACGGAAACCAAGTCACCAACGTCGAATTCCAATTCTTTTCGACATTTATCGGCATAACTCTTCTGACGGTCTTGGGCTGTCTTCATTTGTTTCCGAACGATCTCGATACAATCTGATGTTTCTCTTATCATCTCTGGCCCAAGTATAAATTTATCTCCAATTTCTAACCAACAAGCCAGAGAATTACATGGTTTACCATACAACGCCTAGTATTGTGTCATCCCAATGCTTGACTGGTAGCTGTTATTATATGTAAACTCAACAAAATGTAGATGGTCTTCCCATGATCCTCCGAAGTCCAATATACAAGCCCTCAGGAGATCTTTTAAAACTAGGTTAACCCTCTCAGTTTTACCATCGGCTTGGGGACGATAAACCATACTGAAAAAACCACTCAGTTCCCAAAGCTTCTTACAAACTCTTCCAAAATCCACTCGTGAACAATAGATCTCGATCACTCACTATGCTCTTCGGGATACCATGGAATCGAACTATCCATTTTATATAAAGCTCAGCCAACTTCGATGTTGTCTTAGTCGATCTAACAGGAATAGACCTTGCACTTTTGCTCAAATGATTCACTATGACCCAAATTCCTTCGTTTCCTACCCTGGGTCTAGGTAGTCCATCGATATCTGCTCCCACTTCCATGTAGGAACTTCCAATGACTGAAGCAATCCGCTTGGTTTCTTCTGTTCAGCTTTCACCAACTGAAAGTTCACACACTTGGAAATGAACTTTCCAACATCCCTTTTCATACTTCCTAGTAGTAGGCTCGCTTCGTGTCCTGATACATCTTATTACCACCTGGACGAATCGTCAACTTCGAATGTTGACATTCCCTCGGAACCTCATCTCTTAGTTTGTCGATATCCAAAACAACCAGTCGTCCTTGCTTTCGAAGCTAACCTTCTCGATAAACCTCGAATTCTTTATCCTTTGGTTCCAACTTCTGGACAATCTCGACAAGCTTTGCATCACGCTTTTTGGCCTTCGCCAATCCTTTCGATGAGAGTAAGTCTTATCGATAAGCTTCCCAACATTTCAGGTTCCCAACTCACACTGTGGTCTGAAATCAAATCCTACCAAGTACTCGAGGTGCTTCCATTCTGAAAACATCGCTCCTAAATTGCGTGTCTTCAATTCAACGAATCTGTTACTGTGTTACTTTACTAGAAGTATAGGCTACACCAAAATCATTCGATGCCAGAAACTCTAACCACCGTCGCTGCTGAAGATTCAAAAACGTTTGGGAGAAAAGATACTTTAACGACTTATGATCCGTAAACAACTCGAATCGAACTCCCAACAGGTAATGTCTCCACCTCTTCATAGCAAACACGATCGCTGCCAACTCCGAAACATGAGCTGGGTAGTTTCTTTTGTGCAGCTTCAGCTGTCGACTTGCGTAGGCCACAATCTTATCCTTCTGCATAAGCACTGCTCCAAGTCCAGTACCGCAGGCATCAGTTTATACCACCATCTCTTCATTTCCACTCGGAATGGTCAAAATAGGAGCACTCGTTAGTCTCTCTTTCAGGATTCCAAAAGCTTACTCACACTTTACATCCCATGTGAACACCTAATTCTTCTTCGTCAATCCTATTAATGGCACAACTATCTTGGAGAAATCCTTTACAAAACGGCTATAATATCCTATCATTCCAAGGAAACTCCGAACATCCATCACATTCTTAGGTCTATCCTAGTCCTGGAATGCTGCCACTTTAGCGGGGTCAACCGCTATTCCATTTCCAGAAGCAACATGGCCTAAGAACCTCACTTCACTCTTCTAGAAGTGACACTTCAAAAACTTAGCTCTAAACTGATGCTTTCGCAAAATTTCCAAAACAACTCTCAAGTGTGTTTTATCCTCTTCCTCATTCCAGGAGAAAATCAAAATATCATCCACGAACACAAGCATGAACTTATTCAACAGATCTCTGAACACTCTATTTATAAGATCCACGAAACCCGAATGGCATCACCAACCATTTGAAGAAACCGGATGGTGTCCTAAAAGCAGTCTTCGGCACGCCATCCATTGCCACCCTCAATTGGTGGAATCCCGTTGCCAAATCCATCTGAGAAAACAACTTAGCCTCGTGAAGCTGGTCGAACAAGTCATCTATCATTGGCAACAGATACTCGTTCTTTTGGGTCACCTTGTTCAGCTCACGATAGTCCACACACAATCTCAAAGATCCATCTGTATTGGTTTCAAACACAACTGAGGCACCCCATTCAAATACACTTCTCCGAATGAATCATTTTCCCAAAAGGTGACGTACTTGCCCCTCTTACTCTCACTGTTCTTTAGGTACCTTCCGCCTAAGAGGCATGATGATAGGCCGAGCACCTTTGACCAAATCGACTCTGATCTCAATCTTGCGATGCTGCAACAAACCTTTGACCTCTTCAAAGACATCTTTAAACTCACTTGCAATCAACACCGATGACAAGTCTTCCCGTGGAATCACAAGCGAATATAAATAGCTCACGAAGACACCATCTTCGGGCTTACACCGAATCACAACCATTCGCCCTTCTACATTCCTGATTGTCACTTCCAGCTTCTCGCAATCCACTTTTGCCGCATACCTCTTGAGCCAGACCATACCCAAGATAACTCCAAACCCAACAAAGTTCAAAACAAAGCAATCACATACAAAGGAGAAACCTTGACTCGATAACACTAGATCTCGACTAATCATACACAAACTGGACGAACCCCCAACTGGATTAGTCACAACAAAAGGTCTATCGTAAATCACGAATTCTAAATCAAGTGGCGTACAAGCTCATTACAAATAAATGAATGAGATGCTCCAGTATCAAACAACACACGAACCGAAACACCTCTAACGAAAAGAATACATTGAACGATGACTCTCTTTCCTTATTCTTCTACCGTAGGAGCCCTTGAAGACAATGGCGCATCTTCCAAAGCATACGCCTTCACAACCTGCTTACCCTTTGCTAGTTCTGGACAATCTTTCTTATCATGTCCAGGTTTTCCACAATTAAAGCACTTCTTTTCAGCTTTTGGATTCTTACAATCCTTGGAATAATGGCCTTTCTGCTAGCAGTTAAAGCAAGTCACGTCAGCCTACAGCTTTTTCTGACCACATTTTCCATTTTACTATTGTTGCTTCCTTTTCTTGTTATTACTACCCTGTTGTAGTTTTGGTTCTTCCTTAGCTGCAACAACAGTCTCTTCCTTGGGAAACAGACTATCGTGTCTAAGAGCTTTCTCGATGATCGTTTCATAAGTATCATCTGGATGATCAACCAGCTGACTCCCATGGTATTTGTCCAAGCCCATAACAAACTTCTCGTTCTTCTGATAAGGAGTCTCGACATATGAACGAGCACACTTCGACAAAGCTTTGAAGTCAGAAACATACTCCACTATATTCTTCTTAAGCTCGACAAACCTCTTAAACATAATAGACTTCTAAACGATAGAGATAAACTTCGTCTCAAACTTGACTTGAAATAACTCCCATGTAATATCATCTTTTGAAGTTTCTAGAGTGAAAGAGTTCCACCAATCCATAGCTTTGCCCAATAGTTGTCTCGATGCAAGATTCCTCTTAGTCGCATCATTAATTCCCAACTCTCCAAAGATTCGAATGCAAGTATTAAGCCACCCTTGAATTTCTTCTGTCAGTTATGTCCCCTCAAAGTGATTCGATCCAAGAGTAGTGAAATCTTTGCACAACTTTGCGAAGTTCATGGCTTTAGGAACCTGCACTTGAACTCCTACATCCACCGCGGCATTCTCCTGAGCGGGTACCCTCTTCATGATCGCTGCCATCATGGCCTCAAACATAGCTGAGTAATCTGGTATACTGCCATTACACTCTACAGAAACAGTCTCCTTCCTAGCAGCGTGTCTCGATGGCCGACGATTCATTCTAAATATGTAATATAGAATGATTAGCCCGTGTACTAGAAAAATTGCAAATGGAGTTCAAACGCTATTATACTATAAACTAATATATAGCATACATCCATCAGAAATCTACAAATATGTCTCCCATACGTAATTACATCCTTGAACTTTAGCTAAAATCGATAATTAGAGCTCTAATACCAAATGCGGCGACTGCCCATAACTCCTGCACATAACAAGAGGAATAATACGTTGAAAGACGCATCGGACAGTCATAGACGATCATCAGGGTAAGATAACACAAGCGGAACATGTCGCATAACTCACAAGGCAAAGATAAATTATAATAGAACATTTACAATAGGCAATAATTGTAAAGCATAATTGCACAGAATTTTAAACTTCCATATCATCAAGGAATATCCATAACATCGTTGGATTACATCATCAAACTTTGTATAAAAGGTCTCACTACAACACTCGAAGAATACATCAAACAACAGAAAACATCATAATATGTATAGTAGAAAACTGGTACGCAAGCCTCCAGCTTGTCATCGATCTGCAACGTCGTCCAATTAGATCTTCTACCTGTTACCTACTACTCAGTATGCCCATCCACACAATGGATGTACAACCCAAGGTAATAATAGAAAAACATAAAATCTTGAGTCAAACAACGGTCTTAATGAGCGATAAAACAGCTATCTAACATCATCATAAAGTATATGAGAATAGACAGATTAATCAACCAATCTACCAGCTTACCAGAGAAGAACCCAAATTTGTCTTCCCCACATCTGACAGTGATAACCCTTACAACAAACAATTTGAAACCACGGTACATTCATGGAAATCAATTATCAAGCGTAGACCATCCTAGTCATATCGATATCTTCCAAGCACAAGCCCCAAAGGCCTAAACCAACATCAGACAAGCACCCAAGAGATATCTCCTTTGACGTCGAATAATTTACAAAAGATGATATAAGCAAACAATCATTCATCATGACTCTGGCTATCACTGCCAATCCTGCTTCGAAACCATCGTTAATCGTATGGCCGGCTAAACACCTTGCCATCGACTATCAAGGGCTAATGGTAAACCCCGGTTCTAACAAAACTCCGTACGCCATACGACGAAACGTATCTAAACCCGTCGAGCCACCCATGATACTCGACCAGTCACTTCTAGTCTTTAGGTGTCCCCACTATACCCTTGATTTGAGTCCGCTAGAACCTATGACAATGATAATCCCTCAGCCTTCGATATCTCTAGCTATCCAACTCGGTGACCGTTCATAAGCTCAAGCCCCTTCTCAAGTAACCATTATCCACGAGCTCATCCCCTTGAGTCGTCTTCACTTCGTTGTATTACGACGATCAACAAACACTTTACAACATTTCGAACGCTCCTACTTGAATTCACTTCGAAGCCACTACCACCATCGAGCCAAAAACATATATCATTTGGTCAATATTCGATTCATAGTGTTTCATCCCAACTCATCAGGTCATAAACGACTCGACTCACTGGGTCATCAACGACCCGACTCTATGGGTCACCAACGACCCGACTTCCTGGATCGCCAACGACCCGACTCTATGGATCACCAACGACCTACCTTCCTGGATCAGCAATGACCCGACTCTACGGATCACCAACGACCCGACCCATAAAGCACTTTGGGTCAAGTCGAAGTGTCGAATCGGTAAATAAAACAGATTTTGGAGAATATTGTAAATAAAAATCTAAAAGATTGGTTATAGAAATTGACCGATGCACTTTGGGCTTACCGTACTGCTTTTAAAACTAATCTTTGAATGTCCCATTTCCAATTAGTTTACAGTAAAGCATGTCATTTACCCGTTGAACCTGAACATAAAGCACTTTGGGCAATAAAAACTTAAACTTTGATCTTGAACAAGCTGGTGAAAACCGAAAATTGCAACTCAATGAATTAGTAGAAATTACGAATGACGCATACGAAAATGCGAAAATTTACACGGAAAAAACCAAAGCTTTTCATGAAAATTCAATCCTAAGAAAAATGTTTTTGCCAGACCAAAAAGTTCTATTATACGACTCGCGACTTCATTTATTCCTTGGGAAGTTAAAGTCAAGAAGGACCGGACCATATGTTGTTCGAACATTTTTTCCATACGGTGCCATTGAAAAAGAAAACCCGAAGGATGGATCCATATTCAAAGTCAATGGTCAACGTCTAAAACCATTCTCGGAATTTCCCACTGATCAAGAGGAGGAGCTCATGATTCTTCATGAGCCATTCTACGTCAAGTGAGACAGTTAAGTTTAACCCTCCTTTCTAAATATGTAAATATTTCTCTTCTGTTCACTCATTGTGTCATGCATTGACTATGGGGACATAGTGAAATTAAGTATGGGGGGAGTCTCATTTTCTTTCTGCTTTGCATAGTTTAAGTTTGCATTTTTTTTACCCTTTTTCTTAAAAAAAAAGAGTTTCGCATTTCTACTTACTTTTAAATAAGACATGATGGAGTCAGCATATGATTTTGGTCATTCAATTAAAACGTTTGGAAATTTACGTCTCTTAATGGATAGTGGAAGAAAAGTTTGAATTATGAGCAAATTTGGTGTAACTGGTTTATAGGGAGATTCATAGGTAATGAGTATGAAATGTTTTCTAATTTGTAATCCGACTAAATGAATGTTAATTGAGAATACTTGTGATAACATTTTAGATCTTTTAAGTGAAGTTGTGCTAAGATATTCTCGCTTAACTCTCTCTCTCTCTCTTATGTAAAAAAGAAAAAAAGAACATATAGTAATCCAAGGGTATCCAACATTGCTAGTACATCTAGCGTTGGTCTGCAAATTCACCAAGCTCTGTCCTAACTCCCACGTAAGTCATAATGCAGTGTGTTGGTTATACCTTGGTCTCATTTCATGAGTTGGACACAAAGAAAAAAAAAGTGTATATATATAATAATAATAATCCGAGGGTATCCAACATTGCTAGTACATCTAGCGTTGGTGTGAGAACTCACCAAGCTCTGTTCCAACTCCCACATAAGTCGTAATGCAGTGTGTTGATTTTATCTTGGTACCGACCCTCACGTAAGTCGTAATGCTGTGTAGGGGTGGTATACCTAGGTATTTGTAAATTATAATAATGTAAATATCTTTCATAATAAAGAGAGGGTAAGCACTTGAAATCCAAGCACCTTCTTTACTTATTTGACCTAATTTGTTCACCAAAGGAAATTGAGATGCCATTTTACGATTGTTGATATCGATTATAGAATTCATTTCATATTTGCACTATGTTTTCAATCAAAATAACTGGCCAAGCTGGAGGAGTTTGTAACGATAACCTGAATTTTGTTTGAAGTTTTGATTAGTAACAGACTAAAATTTCATAGTGACGACCCAAATTGTATTTAACTCACTCATGTTAAATTTAAAAGCAAGTTACCCATTTGTAAATACTCTTTTAAAACTTGCATCCATCTTGTAAATATTTTCGAATCTTGCATTTTAAAATATTTTTTGCACTTAACATTTGGATTTTGTGGGTAGTATCCGCTGAAAACCCTCACGAGACAACACTCGTCCTACTGGGGACACTCAGAGGTTTAACGACTTGTTGCATACGCTCAATGCAATTGTGCTCCCTACAAAAGTGGATTATCTGAGTTTCTTTACTTTATTTGAGGATGAAAAAAAAGACAAGTGTGGGGGTATTTGATGTGCATGTAAAAATGCATATTTATATTCACATATTTATTCTTGTTTAGTTAAATATATGAACATTTTTGGGTATTTTATATGATCAAACCATGTTTTAAATGTTTTAAAATCATCACTCATTTAGGGTGTTTAAACGGTAAAATGTACATGTTAAAGTTTGAGATTGCATTTACTTGTTCTTTATAATTGTCTCTTAAAGGAATTTTGGAGCAAAAATGATATATACACATGAAGGTATGATGGAAAGCATGCATGTACACAAGAGGAGGAAAAGAATTAATTCATTTTATGGATAGTGGAGGCCCCCACCTTTCAAGTAGCCCACTTGCTCTTAAGCTTCATATTAAAGACTAATTGAATGAGACAAAAGGCCTCATGCATTCTACATGACTTATTAGTGGTTAATGACCATTAGAAGCTTCATGAATGGGCATTATGGGGAATACGCAAGGAGAGTGATTAGGGTTTTAAGGTTTGAAATCATGTATATATAACCCTTTGTTTCATGTATTTTGGATCCTCCTTTTTAGCATATGAAAGTGTAAGTGATCAAATAAATAAAAATGACTTCCAAACCTCTTTCTTTTATGTCTATATATCTTTAATTTCTATGCTCTTTACTTTATGTCCATAGCTTAGATTTATTTACATGCTCTCTACTTTATGTTCATAGTTTAGATTTATTTACATGCACTTAGTTTAGTTTTTTTCTTGTTCTATTTAGATTTTCTTTCATTTTGATTTCTTTTCCAATGTTGAAACTTACACGTGTTAATATAATAACACATATTAGTAGCTAAGCCCATACAATTTAGGGGTAATGAAGCTCTCTAATTTTATGTAAGTTCAAAATTTGTATGATTTGTGGTCTCTCTAATTTGTGCTTCATGGTAGTAAATTTTGATGTAAGTTTATACAAGTGGGTTTGATAGTTTATGTTGCATATGCAAATAAGCTATTCTTATTCAATGTAAACACAAGTTACATCAATTTTGCTAAGTGGCTTCTGGTTATGAAATAAAAGCAAGATCAAAATTTGATGATCTATGTCACTAACTACAATAGTGAATAGAACATACTTAAAATATATTTTGCTTTGTTTCGATTTTCATGAGAACAATGAGTGGTTTAATTGTTGTGTTATAGTTTGATAGTTTATGTTATGTTAACCAATAACATAAATAAACTACACTTATGATAAATGTAACATTTATGTCACTTAATATTAAAAATAGAGATTATAGATTGTATGTTTGTTAATTTACAAAAATATGAGAGGGGATTTACCTCTAAATTGCTCTCTAATCTCATATTTAACTCTCAACTTAGTTACTTGTTTTTATTTGTTTTTGTTAGTTAAAACAATCCAAAGTTTGGTTTAACTTGATTGAGTAAGATTAAAATTACTTCTTTCCCTACGGATCAACCCGTATTCGCCACAGTACTAACAATTGTACATCATGCGCTTGCGGTTTTATTACAATATTTTGTGTGTTGGATTTCTAAGTGATATTATATTCATTTGCGAACAATTTTTTGGTGTTGTTGCCGCAGAAGGAATTTAATTTTAGTTTAACTCTTCGAATTAATTTTCTTGTTCATAGTTCTCTGTAACAACCCGTATTTTCAATAACCTGTTATAACGTAAATCGAGGCAGAATTTAATTTATAAATCTGAATCAAGGGAAACGGGCTATGCCATTGCGTTCGTCTCGGAAAAATACGCGAAATAGAGTCCGAGTTTTCGAAAATCGGAGTCTGTATGACCCGATTAAGGCCCAACGAAGTTTTCAGAAAAATTCAAAGTAAAAACAGATTTCAAATTCAAGTTTGAATTTGGAAATTTGGGTCAGATTGGGCCAGGCGGGAAAATTCCCGCCAGAGCACCCAAGTCGACAGCCCTGTCGACTTGGGAGTCGACTTGGTTGGACCCAAGTCGACAGCCCTGTCGACTTGGCTCAGCCGGGCAGTTCTGCCTGGTGCACCATTTTGGGGTTGTGTTGAGTTTGGGGGCCAGATTCGGTTTTAAGGGCTGAGATTGGAACTAGGGTTTAATCCTAAGGCTAGAACTAGTCCTAATCTCTATAAATAAGGCCCTAACCTAACCCTAAATCATCATTATTCATTCAAGTAACTAAACTATGGCAAAATCATTCCTCTCATGGCCTCCACTCTCTTCATAAAATTCCTAAGTCATTTCTATGAGAGATTTTTCATGCATACAAGTGTTTTCAAGCTTGTATGAGCATCATTAGCTTGCATTCATGTCAAGTTTCCATATTTACATCATAAAGCAATAGTTTTGATCATTTTGGCTTAAGGGTTTTTCTATTAGAGCTTGCATTTTGGGTCTAATTGATTGCATAAGGGCTTTGTCATATTTTTGTGTCTTCATAAGCATTGTAAGCCCTATTTTACTTTCATACTTAAACTCTAAAGTTAAATGTATGATATGCAAGTTTGCCATGATATGCAAGTTTACTATGTCATGTTATGCAAGTTTGAGATGTTATGATATGCAAGTTTACTATGTCATGTTATGCAAGTTTGCCATGTTATGATATGCAAGTTTATCATGTTATGTTATGCAAGTTTGCCATGTTATGATATGCAAGTTTATCATGTTATGTTATACAAGTTTGAGATGCAAGTTCGTCATATGATATGCAAGTATGTTATGCAAGTTTGGGGTGATCATTTTGTTCATGTTATCATGCTATGCAAGCTTATCTTGAGTATATGAACATAAAGCTTCAAGCTTTATGCTAAAGGTTGCATTTTGGCAACATGTAAGTTATCATATCCCTTATGATAACTTGCATGTGAGGCTAAATGCGAACTTATGGCCATTTCTACATGTCATTTATCACCATGTATCACCAATATGCTAAGTTTGGTTTTATGCATGCTTTTGAGACCTAAAAATGTAATATGCAAGTATATGGACACATGTACATTTCATATGCCACCATGTTGAACTTGTGGCTTCAACACCTTTATGTCATGATTATGCCAAGTTCCCTCTTTCTATCCTTTATGCGCTATTGCGATATGTAAGCGATGGGATTGCGTTTGGGGTTGGGTAAACTTAAAAGACATAAAAACATAAGATTGGGAATTTACCTATTAAGTTAGGTCTACCCTTTGGGAATTTACCTATTAAGTTAGGTCTACCCAAATGCTTGAAAACTTGTAACATGTTTTGGAAACATGATGGACATGACACTTAGAAAAGATAAGTGTGACCAACTCGAGGTTGGGTTGAGTTTGTAGCATAAACCTACCCGGAACCGACCGGCTTAACTAGTTGCTACAAACAATAGGACCCAATGTGAGAAGTTGGCCATGTTGTACCTTGAACCCGAGGTTAGACCAAGTTGTGGTGTAAAGCTACCCGGACCCGCCCGGCTTAACTAGTAACCACAACAAGGTCTAATGTGAGAGGTTAAGGCGCATTAAATTAATTAATGCCTCGTGATTAGGGTTAAGTCATGGTCCACTTAATACTTAACCAATTTGGGCTTGGTAGATTAATCAGGGTTAAGTCGTGAACTCATCGTTACACTTAACCAAGTTAATCCATGATTAGTAAGAGGGTTAAACCGTACTTAACCCACTAGAAAATCCTAGCAATGGGGGTCCACTCCAGCAATAATCCCAAGTTCGTATCATCATGACCCTAGGGTCTAGGCTAGGGTGGGGGACACAATTACTGGACTTGAGGTAAGAGACCAAAAGCGACGGCAGATGGGTACGCCGGTGTAGTTCCGGGCGGACTTTTGGTCGTGCACATAGTCCGAAGCCAGGGAAAACATGCACGGGTACCAGTAGATCGAGACTGTGCACGCATGTTTATGGTGTCCAGGGGTTGACAGCCTAGGGCTTGATACACCCGACGGGAGACCCGGCACAGTCTGACTACAATTATGTTTGGGCCGTATGGACACCAACACGTGACGAGTTAGGCTTATAGGGAGCCGATCGACTAGATCGTTTGGTTGGACCGCGTATTAGGGTCACTTCATGTTATTGGACCTCGTATTGGGGTCACTTCATGTTATTGGGCCAAAGCTTGGGCCAAGGGATCAATACTTGTTTATTCAAGTCATGTTAGTTTGCTAGTACACCTGTGGTGCAAAACCTTAAACATGATTATGCGATGACACCTTTATCTACCTTGTTGGTTAATCATCATGCTAGTATGTTGTTATCCTTATGATCATACCTGCTTCTCATGCCAGTTAACTTTATCAGTTTACATTGATTGTAGTAGGGCTTACTCAGTCTTTTTGGCTGACCTGTTTTCCTTTCGCCTCTTTTCTTCCATTCCCCCCCCCCCCCCAGGTTCTCAGGGTGGGAATATTGGAGCTTAGCTTGGATTTCTGATCGCTTGCTTGTGGGATTTTAGCTCATGTACGGTCTTGACATGAAGCTAGCTATGGTTATCACTTATTTTGGGGATAGTACTTATGTATTTCAGTTTTTCAGTAATGTTGTTTTTATCTAGACTTGTGTATTTGGAAAGTTAACATTATGTAGTACCAGACTTGTTTTGAAATAGTTTGAAATCTTCCGCTGTTTTACTTATCTTATTTACTCTGTTTACATATATACATATGTTCTTGTTCTGCCTTGATATATCATTATGCATGTTTACCTGATTCAAACGCCCCTCCAAAGTCAGAGTGCTTGCAAGAGACACCCTAGCGGAGGTGGGGTGTTACATTTGGTATCAGAGCATATGGTTTACGAGAAGGAACAAAAAGGTTTTTAAAACTTTTGGAAAACTATTTTCAAAACCAAGTATAAAGTATTTTCCAAAGAAAAGTCTAGTTTATTTTAAAGGCTATTCCCCAAAAAGCCATTAGCAAAAATTCCTTCGTTTTTCTCCATTCTAAATCTATCTTTTTCTTCGTTTTCAGTATGGCCGATAACTCTGCTATTCCGGGGGGAGTACACTTACCTGTTTGGTATAGGAGACTTTTGGAGGCTAGGGCGACCGAAGCCGGCCCCGCAGATGTTCCTCCTCCTCCTCCGGTAGTTAATGCTCCTCCTCCTCCGGTAGTTAATGTTCCTCCTCCTCCTGTCGCTGAGGTTCCTCTTCCTCCTCCCCCTCAGCATCCACAAGAGGATCTCGCGGTGATTTGCAAAGACTTTAAGGCGATGGGTTGCAAAAATTTCATTGGAACGGAGACTTTTGTAGAGGCCAGGAATTGGTTGAAAGAAACCGAAGATCTTTTTGCCTTCTTTGATATAGATGACCGTAGGAAGGTTTTATTAGCAGTATGGTTGCTAAAGGAAGAAGCTGCACGTTGGTGGGTGGTCACCACCGCTACTAGGCCAATTGAGACTTGGGATGACTTTCGGGGAAAGTTTGGACTAAGGTTCCTATCACTGAAACAAGGGGACATGACTATTAGGGAATACATAGATAAGTTTAATCAACTGGCTCGGGTCGGTTTAGACTTGGTTAACACAGCTCAGAAGAAGGCCCTATACTTTGCTCTAGGATTAAACGAGCCATTACATGGTTTGGCCATGACTCATATACCCTTGGGGGCAACTTTCGAGAGCTTGGTGAATATGGCCCTACTCAATGAAGAGAATAGGAGTGACAAGAAGGAGATCAAGATGAATGATACTCAAGCCAAGAAGACTGATTCCCAGTGGAAAGGAAATCAGGGTAATCCAAGTGGTCAGAGCAGTCAAGGCAATCAGAACAAGAACAAGAACAAGAGTCAAGGCAAAAAGGGGAAGTGCCATTATTGCGGTTCAGTTGGGCATCTTATTAAGGATTGTAAGAAGAGGAAAAGGAAGAGTGGTGAATGCTATCGTTGTGGTGAGTTTGGACATTTCAGCAAAGATTGCCCAAAGAAGCAAGGGCAAGGTCAGACTCAGTGTGCAAGACCGTCTGAAGGGCGAGTTCACCCCCTCAACATCGTTCTTCCAGCTCTTGATCGAGGTAGTATTTCTGTTGAAAGTCTTGTTTACATTTCTGATTTTCCTGTTCGTACTTTGTTTGATTCTGGTGCATCGCATAGTTTATTTCATTTGGTTTAGTTGAAAGTTTGCACCTAAGTACTAGTCTAGTTTATGATCCCGTGTGTGTTTCAAATCCAATTGGGGTTTACACCCATTTGTCTATTATCTACGTGGATTTGAAAATCTCTATCTTTAGTGTAGAGTTCTCGTGTGATGCTTATATTCTCGGTTTCATGGGGTATGGGTTGATTTTGGGCATGGATGGGTTGTCCAGTTTTGGAGCCATCCTTGATTTTTGAGCATAGGGTTGTGAGGCTCATGACTCACCTCGGTAATACCCTAAAAATTTCTAGTAACCCTATGAGTCCCGTCATGTTGTGTTATCTTGAATCCCTCAACTCGTCTATCGATAGTTTGCAATCGGTGAGGGTGGTCCGAGAATATCCTGATATCTTGGGTGAAGTGAAGGGTGTTACCCCTAAACGAGAGATAGATTTCCGCATTTATCTGGTTGATAATGCCAAGATAGTTTCATGGCCGGTTAGGCACATGGCCCTGCAAGATGAGAGTTAAGAAAGCAAGTCAAGGAGTTGCTTGAGAAGAACTTCATTAGATGAAGTATATCTGAATGGGGAGCGCCTGTGGTATTTACTACCAATGCAGATGGTTCTCTTCGACTTTGTGTTGATTATCGTGAGTTAAACAAAGAGAATAGACAACCATTGCCAAGGATTGATGATTTTGCTACTGGATTCCATCAGCTCAGGGTAGCTGAAGATAGTATAGACAAGACTGCGTTCAGAAGTCCAGATGGATTCTTCGAATGGCTTGTCATGCCGTTTGGCTTGACTAATGCACCCGCCTACTTCGTGGACTTGATGAGTAGGGTGTCTAGGGAGTTCCTGAACAAGTTTGTGGTAATCTTTATAGATGATATTCTGATCTTCTCTAAGGATGAGGAAGAGCATGCAAGGCATCTCGTGGAGGTAATGGATACGCTTAGAGTGCATCAGTTGAAGGCCAAGTTCTCCAAGTATCACTTTTGGAGAAGGGAAGTTAGATTCCTTGGGCACATAGTTTCTAAGCAAGGCTTAGCGATGGATCCCGCTAAGGTAGTTGCAGTTCAGGATTGGAAGACTCCAAGGAATGCAACTGAAATAAGAAGTTCTCTCAGTTTAATTAGTTAGTTAGCGTCCCTTGAGCTTAGACCTACCATTCTGGATCAAGTAGGGATTTCACAGAAAGAAGACCCGCAGTTAGTCGAGATCATGGACAAGTTGATTCGAGGCGAGATGGTAAGTCACCTTGCTATAGATGACAAGGGGTGGCTAAGATGCGATGAGAGAAAGAAGGTTCTTGAAGATGCACATCACCCGAGGAGGTGGCCGAGTTTGTCCCAAGGTGCATGTTGTGCCAACAGGTTAAAGGCCGAGTCATAGAAGCCCGGTGGGCTATTATATCCATTGGAGGTCCCCGCAATGGAAGAGGGAAAAGCGTCACGAAGGATTTCTTGAATGGACTGCCTAGGTCAAGGAAAGAGAATACGAGCATGTGGGTCATAGTAGGTAGACTCACGAAGAGCGCTCATTTCACTCCGGTAAAGAGCGAAAGGACTGCATCATAGCTAGCGACAGTTTACTTTCAAGAAATAAAGCGGTTGCACGAGGTTCCCTAAAGTATAGTTAGTAACCATGACTCAATCTTCACTAGCCAGTTTTGGGATAGTCTACGGGAAGTCATGGGCAAACAATTGAATCTAAGTACGGCCTATCATTCGCAGGCGGATGGCTCATTTCGTTCAAGCATGAGTTATAGAAAATTACGTTAGTAAGAGCAATTGGCAACGTGGATGGGTATTTTCAAGAAAAGTTCTGCTGCGTGGAATACTTTATAGTAAGAAAAAGACGGCCAAAGCACAGTGGAGTTAAGCTCAAGGAAATGTGGCTTAGAAGATTG
The DNA here is from genome assembly GCA_030737875.1 of Allium sativum. Taxonomy (NCBI): domain Eukaryota; kingdom Viridiplantae; phylum Streptophyta; class Magnoliopsida; order Asparagales; family Amaryllidaceae; genus Allium; species Allium sativum. The sequence goes on along the minus strand of CM060910.1, from coordinate 195,877,469 downwards.
AAGGCTAGATACGCGCATCATATCTCTTTTTAAGAGTATATCCTTGATCCTTGTTTTCCTGTGGAACTTACTTGCATGTTATCTTTTTACGTATATCCTCTCGGTCCCGTTCTCGATCCCATTTCTGCCGTAAACTCCATAAGGGGGTATGACTCCTCGGCTAGTAATACATGTCAGGGTTAGGAAGGGATTTCTTGTAATCCAAAAGGAGTATATCCTGCTTATCTTCCCGATCTCTTTGTAGCATATCTTTCTTTTGCTATCTATATCGTGTTAATCTTGTCATGAGAACCTTAGGTAGAAACCCTTTGGATGAAACATGTGTTTGAAACATGTTATGCTTGATGGTTGCAAGTGGTTGCAAGTGTTTGCAAGTGGTTACTCGTGGATGCATTATACACATTAGGCACTAGATCGGCTCACACACTCCTCATATTGCATATGCATGAGTGTTTACGCTTATTCATGGATGAAAATTTTTGTGTTATCACATGGATGTTGCATATGGATGTATGTTATGTGCACACATATAGATGTTATACATTATGTTAGGAATTGCATACATATGGATTCATTTCACTAACATAATTTGCATTGATGATATCTGCATTAGATAAGTACATATACACACACCTTTGCATATGTTCATACAACATTTAGAATCTTGTAAGGACAATGGTTGCTCGTGGATGATGTTTTGAGTAGATGGATGTTGGATGGTAGGATACGTTCTTCCTAACTTGAAGATTTCGGGGACGAAATCCTTTAAGGAGGGGAGAATGTAACAACCCGTATTTTCAATAACCTGTTATAACGTAAATCGAGGCAGAATTTAATTTATAAATCTGAATCAAGGGAAACGGGCTATGCCATTGCGTTCGTCTTGGAAAAATACGCGAAATAGAGTCCGAGTTTTCGAAAATCGGAGTCCGTATGACCCGATTAAGGCCCAACGAAGTTTTCAGAAAAATTCAAAGTAAAAACAGATTTCAAATTCAAGTTTGAATTTGGAAATTTGGGTCAGATTGGGCCAGGCGGGAAAATTCCCGCCAGAGCACCCAAGTCGACAGCCCTGTCGACTTGGGAGTCGACTTGGTTGGACCCAAGTCGACAGCCCTGTCGACTTGGCTCAGCCGGGCAGTTCTGCCTGGTGCACCATTTTGGGGTTGTGTTGAGTTTGGGGGCCAGATTCGGTTTTAAGGGCTGAGATTGGAACTAGGGTTTAATTCTAAGGCTAGAACTAGTCCTAATCTCTATAATAAGGCCCTAACCTAACCCTAAATCATCATTATTCATTCAAGTAACTAAACTGTTGCAAAATCATTCCTCTCATGGCCTCCACTCTCTTCATAAAATTCCTGAGTCATTTCTATGAGAGATTTTCCATGCATACAAGTGTTTTCAAGCTTGTATGAGCATCATTAGCTTGCATTCAAGTCAAGTTTCCATATTTACATCATAAAGCAAGAGTTTTGATCATTTTGGCTTAAGGGTTTTTCTATTAGAGCTTGCATTTTGGGTCTAATTGATTGCATAAGGGCTTTGTCATATTTTTGTGTCTTCATAAGCATTGTAAGCCCTATTCTACTTTCATACTTAAACTCTAAAGTTAAATGTATGATATGCAAGTTTGCCATGATATGCAAGTTTACTATGTCATGTTATGCAAGTTTGAGATGTTATGATATGCAAGTTTACTATGTCATGTTATGCAAGTTTGCCATGTTATGATATGCAAGTTTATCATGTTATGTTATGCAAGTTTGCCATGTTATGATATGCAAGTTTATCATGTTATGTTATGCAAGTTTGAGATGCAAGTTCGTCATATGATATGCAAGTATGTTATGCAAGTTTGGGGTGATCATTTTGTTCATGTTATCATGCTATGTAAGCTTATCTTGAGTATATGAACATAAAGCTTCAAGCTTTATGCTAAAGGTTGCATTTTGGCAACATGTAAGTTATCATATCCCTTATGATAACTTGCATGTGAGGCTAAATGCGAACTTATGGCCATTTCTACATGTCATTTATCACCATGTATCACCAATATGCTAAGTTTGGTTTTATGCATGCTTTTGAGACCTAAAAATGTAATATGCAAGTATATGGACACATGTACATTTCATATGCCACCATGTTGAACTTGTGGCTTCAACACCTTTATGTCATGATTATGCCAAGTTCCCTCTTTCTATCCTTTATGCGCTATTGCGATATGTAAGCGATGGGATTGCGTTTGGGGTTGGGTAAACTTAAAAGACATAAAAACATAAGATTGGGAATTTACCTATTAAGTTAGGTCTACCCTTTGGGAATTTACCTATTAAGTTAGGTCTACCCAAATGCTTGAAAACTTGTAACATGTTTTGGAAACATGATGGACATGACACTTAGAAAAGATAAGTGTGACCAACTCGAGGTTGGGTTGAGTTTGTAGCGTAAACCTACCCGGAACCGACCGGCTTAACTAGTTGCTACAAACAATAGGACCCAATGTGAGAAGTTGGCCATATTGTACCTTGAACCCGAGGTTAGACCAAGTTGTGGTGTAAAGCTACCCGGACCCGCCCGGCTTAACTAGTAACCACAACAAGGTCTAATGTGAGAGGTTAAGGCGCATTAAATTAATTAATGCCTCGTGATTAGGGTTAAGTCATGGTCCACTTAATACTTAACCAATTTGGGCTTGGTAGATTAATCAGGGTTAAGTCGTGAACTCATCGTTACACTTAACCAAGTTAATCCATGATTAGTAAGAGGGTTAAACCGTACTTAACCCACTAGAAAATCCTAGCAATGGGGGTCCACTCCAGCAGTAATCCCAAGTTCGTATCATCATGACCCTAGGGTCTAGGCTAGGGTGGGGGACACAATTACTGGACTTGAGGTAAGAGACCAAAAGCGACGGCAGATGGGTACGCCGGTGTAGTTCCGGGCGGACTTTTGGTCATGCACATAGTCCGAAGCCGGGGAAAACATGCACGGGTACCAGTAGATCGAGACTGTGCACGCATGTTTATGGTGTCCAGGGGTTGACACCCTAGGGCTTGATACACCCGACGGGAGACCCGACACAGTCTGACTACAATTATGTTTGGGCCGTATGGACACCAACACGTGACGAGTTAGGCTTATAGGGAGCCGATCGACTAGACCGTTTGGTTGGACCGCGTATTAGGGTCACTTCATGTTATTGGACCTCGTATTGGGGTCACTTCATGTTATTGGGCCAAAGCTTGGGCCAAGGGATCAATACTTGTTTATTCAAGTCATGTTAGTTTGCTAGTACACCTGTGGTGCAAAACCTTAAACATGATTATGCGATGACACCTTTATCTACCTTGTTGGTTAATCATCATGCTAGTATGTTGTTATCCTTATGATCATACCTGCTTCTCATGCCAGTTAACTTTATCAGTTTACATTGATTGTAGTAGGGCTTACTCAGTCTTTTTGACTGACCTGTTTTCCTTTCGCCTCTTTTCTTCCGTTCCCCACCCCCCCCCCCCCCCCAAGGTTCTCAGGGTGGGAATATTGGAGCTTAGCTTGGATTTCTGATTGCTTGCTTGTGGGATTTTAGCTCATGTACGGTCTTGACATGAAGCTAGCTATGGTTATCACTTATTTTGAGGATAGTACTTATGTATTTCAGTTTTTCAGTAATGTTGTTTTTATCTAGACTTGTGTATTTGGAAAGTTAACATTATGTAGTACCAGACTTGTTTTGAAATAGTTTGAAATCTTCCGCTGTTTTACTTATCTAATTTACTCTGTTTACATATATACATATGTTCTTGTTCTGCCTTGATATATCATTATGCATGTTTACCTGATTCAAACGCCCCTCCAAAGTCAGAGTGCTTGCAAGAGACACCCTGGCGGAGGTGGGGTGTTACATTCTCTGTAAAAAAATCCATTTGTTTTGTGTTTAGTTCACTTGTGTTTATTCATTTGTGTATTTATTTTGTTGAGTTTAGTTATCCATAATTGTCTTGTTTGTTGTTATCTTAAAAAATTTGCATATTTCCTTTGTTTCCAGTGTTAAGCAGTTTTCTTTTTTTCTCAAAAAAAGGGGGTTCAATTCAGATCGTTTGTGTTATATTTGGTTTACAGTCTGCTAGTTCTCTGAGAATTCTTCTGCATTTTAGTCCTCTGATATTTGCTGTTAATTTTTTTGCAAGTTCATTTTGAGTTATTTTGCTCTTAATTTGTTGTGATCTTTGCTGGAAAAAAAGGGATAAGAAAAAGAAAAGATAAGTCAGATAAGTTACACAAATTTCATTTCTGCTTATTTCAGTTGAAGGTACAATTCTGACTTGCCCTTTTTTCTTCTACATTTCATTTTTTCTACACCGTCAACACAGACAACAAACACTCCACATTGGTGCTAGGGGATGTTTATAGGTGTTCTAGAAGGAGTTGGGCCAGGTCCACCAATAGAGAGCTTTCTACTAGCATGCCGACCCATTCCTTAAGATCTCATGGCAAAATATACTAACTTCATGGATCAGTACCGGTCCATGGAGTTCGCATATTTCATGCTTTTGACCCTACGGTTTTCTCGAGGAGTGAGGAAGAACATGTCGTACACTTAGAAGAGGTTGTACGCAATATCAGATAGCATCAGCTTAAGGTTAGATTTTCTATGTGTCATTTCTGAAGAAAGGAGGTTAGGTTCCTAGGGCATGTTGTCTTCAAGGATAGAGTAGAGATGGACCCTGCTAAAATTATCATAGTACAAGACTGGAAAGCCCCTAAAAATTCGATAGAGGTTTGGAGTTTTTTGGGGTTGATGGGTTATTTTAGAAAGTTCATTAAGGACTTTGCAGGGATATCAGCTCCGCTCACCCTCTTAAAAAAGAAGAACTTGGTTTTTGTAACAACCCGTATTTTCAATAACCTGTAATAACATAAATCGAGGCAGAATTTAATTCTAAAATGGGAATCAAGGGAAACGGGCTATGCCATTGTGTTCGTCTCGGAAAAATACGCGAAATAGAGTCCGAGTTTTCGAAAATCGGAGTCCGTATGACCAAGATATGGCCTCGCGAAGTTTCACGAAAATTCCCAAATTAAAGTATACTTAATTAAGTGAAATGGGTTGTGTAGATATATATATATATATATATATATATATATATATATATATATATTGATATATATATATATATATAATTGAAAATTTAATAAATAAATATGCAAAAATGCTCAAAACAGCGAATTGGGAGAGGGGAATAACCGAACCGGCCGATTTTTGAAGTCGACCCGAGCCCGCTGGGTCGACTAGGGGTTAATCCAGGGTGTTTGGCTGTCAACCCGTGGGCCGATTCGCTCAAGTGCAGATTTTGCATTTGAATGGTTCTCATGGTCCATCTTTAATCTAAAGGCCCTAGATGGTTCCTACACTTGACTTCTTCCCCAAGACATGCTTTGATGGCTTGGATTGAATCTAGGGTTAATCCTATGGCCTAAAACACTTGCCTAATCTATAAATAAGACCCTAACCTACCCTAATTCATTCATAATTAAACCTAGTGACTAAACTATGGCAAAATGCTAGCTCTCATGGCCTCCACTAATTTTATGAAGAGGGTTGCATACTAATCACTCTCTAATCAACTTCTAATCCCTTCTTAGCATCTTAATCTTCTTCATTTGGTGTTCAAAGTTGCTAGTTGTGAGTTTCTATCACTTTGATGATCTTTTGGTAAACTAATTAGATGAGATGTGATGAGATTTATGGTTTTGTATGTGGGTTAATGAGCTTTGAATCATATGATATGATGTTAGCATTAATCTTATGTTTATGCATGTTGAGTATGTAAGCTTATGCAAGTTTAATATGATGTATGTTATGTTTGCATGATGCTAAATATGCAAGTTGTGGGCTATGTAATCATATGCATGTTATGCAAGTTCATGGTAATATGCTATGCAAGTTACATGTTTGTTAATATGCAAGTTACATGTATGTAAATATGCAAGTTACATGTTTGTTAATATGCAAGTTACATGTTTGTTAATATGCAAGTTACATGTATGTAAATATGCAAGTTACATGTTTCTTTATATGCAAGTTACATGTTTGTTAATATGCGAGTTACATGTATGTAAATATGCAAGTTACATGTTTATTAATATGCAAGTTCATGATGACACATTATGCAAGTCTATAAGCTAATATGCAAGTTTGTTATGCAAAATGAATATGTAAGTTATGTGACATATTATATGCAAGTTATGTGACATGTTATGCAAGTTCATATGCAAGTTATGTGTTTGTTAATATGCAAGATGGCACCTTTGAAACATGTTCATTCATATGCAAGTTGACACCTTTTATATGTGTTATATCATGAACGAAATTACGTGGGAACGATGGGGTAATTAAATGCATAAGTTAATAAGATTGTGTGAAATTAATATAATTATGCATAACACAAAATAAATAAACATAGTATGGGAATTTGCCTATTTGGTTAGGTGTACCCATACTATGTGTTGGGAATTTACCTATTGAGTTAGGTCTACCCCATGGGAATTTACCTATTAAGTTAGGTCTACCCATGTTAAGAAAACTTGATTAATTAGGGATAATTAATATAAAATTATGAGGGTGATTAATTAGGTGTAATTAATTGACTAAGACACGAGGTTGGACTCAGTTGTAGCGTAAAACTGCCCGGACCCAACCGGCTTAACCAGTTGCTACAAATGTTAGCCCAATGTGAGAGGTCTTAGGCACAAACTAAATACGTAATTAATGTAAAGACACGAGGTTAGACTCTGTTATGACATAAGGCTGCCCGGACCCAACCGGCTTAACCAGCGGTCATAAAAGACAGTCTAATGTGAGAGGTCTTTACAAAGGTTACGTTCTTAATTAATTAATTAAGAAACACTTAACCACATTAGCATGTAGAGGGACATGAGGGGTTAAGTGGGTGCCTCGGGTGGCATGAGAAAATCTAGTGGTTGCCTTGGGTGGCAATAGAAAATACGATTAGAATACTTAACCAAAATAGAACATGTAATTAAAACATGATTAAAGGGTTAAGTGGGATATACTAGAAAAAGGGACAAGCTTAGGTGGGTAGCTTGTGGAGGCCCATTTCAACCAGTAACCCATACGTATCTTTGTGGGCTCGACCCATGTCGAGGACGGGACACGCATACTGGGCTTGACTGTAAGAGGCAAACGGGTTAGCGGTGGCAACGCAAGTCCAACGGGCTTCATATGCGTGAGTGGGCCCGGGCTGGTAGGTAAGCCGTTGTTGCATCGAGTAGATATAAGCCGTGCACCTTTAGTTTCATCAGGTTGCCACATTGGGGAATGATACATCCCACGGTGGGGCCAGCACGGGTATCTACGTTAGGGAGCCGATCGAATGGGAAGCAGTGTGTACACCTAGTGGATTGTAGGGCCCCGTGGCGCCTACTTGGTCACCTAGGGGTACGCAGGTACTAATTAGTAAATTTTATAAGTCCTTGGGTGGGATCAACCTTTAAGTTAGGAACGACTGGTGTGGTGCAGTTTAGTAATTTACCTTAGGAAGGGTAGATGCGTCTTTATCCTTTATCTTAGTTTAGTTAACTGCTTAGTATAGCCGTTCATCCCTATATGTTACCGTATATCAAGTTATGTCTTCTCTGGTTACTTTAACGATTGTATTGTTAAAGTTATAGGACTCACTCAGACTTATGTCTGACCCCGTTGTCTTTATCTTTTTCCCAACCCTCAGGTCCTGTGGTGGATCCTAGCAGTAGTGGAGCTTGATCGGATTGCTGTTCCAGTCTTTAGGAGCTTGGATAGATGTAAAGCTCCAGTTATCCAGTTATCTTTTCTTTTGTTTGGCTATTGTATGAGAGTGGGATTATGTACTTCTTTATTTTGATGGATATTGTACTTGACCTTTATTGTGGTTTTATGATGTAACCAGACATGTTTTACTTCCGCTGTTATGAGATGATGTTTTAAAATTTCAAGTACTATTTATATCTGTCTTGTTGTAATTTTTCTGTTCTATATTCACTAAAATACTCCACCGATGCTATGGCATTCCCTTAGTGAGTGATCATAGCGGGAGTGGGGTGTTACACGTGGTATCAGAGCTTAAGGTTACCAGAACAGATAAAATTTTTGAGAAAAACTACTTTCTAAGAGTATTTTCGAAGAAAGTATTTTTAAAAGCATGTCTTCTAAGAGAAAAAGTTTTTGAAAAAGAAAAGCATAATCCCCAATAGCCATATCTTTATCTTTCGGAATCTCCTTTTTGAATCTTTCCTCTTTCGTTTCAGCATGGCTGAAGATCTTAACATCCCGGAGGGTTTAGTTATACCACTATGGTATAGGAGGTTGCAAGAGGCTAGGGCCGCGGCTGCGGGTCCGGCCAATGCTACTACACCAGAGACAACCGCTCCTCCTCCTCAGCCTAGAGTGGATAATTTTGCTAAGGTTTGCAAGGAGTTCAAGGCTATAGGAGGAAAACCTTTTCTTGGTTCAGAGACTTTCGTAGAGGCTAGAGATTGGCTTAAGGAAGTGGAAGAGTTGCTAGATATCTTTGAAGTGGAAGAGGGAAAGAAAGTCAAGTTGGCGGCTTGGTTAATGAAGGGAGAGGCCTCATTCTGGTGGGAGGTCACTAATGGAGAACGCCCTGTTGACTCTTGGGCAGATTTTAAGCAAAGGTTTGGGGCTAAGTTTCTCTCAAGGGCGGAAGAGAATCTGTTTATGGAGAAGTTCTTGAATTTGAAGCAAGGGAATCTCACGGTGAAAGAATATGTCAACAAATTCAATCAATTAGCAAGGTTTGGCATAGAGTTGGTGAATACACCGGAGAAGAAGGCTTTGAGGTTCGTTAGAGGCTTGAACGAACCATTGCAAGGAATAGCTATGACTCACATTCCTATGGGGGCCACTTTTGAGAAGCTTGTCTACATGGCACTTATGCATGAGGATGATAAGAATTCTAAGGCACCAGAGAAAAAGGGGGATCAGAAGAAACCGCAACAGCAACAACAAGGCAAGGGCGGAAAAGGCAATGGTGACAAAAAGAAGACGAAGAAGAAGTGCTTCAATTGTGGAACACCAGGACACCTCAGTAAGGATTGTCGCAAAAAGAAGAAGACCGGTTGCTTTCATTGTGGTGAAGCAGGGCATCTTGTGAAAAACTGCCCAAAGAAGGGGCAGAAGACGGGGTCTACCTCAGGAGGCCAGGTGCAAGCTCTTATAGCACCACCTCAGTCAGGGGGGCAAGTTCAGGTTCTCTCAGTTCCACCGATTCAGCAGAGAGGTAGAACTATTTCCGTTGAAAGTCTGGTTTTTCTGTTTGATCATCCAGTTCGTACTTTGTTTGACTCTGGCGCATCGCATTCTTTTATCTCATCATCGTTAGTTGAGTCACTGCACTTAGACACCAGTCTAGTTGATGATCCCTTGGTTGTCTCAAACCCAATTGGGGGCTCCATATATCTGTCTATGATATGTTTGGGTTTGAAGATTTCTATACTTAGCGTTGAGTTTAGATGTGATGCTTTTGTATTGGGCTTCACGGGCTATGGGTTGATCTTGGGCATGGACTGGTTATCCAGTAATGGTGCCGTTCTTGATTGCGAAAGGAGAGTTGTCAGGCTCATGACCCGCTTGGGTAACACTCTCGAGATCTCTTGCAATCCCATGGAATCTGTTTTGCTAAGTTATCTTGAATCGCTCGATGCTTCGGTCGAAAGTTTGTGTTCTGTCAGAGTAGTCCGGGAATATCCGGATGTGTTTGAAGAAGTAAAGGGTTTGCCTCCGAAGCGGGAGATAGATTTCCGAATTTATTTGGTGGATAATGCCAAACCAGTGTCTTTGCCAGTACGCCACATGGCTCCTCGTGAGAGAAGAGAACTTCATAAGCAAGTAGGGGAGTTGCTTGAGAAGGGGTTCATAAGGCGAAGTATATCGGAGTGGGGAGCTCCAGTAGTGTTTGCCACGAAGGCGGATGGGTCCCTCAGACTTTGTGTGGATTATAGGGAACTTAATAAGCTCACGAAGAAGAATAGACACCCATTACCGAGGATAGATGATCTCTTTGATCAGTTGGTTGGCGCGTCAGTATTTTCGCAGATGGACTTAGCTACAGGGTTTCATCAGTTAAGAGTGGCGGAGGACAGTATAGAGAAGACTGCTTTCCGGACTCCGGATGGTTTTTATGAGTGGCTAGTGATGCCATTTGGGTTGACAAACGCCCCCGCATACTTTGTTGATCTCATGAGTAGAGTGTTCAGAGAGTATCTGAATAAGTTTGTAGTAGTTTTTGTGGATGACATCTTGGTCTTTTCCAAGAATGAAGAAGAGCATGCCTTACATCTCAAGGAAGTGTTGGAGACTCTTCGAGCGCATAGTCTTAAAGCTAAATTCTCTAAATGCCATTTTTGGAGAAGAGAAGTGCGATTCTTAGGGCATGTGGTCTCTAAGGAAGGGATAGCTGTGGATCCCGCAAAGATAGTATCTATCCAGGATTGGAAAGTTCCTAGAAATGCTACCGAGGTAAGAAGTTTCTTGGGGTTGGCAGGATATTATAGGAAGTTCATCAAAGACTTCGCGAAGATATCAGCCCCATTAACCCGCTTGACGAAGAAGAATCTGGTTTTCTCATGGGATGTAGATTGTGATGATGCTTTCCGACGGTTAAAGAGAGCTTTGACCACCGCTCCAGTTTTAGTGCTTCCAGATGGGAGTAAGCCGTTTGTTGTTTATACCGATGCTTGTGGAACAGGATTAGGCGCAGTCTTGATGCAGGAGGGAAGGGTAATAGCCTATGGAGGGAGACAATTGAGAGTGCATGAGAAGAATTACCCTACCCATGATCTAGAGTTGGCCGCGATTGTTTTCGCACTTAAGTCTTGGCGCCATTATCTTCTTGGTGAGAGATTCGAGTTGTTCACCGACCATAAATCATTGAAGTACTTATTCTCTCAGAAGGATTTAAACTTAAGACAGCAAAGGTGGATGGAGTTCTTAGCATCCTATGATTTCGAGATAGCGTATACCCCTGGTAAGGGTAACGTGGTGGCAGACGCCTTAAGTAGAAAAAGGCTATCTTTGAGTCCATTGTTCGTGGAACGACGAAGCTTGGAGTTTCTTTCTTTGTTTGACTTCAGACCTTCTGTTGATTTTGTACCTGGTTTGTTGGCATCCTTGGAGGTTAGACCTACTCTTTTGAGACGGATTGGCGAGGCTCAGCGAGACGACCCACAGTTGGTTGTGTTGGTAGAGAAGCTTATAAGAGGGGAGTCGTCCAGCCATTTGGGTAGATACACCATAGATGATAAGGGATGGTTGCATAGAGACGGTAGACTTTGTGTACCGCAAGATGAGGGTTTGAAGAAGGCTATTTTGGATGATGCACATCGTTCAAGAATGACTATTCATCCCGGTGGAGACAAAATGTACCAAGACATGAAGAGAGTTTTCTTCTGGGCCGGTATGAAGAAAGATGTGGCCGAGTATGTGGCTAGATGCTTAGTGTGCCAACAAGTTAAAGTGGAGCAAAGGAAACCCGGTGGGTTGCTACACCCATTGGAAGTTCCACAGTGGAAGTGGGATAGTGTCTCGATGGATTTCATCGACGGGTTACCGAGATCGAGGAAGGGCAATACGGGAATTTGGGTTGTGGTAGACAGACTTACCAAGAGTGCCCATTTTATACCCGTGAAGAGTAAGAGGACCGCTCCATGGCTTGCTTCAGTCTATGTTAGAGAGATTGTTAGATTGCATGGCGTACCATCCAGCATTGTGAGTGATCGAGATCCTATTTTCACTAGTGAGTTTTGGAGAAGTTTGCAAGAGGCGGTAGGGACTCAGTTGTGTTTGAGCACCGCATATCATCCTCAGACGGACGGTCAGACCGAGAGGGTGAACCGTATCTTAGAAGATCTTTTGAGGCTTTGTATCTTGGATTTTGGAGGTACATGGGAAGAACATCTTCCTTTGGTGGAGTTCGCATATAATAACAGCTTTCAGTCCAGTATTGGTATGGCTCCTTTCGAAGCTCTTTATGGAAGGCCTTGTCGATCTCCTACATGTTGGTGGGAATCTACGGATAAGATCTTGCTTGGGCCGGATATGGTTAGAGAGACTTCAGAGAAGATTGATTTAATTCGAAAAAGGATGAAAGCAGCGCAAGATAGACAGAAATCTTATGCGGATCGGAGAAGGACGGATCTTGAGTTTGAGGTTGGGGACATGGTTTTTGTCAAAGTATCTCCATTGAGAAATGTTGTTCGCTTTGGGTCCGTAGGGAAGTTAGCACCGAGATTTGTTGGGCCGTTTCCTATTAAGGAAAGGATTGGACGGATGGCATATAGGGTGGAGTTGCCCGACAGACTTAGTGGTGTTCATGATGTATTCCATGTATCACATTTGAGGAAGTGCTTACATGAGACCGCGGAGGTGGTAGAGCCGAGCTTGCTTAGAGATGTAGAGGTAGAGCGTGATGCGACGATTCGACGAGCTCCTACTCGCATCCTTGGGTCAGAAACTAGGAAGTTGAGGAACAGAGAAGTTCAGCTAGTTAAAGTGCAATGGGGAGATGACGAAAGCAATGCTACTTGGGAGACGGAAGCAAAGATGCGTTCTTTGTATCCATTTCTTTTTGAGAGTATGTCTTTTAACTTCTCCTTTATTGCTTGTCTAGTACTTATCTTATCTTTAGTATATCCTCTCGCTAATACCTATGACCTTTAGATAGGGTAAAACCTATGGTTGAAACATGTGTTTGAAACATGTTATGGTTGATGGATGCATATGGATGCAATTGTTTGCTAGTGGTTGCTCGTGGATGCATATACACACACATTAGGCACTAGATCGGCTCAGTCACTTCATGTTGCATATTGCATAAATGGATGTGGTAGTTAGATTGATGGATGTATCATGGCTGTGTTATCATATGGATGATGCATTTTTGTGTATGGTTGTGCACGCATGTAGAAATTTGTATGTGTCAATAGGGTTTCGCATACATATTGGATGCATGGCACTATCATGGTTTGCATTAAGGAGGTTTACTGTATCAGTAACCGCCTGATTTTCGCATTAGGTAAGTACATATACACACACTTTTGCATATATCCATCCAGCATTTAGAATCTTGTAAGGACAATGATTGCTCGTGGATGATGCTTTGAGTAGATGGATGATTGGATGGTAGGATACGTTCTTCCTAACTTGAAGATTTCGGGGACGAAATCCTTTAAGGAGGGGAGAATGTAACAACCCGTATTTTCAATAACCTGTAATAACATAAATCGAGGCAGAATTTAATTCTAAAATGGGAATCAAGGGAAACGGGCTATGCCATTGTGTTCGTCTCGGAAAAATACGCGAAATAGAGTCCGAGTTTTCGAAAATCGGAGTCCGTATGACCAAGATATGGCCTCGCGAAGTTTCACGAAAATTCCCAAATTAAAGTATACTTAATTAAGTGAAATGGGTTGTGTAGATATATATATATATATATATTGATATATATATATATATATATATATAATTGAAAATTTAATAAATAAATATGCAAAAATGCTCAAAACAGCGAATTGGGAGAGGGGAATAACCGAACCGGCCGATTTTTGAAGTCGACCCGAGCCCGCTGGGTCGACTAGGGGTTAATCCAGGGTGTTTGGCTGTCAACCCGTGGGCCGATTCGCTCAAGTGCAGATTTTGCATTTGAATGATTCTCATGGTCCATCTTTAATCTAAAGGCCCTAGATGGTTCCTACACTTGACTTCTTCCCCAAGACATGCTTTGATGGCTTGGATTGAATCTAGGGTTAATCCTATGGCCTAAAACACTTGCCTAATCTATAAATAAGACCCTAACCTACCCTAATTCATTCATAATTAAACCTAGTGACTAAACTATGGCAAAATGCTAGCTCTCATGGCCTCCACTAATTTTATGAAGAGGGTTGCATACTAATCACTCTCTAATCAACTTCTAATCCCTTCTTAGCATCTTAATCTTCTTCATTTGGTGTTCAAAGTTGCTAGTTGTGAGTTTCTATCACTTTGATGATCTTTTGGTAAACTAATTAGATGAGATGTGATGAGATTTATGGTTTTGTATGTGGGTTAATGAGCTTTGAATCATATGATATGATGTTAGCATTAATCTTATGTTTATGCATGTTGAGTATGTAAGCTTATGCAAGTTTAATATGATGTATGTTATGTTTGCATGATGCTAAATATGCAAGTTGTGGGCTATGTAATCATATGCATGTTATGCAAGTTCATGGTAATATGCTATGCAAGTTACATGTTTGTTAATATGCAAGTTACATGTTTGTTAATATGCAAGTTACATGTATGTAAATATGCAAGTTACATGTTTGTTAATATGCAAGTTACATGTTTGTTAATATGCAAGTTACATGTATGTAAATATGCAAGTTACATGTTTCTTTATATGCAAGTTACATGTTTGTTAATATGCGAGTTACATGTATGTAAATATGCAAGTTACATGTTTATTAATATGCAAGTTCATGATGACACATTATGCAAGTCTATAAGCTAATATGCAAGTTTGTTATGCAAAATGAATATGTAAGTTATGTGACATATTATATGCAAGTTATGTGACATGTTATGCAAGTTCATATGCAAGTTATGTGTTTGTTAATATGCAAGATGGCACCTTTGAAACATGTTCATTCATATGCAAGTTGACACCTTTTATATGTGTTATATCATGAACGAAATTACGTGGGAACGATGGGGTAATTAAATGCATAAGTTAATAAGATTGTGTGAAATTAATATAATTATGCATAACACAAAATAAATAAACATAGTATGGGAATTTGCCTATTTGGTTAGGTGTACCCATACTATGTGTTGGGAATTTACCTATTGAGTTAGGTCTACCCCATGGGAATTTACCTATTAAGTTAGGTCTACCCATGTTAAGAAAACTTGATTAATTAGGGATAATTAATATAAAATTATGAGGGTGATTAATTAGGTGTAATTAATTGACTAAGACACGAGGTTGGACTCAGTTGTAGCGTAAAACTGCCCGGACCCAACCGGCTTAACCAGTTGCTACAAATGTTAGCCCAATGTGAGAGGTCTTAGGCACAAACTAAATACGTAATTAATGTAAAGACACGAGGTTAGACTCTGTTATGACATAAGGCTGCCCGGACCCAACCGGCTTAACCAGCGGTCATAAAAGACAGTCTAATGTGAGAGGTCTTTACAAAGGTTACGTTCTTAATTAATTAATTAAGAAACACTTAACCACATTAGCATGTAGAGGGACATGAGGGGTTAAGTGGGTGCCTCGGGTGGCATGAGAAAATCTAGTGGTTGCCTTGGGTGGCAATAGAAAATACGATTAGAATACTTAACCAAAATAGAACATGTAATTAAAACATGATTAAAGGGTTAAGTGGGATATACTAGAAAAAGGGACAAGCTTAGGTGGGTAGCTTGTGGAGGCCCATTTCAACCAGCAACCCATACGTATCTTTGTGGGCTCGACCCATGTCGAGGACGGGACACGCATACTGGGCTTGACTGTAAGAGGCAAACGGGTTAGCGGTGGCAACGCAAGTCCAACGGGCTTCATATGCGTGAGTGGGCCCGGGCTGGTAGGTAAGCCGTTGTTGCATCGAGTAGATATAAGCCGTGCACCTTTAGTTTCATCAGGTTGCCACATTGGGGAATGATACATCCCACGGTGGGGCCAGCACGGGTATCTACGTTAGGGAGCCGATCGAATGGGAAGCAGTGTGTACACCTAGTGGATTGTAGGGCCCCGTGGCGCCTACTTGGTCACCTAGGGGTACGCAGGTACTAATTAGTAAATTTTATAAGTCCTTGGGTGGGATCAACCTTTAAGTTAGGAACGACTGGTGTGGTGCAGTTTAGTAATTTACCTTAGGAAGGGTAGATGCGTCTTTATCCTTTATCTTAGTTTAGTTAACTGCTTAGTATAGCCGTTCATCCCTATATGTTACCGTATATCAAGTTATGTCTTCTCTGGTTACTTTAACGATTGTATTGTTAAAGTTATAGGACTCACTCAGACTTATGTCTGACCCCGTTGTCTTTATCTTTTTCCCAACCCTCAGGTCCTGTGGTGGATCCTAGCAGTAGTGGAGCTTGATCGGATTGCTGTTCCAGTCTTTAGGAGCTTGGATAGATGTAAAGCTCCAGTTATCCAGTTATCTTTTCTTTTGTTTGGCTATTGTATGAGAGTGGGATTATGTACTTCTTTATTTTGATGGATATTGTACTTGACCTTTATTGTGGTTTTATGATGTAACCAGACATGTTTTACTTCCGCTGTTATGAGATGATGTTTTAAAATTTCAAGTACTATTTATATCTGTCTTGTTGTAATTTTTCTGTTCTATATTCACTAAAATACTCCACCGATGCTATGGCATTCCCTTAGTGAGTGATCATAGCGGGAGTGGGGTGTTACAGTTTTCGCTTGGAGCATTGATTGCGAGGATGTATTCTAGAGGTTAAAGAGGGCTCCGACATCAGCCCCTGTTTTGACTCTTCCCGATAGTAATAAGGTATTTACAGTCTACACAGATGCTTGTGGCATAGGGTTAAGTGTCGTGTTGATTTAAGATTGTAGGGTAGCCTGCTATGGAAGTAGGCAATTGAGGGTTCATGAGAAAAACTACTCCACCCACGACTTGGAGTTGGCAGCAATAGTGTTCACACTTAAGTCTTAGCGACGCTATCTAGTTGGAGAAATATTTGAGCTCTACATGGGACCCCAGTCGCTCAAATATTTGTTCTCGCAGAAGGATCTCAATTTAAGGCAACAACGATGGATGGATTTCCTTGTGTCCTATAATTCTGAGATAGCGTCTACCCCAGACAAGGGGAATGTGGTTGCGGATGCATTGAGTATGCAAAGGATGACCTTGAGTCCTTTATTCGTAGAGAGGCGGAGCTTAGAGTTTATCTCGACCTTTGATTTAAGACCATCTCCCGATTTTACATTTGATTTGTTAGCATGGTTGGAGTTACTATGACGACTGCCCATAACTTCCGCACTTAACAAGAGGAATAATGCATTGAAAGACATTTCAGCCAGTCATGGACGATCATCAGGGTAAGATAACACAAGCGAAACCTGTCGTATAACTCGCAGCGCAAGGATAAATTATAATAGAACATATACAACTAGCAATAATAGTAAAACCTAATTGCATAGAATTTTAAACTTCCATATCATCAAGGAATATCCTTAACATCGTTGGATCACATCATCAAACTTTATACTAAAGGCCTCACAACAATACTCAGAGAATACATCAAACAATGGAAAACACCATAATATGTATAGTAGAAAACTGTTACGCAAGCCTCCATCTCGTCATCGATCTGTAGCATCGTCCACTAAGATCTCTACCTGTTACATGCTGATTAGTCTACCTATCCACACAATGGATGAACAAACCAAGTTAATAAGAGGGAAACATAAACCTTGAGTCAGATAACAGTCTTAGTGAGCGATAAAACAACTATCTAACATCATCAGTAAAGTATATGAGAATAGGCAGATTAATCAACCAACCTACCAGCTCCAGAGAAGAACCCAAACCCATCTTCCCCACATCCGACAGTGATAGCCTTTACAACAAACAATTTGAAACCACGGTACATTCATGACAATCAATTATCAAGCGTAGACCATCCTAATCAATATCGGTATCTCCCTAACACAAGCCCCTAAGGACTAAACCAACATCAGAAAAGCACGCAAGAGATATCTCCTTTGACGTCGAATAAATTACACAAGACGGTACAAGCAAACAATCATTCATCCATGACTCTAGCTATCACTACCAATCCTGCTTTGAAACCATCGTTAATCGTATGGCCGACTAAACACCTTGCCATCGACTGTCAAGGGCTAATGGTAAACCTCGGTTCTAAAAAAACTCCATACGACATATGACGAAACGTATCTATGCCCGTCAAGTGGCCCATGGTACTCGACGAGTCACATCTAGTCTATTAGGCGTCCCTATTATACTCCTGCTTTGAGTCCGCTAGAACCTACTATAACGAATTCCCTCAGCCTTCGATATCTCTAGCCATCCAACCTAATGACTGTTCATAAGCTCAAGCCCCTTCTTGAGCAATCATTATCCACGAGCTCACCACTTTGAGTCGTCTTCACCTCGTTGCATTACGATGATCAATGAACACTTCACAACACTTCGAATATTCCTACTTGAATTCGCTTCGAAGCCACAACCACCTTTGAGCCAAAACACACACCATTTGATCAATATTCAATTCATAGTATTTCAGCCTGACTCATCAGGTCATAGACAACCCGACTCACTGGGTCACCAGCGACCCGACTCTATGGGTCACCAACGACCCGACTTCTTGGATCACCAACGACCCGACTCCGTGGATCACCAATGACCCGACTTCCTGGATCACCAACAACCCAACTTTATGGATCACCAACGACCCGAGTTCCTGGATCACCAATGACCTGACTCTATGAATCACCCACGACCCGACCTTCATTTCTTGGAGCACAAGCCAACGACCTATCAAAAAAATGACTCGACTACAGATCTGACCAATTTATCACCAATTTCGACCAAATCATCACCAAACGACCACATCGATGCAACTAACTAATCCAATCATCTAATTCAACCATCAACACTTTATGAAATTATCAACAACACTAAATTGAAAATTATTCATCAACAATAGAATTCAATAAATCGTGATATATCAACGAACAAATGAAATAATCGATCTAAACTTGCATACACATATGAATTAACATAAGAATTTACTGATTTAAGTTGGTAGATTAGATCCTATAGTGATTCAAATAAAAATATACTTACCATGATGTAGACCTAGGTGAGAAAACTTTAGATGATGAAAATAAGATCAAACAACCCATATACTTGATTGAATCCGTGTGAGAGATGCTTATCACTCACCAATTGTTCAAATTAACTCAACTTTACTAAATTCTCAATCCGGACAGCGAAGAATATGCTTCAAACCTCTTGATTTGATGCGATCTCTCTTCATTTGACGTAGATCAAGCTTCAAACGATGTAAATCATTGATTCTCTTATGTAGATGTAGAATTTTAATGGTGGAAAGATGTATTTGATTCAGCAAGGAGGATAATGAACTCAACCAAATGAGAGAATGAAGAAAATAAACTATTCTTCATGCTTACAACCTATTTATAGCCTCCCACCAGCCCACTAATGGGCAACTCCAAATTAGCCAATTATGGCTTACAAAAACTAAATAGAAATTGTGAAACACTAAAACAACAATTCCTCCCAAACCGTTGAACCAAATCTTTAATGTGATCACTCTACGGAATTGGCAACACCATTTCCTTTCCAATGAAACTGACCTTGACACCGAATTGGATCTCAGTCAAAAGTTATTCCCTGTACAAAACTGACAAGGGCAAACTGATCACAAATAAAATTAGTAAAAATTATGGACATGTCTCACATCCCCATAACCAACATATCAAAATATAAGAATGATTCAACCCTCAGGGAATTAAATAAGAATATTCTACGATCCTCCGATACGTAAAATGCAGGTTGTTAAATTCTCTCCCCCTTTAGGAATTTCGCCCCTGTAATCCCAAGCAAACACAAGCAACCAACCAATTCCACATCCTATCATCCATAAGCCGCCAATTTTTCGCCCAAACTAGCATCCATCAATTCATGCATCCATAACATTACTAGCACGCGAAATTCTTGCTAACTCTTCCAAAATCGGCTTGGGGATGATAAACCATGCTGAAAAAACAACTCAGTTCCCAAAGCTTCTTGCAAACTCTTCCAAAATCCACTCGTGAACAATAGATCTCGATCACTCACTATGCTCTTCGGGATACCATGGAATCGAACTATCCATTTTATATAAAGCTCAGCCAACTTCGATGTTATCTTTGTCGATCTGACAGGAATAAACCTTGCACTTTTGGTCAAATGATCCACTATGACCCAAATTCCTTCGTTTCCAACCCTAGGTCTAGGTAGTCCATCGATAAAATCCATCGATATCTACTCCCACTTCCCTGTAGGAACTTCCAATGACTGAAGTAATCCACTTGGCTTCTTCTGTTCAGCTTTAACCAACTGGCAGTTCACACACTTGGAAATGAACTTTCCAACATCCCTTTTCATACTTCCTAGTAGTAGGCTCGCTTCATGTCCTGATGCATCTTATTACTAGCTGGACGAATCGTCAACTTCGAATGTTGACATTCCCTCGGAACCTCATCTCTTAGTTTGTCAATATCAGAAACAACCAGTCGTCCTTGCTTTCGAAGCTAACCTTCTCAATAGACCTCTAATTCTTTATCCTCTGGTTCCAACTTCTGGATAATCTTGACAAGCTTCGCATCACGCTTTTGGCCTTCTCCAATCCTTTCGATGAGAGTAGGTCTTATCGATAAGCTTCCCAACATTTCAGGTTCCTAACTCACACCGTGGTCTGAAATCAAATCCTACCAAGTACTCGAGGTGCTTCCATTCTGAAAATATCGCACCCAAATTGCGTGTCTTCGATTCAACGATTCCGCCACTGTGTTACCTTTACTAGGAGTATAGGCTATACCAAAATCATATGATGCCAGAAACTCTAACCACCGTCCCTGTTGAAGATTCAAAAACTTTTGGGGGAAAAGATACTTTAACGATTTGTGATCCATAAACAACTCAAAACGAACTCCTAACAGGTAATGTCTCCACTCTTCATAGCAAACAAGATCGTTGCCAACTCCAAATCATGAGCTAGGTAATTTCTTTTCTGCGGCTTCAGCTGTCGACTTGCATAGGCCACAATCTTATCCTTCTGCATAAGTACTGCTCCAAGTCCAGTACCGCAGACATCAGTGTATACCACCATCTCTTCATTCCTACTCGGAATGGTCAAAATAGGAGCACTCGTTAGTCTCTCTTTCAGGATTCCAAAAGCTTGCTCACACTTTACATCCCATGTGAACACCTGATTCTTCTTCGCCAATCCTATTAATGGCACAACTATCTTGGAGAAATCCTTTACAAAACGGCTATAATATCCCGCCATTCCAAGGAAACTCCGAACATCCGTCACATTCTTAGGTCTATCCTAGTCCTGGATTGCTGCCACTTTAGCGGGGTCAACCGCAATTCCATTTCCAGAAGCAACATGGCCTAAGAACCTCACTTCACTCTTCCAGAAGTGACACTTCGAAAACTTAGCTCTCAACTGATGCTTTCGCAAAATTTCCAAAACAACTCTCAAGTGTGTTTTATCCTCTTCCTCATTCTAGGAGAAAATCAGACTATCATCCATGAACACAAGCATGAACTTGTTCAACAGTTCTCTGAACACTCTATTCATAAGATCCACGAAACCAAAATGGTATCATCAACCATTTGAAGAACCCGGATGGTGTCCTAAAAGAAGTCTTCGGCACGCTATCCGTTGCTACCCTCAACTGGTGGAATCCCGTTGCTAAATCCATCTGAGAAAACAACTTAGCCTCGTGAAGCTGGTCGAACAAGTCATCTATCCTTGGCAACAGATACTCGTTCTTTTTGGTCACCTTATTCAGCTCATGATAGTCCACACACAATCTCAAAGATCCATTTGTATTGGATTCAAACACAACTGATGCACCCCATTCAGATACACTTCTCCGAATGAATCATTTTCCCAAAAGGTGACGTACTTGCCCCTCTAACTCTCACTGTTCTTTAGGCACCATCCGCCTAAGAGGCATGATGACAGGCCTAGCACCTTTGACCAAATCGACTCTGATCTCAATCTTGCGATGCAGCGACAAACCTTTGACCTCGTCAAAGACATCTATAAACTCACTTGCGATCGACATCGATGACAAGTCTTCCCGTGGAATCACAAGCGAATATAAATAGCTCACGAAGACACCATCTTCGGGCTTACACCGAATCACAACCATTCGCCCTTCTACATTCCTGATTGTTACTTCCAGCTTCTCGCAATCCACTTTTGCCGCATACCTCTTGAGCCAGACCATATCGAAGATAACTCCAAACCCAACGAAAATCAAAACAAAGAAATCACATACAAAGGAGCAACCATGACTCTATAACACTAGACCACGACTAATCATACACAAACTGGACGAACCCCCCAACTGGATTAGTCACAACAAATCACGAATCACGAATTCCGAACCCAAGCGGCATACAAGCTCATTATAAATAAATGAATGCGTTGCTCCAGTATCAAACAACACACGAACTGAAACACCTCTAACGAAAAGAATACCTTGAAAGACGACTCTCTTTCCTTACTCTTCTGCCGTAGGAGCCCTTGAAGATAATGGCGTAGCTTCCAAAGCATACGCCTTCACAACCTGCTTACCCTTTGCTAGTTCTGGACAATCTTTCTTATCATGTCCAAGTTTTCCACACTTAAACCACTTCTTTTCAGCTTTTGGATTCTTACAATCCTTGGAATATTGGCCTTTCTGCCAGCAGTAAAAGCAATTCACTTCAGCCTGCTGCTTTTTCTGACCATATTTTCCTTTTTACTATTGCTGCTTCCTCTTCTTGTTATTACCACCCTGTTATGGTTTTGGTTCTTCCTTAGCTGCAACAACAGTCTCTTACTTGGGAAACAGACTCTCATGCCTAAGATCTTTCTCGATGATCTTTTCATAAGTATCATCTGGATGATCAACCAGCTGATTCCCATGGTATTTGTCCAAGCCCATAACAAACTTCTCGTTCTTCTGATAAGGAGTCTCGACATATGAACGAGCGCACTTCGTCAAAGCTTTGAAGTCAGAAACATTCTCCAGTAAAGGTCGACCATTCTGCTTAAGCTCGACAAACCTCTTAAACAGAATGGACTTCTGAACGGTAGAGATAAACTTCATCTCAAACTTGACTTGGAATAACTCCCATGTAATATCATCTTCTGGAGTTTCTATAGTGAAAGAGTTCCACCAATCCATAGCTTTTCCCTATAGTTGTCTCGATGCAAGATTCCTCTTAGTCGCATCATTAATTCCCAACTCTCCAAATATTTGAATGCAAGTATTAAGCCACCCTTGAATTTCTTCTATCGGTTCTGTCCCCTCAAACTGCTTCCATCCAAGAGTAGTGAAATCTTTGCATAGCTTTGCGAAGTTCATGGCTTTAGGAACCTGCACTTGAACTCCTACATCTATCGTGGCATTCTCCTGAGCGGGTGCCCTCTTCATGATCGCTGCCATCATGGCCTCAAACATAGCTGAGTAAGGGTGAGCGTTCGGTCGGTTCGGTTTGTTTGGACGTAAAAAAACTCAAACCGAATTGAAACCAAACTTTTTTCAAACCGAACCGAACCGAACCAAATTAAGTTCGGTTAATTCGGTCGGTAACCGATTTAACCAAACTTGAAGGATATACTATAATTTTAATGATGCATTCACTCAAAGTAAACCATAAATTGATGTTTGGAGAAAGTTTATATAGTAAATTTTATATTTATGATAAGATTTGATCTATTTGCAACAAATGTCTTTATATTATATAGCTAAACTAATTATTTAAAGTATAACAATACCATAAAATTAGATAAAAAATTACAAGTTCGGTTAATTCGGTTAAACCGATAACCAAAAAAATATATTTTACAAACCGAATTTAAACCGTTTAGTTTTGAAACCGAACCGAACCGACCGAAACGAACCGGTTTGGTCGGTTAATTCGGTTTGAACCGAATATTGCTCACCCCTATAGCTGAGTAGTCTGGTATACCGCCATAACCCTCTACAGGAACAGTCTCCTCCCTAGCAGCGTGTCTCGATGGCCGACGATTCATTCTAAATATGTAATATAGAATGATTAGCCCGTGTACGAGAAAAAATGCAAATGGAGTTCAAATGCTATTATCTATAAACTAATAAATAATATACATCCATCAGAAGTCTACAAATATGTCTCCCATACGTAATTACGTCCTTGAACTTTAGCTAAAATCGATAATTAGAGCTCTGATACCAAATGCGATGACCGCCCATAACTCCTGCACTTACCAAGAGGAATAATACGTTGAAAGATGCATCGGACAGTCATGGACGATCATCAGGGTAAGGCAACACAAGCGGAACATGTTGCATAACTCACAACGCAAGGTTAATTTATAATAGAACACATATAATAGGCAATAATAGTAAAGCGTAATTGCACAAAATTTTAAACTTCCATATCAACAAGGAATATCCATAACAACATTGGATTACATCATCAAACTTTGTATAAAAGGTCTCACCACAACACTCGGAGAATACATCAAACAACAGAAAACATCATAATATGTATAGTAGAAAACTGGTATGCAAGCCTCCAGCTCATCATCGATCTGTAGCATCGTCCACTTAGATCTTCTACCTGTTACCTGCTACTCAGTATGCCCATCCACATAATGGATGAACAACCCCAGGTAATAAAAGGAAAACATAAAATCTTGAGTCAAA
This sequence comes from Allium sativum, assembly GCA_030737875.1. Taxonomy (NCBI): domain Eukaryota; kingdom Viridiplantae; phylum Streptophyta; class Magnoliopsida; order Asparagales; family Amaryllidaceae; genus Allium; species Allium sativum. The sequence continues at coordinate 195,852,930 of CM060910.1, read as the reverse complement.
CAGCAGTCTTAGTGAGCGATAAAACAACTATCTAACATCATCATAAAGTATATGAGAATAGACAGATTAATCAACCAATCTACTAGCTCACCAGAGAAGGACCCAAATTCGTCTTCCCCGCATCTGACAGTGGTAACCCTTACAACAAACAATTTGAAACCACGGTACATTCATGGAAATCAATTATCAAGCATAGACCATCCTAATCATATCGATATCTTCCAAGCACAAGCCCCGAAGGCCTAAACCAACATCAGACAAGTACCTAAGAGATATCTCCTTTGACGTCGAATAATTTACAAAAGATGATATAAGCAAACAATCATTCTTCCATGACTCTGGCTATCACTACCAATCCTGCTTCGAAACCATCGTTAATCGTATGACCGACTAAACAACTTGCCATCGACTATCAAAGGCTAATGGTAAACCCCGGTTCTAGCAAAACTCCATACGCCATACGATGAAACATATCTAGACCCGTCGAGCTACCCATGATACTCGACCAGTCGCTTTTAGTCTTTTAGGTGTCCCTACTATTCCCTTGATTTGAGTCCGCTAGAACCTATGACAATGATAATCCCTCAGCCTTCGATATCTCTAGCTATCCAACCCGATGACCGTTAGTAAGCTCAAGCCCCTTCTCAAGTAACCATTATCACGAGCTCATCCCCTTGAGTCGTCTTCACTTCGTTGCATTATGACGATCAACAAACACTTTACAACATTTCAAACGTTCCTACTTGAATTCACTTCGAAGCCACAACCACCATCGAGCCAAAAACATACATCGTTTGGTCAATATTCGATTCATAGTGTTTCATCCCAACTCATCAGGTCACAAACGACCCGACTCACTGGGTCACCAACGACCCGACTCTATGGGTCACCAACGACCCATCTTCCTGGATCACTAACGACCCGACTTCCTGGATCACCAATGACCCAACTTCCTGGATCAGCAGCGACCCGACTCTATGGATCACTAACGACCCGACTTCCATCAATAACCAAATGACCACATCATGCAACCAACTCATCCAATTCAACTATCAACACTTTATGAAATCATCAATAACACTAAATTGATAATTATTCATCAACAAATAAATTCACCAAATCATGATAAATCAAAGGACAAACGAAATAATGGAACTAAACTTGCATAAACACATGAATTAACATAAGAATTTACCAACGTAAGTTGCTAGATTAGATCCTATGGTGATTCAAATGAAAATATGCTTACCATGATGTAGATTTAGGTGAAAACAACTTAAAATGATGAAAATAAGATCAGCCAACCCATATATTTGATTGAATCCATGTAAGAGATGCTTTTCACTCACTAATTCTTCGAATTAACTCGAAATTGCTAAATTCTCAATTTGGACAGCGAAGAATATGCTTCAATCCACTTGATTTGATGCGATCCCTCTTCACTTGACGTAGAACTAGCTTCAAACGATGTAGATCTTCGATTCTCTTTTGCAGATCTAGAATTTTAATAGTGGAAAGGTGTATTTGATTGAGCAAGGAGGATTACGAGCTCAACCAAATGAGAGAATGAAGTAAATAAAGTATTCTCCATGCCTCTAACCCCTATTTATAGCCTCCCACTAGCCCACTAATGGGCCACTTCAAATCAGCCTATTATGGCTTAAAAAAATTGAACAAAAATGTGAAACACTAAAACAGCGATTCCTCCCAAACCGCTGAACCAAATCTTTAATGTGACCACTCTACGGAATTGGCAATTCCATTTCCTTTCCAATGAAACCGACCTCAGCACCTGATTCGATCTCTGTCAAAATTTATGCCCTATACAAAACTAAAAAGGGTAAAATGGTCACAAATAAAATTGGTAAAAATTATGGATATGTCTCACATCCCCATAACCAACATATCAAAATATGAGAATGATCCAACCCACATGGAATTAAATAAAAAAATTTACGGTCGTCCGATACGTAAAATGCAGGTCGTTAATGGAGCGCATTGGATCCATATAGCGAGAGGATCAACAGTTAGTGGACATTTTGGATAGACTCGGTGGAGGAGAGACTTCTAGTCACCTAGCCAGATATTCTTTGGACAAGAAAGGGTAGCTACGTTGAGATGGAAGGTTGTGTGTTCCCCGGGTTGGAAACTTGTTGAGGGCGGTTCTTAAGGAAGTTCATTACTCTTGAATGACTACCCATCCGGGCGGTGACAAGATGTACCAAGATATGCAAAGAGTTTTTCATTGGACTGCTATGAAGAAGGAGATGGCAGCGTTCGTGGCCCGATATTTGACTTGTCCACGAGTAAAGGCTGAACAAAGGAAACCTGACGGATTGCTTCAGCCCTTGGATATTCTACAGTGGAAGCGAGAAAGCGTCTCTATGGACTTTTGTAATAACCCGGAAATTCTGAGCCAGTTTAAAATTTTTATTTTGGCAATTTTAGCGAATTTTGAATATTTAAAATAGATTATTTTAAATAATATCGACAAGAAATTTATTTGGAATATAATTCGAACGTATATATTTATATGCGTCGTCGTTAGAATATATAATTTTATATATAATTATAAATAGAATTGAAAATGGCGCGGTAGTTCGATAATTCGATTTCAAACTTCAATTGAACGTACCGGGTGCAAAACAATCCGGATTTTAGTGAAACCAAAAACATTAGGATCTAATTAGGAATATCTTTCCAACGAATCCGAAAAATCAAAATTTCATAGCGGGAATCAAAAGATATGTCCAGTTGAAAATTCTGAATAGTCGCTATGGAATTCAGGCCCTTAAAAATAGACATTTTGCAAACGACCTCGGATTTCGACGAAACCTCTTTTGTTGGGTCCGTGATGTCAAATTATTGCTAGAATCCAAATTTCATAATTTTTCGAATCAATATGTGAGCGTGGCAAAGGAAAACGCGTTTGACCAGTTTCAGTTGATTTTAATCGACTGGAAATTGGCCATTTTTCAAACGGTCTCAGAATTCGACGAAACTAGTTTTATTAGGACCGTATCGTCAATACGAAACTAGAAAATATTTTTTTGCAATTTTTAGAGTTAGTATGTGACCCCAGTAAATTGAAATGTGCGTTAAAATGCAATATATAGAGTTATATGTTGATTTTAAACGGAAACTGATCGAAATGATCGAATCAGCCTACGATACCTATCCCATTGTGTTCGGAATGGGGGTAATTAGCTATGGACGACAGGCGGTGGGCCTCGTTTAGAGGTCGTATGTAAAAGCCAACTTTGAGAAATTAATTAATTAAATATATAATTATTTATAAAGCGCCCCCCACTCTTTCTTTCACGTTCAGATTCAAAAAAAAACCTAAATTGATCGACGCGCCTACCCCCAGGCGGACCACCGCGCCGTCGCTACTGGCGCCAGGCCCCACCTCGCCATCGCCCCCTCCACCTTTCCTCCTTCCTCCCTCCATCGATCAGACCCCCCCCCCCCCCCCCCGTCATCGAAGCCTGCTGCGCGACCCCCCCTGAAGCGAACGCCTCCACCTCATCGATGGCCTCCCCAATCAGAACAGCACCACCTACGCGACAACCATCCGCCCTCTCGACGGCCTACGCCTCCTCCAGCATCCGCAAATCGACGTGGACAGCCCCTCCTCTGAGTAAATCAAATATAGTGAGTTTTTGATTGATTTTACTGAAAGTAATTAATTTATTTGCTGATTAAACAATGATTAAGTTATATAAAACATTGTATATAAAAATCTGATTTTTATAGAGTAGGTAAAATAGAAAAGATTAGATTTTTAAAATAGAAAAGATTAGATTTTTATATATTGAATAGCAAAGTAAAAATTCTATTTTTATATATTGAATAGAAAAGTAAAAATTCGATTTTTATATATTGAATAGCAAAGTAAAAAATCGATTTTTATATATTGAATAGCAAAGTAAAAATTCGATTTTTATATATTGAATAGCAAAGTAAAAGTTCGATTTTTATATATTGAATAGCAAAGTAAAATTTCGATTTTTATATATTGAATAGCAAAGTAAAAATTCAATTTTTATATATTGAATAGCGAAGTGAAAATGTGATTTTTATATATATAGTGGCTACGGGCAACGAAAGCGACAAAAGGCGAGAACGACGAAGACTTCTACGTTTGAAGTGTCGTGAAGTTGGGATAGCTATCGGTGAGAACTTCTCACCTTTCAATTTCTTTTTCTAGTTATATATATATACTAGGATGCAGACGGTGTTTAGTAGCACCCGACACCCGTCATCCACAGACCATGGATGGCTTGTTTGTTAAATTGTTTGGTTGTGTAGTTGGTTAGTTTATTTGGTCTGAATTGAATTGTTTGGTGAAATGGAATGGATTTGATTGATGTGTGAATGGCGTGGGCCTTCATTAGACCGGGGATAAGGCTAGGCCTTGTCCCATTTCTAGTATCGTGCCGTTATGCCGCCGAAATTTTCTAAAATAAGTTAGAAAATTAAAAATATCATTTTTATTTTGTAAATGAACTGAATAAAAATTCATGTGTTAAAATAAAATGTTTTATCGTTAAAAATATAATTTTTAACGTGAATGTGAATAAATAAATATTCATTTACAAACCGGACGGTTTGTTTATGTACACCTATTTGAATGACATTGATTGGGACGATAAATTTTACACATCGCCCAACTGCACAAATAAAATCTGTGTTTGTTGATTTGAAACCCCACACGGGTGTTGGGATGAAATTTGAAGTTCACTCATCCTGATTGATTAAATATGTCGATCGATAGATTGACAGGCTGTTATAAGCGTTAGATATCTATATTTGATGCTTATACAGTGTAGTGCACTTTGGTTGATGGTTGATTATTTTTCAATGCTATTATATACATGTGTTGTATGGAAATCCATATAATTAACTTTATATGGTAATTGATTGGGCCTCATTCCAATTTAGAAAATAAAGAATTTTATAAAATAAAGGTTCATGTGTTGACTGTACTCATCCGTTGAGATTAGTCATGTGTTGAACGAAATATTTTAACAATAAAATTTACATCTTTATCTTTATAAAATAAAGGTTCATGTGTTGACAGTACTCATCCGTTGAGATTAGTCATGTGTTGAACGAAGTATTTTAACAATAAAATTTACATCTTTATCATATATAGAATTAGAAATCAACTGGAAAACAGATGAAATGAGTGGTCTCCTGGATATTAATCTGATGTTGGTTTCGGCCTTCGGGGTTAATATTCAGAAAATCGTTCTCTTACTAGTTTACGGTTGGAGTCTGATTTTAAATCAAACGATAGATACCTTAATTTTCATAAAATATATTAAATAACAAAAATAGTCACATGTGGACAGTACTCATTCGTTGAGATTAGTCGTGTGTTGACAAAGATATAGAGTCGTGTATTGAAAGAAATATAGATCCATTTGTTGAATATAAAGCCGTGTTGATTAGATTGACGTCATTTTGACGTGAACGACATTTATATCGATTTTATGCATTAAAAATGAATATTGAAAAGTGATTTCGAAATCGAATATTTTGAAATGAAATTTGAATTGAATCGAATAGAAAACCAATTTGAATTGAATCGAATAGAAAAACAATTTGAATTGAATCGAATAGAAAACCAATTTGAATTGAATCGAATAGTAAACCAATTTGAATTGAAATGAATATAAAACGATTTCGAAATGAATTGAATATGAAACGATTTCGAAATGAATTGAATATGAAACGAATTCGAAATGAATTGAATTGAAAATGAATTCGAATTGAATTAAAAACGAATTGAAATGAATTCAAATTGAATTGAAATTTGAATTGAATAGAAATGAATTTTAAAACGAATTTATAAGGAAAAATTCAATTTTGATTTGAATTGAAATGGAAGTTGAAATTGTTTTTGAAACGAATTCAAAACTATTTATAAAATTTGTTTTGAATAGTAATCGACGAAATATATATTATATATATAATATAATGGCCTGAATAGAACGCGCCGCGCCGCGGCAGTTCATAAATTTCGACCATATATTTCAAACAAACATTAAGGGAGATCTGACCGTCGGATTCTCCTAAAACCGGAACCGTTGGGTTCGTATCGGAAAGAGATTTCTAACGAATATTAGAAATTAGAAATCTAACGGTTGGATTTGGAGATACGTCCAAATCGAATTTGGAAAAGGTCGCTGTAAGTGCAGTTCGATGGCCGTTGTTGGAAATCGACTGTATGGACCTTGATAAAATTATTAAAAATAGTAATAATTTGTGTAAAATCATAAGAAATGATTTGGGGAAGATTGGGATGAAAAATCCATATTTGAAAAGATAAAAATAGATTTTTATCGAAATGAACTAGTTTTGAACTGAAATTTAAAACCCATTTATTTTTAAATAAATAAATTGGATTTGAAATGGGTTTGAAATAGAATTGATTTGTGGGTTTATCGTGAGCAGTGTTTTAAATAACACTTGTTCTTTAACCCGATAATAAATAGAATGTAATTTGGGTTTGTCGTGAACTGTGTTTTAAATGACATTAGTTCTTTAACCCGGTAAAAGGAGTTTTAAATGAATCTACAATTAGATTGAAATGTGTATTAATAATCTAAATTATCAAATTTTGAAAATAAGCGAGAATGGAGTATCACCAGTTCTTGTTGCTGGCCCTGAGTAGGCCGGGTACGCATGATAGGGGGTTCTCGCTTCGCGGTTTGGTGGCGAACGGGAGACTCTTACCCCTACATGTCGCTGGGTAGAGCGTTGGTTTGCCAGTAGGCGCGAGACTCGAGAGGGTCGCCGTAAAACAAGGGAATTGGGGGACCAGTGTGAGTCGCGGTGGGTTTTACCTGCTGCTTGGGGGATGAAGGGATGGTTGCAAAGCCTACCGGATTTCGCCGGCCGTCACATTTGGTATCAAAGCTTTGGTTTATAGAGCTCGAGAACAAGACACATTAGAACCATACGAAAGAATTCATCAGATATTGGATTAGCAATATCCAATTAGAATGACTCGTTAGAGATAGGATCAGTAATATCCTAGAACGAGTGTGAAGAGTATATTTTTCAAATGAAAACAATTTTGTTTTGAAAATTTAAACCATTTTATACGTATTTGAATATTTATTTATTTTGAATTTGGACAATCCAGTATATAAAGGTTTTGCATATACGCGTCATGAACGTATATTCGAAGTTTTAATATATTAGATAGATATAGAGTCACACTCTAGTCGGCCGGAGATGGTACTGATAATTGTCATGACATCATCAGTATTTATGTTCGTGTTTCGAAGGTATGATATCTATATATTTCCATCAGGCTGGTGTGAGAACCAAAACTAATATAGCTAGAATACATTGTTATGAATTGGCATCAAAAACATGATTTTTTGTATATGTATCAAATTTATGAATTTGAAACTCTAATCCACTAATTGATTGATGTTTGTGTTGTTTGTTTATTTGTTTGATAATTTTGAACCATTATGCCTAATTGAACCAAATATTGAATTGTATTGAAAATTGGTCGTATTTGCTTGCGTATACATATACTTACATTGAACAGGTCATAGCAAGGAGGCTAGAGCCGAAGAATAAAATTTGTTTGCCCGACAAATAGGTACATATTTATTATAATTTACTGTTTTGTTTGGGTGATGATGATTTTATGAGCCTATTGGCTAGCCGCTTGGCTTTTTCTTTTTCTTTTTGAGATCAGAAGGCCTGTATGGCAATTTCGGGATTTTCCCGTGGCTCCCGGTGCAGGGGAGGTTATGGCGAATTTTTTCGAAAATTTAGGGTGTTAGCCAAATTTTTGAAAATTTGAAAATACTCAGAAACTGAAAAGTTGGAGAATGGAAGCCAGATGAACGTAGAGTTGATTAATCAAACCACTTTCGACTTTGTTCCTTTTCGGGGACGAAAAGTTTTAAGTGGGGGAGATTGTAATAACCCGGAAATTCTGAGCCAGTTTGAAATTTTTATTTTGGCAATTTTAGCGAATTTTGAATATTTAAAATTGATTATTTTAAATAATATCGACAAGAAATTTATTTGGAATATAATTCGAACGTATATATTTATACGCGTCGTCGTTAGAATATATAATTTTATATATAATTATAAATAGAATTGAAAATGGCGCGGTAGTTCGATAATTCGATTTCAAACTTCAATTGAACGTACCGGGTGCAAAACAATCCGGATTTTAGTGAAACCAAAAACATTAGGATCTAATTAGGAATATCTTTCCAACGAATCCGAAAAATCAAAATTTCATAGCGGGAATCAAAAGATATGTCCAGTTGAAAATTCTGAATAGTCGCTATGGAATTCAGGCCCTTAAAAATAGACATTTTGCAAACGACCTCGGATTTCGACGAAACCTCTTTTGTTGGGTCCGTGATGTCAAATTATTGCTAGATTCCAAATTTCATAATTTTTCGAATCAATATGTGAGCGTGGCAAAGGAAAACGCGTTTGACCAGTTTCAGTTGATTTTAATCGACTGGAAATTGACCATTTTTCCAACGGCCTCAGAATTCGACGAAACTAGTTTTATTAGGACCGTATCGTCAATACGAAGCCAGAAAATATTTTTCTGCAATTTTTAGAGTTAGTATGTGACCCCAGTAAATTGAAATGCGCATTCAAATGCAATATATAGAGTTATATGTTGATTTTAAACGGAAACTGATCGAAATGATCGAATCAGCCTACGATACCTATCCCATTGTGTTCGGAATGGGGGTAATTAGCTATGGACGACAGGCGGTGGGCCTCGTTTAAAGGTCGTATGTAAAAGTCAACTTTGAGAAATTAATTAATTAAATATATAATTATTTATAAAGGCCCCCCCACTCTTTCTTTCACGTTCAGATTCAAAAAAAAAACTAAATTGATCGACGCGCCTACCCCCAGGCGGACCACCGCGCCGCCGCTACTGGCGCCAGGCCCCACCTCCCCATCGCCCCCTCCACCTTTCCTCCTTCCTCCCTCCATCGATCAGACCCCCCCCCCTCGTCGAAGCCTGCTGCGCGACCCCCGAGACCCCCCCCCCCCCGAAGCGAACGCCTCCACCTCATCGATGGTCTCCCCAATCAGAACAGCACCACCCACGCGACAACCATCTGCCCTCTCGACGGCCTGCGCCTCCTCCAGCATCCGCAAATCGACGTGGACAGCCCCTCCTCTGAGTAAATCAAATACAGTGAGTTTTTGATTGATTTTACTGAAAGCAATTAATTTATTTGCTGATTAAACAATGATTAAGTTATATAAAACATTGTATATAAAAATCTGATTTTTATAGAGTAGGTAAAATAGAAAAGATTAGATTTTTAAAATAGAAAAGATTAGATTTTTATATATTGAATAGCAAAGTAAAAATTCGATTTTTATATATTGAATAGCAGAGTAAAAATTCAATTTTTATATATTGAATAGCAAAGTAAAAATTCGATTTTTATATATTGAATAGCAAAGTAAAAATTCGATTTTTATATATTGAATAGCAAAGTAAAAATTCGATTTTTATATATTGAATAACAAAGTAAAAATTCGATTTTTATATATTGAATAGCAAAGTAAAAATTCGATTTTCATGTATTGAATAGCAAAGTAAAAATTCGATTTTTATATATTGAATAGCGAAGTGAAAATGTGATTTTTATATATATAGTGGCTACGGGCAACGAAAGTGACAAAAGGCGAGAACGACGAAGACTTCTACATTTGAAGTGTCGTGAAGTTGGGATAACTATCGGTGAGAACTTCTCACCTTTCAATTTCTTTTTCTAGTTATATATATATATACTAGGATGCAGACGGTGTTTAGTAGCACCCAACACCCGTCATCCACAGACCATGGATGGCTTGTTTGTTAAATTGTTTGGTTGTGTAGTTGGTTAGTTTATTTGGTCTGAATTGAATTGTTTGGTGAAATGGAATGGATTTGATTGATGTGTGAATGGCATGGGCATTCACTAGACCGGGGATAAGGCTAGGCCTTTTCCCATTTCTAGTATCGTGCCGTTATGCCGCCGAAATTTTCTAAAATAAGTTAGAAAAATAAAAATATCATTTTTATTTTGTAAATGAACTGAATAAAAATTCATGTGTTAAAATAAAATGTTTTATCGTTAAAAATATAATTTTTAACGTGAATGTGAATAAATAAATATTCATTTACAAACCGGACGGTTTGTTTATGTACACCTATTTGAATGACATTGATTGGGACGATAAATTTTACACATCGCCCAACTGCACAAATAAAATCTGTGTTTGTTGATTTGAAACCCCACACGGGTGTTGGGATGAAATTTGAAGTTCACTCATCCTGATTGATTAAATATGTCGATCGATAGATTGACAGGCTGTTATAAGCGTTAGATATCTATATTTGATGCTTATACAGTGTAGTGCACTTTGGTTGATGGTTGATTATTTTTCAATGCTATTATATACATGTGTTGTATGGAAATCCATATAATTAACTTTATATGGTAATTGATTGGGCCTCATTCCAATTTAGAAAATAAAGAATTTTATAAAATAAAGGTTCATGTGTTGACTGTACTCATCCGTTGAGATTAGTCATGTGTTGAACGAAATATTTTAACAATAAAATTTACATCTTTATCTTTATAAAATAAAGGTTCATGTGTTGACAGTACTCATCCGTTGAGATTAGTCATGTGTTGAACGAAGTATTTTAACAATAAAATTTACATCTTTATCATATATAGAATTAGAAATCAACTGGAAAATAGGTGAGATGAGTGGTCTCCTGGATATTAATCTGATGTTGGTTTCGGCCTTCGGGGTTAATATTCAGGAAATCGTTCTCTTACTAGTTTACGGTTGGAGTCTGATTTTAAATCAAACGATAGATACCTTAATTTTCATAAAATATATTAAATAACAAAAATAGTCACATGTGGACAGTACTCATTCGTTGAGATTAGTCGTGTGTTGACAAAGATATAGAGTCGTGTATTGAAAGAAATATAGATCCATTTGTTGAATATAAAGCCGTGTTGATTAGATTGACGCCATTTTGACGTGAACGGCATTTATATCGATTTTATGCATTAAAAATGAATATTGAAAAGTGATTTCGAAATCGAATATTTTGAAATGAAATTTGAATTGAATCGAATAGAAAACCAATTTGAATTGAATCGAATAGAAAAACAATTTGAATTGAATCGAATAGAAAACCAATTTGAATTGAATCAAATAGTAAACCAATTTGAATTGAAATGAATATAAAACGATTTCGAAATGAATTGAATATGAAACGATTTCGAAATGAATTGAATATGAAACGAATTCGAAATGAATTGGATTGAAAACGAATTCGAATTGAATTGAAAACGAATTGAAATGAATTCAAATTGAATTGAAATTTGAATTGAATAGAAATGAATTTTAAAACGAATTTATAAGGAAAAATTCAATTTTGATTTGAATTGAAATGGAAGTTGAAATTGTTTTTGAAACGAATTCAAAACTATTTATAAAATTTGTTTTGAATAGTAATCGACGAAATATATATTATATATATTATATATATAATATAATGGCCTGAATAGAACGCGCCGCGCCGCGGTAGTTCATAAATTTCAACCATATATTTCAAACGAACATTACGGGAGATCTGAACGTCGGATTCTCCTAAAACCGGAACCGTTGGGTTCCTATCGGAAAGAGCTTTCTAACGAATATTAGAAATTAGAAATCTAACGGTTGGATTTGGAGATACGTCCAAATCAAATTTGGAAAAGGTCGCTGTAAGTGCAGTTCGATGGCCGTTGTTGGAAATCGACTGTATGGACCTTGATAAAATTATTAAAAATAGTAATAATTTGTGTAAAATCATAAGAAATGATTTGGGGAAGATTGGGATGAAAAACTCCATATTTGAAAAGATAAAAATAGATTTTTATCGAAATGAACTAGTTTTGAACTGAAATTTAAAACCCATTTATTTTTAAATAAATAAATTGGATTAAAAATGGGTTTGAAATAGAATTGATTTGTGGGTTTATCGTGAGCAGTATTTTAAATAACACTTGTTCTTTAACCCGATAATAAATAGAATGTAATTTGGGTTTGTCGTGAACTGTGTTTTAAATGACATTAGTTCTTTAACCCAGTAAAAGGAGTTTTAAATGAATCTACAATTAGATTGAAATGTGTATTGATAATCTAAATTATCAAATTTTGTAAATAAGCGAGAATGGAGTATCAGCAGTTTTGCTCCAAAGCGATAGTTAAACCTTTAATTAGATTTGAACGTGAAATGGTAATTAATTTTACTGATAACACCGCGGTGTTAGATAAGGAGTATTACCAGTTTTGCTTCATGGGGTGAATAGGTTGGGATTGGGAAATAAAATAAATGATTACTTCGGTGTGGTTCGCTAATCTCGACTAGTTTGGAAAACCATAATTTGGTTTGAAATGACATCCAAAGGAAGATTAAAGGATAAATTTTAAAGAATTTATCTTGGATAAAATTAATGGGAACCTTTCCCTGAGAATTTGAATTGGAATGAGGCGTATGTTGTGTTTGTGTAACATTCGTTTTAATATACGCGGGTTGTTCGGAAAGTCCGGGTTTATACCCATTCTGAATAACCGATTCGACGATATGTCGAAGATGAAGACGGTGGTCGAAGACCGGAAGTCTTCACATCGTTTGGGCGATTACTGATGATCTTGATTGGGCTGTACACCCAAGATGAGAGAATCAGTTGGTTGTCATCCAGACGTACTTGGAGATCGATGGATATGCGAGGAAAGTGCCTCCGGTTTCGTTCAGACCCAGAACGAACTTGTAAATGGATTTTGTGTCTGACATTGGATTTTATTCTGTGTTGATTGATTTCTGTTAAATATATATCTGTTTGGCGGCGGAGAATTTATTCTCTTGCTTAACGCTCTTCTCTGAGACGTACGAGCTTAGAGGTTATATATCGATAGATATCAATTGCATGGCATGAACTGCCAGTGTGGCATGCTGAGTTGCATAGATCAAGGCTTCTGTTGAAAAGCAAAGTCTTGTGGTTGATGATCAAAGCACGGCCTTTGTGGCGTAGCTTTGTGTATAACATGAATTCGCGAGCCTCACACCTCGGTATGAGTTAAAAACGGGATACGGACCACTGGGAGAGCACGACGTTTCTTTCTAGCTTTGGTGGTGTCAGTGACTTACCAGCCCTGACATTTATATACTTTTCACCTTTGTGGTTGTTGGAATGAGGCGCCTCGATATAGGTCTGTAAGGACCGGGAAACATGTGTTTAGGAATTGCCAATCCTCTAACGTAAGTGAGGACCGACCCAGCCGATCCAGGGTTGCCCAGAGTGCGTAGTCCTGAGACATTTGCTAGAGTGTCTCGAAGCGGAGAGGAGCTTGCCCCTTGCCTCGACTCATGACGGAAATCCAATTTCCAATACGTGTATTTCGGCTTTATTTGTAGAGCCTAGTATGGCGACATAGTGGTATGGGGCACTTATGTCGTCTATGATTTATATTTATGATTGAAATTGTTTTGACACTATACACTTATTATAGTATCAAATGATTTGTTTTAAACGTACCAAGCATGTTTGGCTATTATAAGGGAAAACCCTATCCTCCGGCTTGCGTTGCATTGTGTGATGGGACCTGGGTCTTATAATAGCTTCATTTTTCGAAAAAGCATTGCGTTGTTTATCTATATGCACTGGTATTCTTGGGAGGAAACCCGTTCCATGTCATACGGCGTGGTCCCTTGAATTACTCTCTTTTAAAGTAAACGTTTAAATAACTGTTTTAGTTCTCACCCCAGTCACATGACTGACCTGAAGTTTATTGTTTTAACCTAAACTCTGGGTGCCCCTATTTTCGACACGGGCAGCTAGTAGTTTTGGTTTTGCAGATTTATATTCACAGGATCCTGGTTTACAGCTGGAATGATAACCGGAAAGCTCTGTATCCGTATATCACCTTCAGTTGTGCTTTGTATTATTTTCCGCTGCTATGTAATTTATTGTAATCTATGATATTTATTCGAATGTAATTTATTCAATCATACTCTGTATTGTATTCTGATGGAATTGTTGTAATAACAATGAAATGTTCTTCCGTTTGTGTTCTGATATTTCCTGTTCTCAAACGAACAGGGGTTTCAAACGATCTAGATCGGTTTAACGACTGATTCGGATCGAGCGAAATTCCCGGCCGTCACAACTTTATTGATGGACTACCTAGATCGAGGAAGGGAAACACGAGTATTTGGGTTATAGTAGACCGATTGACAAATAGTGTTCACTTTATTCCAGTCAAGACCAAGACGACGACAACATGGTTAACATCAGTATACCTTAGAGAAATCATCCGACATCAGTACAGTAAGCGACCATGACCCCATCTTCACAAGCGAGTTTTGGACGAGCTTACAAGAGGCACTAGGCACACAGTTACGACTTAACACAACTTATCTCCCTCAGACCGATGGACAGACCAAAAAGGTCAATAGTGTTCTCGATGATTTATTGAGACTGTGTATCCTAGATTTCGGAGGGATTTGGGAGGAGCATCTCCCATTGATTGAGTTTGCCTACAATAATAGTTATCAGTCGAGCATTGGTATGACACCTTTGGAGGCACTTTATGAACGACCTTGCAGATCGCTGACATGTTGGTGGCAGTCTACGGACAGACTTCTACTTTGGCTTGAGATGATTAGAGAGACTTCTTATAAGATAGATTTTATTCATAGATGGATGAAACCGCCTTAGGACGGACAGAGGTCATACGCCGATCAGAGGAGGACCGACTTACAATTTGAGGTAGGAGATATGGTGTTTATTAAGGTGTCATCTTTAAGAAATGTTGTTCGCTTTGGCTCAGTAGGGAAGTTGACGCCAAAGTTTGTAGGGTCATTCCCCATAGTTGAGAGGATAGGCCAAATGGCATATAATGTTAGACTACTAGTGAGGCTGGCGAGAGTTCACGACGTGTTCCATGTTTCCCACTTAAGGAAATCTCTACATGATTCAGCAGAGGTAGTAGAGCCAAGTAACCATGAGGATGTTGAAGTTGAAAAGGAGACACAAGTTAGGAAAGTTCCTACCCATATTTTTGGATAGGAAGTTAAGAAGCTAGCAACAAGAAGATCAAGTTAGTGAAGGTGCAATGGGAAAAAGACCGTAATGATGCGACATAAGAACCTGAAGACAAGATTCATGCTTCTTACCCTGTTCTCTTTGAAGTATGTTCTTAATTCCTTTTTAAGCTTTTGAATTTGAATTTTTTTTTCCTATCGTTTGAATCCTCAATCCTTAGGTTGAAAGCCTATGGTTAAAAACATGTGTAATGGACACATATACACACACATTAGGCACTTGATCGACTCAAGCACTTACATATTGCATATGGATGTGTGCGCATTTTTAATTTCCAAATGGATGAAAATAGTTGAATCATCACATGAATGTTGGATCTTAATGAATGGTTGTGAACACATATAGAATTTATATGTACTATTAGGATTCTTTTGCATACATATTGAATAATGGAGGTCAACTGAATCAATGGACCGCCTGATTTTCGCATTAGTTTATGGACATATACACAACACCATTGCATATGTTCATACAAAGGATTATAAATTTTAAGGACAATGGATGCCAGTGGTTGATGGACGAGTATATGGGTGTAGGCCTTACTCAATAACATTCTTCTTAACTTGAAGATTTCGGGGACGAAATCCTTTAAGGAGGGGAGAATGTAACACCTCATATTTTAACACACAATAAATATATAAAGAAGATAATAAAATGTACATTAAATAACAAAATATTCGGAATTAGGTAAAATAGACCTCAACGTTATGTTTGTTATGAAATTCTGGTTCACATAGACTCTTGGTTTTCGTAAATCGGATTAAGTATGAAGAAGTTATGAACTGAAAAAGATCAAATTGAAATAATAAAAAATTAAAAAATTAATAATGTAGAAAACAATAATCATGTGTCGACCCGACCATACATGGTCGACCATGTTGAAGGTGGGTCGACCCACCTGCATACAGTACAAATTCTTACGTCTGAACCTGGACTTTTTATATCCTATATTCTTTCCTGACTCAGCTTGAGGTGTACGGTTTGATTTGATAACCTAATATCACATGATTTAGAATTATCCGAACTTATCTATAAATAGGCTAGTAGCCTCATCATTTTTTTACACACAAACATTTTTCATCTTCAAATGATTTGCATCTGAAAATTAACAGTACTTAAAAGTTTATATGTTATTGTTCTTTTTACTGTCAATTATTTATTTAGTTTTCAGTTATTACATTTATATGTACATTATGCTTCTTTTTGTTTTAGATTTATTTATAGTCTTATGCCTAATTATTCAGTTTATTTGTTTTTGAGTCGGATCTGTCTTTCTCCTTTTTCTTTTCATATTACGCTGAGCTTAAGCCATCGAGAGCGTAGGCCATTTCCATTAGAATTGCGTAAAATTGGAATACTTGTAATGCTAATTAAAAAAGGGAGATTTGAGCATATTGGAACATGAGAACCATTAACTGTATATTTAGGATAACATGTAAACATGTTAATCTGAATAGGTTAAACTTAATTTCATATTAAGTAGAACATGTTATGAAAAATATGAGAATTAGATGTAAATTTAATTGAACATATTACTATAGTCTATATACATCTGAGCATGTGTATGTCTGTTTTGGGGAAGGGTTGTACACAGAATTACATTTAATATAAAATATCATTTACAGCTATACTTATTAATTAACTTAAACCAGCTAAGTTAAACCTGGCTATTAATAACTAAGAAGTTCCACGTCTGCTGTTTATATCCAGTTTTTGAACTCTTATAAATCCTAGTTTACTTGGGGGACCAAGCCTAAGGGTGACTTGTGTCAATTCTGCTATTGCTTGGGACCAATATCAATCAGTATCCCTGTTGATATCATATCGGGGACTCGCACTAGGTAGGGGCCTGGGCACGCTTTATTGATCTAGATTGTAAGAGGTTCAAAATCTTGGAGGTGGGTACAGGCACGTTCTGGCGGAGTCATGAGTGTACATGGGTCTGATGGGTGAAACTAAAACGTTGTAACATCGGCAGATGGGGTTGTGTCTTTAAAGTTGATGGGTTTGGGACTGATATCCCCTACTGCCCTGGTTAGCACATGTTATTCATGTCTGTAGGGGGCCGATCGCTGGGTAGTAATTAGGGTAAAAGCTAATCCTATTATTCTGATAGTTGGTGCAGAACTTTGTTCTTAGGATATAACTAAGAAGCTTACTTGATCCTTACCTTGTCTCGTTTATCTCGTACTTGCGTACTTTATTGTATTTTCTTACCTAGTATTATTGATCTGTCTTACTTCATGCTTATGCTAAAATCGCTAGAACTCGCCAACCTTTATGTCTAACCTATTTTGTTTTCCTTCTCTCTCTTTCTTTTCTCCCCAGGTTCTCAGGGCGGTAGACAGTAACAATGATCGTGATTTCTTGATTCAG
Source organism: Allium sativum (assembly GCA_030737875.1). Lineage (NCBI taxonomy): Eukaryota > Viridiplantae > Streptophyta > Magnoliopsida > Asparagales > Amaryllidaceae > Allium > Allium sativum. The sequence continues at coordinate 195,835,366 of CM060910.1, read as the reverse complement.
CTCGGACTTGGATTACTTCTCATTCTATGTATTACTTCAGTTTCTTTTCTATGTTCATTGTTATGGCATATGAGGGATATTATTTTATGGTTTTGTACTGATGGTTTATCAGGCTGATGATTATGAATATGATATTTCAAAATGTAATGTTGAATTTGGTTTGAAATAAAAATTTGAAAAATTATATTCTGCTGCATTTTATATTCTGTCTTATTAAAATTAGTCTTTGTATTATTATTGCACTTTACAGAACTTAATGCATCCTCGTATGGGTGACATCCAGGGACGTAGGGTGTCATAACAATTTGATAAAATTATAATATCCATCATTTGTGTTGAACGAGAGGCAAGTGATCACGACTAAATATGCTTCCTTATTTTATTTTCCTTGATTCATCTGGTCATCTTTGATGGAATGCTTTAGTTGTAGCCCTCGAATTGTTTTTACTGTGCCTGAGTGCCTTGTGATAGGTTGGAGACATTTTCTTTCGTTATTTGGCTTTGAACTCGCATCTTTTATTTCCATAAATTTGTGCTTTTCGCCATATGTATGGTTTTATAAACTCCAGATGCTTGAATAAGTTTTGTTTTTCCCTACAATGACACTCGATTCCTTGTCAATACATGATTTATTATGGGTATAAAACAAGGTGAAAAAGAAAATAGACTATTTATGAGAAGAAAACTCCTATTGATGTCATTAGTGGTTTCCTTCGTAGGTCACTCTTTAAATTTTCTTTAATAAAGCATTTTTGAACCTTTTGTGTACCATTTGCTCCATATTATGGTACTTTTCATCTTTATGCCCACACACTCGATGATAGGTGAAACAGCTTCTTTTTTCATTCGACTCCGATAATCCTTCACTAATGGTGTTGCTGAGCTCCTGATGTTGCTTTATATTTCCTTTTTCATTAAATTTTTCCTTAATATAGATAAACTTGTCATCTAAAGGATAAAAGTCATGCAATTCTTCACATTTTTTGAAGATGAGGTTTTTCAGAAAGAAGCTAGCTCAAGAAGTCCCGAGTGTATAGCTATTAACTTCTCCTTATCTGTGGTGCACTTCACTTTGGGTGATTCAACATGAAATCTTTTAGGGTAATTGTTGAGTAATTCTCTTAGTTCCTGCATGAGTCTAGTTTACTCGTAAATGCTAGTTCTCAATTCCTTTCATATGTGGAAGTGTATATTGAGTATTGAGAATAGTTGTTCCCAAAATTTGATGATTAGGTCGCGATAATATCTACACCATCTACTTGCTTCTTCACGAAATCTTGCATCGAATTGCATCGGAGGCATTATATATATTCATTAGCTCTCAAAATATTGGAAAAGGTGTTCCTCCGGATCCACGATGCCATCATATCTAAGCAGTGAGACTGTTATATTTGCAGAGTTTCAATGGATATTATTTCTTTTGAAAAAGTAATTCCTTGGGACATCCTATCTTTTCTCATGTTAAAGTTTTCCTTTTCTCTTAAATCTGATTTTCTATTCTCTTAAGGTAAATTCACCTTTGATGCTTGTCATCTTTCACATGTGATTAGGTTTTCAAGTTGCTCAAGGAAAATTCCACCCTAATTTCCCAACTTTACGATGTTAGTTTCCAAGATTTCACTACACAGATTTCCACTTTGAAGGAGTCGGAAATAAAATTTAAGGTGATTTTTGGACGAAAGCCTATTCAACAAGCTTTCCCTTATCACAAAGTATTTGTCCCCTACTTTGGATTTCAGCTTCGTTTCTGACCTCCTTTGTCAAGGCTGAGGGTTTCTCTTCCCACATGCTTGTAGTGTCAAGAGTTGGAGGTATGTTATTTTCCAATGCCTATGCGAGGTTTGCCCTCTGATTGGTACTCTTCTATAGCCTAACCATCGTAACAATCTTTATACTCTCGTGGCTGATAGTGATGAAGTAAGAAATATGGTTGAAGGTTCAAACCTCTTTCTAGCGCCAAAATGTTAACCATAAAAATGTCAACGCCTAAAAAGAAGACAATCCTGGTTGAATTCCAATAGCAAATTACTAATGATGAATACGTCCCTTCGGTTTGAAATTTTTTATCACCTTCAGTACGTAAAGTGACTTTCAGTTGAAGACATCATGATACTTTCATGACAAAAACAAAAAAAACGAGCAAATAAGAAAAAGACACAATTATCCCTCAAAATACTCAAGATCTACACTTTTATTTGGTTACATATATGAGTATGGATATTGTGGAATAAAATCGAGAAAATCTCCTAATTTGATTCCTGAATTAGGGTTTGCTTCCGAGAATTAAGTACGAGAATTTAGAATGGGAAAAGTTTGCCCTGAATCTAGATCCTTAGTGTCGTATTTGCAAATGTGGGCGACCATCCTATTTTCCCATGTAACAACCTGAAATTTTAGTCAATTTTAAAATGAGAATTTAAATAGAATTGAACAATTTTTTTTAAAATGTATATATGGTTTTAATTTGAAAATATACCATTTGAATTTCGATTTAATTAAATATCGGATTAACGAAATATTCAGCATTGAAAATATTTGTCGATATTAAAATATGATGTAGTAAGTAGCTAAGTATTTTAATTTGTGACATTTAAATTAAGTATTTAAGTTAAGATTACGTTAAACTAAAACAATTCCTAAGTCAATTCTTAGTGGCTTCTCACAGAAGCCTAGGTGTTGATGGCTTCTCTTGGAAGCCAATTTTTTGTGGCTTCTCTTGGAAGCCATTTCTTAATGGCTTCTCTTGGAAGCCAATGCTTAGTGCCTTCCTCCTTAAGCTTCTTAATACTTATCTTATGCTCAGTGCTTTCCTTTAGTGGCTTCTCTTGCAAGCTATTTCTCAGTTGCTTCTCTTGGAAGCCAAATCTTAGTGGCTTCTCAAAGAAGCTAAAGAAAGTAAGAAGACAATTTTGTTTTTTCTTCCTTAAGTTTATGGCTTCATAAGGAAGCCTTAACACATGTATACTTACATGACATGTGTCCATAAGTTAATATCAGAAATGCCCTTATACATGGCTATATAAAGGCATCTACACCCTTTTATTTTCATTCCATCCTTACCTCCTCCCTTCTTTTCCTTCCTCCTCCCTTATATCTTTCGGCCTAACCCCACTTTAAAAAAAAAAAAGTAATGAAAAGAAGAAAAAGAAGCAAAGGAGGTAAATCTTGGAGCTAGAGATCATTAGGCAATGCTTGGACTTCACGGGGTGAGAAAATCTAAACGTATTAAAGGTTTTGGTTGCTTATTTATGTGATGCACATATGATGTTTGATGAAATGTTTCTTAGAAAATTAATAGTATATTTGTGGTTATAATGATGGTGTATGTTTGCTAATAACCCATAAGTAGATTCATAAAGTTAAAATGGCATCTTGCTTAGTTTGGAAGTGAAACACCTTATGTTAGTTCACAACAATCATACCTTTATGGAATATCATAAATATACATGCCTTGATTTAAATTTGGTAATATGTTTGGGTTATTAGTAAGTGATTTGATATGGTTAAAGATGTTAAAGCACTAAAGGTTCAGCCTTTATGGACAAAATCACATAAAGGTGTGATCTTTAGGTGGAAATTCATGAATACATAAAAGAAAACCAAGATCTTTATGGAATATTAGTTATATACACGACTTAGTTGTTTTGTGGTGGTATGTTTGAATTATTTGCAAGTAATTTGATGTGGTAAAAGACGATGAACCCCTAAGGTTTTGATCTTCATGTGTAACCATACGTAAAGATGAAGTTTGCATGAGAAATCAATTTTTTAAAAAGGGTTTTAAGTTTGATTAAAAACATGCACACAACATGTTTGTGGAAATGTCTCAAAGAAATCTAAAGTGATTATATTATGAAATCTTCATGGATTAGGATTAAATTTAGTTCCTTAACACCCTTTGCTTTGGTTGGTGTTGTATGGATGGCCTATTAAGGCAATGGTGTGGTTAACTTATCGGTTTGGATGTTTGATTTGATTGATCTTTGGTCATGAATACCATTTGGTTGTTAATTAATAAAATGGAACCCAATTATGACACCAACATCTGATCTTAAATAACCAACGAGTTTAGTTACAACTCGTTAGACACATGACATCCTGTTTATGTTTATTGGATGTTTGTATATACCCAAATTCTCGGATATACAGGAGTTGAATGAATCTCATTCCAAAATCTGTTTTTTAATGATTATTTTGATAATAAATAATCAGGGAAAATAAAAGTTTGAATTTAAGTTCTAATACCTTTTGGATATGAAATTTAATTAATAACTATAAACTTTTGCAAAAGAAAGAATTGGGTTGAAGAAGTTAAAAACAAGTTATTGCTTTTCGAATTTTGAAAGCAATAATAAATGATTTCAAAGGTTTTGAAAGGAAATATCAAGTTTTAAAGATTTATGAACCCTTTTGGGGGAAAAATGAATTTGATATTTAACCGAACATTTAATTAAATATAAAGGTATTTAGACTTTTAATTAATAATCGAATCGTTAATAGTGATTAACTAGAGTTTCCAATGGTTAAAATTTGAATTGGAATTGAATAGAAACCAGATTGGTCATTGACTGAGATAATTCTCTATAGATGTTGACTTAGACTATTTGAAAGATTTTAAAAGGCTATTATCCCGCTTATAGTGTTTGTTGGATATGGAGGTTTATCGATTATAAACCAATGTGATTTCTGTAGAGATTCCAATATAAAAGGAAATATGATTTTGAGTTTGTTGTGAATGATGTCTTCAATAACATTGTTCTTTGGCCCACATAATAGTAAGTTAATTTTCTTAGTTAAGCAAATAAAAATATTTATTTATGAAGATGGTTTGAAACAGGAATGAACATGTTTTTGCATGAAGCAAATGGCGAATAATCGATAAGGATTATTCGAAAGAGTTAACTTGGAATTTGAAGTTAAGCAATCGCTTAAAGAATGGTTTGAATATTTAAGACTGAATAAGTTTTAATGGGAACTTAAATGATGAATATTCCGGAAGGGAACGAGATTCATGGAATCCTATACACCCTTGATTTTAAAGATGCGCTTATTTAGAAAGGTCGGCTTTTTACCCATTCCGAATAATTATACGACGTGATGCTGATGTCAAGATATCAACGACGATGGTGGAAGACCCATATTTCTTCACATGGAATGGATGGCCTGTTGATGCCTTGGGCGACGACCCATATGAGGTTGAAGTAGCAGCCAATCTGACCATACTTGAAGCGATTTGGTTTGCAAGGACTTGCACTCCTAGGCAGGGACGTGGAATCAAGTGCCTTCGGTTTCATTCCTATTCTCGAAATGGACTTGTTGATGGATTTCGTGTCTGACACTGTATTTTATAAAATACAGACTGAAATTTACTAAACATACTTCTGTTTGGTGAAGGAGAATTTATTCTCTTGCTTAACACCCTTCTTTGAGACGTACAAGCTCAAAGGTTGTATGTTGGTGAATAGCAGTTTGTGTTTTTAGGAATGATAGTGTGGCATGATAAGTGGAAATGATCATGGCTTTTGTCGAAAAGCAAGACCTTGTGGTTAAAGACCAAAGCATGGCTTAAATGCATAGCTTTGCGTATGATGTGACTTCACGGGCCTCACAACCCGGAGTGAGCCGAAATAGGATTATAGATCACAGGGGTAGGGATTTAACGTTCCATCTAGCAAAAGGTAACGCCATGGTATGAAGCCCAGGCATTTACTTATGTGGTTCGTTGGATGAGGCCCCTTAGACTAGGCCAATATACCTATATGACAGTCTACACACAGACTGAGGGACGTTATGTTCAGGCTGTTACTTTAATCCACGAAGTATGTTGGACTGACCTTGCCGCTCTAAAGGAGCCAAACGGGATTTTGGAACCTAGCCGGGGGTTCCGAATCGGAGTATGAAGATCCTTAGCCCAGGCTCATTGATGGAAATCCAACTTCCAATACGAAACCCTTTACGATTTTTCGGTTGTATACCTATATAGCCAACATAGTGGGATGGGGCACTATGCAAGCTAAAATTCATAAGTTTATTTTCGAAAGGATTTTTCACACACAAGTCATTATAATAGTATCAAATGTTTTCATTTCGAACTATGTCAAGCGTATTTTGTGATTAAAAGGCAAACCCTTATCCTCTGGTGTGCGCTTGCTTTGTGTGATAGGACCTTGGGCTTATAATCGTTCACTTTTCTAAAGTCACGTTTTCAAAATATGGTTTATGGTTTGCTATGTTTGGTTCTGGTTGCGATGGTTGTGCATGTATCCTTGGGAGGAAACCCGTTCCGCTACATGCAGCGTGGTCCCGAGATACCTATTCAAATTAAGGCTAAGTATAATATTAGTAATAAAAGTTTTCTCACACTAGTCCCACGACTGACCCGAAGTTTGTTTTTCCTTTGCAAACTGCGGGTGCCCAAAATTTCCACACGAGCAGTCTGTTAGTTTGCTTTTCAGTTATCGAGATCAGTTCAAGCTTGAAGACTTGGAGTTCCAGAAAGAGATGGAGTTTCATATGAAGGTCGGGCGTACTCTATTATCGGTATATTACATTAAGTCTTCATGGAGTAATGGTATGTAAAACCAGATTTGTATTCAAAAAAGTTTCCGTTGCAATAATATATTCTTATTATATTTTATCTGTTCCGCTGTGAGCTTTGTATTCCACTGTGTTTTCTCTAATAAACAATAACAAAACTTACTTTTGCTTACTTTGAATCGATATGGGTTCGGTTTTTGGTCGGTTTGAAGTGAGTGGAAGTGCGGATCGTTACATCCTAGGTCCTTTGTGAATGCGGAACTGAAGGCTCAATAAAGGTATCACGTTGTTTGCAGTTTTAAGATAGTCTGGAGTTGTTACTAAAGAAATGAATCTGATAAATGTGGAAAGAATAAGCTTTCACCTTCCATGCCATCGAGAGGTTACCTTCACTTAAACAAGGCTTCCCTACCCGAAGATTATTTTGTTAGAAATCATGCCCTTTGGTTGTTACTGAATGGGACTTTTCTTCATCTAAATGTACTCCTTGCTTCCTAACCTGAATTATTTTAGTGCCAATGACTTTATCAGGATAAAGAGAAAAATGCCCTTTGATTCAAATGAAGGGGCTTGTTCCTGTGAAGAGATGTCTTATCCTCCTTTATTGAGTGTGTAGTTGCCCTTGTAAGTATATAACCTTCGACTGAATCGAAGGACCATTCCCCTCACTCTTTGACTTTTTGTGACTTCTGATAGTATCCCCAGAATTATGGCGATGCTTTTGATGGTGCGAAAAGTTTTTTTTTTTAAATAATAATTATATAACAAAAGGGAGAATCTAGCCATTCTCCAACGGCTCACAAAAATGGTTTCCGGAAAACAGAAACCGTGCGCACACAAGGGAAGAGAAATGTAATGCCGCAACCAAGTAAACCACTAGGAGGACTAAAAACAACAATGACTACAGACACAGTCTATAACTGAAAAATGGCACCGCAGCAGTCGGAGGATCCGTAAAGAAAATCAAATATCCACAACGAGAGTCATAGACAGAGAACAAAGGACAAGGCCTCCAAAAATGAAAGAAGGCAAAGGAAGGAAATCCCCATAGTGCAGTCACTGAATCTCCAAGAACTCCGGCTCCTCCTACGCCCTCAAATCGCGGTGGGAAGCGAGTCCAAAGCCAAGGAAAATGGATAATCCTCCTGGTCTTCCAACATTCGCAGCAGCACCCGCTCCAGGGACCCAACTCGATAGCGACCAACAGCTCCCGACGTACCAAAACCAGCACCTAAAAACCATGATCTGCACAACTAGCAAACCAAATAAAACTAGGGGATAACAGAGGAAAAAGCAGCAATAATGCAGTGTAGAATAAAACAGAAGCAGACGCAAAAGCAGAAAACATAACTCAGCCAATGCCTTCCCTAGGAGTGGCGTTCACCGATAATACATCAAAGGTGACAGCCAACCTTCTAGAGCGGGAACCGATGACGCCCCTAAAGGCCTACCACGGAAAGCAAGGAACACATTGTTTCTGACTTTCCGGATAATGGTAGGAGGGTCCATCCTAGCATCTTCAAAAACTGCCTTATTCCTAGCACATAAAATGTGCCAGCAAGCAAGACAAGGAATCAATCTATGGAGAATAGAACGTAAAGATTTGCCTGAGACCCTGGCCCACCAAAGTCTCAGAAAAGGCTTATTCCGCTTTCGGATGGATCGTTCTCGAGTATCCTTCCGTGATCTTTGTTGGTGGCCGCTTTAATGCGCTCAGTAGCATATACTTGTTAACTCCATAGGACTTTTTAATCCTATCGAAAGCTCGCTTCCCACATTCCCTCTCTTAGCATCTCTGGTGATGCTCTTTTGATGCTAATTCCAACTCTTCCGGAGGTTGATTTCCATTTAGCCTTGTTTCATACTTTAGGTTAACGAAATATTTTAGCTAGTAGTGTAGTTATGGTTTAAAGTTACCTTATACAAGTAAACTATCCTACTCATCGGTCATGCCAAAAACAATCAATCAATGATTTTAGTGAGATAAACTTTGGTTCTTTTGGAAATAGTAAACAACACGTAAGAATGGAAATCACCCCCTAGTCTTTAAAGTGGACAAATCTCCTTATCATTTTCCCTAAAGAGAAAAAACTATATTGTACGTACAATATAACATCACTGAAGATAGCAAACCATGTGATTCCCTTGTTTCTTAAGGAAATTTTATCAGTTAGATCCTCTGGGTTAAGAACGACAAACATTCCATACTACCAGTTTAAAAGATTTATCTTTTAGGCTAAGATTTGGTTGTCGGTTATTTAAATATCAAATAAAAAATCAAAGAAGATAATACTTGAATATAAGAGGCATATAATTTCCATATATAAGTAATCGCATAAGCATGATTAACACATAATGTGTCAAGTAATATAAATGAGTTATGATCCCTTTTTTCATTTACTTATTTTTTCTTTAATTAAAACTTTTTTTTAATAAAAACTCATTTACATAATAAGAAATCATTTATTAATCAAAACTTCTAATTGATTAATTTTCCTTTATATGCTTGTGTATATGCTATGTTTCTCTTAATAAAAGATAACTGTTTGTATTTTAGAAATTTACTATTCCTTTATAATCTTCAACACTTCAAAAAGTATTCATACACTTGTCTCTATGGTATAAGCATACTCACAAATTATTTGCAAGTTTTTTTAGGATAGTTTGGATCAGGTCCGGTTTAGGTTTTAAAATACAAAAAACCCCCTATTAAAACTTTATAAATTAGGTCCATGTTTTTTAAAAATCGTAAAAGAAAAACAAAAATCAACATAAAAATTTACCAAACTTCAAAATGTAATCCAACACTTAATCATCTTCATATTCATGTAAGAGAAACAAAAAAATGTTTTAAAAAATATTCACATTTCAGCGTAATCTTGTAATTTTTAAATAGTTGCAGTCATCCAGCAATTACATCAAAATATTTCAATCTTTCATGTATTTTATGCTGATTTGCTTCAATATTTTAAATTTAATGCCTACACCTATTTAAAGATTGCATTATTGAGAAAAAATCATAAAAAAATAATGAAAATTGCATGCAAATTAAAAATATTTCATTTCGAGTAGAATCGTAGAAAACGAAGTCACTATTTGTAAAAATTGCAGACATGTTAGCAATTTTTCCATATACTAACACATGTCTGCTGTATACTGTAAAATTGATGCAGATATATCTACAATTATTTACAATAAATGCAGATATTGTTACACCTGTTTTTGCCTTTTGCAATACGTACTATGCATTATGTGAATATATGCAGAAATGTCAACACTTATTCACAAAAAGTGTAGACATTTATGCATTTTTTTTCTCAGAAATCTTCCTTTAATATTTACAATTTTTTTGATTTTTTTTATACGGCAACGCAAAAAAAATCATGAAATGATGTTGTTAAAGGAAAATGTTGACCCGCTTTGAATGAAAACTCAGGGAGGGATCCGCTTTACAATAACTTCTATTTTAGGATGCCCCCCTAAATTTTAGCTTTTCTGTTTTCAAAATATAATCAAAGGGGTTAAATGTTTCTAAATCATTGTTTACTGAGAACCAGTTCTCTTTTATTAGTTAAATTTCTTCTTGACTACTTTTATTCCAAAGGATTCAAAAAAAAAACCTCAGTAAAGATCAAAGTATATTTAAAACCATTTATTTATATTTTACATCTTAATATAATCCTTGAGTTTAAAAATAAAATGTTACTAAAATATCATTTATTAAAAAAAAGGAAAATATTGTGAAGGACAAAATTAACAAAAAATTTTATCCATAAGGACAAGAGGCTAAAATTTTAACCTTAAGTACAAATTTTAGTGTAAAGTATAAAATGATAGTGGCGCCTGAATTCCTCCCTTTGCACTAAAATTTGTCCTTATGGTTAAAATTTTAGCCTCTTGTCCTTATGGATAATTTTTTTGGTCAATTTTGTCTTTGTGGCTAAAAACCCCTTATTAAAAACCCAAAACCATTTATTGTTGTAATTATCTTTAAACATTCATTTAAAGGTCCAATTATATTACTAAAATAATTAAGAGGGCCAAAGAAAAACATGCTTAAGACATTGTCATAGCAAGCCCCTAAACAATTAACTTGTAGTTGTTTTGAAATATTCATTCAAAGATTTAATTTAATATTTAGTTATGTTGAATAGTCAATTAATCTACTATTCATAAAAACAATTTCTTATCGGAATCACGGTTCATGTACTTAACTCATTTTCGACATTTTCGACTTAAATATTCCTCTTTCAAGAGCATAGCTAGTTAAGTTAGAGTACCAATTACATTACTCCTTGCCTAAACACCCCTTTCTTGGATCTCACAAATAGATAAACCTACCTTGTTGGGTTGTTAGTGTTAAATTTCAATAAATAATTGAGAAATCTACATGATTAGCTTTTTTTCAGCATTTTCAACTTACTATTCCATGGCCAAAAGGGAAGCCCGTTGGTTAAAGCTCTACTGATTTATCCCCACTCGGCATCAATCTTAACTCTCACAAATATATAAACATACTTCATTATCTGATTAGTGATAAGCTTAGTCAAATACCTTTTAACAGGTAATCAAACAAGAGATTACCTATAAAAAGAATATATTTTAAGGAGATGTTTTAAGTAAGATATTTTAAGGAAATATTTATAAGAAGATATTTTTAGAGGATATTAAGAGAATAGATTTATATAAGATATTTCAAGTGGATATTTTAAGGTCATATTTCCCAATATATTTTCTAAGAAGACATGTTAGGAAGATATTTAGAGAAGGTATTTATAAAACGATATTTTAAGGAGATGTTTTCAAGATATTTTCTACTTCATGGGTTTTTAGGCACAAGGACAAACTTAACAAAAGATTTATTTATAAGGACAAGGAGTTAAAATTTTAACCAAAAGGACATTTTTTAGTGTTAAGGGAGGAAGTCAGGGGACCCACTATCATTTCATACATTGCACTAAAGTTTTTCCTTATGGTTGAATTTTTTGCCCCTTGTCCTTTTGGATATTTTTTTTATTAATTTATTCTTCACACTATTTCCTGTTTTTAAAACCTCTAAAATCCAAAAATCAAGGCAAAATGTTATAACTTTTGCATGAGTGAGTTTTTGGGCGTTTTCGATGATGATATAGGAAAATATCCTGAAGGACATAATGAACACAAAATTGTTCCATAAGAACAAAGAGGCAAAAATTTGTCCATAAGGACAAAATTTAGTGTAAACGAGGAATTATGGTGGGCCCTTGAATTCCTCCATTTGCACTAAATTTTGTCCTTGAGGATAAAATTTTGCCCCCTTGTCTTTATGGAACAATTTGTTGTACCTTTTGTCCTTATGGACAAAAACCCCTTTTCGATACATTACTTCAAAATTTTAATGCCAAATAATTCCAGAATGAGAAACTTATATATAATACAAGATAAATATAGTGGAAAAAAAATTAAGGACCTCTTAATAAAAATTCCATATAAATTGCTGAATACATGGCAGTTCCTAATTAAGTATGTTTATAGCGACTGTCTCTCTAAGTGTACTTTCGATCTCAAAGCTAATTCAAGTCAAATCCCCTACTAAACAATACATGCTTTATTCAAGATCTTGCTACTTGTCATACAAATACACTCAAGTTCATTCAAATCCATAAACATGGGTCACATAAGTCACTATATTTTAAAGTTAAGAATCAAGTTAATGTTTTATCATATGCTAATCATAATCAACATAATATAATCTTATATTTTCTATTCAAATTGAGGAGTTAATCACAAACTTAACTAAGATGAAATAATAAAAACTAAACCATACTTGCAACCACCTCCTTTTTTCCCTCATTTGTCCTCTTTCTCTTGCATTTTCTGTAACGACCCAAAAATTTGCGATCTTGGTTATCCGATATACGACACATATCGAACATCCAAGGATCGAAAATAACCGAATAGTTAATGAAAGAAATTAGAGGGTGAGAAAAGATAAGATAGGACTTAGAACATAAGAAGAAGAAGAAGAACACAACATCAGAGTAACACGAACCTCACAGCGGAACGAATAACATATAATAGATAACATATCTTTGAAATATAAATCTGTATTTGAATATACATATCATTTCAAAGTACGACACTTACAACACAGCGGAAATACACTATAGCTATATGATCCTGAAGCCTCCTGCTCCAGCTCTTCAAGTATCTGTAAATCCCGACTACTTGACTGCCCATACAAAATTGGGCACCCAAGAGTTTAGGGAAAACAAAACAAAATAAACTCCGGGTCAGTCATTGGACTGGTATGAATAAAACAGTTTAAACAGTTTGAACAAGTAAACGATATCTCATAAGACCACGCCGTATAACGGAACGAGTTTTTCCCTTATGAGAATCCAAAATATCTTTATATCAAAAACCTTTTGATATTATAATAATGTCTATCAACAACAATATAATAATCATCTAGCAGAAACGCTTTCATCTCACGTTCTACATATATAATATACAATCAAAACCGCAAGCATGTATTGGGTAATGGATTTCCAACTATGACAAGGTATGGAACCACCTTTCGCTAGTGTAACTCTAGAAAGGAATACACCGGGTTCAATAAGAACATCTTGCAACCCGACCACACATGACCGACCACTCATTTCGCTTGAGTGTATCGAATGTATATCACTATTCGGGAAACGGTTGTTGATCCCAACCGTTGGTGATATACATTTGATATACTCAAGCGAAATGAGTGGTCGGTCATGTGTGTCTGGGTTGCAAGATGTTCTTGTTGAACCCAGTGTATTCCTTTCTAGAGGTACACTAGCGAAAGGTGGTTCCATACCTTGTCATAGTTGGAAATCCATTACCCAATACGTGCTTGCAGTTTTGATTGTATACTATATATGTGGAACGTGAGATGAAAGCGTTTCTGCTAGATGATTATTAAATTGTGGTTGATAGACATTATTATAATATCAAAAGGTTTTTGATATAAAGATATTTTGGATTCTCATAAGGGAAAAACCCATTCATTATACGGCGTGGTCTTATGAGATACCGTTTACTTGTTCAAACTGTTTAAACTGTTTTACTCATACCAGTCCCATGACTGACCCAGAGTTTATTTTGTTTTGTTTTCCCTAAACTCTTGGGTGCCCAATTTTGTACGGGCAGTCAAGTAGTCGGGATTTACATATACTTGAAGAGCTGGAGCAGGAGGCTTCAGGATCGTATAGCTATAGTGTATTTCCGCTGTGTTGTAAGTGCTGTACTTTGAAATGATATGTAAATTCAAATACAGTTTTATATTTCAAAGATATATTATCTATTATATGTTATTCGTTCCGCTGTGAGGTTCGTGTTACTCTGATGTTGTGTTCTTCTTCTTCTTCTTCTTCTGTTCTAAGTCCTATCTTATCTTTTCTCACCCTCTAATTTCTTTCATTAACTATTCGGTTATTTTTGATCCTTGGATGTTCGATATGTGTCGTATATCGGATAACCAAAATCGCAAATTTTCGGGTCGTTACATTTTCTTTTCCTCCTTCTCAAGGATTTCTCATGACCTCTCCTTCCAAGTGAAATTTGGCTTCACTTCTTCTGCTTCTAACATGGCAGAAGTTTATATAATATCCAATTAAGCTCTATAAAAAAGTTCGGTTGAGTTTAGAGTTAATTTGAATATTTTTTGAGAAATTAGTAAGGATGAGGAGAAAGAAGAAATCATTAAAAAGTTTGGTTTGCATTTGATATAATTTATGATAATTCCTAAAGATTGGTACTTCTTTTGAAGACTTAGGAATGAGATAGAGAAAAAGAAAAATGCTCCCCAAACCCTAATATGCATTAATTACACATCACTGCTCCTTTATGTCAATTCATTTTTCCTTCATATCGCTTCTTCTTTATTTCATGGGTCGTTTATGTTAATTAACGTTATACGCTACCCATGAAGAGATGCATGTTAATTATTTGCTAATATGTTCATTGATCATTAGCTTAAGAGTTAATTATTTCCATTTTTTCTCATTATTCTTTTCACCTATCTAGTTTTGCTTAGGAAGCTTCTTAGCCTTTCTGTAATTTTTGTTGTTGTTGTTAGTATTCTCTTAGAAACAAAGGTTTATGAAAAATAAGTTGAATAACTTCCAATGGTTAAAAAGTTGTTTATCGACAAAATAATTTTTTGTCGCATTGCTGATATTTTCCAAAGAATATAATTCTGTAAAACTTTTCCCAAAACTAATCTACTATCATTATTTATGATTAAAAAGGGGGTTAAAAAGCATATAGAATAATTTTAGTTACATTTATTCACAGACTCAAATATTTATTCAATTTAGAAATTTAATCAAAGCGCTTGAAATCCTAGGTCGTTGCGTGGTAATTAATATACACCTCGTACGAAAGTTTGTTTCATTCCTTTAATTCTCACTACCATTTTTGCACAAATATTATATCTTATTAATACCTAACATCCATAATTGTTGCCTCTAAAAATGCCATTTTTTCTATACTAAATGAGGCTTATCTTAACGAACGTTATCTTAAAAACATTTATTTTCTTGAACGATACACACTCACTTCTTCCTTTTCGTCCTATTAATGCCTTAATGGCCCATTAAAATTATTAGCTATGGTTTATTTGTTTTAAAACGTGCTACACTATCCACAATGATAGGCATGTCTAAGTCCAGTCGAAGTAATCACTTTTTGTTTAGCTTCTAAAGTATTTCCATATTTTTGAGGTCATTCTCTCAATAGTCTATTCCTAAAAATAGTATCCCCTCTCTATGGTTAATCAGGGCAGGAGTAAAAATTCAATTTTATTTATCCTTCCAACTCATAGTTCCCTTGCCCATCCTTTCAGAATATATTCTACTATATTGGAATCTATAGAGTTAGGCACAAATTCAAAGTGTTATATATATAACGAATTTTGATAAATCTTTTCAAAAATAAAAAATATTCCACTTATGCATATAATTTTTCTCATTGATCAGGTGTGACGACCCGCCCCGCACCAGTCGGCATTTCCTCCGAAAGTGCGCTGTACACATGCCCAACTAGCACAGAACGGTCGCCAAAGAAAGGAAAAAAGAGAATGAACTAATCAAAAACCTGTAGAATGTCTCACAGTGTAGGGAACAAATTATAATAATAATGTACTTGACATAAAACAGGCGAGACAGTGCATAAGCTGATAACTAAAACCAACGTCAACATCAGAGCAACGGAAATCCAAATACAGCTTATTACAACTTTACAAATTATTGTCTCTAAACAAAAGAAACAAAGATACACTACTAATGGCCAAAGTAGTGACCGCAGCAACACAGGGAGAATATCTATATATGTATCATACGTGGAAGCCTCCTGCTCGTCTCCGGTACAGCTACTCGTGTATCACCAGGTAACCTGTCTCTAGTCTGCTTGTGGGAGCACCCAGAGTAATAAGAAGAGACATAAAACTCTGGGTCAGACAAAAAGTCTGGTATGAGCGATAAGCAGTAAAACAAAACAATAACAAGTATAATCCAATCATACCTGCAACCAAATAGTTAGCACTACATACCGTACAATACTCTAAGGTGCCACTAAAATACGTGTAAAGAAATACGGGGTGGGGGTGTGCATGTCATGGTAATGGCAAACAATCAAGCATAGCAACCATCCTCACATCTCTCGCTCAGTGCGTAAAGCATACGATATCCACTACCTTGGTCACCTAATCCTTTTGGCCATGACGGAATCCAATCCCGTACAACTATCACTACAAGCCCACTATCTGTCACTTAGTGGTGGACCAAAGTTATGAATATCGACAACCCCTTTGCACATGTCCCGCAGCAAAGCCCAACTCATGAAGTGGACTCGTTGGTTCCCTTCTGGATCCTGAGTTCTACTTCCTATTTGGGCTTCCTTTGCATCTGGGGTTTTGGTCGAATTGAAGTTGGTCTTTAAAAGAGTCATCACAATGAGGTAAAAGTATACGTCTGGTTCGGTTCAGTAAGCTCGACCCGGTTCGGTTCGATGATCCTGGCCCATGCCTTGATCAGTGCTCCACTCCTCCTCGGTTCGATCCACCAGCTCTGGTTCGATTCAGTGGTTTCTCCCTCCTAGATGTCTCGATCCGATCCCCCTTCCCTTCATAAGCCCAATCCGGTCCCCCTTTGGTCTCTCCGATCCGATCCCCTCTTGGTCTCCCCGATCCGATCCCCTACCCAACTCTAACTCTAAGAAAATGGACTTCCTTCTCGCCAAGGCTCCTTTAGTGCAAAGTTCCGATTCGGTTCAGCTTCTATGCCCAGTCCACCATCCGATCCGGTCCTCCATCCCGATCCAATCCGAAACCCTGCACATTTTCATGCAACTTTTCCAGCGGCTGTTTTACGCCATACGATGGCGTTTTCAACCAATCTAACACTTCTAGGCAATCACAAAGCATACCATACAGTCATAGCAACATGTATAATCATTCACAAACACCAAAACAATAATTTGGTAGGTTAAAACGGATCAAACATAGCCAAAATCCCATATTTTCCCTTAAATATGTTTAAGCAAATCTAATGATATGATTAGCGAAACTTAACCAAATTAACACAAACTTCTAACAAAGGTCTAAAACATCATTTCAGAATTTATAAGTATTTTTCCATATTTTTAACGTATATAAATTTGCTAATTATCACTAATTACCCCCAATTAGCCGTAATTAGTGAGAAACCTTGCAAATCACTCACCTTGGCCACAAATGAACTTTAGATCTGAAATAATCTACTGTTATGGCGCTGTTCCCAATGCAACACAGCAGCTCTAACCATGCTTTGGCGCTATTCCTCCTTAATTTCATGTAGTTTAAGCCAAAACTTGATTAAGAAGTGATTAGAGGTGTTTTTAGATGTTGGAGGCCACTGTTAGGTTGAAGAGAGGGTTTGTGGCGGCTGGAAAATGAGTGAAAAACCAAAACCCTAACCCTAGCATCCCTTAAATACCTCTAATCCCGAAATCCCCCATTGGGCCTAGCTGCTAATCACCCGGTTAAGCCCAATTAAGCTGTTTTTTACCATCTGAAACTTGTTTTAGCCATATCTCCCAAACAGTGAGTCTGTTTGGCTAATGTGACCACTCTACGGAATTGTAAACCATTATCTGGAGCCAATGGAAGTAGTTTTAGGTCAAAATTCCTTTCCAGTCAAAAATTATGGCCAAAACAAGATTAGCTAGGGGCAAAACGGTCATTTAAAAATCGGGAAAAGTCATGAACATGGGAAATGACCTCAATAGTCGTCTTCCACAGTTACACGACCATACGAATTCGTATGTTAAAGAAATAAATATTCTACAATCCTGCGATGCGTAGAATGCGGGTCGTTACATCAGGTAACTAAAACTTTGATTCCAAATGTAACGACCAACCTTAAAGTAGGCTATATTTTAAACTTATAGAAGTCCTACCAAAACTCATCAAACTCATTCCAAATCCTGTAGTTAGTCGGTAAAAACATAATGTTAGGCATCTGTCTATGCACTCTTTTGGAACTCACAATAAAAGGAGCAAAATATAATAACAAATAACACTTATTTCACTCTATATCCAATGTCATAAAACCTTTGATAATTTCAACGTAAATTGTTACATTATCTTGTTTGAAAATATGTATCTTTTGAATGGGTATAATAGAAAATATCGAATTATAATAGAAAATATCGAAGACAAAAAGGTAATAACTTTCACATGCTCCTTCCTCACCATCTTCAAGCATCATTAACATCAGATCTAACATGTGTTGTAAATGAAAACGATCATTTAATACTTTACATAAGGAAAGATGGTAGATTATATTAGACCTCAACAGAGGTAGGCTACTCATCATTTAATACATTCCATTCCAGAAACAGATTTCCTAGCCTATAATCGTAGCGCAATGAATCTCCAACAATGCAAGAAATAACACTATTGTGCAACTTAATACCTCTATTGGAAAATATGTAAACATTGACCATGTAATACCGTTTATCAAGGCAAACCAAACATTTCTTAGCTTTTTCGGACCCAACCGAATGGCTATCTAACAGACATTGCACGACTATCCTTCCAACCAATTAACACTTCTTATTAAGGAGACATGCCCTTAGTCAACCACTCAATACATTTCCCTGAAGCGGACCTCAAAAGGAATCTGTCAAGTAGCCACTTAGTATCTCCATCACCCCTCGAGACAGGTATGTTGCGCTATGACATATAACAATACAACATCCCATATTAGTCTGACTATTCATATGAACTAGTTGTCGTGTTAGTTGGGAAGATTTACTCTGTAGAATTAGGACTAACCTTGCGTTCTTATGTTGCTGATCATAAGAGACATTCCTATAATTTTGTTATAATTCCGAATCCACTATATGTATACCCTATTAAATTAAATTGATTCGTTGTAAGGAATTTCTTTGTTATACCATAAATAAGGTTTCCTCCCTAGTTAAACAATTGATAAATTACTTTTTTAATGGAAGGACTTTAATTTGAATTTCTAACCTAATACGCAACTATTGCATCATAATAGTGCATTAATTATGTTAATAGTACATATAAATACACTCACGTTAAAACATCTGTTCTTTTAATTACCATGGTTATCCAAAAATAATTTTAAGTCTTTCTTTATGTTAGTACCGAAAATCATTACAAAACAAGGTTATAGTGTAGGAATGTCAAGTGCAAAGAGCTTCAAAAGAAACCGAGGGCATTCTATCAATATTACACTTTTGAAAGGATGAAAAGACCAAAGGATTCCTTTTGGCAAAGACAAGCCCCTTCGATAATGTCGAAATGAATACCTATCTTTTTCACGGCAAAGCAACAACCCTTAAAAATAAAGGGATGAAGAGCCAGTTCGTACTCTTCAAATCAAACGCACCCTTCAATTCAGTTTAAGGGGTGGTTCCAATGATTTGATCCTAAAGAAAATCTCCATTATGTGAGGAGAGCCTTATCCCATCGAAGGGAACTCTTGGAACCATTGATGCCAAAGACCTTCAGAGGCATAGTCTTCCCACAAGCACGAAATCTTCCATTCAAAGGACTCCCTTTTGATGGACTCGAAGGCTTTACAGTGAATATCTATCAAAAACACACAAAGGAACCAACTTCTACTACCAGGTCGCATTAGGAACTCTATATTATGGGCATTGAAGTTGCTTATTCCAAGCCTTCAAAACAATTTCTGGGGTTTAGAATCCAAATCGAACTCTTCATTCTCTCACTTGTACCTAGACTTCTAAGTTGTAAACCCTAGTTCCTAAATCTATTTAGCGATTTTTAGGAATTGAAACTAGAAACTAGACAGTCGCTGTTTAAAGTAAGATTTTGGCCACATCGATCATCCAATCGATGAAAAAGACCAACGATGAGTTTGTATTGATGATACGAACAACTTTCATGTTGGGAGTTTTTACTAAAAGTGGACGGATGAGAGAAACATGAATCATTGAATGTAGAGTTTTCATGGTGGCTAGAGTTAATTTTTTTAATAAAATAATATTATACTCGAAATATGTGCTCATATTTATAGTGGATGGTCCAAAATGGGTCGGATTGGCACAAACTCCGACTGAGACGTGCCGAGAGGCTATATAGATATAAAAATCTTTTTGAACGTAATGAAATATGTCTCGAGATCAAATTCCATCATCATGACACCTAACCCTTTCTATGAACATTCAATTTCCACAACCGAAGTCGACGCGATAAACGGTACATCCGATCACCAGAAACTCGTCAATGTGTAGACGGAGTTCAAATATGAGAATGTAACATGTTATTTCCATGTACAACCATTGGTCATCTTGGAGAACCACAACGTTCGTTTGTAATATGAAATATTCAAGTTTTCCATATTGTTCGTAGTTTAGGTGACAGTCTATTAGTCGAAGCATCGCTCGGTTTCAGAGCAATATGAAGAAGTTAATGCAGACTGAAAAAAAAAGTTGGCTTCTTGTGCAGATGAAGTTCAAATATGAGAAAGTAGCATGTTATTTTCTAAGTATAACTATTAGTCACCTTGAAGAAGTACAACATTCTTTAACAAGACGAAGCATATAATTGTTTCATATTGTTGGTAATTTAGGTAGGAGTTCATCGGTCAAAACATTGTCCGGTTTCGAGTCAGTATGAAGATGTTACTACAGGCTAGGGTTTTCGTCTACAGGCGGAGCTCAAATATAAGAATCTAGCATGTTATATTCTAAGTACAACCGTTATACATCTTGTAGAACCATGACATTCGTTCACTGGAAGAAATATCCGAGTGTTTCATACCATTCGTAATTTAGGCGGAAGTTTATCAGTCGAAGGCGTGGTGCCCTATTCTGAGGCAGGATGGGGAAATTATTGCAGTGAACAAAAAAAAAAAAAAAAAAAAATAACGGCTTCGTACGTAGGTGGAATTCTAATATTATTGTAGTTTGTTATTTTCTATGTACAACCGTTAGTCACAATGGAGAATTACAACGTGCATACACAAAACAAAGTATCTGAATGTTTTATATTGTCTGTAATTTAGGTGTGAGTTTATTGGTCGAAGCCTCGTCCGGTTTTAATGTAGTATGAAGAAATTATTGCAGTCTAAATAAAAAATAACGACTTCTTGTGTAGGCAGAGTTAAATGGTTAATAAGTTAACCATTTATAATCCTTTTAGAAACGGATCAACCAATATATGATGCATTTAATAAAATATTCATAAATGGATTGAGTCAACACGAGTTGTAAGTAGGATAAATGAGTTGAGTAAAATGGTAGGGTCAAGCACATAAAATATGAATAAAATAACAAATAAATTCTACTGTATAGAAATACACCTGATTTGAACTATAATCTTAAAACAAATCCAATGGATAATTTTCGAATGTCGATGTCTTTGTATCCATATATGCATCATTTTTTTTTGAACATTAAATATTTATTCGTTTTTCATATATGAATATAAACGAAAATTTGAGTATTTATCGACAGACCTAATATTTTTTTGAGTATTTTTACTGTTTGATGCACCCGGTTAATGAAAATTTGCACATCTCGGAGCTTCAAAGGTACAAGGTTACTCCTTGACTAAAGCAAAAACATGTTTGACGTCGTTTCTCTTCTTCCCAGCTCTGCGCACAGCCGCAGGTCACCTAATAAGTCGCTTCTTTCTTATCTGTCTGCCATCCTCCAATTTATGATCTTTAGAATTCTAAATCACGCATGTAAATGATGGAATTCTCTCGCTCCCGCTTACTCCATAGGCCCTTGAAAATCATATTCTCCTCGCCTTCTCCACTCAAAAGCCCTACTTATCCCGGTTTCTCAAACTCTTTTAAAACCCTGGCCTTCATTTCTCCCTCCCTATACTTTTCTTCTAGGATTTTGTTTATGTTCTCCTCCTTCCTCCACCCTGTCCCCAACCATCGCTACGCTTCCATTCGCCGCCTCTCTTCATCCAATCAGGAACTTGATTATAACGCTAGTGTTATTGTCAGCGACAATCAGCAGATTCAGAGTGATAGTATCTCGTGTTCAGAAGAGGAGGATAGCTACCAGGAGCATTTGATTGAAGTGCAGCAGCAGAAACTTAGCAGATTTATCCCTGTCAAAGCCTTTTTCTTGTGCACCAGGTTTATTTATTGTTTGATTTATTATAGATTTGTGACGTGTTGGTTGCTGATTTCTGTGTATGTTCTGCAGTATCGACTTGAAGGGCTTGCAGCTGCAGAATGCATATCATGTGATTCCAGCAAATTCTAGGGCGCCTAATTATATTGTGCTTAGGTATTATGATGCCAAGGGGGATCAACAGGTGACTTTTTTAGGCACAAGTCTTTATTTCATGTATAGCTTGTTTAAGGGCTGATAAATATTCACTCTACTTGCAATATTGTCTACAAGTCAAAATGGAACTAGGCTGTTCTGATTATTGTTTGGTACTTAACGCCACTGTACATGGGAAACCTACAGGCTGTTGTCTTTAGCAAGCATTTTGGTGGATTATAAAGTTAAACAAAAGGGATTCCTTCAAAATTGACCAAAAACCCTGAATTCACATGCCATTTTGTATTGGGAAACAATCCTTACCGATGAAGGCAAAATGTTATGTTCATATGATTTTACAAACAACAATCAGAAAACATAGAAATATGTCATACATTCAAAATTTAATATAACTTAAAATTGTATTTTGAGATCAATTGGTCAATTAGCTGATATCTTAACAATGATTCGTTTGAAGGAAAAAAAATATACAAATAAAGAGCGGATTTCTTTTATCAGTTTTGTTTGGCTCTCATCCATCTTTATGTCTTTGATGAAATATACATTAAAATTAAAGAATCACTCATCGTGGTTAAAGAATCATGGTGAGAAATGTTATAACATTAGTGACTTTGGGGAAAAAAATAATTTTGATGATGATGTTCTTACAGAAGTGTGTAAAAATATTAGTAAATATCTATAAATATTTCCATAAAAATTATTTATAATTTGATTCTATGAATGTATATGAGTAAATTAACAATTTAATAACTATTTTTTTTATTTTTATAATCTTTAATCTTGAATAACAGAGTTTTTTCAATGATGTTTCCTATGTTATATGAAATAGAAAACAAATACTGTTATGATTCCTTATTAGGATTTTTTGGAGAATAATTGAAATGATTTGAATACATTTTTTCCCTTTGAATCGTCTTTACGATGTTTTTTGAATATGATTAAATTATTTGAGTTTTCTAATGTTTTTTGATTTTTATAAGTTTTATATTATTCAATGGTTTCCTTAGCACTTGAGAAATTATTGTTTTTAAAGATCTGAATCATTCAAATAAAAGCATAGAATATATTTTCTGTTTCTTAGATATATTTTAGATGATTTTATAGATATATTGGTTTCCAGTTATTACTGTTTTAAGCGTCCTGAAAACATCGAATTTAGAATAAAATTATGATTTCGAATAGGTTTGGCTTTTTAGCTTCCAAATGGTTAATAAGTGGCTGAGGCATTAAATTGAGAAATAGAGGACGTGGATTTCAAGTTGTTATTATGAGCAAGCAGTTATGACACAAGCTCCTAGTACTCTGGTTGTTATTATGTCAGATGTTATATGGCCTCAAATTTTCAGTGCAATTTGATTAAATATTTAGTTTAATTTTTGTCGTTTTCTAATCAATATTTTCATTTTTTATTTTGATTTATTTTCTAATTCGTTGATTTTTTTTTTCTTTGAAAGATTTTGTTGGCGTACCTATATTGAATGCAATGGACTTTTTTTTGACAATTTTGAGAACTTTTGAAGTTTGCTGAAAAACTTAAACATAAAGTGTGAATATTTATGTCATTTTTATGAACTTTTTTATTTCTGTTAATTAAGATCTTCGTTTTTTAGAGCAATTTCTTAATTTTATTAAATGTCTTTTTTTCTTCTTTTTTTAGAATTTCATTTTTATTTGTATATTTAAATTGGTTGACTTGAAATTTGAATATATTAGCTTTTGTAGAATGCATTTTAACTAAAGAGATTTCAGTTTAAGTCGGCAACCTTTGTAATATGATGCTTACAAATGTTTTCTCTATTGGTTAAAACAAGCATTATTGGGTTATGGCATATATCAGAATATTCATGTTATTGGATTCAAGGTACTTGGGATCATTCAAAAGGAAAAAAAAAAAAAAAAAAAAAAACAATAATTTTCTAGGAGAAAATGGATAGCCAGAGAAAGCTTTAGTTTGTAGACTTTTCTTTCCTCCTTGCTATGTTAAGATAAAAATTCTTTCATTTTTTCATAACTAGTGTGTTGGCTATCCCTCAAGCAAGGCAAATTTCGTGTAACTGCAATTGTCACTTGGTTAAATATATGTGATTATCTCTGAATGTTAGTGTATTAATGATAATGAAACCATAAGGTGTATGTTGAGATCATAGCACTAATGTATTATTATTACTAAAGAAGGTGCATATCTTGTGTAAATATGAGTGCAAAAAGTATGTTGAAAAGGTAAAATTAGCTAGTATACTCATCGAAGTGTCTGTAATTGACTGGCCAAGAGTAATTGCTAAATTACATCATGTAGGCAAATTTAGGAAGTCGTCCATGTTTAATTTAGCTTCTATTTGGCTATTGCATCAAACTTGCCATGTTTGGCTCACGAAGGTTAAGGTTGTCTACATGCATAATTGCATATGCGTGTGTGAACACATATATCCATAAACAATTACATTCTGCATAATATCTGTTTAAAGCCAAACATCCACTAGATAAGTGTAACTCTAGCATGCATCTTAAATTGAAATTTCAACATTTATGTTGAATTATTCCAAAATAACTTATAATGGTAAAATGACTAGAGCTGTTAACATTGTTTTTCTCTATGTGTTGCTTACTCTTGAGTATATATGAGATCCAAATACAGATAAATGATAAAAACAATTGATAAACAAAATTGTTTAGAAATGCTTGTTATAAAAAACTATTATTTCATGATATTTGTTACATGTGTTCTTCGTGTGCTAGATGTTTTTTCTTCTGTTCTTTAGAACATGGAAGTAAAATAAAAGACAATAATCAAGCAAAATGTTGAGAGTAAATACGAATTTTTGATGTATATTGGGTTCTTAGAACTAAAATAAAAAAACAATTGTACAAAAAATATTCAGCAAATGAAAATATACACTGTACATCATATGCGTAGTGTTTGAAATCTCCTTCATCTCATCCATGATCTTCTCCAAGATCCTATTTTTGCATTTGGACTGCATGAGATTTCAATTGTGATTTTTTTTGGTTGACACTCATCTCACTGAGATTTTAGGTTTCAACTCGGAGATACGTAGCCAAGTATACCTTGACTCGTTATTGGATGCCTTGAAATCAAATATCTATGCATGCATTAGTGATAATGTTTTGCTGAAACCTGCTATTTAAAAGCCTGTGTTGCATCTTCTCGGTATAATGGCATACTACGCCTCCAAAGCATGTCATTTATAGCACTAATTTTTCACTCTTTTTTTGAACATGGTTGTAATATCATGATTGTTAATGTGTGCATTGATATTCAATCTCAGTATGTCTAGTAACAATCATTGTTTTAAAAAACCCGCTTCGATACTCGCCTCAAGGCTCGCCTCGAAAAAATAAGAGATAAAACGCCTTGAGGCTTACTCCACAATGCTTAACTCTAAAGCTTACGCCTCAAAACTTTGAGGCATACAAAGCGCATAAAGCTTGCGATTCACACGCCTCAAGCAGTTGAGGCATATGACTTAAAAACCTGTTTGTCTTTAGTTGCAGATATTGACACAAATAAATGTCATTAAACTTTAATTATTTAATGGAAATAAAAAAGATTGTATAACATGTGTAGACAAACATTTTGAATTAATGTAAGCTTACCCGAAAAGCCCTTGTTTAGTTGGTTCCTAATTTCTGTTGTTGGCTAGGTTAATTTAAAATGAACAAACGGATGTTGCATGAAGGTGATTAAATATTAAGCATATGTATTGCGCTTTTCTCTACTCGAAAGGCTTACGCCTCAACGCTTCGAGGCTTACGCCTCGCCTCACGGACCCGAAAACGCCTCTCGTACGCCTTTTGCGTTTTAAAACATTGGTAACAATTCAAGATATATATCTTATCACTTGAAACATAAGTCATTGCAATTTCACTTTTTTTAGGAAAATTCTATTTGAACCCAACAATATGCTGAGAAGCCCCCCAAAACATGAAAAAACTGGTATACTCCCAATTTTGCTGAGTAGCCCCCCCGCTAATTTAAAAAAAAATCCTAAAATACCCTCCCACGTAGAGGAAATGTGTGGTTTATCAGTGTATCTCGTAGGAGCCCCACATGCTTATTTAGTGTACCTCTTAGCAGCTCTCCGTGGTTTTTTCAGAGACCACGTACGACTACTATGAGGTACACTGATAAACCACGTAAGGACACTATGAGGTGGTCAGAAAATTTAAAAAAAAATATATAACATTGAAAGGACATTTTTGTCCTCGTATTTTTCCAATAAAACGAGGGGCTACTTAGCATATTTTCGGGTTTAAATAGAATTTGTCTTTTTTTATATTCACCCAAGGTTTTCAAAATAGAATTTAAATCGCAATTCTTGAAGTTCAAATTTTTGATCTTGAATTTTATATAGAGACATATATAGATAAAAGGTTTATAAGCATTACGGCACACGCTTCATGCGTGTTGATGACGTATGATTTGTGTGTGAATCAATGTTTTAAATCTCGACCATTTCGGCCGACATCTCGGTTGAAGGCTAAAAAGAAACGAAATAGAAGATATCGTTTGATATCTTGTTTTGAATATATCGACTGATATTCACAAATATCGGTCAATATTCACAAATATCGGTCGATATTTAGAGCAAAACAGTATTTCGAAATATCAGTCAATTTATTTGTTTTCTTTGAAAAAAAGTCTATTTGGTTCTCAGCCCATCATTAATTGACACATGTTTGCTTTGTTATCCGATTTCTCTTCTCAAAAGATCGACCTCCCTCATCAAATAATTGAATTCATTCCTCTCAGAACAAAAATGGAACTCTCCATGTTCTTAAACAAATTGAACTTCACTTCCAACTCTTGACAACGTGTGGTTGCTTTCGATCTCAACAGCTTATTCTCGCTTTCGACAACGCAACTTTGCTCTCTATTCTCAACAGATATGTTAATTAGGGATTTTCTATTTTAATGAAATTCTGTTTGTCATGAAGTTATGTTTTAGTTGCAGTAAGGTTTGGTCTGTTATCATTGTCAACGTTCATATTCTTTTTTCCTAAAATTGGACTTTATAAAACTTCTGTATGGGCCAAAAATTATTTTTGTTGCATGCATTTGTAGCTTCTTGCCTTATGTTCTGTTAAGTATATTTATAGCATCTTGCTAATAATATAGGAGGTTATGAAATGGACATCATCAGATTTTAACATCTGTATGGCAGACTTGTTTACAGTAGTCTATGAATTGGACACCATGCTTTTTTTGAATTTTATTCGGTAACCCAGTAAACATTAAATAAATTGGCTTTATGTTCTTTTGTTATAAATTATGTTGATGTGTTATTGTTTTATTTTACAAATCAAGCAAGCTTAATTTTCTATATATTTTAGTAAATGTAAATATTATTGTGTGATGAAATTAATTTTTAATATAAAATATACTTTGATATGGTCTCGAGATGGACTTTAAGCTTCGAGATGTAAATCCAGTATTGGCGTCCGAGATGAAATCATCTTGTCTGAGATCTCTCTCAGTACGATACCAAGTCATTAAAATTTCCAAGATAAAACATAACTGATATTCAAGATTCAAAATCTTAGTGCAAATTGTTTTTTTATAAACAATATATGATTAAGACATTCAAGAGGAAGAAATTTATACAAATATTTAGCCATATTTTACTCTAAAATAATGTGAGTTTAATTTAAATTTTATTTTTAAGTGCAACATCTATTTTTTTTTGTGAATTTGAGTTTTGTTTATAACAGACAACGAACTTGTAAACGATGTTTATTTGTTTAAATGATGTTTATTTTTAGATCCTATTTTTAAGTATGAAGCGATGTTTTGAATTTGTTAAAAAAAAATTGACTGTTAGATCCTATTTTTAAACATGAAGGAATATTTTTAAATTGTAAAAAGGTTTTTAAGGGATAGTGAGATTTTTTATTATTTATATAAAGGCATTTTCGATAGTTCATGTTGACACCAAGAAAAATATGACATCAAAGATATTACAGCTGCATAATACATATACATATATATATTTGAAAATTGATAGACTTATGATACCAATTTAAAAAAAATTCATATGTATGCCTTGTCAAAACCTTGCAATTCCCCTACTGGGTACCTTGCAAGGAAAAAAGTATATATATATATATATATATATATATATATATATATGAATTTACAACAGTACAATAAAACAGATGTAAAAGAATATTTAAAATAAAGTGGCTGCTATCTCTTTCTTCTATGCCTCCTCTAGACCCAAAAAAAAAAAAAACTTTAACCATTATCAAATAGATCTACTCCCTATCTTGCAAGAATCTCCCAATTCCGAGCAGACGACTTCGTGGTACTACCATTATTGCGAACAAGATAAGTAACCTCCTTGGTAATCTGCTATAATCTGGTGTAAGCATCAATTCTCTTTCCTGTGAATACTCTTGCATTTCATTCTCTCCAAATGGTATATACGGAACAAGTTAGTGAGCTGAAAGCGATATCTTGTACTTGATCTTTAGTTTTGAAATTGGACAATATCAACATAAGTTCGTCACCTAATATCCCGTGAATAGATGGATCGAGACCCAGGAGAAGTTTGATTAAGCCCCATATAAACGAAGAATATTCGCACTGGAAAAAGGGATGATTAATGTTTTCGTCGAACATGTTACAGAGAGAGCACAAGGTGTTCGAGACAATGCCATATGCTTGTAAGCGAGTTTCAGTGCTGAGACAATCCAAAATAGTCAAGTAAGCAATGAAAGACATACGACGACTATTCTTTGAATGCCAAATAACTCGATAATATGGATTGAAAACTCCTTGATGTCGAACTTTAGGCCAGGCTTTAGAGAAAGTAAACTGTCCACCCTCACACCATTCATAATAATCAGATGGTTTTGATGATTGTATCTTCAGTTGATTAATTTCAGTAGCCAGTTCTCTAGTTACTGGGTTTGATAAAGGACGTAATGCACCATCAGAAATAATGGATGCCACTGTATCATTATCGTTGCCAAGAACATGTAATCGTTGGAAGCCCTAAATGTCTACAAGGCATTTACAATTCAGCCAGGGGTCGGACCAAATAGATGAGGATGATCCATTAGCTATGACCTTGTTAAATAATTGTTTCCCTGAAGGTCGAAGGCACAATATGGATTTCCACATGCTAGAAGCGTTATTATCAATGCTCATAGACCGAAAACGTTTACCATTGCAATATTTAGAAGCCATCTACTTCGCCCATAAATTGTCACGAGTTAGATAATTCCACACTAATTTTATCATTGCTGCTTGTTTCAAATCGGGGAAGCATTTCAAACATACTCATTCCATTTTGGGTTTACAAAGTGTTTTCCATGCCACTTTGTGTTTGCGTCCACCCCAAAAGAAATATGCACACACTGTGTTGAGTTTATCTAGGGTGAATTCTGGTACTTGATATATGAGAAGCCAATACAATATTGTAGGAGTAATGACAGTGTGAATTAACTCAACACGACTAGCAAAGCTTAAGAAATTAATATTTCAGACTTGGAACTTCTTCTACACTTCTGCAAGTAAAGAATGACAGTTTGCATAGTGAAGATAGGTTGATGACAGTGGTACACCTAAGTATTTGACGGATAATGTGCCTGTTTGGAAACCAAGAATTTGCTGAATGCATTGAGAGTTTGTGGTATTATCACTGAAATAAAGTCTGGATTTTCCTGTATTAACTGAAAGCCCAGTATAATGATATAATTCTTGAAACACGATTGAAGAGTTGATGCGGACAAGGTAGAAACTCTTCCAAATACCATTAAATCATCGGCATAAAGAAGATGTGAAATAATAGGGGTAATTAATGATGATGGAATAAAATTTCTAGTAGATACAGCCTTGTTCATCAGATAAGAGAGGAACTCCATTGCTATAGTGAATAAGTAGGGTGAGAGTGGATCACCTTGCCGAATACCCCTATTGTAATGAAGCCCTTTGGTATATCTTGTATTAACATGGAGAACGTGGATGTAGAAATGCAAGCATAAATTACATTAACAAAGTGAGTAGGAAAATCCATCTTCGACATAATATAACATATAAACTCTCTGTTTATAGAATCCATAAGCCTTGCTTAAGTCAGTCTTGGCACAAAATTTTTGTGCACCTAATTTCTTATAGTCTCGAAGCATTTCATGAGCTAGCAAGATGTTTTCTCCAATGTATCGACCAGAGATGAAAGCACATTGGTTTTCAGAGATTAAATGTGGCAAGAAAACCTTTAGACGATTGACAATCACTTTGCTTAAAATTTTATAATAAACATTACAACATGAAATAGGACTGTACTCGGTGATACTTGATGGTCGATTATTCTTAGGGATCAACGCTATGAATGTATCATTTGTACCTTTAGGAATCACAGCTGCCTGGAACATGTCGTTCACTGCATTTAACAGATCATCTTTCATAGTATCCCAGTGCAACTTATAAAATTTTGCGTTCAAACCAGCGGGTCCTGGACTTGAGTCGTCATGTGTTGAAAAAACAACAGTTTTAACCCCAGCTAGTTGAATTTCTCTTTGCAATTCTGCTTGTCCTACCTCGTTGATAGTGGCAATGGGTTCAAAAGATGGAAAATCAGTGGAAGATATACCATTAAATAATTGAGAGTAATATGCAAGTGCTTCCCTTTCAATGTCATTTGGATTGATCAAGAAATTACCCTCAGGTGTAATCAAGGCTTTAGTGTTATTGCCATAACGTCGAGATGACATTTTAGTGTAATTTTTTTTGGTTTAAAGCTCCAAGTCTAAACTTCTCCATTGTCAAAACTTGGGATTACATGGGTCTTGATCTTCGACTACCTTTAATTTGTGCAGATGTCTTTCCAGTTCTATAAAGTGTTCATTTTCTTCGGGTCTCAATCGATTCCAGGATTTCAATTCATTTTTGCAAGCATTGAGTTTAGTTTCGAAGGAGTAAGAATGGAAATTGTCAGAATAAGCAAGTAAATCTTGTTAATGCACTCCATATAACCATCCTTTATGTGCCAATCGTTTTGATACCTGAAAGGAAACTTCTCGAGTGAGAAGTGGGTAGCAAATGAAGGATCAAAGAATTGTGATCGTTGGACATTTGTGAGAAAGATAATGCTTTCATATTGGACAATTGCTGCATGCATGTATTATTCACCAAAATCTTACCTATATGTGTAGCCACTCCCCTTCTTCTCCATGTTAAATTTAAGCCCATGGGCCTAATTTCATTTACACCAATTATTGAATGATCGTAGTTGTTGAAAAAGAATAGGTAAGCCCCCTTTTTTTATCACCAAAAGAGGAAACATTATTAAAGTCCCCAATAGGTATCCAATTTATACTTAAATTTCCAACTTTTTGAATTATACGATGCCACAAATCTTGTCTCTCACTGAATGAGTTACTTGCATATATGACAGTAAAAATAATGATTTTCAAACCACCTATGTTATCTGTAGAGATAGTAAGGTGCTGATTGAATGCTGAAATCATAGAAGTATACCAGACAGATGTATCCCACGTTAAAAGAATTCTATCTGAACACTGAGGAGAATTGTTAGTAATTAAATCCCATGAAGATGGGATTTTATTCTTGAATAAAATTAAGTTACTAGAAGATAACTTATTTTCTACCAAACCAACTAAAGTTGGCTTGAATTTGTGCAGGAGCTTAAGAACAACATAATGCATGTTAACGTGTTCATGCCTCTGACATTCCAGGTAAGGATTGTCATTTAGAGACAGTAGAGCTCCTTAAATTTCTTTTAGAAGGAGCACTACTCAATGCTTGCTTACCCTTAACCTTATCCAGATAGGTGACATTCTTGGGATCAAGATTGGAGACATCATGAGGTTGTTCTATAGGTGGATCTGGAAGAGAGTCTGCTACATGTAAAATATCATCTTGCAGTATGGATGAAGGGAGCTCCTGGTTTAAGAAGTTTAAATCATCAGATTGCTTTGTGAAGTTCCATTGTGCACATCTGTTTGAGTATACTGGACATTATGTGATTGAGAGTCAACATGCACAGGCTCGTTAGCCATCCATCTGGCTTCAGTTTGAGTTTTATGCATCGATGCTCTATGACCAAAAAGCCTGCATTTTTCACACTTTGGGGGAATAAATTCGTACTCGACACTAATGTCCTTTTTGACATCGTTATGCAGTGAATTAGGGATCTCTGCTACCAATTTTGTGTTAGTGCTGATAGAAAGTTGAAATCTAGCAAACTGGGTGAAAATTTTAGAAGCGATTTTAGGATCCAATTGAATAGGCTCGACTATAAAGCTTGCAATGATAAAAATTTCTCATGATGTCCATAATTCCACATCCAAGTTATGTAATCTTGCTCAAAATTGAACAGTATCAGTATTAAATTTATTGTAATCATAACCTGGCCACCATTCGTCAACCATCAAAAGATTATCGAAGTACGAGTATGTTGAAGTCATGAGCACCTTTTGAAAATCAGATTTGTGATCAAACATGACATTAAATTTATAGCATGGAGCAATGTGGACGTAGTAATCACCTGTTGGTTTCCAAACTTTGCTAATGTAATCCTTCTTCTTCACAGATAATCAGAAATTCACTGGATGAAGAACTAAAGTATCCTGCCATGCATCTTTCGATTTGGCTAAAGTTTGTTGAGGAATATACACATATGATGCCGAAGGTTTAGTGCAATGGAGTCATCAAGTTGGAGATGAAGGAGTCGCTGCTGTGGATTGTCAGACGGCGTTCGCATATTATTTAGGTTGTGGAGGTGGCGGTGGGTTGGTAGGAGAGGTTGAAGGTGGAGGAGGTACAGGCGAACGGGAACGCAGAGAGGATGTGGAGTTAGTTTCAGTAACTGTCGTCTTTTGTAGCCATTATTGATAGTGGAAATCAATATGGAAAGATTATATATACATACATACATACATATATATATATAACATTACGACACATGTGATGATACTTGTGTTCAATGCGTGATTGATTTAGCAATTTAGATCAAAATTTCAAGATATATTAAAATTTGAAAGTATTTATAGAGTGAGGCTTGAGTTTGTAAAGAGAGTTTAGCATGAGAGATAATAAGAGTTGGAAAATATTTATTTAGGGGTTTTAAATTTGTAAATAAACTTATTAGATTTTATTTTTATGAGATGCTAAGATTTGAAAATATTTGTAGGGAGGGGTTTAAAATATGTAAATAAAGCTTATTTACTAGATCCTTTCTTTAAGGAGATATGATAATTCTATATGTGGGCATTTTTGGTATTTTTGGTAGTTGTTATAAGATTTTTAAATATTTATAGAGTTAGACTTTTGGTGGTTATAATAATATCTAGATATATACATATATATATATTTATATATATAGTAAGATTTAGAAATGTTTATAGTGCGACGTTTGAATTTGTAAAGAGGATTTATCATTAGATCGTATTTTTAAGGGACACTAAGATTTGAAAATATATATAAGGTGAGATTTTGAATTATTAAACGAAGCTTAGGATTTATTATGAGATCATATTTTTAAGGGACACTAAGATTTGAAAATGTATATAGGGTGAGATTTTGAATTATTAAACGAAGCTTATTTGTTAGATCCTGATTATAAAATGATTTAATAACCATAGAAGGGCATTTTTTGGTTGTTCACGTTTATACTGAAAAAGCATGATACCAAAGATATTAAAACTACTGATAAAGATGATTTGTGTATACGCACATATACGTAGAGCATTACAGCACGTGCTACGTGCGTGATGATGACATATTTTTAATACGTGAGTTGTTTAGCAACTTGGATCATATTTTCAAGTTATACCAAGGTTTGAAAATAATAATAGAGTGAGGTTTGAGTTTGTAAAGAGAGATTAACATTAGAGATATTAAGAGTCGAATTTTTTATAGAAAGAGGTTTTGAATTTGTAGATGAACTTATTATTAGATCCTATTTTTACGAGACATTAAAATTTGAAAATATTTATAGTCAGACAGTTTGAATATGTAAATAAAGCTTATTTATTATATCATATCTTTAAGGAGAATTGATAGTATCTATAAATGACTACTTTTGGTAGTTTTTGGTAGTTATTGTAAGATTTAGAAATATTTAGTCAGACCTTTGGTAGTTATAGTAAACTTTATATATGTGTATATGTATATGTATATAGTTATAGTTATAGTAAGATTTAGTAAGATTTATTGATTGTAAAGAGAGCTTAACATTGGATCCTAGGGGATAGTAAAATTTGAAAATATTTGTAGAGTGAGGTTTTGAATTATTAGATACAACTTATTTATTGAATTCTAATTGTAAGAAGATTTAATAGTATCTATAGAAAGACATTTTTGGAAATTCACTTTACACCCAAAAATACATGACATCAAATATATTACAAATATTAATAAACGAGCGTTACGGCACACGCTTCTCATATGAGTTGTTTTTTGATAAATCTTATATGTTTAATCCATTCAAAATAAAATTATTTACATGTATATTTTGGTGTTAGTCATGTATTCTTTTAATTTTTTTAATGCAATATCTTATAATTTTTAACTGTAAATCTTTATTCTTATTATGCGTTAATGAAAAAACGAATTTATACATAAAGATCATTTGTTACAAATTTTAAACGATATTAAGAGTTGTTAATATTTAAAAATGAATGTTTTCAATTTGTAAATAAATTTCATGTGTAAGATCCTACTTTTAAGCGATATTATGGTATAATAGTATTTGTAAATTGACATATTGAATTAATAAGTAGAATTTATTCCTAAGGTCCTATATTTTATTAATAATAAGTTTATAATATATAAGGGCATTTTTGGTAGTTCACGTTTACATCAAAAAAGTGTGACACCGAAGGTATTCCACCTATTATTAAAGAAAGATAAAGATATGTATATATAGTAATAGTAAGATTTAGAAATATTTGTAAAGTGATGTATGAATTTGTAATGAAAGTTTAGCATTAGATCATATTTTTAAAGGATATTAAGATTTAAAAATATTTGTAGAACGGGGTTTTGAATTATTAGAAGCTTATTTATTATATCATATTAATATGAAGATTTAGCAATATCTATAGGAAAACATTTGTGGTTGTTTACGTTTACATCAAAAATTATTTAATCAAGGATATATACACACACACATACATAGTTACCTTTATTAATAATTGTTATGAAAATGTAAGCTTTTGATCCGAACATGAGATTTTAAAAATGCCCTTATATATCTTTTGATTTATATATAACTCAATAATAGTATCTAACAATTAAACATATTTACTAACAAATTTTATCATCACTTAAAAAAAAGGATATATAAAGTATATTCTTTACGTCATCGTTATTTATTATATAGCTACACGAAACAAAGTTAAAACCATAAAAAATCTTTATTAATAGTTGGTTTAGAAGCACAAACTTTTGGTCCAACAACGAAGTTTCAAAAATGTTACATATTTTTAGCTTTATGTATCACTTAAAATGTGATCTAGCAATTAAACATTTCTACATTTCTAGACTGTATTTATACACGCTATTTTTTTTCTTAGTATCACTTAAAAAATAGAATCTATTCGATAGGCATTGTTTACATCATCGTTGGCTATTAATTAACAACACAACACAGATCAAAATTGAAACTAATAAAAAAATAGGTAATGCAACTTAAAATAAAAATTTAACTAATTACACATGATTTCATGGAAAAATATAACTAAATATTCTCATAGATTATTTTCTCTTCAATGTGCTATACATATACGTTTTCTAAAAACATAAATCACACGCAAAACACAATGACCACACACTTATATGTGACCTGGGAAGTCCTCTCGCGCTTGAGTACGGGAGCCTTTAGCACTGGGTATTCACCTTTTATTAAAACTAATAAAAAATATATATTGTAACTTAGAGATAAATTCCAAATTAATTGCACATGATTTCAACGTGTAAAATAATTAAATATTCATACATATCATTTTGTCTTGAACGTGTTAAGACATATACTGTTTTTTTTAAATAATTCACGCTCGAAGCTCGTGTCGTAATGCTTGTAGTTATAGTTATAGTAAGGTTTAGAAATATTTATAGGGTAACATTTGAATTTGTAATGAGAGTGTTGCGTTAGATCCTATTTTTATGGGATGTTAAGATTTGAAAATATTTATGGAGCGGGGATTTGAATTATTAAACGAAGCTTGTTTATGAGATCCTATTTATAAGAAGATTTAATAATATATATAGAAGGGCATTTTTGGTGGTTCATGTTTACATCAAAAAAGTGTGACAACGAAGATATTACAACTATCATTTTTATATATGCACGCGCGTGCATATGTGCATAAACTTTGCTTTATATAGTTATATAAATGACATTTGAGCATTTGAAAGCATCGGGTTTTTTATTCATTTTAATAACTTATGTATTTGAAACCGATTGTGATGTTTTTGCTTTTACGTTTGAACCTAGAATCATTTTATTCTGACAATGTAGCTTCTAAATTGTAGATTCACATAAGTATCTCGACTTTTTTTATTTGTTTGTTTATTTGTTTATTGGCTTCAATCTAGACCAAACAAAGCTTCCTATTCTTATTTCAGTTGAGTTTGTGTTAGAAATTTAGATTTAAATGAGACTGATTGGGATTTGAATCAAAGGATTTTATTTTATCGTGTACTGTTACTTCACTCACTAGTTTTTAATTAGTTCCTCAGCTATTAAAGAAATTATGTCTTCATAATTAGTAATGTTTGTGATGTGGTTTTGACCGGAACCCCAAGATTTTGTTTGCTTCCTTTTGCTTTCGGACAGAGCTAGAACTAAATACCAACAAACGATCAACTCTAGATATTTAGTTGTAAATTAACATGAAAGTTCAAAATAAAACATAAAAAACAGTATAATCCACTTAATAAACAACAAACTTGAAGGGAAACCCAAAAAAATAAAAAATAAAATAAAAATCAAGTTTGTGCTTTTGTCTTCATTGGTTTCCCATTTCCTTTTTTTTTCCAAACAAATTTCATAGCTAATTTCAAATACTTTATCTACTTTGAAACTAAACCCTTGTTGTTGTCCGGTTCATGTATTATAACAGGAAGATAAATATGCTACTATAAATTACGACTGCCATAAGTTAGGTTTGGTACTATTGGATGTTGGGTTCTTTTTTGCTGTTATTGGGTTGTTGGATTGAGGTATAGGGCTGAAACCCGTGTAGGGCTATTATAATGCACAAAAATCATGTTATTTTCAATTTGTATTTTAATTTTAGTTGGTGATAGCTGCATGTACATAATTATCTACCGAATTTTAAAGTCAGTTTTTTTAATGTTGATCAAATGACTAGAACTGAAACCTTAAAAATTGAATGATATATTTCGATGCAAAATTTTATGAAAAAATCATTTGAAAAATCCAGGAAATGTTTTTGATTTAAAAGATTGTAGTTTGAGGGTCTTGTTAGATTTTATTTTGCATAATAACAACTTAGCTACAAGAAGTTTGGAATTTTATATAATACAACAACAACAACTAAGCCATACATCCCAAACAAGTTGAGGTTGGTTAGAGATGGAACCAAAAAAAAAAAAAAAAAAGTTGTAATGAAAAAAATGAAGGGTTAAAAGCTTTAACAAAAGTAAAATAAAGTTTAAAATAATTAAATAGATAATAAAAGTTGTTGTAATGAAAAAAAAAAAAAAAAACCCGGAAAACTAAAGTTCTGGTACAAGGATTGCTAACTTCCATGCATTCCTATTCGATATCAGTTCTTCAGATATACTCCACTTTCTTAAATCTCTTTTTGAGCTCACCACGTTTCAAGAAAGTTTAAAACTACAAAGATGTATGATTGTCACAAAATTTTAATTTCGGTGCGTTAGTTCCTAAAATAGATGGAATTACTTGTGGAAAATTGATGTCAGGTTATGTTTTTTGTTTTTTATTACAAATAATTTACTATAAAAATGTGAAGTTAGACTGGATAATGAATATTATTGGTGCGGATAGTGCTATATCCGTGTCCGTATTTGAAACTGTTTTCGATTATTTCACATTTCTATTTGTGGATGCAGGGTGAATATAGATTTTTCAGGTGTACGCCAATTCATTAAATAGATTAATAATTATGGCTTAATTGAGAACCGTGTCATTGTCGATTTTAAAAAACATAAAAGGAATGCATAATATGGTAGAATAATAGTGTTAACAAATTTGTGTAAAATATAATAAAACAATACAGTTTTCAATCATCTGGGTATACACGGTATACATTATCATCTTAATGCAAGCTAATATTTTTCGGATGCAGAACTCACATCCATATTGGTATCCACTTTCTGGATATTGGATACTTTTTCTAATTTTCTGAAGCAAAAGCGAGTGGATGTTTGGATTGTCGGTACTAATTGACAACCCTATGTGGTGTGGAGTTTCGAGCTCATTGTGATTTTAACTGCTATTAATGCTCCCAACTTCCTTGTTTGAGGTGTGTGTCCATATGTATATATAGGGTAAGAATCAGCTATACCTCAATTTGGCTACACCTCCAATCTTCTTGATTTCCACCACATCTCCAATTTATATAATAATACTCCCTATATCTTCCCACTACGTTACTGAAAATGTTATTATTTAATTCAGAACTTGTGGAAATCAGGAGGAAAATGAGTTGTAGCCCATCCTTGTCAATATTTTATTACAGATGAGCTAGGATCAATAACCCCCTTTATTTAGCATCATTTGTCACCCCAATGTCAACCACATGTTTATATTTTAATATTTGGTCCATGTGACAGGAGAAAGAAAGACCAAATATTAAAACAGAAATTTTATGGCTGGTATCAGAGGCTATAAAATGGTGCTAATTAAAATGGGGCTATTGATTCTAGCTCTGTCTATGAATGTGTGTGTTTGTGCATACGCACATGTGTGGATGGTACCACCAATGGTTGGATGTGTGTATAGTACCCTTCTGTTCATAGATGATTACAGTTCTGTTCATAGATAAGTACAATTCTACACGGTGCTAAGTAGTGTTTTGCAGAACATATAATGAAGTAGATCTACCAGTTCTCCTGTTTTTCATCTTCACCTTTTGTAATGTATATTCGGTTGAACTTGTTATGTAACCATGTATTGTCTTTTTCCAGTCTCTCGAATCCGGTTTGATTAATGAGAGTCACTGCCACTATATGGTGGTGTTTCATTATGGTTCCATTGTCCTATTTAATGTTTCTGATCATGAGGCTAGTGGGTACTTGAAGATAGTAGAAAAACATGCTACTGGCTTGCTAACAGAGATGAGAAAGGATGGTAAGTAGTACTTAGCTATTACAATCTGATAACTTGTTTGTTTACATTTTGTAATGTTATCATATATCTGATACACATAATTTCATATAACTTTGCAATGCGTAAATGCATTATGTGCTTAGATATCTATCGTTTCAAATGGATATGGTACAGTGTATAAGATTGAAGTCCAAGTTGTGAAGCCAATGTTCTGAGTTGATCTGCAACGAAATAGAGAAACATAATAACATTTTCGGTTGTTCTGCGTATTCGTTGGCTTGTTGCATTATCAAAAGAGGCTTTGAAAGATAATTGATATGCAGGGTGGAATGTGTGGATGATGGTGATTGCTTATGTTATAGGACTGCAAATGATAGTTTGTCAAGTGTGACAAAACAGTCATATAATTCTTACCTTTCAAGCTTTTAGAAAGTTTTATTTCTTCGTAGGGATGGGACTGTTTCTTCTGTGTCAGAGAGGCGAATTTTGTAGACTTGGGACATTCCCTAACATTATATGTGTGCATTAAATACAGAATATGCAGTTGTAGAGAAGCCAACTTTGGAATCTTGGATGCAGGGAGGGCTTGATTACATAATTCTTAAGACTCTGAGCATTGATGGGATTCGTACTATTGGAAGTGTCCTTGGTCAAAGCATTGCTCTAGACTACTATATTCGGCAGGTATGCCATAAAGCAAGGGTGAAATGGTGCAGTGTAATTTTTTTCATGATCGGATAAAAATATACTTTCAACTCTGAATTGCATAGGTTGATGGGATGGTTGCAGAATTCACAGATATCAACCGTGAAATGGAGAAAACTGGTACTTTTACTATGCAAAGAAAAAAGCTATTTCAATTAGTGGGCAAGGCAAACTCAAATTTGGCTGATGTCATCCTTAAGCTTGGGCTCTTTGAGAGGTAACTATATTTTCTGCACTTCACCTTCCTTGTTCCTTTTGTTGATGTAGGTTGCTACAAAATAATTTAACTGATGTGGCCATCAGAATTACAATTGGTAACTATTACTATATAGCAATAAATACCACTGGTCATTATGAAATAAGCTATAAGGCTGCAACAGTCATTCGCAAATAAAACCACAATGATAAAACAATTCGGACTATGCATTTGTTATCCATCAAGCCTGAGCCATTGTGCTTAAATGGATAAGTATACAAAGCATCATACAAGTAAATATCAATTTTCATGGTTGAGAACAGGAAGTTAAGCTTGCTGACGATTGAGAGTTCAATGTCCTATAAAGTTTAATATTGTTTACACTTTACACATATAAGTACTTTTTGTGCTTAAAACAGTAATAGAAATCGCTTGAACTGGAGTTTTGCATTATTACGATAAAATTAGTGTCCCGGTCTGTATATGGCTGAAGCAACATCTTACTTTTATTATTTGTGTATCAAATTAATTATTATATTCCAGGTCAGACATTGCTTGGAAAAATGCCAACTACGCTCAAATTTGGGAATATCTCCGTGATGAATACGAG
The DNA here is from genome assembly GCA_030737875.1 of Allium sativum. Lineage (NCBI taxonomy): Eukaryota > Viridiplantae > Streptophyta > Magnoliopsida > Asparagales > Amaryllidaceae > Allium > Allium sativum. The sequence goes on along the minus strand of CM060910.1, from coordinate 195,794,208 downwards.
CTTACCCAACGATTTGGCAGTCTAGATTTTAAGTTGAAGTTTGTTGAGGTTTGTTCTGCTCATATTTTTCTAATTGTAGAGCAATCATTTTTAAAACCAGTATGTTTATAATGCATCTAAACATTGTTCATTAACCTACTGAACCATGCTCATCTTTCCTGAATTTACAGCATAACATCCGCTTTCTTCAAGAGATTCTCCAAAATCGAAAATCCGATTTTCTGGAATGGCTTATTATTGTTTTGATCAGCGTTGAGATACTCATCTCTGTTTTCAATATTGTCCGTGAATCACCAATGACTTCTCTATAGCATCAAGGAACTCCAATATAATAAAGCTAAAAGGTTGTCCTTGTTTCACTTTCCTTCTCAGGCATTCAAGATAGAAGTAGAATCGATTGTTTGCATTTCAGATTAGTCTTAGAAAATAACTATAAGGTTCAGTTGAGGACAAATGAGATTTTCTTACTGTTAGCTATAAACCTCCACTCAAGCTTCATTTGGTAGCTTCAAATAAGTAGTGTTGAGATTTTAAATACTCATCCGGCAACTCACAACCCTGCAACAAGTAGTGTTTGGCAAACTCATCAAGCGTTTCGTGGTTTTGTAGTGGTGGAGGTGAAAAAATTTATAGCGGGAATATAGCAGAAAATAATGGAGGTGCAAAAAGTTTCATTAGATATACAATCGAATATTTAACGTTAATTTATGCTCTTTCTCACATCATTTGTGTAAGTATAAGAAGATTGTTTAGTTTTATATAACAAAATCAAAGAATATTATAATTTATATATATACCAGATTTGATGATCAACAATATATCGCTAACTTTTATCGAACGCTTACGCTTTAAAACTAAGTCTTTTACCAAATTTTGTTGATTTGCTTTAAAAGAAAATTTAGTCAAATCAATCTTTGTGTATTAATGTTGCAATAGCAAATATTAATAAAAAACTTGATTTAGCGTGTATAGTGGAAAATAACATGGATTGAAGTATGGATCTATTGTTTAATAGTGTTATATAGGAATAGTGTATGCGCCATAGCAATTGACAAGAATAATCCGAAGTTTAACATGTCCGTCCATATTAATCCTAAGTTTGCGTTATTCAAGAATAATCCCAAGTTTAGGGTGTCTTCCCAAATTGATCCCGATGACTTTTGATGACTTTTTCATGTGTTATTTTAGAATCAATATGGGAAGACACCCCCAAACTTCGGATTAATATGGGAAGATACAAGTAAATGAGATTAATTTGGGAAGAGACCCCTGAACTTGGGATTATTCTTGAATAACGCAAACTTGGGATTAATATGGGCGGACAGATTAAACTTCGGATTATTCTTGTCAATTAATCCAAGATTTTATGGAGTTTTAGTGAGGTCTGTAACTAGACAAGCAGACACATACTGCATTATTGTTCTCTAGGTAATTCAAAAAGTTGGCACAATGATTTTAAATATTTAACCAATTTTATATTACATATCATACACATATTCCATGAATTTAAACAAATAGCGGTAGAAGTAGTTTGTACTTATCTGACTTTGCAATTCCTTTTTTATAGAAACCTAACAATACTTAATGCTGGGTACTACCACCAATGGAAGCAAAGAGGATATTTCTAGTTCATTGGATCAACGTGAAACCAATTGATGTGCGAATCAGAGTAGAAAATGCAGGTTTTCATGTATAAAATTTGCTATCTGCTTGCCAGTCTATTGCTGCACTATATACACGTTTGGCTGCAATTTATTTTAGATAAATACGATGACGAATTCAAGGCACGATCCGACGAATGAAGTCCATAAAAAGATGCAAATGAAAACAGACTTCTATCTTTTGTTTGTACAAGAATTCAAAGTGGTTTTCTTTACTGTTTTGTAACTAATTTATTTTCCAGTGTTAGCTTTTAGGGTGAGCGCATGAAGAATACGTGTAATGTCAATGTCATATCATGTAAAACTTAAAAACGATTCTACATTATTTTATAAATTCATTTTCCCTCTTGTCAGTCTGAGTTTTATTTCAAATGTTACGTGGGAAGTTTCACCAAATGATCAGCTTTCAAATCTCTTTCCTTGAAGTTGAGGAAATTATTTTTGTCGAAGAACCATGTAATGTGTATTTGAAATTATCAAAGCATGTGCATGCTTTATTCTGATCAGTTAAAATTTGTGAAAGGCTTCTGAAACAGTTTATCAGTGTCATGAATACTATCTCCCATAGACCTGTTGATACGAGTTGCTATGTTTTCGATCCACTACGAAAATTTACTGTTCAAATTTGAAGATCAGAAAAAAGTCGAGCTTTCATGGTGGTGGAGCCTAATCATTTATGCATTGTTTGAGCAATCTGAATAACTGTCCATTTTTGAGCACAGATTCTGAATCTTCCAATTGAGTACCAACACAAGCTCAGATCGAGTGAGGACTACTGGGCTTCTCACAAATACATCAAGTATGTGCTATTTGTGACATTAGTTTCCAGTTGAAAGTGTACCAGCCTTCTTCTACAGCTTGCAAAAATGAATATGATGACCAACTTCAGGTGTGGTTCAAACCTTTTTTTTTTTTTTTTTTTTTTTTTTTTTTTTTTTTTTTTCTTTTCAAGAGCAAAGTAAAAAAAGTAGAGAATTTTTATTGAAAAGAAATACCAGAATTTTATTTTATATGAGACAGCAGGATACTATTTATTTGCTAGAATGAAACCCGTGGCACACGGGCAGTGCTGGTCCATTCTTCTGGGTTGCCCTAGAAAGTGCAACAACATTACCTTTAGTTGAAGGAAACAACGGTGTCACTGTACTTTCAATATCATCGAAATGCAAAATTATAACTATTAATTATATACTTGTTTTATTAAACTATTATAAATCTTTACTATGTATATACAAATTTTCATCAGATGGTTGCCTTTCGAAGGGGGTTGCCGTAGGCGATTGGCTTGTTTGTTTTACCCTATAACCGGCCCTGCACACGGGCACTGATGGACACGGTGATCGCTATTCATTGTTGGGTATCATCTGTAAAGTGTAAATCATATGTTGTGTTATACTTTTAGATATTGGAGAAACAGAGGTTATTCATCTAAGAGTGTAATTTTTTTTGAATTTTATTGTGAAAGATAAACTTCATAACTCTATCAAATCTAAGGACAACCAATAAAAAATTCAGACACTATGTAACTGATACCATACACACCGTAAAACTGATAACTAAACTCTGATACCGAACACACTGTAAAATTAATACTTAAAAACCGGTAGTCAAATTTTGATACTATGCACAATGTACAACTAATACCTAAAATCTAATGTTTTGTTCTTTAGAATAAAATTTTAACGGATCGTCCTTGCGGCTGAAAAAGTCCGTAACTTACCCTTACCCTTGACATTATTTTCCTGTTGGGGGATATATTAGTTATCGTTTGCGGTGTTGTCAGCTTGTCTTATAAATTTGCTTGTTTTTCTGTTGTTTCCATCTATTGATAGTTCTCGGTTTCATAGCAAGAAGCTTAAAGCAGAGATAAAAGGAATTGGTTAAACTGGATATGTATAATTAGCTAGTAATGACTAGGGGTGTAAATCGGTCGGACCGGACCGGACGGAGGTATGTTCAGTTTCTGTCCTAAAAAAAATCGGACCGAACACGGACCGGACCAAATTTTTTCTCGGACAAATTTCGTTGTCCTAATTCATGTCCTAAATAAAATCGGTCGGACACGGACACGATCGGACTAGTCGGACTTGGTCGGACATGGCTATTTATATCACATTTTGTACATTTTACTAGATTTTCTCTCTACTATACGACGAATTTCAAATAATTCGGACGAATTCGGACGAGCCCGGACCGGACATGATTTTTTCTCGTACAAATCTTGTTGTCCTAACTCGTGTCCTAAATGAAAATCGGACGGACTCGGACGGACGTATTTCGGTCACGGACACGAACGGACGTCGGACATTCGAACAAAATTTACAGCCCTAGTAATGACTAATATTTTTTATTAACGTTAAATAACCACTTAACGATGAAGCCATGATAAAGCTTTCATCTTCAGTGCAGTACTTGGTGTTGGACTCAACAATGATTCATCAGGTACAGAAGGATGTAATGAAATGCATTATCAAACTCTAAAATATACCAAATACCATTTATTTGATTTAACACTTGTCTGTCCATCAAATTACTTTAAATCAAACTGTATAACCATTTTACTAATCCCGTGGATCCTTTTAATCGTTGGATCCAACCATTGATAAACATCTTTTGTTAATAATTGATTTGAAAGCGTAGACTTTTGATCCGATCGTCATAAGTAATTGATTTGAAAGCATACAAAAAACCTTTGCATAAAACATTATAAAAATAAAATTGTTATTTCATATGACCTCTTTAAAAAACTTTGACATAAATCTTCATACAATTACTTATGACGTATTCAAATCCTAGATTTAACTTTTAATCCGACCGTGAAGGTCTCAAAATGGAGTCATAAAATTAAATGAAAATGTAAAATAACATAAAAGAAAACATTTTTATTAATTCAGATATTTATACAACACAAATGAGCTTTCTATTTATAGACATCACATGTACTGCGAAGTACAATAATGTCATTCGCATTAAGCGTATTCGCTCTTAATATTCCAATATAATACAACATCAGCTTTTGAATATGCATGTGCAAAGATGATTAATCATAATTGTCTAACTAAAAAATCTTTTATGAAAACCCCTATGGAAAAATTCATAAATAAGTATAATTTTATTTCATATTTAAGTAATATGTTTTACAATGTTATAATTAGGGTTAATACTTCTAGATCTAGATAATGCCTCATTAAAAACCTTACTAATGAAAACTCGGTAGGGAAAATATTAGTGAAGGAAAAGAGTACATTATAACGTATTTTTATATGCTTTTCTGATTCGTAACTTTCCTGATTCGTAACGCATTATTCAATTAGTCTGATGATGCAGGTGACGCATTACCAATTTTATAAATCATCTTCTGAAATTTTGATTTTAGATGTGTCTTTGTAAATAGATCTGCTGGATTTTCTTGAGACTGGATGTGATTCACATTTATCTTATTGTCTTTTAGTAGTTCATGTGTGAAGAAGAATTTAGGAGAAATGAGTTTTGTCCTATTGTCCCTGATATAACCTGTTTGAATTTGAGCTACGTAAGCTGAATTATCTTCATAATAATAGTTGGCCTTTTGTAGTTGATGAGAGTTGACACATACTTCAAATATGTTCAATTAATAATCTTAGCTAAATACATTTTGAGTTTGCTTCATGTAGTGCTAATATTTTAGAATGGTCGGAAGATGTTTCTATCAGCATTTGCTTCATAGAAAGCCATGGAATAACTGCATTGCTATTACTAAGCACATACCCAGTTTGTGATTTAGCTTTATGTGGATCGAAAAGATAACCTAGCTAACTAGAATCGGATTATTACCTATGTTATAATAAAACAAGCCTAAACCTGTCGTTCTATGAAGATATCTCATGACATGATTTACACTATTTCAATGTCTTTTAGTTGGCACCAAACTATATCTTGCTAGAAGATTGACTGAGAATGCAATATCTGATCTCTTGCATTGGACTAAATATACTAATGCACCAATGACACCGAGATATGATATTTCTAGATCAAGTACATTTTCATCTTCTTTTGGGCGGTAGTGGTCCTTTTTAATATATAGTGATCTGACAATCATAGGCGTACTGAGTGGATATGTTTTATCCATTAGAAAACGCTTTACGATTTTCTCAATGTAATTTGACTGATGGATTAGGGTACCATTTGTATTATGCTCAATCTGTAGACCGAGGCAATACTTAATTTTGCCAAGATCTTTCATTTTAAATTCATTTTTCAAGTAATTTATTACTTCATCAATCTCTTAAGGAGTCTCAATCAAATCTATATCATCAGCATATATCATTAAAATAGGAAATACCTTTACCATTTTCTTTATAAAGACACTTGGACAAATGAGATTGATTTTATATCCGACTTTTGTCAAATATTCACTAAGATGGTTATGTCACTTTCATCTGGATTGTTTCAGACCGTATAGTGATTATCTTAGTTTTAGTGAGCACATCGACTTTGATTTTACTTCAGACAACTTATATCCATCTGATATTTTCATGTAAATATCGGTATCTAATTCGCCGTAAAGATAAGTTGTTACAACATCAGTCAATCTTATATTAAGCTTCTCAGAAACTACAAGGTTTATTAAATATCAAAATGTTATTAACATCCATAACAGGAGAGTGTATTTCTTTAAAGTTAAAATCTGGTCTCTACAGGAAGACTTGCGCAACAAACCGTGCCTTGTATCTCATAACTTCATTTTTATCATACTACAAAGAATACAGTGATTTGTGACGACCCGAAGCCGTCGGCGGCCGTCGCAAGTCGTCGCCAACAGGAATAACAACGGATTGAGCGACGGCTCTATCGCTCATTTAGCAACGGCTTGCAATGGTAAATTGCCACGTGTCACCTTATGTGGCAAGTAGTTTCTTTTACTGGGAAGCCGTTGTAAACCATCGCGAATTCGTTACAAACAGGCGTTACAAGCCATCGCTATATAATGACCTATAGGCCGTCGCTAGCCATCGCAAATCTGTAGCAAATTTTTTATCTTGCACAGTAATTCCTTTCCATCAAACCACACAATATTACACTGCACAGCAGTTCCATTCAATAACCAATACACACCACTATCATCTCATCAATTCACCAATACTCACCAACAATCAATTCACCAAGTAAAAAAAACAAAATTATAAACGCCATGCATATCAGAACACATCATATCAACATCAAATACCGTCATACATATCAAAACACATCATACCATCGTACATATCAAAACACATCAAACCATAGTCAAATACCATCGTATGTGAATCTAACATATAAAAAACCAAGTACATGTACATACCCGAGCATAAACCAAGAAAAAAGCACCTACACTACTCCTCGTTATCATCATCATCGTCGTCGTCTTCTTCTTCTTCCCCTCTAATCTCCTCCCTCTTCTCCCTCCCCAGGAATAAACTCATGCTCCTGAAAGTAAGCTGCAATGCGCTCATCTATTTCCTGTTGCATCTGGGTTTTTCGCCAGTCCATCATCTCATTCATCTGCTCCTGCATCCGAGCAATAGTCGCCTCTCCATCGACCTCCTATAACCACACTGAACAACCTGTGAAATAATTAAGTTCACATTTAAAGTTATTTAAACATATTTTAACTTGTTTGTGTTAAACATATATATAGTTAGCAATAACATTTGTTTTAATTAAGTAGAATTGTCAGATATAATATCAATATACACATATATATATCGTACATCTTTTATCATGATATTTGTAAACCATCGTACGTTGGACAAAAGATACATTTGTTTTTATCATTATATTTATCAATACAAACATACTAAATAACATACGATTATTTCTCATACTTTAAAACCGTAATTTATGTCTAAAAAAAGTCTTACCTCATAATTGCTGAAACCATATCGCCTTCCTCGAGTAGGCGGATCGGTGATAGAGTGCCATATCCGATCAGACTCTGCAACCATAAGCTCTTGTCCACTAGCCTCTATCACTCTAGAAGCCTTTGCATCATACTTCCCCTACAATAGCAATATAATTTTAACACAAATGCTGTAAAATTTACTTATATACTGTGATATGAACGAATATGAAACATTTTAATTTATACAGATAAGCATATTTACCATTATACGCTCACTCTTTGGATCCGTCCAATCATACGTAACATTTCCTTCTTCATCGGTATGCTCCACCGCATGTGTGTGTCTGAATACGTATGCCAACGAAGGCTCTCTTCCATACTTTACAGTCTGAGTAAATATTTATTAAAAATAAGGATGAATTATATACACTAAATTTTTACGTGAACATATACTATAAATATTTAAAATTTGTACCAAATCCCTTCTATGTTGTTGGAATGATTTGAGCCACCGCGGTGTAGAGAAGAATTCTTCTCTATTTGCTTTATTTCTAGCTGCTACTTTCTATTAAATTTGATACACGATGATGTAAAATAATGCAATCAATATAAATGTGAATATTATCATTTTATCATACTTTAGCATCTTCCGTCTCCTAGTACTTTTGAAAATATGCCCAGACATCATCACTCATAAACGGAGGCTTTTTTCTAAATGTCTTTGCCCTTGAAACCATCTCTCGATAATTTTTGCGCATCTTCATATTCCACTGAGTCAAAAAGGTAGGCAAGTCCTGCTCCTCAACGCGTACAACAGCCTGCATATTACATTTATTTTTATTTATTTATAGTATATTAATTTTCAATATTAGTATAAAAATATACTTATCAATAAATCGGCTAGAATGACATTCTTAATGTGAAATGGAATATTATCCCAATGTGGCCAAGCCCCCGACATTCTGCTACTGTAAGACTGTCTCGATACCTCTAAAATGAAATCTGCTGGCTCAATCTCGAATCCTCTGTACATGTTGATATAAATATTTCATATATTTTAAATAATCTAAATTGAAATAAATTTGACATTTACTCGCCATTCTTCGGAATAATCTCCGTAACTCGGCGCAGATCTGACACTGAGCTGCTCGGACCCGCTCCTTCTCCTGGTCCAGGAGATGGTGAAGGAGTAGGCTGAGATGTACTCCTCTATCGTCGTCGTCTATCATCTGATATATCTGTTACAATCATATAATGTGCATACAAAATAACTTGAATTATTAACATCAGTCATCATTATCATAACATACTATCCCAATGTAGCCAAGCCCCCGACATTCTGCTAGTGTAAGACTGCCTCGATACCTCTAAAATGGAATCTGCTGGCTCAATCTCGAATCCTCTGTACATGTTGATATAAATATTTCATATATTTTAAATAATCTAAATTGAAATAAATTTGACATTTACTCGCCATTCTTTGGAATAATCTCCGCAACTCGGCGCAGATCTGACACTGAGCTGCTCGGACCTGCTCCTGCTCCTGGTCCAGGAGATGGTGAAGGAGTAGGCTGAGATGTACTCCTCGATCATCGTCGTCTATCATCTGACATATATGTTACAATTATATAATGTGCATACAAAATAACTTGAATTATTAACATCAGTCATCATTATCATAACATAAATCGTAAATGAGAAGAACAATACTGAATAACATACATAGTCAACATTCTCATTACATAAATCAGAATAGTAACGAACGTACGTAAATTCATAGCTAAGAACAATCGACATCATTATTATTACATGGCTCAGAATAATACATAACATAGTAATAGCTCATAATAGTACATAACATAAGTACAAAACCTCAGTCTTCATCTTCTTCGGATCCAGACTCGGTCTCATACCCTATATCGTTTTCTTCAGTACTTACAAATGCATCTACTAATACATTCACTTCATCATTCAACGACCCTACATCAATGTCATCAGCTATTATTATTTTAGTATTTGGCTCAAGATCCGCTTGATACGTTGCTTCATCTGGAATATTATTCCTGTTAAATGTAAATCCTGCCTTTGTTTTAAAAACAGCCCACCAATCTGCTTTATCTTTATTTTAAGGATGAATACGGAGCAAAATAGACTTGTAATGCTTGCTTAGATAACACAAAAGGATCATACTTATAGTAATGCGACGTATGCCTTATTTCGATTAGCTTATAATTTTTGTGCATGTTGATTCCAAAACCAGGAACATTGCTAAACCAGTTGCATTTGAACAGATAATTTTTCTCTACGGGCTGAACATAATATGTCAACTCTACAACTTGCGTTAAGACACTGTAAAAATATTTTATATGCTCATCTGGATCATCACTACCTTTGACAAATATATCGCTGTTATACGTTAATTTTTCAGCTCCGTAATCATTGGTATTGAATTTAAATCCATTGACATAGTATTTTGGATAAATTTTGACATTTGTTTTTCGTCCAATAGCAAGATGTCGTAATCCTTCGTTAACAACACCTTTTTTTGGATCATGAACATAGTCTGAAAACCATCTAGCAAATTCTTTACTATGATCACCAGATGGATGTTGTGATTCGTAGATACTGCATATATGTGTTATGTTCCCTTTTTATTAATAGACACACACACACACACACACACACACACACACACACACACACACACACACACACACATATATAGATATGTGTGTGTGTGTGTGCGTATATATATATTGAATTATACGTGAATTTAGTATTACCTGACAAATGGTGCAACTTCCGCACAATTTAACAGAACATATGCGTGTGTCACATTGTAGTCTATATCGCTTAACCATATTTCCGCACATTTTCCTCCAAGTCTTCCGTGTTGTCTAAAAATAGATAACATTGTTTGAGAAGACTCTTGCTCAACATCTTCTTCATTACGTGGAACAGTTACAAAAGACAAGTTCACATCTTCACTAAAGTAATGTTAGAAAAAAAATGAAGCTTCTTCTTCAAGGTACGATTTGCAAATCGAACCTTCTACTCGAGCCTTTTACGTAATTTTTCTTCTTCAAATGATTCAAGTACCTGTAATAAGCTTAATTTAATTTATATGTGGGTACAATAATCTAAATTGTAATCTATCACGATATTTATTGATACAATATTACCTCTCAAATGGAAATATCCATCCGTATTGGACTGGACCTCGAAGAAGTGTTTCGGATGGAAGATGAATAGGTAAATGCTCCATCACATTAAAAAACTAGGTGGAAATATTTTCTCGAGTTTGCAGATCAGTACAGGGATTTCTAATTCAAGCTTACATAGATGATCTACCCTTAAAGTCGTTGAACAAAGTTGTTTATAAAACAAACTTAATTCAGTTATAACATTCCAGATTTTTGTAGGCAACAATTCCTTGAAAATCACAGGTAAAAAGTATTCCATCATGATATGACAATCTTAAATTTTCATTCCACTCAATTTACCATTTTTAAAGTCCACACATCTACGTAGGTTTGAAGAAATCCCATCAGGACATCATAATCCTTCCACCCACTTTAGCACGAGTTTTACTTGCCTGTTGTCTAGCTCATAGCATGCTTTAGGTTTTTTATTCTCGTCATACAAGTGCAGTTTCGACCGTTTACAAAATGTAATATATCACGTCTCGAATTCACATCGTTCTTGGTTTTACCCTTTACATTTAAAACTGTATTAAAAACGTTTTTTTCATTATGCATCACGTCAATATTATGCCGAAGTTTTAGTTTTTTCCAGTAAGGTAACTCCCAAAATATACTTTGTTTGCACCAATTATGAATGTCTGATTTACCTGGAATTTTAACCTGCTCTCCAGTTTCATGTATCTTTGGGTAGTCACATACAACTTCATATATCTCTTCACTTGTCCAAACTTTAGGCGGTAGCATTGTCTCTACTCTGTTAGCTTTAAAGTTCTTTTTATCCATTCTAAATTTGTGATTAGTATGGAGAAAGCACCGATGACAGTCAAACCAAGAATTTTTTTTGTCCATACTTTAATGAAAATGCTCGTGTCTCCTCCATACAAAAAGCTAGACGTTCAGCTATGCTCCAACCTGAAAGCATGCCATACGCGGGAAAATCACTAATAGTCCATAAGACAGAAACAAACATACGAAAATTTCTTTTACTAGAAATGTTGTCTGTTTCGACTCCTTCATGCCACAGTGTTTTCAACTATTCAATCAACGGTTGTAGATAAACGTCAATTCCTTGTGTCGGATCATCGGGACTGGGGACGACAACGGTTAGAACATATATGGGTTTTTCATACACATCCATGGAGGTAAGTTATAAGGAGTAACAATGATAGGTCATGATGAATATTTACTACCAAATGAGAAAATGGAGAAAATCCATCCGTGCATAAACCGAGCCTAACATTACGACTCTCTGTAGAAAATTCAGGATAAGTCCTATCAAAACATTTTCATGCTTCACCATCAGACGGATGTATAATAGTTCCTTCTTCTGATGTTCTCACGCTATGTCATCGCATATGACACGCTGTAGCAGAAGATGCATATAGTCGTTGAAGTCTGAGAGTTATTGGTAGATAATGCATTCTTTTATATGAAACTTCTTTTCCTTTTTTTTTGCCTTGGTTTATATCTATCTTCGTTGCAAAATTTGCATTTTCTACTGTGAGAGTCTTCTTTTCAATACAACATGCAACCTTTAACACATGTATTTATCTTATAATACGGTAGTCCAAAAGCAGTCATAAGTTTTTTCACTTTATAATGACTATCGCACATCAAATTATTGGGCGGTATATGTTGTTTTACTGTTTGTACAACTGCTGTAAATGCAGCTTCTGTAAAATTGAATTTTGATTTCATAGTGATGAATTCGGCGGTTACAGACAATTCGGTTCCGCTTGTACACCCTTCCCACAACGGCCTCTTAGCAGAATTCAATAAATCATAAATTTTTTCACTTCCGCCGTTGGTTCTTCAACATTTCCATTCTCATAATCGCTTTGCTCAATGTTAGGAAACATTGATCGGGCTGCATCTTGCACCATATTTTTTATCGGATTCGTCATTGTATTATCGTTCATCATTGTACTATCGTCCTCTACCACTATAGGGTTAGATGTAGGTTGAACAAGTTCTCCATGACGATCCCATAAGTAATAATTTGACACAAAACCAAATTTATACAGATGTACTCCTACTACATCTGGCTTCCAATGCTTCAGATGTCTGCACTTGCTACACGAACAACGAATGTCTACGTTACTCCGATTATTAGATTTAGCGAATATAATAAATTTTTGGACTCCATTACAAAAATGTTCCTTTATCGACCCTTTCTTACTGGTTCGGGGTTGACACATCCAATTGCGATCACGAAAATAATCGAACATTTTCCTGATTTACAACTAATATGTTTGAAAATTTAATCAAATAATTTATATTAATTGAAATCTTGTAAAATTTCATTTATAACTACTTAATGTTTTCGGTTTTTTTGTTTATTTCTTTTTTACTCTTACGGCCGGTCTACCTACTTCCCAATACAAATATAATAACATAATCATATTTTATAAATCATTTCAGGTTAAACGGTTCAACAAAATTTCGGCAGTACTTCCCTTTGGTCCCTGTATCGTACACAAATGCGTGTATACAGGGAACAAAAAGGAAGTGCCATCGAAACTTTGTTAACCGTTTAAAATGTAAAATATGCTTACGTTATTATATTTGTAACTTGTCCAATACTAGGACAAATACTAGGACAAATCCAACGAATATTGTATCATATGAATATAGATTTCCGTTTTGTGTAAAAATGAATATCCATATAACGATCATATACAACACTTGTCGGATGGGGCCAAATTTATCTAAGGGGTTCACATAAGTAGTCACAAAATATTCAACCTAAGTTTAAACCCAAAAAATACTTCAAATGAAAAAGCGCGCTTTTTGTGCTTTGGACTTTTTTGCGCTTCACTAATAAGTGCACCTTAAACTTCAAAAAATCCCCTTAGTTGCGCTGTGTGCCTTTTTCTGCCTACGCACGCGCATTAAGTACATAGCGTCTACATAATATTTTTCGGTACTTTTAATTTGTAAAATAACATAACAATGAAAATTATGACATGTAAATTAGTTTTAGTTACTTTAGTTAATTTTAGTTTGATGTATAAATATTATAGCAACAATTTTTTTTGTATATTGCAAATGCGTACTTTAAATTTGTTTCGACCGACTATTCTTGCATCCGATGGTGACATAATTAATAGTGCATGCAAAGATGGACATCATTACACCGTTTCAATAATTATAATTATTTTACTACAGGTAAACAATCACGTTTATTTCATTTTTTTCTCAAATAATCCTACAACACAATCAATGTAAGCCCAAATACATATGTGATAATCATCGTTTTTATCCTCCTAAATCAAGTACATGTGTTATAATCAATGATTTCAACCTCCTACTCAATTACACTTATTCCCAAATCAATCTATAACAAAATCAACATCATATGTATCTCACAAGACAACCAATTTCATATCCATAAACATTCAATTGACAAACCCATATTAACATGCAAATAAACCCTAATTAACCCTAATTAAATATAGAATAGGGATCAGAAGACATACCAGAGCAAATAGAGATGATTGGAACGGATTTTGGGTGGGTGAAATCGAAATTGCAGCGGGGGGCGACGGTAGGTTTTTTTTATCAACTGAAATGATTTGTGAAAGAAAGGTCTCGGCAGTTGTTATCTACAGGCTGTGCGGCGGCTAGCGACGGACGCTTTTTTAGCCGTCGCCCATGCTCGTTGCAATATGAAGCCTTCCTTGTAGTGTCATTTCCTTTTCTAGTGAACACCCATTTATATCATACTAGTTTAACATCTTCTGGTGTTTTTTCTATTGGTCCAAATACTCTATGTTTTTGAAGTAAATCTAGCTCAACCAGAATAACATCTTTCCATTTTTTGCAATCACATCTTTTTCAACATTCACTTGTGCTAGTTGGTTAATTATCATTATTCTCATTATAGCCATCATGACTTTCAAATATTTTAGTAGCTGCTGTGAACGAGAATACATCATCATTTTTTTATCCTACATTTCTCCATAATTCATATAAAATATTGAGATCTCATTATTATTAGGTATCGTTTTATTTTTGGAAGCTTCTATTATTTCTTTTGGGATAATAATTTATTCATTGATTTTAGGAGAATTGAAATTTTCATTTGAGTTATCCTTTGGATCATTTATAACCTCTTCAAGAGGCTTGTTAATTGATGATTTTTCATTAGACTTTTTTTTTTTGGACATCAAGTCTTTTGAACCTATCGGTCTTTCACATTTTTTTCTTATTTTAGAATCATTTGCTGTTATTGGTCCTTCTAGGATTTCAATTCTAGCTGGTGCATTTACCACTAGAATGTGATATATAGTTATTTTTGCGATATCATTAAATATATCTGGTATTTGATTTGCAATATTTTGAATATGCAAAATTCTTTATACCTCATGTTGGCACTGTTTGGTAAACGGATCCAAATGAAACATAAATAGATTATTCAATGATACTAGTGTGTAATCTGTGTGCTACACACGACATTATTATTAAAATTGTATTTATTATGTTAATGTTAAAATAAATTCTTTATTATGCAATATATGATAAATTTTAATGTTAAATATGCAAACTATATGTTAAAATTATTATTATTGTTTATGTGTAAATTATGTTCTATAGTTCACACAAAAAATATGTATGTGTATTTGAGAACTTTTTAATTTTTTTTAATATGAATATACTATACATGTTGAAATTAACTTGTTAGTAATTTATTCGATGAATTAGTAAATGTTAATTGAATTTGCTTATGTAAGTTAAATGCAAAACTATGAACTTAGTTTAACTATATAGTATAACAGGTAGAATCGAAAAGAAATTTGTAAAAGATTGTATAAATTTGTTCTTGAGTTATTGACGTTAAAAAAGAATTTTATGACATAATGTATGTTAAATTCTTGATAAAAACGAATCATAACTGATTTACAAATTAACTTTGTTATTATTGTTAATATACTCATAATTTGTGTTACGTGATTTATACATCTTTGTAGTTGAATGGAAAATTAACTTTTTTTAATTTGAATATATATAGTAAAATTGGCATATATTTTTAAGAGCAACTAGAAAAATGGACTAAATATTCAATAAGATTATTTAAATAATTAGAATTTTAGATTTAATGAGTAGTTTCAATGTATAGATTTAAATATAAAAATGCTATGGAAGAATCGAGTGATTCAATAAATAATTGTGGAAACGTTAAAATGTAGATATTTGAAGATAATTTTTTTTCTTTGATTTGCGATAAATTCATTGAGATAAATATAATACATTAAATTTTCTATTATTGTTTATATATATTATTTAAATTGTGTGACAACTTTGAAAGAAAAACTAATTTTGTTGCCTTTGATGATAAGAACATGATATACACTTTCAAACATCATATTTAGCGTTAATTAAGTAAGTTACCAATAATTTATTGATTGAATTTATTTGTTAAATTCAAAATCACATAATCAATTTAAACATATTGACCTAAATGTAAAATGTTAAGTGAAATTGTGAAGCGCCTCGCAAATAACTAAATAAATTTTGTAATGTGGACGCTTGACATTAATATTACAACGCTATACATGGTGAATATATTGATATAACTTGCTTAAACTTTTAACTTATCATTGCTATTTAAATGTATAATTTATGTTATGTGATATACATGTTTATATATTTGAATTATTTTGTTGCTCATTTTGTTAGTATGAATATGATTAATCATG
Organism: Allium sativum; assembly: GCA_030737875.1. Classification (NCBI taxonomy): domain Eukaryota; kingdom Viridiplantae; phylum Streptophyta; class Magnoliopsida; order Asparagales; family Amaryllidaceae; genus Allium; species Allium sativum. Next base: position 195,777,785 of record CM060910.1, on the reverse strand, counting down.
ATGTTTATATATTTAACAGTTTGCAAAAGCTATTTTTCTTTTACTATTATGTAATTAATTATTAAGTATAGTGTTAAATGTAAAACATTAGAGAAGAATCGAGAGAGACATAAATGATAATAGAAAATTTGAAAGTAGGTATTTTGAAGCAAAAAAAGAAAATAGTTTTTCTGTAGTATTTGGAAGAAATATTAGTTACTTAAATTTTGGGTTTGGTAATTAATTTAATTACATACTAATGTTAGGAGCTAATTGTTAAAGTATAAATAAATAATTGTGTGAACTTTAAAATATCTATACCAAAATGTAAAATAACAGAAGTGATAAAATGATGGGGGAGAATTAGTAAATAAGTGTAAAATGAAACCAATCTGAAAACAAAATATCTAAATAGAATCAAAGAGAATAGAGAAAACTCCTAAAATTAATAACAGAGCTTCAAATTCTCCCGCTTTACTATTATTTATTAGATTCCACGCGTTCTACCTTCCCCTAGCGACGAGAAAATCGACTCATTGAATTTACTGTATGGGTATCTTCTAGTAAAGATATCACTTGCAAGAGGTTCAAGATAACGAATTATTGAAGGTGAATCAAATCCATGTAAATTCTCAACCTTTGTTGATAACCCATTTTAGTATGAAGTAGAGGACTAATGGGCGCATGCACAATATAACCAAATTTTCTTAGATATGAATATTTGGTTAGGATCTAGTTAAAATTTGTGATGGTGAAAATTGGTGATAAATCATTGGACTAATTTTAATCGATTTCGATATATGCAAAATTGCATGTCTCCAAACTAAAAATATGTTGCTTTGATTTCATAAGAAACGGTCGTGCAATAAGTTTCAAACGCTTAATTAATGATTCTGTCAGGCCATTTTGAGTACGAACATAAGCTACTAGATATTCAACTTTAATTCCCATAGATAAACAACAATCATAAAATACTTTTAAAGTAAATTCTCTTGCGTTATCGAGTCAAATTGGTTTAATCTGATGATCCGTAAAGTGTGCTTACAATTTAATTATTTGCGCAAGTAAGTTGGAAAATGCCATGTTTATCGTAGAGGGCAAATATACATGTGACTAGCGATTTAATACATCAATCGATACCATAAAATACCTTAATGGTCCACATGTAAGATGGATTGGACCACATATATCACATTGAATTCTTTGCAAAAATGTGAGATTCCCAAGTGATTTTACTATCTGAAGGTCGAGTGGTTTATTTTCCTTGTGCACATGGGCACATAATAATCACTTGGTAAATTCAACTGATTTGATAAATCATGTCCATTTGAGTTTTTAGCAATTTTACATATCAAAGTTGATTTGGGATGAACGAAACGATCATGCCAAAGAATCAATGTCTTTGCATTTGTGAGCTTCAGCTCATATTTGTAAATGAGATTCAACTATGCCAATTTTTATAAAGTATAATCCAGTTGAATTGTAACAAATTTTTCTAAAACAAGCTTCTGGCTTTTAATTTTAAAAATATCACAAATATATTCTTTATTGTTTTCATTTATAGTTTTAATATGACAACCTTTCATTCTAATATTTTTAAATCTTAGCAGATTTCTTTTAGAATATCTTGAAGATAGTGCATTTCAAATGAATATATGTATACCATTTGGTGTTACTATATGGGCTCGTCCAGACCCTTCAATTATATTAGTAGATTCAGCTATAGTAGAAACCTCAGTTGAAATATTTTCAAATAATTCAAAGAAGAACATTGAGTTTTTCAAAATCGTATGAGTATTTGCACTATCTAGCAAACATATATCATCACTAAGAACACTGACGGTCCATACCTTAAGAACTAAAGATAATATAGTTAGTCAATCACTGGAATAACTTATAAACATAAATAAATATTAAAGAATGATTTCAAAAAAAACTACTTATCAATATTCATAGTAAATATTATTTCAGCAAGTCCATAAAAATAAACTAACAAGTAGATGTTAGCCAAATTTATGGTTAAAACCCTGAAGAGGAGATCTGACTGTAGAGCTCTCAGTTTGCGACAGATGAGAACTCAATCCCTTGAGTTACTACTGTTTAGGATTCTTGCTGAAATTCTCCAATAAGATTCCGAAGGTAGATTTCTTGTTGAGAACTAACCATTTGTTTACCTTTGATTTCTGAATTGGATATTTATCTTTTTACTACACTTTTCCTCGAGATTGTCGAACTAACATTGGAGTAGATTCTCGGGGTCTTCAAAGATCATGAAAATGAATAGGCTAGGTCTTCTTAAGCGATCATTTAATGAAAAACTTTGGTTGATCTTCCTTAGTTTCCCAAAGACCTAAGGGAAGAATAAGAATATAACCTTAGCCCTTGTCAAGCATCTAGATCTAATAAGTTATCCGATAAAGAGATCCTAACACAATTTTGGATTACTCATGTAGCTATTGATCTAGTAGTAGTCAATTATTTCATGATATAAAAATATTAAGGGATGGTTACTGGTAGGTGTGTGAAATATATCTAATCATATTTATGATTCACATGTTTTAACTGCAAAATTAGTGAATGAAAGTAATTATAATACATAATTGTAATAAGATTTCTCATGATTACCTTAATTTCTGTGCATTCCTCTTTTTTAATCATATATAATGTTACAAGTTTTTTCCCCAAACTAATCTAGTAATTAATTAGGGTTTCACCCGCCATAACATATTACAAATTTTAGGAATGTACCGAGTGTCCGAAATAGACCTCTCGCTTTGAGTTTCTGGGGTCCTATTATGGGTGTGGATTGATCCTTCCTCCAGCTTAAGTGCTTCGCTCTGGTCACCTGATAAGGGTTAACAACGAAGGCTTTGCGAGCGCACTAAGAGCAAATCCAAGTAGCCGCTTCCGAGGGCCTTAGTGAGGGGAGATTGTAGTTGAATGTGAGAGGGATGGTCATGCAGGAGCTTTTGTATCTCTTCTAGCTTTCATCCCGTGCTTTGTCTCTAACACTTGGTGGCTCTAGAACCTCTAGATTCCTTTCCCTATGTGTTGCGCCAGTCGTATCTTGTCCTTCCTAGGACTCGGAGGCATATACCAAAAGCCTTGCTTCATTTCTTCTGGAAGGCTCCTCTGCCATCCGTAAGAGGTTATCCTTCCTACTCGCGTCTTTGACTGCTTTTGGAGATCCTTTTATCCTTTTTTGTCCTTCTTTCTCATTGCTTAAGGGATCCTCAGGTTTCGTACTGCTATTGCTTTAGAGATCTTCCGAAAGATATCATGGATCAACTATTCTTCTTAGTATTTTCCGGATAGACCCCTTCAGTTTTGGCCTGTTCATTTGCTAGAGGCATAAGTGTACGCGAACTCTCGACTTACAGCGGCATATATCTTTGAATCAACGTGACACAACCCAAACTCGCCCTTATGGAAAAACCCGGATTGAGTTGAGAATACGACAAATTAGAACACAAACAGAAGAACATTTCATTGCTTATTACAACAATTTACATCAGAGTACAAGAATATACAGAGTATGAGCAAATAATATACATTTGATAAATATCTGAGATTTACAAATTACAATGCAGCGGAAAATAATACAAAACACAACTGAAAGAAATACACGGATATAGAGCGTTCCGAATATAGCTCCAACTATAAACCAGGATCCTGTGAATACAATATCTGCACAACCAAAACTACTAGCTGCCCGTGTGGAAAATAGGGGCACCCAGAGTTTAGGTTAAAACAATAAACTCCAGGTCAGTCCTGTGACTGGTGTGAGAACTAAAACAGTTATTTATCTGATTTTAAAGTTAGGTATATCAAGAGACCACGCCGTATAACACGGAACAGGTTTACCCCCAAGAGTACCAGTGCATAAAACAAACAACGCAATGCTTTTTGGAAAAAATGAAGCTATTATAAGACTCATGTCCCACCACACAATGCAACGCAAGTCGGAGGATAGTGTTTTACCTTATAATAGCCAAATAATGCTTGGTACATGAAATTTTATCTTTTATTATTACTATAACTGAAGAAATCAACTTCAAATATAAATGTATCAATCATATGTGGCATGGGTACCATCTATCATGTCGCCATACTAGGTTCTACAATCAAAACCAAAATGTCACGTATTGGAAACTGGATTTCCGTCATGAGTCAAGGCGAGGGATCATCCTCACCGGCTTCGAGACACTCTAGCAAATGCTTCAGGATTCCTCGCAAGGAACCCTGGATCCTGCAGGGTCAGTCCTCTCTTACGTTTGAGGATTGGCAATTCCTGAACACACGTTTCCCGGTCATATAGGACCTATATCCATCGGCTCCGTAATAACCGATATATCCGAGGTGCCTCGTTATCCATCATCCACATAGGTAAAAATATATAAATGTCTGGGCTCCATACCATGACACCACCCATAGCTAGAAGGAAACATCATGTCCTCCCTGCGTCCCTAATCCCGTTTTTGACTCATATCGAGGTGTGAGGCTCGTGAATTAACGCTATACACAAAGCTATGCTATAATAAAGTCGTGCTTTGATCATCAACCATAAGACTCTACTTTTCAACATAAGCCTTGATCATTTGCATCTCAGCATGCCACACTGACAATTCACGCCATGCAACTGATGTCTGTCGATATATAACTTCTGAGCTCGTATGTCTCAGAGAAGGGCGTTAAGCAAGAGAATAAATTCTCCGCCGCCAAACAGATATATATTTATTAGAAATCAATCAACACAAAATAAAATCCAATGTCACACATATCCATTTACTAGTTCGTTATAGGTCTGAACGAAACCGAAGGCACCTTATTCCTCGTCCCATATGTCCAATGCAGGAGAGAGGTCCTCGCATATCCAGTCGATCTCCAAGTACGTCTGGATGATCACCACTTATTACCTCGTCTTGGGTGTACATACCTATCAAGACATAAGTAATCATCCAAATGATGTGAAGACCTACGGTCTTTAACCATCGTCTTCATCGTCGACTTATCGTTGAATCAGTTATTCAGAATGGGTATAAACCCGGCCTTTCCGAATAACTCGCATATATAATAATCAAGTGCTGTAAAAACACAACATACGCTTCATTCCAATCCAGAATAATCCTTTGTTCAAATATTCTTATTCTTTGGGAAAGGTTCCCATTAATTTTATCAAAAATAAATTCTTTTAAATTTATTCTTTAATATTCCTTTGGATATCAATTCTAAACCAAATCAAGGTTTATCAACTAGTCGGGATTAGCGAACCTAATCGAAGTAATCATTTGTTTAATTTCCCAATCCCAACCTATTCATCCCATGGAGCAAAGATGGTAGTACTCCATATCTAACATCATGGTGTTATCGGTAAATTTAATTACCATTTCACGTTCAAATCTATTTAAAGATTTAACTATCACTTGGAGCAAAACTAGTGATACTCCATTCTCGATCCTCTCCCGAATTTGATAATTTAAATTAACATTGTCTTTTCAATCTAATTGAAGATTCATTAAAACTTACTTAGTTTTAATCTTCCCAAAAATCAATATTAATGATTATTTAACTTTGGGAAATCAAACATGTTGCATCGATAATCTACATTGTACCATTGATTTCTACCTATATATAACCTCTAAGCTCGTACATCTTAGAGAAGGGTGTTAAGCAAGAGAATAAATTCTCTGCCACCAAATATGTAACAACTCGTATTTTACGGTATAATAATTAATTTATTTAATTATATAAATAGTGATTTATAAAATATAATGGGTGTTTAATTAAATTATATGGATTATTTAATTAAAATAAATAATAGAATACTATATTTATTTCTGAAATAGTCGGAAATAGTGAATTGACAATATAATGTGAACTGGACAATTCAAAATATATATAATTCAGTTCGGAATTAAATTCGAATACGAAATATTATATAAACGACATTTGAACGTATAATTATAATATAATTAAAATCGAGCTCGAAATGACGCAGTAGTTCGCTATTTGGCAATCTGAACTTCAATTGAATATACTGGGTCCATTTTAAATCAGATTTCTGTGAAACAAGAAACGTTCGGAGCTGGTGAAGTATATTTTTCTAATGAAAGAGAAAATTCGGGATTTCATTGTGTAGATTTTGATTTATGTCCAAATCAAATTTTCGAAAAGTCGCTATGGAATTCTTTTATAAATTATAACGATTTATTTATATTACAAAAGGATTTTATATATAAATCGAATATCGATATAACTGGGAATTTTGAAATATCAAATTATAAATCCAACTGGAGCAATATGGTATTCTAGTGTGAATATATACGATTATATTTATTTTTAAATATTTAATTTAATTATTTTTAAATATATTTAAATGGGTTATTTAGAGCTATAAAAATAGCAAGTTTTGCAAACGACCTCCGTTTTCGATGAAACTAATTTTGTTGGATCCGTAATATTAAATTATTATTAGATTTCAATTTCCGTGATTTTTGGAGTCAATATGTGGTCTTACGGATTTTTAATGTGAAAAATAGTCAATAATTTGACGTTTAAAAATATGTTGTGTGATAAAACGGAGCCAGAATTCGACGAAACAAGTCCCGTTGGGTCCGTAATGTTAAACTGTATCTACATGTCCATTTTCACAAAATTTGGGTATTGTATGTGACCAGACGGATTTTTAATCAATAAAAGGAGATAAAGATTAATTTAAAATCAAATATTATACTATAAAAGAAAATATTTAATCCCTTCCTTATAAAATACCTCCACTATCTCTCTTACAACCTAATTCCCTTTCGTGGTTCTCTTCTCAGCCGCAGTCCTCAAACCAAAAACGTGGAGACCAATCCTCCACTAATTCAAAGAAAATATCCAAAAGAAAATCCCTATAAATACATCTTATACCCTTTCTAACCTAATTTAATTGCTTCCTTCACCGATCAAAAGTCAGCCGCCGCTTTTATACTCTTCTTCCAGAAAATTGTAAACTCCAAACTCAAAAGAAATTCAAGAAAGTTTCCTAAAATCATGATGCTTGAGTTTTTGAGATCGTTGGAATTTGTGCTTTGATCGTCACCGGCCTGCCAGGTTGCGAGTAAGTTTTTGGGGAGTTCGACGTTAGCAGTGTGGAGTTGGGTTTGCAAAATATGAGGATTGTGAGCATCAATTTGGATTTCTTGTTATGGATTTGGGTTTAGGATTATAAATAGCAGTAATTGTGATTTTTGGGGATTTTATCTAAAATAAAAAGGTCGATGTCATTCACCGAGTACGGTGAAGAAGCTGCTCGACATGAGGGGATGATGGGGTGTGGACAGAATGAGGAGGGGGCAGGCGTGAAGGCAGAGGGCCAAGGAGGTCAGCGGTGGTTTCGAATGGGTGAACGGTGGAGGAATGGGGGAGGTTGGAATCAAGAAAGTCGACCATTTTTGTTTTGGAAAATACTAGAGCGGTTTGTACACCGATGGGGAAGAAGAAGTGGGTCTGGGTAAATGCGGTTGGGCTTGAATGGTTTGGGCCGGGTTGGAAAATGGGTAAAGCCCGTTTATATAAAATCCAAATTTTTATTCATGAAAATGTATACAACTTGTAGTGACCATAACTTGCTCATACATTAACGAAATTCGGCGAAACAAGATCTGTTAGGATCGTATGGACGCACACTACCAAATGGAACTGACTGGGAATGGATTGGATCTCTTTACAATTAATAGTGAAATAAATTGTCTGTCTGAATCAAATACGGTTATCGTTATTAATGATGATCGTCCAATGTGAGTAAAACTCACCAACTCTGAACAGTTATATTTTATAACGTATTTTTAGAACTGATAAATGTTGGTTGATTTCTGTGTGTTATCTATTTAGTTGAATTGCTAATGTATTGGTAGAAATTATAGATAACGATATATATAAATCGTTAATCAAATGTTGATTCTGTTTATCAGAATATTTCATATCGAAATGAAATCAATGTTATTATATTGTTTAACATCTGTGGATGCAGGGAAATAGGTCGGAGGAATCCAACTGGATTCCTCAACATTTATTTTACTGTTTTTCATATATTGTAATATATGATGTGATATATAATATGTGGTTGATTATGTGTGTTGAATGATATCGATCATTGTTATTTGTTATTTTAAATACCATATATAATACTAGAATTTAAAATGGGAATTTTCAATGTGTATGTTGAAAATAATATATATTTATATAAAATCAAATGATTTTATAAAAAAAGGAATTTTAGAGTGGATATTGAATAGAAAAGGTAATATTTGAAAAAGAAATATTGGTAAATACAATAATGGAAAATTGGGAAATAAATAGAATTATATAAAAGGATTTATATAGAATTCTGATTTATATAGAATAAATAGAATTCTATAAAAGGATTCATATAGAAGAAATAGAACTATAAAAGGATTTATATAGAATTAGTAGGATTATATAAAAGGATTTATATAGAATAAATAGAATTTTATAAAAGGAAATATTTATATAGAATAAATATAACTCTAAAAGGAATATTGATTTAGAAAGTAAATAGAATATTGAAAAGGAAATAGTTGGAAAGTGAAAAGAATTTTATAAAAAGAGAATTTTACATTAGGAAGGTTCAGACCCGTGCTTCGCACACGGGTGTAACATGATATTGATTTAAAGTAAATATTCTGCAAATAAAATATTATAAAGGAAATAGAGTTTGAAATAAGAATTTAAAATGGAGTTAAAGGAATTAGAAACTGACTGGAAATTAGTTGAGTCGAATGGCTTTCTACGTATCGATCTAATGTTGGCTTCGACCTTCGGGGTTAATACGTAGGGGGTTGTTTTCTTACTAGTTTACAGTTAGAGACTGATAGTGGTGGGAAGATATTAATGCGTGAATCAGAAATGGAAACATTTTCCAAAGTTTATAACATATATTTTCTAAAATTAGAAAATAAGGATTTGACGAATATATGGAAACGAGAAATGGGGAAATAAATAAATGTTGACTGATGATTGATTGATAGAATTTCCATCTGGAAATAATATCGTTGGTTGCACACATGTTTTCCTTTGATAGTTAAATCACCGACTATTGAAGATTTTGACCATTTCCGTTGTCAATACGGAGAGAACAGGATCGGATATATTATCTGAAAACCACTCCGTATGGCATTAGCATTGCGAATCAAATATGATGAAGATAATTGAAGACGGAGTTATGCAAGGGTTGTCCTGTTTACAGAATAGTGCCTTCAGATTGCCCAACCCCAGGACAACCTGAATGGGCGAACGTATGACAGAGTATATCTGGTAGATCGCATAAGTTGATCGTTTCAAACGTATTTAGGTTGGTGGCGAAGGAATTCGTTTCTCTTAGCTTATACCCGTGGTATTTTTGGGGGAATGAATTTGTGATTTGACGGGTATGACGATATGTCATTCAAAGTAAATAAAGGAGTGATCTGTTAAAATATACGTTATGACCTCAAGCCTCATCAACTGGGAAATGACATAAATCGGGCGGACAGCATGGCTAAGTGGGCCGCACTGAATTAGGGTATATTGTCACCATCTAGAGAATATTCATGGACTATCCGGTATTTCCGATGCTTGAATAGTCGACATTGAGTTTATGTCGGTTACTTAGGATCGCGAAAACCTGGGTCTTTAAAGTGGTATCAGAGCTGAAGGTTAAGTAATTACCTTGGATCTGTGGCGTGACTCATTAGAGATGGGGTTAGTAATACCCTAGATTGAGTTGAGTGTATATATACGAGTGAACGTATATGTTATTTGATATAAATTGATTTTGAAAGTGATATAGTATTGAACTCACTTCGATAGCTCGGAAATAACCCTGATGATGAATCGCGACATAATTAGTGTTCATTTTCGAGTTTCTAAGTGATGGATTACTACCAAAGACATTGTTTTTGAATTGATTTGAGAAAAGCAAGTGTTTGAATCCTGAAAAGGAAAGTTTGATTTTCGATATGGTAAACTGTTTAAAATTCCTGGGGAAAGATTGTTGAATTAAAACCAAATTGAATTGAAAGTTGGAAAAGCAATTCGAATTAAATTGAAATCGATTATGTGAAAATTGAATTGAATTAGAATATAATGATATCGAGTAAGTTGACTTGTTGAGTAAGAATTTTGAATTGAGACTGGAATTCGAGTTTGAATGGAAGTCGACTTAGGTATAAGCGAATGGATGTGTAGAAGATAAAAGTGATTGGAAATTGGTTGAGATGACATTGGTATATGCTGAATTGGTAGCAGATGTAAAGGATATAATTATATGCCCGACCGAAAAGGTGCACGTTTATATCCATATGAGTTTGATGAATATGAGCCGATTTGGCAAGCCGCTTGGCTGTTTGATTTTCTTTTAGGATAGAGAAGGCCCAGAGAGGCGAGTTTTAGTTGTATCGATAGACCAATACAAAGAAGGTGCTGGCGAATTTTTTTGATAATTTCGAGTGTTAGAAAATTTTCAGAAATTTTGAAAATTTTCGTTTATAGAAATAAATTAATAATTTAGTTGAAATTAATTGGTACAGTGAAACTGAAGTTAAAGAAGTAAAAATAATTTTTAACTAGTTTATAGGGTTTGTTTTCTACCTTAGCAATTTGGAGGACGAAATTATTTTAAGGGGAAAAGAATGTAACAACCGTTATTTTACGGTATAATAATTAATTAATTTAATTATATAAATAATGATTTAGTGAATCTAATGGGTGTTTAATTAAATTATATGGATTATTTAATTAAAATAAATAATAGAATAATATATTTATTTCTGAAATAGTCGGAAATAGTGAATTGACAATATAATATGAAATGGACAATTCAATATATATAATTTAGTTTGAAATTAAATTCGAATAACGAATATGTTATATAAACGACAGTTGAACGTATAATTTTAATATAATTAAAATCGAGCTCGAAATGGCGCGGCAGTTCGCTATTTGGCGATTTGAACTTCAACTGAATATACTGGGTCCATTTTAAATCGGATTTCTGTGAAACAAGAAACGTTCGGAGCTGGTGAAGTATATTTTTCTAATGGAAGACAAAAATCGGGATTTCATTATGTAGATTTTTATTTATGTCCAAATCAAATTTTTGAAAAGTCGCTATGGAATTCATTTATAAATTATAACGATTTATTTATATTATAAAAGGATTTTATATATAAATCGAATATCGATATAACAGGGAATTTTGAAATATCGAAATATAAATCCAATTGGAGCTGTATGGTATTCTTGTGTGAATATATACGATAATATTTATTTTTAAATATTTAATTTAATTATTTTTAAATATATTTATATATTTAAATGGGTTATTTAGAGCTTTAAAAATAGTCAGTTTTGCAAACGACCTCCGTTTTCGACGAAACTAATTTTGTTGGATCTGTAATATTAAATTATTGTTAGATTTCAATTTGCATGATTTTTGGAGTCAGTATGTGGTCATACGGATTTTTAATGTGAAAAACAGTCAATAATTTGACCTTTAAAAATACGCTATGTGAGCAAGCGGAGTCGGAATTCGACGAAACAAGTCCCGTTGGGTCCGTAATGTCAAACTGTATCTGCATATCCATTTTCACAAAATTTGGGTATTGTATGTGACCAGACGGATTTTTAAATAATAAAAGGAGATAACGATTAATTTAAAATCAAATATTATACACTATAAAAGAAAATATTTAATCCCTTCCTTATAAAATACCTCCCCTATCTCTCTTACAACCTAATTCCTTTCCGTGGTTCTCTTCTCAGCCGCAGTCCTCAAACCAAAAACGTGGAGACCAATCCTCCACTAATTCAAAGAAAATCCCTATAAATACAACTTATACCCTTTCTAACCTAATTTAATTGCTTCCTTCACCGATCAAAAGTCAGCCGCCGCTTCTATACTCTTCTTCCAGAAAATCGTGAACTCCAAACTCAAAAGAAATTCAAGAAAAATTCCTAAAATCACGATGCTTGAGTTTCTGAGATCGTTGGAGTTTGTGCTTCGATCGCCACCAGCCTGCCAGGTTGCGAGTAAATTTTTGGGGAATTTGACGTTAGCAGCGTGGAGTTGGGTTTGCAAAATACGAGGATTGAGAGCATCGATTTGGATTTCTTGTTATGGATTTGGGTTTAGGATTGTAAATAACAGCGATTGTGATTTTTGGGGATTTTATCTAAAATAAAAAGGTCGATGTTATTCACCGGGTACGGTGAAGAAGCTGCTCGACACGAGGGGATGATGGGGTGCGGACTGAACGAGGAGGGGGCAGGCGTGAAGGCGGAGGGCCAAGGAGGTCAGCGGTGGTTTCGAATGGGTGAACGATGGAGGAATGTTGGAGGTTGGAATCAAGAACGTCGGCCATTTTTGTTTTAGGAAATACTGGAGCGGTTTGTACATCGATGGGGAAGAAGGAGTGGGTCTGGGTAAATGCGGTTGGGGTTGAATGGTTCGGGCCGGGTTGGAAAATGGGTAAAGCCCGTTTATATTAAATCCAAATTTTTATTCATGAAAATGTATACAACTTGTAGTGACCATAACTTGCCCATATGTTAACGAAATTCAGCGAAACAAGATCTGTTAGGATCATATGGACAGACACTACCAAATAGAACTGACTGGGAGTGGATTGGAGCTCGTTACAATTTATAGTGTAATAAATTGTCCGTCTGAATCAAAGATGATTATCGTTATCAACGATGATCGTCCAATGTGAGTAAAACTCACCAACTCTGAACAGTTATATTTTATAACGTATTTTTAGAACTGATAAATGTTGGTTGATTTCTGTGTGTTTACTGTTTGGTTGAACTGCTAATGTATTGGTTGAAATTATAGATAACGATATATATAAATCGTTAGTCAAATGTTGATTCTGTTTATCAGAATATTTCATATCGAAATGAAATCGATGTTATTATATTGTTCAACATCTGTGGATGCAGGGAAACAGGTGGAAGGAATCCAATTGGATTCCTCAACAATTATTTACCGTTTTTCATATATTGTAATATATGATTTGATATATAATCTGTGGTTGATTATGCGTGTTGAATGATATCAATCATTGTTAATTGGTATTTTAATTACCATATATAGTACTGGAATTTAAAATGGGAATTTTCAATGATTATGTTGAAAATAAAATATATTTATATAAAATCAAATGATTTTATAAAAAAAGGAATTTCAAAGTGGATATTGAATAGAAAAGGTAATATTTGAAAAAGAAATATTGGAAAATATAATAATGGAAAATTGGGAAATAAATAGAATTATATAAAAGGATTTATATAGAATAAATAGAATTCGATAAAAGGATTTATATAGAAGAATAGAACTATAAAAGGATTTATATAGAATGAATATGATTATATAAAAGGATTTATATACAATAAATAGATCTTTATAAAATGAAATATTTATGTAGAATAAATAGAACTATAAAAGGAATATTGATTTAGAAAGTAAATAGAATATTGAAAAGGAAATATTTGGAAAGTGAAAAGAATTTTATAAAAAGAGAATTTTACATTAGGAAGGTTTTGACCCGTGCTTCGCACACGGGTGTAACATGATATTGATTTAAAGTAAATATTTTGCAAATAAAATATTATAAAGGAAATAGAGTTTGAAATAAGAATTTAAAATGGAGTTAAAGGAATTAGAAACTGACTGGAAATAAGTTGAGTTGAATTGCTTTCTGGGTATCGATCTGATGTTGGTTTTGGCCTTCGGGGTTAATACGTAGGGGGTTGTTCTCTTACTAGTTTACAGTTAGAGACTGATAATGGTGGGAAGATATTGATGCGTGAATCAGAAATGGAAACGTTTTCCAAAGTTAATAACGTATATTTTCTAAAATTAGAAAATAAGGATTTGATGAATATATGGAAACAAGAAATGGGGAAATAAATAAATGTTTATTGATGATTGATTGATAGAATTTCCACCTGGAAATAATATCGTTGGTTGCACACATGTTTTCCTTTGATAGTTAAATCACCGACTATCGAAGATTTTGACCATTCCCGTTGTCAATGCAGAGAGACCGGGATCAAATATATTATCTGAAAACCACTTCGTATGGCATTAGCATTGCGAATCAAGTATAATGAAGATAATTGAAGACGAAGTTATGCAAGGGCTGTTCTATTTACAGAATAGTGCCTTCGGATTGTCCAACCCCAGGACAACCTGAATAGACGAACGTCTGACAGAGTATATCTGGTAGATCACATAAGTTGATCGTTTCAAACGTATTTAGGTTGGTGGCGGAGGAATTTGTATCTCTTAGCTTATACTGTGGTATTTTTGGGGGAATCAATTTGTGATTTGACGGGTATGACGATGTGGCATTCAAAGTAAATAAAGGAGTGATCTGTTAAAAGATACGTTATGACCTCAAGCCTCATCAACTGGGAAATGACAGAAATCAGGCTGGCAGCATGGCTAAGTGGGCCGCACCCAATTAGGGTATATTGTCACCATCTAGAGAATATTCATGGACTATCCGGTATTTCTGATGCTCGAATAGTCAACATTGAGTTTATGTCGGTTACTTAGGATCCCGAAAACCCGGGTCATTACAAAATAGATATATATTTAGCAAAGATCAACGAATATGGTATAAAGGAATCAATGTCAGACATGTAATCCTGTCTTTTAACTGGGTTAAAGAGCCAATGTCATTTAAAACACGATTCACTGTAAACGCAAATCCTCTTCCATAAAAATGGAATCTTCACGGAAAACAAATCAATATATAATTGATATCAATTTCTGTATCCGACTAATAATATAAATGGAATAACGACAAAGCCTTTTAAATTCCATATATATTAACAATCTTCCTCCACAGAAGCTCACTTCGATTATTACCAATAGAGTTCCAATCAATTCCAATTTAATATATTAAACTGGAAAACTTTCCTTTGGAAAATCCCATTAAATCATAATAAAAGATTTATATATTCCAAATCACATTTCACTGCAAATCGAGTTAAAGAAAAAATGTCGTTAAAACGCAGTTCACAATAACCTCAATTCACATTCCGTTTTATTCCAATTAAATTTTAATTAACTGGAAACAATAATAATCTTATTTAAAAGATTTATTCTTTTCACACGGGGTTTAATAACAGTGTTATTTAAGACACCATTTATGACAAATCCAAAATCCAATTCAATATTAAATATAAGGCTCTGAATAGAAATTATATCGGCTTATATTCAATATCAAATCCTGAAACCAACAAATATCGTATTAGGAATAACGATATATATATATATCTTCCAAATTCCTCTGCAATATCTGTATAATCACAGAATCCAATATCGAAATATTCTGAAGATAATTTCAATTCAAATCTATTCCAATTCATATATTGGAAATTCTGGTTATTTTTAAAACCATTTCAAATCCAATTTATTTATTTAAAAATATTGGATTATATTTCTAGTTCATAACTAGTTCATTTTAATAAAAATATATTTTTATCTTTACAAACGCGGAATTTTTCATCCAAAATCTTTCCAAATATTTATTATGATTTTACACAAATTATCAATATTTTTAATAATTTTATAAAGGCCCTTTCAATCGATTTCCATAAAAGGTCATCGAACGACACTTATAGCGACCTTTTCCAAACTTGATTTGGACATAATTCCAAATCCAACCATTAGATTTCAAATCTCTTATATTCCTTGGAAAGCTCTTTTCGATAAGAACCCAAAGGTTCCGGTTTTAGGAGAATCCAACTGTCGGATCTCCCTTAATGTCAACTCGAAGTCAATGGTCGAAATTCGCGAACGGTCGCAGCGCAACACATTCTATTCAGGCCATTAAATATATATATATAATATATATATATTATAAATATTTCGTCGATTTCCATTTAAAACGTATTTTATAAATCATTTATAATTCGTTTTAAAAACGATTCCAACTTCATTTTCAATTTTAAATCAAAATTGAATTTTCCTTATCATTCTAATGTATAAATGATAATATTTTCAAAATATCAGATTTTGAAATCATTTCCTTTTTGATATTCATTATAAAAATGAATAAAATCGATACAAATATCGTGTACGTCAAAATGACATTAATTTAATCAACATGGCTTTATATATTTAAATATTTTTGTGTCCATCCCAAATCGGACATCAAAATCATATTTTTGATCCATTACTGAATATTATTTTAAAGTATTAGTTATTTTAAAATATTCATTATTCATCATTTAAAATATTCGTTAATTTAAAATATTCGTTCTTTCCGAATTGGAATCAGACACAGTCAATTACCATATAATTTTACTTATATGGATTTCATACACACGTGTACACAACCATAATCAAATACAACCATCATCCAGAGTGCATTACACAACTGCATAAGCATTAACTATAAATAATTAACGCTTACCACAGTCTGTCAACCAATCGATTGACATACAACTAAACAATTGGGATTAGTGTACGTCAAATATCATCCCAATGCCCGTGTAGGGTTTCAATCAACACATACATATTTTATTTGTGTAGTTGGGCGATGTGTAAAATATATCGTCCCAATCAATATCAGTCAAATGAGTGTACATAAATAAATCGTCCAATTTGTAAATGAATATTTATTTTCATTCATATACTCGTTAAAAAATTATATTTTTAACGATAAAATATTTATTTCAACACATGAATATTTTATACACTTCATTTATATAATAAAAATGATATTTTTATTGTTCTAACAATTTTAGAAAATTTCGGCAGCATAACGGCGCGATACTAGAACCGGAATAAGGTCTAGCCTTATCCCTCGCATAATACTGGCTCGCGCCATACACATACCAATTCTAATCAATTCAATTCACATCCCAAACCAAATTCAACAAATAAATCTCTCAATCCAAAAATCAACCAAACATTCATGGTTTCAAATAACGGTGTCGGGTGCTACTAAGCACTGTCTGCATCCTAGTATATATTTAACTAGAAAACAAAATTAGAGTGAGAAGTTCTCACCTTTGGGATCTACTCCTCCAGTTTTATTTCTGAATTTATGAACCGTTTGGATTTGCCCGAAATTCCAATGCAATCTTTTCCACGCTATTCATAATAAAAATCACATTTTTAATATGATGTTTATATATTTAAAAATCACATTTTTATATCGCTACACACACACACACACACACACACACACACACACACACACACACACACACACATATATATATATAAGATCACATTTTTATATCGCTATATGTATAATAAAATTCATATTTTTATATAACTAAAAATCAAATTTTTATCTAATATAACAAAAAATTGAATTTTTGTATAACTAAAAAACATTATGATTCATATGATAAAAATCTCATTTTTATATTTTTTAAAATCTCCTCTATATATTTTTAAAAATCTCATCTTTATGTTTTTAACTAAAGCTATATATAGAATAAAAATTACATTTTTACCTCGCTACATATATTATAAAGATCATATTTTTATAACGCTACATATATTATAAAAATCATATTTTTAGTACGCTACATATATTATAAAAATCATATTTTTACAATGCTACTTTCTATATAAAAATTATATTTCTATATCGCTACTTCATACATAAAAATTATATTTTTATAAAACTACATGCATATAAAAGATTATATTTTTATAACGCTACATGTATATAAAAGATTATATTTTTATAACGCTACATGTATATAAAAGATTACATTTTTATAACGCTACATGTATATAAAAATCATATTTTTATATTGCTACTTATTATATAAAAATCGTATTTTTATATAGCTGCTTCTTATATAAAATAGTATTTTCATATTGCTACTTCTTATATGAAAATCGCAATTTTATGTTATTAAAAAAAATCAAATCTTTATATGATTAAAAATCAAATCTTTATAATGCTATTCGTATAATAAAAATCATAACGCTATTCATATAAAAAAACTGATTTTTATGTTTCTATACATACATAAAAAAACTGAATTTTATATTTCTTTACATAAAAAAACTGATTTTTATATTTCTATACACAAAAACTGATTTTTAACAATGCATAAAAAATACCGATCTGTTTAAAATTTTAAAACTAATTACACAAAAAAGAAATAGATAAATAGAATTAATGTATTCTACCCTTCTTCTTTTTCCATTCGCGGGGGGGGGGGGGGGGGGGTTATCTGCGCGTTGACGGGAGGCGGAAAGGGCTTCAGGTGGTCGGCGGCGGCCTTCTCTGGCTGGCGGCGGTTTGATTCGGTTAGGGTTTGGGGGGGCTCGTGGTTTCAGGAGGGGGCGTTGGAGGCTAGGGGATCGGAGGGAGGAGGAGGCGGAGGAGGAAAGGCGGCGACGTGGGGGACCTCCGACGTGGTCGACGGCGATGGGGGCTGAGGGCTCCGTGCGACTTTTTTCTTCTTTTTATTAGAAACGACGGGGAGAGAGAAGTGAGGGAGAGAGAGAAAGCAAGGGTTGACTTTATAATAATATATGTATTTTTTATTTATTTAATTTATCTCCAAAAGGTTGAATTCTCATATTATCTCTAAACCGAACCCAATGACTGTTGCCTTTAACCAAACACCCCCATTCCGAACACAATGGAATATGTCCGGTAAGCCAATTCGACTGTTTCGGTCAGTTTCCATTAAAATTAAAATGTAAATTAATTTAACATTCAAAATTGATTTCAACGTACGTTTTAATTTATCGGAAACATATACTGAGTCCAAAAATTCCAGAAAAATAAATCTAGCTATGTTTTGACGATATAGTCCTATCAAAACTAATTTCATCGAATTTGGAGACCATTTGAAAAACATTCATTTTCCACTTGGTTAAATTCAAACTGAAATTACCAAACACGTTTAAATCCGCCATGCTCACATATTGATTCCAAAAATTATGAAAATTGGAATCTAGGAAAAAATTGACATTCCGGATCCACCAAAAGTGGTCTTGTCGAAAACAGAGGTCGTTTGCAAAATCGCTACTTTTAAGGACTCTATTTATATTAAATCCATAACGACTATTCTGAATTTTCAACTGGACATAACTTTTTATTCCCGTTATGAAATCTGTATTTTTCGCATTCATTGGAAAGTTATTTTCAAACAGATTCAAATATTTATGGTTTTACTGAAATCCGATTTATTTTGAATCTTGTACATTCATTTGAAATTTGAAATCGAATTTTCAACCTACCACGCCATTTCAAGCTCGTTATATAATTAAAATAAATTTATTCGTTCTAACTTTGATTAAAAATAATTTTTTAGTCATTATTATTTAAAATAAATCATTTTAAATATTCAAAATTCATTAAAATCGCTAAAATAAAAATTTTAAATTGGTTTTGATTTTCCGGGTTGTTACAATCTCCCCCACTTAAAATCTTTTCGTCATCGAAAAGGAACAAAGCTGAAAGTTGTTTAACTAATCAACTCAACTTTCATTCTAGCTTTCATTCTTCAACTTTTCAGTTTCTAAGAATTTTCCAATGTTTCAAAAATTTGGATAACACCATAAATTTTTGAATTTTTTTGCCATAACCTCCTTTGTACCGAGAGACCTTTAAAACCACAACTACCACGCAAAGCCCTCACCAATCCAAAAGAATAAGAAAAAGCTAAGCGTCTTGCCAATCGGCTCATAAAATCATCTAAACCCAAGAAATTAGTAAATGTGTACCTATTTGTTGGGTATACAATTTTATTCCGCTTCTCTAGCCTCCTTGCTATGACATGTTCACACATATATTGTATATGCATGCAGTTTCAAACCATTTCCAATTCGGTTCAATATTCAACACAATTTGGTTATATTTACCGTTCATTTACATAATGGTTTTATTAGTAGAATTAATATCATCCATCACAATCAGCAATCAATTAGTTGATTAAATTTTCAAATTCATAATTTTGATATATATATATTCAAAATCATATTTTTGATGTCAATTCACAACAATAAACCCTATCTAGTTTTGGTTCTCACAACAGTCAATTGGAAATAAATAAATATCCCACTTTCGAAACTCAAACACAAACTACTGATGCTATATAGTCATCAATAGTTACATCCCCGGGCGCGTAGAGTGTGATTCTATATCTATCCAGTATATTTGAGGCTTTGTATACACGTTTGCAAGGCGTATATGCGAAATCTTCATATACTAGATTGTCCAAATTCAATATAAAATAAATAGTCAAATATGTATAATAAAATTTAAATTTTCAAAACAAAATTTGTTTTCACTTTTATTTTAAAAATAACACTCTTTCAACTCATTCTAGGATACTACCGATCCCATCTCTAACGAGTCATTCTCATTGGACATTACTAATCCAATCTCTGATGAATTCTTTTGTTTGGTTCTAATGTGTCTTGTTCTCAAGCTCAGTAAACCAAAGCTCCGATACCACACTGACACGACCCAAACTCGCCCTTACGGGAAAGCCCGGATTGATTTGAGAATACGACAAATCAGAACACAAACAGAAGAACATTTCATTGCTTATTACAACAATTTACATCAGAGTACAAGAATATACAGAGTATGAACAAATAATAATATACATTTGATAAATATCAGAGATTTACAAATTACAATGCAGCAGAAAATAGTATAAAACACAACTGAAAGAAATACACGGATACAGAGCGTTCCGAATATAGCTCCAGATGTAAACCAGGATCCTGTAAATACAATATCTGCACAACCAAAACTACTAGCTGCCCGTGTGGAAAATAGAGGCACCCAGAGTTTAGGTTATAACAATAAACTCCAGGTCAGTCATGTGACTGGTGTGAGAACTAAAATAGTTATTAATTTGATTTTAAAGTTAGGTATATCAAGGGACCATGCCATATAACACAGAACGTGTTTACCTCCAAGAATACCAGTGCATAAAACAAACAGCGCAATGCTAATTAAAGAAAATGAAGCTATTATAAGACTCAGGTCCCATTGCACAATGCAACGCAAGCCGGAGGATAGATTTTTACCTTATAATAGCCAAATAATGCTTGGTACGTGAAATTTTATCTTTTATTATTACTATAAGTGAAGAAATCAACTTCAAACATAAATGTATCAATCATAGGCGGCATGGGTACGATCTATCATGTCGCCATACTAGGCTCTACAATCAAAACCGAAATGTCACGTATTGGAAATTAGATTTCCGTCATGAGTCGAGGCGAGGGATCATCCTCACCGGCTTCGAGGCACTCTAGCAAATGCCTCAGGATTCCTCACAAGGAACCCTGGATCCTGCAGGGCTGGTCCTCTCTTATGTTTGAGGATTGACAATTCCTGAACACACGTTTCCCGGTCCTATATGACCTATATCCATCGGCTCCGTAGTAACCGATATATCCGTGGCGCCTCGCTATCCATCATCCACATAGGTAAAAATATATAAATGTCTGGGCTCCACACCATGACACTACCCATAGCTATAAGGAAACGTCATGTCCTCCCTACGTCCCTAATCCCGTTGTTGACTCATACCGAGGTGTGAGGCTCGCGAATTAACGTATACACAAAGCTATGCTATATTAAAGTCGTGCTTTGATCATCAACCACAAGATTCTGATTTTCAACAGAATCCTTGATCATTTGCATATTAGCATGCCACACTGACAATTCACGCCATGCAGCTGATGTCTATCGATATATAACCTCTGGGCTCGTACATCTCGGAGAAGTGCGTTAAGCAAGAGAATAAATTCTCCGCCGCAAAACAGATATATATTTAATAGAAATCAATCAACACAAAATAAAATCCAATGTCAGACACATATCAATTTATTAGTTCATTCTGGATTTGAGCGAAACTGGAGGCACCTTATTCCTCGTTCCATATGTCCAATACAGGAGAGAGGTCCTCGCATATCCGGTCGATCTCCAAGTACGTCTAGACGATCACCACTTATTACCTCGTCTTGGGTGTACAACCCAATCAAGACATCAGTAATCATCCAAACGATGTGAAGACCTCCGGTCTTCAACCACCGTCTTCATTGTTGACTTATCGTCGAATCAGTTATTCAAAATGGGTATAAACCCGGCCTTTCCGAATAACTAGCGTATATAATTAACAAGTGCTATAAAAACGCAACATATGCCTCATTCCAATCCAAAATATTCCTTTATTATTCTTTGGGAAATGTTCCCATTAATTTTATCAAAGATAAATTCTTTTAAATTTATTCTTTAATCTTCCTTCGGATATTAGTTCTAAACCAAATTAAGGTTTATCAACAAGTCGGGATTAGTGAACCTTACCGAAGTAATCATTTGTTTAATTTCCTAATCCCAACCTATTCATCACATGGAGCAAAACTGGTAATACTCCATAATTAACACCACGGTGTTATCGGTAATTTTAATTACAATTTCACATTCAAATCTAATTAAAGATTTAACTATCGCTTGGAGCAAAACTGGTGATACTCCATTCTTGTCCTTTCCCGAATTTGATAAATTAAATTATCACATTCTCTTTTCAATCTAATTAAAGATTCATTAAAACTTCACTTAGTTTTAATCTTCCCAAAAACCAATATTAATGATTATTTAACTTTGGGAAATCAAACATGCCGCATCGATAATCAACACTGTACCATTGATTTCTGCCTATATATAACCTCTAAGCTCGTACATCTTAGAGAAGGGTGTGAAGCAAGAGAATAAATTCTCCACCACCAAACAGATATATATTTAGCAAAGATCAATGAATACATTACAAAAGAATCAATGTATGACAAGTAATCCTGTCTTTTAACTGGGTTAAAGAACCAATATCATTTAAAATACGGTTCACAATAAGCCAAATCCTCTTTCATAAAAATGGAATTTTCACGGAAAACAAATCAATATATAATAAATATCAATTTTAGTATCCGACCAATAATATAAATGGAATAACGACAAAGCCTTTTAAATTCCATATACATATTAACAGTCTTCCTCCATAGAATCTCACTTTGATTATTGCCAATCGAATTCCTGTTAATTCCAATTTAATATATTAAATTGGAAAACTTTCATTTGGAAAATCCCCTTGAATCTTAATAAAAGATTTATATATTCCAAATCACATTTCCCTGCAAATCGGGTTAAAGAACGAATGTCGTTCAAACACAGTTCACTATAAACCCAATTCACATTCCATTTTTTTCCAATTAAATGTTAATTAACTGGAAACACTAATAATCTTAATTAAAAGATTTATTCTTTTCACACGGGGTTTAAGAACAGTGTTATTTAAGACACCATTCACGACAAACACAAATCTAATTCAATATTAAATACAAGGCTCTGAATAGAAATTATATCGGCTTATATTCAATATCAAATCCTGAAACCAACAATCGTATTGGGAATAATGATATATATCTTCCAAATTCCTCCACAATATCTGTATAATCACGAAATGCAATATTGAAATATTCCGAAGATAATTTCGATTCAAATCCATTCCAATTCATATATTGAAAATTCTGGTTATTTTTAAAACCAATTCAAATCCAATTTATTCATTTAAAAATAGTGGATTATAATTCTAGCTCGTAACTAGTTCATTTTAATAAAATTATATTTTTATCCTTACAAACGTGGAATTTTTCTTCTAAAATCTTCCCGAATCATTTATTATGATTTTATACAAATTAACAATTTTTTTAATAATTTTATAAAGGTCTTTTCAGTCAATTTCCATAAATGGTCATCGAACTGCACGTACAACGACCTTTTCCAAATTTTATTTGGACATAATTCCAAATCCAACCATTAGATTTCAAATCTCTTATATTCTTTGGAAAGCTCTTTTCGATACGAACCCAACGGTTCCGGTTTTAGGACCGACGGTCGGATCTCCCGTAATGTCATATCGAAGTCAATGGTCGAAATTCGCGGACGATCGCAACGCGTTCTATTCAGGCCATTAGATACATATAGTATATATATTATATATATTTCGTCGATTTCCATTTAAATCATATTTTATAAATCGTTTTAAATTTGTTTTAAAAATGATTCCAACTTTATTTTCAATTTTAAATCAAAATTGAATTTACCTTATCATTCTAATACATAAATGATCAAAATACCAGATTTTGAAATTATTTCTATTTCGATATTCATTATAAAAATGAATAAAATCGATATAAATATCATGTACGTCAAAATGGCGTTAACCTGATCAACATGGCTTTATATATTTAAATATTTTCGTGTTCATCCCAAATCGGAAATTAAAATCATATTTTGATCCATTACCGAATATTATTTTGAAATATTAATTATTCTAAAATATTCATTATTCATCATTTTAAAATATTCGATAATTTAAAATATTCGTTTTTTCCGAATTGGAATCAGACACAGTTAATTACCATATAATTTTATTTATATGGATTTCATACACACGTGCAACAATAATCAAACACAGTCAACCATCATCCAGAGTGCATTACACAACTGCGTAAGCATTACATATAAATAATTAACGCTTACCACAGTTTGTCAACCAATCGGTTGACATACAACTAAACAATTGGGATTAGTGTACATCAAATGTCATCCCAATACCTGTGTGGGGTTTCAATCAACATACACTGATTTTATTTGTGCAGATGGGCGATGTGTAAAATATATCGTCTCAATCAATATCAGTCAAACGAGTGTACATAAACAAATCGATCGATTTGTAAATGAATATTTATTTTCATTCATATACGCGTTAAAAATTATATTTTTAATGATAAAATATTTATTTCAACACATGAATATTTTATACGGTTCATTTATACAATAAAAATGATATTTTTATCGTTCTAACAATTTTAAAAAATTTCTGCATTACAACGGCGCGATACTAGAACCGGAATAAGGTCTAGTCTTATCCCTCACCTAATAATGGCTCGCACCATACACATACCAATTCTAATCAATTCAATTCACATCCCAAACCAAATTCAACAATTAAATCACTCAATCCAAAAATCAACCAAACATCCATGGTTTCAAACAAAGATGTCGGGTGCTACTAAGCACCGTCTGCATCCTAGTATATATTTAACTAGAAAACAAAATTATAATGAGAAGTTCTCACCTTTGGGATCCACACCTCCAGTTTTATTTCAGAATTTATGAACCGTTCGGATTTGCCCGAAATTCCAACGCAATCTTTTCCACGTTGTTCATAGTAAAAATTACATTTCTAATATGATGTTTATATATTTAAAAATCGCATTTTTATATCGCTATATATATACATATATATATATATATAAAAGATCACATTTTTATATTGCTATATATATAATAAAAATATATTTTTATATAACTAAAATTGAATTTTTACATAATATAACTAAAAATCGAATTTTTATATAACTAAAAAACATTTTGATTCATATGATAAAAATCTCATTTTAGTATTTTTAAAATCTCATCTGTATATTTTTAAAAATCTCATCTTTATATTTTTAACTAAAGCTATGTATAGAATAAAAGTCACACTTTTATCTCGCTACATACAGTATAAAGATCATATTTTTATAATGCTACATGTATTATAAAAATCAATTTTTTTATTACGCTACATATATTATAAAAATCATATTTTTACAACGCTACTTTTTATATAAAAATTATATTTTTATATCGCTACTTCATATATAAAAATTATATTTTTAAAACGCTACATGTATATAAAATATTATATTTTTATAACGCTACATGTATATAAAAATCATATTTTTATATTGCTACTTCTTATATAAAATCGTATTTTTATATTGCTACTTCTTATATGAAAATTGTATTTTTATATTATTAAAAAAATCAAATCTTTATATGATTAAAAATCAAATCTTTATATGATTAAAAATCAAATCTTTATAATGCCATTCGTACAATAAAATCATATCGCTATTCATATAAAAAAACTGATTTTTATGTTTCCATACATATATAAAAAAAATCTGATTTTTATATTTCTATACGTAAAAAAACTGATTTTTATATTTCTATACATAAAAAAAATGATTTTTATATTTCTATATATAAAAAAACTGATTTTTAACAATGCATTAAAAAAACTGATCTCTTTAAAATTTTAAAACTAATTACACAGAAAATAAATAAATAGAATTAATGTATTTTACCCTTCTTCTTTTTCCATTCGGGGGAGAGGGGAGTTGTCTGCGCGTTGACGGGAGGCGGAGGGGGCTTCAGGTGGGTTGCGGCAGCCTTCTTTGGCTGGCGAAGGTTTGATTCAGTTTGGGTTTTAGGGGAGGGGGCTCGCGGTTCAGGAGGGGGCGTTGGAGAGGGGCGGTGGAGGCTAGGGGATCGGAGGGAGGAGGAGGCGGAGGAGGAATGGCGGCGGCGTGGGGGACATCTGGCGCGATCGACGGTGATGGGGGCTGAGGGCTCCGTGCGATTTTTTTCTTTTTATTAGAAACGATGGGGAGAGAGAAGTGAGGGAGAGAGAGAAACCAAGGGTTGACTTTATAATATATATATATATATATATTATTTATTTAATTTATCTCC
Organism: Allium sativum; assembly: GCA_030737875.1. Lineage (NCBI taxonomy): Eukaryota > Viridiplantae > Streptophyta > Magnoliopsida > Asparagales > Amaryllidaceae > Allium > Allium sativum. The sequence goes on along the minus strand of CM060910.1, from coordinate 195,751,164 downwards.
AAAAAGTTGAATTCTCATACTATCTCTGAATTGAACCCAACGACTATTGCCCCTAACCAAATACCTCCATTCCAAATACAATGGAATATGTCTGGTAAGCCAATTCGACTATTTCGGTCCGTTAAAATTAAAATGTAAATTAATTTAACATTCAAAATTGATTTCAACATATATTTTAATTTATCGGAGCCACATACTGAATCCAAAAATTCTAGAAAAATCAATATAGCTATGTTTTGATGATACAGTCCTAACATAACTAATTTCATCAAATTTGAAGACCGTTTGAAAAATGGTCATTTCCCAGTTGATTAAATTCAAACTAAAATTACCAAACACGTTTAAATCTACCACGCTCACATATTGATTTCAAAAATTATGAAAATTGGAATCTAGCAATAATTTGACATTCCGGATCCAACAAAAGTGATCTCGTCAAAAATTCATCAAATTTGAAGACCATTTGAAAAATGGCCATTTTCCAGTTGATTAAATTCAAACTGAATTACCAAACACGTTTAAATCTACCACGCTCACATATTGATTTCAAAAATTATGAAAATTGGAATCTAGCAATAATTTGACATTCTGGATCCAACAAAAGTGATCTCGTCAAAAACGGAGGTCATTTGCAAAATCGCTATTTTTAAGGGCTCTATTTATTTTAAATCCACAACGACTATTCTGAATTTTCAACTGGACATAACTTTTTAATCCCGTTATGAATTCTGGATTTTTCACATTCGTTGGAAAGATATTTTCAAACAGATTCAAATATTTATGATTTTACTGAAATCCGATTTATTTTGAATCATGTACATTCATTTGAAATCAAATTTTCAAACTACCACACCATTTCAGGCTCGTTATATAATTAAAATAAATTTATTCGTTCTAACTTCGACTAAAAATAAATTTTTAGTCATTATTATTTAAAATAAATCATTTTAAATATCCAAAATTCATTAAAATCGCTAAAATAAAAAATTTAAATTGATTCTGATTTTCTGGGTTGTTACACAACGCCTACTCTGATGAGGTTCGGTCTGAGTGCTCTTTCCTTGGCTTTTACTTCCTCTGACGGGCTTCTCCACTGATCTTTCCCCTTCCTTTTGATTATGTGCTTCAGAATGCATGTCCTTCCAATACACTTAAGAGATGAATTTATTTTTCTAGTGCCTTTTACTTGTGTATGACGAACCTTTCGGAATATGTTTAATGGCCTTTGCCTGCTTATGTCTCCTAGCTCCTTCTTTGTTTCTTTTGATGCTTTGTGCTTGATCCCCTCGTTCCTTCTTGTAGTATCAACAGATTTGGAAATAATGCCCTTTCGGTTAAGGCCGAAAGGTCTTGTCCATTTGAGATTAGCACCCTTTCAGTTAATACCAAAAGGGGATTTCTGGTTGAAGGAAATTCCCTTTTCCTTCCTTCTCATACTTCGACGGATATTTATGAGGGCTTAAGACTAGTTCCTTCAAGGTGTTGTTGGCTTTTACACTCATTCACCTCGATTTTATCCTTGACCTGCTTTGGTTACTTTAGCGCTAACATTTTTCCTCCCACCTAGTGAAGGAGTGTTCTTGACTTTTCGAGTCATCTGGCTTAAATTCCTGCGTTTGTGTTTTCGTTCCACCATTCCAAATTTTCAGTGCTTCTCTCTTGATAGTTTGTATTTGGTCAACATGAGTCGACTCACTTCCTTTGTATTTTCTTCTACATATGGTATATTTTCCTCTTTCCTTTTCTTTTCATCTACAAGTTTCCTTTTAGATTCTATTAATTAATTGCTTCAGCTATTGTCTATTTTCACTTAATTTCTCCGCATCTTTGATGTTGCTCAAGGAGACGCTTTCTCTGTAAATAGTTTCATTTTTCTTCTTTATCCCATGTCCTTTATCTTTCTTTAAGCAGGAAAACTTTTCTTCTTTGTATTTCAGAAGTTCTCTTTTTGGCATTGCCAATTCTGTTGATTGAGCATGACAATATCAGTTTTAGACCTGACAAATACTATCTTTGCGAAGAAACCTAATGTCTTGAAAATATCTACTTTCCTCTTGGATCTCATGCTTAATGCAAGTTCTAGTAAAGCATCTGGTCTAGTCCTAAGGGATTCCTAACTCGATGTTGTGTCTTTGCCTTGTCCCTGACGCTCTCCCCTCCCCACTTGATGTCATTGTTTCTTCGCATTCTGGGAAGGATCTGGCCTTTGATGCAGCAGAATCTTCTTGAGAGAGTGATGCCCTTTGGGGTCAAGGCGTCCATTTTTTCTTAGTCATTTGTTCAGCTAACCATCTGTTCTGCTTAGTTAACTTTCTTTGTTCTATCCTTCGACCTGTTCATCTTATAATCTTACAATAGTGTAGTTAGTCATGCTTGAAAATATTGAATAGTATAATAATTTTTCTTTCCTATTGTTTTTAGGGGAAACAATCAGATTTTACTCATGAACCTCATTTAGAAGAAAGAATTTTCTAGTTAGCCTCTGTTCGACTGTTGCCTGAGAGCCTTTTGAAATCTTATAGGAAAAATGAATTTTAAGTGTGTGTATTTATATTACGACATGTACATTTCATGTAAGAATGTTAATAAACCGAGGCGTAATCTTGTATATCTTAATTTTAAGAAGCATTATTATTTTGAGTGTTAAATTTATTAAGGATTATACTGTTAGGAAGGTTTTATTGGTTTCCACTCCGGGGCCCTTCTTACGAAAGCTAAATAAACTCTCAATTTATCCCAACCCTTCGATATACATTAAGGAGTGAAATTTTGACTTATTCGAAGATGCATATGAAAGGTGTTGCCTTCGCTTCATAGTTTCACAAGATATAATATCCTTGTCGTCAAAATCCTTTACCTTCATTAATGGTTTTATTAAAATATTACACTAACCCATCACTCAATCAAATTTTGAGGCAAGCGATTTCTTTTAGAATTCAGTCTGCCTCGGTCTTTTCTTTCCTCTTATTTGTGAAACGATTTGTATATAAGATTCTGACTTTCAGGTATTTTATTTTTTAAAAAAGAGCAAATGCCTTCTGCAGCGAGTAAGCCTAATGAAACCAAAGAAAAAATGTTCCCTTTGATAATGGGTGTCAATGCCTTAAGGTTTATTTTAAAAATTAGCAAATCTTCGCGCAAGTATTTTCAATCCCTGTGGGAAGTATTATAAATTTTTCCCCTCGGTTTCCTGTCGATTTATCCCGTCCTTCGGTCGAATTTGGATACTTGTTACTTTCTCTCGAAAAGTTGAAAACATGGTTTATTGAAGTTTTGATTTGGTGAACTATTCCTAGGTGCACCGAAAAGGCGATTATTTATCTTCTTTGATATAGACTATATTAAGAAAATTTAAGTACAAAAATTCTTTTTCATATGGAACGAAAGACTATAGGGTCACCAAATCCCTTTCGGGAGTTAATATTGTAGGAGGATTCCCTCATATTCGTCAATTTTATTCTATTTCCAAAATTATAAATTTGAAATGGTTGTTTAGGAAGTTTCCCTTTGTAACATTCTCTCCCCAGTTTCCATGGTAGGCTTATAATTACAATCCTAAAAATTCGGGCTTAAGCATATAAACTATTTATCAACAATATAAATTGTACCTTTAACCTGAGCATTTATGCAACGGTACCTGATATCACCTTTTTTTGGAGGTGTAATGAAGATAAAATCCTTCCTTGTCTTCCGTTGCACCTTGTTGTAAAGTTCCTACAGCAAAGCCTTCAGTGCTAATGGGTAAATTGAAATCTTTTTTTGTCATGATTGAGCAACCTTCTTTAGTGTTGGAGTCCCGATAAAGGAAATATTTCTTGGGTAGAGCTTCTTTTTGGAATTAGGAAGGCGAAGCCATTTTCAGCATTAGAAGTTTAACTAGTTTGTATATGATGAGATAGCATTGGTTTCTGAACGTTCAAAATCATATATAACTTAAGAACCAGAACCTAGGTTCCGATGCTAACTTAATAGGGGTCCAGAAATTTATGAACAATATACGAATTTAAGAGAATCAGAACCCAAATTCGAGCAATAATATGATAGAATTCCATAAATTGTTTCTAAGAAATAGATGAACTTTTCTTGACTAAACCCAGATTTTGGGTAATAATAAAAGCTCATAGAATATTTTCTCACATAAGCGGAGCCATTTTCCGGTTTGGAAACCCAATTTCTGTATTAAGATAATAAGAATCCATAGATTACATTCTACAGATAGACAAATCCCTTTTTCATCTTAAGAAACCCAGATTCGGGTAATAATAGAAGAACGAAGCCGCTTTCGGCTCAGTGAAACTGGATTCAGGTAATATCAGAAGAACGAAGCCACTTTCGGCTTAGTGAACCCAGATTTGGGTAATAACAGAAGGATGAATCTGCTTTCGGCTTAATGAACCCATATTCGGGTAATAACAAATGAATGAAGCCACTTTCAGCTTAGAGAACCCAGATTATGGTGATAAAGCAATAGAAATCTAGATATTAGTTTCTTGAAGATAGAAGAAGCCCTTTTCGTCTTTTTAAAGAATACTTAGAATGTCATCTTCCAATTTTGATGGAGCTATCTTTGGCATTTTAAGGAGAATTTGGAATGTCCTCTGCTGATTTAGTTAGGAAAGAGCTTTTGATTTTCAATTTATTTTTCCATTATAGGCATTTTCTAAAGCGGAGGCTTTAGCGTGCTCCTTATGAGCTTTTAATCCCTTCTTTGGGATATGACATAAATATATGTAGCGCATTCTTATGCCGAAGCAGAGGCAGGGCTTGATTATATAATGATTAGAAGAAGAACCTAGTTCCTTCGAAGCCAAGCACATATCCCTAGGCTTACCCGTCCCTCCTTACCAGGTGCCTTAACCTAGCCCTTGAGCGCGGTTAAGGGTTTCAGTGCATTACCCTAGCCTTTGGGCGTGGATAATGGCTTACTCTCCTCCCTCTGATAGGCCCCAGGGATATACCCTGGGATTTGGGGGCAGGTGCACGATTTCCTGGGATTACTGTCTTTCCTTTTTAGGGGATGAACCCAGGATATACCTAGAAGTTTCTAAACTAAGCCATTATAAGAAGGGCACTTTTCCCTCAATCAAGTTGAAATTCTTATATATATTTTTGTTCAATGGTTCAAAGGAATCATTAATTCCTCAATTAGATTCCCTTTTGTGGATTGGATTTTACTTCAGAATGATTTCCAATTCGTAAGATACTTTCATAATTTCCCTTGCTTACAAAGGTGGTAAAGTTTCATTTCTAGTGTTCTACACTGATTGGTTTCATGACCATTCATTAGGTGATAGTAGCAATAATTGCCTCCTTCACTCTATTTATACTTTATTTATTTCTCTCTTACTGTCCAGTAATCAATTCCTCTCTTGAGGTGGCTAACTTGTATTACATAGTTGGGTTGGATCTTCTTTTTCTTAAGGGCTCAACTTCTGACTTCCTCTTCCAAGTTGCAATCCCATAGCATTGTAAAGTATTTTCCCTTTCGATCTAATTACGGAGGGGTATTATGAAGAAACTATGTTGGTAATACTTCCATGTTTCCTTGACTGATATGAGTATTGATCTATTTGAGGCCTGACCATAGTATCTTTCCATTTTGGGTGAAAGCCTCATAATCCTTTGCTATTTCTTCCTTAAAGATTGAGCCTCGTGAGCAGGTCTGTATAGCCATTCCTTTTTGACGAAATGAACCATTTCTTTGATTGCTAAAAGATGTGGTTGATTCCTCTTGGGTTGAGTTTACCCCCAAATTATTAGGGTCATAATCTGTTTTGTTCTTTCAGTTAGTCATATTAAGAGCTTGCATTCACGACATTTGTTCCTTATGAAACCTTAAATCCACATAAGATATTTCCTTTTGGAAAGGTTCGAAAGATGCTTGTTTCGATTTGGTTGATTGGACATCCGTAACTAGGTATCGTTTCACCAAGCTTATTACCTTCTTTTCCTTTGACGGTTGTATGTCCTTTGTTTCAATTTTTCCTGGTTATCCTTATGTTTGCAGTAAAAAGGAGTCCCAACCTCTTTTCTTTTACTGGACCATGGAGGTGTCCATATATCCCTATTTTGTTTGTTACCTTATCCTACAAGGATGCTTTCTATTTGCCGAAATTATCATTCTTTCCATAACCTTTGTCCTTTGGTTCATATGAAACATTTTTCGTGGTTTCCGTGATCTTTATGGTCCATTAAGGGTTCTTTTACATTTGTTTCCGATTAGTCTCTATCTTCTTAAGGATAAATTAGTAACATTTCGAATAAAATAGGATCAAAGGTCCAGGCCCTCTTTCCAGCGCCAAAAATGTTATCCAGATTTGTGGTAAACACCCCAAAGGCGAGACCTGACAGTAGAACTCTCAATATGTGATAGATGAGAACTCAATCCCTTGAGTTTCTGTTGTTTAGGATTCTTGCTGAAATACTCCTATTGAGAATGGCTCCATTTGTTTCTTTTGATTTCTGAAAGGGATACTTATCATTTTACCACACATTTCCTCGAGATTGTCTAACTAATATTGGAGTAGTTTCTCTAGGTCTTTAAATATCATGAAAATGAACGAGCTAGGTCTTCTCAAGCGACCATTAAATGACATACTTTGGTTGACTTCCTTAGTTTCCCAAAGACCTAAAGGGAATAATAAGATTAATATAACCCTAGCCCAGTCAAGCATCTAGATCTAATAAGTCGTCCAATAAAGAGATCCTTAGTTTCATACCACTATTGCTTTAGAGATCCTTTGAAGGCTTTCCTGGCATTGACTATTCTTCTTCATTAGTATTTTTTAGATATACCCCTTCATTTTCGGTCTGAACAGTTGCGAGAAGCATAAGTATATGTGAACTTTCGGCTTACATCGACATCTATCTTTGAATCAATGTCTTCTCTGATGAGGTTAGGTCTGAGTGCTCTTTCCTTGGAATTCACTTCCTGTGATGAGCTTATCCTCTGCTATTTCCCCTTCTTTTCGATACTGTGCTTTGAAATGCATTTCCTTTCGATACACTTAAGAGATGGATTTGTTTCGCCAGTGCTTTTTTACTTATGAAAGACAAATTTTTTGAAATATGATCGAAGGCCTTTTCCCGCTACAAAACTTGCATGATTGTAGCTCCTAACTCCTTCTCTCTTTCTTCTGATGCTTTGCGCTTGTTCTCCTCGTTCCTTCTTGCAGGGTCAACAAGTATGAAATTAATTCTCTTTCAGTTAAGGCCGAAAGGGGCTTCTTGGTTTGAGTTTAGTTCCCTTTTGGTTAAGACCAAAATGGACTTTTTGGTTGGAAGGAAATTCCCTTTTCTTTCCTTCTATTGTTCGAAGGATATTGCTAAAGGCCTAGGATTAATTCCTTCAGGGTGCTATTGGCTTTCACACTCCTTCACCTGCCTTGGTAATTTTGCTGCTAACAGTTGATAAACAAAAATTTCAAAATTGCTTATTAACATATGCTTAAAGAATGAATCAAACAGAAGCATAATAATAAATTTTAGGCTACTAATTGATCAATTTGGTAATATGTTCGATTATTGCATTTAAATTTTCATCGCTAATGAAATTTCCATCTTACTCTTCAAAGAAATCATCTAGTGTAAAGTCAGTTTTATTAGACAATTTATTAATATTGTTTGTCTCGATATTCTTCGACTGTTAGTATTCCTCAACTGTTTTCCTCAATGATGTACAAGTACATGGCCAATGATCAAAGTGTCTGCATCTATAACAAACTTTCTTATAAGGTTTTTTTTATTTTCTGAAGTTAATTCATTGTTCTTTCAAGGCTCATTTTCTTTTGCCACATTTTAAAATTAGTTGTTTTATTACATCTAAAACCACTATAACCACCTTAGCTGGAGTTATATCCACGTCCACCACCATGACTACGACCATGACCATGTCCTCTACTTCTACCACAGCCTCTTCAAGGGTGGAAAAAATTAGCAATAACTTCTAATAATGCCGCCGAACCAGCTGGTCTTGAGGAGTGATTTTTAATAAGTAATTCATTATTTTGCTTAGCAATTAATAAACATTCAATTAGTTTAGAGTATTTTATAAAATAACGATCTTGATATTACTGTATAGGGGTATATTCGAGGCATAAAATATTGAGAAGGTCTTTTCCAACATTTGTGCATCATCTACCTTTTCTCGGAATTGTATTCCCTTACAGATTTAAAATATTGAAACCTTAGGTTTAACAACTCTTGCCTTATGTTGGAGGTATGACCATCTTTTGGGTGGTCATAACGCTCCTTTAGGGAGTTCGTAAAGATGATTTTTTTTGTTAAATATTTTGTTTTGAGATGGATATGGCATCCTAACAATATTATAGCCTTTTTTATCCTACTAGGACATATTATTATCATTTATGTTGATATTTTCTAAGCATTGGGATTGTAAATGAATCTCAACATCCAGTATCTATGACAAGTAATTATCTCTAGATATGTACAATGCTTTGAATTCAAGCTTAGTTATGCTTGCCATGTTATGAGCCGTAGCATATTAATATTTGAAATCAGTTAAAATTCGTACAAATATGAGCCATAAAGATTCAAATTTAATTCTTCAATTTAAATTTATTTAAACAAATTAAAATAAAATAAAGAATAGAGCAAAACAAAAATCAGTAAAGCAAATATCAACAGAGCAAGTACAAATCATTTATCTTAGATTTATTTCATTGTACTTTCAATATATATATGTATATATATATATATACACACACACACACACATAAGACATCAAAAACTGTTACAACAAGCTATCTAACAAGAAATAACATGATTATACCTTTGGCTATGATGTGATGCTACCTGGAACCGTAGCTTTTATTCAGAAAGAGTACATACACTGGATTAGTAAATCTATAAGGTAATAAGCAATATTAGTTTGTTCACCTCAATGTAAACAAAACACCAATTTTTATTGGTGGAAATCAGTGGATCCCACATGGGACCCCCTGATTTCCACCAATAAGAATTGGTGTTTTGTTCACGAGGTGAACAAACTTAATCTTGATTGTACATGCACATATAAATGACACGTAGTCATATAGAAGTTTAAAAGTAGCTTGTGATTGCATGATGTAATGAGACGAGCTTTCCTATAAAAGGTCTTTGACGGTTTCACTACTTATAAAAGTAATAATGAAACGAAGTAAAAGATGCATGTGGTGTGGAAATGTTTTCATAATAAAATTTCAAAAAGAAAATGAATTCAACAATTTCATTCAAAACGTAAAGAAGTCGTACAAAGGTAGAATAATAAAAGCAGACTGATAACTTGTTCAATAAAGCCCCACACATGTCAAAAATAAATAAACCAGAGCAATCCGATTTGGAAAAAGAATGCAATGAAGAGAAATAATATAAAATAAAGACAAAGACAATAGATTACTTGGTTTGCTATTGAGAGACGAAAGCAAATGATGAGAGTATGACAGTGATCAAGAGTTTGAAATTCACAGATAAACAATAATCAGATTGCTTTATGCCATAAACAGATACCGTATAAATATTTGAAATGTGAGAATCATATGTTGAGTTAAGATATTTTCACCTAGTTAATAAGTAAATGTGAAGAGCTAAAGAATAGGTAGAAAATATCCAAAGAGTGAAAGTTGGAATGCTAGTTCAAAAAACAAAATTCAAACTCTTTAAATAAACAAATCCAAAATAAACTAAAAAAATGAAAGCTAAAAATAGAACTTCGTGCTTATATTGTGTTATAAAATGAAATGAAAACATAGAATAATTGAGGAGAAGACATTTTTATTGATTCAAGTATCTAAAAACACAAATGAGCTCTTTTTTTATAGACTTGATATGTCCCGAAAATTAATGTCCCTCGCAGTAAACATATTTACCCTTATTATTCTAATATATTACAATAAATACCTCTACATATAACTTTTGAAATATTAAATTTTTATTTCATATGATCTTTGAAGAACTAAAAGATAAAAACTCTACTTAAGGCGTATTCAGACCTGATATTGAGTTTAATTATTTAAAGTAGAATTGTTCAAATGTCAAAGTTTTCAAGCTAATCAACCATCTTTAATAATAATTTTAATATCTTTAGCATCTCGGCATTAGCATGAACTATCATAAATGCCCTATTTTATATAACTAAGTACGATCTATCAAATAAGCATCCTTTACAAATTCAAATTGATGCTCGAAAAATATTATCAAACATAATATCACTTAAAACTAGAATCTGACAAATAAAATTCATTTACAGGTTCACTGTTTATTAACTAAAAATATTTATTAATAATTGACTTTAAAACACAAACTTTTGATCCACATACCTCTATGTATAATTTTTCAAATATTAAATTGTTATTTCATATGACTTTTCCAAAGATTTAGAGACAACATCTCGCAAAATTACTTAAGATATATTCAAATGTAGATATTGATTCTATGTAAAATTGCCTAAATATAAGATCTTTTTCTAGATAAATTAACTAATATCTCTAATAACAATTTTTAATCTATTTAGTTTCTCAATATTAAAACAAACTGTCATAAATGCCTTTTTTATATATTTTAAAACATGATCGACCAAATAAATTTTCTTTACAAATTCGAATTGTTGCTTTATAGGTATTGCCAAATCTTATTCAAACAAATAAAGTTACAAGTATGTTCATTGTTAACTAATAATACAAATAAAAAATGAAATGAACAAATAATTTGATACTGCAACTAAAAAATAAAAATTCAAATCATCTACACATAAAACATTTTTTTGACTTTTTTGAATATTTACAATTTGTAGAAACGCATGTCATAATCGTACGCGTAGCACATGCCTTAACTCTCGTCAATATAATAGACTTGTTCACCTCACTCATGCCATTCAAATACGAAGCAAATAGTTTATATATATGGAATCAATATAGCAAACATGTTGTCAAATAAACATCGCATATAAACACCAAGGAAATTCACATTAATTGCACGAGTGAGACATTTGCATGGCGCCTTGCTTTGATGCCCATTATAGGTGGTTATCATGAGTAAAAATGACACGTAAATACACTTCATGCAATTTGAAATATCACACATCCTTACATGGACAAAGTAAACAGTTGACATTCTCAATTACATAGGGTATAATGGTATCATTTGATGCTGTGAACCAAAAAGTTGAAAAAGCATAAAATTATTGTTTTAACACAGGGGGAAACTGAAGGAAAAAAATTGGTCGGACTATAAATTGGTGCTAGAAAATATAACAGTTGTAGTATAACCTATAACGAATCATTATAAAGTTTTAATAATGTCCACTGACAATTATCATGGTAGACCGTGCAACCTATAAAGGTCCTTGAGACTCTCAATTAGAGCACATATTATAGCACTCCCACCAATCAACGTGTAAATGAGTGGTAAAATGACAACAAAAGCGTTAATCCCAAAACGCAGAGGCATTCGTCTTTGTACACAAAAGCTCGACCATGTCCTCCTTTAGAAACCCCAAATCTATTCAAAACCGTAATCTATTAATTCATTGAAAATCCAAGAAATTATTGTTAAATTACAACCCAATCAATTTCTTATCTATCTCGCCACTTTACCACACTCAGTTTCTTCATTCTCCACATATAGATACCCAATATGCAAATTTTCAGGGTTCTCATATTAGTGGGATTTGTTGAAGATGGAAGAGGAAAATATTGAAGGCTCTAGCGCTACGAGTGGCATTCAAAGGAGAAAATCTTCGAGAAAGAATCAAAGAACGATTGAAGGCGAAGAAGGTGGCTATGGAGTAAGGAAGGAGACAATGATTAACCCGGCATTTCCATTACAGTTGATCACCAGTCTACAAGATGGAGTTCAAAATATTTTCAAAAGCGAAAAAGAGCCGACAATATACTAATTTTTTGTTTCAAAGTGTATAAACATTAATCATTGTATATGAAAAGATTATTCACATAATGTAATTTTTTAAATAGAATCGTGATAACATGAGATGAAAATGGGCATTTACAACAATGTTGAAATTGTGGAGGAAAGTTAATGTTCATCCTAAAAATTAGAGATCCGATTGTGAAAATATTTGGGAAATTTATGGAAATTGAATTGAAAAACTCTGACAACAAATCTATACATGCTACAGTTGAGCGTTGGTGGCCGACTACGCATAATTTTTTATTTCCTAGTACGGAGATTGGGTTTACACCGCTAGGTTTCACCATGTTGACATTCATACACATAGGATTTAATAATCTAATGATTCCGTATAATGAGAGTTGTAGCCAATTTGAAAATGCAGGTAAACTCTTGTCACTTCTTGCTCCGAAGGATATTTGGGTTGGAAACGTTGCCTTGTCGCATCTTGTGAAGTACTTTCACGATGACTACCTTGCGGCTAATGTTAACAAAACACATATTGCCCGAATATTTGTTTTATATATGATGGGAACTATTTTCTTTACGACTACAAATGACACTATTAGTCTTGGATATTTGGAGTCCGTATTTGATTTGGACCTAGCACAACAACTTGATTGGAGTTCAGCAATTTGGGTTATCTATACCAGAGTTTGGGCGTAGCCGTAACTAAGGGAGGTCACCTAACCGGTTCATCGAGCTTTTGCATATATATTAAGTTGTAGTAAGCATATTTTTTTTTGAATGTTTTTTTTTTCTATTGCATCTATTTGATTTACAGTACTGGTTCTTTGAATATATGACAATGTGTGGATATATTGTCAAAGAAGAGGTGAAGCAATCTTCTTATCCGAGATTGAGAGAATGAGAGAAAAAATAGACTCATTACTCATAATACTTCTTTTCATTTTTTCTCTAGCACACGGTACCATATTGATCATCGCCACGCAACCCATATATATTGGAATCTGTGGCAAAATTCAATCGCACTCTCTTTTGGAGAGGTTGTCCATGCACGCAACCTATCGATGAACTGGTTTCCTTTGATTGTTCCACCGGGTCTTTTTTTAGATGTATTTAGGAGAGAGGTGCATGTGGCAGCTTACCGGATGGGCGACTATTCCTATGGATCCTCCCGTGCACATGACCCGCAAGATGACATATTCTACTTATGCAGAGATGCAACAAACCTTATACTAAGATGATTGTCAACAATATATATATCAAGAGTCAGGCATGGATTACAATATATATTGGCAGTAACTTGGGCATTACGTTATTCGATGGAAAAAAGGGGGCTCACGCTGCAGCAGTATCGGGAAGGGAGTGGGTAGGAACTGGAAATAGCGATGCTCGCCATTTGTAAACGCAAGTGGCGATAGGTAAACTATTTTAAAAAAACTGTATATACTTTATTCGGTTTTCAGAAAACAGTTTAACGTATAAACGTTTTTCTGAAAATCGTTTATCATACATATTCCAAAACTTTTTGTTTATGTGCATATGCCTCTACTTGTTTATGTAAATTGGTTTTTAATTTGTTGGTTAATTATTTTTTTATAGTTTTAAAATTATGTTTACCGTGAAAGACTTATTTTTTTAATAGTTTTGGTATATGATTTTTTAAAATAGTTTTACATTTGATTTTTAAAATAGTTGTAAATTTGTTTTTCTAAAGTCATACACTTTTTCCTCCATTATTTAGTTTCACGATCACAAATTCTTTTGTTTTCTATTTTAAGTTTTAAAATTACTTTGATATCATAGAATTACCTGAATGCCTTTTTGATTTTTTTTGTGTATTAAAACTATATACACATATTAAATCGTTTTAAATATTTTTTTTCCTTGAGCATTTTATTTCTTTTTGGTTTGACATTTGACAATTGATATAGCATATATCAATTATAAAAGATGTTAACTACGAAATAGGTACTAAAACTTGCGATACAACATATGTTAATTATAATATCACTAGCTAAATATAGGATACAAGAGAAATAACTAAATAATAGCCGATAAAATATAGGATACAAGAGATGTTAACTAGGAAAATAAGTATGCAAGCACACTAATTGTTACATTCAATCTCAAGGGATTCTAAAGAGGTTCGAAGTCGCCTAATCTCTTGTACTAACTCGTTGCCATAAGAAATACACCTTGGAAATAAACGATCGTCAATCCATTCTAAGTAATTGCATCCGTTCGGCCATAATGAGCATAACCGGATCCTACGACCAATATTCTCTCCATCCACCCGTGCTACTACCTCCACAGCGGAACCACTGTGGCAACAAACAAGATATGAGTTAACCTCCTTCTCGTTAGGAGCCTCATTAACTGAAGCCCCTCGTACCTCTTGTTCATATGGAGGCTGAACTACCGAGAATTGATCTATCACTTCCCAAGTTGGAGGGTAAGGGACAGTAGCTGGTCGTACATGTTGTTCATGTACAGTTTGAACTACTTAATGATCAATGTCTAGAACATGAGCAATAGTTTGTTGAAGCGTAAATCGGGCTAACTCTGGGTAGTCACGGCGTAGGTCCTCATAATGCTGCTCTTGGTATTCAATATTCCAATCAATATATGTTCTTGGACTTGATGGCAGACGTTGAGCTAAGTTTTGATCCCAGTCAAAATCCATTGACGAGGCCATGACCATGAAGACATTTTTTTAGATGAAATTTTTTGTATAACTTAAAAGAAGTTGGGGTACAGAATTGTGACAAAATACCTTAGATATATATAGGGGCAATATATGGAGTTGTCAAAAACAAATATGATGGAGATTTACAGATCCACAATATCAAGTGAATAAAACAAGTTATGATTTGATCGGTCAATTCTACAACTGACGTTATATTAGCGAATCTGCTTTAAGTATTGACCTGCACTGCTACGCATGACATTATACCGTAGCGAATCTGCTTTAAGTACCGACCTGATGTGATCGGTCACTGACTAAGATATGGTTTCCAAAGCTTTTGACTATTTTGGTCACTGAAATAATACAAGCACACATCAACTTTCGATAAGACAAATTACAGAATATGGCATAAAAACATTTCATAATGCAAGCACAATGACATTACACGTTCCTACAGAATGCTGGATTGTATGATACCTTACGATAAAATGTAAACTACTTTGAAATAGCTACAAAGAAATGAATACTAGAATGGAGTAAGTAGCATATCCATTTAGAAAAATTAACCATGCATACCTATAAATACTGAATTCGAACATAATAACAGACAAACAATGAAACATTACATTAACAAACCATTAGATAAACCGTAGTACTGAGCTGGCCTGTTCATAATCACATAACTATACATACAAATATATTAGCGAGTACATACACACCAACAAAAATACTACATTAGCGCCTTAAAATTCATGATACATGTAAGGATTTCAAACATGAAAGATCTCTTCAAACTTTAGTGAAAGTTCTCAATGCCTCGAATGTAAATCCCACTTCTTTGCTTTTCCCTTAAATAGGGATTTCACCTTACTTACTAAACTGTTGTTCTTCTGCTTACCTTTGTCCAAGCTCTTACCTAAATTTAAATAAACTTACGCAAGTTAAATTGTTAAAGTTTTAGTATATGTGAATATACTTAAACTTAGAACAAAATAAATGATTATATGTGAATATACTTAAACTTATACGACTTAACTAAGTTTATACCTAGTAAATGTAATTCAATTTATACTAGTTATTCAAATTTATACTTTGGAATTTATACTTTGCAATTTTATTGTGCAGACTTAGTTATTGAAATTAAACTAATAAGTACCCATCGTAGATGATGATGTGGCAGGACCTTTAAGTTTAACACCATATTTGTTGTTACATACACCACTAGCTTCAGTCTCGTCCTCATCAACCTCATCTTATTCTACTCTTCTTCATTTTCGTCATCCTCTTCTTCTTCTTTTACCTCCTCTTGTTCTACTTCCATCTGTACCAGTGTCTTTCTTTTTTTCCGGGCTTTTGATCAACCTATTCATTTAGTTCTCACGCCCAACACAGGTTCCTAATAATCTCCATGTTCTATGCAAATTACAAATACCAATCATACAAATATAAAAACATGAATTACTAAATTAATAACTAACAAATGAATATGCAATTGTGTTAATTAGGTTCAAGCCCTCTTCATAATACTTCGACTGTTGCAGAGCTAATTGACGCATGCCCATATTCAATTCCCATAAACCATCAATGGTGTAGTGAGACGGAACCGGCGGTGTAACCATCAAATGCGGAATGGGTACTAGATCTTGTCCTGTCCATTGCATGTTCCATCTAGGATCCTATACCTAATCACTTTGTTGGGTTTGTTGGTAAAACTGAGATGCATAATTAACCTCTGAAGATGTGACAATGAGAGCTTCAATACCCGCCTTCAAAGAAGAAAGGCCAAAAAAATCCATGTTACCAATTCGTATAGAAGCATCCAGCAATGGACCAACATCTAATATGTCATCTTGCAGGTCATGTGCACGGGGTGATCCATAGGAATAGTCGCCCATCCGGTAAACTGCCGCATGCACCTCTCTCTTAAATACATCTAAAAAAAAGACCTGGTGGAACAATCAAAGGCAACCGTTTCATCGATAGGTTGCGTGCATGGACAACCTCTGCAAAAGCGAACGCGATTGAATTCTACCACGGAATACAGTTTATATGGGTTGTGCGGTGACCGTGTGCTAGAGAATAAATGAGCCGAAGTATAACGAGTAATAAGTTTATTTTTGTTCTCTCATGCTCTCAATCTTGGATAAGAAGATTGTTTCACCTATTCTTTGACAGTATATCCACACACGGTCGTATATTCAAAGAACCAATATTGTAAATCAAATAGATGCAATAGTAAGCAATAGAAAACGTAATCACTCAAAAACAACAATTTTGTGCTTACTATAATTTAATATACCAACAAAAGCTCGATGAAACCGGTTAGGTGACGTCCCTTAGTTATGGCTACGTCCAAACTCTGGTATAGATAATCCATAATTTCTGAACCCCAATCAAACTGTTGTGCTAGGTCCAAATCAAATACTGACTCCAAATATTCAAGACTAATAGTGTCATTTGTAGTTATAAAGAAAAGAGTTCCCATCATATATAAAACAAATATTTGAGCAATATGCGTTTTGTTAACATTAGCCGCAAGGCAGTGAACATGAAAGTATTTCACAAGATGCGACAAAGCAATGTTTCCAACCTGAATAACCTTTGGAGCAAGTAGTGGCAAGAGTTGACTTCCATTTTCAAATTTACTCCAACTCTCATTGTACAGTATCATTAGATTATTAATTCCTACGGGTATGGATGTCAACACGGTAAAATCTAGCGACGTAAACCCAATCTCTGTACTAGGAAATAAAAAAGTATGTGTAGTCAGCCACCGACGCTCAACTATAGCATGTATGCATCTGTTGTCAGAGTTTCTCAACTCAATTTCCATAAATTTCCCAAATATTTTCACAATCATATCTCTAATTTGAGGATGAACATTCACTTTCCTCCACATTTTCAACATTGTTGTAAATGCTCTGTGACATCTCATGTTATCACAATTCTATTTATAAAATTACATCATGTAAATAATCTTTCCATATACAATAATTAATGTTTAAACACTCTGAAACAAAAAATTAATATACCATCAATTCTTTTCTGTTTTTGAAAATATATTGAACTCCGTCTTGTAGACTGGTGATCAACTGTATTGGAAATGTCGGGTCAATTATTGTCTACTTCCTTACTCCATAGCCACCTTCTTTGCCTTCAATAATTCTTCGATTCTTTCTCGAAGATTTGATTCCTTCGAATGCCACTAGCGGCGCTAGAGCCTTCAATATTTTCCTCTTCCATCTCCAAATAATCCCATTAATATGAGAACCCTAAAAATTTGCAAATTGGGTATTTATATGTGGAGAATGAAGAAATTGATTGTGGTAAATTGGTGAGATAGATAAGAAATATATTGGCTTGTAATTTAATAATAATTTTTTGGATTTTCAATGAATTAATGGATTAGGGTTTTGAATAGATTTGGGGTTTCAAAAGGAGGATGTGGTCGAGCTTTTGTGTACAGAGACGAATGCCTCTGTATACATTAGCTCATGATGTATATATTTTTTCTAGCTAAATGGTTTTCTAAAAACCGTTTAGCCCCTAAACGGTTTTCAGAAAACTGTTTGGCTTTTATATAATAAAAAAATAAAAATTAATACCAGCGTTCCCCCACCGACTGCTGGAACGGTGGGGGGAATCAACGCTTTTTTTGTCATTTTACCACTCATCTTCACGTTGATTGCTGGAAGTGCTCTTATGGTTACTACTAAGTTTTTATAAACACAAAGATAACTTGCGCGTCATTCATCAACTTCATAGTATGTATATATGTATCCGAATACATGGAGTTCTCTTCACGGTTTTATTTTTGTTACTGTTGTTTTGCATACAGTGCAAGAATTCTTTCAAAGCAACCATTTCGTAATACAACACATGTGGTAACTGCGGTTGCACTCTAGTTTCCCACTGTCATCGGTCACTTGAACATCCTCCTGTATATAGTTCAATTTTTGATTATTAAATATTATGCTAGAACAACAAACAACCATCAATGATATAAAAAGTCAAAATGGAAAGAGCTAATACTTCATAAGTGCTACAATTCTCTTCTTTTTCATGGGAGAAGATGTTAAGGAAACAACAATGGCTCACTATATTGAATAGTGCAGTAGACAAATCAGTACAATATTGAATCAGTACTAGTTAGTTGAAAATATTTTTCGAAGATGGAATCTTGGTCTAGTCAGGCGACTGTTTCCTAAAACGATATTGCCCATAGTATGATGCAAAGGTTTTAGGCAATTCACTTCCGAAGATAAACAGATCAACTCCACAAGTCGTTCTCGCAAGTGGAGCGACAACTAACTCAATATAAAATGTTTTAAGAACAACGAGAAGGAAGAAGATACACTAAGTGCCTACAAGATGCATCAAATGTCCATTTTCTCATGGGTGTGGGTGCGGGTACGTATACAAACAAGAGCACAGATACAAGTGTGGATGTGAGTGCTAGTTGGTGCATTGCACAAACCCTTACTGTGGTGTTTTTTGTTCTATGCATCTACTTGTCTTTCCAATTATAATAAGGTTACTTCCTTGTTATTTAAAGATTTGTAGGGTAGAGTCCTATAAGATATATGACTATCAATATTCTTTAGGACACATTACACAATAATATTTAACCCATTTGTCGTTATACTCATGCATTTTCCAATAATCTCCCACATGAATGAGTATTTGATTTGGTGTTCTTATTTCAATGAAATATTATTGCATTGGTTAAAGTAGCACGAAGGTCTTGAACTTTCCTAGTGCTTATCAATATGACTTACTAGTGAATTAGTAGAATTATTTATCCTTAAACTGTAAGATTTTGTGTATGTCTAGACTATAGACAATATACAATAATATTTCTCATTTTCCTTGTTTATTTTGTTTGCGTTCGTTTTTGTCATGAACACCTGCTTGGTCTCATGAGAGTTTAGAGAATTTTGTCCCTTAGTAATTCCCTTCTAAGAAGTGCCTTTACACTCGCATAGGTGAATCTATAAAAAGTATCACATAATACATCACTTAGTTCTCCTTTTTACCAAGTATGAAATCATTAAAAGCTAAACTTATCCTATCCTCCACCAAGTTGTGCACCGACTTATCATAGGGATGGTTAGAATATTACCAGTGCTTAACTAAGTTTATCCTGAACTTAGTTGTCCCCTCGAATCTAGATCTTGGGATATCCAGTCAACTTGGTTGAGTTTTCGTTGAGGAGAACTTTTCTCAAATTATTTTCCTTAAGCTCATTCCCATCGATAAGATATTTTCTTTCTCTCTTGGTAAACCTTTCATCAAGGTTTTAAATCTTGCTTATCTTTCCCGAGGTGAAAATCCGAGATTTTACCAGAGATCCGAGGTTTGATAGCATTTTTTGTTATAAGTGTTTCAAACATTGCTCATTTTTTGACCGAGATATAAGCCTGAGACTTTCTCTAAAACCCAAGATCCGAAACCTTGCCATTTGTTTGTGTATCAGCAATGTTATCGTTTAACTTTACATAGTCAACAATGATAACTCTATCAGAAGGAAGTTGTGTTATAGTTTTATGTCTACGATGAATATGTACAGACTTTTCATCTTAAAGTTTATTATTTCCTCTACTAATAGCAGATTGGCTATCACATTGTGTACTTATTGGTAACATAGGCAAGGTTCAAAATCTCAGATATCGATCGGGTTTCATCTCTGAGATTTTAGAGATTTAATCTCGTATCAGGAGAGATTTCGGATGAGATGGGTCTAACCCATGGGTATGTCCTAGATTTCAATCTCGTGTCTGAAAGTTCATATTGGAATAATCTCTGGGTACGTGATATGTTAAAAGAATGATATTCTTACACAATGATTTTTATGAACACTACTATAAACATAACAACTTAAATTGAATTCCAAAATCATTTCACTATTTTTAGTTTATAAACGATCATTTATACTCTGAATAGTAATATGCCTAAAATAGAAATATAGCACAACGAGAATATATTAGAACTTATGACACATGATCCATGAACATGAATTATTGTTAGACATAAAACATAAAATGATCCAAAATATTAAAAAGTTCAGCATGAGTAGAACATAAAATACATAATTCCATAGGTAACATGTATGGTAAAAATAAACGAGTATGAAAATAATAAGCATATCATAAACATAGGATATGCTCATTTAACATGTAAAATGTTAAATAGAAGGAGATTATTGTTGCTAGACTTGAGTTTTTTAACTATCGTTTTGGTTAAGATATAAATTCAAATTTTAACCAGAAAAACTAAGATCTTGAACGATATTCCAGTATTTCTTCTCAGTCGATATATCATTCGATATTGCAATATCTCCGACGATATATTCAAAATGAGATTCACAATGAGATTAGCTTATTCGTTTCGGGAGGAGCCCAAAATGAGATCTCGAGCGATATTTTCGAGATCTGAAATAATGGACATAGGTTTTTCTCAACTTGGAATATCTTCTAAAAGTCTTGAAGCCATTCTGCTTCTTCTACGGATTTATCTAATGCAATAAATTCTAGTTCAATTGTAGATCTCGCTATGCAAGCATGTTTTGAAGATTTCCAAAATAATACACCATTAGCCAAAGTGAACACATGTCCGCTTGTGGATTTTATTTCTATTGACCCAGTAATCCAGCTCGCATCACAATATCATTTACTACAGATGAATATTCTGCATAACGTAGTCCACAATTCTATGTGTATTTAATTTGGTTCAAGGTTTCGGCCAGATTACCAAATTTAGGCAACCTCGGTTCAGTTTTCTCAGCCTCCGGGACGAAACGCGAGCTAAATTTCGGTTTCGGTTGAGAAGAGAGGAATTGGTTTTGGAATTTTCGAAAACTACAGCTATCGACTTATAAACATACCTAAAGTTATAGATCTTAATCAGAGATCAAAGATTTATCCTTTTATTGACCGAAATATCATCGGAGATCTCAACTCGGCCTTCAGCTCGTCATCGGTTTCATGTTAGCAAGGTCGATGAGCTTTCTCGTGTTTGCTTTTTTATCCATCTGATCTTTTTCCGTTTCATGCTAGTGAGATCGGTGATTTTTTTGATGAGTTTGCAGTCGAGAGCGATGAGCTTTCTCTTTTTTCGTTTTTTCTTTACGTTGGCAAAAAGCGATGTCCTTTTGGCGGCTAGGGTTTAGTGAAATTGTGTCTTGGGCTATTTTAGTTCAGGTTGCATTTTTTATTTTGCACAAATTTCTGTTGTACTTATTTTATGTTTGGAATGAACTTGGCCTATTTCAATTAAATAATGGTTACTTAATAATTAGAACAATAATGGTATTACATTTTTAAAGAATATATTTGATTGAAAAGGTTTACTGTTACATTTTATTATTATTAAGTCACTAAAAATCGAAATCGGAACCGAAACTTCTAAAACTTCTGAAATCATCCGAAACTAGAAACGAAAATTAATTGTCCGAAACCAAAACCGAGTTTTTGAACCTTGGTATTTAAGATATCCTAATACTCAAATTATGCATTCCAGTGATTTTTTCCTGGGTTACTCATATATCGGCTAAGTTCGCTTACGACATAAGATATATCTCGTCTAGCACAATTCATAACATACATGATGCTGCCTAGTATACTAGAATACTCAAGTTGAATATTATCACCGATATTTTTGATCCAACTTTAATTTAAGTCTGCAGCAATTATATTATGTTGTTTAATTTTGTCAAGTATCCTCTCAATGTGTTATTACCTATGTCGTTAAATCACCGCTAAAGTCCCGCAATATTCTCGCTATAGCCCATAACGCTCTTCAACCGCTACACTATTTCAGTTTAGCACCGATGAATAGTAGCTCCGCTTCTAGCCCTGCTATTTTCCGCTGAATCCGCTAAATCGAGGCTTTTTAGCATCCGATTTAGCTACTAAATACAAACCTTGATTTGACTAGTTCTATTTTTAAAAAATTCAGTAAATTTAGCGTAAGTGGCTAAATTTAAGACATAAATTCCTAATATATGGTAACAGTCAATTACACTCGTTAAATTTAGCATGCATAGCTATAATATTCCTTGATTTTATTATATAAGACTATTTCATATTAGTTTCTTGTATACATATAATGTGAGAAAGATGGTTAATTAATTTTCAAATATTTGGTTTTACGTCTAATGAGCATTTTTATGCCTCCGCTATATTCCCGCTATTTCCTCGCTTTATCCCCACTGCACCTTTTTGCACTTCTGCCGTTATAGAATCGCTAAGCGCTTTAACTACACAGATTCTAACTAAGATAAAATGCACCCTTATGGATTTTTATGTATCCTAACTCCAAGGATTACATCCACAATTCCAAGGTCCTTCATATCAAGCTTCGAAGATAGCATATTTTCATAGATTTTATTATATCTTTTTTTTGGCAAGGCCAATTGACTTTAAAGTGATTCGTTATACTTTTCCCATTAAAAAAATAATGAGTACAAAAAGTACAGGAGATAGTCGGATTGACTATTTGCTAGAAACATTCCTAGCCAAGAAAAATAACACCACGCAGGATGAGACTCTAGGTAGAAAAGCAATAAAAGTACATTATCAACACCAGCTGTCGCAGCAGTCACACATTCGTTAATGAAACAAATACAAACCAACAAAATTACATCCACTAGCTGAAAGACATTCCAATATAACACCTACTAACATAGATCATGTAACCTAAGCTATCACAAACACTGACAGGAAGTAGCTCTAAGGGCAAACTTACACCACTAAGTGGTAACATCAGACACCCAGCAATGATATCAGCTTCACCCCTGCAAGCATTACATTCACTCAGACCCTCACTTAGATCACCCAGCAACAAATTGATAGCTGAACTACAATTGCCTCCTAACTCACCGCCATCAATCTCCTAAAAATGTATCAAACCAAGTACAAGAGCATAAAATACAATAACTTGGGACTACATCAAAACGTTGGCACGATGTGTAACGCAACACCACCTTCCACAACATAAATTCCACACCCAAACCTTAAAAGAAAACTCGCCATTGCCATGATAACAACACTATCACTTACGAAATAACTACAACAGCAGCACCACCCATCACAGACCCAATGCAAGTCAAAATTCACAAACACACTATATCCAACAAAACAACAACAACAAGAATATAGCCAAACCAATCACATAAATCTACAAATATACACTGTACAAGATAAACTCACCAGCACGTCACCTTGGCGATCCAAACACTAAGGTCTGCCTTTCGGTGGTCCAGATTTAGAACATCGTGTATGAAGAAGCCGTGGTCGCGAGTTGCATGTATCCGGTGTTAGATTAAGTAAAAATTTGGGTGTAAATCCGTCGCACATTGGTTCTAAAAAGGGGAAGGAAGTTGAGCAGATAATATGAAAGTAAAAGGCGAGAAAGAAGAGTAGATCGCGTGGAATTTAGGGATAGGGTAAAAGGCCAAATCACCACAATAGCGAAAGCTATCCAAAAGAAAGAGAAGAAGAATGGCATAAGAGCGAATAGGAAGATAAGAGGAGGGTTGAGAATGCTGCGATATATTGAGAAAGGTTAGAGAAAAAGGAAGCCGCTCAGATTGTAACGACCTAACTTTTTTCATATAGTCTAAGCTGACATTTAACCATACATGTTAAACTCAAATGCATAGAAAAGAAGATATTTAGAGGAAATAAGTTAGAGCATGAAAAAAAAAGATAGAATAGATGAAGAAGAACACCAACGCTACATAATTAGAGCATAATAGAATGTCTCATCTGAATGAATAAATTATAATATATTAATACTCTTTACATAAAGAGAAACTGTATATATGTGATAGAAAATCAAAGGTGCAACAAGATCAGCCTATATAAAGCTGATAATACAAAACACGCAGTGGAAATAAATTAATGCCCGAAAATATGGGAATACATCTCGGCTCCGACTCCTCTCCTGAAGCTCCAAGAAAAACCTAATGCAACCTGAAAAATATACTCGGTTTGACCCGAGTACATTTTGAGGAAAGGACAATCACTCGGATCAGTTTGGAATACTTTCGGTGATAAAATTCACATTACAAACAACTTGCTTACTTTTTAGAAATCCTTTAAAAGAATGGAGCTCTCATAAGACACGACCACACATAAACATGACGTGTGTTTTTCTCTTATGATACCCGAGTCACTTTTATTATAAATCCAATGATATTATAGTAATGTCTATAAATCCACCTGTGCAGTTAAATTACTTAGCGGGTCTATAGCGGTGGAGGTGCAAAAAGCTGTAGCGCGGATAAAGCGAGGAAGCAAAATGGTTCTTTAGAATGTTAATTTTTTTAAATTAATTAGTTATCATTCACAAATCATTTGTGTAGAAGAAACGAATATTAATTAATATTATATAAACAAATTAAAGAATATCATGGTTTTGCACATTAAACTTGATGATTATTATATATTTTCACCTTATATAGGGCACTTATAACTTAAAATTAGGTCATTACACTAGCTTTATAGTTTTCTTTAAAAGATAACTGTTCAAGTCGTCCTTTGTACATTAATATTGCTATAGCGGGTGCTAAATAACTTCGATTTATTGGGTGCAGTGGATATACTATTCATCAGCGTTAAACTGAAATAGCATAGTGGTCGGAGAGTGCTATAGGCTATAGTAAGGATTTTGCGGGGCTTTGACCGCATAGCAATCCACAATAAAATAGGAATATAATCGTAAAGCTTGCATCTGGCTTTTCGACAGAGTTGGTTTACATCTAAAAATAGCATGGTTCGTAATGGAGTTTGGATTTCCATACATGACAAGGTAAGGGACTACCTCCCGATCAGTGTTCATCTAGAGATTAAAAAACATTGGGGTTCAACAAGAACATCTTTTAACCAGGCCACACAAAACCGTCCACTCGTTCAAGTTGAGTATACCTAATATACCACCATAAAATGGTTATGATCAGCAACCGTACTATTCTAAAGCATATAAAAATAACAATCAATTTCGGTAGATCAGGTGATGATATACACTAATGGGTATAACCCACATTATCCTGTCGCCTGCCCGATTTCGGTCATTTCTCGGTTGATGAGGCTTGAGGATACGATTACCTTTTTGAAAACTCGCATTCAACTTTGAATGACACATCGTCAGATCTGCCAAATCACTGATTGATTTGCTTAAATATACTCTGGGTGTTAATGTAACACCCTACATCCGCTAAGGTCACTCACAAAGGGAATGCACTAGTTTTGGAGGAGCGTTATCGAGGTAAACAATCACAGAAATATTACAAGACAGACATAAAGAAAACAGTGGAAGAAGATAAATTTTATTACTTTCAAAATAGTCAAAGTTTTCCATTACAAAAAGTTCTGCCTTGAATAAATAAAGAAGCATAAAACTTAAAACAACAAAAGTAGCATAATTCCTCAAAGGTAGCATAAATGCAACCATAGTAGTGCTCAAGATCAAGTCGTACGTGAGTTGAACCGAAAGCAAGAGAAATCCAAGCTAAGTGCTAGAGTTTCCTCCCTGAGAACCTGGGGGGAAACGAAAGAAAAAGAGGCGAAAGAAAACGGTCAGTCATAAAGACTGGTTAGTCCTAGTGACTTTCAACATAAAAACAGGTAAAGGTAACATGACATATATAAACTGAAAGTAAACATAAGGATGCTATCGAGAAGGGCAAGATAGACTAAGATAACATGATAAATCGAGTATAAATCAAGTATAGCATCGCATGTTCAAGTCTCGCTGCACCAACTGTACTAGTATCCCAAACCCATGTCATATATTAACCATGAAATGATCCCTTGGCCCAATATCATGAAATGACCCATTTCGGGGTCCTACGGAACGATCCATTAATCGATCGGCTCCTTATAAGTTCTAGCTCGTCGTATGTCTATGTCATACGGCCCTATCACGAATGTAGTCACATGTGCTAGGTCCACCATAAGGTGTATCAAACCCTAGGGTACCAACCACCGACACGAATTAAGCATGCACAGTGTAAACCTACTGATGCCCAATGCCTGCTTTTTCAACTCTGGACTACGTGCACGACCATAGTCCGCCTGGACCTGCACTTGCGCACCAACTCATCCGTCGTTCTGGTCGCTTACAATCGGCCCAGTAATCGTGCCCCACCCTGCCTAGTTCCAGGGTACCATGATACATCTAAGTAGGTTACTGCTGAAATGAATCGCGTAACTAAGGTTTCCGTCCAATAGATTAAGTGTTGTCATTTAAATTCGTGACTTAACCCTTATCAGTCTAGCATGTTAAGTTGGTTAAGTGTTGTCTTTCATGTTCATGACTTAACCCTATCATGTGGCATTAATTCATTAATGCACCCCAACCTCTCACATCAGACCTGTTATTGTGGTCACTGGATATGCCAGGCGGTTCCGGGCAGATTTACACCACAACTCGGTCTGACCTCGGGTTTCAAGCGCGATATGACCAATTACCCATATTGGATCCTATTATTTGCAGTCACTGGATTTTTCGGGCGGTTCCGTGTAGAATTACACTGCAAACTCAACCCAACATCGAGTTGGCCATTTTCAAGTTCATTCTAGTGTCATGTCCATGTTCAAGTTTCATGTCAATTTCGTGTCAAGTTTCATGATTCATGTTCCTAACCAATTCATGTTTTGCCTAATCTACCCAAATCGTAATCCCATCGCACATAAACGTGAATCGATCTAGATTACAAGTAAATCCAAATCCAAAATAAAAGGGAATAACATCAAAACTATGATAGGCAAAAGAACGAGCACAAGGTGATAAATCTAGCATGGTATAGCTTGAGATAATTGGTTATAACATCACTGGCATATAGAATAATAGTCCCAAAACATTAGGATTACAGATCTAGCATAATAATTTGATAGCCATGATAAAGGTGATAATCCAAACTTGTGAAAAGTAGATTGATTCAACATCACAGGCATGATAATACTATGGACATGAAGGAGTTTGATTTACAACATGAATAGGTCCAAACTGATTTCATAGCAATATTCCCAAATGTCAAGATCCAAGATGGAAACTAGAATAGATGTGAATCGATTATCATACTTAAGTCCAATTTCACTTTATCTCATGTACAAATTACAATTAACAAGTTTTAATCTCAAAGTAACTAGAACTTACAAATCGTGGACTAAGAAATTGAGATGTAGAAGTTGAATCTAGAAGCTAGTCGTCGAATTATTGAATCATTGAATCTCGATTTGATTGTAGAAGAAAATCCCCAATATGCAATTCCTAGCCGTAGTCTTCAAGAAATAGTGTACGTGTTTTATTTTAATTCAATTATTTCAGAGGCAGCATAAGGAGAGAATAAAATGGTGTAAAGAGAATGGGGTTAGGGGGCTATTTATATAGGATTAGGCGAACGAATCTAGACTGAAAACGAGACCAAAACCATCAGAATGAACCCAGGCTCAAAACTGGGTTTCAGCATCAGGTCGACCCCCAGGTCGACCAGCTCCTGGGAGGTCGACCATAGTGTCGACCCCCAGGTCGACCTAGTCCTGGGCAGGAAAATTCCCACCCAGTCTGCGCTGGGGTTTGAATTCGAATTTTGAATTCGAATTTGAGCTGTTTTTCGGTTCTGAAAATCCTTGAAACTTCGGAGGGTCATATCTCCCTCATACGGAATCCATTTTTCGAAAACTCGGACTTGTTTCCAAGAAGAATTTCGAGACGAACGCAATGGCGCAACCCATTTCCCTTGATTCTTATTTTAAAAATTAATTCTGCCTTGATTTGTGGTTTTAACATGTTATTAAAATACCGGGTATTACATTCTCCCCTCCTTAAAGGATTTCGTCCCCGTAATCTTCAAGTTAAGAAGAATGTGTCCTACCTCCAACATCCATCTACTCAACCATCATCCACAAGCAACCATTTTCCTTAAAAGATTTCTAATGCTGTATGAACTTATGCAAGAGTGTGTGTATATGTACTTATCTAATACAAAAGATCAGGCGGTTACTGATTCAGTAAACCTCCTTAATGCAAAATATGCTAGTGCAATGAATCCAACATATATGCAATTTCCTAATATAATATCTACATGAGTGCACTACCATTCATCCATATGCAACATCCATATGATAACATATCAAGTTTCCATCCATATACAAGTATAAGCACCCATGCATATGCAATACGAACAATGTGACTGAGTCGATCTAGTGCCTAATGTGTGTTATGCAACCATGAGCAACCACTAGCAACCACTTGCAATCATCAACCATAACATGTTTCAATTACATGTTTACATCCAAAAGGGTTCTACCTAAGGTTCTCAAGATAGGATCGAGAAGATAACAAGATAATCATGGATAACAAAAGCATGTACATGATACGAAGGTATGTAAACTTATAAGGAAAAAGAGATCGAGAATGTACCCTAAAAAAGAATTGGGTATAGCACACGTATCTTCTCTTCGGTTTCCAAAGTTGCGTCATCTTGGGCTTCACTCCACTGTACTTTAACTAGCTTGACTTCTCGATTCCTTAGCTTCTTGATCTCCGTTACTAGGATATGAATCGAAACTCGCCTCAATGTTGCTTCTCTTTCCACTTCTACGCCTTCAAGGATGCTTGGCTCAACCACTTTGGCAGACTCGTGTAAGCACTTTCGGAGATGCAACATGAAAGACATTGTGTACTCCGGCCAACTTCTCGGGTAACTCTACCTTATAGGCCATCTGTCCAATCCTCTTGATGATAGGGAACGATCCTACGAACCTCGGTGCTAACTTTCCAACTGCTCCAAAGCGAACCACATTACGTAAAGGAGAAACTTTTATAAAGACCATATCTCCGACTTCGAACTTTAGGTTTGTTCTTCTCTTGTCCGCGTAGGATTTTTGTCTATCTTGGGTCGTTTTCATCCGTCCTCATATCAACTCAACCTTCTCGGAAGTGTCCCTTATCATGTCGGGTCCAAGTATTAGCTTGTCTGTCGACTCCCACCAACAAGTTGGTGACTTGCACGGTCTTTCGTATAAAGCTTCGAATGGTGCCATTCCTATGATAGCTTGGTAACTATTATTATACGCGAACTCAATGAGAGGCAGGTGATCTTCCCAAGTACCACCAAAGTCAAGAATTCATAGTCTCAAAAGGTCCTCTATTGCCCTATTTACCCTTTCGGTTTGTCCATCCGTCTGTGGGTGATAGGCCGTGCTTATACTTAGTCGTGTACCCATTTCTTCTCGTAAACTATTCCAAAATTCGCTAGTGAAAATCGGGTCACAATCGCTAACTATACTAGAAGGAACTCTGTGCAACCGTACTATTTCTCGAAGGTATATAGACGCTAGCCATGATGCGGTCCTCTTACTCTTCACAGGAATGAAGTGAGCGCTCTTCGTGGGTATATCTACTGTAACCCATATGCTAGTATTGCCCTTCCTAGACCTAGGCAATCCATCCACAAAATCCATCGAGACACTCTCCCATTTCCACTGCGGAACCTCCAAAGGATGCAATAGCCCACCGAGCTTTTTCGACTCGGCCTTTACTTGTTGGCACACCATGCACTTAGAAACAAAATCCGCCATGTCCTTTTTCATCCCGTTCCAAAAGAAAATGCGCTTCATATCCTTGTACATTTTATTCCCTCCGGGATGTATAGTCATCTTCGAGTGATGCGCCTCTTTGAGAACTTTCTTTACTAAGTCTCCCACTTGTGGGACACATGGTCTACCATCATGCCTTAGCCATCCTTTGTCATCTATGGCATACCTACTGAGGTGACTTGACATCTCACCTCTAATCAACTTGTCCATGATCTCGACTATCTGTGGGTCTTCCTTCTGTGAAGTCCCTACTTGGTCTAGAAGCATAGACCTTAACTCAAGAGATGCTAACGTGCTAGCCAACGACTCAACAACAGGTGTGAAATCAAAGGTTGCTATAAACTCTAGACTTTTCCTTTCAACAAACAAAGGACTCAAAGTGAACCTTTTCCTACTTAGCGCATCCTCCACCACGTTACCCTTGCCAGGGGTATAAGCTATATCGAAGTCATATGATGCCAAGAATTCCATCCACCTCTGTTGCCTTAGATTCAAATCTTTTTGCGAAAAGAGGTACTTAAGCGATTTGTGATTGGTATACAACTCGAACTTCTTACCTAGAAGATAGTGGCGCCAAGACTTAAGCGCAAAAACAATCGCGGCCAATTCCAAGTCATGTGTGGGATAGTTTTTCTCATGAACTTTAAGTTGTCTACCCCCGTAGCATATCACTTTCCCTTCTTCCATTAGGGCAGCGCCTAATCCCGTGCCGCACGCGTCTGTGTACACCGAAAACATCTTACCTCCGTTGGGTAATGCCAAAACTGGAGCTGTGGTAAGGGCTCTCTTAAGCCTTTGAAAAGCAACGTCACACTCTATGTCCCATTCAAAAGCTAGGTTCTTCTTCGTTAACCTAGTAAGAGGGGCTGAAATCTTAGCGAATTCCTTAATGAACTTCCTATAGTAGCCCGCCAAACTGAGAAAGCTTCTCAGTTCTGTTGCATTCTTAGGAGCTTTCCAGTCTTGCACCGCAACTATCTTTGCGAGGTCCACAGCTATACCTTACTTAGAAACTACATGTCCAAGAAACCAAACTTCTTTTCTCCAAAAATGACACTTGGAGAACTTAGCCTTTAACTCGTGTGCTCTAAGCGTATCCATGAATTCCTTGAGATGTCTAGCATGTTCTTCCTCATCCTTTGAGAAGATCAAAATATCGTCCACGAAGACCACCACAAACTTGTTAAGGAACTCCCTAAACACCCTACTCATCAAGTCTACGAAGTACGCGGGTGCATTCGTCAAACCAAACGGCATGACAAGACATTCGAAGAAACCATCCGGAGTTCTAAACGCAGTCTTGTCAATGCTATCCTCAGCCACTCTAAGTTGATGGAATCCTGTAGCTAGATCGAGTTGAGAGAAAACGGACGCTCCTACAAGCTGGTCGAACAAGTCGTTGATTCTCGGTAATGGGTGCCTATTTTTCTTAGTCCGTTTGTTTAACTCACAATAATCTACGCATAGACGAAGCGAACCATCCTCCTTAGTAGCGAATACCGCCGGAGCACCCCATTCAGAAATGCTTCGCCTAATGAAATTTTTCTCAAGCAACTCCTTAACTTGCTTACTAAGCTCTTTTCTCTCTCGCGGGGCCATGTGTCTAACGGGCAATGCAACTGGCTTAGCATTATCAACAAGATATATACGGAAATCTATCTCGCGCTTAGGGGGTAACCCTTTAACCTCATCAAAGACATCGGGATATTCTCGGACTACCCTTACTGATTGCAAATCATCAATAGATGAGTCAAGAGATTCAAGATAACATAACATGACAGGACCCATAGGGTTATAAGAAATTTCAAGGGTATTACCAAGGCGAGTCACAAGTTTAACTACCCTTCGTTCACAATCGAGAATGGCTCCATTATTGGATAGCCAATCCATGCCTAGAATCAAACCGTATCCCATAAATCCGAGAACATAAGCATTACATGTGAATTCTACGCTTAAGATAAAAATCCTCAAATCCACACAAATCATAGATAAATGAGTGGACCCACCAATTGGATTTGAAACAATAACGGGATCCTCAACTAGACTAGTACTTAGGTGCAGAGTTTCAACAATATCAGAAGAAATAGAAGTATGCGATGCGCCAGAATCAAACAAGGTTCGAACAAGATGATCAAGAAGATAGACTAAACTTTCGACAGAAATGTTTCTACCTCGTTCTTGCGAAGGTACCGTGAGAGCGTGGACTTGTCCTCCAAAAGAAGGTCCAGCTCCCTGCCCTTGCTTCCTTGGGCAGGCCCTAGCCATGTGTCCTGTCTCACCATAGTGGAAACAACCCCCCATCTTCCTTTTCTTCTTCCTGCAGTCTTTGACCAGATGTCCAGGAATGCCACAGAAATTACACTTCCTCTTTTCACGGGGTTTGTTGTTCTTCCCGCCTTTCTTTGGATCAGCCATCTTGTTCTGTGACCCTTCCCCCTTCTTATCTTGAGGCACTTCTACTTTTGCCTCATTCTTGCCCTTGTCTTCATCATTTAAGAGTGCCATGTCTACTAACCTTTCATAAGTAGCTCCCATAGGTATGTGGGTCATAGCCAAGCTATGAAGTGGCTCATTCAATCCCTTGACAAAATGGAGAGCCTTCTTATGAGGAGTATTCACTAAGTCCAATCCAAACCGGGCCAGCTGATTGAATGATTGACGTACTCCTTGACCGTCATACTTCCTTGCTTAAGAGATAAGAACTTTTTCAGCTGTAGACTTCGTTCAGCTTGTGAGAGGAATTTCATCTCAAACCTTATCCTGAAATCCATTCATGTGTCAACAGGTCTTTCAACGTTAGTGACTTCACACCAATAGGAAGCTTCGTCTTTGAGCAACCATACTGCCAACGGTACCTTCTTCCTATCGTCCACCTCGAAGATAACGAACAGATCCTCCATTTCTTTGAGCTAGTTCCTCGCTTCTACAAATGATTCAGTTCCCTTGAAATCCTTTCCACCCATGACCCTAAAATCTCTACAGATCTTTGAGAAAGCATTTGCACGAGGAGGTGGAGGAACCGCTGCAGTTGGAGAAGGAATATCTGCTGGGCCTACATCGTTGGCCCTAGCCTCTAAGTACCTCCTGAACCAGCCAGGTATTGGCACGCCCTTTAGAAGGTTAAGATTCCCAGACATGCTGAAATCAAAAAGAAGAGATTCAGAATGAGGAAACAAAGGATAGTGCTAATGGATTTTGGGGAATAGCCTTAAAATAAAACAAAACTTTTCTTGAAAAATGCTTCTTTGTAAACGGTTTTGAAAATAGTTTTAGAAGGTTTTAAAAACTTTTGCTTAGTCTGGTAACCTTCTGCTCTGATACCAAGTGTAACACCCCACCTCTGCTAGGGTCACTCAAAAAGGGAATGCACTAGTTTTGGAGGAGCGTTATGGAGGTAAACAATCATAGAAATATTACAAGACAGACATAAAGAAAACAGCGGAAGAAGATAAATTTCATTACTTTCAAAATAGTCATAGTTTTCCATAACAACAAGTTCTGCCTTGAATAAATAAAGAAGCATAAAACTTAAAACAACAAAAGTAGCATAATTCCCTGAAGGTAGCAGAAATGCAGCCATAGCAGAGCTTAAGATCAAGCCGTACGTGAGCTGAACCAAAAGCAAGAGAAATCCAAGCTAAGTGCTAGAGTTTCCTCCCTGAGAACCTTGGGAGGGGGGAACAAAAGAAAAAGAGGCGAAAGAAAATGGGTCAGTCATAAAGACTGGTAAGTCCTAGTGACTTTCAGCATAAAAACAGGTAAATGTAACATGACATGTATAAACTGAAAGTAAACATAAGGATGCTATCGAGATGGGCAAGATAGACTAAGATAACATGATAAATCGAGTATAAATCAAGTATAGCATCGCATGTTCAAGTCTCGCTACACCAACTGTACTAGTATCCCAAACCCATGTCATATATTAACCATGAAATGATTCCTTGGCCCAATATCATGAAATGACCCATTTCGGGGTCCTACGGAACTATCCATTAATCGATCGACTCCCTACAAGTTCTAGCTCGTCGTGTGTTTGTGTCATACGGCCCTATCACGAATGTAGTCACCTGTGCTAGGTCCACCATAAGGTGTATCAAGCCCTAGGGTGCCAACCACCGACACGAATTAAGCATGCACAGTGTAAACCTACTGATGCCCAATGCCTGCTTTTTCAACTCCGGACTACGTGCACGACCATAGCCCGCCTGAACCTACACTGGTGCACCAACTCATCCGTCGTTCTGGTCGCTTACAATCGGCCCAGTAATCGTGCCCCATCCTGCCTAGTTCCAGGGTACCATGATACATCTAAGTAGGTTACTGCTGAAATGAACTGCGTAACTAAGGTTTCCGTCCAATAGGTTAAGTGTTGCCATTTAAATTCGTGACTTAACCCTTATCAGTATAGCATGTTAAGTTGGTTAAATGTTGTCTTTCATGTTCATGACTTAACCCTATCATGTGGCATTAATAAATTAATGCACCCCAACCTCTCACATCAGACCTATTGTTGTGGTACTGGATATGCCAGGCGGTTCCGGGCAGATTTACACCACAACTCAGTATGACCTCGGGTTTCAAGTGCGATATGACCAACTACCCACATTGGATCCTATTGTTTGCAGTCACTGGATTTTCTGGGCGGTTCCGGGCAGAATTACACTGCAAATTCAACCCAACCTCGAGTTGGCCATTTTCAAGTTCATTCTAGTGACATGTCCATGTTCAAGTTTCATGTCAAGTTCATGTCAAGTTTCATGATTCATGTTCATAACCAATTCATGTTTTGCCTAAACTACCCAAATCGTATTCCCATCGCACGTAAATGTGAATCAATCTAGATTACAAGTAAATCCAACTCCAAAATAAAAGGGAATAACATCAAAACTATGATAGGCAAAAGAACGAGCACAAGGTGATAAATCTAGCATGGTATAGCTTGAGATAATTGGTTATAACATCACTGGCATGTAGAATAATAGTCCCAAAACATTAGGATTACAGATCTAGCATAATAAGGTGATAGTCATGATAAAGGTGATAATCCAAACTTGTGAAAAGTAGATTGATTCAACATCATAGGCATGATAATACTATGGACACGAAGGAGTTTGATTTACAACATGAATAGGTCCAAACTGATTTCATAGCAATATTCCCAAATGTCAAGGTCCAAGATGGAAACTAGAATAGATGTGAATCGATTATCATACTTAAGTCCAATTTCACTTTATCTCATGTCCAAATTACAATTAAAAAGTTTAAATCTCAAAGTAACTAGGACTTACAGATCGTGGACTAAGAAATTGAGATGCAGAAGTTGAATCTAGAAACTAGTCGTCGAATTGTTGAATCGTTGAATCTCGATTTGATTGTAGAAGAAAATCCCTAATATGCAATTCCTAGCCTAGTCTTCAAGAAATAGTCTTCGTGTTTTATTTTAATTTATTTATTTCAATTATTTCAGAGGTAGCATAAGGAGAGAATAAAATGGTGTAAAGAGAATGGGGTTAGGGGGCTGTTTATATAGGATTAGGCGAACGAATCTAGACTGAAAACGAGACCAAAAACATCAGAATGAACCCAGGCTCAAAACTGGGTTTCAGCACCAGGTCGACCTCCAAGTCGACCATAGGGTCGACCTGGCCCCTGGGAGGTCGACCATAGTGTCGACCCCCAGGTTGACCTAGTCCTATGCGGGAAAATTCCCGCCCAATCTGTGTTGTGGTTTGAATTTGAATTTCGTATTCGAATTCGAGCTGTTTTTCGGTTCTGAAAATCCTTGAAACTTCGGAGGGTCATATCTCCCTCATACGGAATCCGTTTTTCGAAAACTCGGACTCGTTTCCAAGCAGAATTTCGAGACGAACGCAATGGCATAACCCATTTCCCTTGATTCTTATTTAAAAAATTAATTCTGCCTTGATTTATGGTATTAACATGTTATTAAAATACCGGGTATTATAGTTTAAAACGGTGCCTTCTCCCCCACCATATTCTGTATATTTGTAAAAACCAACATAAGTGATTTTAAGAAACATTCTATCAAACACTCGTACATACAAGTTGTCTAGGAATAGGAGGAACCGAAGGTACTCTTTTGCTACATCCTGTTAGGATAACCCTGGGATTAGTAACAAGAAGTCCTTGCATAATGCAGAACCCAAAACGTAGATATTATTGCTACAAGTCTAATCCTGGTAATTAACCCGAGAGATCAGCGAGCACCCCTTTCTGCTCCAAAGATCTACGCCTTCAAATCTCCTTAATATGCATAAGCATCCCTACAAATTCAATTTTCGAACACAAATTTGATTCGAAGTGGTTTTGGGTCCAGCTCCTATCTCGATCTCCTCAAACTAGCCAGTTCATGGACAAAAAGGGAGTTATTGATGTCGGTTCTATAACTATTAAATCACAATAGTACGGTCAAGTACATCAGCAGATCGGACCCTTTTAATTAAAACTATTCATTAAAAAGCATTTCATCAATTCTTAAAAGTCGATTCCATGTACTATCTCAACTGGACAATAATATACACAAATCTCTCTCATTTGCGTTATTTCAAAAATCATAACCATACACTTATCTCTTCAGAATAAGCATATTCACAAAACCTCCTCTTTAGTTCCTTTACTTCGAAAACGTCTCTAGATATGCATAACCAAATGCATAAGTCAAATTACTAATCTTTTATGGGTCGAACAATGTCATGTGATACATTGTTATTATATATGCCCCAAATTGGTTTTTATTTAACTTCAAAATTTTGAAGATTAAAGTTTATGATAAATTTTCCGGAAATAATAATTAAATTTCAATATCCACTTCCATTTTAAACCAATATACCTCTCGTTTATATTATTCTGAAAACCATAGTTATTCATTTATTTCTTGAAATAAGTGCATTCACAAACCATATTATTTTCATTATTTAGAAAATAGTGCTATATACTTAACCAAATGGTATAAGTATAATCACACCTCGTACCTGCGCCAACAATGTCAAGTGATAAATTATTTATCATAAAACCCAACAATTTTATTAAATTTCTAAACCTTACAAAAATAAAGTTGCAATATTTCTTATGGAAATAATAAACTATTTCTAACGTCGTTACCACATGAAACAAGTATCACTCCTTGGATAATAATGAAGTCATTCAAGTTAGGGTGTTTTATTTACCTCTTAGTCCTTGACTCAACAACGTTCTTAAGATAAATAAAACTTTGTAACTCAAAAATTGATGTTAATTATAATATCACACAAATCCCATTTAGTATTCGATTTAAATATGGTTTTATGCACCATTTCTTACATTTCAAAAATCTCCTTTAAATTATAACCTCATTTACTTAATTTATTTATTAATAAGCTCTTACTAAACACAAACCTTAATTTTCAAACCTTTCTGACACAATTCATTAACAATTTGGATTTATTACAAAAATCCATTCACCAAATCAATTTTCACAAATTCATTAAGCACCGTATTATAAAACTTAGTTTGATTTATTTACAAAAATCAAATTACCAAATCCTTTTACACAAATTTCCGAAAATCTTCCCTAATTAACATACTTAATTCAATTACTAAGCAAATACCAGTTTAAATTAATCGCATTAGCTTTAGATCTCTTTTATAAACCTTGTTTACAAAACTTGGTTTTACTACAAAATCCTTTTACAAATCCTTTTCAAAAATTCAACTACAATCTCATTACAACTTGATTACTTCCTAATATGAATTCCAATCAAATAGTAATCACTTCAGTTATTATTAATTAATAATAATTAACCACAACATTAACTAAAGTAGAAGTGGTTAACTTCTTTATTAACTAAAAATAAAATAGTTAATCCCTTTATAAAAACTTATTAAAATGATAACTACCTTCATTAATAATAAACAACTCGATAATTATCTTTAAACAAAGTTAATTAAAATATCAATTAATTTTTTAATAAATTTTATTAAGTTTAAACAACTATTTGCCAAAACTATATCTGTTAAATTAATTGAATACAAATTAATTTAATAATCAATTAAAATGATTGATGTGTTTAACTTGAAAACATAGTTAACTGATTTCGACTAATTCTTCATCTTAGACTAATTTATAACATAATTAATTTGATAATATCACACTTTGTTATTTCTTGAAAACAATTATTCCAAACTATTAACTCTTAGGTTAATTTCTGATTTCCTTGCTTATAAAACTTATTTAATACATAAGAATTTGCTATATATAATATTTGTAATTACTTTAGAGAAACCAATCATAAAATATTGATTTATTTATAAAACTTAAATTTTATATAACTTATATAAAATAAAATTTGAAAACTTTTCTTCAGTTATAAAAATTGATTTATAACTTCAACTTCATCAATTTTCTTGACGACAAATCAACATCTTAAAAAGACGAATTTGAGGCCATCTGTTGTCAATCACTTAATCAATATTGTTTATTGATTAATAGCACATCAATCTCGAAATTCAATTCAACAATCAATGTTCAAACAAATTTTTACATTACTTGGTTTAAACAGTTCATATATAAATATTATGAAAACTAGTAACATCCAAAATATTTTAGGAATCAAGTTAGATTTCTTCAATCTGTTTCCCTGCATTACAGCTTATCATACCATTTATATATACATAAAAATGAAATTCTATTATAATTCATTTAAGATAAAGGAAATATGAATATCGTTGACCATCAACCAATCAATAATCATCTGAAGCATCCATACACACAATTTATACTAAAAACAATAAATATTAAAATATGAGTATAATCACATCATAGTATTTCAGAAAGCGTGAGAGTTAACTCACATTTCATTTTCGATCGACGATTTCAGGTCGATTTATCTAATTTCAAACTAACATTTAAAATTAAACAAAATTCTAACTATTTGCAAACCATTCCAACCCAGTTGGTACTTTGTCCATATGATTCCAACGGATCTTGTTTTTTCGAATAGTGATCACGTACGAGTAAATTATGCTTGTTATAACATTTAACGAATTAAAACAATTTAATTTAATGAATCATGTCATTAACTCGCTAATTAATGTGGATAAGGGCCTTAATTACACGATTAGTGTTAGCAAATCATGACCATCTTGTCATCTTTACTTCAAGGTCTTCGAACGAACATTGACCACTTCAAACTCCCACCGTCACCGCCTCCAATGACGAGATACCGAGCCATAGCTACCTCCGACACTGCCTTGACCCCACATCCCTTCGGTTAGAGGCATGACCACCTAAAACACACCAGATCGCCAGAAATTGCCATTGACCGAAAACCCTTCCTTGCCAAAATATTCCCACCTCTGACCACTACAGGTGATAGCACCCATCATTGGCCAGTCCTTCAATCTGCGCTCCACTTCCTTTTAGACACCAATGACCAAATCGACTCCGATCTCCACCGAGTTAGTAAAATATGAAAGCAAAAACCTCATGTTCATCTCTAGATCCCCGCCTCCATGCTGCTTCGATCCATGATCGAGTCGTATGGAGTTGTAAAGCTTGAGAGCTCTCCAATCTTGGTGTTGAGGCCATGATCTAAAAGTGAGTCGATAAGAAGAGATTGAGGAATGAAGTTGAACAAGTTTCGGCCATTGAATTTTAAGTGGTGGCTGGAATGTTTAGAGTTGAGAGTTTGGATCAATTTATAGGTGAATTATAATATTATTTTATTTACGTGTATTTAAACGTTTATAGCTCATACGAACACATATAAGCTCTGACTGAAATGAAATTTGAAATCCTACAATAATTTAATATTCCGGACTCGATGAAATTGGTTTCCTCGAATTTCGAGACTTTTTGAAAATCACCTATTTTAATTTCAAAGCGTAAATTGATACATGTTTATATCGCGCATGATCACATAACCACTCCGACTGACTCAAAACTGGAAATCTAACAATAATTAAACATAACGAACTTTACAAAATTGGTTTCATTGAAATTTGAGGTTGTTTGAAAATTGGCTATTCTTAAGTGTTAATTAAATCAATAAAATATAAATCGATTTCAAAACAACCAAATCCGTAGATAGTAAATTCTTATTATTGTGTACATCCAAATAGAATTATATTAATTGTCAGAATTGTTTCCGATTCATTTTTAACTTAGAATTCAATTATTTTTTGTTTTCATATTTCAATATATTCAAAATTAAATCGTATTCCATTTATTAAATTGATGAACTCCATATAAAAATCCATTTATATTTCCAATCTAATATTTTAAGAAAAAAATTTAAATGTTCATAGTTAAACGACTAAAATTCCGGTCCTTAAATTCATCCCCCTTAAAAGAATTTCGTCCTTGAAAGTACTAAGCTGGAAAAATGCTTCAAACTCATTAATTTTTCAAAAACCCACTTAGTTGAAACTCGACACTTCACATTTCTAGAACTTCAGTTCTACACAAAAATTTTAGTTTTCATCCAAATAATCAATTTCCCATTTCTAATTTTAAACCTTCATATTAAACCCAATTTAAAAATCATCCATTTTGCTTACAAAAATTCTGTAAATTTTCTAACTCCCTAAATTTTTGAATATTTTTTAAAGATTCTCCCCTGCTCGAAGAGACTTTGGAAATATGCCAAAAGAGATAAATACGTATATATCCATTTTTGTATTTTTGCATAGGCGTACCTTATATAAGCGTTAATAAGTGAGTTCGCTTAATATTCATGCAATCTACGCAAGCAAAACCGTGCCATACAACTCCATGTACATGTACTTACTCAATTTAAACACATAAGCCTTATAACATGAAGTTTAAATAACATTCATTCTTTTAATTTGAACGAACGCATAATTTCAATGTTCCATATGATATAATTGTATATTTGTAAGAAAATATCGGAATTTCATCATTAAGTTATTCATTCCGCTTGATCTATATACTATTTCATTTAGGTTTGAATGCTTTTCAAAACCAATATTTTTACATTCAATCCATATCCCACACACAATACATTCACAATCATCCAAAATAATTCTAAATCAATTTATTCACTTTCGTTGACAACAAACAAAAAAATTTCTATGCAAATTTGGTGTAATTCTGTTAATAAATAGTCATTTCTATTTCAAGCTCATTTTCTTATTTCACTTTTAATTTATGAGCTTCACAATTTAATTACCTTAACTTCTTTCCATTTATTTAATAATTCACTATAGTTTTTAAACAACCATGCTGCGATTTTTAAGGAAATTTGATTTTGACATTACTCAAATACTAAATAAAACCTTGATTTTTCACTTCCATTGGAAAACTATAATCCAATACATCCAAAGGATTCTTGTTTCGAAGAATTCCGATTTATATTGAATTCTATACATTCAATTGAAGTTCAAAACGTAAAATTACAATCTACTACAGTGTGGTGGGTGCGTTTTTAATTTAATTTAATTAATACATTCAACTTTATTTAGTTAGTAAATTCCAACTTCATTCTCTTATATTTTAATATAAACTAAGCTATATTTTCAAATCTAACTTGAAAATTTCGACGACTCAAAATCATCAAATGTTCCACCCAAAATTCATAAGTAAGTTATAAAATTATTTACAACTCAATTTTTCTATATTCAATTCCACTCGATTTTATTTATAATCCAATCCAATTTTATTTAACTTAAGTTAACCCATTTGATTCACTTTTACCATTTCAATCTATTTAACTTGCATAAGTTAATTTTAAATTCAAGAATCCAAATTCTCCGTATTTATTTCAAATCGGTTTAGAATCATTTAATTATGCTTATATACTTATAACTATTGCAATTCAAACATTTGAATTTCAAAGCTTGTTTTTCTCAAACACCTTTCCATTAACACTTTTACTATGGTAGTTATTCATCATTTAGAAATTCAAAAATGAATAATGATGGTTCAGCCATCATTATCAGAACTATTTTCCGACAAGTGAAGTGAGTTTTGTACTTTATCACTTTTAAAACCCATTTAAAACAGTTCTCATTCAAAATTTCGTTCAAATTAATGCTATATTACTTTATAACACTTTAGAAAATATTTCGTAAACATTCGAGATTGAAATTATCAATTCTGGTCTGAACCTAATTTTGGTTTAGCTCATATTTATATCCCATTCTTATACAAATTCTGTTTGGTTATATATAACCATCTCAACATTATAATCTCATTTGATTATAATAATAACTACCAACCACATCAATAATTCCAGCAAATTATTCCTTTATATTAGAATATAATTCTAGGTAAAATTATTTCATTTTCCCATTTGAAAACAATATTATGTTAACTTTCCTCATTCAATTGTTTTGAAATCCCTATTGACCACGTCAGCTAAATGCATCGATTTTTTAATTATATACCACTCAACCAATATATAAACATAATATAAAATATTTTATAACACTAACAAGTATGTTCTCTTATATATATACACTCAAACTCAATCCAGGGTACTACTATCCCTATCTCTATTGTGTTATGCCACAGAGCCAAGGTTACCGTTTAAACTTCAGCTCCGATACCAAATTGTAATGACCCAACTTTTTCCGTACAGCCTAAGCTAACATTTAACCATACATGTCAAACTCAAGTGTACAGAAAAGCGGATAGTTAGGGAAAAGAAGTTAAAGGTGAATAGAAGAAAGAAATGTTAGAATGGAAAAGAAAGAA
The DNA here is from genome assembly GCA_030737875.1 of Allium sativum. Lineage (NCBI taxonomy): Eukaryota > Viridiplantae > Streptophyta > Magnoliopsida > Asparagales > Amaryllidaceae > Allium > Allium sativum. The sequence continues at coordinate 195,708,284 of CM060910.1, read as the reverse complement.
GAACACTGACGATGCATAATCAACGCAGAATAGAATTTCACAGCGGAAAGAACAAAATATAATATATCAATACTCTTTACACAAAGAGAAACTGTATATATACATATATATATGATTACAAAATTAGGGTACACAACTAGATCACTCTATACAAAACTGATAAATACAACCCAAAGCAGAAATAAATTAATAGTAGAAAATATGAGAATACGTTTCAACTCTGACTCCTCTCCTGAAGCTCCAAGCAAAACCTAATACAACTTGAAAAATATACGTGGTCTGTCCCGAACACAATTTGAGGAAAGAAAAATCATGTGGATTAGTTTGGAATGCTTTCAGTGATAAAACTCACTTATAAACAACTTTCTTAATTTTTAGAAATCCTTTAAAAGATTGGAACTATCGTAAGACACGACCACACATAAACATGATATGTGTTTTCCCCTTACGATAACCATGTCACTTTTATTGTAAATCCAGTGATATTATAGTAATGTCCATCAATCTACAAATTAAATAGGAATATAGACGAAAAGCTTGCATCTCACTCTTCGATATAGTTAGGTTTACATATAAAAACTGTATTTCTCGTATTTGAGTTTGGATATCCATACATGACTAGATAAGGGACTACCTCCCGATCAGTGTTACTCTAAAGATAAAAACATTGAGGTTCAATAAAAACATCTTGCAACTTGACCATACTAAACCGGCCACTCATTCAACTTGACTGTAACGAATATACCACCACCGCGGTTGAGATAAAAAACAATACCATTTTGAAGCATACGAAAAGAGACAACCAGTTTCTCTAAATTAAGTGATGACATACCCTAATGAGTATGACGCACACATCCCTGCTGCCTATTCGCTTTCATTCATTTCCCGATTGATGAGGCTTGAGGCTACGTTTACCTTTTTGGAACATCACATTCAACTCTGGATGCCACGTAGCCAAATCCGCTAAATCACTAATTGATTTACAAATATACTCTGGGTGAAGCTAAAGAAAGTTACCATCTCTACTAACATACTTGGTATATTTGTAAAATCCAACTTACGTGATCTTAGGAAATACTCTATCATACATTCGTCCATACAAGTTGTCAAGGAATAGGACAAACCGAAGGTACTCTTTCATTGCATCCTATAGGGATAACCCTAGGATTAGTAACAAGAAGTTTTTGAATCATGCAGAACCCAAAACTTAGGGATTACTACTACAAGTATAATCATGGTAACGAACATAAGACATCAGCGAGCACTCTTTCCGATTCAAAGGTCTACACCTTCAAATCGCCTTAATACGCAAAAGCATCCCTGCAAATTTGGTTTTCGAATGCAAAGTCTATTTGAAGTGGTTTTAGGTCCAGTTCCAATACTGGTCTCCTCGAACTAACATGTTAATAGTCGAAAAGGGAATTATTGATAGTCGGTTCTTTAATTGTCAAATCACAACAGTACAGTCAAGTACATCAGCATGTCAGGCCCATTTAATTAAAACCATTCATTAAAATTCATTTCATCGATTCTTAAAAATTGATTCCATATACTTGTCTCAATTGAATAAGAATATTCACAAATCTCTCTCGTTTGTGTTACTTCGAAATTCATAACCATACACTTATCTCTTCACAAAATCCCCTCTTTAGTTCCTTTACTTCGAAAATATTGCTATATATACATAGCCAAATAACATAAGTCTAATTACCAATGTTATATGGGTCGAACAATGTCATGCACCACATTGTTAATTATATAAACCCCAAACATTTTTTATTTAACTTCAAAATTTACTGCTTAAATTCTACAATAACGCTTATGGAAATAATAATTAAATTTCCAATATCCACTTCCATTTTAAAGCAGTATAACCACTTGTCTATATTAGTCTGAAAACCATAACAATTCACTTATTTCTTAGAATAAGTGTATTCACAAACCACACTATTTTCATTATTTAGAAAACACTTTTATATACTTAGCCAAATGCTATAAGTATAATCACACCTCATACCTGGGCCGAAAATGCCAAGTGATAAATAGTTTATTACAAAACCCAACAGTTTTATTAAATTTATGAACCTTGCAGAAATAAAGCTGCAATATTTCTTACGGAAATAATAAACTATTTGCAACATCATTACCATTTCAAAGTAGTACCATCCTCTAGATAATAATGAAGTCGTTCAAGTTGGGGTATTTTATTTACCTCTTAGACCTTGACTCGATAACGTTCTTATCTTAAGATAGATAAAAGTTTGTAACTCAAAAACTGGCATTAGTTATTATATCACACAAATCTCGTTTACTATTCCATTTAAATATTGTTTTATAGACCATTTCTTACGTTTGACAAATCTCCTTTAAATTATAACCCCTGTTACTTAATTTGTTTATTAAATAAACTCTTACTAAACACAAACCTTTAATTTTAAAACCTCTCTAATAAAATTCATTAACCAGTTGGATTTATTACAAAAATCCATTCACCATATCCTTTTTCACAAATTCAATAAGCACCTTATTATAAAACTTAACTTGGATTCATTTACAAAAATCCAATTACCAAATCCTTTTAACATAATTTTGAAAATCTCCTTTTTATTAACATCATTTTTACTTAATTCAATTATTAATTTAACACTGGTTTAAAGTCATCGCATCAGCTTTAAATGACTTTTATAAACCTTGTTTATAAAACTTGGTTTTACTATAAAATCCCTTTACAAACCCTTTCCAAAAATTCAACTACAATCTCATTACAACTTAATTACATCCTAAAATGAATTCCAATTAAAAAGTAATCACTTTAATAATTATTTTTAATGAAAATAATAGTTAACTTCAACATTAACTAAAGTAGTAGTAGTTAACTTATTTATTAACTAAAAATAGAATAGTTAATCCCTTTATAAAACCTTATTAGAAGTATAACTAACTTCATTAATAAAAAATAACTGGATAATTGTCTTTAAACACAATTAATTAAAACAATACTTAGCTTTTTAACAAATCCTTTTAAGTTTAATAAACTATTTTTCAAAACTATATCCACTAAATTAATTGAATACAAATTAATTTAATAATCAATTAAAACAGTTGACTTAGTCAACGTGGAAACATAGTTAACTAATTTCCAATTATCTTCCTCTTAGATTAATTAATAATATAATTAATTTAATAATATCACACTTAATTGTTTCTTGAAAATAATTATTCCAAACTATTGACCCTTAGGTTAATTTCTGACTTCCTTGCTTATAAAACTTATTTAACACATAATAATTTGCTATATAAAATATTCATAATTACTTTATATCATCTTTAGAGCAAAGGCATGATATGCTTAGTCGAAGAAGAGGTTGGGCGTGCTCATTTCTTGAGCAAAGGCAGGACATGCTTTATTTAGATGCTATGTCCCAACCATTTCTGGCGTGGATAAAAGGCTTACGCTTTTGATGCTTTAACCTGACCCTTTCTAGTTTGGACGCGGCTAAATTTTACATACCACTCTCTCCGGGAGATGCCTTGTCCTGGTTATCTTGGCAGCGACAAGGTTTTTTTAATCATTGTAGGCAGTTTCACCTGTTTTAGGTAGTTCCAAATTTTGAGGAGTTTTCATACTCCTAATCGTGTGGATATTCTTAAGAAGACCTTCTTTCATCCATTTACCATTGAAAAGTATGGTCTTAAGTGTTTTGCGTTCCATGTTCTAGGTACGAGATCACCATTTGGTTTGCAGAGTCGATATGTTCTAGGTGTGAATTATCGATGAATGATCAAGGTCCTTCCCAGTATGGACCAAGTGGTCCATCCTTTGGATTATTAGTATTTGTCGTTACCCTTCGTAAGACTAAGTCTCCTTTTCGAAAAGTTGTCATCCTTACTCTTGAGTTTTAGTACTTGTTGATTCTTCTTTGATATTTAGCTGTTCTAATGGTTGCTTTATATCTTAACCCTTGGATTAGGTCTAAGGATTCCTTTTCAGGTCTAAGGATTCCTTTTCAATTCTTGATTTGGATCAAACGCATAGGCTATTCTTATGTGTGAAGGAATTTCAACTTCAATTGGAAGCATAGCCTCACATCCGTATGTTAGAGAATATGGAGTGTGTCCCGTTTCTGTCTTAGCAAAGGTTCTATATGCCCAAGATACTAACAACAACTCATCTACCCAATTTCCTTTAGCTTGGTTTAACCGTTTCTTTAAGATTGTCTTTATGGTTTTATTTGCAGCCTCGACAATGTCGTTTGCCCTTGGATGTGCTATGTTGACATGCTTTTTAGTTGAAGCTATCCCACATCAAGAATATCGTTAAAAAACTCAAAGCAATTCGGTCGAAGTCGCGACATATTCAGAAAAGGATTGGAAATGGAGTCGATTCATAAAATCGTCGTCGATGGACTCGAAAAAGCTAACGCAGTGAAAATATGTGATCGACACTGTCCGATCAACTTGGAATGGTCGAGCGTGTCGGCCCAATCATGTGGAAGAACTCGTCATGCAAAAATATATGGATTCAGTAAAAAAACACTGTCGGGCACTCAAAAACAGCTGATCGACACGCGTCGATCACGAAAAATGGCTCGCACGACCCACGACATCAAATATGGTAAACTGGTAAAAGCTAGTCTGACACGTCAAAAACAACCGATCGACGCGTGAAAATCATGAAAAATCACGTGTTTTACCTCGATCAATCTAGTAAATCTGGAAAGCTCAGGGTTGGCACAGTGAAAAATAGTCAAAATTATGGTGGATCTCTTGAAATCAAGTGTGCACCCTTGCCAGATCACTCTGGGAACTTGGTCGATCATCTGATCAAAATGGAAAATTCTGGCATTTGGCACAATGGAAAACGTCGTGGATCACTCAAAAACCACATGCGTGCCTTTACCAATCACACCGAAAAACTTGGCAAAAGTCATGGCATGACAAACTTGTTAGAATATCGAATCCCTCAAGGGATTCAAATTTTCATGGAATGCACTCGGCCTTGGCTAGCAAAATCTCGAATCACACAAAGGGATCCAAAAATAGGTAAAGTGACAAAGATATTAATTTTTTTGGAAATGGCTGATCATTTTGGCGCGGTCCAGAAATCGTGCCGATCACTTTTTTTCATGTGTGCAACACGTGATTTTTGGGATACAAATTTCTGGATTTGGAAAATGTTCTGGAATTCTGCAGATCACTTTGGCATGCCCAGAACTCGTGCCAATCACTGTTTTTCATGTATGCAACACATGATTTTGGGGATTCGAGATTTTCGAACCCCTGGATATGAAATTTTGACATAACACTGATTTTTCCACTCCGATTTTGGTATCCTAATTTATACCCCTCAGGGATACGAAATTCTGCTGTGTGGGTCTCATTGCTCACCTACTCTATTATAAACTCACCTATAAATAGCCCCTTGCTTGGCATTCAAAGGGGGTTGGTTCTCACTAGGTATTTTGGATTTCTTGGAGCTCCCAAGCATCATTAATGGCAACCGCCTTCTTCCCCATGACCATTGGACATTACATGTACCTATAGAACGTTACATAAATGTTTTCCAATAACTTTTGGACATCTATAGGCATAAAAACACCATTTTTGGTCTGTTTTGGATATTTTGGCATTTTCCTGGATTTCTTCGACATTGAAGCTACTTTTCGGACATAGTTGACCAAGCCAACTCGGATTTCACTGAATGAAAAAGAAGAAAGACATTTTGGTCAAAGATTAGAATTAACAAATATTTTATTCTTCTATTGTAACACTTTGCACCCAAATACTGTATGAACTTGTATAACAATTGTAAACGAATATTATATGATGAATGATTACTATAAAGTGGACGTATGCGTTAGTGTCGAAGCACTATAAAAGGTTATGTCTTCCCCGCATTACTTTACATTATTTTTGGATTACTGTGTTTCTCATACACATTCACATCGAGGGTTGGTGCATGTTGAATCCACGACAATTCTCCACGTCAACATTTTGTCACGCCAGGAAGGGGACGCATAGCTTTGACCTCTTCTTCGAATTCTATTCTTGGATTCGTCTTCGGATTTTGACTTTGGTTTCAGTTTTCAATTTCAACTTTGTTACTCGCTTTCTATCTTTGTTAAGCGTAACAAGCTCGATGCTATCGCTGAAGCTTAAGGTACAAAAGGAGGAAGTCAAGAACTTTTTTCAACTGGAGTTCCACCGAATTACGTCACTTGATAAGATGTCGATGGAATGATAAAGAACTTAGCTGTAGAATTGAATGCTCGACTTGAGCGATAGAAATAAGCTCTCAATAACTTTCTTGCCTGGATTGAGTACATGATAAGAAGTGCTTCGAGGCCGACTGACTAGGCAGGCATTGTTGGAACTAGTACAAATTTTTCTTCAACCGCGATTTGGGACTTGGGGGCAACCTCGCAAACTAATAAATAGGCCGACGCCGATCATTGGAACGGTGTCGGTCCCGCTACACTCGAGGGCACCCCTAATCCCGATGTCGCTCTATCCCATGACGTTTTGGTCGGCCAAGTCACGAACTCCGCTGTTGTAATGTTGTTCAAGCACCAGTGCGCAAAACTTTGGATGGAAGTGCTCCCATTGTTCTGGGAGTCAGGATTGCGCCCGATGTGGCTGATCAGGTTGGAATTCAACCGGATATTCTTCTCAATCAACTAATTCCTAACTTGTACTTAAACACTGGGGGCACCAACGTCTCTTTGGATAATCTAAACCTCTTACTCATTCTGATGTCTTGTATGCAATTCCCCTGGGCATCGGTATCTTGACTTGTAGATTATGGTCTTCTTGTCTCCTTGGCTTCTGGCCCAATGGATCTCCAATAGCGGGCTTTCCACTTATGGCTTTCTCATTCTATGTCTAGCTTTCCAGCTTTTGGATTTCTTGGGCCCATGGTATTTTCTTTCTTGGCTTTCTCTGGATTATGGATATTCGGGCTCCAGCCCCTAGATTTATCTCTGTCTCTCTGAACTATAGATGGTTGAGTCGACCTTACTCATGCTCTTTTCTTGACAATACACCATCACCTATGGTTATCAATAAAGTGAACCCAATTACAGCTCTTGGTCATCTTGCCTTGACAAGATTTCCTTAAGAAAAAATTAATTTCGGAACTAGGATGGCTAAGCTCGCTTACCCAAGTACGAGACCAAAGTGTTCTCAAGAATGCTCTTTGTGAATGATAAACCATCCAGTCCCTTTCACGAAGGAACTTGAAATAAAAAACATCTAAGTCTGCATACCCATGTACGAGACCAAAGAGATCCTTAAGTATGTTGTTTACGGATGTTGAACTGTTAAGTTTACATTTCGATTTTATTAAAAAAACCTAACTTTTATAACTTTAGTAAGATTGATTCGCGCAACGAATGCCTATGGAGTATGAAATCTAAAATCGGACTGCGAACTGTAAATTTTCCTTTATTTAATTTCCTTGGTTGATCTTGCCTCGCTTAAGATAGTCTTGGATTCCTCCTAAACCTTGGTTGGTCTTGCCTCGCCCAAGATCGCCTTGGATAAGCCTTGGTTGATCTTGCCTCGCTCAAGATCGTCTCAGGCAAACTTTGGTTCGTCCTGCCTCGCTCAAGATCATCTTGGGAAAACTATGGTTGGTCTTGCCTCACTCAAGATCGCCTCGGACGAGCATTGGTTGGTCTTGCCTCGCTCAAGATCACCTCGGACAAACCTTGGTTGGTCTTTCCTCGCTCAAGTTTGCCTTGGGTAAACCTTGGTTGATCTTGCCTTGCTCAAGATCGCCTCGGAAAAACCTTGGTTGGTCTTGCCTCGCTCCAGATTGCCTTGGACGAACCTTGGTTGGTCTTGCCTCGCTCAAGATCTCCTCGGAAACATACAATAACCTGTGGCGGTCTCGTTGGTAACATGACAAGGTCACTTACTTCTACTTATGCATATTTTTGTTCTTTGCAGGTTATTGGGCTCCTCCAGTTCCTCGGATATTCTGGCTATTCTAGTTATCTCTAAACGATCCAAATTGATCGTCAGCATTCAATGAAATTCTAATTAATACGATCCGAAATGATCATGGACTTCTTTTAATACAATTTGAAGCGATCGTGACTATTTAATTAATATGATCCAAAGTTATCGTGGACTTCTAACTAACGCGATTCAATGTGATCGTGTATTTTTGAATAATATGATCCAAATCGATCGTCGGCCTTCTTTAAAGGCTAAGCTTTGTGGTTTTCCGACTTATAAATAATACGATCTGAAGCGATCATGGGCTTTTGGATTTCTCTTATTCTCACAAAATACACCTCCCTTGGATCAAGCAAGATACGTTTAGGGGCAAATATTGAAATGCTTTTTGGTTGAAGCTGCCCCACGTCAAGAATATCGTCAGAAAACTCAAAGTGATTCGGTCGAAGTCATGACATATTCAGAAAAAAGATTGGAAATGGCATCGATTCATAAAATCATCGTCGATGGACTTGAAAAGGACGACACAGTGAAAATACATGATTGACACTGCCCAATCAGCTCGAAATGGTCGAACACATCATTTCGATAATGTGGAAGAAATCATCGTGCAAAAATATATAAATACGATAAAAGAAATATTTTCATGTACTCAAAAATAGCTGATCGACACGCGTTGATCATGAAAAATGGCCAGCGCCACCCACAACGTTAAAATATGGTAAACTGGCAAAAGCTGATCTGGCACGTCGAAAACAGCTGATCGACGTGTAGAAATCATGTGTTTTACCTTGGTCAATAAATCTAGTAAATCTGGCAAGCTCGGGGTTGGCATAGTGAAAAGTAGCCAAAAAACGTGGTGGATCACTTGAAAATCACGTGTGCACCCTTGCCAGATCACTCTGGGAACTTGGTCAATCATCTGGTACAAATGGCAAATCTGGCATTTGGCACGATGGAAAACATGGTGGATCACTCAAAAATCATGTGCGCACCCTTGCCAAATCACACCGAAAAACTTGGCAAAAATCATGGCTTGGCAAACTTGCCAGAATTTCGAATCCCTCAGGGGATTCAAAATTTTCATGGCACGCACACGACCTTGGCTAGCAAAATCTCGAATTGCACACAAGGATCCAAAAATTGGTAAAGTGGTAGAGGGATTCGAATTTTTGGAAAATGACTGGTCATTTTGGCACTGTCCAGAGCTCGTGTCGATCACTGTTTTTCACGTGTGTAACATGTGATTTTTGGGATACAAATTTCTAGATTTGGCAAATGTTCCACAAAATGGAGGATCACTTTGGCATGCCCCAAAACTCGTGCCGATAACTGTTTTTCACGTATGCAACACGTGATTTCGGAAGATTTCGGGGATTCGAGTTTTTTGAACCCTAGGATATGAAATTTTGACAAAACAATGATTTTTTGACTCCACTTTTGGGATTCGAATTTCGTACCCCTCAGGGATACGAAATTATGCTGTGTGGATCACATTTCTCACCTATTCCACTACAAACTCACATATAAATAGCCACTTGCTTGGCATTCAAAAAGGGTTGATTCTCACTTGGTATTATGGACTTATTGGAGCTCGTAAGTATCATTAGTAATAGCCACCTTCTTCCCTATAACCATTGGACATGGCATTTACCTCTACAACGATACATAAACGTTTTCCATCAACTTTTAGACATCTACAAGCATAAAAACACCATTTTTGGGCTACTTTGGATATTTTGGACATTTCTTGGATTTCTTTGACATTGAAGCTACTTTTTGGACATAGTTGATCAAGTCAACTCAGATTTCACTCAACGAAGAAGAAGAAAGGCATTTTGTCAAAGTTTAGAATTAACAAATATTTTGTTGTTCTATTGTAACGCTTTGCACACAAATATTGTCCAAACATATACAACAATTGTAATCGAATAGTATATGATGAATGATTACTATAAAGTGGACGTAGATTTTAGTGCCAAACCACTATAAAAAGTTGTGTCTTCCCCGCATTACTTTACATTTCTTTTTTATTACAGTGTTGCGCATACACACACACATCGAGGGTTGGCGTATGCTGAATCCACGACAATTCCCCACGTCAACATGCTACAGAAGAGAAACTCTTTATGATTCCATTTTTATCACAAAACCGTGTGAACTCTTCGCTTTCAAACTGTGTCTTATTGTCTAATATGATTTTATATGGGATTCCGAATTAAGTGACAGTATTCTTTATCACAAATCTTAACACCTCTTTAGATGTGATGTTCGGAAGCAGTTCCTCTTCTACTCATTTGGTAAAATAGTCGATTGCTACCACCGCATACTTAGCGTTTCCCTTAGATATAGGTAAGGGGCCTATTAAATCTATTCCCCATACATTAAAATTCCATGGGCTTGAGATGGTGGTTAAGTCACTTGGAGGTAATCGGGGTGTCCTGGAATACCTTTGGCATTTATCTCATTTCTTGATGTACTCCATCGCTTGATCAACCATTTGCGGCCAATAGAAACCTTGTTTCATAACTCTCTTTGCTAGTTCAATTCTGTTCGAATGATCCCCACAGAAACCCTCTTATACTTCCTTTAACAACTTGATCTCATCTTCAAGGTTTACACATCTAAAGTGTGGGGACTAATGTCCTTTCTTATAAAGTACCTTGTTCATAATGGCAAAGGATGGGGCTTGATGCTTAATCTTCTTGGCATCTTGCCTATTATTTGGTAATATTACATTTGATAAGTAATCTACAATGGGGGTCATCCAATTGTTCTCATAATGATTATCCATTTCGGATTGCATGGGTTCTTCAATAGAGATTTCATCTGTATCTTTTCCCTTTCGGTTTCTCTTGCCAAAGCTTGGGATCTAATTAAAACTATCAATTCTTTTCCATGTTGACTGTCTCTTGTTTGATGCTAGGTTTCTCCTAATATCCTACATGGATAATACGAGTTTTAAGTGCTCCTCTCGAGCTAGCCAATTTTACCAAAGATTTAGCTTGGGAATTTTCCCCTCTCCAAATTTGGTGTATTGAAAAGTCCTCGAATTGGGAAAGCATTTTCAATACTCTCTTCAAGTACAATGCTAACATGTCATCCATGGTCTGATAATTTTATTTTATCTAATTACCATTAGCTATGAATCACTAATAATCTCGATTCGAGTAGTTTTAATTGTAGGGCTAAGTTTAATCCTACTACCATTGATTTTTACTCGGCCACATTATTTGTTGTGGAAAACCCAAGTTTCATTACATGGTGTAAACGGTGCCCGTCGTGGGTGATTATTACATACCCTACCCCTAATCCTTGCTCATTCGATGCTCCGTGTACAAATAGTTGCCATTTGGCCTTAAGATCGTTTTCCTTTGTTGACTGTTCCGTAACAAAGCTTGTGCGTTCATTAACAAAGTCTGTTGGGACTGCCCTTTAATTACTACTCGGGGTTGGAATTCTACTTCATATTGATTGAGCTCAGTCCCCCACTTAACCAGTCTTCCTGAAGTTTCTAGTTTGCTAAAAACCTACTTGAGTGGAAAGCTGGTCAGGACCTTAACGGGATGTGCTTGAAAATATCTTCTAAGCTTCCGAGTTGTAAGTACCAGATAGTAAGCCAATTTTTCTATTATATGATATCGGGTTTCTGTTTTTTTAGTCTTTTGCTAATATAATAAATTGGAAATTGTGTTCCATTGCTTTCTCTAATGAGAACCGAGCCGATCGCATATTCAGAAACAACCATATAAAGATACAAATCTTCTCTACTTTCCGGACTGGATAAAATTGGAGGTTTTCCTAAATAATCTTTCAATTCCTGAAAAGACTTTTTGCATTCTACACTCCATTCAAAATTATTCTTTTTTTTATTATGTCAAAGAAAGGTACGCACTTATCAGTGGCTTTTGAAATGAACCAATCTACCTTCTCGTTTAAACTCATAACCTTTTTGCTTATCTTTGTTCATCCATATCCCTTACGACCTTAATTTGGTCGGGACTAGCTTCAATTCCATATTCACTGACAATATATCCTAGGAACTTTCCAGATTGAATCCCGAAGGAAAACTTTTGAGGATTTAACTTCATTTGATATTCCCTTAAGATATTGGACATTTCTTCTAGATCTTCCAAATGGTTTACTGCCTTGTTAGATTTCACTAGCATGTCATCTACATATACTTCGATATTCCGTCCTATTTGATCTTGGAAAATTATGTTGACTATTCTTTGATACGTGGCATCTGTGTTTTTCAATCCAAAAGGCATTACTTTATAGCAATATGTTCCCAAATCGGTAATGAAGCTTGTATGCTCTTCGTCTGCTTTGAACATAGGGATTTGGTTATATCCCAAACATGCATCCATAAGTGATAGCAACTTGTGTCTACTAGTTGCGTCAACTAATTGATCTATTCGAGGAATGGGATAACAATCATTTGGGCATGCTTTGTTCAAGTTTATAAAATTAAAACAAGTTCTCTACTTTCCACTAGATTTTTCACTAATATTGGGTTAGCTAACCCAATGGGATAGAAGACCTCTCGAATGAATCAATCTGCAAGTAATTTTTTTACTTCCTCTTCAATGCTTCCGATCTATCCCTGTTATACCGCCTTTTCTTCTGTCGGATAGGAGTTACTACTGGATTGATGTTTAGAGTGTGGCTCATGATGGACAGGTTGATCCCTACCGTATCCAAATGGGTCCAAGTGAATACATCCTTAATATATTGCAAGAATTGAATCAAATCCATTTTCAATGCTTCTTCCGAACTTTTTCCTATTTCGATGGTCTCAGCTATGTCACTTGGCTCTATGCTTATTTCCTCCAAATCTTCTATGTATTTGATTCTTTCTGTATCTCCTTGGGAATCTAGTTCTGTTATGATCTCTTCCTCCATGGTTGAGTTTATCCCTTTAGTCGTCTTCCTTTTGCTTCCAAAGGAGTGTACCTATCATTCATACGCTTGTTAGTCTTATTAATTTTAATTTTAGCTTTGAACGTCGGAGGTAAAATTCGTTATCCAAAGGCTGATGAAATGTGGCACCCCACACTTGTTAATGTCACTCTTAATTACAATGCATTAAGTTTCGTGAAGCGTTATGGGTAAACAGACATAGAGTTACACAAGATAGATATAAAATAGCAGCGGAAATATAATACTCTATTTTCCAAAAGAAAATATCATGGTCCAAAAATCCAGTTACAACATAAGTCTAAAACACTGGAAACCGATTATATCAAATAAAAATATCTGCCTTGTACACATACCTTTAGAGTACATAAATATAAATCCGTAGTCCCAAAAAACAACCATACTAAGGTAGACAGGTTGTCAAAGTTATACATCTAAGCAAAGCAAATCCAAATTCAAGTAGAACATAAGAGAGAGTCCTAATCAAGCCTAAGTATTCCCACCCTTAGAACCTGGGGGGGTAAGGAAGAGAGAGAAAAGAACCAAAACGGGTCAGACATAAAGTCTAGCGAGTCTAGTGACTTTTAGCATATAAAGAGATAAAAGTAGTGAGATAGTAAATAAAATGGATGAGAGATAACAACAGTACATAGCAGGTATAAACAGGATGAATAGGGTGAATTATGCTTCTCAAATACTTTCTCTGCAGCAATACTAATATATCACGTTAAGTGTTTTTCAACTATTTAACATAAACAGAATGATCCCAACATAGCATAAATGGTAGACTTAGGTGTACTTCTAGCAAGGGGTTTTACCCCAAACAGAATAACAAGTACCTAAACAGGATATAACGGGTATTACCCCAAACAAAAATAACAACAGAATAACAGGTACCTAAACAGGATATAACGGGTATTACCCCAAATAGAAATAATAGGTACCTAAATAGAGCTAGATGTACCCTAATTAATAGCCCTTGTAATCAGCTCCCTACCACGTAAATACCCTGTGCCGACCCCATAGTAGGGCGTATTACTTCCAAAAGTGGCAACCACCAGAAGGACACAGACCTATTTATAAGTGTTATGGCGTCTTATTTTGCCAGACAGACCGGACCCATGAACGCACATGACCCATTGGAATGCGCCATCAAAACACCCCATCCCAAATGAACCTCTTATAATTTGTCTCAGTAAGCGTGCACTGACCCCTACCTAGTGCGGGGTCCTCTTTTAATACCATAACGGGTTACTGACTAATATGGGTCCCCCACAACAATTGACACATGCACCTTTAGACTTGCATCCCCAATCAACTAGGCTTTACACAGGTTAAGTTTTACACGGGTTAATAGTGTCCCTACAACCCCACCATATTAACAAGTTTACTTAACCCTCCCAACAGATCAAATAGAATACATAGGTGACATACAGTTTCATTTACATGTTCCCTTAATCTTTGTATTAAGCCTACATGTTTCCATATTCATGCACCCCACTTTCACTTATATTGCGTAATATAAGTTATGCCCCAAACTTTAGTCATATTCATAGTACAGGTTATGCCCCTAAATTACCATTCCCAATTATGTTCGTACACATATTTCAACGATATCGGCCTAGGTTCAAAGGTAGCCTGGTTATAAAAAGAAAAAGGAATAAGAGAGGAAGAAGAACATAAATAGGCATAAATAACAGAAATAGGCATAGAAAGAGGCATATAGAATTAACTGAACAAAATAGGTGTATAGCAAATTTCATGTCATTATAGTATATCTGTCTAAATATTAATCAACATCTTAACAAGCATAAGTTTTATATCTGATTTGTTAGCATGTCAAGATTACTTGTTAAATATTTATATCTATGGGCAACATGAACTCACAGAGACTGGATCTAAAGAACCGAGAAAAGAATGTTGATGTTGTAGCAGAGATTCTTGTATACATATAAGCTTTTATTAAAGAGAAATAGGCTAGTTTAATCCAAGTTGAGGCAGTATCTCATTGTCTCCATTGTTTTGGGTGAATAAAACAATAGAAATATTGTTCTATTTATAGCCTACCGCCAGTGAATCTTGTTCAGAAACAAGTCCAGGTTCAGGGTACGAGCCTGGATGGATCTGGGGTCGGTCGACCCCGGGTCGACACTAGGGTCGACACCCACTTGTGTGGGTCGACCCCAACGAGTCGAATTCCCGTGTGCCTATCCGCTCTTCAATTTTGATTTATTTTGAATTCTGGACTGGTTTTGTGTGTGTGTATATATATATGCACACACACACACACACACACATATATATATATATTACTTATATGTATACAAACTTCAAACCTTAATATCTTCTTCATACGATGTCCATTTTATGCAAACTCGGAGTCTATCTCAAGCAGAACAGCGATACGAACGTGAAGGTACAGTCCGTTTTCCTTAATTCCCAATATTAATTAAGTATTCTTTTAGTTTATCCTTATAGTATTCTTTAGAATTACGGGGTGTTACAAGAACTATAGAAGAATCAAAGCAGGCAAGATATTCCCTTTTATATTGACCAAGCATGGTAAAGTACAAGTCGCGAGAGCTAAATTATTCTCCCTTGATAGTGCTCCAAATCTGTTTAGTAAGGAACTTCATCATTAGATATTTTGACGAGATGAAAGCATCCACTTTATCCAGAGTTGGGCGACCAAAGAAAGCATTGTAGTAGGAAGGCTGATCAATGATGACGAAAAGAGTCTCAAAAGTTCGGAAAAGAGGAGGCAATCTGACCTAAAACAACAACTGATTTGTCCAACTAGAGTGGACCCTTTATTGTTGAATCTGAAGATGTGTTCATTGCTAAGTTCAAGCTTCTATTAAGAAAGTCCCATTCGGTCGAAAGTTTGCTTGAAAATCACGTAAACTGCATTCCCGGTATCAACAAGAATTTTAAAGACCATTGAAAGCCCAATTGATGTGCATGTAAATGTGCACATTTATATTCACACATTTATTCTTGTTTTAGTTAAATAAATAAGATAATCGGGCTATTTTTACATGTTTTAACCAAGAACCCAAAATTCTCAAATTATCATGCATACATTTTCATATTGGGGAAAAACAAGCATTTGTGCATGTATTTATGCTTTGATAAAATTTACTTGTTCATTTTCATGTTGTCTTATAGGAAATTAGGAGCAAAATGAAGTACGCACATGAAGATATGAAGATAGGCATGCACAAAGTAGATACAAAGGAATGGAGATGGAATTAATTCACACACAACTTAGCGGAGGACCCCACCCATTATCCTTCTTTCTCTAATGCTACATTTAAAGACTAATTTATTTGCTAACGGAGACAAAACAAGCATAATGCACTTTTTATGATTCATTAGTGGATAAAGACAAATGGAAGCTTCATGAAGAGGGTATTTTTGGTAGTCCCCAACAAAAGTGATTAGGGTTTTAGGGTTTTAGAGCATGTATAAATACCCCTTTATGTCATGTAAATGGATTCTCTCTTTTTTAGTTAGTTTACTTTGGAGGATCAAAGCTCCCTTTTTTTCCATGGCTACTTAGCCATTTTTTATGTACTTTCTTTCTTTTATGCAATGGTAGTTGATTAGTTCTCTTTTACTTACACGCTTCTTACTTCTTATTGTAATGTAGATCTGTTTTATTTTAAGCGAGTAGAATAGATTTTGATTCATTTTTCTCTCTTTTTCCTATGCTTTTCTTTCATCATGCAAGCTACAATTGTTAATATGAAACAATAATTAGAATCTAAGCCCCTTTAACTTAGGGGTAATGAAGCTCTTTAATTATGTAGCTTCAACATAATTTGAATTTATGTTCTCTTTTTAGTTCTTAATGAAAATATGATTATCGCGAAGAAGTGATTGTATAAATTGAAATTTGATGGTCTATATTTCTAAACAATAGTTAATAGGCCATGCTTAAAATATATTTGATTTTCATCTTTTTGTCATTTTCATGAGAGTTTAATAATTGGGTTGATGGTTGTGTTAAAGTTTGATGGCTTATGTTAGGCTAATTAATAGTACAAATATGTCATGCTTAGGGTAAACACATCAACTAATCATACTTACAACCAAATTAGAGATATCATAATTTTATAATATGTTGAACTATACGATCTAGATAGTGGATTTATTCCTAAGTTGTCATTTAATCTCATAGTTTTTATCAATCTTAGTTTGTTAGTTTAGTTGTAGTTGTAGCTAACTTATCTCTTAGCATTGTTTTAATTTTATTGAGTAAGAACCTAAAATTATTTCTTTCTTCATGGATCGACCGTATTCGCCACGTACTACAAGTTTACGCTGTGCGCTTGCGGTTTCATGCACTTAGTGATGGATTTCCAATTTATAGAATATTCATCGTCGAACAAGTTTTTAGAGTCTTTTCCTGAGAAGGAATTTAATTTTGATTTTATTATTCAGATTAATTTCCTTGTCTGTTACTCCTCTCTAAGAAAAAAGTCCTTTGCACTTGTTTTATTCTCTGCATATTTTCATTTGGTTCCAAATTTTCGCTTTCAGTTTTTGGTGCACATCCTCACTGTTCTTTCTATTTTCCCCTTTCTGATTGTTACCACTTTCTCTCATCTGTTTTCATTAGTTATATATATATATATATATAAACAGTTCACAGTGTATTGCAATTTTCATTTCCGAACAATCTCATTTTCATTTCAGATTTACAATTTACATTGTCTGCTCTGTTACAATTCTAGCTTGCACATCTAATTTGTTCATGCATTTCAACCCTTGTTTGCATATCAGTTCAACCCATCCTGCTCTTCCCCATATCCTCACAAACAACTTCTTAAAACTCAACCGAACAATCATCACCAAGCCTACACCACACTACACCCCTCTACATTCAACCAAACAACACTTTCCATACTTCACCGTTGAACCTTTAACTGCCAATTCCATCTACCACACTAAACAACCAGACCATACAAACCATCCAAAGCATTATTCATCTTCAACCTAAACTACACCATTCCAATCACTGTCCATACCCCAAACCTCCAAATAGCTGCATTGAATATCCTTACACATCTCCACTCATACTGCCTTTTCACAAACCCTAATTCGTACTGCCTCCATTCAGTCACACAAAACTCCACAAGCATCTTCACCTCCTACATCTTCACTTCAAAACTGCCATATACTTCTCTCAACATACACTATACAACTCTCGGCATATAATTCTCTGCATCACCCTCCCTCAATTCACTCATCATCAAGTCCATACACAACTACCACACTCCATTCTCATTTAGTGTCGCGCAACTCCAACAACTCTACTCAAAC
Source organism: Allium sativum (assembly GCA_030737875.1). NCBI lineage: Eukaryota > Viridiplantae > Streptophyta > Magnoliopsida > Asparagales > Amaryllidaceae > Allium > Allium sativum. The sequence goes on along the minus strand of CM060910.1, from coordinate 195,690,074 downwards.
TTCATCACTATTCTTGAACCCTACACAAACTTCATCCACAAACACAACTCCAATCAAACTATGGTATCAACCCCTTCTACTTCACAAACCATCCAAAATCACACCTACTTCACCTCAAACCATACAGTACTCAAAATTCCTCTACCAATACCCAGAACACCATCTGTACTTCATCACTTCCTCCACAAACTCAACGAAAAACCCGACCATAAGCCGCCTTCCTGCATCACCAAAATCAATCACAAAATCCTCCACTTATCACTGCAAATTCCACCAAAGTCCTCACCTTTATCTCCCAGTTCCATTCGAACTCAGTAAAGCACCTAAAGTCGATACCCCTGAATAGCAACCCGCCTTCCTACTTTAAAAAAATCCTTCGACCTTCAACGAAGCGCCGAAAACCCACATTCCACACACAAACCCAAAACTTTTGAACAAAGGGGGTTCCGATTTCGAACTGCTTTGAATCTATTTTTAGTTTTGACCTTTTAAAAAAAGAGAAAGAGGGAGACCGAGGAGAATAATTCTTTTGTACCCAATTCCCTATGTCCCCTCCAATCAAATCTCCCTATTTCGGTTTTTTTGCATTTTAGTCCCCGGACAATTAAAGGGTTTAAATGCAAAAGGCAGAAATCAGGGGGCTGTGATTGGTTGGGGACATCGGGCACACCGAATTTCGGCACAGAATAATTGGTGCGGAGACCGAGGGGGTGCGAATTTTTGAATAGGGTCGTTTTTTTTATTGTATTTCTTTTTATATTGAGCTTGGGTCGGTTTCCTTTTCAAGTAGGCCAGGTTTGTGTGCTTGATCAGTTAGTGGAATGGGTTTGTGTATGTGATTATTTAGCTGGGTTTTAGAGTGTGTGTTCTATTCTTTGGGTCGGTTTTCCTATACTACTTAGAATTGTTTCTTTCCGATTTTAATTTGTTCATCAACCAAAAAAAAAGTAGTTCTTTGTTGCTTTCAAGTTTGGACTGTTTTTTTTAAGTTTGAGGGATCATTTTGCTTTCATTGTTTTTATTTGTTTACAAAAAAATCGTTTGTCTTTCACTTGTATATACATCTTTTTAGGTTGCAAAAGGAGAGGAATTGCTTTGCACTGCTAGGTTGCTTAATTTGCTTTGCGCTTGCTAAAAAATACCGCCAATTAAAATAAATTGCTAATTCTAACTCTCCTTTTATTTTGGTCGCATTGTTGTTTGCTTGCATTTGCATCAAAAAAATAAAAACAAAATAAAAATTCATTAGTAGTTGCATCATTAATTCATGTTTAATTTCTATTTTGTATTCATTTTATTTTTGTTTTTATTAGCATAATAGTATATGTTGACAGATTGGTTTATTTCTAACGAATTATTTCTCGGTGTCTAGACTATGGCAGAGTAATAGTCATTTATAAATATTATGGCGATTCATAAATATTATAGTGATTGTTCCTCTGAAGATACTTAAACTTTCGGCTGCATTGCTAGGGTGATTCCTGGTGCACCGATAACTCCTGTCCATTAACTGGTTGAGAAATCTTTTGTTGAAATAAATCTAACCGTCATTATAAAATTTTAGACAATTTGTAAATATTTAATTCGCATTCATATAGTTGCATTAAGTTCATGCATATATAAAAAACCCAAAAAAAAGCATTTGTAAATAATTTCTTTCCACTTTTCTTTAAGCATTTAGTAAAAAACTACATTTTCTTGAAAATGTTGGGATTTCCTTACTCGCAAGAATTTCACGATAGTTGCGAAAACCAATATAATCCACATAATTTTACACAAAATTCATATGGAAATTTTAATGACAACTATTATACAAATAACTCGAATTTTGCACCATATGATTTCCAAACTAAAGATCAACCCCCCAATCTTGAAACAAGTATTGAATCTTTACATCAACAAAGTCAAAGGATAAATGAATGGGGGAATTATATTTGTGCAACAATTCAAGTCGATGTTTTCAAAATAATCAAAATTTAAATTCAATTCTAAATTCAATTGGTTTTGATTATAACCCTTGCTAATCCAATTTCGAACTCCAAAACTAATTTCAAATTCAAAATGAAAATGTGAATCACTTTTCAAATGATTTTGGTAATGGGATTAATTTAAATTTTGATGCAACAAAAAACTTTTGTTCTCAACAATTTCAAATTGAAAATTATCTAGTAAATAATTATAAATTTGATTTTGTTGTGCAAATGAACGAAATTTATGATAATTACACGGATTTGTTTTTTTGAAACCTACTTGAATTCACGTGAAAAACAAAATCAAATCCAAATGTGTGACAATTCGAATAATGATCTACCCTTTACTACAATTGAGATTTTCAAATAACAACTTTAGAAATGGAAAATGACGATGTTAATGAAGTTGTTAAAAATACGGTAATTGAGTTGGATTTCAATTCTTTTGAGAGGCTAGAACTAAATCCTAAATTCAATCTTCGTTTTTCTAAAAATCCTGAATTTCAAACAAAAACTTTAGACTTTGAAATTGATTTATGTAATGAAGTTGTGAATAACTCAAAGGAAGATAAATTTGATGAACATGAATTTTTTGGACATTTGGAAGATGAGTTGAATTGTGAAAGTTTAGATTTGAATCACCATTTGGATTTCAAAATCAATATTTCTGAACAAATTTTCAATGATAAATTTGAAATTCAAATTGGTGAATTTAAACATAAATTTCAAACATTTACTCGATCTACCCCAAAAACCATCGAAAACAAACCAACTCATTCGATATTTAATAAAACGACATTCGTTTTTCCAAAAAAAGTTTAACTTCAAAATCTTTTACGATTTGGTTTTTCAAACTTAAGTTGTGTCTCTCATACTTGAAGAGACAAATGAATCGGTCTTTAGAAGGCCATTCCATTTAGTTCTGGTCAGCATATTTCCTCGTATAGTGTAAAAAATAATAGTTTTTTTTGTAAATATAGGCCATTTTTTTCTTTTTTTCGTTTCTCCTTTCATTTGGGTTGACTGTGGGGGCACAGTCGAAATCAAGTGTAAGGGAAGTTTCATATTTATTTATGTTTTGTATTAAATTTTCTTTTCATTTTGTTTTTTATTCAAAAAAAAATGCATTTTAATTTACTTTTAAATTGGCACGATGAAGTAAACATACAATTTTGGTCATTTGATTAAAATGTTTGGAAATTTACTTCTCTTAACGGATAACGAAAGAAAAGTTTGAATTATGAGCAAATTTAGTGTAATTGGTATATAGGAGATTCGTAGGTGAGATGTATGAAATGTTTTCTAAATTGTAATCTGATTAAATGAATGGTTGATTTAGACTACTTGCGATAACATTTTAGATCTTTTAAGTGAAGTTGTGCTAAGATGTTCTCGCTTAACTCTCTCTCTCTTTAAAAAAAGGAAAAGAAAAAAAGAAAGAATGTATATATATATATATATAATAATAATAAATCCAAGGGTATCCAACATTGCTTGTAAATCTAGGGTTGGTGTGCAAACCCGCCAAATTCTGTCCTAAATATGGCATACCTTGATTTCATTTTATGAGTTGAACACCTAAGGATTGCTGCCATCTTGTTGACAAAGTCAGCGTCAGTCTGCACAATCTGCCAAGCTCTGTCCCAAACTCTCACATCAGTCAGCGAGGCAGTGCATGGGTGGTATACCTTTGTCTTTTCAGTTAGGTGTTTATAAATAATAACAATGTAAATATTTTCAAAATAAAGAGAGAGTAAGCACTTCAAATCCAAGCATTATCTTCGCTTATTTGACCTAACTTGTCAACCAAAAGGAAATAAAAATGCCGTTTTACGATTGTTGATAATCGATTGTAGAATTCATTTCATAATTACATTATGTTTTCAATTGAAACAACTGGCCAAGTTAGAGGAGTTTGTAACGATAACCTAACTTTTTTTTGAAGTTTTGATTAGTAACAAACGAAATTTTCAGAGTGATGACCCAAATTTGTGTTAACTCACTCGTGTAAAATTTAAAAGTAAATTACCCATTTGTAAATATTCTTTTAAAAACTTGCATTCATCTTGTAAATATTTTCGAATCTTACATTTTATAAATATTTTTTGCAATTAACATTCGGATTTTGTGGGAAGTATCTGCTGAAAACCCTCAAGAGACAACACTCGTCGTACTGGGGACACCTAGAGGTTTAATGGCTAGTTGCATACGCTCAATGCAATCGTGCTTCAAAAAAAAAAACGGATTTATCTTAGTTTTTTGTTTTGTTTATTCGAGGAAGAATAAAAAGATAAGTGTGGTGGTATTTGATGTGCCCGTAAATGTGCACATTTATATTCACACATTTATTCTTGTTTTAGTTAAATAAATAACATAATCGGGATACTTTTACATGTTTTAACCAACAAACCAAAATTCTCGAATTATCATGCATGCATCTTCATATTGGGCAAAACGGACATTTGTGCATGTATTTATATTTTGATAAAATTTGCTTGTTCATTTTCATGTTCTTCTGTAGGAAATTAGGAGCAAAAATGGATTAAGCACATGAAGATATGAATATATGCATGCACAAAGTGGATACAAAGGAATGGAATTAATTCACACATAACTTAATGGAGGACCCCCACCCATTATCCCTCTTTCTCTAATGCTACATTCAAAGGCTAATGGATATAAAACAAGCTTTATGCACTTTTAATGATTCATTAGTGGATAAAGACAAATGGAAGCTTCATGAAGAGGGTATTTTTGGTAGTCCCGAACAAAAATGATTAGGGTGTTAGGGTTTTAGAGCATGTATGAATACCCCTTTATGTCATGTAAATGGATTCTCTCTCTCTTTTAGTTAGTTTAGTTTGGAGGATCAAAGCTCTCTTTTCTTTCCATGGCTACTTAGCCATTTTTATGTATTTTCTTTCTTTTATGCAATGGTAGTTAATTAATTCTCTTTTACTTACATGCTTCTTACTTCTTGTTAAAGTGTAGATCTCTTTTATTTTACGCAAGTAGAATATATTTTCATTCATTTTGCTCTCTTTTTCCTTTGCTTTTCTTTCATATTGCAAGCTACAATTTTTAATATGATAGCATGTATTAGAAGCTAAGCCCTTTCAACTTAGGGTAATGAAGCTCTCTAATTATGTAGCTTCAAAATAATTTGAATCTATGTTCTCTTTTTAGTGCTTAATGAAAATATGATTGTGGCAAAGAAGTGATTGCTTAAGTTGAAATTTGATGATCTATATTTCTAACAAATAGTTAATAGAACATGCTTAAAATAGATTTGATTTTCATCCTTTTGTCATTATCATGAGAGTTAAACAAGTGGGTTGGTGGTTGTGTCAAAGTTTGATGGCTTATGTTGGGATAATTAATAACACAAATATGCCATGCTTAGCATAAATACATCAACTAATCATACTTATGACCAAATTAGGGATTTTATAATTTCATAATTGTTGAACTATATGTTCTGGAAAGTGGATTTATTCCAAAGCTGTCATTTAATCTCATAGTTTTATCAATCTTGGTTTCTTAGTTTTGTTGTAGCTGTAGCTGTAGCTAACATTTCTCTTATAACTGTTTTAATATGATTGAGTAAAATTTAAAATTATTTCTTTCTCCATGGATCGACCCATATTCGCCACGTATTACAAGTGTACGCCGTGCGCTTGCAGTTTCATACACTTGGCGATGGATTTCTAAATGATAAAATATTCGTCGTCGAACACCAATGTGTGATGTTATCATGAGGGGGTCATTATGTGGATGATGTACACCCTACTGCATCTCGTTTGGTGACAGCACCAAGTTATGCATTCCGATGCTCTATTGGACATTCTTAAGCGATGGCTCTTCTCGGATGGAAAATATCCCTTACGAGCCTCTCTTAGATATCGGTTTCAGGAAGATGGACCATTCTCGGTAGGATATGACCCTCCATGGATCACATTTATTCGATTTATTGGTGGGCCCAAATTTAGTTGATCGTCTTTGTGACACCCCACATCCATTAATGTCATTCTTTAATTAGAACGCGTTAAATTCTGTGAAGCGTTATAGGTAAATAGAAACAGAATCTTGCAAGACAAATATATAAAATAGCAGCAGAAATTTAAATCTTTATTTTCCAACAGAAAATATTGTGGTCCAAAAATCTAGTTACAACATCAAACTGAAATACTAGAATAAAATAAATCAAATAAAAGAATCTTTCTTGCGCTAAAAACCATCAGAGTACAGAAATAAAAGGCTATATTCCCCATAAGCAGCCACAAACAAGTAGATAAGAAGTCAAATCGGTACATCGAAGCAAATCCAAATCCAAGCAAAGACAGAAGAGAGAGTCTCTAATCAAGCCTGAGCGTTCCTACCCTGAGAACTTGGGGGAAGAAAAGGAAGAGAGAGAAAAGGAAACAAAACGGCTCAGACATAAAGTATGGCGAGTCCAGTTACTTTTAGCATATAAATAAGTAAAAGCATCATGATAGGCATATAAACTAGATGAGAGATAACAGTATCATAAAAAAGGTATGAACAGGATAAGTAGAACGAACTGAACAAATTACGCTTTTCAAATACTTTTCTCGGCACCAATACTAGTATAACAGATACAATCCCAATAGAAAGATATGGTAGACTTAGGTGTACTTCTAGTAATGAGTTTTATTCCAAACAGTAACAATAGAACAGAAATAACGGGTGTTACCCCAATAATAAACAACGAGCATCTAAACAGGCAGGACTAGATGTACCCTAATTACTACCCCAAATCGATCGGCTATCTACCCCGTAAATACCCTGTGTCGGCCTCATAGTAGGATGTATCACTCCATAAAGTGGTAACCCCCAAAAGGACTCAGGCCTATTTACTAGTGTTATAGCGTCTTATTTTCCCAAGTAAGCCGGACCCATGCACACACATGACTCCGTTGGAACGCACTATCAGAACACCTCCACCCATATGAACCTCTTATAATCAGCTCAGTAAGTGTGCCCTGACCGCTACCTAGTTCGGGGTCCCCCTTTGATATCAGAATGGGTTACTGACTGATACGGGTCCCACGCAACAGATGACGCAGACCACCTCTAGGCTTGTATCCCCAACTACTAGGATTTTGACAGGTTATGCCTAACAGATTAACAAGCCCGCATAACCCCAACAGATAAAACAGCTTAAGTTTGTCAGGTTCATATACCCTCCCCCCCACAGGTTTAACAGATTTACTTAACCACCACAGATTCAAACAAGTTTACTTAACCCCCTATTTAATAGATTCATATAAACCCCCACGATTTAAATAGGTTAAGTATTACAAGTTAATAGGTTCATATAACCCCCATAGATCTAAATGGGTTTCACGTGTTGTTTACAGTTTCATTACATGTTCCTCTTAATTTATAAATTAATCCTACAGGTTTACATGCCCCAACCTTTAAGTAATTATTTACAGTATAAGCTATGCCCCAAATTTTAGTCGTACATCACATTATAGGTTATACCCCCAAATCCCAGTCGTGATTTATAGTACAAGATATGCCCTAATTTATCTTTCCCAACAATTCCCAATTTCGTTCGTTCGCGTATTTTAGCGATAGGCCTAGGCTCTAAGGTAGCCTAGGATATAAAAATAAAAAGGGAAAGAGGAAGAGAAAAGAACAGAAATAGTCATAATAATAGAATTGGCATTTGATAACAGAAATAGGCATATCAGAAATGAACAGTAGATCAGGTGTACATGTAATGATAGATATGTTTAGGTATAAATTAGATTCTTAACAGGCATAGGTTTAGATCTAGATTTATAAACATGTCAGGATTACTTGTTAATTGTTTATATCTAAAATAACATGAACTCACAGAGACTGGATCTAAAGAATAGAGAATAACAAGCAAATGTCGCATAAGGAATTCTTGTATGCAAACATGCTATTGTTGAAGGAAAATAGACTAACTCAATCCAAGCAGGGGCAGCATCCCATTTTCCATTGTTTTTTATGTGTTAAAACAATAGAAATGAGGTCCTATATATAGCCTACCGCCAACGAATCTCGTTCAGAAACAAGTCCAGGTTTTGAAATGAACCTGGATGGATCTGGGGTGGGTTGATCCCTGTGTCATCCCTTGGGTCGACACCCCCTTGAGTGTGTCGACACATAGGTCGACACCCCCGGAATGTGTCAACACGTGGGTCGACACCCCTAGGGTGTGGGTCGACCCCCAACGAGTCTCAATCCCGTGTCCCTTTCCTGCTTCGATTTTTGACTTATTTTGAATTTCTGGACTTGATTTTTTTTTTTGTGTGCATATATATATATACATACATACATACATACATACATATATATATATATATATCCTATAAGTATACAAACTTCTAAGCTTGATAACTTTCTCATACGATGTCCGTTTTACATAAACTCAGAGTCTATCTTAAGCAGAATTCCGAGACGAGCGCAATGGTACGTGTAACGACCCATATTCTACACATCATAGGATTGTAGAATATTTATTTATTTCCCGTATGAAGTTGTATGGTCATGTAACTTTGGGAAACATCCGTTAGAGTCATTTCCCATGTCCATGATTTTTGTCGATTTTTAAATGACCATTTTGCCCCTAGTTGGTACTGTTTTGGCCATAACTTTTGATTGAAAAGGAATTTTGACCTGAAACCACTTCCATTTGATTCGTTTGATGGTTTCTCTTTCCGTAGAGTGGTCATAATAGTCAAACGGACTTACCGTTTTGGAGATATGGCTGAAACAAGGTTTGGAGAGTGAAAAACTGCTTAACCGGGCCAAATTGGGTGATTAGTGAGTAGGCCCATAACCCATTTCGGAATTAGGGTTATGAGAGGGCTGAAATGAGATGGAGAATCATTCCATTTCAGTTTTCTAGCCTCCACTTATCACCAAGGATCCCTAAAAATGGCCTCCAACCTCTAAATCACCTCTAGGTTAAGGATTTGGCTTAGCAACCCCTAATCAAGAAGGATCTTCACCAAATCAACAAAGGAGCTGCTGTTTGGCATTGAAATTCGCATCAAATCAGAGAATTATTTCAGATCTTAGTTGGTTTTGTGGCTAAGGTGTGTGATTTGCTTAGTTTTGCACTAATTATGGCTAACTAGGGTTGATTAGTGTTAATTAGCGAATTTAAACATGATAAAATTCTGGAAAAATGTTTATAAAATTCGGAATGAAGTTTTACACCTCTGATATGAATTTGAGTTAATTTGGTTAAGTTTTGATAATCCTATCATTAGTTTCACCTAAATATGCTTAAGGGGAAGTTTGGGATTTTGGGTATGTTTGATCCCTTTTTACCTATCATATTGATGTTTTGATGTTTGTGGTTGATTATGTATGTTGCTATGACTGTATGAAATGCTTTGTGACTGTTTAGAATAGTTGGAATGGTCGAAAACGCCGTCGAGGGGCGTAAACAGCTCGCTGGACAAGGTGCAGGGGTTCGGATCGCATAGGGGGTTGAGGGACGATCGGATCGCCCTAGGGGATCGTGGGACATCACCACGAGTCGAGTCACCTCCTCCGAACCGAACCGACTGTGCAAGGCCCACGAAGCGAATCGATGCGGCACCGTGCCCAAATTGAAGTACTCCGACCCGGATCGCCAATGAGCATTACGACCCGATCCGATCCACTCGTGCTTCGTATCACGATCCGACTAGAGGAAGGCAACATCCATGATCCGATGCACAACGAGACGACGGAGGAGCGCGATCCGATCCGTATGGGGTATTCACGATCCGACCAGAAGTGGAGACCCGATTCGATGGAGACTGGATTCACGAGACGATGGGGAGTGCGACCCGATCCGACGTAGGAGGCGCGACCCAATCCAATGATGAATGCTGAAGGCGACCCGATCCGATCCGATCTGGTGATGACCAATAACCCGAGATGCAAAGGTAGTCCGAATAGAAGTTAGAGCTCAGGATCCCGGAACCAGTTGGGAACCAATGAGTTCACTTCATGGTTGGACTTTGCTGCGGGACGTGTGCTAAGGAGTTGTCGACGTTCATAACTTCGATTCACCACTAAAAAGGAATGATGGGCTACTTATCAGTGCAGTAGGGTCATTACGACCTGAGGGGCAAGGTGATGGTAGCAAGACTACGTTATCAGTGCAGTAGGGTCATTATGACCTGAGGGGCAAGGTGATGCGTAGTAAGACTATGAGCCAGCGCAGATGGGGTGAATAACCCCATGGGGCAAGTGGACATAGTAAGGATTAGTAAAGCTACGAGCCAGCGCAGATGGGGTGAACAACTCCATGGGGCAAGTGGACATAGCGAGGAATTTGTGGCTACGTTATCAGTGCAGTGAAGCCATTTATGACTTCATGGGGCAAAGTGATCGTAGCAAGGAATGTTGGGTGATCGAAGTGGTGAATATCGTATACTTTACGCACTGAGTGAGAGATGTGAGGATGGATGCTATGCTTGATTGTTTGCCATCAATATGACATGCACACCTTCCCCACCTCCATATCTTTATATTGATTGATATGATGCCTTAGAGTGTTGTACAGTATGTAGTGCTAACTCTTTGGTTGCAGGTCCAGGTTCAGGTATGTTTTAGTCTACCTGTTACTGTTCACTTTAGATGCTTATCGCTCATACTAGGCTTTGTGTCTGACCCAGAGTTTTATGTCTCCTCTTATTACTCTGGGTGCTCACACGAGCAGACTAGAGACAGGTTAGCTGGTGATGTGCGAGTAGCTGATCCGGGGGCGGGCATGAGGCTTCCACGTATGATATATATATACACATTCTCCCTGTGTCGTTGGGGGTCGCTACTTGGGCATTAGTAGCTGTACTTTGGATTTCCGCTGCTTTGATGTTTAGTTTTGATTTTCAGCTTATGCACTGTCTCTCCTGTTTCATGTCAAGTATGTTATTATTATATTTTGTTCGATGCGCTGTGAGACATTCTACAGGTTCCGTGCATGTTCGTTTCCTTCTTCCTTTTCCTTCTGGCGACCCGATCCGTGCCAACTGGACATGTGTACAGCGCACTTTTGGTGTAAATGTCGGTTGGTGCGGGGCGGGCCGTCACACTTGGTATCAGAGCTCTAGGTTGCGTAGTTAACCTAGGGAAAGACACTAGGGAGAGTTAGTACGTATATGAGAGCGCGTATTTGTGATTACTTTGGTTTTCAAAAGCTATGTATATATATACTATTAGTAGTATAAGAATGAAGTTGCACTGCACTAGTACCACTATGGGGTCGTTGATCGTTTTCCTTTTTCAGATTGACGATGAGCCGACATGTTAGAGGTACCGGTAGAGGGGCCAATAATGGGAATGCCGCTGACATGCGGGCGATGTTTACCAACCTCATGAGAGATATGCTTAGAGAAGTGCAAGGGGCAGTTCCCAATCCCGGAGCTGGTGTTGGCCCAGTAGTGCAGGCGCCTAGGGTCGATTTTGCCAAATTGTGCAAAGATTACACTAATCTTGGTGGGAAGCCGTTCCACGGAACGGAGTCGGCCACGGATGTTCAAGATTGGATGGATAGCTGTGACCGTATCTTTGATGACTTGGGTCTCGAGGATGCGATGAAGAGAAGGCTAGCGTCTCGTCAGTTGCAAGGGCGAGCGATGAATTGGTGGAATGCTATCAGAACAGCTACTCCAAAGGACCAAGTTACTTGGGTTCAGTTCAAGGCTCGCTTTAGCGAGAAGTTTATTCCAGCTGCCCAGAAGTCGGTGTTGTTCAAGAGGTTCCTGGAACTCAAGCAGAACGGAAGGGCAGTTTCTGATTATATTGCTGAGTTCGACACTTTGTCGAAGTATGGACTGTCTCTCATTGATACCCCTGAAAAGAAGAATGAGAAGTTCATCACTGGTCTGGATGGGTACTTGGGGGAAAGGCTTATCAACCACATCGATGAGACTTTTGAATCGATCGTGGGGAAGGCTTTGAGATCAGAGAGTCTTTACCCTAAGTCAAAGACTGAGGCTGCATCTGCAGAAGGGCCGAAGCCGCAAGCAGGCGGTGGAGGCAAGAATAACTCTCAGAATAAGAGGAAGCAGGACCAATCAAAAGGTGGCCAGAAAAAGAGCAAGAAGGATGTTGAGTGCTTCAGCTGTGGAAAGAAAGGCCATTACGCTAAAGAATGTCGGGCCAAGCCAGCGGAAAGGAAGTGCTACAACTGTGGTCAAGTGGGACATCAGAAGGGTAAGTGCCCGCAACCTCTTAAGGAGAAGCAGATTGTGAAAGCATATGCTATTGATGTTGTTCCTTCTTCGTCGAATGCCCCAACTGCGGCGGAGAAAGGAAAGAATGTTGTTATTCAAGGTATGCTTTCTATTTATGATATACCAGTTCGAGTTTTGTTTGATACTGGGGCTTCCCGTTCCTTCATATCTAGTGACCTGGTAGATAGGTTGGGACTGGAACCCGAGATAGTCGATAGACCATTGATAGTGACGAACCCGATTGGTGGTTCGACTAGCCTTAGTATGATTTGCAGGAATTTGGTCTTATCGAGTCATGGATGTATGTTTGTATGTGATTTCTTTGTTTTGGGCTTTACTGGGTATGGCATTATATTGGGAGTCGATTGGCTCCAAAGATACGGGGTGGTGGTAGACTGTGAGGGCTTTTTGGTGACAGTGAGGGCGGATGATGGGCGGAGGGTAGTGTTTGGTAGTCTACCTAGTGATGGGGTTATGGCTAGTTTTGTAAATTCCCTCGACATCCCGCAGGATGAGTTGTCAGATGTGCCCGTGGTTGGCCAGTATCCGGACGTCTTCGAGGAGGTGACCGGGCTTCCACCACACCGAGAGATTGAGTTCCGTATTGATTTAGTGAAAGATGCCAGACCTATAGTGATGCCACTTCGTCGTATGGCACCAAGGGAGCAGCGAGAGCTCGGGGTGCAAGTCAGCAATCTTTTGAAGAAGGGATTGATTAGAAGGAGTGTCTCCGAGTGGGGAGCACCAGTTGTATTTGCCACTAAGGCAGATGGTTCCCTTCGTTTGTGTGTAGACTATCGCGAGTTGAATAAGGTGACGAGGAAGAATAAGTATCCTCTACCGCGGATAGATGATTTGTTTGATCAGCTGGAAGGAGCAAGAGTGTTCTCCCAGTTGGACCTCGCGACAGGATTTCACCAGCTTCGAGTAGCAGATGAGAGTGTTCCGAAAACGGCATTCAGGACGCCGTCTGGATTTTATGAGTGGTTGGTTATGCCATTTGGGTTGACTAATGCACCAGCCTATTTTGTGGATCTTATGAATCGAGTATTCAGAGATCATTTGAATAAGTTTGTTCTTGTGTTCGTGGATGATATCCTTGTATATTCAAGGACAGAGGAGGAACACAAGGGGCACTTGAGGACAGTGATGGAGGTGTTGAGGAAACACCAATTGAAAGCGAAATTCTCTAAGTGTCATTTTTGGAGAAGGGAAGTAAGATTCTTGGGTCATGTTGTTTCAGAGTGTGGTATTGCCGTGGACCCTGCGAAGGTGGCTACGGTACAAGATTGGCCTACACCCAAGAATGCTACGGATGTGAGAAGTTTCTTGGGATTAGCTGGATATTATCGTAAGTTTATCCAGGACTTCTCCAAGATAGCAGCACCGTTGACTCAGTTGACTAAGAAGAATCAGTCCTTCGTCTGGGACGGAGTGTGTGAGGATGCCTTCAAAAGTCTAAAAGAGAGGTTGACGCGTGCACCAGTGTTAGTCATTCCTAAAGGGAATGAAGAGATGACGGTATACACGGATGCTTGTGGTACCGGATTGGGTGTTGTATTGATGCAAGGAGGTAGGGTTGTAGCTTATGCTAGTCGACAGCTAAAGCTGCATGAGAAGAAGTATCCTACCCATGATTTGGAATTGGCAGCGATTGTATTTGCGCTGAAGATGTGGAGACACTATCTCTTGGGAGAAAGATTCGAGTTGTTTACCGATCATAAATCGTTAAAGTATCTCTTCTCTCAGAAAGATCTGAATCTCCGTTAGCAGAGATGGTTAGAGTTCTTGGCTTCGTATGATTTTGATATCGCGTATACACCTGGGAAGGGTAATGCGGTAGCCGATGCCTTGAGTAGGAGACATGCCAGCTTAGGGGCAATGTTTCTTGAATGGAAGCAACTGGAGTTTATCGCGGGGTTTGATTTCAGACCAAGATGCGAATTGGATCCAGTTATGCTAGCTGGTTTGACGGTCAGACCCACTTTGATAGAGCGGATTGGTTCTAGCCAGAGGGACGATCCTAACCTATTGGAAATCATCTCCAAGTTAGAAATGGGTATCGATGAGGAGATGAATGTGTATGGTCTTGATCGGGATGGATGGCTTCGAAAGGATGGAAGACTAGTTGTGCCCAACGTGAATGGTTTGAGAGATGAAGTGCTTAGAGAGTGTCATCACTCAAAACTGACTATACATCCCGGTGGTAATAAGATGTATCGAGACATGAGACAGACTTACTACTGGGAAGGGATGAAAAGAGATGTTGGGAAGTTTATATCCAAATGCATGAATTGTCAGCTAGTTAAAGCCGAGCAAAAGAAGCCTAGTGGGTTGTTACAACCATTAGAAATTTCCGAATGGAAATGGGAGCAAGTTTCGATGGATTTCATCGATGGCTTACCAAGGACTAGATCGGGGTATGATAGCATTTGGGTAATTGTGGATCGATTGACTAAAAGCGCAAGATTTATACCAGTCAAATCGACCAGGACGACAGCCAAGTTGGCAGAATTGTATATGAAGTGGGTAGTGAGATTTCATGGAGTACCCAAAAGCATTGTGAGTGACCGAGACCCATTGTTCACTAGTGGGTTTTGGAAGAGCTTACAAGAGGCTCTAGGGTCAAGATTACATCTCAGTACCGCATATCATCCTCAGACCGACGGTCAGACGGAGAGGGTGAATCGTATATTGGAAGATCTCTTGAGAGCTTGTATATTGGATTTTGGTGGATCATGGGATGACCATTTGCATCTAGTAGAGTTTGCATATAATAATAGCTACCAATCCAGTATCGGTATGGCTCCATATGAAGCTTTGTACGGAAGACCATGCAACTCACCATCATGTTGGATAGAGACTAGCGAGAAGTTTGTGCTTGGACCGGATGTGGTGAGAGAAACTTCCGATAAGATCAAGATCATTCAGCAACGAATGAAAGTTGCTCAAAATAGGCAGAAAAGCTATGCCGATAAGAGGAGAAGAGACTTGAAATTCTCCGTTGGTGACTTGGTGTTCGTCAAGATCTCCCCGTTGAAGAGCGTGATTCGATTTGGCAGGAGAGGCAAGTTGGCACCAAGATTTGTTGGGCCATTCTCTGTTCTTGAATTAGTCAGGAATTTGGCATATAGAATTGGCTTACCAGAGAAGATGGCGGGAGTTCATGATGTATTTCATGTTTCCCAACTAAGGAAGTTCGTTCACGACTCAGATGTGACTATTTCACCTGATCAGTTAGAGGACTTCGAGGTAGAACCCGAGGCGGTTGGGAACCGCAAGCCGATTCGTATTGTGGGGCACGATACGAAACAACTTCGAAGGAAGTCGGTGAAGCTAGTCAAGGTTCAGTGGGGCGAGAACGAGAATGATTGTACTTGGGAGACAGAGGAGAGCATTAGGAAGGCATATCCAGAAATCTTTGCCTGGTAAGATTTACTCCGTAATTTAGTTTTTCCGCATGCTAGGATAGACTTGTTTAGCTTGTTTTGCATGTTTGATTGTTGCTTTATGATTGATAGGCATGCGGGAATCTTTGTGTATGTTTGGATTAGGGAATTTCGGGGCGAAATTTCTTAAGGGGGGAAGAGTGTAACGACCCGTATTCTACACATCATAGGATTGTAGAATATTTATTTCTTTCCCGTATGAAGTTTTATGGTCATGTAACTTTGGGAAACATCCGTTAGAGTCATTTCCCATGTCCATGATTTTTGTCGATTTTTAAATGACCATTTTGCCCCTAGTTGGTACTGTTTTGGCCATAACTTTTGATTAGAAAGGAATTTTGACCTGAAACCACTTCCATTTGATTCGTTTGATGGTTTCTCTTTCCGTAGAGTGGTCATAATAGTCAAACGGACTTACCGTTTGGGAGATATGGCTGAAACAAGGTTTGGAGAGTGAAAAACTGCTTAACCGGGCCAAATTGGGTGATTAGTGAGTAGGCCCATAACCCATTTCGGGATTAGGGTTATGAGAGGGCTGAAATGAGATGGAGAATCATTCCATTTCAGTTTTCTAGCCTCCACTTATCACCAAGGATCCCTAAAAATGGCCTCCAACCTCTAAATCACCTCTAGGTTAAGGATTTGGCTTAGCAACCCCTAATCAAGAAGGATCTTCACAAAATCAACAAAGGAGCTGCTGTTTGGTATTGAAATTCGCATCAAATCAGAGAATTATTTCAGATCTTAGTTTGTTTTGTGGCTAAGGTGAGTGATTTGCTTAGTTTTGCACTAATTATGGCTAATTAGGGTTGATTAGTGTTAATTAGCGAATTTAAACATGATAAAATTCTGGAAAAATGTTTATAAAATTCGGAATGAAGTTTTAGACCTCTGATATGAATTTGAGTTAATTTGGTTAAGTTTTGATAATCCTATCATTAGTTTCACCTAAATATGCTTAAGGGGAAGTTTGGGATTTTGGGTATGTTTGATCCCTTTTTACCTATCATATTGATGTTTTGATGTTTGTGGTTGATTATGTATGTTGCTATGACTGTATGAAATGCTTTGTGACTGTTTAGAATAGTTGGAATGGTCGAAAATGCCGTCGAGGGGCGTAAACAGCTCGCTGGACAAGGTGCAGGGGTTCGGATCGCATAGGGGGTTGAGGGACGATCGGATCGCCCTAGGGGATCGTGGGACATCACCACGAGTCGAGTCACCTCCTCCGAACCGAACCGACTGTGCAAGGCCCACGAAGCGAATCGATGCGGCACCGTGCCCAAATTGAAGTACTCCGACCCGGATCGCCAATGAGCATTACGACCCGATCCGATCCACTCGTGCTTCGTATCACGATCCGACTAGAGGAAGGCAACATCCACAATCCGATGCACAACGAGACGACGGAGGAGCGCGATCCGATCCGTATGGGGTATTCACGATCCGACCAGAAGTGGAGACCCGATTCGATGGAGACTGGATTCACGAGACGATGGGGAGTGCGACCCGATCCGACGTAGGAGGCGCGACCCAATCCAATGATGAATGCTGAAGGCGACCCGATCCGATCCGATCTGGTGATGACTGTTGTATATAACGTAGTTGTATATAACAATTATATGATTTTTGTTTGATGATAACAAACAAGTATATATTATCTTAAATGTGTTTGTCACTGTACTGTTTTATATTCACATCAAACAAGAATATAATATTTATATTTAAGTGAAATACTACTGTACAGACATTCAAATATTAACACAGTATTTTATTTAAATATAATATTTTATTTCAATATTCAAACAGTACAAATTTTTTATAACTCCACTATTTGTACATCTCTGCATTACATATCAAATACAATTTCATATACAGCTCCTTTACTACAGAATCACTACAACACTTCACTCTGTTATACAGTTTTATATACATACACATTGACTGACATATACACACACTGGCTCAATAATGTCTTCATCCTTTGTCTCTCTTCTATCTTTGTTCTTCAGTCTTCTGTCCAGTTCAGTCAGTCCAGTCTTCTTACCTGTCACGTAAAATAGAAACACACACAGTATCCAAGACAGAAATAATTTCAAATTTCTAGGTAGATATATTTTATTTTGAAAATTTATTTGCCTCAGTATTCGGTGTGTTTCTCATCATTTTTCTGACTCGATCTGATTTGTATCAGCCTCAACATACTACACTGGTTTGCTGATCAGAACCAGCGTCAAACTAGCTAATCCTGACCAGCCTCAACACAGTGTAGTAGTCTGCTAATTTTTTTTGTGTCATATTTATAAGAAAATCCAAAAGAGAAATCAAAGTGGACATTTTCAGAAAAATACAAGTCAAAACTGCAAACTCATGAGTCGAGCAAGAAGGCACAAAATATATGGTCGAGAAAATGATCAACACAATGGACTACATAGGTCATAAGGCTCAGTTCAAGAAGTCAGTCAAGCATGCATGGTGAAAATAGCAAAAACATACCAAGACAACACAGCAGAATTACTTGAATGGCAGGTGTGCAAATGGAAATACACAAGCATGGCAACGCATACAGTTCCAGATTGGTTCAGCATAACTTAAGTGATCAAGAACATGTACAAATGGACTATGTGCATGGAACATCATTTTTGACCAAAACAGTAAAATAAAAATGCTCAGCAACTTTGTTTTCCAAAGGAGGCATATGCAACAGCAAAAGAAATGATACAAGTTTGGTCAAATACAAGGTCGAGTGTGACATCAAATATGAACAGGCATTTCAAGCATGCTAAAGACTGGTGTATAATATGCACAGTACTAGCAAATCAGTGAACACAAGTGCTGCATGGCAAAGATATTCACAAACAGAGCAGGTTCAACATGTTTCAGCATGACCAAATGAACAAGAACAAGGAAATGGCAACTACATAAGGGTCAGAATTAAGTGAAGTGCAGCAGTGACCAACATACAAGTAAACCAGCTTTATGGAGCATGTCAAAATTGGTCGAGGCACACAAAACCAAAATGTTTTTTCATGTCATGGCAGATTATATACAAATAGCAATGGTTTGATGTTAAAGAAAACAGAGAAGGACAATATACATGTTTACATGAAAACAACAAAATGGTACATCATACATACATGATCAAAATTAGTCAATAAAGGAGCATGGATAGCAAGATCCTGTTTACGAAGTATCTGGAGGTCAAGCATGTTTACAGGTTGCAAGTTCAGGTTCACACAGAAATACAAGCAACAAATCAGCAATGTAAAGCACATATTTTGGCAAGTTTTTTTTTTTCAAGCAATGATCCAATCGTTTTCTGGATGGGCCAAGAATATTTGCATTCCAGAAAATAGCAGGAACCATTCCACATTCATGTTATTTTTTAACCAAGGCAACAAAGAAGAGATCATACAGCAATCACTTTAGACAATGGTTAAAAGAAGCAAGTGATAATCCTTCATCATTTTTGGCACAAAATAATTTGATTTCTTTCCAAAATTGCATAAGTCAGCGTAAGGAAATTTACTTTTTGTAAATCGAGGATCATGTTTCAAGAAGGGCTAAAGTTTAATATGTTTCCAGAAATGCAAGTGCATATTTTTTTTCCAGTTTTGAAATCTCAAATTTATATCGGTTTGATTTATGGTGAAATCATTTTTTGGTAAGTATAATTTCATCAAAATTTGGCAAGTACTTATTTTGACAAAAATGGAATTTTTTTTTTCCAGTAATTTACAACGCAGGTCAGTATTCAAGCCAAAATCACAAAAGAGGCAACCGCAGAAACATCACACAAGGATTCATTCATGGCAACAAATTCAGCAATTCTTTCTCGAGCAAGTCAGTGTTTAAATCGAGGCATATTAAGGCAGCAAATCAAAATTAAATCGAAGGCAAATCAAAAGAGGAAAGCTTTCAATCAGTCAAGTCAATATAGCGAAATCAGAGATCAAATTTAGGGTTTCTATTTAACCCTATTTAACACCGATTTCATCCCTGGCATAGAAGATGTAACACACAAAAAAATCAACTCCAAAAATTCAGTGAAATCAATTTTAAATCAGAAGGTACTCACAATTTTCCAAGAGTTTCGATCGCCAGGGAAAAATCCCAAATCAGATAAAGCCGCAATCGAGGAATCACATAGCAATGAATTCGAGCTTCAGAGATTAGTCTTTTCATCAAGCAATCGATTCGGATTTGGGTGGATTTCAAAAACCCTAGAGAGCCAGCCGCCATTTTCAGAGAAAGAGGATCAATCGGGCAAAAAGGAATTACAAAAGGGCCGGCCTAATCACATAGTTTTTTTTTAAAAGGGGATGACCCCTCATATTTAAACTCCTAGGGTTTTCTTTGTTTATTTAATTTTGTTTTGTTTTTAATTTTCTTCTGTAAACAATTCTGAACAGTTTTGTCTAGAAGTCTGTAAAATTCTAGAGTTCCAGTCAGGGTGTTGACTGGCAGTCCACTAGAGTCTGTAAATTCTGGGGTTACAAGTTACAGGGGTTTGTAATTTGGGAAATCTGATTCAGGGGTTTGAATCAGTCTATGGTTTTGAGCATAGGGCTAGAATAGGAGCAGGATTTGCGAGTGTACACGATCTCGTATGCGTGAACTGTTCTATCACCTAGTAGAAACCTTAGAAATGCAGCAGTAGGCAGGGTTTTGCCGAAACTGGGTATATCTGTGTGTGATTTATTTTCTGTTTTTCAGTTTCTGCTTTATTTTGTGATCTGTTTATTATTTTAATATCCTGTCAGTTTTTCATTTCAGTTAAAAATTGTGATAAACCCTATTCACCCCCCTCTAGGGTTAAATCTAGATCCAACAAGTGGTATCAGAGCAAGGTTTTCTTTAACTCTAGAGAAATGGTGAATCCTAGTTGTCAGTCCATAGAGAGTCAGTCCAGTCATATTCCATCTATTTTCAATGGTACAGATTTTTTAAATTGGAAATCAGAAATGAAATCTTATTTAAAATCTGTTGATATGAAATGTTGGAATAGTATTAAAAATGGGTATGATATTGTAAGTAGGGTTGATATTGAATTTAATTTACATGCTACTCATATTTTATATTCGTATATTGATGATATTCAATATAACCTTATTTCTCATTGTTTGACTGCGCAGGAAATCTGGCAGACTCTCAACGCGCTATATGGAAAAATTGACAAATGCTCAAAATCCCAGAAAGATAACTCGGCTTCAGATTTGTGCCTGACAGGTTGTACAGATGGAAATCCAGATGGAGACTCAACAGGAAATATTTCTTTGATTCACCGTTTAAATGGTTTAACTGAATCTGTTGAGAAGTTAAAATCTAAAAATAAACTTCTGAAATCTGAGAAGCTTGAGTTGATCTGCAAAAATAATGTTTTGGAATCAAAACTCAAAAACATTAAGAATTCTTCAAATTCTAATTGCAAAAATTGTTTAAAATTGAAAACTAATCTTGTTCATCTCAATAAAAATATTCAAAAGTTTGAAAAGGAAATTCTGATCTTAAAAGAAAACAAGATTGAGTTATCAAATTTGAACAGTCTTCTACAAAAGGAATTTGAAATTTTTAAGACTGATATATATTCCAAATTTGAAATTGCTGAAAATGAAAATTTGGAGAAAAGTGGTTTGATTTTGAAAGAACTTGAAAATGAGATTGAAAAATCCAAGAAGTTTGAGTCGGAAAAGCAAAAACAATTTGAACTTGAAATTTCCGAATCCCAAGCCAAAATTAGATCGTTAGAAAATGAGAATTTGGTTTTGAAACAGACCAATGCTGAACAGATGATCGCTATAAATAATTGCTCAAATTTATTAAAAGAAAATAGCGATCTGAAATCCAAAATTCAACGATTAGAATCAACATTGGATAAATTTTCTAATGGGGAAAAATCGTTGAATATGCTGTTACAAAACCAAGTTTATCGTGGAAATAAATCTGGACTTGGATTCGGGAAAAATGATGTTTTTAGAAATCAAAATTCTTGTGACTTTAAAAATCCCTCAAATCACTTTAGAAATGTTTGTTTTGAAAATTTTAACTCTGAAAACTTCAAAGGATTTGTAAATCACAATCGAAATGAGGATTTGTTTTATAACAAACCATTTAAACCTTCTTGGATCTCAAATGAAAATAAAACGGGTTTTGTTAAATTCAAATCGATTTGGGTTCCTAAGGGTACAAAAGTTAATTCTAATGGTTTGTTGTATAAGCAAGTCTGGGTACCAAAACAAATGAATACAACTGTGAGTGGTTTTACTAATTTTGTTCGACCACTTGATCATCTCAATCATTAGGTACCAAAGGAGGCTGAGGAACAACTGTGCTGAAAAGAGAAACAGATTCAAACTGCTTCATATCACAGAATCATTCACAGTTCCTTAGCCACATCTGTTGAGTTAGAGATTCTGCTTTACATTGGATTCTGGTATGATCTCTAAACCCACCTTTGTATATTCTCTTTGTTTGTTTTTTATTTTCTGTTTTTATTCCTTCCTCTATATCTTTTTTTTGTTTTTTTTTTTAATTTAACACTGCCATATTCTTCTCTGTCTGTACTTCTTAAACTTCCAGTTGCAGAATTCATGATCTTTCTTGAAATATGCTTTATTTGTATAAAATCATCGTGTGTTTATCATTTCCATATCCTAAATTTAATCTTGTAAATATCTGCAATTGTTTTTGAGATTTTTTTTATTTCTGAATTCATAACAGTGTTGATGTATTCTTATCATATCTTGAACACTGTTAATTTGAATCCTAAATTTTTTGAAGATCTGAATATTTAATGAAATTTCACACACCTTTGCTGTTCTGAGTTTATTCTAATTCATTTTTAGAAAAGCTCAAAATATTATACTCATTACAGCACTCTGTTATTTATCAGTTGTGATAATTTCATTGTTTTTCAGATTGGCTTGAAACAGTGATACATCTTGGAATTCATCTTTATTCATGATCATTATATTGAAATATGTTTGTTTGAAATCATCTGAAATTCTAGATATTTTGAATATCACACACCTCTTGTTTTTGAAACTGTCAATCTCGTGTGACTGATTCATTATATCCCAAAACTCTACATTGATTCATGTGATTTCAAATAAATTATCCCGATCATGAATATTTTCAAATTTGATGTAAATGACCTGAAATTTCTCTTGGGCTTGTCGGAAATAGTTTTGAGAAATTCTTGAAAATGTTCTTTTTTTTGAAAATCATTGTTATTTCATGATTATTTGATTTGAATATATGTTTGTTTAAAATCATTTGAAATTATTGATTTATTGGATCTCACACATATCTTGAATCTGAAATATGACCTGGTGTGATTGATTCATTAAATCCTAATACTTTCACATTTCTTCAAATGATTTAAAATAGAGTATATTTGCAAATCTTGGATCATGAACCACCTTATGTGACCAACATCTTGACAAGTCTGTTGTGATACTGATTTCTATGTGCTGCTCTGATACTGTTTTTTGAAAAATGTTTGTTTTGGAATCATGCTGCACTGATTATAAGAAACTGAATTGTAAATTTCTTTGAGGACTGCTTGATTTGGTATCAGAGGTTTATCGTGCTCTGATAAATGAAATTTGTGTACTTGAGTTGCTTGCTTTGTAATTAAGTATTTTCTGTTGATTGAGGTACCATTATTTGCCACCGGGGTGTCATTAAAATCCTTGAGAAAGCGAGAACATTTGGTTTCAGAAGCACCTTATATTTGTCACATCCATCTGTTCTGATTTTTCACTTTGTAGAGACACCATGTGGTATCAGTGTAAAAGTGCTGCATATTTTTTGCTGTATATATGTATTTTTTCCCTCTTATCATGCATAGATCACCATATTACTCTTGTAATTGATTTTCATTTTTAAAATTATTTATTGATTATTCATTCAGAAATTGAAATCAATATCCAAATTAAACTGTATTTATAATTCATCAAAATTATAACCAGATTTAGAAATTGTGATGAATTGTGACTGCAGTATATTTCACAACAAGAGGAGAATTTTATTTAGATTTTCATGATGGTTGAATATTTATTATAATATCTTTGAACTGGCAATTATTTCACTGCCATCTTCATTACTTATCATCCTTCTGCCATCCGTTATGATTTTATATAAATGTGGAGAGTTTAATTTTTTTTTTTTAAAAAAAAAATCATATTGAATAAACAGTGAAAATATTTGTGATGGAATTGTGGTTGTGTTATTTTTCAGAATTAGTGTCAATTGAAAATTTTCAATAATCCCGGCACAGTTGGTCATATTTCATAATATTATTAATTTAGAAATTTATTTCACAGTCCATTTCTGTACCTATCACATTTTTCTATCATCCATATATTGGTTTTATACCGAGGAGCTTTCCTTTTTAAAAAGCTGAAAATGATGAAAATATAATTAATATATAAGTGTGTCTCTAACCTCATTTAAAAATCCAAGCTCTGGTCATGAATGGTTAAGAGACAACTTATAATTTAAGCTGCGACTGACTTCATTTAAAAATCCAAGCTCTGGTTATGCGTGGTCAGTGTGCTCTTAAATTAAAAATAAAAATAAAAATTGGATAAAATAAATTAATGTGAAATTCTCCTTGGTATTTATAAAAACCAGCCTATCTATCCGTCTCTCTAATCTGTGAAATGTGTTAATACCTTATGAAGTATTATGTTTTGTTGATTGATAGTTACTGGGATTTGAGACTATCTGATTTTGTCACTTAAGTTGAATTTATAATTATAGTCAAAATCCATCACTGTTTTGTGCCTCAATTTCTTAAAATCCTTTTTGAAAATAATTGAAAATGAATTGTTTTTTAAAAAACTCTATCCATTTTATATAAAATTCATTGTATATCCGTCATTCTCTACAATGTGAAATATGCCACCTGTTCTCAGAATATTATGATTTTTGTTTGACTGATTGTGATTTATGATGATTGTTCTTCCTCTTATGCTGATATTATATTTCTAGTCACTATTCATCTATATTTTAAAATTCTGAATCCTTTTGATGATAACAAAAGGGGGAGAATGGATTGAGATTTTGATTTATGAGTGAATATTTTATAAATATTTTTAATTTTGGAAATTTATTAAATTCGTTTGTTTCACTCATACACAGTTCTAGGGGGAGTTTAGTTGTAGGGGGAGCATTCAAATAGGGGGAGTTTCACTATTCACGAACAAACACATTTATTATATTCAAAATCTTTTCATTTGTTTGTCATCATCAAAAGGGGGAGATTGTTGTATATAACGTAGTTGTATATAACAATTATATGATTTTTGTTTGATGATAACAAACAAGTATATATTATCTTAAATGTGTTTGTCACTGTACTGTTTTATATTCACATCAAACAAGAATATAATATTTATATTTAAGTGAAATACTACTGTACAGACATTCAAATATTAACACAGTATTTTATTTAAATATAATATTTTATTTCAATATTCAAACAGTACAAATTTTTTATAACTCCACTATTTGTACATCTCTGCATTACATATCAAATACAATTTCATATACAGCTCCTTTACTACAGAATCACTACAACACTTCACTCTGTTATACAGTTTTATATACATACACATTGACTGACATATACACACACTGGCTCAATAATGTCTTCATCCTTTGTCTCTCTTCTATCTTTGTTCTTCAGTCTTCTGTCCAGTTCAGTCAGTCCAGTCTTCTTACCTGTCACGTAAAATAGAAACACACACAATATCCAAGACAGAAATAATTTCAAATTTCTAGGTAGATATATTTTATTTTGAAAATTTATTTGCCTCAGTATTCGGTGTGTTTCTCATCATTTTTCTGACTCGATCTGATTTGTATCAGCCTCAACATACTACACTGGTTTGCTGATCAGAACCAGCGTCAAACTAGCTAATCCTGACCAGCCTCAACACAGTGTAGTAGTCTGCTAATTTTTTTGTGTGTCATATTTATAAGAAAATCCAAAAGAGAAATCAAAGTGGACATTTTCAGAAAAATACAAGTCAAAACTGCAAACTCATGAGTCGAGCAAGAAGGCACAAAATATATGGTCGAGAAAATGATCAACACAATGGACTACATAGGTCATAAGGCTCAGTTCAAGAAGTCAGTCAAGCATGCATGGTGAAAATAGCAAAAACATACCAAGACAACACAGCAGAATTACTTGAATGGCAGGTGTGCAAATGGAAATACACAAGCATGGCAACGCATACAGTTCCAGATTGGTTCAGCATAACTTAAGTGATCAAGAACATGTACAAATGGACTATGTGCATGGAACATCATTTTTGACCAAAACAGTAAAATAAAAATGCTCAGCAACTTTGTTTTCCAAAGGAGGCATATGCAACAGCAAAAGAAATGATACAAGTTTGGTCAAATACAAGGTCGAGTGTGACATCAAATATGAACAGGCATTTCAAGCATGCTAAAGACTGGTGTATAATATGCACAGTACTAGCAAATCAGTGAACACAAGTGCTGCATGGCAAAGATATTCACAAACAGAGCAGGTTCAACATGTTTCAGCATGACCAAATGAACAAGAACAAGGAAATGGCAACTACATAAGGGTCAGAATTAAGTGAAGTGCAGCAGTGACCAACATACAAGTAAACCAGCTTTATGGAGCATGTCAAAATTGGTCGAGGCACACAAAACCAAAATGTTTTTTCATGTCATGGCAGATTATATACAAACAGCAATGGTTTGATGTTAAAGAAAACAGAGAAGGACAATATACATGTTTACATGAAAACAACAAAATGGTACATCATACATACATGATCAAAATTAGTCAATAAAGGAGCATGGATAGCAAGATCCTGTTTACGAAGTATCTGGAGGTCAAGCATGTTTACAGGTTGCAAGTTCAGGTTCACACAGAAATACAAGCAACAAATCAGCAATGTAAAGCACATATTTTGGCAAGTATTTTTTTTTTCAAGCAACGATCCAATCGTTTTCTGGATGGGCCAAGAATATTTGCATTCCAGAAAATAGCAGGAACAATTCCACATTCATGTTATTTTTTAACCAAGGCAACAAAGAAGGGATCATACAGCAATCACTTTAGACAATGGTTAAAAGAAGCAAGTGATAATCCTTCATCATTTTTGGCACAAAATAATTTGATTTCTTTCCAAAATTGCATAAGTCAGCGTAAGGAAATTTACTTTTTGTAAATCGAGGATCATGTTTCAAGAAGGGCTAAAGTTTAATATGTTTCCAGAAATGCAAGTGCATATTTTTTTTCCAGTTTTGAAATCTCAAATTTATATCGGTTTGATTTATGGTGAAATCATTTTTTGGTAAGTATAATTTCATCAAAATTTGGCAAGTACTTATTTTGACAAAAATGGAATTTTTTTTTTCCAGTAATTTACAACGCAGGTCAGTATTCAAGCCAAAATCACAAAAGAGGCAACCGCAGAAACATCACACAAGGATTCATTCATGGCAACAAATTCAGCAATTCTTTCTCGAGCAAGTCAGTGTTTAAATCGAGGCATATTAAGGCAGCAAATCAAAATTAAATCGAAGGCAAACCAAAAGAGGAAAGCTTTCAATCAGTCAAGTCAATATAGCGAAATCAGAGATCAAATTTAGGGTTTCTATTTATCCCTATTTAACACCGATTTCATCCCTGGCATAGAAGATGTAACACACAAAAAAATCAACTCCAAAAATTCAGTGAAATCAATTTTAAATCAGAAGGTACTCACAATTTTCCAAGAGTTTCGATCGCCAGGGACAAATCCCAAATCAGATAAAGCCGCAATCGAGGAATCACATAGCAATGAATTCGAGCTTCAGAGATTAGTCTTTTCATCAAGCAATCGATTCGGATTTGGGTGGATTTCAAAAACCCTAGAGAGCCAGCCGCCATTTTCAGAGAAAGAGGATCAATCGGGCAAAAGGAATTACAAAAGGGCCGGCCTAATCACATAGTTTTTTTTTTAAAAGGGGATGACCCCTCATATTTAAACTCCTAGGGTTTTCTTTGTTTATTTAATTTTGTTTTGTTTTTAATTTTCTTCTGTAAACAATTCTGAACCGTTTTGTCTAGAAGTCTGTAAAATTCTAGAGTTCCAGTCAGGGTGTTGACTGGCAGTCCTCTAGAGTCTGTAAATTCTAGGGTTACAAGTTACAGGGGTTTGTAATTTGGGAAATCTGATTCAGGGGTTTGAATCAGTCTATGGTTTTGAGCATAGGGCTAGAATAGGAGCAGGATTTGCGAGTGTACACGATCTCGTATGCGTGAACTGTTCTATCACCTAGTAGAAACCTTAGAAATGCAGCAGTAGGCAGGGTTTTGCCGAAGATGGGTATATCTGTGTGTGATTTATTTTCTGTTTTTCAGTTTCTGCTTTATTCTGTGATCTGTTTATTATTTTAATATCCTGTCAGTTTTTCATTTCAGTTAAAAATTGTGATAAACCCTATTCACCCCCCCCCCTCTAGGGTTAAATCTAGATCCAACAATGACCAATAACCCGAGATGCAAAGGTAGTCCGAATAGAAGTTAGAGCTCAGGATCCCGGAACCAGTTGGGAACCAATGAGTTCACTTCATGGTTGGACTTTGCTGCGGGACGTGTGCTAAGGAGTTGTCGACGTTCATAACTTCGATTCACCACTAAAAAGGAATGATGGGCTACTTATCAGTGCAGTAGGGTCATTACGACCTGAGGGGCAAGGTGATGGTAGCAAGACTACGTTATCAGTGCAGTAGGGTCATTATGACCTGAGGGGCAAGGTGATGCGTAGTAAGACTATGAGCCAGCGCAGATGGGGTGAATAACCCCATGGGGCAAGTGGACATAGTAAGGATTAGTAAGGCTATGAGCCAGCGCAGATGGGGTGAACAACTCCATGGGGCAAGTGGATATAGCGAGGAATTTGTGGCTACGTTATCAGTGCAGTGAAGCCATTTATGACTTCATGGGGCAAAGTGATCGTAGCAAGGAATGTTGGGTGATCGAAGTGGTGAATATCGTATACTTTACGCACTGAGTGAGAGATGTGAGGATGGATGCTATGCTTGATTGTTTGCCGTCAATATGACATGCACACCTTCCCCACCTCCGTATCTTTATATTGATTGATATGATGCCTTAGAGTGTTGTACAGTATATAGTGCTAACTCTTTGGTTGCAGGTCCAGGTTCAGGTATGTTTTAGTCTACCTGTTATTGTTCACTTTAGATGCTTATCGCTCATACCAGGCTTTGTGTCTGACCCAGAGTTTTATGTCTCCTCTTATTACTCTGGGTGCTCACACGAGCAGACTAGAGACAGGTTAGCTGGTGATGTGCGAGTAGCTGATCCGGGGGCGGGCAGGAGGCTTCCACGTATGATATATATATACACATTCTCCCTGTGTCGTTGGGGGTCGCTACTTGGGCATTAGTAGTGTACCTCATTTATCTTACTTTTGCTTTGAGACAATTTGAAAGTTGTAATAAGCTGTACTTTGGATTTCCGCTGCTTTGATGTTTAGTTTTGATTTTCAGCTTATGCACTGTCTCTCCTGTTTCACGTCAAGTATGTTATTATTATATTTTGTTCGATGCGCTGTGAGACATTCTACAGGTTCCGTGCATGTTCGTTTCCTTCTTCCTTTTCCTTCTGGCGACCTGATCCGTGCCAACTGGACATGTGTACAGCGCACTTTTGGAGTAAATGTCGGTTGGTGCGGGGCGGGCCGTCACAGTACGGTCCATTTTATTTATTTCCAAATGTTTAATTAAGTATTCTTTAGTTTATCAATGTAGTGTTCTTTAAAATTACGGTGTGTTATATTCTTCAACTGTGACCTCTGCCGAGTTAGTCGAGATCTTTTGATACCCATCGATATGTTGTTTTGTTTGCTGTTTGTCCAAGACGAACTCCTTTAAGTTCCCTTCTTGAGTAAGCTTCTGTATTATGCCCTCTATCACTTTGCACTCATCAGTCTTATGCCCATTTGTCTTGTGATACGCACAGTACTTTCCTCCACTATATGGTTCTGGGAAAATTTTAGCATTGAAAGAAACTGGAAAGTTGTTGACTCTCTCCTTTGCCGCATCATATATGAATCAGTTTGGCTTACTCAAGGACATAGAATTAGTGTTGGAGTCTTCCCACTTGGGATTCTATTGACTTCCATCAAACCCTAGAGGTTTTCGATTAAAGTCGGGCCTTCCTCTTTCGCCCTCGAAGGCCAAACTTCTTCTTCTAATAATATTGCTCATCCATGCAGATTAATTTATTTGCCTGCAAATGGAAATCTTGCAACTCTTTGCATCCATGGATGTAAAGCCCTTTCCAGAACGGAGTCTTCTCTATTTGTCCCAAATGAACGACAATGAGCTTGTCACGGTTGTCCATGTCTTTTGCTTTCAAATCCTCAACATTAAACCTTTTTAAATAATCACTCAGAGATTCTCCCTTCCTTAGCTTCATATTTGCAATGCCAGTGTAGTCCACAGTTGGATCCTTGCAGATGCAGAACTGTGTAGAGAACTCTTAAGAAAGTTGCTTCTAATAATGAATGGTATTCTCCTAGTACCAACGATACCATTTAGCAGCTGCCCTTGGAGTGTCATTGTGAATAACCGACGTCGGCCAACTCCTGAAGCATTGTAGAAATCCATTTGGCTATCAAAATCCATGAGATGATCATTTGATTCCGTAGTTCCAAGATACTTCATGGTAGGAATCTCTTCACATGTGATGGTATCACCGTATTCATAATGCCATCAGTAAAGGGGCCAACCTTTTCAGCCAAGGTTCTCTTTCCCTCACCCCAAACAAATCTTTGATAGCTTTCTTCTCTATATCCTTGATGTAAGCTTTTGTATTATCATAGCTTGATTTCTTAGCACTGTGTCCCGTTGTAGTCGAGCTCCCAGATTGCTCTTTGCTGCGTTGGTTTCCTTGGTGGTCGATTTTTGAAGCATTGAGTCTTTTTTCTTAGAGGAAGTTAAGTTGATCTTCTCCTCTCCCTCAAAATGTTGGATGGGTGTATCTCTTTGGAGACTCGACCTCGTCCCTTCGACTTGGTTTAGTATTCTTTGAAGACTTTTGTGCCTGATAATTTTTCCACAAACTTCGTATTTCAATAGGTCCTTTTTCTAGAGCCTTGATTCTAATGGCATTCTCATCTTATGAATTCAGGTTTGGAGGTTGCACTAGATTAGAGTATCCTACCTTTTCAGTAGTGTTTAATTTAAATGAAAGAGATATTTTTTTCATCGAGAGGGGCCTCATGAACTATTTCTTCTTTTATAGTGCTTAATCTTTTTGATTTCATCCTTTCCTTCCATTAAGCAACAAATTCACAAAATTAGTCCATAATAAAATAAGAGAGTCAGAAGTTCAGGCCAACCTTCTAGCACCAAAATGTTAACGATAAAAATTGTCAACACTCAGTTCTGAGAATTGATAGAGTATATATAAAGGAAATAGAGTATGGTCAATCTAGAGGACACCTTTCATAGGCTTAAGAAACCTTGTTACAAATGTATTCCCTTAGATTAAAGATGAAATAATATATATTGATATATCATAGCCCTTAATGAAAAAAGGTGATACTTCCACATCGATCCAACACACGAAAGGCCTAGGTTGTGCCGGTTATCATGTCATAAGGCTACAGTGGTCATTTGAACGTCGTGATATGTCAGTCACATTACAAAGGGATTGAAGTACAAGTGTGAATCTTAAATAAAGAATCATTGATTGTTTCGATGATTCTCCTTTCAATATGTTTGTACTTAAACTCCTCACATATGAGGTTAGTGATAAATCCATGTTAAATCAATAAGGACACAATATGATTATTGAATCGTGTATAAGTATGGTCTCGATTTTCCCAATTTCATTTATTATGAATGTATAACAATTGAGGTGGAAATCCTCAATTCAATTTCAGAATTAGGGGTTTGTCTCTTGGAAATGAGTATAAGAGTGTGGAATGAGAAAAGCTCTCCAAAATATGACCCCAATGTTCTTATTTATAGACCATTTGCGCCCCCTTTAGTAGTGATCAGGTAGGAAGCCTAAATTCGCTTCAATCCTTTGGTACCGACTCTCCTTGGTAACTTTTGGTACCAGTTTATTAGTATCGTCCCTCTTCAAAGGCTCCTGGTTTTGGAAACAATTTTCTTTCGGTGTCCTCCAGTTTCTATACCCTAGATTCAGTAGTAACTTCTTAGTGTCAGTCTATCTCCAAGAATTGCATTTATACTCCTTTCTTTGTAATTTTGGTATTACTCTTGGCAATGGTATCGATACCAAGCTTATTGGTATCGATACCAGTTTGTTTTCTCCTCTATTTTTTTGTTGGCTCCATGCTTCCATTTAGTTGTGGTATCGCCTCTATGATTTAATTCTGCTTCCATGGCACTGACTTTAGGCTTCCGCTTTCTTTTCTTTGGTGTCGAAACTAGATCAACCGCTTCATTCTTTAGTATCGACGCCAAACCAACCTTTCTCAACATGTTGGTGTCGATTACACGTTTCTGTCCTTCTTGTCTTGGTATCTGCACCAAGCAATGTGATCCCTATGTTGGTGCCGATAGCATCCTTGCTTTGGTGTTGGCTTCATTTCCTTCATCTTGATGCTTGGTGGTCGGTTGATCATCTTGTTGGTTCCTATTTTGGTGTCGACCCTAATACAAAACCCCCTCACCTTAGCCTCGGCTTTTGCGTCGAAATCTTGTAGTAACATATGGATTTTGAAATTTGTTGCCTTTTGCTTCTTCTCGGTTACTTGGATTACTCATAATCGTTTTCTTGGTTTTGTTTTTCCTTACACTTGTATTGATCAGAAGTTTCTACTTCTTTTTTCCTCTGTTCAATGGTTTTTTCGGTTTTCAGCAGGTCTACGATTGAAGGCTACTGAAAGAGAAGAAAAGGAAAGGTGGTTCTAAAAAGGGACTACTACCAATCTTAAACAAAGGGCTAGAAAGAAAACAGCAACCGCGTACCCGGGAAAAGCTACTTACTTGAATGGGGATCCTATAACAAGCGGGTACAGAGAAGGATAACCTCTTTGAGGTGAATATGTTCGAAACTTGATTAACGATGGTATTCTTGTGAATATATTAATATCAGACTTGTATACTAGAAACCAATATGCAACACTATTTTGTGCGTATCTAATAAATATACCGTCTATAGTTTTTAGCCTAATTTAAACCTTCTTTGACTTAGGAATCTCTACCCATGCAGTTAAAGCGCTTTGCGGATTCAGTCCGGTGGAGGTCCAAAAATTCAAAGTGGGGATAAAGCAAGGAAATAGTGGGATATAGCAGATGACTCTAAAATAGCACATATAACTCGTTTTCAATGTTTTTACGAATATATAGATGATAATTAAATGAAAATTTAACACTTGATTTAACTATAATTAGTACGTTCCTAATTTTAAATGATCACATATGCAAATATCGGTAAATATATGTACGCTATTGTTTAACTTAATTAAATTTAATAGAATATCGTAGTACTTTTGCTTGTAAAAATATATATTAAAAACTAATTAAAAAAACTTATTTCATAAGTTTAATAATGTATAAATATCATTTTTCAGCTCATTTCTTTTATCAAAGATAAAATGGGAATAACGTAATATAATGGATATAATGGGATCTATTGGCAATAGGGCATTATAGTGGAGCTTAAAGCAGAAAGGCTATACTAGAGGCTACTTGATAAAACGTAGGGGTAGTAATCCGCTATGAGATATAGCGGAGTTATAATGGGTAATAGCAGGGTTTCAACTATACAGATTTCTACTTTGGCAAGACACCACCCCCACATTTTTAAGTATTTGTATGAAGATGGTCTACTCTTCTAAAGTTCACATGGTGATTTGGATGTTTTCTTTTGGGTATTTTATTCAATATGTGATTTGCGCTTATTATAGCTTCTTCGCAGAAATTGTTTGGCAAATGAGAGCTAATTAGCAAGGCATTCATCATTTCTTTAATTGTTCTATTTTTACATTTAATGATTCCATTACATTGAGGTGAATAAGGGGTCGTTGTTTGGTATAGAGCACCATTTTGAGCACAAAATTCCTCGAAAAGGAATTCATATTCTCCTCCCCTATCGCTCCTTAAAGCTTTTATTTTCTTATTTAGTTAATTTTTAACTTCAAACTTATAATTTTTAAACATCTCAAATGCCTCGCCCTTTGTTCTTAAAAGGTATACATAACAATATCTAGTACAATCGTCAATAAATGTGATAAAGCATCGCTTTCCACTTCTAGTTTGACACATTTTTAAATCCCCTACATCTATTTGTTTCAAATCTAAGGGCTTAGTATCTCTCTCAATATGTTGAAATGAGATTCTTGGCAGTTTTGCTTCAACACAAGTTTGGCATTTATCATTAGAATTTATTTTGTATTTTGGTATAAATTCTAAGTTAAGTAGTTTTCTCAATGTATCGAAATACACATGACCTAATCTAACATGCTATAAGTTAAAGGAGTCAAAACATAAACAAAAGTAGTTATTTTATTTATATAATTAGGTACAATAGTTGTTACATTCATTTTGAATATTCCATCAATTACATACCCCCTTCCTATATACACTTCATTCTTAGATTGTACAAATTTATCGGCTACAAAAGTAAGTCTAAGGCCATGTTTGCTAAGTAGCAATCCAAAAACTAAATTTCTGCGAATTTCTAGAGCATGAAGAACATCAGTTAGAGTGAGTTCTTTCCCAAAAGTCAATTTCAATACAATCTTTCCCTTGCCTTCGACCTTCGACGTGGATGAGTTACCTATAAACAGGTTCTTCATTAGTAGCATTTTTGTAGTCTGCGAACATCCACTTTTTTTACACATATATGCCTAGCAGCTTCTGCATCTACAAACCACTCCTTGTTATTACCAGCTAGGTTGCGTTCTGAAACAGCCACACACAATTCCATTTTAGAAACACTGCTTGAAATTTCTGCCATACTCGCGTCAGACCTATTTTTGCATGGTCTGTGGCATTCTGTACTTTGTGGCCCTTCTTTCCGCAATTGTGGTATGACCCCTGAAACTTCTTTGATTTCTTAGGATGGTTGTCACTTTTTCTTTTGTTGGACATGTCTGACTCGATAACGTTTGCTTTAGCAACTATATTCTGAGGAATCTTTTTCTCAAAATTCCTATTATCTTCCTCAATTCACTACGCCATAAGCGGGCATATTCGACGCTTTTTGTGGGCGTTGCAAGCTAAGCGTCGCAAACAAAGTGTTGCGAACAAAGCGTTGTTAAAGCTATGCTTCCTTTTGATCTTCTGCAACAATACTCAAAAGTCATTGTAGCCGACGTGAATGCACTATTGCGGTGGGAATTCTAGTGTTGTGACATGCAACACTAGCTAAAAGTGTTGTGTTACATATATACAATCCAGCTCATCGATCCACGTTATCAGCATAAACAAAGCCGCAACCGTGGAAGCATGATTAATCCAAAGATTCAAACCAATCCATCCTTCCTCAATGTGAAATTTTGGTGCGATGTTTCCCTGCTTCACGAAATACTTCCCCACAGGGGCGTTTTTGTTCTTTACAACCATAAGTTATTTCTTCATTCGGTCCCAATCTCTGTACTAATTTCCATTTTCAGACTCAAATCCAATTTCAAAGTTCTCGTTGTCGAATTTTAGGTTGAACCCTATTTTCCCTCTGAACCTGAAGCTTCCTCTGAATCAAAGCTAACATGTGTAACTTGAGCATCGTCTGATTATCGGGTAATTTCTTATTCGATTTGATATCAATTGAATGTAAGATCGAAAGTCGTTTTTTTCAAGTGAATAAGTTCAATTTTTAAAGCTAAATTTGTACGACAGAACTGCCAAAACTAAATTAAATTTGTTAAGTAGCTAAATCCCATTGATCGATCGTGATTTTTTATGTCTGAAAGATAGAAGTAAGAAACTGATACGAGCAGCACCTCATCAGCCACACAAGATGTGAATGCACGACCCAAAAGAACTATTAGGCCACCAAGGAGATTTCTAGAGTGAACAAGGTAGAAATGGATGTGCAGATAACTACAAATGAAAACGTACCTTCTGTTCTTTGCCTTAATTTGCATTGTATCCGTTTTTCTGAATTCTGCTGTATTTCCTGCAAAGTTGTATTTCTGCAGAAACTGTATTTCTGCACAAAGGCTGTGCATAGAGCAGTAGCTTTAGGACACGTGGCCAAAGTAGTTGAGCCATCGGTTATATATGTTTGGAAAAACTAGTATTATGATATGAAGAAATTTTCTACTGTCATCCTTTTCTCCAATATTTCTTTCTCTTCCTCACTTAATTTCTGCTACCCTCTCCATCTATAACTTCTACCGTAACAAATTGGTGCTTTTGTTGCTCGTTCTCCTCTCCCTCTCTCCCTAATATCCAAACTCAACCACCACCATG
Source organism: Allium sativum (assembly GCA_030737875.1). Taxonomy (NCBI): domain Eukaryota; kingdom Viridiplantae; phylum Streptophyta; class Magnoliopsida; order Asparagales; family Amaryllidaceae; genus Allium; species Allium sativum. The sequence goes on along the minus strand of CM060910.1, from coordinate 195,653,960 downwards.
ACTAAGGTCGACAAGGCCCTTTAACAACTCAGCCACCACCAAGAAACCATCTCCACCATCCAACAAAACCAAGAAACCCAAAACGCCAACATTAATGACATCAAAGCTGCCATTCATGACCTCACCCAAACCATGGGCAGCTTCACACAACGGCTAGACACCCTACCGCAAACTTCACCTGACAGCCAAACAACAACTATTCATCACCCATCGCCCAGGAAACCCCCATTATTATCAACTCCATTAACCACCCGAATACCCAAATGCACCATATTCTCTTTTGATGGTTCAAATCCACATGGCTGGATTTTCTAGGCCGACATATTTTTTGCATATTACTCTACACCCGAAGATCAACGAGTCGATCTAGCCAGCTTCCACATGACCGGCCAAGCACTCTCTTAGTTCCAATGGATGCATCGCAACAAACAAGTATCTACATGGACAACATTGACGAGAGCCATGGAGCAATGTTTTGGTCCCCCGACATTCCTTAACCCTCAAGCTATGCTGTTCAAACTCAAGCAGCTTTCATCCGTCGAAAACTACCAATCCACATTCGAAAACCTTTGTAACCGCATCACCACACTTCCACAAGAATCCATTTTACAATGTTTCATATTTGGCCTTAAACCGCATATACAAAATGACATCCATCTCCCCAAACCCCCAACCACAGCTGATGCTATTGAAGCTGCCAAAATAGTTGAACGCAAATACACAGACCACCCCAAAATACCATTCTCCAAAACCAACCAGTACACTCCAATGCCACCAAATAGCCACATATCCACTTAGTCATTAACCCAAACACCACAAGTGCAATCATCTAAACAAACCATTCCTGTAAAACAACTGACCACCGCAGAAATGCAAATCCGCAAACAACAAGGGCTTTGTTTCAACTGCAATGAAAAATACCACTTCGGCCACCTGTTGCAAACCCGCCCATATCCTTATGATATTACCAGATATTTTCCCCGATGACACATCCCCACCGCCAGTATCTAGAAACCCCACAGAACCCGACCCACCACCACCTACCATCACCAAACATAAAAACACTAATTCAATTCCCACACAGCCACATGAAATCTCCTTTCATGCCTTAACCAGATCATGTAACCCCCGCGCCATTCGCCTTCCAGCATCCATCAACGGCAACCCCATTTCGATCCTCGTCAACACAGGCTCCACACACAATTATATCCATCCCAAAGCCGCTAACTTCCTAGGCCTCAACCCAAATCGCTCTACGTCCTTCGTAGTAACCGTCGGAAATGGTGAACAGCTCCATAGCTCCACCAGCTGCGTCGACGTGGACGTCCACATCCAAGCAACCAGATTCTCCATCGACTTTCACTTACTAGAAATATCAGGGTCCGACGCTGTTTGTGGCATTCAGTGGTTAGAAACGCTAGGACCTATAAACATGGATCACAAGCAATTAACGATGGCATTCAATTTTAATAATTAGCCTGTGGTGCTAACTGGGCTGGGCCCAAATGCCACACCCTCCCAAATATCGGTCCAACAATTAAAGCGTTTGGAAAATACTTCAGCCATCTCCACTTTCCTATACCTGCAATTACATATACCTGAACCGTTACCAACGTTACACAAACCCACCAACGATCCACATTTAACCAAACTTCTCCAATCCCATAACCACGTTTTCTCCACTCCCAATGAACTGCCACCAAATCGTGCCCTCGATCACCACATTAACTTTAACCCCAATTTACGACTCGTTAATACTAAACCATACTGTTACCCATATTTTCAAAAAAATGAACTAGAACGACAAGTCCAAGAAATGCTCAAATCCAACCTTATCCAACCATCTACCAGCCCATTCTCCTCACCCGTACTTTTAGTCAAAAAGAAAGATGGGTTATGGCGTATTTGTGTTGACTATCGCGCCCTCAATGCCATCACTATAAAAGACCGCTTTCCAATTCCAACAGTTGACAAGATACTAGACGAACTTTACGGTGCTACTTTCTTTTCCAAACTAGATCTACGAAGTGGTTATTTTCAAATCCGTGTCCATCCACCAGACATCCCCAAAACAGCATTCCATACACATGACAGCCACTATGAATTTTTGGTGATGTCGTTCGGTTTAACCAATTCCCCATCCACATTTCAAGCCACCATGAACAATATCTTCCGTCCATATTTGAGAAAATCTATTCTCTTTTTTTGATGATATCTTAGTATACAGTCCATCTTGGAACTCTCACATAGAACACCTTCAAACTACCCTTCAAATTCTCGACCGCCACAAAATTTTTGCCAACCGTGATAAGTGTGCCTTCGGCCTTACCCAACTTAACTATTTAGGACACATCATTTCGGCCGAAGGAGTGCAAATAGACCCATCTAAAGTCGACTCTATAATTCAGTGGCCTAGCCCAACGTCGGTCACAGCCGTGAGAGGATTTTTAGGCCTCACCGGTTACTACCGCAGATTCATCAAAAATTACGCACTGATTGCAGCCCCGTTAACAGATCTACTTAAAACCGATGCTTTCCTTTGGACTGCAAAAGCCCAACAAGCTTTCGAAACACTTAAACTTGCCGTATCCCATAACCCAACCCTCTCATAACCCGACTTTATTAAACCCTTCATTGTAACTACTGATGCTTCAGCACTGGCGGTTGGGGTTGTTCTTTCCCAATCAAAGCACCCCATCGCTTTTTTTAGCCTCAAACTATTGCAGCATCTCCAAAAGGCATCCACTTATTCCCGTGAGATGTACGCCATCACTGCAGCAGTCAAGAAGTGGCGCCACTACCTGCTTGGAAGAACCTTTCAGATTTTCACAGATTACAAAAGCCTACGTAAGTTAGCCTCGCAATCAATCCAAACCCCTGAGCAACAAAAGTGGTAAACTAAGCTACTTGGCTTTGATTTCACGATTCACTACCAACCTGGAAAATAAAATGTGGTGGCGGATACCCTTTCAAGATTCATCGAAGCCGCCACGATGACAACAATATCTGGACCGACATTTCCACTTCTAGCCGATATTCAAGCAGTGTTGCCGGAGGATCCCAAATCTCGAACACTTATCAATCAACTACGTGCAGGTAAATGCCTTAACCCCAAATTCCAGTTACGCAATAATTTACTTTTTTGGGGTTCACGTGTTTATGTTCCTACCAATGAGGAATTGCAAACTAAAATCATTTCCGAGTTTCACGATTCAAAAACTGGGGGGCACTTAGGAATCAAAAGCACTATTGCTCAAATCGCCAGTAACTTCTTTTAGCCAAATCTCACTGCTACTATCCCGAAATTTGTCCATGAATGTTCCATTTGCCTTCAAACCAAACCCGATAACACCCCACACAAAGGCCTTCTCCAACCACTACCCATGCCGGATCAAGTTTGGGAAGATATAGCCATGGATTTCATCACCAATTTACCGGCATCCGCAGGAAAACCACTGTTTGGGTAATCATTGACAGGCTGTCCAAATACGCCCACTTTTGCGCACTACCTGCATCTGTTTCAGCAACACGACTAGCCTTCCACTTTATTCAAGAATACGTTCGATTGCATGGCTTCCCACGCTCAATAGTACTAGATAGAGATCGAATATTCACTAGTCAATTTTGGAAGGAAATGTTCCATCTCCATGGCACGAAACTACGTATGAGCAGCGCTTACCACCCCCAAACCGATGGTCAATCCGATGTGCTTAATCGCTGTCTAGAAACATACTTGCGCGCCATCGTAGGTAACATGCCGAATAAATGGGCAAAGTGTCTTCCGTAGGCAGAATGGTGGTATAACACTACAGTCAATTATTCCATTAATACCACCCCCTTCCATGTTGTGTATGGCCGCCCCATCACCCACCATATCTAACTACATTGAAAATTCCACAACCCTCCCGGAAATTGAGACTTGGGCGCTATCCCCTGACACATTGCTACGAACCATCAAAGAAACCCTCCGCAAAGCCCAGTCACGCATGAAAAATCTTATCGACCAGCACCGCAGCGACAAAGAATACAGTATTGGGTCATGGGTGTATATTAAACTCCAACCATATCGTCAGTCCTCGCTTCGCAACAACCATTGTTAGAAATAAACTTGTTTTTTAGGAAAATATTAATTGTGCAATGAATTTAATTATTGTATTAATGGAATGCTAAAATAAATGGTAAAAGATACCAAATGGAATTTAATATGTTATGGAAAGTAGAAATTAGGGGTTAATGAAAATTCTAAAGAAGAAGATTCCAGAATCCTTGTAATGCTATAAATGTAAGTGTAATATCTCAATTTGTGGTATGAAAAAAATGAAGCAATGAAAGTTTTCTTAATTATTCTTCTTTCTTCTAATTTCTTCTTCTTCCACCTCTAAAATTTCCAACAAAGTGGTATTAGAGCCAGGTTAAAAGAGGTGGGGGAGATGAAAATAGCTAACTAGTTAAGTCAGCAAGAGAGTTCAAAGAATAATTTTCCCAAAAAAAACCAATCGGAAAGCTTATTTGATTTCAATGGCCGAAGTGGTAGAAGAAGAAGAGAAAGGATCTCCGCACACCGTTGATCCAACATCCCAGTAGCAGAAGAATGGAAAATCTGAAAAGTCTGTCGAAGAAGATGAAAACGAAGAAGACGAGGAGCTCCTAAAGGCAAGAGCTTTGGAGAAAAGAAAGCAGCAAACTTGCAGCAGCCATCGAAGCTGATGTTGAACATGGCACAAGTGGTCGTGGAAGAAATTTTATTTTAGAATTGTTGGTGAGAAAGTGCACCATGGAGAGAAAGTACTCCAATATTAATTTTTTTAAAGGTGATGAGAGAGTGCATTACAAATCGAAGAGAAAGTGCTTCGTTAACTTTTAAAGGTGATGAGAGTGTGCATCATAAATCGAAGAAAAAGTGCTTTGTTAATTTTTGAAGGTGATGAGAGAGTGCATCATAAACCGAAGAGAAAGTGCTTCGAATCAAGGAATCTGTTTGGAGTAAAAACCAAGTTTAACGGAGGATGTCGGAAATAAACTTGGTTTTTAGGAAAATATTAATTGTGTAATGAATTTAATTATTGTATTAATGGAATGCTAAAATAAATGGTAAGAGTTATCAAATGAAATTTGATATGTTAAGGAAAGTAGAAATTAGGGGTTAAGGAAAATTCTAGAGAAGAAGACTTTAGGATCCTTGTAATGCTATAAATGTAAGTGTAATCTCTCATTTTGTGGTATGAAAAAAATGAAGCAATGGAAGTTTTCTTAATTATTCTTCTTTCTTCTAATTTCTTCTTATTCCTCCTCCAAAATTTCCAACAACCATCACAAGCTGTCCAAAAAGTATTACGGACCCTTTCAAATAGCTGAACGAATCGGTCCAATTGCCTATAAACTGATCCTACCATCTGAATCACGCATACACCCGGTCTTCCATGTCTCACTGCTCAAACTATGCCCCAATCCATCAGAACCACTAATACTGCCGCCAGCCACATATTGCAATGGCCATGAGGACAAGGTCAATTTTGAAGGGATAGGCAATGATACGAGCAGCACCTCATAAGCTACACAAGACGAGAATGCACAGCCCAAAAGAACTATTAGGCCACCAAGGAGATTTCTAGAGTGAACAAGGTAGCAATGGACGTGCAGGTAACTACAAATGAAAACATACCTTTTGTTTTTCCTTAATTTGCATTGTATCCGTTTTTTCTAAATTCTGTTGTATTTCCTGCAAAGTTGTATTTCTGCAAAAGTTGTATTTTTGCACAAAGGCTGTGCATGGAGCAGTAGCTTTAGGACATGTGGCCAAAGTAGTTGAGCCATTGGTTATACTAGTGTGTAACCCGTGCGTTGCACACGTTATTTTTCAAAATATAACATTTGCACTATTATTGATAAAAAAATAAAAGCCTATTATGCATTTTAAGTAAAATATTTGATTTTTAAAACAAAATTTTAAAATTATAATGTATAATTTTATGTTATATATCTTGCACAATGGGCTTGAGAAAGAAAGTATCTTCGCTATTTACTTATTTAATCAAGTGACTTTTTCAAAGTATGTTAAATTTTTTACTTATGTTATTGGTTTACTTAGTTGACTCAGATGCGAGTATTAAGAAGAAGAAAAAGATCAGTGGAAAATTAAAATTTATGAAAGATATTGAACTTGTAACATATTTAATTACAATATTTAAATGACAAATCAAGCTTGTTAACCATGTATGATTACAATGTATATGTTCAATTCAATGTAGCAACGACTATGGACTACTATAAGACGACAAATATCATCAAAGTAAAAAAAATGTATGAGCAACCATTGCAAGTTTTCGTTAGCTATTATTTCAAAACCGTTGGTATGTATTAAAACAAATAAAAAGTTGCAACCTCAAAGAAAAAACAATCATCATGCATCACTTGCTTTTCGAACAGCCTTGGAAAGAAGACTTTGTCATCTCCATCTAAAAATAGAATATGGCATATTTATTACACATGAGTAAAATATATGGAAGACAACATAAAGTAAGATGTATGGGTAAATAATGAAAATCTAAAAAGAAAAAAAATGCAAAAATAAAACATCAGAAAGTAGAACCAAAGAAACCATGTTAAATGCTAGGACAAAACAAAATTTCACCATAAATGACCTTGTGACATATGGTTTAACGTTTTAAGTCATACTTTTAATTCTAATCTGAAATTTAGACTCGTTGAAACAAATAATTGACATAAATTTTTTTCTTGGAAATAACTAAAAATATAATAAAAATTGATAAGTCACAATACATACCATTTAATCATTAGAAACATAACTGAAAGGTCACACTGTATAATCACAAATTATACAACTTTCCACATATTAACTAAAGATCAATGAACGAATTCCAAAGTTTAAATGTTGGCTGATTTTATATTTCAAGTGACCAAAACATATTCATACAACAATAAATACGATTAAACATAAAAAGCTTATAGTTATGTAGATTATGTTTATTTTCTTATTCAATTGTGATAAGAAAAAAAATGACAGTATTAGTTAGCATGGGTAAGGCAATGATTTGCAAGAAAAGAACAAAAATGATACATTTATGTTACGCTTATTCTCTCACTTATTTAAGGAAAAATGAATTAAATAAAGATATATTTTTAGGAGAATGATAATATTTTCAACTAAAGGAATATACATAATCCAAAATTAGGATTGTGTTCCAATAATAACATAAAAAGCAGAAACATTGATAGCAAATGGCATTATGTGCATATTAGCAAAGAACAATATAAAGAGCAACTCAAATAATAGAAGAACAAAATCTCAACAGCAAATCAAACATAACGACTTTTTGAATTTATCGACAAATATTTAAGTCAGTCCATGAGGAATGAACTAAGCAGCTAAGCGTGATATTTTATAAAGGCCAAGAGCCAAATTTCCTCTCTACCTGTTTGAATAGCTGTCTTCATAAGTGTATGAAAACGCATTTTAAAACTACTTATTTTGGTCTACTATTAGGTCAAAATCACCATATATAACGTTCTATAGTAAAGTAGCTCTTTCTCCTTACCTTTGTAGCCAAGTCAATACGAATTCAATATTCAGTTTATGTATCACATCAAAGCATATAGTGCACGCATCATATATTAAGCAAGATACAATCCAATTTCAAACTCTCAAAGCAGTGGGTAACAATCAAGAACATACTCTGCATTGCAACACCCACACTTCCTGTATTTGTAAATGCTTTGCCTCGAAAATATCATGCACATGCTATGTACACATTACACAGAAATGTTGATATTGAAGAAGAAATGATGGAGCCCCCATATTATCACAAAACCAATTGGCTATGTGAAGGGTGAACTCATTATAGTTATACAGGATTCATTTTACAAATTCCCCAATGTGGGACTTGTCTCAACACGCCCCCGCACGTGTGGCATATCATGAGCCTAACACGTGGACCTTTATATTGGGTGACGTGGATAAGTGTGGCATTGTGCGCACGAATTAAACCCGCTCTGATACCATGAAGAAGAAATGATGGAGCCCCCATATTATCACAAAACCAATTGGCTATGTGAAGGGTGAACTCATTATAGTTATACAGGATTCATTTTACAAATTCCCCAATGTGGGACTTGTCTCAACAGATATCTCAAAATTCTGTTCCAATAGAGCAGGGAATCATGTTCTTCTAAGCTAATACTCATTGTTTACACACATAGTAATGCATTGCATCTATTAAGTTTCCGGTAATGCTTATCTCTGCTCTTTGTCCATATTTACAATATATAATATACAACACTTTGATACATACGCATAAATTAAGCTGATAAGCTCTCATGTAATTCCGGTTGCAACAGATCTTCCTCTCAGCATTTGAGCAAACTCCTATCCCTTATTAAGTAGCTTTAGCCCATCAGATCTAAAGATATTCAGTTACTCTTCAATGTTAAGATACTGCCAATGAATTTTAATTCTAAAAAGCTCCTCAAAGCAGACTTTGTTGGATACTCATTAATTGCCGGGCTGAAGCAAATAAGGAGCCACTATAAGCAACAGCAAGTGGAAGAAACAACAATTGAATATATGAAACAATTATAATATTTAGTTTACAACCAGTAATCAAAAAAGCGGATGGACTCAAAAGGAAAAAATAATTTGCCATAATAAATTCATTATATGATAGTTTAACCTTATAAGTTAAAGCACAAATTGTAAGAACTATACAATATGGTAAGAACAAACATATTGATCCTATATTTATAGTCATCACCATATTAATAAAATAAGAACCTCATAGCATCAACGTGACATAAAATAAACAAACTGGCAGAAAAGGAAAATTAGTGCACATTAAACTGAATCCTATATATGGCGACAAATAAATAATGATTAGAAAAAGGTGATAGCTTAAGAACAATTTATGAAATACCTTGCCATCTTGGTTGTCATTCTAACATTATTGAGTAATTAATTAGTTAATATATTATTGTCTATGCTAATATAAATTGATTGAAAATGATAAGTTATTCACACTAAATTGAATCCTAAATATACAAAGTAGAAAAATATGATAGTCAACCATGAATCGTGAAATTTATGTTTACTTTGGTCTTCATTTTGTGTGGCAACAGCATCCTATTTGTTAGTATGTTACTATTGTGCAAATATTAATTCAGTTCTTCCAAATTTTACTTCTGAATGTGGGAATACATACACAGTACGGTTTTAAATTTCCATTAGAAACCCGTAGTGCGAATTAAATGTGTCATTTTTCTACAATTAGTCGTCTATATTTTTTCCCTTTATTTCCTTTTATATTATAAAAATTAGCATCATTATACTGAGAAATCTTTGTTTTAGTAGTAGCCAATTCTCATAATCTCATGTATCTTACCTTTTTTTGAATCTTAGAAAAATGAAACAAATGATACTTCACGTATATGAAAATTTTGGTTGTATAATGGAACAAAAAGTGATAAGGACCCTTGATGCAATTAATGCAATGGTACATAGTTGAAAGGATACACACATATACATATATACATACATATATTATTTTAATAAGTGACTATAATATTATGAGTAGCAATAATATCTTATTGAAACACACAACTATATTATTATAAGTGACTATATTATTATAAGTGACTATATTATTGAAACACACAACCAAGTGATTTATAAGTGACTATATTATTGAAACACACAACTATATTATTATAAGTGACTATGTTATTGAAACACACAGCTATATTATTATTGAAACAAATAACATAGTTGTGTGCTTTAATAGAAATTTAGTTGTGTGTTTCAATAATATAGTCAGTTATAATCATGTTTCAATAATATAGTCACTTATAATCATGCAATTAATGCAATGATACATAATTTCGTAGCATTGATATCATGCAATATTATAAGTAACAATTCTAATTTTTTAGATACGTGATTGTGACTATATTATTGAAACACACAACTAAATTTCCTCTAAAACTTGCCTATGTCTAAATATTACATATCTTTGTCATGACCAAAACTCAAACAAAAAACATGCATCAAATTCACTTTCCATTCCACCTTTTTATCCGACAGAAGCAAAAACATGAAATATAAGGGACTAAGGGTAGTCAATGTAGAAATTGAAATTGCCACACGGAAAACTGGAAAACTAAATTATCTATGGTAAAAGATGTATAAAAGTAGTATTCCGACTGTAATGGTAAGCAGAGGAGAGTGTTTCATTGCTTAAAATTGCACATCACTTAAAAGCCCTTGCTTGAGAAAGCATAAAATTTGAATAACAACCTTTAATTATTATATAAAAAAGTTATCCAAATTATAATCAAAAAAGCAATGTATATATTTATTGAAAGATAAAGCCTATGCTTTTTTATCAACATACTTCGCACCATACACCAAAATTCACTATTATTGAATCTAAAATATCTTCGTAGAGTAGGTGTAAATGTATAAAGGTTTTTATTACGGAGAAATGATCAACGTTATAGAATGAATCAAGTTTGTGTAAGAAAAAATATTTTATGTTTATTGTCGAATTAGTTAGTATATGAGCAGAAAGGCACACGTTCACCGATATACAGTACTTCATAAAGAGATTCTAGTAAAGGAAAATTTTATTATTTTACAATAGCAATCAAACAAACACAAAAAGCACAACCAAATTTGAAATTCAAAAGACAATTTTTTATTTTAACCAACATGACGGAAATATGAATAATATTATTTTATATGAGGACCCTCTTAATTGACATGGAATTAAAGATAGAAAATTAAATTCTAGCTAAAGCTAATGTTTACCTGATAACGAAATGGATTATCATGCAGGTAATTAGACTTATATTAATATTTACCTGATAATCAAAGAAAGGACAACAGCTGGTAAACAATTTATCTACTACCAAATTACATAATCCCTCCTTAGAAACATTTACCTAATGACCAGTAGGAAACATTAAGCAATGTTACAAAAACTATATTAGCGTCAAAAATTTGACTAACTATAAATGCATGTTTTATAGAAGAAATTAAGCGAGGATGTTGTAACTTTTGAACATATTTCACTTTTACAGGTGGCTTAAGGTTAACATAGATAATGTAAAAGAAAGAAGCAAATAAAATTTGAAGCAATGTTCTCTATTGTATCATGGATATATTTTATTCTCGTGTGATTTATTAAACTGTCGAAGGTTAAAATACATAACTGTAATTACATAATTGATTAAAAAATTTAATGTGTTAACATAGTGAAATGGATTCATTGATTCGGTAAATTAAGAAATAATACCTAAACTAAAGCCTGATGCTTTCAACTTCAAATGGAAGACAGATGACTACTAATCATTACAAAATATCAATATCAAAACCACTACTTTTTTTGGCAAATTTTTAAATTTGTTTGCAGCCATAAGTTAGCAATATAAAACAGCTCTATGAAAGTAATATGAGACAACTTGACAAAATCTATTTCATTTATTTATCAAAACCATCAAATAAAACACCAAAACAAATGCCATCACATATCCGCAAAATGAACAGTGTTTGATGTTGATTCAAATTACAATAATACACTTCTATCCTAAAGAGAAAAAAAACATGTTTTTTACATGTTGAAAAGTCTTCATAATTTTTTTTCATAAGCTCTGATACCGATTATAAATAAAAAAAACTATTTACTAAAAGCAAGGAATACAAATTCCAACTATAAATTAAATGTTGCAGGCCTTGCCACTTCGATGACCACTTCTTTAGACTTCTGCTCAAGATCGCTTTACATTCAGAAACCTATTGGTCAACTATGTCTGTACTTCTAAAAATGAATGAGAGGTAAACTTCTTCGCAAGAAGAATCAAAACTACTCGAGCATACCAAAGCATGATGAATTCCACATGTATTAGCACATTTCTAAAACTAACTAATGGAATTATCATCACCTTGTGTACATTATAGTCACAAAGACAACAGGAAATTAAAATGTGAATCTAAGAGCACAATAGATAAATTCTAAAACTAACAAAAAATACTCTCTTTCTCAGGCGGGAAGAGAAATCAGAATGAGTAGCCAAATCCGATCTTCAAAGGAAGATGGTGAACATGAGAGCTGGCATGCACAATAGCGACAGAAAAACTCAGGAAGAAAGGACCGGGACAGCGACAGCTGGAAAAACGCGTTGTATGATGATTCATGTAGACTTAAATGACAACTAAAAGAGGGAAAGAAGGGCAGGACATGCAGCAAATTAAATCCATGGGATGATGTGATGCACGGATGGTGAGAAGGCAGATCGGCATGAGTCTTTTAGGGAGAGAAAGCAAAGCTATTTGGGGAAGGAAATCCTAAAACACAAAAGCAATGTGCGCTGTTTCAGTTTTAAATAAATTTTAGAGTGCTTGTGTGCTCTGGATTGCTAATTCGTAGTATAGAACCAGAACAAGGAATAAAATAATCAATATGGTTGATCAAAAGAATAGGCAAATAAAGCACCATAATATGTATCTCAGAATAGGATATGGAAGAATAGAAGCTTGAATTCAGTAATTATTCTTGAAACTAACATTCAAAATAAATTAACTTAACAATATGAGTATACAAAAGACAACATAAGCCTCATGCTTTTATTTTCTAAACTATCCTAACAACAGAGGAACCACTCCAAAAGTTTTAAAATAAATCAGATGAAAATAAAATGGAAATTCATGTCAAATACGAACAATCCAAATTTAAAACATCTCTAATACAACTAAGTACGATAGTTGTGAGAAAATTATATCAAGATAAGAACCCATAAATCTAAGATGTTGACATTACCTAAATAGGAAGTTGAAGCTGTAAAAAAATTAAGCGATAACAGTAGTTAACTTCAGCTTAGAGTAGGCATCGTACTTCTGAAATAACAGAGGGAATCAGTGAATTACGTGAAACATTTCGTTGTTTGAAATAAAATTGAGGGAGAACATAACTGGAACAGTCGAATAAAATTCCATACCTAAATTAAAACCAAAATCCACCCATTTTTTGATATAATGATTAGAACAAGACTAAAAGTTTGGTGCTAACCTAGTAGCGATGACACAACATTTCATTAATGTAGCTTAGTCGGCATGGCGGTGAGTCCGAGCCATAGGGCTGGCGATGGTGGTAGAAGGAGAGGACAAAGATGGTAGATTATGAAAAGGCATTAACGGAGAATTGGACAGACTTTTGGAGCTGAATGAAAAAGAACTGGATTCTCTTTATGTGAAAACAAAAGAAGATGCAGAGAGACATAAAGGATAACTAATGAAACAAAAATGCGGCTGTTGGTTTTAACATTAGTGAGGAGGCCTGTGAGCTCTTGAAATGTTACTCATTAGTTATAATATAGTATAGATACTTTGTACCAAGAATATCAAAGATCCATTTACTCTCAGTAGAGTAAAAACATGATGTAATTATGATGATTTTGTTTCTACGGATGATCTAAAACAATCACACATGAGTTTAGTCAATCTTTAATTGAAAAGGATATAAGGTAGATTTCATTATTCAAAGCTATCAAACAAATTCTACAATGGAAACTATAAACTCTAGAGAATGAAATAAAGTGTGTTAAAAAAACACCTGTCAATTATACTGGTCATATGACCAAGAGTTCTTGAAACTTCATAAACAAAAATAGTCCTGTCAAGCAAAGATCATATCAAATTCAAAGATAATGAAACAATATGAGGAAACATGATATCCTTCTCATTCACATATTCGGCTATAAAAGAGCATTTCGGCATATAAGAAATAAGATATATAAACACAGACATATGAAAATGAAATTAATATTTGCTTTTCTGTCATATTCACATCGAACAGGTCGTGGAATTAATATTATGAAAACCAATATATCATAATCTGAATAAAAATGTTATAAGTACAAAATCATAACATTGAACGGGTTCTGGAATATGGTCAGAATAAAAATTATTGTGAAACTTCTTTTGACTTTTCAACAGTTGTAGAATACTTAAGTAAATAAATAATCAAATTTTCAATTAGACATACCGAGGGAATAACAACGTTAGATCTCTGAAAATGCATGATTTTCTGACCAGAGAAGAGGAATTGAAAGTAGCACAGCACAACCGAAGTTTAAATCGAGCCATGAGAACGACCGAGGCAGACGTGAGAAGTAATGGACGGGAAATCCTACTGACGACGATGGGATGCGAACACTGTTCTCCTCTTTGAATATGAATCTGTGGAAATTTACAAAATGAAATTTAGGGTTAGTCGTAAAAAGGGAGAATGGGAGAGCGACGAAGAAATTTAACAGAAGGAAAAATATTAAGCGAGAAAATTAGTGTTACAGAGACGGTACCCCAAACATCTTTGGCATGATTTTGGAAAAGAAAGCAAAATGAAAATTAGGGTTAGCCGTAAAAAGGGAGAAAGGAGACAGAGGAAGAAATTCAACTCACTAACTAATTATTACAGTATAGCATAAAGTATCCCGAGAGAATAAAGGGGAGGGAAAATTTATATTATTGTACTATTTTGATTTAATAAAAAATATCTTTAGAGTTTTAAGGAGAATTGAGAGATTTGAGAGAATTAAGGGGAATTGAGAGAATTGAGAGAATGAAGGAGAGAGCTTGAAATTCTTCTGCTTTACTATTATTTAATAGATATGTATGGAAAAACTAGTATAATGATATGAAGAAATTTTCTACTGTCATCCTTCTCTCCAATATTTCTTTCTCTTCCTCACTTAATTTTTGCTACCTTCTCTGTCTATAACTTCTGCCGTAACAGAAACACTAAACATAGCCTTATCTAGTCATATCGATAGTTGAAATGAAAAGCGAGGGAATCAAAAAACTGTTGGTTGTAGCACTTGAATGTTAGAGTGAGTTAGGATGCTCGGGAAATGGATTTAAGTAGGAGATTATGTTTATGTTTTTGTCTAAGGTGAATGAAATATCTTATTTTTAGAACTGTGGTATTGAAAGGGAAAGATTCTAAGAAGTTCCTGGAACTTAGCCTGAAGTTTATGCGAAACAAAATTAAATAGGAGATTATGTTTATGTTTATGCTAGAGTGAGGTAAAGGTTGATGTTGTGGTTTGGGGTTAAGGATTGTTTGTACAATGGTGAATGAAGATGATGAAAGTGGATGTCTCAGGTTGATGTGATATATTGTGATGAAAGTGGATGTCTCTAGTTGATGTGATTTATGTTTAGAAGGAGATGATGGGTGGGTTTCAAGGTTATGGTTTGGTGTTTTAGTTGCAAATGTTTTGATTTCTTATGGTGGAGGATGTTGTATTTTGAATGTGGAGTTTGTGAGTTGAGACTGCGTATTTGGTTGAAGTGGTCAGACCCTGTAGGCAGTGGTGATCAAAGAGGAGTTGCGCGCAAAGGTATGTTCTAGGTTATGGTTTGTGAATTTGATTTTGTCAGGTTGTGGTTTGGGAGAGATGTGACAGTACAGTAGATGGTGGTTATTGAGGCAGAATACAGTTGTGGGTAGTGAAGGAATTAAAGTTGTGGAAAAGTTCCACTTTGGACTTTTTATCTATTATTCTGAGTTGTTTTACCACATTGGATTTTAATATTAAATTTCTCTTTGAATTGGTCTTGCCCTTCATTCTCTTCACTGGATTTTGATATTAGTCTTGCAGGTTCTTTCTTCTGTTTTTTCATTCTTCCTCACTGGGCTGGTTAATTTTTTTGCCTAATATGTTTGTTAAGTCTTCATTTATTCTTATCTTTAATACTATATTATTTGTACCATTGTCTTTCTTTTGTAAGCTTGATTATTTAAGATTACTCTGGCTTAACGCATGTATAGTGATAAAATGTGTATGTCTTATTTTAGTTGTGCACCTATTGGCTTGATTTTGAATTTATGTTCCTCACAAATTTATTGTACTGGTGCTTGTATATACTTATTGCACTCGTCCATATTCCTTAGTTTTAGAGCATTTAAAATATGAATAGGAATAAAAATTAACAAATTATGGTTATGTCAAGTTTATATATCTTTATATTTTGATAGGTTTTCTTTTAATTCTTATTGTTTCATTGATTGTCAGGAAAAACAGATATTTGTCTAAACAAAGGAAGTTATTTTCTCGTTCAATGATGCTATCCGAAACTAGGTTTTTCTTCAATTGATGTAAACTGAAAGAAAGTCCAAAAATTGAACTATATTCCTTCTTTGTGGATGCTTATGAACTCTAATTTAACAGTGCTTGATTGCCTGATTGCATTTGTGGGTTGGGCTAATTCTTCTAGTGATGATTCAGTAAGTTTTTGCCCCTTTGTACAATTTAATTATGCAATCAACTTCGCTGATTCGGGCCAATGGTGATTGGGTGATTTTACTTGCTCTAGATACTTGCTACCTATGCCATGTTCATTTGTGTGTCAGGTATTTGCTTTTGTTTGAAATTCGCTTTGTTGTTCATTCTCTTCACTGGACTAGTTAATTTTTGGGTAAGAATGTGAAACGTTTTACTTTGTTTTGAACCAACAACCATGGCAAAAACCATTGTCAATTTTTCCCTCTTGCACTATCCATAAATTTGATATTATTTAACTAGAAGAACAAACTTGGGTTACGAAACTATAAGAAAAATATGCACCGTAAATTACAAGTGCTGCATAATTTTGATAGAATTATTTAATATTTTTCTGTGCACTGTCATGTCATTATAGGTGATTTATCAAATTATGCACTGTAATTACAGGATACTGCACTATAACAAAAGTATGCACTGTAATTATAGAAAAATATTTTTTTCCTGTAATTTGGCAGTGCAGTATCCTGTAATTACAGTCAAAAGTATGCACTGCAACAAAAGTCTCCAACATCTAAAAGTACGCACTATAAGAGCATAAGGCTAATTTGGAAGCAAAGATGAATAGAAAAGTGAAAGAGAATGTATCATGGGTGTTGAAAAAGGTAGGTGAAGCTAATCCAGATCTTAATTTAGATGTCGGAAACTTTTGTGTCAGTACAACAAGTGATGAAGATGACACTGGTACTCCTGCAACTGAAGAACGAATATTCTGGATGGTATGTGTTGGCACTTGTGGCATGTAGAATATTTGAATTATACTTTTAAATTATGGACTTGATCGTATGTGTTGGCACTTTTGGTATATCTGAAGAATTGATATGTTATGCACAATATTTTGGATGGTTTGAATGTGAAGATTAATGTTTTGGATGAGTTTTTTCTATGTACAAAATTGGTACTGCAAATTTTTTAATTAAAGCATTGTATTTGCTTTCTTCTAATATAGCATTTGCCTTCCTCTACTGTTGCATTTGCTTTTTTCTGATGTTGCATTTCATGATAGTGGTGTTGCATTACAAAATACACTGGTGTTGCATTTAATAAAATATTATCAATTGCACTGTGATATGGCATGTGGGCCCCATATCTGACTTGACGTGTGGATAACTGACGTGGCATGTGACATGTGTGCAACTTACGTGGGAAGCTGACATGTCCCCACTATCATGACCTGAAAGTCAGGCTCTAACTTATACTTAAGGCAACGTTGTATGTTGTTGCATTACTTGCTAGTAGTGTTGTAATACAGTTATAATGCAATACTTTCTCTCTGTGCAGTAGATGGTAGAAAGCGTTGCCTTAGAGAGCAACGACAACGGCCATGTACGTCACACTACTTTTATGTTGCCTATTTGAAAATTTGGGCTAAGGGAACGCTATTTGATCTATGGCCACATTAGAAAAGCATCGAATATGCTCACTTATGGCATAGGGATTTTCAGTGAACTAGGAGTTCTTCCATCTTGATTTCCTTCGGCTTGTGCTTAAGGTAATTCTCGAAGTCCTTCCAAGATGGAGGAAATTTCTCAATGGCGGTGGCAACCTGGAAATATTTGCATGGAGTCATCCCTTTGTCTTTTAGTAGACGAATGATAAGTTGTAGTTCTTGAATTTGGTTGATCATTGTATTTGAATCTACCATTTTGAAGTCAAGAAATTTACCAGCGATGAATTTCTTCATGCCTCTATCTTAATTTTTGTACTTTTTATCTAGACCATTTAGAATATAACTTTCACACATAAATTCTAAAAAAATTCAGACATGCAGTGCCTCTACTTAGGTTGCATCGAGCTCGAGTTCGCCAACTTCATGAACATTTTCGTTTAGAAACTTGGCAAGTCCTAATGTTGTCAAATAGAAAAACATCTTCTCTTGCTAACACTTGAAGTCCATTCTCGTGAACTTCTCAGCCCTTTCTGCATGCATTAGTCCCACCTTTGAAACCATGGGCTGGTACGATTGTTGACCAAAGTTTGCCTTGTTGCAGGAACATTGTTATTGTTGTTGCTCTGTTGGGACATCATCGTCTTTGCAAACAACAAGCAATATTATCATTTTAAGATAGTTAGAGAAACAACAATGGCGTACTATATTGAATAGTGCAGTAGACAAATCAGAACAGTATTGAATTGATACCGGTTAGTTGAACAAATTCCACGAAGATGTGTTCCGAATCAAGTCAGGCGACTGTTTTCTTAAAACGATAATTCCCCTAGTATAACACAAAGGTTTTACGCAATTCGCTTCCTAAGTGCTAAGTGCCTACAATACATCTCAAAAGGTCCATTTGCTCATAGGAGCGGAAGCAGATATGGATGTGGGTGTAGGTTGGTCGTTACAACCCTTACTATGGTTTGGTGTGCACCAATCCTTACTATGATCTTTGTATTTTATGCCTTTGCTTGCCTTCCCAATTATAATAAGGTTACTCCCTTATTAGTTAAAGCCTTGTAGAGTAGAGTCCTACGGGATATAAGACTATCCATATCCTTTAGGATGCATAACCCTCTAGTTATTAGGCCACTTGCCCACATTCTCGTTCATTTTCTAACCGAAGATTAGACGTCTAGTATCAAAACAAGAATGTTTTTAATATAGTATTTATAAGAGCATTCCCAGCAGCTCTTGAATCATTGAGCATGAATTAGTATTTTAGAGTGTGGATCCCCACCCCCCCTCCCGATCCAGCAGTGGGTGGGGGGACGCTCTATGTTTTTTTTAAAACCGTAAACAGTTTTCTGAAAACTGTTTATGGGTTAAACGATTTTCAGAAAACCGTTTAACCCATAAAGATTTTTTAGAAAACCGTTTTTCATTTTTTTCCTCCCCGCTATATAATCTATAAAATGTGGTCGAATTTTCAGAAAACCATTTTTAAATTTGTTTCCTCCCCCTATATAATCTATAAAATGTGGTCGAATATTAAAATATAGATAACGGCTATAAAAAATAAATAAAAATATAATATATATAGAAACGTTTTTGAATATTAGAATATAATATATATATATAAATAAATTCGTTGTCGAATATTAAAATATAATTTAAACTAATAACCATTGTTGAATAGTAAAATACAGTTCAAATTTATAGCCGTTGCAGAATATTATAATTTTATTTAAATTTATGGCCGTTGACGAATATATTTTTATACAATATTCGTATATAGCCATTGCAACTGTGGAGTGAAGAAGCTATAAAACCATTCTGTTGTGCACATTTAGATTCACAACACAAAAATGTCTCATAATGTCCACAACGACGATGTTGTTTACGAATCAGATGTGCAAACCAAAGATTCAAATTACTACAGCCAAAATGATCTGGATGATACTGACTCCGATTCTGACGAAGGCGATGAAATGTTGGGGCATACAAAATTTCTTTAGTTTTCTTCGGATAGCACGACCGATAGCGATGAGTTAGAGATTATGATGCAAGCTGTTGCCGTTCAACAATTAAAGATTAACCAACATTTCCTAACGGAAGGATCATCTAGTGGTACTCGAGGAGGCAGTGTGTACGGTCGTGCGGACATACGGAAGATGCGGGATCATAAAGGAGGTACTGCAAGATTACTTAAATATTATTTCAACACTCCCTGTACGTATGGTCCTGACGACTTTCGACGCCGTTTTCGTATGAGCAAGAATATGTTTATGCGCATTTTCAATGGAGTTATTGAACACGATAATTATTTTGTTCACAAACGTAATAGTGCTGGTACCTTAGGATGTTCGTCGTACCAAAAAATTATAGGCGCATTACATGTAATAACTTATGGAATAGCTCCAGATGCGTTTGATGAGGTTGTCCGAATGGGTGAGAGTACTATTACCTTAAGCCTTGAAAGGTTTTGTGTAGCCATAATTGAATTGTATGGTGAGGAGTTTTTACGTGCTCTAACACAAAGCGATGTCAATAAATTGAAAAGGTTAGGAGTCAAAAGAGGATTTCCCGGCATGTTAGGCATCCTAGACTGTATGCATTGGGAATGGAAAAACTGTCCTACAGTATGGAACGGTCAATTTATTGGACATTACATTAAAGTGACAATGATACTTGAAGCTGTTGCTTCACATGATCTATGGTTTTGGCATGCATTTTTTGGATGTCCTGGTTCAATGAACGATATTAATGTACTTCACCAATCACATTTGTTTAAGAGCCTTACACATGGAAAAGCACATGCATGTGATTTCAATATTGCAGGAAATATGTACGACATGGGTATTATTTAGCGATGACATCTATCCTTCTTGGGGTATGCTTATCAAAACAATTTCAACTCCTGAAACAAAAAAAGAAAAATATTATGCGAAAAGTCAAGAGGCATCGAGAAAAGATGTAGAACGTGCATTCGGGATTCTCCAAGCAAGGTTTGCTATTGTAAAAAAAATCCTGTTAAATTATTTAAGCCAAAGGTTTTGAGCAACATTATGCGTGCTTGTATCATAATGCATAACATGACCACTGAAGAAGAAAGAGGAACATTTCCATCTTATTTGGGATATGTTCCAGATAACACCGTAACTGTTGTTGCTGATAGAAATCCAGCGAATCTTGAGGTATTTCTTAGGCGCCTGCGTAAAATTAGGTCTCGGGAGGTACATAGTAAACTACAGGACGACCTGGTTGAACATTTATGGCATCTGAAAGGCACTGCTTAGATATAGTCTATGCATTTGTTGAACTATTGTAACATTTTAGTACTCGATTATTGTATTGTTTTATGTACTTTAAGCATATCGCATTTCTATTTTCTATTGTAGCTAATATGCAAAATGCACGTTTGATGAGGATGACCCAAACTGTATATAACTCCTTAACTCTTTAACTCTTTATATCCACAATTCAAAAGAGGACGACCCAAACTGTATATAACTCCTTAACTCCTTAACTCTTTAACTCTTTATATTCACAATTCAAAAGAGGACGGCCTAAACTGTATATAACTCCTTAACTCTTTAACTCTTTATATTCACAATTCAGAAAGAGGACGACCCGCAATTCTTTAACTCCTTAACTCTTTCTTTCCAGCACGACTTTTGACGTGATTGGAGCACGACTTTTAATGTGATTGGAGCACGACTTTTAACGTGAGTGGAGCATGGCTTTTAATGTGATTGGAGCACGACTTTTAATGTGAGTGGAGCATGACTTTCAATGTTCATAGACTGGTCATTTCGGTTGAATAACACACATAATATAGCCATGAATTGAAATTAAACTCTACATCCAAACTTTCCAAATACCTAAACCAAACGGTACATGTTGAATACGATACATAATATAACGATATACTACTCAAACTGTATAATATGATTGTACCATAACCCGTACGCTTCGTGACTGACGAAGTTTGAACGGTGTTTGAAAATATAGAGTGAGTCGTATATCGACCGTTTCTCTTTAAAGACGTCATCCTTTTTTACCTCATCAATTACTTTGCGGTAATCCATACAATGAGTAATAAATAAGTAGAAAGCACTTCTGGTTGCTAAGTTGGGCCTCTGTATTCTACAACTTGTATGATTGTTGTATTTTTCATTGAGAGTTGCCCAAAAATCTTGATCTACCTCTTCTTCCATATGTAGTACGTCTGCTTCAATGTACGCCTTTATTAAACAACGTAATCTGAAGCAGTCCATTTTTCGTTTGCCATTTTGAAGTGTGTAGTTAAACTAAAATTCCAACATTTAATATAGGCAAAATAAAGTAAAGTAAAGTAAGCATCACCCCATTCAAGGGAATCATTAAAGTTGATTTGATTAAACAACTTTACAAGGTCAGGGCAATTAAACTTACCCTGTTTTCTACAGTTGATTGGAAAACACATTGCAGAACATTGAATGGCTTATTGTAATTATCAAGCCTTCTTGCATCCTTTGTCTTCATAAATACGGGGGTATGGTAGTTTTCTTCATACTCACAAACAATTCCAATTCTAAACAAACAACAATGGCAGATTCTAACAACAACAATTACTCTGGCTATACCGATGATAACATTGGTAATTTTACTAGTTTATTATCTCAGGTTGAAGGCTCGTCAATGATTCCACCCCCTTTCCTAACTCCCCAACAAAGTCAATATCTCCACCAATTAAACCTCGCTCAGCAGTACTGTAACATGTATGGCCAACTTCCTAATCAAAACGTACACCAAGAGGTGGCTTCTCCGACCCTTGTACCTGACAAAGGACAAACCAAGGCCAAATGGTCTTACACCAAGCGAAAAACAAAAGAAAATCACGTTCAAAGTGGCATGGAAAAAACTATAGCTACTAGTAAAATATGGAAAGCAGCTGACTATAAAGTGCTAGCTAATGCATGGGTAAACGCGTCTGTCGTTGCTGAAGGTCGTTCCGGTGGTAAGTTTTTCTACCAGAGGGTTAATGATTTGTACAATAGAGATCCTGAATGCGTAACACAAAGATCAATTGAGAGCACAAAGACTGCATGGTATAATTTGAATATTATATGTACCAAGTACAAAGGGATAAAAGCACTAAGGGTGGATTCGCTTAGAAGCGGTCAAACATTTAGATATTTAAAGGATGATTACAATAGTGTCTATCATGACACTTGTAAAACTGAGTTCATTGCTCATGAAGCATTGGAAATTCTTTCTTTTTGTCCACGTTGGGCCAATCTATGCGAACCAGATGATGTATATCTTGGAGACACCGAAGGTACTAACTTAAGAAATGTAGCTTCTAGAATTTCGGTGGATTCATCCCCCGGAAATACAGTAGAAATGTAGCTTCTAGAATTCTTCTCACATATTGAATTTTCCCATCGGAGATCTCTCAATACAGATCCGAACTCCATGCACAAGGGTCAGAAAGTACCTCCGAGTGTCGTATATCTCTAGATAAAATATACCATAAGGTAAACACAACTGGCCCACGCACGAAAACATCGGAGTGCACCAAGTGGAACCAAATATAGTGAAGAATGCTACACGTTATGTGCAGTCACGTGCAATGAAAATGCACTAGTATGTTGGGCCTTTTACCTACTGAAGCCCAAACACTCATACTATATATATTGTATCATGTTAAGGGTTTCATAACTGAGAAACAAGGGCAGCAGCCACAAAAACTGCAAAACCAAAAACAGTGAGCTGAGAGTAGAGATAAAACTGTGTATGAGATCTTATGTATTCTCCATTATGAGGTAATAAAATCATTCTCTTTGCCCGAGGACGTAGGCTTTATAGTTGAACCTCGTTAAAACATTGTGTTCTTTGTTTTTTTGCTGTCTTTTGTAATCTATGCACTAATCTGGGATGTTATGCGAGTTGAGTAGGCTTCCGTTGCCGCTAATCTCGACAATTGATATCAGAGCTTGCGGTTTCAGTCTTTGGATTTGTGAGTTCAGTTTAGTGCACAGAAGGTGTTCGACGAAATTCCTGTGAAGGAAGGGTTTTCCGTTTGTGTTTGTTTCTCTTATGTAAGTTACTTGTGTTGTGAATATTGGTGAATCTAATAAATCTAAAAAAATAGTGTATCACAGAGCAAGGTTAGATGTAGAGAAATTTAATGGTAACAATAACTTTGGTTTGTGGAGAATAGATGTGTCTGATGCTCTTAAACATTTGGATTTGGAACCTTGTTTGAGAATAGAGAAACCAGAAGAATGGTCAGACAAACAGTGGGAAAAGAATCAAAGGCTTTGTTTAGCTACGATCAGGGGTTGCTTGGAAGCGGATATCAGAGTGAACTATCAACATGAGACCTCACCGAAAGAATTATGGGAAAAAATTGAAGCGAAGTACCTTGTGAATAATGTGGCGAACCGAATTCATCTAAAAAGAAATTTGTATCTGTTCAATATGAAGAAGGGTGCAACTCTGACTGAGCATCTGGATTCCTTTAACAAATTCCTTACTGAGTTGGTTAATTATGATGAGATCATTCCAGATGAGGAGAAAGCTTTGTGCTTAGTGAATTCTCTTCCGGAAAAATATGAATCCGTGATTAAGTCGCTAATTCATGGAAAAGACAAGCTGATTTATGATGAAGTCGCTACATCATTACGCAGTGAAGAATTCTGAAAGATGAATAAAGATGATACCTCCAGAGAAGATAGTGGTGATGCTCTTGCAGTGAGAGGCAGAAAATCAGACCATAAGAAAAATGTTGGCCAACATCCTAATAAGAGTAAAGGATACTCGAAAGCAAAAGGGCGTTTGGCTAAGGATGAATGTGCTTGGTGTTATGAAAAAGGCCATTGGGCTAAGGATTGTCCTAAGGTCAAGGAGCGGGATAAGAAAGGCAAAAGTGTAGCAAATGTAGTCCAGTCCAGCAAAGACACAGGGAATGAGTCAGATTTCTCTTTAACCATGGTACCTTATAACTCTAAGGCAAAAGATGATGGGTGAATACTTGATTCAGGTGCTACCTTTCATGTGACTCCAAATAGAGAATGGTTTTCAATTTTTACGAAGTTTGAGGGCGAAGTATTGATGGGAAATTACAATTCTTGTAGCATTGTGGGAATTGGTAGTATTCGCCTGAAACTGCATGATGGCATGATTAGAGAACTGAAAAATGTGAGGTGCGTGCCAATTATGAAAAAGAATCTGATTTCTTTAGGAATGCTTGAATCCAAGGGATTAAGACTTGATGGCCAAAATGGAGTTATGAAGGTGATTTCTGGAGCTATGGTTGTTATGAAAGGAACACGTCATTACAACTTGTATTACTTAAATGGGAGAACAGTGACTGGGAATGTAGCTACGGCTGAGCAGAGTGAAGTTACTGCTAAGGAATCTGTAATGCTATGGCATATGAGACTTGCACATCCAGGTGAGAAATCTTTGAATGCTTCGATTCAGCAAAATCTGTTGAAAGAGCCTGTTGTCTGTAAGTTAGATTTCTGTGAACATTGTGTAAAAGGCAAGAAGACAAGATCTCGCTTTGGTAAGGAAATCTAGTGGAGTTCTAGATTATGTTCATTCGGATGTATGGGGTCCTTCCAAAAATGTTTCTTTGGGAGGTAAGCATTGGTTTGTCTCTTTTATTGATGACTATTCTAGGCGTGTATGTATGTCATGAGACAGAAAAGTGATGTTCTGGAAATATTTGTGAGATGGACGAAAGCAGTTGAAACTCAAACGGTTAGAAAACTCAAAGTGCTTCGTTCAGACAACGGTGGAGAGTACACAAGTGATCCATTTCACAAAGTATGTCAAGACGAGGGAATCAAGAGACATTTAACAGTTAGAGAAACACCACAGCAGAATGGAGTTGCAGAAAGGATGAATCATACACTACTAGAGAGAGTACGATGTATGTTGTCTAATTCTGGATTAGGAAAATCATTCTGGGCTGAAGCTGTTACTTATGCATGTTTTCTCATCAATCGGTTGCCTTCATCTGCATTAGGAAGCAAAACACCAATGGAATTCTGGTATGGTAAACCTGCTTATGACTATGAGTTGATTCATGTATTTGGTTGTCCTGCTTGGTATCATATGAAGGACAATAAGCTTAGAGTTCGTGCTGTTGAGGCAATATTTGTTGGCATGAAGACTGGAGTCAAAGGGTTCAAACTCTGGAATCCAGTTACCAAGAAAATGATTATAAGCAGAGATGTTACGTTTAATGAAGCTGCTATGCTAAAGCATAAGGGTACTCAGCAGGTGGAGAATGAGAGCAGTAATTGTGAGAATCTGTAGCGTGTGAAGTTCGATATTGTTGCATAAGTCCCAAATGAAACTGTACAAGTGGGACCTGCTTCTAAAGAGGCGACAGATTCAGTTATTGAAACAGATGAAGTTACGGTTGACAGGGGCAGTGCTAATGATTCTGAAGATGGGTTAGAAATAGAAACAGAGGTTGGGAGGAGTGTTCCAGAGTCAATTGCTTCTAGCAGACCGAAAAGGGATATCAAGAAACCAGGTTGGTTTCGAGATTGTGTAACTTATGCTTTACCAGTTACTGATGAAGGCATTCCTGAGACGTACACACAAGTTGTTCACAGCGTCGAGTGTGAAGAATGGAAAGAGGCTATGGGTGAAGAAATGACATCTCTTCACAATAATGACACCTAGGTTCTTGCCAAGCTCCCTAAGGGCAAGAAAGCGATTGGATGTAAGTGGGTATATGCTAAGAAAGAAGGAGTGCATAAAAATGAGATTCGCTATAAGGCAAAGCTAGTTACAAAAGGCTATGCCCAGAAGGAGGGAATTGACTACAATGAAGTATTCTCTCCGGTTGTGAAGCACTCCTCTATTCGTATCTTGTTAGCCTTGGTAGCTCAGTATGACTTGAATCTGGTTCAGATGGATGTAAAAACAGCATTCTTACATGGAGATCTAGATGAGGAGATCTATATGACTCAGCCAAGTGGATTCAAATCTCCCGGTGAAGAGGATCTGGTGTGTAAGTTGAAAAGATCGTTGTATGGACTGAAACAGTCTCCGAGACAGTGGTGTAAACGATTTGATCGTTTTATGTTTGGCCAAGCGTACACAAGAAGCCACCATGATCACTGTGTATATTTGAAGAAGCTGAGTGATGGTTCTTTCATTTATTTGCTTTTGTATGTAGATGATATGTTGATTGCATCTACTTGCAAGTCTGAGATTAAGAGGCCTAAATGTAAGTTGTCAGCTGAATTTGAAATGAAAGATCTTGGAGATGCGAAGAAGATTCTTGGCATGGAGATTCAGAGAGATAGAATGAAGGGCAAGGTGTGTTTATCTCAAAAGACATATTTGAAGAAGGTATTAAGGAAATTTGGCATTTCTAAAGAAACCAAATCGGTAAGTACTCCTCTTGCTGCTCATTTTAAATTGAATGCAACTATGTGTCCTTCCTCTGATGACGAGATTCAGTTTATGGCACATGTGTCTTATGCTAATGCTGTTGGGAGTCTTATGTATGCGATGGTTTGTACACGACCGGATATTTCACATGCTGTGAGTATGGTCAGTCGTTATATGCATGCTCCTGGAAAAGAGCATTGGAATGCTGTCAAAATGGATTTTGAGATATCTTTTGGGAAATATTGATGCTGGTTTAGAATTTGTGAGGTATATGAACAACAGTCACATATGTATTGGTTATGTAAACTCAGATTATGCCAGTGATTTGGATAAGAGACGCTCTACTACAGGGTATGTGTTTACCTTGGCAGGAGGTCCTATATGTTGGAGGTCTATTCTGCAGTCGACAGTGGCTCTATCTACTACGGAGGTTGAGTATATGACAGTGACTAAAGCATTCAAAGAAGCTATATGGCTACAAGGTTTGTTGGATGATTTGGGAGTGGTGCAAGACCAACTTCCTGTGTATTGTGATAGTATGAGTGCATCCACCTAGCAAAGAATCAAGTTCATCATGCCTGAACAAAGCATATTTATGTGCGTTGTCATTTCATTAGAGAAGTATTAGCTGACGGTCATATTCTCTTGATGAAGATTGATACAAAAGAGAATCCCGTAGACATGTTGACTAAAGTGGTTCCTAGTGTCAAGTTCAAACATTGTCTTGACTTGATTAATGTTTTATATGTTTGATGTATGATACCCCGATGGGGTGGAGGCTCTTCGGAACACTATGAAGTCTCGTTTGCGAGACATCAAGATGAACTACGACAACTTGATCCTTTGGGTATGTAAGCAACTGCTTTGACGGTGCAGCTGGATATGTGGCAATCAGAGTACTTTGTGTATGATCATCTCATGCTTTTGTGCATGATCTGAGGTGGAGAATTGTGAAGACTACTGCACGTTATGTTCAGTCACGTGCAATGAAAATGCACTAGTATGTTGGGCCTTTTACCTACTGAAGCCCAAACACTCTTACTATATATATTGTATCATGTTAAGGGTTTCATAACTGAGAAACAAGGGCAGCAGCCACAAAAACTACAAAACCAAAAACAGTGAGCTGAGAGTAGAGAGAAAACTGTGTATGAGATCTTATGTATTCTCCATTGTGAGGTAATAAAATCATTCTCTTTGCCCGAGGACGTAGGCTTTACAACTGAACCTCGTTAAAACATTGTGTTCTTTGTTTGTTTTGTTGTCGTGTGTAATCTATGCATTAATCTGGGATGTTATGCGAGTTGAGTAGGCTTCCGCTGCCGCTAATCTCGACAGATATCCATATCAGTAATTATAGGTAAGAACTAATTACGAAATGGTGAAGTTGAAACAATCTTGGCTGGAACACAATAAAGAGGTTTAATGTAAGAACTAATTATAAGAACAAAGTGATATGTATTGTAAGAACCAATTATATATAGGTGGTAAGAATTAATTACTAACAGATTGAATGAATAGGACAGTCTACAGCTTTGATCAAAATATGCATTAAAGATGTGAGTGATATTTCAATGGGTCAAAAACTGCAGAAACACATTGAACTTTATGCATAAAATTGGGTTACAATAGCGTTAACCATAAACTATGTTTCTTCTGTGAAAGGCGTATTCACGCAATCTTCTTCATATGCAGCTAGACAATGGAGTCTATGATATCAACAAAATATTATAATATAATAAAGTAAATAAAATTTGCAACTTTAAGGTGAGCCATGAGAATTCGATGAAATGGAGTACTAACTGCAAAGGTTATCACATAATATTACTTTCATAATAAAATGATTACCCCAGCCATAACTGACCTTATGTGGCGTAGGATCACAAAATGATGCTATAGTGATTAAGTTTGAAGGGTCATGTCATAAATAAACCATAATATGTTGTATATTAAATTTAAAAGATGTAAACAAACGGTGCCATGGATATGGGATCAAATTGTTCTAATGGTAATCCTTATTAGTTTAAAAATAAATAAAAAACATGAAGTTGTCGCTCAATTCAAGAAATTGATGAAATATACCAAGTCCATAAAATAAAGGTATAGTTTGGTTAAGGTTTCTGTTAAGTTTCAAAATACACCAAAACTCCATATCTTAAAAGTATATAAATTAGATGTCTGTTTTTCGAAAATAATAAAAAACACATTTAAAACCAACATAAAAAATTACTGAACTTTTAAAACTTAATTCAATACATAACCATTTTTATATTCATGTAAGAAAAGTACAAAAATAAAAAACGTTTAAGCAAAATCTTGCATAATTTTGAAAAAACTGCAGACATCACAACAATTATAACAAAATGTTGCATGTTTTTATGTAATTTCTGCTGATTGATTCAAACTTTCAAATTCAATGGCTGAACTTATTTAAGTATCACGTTATTGCAGAAACATTGTAAAAAAATGATGTATGTTACATACAAATGTAAATTAGAACAATTCTAGTAAAACTGGAGAAATAGCCTGCAGAAAATTTGCAGACATGTCTGTAATACACTGTAAGATTGTTGCAGATATATCTGCATATATTTATAAGTAATAAATGCAGATATTTCTACATTTGTTTTTTATTTTTATTACCTGTAATATACTACTATGTCAATAGCAGCGCAAAAAGACAAGGAAACGTGTTGCTATAGTAGACCTACGACTCGGTGTACCGTGAAACTAAGGGAGAGTTCCGCTTTGAACTAAGTTTGATTTTAAGGATGCCCCCCAAATTTTCACTGAAATAATAGTATAATTTATTTATTTTGTAAAACCGACTAGTTTTTAAAGTGGCAGCAAACACTTATTATTAAAATAAATAATAATTACAATTTTGATTGAGCAAATTCTATTTAAACATAACTAATTGCTGAGTAGCCCCCCAAAATACAGCAAAAACGAGTAAACCCGTCATTTTACTGATTAGCCACCCATTTAATTTAAAAAAAACAATAATATCCTTCGTCGTAGTGGCTCCACGAGGTTTTCTTTCAAAATCTCTAGGGCCATTGCGTGGTAACTAATGATACCACGTAGAGCCTCTACGTGGTATCATTAGTTATCACGCAGTGGCCTTACGTGGTTCTCTATAAAACTACGTAGACCACTACGAGGTAGACTGAAAATTGAAAAAAAATTGTAAAAATGGAGGGCTACTCAGTAATTCACTGGATTGAAATAGATTTTGTCTTTTGACATATTACCAATCTACTGTATAGTATAAAGTATAAACTTTTATGTACGTGGAAACATCATATATAATTCATAGCCAATCACTGTATTTCAAGGTTAAAGTAGTTCCTATGTAGTATGTACAAAATTAGTTACACAAACAGCGGACTCGTGCCAAATTTGAGATCAGCTAATACTATTTTTGGAAGATACAAAAATAATGTAATACCAAATTTCTTAACAGTAATACACTGATGAAAAATGTCCGCATAGCAGTAGACTTGCTATCGTTAATTAATGAAATAATGCTAAACAATGAAAGGTAACAATATAATACAGGTTAATATAATGTGCGAAATATGAAATTATGATAGCAAGAGTGATGAAAATTATACCTCAATTTTGCTTCTACTGCAAGATTACAGTTGGAATGAAGTTCTGGAGGATTGTCACAGACAGAGCCGGTCCTGAGTATTTTAGCTCCCAGTGCAATTTCCTCAAATGATGCCCATATTTTACATTTTCAAAATACTTTATATCATGAACCTAATATAGTAAAATTCACTATTTATTTAATAAGAAGCAATCAGAAACAAAAATGATATTGCTTGTTAAAATTTGGGAGCACTTCATTTAAATTATTATGTCACCACAAACTGTTGTTTTCGTTTTAATCCAGTACACATAACTTTTGACTTATTTTAATTCAAACACTATCTCAATTGTTTCAAACATAAATCAGGTCTAGAGCGTGGAAATAATGATTCTACTTATTAATTCCAAACATTAAATTATGCAAGCAAACGATAAATTGTTCTAGTCTAGAAAACAAAAGGGAAATACAGTTAAGCCCACTTCTTTTGTTCTATATACCACTTTAAAAAGGTACTAAATACAAAAGACAGGTTCACATTTTCTTTCTTTAGTTTCTCTCGGTACTCTAAGAACATAAGTCAATTTTATTTCAAGTTTGGAAAAAGTTTCTAAAAATTAGTATTCACAATGAATTGAAGAGCAGCATGGCAAAAAAAAGATTTCATGTTAAGATGAAATTGACTTGGCATACCACAATAAAATGTAAAATGATTGTTATGAAATCTATGCTTGGATTTTAAATGTTTGTTGACAAATGTTTTGTTTCTTTATTATCTCAATAGTACCACACTTCTCAAATATAAAATCCGTTTATGTTAATCACAAAACATTTATAGTTAGTAGAAGCAGCTAGTTGCTGATAAGAATAATAAAGTCACTAGTTATCACTAACAACCAATTTACTTGAATGAGTGACCAATTAGTGAAGGAACCCTACTTAATTTTTTGAGTATTGATGTGAAGAAAGAGAGAATAAATCAACTCCAGTTATCACTCAGAAGTCAGAAGGTTACTGTTCAAAGAATTTGAGCAATTATGTAAATGAAGAAAGAGAATAATGGATTGAAGATAAGTCTAGAATTAGCACAGACAAAATTAAGTAAATCAAAGTTACAAAAAACATGGTACCACATAATTGAACAGGTTAGCGACAGTAGAAATCTGGAACTATTATGGGTCAAATCGAGGATCAGCAGAAAACAAAACTTCAATTTGAAGGGACACTGTTTGAAGAGAATGGATCCATAAATTAACATTTGTCAAGCCCTCAAACTTTTTTTTTCTTATTCTTCACTGTAACAAACGATCCCTTTCTTTCTTTTCTCTCCTCAATCAATTACAATTTGCCGCTGCTGCCTTCTTCTTCAGCCATCGACGTTTTTCTGCTACGCGACATTTTCTTGTAGCAGCTTCCTGATTTTTATGCCCTCATCTGTTTGCTGCCCGGTGCGGTGGCCCAGTTTGCACTGGGCCAGGGCCGGCTATGGTCACAGACTCACAGGTATTAAATGCTTGGGAAGTCCACTAAAAAGTTCAATTAGATCATCAAATACTTCTTCGTTCACTTACTGAATTGTACTTTCAAGCTTTGAATGATGTATGTTGATGTAATATTAAGGACGTCATCGAATTTGGGTCGTCCTTGCAAGCAAAAAGAGAGGACGGTTAAAATGAGTCGTCTTCTTCTTCTTCTTCTTCTTTTTTTTTTAAATAAAAATTTACCTAGGTGAAGATCATTTAACATAGCCTCCATTAACAATTTGTAAACTATATACCAAAACGTCCTTTAATTATTTTACTTTAATTACATTTTACTGTTCGTTAATCTCTAATCATCTTCTTCTTCTCAAAGTAAAAAATTAATCATTGTTTTCATGGAGGAACTATTTCTAATGAAATTTTTAGCTTTGAAAAAGAAAACAACATGATTTTTACTCAAAAAACGAAGTATGTTGAATTTGTTGAAGAAATCAGCTAAAAAGTAACAATTTACTAGGAAAAAAAAGAGATCTGTTTTCGGCCATAAACGTTGTATTCGTTAACAACGAGCCGGAATTAAACAATTAAAACGGCATGTACTTGCCGAATTTGGTGATCGCATCAGGTCATTACAATAACATAAATTCGACGATAGACCACCGAGTAAAATCGTGTTTCCCGATGTACAATCATTGAATATGTAGGATTTTAATTTTTCTTCAGTTAATTTATTTTCGCCATGTTATTTCTGAACTTTATACTAAATTTCGATATGTCCTTGTCGATTTTTACCGTATTTTGTGTATTTGAATGGAGGGTAAAATCAAGTTCTTTTATTTATTTTTCCATTGTGTTTGGTCTCCCCCTTAACAATTTAATTTTTAATGAAGCAAAAATAAAATATAAGCCCCCCTCTTATCCGTTTTTGGAGTGACATTAATAATACTCTTTTGAAAAATCTAAAAATGGATAAAGTAAAGAAGCATGAATGGAGAAAAACAAAATTAAAATAAAATTGATCCTGAAATTATTTAGTATCAAATTTTGGATTAGGGTTTCAAAGGTGAGAAAAGGAGGCCACACTTTGTAACCGTATAAGGCACGGAAAGATGATTATTTATAAAGTGTTCTCAAGGGCACTGTGCTTTCTTCTTCTTAAAATCATTATGAAAAATACCATAAAATATTTAATCATACTCTTCCTAATATATTAATTTTTTTAAGGGGCCATCATATACAACATTCATGAATTTTTTCACACAGACGACAACCACCCACCAGCGCTGGTAGCCTGGTAGTTCGGTGTTTGATCACCATGGAAGTCAGCGTTTGTTGGTGGTTGTTCGCCGTGCAAAATGATTTTACATGGCGGTTGATTGTTATGTGAAATGTCCTTGGTATTAGAAAGTGCATTGAATTTATTTTGTTTATTATTTTTATTTTATGGTATTAGGAAGAAAAGATCAGGGTGCTCTTAGCAACACACTATTTATAAATGCATAATATGTTATAAGTTATGTAATCATCTATTAAGCCATCTTCAGCACTACGAAACTTATGTATATTCAGCAGAAGGCTCAACAGACGAAAACCTACTGAAAAGACGATGTATTGATGAAACAATCAGAAAATAGTGGAAAAAGAATAATCTCCTTTGTATTTATCAATTTCGTCAATCGGACATTTCTTTAGCTTCCACTCCTATGGAAGTCAAACAGATTATTCTATCTCACTTTCAAACCTTCCCGGGTTCCCCCTATATGTCCAAGTCTGATCCAGTTTTGTTGTCCTTTAGCCCTAGGCTGGTCCTTCCCGATGAGAGCGATGCTCTTGTCGTTCCCCTTTTCGTATGGAAATTCGGTCATGTTTGTTCTCACCGAGCAAGGACAATGAGAGTGGCCAGGCTGAATTCAACAGAGTTTTCTACCGTCGTGTCTTGCTGATCATTCAAATAGATTTTTGTCTGGCTATTCAATCCTTCTTCTCTAGTGGTGAGCTCTTTAAGAAATGGCCTTATAGTAATAAAAGATAAATTTTACTTTCAAAATTGATTTCTACACTACGCACTTATAGTAATAAAAGATAAATTTCGCATATCAAGCATTTTTGGCTATTATAAGGTAAAACTCTATCCTCCGTCTTGGGTTGCATTGTATGATGGGATATGAGTCTTATAATAGCTTTATTATTCTTTTATTTTGCATTGCGAGTTTGTTTTATGGTATTCATGAAAGGAAACCCGTTCCGTGCTATATGGCGTGGTCCCTCAATTTACCCAACATTAAAATAAAGTTAATAACTGTTTTAGTTCTCACACTAGCCCCATGACTGACTCGGAGTTTATTGTTTCTACCTAAACTCCGGGTGCCCATATTTTCCATACGGGCAGCTAGTAATTTTGGTTTTTCGTCGATATTTCTTTTCATAGGATTCTGGATTATAGTTGGAGCAATATTCGGAAAGCTTCGTATCCATGTATTTCTTTCAGTTGTGGTAGTTGATGTTTTCCGTTGCACATTATGTTTTATGTATTTAAATGTAATTTCTAAATCTCTGATATTTTTCCATTGTATATTATTTATTTGTACTCTGATATCTTGTACTCTGATGTAAATTGTTGGAATAGCAATGAAATGTTCTATTGTTTGTGTTCTAATGAGTCGTGTTCTCAACGCAATCCATCTTCTTGTTCGGTTTACGCCGGTCGGGAAGTATGGGGGTGTGTCATTGTATGTTGACTTCCCTTGGTATAATTACAAAAATAAAATTTCAAATCAAAGTAAATAATGTTTAAATAAATTATGATGATTCCTCAGTTAAAATAAACTATATTTCTTTATATTAAAATAGAGTATTCCAAGTAGAAAATCTATTTAAAAACATAGATTAAGATGGTCTAAAATTAATTAAAAACTATTTATTAAATGATATAAAGGCATATAGATTTAAAACTATAAATATAAGAAAAGTTTTTAAACTTATAAATATAACGAAGACAATTGAAATCATAAGTAATTATTAAATCTATAAGTAAAAAATCTTTGAGTTAGGAATTTAAAATATAAAAAATTAAGAAAACAGAAGTTAGAATAAATTTCAGGAGTTAAAATAAAAGATATAAATTTAGAATAAGGAAGTAATTTTGAAGTCATTTGAAAATAGATTTGAAATCACAAAAGTAAGTTGAAAAGAAGTTTGAAATCAAAATTAAGTTTGAAATCAGAATTAAGTGCTAATTGGAGTTTTAACAGAATATCTAGAACAATTACTCTACATTTTATGAACTCTTGAATTCTAGATACCCATGAGTCTTGAATCTTTAACTTTTCCACTTTGAAATCTAGATTCTTTGAACTGTACAGTTTTCAATAATTAATACCTGCATATATTTCCTATATATATATATATTCTAGATAATAGTGTTAGTATATATTTTATAACAATAATAATTGTAACAAAGTTAAAATAAGGTTTTTGTTATCAAAACTATCATCATCAACATCTCATTCCTTAACACTGGTTAACCGAGTGTTCAGAGAAGTGCACCACAAATTTTGTTAGTCTTTGTTGAGACATTCTCATATACTCCAAAATAAAGGAAGAAAATGAGAGGCATCTTGAGATTGTGTTTAAAGATACTAAGAAGGAATGTATTAAAAAAAATCAAATTATCATCTTTGGGATGAGAAGGTGAGGTTTCATGGATATATTGTGTCGAAAGATGGGATCTCAGTTGAACCTAGGAAGATTATGGCCATTATGGACTGAAAACAACCAAGAACTCCAAAGGAGATAAGCAATTTCTTGGGATTGGCCGGTTATTATCGAAGGTTTATTCAAGATCTTTGTAAGATTTCTCACCATCTAACCAAGTTAACCATAAAAGATGGGAAGTTTAAATGGACACCAAAGTGTGAGGAATCCTTTCAAATGATTAACTACGACCCCAATTCTAACTATCATTGATGAAAACGGTGGGATAACCATATATATGGATTCTTGCAAAGAAGGGTTGGGAGAAGTACTCGTGCAGTAGCGAAAGATCATTGCATATGCAAGTAGACAACGATGCATGAGAGGAATTATGCAATATAAAACTTGGAGTTATTAGCCATTCTGTTTGCATTAAAAATACGATGACATTATTTGCTAGGTGAAAAGCTCGAGCTATTTACAAACCACAAGTCTTTGAAATATATTTTCACTCAGGAGGATTTGAATATGAAGCGACAACGCTAGCTAGAATTTCTAGCATCATATGATATGGATATTTTGTATATGTTTGGAAAAGCCAATGTTGTAACAGATGCGTTGAGTAGGAAGCATGCCATCATTGCGTATTTGGTGGTAATGCCAAAACTTTTATAATAGATACCCGATAAGCAGGAGGAAGACGCAAAATTGAGAAGGATTATCAAGAGCATACGACTTGGGTATAACTCTAGCTTTACGATGGATGATAAAGGGGTGTTAAGCGTATAAGGAAGAATTTGTGTTCCAAATGTGGGTAACTTACGTCAGGAGGTGTTAGCCGAATGCCATCAGTCAAATCTAAATATCCATCCTGGTGTTAGTAAGATGTATTAAGCTGTAAAGAAGACCTTTTGGTGGAGAAACGTGAAGTTGGATATATCTATCCATGTTAGCAGATACGTGAGTTGCCAACAAGTCAAGAGCAATCAGCAAAAGGTTGTTGGATTATACCAACTGCTTGTAATTTCGACCTATAATTGGGATCATATATCGATGGATTTCATAGATGCATTGCCTCAATAAGGAAAGGAAATGAACCATCTGGGTTATAGTCCATAGATTAAGCAAGAGTTCACATTTTATTCTAGTAAAATCAACCAAAGCCGCTGCCAGTTTGGTAGAAATATATATGAAGGCGATAGTACGACTGCATGAAATTTCAAGTAATATTGTAAGCAATTGAGATATTATCTTCTGCAATAAATTTTGGGATGATTTATGGACAACCTTGGGGATGAAATTAAATTTTAGCATGGCATATCATCCTTAAAGGGGTGGAAAATGGCAAGGATGAACCGAATTTTAGACGGCCTTTTAAGAGCTTTTGTCTTAGATTTTGGTGGATCATGGGAGAATTACCTTCACTTTGTAGAATTCTCTTATAATAATAGTTACTACACAAGCATCGACATGGCACCGTATGAAGCATTGTACGGTCAACCTTGTATATCTCCAACTTGTTGGATTGAGACCGATGGTCGATTGGTACTTGGCTTGGAGTTGATTATGGCCTCTAAGAAGGTAGAAGAAATAAAGAAGAGGATGAAGGAAGCGCATAATAAACAAAAGTCTATGTAGATCAAAGACGAAGGGAATTGGACTTTTCTGTTAAAAACCATATTTTTAAAGATCTCACCTATGAGAGAGGTAGTAGGATTTGGTCGTACGAGAAATTTAGATCCTCTTTATGTCGGACCTTAGCCTATCCTAGAGTGGATTGGCCCTTTAGCTTACAAAGGGTGTTACCAAGGAGATTGGCATTTATACATAATGTTTTCCACATATCTCACCTATGGAAGTATGTGCATGGCCTCAAGAAAATAATAGAGTCGGTCGCCCAAGAAGATATGGAGACAAATCCAAATTTAGCTATTATTAGTCAACCAATTTGGTTCATGTATCGCGATGAGAATCGACTAAGGAGGAAGATTTTCAGATTTGCCAAGGTTCAATGGAGCGGAGATCCGAGTGATTGCACTTGGAAAAACAGAGGGAAGGATGAAGAAGGCATACCTTGAGTTTAATCTGGTACAAACTAAGGTATGTATCACTTGTGGTAAAAACACATATCATTGTATGTCTTTGAGGCTGAAATTAAAAATTCTTTTAGAATCATTCTCTTATCGTTAATTTTGAGGACGGAACTCTTTTAAGGGAGGAGAATGAGACAACACAGAAATTTAATCTCTCGATTTGTGGATTTAAGCTAAGAAAATTTCAGATTTTTTCAAAATTTCAAAATAAAGATTATTAAGATGATTTAATAGAGTTTCTTTTAATTATTTATGATCCTTAGGAAAATCATTGTCATATTTTGTTTACCTAGGAAAATAGTTTAACTCAAACAAGAAAATGTGATTGATAATCGATTAGCGGATTCTTAGCGGTTTGATAATTAAAATTTGTATAAAGGTGTAACACACATGTACACATACATGTATTATGATAACATAGCCATAATAAATTAAGAAGGAGATTAATTAAGTTAAGAAAATATTAGAAAAAGGTAAGGAGAAAAGGAGTTTACTTTAATAGAAAATACCCCTCCCTAACATCATTACTCTTACACACCATCATTAACTTACACACACCACACCTTTACACACTTATGTGACAATACATGAGGGGGAGGGTTGTCCACGTGGGGGGAAGGGTAGGTGCGGGGGATTTTGATAGTTTTCTACCATTTATTGCAAATGTTTTCCTTTAAATACCCTTTCATTTCATCTCATTTCTTCACGCCATTTTTTCTCTTCTTTCTCCTCCATAATCCCTCTAATGACTTCTACATCCAAAAAAAGAGAAGAAATTTACTTACTACTCATCTAAGTACCTCTAGATGTCAAAAATATTGCCAAACCACTTCTTATCTTCATTCAAAAGTCACCACCACTCGAGGAAGCTTGGAGATCCAAAACACCACTTCACCATAACAAGGATTTGAGAAACAAGGAAGAGGAGGGAGCCTGAAGCCATACGGGGTGGAAAAAATCAACTAGAAAGGTGTCGATATAGTCTATGGAGAGTTTTAGCAAGTTTCAGTATCCAATCAAAGGTGAAAACTAAACCCTTAAACAATTTAACTCAGTACAAGTTAATGATTGTTAAATGAAGTTAAAATGATTTCTATATGTATGTTAAAAGTTTCTTACGAATGCTCGATGAATGTTTGACAAGTTTGGATGCTTATATGTTTGATTGCATGGATGTTTAACAAATCATGTTAAATACATGTTGATAAGCACAAAGAAAATCATGTTCCTTTAGTGGAATAAAATGGAGAAAATGGAATTATTAAACCTCTTAAAAATATTTTTAAACGCTTTAAAAATGAATTACAAATATTTCTAAGTGTTCATATGAAGTCTGTAAAGTATAAGAATTTTGAAGAAATCAATATTCCATTGAGTTAATTTTGAAATATGACTAAAAAGAAGTTTTGAAAAACATCACAGTTTTGTAGTTCGAAATCCAGAAAACGAGATTTTTGAAAATGAAGTTTTAAATTTTAGAAAATTATGGAATAAATCTTGTAAATCAATTAAAATGTTTTAAAAGTGATTTATGTTGATTATATGAATCTTACAATGATAGAAAATCCATTTTATCAAAATATGCTTAAATGACACTTTTTGCAATGCTTTTTCAACACTTTTCAATAACGATTAAAATTGAAGTTTACACTTATGAACCCTCTCCAAATGTTTAATGAATGCCTTTTAATGATTAATGAAGTAATCTGGAGATTGTTCTGAAGTTCTATAAATCAATTGAAGATATTAGATACTTGAATCAAATCAAAATGCTATAATAAGCAATGATTTAATATTACTCTAATGAGCCGACAAGTAAGCCTGATTTTTCTGTTTCTAAGATTAGGATATGGATGGTTAACCAAGGAGATGTTCAGCAACAACCAGTATCCTGGCTCACCAGGCCCTTTCCTAGCCAAGGACTAAATAAGGTTGAAATGTTGGAAACAAGTTAAGTACAAAAAATCAAATTTTTCTAAAGATAAATAAATTGGAACTCTTGGAGACGATCTTTTTGTATTTTTATCAAATTCTAAGGAGGTAATTCTTGCTACCCGTAAGAATTTAAAAGGTGTTTACACCGTTATTCGATGTATAATTGGGTTCGAACACGGAAATTAATTTCAAGCAAGATAAGTGTGATTTAGTCGGATCCATTAAACTAAAACGGACTTACATCCAAATGACATAATGAATAAGGTTTAATGATCCTAGATATATCCCTAAAGAACATTTAAAGTAACACATCCTAAAACAATTTTTTTGAAGTAATGAATTGAGAAATGAAGAACACCCAACACTCAAAACTACTTAAATAGTACTTTTGTGATGATTGATTCGAGGGTACCAGGATTAGATTTAGGTAATTCCTATTTGAAAGCCACTTCGGATCAGTTAAATATTTCGAAGTAATAAAGATTAGAGACTGAAGAATAACGAGATTAAATGAAGGGTTGATGTTATCGATCCTCAAGGGATTTTCTCATATTACAAGAAGCAACGATTCTGCATTTAGATCTTTGATCGGTTTGTCCAAATCCAGAACGACTTGTACGGATGAATGTCTAACATTGCATTTATATATGCATTTGTTGATCTCTAAGAATGTACATCTGTTTAATGGGGGAAAATGCAACTTCTCTTAGGTTAACACCCTTCTCTAAGACGTTTTGTGCTTTAGTGGAAATCAGTGGTGTATGTTGGACTTGGCAACGTGACATTCTAACTAAAGAACATGCTTGAAGAAAAGATAATTGTAGACCTCTAATCCTCAATAACCAGCATTGGCAAAAAAGGGCACGTAGTGAGATCAAGTTGGGTAGCACCCATGAGGAGACTATTATCACCCTTCTAGATTACTTATAATATGTTAAGAAAATGGTGTATCTAAGAGACTTCTCGGGAAGATAGGTCGATTACGACCAGTATTCGAGCAGCGCACCACATGGAGTAAAGGTTTGTGTAATTTTTCCAGCCTTGTCAACTAGATGGAGTAGAGTGGTCCTCGGTACATCCCTCTAGAGGTGTATTGTACAGAAAGGAGGTCCCTTACCTTGCCATCTTATGGAATACATTTCCCTGAGACCTTGCATATTCTATTATAGAACCACATTAGGGTGTAGAATTTAGTAATGGAAAAAAATTCACTATTTCTATATTTTATTTCAATGGGTTTTATCCTGCAAGTCATTAAAAATAATATCAAACAATTTCAATGTATGATGATTTGGTTACCATAAGGTAAAAAACCCATGCCATGTTTATTTGTGGTTGTGTTCTTATGGATACCCTTTATTTCCAAAATGGTGAATTCAAGTTTCTTGTACAGTCCCATGACCGACCCAGAGTGTTTTTCTCTTATAATCTGGGTGCCCCTATTTTTTTCGACAACCTAGAGGTTCAAATGAATAACATTATTTTGGATAATGAAGCAATGGAGCATTTTGAGGGCTATTAGAGCATTGAGCTTTTAGGTCCTAACCTTTTGTTTACGTATCATTTCGCTATATTTATGTTTTCCAGCACTTGTATGGATGAGTTGTATAACCATTCTCGCTTGATTAATATGTACCAGACTGCTTGCTTGTATTTCCTAATGTAAATTATTGAAGTTTAATACAACGGGAGATTCTTTTCATTCTATTTTCTATCTATACTTCATTTTTACCCCCAAACTATCTGACTCTCCAGTATTAGATCTAGGAAACGTGAATACCGAGGATGTATTAATGTCTAGTTCTAAGTTCGAGGAGTTGGGTCAATCCAATTGAGCACCTACTCGACCAACATTCGAGATATAGGCACATTTTCAACATGCATCCAACTTGAATGCCTATATGAACACTATCACGACCATATATATTCAATTTCTTATAAATATGGATCTTGTAATTCCTGGTTAAACACATGTAGAATACAAACAATTTTAATGCAGATCGAGTTAACAACAGGCCCTTCTCATCCTGCACCTCATGAGGGGAGGACTGCTAATATGCTCGAACCAATTATGGAGCTACCACCTACAACATCTCACAGCTCTACTACTAATGAGATCATAATGGTATATTTTACATTTATGTTTAGTTCATTCAGTGTTCGTCATAGATTTGGCTTTATTGGCAATGCTTGTTGCATGATTTTAGTAATATTAATTATACACTATTAATGATAAGCATATAGTGAATATTGATATTGTAGGTATATTTTAAAAAATGATATTGTAGTTAAATTAAAAACTAAAGATATTGTATATGACTGAGCACATTACATATTAATAATTATATTTGCATAATATTGATTTTTGGGGAAAATCTAGGCTAAGCATGTTCATCTTAGAGAAGCATGGAGGAAATGCATTTGTAAGATATATATACTCCATTGTTGGTCGAGTTATGAGAGATTTTACAGGATTATCCATTTAGTTTGGGTAACATGCCGAATTTTACTAACAATTGTTAGAACATTTAATTGGATGGTTAGAACATTTAGTTGGACAAATAAAATACAATAATGTAAGTATGGGTTGATTAGGATGAGTCGTTCCATGTTAAAAAACTAAATAGGTTAATTAGTAATGGGTTAAGAGAAGTGGGAATATGAGAGGGGAAAAATAGAAATAAACCTTTCGTGTACACATGACCCTTATGCTTTCTCATTTCCTTAACTTTACAATTCATTTCAAAAAATTAAAAGATGAGACGCTAGCCGTTCTAGGAGGAGAAGAAGAGAAAAATAATAAGCAAGAGGGGGTCAAGCTTAGGAAATAAAAGACACACACATACATCTCTAGTTTCTTCTTCTTTATTCAAATTGGTTTCGAAGCTGATTTCTTAAAACCTAACTTTTCAAATTGTTTTCATTTTGAGGCCAAGGGCTTCAAAATAAATGGTTTTAAATGGATTGTGTCAACTAAATTGAAAGCTCTATGTTTTCGA
Organism: Allium sativum; assembly: GCA_030737875.1. Classification (NCBI taxonomy): domain Eukaryota; kingdom Viridiplantae; phylum Streptophyta; class Magnoliopsida; order Asparagales; family Amaryllidaceae; genus Allium; species Allium sativum. The sequence continues at coordinate 195,611,034 of CM060910.1, read as the reverse complement.
GCTCAAATCCCTATTTACATTTGAAATCACCCTTGATGCATTTTGACTGCATCGAAGCTATATAGGCCTGAGGCCAAGGTTTCACAAAATATGAATCAAAGCCATAGAGGCTCGAAATATTATTTACACTATTTCAAAGCTAGATAGGCTCAAAGATAATAATTTCATATATGTGCCTACAATCCATGAATATTATTATATTTGGGACCACTTTTATTTGCTTTGAACTAAATCAATTTTGTAACTTTTCTCCTTCGTTAAATGGTTTCGAAGGAGGTTCAAAGGACTTGAGAAAATACATGTTTCGAATGATTTTGGCTTTGATGCAATATGGTTTTAAAGTATGCTTACTTATAAGATTTATAATACTAAAAACATGGACTTGAAATCATATATCCACATTTTTTATATTAGTACATGGTTATTGATTTTTTATGTTTTAAAATTATGATATTCAAAGGGATTGAATTATAACTATCTATGTTCCAAGGAAATGTTTTGTAAAATATTTACCTAGATTTTTTTACTAATTTGATAATCTCTTCCCATTGGACAAATGAAAAGAGGATGTAATGACTCAAATGATTAGAATACTAGATGAGATTGGTGTTGGGTCACGCCTTATACTTCAGCTATTGCTTTTGGCTGAATTTGTCCAACATTCCAGTGCATAAGGACAGGTTAGGATAAGATCAAAAGTATGTTTTAAAATTATGATATTCAAAGGGACTAAATTATAACGATTTATGTTCCAAGGAAATGTTTTGTAAAATATTTACCTAGATTTTTTTTTTTACTAATTTGATAATCTATTCCCATTGGACAGATGAAAATAGGATGTAATGACTCAAATGATTAGAATCCTAGATGAGATTGGTGTAGGGTCACGCCTTATACTTCAGCTATTGCCTCTAGCTGAATTTGTCCAACATTCCAGTGCATAAGGCAAGGTTAGGGTAAGACCAAAAGTATAGTACACTCAAAAAGAGATGCAATGAGATAGGTTAATGGTGAGCCTGCAAAACCATTAGGTTATTAGTTAACCCAACAAAACTAATTAAGAGATACAGACAGTCAGAAAAATTTAAATTTGAATAGATTGTTCAACTTTGTAACAAACTGGAAATTTAACCACATTTGTTGTGGGAATTTAAAGGATTTAAATTAAACAAAATTCGATTTTCTATCAAAATTTGGATTTGATGAGTATTGAGGAAAGATATTTGTGATAATATACAAGAATTTTCAAAGAATTATACAGACAATCAGAGAATATAACTAAATCAGTGAAATGTCAATATTAGGAAATAGTTATTAACATGATTCAACATGGTTTTGTCACTTAAATAACCATGTTTTAATAATTTATAAATGATAACAAAACCATTTACAAATTTTGTTTACATAAAAAGTAGTTTAACGTAAAACAGAGAATGTGACTGATAAACGGATTTCGGATGCTCAACGGTTTGACGAGTGAAAGTTCTGAATAGTATTAAAAAGGTATATAACACATATGCACACACGTATACACATAATAACATATGCATGAGAAGTTAATGAAGAGATTAATTATGGGAGGTAACATTAAGAAAACGTATGTAAGAAAAGACAAAAAGAGTTTACATTAATATAATATTAACATACCTCTTACACAAACACCATCTCCTTAAAATCGGTACAATTGCACACACCAAGCTCTTGCACAAGGGCATGACTAGTCCATATGTGGAGTTTTCCCAAAAGGATTGAGGAAAAAACATGGGTGTTTTGATAGTTTTCCATAAATATATTTTATTTCTTAAGTTTTCCTTATAGATATCTCACCTCTTTCTCTCATTTCTTCACACCAAAATTCTTCTCTTCTTCCTTTTCTAAACTTCTTTTAGTGGCTTCCAAATCTCTTTATAATCATAAGAAAATAACTCACTACTCAAATAAGTATCCAAAGTGTTGAAACTACCGCCAAACATTTTCTTATCAACATTTATTAGCCATCATCGCTCGACGAAGTTTCAAGATCATGCACCATCACTTGGAAGGTGAGGTTATAACACTTAGGGAGGGAAATGAAGCTTGAGCTACTTGGAGTAAGCACACTTGTGCTGGGAACAATCCAGAGTGATTAGAGGATGGTGTAAGAAGTAACATAGCCCTTAGATTAAATTATAGGTAAGAAACTAAATTTGAATGACCTTAACTATTCATATTCTATTTTAATGAATATGTTTTGTATGATAATATTTAATGTTGAATATGGTTTATATGATGATTATTTTTTAAGTTTGATTGATGATATGTTATTTCAACGGGTTATTTAACAACTCATGTTTGGAAATGTGTAATATAATAATCAAACCTTTTATAAAAATTATTATTTAACAATTCACGTTTGGAAATGATGCACATGTCAATAAACACAAAGGAAATCACTTTCTTTCATGAATGAAATAGTGTAATAGAATGATCAAACCTTTTGAAAATAATTTAAAATGTTTTTAGAAATGAATTATAAACACTTCTAAACGTAAATATGAAGTTTGGAAAGAATATGTAATCCCAACAAATTTTGGCATATCACATGATTATAGTCTGGGATTAAGCATCTCAAAAAGTAAATCTTTTGCATATGAAAAAATACAAATCCAAATTCTTTGAAATAAGATTTTTTTTTCAAAACTCTTATAACCATAGATTTCCAATAAATTGAAAAGATCAAGCATTTGTTGAGTAGGTTTTGAAATATGACCATTTTTTTGAAAAATATTGTGGTTTTGCAATAGAAATCCAGATAATGCAATTGTTTGATATCGATATTTTCAATCTCTTAAAAATGTGGAATGAATATTTTAATCATTTAAAATACTTTTAAAGTTATTTAAATTGAATTTATAAAATTTCCAATGAAATAAAAGTTGTTTTGATCAATTATGCCAAAATAACACTTTAGCAGAACTTTTCAATAACGGCTGAAATTGGAGTTTAAACTTTGCAAACTTTTGGTAAATGTTTTCAAATAATTAATAAATTAATTTTAATATTATTTAAAAGTTCTATAACTTATTTAAACGTGTTTAAATAGTCTAGCTGAGTCAAAAAAAACTACAGTAAACACTGATTTAACCTTGGCTCTAATAAGCCGACGCATATGCCTGATATTTACGTTCGAGAGATCTAGTGGGGTGTTTATATAAGGATATACTTAAGAGAAACCAATGCCCTATCCCACCTGGCCCTTTTGATGGGTGAGGGGTAAATACTATTGAAATGTTGGAAATGAATTGAGTACAAAGGATGAGTTTTCTTAAGTTAAATGAATCAGATTACCTAGAGATGATCTTTTTATATTTAGTATCAAATTCTGAGGAGGGAATCCTTACTACCCATTTGAATTTAAAAGTGTTTATGCTATTATTCGATGAGTTGTAGAGATTGAACAAGAAAATGAAATTGAGTAGAATAAGTATGAATTCTTTGAATCTATCATACTTAACCAGATTTATTTATTCAAGAATATATTGTAAACGAGGTTTATTGATTCCACATATATATTTGATGAATATTTCAAAGATATACAAACTTAAAAAATGTTTTGTAAAGAAATCAATCAAGAAACGAAGTACACCTAATACGATTAAATAGTAATTTGCGATGATTGATTCAAGGAGATCAGAATCATGTTTGGGCTATTTGCATCCCAAAACCACTTCGAATCAGTTGACGTCAAGTAGATTGAAGGAAGATGAACTATGAAGATTATATGAAGGGTTTTTGTCACTAACCCTTAGGGGAGTTTTCCCAAATTACAAATCTACAACAATTCTACATTTTGGTCTTAGGTGCAAGGGCTTCATTGTACTAGATCACACAATTTGATGGGGGAAATGCCTTTGGTTTATCCAAACCCAAGATAGATTTATATGGACGAATGTCTGACATTGCACTTCTTATATGCATACGTTGATCTCCATGAGTGTACATCTGTTAGGAATTATGCGAAGTAACTCTCTTGCACTATATACACCCCTCCTGATATGTACAAGCTCAAAGGTTGTACACTAGTGGAAATCAGTTGCGCGTGTTGTACTTGGTAATGTGGCATTCAAATTGAAGAACGTTATTGGAGTATGGTAATCAGAGACCTTAAGCCTCATCATCTAAAGATGCAGAAAAAAGGCAAGGTGAAATTATGTGGGTAGTTCCCATAGGAGATCATCATCATCTCTTTATATTACTCATTATATGTGGAGTAAGAAGAGAATGAATGAGATCTCAGATATGTCGGTTATGACTGGGGTGATGACATATTCGGTCAGTGTACCACCTTTGGATTCGTTCAGTTGGGGCAACCTTGCCAAAAAAGCAGAGGGCGATTGGTCCTCAGTACATTTCTTTAGAGAAATACTACACAGAGAGGCATTCCCTTGACTTGCCATCTTATGAAGGTCCATTTTCCCAAGGAGCTCGCAATTTTGTTTGTATTGCCTAACATACACAGAATTTAATAATTGTAACAAGTTCACAAGTCGATTCGATTTATTCTAAAGGGTTTATCCCATAAGTAATTAAAGATAATATCTGATAATTTTACACAGCATAGATTTGGTTACCATAAGTGAGAAACCAAGCTATATTTATGGGCAGTCGTGGCCTTATGTGATGTCTTTATTTTCAAATGCCAGATTTGAGTTTCACACACTAGTCCCATGACTGACCATGAGTTTATTTTTTTCCTTTAAATTATGGGTGCCCTATTTCTCTAAGTAACCTAGAGATTTAATGGATAATATAGTTTTGGAGCGTGAAGCAATGGAGTATTTTGAAGGCTATTGGACCATGGGCTTTTGAACCTCATTATTGTATTTACCTATCATTCTGTTGCATTTAGGTATACCAACACTTGTAAGAATGGGTTGTATAACAATTCCCACTGGAATAGCATTTACTAAACTTCTTTTATGCATTTCCTGATGTATATTACTGAAGCTTATTGTAATGTGAGATTGAGATTGTTCTATTTTTCTATCTTAACTTTTCTTTTACCTGAAACAATCTAACTCTCCGGTGCTAGATCCACGGTATGCGAATATCGAGGATGTATTATTGTCGATTTTCGAGGTTGAGGAGTTGGGTCGTTTCATTTGGTATCAAAGAATAGGTTAAGAAAACATCTAAGACTTAATGGGGTAAAATCATTAGAGATAATGTTAGTTATACCTTAGAATTAGTTTAGTTTGAGAGAGTACATAAAATCCTAATTAATTAAATATGTAACACACTCTATCTAAGATAAAATCCTTTTTATTCTAATATGTTATTTTTTACCATGTGGACAAATAGTAGGGATGAATGGAAGAGGAGGTATGAAAGGAGGTGGCAGCAACACAATCAATAGCTGTAGTGCTTAAGCCACCGTTGAAGAAGTTATGGTTGAGGTGTGACCCCAAATTAACTTCACCACTTTATGCAAGAACTACACCGGCCTAGGAAATAATCCTTTTAAGGGAACAAAATCAATCATGGAAGTTCAGGCTTAGGTATGCACATGAGAAAGGAATTTTAAGTGGGTTGAGGCTGAGGATAAACACAAAGGTTTATGGCCTCGTGCAAGTGGTAGGTGGAAGCTTTGGCTTGGTGGAATTATCCAAAGTGACCGAGAAGATGACATCAGTTGGGATCTATTCAAAGAAGTATTAGGGGATCAAAATATGACAAAAGCTAGAAAACGTCAATATTGTTGCTTTACGAATTAGATGTAGGATGAGATGTCAATGGAAGAATAATCGAACAAATTTAACGAGTTTCCTTAACTTGGTCTGGGATTGATTGACATCATACTGAAGAAAAAACATAAGATTTATAATTGGGAAGTGGAAGGAATATCATGAGAAGATGATTGCCCAAATTAAGGAGTGTTTACTAATCTGATTGATATGAGTTTTCACTACAAAGCCTTTGATAAGAAGAACCCATTGGCAACTCAAGACACCAACAATAACAATGGAAGAAAGTGAAAATTCATTCAGCTAAGGAGGAAGACGGAGCAGAATCAGGCTACAGGAGGATACCCACGCAAGAATGTTACATGCTTCAATTGAAGGTAGAAAGGACATTTTTCTACTTCATGCCTGAAGCCCCAGATTCTAAGAAATGCCTATTGCAATTGCCATAAAACAGGGCACCTATCTAGGAATTTCCCATTAAACAAGGAAGGAGAGCACATTCGAGTTTTCGCAATTAAAAATGAACCATCAACCTCAATGGATGTGAAGGTAAGGAGGTTTGGGAAGGTTAAATTTATATAAATAATATAAATAATTTTCCTATTAGAGAATTATTTGATTCTAGGGCTTCATATAGTTTTGTCTTGGAAAATACAGTCGACAAATTAAACTTTTTATCATTGTGCTAGAAACTCAATTCGAGTCACCAACACTATTGAAAACAAAACTAAGCTCGGAAATAGTTTGTAAGGAACTATCCATTACCCATGCAACCCAAAACTTTTAATATGGACTAATCATTATCAAATTTATTGGGTTCGAAATCATACTCAATATGGGTTAGCTTTCCAATTATAAAGTTATTCTTAATTGTGTCAAGAGATTAGTTGGGCTAGAAACCAAAGTCAGAAACACAATTTGGATTGAGTTTTATAATCCAAGCCTTGTAAGGGAAAACCTTATTTATACATTAAATTCATTCCAAAAATGCCTAGATGAGGTACCAATTATGAAGGAATTTTCTGATGTTTTCAATGAAGTAAAACGTTTACCCCCCATATAGGAAAACTGAGTTTAGTATTGACTTAATTTCTGGTGTAAGGCCAAATTGTTCCCAAGGAGGCTTTCAACTTAAGAAACCAAACTAATAATTATAAAAATAAATTAATTAGGCCAAGTCACTCAAGTTGGAGCTCGACCGTGGTATTTGTTGCAAAATCGGATGGTTTCTTAAGATTGTATGTAGATTATAAAGACATAAATAAGTAAACCATTAAGAACAATTATCCTCTACCTCGTAAAGATGACTCATAGTGCTCAGATATTTTCAATAATGGACCTAGCTAAAGGATTCCATCAGTTGATAATAGCAAAAGAATTCATCTCTTATATCACGTTTAGGAACCTAATGACTTTTGTGAAGACTGGTTATGCCCTTTGGACTAACCAATGCGCGTGCCTATTTTGTGAATTGTATGAACAGAGCATTCATAAAAGTGATGAGGAGTTTGTGATAGTTTTTTTATCGACAACGTTCTCATTTACTGTGAAATATAGGAAGAGCATGAGAGGCATCTTGAGATTGTGCCGGAGATATTAAGAAGGAATGTGCTAAAGGGAAAATTGTCAAAATGCCATTTTTGGTATAATTGTAATAAGGATTTTTTGGAAATGTTGTGTCAAAAGGAGGGTTCTCAGTTAATCCAGGAAAGATTACGACCGTCGTGGACTGGGAACATAAAACGAATCCAAAAGAGATTCTAACTTCTCGGGGGTTGGCTGGTTAATACCGGAGATCTATCTGGACTTCCTTAAAATTGATCATTGCCTTACCAAGTTAATAATGAAAGATGTGAAGTCTAAGTAGACACTGAAATGAGAAGAATCATTCTAAAAAATCAAGAAAGGATTAATTGCCGCTCTGATCTTAAACATCATTAACGAAAGTAGAAGATTAACCATGCATATGGATGCTTGCGGAGAAGGCGTGGCGGTAGTACTTATGCAATATGGAAATGCCACTGTCTATGCAAGTAAATAACTAAAGGTGCATGAGAGAAATTATGTGACACACACTTAGAATTATTAACCATTGTGTTTGCACTTAAGATGTGCCCACACTTTTTTCTAGATAGGAGTTTCTCAAAGTCTACCCTTATAAATTTTGATTGAAACATGATATAAAACCTAACTTTTTTAAACAGGTGAAATGTTCCAACTATTCATAGATTATAAATATCTCAAATACCTTTTCACTTAAAAGGAGTTGAATATGAGGCAAAAATGTTGTTTAGAATTTATCGCATCATATGATCTGAATATTCTATATACTCTCGGAAAAACCAATGTTGTAGTAGATGCATCAAGCAGAAAGCATGTCGTCATAGCTTATTTGGAGGTAACACGGACTTTTTTGGAGAAAAACGTTAATAAGCTAAAAGAAGATAAAAACCTGAAAAAGATCTTTAAAGATATATAGCCCATATTCGATTCCTTTTTGAAGTTGATGATGAAGAAGGACTTAGATTAAAAGGAAGAATTCGTATTCAAGATATGGGTAACCTACGCCAAGAATTATCAGATAAAATCCACCGGTCAAAGTTGAATATACACCCGGGGTTAGCAAGATCCATAGATAAATGAAAATAACATTTTTAGTGGAGAAGCATGAAACAAGACATCTCCATCCATGTTAGAAAATGTGCAAATTGCCAATAGGTCAAAAGCAATCAATAGAAGGTTGCTAGAGTATTTCAATTGCTTGAAGTTATGACATGGTAGCATCGATGAATTACCTCGATCAAGTAAGTGAAATGGAAGCATTTAGGTTGTCATTGATCGATTTACCAAGATTTCACATTTACCAACTAGGACCATAGCAAGTCTTGTAGAGATATACATTAGGAAGATAATGCGATTATAGGGTATTTCTAGTAGCATCATCAACAATCGAGACCTTATCTTCAGCAACAAATTTTGGGATGCATTGCATACTACCTTGGGACAAAGCTGAGTATTAGCATAACATATCATCCCTAAACGGACAGGCTAACAGAAAGGATGAATCGAGTTTTGGAAGACCTTCTGAGAGTTTGTGTCTTAGATTTTGGAGGATCGTGGGAGAATTTTTCTTTATCTAGTGGAGTTCTCGTAAAATAATAGTTACCAAGAAAGCATCGATATAATAATATATGAAGCATTTTATGGTCAATAGGTCCCAACTTGTTGGATTAAGACCGGTGATTGATTATTGCTTGGCCCAGAAATGATCATGGAAGCTTCAGAGAAAGTAGAGGAAGTAAGGAAAAAAGGAAAGAGTGTAAAGCAGGCAAAAGAGTTGCGTTGGTCAAAAAAGTAGGAACTTTGAGTTTTCTGTCAGAGACCATGCGCTCTTAAAGGTCTCTCCAACGGAGTAGTAATATTTGGCCATATAAAAAAGCTGGATCCTCGGCACGTTGGATAGTATCCCATTCTGGAGAGGATTAACTCTTAAGCTTACCGAGCGTAGTTACCAGAAATAATGTCGGGTGTGCATAATGTCTTCCATATATCTCATTTTCGAAAATATGTGCATGACACCAAGCAAATAGTAGAGTCTTTTGTTCAAGAAAATTTGAAGGTAGAATTAAATTTATCTTGCATCAAATAACCAGTTCACCATAATTGTTTCAAGTACTTCCTCAACTAAAAACAGAATCAACAATGGCATCCTCCACTCACTATACTTCACCTAACGCTTCCCCCACTTTCTCAGTTCATCCTCAACCCCCGTCTTCTTCTCAGTTCATCTTTTCCGGTGGTTCATCCTCCCAACTTGACACTGTGTAACGACCCGGTTTTTAGCGATCTTGGTTATCCGATATATAACACATATCGAACATCCAAGGACCGAAAATAACCGAATAGTTAATGAAAGAAATTAGAGGGTGAGAATAGATAAGATAGAAACTTAGAATAGAAGAAGAAGAAGACAACAACATCATCAGAGTAACACGAACCTCACAATGGAACGAATAAAATATAACATAACTTTGAAATATAAATCTGTACTTGAATATACATATCATTATCAAGTACAACACTTACAACACAGCGGAATAATAATAGCTATATAATCCTGAAGCCTCCTGCTCCAGCTCTTCAAGTATCTGTAAATACTTGACTGCTCATACAAAATCGAGCACCCAAGAGTTTAGGGAAAACAAAACAAAATAAACTCCGGGTCAGTCATGGGACTGGTGTGAGTAAAAACAGTTTAAAACAGTTTGAGCAACACAACGATATCTCATAAGACCACGCCGTATAATGGAACGGGTTTTTCCCTTATGAGAATCCAAAATAAACTTTATATCAAAACTCATTGATATTATAATAATGTCTATTAACCACAATATAATAATCATCTAGTAGAAACGCTTTCATCTCACGTTCTACATATAGAGTATAAAATCAAAACCGCAAGCACGTATTGGGTAATGGATTTCCAACTATGACAAGGTATGGAACCACCTTTCGCTAGTGTATCTCTAGAGAGGAATACACTGGGTTCAACAAGAACATCTTGCAACCCGGCCACACATGACCGACCACTCATTTCGCTTGAGTGTATCGAATGTATATCACCAACGGTTGGGATCAGCAACCATTTCCCGAATGGGCAGCATCAACAATAGATTTTTAGAAGTAAATGAAACTCTAGATCAGGTGATTATACACCCTAATAGGTGCGACCTACATAGCCATGCTACCTGCCCGATTTCTGTCATTTACCGGTTGATGAGGCTAGAAGCTACGCCCATTTGGTTAACTTGACTAACTAACTCAATCAACTTGGTTTGATCAACTCTTTTAACTTGGTTTGAATAACTTATTTGACAAATCTGGTTTAACTAACTCATTTGACAAATCCCTTTTAATAATCCTATTTATTCCCTAAATAAATATTCTCCTTTTAAAATTCTATTTATTTCCTAAATAAATAATCCTTCTAGATTCTTATTTATTTCTAAATAAGTATCTCCTTTATAACTTCTATTTATTTTCTAAATAATTAATTCCTTTTATAACCTTTATTTGTAAATGTTTTACAAATATTTCCCTTCCTATATTTGTCTATTTAATTTCTAAATAAATAATCCTCTTATACTTCTATTTATTTCTAAATAAATATTCCATTCAATTCAATTTATTTATTAAATAAATATTCCTTTTATAAAACTTTATTCGTTTTATAAATATTTTCCTTTTAACTTTATCCTGTTTATTTTCCCAAAATATTTCCTTTTGGATATTCTATTTGTCTTATAAATAAATATCCTCCTTTATAAACTCCTATTTATTTTCTAAGTAAATGTTCTCCTTTATAAAATCCTATTTATTTTCCAAGTGCTTTATTTTCAAAATATTCCCTTTTATAAAATCGGTTGATTTTATAAAATTCCTTTATTTCAATATACATTGAAATATTTCTTTTCACATTCCAGGGTCACTTATGATATTTAAAATGGCAAACCACAATGATCAATATCATTTAACACACATAATCAAACAGATTATATAACACATCATATATTTCAATACATGAACAGAACAGTATTATAAATATAAGTGCACTTTTAAGTTCAAGTCCAAGTCCATTCAAGTCCATTAACATGGATCACATATGTCACTTACTTTTAAAGTAAGAATCAAGTTAACATTTTAACATAAGTTACCAACATTCAAGCAACTTTAAGCATAGTTAAAACATGCAAAAGGGTTTATGTTTGCTGTCCTAAATAGTGAGTAAACTCACCTTAATCCTTAGCAAATCCAAGATCCAAGAATAAGAATAAAGATCCAAGAATAAGAACAAAGATCCAAGCTAGTAACCTCCTTCCTTTCCTTGCTTTCACTTGCTTTTTCTTGCTTCCTCCTCTACCACCACCATTACTCAAGAAGAAGCCATTAATATAGCTTAAGAAGAAGAAGAAGAAGAAGAAGAAGAAAAGAAATTGTGTAGAATTCCTAAGGGTATGCCTCCCTTTATATAGCCTTAGGAATGTGAATGGGAAAAGACCAAAATGCCCCTAAAACCCTAATCTTACATATGAAGTATTACTACTTTTGCTCATTTTCCTTATTTACTCATTTTCCTTATTTGCTCATTTTTCCTTATTTGCTCATTTTCCTTATTTGCTCATTTCTTTCAAATGAAGTATTACTATTTTTGCTCATTTTCCCTATTTGCTCATTTTTCCTTATTTGCTCATTTTCCTTATTTGCTCATTTTCCTAAATATCTTGCCTATGTCATGCATGACATCATCCAGATATTTAGTTAACCATAAATACTAAAAATATTTTTATTTGCTAATCACTTTCCTAATGATTAATTAGACATTCACTAAAATTTCAACAACTTTTACTGAGAAAATAGCCATTTATTGATAAAACGATTTTCGGTCATTTTATCAATATTTTACCAAAAATATATTTTTGAAAGCATTTTTCCAAAACGAGTCTAGTATCATTAATTATTAATTAAATATTCCAAGTTATTTAATTAAACGACCGTTTAATTCTCTTAATCACCTTTTAAATAATTAAATAAATTAATTATTATATCGTTGAAAACGCGGGTCATTACACACTGACTCCTTACCCATCAACCATTTCCCTTCTTCTTCATTGAGCCTTCAAACTCAGTCAAACTTATCCTCATTAGCGAAACACCCATCGCCTACCTACACTCAGGTGGCGGCTGCTAGATCCAAACTTCCTCCTCTCCTCCCTACCCCCTTGACCAAGCAACGACGCATCATACCGGAATTCAATTCAATCAGGAAAACTTTGAATTTTTTGAAGGCAGAGAGTCGTTGTCTCAAATGTGCTGATCGTGGCCACGTGGCAAGATCATGTAGGAATGTAGTGATTTGCTATAATTGCTCCTTCTTTGGACATGCAAGCTTGCAATGTCCCAATAAAAAAAGCTCTCTCGAACCATCAACACTGGTGGGTTGCGTCCCAATGTTGCGCAGACAACGAATAGCCGTAAGCCAAAAAATCCGCTTGCTCAGAACAAGGGGTCCCACTAGTCTAATCGCACTTCAAATCGTAATTATAATTCTGAAAATATTATCTCTCACCTCAAAAATAATACCTCTCCCACTCTAAATTTTATTCACTCCTCTCCCACTAATCACTCCCCCCGAAACAAAAGAAAGAATTTCCACTTCTTATAGAAATGGCAGACGCCTACCTTTACCTCTCAGCAACCACCATCAACGGCCTTTGGTCAATCGAGATGCTTTCCAATATACTTAAATCAACCTTCGGTCAAGAATATGAGTGGCCAACTTGGCATACCTCTGATAACTCTTTCCTCATATATTTCCCTAACTCGGCCATCAAAAACTATGCTCTTCAACTTAAGATCCTAACGAATGATGATGGTGGAGTCCTTCTTCTTGAACAAGCGAGAACCTTGGAAGAAATTACTGAACCCCCTTTTGAAGAGGCATCATGGGCAAGGATAAGCGGCTTCCTGGAGTTCTACAGGCATCTCTCAGACTCCATTAGAGAAGCTTTAAAACCAATTGGGCGTTTCATCCACACAGACACTTGTGATTGGTCTTGGGTGGACCATCCTTACTTATACGTGAAAATGCAGTTTTATGAAGGTATTTTGACTCGTTGTAATTTTGTTACACACATAAATAACCATGCAGTTAAGTTCAAAGTGGAACGCTGGACACACTCGCACCCTCCTCAACGCCCTGAAACTCTTGTGTTGGGGGTAGATTATGAATATGACGGATACATTTTTCAACCTTTATCTCAGCAAAAGGATCTCATGGAGGAAGACAAATATGATGGAATGTCTGATGAAGCCCTGAGAGAAGTCCCTATGATGCGTGATGAACAACAGCATGACTTAGCCATGGTTGAACAGCCTAGAGTGGATATGTCTGTGCCTAGATGGGACCCTTTGGCTGACCTCGACCTCTCCGTTCCTCTTCATCTGCAACTGCCAACTCAGCAAGATCATCATGAACAAATGCACGAAGATGAACAAGGATCCTCATCCCCACACGTCTCTTCGTCAGCGATCAGAAGGAGTGCTAGGATTAACAGGGCTCGCTCTCTGCCCCCAGGAACTTCGGGTAGTTATTTTGAACCAGTTGTTTTTTCTTCTGCTAATAAAGTTCTAAATAAAAAATTGGCTAAATGCATGGGTGTGTGTCTACATGATAAACATTATTCTGCCATGCAAACCCTAGAACAACAACGTTCTAATCTTTCTAAATGAAAGTAGTCACATGGAATATCAGAGGGGTTGGGGACCCCACAAAAAATCATGTTGTCAATCTCATCATTTCCCCACATCACATTGATATTTTATTTCTTCAAGAGACCAAAATTGCTAACCCACCTATCCCTCTAATTCGCAATCTTTGTGGCCCCTACGTATCTGGTTGGTCGCACGTGGACGCTGTAGACACTCTTGGTGGTTTAATTACAGCATGGAATGATCATTTGTGGGCTTTTGAACAATCCCTTTCACACCCTTCTGTTCTTCACGTAACCCTTCGTCATATTCCTTCTAACTTCATTTTCCACTTCACTAATATTTACGCCCCAAATGATATTCAAGGGAGAGCTGAAATTTGGCCATATTGCCACAACTTGTCTCAATATATAAATGACCCTTGGTTAATTGGGGGAGACTTTAACACTACTTGCTATTAGAGGATCGTAATTCTGGCAACTTATCCTCTGATTCCCCCCAATTCAAGGTATTTATTCAATCTTGTTCGCTTATCGAACCACCAATTAACAACCGTCGATATACGTGGTCAAATAGAAGAGAATTCCCTTCACTGTCTAAGCTAGATCATTTTTTTCTTTAACCTCAACTTGGATGATCTTTTCCCTTTTTCATTGGCTAATGGCCTTGCCACCACCATCTCTGACCACTGCCCTATCCTTCTTGATACTAACTCAAACACTCCATTCAAACGCCCTTTCAGATTTGAACGTCTATGGCTACTTGAACCATCTTTTGACAACTTCATTAAACTCAGCTGGGAACAACTACCATCCCATCATTCTGCAATGTCCAGAATAGTTTGCAAGCTTCGTTCTCTTCGTAAACTGATTCGCCCATGGGCTAAGAGTGTCTGGAATTCTTTGAAAAGTCGTATTTCATCCACACAAGATGCCATCCTAAATCTAAATATCATTGAAGAAAATAGACCTTTAACCCTGTCTGAGCGCCATGTTTTGAAAGAATACTAATCAGAATTGGAAAGGCTAATTAAGCAAGAAGAAATTTGTTGGAAACAGAGGTCCAAATCTAAATGGATTAAAGAAGGTGACAAAAACACTGCTTACTTTCACAGAGTTGCTAATTGCCATCATCGTTCCTCTTTCATCTCTGAAATTGTTCATAACAACACCACCTACAATGACTCGAAGGACATTTGTCATCAATTCACTATCTTCTTCAGAAACCTCCTTGGTTCATCCCCTCCCCCCTCTCCCCATATTGATTGGCATTATTTATACCCAAACCCTGAACCCATTAGCATTGATCATCCTTTTACTGAAGAGGAAATCTGGAATGCGGTTAAGGATATGGCGGATGATAAGACCCCTGGGCCTAATGGTTTTGGTCCAGCCTTCTTTAAACATTTTTGGCCCATTCTAAAATCTGACATCATTGACATGTGTTCGGAATTCTACTTTGATCCTTCATCTATCGCCAAATTAAATTACGCCAACATTATCCTCATTCCAAAATTTCAAGGAGCTAACACTGTCTCTTCTTTCAGATCTATCAGTCTTCTCAACAAAACCTTTAAAATAGTCACCAAAATCCTATCTTCCAGACTACAAAAACATATTGACTCTCTAGTTGATATTGAACAATCTGCATTCATCAAAGGAAGAAACATTCTAGACTGTGTGGCTGCTACACAAGAAGTTATCTCATTTTGCCACTTTTCTAATACCCCTGGGGTCCTGCTTAAACTGGATTTCTCAAAGGCTTTCGATTCTGTCAGTTGGGATTTTGTCCTATCTCTTATGTCTCATAGGGGTTTTCCAATAAAATGGTGTTCTTGGATTAAAGCAATTCTACACACTAGCCTATCCACAGTCTTTGTTAATGGAGAGTATGGTGGCAAAATTAAATCCAAAAGAGGCTTAAGGCAAGGAGACCCCCTTTCACCCCTTATTTTTGTCCTAATTGCTGATGTATTCAATCAAATGGTGAAACGTTCCCTCTCTCATAACATTTTCTCAGGCATTCCACTCCCTAATTCAGAGATTTGCACATCAAATCTTCAATTTGCTGATGATACAATTCTTTTCACCACCCCATCTCCCAATAATATTCGCTGCCTCAAAATTCTTCTTTACACTTTTGAAATGATCTCGGGTCTCTCTATTAACTTTAGCAAAAGCTCTATTATTATGCTTGGTAATTGTTCTCATATAGGTCCAACCATTGTTGATTGCCTTAATTGTAAGCTAGATTCTTTCCCAATCAACTATTTGGGTATCCCTCTCCGTCCCACCAAACTCCTTAATCATGACTGGAAGCCTCTCATTTCTAAGATTGAAAATAAAATTTCAAGTTGGAAGGCAAACTCACTTTCTTCTGCTGGCCGCCTTATACTTGTGAAGCATGTCCTTTCTGCAATTCCTACTTACTGGATGTCATTCCACAAAATCCCAGTCTGGGTTATTAAAAAAATTGATTCAATCCGTAGTACCTTTCTTTGGAATGGAGGTAACCTGAAAAAACTCATCAATTGGCAAATTGTTTGTCTCCCAACTAATCATGGTAGTCTTGGAATATTGAACCTCTCGACTTTCAACTCAGCACTGCTAGCCAAATGGCTGTGGCGAACCCTCTCTCCTGGTCGATTCATCTGGAAGGACCGGATCTTAACTCATCTATATAATTCTAATCCCTTCCTCATCCTCCATTTCAGACCTAATGCTAGACCATCACCCTTCTGGAAAGGAATTTTATCCACACTAGCGAGAGTCAAAAATCTTTTTCATGTTAAAATTGGTAATGGTGAATCCTGACTTTTTTGGATGGATTTTTGGTATGAGCAAATCCCCTTCTCCACCCGTTTTCCCAATCTTGCATCAGTTAACCACCTTAACCTACTTATTGTGGCATCGGCCCATGAGCTTGGCCCAATGGGCCTTTTCCCGCCTTCTTGGATGGGCCTTGAATCGTTTTTTGAACTTAATTCTATTGGTCACATACTCAGCTCAACTCACTTCTCATCTGAACTAGACTCATTTTTTTATGCTTTAGGCCCATCCAACTCTTTCACAGTTGCATCTTGTTATCAGTTTCTAATTCATCCTGGCAGAAGCTTCTCTTTCTCCCGCATTTGGAAATGCAATCTTCCTCCTCGATTAATTTTCTTTCAATGGCTCCTTATACACAATCGCATCAACACAAGAATCAGACTCCATTGCTTTAACAACAACATCGATCCCATTTGTGTTCTCTGTAACCTCAAAAATGAATCCCTTTCTCACCTTTTCTTTGAATGTGATTTCTCCTACGCAGCGTGGGCTGCAATCAGCTCCTTCATCCTCGGCTTCATCCCCTCCATCAATTCCTTTTTTGATTATTGGTAGCATAACCCCCTGACCCTCTTCTGGATTCTCTTGTGACTTTCTTCTCATGGAGTATTTGGTTAGAGCGTAATGCGATCATCTTTGGCAGATCACCGAAACTTCTTTTGGGTACCTGTTATCATATCCTACATCTCTTCGACTTATGGACAGGATTAGCGAGACATGCTCGCTTCAGGCTTGCCCTTCCTAGGCCAGATTCTCCTGGATCGCATGAAAGCAGCACGCTCCCCCCTCGCTGAATCAATTAAGGCTGGCTTATTCTACTTATGTTTTATTTAGACTATGTTATTATCTATGGTGTGTTTACTCCCTTTTGATGTTCATATTTTGCGTTATGGTTGTACTTTGTTATTGACCTGCTGGGTCTTGACTTTATTGCCACTGGTTGGGCCTGTCAACCAACTTATTTTATTATCTAGTATATCTACTCGTAATCGGCTGCGTAGCTTCACGCTACACACCCATCTTCCTCAAAAAAAAAAAAAAAACAGTTCGAATCATGGACTAAGATGAGAAACAATTAAAGAGGAAGGTTGTCAGATATTCAAGGTTCAGTGTAATGGCAATTTAGATGATGTAACTTGGGAAACCAAGGAGAGGATGAAGAAAGCATATCCTGAGTTTTATCTTGTATAGAACTAGTGTGTGCACCGCTTGTAGTGGAATCAATTATCATATATCTTTATTGTGAAATAAACAACCATTTCGAGCTATCTTCTTGTAGTTAGATGTTGAGAATGAATTTTTTTAAAGAGGAGAATGTACCACCCCAATAAATGTAATTCCTTTAGGGAATTTCAAGGATTTAAACTAATCAAAATCAAAATTTCTTTCAAAATTTAGCGTGATGAATATTGGGGAAAGATATCAGTGATAATATACAAGAATTTTTGAAGAATTATATACTCGTAGGAGAATATAAGAAAAAGCTGATATAACCAAATCGGTAAAATGCCAAATTTTGAAAATAATTATTAATATGATTTTATTACTTAAATAGCTATGTTTTAATTATATATAATTGATAAGAAAACCACTTTCAAATTTTGTTTAAATAGCAAAGTAGATTAACAAAATTGGAAATATGATCAACAAACTGTTTTGGGATCCTCAATTATTTAACGAATGGAAGTTGTGAAAGTTGTAAACAAGGTGTATCACACATATGCATACACATATATACATAATAACATATGCATGAGAAGTTTAGGGAGAGGTTAATTGAGGAAAAATAATTAGGAAAAGGTAAGAAAAGAAAAAAAGATTTTACTTTAATATAATGATCACATACTTTTTACACACACTATCTCGTTGCAACATGTAACGACCGCCCCGTACCTACCGACACCCAACGAGTTGCGCTATCACGGTGCTAGACTAATATAAGACGGTCATCAATGTTGAAATAAGAAAACCCACATTGCATGCCTTATATCTCATAGAGCATGGAACAAAGTATAGTAATAACATAAGACATGATATAAAACAGGCGATACAATATAAGCTAAATGAATAATAATATCAGAGTGGCAAATCCATAACGTAATAGAGTATCAAATAGTCAAACACAGATACATCTCCAAAATACCGTCTCTATAAAATATACACTACTAACTCCTAAAGTAGCGATCAACTGAAATAAACAGGGATAAGAGTATATGTAATACGTGGAAGCCTCATGCTCGTCTCTGGTCAGCTACTCGAGTACACCAAAATGTCTCTAGTCTGCTCATTTAAGAGAACCCATAGTAATAAGAAGCAATGCATAAAAGCGAAAATCAGACAAAGTTAGGTGTGAGCGATAGTATTCTTAATCACTAGATAAGGTAATATAGTAGGCATAAAAATCATACCTTACCTAGTACTGCATCTAAAGTGTCAGCACATATAAGCACATACTCTACTCTGTGGTAATCATAATACCGAGTGTAAATGGAAGTGTGCGTGCCACAATGATTACAACCATTCAATCATAACATCCATCCTCGCGTTCATGCACTCGGTGCTTTGAATTCACATCATCGGACACCTGGGCCATCCGTACTAAATAACACTGGTAGGTCTAAACGTCAACTGACTCTACCAATCAACTTCCACACCAACTACTATGTCAAAACGTCAACAAACTCTAGTGGATAGCCCTACCTAGTCCACAACATCAACGGGCTCTGGGGTGCAGGAAGATCAGGCCCAAATTGTAAATGACTATGGTCTTCTCCTCATGCTACTTTTCCAAGGGGGTACCAAAGTGTCTAACATTGTTAACTCCTTTGCACACGCATCCGCAGCGAAGTCCAATTTGGAAGTCACCCTGATGGTTCCCGTCTGGAGCCTTTGTGATAACTCTCCTTATAGACTTTTCTTGCATCTTGGAATTATGCCAGTCATATTGGAGTTTATATTCAAGAGAGTTTAATCATCACCATGAAGAAGTACTGCAGATGCTTACCTATCCAGATCCTCTTCCCATTGTCCTTCTCTGGATCAATCCATATCCAGATCAACTAAGTCGATCTTGCTTGGTCACCATATCCGAGTCGACTAAGTCGATCCAGATCCAGGTCGGCTATGTTGACCCGAAGTGAAGCTTTTTCTTTTTTCCCTAGTAGATCTCCATCTCCTTTCTAGCTAAAATGAAGCCATCCCCCTTAGTCGAACCGGGTTTGCAAGTGTTACAACCTGGTCTCCGAAACTCCAAACGATTTGAAACTTGCCTAAGCCTCCAAGGACCTTCTATGTAATCCCTAAAAAATCCTATGTCAATCCGGATAAGTTGGCCAGGCTTGACCATATTGAATCATCTCTAGATGACCTAAAAATTATTATTTCTCTAAGTGATTTCTAGCATTCTATTTCTCCATTCGATGACGTTTGTATCCATTTTAGCATTCCTAGGTAGTGTCTCAACATAAAAAACATGCTCGAACAACATTTAGATTAACCAAATAGGATTAAATACCAAAAGAAACATATATTCCGTTAATCCCTTGAATTTCGGGATTCACTAATCATGCCTAAACCACCACAAACTTATATATGTGTCATCATATAATTAATAATGAATTATAAGCATTTTCCCATAATTTTATAAGGTGTTTATATGTTAATAGACTCTAATTAGCGAGTAAGAACATTATTACTCAGCTTAATCACCCCAAGAATGCTAAATCTGAAAATGGAAAATGTTTGGCTCGGATTCCAATGTATTGCAATAGCCTTTGTCTTGTTTTGATGTTGTTTTGACTTGATTTGCTCTTAATTTGGTTGTTGGCTAATTTAAAAAGGGTTAATGGTTGATTTGAGAGTTGGAGGCCATCAATAGGGTTTAAACAAATTTTGGGAGTAGGAAAAGTGAATACGGGATTATTCTCCTACTAGTTCTGCCACCATAAGTCATCAAATCTGAGATGGGTTGTGGGCCACACCTGGTAATGACCCAAACAACCCATTTAAGCATTCCAAATCTTATTTCAGCCATTCCTTCCAAACGGTATGTCCATTTACTTAATGTGACCACCCTACGGAATGAGAAACCGTAATCCAAATCCAATGTAAGTTGTTTTAGGTCTAAATTATTTACCAATAAAAAGTTATGGGTGAAACAAGATTTGACATGGGTAAAATGGTCACATCAAAATTCAAAAAAAAAAATAGTGAAGGTAGGAAATGGACCTATTAGTCATTTTCAAAAGTTACACAATCATACGACCTCGTATGTAAATAGTATAAATATCTTATGATACTTCGATACATAGAATATGGGTCATTATATTCTTCCCTTTTTAGAAATTTCATCCCCAAAGTTCCTTAAGTAACAACTACGATTGTCTTGTGTGTTTGTCAATCATCCAAAAGTAATCAAACATGATAACAAAACAATTTAAGCTTATCCTAGCGTGTTGGACGCTAAATGAGAAAACTGATGATATCACGAATGGAAATTTAAGAGAGATGTATTAAAATCTTATTAAAGAGCTTTGGATAAGACGTCCTCATGCTCTCCTTGATCTTCCTTGTGCAATCACTCTCACTTCACTGAATCTTGACAAGCTTCATTTCTTTCCTCCTGAGGTGCTTCGTGTTGTGTCCAACAATACAAATAGGTCTACAGACTATAGTGGCTTCTGGTCCAACTTGATATTATCTAATTGATCCGGTATTATAGTTACATCGAGATTGTGCACAAACCTTTTTAATTAGGAAATACGGAAGAAATTGTGTACCCCAGTCATCTTCTAACATAACTCAACTCTATATGCTAAATTTCAAACTCGCTCAAGGATTAGAAATGGACTAACAAACTTTGATGCCAAGTTTCCTTTACTACCAAACCAAATCACATTTCTCAATGTGAAATCTTGACAAACTCCAAATCACTAAAGTAGATTTCCATGTCTCTCTATATCTTATCGACATAGCTCTTCTACCTATCTTGGGCGGCTTTTATTCGTTGTCGAATGATTTCAATCTTCTACGAAATTTCCCTAACAATACCAAGCCCAAGTATTAGTTTCTCACCTGCCTCCCACCAACATGAAGGAGCGTTGCATGGTCTCCTATATAAAGATTCATATGGAGCCATACCTATGCTTGATTGATAGCTATCGTTGTATGCAAAATCAAGCAGATGCAAATGATCATCCCACGACCCTCCAAAATTGAGGGTACAAGCTCTCAAGAGATCTTCCACTGGGCAATTCATTCTTTAAAATCTGATCATCAGTTTGAGGATGGTAAGTGCTTCTGAGATGTAACTCATATCCCAAATCTTCTTGTAAGATCTTCCAGAATACACTAGTAAATAATGGATCTCAGTCACTTACAATGTTACTTAGTACTCCATGGAATTGTACAACCCATTTCACTTACAACTCTACAGACTTGGTTGTCGTCCTATTTGATTTGACAGGTACAAACCTAACGTTCTTGGTCAATCGGTCCATATTGACCCAAATATTATCATGTCTTGCTCGAGTCCTTTGCAAACCATTAATGAAATTCATCGAAACTTACTCCTATTTCCATAGGGAACTTTTAGTATTGCAATAAGCCGCTAGATTTCTTCTGCTCGGCCTTATCCAATTGGCAATTCGTGTACTTAGAGATGAATTTCCCATTGTCCTTCTTCATGCCTTCCCAGTAGTACGTTTGCCTCATGTCTCGATACTTCATGTTACCATCAGGGCGTATAGTCAGCTTTGAGTGATAACATCCTTTAGGTACTTCGTATCTTAATCCATCAACACCGGGTACAACCAATCTCCCACCTTTCCAAAGCCAACCATTAAGGTCGAGTTTGTACGTACCTTAACCACATCATCCATACTAGCTTCCACTTTGGTAATTGTCTCAAACAATCTAGGATCGTTCCTCTAACCAGGAAAAATCCGTTCAACCAAAGTTGGTCTAATCGTTAAACATGCCAACATCTCTAGCTCCAATTCACATCTAGTTATCAAGTTATAACCAGCAATGAGGTCCCGTTGCTTCCATTCTAGAAATATAGCCCCTAAACTGGAATGTCTCCTACTTAATGCATCGACGACCACATTAACCTTTCTCGAGGTGTTTGAGATATTAAAATCATAGGAAGCCAGGAATTCCAACCATCGCTGCTGATATAGATTTAAATCTTTTTGAGAGAAAAAAACTTCAGTGACTTAAGATCGGTAAGCAGCTCGAATCTTTCTCCCAAAATATAATGCCTCCACATCTTCAATGCAAACACAATCGTTACCAATTCCAAATCGTGCATGGGATACCTTTTCTCATATGGATTTAGTTGCCGACTAGCTTAAGCGACAACTTTACTCCCTTGCATTAATACTGCGCCTAATCCGGTACCACAACATCTCTTTATTTCATTTCTGAATAACTAACACCAAGGCACGTGTTAGCTTCTCCTTTAGATTTTTAAATGCACATTCACATCTTACATCCCAGACAAAAGTCTGCTTCTTCTTAGTCAGCTGAGTTAACGGTGTTGCTATCTTGGAGAAATATTGGATAAACTTATGACAATATCCAACTAATCCTTTGTAACTTGTCACATCAGTTTCACTCCTGGACGCAAACCAATCTTGTACGGTCGCCACTTTTGCGGGGTCCATGACAATACCATTCTCTGAAACAACATGGCCCAAGAACTTCACTCCCTCCTCTATACATGACATATAAAAAATTTAGCATTTAGTTGGTGTTTCCTTAACACCTTCATCACAACCCTCAAATGCATCTTGTGTTCTTATTTTTGTCCATGAATAAACCAGAATATCACCAATGAACAAACGTATGAACTTATTTAATTAATCTCTGAAAAAATGATTCATGAGAACTACGAAATACACTAGTGTGTTCGTCAGTCCGAACGAGAGAGCTAACCACTCTTAGAATCCAAAAAGCGTCTAAAACATTGTTTTGGTCACACTCTCATTTGCTACCCATAGCTGATGAAATCTTATTGAAATGTCTAATCGGGAGAACACCTGCGAACCATTTAACTGATCAAACAAATCATCTTTTCGCGGAAGATGATACTTGTTCTTCCTCGTCACCTTTTTAGCTCATGGTAGTCTAAACACAATCGAAGGGAACCATCTGCCCTTGTGGTGAATACAATATGTTCCTCCTATTCGGATATACCTCTTCCAATAAACCCCCTTCCTTAAGAGGTCAAACACATGCACCTCGAGCTCTCGCTGCTCTCTTGGTGCTATCCATCGAAGAGGCTTTACTATAGTTCTGACATCTTTCACTAAATATATAAGAAACTCGATCTTTGTGTGTAGTGGATGTTCAATCACTTCCTCGATGATATCCAAATACTCACCACAAAAGGTACACCCAATAACTCATCGTGCGGGATGTCGAGGGAATACAGAAAGCTAGACATCACCACATCGCAAGGTAGACAACCCAACACCACCCTCCGCCTATCACCCGTCCTAGTGGCCACCGAATACCTCTCACAGTCCACCACCACCCCATACCTTTAGAGCCAATTGACTCCGAGGATAATACCAAACCCAGTAAAGTCCAAAATAAAGCACTCACACATGAATATGCATCCATGACGATAAGACCAACCCACGACAAATCATAAATGGTTGGTAAAACAACAAATCAAGTTTGTCACAACCAAAGGTCGGTCAATAATTTCAGGTTTTAATCCCAGCCCATCTACAAGGTCACTAGATATGAAGTAATGAGAAGCCCAAGTATCAAACAAAACTCTAACAGGAATAGCATGAACTGAAAGCATACTTTGAATGATGATACCCTTTCCCTTCTCCATAGTTGTTGGGGCATTTGACGAAGAAGGAACAACATTGATGGCATATGTTTTCACAATCTTCTTCTCCGTAAGAGGTTCAGGACAATCTTTCTAGATATGTCTAGGCTTGTCATAATTGAAACACTCTTGGTTCCAACTTTACAGTCTTTGTTGAAGTGACCTTTCCTTCCATAATTATAGCAAGTCAACTCGGACTTAGATCTCTTCTTTTTCCCCTCCTTGGACTGGAATGGCTTTATCTTATTAGAAAACTTTTTCTTACCTCAACTGCCCACCTGCAACTTTAGAGGAAAAATTAACCTTAGTCCTCGACTTGGGATAAAGGCTTCTAATGTTAAAAAAATTCCAATGATGGACACGAAAGTCTCATCGATGTGATTGATAAGCCTCTCCCCTAAGTAATCATCCAATTTAGTGGCGAGCTTCTCATTCTTCTTATCAGGAGTGTCGATGAAAGACATTCCATATTTTGATAGAGCGTTAAACTCAGTAATGTATGCAGAAACTGTTCTACCTCCTTACTTAAGCTTAGCTAACTTCTGAAATAATTCCGACTTCTGAGCAGACGGAATAAACTTCCCACGAAATCAGGCTTTGAATTGATCCAAAAAATGTGATCCACGGAGTAGCAGCTTTAATGGTATTCCATCAATTCATAGCCCTGCTTTGAAGCTGATGAGAAGCCAACCTCCTTTTAGTGGCATCATCGAGTCTAAGGTCCTCAAAGATGCGCTCATAGGTATTAAGCCAACCTTGAAATTCTGTAGCCAACACCATTTCTTGTAATGATTTACAATCTATACTAGTAAAATCGTTATTCAACTTAGAAAAGTCAGTCCTAGGCGCATGCACAAGTGCACCACCACCTTCAACAACATTCAGAGAAGCTCCTTTGAGTGTTCCTAAGAATATCTGTCATGAAAGTTGTAAACATTGTCTATATATTAGGAGTATTAGCATTGTGGACTCCTGAGCCTGCTCCTTCCTCAACTCTAGAATTGGAGTTTCTACCAGTGTTCCTTACGTGATGACTCATCATTCAATCTGTAAAGAAGTTGATCAGTCGTCTTTCCAAGGAATCCTAATTAATGATGCATGTGCAGTGCGACTTCATCCTTAAGTACTAACTAAAAGTATATATAGGTATAGTTTCTAAAACAAAAATACCACCAGTACGTTCTCTCATACACGAATACTCTTTCCTTGGTACCTCCCACTTTGGTAAAACTACGCAACTATGTTCTAATACCAAATGTGACGACTGCCCCGTACCAGCCGACACCCAATGAGTTGCATTCTGACGGTGCTCGACTAATACAAGAAGACCATCAAGGTTGAAATAAGAAAACCCTTATAGCTTTTCATATACTTGATACCTCATAGTGCATGGAACAAAGTATAGTAATAACATAAGACATAATATAAAACAGCCGAGACAATATAAGCTAAATGAATCATAATATCAGAGTGGAAGATCATAACGTAGCAGAGTATCAAATAGTCAAATATAAATACATCTCTAAAATATTGTCTCTACAAAAAATACACTAATAATGCCCAAAGTAGTGATCTACAGAAGTTAACAAGGATAAGAGTTTATATAATATGTAGAAGCCTCCTGCTCGTCTCCGGTCAGCTACTCGGGCACACCAACTTGTCTCTAGTCTACTCATTTAAGAGAACACATAGTAATAAAAATTAATGCATAAAATCCCAAGTCAGACAAATTCCAGTGTGAGCTATATTAATCTCAGTCACTAGATAAGGTAATGCAATAGGTATAAAAAATCGTACCTGACCTAGCCCTACATCCGAAGAGTTAACACATATAATCACATACTATACTATGTGGTAATCATGATACTGAGTGTAAATGGAAGTGTGTGTGTCAAAGTGATAGAAACCATCCAACCATAACATCCACTCACACGTTCACTCACTCAGTGATTTGAGTTCACGTAATCGGACACCTAGGCCACCCCTACTAAATTACACTGGTATATCTAAACGTTAGCTGACTATACCAACCAATTTCAACACCAACCACTAGGTCAAAACATCAACAGACACTAATGGATAATTTTATCTAGTCCACAACGTCAACGGGCTATGGGGTCAGGGCAGATCAGATCCAAATCGTCAATTGACTCTGATCTTCTCCTCGTGCTACTTTTCCAAGGTAGTACCAAAGTGTCTAATGCTGTTAACTCATTTGCACACACGTCTGCATTGAAGTCCAATTTGTAAGTCACCTCGATGGTTTATGTTCGGAGCCTTTGTGGTATCTCTTCTCATAGACTTTCCTTGAATCTCGGAATTATGGTAGTCTTATTGGAGTTTATCTTTAAAAAACTCGATCGTCGCCACGAAGAAGTACTATGCATGCTTCCTTATCCAGAACCCCCATCACATTGTCCTTCTCCAGATCGATCCACATCTAGATCGACTAAGTCAATATAACTGTTTGACACTTTCCTATGGAATAGAAAAGCGTAAATTTATTATAAATTACTTCAAGCGCACAAGTGTGTAGTATGCAGGTCAAATATAGGGAGGAAAATTAAAATTTATTATTTATATAATTTCCTGGGCGAGTTAGACGAATTTGGAGGATTTGATTGAAATAAAAATTGAAATTGCAATTTGATTCAGAAAAAATCTAATTAAATCGACGATAAAATAAAAATTATCAATTGAAAACAAATTAAAACTGCAATTGAATTCACTACAGATTCAAATCTAATTGGATCTATAATAAATTCAATGATAGTAAAAATAAACATAATACTAAAATAAAAACTGCATAAAAGAAATAACAAATAAGAATAAAAACTAGGACTACTGTTGAATCTAATCAGATGGTCAATCACTAATGAGAAAAGTAAATTGAAATAGTAAATTGCGCTCTACCAAATCTAATTGAATAAACAACACAAATTTAATAGACCCAAGAGGAGTATAGGAAAGAAAAGAAAAACTCTCAGTTCTTGGATAAAATTTACAATAAGAATACATGGGTATTTATAGGATAGATTAGCCAACCTAAGGGCTCAATACAATCACAAGTGGACCTTAGTTAAATCTAGTAAGCTTTAAATCTGGTAAGTTTTGGCTTTTGCTAAATATTGGCCTTTCCTCTTTTCCTCTTTCTTCCTTGACAAGTTTTCCTTGATTTGTGATATGAATATCCTTTCTACCAATTATTTTCTTGGCCAAAAAGGAATTTGATGTGAGATCTTCATCTGTATTCTTCGTATATTTATACACAGCAATTTGATCTCCATTTTCTATTTTCTGACTGCATGAGGCTTAGGCGGTAAATCTGTAAAAGTGACAAAATAATACCCAAGTAATATTTATTTATACAAAAAAGATAAAATATAAGAGCATAAAATAAAAACTATTACATGTTAATCATATACCCCCACACTTGTCTTTTACTCGTCCTCGACTAAAATAAATTTGAAAAACTAAACTACGTAGGTCACAGTTTCATGGGAAACACGACTGCATTGAGCTTATGCAACAAGTTGTTAAACCTCTAGGTGTCCCTAGTAGGACGAGTGGTGTCTCTTGAGGGTTTTCAACGGATACTTCCCACAAAATCCAAATGCAGCACATTATGGTTCTAATGCGTCTACATGAGTGTAACAGACATATGCAAATGAAAACATGACCTATTTCAAATGTGTTGCAACATAGCAGTATATAATTCGAAATCAATATATAGAAAATTTTAGTTCCCCAACTAATCACAAAATTTTCAACATGATTCAAGTTTTCAGATGTTAAATTCTAGTTTTGCCAGTTGGTTCGATTGATACATAGTGCAGTCATGAAATATATTCTTAGTTTGCTTGTCACAGTTTGCAAAGTGGTATTCTTATTTCCTTATGTTTGGCTAGTCAAATCTATAAGGTCAGGAAGTGTTTGGGCACCATTGCTTATTCTCTATATCTACGAAAATGAAGATTTATAATTAATTACATGCATCTAACTTAAAAGACCAAGATGTACTACCCATGCACTACCTTGGGGACTGACGTGAGAGTTTGGGACAAAGCTTGATGGATTTGGTAGACCGACACTGGCTTTGTCGACAAGATGTCGGCAATCATTACTTGTCCAACTCATAAAATGAGACCAAGGTATACCACCCATGCATTACCTTAAGGAATGACGTGAGAGTTGGGAAAGAGCGTAGCAGGTTTGCACACCAACGTAAGATTTACTATCAATGTTGGATAACCTTGGATTACTATTATTTTGAATATAAGAAGAAGAAAGAGTTACACTATTTCAGCTTAACACAACGTAGTTTTAAAGATTCAAAAAGCCAATACATGTACTTTAAATCCTCCACTCATTAAACAATACTACAATTTAGAATAGACTTCATGGCCATCACCTAAGAATCTCCCTATATACTAGTTACACTATTATCGCTCGAAGTTCAACTTTTCATTATATTTCTTATTCGATCTTAGTTGAGAGAAAAAAATTACTATCAACTGATCAAAAAACTTGTTAACTTGCTTTGTTGTGCCAATCTAAAATGAGTCGTATTTCTAAGAAAAAAACTGGCATGTTACTATGACCTAAAATGCATTATGGTCCTAGATAAATGCATGAAAATGAAAAAGGAAAAAATAAAGAAAAATAAAAATAAAAAAGGATGCAATGCAGACTCCCTTCCCCCTATACTTGATCAACACATTTCCTAAATTTGTAAGATAGTGCCCAAAGGTGGATTAAATGCAAAATAATTTGTAGAATGAAATAGAATTTAACAATTATATGCGAATGAAAATCATATGCAAAATGAAAGCTACGATGATGATGAATGTATGGCAAAGAATGAAATTTCCTTTACTCCCCACACTTGCCTATATCAAAAATGATGCGCGATGATTTATTATTTGATTTGTGAGGTACAATAGGCATATCAATGAATTCTAAAATCAAAATCCCTCCTATGAAAATTTTGTCATGCCAATGATTTATACCATTCAGTTGAAGATTACTATAAACCAAAGACTTGAGCGTTTAACCACGATTTCTTTTATTGATATGGAATTAAGGATATCTTTGAGGTATATTCCCAATTCATCATTTAAAAATCAAAGCTCGTTTTCGAATAGTTCTTCAAAAGACATAGTGGACACGTCTATTGAGATAGGAGAATTATTATGGCTTTCATTCATTTCGAAAAATATTTAGAAGTGGCTTCTGTCTTAAAAATAATATAAAATACTCAGTTGTGCTATATGAGTTGACAATCTCAATTGGAAGGGGAAGAGGGTCTTATAGTCGTTCATGTACAATATAAATACTAAGGGATATGACTAATGTTTTACAGGTAGTATGCAACCTCTTTTGCTAATAGTTCAATAAATTGAACTACTATATTTCCGTGATCCAATTATAATAGACAATCAAGTTCATAAAGCACGCCTTTTCAATTATAACTTTTTTTATTATAAGTTCATATTTTAGTCCTAAAGCCAACTCCTAATTGAATTTTAGAGTTGAAATTCGTTGAGAGATGATTTTAGCTATGGATACTTAAAGAAACCATAATAATAACTGCATAAATTAAAAATTGTATAAGAAATTCGATGCCTCTGTAGAAATTCTTTACAAGCAATTTCTATATATTTTTCTTTTAGAAGTGATAGCACCTCTGAATCTTTGTCCAATGGCTTGAACATTATCTCTTTCTTTGGTCTCTCTACCCTTTTTTTTGGAGAGGAGAGCAATTAAAACAAAAGAAATAAAAAACTAAATCGGACTCAAAACCAAAAAACTAAAAGGAAAAATTAGCTTAAACTCACCAAGTAAAACCAAGAAAAAGGAAACTAACAAAAAAACTAAATTATAAAAAACATTAAACTCGAAGACAACAAACTAAATAATACTCAACAAAATCAACAACTCAAGAAAATAAGACTTGATTCAAATCACATTATACTCAACAAAATTAAGAACCCCACCAAACAAAATTAGACTCAACCTTCACACTTAAAATAAAGCCACGAATTCGACTTAACCTTTGCACTTAATACAATCGAACGCAATGGAACAAAATAACACACACAAAAAATCTCTCAATACCCCCTTAATAGAAGGGAACAACAAATCCTAACTTGTCATGCTCAAATCAAACTCGCCCTTTTTTCAGAGTCGATTAAAACAAAAAAAAACGAAGGTTCCAACTTTGAATCGGGGTTGGATTTTTCAAGTTTGGTATTGAGGTGTTTGAATTGGCGATTGGGAGTTTCGATTGGAATATGATAGGGCTTTCTTACTGGTTTCGTTCGGTATTTGATGTTTGGTAGTTGCGGATGTTGAGGATGGCTTGGTGCAGGAAGGGGTTGTGCTCGCGGTTAGGTGTTTGAAAGGTTTGGATTATTGAGTGATTGTCTGAGTTGCATTAAACTTTTGGCTTTCAAATTTGGTGTGATGATCAGTGAATTTTGGTATGGTGCAGTGGTTTTAATTGCGTGTGATGTGAAGGTTCATGGAAATTGCAGATGATGAACAGTAGGTTGAAGTGGGGATTGTTGGTCTGTTGATGTTCGAATTGGTTGGCGGCAATGGTCTGATGAGACTTGCGTGATGGTGGGTAGAATCTGGAGAACGTGGATTGTGATTTGCGAGTAGGGTTGGAGTATGGAGAACGTGGAGGCTGGATGTTTGCAGAACTGTTATGATGTTGGATGTTGCATGAAACTTAGTTAGGACAAAAGATTTGGTTGTTGGGTATTGGCAAAACTTGTATGGAAAGATGGAAGGTTGGCTGTCAAGATTTGGGTTGTGGGTGGTGGTAGAGGGATGATCGTGGAGTTTGGGTTCCGATGTAGATATGCACTGATGAACTGAGTAGTAGTTGGTGATAGGGTGCAAAGATTTATGGTAGTAGGCTGAAGTGAACTTCCTGCTGGATTGTTGATGAAGATGAGGGGAATGTTAAGGCTTATGTACGGAGATTGTGAGCGGTGGTGGCGAGGTTTCGTTGGTGGCAGAGATTAAAATAGAGAAAAAAATAGCAAAAAGATATTTTTCCTTTTCTTTTGAAATTTGTTAAAAGAAGAACAGGGAAATGTATTGAAATTTGGAAAGTCAATAAAGAAAGGAAATAAACTGAAAAGAAAAGGAAAGTTTTCTTTTTGCTCTTGTTTTAGAGATTGTGATATCAATAAGTAATACCAAATCAAGAATTTTTTTTATATATAAAAGAAAACAAAAACAATAAAATAAAATAAAACCTAACACGAATTGGAAACTAAATAAGTAATAAAATTTAATTGTTGCTTCCACGGAAATGGCGCCAAAAACTTGTTTAACACTTTCCTATGGAATAGAAAAGCGCAAATTTATTATAAATTACTACAAGCGCACTGGTGTGTATTTGCAGGTCGAACACAGAGAGGAAAATTAAAATTTATTATTTATATAATTTTATGGGCAAGTTAGACGAATTTGGAGGATTTGATTCAAAACAAACCTAATTGAACCGACAACCAAATCACAATTATCAATTGAAAACAAATTAATACTGCAACTAAACTCACTACAAATTCGAATCTAATCGGATTTATAATAAATTCTATGATAAAAAAAGAATACTGAAATAAAAACTGTAGAAAAGAAATAACAAACAAGAATAAAAATTAGGATTACTGTTGAATCTAATAAGATGGTCAATCACTAGTAAGAAAAGTAAATTGCAAAAGTAATTTATGCTCTACCAATTCTAATTGAATAAGCAACACAAATTTACTAGACCCAAGAGGGGTATAGAATAGAAAAGAAAAACTCTCAATTCTTAGATAAAATTTACAATAAGAATACATAGGTATTTATAGGATAGATTAGCCAACCTAAGGGCTCAAAACAATCACAAATAGACCTTAGTTAAATCTAGTAAGTTTTAAATCAGGTAAGTTTTGGCTTTTGGTAAGTATTGGCGTTTCCTCTCTTCCTCTTTCTTCCTTGACAAGCCTTCCTTGATTTGTGATATGAATATCCTTTCTACCAATTGTTTTCTTGCTCGAAAAGGAATTTGATGTGAGATCTTCATCTACAAGTCTCATATATTATACACAACTATTTGATCTCTATTTTCAATTTTTATGACTGTATGAGGCTTAAGCGGCATATCTGTAAAAGTGACAAAATAATACTCAAGTAATATTTATTTATACACAAAAGATAAAATATAAGAGCATAAAATAAACACTTTAACATGTTAATCACTTACTCGGCCACCATATATGGGTTGGCTAAGTCGACCCGGACTTAGTCATTGTTTCAGAATCGACAAGTCGATTCGGATCCGGGTCGGCTATGTCGAATCGGAGTGATTCTTTTTGTAAACACCCCACTTCCGTTAAGGTCACTCACAACGGGAATGCATTAACTTTGGTGGAGTATTATAGGTAAAAGATACAAGTAATTTACAAGACAGACATATAAACAGCGGAAAGACTAAATTTTATTCCATAAGCATGTGGTCCAGTCAAAACATTACAACAACTGTCTTAAAAACCAACTTCCAGAATCATTACAGTAAAGCCTGTGTCTTAACTAAAACATAAAGAAGCATTATGTTTATACCAAAAATGGTCTAAACACCCAAGGTACTAAAATGTACTTCACCAATTCGGTAAGAAATAAATGGAGCCGTGTTTAATCAGCAATAAAAAGTGAAAAATGCGAAAAAGTAAAGTAGAGACGAGATTAGAATGGTTTAGCCATTAATGAGGCTTACGTCCATTATGAGGGTGATTTTCTGCCTTATAATGAGAATTACAAAACACAACAACTCTCTCTTTTCATACATCTCTGTACCCGCTCAATATACCCTCATTAATATATTTCAATCTAAGGAGTTAAACAAAAGAATAGCGGAATTTGAGGAGAAGAAGGATGGATGAATGATTGAGAAGATGGGTGCCTTCATTTTCCTTCATCGTGAAATTGTGCTTGACGCCATGGCTGAATCTGTGGTTGAGGACGAAATTCGGCAGCACTTCGTGGTTTTTAGAAGCCGATCCCCTTTACGTTGGTAGTCAAGGTCTATTTATAGGTGAACTCCCCTTGGTAAACAACCTAGATTTCTTTTATCCAGGCCGTGGATCGTCCATTTTGCTAATTACGACCATGCTACCGGCTAGCTGTAGCCAGCAGTCCGTGGCTGTATCCAGCTATCATGTGTAGGCGGCTCGTTGGAATGAGTATCTTGAATAGTTGAGCGGATCCATGCAAGCGAGCGTCCTATGAGCGCCTCGAGAGATTCTGCAAGAGTGGGATGCGGGTTTGGAGTTGAGCCTCCTCTGCCCCTTGTGCGACCGTCCTTCTCGGTCTAAGGGCGCTCGTCTTCGTGCTGCCTTTGCCACGAGGTCGATCCCGCGTATGTTGAATGGGCGACTTGCCTTGTTTTGGTGTTTGAGCGGTTCTTAGGATATGCGACCTTTATCTTTACCGGGTCACACTTCTCATAGTATGTTATGCTGTTTTATTCAGTCGCATTGGCCGACTCGACCTTGGTGATATCCGGCTTGTTTCCTTTACCCAATGTGCGTATAGATATTTTTTAGGGATTAACACTTTCCCCTTGAAGTCCGTGAATTCTTTTGAATGGAATCATTGGCTTTGACATATTTGATCGCACATTGGGTAGATGTTTTTTGTCCTGACTTGTTGAGGAGTCGTTCGTGCAGGAACCGAGATTGCTTCGTTGTAGTTGATTGGCGTCTTTACCTTTGGGCGAGACGTTTCGACTGCTTTGTCTTTATTGTAAATTGTCAAATTATGGTGAAGTGAATACTCCAACTGGTCTTCTGATGGGACACCTGTTTTAGTATTCAAGTGTTATGCTGACGTGGCGAAGAGTACTTTTGAGGTGTGTCTTTTAATCTCCCTTTCATTCTCCTGTTTTTCACCCGATTTTGCTTCCATCTATCTTTCAGGAGGGTCTCTCAAATCCGAAAGGAAAACTTCATATCTCTTTTCACTGCTATTCAGGTTTGTTGATTCCTTCCTATGCTCATTCTCCCTTTGAGCCTCATGGCTAATCCCTGGTCCGTTTGCAGGATGGTCTCTTCTCATAACAACGCCAAAAGGGGGCCTTTGTCGATTTGAGCATTTCAAGAGACGAGAGTCAGCCAGTTGGTCAATCGTCCATCAATTCTCCTTCCGGCCCTTCTTACGCGGAACTCCAAGCTATCGTCAACAGGCCTCGTCACGCTCCTAGGCCTTGCAGTCCCAGGTTCGCCAAGCGATTTCGGGGATGGAGTTTATAAGGGGTCCCTTCGAATCTGAATGTATCTTCGGTTGAGACTCTGAATTTCGCTTGTGATATGATTGCAGCGAAAGGTCAAATGTCGGCTCGCCTTGAGACTGTCGTGCATCAATTTGGAGAACAGATGGATTTGCTGAAGAATCGTTCTTCGGAGCGGATGGCTGGCTGGCATAGGTTGGCCTCTGATCTTCAGAAACTTCATAAGTACAACCTTGAGTGCATTTCTGCTTTGGAAAGCGATAAGGCGAAGTTATTCCAGGCCCTCAGGTCTGCGACGACCCGAATTCCCGTTCAGACGGAAACAGGGTTATCTTTGGAATATAACACAGAAACAGATAATAGCAGAACAGAATTAAATAAATACACCAGATAATGAACAACAAAATATACTGGATAAAAGTAATCATCAGAGTTACACAGTACAGGATCTTACTTAGTACAAATACAGTTCAGCTATACATAAATGTCTACAGCGGAAATAAACAAAATATGTACAATAGGAGCTGAACAGCATAAAAAGAAATAAATGATAGAATCCATCTTCAGCTCCAGCTATCCAGAAAGAACCAGCTAAACCTGAATACAAGGCTGCCCATGTGGAAAAAGGGGCACCCGAGTTTGAGAGTGAAACAAACTACGAGTCAGTCATGGGACTGGTATGAGAAATCTACTCAACACATACATAGTTTGGCTAATCACAGGACCACGCCACTTTCGTGGAACGGGTTTACTCCATTGGATTGCCAGTGCTTTAAAACAAATCTTTCTTTTAAACATCGCTATGCTTTTTATAAAAATGAAGCCAATATAAGACTCAGTTCCCATCACACAATGCAACGCAAACCGGAGGATAGAGTTTTACCTTATAATGGCCAAAATATGATTGATACGAATAAAACAAAGGCATTTGATATTATTACTAGTGTTTATATGTTTTGAAAACAATTTCAAATCATAACTATCGATCATAGACGACATGAGCGTCCCATGCCACTATGTCGCCAAATATATATATACAACTGAAACCGCACGATCACGTATTTGGAAATTGGATTTCTGTCATGAACCAAGGCAAAAGATAGTCCTTACCGAATTCGAGACGCTCTAGCCCGTGTCTCAGGAACAGCCGCAACTGCCCCTTGGATCGTCAGGGCCGGTCCACCGATGTGGATTATTATGCCTGAACACTACGTCTCCCCGCCCTTTGGGGCGTAAACGAGCCAACGAATGACTCCATCGGACCCGGATCGTCCGATCAAACCGAGGCGCCTCGCAACAGCAACAACCACATAGGTGAAAAGTATATAAATGTCAGGGCTGGTAGGTCACTGACACCACCCTAGCTAGAAAGAAACGCAGGCCCTCCCTGATGTCCTCTCCCGTTTTAGGTTCATACCGAGGTGTGAGGCTCGCGAATTCACGTTATACACAAAGCTACGCCACACAGGCGGTGCTTTGATCATCACCACAAGACTTTGCTTTTCAACAGAAGTCCTGATCACTGCATCTTAGCATGCCACACAGGCAATTCATGCCATGCGACTAATGTCCATCGATATACAACCTCTGAGCTCGTGCGTCTCAGAGAAGGGTGTTAAGCAGAAGAATAAATTCTCCGCCGCCAAACAGATGTATATTTAATAGAGATCAATCAACACAGAATAAAATCCAATGTCAGACACACAGTCCATTTACAAGTCAGTTCTGGGTCTGAACGAAACCGGAGGCACTAAATACCTCGCAAACCCTTCGATCACCACGTACGCCTGGACGGTTACCACTCATTATCCATATTTCGGGATGCCTCCCAATCAGGACCTCGGTTACCATCCAAACGAGGTGAAGATCTCCGGTCTTCGACCATCGTCTTCATCTTCGACTTTCAATCGTCGATCAATTATTTGAAATGAGAATTAACTCGGCTTTTTCAAATAATTCACGTATATTTAGAATTTCAAATCAATTTATTTCAATGGTTAAATTATTCGACAACACCAATTTTGTTCTTTAATGTAATTTTCACACCAAATACATTCAACCATCAAAAGCCACACGAATCGAGCAAATTCAGTTTATTTCCCTTCCATATCATTTATAATATTTTATAACGATTTATTGCTATTTTTATTTATTTTAAAATAGCTAATTTATTCAAAACGACGCTTCGGGCCATAACGCGGCCGTGGCGCTGTTTTTCTTCAGAATTGATTTACACCTATCTGAAAATCTAACCGTTGGATCTTCACAAAGTTTACATCATTAGAAAGGTCTTTTCAAAACGAATCCAACGGTTCCAGTTTCGGGAAAATCCGACGGTCGGATCTCCCGGTACAATCGTTTGAAATTTCGATTTCAAAATACGAACTGCAGCGTCGTTATTCGATTAAATATAATTATATTTATATATATAAATAAATATAATCGTTTCTAGCGCTGTTTTTCTTCATATTTGAATTAAACATTCCAGACAATCCAACCGTTGGATTTTTACAAGGTTGGTGCCGTTGGAAAGATTATTCCAAGGCGAACCCGACGGTTGAGGTTTCGGGAAAATCCAATGGTCGGATTTCCCGTACTAGTTGTTTGAAATCACGGTTTCAAAATACGAACTGCATGGCTTCGTTTCGTTTTAATTTTATTTATATTTATATATTTATATAAATATAGTTCATTCAACAATTTCAATATCGTTTTCACTTCAAATATTTTTCTAACGCCTTAAATTTTGGAAAAATTTCGCCATAACCTCCCCTGCACCGGGAGCATCGGGAAATCGCAAATAGCTTTCCCGATCCTTCTAATCTCAAAAAGAAAAAGCCAAGCGGCTAGCCAACAGGCTCAAAATCATCACCCAAACAAATCAGTAAATGTGTACCTATTTGTCGGGCACAAAATTTTATTCCTCTTCTCTAGCCACTTTGCTATAACCTGTTCAATGAATATTGCATGTACATATATATACAGTTCTTATCATTTATCAATTTCTATTCGACTTCATATTCGATTTCTATTTGGTTTAAAAACTCCATTCATTCTAATGTTACATAAATAGGTGCAAATCATTTCATTAGCTAATTAATGAATATTTCATCTCATATATGTTTATTTCGAACAAGTGGCTATTTTTAACACTTCACATTTCAACGATTTATGCATACAATAAAAATGCGATTTTTATTGTAAAACGATTCATTTCATAACACTATTTTTCTATATAGTTCATATAGTCGATAAAAGGTGATTTTTATTATCAAACAATTTATTTCAAAATATGAATACCATTCAACACATGAATTTCTAATCAACGAATGAATATCAATTCAACACATGAATGTTTTCTATAGTTTCTATATATAGATAAAAATGTGATTTTTATTATCGAACAATTTATTTCAAAATATGAATACCATTCAACACATGAATTTCTAATCAACGAATGAATATCAATTCAACACATGAATGTTTTCTATAGTTTCTATATATAGATAAAAATGTGATTTTTATTATCGAACAATTTATTTCAAAATATGAATACCATTCAACACATGAATTTCTAATCAACGAATGAATATCAATTCAACACATGAATGTTTTCTATAGTTTCTATATATAGATAAAAATGTGATTTTTATTATCGAACAATTTATTTCAAAATATGAATACCATTCAACACATGAATTTCTAATCAACGAATGAATATCAATTCAACACATGAATGTTTTCTATAGTTTCTATATATAGATAAAAATGTGATTTTTATTATCGAACAATTTATTTCAAAATATGAATACCATTCAACATATGAATTTCTAATCAACGAATGAATATCAATTCAACACATGAATGTTTTCTATAGTTTCTATATGTAGATAAAAATGTGATTTTTATTATCGAACAGTTTATTTCAAAATATGAATACCATTCAACACATGAATTTCTAATCAACGAATGAATATCAATTCAACACATGAATGTTTTCTATACAATGAATAAATATAGTTTAAGCAAATGAAAATAATTCAAACACACGAATATTATTCAAAATTTCGGCAGCATAACGGCAGGGTAGTTAAACCGGCACCGTCCCTAGTACGGCTCCTCGCTCTACCTTAAAACCTCGCGGTTTTTGACAATGGGGATCATGCATCTAGTTCGCACACAGGCGGCATGTATATATTTATTTCATTTCCACAAACTAATCCTATGTGGTTTCAACCAAATATTTCACAACCACAAATGGGTATTTTTCAACCACAATCAACCAATATCAATCACAAACAATCCCAAACAATCATTCGCTATCAATCAATTTTCACAACAATTTCAACCAATAAATATCGTCCATGGTTTGTGGACGAGGGGCGTGTGTATATATATATATATATATTTATATATAGCAATTCACTTTCATTTTCAACACATATATATAATTTTTAAATCAGAAATCTCACCAATAGCTATCCAATACTACGACTCTTCCTTGCATAAAATCTTCGCCTTTCTCGCCTTTTGTCGCTTCGTTGCCCGTATTCTCTACACATGTAAAAATCGAATTTTTACGATGCTATTCAATATATAAAATCTGATTTTTACTTCGACTTTCAATATATAAAAATATGATTTTTCTTTTTAAAGTTCAAATTTTTTTTTTCCATTCTAAAGTTCAAACCTTTTTCTCTTTGAAGTTTAAACCTTTTCCAAAAATCAGTTTTTACATGCTTTTTGAAAATCAGTTTTTATTTCCTTTAAAAATCAGTTTTAACTTCCTATAAAAATCAGTTTTAACTTCCTATTAAAAATCAGTTTTAATTGCTTTTAAAATCAGTTTTTCTTTTTATAAAAAAAACAGTTTTTAAATCTTTTAAAATCAGTTTTAAAATCTTTTACAAAAATCAGTTTTATCATCTTTTAAAAATTAGTTTTAAAACCTGTTTAAAAATCAATTTTTAAACCTAAAAAAAAAACAGTTTTTACCTTTAAACAAAATCAGTTTTAACTTTATATAAAAATCAGTTTTTAAATACATAAAAATAAATTAAACAAACAAGAAAAAACTTACAGGGGGGGTTTCACAGATCGACGGAGCTGGAGGTGGCGCTCGGGGTTTCGAACGGTGGTGGCAGCTTCTGGCTTCGATCGATGGAGGGGGGCGAGGTCTTCGTCGGCGGCGTTCGCTCGGGGGGGGGGGGGGCTGGCGATAGCGCTAGGGTTTTTTTTTTCGTTTTGAAACTGAAATGAACGGGGGGGGGCAGAGGAGATGAAGGGGGGGAATTATATTATTTTATTTTTTTATTTAATTATTTATATTTTTGCAAAAAGGTTGACTTTTACATACGACCTCGAAACGAGGCCCACCGCATGTCGTCCATAGCGTTTTACCCCCATTCCGAACACAATGGGATATGTATCGCAAGCTGATTTGATCGTTACAATCAGTTTCCGTTGAATTTACATTTATATCACTATATTGAATTTTAAACGTACATTTCAAATTATCGGGGCCACATACTGACTAGAAAAATTCCAGAAAAATATTTTCTAGCTTCGTATTGACGATACGGTCCTAACAAAACTAATTTCGGCGAATTCTGAGACCGTTTGAAAAATGGCCAATTTCCAGTCGATTAAAATCAACGGAAACTGGTCAAACGCGTTTTCTTTTGCCACGCTCACATATTGATTCGAAAAATTATGAAATTTGAAACCTAGCAATAACTTGACACTGCGGATCCAACAAAAGTGGTTTCGTCGAAATCCGAGGTCATTTGCAAAATGTCCATTTTTAAGGGCCTGAATTCTATAGCGACTATTCAGAATTTTCAACTGGACATATCTTTTGATTCCCGCTATCAAATTTCGATTGGTCGGATTCGTTAGAAAGATATTCACTAACAGATTCTAATGTTTTTGGTTTCACTAAAATACGGATTGTTTTGCACCCGGTATATTCAATTGAAGTTTGAAATCGAATTATCGAACTACCGCGCCCTTTTCAATTCTATATATAATTATAATTAATTATATTCGTTTTCAAATGTCGATTCAAACTCAGTTTTCATCGCCATTATTTAAAATATTTATTTTAAATAATTGAAATCCATTATTTTAGCCAATTTAAAAATTTTAAATTGGTTCAGATTTTCTGGGTCGTTACAATCTCCCCCACTTAAAACTTTTCGTCCCCGAAAAGGAATAAAGTCGAAAGTGGTTTGATATATCTACAATCACACAACACAACAACCAATTTGTTTCTAACCTTCCAAAAATATACTAATTAATCTCTATACACTTTTCAAAATCATTCAGAGTATAGAATAAATAGTACACATCCATAGGAAGAAAATTACAATAGAATAGAGAATTAAATGGTAATGCAAAGTAGGGTAAATGTACCTTGCACCAGAGTCAATCAGAGATATCTACTCGGCATCTAGGATAAGCTTTCTGAATGCTCTCCTCGGTTTCCCAAGTACAATCTCGCGGATCTCCACTCCATTGCACTTTGACTAAGTGAACCTTCTTGTTCCTCAGCTCTTTGGTTTCTTTGCCGATAATCTTGAGCGGCTCACGCCTCACGGCCAATTCTGGAGTAATTTCAATGTCCTGCTGAGCTGCTTCTTCCACGATCAAGTCTGGATCATGAACGTGCTTTCGAAGTTGAGATATATGAAATACATCATGCACTCCAGGCAACCAGTCAGGCAGTTTGACCCTATAAGCGAGAGTTCCAATCCGTTCCAGAATAGGAAACGGACCAATGAATTTGGGTGCCAACTTTCCAGTTTTACCGAACCGGATAACTCCTCTCATCGGTGATACTTTCAAATATACATAGTCGCCAACTTCAAAGGATATATCTCTTCTTCTTCTATCGGCATAGCTCTTTTGTCGGCTTTGAGTGGCGAGTAATCTCTTCTTAATAAAATCGACTTTGTCGGCAGCTTCTCGAATCATATCGGGACCCAACACAAGTCTATTTCCAGGCTCGACCCAACAAGCAGGAGATCGGCACGGTCTACCATATAATGCTTCGAATGGCGACATTGTCAGACTCGCCTGGTTGCTGTTGTTATAAGAGAATTCAGCCAAATGCAGATGGTCTTCCCATGATCCACCGAAATCTAGAATACAAGCCCGCAATAGATCTTCTAAAATGCGATTCACCCTCTCAGTCTGACCGTCTGTCTGAGGATGATAAGCGGTGCTCATGTTTAACTTCGTTCCCAGCTCGACTTGAAATGCCTCCCAGAATTTACTAGTGAATATCGTATCTCTATCACTTACTATGCTGAGCGGCACTCCATGTAGTCTAACTATTTCCCTGAAGTATATCTGCGCCAGACTCTGAGCAGTTTTATTTCATTTGACAGGTATGAAATGGGCGGTCTTCGTGAAACGATCTACGATCACCCAAATACTGTCATTTCCTTTTCTGGTTCTGGGCAAACCATCAATGAAATCCATAGAAATATACTCCCACTTCCAACCAGGAACTTCCAATGGTTGTAATAATCCAGCCAATTTCTGTTGGTCGCTTTTAACTAGCTGGCAAGTAGGGCATCGACTAACATATATTGAGATGTCTCTTTTTAACGACTTCCACCAGAATGTGCGTTTGATATCGTTATACATTTTATTCACACCCGGGTGGATACTGAGCTTAGATTTGTGGCATTCATCAAGCACCTCTCTTCTGAGTCCATGAATATCTGGAACGCAAATTCGCCCTTCTAACCTCAGAATCCCTTCGCTGTCTAGCTGGAAATCCGAAGCATTGCCCTCACGAATTCGCTGACTTATTCCTTTGATAAATTGGTCGTCTTCTTGGAGAGCCGATATCTTATCAATCAATGAAGTCGCAATGATGAAACTGGCGATCATCTCATTTTTTCGGCTTAACGCATCGGCCACGACATTGGCTTTCCCTGGAGTATATATAATTTCAAAGTCATATGCTGCAAGAAACTCCAGCCAACGTTGCTGCCTCAAATTCAAGTCCTTCTGAGTGAACAGATACTTTAACGACTGGTGATCTGTAAACAGTTCAAATCTCTCGCCCAGAAGATAGTGTCTCCAGATTTTCAAAGAGAATATGATAGCCAATAACTCAAGATCATGAGTTACATAGTTTTTCTCGTGTGGCTTCAGTTGACGGCTAGCATAAGCAATTACTTGACCTCTTTGCATTAACACGGCGCCAAGGCCTTCTCTAGAAGCATCAGTCCAGACTTTCAAATCTTGGTTGCCATCGATGATGGTTAGCACTGGAGCAGTTGTTAATCTCAACTTTAGCTCTTCGAAAGCTTCCTCACTTTCTGGAGTCCATTTAAATTTAGAATGCTTCTTTGTAAGCTTCGTTAAGTGGCCAGATATCTTCGAAAAGTTTTTAACGAACTTTCGGTAATAGTTAGCCAATCCGAGAAAACTGCGGACTTCAGTGGGGGTACTGGGTTGTTTCCAATTCTGAATAGCTGTGATTTTGCTTGGGTCCACAGCGATTCCTTCTTTCGATACGACATGGCCCAGAAATTTTACTTCATCTTGCTAGAAGATACATTTGGAAAATTTGGCTTTTAATACATTCCGTCTGAGAATTT
The DNA here is from genome assembly GCA_030737875.1 of Allium sativum. Taxonomy (NCBI): domain Eukaryota; kingdom Viridiplantae; phylum Streptophyta; class Magnoliopsida; order Asparagales; family Amaryllidaceae; genus Allium; species Allium sativum. The sequence continues at coordinate 195,567,463 of CM060910.1, read as the reverse complement.
CTAAAACCTGTTCCAGATGCTTTTCATGTTCGGCCTTTGATTTAGAGAAGATTAGAATATCATCAATAAAAACCAGAACAAATTTATTCAATACTCCTCTGAATACTCTGTTCATTAGATCGACGAAATAGGCTGGCGCGTTACATAAGCCGAACGGCATTACTAACCACTCGTAGAATAAGTCGGGGCCTCTGAACGCTGTCATTGGAACACATTCTTCGGCAATTCGAAGTTGATGGAAACCTGTAGCTAGGTCCATTCGTGAGAATACTTGTGCTCCATTTAATCGATCCAACAAATCATCTATTCGCAGCAATGGATATTTGTTCTTTATTGTCTGTTTGTTCAAATCACGATAATCCACACATAACCGTAAAGTACCATCAGATTTTGGGATAAATACCACTGCTGCACCCCAATCAGAGAAACTAGGCCTGATCAGACCTTTCCATACTAGCTGTCGTGTTTGATTGTCTAATTCTTCCTTCTCTTTCAAGGACATTCTTCGAATAGCGTGAACTACCGGCCTTGCATTGGGAATTAAAGCAATCTTGAAATCTATTTCTCTTTGCGGAGGTAAGCGAACAACTTCTTCGAACACATCCGCATAGTTCTTGACGACAGGAATGTCTTTGATGAGGTCAGGAATATTCTCTGTGACTTCAGGGACCTTTTCAATTTGGGCTGGAGAAACATTCAAAGCTGCCCAGAAGTCTTTTCTATTAGCATTCTGACCTTCACCGGGAATGGTTATATAACTCCCTGATTTAATCTTAGCTCTAACAACTCTCTCAGCGCATCTAACCTCTGCTTCATATTTGGTTAACCAATCCAATCCCAGAATAAGATCGAATTCATCAAAATTCATGACGACAGAGATAATAGGGAATTTATAGCAAGAAAAAGAGACGGGTACTACACAAATCCAACTGAGATTAATAGATCCCCCGACCGGATTTTGGACAGTCATTGGTTCCTTGAGCTTCCTCAAATTCAAATCTAGTTTCTTAGCGGCACCCTTTGAAATGAAGCTTCGGGACGCGCCTGTGTCAAACAGTACTTTAACTGGAATGTTTTTGACAGCAAGCGTTCCTTCTAAAACATCAGCCCTTTCTTGACTAGCTGAGGGCCTAGAAGTTTCTGCTACTTCATTCACTTGAACTATGTCAGTCTTTTTCAACTGCCAGCAATCTTGCTTTACGTGACCAGCCTGATGGCAGAGATTGCATTTTCTATTCGATTGAAGTCCTTCTTTGGATTGAAGTGCACCTTTTAATCTCTTCCTTAAGGGTCCGCAGTTTATCGACAAATGCCCCTTCAGATGGCAGTTAGAGCAAGTGACGGTCTTTACTGGTTCCTTTTCAGATTTAGCCCTTTTTCTCTTAGCACTGGGCTTCTTACTGACCTCTAACGTTGTTATGGCCTCGGGACGATCAGTTCCTGACTCTGTTTTGTCATTAGAACAGACTTCTTCTTCGTCCCGCAACATCCCTTTCTTATGGAGATCTTCATACTGGTAAGCCATATAAATCATTTCAGAGAAAGGAAGCTTCACATGCCCCAATACTTTATTCTGGTATTTCCTTTGAAGCCCATGAATAAATCTCAGATTTTTCCTCTTTGGATCTTGAATCAGATGAGGAGCAAAGTGAGAAAGTTCATTGAATTTCTTATGATATTCGGGAATGGTCATATCTCCTTGTATCAGATAAGAAAATTCATCGCATAGCCGTTCGGTCGCTTCGGGAGGAGTAAATCTTTCTAAGAAAATCACTTTGAATCTGTCCCAGGTGATATCACCTTCTGGATTACCTTTGATAACTGAATCCCACCAGAATAAAGCTTCATCTTTGAGTGCCCAAGAGGCCAGTAATCTTTTCTGGTCATCCCTAAGCTTTAATGCTTCGAATATTTTCTCAGCCGAACGAATCCAAGCTTGTGTTCTCATAATAGATTCTTCGCCCGAGAACGGCTTTCCACCCAGATTTCTATATTTCATGAATAGAGCTTCTATATCCGGGTCAGTATTACTTCTTCTGTTTCTGGCACTCATTTTCTAGTTCTTCTGCAAATAGCAGATCAAGTGTCAGGTCACAGAAAAGGAAATTTTCAAACATAGAAACATATACTTCAAGTGTAAATGTGTCTATCGAGGTGTAATTTCATTCTGCTTTACTCATACTAGGATATTGCTGATCCTATCTGTACTGAGTTACCCGTCCTAGAACACTACTGGTTCTATTTCTGACGAGTTCGTTCAAATGTTATATTCCAGAACTAAGCTTAACCAAAGCTCTGATACCACGATGCGACGACCCGAATTCCCGTTCAGACGGAAACAGGGTTATCTTTGGAATATAACACAGAAACAGATAATAGCAGAACAGAATTAAATAAATACACCAGATAATGAACAACAAAATATACTGGATAAAAGTAATCATCAGAGTTACACAGTACAGGATCTTACTTAGTACAAATACAGTTCAGCTATACATAAATGTCTACAGCGGAAATAAACAAAATATGTACAATAGGAGCTGAACAGCATAAAAAGAAATAAATGATAGAATCCATCTTCAGCTCCAGCTATCCAGAAAGAACCAGCTAAACCTGAATACAAGGCTGCCCGTGTGGAAAAAGGGGCACCCGAGTTTGAGAGTGAAACAAACTACGAGTCAGTCATGGGACTGGTATGAGAAATCTACTCAACACATACATAGTTTGGCTAATCACAGGACCACGCCACTTTCGTGGAACGGGTTTACTCCATTGGATTGCCAGTGCTTTAAAACAAATCTTTCTTTTAAACATCGCTATGCTTTTTATAAAAATGAAGCCATTATAAGACTCAGTTCCCATCACACAATGCAACGCAAACCGGAGGATAGAGTTTTACTTTATAATGGCCAAAATATGATTGATACGAATAAAACAAAGGCATTTGATATTATTACTAGTGTTTATATGTTTTGAAAACAATTTCAAATCATAACTATCAATCATAGACGACATGAGCGTCCCATGCCACTATGTCGCCAAATATATATATATACAACTGAAACCGCACGATCACGTATTTGGAAATTGGATTTCCGTCATGAACCAAGGCAAAAGATAGTCCTTACCAAATTCGAGACGCTCTAGCCCGTGTCTCAGGAACAGCCGCAACTGCCCCTTTGATCGTCAGGGCCGGTCCACCGATGTGGATTATTATGCCTGAACACTACGTCTCCCCGCCCTTTGGGGCGTAAACGAGCCAACGAATGACTCCATCGGACCCGGATCGTCCGATCAAACCGAGGCGCCTCGCAACAGCAACAACCACATAGGTGAAAAGTATATAAATGTCAGGGCTGGTAGGTCACTGACACCACCCTAGCTAGAAAGAAACGCAGGCCCTCCCTGATGTCCTCTCCCGTTTTAGGTTCATACCGAGGTGTGAGGCTCGCGAATTCACGTTATACACAAAGCTACGCCACACAGGCGGTGCTTTGATCATCACCACAAGACTTTGCTTTTCAACAGAAGTCATGATCACTGCATCTTAGCATGCCACACAGGCAATTCATGCCATGCGACTGATGTCCATCGATATACAACCTCTGAGCTCGTGCGTCTCAGAGAAGGGCGTTAAGCAGAAGAATAAATTCTCCGCCGCCAAACAGATGTATATTTAATAGAGATTAATCAACACAGAATAAAATCCAATGTCAGACACACAGTCCATTTACAAGTCCGTTCTGGGTCTGAACGAAACCGGAGGCACTAAATACCTCGCAAACCCTTCGATCACCACGTATGCCTGGACGGTTACCACTCATTATCCATATTTCGGGATGCCTCCCAATCAGGACCTCGGTTACCATCCAAACGAGGTGAAGATCTCCGGTCTTCGACCATCGTCTTCATCTTCGACTTTCAATCGTCGATCAATTATTTGAAATGAGAATTAACTCGGCTTTTTCAAATAATTCACGTATATTTAGAATTTCAAATCAATTTATTTCAATGGTTAAATTATTCGACAACACCAATTTTGTTCTTTAATGTAATTTTCACACCAAATACATTCAACCATCAAAAGCCACACGAATCGAGCAAATTCAGTTTATTTCCCTTCCATATCGTTTATAATATTTTATAATGATTTATCGCTATTTTTATTTATTTTAAAATAGCTAATTTATTCAAAACGACGCTTCGGGCCATAACGCGGCCGTGGCGCTGTTTTTCTTCAGAATTGATTTACACCTATCTGAAAATCTAACCGTTGGATCTTCACAAAGTTTACATCATTAGAAAGGTCTTTTCAAAACGAATCCAACGGTTCCAGTTTCTGGAAAATCCGACGGTCGGATCTCCCGGTACAATCGTTTGAAATTTCGATTTCAAAATACGAACTGCAGCGTCGTTATTCGATTAAATATAATTATATTTATATATATAAATAAATATAATTGTTTCTGGCGCTGTTTTTCTTCAGATTTGAATTAAACATTCCAGACAATCCAACCGTTGGATTTTTACAAGGTTGGTGCCGTTGGAAAGATTATTCCAAGGCGAACCCGACGGTTGAGGTTTCGGGAAAATCCAATGGTCGGATTTCCCGTACTAGTTGTTTGAAATCACGGTTTCAAAATACGAACTGCACGGCTTCGTTTCGTTTTAATTTTATTTATATTTATATATTTATATAAATATAGTTCATTCAACAATTTCAATATCGTTTTCACTTCAAATATTTTTCTAACGCCTTAAATTTTGGAAAAATTTCGCCATAACCTCCCCTGCACCGGGAGCATCGGGAAATCGCAAATAGCTTTCCCGGTCCTTCTAATCTCAAAAAGAAAAAGAAAAAGCCAAGCGGCTAGCCAACAGGCTCAAAATCATCACCCAAACAAATCAGTAAATGTGTACCTATTTGTCGGGCACAAAATTTTATTCCTCTTCTCTAGCCCCTTTGCTATAACCTGTTCAATGAATATTGCATGTACATATATATACAGTTCTTATCATTTATCAATTTCTATTCGACTTCATATTCGATTTCTATTTGGTTTAAAAACTCCATTCATTCTAATGTTACATAAATAGGTGCAAATCATTTCATTAGCTAATTTATGAATATTTCATCTCATATATGTTTATTTCGAACAAGTGGCTATTTTTAACACTTCACATTTCAACGATTTATACATACAATAAAAATGCGATTTTTATTGTAAAACGATTCATTTCATAACACTATTTTTCTATATAGTTCATATAGTCGATAAAAGGTGATTTTTATTATCAAACAATTTATTTCAAAATATGAATACCATTCAACACATGAATTTCTAATCAACGAATGAATATCAATTCAACACATGAATGTTTTCTATAGTTTCTATATATAGATAAAAATGTGATTTTTATTATTGAACAATTTATTTCAAAATATGAATACCATTCAACACATGAATTTCTAATCAACGAATGAATATCAATTCAACACATGAATGTTTTCTATAGTTTCTATATATAGATAAAAATGTGATTTTTATTATCGAACAATTTATTTCAAAATATGAATACCATTCAACACATGAATTTCTAATCAACGAATGAATATCAATTCAACACATGAATGTTTTCTATAGTTTCTATATATAGATAAAAATGTGATTTTTATTATCGAACAATTTATTTCAAAATATGAATACCATTCAACACATGAATTTCTAATCAACGAATGAATATCAATTCAACACATGAATGTTTTCTATAGTTTCTATATATAGATAAAAATGTGATTTTTATTATCGAACAATTTATTTCAAAATATGAATACCATTCAACACATGAATTTCTAATCAACGAATGAATATCAATTCAACACATGAATGTTTTCTATAGTTTCTATATATAGATAAAAATGTGATTTTTATTATCGAACAATTTATTTCAAAATATGAATACCATTCAACACATGAATTTCTAATCAACGAATGAATATCAATTCAACACATGAATGTTTTCTATACAATGAATAAATATAGTTTAAGCAAATGAAAATAATTCAAACACACGAATATTATTCAAAATTTCGGCAGCATAACGGCAGGGTAGTTAAACCGGCACCGTCCCTAGTACGGCTCCTCGCTCTACCTTAAAACCTCGCGGTTTTTTACAATGGGGATCATGCATCTAGTTCGCACGCAGGCGGCATGTATATATTTATTTCATTTCCACAAACTAATCCTATGTGGTTTCAACCAAATATTTCACAACCACAAATGGGTATTTTTCAACCACAATCAACCAATATCAATCACAAACAATCCCAAACAATCATTCGCTATCAATCAATTTTCACAACAATTTCAACCAATAAATATCGTCCATGGTTTGTGGACGAGGGGCGTGTGTATATATATATATATATATTTATATATAGCAATTCACTTTCATTTTCAACACATATATATAATTTTTAAATCAGAAATCTCACCAATAGCTATCCAATACTACGACTCTTCCTTGCATAAAATCTTCGCCTTTCTCGCCTTTTGTCGCTTCGTTGCCCGTATTCTCTACACATGTAAAAATCGAATTTTTACGATGCTATTCAATATATAAAATTTGATTTTTACTTCGACTTTCAATATATAAAAATATGATTTTTCTTTTTAAAGTTCAATTTTTTTTTCCATTCTAAAGTTCAAACCTTTTTCTCTTTGAAGTTTAAACCTTTTCCAAAAATCAGTTTTTACATGCTTTTTGAAAATCAGTTTTTATTTCCTTTAAAAATCAGTTTTAACTTCCTATAAAAATCAGTTTTAACTTCCTATTAAAAATCAGTTTTAATTGCTTTTAAAATCAGTTTTTCTTTTTATAAAAAAACAGTTTTTAAATCTTTTAAAATCAGTTTTAAAATCTTTTACAAAAATCAGTTTTATCATCTTTTAGAAATTAGTTTTAAAACCTGTTTAAAAATCAATTTTTAAACCTAAAAAAAACAGTTTTTACCTTTAAACAAAATCAGTTTTAACGTTATATAAAAATCAGTTTTTAAATACATAAAAATAAATTAAACAAACAAGAAAAAACTTACAGGGGGGGGGGGGGGTTTCGCAGATCGACGGAGCTGGAGGTGGCGCTCGGGGTTTCGAACGGTGGTGGCAGCTTCTGGCTTCGAGGTGGCGGCTCGGGTTTCGCTCGCGATGGAGGGAGGAGCGGGGTCTTCGATCGATGGAGGGGGGCGAGGTCTTCGTCGGCGGCGTTCGCTCGGGGGGGGGGGGGGGCTGGCGATAGCGCTAGGTTTTTTTTTTTCCGTTTTGAAACTGAAATGAACGGGGGGGCCAGAGGAGATGAAGGGGGGAATTATATTATTTTATTTTTTTATTTAATTATTTATATTTTTGCAAAAAGGTTGACTTTTACATACGACCTCGAAACGAGGCCCACCGCCTGTCGTCCATAGCGTTTTACCCCCATTCCGAACACAATGGGATATGTATCGCAAGCTGATTTGATTGTTACAATCAGTTTCCGTTGAATTTACATTTATATCACTATATTGAATTTTAAACGTACATTTCAAATTACCGGGGCCACATACTGACTAGAAAAATTCCAGAAAAATATTTTCTAGCTTCGTATTGACGATACGGTCCTAACAAAACTAGTTTCGTCGAATTCTGAGACCGTTTGAAAAATGGCCAATTTCCAGTCGATTAAAATCAACGGAAACTGGTCAAACGCGTTTTCTTTTGCCACGCTCACATATTGATTCGAAAAATTATGAAATTTGAAACCTAGCAATAACTTGACACTGCGGATCCAACAAAAGTGGTTTCGTCGAAATCCGAGGTCATTTGCAAAATGTCCATTTTTAAGTGCCTGAATTCTATAGCGACTATTCAGAATTTTCAACTGGACATATCTTTTGATTCCCGCTATCAAATTTCGATTGGTCGGATTCGTTAGAAAGATATTCACTAACAGATTCTAATGTTTTTGGTTTCACTAAAATACGGATTGTTTTGCACCCGGTATATTCAATTGAAGTTTGAAATCGAATTATCGAACTACCGCGCCCTTTTCAATTCTATATATAATTATAATTAATTATATTCGTTTTCAAATGTCGATTCAAACTCAGTTTTCATCGCCATTATTTAAAATATTTATTTTAAATAATTGAAATCCATTATTTTAGCCAATTTAAAAATTTAAATTGGTTCAGATTTTCTGGGTCGTTACAAGGTCCAAAGATAGCATAGTCGCTTCCTTTGCCCCTGGGGACGCTGATTCAGTGGTTTCTGTATATGCTGAAGGGCCTTCTTCTTGTTCTACTCCGATGTAGAGGAAAGTTGGTAGGCCAAGGAAGGTCAGGGATCTGTAATCTCCTCTATCTTGGTTGTTTTTCTTTTTGAATTTTTAAGGCCGGTTGTGTAAGCGGGTGTCGGTCCTCGCCTATGACATTGTGCTGTTGTTATTTGTGACTTTGTGTTTGACCTATGACACTCTCTGTGATCTTGATGAATGGTTGCTTGACTGGTTTTGTGATGCTTTTCATGCCCGTGCTATGCTATGTCTCTTTGACCTGCTTTGACAATACACACACATCTTTCTTATAAGTTTTTGCAGTGATCATGCGTTAATCGTCATATCACGAGGCGTTCGTTCGCACGTTAATATCGTATTGTGAGGCGCTTGTTCATACGTTAATCTCGAGGCGTTCGCTCGTCAACGTCGTATTACGGTTAGTCTTGTTTTGTTCTTATTAAGCCGGGATTATCCAACCCTTAGTATTTGATTTGATTGTTTAGTATTTAGTAGTTTTAACTTTGGCAAGTCAACCATTTAGATTTTTTATTAAATATCCTGCTTTATTCGTTTGGGGTATTTTTGTGATGCATTTTTATGCGTGCCTGCATAGGAGGACTTGGGCTCCAATGTAGAATCCGAACTTGGTTTCATTTGACTTGGTTAACAACAAAGAACAAGAATGGACACCCCCATACGACTAGGATTTCTACTTTTGTACTCTTGACTTTGTTTGACTTGGTTAACAACAAAGAACAAGAGTAGGTACCCCCATACGGCTAGGATTTCTACTGTTGTAATCCATCCTTGGCCATGTTTGACTTGCTTAATAACAGAGACAAGGGTGGCCACCTCCTTTCGGTCGGGTTTCTGTTTTGTGCTAGTCTTTCCAGCATGTTTAATCCTTCCCCATTTTATGCTTCATCCGAGGGGCGGACACTAATTCATCTCATCGAGCTTTAACTCAGAAGGGAAAAACTTGTGTCTTTTACTGACCAAGGTAGGTGCTCCTTGAAATTGGCAATTTTTCCGTTTCGGGACATGTCGGTTTTTCTGACTTTGTGCTTTGACCAAGGACACAGACGTTGGTTCGCCTCATTGTGTTTTTTTTTCTTAAGTTGGAAAACCCATGTCCAGCACCTAGGAAGGTCACCTAAGAAGGTGCTTCTTCGGTGGGCTTAGCGGTTTTATCCGTGGGACTTTTGAGTTGCGTTTTCTCCAGCATTGACTCCTTTAATCTGACACCAAGCTTTTGTTGTTCCTGTGTTGAGAGGTCCAGTGTCTCCTGATGGAAGCTGGAATTCCTCGAGTTAGTGCTTCCTGCTCGCTCGTTTGCCTACACAAGGAAGTCAACTTTTAGTAGAGGGTTGTGAATGAGTGTCTTGTACATGTAATTAGGATTTTCGTATTCAGTTACTTCATGTACATCATTAAAAATGTGATAATTTCATGAATCTTTACGACATGTTCTATGTATTTGAATAACATGCTATAAGAAATAATGACGGATATGCTCGCTATTCCATGCTCGTGGAATCTGGTTCCCGTCTGTGGTGGCCAATTTGAAAGTTCTGTCCTGGAGTTTCTGGCTTATAACATAAGATCCTTCCTAATTGGGCCCGAAGACTCCAGTACCGGTCATTATCTTTTTTAGAACGAGGTCTCCGATTTCAAAAGTTCTATGCTTGAGTTTTGAATTGAAGTGCCTGGCCACCCTCCTTTGGTGCGCGGCTACTCTGAGTTCCGCTTCCTTTCTTTTTCCTCGAGTTGGTTGAGGGCTTCGAGCTGTAGCTCCTCGTTTTCTTTGGGGTCGAAATGTATCCTTCGGTGGGTAGGGACTTCCAACTCCACTGGTATTATAGCTTCAGAGCCATAGGATAAAGAAAAGGGAGTATGCCCTGTTGCAGTTCTTTGCGTAGTGCGATATGCCCATAATGCCAATGGGAGTTCATCTACCCATCCACCCTTAGACTTTTTTAGTCGCTTCTTAATGGTAGTCTTAATGATTTTATTTACTGCCTCCAGCTGCCAGTTCGCTTGTGGATGAGAGACCGCTGAAAAGCTTTTTTGGATTTTATACTTGGCGCAAAAGCTTTGGAACTCTTCGCTTTCAAACTGGGTTCTGTTGTCCGTGATTATCTTTTGTGGCACCCGGAACCTGCATATGATATTTTTTTAAGACAAAGTTAATACCTTCTTTGAAGTTATAGTGGCCAATGGTTCTGCTTCAGCCTATTTCGTAAAGTAGTCAACGGAAACAATTGCGTATTTGAAACCGGATTTTGCAGTGGGAAGAGCTCATATGAGGTCGATGCCCCAAATAACAAACGGCCACGGGCTGACTATGTGGGTTATAGTTGTGGATGACATCCTTGGGATTTTGGCAAATCTTTGGCACCTGTCACATTTTTTGGTGTAAGTCGCGGAATCTTTGTTGATATCTGGCCAGAAGTAACCATATCGTAGGATCTTCCTGGCCAAAGTTTGTACTCCGGTATTTCCTCCGCATTCCCCTTCGTGTAGTTCTTCCATAATTGCCTTAGACTCCTTTTCTGTAACACAACGAAGTAAAGGTGTAGAAAATCCCCATCTATACAGTTGTCCATCTTGAATAAGGTATAAAGGAGCTTTTCGTAAGATTTTTCTTCGGAGTTTAGTTTCAACCGGGAGTGCCCCGGTCGTGAGGTATTCTTTAATTGGCGACATCCATGAATTTGATTCATCAGCTGTATCCATGATCCAATCCATTTCGGTCTGCTTTGTACTTGGATTGGAAAGGACCTCCACTGGGACTAACCCCATTAGTTGTGCATCTCCCGTGCTTGCGTATTTGGCTAATGCATCAGCTTTAGTATTTTCTTCCCTGGGAATTTGAGATATGGTGTAATGCTCGAAGGCTTCCAACAATTCCAAGGCTTTTGTAAAATAATATGGCAAGTTCCTCGTTTCGCTTGGAATTTCCCCAGAATCTAGCATACTACGACCTGGGAATCACTAAAGATCTGTATAGTTTTTATTTGCAATTCTTTCGCTAGCTTTATTCCTGCGATGAGGGCTTCGTATTCGGCCTCGTTGTTAGTTGAAGTGAATTCTAACCTTAGTGCATAGCATAAGGATCTTCCCTCAGGGGTTTCGAGAACTACCCCTGCCCCCGAACAGCGGTCTTTCGACGCCCCATCTACAAATAGCTTCCACTGAATATTTGTTTTGACATTACCTTGCTCCTTTACCTCCCCCCGACCGGTAAATTCCACGATGAAGTCGGCAAGCGCTTGTCCGTTGATCGCTTTTCGGGGATGATATGTAATGTCGTACTGGCTAAGATCTATATTCCATTTCAATAATCTCCTGGAGGTTTCTGGTCAAGACAGGACTTGCCTCAGAGGTTGATGTGTGAGCACCTTGATGGGATGAGCTTGGAAGTAGGGACGAAGCTTCTTTGATGCAATGAGCAAACAATAAGCAAGTTTTTCAAGTTTTGGATAATTAAGCTCCGCTTCGGATAACTTCTTACTGATGTTATAAACTGGTTTTTGTATCTTCAAGTCTTCTCTTATTAGTGTTGCGCTTAGAGTATGGGCAGAGACCGCCAGGTATAAGAACAAGTTTTCCCCGTCACTAGGCTTTGACAGCATGGGTGGTGTTGCCATATGTTGAATCAGTTCTTCGAAGGCTTTCTGGCATTCAGGGGTCCACTGTATCTCCTTTTTTCCTTTCCTGAGGGCATCGAAGAATGGAAGACATCTGTCCGTTGCTCTAGATATGAAGCGATTTAAAGGTGCGATCTTTCCATTAAAACACTGAAGCTCCTTCTTGGTTCTTGGGGCGCGCATTTCTTTCAGAGCTGATATTTTGGCTGGGTTAGCCTCTATACCACTAGCATTGACCATGCACCTAAGGAACTTGCCTGAGCCAACACCAGAACTACATTTCAAAGGGTTCAACTTCATGCCATATTGTCGTAAGATGTCGAACATTTGGGCTAGGTCCTCCAAATGGTCTATTGCTTTTTCCGACTTAACCAACATGTCATCGACATAGGCTTCCATCATCCTGCCAATTCATTTCTTGAACATAGCATTTACCAGTCGCTGGTAGGTCGCTTCTGCATTTTTTAGACCAAATGGCATTACCTTATAGCAATATAGGCCAAGATCGGTAATGAAGTTGGTGTTTTCCTGGTCTGGACCATACATCATAATTTGATTGTAGTCGGAATATGCATCCATGAAAGATAACAATTCATGGCCGGCCGTGGAATCCACCAGTTGGTCGATTCTGGGGAGAGGGAAACTATCTTTCAGACAAGCTTTATTTAGGTTTGAATAATCCATACAGACCCGCCATTTGCCATTTGATTTCTTCATGAGCACCGGGTTGGATACCCATTTCGGATATGTATATTCTCTAATAAATTCGTTTTCCATTAATCTGTCGACTTCTTCTTTTAAGGTGCGCGATCTATCCGGCCCCTGGGTTCTCCTCTTTTGCTTGATAGCCGGAGTACGTGGGTCAATGTTGAGCTTATGAACTGCAACATCCGGAGATATCCCGCACATGTCGGAATGGTTCCATGCGAACACATCTAAGTAAGCTCTCAAAAAGGCAATCAATTGGTTTTTCAATTCAGGGTTCAGCCGAGATCCTATATTCAACACACGTTTTGGGTCCTTTGGATTTACAGCTATAGGAATCGTGTCTTCGGCCGAGGTCGCCCTTTTCGTATTCTGCACTGGCTTCTCTAGGATCGATCTCTTTTTGCATCCCGCTGTGCTCACCAGTGCACGGACCTTTCTATATTGCTATAAGGGCGAGTTTTGGATGCGAGGGAGAACCTCCACATCCTTTCCTGATTCTTTTCTCTTGGCCTCCTTTATTTCTGTCACATAGCAGTCCCTTGCGGCAATTTGATCGCCCTTGATTACTCCGACTCCCCTTTCAGTTGGAAACTTCATAATCAAACTCCAGGAAGCTAAAGCGATCTTGAAATCCGAAAGAGTCAGTCTCCTGAGAAATGCATTGTAAGACGAGAACTCATCTATTATGACAAAGGTCTGCATTATGGAAACTCGACGCTCCCCGTCTGCCAATTCGATAGGAAAATCTATCGTTCTGATGGGTTGCGTTGGTTGACCTGTGAAACCGTGGATCTTATGTGGGTACGCACGCACTTTTGCCATGGAGAGTTCATCTTTTGTAAAGTGTTTATAAAGATCACATTGACTGATGCCCCGGTGTCACTACGACCCTTTTTACCACTGCAGGCCCAAGACCTATCGTGATCACCATGGCATTAATAGTTGGCGTAATTAAGCCTTCTGCATCCTTATCTCTGAATATCACTTCCTCAGTTGAATTTTTTTGCATTTTCGTCGGAAGCTCGTCGTTCAAGATCGTGCATTCTTCCTCTCCCGTAACATGCTTCAATTTGTTAGCGTATCTTTCTATATCTGTCCAACTGCTCCCGGTCGGGTGGGGACCACTAAATATCATATTGATTACTGGCCTTGAGTCAACAGGCATTTGGTCCTCTTCACTCGAGTTGGGCTGGCTACCTGCATTGTTATGTCCCTGCGCGACTGAAGTGCTTTGAGGATTTTTCACATACTGCTGGAGTTGGTTCTTCCTGATGGTCTCCTCAATCAAATTCTTCAGGTGCCGGCATTCGTTAGTGCTGTGCCCTGGCTGGCTATGGAAACGGCAGAATTTTCCGGAATTTGCCTGCTGCTCAGTTACCTTCTGCAGCTTCATCTGAGGGAAAAGGCCTGTGTCCTTCGCGGCTTGGTAAATCCTATCTGGGGTTTCGTTCAGGAGGGTAAGCTCAAATGGTTTGTACATCCGTGTCTTCTTATAAGCTTTGCTATCCCTTTCATCGTTTCCCCTTCTTTGTCCTACATCGCTCTTCTGCTCTACCCTGGGCTCATCGCTCTTTTCTTCTCTGGCTACGTTATTTTCTGTAGTCTTCTGGATGCCTGGAGATTCACCTTCCACACTCATGTATTCCTCAGCCTTCTTGTAAAAATTCTTTAGAGTCTTTGGTTTATTCATTTTAAGCCACTTTCCAGATTCTGACTTCTTATCGATGGCCCCTCTCAGGGCTGCTAGCAAATACCAAGGTTCTGGTTCTATGACCTCCGCTGCTGCAGCATTGAAACGTGTAAGGAAAGCTCTGATGGTTTCCCCATGCTTCTGTTCCATTTCACTAAATGACATCACATCCCTTGCCTTGGTGGTTTGTAATCGGAATTGATCCTGAAACCTCCTTGTTAGATCCGCAAACTGCTCGATACATCTAGGTGGAAGTCTGCTGAACCATAGAGAGGCCATGCCAAAGGCACACGGGAAATTATAAGCACTTGATTTCATCGGTGGCCCTAGCTCCATTCATGTGCTGGTCGTACTTGAACGGGAAAATGGTTGGATCACCTACTCCGTTATAACGCACTACTGCTGGTGGTATAAATTTCTTCGGGAATTTCGCTTGACGGATCTCCTCTGTGAATGGATTTTTGTTGGGGGAAAGCTCCCATTCTTTCTCCTCATCCTCTCGAGTCGCCTTCTCCTTCATTACTTGCGGGATTAGTTTTGTGATGCGCCTTTCGTCACCTTGCTTGTTCATTAGGATTAACGTTGATGTTCCTATCAGAGCGACCATGGTTTCAGCTTCGGTGCCTTGCATCATTCTTGAGGGAGGTTGTGTTGGTGCGATTCATCGCACGTTCTTTTTTGCGCTGTGGAGATCTGACCTTAGGATCCTCAACGCCGGCCTCTCCCCTGTCTCTCACTGGGCTGTGAGGTCGTTCAGGGTCTGAGGCTGATGAGTCCTCTTTTTCATCGGCATCGGCCACAGTATTTGGCGGCAACAAATTGGTTTGACCATTGGTTAGGGCATCATACCTTTCCATTATCATCTTCGCTATATTATCCATTTTCTCGTTTAAGCCGGTTACAACCACATTCAATTCATTTCGTGTTACAGATGGCCCAGGGATTTCCCCAGCCCCTTGATTCAAGATTTGAGGTGTAGCTTCGTCAGTATTACCATCCTCATTAGCAGCAGCGACTTTAATAGATTTGCCGCTTTTCTTCGATCCAACCATGATTTCGAAGGAGAAAACAATTTTGGGATCTCTTAACTACTGAACTGCAAAAAGGAATTTTTGAACATGGCTGTAACACCCCGTAATTCTGTAACACTAAGTTTCACAAATCAAAGTATAGTTAATTCTAAATGTGGGAATTAAGGGAAATGGGTTATGCCTTTGCGTTCATCTCGGAATTCTGCTTGAGATAGAGTCTGAGTTTGCGTAAATCGGACTCCGTATGAAGGAGTTATGGCCTTCCGAAGTTTCAGAATTCAGTTTAAAATTCAAAACAGTTCAAAACAAAGTTCGAAATTCAAAAACAGACCCAAACTGAGCTGGGCGGGAAAATTCCCGCCCAGGGACCAGGTCGACTAGGGGGTCGACCTGGGGGTCGACCTGTAGGTCGATCTTCCTGGTCGGCCTGGTTGGGTCCTGGCTCGAATTTCTGGGCCTGGTCTTGTCACTAGGGCTGAGTTGTCTTCTTTTGATTGGCTTCTCTTTAGAACGGATGGCTTTGATTAACCCTGGCTTCATCGACGGCTCTAATAAACTTGCAACTCTATAAAAACACCCTAGGTCTCCAACTAAAATTCACACAAAAATAAGAAATTGAGCCGCCATGCTGTCGGAAGAAAACTAAGGAGAGCCTCCGCTTGAAAAGAGACGAATAACGAATCAACTCAAGCTAATTCAAATTTGAGAATAATGCTACTAATAAAATCAAAACAACAACGTCTACCCAAAGGAACGCATCTCAATTTCAGAACCACAGATCTCAGAAAACAAGACCGTCTTGCATTGTAAGTATAGTGGCTCTTTAGATGGGAATGCGATTAAGACATGATTTGTTGTAAATTGTAATATGGAATTATATCAGTATTAACGATGTTGTTTTATATTTGTTATTTGTGATAATTTGAATGATTGTGGTGATTGAATCTTTTATGTATTGTGAATCAAACAATCAACACCTTATTCGAATTGTATGTATACAGTTAGATCTAAATATATGCTTATGCAAGTTATAGGTTGCAAGTTAGATTTACACAAATATTTATATCATTCATGTAGGCCCTATGTATATATGTTTAAACCAATTGTGCCTACATGACTAGAATAGATCTATATTCACATGTTTTTATGCAAGTGAGAACTTATAATCGGATCCATGTCAAGATCCGTTTAGGATTCATATGAAAGTTTACTGTTAGATATATGTTTATACATATGTGTTGCAAGTTCACACCCTTAAGTGGTTGTCAAAGTTATGCATATAGTTTTGTCTTACACCAGTTTTATGTTTGAGGTTATGCCTAGACCTATGCGTTAACATGTTATACCATGTTTTAGTGGATTCATATGACAACTATTAGGTTATACTATGTTATACCTTTATGTTAGGCTAAAACTATATGATTTATATGACACCTATTTAACTAGGCCCAATATTTATATGCAATTTTGTGGCATGTTATGCAATGTTATGATATTCATGTCGATTATTTTGCAAGTTCACACCTATGATATTCATGTTGATTATTTTTCAAGTTCACACCTATGATGTTCATATTGACTATGTCGAGAATGCCAAGTTTTCACCTATGACATGTTTATGTTAATGAATTATTTTTATGCCAATTTTGTGTATGCTAAATTAGGCTAAGTTTTTAGCCTAATATTATATGTCAAAATCATACGGACGGAAAATTAGGCTAAGATTGTTAGCCTAATATTTAGACGGGGTAACGTTGGGTAAAATTGGTAATTATAGGAAACTTGACGTAAATTGGTTAAAAATCACATAGGTGATTTATGGCATGAAATGGTATAAATTGTATACCTAAATTAATGAACTTGATTAGATATAAATTTGGGCAATGACATGAATTCTGGATAATTTACATAAATAAAATGTAAATTTAGACAATACGAATATGCTTAACCCGAGGTTGGATTGAGTTGTGATGTAAACCTGCCCAGACCCGCCCGGCTGTCCAGTAATCACAACAATACCTATCCAATGTTAGAGGTTAAGGCATTGAGCCCAATAAAGACCCGAGGTTAGACTGAGTTGTGGCGTAAGACTTCCCGGAACCGACCGGCATACATGCAGCCGCAACAATACCTGTCTAATGTGAGTGGTTGGTGCTTTAATAAGACAATTAAAGCTAAGTTAGGATTGGTAGGGTTAAGTTAACTAAAACACTTAACCAACTCAACATGTTAACTAGACTAGAAGGTGAGGTTAAGTAAAGTTAATAAACTTAACCAATTTAACATATTAACTAGACTAGAGGGTGAGGTTAAGTAAATTCAGGACACTTAACCATTATAACCTGATAATTAGATAAGTGGGTGAGGTTAATTAAATTTAGAATACTTAACCATTATAACACGTTAGCTAGATAAGTGGGTAACGTTAAGTAAAATACACTTAGCCAATTTAACATGTTTACTAGACTAGAAGGTGGAGTTAAGTAAACTTTGAACACTTAGCCATCGTGGTGTGCCGAATGAACAAGGTTAAGTTAAAACAGGGAGGGACAATACTTAACCATTAGAACATGTGAATTAAACAGATGTTAGGGTTAAGTTAAGTAAGAGAACACTTAACCGCTTTAGCATGTTAGCTAAAAAGAAAGGGCAGGATTAAGTAAAAGGGAACACTTAGCCAATACAAGGTGAAGGGGTAGGGTTAAGTAATAAGAAATACTTAACCAATATAACTTGGTTTGTGATAGGGTTAAGTCAACATGAACTACTGATAACAGTTAGCCAGTTTAATATGACAAAGGAATGGGTTAAGCTAACTTGAATTGACTAATGACACTTAACCAATCCAACTTGACGAGAAAGAGGGCTAAGTAGTAAACCTTAGTTAAGAAAACGACGGTTCGGGGACTAAGTAGTAAACCTTAGTTAAGGGAACTAAGTAGTAAACCTTAGTACGACACGAGAAGGAGCGAACGTCCATCTGATCTTAAAGAAGGCTCCAACGAACTGGGGACGAAGCACGCGGCTTCAAGGGGACGTGAGGGTACTCTTGGTATCCCTCTGTGAGGCTGCAGATGATCCGCCTGAATTCACAGAGGTTAAGGTCTGCATTCGAAGAACCAAGGGTATGCCTTGGTTGCAATATAGGGCAACCTATAGACTAGGATGGACCAGCGTGATTCGGCGAGACCAGTAGCCCTGTGATAGCGACTCGTCGTCTACCTACCATCTTGAGTCAATCGAGATACGTGAAGCGGAAAGGCGGAGAACTCCAACAGACCATATACTTGCTATCTAGTAATGGGTGCGGATGGCCATAGGTTAGCGGGGCATAAAGGGCCTACGTATAGTTCTCATTTTTCAAGGTGTGCCTTTCATTAGTTGAAGGAGGGGTCAGGTGGGACCATAGCCACTAGAAAAACAGACCTTAGCATCTGCATCGGCAGATATCTGAAAGCTACCGACCGAGTTCTGTGTTTCTTGATTTTCCCTACCACGAGACTCGGGTCGCACATATAGGGGACATATGCAACTAGATATATAGCACATTTACGATACGATTGGGACGTCAAGTCTAGGACCACTTATCACTCTGGGTAGTGTGTCCTGGACTCAGGGGCCTCGTTCGACAGGTAGCATAATACCTAGTTGGACCTAGGTGGCATAAACCCTGAATCCGAGAAGCGTTCAATAGGTAACATAAACCCTAGTTGGATCTAGGTCGTGTAAACCCTGGTTAAGTTTAGAAAGCGCTTGATAAGAAAACCCTAGATTAGATCTAGGTAATAAATAATAGATGTACACCTAAAGGCAACCGCAATTACAGGGATTGGGATCACGTTAACATCTTTGTACAGATTACTAGTTGGGATACTAGTTAGGTGGTGCAGAGATATAGAATGGGGTGTGATAGTATATTCGGTTTAAACTGTCTTGCTTTGGTTTATATTAGTCTGTTATTCTAGTACTATCCCATTTTCCAGTTTACTCTTGTCATGAACTTTATCCTGTTCACATGCTAAAAGCCACTAGACTTACTCAGGCTTTATGTCTGACTTTGTTTTTCTTTCGTCTTCTTTTCTTCCGTTCCCCCCCCCCCCGGTAGTCAGGGAGGGAATAGCTCTGCTTAGTATAGACTGTTACTCTTTCCAAGCTTGAAGATTCTTGGATTTATCGCTTCAGACTCTCTTTTCCGCTGCTATGGCTGGCTTTTGCTACATTGGGGAATATAAATGTTATTTTATGCTTCTTTATTTTATGTAAGACAGATACTCTGGTATTGGAAAACAATTGTTGTACAAACTATTTTATCAATAAAGTAAAGTTTTATTTTCCGCTGTTTTAAATTTGTCTGTCTTGTAATTTATCTTCATCTTTTACCTATAATGCTCCACAGAACTTAGTGCATTCCCTTTGTGAGTGACACTAACGGATGTGGGGTGTTACATGTGGTATTAGAGCTGAAGGTTACCGGATCAGATAAAAGATTTGAAAAATTATTTTCAAAACGGGTTTAAAAGAAGCATTTTCAAAAGAAAAGTTTTGTTTTAAAGACATATTCCCCAAAGCCATATGCACTATCTTTTGATTCTCTGTTTGAGTCCTTGTTTCCTTCTTTCTTGAGTCTCTGGGGCTCCTGGCTTTCTGAGAGGTAACCTCATCGAAGGGCGAAGTAGCGCCCGACTTCCATCTATAGCCGTAATAGTTTCACCTGCGGCTAGTTTTCTTTCAAGCTTTGTAGGGTTTTCTGTACGATGGAGGCAGCTTTCGAGAGATTTGTCAACATGATTACACAAGGAAGAGGATGAGGAGTTTGGCTAAGGGGCACAACCCAAGGATGAGGAATTCATGGATATGGACTTGGCTCACGAAGGAGGAAGGAACTATAAAACCTAAGACAAGAGGAAGTAGCTTTTCTATGGTATAATAGGGCAAGGACGAGGGAAAGGATTTTCAGGAGGACGAGTGCGTGCTTTCACCACCAGAATACATGGGAGAGAGATAGTAAAAGTCTCCATTGGAAAAGTTTAGCTTTTCATTTGATCAACCTATAAGTACTCTTTTGATCTTAGCGCTTCGCATTCGTTTATACCTGCTTCCATAGTTGAGTCTCTGCACCTAGGTACTTGTATAGTAGAAGATCCCAATTAGTCTCAGATCCAAATTGGTGGTTCAGCCCGTTTACCTTTGGTTTGTAGGGATTTGAGAACGGACATATTAAGTGTTGAGTTTAAGCATAATGTTTTGGTTCCATGGGCTATGAGTTGATCCTAGGCATGGGTTGGTTGGCTAGTAATTCTGAAAGTTAGACTTTTTGACTTGCCTTGGAAATACCCTCGAGATTTCGTGATCCTAAAAGGATCAGTTAGGCTTAGCTATCTAGAATCGCTTAATACATTTATCGACGATTTGCGATCCGTTAGAATAGTCCATGAGTACGCAGATGTTTTGATTAGGTTAGGGGTTTACCCCTAAAACGCGGGATAGACTTCAGCATATATCTAGTTGACAATGAAAACCAGCTATCCGATCAATGACAGTTTTGGAAATGGAGGTCAAAAAGCTTCACAATCGTGAAAATTAACTAGATAAGGTACGGTACAGAGAAGCTCAAGAAGATGCGACTTAGAAGACTAGATACATGCATCATACCCTTTTTCTTAAGGGTATATCCTTTCTCTAGGTGTTTTATGCCTACTTGTTTCTAGCTTTTAAGGTATATCCTCTAGGACGTATCATCGATGCTTAGGTAGAAGCCAATGGATGTAAATGTGTATTTGAAACATGTATTTGAAACATGTTATGATTGATGGTTGCAAGTGGTTGCTCGTGGATGCATATACACACCATATGCGCTAGAACGACTTAGTCACTTTCATATTGCATTCGCATATATGTATTTGCTTAACGGATTTAACTTGATATGTTATCATATGGATGTTGCATATGAATTAATGGCTATGCACACATGTAGTATTTACATAACTAGGGACGCTTGCATACCTGATTGGACGCATGACACTGGCATAATTCGCATTAAGGAGGTCAACTGAATCAGTAGACCGCCTGATTTTGCATTAGATAAAGACATATACACACTATGCATATGAATATGAAAGCATTTAGAAATCATTTTAAGGACTACGAATGCCTGTGATTGAATGGTTGAGTAGATGGGTGATTGGATGATAGGACACATTCTTCCTAACTTGTAGATTTCGGGGACGAAATCCTTTTAAGAAGGGGAGAATGTAACACCCCGTAATTCTGTAATACTAAGTTTCACAAATTAAAGTATAGTTAATTCTAAATGTGGGAATTAATGGAAACAGGTTACGCCGTTGCGTTCGTCTCGGAATTCTGCTTGAGATAGAGTCTGAGTTTGCGTAAATCGGACTCCGTATGAAGGAGTTATGGCCTTCCGAAGTTTCAGAATTCAGTTTAAAATTCAAAACAGTTCAAAACGAAATTCGAAATTCAAAAACAGACCCAAACTGGGCTGGGCGGGAAAATTCCCACCCAGGGACCAGGTCGACCTGGGGGTCGACCTATAGGTCGACCTGCCTGGTCGGACTGGTTGGGTCCTGGCTCGAATTTCTGGGCCTGGTCTTGTCACTGGGGCTGAGTTGTCTTCTTTTGATTGGCTTCTCTTTAGAACGGATGGCTTTGATTAACCCTGGCTTCATCGACGGTTCTAATTAACTTGCAACTCTATAAAAACACCCTAGGTCTCCAACTAAAATTCACACAAAAATAAAAACTTGAACCGCCATGCTGTCGGAAGAAAACTAAGGAGAGCCTCCGCTTGAAAAGAGACGAACAACGAATCAAATCAAGCTAATTCAAATTTGAGATTAAAGCTACTAATAAAATCAAAACAACGACTACTCAAAGGAACGCATCTCAATTTCAAAACCTCAGATCTCAGAAAACAAGACCGTCTTGCGTTGTAAGTATAGTGGCTCTTTAGATGGGAATGCGATTAAGACATGATTTGTTGTAAATTGTAATATGGAATTATATCAGTATTAACGATGTTGTTTTATATTTGTTATTTGTGATAATTTGAATGATTGTGGTGATTGAATCTTTTATGTATTGTGAATCAAACAATCAACACCTTATGCGAATTGTATGTTTACAGTTAGATCTAAATATATGCTTATGCATGTTATAAGTTGCAAGTTAGATTTACACAAATATTTATATCATTCATGTAGGCTCTATGTATATATGTTTAAACCAATTGTGCCTACATGACTAGAATAGATCTATATTCACATGTTTTTATGCAAGTGAGAACTTATAATCGAATCCATGTCAAGATCCGTTTAGGATTCATATGAAAGTTTATTGTTAGATCTATGTTTATACATATGTGTTGCAAGTTCACACCCTTAAGTAGTTGTCAAAGTTAAACATATAATTTTGTCTTACGCCAGTTTTATGTTTGAGGTTATGCCTAGACCTATGCATTAACATGTTATACCATGTTTTAGTGGATTCATATGACACCAATTAGGTTACACTATGTTATACCTTTATGTTAGGCTAAAACTATATGATTCATGTGACACCTATTTAACTAGGCCCAATATTTATATGCAAGTTTGTGGCATGTTATGCAACGTTATGATATTCATGTCGATTATTTTGCAAGTTCACACCTATGATATTCATGTTGATTATTTTGCAAGTTCACACCTATGATGTTCATATTGACTATGTCGAGAATGCCAAGTTTTCACCTATGACATGTTTATGTTAATGAATTATTTTTATGCCAATTTTGTGTATGCTAAATTAGGCTAAGTTTTTAGCCTAATATTATATGTCAAAATCATACGGACGGAAAATTAGGCTAAGATTGTTAGCCTAATATTTAGACGGGGTAACGTTGGGTAAAATTGGTAATTATAGGAAACTTGACGTAAATTGGTTAAAAATCACATAGGTGATTTATGGCATGAAGCGGTATAAATTGTATACCTAAATTAATGAACTTGATTAGAAATAAATTTGGGCAATGACATGAATTCTGGATAATTTACATAAATATAATGTAAATTTAGACAATACGAATATGCTTAACCCGAGGTTGGATTGAGTTGTGATGTAAACCTGCCCGGACCCGCCCGGCTGTCCAGTAATCACAACAATACCTATCCAATGTGAGAGGTTAAGGCATTGAGCCCAATAAAGACCCGAGTTTAGACTGAGTTGTGGCGTAAGACTGCCCGGAACCGACCGGCATACAGGCAGCCACAACAATACCTGTCTAATGTGAGTGGTTGGTGCTTTAATAAGACAATTAAACCTAAGTTAGGATTGGTAGGGTTAAGTTAACTAAAACACTTAACCAACTCAACATGTTAACTAGACTAGAAGGTGAGGTTAAGTAAAGTTAATACACTTAACTAATTTAACATATTAACTAGGCTAGAGGGTGAGGTTAAGTAAATTCAGGACACTTAACCGTTATAACCTGATAATTAGATAAGTGGGCGAGGTTAAGTAAATTTAGAATACTTAACCATTATAACACGTTATCCAGATAAGTGGGTAAGGTTAAGTAAATTACACTTAGCCAATATAACATGTTTACTAGACTAGATGGTGGAGTTAAGTAAACTTAGAACACTTAGCCATTGTGGTGTGCCGAATGAACAAGGTTAAGTTAAAACAGGGAGGGACAATACTTAACCATTAGAACATGTGAATTAAACAGATGTTAGGGTTAAGTTAAGTAAGAGAACACTTAACCGCTTTAGCATGTTAGCTAAAAAGAAAGGGCAGGATTAAGTAAAAGGGAACACTTAGCCAATACAAGGTGAAGGGGTAGGGTTAAGTAATAAGAAATACTTAACCAATATAACTTGGTTTGTGATAGGGTTAAGTCAACATGAACTACTGATAACACTTAGCCAGTTTAATATGACAAAGGAATGGGTTAAGCTAACTTGAATTGACTAATGACACTTAACCAATCCAACTTGACGAGAAAGAGGGCTAAGTAGTAAACCTTAGTTAAGAAAACGACGGTTCGGGGACTAAGTAGTAAACCTTAGTTAAGGGAACTAAGTAGTAAACCTTAGTATGACACGAGAAGGAGCGAACGTCCATCTGATCTTAAAGAAGGCTCCAACGAACTGGGACGAAGCATGCGGCTTCGAGGGGATGTGAGAGTACTCTTGGTATCCCTCTGTGAGGCAGCAGATGATCCGCCTGGGCTCACAGAGGTTAAGGTATGCGTTAGAAGAACCAAGGGTATGCCTTGGTTGCAATATAGGGCAACCTAAAGACTAGGATGGACCAGCGTGATTCGGCGAGACCAGTAGCCCTGTGATAGCGACTCATCGTCTACCTACCATCTTGAGTCAATCGAGATACGTGAAGCGGAAAGGCGGAGAACTCCAACAGACCATATACTTGCTATCTAGTAATGGGTGCAGATGGCCATAGGTTAGTGGGGGCATAGAGGGCCTACGTATAGTTCTCATTTTTCAAGGTGTGCCTTTCATTAGTTAAGGGAGGGGTTAGGTGGGACCATAGCCACTGAAAAAACAGACCTTAGCATCTGCATCGGCAGATATTTGAAAGCTCCCAACCGAGTTCCGTGTTTCTTGATTTTCCCTGCCACGAGACTCGGGTCGCACATATAGGGGACATGTGCAACTAGATATATAGCACGTTTACGATACGGTTGAGACGTCAAGTCTAGGAACACTTATCACTCTGGGTAGTGTGTCCTAGACTAAGGGGCATCGTTCGAAAGGTAGCATAATCCCTAGTTGGACCTAGGTGGCATAAACCCTGAATCCGAGAAGCGTTCAATAGGTAACATAAACCCTAGTTGGATCTAAACCCTGGTTAAGTCTAGAAAGCGCTCGATAAGAAAACCCTAGATTAGATCTAGGTAATAAATAATAGATGTACACCTAAAGGCAACCGCAATTACAGGGATTGGGATCACGTTATCATCTTTATACAAATTACTAGTTGGGATACTAGTTAGGTGGTGCAGAGATATAGAATGGGGTGTCATAGTATATTCGGTTTAAACTGTCTTGCTTTGGTTTATATTAGTCTGTTATTCTGGTACTGTCCCATTTTCCAGTTTACTCCTGTCATGAACTTTATCCTGTTCGCATGCTAAAAGCCACTAGACTTACACAGGCTTTATGTCTAACTCTGTTTTTCTTTCGTCTTCTATTCTTCCGTTTCCCCTCCCCCCAGGTAGTCAGGGAGGGAATAACTCTGCTTAGTATGGACTGTTACTCTTTCCAAGCTTGAAGACTCTTGGATATATCGCTTCAGACTCTCTTTTCCGCTGCTATAGCTGGCTTATGCTACATTGGGGAATATAAATGTTATTTTATGCTTCTTTATTTTATGTAAGACAGATACTCTGGTATTGGAAAACAATTGTTGTACAAACTATTTTATCAATAAAGTAAAGTTTTATTTTCCGCTGTTTTAAATTTGTCTATCTTGTAATTTATCTCCATCTTTTACCTATAATGCTCCACAGAACTTAGTGCATTCCCTTTGTGAGTGACACTAACGGATGTGGGGTGTTACAATGGCCCCACGGTGGGCGCCATAATGTTTACACCGAAAATTGTCTAAACACCCAACGTACTAAAATGTATTTCACCAATTCGGTAAGAAATAAATGGAGCCGTGTTTGATCAGCAATAAAAAGTGAAAAATGCGAAAAATTAAAGTAGAGACGAGATTTAGAGTGGTTCAGCTGTTAATGAGGCCTACGTCCACTATGAGGGTGATTTCCTGCCTTATAATGAGAATTACATAACACAACAACTCTCTCTTTTCATACATCTCTATACCCGCTCAATATACCCTCATTAATATATTTCAATCTAAGGAGTTATACAAAAGAATAGCGGAATTTGAGGAGAAGAAGGATGGATGAATGATTGAGAAGATGGATGCCTTCATTTTCCTTCATCGTAAAATTGTGCTTGACGCCATGGCTGAATCTGTGGTTGAGGATGAAGTTCGACAGTACTTCTTGGTTTTTAGAAGCCGATCCCCTTTACGTTGGTAGTCAAGGTCTATTTATAGGTGAACTCCCCTTGGTAAACAACTTGGAATTCCTTTATCCAGGCCGTGGATCGTCCATTTTGCTAATTACGACCATGCGACCAGCTAGCTGTAGCCAGCTGTCCATGGCTGTATCTAGCTATCATGTGTGGGCGGCTCGCTGGAGCGAGTATCTTGAATAGTTGAGCGGATCCATGCAAGCGAGCGCCCTATGAGCGCCTCGAGAGATTCTACAAGAGTGGGATGCGGGTTTGGAGTTGAGCCTCCTCTGCCCCTTGTGCGATCGTCCTTCTCGGTCCAAGGGCACTCGTCTTCGCGCTGCCTTTGCCACGAGGTCGCTCCCACGTATGTTGAATGGGCGACTTGCCTCGTTTTGGTGTTTGAGCGGTTCGTAGGATATGCGACCTTTATCTTTACCAGGTCGCACTTCTCATAGTATGTTATGCTGTTTTATTCGGCGGCATTGGCTGACTCGACCTTGGTGATATCCGCCTTGTTTCCTTTACTAATGTGCATATAGAATTTTTTTTTTAGGGATTAACACATAAATAATAATAAAGCAGCATAAATCCCCAATTAAGAGTGTAACCACAGCCATAGCCCAAGAAAAGAGAGTCCAAGCAATACGTCTACTTTCTTCAAGATGGAAAAGGTCTGGACTAAGTTGAAGTATTCCCTCCCTGCAGACCCGGGGGAGGGGGGAACGGATGACAAGAAGACGAAAGGAAACGGGCCAGACATAAGCCTGGTAAGTCTAGTGATTATTTAGCATGTAAACAGGTAAAAGGATCATGACATGAACAACCCGAACCTAGGACAATACCCTAGAAATAAGATAACAATAAATAGGGCAAGATAAATTGAATATACTATTGCACTCATTTCTATTTCTCTGCACCTATTAACAAGTGTTTTCAGCTAGCACCATATGTTCATGATAAAATGATCCCTTTTATCGATCGGCTTCTACTCACATGCATTTATGACTTGTGTCATTCGGCCCCACTCGATTGTAGATACCTGTGCTGGTCTCACCATGGGGTGTATCAATTCCTATGGTGGCAACCCGACACAAATTCAAGATGCACATTATATACTACTGATGCCCAGTGCCTGATTGTCTATGCCGGAGTACGTGCACGCCCATACTCCGTTGGAACCTACACTGCTGCACCACCCGCTGTTATTTTGACCGCTTATAATCAGCCCAGTAATCGTGCCCCACACAGCCTAGTTCAGGGTACCATGATACATCTATGTGGGTTACTGCTGAAATGAGTCCCCGTTACTAGGGTTTCCTAATCAACATGTTAAAATGGTTAAGTGTTCTCAAATTAACCTAACCCCACCCATCAGTTTAGTTAACATGTTGTATTGGTTAAGTGTTGCCTTAATTAACTTAACCCTACCATTCTTAGCCTGTCTTAGCTTTAATTCATTCATTAAAGCACCAACCACTCACATTAGATATGTATTGTTGCGGTTGCTGGATGTGCCGGGCAGTTCCGGGCAGTCTTACACCGCAACACAATCTAACCTCGGATTTTTCGGGCTTAATACGCTAACCTCTCAATTAGATCTATATTGTTACAGTTGCTGGATGTGTCGGGCGGTTTCGAGCAGTCTTACACCATAACTCAATCTAACCTCGGGTTAGGCACAATCATCTTTACTATTTATGTTTATATGTAAATTATCCACCAAAGTTGTCAACTCAAGTCATGTCCCATTTACCCTTCTAAATTTTGTCCATAATTCTTAGGTATACAAATTATACCTTTTCATGCCATTAATCATTTACATGATTATGAGCCAACCTACGCCAATAGCATATAATTTAAAAAAATTCCTAATGTATCCCCTGTTATTCGTTCGCATAAATTACATAGAACGTTAGGCTCGCAAATTAGCCTAACTCATAAACAAAGAGGGAAAAAGAAAAGGGACATGTAACATTCCAACGGAATAAAACAGTTTAGATCAACTAAGCATGTGTAATATAAATTTGGCATAGTACTACACAAATTTAATTAAGCATGTAAATGTGAACTTGCATTTGAGTTGGATCAAATTAACATAGATCTAAACATCTAAGCATGTAGATCTAGACATATAAGCATATATGAACACGACTTAGCTTATGATCTTGTATATAACATAACATAAGGAATCACCAAATTTATATACAACATGACAGGTTCATTGCCAAATTATTATACAACATGATAGGTTCATCCCCAATTTAACATACAACATGATAAGTCCATCACCAATTTAATATACAACAGGATAGGTTTATCACCAAATTTATATACAACAGGATTAGTTCATCACCAAATTAATATACAACGTAATAGGTTTTATCAATCACAATAGTCACGTAGCATAGGTGATTTCAAAATCAGAATACGATTTTCTTTCAACTAAGCACAGTTCTAGTTTCTCTCCATTACAAGTCATCGCTTTTATTTGTTCAAATCTAAAGAATAACTGAACTTACAAACAAAAGAAGAAATCTTGTTTTATGGGATCTGATTTCTGAAACTGAAAAGCTATCCTTTGATGTAGACTACTGATTCTCTAGTTTTGATTGGATTTGGGACTTCCTAACTTGACTTGTAGTATAGAGAAAAATGGAGGCTACGCCAGTTTGGCCATGGACAGCATGACGACTTCAGAGAGCAATTTTATGTGGTTTTAGGTTTGAGGGTTGGGGTTGTTTATATAGAAGTTTAGATTAATGAGAGCTGTTATATCATCCTAGGAGAAATCAGAGCCGTCCAGACCAAACAGAGCCAACCGGAAGTCGCCACATATGTCCTAATGACTCAGAAAATGTACTGGACAAAACAGTCTAGATCTGGCCGAGGGGGTCGACCCCTACAGGGGGATCGACACCCCAGTCGACACCCCTCTTGAGGGGTCGACACCTATGTCGACCCCCCTAGGGGGAGTCGACCCCTATGGGCGGGAATTTTCCCGCCCAGCCGCTTCTCTCGGAATTTTTTAATTTGAACTGTTTTTTGATTTAATTATTATTTATATTCAATTTACATTTAAACTTGAAATCTTCTGAACTCCATAACTTCTTCATATGAGTCCAATTCACGCAAACTCGGACTCTATCTCAATTAGAATTCCGAGATGAACGCAGTGGCGCAACCCGTTTCCCCTAATTCCCACTTTTAAAATTAAGTATTCTTTAATTCGTTACTTTAATGTTCATAGAAAATACGGAGTGTTACATTCTCCCCTCCTTAAAGGATTTCATCCCTGAAATCTTCAAGTCAAGAGGAATGTATATCGTACCATCCAACATCCATCTACTCAACCATTCAATCACAGGAATCCATTGTCCTTAAAAGGTATCTAATTCTTTTCATGAACATATGCATAGTGTTTGTATATGTCCTTATCTAATGCAAAATCAGGCGGTCTACTAATTCAGTTGACCTCCTTAATGCAAATCATGATAGTGCCATGAGTCCATTATGTATGCAGTTATTCCTAACCATTTCTTTCTACACGAGTGCATAATCATTCATACAAATGCAACGCCCATATGATAACACATCAAGTTTCAATCCATATACAAATACATATATGCACATGCAATATGAAAGTGACTGAGCCGATCTAGTACCTAATGTGTGTGTATATGCATCCATGAGCAACCACTTGCAACCATCAATCATAACATGTTTCAAATACATGTTTACATCCATTGGTTTCTACCTAAGGGTCAAGAATAGGACCGAGGAGATATACTAAAAAGATAGATATAAGCATGCATAAACTTATGGAAAAGAGATCAAGGATATACCCACAAAAAGGGTATGATGCGTGTATCTAGTCTTTAGTCTTCTAAGTCGCATCTTCTTGAGCTTCACTCCATATTGCTTTGATTGTCTTAACTTCACGATTGCATAGCTTCTTAATTTCTGTTTCCAGAATATGCATTGGAACTCATTTCATTGTCGCCTCTCGTTCCACCTTTTCTTCTTCTAGTATACTTGGCACTACAACTTCTGCCGTGTCATGCTAACATTTCCTCAAAAGGTATTCCAAAATCCTATTCACCCTTTCTATCAGAGGATGATAAGCGGTGCTCAAACATAACTGCATACTCATGGCTTCTTGCAAGTTTATTTATTAAGGTGACTAGAGGTCTCTTCTCTACTTAATTTATCCATTGCGTCAGCTATCTGAGAGTCTCTTCTTTGTGAAGTCCCTATTTAATTCAAAAGCGTATGTCTTACTCCTAGCGATGCCGACTGCTAACTTAACCGAAGCTTTTAAAATCAAGGTTTGATATGTATTATGAACTTTTCCTTTTCACATAAAAGGACTTTAAGTCAACCTTTTCTTCTTAAGGCATCCGCTACAACCTTACCCTTCCTTCTTATATCAAAATGGCGCCTAGCCCCGTGCCGCATGCATCCGTGTATACCATAAACCTTTTACTACCGTAAGGTAAAAGTCAAAATTGGGGTCGTTGTAAGAGCCATCTTCGATTGTTGGAAAGCGACATCACAACCAATATCCCGAGCAAAGGTTAGATTCTTTCGTTAATCTTGTAAGTGGCACTAATACCTTCGCAAAGTCCTTAATGAACTTCTTATATTAGCCCGCTAGTCCTAGAAAACTTTTTACTTCCGTTGCGTTGTTAGGAATCCTCCAATCTTGGATTGCCACCACCTTTTCAGGATCCACTGCTATCCCTTCCTTAGAGACCACATGTCTTAAGAACCTCACCTCTTTCCTCCAAAAATGACATTTGGAGAACTTAGCTTTGAGTTAATGTGCTCGTAGTGTCTCTAAGACTTCTCTAAGATGTAGAGCATGCTCTTCCTCGCTTCTAGAGAAAACCAAAATATCATCTATGCACAAGCGAAGTGAACCATCCACCTTTGTAGTGAAAACAACTGGAGCACCCTATTCAGAATTACTTCGCCTTATGAACCCCTTTCTCAAGTAACTCTTTTACGTGTTTACTGAGCCCTTCCTTTCCCTTGGAGTCATGTGTCGTACAGGTAATGCAACTGACTTTGCATTGTCAACTAAATATATGTTGAAGATTATCTCGCGTTTTAGGGGACAAACCCCTAACTAATCAAAAACAATTGCGTACTCATGGACTACTCCAATGGATCACAAATCGTCGATAGATGCATCAAGTGATTCTAGGTAGTTAAGACAAACTGATACCTTAGGATCACACGAAATCTCGAGGGTATTCCCGAGGCAAGTTGAAAGTCTAACTACCCTCCTTTCACAATTACTAGCTAACCAAACCATGCTTAGAATCAACCCATAGCCCATGAAACCAAAAACATAAGCATTACACTTAGACTCAATACTTAATATAGCTATTCTAAAATCCTTATAAACCAAAGATAAATGAACCGAACCACCAATTGGATTTGAGACAATAATGGGATCTTCTACTATACAAGCACTAAGGTGCAGGGACTCAACTATGGAAACAGATATAAACGAATGTGAAGCGCTAAAATCAAAAAGAGTACTAACAGGATGACCAAAAAGAAAAACTAGACTTTTTCGATAGAAATTCTACTGCCTCTCTCCCAGGTACGCTGGCGGTGAGAGCATGCACTTGCCCTCCTGAAAATCCTGTCCTTTGTTCTTGCCCTTATCCTTAATTATATGACCCGTTATACCATAATAACTACACTTCCTCTTGTCTTAGATTTTTCTATTCTTTCCTCCCTTGTGAACCAAGTCCATATCCATGAGTTTCTCATCCTTGGGTTGTGTTCCTTAGCTAATCTCCCTTATTCTCATCTCTGCCATCTTTGTGTAACTTGTTGACAAGTTTCTTGAAAGCTGCCTCCATCGCATGGAAAATCCTACAAAGCTTGAAAGAAAATTAGTCGCAGGTGAAACTACTGTGGCTATATATGGAAGTTGGGAATTTCTTCGCCCTTTGACAGGTGTCGTAGTCTCATCAAGCCTATGGAACCATGCCGCGATGAGGATACCTCCTAGAAAGACAGGAGGCCCGGGGACTCAGTAAAGAAGGAAAACAAGGATTCAAACAGAGGATCAAAAGATAATGCATATGGCTTAGGGGAATATGCCTTTAAAAAAAAACTTTTCTTTAGAAAATGCTTCTTTTAAAACCATTTTGAAAATAATTTTTCAAATCTTTTATCTGATCTAGTAACCTTCAGCTCTGATACCAAGTGAAACACCCCATGTTCATTAAGGTCACTCACAAAGGGAATGCATTAACTTTGGTGGAGTATTATAGGTAAAAGGTACAAGTAATTTACAAGACAGACATATAAACAGTGGAAAGACTAAATTGTATTCCATAAGCATGTGGTCTAGTCAAAACAATACAATAACTGTCTTAAAAACCAACTTCCAAAATCATTACAGTAAAGCCTTTGTCTTGCCTAAAACATAAAGAAGCGTAAATAATAACAAAGCAGCATAAATCCACAATTAAGAGTGTAACCACAGCCATAGCCCAAGAAAAGAGAGTCCAAGCAATACTTCTACTTTCTTCAAGCTGGAAAAGGTCTGGACTAAGTTGAAGTATTCCCTCCCTGCGGACCTGGGTAAGGGGGGAATGGAAGACAAGAAGATGAAAGGAAACGGATCAGACATAAGCCAGGTAAGTCCAGTGATTATTTAGCATGTAAACAGGTAAAATGATCATGACATGACTAAACTGAGCCTAGGACAATACCCTAGAAATAAGATAATAATAAATAGGGAAAGATAAACTGAATATACTATCGCACTCATTTCTATTTCTCTGCACCTACCAACAAGTGTTTTCGACTAGCACCATGTGTTCATGATAAAATGATCCCTTTTATCGATCGGCTTCTACTCACATGCATTTATGACTTGTGTCATTCGGCCCTGCTCGATTGTAGATACATGTGCTGGTCCCACCATGGGGTGTATCAATTCCTATGGTGGCAACCCGACACAAATTCAAGATGCACAGTATATACTACTGATTCCCAGTGCCTAATTTTTCCATGCCGGAGTACATGCACGCCCATAATCCGTTCGAACCTACACTACTGCACCACCCGCCGTTATTTTGACCGCTTATAATCAGCCTAGTAATCGTGCCCCACCCTGCCTAGTTTAGGGTACCATGATACATCTATGTGGGTTACTGCTGAAATGGGTCCCCGTTTCTAGGGTTTCCTTATCAACATGTTAAAATGACTAAGTGTTCTCGAATTAACCTAACTCCACCCATCAGTTTAGTTAACATGTTGTATTGGTTAAGTGTTGCCTTAATTAACTTAACCCTACCATTCTTAGTCTGTCTTAGCTTTAATTCATTCATTAAAGCACCAACCACTCACATTAGATATGTATTGTTGCGGTTGCTGGATGTGCCGGGCGGCTCCGGGCAGTCTTACACCGCAACTCAATCTAACCTCGGGTTTTTCGGGCTTAATGCGCTAACCTCTCACATTAGATCTATATTGTTACGGTTGCTGGATGTGTCGGGCGGTTCCGAGCAGTCATACACCGTAACTCAATCTAACCTCGGGTTAGGCACAATCATCTTTTAATTAATTTACATATTTACTATTTATGTTTATATGTAAATTATCCACCAAAGTTGTCAACTCAAGTCATGTCCCATTTACCCTTCTAAATTTTGTCCATAATTCTTAGGTATACAAATTATACCTTTTCATGCCATTAATCATTTACATGATTATGAGCCAACCTACGCCAATAGCATATAATTTAAAAAAATTCCTAATGTATCCCCTGTTATTCGTTCGCATAAATTACATAGAACGTTAGGCTCGCAAATTAGCCTAACTCATAAACAAAGAGGGAAAAAGAAAAGGGACATGTAACATTCCAACGGAATAAAACAGTTTAGATCAACTAAGCATGTGTAATATAAATTTGGCATAGTACTACACAAATTTAATTAAGCATGTAAATGTGAACTTGCATTTGAGTTGGATCAAATTAACATGGATCTAAATGTCTAAGCATGTAGATCTAGACATACAAGCATATATGAACATGACTTAGCTTATGATCTTGCATATAACATAACATAAGGAATCACCAAATTTATATACAACATGATAGGTTCATTGCCAAATTATTATACAGCATGATAGGTTCATCACCAATTTAACATACAACATGATAAGTCCATTATCAATTTAATATACAACAGGATTGGTTCATCACCAAATTTATATACAACAGAATTAGTTCATCACCAAATTAATATACAACATGATAGGTTGTATCAATCACAATAGTCACGTAGGCATAGGTAATTTCAGAATCAGAATACAATTATCTTACAACTAGGCATAGTTCTAGTTTCTCTTCATTACAAGTCATCACTTTTATTTGTTCAAATCTAAAGAATAACTGAACTTACAAACAAAAGAAGAAATCTTGTTTTCTGGGATCTGATTTCTGAAAATGAAAAGCTATCCTTTGATGTAGATTACTGATTCTCTAGTTTTGATTTGATTTGGGACTTCCTAACTTGACTTGTAGTTTAAAGAAAAACGGAGGCTACGCTAGTTTGGCTATGGACATCATGACAGCTACAGAGAGCAATTTTCTGTGGTTTTAGGGTTGAGGGTTAGGGTTGTTTATATAGAAGTTTAGATTAATGAGAGCCATTAGATCATCCTAGGAGAAATCAGATCCATCCATACCAAATAGAGCCAACCGGAAGTCACCACATATGTCCTAATGACTCAGAAAACGTCACTGGACAAAACAGTCCAGATCTGGCCGAGGAGGTCGACCCCTACAGGGGGGGTCGACACCCCAGTCGACACCCCTCTTAGGGGGAAAACACCTATGTCGACCCCCTCGGGGGGAGTCGATCCCTATGGGCGGGAATTTTCCCGCCCAGCTGCTTCTCTCATAATTTTTGAATTTGAACTGCGTTTTGATTTAATTATTATTTATATTCAATTTCCGTTTGAACTTGAAATCTTCTGAACTCCATAACTTCTTCATACGGAGTCCGATTCACGAAAACTCAGACTCTATCTCAAGTAGAATTCCAAGACGAACACAATGGCATAACCCTTTTTCCCCTAATTCCCACTTTTAAAATTAAGTATTCTTTAATTCGTTACTTTAATGTTCACAGAACATACAGGGTGTTACACTTTTGCCTTTTCCCTTAGTTGATCTTCATATCCTTTCTAGCTGAACTAGAGCCATCTTTCTTAGACGAACCAGATTTGCAAGTGTTATAAATTGGTCACTAAATTTCCAAATGACTTAAAACTTGGCCTAAAACCTATAAGGACCTTCCTCGTTATCCTTACAAAATCTTGTGCCGATCTGGATAAGTTAGCCCGACTTGACTATATTGAACCGACTCCAGATGACCCATAACCTGCTACATCTCTAAGCCATTTCTAGTGTCCTATTTCTCTATTCCATGGCATTTGCATCCATTCTAGCATTCCTAAGCTGTGTCTCAAATAACAAACATGTTCAAACAACATTTAGGTCAATCAAATAGGATTAAACACTAAAAGAAGCATATATTCTTTTAATTGCTTAAATTTCGGAATTCACTAATCATGTCCAATCCAACCCAAACTTATATATGTATCATCACATGATTAATAATGAATTATAAGCATTTTTCCATAATTTTAGAAGGTGTTTACATACTAATCTACCCTAATTAGTGAGTAAGAATACTATCACTCACTTTATCTCTCCAAGAATGCTAAATCCAAAAACAGAAAATGTTTGGCTTGGATTCAATGTGTTGCGGCAGCCTTGGTCTTGTTTTAGTGTTGATCTGACTTGATATGCTCTAAATTTGGTTGTTGGCTAATTAGAAGGGAATAACAGTTGATTTGAGAGGTGGAGGTCATTAATAGTGTTCAGATCTACTTTGGGAGTAGGGAAAGTGAATAGGAGAGAATGTCCTACCCTTTCGGCTGACACAAATCATCAAACCCGAAATAAGTTGTGGGCCTCACCTGCTAATGACCCAAATAGCCTATTTAAGCCTCCCAAATTTTATTTGTCATTCCTCCCAAACGATATGTCTGTTTTCTTAACGTAACCACTATAAAAAATGGGAAACCATCATCTGAATCCAATGAAAGTGGATTTTGTTCTAAACTATTTACCAATCAAAAGTTATGGGTAAAACAGGATTTTCCATGGATAAAATGGACACATCAAAATTCGGAAAATATAATGAAGGTAGGAAATTGCCCTATTAGTCATTTTCTAAAGTTATACAATCATATGACCTCAAACATAAATAG
This sequence comes from Allium sativum, assembly GCA_030737875.1. NCBI lineage: Eukaryota > Viridiplantae > Streptophyta > Magnoliopsida > Asparagales > Amaryllidaceae > Allium > Allium sativum. Next base: position 195,530,706 of record CM060910.1, on the reverse strand, counting down.
TATAAATATCCTGCGATCCTCCGATATATAGAATATGGGTCGTTACATAACACTATACGCTTACAAGCACCGTTCTCTTACATAAGAACATGACTTGTCCTTGCATTGGTTTTCAACCAAAAGGAGACGGCAAAAGCCATAGTGTTTTGACACTTTTCCATAACAATTTTTATTTTCTAAGTTTTCCTGTAAATACCTCACCTCTTTCTCACATTTCTTCACACCAAAATTCTTTTCTTTTTCCTCCTCTTAAGCTCTTTTAATGACTTCCTAATATTGTTATAAATATAATATAAATAAAGAAAGCAGCTCACTGCTCAAATAAGTATCTAAAGGCGTCGAAACTATCGCCAAATATTTTCTTTTCAACATTCGCTACTTAATACCTCTCGATGTATTTTCAAAACCATGCTCTAGTACTTGGAAGGTGAGGCTAGAGCAGTTTTAGAAGGGGAAGGAAGACCGAGCCACTTGAGGGAATCACGCTTGTACTACAAACATTCTAGAGTGATTATAAGAAGGTGTAGGAAGTTTACATAGCCCTTAGATTAAATTCAAGGTGAGAAACTAAACTTAAATGACCCTAACTATTCATATGCTATATTAATGAATATGTTTGGTATGATAATATTTATTGTTGAATATTCTTGCTATGATGAATGTTTGCCAAGTTTGTTTAATAATATGTTGTTTGAATGAATTATTTAACAAGTCACGTCAAATAACATCAATAAACATTACGGAAATCACTTTTCTTTTATGAATGAAATGTTGTAATGGAATTATTAAACTGCTTGAAATGATTTAAAATGGTTTAGAAATGAAATATAAAAACTTCTTAGTGTAAATATGAAGTCAGGAAAGAATATGGGATTTGAACAAATTTTAGTGCATCGCCCAACTGTAGTTCGTGATTACGCAATTAGAAAATAAATCTTTTTCATAGATAAAATATGAGTCCAAATTCTTTAAAATAAGATTTTTCTGAACTCTTATTACCATAGATTTCTAATGAATTAAAAAGATCTGGATTTAATTGAGTAAATTTTAAAATATGACAAAAACGAGGTTTGAAAAAATATCGCAGTTTTGTCATACGAAATCTAGAAAATGCAGATTTTCAAATTGATATGTTTAATTCCTTAAAAATGTGGATAAATCTTATAAATCATTTAAAATGATATTTAAGTAATCTAAGTTGAGAATATGAAGTTTCCAATGAATGAAAAGTCATTTTGATCAATTAAGCTAAAATCGCACATTCCATAGCATTTTTCACTACGCTTTTAAATGATGATTGAAATTAAAGTTTAAACTTAAGAAACATTCTATGAACCTTTAGTGAATGTTTTTAAGTGATTAATGAGATTATCCGAATATTATTTGAAAATTCTACAACTTATTTAATAGTGTTTAAATAGTTGAATTGAATTAAAAAACTATAATAAGCAATTGATTTATGTTCGGCTCTAATAAATCAACGAGTAAGTTTGGCTTTTCTATTCATGAAATCCAGTGGAGTGTTTAACTAAGGAGATGTTCAGGAGCAAGCGTAACCCGCCCTCACCTTACCCTTTTGCAGGGTGGGGGATTGATATGGTTGAAATGTCAAGAACGAGTTAAATATAAATGTCATGTTTTCTTAAATTAAATGAATTGTATTACTTAGATAATCTTGTTGTACTTAGTATAAAATTCTGAGGAAGGAATTCCTTTACAATGTTATTCAACAGATAGTAGAGACTGAACATGGAAATTGATACTAAGTAGAATGAGTATGATTTCTCTAGATCTATCATTCTAAACTTGACTAATAATTCAAGAAGACATAATAAATGGGGTTGAATATTCCATTTAACTACTTAAAAAGTTAAGAATACCCAATTCTACTTAAATACTATTCTACAATGATTGATTCGAGGAGACCGGAATCAGATTTAGTGTTTCCTATCTGAAAACCACTTTGAACCAGTTAACACTTTGAAGCAAATGAGATTAAAGAAAAAATATTTATCGAGATTGAATGAAGGGTTGTTACCATTGAACCTTGTCAGAATTTTCCCATATTCCAAATCGACAATAATTATGCATTCGGATCTTTGGTGAAAGGGTCCCCTGTACTAGATAACGCAATCTAGTGGAAGAAGTGCCTTCAATTTATTCAAACCTAGAATGACTTGTATGGACAAATGCCTAATGTTGCATTTCTAATATGCGTATATTGATCACCATGAATGTACATATGTTTAGTGGTATGGGAAGTATTCTGCACTTTATGCTCCACATTCGGGTCTATGTAGCTAGGTCGGCCTTGTTAGAAAGGCCGAAGGCAGTCAGCCTTCGGTACATCCCTCTAGAGATGTCATGTATATAGAGGTATTTCCTTACCTTACCATTGTATGTAGATCTATTTTCCCTAAGAGCCAGTGATTTTGTTCGTATTTCCTAACATATATAGAGTTCAATGATGGTAACAATTTCGCAAGTTGATTTGATTTATTTTAGCAAGTTTGATCTCATAATTAATTGAAGATAATATCATATAATTTTATGTAGAAAAGATTTGGTTAGCATAAGGGGAAAACCTATGCTATATTTATGTGAGATCACGGTACTATGAGATACCTCTATTTCAACTGTCAGAATTGAATTTCTCATACTAGTCCCATGATTGAACCGGAGTTTATTTCCTTTCCCTTAAACACACGTTGCACTATTCCTTCGGGCAACCTACAGATTAGATGGATTGTATTTTTTTGGAGCATGTATCCATGGAGTGTTTGGAGGCAAGTGAAGCATGAATCTTTTGGACCATATTATTGTATTTAGCTATCATTTCACTGCATTTATGTATACTTACACTTGTAAGAATGGGGTATATAACCATTCCTACTGGATTAGTACCTATCGCACTTCTTCTGAGTACTTCTTGATGTAAATCAATATAGTTTAGTACAATGCGAGATTCTGATTATTCTATTTTCTATCTTTACTTTAATTTTACCCCAAAAAAATCTAAGTGTCCATGCTGGATTTATGCAACGTGAATATCAAAGATGCATTAGACACAATTTCTAAGGTTAGGGAGTTTGGTCGTTTCAAGTTTAATTCAATCAGCTAGTTAGATAATTTAATAATTCTGTTGGGACCGAGTAAGCCATTTGATGTTAGACGGATATTCTTGAGCAGATAGATATTTATACATTACCCAGAGTTAAACGGTAATTAGGATGACCCTACAGAAATCCAATCAGGAATAGGCGATACATATAGTTAGAGTTACCTTTGGATAAATGGTGAAGATATTTATGCATACATTCATTTGCAATTGATTTTTGATTATTATGTTATTAACTATTGTGAATGGAGGTTGGCCTTATTGGTTGACTTAATGTTTGCTTGAAAGAATGGTTCAGGTTTATCTATTGTCTTTATCACAAAGTTTTTGCAGCAATGCTTCTGTATAGGCGAAGAATGAATTCATGTAGAAGATAAAGATGGTTATGAGTGTCTTTTTCAATTCCAAGGGGACGACCTTTCTATGGAATGATATGTTTCCTTAACATTTCTATCATGTTTTCGGAGTGTTGTTTTCGAATGAACAACTATTTATGGGTTTTCTTTGAATCCTTTCGGAAGTTAATAAACTTTCTGCAGCTTCTTGATAACATTTTCAAGGGGTTCAAAGAATGATAGAGCAACACTAGAAGAGTTAGTCTATTCTCCATAACCATCAAATAATGGTGTTTTGGTTGGTCTTCAGAGGCACAACTTTGTAATGGAAGCAAGGCCATAATTATGAATGTGCTCATGGGCCAAATGAGTCGTCAATGAGGAGATCCTAACACGATTTCAGACTACTATTATGGATATATAATGGAAGGCTTTATCTCAATTGTTTAAGGGCTCTAAAGGTATCCATAGGTGAATTTTTTTTCGGTCAGGTGTAAGGGTTTGGTGTAGGTTTACATTTTCGCGAATGACTGGCGAGCAGTCCTGCAAACTTTGCAACACCCCGCATTTTTAATTAAATAATAAAATGAGAATAACTTGATAAAATATCTAGAATTAAGTGGAACCGGCACCACCGTTGCATTCGTCTCGGAATTCTAGTTCAGATAGACCCAAGTTTGCATAAAATGGATAACGTGTGAAGAAGTTATGAGCATTAGAAGTGTGTACACACATAAGGGGGTGATATATATATACATTATTCAAATAAATCCAAACATACTCAGTCAACGCGGGGTGGGTAGATCTATGGGTCGACCACCTAAGGGGTGGGTTGACTTAGGGGTCGACCCCCTAAGGGGTGGGTAGCCTCAAGGGTTGACCCCCCAATGGGTAGGTAGACCTAGGGGCCAGACCCCCCAGATCTGGGAAAATTCCGGACTACAAATTTGGACTGTTTTGTGGCCATATTCATTGATGACTCAGCACTACGTGTGCAAGAACACCTATAAAAAGGCTAGCAGAGCCTAGCCTTGTAACACCCCGTATTTTTAACAACACTAAAAGAGGATAAATTAAATAATAATTAATTTAATGTTCGGAATTAAGGAAAATGGACTGCGCCATTGCGTCCATCTCGAAATTCTGGTCAAGATAGACTTTTGGTTGCGTAAAACGGACATTGTATGAAGAAGTTATGAGGGTTTGAAGTTTGTATATGCGTAAGATATATATATACACACACACACATGGTCGAAGAATTCTAAATCGGGTCCAGAAAGTTCAAATTCTTTCAAATTTCAGAAATTCGGGGTGAGCGGAAAAATTCCCGCCTAAGGGAGTCGACCACTTAAGGGGGGTGTCAACCCCTAAGTCGACCCCCCAACGGGGGTGTTGACACCAAGGTCGACCCTCTAAGGGGTGGATCGAACCCCCTAGGGTTGACGTGGCTAAGTCAGTTTCTAGGGCTGGTAGTTATAAATACATGGTCATTTATCTTGTTTTCATTGGAGATAAATGGAGACCAAATGTTGTTGGTGCCCGAACTGAACAGAACTCTTTTCTTCAACCACAACCAACTTTGCAAATGAAACATAGAGATTCAAATGTAGATCCAACCTTTGCTATTTTCTACCTTTTCTTTTAATCCAAACACTGCGAGTTAGTTACTTTTATATTTAAATGATTAAAAATAATTTGTGATATGATTGTGATTTGGATATGTACATGTCTGTGACTGAATCATATTGGATCTATCATAATTTGTGAATCTATAGCCTAGACCTTATCATGTTAGATCTATTTTATAGATCTAATTCTTTTATGGTTAATTAATCATGTCGCCTATGTGGATCTTACCCTTTTTCTAAGTTTGTGGTTAATTTGGGATTATTATTATTTGGACAATCAAACCTTTGTTTAGATCTAGATCATCATGTTGTGATTAATTGAGATCTGTCATTATTGGACATATGAATTCTTATTTGGATCTGTTCATCCTAAGTATGTTAGATCTAGTTTATCATTACCCTTTTCACTAGATATGTTTTTATGTCTACCTTATTATTATGCCAATTGCATGTCTATGCCAATATATATATGTTTGTGTCACTTTTGTTAGAATGATCACTATTGTCATTTTTCCCATCACCTTTCCCTTTATTGTTTATGGCTAGGCTACTTTCTCGCCTATACGCCGCCAAATATATATACGAATGCTTTAGTGAGGGAACGGGGGAAAATATTAGAATTGGCCTAACTTGGTTAATGGATATGAATATGGACATATAATTCACTTTGTATAAAAATTAGGGAAAAGGGGCATGGAACTTATAGCCTATAACGACATAGGTGAGAATTGGATAATAATGAAATATCTAGGATTACAATTAGAAATTGTAATTGCACTTATGACACGAGGTTAGGTTGCATTGGTGGTGGAAGTCCGCTTGGACCCGACCGGCATATCCAGCAACCACTATTGTTGAACCTAATGTGAGAGGTCTAAGTGCACAAATACGAATCGGGCTAAGACACGAGGTTAGGCCCAACTTGTGTAAGAAGTCTGCCCGGACCCGACCGACATATCCAGCATCAACAAGTTGTAGGCCTAGTGTGGGAGGCCTAGCCCATTATAAACCATAAATGGACACCTTTAAATAATTAAAGACAAGGGGGAGAGCTTGTGGAAAACCTTTTAGGGTAAGTATAACCTGTGGAAAAACTAGTGGGGGTACAAGACAAGGGGGAGAGCTTATGTCATATTGTGTGGGAACCGTTTCAGTCAGTAACCTGGAGTAGGTTTAGGCAGAGTACCCCGAACTAGGTCGGAGAAGGGGCACGCTTATTGAACTGATTGTATGACAACAAACGTGATGTTCGGTGTGGGTGGCGCAAACCGACTGACCCATGTGCATGCATGAGCCGGGAAGAGGGGGATAAGACGACTGTGACACCTGTAGATATAGGGCTGTGCATATCAGCGTATGGTTGCCACTTTAGGACGTGATACATCATACGGTGGGGCCGACACAGAGTATCTACGCGGATAGGGAGCTGATCGATTAGGGTAGTAGTTTGGGTACACTTGGAGGTATGCCTAAGTCAACCATCTTATAGTGGAAGGGATCATCTCATTTTGGATATACTAGTAATAGTGCATAGTAATTATTAGAAGCGTATACACCCTATCCTGTTCACCGTGTCATACCTGCCTTTTATGTAGTTATCTCTCTTTTATCCACTTTATATGCTTGTCATGCTACTTTTATTTATTTACTTGCTAAAAGTAACTGGACTCGCTAGACTTTATGTCTGACCCTTTTTTTCCTCTTCTTTCTTCCATTTCCCCCCTAGGTTTTCAGGGCGAGAACACTCAGGCTTGATCGTGATTGTACTTACTTTTGCTGGAGCTGCTGAGATGTATGGCTCAAGTTCCTATCCTTGTTGCTATGGCTATATTTTTTGGGGAATTTTATTTCTTTTATGTACTCTAACATTTTTGAAGTACATGACATTAGCTTTTATGCTGTAATGGGCTTTTGCGTTTCAGACATGTGATGTTTTTGGACCACGGTATCTTATGACAAATAAAGTTTTTATTCCGCTATTTTTTTATATGTCTGTCTTGTAATATTTCTGTTCTGTTTACTATAACGCTTCACGAAACTTAATGCATTCCCTTTGTGAGTGACATTAACAGATGTGGGATGTCACACTTGGTATCATAGCTGAAGGTTACTAGATAAAAGTTTTTGAAAGCTATTTTCAAAAAGTTTTTAAAAGAATGCATTTTCAAAAAGAAAAGTCTATTCTGAAAAACATTCCCTAAAAAGCTATAAGTAATATCTTTCGATCCCTTGTCTGAATATCTTTCCTTTTCTTTTTCAACTTGTCTGGGGAACCCAATATTCCAGAGGGCATTACAATACCAGGATGGTTCCGTAGGTATCTGGAGGCCACGGCGCCTGCCGAAGGCCAAGGAAACGTTCCTGCCCCAACTGCACCCGTTACTCCTCCTCCTCCTCCGCATGCAGACAACTTCTCAAAGATCTACAAAGATTTCCGTGCTACGGGAGGGAAGCCATTCCATGGAACTAAGACATTTGTGTAGGCAAGGAACTAGCTCAAGGAGTCCGAGGACTTGTTTGTAATCTTTGAAGTAGAGGATCGAAGAAAGATTCAGTTAGCTGCTTGGCTATTGAAGGATGAAGCTTCATTCTGGTGGGAGGTAACCCAAGCAAATCGTCCGGTGGAAACTTGGGATGACTTTAGACAGAGGTTTGAGATGAAGTTCCTTTACCAAGCTAAGAAGAGCATGCAGATGGAAAAGTTCTTAGTACTCAGACAAGGGAACTTGATGGTTAAAGAGTATATGAACAAATTTAACCAACAGGCAAGATTTGGACTGGAACTAGTAGACACTCCGCATAAGAAGGCTTTGAGATTTGCTAAAGGGCTAAACAAACCCCTTCATGGGTTAGCCATGTCCCATATCCCAATGGGAGCCTCCTTTGAAAGACTTGTGATATGGCCTTGATGTATGAGGAAGAGAAAGGGGAAAATAAGGAGGTTAAAGCTGAGGAAACAACGCAAAATAAGAAAGTGTGGCCCAAGAAGGGGCAACAACAACAGTAGAAGAAAGGTGGAAAGAATGACAAGGCCAAGGATAAGAGGAAATGTCACAGTTATGGGAAAGAGGGTCACTTAGTCAATGACTGTAAAAGAAGGAAGAATACTTGCTTCAATAGTGGAGAAGTCGGACACTTTGCTATGGAGTGCCCGAAAAAACAGAGATCACAGGGACAAAGTCAAAGGGCAAGAACTTATGGAGGGCAGGTGCATGCTCTCGCGACCAGTGCTCCAAATAGAGGTAGAAAAATTTCTGTGGAAAGTTTAATTTCTCTTTCAAACCATCCTATTAGAACACTTTTTGATTCTGGCACTTCACATTCATTTATATCTAGTTCTATGGTTGAATCTCTGCACTTAATTACTATTATGGCAGTGGATCCCGTAGTTGTCTCAAACCCCGTTGGTGGTTCAGCTCATTTATCTATGATTTGTCGGGGTTTGAAAATATCTGTGTTAGGCATGAGTTTTGAGTGCAATGCGTATGTGCTCGAGTTTATGGGCTATGGGTTGATTCTAGGAATGGATTGGCTTACCACATATGGTTCCATTTTGGATCGTGAGAAGAGGGTTGTTAGGTTCCTAACTTGTCATGGGAGGACCCTCAAGATTTCTTGTGACCCACAAGGATCGGTTATGCTTAGTTTCCTAGAGTCTCTTGATGCATCTATCGATTATCTGCAATCTATTCTAGTAGTCCGATATTATTCTGATGTTTTTGACAAGGTACGGGGTTTACCTCCGAGGCGCGAGTTTGATTTTCGCATATATTTGGTGGACAATGCAAAGCCAGTTGCATTACTAGTGCGCCACATGGCTCCAAGGGAAAGGAGAGAGCTGAGTAAGCAAGTAGGGGAGCTACTTGAGAAAGGATTTATCAGACGAAGCATATCTGAATGGGGTGCTCCAGTTGTATTCGCAACTAAGGCGAATGGATTGCTCCGCTTGTGCGTGGACTATAGACAATTGAACAAACTCACGAAGAGGAATAGGCACCCACTTCTGAGGATAAACGGCTTATTTGATCATCTTGTCGGTGCCTCGGTATTCTCTTAGTTAGACTTGGCCATGGGGTTTCATCAGTTGAGAGTGGCTGAGGACAGTATAAACAAGACTGTTTTTAGGACTCCGGATGGTTTCTTTGAATAGTTAGTTATGCCTTTTGGGCTGACGAATGCACCCGCCTATTTTGTCGATCTGATGAGTAGGGTGTTTTGGGAGTTCCTAAATAAATTTGTCATAGTATTTGTTGATGATATTTTGATCTTCTCCATGGGCGAAGAAGAGCATGCCCAGCGTTTGAGGGAAGTTTTGAAAACTCTCTGTGACCATCAGCTTAAGGCACAGTTCCTCAAATGCCATTTTTGGAGAAAGGAGGTTAGATTCTTAGAGAATGTAGTCTCCAAAGAAGGGATAGTTGTTGATCCCGCAAAGGTAGTTGCAGTACATGACTGGAAGATTCCGAAAAATGCAATAGAGGTGAGGAGTTTTCTTGGATTGGGAGGTTATTATAGGAAGTTCATTAAGGACTTTACAAAGATATCAGCCCCTCTCTCCAGGCTGACAAAGAAGAACTTGGCATTTTCATGGGATATAGATTGTGATATTGCTTTCCAATGACTGAAGAGGGCTCTGACAACAACCCCAGTCTTGACCTTGCTTGATGGAAGTAAAGTGTTTACCGTTTACACTGATGCATATGGTACAGGGCTTGGTGCGGTTCTGATGTAAGAAGGAAAGGTAGTGTGTTATGGGGGTAGACAGTTGAGAGTTCATTAGAAGAACTACCCCACCCATGATCCAAAACTAGTGGCCATAGTATTCGTGCTAAAGACATGGCGTCATTATTTACATGGAGAGAAGTTCGAGTTATACACCGATCGTAAATCTCTCAGGTATTTGTTCTCACAGAAGGATCATAATTTAAGGCAACAAAGGTGGATGGAGTTCTTAGCTTCTTATGATTTTGAAATCGCATATATCCCTGGCAAGGGTAATGTGGCGGCTGACGCACTATGTAGGCATAGGATGGCCTTAAGTCCTTTGCTAGTGGAGAAGAAGAGCTTGGAGTTCATATCAACCTTTGACTTTAGACTCTCTATCGAGATTTTGCCTGATTTGTTTGCATCTCTAGAAATACGACTAACTCTTATAGATCAGATAGGAGCCTTATAGCAAGGTGACCACAGATTTTAGACATCATGGATAAGCTCAGATTAGGGGAGACTTCTAGTCACCTCAGTCGATATACCATAGACGAAAAGGGGTGGTTGCGACGAGATGGAAGGCTTTATGTTCCTCAAACTAGAAGTTTGATAAAAGCAGTCCTAGAAGAAGCCCACCATTCTAAAATGTCTATTCATCCAGCGGTGACAAGATGTATAGAGACATGAAAAGGGTTTTCTTTTGGGCTGGGATGAAGAAAGATGTGGCAGAATTTGTTTCTCAATGTTTAGTTAGCTAGCAAGTTAAAGCTGAGCAAAAGAAGCCCGGTGGTTTACTTCATCCTTTGGAAGTTCCGCAGTGGAAATAGGAGAGCGTCCCTATGGATTTCATAGATGGTTTTCCTAGATCAAAGAAAGGCAATACCAGTATCTGGGTTATGGTATATAGACTCACTAAGAGCGCTCACTTTATTCCAGTTAAGAGTAAGAGGACGGCATCATGGTTGGCAACAATCTATGTCCGAGAGATAGTTCGTCTTCATGGAGTAACTTTCAGTATTGTGAGCTATCATGACCCCATCTTCACCAGTGAATTTTGGAGGAGCTTGCAAGAAGCATTAGGTATATAGTTGTGTTTGAGCACTGCTTATCATCCTCAGACTGATGGGCAGCCGGAGAGGGTAAACAGAATTCTTGAAGATTTTTTAAGGCTGTGTATCCTAGACTTCGGAGGGACTTGGGAAGAGCATCTTCCTTTAGTAGAGTTTGCCTATAACAACAGTTAACAAGCTAGCATCAGTATGGCACCCTTCGAAGCATTGTATGGACGATCCTGTAGATCACCAACTTGTTGGTGGGAATTTACAGAAAGGTTATTGCTTGGACCAGATATGGTTAGAGAAATTTCCGAGAAGATTGACCTTATTCGACGGAAGATGAAGACAGCCCAAGATAGGAAGAAATTGTATGCATACAAGAGAAGGACTGACATCGAATTTGAAGTAGGAGACTTAGTTTTTATTAACATGTCACCTCTGAGGAATGTGGTTTGCTTCGGATCTGTAGGGAAGTTGTCACCTAGATTTGTGGGACCATTTACCATAACCGAAAGGATTGGGCAAATGGCCTATAGAGTAAATCTCCTAGAAAATCTATCTGGTTTTCATGATGTTTTCCATGTTTCTCATTAGCGGAAGTGTGTGCATGACACTGCGGAAGTTGTTGAGCCAAGTATATTAGAGGAAGTAGAAGTGGAATGGGAGGCAACAATTAGATGAGTTCCTACCCGTATTCTTGGATCAAAAGTTAAGAAGCTACGTAATAAAGAGATCAAGCTGATAAAGGTTCAATGGTGAGATAACCCAGAGATGCGACTTGGGAGATCGAAGACTAGATTCAAGCTTCATACCCTTTTCTTTTCGAGGGTATGTTCTTAACTCTTTTTCAAAAAATTTATCTGTGCTTGTTTCTATCATTTGAATATACCCTATCCATAGTATTTTCGACCATTAGATAGGAATCCTATGGATGTAAACATGTGTTTGGGACATGTTATGTTTGATGGATGCAAGTGATTGCTAGTGGCTGCCTGTGGATGCATATACACACACATTAGGCACTAGATTGGCTCAATCACTCTCATGCTACATATGGATGTGTGTGCGTTTTCTTTTCTTTTATGGATGAAAATGGATGTATTAGCATATGGATGTTGCATTTGGATGAATGAGGGTGCACGCATATAGAACTTACATGTTATAGTAGGATTATTTGCATACATATTGGATACATAGCACTAACATACATTGCACTAAGGAGGTCAACTGAATCTGTAGACCGCCTGATCTTCGTATTAGTATTGGGACATATACATACACCTTTGCATATATTCGTATGAGCATTATAAGTCTTTAAGGACAATGGACGTCAGTGATTGATGGATGGTAGGAAATGCATTCTTCTTAACTTGGAGATTTCACAGACAAAATTCTTTACGTAAGGAAGAATGTAACACCTCGTATTTTTAACATACACTAAAAGAGTATAAATTAAATAATATTAATTTAATATTTGGAATTAACGGAAATCGACTGCGCCACTGCGTCCATCTCAAAATTCTGGTCAAGATAGACATTTGACGAACACCATATGAAGAAGTTATGAGTGTTTGAAGTTTGTATATGCGCAAGATATATATATGGTTCAAGAATTCAAAATCTGTTCCAGAAAGTTCAAATTCGTTCAAATTTCAGAAATTCGGTGTGAGCGGGAAAATTCCCGCCTAGGGGAATCAACCCCTTAAGGGGATGTTGACCCCTAGGTCGACCCTCCAACAGGGGTGTCGACACCAGGGTCGACCCCCTAAGGGGTGGATCGACCCCTCTAGGGATGAGGTGGCTAAGTCGGTTTCTGGGGCTGGTAGCTATAAATACATGGTCATTTCTCTTGGTTTCTTCATTAAAGATCAATGGAGGCCAAATGCTGCTGGTTCCTGAATTGAACAGAACCCCTTTCTTCAACAACAATCAACTTTTCAAATGAAACTTAGGGATTCAAGTGTAGATCCAACCTTTGCTATTTTCTACCTTTTCTTTTAATACAAACACTATGGGTTAGTTACTTTTAGTTTTAAATGATTAAAAATAATTTGTGATATGACTGTGATTTGGATATGTACATGCCTGTGACTGAATCATATTGGATCTATCATAATTTGTGAATCTATAAGCCTAGATCTTATCATGCTAGATCTATTTTATAGATATAATTCTTTTGTGGTTAATTAACCGTGTCGCCTATGTGGATCTTACCCTTTTTCTAGATTTGTGGTTAATTTGGGATCATCATTATTTGGAAAATTAAACCTTTGTTTAGATCTAGATCATCATGTTGTGATTAATTGAGATCTATCATTATTGGACATATGAATTCTTATTTGGGTCTGTTCATCCTAAGTATGTTAGATATAGTTTATCATTGCCCTTTTCACTAGATATGTTTTTATGTCTACCTTATTATTATGCCAATTACATGTCTATGCCAGTATATATGTTTATGTCACTTTTGTTAGAATGATCACTATTGTCATTTTTCCATCACCTTTCCCTTTTATTGTTTATGGCTAGGCTACTTTCTAGCCTAGATGCCGCCAAATATATATACGAATGCGTTAGTGAGGGAACAGGGGAAAATATTAGAAATGTCCTAACTTGGTTAATGGATATGAATATGGACATATAATTCACTTTGTATAAAAATTAGGGAGAAGGGGCATGGAACTTATAGCCTATAACGACATAGGTGAGAATTGGATAATAATGAAATATCTAAGATTACAATTAGAAATTGTAATTGCACTTATGACACGAGGTTAGGTTGCATTAGTGGTGGAAGTCCGCCCGACCCGACCGGCATATCCAGCAACCACTATTGTTGAACCTAATGTGAGAGGTCTAAGTGCAAAAATACGAATCGGGCTAAGACACGAGGTCAGACCCAACTTGTGGAAGAAGTCTACCCGGACCCGACCGACATATCCAGCATCAACAAGTTGTGGCCTAATGTGGGAGGCCTAGCCCATTATAAACCATAAATGGACATGGTAATAAATTGGACTACTTAACCTAATCTAATCCATAGGGATTGTATGATTATGAACTAAAGTTAGGGTCAAGTAAAATTGGTTGGACAGTGTGTGGGTTAAGCAAATCTGAGGGGTAGGTAATATTTACATATAGGCCTACAAACTTAACCCGATAAGGTTATGTAATTAAAGACATTAGTGGCAAGCATAACCGGTAGAAAGATTGGGGTTATATAATTAAAGACACCTTTTAGGGTAAGTATAACCTGTGGAAAACCTAGTGTGGGATACATGACAAGGGGGAGAGCTTGCATCATATTGTGTGGGACCCGTTTCAGTCAGTAACCTGGAGTAGGTATTAGGCAGAGTACTCCGAACTAGAGGCAGAGTAATCTGAACTAGGTCGGAGAAGGGGCACGCACACTGAACTGATTATTAGAGATCCAAACGTGGAGTTTGGTGTGGACGGCGCAAACTGACTAGGCCATGTGCGTGCATGAGCCGGGCAGAGGGGGATAAGATGACCATGACATCCATAGATATAGGGTTGTGCATATCAGTGGAGGGTTTCCACTTTAGAATGTGATACATCCTACGGTGGGGCCGACATAGAGTATCTACGCAAATTAGGGAGCCGATCGATTAGGGTAGTAGTTAGGGTACACTTGGACGTATGCCTAAATCTACCACCTTATAGTGGAAGGGATCATCTCATTCTGGAAATACTAGTAATAGTGCAGAGTAATCATTAGAAGCGTATACACCCTATTATGTTTACCTTGTCATACCTGCCTTTTATGTAGTTATCTCTCTTTTATCCACTTTATATGCCTGTCATGCTAGTTTTATTTATTTACTTTCTAAAAGTAACTGGACTTGCCAGACTTTATGTCTGACCCTTTTTGTTTCCTCTTCTTTCTTCCGTTTTGCCCCCACCCCCTATGTTCTCAGGGCGGGAACACTCAAGCTTGACCGTGATTCTGCTTACTTTTGCTGGAGCTGCTAAGATGTATGGCTTAAGATCCTATCCTTGTTGCTATAACTATATTTTGTTTTTAGGGAATTTTATTTCTTTTATGTACTTTGATAATTTTGAAGTACAAGACAGTAGCTTTTATGTTGTAATGGGCTTTTGTGTTTCAGACTTGTGATGTTTTTGGACCACGATATCTTATGACAAATAAAGTTTTTATTCTGCTGTTATTTTATATGTCTGTTTTGTAATATTTCAGTTATGTTTACTATAACGCTTCACGAAACTTAATGCATTCCCTTTGTGAGTGACATTAACGGACGTGGGGTGTCACACTTAAATCTCATATTTTCTGAGAGGCTGCCTAAGCTCTTCCATTCTTCTTCCTCCTCAAATCTCTTCAAAAGAAAATAGAACAATTAGTTTAAGGAAATTCTGATTCAAGATATGGAGGAAAAGAATGTATATCTGCAAATGGGTGTTCAGAAGTCTAATCAACGGGAGGTAAATTCTTGGATCTGGTCAATTTATATTTCTCTTCTTTCTTCCCTTTTTCTTTTAGTTTGAGAAATGTGAATCCAAGGTTTTTTAGGTTCTAGACTCAATTAGGGGAGCCACGGAATGCTAGGTCTGGACCAGATTTATGAATTGGAAAGTTATTAGGTGAGTGGGTTTAAGTTATTCCTTTTTGGTAAGTATATATTTATCATTTGGCATTCCCCATTAATACGTATAATAAACCTACTGAAATGTTTAACCTGTTGTAATCTGCTGAAATGATTAATCTGTTGAACTGTAAACCTGGTAAAATGTATGAACATGTAAATCTGTAGGCTTAATTCAATATTGAATGTAAAATTGTGTATTAAAACCGTTTAGGACATGTTAAAAAAATAACTGTTGTATCTTAAGAACCATTAATTGGCATATTATGTGCGTGAACCCTTAGCTGTAAGAATTGGGACAATTACATGTTAATCTATTAGGTTGGAATAATTACGTGATTGGATAGTTACATGTTATTCCTTTAAATTTGGGTTAATTACATGTTAAGAAGAACATGCGACATGATAATCAGTTAGAATGGACTTAATATGATATTATGTAGGACATGTAAAAAGAGAATTATATAAAAATTTGGAAGAATGGATAAGTCTAAATTATATGGAAAATTTACAATAATTAAGAAATTGTAACCGCACTTAGACACGAGGTTAAATTCAACTTGTGGTAGAAGTATGCCTGGAACCGCCCGGCAAATCCAGCATCCACAAGTGGTTAATTTAATGCGAGGGGTCTAGTTCGTAAATATACATGTAACGGTGCTGAGACACGAGGTTGAGTCCAACTTGTGGTAGAAGTCTGTCAGAAACGGCCCGGCAAATCCAGCATCCACAAGTAGTCGGCTTAATGTGAGAAGTCTAGTGCATAAACACATATATGAATATATGTATATAACAAGATAGAAATAAATATCATTAATTGTAGTTAATGGAAATGAATGAAAGATACAACAATAAAAGAAACGGAATGAACAGGGAATGATAATAACCTATTATAAATAAACCTAAAGGGAAAAAGGAAAGATAATAGGTAGGCTTGTCCTAGGGACAAGTGGAAATTATAGCTTAGGTTATAATAAACAATAGGGGGAGTGAGATAACTTATAATGAGATAAGTTATACTTAATTATAAATTAAGTAATCTATAAATCTTGAAACCTACTGTTTGTACTAAGTCGAGAAAAGAGTGGAAAACTTATGAAATGCAATATGTCGTACTTAATTATACATTACGTAACCTGTAAATCTGAATCATGCTAATAAGAATAACATGTTAAAGGCTTATTAATGAACTTAAATAGGTTAAGTTATATAGATGAGATTAATAAGCAAGATAAACTTGGTAACTTGAATAAGAAGTTAATATGATTGAAATAACCAAGTTAATTGGGAATCTGATGAGGTAGAGCAAGCGCGTAATTAAATGGTTAGACATAGGGTCTAATAACACATTAAACTAATGCGCTTGGACAAATCCGTACGTCTGAAGGTGAGTAACCCAACGGGGTTGATCATCGTAGTATCACAGGACATGAGGGGAGCACACGTCCATCTGATTATTCTGCATGTTGTTCTAGTGATATTCTACTGGCTCTGATGGACTGGAAGGGGAAGCATGCAGATTCCTGGGACGTGGAGGGTAACCCTAGTAGTCCTTTATGCGGTGACAACGCTTAGGCTGCGCTCGCAGGGGTTAGGTCAGCGTGTTACTAATCGATTAGTATACCTTGATTGCCACGATAATGGGCAATCAGAAGGTTGTAGGTGGCTTAGGTAATTCGACGATCTTGTTGCCTTGAGATTAGGCGGGTTACGACCATTTATGTTTGCCTTTGGTGGGTCTTACCATCTGTTTGATAGTAGTCATCGGGTACCAACAATCGACAGTCAGCATGATACATGATGCGTGATGTGGAAAGACGGAGAGCTAAACCAAAAAACCATAGACCTTTTACTATCAAGGCATTGTGCGAGGGAAAGGCCAATTAGGATTTTTTTGGGGCAACGTCACTAGCTCTCACTTCTATTTGTCTTTCACTAGTAGAGGGAGGGGTCAGGTGGGACCATAGTCACTGTGAAAATGCATACCATAGCATTTGTATATACAAATGTCTGAAAAAGCTCCCGCTTGAGTTCCATGTTTCTGGTACCACCATATTACGGAACTCGGTGCACAGTAGATAATATGTGCAGATATATGCATACCGTTTCTGGATGGTGTATCGTAAAGGTTATGGCGTCGAGTACGATTAACGATACGTACGTGAGAAAGTCTAGATACATGCATGTCTGCTCCGAGTGGTGTATCGTGGACTTTAGGGAATTACTCTGTGATGGAGTCTGAATCCAATCAATTGATTCGAAGGTGGTAGTCCATACACTTACGTAGCATATATACGAAGTTTGGCATTCCCCGTTAATACGTATAACAAACCTGCTGAAATGTTTAACCTATTGTAATCTGCTGAAATGGTTAATCCGTTGAACTGTAAACCTACTAAAACTTATGAACATGTAAATTTTTAGGCTTAATTCAAGATTAAGTGAAAAATTGTGTATAGAATGTTTAAGACATGTTAAAAAGTTTACTATTGTATCCTAAGAACCCATTAATTGGCATATTATGTGCGTGAACCCTTGACAATAAGAACTGGGATGATTACACGTTAATCTGTTTGGTTGGAATAATTACATGATTGGATAATTACATGTTATTCCTTTAAAGTTGGGTTAATTACATGTTAAGAAGAAAATGCGGCATAATAATCAATTAGAATGGACTTAATAATTAAGTATGATATGTAAAAATAGAAATACAGTAAAAATTTGGAAGAATAGATATGCCTAAATTATATGGAAATTTTACAGTAATTAAGAAATTGTAACCGCACTTAGATACGAGGTTAAATTCAACTTGTGGTTGAAGTCTGCCTGGAACCTCCCGGCAAACCCGGCATCCGTAATTGGTTAATTTAGTATGAGGGGTCTAATGCATAAATATACATGTAACATTGCTAAGACACGAGGTTGAGTCTAACTTTTGGTAGAAGTCTGCCTGACAAATCTAGCATCCACAAGTGGTCTGCTTAATGTAAGAGGTCTGGTGCATAAACACATATATGAATATGTGTATATGACAAGATATAAATAAATGGCATTAATAGTAATTAATGGAAATGAATGAAAGTTACAATAGTAAAAGAAATGGAATGAACGGGGAATGATAATAACCTATTATAAATAAACCTGAAGGGAAAAAGGAAAGATAATAAGTAGGCTTGTCCTAGGGACAAGTGGAAATTTTAACTTAGGTAATAATAAACGATAGGGGAATGAGATAACTTATAATGAGATAAGTTGTACTTAATTATAAATTAAGTAATCGGTAAATTTGGAAACCTATTATTTGTAATAAGTAGAGAAAAGAGGGGAAAACTTATGAAATGCAATAAGTTGTACTTAATTATACATTATGTAACCTGTAAATCTGAGAATCTGAATCCTGCTGATAAGAATAACATTTCAAAGGCTTATTGATGAACTTAAATGGGTTAAGTTATATAATTGAGATTAATGATCAAGAGAAACTTGGTAACTTGAATAAGAAGTTAACATGATTGAAATAACCAAGTTAACTGGGAATCTGATGAGGTAGAGCAAGCGTGTAATTAAACAGTTAGGCATAGGCTTTAATAACACATTAAACTAATGCGCTTGGACTAGTCCATACATCTGAAGGTGAATAACCTAGGGGGTAGATCATCTTGGTGTCATAGGACACGAGGGGAGCGCACGTCCATCTGATTATTCTACATGTTGTTCTGCTGTTATTCTGTTGGCTCTGAAAGACTGGAAGGGGAAGTACGTGGCTTCCTGGGATGTAGAGGGTAGTCCTTTGTGCGGTGATAGCGCTTAGGCTGTACTCACAGGGGTTGGATCTGCGTGTTACTACCTAGTGAGTATACAATGGTTGCCACGATAGTTGGCAATCATAGGGTTGTATGGTGGCTTAGGTGTTTGGACGATCCTATTGCCTTGTGACTAGGCGGGTTACAACCATTTCTGTTTGCCTTTGGCGGGTCAAACCATCTGTTTGATAGTAGTCGTCGAGTACCAACCATCGGCAGTTAGCGTGATACGTGATGCATGATGCGGAAAGACGGAGAGTTAAACCAAAAGACCATAACCTTTTACTATCAAGGCTTTGTTCGAGGGACAAGCCAATTAGGATTTGTTTTTTTTTGGGGCCACGTCACAAGCTCTCACTTCGGTTTGTCTTTCACTAGTAGAGGGAGGGGTCAGGTGGGATCATAGCCACTGTGAAAATGCAGACCATAGCATCGATGTATACAGATATCTGAAAAAGCTCTCGATCGAGTTCCGTGTTTCTGATACCACCCTATTACAGAACTCGGTGCACAGTAGATAATATGTGCGGATATATGCACATCGTTTCCGGATGGTGTATCGTAAAGGTTACGGCATCGAGTACGATTAACAATACATATGTGAGAAAGTCTAGATACATGCATGTCTGCTCCGGGTGGTGTATCGTAGACTTTAGGGAATTACTCTGTGATGGAATCTAAATTCAATCAAATGATTCGAAGGTAGTAGTCCGTATGCTTACGTAGCATGGCGATGGCGGGACTATGCGGAACGTAGCGTTGTTATATTGATTTGTACGTCGCTCCGACGTTGGATGAGGGACTGCGTATATTTTTGTGGAGTTACGGCGGAGACCGTACGAGTGAGGTACCATGGAGGGTACCTTAATATTGGGGGTAGCTACATATATATATTGTATTAGGTTAATTTATAGGGGATTAAATGGGTACGACGTGAGTGTAAGCCTTGAGTGCAATTAACACAAGTAACCTAATAAATTAGAGAATGTAACTGAACGATATATGTAGGATTATCTAAAATGTATAGTTTAAATCCAGTCACCAGAAATTGTTTTCTGACCCCCTACTCATAACATACTCGCATGTTAGATATGTGGCAGAGATGTGATAGCTTTGGATACTGGTTAAGCAGTATTATTATCTAGGTATAGTTATATTTTGTCTATATTATATTTTATCCAATCCGCCGTGAGATGTTTTCTGAGCTCTGATATATTTTATATCTCTATCTTTTCAGCAGGATACCAGAAAACTTACATGAGTTTCGATAGATTAGAATTTATAAAAAACCGATCTGTCGAAATTCTGGTTGTTACAGTGTTTGTGTAAAATAATAATAACATACTTTACTGAACGGAATTACCTTTAGAGCTTAATAAAATCTCTTTATTAAGAAATTTACAAATTACAAACAATTTTCCCCAAATTAATTTATGAATTAGGGTTTTACTCCGTAATTTATAATCACAATTTTGGAAATGAACCGAATGTCCTGATTTTGGACCTATGGTGTCCTTTTTATAGGTGGGGGTTGGCTCCTTTTGGCTTTTAGGTCCTCGTTCAATTATTCCTTCGTAGGGGTTTCTTTATGGTTATTCGAAGGTGTCTTTGCTATCAACTAGCTTGAGTCATCAATACTTCTAGGGTATTTCCAATCAGAAGCGGATCTAGATATTTACGGGAGGCATATGTATGGGAGGGCTCCTAGTTTCTTGATGGTTATACGATGGTGTCTTCGTTATCAACTATCTCGAGTCATTAATACTTCTAGGGTATTTCCATTCAGAAGCGTATCTAGATATTTGCGGGAGGCATATGTGTGTGCGGGCTCCTGGCTCATAGCGATAGTTGAATTTGGAACACTGTTTCTCCTAACATGATCAGTCTTCTTATTGGATGTGAGAGCCTTTTTTGGTACTTACCTCTTCGTTGAGTTTCTCTACTGCGCCTTCTTCTTGCCTTTTGATATTTTTGTGCATTTTTAGGCACATTTTCCTTTCAATACATCTTGGGAACGGCTTCCGTTGCTAGAACCTTCATTTATTTGAGAGGAGCATTTCGGAATATGACCGAAAACCTTCTTCTACTTAAGCTAGACCCGTTCATGATTCTTAATTCCTTTCTGTCTCTTCTAGGGCCCTGTTCTTGTCTTTCTTCCACCGCCTTTTATGTTCGGCTAACAAGTCTTAAGCTGGTTCCCTTTCGGTAAAAATAGAAAGGTTCTTTCTGGTCTAAAAGGAAACTATCCATTTCACCCTTCTTATATTTCATAGGATATTACCGAAAGTTTAGAACTACCTTCTTCGGAATATCGCTGGTTCTTACGTTCATTCACCTCAGTTCTTGTTCTCGGTCTACCTCGGTTATTTTTTGTGCTAACATTTGTCCTCCCCTGATTGAAGGAGCGTTCTTAACTTTTCAAGTCAACTGGCTTGAATTCTTATGCACATGTCATCATTTCTGCTTTTTAGCACTCCTTACTGGATGGTTAAATTTTGATCGACGGTTGTCGTTTCTTATCTTTTGTCTTTTCTTCTTTACTCGCCATATTCTTTCTCTTTCCCTTTATTCATTCGTTGGCTTATCGCTCCAGTTGGCATCCATTCCTACTCAACCTTCCCACCATTCTGACACTGCTATTTAACCGTTTAGGTTTGATCCAGTGGTCTCATGTTGGAGATGTATCTGTATAAATTTTTTCATCTTCTTATTTGCTTTTTCCCCTCTGTTCTATCAGTAAATAAAGTAGATAGGGCGAAGCCGTTCGGGCAAGTCAGTTTGATAACTGTCTCTAATTGATTGAGTGAGGAAACATTAGGTCTAAAACATCAATTTTCATCAAGGGCCCTTTTGGTGCATACTCGTAATGTAAATTCTAGTAAAGCATTTGGCGTCCTTAAGCAGTACCATTAGGTTTTTGGGATGGTATTTAAGCTTCATTGGGCGACCTTCCATTATTTCTGACATTCTCTTTGACTTGGTAATTTTTCCATCTTCTTTAACTATTATAATTTTTATAGCACATATTTATTTCTTTCTCCTCTTTTTTTAGCATGGAAAATTCATTTTTTGTAATGAAGGATTAGTTTATCATTTGTCAAGATCCTCCTTCTTTCAAAGAAAAGATGTTTCTCGGATAATCGAAAGAGTGGGGGACTTCTGGAGATAAATCATTCATTTCTCTTATGATACTCCTTTAAATGAGGAGGATTCTGAAAAATTTTCAAGCTTATATTATTTAACAGGAGGCTTCTAGTGAGTTTTAATCCTCACAGAGTTTGAGAAGAGGTGATAGCAACTTACATTTAGAAAATGGACTTCTTCAAGTCTAAGAGTGAATGAGCTTCGGTTCATCTTCACTTAGTCTTTGACTCAGGTATCCATTATTTAACTATTTGCACGGCTTTTGTGACGACCGCCCATAACTTCTGCACTTAACAAGAGAAATAATGCGCTGAAAGGCGTGCCAGACAGCTATGGACAATCATCAAGATATGATAACACAAGTGGAACCTATCGTATAACTCACAGCGCAGAGATAAAGTATAATAGAACATATATAACAAGCAGTAATAGTGAAGTATCATATAACAGAATCTCAAACTTTCACATCATCATGAAAAGAATATCCATACATCGAACAGGGTACAACATCAAATTTTGTACAAGAAGCCTCGCTAAAGGTTCAACTAGAGTAGCATACATCAAACATAAGTGGAACCATCAAGATATGTATAGTAGAAAATAATATGTAAGCCTTCTGCTCGTTGTCGCTCTGCAACATCCACATCATCAAGATCTACAACCTGTCACCTGCTACCTAGTCTGCCCATCCACAACACTAATAGATGAACAATTCAAGGTAATAAGAGGGAACATAAAATGTTGAGTCAGACAATAGTCTTAATGAGCAATAAAACAGCTATCGAACATTATCCATAGAGTATATGAGAAATAGGTAGAACAACCATCTACTCTGCCAATATCAAGAGAGAAGAAATCCAAACCCGTCTCCTCCACATCTAATAGTGATAGCCTTTACAAACAATCAGATAGAAACAAACAAGCACAACAACTAGTTATCCAGCATAGACCATCCTAATCAAGATCAACATTTCCCAAGCACAAATCTTGAAGACCTAAACCAACATCATACAAGCACCCAAGAAATGTCTCCTTCGACTTCGAACGATCAATGACGCTGGCTATCACCGACAATCCTGCCTTGAAAACACCGCTAATCGTATAACTGACCTACCTTACCATCGGCCAAGGGCCAATGGTAACCCTGGTTCTAACAAAACTCCATCCGCCTTTCATCGATACGTATCTAGGCCTTTCATCGATACCCAGGGTACTCGATTAATCATCTAGCTTTTAGGCGTCCCTATTATACCCCTGTTTTGAGTTTGCTAGAACCTCCAACTAACGATAATCCCTCAGCCATTAGTATCTCCAGTCATCATCGGTGACTATTCACAAGCTCAAGAGCCTTCTCGAGCAACCATTATCCTGAAATCAAACATCCTTGAGTCGTCTTCACATTCGTTCCATTTCATTGATCAACGAACACATCTCAACGCTTCAAACATTCCACCTTGAATTTATCTCGAAGCCACACCCATCGTCGAACCAAAATAAAACTTCATTTTTTTTCAACATCCCAATGGATCGTCCACCGGTCCATACATTCCTAGGCCGAGCGATCCATGCTTCAGACACAGGCCTGATCCATGACATACCTGATCCACCGATCTGTCGACTGCCACATGACCCGATCCATAGAATGGATCACAACCGATCCATACGACTTGCCCAATCCACTTTCAAAAGACCTAAGCCTTTGCCTTTCATTTCGTTCCTAGCCGACCCATCAGATGGATCGTTGAACCGATCCATCCATTATTTCCATAACCAATCCATCAGAAAGTCCAACTACCCGATCCATGCTTTTTGTCCCTAACGGTCCACTACATGTCGATCCATCAATCAGGCATGCTTCGACCGATCCATCATTGAAACCAATCCACGTATTTCTATGTCATCTCCGATCCATCGCAGCTATCGAGCCGATCCATTCAAATGAGCCACGTTCAAGACTTGTCGATCCATCGAAATACGTTAACTGATCCATCTCCATTTCTTGAGCAACACTCCACCATTCTATGCCAAATCATGCCCGATCCATCAAAATTCATGGTCGATCCTTCACCAAACTCGATCATCATATAACCAATTTCAAACAACCATTCGACAACATAATCGAGCGATCATCAAACGAACACTAACACAACATATATTCATCAACAATCATTAACACATCAATATTCACCAAATCATGATACAATGATAAAAAAATCAATATATAGATCTAAAGTTGCATAAGCATATGATTTCAACATTAACATATGAATTAACCATTATAATCTTACGTGATTAGATCCTATGGTGATTCAAATTAAATAATACTTACTTCCATCAGATCTAGGTGAAAACAACTTGAAAGGGTGAAAATTGAGATCAAACAACCCATATACTTGATTGAATCCGTATGAGAGATGCTGATCACTCACCAAATCCATGAAATAGCTTCAAATCAACTAAACTCTAATCCGAACAGCGAAGAACAACGAATAACGACCTCCTAATCAATCATTTTGATGCAATCTACCTTTCTTCGATTGATCTACAATGTTCTAACGTTGATTTAAGAATTTAATGGAGTGGAGATGTATCTGATTTAGCAAGGAGAATCATGAGCTCAACCAAATGAGAAAAGAAGAAACTAAACCATTCTCCTTGCGGGTACCCCTCTATTTATAGCCAACGGACCCTAGCCTTAATGGGCCTCACTAATCAACCCACTAATGACTAATTAGTCTACTCAGAATTTGTGCAGCACTAAAACAATGATTCTTCCTAAACCACTGAACCAAATGTTTAATGTGAACAATCTAGGAATTGGAAACATCATTTCCTTTCCAATGAAATCGATCCTAGCACCTGATTCAATCCTTGCAAAAGTTATGCCCTATACAAAACCAACAGGGAAAAAATGGTCACAAAATAAAATTGATTAAAATTATGGACTTGTCACACATCCCCATAAATGACATATAAAAAGTTGAGAATGATCTGACCCTTAGATAATTAAATAAAAAATATATTTTATGATCCTCCGATACATAAAATTCAGGTCGTTACATTCTCCCTCTCTTTAGGAATTTCTCCCCCAAAATCCCAAGCAAAACAAACAACCACAAGCAATTCCGTATGCCTATCATCCACGAGGAGCCAACCTATCATCCAAACTAGCATCCATTAAGCAATGCATCCATAACCTTATCCTAACAAGTGAAATTCTATTAATAGTACAAGTTACAATGGAATGGGTCATAGCAACGAAGAGTTCTAGATGGATCGTCTTCATACACTCTTCCGTTTCCACGTAAAATCATCATCATCCTCACTCCATTTCACCTTGACTAGCTTAACCGTCTTCCTCCTAAGCCGTTTCGTGTCATTTCCTACAACGTGAAGCAGCTTACGAGGTCTCCAAACTACGGTCTCAACTTCTAGGTCTTCATACTATTCCGGAGATACCACCACATTCGAATCGTGTATGCACTTCCATAGAAAAAACACATGAAAAACATTATGCACTCTTAACATGTTCTCAGGTAAATCCAATCTATACGCGAGCTTTTCATTTCGCTTGACTAATGGAAATGGTCCAATGAATCTCGGGCTAACTTTCCCTTATTTCCGAATCGAACAACATTCTTCAAAGGTGAAATCTTCACTAAAAGCATATCACCAATGTTGAACTCTAAATCCTTTCGACGCTTATCAATGTAACTTTTCTTACGATCTTGGGCTGCCTTCATTCATTCCCGAATGATATCGGTACAATCCGAGGGTTCTCTTATCATCTCAGGCCCAAGTATCAACTTATCTCCAATTTCTAACCAATGCGCCAGAGAATTACAAGGTCTACCATAAAACGCCTCGTATGGTGCCATCCCGATGCTTGACTAGTAGCTTTTGTTATATGCAAACTCAACTAGATGTAGATGGTCTTTCCACGATCCCCCAAAATCCAATGCATAAGCTTTAAGGAGATCTTCTAGCACTCAGTTGACTCTCTCGGTTTGACCATTATTTTGGGGATGATAAGTCGTACTCAAACATAACTTGGTTCCCAAAGTCTCTTGCAAACTCTTCCAAAACCCACTTGTGAACAATGGATCTTGTTCACTTACGATGCTCTTCGGGATAACATGGAATCAAATTATCCATTTAATATATAGGCCAGACAACTTCGATGTTGTCCTAGTCGACCTGACAGGAATAAACCTTGCGTTTTTGGTCCAGCGATCCACTATGACCCAAATCCCTTCATTTCATGTCCTGGTCCTAGGTAGTCCGTCGAAAGTTTCTTCCATTTCCATGTAGGAACTTCCAATGGCTGAAGCAATCTACTTGGCTTCTTGTGTTCATCTTTCACCAACTGACAGTTTGTGCATTTAGAAATGAACTTTCCAACATCCCTCTTCATCCAGTAGTAAGCTCGCTTCATGTCTTTATACATCTTATTACCACTAGGATGAATTTTCAATCTTAGTGATGACATTCCCTCAGAACCTTACCTCTCGATCCATAAATATCAGGAACAACCAGTCGTCCTTTCTTCCGAAGCCAACCATCTCGACCAACCTCGAAATCCTTATTCTCTGATTCAAACTTCTAGATGATCTCGACAAGCTTCATATCATGCTATTGACTCTCGCCAATACTTTCGATGAGAGTAGGTCTTATCGATAAGCTTGTCAACATTTCAGGCTCTAACTCACACCTAGGTCTGAAATCAAATCTTGCCTTGTACTCGAGGTGCTTCCATTCCAAAAACATTGCTTCCAAACCTGCATGTCTTCGACTTAATGCATCTGCTATTGCATTACCTTTATCAAGAGTATAGGCTATACCAAAATCATAAGATTCCAAAAGCCCTTACCACCGCTGTTGCCGAAGATTCAAATCTTTTTGGGAGAAAAGGTATTTCAATGACTTGTGATCCGTAAACAGCTCAATCGAACTCCCAACAGGTAATTTCTCCATATTTTCAGAGCAAACACAATTGCCACTAACTCCAAATCATGAGTCGGATTATTCCTTTCATGCGGATCGGATTTAGTTGTCGACTTGCATAGGTCATAACTCAATCTTTCTGCATTAGCACTGGTCCAAGTCAAATACCACATCCATCGGTGTATACCACCATTTCTTCATTCCCACTTGGAATAGCCAAAATAAGAGCACTCGTAAATCATCTTTCAGGATTCCAAAATCTTGTGCACACTTCACATCCATGTGAACATTTGATTCTTCTTCATCAATCTTGTTAATGGTGCATGTAACTTGGAGAAATCCTTGATAAACCGACAATAATATCCGGCCAACCGAGGAAACTCCTTACGTTTATCGCATTCTTAGGTATATCCCAGTCTTGTATTGCTACCACCTTAGCGGGATCCACCGCTATTCCATTTCCAGAAACATGGCCTAAGAACCTCAATTCACTCTTCCAGAAATGACACTTTGAAAACTTAGCTCTCAGCTGATGCTTTTGCAAGATTTGTAAAACAACTCTCAAGTGCGTCTTATGCTCTTCCTCATTCTAGGAGTAAACCCGGATATCATCCACAAACACAAGCACAAACTTGTTCAACTGATCTTTGAAAACCTTATTCGTAAGATCTACAAAATATGCTTGTGACACCTCGTAATTTTAAAGAATGTTAATAAACTAAAAGAGTACTTAATTAAATATTGGGAATTAAGTAAAAAAGACTGTACCATTGCGTCTGTCTCAGAATTCTGCTTAAGATAGACTCCGAGTTTGTTTAAAACGGACATCGTATGAGGAAGTTATTGAGGTTAGAAGTTCGTATACATATAAGAGAAATATATAAAAACAAAATCAAACCAGATATTTCAAAACAGTTCAAAATCAAAGTGGAAAACAATGCAGAAATTAAGCCCCTTACGGGTCGACCCACTAAAGGGTGTGTCGACCCACCCTAGATCTGCTCAGGTTCATTTCCTGAACTCAGACTTGTTTCTGAGCAATATTCGTTGGTAGTAGGCTATATATAGGACAACATTTCTATAGTTTTTATTCACCGAAAACAATGGAGACAACGAGATGTTGCCCCAGCTTGGATTTGAATTAGCCTATTTTTCTTCAACAATGGCATATACATATACGGGAATCTCTACTGCAACTTCAACATATCATTCTCTGTTCTTTAGATCCATTCTCTTTAAGTTCACCTTGTTTTTAGATACAAACATTTAACAAGTAATCCTGGCATGTTTATAAATCTAGATCTAAACCTATACCTGTTAAGAATCTGATTCATACCTAATTAGTCCTGCTATCTCATGTACACTTGATCTGTTGTTCAATTCTTATATGTCTATTTCTGATATGCCTATTTCTGCTATGATATGCCCATCTCTGTTATTATATTCTTATTTTGTTTATGCCTATTTTATTCTTCTCTCTCTTTCATTCCCATTTATATTTATAGCCTAGGTTACCTTTGAGCCAAGGCCGATATCACTGAAATATGCATACAAACGAAATTAGGTTAAATTGGGAATGACTGGGAATGGTAATTTGGGGACATAATTTGTACTATGAATCATGATTGAGATTTGGTGGCATAAACCATATTGTGAAGTATGACTAGAATTTGGGGCATATCTAAGAATGTGAATTATGACTTGCGGTTTGGGGAATATAAACTTGTAGGCTTAATTTAAGATCAAGCAGAACATGTAAATGAAATTGTAATTAACCTATGAAACATGCTAGGGGTTATGCATACCTATTAACCTATAATAGTTAACCTATTAAATCTGTGGTGGTTATATACATATAAACCTGTTTATATGTGGTTTGTTTAATCTAGGGGTGGGGTTAATAAACATGTTGAATCTTTGGGGTTAAGTAAATATGTTTAATATGTCGGGGGTTACATAAACCCGTTAAATTTAACCTATGGAAATCCTAATTGGTTGGTGATATAAGCCTAAGTGGTGGCTTGTGCCATCTATTGTGTGGGACCCATATTAGTCAGTAACCCATTTTGGTATTAAAATGGGACACCGTGCTAGGTAGGGGTCAGGGAATGCTTACTGAGCTAATTATAAGTGGTTCATTTTGGGAGAGGGTTCTGATGGTGCGTCCAACAGAGTCATGTGCATGCATGGGTCTAGCTTGCTTGGGAAAATAAGCAGCTATAATACCTATGAATAAGTTTGTGTCCTTCTGGTGGTTACCACTTTAGGAAGTAATACACCCTACTGTGGGGCCGACACAGGGTATTTACGTGGTAGGGAACCAATTGCTGGGAGTAATAATTAAGGTACATCTAGTCCTGTTTAGGTACCTGTTATTTCTTATTGGGTGTAACACCTGTTATTTCTGTTTAGGTACCCGTTATTCCTGTTTGGGGTAAAACCCATTACTAGAAGTACACCTAAGTCTATTGTTATGTATATGTTGGGATCATTCTGTTCTTGTTAAGTAATTGGAAATCACTTAATGTGGTATACTAGTATCGGTGCAGAGAAAAGTATTTGAGAAGCATAGTCTATTCTGTTTATTATATTTATCCTATCCATCATGTTCATAACTGTTATATGATACTATTATCTCTCATCTAGTTTATATGCCTGCCATGATACTTTTACTTATTTATATGCTAAAATTAACTGGACTCGCTATACTTTATGCCTGACCCATTTTGTTTCCTCTTCTCTCTCTTCCTTCCCCCTCCTTCCAGGTTCTCAGGGTGGGAACGCTCAGGCTTGATTAGGACTCTCTCATTTGTTTCAGCTTGGATTTGGATTTTCTTCGATGTACCGCTTTGACTATTTGTCTACTTGTTTATGGCTACTTATGGGGACTATGGCTTTTTACTTTTATACTCTGATGGTTTTTAGCGTAAGGTAGATGTTTTTATTTAATGTATTATATTCTAGTATTTTAGTTTGATGTTGTAGCTAGTTTTTGAGACCACGATGTTTTCAACTGAAAAATAAAGTGCTAAATTTCTGCAACTATTTTGTATATTTGTGTTGTGATGTTCTGTTTATGTTTACCTATAACGCTTCACTGAACTTAATGCATTTTGTTAAAGAGTGACATAAACGGACGTGGGGTGTCGCATTTGGTATCAGAGCTGAAGGTTACAAGATCGAATAAAAAGGTATTGAATTTTTTTTTCAAAAGGTTTCAAATAGAAAGTATTTTCAAAAGAAAAGTGTGTTTTTGAAAAACTTATTCCCCAAGCCATATAAAATATCTTTCGATTCTCTGTTTGAATCCCTTTTCTTTTCAGCATGTCTGGGGAACCTAATATTCTGAGGGCATTCAGATACTGGCTTGGTTCCATAAGTATCGAGTGGGTAAGACGCATGTCGAAGGCCAAGTAGATGCCCCTCCCCCAATTGTAGCCGTTGTTCGTCCTCCTCCACGAGCGGACAATTTCTCTAAGATATGCAAGGATTTTTGTGCTATGGGAGGAAAGTCATTCCGAGGAACTAAGAACTTTGTGGTAGCATGGAATTATTGGCTAAAAAAGAAGGAGAACTTATTTGGGCTTTTTTAGGTTGACGACCGTAGGAAAATTCAGTTGGCCGCATGGCAGCTGAAGGATGAGGCTTCATTCTGGTAGGAAGTAACGCAAGCATGACATCCATTGGAAACTTAGGATGATTTCCGATAAAGGTTCGAGATGAAGTTTCTCTCTTAGGCAAATGATAGCATGCAAATGGAGAGGTTTCTGGCACTTAAGCAAGGAAATACGTCTGTCAAAGAGTATGTCAATAAGTTCAATCAGTTGGCAAGGTTCGGTCTGGAGCTAATGAATACTCTGAAGAAGCTTTAAGGTTTGCAATAGGATTGAATCAGCCCCTTAAAGCATTGTTATTATCTCACATTCTGATGTGGGCTATTTTTGAGAGATTGGTTGATATGGCATTGATGCACAAAGATGGAGAAGAGGAAAAAAGGAGCCTAAGACTGATGATATACAAAACAAGAAAGTGTGGCCCAAGAAAGAACAGCAAAAGAAGGGCAGAAAGAACGACAAAGCTCAAGGCAAGAAGAAATGCCATGGTTGTGGGTTCTTGGGGCATTTGGTCAAAGATTACAGAAAAAGGAAGAATGCTTGCTTCAAGTGTGGTAAGGTCGGATACTATTCTAGGGAGTGCCCGAAGAAGCAAGGACAAGGCCAAAGGGCAGGATCTTCTGGAGGGCAGGTGCATGCTTTCGAGTCCAGTATACCGAACAGAGGTAGAAAAGCTTCTGTGGAAGGTTTGATTTCTCTTTCCGATCATTTTGTTAGGACTCTTTTTGATTTTGGCGCTTCTCACTCTTTTATATCTGATTCTATGGTTGAGTCTCTGCACCTTGGTACTAGTATTGTGTCCTATCTCGCTACTATCTCATACCCTATTAGGGCATGACTCATCTGTCTATGATTTGTCGGGGTTTGAGAATATTGTGTTGGGCATCGAGCTTGAGTGCGATGGATATGTGCTTAGTTCATGGGTTATGGTCTGATTCTAAAGATGGATTGGCTAGCCATGTATGGTGCCATTCTGGACTGTGAGAGGAGGGTCGTTAGACTTTTGACTTGCCGAGGGAGGACTCTTGAAATTTCCTGTGACCCAAAGGGGTTTTGTTATGCTAAGTTTCCTAGAATTACTGGATGCTTCTGCCAATGATTTGCGATCTGTACCTGTTGTCTGTGAGTATCCAGATGTTTTTGATGAGTTTAGGGGATTACCTCCGAGGAGCGAGATTGATTTCCGAATATACTTGGTGGATAATGCGAAGCCGGTTGCATTGCATGTGCGCCACATGGCTCCTAGGGAAAGGAGGGGGCTTAGCAAGCAAGTAGGGGGGCTACTTCAGAAGGGGTTATTAGGCAAAGCATATTAGAATGTGGTGCTCCGGTCGCCTTTGTAACTAAGGAAGATGGATCACTTTGCTTATGTGTGGATTACAAGAAGTTGAATAAGCTCACTAAGAAGAATAGGCACCCACTTCTGAGGATTGATGATCTGTTTGACCAGCTTGTTGGTGCATATGTTTTCTCTCAGTTAGACTTTACCACGGGTTTTCATCAGTTGTGGGTGGTCGAGGACAGTATAGATAAGACCGCTCTCTGGACTCCAGATGGTTTCTTTGAGTGGTTAGTCATGCCTTTTGGGTTGACGAACGCACTCGCGTATTTTGCGGATGTGATGAATAGGGTGTTCTGGGAGTTTCTAAATAAATTCTTTGTGGTATTTGTAGATGACATTCTGATCTTATTAAAGAGCATGGAAGAGCATGCCCTACATTTATGGGAGGTTTTGAGAACCCTCTGAGCGCACCAACTTAAGGTGAAATTCTCCAAATGTCACTTTTGGAGAGAGGAAATAAGATTTCTACCGCACGTGGTCTCCAAGGAAGGGATAACGGTGGATCCCATGAGATTAGTTGTAGTTCAAGCTTGGAAAGTTCCAAAGAATGCAATGGAGGTGAGAAGTTTTCTTGGTCTAGCGGGCTATTATAGGAAGTTTATCAAGGACTTCTCAAAGATATTAGCCCCACTTACTAGATTGACGAAGAAGAATCTGACCATTTCTTGGAGCATTAACTATGAGGATGCTTTTCAGTGGTCAAAGAGGGCTCTGACAACAACCCTAGTCTTGACTTTTCCTAATGGGAATAAAGTGTTCACAGTGTACATTGATGCATATGGTATAGGACTTGGTGCCATCTTGATGAAAGAGGGAAGGGCAGTATGTTACGGCGGTAGACAGTTGAGAGTTTATGAACCTATGATTTGGAGTTGGATGCTATAGTATTTGCACTTAAGACTTGGCGACATTTTCTACTGGGAGAGAGGTTCGAGTTGTACACATATCATAAATCTCTCAAGTATCTATTCTCACAGAGGGATGTCAACTTAAGACAACAGAGATGGATGGAGTTCCTAGCGTCCTATGACTTTGAGATTGCTTATACCCCTGGCAAGGGTAATATGTAGTAGTAGACGTGTTGAGTAGGCAGAGGGTGACCTTGAGTCCTCTATTAGTAGAAAGGAAGAGCTTGGAGTACATATCGATCTTCGATTTTAAGCCATCTATGGATCTTACACCTAGTTTGTTGGCATCCTTAAAGGTGTAACCTACGCTTATGGATCAGATAGGATCTTTGCAGTGGGAGGACCCACAGATTGCAGACTCTTTGATAGGATCAGTAGAGGGGAGAATTTTAGTCAGCTCAATAGATATTCCACGGATGATAGAGGGTGGATGTGATGGGATAGAAGGCTTTGTTTTCCCTGAGTTGGGAGTCTGTTGAAGCCAGTCCTTGAGGAAGCCAACCATTCTAGAATGACTATCCATCCGGGTGGCGACAAAATGTACAGAGATATGAAGAGGGTTTTCTTTTGAGCTAGGATGAAGAAAAATGTATCATTGTTTTCCCTCGTTGTTTAGTTTTCCAGCAAGTTAAAACTGAGCAGAAGAAACCTAGCGGTTTGCTTCATCCTTTGGTGGTCCCATAGTGAAAGTGGGAGAGCGTCTCTATGGATTTCATCGATGGTTTGCCTAGATCGAGGAAAGGCAATACCAGTAATTGGGTTATAGTAGACATGCTTACTAAGAGCCCTCATTTCATTCCTGTTAAGATAAGAGAACGACAGCATGGTTGGCATCAGTTTATCTTTGTGAGATAGTCCATTTACATGGAGTACCCTCTAATATTGTGAGTGATCGTGACCCCATCTTCACTAGTGAGTTCTGGAAGATCCTGCAAGAGGCATTGGTTACACAACTATGTTGGAGCACCGCTAATCACCCTCAGACCGATGGGTAGACTAAGAGGGTGAATAGAGTTCTTGAGGATCTTTTGAGGCTGTGTATCCTAGACTTCAGAGGGATTTTGGAAGAGCATCTTCCGTTGGTTGAATTTGCCTACAACAACAGTTATCAGAGAAGTATAGGTATGGAACCCTTCGAGGCATTATATGGAAAACCTTGTAGATCACCGACTTGTTGGCGGGAGTCTACCGATAAGCTTCTACTTGGACCTGAGATGTTTAGAGAAATTTTGTAAAATATTGATCTTACCCGCAGATCCATGAAAACGGCTCAGGACAGGCAGAAGTCCTACGTAGATAAGAGAAGGAATGATATTGAGTTTGAAGTGAGAGAAATGGTTTTCATCAAAGTATCACCTTTGAGGAATATGGTTCGCTTTGGATTAGTAGGGAAATTGACACCAAGGTTTGTAGGGCCATTTCGCATAGTGGAAAGGATAGGTCAAATGGCCTATAGGGTGAAGCTATCAGAGAGATTGGGGTGGTCATGATGTTTTCCACGTTTCTCATTTGCGAAAGTGTCTGCACGATACAACGAAAGTTGTTGAGATGGGCATGCTTGAGGAAGTAGAGGTTGAACGGGAGGCGACAATTAGATGAGTTCCTGCCCGTATACTTGGATCAGAGGTTAAGAAGCTTCGCAACCGAGAAGTCAAATTGATGAAAGTTCAATGGGGAGAAGACTGCGAAGATGCAACTTGGGAGACTGAAGACAAGATTTGCGCTTTATACCCTTTTCTTTTCAAGGGTATGTTCTCAACTTCTTTTTCCAGGCTTTTTAGTACTTGTTTCTATCATTCGTATGTATCCTATCGATCAAATCTTCAACCTTTAGGTAGAAACCCAATGGATGTAAACATGTGTTTGAGGTATGTTATGCTTAATGGATGCAAGTGTCTGCTAGTGGTTGCTCGTGGATGCATACACACACACGACACTAGATCGGCTCAATCACTTACATAGTGCATATAGATGTGTGTGCATTTTAATTTTTTTACAGATGGAAATGATTGTATCATCATATGGGTGTTGCATTTGGATGGATGACGGTGCACACATATATGCTATACTAGGATTATTTACATACATTTTGGTTACATGGCACGAATGCAAATTGCATTAAGGAGGTCAACTAAATCAGTTGACCGCCTGATTTCTTGCATTAGTGTAAGGACATATACACACAATATTGCATATTTTCATACAAGTATTAGAAAAATCTTAAGTATAATGGATGCTTGTGGATGATGGATGAGTATATGGTTGTGGTTGTTAGGATAATAACATTCTTCTTAACTTGGAAATTTCGGTGACGAAATCCTTTAAGTAGGGGAGAATGTAACACCTCGTAATTTTAAAGAACGTTAATAAACTAAAGAATACTTAATTAAATATTAGGAATTAAGTAAAACAGATCATACCATTGCGTTTGTCTCGGAATTCTGCTTAAGATAGACTCCATGTTTGTGTAAAACGGATATCATATGACGAAGTTATTGAGGTTAGAAATTTGTATAAATATAAGAGATATATATAAACAAAATCAAACCAGAAATCTCAAAACAGTTCAAAATGGAAGTGGGACGACCACATGGGAATCAAGCCCGTTGGGGGTCGACCCACTCAAGGGTGTGTCGACCCACCCCAGATCTACTCAGGTTCATTTGCTGAACTTGGACTTGTTTCTGAGCGAGATTTGTTGGCAATTGGCTATATATAGGACAACATTTCTATTGTTTTTATTCACCCAAAAAAATGGAGACAACGAGATGTTGCCCCGTCTTAGATTGAATTAGCCTATTTTTCTTCAGCAACGGCACATACATATGCAGAAATCTCTACTGCAACTTCAACATATCATTTTCTGTTCTTTAGATCCAGTCTCTGTGAGTTCATGTTATTTTTAGATATAAACATTTAACAAGTAATCCTGACATGTTTTTAAATTCTGGATCTAAACCTATACCTGTTAAGAATTTGATTCATACCTAATTAGTCCTGCTATTTCATGTACACCTGATCTACTGTTCAGTTCTTATATGTCTATTTCTTCTATCATATGTCATCTCTAGTATTACATGCTTATTTTGTTTATGCCTATTTGGTTCCTCTCTCTCTCTCTCTTGTTCCTTTTTATTTTTATAGCCTAGGCTACCTTCGAGCCTGGGCTGATATCGCTGAAATATGCGTACAAACTAAATTGGGTTAAACTGGGAATGGTAATTTGGGGGCATAATTTGTATTTTGAATCATGATTGGGATTTGGTGGCATAAAACATACTGTGAAATATGACTAAAATTTGGGACGTACCTTAGACTGTGAATTATGACTCGTGGTTTGGGGCATATAAACCTGTAGGATTAATTTAAGATTAAGCGGAACGTGTAAATGAAACTGTAAGTAACCTGTGAAATACGTTAGGAGTTTTGCATACCTGTTAACCTGTAATACTTAACCTATTAAATCTGTAGGGGTTATATAATATAAACCTGCTTATCTGTGGCTTGTTTAATCTAAGGGTGGGGTGAATAAACATGTTGAATCTGTGGGGTTAAGTAAATCTGTTTAATATATAGGGGGTTATATAAACCCATTAAACTTAACTTGTGGAAATCCTAGTTGGTTGGGGATACAAGCCTAAGGGGTGACTCGTGTCATCTGTTGTGTGGGACCCATATTAGTCAGTAACCCATTTTGGTGTTAAAAATGGACCCCGCACTAGGTAGGGGTCAGGGAATGCTTACTGAGCTAATTATAAAAGGTTCATTTGGGAAGAGGGTTTTGATGGCGCGTCCAACGGAGTCATGTGCATGCATGGGTCCGGCTCGCTTGGGTAAATAAGTCACTACAACACCTATAAATAGGCCTATGTTCTTCTTGTGGTTGCCACTTTCGGAAGTAATACACCCTACTATGGGGCCGACACAGGGTATTTACGTGGTAGGGAGCCAATTGCTAAGGATTGTAATTAGGGTAAATCTAGTCCTGCTTAGGTACTTGTTATTACTGGTTGGGGTAACACCCGTTATTTCTGTTTAGATGCCTGTTGTTCCTGTTTGGGGTAAAACCCATTACTAGAAGTACACCTAAGTCTACCATTATGTTTTTGTTGGGATCATTCTGTTCTTGTTAAGTAATTAGAAAACACTTAATGTGATATACTAGTATCGGTGCAGAGAAAAATATTGAGAAGTGTAGTCTATTCTGTTTATTCTATTTATCATGTTTATCTTGTTCATAACTATTATATGATATTGTTATCTCTCATCTAGTTTATATGCCTGTCATGATACTTTTACTTATTTATATGCTAAAAGTAACTGGACTCACTAGACTTTATGTCTGACCCGTTTTGTTTCCTTTTCTCTCTCTTCCTCCCCCAGGTTCTCAGGGTGGGAATGCTCAGGCTTGATTAGGACTCTCTCTTTTGTTTCACCTTGGATATGGATTTCCTTCGATGTACCGCTTTGACTATTTGTTTACTTGTTTATGGCTACTTATGGGGACTATGGCTTTTTACTTCTGTACACTGATGGTTATTAGCGCAAGACAGATGTTTTATTTGATGTATTTTATTCCAGTATTTTAGTTTGATATGGTAACTAGATTTTGAGACTGCTATGTTTTCTGCTGAGAAATAAAGTTTTTAATTTCCGTTGCTATTTTATATATCTGTTTTGTAATATTCTGTCTCTGTTTACCTATAACACTTCACCGAACTTAATGTGCATTCTGTTAAAGAGCGACATTAACGGATGTGGGTGTCACAATGATGGTGCATTAGTCAATCCAAATGGCATCACCAACTACTCAAAGAAACCAGATGGTGTCTTAAAAGCTGTATTCGACACACTATCCATTGTTACTCTCGATGTGAAATCCCATTGCCAAATCCATCTGAGAAAACACATTGGCCTCATCAAGTTGATCAAATAAGTCAACTATCCTCAGCAATGGATACTTGTTCTTCTTAGTCACCTTACTCAGCTAACGATAATCAACACACAATCTCAAAGATCCATCATCCTTGGTTGCAAAAACAACTGGTGCACCCCATTCGAACACGCTCCTCTGAATGAATCCTTTTCCCAAAAGGCCACGTACTTGCACCTCTAACTCTCATTGTTCCTTTGATGCCATCCTCCTTAGAGGCATGACGATAGTTCTAGCACCTTCGATCAAATCTGTAACGACCCGCATTCTACGCATCGGAGGATCATAGAATATTTATTTCATTTTCATTCGGGGTCGTATAGTCGTGTAACTTTGGGGAACGACTATTGAGTCATTTCCCATGTTCACGATTTTTGTCGATTTTTAAATGACCATTTTGCCTCAGGCGAATCCTGTTACACCTATAACTTTTGATTGGTAAGGAGTTTTGATCTGAAACCAATTTCGTTGGATTCAGATGATGGTTTACCTTTCCGGGTCACATTAGCCAAACGATTTACCGTTTGGAAGATATGGCTGAAATAAGGTTTGGAAGGTGAAAAACAACTTAACCGGGCCAAATAGGGTAATTAGCAGCTAGGTCCATTGGGGGATTTCGGTATTGCATATGGGCTGAAAAGGGTTAGAGAAACCTTTCTTTGTCATTTTTACAGACGCCACTTACTCTCTTCAACCCTAACAATGGCCTCCACCTTCTAAATCACTTCCAAATCACCTTTTTGTCACTAATTAAGCAAATCAATGCCAAATCAAGGCAAATAAATACCAAATCAAAGTTGGAGCTGCTGTGTTGCATAGGAATTCGACCCAAAACAGTAGTAAAGTTCAGATCTATAATCCATTCGTGGCTAAGGTGAGTGATTTGCATTGTTTTCCACTAATTACGGCTAATTAGGGGTGGTTAATGTTAATTAGCGAAATCATGCATGTTAAAATTCTGGAAAAATGTATAAAAAAAATTAAAATATTATTTTATGCCTTTGATAATAATTTGGATTATGTTTGCTAATCGTATTGTTAAACATGCTTAAGGGGATTAAGGGGAAAATCGTGCTTTTTGGGTATGTTGGATCAAAAATGACCTATATGCTTGATGTTTTGATCTTTTTGATTGAACCCAAATGTTGTTGCTGTTGTTTTTGATGTTTTATGATTGATTAGTAAAGTTAGAATGGTTGTAAATGTCGTCGTATGGCAAGAATGGACGAAACAATTTTGCTGGAAATGCTGCTGAGATCCGGATTGGATCAGATAAAGAGGATCGGATCGGATAACCGAACCGAACCGAAGTACTGGCATCTCCAGCAGCGCACAATGGCAAGGGAAACAAGGAAGGCTACTCGCATTAGAGTTGGAGTTGTGTTCGGATCGGAAGCAAAAGCAAGGGGATCGAATCGGAAATGCAGAGTACAAACCGAACTGGAGGATGACACCCGAACTGAATCATGATCGAACCGACCCGAATGGAGTACCACAACCGAACCGACCAGGAGGAAGTTGACTGAACTAAACTGGATTGATGGCCAGGAGCTGAAGCATGCCGGACCGAATCGGGGGAGGGCAACCCAACTGAACTGGTTTGGACCTCTTCTACTACCGCGTGACGACTCTTCAGAAGACCAACTCCAATTCGACCAAAACCCGAGATGCAAAGGAAGTCCAAATGGGAGGTTATTACTCAGGATCCAAATAGGGATCAACGAGTTAACTTCATGAGTTGGGCTTTGCCGCGGGACATGTGCAATGGGATTATCGATGTCTATAGCTTTGACTCGGCACTGAGAGATGGATTTTGGCTATGGATCAATGCAGTGGAGTTGTCATGACTCCATGGGGCAAAGTGATCGTAGCAGGGCTATGAGCCAGTGTAGTGGAGTTGTTATAACTCCATGGGGGCAGAGTGGACATAGCAAAGGATTAGTGACTATGGATCAGTGAAGTAGGGCCATCATGACTCCATGGGGCAGAGTGATCGCAGCAATGAATTAGGTGATCAAAGTGGTAGATATTGTATACTTTACGCACTGAGTGAGAGATGTGAGGATGATTGCTATGTTTGATGTTTTGCTATCACCATGACATGCATACCCCATCCCCATTATTTTCACACCCTGTGTTAGTGTCACCTTATAGTATTGTGCATCCTGTTGTGCTAACTCTTTGGTTGCAGGTCCAGGTTCAGGTATGGTTATGTATACCTGTTATTGTTCTGTTTTTGCTGCTTATCGCTCATACCATATTTTTGTCTGACCCAGAGTTTTATGTCTCTTCTTATTACTCTGGGTGCTTCTAAATGAGTAGACTAGAGATAGGTTAGCTGGTTATGCAAGAGTAGTTGTTCGAAGACGAGCAGGAGGCTTACACGTATTATTCCCATATATTCTCCCTGTGTTGTTGCTGGTTGCTACTTTGGGCATTAGTAGTGTACCTTCCTATTTTGCTTTATAGATAGTTTTAAAAGTTGTAACAATAATGGTTTGGATCATAAGCTATATTTGAATTTTCCGCTGCTATGATGGTTTAGTTTTAGCTTATGCACTATCTCGCATGTGTTATATCAAGTTATGTTATTATTATATTTTGTTCCATGCGCTATGAGATATACTATAGGTTCTTTGTTGTTTCACCGTTCATATTCCTTCCCTTTATCATTTCTTTTGATGACCGTCCCATGCTGGTTGGATGTCGGCACAACGCATTTCAGTGGAAATGTTGGCTGGTGCGGGACGGGCCGTCGCACTTGGTATCAGAACTCTAGGTTGCGTAGTTAACCTAGGGAAAGACACCAGGGAGAGATAGTACATCTATAAGAGCGCTTATTTTTTATATTTTGGGTTTTCGAAAGTTATATATATATACAATTAGTATATTTGAGGATGAAGTCGCATTGCACTGGCACCACTGTGGAGATGGTTAATCGTTTTCTCTTTACAGATTAAATGATGAGCCGATATATGAGGGGTAAGGGTCCGGGGGCCAATAATAGGAATGATCCTAATAAGAGAACGATGTTCACTGACTTCATGAGAGAGATTCTTAGGGACGTTCAAAGGGAAGTTCCTAATGCTGCTAATGGTGGTGGTGCGACAGTGCAGGCGCCTAGAGCCGATTTCGCCAAGTTTAACAAGGATTATACTTGTCTTGGTGGGAAGTCGTTCTATGGAACGGAATCAGCTAGAGATGTTCAAGATTGGCTTGATAGTTGTGAGCGCATCTTTGAGGATTTGGGGATTGAAGATGCAATGAAGAGAAAGCTAGCATCCTATCAGCTGCAAGGACGGGCAATGAATTGGTGGAACGTTATTAAGGCAGCTAACCTTGAGGATCAAGTTACTTGGGATCAGCTTAAGACCTGATTCAGTGATAAGTTTATCCTAGCTGCCCAGAAGTCAGAGTTGTTTAGGAAGTTATTGGAACTTAAGCAGAATGTTAGGGTAGTCTCGGAGTATGTTGCTGAGTTCGATACTTTATCGAAGTATGGATTATATGGATTATCCCTTATTGACACTGCCGAGAAGAAGAATGAGAAGTTCATAACTGGTTTAGATCAGTACTTAGGAGAAAGGCTTATAAACCATATTAATGAGACTTTTGAATCAATTGTTGGGAAAACATTGAGATGAGAGAGCCTTTATTCTAAGCCCAAGACTGAAGTTGTTGCATCTGCAGAGAGGCCAAAACCGCAGGCAAGCGGTTGAGGCAAGAATGATTCTCAGAATAAAAGGAAGCAGAGTCATACCAAGGATAGTCAGAAAAAGAAAGACAGGAAAGAGGTAGAGTGTTTTAGCTGTGGTAAGAAGGGTCATTATGCAAAAGAATGTCGAGCAAAGTCGGCGGACAGGAAGTGCTTCGATTGTGGCCAAGTGGGACATCATAAGGAAAAATGTCCACAACCTCCTAAAGAGAAGCAGATTGTGAAAGCATATGTTATTAATGTTGTTCCTTCTTCGTCGAATGCCCCAACTGCGGCGGAGAAAGGAAAGAATGTCATCATTCAACGTATGTTTTCTATTTATGATGTTCCTGTTCGAGTATTGTTTGATACTAGGGCTTCCCATTCTTTTATATCTAGTGACCTGGCAAATTGGTTGGGACTGGAACACGATATTGTCAATAGATCTTTAGTTGTCATGAACACGATCGGTGGTTCGACTAGCCTTAGTATGATTTGCCCAAATTTGGTCATATCAAGTCATGGATGTATGTTTTCTTGTGATTGCTTTGTTTTGGGCTTTACTGAGTTTGGCATTATTTTGGGAGTCGATTGGCTCCAAAGGTACGGGGTGGTGGTAGACTGTGAGGGATTTTCGGTGACTACTAGGGCGGATGATGGGTGGAGGATAGTGTTTGGTGGCCTAGCTAGTGATGAGGTGACGGCTAGTTTTCTAAATTCCCTCGACATTCCGCAAATCGAGTTATCAAGGGTTCCCATTGCTGGCCAGTATCCGGATATTTTCGATGAAGTGATAGGACTTCCACCACACTGAGAGATTGAGTTCCGCATTGATTTAATGAAAGATGCCAGACCTATAGTGATGCCACTTCGTCATATGGCACCAAGGGAGTAGCGAGAGCTCGGGGTGCAAGTAAGTGATCTTTTGAAGAAGGGATTTATCCAAAGGAGTGTTTCCTAGTGGGGAGCACCAGTTGTATTTGCCACTAAGGCAGATGGTTCCCTTCGTTTATGTGTGGACTATCGCGAGTTGAATAAAGTGACTAGGAAGAATAAGTATCCTCTTCCATGGATTGACGATTTGTTTGATCAACTGGAAGGAGCAAGAGTGTTCTCCCAGTTGGACCTCGCGACAGGAATTCGTCAGCTTCAAGTAGCAGATGAGAGTATTCCTAAAAGGCCTTTCGGACGCTGTCTGGATTCTATGAGTGGTTGGTCATGCCATTCGGGTTGACCAATGCACCAACATATTTTGTGGACCTTATGAATAAGGTATTCAGAGATCAATTGAATAAGTTTTTTTTTGTGTACGTGGATGATATCCTTGTTTACTCGAGGACGGAGGAAGAACACAAGGAACATTTGAGGATAGTGATGGAGGTGTTGAGAAAACACCAGTTGAAAGCGAAATTTTCTAAGTGTCACTTCTGGAGGAGGGAAGTGAGATTCTTGGGCCATGTTGTTTCGGAGAATGGTATTGTCGTGGATCCTGCGAAGGTGGCTACCGTACAAGATTTGTCTGCGCCTAAGAATGCAACAGACATAAGAAGTTTCTTGGGGTAAGTGGATATTATCGTAAGTTTATCTAAGACTTCTCCAAGATAGCTGCACTGTTAACTTAGTTGACCAAGAAGAATCAAGTTGTGAAAATGCATTTAAGAGTCTAAAGGAAAAGTTGACATGTGCACCAGTGTTAGTTATTCCTAAAAGGAATGAAGATATAATGGTATACACGGATGCCTGTGGTACCGGACTAGGTGTTGTACTGATGCAAAGAGATAGGGTTGTAGCTTATGCTAGTCGACAGCTGAAATCGCATGAGAAAAGATACCCTACCCATGATTTGGAATTGGCAGCGATCATATTCTCATTGAAAATGTGCAGACACTATCTCTTGGGAGAAAGATTCGAGTTGTTTACCGATCATAAGTCATTAAAGTATCTCTTCTCTCAGAAGGATCTAAATATCCGACAGCAAAGATGGTTAGAATTTTGGCTTCCTATGATCTTGATATCGCATATACACTAGGAAAGGGCAATGCGGTAGCGGATGTATTGAGTAGGAGACATGCCAGTTTTAGGGGCTATGTTTCTTGAATGGAAGCAACTGGAGTATATCGCAGGGTACGATTTCAGACCAAAGTGCGAATTGGATCCATAAATGTTAGCAAGTTTGACGATCAGACCCCCTTTGATTGAGAGGATTGGTTCCAATCAAAGAAACGATCCTAATTTATTGGAAATAATCTCCAAGTTAGAGATGGGTATCGAGGAGGAGATGAATAAGTATGGGCTTGATCGAGATGGATGGCCTAGAAAGAATGGGAGACTAGTTGTACCCAATGTTAATGGATTGAGAGATGAAGTGCTTAGAGAATGTCATCACTTGAAACTGACTATTCATCCCGGTGGTAACAAAATGTATCGAGACATGAAGCAGACCTACTACTGGGAAGGCATGAAGAGAGACGTTGGGAAGTTTATATCCAAATGCATGAATTGCCAGCTAGTTAAAGCCAAGCAAAAGAAGCCTAGTGGTTTGCTGCAACCATTGGAAATTCCAGAATGGAAATGGGAACAAGTCTCAATGGATTTCATTGATGGTTTGCCAAGGACTAGATCTGGCCAATGATAGCATTTGGGTGATTATGGATCGATTGACCAAAAGCGCAAGTTTTATACCGGTCAAGTCAAATAGAACGGTAGCTAAGTTAGCATAACTATATATGAAGTGGGTAGTGGGATTTCATGGAATACCCAAAGGCATTGTGAGTAACCGAG
Source organism: Allium sativum (assembly GCA_030737875.1). Lineage (NCBI taxonomy): Eukaryota > Viridiplantae > Streptophyta > Magnoliopsida > Asparagales > Amaryllidaceae > Allium > Allium sativum. The sequence goes on along the minus strand of CM060910.1, from coordinate 195,486,072 downwards.
ATCCGTTGTTTACTAGTGGATTTTGGAAGAACTTACAAGAGGCTTTAGGGTCAGAATTACATCTCAGTCTTGCGTACCATCCTCAAACCGACGGTCAAACAGAGAGGGTGAATCGAGTATTAGAAGATCTCTTGAGAGCTTGCATATTCGATTTTGGAGGGTCATGGGATGACCATTTGCATCTGGTTGAGTTCGCATATAATAATAGTTATCAATTCAGTATTGGTATGGCTCCATATGAAGCTTTGTACAGAATACCGTGTAACTCACCATCATGTTGGTTAGAAACAGGTGAGAAATTTGTGCTTGGGCCGGATGTAATAAGAGAAACCTCAGATAAGATCAAGGTTATCCAGCAGCGAATGAAGGCTGCCCAAGATAGGCAGAAAAGTTATGCTGATAAGAGATGAAGAGAATTGAAATTCTTCGTTGGAGACTTGGTGTTTGTCAAGATTTCTCTGTTAAAGAGCGTGATTCGATTTGGTAGGAGGGGAAAGCTAGTACCAAGGTTTGTTGGTCCATTCCCAGTTCTCAAGCAAGTTGGGAATTTAGCATATAAAGTTGGATTATCTGACAAGATGGCAAAAGTTCACAGTGTATTTCATGTTTTCCAGTTAAGGAAGTTCGCGCACGACTCCAATATGACTATTTCACCGGATCATTTGGATAACATCGAAGTAGAACACGAGGCGGTTGGGAACCGTAGGCCAATCCGTGTTGTCGAGTATGATACGAAGCAACTTCGAAGGAAGGCGGTGAAACTGGTCAAGGTTCAGTGGGTTGATAACGAGCATGATTGTACCTGGGAAACAGAGAAGAGCATAAGGGAGTCGTATCCAGAACTCTTTGTCTGGTAAGATTTTAATTGCGATATAATAATTTAGCATGCTAGGATAGGCTTGTTGTGCTATTATGTATGTTTGATTATTGTAAATGGTTGATAGGCATGCGGGACCTATTGTATGTTTTGGTTAAGGAATTTCGGGGGCAAAATTTCTTAAAGGGAGGGGGAGAATGTAACGACCCGCATTCTATGCATCGGAGGATCATAGAATATTTATTTCATTTTCATTCGGGGTCGTATAGTCGTGTAACTTTGCGGAACGACTATTGGGGTCATTTCCCATGTTCTCGATTTTTGTCGATTTTTAAATGACCGTTTCGCCCCAGGCGAATTTTGTTTCTCCTATAACTTCTATTTGGTAAGGAGTTTTGATCTGAAACTACTTCCATTGGATTCAAATGATGGTTTACCTTTCTGTAGAGTGGTCATATTAGCCAAACGGACTTACGTTTGGGAGATATGGTTGAAATAAGGTTTGGAAGGTGAAAAACAGCTTGATCGGGCCAAATAGGGTAATTAGCAGCTAGGCCCATTGGGGGTTTTCGGGATTAGGGTTGCATAAGGGATGAAAAGGGTCAGAGAAACCTTTCTTTGTCATTTTTATAGCCGCCACTTACCTCTCGTCAACACTAACAATGGCCTCCACCTTCTAAATCACTTCCAAATCACCTTTTTGTCACTAATTAAGCAAATCAACGCCAAATCAAGGCAAATCAATACCAAATCAGAGTTGGAGATGCTGTATTGCATAGGAATTCGACCCAAAACAATAGTAAAGCTCAGATCTATAATTCAATTGTGGCTAAGGTGAGTGATTTGCATTGTTTTTCACTAATTACGGCTAATTAGGGGTGATTAGTGTTAATTAGCGAAATTATGCATGCTAAAATTCTAAAAAAAATATGTAAAATTCTAAATTATTGTTTTATGTCTTTGATAAAAACTTGGGTTAATTTGGATTAAGTTTGCTAATCGTATGGTTAAACATGCTTAAGGGGGTTAAGTGGGAGATTATGCTTTTTAGGTATGTTGGATCAAAAATGACCAATATGCTTGATGTATTGATCTTTTTGATTGAACCCAAATGTTGTTACTATTGTTTGTGATTGATTAGTAAAGTTAGAATGGTTGAAATCGCCATCGTATGGCGAGAATGGGCAAAACAAGTTTGCTGGAAATGATGTAGAGATCTAGATCAGATCAGATAAGGGGGATCAGATCGGATCAGATCGGATAACCGAACCAAACCGGAGTGGTGGCATCTCCAGCAGCACAAAAAGGCAAGGGAAACAAGGAAGGCTACTCGCATTAGAGTTGAAGTTGGGTTCGGATCGGAAGCAAAGGCGAGGGGATCGAATCAGAAATGCAGAGTACGAACCAAACTGGAGGAGGACACCCGAACTGAATCATGATCGAACCGACCCGGATGGAGTACCACGACCGAACCGACCAGGAGGAAGTTGACTGAGCCGAACCGGATTGATGGCCAGGTGCTGAAGCATGCCGAACCGAACCGGGGGAGGGCAACCCAACTGAACTGGTTTGGACCTCTTCCACTACCGCGTGACGACTCTTCAGAAGACCAACTCCAATTCGACCAAAACCCGAGATGCAAAGGAAGTCCAAATGGGAGGTTATTACTCAGGATCCAAATAGGGATCAACGAGTTAACTTCATGAGTTGGGCTTTGCCGCGGGACATGTGCAAAGGGATTATCGATGTCTATAGCTTTGACTCACCACTGAGAGATGGATATTGGCTATGGATCAGTGTAGTGGAGTTGTCATGACTCCATGGGACAAAGTGACCGTAGCAGGGCTATGAGCCAGTGCAGTGGAGTTGTTATAACTCCATGGGGCAGAGCGGACATAGCAAAGGATTAGTGACTATGGATCAGCGAAGTGGGGCCGTCATGACTCCATGGGGCAGAGTGATCGTAGCAAAGAATTAGGTGATCAAAGTGGTAGATATTGTATACTTTACGCACTGAGTGAGAGATGTGAGGATGATTGCCATGTTTGATGTTTTGCTATCGCCATGACTTGCATACCCCTCCCCATTATTTTCACACCCAGTGTTAGTGTCACCTTTGAGTATTGTACATCCTGTTGTGCTAACTCTTTGGTTGCAGGTCCAGGTTCAGGTATGGTTATGTATACCTGTTATTGTTCTGTTTTTGCTGCTTATCGCTCATACCAGACTTTTGTCTGACCCAGAGTTTTATGTCTCTTCTTATTACTCTGGGTGCTCCTAAAAGAGCAGACTAGAGACAGGTTAGCTGGTTATGCACGAGTAGCTATCCGGAGACAAGCAAGAGGCTTACACGTATTATTCTTATATATTCTCCCTGTGTTGTTGCTGGTCACTACTTTGGGCATTAGTAGTGTACCTTCCTATTTTGCTTTAGAGATAGTTTTAAAAGTTGTAACAATGATGGTTTGGATCATAAGCTGTATTTGAATTTCCGCTGCTATGATGGTTTAGTTTCAGCTTATGCACCGTCTCGCCTATGTTATATCAAGTTATGTTATTATTATATTTTGTTCCATGCGCTGTTTGATATACCACAAGTTCTTTGTTGGTTCACCATTCATATTCCTTCCCTTTTTCCTTTCTTTTGATGACCGTCCCGTGCTAGTTGGACGTCGGCACATAGCATTTCAGTGGAAATGCCGGATGGTGCGGGGCGGGCCGTCACAAAATCGATCCTGAACTCAATCTCGCGATTCGGTGGAAACCCTTTGACCTCGTCAAAGACATCATCGAACTCACTAGCGATCGGAACCAATGACAAGTCTTCCCATGGAATCACAAGTGATTATAAAAAGCTTATAAAGACCCCATCATATTGCTTACATCGAATCACAACCATTCGCCTTTGCACAATCCCGACTATCACCTCTAGTTTCTCACAATCCACATTTGTTGCATATCTCTTGAGCTAGTCCGTACCCAAAATGATCTGAAACCCAACAAAGCTCAAAACAAATCAATCACACATAAAGGAGTAACCTTGACTCGACAACAATAGACAATGGCAAATCATACATATGCTAGAGGAACCTTTGTACTGGACTAGTCACAACCAAATGTCAATCACAAATCTCGGGTTCCAAACCCTAGTGGCACACAAGCTCATTACAAATGAAAGATTGTGATGCTCCAGTATTAAAAAACACTCGAACTGAAACACCTCCAACAAAAAGAGTACCTTGAACAATAACACTCTCCCCTTTCTCCTCCGCCGTAAGAGCTCTTGAAGAAGATGGCACAACCTCTAAAGCATATGCCTTTACTACCTGCTTACCCTTAGTTGGTTTTGTATAATCCTTCTTGTTATGCCCAGGGTTTCCATAGTTGTAGCATTTCTTCTCAGCTTTCGGATTCTTGCAATCCTTAGAAAAATGGCTTTTCTGCTGGTAGTTGAAGCAAGTCACCTCGCTTTTTGGCTTCTTCTGGCCATCCTTTCCTTTTTCCTGTTGTTGCTTCATCTTTTTGTTACAACCACCCTGCTGCGGTTTCAGTTCCTCTTTGGTTGCAACAACATCTTCTTCCTTGGGAAACAAACTCTCATGCCTCAAAGCTTTCTCCGCGATCTACTCGTAAGTATCATCCAGATGATCAACCAGTTGATTCCCAAAATACTTATCCAAGCCCATAACGAACTTTTCGTTCTTCTAGTAAGGAGAGTCAATATATGAACGAGCATACTTAGACAAAGCTTCAAAATTAGAAACATTCACCAACATTGGTCAACCATTCTGCTTTAGATGTACAAACTTCTTAAACAGAATTGACTTCTGGGCGTTAGAAATGAACTCTATCTCAAACTTAACTCGGAACTGATCCCAAGTGATCTCATCTTCAGGAGTATCTAGAATGGCAGTGTTCCACCAATCGATAGCTCTGCCTTATAGTTGCCTTAATGAAAGATTCCTCTTAGTCGCATCCTTAACACCCAAGTCTTAGAATATCTGAATGTAAGTATCAAGCCACCCTTGATTCTCTATAGTTGGCTATGTCCCCTTGAATGACTTCCCACCAAGAGCAGTGGAGTACTTACATAGATTTGCGAACTCAACTACCCTCAATACTTGACCGCGGCTGCTCCTGGAACAAGTACCCTCCTCATAATCGTTGTTATCATTGCCTCGAACATAGCTGGGTAATCTGGTATAGCACCATCTCTCCCTCCAAGGACAGTATCCTCCCTAGCAGTATGTCTCGAAGATCGATGACTCGTTCTAAATCGGAAAAAATAGAATGATTAGCCTACACATGAGAAAACTGCAATGGAGTTCAAGCGCTATTATACTATACACTATTATATATTATACATCCATCATAAAACTACAAATACGTCTCTTGTATGTCATTACGTCTTCGAACTTTGGCAAAAATCTATTAACCAGAGCTCTATTACCAAATGTGACGACTGCCCATAACTCTTGCACTTAATAAGAAGAATAATGTATTGAAAGACGTCCTAGGAAGATATGGATGATCATCAGGATAGGAAAACACAAGCGAAACCTCTCGTTTAACTCACAACACAAAGATAAAATATAATTGAACATATATAACAGGAAGTAATAGTGAAGCATCATATAACATAATCTCAAACTTTCACATCATCATGAAAAGAATATCCATACATCAAACTGGGTACAACATCAAATTTTGTACAAGAAGCCTCACTATAGGTTCACTCAGAGTAGCATACATAAAAAGTAAGCGGAAACAACAAAATATGTATATTAGAAAATAATACGTAAGCCTCCTGCCCGTCGTCTCTTTGTAGCATCGTCCTCATCAAGATCTACAACCTGTCACCTACTACCCGGTCTGCCCATTCACAACACCAATGGATGAACATCCTAAGATAATACGAGGGAATATAAAACCTTGAGTCATATAGTAGTCTTAATGAACGATAAAACAACTATCTAACATCATCAATAAAGTATATGAGAATAGGTAGATCGATCATCTAATCTACCAACATCAACAGAGAAGAAACCCAAACACGTCTCCTTCACATCCGACAGTGATAGCCTTTACAAACAATCAGATAGATACAAACATTCATAGCAACTAGTTATCCAACATAGACTATCCTAATCGAGACCAACATTTCCCAAGCACAAGCCCCGAAAGCCTAAACCAACATTAGACAAGCACCCAAGAAATGTCTCTATCGACTTCGAACGATCTACACAAGATGATACAAGCAAAGTAATCAACATCCATGACTCTAGCTATCACCGCCTATCCAGCCTTGAAACCATAGTTAATCGTATGATCGGCCCACCTTGCCATCGGGCTAGAGCTAATGGTAACCCCGATTCTAGCAAAACTCCACATGCATTTCATTGATACCCAAGTTACTCGACTAATCATCTAGTCTTTTAGGCATCCCTATTATACCCTTACTTTGGGTCCGCTAGAACCTCCGACTAACGATAATCCCTTAGCCTTCGATATCTCTAGTCGTCGTCATTGATGACTATTCATAAGCTCAAGCGCCTTCTCGAGCAACCATTATCCACGAACTCAAACATCCTTGAGTCATCTTCACAATCGTTGGATTTCATCGATCAATGAACACATCAGGACGCTTTGAACATTCCACCTTGAATTTATCTCGAAGCCACACCCATCATCGAACCAAAATAAAACTTCATTTTGTTCAACATCCTGATGGATCGTCCACCGATCCTGATGGATCGTCCATAGATCCATATGGATCGTCTATTGATCCATACCCAGATCGACCGATCCATGCTCCAGACATAGGCCCGATCCATTACATACCTGATCTGTCGATACAACAGCTGCCACACGACCCAATCCATAGAATGATCGCAACCGATCCATACGACTTTCCCGATCCACTTTCCAAAGGCCCAAGCCTTTCATTTCGATCCTGGCCGACACATCAGAGGGATCTTGAACCGATCCATCCATTCTTGTCACAACCGATCCATCAGAAAGTACAACTACCTAACCCATGATTTTTGTCCCTGATGATCCACTACATGCCTATCTATCTACCAAGCATGCTTCGACCAATCCATCAATGAAATCGATCCATGTCATCACCGAACCATCGCAGAACTCGAGCCAGTCCATTCAAATGATCCACGTTCAAGACTTGCCAATCCATCGAAATAGTTTAGACGATCCATTTCTTGAGCAACACTCCACCGATCCATGCTAAATCATGCCCGATCCATCCAAAATCATGGCCTATCCATCACTAAACTCAATCATCATACATTCAATTTCAAACAACCATTCGACAACACAATCAAGCGATCATCAAACGAACACTAACACCACACATAATCACCAACAATCATTAACACATCAATAATCATCCTACAATCTCGTAGAATTCACCAAATCATGATAAAATGACAAACGAACAAATATATGGATCTAAACTTGCATAAGCATATGATTTCAACCTTAATATATGATTTAACCATTATAATCTTAATAGATTAAATTCTATGTGATTCAAATTAAATAGATACTTACCTCCATTAGTTCAAGGTGAAAACAATTTGAAATGGTGAAAATTAAGATCAAACAACCCATATACTTGATTGAATCCATGTAAGAGATGCTTATCACTCACCAAATCAACGAAATAGCTTCATATCAACTAATCTCTAATCCGGACAGCGAAGAAAGACCTCTGAATCAATCACTTTGATGCGATCTACCTTTCTTTGATGTTGATCTTCAATCTTCTAATTTAGATCTAAGAATTTAATGGATTTGAGATGTATTTGATTGAGCAAAGAGAATCACGAGCTTAACCAAATGAGAAAATGAAGAAACTAAACCATTCTCCTTACCTCTACCCCTTTATTAATAGCCAACAACCCCCTAGCCTTAATGGGCCTCACTAATCAGCCCATTAATGACTAATTAGTCTATTCAGAATTTATGTAGCACTAAAACAACGATTCCTCCCAAATCGCTGAACCAGATCTTTAATGTTACTACTCTACAGAATTGGAAACATCATTTTCTTTTCAATGAAATCGATTGCAACACTTGATTCGTTTCCCGTCAAAAGTTTTTCCCTATACAAAACTGACAGGGGCAAAATGGTCACAAATAAGATTGATAAAAATTATGGACAAGTCACACATTACCATAGACAACATATCAAAAGCTGAGAATGATCCGACCCTTATAGAATTAAATAAACAAATATTTATGATTCTCCGATACGTAAAATGCGGGTTGTTACAGCTTTGTCATATTTTTTCGGTCTATGCCTTTAATCCGCCTAACTTACAAACTATTAGGATCTTAGTTAGATATACTTTTAAAATTTTGAGTAGTATCATAATTTACTTTTCTGATTATTTTTTGGGATGTGTTCCGGGCTTTTATCATGAACTTCACACAGAAGGTGCTTCGTCAAATTTCTCGGAGTCTTAAGAGTCATGACTCAAAGTTCGTTGTTTGCATGAAAGCAAGAATTTGACAACTAGCCTTTCTTTGACTTTCGTTCAAAAACATAAGAAAAGAAAATTATAACTGTATATTTTTATATTGTGACTTGTATAAATCCTTATATCGATGGTAATGTGAATCAGTGTGTAACTTATAGTGGTATAATAATGGATATCTTGATTAAAACTCCAAGAAGTTTCACCTTTAAGATTTCTATTTAGGATTTACTAAATTAAGGAAGGAACCATTGGAAAGGTTTTTATTGGTTATATCTCGTGGATGTTTTCACAAAAGCTTCTTACAAAAGCTAAATAAGCCTTTAATTTATCTTGACCCCTTGATATATGTTAAGGAACGAAATTTATTTAAGAATTTTGATTTCCATGTGTGAAGATGTTTATGAAATGTGCTGCCTAAGTTTCACTACAACTTTGTATTTAGTAAATATTTTATCTCTTTGGTCTAAAATAGTTTCCTTGTCATCAAATCCTTTTACCATCATTAATGGACATGTTAAAGTAAAATATTTAACAAACCCTTTGCTCATCACTCCGGAAACGAAGAATCACAAATTTTAGGCAAGGTGATGACCTTAGGATTCATTTCTTACCTCTTAGTTTTTGCATGGTTTACGAAACACTAGATGTAAAAGACTTGGTTTTCGATCTAAATATATAAAAAGAACAAATGTATTCCGAAGCGGGTAAGGTTTCAATAGCTACCAAACATGAAGTGAGAGTAAACTAGAAAAAATATTTTTAGAGAGGAATGTTAATTCTATTAGTGAATTAAAGCTTATTTTGAGAAATAGTGAATCTTCGCTTAAGTCTTTTTATTTTTGGGGGCTGGAATTTCAAATTCAACCCTTCGATCATCTGTCGGATTGTAACAACCAGTATTTTATGTATCGGAAGATCATAAAATATATTTATTTTGTTCCATGAGGGTTGGATCATTCTCATGTCTTGATATGTTGCTTATGGGGATGTGAGACATGTCCATAATTTTTCCAATTTTGTTTCTGACTGTTTTTGCCCTTTTCAGTCTTGTACAGGGAATAACTTTTGACCCAGGTCAAATCAGAGGCCAAGACTTGTGCCATTAGAAATGAATTGATGTTTTCCTTTCCGTAGAGTGGTTACGTTAAAGATTTGGCTCAGCGGTTTGCGATAATTCGCTATTTTAAGGTTTTTCAGTTGGTTGTCCAGATTTTGGGTGCCTAATGGGCTGATTTGGGGGAAGCCCATTAGGGGGTTGGTGGAAACTATAAATAGGGGGTAAAGGGTATGAGAAATGATTTTAGTTTTCCATTCTCTCATTTGGAGGCCTTGAGCTCCTCCTTCCTCTAACACCTTTCCACCATTAAAAATCCAAATCCATGGAGGGAAATCATAGATCTACACCATTGGATGCTAGATCTACGTCAATCGAAGCAGGGATTCATCGGATCAAGGTTTTTGGTGCAAGGTGCTTGGTGTCCGGATTCTTATTTTACCAATTTTAGCTTGTTTTGGAGAATTGGTGAGTGATATGCATCTCTCACATGGATTCAATAAAGTATATGAGTGTTTGTTCATGTTTTTCATTAAATGCAAGTGTTTTCCCATAGATCTATGCATTGGTAAGTCCATTTTCATGCAAATCACCTTATGATCTGATTTAGTAAGTTTAGATAGGAATTTCTATGATATTACATGTGATTATACAAGTTAGATCTATAGTTTTGCTCATATGTACATTTATGATGATTTTTGTGAATTTTACATGATTATTGAAGGAGTTGCCATAATGGTGTTATTATTGATTTCATATCATGCTTGTGGTCATATTGAATGAATTAGTTGAGTTGGTTTCATCGAATGTATCGATTTGGCGATGTTTTGGTCGGAATTGGAGTTGCATTGGAGGATGCCGGTTTTGGGTCGCACGTACAGGGTGGGTCGCGCATCGTAGTATGTTTTCTTGGGAAATAAGACAGGAGAAGGGTCGGTCGAGCGAGCCTAAAGGAGTGAGGGTCGGTTGAGTGAGCCTGGGTTTGATCTCGTTGAGTGGTGGGTCGAACATGCCAGGGTCGTGTACGTCAGGGTCGAGCAAGTCAGGGAATAAAGTAATGATTGGGTCGGTCGAGCCTAATCAGAGTCGGTTGCTCTTACCAAGGTGTGTTCCAGAATGGTTGGGTCGGTCGAACCAATGATCAGATTAGGGTCGGTTTCTCCAACCTAGAGTAGAGGAAGGTTGTCGGTCGGTCCAAAATGGTGGGTCAGTCGAGCTGAAGGGTTTTGGCAGAGCTTTTAAACGCTATGGTTGATGGCCTAAGTGTTGTGGTTTATTTCTTTAGCAAATGTTGATGGATGCTTTGGACTATATTGAACCTTATATTGATGTTGTTTGGTTCGATGATGATAATAGCTTCGATGAGAGTCTAGAAGGGGATATTCGAAGTGTTGAACGTATTCGTTGATCAGTGTAGATCAACAAGGAAGGTGGCAACTCAAAGGTCGTGAGTTGGTGGACAATGGTTGCTCGAGAAGGTTGCTTGAGCTATGAAGAGCCGTCGGGTTGGATGACTAGAGATGTGAAGGTCGAGAGATTATCGTTGTCATAAGTTCTAGCAGGCTTGAAGAAGAGGTACAATAGGGGCACCTAAAAGATAAGAAGGTTGCTGGTCGAGTCCCCTGGCCTTGTAGAAATGCCTAGTTGTCAAGATTGGACATATGGAGTTTATGCTAGAACTGGCGTTACCATTAGCCCTTGACATATGGCAAGGTGTGTCATCATAGGATTGAGGATGGTTTCAAAGCAGGATTGGCAGTGATAGCCAGAGTCGGTCATGAATGATTGGTTGTTCTGTTTGTACTACATCACGTCGATTATCCAAAGTCGAGGGAGATGTACCTTCAGTGCTTGATTGATACTAGTTTAGGCCTCTGGGGAGATTGTTTGAGGGATGTTAAACTCAATTAGGATTGTCTGCGTGAAACCTAAGTAATCTGGATGTTATGAGTGCTTACCATGGTTAAATGGTTGTTCTGATTTCTATGGATGAATTTTTGTTACTATGTTATGGATGTAAAGGCTATCATTGTTGGATGTGGGGAAGACGAGTGTCAGTTCTTCTTTGGTGTTGGGTAGTGGTTGGTGGGTCTACCCATTCTTATATACTTTATTGATGAAGTTTGTTAGCTGTTTTATCGCTCATTAAGACTGTTGTCCGACTCAAGGTTTTATGTTTCCTCTTATTACCTTGGGCTGTTCATCCGGTTGTGGATGGGCAGGCTGAGTAGTATGTGACAGGTGATGCTTTAGTGAGGACGATGATGTTGATCGATGGTGAGCAGGAGGCTTACGTACCAGTTTTATTACTATCTACTATTATCTATTCGGCTGAATCTGAGGGATGTAGTGAGGACCTTTGTACATAAATATTATCCTAAGTTGTATGGATATTGCTACTGGTTCTGTTAATAGTTTACAATTTCTATGCAAGTGGATTTCACTACTATTACTATGGTATATATTTTATTATATTTTATCCTTGCACTGTGAGCTTAATGACAGGTTCCACTTGTTTTTACCTACTCTAATGATCATCAATAGCTGCCATGCAAGTGCATTATTCCTCTTAGTGCGGGGCTGTGGGCGGTCGTCGGATTTGGTATCCGAGCTCTGGTTAACGATTTTAGCTAAAGTTCAAGGACGTAATCACATATAAGATACGTACTTGTAGATTTCAGTTGGATGTATACTATATGATCTTATATAGTATAGTAGTGTTTGTACTTCTTTAGCAGATCATCTTGTAAGTGGCTAATCATTCTGGCTTGCAGATTTGGAATGAGTCAACGCTATACAAGACGTACTGTTAGGGAAGAAACTGCGCCTGGAGGGGGTAATGGCGGGTCACATGACTACCTGACCATGTTTGAAGCTATGATGGAAGCATGCCTTCGAAGGAACCCCACTTCAGTGGCAGCAACAGTTGATGTTGGAGTCCAAATGCCTAGAGCTATAGAATTTGCAAAGCTATGCAAAGACTTTACCTCATTGGGAGGGATACAATTCAATGGCACTAAACCGGTTGAAGAGGTTCAAAGGTGGTTGGATACTTGTGTTCGAATCTTTAAAGACTTGGGCATTGATGATGAAACAAAGAGGAAGCTTGCATCAAGGCAGTTACAGGGTAGAGCAATGGACTTGTAACGACCCGTATTTTTAACGGATAATAAATAATTTATTTAATTATTTAAATAATGGTTTGGTAATTTAAAATGATCAGAATTAAATAATATTGAATATTTAATTAAAATAAATAATAGAATAATATATTAATTTCTGAAATAATCGGAAATAACAAAATTCACAATATTGTGTGAATTGGAAAATTTAAAATATATAATTCAGTTTATAATTAAATTATATTAATGAATATATTTAATAAACGATGGTTGAACGTATTAATTATAATATAATTATAATCAAGCTCAAAATGGCGCGACAATTCGTAATTTGGCGAATCGAACTTTAAACGAATATACAGAATCCGTTTTAAGTCGGATTTCTGTGAAACAAGAAACGTTCGGAGCTGGTGAAATATATTTTTCTAGTGGGAGAGAAAAATCGAGATTTCGTCGTGTCGATTGTGAGTTGTGTCCAAATCAAATTTTGAAATAGTCGCTACAGAACGTTTATAAGCCATAACGACATATTTAATTATAATTAAATATTGTCTTCGAATTTGGACAAGATATTTGAGACATAGTTATAATTTAATTTTTAGAATTTTACTGTAATTTTTAATTGGGAAAATAAGCCACTTCTTATTTGGAGTATTTTGCACCCTAAAACATTTTGGGACTTCATAAAATAAATTAACTTGTCTATTTTATTATATTTCTGGGATCGTGGGACGTTGCTCGTCACAACTGTATTTTTATTTATGTCTGTAGAGGCTCGAAATCAAACAGAGTTATATGGAAATAGGGTACGCTAACATTTTAAAACATAATATATATATATATATATATATAACACGCAAGTGGCTTTTACTGAAATTTTCCTTAGTAGTGATGTACTCAGCCTAGAAGTAGCTAAATAAAATATTAAAATCAGTACTAGCCTAACACATTAATAACGCAGTACTTCGGCTAAAAACATGGAAAACCTAGTACCTAAGGCATTAAGTAAAATGTACAACAGACTTAACTGTGAAGTAACAACATATGTCTATTCCCTTAACAAGACAACTGCATGCTACCTGTACAGATTTTTAACCACTTTCTCTATGTCGATGGTTCCTTAGTATGGAAGGTTAAGCATGTATATATATATATATATTAAAATATGTATGTACAGTTGCTTTTACTTAGTAAGTAAGGGATCCAAGTCTATATATATAAACGCAATTTACCAGGCTTTTGGCCTCATTTTACCATTCTTCCATGTTGCTCATGCAACACTCATTCTCTTCAATACAATGATTTTTTGAATTCTTTTTCCTACCCATACTTGCTAAAGAATTACACAGCGATTCAATAAAAAAATAAAAAAAAAATCAAACTCTTCTTTAAAAATATACGGTGAGGTGGAATGAGAGAGGAGTTAGTAACGCGTTGGAAGTGTGGAAGTAAAGTACATCTTATGTATATGTATGTGGTGAGGATTCGAGGCAGTGTGCGGAAGCAGGAGAGGACTTGCGTGAGGGAGATTTGCTGGATGGAGGACGTGTTTTTGCGAAGAGGTGGGAGTAGAGCAGGGAATATAAGGGGCGGTATTGCTTTGTGCATCGTTCAAGATAGAGAGGCAATGTCAGTACAGGGTAGGAGCTGCGTGAATGGGTATGGTCGGTGAAGTCACTTGCCTGTAGTGTGTTTTTGTGAAGTATATCAGGAAGAACATGCGAGTGTAGAACGGTGGAAATGGAAAAAGTTGATGGAAGCAGGATTCCGTGAACAAGGAAGGAAGCTGCTGCAAATGACGGTGGCGTGTAAGGGCTACAGGGTGAGAATTTGTCGGAGCACATGGAAGGGCGGTTTGGAGTGAAAGTATGGTGAGGAGCTTCAAAACAAACCAAGGCTAGAAAATAATATATATATATATATATATATATATATATATATATATATATTATTGCGTGGAGTGTAAATGATGGAGCTGAAGTGTGATGCACAGAGGGATGAGTGATGCAGATTTCAAGCCCTGAAATGTTGAAATGATTCTGGAGCTTGCGTGAGTCTTGTTTGGGGAAGAAGTGAAGCCTGTAGGGCGGGTCGATGGTGTGTGTGGGCTGAAGCCAATCCAAACATTTAATTAAGTTTAATTATATATTTAAAATGTGCGTTAACTTAAATTTATTTTATCTGGCTCATACAATATCGAAATTCAGCAAAACCGGATCCATTAGGATCGTATGGACGAGGGCTACACAATGGAACTAATTTGGAGTGAATTGGAGCTCGTTATAATTTACAGTGAAATAAATTGTCTGATTTGAATCGATAATCACTTATCGTTATTTAACGATAACCAACCATTGTGAGTAAAACTCACTAACTCTACCCAGTTTATATTTTTATAATGTAATTTTAGAATTGATAAATGATGATTGATTGATGTGTGTTAATTGTTGGTTGAACTGTTAATTAACTGGCTGAAATTATAGATAGAGTTATATATATAATCGTTAATTATATATTGATTCTGTTTATCAGAATATTTCATATAGAAATGAAATTGATGTTAATTATATTGTTTAACATCTGTGAATGCAGGGAGACAAGTTGGAGGGATCCAACAGGATTCCTCAATATTATAATACTGTTTGTTTTCATATATTGTGATATATGATGTGATATAAAATCTATGATTGATTATAATGACACTGGTCATGTTATTTGGTATTTTAAATACCATATGAAATACTGGAATGTAAAAAGGAAATTTTCAAAGTGAATATTGAAAATGAAATATTTATATATGAAATGAATAGGATTATATAAAAGGATTTATATATAAAATTATATAAAAGGATTTATATATAAAATTATATAAAAGGATTTATATAAAATAAATAGAATTATATAAAAGGATTTATATATTATAAATAGAACTATATAAAGGGAATTATAAATGAGATTTAAGTGTTAGGAATAAAAAGGAGATTTGTATGAATAATTCTACAAATAAAAATATAAATAGAATTTGGGTTTGTGATATTGTTTTTAAATACGAAATCAAACTGTTTTGATTATACAAAAAAATATTATTCGCATTTTATGTGAAAAATTAGACTAAAGTAAATATTTTGCAAATAAAATATTATAAACGAATTTGGGGTTCGAATTAGGAATTTAAATGGAATTACTGAAATTAGAAACTGACTGGAAGTTAGTTGAATTGAATAGCTTTCTGGGTATCAATCTGATGTTGGTTTCGGCCTTCGGGGTTTATACTTGGGAAGTTGTTCTCTTACTAGTTTATAGTTAGAGATTGATGGTGATGGGAAGATATTGACGCGCGAATCAGAAATGGAAATGTTTTCCAAAGTTAATAACGTATATTTTCTAATTTTAGAAAATAAGGAATTTATCAGAATATGGGAATGATAAATGGGAAATTAGGAAATGAAATGATGATTGATCGGTAAGTTTTCCATTTGGGAATACGATTGTTGTTTGTACACATGTTTTCCTTTGATAGTTAAATCACCAGCTATCAAATTTTTTGACCATTTCTGTTGTCAATACGGAGAGATATATTATCTGAAAACCACTCTGTATGGCATTAGCGTTGCGAGTCAAATATGATGAAGATAATTGAAGATGGAGTTATGCAAGGGTTATTCAGTAAATCCTAGGTAGAAATTGCCTAAGATGGATTTACAAAATAGTGTCTTCAGGTTGTCCAGTCTCAGGACAACTTGAACGGACGAATGTCTGACAGAGTATATCTGGTATATTGCGTAAGTTGATAGTTTCAAACTTATTTACGTTGGTGGTGGAGGAATTCGTTTCTCTTAGCTTATACCCATGGTATTTTTGGGGAAATCAATTTGTGATTCGATGGGTATGACGATGTGGCATTCAAATTTAGTGAAGGGGTGATCTGTTAAAAGATTCGTTATGACCTCAAGTGTAATGGCCCGCAAATCCGTGCTATCTGAGTTGATTAAATACAACACACGTCCAACCCAAATAACACAGAAATACGACTCATTATTAGAAAGAAGATAGAGGATGAGAAATAGAAGGAAAGAAATATTAGAATAGAAGAAAAATGAAGATCACAACTCACAGCGGAACGAATAAATTATATTATATAACATAAGCTTTGAAATACAAATCTGTTTTGTACATATACACATACCATCATCAGAGTACACATAACTTTTGATTCAGCGGAAGTAACTCGAAATAACTAACGTTGAAGCCTCCTGTTTCAAGCTCCTCCAAGTGTATCTGTAAAAGCCTGAAACACTTGACTGCCCGTACAAATTTGGGCACCCAAGAGTTTAGGAAAAACAAAACAAAACAAACTCTGGGTCAGTCATGGGACTGGTGTGAGTAAACTCCAACCACTTATTTAACTTTAAAAATCCTTTCAAAAGAAAAGATAATAGTAAGACCAGCCCACACATAAACATGGACGGTTTTTACCTTACTATAACCCAAAACATTTTGATATCAAATCCAGTGATATTATAATAATGTCTACATCAAGTAAATAACCGAATAGCAGAACGCTTGCATCTCACGCTCCACATATATAGTATAAAATCAAAAACCGCATGGCGCTTATTGGCGATTGGATTTCCAACATGACAAGGTATGGGACCACCTTCCGATGATGTATCTCTAGAGACGAATACACTTGGGTTCAACAAGAACGTCTTGCAACCCGGCCCACACATGACCGACCACTCATTTCGCTTGAGTGTATCGAATGTATATCACCAACGGTTGGACTCAAACCACCGTTTCCCGAATGGGCAGAATCGATAGATTTAGAAACAAAAGGAATTTCTCTAGATAGGTGATTATATACCCTAATGGGTGCGACCCACATAGCCATGCTGCCTGCCCGATTTTTGTCCTTTCCCGGTTGTTGAGGCCTGAGGCTACGATTACTTACCATTCCTTGATAACACAATCACTTTGAATGCCACATTGTCAGATCCGTTAATCACTAGTTGAGTTTGCACAAATATTCTGGATATTATGCTAAGGGATAAGTCCGTTGCAACCATATACATTCATACAGACCAACCCATTTGATCATTGGAAATACTTTGTCAGACATTCGTCCATTTACGTTCGTTCTGGGATTGAACGAAACCGAAGGCACCATTTCTATTAATAGAAAAAGCCCTTGCACTTCACTCCGTCTTCAATATATTCAGCATACTTGGTTCGCAACGCTTATGCCGATACGGAGTGGTTCTACGGATAATAATCCAACCGGTCTCTCCATATTGACAACGATGGTCAAAAACTTCGATAGTCTGTGATTTAACTATCGAATAAAAACAAGTGTTCAATCAAACATATCAAACAAATCACTGGGCCCTTTAATTAATATTTCATTAATTAAATCTCTTCTATATCCTCTTATCGATATTTGTTAACCAAATATTTTCAATAATCATCTCGGCCTCTTATGTCATTTGGAAAACGTTTCCAAACATTAACTTCTTTTATTTTCTATATATTAGAAAATGTCTCTATTTGCAATTTGAAACAATTCTAATCACTTGTCTCTATCCCCTTTTGTTTACAACATTCGATTTTTATATTCACTTTACTATCGAATCCAATATGTCGATACAATGATTTCAAATTATCAAAATATCTTAAAAATATCCTAACTCCTTAAATTCCCGGAAAATTTCGCCATAACCTCCCCTGTATCGGGAGCATCGGGAAATTTCAAATAGCTTCCCGGTATCTTTCCCAATCAAAAAGAAAAAGGAAAAGCCAAGCGGCTTGCCGATACGGCGCATAAAACCCATATATGAATTAAACATGTACCTTTTTGTCGAGCACATACATTAAAAATCTTCATATACTTTATATACTTCATTCCATACCTGTCCAACACCTGTTCACCTGTTTTCCATTCAGTTTAACTCAATCCAATCGTTTGAATTCAGTTTCACTCATTTATTCTTTAATTAGCTATTTTGCCTATTTTACTTCTTTGTTTGAACATAACACGTTCAAACAAAATATTTAACTCGTTCATAACCAAATCGAATTTCGATTTCAATTCTAGTTTCCTTTTCTATTTCGAATATAAATTTTTAAATCGAATTCACTTATTTAAAGCTCATTATTCATTCGAAATCTCATTAACTAATTTCTATTCGAATTAGTTAACTCTATTCAATAAATCAAAAATCTGATTTCTATTTCAGAAATCAACTCATTACTCCACTGGAGTTCACATATATTTTATAACTCACATCTGGATTTTTTTAAATAGAAATTTCGATTTTTATTGGCTTAAAATCCTTTAATTTAATTAAATAAACCGTTATGGTTTTATAATGGTTCTGGCGCTGTTTTTCTGAAAATTTGATTTTGACATAACTCAAAATCTATACGACGAAATTCAGATTTTTCTCTTTCATTAGAAAACTATTATCAAATCGGTCCTGACGTTTCTTGTTTCGAAGAATTCCGACTTCAATCGAGTTCTATATATTCAATTGAAGTTCGAATCGCCAATTTACGAACTGCAGCGCTGCGGCGAGTTCGTTTTAATTATATATATATATATATATATATATAAAAACTTTTAAACTTCTTTAAAATGAATTCAATTCCATTTTAACTCTATTTGAATTCCTTGATTCAAATTCCAATCTCACTTTTGAATTCTATATTTCAAATCCCAATTCCTTTTCTATTTGATATTCAAATTCAATATTTGAATTTCTATTTGAATTCCCTATATTCAAATTCTAGACTTGAATTCATTTGAATTCTCTTATTCAAACTTTATATTTAAATTCCCTTGGAACTTCTGTATTCCAATTTCTATATTTGAATTCTATTGGAATTCAAATATTCAAACTCCTTTTTAAATTCTATATTCAGAATTCCATAATTTAAAACTCATTTGAATTTCATATTCAAACCCCATAGATCAAATCCTATTTAAATTCAATTTGAATCTCTTATATTCAAATTTCATTTTTCCATTTCCGACCCCATTTGAATTTCTAATATTCAAATTCATTTTCAACACCATTTGAATTTCTAATATTCAAATTCATTTTCAACACCCTTTGAATTTCTATTATTCAAATTCATTTGAATTCCCTTGAATTCAAATTCCATTTCAAAACCCTTTGGATTTCCTATTTGAAATCCTATTTGAAATCCTATTTGAAATTCCATTTCCCATTCTACTTTGAAATTCTATTTTCAAAGTTTATTTCAAATTCTATTTTTTAAATCTCATATTCAAATTTCTACTTGAATTTCTATATTCAATTTCATGTTCAAATTCAATACTTGAATTTCTATTTCAAATTTCTATTCAAATTTCATATTTGAATTCCATTTCAAATCTCTATTCAGATTTCACATTTGAATTCTTCTTTGAAATACCATATTTCAAATTCTATTTAAATTCTTCTTTGAAATTCTATTTTCAAAGTCTATTTCAAATCCTCTTTTGAAAATTCTATTTTTAAATTCTATTTCAAATTCTATTTGGAAATTCTATTTCAAATTCTCTATATTCAAACACCATTGAAAGTTCTATATTCAAATCCACCTTGGATTTTCTATTTGAATTCTAAATTCAAATTTTCTATTTCCTTTTCTTTTTGAATTCAAATTTCCATTTCCTTTTCTTTTGGAATTCAAATTTCCATTTCCTTTTCTTTTGGAAATCAAATTTCCATTTCCTTTCCTATTATTCAAATTCTATATTTAAATTTCCTTTTGAATCATATTTTCAAAACACTTGTATTCCTATTTCTGAATTATCAAATGATAATTCTTTTCACTTCATTTATAACTTCGTTATAAAAGAACTATTTATAAACTTCGTTTATAAAGAAACTACTTGTTTTATTTTTCAAAAACAAGGTTATAATTTTATTTCCATTTAAAATTCAAATTCTATTTAAAAATAGAATTTCCCCTTTTTAAATCTCAAATCTCCTTTTAATTGGCCCAGTGATATTTAAACACACAAAGCAATGAATTATTTATTTTTCTAACACGTCATATATAACAATATATATGCAAACAAATAAACAAACAGATAATATATTTTTGAGGAATCCAGTTGGATTCCTCCAACCTGTTTTCCTGCATCCACAGATGTTAGCACATAAATAATACCAATTCTGCTTCGTGGCAGAATATCGCGGTATAGAAGGTCATCCACTAATCATAGCGTGGGGCGTATAGGGTAATCATCCGCTATGAAACTGCGGGCATCCGCTAATGAGACTGCGGGAATCCAACCAATCAATCAACCCAATATATATATATATAGCCTAAATAACTAATATATATAAACCAGCAGAAAAATCCAAACAAGCAACAACAATTATTTTTAGCGAAATAAAAATAATTAGAAATAAAAGGTGAGTGAGATTTACTCACCGGGATTTCGTTTGCGCTGAATCCCCAGTAAAATTCCATATCATCGCAACCATGTATCTTTCGAAAAATCTGCTTTGGACCTATGATTTATTTAATTTAATTACCGATTAATTACTTATTTAATTTAATAAATTCCCATCTTATAAACTAGTTTTAAAATAAACATTTAAATTTTAAATTCAAAAATACCTTATCACCATGCTTAATCCTTTATGGCATAACATCGAATACCTTACATTCACCATCCGACTGTTACCAAGGAACTGACCACGAACTGAGCTCCGATCCCCTTCTTCTAGCTATCCCGAACTCGAGACTCTCGTTCGAGTAAAAACTGTCGAGCTCTCTGAATTATCGTTGCTGCTTTGATAAGGGATTTCGGTGGATGCGGGTCGCTACGTCAATCCCACCGTCGATCCCAAAAATCCACAGCGGACCTCCAGACACTAAATCGAGTTCATCGTAGAACTCGAGTTCAACTCCTCCCTTACTGCCGACCCATATTTCCATCTAAAGCCCTAATTTCGAATCTGGAGTTCGATCGCACCATCCAGAGACGCACCAAAATCCTTCATCTGCAACGTTTTGCGAGCTTCTACACTAACCTTCTTCCGCCTCGCAATTGGAAAAATCCGTTCGAACCCCATCGCCATAAACCTAGCATGCCTCAGTGAAGTTGAACACCGAGTCTTGGCATCGCACTTAAAACAGACAGTAGGAGAGTGAACGCTAGCTCCCTACGAGCTTCAACAAATCGATTTCGTGAAGTTCCGAATTGTGATTTGATTAACTGGGAGGAAAAAAAAATCGAATAAACATGAGAGGGTTTTCGGATTTTTAAGAATGAAAACAACGGGGACAATGTATTTATACAGAAGCGAAAGCGAAAGAGAGACAGAAGTACGAGGCCATTAAGATTATGTCTGCTTGGTAGTGAAGCTTGGGGACAAAGCTGTTGGCTCGAGGAAGCTATAGTCCTGCGAAACGAAATGCTTAGGGTGGCTGTGGTACTTTGGTTGGCTTGATATCCAACACTTAGCTGGCCTAAATTTTTATTTTTATTTAATTTTTAATTAATATGAATTTATTTGATTTAAAATTCCCGTTGATTACGAACTCTGCTTTTAGCGTAGTAACTGACACCCATAGGGTTATACTACTATTCTGAAAATACTAGGACAGATTCCATGGCCTAATTTGAATGTCTGGAAAAGATATCAATTTAACTAACTTTTTAAATTTAAATTCAATTGCTTAAAATATAAATAGATTTTAAATAATTAAATTCATCGAAATTAAATAATTAACTATTGTCCCAATTCAAATGAAATTTATATTAATAGACTGAACTGTTTAAATTCAGATTTTAACTGCGACTTCAATTATACTTCGTATTACAATAATTTGATATATTCGATCGAAATCAAATTTTTTTTTTCTTTTTTCGATAACATTAAAAGAAAAATTCATTTATATTATCAATTTAATATTTAAAACCATATTAAATATTAAAAATTTATCGTTCAAAAAAAAAAAAAAACTGGGTCGTTACATTCTTTCCCCCTTAAAATAATTTCGTCCTCGAAATTGCTAAGGTAGGAAAAATGATACAAATTCATTTCTTTTCAAAACTTCTTTATGTTGAAACTCATCTCTTCATATTTCAACAATTAACTTCAACCAAAACTTTTGGTCTTCACACATTTGATTCGAATGATCTACGATCAATCCATTTATATCCAATCTATATTCCATTAAACCTATTCAAATTGATTCTAATCAATTCATTCACTTCGACCCATTTAACTTGTTTAAGTTAAATTTAAATTCCAGAATTCAAATCCCTGGGTTTTCTTTTCAAATTCTTTTGAAATCCCATAAATATATACATATATTTATTTTTATCACAAATTCAAAACATTTGAATATTCAAACCAATTTGTTTTCTTTCAAACAAATTTCCGTCAAAAACTTTTTCTAAGGTAGCAATCCATCACTTAGAAACTCGGAAATGAACACTGATGATGTTGCAATCATCATCAGAATTATTTCCCAGCCACTGAAGTGAGTTCAGTGCTTTATTATTTCAAAATTCATCTAAAATGATTTTCTTTCAAATCCTTTAAAACAAATCTATATTATTTTAATATACTTTGAAAAATATTTTTCAAACCTCCCAGGATTTAAATTCCAAATTCTGGTTTGAATTTAATTCTAATTCATCTCATTTGTATATTTAATTCCTATACAAATTCTACTCTGGTTATAAATAACCATTCTAAATTTATAATCTCATTTGATTATAAAGTCAACATCCAACACATCCATATAATAATAATTCTAGAAAATTATTCTTTCTATATCAAAATATAAATTTTGGGTAAAATTATCTCATTTACCTTCTTTAAAACAATACTGTGTCGAATTTCTCTGTTCAAGTGTTTAGAAATCCCTATCGAATTCGTAGCGTCCCACGATTCGACCAGAATTCATAAACCACTCACAGACTAGTCAACACAATATAAAACAATTTTTATATCAATTTACAAATACGCTCTCTCGTATCTATACACTCAACTCATTCTAGGGTACTACTGACCCTATCTCTAATGAGCACATGCCACACAAGCCTAGGTGTTCGCTCAACCTAAGCTCTGATACCAACTGTAATGGCCCGCAAATCCGTGCTATCTGAGTTGATTAAATACAACACACGTCCAACCCAAATAACACAGAAATACGACTCATTATTAGAAAGAAGATAGAGGATGAGAAATAGAAGGAAAGAAATATTAGAATAGAAGAAAAATGAAGATCACAACTCACAGCGGAACGAATAAATTATATAACATAAGCTTTGAAATACAAATCTGTTTTGTACATATACACATACCATCATCAGAGTACACATAACTTTTGATTCAGCGGAAGTAACTCGAAATAACTAACGTTGAAGCCTCCTGTTTCAAGCTCCTCCAAGTGTATCTGTAAAAGCCTGAAACACTTGACTGCCCGTACAAATTTGGGCACCCAAGAGTTTAGGAAAAACAAAACAAAACAAACTCTGAGTCAGTCATGGGACTGGTGTGAGTAAACTCCAACCACTTATTTAACTTTAAAAATCCTTTCAAAAGAAAAGATAATAGTAAGACCAGCCCACACATAAACATGGACGGTTTTTACCTTACTATAACCCAAAACATTTTGATATCAAATCCAGTGATATTATAATAATGTCTACATCAAGTAAATAACCGAATAGCAGAACGCTTGCATCTCACGCTCCACATATATAGTATAAAATCAAAAACCGCATGGCGCTTATTGGCGATTGGATTTCCAACTTGACAAGGTATGGGACCACCTTCCGATGATGTATCTCTAGAGACGAATACACTTGGGTTCAACAAGAACGTCTTGCAACCCGGCCCACACATGACCGACCACTCATTTCGCTTGAGTGTATCGAATGTATATCACCAACGGTTGGACTCAAACCACCGTTTCCCGAATGGGCAGAATCGATAGATTTAGAAACAAAAGGAATTTCTCTAGATAGGTGATTATACACCCTAATGGGTGCGACCCACATAGCCATGCTGCCTGCCCGATTTTTGTCCTTTCCCGGTTGTTGAGGCCTGAGGCTACGATTACTTACCATTCCTTGATAACACAATCACTTTGAATGCCACATTGTCAGATCCGTTAATCACTAGTTGAGTTTGCACAAATATTCTGGATATTATGCTAAGGGATAAGTCCGTTGCAACCATATACATTCATACAGACCAACCCATTTGATCATTGGAAATACTTTGTCAGACATTCGTCCATTTACGTTCGTTCTGGGATTGAACGAAACCGAAGGCACCATTTCTATTAATAGAAAAAGCCCTTGCACTTCACTCCGTCTTCAATATATTCAGCATACTTGGTTCGCAACGCTTATGCCGATACGGAGTGGTTCTTCGGATAATAATCCAACCGGTCTCTCCATATTGACAATGATGGTCAAAAACTTCGATAGTCTGTGATTTAACTATCGAATAAAAACAAGTGTTCAATCAAACATATCAAACAAATCACTGGGCCCTTTAATTAATATTTCATTAATTAAATCTCTTCTATATCCTCTTATCGATATTTGTTAACCAAATATTTTCAATAATCATCTCGGCCTCTTATGTCATTTGGAAAACGTTTCCAAACATTAACTTCTTTTATTTTCTATATATTAGAAAATGTCTCTATTTGCAATTTGAAACAATTCTAATCACTTGTCTCTATCCCCTTTTGTTTACAACATTCGATTTTTATATTCACTTTACTATCGAATCCAATATGTCGATACAATGATTTCAAATTATCAAAATATCTTAAAAATATCCTAACTCCTTAAATTCCCGGAAAATTTCGCCATAACCTCCCCTGTATCGGGAGCATCGGGAAATTTCAAATAGCTTCCCGGTATCTTTCCCAATCAAAAAGAAAAAGGAAAAGCCAAGCGGCTTGCCGATACGGCGCATAAAACCCATATATGAATTAAACATGTACCTTTTTGTCGAGCACATACATTAAAAATCTTCATATACTTTATATACTTCATTCCATACCTGTCCAACACCTGTTCACCTGTTTTCCATTCAGTTTAACTCAATCCAATCGTTTGAATTCAGTTTCACTCATTTATTCTTTAATTAGCTATTTTGCCTATTTTACTTCTTTGTTTGAACATAACACGTTCAAACAAAATATTTAACTCGTTCATAACCAAATCGAATTTCGATTTCAATTCTAGTTTCCTTTTCTATTTCGAATATAAATTTTTAAATCGAATTCACTTATTTAAAGCTCATTATTCATTCGAAATCTCATTAACTAATTTCTATTCGAATTAGTTAACTCTATTCAATAAATCAAAAATCTGATTTCTATTTCAGAAATCAACTC
Source organism: Allium sativum (assembly GCA_030737875.1). Lineage (NCBI taxonomy): Eukaryota > Viridiplantae > Streptophyta > Magnoliopsida > Asparagales > Amaryllidaceae > Allium > Allium sativum. The sequence continues at coordinate 195,460,182 of CM060910.1, read as the reverse complement.
ATTACTCCACTGGAGTTCACATATATTTTATAACTCACATCTGGATTTTTTTAAATAGAAATTTCGATTTTTATTGGCTTAAAATCCTTTAATTTAATTAAATAAACCGTTATGGTTTTATAATGGTTCTGGCGCTGTTTTTCTGAAAATTTGATTTTGACATAACTCAAAATCTATACGACGAAATTCAGATTTTTCTCTTTCATTAGAAAACTATTATCAAATCGGTCCTGACGTTTCTTGTTTCGAAGAATTCCGACTTCAATCGAGTTCTATATATTCAATTGAAGTTCGAATCGCCAATTTACGAACTGCAGCGCTGCGGCGAGTTCGTTTTAATTATATATATATATATATAAAAACTTTTAAACTTCTTTAAAATGAATTCAATTCCATTTTAACTCTGTTTGAATTCCTTGATTCAAATTCCAATCTCACTTTTGAATTCTATATTTCAAATCCCAATTCCTTTTCTATTTGATATTCAAATTCAATATTTGAATTTCTATTTGAATTCCCTATATTCAAATTCTAGACTTGAATTCATTTGAATTCTCTTATTCAAACTTTATATTTAAATTCCCTTGGAACTTCTGTATTCCAATTTCTATATTTGAATTCTATTGGAATTCAAATATTCAAACTCCTTTTTAAATTCTATATTCAGAATTCCATAATTTAAAACCCATTTGAATTTCATATTCAAACCCCATAGATCAAATCCTATTTAAATTCAATTTGAATCTCTTATATTCAAATTTCATTTTTCCATTTCCGACCCCATTTGAATTTCTAATATTCAAATTCATTTTCAACACCATTTGAATTTCTAATATTCAAATTCATTTTCAACACCCTTTGAATTTCTATTATTCAAATTCATTTGAATTCCCTTGAATTCAAATTCCATTTCAAAACCCTTTGGATTTCCTATTTGAAATCCTATTTGAAATTCCATTTCCCATTCTACTTTGAAATTCTATTTTCAAAGTTTATTTCAAATTCTATTTTTGAAATCTCATATTCAAATTTCTACTTGAATTTCTATATTCAATTTCATGTTCAAATTCAATACTTGAATTTCTATTTCAAATTTCTATTCAAATTTCATATTTGAATTCCATTTCAAATCTCTATTCAGATTTCACATTTGAATTCTTCTTTGAAATACCATATTTCAAATTCTATTTAAATTCTTCTTTGAAATTCTATTTTCAAAGTCTATTTCAAATCCTCTTTTGAAAATTCTATTTTTAAATTCTATTTCAAATTCTATTTGGAAATTCTATTTCAAATTCTCTATATTCAAACACCATTGAAAGTTCTATATTCAAATCCACCTTGGATTTTCTATTTGAATTCTAAATTCAAATTTTCTATTTCCTTTTCTTTTTGAATTCAAATTTCCATTTCCTTTTCTTTTGGAATTCAAATTTCCATTTCCTTTTCTTTTGGAAATCAAATTTCCATTTCCTTTCCTATTATTCAAATTCTATATTTAAATTTCCTTTTGAATCATATTTTCAAAACACTTGTATTCCTATTTCTGAATTATCAAATGATAATTCTTTTCACTTCATTTATAACTTCGTTATAAAAGAACTATTTATAAACTTCGTTTATAAAGAAACTACTTGTTTTATTTTTCAAAAACAAGGTTATAATTTTATTTCCATTTAAAATTCAAATTCTATTTAAAAATAGAATTTCCCCTTTTTAAATCTCAAATCTCCTTTTAATTGGCCCAGTGATATTTAAACACACAAAGCAATGAATTATTTATTTTTCTAACACGTCATATATAACAATATATATGCAAACAAATAAACAAACAGATAATATATTTTTGAGGAATCCAGTTGGATTCCTCCAACCTGTTTTCCTGCATCCACAGATGTTAGCACATAAATAATACCAATTCTGCTTCGTGGCAGAATATCGCGGTATAGAAGGTCATCCACTAATCATAGCGTGGGGCGTATAGGGTAATCATCCGCTATGAAACTGCGGGCATCCGCTAATGAGACTGCGGGAATCCAACCAATCAATCAACCCAATATATATATATATAGCCTAAATAACTAATATATATAAACCAGCAGAAAAATCCAAACAAGCAACAACAATTATTTTTAGCGAAATAAAAATAATTAGAAATAAAAGGTGAGTGAGATTTACTCACCGGGATTTCGTTTGCGCTGAATCCCCAGTAAAATTCCATATCATCGCAACCATGTATCTTTCGAAAAATCTGCTTTGGACCTATGATTTATTTAATTTAATTACCGATTAACTACTTATTTAATTTAATAAATTCCCATCTTATAAAATAGTTTTAAAATAAACATTTAAATTTTAAATTCAAAAATACCTTATCACCATGCTTAATCCTTTATGGCATAACATCGAATACCTTACATTCACCATCCGACTGTTACCAAGGAACTGACCACGAACTGAGCTCCGATCCCCTTCTTCTAGCTATCCCGAACTCGAGACTCTCGTTCGAGTAAAAACTGTCGAGCTCTCTGAATTATCGTTGCTGCTTTGATAAGGGATTTCGGTGGATGCGGGTCGCTACGTCAATCCCACCGTCGATCCCAAAAATCCACAGCGGACCTCCAGACACTAAATCGAGTTCATCGTAGAACTCGAGTTCAACTCCTCCCTTACTGCCGACCCATATTTCCATCTAAAGCCCTAATTTCGAATCTGGAGTTCGATCGCACCATCCAGAGACGCACCAAAATCCTTCATCTGCAACGTTTTGCGAGCTTCTACACTAACCTTCTTCCGCCTCGCAATTGGAAAAATCCGTTCGAACCCCATCGCCATAAACCTAGCATGCCTCAGTGAAGTTGAACACCGAGTCTTGGCATCGCACTTAAAACAGACAGTAGGAGAGTGAACGCTAGCTCCCTACGAGCTTCAACAAATCGATTTCGTGAAGTTCCGAATTGTGATTTGATTAACTGGGAGGAAAAAAAAATCGAATAAACATGAGAGGGTTTTCGGATTTTTAAGAATGAAAACAACGGGGACAATGTATTTATACAAAAGCGAAAGCGAAAGAGAGACAGAAGTACGAGGCCATTAAGATTATGTCTGCTTGGTAGTGAAGCTTGGGGACAAAGCTGTTGGCTCGAGGAAGCTATAGTCCTGCGAAACGAAATGCTTAGGGTGGCTGTGGTACTTTGGTTGGCTTGATATCCAACACTTAGCTGGCCTAAATTTTTATTTTTATTTAATTTTTAATTAATATGAATTTATTTGATTTAAAATTCCCGTTGATTACGAACTCTGCTTTTAGCGTAGTAACTGACACCCATAGGGTTATACTACTATTCTGAAAATACTAGGACAGATTCCATGGCCTAATTTGAATGTCTGGAAAAGATATCAATTTAACTAACTTTTTAAATTTAAATTCAATTGCTTAAAATATAAATAGATTTTAAATAATTAAATTCATCGAAATTAAATAATTAACTATTGTCCCAATTCAAATGAAATTTATATTAATAGACTGAACTGTTTAAATTCAGATTTTAACTGCGACTTCAATTATACTTCGTATTACAATAATTTGATATATTCGATCGAAATCATTTTTTTTTTCTTTTTTCGATAACATTAAAAGAAAAATTCATTTATATTATCAATTTAATATTTAAAACCATATTAAATATTAAAAATTTATCGTTCAAAAAAAAAAAAAAAACTGGGTCGTTACATCAAGCCTCATCAACTGGAAAATTATAGAAATCGGGCAGGCAGCATGGCTAAGTGGTCATACCCAAGTAGGGCATATTGTCACCATCTAGAGAATATTCATATTTGTTACTTCTTTCAATTCTGTATCTCCTGGAAATGGTTATGTTGGTATACCAAATGTAAGGTGACAATATATTCGGAACATTCAAGCGAAATGAATGGCCGGTCATGTGTGGCCGAGTTACAAGATGTTCTTGTTGAACTCTAGTGTATCGCTTCTAGAGTACACTGATCGGAAGGTGGTTCCATACCTTGTCATAGTTGGAAATCCATTACCCAATAAGAGCCCTCGGTTTTGTATATTATATATGTGGAGCGTGAGATGAAAGCGTTCTACTAGATTGCTATCTACTTGATTTAGACATTACTATAATATTAGAAAATATTGATCTTAAGAAATATTTTGAGTTATCGTAAGTTAAAAACCTTCCATATTTATGTGTGGATCGGTCTTACGGCTATCATTGCCTTTGAAAAGGATTTGGAAAAGTTAAACCAAGTGTTTGGAGTTTACTCACACCAGTCACATGACTGACCCAGAGTTTATTTTGTTTTGTTTTTCCTTAAACTCTTGGGTGCCCAATTTTGTACGGGCAGTCAAAGTAGTCGGGATTTTACAGATACTTGGAGAGCTGGAGCAGGAGGCTTTAAGACTATATAGCTATTGTTATTTCCACTATGTTGTAAGTGTTGTACTCTGATAAATGTTATTGTATACATATACTAGTTTTATTTCAAAGTAATGTTATATTTTATTCGTTCCGCTGTGAGATTCGTGCTACTCTGATTCTGTTGTTGTGATCTTCTTCTTTTTCTATTCTAATTTTCTATCTTATCTATTCTCACCCTCTAACTTCTTTCTATTAACTATCCGGTATTTCCGATGCTTGGATAGTCGGCATTGGGTTTATGTCGATTACCATGGTCGCGAATTCCACGGGTCGTTACAGGACCGTTGGAACTCTGTCAAACTTGAGACTCTGGAGGAAGAGATCTCATGGGATCAATTTCAAGCAAAGTTTGAAGCAAAATTTATCTCCACTGTGCAAAAATCAATTTTGTTTAAGAGATTTGTGGAGCTTAAACATAATGGTCACCCAGTTCTTGACTATATTTCTGACTTCGAGGCTTTGTCGAAGTATGCTCATTCATATGTGGATACTCCTTATCAAAAAAATGAGAAGTTTGTCCTGGGGTTGGATGAATACCTTAGGAATCAGCTTTTGGATCAGCTCGATGATAGCTTTGAGAAGATCGTCGAGAAGGCTTTGAGGCATGAAAATCTGTTTCCTAAGAAGATGTTTGTTGTTACACCTAAGGAAGAGCAGAAATTACAGCAAGATGGTAATAACAAGAAGAGGAAGCAACAACAACAGAAAGGGAAGAATGGCCAAAAGAATCCTAAGAGTGAGGTGGTTTGCTTTAACTACCAATAGAAAGGCCATTTTGCTAGTGAATGCAAGAATTCCAAAGCTGAGACGAAGTGCTTCAAGTGTGGAAGGCCTGGGCATGAGAAGAATGATTGTCCAGAATTAGCTAAGGGCAAGCAGGTTGTGAAGGCATATGCTTTGGAAGTCGTGCCAACTTCTTCGAGAGTGCCTACTATAGAGGAAAAGGGAAAGGGTGTCATGGTGTAAGGTACTCTTTCTGTTAATGGTGTTTTAGTTCGTGTGCTTTTTGATAGCGGAGTATCATATTCATTCATTTGCAATTAGCTTGTGTGCCGCTTGGGTTTGGAACCCGAGATTTGTGATAGACCATCGATCGTGACTATTCCAGTTGGGGGTTTGTCCAGTTTGTGCATGATTTTACATGGTCTAGTGTTGTCGAGTCATGGTTGCTCTTTTGTGTGTGATTGCTTTGTTCTTAACTTCACTGGATTTGGGAGAATCTTGGGCATGAATTGGCTCAAGAGGTATGTGGCAGGAATGAATTGCGAGAAGCTAGAGGTAAGGGTCGAGGATGTGAAAGGGCAAAATGTATTGATTAGATGTAAGTGCGAAGAGGGTGTCTTCGTGAGTTATCTATATTCGCTTGGGATTCCATAAGAAGATCTGCCATTAGTGTTGATCGCTAATGAGTATAAGGATGTCTTTGACGAGGTCAAAGGGTTGCCGCCACATCCTGAGATCGAGTTTAGGATCGATTTGGTTGAGGGTGCTAGACCAATCGTTATGCCTCTCAAGCGGATAGCGCTTAAGGAACAATAAGAGTTGGAGGTGCAAGTTCGTGATCTTTTGGGAAAAGGATTCATTCAGAGGAATGTATCCGAATGTGGTGCACCGGTCGTGTTTCAACCAAGGGAAATGGCTCGTTAAGATTGTGTGTGGACTATCGTGAGCTGAACAAGGTGACTAAAAAGAACAAGTATCCGTTGGTAAGGATAGATGACTTGTTCAATCAGCTTCACGAAGCCAAAGTGTTTTCCCAGATGGATTTGGCAACGGGATTTCACTAGTTGAGGGTGGAAAAGGATAGTGTGCCAAAGACTGCTTTTAGGACACCATCCGATTTCTTCGAATGGTTGGTGATGCCATTCGGGTTGACTAATGCGCCAACATATTTTGTGGATCTTATGAATAGGATTTTCAGAGATTAGTTGAACAAGTTCGTGCTTGTGTTCGTGGATGATATCCTGTTTTACTCTCGGAATGAGGAAGAACACAAGACGCACTTGAGAGTTGTGTTGGAAATCTTGCGGAAGCTTCAGCTGAGAGCTAAGTTTGTAAAGTGTCACTTCTGGAAGAGTGAAGTGAGGTTCTTAGGCCATGTTGTTTGTGGAAATGGGATAGCAATTGACCCCACTAAAGTAGTAGCAATCCAGGACTGGGATAGGCCTAAGAATGCGACAGATATTCAGAGTTTCCTTGGGTTGGCAGGATATTACCGAGGTTTATCAAGGATTTCTCCAAGTTAGCTGCACCGCTGATAGGATTGACGAAAAAGAACCAAGTGTTCACATGGTATGCAAAATGTGAACAAGCGTTCGGGATCCTGAAAGAGAGACTAACGAGTGCTCCTGTATTGACCATTCCAAGTGGGAATGAAGAGATGGTTGTGTATACCGATGCATATGGTATTGGACTCGAAGCAGTACTGATGCAGAAGAATAAGGTTGCGGCCTACGCGATTCAACAGTTAAAGCCGCATGAGAAGAATTACCCAACTCATGATTTGGAGTTGGCGGCGATTGTCTTTTCTCTAAATATGTGAAGACTTTACCTGTTGGGAGTTCGATTTGAGTTGTTCACAGATCACAAGTTGTTGAATTATCTTTTCTCCCAAAAGGATTTGAATCTTCTACAGCAACGGTGGTTAGAGTTTCTGGCATCGTATGATTTTGGTACAACCTATACTCCTGGTAACGGTAACATAGTTGCAGATGCATTAAGTCGAAGGCATGCGAGTTTGGGAGCGATGTTTTCAGAAGGGAAGAGCCTCGAGTATTCAGCAAGGTTTGATTTCAGGACAAGATGTGAATTGGAACCTGAAATGTTGGCAAGCTTATCGATAAAACCTACACTTATCAAAAGAGTTGGCGAAAGCCGGAAGCGAGATGCTAAGTTTGTCGAGTTTATCCAGAGATTGGAACCAGAGGATAGAGAGTTCGAAGTCGATCAAAAAGGTTGGCTTCGAAAGCAAGGACGATTAGTGGTTCCTAGTATTAATGGATTGAGAGATGAGGTTCTGAGAGAATGTCATCACTCGAAGTTGACGATTCATCCCAGTAGTAATAAGATATATCAGGACATGAAGCGAGTCAACTACTGGGAGGGGATGAAGCGAGATATTGGAAAATTCATTTCCAAGTGCATGAACTGTCAATTGATGAAAGCTGAACAGAAGAATCCGAGTAGTTTGCTTCAGCCATTGGAAATTCCTACGTGGAAGTGGGAGCGGATATCGATGGATTTTATCGATGGACTACCTAGAACCAGGATAGGAAATAAAGGGATTTGGGTCATAGTGGATCATTTGACCAAAAGTGTGAGATTCATTCCTGTCAAGATGACTAGGACGACATTGAAACTGGCTATACTTTATGTGAAATGGATAGTTCAATTTGATGGTATCCCAAAGAGCATAGTGAGTGACCACGATCCATTATTTACAAGTGGATTTTGGAAGAGTTTGCAAGAAGATTTGGGAACCTAGTTGTGTTTAAGTATAGCTTACCATCCCCAAACTGATGGTCAAACCGAGAGGGTTAACCAAGTTTTGGAAGATCTCCTTAGGGCTTGTGTGTTAGACTTCGGAGGATCATGAGAAGACCACCTACATCTAGTGGATTTTTCGTATAATAATAGCTATCAATCGAGCATTAGGATGGCACCATACAAGGCATTGTATGGAAAGCCGTGTAATTCTCCAACATATTGGTTAGAAACTAGAGGTAAGTTGGTACTTGGGCCTGAAATGATTAGAGAGGCCTCGGATTGTATCGAGATCATTCGGCAATGAATGAAGGCGGCCTAAGATTGTCAGAAGAGTTATGCTGATAAACGTTGAAAAGAATTAGAATTCGACGTAAGCGATATGGTTTCGTAAAGATTTCACCGTTCAAGCATATGGTTAGATTTGAAAATAAAGGGAAGTTAGCTCCTAGGTTCGCTGGACCATTTCCGATAGTCGAGCGAATTAGAAAGCTCGCATATAGATTGGAGTTACCCGAGAAGATGTCGAGCGTGCATAATGTGTTCATGTGTCATTTCTATGGAAGTTCTTGCATGATTCGAATGTAGTGGTATCTCCGGAACAATATGAAGACCTAGAAGTTGAGATCACGGCTACGAGACCTCGTAAGCCACTTCGTGTTGTGGGAAATGACACGAAACAGCTTAGGAGGAAGGCAGTTAAGCTAGTCAAGGTACAATTGAGTGAAGATGGCAACGTTTGTACATGGGAGACGGAAGAAAGCATGAGGGCGACTCATCCAGAGCTCTTCGTCGGTAGGACCCTTTGATATCGTATCATCGTTATATCGTTGTATCTTATTGTTGTTTGATAGAATTCCGCATGTTAGGATAAGGCTATGGATGCATGGCATGATGGTTGCTGGTTTGGATGATATAATTGGCTTCTCATGGATGATAGGCATGCGGAATTGTTGTGGTTGTTTGTGCTTGCTTGGAATTTCGGGGGTGAAATTCTTGAGGGGTGAAAATGTAACATCACGCATTTTACATATCGGAAGATCATAAAATATTTTTATTTTGTTCCATGAGGGTTGTATCATTCTCATGTTTTGATATGTTGCTTATGGGGATGTGAGACATGTCCATAATTTTTACCAAATTTGTTTGTGACTATTTTTCCCTTGTTAGTATTGTACAAGGTATAACTTTTGACTCAGGTCGAATCAGAAGGTGAGACCTATGCCATTGGGAAGGAATTGATGTTTTCCTTTTCGTTGAGTGGTTACATTAAAGGTTTGGCTCAGCGGTTTGGGAGAAATCGTTGTTTTAAGGTTTTTCAGTTGGTTGTCCAGGTTTTGGGAGCCTAATGGGCTGATTTGGGAGAAGCCCATTAGGGGGTTAGCGGAAACTATAAATACGGATAAGGGATATGGGAAATGGTTTTAGTTTTCCATTCTCTCATTTGGAGGTCTTGAGCTCCTCCTTCCTCTAACACCTTTCCACCATTAAAAATCCAAATCCAAGGAGGGAATCATAGATCTACACCAATGCAGGCTAGATCTACATCAATTGAAGCAAGGATTCATCGGACCAAGGTGTTTGGTGCGAGGTGCTTGTTGTCTGGATTCTAATTTTATCAATTTTAGCTTGTTTTGGGAAATCGGTGAGTGACATGCATCTCTCACATGGATTCAATAAAGTGTATGGGTGTTTGTTCATATTTTTCATCAAATGTAAGTGTTTTCCCATAGATCTATGGATTGGTAAGTCCATTTTCATGTATATCACCTTATGATCTGATTTAGTAAGTTTAGATAGGGAATTTCTATGATATTTCAAGTGATTATACAAGTTAGATCTATAATTTTGCTCATATGTATATTTATGGTTATTTTGGTGAATTTTACATGATTATTGATGGAGTTGACATAATGCTGTTATTATTGATTTCATATCATGCTTGTGGTCATATTGGATGAACTGGTTGTGTTGGTTTCGACTAATGTATCGATTTGCCAAAGTTTTGGTCAGAATTGGAGTTGCATTGGAGGATGCTAGTTTTGGGTCGCACGTACAGGGTCGATCGCGCACCGTAGTATGGTTTTCATGGGGAACAAGATAGGAGCAGGGTCAGTCGAGCGAGCCTAAGGGAGTGAGGGTCGGCTGAGCGAGCCTGGGTTTGATCTCATTGAGTGGTGGGTCGAACATGTCAGGGCCGAGCACGCCAGGGTCGAGCGAGTCAGGGAATGATGTAATGGTTGGGTTGGTCGAGCCTAATCAGGGTCAAATGCTCTTACCAAGGTGTGTTCCAAAATGGTTGGGCCAGGGTTAGGTCGGTCGAACCAATGATCAGATCAACCCCTTAGAGGAAGGGCTAAACAAGGGGGGCAACGAGTAGGGGAAATGGAAGTTTGGGCTCTAGAAGGATTTGGTGTTGCTCATATTTTACAAGAGATGCTTACTTATAAATCTGATCATACTAAAGTCGCTCCAACCTAGAGTAGAGGAAGGTGGCCGGTCCATGGTGGGTTGGTCGGTCCCAGATGGTAGGTCGGTTTAGCTAAAGGGTTTGGCAGCGCTTTTAAACGCTGTGGTTGATGGCCTAAGTGTTGTGGTCTGTTTCTTTAGCAAATGTTGATGAATGCTATGAACTATATTAAACCTTATATTGATGTTGTTTGGTTTGATGATGATAATGGCTTCAATGAGAGTCCAGAAGGGGATGTTCGAAGTGTTGAATGTGTTCGTTGATCGGTGTAGACCAACGTGGAAGGTGGCAACTCAAAGGTCGTGAGTTGATGGATAATGGTTATTCAAGAAGGTTGCTTGAGCTATGAAGAGTCGTCTGGTTGGATGACTAGAGATGTGAAGGCCGAGAGATTTTCGTTGTCGTAAGTTCTAGCAGGCTTGAAGCAGGGGTACAATAAGGGCACCTAAAAGACCGGAAGGTTACCGGTCGAGTACCCCGGGTCATGTAGAAAGGCCTAGTTGTCAAGGTTGGACATATGAAGTTTATGCTAGAACTGGGGTTGCCATTAGCCCTTGACTTATGGCAAGGTTGGCCATCATACGATTAACGATGGTTTCAAAGAAGGATTGGCGGTGATAGCCAGGGTCGGTCATAGATGATTGGTTGTCCTGTTTGTACTACCTCATATGGACTATCCAAAGTCGAGGGAGATGTTCCTTGAGTGCTTGACTGATATCGGTTTAGGCCTCTGGGGAGAGTGCTTGAGGGATGTTAAACTCGATTAGGATTGTCTGCGTGAGACCTATGTAACCTGGATGTTATGAGTGCTTACCATGGTTAAATGGTTGTTCTGATTTCCATGGGCAAATTGTTGTTACTATATTATGGATTGTAAAGGCTATCACTGTCGGATGTGAGGAAGATGGGTGTCAGTTCTTCTCTGGTGTTGGGTAGTGGTTGGTGGGTCTGCCCATTTTCATATACTTTATTGATGAAGTTTGTTAGCTGTTTTATTGCTCATTAAGACTGTTGTCTGACTCAAGGTTTTATGTTTCCTCTTATTACCTTGTGTTTTTCATCCGGTTGTGGATGGGCAGGCTGAGTAACACGTGACAGGTGATGCTTTAGTGAGGACGATGATGCTGATCGATGGTGAGCAGGTGGCTCACGTACCAATTTTATTACTATCTAGTATTTTTTGTTCCGTTGATTCTATATACTCTGAGGGATGTAGTGAGGACCTTTGTACAGAAATATTATCCTAAGTTGTTTGGATATCTCTACTGGTTCTGTTAATAGTTTGCAGTTTCTATGCAAGCGAATTTCATAACTGTTACCTATGGTATATATATTCTATTATATTTTATCCTTATGATGTGAGATTTGTGATAGGTTCCGCTTGTGTTTACCTCCTCTGATGATCGTCCATAGCTGCTGTGCACACCTTTTAGCACATTATTCCTTTACTTAGGGCGGGGGCTGTGGGCGGGCGTGACACAGACCATCTCTTCCTAGAACTAAATTCTAATATTTGGTGAACCCCTACGAAATATATAAATAAAAGGTCTTATTGAAGAATGGGTTGGTGTTGTAAAGTTCAAATTGAAGAATTATTCTGATGGGTTGCAAAAGGCGATTGTTCACCGTGTCTATAACAGATTATGTTAAGGAGCCTAAGTACGAATTTTTTTCAATAGAACACATGGCATGGGACAAAAGTGGGTTACCAAGTCCATTTCGGAAGTTAACAAGGTATATGAGAACTATCTCCAGCTTCAAATTGATTTTAAATAAATGTTTGGAAATCTCACCTTCGTAATGTTGCCTCTCTAATTGTTTTGGCAAACTTGAAGTTAAAATTATCTCAGAAGACCTAAGGGTTTAGCTTAGACATATAACTTATTCATGGTTTTTGAATGGTAATTGATACCATTTACCTGAGTAGTCATACCACAGTATCTGGGATTATCATTTCCAAGGGTAGAGTGAGGTTAAAGCCTTCTTTGGTTATTTTTGCGCCTTGATATTTGTATGAATCCCTAAAACAAACCATTTAGTGGCAGTGAGCAAATAGAAATCTTTCTAGGTTATGCTCGAGTAGCCTTCTTCTGTATAACAGCCCCGATAGGAAACTTTTAGAGACAAAGACACCCTAGATGGAACTTCTTTTGGCATCAGCAAGAAAAAGCCCCTTTGGCTTCAAAAGCTTAACCAACATTTAATGATGAGATAACAAAGGTCTATAAATGTTCTTTTGAGAATGTAGGAAGCCTTATACGGCTTAGAAATCGAAACCTTGATTAGGGTAATACATAACAGAAGTCTAGAATTTTATTTTTGAAGTATATACAAAACTTATGCAGCTTAAGAAGATCAGGACCCATATTAGGGTAATAGGATAATAGAGGTCTAGAGAATATATCTAAAATAGATGGAGCCACTTTCGGCCAGGAAACTCAAATTCGGGAAATTGGAAAATAGAAGTCTAGGGATTACTTTCTGAAAATAGACGGAGCCTCTTTCCGGTTAGGAAACCCAAATTCAGGTATTGAGAGCCATAAAAGTACAGAATAGCCTTTTTAGGCTTTGATGGAGCAATCCTCGGGTTTTTAAGGAAAATATAGAATGTTCTCTTCCGGTTTAGTTATGAAAGCATTTTCGGTTTATTATATTTTAGGCCGTTATAGGCTTTTTTAAAGTATAGGCTTTGCGTGCTTTAATTCTCCTTTACGGCTCTCGTTCCCTTCAACGGGACGGGTCATAAACAGAGGCAGTGCGTGTTTATGCCGAATCATCAGGGCTTGGTCATGTAAGGATTAGTGGCAGAGTGTGCTTCTTTTAGAGTCAGGCAAATGTCCCCGTGGTTGCCCGTCCCTCCTCTAGAGGGCGCCTTAACCCTGTCCTCAGGTGCGGTTACGGGCTTCGGTCCATCACCCTGTTCCTTAGGCGTGGATGATGGCTTACCTTCCTTTTTCTAGGAGGTGCGAGGGATATACCCGGGCCTTCGAGCCAAGCGGGTGATGCTCTGGGCTTACCCCAAACCAAGTAGAAAGTCTTATTTTTGAATCTTGTACATGTAGAAGTTCTTATATTAGGATAAAGTGTTATTAAATTCAAATATCTTTCCTTTACATAGTCTTTGAGTTTCCCTTTCTTTACAAATCCGGTAATTACTTTTGCTAGTGCATTACATTGGTTTGTTCCATGACCACTAGCTTGATGATAGAGGTAATAAGGCTTACCTATGGGTTTCTCAAATTTCGTAGGTTTCTTGTTATGAGGTAAGTAATCCAAATTATACTTGGTGGGTTGGTAAATTTCTTTGATGGAAGCTGTAAGATTAGACTTTTTCATTGTTATGGCTTAGACTTTCTTTTAAAGGTCATAATCTTTGACTTTTTAGAATTAGACAAGAACCCCATTTATTTTAGTCCACTTGCTTTTCTCTTAGTGTTTCTGGCAACTCCAGATCCATAGATAGGGTTTTCTTTATCCAATATCCATGGTACAATCCCTATCGTTTTCGTCGAAGAAGTATCGGGGTGTATGTCTTTACTATTTTGAATTTTATTCTTTATTTTTGCAAACAAATTGTCATCCTTTGGCAAGATCCTTTCGTAAACAAAGAGGAGTTCGATCAGATATGAAAGGGATTTATACTCCAATTGTCTGAGTCATGGATAACATTTCATTTTCATCGAGTTATTCTTAATGCTTCCATTTTTGAATTAATCCTTTCACAATAGGTTTCCAATTCTATGATATCCTTGATTTATTTCCTAGGTTTAATGAATCTGTTCCCAATATTGAACTGGCTTTATGCAGGAAGGGTTTCTACCTTCTTTTCCTTCAAAATTTGACTCAGATTTTTTTTTATTCCTAATAATTCATCCGAAGAAGTCTTACTTTTCTTATTGAGCTGTGGAGGTATCCGCTTCGTGCCTTCAAATTTATATCAAGCCTTTATAAAATACTCATTCGAATTGTAAGTATTCTCATTAAATCGTAACAATCCATGTCTAACTTATGTGGAAAGCTTCTTAAGGAGCTAGTTACTTTGGACAAATTTTCCCAGGTTAGTTCAATCGTGCAATTCATCATAATCTAAGTTTTTATCTGGAGCTTTTGAAGGGTTAAGAAGGAAATAAAGGTTTTAGAGGTTCAAGCCCTCTTTCTAACATAAAAAATGTTAGCCAAATTTATGGTTAAATCCTCAAAATAAGATCAGACTGTAGAATTCCTTGATTGCTTAAAGGAACGGTTCAGGTTTCTCTATTGTCTTTGTCACTGGGTTTTTGTAGCAATGCTTCTGTAGTATGATGAGAATGAATACCTGTAGTAAACAAAGCTAGTTATTAGTATCTCTTTCATTTCCAAGGGGACGACCCTCTCATGGAAGGTATGTTTCCTTAACATTTACTTCATGGTTTCAGAGCATCTCTTTCAAAAGAGTGTCCATTTATTAGTTTTCGTTGGATCCTTTTGGAATTTAATATACTTTCTATAGTTTCTTGGTAGGATTTTACAGGGGCTCAATGAGTAATAGAGCAACTCTAGAGGAGTCAGACTATTCTCTATAACCATCGAATATTAGTGTTTTGGTTAATCTTCAAAGGCCTCTATGTAATGGGAGTAAGGTCGTAATTATGAATGTGCTCACTGGTCAAGTTAGTCATCAATAGGGAAATTCTAATACGATTTCATACTATTGTTATGGATAAGGAATGGAAGGTTTTGTATCAATTATTTAAGCTTACTAAGGGTGGCCATAAGCTATATTTTTTGGTAAGGTGTAAGGGTTTGTTTTAGGTTTCCATTTATTGACCCGAAAACCAGACGTGTAGTGTTAGTGTAAAATAATAATAACATGTTCAACTGAACATAATTACATTTAGGGATTAATGAGATCTCTTCATTAATAAATTTATAGATTACAAACCCTTTTCCCCAAATTGATTTACAAATTTTGGTTTCACTCCGCAATTTGGAATCACAATTTTGGAAATAAACTGAATGTCCTACTCTTGGACCTATGGGAAACTATTTATAGGTGAGGTTGGATCCCCTTAGCTTTTGGGGCCTCGTTTAATCATTCCTTCATTGGGGTTTCTTGATGGTTATACGAAGGTTTATTTATTATCAAGTAGCTCGAGTCATCAATACTTCCAGGGTATTTCCATTCGAAAGTAGATCTAGATAGCTATATGAGGCATATGTGTGTGTGGGCACCTGACACATAGCGATAACATAATTTGGAATATTTTTTCTCCTGACATGATCAGTATCCTTATTGTGTTAGGTCCATTTCTAGCACTCTACATCTTTAATGAGTTTCTCCTCTGTGCCTTCTTCTTGTCTTCTGATCTTGCTGCGCACTTTGAGGCACATTTTCCTTTCGATACCTCCTTGGAACAGGCTTCCTTTGCTCGTGCCTTTGTTTACTGGAGAGGATCCTTTTGGAATATAGTCGAAAACATTCATCTGGACAAGATAGATATGTTCGTGATTCTTAGTCCCTTTCTATCTCTTCTAGCGCCTTGTTCTTGTCATTCTTCCACCGCCTTTCATGTTAGGCCAACAAGTCTGAAGCTGATGCCCTTTCGGTCAAACCAAAAAGGGACTTATAGTCTAAGAGAAAACTCTCTTTTTCTCCATTCTCATATTTCAAAGAACATACAGGAAGCTTAGCTCTACCTCCTTCGGAATGTCTTTGGTTCTTACGCTTCTTCACCTCGGTTCTTTTTCTCGATCTGCCTCGGTTATTTTTGGTGCTAACAAAACCATTTCACTTATTGGTGTGATCTCACTAGATGTCCACTTATTTATGAGCTAGCATAATATTATTCATATTAGAATATTTGTCTGACCAAAGTTTTTATTTTTCCTCTTTGAATCTCGTATGCTCTACTGAGCAGTTAAGGAGCAAGTTTCCGGTTTTAGCAATTTGGTGAATAAAGTTGGCGATGATATGTAGGAGACATTGTTAGCTATCTTAGGAGTTTATCTTGATTCCGCAGTGTTATTGAACTCATGTTTGAAATTATGTTGATGCTTTAACAAGTATTACTTTGAGTGCTTTGATTAATCTAGAGGTAATCTTCATGTGTCTCTCTAGAAGTATTTTGTATTTATATTTTATTCAAAAGTTGGGAAACATCATGCGACTATGTAATGCGCAAAATATGAAATGTAAAAAGCTATTTTGGAATTGACGCTAATTCTATTTTATATTCACATGCATTTGGTATTGACGATGATAACGTACCAATGGTCGATCGCTAGAAATTTATACTACAGATGATTGTTGCACCTATAGTGCTTTGTTTTGAGTCTCATAATGAGGGGATAATTGATCTTGGGATCACATATGAATTCCTCAACAGATATATAAATCACACATGGATTCCATACCTCAATAGGTTTCGTAATTAGACATAGATTTCTACATCCTGAATAGATCATAAACAAATACATGAGTTCGAGTATCTCAAATAGTTCTCCAATCTCCACATAGATTCTTGCATCTTGAACAATCATGAACCACTTCCAACCCATAGAACACAAATACGGTTTTGAAGTGGTTACAGTTCCAATTCATCTAACATAAGTAAACTTTCCCACTAATCGGTCATTCAAAAAACCAATCGATTCATGTTCCTGACGATGTCAACTCTGGTTATTTCAGAAATAACCGGGCAATACATAAGATCGGGAATAAACCAATAACGATTTAACTGACCGGAACTCTTTATCATTTCCCAACAGAACATTAAAATGCCTTTATATATATAATATAACATCATGGAAGACAACTATACAATATAATTTCTGTGTTTTTCATAGATATTTCCTATATTTGATCCTTTAGGGTTAATATAGAAAATGCTCCTTAGCACCTTTTTAAAAGGACTTATCTTTTAAGACGAGATTTGATAGCTAGTTATTTAAACAATCAAACAAACAACTAAACCAGGGATTTAAATTCAATAATAATGAATGTAATCGTATAAAGAAACC
Organism: Allium sativum; assembly: GCA_030737875.1. Classification (NCBI taxonomy): domain Eukaryota; kingdom Viridiplantae; phylum Streptophyta; class Magnoliopsida; order Asparagales; family Amaryllidaceae; genus Allium; species Allium sativum. Next base: position 195,442,785 of record CM060910.1, on the reverse strand, counting down.
ATTCCTTCCCGAACTCAGTTCCTTTAGAATGGTTATACATGGCATTCCTCATTTTTGAAAATAGACCATCATATTTTCCAAAATTTGCTCATATCTGAAGAGAGGTTTTGACCTAATATGGACGAGTTTATACTTCAGTTATCCGGGTCATAGGCTTCGATCTTTTTTTAGTAAACAACATTCAAAGCCTCCATCCTTAGTTTCTGCTCTTCATAAACCATGAATTTATATAAGTATATTCTATTGTAATTGGTTCTGAGGAACTTTGTTTGGAGGGAATCCTTCATGAAATATAAGCAGCATTTCTTAAATCATGTGGGAGCATTTTAGGCTTAATTCCATTTTCGATTCGTGTTTGATCAATTTAATGCATGTTAGTGACAACCCTAATTATAAGTAAGCAGAAGTTTAAGAGCGTTGGAGGGTCGAGCCATCCTTTAAGCGCCAAAAATGTTATCAAAAAATATGGGTTAACACCTCAAAACATGTAGTCCTTGTAGAATCCTTTAATTCTAAAAGGGATAACTCGGATCACACTGCCATTTTTGTCGTATAATGCATGTATATAACCTTTGTTAATGTGACGGCCCGCCCCGCACCAACCGACATTTACTCCAAAAGTGTGCTGTACACATGTCCAGTTAGCACGGGACGGATCGTCAGAAGAAAAAGGGAAGAAGGAAAGGGACTAACAAGGAACCTGTAAAATGTCTCACAGCGCATAGAACAAAATATAATAATAACATACTTGACATAAAACAGGTGAGACAGTGCATAAGCTGAAACAACTAACATAGCAGCGGAAAATCCAAGTATAGCTTATGATCCAAAGTTAAACATTATTACAACTTTTCTAACTGTCTCAAGGACAAAAGAAAGATAAAGGAGGTACGCTACTAATGCCCAAGTAGCGACCACCAACGACACAGGGAGAATATCTATATATCATACGTGGAAGCCTCCTGCTCGCCTCCGAATCAGCTACTCGCGCATCACCAGCTAACCTATCTCTAGTCTGCTGCTCGTGTGAGCACCCAGAGTAATAAGAGGAGACATAAAACTCTGGGTCAGATATAAAGCCTGGTATGAGCGATAAGCATCTAAACAGAACAATAATAGGTAGACTAAAACATACCTGGACCTGCAACCAAAGAGTTAGCACTACATACTGTACAACACTCTAAGGTGCCACTTCAAATGGTGTAAAGATAACGGGGGTGGGGTGTGCATGTCATAGTGATGGCAAACAATCAAACATAGCAACCATCCTCACATCTATCACTCAGTGCATAAAGCATACGATATTCACCACTTCGATCACCCAACATACCTTGCTACGATCATTTTGCCCCATGAAGTCATAAATGGCTTCACTGCACTGATAACGTAGCACTGATCCTTTGCTATGTCCACTTTGCCCCATGGAGTCGCAATGACCCCACTGCACTGGCTCATAGCCTCACTAATCCTTTACTATGTCCACTCTGCCCCATGGAGTCACAATGACCCCACTGCACTGGCTCATAGTCTTACTACGCATCACTTTGCCCCTCGAGTCGTAATGACTCTACTGCACTGATAACGTAGTCTTGCTACCATCACCTTGCCCCTCGAGTCATAATGACTCTACTGCACTGATAAGTAGCCCATCATCCATTTTCAGTGGTGAATCGAAGTTATAAACGTCGACAACTCCTTAGCACACGTCCCGCAGCAAACCCCAACTACGAAGTGAACTCATTGGTTCCCAACTAGATCCTGAGCTCTAACTTCCATTTGGACTACCTTTGCATCTCGGGTTATTGGTCATCACCGGGTCGGTTCGGGTTCCCCTTCTAACCATCGGTTCGGGTCGGGTCCTCTACCATGAGTTGGTTCGGTTCGTGGTCTTCTTCTGGTAACGGTTCGGTTCAGATTCACAACGTCGCATTGGTTCGGGTCGGTTCGGGTTGTCGTCTCCCATTCAGTTCGTGCTCCAGCTTCTGTTGCCTCCTCTGGTCCCGTTCCCTATTCTAATCCGATCTGATCCCTTCGCCATACTCCGGTTCGAGCCCTTCGTCCTTCAGTCGATCTGATCCCCAGCTTAACCAACATGGCCTTCCTTTTTGCCAAGCCTCTCAAGTGTTAAGTTCCGATCCGATTCGGATGTCCTTGCCCGTCTACTTATCCGATCCGAGCCCCATATCTGATCCGATCCGGTTCAAAACCTGCACTTTTTCTGAGACTTTTCCAGCGAGTGTTTTACGTCATTCGACGACGTTTTCGACCATTCTAACTATTTAAATCAATCACAAAGCATACCATACAGTCATAGCAACATGTGTAATCAACCACAAACATCAAAACAACAATATGATAGGTTAAAGTGGATCAAACCTAGTCAAAACCCCATATTTCCCCTTAAGCATGTTTAGGTGAAACTAATGATGTGATTAGCAAAACTTAACCAAATTAACCCAAATTCATATCAGAGGTCTAAAACATCATTTCGAATTTTATAAATATTTTTCCAGTATTTTATCATGTTTAAATTCGCTAATTAGCACTAATTACCCCTAATTAGCCATAATTAGTGAGGAACTATGCAAATCACTCACCTTCACCACAAATAAACTTAGATCTGAAGTAAATCTCTGATTTGATGCGAATCCCAATGCTAAGCAGCAGCTCCAATGTTGATTTGGTGTAGACCTCCCTTGATTCGATGTTGTTAAGCTTAATCCTTGATTAGAAGATGATTTAGAGGTGATTTAGAGGTTGGAGGCCATTTTTAGGGTTTCTTGGAGATAAGTGGAGGCTAGAGAACTGAAATGATTCTCTAACTCCTTTCAGCCTCCCCATAACCCTAATCCCGAAATGGGTTATGGGCCCATTCACTAATCACCCTATTTGGCCCGGTTAAGCAGTTTTTCACCTTCCAAACCTTATTTCAGCCATATCTCTCAAACGGTAAGTCCGTTTTTCACATGTGACCACTCTACGGAAAGGTAAACCATCAAATGAATCTAATGGAAGTGGTTTCAGATCAAAATTCCTTTCCAATCAAAAGTTATGGCCAAAACAAGATCAGCTAGGGCAAAATGGTCATTTAAAAATCGACAAAAATCATGAACATGGGAAATGAGTCTATTGGTTGTTTCCCAAAGTTACATGACCATACGACTTCATATGGGAAAGAAATAAATATTTTACGATCCTCCGATGCGTAAAATGCGGGTTGTTACAGTTAATCTCCATAAGTGAATTCCTTAGAAAACAAGACATAATGATCAATTGTAGGCCGGTTAAAGTTCAAAAGACAATTCAGAAGAAGCTCTATTCTTTGATATGTAAATCTATACTATTTAACTTTTATTTATTTCGTAGTAAGCCTTTCAGTCAGGTCGTTTGATCCTTTTATAAGGTCATGGAACTCTTAAATTTCCTTTTTAGTGGATTATCTTGTAGGTTGTTGTTACTTATAGGATTTTGGTCTTTTTTATGAAGGACCTTTCAAATCCTCTGAAAGAGTTTAGGAATTGTATCCAGTTTGGGCATCTCGAGAAATTATCAATGGATTGCGAGTCATGAGTTTCAAACATTCTATCCTTAAAGTGACCATAGTCAACTCATACCCTCACCTATTGCTCTTCAAAGCTTCCTGAAGGTACATTTATCAAATTAATTCCTTTTTATGCTCTTAGTATTAAACCCGCAAAGTTATAAGATAATAGTAATATTATTATTAAGAATTTACCATTTTATTACTTCAATTGTGCTTGTAAATCTCTTTACTTATGAATTCAAGTGTCATGGACTCTTCTCCCAAATTGATTTTTAAATTAAGGTTTATGGCTCATACTTTCAGATATAAGAGTGAAAATTCAAAATTCGGTCCCCAATTCTGGACCCTTAGCATCGTATTTATAGACGTAGGTTGACTCCCCTTAGCTTTGTGGGTTTCGTCATGGTGCTTCTGAGGAAGTTCATACGAAGTCCCGATAAAAACGCATCTGATGGCAGGTAGATTGTGACTTTGATGTCATCCAAAATGGTAGTCAGCTCTCTTGAATGCTGGAGGATGAGCGACTATTGTAATGCCTCCGGATTCTCCCATCTTTGAACTAGAAACTAAGGGCTATTTCTCAGAGAAATAAGCTTGTGGGAGCGATCGACTTTTGACACTGCTTAAGGCATCGTCCTGTCCTGGATAATCTTCCTATTTACGCAATAATCATCTAATGGAGGCTTAAGCTCTTGGAATATTCCCATTGGATTGTTCGAGAGGCACACCAAGCTTCTTTCTAAGTGCTCGGAAATGATATCCCCGAAGTTCATCCCCTTTGGAGTTCATCGGAAAGGGCTTTCCTTGCAGGAAGGCATCCTTTGCTCTTTAATTTTGGGTCTAGAAGCAAGTATGAAAGGAATTTTTTTTAATTGTGCCGAAGGAAAGAATTTTTCTGATTGTGCCGAAAGTGTGCTATCTTTAATATCCCTTCACCTTAAATTTAGCTCTTAGTCTCTCCCTAGTCATTATGGTGCTAATATTATGGTTATTAATATTCTTCTGATGTTACAATTATGTTGCCAACTAGAATGATCTAAAAAATGATAATAATTGATAAGAAGATGAAACAGGCAAGGGTAAGGAATTTGATTAAGGTTTAACATGTGAAGTCGATTTTAGAAGCATTAATGTTTAGCATGAATATGAAAATAATGTGCTGAATGGAGTGCAAAATTTAAAAAATAAAATATAAGGAACTTGTGTTTATTGTATTAGTTTACCCATGGTGTATTAACTCATAAAAAAATGTGTGGACTAACTTAATAAAAGTGAAATTATGGATTATCTAACAAAATTTATGGATGAAAGTAAACATTATCTGCAAAAACCTAGATCTTAAAATTTTTTCACCTCAATATATCTTCCAAGAATCAAAATAAAATTGATCCTCTATCACCTTTATTTTTATTCTTGGCTATCTAGATCATATATTTAAACAATAATGAATGCTAGAAGGAAAAAAGAATATGATTTTGATTTATTTTGTGCAGTTTTAGTATTAATATGTTTGATTAACATTCTATTAATTGTTTATTTATGTATGCTTAAACATGATATACATTTAATTTTTATCATTTTTATCTGTTTTTGTTTCAATATTTAATTTCTATGTTTAGTTCATAAGAACAAGTATACCAATAAATTGATAACTGATAAGTATGATTTTAGTGGTATGATATATTTTATCTATTTAGTTCATTTATATGAACTAAACACAAGATAAGAATATCTATTTTCCTTAGTTCAAGAGAATACTTTAACTAATAGAAAATGAATTAAAATTATTCATGCAGATTAAATATATTTAGTCATTTAGCCGAGTTATATAAATTTTGGTTAAATGAGATTAAGAATGTTTATCGATTTAGTTCATGCAAATTGAAATAAATTTAACTCATTAATCTGTTTAGTCCATGTTTCCAGTCTAGGTAAAGTAGTGAAATTTCATATCTCCACTACTAAAAAAAACTTATTTGATTATATTACATTTGACAAGAAATTGTTCCTATAATATAAAACGTGTGAATACGATTCAAATTGAATTTGGTGAACACTATGAATATATGAATTGATATACACCATCTATATAACCGAGTTTCAATTTGAATTACTGTAGTCTTTCTCTTCCTTGATTTTAGTTTGAATTAATGAGTATTATGAATCAGACAAGGTAGATCATATTATATATACGGTACATGATTCATGATATATTATATAACAATCCATTATATGTCATAGCATTTTGAGTATGTATATATCAATTCATATGTAAGATCACTTATATATTATATATGTGAACTGATATATATATATATATATATATATATATATATGATATATGAACTGATATATAATATTATGAGGTATTATATATCAGTTCATACTAAAAATTTAGCTAAAATATTATTGAATTTGAGTTAAATAAAATGCATGACATATGAACTGAAATATCATATATATGGGTTGTTGTATTAAGTTTGAATATTATGTTTACTTCTGTTTGGGTAGACTTGAAGAATGGAATGCAGAGACTAATATAATGTAATAACTAGCAACTGTAATTGATGCTCACATCTATTAAACAATAGTAAAGTATAAAAATTTAATGCTTTCACATTGGCTCTAAAAATTTCGACTCCCTTCTTAGTTATCTTTAGATATTTCGTTTTCAAATCCCATCAATTTTTGATTATTATGATTGTTAAATTTCGTTAGTTCTCCCATTAACATTTTACACTTAAATATATAATTTCTACAATAATTTACAAAATTCTCTAAGGTATTTTCACATTATTTTCCACTTAAGTTTATATATTTAAATTAATTAAGTGCTAAAAAATAGAACTTTCCATACACTTGTATCTAATATTTATTTTTTGGACTAATAAATCATAAAAACAATAACTCGTTTCATTGCATAAAATGCTTGTATTAACAAAATATTTCATTAAATTATTGAGGACATTATGGATCATACGAAGGTAAATTCTTCTTCTAAATACTGTCAACAAGTTTTAGATATAAGTGATATTGTAACACCCGAGATATTTGACCGTTCAAATCGACAATGGTCCTCAATGTCAACTTAAACAAATCAAAAATACTGATAGTTATTGGGATTTATATAAGAAAAAGAAGAGAAGAAGAAAAATGACACAGAATCTCACATCGAAAGGACAAAATATAATAATTAAATAACTGTTCATGAAGCTGCTAAAACATACATTTGATTATATTTTACAACGATTATCAGAGTAAATTAACATACAACATACCAATTGCATTGCAGTGGAATAATAATAATACATCTGTTGAGCTCCATCTTCATCTTCATAATGGAATCTTCAAAGCAAGGGAATCTTCGCTAACTGCAACTCGGTCTGACCCGAGCATATTACATAAAAAGAAACACAACAAACACTTGGATCAAAACTAAATCATTCTCATATTAGTTAAATCAAATTCATGCGATAATACGGGTGCAATAACTTAAGAGATGTTATGGGAATTTCCATCTCCTAAGGATCCTTTAAACTAGATACTATATAATATAATACGCTATTATAATAGTTTCTATGGTTAAATATAAAATATTAAAATAGCATAAGCGGGATTACATTTTTACCCTTACACCATTTATATGTTGTCGTAAACATTGCATATAAAACACCAGTAACGGTCGGTGGATAGAGATGCGCCGCTATACAACAATGTTAAATCAAAGTCGTAGGGAGCTCAACCAGGATAAATATGACAAGGCATTGAGGCAATACCCATCAGTAGTGATTCTACCGGATTGCGGACCCAGGCCGGTGGTAACGCATAGCCGCAACTACCGCCCACCCCAGACATACCCCCCCAAAATCAATCAAAGGCACCATTCAATCACAAAGAATATATATGGTATCGAAGAAGTATGCCTGCTCAGAGTAGCTAACTCAATTAACCTGGGTATGACTCCTGTTTTACTCATTTTAATTATGACCTGAAGGTCATGGCTATCCATCATCGTTCTCTTTCTTCAAATCCAGTAATCGCCTCCAAATCCATCCAACACCATTTTTGGAACTTCACCGCACAATTGTTAAAGTGGTTTTCGGTATTGGCAGAGAGTATCTCTTTAACAACCAAACGTTTACATTTTTCACACCGGTCAGTTCTTTATATTTCGAAGAGGTTCATACTTCATATCAAAAATATCATAATTTTCAAATCATTCAATATTCAAAATAAAATATTTTTCATACTAAAATCTCCATTTAAACCAGTTAAAATCTTGAAACATTTCCAACTTCAATAATTTGAATAATAAAATAATTAATAGTCTATTTAAATAGTTTAGATATATAATTGAAATAGTTTGAAAATAAATAGTTTGTAATTTAAAATAGAATTTATCAAATTTATTAAAATATATAGTTAAAACATTAATTAATTTATAAAACAAATAGTTAATTATAAAATGATTTATTTAAAATAATTTATAAAATAAAATAGTAGTAAAGCAAAATATTTTATAAAGAAAAAAATTATTATTAAAATAGTTTATAAAATGATTTGAAATACTATAGTTGAAATTAGAATCGTTTCCCTAACATTTCAATTAAACTTGAAGTCATATTTCAACTTCAATTCAACCAACTCAATTTCAATAATTCCATCGATTAAACTTCCAATTTACATTCATTTCAATTCGATCAAATTAATTCAAATAGTTAGATCCCAAATCAGATTCTCATTTTCAATGATTTCAATTTATAACAAATATCGAGTTCACAATTCATATGTAACTCAAATCAATACTGATTCATAATAAATTTCAAAGGTGGATGAAACCATTCAATTTCAATAAATTCGATTTACATTATATTTCACTTTATTTAGCTTCAGTTACAATACTACTTTATTTCCACTTTTTGTTTATATTTCAAAATTCAAGGTTCAAGTTCAAAGGAAATAAATTATAGAACATCGCTTATGTTGTCTTTAAAACAATATTTCAAAAATTCAAGAGAAAAAAACACTTTTATCTCTTTAAAATAATATTAAAAAGTTCAAGTAAAAAAAACATTTTTTTATAACATTCAAAGAATCAAGAAAAAATCATTTGTTTTTCTTTTTATAAACCAACTCGTGTTCGTATATAATTTCCTATCCTATGGCCAAGTAATAATTAAAATTTAATTTTAGTATTTTGGGGAAGGATATATATCATTTCAATCCATATCAGGGTCATAGGTATTTATCATTTCAATCTACGTTCTTAATTCATTTTAATGATTAATCCCGAGTTTATTCAATGCCCGTAACATCTGGGGTAATGATTGGGATTAATCAGCACAAACAATTGTCATATATGAATAACAAGTAAATTCACATAATTAACATCAATAGGTCAAACAAATCAAATTCACGCTATTCATCACATCAATACATACAAACAGTCCAATATTATATAAATTTTCAAGTTTTCAGATGTCAGGTTTTAAACAGAAATTAAATGTCGAATTTTTAACTTAACTATAGAATTATATTTAACAGTCAAATTTAACTACGCTATCGATACAAATAAATATAAACATGCAATTTAAACTGTCAAACATCAATCCATACAATCATATAAAAAACATGATACTAATTTAACTTATATAAGAATACTTTAGTTACGTGTGAGTGGGTTTAATCACTCACCTTGGTTCTGTACGTGATTGAAATCCAAATTTTAGCCCAAAATTCAGCGTTCTCAGAATCAGCCCAAACCAGCGGCATCACGTAGAACTCGTCGATACGATTCCAACGCAACAAACCGCGTGTCATTTTGAAGTCGTATGCAAAAGTTATGTAGGTTTTACTATTTCAATTTCAAATTATAAAAATAAATGAACAAATTCCCTACCCCAATCAAGTAATGCCACGTCATCCCCCTTCCTTATGTTCTTCTTCCTCGCGTGCCTTACCAGCATAATCCCGTAACCCAAACTCCCCTTCAATTTGAAAATCACGCAACCACTACAATGCCCCGTACTCCGTTCAAACTACACCACTGAAACCGCCATTGGATTCTCCGCCTGCGCCCCAAGTCACGTGACCCGCGGTGGTCTACTTCACCTCGAAACTCGTGAAGAACATGCTGCATTTGAACTGAAATTATGGCGATTTCATGAACAATTAACAACAATCAACCGTATGGATTTGAAGATCTCTCCGAGCACTACAATTTTGGTTTAAAAATTTCTGAATTTCATTGAGCGGATTGTGAGAAATAGAGGAAGGAAGTTTTGGATGAAGGTAGCCATTGAAAATGAAGGTGGCGGCTGAGTTTAGGGTTTCGGAAATGAATATTTTATTATTATTTTCATTAATTTACGTGTTATAAAGCCAAAAACTGGACTGTCTCCAAATCAGGCCCGCTTACTGCCTAACAATAGGTTTTGGCGCCTTCTGAACGCAATGGGACTAGTAGCGAAGTCCCAATTTTGAAGTCTACATCAGTTTCTCTTAACGACGTAATATTTTAAAATAAAGCACGTACAAATTTCAATGTACATTTTAATCTACCAGAGTCACTTACTGACTCCAAAAATTATGAAATTTGAAACCTAGCTATGCTTTGATGATACGGTCCTAACAAAATAAGTTTCATCGAATTTGGAGGCCGTTTATAAAATGAATTTTTTTACCTGTTCATTAATAAAATAAATATTCATTTTTTGCTAATTAACCATTTAAATTAAATTCAACGATTTATAATATTATTCAAATCAAATAAAATTCATATACACTTGTAAATCAACAATTGATTACTGCAACTACAATTATCATTATTTAAACAATTCAATTATGTTTTCAACGAAGAATTTCACAATTAAATCATTAAATATTATTTACAACCATATAATATCCAAAATCATATTAGATTAAATAACATAATTTATCGCCAAATCTTGGGATGTTACATTTTTCCCCCACTTAAAAACTTTTCGTCCTTGAAAAGGAACGTAGAAATGAAGTGGCAAAATAAAATTGAAATAATGTACAATTTCCACTAAACTTAGAAAACAAGTATTTAAATATATAGAAACATTAGTTTGCAAACAAACTCCATAAAATTTTCTAAGTCATAAATTTCACTTATTAATTACCCAAGTCATGAGTTTTTGCCATTTTACTTAAACGACAAAATTTTCCAATTCATATTTAGTTGATTTACATTGAATTATGTTTCGCATTTAATTTCAATATCCTCCAATACATCTATCGACCAAATTTAGAATTTGACTAAGCTTTATTATCGTACCATTAATTTATAATTTAATTTTTAAATCGCAAATTTCCCTGGCGCTGTTTTTTTTGAAATTTTGATTTACACGTATCTTCAAATTTACAAGTTGAAATTTAAAATTTTCTCTTTCATTAGGAAACTATAATCCAATAGAACCGAAAGATTCTTGTTTCAAAGAATTTCGACTTATTTTGAATTCTATACATTTATTTAAACTTCAATTCGGAAAATTACGAACTGCCGCTGCGCGACAAGCTCGTTTTTAATTAAATTAAATTTATTCGTTCAACCTTCGTTAAGTTTATAAATTATAAGCCTATTTACTTATATTTTCGCAAGACCAAACATTAATATCAATATATTTGATTTATTACTAAATAATTTGCTTAATCAATTTTTCATTGATTCAGTTAATTCATATTACTAACCATAACATAACTAAGTGTACATCGTTTATTACATAACTTAAGTTTTATTTATTTTTAACCAATCAAAGTTTCCACTTCATTATCCATTCTTATACATGTGCAATTTTTTTATTGCTTATTCTTATAACATTTAACTTCTTAATTAATTGGTAAGTTATTCATGCCATAGAACAGAATTTATTATTACACAAGTTTCAGTGGTCACCATTCGATTCAATTTATTATCAAATTCTTACGAGTTTTATTTTAATTATAACTCTCTTAATATTTAGAATTTTCAATTCATTACTTATTCAAGATTTCAAGAATTAAATTTCGGGCTCTTTTTTTCAATTGTTTTTCATTTAATATATCATTTACATAAAACCATACTATAAAAGGGATTTAAATAAGTTCAATTTCATAAAACAAAATACAAAATATTAAAAGTCACCCTACTTAGACTCTTGAAAATAAACATCGATGATGCGTGCACTCATCACCGAAATCATTTTCAAAGAAAAGAGGGTATACACTAATTATTATTATTTTTTCCCAATAATTCATTTAAAAACAATTTCTATATGAAACATTTTTAAAATATAAATATATTATTTCAACCATTTGCAAATCAATATTACAAAATTACCCGAAATTAAATTCTCAAATTCATATTTTACCTCTAATTTAATTATCAATAAATTTTCAATATTTGGTTTTTCTTAAAACAATCAACAACCAATGGTTTTAATTATTAATTAATCGAGTAATATATGATGAAAATTTAATATTATCATCAACAAAATCAAAATTCATATATTTTCAAATAATTCTATATATAAATATATAATTCAAAACGATATTAAGTCGGTAAGCTCAGTTCGAGTGTTTAGAAATCCCTATCGATGCCTTGGCGTCCCAAGTACCGACCAGAATTCATAAATACTCAACATAACAATCAACACAATATAAAACCATTTTTATATCAAAATACAAATACGCTCCCTCATATACACTCAAACTCATTCTAGGGCACTATATCCCTATCTCTAATGAGTTAATCCCAAATAGAGCCAAAGTTTTTGCTAAACCAAAGCTCTGATACCAAATGTAACATCCGAGATTTTTGACCGTTCAAATCGACAACGATCCTCAATGTCGACTTAAACAAATCAAAAATACAGATAGTTATTGGGATTTATATAAGAAAAAGAAGAGAAGAAGAATAACGACACAGAATCTCACATCGGAAGGACAAAATATAATAACTAAATAACAGTTCATGAAGCTGCTAAAACATACATTTGATTATATTTTACAACAATTATCAGAGTAAATTAACATACAACATACCAATTGCATTGCAGTGGAATAATAATTATAATACATCTATTGAGCTCCATCTTCATCTTCATAATGGAATCTTCAAAGCAAGGGAATCTTTGCTAACTGCAACTCGGTCTGACCCGAGCGTATTGCATAAAAAGAAACACAACAAACACTTGGATCAGAACTAAATCATTCTCATATTAGTTAAATCAAATTCATGCGATAATACGAGTGCAATAACTTAAGAGATGTTATGGAAATTTCCATCTCCTAAGGATCCTTTAAACTAGGTACTATATAATATAATATGCTATTATAATAGTGACTATGGTTAAATATAAAATATTAAAATAGCATAAGCGGGATTACAATTTTACCCTTACACCGTTTATACGTTGTCGTAAACATTGCATATAAAACACTAGTAATGGTCGGTGGATAGGGATGCGCCGCTATACAACAATGTTAAATCAAAATCGTAGGGGGCTCAATCAAGATAAATATGACAAGACATCGAGGAAATACCCATCAGTAGTGATTCTACCGGATTACGGACCCATGCCAGTGGTAACGCATAGCCGCAACTACCGCCCACCCCGGACATACCCCCCCAAAATCAATCAAAGGCACCAATCAATCACAAAGTATATATATAGTATCGAAGAAGTATGCCAGCTCAAAGTAGCTAACTCAATTAACCTGGGTATGGCTCCTGTTTTAGTCATTTTAATTATGACCCGAAGGTCAAGGCTATCCATCATTGTTCTCTTTATTCAAATCCAGTAATCGCCTCCAAATCCATCCAACACCATTTCTGGAACTTCACCGCGTACACAGTTGTTAAAGTGGTTTTCGGTATTGGCGAGAGTATGACAATATCCGATCCCGGTCTCTTTAACAACCAAACGCTTACATTTTTCACACCGGTCAGTTCTTTATATTTCGAAGAGGTTCATACTTCATATCAAAAATATCAGATTTTCCAAATCATTCAACATTCAAAATAGAATATTTTTCATATTAAAATCTTCATTTAAACCAATTAAAATCTTGAAACAATTCCAACTTTAATAATTTGAATAATAAAATAGTTAATAGTATATTTAAATAGTTTAGATATATAATTGAAATAGTTTGAAAATAAATAGTTTGTAATTTAAAATAGAATTTATCAAATTTATTAAAATATATAGTTAAAACATTAAGTAATTTATAAAATAAATATTTAATTATAAAATGATTTATTTAAAATAATTTATGAAATAAAATAGTAGTAAAGTAAAATATCTTATAAAGAAAAAAAAATTATTATCAAAATAGTTTATAAAATGATTTGAAATACTACAGTTGAAATTAGAATCGTTTCTCTAACATTTCAATTAAACTTGAAGTCATATTTCAACTTCAGTTCAACCAACTCAATTTCAATATTTCCATCAATTAAACTTCCAGTTTACATTCATTTCGATTCGATCAAATTAATTCAAATAGTTACATCCCAAATCTGATTCTCATTTTCAGTTATTTCAATTTATAACAAATATCGAGTTCACAATTCATATATAATTCAAATCAATGCTGATTCATAATAAATTTCAAAGCTGGGTGAAACCATTCAATTTCAATAAATTCGATTTACATTATATTTCACTTTATTTAGCTTCAGTTACAATACTACTTTATTTCCCCTTTTTGTTTATATTTCAAAATTCAAGGTTCAAGTTCAAAGGAAACAAATTATAGAACATCGCTTATATTGTATTTAAAACAATATTTCAAAAATTCAAGAGAAAAGAAACACTTTTATCTCTTTAAAATAATATTAAAAAGTTCAAGTAAAAAAACATTTTTTTATAACATTCAAAGAATCAAGAAAAAAGCATTTTTTTTCTTTTTTAAAACCAACCCGTGTCCGTATATAATTTCCTATCCTGTGGCAAATAATACTTAAAATTTAATTTTAGTATTTTGGGGAAGGATATATATCATTTTAATCCATATCAGGGCCATAGGTATTTATCATTTCAATCTACGTTCTTAATTCATTTTAATGATTAATCCCGGGTTTATTCGATGCCTGTAACATCTGGGGTAATGATTGGGATTAATCAGCACAAACAATGGTCATATATGAATAATAGGTAGATTCACACAATTAACATCAATAGGTCAAACATATCAAATTCACGCCATTCATCACATCAATACATACAAATAGTCCAATATTATATAAATTTTCAAATTTTCAGATGTTAGATTTTAAACAGAAATTAAATGTCGAATTTTTAACTTAACTATAGAATTATATTTAACAGTCAAATTTAACTACGTTATCGATACAAATAAATATAAACATGCAATTTAAATAATCAAACATCAATCCATACAATCATATCATGACATGATATTAATTTAACTAATATTAGAATAATTTAGTTACGTGTGAGTGAGTTTAATCACTCACCTTGGTTCTATACGTGATTGAAATCCAAATTTTAGCCCAAAATTCAACGTTCTCAGAATCAGCCCAAAACAAGGGGCATCACGAAGAGCTCGTCAATACGATTCCAACGCAACAAACCGCGTGTCATTCTGAAGTCGTATGCAAAAGTTATGCACGTTTTACTATTTCAATTTCAAATTATAAAAATAAATGAACAAATTCCCTACCCCAATCAAGTGATGCCACGTCAGCCCCATTCCTTGTGTTCTTCTTCCTCGCGTGCCTTACCAGCATAATCCAGTAACCCAAACTCCCCTTCAATTTGAAAATCACGTAACCACTACAATTCCCCGTACTCCGATCAAACTACACCACTGAAACCGCCACTGGACTCTCTGCATGCGCCCCAAGTCACATGACCGACGATGGTCTACGACACCTCGAAACTCGTGAAGAACATGCTGCTTTTAAACTGAAATTCTGGCGATTTCGTGAACAATTAACAACAATCAGCCGTATGGATTTGAAGATCTCTCCGAGCACTACAATTTTGGTTTAAAAATTTCTGAATTTCATTGAGTGGATTGTGAGAAATAGAGGAAGGAAGTTTCGGATGAAGGTGGCCATTGAAAATGAAGGTGGCGGCTGAGTTTAGGGTTTTAGAAATGAATATTTTAATATTATTTTCATTAATTTACGTGTTATAAAGCCAAAAACCGGACTGTCTCCAAATCAGGCCCGCTTACTGCCTAACAATAGGTTTTGACGCCTTCTGAACACAATGGGACTAGTGGCGAAGGCCCAATTCTGAAGTCTACATCAGTTTCTCTTAACGACGTAATATTTTAAAATAAAGCACGTGCAAATTTCAACGTACATTTTAATCTACCGGAGTCACTTACTGACTCCAAAAATTATGAAATTTGAAACCTAGCTATGCTTTGATGATACGGTCCTAACAAAATAAATTTCATCGAATTTGGAGGCCGTTTGTAAAATGAATTTTTTTACCCATTCATTAATAAAATAAATATTCATTTTTTGCCAATTAACCATTTAAATTAAGTTCAACGATTTATAATATTATTCAAATCAAATAAAATTCATATACACTTGTAAATCAACAATTGATTATTGTGACTACAATTATCATTATTTAAACAATTCAATTATGTTTTCAACGAAGAATTTCACAATTAAATCATTAAATATTATTTACAACCATATAATATCCAAAATGATATTAGATTAAATAATATAATTTATCGCCAAATCTTGGGATGCTACAGATATGCAGGGATCATTGATGAACGACTCTGGAAGTTCGAACAGTAGCTTTAGGAAGAAAAAGAATAAAATCAAGACCAGTGGAATTAAAGGTGGAAATAAGGTTTTGAATGGTGATCCCTTGGTGGAAGTAAGCTCGGAATGGATTAAACTTGTTTCCCAAATTCAAACTAGATCTAAAACGAGAAAAGTTAAAGAAGAAGGGGTTACCCCAGGTGGTGTGCTAAATAGAGGGATTGCCAAGAAATAGTTTGTTCTTTACTTTCAGTTTGTCTTGGTGTTATTACAGTGGTGCTCTGTTGCATTTCATCATCATTGGTTTATATCGGTTGCCTCTTTATGGTATTCCAGTTTTGATGTTTCTTCTTTCGGTTGCATGGCTTGTTTTCAGTGCTCTCTAGAGGATTAAGTTTTGGAATCCTTCTCTCTCAAGGTTTTATGGGTACGTAATGCTAGTTTTTAGCTGTGGATCATTCCAGTTTCTACTGCTTTATTGGAAGCTGCTTCCTCTATCTTGGTCTTCTGTTGTGGGTTTTTGATTGGATTTTTTGGGCCTTGTTGCATATTAATTGCCGAAGTGTTTGTCTGTAGTTTTTTAGTGTGTAATCAGGGTCTATTTTAGCTTGGTTTTGAGCTGGTCTAGTTTATGTTGTAAAATATTCATTTCCAGTTGTTGTATTTGTACCAGCTCAAACCATATGTACTTCTTATTTTGTAATATAAGTACCCATTTTTGTTCTTAAAAAAACAGAATATTTCATTAATGTCCACATAATTTAAGATTCCTCGTCAGCTTTCAAATTTATATTTAGTATTCTTATGTTATTCTAAATTAAACATTACACAATTTATTCCTTTTTAAATTTGTAATTCATTACCATGGAAAATATACATTATTTTTCATTCTAAAGTTGACATTTCATGATAAAAATTTCTCTCTCTAAATAGATATTAGATACAGGGGATTTTCACTCAAAATGCTTATTTGTTCAGAATAATAAGTTTTAAGAACAACAACTTTGAGAAATTAGTTTTTAGGATAATTTATAGAGAAAAGATAAATAATTATCATTTTCAGTTATATAATGATAAATGAATTTATCATTTTCCTGTATAACTTAAAAAGATAAAGAAATTTATCCTTTTCTTGTAAAATTGTACTTAAAACTTATTATTCAGAAATTCTGTCCTTAAAACTAATTATCCTGAAATAAGAAGCCCTTGAACCCAATTTCCACTTAGATATATATGTGCATGTATATATGTTTTTTCATTTCTAAATTTGGTACAATAAGTGATTTTTTTTTAACCACTAATCAAATTATCGCTTACAATAACACTGAATTCATGATTAGTGGTGCGTATTGTAGTTTGGAATTTTGACATATGACGAGAAGTCTAAGTTAACATGATTTGTGAAAATGTTAAATTATAATTATACGACTTCGTAATTTACGTTAAAATGGGTACAAACATACAATATTTTGATTACAATTGTTTTCATTTTACTATCCTTTTGAGGTAGACGCTAATTATTTTCTTAATTTATTTTTTCTATAAATTAAAAAAATTGAGGTACGAAATAATCTTTTAAGAATAATGTTATCATCTTTTACAGAATCAAATTAAAATATGATTGGTAACATTTCTTTTGGTCATTAGATACATATTTTATTTATCTATAAGATAATGTAGAAAACTTATTTTTTATTTTCATATCAACTTCAAATGCTTTAAATCATAAATATAAGGATTCTTTAGCATTAAACTTTCATATTATATACATATATACATATACATATATATATATATACATATATACATATATATATATATATACATATATACATATATATATACACATATACATATATATATGGGGAGGGTTCCGCTACACCTCTTATATTGCACGTGAACTCTCCCCCTTAATATCCACCACCCATTTCTACACTCATTCTCTCTCTTCCCACTAAGAAATGGAAAGAGAGAGAATGGGTGGGGAAATGAGTGGTGGAGATTAAGGGGGAGAATTCATGTGCAATATAAGAAGTGTAGCGGAATCCTTCTCTCTCTCTCTCTCTCTCTCTCTCTATATATATATATATATATATATATATATATATATATATATATATATATATATATATATATATTCTCTACCTTTCAAACAAATGTACCAAAAACTAAACGTTAAAACTCTGAATCTATGCGTATAAATATTTATCAATTAAAATTTGTAAAAATATTTTTTGTAAAATTAATTAAGAACACAAATTTTAATTTATTTTAATAACAAATATATAAGCTAAAAAATAACAAATTAGCATTTGACTCATTTTAATCTACAAAAATGACAATTTGTTTTATAAGTACGAAAAAATCATAAATTACATATCAAACATTACATACCTAAACATAATGAGTTTAGTACATAACTTAACCACCTTAACAAATTCAACATATATTGTACAATAAATTAAATTTTTAAGAACATTTATAGAATTATTTTTATTAAACATATCATGTGTGACACGTGAGTTACGCACTAGCTGTAAGTAATGTATGAACCGAGGGTTAGAACGTAGCTGCTGAAATACATATGGGTAGAAAACTCTAAAGCTGAAGTGTAATAAGAACTGAAATGAGTTATGTATACACTCGCATATTTTTTTGTGTGTAATGTACAATGTATGTAGCACAAGGTATATGTTATGTGCGTATGTGCAATGGTAGTTGCAATCAGCATAACATAGTTTCTTCAACTTCAATCTGTGTGTAATGTATGTGGCTGATATTATTATTTGAATGAATATATGATATTGTTTAGTCGATTAACCCATTTATTTAACTGATTTACTAATTAATATGTGCGGTCAACTGGACGATGATTAACCATTTTAATTAATTGGTAACTAGTTAAATAAATCAGTTAATCATGATTAATTTTGAATGTTTCGGTTGGTGCACCAAAACTAAAACTAATTGAAATTAGATAAATGATCCAGTCATTCTTTAACGGTTAATCAAATATTTAAATCTTATGAATCGCCTAAACAACCACACTCACCTTTAGTCCTCACAAACCACCATCGCCACAGTCGTCATCATTGACATTGAATCTCCATCAAGAAGCGCTATAATACCAGCACCTAACATCTCACTTAATTGTCTAATTGAAAACATCTTCCATTGTCAAAACTAAACTTTGCTTCTACATAACGTCGACACTACTCTATCACCTTCCAAGTTGACTTCTCCACCCAGTTGTTGCTTACTCAACTTTGTTGACGTTATTGTAAAAGCGAAGGTTGAAAATGTTTATTCTTTTGATGGATGAAAACGTTAAGTTTTCCTTAAATTCAAAATCAAAACCTCATGTCGTGAAGCTCAAAACTAAAATCTAATGTCGTTAACTGTGCAATTTAAGGCTCGTTGCAGCCTTGTAAAATTCCTGTTATAGTGCATACCGCTCTTTGACTGCTATTCGTTTTTGAATTTAGTCCAAATGAATACAAAATCCGCTTTAATCTCCGTTATTTCCACTATGCCGTCTAAATCAAGATTTTTTTAACACGTGATTTAACACAATTAATGTAAAAAGGTTAATTAGATTAGTTATTTCTTAAACCAAAACAGTAAATTCAAGGAAAAAAACTGAATTATAAGGCATTAGTAATTAATATAAGTTAAAATTTTTATTATATTAACCTGACCTGCACTGGACTATATGAATCATGATACTATTCGGTTTTGTTATATAAGATTGAATAATATTTCTTTTCTCTTGCTCAAATTATATGAGAATGAGAATAAATTAGCATTCAATATTTTATTATATATCTAATAATTTATTTTGTATTTCCGTTATTCTTTGCTATAAACCTGCTATAATTTTTTGCACTACCACCGATATGAAACCATGGACGGAGCCAAGAATTAGGATCAGCCTGGGCTATTATAACATTAGTACTTTGTCAAAACGCAAAAAATAATAAGAAGCAGTTGCTAATTAAAAAATATCTAATTTCATAACAATGGTAGTTTGTTTGTTTGTTTGTTTTTTTTTTTTTTTTTTTTTTTTTTTTTTTTTTTTGATTGACAAGTTTAAGAACAATACATGAATATGAAAAAAATAAAATTGAATGCATGAATAAACAATTCAAATTTCAAACAAAAGGCGAACAAAGGGTGGTAAAATGAAGGCAAAATATTGTGTTGTAATTTAAGCATTTGCTCAATTCTTATTCACTTCAATTAACATATTATTTTGCAGTTCTTTATCCAACATCAAAACTATATTTTGTACAACTCATTTTGGTTTGTTTTTAGTAAAGGAAAATGCAACTTTATTTTAGTGACTATAGTAACATATGATCATGTTGTAGTGACTCAGGCTGTAGCCCAGGGCAAGACTAACATAGATCCGTTCCTGTATGAAACCACGACCCATTTTAACTATGCTACAAAGGTTGGTAGGCAGAAAAATATTTGAATTCCATCTACGTATGTGGGCTACTTTGTGTTTTATCCTCAGCCAAACTCTTAAGGAAAATAACCACAATTTCTTTTGATCAACTATTATACTACGCGTTTCCTAAAATGCATCAGACTTTTTTTCAATATTTCTGATAGTTTCTTCTTCAAGTGTAGGAAGATTCTGTTTATGAAGCATGTTTCTCCCGGGCAGTAGCATCAAACTTGAAGACTGTTTCATGCTCCTACGTAAAATTGAAGTAAAACCAAAAGATTTCCAACGATACCTCGACGAAAATGACGAAACTTTTCCAACCATTACATAACGGTCCCACGTTAAAATCCGGCAACCAACGCGTTGACTTAACACTAGATCACATCCATCAAAGCGTAGCGTGCTTCCATCCTGACCGTCAAGTGGATCCAAGTAAACAATGGCGGGCTATTACTTGATTATCATTTAACTCCCAAAGCTCTATAATTTGCTCTTTCTCCGAACTTTAACTAATCAATTTCACATCCGTCAGCAACTTCCCTCTTCAAATCAAGCAAATATATTGCTCAGCTATCAACAGGAATTGCTAAAATTGAAAGATATTTACTTTACACTTTGCGAAAAGTATTTTGCTGCTTCGACGTAAAAGAAACAAAGATGGATGCTGCTCCGGCTGCCGACTTTCCTGTTGCCTTGATTCATAATGGAAGATACCTTCAGTATAATATTTTTGGTAATTTGTTCGAGATCTCCGCTAAGTATCAGCCTCCTATTATGCCTATTGGCCGCGGTGCATATGGAATCGTTTGGTAATTTTCTTTTCACCTATTTTTTTGCTATAGAATTTTGATGCCGATTTAGTGCTTTTCAGATGGATCGGTGTGATGATTTAGAGCAAAAGAAGATTTGAACAGTAGTTTAAAGTATTGATTGAATACCAATAAGTGTTAAAAGTAAATTTTGGTGCTTTGCTACAGCCTGTGACTAATACATTCTTTAATGGCACTTTAAAAAAAACAATTCAAGCAACAGCTCTTGGTGTTGATGTAAAAGGTTTATTTTTTAATATGTTACAAGGACTTGCACTTCGAAATTATTTATCAGCATAGAGAAATTGTTTTTTTTGTTATTGCTTGGAAGTGATTTCAAATGAAATCGTCTAAAATCTTAGTATATCAAGGTTCTAAAGTAGTCAAATTAGCTAATATTTTGATCAAATTTTGAACCAATGGAAATTCATAGAAAATAGATTGGAGTTGGTGAGATTTGAGTTCAAGGTCGATGTTTATGGTTATATTTTTTTAAAAAGGAAAAAAGAAAAAATGTTGATGGATGAGAAAAGGGGCAGCTCCTGAGATATGCAGAAAAGTGATGTATTAGTACCCTCAAATAATGGTATTTTGGTTGTAAATTGTTTCGAAACAGAAAACTCTATTTACCAAATTACTTGATCAGAATTATTAGTGAAATTCTATCACAATGTATGAACAGCAAATATAAATTTGATTTTATACCACTCCTTAGAAGGCTTTCCCAATGACGTAAACTGAAATAAGCTACTTAAGTTTTCACTATTTATAAATGTTGCCAAACATGATTAATTAATTTCTAAGTTGATTTGCTCATTTATAAACTTTGATTTGTTTAATCTGTAGTTCGGTGATGAATTCAGAGACAAGAGAGATGGTTGCAATAAAGAAGATTGCGAATGCCTTTGATAATCATATGGATGCTAAGAGAACTTTAAGGGAGATCAAGTTGCTTAGATATTTGGATCATGAAAACGTATGTGTTTTTACTTGCGCTTCATCTTAGTTCATCCTGTCTAATTTGCTTTTTTTGGAGACTTTAGTTATGAATTGTTACAGGGTATAACTGTCTACAATCAGTTGACTCATAACCTGAACTGATTTTGCCATTAATTAACCACTACTTACATCTCTTATACAAATTCACTTTGATAGTTATGAATTTGTGATGTGAAATCATACTCGTTTTTCTTTGCATTGATAATATTGAAAGGAAAAAAGTCTTAAATTTTACAGAATCAAAGGTCATAACAATATATAAGTAAACAAAATCAATTTTTCAGCGTATTTTACTGGTTTTTGCTTCCATTTTACCATAAAACTTGTGACTCGATATCATTCCCCTTTGAGTAAGGAATTCTCGTACCCAAATTGATGTATGCTATCAATAATAGCCCCTGGTCCCCCTTTGCAATTGTATTCGGAATTAAGACAAAAAATAGCTGTTCTTATACATGCTGTGAAAACTACTACAAATAGTTGAACATCATGAACAATAGAAAATAATTCACAAAAGTAGAAACAAAAACTAATCATGTCTTGAATATGTATGCTAAGGAAGTTTACTTTATGTATTTCATTGAAATGTGTTTGCTAAAAATGCATGCTTTGCATGTTAACAGGTCATAGGAATAAGAGACGTAGTTCCACCTCCTGTACCCAGTGCTTTCCATGATGTCTATATTGCAACTGAGCTTATGGATACTGATCTTCATAACATCATCCGATCCAATCAAGACTTATCCGAGGAACACTGCCAGGTAACATTTTTCATATTCCTATCGAAACATGAACGAAAAATTGTAAATGCTATTGACTTTGATTGTTTATTTTTGAAATTTTGCAGTATTTTCTGTACCAAATTTTGCGAGGATTGAAATACATACATTCAGCAAATGTGATTCATAGAGATCTAAAACCAAGTAATCTACTACTAAATGCCAACTGCGACCTCAAAATATGTGATTTTGGTCTAGCGCGACCAACAGCAGAAAATGACATAATGACGGAATATGTTGTCACCAGATGGTACAGAGCACCCGAGCTACTGTTGAATTCTACTGACTATACTGCTGCTATTGATGTCTGGTCTGTTGGTTGCATTTTCATGGAGCTGATGAATCGAGCTCCTTTATTTCCTGGAAGAGATCATATGCACCAAATGCGCTTGATAACTGAGGTATCATATTTTAGAATTCCATATTTAGTTAAAGTCATTCGTTATGCACGGTATATACTTGCTGTTATGTTGACCAATGAACAGGGGTGATAGCAGTAAGAACGTTCCCAATCCCAACAGCGTATATGATATAACCAACTCCATGTTTACACTAGCTTAACTGGTTAGTTTTAGAGGTCGTGGGCTCAAACCAATTAGACATCAAATTGCAAGCTTGGTTGAATAAAAAGTGACACACTTACTATATATAAAATAAAAAGGGTTCCTATGATTAATATAACATTCTACGCTGTTTATCAAACAACTTCTAACTGCTTACCTCCAACTGAACCAAGTTACATGGGTTTTAAAAGGTTAGGCAAATATGTGCTGCTAGATATAGCTCACAGAACAATTATTTAGATATTTCTGCCCACTTATCCAGTATATTAAGAAGGATTGTCAAACTAGTCAGCTTTCATACTACCCGCAATTTTGCTTTGGCTATTAACGCCCCTTGTTGGAAGTGCTCTAAGATACCTCTTTTGAGTAGTTAGTGGTCTTGGGTTCTATTGCTATAGATTTTCACCTTGTCTTTGTGAAATTCCAATTACAACAATGAAATTTCAATCAGTAACATTTTTGCATGCCTTTGTAAAAATTTGAAATTACCCTTAGTGGTATACCCTCTGTTTGGCAATCCACCAACCGAATTTCACTATCGAATTGCATCCGATGCCACCAACATGACTGATTGAAACATATGTTTTTTGATCACCAAAGCTTTTGTACTTAGAGGGTAGATCCATGTTAAATCTTATTAAATAAGAAGTAAATAAGTTTAGCTATTTGATGCATATACATACGTGTGATTTATACTAGTGTAAGAATGAAACTTATGTTGGCTTTGTGCTTTATTTTGTTTTGCAGAAAGTCGGAACACCTACTGATGCAGATCTAGGGTTTGTTAAAAATGACGATGCTCGAAGGTACATTAGGCATCTCCCTCCTCATCCAAAACAACCATTAGCAAGTTTATATCCTCATGTCAACCCTGTTGCTGTTGATCTTGTTGAGAAAATGCTTATATTTGATCCAACTAGAAGAATTACAGGTATTTTTCTTTGTTACCAACAAGTTAGAATTATGAAGAGTGTAGTTATTAAGCTCTTTATTTTATTTTATTATGGACTAATTTGAAAATTTTGGTTATATTAGTTGAGGAAGCACTTGCACATCCATATCTAGATAGACTGCATGACACCGCTGATGAACCAATATGCATGGAACCTTTCTCGTTCGAGTTCGAACAGCATGCTCTTACTGAAGACCAGATGAAAGAATTGATATATATTGAAGCAATATCTATGAATCCACAATTTGGTCGTTAATCGGTTGCTCTACTATATCATCAAATACTACAGAGTTTGAGAGAAACTATGTGATGCTCTTGTTTGTATGAACCATTGTGCGATTATTCTTTTTCTTTTTCTTATGGAATTTGTTTATTCGTTTTTCTCATCTTTATCCACTGTTCACAGCTTTCCTTTAGCGTGGTAGATTTTTTTATGTATTAAACATTTGACTCAATAATAAAAAATTATTTCTTACCTGTACTATATATAGGGAAATAAAGACACAAAACGATGATATAAATTTACACACAAGCAATCTTAATCGCTAGATCTTCTCCTGAATTTCACTTTCCACATAAAAACAAACAAATTTACACCTTTTATATTGCATGTGAACTTTCCCCCGAATCTCAAACATTTTTCCTCTATTCATTCTCTCTCTTAGTGGAAAGAGAAAGAAATGAAGGAATGAATGACTGAGATTCAGGAGGAGATTCACATGCAATATTAGAGGTATAACGGAACGCTGCATATATATATATATATATATATATATATATATATATATATATATATATATATATATATATATATATATATATATATATATATATATAAGCAAAGCTTTGAATTGGATGACACATTTGGTATGCATTTTAAAGAGAACTATTTTCACCACTGTAATATGGGTTCATGTATGTTACCTTTATGTATATGGACCACAAGTATTAAGCCCATTTACTCTGTATATAACCATTCAAATGATTGTTGTACAAAATAACAAGAACAACAACAAAAACATATATCCCAACAAGTTGGGGTTGGCTAGATATGGAACCCAAAATTAAAATAAAATAAAATTAATAATAATGATTTTATATATATATATATATATATATTAAAATAACCAAAAAGATAAAAAGTCATCTGATAAAGATTTTTTTTTAAAATAATAATAAAAAAAGAGTAAAAAGGTTCAATAAAAGTGAAATAAAGTCTAAAATAGTAATAAAAAGGTTCAATAAAAGTGAAATAAAGTCTAAAATACAAGTTTACATTTTGTTCTCTCATCAATCAAATACTCAATTCAGCATTATCTCTTACATGGTATCGAAGCCATCAACAAGTGCTTAACAGCATATTGGATCTCATCAGAATTCAATTCATCACCTGACCATCCTTCTTTTTGATTCGGGCCTGATCTTTGCAAGAAGATCTTTTGGCATCATCTGATCTACAAGCCATCTTAGAGTAGTTGGTCAGAAATTGCTTCATCATTCTCTTCTCCTTTGGTTGTTGTGGTGACCATCAATGATTCTTATCCAATCTGACTAGTGTCGTCCAAGAACCAATAGATCAGAGAAGTCTCATCATCACTAATTGATTTTGATTGCACATATCTTGGTCTTTTGACTTTTTGAGTCAGAGTTATTTCTGTTTTGTACTCTACATTTCTTGCCAGTGAATCTTTTCATCAATGGTTGAAGGAAATCAAACCAGTACACCGATTTCAACTTCCAGATCAAGTAAGACAAATGCTGAAAGCAACCAAGAACCGATTAAAGCAATTATCAAGCCTCGGAGTCAACTAACATCAATACAACTAGATGAATCAAATTTTCTGCAATTGCAAATTGAAACTGCAGTTAGAGATTATGGTCTAGAAAACTACTTGTAAGGATCAAAAAAATTCTAGCCAAATTCATCAGAGATAATGAAAACAAGCTAATTACCAATCAAGAATACAATACTCACCTTAGACAAGATAATCTAGTCAGTTCTTGGTTTTGATGTCATTAGTTGGTGCATCTCTTATGCTACAACTAATTGGATGTAAAACATCTCATGAAATTTGATCCACATTAGAGTGAGTTTTCACTTTTCAGTCTGCTGCTAGGGTCGTACATTACAAGAAACGGATGCAAAACATCAAAAAAGAAAATCAAAGCATGAATGTGTATCTGATAAAGGTCAAGAATATGAGTGATCGGCTATCCTGCGCTGGACACAAAATTGTTGAAAGTGAGCAAGTATTGTACATTGTCGGTGGACTTGAAGATGAATATGAAGCTGTAGTGGCTTTCATAACATACACTGAACCAACTCCATTTGTACAAAGTGTTTACTCAATATTGTTAGCTCATGAAGGCAAAATAATGCAAAAGAGAGAAACAATCTCATATGATTCTATCAATTTACAACCAATAGCAAATATAAGAATCAAGAAAGAAGCAGTAACTTAAGAAATCAAAACAACAACAATGACCAAAGAGACACTCAGTCGAACAGAGGCAAAGGCAGAGCAGGGAGGATGAATCCCAACAATAGGCCTAAGTGTCAAATATGTAATAAAACTGGTCACACTACCAATAGCTTTTACTTCAGATTTGACAACAATTTCAATGTGAGTAAGCAAACAAGCAACTATAGAAACTACCCTAGTGCAGGCCTGGTCAGCGGTCAGAATGACAACAATAGTAATTAAGAAAAAGCTGACATTGCTAAACTAAATAATATACAAGATGAAGCACGGTATCCAGACTCAGGATTCACTAATCATTTTATAAGAAGTTTAAACAATCTCAATTGTTGGAATAGAGAGAGTACAAAAGTAAACGATCTCTGATTATGGGTAATGGAAATTGTGTTTTTATCTCACACACACTAGTCACACTAATATACAAGGTGCAAAGAAACTATATTTAAACAATTTTCTAAGAGCATCACACATTAAAAAAATAAGCGTGTCGTAGTGTGCTAGAGATAATAATGTATTCTTTGAATTTTACCCCAGACATTGCTTGATAAAAGACATTCTGACCAAAGAAATTCTATTGTAGGGTAGGGAAATTAATGGGTTATACAAGTTTGACTTTGGAAACTCAGGAATTAGAGAACACTGTTGTAATGTGACTAAAATAAACAACAATGAAGATTGTATGACACTCACTTTGTAGCAATATAAACTTGGACATCAGAATATGAAAATTGTAAGATAAATTTTAGATGATAATAATATTATGACTACTCTTCCTAAATCATATATGTGTTCATATTGTCAAATGGAGAAAAGTCACAATGTACCCTTTCAAAACTTTGAAATTGTTTACAAGAAGCCGTTAGAATTAGCTGTTGTTGATTTATGGGGTTCAACACCCACTGACACTGATTGCATATGGTTACAAATATTACATTTCATTCGTTGATGAATATTTTAGATATGCATGGGTATATTTTTTTGAAATCAAAATCTGAAAATAAAAATGCGGTTATACAATTTATAGCAAGTGTTAAAAAGCAGTTAAATCTTCAAATTAAGGTATTCCAAACTGATGGATGTAAAGAGTTCTTACCTTTAAAGGAGTTGGAGTACTTTAATAAGAGAGGCATTTTTCATAAACTAACCTGTCCACACACATCCGAATAAAATGGTCACATAGAAAGAAAGCATAGACACATAATTGAAACTAGGTTGATACTGCTTCATGCTTGCACAGGAATCACTGCCATTAAAATTTTGGCTTGATGCCTTTGCCACAACACTGTACCTAACAAGTAAGCTACCAACAAAGGTACTTCACTCTAAATGTTACATCTTATTGGTCCGATTACCAAAGCAGTCCAAGCTCACACGACTCCACCCATCGCATGGTAGAATAGTCCAAAGGGTTGCCAAGATACCCAAGATTCAAAACCGGAAGGATTCACGCAAGTGTTACCTTACAGCTCCTAAAACACTCCCGCTAACCCAAATATTGTATCCCCTCAGATACGAAGTTCATACCCCCTTGGATACGTAGAGAGGCACAACATCCTGGGATACAAAAATGGGCCAGCGGGACCTGTCTCCTATCTACTCCACTACCTATAAATCCCCACCATTTCCAACGTGGAAAGAGTTAGCATTTGGCTGATTTGATATCTTATGAAGAAAACTCTTAACCTTGGACACCATTAAAGCACCTTGAAGCCTTGGAAAGGAAAATCTCCATACTTCTCAAAGTTTTGAACTCCCGTACATTGAAGAATCCCGAGAGCAAGGATTAATAGAACTGAATTAATCATTGTAATCACTTGTAACGATGATGTCCATTGTTGTACTTCTTCGAAAGTGAATAAAATCAGCAAAGCCTTTAAAGTGGACGTAGGTTCAATCCGAATCGAACCATTATAAATATTGTGTTCTTTACTACTACCCAAAGATAAGAATATCATTGGATGCAAGTGGACCTATAGAATCAAAAAGAATGCAGATGGTACAACATCTAAGTACAACACAAGATTAGTTGCAAAAGGGTATTGACAATAGCATGGAATTGATTTTTATGAAACATTCTCACTTGTTACAAAACCAACATTTGTTAGAATTATACTAACAATTGCCTTGTACAAGAACTGAACCATCAAGCAACTAGATGAAAATAATGCTTTTGTAAATAATTTTTTACAGGAGGAGGTCTATACGGAACAACCTTAAGGCTTCAAGGAAAAGGGAAAGGAAGCAATATATGGACTCAAACAAGCATCCAGAGTGTGGTTTGACAAACCCAAGTCAACATTGTCAAGACATGGATACAACTGTACTAAATTTGACAACTCACTATTTGTTAAATTTACAACTAACACTGTCACCTATGTGCTAATTTATGTTGATGATTTTATAATTGTAGGTAACAGTGACAATGAAACTAAGAGCTTTATTGAGCAGCTAAACAGTGAATTTTCCATCAATGATTTGGGAAATCAAACATACTTTTTTGGAATAGAAGTGATAAAGACTACTGACAATAAACTATATCTGAATAAGAGGAAGTACATTTCAGATATTCTTAACAAATCAAAGATGGACAAGGCTAATCCACTTCCTACAACTTTTATCTCAGTAAAGAAAAAGGAGAGTATATATCCAATGAAAAAACAACATAGAAGTATAATGGGATCTCTTCAATATGTTACCATCACTAGACCAAACATCTTCTACAGTGTGAACAAAGCAAGTCAGTTTATGCAAAGACCTTCAAGTGAACACTGAAAGACACTCAAAAGAATTTTCAAATACCTAAAATATACAATAAATCGAGGCTAAATTATGAAACATAGCAATAAACTCAACATCACTGGACACACATATGCTGGCTGGGCATATGATCATGATGATAGGAAGTTAAGGCCATTGTTCTTAGGATCATATAAAAGCAGTGAGTTCTCCACCAATCGAGGTTGCTACCTAGCAGCACAACAAGCCGTTGTTTTTCCGCTGGTGTCTCAATCACATCCTAACCACATGATACTGCATATAGCTAGGCAAAGATCCTATCTCAAGGTGCGTCAAAAAACAAAAAATTGCATCAGATCGAGTACAGAAGCAAAATATAGAAGTATTGCTAGCATTACGTCTGAAATAATGTGGATTCAATCACTTTTAAGAGAATTGAGGTTTGAAATAGATAATAAAGCAATAATATAGTGTGACAATCTCAGTGCTATAGCCGTAATAACAAATCCAGTGTTGCATTTGAGAACAATACACATGGAACTTGACTTCTATTTTGTAAGAGAAATGGTACTAAAAGAAAAATTACTAATGAATCATGTACCTTCCACTCATCAAGTTACCAATTTTCTTAACCAAGCCTCTGTGAAGGCCAAGTTTCTAAAAGCACAAAGACAAGCTTTGTATCATCGAAGCAGTCAAATATGATCCATACAAAGAGTCAAGTCACATAGCATAAGTCTCATCAAAGCTTCCGCAGTGGAAAAATCGACACAAGAAGGCCGACTATCACAAATTTACCACCATCGGCCATACATCTGTAATAATCAAAGCCAGAGATCTCAAATCCAGAGACAAGAGCATTCTTTGAAGAGATCTGAAAATACTTTCATTAGAAAAGCTTAATCGCCATTGCGAAGGTGTCCATTTTTGTTATCTCGCAAACCTAACCCTAAAGGTTAGGTTTGATGGGGATATAAAGAGATCCATTTTCACTACTTTAATATGAGTTCGCGTATATTACACTTATGTATATGGGCCGCAAGTATTAAGCCCATTTTATTCCATATATAAATATTCAAATGACTATTGTACAATGATATAACAAAATATATGTTTACATTTTGTTTTCTCATTAGTCAAATACTCAAAGCTGCATTATCTCTTACATGCATGAAGCATTCGTAGGAAAAAATTAGAAGTTATGTTAAAAAGAATATTGTTAGAAATGTTTGTATTTGGAGGAGAGTTAGAACAATATTTTGAATATTTTATCTATCATGCTCTTTTCCTTCTTCGATTATGTAACCAAAACTCAATTTTCTAATATGGTTCCTTATTACCGACAAGTACTAATCTTAAGGGTCGAACCATAACATTTTACTTTATAGTAAAATGATCAGTCAACTGGGCCATACCTATTTGCAGCTAAGACGTTGTTAATGGAACATATTTTGAGGAAGCCTTGTTTATATATACTAGAAGATGTACATGGTTTTTTTAATTTGACGACACTACAAGAAAAATACCCTATTGCAACTAGCTATTTGCAACAGGCGACAAATGACAGTTGCAGTAAATAATATTTAGCAATAGACCTATTTTAGCAGTTGCAATAGATGAGATTTAGCAACAGACATATTCTTCCTAGCATACTTTTAGCAACTGTTTTTCCCTTCCTGTTGTAAAAACATACTTTTAGCAACTGTGCTTCTATAACAGTTGCAACAAACATATTTTTTGCAACTGCTGTTTGAAGACTGTTGCAAATAAATATCTTTAGCAACTGTTTTCGCCAGTTGCAGCAATTGAATTTTTTTGCAACTGAAATGGCTAGTTACGAAAAATATACTATTAAAAATAAGTATCAGGGATCATGAATAAATTTTAATAATTAATTTTAAATAGTTACTAGTAAATGATCAATTACTAGTAATTATACTATAATTAAAATTAATATTTAATAATTGTTAATTAATAATAAAATTTAAGTATTATAAAGTGATATTTATAACTGATAATTGAATAACAACAATAATTAACATTTAAAAATAATAAAATAAATAAATAATTATTAAATAATAATACAAAACCAATGGATAATAATTCATACTTAATTTGAAATATGAATATGTTTAAATATTAACAAATAATTAAATAATCAATAAATTCTTAATAAATTAATAAATGATAATTATTTAATATTACTATTAAGGAGTAATTAATGATAATTTCTTGTACGATTTAATTTATAATATGCGTTCGATACAGGTATTTTTAAGAATTAATTAATAGTATATAGTTATCATTAATAATTATAAAATAATAAATTATTACTAATTATAAAGTGATAATAATATTATTATTAGTTACTAATAATTTTCAATTATATTAAATATATATTACTAATAATTAAATATTAAAATACAATTAAGAACTAGTTTCTATCTCTCATTATTTGTGTGCTTTGACCAAGCAGGAAAGACAACAAATTTGAAATTCAAATGCCTATCGTTAGATTACTTATTATTCGAAAAAATAAAATACAATATTTTCAAAAATTCATTTGAAATGATAGTCTATTGTTTTCCAAAAAAATTCAAATGCCTATGTTTAATAACTAAAGCTTAATTTCTATTTATTATATTTCTTTAGTAAATTTACTTTAATGATAGTTGCAAATATCTTGTTTTCCAACCTGTCCCCTACTCGTGTGGCTTCAAACCTTTGAATTTTTGGCTCCTGTATTTGAAATTTTGGCTTCAAAATCCAAAATCTGCAGCAAATTATTCACGTGTATCGAGGGTGGCTTCGCTATCCCCAAAACTTATCATACTTAGCATCTCGCTTGAAATTAAACCAAAAAACAAATTCGTTTCTGCTCTCTAAAATGTTCCGCCGCCACATCCTCCCTTCAGCTCTAATTTTTGCCACCATCTTCTCCTCAGATTTTTTCTAACCATTCGCTTTATACATCTTACGCCAAGCTTCCTTTCGAACCTTGCTATTGGGTCTTCTGCTTCACTACCGCTTCTCTCCTACCCCACGCCTAATTTTCTAGTCCTTTTCCAATCGTTCGCCTCTCCTTTCGCCTGTTCATTAGCACCAGTCGTATTAAGCTCCAAGCACTCTTCCTTTTGCGTCGTGTGATTATGTGCTTCGAGCATCTCGCGATTTGCACAGATTTGGGGTTGGTGTGGTTACTGGTTATGAATCCGATTGCAGGTCGAGGGATACACTAGATTGAAGTTCAATTTATGGTGGTGAGTACGATTTGGGGTGAATAGCAATGCTGCTTGTTGGTTTTTTGATGATTCCAGTAGAAATTGTTGTTTTTCTGTTATTTGTGGATGTGGAGCTTTGATATGGTATGACAGGGCCGCTGATTTACTTGTTTATGATGATTCCATACTGTTGTTCCCCTCGTCTACCAAGGTTTTTTTCCAGTAAAGGTTTTGAAGCTATATTCAAATTGTGTACAAATTTGATGAAGTTAAATACAGCCCTAGGTAGAACTTCAATCAAATATAGTTCGATACTGGTCAAAAATTCGAATAAAATAGAATACGGTACTTTCTAAAATGCAAACGATTTAGTATAAGTTCTATATTTTGTTTATTATTATTATTATTATTTTCTTAAAAAGGATAGAGCTAATACAGCGTGAAAATGACTGCAGTCTCACAGCCAAATAGAAAATGACTGCTTTAGATGGCAACGATGTTAATTCACGTAGTTCGAGGAGGAGGAAGTCCAATGCAGTTATCATTTGGAGTGTGAAGTGAAACTAAGTTTTAAGCCTCTTGAAAGGATTCCTTTGCACTCCATCTTCGACCATTATTGTTCCTTCAGACACAATAATCTCCATATCCCTGGTATCCTTCTTTAACACATTTGCTAGCCTTGCAATAGCTTCGGTTTCTCGTCAACCAAGGTATATTCTACTGATTTGCCTGTTTCTACTTCAATTGTAAGTGTTTTCTAATAAAGAATTTATATCATTCATTTTGTAACCTGTCAATATGTAGGCTAGGCATTTATTTTGTTCTATGATATATTGTTCATTTAGTTGTAAGTGTTTTCTAATATGCTAACAAGTATTTTGGTTATTATATGACAAATAGTCTAAAGATATAGACAAATCCAAAAAAAAGGGACTAAATCAAGATAGTGTTCCACCCCATTCTAGCGGCACATAGTCAGGGCCAATGTTCTTATTTCAATTTATTTTTCATTTCTAAGGATCTTGGTAACAATTTGATGTATGTGAATATAAAATTCCATATTGCAAAATTTTGCACTAGGACAGACAGTTGTATGTATGGATATATGTATGTTTGTATGAACGTGTTCATATTACTTGTCCTTCAGTCATTCATTTTTTTAACCATAATCTTTACTTGTCTTTCACTCATTGGTCACTAATCTTTGCTTATACGCGTAATTACTATTTTTATGGTATTTTTTTCGTTTTGGTATTATAGATGGAGAAGAAGAGGCTGAAACAAGAGGAGAGTCTGCTGTGTAATGGAAAATATAAGAAATGAAAAGATTAATGTTACAAGCAATGTTATCCAGTACATAATGGCTGAACTACGTCTAATTGTATATGATCTCCATTAGTGTGAACTAGGACCTATAGAAATGTTTGGTGAACAATCTTTGTACTGTTAAAACTTTGTTAAATAAAATTTTTATTTGTTTATTTCATTATGTGACATCCACTATTGCTGAAATGAATACATTTAATATGTAGTATCTGTAAGTTGTAATTTTTTTTACAGATATATAAATCTATTGCAACTGGCATATACTATTGCAAAAGGATCTGTTGCAACAGCAAAAGCCTGTTGCAAAAAATTCTACCGCAACGGGCTATTGCAACATCCAAAAATTGTTGCAAACTTTTTACAACTCTGGCTATACCAACAGGCGCGGGTCTGTTGCAATTGGTCTATTGCAACAGATATTGCCTGTTGCGAAAACTGTTTTTTGTTGTAGTGCGAGTATCTTAAATTAAGAGCAATTTTTATATTAAATTTAAGTCAATGAAATTCATCTTTGAAAGGTACGAATGCTTATATATTGAAAGTTGTATTATGGTTAGAAAAGTTCCAATGCGTACAAATGTTTGTTTTATTGTTTTGTTTGTTAATGTTTATGCAGATAATGCACATGTTTAACTTTATGGAAGTTTGGCTGTGCTCCTTATTTCTTGAATTGATTTGTGAAAATCATTTCAAAACATATTTTAAATTACATCTTTATTTTTGACTTTGGTTAAAAGTTCAGTTTTTTTTTTCAAATTATATCTAAATAATTATTGCATATTCTTATGGCCTATTCTTTCTCAAATCAAATATCAACAGAATAATCTACAAATATTTCCATTTTGCAATTTTTTGCAAATTTTTCTATAAATATCTTATAAATTAAAATTTTGCTTTTCTTTTAAAAAACAACATATTTTTGAAAGTGGGTAGCTTTGATTTTAAAATTAGGGGAGTGTGATGACACTAAAGAGATTTTGTTAAGATTAGCTTAGAAACTAGAAAGCATTTAATAAAGGCTTGATATGCTAGTTTGAGAGGTATATGAGAAAGAAGATGTTAAGAATTTAATTGGAATTGATTTGTAAATGAGAATAAATATTTTCTTTTCTATATTAACTTACATCATCATAGGAATCAGTTAAATATTTAAGCACGTAACATATGAGAAATTATATAAGTTTTTACATAAATTTATCCATGTAAACAATCTTCTTCGCAACAAAATATGTTTTTGTTTATTTCTTGTTATATGTGTTGTCATGGCGGCATAAATAATGAATATCAAACATGTATCCATAGAAAATCTTTAGAATTAATGTATAACGATTGCAATTACGAATGTAGTTAATTGTAATACCCTACCCCGAGACTTGTATTAGTAAAGAGTATTAACAACCAATGTCGTCCGCTAGTACGAAGAATAAGGCCGACTAAGATCGATCATCAATAAGTTTGTATTAAACAAGTATCATATATGTCGATAAATTCCTTTTTCAGTGGTTCGACATACTTAATTCTCGCATAACACAGTGCTGTTGTGGCTACATGATTAATTCAGAACAAAACATAACAATACTAAATATCATAGGTTAGAGAACAACAAACGTAAGTTGTATATACACACATATACATCAAATATGTCAAACACAATACAAAGTGAAATACATATAAGTTGTATAAATCATAATATGTACGGCATCGAGTCTCCCAAGATAATATACATATGAGTATTGGCGTGCGAAGTAATCATAAGGCAAACTACACGAAAACTATGCATATAGGTCCAAAAGAGTTAATGAAGATGACCACAGTGAGAGAGCTAAGCAATGACCAAAGAAAATCATAGGCTACAAATCGGTCTGACCTGAGTACATGAAATACATGGGTCAGTGTAACTTGATCTAGATGATTAGTATGTGACGGATAAGGTATAATGTCACACTAAGGAATAATTCCTTTGATAATTAAAGAAATCATATGAAATCAGATTGGGCATGATATATGTGAAAGGATCAGTTAATAATCAATAAACGACTCATGTAAATAAAATACTGTATTTAGATGTTTCCATCAATTTAGATTCCTTTGATACACTACTATGATTTATACGATTTTATTAATCACAGGATGGAGTTTAATATTGGTAACGCTATATGGTAGAATTGAAGAGGATGGAAGTTGTTTCGTGTAGGAGAAGACAGTTCGCAAATCGGAGCTCGTATAGGGAAGATATGGCAAAGGAAGCAGGAAGTGATGAGCTGAGAGCAGTTTCATACGTTTGGGAGGAGGTGTCAAATGTATGAAACCTATTTGTGCATAACCCGAGAATCAATTTAGATGTATGGGAATAATTCCAGATGTTTGGGAAGAATACCAGACGTTTGGGAAGAAATCCAGACATCTGAAACGAGCTAGGAAGTATCCTAAAAGCAATTCCAGATGTCTGGAATTCAGGTCCACACGTTTGGAATGGGACCTAAGCTGATTTTGGGCCTGGGAAGTTAGGTGTTGATTTGTGAACCTACAAGGGTAATTTGGACATTTTTCTAGAGTTTCTAGGCAAGTATATAAGCTATTTTTCAGATTTGAAAGATGGTGATTGATTAATCCATCAAAGCAAGGGTTTAGTCCTCCATTAATTAGGGTTTTGGAAATCCTAATTGTTTCTTCAATTCTAATCTCCATAAACATATATTATCTGTTGAATATTGGATCATTATAATCAATCTTTTGTACTCTTCTCGTTTTGTGATAATGAAGCTATCTCTCAAGGATGTATACTAATGAATCTTTAGTGGAACCACTATAAATCTTGGCGTGATTTAGTTTATCGTTATCGTTCCTTTATATTTCTTTTTTGTGTTTGTGATTGGATTTGAATCATTTGAGGTTGGTTTGATCATAGATTGGTTATTTGTGCACTATCTTGCACGATCTAGCTTGTTTTCCGCTGCTTTAGGGATTGGATTGAGTTGTCTCAATCACATGTTTTCCCCAATATTTGGTATCAGAGCGTAAGTATTGTTAGGTGGTTATAGAAATACTAGTACCGGATTCAAATAGTTCCTCAGTGGTTGGATGTTCAAGTGGAATAGCGTCATATGTACGAGGATCATATGCGACATCGGGATCACAATTGGTTATAGACAAGTGAAATGGCAATAATGATTATGAAAAGTGGCAATGGAAGATGAAAGCGTTACTAAGGAGGTATCGGGTGCATCGAGTAGTGTTTGATACACATTTGTTGTTGGCGGACATCCGGACGTTAAGAAAGAGGAAATGGAAGAATGGACATTTACTACACTTCAACTTGCTTTGGGACAGAATTATATCCTCGAAATTAGTGGTGAGATGACTGCTAAGGGTACTTGGGAGAAGCTGGAGGAGTTATATATGAAGAAGCCACTCACTAATCGTTTGATCTTGTTATGAACCTTTTCCACCTATAAGATGAAAGAAAGAACTTCGCTTAAGGCACATTTGAATGTGTTTGATGATTTGCTAATGAAGATGAAGGCGGTAGATGTTTTCACCAAAAAGTGGCTCAAACACTAATGGTACATGAACCGTAATTCACCAATGTGGTTATAAAGTAAATGGAGCCGCACTAAACAAAAGTTAAGAGTAAAAATGTGAGGAAATAAAATGGTGACAAGGTTTTTAGAGTGGTTCGGCCCTAAGCTAGGCCTATGTCCACTATAAAGGTAGTTTGCATTATCATGACAATGATTACAAAGTGTATAAACTCTCTCTGTTCATACATCTTCTCATTCACTCAACATATCCTCATTCTCACATACAAATCTCGCTTAAATCCACAGAATTCAATAGAGGAATGGTGAAATCCTTGGAGAAGGATGAATGAGCGATGGGGAAGGAGGATGTCTTTGACCTTTTCTCATTTATAGGACTCTATTGGATATCATAACCAAACGGTGAATCCTCTTCAAGTGGAGATGATGAAAAAGGTTGAAATGCTTAAGGAATGGTGGAGGAAATAATTCAGCAGCACTTCGTGGTGGCCAGGAGTTCCCCCCCTTTATGGTGGAAGCCATGGCCAATTTATAGGTGAGCTCCCCTGAAGAAATGAGCCAAAATTAATATATGCAGGTTATGGGTCACTCGTCTCATTAATTACGAAAATGTCACTGCCTAGCTGTAACCAACTATCGATAGTTGTATTCAACTGTCCCGCACGAGCGGCTTCATGGGAGCAGGTGGTTGCATAGGAGCAAACGACTGCATAGGTCTAAGCACATTGAATTGGCGGACATGGGATGCATGTGCGACCTCTGGCATCTTTGTGTTCCCCGCTGTGTATGATTGATCGGGGTAGTATGAATGAACGACTGTAGAGTGGAACATGCGACCGAAACTAATTCTTCTCCTTGTCTTGTACGACCGACCTTCTCGATATAGGAATGAGCGACTTCTCTTAACATGAGCGACCTTTACATGATGTACGAGCCCTATTGTCCTTGGACCGTGCCATTCTTGGGCTAGCCTCGTGTGCGCGACCTCTCTGTATGATCATGCTAATCAGTTATGTTCAACCAGTTTTGCTGAGCAGACGACCTAACCGCTTTGTTAATCAGAGTAAGCTTTCTTTATGTGCTAGTGATCTCTCAGATCGTTTAAGTCGTGTCGTGCACGTTTTCATGATGTTCAAGCACCTTTTGTAGAGGTGAATTACTTTTCCTGATATGAGCGAACGTCCCTTTGATATCGAAATGGGCGGCTCCTATATCAAATACGAGCCTTCTAAGCTCGTCTAGGCCATATTGTCTTTGTATAGTCGAACTATTCTATACAACTGGCGTGCGACCCACCAGTTTTGATGTGTGCGTCCTTCTTTGCCGTGCTCAGACCTTGCTGATGCGTTTAGCCTTGGATATGTGGGGTTTCCTTTTACCTTGTACGAACGACTCGAGTGTCCTGGATTGTGCATGTACATCTATGCCTTGTAGCAGTCGTCCCGTAGTTCTTACAAAAATTTAATGTGCCAATTACGCTTTTTCTGGGATAAACATTTGCCCCTCGAAGTTCGTAATTTTCTTATTCCGCAGAAGATTACGGGGTTCAAAATAATTGATCATAACGTAATTTGGTAAATTAAGTCTTCGTTTTCTAAGGGGTGATCGCTCATGGCTTTTAGTTGTTCTAGGCTGAATAAGGCAGAAGTCGCCGTAGGTCGCTCGTATTGTCAGGCATATTATGGAGGTTCGAGCAAGTTGGTTTTGGTGGGTCATATGTTTGTACAGCTAGGCAGGTTTGAATTTGACTAAGCTGACATGGCAAGAACATTCTGGACTAGACTCTTTATCCTTTCTTCTTTCCTCATTTCACTCTTTTCCTCAAAGAACCCTCTTGATGGTGGCAATGTTCTAGATAATCTTACAAGGTAATCCGCATCCTTTAATTTTCACCCAAACTTATCTTTTAAAATTCTTAGTTTTCCCAACTCACTATTTTGTTTGACGCTTCCAGCAATACATAACTGATTTTTGAATTAAAGCTACTTTTCTCTAGATTTGAAGCACCATGATTATTTTGGGTAAGTTTTTACTTTTTGCTTTGCCTTGATTTGGTTGGGCAGCTTCCGATGTCGTAGATAGCTTTGAACTAGGATGTTTCAAGTATGGTTTGATTGACTTGAGTATGGATTGGGATTTTGGTGATAATCATGTCTGTTCTGTGTAGGTGTTATATATGTAATTGTTTGATGAATCTGAATCAGATGGAACCTTTTGAATTTTTGGTTTCAATATTGCTTATAAGTTGTTTGTTGGAATGCCTCAAACACTTCTTTGCTGTATAACTGAACAATCACGCTGTCGATAATATAGCTTTTGGATTTTTGCTT
Organism: Allium sativum; assembly: GCA_030737875.1. Classification (NCBI taxonomy): domain Eukaryota; kingdom Viridiplantae; phylum Streptophyta; class Magnoliopsida; order Asparagales; family Amaryllidaceae; genus Allium; species Allium sativum. Next base: position 195,402,288 of record CM060910.1, on the reverse strand, counting down.
GATCATTGCTCAAATTTGTACTTTAGTTTAGAACGTCTCGGTTATCCAAGTCTGATTCGATAAGGGTCGTTTCTGCCCGACTCTTATATGGGACTAGTCTTAAACAAGCCTTCTTTGGGTTGAGTATGAGTGACTAGCTTGGGTTAAGTGTGCACAGACGATGCGCACTCAGGATTTGTGAGGAATGCACGACCGGTCTGTATGATCGGACCGAACTCTCCATAATCAGTCCTTCATGGGCCATGTATGACTGACTAGATCTATGACCATATTTGGACATTCCTAGTTTTAATCATGCATGGCTTCTACTAGTCTGTTCATGCCTAAATCTGGTCAGGTTGTTTTTGATCGACCCTGTAGGGTCAGTTGTGCATGACCTCTATTCATGCCCTGATTATCCTGTTTTGATTAATATCCAAACTTCAAACTGAAATAGCCCTTTGGTGCTCAACACATACTGAGTTGTCTTTTGGTATCGTCCTTAGGTCCAAGGATGAAATTCCTTATGTTAAGAAGACTGAAGAGGAAGGTAATGAAGAGGAATGGCAAGAGAAGAAGGATGAAGAAAAAAAGGAATTTGGGCAAAGGTGATTTCTGAGATGTCGTACACTGGGTGAACCTCTCATTCCAGATATCCAGACTTCTTCTGACCCACTATCTTCAGCTTCTCCACCCACTACTTCAACTTCTGCTAATCTTCAGACAATTATTCAGAGGCTTCTTTATGTTTCTAATCCCTGCAACACTATACTTATTGAACGATTCGAGGGTTGGTGTTTAGAAGGTACGAGCTTTGATTTGAACATAGACCCATATGATGCGTGGATTATCGCTGGTAAGATGGATGCTATGAAAGATTGCATACTGGCAGAATTTGATCAGTTAGAGGCACGACCAAATTTGGTTAGAGATATTGTTGTGAAAGTTAGAGACTACATTGTGAGGCGACTGGGTGATTGGCAAACTTTTGCCGGTGATCTCCAGAAGTTGAAAAAGGAGAACATCGACCGAATTCATACTTTAGAGAATGACAAGTTTGAGCTTATCAAGACCCATGAATCTCGGGATAAGCTCGTCGCTTTCCATACTAGGAAGTTATGATTGGCTAGCTCCACATTTCATTATTCCCGTTATCTCCTTTTTTGTGCTGTGTTTAGAATGGTCGTATATGCGGGTGCCAGTCCCCGCTTATTATCTTATGTTGGTGTTTTGACGGCCCTGTGACTTTGTGATGTCGCTGTGCCTTGTTTAATTAGTATGGACGGTGCTTTGTTTGTCATTCTGCAATTTTTTGTTGATCTTATGCTAATAGCGAACCTATGAAACGTAGTTTTAACGTTGCGGGTTTTTTTTTGATGCTATGGTAACTTGTTGTAGCGTTGTCAGGCTGGGAGTGATCAATTTTTTCAAACTTCTTTAGCCATACTTGGAACTCGGTTTAGTTTGACTGGTTTCGTGTCATTTTTCAATTCCCCCTTTTAGGGGGTCATGCAATCATCTACATCCTCACTAACCTGGTAGTCCAAGTCCTTTGGAGTTTGAATATGCATGCCTCACAGAGTGGGTTATTTATTTTAAAATGTGTTCAATCGTAATTCTCACTAATCCGGTGACCCATGCCGTTCAAGGATTTGATTCAAACACATACTTTCTGTTTTTGATGTATTCTACCATATTTCTCACTAACTCAGTGACCCAAGTCCTTCGAAGATTTGGTTTAAATACATGTTTTTGGTTTCTGATGTATCTAACCATATTTCTCGCCAGCCTAATGATCCAAGCCCTTTGGAGACTTGGTTAAACACATATACATATATATATACATATTGTTTTTTTTATTAGAATTCATTCAACCCCATATCTCACTAACTTGGTGACCCAAGTCCTTCAGAGACTGGTTTTGAGTACGTGCCCCTAGGGGAGGACTTGAGTTTTAAGTTTCGATCCAATTTTGGTCCTTTTTGATCTGGTTATTTTGGAATAAAAAAGGACCTTATTAGATAGCTCTTTTCGGCTAGGATTTCTGTTACCCCTTGTCGGCTAGGATTTCTGTTTCCCCCTTTCGGCTAGGATTTCTGTTACCCCCTTTCGGCTAGGATTTCTGTTAGTGCTGGTCATTCCAGCATGTTTGTCGGTCCTTTCGGCACTAGGACTGGTGCTTCCAGCCTAGGTTTTGTTGGTCCTTCCAACTTTATGCTTCAACCCGGTAGGTGTACACTAGTTCTTCTTATCGAGTTTTATTTCAATTTAAAGAATTCGTATCCTGCACCTAACAAGGTGCCTCTTTTGGGACTTGGCAATCTTTTAACTGTGGGGCATATCGGTCCTTCCGGCTTGATGCTTCATCCCGGGAGGTGGACACTAGTTCTTCTTATCGAGTTTTTTTTCCAATTTAAAGAATTCGTGTCCTACACCTAACAAGGTGCCTCTTTTGAGACTAGCAATCTTTTATTCGTGGGACAAATTGGGTTGTTGGTCCTTTCGATTTTATGCTTCATCCCGGGAGGTGGACACTAGTTCTTCTTATCGAGTTTTATTTCGATTTAAAGAATTCGTATCGTACACCTAACAAGGTGCCTCTTTTGGGACTTGGCAATCTTTTAACTATGGGGCATATCGGTCCTTCCGACTTGATGCTTCATCCCATGAGATGGACACTAGTTCTTCTTATCGAGTTTTATTTCAATTTAAAGAATTCGTGTCTTGCACCTAACAAGGTCCCTCTTTTGGGACTAGCAATCTTTTATCCATGGGACAAATTGGGTTGCTTCCACCTTTGTGTTATCTTCACTGCTTGTTACCAATCCTTTTGCTGGACGCTTGCTAAGGATTTGGGTTTCTATGATGAAAGTTGCAGCTTGCTGACTCGTTACCCATTCGCTTGTTTTTGATTCCACGATGCATTTGGCACTTTGCGTTGAGATTGTTCCAATCAGGACATGCTTAGGAAGCTTCCAACTATGGTTGGACTTTTAAAGAGTGATTGCTCTCGTTTGCCTACATAAAGAAGCCATTTTTTAGCAAAAAGTTTACAAATACATGATTCGTGCAAGCAAGTAGAGTTTCTCACTCATGACTTTTTATATGTACAGAGCTTTAATGCAAAATTTGCAAATATTTACAACTTTTACAAGAACAATGCATTATAAAAAGTGGCGGCGGATGTGCTTGCTACTTCCAAGCTCGAGGAATCTGGACTCCATCTGCGGTGGACAATTTTAAAAGTGCCATTTCGAAGTTTTTTTCTGGTTCATAACATAAGGTTCATTATAATTTGATTGCAGCCAGAATACGCATCCATAAAAGACAACAACTCATGCCCAGCTGTAGAATTCACTAGTTGATTTATTCTGGGAAGAGGGGAGCTATCCATTGGACAGGCTTTATTAAGATGTGAATAGTCAACACAGACTCGCCATCTACCATAGAGAGGTTCATTTTCTGAAACGTACTTATGAAGATCACATTAACGGATGCCCCCGTGTCAACTAGGACTCTTTTTACGACTGCAGGATCAAGATCAGTTGTGATCATCATGGCATCAATAGTTGGTGTAAGTAGTCCGTCATAATCTCTACTTCTGAATACAACACCATCGACTGGAGTTTTAGGCATCTTTATTAGAAGCTCCTTGTTTAGGACCATACACCTTTCTTCTTTCGGGGCACCCTTCAGCTCGTTAGCATACCTTTCCATATTTTCTCTGCTGGTTCCGGCTGGATTAGGCCTATTGAAAATCATGTTGATTATTGTTTTCGAGTCAACAGGTGCTTGAGCTTTCTCACTAAAGCTGGACTAATTAGTAGTATTGGTTTACCCCTGGGCAGTTGGAGCGTTTTGAGGATTCTTCACATACTGTTGGAGTTGATTATTTCTAATGAGTTCTTCAATAAAACTTTTCAGGTGTCGACATTCGTTAGTGCTATGCCCCGATTGGTTATGAAACCGGCAGAATTTGTCAAAGTTAGCTTGTTGCTCTGTAATTCTCAGTGGCTTAATCTGAGAAAAAAATGCCCGAAACCTTTGTAGCGGACTAAATCCTCTCTAGGGTTTCATTTAGGAGAGTCAACTCCAAATGCTCATAGATTTGTGGCTTCTTATGGGTTTTGCTATCCTTTCCTTCATTTCCCTTTTTCTGCACAGAGTCATCCTTTTTCTTGATTTGGACCTCACTATCTTTCCTTTCTTCGGTAGCACTACCTTCTACAGCCCTCCGAGCAGCGGGTGGATCATCTTCTACGCACATGTATTCTTCAACTTTATTGGAGAACTTCTTTAGAATTTTGTTTTGTTCTTTTATTGACCCACCTCCCAAATTCTGACTTCTTGTCGATTGCACCTTTCAAGGCTGCAAATAAGTACCAAGGTTCTGGTTCTACGACTTCGGCTGCTGCAGCATGAAATAGTGTAAGAAGAGCTTTAATGGTCTCTCCAGGCCTTTCTTTCATTTCGCTAAGCAACATTACATCCCTTACTTTAGTAGTTTGTAGACGGAACTGGTCTTGGAATCTTCTTGCCAAATCAGCAAATTAGTCGACACATTCAGGCAGGAGTCTAGTGAACCATAATGAAGCCACACCTTCCAAGCATACGAGAAAGTACAAGCATTTTATCTCGCCGGTGGCCTAAGCTTCGTTCATGTGTTGATCATATCTGAACAAGAAGATGTTTGGATCTTCCGTCCCATTGTATGGTGCTATGGTCGGAGGTGCGAACTTCTTGGGAAATTTCGCTTGACAAATCTTTTCTGTGAATGGGTTCTTGCTAGGTGAAAACCCCCATTTCTTTTCATTGTCTTGATAGACCATGTTCTCCCTCATTATTCGTTGGATCACTTCTGAAATGTGCTTCTCATCATCGACTTGTTCCTCAGTACAGACATTAATCCTTTTTATCGGTATGACTACAGTTAAAATTCCGAAACCTTGTACCTTTTCTGGAAGGTGTTCTCTTGGTAGAACTTGTGGTACCCCGAGTTGCACGTTTTTCATCATGCTGCAGCATTTTGACTTTAGAGTTCTTAACGCCGGCCTCCCCCTTGTCTTCCATCGAGAAGTGGGATCGACTAGGGTCTGAGGCAGAAGAGTCCTCTTTTCCGTCAACATTGTCCATGATATTTAGAGGCGGGGAATTAGCTTGATCATTAAGAAAAGCGTAAAGCTTGTCCATCATCGCCTTCGTCATAACATTCATTTTCTCATTCAAGCCGGTTACAACCATGTTCAACTCATCTTGAATTACATATGGATTGGAGGAGTCTCTAATTTCCCTATTCAAAGTTTGTGGTGTGACTTCATTATTATGTGGATTCTCAATACTCATAGTGACTCGAATGAATTTATTGATTTTTTCGAACCGACCATGACTTCGAGGAAAGAGGCGGGTTAGGACTTCAACAGTGTGCTATTGGAATTAGAGGAAAGTTTGAAGAAAGGAAATGCGAAAATAGCGCCATGGTGGACGCCAAATGTTTTCACCAAAAAATGGCTCAAACACCAATGGTACGTGAACCGTACTTCACCAATGTGATTAGAAGGTAAATGGAGCCGCAATCATCAAAAGTTTAGAGTAAAAATGTGAGGAAAGTAAAATGGAGACAATGTTTTTAGAGTGGTTCGGCCCTAAGCTAGGCCTACGTCCACTATAAAGGTAGTTTGCATTATCATGACAATGATTACAAAGCATATAAACTCTCTTTGTTCATACATCTTTTCAGTCTCTCAACATATTCTCATTCTCACATACAAATCTCGCTTAAAGAGGAATGGTGGAATCCGTGGAGGAAAAGGATGGATAAGCAACGGGGAAGAAGGATGTCTTTGACCTTCTCTCACTTATAGGATTCTATTGGATGCCAAAGCCAAATGGGTGAATCGCCTTCAAGTGGAGATCATGACGAAGGTTGAAATGCTTAAGGAATGGTGGAGGAAAGAATTCAGCAGCACTTCGTGGTGGCCAGGAGTCCCCCTTTATGGTGGAAGCCATGGCCTATTTATACGTGAGCTCCCCTGAAGAAATGAGCTGAAATTCATATATGCAGGCTATAGGCCCTTCATCTCATTAATTACGAAAATGCCACCGCCTTCCTATAGCCAACTGTCGATAGTTGTATTCAACTGTCCCGCACGAGCAGCTCCATGGGATCGAGTAGCTGCATAGGAGCGAACGACTGCGTAGGTCTAAGCACATTGAATGGGCGGACATGGGATGCATGTGCGACATCTGGCATCTTTGTGTTCCTCGCTATGTACGATTGATAGGGGTAGTATGAACGAACGACTGTAGAGTAGAACATGTGACCAGAACCAATTCTTCTCCTTGTCTTGTATGACCGACCTTTTCGATATAGGAATGAGCGACTTCTATTAACATGAGAGACCTTTACAGGATGTATGAGCCCTAGTGTCCTTGGACCGTGCCATTCTTGAGCTAGCCTCATGTGTGCGACCTCTCTGTATGATCGTGCTAATCTGTTACGTTCGACTAGTTTTGATGAGCGGACGACCTAACCACTCTGTTAATCATAGTAAGCTTTCTTTATATGCGAGCGATCTCTCAGATCGTTTAAGCCGTGTCATTCCCAAGTTTCATGATGTTCGAGCACCTTTTGTAGAGGTGAATAACTTCTTCTGATATGAGAAAATGTCCCTTTGATATCGGAATGAGGGACGCCTATATCAAATACGATCCTTTTAAGCTCGCCTATGCCATATTGCTTCTTTGTATAGTCGAACCATGCTGTACAACTGGCGTGCGACCCACCAGTTTTGATGTGTGCATCCTTCCTTGCCGTGCTCAAACCTTGTCGATGTGTTTGGCCTTAGTTATGTGGGGTCGCCTTTTACCTTGTACGAACGACTCGAGTGTCCTGGATTGTGCATGTACATCTAAGACTTGTAGCGGTCGTCCCGTAGTTCTTACAAAGATTTAATATGCCAATTACGCTTTTTTTGGGATAAACAGTAGATCTGAAGTTTAATGAATAACAAAGGGACATAATATTATTGTGTTCATTGCTAGACCATTATAAGGGTTTCTCACATAGTTTGATCTATAGCATGGATACATTGACGTTGGATAATGTCAAGACGGGTCTTCTTAGCGAGGAATTGAGAGATCAAATGAAGGAGATCAGTGTGGGAAGTAGTAGTGTCGGTAATGGTCAAGGTTTGTTTGTGGAAAAGGAGAAATATGTGAAGAAGGAGAACCAAGGGCATTCCAAATCTAGGAATCTCGGTTGGAGAGGAAAGTCCAAGGAAAGGAAAGGCAAGTGTTGTATTTGTAAGACGCCCGGTCATTAGAAGAATGAGTGTCCGTACAAGAAGGCGATAAAGAAGGAAGTAGCTTCTTCAACTGTAGCGGTGAAGAGAGGTGTTAGTGAAGGAGACATGAATGTTTTGATATCGGCAGCATCAAATGTTTCGTGTAGCGATTGGATGCTCGATTCGGGAGTGTCTTATCATATGATGCCTAATAGAAATTTATCTTCTTTTTATGTTGACAAGTAACAAAATGAAATTGTTATGGGTAATGGTGCTATGTGTAAGTCAGAAGGCATTGGTTCCTTGCAAGTTAAAATGTTTGACAGAGTGTTTCGTACTCTCACCGATGTGTGCTATGTTTAGGGACTTAGGAAGTCTCTTATCTCTTTGTGTCAGCTGGATTCTTTGGGATGCAAGGTCATTATTGAAAGTGATAGCTTGAGGGTTTCGAAGGGAGCGCTTGTAGTTGTGGAAGATGCTAAAGCTAATGGAGTATTTGCTTCAAGGAGTGATCGTTGAAGGTGAAATTTGCATATGCATTGATAGTTCTCTTGGCTTGGATGCGACAAGGTTGTGGCATTTGAGATTGGGTCATGTCTCGGAGAAGAGTTTGGATATTCTTCAGAAAAGAGAGATGATTGGTGGAGAAAGTTTCAACAAGTTGGAGTTTTGTCAAGAATGTGTCATGGGGAAGCAAACTAAAATAACATTCGATGAAGGAAAACATGATTCGAGAGAAATTCTTGAGCATGTGCACATGAATGTTTGGGGGTGGGTACTAGTAGCTTCTTCAGGAGGAGCAAGTTATTATATTTCCTTCATAAGTGACTTTTCTTATAAAATTTGGGTGTATGTAATGAAGGCCAAATCAGAGGCATTTATTAAGTTCAAAGAATAGAGATCCCTTGCTGAAAATTAGAGTGGTGGATCTTTGAAGGTTCTTAAGTCCAACAATGATGGGGAATATGTTTTTAGCGAATTCTTGAATTGTTGCAAGCATCATGGTATTCAGAGGAATTTTACTGTACTAGGAGATCCGCAATCAAATGAGGTTGCAGAGAGGATGAATCGTACTCTACTTGAAAGAGCTCGATGCTTGAGATTGACATCGGTTTAGTCTAAGGGATTTTGGGCCGAAGCATTGTCAAATGCGGAGCATATCGTGAATCGAATTCTGTGCTCGATCGTCTATTTGTAACAAAAATTCTGAGGAAGTGTGGAAGCGAAAGATCATTGACTTGAGTTATCTTCATGTCTTTGGATGTCCCATGTATGTGCATGGCATGGGTGATAAACTTGATCCTAGAGCTTTCAAGGGTTTTCTTCTTGGTTAGTCCAAAAATGAAGAAGGTTAGATTATCTCGTTGTGTTACTTTTTATAAGTCATCAAAGTTTTAGGAGAATAATGGCTCAGCAGACATTTCAGATTTGGTTCATGGCGAATCAAAGGGGAAGGAGGTCATTACCACATTTTGTCCAAGGGGAAAAGAGAGTAGAGTTGTTGGAGATGCTTGTGGGGAAGAAGCGGTTGATGGAACATCACATAGTCCACATGATGTCTCTAGTAGTGTTGGTGATGTACATGATCTTTAGAGAGGATTTGATTCAATGCGGAGCCAAAAGAAGTCCGGATGATGGGATTGCTACTCCAGTTGGTCATTATGTTATAAGGCCACCCAAGAGGTATAGTGATTGGAACTACCTAATATATTGTGATAGGTTGGAATATGTGCTTCATGTAGTCCAAGATGAACCAATGGACCTTGATGATGTCATGAAATCAAGTGAAGCTTGAAATAGATTTGTTCCATGGAGGAATAGATACAATCGTTGATGAAGAAACAAACTTGGGAGTTGGTTCCACTTCCTAAAGGAAACCAGGCAATTGGGTGCAAGTGGATATATAAGGTGAAGGATATGGAAGACATAAAGTTATGCTAGTGGCAAAGGGGCTTGCACAAAGGAAGGGAAAGGAGCATGAAGAGATATTCACACTGGCTCTGCACCATACTTCTATCCGGATATTATTTGATATAGTTTCTATTCATGACATGGAGTTGGAGAAACTTGATGTGAAAAACCGCTTTCTTGCATGGTGATATATGAAGCAACCTGAAGGGTTTATGGTAGATGGTAAGTCAAACTTGGTGTGCAAGTTAAATAAATCGCTGTACGGGTTGAAGTAATCGCCTCGGCAATGGTTCAAGTGGTTTGATCGTTTCATGCTTGAAAGTGGCTTCCATCGAAGCATTGAATATGCTTGTGTGTATCAAGAAGTTGGAAAATGATTCTTGAGTTTGTTTTCTCTTGTATATGGATGATATGCTCATAACTTCAAAGGACAAGACAGAAATGAACAAGTTAAAATTGAGACTGAAAGCGGAATTCGAAATGAAAGACCTTAAGAAAGCTGAAGATATTGGATATGGAAATTTAAAGGTACAAAGCGTTTTTAGTTGAAATTGGCTCAATAGGAGTATATAAAGAAAGAGCTTTGTCGGTTTAGCATGGAGAATCAAAAGACGTCAAATATATACCTTTACTTTTGCATGTGAAGCTTTCGAGCCAAGGATCGCCTATCGAAGAGAAGGACAAGGCTTATATAGAAACAGTGAAATATGCAAGTGCGGTTGGTAGTTTGATGTATGCCTTGGTGTGTACATGACCCGATATTACAAATGTCATCGAGTTGGTTTGCCAGTTCATGGTTAATTTGGGAAAATCGCATTGGGAAGCGGTAAACCTTATTTTGAGATACTTGAAAGGTCTAACATTTCATGGACTTCTCTTTAGGGGTAGTAAGAAGAAGAGTTGCAATTTGGTTGGTTATTGTGACACAGACTATGCTGGTGATGGAGATAGGAGAAAGTCAACTTTTGAATATGTCTTTATGCTTGGTGGCACAGGCATAAATTGAAGATTGAGATTGCAAAGCATAGTTGATTCATCCACTATTGGAGGCAGAGTTGATACCGCGATGGAGGCGACAAAGGAGACACTTTATTTGAAGTGTTTGTTGTGTGACTTGGTGTCTGAACACGATAGCATCGAAGTTCATTGTGATAGCCAAAGCGCTATCCATTTAGCAAAGAACTTGGAATTTAGCTCACAGAATAAGCACATAGAAGTGAGAAAGTCATTCTTGGTAGCCATGGATGAAGATAAGCAAGTATATCTTTAGAAAGTGCACACAAATGACAACACTAAGACATTGCCAGATGGGAGGTTCGAGCATTGCTCGAACTTGATTCACTTAGAAAAGTTCTAGGTGCCACTAGGTGGCATGGGTGAGAGAGGAGCTTAATTTGATGAGAAGGAGTAGTGGTGTAAAGTAAGATTTCTATCTTCTTGTAAGTACTAGTAGACACTCCTAAGTACTTTAGTCTTTAGTTGAGACAGTTTGGAGTTGAGTGCTTTCAATACTTTATTAGCGGGTTGGGCTTTGCCTGAAATTGTCGATGAAGTGCAATAGGGGGTGATTTTGTAGGAACTAATTAGGAAAGCATTCAAACTTGGGTGAAGGTAGAAGTGGTGATAGTTGGTGCTATCGATTGTAGATGATGGTATGGTACCATTGGTGTTGGAGATAGATATAGTATCGTGGTGGAGTGTTGAATTTTGGCGACACTATATGGTAGAATCGAAGAGGATAGAAGTAGTTTCATGTAGGAGAAGACGTTCACAAATCAGAGCTCGTATGTGGAAGATATGGCGAAGGAAGCAAAAATTGGTGAGCTGAGAGCAGTTTCAGGCATTTAGGAGGAGGTGCAGACATCTGAAACCGCTATGTGCATAATCTAGAAGCCATTCAAGTGTCTAGGAAGAAATCCAGAGGTTTGGGAAGAAACCAAGATATCTGAAACGTGATAGGGAGAATCCTGAAAGTACAGCGCCAGATGTCTAGAATGAGACATGGCCGGAATTCAAGATTGGGAAGTCAAGTATTGATTTGTGAATCTACAAGGGCATTCTAGACATTTGCCTGGGGTTTTTATGCAAGTATATAAGCTATTTTTCAATTTTGAAAGATGATCATTAATTAATCCATTAAAGCAAGGGTTTAGTCCTCCATTAATTAGGATTTTGGCAATCTTGATTGTTTCTTCAGTTATAATCTCCATATATATATAATCTATTGAATATTGGATCATTGTATTCACTATCTTGTACTCTTCTCATTTGGTGATAATAAAGATCTCTCTCAAAGTGCATGTACACAAACGAATCGTTAATAACACCAATATAAATCTTAGTGTGATTTAGTTTGTTGTAATCGTTCCTTTATATTGCTTGTTTTGTGTTTATGATTGGATTTGAATTGTTTGAGGTTAGTTTGACCATAGATTGGTTTTTTGTGCACTATCTAGCATGATCTAGCTTGTTTTCAGCTGTGTTAGGGATTGGATTGAGTGGTCTCAATCGTGTGTTTTCCCCAACAAATGGAAACCACAAAAATCACTAAAAACTGAGAAGTCACGGAATTCTCTGAAACCACAGAACTCGGGAACTCGATTAAGAGTTCAAGACACCAAAATGAGATATATATATATATATAGGTCCTCAAATAATCCCAGGCTATATGTATATAATGATAATAAACTCTAGAATAGTGATAGCATAAAGAAATCTAGAAATCATAAATAGTGAAATCTAGAAAATATCTTAGATTAGATCCATGACTCAAATGGCAAGCCAAAGCAATGTTGCACGGGCATATCTCAGATGGCCGAAGTCTACTAGTACTAACTAGTATATACACACACATGGTACCTTCCTCGGATGACTTGAAAGTCATAAATGTATCAGATGACTCGAAGTCCATAAATGTCTCAGATGACCAAAGGTCTTAATATCTCAGATGACCCGAAGGTCTAGTACTGGTTATATCACAAAATGTGTCACTGACTCCCAATAATAATCCACAGTGGTAAAATTACATTCCATACCAAACAGAATATTATAGTTTTGTGTGATTATAGTTCACCATGTTACTATTCTATTGTTGAAAAATTCAGTAAAAAGTTAAGAAGAAGATTTCGTGGTGGAAACATTTGAAATATGGTATTTATTTACCTGGTTTGTTCCTGTAGAATTTGCAGTAGCATGAATGAATGCATATGAAATAGGATATGTGATAATTTGGAAGTGATCTGCAAAAAAAATGTATATCACTTTGTCAGCATTAAGGAATTAGGAATTTGTTGCTGCGGTGATTTTGATTATTGATTATGATTGTATGAATAAATAGTATTCATGCTCCAAATTCACGTTTCAATATTAAACACCATTCATTTTTTACATAATGTAATATAACTGAACAATTTTTTACACTAAATTCTAGTGGGTACCATTTGATGTAATTTGCGAACTCGTGCTCCGCACACAGATTTGACATCAAAAGTGTTATATAACTATCATGTAAAGATAGTACTCTTGTAGAGTCCATATATTTGGTTTTGAAAAATTGATTTTGTTAGATAAAGACACTGTTGTTACAATATATACTAATAAGCAATTTGTTCGTGGAAAGTAATGAAATATTAGTATCCAAAGAAACTTCCATGGCCAGTATTCCAGTGAAACAATGCACTAAATGTTATAAATAGTTTATGAATAAATATAAGTAGTTTAGATGAGAATGTGAGAGCGCATGATGGAGGAAGATGTTTTTAGTAATGAATAACTCATTGACAGGAATTGTAACGACCCAACAACTTGGAACCAATTTAAAATTTCCAAATTTCATAAAGATCGGAATTAATTTAGATTCTAGCAGTCTGTTAGTTTGTTTTTCAGCTTTGGAGATTGGCTTCAAGCTTGAAGACTTGGACATCCAGAGAGAGCTGGAGTTTCGTATGAAGGCCGGACGTACTCTATTATAGGTATATTATGTTAAATCTTCATGGAGTAATGGTGTGTAAAATCAGAGTTGTATTCAAAAATGTTTCCACTGCAATAATATATTCTTATTATATTTTATCTGTTCTGCTGTGAGCTTTGTATTCTGTTGTGTTTGCTTTGATAAACCCTAATGAAACGTACTTTTGGTTACCTTGAATCGATGTGGGTTTCGGTTTTTAGTCGGTTTGAAGTAAGTGGAAGTGTGGGTCGTCACACTTGGTACCAGAGCTTAGGTTAGATAAACCTTGGCTCTGTGGGATACAGACTTGTCAGAGATAGGATCAGTAATCTTAGGACAAGTTACTCGTTAGAGGGTTAGTAATACCCTAGAATGAGTTGTAAGTGTGTGTGTATATATATATATATATGAGAGACGTATTTGTAATTTGATATACAAATGGTTTTGTGTTGAATTAATTTGTTGAGCGGCAGTAAGAGCTCACTGTATCGATAGGTGTTTCTAAACACTTAAACAGAGTAGTTTAACCCATTTTTATGGATAAATGAAATAGTTTTGTCCAAAGTATATTTTCATAAAAATGGTTATATGCTTTGATGAAAGTTATGTTTTGGAAAATTTAATCCACTAATTGATTCTCGGAGATAGTAATTAGTATAACTAATTAAGAGATTTGAATTCTTGACGATTTTTGGAGAGTCGAGGTATTTGCTAAAAAGATTATAAAACTTTTTGGCAAAATATTAAATTTTGTAGGGTATACTGTGGTCTATCTTGAATTAAACCTAAGATGATGAGTCAAAAACAAGCGAAAAGGATCTATGAGAAGGTCGAAGATGGAAATAGATTGGACCTAAGCAGGTATATTTATAGTTACTCCAGAAAAGATAAGAATAAAGGAAAATTTATGGGTGTTAGCAGTTATATAAGCCATAAAGAGGTACATTATGCAGTCCTATGCCCAATAAATAAAAAGATAAAGTTAAATAGTGGAGTTAACCAACAAAGCTCTAGGGTCAAAAATCAAGGTATTGGTTAAGTATACGACCATTAGTTCCGACTTTGATTTCGAGGACGAAATCATTTTAAGTAGGGGAGAATGTAATGAGCCGGAAATTTAGACAAATTTAAAATTTCCAAATTCCATAAAGATCAGAATTTATTTGGATTTGGGCAGTCTGTTTGTTTGTTTTTCCGCTTTGGAGATCGGGTTCAAGCTTGAAGACTTGGACTCCCAGAGAGAACTGGAGTTTCATATGAAGGCCGGATGTACTCTATTATCGGTGTATTATGTTAAATCTTCATGGAGTAATGGTATGTAAAATCAGATTTGTATTCAAAAATGTTTCCGTTGCATTAATATATTCTTATTATATTTTTCCGTTCTGCTGTGAGTTTTGTATTCCACTGTGTTTGCTCTGATAAACCCTAAAAAAATGTACTTTTGCTTACCTTGAATCGATGGGGTTTTGGTTTTTGTTCGGTTTGAAGTAAGTGGAAGTGCAGGTTGTCACAGGAATTCCACATAAGTTTCTGAAATTGACCACTATGTAATGTAAATTTATGAAATAACAGTAGTGACCACTATTTTCACTCTTTGGCACATAACAGAAGGTGTAATACCGGATAAGAAATAGGAAATGCATAAGCTATTTATTAAAAATGGTTGGGTGCTTTAACATTGCAGACGAATCAAAGATGAAGTGTAGATAACAAAATATAGCTAGCTGAATGTAGGAATGCATATTGGTAGCATAGGTAGTCGGTGGGTAATGTCAGAAAGTAAGGCAGTAAGCTGGATCATATTCACTCTAAAAATCTTTTGTTAACCATTTTAATTTAATGGTTTATCATCCCAACATCAAAACAAATTTATTCTTCCTAAACACAGTTTTTATTACATTTTTGTAAATAATAAGAAGACTGTAAGAGAGATTCTTTACTGTATCAAAGAAATGAATTTGAACTATGCTAGCTATAGATCATTGCAACTCTTCTTGTTGGACTTTTAGCATCTTAGGTGAAAAGGATAAATATGACAATTTTTACATGCTAAACAACATAAGACAAAAACCAAATGTAGTATCGACGCCTACAACATGCAGTATTACAGTTTCTCTTACCATCACACTGAAAACCCAATAGTGAAAAGGTTATTCCAACTTTAACCTGTAAGTTGTGGAGTAGGTTCTTTCATTAGGCAGGGATTTCAAGTATGCGTGGTAAGTTGAAAAAGCACAGTAGTTGGTATTCTTAAGTTGTTGCACTATGAATAGTAGTTACTATCACAGAAGTTTAGTCCATTCATTTATTAACTTGTTACAAAACAAATAGCAATTCATGAACATCACATTCAATGGGCTAAGTAACTTCATCCTATATAAGTAAATGCTTTTAAACACCAATTGTAACTCGTGTTAAACACCTCCGCAATTACAAAAAGCCTCTAAAATTAAAAAACACTATTTACGATTTGAACCGTGTTGTTCACATAATTATTTAAATCTCTTTTCCAATTATTTTATTTGGAATAATATGATATATTATTAAATCAAAGTCTGTCATGTCATCGTGCATCTATGAAGTTACCATGTATAAAGGATGCATAAGGAGAATGTAAAGTTCACTATTTTATAATATTTTTTATCAGACAACTTTTCCCCATACACTATTTTAAATAGGTGGTTATTTTTATGTCCTATGCACATGTTTATGCTCACAATATATAAATCTTGTCAAATAGGGGACAAAATCAGTAATCCCCCCCCCCCCCACACACACACTCCTATTTTCCTTTTTGCAAGGACTAAATTTTATGTGTTAGTTCAAAATATAAAATCTTTTGATACTTTATAGTGCACTTATATTGCTATTTCCATAATGAGAGATAAAATATAATTATATATTTTCATAATTTATGATACCGCTACCATTGATAACCTTAGCCTTCTTTTCCAGTAGACATCCATCACACCCAAATTTTTGATAGAAAATTATTTGCTGCAATAATATTTCAAGGTTGTTGAAATTAGTGATTATTGGCTGGTTGTTGAAATCAGTGAATATTGGCTTGGCCATGAAGGTGTATTTTCTATCAGTAGTCCAATTTTTTTTTATATATTTCTCCTTTACCTCCATCTCAAAGTAGTTGAAATAAACATTATAAAAATTATAATGTAATATATCCATCATCTTGAAATCCTACATATAATTATTGGAATGTCATATATTGTGTGTAGGTTCATTGATGCTGTATGGATAACGTCAGCAATGTATTTCATTGAATACTGATTAAATCCGACTGGTGGATGACTTATAATATTTTGTAAGAATGGTGTAGCTAGTAAATCATATTTGGTGATAAATAATAACTCAAGTTGAACAGTTGTTCGAGTATTTCTTTTCTTTCCATCTTAACTAAACTCACTGATTTGTTAAATTCAACATTCGAAGGAACAATAAAACAAATGTTTACCTCCATCTACACAATAATAGCCAGATTTGACCTCAATATTTACTTCATTTTCCTTTTCCAGTACCGTGCAACATCTATCCTTTGCACATATTTTGGAAGCAAGTTGACATATATGTTATTAAACCAAACATTTATGAAATCTTTTGAGAGGAGAGCACGAAATCATATTTGCTTTTTTTCCTCCTGAAAGCCTAATATCATAAATTCATGGTCACAATGGAAATTATGAATATGTAATGCATTACAACACAAATGAAACTGATCCAAAATAAATATCCTCCTCCAGGAATTTAAGTAAACTGTTACTTAATAACAAAATTATAACCTTTAATCATCAAATGACTCTCAGAGTGCGTTTCTCAAAAATGAGGAATGGAGAGAAAAAACTAATGGCCTTGCCTGGTCATGAAAACAAAGGAACCATTAACATGAATTTTGGATAAAAGTGAACTTGGCTTTAATTAGTTCATAACAACTTTGTCTGTGCAACATTAAAGAAGATGATTTAGTGCTATATACTCAACATTCACTTTACTCCGATCTTTTACCATAGCTTTGGATATAATTTTTAATTTTTGTGTTTGGGTGCAATATACTACATCTCTTGCAAAACCTGCAAAAATCTTTGGTCATTTTGATCAAGCTATCTACAATGCCTAAAATTATAATTTAAACAATCTAAACTATTATATGAATGTGAATATGGGTACACATGAATTTCATAAAAATAACCAAAGGAGAACAATCGATTGTAGTCTTTATGATTTTCGTAAGTGAAAATTTGTGACTGATCAATCAAACTATATCCTTTAAAGTGAAATCATAACTTAGTCAGCAAGGGAAAAATGGAGTATGAATATTATTAATCAATTAAATATTTTCTCTATCTCTAAGATCGGCGGTAGCCTAGCGGTTAAGGACTTGCACCATGGTAACATTGGTCCGGGTTAAAAACTCGAAATGACATGTTAAGAGCTTACCATGTGCATACGCTAAGATCAACCACTTATGTGGTGCTCGCGGATCGGGCTAGGTGCACTAAGGAGGGTTTTACGACTCCGGTCGGTTTCCCTCTTGAAAAAATTCAAAAAAAAGTAATCAATTAAATATTTTCTCCATCTCTTCTATTATTATCAAATAATACAATGAAAAATTAGAAGAAATAAAATTTCATGGAATATAATTAGAAAGCAATAATTAATTTTAAAATATAATGAACATGCATATGCAAAATAAGAACTATTCAACAAACCATGTTATGATGCAAAGTAATATGACATTATTATATGTACCATTTCAAAGTAATAAGCACATCCTAGCAATACATGATTTAATGATAATGTGAACTTGTAACAGCCCATATTTTACGTATCGAAGGATCATAAAATATTTTTATTTTATTTTCTTAGGGTTGGATCATTCTCATATTTTAATATGTTGCTTATGGGGATGTGAGACATGTCCATAATTTTTACCAAATTTGTTTGTGACCATTTATCCCTTGTCAGTCTTGTATACGGCATAACTTTTGAATCAGATCGAATCAGGGGTTGAGACCTGTGCCATTGGAAAGGAAATGATGTTTCCCTTTCCGTAGAGTGATTACATTAAAGATTTGGCTCAGCGATTTGAAAGGAATTGTTGTTTTAAGGTTTCACAGTTGGCTGTTTAGGTTTGGCCCATTAGTAAGCTGGCGGAATGCTATAAATAGAGGGTAGGAGCCATAAAGAATAGTTTACTTACTCCGTACCTTCATTTGGAAGAGCTAGAGTTCCTCCATTCCTCCTTCTTCTACACCTTTCCACTATTAAAGCTTAGAGAATTGAAAATCTACATCATTTGAAGGTAGATCTACACCATTCCAAGAGAGAGTTCATTGAATTGAAGACTTTGGATTAAATTCTTTACTGTCCGGATCTTAATCTAAGTGTTTTTGGGTTGTTTTAGAGAATTGGTGAGTGATATACATCTCTCACACGAATTAAATCAAGTTTATTAGTGTTTGATGTTGTTTTTCATCAAATTCAAGTTGTTTTCCTTAGTTCTACATCATGATAAGCTTAATTCCATATAAATCGCCATAGGATCTAATTTAGCAACTTAAAACCGGTAATTTCTATGCTATTTCATATTTATGCAAGTTAGATCCATAATTTGGTTCATATGTTCATTTATCATGATTTTGGTGAAAATCGTCACATTCATGTTATTAGTGATTTCATAACATGCTTATGGTTGTATTGGAGGAATTGAATGAGTAGATTTCGTCGATATTGTTGTTTGGTGAAGTTTTGGTCGAAATTAGACTTGAATTAGGGTTGTACAGGCCATGGGTCAAGCGTGTAGTACAAGATGTAGTACAAATCAGTACAACGTAGTACATGTAAGGGGTCGGTCAAGCAGAACAGGGTCATTCATGCACCTGGAGTGGTCGGGTCGAGCAGAGAATGGATTCATTCGAAAAGGGTCTGGGTCGATCAAGCACTAGGGTCAGGTCGGTCATGGTTTTGGTGCATGGGGTAGGTCATGTTCAGGAGGAGGTGTTGGTCACTAGTTGGGTGGTCGGTCGGTCATTGGCTATAACATGGGGTTGGTCAGGGTGGTTCGGGTCGAGCCAGTGAAGGGTCGGTCGGTCTCCGGTGGGTCATACCCAGAAGATATAGGGTTGTTTCTGAAGAAATTTTTTTTTTGGGTATGACCCAGATTTGAACAAAAGGGCGTGAATAAAAAATTCGGGCAGAAATGCCCGAACCCGTGTTGCAGCGCAGTGTGCTTTCAAATGCCATAGTTGATGGTAGAAACGTTGTGTCTTGTTTCCGTAGCAATTTTTAGAATTCTATACATGGATTGATGTTGAACCTTATGTTGATGATTCTCTTTGGTTCCAGAGTGAGGATAACTTCAAAGTGAATTCAATGAGGAATGTCAAAGTGGAGAGATGTGTTCGTTGTTAGTTGCAACGGCCTCCACGTACCATCAGACTTTTCCCCGAATTACGCAATTCCAGTGCCCAACTGACACGGGACGATCGTCAAAAGGGCTGAAGCAATGATCACTAAAGAAGATGTAGTATATCTCACAGCACATGGAATAAAATATAATAATAACATAACTTGATATAAAACAGGCGGGACAGTACAAAAGCTAAAAACTAAACCATAACCATCAGAGTAGTGGAATCCAAAATGCAGCTTCATATCCAATTATTACAACTTTGAAATACCGTCTTAAAAGAAAATAAAATAGGTCCACTACTAATGCCCAAAGCAGTGACCAATAACAACACAGAGGAACATACATATAGTATGTGGAAGCCTCCTGCTCATCTCAGGACAGCTGCTCGTGTATAACCACCTAACCTGTCTCTAGTCTGCCCGTTTAGGAGCACCCAGAGTAATAAGAAGAGACATAAAACTCTGGGTCAGACGAGAGTCTGGTATGAGCGATAACAATAAAACAAAACAATAACAGGTATAATAATCATACCTGACCTGGACCTACAAACATCAAACATAGCAATCATCCTCACATCTAAGGTAACACTAACATATAGTGTAAAATGGGAGTGTCTGTGTCATGGTGATAACAAACATCAAACATAGCAATCATCCTCGCATCTCTCACTCAGTGCATAAAGCATACGATATCCACCGCTTTGATCACCAGATCCATTGGGGCCATGACGGAGTCCAACTCCGTACAACTATCGCTATGACCACTTTGCCTTTTGAGGCCATGACGGAGTCCCACTCCATACAACTATTACTCTGACCCCACTGCACTGGTCCATGATCAATAACCCTAACGGGTCAACTAGTCCACATAGCCTTGGCCCTGGTTCGTCTACATACCCCCTCTCTCAATGGTGAACCAAAGTTATAGATATTGATAACCCCTTTGCACACATCCCGCAACAAAGCCCAACCTTGAAGTTAACTCGTTGGTTCCCATCTGGATCCTGAGCCATAACTTCTCATTCAGACTTCATTTACATCTCGGGTTTTGGTCGGATTGGAGTATTTCTTTATAAGAGTTCACCATCATCGTCGCGTAGTAGAAGTTCGAATCCGGTTCAGTTCAAAGCCATCATCTTGGTTCGGGTCATTCATACTCCACGGGTCGGTTGTTCATGCTCTATAGGTCGGTCGTTCGTACCCTACCAGGTCGGTCGTACTAGATCCATCAGGATTGGTCGGTCATCTACCTCACCAGGGTCGGTCGCGCTGCATCAATAGGGTCGGTCGGTCTTGCGAGCACCGTTAGAGTTGGTCGGTCGTATGTACTCCTCTGGCTCGGTCGCTCGAGCTCCACCCCTGGGTCGATCGTACGACCTGAAACCTGCACTACTTCCAGTAAGCTATTTCGCCTTATAGAGGCGTTTTTGACCATTCTAACTTTCCTATACAATCACAAGGCATACCAAAATAGCATTAATAACATGTAGAATCAACCCAAAAACACCAAAACAATAAGATGACATGTAAATTTAGATTTAACATACCTAAATCCATGATTTTCCCCTTAATCCCCTAAATTACGGGATTAGCAAACTTAATCCAAATTTATATATGTGACATAAAATATGATTCTAGAATTTATGAATATTTTTCCATAATTTTTGGGTTAATAGTTTCGCTAATTATCACTAATTACCTCTAATTAACTATAATTAGTGAATAAACATGCAAATCACTCACCTTAGCCAATAATTAGTGATAGATCTGAAACTTTTACTAATTTGGCTTAGATTTCAATGTAGTGCAGCAGCTTTACCTCGAATTTGGTGCTAATCCAGCTTAATTTGATGTAGATTTGATTAATTAGTGATTAGGAAGTAATTAAAGAGAGATTTGGAAGGTGGAAGCCATGATTAGGGTTAGAGAAATGTATGTGGCGGTTGGAAAAACAAATGGAGATGATTCACCAACTCCTTTCAGCCCTCCCATAACCCTAATCGCGAAATGGGTTATGGGTCTAGCTACTAATCACTTAACTATGCCCAATTAGGCTATTTTTTCGATCTTCAAATCTTATTTCAGCCTTACCTCCGCAACGGTAAGTCCGTTTGATTAATATGACCACCCTATGGAATGGGAAACCATTATCTGAAGCCAATGGAATTGGTTCTAGGTCAAAACTCCTTATCAATCAAAAGTTATAGGCGAAACAAGATTCGACAGGGGCAAAATGGTCATTTTAAATTCAGCAAAAATCGTGAATATGGGAAATGGCCCCAATAGTCGTTTCCCAAAGTTACACGACATATGACTTCATGAAAAAAAAATCTACGATCCTTCAATACATAGAATGTGGGTCGTTACACTCTCCCCTCCCTTTTTAAGAAATTTCGCCCCTGAAATTCCTTAACTAAGAAACAACAAACAGTGGTGTCCCGCGTGCCTATCAACCATTTACAAACGATCAAACATACATAATAACACAACAAGGTTATCCTAGCATGCAGTTTACTAACAAGGGAATAACTATACGGCGATTAAATCTTACCAAGTAAAGAGCTATGGATATGACTTCCTTATACTCTCTTCGGTTTCCCAAGTACAGTCATTCTCGTTATCATCCCACTAGACCTTAATCAGTTTCACCCTCTTCCTCCGAAGTTGCTTTGTATCGCGTCCGACACTACGAACCGGTCTGTGGTTTCCAACTGGCTCGGGTTCTATCACGATATCATCCAACTGATCTGGTTAAATAGTCATACCAGAATCGTGCACAAACTTCCTTAACTGAGAAACATGGAATACATTGTTCAACCCTGCCATCTTATCAGGTAATCTAACTTTATACGCTAAATTCCCAACTTGTTTGAGGACTCAAAATGGTCCAACAAACCTTGGTGCTAATTTACCCCTCCTACCAAACCGTATCACACTCTTCAACGGAGAAACCTTGACGAACACCAAGTCGCCAACGGAGAATTTAAAATCTCTTATCCTTTTATTAGCATAACTCTTTTGCCTACCTTGGGCCGCCTTCATCCGTTGTTGAATAACCTTGTTTTTATTTGAAGTTTATCTTATTACATCTGGCCCAAGCACAAATTTCTCACCGGTATCCAACCAACATGATGGTGAGTTGCATGGTTTTCTGTACAAAGCTTCAAATGGAGCCATATTAATACTGGATTGATGACTATTATTACATGCGAACTCAACCAGAGGCAAATAGCTATCGCACGATCCTCCAAAATCCAATATGCAAGCTATCAAGAGATCCTCTAACACACGATTCACCCTCTCTTTTGACCGCCGGTTTGAGGATGGTATGCAATAGTGAGATGTAATTTTGACCCTAAAGTCTCTTGTAAGCTCTTCCAGAACCCACTAGTAAATAATGGATCTCGGTCACTCACAGACCTTTAGGTACTCAATGAAATCTCACTAACCATTTCATATATAGTTCCGCTAACTTAGCTGCTGTTCTATTCGACTTGATCGGTATAAACCTTGCACTCTTGGTCAATCAATCCACAATCACCCAAATGCTATCATGACCCAATCTAGTCCTTGGTAAAGCATCGATGAAATTAATTGAGACCTGTTCCCATTTCCATTCGGGAATTCCCAATGGGTGTAACAAACCACTAGGCTTCTTTTGCTCAGATTTAACTAACTGGAAGTTCATACACTTGGATATAAACTTCCCAACGTCTCCCTTCATCCCTTCCCAGTAGTAGGACTGCTTCATGTCCCGATACATTTTGTTACCACCGCGATGTATAGTCAGTTTGGAGTAATGACATTCTCTAAGCACTTCATCTCTCGATCCACTAATGTTGGGTATAACTAGTCTTCCATTCTTTCGAAGCCATCCTTCTCGATCTAGTCCATACTTGTTCATTTCCTCACCATCGATACCCATCTCTACTGTGAAAATGATTTCCAATAGGTCAGGATTGTCCTTCTGAGTGAAATTGATCCGCTCAATCAAAGTTGGTCTGATCGTCAAACTTACTAACATCTCTGGATCTAATTCACACTTAGGTCTGAAATTATATCTCGCAATATACTCCAGTTATTTCCATTCCGGTAACATATCCCCCAAACTGGCTTGTCTCCTACTCAATGCATCAGCTACCGCATTGCCCTTCCCGGGTGTGTATGCGATATTGAAATCATATGAAGCCAAAGAACTCTAACCATCTTTGCTAATGAAGATTAAAATCTTTTTGAGAGAAAAGATACTTTAATGATTTGTGATCGGTAAACAATTCGAATCTCTCTCCCAAGAGGTAATGTCTCCACATCTTTAATGCGAACACGATCGCTACCAATTCCAAATCATGGGTAGGATATCTTTTCTCACGCGGTTTCAGATGCTGACTAGCATAAGCTACAACCCTACCTCCTTGTATCAATACCACATCTATTCTGGTACCACAGACATCCGTGTATATCATCATCTCTTCGTTCCCATTAGGAATAACTAACACTGGTGCGCATGTTAACTTCTCCTTTAGGCTCTTAAATGCATTTTTACACCTTTCGTCCTAAGCAAAAGCTTGATTCTTCTTGATCAACTGAGTTAACGACGTCACTATCTTAGAGAAGTCTTGGATAAACTTACGATAATATCCAGCTAACCCCAAGAAACTTCTCACATCCGTTGCATTCTTGGGCGTAGACCAATCTTGCACTATAACTACCTTCGCAGAATCCACGATAATACCATCCTCTGAAAAAACATGGCCCAAGAATTTCACTTCCCTCCTCCAGAAGTGACACTTAGAAAATTTCGCTTTCAATTGGTGTTTCCTCAACACCTCCATCACTACCCTAAAATGTTCCTTGTGTTCCTCCTCTGTCCTCAAGTAAACCAAGATATCATCCATGAACAAGAACAAACTTATCTAGTTGATCCCTGAATACCCTATTCATAAGATCCACAAAATATGTGGGTACATTGGTCAACCTGAATGGCATGACTAACCACTCATAGAATCCAGACGGAATCCGAAATGCCATTTTAAGTATACTATCAGCTGCTACTCGGAGCTGATGAAATCCTGCTGCGAGATCCAACTGGGAAAACACTCTTGCTCCATTTAGCTGATCAAACAAATCATCTATCCATGGAAGAGGATACTTATTCTTCCTAGTTACCTTGTTCAACTCATGATAGTTTACATATTTCACACATAAGCGAAGGGAATCATCGGCCTTAATAACAAATGCAACTGGTGCTCCCCACTCGGAAACACTTCTTTGGGTAAATCCCTTCTTCAAAAGATTGCCTACTTGCACTTCGAGCTCTATCTACTCCCTTGGCTCCATACGGTGAAGAGGCATCACTATAGGTATGGCATCTTTCACTATATCAATCTAAAACTCAGTCTCCCGGTGTAGTGAAAGTCCGATCACTTCACCGAAGATGTCCGGACACTCGCCAACAATAGGCACATCTGATAACTCATTATGCGGGAGGTCGAGGGAATTTAGAAAACTAGCCATCACCCCATCACTTGGTAGGCAACCCAATACCACTCTCCACCCATCATCCGCTCTAATGGTCACCGAAGACCCCTCACAGTCTACC
The DNA here is from genome assembly GCA_030737875.1 of Allium sativum. Taxonomy (NCBI): domain Eukaryota; kingdom Viridiplantae; phylum Streptophyta; class Magnoliopsida; order Asparagales; family Amaryllidaceae; genus Allium; species Allium sativum. The sequence continues at coordinate 195,377,138 of CM060910.1, read as the reverse complement.
ACCACCCAATACCTTTGAAGCCAATTGACTCCCAAAATAATGTCAAACCCAGTAAAGCCCAAAACAAAGCAATAACAAGCAAACATACATCCATGACTCGATAATACCAAATTACGACAAATCATACTAAGGCTAGTCGAACTACCAATCGGGTTCATCGCAAATAAAGTTCTATTGACAATTTCGGGTTCCAATCGCAACCTATCTACCAGGTCACTAGATACGAAGGAATGGGAAGCCCCGGTATCAAACAAAACTCGAATTGGAACATCATAAATAGAAAGCATACCTTGGATAATGACACCCTTTCCCTTCTCCACCACAGTTGGGGCATTTGACGAAGAAGGAACGACGTTGATACCATATGCTTTCATGATCTGCTTCTCCTTAAGAGGTTGTGGACATTTATCCTTGTGATGTCCCACTACAGCGCAATTGAAGCACTTCGTTTCCCCTGGCTTCGCTCGACAGTCTATGGCATAGTGGCCCTTCTTGCGGCAGCTAAAGCACTCGACATTTTTCTTATCTTCTTTTTCTGACCATCCTTGTTTTTATTCTGTTTCCCTTTGTTTTCGGAATTCTTCTTGCCTTCACCGCTTGCCTGTTGTTTTGGCTCTCCTGCAGATGCAACAGCAACCTCAATCTTCGTCTTTGGGTAAAGGCTCTCTGATCTTAATGCCCTTCCCACAATAGATTCGAAGGTCTCATCGATGTGGTTTATAAGTCTTTCCCCCAAGTACTCATCTAAGCTAGTTATGAACTTCTCGTTCTTATTCTTGGCAGTATCGATAAGAGATGATCCATACTTCGATAAGGTATCAAATTCAGCAATATATTCCGAGACTGCCCTACCATTCTGCTTAAGCTCCAAAAATTTCCTAAACAATTCTGATTTCTAAGCAGCTGGGATATACCTGTCACTGAGGCGAGTCTTAAACTGATTCAACTTGATCGTCGGGAGTAGCCGCTTTAATAGAATTCCACCAATTCATTGTCCGTCCTTGAAGTTAACGCGATGCTAGCTTTCTCTTCATTGCATCATCGATCCCCAAATCCTCGAAGATGCGCTCACAACTATCAAGCCAATCCTAAACCTCCGTAGCTGATTATGTTCCATGGAACGGCTTTCCACAAAGACTAGCATAATCCTTGTTGAGCTTGGCGAAATCGGCTCTAGGCGCCTGCACTACTGCACCACCACCGTTGGCAACATTAGGAACTGCTCCCTGATCATCCCTAAGCATCTCTCACATGAAGGCAGTAAACATCGTCCTCATATAAGGGACATTCGCATTATTGGCCCCTGAACCCATACTCCTCGTATTTCGGCTCATCGTCCAATCTGTAAAGAGAAAACGAATAACCATCTCCTTAGTGGTGCCCATGCAGTACGACTTCATCCTTAGATATACTAACATTATATATATATATATAGTTTTAAAAAAACCAAAATATCACAACTACACGTTCTCATACACATATACTATATCTCGCTGATGTCATCCCCCAGGTTAAACTACGCAACCTAGGCTCTGATACCAAGTGTGACGGCCGCCCGTACCATCAGACATTTCCCCCTGAATTGCGCTGTGCCGATTCCCGACTGACAAGGGACAATCATCAAAAGGGTTGAAGAAATGATCACCGAAGAACATGTAGTAAAACTCATAGCACATGGAATAAAATATAATAAAACATAACTTGATATAAAACATGTGAGACAGTACATAAGCTGAAAACTAGACCATAACCATTAGAGTAGCGGAATCCAAAATACAGCTTCATATCCAATTATTACAACTTTGAAATAAGGTCTCTAAAATAAAATAAAAGAGGTACACTACTAATGCCCAAAGCAGTGACCAGCAACAACACAGCGAGACCATATATATAGTACGTGGAAGCCTCATCCTCATCTTCGGACAGGTGCTCGTGTATAACCACCTAACTTGTCTCTAGTATGCCCGTTTGGGAGCACCCAGAGTAATAAAAAGAGACATAAAACTCTGGGTCAGACGAGAGTTTGTTATAAGCGACAACAATAAAATAAAACAATGACGGGTATAATACTCATACCTGACCTGGACCTGCAACCAAAGAGTTAACACAACAAGATGTACAATACTCTAAGGTAACACTAATATATAGTGTAAAATGGGAGCGTGCATGTCATGGTGATAGCAAACATCAAACATAGCAATCATCCTCACATCTCTCGCTCGGTGCATAAAGCATACGATATCCACCGCTCTGATCACTAGATCCATGGGGGCCATGACGGAGTCCAACTCCGTACAACTATCGCTACGACCACTTTGCCCTTTGGGGCCATGACGGAGTCCCACTCCATCTGACCCCACTACACTGGTCTATAGTCAATAACCCTAACGAGTCAACCAGTCCACACAGCCCTGGCTCTGGCTCGTCTACATACCCCCTCTCTCATTGGTGAACCAAAGTTATAGATATCAATAACCCCTCTGCACACATCCCGCAGCAAAGCCCAACTCTTGAAGTTAACTCGTTGATTCCCATCTGGATCCTGAGCCATAACTTCTCATTTGGACTTCCTTTGCATCTCGGGTTTTGGTCGGATTGGAGTAGATCTTCATAAGAGTTCACGATCGTCGTTGCATAGTAGACGTTCGAGCCTGATTCGATTCAAAGCCGTCATCTTAGTTTGGGTCGTTCATACTCCATGGGTCGGTTGTTCATGCTCCACAGGTCGATCGTTCGTACCCTACCGGGTCGGTCGTACTAGCTCCATCAGGGTCGGTTATTCTGCCTCACCAAGGTCGGTCGCGCTGCAACATCAGGGTCGGTCGATCGTGCGAGCACCATCTGGGTCAGTCGATCGTACGTACTCCTCTAGGTTGGTCGCTCGAGCTCCACCCTTGGGTCGGTTGTGCGACCTGAAACCTGTACCACTTCCAGCAAGCTATTATCGCCTCACGACGGCATTTTCGACCATTCTAACTTTCCTATGCAACCACAAGGCATATCAAATAGCAGTAATAACATGTAGAATCAACCCAAAACACCAAAACAGAAAGTTGACATGTAAATTTAGATCAAACACACCCAAATCCACGATTTTTCCTTTAATCCCCTAAATTCCGGGATTAGCAAATTTAATCCAAATTTATATATGTGACATAAAATATGATTCTAGAATTTATACATATTTTTCCATAATTTTTGGGTGTATAGTTTCGCTAATTATCACTAATCACCCCTAATTAACCATAGTTAGTGAATAAATATGCAAATCACTCACCTTAGCCAATAATTAGTGATAGATTTGAAACTTTTACTGATTTGGCTCGGATTCCATTGTAGTGCAGCAGCTCTACCTCGAATTTGGTGCTAATCCGGCTTGATTTGATGTGGATTTGATTAGTTAGTGATTAAGAAGTGATTAAAGAGAGATTTGGAAGACGGAAGCCATGACTAGGGTTAGAGAAATGTTTGTGATGGCTGGAAAAATGAAAGGAGATGATTCTCCAACTTCTTTCAGCCCTCCCATAACCCTACTTCTGAAATGGGTTATGGGCCTAGTTGTTAATCACTTAATTAAGCCCAATTAGGCTATTTTTTCCATCTTCAAATCTTATTTGAGTCATATCTCCCAAAACATAAGTCCGTTTGATTAACATGACCACTCTACGGAATGGGAAACCATCATCTGAATCTAATGGAAGTGGTTTCAGATCAAAACTCCTTACCAATCAAAAGCTATAGGCGAAACAAGATTCGTTAGAGGCAAAATGGTCATTTAAAATTCGGCAAAAATCATGAATGTGGGAAATGACCCCAATAGTCGTTTCCTAAAGTTACATGACCATATGACTTCGCATAAAAAAAAACTACGATCTTCCGATACGTAGAATGCGGGTCTTTACATTAGTTGTAATACAACAAATGTGATGACAACTCAAAGGTGTTCTGAGTTTATTGATAATGGTTGGATGGTCGTCGTCGATGACGACTAGAGATACTAAAGGCTGAGAAATTATCATTATCGTAGGTTTAACATGCTCAAAGCAGGGGTTATACGATTTCGTCGTATGGTCGAGTACCCTGGGCGTCGTGTCTGGCCTAGACACGTTTCGTCGTATGGCATGTGGGGTTTTAGCTAGAACCGGTGTTTATCTTTGGCCCTTGACAATTGATGGCAAATTGTTCTGCTAGTCATACGATCAACGGTGGTTTCGAAGCATGATTGGTGGTGACAAACAGAGTTTGTCATGCATATTGAATGTTTTGTTTGTACCGTCTTACATAGATTATCCAACGTCGAAGGAGATGTTCCTTGGGTGCTTGTATATATTGGTTTAGGACTCTGGGGCTTGTTCTTGAGGGATGTTGAATTCGATTATGATGGTTTACATGAGATCTATAATCTAGATGCTGTAAGTGCTATTAGTGGTTGTTTCTGATTGCCATGAATAAATGGTTCTTCTGATTTCATGGATGAACAGTTGAAATGTTTGATGTAAAGGCTATCATTATACGATGTGGGGAAGATAGGAGTTGAGTTCTTCTCTGGTGTTGTGGGCAGATTAGTTCGTTTATTTACTCATTCGCATATAATTTATTGTTGATGTTAGTTAGCTATTGTATCGTTCACCAATTAAGAACATTGTCTGACTCAAGGTTTTATGTTTCCCTCTTATTACCTTGGGTTGTTCATCCGATTGTTGGATGGGAAAACTAGGCGGCATGTGATAGCTTAGTGAGGATGATGTTGCAGTTTGGAGGTGAGCAGGAGGCTGGTGTATTATCTTACCTACTATATAGTATTTGGATTTTCGATGTTTATTATTCTACTTTGAGTGCGGCAGTGAGGCAAAGTTGTGTGAACACTATTGTTGTTATCCACGTGTATAGATATTACTTTCTAGTTGTTTTGGAAGTTTGGTGTTTTTTGCTTCACTATTAATACCTGTTGTATTTGTTCTATTATCTTTTATCCTTGCGCTGTGAGTTATGTTAGGTTCCGATTGTGTTATCATAACTTAATGATCGTCCATAGCTGCCTGCCACACCTTTCGGCGCATTATTCTTCTTATGTAATGCAGGAGGTATGGGCGGTCGTCCCCCATGAGATGAATACAATAGTTATTGATACAAAATAAACATTAAATTGTGATTAAAAAACAAGTATATAAGACATTTAGGTCAAAATATCAAAAGTGAAAGGAAAGAACAAAGACAAATAAGTAAATTAAATAATGAATTAATATTATGCCATTCATTCAACAATTTTAATTTGTAAGAAAAAATTCAATTTATATTAATCAAGCATTTTGCGTAAAAAGATGCTAGAGGACATGTTGATTTAAAACCAAGAAAATAAGAAACTATTAATTTAATAAATCGACATAATTTCAAACGTCAATATATAAGGTTATAGGTAAACTGGCCAGGTGCTTTATCTTTTAATTATTTTTATGGCAGGTATATAATGAAAGAAAAATAGAATTATAAAGCAGATATCCTCTTTCTCCACCACTAATACTGTAACACCCCACCATTAACAAAGAGAATTACATAGTAATTTTATCAGCTAATGCAGAGAATAGGGTTAGTTAGGGGCGACTAACTATAATAACCTTATCTTAACAATCTATTGAATATGTTGACAAATGATATCTATTTTTTTATCAACACAAGTGGATCGACATAGTCAATAAATCGATAATGCAAAGCTATAGATTACTATGGATCTATCAGAACAAAACACCATACGTAATGACTATCTCAACATAGAACATTATAGATACATATATACATTCTTACATATACAATGATACATCTCAATATAATACAAATGCTACAACAAAGTGATATGACGACCACTCTATATACGAAGGCAATGAATAACAATTCAACTACATCTCAAAGAAATGCTAAACAATTCCAAGAGAAGGACGCAATCCCACAAGGAAGCATCAAGAAATTGCTATGTTCAAAGAGAAGCTAAAACCTGAAACAAACTAGGTGTGACCCGAGTGAAAACACATGGGTCAGGCTATCTAAACTCATTAGTAAAACTGAGCACTCGATAAGGTTGAGTAAATGAAAGATATTATATCCTTTTTCCCAAAGGATACCATGTCATAATGGGGTTATTTCCATCTAAGAAAGAATGATATCTCTTCTTTGGAAGTAGAAGTGACAATAAGAATAAGGCTACACTCAAGTGGCAGAACTACACTTAAGAAAATAAAACATCAATAAGCTAAGTATTAAACGTAATGCTGAACTAATATATCTTCTGCCTCATATCATGGACAAGGTGAATTAAATGACGTTAAAGACTTCAAAGGAAGGGAATATCTCCCTAGAAGAGGGATTAACATAACTATACATCAAAGTATATTCCCCTCATATAATAAATGAACACATATAGATATGCTTATTTCATTGACATATACTAAAATATGAAAATATCATATAAACATATCATAAAGATCATCTATAAAATATTCTTAATTATTTATACCTCTTTTCATTGGTATAAATATATAAACATCTTGAATCTATTACTAAACTCATTAACAACAAACCTCATAATAATTTATACCTCATTTCATTGGTATAGATATAAATACATCGTGCATCCATCATTGAAAATCATTTTAAAAAAATAGCCATAATTTATACCTCATATCATCGGTATAAATATAAATATATCTCAAATCCATTATTAAAATTCATCAAAAAAGAATCTCCATAAATTATACCATATCTCAACGATATAATTACAAATACATCTCAAATTTATCACTAAAATTCACCATAAAAGAATCTTCATAAATCATACCTTATCTCATCGGTAAAATTATAAATATATCTCAAATCCATCTTAATAGAACTTGGAAGGAGTTCAAAATATCATATTAGAAACCACCATTAAACATGCATATAAATAAGTCTTTTTTTCTTACATAAGGCAATAATAAAGTATCATCATCAAAATGGTGAAATCGAAACATCAAGAAACTTCAAGAAATACAACACGTGCTTACATCTTGTAGTACTAAACTTTGGTACCATAATCGTGATGACTTGGGGTCACATAACATCATAACATCGTGAACATCGTGATTGACATTAGTCGAAAACATCGTGATGACATCCAATCCCAAAACCCGAGTAATAACATCGTGATGATTGGAGTCGAGTAATAACACCATAATCATCGTGATGACTCCAATTTAGTACTCGCTCAATAGTAATGGTAACATCGTGAATGTGCCTCAACTTCTCAAATAGGAACCCATAAAGCATGAACATATGTCCCAAACCATACGTTTGTTCCTAACAGTTTACTAGCCGACAGTTGATACCACATCAGAAACCTCATAAAACATCAAACATCATGAAATATATATATATATATATATATATATAATACGCCTCATCTCATTGGCATAAGTACAACACCCTACTTGTCTCATCTCATTGACGGGTACTATTAACATCATGACTTGTCTCATTTTATAGACAAGTGGAAAATCATCATAAAACATCTCAACATCATGAAATCATCATAAAAAAGCTTGACTCGTCTTACTGCAACTAAACTAACGTTGTGATTGTTAATTATAACCATAATTCCCAAATAAGAAATTTTAACATTTAACACGGCTCATCTCATTGGCCTTTATAACATATATCTAAAAATGGTTCCTTATCGAATATACTCATAAACGGGTTCTCTCAAACAATACAATTTTATCCAAAATTATGTAACATCATAAATTTTCTCAAATAATTCATCAAAATGGTTTCCATCGTCTAAGTCATATGCTAAGCGATAAAGCAATTCCATATGTCCCGTACCATATATTCTACTTTATCGCTTCTCATATATCCAAAATTCGTAAAAATAAGTAATATTATTTATAAAATAATTTTTACTATAATGAAATATGAATTTAAAATGATTTCTGTAAATTATTATATAAAGTGTCTTTATTATAAAAAATAATAATAATATATATAATTAGTTTCGGGAAATTATTTTTAAATTATTTTTTTAAGAAAATTAGAAAACTACTTTATTTCTAAAACTATTTTAAAAGCGCTCTCGAAAACAAGTATATGAAATCAGTAAAAATCTCGTAAATCAGCAATTAGAAACCCTCAATTTTGATAAAGATAATTTCATAATTCTAGAAAATTTAGAACATGAAAGTTGTAGCTCCACTTCTGAGCTTTCCAGAACATTATAATAATTAGATTTGGATAAGAATCAAGTAAGTTATAGCGAAAATACTTTGGCATGTGATTGTTGCTGTTGTCAATTTGCTCTCGAGACAACAAAAAACAAGCACGATTTTGAGCAAGTAAACATCAAAATTTAAGAAAACTTAAAATATGCAAGTCGTAGCTCTACTTATTAGCTTTCTAAAACATTATAATAATCTGGATTTGAATAAGAATCGAGTAAGTTATGACCAAAATACTTCGCTGGCCTGTGATTGTTGCTGCTGTCAATTTGCTCTTACGACAACAACAAACAAGCACGATTTGAGCAAGTAAACATCAAAAATTGAGAAAACTTAAAATATGAAAGTCGTAGCTCTACTTCTGAGCTTTAAAACATTATAATAATTAGGATTTGGATAAGAAAAGAGTAAGTTATACATAGTTTTGTTTCAACTTCAAAGATGAACATAATTCAATTTTTGTATTGAGCACAATCATGATCAAAACTTGATTTTTATAGCTCCAAACATCAAACTTTACACCAAATATGAACATATAAAACTGAGAATAGCTAGTGTGAGTGAGATTACTCACCTTAGGGTTTGTTTGCAGCATAACAAATAATTTTTCTTGCAAAGGACGGAGCTTCGGCCTTGAATTAGCAGTTATAAACTTGTATAAGCTATAGAAACAACATGCAAAAAGGAGAAAAGATCCTAAATCAATTACAGTAAGCTAATTCTTCGATTTAAGGATGGATTAGGGTCTATAAAGGTTGGAGATTACCTTCTTTTGCGATTTTAGCTTGAACCGAACTCTAATTTGCAAGAAAAAAGGATATATCAGGATTTTCCTCATGGAGTTGCCTTTTTTCCAAGCTTCTGAGATAAAACGATTTTTAGAGAGAAGAGAATGAACGTATTCTCTTTCTCCAAAAGCTTTAGTGGCTATTGGCACAAACTTATGTCCAAAAAGCCCATTTCCCGAACTTAGTCAATTTTTAGATTAATATGCATATGTTTTACACTATTTTCTTCATATTTTACACATACAAACACATTTTCTTATGAAACAAATTGCAATCTTCATATTTTGACAAAGTGAACGTGTTAAACAACAATAATATTTTATTTCTAACATAAAAAAATACTATTTCCATAATAAATAATTAATTTGACAATATTGACATTTTTTAGATGAAATTTCCATTTTAACATACTAAGTCAAATAAAAATTATTTCTCAACTCAATAAAGTGTATTAAAATGTTTTAATTTTTTTAATATATTAAAACCCTATTTTCGATCATCAATACATCTTAAAAAGCTTACTTTACATTTGTCGTTTTATTTATACTAAAAGCCTATTACTGTTATAAAATTCAAATATTAATACTTTTGACTTAATAAATAACCACCATCATTTATTTTTAACCTGCATCCATAAATATAATATTCTAACTTTACTTATCATTCATTTGTATTAATTACAACCATCCATATGTTGAAATAACATCTTATAAGGTTAATTTGCTCATATTAAATAAAATTCAAGTTCTATACATCAAATATTGTTTATATAAAATAAACAGCATCAACCACCTTATTATTTCTTTATTCATTCTATAAACTCAATATTAGGTTATAATTTAATACTAGCAGTAATCTAAAAAACCAGGGTTTTTACAGATTTCCCCCCCTTAACAAAATTGTGTCCTCGTAGTTTCTAGAGGAAAGACTATATTCAACATCTTAATCTCATCAATCGAATGAAAGCTAGAAAAGCACAAAATAAAAATTTTCCTTATCTCTTACTCAAGACGAAGGCAAGGTAGAAGGAAATTGCTTGGTAATTCTATAACTTTCCTAAACATCTACACATGGATAAGCGAATTTTATAAAATTTCTAAGCACCGACTCAAAATTTGAAGGTACCTCACCTTCGAACAAGAATGCAAAGGTAAAAATACCTCGCAAAATCAATCATAAGAGAAAAATTCTCAAAATGCCTTGAATTAAGTTGAGATTTAACTCAACTTTAACCCAAAATCAAGGCATCAAAGGAATAATCAACCTAGTTTTCCATATTTCACAACGAAAGACCAAATCGATAAGAGAATAAACTTCAAAATGGATAGGAAAAAAACAAAAGAATGTGGCTTATTTAAGAGCCCAACAGCCTTAATGACCACAATTATGCGAACAATTAGACTATTGCACTAAGGAAATAGGAACACGAGGAATTAAAATATCCCAAGAAGATGGTTATAGACTTCAAAATTCTCATGGCTCGAGAATATTATTACTTAGAAAACAAGGTATCAACCCCTCTTTACAAGAAAACTCTTTAACTTCTTAATAAAGCTTCTTGATGAAGTGAATTGAAAACTTATTACCACATGTGATTGTCTCATCCCAGTGTTTAAGAAATCCCTATCAATAGCATTGATCGGACGTATCGACTAGAATTTTTAAACACTCGAACGGACGATCCAACATGAAAGAAATCATTTTCTATAAAATAAATTCTTTCATATGATTTTCAATTCATTCCACAAAACAAATAAAAAATTAGTTTTCTTGTTAGACAAATTTTTACTTTAAAAGATTTCAAAAGCATGGTTTATATTTCACTCAAAAACCAGAACCATAAAAGGAATCATCGAGATATTCTTAGAATGCTCGACTCAAATAGAATAAATCCAAAGAATTACACTTACGATAAGACATCATCAAATTAATTCGGAATATTACGGAATACATGTATTCCTAGACATATCCAAAATTATCAACTCAACGAATCAAAGAAAAACAAAAGCTTAAAGATAGGGGTTATTAACACTTGCACTTTATTTGGATGTATCGCTATATATGTCATTGTTCTATGTTTATCGTATTTTGTTCTTAAATCCCGTTCTGATATCAAAATGTAACACTCCACCTCGAGACCCGTATTAACAAAGAGAATTACATAGTAATTTTGTCTGCTAATGTAGAGAATAGGGCTGGTTAGGGGCGACTAACTATAACCTTGTCTTAACAATCTATTGAATATGTCGACAAGTGATGTCATTTTTTATCAACTCAAGTGGATCGACATATATACTCAATAAATCGATAATGCAAAGCTATATATAGCTCTGGATCTATTAGAACAAAACCATAAGAAATGACTATCTCAACATAGAACGTTACTGATACATATATACAATCTTACATACACAATGATACATCTCAATATAATACAAATGCTACAACAAAGTGATATGATGAATTCTCTATATACGAAAGGCAATGAATAACGATTGAACTACATCTCAAAGAAATGCTAAACAATTCCAAGAGAAGGGCTCGATCCCACAAGGAAGCATCAAGAAACTGCTATGTCCAAAGAGAATCTAAAACTTGAAACAAAGTCGGTCTGACCCGAGTGAAAACACACGGGTCAGGCTAGCTAAACTCATTAGTAAAACTGAGCACTCAATATGGTTAAGTAAATGAAAGATATTATATCCTTTTTCCCAAAGGATACCATGTCATAATGGGGTTACTTCCTTCTAAGAAAGAATGATATATCTTCTTTGGAAGTAAAAGTGATAATTAGAATAAAGCTACACTCTAGTGGCAAAACTATACTTTAGAAAATAAAACATCAACAAGCTAAGAATTAAATGTAAGGCTTAACTAATATAGTTTTTTCCTCATATCACAGACAAAGTGAATTAAATGTCGTTAAAGACTTCAAAGAAAGGGAATATCTCCCTAGAAGAGGGATTAACATAACTATACATCAAAGTATATTCCCCTTATATAATAAATGAAAACATATAGATATGCTTATCTCATTGACATATACTAAAATCTCAAAATATCACACAAACATATCACAAAGATCATATATAGAATCATCTATAGAAACAACTTGAATCTATTACTAAACTCATTATAAACAAACATCATAATAATTTATACCTTATTTCATTGGTATAGATATAAATACATCTTGCATCCATCATTGAAAATCATTTTAAAAGAATTTCCATAATTTATAACTCATGTCATCGGTATAAATATAAATATATCTCAAATCCATTATTAAAATTCATCATAAAAGAATCTCCATAAATTATACCATATCTCAATGATATAATTATAAATGCATCTCAAATTTATCACTAAAATTCACCATAAAAAAATCTTCATAAATTATACCTCATCTCATCGGTACAATTATAAATATATCTCAAATCCATCTTAATAGAACCCGGAAGGAGTTCAAAACATCATATTAGAAACCACCATTAAACTTGCATATAAATAAGTCTTTTTTTCTTACATAAGGCAATAATAAAGTATCATCATCTAAATGGTGTAATCGAAACATCAAGAAACTTCAAGAAATGCAGCACGCGTTTACATCTTGACTAGTACTAAATTTTGGTACCATACATCGTGATGACTTGGGGTCACATAACATCGTGACTGACTATAGTTGAAAACATCGTGATGACACCCAGTCACAAAACCCGAATAATAACATCGTGATGATTAGAGTCGGATAATAACATCGTAATCATCATGATGACTCCAATCTAGCACTCGATTAATAGTACTAGTAACATCGTGAGTGTGCTCAAGTTCTCGAATAGGAACCCATAAGGCATACCATACGTTTGTGCCTAACGATTTACTAGCCAATAGTTGATACCAAATCAGAAACCTCATAAAACATCATAAACATCAGAAACATCATGAAACATATATATTACGCCTCATCTCATTGGCGTAAATACAATACCCTACTTGTCTCATCTCATTGATGGGTACTATTGACATAGTGACTTGTCTCATTTTATAGACAAGTGAAAAATCATCATAAAACTTCTCAACATCGTGAAATCATTATAAAAAAGCTTGCTTCGTCTTACTGCAACTAAACTAACGTCGTGATAGTTAATTATAACCATAATTCCCAAATAAGAAATTTTAACATTTAACATGCCTCATCTCATTGGCGTTTATAATATATATCTAAAAATGGTTCCTTATCGAATATACTCATAAATGTGTTCTCTCAAACCATACGATTTTATCCAAAATTATGTAACATCATAAATTTTCTCAAATAATTCATCAAAAAGATTTCCATCGTGTAAGTCATATATTAAGCGATAAAGCAATTCCATATGTCCCTTACCATATGTTCTGCTTTATCGCTTAATTTTCTTTCTCATATATCCAAAATTCGTAACAATAAGTAACATTATTTATAAAATAATTTTTACTACATAAAACATGAATTTAAAATGATTTATGGATAAGAATTGAGTAAGTTATGACCAAAATACTTCGTTGGCTTTTGATTGTTATTGTTGTCAATTTGCACTCGGGATAGCAACAAACAAGCATGATTTTGAGCAAGTAAGCATCAAAATTTGAGAAAACTTAAAACATGAAAGTTGTAGCTCTACTTCTAAGCTTTCCAAAACATTATAATATTTAGTATTTGGATAAGAGAAGTGTAAGTTATACACAATTTTGTTTCAGCTTCAAAGATGAACATAATTCAGTTTTTGTATTGAGCACAACTACGATCAAAACATGATTTTTATAGCTCCAAACATCAAACTTTACACCAAATATGAACATATAAAACTGAGAATAGCTAGCTTTAGTGAGATTACTCACTTTAGGGTTTGTTTGCAATGTAATAAACAAATTTTCTTGCAAAGGATGGAACTTTGGCCTTGAATTAGCAATTATAAACTTGTAAAGTTATAAAAACAACATGCAAAAAGGAGAAAAAATCCAAAATCAATTACTGTAAACTAATTCTTTGATTTAAGGATGGATTAGGATTTATAAATGTTGGAGATTACCTTCTCTTGCGATTTTAGTTTGAACTGAACTCTAATTTGCAAGAAAAAAAAGGGATATATCAGGATTTCCTCATGGGGTTGTTGCCTTTTTTTCCAAGCTTTTGAGATAAAACAATTTTCTGGAGAGAAGAGAATGAACGTATTGTCCTTCTCCAGAAGCTTCTATGGGTATGGGCACAAACTTGTGTCCAAAAAAACCATTTCCTGAACTTAGTCAATTTTTAGATTAATATGCATAAGTTTTACGCTATTTTCTTCATATTTTACAAATATAAACACATTTTCTTATGAAACAAATTGCAATCTTCATATTTTGACAACGAGATCATGTTAAACAACAATAATATTTTATTTCTAACATAAGAAAAGTACTATTTCCACAATAAACAATTAATTTAACAATATTGACATTTTTAGATGAAATTTCCATTTTAACAAATTAAGTCAAATAAAAATTATTTCTCAACTCAATAAAGTGTATTAAAATGTTTTAACATTTTTAAAATATTAAAACCCTATTTTCAATCATCAATACATCTTTAAAAGTTTGTTTTACATTTGTCATTTTATTTATACTAAAAGCTTATTACTGGAATAAAATTCAAATATTAATACTTTTGACTTAATAAATAACCATCATCATTTATTTTCAACCTGGATCCATAAGTAAAATATTCTAACTTTACTTATCATTCATTTGTATTGATTACAACCATCCATACGTTGAAATAACATCTTATAAGGTTGATTTACTCATATTAAATAAAATTCAAGTTCTGTACATCAAATATTGTTTATATAAAATAAACAACATCAACCACCTTTATTCATTCTATAAACTCAATATTAAGTTATAATTTAATACTAACGGTAATCTAAAAAACCCAGGGTTTTTGCAAATACCTTCTAAATACATGGCAATTATGTAAGGCTCGATCACAAAACATTTATTTAGCTATTCACATCCTTAAATGGTTCGATTCTTAAATACATTTGTAAAGAGGGGCATTTAATCGTACTGTGAAGAATTAAAATATTAGCTTTACTTATATGCATTCATTTCTTGGGAATTTGTATTAAAAAGATGGTTTAAAAAAGTGATTACTCCTCAAATTAAGCATGAAAAAGTAAAATGTGTGCGTGTTTTCTTCTTACATTGCTTCTTATTATGTAAAAATAACATAACCACATGTGAAAACCCGTAACTTCCCCGTAAAGGAAAGCGTCGGATAGTTCGAGAACAAGCCACAGCAGACCGCATATAGAAGAACATTTCATTGTATATTACAACAATGCATCAGATTACAAGAATATACAAAGTATAAATGAATATTACACAGAAATATCAGAGATTTAAATTACATTTAAATACATCGCAGCGGAAAGTAATACAATACACAACTAGAAGGAGATATACGGATACAAAGCTTTCCGGATATCATTCCAGTTGTAAATCCAGGATCCTGTGAATATAAATCTGCAAAACCAAAACTACTAGCTGCCCGTGTCAAAATAGGGGCACCCAGAGTTTAGGTTAAAACAATAAACTCCAGGTCAGTCATGTGATTGGTGTGAGAACTAAAACCGTTATTAATCTTTATTTTTAAAGTTAGGTAAATCAAGGGACCACGCCGTATAACACGGAACGGGCTTCCTCCCAAGAATACCAGTGCATATAAGTAAACAGCGCAATGCTTTTCTAAAAATGAAGCTATTATAAGACCCAGGTCCCATCACACAATGCAACGCAACCGAGGATAGGGTTTTCCCTTATAATAGCCAAACATGCTTAATACGTTTAAAACAAATCATTTGATACTACTATAAGTGCATAGTGTATAAAACAACTTCAAATCATAAGTATCAATCATAGGCGGCATAAGCGCCCCATCCCACTATGTCGCCATACTAGGCTCTACAAATAAAACCGCAGAGTCACGTATTTCGAAATTGGGTTTCCATCTATGAACCGAGGCAAAAGATAGTCCTCAACCGATTCGAGACTCTCTAGCCTGAGCCTCAGGACCCAGACTCAGGTGGGCCCTTGGATCCTCAGGGCCAGTCCACCGATGTGGATTAAACTTAAACCCTGAACATGCGTTTCCCCGCCCTATGGGGCGTAGGTGAGCCAACTAAATGACTCCATCAGTTCGAGAACGACCGATCAATCCGAGGCGCCTCGCAACAGCAACAACCACATAAGTCAAACTCGTCAGGGCGTGTAAAACCACTGACGCCACTTTTAGCTAGAAAGAAACGCATGCCCTCCCTGACGTCCTCTCCCGTTTTTGGTTCATACCGGGTGTGAAACTCGCGAAGCAAACGTTACACAAAGCTACGCCACAATGGCCGTGCTTCGATCATCAACCACAAGACTTTGCTTTTCAACAGAAGCCTTGATCATTTGCCACTTAGGCATGCCACACATGCAATTCACTCCATGCGATTGATATCCATCAATATATAACCCCTGAGCTCGTACATCTCAGAGAAGGGCGTTAAGCAAGAGAATAAATTCTCCGCCGCCAAACAGATATATATTTAATAGAGATCAATCACACGGACTAAAATCCAATGTCAGGCACACAGTCCATTTACAAGTCCGTTCTGGGGCTGAATGAAACCGGAGGCACCTAGTACCCCGCAAATCCATCGATCTCCAAGTACGTCTGGACGATCACCAACTGTTTCCATCTTCTTGGGTGTACAGCCCAATCAAGATCATCAGTAATCACTCAAACGACGTGAAGACTTCTGGTCTTCGACCACCGTCTTCATCTTCGACTTATCGTCGTATCAGTTATTCAGAATGGGATAAACCCGGTCTTTCCGAATAACTCACGTATATTTTAAATAAGAGTTACACAAACACAACATACGCCTCATTCCAATTCATTAGTCACTAACCGTAAATGAATCAAGAGAATAATTCCCCAAATATTAACCCCGAAGGCCGAAACCAACATCAGATCAATATTCAGAAAACCATTCTGCTTGGCTAACCGACAGTTAGTTTCTAAATTTCACATTCATAGGGAAAGGTTCCCATTAATTTTATCCAAGATAAATTCCTTGAATTTATTCTTTATTCTATTTTTGAATCTCAATTCAAACTAGTCGAGATTAGCGAACCTTACCGAAGTAATTATTTATTTTAATTTCCCCATCCCAACCTATTCATCCCATGAAGTAAAACTGGTAATACTTCATATCTAACACCACAGTGTTATCGGTAAATTCAATTACCATTTCACGTTCAAATCTAATTAAAGATTTAACTATCGCCTGGAGCAAAACTGGTGATACTCCATTTTCGATCATTTCAATCTAATTAAAGATTCATTAAAACTCCACTTAGTTTTAATCTTCGACTGGGTTAAAGAATCAGTGTCATTTAAAACACGGTTCACGATAAACCCAAAATCACATTCATTAATTATCGGGTTAAAGAACGAGTGTTATTTAAAACACTGTTCACGATAAACCCAAAAATCATTCCATTAATTATCGGGTTAAAGAACAGTTTTGAAAAGACCTTTCTAATACCGGAGATCTTCACCTCGTTTGGATGGTAACCGAGGTCCTAATTGGGAGGCATCCCGAAATATGGATAATGAGTGGTGATCGTCCAGACGTACATGGTGATCGATGGGTTTGCGAGGTATTTAGTGCCTCCGGTTTTGTTCAGACCCAGAACAGACTTGTAAATGGACTGTGTGTCTGACATTGGATTTTATTCTATGTTGATCGATCTCTATTAAATATACATCTGTTTGGCGGCGGAGAATTTATTCTTTTTCTTAATGCCCTTCTCTGAGACGCACGAGCTCAGAGGTTGTATATCGATGGACATCAGTCGCATGGCATGAATTGCCTGTGTGGCATGCTAAGATGCAGTGATCAGGACTTCTGTTGAAAAGCAAAGTCTTGTGGTGATGATCAAAGCACCGCCTGTGTGGCGTAGCTTTGTGTATAACGTAAATTCGCGAGCCTCACACCCCGGTATGAACCAGAAACGGGAGGAAGGACCTCAGGGAGGACATGCGTTTCTTCCTAGCTAGGGTGGTGTCAGTGACCTACCAGCCCTGACATTTATATACTTTTCACCTATGTGGTTGTTGCTGTTGCGAGGTGCCTCGGTTTGATCGGACGATCCGGGTCCGATGGAGTCATTCGTTGGCTCGTTTACGCCCCAAAGGGCGGGGAAACGCATGGTTCAGGCATTTTAATCCACATCGGTGGACCGGCCCTGACGATCCAAGGGTCACTCGAGCTCTGATCCTGAGACTCGGGCTAGGCAGTCTCGAATTCAGTGAGGACTATCTTTTGCCACGGTTCATGACGGAAATCCAATTTCCAAATACGTGATCGTGCGGTTTCGATTGTATATATATACTTGGCGACATAGTGGCATGGGACGCTCATGTCGTCTATGATTGATAGTTATGATTTGAAATTTTTTTCAAAACATATAGACACTAGCAATAATATCAAATGCCTTTGTTTTATTCGTATCAATCATATTTTGGCCGTTATAAGGTAAAAACTCTATCCTCCGGTTTGCGTTGCATTGTGTGATGGGAACTGAGTCTTATAACGGCTTCATTTTTATAAAAAGCATAGCGATGTTTAAAAGAAAGATTTGTTTTAAAGCACTGGCAATCCAATGGAGTTAACCCGTTCCACGAAAGTGGCGTGGTCCTGTGATTGGCCATATTATATATGTGTTGAAAGGATTTCTCATACCAGTCCTTGTTGCTGGCCCTGTGTGGGCTGGGTACGCATGATAGGGGGTTCTCGCTTCGCAGTTTGGTGGCGAACGGGAGACTCTTACCCCTACATGTCGCAGTAGCGTTGGTTCGCAAGTGGGCGCGAGACTCGAGAGGGTCGCCGTAAAACAAGGGACTAGGGGACCATTGGGAGCCACGGTGGGTTTTACCTGCTGTACTGGAGGATGAAGGGATGGTTGCAAAGCCTACCGGATTTCGCGGTAACGTCTCAACGTGGTATCAGAGCTTTGGTTGAGCTTAGTTCTGGAATATAACATTTGAACGAACTCGTCAGAAATAGAACCAGTAGTGTACTAGGACGGGTAACTCTATACAGATAGGATCAGCAATATCCTAGTATGAGTATAGCAGAATCAGAACAACTCGTTAGAGATGGGGTCAGAAGTGCCTCAGAACGAGTCGAGAGTAATATGTTTTTAAATAACGTATTTGTGATTATATATATATAGTCTGGTTTTAGAAATATAATTTTTGAATATATAAAAGATATATATTTGAAAAGTTAAAAAGGTTAAAAACAATTGGATTGGTTGTTGTGTTGTGTGATTGTAGATTTATCAAACCACTTTCGACTTTATTCCTTTTCGGGGACGAAAAGTTTTAAGTGGGGGAGATTGTAACGACCCAGAAAATCTGAACCAATTTAAAATTTTTAAATTGGCTAAAATAATGGATTTTAAATATTTAAAATAAATATTTTAAATAATGGCGATGAAAACTGAGTTTGAATCGACAATTGAAAACGAATATAATTAATTATAATTATATATAGAATTGAAAATGGCGCAGTAGTTCGATAATTCGATTTCAAACTTCATTTGAACAGTACCGGGTGGAAAACAATCCGGATTTTAGTAAAACCAAAAACATTAGGATCTAATTGATGATATCTTTCCAACGAATCTGACCAATCGAAATTTGATAGCGGGAATCAAAAGATATGTCCAATTGAAAATTCTGAATAGTCGCTATGGAATTCAGGCCCTTAAAAATGGACATTTTGCAAACGACCTCGGATTTCGACGAAACCACTTTTGTTGGATCCGTGTTGTAAAGTTATTGCTAGATTTCAAATTCCATAATTTTTCGAATCAATATGTGAGCGTGGCAAAGGAAAACGCGTTTGACCAGTTTCTGTTGATTTTAATCGACTGGAAATTGGCCATTTTTCAAATGGTCTCAGAGTTCGACGAAACTAGTTTTGTTAGGACCGTATCGTCAATACGAAATTAGAAAATATTTTTTTTGTAATTTTTCTAGTTATTATGTGACCCCGGTAATTTGAAATGTACGTTTAAAATTCAACATAAGGATTTAAATGTAAATTCAACGGAAACTATTCGAAACAATCGAATCAGCTTACGATACATATCCCATTGTGTTCGGAATGGGGGTAAAACGCTATGGACCACAGGCGGTGGGCCTCGTTTAGAGGTCGTATGTAAAAGTCAACTTTTTTTGAAAAATTAAATAATAAAAATAATAATTTTAATCCCCTCCCTTATCCTTCGTTCTGCCCCCCCCCATTCATTTCAATTTCAAACGAAAGAAAGGAAAAAAAGAAGAAGAAGAAAACCCTAAATCGATCGGCGACCGCCTCCACCGAAGCCCCACCCACGACCGCCTCCACCGAAGCCCCACCCTCGAACCGCTAGTGACCTCGCCCTCCCCCTCGAAGCCATCGCGACGCGATTCGAGAGCCCCCCCCGTTCGAGACGCTGAAGCCGCCGCCCCCCCCCTAGAAGCTAGCTCCGACGAAGACGACCCCCCTTCCTCGATCCGTGAACGCGAAGCACCCCCCCTTCTTCGCAGTTGAAGTAAGTTGTTTTACTTTACTTTATTTTATTTTAAAACTGTTTTTTTAATTAGGTTAAAACTGTTTTTTTTTAATTAGGATAAAACTGTTTTTTATTAGGATAAAACTGTTTTTTTTAATTAGGATAAAACTGTTTTTTTATAAAGGATAAAACTGATTTTTTTATAAAGGATAAAAATGATTTTTTATAAAGGATAAAACTGATTTTTTATAAAGGATAAAACTGATTTTGATGAAAAGGTTTAAACTTTAAATAGAAAAAGGTTTGAATTTAAAATAGAAAAAGATTTGAACTTTAAATAGAAAAAGATTAGAACTTTGAATAGAAAAAGATTTGAACTTGGAAAAATAAAGATCATATTTTTAAAAAGAGAAAAGACGGAATTTTTATTAAGTAGAAGGAGTAAGATATGATTTTTGTATTTTTAAAGTAATAAAAATATAATTTTTACATCATAGGAATATTGAAAATATAATCTTTATTTTTGAAAAGGCGGAATATATATTTTTGAAATGCAGTTTTTATATATTGAATAACATAGTAAAAATTTGATTTTTACATATGTAGAGAATACGGGCAACAAAGCGACAAAAAGAGAGATGGACGAAGATTTCTATAAAGGAAGAGTCGCGGCGTTTGGTTAGCTAATCGGTGAGAATTTCTCACTCTTCAATTTCTTTTTCTAGCTATATATATATGTGTTGAAATAAAAGTGAATTGCTATATATATATATATATATATATATATACGCCCCTCATCCACAAACCATGGACGATATTTATTGGTTGAAATTGTTGTGAAAATTGATTGATAGCGAATGATTGTTTGGGATTGTTTGTGATTGATATTGGTTGATTGTGGTTGAAAAATACCCATTTGTGGTTGAGAAATTTTTGGTTGAAACCACATAGGATTAGTTTGTGGGAATGAAATAAATATATACATGCCGCCTGCGTGCGAATTAGATGCATGATCCCCATTGTCAAAAACCGCGAGGTTTTAAGGTAGAGCGAGGAGCCGTACTAGGGACGGTCCCGGTTTTAACTACCCTGCCGTTATGCTGCCGAAATTTTGAATAATATTCGTATGTTTGAATTATTTTCATCTGCTTAAACTATATTTATTCCTTGTATAGAAAACATTCATGTGTTGAATTGATATTCATTCGTTGATTAGAAATTCATGTGTTGAATGGTATTCATATTTTGAAATAAATTGTTTGATAATAAAAATCACATTTTTATCTATATATAGAAACTATAGAAAACATTCATGTGTTGAATTGATATTCATTCGTTGATTAGAAATTCATGTGTTGAATGGTATTCATATTTTGAAATAAATTGTTTGATAATAAAAATCACATTTTTTATCTATATATAGAAACTATAGAAAACATTCATGTGTTGAATTGATATTCATTCGTTGATTAGAAATTCATGTGTTGAATGGTATTCATATTTTGAAATAAATTGTTTGATAACAAAAATCACATTTTTATCTATATATAGAAACTATAGAAAACATTCATGTGTTGAATTGATATTCATTCGTTGATTAGAAATTCATGTGTTGAATGGTATTCATATTTTGAAATAAATTGTTTGATAACAAAAATCACATTTTTATCTATATATAGAAACTATAGGAAACATTCATGTGTTGAATTGATATTCATTCGTTGATTAGAAATTCATGTGTTGAATGGTATTCATATTTTGAAATAAATTGTTTGATAATAAAAATCACATTTTTATCTATATATAGAAACTATAGAAAACATTCATGTGTTGAATTGATATTCATTCGTTGATTAGAAATTCATGTGTTGAATGGTATTCATATTTTGAAATAAATTGTTTGATAACAAAAATCACATTTTTATCTATATATAGAAACTATAGAAAGCATTCATGTGTTGAATTGATATTCATTCGTTGATTAGAAATTCATGTGTTGAATGGTATTCATATTTTGAAATAAATTGTTTGATAACAAAAATCACATTTTTATCTATATATAGAAACTATAGAAAACATTCATGTGTTGAATTGATATTCATTCGTTGATTAGAAATTCATGTGTTGAATGGTATTCATATTTTGAAATAAACTGTTTGATAATAAAAATCACATTTTTATCTATATATAGAAACTATAGAAAACATTCATGTGTTGAATTGATATTCATTCGTTGATTAGAAATTCATGTGTTGAATGGTATTCATATTTTGAAATAAATTGTTTGATAACAAAAATCACATTTTATCTATATATAGAAACTATAGGAAACATTCATGTGTTGAATTGATATTCATTCGTTGATTAGAAATTCATGTGTTGAATGGTATTCATATTTTGAAATAAATTGTTTGATAATAAAAATCACCTTTTATCAACTATATGAACTGTGTAAAATAATCTCGTCTTAAAAGAAATCGTTTTATGATAAAAATCCCATTTTTATCACCAACTTGAACTATATAGAAAAATAGTGTTTTGAAATGAATTGCTTTACAATAAAAATCACATTTTTATTGTATGCATAAATCGTTGAAATGTGAAGTGTTAAAAATAGCCACTTGTTCAAAATAAACATATGTGAGTTGAAATATCCATTAATTAGCTAATGAAATGATTTGCACCTATGTATGTAACATTAGAATGAATGGTGTTTTTAAACCAAATAGAAATCAAATATGAAGTTGAATAGAAAATGATAAATGATAAGAACTGTATATATATGTACATGCATATTCATTGAACAGGTTATAGCAAAGGGGCTAGAGAAGAGGAATAAAATTTTGTGCCCGACAAATAGGTACACATTTACTGTTTTGTTTGGGGGATGATTTTATGAGCCTGTTGGCTTTTTCTTTTTCTTTTTGAGATTAGAAGGACCGGGAAAGCTATTTGCGATTTCCCGATGCTCCCGGTGCAGGGGAGGTTATGGCGAAATTTTCCAAAATTTTAAGGCGTTAGTGAAATATTTGAAGTGAAAACGATCTTGAAATCATTGAATGAACTATATTTATATAATTATATAAATATAAATAAAATTAAAACGAAACGAGGCCGTGCAGTTCGTATTTTGAAACCGTGATTTCAAACAACTAGTGCGGGGAATCCGACCATTTGATTTTCCCGAAACCTCAACCGTCGGGTTCGCCTTGGAATAATCTTTCCAACGGCACCAACCTTGTAAAAATCCAACGGTTGGATTGTCTGGAATGTTTAATTCAAATCTGAAGAAAAACAGCGCCAGAAACGATTATATTTATATATAAATATAAATATAATTTTATTTAATCGAATAACGACACTACAGTTCGTATTTTGAAATCGAAACTTCAAACGATTGTACCGGGAGATCCGACCGTCGGATTTTCCCGAAACTGGAACTGTTGGATTCGTTTTGAAAAGCCTTTCTAATGATGTAAATTTTGTGAAGATCCAACGGTTAGATTTTCAGATATGTGTAAATCAAATCTGAAGAAAAACAGCGCCACGGCCGCATTATGGCCCGAAGCGTCGTTTTGAATTTATGGGCTATTTTAAATTAAATAAAAATAGCAATAAATAGTTATAAAATATCATAAGCGATATGGAATGGAAATAAACTGAATTTGCTTGATTTATGTGGTTTTTGATGGTTGAATGTGTTTGGTGTGAAAATTACATTAAAGAACACAATTGGTGTTGTCGAATAATTTAACCATTGAAATAAATCGATTTGAAATTCTAAATATACGTGAATTATTTGAAAAGGCCGAGTTAATTCTCATTTCGAATAATTGACCGACGATTGAAATTCGAAGATGAAGACGATGGTCGAAGACCGGAGATCTTCACCTCGTTTGGATGGTAACCGAGGTCCTGATTGGGAGGCATCCCGAAATATGGATAATGAGTGGTGATCGTCCAGACGTACGTGGTGATCGATGGGTTTGCGAGGTATTTAGTGCCTCCGGTTTCGTTCAGACCCAGAACGGACTTGTAAATGGACTGTGTGTCTGACATTGGATTTTATTCTATGTTGATCGATCTCTATTAAATATACATCTGTTTTGCGGCGGCGAATTTATTCTTTTGCTTAACGCCCTTCTCTGAGACGCACGAGCTCAGAGGTTGTATATCGATGGACATCAGTCGCATGGCATGAATTGCCTGTGTGGCATGCTAAGATGCAGTGATCAGGACTTCTGTTGAAAAGCAAAGTCTTGTGGTGATGATCAAAGCACCGCCTGTGTGGCGTAGCTTTGTGTATAACGTAAATTCGCGAGCCTCACACCCCGGTATGAACCAGAAACGGGAGGAAGGACCTCAGGGAGGACATGCGTTTCTTCCTAGCTAGGGTGGTGTCAATGACCTACCAGCCCTGACATTTATATACTTTTCACCTATGTGGTTGTTGCTGTTGCGAGGCGCCTCGGTTTGATCGGACGATCCGGGTCCGATGGAGTCATTCGTTGGCTCGTTTACGCCCCAAAGGGCGGGGAAACGCATAGTTCAGGCATTTTAATCCACATCGGTGGACCGGCCCTGATGATCCTAAGGCTTGACAGAGTACTTGCCTAAGGCTCGGGCTAGGCAGTCTCGAATTCGGTAAGGACTATCTTTTGCCTTGGTTCATGACGGAAATCCAATTTCCAAATACGACATCGTGCGGTTTCGATTGTATATATACATTTGGCGACATAGTGGCATGGGACGCTCATGTCGTCTATGATTGATAGTTATGATTTGAAATTGTTTTCAAAACATATAAACACTAGCAATAATATCAAATGCCTTTGTTTTATTCGTATCAAGCATATTTGGCCGTTATAAGGTAAAAACTCTATCCTCCGGTTTGCGTTGCATTGTGTGATGGGAACTGAGTCTTATAACGGCTTCATTTTTACAAGAAGCATATCGATGTTTAAAAGAAAGATTTGTTTTAAAGCACTGGCAATCCAATGGAGAAAACCCGTTCCACGAAAGTGGCGTGGTCCTGTGATTAGCCAATTATATATGTGTTGAGTGGATTTCTCATACCAGTCCCATGACTGACTCGTAGTTTGTTCACTTTCAAACTCGGGTGCCCCTTTTTCTACACGGGCAGCCTTGTATTCAGGTTTAGCTGGTTCTTTTTCTGGATAGCTGGAGCTGAAGATGGATTCTATCATTTATTTCTTTTTATGCTATTCAGCTCCTATTGTACACATTTTGTTTATTTCCGCTGTAGACATTTATGTATAGCTGAACTGTATTTGTACTAAGTAAGATCCGGTATACTGTGTAACTCTGATGATTACTTTTATCCAGTATATTCTATTGTTCATTATCTGGTGTATTTATTTAATTCTGTTCTGCTATTATCTGTTTCTGTGTTATATTCCAAAGATAACCCTGGTCTCCGTCTGAACGGGATTTTGGGTCGTCTCAACGACGTTTGGGGCATAAATTAGCCAACGAATGACTCTATCGGACCCGGATCGTCCGATCAAACCGAGGCGCCTTGCAACAACAACAACCACATAGGTGAAAAGTATATAAATGTCAGGGCTGGTAGGTCACTGACACCACCCTAGCTAGGAAGAAACGCAGGCCCTCCCTGATGTCCTCTCCCGTTTTAGGTTCATACCGGGGTGTGAGGCTCGCGAATTCACGTTATACACAAAGCTACACCACACAGGCGGCGCTTTGATCATCACCACAAGACTTTGCTTTTCAACAGAAGCCCTGATCACTGCATCTTAGCATGCCACACAGGCAGTTCATTCCATGCGACTGATGTCCATCAATATACAACCTCTGAGCTCGTGCGTCTCAGAGAAGGGCGTTAAGCAAAGGAATAAATTCTCCGCCGCCAAATAGATGTATATTTAACAGAAATCAATCAACACAGAATAAAATCCAATGTCAGACACACAGTCCATTTTCAAGTCCATTCTGTGTCTGAACGAAACCGGAGGCACTAAATACCTCGCAAACCCTTCAATCACCACGTACGTCTGGACGATCACCACTCATTATCCATATTTCGGGATGCCTCCCAATCAGGACCTCGGTTACCATCCAAACGAGGTAAAGATCTCCGGTCTTCGACCACCGTCTTCCTCTTCGAATTTCAATCGTCGGTCGATTATTCGAAATGAGAATTAACTCGGCCTTTTCAAATAATTCACGTATATTTAGAATTTCAAATCGATTTATTTCAATGGTTAAATTATTCGACAACACCAATTGTGTTTTTTTAATGTAATTTTCACACCAAACCCATTCAACCATCAAAAGCCACATAAATCAAGCAAATTCAGTTTATTTCCATTCCATATCGCTTATGGTATTTTATAACTATTTATCGCTATTTTTGTTTATTTTAAAATAGCTAATTTATTCGAAACGACGCTTCGGGCCATAAAGCGGCCATGGCGCTGTTTTTCTTCAGATTTGATTTACACATATCTGAAAATCTAACTGTTGGATCTTCGCAAAATTTACATCATTAGAAAGGTCTTTTCAAAACGAATCCAACGGTTCCAGTTTTGGGAAAATCCGACGGTCGGATCTCCCGGTACAATCGTTTGAAGTTTCGATTTCAAAATACGAACTGCAGTGTCGTTATTCGATTAAATATATAATTATATATATATATATATAATCGCTTCTGGCGCTGGTTTTCTTCAGATTTGAATTAAACATTCCAGACATTCCAACCGTTGGATTTTTACAAGGTTGGTGCCGTTGGAAAGATTATTCCAAGGCGAACCCAACGGTTGAGGTTTCGGGAAAATCCAATGGTCGGATTTCCCGTACTAGTTGTTTGAAATCATGGTTACAAAATACGAACTGCACGGCTTCGTTTCGTTTTAATTTTATTTATATTTATATATTTATATAAATATAGTTCATTCTATGATTTCCATATCGTTTTCACTTCAAATATTTTTCTAACACCTTAAAATTTTGGAAAATTTCGCTATAACCTCCCCTGCACCGGGAGCATCGGGAAATTGCAAATAGCTTTCCCAGTCCTTCTAATCTCAAAAAGAAAAAGAAAAAGCCAAGCGGCTAGCCAACAGGCTCATAAAATCATCACCCAAACAAAACAGTAAATATGTACCTATTTGTCGGGCACAAAATTTTATTTCTCTTCTCTAGCCCCTTCGCTATAACCTGTTCAATGAATATGCATCTACATATATATACAGTTCTTATCATTTATCATTTTCTGTTCAACTTCATATTTGATTTCTATTTGGTTTAAAAACACCATTCATTCTAATGTTACATAAATAGGTGAAAATCATTTCATTAGCTAATTAATGAATATTTCAACTCATATATGTTTATTTTGAACAAGTGGCTATTTTTAACACTTCACATTTCAACGATTCATGCATACAATAAAAATGTGATTTTTATTGTAAAACGATTCATTTCAAAACACTATTATTTGATATACTTCATATTGGTGATAAAAAATAGGATTTTTATCATAAAACAATTTCTTTAAAACGAGATTATTTTACACAGTTCATATAGTCGATAAAAGGTGATTTTTTATTATCCAACAATTTATTTCAAAATGTGAATACCATTCAACACATGAATTTCTAATCAACGAATGAATATCAATTCAACACATGAATGTTTTCTATAGTTCTTATATATAGATAAAAGGTGATTTTTATTATCAAACAATTTATTTCAAAATATGAATACCATTCAACACATGAATTTCTAATCAACGAATGAATATCAATTCAACACATGAATGTTTTCTATTCAATGAATAAATATAGTTTAAGCATATGAAAATAATTCAAACACACGAATATTATTCAAAATTTCGGCAGCATAACGGCAGGGTAGTTAAAACCGGGACCGTCCCTAGTACGGCTCCTCGCTCTACCTTAAAACCTCGCGGTTTTTGACAATGGGGATCATGCATCTAGTTCGCACGCAGGCGGCATGTATATATTTATTTCATTTCCACAAACTAATCCTATGTGGTTTCAACCAAATATTTTCCAATCACAAACGGGTATTTTTCAACCACAATCAAATCAATATCAACCACAAACAATCCCAAACAACCATTCGCTATCAATCAATTTTCACAACAATTTCAACCAATAAATATCGTCCATGGTTTGTGGACGAGGGGCGTATATATATATATATATATATTATATATATAGCAATTCACTTTTATTTCAACACATATATATATAGCTAGAAAAAGAAATGGAAGAGTGAGAAATTCTCACCAATAGCTATCCAATACTACGACTCTTCACTTAGAGAAATCTTCGCCAATCTCGCCTTTTTGTCGCTTTCGCCCGTATTCTCTACATATGTAAAAATCGAATTTTTACTATGTTATTCAATATATAAAGATTATATTTTTGATATTCCTATGATGTAAAAATTATATTTTTATTCCTTTAAAAATATAAAAATCATAACTTACTTCTTCTACTTAATAAAAATTCCGTCTTTTCTATTTTTTAAAAAATATGATCTTTATTTTTTTTTCCAAGTTCAAATCTTTTCTATTTTAAAGCTCATATCTTTTTCCTTTCAAAGTTTAAACCTTTTTCCTTTTAAAGTTTAAACCTTTTTCTTTTTAAAGTTTAAACCTTTTTCTTTTTCAAAATTAAATCATTTCAAAATCAGTTTTAAACTTTTCTAAAAATCAGAATTTAAACGCTTTTGAAAATCAGTTTTAAATCATTTTTAAAATCAGTTTTTAATGCTTTAAAAAATCAGTTTGTAAATCATTTTTAAAATCAGTTTTTAATGCTTTAAAAAAAATCAGTTTGTAAATCATTTTTAAAATCAGTTTTTAATGCTTTAAAAAAAAATCAGTTTTTAAATCATTTTTAAATTCAGTTTTTAATGCTTTAAAAAAAATCATTTTTAAAATCAGTTTTTAATACTTAAAAATAAAATAAAAACAACTTACATTGATTCGTCAAGGAGGAGGGGGGAGGGTGGTTTTGCGTCAGGTCGGCGGTGGGTCTCGAACTGGGCGGAGCTGGCTTCGAGGGGGCGGCGACTTCAGCGTCTCGAAGGGGGGGGGGGGCGTCGTCTTCGTCGGAGCTCGTGCGATCTGGGGGGGCTTCGGGGGTTGCGCCACTGGAAGGAGGAAGGCTGGACGGAGGGGCGGTGGGTCGGTGGCGTCGAACTGGGGCTCGCGATAGTTTTAGGGTTTTTTTTTCTTTTATCGTTTGAAATTGAAATGAACGGGGGGGCTGAAGTGAAAAAGAGGGAGGGAGGGAAATATATAATATTTTTTTTATTTTATTAATTAATTTAATTGCATAAAGTTGACTTTTACCCACAACCTCGAAACGAGGCCTACCGCCTGTCGTTCATAGCGTTTAACCCCCATTCCGAACACAATGGGATATGTATCGCAAGCTGATTTGATCGTTACAATCAGTTTCCATTGAATTTACATTTAAATCACTATATTGAATTTTAAACGTACATTTCAAATTACCGGGGTCACATACTAACTCTAAAAATTCCCGAAAAATATTTCTAGCTTCGTATTGACGATACGGTCCTAACAAAACTAGTTTCGTTAAATTCTGAGACCGTTTGAAAAATGGCCAATTTCCAGTCGATTGAAATCAACTGAAACCGGCCAAATGCGTTTTCCTTTGCCACGCTCACATATTGATTCGAAAAATTATGAAATTTGAAACCTAACAATAGCTTGACACTGCGGATCCAACAAAAGTGGTTTCGTCGAAATCCGAGGTCATTTGCAAAATGTCCATTTTTAAGGGCTTGAATTCCATAGCGACTATTCAGAATTTTCAACTGGACATATCTTTTGATTCCCGCTATCAAATTTCGATTGGTCGGATTCGTTAGAAAGATATCATCAATTAGATCCTAATGTTTTTGGTTTCACTAAAATCCGGATTGTTTTGCACCCGGTACAGTCCGACAAAGTTTGAATTCAATTTTTGAAACTGCCACGCCATTTCAGGCCTTGTTTATAATTATAATTAATTATATTCGTTTTCAATTGTTGATTCAAACTCAGTTTTCATCGCCATTATTTAAAATATTTATTTTAAATATTTAAAATCCATTATTTTAGCCAATTAAAAATTTTTAAATTGGTTCAGATTTTCTGGGTCGTTACACACTCAAACGAAGCACGATAAATAATCTTGTCTTACCAGTATTAGTAGAAGATGATGCCCATGATTAAATCCTGGGTATCAACCACCAACTTACGAAAGAAGTGTTTGGAGACCTAAATGCATAGAGAGTTTAAATAATAAGGTAGAAACAAATATGATTATGTAATACATATTTCATGCTTACGGCTCCAAACCAGAGGTGCTGAAAATGTTTTGTGTACGTGCACACTTCCAGGTAAGCATATTGCTTTCAAAAATGGATGGATTCATATCTACAACGCCATGTGTGATTATTGCTCCTCAGATTAATCAGGTTAAAGTAAATGTGTATTTTCTTCTAACACTGCTTCTTATTATGTAAAATAACCACATGTCAGTCAAAAGGAGCATGATATATAATTGTCTTACCATTGTCGATACCCTGAATTAAATCTTGGCCATCAACCATCAACTTACAAAAGAACTACTTGGAGACCTATACGCGTAGAAAGGCTAAATAATAACATACAAACAAATATGATTACGTAATACATATTTCATACTTATGGATACCCAAACCAGATGTGCAGAAAACGTTTTTTATTTGCACACAACAAGGCAAGCATATTGCTTTCAAAACTGAATACATTTATAACTACAACCTCACGTATAATTCCAAGAGACATCAAAATTTATTTTCAGAAAGGTAATCTGATCCCAGATTAAGAATTTGGCAAAGGTAAAATAATAATTTTCAAATGATAAATGAAAATGGGACATAAATGTAATTAAGATCCAGATGAAAGTGTCGAAAAAGGAATCTTCGTACTTGAAGCGACCTTTGTTATAGTAGCGTTGTTGATGGGAGGGGTGGACGATGGTGGCAGAGCGGAACAATCACAAATTGAAGGACTTTGCTATTTAGGGATGAAAAGAAGGAGAGAGGGAAGAGGCCATTAGAAAAGGGGAAAACTCCACAGATTACATTTAATTTAGGGTTCAAGAGTGAGAGATTAAACGGAGGAAGCATTCAAAGACAGAAGAAAACATGAATGTTCATTTTACCAAATTCTTCGAAGGCTTCTGCGCCATGGAAATTGAACTCGCTTATTATAATATAGTGTAGATAGATGGTCAACAATTAGATTAATCTATACAAAGACATCACTTCCTCTCACGTCCAATTAACTTGAAATGTTAGCACAAGTTTCTGATTTCCAGAATTTCAGTGTTAGATTTTTACCGCAAGAATAATTCACATTCTTAATAGATGAGTTATTCTTATAATGTATATTAATTAGAAAAAATATGAAAATAACTAATGCTACATCATGTGTGCATAGCATTGGGTTCAAACTAATATATTTGTAAGTGACATACGAGAGAAAGAATGACTATTTAATCAGGATGTATGATTGATATCAAAGAGATTTGATGTGTAGGTGGAATGAGGTGTAGCTTAACCAAGCCCATATACATTTGTGTGTGTGTGTGTGTGTGGGGCAAGTGTTCGGTTGCACCCCAAAAATGGAGCACCCCAAATGTCCCTTGATTTCCACCACCCGTTTATATTAAAGAATGTGAGTGGGAAGTGAGATTGTGAGTGGAAGGAGAAATACTTAGTGGAGATTGAAGGGCATTTGGGGTGCTGTACTGTTTGGGGTGCTCTCGAACCTGCCTCTATATATAAATATATATATATATATATTATATATATATATAGAGAGAGAGAGAGAGAGAGCGCAATTCATGTGTTTGTATGTGTTACAGATACTTATTTTGAAAAGTCAATTCCTACTATTAACAATGATATATAATAAAGTGTTTCTACTTAAAAATGAAATTTCAATCTGTGAGATTTCACCGTATCCCCTAGAAATTTCAAAATTATCCTTAGACATATCACTTTTTGGCCATCCATCGACAAAATTTCACTATCCATCTAAATTCGAAACCATCAACAAGACTATTTGAAACAAATGTTTTGTAGTCGTCAAAGCCTTAGGACCTATAGCATACGTTCCGTGTTGAAGTTTATTAAATAAGAAGTAACTACATCTAGCTATTAGATGTATATAAAAGAAACCTATGGTTGCTTTGTTTTACAGAAAGTTAGAACGCCTGCTGATGTCATATAGGACATTCTTTTTATAAAAAAATGACGATGCTGGAAGATACATTAGCATCTAGCTATCTTTTTCATCCAAAAAAACCATTAACAAGTTTATATCCTCATGTTAACCCCACCGCCGTTGATCTTACTGAGAAACTGCTTATAACTGATCGAACTAAAAGAACTGCAGGTATTTCCCTTTGTATATTTTCTGAAACTGTTTGGGAATGTAGTACAATTCTTCCATTTGTATATTAAAGAAAGATGAGTTTAGATTGCAGGTATTTTTCTCTGTACATTTTTGATTGCAAGCATTTCCCTTTGTATATTTTCTAATGCTCTCAGTGAAGACCAGATGGAAGAATTGATGTATATTGAAGCAATGTCTATGAATCCACAATTTGGTCGTTAATCAATTGCTCTATTGTATACATATATACTAAAGAGTTTAAGGAAGGGAAGCTGTTTACACACTCCATTTAGACCAAAAAAAAAATATTTTTTCTTATGGTTTAAGGTTTGATATTATAAAATTTATGTTGTTTGAGAAGAGAAGAGAGCTGTTATTGATTGAGTGAAAAGAAATAAAGTGGTGGTAGAAGTAGGTCAAAAACAATACAATCTATTAATTTTTTAAAGGTGACCAGTAGTCTAAATGAGGTGTGAATAGCAGCACACTATATTTATTTGTTTTCTCATTTTGATCCACTGATTCATAGCTTTCCTCAGGCATGGTCAATTTTTTGAGGTATTAAACATTTATCTAAAAAATACAAAAGAATATTTTGGGTGTTGTTAATGACACTCCCTTTTTGATTAAGGGATGTCATATTTTAAGGGGACATCAGTCTATAAAAAATTGTTAAGGGACAACACCAATTATACTTTTAAGGGACAAAAATAACCCTACTGTATTTCAATGCTCGAGCTCGAACCAAAAAAAGGGTAAGAGTATACTGTTTTTATCAAATAAAAACGGTAGCATTAGAACATCTTTTCTATCTCTATAAGAAACTTAACAAAAACAACAGAAACGGTTATACTCTACCGTGTTTGCACACTAAAAACAATCATAATTTTCTATCTTTATAATGATTGTTCAGTGTTTGCAGGCCGTTTTTCGTATTTTCACATCTACGTCGTGCTTCGGAAAACGGTGACTCGAGACCGAATTTCACCACGTCGTGCTTCTTCTTCTTCTTCTTCTTCTTCAGATTAAGGGTAATTTGGTCTTATTATTGTGTATTGTTAAGGGGTGTTTAGACTATAGTGTACTCCCCTTAATAAAATTTTAAAAACTGAAATTTGTGTCACCCCTTAACCAAAAAGGGAGTGTCATTAACAATCCTCAATATTTTCTAGTTGTATATTATCTACATTGGAACAAAGCGTAGAGTTGGATGGCATAGTTCGTATGCACAATGTATACATGGGAAAATTTGGAAGTTCAATGGATTATCAGAAAGGTTTGTATATTGTAGAGAGTCAATAATATTTTAATCACTTGCCAACCAAACTCTTTTCCTTCTCCAATTATATAACAGGAAAAGGACAAATGGAACAAAAAATTGGTCCATAAGAACAAACGGGCAAAATTTTGTTCATAAGGACAAGTTTTAGTGTGAATTACTAATGACATATTTTTTGATTTAGTAATGAAAAGAATTATCGATCTAATAAATTAGTTTGTGACACTTTATCTTGTAGTCTCAACCGATAGTAACCTAAGCCGAAACTATTGGCAATTTTTCTATCAACTCCTCAATGCAGGACATCTTCGAAAAGACCGTCAAAATGACCAACTCCAGGAGCCATTAAATTGTGTATATCTACTTCTACCGATGCAACCTGAGTTTTAAGCCCAAATTTATTATCAGATCAAGACTCCTTGTAACAACTTGAATTTTATCAATTTAATTTAGGAACATTTAATTTATTTCAATATTCAGTTTGTGGTTTTGATCATGGAATTTCATTTTTAAATGTTAATTTGTGATAGGAATTTATTTTTAATCATTTAAATAATGATTTTAAATGATTTAATAGCTTTTTAAATCCTATCGTTTTAATTTAGTAATTCCACTTTTATTTTTTGTTATCAACATATATTTGTATTTTATTGCACATTGTTTTGGAAATGTGTTAACATATTAATATATTATTTAAAGGAAAAGGATAATTTGTATGAGTTAGTATATATTAATATACATAACAAATTTTTTAAATAGAATTAAAATTCAAAATATAAAAAGATGATTTGATATTTAGTAAAAAAATATTAATATATATTTAAATGTATATTTTATTTACCTCGTTATGGCATTCGATTAACTAATGAGTTAAAGTACATTTTGAATTTTATTTTAGTACTTTGGTTTAATTAAAAAAATAGGAAATTAAATATAAAATGTAAGGAAGCATAATTTTCAAATTTAGTACATTAACTTTTGAGAAAGCATTGTGTACTTTCATGTCGGCAAATAAAAAGTATGCCTGACAATCAAATCCCAAACCCCACCACCATTTCAACTACCTTTTTCTCCTCCTTCAATCCCACCATCGCCTTCCTCCCCTCCGGTGGAACCTCCAGTTCCTAATTCATGGAAGTCGTGTCCCTCCAGCGTCTCAACACAAGATGGTTTCCGCTTGTCCTTTCCAAGCGATCTCAGAAATCACATAGTGCATACTCGGCCGATGCTCCCTCTTCCTCCACGCGTCCGCTAAATACTGCCCCTAATCAACAACCCAAAGCTTTGAGATAGCAAAATCAAGAAGATTAGCCGGCTGTTGGAAACCCTAGAGGTCACGTACCAGTGCGCAATGAAGGTCAGAATGCTTCCACCACTAAACTGCTATGTCTTCCATCCTCTGAGTATGCTAGACACTCAAGCCATTCAGAGGCTTCTTCTAAAGTCAATCATGAGCCAAGCCAAGCATGAAAAGAAATTGTTTCGGGTAATAAACTTATTGTATTTATTCCTTTTTTTATGAGCCTAATAAACATCAAACATGTCGTTGTTAGAGATTGAGATGTTAATGATGATGGTTTTGATTTGATGACAACAACCTTGTTTAACTACTATTATTATGACATATGTACTAAAACTATTCTGTGTGTGTATATATATATATATATATATATATATATATATATATGGGGGGGTGTGCACATGTGTATACAAGAAATATATGCAGATTTTGATTATTGAAGACTGAACAATTGAGAGAATCAAGATTTCAAAGAAGAAGAGTTTAAGACAGAAGACTCATGAGTAACAAGAGTTCAAGAAATAAAAAGTAATAAAGTCTAGATATCTTGTTAAAACTCTTAGCCCTAAATCCTTATTTCAATCTTTCTCACTATTTTCAATATTCTTAACTTATTTCCAAACTGATTTCAAAATTACTTCCTTATTTCAAATCTATATTTCTTAGTTTTTAAATTTATTTTAATTCCTGATTTTAAATAACTTTTATTTCTTAAAACAGTTTAACTCCTGATTCAAATATTTATTATTTATATGATTATTAATATTTTTGTTATTAAGTTTGATTTAACCACTTAGGTTTTAAATTTCCTTTACTTATATTTTAAGTTTTAAGTATTTCTTATGTTTATATTCATAGTTGTATATATGTTTTAATATAACTTTATATAATTTTTAAATCAATTATATATATGTTTTTAAATCACTTTCATATATGTTTTAATATATATTTTTACTTCAAATACTTTATTTTAATATATAGGGAAATAGTTTGTTTTAACTCAAGATTCACCAAAATTTATTTAAACAATGCATGCCTTAATTTGAAAATTTTATAGAGGAAAATCAACATGGGTAACCCTCCATGTCGACATGGTGACCTTTGGATTTCAACTTAGAATTTTGAAAAGTTGTGTCTTTTGATTTCAATTTTTTTCTAAAAGGTTCTGACTATTGGGAGACTATACATAGGCTTCTAGAAACGATTTGTTTCAACCAATTTCATTATCTTCTTCCTCCTTTATCTTCTCTTCATTAAAACTCTTAATTTTCTAAATTGTATACTTATACTCAACCAAAAGAGAATCACATCAATCTCTTTTTAGTTTGATTTTCTACCACTCTATCTAAAAGATTCAAGTGCAACTCAAGAGTTATTGGGTTTTTGTAATCAAAGATCACAAGTTATACCAGTCTATCTATTAAAACCGATACTGAAAAGGGGGCCCGTTCAAATCGATTCGGTGTGCCATACAAATCGACTGGGTGTGATTGTTGTTGTATATAACGGTGTTGTATACACAATTATATGATTTTTGTTTGATGATAACAACCAAATAAATATTATTTTAATGTGTTTGATATTGTACTGTTATTATACATCACAGACTAGAATATAATATTTATATTTAAGCAAAATACGACTGTACAGAAATATAAATATTCACACAGTATTTTATTTAAATATAATATTTTATTTCACTACCACAACAGTA
This sequence comes from Allium sativum, assembly GCA_030737875.1. Classification (NCBI taxonomy): domain Eukaryota; kingdom Viridiplantae; phylum Streptophyta; class Magnoliopsida; order Asparagales; family Amaryllidaceae; genus Allium; species Allium sativum. Next base: position 195,339,705 of record CM060910.1, on the reverse strand, counting down.
CAAATTTATCAACTCCACTATTTAATTGCTTCACAAAATTGTTGTACTTATAAATCAACAGAACAGAATAGACAAAGTCTGTTTGACAACAATGAAATGATATTTTATTTCAAACAGATTTTGTTTATTACAAACATCAGTACAATTTATATGTATATACACAGCTCCTCACTGCAACTCTCATACATTTCACTGATGTACATTTTTTCATCTATACATACATTGTTACATATATACACTGACACTCTGTGTTCCTGTCTTCTTTTGTCTTTTGTCTTCAGTTGTCACAGCTCTGTCAGTCCAGTCATCGTCTTCATACCTGTCATTCACATAAACACACACACAGTACACTGCAATAGAAATAAAATAGAATTCATGAAAATATAATTTTTATTTTTAAAATTTTATTTGCCTCAGAATTTCGGTGTGTTTCTCATCATTTTTCTGACTCGATCTGATTTGATCAGCCTCGACATAATCACACTAGTTTGCTGAATTTTGATCAGCCTCAACATAGTGTGACTAGTCTGCTGATATATCTTAAAAACAAAATGTCAAACATTAAAATTCAAAATGGTCGAGCACAAGAGATGGTATGCTCATATTTCAGGTACAAAACAGTGAAACCAAGCATGGTCGAGCCAGAAATGTAGAAGCAAAACGGCACAATACTACAGCAATGATCAGTGGTTCAGGTTACAAGTAAAATAGCACACGTTCATGGAATACATCAAATTCAAACTGTCGTGGATGCTAGTCAAGTATGTGTTTCAGCAAACATAGTGGATGATATGGCAAAACAGTAATGCAACAAAGTGAAGTATGTACACATGTAGCATGGTGATGCCAAACAGCAGTGGACATCAATGCAGCATATATAATGCTCAATGCATGGAACAATACAAAGTCAAGCCACAAAAATGAAGTGCCAGGATTAATGCCAATATCATGTTCATCAAAGCAGGAGCATATACATGTATACAAACACAATGGCGTATGTATACATGTATCCAAAGTGTCTAGAAAATCAACAAACTCAAACATATGCCTTCAAGTTCAAAATGCACACAGCAATTAGCATGTACAGACTACAAGGCAGCAAAAAGATCAAGTGTAGTGGCAATATTAAGTGTGGACTTTACAGCATGAGTTAAGGAAGATTTGACATGGTGAAAGAGCATGCAACAAGGAGACAGGGTGAACAAGACTTTCATGTGATGCTCTGTTTCAAGCATGCATGAACCAAGAATGTTCATACAAACAAAGTCATGAGTAACTCAGCATCTCAAAGGATATATGGTGTATAGCAATGCATCAGGGTGTTCAAACAGGGGTGCATCCTTCAAGATAAATCAGTTTAAAGAAGACAGCAATACTCATGAGTGCAAAGCAAACATACAGAGGCTAATGCATGGATGCTGTGTATACAGCATGTCCTCATACTCAAATCAGAAATGGTTCAACTCAATAGTGCATGGTACAGATGTGTGTGAGACAAGGCAAGCCTTAAAAATGCAGAAATAATGTTTCCAGATGTCATGTGTACGACAAGAAATCATGCTGTTTTCAGTATACAAAATATTTGGCAAAAAATCTTGCCTGATTGCAACAAATTAAGAAAAGCACAATCATCATTTTTGGCAAGGGTAAAATATTGTAATAAGGATCAGGTAACAACTGCATGTATATACAATGGACAAACAAGGAAAGTATTAAATTGGTTTCCAGAAATTAACAAAGCACATTTTGGAAAGAACCAAGGGCAGATAAACTCGAGCATGACAACATTTTAATACCAGAGATGCTCGAGTTCATTAGCAATGGGACAAGGTTTTAATTTCCAGAATACACATGTTTTGTCATGGCATCAAAAAGAGGGGCAAATAAATTTTCCAAATTCATGGCACAGGATTATTTATTGTTGCCCAAAATTCTCACAATCAATTGAAAGCCAAAGTGACGCAAGAGATAATATCAAGGGACCACAATTTGATTTATATTTGTTTCCAGTTTTTACCTCGGCTAAATTTTTCAAGGCCACAAATTCAATCACAAAATTCACAATTTTTAATCAAGGCATAAATTCATTCAAACCCGATTTTTTTAGAGGAAACCGTGCCATATTACTCAAGAAGATTCAAGGCAGTATTTTTATAAGCTAAAGTCATTCACGCAAGGTATTGGGAAAAAGAGCCAAGATCAAAATCAGGTTCACAAATCACGCAAGCTATTTCAAAGTCAAGGAAGCAATCTCAAATCGGGAAAAGTCAAAAGGGGAAACAATATGAATCAACCGAGTCATCTATACGAAATCAGAGAGCAATTTTAGGATTTCATAATCCTATTTTTACACCAACTCGTCACTGGAAATAGACAGATCGAATCCACACACAACAACAAGTTTGTACGAGATCAAAGAAATAAAAATCAGAAAAACTCACATTTTCCTCAAGCGTTTCGATCGACAGAAGTCTCCAAATTAAAGCACCAAAGCTATTCAAAGATTCGAGCTTCAGAGAGGAGCAAGTTCATAGGCATCGCGATTTGATTTGGGGATTCAAAGAAACCCTAGCTGCCGCCATTTTTGTTTCCCAGGGCAAAAGAGAGATTGGACCAACAAAATGAATTATGGGTGCACTGCTTTGAAATGTGGTCGGCCAAGTCTAGCCAAATCCAAGATTAACAAAGGGGATAACCCTCTACTTTAATCTCCTTTGTGTTATTTTGTTTAGGGTTTTTTCTCTTAACTTGTTTTTGCTTTTATTGTTTTGTTTTAGATTTCTTTTGTAACCGAACTGAGACAGTACTAGAATCTGTAAAATCTAGGAATACAGGTTACGGGTTTGTAATCTGGGAAAAATCTGATTCAGGGGTTTGAATCAGTCTAGGATTTTGAGCGTAGGGTTAGTATAGGAGTAGGAGTGCGAGTTTACAGTGTCTGTAAGCGGGATCTGTTATTAACACCTAGTAGAAACCTTAGGAATGCAGCAGTAGGCAAGATTTGCCGAAGCTGGGTATCTCTGTGTGTTATTTACTTTCTGTACTTACTTACTCTGCTTTATCTGTGCTGGGATTATTTTTTTTAATTATTTGATAAACTGTGATAAACCCTATTCACCCCCCCCCCTCTAGGGTTAATCTAGATCCAACAAGTGGTATCAGAGCAGGTTATTTCATTAACTCTAGAGTCATGGGTAACCCTAGTTGTCTGTCTAGCGAGAGTCAGTCCAGTTCATCTCCAACTATTTTCACTGGAACAGATTTTTTAAACTGGAAATCCAAAATGGAATTTTATTTAAAATATGTTAATATTAAATGTTGGGATGTTGTTATCAATGGGTACGATATGGTAGATAAAGTTTTTAATTCTCATACTACACATATTCTTTATTCTCATCTTGATGATAATCAATACAGTCTGATTTCCCATTGTTTAACTGCGCAGGAAATTTGGACAGCTCTCAATACGAAGTATGGTCAAATTGACAACTCTAGCTCAAAACCCCAGATTGTCAACTCAGGTTCAGAATTCTGTTTAACAGGATTTACAAATGAGAATTCAGAAGGATCAGATGATGGAGAATCAACGGATGCTGAAGTTGAAAATTTCTCATACGAAGATTTGGTTTATATGTGTGTTGATTTAACTAAATCTGTTGATAAACTCAAATCTAAAAAACAAAACTCTAAAATCTAGGAATTCTGAGTTGACCAGCAAAATTGATGATTTGGAATCGCAGCTTGAATATTTTAAAAACCTTTCAGATTCAGATTGTACAAATTGTTTGAAATTGAAAACCAATCTTGTTCATCTCAATAAAAATATTCAAAAGTTTGAAGATGAAATTTTGATCTTAAAAGCAAACAAGATTGAGTTATCAAATTTGAACTATCATCTGCAAAAGGAATTTGAAAATTTTAAAACTAATATTCATTCCAAACTTGAAATTGCAGAAAAGGAAAATTTGTTGAAATCGAATTCGATTTTGAAAGAACTTGAAAACGAGATTGAAAATTTCAAGAAATTTGAGTCTGAAAGTCGAAAACATTTTGAGTCTGAGATTGCTGAGTCCCAAACCAAAATAAAGTTACTCAATGATGAAAATTTGGTTTTGAAATCTGATTTTGAAAGATGTGAGATCACTAAAAATCGTTGTTCAGATTTATTGAAAGAAAATGGTGATCTTAAAACTGAAATTCAACAACTTGAAACAATCTTGTCTAATTTTTCAAACGGTGAAAAATCTTTGAATATGTTGTTGAAAAACCAATTTTCTGTTCAAAATAAACGTGGACTTGGGTTTGAGAAAAATAATGTTTTTGAAAGACGAATTTCGAATGATTTGAAAAATCCTCCAAACAACCTTGAAAAGAATCAATTTGAAAATTTGAACTCTTATAATTTCAAAGGTTTTTTGAGTCAAAATCAAAATGAGAAATTGTTTTATAATAATCCTTTTAAACAATCCTGGATCCCAAAAAGAAATAAACCAAACTTCGTGAAATTCAAACAGATTTGGGTTCCTAAGGGTACAAAGGTTTATTCTGATGGTTTGTTATATAAACAGGTTTGGGTACCAAAACGAACAAATACAATTGTCAGTGGTTTTACTGCCTTTGTTAGACCACTCAATCCTCTAAACAGTTAGGTACCAGAGGAGGCTGAGGAACTTCCTTGCAAAAAGAAAAGTGAAGCAAAGCTGTCTATTCTACTGTATCATTCACAGTTCCTCCAACCAGGATTTGATGAGTTAGAAATTCTGTTTTTTCATCGTATGTCAGGTATGATTTCTAACCTCATCCTTGTAAATATTTTTTTCTCATTCTTCTACCCTTTTCTTTTTTATTTCCTGCTGTTTGTTTTTTATTTGATTTGTCACTACCATATCTCTTTGTTTATTCTGTGCTTCTTAAACTTCCAATTGCAGTTCTCATGATTTTCTGGAAATTCATTTTATTTGAATAAAACTCTCTTGTTTATAATCATTTCCAGATTCTGAATTTAAGCTTGTAAATATCTGCAATTGTTTTGAAGTTTATTTTTATTTCTGAATTCATAACAGTGTTGTAGTATTCTTGTCATATCTTGAACACTGTTAATTTGAATTCTGAATTTTTTGAAGTTCTGAATATTCAATGAAATTTCACACACCTTTACTGTTCTGAGTTTATTCTAATTCATTCTAGAAAAGCTCAAAATATTATACTCATTGCAGCACTCTGCTATTTATCAGTTGTGATGATTTCATTAATTTTCAGATTGACTTGAACATTTTTGGATTGGCTAGAATCTCAGTGATACATCTTAGAATTCATCTTTATTCATGATTATTATGGTTGAAATTAGTTTGTTTGAAATCATCTGAAATTCTTGATATTTTGAATATCACACACCTCTTAAAATTTGAAATAATCAACCTTGTGTGACTGATTCATTATATCTCAAACTTAACATTGATTCAAGTGATTTCAAATAAATTATTTTTTAATTTCTGGTATCATGAATACCTCTCAAATTTGATGTAAATGATCTGATATTTCTATTGGGCTTGTAAGAAATAGTTTTTGAGAAATTCTTGAAAAGTTCTTTTTGAAAATGGTCTTTGAAAATCATTGATATTTCATGATTAATTGATTTAAATATTTATTTGTTTAAAATCATTTGAAATTATTGATTTATTGAATCACACACATATCTTGAATCTGACATTAATAATTTGGTGTGATCGATTCATTGAATCTAGAGTATTTCATATTCATCAAATGATTTAAAATAAATGGTATTTTTAATCTTGGATCATGAACCATCTTATGTGACCATCATTCTGACAAGTTTGTTTTTTGAAACTATTTTTGTGCTGCTCTGATACTGTTTTCAAATAACTGCCTGTTTTGACTTGTCTGAAAAGTCTGTTGCTTGCCAAATTTGTAAATCTTGTCTGCGTGGGCTGTGTGTTTGAAACTCTTTGATATCCTTGTTCGTCTCAAGTGTCAATTTTAAATCCTCGAGAAGAGAGAACAATGGGTATCAGAAGTGCTGATTTTTTTCCCCTCTTGTCCTGTATAGCTTTTCACATTTCCTCTTGTAATTGATTTTCAACTTTAAAATTATTTGTTGATTATTCATTTAGAAATTGAAATCAATATCCAATTGAACTGTATTTATAATTCATCAAAATATATCAGAATTTGAAATTGTGATGAATTATGACTACAATATATTTCTCAACAAGAGGAGATTTTATTTAGATTTTCATGACGGTTGAATATTTATTATAATATCTTTGAACTGGGAATGATTTCACGAACATCTTCTATGCCTCTCATCATTCTGTCATCCATTATGAGTTTATATTAATGTGGAGAGTTTATATTTTTAAAATAATCTTAAAACAGTGAAAATAGTTGTGATGGAAATGTGACTGCATTATTTTTTTCAGAATTAGTGACAATTGAAAATTTTCAAGAATCCCGGTACAGTTCATGCATATCTCATAATATAATTAATTTAGAAATTTATTTCACAGTCCATCTCTGTACTTACCACATTTCTATCATCCATATTGGTTTTATATATCGAGGAGTTTTTCCTTTTTTTTTAAAAGCTGAAAATGATGAAAATATAATTAATATATAAGTGTGTCTCTAACCTCATTTAAAAATCCAAGCTCTGGTCATGCATGGTTAAGAGACAACTTATAATTTAAGCTGCGACTGACTTCATTTAAAAATCCAAGCTCTGGTTATGCGTGGTCAGTGTGCTCTTAAGTAAAATAAAAAGAAAAAGGGAAATTGTGCTATAAATTGAAATTAATTTGAAATTCTCCTTGGTGTTTATAAAAACCAGCCTATCAATCCATCTTTCTAATCTGTGAAATGTGTTGAAATCTTATGAAATATTATGATTTTTTGATTGATAGCTATTGGGAGTTGAGATTATACTACTTTGTCACTTAAATTGGATTATTAATTATAGTCCAAGTCCATCACTGTTTTTTGTGCTTTACTTTTAAAAATCTTTTGAAAATAATTGGAAATGATGAATTTTATAAAACTCTCCCCATTTTATATAAAATTCATCGTAAATTTGTCATTCTCTACAATGTGAGATATGCCACCAGTTCTTAATCTATTATGATTTTTGTTTGATTGATTGAAATTTATGATGACCGTTCTTCCTCTTAAGATGAAATTATATTTTTAGTCAATTTTTCATCTGTATTTTAAAATCTGTATCCTTTTGATGATAACAAAAGGGGGAGAATGGATTAGATTTTGATTTATGAGTGAATATTTTATAAATATTTTTTTGAAAATTTATTATTATTCATACATTTCACTCATGCACAGTTATAGGGGGAGCATTTAAATAGGGGGAGTTCAAATATTCACGAACAAACACATTTATTATATTCAAAATCTTTTATTTGTTTGTCATCATCAAAAGGGGGAGATTGTTGTATATAACGGTGTTGTATACACAATTATATGATTTTTGTTTGATGATAACAACCAAATAAATATTATTTTAATGTGTTTGATATTGTACTGTTATTATACATCACAGACTAGAATATAATATTTATATTTAAGCAAAATACGACTGTACAGAAATATAAATATTCACACAGTATTTTATTTAAATATAATATTTTATTTCACTACCACAACAGTACAAATTTATCAACTCCACTATTTAATTGCTTCACAGAATTGTTGTACTTATAAATCAACAGAACAGAATAGACAAAGTCTGTTTGACAACAATGAAATGATATTTTATTTCAAATAGATTTTGTTTATTACAAACATCAGTACAATTTATATGTATATACACAGCTCCTCACTGCAACTCTAATACATTTCACTGATGTACATTTTTTCATCTATACATACATTGTTGCATATATACACTGACACTCTGTGTTCCTGTCTTCTTTTGTCTTTTGTCTTCAGTTGTCACAGCTCTGTCAGTCCAGTCATCGTCTTCATACCTGTCATTCACATAAACACACACAGAGTACACAGCAATAGAAATAAAATAGAATTCATGAAAATATAATTTTTATTTTTAAAATTTTATTTGCCTCAGAATTTCGGTGTGTTTCTCATCATTTTTCTGACTCGATCTGATTTGATCAGCCTCGACATAATCACACTAGTTTGCTGAATTTTGATCAGCCTCAACATAGTGTGACTAGTCTGCTGATATATCTTAAAAACAAAATGTCAAACATTAAAATTCAAAATGGTCGAGCACAAGAGATGGTATGCTCATATTTCAGGTACAAAACAGTGAAACCAAGCATGGTCGAGCCAGAAATGTAGAAGCAAAACGGCACAATACTACAACAATGATCAGTGGTTCAGGTTACAAGTAAAATAGCACATGTTCATGGAATACATCAAATTCAAACTGTCGTGGATGCTAGTCAAGTATGTGTTTCAGCAAACATAGTGGATGATATGGCAAAGCAGTAATGCAACAAAGTGAAGTATGTACACATGTAGCATGGTGATGCCAAACAGCAGTGGACATCAATGCAGCATATATAATGCTCAATGCATGGAACAATACAAAGTCAAGCCACAAAAATGAAGTGCCAGGATTAATGCCAATATCATGTTCATCAAAGCAGGAGCATATACATGTATACAAACACAATGGCGTATGTATACATGTATCCAAAGTGTCTAGAAAATCAACAAACTCAAACATATGCCTTCAAGTTCAAAATGCACACAGCAATTAGCAGGTACAGACTACAAGGCAGCAAAAAGATCAAGTGTAGTGGCAATATTAAGTGTGGACTTTACAGCATGAGTTAAGGAAGATTTGACATGGTGAAAGAGCATGCAACAAGGAGACAGGGTGAACAAGATTTTCATGTGATGCTCTGTTTCAAGCATGCATGAACCAAGAATGTTCATACAAACAAAGTCATGAGTAACTCAGCATCTCAAAGGATATATGGTGTATAGCAATGCATCAGGGTGTTCAAACAGGGGTGCATCCTTCAAGACAAATCAGTTAAATGAAGACAGCAATACTCATGAGTGCAAAGCAAACATACAGAGGCTAATGCATGGATGGTGTGTATACAGCATGTCTTCATACTCAAATCAGAAATGGTTCAACTCAATAGTGCATGGTACAGATGTGTGTGAGACAAGGCAAGCCTTAAAAATGCAGAAATAATGTTTCCAGATGTCATGTGTACGACAAGAAATCATGCTGTTTTCAGTATACAAAATATTTGGCAAAAAATCTTGCCTGATTGCAACAAATTAAGAAAAGCACAATCATCATTTTTGGCAAGGGTAAAATATTGTAATAAGGATCAGGTAACAACTGCATGTATATACAATGGACAAACAAGGCAAGTATTAAATTGGTTTCCAGAAATTAACAAAGCACATTTTGGAAAGAACCAAGGGCAGATAAACTCGAGCATGACAACATTTTAATACCAGAGATGCTCGAGTTCATTAGCAATGGGACAAGGTTTTAATTTCCAGAATACACATGTTTTGTCATGGCATCAAAAAGAGGGGCAAATAAATTTTCCAAATTCATGGCACAGGATTATTTATTGTTGCCCAAAATTCTCACAATCAATTGAAAGCCAAAGTGACGCAAGAGATAATATCAAGGGACCACAATTTGATTTATATTTGTTTCCAGTTTTTACCTCGGCTAAATTTTTCAAGGCCACAAATTCAATCACAAAATTCACAGTTTTTAATCAAGGCATAAATTCATTCAAACCCGATTTTTTTAGAGGAAACCGTGCCATATTACTCAAGAAGATTCAAGGCAGTATTTTTATAAGCTAAAGTCATTCACGCAAGGTATTGGGAAAAAGAGCCAAGATCAAAATCAGGTTCACAAATCACGCAAGCTATTTCAAAGTCAAGGAAGCAATCTCAAATCAGGAAAAGTCAAAAGGGGAAACAATATGAATCAACCGAGTCATCTATACGAAATCAGAGAGCAATTTTAGGATTTCATAATCCTATTTTTACACCAACTCGTCACTGGCAATAGACAGATCGAATCCACACACAACAACAAGTTTGTACGAGATCAAAGAAATAAAAATCAGAAAAACTCACATTTTCCTCAAGCGTTTCGATCGACAGAAGTCTCCAAATTAAAGCACCAAAGCTATTCAAAGATTCGAGCTTCAGAGAGGAGCAAGTTCATAGGCATCGCGATTTGATTTGGGGATTCAAAGAAACCCTAGCCGCCGCCATTTTTGTTTCCCAGGGCAAAAGAGAGATTGGACCAACAAAATGAATTATGGGTGCACTGCTTTGAAATGTGGTCGGCCAAGTCTAGCCAAATCCAAGATTAACAAAGGGGATAACCCTCTACTTTAATCTCCTTTGTGTTATTTTGTTTAGGGTTTTTTTCTCTTAACTTGTTTTTGCTTTTATTGTTTTGTTTTAGATTTCTTTTGTAACCGAACTGAGACAGTACTAGAATCTGTAAAATCTAGGAATACAGGTTACGGGTTTGTAATCTGGGAAAAATCTGATTCAGGGGTTTGAATCAGTATAGGATTTTGAGCGTAGGGTTAGTACAGGAGCAGGAGTGCGAGTTTACAGTGTCTATAAGCGGGATCTGTTATTAACACCTAGTAGAAACCTTAGGAATGCAGCATTAGGCAAGATTTGCCGAAGCTGGGTATCTCTGTGTGTTATTTACTTTCTGTACTTACTTACTCTGCTTTATCTGTGCTGGGATTATTATTTTTAATTATTTGATAAACTGTGATAAACCCTATTCACCCCCCCCCCCTCTAGGGTTAATCTAGATCCAACAAGTGGTATCAGAGCAGGTTATTTCATTAACTCTAGAGTCATGGGTAACCCTAGTTGTCTGTCTAGCGAGAGTCAGTCCAGTTCATCTCCAACTATTTTCACTGGAACAGATTTTTTAAACTGGAAATCCAAAATGGAATTTTATTTAAAATCTGTTAATATTAAATGTTGGGATGTTGTTATCAATGGGTACGATATGGTAGATAAAGTTTTTAATTCTCATACTACACATATTCTTTATTCTCATCTTGATGATAATCAATACAGTCTGATTTCCCATTGTTTAACTGCGCAGGAAATTTGGACAGCTCTCAATACGAAGTATGGTCAAATTGACAACTCTAGCTCAAAACCCCAGATTGTCAACTCAGGTTCAGAATTCTGTTTAATAGGATTTACAAATGAGAATTCAGAAGGATCAGATGATGGAGAATCAACGGATGCTGAAGTTGAAAATTTCTCATACGAAGATTTGGTTTATATGTGTGTTGATTTAACTAAATCTATTGATAAACTCAAATCTAAAAAACAAAACTCTAAAATCTAGGAATTCTGAGTTGACCAGCAAAATTGATGATTTGGAATCGCAGCTTGAATATTTTAAAAACCTTTCAGATTCAGATTGTACAAATTGTTTGAAATTGAAAACCAATCTTGTTCATCTCAATAAAAATATTCAAAAGTTTGAAGATGAAATTTTGATCTTAAAAGCAAACAAGATTGAGTTATCAAATTTGAACAATCATCTGCAAAAGGAATTTGAAATTTTTAAAACTAATATTCATTCCAAACTTGAAATTGCAGAAAAGGAAAATTTGTTGAAATCGAATTCGATTTTGAAAGAACTTGAAAACGAGATTGAAAATTTCAAGAAATTTGAGTCTGAAAGTCGAAAACATTTTGAGTCTGAGATTGCTGAGTCCCAAACCAAAATAAAGTTACTCAATGATGAAAATTTGGTTTTGAAATCTGATTTTGAAAGATGTGAGATCACTAAAAATCGTTGTTCAGATTTATTGAAAGAAAATGGTGATCTTAAAACTGAAATTCAACAACTTGAAACAATCTTGTCTAATTTTTCAAACGGTGAAAAATCTTTGAATATGTTGTTGAAAAACCAATTTTCTGTTCAAAATAAACGTGGACTTGGGTTTGAGAAAAATAATGTTTTTGAAAGACGAATTTCGAATGATTTGAAAAATCCTCCAAACAACCTTGAAAAGAATCAATTTGAAAATTTGAACTCTTATAATTTCAAAGGTTTTTTGAGTCAAAATCAAAATGAGAAATTGTTTTATAATAATCCTTTTAAACAATCCTGGATCCCAAAAAGAAATAAACCAAACTTCGTGAAATTCAAACAGATTTGGGTTCCTAAGGGTACAAAGGTTTATTCTGATGGTTTGTTATATAAACAGGTTTGGGTACCAAAACGAACAAATACAATTGTCAGTGGTTTTACTGCCTTTGTTAGACCACTCAATCCTCTAAACAGTTAGGTACCAGAGGAGGCTGAGGAACTTCCTTGCAAAAAGAAAAGTGAAGCAAAGCTGTCTATTCTACTGTATCATTCACAGTTCCTCCAACCAGGATTTGATGAGTTAGAAATTCTGTTTTTTCATCGTATGTCAGGTATGATTTCTAACCTCATCCTTGTAAATATTTTTTTCTCATTCTTTTACCCTTTTCTTTTTTATTTCCTGCTGTTTGTTTTTTATTTGATTTGTCACTACCATATCTCTTTGTTTATTCTGTGCTTCTTAAACTTCCAATTGCAGTTCTCATGATTTTCTGGAAATTCATTTTATTTGAATAAAACTCTCTTGTTTATAATCATTTCCAGATTCTGAATTTAAGCTTGTAAATATCTGCAATTGTTTTGAAGTTTATTTTTATTTCTGAATTCATAACAGTGTTGTCGTATTCTTGTCATATCTTGAACACTGTTAATTTGAATTCTAAATTTTTTGAAGTTCTGAATATTCAATGAAATTTCACACACCTTTACTGTTCTGAGTTTATTCTAATTCATTCTAGAAAAGCTCAAAATATTATACTCATTGCAGCACTCTGCTATTTATCAGTTGTGATGATTTCATTAATTTTCAGATTGACTTGAACATTTTTGGATTGGCTAGAATCTCAGTGATACATCTTAGAATTCATCTTTATTCATGATTATTATGGTTGAAATTAGTTTGTTTGAAATCATCTGAAATTCTTGATATTTTGAATATCACACACCTCTTAAAATTTGAAATAATCAACCTTGTGTGACTGATTCATTATATCTCAAACTTAACATTGATTCAAGTGATTTCAAATAAATTATTTTTTAATTTCTGGTATCATGAATACCTCTCAAATTTGATGTAAATGATCTGATATTTCTATTGGGCTTGTAAGAAATAGTTTTTGAGAAATTCTTGAAAAGTTCTTTTTGAAAATGGTCTTTGAAAATCATTGATATTTCATGATTAATTGATCTAAATATTTATTTGTTTAAAATCATTTGAAATTATTGATTTATTGAATCACACACATATCTTGAATCTGACATTAATAATTTGGTGTGATCGATTCATTGAATCTAGAGTATTTCATATTCATCAAATGATTTAAAATAAATGGTATTTTTAATCTTGGATCATGAACCATCTTATGTGACCATCATTCTGACAAGTTTGTTTTTTGAAACTATTTTTGTGCTGCTCTGATACTGTTTTCAAATAACTGCCTGTTTTGACTTGTCTGAAAAGTCTGTTGCTTGCCAAATTTGTAAATCTTGTCTGCGTGGGCTGTGTGTTTGAAACTCTTTGATATCCTTGTTCGTCTCAGGTGTCAATTTTAAATCCTCGAGAAGAGAGAACAATGGGTATCAGAAGTGCTGATTTTTTTCCCTCTTGTCCTGTATAGCTTTTCACATTTCCTCTTGTAATTGATTTTCAACTTTAAAATTATTTGTTGATTATTCATTTAGAAATTGAAATCAATATCCAATTGAACTGTATTTATAATTCATCAAAATATATCAGAATTTGAAATTGTGATGAATTATGACTACAATATATTTCACAACAAGAGGAGATTTTATTTAGATTTTCATGACGGTTGAATATTTATTATAATATCTTTGAACTGGGAATGATTTCACGAACATCTTCTATGCCTCTCATCATTCTGTCATCCATTATGAGTTTATATTAATGTGGAGAGTTTATATTTTTAAAATAATCTTAAAACAGTGAAAATAGTTGTGATGGAAATGTGACTGCATTATTTTTTTCAGAATTAGTGACAATTGAAAATTTTCAAGAATCCCGGTACAGTTCATGCATATCTCATAATATAATTAATTTAGAAATTTATTTCACAGTCCATCTCTGTATTTACCACATTTCTATCATCCATATTGGTTTTATATATCGAGGAGTTTTTCCTTTTTTTTAAAAGCTGAAAATGATGAAAATATAATTAATATATAAGTGTGTCTCTAACCTCATTTAAAAATCCAAGCTCTGGTCATGCATGGTTAAGAGACAACTTATAATTTAAGCTGCGACTGACTTCATTTAAAAATCCAAGCTCTGGTTATGCGTGGTCAGTGTGCTCTTAAATAAAATAAAAAGAAAAAGGGAAATTGTGCTATAAATTGAAATTAATTTGAAATTCTCCTTGGTGTTTATAAAAACCAGCCTATCAATCCATCTTTCTAATCTGTGAAATGTGTTGAAATCTTATGAAATATTATGATTTTTTGATTGATAGCTATTGGGAGTTGAGATTATACTACTTTGTCACTTAAATTGGATTATTAATTATAGTCCAAGTCCATCACTGTTTTTTGTGCTTTACTTTTAAAAATCTTTTGAAAATAATTGGAAATGATGACTTTTATAAAACTCTCCCCATTTTATATAAAATTCATCGTAAATTTGTCATTCTCTACAATGTGAGATATGCCACCAGTTCTTAATCTATTATGATTTTTGTTTGACTGATTGAAATTTATGATGACCGTTCTTCCTCTTAAGATGAAATTATATTTTTAGTCAATTTTTCATCTGTATTTTAAAATCTGTATCCTTTTGATGATAACAAAAGGGGGAGAATGGATTAGATTTTGATTTATGAGTGAATATTTTATAAATATTTTTTTGAAAATTTATTATTATTCATACATTTCACTCATGCACAGTTATAGGGGGAGCATTTAAATAGGGGGAGTTCAAATATTCACGAACAAACACATTTATTATATTCAAAATCTTTTATTTGTTTGTCATCATCAAAAGGGGGAGATTGTTGTATATAACGGTGTTGTATACACAATTATATGATTTTTGTTTGATGATAACAACCAAATAAATATTATTTTAATGTGTTTGATATTGTACTGTTATTATACATCACAGACTAGAATATAATATTTATATTTAAGCAAAATACGACTGTACAGAAATATAAATATTCACACAGTATTTTATTTAAATATAATATTTTATTTCACTACCACAACAGTACAAATTTATCAACTCCACTATTTAATTGCTTCACAGAATTGTTGTACTTATAAATCAACAGAACAGAATAGACAAAGTCTGTTTGACAACAATGAAATGATATTTTATTTCAAACAGATTTTGTTTATTACAAACATCAGTACAATTTATATGTATATACACAGCTCCTCACTGCAACTCCCATACATTTCACTGATGTATATTTTTTCATCTATACATACATTGTTACATATATACACTGACACTCTGTGTTCCTGTCTTCTTTTGTCTTTTGTCTTCAGTTGTCACAGCTCTGTCAGTCCAGTCATCGTCTTCATACCTGTCATTCACATAAACACACACACAGTACACTGCAATAGAAATAAAATAGAATTCATGAAAATATAATTTTTATTTTTAAAATTTTATTTGCCTCAGAATTTCGGTGTGTTTCTCATCATTTTTCTGACTCGATCTGATTTGATCAGCCTCGACATAATCACACTAGTTTGCTGAATTTTGATCAGCCTCAACATAGTGTGACTAGTCTGCTGATATATCTTAAAAACAAAATGTCAAACATTAAAATTCAAAATGGTCGAGCACAAGAGATGGTATGCTCATATTTCAGGTACAAAACAGTGAAACCAAGCATGGTCGAGCCAGAAATGTAGAAGCAAAACGGCACAATACTACAACAATGATCAGTGGTTCAGGTTACAAGTAAAATAGCACATGTTCATGGAATACATCAAATTCAAACTGTCGTGGATGCTAGTCAAGTATGTGTTTCAGCAAACATAGTGGATGATATGGCAAAGCAGTAATGCAACAAAGTGAAGTATGTACACATGTAGCATGGTGATGCCAAACAGCAGTGGACATCAATGCAGCATATATAATGCTCAATGCATGGAACAATACAAAGTCAAGCCACAAAAATGAAGTGCCAGGATTAATGCCAATATCATGTTCATCAAAGCAGGAGCATATACATGTATACAAACACAATGGCGTATGTATACATGTATCCAAAGTGTCTAGAAAATCAACAAACTCAAACATATGCCTTCAAGTTCAAAATGCACACAGCAATTAGCATGTACAGACTACAAGGCAGCAAAAAGATCAAGTGTAGTGGCAATATTAAGTGTGGACTTTACAGCATGAGTTAAGGAAGATTTGACATGGTGAAAGAGCATGCAACAAGGAGACAGGGTGAACAAGACTTTCATGTGATGCTCTGTTTCAAGCATGCATGAACCAAGAATGTTCATACAAACAAAGTCATGAGTAACTCAGCATCTCAAAGGATATATGGTGTATAGAAATGCATCAGGGTGTTCAAACAGGGGTGCATCCTTCAAGACAAATCAGTTTAAAGAAGACAGCAATACTCATGAGTGCAAAGCAAACATACAGAGGCTAATGCATGGATGGTGTGTATACAACATGTCCTCATACTCAAATCAGAAATGGTTCAACTCAATATTGCATGGTACAGATGTGTGTGAGACAAGGCAAGTCTTAAAAATGCAGAAATAATGTTTCCAGATGTCATGTGTACGACAAGAAATCATGTTGTTTTCAGTATACAAAATATTTGGCAAAAAATCTTGCCTGATTGCAACAAATTAAGAAAAGCACAATCATCAATTTTGCAAGGGTAAAATATTGTAATAAGGATCAGGTAACAACTGCATGTATATACAATGGACAAACAAGGCAAGTATTAAATTGGTTTCCAGAAATTAACAAAGCACATTTTGGAAAGAACCAAGGGCAGATAAACTCGAGCATGACAACATTTTAATACCAGAGATGCTCGAGTTCATTAGCAATGGGACAAGGTTTTAATTTCCAGAATACACATGTTTTGTCATTGCATCAAAAAGAGGGGCAAATAAATTTTCCAAATTCATGGCACAGGATTATTTATTGTTGCCCAAAATTCTCACAATCAATTGAAAGCCAAAGTGACGCAAGAGATAATATCAAGGGACCACAATTTGATTTATATTTGTTTCCAGTTTTTACCTCGGCTAAATTTTTCAAGGCCACAAATTCAATCACAAAATTCACAGTTTTTAATCAAGGCATAAATTCATTCAAACCCGATTTTTTTAGAGGAAACCGTGCCATATTACTCAAGAAGATTCAAGGCAGTATTTTTATAAGCTAAAGTCATTCACGCAAGGTATTGGGAAAAAGAGCCAAGATCAAAATCAGGTTCACAAATCACGCAAGCTATTTCAAAGTCAAGGAAGCAATCTCAAATCGGGAAAAGTCAAAAGGGGAAACAATATGAATCAACCGAGTCATCTATACGAAATCAGAGAGCAATTTTAGGATTTCATAATCCTATTTTTACACCAACTCGTCACTGGCAACAGACAGATCGAATCCACACACAACAACAAGTTTGTACGAGATCAAAGAAATAAAAATCAGAAAAACTCACATTTTCCTCAAGCGTTTCGATCGACAGAAGTCTCCAAATTAAAGCACCAAAGCTATTCAAAGATTCGAGCTTCAGAGAGGAGCAAGTTCATAGGCATCGCGATTTGATTTGGGGATTCAAAGAAACCCTAACCGCCGCCATTTTTGTTTCCCAGGGCAAAAGAGAGATTGGACCAACAAAATGAATTATGGGTGCACTGCTTTGAAATGTGGTCGGCCAAGTCTAGCCAAATCCAAGATTAACAAAGGGGATAACCCTCTACTTTAATCTCCTTTGTGTTATTTTGTTTAGGGTTTTTTTCTCTTAACTTGTTTTTGCTTTTATTGTTTTGTTTTAGATTTCTTTTGTAACTGAACTGAGACAGTACTAGAATCTGTAAAATCTAGGAATACAGGTTACGGGTTTGTAATCTGGGAAAAATCTGATTCAGGGGTTTGAATCAGTCTAGGATTTTGAGCGTAGGGTTAGTACAGGAGCAGGAGTGCGAGTTTACAGTGTCTGTAAGCGGGATCTGTTATTAACACCTAGTAGAAACCTTAGGAATGCAGCAGTAGGCAAGATTTGCCGAAGCTGGGTATCTCTGTGTGTTATTTACTTTCTGTACTTACTTACTCTGCTTTATCTGTGCTGGGATTTTTTTTTTAATTATTTGATAAACTGTGATAAACCCTATTCACCCCCCCCCCTCTAGGGTTAATCTAGATCCAACAATTGTAGTCCAGAAACAATCGAGTCTCACTATACTTCGAAAACAGGCTGGGTGTACCTTATGGCTTTGAAATCGAGGATTGTAATTTGAGGATTATTGTTGAAAAGAAATCTGCATCAACATAGAGTTGTTTGGGACTGGATGTAACAAACTGGATTTTCAGAACCAATTTAAAATTTTTATTTTAGTAATTTTAATGTATTTTGAAGATTTAAAATGATTTATTTTAAATAATAACGAGCCTAAAATGGCGTGGTAGTTTGAAAATTTGATTTCTAATTTCAATTTAATGTATATAATTCAATATAAATCGGGGTTCAGTAAAACAAGAAATATTTGAATCTGTTTAATTATATCTTTCTAACGAATGTGAAAAACTGAGATTTTATAATATAAATTGAAATGTATGTCCAGTTTAAAATTCAGAATAGTCGCTATGGAATTAATATATATTTTATATAATATATAGCCCTTAAAAATAGCCATTTTGTAAACGAACTCACTACACCAAAAAATTCTTTTAGTAGCGTTGTAAAAACGCTACAATAACTTGTAGTAGCATTTCGATAAACGCTGCTGTATGACATGCAACTAAAAGTCTAAATTTTTTTGTTGCGTTTTAGTAAACGCAACCGAAAATGTAAATATTGTAGCGTTTCAGAAACCCTACAAAAAGTTTTTTTGGCAGCGTCCTAAAAATACTACTAAAGTGATACTTGCATCATTTTTAAATTTTTTTGTAGCGGTTTTTCTGTCCTACTATTTGTTTTTTGTAGCAGCTTTTCAGTCCTACTATATGTTTTTTGTAGGGATTTTCCAGTCCTACTATATGTTTTTTGTAGCGGTTTTTCAATCCTACTATATGTATTTTGTTGCGTTTCATTTTAGCTACAATATCTTTTGTCAATTACATTTGTAGCACTTTTTCAATGCTATTAAAACTAACTGATGTACACCACATTTTAATTGCGGTTATTTACGGTTAATAGCTTCTAATATTTCCATCAACCACTTATATATACTAGCAATATTAAAACAAATAATTATAGGAGTATCATTTTCAAACTAAAATCAATAATCGCCATATTTAAATACCTAAAAAACACATTACTCGCAATATCAAATATAACACCCATAATCATTTCAATAGTAGTATTTCAACAAAATAAGTGAATCCACATACCACAATTGCTTACAAACAAGTCTACCCGACTAATACAAACAAAATAATACTTGAAGTCTTCTTCATAGCTTAAAAACCACCAATTCTTTGATGCGGGAGTTCTTCACTTTGAAAATCTAATTACCTGCACTTAAGTATAATGATCAACGGTAAGAATTCCATACAAATATAACGGTAAGAATTACCGACTCTTTCAATCTAATGGCGGTAGTCTTAACACTTGCATAAAAATCATTGCAGACATTCTCAAAACCAATTTTGACTTCACCTAGACATTTAACAAAATATACAAATCTGGTTGGTAGAAATCATCACGCGTGCACACATTTACAAAATAACGCCTACATTTACAAAACATTCACAACATATATTTGGGCTGAACACCGCAAAACATTCAAATCTGGTTGGCAGAAATCATCACCTGTGCACACATTTACAAAACAACGTCTACATCATATATACACGAGTCTTAACATGATCACATTCATAAATTGGCCATAGAAGACATATAACATATTTATACAGGCAGTTGATAAAATTGATCATAATATGGAAGGTCTTTTCTAACTTAACAATGCCTTTCTACAGTCATGTCAACATAACACATTTACTCTTACATGCCAACATAGCACGATAAAAATACACTTATAATCCTTGTTTAGCATATAAATGTAGCCCCCTCACCCCCTTATGTGAAAACCCGTAACTTCCCCGTAAAGGAAAGCGTCGGATAGTTCGAGAACAAACCACAACAGAACGCATACTGAAGAACATTTCATTGTATATTACAACAATGCACCAGATTACAAGAATATACAGAGTATAAATGAATATTACACAGAAATATCAGAGATTTAAATTACATTTAAATACATCGCAGCGGAAAATAATACAATACACAACTAGAAGGAGATATACGGATACAAAGCTTTCCGGATATCGTTCCAGCTGTGAACCAGGATCCTGTGAATATAAATCTACAAAACCAAAACTACTAGCTGCCCGTGTCAAAATAAGGGCACCCAGAGTTTAGGTTAAAACAATAAACTCCAGGTCAGTCATGGGACTGGTGTGAGAACTAAAATAGTTAATCTTTATTTTAAATCATTAGGTAAATCAAGGGACCACGCCGTATAACACGGAACGGGTTTCCTCCCAAGAATACCAGTGCATAAAACAAACAGCGCAATGCTAAATAAAGAAAAATGAAGCTGTTATAAGACCCAGGTCCCATCACACAATGCAACGCAGCCGAGGATAGGGTTTTCCCTTATAACAGCCAAAGAATGCTTGATACGTTTAAAACAAATCATTTGATACTATTATAAGTGCATAGTGTATAAAACAACTTCAAATGATAAGTATCAATCATAGGCGACATGAACGTCCCATGCCACTATGTCGCCATATATAGGTTTACAAATAAAACCGCAAATGTCACGTATTTGGAAATTGGATTTCCGTCTATGAACTGAGGCAAAAGATAGTCCTCAACCGATTCGTGACTCTCTAGCCCGAGCCACAGGCAAGCGCGCAGGCAAGCCTTTAGATCGTCAGGGCCGGTCCACCGATGTGGATTATTATGCCTGAACACTACGTTTCCCCACCCTATGGGGTGTAAGTCTGGTCCGTCAGCCGACCAGAATGCATCGGCCGAAACCGATATAACCGAGGCGCCTCGC
Organism: Allium sativum; assembly: GCA_030737875.1. Taxonomy (NCBI): domain Eukaryota; kingdom Viridiplantae; phylum Streptophyta; class Magnoliopsida; order Asparagales; family Amaryllidaceae; genus Allium; species Allium sativum. Next base: position 195,318,341 of record CM060910.1, on the reverse strand, counting down.
AACAGCAACAACCACATAAGTCAAACTCGTCAGGGCATGTAAAACCACTGACGCCACTTCTAGCTAGAAAGAAACGCAAGTCCTCCCTGAGGTCCATCTCCCGTTTTTGGCTCATACCGGGTGTGAAACTCGCGAAGTAAACGTTACACAAAGCTACGCCACGAAGGCCGTGCTTCGATCATCAACCACAAGACTTTGCTTTTCAACAGAAGCCTCGATCATTTGCCACTTAGGCATGCCACATAGGCAATTCACTCCATGCGTTTGATATCCATCAATATATATAACCCCTGAGCTCGTACGTCTCAGAGAAGGGCGTTAAGCAAGAGAATAAATTCTCCGCCGCCAAACAGATATATATTTAATAGAGATCAATCACACGGACTAAAATCCAATGTCAGACACACAGTCCATTTACAAGTTCGTTCTGGGTCTGAACGAAACCGGAGGCACCTAGTACCCCGCATATCCATCGATCTCCAAGTACGTCTGGACGATCACTAACTGTTTCCATCTTCTTGGGTGTACAGCCCAATCAAGATCATCAGTAATCACCCAAACGACGTGAAGACTTCTGGTCTTCGACCACCGTCTTCATCTTCGACTTATCGTCGTATCAGTTATTCAGAATGGGATAAACCCGGTCTTTCCGAATAACTCGCGTATATTTTAAATAAGTGTTACACAAACACAACATACGCCTCATTCCAATTCATCAGTCACTAACCGTAAATTAATCAAGAGAATAATTCCCCAAATATTAACCCCGAAGGCCGAAACCAACATCAGACCAATATCCAGAAAACCATTCTGCTTAGCTAACCGACAGTTAGTTTCTAATTTCACATTCATAGGGAAAGATTCCCATTAATCTTATCAAAGATAAATTCTTGAATTTATTCTTTAATCTACTTTTGAATATCAATTCAAACTCGTCGGGATTAACGAACCTTACCGGAGTAATCATTTGTTTTAATTTCCCAATCCCAACCTATTCATCCCATGAAGTAAAACTGGTAATACTTCATATCTAACACCACGGTGTTATCGGTAAATTCAATTACCATTTGACGTTCAAATCTAATTAAAGATTTAACTATCGCCTGGAGCAAAACTGGTGATACTCCATTCTCGACCATTTCAATCTAATTAAAGATTCATTAAAACTCCACTTAGTTTTAATCGTTAACTGGGTTAAAGAATCCGTGTCATTTAAAAACACGGTTCACGATAAACCCAAAGTCACATTCATTAATTATCGGGTTAAAGAACAAGTGTTATTTAAAACACTGTTCACGATAAACCCAAAAATCAATATCAATTCAATCCCAATTAAATATTATTTAATTGGTACACTTCATTAAATCTAAATAAAAAGATTTAATCATTTCTCAACTGGGTTCAAGAACAGTGTTAGTGAAGACACCATTCACGACAAACCCAAATCACATTCGATATTCAATACAAGGCTCTGAATAGAAAATATATCGGCTTATATTCAATATCGAATTCTACGACTAACAAATGTCGTATTGGAAATAACGATATAAATATATATCTTTCAAATTTCCACAACAACACCTGTATAATCACGAATTCCAACATCGAAATATTCCGAAGACAATTTCGATTCAAATCCACTCCAATGCAATCATTGGATATTCTGGTTATTTTCAAAACCCTTTTTAAATTCAATTTATTTATTTAAAAATAAATAGAATTATAATTCTAGTTCAAAACCAGTTCATTTCGATAAAAATCTATTTTTATCTTTTCAAATATGGAGTTTTTCATCCCAATTCTTTCTAAATCATTTCTTATGATTTTACACAAATTATTACTATTTTTAATAATTTTATCAAGGCCCGTACAGTCGATTTCCACCAATGGCCATCGAACTGCACTTACAGCGACCTTTTTCGAATTTGATTTGGACGTATCTCCAAATCCAACCATTAGATTTCTAATTTCTAATATTCATTAGAAATCTCTTTTCGATACGAACCCAACGGTTCCGGTTTTAGGAGAATCCGACGGTCGGATCTCCCGTAATGTCCGTTTGAAATAAATGGTCGAAATTCACGAACTGCCGCGGCGCGGCGCGTTCTATTCAGGCCATTATATTATATATATAATATATATATATAATATATATATCGTCGATTTCCATTTAAAACGAGTTATATAAATAGTTTTAAATTCGTTTCAAAAGCAATTTCAACTTCCATTTCAATTCAAATCGAAATTGAATTCTTCTTTATAAATTCGTTTCAAAATTCATTTCTATTCAATTCAAATTTCAATTCAATTTGAATTCATTTCAATTCGCTTTCAATTCAATTTGAATTCGTTTTCAATTCATTTCGAAATCGTTTTCAATTCAATTCATTTCGAAATCGTTTTCAATTCAATTCATTTCGAAATCGTTTTCAATTCAATTCATTTCGAAATCGTTTTCAATTCAATTCATTTCGAAATCGTTTTCAATTCAATTCATTTCGAAATCGTTTTCAATTCAATTCATTTCGAAATCGTTTTCAATTCAATTCATTTCGAAATCGTTTTCAATTCAATTCATTTCGAAATCGTCAAAATGGCGTCAATCTAATCAACACGGCTTCATATATTTCTATTTTCAAATATTCTATTTCAAATATTTCTTTTTCAAAATAGTTGCCAATACTAAAATATTTCGTTCAACACATGACCAATCTCAATGGATGAGTACTGTCAACACATGAACCTTTATTTTATAATATTCTTTAATTTTCAAATTGGAATGAGGCCCAATCAATTACCATATAAAGTTAATTATATGGATTTTCATACAACACATGTATATCATAGCATTGAAACATAATCAACCATCAACCAAAGTGCACTACACTGTATAAGCATCAAATATAGATATTCAACGCTTATAACAGCCTGTCAATCAATCGATCGACACATTTAATCAATCAGGATGAGTGAACTTCAAATTTCATCCCAACACCCGTGTGGGGTTTCAAACAATCAAACGCATATTTTATTTGTGCAGTTGGGCGATGTGTAAAATTTATCGTCCCAATCAATGTCATTCAAATAGGTGTACATAAACAAACCGTCCGGTTTATAAATGAATATTTTATTTTATTCACTTCACGTTAAAAATTATTTTTTTAACGATAAAACATTTTATTTCAACCTATGAATTTCTATTCAATTCATTTACACAATAAAATGATATTTTTATTTTTCTAACATATTTTAGAAAATTTCGGCGGCATAACGGCACGATACTAGAAACGGGACGAGGCCTAGCCTTATCCCCGGTCTAGTGAAGGCCCACGCCATTCACACATCAATCAAATCAATTCGTTATGCAAACCACAAAATTTGGAGTAAGAGTCTAACCTAGCCTTACTCCTTCGCCTTATAACGGCGCACGTCTAATCCTAACCAATTTATCGATTCGATTTTTCACACCACAAACCACATTCAAACCAATATCGCAATCAAGCACCAAACAGCCAAACAAACAAGTCCATGGTCTGTGGACGATTGTGTCGGGTGCTACTAAACATGTCTGCATCCTAGTATATATATAACTAGAAAATAAATTGAAGAGTGAGAAATTCTCACATATAGCTATCCTAGCTCCACGGCACTTCTATTGTAGAGATCTTCGTCGTTTCGCCTTTTTTCTTCATCTTCGTTGCCCGTATTCTCTACATATGTAAAAATCGAATTTTTACTTCGCTATTCAATATATAAAAATCGAATTTTTAGTTCGTTATTCAATATATAAAAATCGAATTTTTATTTCGTTATTCAATATATAAAAATCGAATTTTTATTTCGAAGTTCTATAGATAAAAATCATATTTTTTTTCGAAGTTCAATATATAAAAATCATATTTTTCTATCGAAGTTCAATATATAAAAATCTAGTCTTCGCCTTATAAAAAATCTAGTCTTTGAAGTTCAAACCTTTTTCTAAAAATCAGTTTTTACTTTTATTTTAAAATCAGTTTTAAAATCTTATAAAATCAGTTTTAACTTCTAAAACAAAATCAGTTTTAACTTAATTAAAATTTCAGTTTTAACCTAATTAAAATTTCAGTTTTAACCTAATTAAAATTTCAGTTTTAAATCCTTTATAAAATTTCAGTTTTAAAGTAAATAAAAATCCAGTTTTAAAGTAAATAAAAAAACAGTTTTAAATTAAATAAAAAAAAACAGTGAACTTACCGGGGGGGGGGGGGGGGCTGATGTCGGGTCGGCGCCGCTGGGTCTCCGATGGTGGACTGCGGCGAGGGGGAGGGGAAGGTCGCGATAGGGGAGGCTGAGGTGAAAGGCGGAGGTCGGGGGGTCTTCGTCGCGTTATTGTGATTTGGGGGGGGGGGGGCTCTTTTCTGGCGGCGGTCTCGAATCGGGGGGGGGGGGGTCTCGTCGTCGTCGAAGAGGGCAGGGGGTGGGGGTTTGGATCAGGGCGGTGGCGATGGCGTCGATCGACGTCGGGGGAGGGGCTCGAACGATTTGTTTTTTTTTCTTTATTTCTGAACTGAAATAGAAACGGGGGGGGGGGGGGGGGCAGAAATAAAAAGGGAAAGAAGATTCTTTTTTTTTCATTTAATTATTTTATTCTGCAAAAAGTTGACTTTAACCTACGACCTCTAAACGAGGCCCACCGCCTGTCGTCCGCAGCGTTTTACCCCCATTTCGAACACAATGGGATATGTATCGCAAGTTGATTCGAACGTTTTGATCAGTTTCCGTTGAATTTACTTTTAAATCACTATATTGAATTTTAAACGTACATTTCAAATTACCGGGGTCACATACGAACTTTAAAAATTCCTGAAAAATATTTTCTAGCTTTGTATTGACGATACGGTCCTAACAAAACTAGTTTCGTCGAATTCTGAGACCGTTAGAAAAATGGGCAATTTCCAGTCGATTAAAATCAACTGAAACTGGTCAAACGCGTTTTCCTTTGCCACGCTCACATATTGATTCGAAAAATTATGAAATTTGGAATCTAGCAATAACTTGACACTGCGGATCCAACAAACTGGTTTCGTCGAAATCCGAGGTCGTTTGCAAAATGTCCATTTTTAAGGGCCTGAATTCCATAGCGACTATTCAGAATTTTCGACTGGACATATCTTTTGATTCCCGCTATGAACTTTGGATTTTTCGGATTTGTTGGAAAGATATTCACTATTAGATTCCATTATTTTTGGTTTCACTAAAATCCGGATTGTTTTGCACCCGGTATGTTCAATTGAAGTTTGAAATCGAATTATCGAACTATCGTGCCATTTTCAATTCTATTTATAATTATATATAATTATTTATATTCTAACGACGACGTATATAATATATGCGATCGATTAATATTCAAATTAAATTTCTCGTCGATATTATTTAAAATAATCTATTTTAAATAATCAAAATTCGCCAAAATTGCCAAAATAAAAATTTTAAACTGGCCCAGATTTTCGGGTTGTTACACCTTCCCTCCCCCATTGTTTAGCATAACACGTTATCTAAACAATGCCTTGTTGAAGTCCTAATTTATATGGGCACAATGTTATCATTTTCCTCACACATTCATCAGGGCTTAAGAAAAATGGTAACCTTATATTGGACTATACCAACTTAATACTATAATTTCAAGAAATCTCATAACATCCGCATTGCAAGGAACAAACATAAAGATAAATAATGAAAATTTTCAAATAAGATTTTCTTTCTTTAAAACCTAATTGTTCTGCAATAGAAAGGCCATATCGATTCAGCATAATCCAAATATTTTTCCACTGCCCATTCTTGAAGTTGTTTCATCTTTCTTGCAAAAAGGTGCTTAAAATTCTCAAATCCAATTTTGATTTAAGGAAACACATGGATCACAACAGTAGGAGATTAAAAATTTGAAACCATACCAAATAATCTTAGAAGCCTGAAAGTTGACCCATAACATTTCTATAAAACCAATTGATCTTAAGTAACCAATTAAAATTACTAAAATTTAACCTCTCCATAATCACAACAAAGGACCAAAATTAATAGCAATTTAAACTTGCTAAAATTCTCTATATGAAAGCATACAGATGAAAAACCATATGGCCTGAAGTGCTTAAATGAACCAGGCCATAATGTAGTTTGGCATTAAGCATATGCTATTGGGTTCAAAAAATAGTATCCAAGTGACAACATTTGTTCAAAAAATGTGCAAAACATCCCCAATCTAGTAAGGTAGAATTGTGCATATGTGGTGCAGAGCATAGTTATTATCGTCCTAGTATGATATAGTATTGGAGAATAAATCTCAAATATAACATGTAAAAAATAAATGAAGTGAAGTAAAGTATAGAAGATCTAGTTTATGGTGGTTTGACAAGAACGTGCCTATTTTTACTTTCCATTTTTATTACTTTTTTTGTAAATTAATGGAATAATAATTAAACTAAAAATTATGGTTATCTATTGCTTAAGAAGAAGTAAGGCATATATCTCAAAAATCATGTTCTGTTTAGACACTTTGGCACTTTTAGCCTTTCGGATTGTCCCTGGTTATTTTTTCAAGTTTGATAAACAAGTGAAGACGTATAAGGCTTAGGCCAGCTTTTCAGTCAAAATAGCATGTTTTCATTTATAACATGGTTGGTTCAGCTAGGCACGCTCGGCATTTCTAAGTCTGTTGGTGGCGCTCGGCTGAGCACACGGTGTTTGGTTGGTCGTTGCATGCTCGACCTTATTTTTTGAACAAATGTTATCACTTGGATACTATTTTTCATGAAAGACCATTATTGAAATATTATCAAGTATGGCGACTGCATGCACAATAGCATATGCTTAATGCCAAGCTCCAATTCTTTATTTTTTTGACACTAATATACAATTAACCACTACAAAGAAAAGAAAAAGAAAACTTGTTTACTTGAAAGTTTGAAACTCTCATATTTTGTGCAATAAATTTTGTCTCTAGCTTATAATTGAGACTAGATAAAAACAAATAATATTCTTCTCTAAAAAAAACAGATGTCAAAATAAACAAAGGCAATGGATATTCGTTTTAAAATATTAAAGACCTCATTCGTGAAATATTAAAGACCTCGTTAGTAGTCCCAAGTAATCGTACCAATTAGGAACATGTTAGAGACAAATTTGTAAGTCTTTTGTAAAACAACAAAGATTATTAGAGGTTCCAAAACAATCACTCATGTAGTTCTTATTATAATGCAATTGGATCTAATTCATTGAACTTAATACTATTTTAGTTTCATAGCAGATTCATGAATAAACTTAACATAATGCCAAACTCCACATACAAAATGACTGGGTTGACAGTATTGACTTACTTGAACTTGATTCCCTAACGACGTATGCGGCTGGCCAAGCTACAGTCGTACCAAATGCAACTTCCATGTATGTGCACTCCGATGTAGGTCTCCATAACAACGCATCATGACTCTCACAAATTTTATCCAAACTTTTACGACATCTTTTCCCAATGGAACAAAGTGAACCGTCGCTTTTGGATCGGTTGACATGATGGTTCCTTCAGCCACTATTCGTCCCGTTTCACTCACATCAAGCAACTTGCATTTACTATTTGCTACTAGATTTGCAGTCATTTGTTGGGTAAGCAAAAATGCATGTATTATCGTATTTTTGTGTAATTATATTACATGAGAAATCATGTCTGCCAAAGAAACTATAGTTGCTACAACGGTCGTATGAAATTTACCAGTGGTTGTATGAAACTATATTACCTGAGGAGCAGTCAGAACACTTGTTGCAGTCAGGTTCACCACATTTGTTTCTTCAACTACAACTTCTGATTTCAGCCATGCTATTTTTCTACCAACGTCGTCTTTAATGCATCACATATCGGTTGTAGGTCGCCATAAGAAAGCATCTCCTTTGTTGGCATAGTCTACCAGAACCAAAAAGGCTAACGGACCAAGCGGGATACCATTTACCATCATTTCTGAATCACTAGAACACAATTTTCCTTCGGCAACTAACACTTCGCCCTTATTCCAATCATAAAGCTTGCATTTTTTGGTTTTGCTACTAGTTTTACTCTAAAAACAACAACAAATTTGATAGGAAAAGATATGTATACAATTGCAAGTAGTTATCATAAATTATGAAATTTACTGTAATGTCTTCCTCCAAGTTTTGTCGTGGAACAACATAATTACCCGGCCATACCACTGACTTATTCTTAGCTTCCCTTAATAGTGACAAACTTGGTGTAGGCCTCCATAAATAAGCATCTTCTTTCTTTACATGCTCTATAACAACTTTCATAGCATTTGGTATAATGCGAATATCATTGACAACCTCATTAGGACCAGTGGACACTACTCTTCCTTCAGCAACAATTTCGTTGGTTCCATCCCAATTCATTAACTCACACATGTTATAATTTCCCTACAATTATTCAACCAAAAATTATATTAATTATTGGTTCGGGAACTAAACTACGATTGATGTTATATCAATAATATATGAGTTTTTTTTTTTTCATTTCAACTGTGCTTGCCTTTTTTGAACACTCTTTACCCTGTCAAATAAAAAAATTTGATTATTGGACTAAAAGTAAACTACCACTGATGTTATATCAACAATAGAAATGATTTCAACCATTTCTTGTGTGCTCCCGTCTTTCAAACATTCTTTGCCCTATCAAAGCAAAAAAAGCGGTATTAATAGTTAGTGGTTTAAATTTTGAAACTTAAAGAAATTCATGAAAAATCAATGATGCAATACGTAAACCTTCTGATGTAGATTTTCCAGGTTGGTCATTAGCATGTGGACCATACTCTCCATTTCTGAAATTCTTTTATGATAGTGAGTTATCTTCTAATCTCTACATTGTGACAACGCTAGCTTGGTTTGGGTGTAGCCCCTTCCTAGTGCTCTTAGGCATCCCGGTTTATAGTGCCCCATTACTTGCACAATTGCATCTTCTCTGATATTATTTGCCGAGTCGGATTGTCTTGAATTAGTTTTAATCTCCTCCTACATAAATTAAAAAACATATATGCTATATACGATGGTAGAATTAAAGCAATGTTTAGTTGCTGAAAAAAACAAATATTCTTACAATAGTAGTCGCAACATCCGTGTTTACTGGTTCCCATTCTTTTTAGTGTGGGATTTAACCCAAACATCAACTCTAGATACGGGCAATGAATCTTGACTTTGTTTTTTCTACTTTTAGACATTTAATAAATCAATTGATAAGTAATTAAATAATTGGGTAAATAATGCTACAATTAATTAACTAACCACATCATCGGTGAATCTAGCCATTCCTCTGCGGCTAGTTGTATGTGGCAATTGTTTTTGCCTAATGGCAATATATTTCCCACTTAGTGCCTGAAAAAAGGTAAGAGATAATTTAATACCTACTAAATACATTAATTTGCAAAACCTACACAAATCTGAGGATAAAAAAAATCCTTTAACCCTTCGAATTCTGCATATGTACTTAGTGCATTCATAGTATAGTTTTACACATAACCAAATATTTAAACATAGTGCCATAAGCAATTATGGGATACATAGTGTGAACAAGTGTTTTGGTAGGGAGGATGTTCTTTTCCTACAAACGTGTGAGACGAAGTTGCGGCTAAATTTCAAACTTCTGGCATGGCACAATTGTGTCATTCTGTATGAATCGACAAAGAAAGCTTCCTGTATCCAATTATGAAAACATTAGTTCATACACTAGAGTATGCAATGAAAACATTGGTTCATGGTTCAAATATGAAAACATTGGTTCATACACTGAAGTATCCAATGAAGTTACAGTAAGGTGGACTTTAAAGTGATAATGCGCAAAAGCGCATTCATTGATTCACTAGGAAAACGATGCTTTATTCCACTATATAAATTTACAAATACAGACAACCCGAAATTTCCTCCTTTCCCTTTCGGATTTCATACCGAATCTTGATGTTTCTGGAGATTATTACACTCTTATGGATATCGTCAATCCATCTTTTTTTCATTTCATTTTCATCATAGACAAATAAATTGGCAATCGATTCATCAAATAAAAATAAATAAATCATTAGGCACTAATATGGAACCTTTACTTGACATTTCGTGATCTTTTGTTGAAAACAAGTCATGAAAACATGTGCTCGTAATTAAAGGTAACATATGATAGAACTATCTGTATTGTCGGGATATGTATTTAACTACATAGAATTATACATAACCTTAAGGGGTCATATGTTTTTATTTTATCAGGCCACGGGCCATGATTGGGACGTATACCAACCACCTTCCATATCATGTCTCTTGACCATATTTTTGTTCCGTAAGGCTTTTTAGCCAAGGTTAGCATAGCAAATATTCACACAAAACTAGTTTCAATCCTTAGACTTATCTAGTTTCTATACCCTTTTTTTATCGTGACGACAGCTTTCCATTACCGATCTTGTTATCTTTTCACAGTGACAGTTCTTCCTTCAGACATTAAACAACTCCTTGCAATCCTCCAGTGTATAAATATATGTTTATGCAATCAAATTATTACATACACCAACACTATGATCGTATCAGCTACATTTTGATAGATTTTTGTTTCACAGATCAGCAAACAAAACTAAATGCTACGGCACTGTCAAAATAACATGGAATCATACAGAGTCGCGATTGTTATTCTGTCAAAATATCTTTATACACTTGAGCATTTCTTCATTTGGCAGATTACTTTATTTTTATTCAAACTTTTAGAAACTCTTTTATTATTATTTTCTACTAAATAATTATTAGTGCTATATAATGTTTTAATTGTTTTCATCGATGGGTCTCATACTTGCACTAAAACTATGGAGCAGTCATGTACGTATGCAGGTGCGGGTAAGTGTATTGCCATGTGCACTTTTATGTGTAAATAAGAAATAGAGCCTTGTTATATTTACATATCATAATATATAATATACTGTGTGTAAGTGGATTTGTATGTGAGTTGGCCTGGACATTTTTATAGCATGTTCTGCTGCGTGAATCCCGAGTTAAGTTTTGAGCTGCCAACGTTCTCTTCAACATGTGGAGCTAAGGCCAGAACTACTGTGCATTTATAATTGCATGAGCATTTACAACTCGTAGTGGCTTTCCAATTCATTTCCACGTATTAAATTAGAACAGTGCAAATGATTATGTCATAGTTATATGCATACTTATTCTTAAGAAAACTGCTTTGGCATGTCACATTGTATTAATTGTTGGGTTTTGTAACCCGGTTATCAAATTTATCTCCTGTTGAGTATTGAACCTTGTGTTGAAACTCATTCATATCATGTTTGCCTTAGTTGATTAACTATTTAAAATACAAACTGCTATATCCATGTTTATAGTTTGCAAATTTGAAAACACAGAGTATGTTTGAAATTAATAGTTGCAGCATATGAAGCTGAACCATGAACAATTAAATTAATTATGATGAATATGGCCAAAGCACCGTAAATTTAAAAGGGTTAAATGCTTGTTGTTTAGTATACGAAGAACAAACTCAATGAATGGAGTTTTTATTACTGAATTGATAACAATGCTCAAACTGATATTGACAGTGCTCAAAATGATATTTTGTGCTAACAAAATATTATGTGTTAACAATGCTCAAACTAATAATTCAAACTGATATTGAGTGGAAAATAAATAATAAACTGATATAAATATTTTGCACTTGAATTTAAATGTAAGTATTTTACCTTAAACTCCAAACTTGTTTTCTCCTTTGCAAACTTTCTCCACTTCTTGACGTTTTTTATGTTGTATGGTTTCAAAGCAAGTCTTTCCTCTTCCATCGCTGTTTTAATTATTTTTCGAACCAATCTACTTTTTGAAGTTCTCCAAATGGTTCCCATTTGCTGAAATATGGTCATTTTTTGCCATTCATCCTCCACTTTAAATCTAGCCTACAAATCAAAAGGAAAAAACTAGTGTTATTTCATATTAAAATGAATTTAAAAGAACATTTTGTTAAATAAATCATTTCCGTAAATACAAATTTTTATTACCTGAATGGAATCCCACAAGGCAGTTTTTAGTTCATCGCTTAGAAGCCTCAATCGCTAAGTGTAAGCGGAACATGCTCCCTTACTAGTGGTCCAAGATAAGAAGTTAAGCGGACCGAGCCTTCTCCTTTCGGTACGCCTGCCTCATTGAATTCTAATTCAATTCGACTCTCAAGATTTAATGGAAGTCTTTTTATTTTCATTGGTCCTCTACCACGCTTTTTTACATTTACATTTGGAATTTCAGCTTCAACTGACCTCTCGATTTACATTTCGGTAACACCATTTTCTTCACAAGCCATTTCACATTCTTCACGCATTTCAATTTCTTCGCGCATTTCATTTTCATTACATGGCATTTCATTTTCTTCACGCATCTCATTATCTTCGCAAGGCATTTCATTCTGTTCGCGCATTTCATTTTCTGCACAAGGCATTTCATTTTCTTCACATGGCATTCGTATGATGTTGGGCCTTAATTTTTATTCCTTCTCTACATGAAAAGATTCATAAGTTGGCACAATGGATTTGCCTTTTGGCTTATACTTCCGAGATTTCTCATTCTTTAATTGATGACGAGTGCGTACATTGCTTGTATGCATATCCTTTTTCTGCAAAAACATGGAATAAAAGCATTTAATAACAACTAATGAAAACTCGAGACAAAAATGAACAAAAGAAGTGAATATAAGTGCACTACACATAGCTGTATAGTCAGGTTAAAGAACAAAAAAAAAAATATTGTACAGCTAAATTAAACGGAAAAGTGGATAAGGCTACATAGATCAGTAATTGTCTAATTGCAAGCTATATGTTTTTAAGCCTTTTACTTCTGTTCTAATCTCGTTGTCAGATTATTTTTGATCGATGATGTGATATAATACTGCGTTATCTTCCTGTAATTGTTGTTCTAACGGCATTGAAGATGCTGATATGAGCTGAGATCTTTATGGTCGAATCCTTAATTTTTGCTGTATGTCAACAAATATAAAGTCATGTCATGCAGTTTCTTGTTATCTAATAACAAGCTACATATTTGTTTTATGTAGTCTGAAGCATCAAAATTATTAGTTTTAAGTGGATTTAGTAAATTCTAAGAATAATACAATGAAAACAAGCATGCATGTATGCACTTTATGTTATCGATGTCTGCGTGTAATTGAAAGCAAGTCATTGCAAGTATGGCACGCCAAATGAGCTCGCATAAAAACTGACAAATAGATCTTGGCTACACGTAATACATATATAAAAGTTAACTAAAATGCTGCTATACCTATAAAATCATTAGTTATTAATTCATACATAACATATTATTTCTACTTTTGTGGTATCATAGTAGCGGAAAACAACCATGAATTTCATAATATGCACAACGGAGAAACAACATGATTACCAAATGGGGAATTTTGTGTGGATTATCAAATTGGTAATCATGGAGTTGATGGAAAATACTTCAAAAGTAAAAAAGATGTGGTTATAAATATTGAAACTGCTTTCATGTCACAAATGAATTGAACTCACAAATGAATTGAACGACCAATCTATTAAACTTCATAACCTCAGACTTCATTTATGTTGAAACAAACAACCTTTTTACTTGATAAAACTAACAGCCACCTTGATAAAACTAACAGCCACCTTGATAAAACTAACCGTCACTGCATTCAATGTACGCATATAATAATCAACCAGACAACGTCTAATCATGCTTTGTCAGGCTGATCTTATGTTGTTTTCCTTTAGTATACTTGCTGTGTCGCAAGGACTGGATAATGCTAACAGAGTTACTACAGGCAAAAAGCAACAAATCATCGAAACATGGGGTGGAAATTGTCTCAACTTTAGCTTCTACAGTGGAAAACAGGGGGTGAAAACTACAGGCAAAAAGCAACAAAGCAACGGAGTTACTACAGGTACAACAGAGTTACTACAGGGAAAAGCAACAAAGCATGGATACAGTGGGTGGAAATTGTCTCATCTCTAGCTTCTACATTGGACTAACCTAAAGGGCAATACTTTCATGTATATCCAAGGGATGAAAAATGAGACATCTCACCGTTGTAAAATAATTTTAGTGCTCTTGCAATTGTTTACATCTTCTTGCAATTGCCCTTTTCTGATGGCATTGAAGATGCTGATTTAACCTGAGATTTAAAATAAATTTTTTTATTGTTATCTTTTTCACTAGGGCAAATGTTTGCTATGTTAAACTTGAGATTTAAAAAGTTGATTATTCTTCACTCGCACAGGACTGGAAAGTGGAAACACAGTTATTTACTTGTACCATCCAGATATAAGTTCTTCCATTGGAAAAGTTTGAAAATACAACTTCAATATCTAGCTCGAATGTGTCGTTGTTTCTACAAAAATATAATTAATGCAGGTCAAAATTTAAAGACGGTTAACTGATAAAATGATCCTACATTATATGATTTTATGTATGATCAAATTATTAAGTGTCTCTTTCACATCGTTGCCGAAAATGATCCACCGGAGTTTGTTCAACATTCAAAAGATGGTTTTGTGGGTGAATTAATCTTTATTTGCCGTAGAAAACTTGCAGTCGAATCAAACTTTATGGCATATGCATATGCAGGATGAGGTGGGTGCGTACGTACGTAACAATGAAAATCCAAACTAGTAAACGATAAATCTTTGAAGCAGTAGTAGAACCAAGACTGGAATATATTGTAAGGGGTGATCAATCCCTTTCAGCGGAAAAACCTCAATAGAATCTTGCAATGATGTGATAGAACAAACAGCTTGAAATGAATATAAATCTCAGATCACAGAAAAAAAAATGCAATAGAGAACACACAAATTTATAGTGGTTCCACTATCGCGAGATAGTGTACGTCCACTTCAATGGGGAAGATATTTTATTAATATATTCAAGAGATTACATAGTTTTTTAAAGTAGAGCAAAAGAAATGAAGAATACAATGATCTCTCACTACATAGCATTCTCTATGTCTCTCTTTAAATAGAGAAAAGATTACTTGGGGATGAGACAATTGATTTATGTAAAATAAATTAATTTATGGAAAACAAATATCCTATTAATTAATTGGCATATGATTGATTGATAATTTCCCTTTTCTCCATCAATCAATCCCTTTTGCAATTTTAGTTTCTTTCCATTTCTTTTCTTCATGAAACATGACAACTAATTAAAATGACAAACATTTCCAATATCCCATATTCATTAATATTCCTTCCATTTCTTTCCATTCATTCCTTGCACAAAACAGGTAACGAAATTACCATGCATATCTCCATAATTAATTAGATATGGAAATATTATATCATTAAATTCCAATATATATATATATATATATATATATATATATATATATATATATATATATATATATATATATATATCAAAATGGATTGGCATGTGGGTTAGAAATTTCCATCTTTAGACTTACTCCACGAATTAGGCTTCCTAGAATTGGAACGCCCCCTATTATTTTCATTTTCTTCTCTGCTCTTCCTCTCTCAACAAATAAGCCTGAACTACTACTTCCTCCATTACTATCACCAACACCAAACTCTTTCATCTGATCTCTCAACTCTTCACTGAGCAAACCTGTCTTCACATCATCTAATTTCAATGTGTCTCTACCATAGATGAAACACCCCACCTCCGTTAGGGTCACTCTCAAAGGGAATGCCCTAATTTTGGTGGAGGTTTATAAGTATAAGTCACAGATATACAAGACAGATATAAGAACACATATTTTTTTTGAATAGCGGAAAACAACAACTTTTATTTCATCAAAATACGTGTTACACCAACCATACCATAATTGTCTTACAATACTTCCAAAAACATAACTGTCTTGACTACATTATTTAAAGAAGCATAAAGAAAACATAAATAAACTGCAAAAGTCCCATAATTGCTGTCCAAAGCCATAGTCCGAAACGAAAAGATCCAAGCAATACATTCTTTCTCTTTAAGCTGGATATGAAGGCTGGTTAAGCTGCGGTATTCCCTCCCTGTGGACCTGGGAGGGGGGGAAACGGAAGAAAAGAAGACAAAAGAAAAGTAGAGTCAGACATAAAGCCTGAGTAAGTCTAGGACTATTCAGTCTATGAATAAAGAACTGGGTATGATAAGTATAAACTAGAAATGGGAAAGCACCATAAATTTAGTTAAGTTGTCTAGGGTCGAATATACTATCGTACCCCATATTAATCTCTGTACCCATATAAACTAGTTCCCAACGGGCACCCCATAATCAGGGTGAAGTGATCCATTTTATGATGATCGGCTCCTACTCGCATAGTTACATGTGTCTTACGGCCCCCGATGTTGTAGTTACCTATGCTGGTCCCACCATGGGGTGTATCAAGTCCCATGGTGGCGGCCCGACACAATCCTAGAATGCACAGGTATGCTACTAGTGCCAAGTGCCTTATTTTTCTGCGCCGGAGTGTGTGCACGCCCGCACCCCGTTAGAACCTACACTGCTGCACCATCGCCGTCGATTTGACCTCTTACAGTCAGCCCAGTAATCGTGCCCCACCCTGCCTAGTTTCAGGGTATCATGATACCTAGTAGGGTTACTGCTGAAAAGGGTCCCCCGCTACTAGGTTTTCTATTTCTAGCCAACATGCTAAGTTGGTTAAGTGTTTTATAAACCTAACCCCAATCAGTCTGTTTAGTTTAGCATGTTCTATTTTGATTAAGTATTAATATAATTTACTTAATCCTATCAATCCTGACTCAGCCTTAATTGTCTTATTAAAGCCTTGACCTCTCACATTAGACAGGTATTGTTGTGGCTGCCTGTTGCCGGTTGGGTCCGGGCAGTCTTACGCCACAACTCAGTCTAACCTCGGGTCCTTATTGGGCTCCGTGTTTAACCACCCACATTGGATAGGTATTGTTGTGACTACTGGACAGCCGGGCGGTTCCGGGCAGGTTTACATCACAACTCAATCCAACCTCGGGTTAAACACATCGTGTTTTCTACATTTACATATGTTGTCTCTTTTCTTTTCATATGTAAATATTTGCGGCCCATTATTCAAATTCATCTTTACTGATTAAAATTTATTTATGCCACTTAATTGTTCTTTCAAGGTTGTTGGCATGCGTCAAACATGCCAACACATATGTTCTAAATTTTAGCCCAAACGTCATTACCCCCGTATTATACGTTCGCTCCAATGTAAGGTGTGTTGGGTTTAATACTTAAACCCAGTTTAGACAAATGAAAAGGGGAGGCTTATAACATGGTGTTTATAAGGTAACATGAAAAAGGGGGGTGTGAACGCATGAACTTGCAACGAACGATTCAATTAACATAAAGTAGGCACATGTGAACTTGCAATTGTAACATCATATAATCATGGCATAACATGAATCATTTTATTCATATAATCATAGCATAAACAATACTTAAACATGAATCATTCTATTCATATAATTATGGTATAGACAATACTTAAACATGAATCATTCTATTCATATGGTTATGGCATAAACAGTACTTAAACATGAATCATTTATTCTTATGATTATGGCATAAACAATACCTAAACATGAATTATTCTATTCATATGATTATGGCATAAACAATACTTAAACATGAATTATTCTATTCATATGATTATGGCATAAACAATACCTAAGCATGAATTATTCTATTCATATGATTATGGCATAAACAATACTTAAACATGAATTATTCTATTCATATGATTATGGCATAAACAATACCTAAGCATGAATTATTCTATTCATATGATTATGGCATAAACAATACTTAAACATGAATCATACGTTCAACTAACCATGTAAACTTGAAATTAAGAATCTAACTAAATTAGATATCATTATTATTGGCACATGGTCTCGACTAGAAATATAAGCCTATATCTTTATTTAGGCATAATATAAACTAATCATGTTCATAAAATCACTACATGCTAACAAAAAGGTACTTACTTCTGTCACTAATACAAAAGTATGGTTCAAATAGAATTATCCCAACCTAATTCTTATAGGAATCATGGTTTTTAATCCATTTATAGGATTATAGCATAAACATACCCAAACTTAAATCATGGTTTTTATTCTATCTATGTAAACTTGCAAGTGGAATGTAATTCTAATGTAACTTATGTGTCACATATATTATCATATGATTATGATAACAACATAAGCCTAAAAACATGTTTTTCAATTGGGCATAATAACGAACGTAGTTTAGTCATGTTCATAAAATTAATACAAATTTACAAAGATGCGTGCTTTTGTCACTATCACAAAAGCATGATTTTTATACTTGAACTATGATGCCAATTCCAACATAACCTTCATATGAATCATAATACTTAAGTGGATCAAATTACACTAAAGATGACCATAAAATTATACATCATGTTGGCATAACAGTAAATCATATACTTGCATGATTCTCAAATAAACTATTACAACATATAGTTGTTACTTTTAACATGAATCATATACTTGCAATTATCAAATGGGTGTTGTAAATAACTACCACAAACATGTAGTTTTCAATATGAACCATATGCTTGCATGAATCCCAATTAAAATTCCACCACATGTGGTTGTCAACATAAATCATATACTTGTATGAATCCAATCGTATACCATAGCATTGCCAAATCGTTTAGAATCAAAATAACATACAAATATAGATTATTATCGCCACAATTTCATTTCGTTGTTAACTTCCAACGCAAATCACGTACTTGCAAATATCCAATCGTGTACCATAATATTCCCAAATCGTTTAGCATCAAAGAAACATACAAATATAGATTATTATCGCCACAATTCCATTTCTTACTTTACACAAATCAACACAATTATTTAATTCACATCGGAATAGCACTCTACTTACAACGTATGATGAATCTTCAATTCAGGAATCTGAGTTCTGAATTTGGAGATGCTATCCTTTGTTGTAGGCGTTGTTTTGATTGATTTGACGTTGCTTTAAACTTTGAATTATCTCCTAATTGCCTCTCAATTTCTGATGGCTATACTTAGTCTCTCCTTAGCAACATGACGGTCTCATCTCCATTTTAGTTTGTGTGAATTAGGGTTAGCCTTAGGTCCTTTTTATAGAGTTTGTGAGTTGATTTAGACCGTCGATGAAGCTTGGTTCAATAATAGCCGTTGGTTTGAAGGAGAGACCAACCAGGAGCTGACACCTAGCCCTAGTGACAAGGCAAGGCTCAGAAAATTGACCAAACACAGACTAGGCCAGCCAGGACCTGACCAGCAGGTCATTTTTGACCTGGGCGCACTTGGCAGGTGCGCCAGGTCAAAAATGTACTGGCGCACTTCCCAAGTGCGCCAGTTCATTTTTGTTCTGGCGCACTTCCCAAGTGCGCCAGTGCATTTTGACCCGTTTTCTGGTTTTTCGCCCAACTTCGTTCGTCCATTTCTTCTTCATACGATATCCGTTTTATACAAACTCAGACTCTATCTCAAGAAGAATTCCGAGACGAACGCAATGGCGTATCCCGTTTCCCTTAATTCTTTGATTTGAAATTAGTTATTCTTTAATTTATGAATTTCACAGTTATAGAATACACGGGGTGTTACATTCTCCCCCACTTAAAAGGATTTCGTCCCCGAAATCTTCAAGTTCAGGAAGAATGTACATCCTAACATCCAAACATCCATCTACTCATCCATCAAACACGAGCATCCATTGACCTTAAAAGACTTCTAATGCTTCATGATCACATGCGAAGTGTGTATGTACATGTACTTATCTAATGCAAAATCTGGCGGTCTACTGATTCAGTTGACCTCCTTAATGCGAATTATGTAAGTGTCATGAATCCATTATGTATGCAAATTTTCCTATTCATGATTCTACATGAGTGTACAATCATTCATACAAATGCAACATCCATATGACAACACATTAAAGTTCAACCATATACGAATGCAAACATATATGCATATGCAATATGAAGTGACTGAGCCGATCTAAAACCCTGATTGTGTGTGTATATGCAACCACGAGCAACCACTAGCAACTACTTGCAGCCACTTGCAACCATCAATCATAACATGTCTCAAACACATGTTTACACCCAATTGTTCCTATCTAAAGGTATAGTCGAATGATAGAAGCAAGTAAAAACTTTGTGCCCATTAGGCAATGTCAAAACTGGAAATCTATGCCACATATATATTGATTAGAAGAAGAACTCTCTAAGCATCAGCCCCGAAGACCGAAATCAACATCAGACTGACACCCAAAGAATTACTCAACCCAACCACCATATATGATTCTAGGAAACTAAGCATGATGGACTCCTTTTAGGTCACAAGGGAGTCCCTTCCTAAGACCAACCCGTATCCTATAAAACCCAAAAAGTTTAGTCAAACCAACGAACACCCTCAAGCCCCAACATGTGTTGCTAACAGATGAGTCATACTCCCTATGGGGTTTGCAACAGAAATTGGATTGAGAATGGGACCGAGAGGATATACACAAAAGAAAGCATGCAAGTAAGCTCTACAGGAAGAGAGGGATCAAAGATATACTCTTAAGGAGAGATATGATGCACGAATCTAATCTTCAATCTTCTAAGTCGCATTTCCTTGAGCTTAACTCCATTATGCTTTGTCCGTCTTTAACTTCACAATTTTCGTAGCTTCTTAATTCTTGTTTCCAAAATATGAGTTGGAACCTATTTCATTGTTGCCTCTCGTTCCACTTTCACTTATTCTCCTTCTAGTATACTTGGCTCAAGCATAACTGCGTACTCATGGTTCCATGCAAGCTCTCCAAAATTCACTAGTGAATCTTGGATCTTGTTCACTTACTAGAAGGTATTCCACATAGATGAATTATCTCTTCAAAATAAACAAATGTCAACTATGTTGCCAAATGTACTTACTAAGGTGATTCTTTACGACTCATGCATAAGCGAAATAAACCTTCTGCCTTAGTGGCGAACACTACTGGAGCGCCCCATTCTGAAATGCTCCTCCTAATGAACCCCTTTTCTAGAAGCTCTTTAATCTGTTTACTAAGCTCTTTCCTTTCCCGTGGAGCCATGTGTCTAACGGGCAACACAACGGGCTTTGCATTATCTACAAGGTATATGCGGAAGTCTATCTCCCGCTTCGTAGGCAAGCCCTTCACCTCTTCGAAGACATCCGGATATTCCTGGACCACTCTAACCGATTGCAAATTTTCAACGGAGGCATCTAGCGATTCAAGGTAACTAAGCATAACCGCATACGAGGGATTACAAGAAATTTCCAAAGTATTACCGAGCTGGGTTAGGAGCCTAACAACCCTTTTCTCACAATCAAGGATGACCCCATTACTGGATAGCCAATCCATGCCCAAAATCACACCATATCCCGAAAAGCCCAAAACAAAGGCACTACACTTAAATTCTACACTTAGAATAGAAATTTTCAATCCCAAACAGATCATAGACAAATGAGCTGGGCCCCCAATTGGGTTTGAAACAATTAAGGGGTCCTCTACCATACTAGTTTTTAGGTGCAGAGATTCTACTAAAGCAGACGAGATAAAGGAGTGTGATGCGCCAAAATCAAATAAAGTGCGAACGGGGTGATCATAAAGATAAACTACACTTTCTACAGAAAAATTTATACCTCGCTGTTGCAGAGGTGGCGCCTCTAGCACATGAACTTGTGCCTCTGAGGTGGATCCAACCCTCTGCCCCTGTCCTCGTTTCTTTGGGCAGTCCTTAGCCATGTGGCATGTCTCACCGCAAGAAAAGCACCCACCATTCATCTTGGCCTTCCTTTTCCGGCAATCTTTTACTAAGTGCCCCACTTGGCCACAGAATTTACACTTCCTCTTCTCTTGGGACTTGTTGTCTTTCCCGCCCTTCTTAAAGTCTGTCTTCTTAGGTTGTAAACCCTCTTTCTTCCCTTGAGAGCTTTCTGCCTTTGTCTCCTTCTTCCTTGGGCAGTCCCTAGCCCAGTGGCCTGTCTCCCTACACTGAAAGCAAGTAGCACTCATCCTCCTCTTCTTCTTCCTGCAGTCTCCCTCCAGATGTCCAAGAATTCCGCAGAAATAACATTTCCTTTTTTCACGTTTCTTGTCATTACTATTACGATCCTTTCTTGTTTGACTATTATTCGTCTTCCTACTCTGGAAATCTTCCGCTTGCTGGTTTACGTGGAGGAGGAGTGAAAGCGTCAGCAGCTGGGGAGTAAGGTCTCCAGACATGCTGAAACAGAAAGGATAGATTCAAAACGAAGGATAAGAGATAGTACCTATGGCTTTGGGGGGACTTTGCCTTTTAAAATAAAATAATATTTTATCTTTTAAAAATGCTTCTTTAAATTTCTTTTTCAAAAATAAATTTTCAAAACTTTTTTTTTCTTATCTGGTAAACCTATGCTCTGATACCAAGTGAAACACCCCACCTCCGTTAGGGTCACTCTCAAAGGGAATGCCCTAATTTTGGTGGAGGTTTATAAGTATAAGTCACAGATATACAAGACAGATATAAGAACACATATTTTTTTTGAACAGCGGAAAACAACAACTTTTATTTCATCAAAATACGTGTTACACCAACCATACCATAATTGTCTTACAATACTTCCAAAAACATAACTGTCTTGATTACATTATTTAAAGAAGCATAAAGAAAACATAAATAAACTGCAAAAGTCCCATAATTGCTGTCCAAAGCCATAGTCCGAAACGAAAAGATCCAAGCAATACATTCTTTCTCTTCAAGCTGGATATGAAGGCTGGTTAAGCTGCGGTATTCCCTCCCTGTGGACCTGGGAGGGGGGAACGGAAGAAAAGAAGACGAAAGAAAAGTAGAGTCAGACATAAAGCCTGAGTAAGTCTAGGACTATTCAGTCTATGAATAAAGAACTGGGTATGATAAGTATAAACTAGAAATGGGAAAGCACCATAAACTTAGTTAAGTTGTCTAGGGTCGAATATACTATCGTACCCCATATTAATCTCTGTACCCATATAAACTAGTTCCCAACGGGCACCCCATAATCAGGGTGAAGTGATCCATTTTATGATGATCGGCTCCTACTCACATAGTTACATGTGTCTTACGGCCCCCGATGTTGTAGTTACCTATGCTGGTCCCACCATGGGGTGTATCAAGTCCCATGGTGGCGGCCCGACACAATCCTAGAATGCACAGGTATGCTACTGGTGCCCAGTGCCTTATTTTTCTGCGCCGGAGTGTGTGCACGCCCGCACCCCGTTAGAACCTACACTGCTGCACCATCGCCGTCGATTTGACCTCTTACAGTCAGCCCAGTAATCGTGCCCCACCCTGCCTAGTTTCAGGGTATCATGATACCTAGTAGGGTTACTGCTGAAAAGGGTCCCCCGCTACTAGGTTTTCTATTTCTAGCCAACATGCTAAGTTGGTTAAGTGTTTTATAAACCTAACCCCAATCAGTCTGTTTAGTTTAGCATGTTCTATTTTGATTAAGTATTAATATAATTTACTTAATCCTATCAATCCTGACTCAGCCTTAATTGTCTTATTAAAGCCTTGACCTCTCACATTAGACAGGTATTGTTGTGGCTGCCTGTTGCCGGTTGGGTCCGGGCTGTCTTACGCCACAACTCAGTCTAACCTCGGGTCCTTATTGGGCTCCGTGTTTAACCACCCACATTGGATAGGTATTGTTGTGACTACTGGACAGCCGGGCGGTTCCGGGCAGGTTTACATCACAACTCAATCCAACCTCGGGTTAAACACATCGTGTTTTCTACATTTACATATGTTGTCTCTTTTCTTTTCATATGTAAATATTTGCGGCCCATTATTCAAATTCATCTTTACTGATTAAAATTTATTTATGCCACTTAATTGTTCTTTCAAGGTTGTTGGCATGCGTCAAACATGCCAACACATATGTTCTATATTTTAGCCCAAACGTCATTACCCCCGTATTATACGTTCGCTCCAATGTAAGGTGTGTTGGGTTTAATACTTAAACCCAGTTTAGACAAATGAAAAGGGGAGGCTTATAACATGGTGTTTATAAGGTAACATGAAAAAGGGGGGTGTGAACGCATGAACTTGCAACGAACGATTCAATTAACATAAAGTAGGCACATGTGAACTTGCAATTGTAACATCATACAATCATGGCATAACATGAATCATTTTATTCATATAATCATAGCATAAACAATACTTAAACATGAATCATTCTATTCATATAATTATGGTATAGACAATACTTAAACATGAATCATTCTATTCATATGGTTATGGCATAAACAGTATTTAAACATGAATCATTTATTCATATGATTATGGCATAAACAATACCTAAACATGAATTATTCTATTCATATGATTATGGCATAAACAATACTTAAACATGAATTATTCTATTCATATGATTATGGCATAAACAATACCTAAGCATGAATTATTCTATTCATATGATTATGGCATAAACAATACTTAAACATGAATTATTCTATTCATATGATTATGGCATAAACAATACCTAAGCATGAATTATTCTATTCATATGATTATGGCATAAACAATACTTAAACATGAATCATACGTTCAACTAACCATGTAAACTTGAAATTAAGAATCTAACTAAATTAGATATCATTATTATTGGCACATGGTCTCGACTAGAAATATAAGCCTATATCTTTATTTAGGCATAATATAAACTAATCATGTTCATAAAATCACTACATGCTAACAAAAAGGTAATTACTTTTGTCACTA
This sequence comes from Allium sativum, assembly GCA_030737875.1. NCBI lineage: Eukaryota > Viridiplantae > Streptophyta > Magnoliopsida > Asparagales > Amaryllidaceae > Allium > Allium sativum. The sequence goes on along the minus strand of CM060910.1, from coordinate 195,293,559 downwards.
ATACAAAAGTATGGTTCAACTAGAATTATCCCAACCTAATTCTTATAGGAATCATGGTTTTTAATCCATTTATAGGATTATAGCATAAACATACCCAAACTTAAATCATGGTTTTTATTCTATCTATGTAAACTTGCAAGTGGAATGTAATTCTAATGTAACTTATGTGTCACATATATTATCATATGATTATGATAACAACATAAGCCTAAAAACATGTTTTTCAATTGGGCATAATAACGAACATAGTTTAGTCATGTTCATAAAATTAATACAAATTTACAAAGATGTGTGCTTTTGTCACTATCACTAAAGCATGATTTTTATACTTGAACTATGATGCCAATTCCAACATAACCTTCATATGAATCATAATACTTAAGTGGATCAAATTACACTAAAGATGACCATAAAATTATACATCATGTTGGCATAACAGTAAATCATATACTTGCATGAATCTCAAATAAACTATTACAACATATAGTTGTTACTTTTAACATGAATCATATACTTGCAATTATCAAATAGGTGTTGTAAATAACTACCACAAACATGTAGTTTTCAATATGAACCATATGCTTGCATGAATCCCAATTAAAATTCCACCACATGTGGTTGTCAACATAAATCATATACTTGTATGAATCCAATCATACCATAGCATTGCCAAATCGTTTAGAATCAAAATAACATACAAATATAGATTATTATCGCCACAATTTCATTTCGTTGTTAACTTCCAACGCAAATCACGTACTTGCAAATATCCAATCGTATACCATAATATTCCCAAATCGTTTAGCGTCAAAAAAACACACAAATATAGATTATTATCGCCACAATTCCATTTCTTACTTTACACAAATCAACACAATTATTTAATTCACATCGGAATAGCACTCTACTTACAACGTATGATGAATCTTCAATTCAGGAATCTGAGTTCTGAATTTGGAGATGCTATCCTTTGTTGTAGGCGTTGTTTTGATTGATTTGACGTTGCTTTAAACTTTGAATTATCTCCTAATTGTCTCTCAATTTCTGACGGCTATACTTAGTCTCTCCTTAGCAACATGACGGTCTCATCTCCATTTTAGTTTGTGTGAATTAGGGTTAGGCTTAGGTCCTTTTTATAGAGTTTGTGAGTTGATTTAGACCGTCGATGAAGCTTGGTTCAATAATAGCCGTTTGTTTGAAGGAGAGACCAACCAGGAGCTGACACCTAGCCCTAGTGACAAGGCAAGACTCAGAAAATCGACCAAACACAGACTAGGTCAGCCAGGACCTGACCAGACCTGACCAGCAGGTCATTTTTGACCTGGGCGCACTTGGCAGGTGCGCCAGGTCAAAAATGTACTGGCGCACTTCCCAAGTGCACCAGTTCATTTTTGTTCTGGCGCACTTCCCAAGTGCGCCAGTGCATTCTGACCCGTTTTCTGGTTTTTCGCCCAACTTCGTTCGTCCATATCTTCTTCATACGATATCCGTTTTATACAAACTCGGACTCTATCTCAAGCAGAATTCCGAGACGAATGCAATGGCGTATCCCATTTCCCTTAATTCTTTGATTTGAAATTAGTTATGCTTTAATTTATGAATTTCACAGTTATAGAATACATGGGGTGTTACAATAGATAAGGCTGTTAGCGAAACCAGTGTATCGATCTGGAAGCGAAAACAACAGAACCATTGCTTTTTGTTCTTCAACAATCTTCAACTCAACATACTTCATCTTCATCAACAGGTCATCAAACACACTTAGGTGTGTCTTAATTGAAGAACCTTCCTTCATCTTATAAGTGAAGAAAGTCTTCAATAGGATCAGGCGGTTGGTTAGGGATTTCTTCATGTAGAGGTCCTCCAACTTCTTCCAAATGCCTCTAGCCGTTGTCTCCTGACTGATTTCAGAAATTACATTCTTTCCCATAGCAAGTTGAAGAGTAGTAAAGGCCCATTCTTCCATCTCCTTCACCATTCCACTTCTTTATCGTCAACTGTGATCCTGACGCCACATAGGAGCCTCTGACGTATGGAGCAACTACTGGCACTGACGTACTATTTGTCTTGTCTTCATCTCCTTCTGCCACTCTACCAAACACCTTCTTTGCGAATCTAGCTCTGATACCAGTTGTAAGGGGTGATCAATCCCTTTTAGCAGAAAAACCTCAACAGGATCTTGCAATGATGTGATAGAACAAACTACTTGAAATGAATATAAATCTCAGATCATAGAAAAAAATTGCAACAGAGAACACACAAATTTAAAGTGGTTCCACTATCGCGAGATAGTGTACGTCCACTTCAATGGGGAAGAGATTTTATTAATATATTCAAGAGATTACAGAGTTTTTTAAAGTAGAGCAAAAGAAATGAAGAATACAATGATTTCTCACTACATAGCATTCTCTATGTCTCTCTTTAAATAGAGGAAAGATTACTCGGGGATGAGACAATTGATTTACGTAAAATAAATCAATTTATGGAAATCAAATATCCTATTAATTAATTGGCATATGATTGATTGATAATTTCCCTTTTATCTATCAATCAATCCCTTTTGCAATTTTAGTCTCTTTCCGTTTCTTTTCTTCATGAAACATGGCAACTAATTAAATGACAAACATTTCTAATATCCCCTATTCATTAATATTCCTTCCATTTATTTCCATTCATTCCTTGCACAAAACAGGTAACAAAATTACCATGCATATCTCCATAATTAATCAGATATGGAAATATTGTATCATTAAATTCCGATATATATATATATATATATATATATATATATCAAAATGGACTGGCATGTGGGTTAAAAATTTCCACGTGACATGCGCTCATGTCAACAAATTTTATTTTTACAAAACACAAGATTATCCATGATCGAAAAATAAATTCAAATTGTTCATCCATTTTTTGAACTCTTGCTACAGTAAGTGAAAATGGTTATTTTTTGGATGCAGAAGCCCCTGCAGGATCAAGTTACATGTTGTTCAGCTGGCAACAGACAGTTTTATGGATTTTGAACCGACATAAAACATTAATTCGACGTCGTTGTCATTTGCTATTTTTTTTTGTTTTGGCTTCAGAATCTCTTGGTCAATTGCAAACTAAATTAATATCAAACTCCTTAGTTTTAATCCTAGTTGTTTTGCAAGTAGACCTCTTTACTTGTTGGAGGTTAAAACATTTTCGAACATTTGCTGGTTTGTAAGATTCTCATTACATATTCCACATTTTTGTTCATCGATAACCAAATTTGCATCAAAATAGCATGTAATCGCAATACAATCAGGAGCTATTCTACATTAATAAGAAAGCAACCACTATTCGATATTCTAAATCGAAAAAAAAGTTTTACTAATACATGGTTTTGTCAGTCCAAATTAAATCAAGCTGAAATCGTTATTCTACAATTAGATCCGTTAAAAGCAAATGTTTTCAATGAAAATCAACGTTGGATTGAAAAAAAAATTAGAATTTGAAATTGGGTTTTGTTTTCTTAAAGAAAGTGCAAGTGATAGAAAGAAATGGGGTGGCTGGATAATTCTTTCTTTCTACGCCCAATTCCAGATTGCATCAGTTAGGAGTGATTTGATATCGCATTTAGACGCAAAGATTTTTTTTTTACTTATAATACAAACTGGCACAATTTGATATCGTATTCAAATACAAGGATTTTTTTTCTTTAGCACAAACTGGCGCAATTTTAGATTGCGCCGCTTGTACTGATGCAATCCGAGATTGTATATGTATGACTGAACATGCCAAAAAAGTAATTGTAACATGTTTTGAAATAGATCTAATTTTTAATAAAGTTTTAGAACAAGACAATATGAAAAAGAAAAAATCATAAATATGTCCGAGCAGCTAGAACATGTCGAGCATCTATATGTAATATTCCTTTCATTGGCTTACAAAAATGATAAATATGTCCGTTGAGTCATTGACTAGTTTGACCACTGAAATTATTCAGTCCCAGTGAAAATTTGACAGTTTTACAATTTTTATCTTAGTTACAAAAATGATAAATATGTATGCAGTTTAGTTTATGAACTTATGTTTTAAAGAATCGCTTAAAAGTAGATGAAATCAATCAACAAAAATCATAGACTATGTACTACCAGGTGTATACAAATTTTACCTGCCCTATTAATCCTCTCACGTGCAAGCCAAACTATAGAGTAGACAGATTTTAATTTCAATCTAACTCATTAAGCTGCAAATTTTACCTGCCCCGTTAATCCAGTTATTTTTTTCCTTTTACCAACCTGCTTTGTGGTTTTGCTTTGTTGCTTGTTATTTTTTAGCTAATTGTTCTGTTATTATTTATGGTTAATTGGATAGTTTTATAGTTTTTATCTTAGTTCCTTCAATTCCTTTTAGTTCCATATGTCACGTAACAAAAAAAAGCATCGGCATGACCCTTATATTATAAAAATAATATATGAGTCAAATCCTCTCTAAATATCAAAAAGGATAAGAATAAGGAGTAACATAAAGGTATATCATAATATAATCAAATCCAGATATCCTAGACATAAGCAAGATGTATAAATAATTTAACTAAGAATACATTACATGGAATATGAATACTTAAACCACATAGCAGATAATTGGAAGCCAATTTAATAAAATAAAAATTAACATGGATACCTTCATGACGAAGGTTGAGTATGCCTTCAAGTATATATATCTCGATCATAAATCACTAACTCAATATCTGCATACAAAATATATTAATTGGTTATCAAACATATTAATTACATTTATCTAATTTAAACATAAAAAATAATCACATTTGCCTTAATTGGAACATCATTTCTTACACACCAATCATTGATCTTATAAGAAAATAATGGAAAAATCAAACATGACATGTTCAGGTTCCCAAAACAAATTCTCATAATCAAACAAACTACTCAAGTATGCCTTCGCAATTCTCCCTTATATAACTAACATTTTCAACATCTATATTGGTACCATCACAATCTTCAACGACATTGATAGCTTCTTCTTTATAATCATTTGTCTCTAAGTCGTGAAGACCTCTTGGTGGTGCTTTCATTACAATATACCAATTTGACAAATCATTTTCTCTTAAATAAAATACTTGTTTCTCTTGAGATGCAAGGATGTATGGATCTTTAGAAAATGATGCTTGATTTTGATGTAAATTGACAAGAGTAAATCCATCCTCATCGACTTTCACTCCATTTCCTATATGTGCCCAACGACACTTAAAAACGGGAATATAAAATACATGATAATCCAATAAAATTATATCAGTCAATATCCTATAATAGGTGAACACATTAGCTACTTGAGAAATATCCTTTGCACTTGCTCTACACATAGTAGTCGCATCATAAGTCACTCCACTATTTTGAGTTTCTCTCCCTACATCTTTTATATGAAATCCTTGATCATTGGTAACATATCCTTTGTAAGAAAATGCATCATTCTTCGGACCGTATACAATCCACTTCAACATTTCATCATGATCATCAGAGTTTATAGGTATCTGCAGAAAATTTCATTGACAACGGATATTTTAGAGTAATATTCTTAGGCAAACGAGACAATATTGAAATAATTATCCAACCTTTTTTTAATCCAATCAGCAATTTTTTTTGCATGTGTTTACCAAAGTAAAGTTGAATTTCTTTCCATACGCTTACCTGAATTTTGCAATTCCTCCAAGTGCAAGCTAGTATAAAACAAGGCATGCGAAGTTATATTTATTAGCACAAACACGTCCAAATAATTGAAAAATACCGTAATGTATACGCATCTTAAAAATGGTTCAAATACTGCCATATTCATTAACACAGCTAAATGGGCAATTTCTTTCTCATAGGAGGATAGTGTAACTATCTTAGATGCTGAAATTGAATGTCCTTCAAGTATTACACTATTTTTATATTCTTCATTTCGAGCTGCTGTCTCCTCAACATGTCCTGATTTTTTTTAAAAATTAACCAAAAAACCTCATCAATTCATCTGCGAGATAAGATACTGCAATACATCCTTTGGGCCGTGAATAATTTCTTACATAATCTATAAGCGTCTTCATATACCTTTCAAATGGGTACATCCAACGAAATTGAACTGGATCACATATGAGTGCTTCTCTACTAAGATGAATTGACAAATGTACCATTATGTCAAAAAGCGACGGCGGAAAATATTTTTCAAGCTCACACAAAATTTCAATAATTTCAATGTTGATTTGCTGCAACTTCTCTATGTCAAGGACACACTGACATAATTTATTGAAAAATGAACATAAGCGAATTATTGCTTTTCTTGCCTTCTTTGACAATAGCTCTCTTATTGCTACCGGCAATAAGTGTTGCATTAAAACATGGTAATCATGTGATTTCAAACCACTAATCTTACAATCCTCCAATGATATAAGATTTTTCAAATTTGAACAGTAGCCATCGGATCCTTTGAAATCGTACAATCTTTTGCAAAATATATTTTTCACGGATTTTGATAACGTATAAGGAGTTGGTGGAAGATATGATTTCTTCCCACGAGGTTATGCATGAAGCTCATGCCGAATTCCCCATTCTTCTAAATCCTTTCTAGAATTGAATCCATCTTTTGATTTGTTATCATGCAACATTGTGCCTAAAATGCTTTCACCAATGCTTTTCTCCACATGCATTACATCTAAATTATGACGTAACGGCAATTCCTATAAAAAAAAATGTAACACATAATTTTATGTATATTTAGTTGTTAAAACATTTAAAATAAACACTCACCTCCCAATATGGCAAGTCAAAAAAAATTGATCTCTTTTTCCATCTTGATAGCTCCAACTGTGTAGGATCGTTATCTTTATCGCCTCCATCGTTCATATCATGCGTACTCTTCCTCTTCATTTTTTTCAGCGTAATAGGCTTCATCTTAATGACATTTTTCTTATTGTTTCTCCTCCGCCTTTTTTTCTTCTCTTTCTCTTTCCCAAAATTCTTTGTATAATCTTTTAACAATACAGAAATATTTCTTCCAGTTAAAATTCTAGGAGCATTACCTAACTCCACTGTGTTATCAAACCAAGCCTTCTGTTTCCGCTATGAATCTGACATAGGTAGATATCTTCTATGACTCATATAGACATCTTTCGACTATAATTCAACCAACGGTGATGAGTATTAACACCGCACAACGGACAAGCTTTTTCTCCCTTCACACAACATCCGGCAAGGTTTCCATAAGCAGGAAAATAATTAATTGTCCATAGCAAAATTGCTTTCATTTTAAATAATGTTTTACTAAATGCATCATAAGGATCAACTCCGTTGCTCCACAAATAATGCAAGTATTCAATCAAAGGTGCCAAATATACATCAATATCGTTTCTGGGGTGCTTTGGACTAGGAATAAGTAATGTTAACAAAATATTTTCCTTCTTCATATACAACAGATGTGAGAGATTATACATCACAAGCATTACCGGCCAACAACTATATTTGGAACTCAACATAGAAAATGGATTGAATCCATATGTAATAAGGCCAAGTCTAAGATTGCGCAGATCGGCTGAAAAATATTTCCATCGTTCATCCACCATATTCCTTGCCATAGAATCCACCGGATGATGCAATTTTCCGTCATTGCTTCTATTATTGAAATGCCATTTTAAATCTTCAGCCATCTTTTGAGATCTAAACATTCTTCTAAATCTTGGAATTATTGGAAAATATCTCAACACTTCAATTGGAACACCTTTTATAACCTCCTTGGTATCTTGATTTATCTTCCATCTTGAAGAACCACATTTTGGACAAGTTTCTAAATCTTTGTGTTCTTTTCAAAAAAGAATACAGTCATTCTCACAAGCATGTATTTTTTCAAAACCCATGTCAATTGCTTTAAGAAATTTCTTTACTTCATATAAATTTTTGGGAAGTACATTATCCTTTGGCAAAAACAATTGTTGCACGTTTAACAGCTTGTCAAATCCACTATCGGACAAACCAGTCTCACATTTAAGATTGTATAAGATGGTGACGGTGGATAACTTTGTATGTTCTGTGCATCCGGGATACAATGGAGTTTATGCATCTTCCAAACTCTTAAGAAGTTCATCCTCCCTTCTTTGGGAGTCATCATCATCTTTATCATTAACAAAAAAAATCAGAATTCAAAAAATCTTCATCTTCATAGTGAATCATCTTGAACAAGTCATATGTGTCAAACAAATTTGTTTTTTTAATCTATATTTTTTTAGATCGCCATGGCAATACCATCTACTAGTCTTATATTTAGAATCCATTCCTTTTATAATTAAATGCTCAACAATAATGTGGTCATCTTGTCGGCTAAGATTTCGACGTTAGATTTTTTTTTGCCACATGCACGAAATTCAAAGCTCCTTGTCGAAAATCTATACTAGTCCTAAAACAAATATTAAAAATAAATCTTAATATTAAAACATGTGTTACTTCTCAAAATACAAATTTAGGTTAAGCATTAAACAGTCACCTGTTTAAATACACCCAATCCTTTTCCATTGGCAATACAGGCATTCAAATAAGTTTTCAAACTCTGATGTAGAATTTGATTTCCTGCTATAATTAGACAACAAAGTACTTCAAAAACAAACATACATGAGATATGATATATTATCACTTATTTGTATAGATTTCAGTTTATCAATAAAGTGATACCGACTCCTTGACTTGTCCAAAAAAGAGTTTTTTGGCCGGATTTGGTGCATTGGATACTTTATTTATTAATTGCATGCATATACGAATATATTTTGATGTTTTAATTCTTATCTAATTAGTTTTAGATTAAAAAAATAATTGTTGATCGTTGTAAGAAATATATGACCAATCCCTTTCTTTAGATAACTAAATCAAATAGTGGATCTAAGGAGGAGCAAGTAAACTGCGCATGAGTTCACGTCGTAAGCTTATTTACTCCAAAAAACTCACCTAACTTATGCACTACTCCCATATTATATTATTTATTTTATTCGTTTTTGGAGAATATTGCCATGTAATTGACTTTCTGAACCAAAAAAAAAGGGTAAAGCTTAAACTTGTTAGAGGAGTTACATTCAAGTCCGTTAAGCTACGTTGTGCGAGGAAAAAAATAAAAATAAAATGGAATTTCATATTTTTTTTCATTTGTGGGAGCCCTTTTAATGAATTGACGTGGTAAAGTTTGTAGAGTAGGCACGCGAAATGCACGCAATATCTGGGAAAGTAACACTAGAACATGAAAGTACAAAACACACTTTATAGTTTATTTCCTTATTAATTATATTAGTCAGTCTAATAGTATACGTATAATGTAATAAGGAGGAGATATTATAGTATATTTGACTTTATATTTAATTTTATTGGTGTATGAAAACATGTAAGGAAATGAAAGCAAGATAAATGCATATTCAAAAGAACAAGATATGGAAGCTTAGCAAAAAAGAAACAAATTTTTATGACTTATTGGGAAAAGCATCTCATCCCATCACAAGATATTATTTTATTGAATGTTGTTGTACTCACAATTTTGAAGATCACATTCATAAAGAAAATGGTTTTAATCTAACAAGTCAAATTAACAAGCTTCTCCATATGATAAAATGGTTCTTCTTCATATCCCTCTTTGCGGTTAAGAGAAATTCTCAGTTGTCAATACTTCACACAAAATAGCGAGATTCAAATGGCAAAAACTCACAAGAAAAATTAAAAAATCAAGGAAACTAAAAATCAATCAACAAATTACACCAATTTCACTAGAAGTTATGTCATGCTCAACTGCTCATGCAAGGCGTTAGGAAGAAACTGCCAGCACTATATAACCATCTTATAGTTAGTCCAGATAATGAAACAGACATCTATATGTATCAAAATATTTTGAGGTACATGTCCGAGCATATTGAAAGGAATCGAAAAATTCCAGTATAATATGAATTACACACAACCTTAATGATTTCTACAACTGTAATCCAAAGAATCCCATTTTGCCTTCAATAATGAAAATAATAGAACTTTCTACATGAGATTTACTTAACAAGAAGATATGTGAAAAGAAAACCATTAATAACTAATCTACATAGAAAATATCTAATTGAAAATAGTAACAGACAAGGACTTTTGTTACCAATTGACAAAACATCACAAAACATAAAATTTTTGTGGCTTTATATAACAATTCATTGATATACAATTCACCCATTTTATATTGGTCATCCTGCATAACTTTGTGCACTGTTTTAAATACGGTATCACACATATCATATATTTATTTCAAATCACCCTGAAAAAGGAGTAGTTTATTGAATTAACTCCACAAAAGTACTAAATGTAGCTAACCTACAATTATTGGAGTCCCTGATCATAACTGTATTATTGGTCACTAGAATATACTTACATTTTATTACGAGTTGTATGGCAAATATAGATTCTAATAACTCTGTAGGTGTTGATTTATTAACATTCTTTGACACGTGTACACACTATGCCCAAAATTTAAAACACTAACCACCAATGACGTACACAGGTAAGGCCTAGTGGGGGCCATCGACCCCACTGGATTACAAAGAGTTATTTTATTTTTACTGGTAACTTGCTTACTGCCACCGCCTTACTGCTCATACCCTTCTCTGTTTACTCTCAATATGAATTATGAACAACCTACACTAATATATCTAACAATATCCAAACACCAAAAAGGTCAACTGTTTTTCTGTTTTGAATTGCATTTCCAATTCATCTTCTTGTAACATTGCTATAATTAAGTAAGATTAGTTTAGTTTATACTTATATATAATTTACATAAACTGAATCAGCTGTTTGATATGATAAACCTGATGGTTCTATTTCTATATTTGATTCTCAACATTGAAACGAATAAAGATTTAACACTTTCATAATATGCAGATAGAAGGATATTTTGTATAGAATCTTAGTTGGGGGTGATGTTTCCCCAAAAAAAAAAGATATGAGATTTGAAAAATTATAGCGTGATAATACCTTTCATGGTTATCTCAAATGATAATATACATATTTTTGAATTATAGGTGCATTTAGTACTAACATATTATTTGTCAGAAATACTAAAATTAAAATAACAAAATTTCCGCCCCCACTCCTTGAAATTTCTGCGTACGTCCCTGCTAACCACTCAAACACTCAGTCGTATAAACTTGCAAACACAAATTTAAACATATCATATGAAAAATCCGGATTAAATTATTGTTTAGATTGAGGCCTTGAGCATCCTTTGACTATAAATACATCAATGACTGCATATATGAAAAACATGAAATAAAAAACGAATAGAGAAAGCAAATGATTGGATAGTGAAATATCATTTTATTTAATGAACATGTCACATTAACATAGCACAATCAGGCATGTCACATTAACAGGTCTAGTCTACAAGTCATCCCTTCCATTTAATTTTGCTCACAAGCATATCACATTAACATATTTGTTTTATGGTTGCTTGAAAACTAACCATCATCGGGCATTTCTCTGCAATATCCATATCCCAATCATAAAGGGTACATAAATAACAATATTTAAAACAACAAGCTTTTCGATGTAACGACCTGCATTCTACGCATCGAAGGATCGTAGAATATTTATTTCTTTCACACATGAAGTCGTATGGTCATGTAACTTTGGGAGACGAATATTGGGGTCATTTCTCATGTTCATGATTTTTGTCGATTTCTAAATGACCGTTTTGCCCCTAGCTGATCTTGTTTTGGCCATAACTTTTGACTAGAAAGGATTTTTGAGTTGAAAACACTTTCATTGGATCTGGATGATGGTTTACAATTCCGTAGAGTGGTCACATTAGCCAAACGGACTCACCGTTTGGGAGATATGGCTGAAACAAGTTTCAGATGGTGAAAAACTGCTTAACCAGGCTGAATAGTGTGATTAGTGAATGGGCCCATAACCCATTTCGGGATTAGGATTATGGGGAGGCTGAAATGAGTTAGGTTTTCATTCTATTTCAGTTTTCTAGTTGCCACTTACCTCTTAGAAACCCTAACAAAGGCCTCCAACAGCTAAAACACCTCCAAATCACATTCTAATCAAGGATTAAGCTTAGCAACATCAAATCAAGGCGGATTAGCACAAGAATCGAGGTAGAGCTGCTGTGTTGCATCGGTATTCACGCCCAAATAGTAGAGTTTCAGTTCTAAAGGTTTTATTTATGGCTACGGTGAGTGATTTGCATAGTTTTGCACTAATTACGGTTAATTAAGGGTGATTAGTGAAGATTAACGAAATTAAACATGATAAAATTCTAGAAAAATATTTATAAATTCGAAAATAATGTTTTAGACCTCTGTTAGAAATTTGGTTTGATTTGGTTAAGTTTTATTAATCCTACGATTAGTTTTGCTTAAGCATGCTTAAGGGAAAATATGGGGTTTTGGGTATATTTGATCCATTTTACATGCTATGATTGTTGTTTTGCTGTTTGTGGATGATTATACACGTTGCTATGACTGTATGGTATGATTTGCGATTGTCTAGAAGTGTTAGATTGGTCAAAACGCCGTGAATGGCGTAAACAGCTTGCTGGATAAAGTGCAGAAAGACACCCGAACCGGATCGGTTAGGAAGACCCGAACCGAACCGTGTAAAGCCCTCCCCTACGATCCACCTGTAGCTCCCTGACCCGATCCTCTTGTGGAGATGGAGACCGATCCAAAGTGGGAGAAAAGACTAAAGTGAAGCCAGTGCTCTGACCCGACCCGGTGTGCCACCAGAACCCCTCCCACGATCTGAACCACGTCACCCGATCCGAACCGATACACCATAGAGGGAGTTGAGGAGTTCGATCCGACCCGACGTGATGACCACAGCCGATCCGAACCGTTACGAGATGGGGGAGTGGATCCGAACCGAATGACCTTGGAGAGCACGATCTGAAGTGAAGAGAAGGGGGAGCCGAACCGATCTGGAGAAGAAGATCAATAACCCGAGATGCAAAGGTAGTCCAAATGGAAAGTTTGTACTCAGGATCCAGTTGGGAACCAACGAGTTAACTTCATGAGTTGGGCTTTTCTACGGGACGTGTGCTAAGGGGTTGTCGATGTTTATAACTTTGGATCACTATGTGTAGGGAGTACGTGAACGGATTCAGGGCCACAGTGGCCTAGGTACGACTAAAGAGCTATAGACCAATGAAGTGGGGTCATTTGTAAAGATTTGGTCATGACTCCATGTGGTGAGCTTGGTAGTAGCAGTAGTTGCACAAGTCGAACTCCATCACTACTTCGATGGGTCAAGTGATCAAAGTGGTGGATATCGTATGCTTTACGCACTGAGTGAGAGATGTGAGGATGGTTGCTATGTTTGATTTGTTTGCCATCATTATGACATGCACACCCCCACCCCCGTTATATTTACACCATCTGTTCAGTGGCACCTTAGAGTATTGTACGGTATGTAGTGCTAACTCTTTGGTTGCAGGTCCAGGTTCAGGTATGGTTTAGTATACCTGTTATTATTCTATTTGGTTGCTTATCGCTCATACCAGACTTTTTGTCTGACCAGAGTTTTATGTCTCTTCTTATTACTCTGGGTGCTCTCACGAGCAGACTAGAGACAGGTTAGCTGGTGATGCACGAGTAGTTGTATCGGAGACGAGCAGGAGGCTTCCACGTATGATACATATATAGATATTCTCCCTGTGTCGCTGTTGATCACTACTTTGGGCATTAGTAGTGCGCTCTTCCTTTCTTTTGTTGAGAGACAGTAATTTGAAAAGTTGTAATAAGCTGTATTTAGACTTCCGCTACTCTGATGTTGATGTTGGTTTTAGTTATCAGCTTATGCACTGTCTCGCCTGTTTTATGTCAAGTACATTATTATTATATTTTGTTCCATGCACTGTGAGACATTCTACATGTTTTCGATTAGTTCATTCTCTTCTTTCCTTTCTTTGGCGACCATTCCGTGCTAGTTGGGCATGTGTACAGCGCACTTTCGGAGGAAATGCCGGCTGGTAGGGGCGGGCCGTCACACTTGGTATCAGAGCTCTAGGTTGCATAGTTAACCTAGGGAAAGACACCAGGGAGAGATAATACGTATATGAAAGCGTGTATTTGTGATTATTTTGGTTTTCAAAAGCTATATATATATACTATTAGTATAGCTAAGGACGAAGTCGCAACGCACTAGCACCACTACGGAGATGGTTAATCGTTTTCTCTTTACAGATTGAACGATGAGCCGATACGCAAGAGGTGCCGGTAGAGGAGCCAATAATGGGAATGCTGGTGACATGAGGATGATGTTTACTGACCTCATGAGGAAGATGCTTAGGGATGTGCAGAGGGAAGCTCCCGATGGTGGTAATGGTGGTGGTCCAATAGTGCAGGCGCCTAGGGCCAATTTCGCCAAGTTGAGTAAGGATTATACTAGTCTTGATGGGAAGCCGTTCCATGGAACGGAGTCGACTACGGATGTCCAGGATTGGTTGGATAGCTGCGAGCGTATCTTCGAAGATTTGGGTATCGAGAATGCGATGAAGAGAAGGCTAGCATCCCGTCAGCTGCAAAGACGGGCAATGAATTGGTGGAATGCTATAAAGGCAGCTACTCCGAGGTTCAGATTACTTGGGAGCAGTTTAAGGTTCGGTTTAGCGATAAGTTCATTCCAGCTGCTCAGAAGTCAGTGTTGTTTAAGAAATTCTTGGAACTCAAGCAGAATGGCAGAGCTGTCTCGGAGTATATGGCTGAATTCGGAACTTTGTCGAAGTATGGGTTATCTCATATTGATACTGCCGAGAAGAAGAACGAGAAGTTCATAACTAGCTTGGATCGGTACTTGGGGGAAAGGCTTATTAACCACATCGATGAGACATTTGAATCGATTGTGGGGAAAGCATTGAGGTCAGAGAGTCTTTACCCCAAGTCGAGGACTGAAGTTGCATCTGCAGAGGAGCCAAAGCCGCAAGCAAGTGGTGGAGGCAAGAGTGGTTCTTAGAATAAGAGGAAGCAGAACCAGAATAAGGATGGCCAAAAAAAGAATAAGAAAGATGTTGAGTGCTTTAGCTGTGGTAAGAAGAGCCATTATGCTAGTAATTGTCGGGCCAAGCCAGCGGATAAGAAGTGCTTCAACTGTGACCAAGTGGGACATCACAAGGACAAGTGTCCGCAACCCCCTAAAGAAAAGCAGGTGGTGAAAGCATATGCCCTTAATGCTATTCCTTCTTCATCGAATGCCCCAACTGCAGCGGAGAAAGGAAAGAATGTTGTTGTTCAAGATATGCTTTCTGTTTATGATGTTCCTATTAGAGTTTTGTTCGATACCGGGGCTTCCAGTTCTTTCATATCTAGTGACCTGGTAGATAGGTTGGGATTGGAGCCCGAGATTGTCGATAGGCCTTTAGTAGTGAAGAATCTGATTGATGGTTCAACTAACCTAAGCATGATTTGTCGTAATGTGGTCTTATCGAGTCATGGATGCATGTTTGGTTGTGATTGCTTTGTTTTGGGCTTTACTGGGTTTGGCATTATTTTAGGAGTCGATTGGCTCCAAAGATACGGGGTGGTGGTAGACTGTGAGGGCTTTTTGGTGAAAGCTAGAGCAGATGATGGACGGAGGGTAGTGTTTGGTGGTCTACCCGGTGATGGGGTAATGGCTAGTTTTCTAAATTCCCTCGACATCCAGCATAGTGAGTTGTCAGGGTTGCCCGTGCTTGGCGAGTATCCGGACGTCTTCGAGGAAGTGATCGGGCTTCCATCACACCAAGAGATTGAGTTCCGTATTGATTTAGTGAAAGATGCCAGACCTATAGTGATGGCAGTTCGTCGTATGGCACCAAGGGAGCAGCGAGAGCTCGGGGTGCAAGTCAGCGATCTTTTGAAGAATGGATTTATCAGAAGGAGTGTTTCTGAATGGGGAGCACCAGTTGTGTTTGCTACCAAGGCGGATGGTTCCCTTCGTTTGTGTGTAGACTACCGCGAGTTGAATAAAGTGACGAGGAAGAATAAGTATCCTCTACCGTGGATAGATAATCTGTTTGATCAGTTGAGTGGCGCAAGAGTATTTTCTCAGTTGGATCTCGCGACAGGTTTTCATCAGCTTAGAGTGGAAGCTGAGAGTATAGCCAAAACAGCATTTCGGACGCCGTCTGGATTTTATGAATGGTTTGGTCATGCCATTTGGGCTGAACAATGCCCCAGCATATTTTGATGATCTTATGAATAGGGTATTCAGAGATCAGTTGAATAAGTTTGTCCTTGTGTTCGTAGATTATATTTTGGTCTATTCGAGGATAAAGGAAGAACACAAGGAACATTTAAGAATAGTGATGGAGGTGTTGAGAAAACACCAATTGAAAGCAAAGTTTTCTAAGTGTCACTTCTGGAGGAGGGAAGTGAGATTCTTGGGCCATGTTGTTTCAGAGAATGGTATTGTCGTGGATCCTATGAAGGTGGCAACGGTACAAGATTGGTCTACACCCAAGAATGCAACAGACATAAGAAGTTTCTTGGGGTTAACTGGATATTATCGTAAGTTTATCCAAGACTTCTCCAAGATAGAAGCACCGTTGACTCAGCTGACTAAGAAGAATCAAGCCTTCGTCTGGGATGAAAAGTGCGAGATTGCATTCAAGAGCCTAAAGGAAAAGTTGACATGTGCACCAGTGTTTGTCATTCCTAAGAGAAATGAAGAAATGACAGTATATACAGATGCATGTGGCACAGGTCTAGGTGCTGTATTGATGCAAGGAGATAGGGTTATAGCATATGCAAGTCGGCAACTGAAACCGCATGAGAAAAGATACCCTACCCATGATTTGGAACTAGCAGCGATCGTGTTCGCATTGAAGATGTGGAGACATTATCTCTTGGGAGAAAGATTTGAGTTGTTTACCGATCATAAATCGTTAAAGTATCTCTTCTCTCGGAAGGATCTAAATCTCCGGCAGCAAAGATGGTTAGAATTATTGGCTTCCTGTGATTTCGACATCGCATATACACCAGGAAAGGGCAATGCGGTGGCTCATGCATTGAGTAGAAGACATGCCAGTTTAGGGGCTATGTTTCTAGAATGGAAGCAACTGGAGTACATCGCTGGGTATGATTTCAGACCAAAGTGCGAATTGGATCCAGAAATGTTAGCAAGTTTGATGATCAGACCCACTTTGATTGAGTGGATTGGTTCCAGTCAGAGGAGCGATCCTAACCTATTGGAAATCACCTCAAAGTTAAAGATGGGAATTGACGGAGAGATGAACAAGTATGGGCTTGATCGATATAGATGGCTTAGAAAGAATGGAAGACTAGTTGTACCCAATGTCAATGGATTGAGAGATGAAGTGCTTAGAGAATGTCATCACTCAAAACTGACTATACACCCCGGTGGTAACAAGATGTATCAAGACATGAAGTAGACCTACTACTGGGAAGGGATAAAAAGAGACATTGGGAAGTTTATATCCAAATGCATGAACTACCAGCTAGTTAAAGCTGAGCAAAAGAAGCCTAGTGGGTTGTTACAACCAATAGAAATTCCAGAATGGAAGTGGGAACAAGTGTCAATGGATTTCATTGATGGGTTACCAAGGACTAGATCGGGCCATGATAGCATTTGGGTGATTGTGGACCGATTAACTAAGAGTGCAAGGTTTATACCTGTCAAGTCAAACAGGGCGGCAACTAAGTTAGCGGAACTGTATATAAAGTGGGTAGTGAGATTTCATGGAATACCTAAAGGCATTGTGAGTGACCGAGATCCATTGTTCACTAGTGGATTTTGGAGGAGCTTACAAGCGACGTTAGGATCAGAACTACATCTCAGTACCGCGTATCATCCTCAAACCGACGGACAGACAGAGAGGGTGAATCGAGTGTTAGAAGATCTCTTAAGAGCTTGCATATTGGATTTTGGTGGATCATGGGATGACTATTTGCATCTAGTAGAGTTTGCATATAATAATAGTTATCAATCCAGTATTGGTATGGCTCCGTTTGAAGCTTTGTACGGAAGACCGTGCAACTCACCGTCATGTTGGGTAGAAACTGGTGAGAAGTTTGTGCTTGGACCCGATGTGATAAGAGAAACTTCAACTAAGATTATCCGACAGCAAATGAAGGCTGCCCAAGATAGGCAGAAGAGTTATGCTGATAAGAGGAGAAGAGAATTAAAGTTCTCCATTGGCGACTTGGTGTTTATCAAGATTTCTCCATTGAAGAGTGTGATAGATTTGGCAGGAGAGGCAAGTTAGCACCAAGATTTGTTGGTCCATTCCCAGTTCTTGAGCAAATTGGGAATTTAGCATACAAAGTTGAATTACCAGAGAAGATGGCAGGACTTCACAACGTATTTCATGTTTCCCAGTTAAGAAAGTTCGTACACGACCCAAATGTGACTATTTCACCTGATCAGTTGGATGATATCGAAGTTGAACCCGAGGCGGTTAGAAACCGCAAGCCTATGCGTATTGTTGGGAACGATACCAAGCAACTTCGAAGGAAAGCGGTGAAGTTAGTCAAAGTTCAGTGGGGCGAGAATAACTGTACTTGTGAGACAGAGGAGAGCATTAGGAAGACGTATCCAGAACTCTTCGCCTGGTAAGATTTTAACTTCGATATTAGTCTTTCCGCATGCTAGGATAGGCTTGTTTGTTTGTTTTGCATGTTTGATTGTTGTATGTGTCTGGTAGGCATGCGGGATCCTTTGTATGTTTTGGGTTAAGGAATTTTGGGGACGAAATTTCTTAAGAGGGGGGGGGGGGGGGAGGAGTGTAACGACCCACATTCCACGCATCGAAGGATAGTAGAATATTTATTTTTTTCACACACAAAGTCGTATGGTCATGTAACTTTGGGAGATGACTATTGGGGTCATTTCTCATGTTAATGATTTTTGTCGATTTTTAAATGACCGTTTTCCCCCTAGCTGATCTTGTTTTGGCCATAACTTTTGACTGGAAAGGAGTTTTGACCTGAAATCACTTCCATTGGATCCGGATGATGGTTTACAATTCCATAGAGTGGTCACATTAGCCAAACGGACTCACCTTTGGGAGATATGGCTGAAATAAGTTTCAGATGGTGAAAAACTGCTTAACCAGGCCGAATAGGGTGATTAGTGAATGGGCCCATAACCCATTTCGGGATTAGGGTTATGGGGAGGCTGAAATGAGTTAGGTTTTCATTCTATTTCAGTTTTCTAGCCGCCACTTACCTCTTAGAAACCCTAACAATGGTCTCCAACCTCTAAAACACCTCCAAATCACTCTCTAATCAAGGATTAAGCTTAGCAACATCAAATCAAGATGGATTAACATAAGAATCGAGGTAGAGCTGCTGTGTTGCATTGGTATTCAAGCCCAAACATTAGAGTTTCAGTTCTAAAGGTTTTATTTGTGGCTAAGGTGAGTGATTTGCTTAAGGGAAAATATGGGGTTTTGGGTATATTTGATCCATTTTACATGCTATGATTGTTGTTTTACTGTTTGTGGATGATTATACACGTTGCTATGACTGTATGGTATGATTTGTGATTGTCTAGAAGTGTTAGATTGGTCGAAAATGCCATGAATGGCGTAAACAGCTTGCTGGACAAAGTGCAGAAAGACACCCGAACCGGATCGGATCAGTTAGGAAGACCCGAATCAAACCGTGTAAAGCCCTCCCCTACGGTCCGCTTGTAGCTCCCTGACCCGATCCGCTTGTGGAGATCGAGACCGATCCAAAGTGGGAGAAAAGACTAAAGTGAAGCCAGTACTTTGACCCGACCCGGTGTGCCACCTGAACCCCTCCCACGATCTGAACCACGTCACCCGATCCGAACCGATACACCATGGAGGGAGTTGAGGAGTTCGATCCGACCCGACGTGATGACCACAGCCGATCCGAACCGTTACGAAATGGGGGAGTGGATCCGAACCGAATGACCTTGGAGAGCACGATCCGGAGTGAAGAGAAGGGGGAGCCGAACCGATCTGGAGAAGAAGACCAATAACCCGAGACGCAAAGGTAGTCCAAATGGAAAGTTTGTACTCAGGATCCAGTTGGGAACCAATGAGTTAACTTCATGAGTTGGGATTTGCTGCGGGACGTGTGCTAAGGGGTTGTCGATGTCTATAACTTTGGATCACTATGTGTAGGGAGTACGTGGACTGATTCGGGGCTACAGTGGACTAGGTATGACTAAAGAGCTATAGACCAATGAAGTGGGGTCATTTGTAAAGATTTGGTCATGACTCCATGTGGTGAGCTTGGTAGTAGCAGTAGTTGTACAAGTCGAACTCCGTCACTACTTCGATGGGTCTAGTGATCAAAGTGGTGGGTATCGTATGCTTTACGCACTAAGTGAGAGATGTGAGGATGGTTGCTATGTTTGATTTGTTTGCCATCATTATGACATTCACACCCCCACCCTCGTTATCTTTACACCATCTGTTCAGTGGTACCTTAGAGTATTGTACGGTATGTAGTGCTAACTCTTTGGTTGCAGGTCCAGGTTCAGGTATGGTTTAGTATACCTGTTATTGTTCTGTTTAGCTGCTTATCGCTCATACCAGACTTTTTGTCTGACCCAGAGTTTTATGTCTCTTCTTATTACTCTGGGTGCTCTCACGAGCAGACTAGAGACAGGTTAGCTGGTGATGCACGAGTAGTTGTATCGGAGACGAGCAGGAGGCTTCCACGTATGATACATATATAGATGTTCTCCCTGTGTCGCTGCTGGTCACTACTTTTGGGCATTAGTAGTGCGCTCTTCCTTTCTTTTGTTGAGAGACAGTAATTTGAAAATTTGTAATAAGTTGTATTTAGACTTCCGCTACTCTGATGTTGATGTTGGTTTTAGTTATCAGCTTATGCATTGTCTCGCCTGTTTTATGTCAAGTACATTATTATTATATTTTGTTCCATGTGCTGTGAGACATTCTACAGGTTTTCGATTAGTTCATTCTCTTCTTTCCTTTCTTTGGCGACCGTTCCGTGCTAGTTGGGCATGTGTACAACGCACTTTCGGAGGAAATGTCTGCTGGTGCGAGGCGGGCCGTCACATTCGACTTCTGTACTTTCATACATATCATCATGAAACTCCATCTTTCACTCATTTTTCTACATTATTTCTATTTTCGCCAAGAAATTTGAGGCTCTAGATTTGCATTCGTTTATATACCAAATGCGAAGATGAAAACATTCGTTATTAACATAAGCATCAACAGTCATGCAACAATGAGGTTTCGCATCCAATCAAACATGACAAATAAATTTATAGTAAACTATACTTGGCATGCATTAGCGTACTCATTTGTTTTCTGTTATTAGGAAGAAAAATGGTAGAGGGAAAACTGAAAACATTTCCTTTTCTATGGAACCAGTTATAACTTAAGTTGCAATCAAAAAGAAATAATGTATGGACTTTGATTATTCATCAAAATGAATATTAGTTTCATTTTGTATTAGGTTCAAAATTATTTGCATGAACTTCCATCATGTGGCTAAGAATGAAATACACTAGCATCATGTCAAATTGCATTAGTGAATCTGAAAAGTGAAATATAAAAAAATGTCGATAATATGCTTACGAAAAAGGAAAATTATGCATATGCTATTTGAAATAACACAAGTATACTATGGCCTTATTTAGGCATGTCAAATTAACATAGCACAATCAGGCATGTCACATTAACATAGCACAACCATAAAACCAAAGACACAATAAAGTGAGGGTATTCCTATGAGTACCAACATAGCACAATCATGCACACATCTATTACTAACCATGACTGAACAGTTGAAGACAAACAGGATAGGATAATGCAAATACAAATGCAATTCAAGAGACATTTACAAAATGTTTTCATTATATCAAACAACATATTTAGAACTTGATATGGATAAAGATCTATTACAATCCATTAAAACATTTACAAAACGCTTTCTCATTATGTTTTTCTAGATTTGAAAACACAATCTCAATTAAATTCTAGATCTGAATTTTTTTGTAAACATGAAATAATTTTTAATAAATCTTACCTCAATCTGAATGAAGACTTCAGTTGATTTCTAGATCTGAAAACCCAAATTAGCAAGCTCAGTCGAGATGAAATCGATCCTGAAACCGTGATTGAAGGGCAAGATGAAGTCGTACGCGAAGCTAAAGATCCTGAAACCATGATTGAAGGGCAAGACGAAGTCGTACACGAAGCTGAAGAAAATTTTGGGAGAGGGGGGGGGGGATTTTGGGGGGAAATATTGGAAGAATAAACGAATGTATTTTTGGTGAAGCACGGAAGGAAATTTTGAGGGGGGAAATTTTCAGGAGGAGGGAAGTATTGGCGTAAAGGATAAGACTAAACGTGGCAAGGTAGATTTGTTCATAAATGTTAATTTGGCCTACAGTAATGAATAAAAATTATGGAAAAAATGGATTAAAATAGTATTGGTTGCTTTAACACTATAAACGCTGCTAATAGATGTAACTATATATATATATATATATATATATATATATATATATATATATATATATATATTCTTGTAGTGACTCCATTTTCGATGAAACCACTTTTGTTGGATCCGAAATGTCAAATTATTGCTAGATTCTAATTTCCATAATTTTTGGAATTAATATGTGAGCGTGGCGAATTGAAACGCGTTTGGTAATTTCAGTTTGAATTTAATCGACTGGAAATTGACCATTTTTCAAACAGTCACCAAATTCGATGAAATTAGTTTTGTTAGGACTGTATCTTCAAAACATAGCTAGATTTATTTTTCTAATTTTCGAAGTCAGTATGTGGCCTCGATAAATTAAAATGTACATTGAAATCAATTTTGAATGTTAAATTAATTTATATTTTAATTTAGACGAAAACTAATCAAAAAGGTCGAATTGGCTTACGAAACATATTCCATTATGTCTGGAATAGGGGTATTTGGCTAGAGGCGACAGTCGTTAGGTTTGATTTGGGGTTCGAATGTAAATTCACCTTTTGATATAAAATAATTAATTATATATGTTTATATATTGAAAAACATGAAAACCAAAATCAGTTTCTCAAATCAATTTTCCCCCTTCGAAAGGAAAACCCGACTTCCTTAGATCCGTCGCTCCACGTCCATCGTCACCCCCCCCCCCCCCCGCGTCGCCCCTCCACCGTTGACCATCGCCTGATCCCCCCTCGACTCAGTCGCCTACTCCACCTTCTTCTTTACCTTCGCGGAACCCCATACGGCCATCGCGAGATTCACCAACTCGCAACTACCATCGCACTGTAGTCGCCTTCGCTTCCTCCAATCCGCCTCCATCTCCAAACTCGAACCATGGTAGCTCCCTTCCAGTCGAGCTCCACCCTGCTTTCCCCTTTCGAACCAGCAGCGAGACCCTCCCCCCCCCCCCTCTAAATTTCGATCGCAGCACTGCATCCCCTCTTCTCCGAGCACCGTGCTCTATCGCGAAAAATGCAGCAGCGGCTTCCTAGGGTTTTTGAAATCCTTCCCAATCGAAAACGAAGGAGAAAATGTGAGTTTTCCTATTTAATTCTTTGATTAAAATTTGTATTCTAAACTAGGAAAAATATGATTTTTAGTTGTGTAAAAATATGATTTTTAGTTATGTAAAAATATGATTTTTAGGAAGGTAAAAATATGATTTTTTTTTAATCTTATGTATGTTAACTTTAAAATAGGATTTATATCGTATATACGAAATTATTTTTCGCTAGATAAAAAAATTATTTTTATATATATAATAGCAATATAAAAATGTGATTTTTATATATATATGAAACAGTTTAAAAATATGATTTTTAAAATATATACAGCTTTATAAAAAAAACTGATTTTTAATATGAAATAGAATTTATAAAATTGTAATTTTTATTATGAACTAGTTTAAATAAAAATATGATTTTTAAATGTAAATAGCGTTATTAAAAATGTGATTTTTAATATAAATTATGTGAAACAGATTGCGTTGGAATCACGGTAAAGAACGCTACGCGGTGGAACAAAACTGGAAGCTGGTTAATTTTACTAAAATCACCGTCCTTCGAAGAATGACGGAGTGGAAACCAATGGAGAGAACTCTTTCTCACATAAATTGTTTTACAGTTAAATATATACTAGGATGCAGACGGGGCTTAGAAGCCTCCAACACTATTTATTGTACAAACCATGATTGTTTGTTTGGATTGTGGTTGAGATTGTTATTGATTGATATTGTCATATATATAAAATTATTTATATAAAAATTATCATGAAAAGAAAAGAAAATAAATATTCATTTATAAATCAGACGGTTTGTTTATGTACACCAATTTAACTGATATTGATTGGGACGATAAATTTTACACATCGCCCAATTGCATAAATAATAATTAGTATTTGATGTTTGAAAACCCCACACGGGTATTGGGATGTACACTAATCCCAATATTTATTTGTATGTCAATCGATGGGTTGACAAGCTGTGATGAGTGTTAATTATTTATTTTTAACGCTTATACAGTTGTAAATTGCACTCTGGATGATGGTTGATTGTGTATCATTATTGTTATTTACTTGTGCTGTATGAAATCCATTTAAATAACATTATATGGTAATTGATTATGTCTGATTCCAATTTAGAAAGGAACGAAAATTTTAAAATAAGGAAATATTTTAAAATAACGAATATTTTAAAATAAGGAAATATTTTGAAATAACGAATGTTTTAAAATAATATTCAGTAAAGAATTAAAATATGATTTTTGATGTCTGATTTGGGATGGACACGAAGGTATTGAAATGAGTGAAGCCGTGTTGATTCGATTTGCGCCATTTTAATGCAAACGATATTTATATCGATTTTATTCATTTAAATAATGAATATCAAAAAGGAAATGATTTCAAATCAGATATTTTGAAAATATTATCATTTAAATATTATAACGATATGGAATATTCAATTTTGATTTAAAATTGAAAATGAAGTTGGAATCATTTTAAAACGAATTTATAAACAATTTATAAAATACATTTTAAATAGAAATCGACGAAATATATTTAATATATATTATGTATATTTAATGGCCTGAATAGAATGCACGGCGCCTCGACCGTTCGCGAATTTCGACCATTGACTTCGAATTGATATTACGGGAGATTCGACCGTCGGATTCTCCTAAAACTGGAAACGTTTAACGAAAAGGGTTTTCCAACGAATATAAGAGATTTGAA
Organism: Allium sativum; assembly: GCA_030737875.1. Classification (NCBI taxonomy): domain Eukaryota; kingdom Viridiplantae; phylum Streptophyta; class Magnoliopsida; order Asparagales; family Amaryllidaceae; genus Allium; species Allium sativum. The sequence continues at coordinate 195,268,367 of CM060910.1, read as the reverse complement.
ATCTAACGGTTGGATTTGGAATTATGCCTAAATCAAATTTGGAAAAAGGACGTTGTAAGTGCAGTTCGATGACCGTTTATGGAAATCGACTGAACGAGCCGTAATAAATTATTAAAAATATTAATAATTTGTGGAAATTTAAACCCTATTATACGTATTTGAGTATTTTATTTTGTATTGAAAATGGATTTTTGAGTATATATATACAAAAGCTATATGTTTTGGAAATTTAATTCATAAATTGATCGCTGGTTGTGTTGTATGATAATTATTTTGACTAATTATAATGTTGAACCAATATGTGAATGAAAAGTAAATTTAGCCAAATCAAATCAAATAGTAAACCGAATTGAAAATTGATTGGAAATTGCATGCATATACATGTATATATAATGAACAGGTCGTAGCAGGGAAGCTAAGCAGAGGAATAAAATTGTATGCCCGGCAAATAGGTACATGTTTACTAATTTATTGGATTGATGATTTTATGAGCCGATTGGCTAGCCGCTTGGCTTTTTCTTTTTCTTTTGGATTGACGAGGGCCTTGTGAGGCTAGTTTCGGTTTTAAAGATCTCCCCGCACAAAGGAGGTAATGGAGAAATTTTTCGAAAATTTAGAGTGTTAGCCAAATTTTTGAAAAATTAGAAATTCTTAAAAACTGAAAAGTTGAAGAATGAACACCAGAATGAAAGTTGAGTTGGTTGGTTAAACAACTTTTAGCTACTTCCTTCTCGAGGACGAAAAGATTTTAAGTGAGGGAGATTGTAACAACCCGGAGTTTCAGAACCAATTTAAAATGTTTATTTTAGAAATTTTAATGTATTTTGAAGATTTAAAATGATTTATTTTAAATAATAACGACTAAAAATTTATTTAAATCGAAGCCAGAACGTATAAATTTATTTTAATTATATAACGAGCCTGAAATGGCGCAGTAGTTTGAAAATCCAATTTCTAATTTCAATTAAATGTACAAAATTCAAAATAAATCGGACTTCAGTAAAACAAGAAATATTTGAATTTGTTTAATTATATCTTTCTAACGAATGTGAAAAACTAAGATTTCATAATATAAATTGAAAGTTATGTCCAGTTTAAAATTCGGAATAGTCGCTAAGGAATTAATATATATTTTATATAATATATAGCCCTTAAAAATTGCCATTTTGTAAACGAACTCCTTTTTCGACGAAACCACTTTTGTTGGATCCGGAATGTCAAATTATTTCTAGATTCCAATTTTCATAATTTTTGGAATTAATATGTGAGCGTGGAGAATTTAAACGCGTTTGGTAATTTCAGTTTGAATTTAATCAATTGGAAATTGACCATTTTTCAAACGGTCTCCAGATTTGACGAAATTAGTTTTGTTAGGATCGTATCGTCAAAACATAGCTAGATTTATTTTTCTGTAATTTTTGAAGTTAATATGTGGCCCAGGTAAATTAAAATGTACATTAAAATCAATTTTGAACGTTAAATTAATTTATATTTTAATTTTGAAGAAAACTGATTAAAACTCTCGAATTGGCTTACGAAACATATTCCATTGTGTCCAGAGTAGAGGTATTTTGCTAGAAGCGACAGTCATTGGGTTTGATTTTGGGTTTGAATGTAAATTCACCTTTTGAGATAAAATAATAATTAATTAATTATATATATATATTTGAAAAACATGAAAACCTAAATCAGATTCTCATATCAATTCCCCCCCCCCCTTCGAAAGGAAACCCCGACTTCCTCGGATCCGTCACTCTGACGTCCATCGTCACCCCCCCCCCCACACCGTCGCCCCTCCACCGTCGACCATCGCCTAACCCCCCCCCCCCCCCTCGACTATGTCGTCCCCGTCCACCTTCTTCTTCCCCTTTGCGAAACCCCAGATGACCATCACGAGATTCACCAACTTGCAATCAACACCGCACCGTAGTCGCCTCTACTTCCTCCAATCCACCTCCATCTCCAAACCCAAACCATGGTAGCCCCCTTCCAGTCGAGCTCCACCCATCTTTCCCCTTTCGAACCACCAGCGGAGACCCCCCCCCTCCCGCCATTTCGATTCGCAGCACCACACTCCGCTCTTCTCCGAGCACCCTCCTTCATTGCGAAAACCGTGGCAGCGACTTCCTAGGGTTTTTGAAATCCTTCCAAATCAAAAATGAAGGAGAAAATATGAGTTTTCCTATTTTAATTCTTTGATTAAAATTGTTATTCTAAACTAGGAAAAATATGATTTTTTAGTTATGTAAAAATATAATTTTTAGGAAGGTAAAAATATAATTTTTAGGAAGGTAAAAAATATGATTTTTATCTTATGGATGTTATTTTTAAAATAGGATTTGTATCGTATATATGAAATTATTTTTCGATAGATAAAAATATTATTTTTATATATATAATAGAGATATAAAAATGTGATTTATATATATATGAAACAGTTTAAAAATATGGTTTTTAAAATATATACAGCTTTATAAAAATCTGATTTTTAATATGAAATAGAATTTATAAAAATTTAATTTTTATTATGAACTAGTTTAAATAAAAATATGATTTTTAAATGTAAATAGCATTACTAAAAATGTGATTTTTAATATAAACTACGTGAAACAGATTGCGTTGGAATCACGGTAAAGAACGCTACGCGGTGGAACAAATCTAGAAGCTGGTTAATTTTATTAAAATCACTGTCCTTTGAAGAATGACGGAGTGGAAACCAATGGTGAGAACTCTTTCGCACTCAAATTGTTTTACAGCTAAATATATACTAGGATGCAGACGGGGCTTAGAAGCCCTAACAGTATTTATTATACAAATCATGATTATTTGTTTGGATTGTGGTTGAGATTGTTATTGATTGATATTGTTGTATATATAAAATTATTTGTATAAAAATTATCATGAAAATATAATAAAATAAATATTCATTTACAAATCAGACGATTTGTTTATGTACACCCATTTAACTGATATTGGTTGGGACAATAAATTTTACACATCACCCAATTGCACAAATAATAATCAGTATTTGATGTTTGAAAACCCCACACGGGTATTAGGATGGTATTGGTCATACTCTAATCCCAATATTTAGTTGTATGTTAATCGATGGGTTGACAACTGTGATGAGCGTTAATTATTATTTTTAATGCTTCTATAGTTGTAAATTGCACTCTGGATGATGGTTGATTGTGTATCATTATTGTTATGTACCTGTGTTGTATGAAATCCATATAAATAACATTATATGTTAATTGATTGTGTCTGATTCCAATTTAAAAAGGAAAGAATATTTTAAAATAAGGAAATATTTAAAAAAATAACGAATATTTTAAAATAATATTCAGCAAAGGATTAAAATATGATTTTGATGTCCGATTTGGGATGTACATGAAGATATTGAAATGAGTGAAGCCATGTTGATTAGATTTGCACCATTTTACCACGAACAATATTTATATCGATTTTATTCATTTTTATAATGAATATCGAAAAGGAAATGATTTCAAATCAGATATTTGGAATATTATCATTTAAATATTATAATGATATGGAATATTCAATTTTGATTTAAAATTGGAATGAATTTGGAATCATTTTAAAATGAATTTATAAACGATTTATAAAATACGTTTTAAATAGAAATCGACAAAATATACATAATATACTTAATGGCCTGAATAGAACGCGCCGCGACCGTTCGCGAACTTCGACATTTGACTTCGAATTGTTATTACGGGAGACCCGACTGTCGAATTCTCCTAAAACCAGAACCGTTGGGTTCGTATCAAAAGGAGCTTTCCAACGAATATAAGAGATCTGAAATCTAACGGTTGGATTTGGAATTATGTCCAAATCAAATTTGGAAAAGGTCGTTGTAAGTGCAGTTTGATGACCATTTATGGAAATCGACTGAAAGGGCCTTAATAAAATTATTAAAAATATTAATAATTTGTGTAAAATCATAATAAATGATTTGAAAAGAATTTGGATGAAACCACATTTGTAAAGATAAAAATAAATTTTTATCAAAATGAAATAGTTATTAACTAGATTTGAAATCCTATAATTTTCAAATAAAATAAATTGGATTTTTGAATGATTTTAATATAACCAAAAATTTCCAACAAACAAATTGGAATGGAAACAATCTTCTGAATGTTTCGATATTAGATCCGTGATTATACCGATATTGTTTTGGAAATTTGGAGGATATATATATATATCGTAATTTCCAATACGATATTTGTTGGTTTTAGAATTTGATATTGAATATAAGACGATATAATTTCTATTCAGTGCCTTGTATTTAATATCAAATGGGATTTTGGGTTTGTCGTGAACAGTGTCTTTATTAACACTGTTCTTAAACCCAGTTGAGAAAAGAATAAATCTTTTAATTAAGATTTAATGAAGTTTTCTAATTAATTAATATTTAGTTGGAATTGAATTAAAGAATTGGATTTTGGGTTTGTCGTGAATGGTGTCCTCAGTAACACTGTTCTTAAACCTCGTATGGAAAGAATAAATCTTTTAATTAAGATTATTAGAGTTTCCAATTATATTTGGTAATTGGAATAAAATGGAATATGAATTGGGTTTATTGTGAACTGTGTTTTAACGACATTCGTTCTTTAACTTGATTTACAGTGAAATGGGATTTGGAATTTATAAATCTTTTTATTAAGATTTAATTGAAATTTTCCAAAGTGAAGTTTTCCAATTTAATAAAATAAATTGGAATGGAATGGAATTCGATTTGGTAATGATCGAAGTGAGTTTCTGTGGAGGAAGACTGTTAATATATATGGAATTTAAATGGCTTTGTCGTTATTCCCTTTATATTATTAGTCGGATACGGAAATTGATATTGATTATATATTGATCTATTTTCCGTGAGGAGTCCATAAATAATGTATTGATTTTTGGTTTATCGTGAACTGTGTTTTAAATGACATTGGTTCTTTAACCCAGTTAAAGATAGGATTACATGTCTAACATTGTATTTCAAACTGTATTGTTGATCTCAATTAAATATATATTTGTTTGGTGGCGGAGAATTCATTCTCTTGCTTAATACCCTTCTCTAAGACGTACGAGCTTAGAGGTTATATATCGGTAGAAATCAATGGTACAGTGTAGATTATCGATGCGGCATGTTTGATTTCCTAAAGTTAAATAATCATTAATAATGGTTGTTAGAAGATTAAAATAAGTAGATTTTTAATGAATCTTTGATTAGATTTGAACGTGAAATGGTAACTAAATTTACCGATAAAACCGTGGTGTTAGATATGGAGTAGTACCAGTTTTGCTCCATGGGATGAATAGGTGGGATTGGAAAATAAAACAAATGATTACTTCGATAAGGTGCGTTAATCCCGACTAGTTTGGATAAACCTTAATTTGGTTTGAATTGATATCCGAAGGAGGATTGAAGAATAAATTTAAAGAATTTATCTTTGATAAAATTAATGGGAACCTTTACCTAAATATGTGAATATTTGAATAAAAGAGTATTCAGAATTGGGATGAGGCGTATGTTGTGTTTTTATAGCACTTGATTATAAGATACGTGAATTATTCGAAAAGGTCGGGTTTATACCCATTCTGAATAATTGATTGGAGGATAAATCGACGATGAAGACGGCGGTTGAAGACCGGAGGTCTTTATATCATTTGGATGATTACTGATGTCTTGATTGGGCTGTACACCCAAGACAAGGTAATAAGTGGTGATCGTCCAGACGTACTTGGAGATCGACCGGATATGCGAGGACCTCTCTCCTGTATTGGACATATGGGACGAGAAATAAGGTGCCTCCGGTTTCGTTTAGACCCAGAACGAACTAGTAAATGGATGTGTGTCTGACATTGGATTTTATTCTATGTTGATTGATCTCTATTAAACATATATCTGTTTGGTGGCGAAGAATTTATTCTCTTGCTTAACACCATTCTCCGAGACGTACGAGCTCAGAGGTTAAATATCGATAGACATAAGTCACATGGCATGAATTGCCTGTGTGGCATGCTGAGATGCAAATGATCAAGGTTTCTGTTGAAAAGCAGAGTCTTGCGGTTGATGATTAAAGCACGACTTTAAATAGCAAAGCTTTATGTATAGCGTTAATTCGCGAGCCTCACACCCCGGTGTGAACCAAAAACAGGAGACGACCTTAGGGAGGATATGCGTTTCTTTCTAGGTAGGAGTGGTGTCATGGTATAGAGCCCAACATTTTACTCGTGTGGATGTTGCATATTATTTGATGGATAGCGAGGCGCCTCCGTGTATCGGTCACTACGGTGTCGATGGATGACATGGTTGACATACTGACCAGACTCATGCCCCGTAGGGTGGGGAAACGTATTGTTCAGGGATTACTAATCCACTTAGTGTGGACCGGCCCTAGCGCTCCAAGGGCTTGACTAAGTACTTTCCCTGAGGCACAGGCTAGAGTGTCTCGAATTCAGTAAGGACGATCCCTTGTCTTGGTTCACAGACAGAAATCCAATTTCCAATACGTGACGTTTCGATTTTGATTATAAAGCCTAGTATGGCACCAGCATGGGATATTATGCCGTCTATGATTGATACATTTATATTTGAAGTTGATTTCTTCATTTATAGTAATAATAAATTATGAAATTTCACATCCCAAACATGTATGGCTATTATAAGGGAAAACTCTATCATCCAGCTTGCGTTGCATTGTGTGATAGGACCTGAGTCTTATAATAGCTTCATTTTTCGAAAAGCATTGCGCTGTTTACAAACTGTTTTATGCACTGGTATTCTTGGGAGGAAACCGTTCCGTATTATACGGTGTGGTCTCTTGATTTACTCTATTTTAAAGTAAAGTTTTAAATAACTGTTTTAGTTCTCACAGCAGTCCCATGACTGACCTGGAGTTTATTGTTTTAACCTAAACTCTGGGTGCCCCTATTTCCACATGGGCAGCTAGTAGTTTTTGTTTTGCAGATATTATATTCCTAGGATCCTGGATATACGGCTGGAACTATACTCGAAAAGCTCTGTATCCGTGTATTTCTTTCAGTTGTGTTATGTATTATTTTTCCGCTGCTATGTATTTAAATATAATTTAAATATATGATATTTGTTGATGTATACTATTTATTCATACTCTGTTATATTCTTGTACTCTGATGTAATTGTTGTAACAGCAATGAAATGTTCTTCTATTTGTGTTTTGATTTGTTGTGTTCTCAATTCAATCTGGGCTTTCCCGTAAGGGCGAGTTTGGGTCGTTTCACCGTATGTACGTAACTCCAAACCAATACAAAATTCTAGTGTGTTCTTTCCTTGTACTTCTTTTTATTTATTATCTGCATCTATGTTTGAATCTGTTATCATCCCATATCTATGTTTTGCATTTCATTCTCAATAACTCAAAAAAGTTTTCAAGATATTTATAAAATCCATTAAACACTACTAACCCCCATTTGGTGTCCTTAAGATCCTTAATCCAGATTCCCCAATAATTGGTATCAGAGCACTAGTTTTCAAAGTTGTCATATATGAATTTTTGAAAAGTTTAAATGGCAACCAGCACTAGTATTATCATCACTGATATTTCTAATTGATTTATAGAGGGTTAGTCCATTGTTTGACCACTACTATTTAATGGTAGTAATTATGCATATTGGGCTTGTAAAATGAAAATTTATTTACAATTAATAGGATTAGACACATGGAATATCACACAAATTGAATATTTTTGAACCTACTGTTTATTTAGCATAATGGGCTAGTGAATAAAAGGCTACTACGCAAAATAATTCAAAATCCATGAATATTTTATTCTATTCACTAGATAAAAATGAATTTAATAGAGTGACTATTTGTAATTCTGCATATGAAATCTAGAAAACTTTGCAAGTAACTCATGAAAGAACAAGAGAAGTTAAACAGACCAAGATATCCATGTTAACTTATCAATTTCAGTTATTTAAAATGAATCCGAATGAGACTATCTTTGATATGTACTGCAGGTTCCAGAAGATTGTGCATTCACTAACAGCCTTGGGAAAGATATATTCTAAGGAAGATCAAGTCAGAAAAATACAGAATTCATTAACTCTGGAATAGGATCAAAAGACTCTTGCAATAAAATAGGCAAATGACATTAGTGCTATGAAAATTGGAGAGTTAATCAGAAATCTAATGTTGTTTGAAGTTCAGATGCAAGGAAGAAGGGAAAATAAGTCATCAGAAAAGAAATAAATAGCATTCAATGCAATCGAAGATTCAGACTCAAACAACGATGATGATGAGGAAATAACATTAATGACAAAAAATTTCAGGAAGTTTCTGAGATATAGAAAGAGGAATAATTTTAAAATAAACGAGCACAAAAATTCGCTGGAAATAATTAGATTCCAAATAGTATCAAATGCTTTAACTACGATGAACCAGACCATCTAAAGAGAGACTATCCATATCTAGAAAAACAAAATCATCTTCAGATAATAACTCATCAAAGAAAAGAAAAAAGGGCTTATGATGTTACTTTTGACAAATCTGATTCATCCTCCAATGACGAAGATCAAGAAACAAATGATTCGAATATGTGTTTCACAGCAGTTCACGAATTAAAAGATATCGAAGATAGGATCGAAAATAGGTACGCTAGTATAATAATTTTGATTTGAATTAATTGCGTCAATTGTTACTTGTTTGATTGCCTTGTTAGAAAAATAGGATTTTAAAAAACTTAAATTCAATATTTGAATTTAAAATTTTAAAATAATACTATTTTAATAAAATAATAATATAAAAAGTATTATTATAATAAACATCATCTTAGGAAATATATAAATAAGAATATAATATATATATATATATAATCAAAATTCACATATCCTTTGAAAATTGAGAAGACATGTCGGCATGGCTAACCCCGTATGTCGACATGCACCTAAAAGTTTGAAACTCAAATTTTGATTTTCCTTCCACCTTTTCACCAAACCCCATGTTCTGAAAAGGTGTCTCCTTACCAGTGAACAAGTCCATAGAATCTCTATTTATCTACCTATTCTTATTATCTTCTTCTAGCTTTAATTCAAAATTCAAAACATATCTTCACTATCTTTTACTCCTCACAAAAACTCTTTATTGACTTCCTCAAGCACTCCAAACACTATGAGGTTGTCCAAGGCTACCATAGCCTTCCTTTTCAACAATCCGGAGGCTATCAAAGCTTAAATAAACTATGTAAACTTTAAAAAAGTCGATATAGGAAAATTTTCTGTTTTCAACGATTCTCCTTCTTATGATCTTCCAATTATTTTTCTTCCAAATAGGGTTCTTAGTTTAATTGAATCTCGGGAAAATCATGATGCTTGCTACCCAGACCTTGTCAAAATGTTTTACGCCAATTTAAATCGTGGTTTTTATGAAGGAAATGAAACGTGGAGTAGTGTTAAAGGTACACAAATAGTTTTGGACTGTGAAATATTAGGCAATATTTTGGGTTATAAATGCATGGGAATGGATTTCTCAAATTTCAATATCAATAAAAATGACCTAGAAATCTTTTACCATCTTTTTGAAAGCATTTTGTAATTCAAAATTTGATATTTTCGACCAAAACCAAGAATTGTCAACTTACTTCTTCAACATACTATCACACCTCGTTTGGAAAACTTCAAAAGTCCAACTATGAAAGTTTGCAAACCTCGTTTTGCTATTTTCAAAAATTATGACATTAATTGGGCACAAGTGATTTTGGACGGACTTCGAGTTAGCGATTTTTCAATGGGTGAAAATACGTTGTACCATGGAATTTACCTTGCACATATTTTCAAATATTTATTTCTAGAAAAGTTTTTAATTCTAGAAACACATTTTAAAGAAGATACCACTAGTGTTTCAACCATACGAAACGCTTTTGGAAAAGAATGAAAGATTGGTTCGTGAAGATGAAGAAAACTATGTGGAAATTGAAAATAAGAAGATGAAAACACCTCCTTGGAGAGTATTGAATATCCCGTAAATGTCAATAATCCTTCAAACAAAATCCTCCTCGACAACCAAAAGATTTTAGCAGACAATCAAAAGTCTTTAAAAATATCATTTAGTAAGGAGATGAGAAAGATGTCCTCTAAAATAACCAAGTTCATTGGAAAAGTTAGTAGAAAACTTGGTTTGTCCTCTTCTTTATCATCCTTCGCTAAGTTTAGAATTATCACCTTGTGATATTAGTTTTTGTTTTCGTATTTCCATCCCATATTATGTATTAACTCATGTATCCTTATTAAATTATTAATGAAGTTCTTATATTTATGTTTATTCCTTCTTAAACACCTCTAAATGAACAATAATGTGATAAAAATAAGAATATATAAACCAAAACATAGCACAACTCACATAAAATTTCAAAAACCAAAAATTCAGAAAACATGTCAACATGGGTAACTCCACATGTCGACGTACAGCTGTCGAAATTTTCAAATTGATTTGAATTTAAAATTTATCTTAACTAACTCGTGTCTGTTCATTTTGAACAAATTCTAGAGCCTATAAATACATACTTCTTCCAGAAAAATTCATTTATCTACTTCTCCTTTATAATCTTTCATTAGTTTCTTATTTTTTCAAATCCTTGGCTTCTTTAGTTCATAACTTTAGTGAAAGTCTTGAAGAAACACTCAATCCATTCAAAACTATTCTTTATATTATCCTCCGTAATCAACATCACTTAGAATTAAGTCAAATACAGATGATAAAAGAACAAGAGAGGCATTTCTATGCAATTCGTCGGATGATTTCCTTTCTTAACAAAGATGAAGACAATAGCAACACAAGAGCGACTCTCACCAAAGATAACGAAGAATGGGATGCCATAAAGGATGATCCAATCTTTGGCGCTGATGGATGGATAGAAGTTCCAAAAAATGTTTGAATTTATTTTAAATCTGGTGTGGTTTGACTAATTTAAAAACCAGAATTTGAATTATGGATTATAATAACTAGATGTGAATTGGTATGAATTGATTGGAGCTTTCTTATATGATATTGTTTGAATTTGTGATTTGTATAATATATGTGTATTGGATTATTTATACATTTTAACTTTGTAATGTCTTAATATGGTCTTAATTTTCAAATACTTGATATGTATTTAGTCTAGATTAGTTCTTATATATTAGGTATTAAAATTATTTTAGATAATAAAGGGGGAGTATTATAGTGTAATTAGAGATGTATAAGTTTTTGTTGATGATAAAGGGAATTATAAAATTGGGTATTAGAGCAAGGGGGAATTAGTTGTTTCAAAAAGAGATAATAGAGTAAGGGGACTAACGGGAGAATCAAGACATCAAGTATTAATATTTTATAAACCAAGCTTGTCATCATAAAAAAAGGGAGATTGTTAGGGATTGATATGTTGATGATGATGGTTTTGACGATAACAACGTTATTGAACTATTATTGATATAAAATATATAGTAACACTATTCTCTAGTGTGTGTGTGTGTGCATATATATATATATATATATATATATGGGAAATATATGCAGGTTTTGATTGTTGAAGACCATACAGTTTGGAGAATCAAAATTCCGAAGAAGAAGAGTTCACGATAGAAGACTCATAAGTAACAAGATTCAAAAAAAAAAGTAGAGTCTAGATTTGTTGTTAAACTCTGAAATAACACTGAATCCTTATTTCAATTTTTCTCACTATTTTTAATATTCTTATCTTATTTTCAAACAGATTTCAAAATTACTTCCTTATTTCAAATCTGTACTTCTTAGTTTTTAAATTTATTTTAACTCTTGATTTTATATATCTTTTATTCCTTGAAACAATTTAACTCCTAATTCATATATTTTTTATTTAAATGATTATTACTAGTTTTATTATTAAGTTATACTTAACCACTTAAGTTTTAATTTTCCTTTACATATATTTGTATTTTAAGTTTTAAGTATTTCTTATGTTTATATCCATAGTTGTATATATGTATTAATATCACTTTTTATAGTTTTTAAATCATTTTTATATATGTTTTAAATCACTCACATATATGGTTTTAATATTTTACTACAAATACTCTATTTTAATATATAGGAAAATAGTTTATCTTAACTCAAGATTCACTAGAGTTTATTTAAACAATACATGCCTTAATTTGATTTTTTTTTCTTTCAAAATTCATAGAGGCATGTCAATATGGTAACCCCCCATGTCAACATGGCGACTGTTGGGTTTCAACTTCAAATTTTGAAAAGTTGTGCCTTATGATTTCATAATTTTCTGAAAGGTTTTGAAGGTTAGGAGATTATAAATAGGCTTCCAGAAATGAATAATTTAATCAATTTCATTATCTGCTTCCTCCTTTATCTTCTCTCCATTAAAACTTTTAATTTCCTAAATTCTATACTTATACTCTGCCAAATTTCAAAGAGAATCACATCAAAACTCTTTCTAGTTTTCTTCTTTACCACACCTCTCAAAGATTCAAGTGCTGTTCAAGATTTATTGGGTTTTCGTAATCAAAGATAAAAAGATCGAGTTCTAACAATGCTATCTACCAAAATTGATACTGAAAAGATGTGGTTGTAGCCTGTTTAAATCAGTTAGGTATAGTCGTAACTCATACAAATCGACTGGGTGTGATTGTAGCTAGGAAATCAATTGAGTTCCACTGTACTCTAGAAATAAGCAGAGTTAACTTATGGCCTTGAAATCAAGGATAGTAATTTAAATATTATTATTGAAAAGAAATCTGCATCAACCCATGTTAACGATATTTTTTGTCAACACCCGGATTACAGTGTGTAATGTATGTGTTCATGAGATTTATCGTTGTTATGACTCAGAACCTCTGAGATATAGTCCTAGGCTTGTGACTTTAAGCTGAATCATCTTCCTCGGGGCATCAGAATTCTTGAACCTAGTGGCCATTAGCCTTGCCAGTGAAGGGTGAATACCATACGTATTACACGATGGTATTTCGACTTGACCCCGGGGGAAGTTATTTATCTCGATGTTGTTAAGCTTCATGGAACTGATGAGGTTCTAAGATATGATAATGATACTATGATTTCCAATAAGAAGAAAACAGGCTAACTCCCTTGAGCTCAAGGATGAAGGCCTCGCTATATTCGTTAACTCCGATGATCCCTTCGTGTCAAGTCCGCCCAAAAGAGAAGCCTGAATCACGACATGGATCGGGTTAGGAATTCGCAGACGATCTCCTTACATCAATGTTCGGGAAGCGTTAGGCTCAGCATGAGGAGATGGATCAATCATGGCGGATGCTTTGGACAAGGAGAAGGGGACTTCGTATTTCCACAAAGCCCTCTTCCTCCGCCGCTAGGACGTCTTGGTTGACCTTCTCATCAGAAAGGTTGGTGTTAACTCCCTGTTTCATCATTATGACACAAAAAGATTATCAAATCGTAAGATGAGTGAGACTCGGAATTCCCCATTCATAGTTTTCAGATATATTACAAGAATAGATAGTTTTCTCTTCTTGAAAATAAAGGAACTTAATTGAGAAATGAAAAGTGCATCCCCCTTTATGGAGTTCCTCGAGTTCTATTTATAGAGAATCTAGCGTCCGTCTATCAGAAGGGTGTTGGGCACGAATGATTTCTGTCGGCCGCTATTTTCCTTGGTCTCGGGTATCTGGTTGTCGGTCATTCTCGTGGTGACAGTTGTGGTCTTCGAAGCGAGGGTCCGGGGTGAATTGGGGGCCTCCCCAAGGCGGAAAGGAGCTTGCTGCTGTGACCGGTTGCAGAGGCGTTTCGAATTTCTCAGCGGATGCTTCCAAATGTTGGTCCTTCGGCGTAAAATTTCGGATGAAGGCTTTCGGCTTTATCGTGGGTGCTTAGAGCGGCCCTCCCTCACGACGTTCACGTACACCCGCCGATTTAGAACCATTGATGGTTCAGGTACTTGGTGGATTAGTACGTGTAGTCGGTATCTTTACTTTGAGTCTTGGCTTAGCCTTCCGGTTTGACTCCCTGGAAGGTAGCTTCTGGTGACACCTATGTTACTAACGAAGGTAACCCCTTCGTTATCTATGGAGCCGTTTTTCAGGAGTCGGTTACGAATCATCTTTATACTCTAACCTACTACCCTTCTTCTTCTGTTGGCGTTATACCGATTAATTCCTGGTGGGTAGACCATGTCGGATGAACTTTTGCTGATGCTCTATAGGTTTCGTGCCCCTTCTTTTCAAAAAGGGGTATCGGCCTGAGTCACTCTCGAATTCTTCATCCCTTCTTTATATTCCTTTGACATCCCTTCACTGTCAACCTGTGCTAAGATCTTTTTGGTAGTAACATTTGCCCCCTAGTGAAGGGGTGTCTTCGACTTTCCAAGTCAAGCTTTTTTTCCGGGCTTTTCCCTATTTGTTTGCCATTTATTTTTCAATGCTTAGTTATGCCATAAATTCTGCCAAAGAGATTTGCTTTCAGCGCCTCATGGAGGAATGAATCGACCTAGATTCAGGCCTTGATGGAAGATTGAAAATTCTTTTCAATGATGTCATGAGTCGAATACTACTCAGACTCGGACATGTTAAGATTAAAGAGTTGAATTCATCCGGATTCGGGTATTCAAATATTGAAGATCGGAAACCGTTCCAGCATTAATGAAGAGCTGAATCCACCCAGTTTCGGGTATTCTTAAGATTGAGGACCGGAAAACCCTTATGGAATTAATGGAGAGTCGAATCCACCCGGATTCGGGATTGAGGACCGGAAAACCCTTCCAGCATTAATGAAGAGCCTAATCCACCCAGATTCGGGTATTTTAAGATTAAGGACGGGAAATCCCTTCATGCATTAACGAAGAGCCAAATCCACCCAGATTTGGGTATTTTAAGATTAAGGACTGGAAATCCCTTCCTGCATTAATGAAGAGCCGAATCCACCCAGATTCGGGTATTTTAAGATTAGGGATTGGCAAACCCTCCCGGCATTACTGAAGAGTTGAATCCACCCAGATTCGGGTATTGAGGACTGGAAACCCTTCCGGTATTAACGAAGAGCCGAATCCACCCAGATTCAGGTATTGACATAGAAGACCGGAGCCCCCTCTGATATTAGTGAAGAGTCGGATCGACCCAGATTTGGCTATTGACATAGAAGACCAGAACCCGCTCTGGTATTAGTAAAGAGCCGAATCGACCCAGATTCGAGTATTGCCATAGGAGACCGGAACCCCCTCCGGTATTAATGAAGAGACGAATCGAACCAGATTCGGGCATTAGCATAGGAGACCGGAACCTCCTCCAGTATTAATGAAGAGCCGAATTGACCGAGATTCAGGTGCTGGCATGGAAGACCGAAACCCTCTCCGGTATTAATGAAGAGATGAATCGACCCAGATTCGGGTATTGGCAGAGCAGACTGGAACCTCCTCCGATATTAATGAAGAACCGAATCTACCTAGATTCGAGTGTTGGCATGGAAGACCGGAACCTCCTCCGGTATTAGTGAAGAGCCGAATCGGCCTAGATTCGGCTATTAGCATAGAAGACCGGAACCCCCTCCTGTATTAGTGAAGAGCCGAATCGACCTAGATTCGGGTATTAGCATAGAAGATCGGGACCCCCTCTGGTATTAATGAAGTAAGTATCCCCTTCGGATTTGATTTGGGAAGCAGAGGTTGTACGTGCTTCTTGAGTCTCCCCTTGGGCTTTTGATGTCAATGCAGATGATGTATGTGCTTTATTGGCCACTCTCTGGGCCTGTGCGTTGGGAGCGCTTGGCTAGCTTATCCACAAGCAGGGCCCAAGGAGTTACACGACCTCCCTCCAGGAGGTGCCTTATCCTGACCATCGTAGGCGATGATAAGGGCTTAGAAACTTAAACGGGGCCCTCGTAGGCATAAAACTAAGGATTACTCTTTTGATGCTCTATACAGGCCATCGTAGGCACTGATAGAGGCTTATACGCCACCCCCTCCATGGGGTTCCCTATCCTGACCATCGTAGGTGATGATAGGGGTTTGCGCTTGTGACGAAAAGGAATTTCGCTCGATCCGAACCAGTCGCTAAACCGACCCAGACCGCTCGAAACGCCTGATCGTTTTGAGAACACGACAAAATAGAACACATACAGAAGAACATTTCATTGTATATTACAACAATGCATCAGATTACAAGAATATACAGAGTATAAATGAATATTTTATTTTATTCACTTCCACGTTAAAAATTATATTTCTAACGATAAAATATTTTATTTTAACACATGAATTTTTATTCAGTTCATTTACAAAATAAAAATGATATTTTTATTTTTCTAACATATTTTTAGAAAATTTAGGCGGCATAACGGCACGATACTAGAAACGGGACAAGGCCTAGCCTTATCCCCGGTCTAGTGAAGGCCCATGCCATTCACACATCAATCAAATCAATTTCATTCCAATTAAATATTATTTACTTGGTACACTTCATTAAATCTGACAAAAAAGATTTAATCTTTTCTCAACTGGGTTCAAGAACAGTGTTAGTCAAGACACCATTCACGACAAACCCAAATCACATTTGATATTAAATACAAGGCTCTAAATAGAAAATATTCCGGCTTATATTCAATATCAAATTCTACGACCAACAAATATCGTATTGAAAATAACGATATATATATATATATATATATATATATCTTTCAAATTTCCATAACAACATCTGTATAGTCACGAAATCCAACATCGAAATATTCCGAAGATAATTTCGATCCAAATCCATTCCAATGAAATTATTGGAAATTCTGGTTATTTTCAAAACCATTTCAAATCCAATTTATTTATTTAAAAATAGATATAATTATAATTCTAGTTCAAAACTAGTTCATTTCGATAAAAGTCTATTTTTATCTTTTCAAATACGGAGTTTTCCATCCCGATTCTTCACAAATCATTTCTTATGATTTTACACAAATTATTACTATTTTTAATAATTTTATCAAGGCTCGTACAGTCGATTTCCATCAATGGCCATCGAACTGCACTTACAGCGACCTTTTCCAAATTTGATTTGGACATAATTCCAAATCCAACCGTTAGATTTCTAATTTCTAATATTCGTTAGAAAGCTCTTTCCGATACGAACCCAACGGTTCCAGTTTTAGGAGAATCCGACGGTAGGATCTCCCGCAATATCCGTTCGAAGTCAATGGTCGAAATTCGCGAACTGCCGCGGCGCGGCGCGTTCTATTCAGGCCATTATATTATATATATAATATATATAATATATACTTCGTCGATTTCAATTCAAAACGTGCTTTATAAATCGTTTTAAATTCATTTTCAAAACGGTTTCAACTTCATATTCAATTTCAAATCAAAATTGAATATTCCAATATAAATTCGTTTTAAATTCTTTTCAAATCGATTTCAATTCGAATTCATTTATATTCAATTTCAATTCGAATTCGTTTATATTCAATTCTTTTCAAAATATCAGATTTTGAAATCACTTTCGATATTCATTATAAAATGAATAAAATCGATATAAATATCGTTCACGTCAAAATGACGTCAATCTAATCAATACGGCTTCATATATTCCTATTTTCAAATATTCTATTTCAAATATTTCTTTTTCAAATATTTCTATTTTAAAACTGGAATGAGGCCCAATCAATTACCATATAGCGTTAACTATATGGATTCCATACAACACATGTATATAATAGCAACGATAAATAATCAACCATCATCCAAAGTGCACTACACTGTATAAGCATCAAATATAGATATCTAGCGCTTATAACAGCCTATCAATCAATCGATCGACAAACAACTAATTATTGGGATTAGTGTATGTCATGTTTTATCCCAATACCCGTGTGTGGTTTTAAACAATCAAACACAGATTTTATTAGTGCAGCTGGGCGATGTGTAAAATTTATCGTCTCAATCAATGTCCTTCAAATAGGTGTACATAAACAAACCGTCCGGTTTGTAAATGAATATTCTATCGACGAACTATATAATATATACATTCGAATTCTATTCAAAATAAATTTCTCGTCGATATTATTTAAAATAATTCATTTTAAATAATCAAAATTCGCTAAAATTGCCAAAATAAAAATTTTAAACTGACCCAGATTTTCGGGTTGTTACAGCGCTCCCTTCTGCTGGTAACGCGGAACATAAGCAAAGGTAGGATGTGCTCTTCTACGAGCAAAGGTAGGATGTGCTTAGTTCTAGCAGAGGCAGAGAGTACTCTTCTATGAGCAGAGGCAGGTGTACTAATTTTTAGATGCACCACCACGACCATCTCTGGTGTGAAACGGTGGATTACGCTTTCGATGCTTTAACCCTGCCCCATCTAGTTTGGGAATGGAGAAAGACTTATACAATCATCCCCTCTGGGGGATGCCTCACCCCGGCCAATTTGGCGTTGATGAGGGATTCAATCCTTTTTTCTGCTCGACCCCTTTTGGGATTTTCTTGAGTTACTGCGAGGGTTTCCCTTCCCTTGGTTGTATATGATTTATTGGGAAGAAAATCTTGTCCTTTATTCTTTTATGGTTGGGAAATATGAACTCAAATGTTCCGAGTTCCATGTTCTTGGAACGAGATCACCGTTGGGCCTGTATAGCCGATATGTGTCGGATATGACTTCTTGATGGAAAATTAGGGGTCCTTCCCAATTTGGACCGAGAGGACCATCTGCTGGGTTCTTGGTGTTAGCCATTACTCTTTGCAGTACTAATTCGCATTTAGTGAAGGTTCTAGCTTTGACCTTTGAATTGTAATATTTCGTGATCCTTCTTTGGTATTCAGCGGTTCTGATTGTTGCCTCATCCCTTAGTCCCTGTATCAAGTCTAGTGATTCTTTCCTTAACTCCTGGTTGGGGTCGAATGTGCATGCCACCCTTTTAGGTGATGGAATTTCGACCTCAACCGGAAGCATAGCTTCGCATCCATATGTTAGGAAAAAAGGGGCGTATCCAGTAGCTGTTTTGGTAGAATTTCTATATCCCCATAGCACTACTGCCCAATTTCCTTTGGCCTGATTTAGGAGTTTCTTGAGGATTGTCTTAATGGTCTTATTTGCGGCTTCCGCAACTCCGTTAGCTTTCAGGTAGGCTACCGAGGAGAAACTTTTTATAATTCCATTTTTCTCACAAAATCGGGTGAACTCTTCGCATTCGAATTGTGTTCCGTTGTCCAATATGATCTTATGAGGGATTCCGAAGCAGGTAACAATATTTTTTGATAAGAAATTTAATGCCTTTTAGGATGTGATAGTCGGAAGGGGTTCCGCCTCCACCCACTTGGTGAAGTTGTCGATAAATACTACGGCATATTTGGCTCCGCCCTTGGCGAGTGGTAAGGGCCCAATTAAATCTATCCCCCATATATCAAAATGCCAGAGGCTCGATATAGTGGTTAGGTCGATGGGAGGAAGTCGTGGCACCTTCGAGTACTTCTGACATTTATCGCATCTCTTGACGTACTCGACCGCTTGACTAACCATCCGTGGCCAATAATAACCTTATCGCATGACCCTTTTGGCCAGCTTAATCTCGCCGGAATGGTCCCGCACAATCCTTCATGAGCTTCTTTTAATAGGCTAAGTTCATCTTCGAAACTTACACATCTTATGTAAGGAAGTTAATGTCCCTTTTTATAAAGTATGTCGTCTATGATCACGAATGTAAGAGCTTGGTGTTTTATCTTTCTTGCATCTTTCTTACTAAGGGGTAATGTCTCTTTTAGGAGGTAGTCCATTACTGGTGTTATCCGCGTAGTTTCATGTTGGTGGCATGTTTCCGTTATGGGGGATTCCCTCTCGGAGTTCCCTTCTTGGTCTTCTTCGTCTCCCCTTTTCAAGGCTTGGGATCTGGTCAAAACTAATAACTCTTTTCCCATTTCCGATTTTTCTTGTTTAATGCTAGGCTTTTCCTGATATCCCACCGGCACTATTCGGGTTTCGGGAGCTCCTTGGGAGCTGGCTAATTTGGCTAGCGAATCCGCGTGGGTATTCTCCCGTAGGGTATTTGATGAATCGAGAAGCCTTAAATAGGGAAAGCATCTTTAATACCCTCTTCATGCATAGGATGAGCCGCTTGTCCTTGGTTTGATATGTCTGTTTATTTGGTTTACCATTAGTTGCGAATCGCTGAAGATTTGTATCCTCGGTATCTTTAACTGTAGAGCCAGATTCAAACCAGCTATTATGGATTTGTACTCAGCCACATTGTTAGTTGTCGGGAACCCTAAATTCATAGCGTAGTGCAAGCGGTGTCCGTCAGGGGTGATTATAATGTAGCATGTCCCTGCTCCCTGCTCGTTGGAAGCTCCATCTACAAAGAGTTGCCATTTGGTCTTTAAGCCGTTTTCTTTACTCGACTGTTCTAAAATGAAGTTCGTGCACTCATTTACGAAATCTGCGAGAGCTTGCCCTTTGATTGCTGCCCGAGGATGGAACTCAATTTCGTATTGATTAAGCTCAATACCCCATTTAATTAGCCTCCCTGAGGTTTCCGGTTTGTTGAACACTTGTTTGAGCGGGAAGCTAGTTAAAACTTTAATAGGGTGAGCCTGGAAAAACTTCTGAGCTTTCGTGCGGTAAGGATCAAGCTATACGCTAGTTTCTCTATGATAGGGTATCGAGTTTCCGCATTTTTAGCCTTCGGCTAACATAATAGATAGGATGTTGAGTCCTATCATTCTCCCTTATAAGGACCGAGCTTAATACATATTTGGAGACAGCCATGTATAGGTATAGATCTTTTCCTTTCTCGGGACAGGACAAAATCAAAGGTGTTCCCATATAAACTTTTAATTCCTGGAATGCCTTCCTACACTTCTCGTCCCATTGAAAATTCTTCTTTTTCTTTATGACATCGAAGAAGTGAACACATTTATCGGTTGCTTTAGAAATGAACCTGCTCAGTGTCGCTACCTTCCCATTAGGCTCATGACTTCCTTGCTAGTTTTAGGTTACTCCATGTCCTTAATGGCTTGTATTTGGTCCGGGCTAGCTTCAATTTCTTTCTCGCTTACCACATATGCCAAAAACTTCCCCGATTGAACCCCGAAGGAACATTTTTGATGGTTTAGCTTCATTTGATAACTTGTTAGGACACCGGACATTGCTTCCAGGTCTTTTAGATGATCTTCTGTTTTGGTGGACTTCACTAGCATGTCATCTACATATACTTCCATATTGTGCCCTATCTGTTCTTGGAACATTTTGTTTACCAGCCTTTGTTATGTTGCCTCTGCATTCCTCAAACTGAAGGGCATTACTTTAAAACAAAATGTTCCTCAGTCGATGATAAAGCTTGTATGTTCCTCATCGGGTTTGTGCATGGGATTTGGTTGTACCCCGAATAAGCGTCCATAAGGGATAGTATCTTGTGTCCACTCGTGGCATTAACCAACTGATCGTTCCGTGGATGAGGGTAACAATCTTTCGGACAAGCTTTGTTTAAATCCGTGAAATTAACACACGTCCTCCACTTCCCATTGGACTTCTTCACCGGCACGGGATTGGCTAACATTTTGGGTAAAAGACCTCTCAAATAAACCTGTTAGCTTCCAACCTTTTGACTTCCTCCTTCAGGGCCTTTATCCGGTCTCTATTATATTGCCTCTTCTTCTATCGAACCGGGGTTATCGAAGGGTCGATGTTTAAGGTGTGGCTCAGAACTAAAGGGTCGATACCAACCATGTCTGAATGAGTCCAAGCGAAAACATCTTTGTTGAGGTGTAGGAAGCGAATTAGGTCGCTTCAAAGAGGTTCCGTCAGCCTTTTCCCTATGTTGATGACATTTATCTTTCAGATCAGCGTTCACTTCTTCTACTTCTTCTGTTGGTTTTATCCTTTCGATGTCTCCTCTAGAGTCCAAATCTGTGACGATTTTCCCTTCTTCAGTTGAGTTTACCACATCGGACCTTTTCCTCTTCCTTTTCAAAGAAACGTACCTACCATTGGTGCGTTTGTTAGTCTTATTTATTCTTACCTTAGCTTCGAATGAGGGACGTAAGAATCCCTTATCTGAAGGCATAAAAACAATAGAAGAATCAAAATACGAAGAATACTCCCTTTTGTATTTTTCAACCATCGTGAAGTACAACTTGTAGGAGCTAAACTGTTCTCCCCTAGTGATACCCCATCCCTATTTGGTCAGAAATTTTAACATGGGATATTGGAAGAAACGAATGCATCCATCCCCTCTAAAGCCAGTCGCCGAAGAAGGCGTTGTAACAGGACAGTTGATCTATCACGACGAAGAGAGTTTCGAAAGTCCTGTGAAGAAGGGACAACCCTACTTGAACCAAAAGGTTGATTTGACTCACAGGAGTTGACCCCTTGTTGTTGAATCCGAAAATTGGTTCGTTGCTGGGCTCCGGCTTCTTTTCGGAAATTCTCATCTGATCAAAGGTGTGCTTGAAAATGACATTGACAGCGCTTCCGGTATCCACAAATATTTTAGAGACGACCGAAAGCCCTATTTTTGTCGTTATCATGAGGGGGTCGTTATGTGGGTGACGGACCCCTTTCGTCATTTCTTCCGGAGAAACCAGGTTATGCATTTTAAGGGCATAACACGCGCTCTTCAATAATGGTTCTTCTTGGATGGAGAAGAATCCCTCCAAGACTTCCTTCACATATTGGTTCCTGGCCTTCAGATAGCTTCCGACAGGGTGTGGCCCTCCATGGATCACAATGATTCGGTTTACGAGAGGCTCTAAATCTAGGTTGTTCTCTTCTATAGTGACTCCTATCGTGTTCACAAAAACCTTCTGTTGTCCTCCTACACGTAGAGCTGGTACCGGTTTATTTGAAACAAATTTCTTCAGGTGTCCCTCTCGGATTAGTTTCTGGATAATCCCATCCAACACCTTGCACTCATCTGTCTTGTGCCCATTAGTTTTATGGAAATCGCAGTATTTACCACCGGCATGAGGTTCGGGGCAATTTTTGGCTTTGAATGAGACAGGGAAATTATTGACCCTTTCTTTCGCAACAAAATACACATACAAGATGGGCTTGTTTAAGGCAACCGAGTTGGTGTTAGAGTCTTCCCACCTTGACCTCCTATGATTCCCTTCCGGGAGCTTTCCTCCGAAGTTTGGCCTTCCTCCTTCCCCTCGAGGCCTGAACTTCCCCTTCGTGAAGTATAGCTCATCCATGCAGATAAAATTGTCGGCTTGGAAATGGAAGTCTTGTAAGTCCTTGCAACCGTGGATATATAACTCCTTCCAAAAGGGGGTGTTCTCAATCAACCCTGAGTGTACAACAATCAGCTTGTCGCGGTCATTCATATCCTTGGCCTTTAAGGCTTCGATGTTGAACCTTTTCAGATAGTCCCCTAGAGACTCCCCTTGCCTCTGTTTGATGTTGGCGATGACCGTATAGTCTACGTTTAGATCTTTGCAAACACGGAACTGCGCGGAGAATTCGTAGGAGAATTGCTTCCATGAGTAAATGGTGTTATCCCTATACCGGCGATACCACTTCGCTGCTGCCCCTTGGAAGGTTACCGGGAAGAGGTGGCACCTGACGGCTCCGGAAGCGTGGTAAAGATCCATCTGGCTGTCGAAAGCCATCAGATGATCGTAGGGGTCAGTCGTTCCTAGATATTTCATGGTGGGAACTTTGACTCTTGACGGTATTATGGTTTCTCATCGATGAACGATGCTACTCTTTTATTGTCATTAACCTTGTCATCCTGGGTTCTTTTCCCTTGCTTCCTAGTAAGTCCTTAATGGTTTTCTGAGTGTCATCTTTGATGTAAGCTTCCGTGTTGTCATAGTTTTCTCTTTTGGGGTCATAGCCTTTGGAGGTGGAGCTCCCAGATTGTTCCTGCTCGCATAAATTCCCTTGATGATCTACTCCCATCAGACGAGACTTCATTTTCTTGAAAGAAGTTGCCTTAAGCTTTTCCTTTACTTCTGATTGCTGAACAGGGGCCTTCCTTTTTGGAGACTCATTCGTCTCTCTCTGACTAGATCTGGTGAGTTTTGAGGACTTCTACACCTGGACGGCGTCAACCTTAGCCTGCACTTCTTGGAATTGCTTTTCCAAGACCGAGATCCTTGCGACATTATCTTCCATGGCGTTTGAGTTTGGTGGCAGTTGCAGATTGGATGTGATTCCCTTTTCCTTGTTATTTGGGTTGAGTGCTGGACCCTCATTTCCTTCAAGGGTGGCGTTGGGATCCAGCTCTTTGCTTCGATCCTCCATTCTCTTCGATTTCATCTTTCCTGCTATGGAGCAATAAACACGCCAAATTATGTTTTACAAAGTGACCACAAGGTCGGAGGTTCAGGCCGTCCTTCTGGCGCCAAAATGTAAACGATATTTTTCGTCAACACCCGGATTACAATGTGTAATGTATGCGTTCATGAGATTTATCGTTGTCATGACTCAGAACCTCCGAGATATAGTCATAGGCATGTGACTTTAAGATGAATCACCTTCCTCGGGGCATCAGAATTCTTTAACCTAGCAGTCATTAGCCTTACCCGTGGAGGGTGAATACCATACATATTACACGATGGTATTTCGATTTGACCCCGGGGAAGGTTATTTATCTCGATGTCTTTATGCTTCATGGAACCGATGAGCTTCTAAGCTATGATAATGATATTATGTATTCCAACAAGAAGAAAAAACACTAACACTTCCCTTGAGCTCAAGGACGAAGGCCTCGCTATATTCGTTAATTCAGATGATCCCTTCGTGTCAGGTTTGCCAAAAAGAGAAGCATGAATCACGATGTGGATCGGGTTAGGAATTTGCAGACGATCTCCTTACATCAATGATCGGGAAGCGTTAGGATCAGCATGAGGATATGGATCAATCATGGCAGATCCTTTAGACGAGAAGGGGACTTCGTGTTTCCACAAAGCCCTCTTCCTCCGCCGCTGGGGCGCCTTGGTTGACCTTCTCATCAGAAAGGTTAGTGTTAACTCACTGTTTCATCATTATGACACTACAAGATTATCAAATCGTAAGATGAGTGAGACTCGGAATTCTCGATTCATAGTTTTCAGATATATTACAAGAATAGATGGTTTGCTCTTCTTGAAAAGAAAGGAACTTAATTGAGAAATGAAAAGTGCGTCCCCTTTATAGAGTTCTTGGGGTTCTATTTATAGTGAATCTGGGGTCCCTCTATCAGTAGGGTGTTGGGCTCGAATGATTTCTGTCGGCCTCTATTTTCTTTGGTCTCGGGTATCTGGCTATCAGTCATTCTCGTGGTGCCAGTTGCGGTCTTCGAAGTGAGGTTCCAGGGTGAATTGGGGGCCTCCCTAAGGCGGAAAGGAGCTTGTTGTCGAGACCTGTTGCGGAGGTGTTTCGAATTTCTCGGCGGATGCTTCCAAGTGTCGGTCCTTTGGCGTAAACTTTCAGATGTAGGCTTTCGGCTTTATCGTAGGTGCTTAGAGGGGCCCGCCCTCACGATGTTCGTGTACACCCGTCGATTTAAAACCATTGATGGTTCAGGTACTAGGTGGATTAGTACGTGTAGCCTGTATCCTTACTTTGAGCCTTGGCTTAGCCTTCCAGTTTGACTCCCTGGAAGGTAGCTTCTGGTGATACCCACGTTACTAATGAAGGTAACCCCTTCATTATCTATGGAGCCATTTTTTCAGGAGTCGGTTATGGACCATCTTTATACTCTGACCCGCTACCCTTCTTCTTCTGATGTGTTGGCGTTATACCAGTTAATTCCTGGCGGGTAGACCATGCCGGATGAACTTTTGTTGACGCTCTGTAGGTTTCGGGCCCCTTATTTTCAAAAAGGGGTATCGGCCTGAGTCGCTCTTGAATTCTTCATCCCTTCTTTTTATTCCTTCGACATCCCTTCACTGTCAACCTGCGTTAAGATCATTTTGGTAGTGAAACCCAGAGTTTTATGGGATAGGATGTGGGGTAACTCTTAACCAGTATAAAATTCTGGTGTGTTCTTACTTTTATAGCTTTTTATTTATTATTATCCGCATCTACGTTTGAATCTGTTATCATCTCATATCTATGAGTTTCATTTCATTCTAAATAACTCAAAAATGTTTAAAGAAATTTGTAAAATCCATTAAACACTATTCACCCCTTCTAGTGTTTAGTTTCCCTTAAGATCCTTAATTCGCATTCCCTAACAATCGTGTATGAAAATGCATCTGGAATTAGTTCAAAAAGGTAGACAACAATGGGACAATCCTATATTTATTTATTTTGTTGACTCCAAACCCCATACCCATTTTTCAAAGCGTATGTCAACAGGATTTGGAAGCCAATACGTGATTTTATCATTTTCTCTAAAGAGGATGATTTCTATATTAACAAATTTTATAGGAACGGCGATTGTGATAGGATTTTTGAGGGCGGTCCTTATTTTTACAATAGGAAATTAATGGTGATGAAACAGTGGTCGGTGGGTGTTAAGCTTAACAAGTAGATTTTACATTTTATTCCTATATGATTCTATCTCCTAGGATTGCCTCTTGATTATTGGAAAGAAGAGGGAATAAGTCATATTGTGCCTATTCTTCGTACTCCTCTTAAACTTGATATGTTTACGGAAGAAATTATAGAGATTGCCATTGCATGGGCGTTGGTTTAAGTTTCTAGTTCTTTTTCATTTCCCAAACATATTCCAATTTTGGCAGAGGATGATCATTTAGTTATGTAAGTAGTTGAGTATGAACGGTTTGAACATAGGTGTTTGAATTGTAATTATTTTAGATATTAGAAAATGTTTGTTAGTTTACCAAAGTTTGGATCTCGAAGCACATGATTCCTCGCTTTGGTCCTATGAATTCATTAGAGATAGATGCTAATGTGCAACAGTTTAGTTCTTAGCCTTCGATAGATCCTCCTTCTTACGACCTTAATGGTTCTGTTGTGCAACATGGTGAAGGTGATGAGACACAAAAGTAGATTCTGATCCATAATGAATGTGATATGCCATCTACTAAGCCTGAAGATATGGATTCAGTAGCTATTGTCGACAATGAGGAAGCTTCTACTTGTAATAGCGGAGACAACATAACTTTAGAACATCAAGGAGCAAGAATAAATGCAGTTCATAGGGGTAGAAGAGAGGAGGTGATTTTCGAGTTTCAAGCAGATATGGACTCTGAAGTGATTGATAACCTTGAATGGAACTCGTTGGCTAGTCATATAAAAGGAAATAAGAAGAGAGTAAAAAAGTTTAAAAGCCTGATAAGCCTTTCTCTTTCTGGTCCTGGTGCTTCTTCTGGTTCGTAATGTTTGTTTGGTATGGAGCGGAGGTGTATTTCAAATTCCTATAGGTTATGCAGATTGTCTTACTTATTTGAATGGTCTGCTTAGATTTAGAACATAGAGAGCGCCTTCTGTTTTATGTCTTTAGTTTGTACATGTTGTTCAGTACGAGTGAGTATTTGAGAGTGAATGGTCTGTCACTTATTTGAAATTGTATGACTAAAGATGTAAACTCTCTCTCTCTCTCTCTCTCTCTCTCTCTATATATATATATATATATATATATATATATATATATATATATGTAATAAAGTACCAATTTTCTAATAAAATTGTTGAAAAATATTACTATCTCATTAATGCTAGTACTAACTTAGTGTGTAAAGGTAGATATAAAAATTGCAAAGGGAAACATGGTCTTATGGGTGCTGAAATTCATTTTATATTTTAAAGCACTATTTCACTTTATATACGTACAGTTTATGTGTTCATCTTCTTCTTACTTTTTAAATATTTTTCTTCCTTTTTTGTGCTTCTTGTTCTCACATCTTTCTTTTTAACGGTAACTCACATTAAAAAAGTAGAAGAATTAAAATGAAAAAAAAAAAAAAAAAAATCATTTCTGCAATCCACTTACAATATCTATTTCAACAAAAAAAAATGCTTCCAAAAGTTCAAACAGAAGAATGTATTTGGAGTAAAATCATGAGATAAGCTATGTTTGTCTTTTCATGGCATATTCTTGTTTCTACTAGTGGTTTGGAGTTTTCTAAGTGGTGTTATTCATGGAGGGGCTCAATGCAGAGCAAAACCAAAGTCTATAGCTTTTTATAGGTGTTAAGGTATGTGTTTTTAGGACAAGGGAATGACGATTGAATGAATGTGGGATTGGAATGAGTCAAGGAAGCGAAATATCATCTTAAATCAGCTTTTGTTGGTGATGGAAGCAAATTTGTGTTGCGCGTGTTTTTGAGGGGAAGGAGAGTTACATGGAGTTTGGTCAATTTTGGCTTTGGTAATTTAGGTGCAAGGTGGCGGGTGCCAAAGTGAAGAGGAGGCAATGAGGCGTCGTTGATGGTGTAGGCTTTGGGTTTCAGATGGTGGTTGTTGGGGCGACATGCACGGATCCACGTACGTATTTGGTTTAAGAAATTTAATTGAGGAGAAGAAGAAAAATGGACGTATGAGAATGGGGCTCACATTTTTGATAAATTTATATATTTATGTTGTAATAGTTAAAATCTTTATATCTTGCTCATTTTAATCCAAACAAGGAATGGATTTTTGTGTTGTGTTTCTGTGCACGATTACAACACCGTAGTATAGTTAATTGTTAGATTAGGTTAAGTAAAAATAACATGACATTTTAAATTAAAAAAGTTTAGGTAGTGTTATTTTAAATAATAGCATCGTTTCGATTGCTCACCTAAATTATATATTGTTTATCTAGCCAAATAAAATACTGTCAAGTTAATCAGAATAATATAGATCATTACAGACATCTATTGAGCAGAATTAAAACTTATTCTATGCTTACTAAGTGATAGTTTGAACTATACAATTATTTGTTATCAATATTGACTGATATGGATTAATAAACTATTGATTATTGATTGTTGAATGCTAAAACCTTTGTAACTTGGCCATTTTTTGCATCCAACATTTATATTTGGATCCCTTAGACATGTAAAATTAAGGTGACTTTTTTAAGTACCATTGTGATGGCTAAGCCTCAAATTGAAACTATTTTTAGTTATTTAAATTCCTAAATGGAATTACCTTTAACAACTGAATATTCTGTTTAGATTGGTTTAAGAAGTATTTATAAAGGATTTTAAAAATTAATGAAGTATTTTAAGTTTGGTTTAAGTTGATTTTATTGTTAAGACTAATTTTATTAATTAAGTGTAAATTTATTAATGATGCTTCAAAGCTTAAGTTCGTTTACTAATTATATTTTTATTTAGCAGTTAGTTAGTAATGATGTTTTAAACATAACTTGTACAAATTTTAATTAAGAAGTTAATTATAACTATTGTAATTAATTAAAGGTTAATTATAGTTCAATGATTTATTAAAGGTTAAATCATTGTTCAAATTATTTATTTTAGATTAAATACTAATAATTTATTCAAAAAGGATTTTAAATATTCATTTAATCAATAATAAAGCTTTTTAGTCATTATTTACTTATCAAATAAAGATCATTTCAATTTCTAAATTATTCATTTAACAATTTACTATTATCTAGTTATTTATTTAAAGGTTTAGTAAATATTTAAACAATTATTTAAAGGATATAATTGTTCAATTATTATTTAATGGTTGATTATTATTTAATTAATAAATGTTTAAGATCATTATTATCTTAATTTTAAAGTAATCAAGTTGATTTCATATTTATAAATGATTATTTTGCTTAATTTATTAATTATGATATTATAAGTTGATTAATATTTTTAAAATAAGGCATTCAAATTAATTATTTATTTTGATAACAAGGATTAGACTTTATCAACTACTTTTTAAATGTGATTAAAAAGTTAATCAGTTTATTCAATTATGAGGTTTGGATTGAAACGTATCGTTTCACAAAGTGTATACAAGATAAATCATTTGTTATAGTTAATTAATTTATTAACTAGCAAGTTTCAAGTTAATCCTACTAATTTCATAATAAGCTTTATATTTAATATTGGATTTGAAGTTGGATTTAAAGCTGTTGAGTCAATTGTGATTAAAGGAATTTTGTTGATTAAAGAAATCATGTAAATGTGTTATAAATTAGAAAGTGGATCTGAAAGAAATATAAGTTTTTAGAACTTATTTTGGAATGAATTGCATATGGAATTTGATCAACTTAAGTTATACATTTAGAATTGAGATAGTAAACTTACGTTATTCTAAAGATGATGATGGAGTCGAGCCAGGGTCCGAGAGATAAAAAATAACCTAATTTAAATAAGCTCATTTTAATCTGATGAGTCATATTTGTGTGAGATCGATAGTTGATATTGGAATTTATATCCTTATTTCCATAAATGATTGGTTACTTAAAAAAAACAAAGTGTTAGAAGTTAAGTGAAGTGATCTGGGTTTTGGTAACCTACTAAAAGTAAATCAGAAAGGAGAACCATCTTAATTGGTATTGAAAAATATACTTATATCGAAGGATAAAGTATAAACAACCTAATTAATAAAAAGATAAATTAAACAAGGCTTAGTGATTGCCATAGAAAAACTAGTTTATATATTGATGTGTGTTATTTGATAGTTAAATAACCAATTATCGAATCTAGACGAAAATATTATTTTGGAAATATCTTAAGGAAATGCTTGAATCCGGCAGCATATTCATCCTTATTAGTGATTCACTGTACATATAGATCTCGTTTGTTTCCTAAGACAAGGGATAATGATATTCGTCCACTAACAGTGAGGAGGTGAACTCCACAGTTATCAGTATCTATTTATTTTTTAAAGAACCAAGGTTAAGTATTCCAAAAAATATCGACTATCGTTTCATCGAGACTGGGATCAAACCAAGTATCCAAAAACCACTTCAAGTTGACTGAGCGGCGGATGTGGAAGATATTGAAGATGATGAAATCAAGGGAAAGTTGAAGGCTAGAGTTGATGGAAGAGACTTTTAGGATGGAAATGACTACTTGTTGAGAACTAGAGCGTTTCTATTTAGCTAACATGATATATATTGAAGCAGTAGTCCCCACATTCTAAAATCTTCGTATTGCGAAGACTACTTATTACTATTCCTAAGGGTGATTCTCGATAAGATATAGTAAAAGAAGTGCCTTCAGTTCGTTCAAACCTAGTATAATTTGTATGGATAAATGTCATACGTCACATTTATAATCCTTGCACATTGGTTTTTACAGGTCTACATCTATTGGTAGTGTAGAGGGTGAACCCTCTTTTACTGAATACCATTCCTTGAGTCATACAAACACAAGGGTTGTATTTTTATGGGACTTAATTGGTGTGTCGGAAATGATGAAATGGCATTCCAAGGATAATGTTGAAGAAAGGTAGAGACATGACCATTAACCTCATCTACTAAGAAAAAATAGGGTATGCTCCCGAGCCATGTGGTGGCCCACGTTAGTATTTGTTGACTACTCTAATGTTGTGTGTATATATATATATATATATTAAAATAATTCAATTTCTTTTGTAATGTTTAGTTATATATTATCCGTTATCCTTTGCGATTGTGGGACTTTCTTCCCTAATGATTTGGTTTTTTGACACTTGGATGTTCGACACGTGAATACCATGGATGTATTAGTGTCGACTCTAAGGATAAAAAAATTGGGTCGTTACACACTTCTTTTCCATTGTGCTAAGCCAGTTGGCATTCAAGATGTTACCATTAGAACAATTTATAAGGAATCATTGTTTACATCTATTATACTTTGATAAGTTTCCCTTTATATTTCATTTAAGCTATTAAATTTATTTTTTGGAAATTCAAATGCTTATATATGAAAATTTGTATTTTGATTTGGAAAGTCTGAATGCTTACTAATGTTAATTTTATCTTTTTTTACTTAATATTGTTTGTGTACTATTAGCACCAAAATAATCAGGGAGAAGTAGGTGTCAGAACTAAGATGAAGGGATGTCAAGACTAGTAGTCCTTCGGCAGAGATAAGATTATCCCATTCAACATCTGCTTTCGAAGCCAGAAATCAAGAAGAAAAGAACTCTGTTCGGTAGCAAAAGCCCCTACCAGTGAAACCCGAAGGGTATAATCTCCAAAACGGATACTTTTAGAGAAGAGGAAGGAAGCTAAGAGTTCTGTTCTACTAGGAAAACTCCTATCGGCATAAGCTGAAGGGCTCTGTCACCAGAGTTAACATCCCCAAGCATATAGTGCTTAATTTAGTATTCTTGTTGATCAACCCAAAAGGAGAATACTAAGAAGCCTAAGCCTCCACTAATTAATCATCACAAGCAATTTTTGAAGAACAATGAAAGACGAAGTCGTAAGCAACACCAAAAGTTGAAAGCTCATACAAGCTTATTTCTCCAGCAGCTAGCCAAAGCTTCAACGTTCGAAAGCGTTCGCTGGAGGAAGCTTCAGTGGCACTGTATTACTCCTTCAATAGACAGCGAGACGAGCCTTCGCTAAACCTCTGCATTTGCTTCCACAGAACATCCGAGAAAAGGTCCATTTGATGAGAGGAGCTCCAACCTGCACCTATAAATACGACCCTAGGGATCTAGAACCGGGATCCAATTTCTTATTCTAAATCTCATACCCAGAAGTTTGAGTTGTAAACACTAACTCGTAAACCAATTTGGGGGATAAAGTTTGTATTCATAGAAACTTATCCCACGAGAACACCTTCCGGAACTATATGAAAGGTCTTAAGCTTGGAAATGAGCTAACCATATCTATTTTGAGAATTGGAACGTTCGAAATGTTATGTTTACCACAAGTCGATGGTTCCCTAAGACAGGTTAGATCGGCTAGGGTCCAAGATCCTTTTCCAACCACCTGATAAGCCTTTCGTGAACCAAGTCAAAACCAAATTAACTTACAGTGAAGCAATGGTTTCTTAAGATAATCCAAACTAGGAAGAACCCAATATTCCCTTTCATAAGACCGAAAACCCTTCACCAGTCTCACCGAAAGAGTATCAAAATGACCTACATGGATTTTTACCACAAGAATAGTAAGGATTCCAGGTTACATACAGAGAATTAATAGCCTGACTGAAAGGTTCATACCAAAACCAGTTGACTAACATCAACCGACACTGATTCTGTAGGGAACTCAAGCTATCTCCCGATGATCCTCAACCCCCGCCGTACCGATATCTTATCATTATCTTATTTTCTATAGGAATTTACTTTTGGAAGTCACCAAAAGCATCTAAGAAGAGCTATTTTATGGAAATGGTCTCCAAGTTTAATACAATCCTTTCCCAAGCAAAGGAATCTACCGGAATACACTGTTTTGTGCGTTAACAATATATTTGGATAACATTTTTGGCGCTAGAAGGAGGGCTTGAACCTCTGAATCCCCTTAACCTCTATATTTAGAAGAAAAAAAAATCTATTAAGAAAAATAACGAATGGATTCGAATATAAAAGAATTTGGGAAGGATTATGAAGGATCGATAAAAAAAGATTTTATCTTCAAATATGATTTTCCATATGAGCTATGGACAAAAGTTAATACCAAAAATAAGATATTCTACCTAGTTGGGGGTGAAATGCCCTTTATAAATTGATTAACCTAAAAAGTACTTGATGTAGTCAAGGCTCTTCCCGAAAAGGAAGCGGAAGTAAGCCTGAGGGATGTGCTTGACACCCATTAAATTCCTTGGTATACAGAGGTCCTTCACCAAGGAGGGAGGAGTATAATCCCATAGAAAATGCATCAGGTTTCAAGTCCTACGTGTCCGAAATCTTTTCTATATGGGTCTTTGACAAAACTATGTCTGAAACACAGTTAAGGATGGTGTATAACACCTCTTTAAAAAAAATTCTTTATATCTAATGAATTTAGTGATGTCGGTTGACTCAATTTAAATTTTGAGAGGAAGTTCGAAAACATTGTTAGCTTCCAAAAGGAGTTTACTATCCCTTTCATACTCAGCTTCTCATTTCCTAGAAGAATATATCTTTCCCTATAGCTTCTCAATTTGGGCCATATAATTACCAAAATTGCGATGAATATACGTCCTTTTCTTGTTTTCAAAATAATCTTTTACTTCAAGTTTTACATAATTAACCCAGTCTTCTATAACTACCTCATCTAAACTTTTCGAGAGATCCATTAAAATGTGAAACTTTGTTGAAGGACCCCAAGTTTCGATAGATGTTGATATGGAGGATTGAGTATGTAAGTTTGAAATCCCCCATCTTATAATAAAGGGACAGTTTGGCTCCAGTTCAGACTTCAAAATACAAAAAAAAACACCTTGTCTTAAAACTTAATAAATTAGATCCTTGTATTTCAAAAATCACCAAAAAACAACAACAAAACAGATCTATTACAACGGGCAATGAACGTGGTAACAGACGGTTATAATGGACTTTTTACAACTGTCTTATATTGATGTTGTATGTTTCTTCAATAGAATCGCAGTCCACTGTAATATTTTTTGCAACAGGTATTGGCCGTTGTATTATCTTCTATAACAACTATTTTTGTTCGTTGTTAAAACAATGCAAAAATTTAAAAAAAAAAAAAACAAATTGATGCAACATATATATACATATTGTACTCGAAATTGTTAAAAACCAATATAAAATATATATTCACATCATTTATAAAGTCACACGTTTAATTCCTTTTATACATATTGTCATATATTTACAAGAAATAACAAAAACCATACTTTTCCTGCACTTTATAATAAAAAAACTTGAAAGAAACAGCTTTTCATTGGTCTAAAAGTTGTCTACAGAAAACGTAGAATAGCATTCTTCAAGACTGAACAACCATATATATATATATATATATATATATATATATATATATATATATATATATATGTGTGTGTGTGTGTGTGTGTGTGTGTGTGTTTCTTCACCTCCTTAATATTCCCACTCCATGTAAGCCTTATTTCCTTTTGTTTTCTTATAAGCTCTGACACTGCATCATATGTATTACACGTTTCGTATATATATGGTTTTGCAAGAAATTTTTAGAAATAAGGGGTCAAAAATGTCAGTAGTTTCAATTTAGAAAATATTATACCTTCTTTGAATCTTATGTTGTTGTGTTGTTGTTAATTGCACATACAAACATCTGCATCATGCCTTGTCCAAGTAAGCTACATGCAAACAAGTTCAACTTTTCTATTATCAAATAGAACTATGTTTTGAACCATCTGATCAATCATATATAGTAGTTAGAAACAAAACTTTTTTACAATCAAAAGAGTTGCAACTTCTATGAAATAAATGAAAAAATGAACACAGAGTATCTAAACCAATTGATGATATCTTAAAGAAAGTGTGTATGAAATTTCCAGTGCTTGTCGTTAATTTAAGTTAGTGAAAAAGCAATAATTAGCCAGAACTTTGGTTAAACAGTTTATGGATTGGCTATAGCCAATTTGAAGAGATGCGCGCGCACACATATATATGTATTCAATATATATATATATATATATATATATATATATATATATATATATATATATATATATATATATATATATATATATACATATATATATGTATTATAGCAAAGCTCTTGTGAGTTTCAACCGCTTGTGACAATTCTTTCAGGCGCTTGTGACAGAAAGGGATGGTAATTTTCTGTGTTGTCATGCACTATGAGAAAGTGAAATAACATGCTAAGTGATTTTCTCATGATTATCCATAGCTTGAATGAAATTTCCAGATTAACATTCCCATTTAAAGTTCGAAAATTAGCATAAGATAAATGTACAGAAAATTAATCATTCCATTTTACCTAAAAAAGAGTAACATAAAAGAAAATGTCATTTAAGCTTGAAAGTAAACACTCCAAACAAGGGATTTTGTTTACAGCAAAGACTACGCTAGTGACACCAAGATTAACCATTTTAAGTCAATTAAATATTTTGGTATAAGCATGGCTGTGCAACTAACATAACTCTTAAAATTAATCAATTACCACTCACTATCGACTATTAAGTGCAAAAATAATTGCATCAAATCCAAATTAGATGGAAAAAGAGTGAATGCATCTATAAAGTATTGAGTGTAGAAGTATTTTACTAACTCAGTATCAGATCACAGAGTATTAACTTACTAACTTACAAAGAAACAAACA
This sequence comes from Allium sativum, assembly GCA_030737875.1. Lineage (NCBI taxonomy): Eukaryota > Viridiplantae > Streptophyta > Magnoliopsida > Asparagales > Amaryllidaceae > Allium > Allium sativum. Next base: position 195,232,357 of record CM060910.1, on the reverse strand, counting down.
CGTGATATAGAACCCCCTGACCACAACAATTCTTACAAGAAAGGAAAAGGATAACTATTGAAGAGCCATGCTTCTGACCAAATCATTATCACATCACAAAGTATTAACTTACTAACTCAGTGTCACATCAAAAAGTATTAACTTACTAACTCAGTATCATATCACAGAGTGAATGCAGGGTGCGCTATAATGTTTTTTTAATTACACAACTGGTTGAATTATCATGCATAACTGATATTTAATGCTTTTATTGTAGATTTTGTGCCATATCCAAGATGTTCTAGGGTCCAAATGCAATGCTAGCAGATTTTGTGCAAAAATTTTGACAAGAAAGGCAAAGGATAACTGTGCAAAATTTGAAAATGAAACGCATGCGTGGAGATGAGATAAAGGCAGAACATTGGGACACTTTTTAACGGTTCAACCGCAACACAACAGATAACAAATGGGGAAGGACCTATTATAGACTATACATTGATTTCTCCTGGAAGCCACTTATATGTGTTCATTATAAAAATACTGGTCATGCTTCTGATAACTATGATATGAGTACACCATGTCTTGTTCTGTTTTGTTGAATGTGGCTTTGGAATTAAACTTTTAGTGTATCCACTCTGTGGTGAAATAATATAAGTATATGATATAGTGTTTTCATGTATATGCATCATATTTCAAAATTATTATGAAAATGGCATCTGTATCTATATGAGCTTCGACTGACCTGCTTATTACAAACCAAAGGTGCACTAATACATGCATAGCTCTAACAAATTCGAACCAGCAACATGCTTCCTTCCTTCCTCAAAACATAACTAACATTTGATGAATACGAGTGGTAAATTAATATCATTATATATCATATGACCTCAACATGACATGTTCCTTCAGATAAATCAATGCATACATTAGGACTAGGGCTGTTATGGTAACGGTAAATTTACCATTACCATACCATTACCAGTCGATCGGTAACCATTTTTGTTTGCAATCGGTATACCAATTAAAACGGTATGGTAACGGTAAATTTACCAGTTTTAACGGTAAATTATCGGTAACATTTCTTCAATACCAGCGGTAACGGTAATTTTACCAGCTAATTTGAAATATATATGTATTCATCTAATATGCTTTATTACATGCATTAAAACCAAATTAATGATTATATTTAGTTCAATAATCAGATGGAAATTTCTAAAGTTCAATTACTTTCTTTCTCATTTATGTTTTTTTATAAACTAACACTAAATATAGTATAATAAAGATGCACTGTATACAAAAAAGTCAAGATATAAACTTTGATGGACAAATGGTAATTTACCATTACAAGTGTAACGGTTACCAGATTATCGGCATATCAGTCTTCGGTATATCAGTCGATCGGTAACGGTAAAGGTAAGCAATTTTGACTTACCAGTGAAAACTGTATGGTAACGGTATTTGCCAAACGGTAACGGTAACCATTACCATAACAGCCCTAATTAGAACGATAATTGCGAGCGCAATCAAGCCATAAATAAAAAAGTACAATCACAACTTAGTTTATAATATAATTCAACAAATTAGTTGTAAACCTGTAAGTTAATTAATTATTAATACAGTTGTCCATTTTGTTGATTCTGGCCGTGCTTCCTGTATTCTTTTGAATAGGAATACACGTAATAATGTCTACCACTGCTATTATGCTGTAAATGATGAAAGAATCATCTGACCAAATCATCTACTTGAATTACCAATGAGATAAGTAAGTGTATTTACACGTCTCCTCTTTGATACATTCAAATATATAATTAGTTAGACATGGTTAATTGAAGTAGTTTTATTACTTGAAGAAGGGACTAACATCCTTTTGCTTTTACAAAGTGATATGCACAGTTAAGCAGCGTTTCTTATCATCTTGGGATATTATTCAACTGTTACCGCCATGCAATGAATCAAAAAGAAAAAAGGGATAATACAGAACAAACTAAACATTTCTGAGGAGCAATAATATACGAAGAAATTGTTTAACCCCAACCGAGTAAAGGAAAATTAATTACTTGTTGTTTGGATCAATGACAAAGCGTCTGAAAATTCCATTCCTAGTAATACGCTCCCCGAAAGGCAATGGGGGCCTGATGGCGTGGGTGAAAGGAGCCAAACAGCTTCCGCGAGGAGATTTAATCCTATCCTGTAGCTCGTCAATCTCGTACTCTGAGTCGTTTGAATTTGAATTTGAACTCGAACTCGAGTCTGAATTCAAAGGCGGGGCTTTTCCGTCATGATTTTGAGTGACGAGAAGGAGGTTAGTGAATTTGGATGGACGAATGGGAGGACAGGGCAACGGAAGGGAGGACGAGGTAGGCGACTATGGTTTTAGAGAGAATCTGATGTAGTGGGGGGGGGGGGGGGGGGAGAGGGAGAGATTAAGAGGACCAGCGCAGGGAGTTTCGGGAATTTGGGAATTAGGGTTTTGGAGGAGGACCAACGTAGGCGTTGTGAATTCGGGAACGAGACAAAAAAACCAAAGCGGGAAAGAAGATTCAAGAGAAGATGCAGTAAAATTTTTGAAAAGAAATGCCGTCAGCAGAAAATTATTTACGGAAGAGTTACAAAAGATTTTTTTAAATATATATAAAAATAACATTTTAAAACTTGATGTTTGTACTTTACAAATTCATATTTCTTTTTAGCACTTTCAAAACATGAATTCTGAATATTATCTAAAGTTAAAACATTGTTAATTTTTTTATTTTTAGAGTCTAAATTTGTTAGTCGTTCGAAAACCATTTGAATACAAACAGATAGTCTCAACCGTTTTGTCTATTTGTAGTTTGAACTCAAATTCAACTAATAAATAAGATATACCATTTGTAAATTGAATTAGCTTGTTGGTTGTTTGTTTTTAGAGATATATTATTTTATATACTGTTATATCCATTTATTTTTATAATTTAAATTTATTTATTGTTTGTTGTTTGATATTTGAATTTATTTGAAATGAATTTTATAAATATTTTAAAATTATTGTTAGACATTTTAAGATTATTAATTTTTTTTTAAGAATTAAATGTAGTTATCAATTATAATTATTAAGTAGTAAATAATAAATTATCAAATGTTAATTAGTGAAAATGTGAATTAATTAAATATTAATTATTACAAGTTATAAATAATCACTAATTATTATAAGTTATAAATGATTAATTATTAAATATCAATAAATAATATAGTATAATTATTAGTAATTATTAATGTAATATTATAGTTAAAGGCAATAACATATATAAGTTGTAGAACATCATTGAATTAAATCCAATATGCATACAATAATATAAAGAAAACATTATTTAAAATTGACATATATTACAACGTTGTAAAATTGGCATCTATTACAACAGCCCTGAAACAACCGTTGTAATAGCATTTATTACAACGGGCAGTCCATGCCCACTGTAAAAGGGTATTGTACAGGCATCTATTACAACCGTCTAGGAAGTGACCGTTGTAATAAATTTCTATTACAATGGGCATTCCGTGTCCGTTGTAAAAATGGACGTTGTAATAGGTTATTTTTGTTGTAGTGAAAAACAAAGTAAAAATTTGCCAAACTTCAAATTTTAATTCAAAAACATAATCATCCTCATATTCAAGCAAAAAAAAACTACAAAAAAACGACTCAAAAAAAAATTATTCACATTCCAGCGAATTTCAACAAATTTTCGTAACACTGCTGACAACATAACAACTATTTCTAATAATTACAATTTTTCATGCAAACTTTATTGATTTGGTTCAATATTTTAAATTTAAAACCTATACTTATTTAGACATCCTACTATTGTAGAAAAATAATAAAAAAATGAAAAAAATTGAATACAAACAAAAAATGTTTCATTTTTAGAAAAATTGTAGTAAAAGAAGCCATTATTTACCATATTTGTTGGCATTTCAACAATTTTTTCACATAATAGCACACATATACAATACACTGTAAGATAACTGCAGATACATCAACAATTATTCAGAATAATTACAGATGTTGCTGCAACTTTTTTCTATTTTTATTACCAGCAATACATTGTGTGAATAATTGCTGAAATGTCAGTAATTTTTGACAAAAAGTGCTGATATTTTAGATTTTTTTGCATAATCCTTCCGTAAATATTTACAATTTTTTAAATTTTCTTATGCAACAACGCGAAAAAACTGAAAAGCACGTTGCTATAGTAAATAGGGACCCTCTTTGCATATGAACTTAGGGAGGGAGTCACATTAAATAAAGTGGAAATAGGGTTGCCTCCCTAATTTTCATAATAATAAATTCCAAAGATTTGGATGAACATTGGTTATCTTCCGATTAGGAATGGCAATGGGGTGGGTTGGGGCGGGTTTCTCGTGCCCCAGACCCAACCCGTACTTTTTAATCCCCACCCCAGACCCATCTCGTAGACCCGGTGCAGGTCTGGAATTTTGCCTCGTACCCGAAACCCGAACGGGTCAGGGTAGATCCGGTCCGCCCTACAATCCGGTGATATTCCGTGCTAAAGTACAACAATTTATATAGTTATATTTTTTATCACTAAATGATAAATTATATACGTATTAGAATGTGTTCACAATGATAAGAAAATATAATAAAATGAGTTGTAAGATAATAGTTCAAAATGTATGCATTTGTTATTGTATGATTGTCAATGCAACTTTATACTATGAAAATTTTATAGTTTGTTGATTGAAAGAATATAATATTCAAGTTACAATCATGTATACCGCAGAAGAATAATGTGAAGGCTCGCCCCGCACCAGCCGACATTTCTAATGAAAGTGCGTTGTGCCAATGTCCAACCAGCACGGGATGGTCGTCAAAGAAAGGAAAGAAGAGAATTTGAACTAACAAGGAACCTGTAGAATGTCTCACATCGCATGGAATAAAATATAATAACAACATATTTGACATAAAACAGGTGAGACAGTGCATAAGCTGAAAACTAAACCATCATAGCAGCGAAAAATCCAAAATACAGCTTATGTTCCACATCATCATTATTACAACTTTTAAAACTGTCTCCAAAGCAAAATAAGAAAGGTGTGTTCTTTCTTTTTCTAGATCTTTATTTCTGTTTATTTTGCATTTGTGTTTGAATCTATATCCGTGATTGTGTTTGTGATGTTTGATTCATCATGTAGTTCACTTTAGTTTTAGATTTTGTTTAAATTCTTACAAACACTATTCACTCCCCCTCTAGTGTTTGCTTTGCCTTAGCGATTCATTCCTCATTCCCTAACAGGTAATAATCAGACACCCACGATGCACCACCCAGTGCGTACACCGAGGACCTACTTGCGATCGTACTGTCTAGTATCTAAGTTCCAGTATTAGGCTAAACCCTTGTACGAAACTCAGTTGGGGATTTCTACATTTACCTATGATACAGAAATCCTTAGATTGGTCTGCCCCTTTTCCTCTGTGGCTATGGCCCCACTCACCTACCCTCCACTCAAAAAATGAATGATAATTTCAAGTGCAAAGTGACCGAGCCCCTAACAACCAATCTAAACATTCAATTACCATTGTCGCTCATCTAATATCTCGATAGTGAAAGACCATTAGCCAATTGGTTTAGCTCCAGTCTTTACAGTACACACTCTAACTGATTATGACAAGTATCCGACGTTTCACTATCCTTATGAACCCTGACCACGAAGCCTGCTCTCGGAGCCGAGGCATCCGCTAAATCATAAAAATCGTCCCATCGGTCTTCTGGCTTCCCTCGACACAAATAAAGCTGAGGCATTGTGACGGCCCGCCCCTGACCAACTGACATTTCCTCTGAATTGCGTTGTACTGATGTCCAACTAGCACGGGATGGTCGTCAAAAGAAAAGAAACAAGACGATGAATCATCAAAGAACCTGTAGTATATCTCATAGCGCATGGAATAAAATATAATAATAACATAATCTTGACATAAAACAGGTGAGACAGTGCATAAACTAAAAACTAGAACATAATAGCAGCGGAAACCCAAAATACAGCTTATGTTCAAGATCATCATTATTACAACTTTGAAATACTGTCTCTAAAGAAAAATAGAAAGGTTCACTACTAATGCCCAAAGCAATGACCATCAACACACAGGAAGAATATATAAATAGTACGTGGAAGCCTCATGCTCATCTACGGACAGCTACTCACGCATCACCACCTAACATGTCTCTAGTCTACTCGTTTAGGAGCACCCAGAGTAATAAGAAGAGACATAGAACTCTGGGTCAGACAAAAGTCTGGTATGAGCGATAGCAGCAAAACAGAACAATAACATGTATAAATAATCATACCTGAACCTGGACCTGCAACCAAAGAGTTAGCACAACAAGATGTACAGTACTCTAAGGTAACACTAACATAAAGTGTAAAAATGGGAGTGTGCATGACATGGTGATTGCAAACATCAAACATAGCAATCATCCTCACATCTCTCACTCAGTGCGTAAAGTATACGATATCCACCACTTTGATCACCAAATCCTTTGCTACGATCTCTTTGCCCTTGAGGTCATAATAACCCCATTGCACTGATCCATAGCCACTAATCCTTTGCTATGTCCACTTTATCCCTATGGAGTCATGATGACTCCACCGCACTGGCTCATAGCCATGATACAATCACTTGCCCTTGGGAGTCTTAACAGTCCCGTTGCACTGATCCATAGCCGCTAATCTGACTCTCAATGGTGAACTAAAGCTATAGATATCGATAACCCCTTTGCACACATCCCGCAGCAAAGCCCAACTTTTAGAAGTTAACTCGTTGGTTCCCATATGGATCTTGAGCAACAACTTCCCACTTGGACTTCCTTTGCATCCCGGGTTTTTGGTCGAATTGGAGTTGGTCTTCAGAAGATTCGTCGCGTATAAGCAGAAGTACACATCCGGTTCGGTTCGACTTGTCACTCTGGTTCAGTTCGGATCATCATTTGGGTTTGGGTCATGAATACCCCTCCGGTTCGTGGGTCCTCCATCAAGACGTGGCGGTTCGGACTCCAGGCTCCTCTATTCGGTTCGGTTCGTGATCACCGATTCGGTTCAGATTGGGTTGCATCTTTCCACCAGTTCGTGGCTCCTCTAAGCATCGTTTCGTGGTGTATCGTATCGGAAGGGGTGGTTCGTGGCAACTCCATCCAGTCGGCTCGGTGGTGCCATCAGTTTGGGTGTTTCACGAGTGGTGCAGGCGGTTCGTGGTCTTCATTCACGAGCCGGGTCGAAGATGGAGTTGGTTCGGGGGGTCACCAGCCCGATCCGGTTCAACTCCCTACACTTCTTTCCAACAACTGTTTACGTCACATGTCGACGTTTTCGACCAATCTAACAGTTCTAGACAATCACAAAACATTCCAAACAGTAATAGCAACATGTATGACCAACCATAAACAACAAAATGATGAATAATCATGTTAATATGGATCAAACATACCCAAAACCCATGTTTTTTCCCTTTAATCATGTTTAACCATATCTAACGATAGGATTAGCAAAATATGTCCAAATTAACCCAAATTTCTAACAGAGGCATAAAATAATATTTCAGAATTTCTAAATATTTTCCCAGATTTTTAGCATGCATAATTTCGCTAATTATCACTAATCATCCCTAGTTAGCCGTAATTAGTGAACAAGAGTGCAAATCACTCACCTTAGCCACAAATAAAATCGTAGATCTGAAGCTCTACCATTATGGCATGAATTCCAATGTATAGCAGCAGCCCTAACTCTGATTTGATGCTAATCCGCCGTGATTTGATTTTGATTAGCTTAATATTGGATTAGAAAGTGATTAAGAGGTAATTTAGAAGGTGAAGGCAATTGCTAGGGTTAGAGAAATATAAATGGCGGCTGGAAAACTAAAATGAGATGGTTTCCTAACTCATTTCAGCCTTCCCATAAGCGTAATCCCGAAATGGGTTATGGGCCCATCCACTAGTTACCCTATTAAGCCCGGTTAAGCTGTTTTTCACCTTCGAAACCTTATTTCAGTCATATCTCCCAAACGGTAAGTCCGTTTGACTAATGTGACCGCTCTACGGAAAGGTAAACCATCGTCTAAATACAATGGAATTGGTTTCAGGTCAAACTCCTTACAAATTAAAAGTTATAGGCAAAACAAGATACTCCTGGGGTAAAACGATCATTTAAAATTCGGCAAAAATCATGAACACGGTAAATGGCCCCAATAGTTGTCTCCCAAAGTTACACGACCATACAACTTTGTATGTGAACGAAATAAATATCCTACGATCCTCCGATGCGTAGAATGTGGGTCGTTACACTCCCTCCCCCCCCCCTCGGCCTAAGAAATTTAACCCCCGAAATTCCTTAACCAAAACATACAAGGGTGTCCCGCATGCCTATCATTCATTTACAAACAATCAAACGTACATGACAATACAACAAGCCTAGCCTAGCATGCGGTTTACTAACAAAGGAATAACTATACCACGATTAAAATCTTACCAGGCATAGAGTTCTGGATATGTCTTCCTTATGTTCTCCTCTTTTTCCCAACTACAGTCGTTCTTATTATCACCCCAATGGACCTTGACTAGTTTCACCGTCTTTCTTCGAAGCAACTTCATATCATGTCCGACAATACGAATTGTCATGTGGCTCCCAACTGCCTCAGATTCTACCTCGATATCATCCAACCGATCTGGTGAAATAGCCATATTAGGGTTGTGCATGAACTTCCTTAACTGGTAAACATGAAATGCGTCATGTACTCCCGCTAAATTGTCAGGCAGTCCAACTATATATGCCAAATTCCCAACTTGTTCGAGAACTGGGAATGGACCAACAAATCTTGATGCCAACTAACCTCTCCTGCCAAATCAGATCACACTCTTCAACGGAGAAATCTTGACGAATACCAAGTCGCCAACAGAGAATTTCAAATCTCTTCGTCTTTTATTAGCATAACTCTTCTCCCTATCTTGGGCAGCCTTCATTCGTTGTTGAATGACCTTAATCTTGTCTGAAGTTTCTCTTATTACATTCGGTCCAAGCACAAGCTTCCCACCGGTTTCCAACCAACATGATGGTGAGTTGCACGGTCTTCCGTACAAAGCTTCAAATGGAGCCATACTAATACTGGACTGGTAACTATTATTATATGCGAACTGAACCAAATGCAAATGGTCATCCCATGATCCTCCAAAATCCAATATGCAAGCTCTCAAAAGTCTTCTAATACACGATTCACCCTCTCTGTTTGACCATCGGTCTGAGGATGGTACGCATTACTGAGATGTAATTCTGATCCTAAAGCCTCTTGTAAGCTCTTCCAAAACCCACTAGTAAATAATGGATCTCGGTCACTCACTATACCTTTTGGTACTCCTTGAAATCTCACTACCCACTTCATATACAGTTCTGCTAACTTAGCTACCGTTCTATCTGACTTGACGGGTATAAACCTTGCACTCTTGATCAATCGATCAACAATCACCCAAATACTATCATGACCTGATCTAGTTCTTGGTAAACCGTCGATGAAATCCATTGAGACTTGTTCCCAGTTCCATTCGGGAATTTCCAATGGTTGTAACAAACCACTAAGCTTCTTTTGCTCGGCTTTTACTAGCTGGCAATTCATGCACTTGGATGTAAACTTCCCAACGTCTCTTTTCATCCCTTCCCAGTAGTAGATCTGCTTCATGTCTCGATACATTTTGTTACCACCAGGATGTAGTCAGTTTTGAGTGATGACACTCTCTAAGCACTTCATCTCCCAATCCATTAACATTGGGTACAACTAGTCTTCCATTCATTCGAAGCCATCCCTCTTGATCAAGACCGTACTTATTCATTCTCTCGTCTCGATATCCATCTATACCTTGGAGATGATTTCCAATAAATTAGGATCGTCCCTCTGACTGGAACCACTCCGCTCAATCAAAGTCGGTCTGATCGCCGAACTTGCTAGCATCTCTGAATCTAGTTCACACTTAGGTCTGGAGTCATATCCTGTGATATCCTCTAGTTGCATCCATTCCAGAAACAAAGCCACCAAACTAGCATGTCTCCTACTCAATGCATCAGCTACCGCATTACCCTTCCCGAGTGTATATGCGATATTGAAATCATATGAAGCCAAGAACTCTAACCATCTCTGTTGGAGAAGATTTAAATCCTTCTGAGAGAAAAGATACTTCAACGACTTATGATCGGTGAATAACTTGAATCTTTCTCCCAAGAGATAATATCTCCACCTCTTCAATATAAACACGATCGCCACCAATCCCAAATCATGGTTAGGATATCTTTTCTCATGCGGTTTCAGTTGCTGACTTGTATAAGCTACAATCCTATCTCCTTGCATCAATACAGCACCTAGTCCGGTACCACAGGCACCCGTGTATACCATCGTCTCTACATTCCCCTTAGCAATGACTAACACGGGTGCACACGTCAACTTTTCCTTTAGACTCTTAAGTGCATACTCTCACCTTTCGTCCCCAAAAAAAGCTTGATTCTTCTTAGTCAACTGAGATAATGGTGCCGCTATCTTAGAGAAGTCCTGAATAAATTTATGATAATATCCAACTAACCCCAAGAAACTTCTAACGTCTGTTGCATTCTTGGGCGTAGACCAATCTTTTATCGTAGCCACCTTCACAGGAACTACATCAATACCATTCTCTGAAACGACATGGCCTAAGAACCTCACTTCCCTCCTCCATAAGTGAAACTTAGAAAATTTTGCTTTCAATTGGTGTCTTCTTAACACCTCCATCACTATCCTCAAATGTTCCTTGTGTTCTTCCTCGGTCCTCGAGTAAACCAAGATATCGTCCACGAACATAAGAACAAACTTGTTCAACTGATCCCTGAATACCTTATTCATAAGATCCACAAAATATGCTAGTGCATTGGTCAACACGAATGGCATGACCAACCACTCATAGAATCCAGACGGCGTCTGAAATGTCGTTTTAGGAATACTCTTAGCTGCTACTCGGAGCTGATGAAAACCTATCGCGAGATCTAACTGGGAGAACACTTTTGCTCCACTCAACTGATCAAACAAATCGTCTATCCATGGAAGAGGATATTTATTCTTCCTTGTCGCCTTATTCAACTCGCGATAGTCTACACACAATCGAAGGGAACCATCTGCTTTAGTAGCAAACACCACTGGTGCGCCCCACTCGGAAACACTTCTTCGGATAAATCCCTTCTTCAAAAGATCACTTAATTGCACCCTAAGTTCTCGCTGATCCCTTGGTGTCGTACGACGAAGTGGCATCACTATAGGCCTGGCATCTTTCACTAAATCAATACGAAACTCGAACTCTCGATGTGGTGGAAATCCAGTCACTTCCCTGGAGATGTCCGGATACTCGCCAGCAATAGGCACATCTGACAACTCATTATGCGGGATGTTGAGGGAATTTAGAAAACTAGCCATCACCCAATCACTAGATAGGCTACCAAGCAGTACCCTCCGCCCATCATCCGCTTTAATGGTCATCGAAGACCCCTTACAATCTACCACCACCCCATACCTTTGGAGCCAATTAAATCTCAAAATAATGCCAAACCTAGTAAAGCCCAAAACAAAGCAATCACAAGAAAACATACATCAATGACTCGATAAGACCAAATTACGACAAATCATACTAAGGTTAGTCGAACCACCGATCAGATTCATCACAACTAAAGGTCTATCAACTATCTTAGGTTCCAATCCCAACCTATCTACAAGGTCACTAAATACGAAGGAATGGGAAGCCCCGGTATCAAACAGTACTCGAACATGAACATCATAAACAAAAAGCATACCTTGAATGACGATATTCTTTCCCTTCTCCACCGTAGTTGGGGCATTCGACGAAGGAATAGCGTTGATAGCATATGCTTTCACAATCTGCTTCTCTTTAAGAGGTTGTAGACTTGTATCCTTGTAATGTCCCACTTGGCCGCAATTGAAGCACTTCATGTCCACCGGATTTGGCATAGTGGCCCTTTTTGCCACAGCTATAGCACTCAACATCTTTCTTATTCTTCTTCTGATCATCCTTAGCTTAGTTCTGTTTCCTCTTATTCTGCGAATTATTCTTGCCTCCACCTGCGGCTTTGGCTCCCCTGCAGATGTAACAGCAACCTCGGCCTTTGACTTAGGGTAAAGGCTCACAGATCTAAATGCCTTTCCCACAATCGAATAAAGGTCTCATCGATGTGGTTCATGAGTCTTTCCCCCAAGTACTCATCTAATCCATTTATGAACTTCTTGTTCTTCTTTTCGGTAGTATCAATAAGAGATAATCCATACTACCATAAAGTAACGAACTCAGCAATATATTCCGAGACTTCCCTACCATTCTGCTTAAGTTCCAAAAATTTCCTGAACAATTCGGATTTCTGACCAGCTGGGATAAACTTATCACTGTAGCGAGTCTTAAACTGATTCCAAGTAACTTGATCTTCAGGAGTAGCTGCTTTAATGGCATTCCACCAATTCGTCGCCCATCCTTGAAGCTGAAGCGATGCTAGCTTTCTCTTCATCACAACTATCTAGTTAATCCTGAACATCCGTAGCCGATTTCGTTCTGTGGAACGACTTCCCACCAAGACTAGTATAATCCTTATTAAGCTTGGTGAAATCGGCCCTAGGCGCCTGCACCGCTGCACCACCACCGTTAGCAGCATTAAGAACTACACCTTGAACATCCCCAAGCATCTCTCTCATGAAGGTAGTAAACATCGTCCTTATATCAGGAGCATTCCTATTACTGGCCCCTGAACTCATACCCCTCGTATATCGACTCATCGTCCAATCTGTAAAGAGAAAACGATTAACCATCTCCATAATGGTGCTAGATCAGTGCGACTTCATCCTTCGATATACTAATAGTATATATAGCTTTTGAAAACCAAAATATCACAAATATGCTCTCTCATATACGTATTCTATCTCTCCTTGGTGTGTTCCCCTAGGTTAACTATGCAACCTAGGCTCTAATACCAAGTGTGACGGCCCGCCCCGGACCAGCCGACATTTCCTCTGAAATGCGTTGTACCGATGTCCAACTAGCACGGGACGGTTGTCAAGGGAAAAGAAACAAGACGATGAATCATCAAAGAACCTATAGTATATCTCACAGCGCATGGAATAAAATATAATAATAACACAATCTTGACATAAAACAAGCGAGACAGCGCATAAACTGAAAATTAAACCATCATAGTAGCAGAAATCCAAAATACAACTTATGTTCAAGACCATCATTATTACAGCCGTGAAATACTGTTTCTAAAGAAAAATAGAAAGGTGCACTACTAATGCCCAAGGAAGTGACCATCAACACACATGGAGAATATATAAATAGTACGTGGAAGCCTCCTGCTCGTCTCCAGACAGCTACTCATGCATCACCACCTAACCTGTCTCTATTATGCTCGTTTAGGAGCACCCAGAGTAATAAGAAGAGACATAAAACTCCGGGTCAGACAAAAGTCTGGTATGAGCGATAAAAGCAAAACAGAACAATAACATGTATAAATAATCATACCTAAACCTGGACCTGCAACCAAAGAGTTAGCACAACAAGATGTACAATACTCTAAGGTAACACTAACATAAAGTGTAAAAATGGGAGTGTGCATGCCATGGTGATAGCAAACATCAAACATAGAAATCATCCTCACATCTCTCACTCAGTGCGTAAAGTATACGATATCAACCATTTTGATCACCAAATCCTTTGCTACGATCAATTTTCCCTTGAGGTCATAATGACCCCATTGCACTGATCCATAACCACTAATCATTTGTTGTGTCCACTTTGCCCTATGGACTCATGATGACTCCACTGCACTGGCTCATAACCATGCTACGATCAATTGCCCCTGGGAGTCTTAATGGTCCCATTGCGCTGATCCATAACCACTAATACGTCTCTCAGTGGTGAAATAAAGCTATAGATATCGATAACCCCTTTGCACACGTCCCGCAGCAAAGCCCAACTTTTAGAAGTTAACTCGTTGGTTCCCATATGGATCATGAGTAACAACTTCCCACTTGGAATTCCTTTGCATCTTGGGTTTTTGGTCGAATTGAAGTTGGTCTTCGGAAGAGTCGTCACGTATAAGCAAAAGTACACATCTGGTTCGGTTCGGCTTGTCACCCTGGTTCGGTTCGGATCATCATTTGGGTTTGGGTCATGAATACCCCTCCGGTTCATGGGTCCTCCATCGGTTCGTGGCAGTTCGGACTCTAGGCTCCTTTGTTCGGTTCAGTTCATGATCACTGATCCGGTTTAGATCGGGTTGCATCCTTCCACCAGTTTGTGGCTCCTCCAAGCATCATTCCGTGGTGTATCGGATCGGAAAGGGCGGTTCGTGGCAGCTCCATCGAGGCGGCTCGGTGGTGCCATCAGTTCAGGTGCTTCACGAGTGGTGTAGGCAATTCATGGTCTTTATTCACGAGCTGGGTCGGAGATGGAGTCGGTTCGGGGGGTCACGAGCCTGATCCGATTCAGCTCCCTACACTTCTTTCCAGCAACTGTTTACGCCATATGATGGCATTTTCGACCAATCTAACAGTTCTAGACAATCACAAAACATTTCAAACAGTAATAGCAACATGTATAATCAACTATAAACACCAAAACGATGAATAATCATGTTAATATGTATCAAACATACCTAAAACCAATGTTTTCCCCTTAATCATGTTTAACCATATCTAATGATAGGGTTAGCAAAATATGTCCAAATTAACCCAAATTTCTAACAGAGGCATAAAATAATATTTCAAAATTTTTAGATATTTTTCCAGATTTTTAACACGCATAATTTCACTAATTATCACTAATCACCCCTAATTAGTCGTAATTAGTGAACAAAAGTGCAAATCACTCACCTTAGCTACAAATAAAATCGTATATATGAAACTCTACCGTTATGGAACGAATTCCAATGTATAGCAGCAACCCCAACTTTGATTTGATGCTAATCCGCCTTGATTTGACGTTGATTAGCTTAATCTTGGGTTAGAAAGTGATTAGGAGGTAGTTTAGAAGGTGGAGGCCAGTGCTAGGGTTAGAGAAATGAAAATGGCAGTTAGAAAGCTAAAATGAGATGGTTTCCTAACTCGTTTCAGCCTCCTCATAACCCTAATCCCGAAATGGGTTATGGGCTCATCCACTAATTACCCTATTAAGTCCGGTTAAGCTGTTTTTCACCTTCCAAACATTATTTCAGTCATGTCTCCCAAACGGTAAGTCCGTTTGACAAATGTGACCACTCTACGGAAAGGTAAACCATCCTCCAAATCTAATGGAAGTGGTTTTAGGTCAAAACTCCTTACCAATCAAAAGTTATAGGCAAAACAAGATTCGCTAGGGGTAAAACGGTCATTTAAAATTCGGTAAAAATCGTGAACATGGAAATGGCCCTAATAATCGTCTCTCAAAGTTACACGACCATAGAACTTCGTATGTAAACAAAATAAATATTCTACGATCCTTCGATGCGTAGAATGCGGGTCGTTACAGGTATACTCTATGGATGTGACCTTACAGACCTACCTTCGGGGTAGCTGACCACGGGCATCCCCCAGAGGGTCATCTCGGAGTATCTTCACATCCCGTAGAAGTCTCGAAATGCTTGCTTCTGGGGCTCAAGTGGCCATGGGCTTCCCCTAGAGGTCTTTCTCCAGTCCTATCGAATATTAAGTTGGATGTGTTTCCACTGGGTCTCCGGATACCTACAATGATCTTCCCCGTTGGGCTCTTCATTTATAATTCATTCTTACTGGTCCAAACGCATTTGGCTATTTTATTAAACCTTATGTCTAATATTCTGTTATGCTTAACCACACTTTCCTTCTCGCTAATTAATATTACCATTCAAATAATTCAAAATCTAAACTTTAATTATTTGTTTATTAGCTTTATTGGCTACTTATTTTCCCTAATCAGCATTCGTCGGAAATGTAAGTGTATTGATAATGAGCTCTTTTTACTATTTTCACTTTTAATTATAGCTCTTATGTTATAATATTACTTCCATCATAGAACTATAGCCATAGAATTATGCTTATTAAACTTGATTCACAATTATACGTTTTTTACTTTTAATTACAACATTCATGTTACAATCACATATATCAAAATTATCTCTTATGATTCGTTTTTGTGTCTATACAATTATCATAATATTCTTGCCTACATGTTCAATTTGTCTTATTATATCTATTTATGTGTTCATACAATTATCATAATAGGTTACATTTCTTTCTAGCTATCAAGTATTTTACTTGATTTCTTATTTCCTTTCTTCACATAACATCTTTTAATTATGATGCCCTTTTCTATCTGTGTAAAATTATTCTTTAGGAAGTTATGCATGTTCTTATTTGACTGTTATTTAAAATTGCACCAGAATCCATTTTCATAGTTTAAGGTCATTGCAACAATAGAAATCCATAATTGCAAGACATTCTTTTCAATTATTTTTATGCTATCGGACAGTGCACAATATGACTAAATCCCTATTTCGCACTAATCCACGCCTTTATTTCTTTTTATACCTTGCAATTATGTTTTTGTTTCTATTTGAAACCGAACTACGGAAATATATTCACTTTTCCTAACCAATCAATCTAGGTTATTTCTAACTTCCTAATTTAATCGATATACATTAATTCTTGTTCTCAATTTATATTTGCAATTTGGCATAGGTAACACCCCATAATTTTAACGACACTGAAGATGATAAACTAAAGAATACTTAATTAAATATTCAGAATTAAGTGAATCGGAATGTGCCATTACGTTCGTCTCGGAATTCTACTTGAGATAGACCCCGAGTTTGCGTAAAACGGACAACGTATGAAGAAGATATTAAGGTTTGAAGTTTACACATCTATAAGCTAATTATATATGTATATATAATCATTTCAGAAATTTAAAATCAGTTCAAATCTATCCGAAATTCGTAGGCGGGAACCAACGTGGGAACCAGGCCTATTGGGGGTCAACCCCTGCCCTATGGGTGTCGACCCATGGGTCGACACCATAAGCGGGGTGTCGACACCAAGGTTGACACCCCCAGATCCGAGTCTGGTACACTTCTGTGTATGTAGACTCGTTTTCTATCCAGATTCGTGAACCCTAGGCTATAAATAAGACCCCATTCTCATTGTTTTACTCATTCTAAAACAGTGGAGAACTAGATGCTGCCGCTGACTAGATTGAAAATAGCCTATTCTTCTTCTGCAACCAAGTTATTCAGATTTTGAGACTTATTCTACAACATCTGCAATTATTCTTCTGTTCTTAGATCCAATCATAGTGAGTCTACGTTATTTTTAGATATGAATACTTAAAAGTTAATCTTGACATGATATGAATTGGATCTAAGCCTGTGATTAATTGAGTCATATCAGATTTGCCATAACCAGTGTATCTAAGTTATTTTGACATGACTATGAATTGGATCTAAGCCTATGCCTATTTATCATGTCAGATCTGTCATTATTTATAGACCTAATTCACTGTTTAGATCTCATCATGCCTGTTTATGATGTCCCTATTATGTTAGAATCGGTTCTATTATCACTTGTTCATCAGATCTGTTCCTACATGCCTATCTTGTCATTATGCCCAATTTTATCACTATATGTTTATTAGTTGTTATGCCAGTTTCTACCATCATATGTCAATCTTGTTATTATATTTATTTCTGTTCTCATCCCTATTTCTTTCCCTTTTTATTTTACAGTCAGGCTACCTTCGATCCTAGGCATGTCGCTGAAATATGTGAACGCGTGAAATTGGGAACAAGGGGAAATCGTTAGAATTGGGGCATAACTGGTATTGGGAAATTTGGCCTAACTTGAATTAAATATATGAATATTGATTCAGTTATAAACCAAACTCTGATTAAATATCCTAATTTTGGGCATATGAATATGACTTGGAAAAGGGGCATGAAAACCAATAATGAAATAGGGATAATTGTTAAATAGAGAATTAAATGCCTATAATTACAGTAATAAGAAACTATTACCGCACTTAGACACGAGGTTAGATTACACTTGCGGTAGAAGTCAGCTCGGACCCGCTTGGCATATCCAGCGACCACAAGTGGTGAATCTAATGTGAGGGGTCTATGTGTATAAACATGTAACATGCTAAGACATGAGGTCAAGTCTAACTTGTGGAGGAAGTCTGCCCGGACCCAACAGGTATATCCAGCATCCACAAGTTGTAGGCTTAATGTGAGAGGTCTAGCAAACTATAACCATAAATGAAAAATGATAATGGACTTGTAATACTTAACCTGTTTGAATCCATAAGGATAACATGAACCTGTTAACTTGAGTAGGGGTTAAGTAAACTTGCTTGAATCAGTAGGAGGGTTAAGTAAATCTTGGGTTGGTGGGTAATATTTGTATATATAGACCCACAAACTTAACCAGTTAGGGTTATGCAATCTTGTTTAACTGGTAGGCATAACCTAGGGAAAACCTAGTAGTGAGGATACAAGCCTAGGGGGAAGCTTGTATCATCTAGTATGTAGGACGCATATCAGTCAGTAACCTATCTCGGTATAAAACGGGAAACCCCGAACTAGGTCGTGGTCAGGGAACGCTTATTGAGCTGGTTATAAGAGGTCACTTGAGAGGAGGTGTGGGTGGCGCATTCCGACGGGGTAATGTGCGTGCATGGGTCCGAACCAGGGAGGATTAAGACGCCGTGAAATTTGTAGACATGGTTGTGCATCTTGTTTGTATCGGGGTTGCCACTTTAGGAAGTGATACATCCTACTGTGGGGCCAGCACAGGGTATCTACGAGGGTTAGGGAGCCGATCGATTGGGGTAGTAATTAGGGTACATCTAGTCACGTCTGTTTAGGAGCCCGTTATTATCGTTTGGGGATAACACCCGTCAGTTCTGTTGGCCTACCAGTTACTATATGAGGTTAAAACCTCTCACTAGAAGTACACCTAAGTCTACCATCTTATACAGGTTGGGATCATCATGTTACAGTTATACTAGTATTGTTGAAGAGAAAGAGAATGAGAAAAGTAGTAGAGAAGTGCATTGCACATTATATTCAGTTTATTCTGTTTACCTTGTCATACCTGCCTTATTTGCTATATCTCTTTTATCCAGTTTGTATGCCTATCATGGTACTTTTACTTATTTATATGTTAAAAGTAACTGGACTCGCCAAACTTTATGTCTGACCTATTTTATTTCCTCTTCTATCTCTTCCGTTTTCCCCCCTAAGGGTGGGAATACTCAAGCTTGATCAGGATTCTTCTTTCATTATGCTTGGAGCTGCTAGATGTACTACTTTGATTCCGTACTCCCTTGACTACAGCTATATTTATGGGGAACTATGCTTCTTTTATTACTGTACTCTAATGATTTTAGTACAAGAAAGAAGTTTAAAGTTGATGTATTGGGTTTTATGTATTTCAGACTTATGATGTAACTATGTTTTGAACCACGATATTTTATGATAAATGAAGTTTTAAAATTCCGCTGCTATTTTACATATGTCTTGTAATGTTTCTGTTTCTGTTTACCTTTAACGCTTCACGAAAATTAATGCATTCTCTTAATGAGTTACATTAACGAACGTGTGGTGTCACACTTGGTATCAGAGCTGAAGTTTACCAGATCGAATAAAAGATTTTGAAAGTTGTTTTTCAAGAGGGTTTAAAAGAAAGCATTTTCAAAAGAAAAGTTTATTCTGAAAAACATACTCCCCAAAGCCATATGTAATATTTTTCAATTCTATATTTGAATCTCTTTTCCTTTTCTTTCCAGCATGTCTGGGGAACCTAATATTCCTGAGGGCGTCACGATACCAGGCCGGTTCCATAGGTGTCTAGAGGCCACGGCACGTGCCAGTGGTCAAGCAGACGTTCCTCCCCCAGCTGCAGCCGTTGTTCCTCCTCCTTCTCCTCCGCGTGCTGATAATTTCTCTAAGATATGAAAATATTTCTGTGCTATGGGCGGGAAGCCATTCAAAGGAACTAAGACTTTCGTGGAGGCAAGGAATTGAATCAAAGAAACAGAGGATTTGTTTGGGATTTTCGAAGTTGATGATCATAGGAAGATTTAGTTCGCTCTTGGCTGCTCAAAGATGAGGCCTCATTTTGGTGGGAAATGACACATGCAAGATGTCCAGTGGAGATTTGGGATGATTACCTATGGAGATTCGAAATGAATTTTCTTTCTCAAGTCGAGTAAAGTATGCAAATGGAAAGGTTCGTGGCGCTTAAGCAAGGGAGCATGAATGTTAGAGAATATGTTAATAAGTTTAATAAATTGGTGAGATTTGGTTTGGAACTAGTGGATACCCCGCACAAGAAGGCTTCGAGGTTTGCTAAAGGATTGAATGAACCCCTCCATGGGTTAGCTATGTCTCATATTTTGATGAGATCAACTTTCAAGAACCTCGTTGATACGACATTGATGCATAAGGAGGGTAAAGGTGAAAAGAAAGAAGCTAAGATTGAGGAAACACAAAACACGAAAGTGTGGCCCAAGAAAGAACAAGACCAACAAAAGAACGTCGGTAAGAATGGAAAAGCTCGAGATAAGAGGAAATATCATCACTGTGGACGAGAGGGTCATGTGATCAAGGATTTCAAGAAAAGAAAGAACGCTTGTTTTCATTGTGGAGATATCAGACACTTTTCTAAGGAGTGGCCGAAGAAGCAAGCACAGGGTCAAAGGACACGATCTTCTGGAGGGTAGGTGCATTCTCTCATGGCTAGTGTGCCGGATAGAGGTAGGAAAGTTTCCGTTGGAGGTTTGATTTCTCTTTCCAATCATCCAATTAGAACTCTTTTTGATTCTAGAGGTTCGCATTCTTTATATCTAATTCTGTGGTTGAATCTCTATACCTTAGTACTAGTTTGGTTTTGGATCCCGTTGTTGTCTTAAACCCTATTGGGGGTAATGCTCATCTGTTTATGTTGTCGGGGTTTTTGAATATCTGTGTTAGGCATCGAGTTTGAGTGTGACACATATGTGCTTAGGTTCATGGGCTATGGTTTGATTCTAGGGATGGATTGGCTTGCTATGTATGATGCCATTCTGGATTGTGAAAAGAGGGTCGTTAGATTTTTGATTTGCCATCGGAGGACCCTCGAGATTTCTTGTGACCCTAAAGGGTCTGTCATGCTTAGTTTCTAAGAGTCGCTTGGTGCATCTATCGATAATTTAGAATCTGTACCAGTAATTTGTGAGTATCCCAATGTTTTTGATGAGGTTCGGGGCTTACCTCCGAGGTGCGAGATTGATTTCTGTATATGCTTGGCGGACAATGCAAAGCCAATTGCATTGCATGTGCGCCACATGGCTCCAATGGAAAGGAGGGAGCTTAGCAAGCAAGTAGGGAAGCTACTTGAGAAAGGATTTATTAGGCGAAGCATATCTAAATGGGGAGCTCCAGTGGTGTTTGCTACTAAGGCAGATGGCTCGCTTCGCTTATGTGTGGATTATAGAGAGTTAAACAAGCTCACTAAGAAGAATAGGAACCCACTTCCAAGGATAGATGATCTGTTTGACCAGCTTGTTGGTGCATCTGTTTTCTCTCAGTTAGACTTGGCCATGGGGTTTCATCAGTTGAGGGTGGCCGAAGACAATATAGACAAGACCTCTTTTATAAATCCAGATGATTTTTCGAGTGGCCCGTTATGCCTTTTGGGTTGATGAATGCACCCGCCTATTTCGCTGATTTGATGAGTAGGGTGCTCCGGAAGTTTCTAAATAAGTTCGTTGTGGTCTTCGTTGATGATATCTTGATTTTCTCAAAGAGTGAGGAAGACCATGCCCAACATTTCAAGGAGGTTTTGAAAACTCTCCGTGCGCATCTGCTTAAGGCGAAGTTCTCCAAATGACATTTTTGGGGAAAAGAAGTGAGATTTCTACAGCATGTGATTTCTAAAGATGGGATAGTAGTAGATCCTGCAAAGGTAGTTGCAGTTCAAGATTGGCAGATCCCAAAGAATGCAACGGAGGTGAGGAGTTTTCTTGGATTAGCGGGCTATTATAGAAAGTTCATTAAGGACTTCACAAAGATATCAGCCCCACTCACCAGCCTAATAAAGAAGAATCTGACATTTTCATGGGATGTAGATTATGACGATGCTTTCCAGCGATTGAAGAGGGCTCTGACAATAGTCCCAGTCTTAACCTTCCCCGATGGGAAAAAAGTGTTCATAGTATACACTAATGCATGTGCTGCAGGGCTCGGTCCGGTTCTGATGCAAGAAGGAAGGGTAGTATGTTATGGAGAAAGACAACTAAGAGTTCATGAAAAGAACTACCCTACCCATGACTTGGAGTTAGCTGCCATAGTATTTGTGCTAAAGACTTAGTGCCATTATCTACTTGGAGAGAAGTTTGAGTTGTACACCGATCATAAATCTCTTAAGTACTTGTTCTCGCAAAAGGATCTCAATCTAAGGCAACAAAGATGGATGGAGTTCCTAGCATCCTATGAGTTCGAGATTGTTTATACCCCTGGCAAGGGTAATGTGATCGTAGATGCATTAAGTAGGCAGAGGATGACATTGATTCCTCTGTTTGTGGAGAGGAAAAGCTTGAAGTTCATATCCGCATTTGATTTCAGACCTCCACTGAGTTTACACCTAGTCTGTTGGCATCATTATAGCTGTGAACTACTCTGTTGGATCAGATAGGTACTTCGCAGTAAGAGCACCCACAGCCAGTAGATATCTTGGATAGACTCAGTAAAGGGGAGACTTCTATTCACCTCAGTAGATATTCCATAGATGATAAAGGGTGGTTGCGACGAGATGGAAGGCTTTGTGTTCCCCGTATTAAGAGTCTGTTGAAGAAAGTCCTTGAGGAAGCCCCCTATTCCAAGATTACCATACATCCAAGCGGTGATAAGATGTATAGAGATATGAAGAGGGTTTTATTTTGGGTTGGGATGAAGAAGGATGTGGCGGAATTTTTTTCTCAATGTTTGATTTTCCAGCAAGTTAAGGCTAAGCAGAAGAAGCCCAGTGGTTTACTTCATCCTTTGAAGGTCCCATAGTAGAAGTGGGAGAGCGTTTCTATGGATTTCATCAATGGCTTGCCTAGATCAAGGAAAGGCAATACCAACATTTGGGTTATAGTAGACAGACTTACTAGGAGCACTCATTTCCTTCCAGTAGAGAGTAAGAGGACGGCGACATGGTTGGCAGCAATGTACGTCCCTGAGATAGTCCGTTTTCATAGAGTACTTTCCAGTATCGTAAGTGATCATAATCCCATTTTCATCAATAAATTTTGGAGGAGCTTTCAAGAAGCATTAGGTACACAGTTGTGTTTGAGCACCGCTTATCATCCTCAGACAGATGGACAGACGGAAAGGATGAACAGAGTTCTTGAGGATCTTCTAAGGCTGTGTATCCTTGAATTCGAAGGGACTTGGGAAGAGCATCTTCCTTTAGTTGAGTTCACTGACAACAATAGTTATCAATCTAGTATTGGCATGGCACCCTTCAAAGCATTATATGGGCAACCTTGTAGATCACCGACTTGTTGGTGGGAATCCACAGAAAGACTTTTACTTGGACTGAATATGGTAAGAGAGACTTCAGAAAAGATTGACCTTACAGACGCATGAAGACAGCTCAGGACATGCAAAAGTCCTATGTAGATAAGAGAAGGACTGATATTGAGTTTTAAGTGGGAAACCTGGTTTTCATCAAGGTATCACCTTTGAGGAATGTGGTTCGCTTTGGATCTGTAGGGAAATTGGCACCAAGATTTGTAGGGCCATTTCCTATAACAGAAAGGATTGGCCAAATGGCCTATAGAGTAAAGCTACCAGAGAGACTAACCGGCGTTCATGATGTTTTCCACACTTCTCATTTACGGAAGTGTTTGCATGATACCGCAGAAGTAGTTAAGCCGAGTATACTGAAGGATGTAGATGTAGAATGGGAGACGACAGTTAGACGAGTTCCAACCCGTATTCTTGGATCAGAGGTTAAGAATCCACGCAACAGAGAAGTCAAGTTGATGAAAGTTAAGTAGGGAGAAAACCAAGAGGATGTAACTTGGGAGACCGAAGACAAGATTCGCGCTTCGTACCCTTTTCTTTTCAAGGGTATGTTCTTAATTTCCTTTCCAAAGCTTTTATTAATGCTTGTTTCTAACATTTAAGTATATGTTATCTATCGAATCTTCGAACTTTGGGTAGGAGTCCCATGGATGTAAACATGTGTTATGTTTGATGGATGCAAGTAGATGCAAGTGGTTGCTCGTGGATGCATATACACACACATTAGGCACTAGATCAGCTCAATCACTCTCATACTGCATATGGATGTGTGTGCATTTTTCTTCTTTTTATGGATGAAAGTGGGTGTATCATCATTTGGATGTCGCATTTGGATAAATGATTGCGCACGCAAATAGAACTTATATGTTATAATAGGATGGTTTGCATACATTTTGGATTCATGGCACTAACATACGTTGCATTAAGGAGGTCGACTGGATCAGTAGACCGCCTGATCTTTCGCATTAGTATAGGGGCGTATACACACACCATTGCATATGTTCATACAAGCATTAGAATACTTTAAGGACAATGGATGCCTGTGATTGGTGGATGAGTAGATGGATGATGGATGTTAGGATATACAATATTCTTTAATTGGAAATTTCAAGGACGAAATCATTTAAGTAAGAGAGAATGTAACACCCCGTAATTTTAAAGATGCTAAAGATGATAAACTAAAGAATACTTAATTAAATATTCAGAATTAAGTGAATCGGACTGTGCCATTGCATTCATCTCGGAATTCTGCTTGAGATAGACCCCGGTTGCGTAAAATGAACATCGTATGAAGAAGATATTAAGGTTTGAAGTTTGCACATATATAAGCTAATTATATATACAGAAATAATCATTTCAGAAATTTAAAATCTGTTAAAACCTGTCTGAAATTCATAAGTGAGAACCAACGTGGGAACCTGGCCCGTTGGGGGTCAACCCCTACCTTTGGGGTGTCAACCCATGGGTCGACACCATAAAGGGGGTGTCGACACCTATGTCGACACCTAGGTCGACACCCCCAGATCCGAGCGTCGTACATTTATGCGTAATGTAGACTTGTTTTCTGATTAGATTCGCGAACCCTAAGCTATAAATAAGACCCTATTCTCGTTGGTTTATTCATTTTAAAACCATGGAGAACTAGATTTTGCCTCTGACTAGATTGAAAATAGCTTATTCTTCTTCTACAATCAAGTTATTCAGATTTTGAGACCTATTCTACAACATCTGCAACAATTCTTCTGTTCTTAGATCCAATCACAGTGAGTCTACGTTATTTTTAGATATGAATACTTAAAAGTTAATCTTTATATGATATGAATTGGATTTAAGCCTGTCATTAATTGAATCATACCAGATCTGCCATACCCTGTGCATCTAAGTTATTTTGACATGACTATGAATTGGATCTAAGCCTATGCCTATTTATAATGTCAGATCTGCCATTATTTGTAGATTTAATTCACTGTTTATATCTCATTATGCCTGTTTATGATATCCCTATTATGTTAGAATCAGTTCTATTATCACCTGTTCATCAGATCTGTTCCTACATGCCTATCTTGTCATTATGCCCAATTTTGTCACTATATGCTTTTTAGTTGCTATGCCAGTTTCTGCCATCATATGTCAATCTTGTTATTATGTTTATTTCTATTCTCTTCCCTTCTTCTTTTCCCTTTTTATTTTACAGTCAGGCTACCTTCGAGCCTAGGCATGTCGCTGAAATATGCGAAAGAGTGAAATTGGGAACAAGGGGAAATCGTTAGAATTGGGGCATAACTGGTATTGGAAATTTGGCATAACTTGAATTAAATATATGAATATGGATTCAGGTATAAACCAAACTGTGATTAAAGATCCTAATTTTGGGCATATGAATATGACTTGGAAAAGGGGCATGGAAACCTGTAATGAAATAGGGATAATTGTTAAATAGAGAATTAAATGCCTAGAATTACAGTAATAAGAAACTGTAATGTGCTTAGCCACGAGGTTAGACTGCACTTGCGGTATAAGTCTGCTCGGACCCGCCTGGCATATCCAGCGACCACAAGGGGTGAATCTAATGTGAGGGGTCTAAGTGTATAAACACGTAACATGCTAAGACATGAGGTTAAGTCCGACTTGTGGAGGAAGTCTGTCCGGACCCAACTGGCATATCCGACATCCACAAGTTGTAGGCTTAATGTGAGAGGTCTAGGCACTATAACCATAAATGAAAAATGGTAATGGACTTGTAATACTTAAACTGTTTGAATCCATAAGGATTACATGAACCAGTTAACTTGATTAGGGGTTAAGTAAACTTGCTTGAACCAGTGGGAGGGTTAAGTAAATCTTGGGTTGGTGGGTGATATTTGTATATATAAGCCCACAAACTTAACCTATTAGGGTTATGCAAACTTTTTTAACTAGTAGACATAACTTAGGGAAAACCTAGTGGCGGGGATACAAGCCTAGGTGGAAGCTTGTATCATCTTGTATGTGGGATGCATATTAGTCAGTAACCTATATCGGTATCAAACGGGAAACCCCAAACTAGGTCGAGGTCAGGGCACGCTTACTAAGCTAGTTGTAAGAGGTCACTTGAGAGGAGGTGTAGGTGGCGCATTCCACGGGGTCATGTGCATACATGGCTCCGGGCCAGGGAGGATTAAGACGCCGTGACATCTGTAGATATGGTTGTGCATCTTGTTTGCATCGGGATTGCTAATTTAGGAAGTGATACATCATACTGTGGGGCCAGCATAGGGTATCTACGAGGGTTAGGGAGCCGATCAATTGGGGTAGTAATTAGGGTACATCTAGTCATATTTGTTTAGGAGACCGTTATTATCATTTGGGGATAACACCCATCAGTTCTGTTGGGCTACCTGTTATCGTATGGGATTAAAACCTCTCACTAGAAGTACACCTAAGTCTACCATCTTATACTGGTTGGGATCATCATGTTACAGTTATGCTAGTATTGGTGCAGAGAAAGAGAAAAGTAGCGGAGAAGCGCATTGCACATTCTGTTCAGTTTATTCTGTTTACCTTGTCATACCCGCCTTATATGCTATATCTCTCTTATCCAATTATATGTCTGTCATGATACTTTTACTTATTTATATGCTAAAATAACTGGATTCTCCATACTTTATGTTTGACCTATTTTGTTTCCTCTTCTTTCTCTTTTGTTTCCTCCTCCAGGTTCTCAGGATGGGAATACTCAAGCTTGATCAGTATTCTTCTTTCATTCTGCTTGGAGCTGCTAAATGTACTGCTTTGCTTCCATACTCCCTTTACTATGGCTATATTTATGGGGAACGATGCTTCTTTTATTATTGTACTCTGATGATTTTAGTACAAGACAGAAGTTTCAAGTTGATGTATTGGGTTTTATGTATTTCAGACTTATGATGTAACCATGTTTTGAACCACGATGTTTTATGATAAATGAGGTTTTAAAATTCCGCTGCTATTTTACATCTGTCTTGTGATGTTTCTGTTTCTTCTTACCTTTAATGCTTCACAAAACTTAATGCATTCTCTTAATGAGTGACATTAACAGACGTGGGGTGTCACAACATAACTATAGTAAATTTGGATACAATTATGCTTGTAACCCTTTTCTTCAAATCCCGACAATTTCTATATTCATTCCATTCTAAATCTAAATGGTAATCTTAATGAATAAATATGGGAATTCTCAGGTTTACCATTCAACTACGGATTTACTGAACATAATATTAATTATTTCATGTCAACCTATGTCACAGTTATATGGAAACTTTCATCAGGTTTAGTCCAAATTCCATTCTGTTACAATTTTAACATTACATGTTCATTTAGCCCCATATTATTAAATCCTTTTCTCATAATTCAATTGAAAAAAATTCCAATTCATGTAAAATAAAAAGGATTATAATCAATTGCATGAAATTAGATGCACAAATCAATCATATACATCTGCCAATATTTTAGATCTAGGTGTACTTTGGACACAACCCAAAATTAACATAAAACTGTAAAATCAGACAAAAAAGAGGGAAAGAGGACTGAGAAAATATCTAATTGTTTAACAAGAATCAAATGATGATATATACCACTATTAAAAAAATAATTTTAATCCAATCACCTGTAATTTTTGCTACAAATTGTGAATATGATTTGGATTTAGAATTATTATTCATGGTATTTCTTGTCTTAATCTGCAAACTCATGCGAATAGAGAATTTGGACATCTAATCTTTAATATACATCATCTACCTTCAAATTGTGAATCAAATATGTTGAACCTTATATTTTATGTATTATGAAGAATTGGAGGAGAATGAAAATGGAAGGGCTTCTACGTCCACTTAGAAATTTACGAGTTTGATGGCTAGTCCTATAGATTTATTTATGTATGTCCAAACTAGCTATGTTCATTCGATCCAGAACAATAAAATCTAGACTGTCAATGTGAAGAAAACCACCATGTGTACATGGCATGGATCAACCCATTCCATATTTGGGGGTGACACATGGGTTGATCCAACACTTATATGGTTCGATCCCTAGGTCAACCTATCCCAAGTTTAGGTCGACCAAAATGTGTATTAACGCATTAGGACACATTTCCTACCTGCTTTGATCGTGCGTGATTATTTCTTTTGAACATTACTTTTCCAAAGTTATTCTTTTTTCCAATTTTATTTCATTTTCTTTCGTTTTTACATGCGCTAAATTTTGAATTCAAACGCATACTGCTTTGGAATTAATATACACGTATATTTTTGAAATAGATATATTTACGTACATTTACGCTTATAAATATTTTTTCGGCACAAGACTTTGTACGTTAATAACTTTTCCGTATGAACTCCATTTGAAACATATTGTAACGACCCGCAATTTACATATCGAAGGATTGTAAAATAAGTATATTTTATTTCCTAGTGATCGAATCATTCTCAAATTATAATAGTTGTTCATGGGGTTGCGAGACAAATCCATGATTTTTACCAAACTTAATTGTGATTGTTTTATCGTTGTGAATATTATTTTAGGTATAACTTTGATAGTGATTAAACTAGGTGTTGAAATTAGTCTCACTGGATCGATATAGCTGTTGGAAATTTAGTAGAGTGGCGCATTAAAGATCTGGCTCAGCAATTTGGGAGAAGTCGTTGTTTTAATATTCAGTTTTTGCTAGGCAAACTAATTAGCAGCTAATGAGCTGATTAGTGAAGCCCATTAGGCTAATGACCTACAACTATAAATAGAGGGGTTTGAGGAGAGAATTAAATTTCTTTCTTAATTCAAGCATTTAGGCTTATGTCCGCGATTCTCTGGATTCAACCTAAATCCTAGTTTTTTCATATACTCATTCTAAATCATACCCTAAGGAAATATCTGCATCCAAGAAGATTGGATCTCGCTATTTTGCAACAAGTCAAGGATTTTCTTCATTGCCTCTTCGTTGTCCAAATCTAATTTCTTCAATAATTCATCGGATCAAGGTTTTTTATGAGTGATGGATATCTCTCACACTGATGTTATGGATGGTATGGGTAAATTAGGGTTATTTTACATCATTCATATTATTATCACCTCGAAATTCATCTATTATATTAATTTCAGTAGTAGAAACCCTAAAACAATCTAATTTGATCATATAAACCGGTTAGTCGTTGAACTAATCATGCTTAATGTCTATTTAGATCCTAATCATGCTAGATCCATGATTTTTGTGCCATATTTCACATATGTTCATGTTTATGTTTATGTGATTGAAATTATATGAATTATTATCTGATCTGTTGAATTATAAGATTTTTACTAATTTGGTCATTTGGAATTGTATGTCATAGGCTTAGAATCGATAAACAGAGTGAATTAAAGGTTCAAATGATTGGATTCAATTGAAACTATATGGGGAGCTTTGGAAGATGAAAGAATACAACACGAAAAATTTCGTGCCAAAACTCGCTAAATACATGGACTGGTACCGGTCCATGCTCGATGGGATGATACTAATCCATGGTAATAGCTTAGATGGTGGCGAATTTTGGGGAGTGGCGTCATGGGGACAAATCGAAGATGCATGCAAAATTTAAGATGATTTGGATACGTTGAAGTATCATTACTCGAAAGCTTGTTGATGGACCGACAGAAGGTGTTTCAGAAAAAGGTCGAGCTACAAAATTGGAACAAAGGGAAGTATTCGAGGAGGGGAGTGCACCGGTTCAACATTTATCAAAAAATAGGTTAAGTGGATGGAACAGAAAGATACATGGCTGATGGATCGGTACCAATCAATGAAGGAAGAGGGTCGCAACTTTGGAGGTGAAGAGTGTTGACCTTCTAGAGCTCATTGGTGAAGTTAGATTGTAAAGGCTTCTATGGGATGGAAGTAATTGTCCACAAGGTGATATTTCTTCAAACTTAAGGCGGGAGTGGTCGAGGTTCAAATGATGTGTAGATGACGATGCAGGGAGATAATGAATCGACTCAAGTGGGACCTAAGCTCGTAAGATGATGGATTGAATCGAGTGAGACTAGAGCACAAGTGATAATGGATTAATTCGATAGAGGGACTTGAACTAAAGGAGGAGGTCATCGAGGATGGCTTGGAAATTAAAAGGGCCAAGCCATCATCGATATTCGAAGTTTCTAGCAGTCTCAAAGCATAGGAATCGTAGGGACAACTATCAAGATCTGAGAGATCGAGTAACTTGGATTGCTTGGGAAGTGATCTAGTTTTCTCGGGGAGGAAAATATACGTAGGACGTAGGATAGTCTTTCTAGAACCGAGGTTTCCATTAGCCCTTAAAGGATGGCAATGACCAGTCATTATATATCGATACATTCGAGGCCGTAGTGGGCGATAGCTATGTTATTGCTTGTTATGGATGTTATGGTTGATTAATGTGTTTTCTTCTGCTTTTCTCTGGGTAGGCTATCACTATAGGATGTTTAAGACAAGTGGGATTGTGAATCCTATTCTAACTTGTGTCTATTCTATGTGTTTGTGTAGTATATTATGATGAGAATATTATGTGCTAACTCTTTGGATGCAGGAGCAGTTCAAGTGAGATTTAAACTGTTTATTCTCATATTATCTTGTGTAACTGTTGGTAGTTATTTTATTGATCACCAAGACTATTGCCTGACTCAAGGTTTTATGTCTCCTCTTATTACCTTGGGTTACTACTTGATGTTGCCAATGAGTAGACTGAGTCGCAGGTTATAGGATTAGTAATGCTAATGTTGTATGGTGATGAGCATGAGGCCAATGTACTATTTTTTTTCTTTTTGAGGAAGTATACTATTTTGTCTTATATCATACTATTGTTCCTTTCTTTTGTTGAGAGACTCTAAGGGATGTACTAAGGCATATTGTATTCAGATATACATATACTATGATGTATTGTACTTGAGATTCTATTCTTTTTATGGAGATGAGATCTTATGCTTTATTATGCTTCACTACTATGCCATGTTGTATATTTTATCATCATATGTTATCCATGCATTGTGATTTGTACAAAATGTTTCATTTCGAGACTATATTCCTTGATGATCATTCCATATCGGTCTAGCGTATCAGATTAGCGTATGAGGTATGATTGTTCGTTACATTTTGGAGCCGCGTTAATCGATTTTACCCAAACTTTGCGAGCGTAAAAGCGTATACGAGACATACCTTTAATTTCTAATGGATGATGACTATATTAGAACATATAGCATAGTAGGTTAGTAAGCACTTGAGCACCATTACGGCCTTTCTATAATGTTGAATAATCGTTCTTGTTTTAGAGTAAGAATGAGTCATCAAACTTTGAAACATGCTGCTAGGGATGAGCTTGCTACTGGAGGGGTTGGCAAGGGTAGCCAATTAGGGGATGTAGATAATACGCCATATAATCCTGCTATGCTTGAGCCCAGGATGGCAGTGATCATGAGGAGGATGCCCACTCCAGAAGCGATAGTAGAGGGTGGTGCTCCTGTGTAGGAACCTAGTGTTGTCGATTTTTTAAGCTCTACAAGGATTATACCTCTTTGGATGGAAAAATGTTTGTTGGTAAGGAACCTACTGTTGAGATTCAGAATTGGTTTGATACTTGTGTTCGTTTTTTTGGGGATTTGGGGTTGGACGATGCAACAAAAAGAAAGCTCGTGTCGAGGCAGCTTCAAGGGAGAGCAATGGATTGGTGGAACTCCATAACTCTAGAGACTCCAGAGGACCAGATTAATTGGGATCAGCTTAGAACTAAGCTCGAGGAGAAGTTCATTTCTATGGTCCAAAAGTCGATACTCTTTAAGAGGCTTGTTGAGATAAAGTAAGACGGAAGTCCTATCACTACATATGTAATGGAGTTCGAAACTTTCATAGTATGCTCGTTCGTATATTGAGATTCCTTATCAGAAGAACGAAAAGTTTATCATAGGTTTGGACGAGTGTCTTGGAAAGCAGCTGGTGGATCATATTGAGGATGCATATGAAAAGTAGTCAAGAAGGCTTTGAGGAAGAAGAGTTTGTTCTCGAGTAAGGAAGAGACTATTTTTGATGGTAGGGCAGTGTCTAAGCTGCACCAGAGTGGTGGGAACAAGAAAAAGTGGAAAGTAAAGAGAAAACAACAGCAAGGGGAAAATGGCCAAAAGAAACATAAAGGTGAGGTTACCTTCTTTAACTTTCATAAGAAGGATTATTATTCAATGGATTTTAAGGCTCCTAAGGAGGATATGAAGTATTTTAACTGCGATAGGCCTAGACATTTGCGGAAAAACTGCCTAGAACCGCAAAAGGATAAGCATGTTATGAAAGTGTATTTGTAATATATTGTGTCGTCTTCCTCGAAGGGTCTGACTGTTGCGTAAAAAGAAAAGGGTGTTGTTGTGCAAGGTACGCTTTCTATCCAAGGTATATCGGTTCATGTTTTGTTAGATACTAGGGAATCACATTCTTTTATTTGTAATGAGCTTGTTTGCAAGTTAGATTTAGAACCAAAAATTGCAGATAGGCCATTAGTTGTGACTAACCCAGTAGGGTGTTCGTCTAATCTTTATATGTTGTGTCGTGGTATAGTTTTGTCGAGTCATGGTTGCTCTTTTGTGTAGAATGTTTTTTTTGAACTTCGTTGGGTTTGGGATTATTCTGGGTATGGACTAGCTCAAAAGATATGCGGCTACAGTGGATTGCGAGAGGCTTGAGATGACAATAGGGAACCTGGAAAGTTGAGCGATTGTGATATACTACTTGCGAGAGGATAGGGTCCTAGTCAACTTTTTATATTCGCTTGCATTCCACATGATGAATTGTTATTGGTGCTAATCGTTCGAGAGTTTCCTGATGTCTTTGACGAGGTCAACCGACTGCCTCCGTAACGGGAAATTGAGTATTGGTTTGATTTAGTAGATGGAGCCAAACCTATAATTAGTTCCCCTGGGAAGATTGCGACGAGGGAACCGCGAGAGTTATGGTGCAAGTGAACAACCATTAGGAAAAAAGATTTATTTGGAGAAGCATATCTAAATGGAGTGCACAAGTTGTGTTTACAACAAAGGTTGATGGATCATTGCGATTAGGTGTGGATTATCATGAGCTGAATAGGGTGTTCAAGGAAAACAAGTATCCATTATCGAGAATTAATGACTTGTTTGATCAGGTTCACGATGCCAGGGTGTTTTTCAAAATGGATTTGGCGACGGGATTTCACCAACTAAGAGTGGCTAAGGATAGTGCGCCAAAGACTGCTTTTAGGACACCACTGGCATTTTATGAGTGGCTAGTATTTCCATATAAATTTACTAACGTGGCAGCATATTTTTTGGATCTTATTAATTGAGTTTTTATAGATTAGTTGAATAAGTTTGAACTTGTGTTCGTGATTGATATATTGCTTTATTCCAGAACTGAGCAAGAACATAAGACACACTTGAGGATCGTTTTGGAAACTTGCGAAAGCATCACCTGAGAGCTAAGTTTTTGAAGTGCCCTTTCTAGAAGGAAGAAGTGAGATTTTTGAGTCATGTCCTATCGGTATAAGGAATAGCGGTGGATCCCGCTAAGGTGGCAGCAATCTAGGATTGGGATCGACTCAAGAATGTGACATCTGTTAGGAGTTTTTCTTGTTTAACTTGATAATACCGACAATTTATCAAGGATTTTTTAAAGATTGTTGCACCATTAACTGGCTTGATGAAGAAGAATCATATTTTCGCATAGGATGCAAAGTGTTAGTGTGCTTTTCGAGTCTTAAAAAGGATTAAGGAGTGCTCCTATATTGATTATTCTGAGTAGAAATGAAGATATGGTTATGTATACCGACACATGTGGTACTTGGCTCATAGCAGTGCTAATGCAGACAGATAGAGTTATGGCTTATACGAGCCGACAAATAAAACAGCACAAAAGGAATTACCCAACTCACGATTTTTAGCGTCGATAATGTTTTCTCTGAAGATTTGGAGGCATTATTTGTTGGATTTGTTTACGGATCATAAGTCATTGAAGTTCCTTTTCTTCCAATAGGATCCGAATCTTTGGCACCAGCGATATTTAGTGTTTTTGGCATCGTATGACTTTGGCATAACTTATACTTCAGGTAAAGGTAACGCGATGTTTGACGCACTAAGTAGAAGACTTGCAAGTTTGTGAGCCATATTTTTGGAAGGAAGCATCCCGATTATTTAGCTGGATTTGGTTTCAGTCCTTATTGTGAGTTATATCTAGAGATGTTTGCAAGCTTAACGATTAAACCGACTCTCATAAAAACGGTTTGCGAGAGCCAGAAGCATGACGCTAAGCTTGCAAAAATTATTCGAAGGTTAGAGATGAGAGTAGAACCCGAGGTAATTAAGGATTTTAAAGTCGATCGAGATGGTTGGCTTCACAAGAATGACCGACTAGTTATCCCCAATATAGATGGATTGAGAGATGAGGTTCTAAGGGATGTCATCGTCCCAGATTGACTATTCATCCTAGCAGTAATAAAATGTATCGAGATATGAAGCGTGTTTACTACTGGAAAGGTATGAAGAGGGATGTTGGCAAATTTATCTCAAATGTTTGAATTGTTAATTGGTTAAAGTTGAGTAGAAGAAGCCGAGCGGGTTTTTACAACCATTGAAAGTTCCTACTTTTAAATGGGAGCAAGTATCAATGAACTTTATCGATGGATTGCCTAGGACAAGAGCAGAAAATGATAGTATTTGGATCGTCGTGGACCGCTTGACCAAAAATGCAAAATTTATTCCTGTCAGATCGGCTAGGACGACATCTAAATTGGCTGAGTTATATATTGAATGGATACTTTGATTCCATGGGGTACCGAAAAGTATTCTTAGCGATTGATATATGTTGTTTACCATGGATTATGGAAAAGTTTGCAAGAAATGTTGGGAACCGAGCTATGCATGAGTACGGCTTATCATTCCCTGACATATGGTCAAACCGATGGAGTTAATCGAGTATTAGAAGATCTTCTTAGAGCTTGTATATTAGATTTTGGAGGATCATGGGAAGATCGTCTTCATTTAGTTGAGTTTTCCTATAATAACAATTACCAGTCGAGCATTGGAATGATATCATATGAATCGTGTATGGTAGACCGTGTACTTCTCCATCCTACTGGTTAGAGACTTGAGCAAAGTTAGTGCTTGGGTCTGAAATGGTAAGAGAAACGATGAATAATATTGAGATCATTCGGCAACAAATAAAGATAGACCAAGATCGTTGGAAGAGTTAAGGCAATAAGCGACAGAAAGACTTGGAATTCTTAGTCGGAGATTTGGTGTTTGTTAAGATTTAGCCTCAAAGGAATGTTGTTCAATTTTGAAGTAAAGAAAAGTTAGCGCCAAGGTTTATTGGTCCATATTCGAATGTCGAGCGTATTGGGAAGCTCGCTTATAGAGTGTATCTACCTGAGAAGATGGCTGGTGTGCACAATTTGTTTCATGTATCGTTTCTATGGAAGTTCATGCACGAATCAAAATTTGTAATATCCCCTGATCAGATTGAAGATTTTAAGGTCAAGCTCGAAGTTTCTAGGCCTTGTAAGCCGCTTCGCATCGTAGGCAATGACATGAAAAAACTTAGGAGGAAGGTTGTTAAGCTAGTCAAGATACAATGGAGCGAAGACAATAACGATTATACATAAGACATGAAAAGAGTATGAGGTCGACTTATCCAGTACTCTTTGAGTGGTATGTCCCATATAATATATCTTATTTGTGCCATTGTGTCTTGCACCATTAGAGTTCCACATGGTTGGATAGGATTTTGGATGCATGGAATTTTAAATGGTAGATTGGATACTCCTGGATGATAGGCACGAAGAATGCTTTGTTCACTCGTATTTGCTCTAATTTCGAGGGCGAAATTCTTAAAGTGGTAATAATGTAACAACTCATATTTTACATATCAGAGGATCATAAAATAATTATATTTTATTCCATAGTGGTCAAACTCTTCTCATATCATAATATGATGTTCATGGGATGCGAGATACCACGATTTTTACTGAACTTGATTATGACCATTTTACCCTCATGAATATTGTTTTAACTATAACTTTTGATAGTGATCGAATCAGGTGCTAAAATCAGTCTCATTTGATTGGAATAGATATTGGTAATCCTGTAGAGTGGTCACATTAAAGAATTGGCTCAGTGGTTAGGGTGAAGTCGTTATTTTAAGTTTTGGTTTTAGCTAGGTAGACTAACTAACTGCTAATGGGCTAATTAGTGAATCCCACTAGGCTGACCGACAGCTATAAATAAAGGAGTTTAGAGTGAGAATTAAGGTTTCTTTCGACATTCAAACATTTAGGCTTGTATCCGTGATCCTTCAAATTCAACCTAAATCTTAGTTTCTTCATCTATTCATTCTAAATCACATCCTAGGGCAAGACTACATCCAGGAAGATTATATCTCACTACTTTGCATCAAATCGAGGATTTTCTTCGCTATCTCTTTGCTGTCCAGATCTAATTTTTCCAGTTATTCATTGGATCTAGGTTTTTGGCGAGTGATGGATATCTCTCTCAAACGGATGCTATGGATAATATAGGTTAACATAGGGTTATTTCCCATCTATAATGTTATTATCACCAAGAAATTGATCGTCTATGTTAATTTCAGCATTTGGAACCCTAAAACAATCTGATATGATCACATAAACTGGTTAGTCATTGAATTAATCATTCTTAATGTCCATTTAGATCCTAATTGTGCAAGGTCCATGATTTTTATGCCATATTTCATATAAGTTCATGTTTGTATGATTGAAATTGTATGAACTGTTGTCCGATTTGTTGAATTGTATGATTTTGATTGATTTGGTTGTTTAGAATTATATGTCATTGGCTTTAAATCAATAAACAAAGTGAATCAGAGGTTTAGATGATTTGATTCGAATGAAACTTGGCAAAGGATATTCGGAAGGTGAAAGGAGGCGACATAAAAAAAATCGTACTAAAATTTGCTAAGTACATGGACTGGTACCAATCCATGGTAATATCTTGGATGATGGTGAATTCTGATATGTGGCATCGTAGGTGTAAGTGCTAAAAATAACCAAGTAAAATCAAGAATTAAAGTTGAAGTGAAGCAGCACAAAAACCAGCAGTGACCTGAAGGATGCAGCGCTAGATCTTTCGGCAACATCCCTTTCAAAATAAGGAAAGGAAATAAAAGAGAATTTTCCTCTAGTCAAAAAGTCCCTCTTGACCTTAATTAAAAGGGAACTAATCTCAAACCAAAAAGCCTCTTTCGACCTTAACCAAAAGAGCACTAATTTCAGACCTGACAACTGTGCAAGAAAGGGAAATGGAGCAAGCCAGGGGCAAAGCATCGGAAGAAGTGGAGAAGGAGGTAAGAGCCGGAAGTAGGCAAATTTACAGCTGACAAAGGCCTTCGGTCATATTCCAAAAGGTCAGTCTTCCGTAAGCATAAGTGGACTGATAAAAAAAATTATCTCTCAAGAATACTAGAAGGAAATGTATTCTAAAATACGAGATCGAAAGGAAAGGTAAAAGAGCCAAGAAGAGGCCCTCAGACATATCAGATACCAAAAATGGAGCTATTGAGCCTAAGCACATCAAGGAGTATGCGTATTTAAAGATAACCACCACTATAAGCTGGGAGTTAACATACATCTATGTCTCTCGCAGTTGTTCAGACCAAAACCAAAGAGTATTCCCCTAAAAATACTAATAAATAAGAACAGCTTAAGTCAAGAAAGCCTTTGTGTAACCATTAGAAGGGCTTTCGAAGAAACAACAGGTGATGCCTGAAGATCATTTGAGTAATAGAAACGGGCATAATAGAAGGAAAGTATCTTTGAAAGCTTCCAAAGACAAGAGCATGAAGGATAACTAAATGTGGATATCTAAGGAGCACTTCGGAAGAAATAAAGCAAGGATTTTGATCCATATCTCTAAGGCCTAAAAAGGACAAGGTACAGCTGGCATAGAACAAAGGGTAAGGAATCTAAATTTTGAATCTCTAATCCTTAAAGACATAGCACAAGACGAAATTTAAAAGAAGCCGAAAGCCCCTGCGAGACCATCCATCTCACATTCAACTGAAAGCTCCCTCCATTAAGACCCTCGAAAGAGACTATTCAGATTTGCTCTCAAAGGAAAGCCACCAGTGTGCTCACAAAGTCTTTGTGGTTAAACCACATTAGGTGACCTAAGCAAAGCATTTAGGTGAAAGGAAGGATCAATCCACACCTATAAGTAGGACCCCCGAAAATCAAGGCGAGGGGTTCTTTTTTTGAACATTTATTTTATATTGGACATTTTTGTAATCTCTTATGGCGGGGTCAAACCTTAATTACTAAATCAGCTTGGAGAAAGATTTGTAACATTAGATATGATCAACAAAAAGGGAATATATATAGCAAATAAGGTAATCGTGAGGAATCTTGTTTCAATTTTGTATTATCATTACTTTTTCACTAACATCGTGGGTACAAAATGCGATCTATGCATAATTAGGTTTACTTTATACCCTGACCCACGATCACCTTTGAGATCCTTAGATCATGAAATAGATACCATTCATAGTTTAATGGCTGTAGTTATGACCTCAGATTTGTGTTAAGATCTCCCTACCAAGTGACTTATAGGATGTAAAGGCTTTATATGGAACTAGAAGCATATTTCTGCCATCTTGTCAAATTTTTGAGAAATTAAGAAACTCATGAAAACCCATCATTTGATGACTGTTTAAGAAGAGTTAGCTTCCTTGAAATCGGTTTCGCAATCATTGAACACCCAAAGAGAACTATCTAAGAATCTCAAGACATTTATGAGGAATGTATACCACCAGAGGGCAAGCCTCCCATTCAGGAAATTGAAATAGAGTTCGCAACCGAGTTTATTCTCCTTATAAAATATACCTATGGTATTCTACAATGGTATTTCAACAAGAATTCTAGAATACAGGTCGTTCCTAAGTTTGAGCTTTGTTCACAGGAGTTCCGCAGTTAGATCGTGTTTTTGAGGCGTTAACTATAAATTTGGCTATCATTTTTGGAGCTAGAAGGAGGGCTTGAACCTCTGTTCTTGTTTTTCTCCTTTAAGTGTTACTAGATTTATCCTTTAAAAGATAAAAACTAATATGAAAAAACTGCAAAAGGACTCTTAATGAATTACAATGGATAGCGGAAACCTCGAACAATATTTCAAACGAACCAAAGGACAAAGGTTGTGATAAGCATGAAAATCCCTGTGAAATAAGAAAGCATCCCTGATGGATAAGATATTAAATTAGTAGGATATACAAACACCTCTACAGACAACGAAAAGAAAAAAGGTCGCGACTCCTTTTTATTGCCAACATAAGGATAACCAGGAAAAATTGAAAGAAGGGTTGGGTCAATCATCGGAGGTGGAAAGAATGTTAAAATTGGTATGACGACCCTTGGGCACAAATGTCCAATCAACCCAATCAGAACAAAGATC
This sequence comes from Allium sativum, assembly GCA_030737875.1. Lineage (NCBI taxonomy): Eukaryota > Viridiplantae > Streptophyta > Magnoliopsida > Asparagales > Amaryllidaceae > Allium > Allium sativum. The sequence goes on along the minus strand of CM060910.1, from coordinate 195,192,322 downwards.
TATTGAACTCGTCCGAAAGTAAATATCTTATGTGGATTTAAGTTTTCACAAGGAACACTATTATGAATCAAGCTCTGAGTATGATTAATCAAATGAGGAAAAGAGATTATGACTCTAGAAAAATAGAGGTGAAATCATCCTAAGGGGAATCAATCTCACCCTTTGGCAATCAAAACAACTGTTTATTCTATTAGATAAGAATGGTTATACATAAACATCTCACGAGGCTCGATCTTCAAAGAAGAAATGGAAAAGGATTGTGAGGCTTTTGCTCGAAAATGGAAAGATACTATAGCTACGCCCCAGTAGGATCAAAACCTGTATCAATCAAGAAAACATAAAAGCATCACCAATAGAATCTCTTCATAATATCCTCTTGTAATAGGATCAAAAGGGAAAATGTTTTACGATACTACAAGATTACAACTAGAAAACAGAAAGTCAGAAGCCGAGCCCTTAAGGAAAAGGGGAAAATACAACCCAACTATGGAATACAAGTTAACCACTACAATAGATAATATCTTCCTCCTGACTAAAGAGGAATTTGATTACTATTCAACAAGAAAGAAAGAAAGAAATAAAGTATGAATGGAATGAAGGAGGCATATATTGCTATTATTACCTAATGAATAGTCATAAAACCAATCAGTGTAGGACACTTGAAAAGAGAATGTACCATCTGTGTAAGCAATGGAAATTACAAAAGTATCTTATGAATTGAAAATCATTCTAAAGTAAAAAACCGAATCCACGAAAGGGAATCTAAGTAAGGAATAAGGAATGCGCTAAACCAATATAAAAATATATAAGAGTTGCTACTTGACTGAGGGAGAAGTTCCTTTTTCACTATGGAGTAGTTTAGAAACTCATATGTATATCCTGGGTCCTTCCCCTAAAAGAAAAGTGGGTAAGCCCGGGAAATCGCGCGCCTGGCCCCAAGCCCAGGATATATTCCTAGCGCCTCCTAGAGAGGGGAGGGTTAGCCGTCATCTAGTCCCAAGGCCAGGGTGATGCATTGAATCCCTTACCGCGTCCAAGGACCAAGTTAAGGCGCTCTCTAGAGGAGTGAAAGGCAAGCCCGGGGACATGCGCCCAGCTCCGAAAGAAGCATGCTATGCCTTTGATCATTACCTGATCAAGCACTTCCTCTACTTCGTCATAAGCGCGCACCGCCTCTATTTATATCCTATCCCAAATAAGGGACTAAAAGCTGAGAAGGAGCACTAAAGCACGCCAAAGCCTCAGCTTTAGGAAACTGCCTATAATGGCCAAACATAAATTAAAACCGAAAGCGTTTTCATTACCAAACCAAAAGAGGACATTTTAGATTCTCTTTGACATACCATAGATGGCTCCATCAAAACCGGAAGTGGACATTCCGAGTTTTCTGTAAAAAGCCGAGAAGGCTTTTGCATGTTTATAGAAAAGTAATCTCTGGACTTATATTATATTATTAACTGAATTTGGATTCTTAAGTCAAAAGCGGCTTTGTTTCCTTTTATTACCTGAATCTGGGTTCCTAAGCTGAAAGCGTATTCGTTCTTCTGTTATTACCCAAATCTGGGTTCCTAAGCGGAAAGCAGCTTCGTTTTTCTATTATTACCCGAATCTGAGTTCCTAAATAGAAAGCGATTTCTTTATTTTGTTATTACCCGAATCTAGGTTCACTAAGCTGTGAACGGCTTCAATCGATTGATTATTTCCCGAGCCTGGGTTTTCAAGCTGAGAGATGGCTTCGCTTATTTTAAAAAATAATTTGTAAGCTTCTATTATCCAAAACCTAGATTTCCGAAATCAAAAAAGGATCCATCAGCTTCTAAAAAATAATCTTTAAGCTTCTATCACCTTGTTGCTCAAGTCTGAGTCCATACCCTCTTAAGACCATATAAGGATTTATATATTCTTCACAAATTTCTGGACTTCTATTATATCATCACTGAAACCTAGGTTCCGGTTCTTAAGCTATATGAAGTTTCGAGCAATTAGAAAGCTTCGCTATCTCATCATATGCATGCTAATTAAGTTTCCGACGATGAAAATGGCTCTACCTTCTTAAATGCCAAAAAGAAGCTCCATCTAAGAAATAATTCCTCTATCAGGGCTAAAATGCTAAAGAAGGAGTTTTAATTTCATTATGCCTTCAAAAAAATAATAACAGATACCACCGCATGAATGCTTAAGCAAACCATACCATTTTGCATTGTTCATAAATAGTTTATACATTTAAGCCTAAGCTTTTAGAATTATAGTTATGAGCTACTGTAACAACTAGAGAGACAATGTTACAAAGAGAAAATTCCCAAGCAACCATTCGAAATTTATTAGACATCTGGAAACACACTAAAACAGATAAATAGGACGGGACCTTCCTATACCGTATTAACTTCCAAAAAGAATTTAGTGACCCAATGATCTTCCTATACCATATTAAAATTTCTTACTATAACATGTTTTAAATAGGACAAATAATCACCTTTTTGGTTTACCTCAGAATAGTTTACTAACTCAAAACTACAATAAACCCTAAGTTTAAACTTTTCGAAAGACAATGCCAAGTATTCGAATTAGACTGAAGGATAAAACGAGTAGGTCGGAAGTCGAGGGGCGAAAATTAGGATACCTCCCTCGAAAAGTTACACAGACCCATCGTTTTTCAAAATAAACTTTATAGCATCAACATTCCCTATCGAAAGGAATATTTTTGCTCTAGTCTCATAAACCTTACTTGTCCCGATAGGCATTTGCTCTTTTTAAGTCCATATTCCTAATGTCGGAGTCCTTCATATCAAGCATTCCATAAGCAAGACGAAAGTTAAAAAACCAAGATAGAATAAATTTTAAAGACAACACTTTCCTTGAAATTTTTATGGGCGAAAGGTTAGTTTAGTATTTTATTAACGATGGTAAAAGATTCTAATGATGAGGATATTATATCTTGCAAGGTTACGAAGCGAAGGAAACACTTTCATAAAAAATATTGGATAAGTTTACATTTCACTCTTTAATGTATATTAGAGAGCCAAGATCAATTAAAAGTTTATTTATCTTTCGTAGAAAGCTTTGGCGAGCAGGACCTTGAGGGTGCAACCAAAAAAAACCTTCCTAACAGTACACACCTTGGTAAATTTTTGATAAAACTTGAAATAGTAAAGCTTCTCAAAATTAAGAGATAGAAGATTACACTATGATTTACATTAACATTATTACAAGAAATTTCACAAATAACAATATAAATATATACAATTAAAATTCCCTTTTTCTCTAAAACTTGGAGAGATTCTCAGGCAATTGCCGGAGAGGCTAATTGTCAAATACTCACTTTCTGTATAAAGCTCAAGAAGGAAATATGGACTGTTGTACTTATTAAAAGGAAATAATTATAATACTATTTGACATTTTCAAGAATAATTAACCGCATTATTGTAAGCTCGTAGAATAAGTAAGAAGAAGACATGAATTTAAACTAAAAATTGCAAACCAAAAAAGAAATCAGGAAGAAGGTATTTACCAACGATTTTTTCCTTGACCTAATTTCAACCGCGAAAATTTACCAAACGAAGTCATCCTGTACAAAAAGGAAAATACATAAGTTTGAGTCTGTGCTCAAAAAATAAACTTAGCGGAATGGGCAAATATCGCATTTAGGAAAGGGGTTCCAAGTGATCGAGAATAGGGAATTTGGTAAACGAAGAAGTTTGTGATTTCAGTCTTAACATCACCATACCTTGGTAATTGGTGATAATAGTAATAAAGGTCAATATCACATTTCCAAAACTTAGTGGAACCACTTAATGCAAATTCTAGTAAAGTACATGGCCCCCGTAGGAGTCTAATCAAAAAAAGACTCCCCGATCAGAGCCAAACGCTTTACCGAGTTTATAGAAGACGGAATCATCAAGGAGAAATAAATATACTTGGAGAATTGAAAGAACATCTGGAAAATTATTATTATTATTGTTCATAAAGTATATATAACCGAACTCAACGATGTTTTCCTCTACAAATTTCGAAGCATCTAACCTTTTCAGATAAAACTTAGTTGAGAAAACTAGTTTAAGTTTTAGGTTAGATGCTCTACCAAATTGGTAGAAGGCACCAACAGTAGGAGGAAGCATCTAAATTCCAAAAGATAAGAACCATAGAAAATTTTGATTCTGGTAAAGAAGTTTCTTTAAGAATAGGAAAATGAAGGCAGAAAAGAAGAGTAAAGCAATTTATAGAAAATGCGTCTCCAACACGAGATTGTTGGATCAGATTTGGAGGGCTGGGTAATAATGAAAGAAAAGATGGGGAAATCAAGTAGAGATACGGATGCTTGCTAGAGCAATTAATTGTCACAGTCTAAAAAGAAACATAAAAGTAAAGATAAAAGTCAAGAAAAAAAGATGTGTGCTGTAGAAGAGATAAAAGAAACGAATCGACTCCTATTGACCAAATCCCGGCTACCAAGAGAGAAGTACTAAAAAGCATATATGGTGAGACGGCAACACAGATGTAGGAATCTGAACCAAATGACTTGAAAAGTCACGAATACTCCTTCACTAGGGGGAGGGAAAATGTTAGCGCCAGAAGTAACAAAGGAAAATCAAGAATTAAAGTTGAAGTGAAGGAGTGCGAAAGCTACCAGTGCCTTAAAGAGAGTAGTGCCAAATCTTTCGACAACATCCCTTTCAAATTAGGGAAGGAAAGAAAAAATAATTTCCCTCGATCCAAAATGTACCTTTTGACCTTAATCGAAAGGGAACTAATCTCAAACCAAAAAGCCACTTTCGACCTTAACTGAGAAGGCACTAATTTCAGACCTGACAACCATGCAAGAAAAGAAAAAAGGAGCAAGCTAGGGGAAAAGCATCAGAAGAAGAGAAGAAGGAGGTAAGAGCTAGAAGTAGGCAAGTTTGCAACTGACAAAGACCTTCGGTCTTATTCAGAAAGGTCGGTCTTTTGTAAGCAAAAGGGGACTGATAAGACAAATTTATCTCTCAAGAATACTAGAAGGAAATGTATTGCTAAGCGCATAATTGAAAGGAAAGGTAAAAGAGCCAAGTAGAGGCCACTCGGACAAATCAAATATTGAAAAGGAGCTCTCAGACCTAACCACATCAAGGAGTATGTTGGTTTGAAGATAACTGCCACTATAAGCTAAGAGTCTACATAATCTATGCCTCTTGCAACTGTTCAGACCAAAACTAAAGGGATTTTCTAGAAAATACTAATAAAGAAGAATAGCTGAAGTCAAGAAAGCCTTCGTATTACCATCAAAAGGGCTTCCAAAGGACGAATAGGTGAAGCCATAAGATCATTTGAGTAATAAAAATGGATAGAATAGAAGGAAAGTATCTCCGAAAGCTGCCAAAGGCGATAGCAAGAAGGATAACTCAATGTGGATACCCAAGGAGCCCTTAAGAGGAAATAAAGCAAGGATTTTGATCCATATCTCTAAAACCTAGAAAGGACAAGATATATTTGGCATAGCATAAAGGGGAAGGAGTCTAAATTGTGGACCTCTAAGCCTTAAAGACAAAGCACGAGACAAAATTTAGAAGGAATTCGAAAGCCCTTGTGAAACCATCCATCTCACATTCAACTAAAAGCTCACTCCACCAAGACCCTCAGAAATGGCTATTTATTTTTTCTCTCAAAGGAAAGCCACCAGTGTGCTGGCAAAGCCTTATGGTTAAACGTTATCAGATGACCGAAGTGGAGCGTTTAAGTCAAAGGAAGGATCAATCCACACCAATAAAAAGGACCCCAGAAACTCAAGGTGGGGGATTCCTTTATGGATATTCATTTTATTTTGGACTTTTTTGAAATCACTTATGGTGGGGTCAAACCCTAATTACTAAATCAGCCAAATCGGCTTAGAGAAAGATTTATAACATTGGATATGATCAATAAAAAGGGAATATATAGAAATTAAGGTAATCATGAGGAATCTTGTGTCAGTCATGTGTTATAATTACTTTCTCAGTAACATCGCAAGTACAAAATGCGATATATGCATAATTTGGTTTATTTCATACTATTAACCACCTTTTTGGCAAAAGAAGTCACAACCCAAGGCCGAAGCTCATTAGCCAAATATCGGTCCAGATTTATGATTTCGAGGTCGACTTTCGTCTTAGGTTGATCGATCATAATTCAATTCGAGACGTTCCACAGTAAGAAAAGGCTTTCTCCCCTAAGACTGAAATTTTTCCGAAGTCAAAACCAAACAGATAGATCAGATCATCAGTATATCGATCGGACTGTTCCTAAAGAATCGGGTCAAGCCTAGAATATCGGGTCAGGAATAATAGATCAAATTTTTTTTACTATAAGATAGAGTCCTACCCCCAAGGCTACAAAACCGGTCAGCGGCTTTAAACCAATCACACTTTTAATATGCCAAGTTTCAAGCTCCATGCAGGTCATGATTTCTGAGAAGAACTGTTCACCAGCAGTAGACCAGGTCCCGCCGCCTACAACTACTTTTCTGGATCGAGTTACACGTGTCCAAGCCCGAAAAAGATATGTGCCATGCTGCATAATATCTCGACCTACATCTTCACCTATAAATACAATGGTTTCCAGAAATGGAGAGACATCTTGAATCTGCCACTAGATATCTTCTATTCAACATCCCGAAATAGCATGTCATATATTCTAAGTACAACACAAGGATTTTCTGTAAAGCTCTCCTTTTTGTCTACTTTCTTCCACTGAAAAACCACTCTAACCTGTAATCGACAGTATAAGAAAGATTATAAAGTGGACGTAGTCTTTGATTAAGCCGAACCACTATAAAATATTTTGTCTTCTGTGTTTATTTACATTTTTCTTACATTTTTGTGAATATTATCATGTGTAGTTAACACATGGTGGGGGTTGATCGTCATTACACCAACTTTTGACGTCAACACTTTTGGCGCCCTAGGTAGGGGGCACAGGTATACCCTACGACTTTCGACAACTCTTAAAGAAGCAATGGAAAAACGGAAGAAGGACTCGGCACCATCTCACGCTCAATCTCGATCTGCTGGAACAGCAGACACAGCAGTAGCAGAGGAATGCCAGGAGGCTTCCTCCCACGAAGAACCGTCCCAATACCTAACTAGGGATGAGATGGATAAAGTTTTGGCCGAGCTCAGGGCTCAGATGGCACATCAAGATGGAATTCTCGCAAAGCAGTAGGAAATGATGAAGGGTTTCCTCGCTCAAATGGACGGAGGACCGAGCAACCAAGCATCACTTCCTGCACGAAACGAAGCTGGGGCAATAGCCAATCTACGATTGAATGAACTTTAATCCCCATATCGGTTTGCAGTCCTTCCTACCTCAACTTCACGTCCCAATCGACCATATCTAATGTCGTCACTTCTGGCAACTGCTAGCAATGGAGTAGCCGCAGATTCGCAGGTCGGTCATGGCCAAGTTCCAGACCAGTTGACCATTTTGCTTTTGATCCCTGGACAAACAACTCCTGAACCGGTGCAACCTATGGGTCGACCTTATCATGGATCGATGCAACCACTGGTCTGACCCAGCATCTTATCGCAAACCCGTCCTATGCAACCTCCCCTACAGCCTTCCAAGCTTGTAGATCCAAGAAGGGCTGAGGGCAACAACCCTCCGTGCCAACAAGACCACTCTACCATATTGGTCCCCAATGTGACGGAGGGAAACACTACGATAAATCACTCTATCTTCGCCCCGGGCGGGGGCAATACCGAGCCCCGAACATGAAATGCTATCCCGAACAGGTCCTTTCCATTCGGAGTGGCCATGGTTCGGTCCAACACTCAGTTTAACCAGGCAACTCCAGTTACACCCGAATCAAGGCCTGGGATAGGGACCACCTTCACTTAATTCTCGTGGGACTAACCGACCCGACCCTAAGAACTCGGGGAATGCTTCCACCCAGTCCTAGTACTGGGATTATCATCGATGTCCTTAATGTAGGACTGGATTTGTGGCAACAACTCCTCGGGGATGGAAGTTAAATTGCAAGCATCATCAAATGTTTCAGTAGAGGTACCTCTTCTCAATAGGATGTGGGTAACATCCATCGTAATCCGTTCACACGGGAGATCAAGAACTCCAGTCGGCCAGACTTCAAGCTTTCGGTACTGGAGCCCTATAATAGCAAGGGCGACCCGACCATACACCTCATGTGGTACATGCGTTACATGGAAGTGCTGTCATCATCAACCAATGTCATGGCGAAGTGCTTCCCTCTCTTTCTAATAGATATTGTCGGCATGTGGTTATGGCTACTAATGACTGTATCGATCAACAACTGGAATATATTTGTCAACCGCTTCATCGAGCAGTTCAGAGTTCATATCTTCAACCGAAGAGCATCATGTTCCTCACATCCATCAAACAGCATTCCGACGAGACCCTATGTTACTTCTTAGGAAGATTCAACATGGTCGTAGCATCAGTCGATCGACGCGAGCCATCGATGGTGTTTATGGCCGTCAGAGCCTATGTTCAGAGTTGAACATATTTCAAGATCTCCCTAATGAGAGATCCTCCTAGGGATATTGAAAATTTCTATGTTGAAGCAGATAGATTCCTCCACCAAGAGGATGCTAGCATCGAGATGGAAAATCTCGAAGTACTTGCTACCAAGGACAGAGGTCCATCCAATACCACTGACCAGAACAAAGGAAAATGAAAAGCCTCAAAAAAGAACGATCGGAACATACGACTCCGGAGAGAGAACAAGTATGATCAATACACTGAGCTCAACTCCTCTGTACTGGACATCCACCTTGATGTACGCAGATCTCTACCTTCCCTAATCCTCCCAGAAGGGAGCCGATCCAAAGAGAATATGACTCAGGAAAGCACTGTAAGTATCATAATATAGCAGGTTACAGCACCAACGAATGCATGTATCTATGCAATCTCATCGAGGGGCGGGTCAGGCGTAGAGAGTTGTCTGAGTATGTTAAAAAATCTACACAAGCCGTAGCGCCACAGCTACCTTCCAAGGCTCCTCAGGTAGGTCTCCTAGTTTCTTGAAACGGAAAAGACCCCGAGCCTAGCAATCGCGACATCATCATCAACTGATCCAACTTAGATCATTATGGATACACTTCATTTCTTAGGATTAAGAAATGTACTTTTATTTTTCATTTTAAGTAATGCGGTTATGTTGAAGTACACACGTACGGGGTTAGGATTTAATCCCTAAGCGTGCTCTGGATTCAACTATATACCTATTAGGATTTGTCTTAATTTTTGTAATAGCTCCCTAGTAACAATAAAATTTCTTTCTCGAACATGGATTATGTTTGATCAATGTAAGAATCTTGTCACACTACACCAGAAACGCTGTTTTGCAACGGTTTTAAGCCATTACAAATTGATTTTGCAACGGCCTTCGCCAGTTGCAAATTTTCTCTTTGCAACAGCTAAAAGCCGTTGCTTTTTTCCATTTAGCAACGGCTTTTAGCTTAGCCATTGCTAATTTATGTTATTTCAGGAAAAAAAATCACCCTCCTTCGATACTTTCTATTCAATACAAAAGTTCATGTATCTGACATAATACAAAAAAAGAAATATCAATAAATTAAAATTTTCCAATAGATTGAACATAAAAACAAAGTTTAATAACAAACTTTTAAGATTTAACAATACATTACAAACTTAAAACTTCTAACAGTTTGCAGTAGCAAAAATATATTACCGTGCATTATAAAGTTCAATAGCAATAGCCAAGATAATACTACAGTACATTTCAACTTCACCATAATAATATTACTATATTAATTGTTCATGTACATCATACAATACTGTTGCTTTCTTCTTGAGCTAGAGCCTGTCTATGGCGCTATCATCACCTTCTTGCATAAAATCTACACCATATGAATAGTACTACTTCAATAAGGCATCCACTCAACAGCTAAACGCAAAATCTGCATCAAATAACTAAAACAAACTTAAACATAGTCAAACTGAAACTAATTAAACTACTGAATGGTTTAAAGTCAGAATCTGATCATAAATGTTTAATATATTCATCACAAGTTTGTTAAAAAATGACAAAAATATGTTTGATCTCTAACGCTTACCTATTCTTACTGTTTCAGAACTGTGACATTTGTAGCTGATCCACCCACTAATAATTTACCATCATTAGAACATCAGATGAATAATAGTAATGAAGAAGTAGCTCCAGTGGCTGCAACAAGAGTACAAAAGCATAAGGAGTTCGATAAATTAGTAGCACATGCAGAAGTAATGTTAGATGGGCTGGTTACTCCTGTTTTTGTAGCTGTTTTCGTAAATTGAACATGCTTAGTATAATATCACTAAGCAACACAATATTGAAAGAAAAAAAAACAGTATAATTCTAGTCTTATCAAAATTCAGACCCAATTCTAACCAAAAGAACAGAGGAAAAGAACAGAGGTACATGTCATGAATCAAAGAATTGGTAATGACCACAATCCAAGAGTTGTATACATACAATTTATAAAATAAAAAAGAAAATTCAAATCAAATAATACATAAAATAAAATTTGATAACCTATAACATGGAAGTAAGTGTTGGGTTTATTACCTATAAAGTAACCAGACAGAGAGTTAATGAAGTTGACAAATGTTGAACGAATATGAATTTACGTTTATGCGAAACCTATATTAATGTACAATGTTGCTTCTTCTGAAGAATACGGTATTTGGCTTTTATGGTGAAAAATGGTATGCTTAGCAACAACTCTCTTGAAAGGCATCAATATAGAAATTTACCTGTTTAAGGAACTCGTTTAAACCAGTGGTGCTAGCATATATACAGGTATTGTTTGAAATTCAACTGGAAAAAAAATAAAGCAATTATGTTAAGTTAGTAGCAGTCGACCTAACTTTATTATTCATAAAAATCATTGAATTCCTATAAACCAAATATACAAAGCTGTGATTGTGAACCCAAGGCCCAAACCACTTTAATACACGCAACCTAGTCTACGCTCTATAGTAGTCGTTTCCTCAGATCGATAATAAAATAATTCCGATTTTAAGCTTTAACATGCACACAATTCTCGGTGCACCTTCAATCCCGTTTGATCACCAGATTAGGGCCACTAGCAAGTCCACCTTCACAAGCCCCAACACATCGTCACTCACGACACCTAATCGGCGCTAACATCAGAAACCAACATTCAAAACTAGAACAAGAATCACTTCCAGTTTCCATACTATTCTTGACAGTCCCGCATTCGTCGCTGCTTTAACCACCATTAGCGACCCAGACCTCTGCCGTTTGACTCATAGCACCTTGTCAAATCATCCACTGATGCCTTATCCTGCCAGATGCTGCCTCCAATCTTCAATTATCAAATTTTCAAAACAAATTGAATAAAGGTCCAAAGTCCTGAATCTGAGTCCATCCATCACTATAATGAATATATGACAGATGCATTCAATAAATTAAAGCAACATACATTAAACTACACTGGATACTTTGTTCATTTCATATTATATCAAGTTAAATAAGCAACTCTAGTACTAATTTCTTGAAATATATGTAGACCACACAATAATCTAAGCATTTCAACGTGTTCAAATCAAAATATTCTTCCGTCACATACATATTAATTAAACATCAACCATTTCTACTCCTTGACCATGACATAATTATTCAAACCACACATCTCTGCATTCATATTCCTTAATTAATTACTTGCATCACTCACTTCACTAACATTTTCACCACTTGAAGATACTTCAACAACACTAGCACTATTTTCCTTACTCCTTTTGCATATTCAAGCAGCCTATCATAACAAGAAATAATTTACTTCACCACTTCTTGTTCTTTAAAAAATTACAACAAAGTATGAAAAACAGGAAAAGATCCAGAATTTACAAGTTTTACTTATGCAACTTCTTTCAAGACCGCAAGCCAGTATGAACCACAACCACTTAGACTCAATAGATTTTTGAGATAAATGTTACCTGAATAATGCTAATTGATATTAAGCATTAACAGTACTCTATTAGTGTTTTTAATTGACTCAAACAAGCTCTTAAAGATTACCCACATCATGGGCATGGGTATATTCGCTTATTGTCAATTGGATTTTCGACTTTGAGAGTGGTACATCTAAAAGCCTTATTGAATGGTGAAGAATTGCATAAAGAGAATCCAGCCTATATACAGTTTAAAATAACTATTTTATGTAACCAAGGTATTTCTTAGGATTTGTTTATCCATCAATTACAAACAACTACAAATTCTAGTTTAACAGAAAATTTGGCGTTGCTACAGCAGTTTTAGGAAACCTTTTGTTGTCTGCTATAATTTGAAATGTATCAAAGGATGATAGCATAATATTCAAAACTTACAGCTTTGTTTTACCAGGATTCTTTTTTTTTTTTTGGAAAGAGAGGGTACTTATATTACATAGAAAAGATACAAAGATAGGTTCAAGCTGGATAAATACAACATACGCCTAATAAACGAATACTATACATCTAACAATCCAGCTCGAACCCGAAAACATAACAGGGCAAAACAGATAGCCATACATAAAGACATAAGCCTGACACAACAGAAAGCATAGACCAGAAGCAAAACAAAAGCTTCAAAGCACCAAAAGAATCCCCATTCAGACCAATAGCAGCAACTCTTTGATAAATCCATGCAAGAACACTACTACAAGAGCTGAACCACTACCAGCAAGAAAAGAAACGCAAACTTTAGGATAGCAAATTCCAAAAACCACAGCTATCAACTATATGACCCGAGATCATTTCTTAGTTACACCTCCATTGGTAACTCCATCTTTTTTTTCCTCCTCCTTTTGTTTTTCTTGTTTTAGATTGGGACTGAATTTCTTGCATAAGTTTAGTCCATTCCAGGTTTATCTCTACCAATGGTTCATCATACACAAGTTTATTCAACTCTTTGTATTTGTTGGGCTTAAAATTTGTTCTCCTCTTTTGAAGCTAGTTGTAGAACTGTAAGAGCTATAAGAACAATCAGAGTCATACATAAAAGCATCGTTATTTACAACTTCCTCATCATTTTGTTTCTTCATGGATGAATCCGAAATTAGATCTTTTTCTCCATTAAGTATTTGACAATCTTCCTGTAATTCTGAATTCTGCTCACTAATTACTCTATCTGTATTTGCTATACCTTCTCTAATTTGCATTCTTTTATTTATAACCCTCTTTCATTTCAATACAAACAACTTTATCTTGCGTGTTAACTTCCTCCATATTTTTCTGAATCTCATTACACTGAACTGACTCCTTATCTTTTCCATCTCTATTGTTTAAATTACTTTCTTTGTAACCATCCAATATACTGAAAGGATTATCATTTAAACCTGTATTAACTATGGCATCTACAGAACCTGTTTTAAGAGCCTTTTCTCTGCCTTTCTTAATTGTAAAATTCAAGCTATCCTCATGCTTGTTTACCTTCCATTGGTTATCTGACTTTTCATCTATATCCATACTACTATTTGAATTTTTATTCTCCTTAGGAACCCAGACCTTTAAAGATTTACACATTTCAATTGGGTGTCCAAAAACTTTAAATGCAGGGCATATATATGGTTTCCATTCATAATCCACCCTTTGCCATATTATTTCCCCATTGAAACACTTGATACGAATGCTATTAGGAAAATTAGAATCATGATTCACTTCTACCAGTATCCTAGCATATGAAATACGAATTAATTCCTCAGTGATACTATCATGTTTTATTGGGTTTCCAATAATAGAAGCAATTCTACTTAGAGCTTCTGCTGTCCAAAAATCCAGATTCAAATTGGGCAATCGAATCCATATTGGAATTGAGTGGATAGAATCTCTGGTCAAATTCATGTCTGGCATCCATTTCCTCATAAAGATTAAATGTTTGTTATAGAAATGGGAGCCAATAGCAAGGATCTTATCACAATCTTCTATCACATTTAATTAAAAAGAAACCATTATCTTTAGTGAACAATTGATATCCTCTAGTTATTCCCCAATTCCTATCGATATAATTTTTGAGAAATTTATAATACGGCCTACCTCCAAAGATATAAAAACCGACGCAATTATTCCACTTTTCTCTTCCTTTCATAGTTAAATCTTCATCTATTACTGCTAGCTTCATATTATTTTCAGTGGTTGGCTCAAAATAATTAAGCTGAAACGAGTTAAGATACAATCTATTCTCAGTCACTATCTCAATCCAAGCCGTTGATTGAACATAACTAGCCATATCTATATTGACTTGAGATTCTACAACTAGATCCGGAAAATAAGATTTTGATTTAAGATCTGGAACTTGTAATTTACCTTGGTTAGGAGGATTCTTAATCTCTGCATGTCGCCGAATTAATTCCTGATCTGGTGGGATAGCAGATCTAAAATCAGAATCTCGATTTGAAGTGAATTTAGGTTGAGAATTATGACGAGGAAATGTTGAAGTCGCCATTGCTCTAGAAAGCGCTTTTTTCTGAAGAGTGTTTTACCAGGATTCACTCTTGGATACTATTGGTTTAAAACCAGTTCTGGTTTTTCATGCATAGATATGTCATTTTTCCAAATACAATGAATATATTAATGCTTATGGGGCAACTTGATAGCTCAGGCACAGGATCCTAATAAAATGCCTATGGTTTGTTAACGTGAATATAATGAATAGATTTTTGGACAAACACCAAATGAATTGACGACAGTACTTAATTGAAAAAAAGCTGAATGCAATCAACTAAAGTAAATTGGCGTTTCCATATACTCGAATGTTACTCCTTATTGGATAATTCTTAGTTTTAATTTTATATGCACCCATCTAGACCAATTGGCCCTTACTATATCATGTCAAGAGATAAACATGCTAAGGAGAGGAATCCTTAACAAAGATAAAGCACTAAAGTAACTGCTTTCCTATTTTGGTCTGAATTATGGAAAAGAAAAAACTATTGGAATGATATTGAAAATAAACTATAACATCCAGAAATAGTTTGTGCACATCATAGACCACATATTTTGAATTATCATTATGATGATACTTTTTTAATAATTGTTACATATTGAGAAATACTGTACCCTGGTTAATTATATTCAGGTCAGCTATGTAACAAAGATTACATCATCAAGGTGTGACAAAGAATAATGGTGGGAGGTGTTTAATCTTTGTGTTAACTGTTAAAATAATGAATTTTGATACAAAGAATATACCATCAAGAAAGCAAAAAAACTACCATCAATTTGTCCTTGAGGTGAGCAACAAGACATGAAGGCACTATCAAAAATTTAAATGACACCATAAATAATATTTTAACTTCTAAAATGCACATACCCCATTCATGTACAGAAGAGCCTTTTCAGAATCTGTGCGTTTCTTGAACCCAACATATCCACATCCCCGAGGAAGGTTAACCTGATTCAAAGGAATCCAAAAGTACTTTAGAAACTATAGGGAGATGACTTAAACGCAAGGGTTAAACCTACATTGTTGCCTATGTGTATGATTATGAGATTGATGTAGAAAAAAGATTCTTTGTCACCCTTTCTATTGCATGTGTTTGCCTAATTTATCAGACCATAGTTCTGTCCTTAACATTAATCAACACAAAAAGAATATTATTCACTATGATGGGGATAAAATAGCTTATGTTTGGATAGAAGTTGTGGTTTGAATTTACACATAATTTCGACAAAATGCATGACATTATTTTTGTTTAATTTTCAAGCTAAAGATAAGAGTATATCAAAGACAATGGATGATGAATTCCAAGCGGGTTTGTGTTCACATTAATAGTGTGTGGACGAGTGAAGATGTACATATCTAGTATTCTCCGTACGACACAAAGGCTATGTCATTACCTCTAGGGTGTAGAAGCTTGGCAATTTGAAAATAGTTTCTTAGCAAAAATTTGATGGTTATTTTTCATTAGTTGTTTAGATGATTCAGGCGATGAGATGACTACTGTTGGCACTTGACCAAGTTGAAGAAGCATGACAGATCCATATTTATTTGGTAAGTTGCAAAGAGAGATGTGAGGTTGTGAGCTAGTTGATGCAAGTTTCCTATGAAATGTAACCTGGACGGAGAAGGACGGAGTTTGAAATTATTAAATGATCCTTTACTTTTGATAAAAACAAGAAAAAATGGAGCAGCAAGCAAGACGAGAAATAAGTTAAACAAACAACAAGAAAGAAAGGTACATGGATCGCTATGTTTTTTTTCCCCTTCTTTTGGCTTCTGCCCGACACTGCTGGCAGTGGCCTAGAGATGCTCGCAACAGCTTGGTGTTGCTGCCTTACAGGCAATTCAGTATGTTTTTTCTCCATAAACTATGAATTCTAAAGAAACTAACGTTAATAGCTAGCCTTTAGACCATAATATGTATATCTTTTATACATATAAGTGAAACTACTTACAATCATATAATTGCATGTTAACTTATATGTGTATAAACATTTGTAAGGTATCCGGTCACCGAGCCGTACTAATTTTCATTTATTTATGCTTTTGAATGTATAAATATTTGAAATTATATGTGTAATCCTTTTGAATGTACTAATTTTCATTTATTTATGTATGTACTAATATTTTGTTTGTGCTTTTTTACTAGATTTTCATCTTCTTTATTTCTCAATATACATGACAATGCATAATTAATGGAATGATAACAAATAATGCTTTCAAACCTCATAATGTCCATTATTTTTATTCATTTTCATCCCATTTTTATATAATATTTTATCAGCATTCTGTTCATTATTTTGTTGTGCCTAATGTTGAACAACACTTCTGAATAACATAAAAAGAGGATATTATAACTATGTATATGTTTAAAGGTTATCATAATGATCCATTATTGTAGAATAATGTTACATGCTAGTCTTTTTTGTTCAAGGGGTTATATGATGTTCTAATATTTTCCATGCAACATATTATTTTCTAGTAGAAAATATACAGTTTGATACTCATTTAAACTAGCATTAAATTCATTTATATTTTTATACTTTGCAAAACTTCATTTTGAAGATTATAAAATTTTAGAAGTGCCTATGATAAAAGAAAGCAATTTTATTTCAAGATTAAATAGCCATCAAAAAGGACTAAAAGTAAAAATCGCTCAGTCTATCTCACAATGGCTGCTAGGGTTGGAAAGAAAGAGTCGGATCGACATAGAAGTAATCCTCACTCAAATATTGGTTTAAAGGGGGCCAAATAAAGTAGCAGCCGAAAGCATATCTCAAGAGTTTTATCGAAGCAATATAAAGCGGGTGGGATTAAGCAAGCTAACAAAGATCAAAGCCCAAAATCTTTATTTTTCAACCATAACGTTACCTGTATATAAACACAGATAAATGGTGTTTGTAATGATATTTCAAAAATACAATTTTCGCTGCTCTTTGTATTCATTCAAAAGCTTAACTATAATAAAGGAATCCTTCATTTCTTATCAATAATGATCAAATTCTAATATAAACTACTCTGGCGTAAAGTTTGGGCAACCATTAACAGTTCAATTTGAGAATGTGATTTGAAGCATAACTTATGAAAAATGAAAGATGTATTTTACTGGACAAAAAGCAGGATTTCTTGTATTTGAAACAAAGTATTTTTCTGCCATGTAATTTTACCCCAAAAAACTATAAAACAGACAAACAAGTTCACTAATAGGATTTAATGATGTTTTTTGAATCATAATTTAAATGGCGAAAGTGAATTATATTTATTCACAGATACGACACATAAAATCATAGAAAAAGCTTATTTCAGTTTGAACCTAAAGAACAGTGAAAGTGAATTGTACTGTAATTTGAAATAATTTTATTTATTCAATTTAAACTAAAGAACGGAGAAAGCGAACTATTTATTTCATTCGTAACTATATTTATTTACAATACAGTGAAACTGAAGTGTATTCCATTTTGAAACTGAACTTAATAATAGAATTCTTCCATTATATCCTAAAAATATTAT
Organism: Allium sativum; assembly: GCA_030737875.1. Taxonomy (NCBI): domain Eukaryota; kingdom Viridiplantae; phylum Streptophyta; class Magnoliopsida; order Asparagales; family Amaryllidaceae; genus Allium; species Allium sativum. The sequence continues at coordinate 195,174,384 of CM060910.1, read as the reverse complement.
TTCAGTCATAGAAAAAAAATAACAATTAACAAACCAATCATAGAGTAGAGAAATAACAGACTCACGCTGTTTTTGTTGCGTCTAGATTCTGCTTTGGGGCTATTCTTTGGAACTAGACATTGCGTGGAATCAGTGGCGGACCCAGCCAGTGGATCCAGGTAGGGCCAAATTTTAGAAGAAATTTTTGAAGTACGCTGGGATTAAGCGTAGCATGTTCCACGTCACAAAAAAAGTAAAAGTGAATAATAGTTGATGTCAGCAAACTAGCAGTGGACTAAAGTATGCACTATAATAATACAAAAATGGACTTGTACGTGACACTACGCAACCCGATAGGGCAAAAGAATTAATTTAGGTATGGCCATCTAATTAATTCAAGTACTTTTTCATTGCATTAGTCAAATCCGGCTAGGGCATAGGCCCTAGCTGGCCTATACTTAAATCCGCCCCTGCATGGAATAGTTTCGTTCAAATACCCTGAGATGTTGCTTGCTCCATCACTAATTTGATTACTCTTCTCTTGGGCTGACTTCATAATGTCATTACTAGTGCTACAACTACCCTCTAATGGAGGAGCAGATGAAATTCATGTTTCGGTCAGTAAAAGTCTGTTGTGTTTCATTGTGAGCTTATTAGCATAATGGATCCTCATGGAAAAATACAAAATGCCCTCCTTTTTCCTGGATTGAATTTAAGATATTTACACATCTGTAGCTTAAATAGATACAATGAAAATATATGATGTAGAGGAGGGAGAAAAGACACCATGCATATGTCACAGAGATGAAGATGGTCGATTCAAAGAATGAAAATCAAAGACGTTTGCTTGCAACTTTGTTAGCATGATGAACTTTACGATCCCATGCATTGCACAGTGCAGCCTCGTCTGCACTACAGATGACTTTGCTCGGTCCATTTGCAGGCGTCGCACTGTGTTTTCATGTGCTGTGACTGCTTTTGGTGGGGATAGCATCATGTTTTTGGAAGGGAAATCTGTGTGTGTATGTATTAGATAAGTTGATGGTGAAAACTTAAAAGTGGTGAAAGCGATGAAAAGGATATTCAGTTGATAAAAATATACGTATATAGCAGCTGCAAGCATTAGGATACTAAGAAACCTCACCTTCGTATTATACATCACTTAACGTGCAAAACGTATCCTTTACATGTCACCAGTGATATTTTCATATAACCAGTAAAAGGACAATCGTTCACTGTTTGGATATTTTTGTTAATCACTAATTTATTCATAACCAGGATTTTTTTTTTATTTTTTATTTTTGCATGGTAAGCCGAATTATAGTGGCCGTACCACTGTTTATTAGAAAAGAAGATGGAAATGGAGCTCTGCACAGACACAGAAACTCCAGCTAGTTTGAAGTGCCAGAACACTATAACTATGAAGACCAGGAGTGAAACATAGAGTTCCAACTACTATCAAGAACCATACAGTTAATCCCCCACTAGGGTGGAATAACTAGAGGAGTCACTATCACTACCTAATGACATACTCGGAAAAAAGCACAACAAGACTAGGTACATAATCGGGATTAGGACTGTGAAACTCACATTCCCAATCCCAAAAAGAATCATGAAACAACGACTGGTTCTTCTCGCCAAGAACACCCTCCTTAATGAGCTCAAAGATATCTCCAACTATCTGATATTCCAATCTTCTAGCATCCTCAACTGAGTTTGAAACATATTTGTAGTATTTATTTTCATGTGGATCATACCTCATACCAGAAACTTCATGCACCCAAGCGCGATCAACTGACATCCACCTTATCATGTCATCTTCTGCTAACCCTTCCGAGGATACCTCTTCATTTTCCTTTAGATCATTATCACAGACCGAACCCTTACCCTTCATTTCTGTACTTTGACTGGGCACTTCTACTCTAATAATATCTTCTTCCATCTTCTTTGGCACCCAAATACTCGGAAAAGGTTTCAGGAGGGGAGGACGAGCCTTAGGCGGACCAACAGCAACACAAGACTCCAGAAGATGCCCAAAGCATTTACATTTAGAGCATATTTCCGATTACCAAGAGAATTGAATATCAACATAAAAATCATAGCCTTCTATAGTTACCTTGAGATATTTCGGCAATGGTCTATTTGGGGATATTTCAATCAAAGCTTTTGCATAGATGAGATTTTTCCTTGACTCCGTGTTCGCATCAAAACATTTAAACTTCCCAATCCTACTAGCTAACCAATTCAAGCCAGGAAGAGTTTAAAGAACCGATGGAATTTTAGTAAAAATGGCCCAAATTGGAATAGAAGACACACACTCTCTTGCTTTCTCAACCGATGCACTCCATGATGTAATTATAAACGGTTTACCTCCTATTATCGAAGGCTATGATTCCAAAACTTTCCTTCTCCCCTCCATAATCGAAAATTTGAAATAGAACATTCCGTCAACCGCATTAACACCTAGCACACCTCTCATGTTCCAAGCCCTACGACATTGTTCTCGCATATCAACATTTGGAATAACAGAATCAAAAAAGAACCTAACCAGATGGTCTTTCCAGATGTCAGCACCCTCTCTAATAATCTCATCAGGTGGATTCGGGTTTTCGACAGACGAAGAGAAATCACGGGGACTATAAACACCAGCACAACAAGGAAAGGAAGAGAAACATGAAGCATAACTCGATCTTGGATGTCTGGAAGGAAGATTAGCATTTTGAGGGGAGCAGGGCATCATAGAGGGAATGACATTAGATTTATTTGACAAATGAATATCTGCAGACTGCGTTGACTGAGACACTACTGGTGAAGGCATAACTGGACTGGGAGGAACATTCATGCGAACAGTTGGAATGCATTCGGTTAATTTGAGAGGAGAAGGAATTCCAGAAGCTTTGGAAGGGGCAGATACATCCAATCTCACAAGCCCAACAGAATTTTCACCGACCTCACGTCCAGAATTGTTTCCAAAAATAAAAACTTGACCATTCTTTTGATACTTCAAAGTAGAATCAGGCACAACCACGTTCAGAGCGTTTATTATATCATTACCCAATCCAGATTCGTTCAGAGAAGTACCTGACTCATTAGGCTTAGCGACAGGGTCAAAATTGGGTGAAATCTTTAGATCTGACCATCTATCATGAACCTTCTTCACCAGCAAGGAGGATAACGAAGATTGCTCAGTTCCAACAAGGTGTGACAGAGGACCAGAATTAGACGAGGGCAGAGCTAAGGCATTAGCAAGGACTTGAAGCTGGTTAGCGGCAAGCGGCGAAGACACCGCAGAAGATGGATCTGAAAATACTCTACCAGATCTCGTCAAGCTAGCCCTTAACCTGGGTCTTGATTTTCGATTTTTTGGCGTGAGGATGAGAAGGTGAAAGGAATGAGTAGGCGTGTAGAGTGAAGAGGCGAGATGGACAGAAAAGGGTGCGATTGGACGAAGAGCAGAAGGGAGCCAGAAATCGTCAATAGCCAATTTCAGAGGACGTGAGACTACAAAATTTCATTCTAGTGAATAAGCAGGAAATTCCCGTCCATCTTTCCACTAATCTACCTAACCACGAAAAAATGAATCATGCTTTCATTAAAACTTGTGTTTCCATAAAATATCAGTTTTATTGCAACAAAGGCCTCAAATTGGTTATATTTGCTAAGTACTGGTATCTTTAGGGATTTCAATTTTAAATAATGGAAGAAGCAAAGGTGAAAATTTGGGAAAAATCAACCAAGCATAAAATATTTATGGGAACTCTAACGAAAGATTTAGAATATATACGCCTCGTTCAAAGAGAACTCAGAAATAATTCATCAAAATGGAAAAAAATTGGAGATTGTTCAGATATTAAAAGAAATTTTTATTGCAGTTATTAGCGTATATTAAAAGAAATCATTCAGCAAAATATTTCACGTTTTAAGAACAAAGCAAGACCGATCAAATACTGACCACTAGCCATGAATCAAAAGAAGTATATGCTAAATGCAAAACAAGCAACTAATCAAATCGTATTCCAATTCTATGACACAAAATCAATGATAAAACAATGAAAATCAATTTTTGCATACCGAGAATCGATCACTTTGATTCAAGATCTTGAGAAGTTTGCAATCTGAAAAAAAAAAGCACCGGGGGGAGTATTCGATCAAGATATAGGCAATAGTTGTCGACCTGGAGCAAAAATATGCGGAGGAGAAAAGGATCTGGATCCAGTTTTCGATTTGAGAATTTTTTTTTAATGTTGAACGGCGGAAAAATGAATAAAGTGAACAATGGAAAAATGATTGAAGTATTGGGAATGGAGGGGTGTATGGAAGGGCGTAATTGATTGGGTAACGGTTTTGACCCGTTGCACAAATGGCAACGGACACAGACCATAGTATTAAATTTTGCAACAGACATTAGCCGTTGCAATTTAGCAATGGTCATGAGCCATTGCAAAATTCCCGTGCTTGGGTGCTACAAAAAAGCCTATATGGTGTAGTGTCAGGATTCGACAAGTGCCTAAAATCCAAGTATGGTTAATGCTCGCCAACTTAGCAAAACCAAGTATGGTTTATGCTCGTCGCCAAGGTATGGTTTATACTCCTTTCTCTAAACCGAGCATGGTTTATGCTCATCCTCCAGGTATGGTTGATACCTCTTATAAGAATCTTTTTGTCAGGATATGACAAACTTAACTCCTTCTCAATAAGAGTATGGCTTATATTCAATCTTAACAAATCACACCTCGAGCATGACTAATGCTCGATCCTAAATTAGGGTATGGTTTATGCTCGACCTATGAGTATAGTTTATACTTGGCGAATTGTTAAAGGTGTGGTTTATATCCCACTCTATAGAACTGAGTACGGTTTATGCTCATCCCTTGGGTATGACTTATATCATCTCATTGAAACCGACCATGTTGTGTGCTTGTCCTTCTGGAACTCTAGGTATGTCAGATACCCCACTTTACACTTTTAAGCATGGTGCATGCCCTTCTTTGGATTTCCAGGTATGGCTTATACCTAACAGCCCGACGCACATCGCCAGGATTTGGCGTAAAATGTAACAACCCGTGTTTCGATAACGTGGTAAGACAAGAATCAAGGCAGAATTTAATTTTAAATTCTGAATCAAGGGAAACGGGCTGTGCCATTGCGTTCGTCTCGGAAAAATACGCGAAACAGAGTCCGAGTTTTCAAAAATCGGAGTCCGTATGACCAAGTTATGGCCCGTCAAAGTTTTCAGAAAATTCAAGTTCGAAAACAGAGTCAAAATTCAAACCGGGGGGCAAGGCGGGAAAATTCCCGCCCAGGCCAGGGGTGTCGACTGCCCAGTCGACACCACCACACCCCAAGTCGACTGGGGTGTCGACTTGGGTGTCGATACCACCCCATTTTGGGGTCTGGTCGGCCTGGTGCACCTGTTGGCTCCCCTGGTCATGTTTTTGGGCCTGGTTCGAAATTTGAGGGTTCAGATTCTTCCTAGGGTTGATCTAAGGGTCTAAACTAACCTAATCTTCTATATAAGCACCCTAAACCTAACCCTAAATCCTCATTATTCAATCCTACAACTAGGTTATGCCAAAATTCTAGTTGATCATGGCCTCCATCTTCAAACCCTAGCCTCCATCCTCTTGTCATAAATTCTATCTTCATTCTCATGAGAGATTACATGATCATATGAGTGTATGAGAGTTTCTATGTTCATATGAGAGCTTCTAAACTTGATTTAAAGGCAAATCTTCATCAAAGCAAGGATCTTTCTTATTATTTTCTCAAGGGTTTTATTGGAGCTTATTGATTTGGGATTTTTGCTAGTGTGGCTTCGTCTCAATCTTTTTATATATTGATTTGTGCCTTCATAGCATTGTAAGCCCCCTCCTAGTCTTAGATATTAACTATGAAGTTAAATGTTCATGTTGCAAGTTTGGGTTTGAACTTAAGTATGATTCATGCTTTGAAACTATCATGTTATGCATAGATTTATCTTATGCATGTTTGTAAAGTTATCATCTTGATTTTGTGGGCTAAAAGTTATAAGCTTTATGTGGGATGTTGCATTATGCAACATAAGAACTCTCATATCCCTTAAGTTAACTTGCATATAATGCTATATGCGGACTCCTAGTCATCTTTCTATGTCATCTATCACCTTGATTCACCTATGTGCTAAGTTTGGGGTTATGCATGTTTTTGAGGCTTGATAATGTAACATGCAAGTTAATGAACACATTTATGCCTCATATGCCACCATGTCTAACTTGTGGCCTTATACCCCTTTTTGTCATGCTTTTGCCAAGCTCCTTCTTGAAATCCATTATGCGTTGTTGCGAATGTATATGCGAGCTTAAAAGCGTTGGGGTTACGTTGTGGATAAACTTTAATGACATGAAACATGATTTGGGTAAATTGGTATAAACATGACAACATGTAATTTTGGCTATGAACATGGAACTTGAAAACTAGACATGTATGGGTTGTAAGTGTAATATGACACTAGACTAAAAATGAAAGTGACCAACTCGAGGTTGGGTTGAGTTTGCAACGTAAAACTACCCGGACCCGACCGGCTTAACTAGTAGTTGCAAACAATAGGACCCAATGTGAGAAGTTGGTCATGTCGCGCTTAAGACCCGAGGTTAGACCAAGTTGTGGTGTAAAACTACCCGCACCCGCCCGGCTTAACTAGTAACCACAACAAGGTCTAATGTGAGAGGTTGGGGTGCATTAAGTTAATTAATGCCACATGATAAGGTTAAGTAAATTTGACTAATAACACTTAACCGATACGACATGAATGGGTAGGTTAAGTTAAACCGGACTTGATTTCTTAATGACACTTAACCGTAAAATACAATTAGGGGATGGGGTTAAGTATTTTACACTTAACTAATCCGACTTGGTAATTAGATGGGGTTAAGTAACCTACACTTAACTAATCTAAACACGGTAATTTGATGGGGTTAAGTAATCCATACTTAACTAATCTAACACTGTAAATTCGATGGGGTTAAGTAATTTACACTTAACTAATCCGACTTGGTAATTAGATGGGGTTAAGTAACTTAGACTTAACTAATCTAAACACGGTAATTAGATGGGGCTAAGTAACCTTCACTTAACCAATCTAAGAACGGTAATTCGATGGGGTTAAGTTAAACACTTAACCAATCTAAACTTGGTAATTTAATGAGGTTAAGTAGCCAATACTTAACCAAATTAACATGATAATTTAATGGGGTTAAGTAACTTATACTTAACCAATTATACATGATGATTTGATGAGGTTAAGTAACCTATACTTAACCAATCTAATATGCGGACCTGATAGGGTTAAGTCACAAGACCTTTTAACTTAGGCTTAACCATTGTAGTACGATTAGTGGATGAGGTTAAGCTAACCCATACTTAACCAATCCGACTCGATGATCTGATGCGATTAAGATAATCTATGCTAATCAATCTAACACGATAATCTGATAGGGTTAAGACAAACCAATACTTAACCAATTTGACTTGATAGGGTTAAGTCATGCGCTTCTTGGTATACTTAACCACCTTGTAGGGCTAAGCCTTGAACTTAAATACTTATCCAATCTTGACATGATTCGTAGGCGGGCTAAGTCATGAAACTGAATAACAACACTTAACCCAATAGACAAAACCCTAGTTAGAGGAACTAGGTAGAAAATCGTGGTTAATCAAGGGTAACGGGGAAAAGAAGCTAAGTGGTAAACCTTAGTTAAGTATAACTAAGTAATAATTCTTAGCAAAGGACATGGGACTAGTTCATGAATGGATGAGTAACCCGGTATGGTAGGTCATCGCTTAAACACACGAGGAGGAGCAAATTACCCGACTTGGATAAAGGCTCCAACGAACTGGGTGACGAAGCGGTAGCTTCGGGGGACGTGAGGGTACTCTTGGTATCCCTCTGTGAGGTGGCAGGTGGTCCATGAAACCCGGCCTCACAAAGGTTAAGGTCTGCGATAGAAGAGCCAAGAGTATGCCTTGGTTGCTATGCGAGCGACCTAAAGACTGGGGTGGATTAGCGTGGAGTCGACGATACTTGATTTTTCCCTGGATAGCACGTCGCTGACTACCTACCATCTTTAGTCAATCGTGTACGAACGGAAAGGCAGAGAACCCCCAACAGACCATGTTCTTGCTATCGAGTCATGGGTGAGGTTGGCCCATAGAAAAATGGGGCTATAGTGGGGCCGGGATGTGGTTCTCATACATGATTTTTCTTGGATTGCCTTTCAGTAGTTGAGGGAGGGGTCACGTGGGACCATAGCCACGGATACAAAAACAGACCTTGATATCTGCATCAGCAGACGACTTAAAGCTCCCGACCGAGTTCCGTATTTCTCGATTTGCCCTGGCACGGAACTCGGATGACACATTGGGATACATGTGCGTCTAGACATGGAAAACGGTTCACGATACATACGTGGGATAAAAGGGCGCTGTTGACGGGTGGCATAATCCCTAGTGGCCCTAGGTGGCTTGAACCCAAACCGAGACACGGAAACGTTCATTAGGTTGCATAATCCCTAGTGGTCCTAGGTGGCATAAATCCTAAGTGAACACGCAATAGTTCATGGTAAGAAAACATAACTAGATCAAGGGTAGCAGTCCAAAATAACCTCAAGGATAAAACGGTACTACATTGAAGTGGTATAGATTTAAATAAGAAAGCTCGTACGTCCTACGGCAAAGGACTGAACTTATGCATGGAAAGAATCATACGAATCAGGAAACCTACATATACGATATATTAGGATGACATGGACCATTACATGACATTGGGCAAGAGACATTCATAGTTAACACATGACGCGGGCCGGGATACTAGTACGGGAGGTGCAGAGCGAATATACATGATAGATACCTTGCGATATTGTACTTGATAGAAACCTGACGATGTGATACCTTGACTTATCTTGACACCGTAGTTTATCATGACACACTTGTTTATCTTGGTACAGTAGTTCATCCTGTTATTTTGGTTTAGCTTATCTATCTTGTCATCATACTTATGTTCATCTCAGTTCCTCATGCCAGTTAACTTTACTAGTTTATATACTGATAGTAGATAGGGCTTACTAGTCTTTATGACTGACCCCGTTTTGTTTCGCCTCTTTGTCTTCCGTTTCCCCCCAGGTTACAGGGAGGAAATGCTATTGTTAGTTCGGACTTCTTCTGTTTGAAGGTCATCATGTATGGCTTGGACTTTTCTTGGCTATGGCTACTTTACTGTTTCACTTGGGGAATAATTTATGAAAAGGTTTTATGCTTCTTTACTATTGCAAGATAGGTTTTGATGTATTCTGATGTAGAAGGCTTTAGACCTTATTTTATAAGGTAATGAAATTTGTTTTACTTCCGCTGTTATATATATATATATATATATGTTTTGTCTTGTAATATTTCTGTGCATGTTTACCTCAATAATGCTTCACCAAACCTAGTGCATTCCGTTTGTGAGTGACCCTAGCGGAGGTGGGGTGTTACATTTGGTATCAGAGCAGAAGGTTACCAGACTGGGCAAAAGTTTTTAAAACCTTCTGAAAACTATTTGAAAAACCATTTACAAAGAAGCATTTTTCAAGAAAATTTTGTTTTTAAAGGCTATTCCCCAAAAGCCATTAGCACTATCCTTTGTTTCCTTGATTGAATCTCTTTTCCTTTCTTTCCTCCATCTGTAGTCACAGTAGTTTTAACTGCGACTAATCCTTGTCTAGCTACGTAAGTGTTTTCCCGTGCGATGGAGGAAGTTCTCGAGAGACCTGTTACTGAAGTTATAAGAAGGGATAATAACAGCAAGGATAAAGGACACGAGCTTGAGAATAAGCAACTTGTTGGTATGGCTTGATCCACAATGGAAGATAAGGACAAGATCAACAAGAGGGCAATTGTATGCTCTCATTTCTAGCGTACCTAAGAGGAATGGTACCGTTTCTGTTAAAGGCTTAGCCTTTCTCTTCTATCGTCCCGTCCAGACTTTGTATTGATCATCGCATCATTTAAGTCTGCCTCGATAATTAAGTCTCTGCACCTTAGTACTAGCATGGTAGAGGATCCCACTTTAAGTCCCAAAATCTGGTTGGAGAGTCGGTCCATTTATTCATGACTTGTTTGGATTTGAGAACGTCTATGCCAAGTGTTGAGATTAGAAGCAATGCTTCTATTGTTGGGCTATGGATGGATTCTAGGGGTAAAGTGGTTATCCAGTAAGGGATACCATTCTCGGTTTTGAAAAGAGGGTAGTCAGACTCTTGGCTTGCTTTGGTAACCTTTTGGGCTTTGTCATGGTTAGTTACCTAGAATCACTTGATGTATTTATCGGAAACCTCTGATCCGATCAAGCAACGTTCGCCAATAAGGCGGATGGTTCATTCCGCTTAAGCATGGGTTGTAGGAAACACCCTATTTAGTGCACGTGGTAACATGGATTGGCATCGGTAAACGAGATCCAGACTTCACTAGTCAATTTTGGAGAGCTTGCATGAGTACGTAGATATGGTTGAGCCAAGTATACTAGGGAAAGAATAAATGAAAGTGAAACGAGAGGCGAAAGTGAAAAGAGTTCCTACTCATACCTTGGAAATAGGAATCAAGGAGCTACGAAATCATGAAGTCAAAGGCATTCAAGGAACACTGGAATTAGGCTCAAGGAAATGCGGCTTAGACGCGCGCATCGTGTCTCTTTGTAAGAGTATATCGTTGATCCCTGGTTCTCCTGTAGAGCTTGCTTGCATGCTATCGCTTGGTGGATATCCTCTCGGTCCTATTTCTGTTGCAAACCCCGTAAGGAGTTTGTCTTGTTTATCTTCTCGATCCTATCCTGGGAACCTTAGATAGAACTCTATGGATGTAAACATGTATTTGAAACATGTTATGATTGATATGGTTGCAAATGGTTGCAAGTGGTTGCTCGTGGATGCGCGAATACACGTTAGATACTAGATCGACGCACTTACATTTTGCATTGCATATGCACGAGTATTTATACCTGTTTGAATGTTAATGTGTTGTCATGCGGATGTTGCATATGAATGAATGTTTGTGCACGCATGTAGTACTGATATGACTAGGATTATTTGCATACATGTTGGATTCATGGCACTAAACATACTTTGCATTAGAAAGATCATTCAGGCCTGATCATTAGCATTAGCTAAGGAGCATATACACACACGCTTTGCATATGTTCATACAGCATTAGAAATCGTCTAAGGACAATGGTTGCTTGTGGATGATGTTTTGAGTAGATGGATGATGGATGGTAGGATATGTTCTTCCTAACTTGGAGATTTCGGGGACGAAATCCTTAAAGGAGGGGAGAATGTAACAACCCGTGTTTCGATAACGTGTTAAGACAAGAATCAAGGCTGAATTTAATTTTAAATTCTAAATCAAGGGAAACGGGCTGTGCCATTGCGTTCTTCTAGGAAAAATACACGAAATAGAGTCCGAGTTTTCGAAAATCGGAGTCCGTATGACCAAGTTATGGCCCGTCAAAGTTTTCAGAAAATTCAAGTTCGAAAATAGATCCGAAATTCAAACCGGGGGGTAAGGCGGGAAAATTCCCGCCCAGGCCAGGGGTGTCGACTGCCCAGTCGACACCACCACACCCCAAGTCGACTGGGGTGTCGACTTGGGTGTCGACACCACCCCATTTTGGGGTCTGGTCGGCCTGGTGCACCTGTTGGCTCCCCTGGTCATGTTTTTGGGCCTGGTTCGAAATTTGAGGGTTCAGATTCTTCCTAGGGTTGATCTAAGGGTCTAAACTAACCTAATCTTCTATATAAGCACCCTAAACCTAACCCTAAATCCTCATTATTCAATCCTACAACTAGGTTATGCCAAAATTCTAGTTGATCATGGCCTCCATCTTCAAACCCTAGCCTCCATCCTCTTGTCATAAATTCTATCTTCATTCTCATGAGAAATTACATGATCATATGAGTGTATGAGGGTTTCTATGTTCATATGAGAGCTTCTAAACTTGATTTCAAGGCAAATCTTCATCAAAGCAAGGATCTTTCTTATTATTTTCTCAAGGGTTTTATTGGAGCTTATTGATTTGGGGTTTTTGCTAGTGTGGCTTCGTCTCAATCTTTGTATATATTGATTTGTGCCTTCATAGCATTGTAAGCCCCCTCCTAGTCTTAGATATTAACTATGAAGTTAAATGTTCATGTTGCAAGTTTGGGTTTGAACTTAAGTATGATTCATGCTTTGAAACTATCATGTTATGCATAGATTTATCTTATGCATGTTTGTAAAGTTATCATCTTGATTTTGTGGGCTAAAAGCTATAAGCTTTATGTGGGATGTTGCATTATGCAACATGAGAACTCTCATATCCCTTAAGTTAACTTGCATATAATGCTATATGCGGACTCCTAGTCATCTTTCTATGTCATCTATCACCTTGATTCACCTATGTGCTAAGTTTGGGGTTATGCATGTTTTTGAGGCTTGATAATGTAACATGCAAGTTAATGAACACATTTATGCCTCATATGCCACCATGTCTAACTTGTGGCCTTATACCCCTTTTTGTCATGCTTTTGCCAAGCTCCTTCTTGAAATCCATTATGCGTTGTTGCGAATGTATATGCGAGCTTAAAAAGGTGGGGTTACGTTGTGGATAAACTTTAATGACATGAAACATGATTTGGGTAAATTGGTATAAACATGACAACATGTAATTTTGGCTATGAACATGGAACTTGAAAACTAGACATGTATGGGTTGTAAGTGTAATATGACACTAGACTAAACATGAAAGTGACCAACTCGAGGTTGGGTTGAGTTTGCAACGTAAAACTACCCGGACCCAACCGGCTTAACTAGTAGTTGCAAACAATAGGACCCAATGTGAGAAGTTGGTCATGTCGCGCTTAAGACCCGAGGTTAGACCAAGTTGTGGTGTAAAACTACCCGCACCCGCCCGGCTTAACTAGTAACCACAACAAGGTCTAATGTGAGAGGTTGGGGTGCATTAAGTTAATTAATGCCACATGATAAGTTTAAGTAAATTTGACTAATAACACTTAACCGATATGACATGAATGGGTAGGTTAAGTTAAACCGGACTTGATTTCTTAATGACACTTAACCGTAAAATACAATTAGGGGATGGGGTTAAGTATTTTACACTTAATTAATCCGACTTGGTAATTAGATGGGGTTAAGTAACCTACACTTAACTAATCTAAACACGGTAATTAGATGGGGTTAAGTAATCCATACTTAACTAATCTAACACGGTAAATTTGATGGGGTTAAGTAATTTACACTTAACTAATCCGACTTGGTAATTAGATGGGGTTAAGTAACTTAGACTTAACTAATCTAAACACGGTAATTAGATGGGGCTAAGTAACCTTCACTTAACCAATCTAAGCACGGTAATTCGATGGGGTTAAGTTAAACACTTAACCAATCTAAACTTGGTAATTTAGTGAGGTTAAGTAGCCAATACTTAACCAACTTAACATGATAATTTAATGGGGTTAAGTAACTTATACTTAACCAATTATACATGATGATTTGATGAGGTTAAGTAACCTATACTTAACCAATCTAATATGCGGACCTGATAGGGTTAAGTCACAAGACCTTTTAACTTAGGCTTAACCATTGTAGTACGATTAGTGGATGAGGTTAAGCTAACCCATACTTAACCAATCCGACTCGATGATCTGATGCGATTAAGATAATCTATGCTAATCAATCTAACACGATAATCTGATAGGGTTAAGACAAACCAATACTTAACCAATTTGACTTGAAAGGGTTAAGTCATGCGCTTCTTGGTATACTTAACCACCTTGTAGGGCTAAGCCTTGAACTTAAATACTTAGCCAATCTTGACATGATTCGTAGGCGGGCTAAGTCATGAAACTGAATAACAACACTTAACCCAATAGACAAAACCCTAGTTAGAGGAACTAGGTAGAAAATCGTGGTTAATCAAGGATAACGGGGAAAAGAAGCTAAGCGGTAAACCTTAGTTAAGTATAACTAAGTAATAATTCTTAGCAAAGGACATGGGACTAGTTCATGAATGGATGAGTAACCCGATATGGTAGGTCATCGCTTAAACACACGAGGAGGAGCAAATTACCCGACTTGGATAAAGGCTCCAACGAACTGGGTGACGAAGCGGTAGCTTCGGGGGACGTGAGGGTACTCTTGGTATCCCTCTGTGAGGTGGCAGGTGGTCCATGAAACCCGGCCTCACAAAGGTTAAGGTTTGCGATAGAAGAGCCAAGAGTATGCCTTGGTTGCTATGCGAGCGACCTAAAGACTGGGGTGGATTAGCGTGGAGTCGACGATACTTGATTTTTCCCTAGATAGCACGTCGCCGACTACCTACCATCTTTAGTCAATCGTGTACGAACGGAAAGGCAGAGAACCCCCAACAGACCATGTTCTTGCTATCGAGTCATGGGTGAGGTTGGCCCATAGAAAAGTGGGGCTATAGTGGGGTCGGGATGTGGTTCTCATACATGATTTTTCTTGGATTGCCTTTCAGTAGTTGAGGGAGGGGTCACGTGGGACCATAGCCACGGATACAAAAACAGACCTTGATATCTGCATCAGCAGACGACTTAAAGCTCCCGACCGAGTTCCGTATTTCTCGATTTGCCCTGGCACGGAACTCGGATGACACATTGGGATACATGTGCGTCTAGACATGGAAAACGGTTCACGATACATACGTGGGATAAAAGGGCGCTGTTGACGGGTGGCATAATCCCTAGTGGCCCTAGGTGGCTTGAACCCAAACCGAGACACGGAAACGTTCATTAGGTTGCATAATCCCTAGTGGTCCTAGGTGGCATAAATCCTAAGTGAACACGCAATAGTTCATGGTAAGAAAACATAACTAGATCAAGGGTAGCAGTCCAAAATAACCTCAAGGATAAAACGGTACTACATTGAAGTGGTATAGATTTAAATAAGAAAGCCCGTACGGCCTACGGCAAAGGACTGAACTTATGCATGGAAAGAATCATACGAATCAGGAAACCTACATATACGATATATTAGGATGACATGGACCATTACATGACATTGGGCAAGAGACATTCATAGTTAACACATGACGCGGGCCGGGATACTAGTACGGGAGGTGCAGAGCGAATATACATGATAGATACCTTGCGATATTGTACTTGATAGAAACCTGACGATGTGATACCTTGACTTATCTTGACACCGTAGTTTATCATGACACACTTTTTTATCTTGGTACAGTAGTTCATCCTGTTATTTTGGTTTAGCTTATCTATCTTGTCATCATACTTATGTTCATCTCAGTTCCTCATGCCAGTTAACTTTACTAGTTTATATACTGATAGTAGATAGGGCTTACCAGTCTTTATGACTGACCCCGTTTTGTTTCGCCTCTTTGTCTTCCGTTTCCCCCCAGGTTACAGGGAGGAAATGCTATTGTTAGTTCGGACTTCTTCTGTTTGAAGGTCATCATGTATGGCTTGGACTTTTCTTGGCTATGGCTACTTTACTGTTTCACTTGGGGAATAATTTATGAAAAGGTTTTATGCTTCTTTACTATTGCAAGACAGGTTTTGATGTATTCTGATGTAAAAGGCTTTAGACCTTATTTTATAAGGTAATGAAATTTGTTTTACTTCCGCTGTTTTAGATATATATGTTCTGTCTTGTAATATTTCTGTGCATGTTTACCTCGATAATGCTTCACCAAACCTAGTGCATTCCCTTTGTGAGTGACCCTAGCGGAGGTGGGGTGTTACATAAAACCCTTTACAAGAACTCTTTTACTCGGCACGGTCTCGGTTCTATTGTCCTACTCTGAAGTCGACTTGGCAAGGTCGATCAATTTCCTGGCCCTATCGCAGACTCTACATTAATACGATCAGTGGTGATTGTTGATTTTCCAGCCGTAATACGATCTCCAACGGTCGTCGGTTTTCTGGCCTTAATATAATCATCAGTTTTCAAACCTTTTTCATAATATGGTTCGGCGTAACTGTAGCTTCCCGCATCGCAATATAGGGGACTTTTGAAGACCCAGAACACATCTTTCTTTACCAAGAAAGATATGTTTTGGTGGGCAAAGTGTTGACTAGCTTTTTGGCAAAAGCCTTCACAACCCAAGATTGAAGTTCATTAACCAAATATCGGTCCATATTTATGCTGCTAGGGCCGATTTTCGTCATGGTTTGATCGATCATAATACAACTCGAGACAGTTCCACAGCAAGCAAAGGCTTTCTTCCCTAAGACTGGGATTTTTCCGAAGTCAAAACCAAACCGATTGATCGGATCATCGATCGCTCGGGTTGTTCCTAAAGAATCGGGTGAAGCCTAAAATATTGGATCAAAAATAGTAAATCAAAAATTATTAACTACAAGACGGAGAACTACTCCTAATGCTACAGAACTAGCCAGCTGCTTTAAACCAAGCACAGCTTTTTATACGCCATGTTTCAAGCTCCACCAGGCAAGGATTTTCGAGAAGAACTGTTCATCAGTAGTAGACCGGGTCCTGCTGCCTACAATACTTTTCTAGATCGAGTTACATGTGTCCAAGGCCGAAAAAGATATGTGCCATGCTGCATACCATCTCGGCCCACATCTTTGCTTATGGTTTCCAGAAATGGAGAGACATCCTTAATTCGCCACTTGATATCTTCTATTCTGCATCCCAAAATAGCATGTCATATATTCTAAGTGCAACATAAGGATTTTGTGTAAAGATCTATTCTTTGTCTACTTTCTTCAGCTGAAAAACCATTGTAACCTGTAATCGATAATATAAGCAAAGTTTATAAAGTGGTCATAGGCTTGGATTAAACCGAACCACTATAAAATATTGTGTCTTCTGTGTTTATTCACATTTTTGTAATATTATCCTGTGTGGTTAACAAATATTGGGGGTTGATCGTCATTACACCAACTTTTGACGTTAGCTTTGGCACGCTAGGTAGGGGCATAGATATTCCCTACAACTTTCAGCAACTCTTAAAGAAGCAATGGAAAAACGGAAGAAGGACTTAGCACCTTCTCACGCTCAATCTCGATCTGCTGGAGCAGTAGATGCAGCAGTAGTGGAGGCAAGCTCGGAGGCTTCCTCCTATGAAGAACCGTCCCAATATCAAACTAGGGACGAGATGGATAAAGTTTTGGCTGAGCTTAGGGCTCTGATGGCACGTCAGGATGGAATTCCCGCAAAGCAGCAGGAAATGATGAAGGGTTTCCTCGCTCAGATGGAAGAAGGACCGTGCAACCAAGCACCACTTCCTACACGAAACGAAGCTGGGGCAATATCCAACCTACGATTTGATGAACTCTAAACCCCAGATCGATCTACAGTCCTTCGTGGCTCAACTTCACTTCCCGATCGGCCAAATCTAATGTCCTGACTTCCGGCAACTACCAGAGCATGAGTAGCCGCAGATTCGCAGGTCAACCATGGCTAAGTTCCAGACCAGTTGACCATTTTGCTTCCAATCCTTAGACAAACGACTCCTGAACCAATGCAACCTCTAGGTTGACTAGAACATGGATCGATGCAACCACCAGTCCGACCCAACATTTTACAGCAAACCCGTCTTATGCAACCGCCCACACAACATTCCCATCTTATAGATCCAATAAGGGCTGGGGCAACAACCCTACATGCTAACAATACCACTCTACAATACCGCTTCATAATGTGACGGAGGGAAACATTATGATAAATCACTCTAATGTCCCCCCGGGCATGGGCAATACTGAGCCCCGAACAGGAAATGCTATCCTAAATAGGTCTCTTCGAAGCAGAGCGGCCAAGGTTTGGTCCAACACTCAGTTTAACCAAACGACTCCTGTTACACCCGAATCAAGGGCTGCGGACTACCTTCACTCAACTCTCATAGGCCGAACCGACCCGACCCCAAGAACTCGGGGCATCCTTCCACCCATTCCTAGTACTGGGATTCTCACCAATGTCCCTAATGCAGGATTGGATTCGTAGAAACAACTCCTCGGGATGGCAGTCAGATTGCAAGCATCATCAAACGCTTCACCAGAGGCACCTCTTTTCAACAGGATGTGGATAACATCTATCGCAGTTCGTTCACACGGGAGATCAGGATCTCCCGAAATCCACCAGACTTCAAGCTTTCGGTCCTCGAGCCCTACAATGGCAGGACCGACCCGACCGTACACTTCATGCGATAAACGGAAGTGTTGTCAGTATCAAACAATGTCATGGCCAAGTTCTTCCCTATCTTTCTCACAGATATTGCCAGCATGAGGTTTCGGCAGCTAATGACTGAATTGATCAACAACTGGAATATGTTGGTATCCCGCTTCATCGAGCAATTCAAAGTTCATATCTCTCGACCGAAGAGCGTCATGTTCCTCACATCCATCAAACAGCGGTCCAGCGAGACCCTATGTTCCTTCTTAGAACGATTCAACATGGCTGTAGCATCGGTCGATCGACGTGAGCCATCGATGGTGCTTATGGCCGCCATAGTCGGTGTTCAGAGTCAAACATATTTCAAGATCTCCCTAGCTAGAGATCCTCCTAGGGATATTGAAAATTTCTATGTTAAAGCGGATAGATTCGTCCGGCAAGAGGATGCTAGCATCGAGATGAAAAATCTCGAAGTACTTGCTACCAAGGACAGAGGTCCATCTAAACCACTGGCCAGAACAAAGGAAAATGAAAAGACTTGTAGAAGAACGATCAGAACGTACGACTTCGAAGAGAGAACAAGTATGAATAATACACCGAGCTCAACTCCTCCCTACTGGACATCTACCTTGATGTGCGAGGATCTCTACCATTCCCTAAGCCTCCCAGGAGGGAGCCGACCCAAAGAGAGCATGACACAGCAAAGCACTGCATGTATAACGTCAAGTTCCAATGAATGCAGGCATCTGCGCGATCTCATCGAGGAGCGGCTCATACGTGGAGAGCTGCCCGAGTATGTTTAAAAATCTGCACCAGCCGTACCGCCATGGCTACCTTCCCAGGCTCCTCAGGTCAGTCCCCGAGCTTCTCAAAATGGAAAAGACCCCGAGCCTAGCAATCGCGGCATCATCATCAACTGATTTGGCTTAGATCTTTGTGGATATACTTTATTTCTTAGGATATAAGAAATGTACTTTTATTTTTATTTTAAATAATGCGGTTATGTTGAAGTACACACGTACAAGGTTAGAATTTAATCCCTAAGCGTGCTTTGGATTCAACTATAAACCTATTAGGAATTGTCTTAATTTATGTAATATCTATTTAGCAGCAATAAACTTTCTTTCTCGAACATGGATTATGTTTGATCGATGTAAGCATCTTTTCGGGATTCAGCAAGTGCCAAAAAGCGGAGTACGGTTAATCCTATCCAAGTTAATAAAACCGAGTATGGTTTACGCTTGTCGTTAGGGTATGGTTTATACCCCTTTCTCTAAACCGAGCATGGTTTATGCTCGTCCTCTGGGTATAGTTGATACCTCTCCTAAGAATCTACTTATTAGGATATGAAAAACTTAACTCCTTCTTAATAAGAGTATGACTTTTACTCAATCTTAACAAATCACACCCTGAGCATAACTAATGCTCGATCCTAAATTCGGGTATGGTTTATACTCGACCTAAGAGTATGGTTGATACTCGGCAAATTGTTAACGGTATGGTTTTACCCCTGCACTTTTGAAGTGAGTACGGTTTCTGCTCATCCCTTAAGTATGGCTTATATCCTTTTAATGAAACCGAGCATGGTATGTGCTCGTCCTTTTGGAACTCTGGGTATGGATGATATCCCACTTTACACTTTTAGGCATGGTTCATACTCTTCTTTGGATTTCCAGGTATGGCTTATACCAGACGACCCGATAGACATCATCAGGATTTGGCGTGTCTATCTTAAAACCCTTTACAAGAACTCCTTTACTCTGCCAGGTCCCGGTTCTACTATCCTTCTCCGAAGTCGACTTGGTAATGTCTTTCTAGCACTCTCGCAGACCCGACCTTATTACAATCAGTAGTGATTGTTGGTTTTCAGGCCTTAATACGATCCCCAGCGGTCATCGGTTTTCTGACCTTAATACAATCATTAGTGATCATCGATTTTTTAGCCATTTTCATAGTATGGTTCGGCGTAACCATATCTTCCCACATCATAATATAAGGTACTTTTGAAGATCCAGAACACATCTTTCTTTACCAAGAAAGATATGTTCAAGAGGCAAAGTGTTGACCAGCTTTTTTGGCAAAAGCCGTCACAACCCAAAGTCGAAGATCATTAACCAAATATCGGTCCAGATTTATGTTTCTGGTGTCAACTTTCATCATGGGTCGATCGATCATAATTCAACTTGAGACGGTTCCACAGTAAGCAAAGGCTTTCTCCCCTAAGAATGGCATTTTTCCGAAGTCAAACCAAATCGATTGATCGTGTCATCAGTAGATCGATCAGGTTGTTCCTGAAGAATCGGGTCAAGCCTAGAAAATTGGATCAGGAATAATAAATCAAAAAGTATTTACTACAAGGAGGTGTCCTACTCCCAAGGCTATAGAATCAGTCAATGGCTTTAAATCAAGCACAGTTTTTTATATGCCAAGTTTAAACCTCCACGTAGGCCACGATTTCTGAGAAGAACTGTTCATCAGAAGTAAACTAAGTCTCGCCGCCTACAACTACTTTTCTGGATCGAGTTACACGTGTCCAAGCCTGAAAAGATATATGCCATGCTGCATACCATCTCGGCCTACATCTTCGCCTATAAATACTATGGTTTCTATAAATTGAGAGACATCTTGAATCTGTCACTTGATATCTTCTATTCAGCATCCCAAAATAGCATGTCATATATTCTAACCAAAACACAAGTATTTTGGGTAAAGATCTCTTCTTTCTTCCACTGAAAAACAACTGTAACCTGTAATCGACAGTATAAACAAAGATTATAATGTGGATGTAGGCTTGGACTAAACCGAACCACTATAAAATATTGTGTCTTCTGTGTTTATTTACATTTTTCTTGCATTTCTATGAATATTATCGTTTGTGGTTAACACACATTAGGGGTTAATTGTCATTATACTGACTTTTGACGTCAACACATACCCTGACCCACGATCACCTTTAAGACCCTTAGATCATGAAATAGAGACTATTCGTAGTTCAATGGATATAGTTATGACCTAGGATTCGTGTTAAGATCTCCCTACCAAGCGACTTATAGGATTTCAATTCGTGATTATAATTAAGAGCACATTTCTGTCATCTTGTCAAATCTTTGAGAAACTTAGGAAAACTCATGAAAACCCATCATTAAATGATTGTTTAAGAATAATTAGCTACCGTAAAATTAATTTAGCGATCACTGAACAAACAGAGAGGACTATCTAAGAATCTCAAGACATTCCTGAGGAATATATATCACCGGAACATAAGCCTCCCATTCATGAAATTGAAATAGAGTTCGCAACCGAGATTATTCTCGATAGAAACTATACCTATGGTTTATACCACAGTATTTCAACAAGAATTCCGGAATATAGGCTGTCTCCAAGTTTTAGCTCTTCTCCGCCATATACGACGAGTTCTGCAAGCAGATCTCGTTCTTGGGATGTCAACCATAAATTTAGCGAACAGTGGGGATAAAACGAAGTTGCATGCAAAATTTGAGACAATTTGGTTTGTTCGAAGTATCAATGTTCGAGTGCTCGTCAATGGGCCGGCAGAAGGCATTTCAAAAAAGGGACGAGCTATGAAATTCGATTGGTAGGAAGTACTCGAAGTGGGGAGTACAATGGTTCAACACTTAGCTAAAAATTGGATAAGTGGATGGACCGGTATTGGTCTATAGCAGATGGACCGGTACCAATCAATCAAGGAAGAGGACGGAAGGTCAAAACATTAAAGGGAAAGAGTATTGGCCTTTTGGAGCTCGTTGGTGAAGTTAGATTGTGAAGCTGTCTTTAGGATGGAAGTAGTTATTCATAAGTGATATTTCTTCGATTATGAAATCAAGGCGGTCAAGGTTTGAAAAATGTGTAGCTGATCACGGGATGATGCAGTGAGACAATGAATTGACTCAAGGGGGACTTCAGCTCGTAGTATGATGGATTGACTCGAGTGGGACTCAAGCACAAGAGATAATGGATTAATTCGAATGAGACTCAAACTAAAGGATTAGGTCATCGAGGATGGCTTCGAAATTAAAAGTGCCAAGGAATCCTCGATAGTTGAAGGTTCTAGAGGACTCAAAGTAGAGGTATCGTGGGGACGAATATCAGGATCTGAGAGATTGAGTACCCTGGATTGCTCAGGAATTGATCTAGTTGTCTCGAGGAGTCAAATATATGCTGGACGCACGATAGTCTTACTATAACCTTGGTTTTCATTCGCCCTTGATGAATGGAAATGACCAGTCATTTGATACCGATGCATTCGAGGCCATGGTGGGTGATAGATAGGTTATTGCTTGTTACGGACGCTATGGTTGATTTATGTGTTCTCTTCTGCTTTTCTGAGGGTAGGCTATCACCGTAGGACGTTGAAGAGAAGTGGGATTGGGAATCCTATTCTAACTCGTGCTTACTATATACGCTTGTGTAGCATATTATAAAGAGATTATTATGCGATAACTCTGTGGATGAATGGAAAGTTCGGATGAGACCTGAACTGTCTATTCTCGTATTATCCTGCGTAATTATTGATAGTTATTTTATCACTAACTAAGATTGTTGTATGACTTAAGGTTTAATGCCTCCTCTTATTATCTTGGGTTACTCATTGTTGTTGCAATGAGTAGATTGAGTAGCATCTTACAAGATTAGTGGCATGAATGTTGTACAGTGAGTAGCATGAGGTTGGCTTACTATTTTTTCTTATATCATATTACTATTTCATTGTTTTTTGAGAGACTTTGAGGGAGGTAGTGAGGCATATTGTATTAAGATACACACACACACACACAAAAGGATGTATTATACTTGAGATTATGTGGTATTATGGAGATGAGATCTTCTGCTTCGTTATGCTTTACTACTGTGTCATGTTGTATATTTTATTATTATATGTTATCCATGCGTTGTGAGTTATATGACAGGTTCCGTTTCGAGACTATTTTCCTTGATGATCGTCCCATATCGGCCTAGCGTATCAGATTAACACAGGAGGTATGGGGCAGTCATCACACGTATTATATACGTAAATTAATCAGAATATTGCTACAAATGCAATGGTACACATTTCGTAGCCAAATTCTGTCGATGTCAAAAATTTCTGTTTTTTATTATTAGTCATTTCTGTAACTATTTTTGACATAGCAAACTAGTTTTTATAGTGATCCGTAACACTTTTAATTACAACAAGTAATAATTACATTTGGTACATGAGATAGAGATGTCGCTTAACTACTATATACGATTTTTTGAGTGGACCGACCACTAACATTAGGCTCTACGCAGGGAGCGATACTTACAAAAGTAAAAACGTACAAACATGTTTCACTTACACAACACAGGATGAGAACAAAAATAAACACAAAACCACTTAACTTATGGACACACCCACCTACCATACGTCAACCTACCTTCTACAAAAATAAGAAAAAGATTTTTGTAATTATTTTTTATTACTTTTATTATTAAAAATGCAGGGTGCTACATTCTTTCACTCATTAGGAAATTTCTCCTTTGAAATTTGGTAAGGGTAAAATTATGTAATTCCTTGTGTAATTCACGAGCATCAAGTGTACATCCAATTTTGCAACCATATGTGTACTTCTGCAATGCAATAAATCATAAAATTCATGAGTGAAATGAATTTCTAAATGGTATCTCCTGTACGAATGATTTTTTCTTTTAAAAATTCTTTGGAAACACGATGCACTAAATTTAAATATGCTTGTAGTTTCTACATAAATGTATTAATTTTAAAAATAAAATATCTTTTCATAAAAAATTTCTCATACCCTTATTGAATAAGGGCATAGTTCATCCAATTTAGCATCCAAACCCTACCAACCAACTTTAAATTTGTGAATTCCATAAAAGTATAGTTTTTCAAATTCAATTTTTATGTTGGAAAATGGTAGAAAATGGAAAATTCTATATTTTCTACTTCACTTTAACACACATTTTTCCTCATATTTGGAACTTTCTATTGCTGCTTTCTAAATTTTTCCTATTCTCATTTCCATGCACAATTCACATAAGAAGAATTTCTTTTTCCATTCCCTAAACTTATTTTAGAAGAATTTTTTCTCTTGTAGTTTTCATTTATTGTAGTTATCATCTTTGTTGCTTTCTGTAAATTTGTATTTCTTTTCATTTAGTTATTGATCCTTCGTTTCCATTGTTATTTTATTTCCAATATCCTAAGTCTTTATTCTTTTCTAGCGACCATCACAAACACCTACAAAGAGAATTTCACACTACACTATTCTATTTTTTTCAATAATAAAACAAAATATTACATAAGATTGCAAATCTGTAATAAAAGAAAACCTGCTTTACTGCAGTCACTACTAGGTTAAACATACGATGGCTAAATGTCGGTATCCACTAGGACTAAAAGGCCTAGGACTAAGTCCCTCTGACATAAAAAGGTCATCACCACTGAATCTAGACAACCATAATGCTCTTCATTTCTATCTACTACTCTCTACAAATTTATATTGCATACCCCATAGTTCTCATTCCACCAAAAAGTGAGACAACATGCCAAAATTTCCTATTTCCTCAAGAAGTGATGAAAAAGGATCCCCATTAATTATAAATCATATCATAATTTCACCCATAAAAATCCCAAACTTGCTCTTTCCAATCCATTTCCTCTTTATCCTTTTCATATGAACCATGCAAGTTTAAAATTACCTTAAACTTCTCTCCATTAAACAATAACCACTTGCGAGACATCTTTTCAAATTTCCTTTTTCTCGATTCTCTTATTTTGGGTGTTTACCATTTCTCATTCTTACATCCTAATTTCTCCCTAAAAACTTATCATGATTACTACTCAAATTTTAAGGTTTACTCACATACTAAATAATTTCCTAAATATCTACTAATTATTCAAGCACATTGCAATATTCATTCTACTACTCCAACTTTAATTCTATAAAATTTTATTTTCTTAAAACCTATTTCAAAAGCTAAAAAGTAGGGAAGATAGGGTTTTGATTACTTCTTTCATTCACTGCTGTTTTCTTTTTTTAAAATCGATTATACACTTTAACTTAGTTGGATCACTCATTTATTTTAATACACATTTCTCTAAGAGGAATTAATAAGATTAAGTTTGAAATTCCAAATTTTCCTTTTTCATGGTAGTTGTGGTGTCTGATTTTCCTCTCTCCCATTAATCTCTCGCCATTTCACGTTGTCTCTCACCTTTCTCTTCCTACCTCGATTCCCCCTTCACTGATTCCACCCTTCCCGATCCTCCACCGCCTTCCTTCTTATACCTTGTTAAAGAATCCGGATGTTTATTATTATGGCAATGGGAAATGGTCTGGCTTGTCCAACTCGAAATCTAGGAATGCGGGATTCTTTTCCCCCGCCTCTGATACAACCGCATTTCTCTGATAGATCTCTGATGCCATCGGAGGAGATATTGAAAGAGGATACTTGGAAAGGGTACTTGGTTGGGTTCTTCTTAGACTAGTCATTTTCATATATGGTAGTAATAAATCACCTAAAGAAAATTTGGAAACCAAGGGAAGCAATCACGGTAAAATCAAATGGCAGTTTTTTCTTCTTCTTTCACCTTGCATGTGTTAAGAGTAGGCTTAAAATAATATGTGCATACCTTATTATCATTAGAAATAAGGTGTTTGTTATGAAACCATGGGATACGACTATCAGTAATTCAAGTAACAGTGTTAAAAAGGTTCTTGTATGGATTTAATTAGTGAACATATCTATGTATGCTTGGTCACTATTTGACCACAACCAACAATCCGTTCTATTCAGTTATTCTCTCTTTTGTTTTTTAACTGGTCCAACGAGCCGAGCAACCAGAAGGGGGGAATGAGCCACGGGCTAGTGATGGAGTGGTTTACAAAAAAAGTGTTTGCCGTTATAAGATTACAATGGCAAACACTTTGTCGTTGTAAGCTTATAACGGCAAACACTTTTCCATTATAAGATTATAACAGCAAAGTGTTTGCCGTTATAAACCAAACCAGAAAACCCCCCAAGCCGTCGCCTTCCTCTTCATTCTCCTTCCCCAGTTTTCAAACCTAAAATCCCCATTTCATACTCCATTTTTCGTCCAAATTTTACCACCAATTCACTAATCCGTCAGCTTTTAACCAAATTAAATACCATATTTGAGATATTCGTTCGAAAATATGTTTAGATTACTAAAAAAATCACCAAAAAATTCATGCACGGCGACGATCGTGGCGCCGAGGGTAGTGGAGCAGGCGGGAATGGTGCAGGGGGCAGTGGCAAACAACCAGTCGCACAGGACATGCCCATAATAGAAGACTTGCTTGCAGCAGCTGAAAACATAGAGAACCACGATGTAAGGACGCACGAGGAAGGTGGCCGTCGTGGACGCGGCGGTCGTAGGGGTGGACAAGCAGGAAGGGCGCGTAGGGGTGTGGGATCGGTTTCCGCTAGACAGGCCGGTCTCGATGGTTTTCTAGATCCGAACCTCAGCGCCGCGAAGCTTTCTGTGCTATCCAACTTTCACATTCTTCCAGAAGGCGAAGAACACGTTAGCACACATTCGAGTTTGCCTGTAAGTATTTTTAGTATTATTTAAATAATATTCTTTGAGTATTAGACATTGAGTAGATAGTATAACATTTTGTTGAACTATTGGCAGTCGCGGAATATACGTTCATATGGTTCGTTAGCGACCACACTTAGATATTATCATGCACAGTTGGCAGGTAAGGAGGGGGTCATAGCACTGTTACATGCTCTTGGATTTCATTTTTTCCTAGGTAATATTAAAGACCTTTTAATGAAACAAGTGGAAAATTTATTAGTCCTAGTTTATCTTATTGTGCGCTTTACAATTTTTGGAATAAACCATGTTATAAATGCTGATGTTCAATTGTGTGCGGTCATTGCTCTACGGTGGTACAAAACCACCCACACATTTCATTTTCCTTGTGGTGAGTTAGGACTTACACCACTTAATTTCTCCATGCTTACTGGTATTAGTATTGGAGTAGATGCTTATCCCCCCACTGCCTTTTGATGATGGTCGATGGTGTGATAGTGCACTTCTTCATGATCAACTGCCTCATTTTGACATTTCTGATGCGTCGTATCAGGTAGTAGGCGCTATCAGAGTGAGCGCCATCCGTGCGGCCATGGATAGCATAATCGCTCAGTACTATGTTGTTAATGACTTGGAGCTTGCTCGATTATTTGTGTTATACCTTATGGGTAACCTATTCTTTAGTTCTACGAGTAGTAGTTTGCCTGTCGGGTTTGTTGCGGTCGCGGCTGAGTTAAATGCCAATGGGGCGATTTTATATGATTGGGTAACGCCTATCCTTGCATACCTATGCAGATGTCTCGACATGCAGTGCACCATCTCTGATTCTCAGGTTTCTTTATACGGATTCAGGGAGTTGTTACAGTACTGGTATTTTGAGTACTCTAGGAATTTTCATTTTGTCACCCGTACTTCAGACCCGTCGACCTTTTTCCCCCGTATATGCTTTTGGATTGGGGACAACCGAGGGTCCAGGGATAATGAGTCACGCCATGTGTATCCAGTTGCCCACAACCAGATCGAGCTGAGGATGTATAGGGATCAGATTATATGGCATCCATTTGAGCAGAGTACATCAGTTGGTCTTGATATCGTACAGATTGCTAGGTTGCTTGCCGAACGAAGATTTCCACTTATATCATATCCCTCGACAGTAGGTGCTTATTGGTTTCTTGGTGAGAGGTGTTGGAGACATTTATATGACTTCGACGCTATTCCCGATGATCCACACTCACATACTTATCGGTGTATGATTTACCCGTCAGAGCAGCTAGATATAGCCAGGGCAGCAGGCTGATGGACGACCGAGAGCTTTGTTATTACCGGGGAATCATAACTTGCCTTCTGGCGTAGATTTTTCACTGGTCTTCAGACATGATTACACGTGCAGCATCGATTGATTTAGTAGGGCCATCTGCTATACGACACGACATACGTCCACCTGTTGTCGAGGATATTTCCCAACCCAGTCAGAGTTTTTGTGCAGCTGGTTATGTGGCGGCCGCCAGTCATTTTGGTTGGACCATGGCAGTGCCCACCATTGGACCAGATCGTTACATTGACGTGTATCATCCGTCGGCCCATCACGATTACCCGGGCCCTACAAAGATATCATATCATGATCTGTATGATATGCAAATGGGGATTAGGCATACGGGCTACGTAGAGCATAGGCGTAGCCGAGATTACTATGATGGTGAGCTACGTCGTGTTGTAGAGGAGGCACGACAACATCAGGCGCATTTAGAGGCCCAGCTTGAGGCAAAGCGCAAGAGATTTCAGGACTTGCAGATGTATTACCACCATAGGTCTAGTGCTAGGTCGAGTCAGCCTCCAAATGTTGGTGATGATGAGAGACCACATCGGCGCCGCACACGTCCACGTACACATTCAGATGACTCGGACTACTGACTTACTACCACTTTTATGTACATTCGCAGCTGTCAGTTGTATGGTCCTATTGTTTAAGTAAACGTTCTACATTTGTTGACTACCACTATTATGTACTTTTGATGTATTACGTTTTCCTAGTTTTTAGTTGTATGTTCATGTTGTTTGAGTAGACGTTCCGTATTTTTTCACTACCACTATTATGTACTTTCGATGTATTATGTTTTCGCAGTTGTCAGTTGTATGTTCCTATTGTTTGAGTAGGCATTCTGTATTTGTTGACTACCACTGTTATGTACTTTCGATGTATTTTGTGTACATTCTGATTATATTTCTGTGTAGAGGCTGTATTTGGTTCTGTGTAGAGACTGTATTTCTGTGTAGAGACTGTTTTTGTGTAGAGCCGTTATGTTATGTTGTTCTAGTTCCTGTAAGTGTTGTTTAGAATGTGTTAACGTTTGAATTTAATGTTGAAAAAGATTGCCCTCTTCTCATTTAGAAATGCGAAATTATTAAATAGCACACAACATAACAAGGTTTACAGATACCTCCAAATTCTACGTACAAACATCAAATTAAATAGATAGTAAAACAACCATAAAATCATAATACCATGAGCCTACTCAGTTTCGTAGAGGGTCAACCAACTGTAGCGGAGTTTATACACTTCGTAACTAACAAATTCCTCACCATACTCGAATAGGTAACGAGAATCATATGTTGCTTGATTTGTTTTAAATATGTTCTCATCTTCAACCGTTTCGATAATCTGTATGTATCGATCACAAGCATCTGCAAAATGACGATTAGCCATTTGGATTTCAACCGATGTTCATCTAGTGGGCCAGGAACGATGGTTGTTGTATAGCCTCGTGATCATTGCCCATCTTTCTTCATATGTTAAACCCCCTCTACTTTGCATTAGTAACTCATCTCTCTTTTCAACCTCAATATAGTATTTTACGAGGGCCAGCAAATCCTTGGAAGAAAAGTCTCGAGTAGGAGAATTCAATGTTTGAGCACTATTACTAGGTCATTTATTTACTGGAGAAGGACGCGGAGCTGTAATCGCTCGATGCTGAATCGCGACAGGCACCTCTTCAATTTGTGTATCCTGAACTAATCCAACTTCGTTATCGTTGACTAAGTTCTGTTTGTACTCATCAAAAACCCTTCCCATTTGTTCATCACTTATTTCTGAATCGTCCATGTAACCTATGCATCAGAAGAATAAGTAGAGTTACTAGAAGTACGAAGTTTGTTGATAATAAACGTTGCCTTTAAGAAAACAAGGAAATAAATTTTCTCGCTTGAGCTTGGAACGGTGCTGCTTGAATCTTAAAAGGTATGAGATGGATTATCAAATATGCAGTACTTATAAGCGTAATGTACGACCAACAGTTACAATTAATTTTGGCATGCATTATTAAGCTCGTGATATTATGTTATATTCCCTATAGTGACTTTTCACATTACAATAAACATTATTTTGGCACGTATGAGAGGGCTCAGTGTCAAGTCATTTCATTGACTGTAGCAGGCTTTGGAAACATTATTCTGAATTGTTTTGTCATAGTGTCAAGTTTGTGTATATGTAGGAGTTAAAAAATAGGGGTTGTCCTCGGGTGTATTAACCATTTCAATAACTTAGAAGATTACATGACTTGACAATTATAACAACTACAACAATTGAGCAATTATAACAACTGCAACAATGACAACTAGAACAACAGAAAGAAATGCAAACCATAATCATACAAACTACAATAACTGAGCACACAAGCATCAAATTCAAACACATACACCTACCATGGCCTAGGGAAAGGACCTTCTCTAGTTTTACCGGCATTAATGTTGCTTAAGCGTCTTATTTCTGCTTGCGCTTCCAGTGCATACTGACGTCCATGTTCGCACATGGGAGGGTCAACCTACTGCTTAA
Organism: Allium sativum; assembly: GCA_030737875.1. Lineage (NCBI taxonomy): Eukaryota > Viridiplantae > Streptophyta > Magnoliopsida > Asparagales > Amaryllidaceae > Allium > Allium sativum. The sequence goes on along the minus strand of CM060910.1, from coordinate 195,143,836 downwards.
AGCAACAACAATCAATTTCATCAGGATAGTTTATGTGGTCGTTGTAGGCTTGACAGCCGGAAAATCGACGATCAGCATTTGTTTCAGTCTCGTCAACAACTGCGACCGATTCTTGTCCACAATGGCAAATAGGGTTGGATCCAATCGTCCGTAGTGGCTCGAAAACCTTCCTTTCAGGTACAATTTGTTTTCCAGATCTTTGATGAACGGAAGAGGCATCGTTGTTTGAATACGACGAGTATCCGCATTCATGAGATAGCTAAAACGATTGCTGGAGTTGGACTGGACGTTGCATGGCATATGATGACGAGTGCGCTTGGGACACGGGTTTCTTGCTTGCAGTTTTTTTTTGGTTCGCTTGGGTGTAGATGAAGACATTTTTTGGTTGTCAAAGATGAAGTTGAAAAGGAGGTGCAGTTGTGTGGAAGAAGGAGGAGGTAGGTGTAACACTCCACCTCTGCTAGGGTCACTCACAAAGGGAATACACTAGCTTTGGTGGAGCATTATCTAGGTAAACATACACAGAAATATTACAAGACAGAACATATAAAACAGCGGAAGAAGAACCAAATTTCATTGCTTTAAAATCTAGAAAGGTCTAAAGCCTTTTACATCAAAATACTACTAAATCCGTTACATCGAAATCTGTCTTGCAATAGCAAAGAAGCATAAAACCATAGTTGTAAATCATTCCCCAATAAAGCAGCAAAGCAAGCCATAGCCAAGAGCAATCCAAGCCTTCATGAAATAGCCTTAGAGCTCGGTAAGATCCGAACTAAGCTGTGTTCCCACCCTGTGAACCTGGGGGGGAAACGAAAGAAAAAGAGGCGAAACAAACTGGGTCAGTCATAAAGACTGAGTAAGTCCTAGTGACTTTCAGCATAAAAACAGGTAAAGATAACATGGCATGAATAAACTGAAAGTAAACATAAGCATGATGACAAGATAAGCTACAGGCACGATAACTAAGAATAACATCATAGGATTTCTATCATGTATAACATTGCAAGGTTCCCATTCAGGTTGAACTAAGTATAGTTTTGCAAGATTTTTATCATCGCAAGATTTCTCTGCTTCACCATTAAAATGATATCCATTTGCTATGATTTCCTAAGTTCTCTGCACCAACTGTACTAGTACCCTAACCCGTATCATCCTTTCCATGTATATGTACAGTCCCTTGCCGTATATCGTATGGGTTTCATCACGTATTTCTATACTACTTCAACGTAGTGCCACCATTCTTGAAATCGTTGGGACCGCCACCCTTGTTCTGAGTAGGTTTCCTTATCATGAGCTATCGCGTGTTCAACTAGGATTGATGCCACCTAGGGCCACTAGGGATTATGCTACCTATTAAACGTTTTCTAGATTCGATTAGGGTTTACGCCACCTGAGACCACTAGGGATTACGCTACCTAACGAATTCCACGTAACGATCTATTAATCGATCGGCTCCCTACAAGTCCTAGCTCGTTCATGTGTCTGTATCATACGGCCCAATCACAAAATGTAGTCACCCGTGCTAGGTCCACCATAGGGTGTATCAAGCCCTATGGTGCCAACCATCGACACGAATCAAGCATGCACAGATAATCCTACTAATGCCCAATGCCTGCTTTTTCTGCTCCGGAGTGTGTGAACGCCCGCACTCCATTAGAACCTACACTGGCGCACCCACACAGCCGTCGTTCTGGTCGCTTACAATTAGCCCAGTAATTGTGCCCCACCCTGCCTAATTCCAGGGTTCCATGATACATCTAGTGGGTTACTGCTGAAAAGGACCGCGTAACTAGGGTTTCCGTCCAGCAGGTTAAGTGTTGTCATTTAAATTCGAGACTTAACCCGTCTACGTGCCATGTCAAATTGGCTAAGTGTTGTCGTTCAAGTACATGACTTAGCCCTACGAATCATGTGTCAAGTCGGTTAAGTATATTCAAGCGGTTCATGACTTAACCCTATCAAATCATCGTGTCAAATTGGTTAAGTATATTCAAGCGGTTCATGGCTTAACCCTATCAAGTCATCGTGTCAAATTGGTTAAGTATATTCAAGCGGTTCATGACTTAACCCTATCAAATCATCGTGTCATATTGGTTAAGTATATTCAAGCGGTTCATGACTTAACCTTATCAAATCATCATGTCAAATTGGTTAAATATATTCAAGCGGTTCATGACTTAACCCTATCAAGTCATCGTGTCAAATTGGTTAAGTATATTCAAGCGGTTCATGACTTAACCCTATCAAATCATGTCTCAAGTTGGTTAAGTGTTGTCTTTCATGTTCATGACTTAACCCTATCATGTGGCATTAATTCATTAATGCACCTTAACCTCTCACATTAGACCTGTTGTTGTGGTCACTGGATATGCCGGGCGGTTCCGGGCAGATTTACACCACAACTCAGTCTAACCTCGGGTTTCAAGCGCAATATGACCAACTACTCACATTGGATCCTATTGTTTACAGCCACTGGATTTTCCGGCCAGTTCCGGGCAGATTTACACTGCAAACTCAACCCAACCTCGAGTTGGCCATTTTCATGTTCATTCTAAGTGTCATGACCATGTTCAAGTTTCATGTCAAGTTCGTGTCAAGTTTTCAAGGCAAGTTTCGTGTCAAGTCGATGTCAAGTTCGTGTCCATATCCAGGTTCAAGTTATAACAGCATTCATGTTTCAAGTTTTGCCTTTTATCAAGTTCATAATTCATGTTCATAACAAGTTCATGTTCTTGCCTATCCTACCCAAATCGTATTCCCATCGCACGTGAACGTGAATCGACCTATACTACAAATAAATCTAAATCTCGAAATAGAGGGAATAGTATCAAAACTATGATAGGCAAAAGGGACTAGCATAAAGCAATAAAAGGGGTTACAAGACTAGCATGACATAACTTGAGATAATTGGTTACAACATCACTGGCATATAGGATTTCAAATCTAGCAAGATAAGGTGATAGTCATGGTAAACACTGACATAAAAGGATAGGCATGCAAAGGCAAGCCAAATACAAGAATAATGGATCCCATGGTTTTGGTGTACATAATAGCGAATAAACTAAGCAAGTCACACCCTTGGTATGAGATCCAACAAACTGCAGATTCGGTATACAACATGGGTTTCAATTAACTATAATAGTCCCAGGTAATTAACCCCAATAGTCGTGGTCATAGGTAGAAATCTCGTAACTAAGAACCCTAAGCGATTAATCACAATAGTCATGGTTAATTATCCAAAGTAGTTCTAGGCAATAGTCATAGGCAATTAACAGTAATAGTTTCAAAGTCATGGTTCTAGATAATGGCCTTATGTTCATGATCATAGGGAATAATTCTCATAGTCAAGAGTCATAGTTGATTAGCCACAATTGTCCTTGTCATAGTCATAGGCAACAGTCTTTCGTTCACCGTCATAAGCATAGGCTTAGTCTTATTAGTCATAGGCAGTCTTATGTTCTCAGTCGTAGTCCTTGTCCATTAACAATAGTTTCAACGTCATAGGCATGTTAAGGTTATAGACACGAGAGAGTTTGATTTACAACATGAATAGGTCCAAAGCAATATTCACGAAAGTCAAGATCCAAGACGAACAAGAATAGATACGAATCAATTACCATACATAGATCCAATTCCAATTTACAACATGGATATTAAATTTACAGCTTTTATCTAAAAGTAACTTGAACTTACGGTGCGTGGATTGAGAATTAGAAAGCAGAGTTTGACTATTGAATCTCTATTTGATCAACCGTGTTCTAATTGAAATCCCCCAATTTGCAAATCCCTAAGCGTAGTCTTGATGGAGAAGGAGCAGTCCTTTATCTTCCTTTTTATTTGATTATCTTAGAAGCAGCATAAGGATAGAAAGAAATGGTGTGGAGAGAATGAAGCTAGGGGGATGTTTAAATAGGATTAGGCAGACGAATCTGGACAGAAAACGAGTCTAAATACATCAGAATGCATCTGGTTTAGAAAAGTGGTTCGGGAGGCAGGTCGACCCCCAGGTCGACACTATGGCCGACCTGGTCCCTGGGAGGTCGACACTATAGTCGACCCCCAAGTCGACCTGGTCTATGGGCGGGAGTTTTCCCGCCCTGCCTGCTGCGGGGTTTGAATTTGAATATCGAATTCAAAATTCGAGCTGTCTTTGCTTCTGAAAATTTCTGAAACTTCTAGAGGTCATAACTTGGTCATACGAACTCCGATTTTCGAAAATTCGGACTCTATTTCGTGTAAAATTTCGAGATGAACGCAATGGCGCAACCCGTTTCCCCTGATTATTATTTTAAAATTTAGTTCTTCCTTGATTTATGACTTTAACATGTTATAAAAATTCGGGTTGTTACATTCTCCCCTCCTTAAAGGATTTCGTCCCCGAAATCTCTAAGTTAGGAAGAATATATCCTACCATCCAATCATCCATCTACTCAGCCATCATTCACAAGCAATCATTGTCCTTAAAAGATTTCTAATGCTGTATGAACATATGCAGAGAGTGTGTATATGTTCGTTATCTAATGCAAATGATCAAGCCTGTTTGATCTTCTTAATGCAAAATATGTTTAGTGTCATGAATCCAACTTGTATGCAAAGAATCCTAGTCACATAAACACTATATGTGTGCACAAATATTCATCCATATGCAACATCCATATGATAACACATCCAATTTCATCCATAAACAAGTATAAACACCCATGCATATGCAATATGGAAATGTGTCTGAGTCGATCTAGTGCCTAATGTGTGTTATGCAATCACGAGCAACCACTAGCAACCACTTGCAACCATCAATCATAACATGTTTCAAACACATATTTACACCCAATTGTTCCTACCTAAAGATATAGCCGAATGATAGAAGCAAGCAAAAACTTTGTGCCCATCAGGCAATGTCAAAGCTGGAAATCTACGTCACCTATATACTGAATAGGAGAAGAACTCCCTAAGCACCAGCCCCAAAGACCGAAATCAACATCAGGCTGACACCCAAAGAATTAACCGACCAATATATATGTTTCTAGGAAACTAAGCATGATGGACTCCTTTTTGGTCACAAGAAATCCCTTCCTAAGACCAACCCATATCCTATAAAACCCAAAAAGTTTAGTCAACCCAACGGACACCCTCAAACCCCAACATGAATTACTAACAGATGAGTCATACTCCCTATGGGGTTTGCAACATAAATAGGATGGGGAATAGGACCGAGAGGTTATACTTAAAAGATAACATACAAGTAAGCTCTACAGGAAAAGAGGGATCAAGGGTATACTCTTAAGAAGAGATATGATGTGCGTTTCTAGTCTTCAATCTTCTAAGTCGCGTTACCTTGAGCTTAACTCCATTGTGCTTGGACCGTCTTTAGCTTCACAATTTCGTAGCTTCTTAATTCTTGTTTCCAAAATATGAGTTGGAACCTATTTCACTGTTGCCTCTCGTTCCACTTTCACTTATTCTTTTCTAGTATACTCGGCTTAAACATAACTACGTACTCATGGTTTCATGCAAGCCCTCCAAAATTCACTAGTGTATCTCGGATCTCGTTCAATTACTAGAAGGTATTCCACATAAATGAATTATCTCTTGAAAATAAACAAATGCTAACCACGCTGCCAAGTGTGCTTACTAAAGTGATTTTCTATAACTCATGCATAAGCGAAATGAACCATCCGCCTTAGTGGCGAACACTACTCGAGCGGATTGATAAATGTATCAAGAGATTCTAGGTAACTAACCATGGCTGAACCCTAAGTGTTTCACTAGATTTCAAGGGCATTACCGAGGCGAGTCAAGAGTCTAACTACCCTCTTTTCATACTCGAGAATTGTATCATTTTTGGAAAACCACTCCATCCCTAGAATCAACCCATTGCCCAAAACATAAGCATTACTTCTAAACCCGAAACTTAGCATAGACATTCTCAAATCCAAACAAGTCATGAATAAACGAGCCGATTCCCTAACAGGATTTGAGGATAAAATGGGGTCCTCTACTACGCTAGTACTAAGGTGCAGAGACTCAACTATCGAAGCAGAATTAAAAGGATGCGATGTACCAAAAACAAAGTTCCCACGGTATGATAGAAAAGAAAAGCTAAACTCTTAACAGAAACGTTACCACCTCTCTTAGGTATGCTAGTAGTGAGAGCATACAATTGCCCTCTCGACGATCTTGTACTTTGCCCTTGTCCTTGTCCTATAATACTTAATTACATGTCCCTTATTACCATACTAAAGATATTCTCTCTTGTCATGGGTTTTTTTTATTCTTCCACTTGGTCCCTTTCCTTTCACCTCTTTCCTCTTCGTGGATTAAGCCATATCAACAAGTTTCTCATCCTTAGACTTGTGTTCTTTATCCTCGTTCCTACAATCCTTGTATAGCTTGTTGAAAAAGTTTCTCGAAAGCTACTTCCATTGCATGGTAACCCTACAAAGCTTGAGATAAGATTAGTCGCAAGTAAAACTACTGCGGCTACAGATGGAGGTTGGACACTACTTTGCCCTCCGATATGTGTCGCATGCCTACAAACTATGGTGAAAAAGAAAGAGAGAAGAGACTCAAGGGGAGAATCAAAAGATAGTGCATATGGCTTTGGGGAATATGCCTTTCGTAAAAAAAACTTTTCTTGAAAAATGCTTCTTTGTAAATGGTTTTGAAAATAATTTCAAAAGGTTTTAAAAAAACTTTTGCCCAGTCTGGTAACCTTCTGCTTTGATACCAAATGTAACACCCCACCTCCGCTAGGGTCACTCACAAAGGGAATGCACTAGCTTTGGTGGAGCATTATCTAGGTAAACATACACAGAAATATTACAAGATGGAACATATAAAACAGTGGAAGAAGAACCAAATTTCATTGCTTTAAAATCTAGAAAGGTCTAAAACCTTTTACATCAAAATACTACTAAATCCATTACATTGAAATCTGTCTTGAAATAGCAAAGAAGCATAAAACCATAGTTGTAAATCATTCCCCAATAAAGCAGCAAAGCAAGCCATAGCCAAGAGCAATCCAAGCCTTCATGAAATAGCCTTGGAGCTCGGTAATATCCGAACTAAGCTGTGTTCCCACCCTGTGAACCTGGGGGGAAACGGAAGAAAAAGAGGCGAAACAAACTGGGTCAGTCATAAAGACTGAGTAATTCCTAGTGACTTTCAGCATAAAAACAGGTAAAGATAACATGGAATGAATAAACTGAAAGTAAACATAAGCATGATGACAAGATAAGCTACAAGCACGATAACTAAGAATAACATCATAGGATTTCTGTCATGTATAACATTGCAAGGTTCCCATTCAGGATGAACTAAGTATAGTTTCGCAAGATTTTTATCATCGCAAGATTTCTCTGCTTCACCATTAAAATGATATCTATTTGCTCTGATTTCCTAAGTTCTCTGCACCAACTGTACTAGTACCCCAACCCGTATCATCCTTTCCATGTATATGTACAGTCCCTTGCCGTATATCGTATGGGTTTCATCACGTATTTCAATACTACTTCAACGTAGTGCCACCATTCTTGAAATCGTTGGGAGCGCCACCCTTGTTCTGGCTAGGTTTCCTTATCATGAGCTATCGCGTGTTCAACTAGGATTTATGCCACCTAGGGCCACTAGGCATTATGCTACCTATTGAACGTTTTCTAGATTCGATTAGGGTTTACGCCACCTAGGACCACTAGGGATTACGCTACCTAACGAATTCCACGTAACGATCTATTAATCGATCGGCTCCCTACAAGTCCTAGCTCGTTCATGTGTCTGTGTCATACGGCCCAATCACGAAATGTAGTCACCTGTGCTAGGTCCACCATAGGGTGTATCAAGCCCTATGGTGCCAACCATCGACACAAATCAAGCACGCACAGATAATCCTACTGATGCTCAATGCTTGCTTTTTCTGCTCCGGAGTGTGTGCACGCCCGCACTCCGTTAGAACCTACACCGACGCACCCACACAGCCGTCGTTCTGGTCGCTTACAATCAGCCCAGTAATCGTGCCCCACCCTGCCTAGTTCCAAGGTACCATGATACATCTAGTGGGTTACTGCTGAAAAGGACCGCGTAACTAGGGTTTCCGTCCAGTAGGTTAAGTGTTGTCATTTAAATTCGAGACTTAACCCGTCTATGTGTCATGTCAAATTGGCTAAGTGTTGTCGTTCAAGTTCATGACTTAGCCCTACGAATCATGTATCAAGTTGGTTAAGTATATTCAAGCGGCTCATGACTTAACCCTACCAAATCATCATGTCAAATTGGTTAAGTTTATTCAAGCGGTTCATGGCTTAACCCTATCAAGTCATCGTGTCAAATTAGTTTAAGTATATTCAAGCGGTTCATGACTTAACCCTATCAAATCATCATGTCAAATTGGTTAAGTATATTCAAGCAGTTCATGGCTTAACCCTATCAAATCATCGTGTCAAATTGGTCAAGTATATTCAAGTGGTTCATGACTTAACCCTATCAAGTCATCGTGTCAAATTGGTTAAGTATATTCAAGCGGTTCATGACTTAACCCTATCAAATCATGTCTCAAGTTGGTTAAGTGTTGTCTTTCATGTTCATGACTTAACCCTATCATGTGGCATTAATTCATTAATGCACCTTAACCTCTCACATTAGACCTGTTGTTGTGGTCACTGGATATGCCGGGCGGTTCCGGGCAGATATACACCACAACTCAGTCTAACCTCGGGTTTCAAGCGCGATATGACCAACTACTCACATTGGATCCTATTGTTTGCAGCCACTGGATTTGCCGGGCGGTTCCGGGTAGATTTACACTGCAAACTCAACCCAACCTCGAGTTGGCCATTTTCATGTTCATTCTAAGTTTCATGACCATGTTCAAGTTTCATGTCAAGTTCGTTCAAGTTTTCAAGGCAAGTTTCATGTCAAGTCGATGTCAAGTTCGTGTCCATATCCAGGTTCAAGTTATAACATCGTTCATGTTTCAAGTTTTGCCTTTTATCAAGTTCATAACCAATTCATGTTCTTGCCTATCCTACCCAAATCGTATTCCAATCGCACGTGAACGTGAATCGACCTATACTACAAATAAATCCAAATCTCGAAGTAGAGGGAATAGCATCAAAACTATGATAGGAAAAAGGGACTAGCATAAAGCAATAAAAGGGGTTACAAGACTAGCATGACATAACTTGAGATAATTGGTTACAACATCACTGGCATATAGGATTTCAAATCTAGCAAGATAAGGTGATAGTCATGGTAAACGTTGACATAAAAGGATAGGCATGCAAAGCCAATCCAAATACAAGAATAATGGATCCCATGGTTTTGGTGAACATAATAGCGAATAAACTAAGCAAGTCACACCCTTGGTATGAGATCCAACAAACTACAGATTCGGTATACAACATGGGTTTCAATCAACTATAATAGTCCCAGGTAATTAAACCCAATAGTCATGGTCATAGGTAGAAATCTCGTAACTAAGAATCCTAAGTGATTAATCACAATAGTCATGGTTAATTATCCAAAGTAATTCTAGGCAATAGTCATAGGCAATTAACAGTAATAGTTTCAAAGTCATGGTCCTAGATAATGGCCTTATGTTCATGATCATAGGGAATAATTCTCATAGTCAAGAATCATAGTTGATTAGCCACAATTGTCCTTGTCATAGTCATAGGCAACAGTTTTTCGTTCACCGTCATAGGCATAGGCTTAGTCTTATTAGTCATAGGCAGTCTTATGTTCTCAGTGATAGTCCTTGTCCATTAACAATAGTTTCAACGTCATAGGCATGTTAAGGTTATAGACACGAGAGAGTTTGATTTACAACATGAATAGGGCCAAAGCAATATTCACGAAAGTCAAGATCAAAGACGAACAAGAATAGATACGAATCAATTACCATACACAGATCCAATTCCAATTTACAACATGGATATTAAATTTACAGCTTTTATCTAAAAGTAACTTGAACTTACAGTGCGTGGATCGAGAATTAGAAAGCAGAATTTGACTGTTGAATCTCTATTTGATCGACCGTGTTCTAGTTGAAATCCCCCAATTTGCAAATCCCTAAGCGTAGTCCTGATGGAGAAGGAGCAGTCCTTTATCTTCCTTTTTATTTGATTATCTTAGAAGCAGCATAAGGAAAGAAAGAAATGGTGTGGAGAGAATGAAGCTAGGGGGATGTTTAAATAGGATTAGGCAGACGAATCTGGACAAAAAACGAGTCTAAATACATCAGAATGCATCTGGTTCAGAAAAGTGGTTCGGGAGGAAGTCGACCCCCAGGTCGACACTATGGTCGACCTGGTCCCTGGGAGGTCGATATATGGTCGACCCCCAGGTCGACCTGGTCTATGGGCGGGAGTTTTCCTGCCCTGTCTGCTGCGGTGTTTGAATTTGAATTTCAAATTCAAAATTCGAGCTGTCTTTGCTTCTGAAAATTTATGAAACTTCTAGAGGTCATAACTTGGTCATACGAACTCCGATTTTCGAAAACTCGGACTCTATTTTGTGTAAAATTTCGAGACGAGCGCAATGGCGCAACCCATTTACCCTTATTCTTATTTTAAAATTTAATTCTGCCTTGATTTATGAATTTAACATGTTATAAAAATTCGGGTTGTTATAGTAGGTTGGTATATAAAGGGATGGAATGCGACCGTTTCAGTAGTCGTTGTGGTGCCACGGCTATAAAATATAATGACAAATAGTTTGTCGTTATATTTTTGTACAGGCAAACTCTTTTCCTAGACTATAGGCCTATTATTCTTTTTCTAAAGTTTTCAGACCAGAGTGTAGTCATATCGCTCTTTTCCTAAAGTTAAGAATGCATTTTCCAACGTAGCTACAGGATACAGTGCACTGTGTACAGTATACAGCAAACAGTGTGTAGTAAGTAGTGCACAGTATTCAGTAAACAGTGCACAGTATACAGTGCACATTCCAACGTAAACATTACCCATTGTCAATTGGTTTTCACATTCTGTCTTTTGAAAACAGGAAGTAATTTCCGTATGCTGTGGTAACTAGATCTCCTCCTATATATATATATATATATATATATATATATATATATATATATGTAACACCCCATAATTCTGTAACACTAAGATTCACAAATCAAGGCAGAATTAAATTTTAAAATCAAAATCAAGGGAAACGGGCTGCGCTGTTGCGTTCTTCTCGGAATTCTGCATGAGATAGAGTCCGAGTTTGCGTTAATCGGACTCCGTATGAAGGAGTTATGGTCTTCAGAAGTTTCAGAATTCGATTTAAAATTCGAACAGGTCAGAAAACGAGTTCAAAATTCCAAATCGGACCCAGATTGGGCTGGGCGGGAATTTTCCCGCCCAAGACCCAGGTCGACTAGGTAGTCGACCTGGGGCACCCAGGTCGACTGGGTAGTCGACCTGGGGGTCGACCCCCCTGCTTTTTCCAGGTCTGCAGTCTGGTTCGTTCTTCTGTATCCGGACGCCATTCTGACCAGATTCGTTGACTTCTACACTATATAAACAGCCTTAGTCTCCTTCTCTATTCACAATTCTTTTCTATCCTTATGTTGCCTCTGAGAAAATGTATAATAAATAATATATAAAGTAAATCAAGACGAGGAAATGCTGCTCAAGACTTTCAAGAGGAGATTCAAGTCAAGCTAGGATTCAAGTGAAGATTCAAACGACTTCAACGACTGTTTTTTCTACGAATCTAATCTAATCTCTGTAAGTTGGTTACTTTTTAGATTTGAACGTTTTCTATTCGTGACATGAAATTAAAGGAATAAAAGAATATGCCAAATCTTTCTATTCGAATCTGTGCCTATATCTTTGGACCTAATTAAGAACTGTTATGATTCGATGACCAATTAGGCATTGCCTATGACTATGAACATTGCCTATGACTATGAACATTGCCTATGACTATGAGCATTGCCTATGACTGTGACTGTGACTATGAGAATTATTTCCTTGACTATGAACACAAGCCTATGCCTTTGATTAGGAAACATAAACTATTGCCTATGACATAACAAGGACAACTGTGATTAAACACCTATGATTCAAGACTAGGAAAGTGTTGCTTAAGTTTTGTGACTATGAAATTGGGTCTAAACCTGGTTATCTATTCTGTCTATTCTTGGTTTTCTTTGGTTTTAGATCTTGGGAATTTACCTATTAAGTTAGGTCTACCCATGTTCTTGAACCTACGTCGTTATTCAACCCTTTTTATGTCATAATATTTTTCAGACCTATAGGCCTTCGATGTTTTAGATCAATTTCAGTGAAATTCGTTAGGTCTGTAATTAGTAAATATCATTTTATGCCCGTTATTATGTCTATCTTTCTCATAGCATCTTTGGTTCATTACCTATTTTCTACGAATCTAGATTTATCTATAATCTAGATTGAATCACGATTATACGAACGGTGGGAATACGATTTGGGTAAAATATGAAATTAACTAAAAACGTAGTTATAAACTTGGAAATTGGCATAAATTGGGAACGTGTATTATGGCATGTTTATAATAATGCAAATTGGATAAATTTGACATGAATTATAGGATGTGTAATTTGAATCTAGTATTGACTTGTAAATCTAGCATTTACATGAATTGTGAACTAGAATAATTGGTCTAGTTTGACATGAACTGTAATTAGAATGTTAAATCAGAATTGGATTAGCTAATTTGGCATAAATTTGCAATTGGCCATAATTGGGAGTAATTGTCATGTTTGGCAAAAATCATGGTTAGTGACACTTAATTTGGTATAGTTTACATACCAAAAAGGCATAAATATGGTATAGAGGGGAAAATGGGCCATAAGAATAAATGTTGACAGTTTACATTAAAGGAGTATTTAGGAAATAAGTAAATTAAGAATAATTTACTTATAGAATTTGTCCTAAATGAGAAAATGTAATTTTAGACAAATTAAAAGTTTATTAATGACATCTCTTTTAAAAATACACCAGAAAGTTCTAGGGTGACAGAGAGGATAGTGTCTAGGCTTGGGTTTGGAAAATACAAGTTTCCTGCTCTCCCTGGATATCCCTAACTGTTCCGACGGACGGGATGGTTACTTTCGAAACCTGATTTAAAAATTAATCAAACCCTTTGAACTTAGAAAACACGAATATGCCTAACCCGAGGTTTGACTAACTTGTGATGTAAACCTGCCCGGAACCAACCGGCACATCCAGTATTCACAACAATATCTGTCTAATGTGAGTGGTAGCGGCTTTAATTTATTTAGTTAAAGCTAGAACAAGAATGGTAGGATTAAGTTAACTAAGACACTTAACCAATTCAACATAATAACCAAACCGATGGGCGGGGTTAGGTTCATACAGACACTTAACGCAGTTAAGCTAGAATGGGAGGGTTAAGTCCATAGGAACACTTAACCAACTTAACACAGTTAAGCTAGAATGGGAGGGCTAAGTCCATAGGGACACTTAACCAACTTAACATGGTAACAAGACAAGATTTGTAGGGGTTAAGTAACTAAGAAAACACTTAGCCAAATTAACATGTTAACTAGACTAGAAGGTGGGGTTAAGTAAAGTTAATACACTTAGCCAAATTAACATGTTAACTAGACTAGAGGTTGGGGTTAAGTAAAATTCAATACACTTAGCCAATTTGATATGTTAGCTGGGCTAGACCGTAGGGTTAAGTAAACTTGAACACTTAACCATAAGATTGTGATAAAGGAATAGGGTTAAGTCTAAAACATGAAGGGATAATACTTAACCGTTAATAACATGTTAGTTAAAACAGACGGGCAAGGTTAAGTTAAAAGGAACACTTAACCAATACAGGGTGAATGGGTAGGGTTAAGTAATAAGAAATACTTAACCAATATAACTTGGTTTGTGGTAGGGTTAAGTCAACATGAATTATTAATAACACTTAACCAGTTTATCTGGATAAATGAAGAGGGTTAAGTTAGCTTGAATTGACCAAGGACACTTAAACCAATCCAAATTGGCGAGAAAGAGAACTAAGTAGTAAACCTTAGTTAAAAGGAGCTAAGTAGTAAACCTTAGTTAAGAAAACAATGATTCTGGAAACTAAGTGGTAAACCTTAGTTAGCAGAACTAAGTAGTAATTCTTAGTATAACACGGGAAGGAGCGAACGTCCGTCTGATTAAAACGAAGGCTCCAACGAATTGGATTACGAAGCCCGAGGCTTCGAGGGGACGTGAGGGTACTCTTGGTATCCCTCTGTGAGGCTGCAGATGATCCTCCTGGGATCACAGAGGTTAAGGTCTGCGTTAGAAGAACCAGGGGTATGCCTTGGTTGCAATATACGGCAACCTAAAGACTAGGATGGACCGGCGTGATTCGGCGAGAAAACGGTAGCCCTGTGATAACAACTCGTCGTCTACCATCCATTTTGAGTCAATCGAGATACGTGAAGCGGAAAGGCGGAGAACTCCAAAAGACCATATACTTGCTATCTAGTTATGGGTGAGGATGGCTATAGGATAGTGGGGCATCGGGGGCCTGCGTATAGTTCTTATTTTTCAAGGTGTGCTTTTCATTAGTTGAGGGAGGGTTCAAGTGGGACTATAGCCACTGGAATAAAAACAGACCTTAGCATCTGCATCGGCAGATATCTGAAAGCTCCCGACCGAGTTCTGTATTCCTTGATTTGCCCTGCCACAGGACTCGGGCCGCACATTACAAGACATGTGCATCTAGACAAGCGATAACGATTCGTGATACATGCGTGGGGAAGTATAGGAACATATACCACTCTAGGTAGTGTGTCCTAGACTTGGGGGCATCGTTCGACAGGTAGCATAATCCTTAGTTGGACTAGGTGGCATAAACCCTGAATCCGAGAAGCGTTCAATAGATATTGTAAACTCTATTTAAATCTAGAAGGCACTTGGTAGAAAACCCTAGATTAGATCTAGGTAACAAATAATAAATGTATGCCTGAAGGCAATGGAAATTACAGGGATTGGGATCACGTTATCGTTACTAGTTGGGACATTAGTTAGGTGGTGCAGAGATATAGAAACCAGTATAGCAAGGAAATAGCGAAGCGGCGAAAGTATTAGAACATATCTAGTTTATCTTAGCATATCTTGTGTTAATCTTGTCTAATCTTGCCGACCCTATCGTCATGGTGTTATCTTGTATTCAGTTAATTCATGTCGTTTTGTTTTCCATGTTCACATGCTAGAAGTTACTGAACTTACTCAGGCTTTATGTCTGACTCTGTTTTTCTTTCGTCTTCTTTTCTTTCGTTCCCCCCACCCCCCAGGTAGTAAAGAAGGGAATAGTATAGCTCAGGTTAAGTTGGATTATCACTCTTTCCCAGCTTGAAGATTTGTCGAAGTTTGCTTGGATTCTCTTTTCAGATGCTATGGCTGGCTCTTGCTAAAATTGGGGAATATAAATGTTGTTTTATGCTTCTTTATTTTGTAAGACATATTATACTCTGATATTGTAAAGAAATCATTGTACAAACTATTTTGTCAATAAAGCAAAGTTTTATTTTCCGCCGTTTAATTTCTGTCTGTCTTGTAATTTATCTGCATCTTTTACCCTAAAGCTCCACAGAACTTAGTGCATTCCCTTTGTGAGTGACACTAACGGATGTGAGGTGTTACATATATATATATATATATATATATATATATATATCTAACATTGGTTCAGTAATACCCATCCATACGGAGTCAAAATTATATCTCAACTAAGGAACATGCCAATTTCGTATCCATCTTCTTACAATTACACAGACCTTCTCTCTGGACCCTCAAACCCTAATCCATCCATACCTAGAGAACCAACTGAGGGGTATATCGAAATGAAAGAGTGACACAACGACTAGGTGCAACAATTAGAACTTGAAGCAGGAATGAATGAAATGGAAATACGACATCAACCAGATAATCGAACTCGACAACGTGACCGTAGGTCTAACCTTGTAATTCCTCGTGTAAGAGCCACGGTTGAAGAAGGCGAGGTGCAATCCGCAAATATTGTATGCTTTTGTAGTTTTAAAGCACCTCAATTAGTCATCCGTCATGGAAACGACGTTGGACGTCGATATTATACTTGTCCAGTATGTACCAACGGATGTGAGTTCGGACAGTGGATAGATGATCGCTTTCCCCGTCAAGCAATTACGTATGCTTTAGAACTAGATGAAGAAATAAGAAAACTGCGAAATCAAGTAAACGACCTAAGTAATGCAAATTATCGCCTGCAACGTGGATTAAATTAGGATTTAAATATTTTATGTTATGCGTAATATGTACTGTATCGTTACGCGTCGTATCACTTGTATCATTGTGAATTATTTTTGTTGAAAAATTTCACTGACGTTCGAAAGATTTATGCACTTTATCATATTTGTAAATTATTATCACTTGTGCAACCTATGCGTAAGGGTTGTTCCCAGGTGCATTAAACAATTCGATACAAGTTTTCGGATTATAGTGTTAGGAGTTAAAATATAGGGGTTGTCCTCGGGTGCATTAACCATTTTCAGTAATTGTTTCACTTTATTAATTAGTCGTTGTATCACTACAATAAATTTGTCTCAGGTATCACCTACTTTGTGTCTATGCTGGGAATTACAACATTTCTTTTTACAAATATAGCCCTGCTTTGTGTTCAAACGCAACAATATATATATGCACCAGTTTTATACCTCTAATAGAACAAAAATTCCATACACTTTGTACTCATTTCAATTTTTTATAGGTTTTGTTTTCAATTCCAGCTATGGACAACTTGGAGATTGATGATGAAACAATAAATAATTGTTATGAAGCGTTTGAACGGTCCAGGAAAAGTATGCAACACAACAAGCCTACGGTGGAATTTGGTGAAGGAGCAGAAGTTCTGTGTAAATTAGGGAAGCCGAGAACAAAATCATTGAATGCTAGATTGCTCAAAGTTGTAGCAAATCAAAGACCTGATAAGCAGATTGTATAAGAAGGACAAGAAATCGAGCCCCTACATCCTATCGGTCCAACACTACCTCGTGGAGCTTACCTATTTGTTGTTGTGGAGATGAATCAGTTGTTGTTGTTGCCAAAACTGAAAAAAATGCTGGACGCTGATTTTTCGGATGTCCTGCCTTCGAAGATCATAGGTATTACCCCAATGATGTTCAATGCTGTAATTTTATGCAGTGGATAGAACTCTCCCCCCTCCCGATGTGCCAACGTGGACTTCAATATGCACTGGAAGCACAAGCCGAAACAAGGCGTTTGAACAATATTGTTGCGGAGGCAACTAGAGCTGGCTATCTCAGAAATCATTAGCATTTGGTTTTTCTTCGAACGAAGTATTATTATTGTAGTTTGTGTTTGATGTTGCTATGTTTGTTGTTCTAGTTCCTATAAGTGTTGTTTGGAATGTATCAACGTTTGAATTTGATCTTGAACAAGATTGTCGTCTTCTCGTATAGAAATGCAAAATTATTAAATAACACACCAATGTAACAAGGTCTGCAAATAACTCCATATTCTACGTACGAACATCAAATTAAATAGACACCTGTAGCAGAGTTTATACGCTTTGTAACCATCTGTAGCGGGTCAACCAACTGTAGCTCATTGACTGATCAAGTCTTGCACAGTTCGCATAGTGCAGTCATGTTTTCTGGCAGAGTGGAGTCATGTCACTCTTTTTTGAGAGTTTTCGGATTATAGTGCAATCCTTTGTCCTGGTTGGGTCGTCCTTGATATGATTTATCAATCAAAAGCAGATTTCATACATTGTTCCCTACAGTCGTACCAGTGACCGGTTATATCAGTCTTTTTTTCGCTGCCGACACAAGCTTTGAAAATCACAAAACGTAAATCAAAGTGTAGCTAGTGACCGTTCACACCATTACCAATCTTGCAGCTATATATACATATGGTAACTTACTCACACCTTCCCGCACTCAAACAACTTCGTTCCCATTCTTAGAGCACATCCTTCTATTAGCGTTCACTGAAAATGTCTTCGTGGTCATCATCTACAGATTCTGAGGAACATGCGTACGAAGACATGAGGCTACAGGAGTTTGAAGACAAATTCTAGTTCCTAAACCAAATGAGACCACAAACTGAATCGTCATACGAACAAATGAACGTTCAACCTCCACATGAAACGT
Source organism: Allium sativum (assembly GCA_030737875.1). Classification (NCBI taxonomy): domain Eukaryota; kingdom Viridiplantae; phylum Streptophyta; class Magnoliopsida; order Asparagales; family Amaryllidaceae; genus Allium; species Allium sativum. Next base: position 195,125,700 of record CM060910.1, on the reverse strand, counting down.
CAGTACCACCTGTTCAAGTTTCATCTGAACAGTCGGTCACTCAGTCAACGCAGGAAGCAGAGTTCTTTCGTGTACAACTGCACGAACATGTAGTTGATTCCTATCCAGTTCGTTGCTACTGCGGGTACGTGCTTGAAGTTGTTGTTCGAGCAGAAGGCAACAATATAGGTCGGCGCATGCAGCGATGTCCAGCCTATCCAAATGGATGTAATTAGACGGAATGGATAGACCCACCTTTGTGTCCTCGGGGAATAGCATATGGTAACGAACTCAAATAAGAGAATAGACGTATTCGCAGTGATAATGACCAGTTGCGATTGAACATCATGCGATTCGCGTAAGACTAAATGTAAAATGTAGTGTAATGAAGTTGCTAATTCCTACTCCATGCTTTGATTGAGCTAGTTTGCATGTACTATCGTCAGTTGTTGTGTGTTTATAAACTATTGTATCTTTATGCTTATTGTTTCATCTTTATAAACTGTTGTATCTCCTTATCCTACTCTACTGTGACAAATTACTCTCCTGTAGCGTACACCGTAGCCATGATGGTGAACACTGAAGCCATGGTGTTGTCGTTAATATTATATTGGAGATATAATTGATTTTATATCGAGTTTATTATCGAGTTTATTATATTGGAGATATAATTGACTACACAATGTAGAGATATTTTCCCAACCATTATTGCCAATCATTCTTGCCTACACGTATTGCCAACCATCACTTCCAACCTTTCACATCACAATAACTGTTCGAATTGACTACTCAATGACATAACCATTATTATCCCAACCATTATGTCGGAACCATTATTGCCAAAAAATATGGCTAGAATAATTTGACTACTCAATGCAAAGATATTATCCCAACCATTATTGCCAACCATTCTTGCCTACATGTATTGCCAACCATTATTGCCAACCTTTCACATCACAACAACTGTTCGAATTGACTACTCAATGACGGAACCATTATTTTCCCAACCATTATGTCGGAACCATAATTGCCAAAAAAAATATGGCTAGAACAATTTGACTACTCATTGTAGAGATATTATCCTAACCATTATTACCAACCATTCTTGCCTACATGTATTGCCAACCATTATTGCCAACCTTTCACATCACAGAAACTGTCCGAATTGACTACTCAATGACATAACCATTATTATCCCAACCATTATGTCGGAACCATTATTGCCAAAAAATATGGGTAGAATAATTTGACTACTCATTGCAGAGATATTATCTCAACCATTATTGCCAACCATTCTTGCCTACATGTATTGCCAATCATTATTGCCAACCTTTTACATCACAACAACTGTCCGATTTGACTACTCAATGAATGAGATATTATGCCAACCATCCTAGGTTATATATATCTATCTTACATCTACACTTAGGGAGAACAAAGAAACTAAATTTATAAAAAAGCAAGCAATGGATCCAAATCTATACTACCATTACTACGAAGTCATGAATCAAACTGACGATTCCGAACTAGAAATGGAGGAAGAGACGGAGGAGGAGCTGGAATAGCACGCAATGGTTGGGTATTCCAATTATTTTGCTGAAGGCGCAATGAACAACCGTCAAGGTAGTATGCATGGCCGGATTGACCGGCGGTATAAGAGAGATTACAAGGATGGACATGAAAGACTAATGAGGGATTACTTCATAGACAACCAACCTACGATATAACTTTGTTCCGCCGTCGTATCGTATGAGTCCGACAATTTTCTCAAAAATTTATCTTAAACTTCATCAGTCAAACCCATATATCACTTATAGACTGAAAGAAGCACAAGAAATCGGCCACTCACCCCCACATCAAAATTTCATCGGCGTTGAGGATGTTAAGCTATGGAACATCTGGGGACCAAATGGATGAATATTTCAGAATCGCAGCATCAACAGCAATAGAGTGTCTGGAAGAATTTTGTAAAATAGTTGTTGAACAGTTCGGGAAGGAGTATCTACGAACGCCTAGACCAAATGATATAAGCAGGATACTATGCAGGGGAGAAGCTAGAGGATTTCCAGGTATGATTGGAAGTTTAGATTGCATGCATTGGCCTTCGAAAAACTACCCAACGGGATGGAAAGGAATGTTTATCGGACATAAGAAAATACCGTCAATGATCCTTGAAGCAGTAGCAACAGACGATTTATGGGTTTGGCATGCTTTTTTTGGAGTCCCAGGTTCACTGAATGATATAAATGTTTTAAAACAATCATATCTTTTCATAGAACTTGCTAATGGGCTATCAACATATGTTTCATATAAAGTTGGTAATATCGAACACAAAACTGGATACTACCTAGTAGATGGAATATACCCAAAGTGGAGAACTTTGATGCAAGGATACAGAGTACCATCAAATGATAAAGAAAGTTATTTCACTGAAAAAGTAGCTAGCTACAGAAAGGACATTGAACGTACGTTTGGTGATTTGCAAGCCAGATTTCATATTTTACGAAATCCTACTCGTTTTCATGATGCAAGAGTGCTTTCAGAAATCATGTATGCTTGTATAATAATACATAACATGATTGTGGAGTCTGAAAGAGGCGGATATAAGAATCAAAAGTCTAATTATCCTGACATGTTTACGGGGTCAAATGCATAACCACATAAAGATGTAAACTCAATGGAAGAATATATTGATATGGTTCAACACATTGAAGATCAATCTGCGCACTTCCAATTGCATGACCAGTTGGTGGAACATTTATGGGTGCATAAAGGAAGGAATAGTCGGAATCATTCGTTGGTGCTAGAACTTAACTAGTAACTTAAATCAAGTCGTGCACTATGTATCAGTGTGTAGTCGTGTACTATGTATCAGAGTACTATGTATCAGTGTGTAGTTGGGTCAATAAATCAGGTTTCCAATCATATTGTTGATTGTATCATTATTTCAACAACTAGTACATAAATACTAAAAATAGGTCACAATCATATTACAACTCAACCAAACATATACATAAACAACAACTACTACATAAATATTACAAACAGGTCACAATCATATTACAACTCAACCCAACATATATAGCTAGTCCATAAACAATAACCAGTACATAAATACTACAAACAGTTCGCAATAATATTACAACTTAACCCAACAAACATAGCTAGTCCTTATACGAGCCACTACCGCTTCCGCTTCAGCTTTCTTTATTTTTTTTGTACTCTCCAAGCTGCTCGGTTAATAGTTCTTGTTGTAGAGGGGAAAGCTTATTAAAATCACATGTAATCATTTTAATATAATTCTTCTCTCGCAGCATAGCTTTCGTCTCCTCCAGCTTCTCTCGTACCATTGCTTTCTTCTCCTCCTGCTTTTCTCGTAGCATGGCTTGTTTCTCCATATGTGCTTGTCTGCGGAGCTCTCGATCATCCCTAACTTCCTTTTGGAACTCTTCGTCGCTGCGGTTTCTTTGCACCGAAAATCGAACTTTATGATCTTTTGTCTCCTTAGTTGAATTCTCTATTATTTCCATAAATCTAGATAACTCTGCACTGTGTTGCTCCAGCTGAACTGGCTTGGCTTTGCCAATAGGTCGTCCGTCACCAGTTCCAAATAAAGGGTTTCTTTCTTGCGAACTCGGGTCACTTCCTGGACTAGAATCAGAGTAGTTCATCCTTCTAGCTTTGTTCTGCTGCTCAAACATGAAGTTGCTTGGGTTCTTCCACTTACGCAAACTAGATAGAAGCTCAAAACAGTCATGAAATTTAAATGGAAGTCCATACTTTTGTTGGTAGGCCTTTCGTGACTCTTCAGTCTGTAACACAAAGTCGAAATTGTATGAGTGTATGACATTTCTAACTAATCAACCATAGTACAGTAAGTTATTTTTAAAAGAAATCTATGGTACTTACAACGTCGTAAGGTGCAACACCGCTTTGCTACCTATTCTGCAAGCTTGTCAGTATTGCCAGATAGTTTTGACATGCGACATTCATAACTCTATAACTGCCTCTAAGTGGTCCCCATGTTCTATTCCTCGCCTCAAACGAATTGTAAAACTCTGCAACTCTTTCCCAAAATTTCTGACCTTTCATATTATTCCCAACAATGTTGTCTTGTGAAATGCGTATCCACGATTTAGCAAGTGAAACCTACTGCTTGGAAGTAAACTTACATTGTTTTTTCTTCCATCTGTTGTTGTCCCTTCCCCTTCAGCATGTTCATCCTCAGTATCTTCCATTCCGGGATCCGGCTCCGATTCAACTTCGGTTTGGCATCGTCTACTGAAAAGCCGCCTAAAGACTTCCACTTCGTCTTCTTTTGGTTATATTCGGGACTGATAGGTGCAACGTATTCTTGATTACATTCTTCAAAATTTGTAGCATTCGCATACTCATTTGCATCTTCCTCCTCCGCCTCCTCCGTTGAAGTTTCAACATTTTCTTCATTAGTAGGAGAGACATACCCGTATGAAAAACGGGTTTGCAGATTTTTCATACATTCGCGGTCACGAACCTCGATCTGTTGCGGAGTTAGGTGAGGTTGTTGACTTTGATCGGTCTACATCATCATTGACATATACAACGAATGATCGTCGTACACGCCTACCACAAGCGGTTGTTGGTAAATCTATGCCAGGGCGGTAGAATGGATTGGAGGAAAATTAGGAGGAGCGAGCGGTTGGTACGGTGGTCGGTATGGATAATTTGAATACGGCGAGTAGCCATATTCGTGAGATGGCTGCAACGATTGATGTTGTTGGACTGACTATTGCATGGCATATGATGACGAGTGTGGTTTGGACATAGGTTTCTTATTTGCAGTTTTTTTTCCGGTTCGCTTGGGTGCATAAGAAGACATTTTTTGTTGTTGAAGAAGTTGAAGCTGAGAAGGTGGAATGGTTGTGTGGAAGAAGAAGGAGGTAGGTTTGTATATAGGGGAGGATATGCACTAGCCGTTAGGGGTGCAACGACTATATAATATAACAGCAAAGTGTTTGCCGTATAACGGCAAAGAGTTTGCCGTAATAAACTTATAACGGCAAACACTTTGCCGTTATAAGCACCAACCCTTGTCCAGTGCACCAGCCACGAACGAGCTCCAAACCAGCCATAGACTAGCCACAGATAATTGAACAAGCCACACCTGGTTGCTTCGTGGCTTGTTTAGTAACCGAACAAGCCATGGTTGGTTGTGCTCTTAGGCATTAGTTGGTTTGCTACAATGGTTGGTATATTTATTTGTATAGATGAGTTTAAAGAAAAGATCGAAAGGATAGAATACACAAAATGCATGTTTGAGATTTCAACTGAGGATGAGTTACTTGACGAGTTCCTTATTTTGTTAACAAATGGATCTGAACAAATTTTTAAAGTTTTATATTTATGGAAGCCACTTATTTACTCTGAATGCAAAGTGTTTAGGCATACTGTAGATAAATATGTTGTTTCTAGCAAGAAAGTTAGTGAAGTCAACGTTAAATCTAATGAAATGGGAGAATTTAATGTTATTCATAAAGTCAACACTACTACTCTGGTAGATCCGAACAAAATGAAAGTTGGTAGTAGGGTTTCTGTACCCTTAATTAGGAAAAAGCAAGTTTGGAGGAAAGTTTTGCTCATGAATAGGAAAGCAAAGCATGTTATACTGAATAGAAGTGTAAATGAGGGTTAGGCTATTGAGAACGGCTCTACCAACATCAGTGGTTTGACTATTAGTAAAATTACGGAGGAACCTAACTTATCAGTGTTTAATAAATTTGAAGCTCTTTTAAATGAGATTAAGGCAAGAAAAGTTGATGTCGTGGTCCATCAAAACAAAGAGATGAACAAGAAGAGGATGAGATAATGTTAAATAAAGAAATGTTGCACGACAATTGTTTGGCAGTGGGTAACTTTGTTGATGGCAAAGTTAATAAGGATTGTTTGCATGACAAAGTTGATGGACTATCTAAAGTACCTAATGATGAAACTGTGAAAACTTCTCCTGTGGAGGAACTATGAAAACTTCTCTTGCTGAAGGAACTATGAAAACCAAATTAACTTGTGATAATGATAAAGTGATATTGCTAGGTAAAAATAAAGAGGAACTGGCACTTAATTTTAAGCTTGTCATTCAATTGCACTCTCAATAAAATGAGAACCAACCAACCATATTTCATTTCAAGCTTGACTTCCTCAATAGGTCGCTTGCAGTTTCTAAGGCTGTTTCTCAACCTACCAATGCTACTGCAGTTTCTCTTTTTAGCTATTCTAAGCCAACCAGTTTTATTTCTAGCATAGAAAAATCTTCTTCTAAGTTAAATGACAAATAACCTTATGCCCACCCTAAACCCCCTACATCCAACAAAGCTCCACCAGATTTTCAATCTTCTGTGATTGTTGTCCGAGTACCTGATGCACTTGGCAATGTTTTAACTGATAAGCTTGTCGACTCGCCTCTTTAAGGTGCAACATGAGGACCAGTCACAAGAAGGAAGAAGGTTGCGCTGCTTAAAACTTAACAAAACTTTTTTGGATAGTGTTCCCTTAGCGGGCTGAGCCTATTGTGGCTCAACTTGTTTTAGCTATGAAATGTTGTCTGGTAAGTGTAGTCAAGGAAAGAAAACTAATTTACATTATTTATTGTTACTTTGTATTTTAGTTGGCTCTGTTCTAGTAATTGGTTTGTAGATGCTATTGTAATGTTTCCTCCCACCGTGGAGTGTAGTTAGTGGTTGTCCACTTTAAAAACTTTTTGCTAGCTGAAAGGTGTTTTTCCTTTCACTTGTACTCTCCCTGTATTATTATTTTTTATAATAATAAAAGTGTTACGCATCACTTTAAAAACCGATCGGCCTTATCAAAAAATAAGATTAAGTTTCTATTAATCTTATCTAAAGAGAACTTTTGTGTTTTGTGTAACGTATCAAGGAAACTTCAATATTTTAATATTTTACATTTCCTTTTTAAAATACAAAGCACAAAATATGGGCTATCGCCTATATTTTGTACACCTTTTTCGCTGCACATATTCTTGTCATTTTAGCAAAATATGTTTACTTACAAACTTATTGATTCATAAAACTTATCTTATAATTCTTCTTGTTCCAATAAGTCAAAGTGTGTCATAATCTGTCCTTTTTGAAAAACTCTTATACTTTCTTTTCAAAACAAATCTACTATTCCTTTTACTCAAGTTCATTTTTGCACCACATATGTCTAATTCATTTACATTAGCGCTTGCCCTTAACCACTTGTATTGCTCAGCATCACGACTTCTTACGTACCTTACTCTTTCGAGAGAAACTTTGCAAAATTTTCTCAAAGATTATCATAATGCAACTTTAAATATTACAAACCAGTAAATTTCTAAAAACTATAAATTTTCAAACTTGGAACTTGAACACTTTTCTGGAAAGCGATTTCTGTGTCTATATTTTTTCAAGTTCTTTTTAAAAGTTTAATTGTGTGGTTATGTACAAAGTCATTTATTAACTGTCGTTCCCATATCCATCGAGCGAAATTATGTTTCTTCGTCCACATTTTTTCAACACTAATTCCTCCAAGGCCGTCAGAATTGAAATATGAGTCTAGAACAAAATGTATATATATAAATAAATTCCAAATACAATTATTTTCTTTTAACTCTTTATCAATTTACAAGGCCTTACTTCCCAACAGCTAATTTTAAGTACCAAAATTTCGGATATTAACACATAAAATTCTCTTTTCTTTATTACAAAACATACAATTTACTAATTAGCCACTCATAGGCCTACTGTTCTCAAATTTCCATAACCATATCCTCGGTGGACAAAGAAGATATCCTAAGTTTTTCCCATGTGTTGCTTCACTCGTTTAGTCGGTTTCTCTATGGATCAAGGTACATATATTTATAATATATTCATATTTCGAAAATACAAATATGTGCACTCACTATCTATATCGGTACTTGAACCTAATCTCTGATACCAGATGTAACAACCCAAATTTTAGCAAACCGGAATTTTCAACCAAATGTTAAAATCCAAGTCCGCTAAAATCCTAATTGGTTTGTCTGGTATTATGTAGAAAGGTAAACACAAATATATCAGAGCTTACGGTAGAATATATTATAGTGGAACTGAATAAAATATAATAAGTAAATACTTACCATATTAATGACACTGTCTAGCAAGTGTCTATAAGCTGTAAAATCTCTGCCACTTGTTTAACCCAGGGGTTTGTTGTGAGGTAGGGGTCAAAAAAAAGTTTTAGTGAATAGAGAAATTATACTTTCTAAAGATTATTTTACACATACCATTATATCACTGACTAACTTTTATTCGGTTGTTATGGTTTATATAACACTCTCATCGTACCCATTTACTCCTTGGTATATTACAACTAATAATCCATATATATGTAGCTATATTCCCAATTTATCTTGGTACTACCCATAGTACCCTCCTCAAAAGGACTTCATCGTTATGCTATGAAAGCATACTAGATCTCTATCACCACGCTACGAAAGTGTAGATCTCCATCATCATGCTATGGAAGCTTACTATTCGTTATTTGAGCTCTGTTATTAGGCTAAACATTTGCACTGGGGGCCTACTTGAGATTGTATTGTTAACTATTTGAGTTCCACTATTAGGATAAATCCTTGCATGAAACTCTTTCGGGGAATTTCTACATTTGGCTATGATATAGATATCCAAAGGTTGTTCTGTCCTTTTCCTTTGTGACTATGGCCCTACTCGCCCCCTTTGACTAATGAAAGACCATTTTAAGAGCCAAGTGACAATCCCCCTAACAAATAATCTAAATATCCAATTGGCTTTGTCCCTCGTCTAATGTCTCGATAGTGAAAGATCAATGGACCGTTGGTTTAGCTCCGGTTTTTCTTGTACATGCTCTAATTGACAATGATAGGTATCCGACAATCAATTATACTTATTGAGTCCTGACCATGAAGCCTTCTCTTGAAGACGAGGCAACTCTGAATCCTAAAATTCATCCCCCAACACAAATGTAGCTAAGGAATAGTCTATGGATGGGACTGTACAGACCTGCCTATAGGGTAGCTGACCATGGGCATACCCAGTGGGCCATCCCAGAGTATCCTCATGCCCCGTAGATGTCTCGAACTTCCTATCTCTATGGCTCAATTGGCCACTGGCTTTTCCCAGAGGTCTTTCTCCAGTCCTATCATATATTAAGTTGGACGTGCTTCCACCGTGTCTCCGGAGACCTACAATGATCTGCCATGCTAGCTCTTCATTCAAAATTCCTTCGGACTAGTCCAAACGCATATAGCTATTTTATTAGATCTATGTCCAATCTTTCAATATGTGTTTAACTCACTTTTTCTCGCAAATTAACAATATCATTCAAATAATTTGAAATTTGAACATTAATAATTTGTTTATTAGATTTATTGGCCACTTATTTTCTCTAATCAGCTTTCTCCACTGGAACTGACCACTACGCTTGTTAAACTTAGTTCACAAATGTATGTGTATTCGTTTAATCTCTTCTTACTCTTTTCACTTTTACTTATAACTCTCGTGTTATAATATTACTTCCACTATAGAAACATAGCCATAGAATTATGCTTATTAACCTTAATTCACGATTATAAGTTTATTTGCAGTAAGCCTTCATTTCACTTTTAATTATAACATTCATGTCACAATCACATGTATCAAAACTGTTTATTATGAATTATATTTGTTTCTACACAATTATCATAATATTCTTTCCAACATGTTCAACTTGCCTTATTATGATCTATTTATGTGTCCGCACAATTATCATAATAAGTTATATTCCTTTCTAGCTTCAAGTATTTAACTTGAATTATCATTTTCTTTCTTTACATAGAATCTTTTAGGTATGTTAACTTTTTCCGTCTTTGTAAATTTATTCTTTAGGAAGTTATGCATGTTCCCATTTGATTGGTTTATTAATATTGCACCAGAATATACTTTCATAGTTTTAAGTAATTGCAGCAATAGAAATCCATAACTGCAAGGCATTCTTTTCATTTATTTTTAGACTATTAGACAATGTGTAATTCTGCTAAATCCCCATTTCGCACTAATCCACATCTTTATTTCTTTTTATACTTGCAATTAGGTTTCACATTTCTCTTGCAAAACAAACTATATATACATGTTCCCCTTTTGCTAACTAATCAATCTAGGCTATTTCTAACTTTCTTTTTTGATCAGTATACATTAGTTCATGTTCTCAATTTACATTTCGAAATTGGCATTACTACAGTAAATTTGGACACAATTAGGCTTATACCCGTTTTCTTTCAATCCCGACAATTTCTATATTCATTTCACTTTAAATCTAAATGGTAATTTTAACATACAAATATGGGAATTCTCTGATTTACCATTCACCTAAGAATTTACTGAACATAATATTAATTACGTCATGTCAACCAATGTCATAATTGTATAGCAAGTCATATTAGGTTTGCCTATTTTCAGTCCAAATTTGCTTTTATTACAGTTGTGGCATTACATGTTCATTATTCTTAAATTATCAAATCCTCTTTTTAACTAATTCCAACTGAATGATATTTCCTAAACTGTGCAAAATAAAAGGGTTATAATCAGTCGCATAAAACAGGTGCATAAATTAGTCGTATACATATGCCAATATTTCAGATCTAGGCATATTTTGGACGTAACCAAAAATTAACATAAAACTATAAAATCAAACATAAAAAGGGGGAAGAGGCCTGAGAAAGTATTTAATCAATTTAATAGGAATCAAACGATGATATGTTAATTCAATCTCCTGTAATTTGCGCTGCAAATTCTGACTTTGATTTGGACTTAAAATTATTATCCATGGACTTTCCTATCTGAATCTACAAACTCATGCGGATAGAGAATTTGTACATTTGAATCCTAAGTCTATGACATCTATCTTCAAATATAGAATTAGAAAGCCTAAATTAATATTTTTTGTATTCTGCCGGATTGAAGGAGAAAGGAAATGACAGGGATTTCATGCGCTATTGGAAAAATATGAGTTTCACGGCTAGCCCTATAGGTTTATTTATAGATGTCCAAACTAGTTGTGATCATTCAATTCAGAACAATAAAATCTAGACCATCAACACAAAGAAAACACACTGTTTATATGTAGCATGGGTCGACCCATACACTATTTGGATTGACCCACCCATTATATGGGTCAACCCCTAGGTCGACCCATCCCAAGTTTAGGTCGATCCAAACGTGTATTCACACGTTATGCCGCATTTATGTCCTTCTTTGATTGTATGTGATTATTTCTTTTGAACATTGTTTTTCTAACATTATTCTTCTTTCCGATTTTATTTCATTTTCTTCCTTTTTAACACACACCTAATTTCAAATTCGAACACGTACCGTTTTGAAACTAATATGCACATATATTTTTGAAATAAATATATTTATGTACATTTACACTCATAAATATTTTTCTCACACAAGACTTTGTAAGTTAATAACTTTTCCATATAACTCCGTTCGAAACATATTATATAACATAAATTAGTAAAAATAATTACTATGAATGCAATGGTACATGTTTTAGAGCCAAATTCCGACCCCTCTGTTGACCCACATAGGCGGGTGGGTCGACCCTTATCAATGTCAGGCACAATTTTGTGTCTAGCAAAAAATCGGTGTTGCTGTAATGTTCTAGAGAATTCTGCTCACATGTTTTTAAGACCTGTGACTGGAAATCTTTTAATCTTAGGGCTTAGATTATCCTTCTACACCTATAAATTGACTTGAACCCCTCACTTTCCCCCCTCACTTCTCATTCTTCATTTCCTTGGCCTCAACTCCACCTATGTTCTAAAACAAAATTGGAGAATAGATAGAAGTATTGTCCAATTGTAGATCAGAAGAATCCTTCTTCTACCAAAGCCTTATCTGTATTTGTAATCTTTTTCAATGAGTTTTATGTAATTTTTAGATCATCTATTTGCATAGCAAAGCTGGACGGTAAAATAGCTTGGATCTACAAGTTTTATGTTTACAGTATTTATAAGTTTGTTCTTCTGTAAGTTATTATAGTCTATTTGCTATCTATGTGTATCCCCTTTCAGTTATTTATTAATTGTATGAAAATCTTCTTATTCTTATCCCCTTCTTGTTATTGTTTATTTACTGTTATGTTCATGCCCATTTTTATTAACTTTTGTTTATTTTGAGTCTAGGCCTCGCGAGTAGCCTAGACTATTTCCTTGTTTCTCTTTTAGAACCGAGCCTAGGCCTGAAGGGAGCATAGGCCTTTATCATTATTTGTGAGTTAAATTAGAACAACGTTGAAACTGAATAAGATGAAATTTGTGGGCATATTGAAACTGATTAAGTATTGTAACCTAATTGAGGATAAAACCTTAAAACATGTTATCGAAGAACATGTAAACTGGAAGAGATTGAACCTAATTGGACATTAAGTAACATTTAATTAGAAAACATGTAACTTGGAATAAACATCACCTGATTGGATGTTAAGTAATGTGAGGAAGGGTTGTTTAAAAAGATTACATTAATTAGAAATGTTATTTACAACCTAGGAATATAACATGTGGTTATATTGGGCTTATTAATAAACTTAAGCATGTTAAGTTAAAATTATGAAAATAATAAGCGAAGATAGAGGGAGTCCGTTCTGGTAGCAAATGGTCGATTAGGGAAGATAAGTGGCTCGTAGATTAGGTCCGCTCCAGCATCATGGGGTTGATTGAGGAAGATAAAAGGCCTAATAGTATAATTAAATCCTAGTTTAGGTCTAATTCTAGGGCGCGGGGTTGATTCGGGAAGATAACAGTCCTAATAAAATAATGAATTAAGGACCAAATCTAGGGGTGACTTGTGTCAATTGCATTTTTGTTTAGGAACCCATATCAGTTGGTATTACTTGGTTATCATAAAGTCTCACATTAGGTAGAGGCTTGGGCATTCTTTACTGAACTGGATAGTAAGAGGTTCAAACGAGGTGAGTGCCGTCACTTTCTGGCAAAACGATAAGCGTGCTTTACGATTGGGGAAGATAAGTCGCTGTAATGCCTATGATTAATGGTTGTGTCCTTTTAGCTGATGGGTTCGGGATTAATAACCCTGAATTCCATAATTGGCGCAGGTTGTAACATTTTGGGTAAAGTAGCCGATCGACAAGTAGAAAGAAAATAGGTAAAACCTAATTATGATATTTTGGTTGTTGGTGCAGCAATTTTCAGATATGGATGAGAAGCCTATTTTATTTCATGTTTATCTTTTCTTCTATTTCATTTATTCTTTTATGTCCATTGCTTCTACAACTATTCATCTGTCCAAATGCTTCCTTATCTTATGCTCATGCTAGAAATTACTAGAACTCACCAAACGTTTGTCTGACCTAGTTTGTTTTCTCCTTCTCTCTTCTCTTCACCCCCAAGGTTCGCATGATAGAGGTTCCCAGCAATGATTCTTGATTATTTGGTTCGTCTTAGATTCAGACTCTTTTCAGATTCATATATTGGTTCAGTTCTTATTTTTTGATCATTGGAGTGGCTTATGAGAGGGATAGCTTTTCTGGTTTTACTTATACAGTCTGATATTTTCCACAAGATAGTATGTTTGTTTATGATGATGATTATCTAGTATTTTGAAATGTAATAAGTATTGTGGTGTGACTTGCTTATTTAATAAATGTTTCTAAAGTTTTCGCTATGTTTTATATTTCTGTCTTGTGAGTTTTAATCTTTGTGTTGTTACTTTATACCTAGGCACTTCACAAACCTTAGTGCATCCTCATATGGGTGACGTTAAGGGGTGTGGGTGTGTCATAGTTGGTAACAAAGCCTAAGGCTATCAGAGAAAAGTTTTGAAAAAGTGTTTTCAAAAGCAATGAATTGTCAAAAGTAATGAATTTTCAAATAAAACTTATTTTTGAAAATTATCCCCTTAAGTCAGTTATAATATTCCTTTGATACCGTTTTGAATGCTTGTCTCTTTCCTTTCCTACATGTCTGGGGATCCCAACTTTCCAGAAGGTGTACCCTATCCAGCATGGTTTCACAGATATGTTAAAGTTACAGCATGTGCCAAAGGACAAGCAAATGCCCCACCTCCTGCTGTAGTCGCGATAGTTCCACTTAATCCAGTGGATAATTTATCTAAGCTTTATAAGGATTTTTCTACTATGGATGACAAGCCATTTCATGGATCAGAGAGTTTTGTTGATGCTCGTAATTAGCTAAAAGAGACCAATCGTGTGTTTGGATTAGTAGAGTAAGATGACCGGAGGAGGATTCAGTAGGCCACTTGGCAACAAAGAGAAGAGGCATCATTTTGGTGGGAAGTAGGTGAGGCTGAGTGTGCCATAGAGACATGAGATGAGTTCAAGGATAAGTTCAAGAAGAAGTTTTTATCACAAGCTGAAGAAGGGATGCAGTTGGAAAATTTCCGGAGTCTGAGGCAGGGTAGTATGTCGGTAAAGAGTACGTCGACAACTTCGATGAGTTGGCAAGATTTGTCTTAGATATGGTTAATACTGCGCATAAGAAGGCTTTGAGATTTGTGAGGTGATCGAACCAACCCGTCCAAGGACTAGCAATGGCACATATTCTGATGAGAGCTATATTTGAGAAGCTGGTGGATATAGTGAAGGAAAAATTGGATCTTTATGCAGCAGACTATTAAGATTTTAGCAACCTTAGTTTATAATTGGAATCCAAAATGAATCAAAACGTATACCTTTCATCAAATTGAAAAATCAACGAATTTGGTTTTTGATTGAATTGAATCGAACGCTTGAAGAAGCATCTCTATCGGAAATCCACGAACGGTGATCTCGAGATTGTCAGACGTAAATGAGAGAGGGTAACCTTGGTACTAGCTAAGAGATTGGGATATTTAGGGTTTTCTGAATCTCAAGTAGATTGTAAACAAAATAAAATAAGGGGTCGACCTTATTTTATAATATAACAATATGAGATATTAGATAACCTTATCAACTCGTTCAACCATTTAAAATTAGAAGAAAATGTCAAATTTCAATTTCCTTTTATTTCTAATGGATCTCAACCTATTGAACGGTCATATATGTGATCCAATAGTTTATCTTGGCAACATTTAAATGATATTTAAATCATAAACAGTGAGCGACATTTAGTAATATATCACTGTTACCCAAGTTATAATAAGATCAATGATTCTATACAACCTTTCTGTGATTAGCGTCTTAATGTAATTTAATCATTTTAACCAATATATCCAGGATTAAACTTGAGGCATAGAACATATCATCCTCTTTATAATTTAATCCTTTTATCTTGATCGATAAGTAGACTTTATAAAACAAATCAATATTTGAGCATGGCCATGCATTTCATAATCTCACTCAATCAAGAGGCCCACCGATATCACTACGTGTATATATATATATATATCATAGGGTTAAATTCAGTTTAGCTCATTCATAATTTTCATTCGATTCGAGATGTATCCAACAATCACCTTTATCGTCAGCTCAGTTAAGGATAACTTTTGATGATATCAAAACACAAATATCTTCGAATAAAATTATAATGATTTTAGTCTGAGGACCATTACATCACTGTCACTATGAGAATAACTTATGATATTGTTATTTATATACAATGTAGTATCTCATGTTGGGTCAGCCCAATACGCTATTCTCCAATACATATTTATGTGTTGACGTTAATATCACTTAAATGATCAATGAGATATGATCATTAGTCAATCAACATACCAGTTTCAATGTTTTATTGTTGTCCTATATATAAACAATAAAACTTAACAAGGGACATTTGACAATTATAATACTTAATATATTATATAATCTCTTGTTCAAGTCACTTACTTGAAATGCATTATTATTTTAAGGACTTCTATTATGTTAATATTTATATTACGCAGTAAATACAAAATATCAGAATTTTGTTTCTAAATAAGATAACATCAACAATATTATTATTATTCACATCAAAAATAGATTGCCTCTAGGGAATAAACTCTAACAATCTTCCAATTGCACTAAAGCCAATCACTCATGTATTGAATACCCATGAAACTAGTGTGACTATCATTCTTCTGCTACGACAAAGCTTTAGTAAGCGGGTCCACAACATTATTATCCGTTGGGACTTTGCAGATATGTATATATCCTCTATCAACAATTTCACAGATGAGATGGTATCGTCGAAGTATGTTTTTGGATCATTGATGTGATCTAGGTTACTTAGCCTAAGCAATGGCCCCATTTTTGTCACAATAAAGATCTATTGGATCAAAAATGGACAGAACATTATAAAGTTCAGTGATGAACTTCTTAATCCAAATAACCTCCTTAGCAGCTTCAGAAGTAGCAATGTATTCAGCCTCCATATTCAAAACAGCGACTGTTTCTTGCTTTGAACTTTTCTAACTAACAGCAACACCATTCAAGAAAAACACATAACCTGATTGTGACTTGTAGTCATCTTTATCAGTCTGGAAGCAATCGTTTGTGTAAACATTAATCATAATTCCTTTTCGCATCCACATATCAAGATTGAATCTTTAGGCCTTTTCAGGTACTTAAGAATGTTCTTGATTGTTGTCCAGTGACTTTCACCTGGATCTGATTAGATTCTTCTTGTCATACTTAAAGCATAGGAGACATCTGAATGAGTACACAATATTGCATACATGATTGATCCAATTGCCGAAGCGTAAGGGATCATTGTCATGCATTCCTTATCATCTGATGACTTAGGATATTGGGACTTAGAAAGTGATATACCATGCGACATGCGTATGTATCCTTTCTTTGCCTATCGCATGCCAAATCTTTTCAGCACTTCTTCAATGTATGTACTCTAACTTAGGCCTATTAACTTTCTTGATCTATCTCTATAGATCTTAATACCTAAAATATAGGTTGCCTCGCCTAAGTCTTTCATTGGGAAACTTTTCCCCAACCATGTCTTTACTGCTTGTACTAAATTAACATCATTCCCAATAAGTAATATGTCATCCACATATAATACTAGGAATATAATGTTACTCTCACTAATTTTCTTGTATGCACAGAGTTCAGCTTTGTTTTTAATGAAGCCAAACTCTTTAACTATTTCATCAAAACGAAGATTCCAACTCCGAGATGCTTGGTTCAATCCATATATGGATCATTGCATCTTTCATACTTTCCAAGCAGCCTTTGGATTGAAAAAAGCTTCAGGTTGTGTCATGTACACATCCTCGATAAGATTCCCATTAAGGAATGCGGTTTTGACATCCATCTACCAGATTTCATAATCGTAAAAGGCTGCAATTGCAAGCATAATCCTAATGGACATAGCCATTACCACTAGGGAGAAGGTTTCATCATAGTCAACTCCTTGAACTTGTTTGAAACCTTTCGCCACCAATTGGCCTTTATAGGTTTATACTTTATCATCCATGTCAGTCTTCTTCTTGAAAATCCACTTACGCCTGATTGGTTTTACCCCGTTAGGTTGATCAATCAAAGTCCACACTTGGTTGGTGTACATGGAATCCCTTTCAGGTTTCATGGCTTCAAGCTATTTCTCAGACTCTGGTCCATACATAGCATCTTGGTAAGAAGTGGGCTCATCTTGATCTATGAGCATTACGTCTCCTGTTTGAGTTATTAGATATCCAAAATATCTATCGACTCATGACGTATTCTACCAAATCAACGAATGTTTTGTGTAATTTGAGCAGGTTCAGTTTCCATAACAGCTCGTGGTTCCTGCTGAAATTAAAGTTCAGGTTCAATAATATCTTGTGGTTCCCGAATTTCTTCGAGTTCTACTTTATTCCCATTGGTACTTTTAAAGACTAGTTCTCTTTCCTGGAAAGTACCAAATCGATCAATAAACACTTCATTCTCTGAAGGTTTATAGAAAAAAAATCCTTTCGTTTCCTTTGGATATCCCACAAAATATCACTTATCTGAATTGGGTTCGAGCTTGTTAGAGACAAGACGCTTAACATAAGCCTCACATCCCTAAATCTTCATAAAAGAGACATTGGGACATTTCCTAGTCCATATCTGATACGATGTCTTCAGAACCACTTTAGTGGGAACTCAATTAATTATGAATGCAGCTTTTTCAAGGGCATGACCCAAAAACTTATTAGAAGATCTGCATGACTCATCATTGATTGTATCATATGTAATAAGGTGCGATTTCTCCTTTCGGATACACCATTCTATTGTGGTGTTCCTGATGGAAGGAGTTATGATACAATTCCACACTCTTTCAGATAGTCAGTAAACTCTTGGCTTAAATATTCCCCTTCTCGATCTTTTCGAAGAGTTTTTATATTCTTGCTAAGTTGGTTTTGAACTTTATTCTTGAATTCTTTGAACTTTTCAAAGGATTTTGATTTGTGTTTCATAAGATACACATATCCATATCTACTAAAATCATCAGTAAATGTAATGAAGTAATAAAACCCACTTCTAGTTGATGTAATCATTGGTCCACATACATCACTATGTATGAGAGCCAGTACATCATTAGCCCGTTCACATTGTCCGGTGAAAGGAGCTTTGGCCGTCTTGCCTTATAAACAATATTCACATTATTTATATGATTCGAAATCAAATGAATTCAAAATTCCATCTTTGGAGTTTTGATATGTGTTTCTCAATTATATGGCCTAGACAGCAATGCCAAAAGGTATGTTTGATTTAAATCATTAGATTTAATCCTTTTGGTATTAATGTTATAAACTGCCACATTAAAGTTAAGAATATAAAGACCATTAACTAACTATGCACTTCCATAAAATATCTCATTTGAATAAAGTGAACAACATCTATCCTTTATTATAAATGAAAATCCAAACTTGTCCAAAGAAGACACAGAAATAATATTTGTTCTAATGGAAAACACAAAATAACAATCTTCTTATTTTAAAACTAATCCAGTTGATAAGGACTAGTGGCAACTTCCTATGGCTAATGCGACAACATTTTCTCCATTTCCCACTCGTAAGTCCACTTACCCTTCTATCAAGTTTATACTCCTTTGCGTTTACTACAAATTGACACAAATATGTGATCCATACCCAGTATCTAATACCTGAGATGTAAAAGTAGATAAATTGACATATATAACATTTATACCTGAATTGGGCGAAGTCAAACTTCCCTTCTTCTTCTTCTTCAGATCTTCCAAATAAGCATAATAATTGTGCTTCTAATGACCCGGCTTTCCACAGTAGTGACAATCACCCTCTTTGGGAACCCCTCCTTTAGGCTTTGGTGCCTTTTGAAATTGGTCTTATTAGCAGTCTTCTTAAGCTGCTTTTTCTTTCCCTTGCCCTTGGGTTTAGCAGTCTCCTTTTGTACCATCATTATGGCAGTCGTTCTGCTTTCTTCATGTTATTTTTAATAGTTCTCAACATGCTTAATAACTCAGTCAAGGGTTTCTCAATCTCATTCATGAGATAATTCATGACGAACTGAGAATAATTATTGTTTAATGATTGTAGAGCAAGATTGGTTAGAGCTTCTGGTGTTAACGAAAACCCTAACCTTTCGAGATACTCAGTGTATCCAATCATCTTCAGCACATGTGGACCAACGGGTTCCTTTTCTCCCATTTTGCAGTGATACAGTCCCTTGCTTGTGTCATACATTTCTTGTTGAGTATACCCTAGGAACAATTTCTTAAGGTTCTCGAGCAACTCATAAGCATCCATGAACTCGGTTGCTTCTGAAGCCCCGAAGTCATGGTTGCCAGCATGAGACATCTGACACCAAAGGCATTATATTGGTGCTTCTTTTGGGTATTAATCTCTACACAAGGTTCAGTACTTGGTGGTGCCTTTGGAATAGGCCCTTCAAGTACAATCAACTTCCTTTCTTGTTTAAGGCCATTGCTCAAATTTTGGTGCCAGTCAAGGAAATTAATTCCATTCAGTTTTTCTTTTTCAAGAACAGACCTTAATGACAAATTGTTGGTGTTGCTGGCCATTTAGTATCTACAAGAGATAATAATAAATAATGATAAATAATTTTATACCACAAATCTTGACAATCAAAATAAAACCAATCATTGCATTGTAAATGTATAAATAAAATAAATATGCTCCCACTCAAATTAGCATTCCTATATTTTGATATATATATATATATCAGTATATGTATATTTAGGTGTTCCATGATCCATATCTAATCATGCCTTGACTTAGCTTTGGCTAATCCCCAAAACACAACCTTTTAGGTAGACATCTTATTTCAATTGTATCGCATATATATCTCTTGGATCGTATGATGAACATTTTGTTCAGTATTATTCACTTGCTCAAATCATAAAACAATTCATGTTGTTTGTCTCTAAGCTATAATCTTATTATGCAACTTAGTTAAGTCAGACCCAATAATACAATTCAAGTATCACTTTTACTCCGTCGCATATGACCAAAATTAAAGGATGCACAATGCTTTGGCATTACCTACATCCAATGATTTTGGACATTGATGAGTGTATTATTGGAAGACGTCACCATGCCTTAATATAAACATTAGGTTTAAAAGCGATTAAAATTAAAATTTGCAAACAATGTTATTTGTACATTTTAAAATATGCAAATTTATATTGGTAAAATTAATGCAATAATAAATTAAAAAGTATTTATTATCACATTAAAAATTATACAATATTGCCGAACATTTTAGATTTACTTAAAATGGGACAAGCCATAATCAAAATAATTTTGTAAACTATAATATGTCAATTGGACAGTAAAACATTCTGTAAAACTTGCTAAAATAAAAGGGACGCATCCCTGCCTTTTGTCAACTAATTAAAAGGAGGCTTTTAAAGCCCAGTATAAAATATGTATCGAGCCTACCCAGATGAAAACATTAGCGTACAGTACTTAATTTTGGAGAATTAAAAAAAAACACTTGACATCTGAAAACTAAACTGTAGAATAATTAAATAGATTTTAATTTAGTTGATACATTAGAATATCATCTCGTACATCATATATGTACTGGCTTTCAAACACATCAGAATATAATAAAATAAAATTTGCCTTTATAGATCGAAAGAACTTCCAGAATTCAATATAAACTGCAATTTACAAGATCATACATGAATGCAAAACATTTACATGATATAATCAAATTATACATGTTCAGCTGTGATGAATTCAGGTCAACACACACAGGTATATTATCGAACAGATAATGGGAATATTAAAATACACAATTTCTATACTAAATTTCTTGAGATATCAAAACTGCCTGTACATCACATTCATCCATTATCAATATAACAGATTACGCATATAGCATGTTTCCAGTACACAAATCATTATAATTATAGAACCATATCAAATTTAATCAGTACAAAGCAGCTTAACATATCTCTAGATTTTAAAGTCATTGCATACTTAAATATTATCAGATGAAACAACATTATATCAGCAACAATGATACAAATATACATTCCAGAGATTAATAAACTATATTTATCTCTTATATCAACATTCAATGTTACTCATACTGCTGTCATTATTTCATTTTCAAGTATATACATGAGAAGCATATACAATTATGGCAACATAGAATTACCATATACATGCAGATCTAACATACAATCGGTGATTCATGGCACCAAAAACTGGTCAGTTTACAACATAGGAATATGTATGTTATATAATCATTTTTCCTACACTTACATATACTGGAATAAGTTTAAGTGCAGACGACTGTAACTTCATTTCAAACTAGAAGAATCTGATAAATGGTATGTACTGGTTTTAAGCATAGTTCATTTAAAATAGATCATAACAGATGACATGTTATCTAATAGATATACATATGTTGGGTAAAACATCCTAGATGTTACAATATTTCTATAATATCAGCAACAACAATGTATAAATTCAGGATTTCAATAACCAATATATATCATTTATATATAGACATATGATGTTATTAAATCTGATATTAATGTTTCATATATATATATATATATATATATATATATGCATGTATATATATATATATATTTTAGATCGAGTTATATCTATATGTTATATTGCATCATATAACAGTGACATATAGATACGTGTATGTTTTAGTTTTTCATTTACACAAAATTATGGCCAATTTATTAACTATTTAATAACAGATCAACCCTGAATCTTTAAATTGAATCATTCTGTCACCAAGTTAATGAACAAGATGATTTATAAAAACATAGATTCACAGTTCAACAAACAAACCTTGATTGGATCAATCATTCCAAAAAAAATTGTTCAAGAAATGATAAAACAGGGTTATCATAATTTTTCAGAAGTTAATCATACAGTATACAAACTCAACCACATTCATATAATCCAACAACACACAGTGATTAATATATATATATATCATAATTTCTGCAACAGTTAAAGAATCTATTTATACAGAAACAACTTTTGGTTCCACATAAATTGATAAATTATACATTTCCGATTAAAATTTACATTCGTGTTCATAACACTGTAAAGTTTCATATGCATATAGAAATTAAATACATGGTTTAACCCCAACAATTGAATTCGAAAGTAACCTTGCTCTGATACCACTGAAGGAAAAACTGGATCTTTATGTAGTGGATTATTAAGACTTATCAACCATAGTTTATAATTTGAATCCAAAATGAATCAAAATCGTGTACCTTTCTTCAAATCGAAAAATCAATGAAGCTGGTTTTTGATTGAATCGAATCGAAGGCTTAAAGGAGCAACTCTATCGGAAATCCACGAACGGTGATCTCGAGATCGTCATATGGAATCGAGAGAGAGTGAGCTTGAAACTAGCCAAGAGATTAGGATTTTTAGGATTTTCTGGATCTCGAGTAGATTGTAATCAAAATAAAATAAGGGATCGACCAAATTTTATAATATAACAATACGAGATATTATATAACACAATCAACCCGTTCAACCATTTAAAATTAGAAGAAAATGTCAACTTTCAATTTCCTTTTATTTTGAATGGCTCTCGTCTTATTCAATGTTCATATGTGTTACACTATAAGTTATCAAAATGTTGGCAACAATTAAACAATATTTAAATCGTAAATAGTGAGCAGCATCTAGTAATACATCGCTGTTACCTAAGTTGTAACAATATCAATGATTCGATGCAACCTTTCTGTGATTAGCTTCTCAATGTAATTTAATCCTTTTAACCAATATATCCAGGATTAAACTTGAGGCATGGAACATATCATCCGCTTTATAATTTAATCCTTTTATCTTGATTGATGAGTAGACTATATTAAAAAAATCAATATTTGAGCATGGCCATGCATTTCATAGTGTCACTGAATCAAGGGGCCCACTGATATCACTACGTATACATATATATATTATAAGGTTAAATTCCATCTAGATCATTCATAATTTCCATTCAATTTGAGATGTATCCAATAATCACCTTTATCGTCAGCTCAGTTAAGAGTAACTTTTGATGATATCAAAACACAAATATCTTCGAATAAAATTATAATGATGTCAGGTCTGAGGACCATTACATCACTGTTACTATGAGAATAACATATGATACTGTTAATTATATTCCATTTAGTTTTCTCATGTCGGGTCAACCCAATACGCTATTCTCTAATATGTATTTATGTGTTGACATTAATATCACGTATATTAATGATCAATGAGATACGATCATCAGTCAATCAACATAATAGTCTCAATGTTTTATTGTTGTCCTATATATAAACAATAAAACTTGAAAAGGGACCTTTAAGAATTATAATACTTAATATATTATATAATATTATGTTCAAGTCACTTACTTGAAACTATATAGTTCCACATTATTATTCTAATGACTTCTATTATGTTAATATTTATATTACGTAGTAAACATAACATATTAGAAATTTTATTCCAAATATAATGACATCAACAATATTATTATTATTCACATCAAATAGATTGCCTCCAGGGAACAATCTCTAACATATAACTCTTATACATGAGGATGGAAAGGTGAGTAAACAAGAGGATCAGACTTAGGTAGCCAAGCTGGTGCAGGAACGACAAAGTAGTGGCCCAAGAAAGGTACAGTGAAGAAGGGAGAGAACCCGTAAAGGCACATATCAAGAAGGAAATAAAATGTCATGGTTATGGTATGATGGGACACTTCATTATAGATTATAAGAATACAACTAAGAAGGGTGCTTATTTTCTGTGCGGATAGATGAGACATTACAGCAAGCAGTGCCCTCAGAAGCAGGGTTCGGGGGCATGACTATCAGGAGCATAGGTTCATGCGCCTGAGGCGACTCAGACTTGTGGTAGTAGCCAAGAAAGAGGTAGGAAATGTAACGAAAAGGAATTTCGCTCGATCTGAATCAGTCGCTAAACCGACCCAGACCGTTTGAAATGCCTGATTGTTTTGAGAACACGACAAATCAGACGCAGACAAAAGAACATTTCATTGTATATTACAACAACTCATCAGAATACAAGAATATACAGAGTACGAATCAATATTACATAGAAAATATCAGAGATTTAAATTATATTTAAATACATTGCAGCGGAAAATAATACAATACACAACTAGAAGTAATACATGGATACAGAGCTTTCCGAGTATCATTCCAGCTGTAAATCAGGATCCTGTGAATATAAATCTGCAAAATCAAAACTACTAGCTGCCCATGTCAAAATAAGGGCACCCAAAGTTTAGGTTAAAACAATAAACTCCAGGTCAGTCACGGGACTGGTGTGAGAACTAAAACAATTATTTAAAACTTTACTTTAAATCAGATATATCAAAAGACCACGCCGTATAACACGGAACGGGTTTCCTCTCAAGAATACTAGTGCATATAACAAAACAGCGCAATGCTTTTTGGAAAAATGAAGCTATTATAAGACACAGGTCCTATCACACAATGCAACGCAAGCCGGGGGATAGCATTTTCCCTTATAATAGCCAAACATGCTTAGTACGTTTTAAAACAAATCATTTAATACTATTATAAGTGCATAGTGTATAAAACAACTTCAAATCATAAGTATCAATCATAGACGGCATGGGTACCATATATCATGTCGCCATACTAGTTCTACAATTAAAACCGCAAAATCACGTATTTGGAAATTGGATTTCCATCTGTGAACTGAGGCAAAGGATAGTCCTCTACCGATTCGAGACTGTCTAGCCCGAGCCTCAGGAATAGCCGCAACTGCCCCTTGGATCGTCAGGGCCGGTCCACCGATGTGGATTAAAATGCCTGAACACTGCGTTTCCCCGCCCTTTGGGGGCGTATGTGAGCCAACTAAATGACTCCATCGGTTCGAGAACGACCGATATATCCGAGGAGCCTCGCAACAGCAACAACCACATAAGTCAAACTCGTCAGGGCGTGTAAAACCACTGACGCCACTTCTAACTAGAAGGAAACGCATGCCCTCCCTGAGGTCCTCTCCCGTTTCTGGTTCACAACTGGGGTGTGAGGCTCACGAATTCACGTTACACAAAGCTATGCCACACAGGTGGTGCTTTGATCATCAACCACAAGACTTTGCTTTTCAACAGAAGCCTCGATCAATTGCCACTTAGGCATGCCACACAGGCAATTCACTCCATGCGATGGATATCCATCAATATATAACCCCTGAGCTCGTACGTCTCAGAGAAGGGCGTTAAGCAAGAAAATAAATTCTCCGCCGCCAAACATATATATATTTAATAGAAATCAATCACACAGACTAAAATCCAATGTCAGACACACAGTCCATTTACCAGTTCGTTTTGGGTCTGAACGAAACCGGAGGCACCTAATACCCCCCATATCCATCGATCTCCAAGTACGTCTGGACGACCACTAACTGATTCCATCCTCTTGGGTGTACGGCCCAATCAAGATCATCAGTAATTATCCAAACGACGTGAAGACCTCCGGTCTTCAACCACCGTCTTCATCTTCGATTCATCGTCGAATCAGTTATTCAGAATGGGATAAACCCGGTCTTTCTGAATAACTCGCGTATATAGTAAACAAGTGTTACAAAAACACAACATACGCCTCATTCCAATTCATCGGTCACTGACCATAAATTAACAAGAGAACAATTCTCCAAATATTAACCCCGAAGGCCGAAACCAACATCAGATCAACACCTAGGAAACCATTCTTCTTAGTCAACCTACCGTTAGTTTCTAAATTTCACATTCTTAGGGAAAGGTTCCCATTAATTTTATCAAAGATAAATTCTTTTAAATTTATTCTTTAATCTTCTTTTGAATATCAATTCAACCTAGTCGGGATCAACGAACCTTACCGAAGTAATCATTTGTTTTACTTTCCCAATCCCAACCTATTCATCCCATGAAGTAAAACTGGTAACACTTCGTATCTAACACCACGGTGTTATCGGTAAATTCAATTACCATTTCACGTTCAAATCTAATTAAAAATTTAACTAACGCCTGGAGCAAAACTGGTGATACTCCATCCTCGATCTTTTAAATCTAATTAAAGATTCATTAAAACTCCATTTAGTTTTAATCTTTAACTGGGTTAAAGAATCAGTGTCATTTAAAAACACGGTTCACGATAAACCCCAAAATCGTATCACATTTCAATCAGTCCCTAACCGTAAATTAGCAAGTGAGCAATTCCCTAAATATTAACCCCGAAGGCCGAAACCAACATCAGATCAATACCCCAGAAACCATTCAACTTAACTAATCTCCAGTTAGTTTCTGATTTTCTTAACTCCTTTGGGTCTAAGAACAGTATTATTGAAAATACCGTTCACGACAACCCAAAATCACATTTCATTAATTATCGGGTTAAAGAACAAGTGTTATTTAAAACACTGTTCACGATAAACCCATAAATCAATAACAATTCAATTCCAATTAAATACTATTTAATTGGTACACTTCATCAAATCTAAATAAAACGAGTTAATCTTTTTCTCAACTAGGTTTAAGAACAGTGCTAATGAAGACATCATTCACGACAAACCCAAATCACATTTGATATAAAATACAAGGCTCTGAATAGAAAATATATCGGATTATATTCAATATCAAATTCTATAACCAACAAATATCGTATTGGAAATAATGATATATATATCTTTCAAATTCCCATAACAATATCTGTATAATCACGAAATCCAACATTGAAATATTCCGAAGATAATTTCGATTCAAATACATTCCAATTCAATTATTGGAAATCCTGGTTACTTCTAAAACCATTTCAAATCCCATTTATTTATTTGAAAATAAATACATTGTTATCCTAGTTCAAAACTAGTTCATTTCGATAAAAATCTATTTTTATCTTTTCAAATATGGAGTTTTTCATCCCAATTCTTTCCAAATCATTTCTTATGATTTTACACTAATTATTACTATTTTTAATAATTTTATCAAGGCCCGTACAGTCGATTTCCATCAACGACCATCGAACTGCACTTACAGCGACCTTTTCCCAATTTTATTTGGACATAATTCCAAATCCAACTGTTAGATTTCAAATCTCTAAGATTCATTAGAAAGCTCTTTTCGATACGAACCCAAAGGTTCCAGTTTTAGGAGAATCCGACGGTCGGATCTCCCGTAATATCCGTTCGAAGTCAATGGTCGAAATTCGCGAACTGCCGCGGCGCGGCGCCTTCTATTCAGGCCATTATATTATATATAATATATATAATATATACTTCATCGATTTCCTTTCGAAACGAATTTTATAAATTGTTTTAAATTCGTTTTCAAAACGATTTCAACTTCATTTCAAATTCAAATCAAAATTGAAATTTTCCTTATAAATTCGTTTTAAATTCATTTCAAATTGATTTCAATTCAAATCGATTTTTTTTCAATTCTAGTTCGTTTTCAATTCAATTACAATTCGAATTCATGTCTATTCACTTCGAATTCAATTCTATTCAATTTCAATTCGAATTCATTTTTATTCAATTTGAATTCATTTCAATTCAATTTCAATTCGAATTCATTTCTATTCAATTTGAATTCATTTCAATTCAATTTGAATTCAAATTCATTTCTATTCAATTTCAATTCGAATTTCAATTCTATTCAAAATATCAGATTTCGAAATCCCTTTCGATATTCATTATAAAATGAATAAAATCGATATAAATATTGTTCACGTCAAAATGGCGTCAATCTAATCAACATGGCTTGATATATTTCTATTTTCAAATATTTCTTTTTCAAATATTTTATTCAAATATTTCTATTTCAAATATTTCTATTTCAAAACTGGAATGAGGCCCAATCAATTTGCCATAGATTTTATTTCTATGGATTTCCATACAACGCATGTATATATCAACAACGACAAATAATCAACCATCATCCAAAGTGCATTCTACACTGTATAAGCATCAAATATAAATATTCAACGCTTATAACAGTCTGTCAATCAATCGATCGACATACAACTAATTATTGGGATTAGTGTACGTCATATATCATCCTAATACCCATGTGGGGTTTCAAACAATCAAACACAGATTTTATTTGTGCAGTTGGGCGATGTGTAAAATTTATCGTCCCAATCAATATCAGTCAAATGTGTGTATATAAACAAATCGTCCGATTTGTTTATTTTTATTTCATCTCATATACACGATAAAAATTCTACTTTTAACTATACAATATTTTCCACGATAAAATATTTTATTTCAGCTATATAAATATTTTATTTCATTTCATATCACATCACACAATCAACTACACATCAAAATCAAACAAACAAGCATACAAGCCGTCCATGGTCTGTGGACGACGGGTGTCGGGTGCTACTAAACACCGTCTGCATCCTAGTATATATTTATATAACTAGAAAATAAAATCAAAAGTGAGAAGTTCTCACCGACCAGCTAATCCAAACGCCGCAACTCTTCATATGTAGAAATCCTCCGTCGTTTCTTCTTTCATCACTTTCGTCATCCGTATTCACTACATATATAAAAATCGAATTTTTACTTCGCTATTCAATATATAAAAATCGAATTTTTACTTCGCTATTCAATATATAAAAATCATATTTTTTACTTCGCTATTCAATATATAAAAATCATATTTTTTACTTCGCTATTCAGTATATGAAAATCATATTTTTACTTCGCTATTCAATATATAAAAATCATATTTTTACTTCGCAATTCAATATATAAAAATCATATCCCATTGTTAATCTTTGTGATGTTAAAAATCCAATCTTTATGATGTTAAAAATCTCATCTTTAACCTAATCAAAATCAAATCTTTGTATATAAACAAAATCAAATATTTTCCTATAACTAAAGATCAGATCTTTATGTAACCTAACATCAGAATTCTAATCAAAGATTTAAAAATCAGTTTTCTAAATAGAAATCATGCCTTTATTCTATGATTATATATAAAAAAGATTATATTTTTAATACCTTTAATCGCGGACG
The DNA here is from genome assembly GCA_030737875.1 of Allium sativum. Classification (NCBI taxonomy): domain Eukaryota; kingdom Viridiplantae; phylum Streptophyta; class Magnoliopsida; order Asparagales; family Amaryllidaceae; genus Allium; species Allium sativum. The sequence continues at coordinate 195,096,247 of CM060910.1, read as the reverse complement.
TCGAAGTCGGGTGGAGCAGCGGTGCAGTGTTGGTGGGAGGTGGTCAGGCGACTAGCGTCGGAGGGGGCCTACATCATCTGGCGCAGCTGATTTGGTAGGTTGGGTTTGGGTGGAGAGAGAATAGAGGGCGGCGGGTTGTGGCAGCACATGGGGGGGAGGGGGGAGGCAGGCAGGAGGGGTGTGAGGGCAAGGTGGAGGGGGTTTGATGCCTACTGCGGCGGTCTCGAGGTGGTCAGCGGTGGCATGGGGCTTCGGTGGCTGAGGTCTCGCGGAGGGGTTCAAAACGAAGAGAAGCGAGAGGCGGAGGAGCAGGGGATGAAAGTGGGAGGATGGCGATCGCCAGGGGGAGCGGCGGTGGTTTGGGGGGGATCGATTTTCCATTTTTTTATTTCAAATCGTTTTCTTCTGAGATGAATGAAAAAGGGTGAGGAGAGATAAGAGTGCGTTGACCAAACTTATTAATATATATTTAATTTATTTTAAATTTCCAAAAAGTAACTTTTTAATTCGAACTCGAAACGAGACCCACCGCCTGTCATCCCTATCTAATTACCCCCATTCCGAACACAATGGGATATGTATCGTAAGCTGATCCAATCGTTTCGATCTGTTTTCGTCAAAATCAACACATAACTCTATATATTGAATTTGAACGCGCATTTCAATTTACTGGGGCCACATACTAAGTCGAAAAATTCCATAAAAATATTTTCTAGCTTCGTATGGAAGATACGATCCTAACAAAACTAATTTCGCCAAATTCTGAGACCGTTTGAAAAATAGCCATTTTCCAGTCGATTAAAATCAACTGAAACTGGTCAAACGCGTTTTCCTTTGCCACGCTCACATAATGATTCGAAAAATCACAAAAATTGGAATCTAGCAATAACTTGACATCACGGATCCAACAAAAGTGGTTTTTTCGAAATCCGAGGTCGTTTGCAAAATTTCCATTTTTAAGGGCCAGAATTCCATAGCGACTAATTCTGAATTTTCAACTGGGCATATCTTTTGATTCCCGCTATGAAATTTTGATTTCTCGGATTCATTGGAAAGATATTCTCAATTAGATTCAAATATTTTTGGGTTTGCTAAAATCCGGTTTATTTTGAATCCTGTACATTCAATTGAAGTTGAAATCGAATTATCGAACTACCGCGCCATTTTCAATTCATTTTATAATTATAAATAAATATTTATATTCTAACGATGACGTATATAAATATATATGTTCTAATTCTATTTAAAATAAATTTCTCCGTCGTTATTATTTAAAATAATTTATTTTAAATACTCAAAATTCACTAAAATTGCCAAAATAAAAATTTTAAATTGGCTCGGATTTCCGGGTTATTACAATCTCCCCCACTTAAAACTTTTCGTCCCCAAAAAGGAACGAAGCCGAAAGTTGTTTAACTAATCAACTCAACTTTCATTATTTTCACTACGGCTTAAGTTCTTCAACTTTTCAGTTTTTAAGAACTTTTCAAATTTTTCAAAAATTTGGCTAACACCCTAAATTTTCAAAAAATTTCGCCATAACCTCCCCTGCACCGGGAGCACCGGGAAAATCCCGAAATTGCCATATAGGCCCTCTAATCTCAAAATGAAAAAGAAAAAGCCAATCGGCTCATAAAATCATCATCACCCAAACAAAAAAGTAAATTATGGTAAACATGTAACTATTTGTCGGGCAAACAAATTTTATTATTCTTCTGCTCTAGCCTCCTTGCTATGACCTGTTCAATGTAAGTACATGTACATGCATGCAAATGCGATAAATTTCCAATACAATTCACTATTTGATTCAATTTGGTTATAGGTTCAACATTTAATTAATCAACCAATAATCAAACAACACAATCATCAATCAATTAGTTGATTATCGTTTCAAATTTATAACTTTGATATATAGTCTAAAGTCATATTTTTGATGCCAAATCACAACAATAAGCCCTATCTAATTTCAGTTCTCACACCAGTCAATTGGAAATATATAGAAATCTCACTTTCGTCACTCGAAGACAAATACTGGCGATGGTGCCCCGTCACCAGAATTATCCCCGGGCACTAGAGTGCGATTCTATAACTATCCAATACATTAAAACTTCGAATACACATTTGCAAGGCGTATATGCAAAATCTTTATATATTGGATTGTCCAAATTCAATACAAAATAAATATTCAAATACGTTGAATAAAGTTTAAATTTTCAAAACAAAAATCATTTTCATTTTGAAAACATACTCTTTACACTCGTTCTAAGATACTACTGATCCCATCTCTAACGAGTCATTCCCATTGGATATTACTAATCCAATTTCTGATGAATTCTTTCGTATGGTTCTAATGTGCCTTGTTCTCTGAGCTTTGTAAACCAAAGCTCTGATACCACTGTAACGAAAAGGAATTTCGCTCGATCTGAATCAGTCGCTAAACCGACCCAGACCGTTTGAAACGCCTGATTGTTTTGAGAATACGACAAATTAGAACGCAGACAGAAGAACATTTCATTGTATATTACAACAACTCATCAGAATACAAGAATATACAGAGTATGAATCAATATTACATAGAAAATATCAGAGATTTAAATTACATTTAAATACATTGCAGCGGAAAAGAATACAATACACAACTAGAAGTAATACACGGATACAGAGCTCTCCGAGTATCGTTCCAGCTGTAAATCAGGATCCTGTGAATATAAATCTGCAAAACCAAAACTACTAGCTGCCCATGTCAAAATAAGGGCACCCAAAGTTTAGGTTAAAACAATAAACTCCAGGTCAGTCATGGGACTGTTGTGAGAACTAAAACAGTTATTTAAAACTTTACTTTAAATCAGATATATCAAAGGACCACGCCGTATAACACGGAACGGGTTTCCTCCCAAGAATACCAGTGCATATAACAAAATAGCGCAATGCTTTTTGGAAAAATGAAGCTATTATAAGACCCAGGTCCTATCACACAATGCAACGCAAGCCGGGGGATAGGGTTTTCCCTTATAATAGCCAAACATGCTTAGTACGTTTTAAAACAAATCATTTGATACTATTATAAGTGCATACAAGCATAGTGTATGAAACAACTTCAAATCATAAGTATCAATCATAGACGGCATGGGTACCATATATCATGTCGCCATACTAGTTCTACAATTAAAACCGCAAAATCACGTATTTGGAAATTGGATTTCCATCTGTGAACTGAGGCAAAGGATAGTCCTCTACCGATTCGAGACTGTCTAGCCCGAGCCTCAGGAATAGCCGCAACTGCCCCTTGGATCGTCAGGGCCGGTCCACCGATGTGGATTAAAATGCCTGAACACTGCGTTTCCCCGCCCTTTGGGGGCGTAGGTGAGCCAACTAAATGACTCCATCGGTTCGAGAACGACCGATATATCCGAGGAGCCTCGCAACAGCAACAACCACATAAGTCAAACTCGTCAGGGCGTGTAAAACCACTGACGCCACTTCTAACTAGAAGGAAACGCATGCCATCCCTGAGGTCCTCTCCCGTTTCTGGTTCACAACTGGGGTGTGAGGCTCACGAATTCACGTTACACAAAGCTATGCCACACAGGTGGTGCTTTGATCATCAACCACAAGACTTTGCTTTTCAACAGAAGCCTCGATCAATTGCCACTTAGGCATGCCACACAGGCAATTCACTCCATGCGATGGATATCCATCAATATATAACCCCTGAGCTCGTACGTCTCAGAGAAGGGCGTTAAGCAAGAAAATAAATTCTCCGCCGCCAAACATATATATATTTAATAGAAATCAATCACACAGACTAAAATCCAATGTCAGACACACAGTCCATTTACCAGTTCGTTTTGGGTCTGAACGAAACCGGAGGCACCTAATACCCCCCATATCCATCGATCTCCAAGTACGTCTGGACGACCACTAACTGATTCCATCCTCTTGGGTGTACGGCCCAATCAAGATCATCAGTAATTATCCAAACGACGTGAAGACCTCCGGTCTTCAACCACCGTCTTCATCTTCGATTCATCGTCGAATCAGTTATTCAGAATGGGATAAACCCGGTCTTTCTGAATAACTCGCGTATATAGTAAACAAGTGTTACAAAAACACAACATACGCCTCATTCCAATTCATCGGTCACTGACCATAAATTAACAAGAGAACAATTCTCCAAATATTAACCCCGAAGGCCGAAACCAACATCAGATCAACACCTAGGAAACCATTCTTCTTAGTCAACCTACCGTTAGTTTCTAAATTTCACATTCTTAGGGAAAGGTTCCCATTAATTTTATCAAAGATAAATTCTTTTAAATTTATTCTTTAATCTTCTTTTGAATATCAATTCAACCTAGTCGGGATCAACGAACCTTACCGAAGTAATCATTTGTTTTACTTTCCCAATCCCAACCTATTCATCCCATGAAGTAAAACTGGTAACACTTCGTATCTAACACCACGGTGTTATCGGTAAATTCAATTACCATTTCACGTTCAAATCTAATTAAAAATTTAACTAACGCCTGGAGCAAAACTGGTGATACTCCATCCTCGATCTTTTAAATCTAATTAAAGATTAATTAAAACTCCATTTAGTTTTAATCTTTAACTGGGTTAAAGAATCAGTGTCATTTAAAAACACGGTTCACGATAAACCCCAAAATCGTATCACATTTCAATCAGTCCCTAACCGTAAATTAGCAAGTGAGCAATTCCCTAAATATTAACCCCGAAGGCCGAAACCAACATCAGATCAATACTCCAGAAACCATTCAACTTAACTAATCTCCAGTTAGTTTCTGATTTTCTTAACTCCTTTGGGTCTAAGAACAGTATTATTGAAAATACCGTTCACGACAACCCAAAATCACATTTCATTAATTATCGGGTTAAAGAACAAGTGTTATTTAAAACACTGTTCACGATAAACCCATAAATCAATAACAATTCAATTCCAATTAAATACTATTTAATTGGTACACTTCATCAAATCTAAATAAAACGAGTTAATCTTTTTCTCAACTAGGTTTAAGAACAGTGCTAATGAAGACATCATTCACGACAAACCCAAATCACATTTGATATTAAATACAAGGCTCTGAATAGAAAATATATCGGATTATATTCAATATCAAATTCTATAACCAACAAATATCGTATTGGAAATAACGATATATATATCTTTCAAATTCCCATAACAATATCTGTATAATCACGAAATCCAACATCGAAATATTCCGAAGATAATTTCGATTCAAATCCATTCCAATTCAATTATTGGAAATCCTGGTTACTTCTAAAACCATTTCAAATCCCATTTATTTATTTGAAAATAAATACATTGTTATCCTAGTTCAAAACTAGTTCATTTCGATAAAAATCTATTTTTATCTTTTCAAATATGGAGTTTTTCATCCCAATTCTTTCCAAATCATTTCTTATGATTTTACACTAATTATTACTATTTTTAATAATTTTATCAAGGCCCGTACAGTCGATTTCCATCAATGGCCATCGAACTACACTTACAGCGACCTTTTCCCAATTTTATTTGGACATAATTCCAAATCCAACCGTTAGATTTCAAATCTCAATTAGAAAGCTCCTTTCGATACGAACCCAATGGTTCCGGTTTTAGGAGAATCCGACAGTCGGATCTCCCGTAATATCCATTCGAAGTCAATGGTCGAAATTCGCGAACTACCGCGGCGCGGCGCGTTCTATTCAGGCCATTATATTATATATATAATATATACTTCGTCGATTTCCTTTCGAAACAAATTTTATCAATCGTTTTAAATTCGTTTTCAAAATGATTTCAACTTCATTTCAAATTCAAATCAAAATTGAATTTTTCCTTATAAATTCGTTTTAAATTCATTTCAATTCAAATCGATTTTTTTTTCAATTTCAGTTCGTTTTCAATTCAGTTCAATTACAATTCGAATTCATTTCTATTCAATTCGAATTCAATTCTATTCAATTTCAATTCGAATTCATTTTTATTCAATTTGAATTCATTTCAATTCGAATTCAATTCGAATTCATTTCTATTCAATTTGAATTCATTTCAATTCAATTTCAATTCGAATTCATTTCAATTCAATTTCAATTCGAATTTCAATTCTATTCAAAATATCAGATTTTGAAATCACTTTCGATATTCATTATAAAATGAATAAAATCGATATAAATATCGTTCACGTCAAAATGGCATCAATCTAATCAACACGGCTTCATATATTTCTATTTTCAAATATTTCTTTTTCAAATATTTTATTCAAATATTTCTATTTCAAAACTAAAATGAGGCCCAATCAATTTGCCATAGATTTTATTTCTATGGATTTCCATACAACGCATGTATATATCAACGACGACAAATAATCAACCATCATCCAAAGTGCATTCTACACTGTATAAGCATCAAATATAAATATTCAACGCTTATAACAGTCCGTCAATCAATCGATCGACATATAACTAATTATTGGGATTAGTGTATGTCATATACCATCCCAATACCCGTGTGGGGTTTCAAACAATCAAACAAAGATTTTATTTGTGCAGTTGGGCGATGTGTAAAATTTATCGTCCCAATCAATATCAGTCAAATGTGTGTATATAAACAAATCGTCCAATTTGTTTATTTTTATTTCATCTCATGTACACGTTAAAAATTCTATTTTTAACTATACAATATTTTCCACGATAAAATATTTTATTTCAACTATATAAATATTTTATTTCATTTCACATCACATCACACAATCAACTACACATCAAAATCAAACAAACAAGCATACAAGCCGTCCATAGTCTGTGGACGACGAGTGTTGGGTGCTACTAAACACCGTCTGCATCCTAGTATATATTTATATAACTAGAAAATAAAATCAAAAGTGAGAAATTCTCACCGACTAGCTAATCCAAACGCCGCGACTCTTCATATGTAGAAATCCTCCGCTGTTTCTTCTTTCATCACTTTCGTCATCCGTATTCACTACATATATAAAAATCGAATTTTTACTTCGCTATTCAATATATAAAAATCAAATTTTTACTTCGCTATTCAATATATTAAAATCATATTTTTACTTCGCTATTCAATATATAAAAATCATATTTTTACTTCGCTATTCAATATATAAAAATCATATTTTTACTTCGCTATTCAATATATAAAAATCATATCCCATTGTTAATCTTTGTGATGTTAAAAATCCAATCTTTATGATGTTAAAAATCTCATCTTTAAACTAATCCAAATCAAATCTTTGTATATAAACAAAATCAAATATTTTCCTATAACTAAAGATCAGATCTTTATATAACCTAACATCAGATTTCTAATCAAAGATTTAAAAATCAGTTTTCTAAATAGAAATCACGCCTTTATTCTATGATTATATATAAAAAAGATTATATTTTTAATACCTTTAACTGCGGACGTCGAAGTCGGGTGGAGCAGCGATGCAGTGTTGGTGGGAGGTGGTCAGGCGACTAGCGTCGGAGGGGGCCTACATCATCTGGCGCAGCTGATTTGGTAGTTTGGGGTTTGGGTGGAGAGAGAGTGGAAGGTGGCGGGCTGTGGCAGCGCAAGGTGGAGGGGGTCTGATGTCTGCTGCGGCGGTCTCGAGGTGGTCAGCGGTGGCATGGGGCTTCGGTGGTTGAGGTCTCTCGGAGGTGTTCCGAACGAAGAGAAGCGAGAGGCGGAGGAGCAGGGGATGGAAGAGGGAGGATGGCGATCGCCAGGGGGGAGCGGCGGTGGTTTGGGTGGATCGATTTTCCATTTTTTTAATTTCAAATCGTTTTTCCTGAGATGAATGAAAGTGGGGTGAGGAGAGATAAGAGTGCGTTGACCAAACTTATTAATATATATTTAATTTATTTTAAATTTCCAAAAAGTAACTTTTTAATTCGAACTCGAAACGAGACCCACCGCCTGTCGTCCCTAGCTAATTACCCCCATTCCGAACACAATGGGATATGTATCATAAGCTGATTCGATCGTTTCGATCTGTTTTTGTCAAAATCAACACATAACTCTATATATTGAATTTGAACGCGCATTTCAATTTACTGGGGCCACATACTAACTCGAAAAATTCCAGAAAAATATTTTCTAGCTTCGTATGGAAGATACGGTCCTAACAAAACTAATTTCGCCAAATTCTGACATCGTTTGAAAAATGGCCATTTTCCAGTCGATTAATATCAACTAAAACTGGTCAAACGCGTTTTCCTTTGCCATACACATATATTGATTCCAAAAATCACGAAAATTGGAATCTAGTAATAACTTGACATCACGGATCCAACAAAAGTGGTTTTGTCGAATTCCGAGGTCGTTTGCAAAATTTCCATTTTCAAGGGCTAGAATTCCATAGGGACTATTCTGAATTTTCAACTGGGCATATCTTTTGATTCCCGCTATGAAATTTTGATTTCTCGGATTTGTTGGAAAGATATTCTCAATTAGATTCAAATATTTTTGGTTTCGCTAAAATCCGGTTTATTTTGAATCCGGTACATTCAATTTAAGTTTGAAATCGAATTATCGAACTACCGCGCCATTTTCAATTCATTTTATAATTATAAATAAATATTTATATTCTAACGATGACATATATAAATATATACATTCTAATTCTATTAAAAATATATTTCTCCATCGTTATTATTTAAAATAATTCATTTTAAATACTCAAAATTCATAAAATTGCCAAAATAAAAATTTTAAATTGGCTCGGATTTCCAGGTTATTACAGGGAAGGTCACTACAGAAGGTCTGATTTCTCTTTTTGACTTTCCTGTTAGGTCCTTGTTCGATTCTTGTGCTTCTCATTCTTTCATATCCTGTACTATTGTTGATAGTCTGCACCTAGATACTTTTATAGTTTCTAATCTAATTGTTGTCTCAAAGCCCATAGGAGGTATGGCTCACTTATCTATGATGTGTAGAGGTTTGAGGATTTCTATTCTTAGCGTCGAGTTTGAGTGCAACGCGTATGTACTGGTTTTTATGGATTACAAGCTTATTATAGGGATGGATTGGTTGGCTATGTATGGTGCAATTTTTGATTGTGAGAGGAGAGGTGTTTGGCTTTAGACGTGCCACAGTTGGACTCTCGAGATTTCTTATATCCTGCGAGGGTCATTTATGCTCAGTAACTTAGATTTCCTAGATGCTTTTATCGACGATCTCAGTTTGGTTCCCATAGTTGGAGACTTTCCAGATGTATTCGACGAGGTGAGAGGGCTACCTTCTAGGCGCGAGATAGATTTTTGGATATACTTGGTGGAGAACGCTAAGCCTGTTTCTTTTCCAGTGCGCTACATGGCTTCGAGACAGAGAAAGGTTTTATTAGAAGATCATTTCGTAGTGAGGAGCACCGGTCGTTTTTGCAACCAAGGCGGATGACTCTCTCCATCTATGCGTGGATTACAGGGAGCTGAACAAACTCACGAAGAAGAATAGATGCCCACTACCATGGATAGATGACTTGTCTGATCAGTTAGTGGGTGCTTCAGTTTTCTCGCAGTAGGATTTAGTTATAGGTTTTCATCAGCTTAGGTTAGCGGATGACAACATAGACAAAAATGCATTTAGGACTCCCTACGGACTATCTGAGTGGTTGGTTATGCCTTTTGGGCTAACCAATGCACCAACGTACTTTGTGGATTTGATGAGCTAGGTATTTGGGGAGTACCTGAATAAATTCGTGGTGGTATTCGTTAATGATATCTTGGTTTTCTCGAGAAGCAAGGAAGAGCACGCCTTGCACTTAGTAGAGAGCCCCTGTACTCTCCGTGCACAACACTGAAGGCAAAGTTTTCTAAGTGCCATTTCTGGCGAAAAGAGGTAAGGTTCTTGGGGCATGTTGTCCCTGGTGATAGTATAGCGGTGTACCCAGCTAAGGTTGTTGTAGTTCACAATTGGAAAGCCCCCAAGGGTGCGACAAAGGTAATGAGCTTTTTGGGTGTAGCAGGATACTATCGGTAGTTCATTAAGGATTTTGCATGGATCTCAGCTCCGCTTACATGCCTTACAAAGAAGAACCTAGTTTTTACTTGGGATGTAGATTGTGAGGATGCATTCTTAAGATTGAAGAAGTCTCTTACATAAGCTATGGTATTGACTCTTCGTGATGGTAACAAGATATTTACCATTTATGTGACACCCCACGTCCGTTAATGTCACTCTTTAAGAGAATGCATCAAGTTTCATGAAGCATTATAGGTAAACAGAAATATTACAAGACAAATATAAAATAACAGCGGAATTTAAAACTTTATTGAGCAGAAAACATTATGGTTCAAAACATAGTTACATCATGAGTCTGAAATATATAAAACCCAGTACATCAACTCAAAACTTCTATCTTGTAATAGAATCATCAGAGTACAATAAACATGAAAATAACATAATCCCAAAATCATAGTCATAGTAGAGAAGGTACGAAATAAAGCAGTACATCTAAGAAGCTCCAAGCAAAAGGAAAGAAGAATCCTGATCAACCTTGAGTATTCCCACTCTGAGAACCTGGGGGGAAACGAAAGAGAAAGAAGAGGAAACAAAATAGGTCAGACATAAGTCTGGCGAGTCCAGTTACTTTTAGCATATAAATAGGTAAAAGCATCATGACAGCCGTATAAACTGGATAAGAGGGATAACAACATGTAAGGTAGGTATGACAAGTTAAATAAGATAAACCGAATAGAACATATATGTATAATGCTTCTCTAATACTTTTCTTTCTCTCTCTATCTCTCTGCACCAATACTAGTATCATATGAACTAGATGATCCCCAACAAGATGGTAGACTTAGGCATACTTCTAGTAAGAGGTTTTACCCATACAATAATAGGTAGCTCAACAGAACATACTGGTGTTACCCCTAAGGATAATAAGGGCTCCTAAACAGGCGAGACTAGATGTACGCTAATTACTACCCCAATCGATCGGCTCCCTAACTCCGTAGATACCATGTGCTGGCCCCACAGTAGGATGTATTACTCCCTAAAGTGGGAACTCTTCATTTTCAGGATATGCACAACCATATCTACTGATGCCACAACGTCTTATTTTCCCGGACAAGTGGACCCATGCACGCACATGACCCCGATGGAACGCTACGTTAGACACCTTTTCCCAAGTGACCTCTTATAATCAGCTCAGAAGCGTGCCTCGATTCCGACCTAGTTCGAAGTACTCGTTTGATACCTATATATAGGTTACTAACTGAAACGGATCCTACATACCAAATGATACAGGCTTCCCATTAGGCTTGCATCCACACTGCTGGGATTTTAACAGGTTATGCCTACCAGTGTAACAAGATTGCATAACCCCATAGGTTAAGTTTATGGGCCTATATATAATTATTACCCGCCTCCCTAAGATGTACTTAACCCTCCCACTGTTTCAAGCAAGATTACTTAACCCCTACTCAAGTTAACATGACCATGTAAACCCTATGGATTCAAACAGGTTAAGTGTTACAAGTTCACTACCGTTTATTCATTTACGGTTATAATGCGCTAGACCTTCCACATTAAGCCTACAACTTGTGGATGCTGAATATGTCGGGCGAGTTCGGGGAGACTTCTTCCACAAGTCCGACTTAACCTCGTGTCTTAGCACGCTACATGTTTATGCACTTAGACCCCTCATGTTAGATTCACTACTTGTGGTCGCTGGATATGCCGGTCGGGTCCGAGCAGACTTCTACCACAAGTGTAATCTAATCTCATGTCTAAGCGCGGTTACAGTTTCTAATCATTATAAATCTAGGCCTTTTCACTACTTAACAATTATTCCTATTTCATTATATGTTTTCATGCCCCTTTTCCAAGTCATATTTATCATGTACCATATGCCCCAATTTAAGATCCTTAATCACAATCTTTGTTTGTTCCCCAAATCCATATTCATGTTTCCAATTCAAGTTATGCCCCAAATTTCCCAATACAAGAGATTCCACAATTTTAACGTTTTCCCCTCGTTCCCAATTTCACGCATTCGCATATTTCAGCGGTATGCCTAAGCTCGAAGGTAGCCTGGCTATAAAATAAAAAGGGAAAAGAACAGAAATAAGCATAATAACAAGATAGACATATGATGGTAGAAATATGCATAGCAACAGAATAAGCAAATAATGAAAGAATTGGGAATAATGATAAGATAGGCATATAGGAACAGAGCCGATGGACATGTGATAATAGAACTGATTAGGCATAGTGACATGATTAGGCAAACTAACATAATAGGGATGTCACAAATAGGCATATGAGAACTAAACAACAAGTTAGATATACAAGAAATGACAAATCTGTTATGATTCAGATTACTTAATAGGTATTGGCTTAGATCCAAACTTATAGACATGTCAAGATTACATTTTATTTCTTTCAATCTAAAAATAACATACACTCACTGTGATGGGATCTAAAGAAAACTGAGAAAAGCGTGTTGATGTTGAATCAGCGATCTTTGAATATGTATGAATCAATGTTGCTGAAGAAAAGGCTAATTTAATTTGAGTTGGAGCAGCATCTCATTGTCACTATTGATTTAGATGAATAAAACAATGGGTATAGGGTTCTATTTATAACATAGGGTCAACGAATCTTGCCAAGAATTCAGTCCACGTACGCAGAAATGAATTTCGCCCAGATCTAGGGGGTGTCGACACCCCCCCTTTTAGTGTCGACCAATGGGTCGACACCCTTAGGGTATGTCGACCCCTAACATGTTGATTTCCCGCTAGACTTCCCGCTTCTGTTTTTGAATTATTTTGAATGATTTTGACTTGGTTATATATATATATATATATATATATATATATATATATATATATATATATATATATATATATCTTATGTGTATAATCCATCATCCATTTACTCATCCACCAATCGCAGGCATCCATTGTCCTTAAAGATTTCTAATGATTATATGAACATATGCAAATGTGTGTTTATATGTCCCTATACTAAGGCAAAAGATTAGGCAGTCTACTGATTCAGTCGACCTCCTTAATGCAATGTATGTTAGTGCCATGAATCCAACATGAATGCAAATAACCATATTATAACTTGTAAGTTCTATATGCGTGTGCAGTCATTCATCCAAGTGCAACATCCATATGATGATACACTCACTTCCATCCATTAAAAGAAGAAAAATGCACACCCATCTATACGTAGTATAAAGTGATTGAGTCGATCTAGTGCTTAATTTGTGTGTATATGCATCCACGAGCAACCACTAGAAAACACTTGCATCCATCAAAAATAACATGTTTCAAACACATGTTTACATCCATAGGGTTCCTACCTAAAGGTTGAAAATTCGATCGATGGATATACTTAAATGATAGAAACAAGAATGAATAAAAGCTTTTGTAACGACCTGCATTCTACGCATCGCAGGATCGTAGAATATTTATTTCTTTCACACACGAAGTCGTATGGTCATGTAACTTTGGGAGACGACTATTGGGGTTATTTCCCATGTTCATGATTTTTCCCAATTTTTAAATGACCGTTTTGCCCCTAGCTAATACTGTTTTGGCCATAACTTTTGATTGGAAAGGAATTTTGACCTGAAACCACTTCCATTAGATTTGTTTGATGGTTTACAATTCCGTAGAGTGGTCACAATAGCCAAACGGACTCACCGTTTGGGAGATATGGCTGAAACTATTTTCAGATAGTGAAAAATAGCTTAATTGGGTTTAACCGGGTGGTTAACAGTTAGGCCCATTGGGGAATTTCGGGATCAGGGTTATGAGGAGGCTGAAATTAGTTAGAGAACGATATTGTCTTCATTTTTCAGCCGCCACTTTCATTCTTGAAACCCTAACAATGGCCTCCAACACTCAAATCAACTTCTAATCACTTTCTAATCGAGTTTTGGCTCAATCAACATCAAATCAAAGAAGATCTTCACCAAATCAGTAGTAGAGCTGCTGTGTTACATTGGTATTCGTGCCCAAACAGTAGAGTTTCAGTTCTAAAGGTTTTATTTGTGGCCAAGGTGAGTGATTTGCATAGTTTTGCACTAACTACGGTTAATTAAGGGTAATTAGTGAAGATTAGCGAATTTATACATTAATAAATTCTGGAAAAATATTTATAAATTCTTAAATAATGTTGTAGACCTCTGTTAGAAATTTGGTTTAATTTTATTAAGTTTTGCTAATCATATCATTAGTTTTGCCTAAACATGCTTAAGGGAAAATATGGGATTTTGGGTAGGTTTGATCCAAATTACATGCTATGGTTGTTGTTTTGATGTCTATGGTTGATTCCCTATGTTGCAATGACTGTATGGTATGTTTTGTGACTATTTAAAATAGTTAGATTGGTCGAAAACGCCGTCGTATGGCGTAAAATAGCTGCTGGAAAAGTTGCAGGAAAATGTGCAGGGTTTCGCATCGGATCGGGACAAGGGGCTCGGATCGGATGTTGAACTGGGCAGAGAAACCGAACCGGATCGGAACCTCGCATTAAAGGAGAATTGGAAAGATGGAAGGCCACTTGCTTAGGATTGGAGTTGGTCAGGGGATCAGATCGGAAGCAAAGGCGTAGGGATCGGATCGGAAGCAAGAGTGTAGGGATTGGATTGGAGGACCAAGCTTGGAGCTGGGATCGGAGCGAAGCACCGGATCGGATCGGGACATCCAAGAGAGAGAAACCACCAAACCTAGGCGTGAGCTATGAGCACCGAACCAAATCAGATGAGGACATCCGAACGGAACCGATGTGGCATGCAGGACCCCATACACCGAACCGAAACGAATGACCAAATGTTTCTACTATCACGCGATGACTCTTTTGAAGACCAACTCCAATTCGACCAAAACCCGAGATGCAAAGGAAGTCAAAATGAGGAGTTTGACTCAGGATCCAGTTGGGAACCAATGAGTGGGCTTCATGATTGGGCTTTGCTGCGGGACGTGTGCTAAGGGGTTGTCGATGTCCGTAACTTTGGATCACTATGTGTAGGGAGTACGTGAACGGATTCAGGGCCATAGTGGCCTAGGTACGACTAAAGAGCTATAGACCAATGAAGTGGGGTCATTAGTAAAGATTTGGTCATGACTCCATGTGGTAAGCTTGGTAGTAGTAGTTGTTGTACAAGTCGAACTCCGTCACTACTTCGATGGGTCTAGTGATTGACAGTGGTGGACATCGTATGCTTTACGCACTGAGTGAGAGATGTGAGGATGGTTGTTATGGTCGATTTGTTTGTCATCATTATGACATGCACACCCCCACCCCCGTTATCTTTACGCCATTCGTTCAGTGGCACCTTAGAGTATTGCACGGTATGTAGTGCTAACTCTTTGGTTGCAGGTCCAGGTTCATGTATGGTTTAGTATACCTGTTATTGTTCTGTTTAGCTGCTTATCGCTCATACTAGACTTTTTGTCTGATCCAGAGTTTTATGTCTCTTCTTATTACTCTGGGTGCTCTCACGAGCAGACTAGAGACAGGTTAGCTGGTGATGCACGAGTGGCTGATCCGGAGGCGAGCAGGAGGCTTCCACATACAATATATATAGATATTCTCCCTGTGTTGTTGGTGGTCACTACTTGGGCATTAGTAGTGTACCTCTCTTATCTTGCTTTTAACTTAGAGACAGTTTGAAAAGTTGTAATAATGATGATGTGGAACATAAGCTGTATTTGGATTTTCCGCTGCTATGATAGTTCGTTTTCAACTTATACACTGTCTAACCTGTTTTATGTCAAGTATATGTTATGATTATATATTATTCCAGGCACTGTGAGACATTCTACTGGTTTTTTTGTTAGTTCCTTCATCTTCTTTACTTTCCTTGGCGACCGTTCCGGGCTAGTCGGGCATGTGTACATCGCACTATCGGAGGAAATGTCGACTGGTACGAGGCGGGCCGTCACATTTGGTATCAGAGCTCTAGGTTGCGTAGTTAACCTAGGGAAGTCATCAGGGAGAGATAGTATACATATATGAGGGCGCGTATTTGTAATTATTTTGGTTTTCAAAGCTATATATATTATTAGTATAGCTAAGGATGAAGTCGCACTGCACTAGCACCACCATGGAGATGGTTAATCGTTTTCTCTTTACAGATTGAACAATGAGCCGATACGTAAGATGTGCCGGTAGAGGAGCCAATAATGGGAATGCCGCTGACATGAGGACGATGTTTACTGATCTCATGAGGGAAATGCTTAGGGATGTGCAGAGGGCAGCTCCCAATGGTGGTAATGGTGGTGGTCCAATAGTGCAGGCGCCTAGGGCCGATTTCGCCAAGCTGAACAAGGATTATACTAGTCTTGGTCGGAAGCCGTTCTACGGAACGGAGTCGGCCACGGATGTTCAGGATTGGTTGGATAGCTGTGAGCGTATCTTCAAAGATTTGGGTATCGAGGATGCGATGAAGAGAAAGCTAGCATCCCGTCAGCTGCAAGGACGGGCAATGAATTGGTGGAATGCTATAAAGGCATCTACTCCCGAGGATCAGATTACTTGGGAGCAGTTTAAGGTTCGCTTTAGTGAGAAGATCATTCCAGCTGCTCAGAAGTCAGTGTTGTTTAAGAAATTTTTGGAGCTCAAGCAGAATGGCAGAGCTGTCTCGGAGTATGTTACCGAATTCGACACTTTGTCGAAATATGGGTTATCTCTTATTGATACTGCCGAGAAGAAGAACGAGAAGTTCATAACTGGTTTGGATCAGTACTTGGGGGGAATGATCATTAACCACATCGATGAGACGTTTGAATCAATTGTGGGGAAAGCATTGTGGTCAGAAAGTCTTTACCCTAAGTCAAAGACTGAGGTTGCATCTGCAGAGGAGCTAAAACCACAAGCAAGTGGTGTAGGCAAGAGTGGTTCTCAGAATAAGAGGAAGTAGAACCAGAATAAGGATGGCCAGAAAAAGAATAAGAAAGAGGTTGAGTGCTTCAGCTGTGGTAAGAAGGGCCATTATGCTAGCGGATAGGAAGTGCTTCAACTGTGGCCAAGTGGGACATCACAAGGACAAGTGTCCGCAACCCCCTAAAGAAAAGCAGACGGTGAAAGCATATGCCCTTAATGCTATTCCTTCTTCGTCGAATGCCCCAACCGCGGTGGAGAAGGGAAAGAATGTCGTCATTCAAGGTATGCTTTCTGTTTATGATGTTCATGTTAGAGTTTTGTTTGATACCGGGGCTTCCAGTTCTTTCATATCTAGTGACCTGGTAGATATGTAGGGATTAGAGCCCGAGATTGTCGATAGACCTTTAGTAGTGACGAACCTGATTGGTGGTTCAACTAACCTTAGCTTGATTTTTCGTAATGTGGTCTTATCGAGTCATGGATGCATGTTTGTTTGTGATTGCTTTGTTTTGGGCTTTACTGGGTTTGGCATTATTTTGGGAGTCGATTGGCTCCAAAGATACGGGGTGGTGGTAGACTGTGAGGGCTTTTTGGTGACAGCTAGAGCGGATGATGGGCGGAGGGTAGTGTTTGGTGGTCTACCCGGTGATGGGGTAATGACTAGTTTTCTAAATTCCCTCGACATCCCGCATAGTGAGTTGTCAGGTTTGCCCGTGGTTGGCCAGTATCCGGACGTTTTCGAGGAAGTGACCAGGCTTCCACCACACCGAGAGATTGAGTTCCGTATTGATTTAGTGAAAGATGCCAGACCTATAGTGATGCCACTTCGTCATATGGCACCAAGGGAGCAGCGAGAGCTCGGGGTGCAAGTCAGCGATCTTTTGAAGAAGGGATTTACCAGAAGGAGTGTTTCTGAATGGGGAGCACCAGTTGTGTTTGCTACCAAGGCGGATGGTCCCTTCGTTTGTGTGTAGACTACCGCGAGTTGAATAAAGTGACGAGGAAGAACAAGTATCCTCTACCGCAGATAGATGATTTGTTTGATCAGTTGAGTGGCGCGAGAGTATTCTCTCAGTTGGATCTCGCGATAGGTTTTCATCAGCTTAGAGTGGAAGCTGAGAGTATAGCTAAAACGGCATTTCGGACGCCGTCTGGATTTTATGAGTGGTTGGTCATGCCATTCGGGCTGACCAATGCCCCAGCATATTTTGTGGATCTTATGAATAGGGTATTCATAGATTAGTTGAATAAGTTTGTCCTTGCGTTCGTGGATGATATTTTGGTCTATTCGAGGATAGAGGAAGAACACAAGGAACATTTGAGGATAGTGATGGAGGTGTTGAGAAAACACCAATTGAAAGCAAAGTTTTCTAAGTGTCACTTCTGGAGGAGTGAAGTGAGATTCTTAGGCCATGTTGTATCAGAAAATGGTATTGCCGTGGATCCTGCGAAGGTGGCTATGGTACAAGATTGGCCTACGCCCAAGAATGCAACGGACATAAGAAGTTTCTTGGGATTAGCTGGGTATTATCTTAAGTTTATCCAAGACTTCTCCAAGATAGCGGCACCGTTAACCCAATTGACTAAGAAGAATCAAGCCTTCGTCGGGGACAGAGTGTGTGAGAATGCATTCAAGAGTCTAAAAGAAAACTTGACGCATGCGCCAGTATTAGTCATTCCTAAAGGGAAAGAAGAGATGACAGTACATACGGATGCATGTGGTACTGGACTAGGAGCTGTATTGATGTAGGGAGGTTAGGTTGTAGCTTATGCAAGCCGGCAATTGAAACCGCACGAGAGAAGATACCCTACCCATGATTTGGAATTAGCAGCAATCGTATTCGCATTGAAGATGTGGAGACATTATCTCTTGGGAGAAAGATTCGAGTTGTTTACCGATCATAAATCGTTAAAGTATCTCTTCTCTCAGAAGGATCTAAATCTCCGACAACAAAGATGGTTAGAATTCTTAGCTTCCTATGATTTCGACATCGCATACACACCAGGAAAGGGAAATGCGGTGGCTGATGCTTTGAGTAGAAGACATGCCAGTTTAGGGGCTATGTTTCTAGAATGGAAGCAACTGGAGTACATCGCTGGGTATGATTTCAGACCAAGGTGCGAATTGGATCCAGAAATATTAGCAAGTTTGACGATCAGACCCACTTTGATTGAGCGGATTGGTTCCAGTCAGAGGGACGATCCTAACCTATTGGAAATCATCTCAAAGTTGGAGATAGGAATCGACGGAAAGATGAACAAGTATGGGCTTGATCGAGATGGATGGCCTAGAATGAATGGAAGACTAGTTGTACCCAATGTCAATGGATTGAGAGATGAAGTGCTTAGAGAATGTCATCACTCAAAATTGACTATACATCCCGGTGGTAACAAAATGTATCGAGACATGAAGCAGACCTACTACTGGGAAGGGATGAAAAGAGACATTGGGAAGTTTATATCCAAATGCATGAACTGCCAGCTACTTAAAGCTGAGCAAAAGAAGCCTAGTGGTTTGCTACAACCATTAGAAATTCTAGAATGGAAATGGGAACAAGTTTCAATGGATTTCATTGATGGGTTATCAAGGACTAGATCAGGCATGGTATCATTTGGGTGATTGTGGACCGATTGACTAAGAGTGCAAGGTTTATACCCGTCAAGTCAAACAGGACGGCAACTAAGCTAGCTGAACTATATGTAAAGTGGGTAGTGAGATTTCATGGAATACCCAAGGTCATTGTGAGTGGCCGAGATCCGTTGTTCAGTAGTGGATTTTGGAAGAGCTTACAAGAGGCGTTAGAATCAGAACTACATCTCAGTACCGCATATCATCCTCAAACCGACGGACAGACAGAGAGGGTGAATCGGGTGTTAGAGGATCTCTTGAGAGCTTGTGTATTGGATTTTGGTGGATCATGGGATGACCATTTGCATCTAGTAGAGTTTGCATATAATAATAGTTATTAATCCAGTATCGATATGGCTCCGTTTGAAGCTTTGTATGGAAAACTGTGCAACTCACTGTCATGTTGGTTAGAAATTGGTGAGAAGTTTGTGCTTGGACCAGATGTGATAAGAGAAACATCAGACAAGATTAAGGTCATTCAATAGCGGATGAAGGCTTCCCAAGATAGGCAGAAAAGTTATGCTGATAAAAGGAGAAGAGATTTAAAGTTCTCCGTTGGCGACTTGGTGTTTGTCAAGATTTCTCCGTTGAAGAGCGTGATACGATTTGGCAGGAGAGGCAAGTTAGCACCAAGATTTGTTGGTCCATTCCCAGTTCTTGAGCAAATTGGGAATTTGGCATATAAAGTTGAATTACCAGAGAAGATGGCATGAGTTCACAACGTATTTCATGTTTCCCAGTTAAGGAAATTCGTACACGACCTAGATGTGACTATTTCACCTGATCAGTTGGATGATGTCGAAGTTGAACCCGAGGCGGTTGGGAATCGCAGGCCTATGCGTATTGTTGGGATCGATACGAAGCAGCTTCGAAGGAAGACGGTGAAATTAGTTAAAGTTTAGTGGGGGCGAGAATGAGAATGACTGTACTTGGGAGACAGAGGAGAGCATTAGGAAGACGTGTCCAGAACTCTTCGCCTGGTAAGATTTCAGTTTTGATTTAGTCTTTCTGCATGCTAAGATAAGTTGTTTTGTTTGTTTTGCATGTTTGATTGTTATACATATTATTGGTAGGCATGCGGAATCCTTTGTATGTTTTGGGTTAAGGAATTTCGGGGGCGAAATTTCTTAAGGGGGGAGAATGTAACGACCCGCATTCTACGCATCGCAGGATCGTAGAATATTTATTTCTTTCGCACACGAAGTCGTATGGTCATGTAACTTTGGGAGAAGACTATTGGAGTCATTTCCCATGTTCATGATTTTTCCCGATTTTTAAATGACCGTTTAGCCCCTAGCTAATACTGTTTTGGCCATAACTTTTTACTGGAAAGGAATTTTGACTTGAAACCACTTCCATTAGATTTGTTTGATGGTTTACACTTCCGTAGAGTGGTCACGTTAGCCAAACGGACTCATCGTTTGGGAGATATTGCTGAAACAAGTTTCGGATAGTGAAAAACAGCTTAATTGGGTTTAACAGGGTGATTAACAGCTAGGCCCAATGGGGAATTTCGGGATTAGGGTTATGAGGAGGCTGAAATCAGTTAGAGAACGATCTTGTCTTCATTTTTTAGCCGCCACTTTCATTCTTGAAACCCTAACAATGGCCTCCAACACTCAAATCAACTTCTAATCACTTTCTAATCGAGTTTTGGCTTAATCAACATCAAATCAAAGAAGATCTTCACCAAATCAGTAGTAGAGCTGCTGTGTTACATTGGTATTCGTGCCCAAACAGTAGAGTTTCAGTTCTAAAGGTTTTATTTGTGGCCAAGGTGAGTGATTTGCATAGTTTTGCGCTAAGTACGGTTAATTAAGGGTAATTAGTGAAGATTAGCGAATTTATACATTAATAAATTATAGAAAAATATTTATAAATTCTTAAATAATGTTGTAGACCTCTGTTAGAAATTTGGTTTAATTTGATTAAGTTTTGCTAATCATATCATTAGTTTTGCCTAAACATGCTTAAGGGAAAATATGGGATTTTGGGTAGGTTTGATCCAAATTACATGTTATGGTTGTTGTTTTGATGTCTATAGTTGATTCCCTATGTTTTTATGACTGTATGGTATGTTTTGTGACTGTTTATAATAGTTAGATTGGTCAAAAATGCCGTCGTATGGGGGTAAAACAGCCACTGGAAAAGTTGCAGGAAAATGTGCAGGGTTTCGGATCGGATCGGGATAAGGGGCTCGGATCGGATGGTGAACTGGGCAGAGAAACCGAACCGGATCGGAACCTCGCACTAAAGGAGAATTGGCAAGAAGGAAACCACTTGCTTAGGATTGGAGTTGAGCAGGGGATCAGATCGGAAGCAAGGGCGTAGGGATCGGATCGGAAGCAAGAGCGTAGGGATCGGATCGGAGGACCAAGCTTGGAGCTGGGATCGGAGCGAAGCACCAGATCGGATCGGGACATCCAGGAGAGAGCAACCACTGAACCTAGGTGTGAGCTATGAGCACCGAACCAAATCAGATGAGGACATCCGAACCGAACCGATGTGGCATGCAGGACCCCATACACCGAACCGAACCGAATGACCAAATGTTTCTACTATCACGCGATGACTCTTTTGAAGACCAACTCCAATTCGACCAAAACCCGAGATGCAAAGGAAGTCCAAATGAGGAGCTTTGACTCAGGATACAGTTGGGAACCAATGAGTGGGCTTCATGATTGGGCTTTGCTGCGGGACGTGTGCTAAGGGGTTGTCGATGTCCGTAACTTTGGATCACTATATGTAAGGAGTACGTGAACAGATTCAGGGCCACAGTGGCCTAAGTACGACTAAAGAGCTATAGACCAATGAAGTGGGGTCATTAGTAAAGATTTGGTCATGACCCCATGTGGTAAGCTTGGTAGTAGCAGTAGTTGTACAAGTCGAACTCCGTCACTACTTCGATGGGTCTAGTGATTGACAGTGGTGGACATCGTATGCTTTACGCACTAAGTGAGAGATGTGAGGATGATTATTATGGTCGATTTGTTTGCCATCATTATGACATGCACACCCCCACCCCCGTTATCTTTACACCATTTGTTCAGTGTCACCTTAGAGTATTGTACGGTATGTAGTGCTAACTCTTTGGTTGCAGGTCCAGGTTCAGGTATGGTTTAGTATACCTGTTATTGTTCTGTTTAGCTGCTTAACGCTCATACCAAACTTTTTGGCTGACCCAGAGTTTTATGTCTCTTCTTATTACTCTGGGTGCTCTCACG
Organism: Allium sativum; assembly: GCA_030737875.1. Lineage (NCBI taxonomy): Eukaryota > Viridiplantae > Streptophyta > Magnoliopsida > Asparagales > Amaryllidaceae > Allium > Allium sativum. Next base: position 195,073,518 of record CM060910.1, on the reverse strand, counting down.
AGCAGACTAGAGATAGGTTAGCTGGTGATGCACGAGTGGCTGATCCGGAGGCGAGCAGGAGGCTTCCACGTATGATATATATAGATATTCTCCCTGTGTCGTTGGTGGTCAATACTTTGGCATTAGTAGTGTACCTCCCTTATCTTGCTTTTAACTTTAGAGACAGTTTGAAAAATTGTAATAATGATGTAAGCTGTATTTGGATTTTCCGCTGCTATGATAGTTTGTTTTCAACTTATGCACTGTCTCACCTATTTTATGTCAAGTATATGTTATGATTATATATTATTCCATGCACTGTGAGACATTCTATAGGTTTTTTTGTTAGTTCCTTCATCTTCTTTCCTTTCCTTGGCGATCGTTCCGGGCTAGTCGGGCATGTGTACAGCGCACTATCGGAGGAAATGTCGACTGGTGCGGGACGGGCCGTCACAGCTTTGGGAAAGAAGTTAAGAACATACCCTTGAAAAGAAAAGGGTACAAAGCGCAAATTTTGTCTTCAGTCCCCCAAGTTGCATCCTCTTGGTTATCTCCGCACTGAATTTTCATCAACTTGACCTCTCAGTTGCGTAGCCTTTTAAACTCTTATCCAAGAAAACGGGTAAGAACTCGTCTATCGCCTCCCGTTCAACCTCTACTTCCTCAAGCATACTCGGCTGAACTACTTCCGTAGTATCATGCAAACACTTCCATAAATGAGAAACGTGGAAAACATCATGAACACTGGACAGTCTCTCTGGTAGCTTTACTCTATGGACCATTTGGTCAATCTTTTCTTCCACGGGAAATGGCCCTACAAATCTTGGTGCCAATTTCCCTACAAATCCAAAGCGAACCACATTCCTTAATGGTGATATCTTAATGAAAACCATGTCTCCTACATCAAACTCAATGTCAGTCCTTCTCCTATCTGCATAGGACTTTTGCCTGTCCTGAGCTGTCTTCATGCATCTGCAGATAATGTCAATTTTTCTGAAGTTTCTCTAACCATATCCGATCCAAGTAGAAGTCTTTCTGTAGACTCCCACCAACAAGTCGGTGATCTATAGGGTCGTCCGTATAATGCTTTGAAGGGTGCCATGCCAATACTAGCTTGATAATTGTTGTTGTAGGTGAACTCTACTAAAGGAAGATGCTCTTCCCAAGTCCCTCTGAAGTCTAGGACACACAGTCTTAACATATCCTCAAGAACTCTGTTCACCCTTTCCTTCTGTCCATCTGTCCGAGGGTGATAAGTGGTGCTCAAACACAACTGTGTACCTAATGCTTCTTGCAAGCTCCTCCAAAATTCACTGGTGAAAATGGGGTCACGGTCACTTACGATACTGGAAGATACTCCATGAAGATGGACTATCTAACGAACGTAAACTGCTATCAACCATGTTGTTGCCCTCTTACTCTTAACCGGAATGAAATGAGCGCTCTTAGTAAGTCTGTCTATTATAACCCAAATATTGGTGTTGCCTTACCTCGATCTAGGCAAATCGTCAATGAAATCCATAAGACGCTCTCCCATTTCCACTATAGGACTTCCAACGGATGAAATAAACCACCGAGCTTCCTTTGCTCAGCTTTGACTTACTGGTAAACCAAACATCGAGAAACAAACTCCGCCACATCTTTCTTTATCCCAGCCCAAAAGAAAACCCTCTTCATATCTCTATACATCTTATCACCTCCTGGATGAATAGTCATCTGGAATGATGAGCTTCCTCAAGGACTGTCTTCAACAAACTCCCAACTCGGGGAACACAAAGCCTTCCATCTCATCGCAACCACCCTCCATTATCCTTGGAGTATCTAATGAGGTGAATAGAAGTCTCCCCTCTACTGGGCCTATCTAAGATGTCTGAAATATGTGGATCCTCTCGTTGTGAAGTTCCTATCTGATCCAAAAGAGTAGGTCACACCTCTAGTGATGCCAATAAACCAGTTATAAACTCGGTGGAGGGTCTAAAATCAAAAGTCGATATAAACTCCAAGCTTTTTCTCTCCACAAACAGAGGACTTAAGTCCATTCTCTGCCTACTCAATGCGTATGCCATCAAATTACCCTTGCCAGGGGTATAAACAATTTCAAAGTCATAGGAGGCTAGGAACTCCATCCATCTTTGTTGCCTCAAATTGAGATCTTTCTGTGAGAACAAGTACTTGAGAGATTTATGATCGGTGTACAACTCGAACGTCTCTCCAAGTAGATAATGGCGCCAAGTCTTAAGTGCGAATAATAAGGCACCTAGCTCTAAGTCATGGGTAGGGCAGTTCTTTTCATGAACTCTTAGCTGTCTACCTCCATAACATACTACCCTTCCTTCTTGCTTCAGAACCACACCAAGCCCTGTACCACATGCATCAGTGTACACTGTTAACACTTTGTTCCCATTGGGCAAGGTCAAGACTGGGGCTGTTGTCAAAGCCCTCTTTAATCACTGGAAAACATCATGACAATCTACATCCCAAGAAAATGATATTTCTTCTTCGTCGCCCTGCTGAGTGGGGCTGATATCTTTGCGAAGTCCTTAAAGAACTTCCTATAATAGTCTGCCAATCTAAGAAAACTTCTCACCTTAGTTGCATTCTTTGGGATTTATCAATCTTGAACTGCAACTACCTTCGTGGGATCCACTGCTATTCCATCTTTAGAGACTACATGCCCTAGAAATCTCACTTCTTTTCTCCGAAATGACATTTAGAGACCTTCACCTTAAGCTGTGCGCACGGAGAGTTTTCAAAACCTCCCTTAAAAGTCGGGCATGCTCTTCCTCTTTCTTCAAGAAAATCAAGATATCATCAACAAAGACCACAACGAACTTATTTAGAAACTCCCGAAACACCCTACTCATCAGATTAACAAAATAGGCGGGTGCATTCGTCGACCCAAAATGCATGATGATCCACTCGAAGAAACCATCTGGAGCTCTAAAAGCAGTCTTGTCTATACTATCCTCGGCCACCCTCAACCGATGAAACCCTATGGCTAAGTCTAGCTGAGAGAAAAAAGATGCAGCAACAAGCTGGTTAAACTGATCATTTATCCTGGGAAGTGGGTGCCTGTTCTTTTTCGTGAGTTTATTCAACTCTCTGTAATTCACACATAATTGAAGTGAACCATCCGCCTTAGTTGTGAATACCACCGGAGCACCCCATTCATATATGCTTCGCCTAATAAACCCTTTCTCAAGGAGCTCCCTTACTTTCTTGCTAAGCTCCCTCCTTTCTCTTGGAGCCATGTGGCGCACAGGCAATGCAACTGGCTTTGCATTGTCCACCAAGTATATACGGAAATCGATCTCGTGCCTCGGAGGTAAGCCCCGAACCTCCTCAAAAACATTAGGATACTCACAAGCTACTAGTACAGATCGCAGATCATCGATAGATGTATCAAATGACTCTAGGAAACTAAGCGTGACAGACCGTTTAGGGTCACAGGAAATCTCGAGGGTCCCTCCATGGCAAGTCAAAAGCATAACGACTCTCCTTTCACAATCTAGAATGGCACCATACATGGCTAGCCAATCCATCCCTAGAATCAAACCATAATCCATGAAACTTAGCACATATGTGTCGCATTCAAACTCGATGCCTAACACAGATATTCACAAACCCCAACAAATCATAGATAAATGAGCTGTGCCACCAATGGGGTTTGAGACAACAACGGGATCCAAAACCATACTAGTACTAAGGTGCAAAGATTCAACCATAGAATTAGATATAAAAGAATGTGGAGCGCCTGAATCAAAAAGAGTTCTAACATATACTTTCACAGACAAGCTTTCTTGCTTAAGCGCCAAATAACTTTCCATTTGCAAACTTTGCTTGGTTTGAGAAAGAAACTTCATTTCAAACCTCTGTCGGAAATCATCACATGTCTCAATTGGACGTCCCGCTTGTGTCACCCCCTACCAGAGCAAAGCCTCATCTTTCGGCTGCGAAACGACCAACTAAATCTTCCTACGATTGTCAACTTCAAAAATTCCAAACAAATTCTACGTCTCTTTAAGCCAATTCCTTACTTCTATAAAAGTTTCAGTTCCTCGGAATGACCTTCAGCCCATAGCACATAAATCTTTGCATATCTTAGAGAAATTATCAACATGCGGAGGAGGAGGAACAACGGGTTAAGTTGGGGGAGGAACGTGTGCTTGACCATCGATTGGCGCCGTGGCCTCTAGATACCTACGGAACCAACCCGGTATCGTAACGCCCTCAGGAATATTAGGTTCCCCGGACATGCTGAAAAGAAAAGGAAAAAGGGATTTAAACAGAGAATCGAAATATATTACATATGGCTTTGGGGAATATGTTTTTCAAAACAGACTTTTCTTTTGAAATTACTTTCTTTTTTAGAACCTTTTTGAAAACATTTTTCAAAATCTTTTATCCGGTATGGTAACCTTCAGCTCTGATACCAAGTGTGACATCCCACGTCCGTTAATGTCACTCTTTAAGAGAATACATTAAGTTTCATGAAGCGTTATAGGTAAACAAAAACAAAAACAAAAATATTACAAGACATATATAAAATAACATCGGAATTTAAAACTTTATTAAGCAGAAAACATTGTGGTTCAAAACATAGTTACACCATGAGTCTGAAATATATAAAACTCAGTACATCAACTTAAAAGTTCAGTCTTGTACTAAAATCATCAGAGCACAATAAACATGAAAAGAGCATAATCCCCAAAAACATAGCCATAGTAGAGAAGATATGAAATCAATCAGTACATCTAAGAAGCTCCAAGCAGAAGGAAAGAAGAATCCTGATCAAGCTTGAGTATTCCCACCCTGAGAACCTAGGGGAAAAGGAAGAGAAAGAAGAGGAAACAAAATAGGTTAGACATAAGTCTGGCAAGTCCACTTACTTTTAGCATATAAATAAGTAAAAGCATCATGACAGCCATATAAACTGGACATGAGGGATAACAACATACAAGGCAGGTATGACAAGGTAAACATGATAAACCGAATAGAACATATATGTATAGCGCTTCTCTAATACTTTTCTCTCTATCTCTCTGCACCAATACTAGTATCATATGAACTAGATGATCCCCAACAAGATGGTAGACTTAGGCGTACTTCTAGTGAGAGGTTTTACCCCATACAATAATAGGCAGCCCAACTGAACATACCGGTGTTACCTCTAGGGATAATAACGGCCTCTTAAACAGGCAAGACTAGATGTATCCTAATTACTACCCCCAATCGATCGGCTCCCTAACTCCATAGATACCTTGTGTTGGCCCCTTAGTAAGATGTATCACTCCCTAAAGTGGCAACCCTTCGTTTTTAGGATGTGCACAACCATATCTACTGATGCCACAGCGTCTTATTTTCCAGGACAGGCGGATATATGCACGCACATGAGCCCAATGGAACGCGCCGTCAGACACATTTTACCAAGTGGCCTCTTATAATCAACTCAGTAAGCATTCACCGACTCCGACCTAGTTCGGAGTACTCGTATGATACCGATATATGGGTTACTGAAACGGATCCCACACATCAAATGATATGAGCTTCCCCTAAGCTTGCATTCCCACTACTAGGATTTCAGCAGGTTATGCCTACCAGTGTAACAAGATTGCATAACCCCACAGGTTAAGTTTCTGGGCCTATATATAAATATTACCCACCACCCCAAGATATACTTAACCCTCCCACTTTTTCAAACAAGTTTACTTAACCCCTACCTAATTTAACATGTCCATGTAATCCATATGGATTCAAACAGGTTAAGTATTACAAATTCACTACCATTTATTCATTTTGTGGTTATAATGTGTTAGACCTCCCACATTAAGCCTACAAATTGTGGATGTTGGATATGCCAGGCGGCTCTAGGCAGACTTCTACAACAAGTTCGACTTAACCTCGTGTCTTAGCATGCTATGTGTTTATGCACTTAGACCCCTCACATTAAATTCACCACTTGTGATCGCTGAATATGTCGGTTGGGTCTGGGCAGACTTCTACCACAAGTGTAATATAACCTCCTGTAGAAGCGCAGTTATAGTTTCTAATTACTATAAATCTAGGCATTGTCATTATTTAACAATTATTCCTATTTCATTATAGGTTTTCATGCCCCTTTTCCAAGTCATATTTATCATGTACCATATGCCCCCAATTTAAGATCCTTAATCACAATTTTTGTTTATTCCCTAAATCCATATTCATGTTTCCAATTTAAGCTTTGCCCCAAATTTCCCAATACAAGTGATTCCCCAATCTTAACGTTTTCCCCCCATTCCCAATTTCATGCGTTCACATATTTAAGCGGTATGCCTAGGCTCGAAGGTAGTCTAGCTATTAAATAAAAAGGGAAAAGAAGAAGGGAAAAGAACGGAATTAAGCATAAAAACAAAATAGACATATGATGGCAGAAACAGGCATAGCAACACAATAAGCATGTAGTGATAGAATTGGGCATAATGACAAGATAGGCATATAGGAACAGTTGTGATGAACATGTGATAATAGAACTGATTAGGCATGGTGGCATGATTAGGCAAACTAACATGGTAGGGATGTCCCAAATAGGCATATGAGATCTAAACAACAAGTTAGACATACGAGAAATGACAGATCGGTTATGATTCAGATTACTCAATAGGCATAGACTTAGATCCAAACTTATAGGCATGTAAAGATTACATTTTAATTATTTCTATCTAAAAATAACATAGACTCACTGTGATTGGATCTAATGAAAATTTAGAAAAGTGTGTTGATGTTGAATCAACGATCTTTGAATACGTATGAATCGTCATTGTTGAAGAAAAGGCTAATTAATCTGAGTTGGAGCAGCATCTCATTGTCGCAATTGATTTAGATGAATAAAACAATAGTTGCAGGGTCCTATTTATAGCACAGGGTCAATGAATCTAGCCAAGAATTCAATCCACGTACGCAGAAATGAATTTCCCCCAAATTTGGGGGTGTCGACATCCCCCTTATGGTGTTGACCCATGGGTTGACACCCCTAGGGTATGTCTACCCCCAAGGGTCGATTTCTCCTCAGACTTCCTGCTTCTGTTTTTGAATTATTTTGAACGGTTTTGACTTGGTTATGTATGTATGTATGTATGTATGTATGTATGTATGTGTGTATATATATATATATATCTTATACGTATACAAACTTCAAACCTTAATATCTTCTTCATACGGTGTTCGTTTTACGCAAACTTGGTGTTTATCTTAAGCAAAATTCCAGGATAAACGCAATGGCGCAGTCCGTTTTACTTAATTCCAAATATTTAATTAAGTACTCCTTAGTTTATCATCTTAATGTGTTATAAAATTATGGGGTGTTACAATTTGTACGGATGCATGTGGCATGGGTTTAGGTGTGGCTCTTATGAAGGAGGGCGGGGTTGTTTGATATGGGAGTAGGTAGTCAAAAGAACATGAGAGGAACTACCCTACGTATGATTTGGAGCTGGCAGCAATAATGTTTACGCTCAAGTCTTAGAGACACTATTTATTAGGTAAGAGGTTCGAGCTTTATACATATCATTAGTCGCTCAAGTACTTTTTCTCGCAAAAAGATCTTAATTTGCGACAACAGCGTTGAATGGAGTTCCTCGCATTTTATGACTTCGAGATAACACATACCGTAATAACCCTGAAATCCGAGCCAATTTAAATTTTTTATTTTGGCGATTTTAGTGAATTTTGAATATTTAAAATGAAATATTTTAAATAATAACGAGGAGAAATTTATTTTGAATGGAATTAGAACGTATATATTTATTTAAATCGTCGTTAGAATATAAATATTTATTTTAAATTATAAAAGGAATTGAAAATGGCGCGGTAGTTTGAAAATTCGATTTCAAAGTTCAAATGAATGTACAGGATTCAAAATAAAACGAATTTTAGCGAAACCAAAAATATTTGAATCTATTTGAGAATATCTTTCCAACGAATCCGAAAAATTGAAATTTCATAGCGGGGATAAGAAGTAATGTCCAATTGAAAATTCAGAATAGTCGCTATGGAATTCTGGCCCTTAAAAATGGAAATTTTGCAAATGACCTAGGTTTTCGATGAAACCACTTTTGTTGGATCTGTGAAGTCAAATTATTGCTAGATTCCAAAATTCATAATTTTGAATCAATATGTGAGCATGGCGAAGTAAAATGCGTTTGACCAATTTCAGTTGATTTTAATCGACTGGAAAATGGCCATTTTTCAAACGGTCTCGGAATTCGATGAAATTAGTATTGCTAGGACTGTATCATCAATACGAAGCTAGAAAATATTTTTTGGGAATTTTTAAAGTCAGTATGTGGCCCCGTTAAATTGAAATGCGCGTTCAAATTCAATAAATAGAGTTATATTTTGATTTTGACGAAAACTGATCGAAACGATTGAATCAGCTTGTGATACCTATCCCAATGTGTTTGGAATGGGGATAGTTAGCTATGGACGACAGTCGATGGGTTCGATTTCGAGGTTGAAATAAAAAATTGCTTTTTGAAATTAAATAATTAAATAAATAAATAAAATAAAAACCTCCCTCTCTCTCCCTATACTCTCTCAGCCCCCCGACCTTCAATTAGAAAAGGAAAAAAAATCCTAAAAACCTAATCGCGCCGCCTTTGGCGTCTCCACCTCCGGCCAACCAACGTCGCGCGCCCCCTTCTCCGGCCATCCTGCCTTCTCCTCCTCTTTCTCTCTCCTCCCCAAGCCCCACGTCGCCCAAAACCCGCTACACCCCTTTCCAATCAACCGTGGCCCCACTCCGACCACCCATGGCCAGCGACAATACCCTGCCGCCCTCCTTGACTACCAACGCCCCTCCCCTTCCTCTCTCTTCCCTCCTTTCCACTCGTTTCTCTCTCCGTCCCCCTTCAAGACCCCAAACCGGATCTAAAGCCGCCGCTACCTCCCCTGGGCCCGCCGCCGGCTGCTAGAGCTTCCCTCGATCGCCTATGCCCCTGCGCCATCGGCAGCAGTCCGCGCTATGCCACCAAGTCCGACCGTGGCCCTCCTCGACTAAAAGTGCAATTTTTACACCAAAATTTCGAGCTTTTAAATACGACTATTATTTGTATAGCGTTGGTAAACAAATTACGGTTTATTATACATATAGATTCGATAGAAGGCTATGAAATCTACTATACGAAAAATATGATTTTTGGCTAAGAAAAGTTGCGAGTTTTATTGAAATAAAAATATGATCTTTCATATATATATAACGATAAAAATTTGATTTTATATATATATATATATAGTGCCAAGTAAAAATATAGTTTTTAGCCATGTTAGAAAATTCGATTTTTACATATTTGAAGTAGCGATAGAAATTCGACTTTTACATATTTGAAGTAGCGATAAAAAATCGATTTATATATAAATGAAGTGAAGATAAAGATGTGATCTTTATAGAAGTAGCAATGTAAAAATATGATGTAGAGAATAAAAAATATGATTTTTATATAAGTAGTGAATTAAAAATATAATTTTTATATAGTGAGAAGAATAAAAATGTGATTTTTATATACATGACAACAAAATAAAAATGCAATTTTTATATATGTAGTGGATACGGTCGACGAAAGTGACAAAAGGCGAGCATGACGTAGATGTTCTACATATGAAGAGTCGTGGCATTTGGTTTAGCTTTCGGTGAGAATTCCTCACTTTTGTTTTAATTTCTAGTTGAAATATATACTAGGATGCAGACAGTGCTTAGTTGCACCCGACACCCATCATCCACAGACCATGGACGACTTGTATGCTTGTGTGATTGTTTGTGTTGTGAAATAAAATATATATATATATTCGTGTGTTGAAATAAAAAATATATTCATGTGTTGAAATAAAATATATATTTGTGCGTTGAAATAAAATATATATTCAGGTGTTGAAATAAAATATATATTCGTGTGTTGAAATAAAATATATATTCATGTGTTGAAGTAAAATATATATTCATGTGTTGAAATAAAAATAAATATTCATGTGTTGAATAAAATATATATTCATGTGTTGAAATAAAATATATATTCGTATGTTGAAATGAAATATATATTCATGTGTTGAAGTAAAATATATATTCATGTGTTGAAATAAAAATATATATTCATGTGTTGAAATAAAATATATATTCATGTGTTGAAGTAAAATATATATTCATGTGTTGAAATAAAATATATATTTATGTGTTAAAGTAAAATATATATTCATGTGTTGAAATAAAATATATATTCGTGTGTTGAAATAAAATATATATTCGTGGGTTGAAATAAAATATATATTCATGTGTTGAAATAAAATATATATTCATGTGTTGAAATAAAATATATATTCGTGTGTTGAAATAAAATATATACTCATGTGTTTAAGTAAAATATATATTCATGTGATGAAATAAAATATATATTCATGCGTTGAAATAAAATATATATTCATGAGTTGAAATAAAATATATATTCGTGTGTTGAAATAAAATATATATTCGTGGGTTGAAATAAAATATATATACATGTGTTGAAATAAAATATATATTCATGTGTTGAAATAAAATATATATTCGTGTGTTGAAATAAAATATATATTCAGGTGTTGAAATAAAATATATATTCATGTGTTGAATAAAATATATATTCATGTGTTGAAGTAAAATAAATATTCATTTACAAATCGAATGATTTGTTTATGTACACCGATTTGACTGATATTGATTGGGACGATAAATTTTACACATCGCCCAACTACACAAATAAAAATTTGTGTTTGTTGATTTGAAACCCAATACGGGTATTGGGATGATATTTGACGTACACTAATCCCGGTTATTTAGTTGTATGTCAATCGATGGGTTGACAGACTGTGTAAGCGTTAATTATTGATATTTAATGCTTATGCAGTTGTGTGGTGCACTCTGGATGATGGTTGGTGATTTATCGTTGCTATTATATACATGTGTTGTAGAAAATCCATATAATTAACATTATATGGTAATTGGTTGGGCCTCATTCCAATTTGGAAAATAAGGAATATTATAAAAATAAATTCATGTGTTGAATAGAAATAAATTCGTGTGTTGAATAGAAATAAATTCATGTGTTGAATAGAAATAAATTCATGTGTTGAATAGAAATAAAAATTCATGTGTTGAATAGAATAAATATTCATGTGTTGAATAAAATAAACATTCATGTGTTGAATAAAAGCCGTGTTGACTAGATTGACGCCATTTTGACGTGAACGATATTTATATCGATTTTATTCATTTTTAAAATGAATATACAAAAGAAAGTGATTTCAAAATATAACGTTTTGAAAATGTTATCATTTGTATATCGATGATGTGGAATATTCAATTTTGATTCGAAATTGAATATGAAGTTGAAATTGTTTCGAAAACGAATTTAAAACGATTTATAAAGTACGTTTTGAAAGGAAATCGATGAAATATATATATTATATATGTATAATGGCCTGAATAGAATGCGCCGCGCCGCGACAGTTCATGAATTTCGACCATTGATTTCGAATGGATATTACGAGAGATTCGACCGTCGGATTCTCCTAAAACCGGAACCGTTGGGTTCGTGTCGAAAAGAACTTTCTAAAGGATACTAGAAATTAAAAATCTAATGGTTGGATTTGGAATTATGTCCAAATCAAATTTGGAAAAGGTCGTTGTAAGTGCAGTTTGATGGCCGTTAATGGAATTCGACTGTACGGGCCTTGATAAAATTATTAAAAATAGTAATAATTTGTGTAAAATCATAAGAAATGATTTGTGAAGAATTAAGGTGAAAAATTCCGAGATTGAAAAGATAAAAATAGATTTTTTTATCGAAATGAACTAGTTCTGAACTAGAATAATAATTTATTTATTTTTAAATAAATAAATTGGACTTGAAAGGGTTTTTGTTGTATATGACGCAGTCGTATACACTATTATATGATTTTTGTTTGATGATAACAACCAAATAAATATATATATATATATATATATATATTATAAATGTGTTTGTTACTGTACTGTAGAAGTAAAAGTGAGGAGTAAAAGTGTTCTATATTTACATCACAGACAGGAATGTAATATTTATATTTAAATAAAATACATTTGTACAAAAATTCAAATGTTTACTGTATTTTATTTAAAAATATAAATATTATATTTCTAACATTCAAACAGTACATCTATTTTAACTCCACTATTTAATCACTTCACTGATATTGTACTTGTAAATAAACTGTGTAGAATAGACAAGTTTGTTTGACAAGAATAAAATAATATTTTATTTTAAATAAATTTGTTTATTACAAACTTCAGTACAATTCATATACATACACAGCTCATCACTACAACACTCACTTTGTTTACACAACTCATATATACATTCTTTCACATTGACACATATACAGACACATTGAAACAATTCACTGACTCAACACTGTCTTCAGTCTTCATTGTTAGTGCAATCTTCACAGTCTTCTAGTCAGTCCAATCTTCTTACCTGTCACATGAAACACACACACACACAGTACACTGCAATAGAAATAAAAACTGTATTCATGCAAATATAAATTAAAAAAAAAAGATAAAATTTATTTGCCTTAGTATTCTGGTGTGTTTCTCATCATTTTTCATGACTTGATCTGATTCATCTGTGTCTAGACAGACAGTTTGTATATGTACAGGGACAGGAAATTTTCTGATGGCTGCAAATACACACATGTATAAATACACGTGTGCACTGCCACGCCAATCAATATGCAACTGAGGAGTAGCCACGTGGACCATCTCAACTCAGTGCATGTGTATACAATTCAGCATGATTTTCAAAACAGTTGTGAACAAGTAAAAGTGGTCGAGCCATGAAATGGTGCAAAAACATACAAAGCATGGACAATGCAAGGAAACATGGATGGTGATCAAGTCGATACACATGTTCACAAGATCAACACAGCATGGTTTAATATCAACCAATTGGAAGAATAGTGTTTCAACATGGAGCATAGACAAGTGTGCAATAGCAAATAATGGAGCATGGTGCAAATGTAAAAGACAATCATGTGGACTAGTCACATAGCAAATGATTGTGCAAACATACATGTATATATGGTTCAGCAGTGTCAAAGTGGTTCAGCTTAGCTAACATGAAGTCATAAGTTCAGCAGCAAAGTTCAACTACAAACAGCATAGTACAAATGACACTAGAAGCATGTGGTCGAGTACAAGGGTCGAGCCATGCACAAATAAATGAAGTGCAAACAAGGTGACAAGCATCATTGGTAAATGCTTGGAGCATTCTGGTTTACATTGATGACCAAGGCATAAGTGTACAGTATCAGTTTTTTTTATATAGTTTTGCTCAAGCATACACAACAGCATGGTGGTGTACATCATGATATATATTCTCAGAGCAATCATTATGCATGGTGGAACATATGATAAAGGAAGTGCAAATGAATATAAACTGGATGTATATGGTCAGTGAATCATATGCAGTTTACAATGAAAGGTTCGGAAATGGTTCACAACAGTTGGAGCAAAAGTGGCAATGCAAAATTAAAGCACTCAAGTTATTTAGCAAGAAAAATTTGGATTGTCATAAATTCATCAATTCAAAAATCCATGAAATTATGCAAGGGAATCATGCCATATTTAACCAAGTCGAGGCACACAACAATGCATGGTGCAAACTGGAATTGCATAAGTTAAGGAATACATTCAATGTTCATCACAAAAGGCAATTGGCGCAAATCTTTTTTAAGGAGGTGCAGAAAATATGTTTCCAGAAAGAAACTCATGATTTCTCGATAGTTTTTCTTTTTAAAAGGGAAAATGAATCAATTATTTCCAGAGAGAACATATATGGCAAATGGTAATTAGAAAATTAACAAGCATGTTTTTGGCAGGATTTCTTTCGAATTGATTCCAGCCTTTCAGTATACAAAAATGGAAAGAAATAAATCTGTGTGCCCGTTTTTTTTTCAAATCAAGTTGATGCTTAATCAAGGGGCAAAGAAATTTCATCGAAGGCCAATTTGAAGACCAGGTACACAATTTCAATCAAGGTAATTTCAAAAGAGGAAACCGCAATAAATCAGGGACAAATCAGCCAAGTCATACGATGAAATCAGAGAGCTTAATTAGGATTTCTAAAATCCTATTTTAACACCAATAATCAAAGGCAATTTGAGTATCGAAACCACAAATATTTCAATCAAAAATTGAAACCAAGCATCGCAAATTCAAGCAAAGAATTAAATCCGTATTACTCACAATTTTTTAGGGTTTCGTTCAAGTGAGAACTCCAGCAAATCGACATCAGGAAGCAAGCTACAAAGACAAGAGGTTTCAGAGATCAATATTTCAGAAGCAATCGATTTTGAATTGGGGATTTTTGAGAAAACCCTAATCCTTTGTTTACGGCCGCCATTTTCAATTTCCAGAAGACAAAGGGAGATCGGGCAAAAGCAAAAAGAATGGGGTCGGCCAAGTATTCATGGGCTAAGCCATGTTTGCCAATGAAAAAGGGATGACCCTTTATTTATTTATTTCCTAGGGTTTTCTGTTTTGTTTTTTCTTTATTTTGCATCGTATTTTATTTTGTTGTGTAAAAACCGTCTGAACAGTTTTTCTAGTGTCTGTAAAAACTAGGGGAATCAGTCAGGGTATTGAATGACAGTTGACAGAGTCTGTAAAAATTTGGGTTACTAGTTACGAGGTCGTAAACAGGAAAATCTGATCGAGGGGATATCGGTCAGTCTAGGGATTTGAGCATAGGGTTAGGACAGGAGCAGGTGCTGCGAGTGTACATGGTCTTGTATGCGGGATCTGTTTATAACACCTAGTAGAAACCTTAGGAATGCAGCAGTAGGCAGGGTTTTGCCGAAGCTGGGTATATCTGTGTGTGATTTATTTTCTGCACTTTTATTTCTGCTTCATTCTGTGATTTGTTTATTCTGTCAGTTTTTCAATTCAGTTTAAAAACTGTGATAAACCCTATTCACCCCCCCTCTAGGGTTAATCTAGATCCTACATTTGGCATCAGAGCGGGTATTTCTTTAACTCTAGAGTCATGGGTATTCCTAGTCGTCAGTCTAGTGAGAGTCAGTCCAGTTCATCTCCAACTATTTTCACTGGAACAGATTTTTTAAACTGGAAATCCAAAATGAAATTTATTTAAAATCTGTTAATATTAAATGTTGGGATGTTGTTATCAATGGGTACGATATGGTAGATAGAGATTTTAATTCTTGTGCTACACATATTCTATATTCTTATATTGATGATGATCAATACAGTCTGATCTCCCATTGTTTAACTGCATAGGAAATCTGGACAGCTCTCAATACAAAGTATGGACAAATTGACAACAGCTGCTCAAAACCCCAGGATGACAACTCAGATTCAGATTTATGCTTAACAAGTCATGTAGATGAAACTTCAGATGGATCAGATGATGGAGAATCAACAAATGCTGAAACAGAAAATTTCTCATATGAAGATCTAGTTTACATGTGTCTTGATTTAACAAAATCTGTTGATAAACTCAAATTGAGAAATAAGTCTCTGAAATCTAAAAATTTTGAGATGACCAGCAAAATTGATGATTTGGAATCACAACTTGAATATGTTAAAAATTCTTCAAATTCAGTTTGCAAAAATTGTTTGAAATTGAAGACCAATCTTGTTCATCTCAATAAAAATATTCAAAAGTTTGAAGATGAAATTCTGATCTTAAATGAGAACAAGGTTGAGTTATCAAATTTGAATAACCTTCTACAAAAGGAATTTGAAAATTTTAAAACGGATATAAATTCCAAATTTGAAATTGCTGAAAAGGAGAATTTGTTGAAATCAAATCTGATTTTAGAAGAACTTGAAAATGAGATTGAAAGATTCAAGAAATTTGAGTCTGAAAATCGAAAACATTTTGAATCTGAGATTGCTGATTCCCAAACAAAAATTAATTTGCTTAAAGATGAAAATTTGGTTTTGAAATACGATTTTGAAAGATGTAAGGTCACTGAAAATCGTTGTTCAGATTTATTGAAAGAAAATAGTGATCTTAAAACTAAAATTCAACAACTTGAAACAACTTTGGCAAAATTTTCTAACGGTGAAAAATCTCTGAATATGTTGTTGAAAAATCAATTTTCATCCGGAAATAAAAGTGGACTCGGCTTTGAAAAAAATAACGCTTTTGAAAAACGAGATTCAAATGATTTGAAAAGTCCCTCAAACTGCTTTGGAAATAATTGTTTTGATAATTTGAACTTTGATAATTCCAAAGAATTTTTGAATCAAAAGCAAAATGTGATTTTGTTCTGTAATAAACCATTTAAACATTCTTGGAACCTAAAAGGAAATAAAACGGGCTTCGTTAAGTTTAAACAGATTTGGGTTCCTAAGTGTACAAAGGTTAATTCTGATGGTTTGTTATGCAAATAGGTTTGGGTACCAAAAGTGGTAAACATATTTCAGAGTGGTTTTACAAATTTTGTTAGACCACTTGATTCACTCAACTGCTAGGTACCGGTGATGGTTGAGGAACTGCTATGCTGAAAAGAGGTAGATTTCAAGCTGTTCTATTTTTCTGTATTCTTTACAGTTCCTTGGCTAAGATCTGATGAGTTAGAGATTCTGATTTACACTGGATTCTGGTATGATCTCTAAACTCACCTCTGTAAATATTTTCTATTTTGATTTTTTCCTTTTGTTTATTTCTTCTTCTTTTCCCTTCTATCTCTTTCTTCTGTCTATTCTGATTTGATTTATCACTGCCATATTTTTTTTTTCTTCTTGAATTGCAGTATTCATGATATTCTGGAAATTTGTTTTGCGTGTATAGAACTCTGATACTTTTAATCATTTCCAAATACTGAATTTTTTTTATCTGCAATTGTTTCGAAGTTCATTTTCTGTTTTCTGAATTCCTAACGGTGTTGATGTATTCTTGTTATATCTTGAACACTGTTAATCTGAATTCTAAATTGTTTTGAAGATCTGAAAATTATATGGAAATTCACACACCTTTGTTGTTCTAAGTTTATTCTAATTCATTTTAGAAAAGCTCAAAATATTATACTCATTATAGCACACTGTTATTTACCAGTTGTGACAATTCCAGTAATTTTCAGAATGGCTCGAATATTTTTTTTAAAATGTCTTGTCTCAGTGATACATCTTAAAATTCATTTTTATTCATGATTAGTACAGTTGAAATTAATTTGTTTGAAATCATCTGAAATTCCTGATATTTTGAATATCACACATCTCCTAAATTTGAAATTATCAACCTTGTGTGACTGATTCATTATATCCCAGAACTTGACATTGATTCAAGTGATTTCAAATAAATTACTTTAATTTTCTAGTTCATGAATACCTCTCAAATTTGATGTAAATGATCTGAATTTAATCTCACACTTGTCTAAGATACTTATGAAAATTTCTTTTGTAAATCTGGTCTTGAAATTCACTCTTATTTCATGATTATTTGATATAAATATTTGTTTTTTAAAATCATTTGAAATTATTGATTTATTGAATCTCACACATATCTCGAATCAAAAATTTATAATCTGGTGTGATTGATTCATTAAATTCTGATATTTTCATATTCCTCAAATGATTTCAAGTAAACAATATTTTAATCATTAGATCATGAATCATCATATGTGGCCATCATCTTGACAAGTATGATTTGAAACTATGTTCTGTGTTGCTCTGATACTGCTTTAAAAAATGTTTGTTCTGGAATCACATGCTTGCTGCTCTGATACATGTGCATAATCTATTACCTCGTCTGTTTGGGCTTGGTACTCAAAAATTCTTTTGTCTAGGACATTCTTGTTCAGTATCATGTTAAAATTCCTCGTAAATAGATACACCAAGTGGTATCAGAAGTGCTTATTCTTTTGTTTCACCTATCTGTACTGAGATTCAAATTTTCACCTTGTATAGATCCACACATTTTTTTTGCCTTATACAAATAAATGTGCTAAATTTGTCTGGCTGGGTTTGTGTTTAAAGTTCTTTGGTGTGAGATGTCCATGATAGTCCGTCAGGGTGTAATTAAATTCCTCGATAAAGAAGACTACAATTGGTATCAGCTTTATCACTTATCTTTTTTTTAATTATCTGCACCCTGTATAGATTCATTTTTTGTATAAATCTGTTCAATTTCCTCTTGTAATTGATTTTCAATTTTAAAATTATTTATTGATTATTCATTCAGAAATTGAAATCAATATCCGAATTGAACTGTAGTTATAATTCATCAAAAAATATTATCAGAATTTGAAATTGTGATGAATTGTGACTGCGGTATATTTCACAACAAGAGGAGATTTTATTTAAATATTTTCATGATGGTTGAATATTTATTATAATATCTTTGAACTGGCAATTATTTCACGTCCATCTCCTTTATCTAACACCTGTCAGTCATCCATCATGATTTTATATTAATGTGGAGAGTTTATTTTTTAAATCATCTTGTTTTTAAAACAGTGAAAATTATTTGTGATAGAAATGGGACTATATTATTATTCAGAATTAGTGATAATTGAAAATTTTCAATAATCCCGGTACAGTCGAGCATATTTCATAATACAATTAATTTTGAAATTTATTTCACAGTCCATCTCTGTACCTACCACATTTCTATCATCCATATTTGGTTTTATATACGGAGGAGTTTTTTTTTTCTTTTTAAAGCTGAAATGATAAATATATATTTAATACATAAGTTTTGTCTCTAATCTCATTTAAAAATCCAAGCTCTGGTCATGCATGGTTATGAGACGACTTATAATTTAAGTTGCGATTGACCCCATTTAAAAATCCAAGCTCTGGTTATGTGTGGTCAGTGTGCTCTTAAATAAAAAATAAATAAAAAGGAAATAAAGTGCTAAAAATAGAAATTAATCTGAAATTCTCCTCAGTGTATAAAAACCGACCTATCAATCCATCTTTCTAATCTGTGAAATGTGTTGAAATATTATGACGTATTATGATTTGTTGATTGATAGATATTGGGATTTGAGATTATTTGATCTTGTCACTTAAATTGAATTATTAATTATAGCTCAAATCCATCACTGTTTTTGTGCTTTATTTTTATAAAAATCCTTTGAAAATAATTGGAAATGAATTGTTTTTAAAACTCTCTCCATCTTATGTAAAATTCATCGTATATCCGTCATTTTCTACAATGTGAAATATGCCACCTATTCTTAGAATATTATGATTTTTGTTTGACTGATTGAAATTTATGATGACCGTTCTTCCTCTTAAGCTGAAATTATATTTTTAGTCAATTTTCATCTGTATTTTTAAAATCTGTATCCTTTTGATGATAACAAAAGGGGGAGAATGAATTAGATTTTGATTTATGAGTGAATATTTTATAAATATTTTTACTTTTGAAAATACATTATCATTCAGTTCCATTCACTCATGCACAGTTATAGGGGGAGTTTTCTGTTGTAGGGGGAGCTAATAAATAGGGAGAGTTCATTTTTCACTTTAAAACACATTTGTTGGATTCAAAATCTTTTATTTGTTTGTCATCATCAAAAGGGGGAGATTGTTGTATAAGACGCAGTCGTATACACTATTATATGATTTTTGTTTGATGATAACAACCAAATATATATATATATATATATATTATAAATGTGTTTGTTATTGTACTGTAAAAGTAAAAGTGAGGAGTAAAAGTGTTCTATATTTACATCACAGACAGGAATGTAATATTTATATTTAAATAAAATACATTTGTATAGAAATTAAAATATTTACTGTATTTTATTTAAAAATATAAATATTATATTTCTAACATTCAAACAGTACATCTATTTTAACTCCACTATTTAATCACTTCACTGATATTGTACTTGTAAATAAACTGTGTAGAATAGACAAGTTTGTTTGACAAGAATAAAATAATATTTTATTTCAAATAATTTTGTTTATTACAAACTTCAGTACAATTCATATACATACACAGCTCATCACTACAACACTCACTTTGTTTACACAACTCATACATACATTCTTTCACATTGACACATATACAGACACATTGAAACAATTCACTGACTCAACACTGTCTTCAGTCTTCATTGTTAGTCCAATCTTCACAGTCTTCTAGTCAGTCTTCAGTCAGTCCAATCTTCTTACCTGTCACATGAAACACACACACACAGAGTACACTGCAATAGAAATAAAAACTGTATTCATGCAAATATAAATTAAAAAAAGATAAAATTTATTTGCCTCAGTTTTCTGGTGTGTTTCTCGTCATTTTTCATGACTTGATCTGATTCATCTGTGTCTAGACAGACAGTTTGTATATGTACAGGGACATGAAATTTTCTGATGGCTGCAAATACACACGTGTATAAATACACGTGTGCACTGCCACGCCAATCAATATGCAACTGAGGAGTAGCCACGTGGACCATCTCAACTCAGTGCATGTGTATACAATTCAGCATGATTTTCAAAACAGTTGTGAACAAGTAAAAGTGGTCGAGCCATGAAATGGTGCAAAAACATACAAAGCATGGACAATGCAAGGAAACATGGATGGTGATCAAGTCGATACACATGTTCACAAGATCAACACAGCATGGTTTAATATCAACCAATTGGAAGAATAGCGTTTCAACATGGAGCATAGACAAGTGTGCAATAGCAAATAATGGAGCATGGTGCAAATGTAAAAGACAATCATGTGGACTAGTCACATAGCAAATGATTGTGCAAACATACATGTATATATGGTTCAGCAGTGTCAAAGTGGTTCATCTTAGCTAACATGAAGTCATAAGTTCAGCAGTAAAGTTCAACTACAAACAACATAGTACAAATGGCACTAGAAGCATGTGGTCGAGTACAAGGGTCGAGCCATGCACAAATAAATGAAGTGCAAACAGGGTGACAAGCATCGTTGGCAAATGCTTGGAGCATTCTGGTTTACATTGATGACCAAGGCATAAGTGTACAGTATCAGTTTTTTTATATAGTTTTGCTCAAGCATACACAACAGCATGGTGGTGTACATCATAATATATATTCTCAGAGCAATCATTATGCATGGTGGAATTTATGATAAAGGAAGTGCAAATGAATATAAACTGGATGTATATGGTCAGTGAATCAGATGCAGTTTACAATGAAAGGTTCGGAAATGGTTCACAACAGTTGGAGCAAAAGTGACAATGCCAAATTAAAGCACTCAAGTTATTTAGCAAGAAAATTTTGGATTGTCATAAATTCATCAATTCAAAAATCCCTGAAATTATGCAAGGGAATCATGCCATATTTAACCAAGTCGAGGCACACAACAATGCATGGTGCAAACTGGAATTGCATAAGTTAAGGAATACATTCAATGTTCATCACAAAAGGGAATTGGCGCAAATCTTTTTTAAGGAGGTGCAGAAAATACGTTTCCAGAAAGAAACTCATGATTTCTCGATAGTTTTTCTTTTTAAAAAGGAAAATGAATCAATTATTTCCAGAGAGAACATATATGGCAAATGGTAATTAGAAAATTAACAAGCATGTTTTTGGTAGGATTTCTTTTGAATTGATTCCAGCCTTTTAGTATACAAAAATGGCAAGAAATAAATCTGTGTGCCCGTTTTTTTTTTCAAATCAAGTTGATGCTTAATCAAGAGGCAAAGAAATTTCATCGAAGGCCAATTTGAAGACCAGGTACACAATTTCAATCAAGGTAATTTCAAAAGAGGAAACCGCAATAAATCAGGGACAAATCAGCCGAGTCATACGATGAAATCAGAGAGCTTAATTAGGATTTCTAAAATCCTATTTTAACACCAATCATCACAGGCAATTTGAGTATCGAAACCACAAATATTTCAATCAAAAATTGAAACCAAGCATCGCAAATTCAAGCAAAGAATTAAATCCGTATTACTCACAATTTTTTAGAGTTTCGTTCAAGTGAGAACTCTAGCAAATCGACATCAGGAAGCAAGCTACAAAGACAAGAGCCTTCAGAGATCAATATTTCAGAAGCAATCAATTTTGAATTGGGGATTTTTGAGAAAACCCTAATCCTTTGTTTACGGCCGCCATTTTCAATTTCCAGAAGACAAAAGGAGATCGGGCAAAAGCAAAAAGAATGGGGTCGGCCAAGTATTCATGGGCTAAGCCATGTTTGCCAATGAAAAAGGGATGACCCTTTATTTATTTATTTCCTTGGGTTTTCTATTTTGTTTTTCTTTATTTTGCATCGTATTTTATTTTGTTGTGTAAAAACCGCCTGAACAGTTTTTCTAGTGTCTGTAAAAACTAGGGGAATCAGTCAGGGTATTGACTGACAGTAGACAGAGTCTGTAAAAATCTGGGTTACTGGTTACGAGGTCGTAAACAGGGAAATCTGATCGAGGGGATATCGGTCAGTCTAGGGATTTGAGCATAGGGTTAGGACAGGAGCAGGTGCTGCGAGTGTACATCGTCTTATATGCGGGATCTATTTATAACACCTAGTAGAAACCTTAGGAATGCAGCAGTAGGCAGGGTTTTGCCGATGCTGGGTATATCTGTGTGTGATTTATTTTCTGCACTTTTATTTCTGCTTCATTCTGTGATTTGTTTATTCTGTCAGTTTTTCAATTCAGTTTAAAAACCGTGATAAACCCTATTCACCCCCTCTAAGGTTAATCTAGATCCTACAGTTTTAAAAGTAACTAGAGGTTTCAATAATTGAATTGGAATGGAACGTGATTTTGGGTTTATAGTTGACCGTGTTTAAAATGACATTGGTTATTTAATCCAATTAAAGACAGAATATGATTTCCCAAGTTAAATAATCATCGATAGTGATTATTGGGAAGATTAAAACCAAGTGGAGTTTTAATGAATCATTAATTAGATTGAAATGATCGAGAATGGAGTATCACCAGTTTTGCTCCAGGCGATAGTTAAATCTTTAATTAGATTTGAACGTGAAATGGTAATTGAATTTACTGATAACACTGTGGTGTAAGATATGAAGTACGACCAGTTTTACTTCATGGGATGAATAGGTTGGGATTGGGAAATAAAAAAAATGATTACTACGGTGTGGTTCGCTAATCCCAACTAATTTGAATTGATATTCAAAAGAAGATTAAAGAATAAATTTAAAGAATTTATCTTTGATAAAATTAATGGGAACCTTTCCCAAAGTATGAGAATATTTGAATAAAAGAATATTCTGAATTGGAATGAGGCGTATGTTGTGTTTGTGTAACACTTGTTTATTATGCATGCGAGTTATTCAGAAAGACCGGGTTTATTCCATTCTAAATAACTGATTCGACGTGGTGTCGAGGATGAAGACGGTGTTTGAAGACCGGAGGTCTTCACATCGTTTGGGTGATTACTGATGATCTTAATTGGGTTGTACACCCAATAGGAGGGAATCAGTTGGTGATCGTCCAGACGTACTTGGAGATCGATGGATATGTGAGGTACAAGGTGCCTCCGGTTTCGTTCAGACCTAAACGAACTTGTAAATGGACTGTGTGTCTGACATTGGATTTTATTCTGTGTGATTGATTTCTATTAAATATATATCTATTTGACGGCAGAGAATTTATTCTCTTGCTTAACGCCCTTCTCTGGGACGTATGAGCTCAGGGGTTATATATTGATGGATATCAATCGCATGGAGTGAACTGCCTGTGTGGCATGCCTAAGTGGCAATTGATCAAGGCTTCTGTTGAAAAGCAAAGTCTTGTGGT
Source organism: Allium sativum (assembly GCA_030737875.1). Lineage (NCBI taxonomy): Eukaryota > Viridiplantae > Streptophyta > Magnoliopsida > Asparagales > Amaryllidaceae > Allium > Allium sativum. The sequence goes on along the minus strand of CM060910.1, from coordinate 195,049,761 downwards.
TGATGATCAAAGCACCGCCTATGGGGCATAGCTTTGTGTAACATTGATTCGCGATCCTCACACCCCGGTTGTGAACCAGAAATGGGAGAGGACATCAGGGAGGGCATGCGTTTCCTTCTAGCTAGAAGTGGCGTCAGTGGTTTTACACGCCCCGACGAGTTTGACTTATGTGGTTGTTGTTGTTGCGAGGCGCCTCGGATATATCGATGACTGTGTGGAGCCGATGGAGTCATTGGATTCATTGACACCCCAAAGGGTGGGGAAACGCATTGTTCAGGCATTTTAATCCACATCGGTGGACCAGCCATGACGATCCAAGGGCCCACCTGAGTCTGGGTCCTAAGGGGTGGGCAAAAGCGTCTCAAATTGGTAGAGGACTATCTTTTGCCTCGGTTCATAGATGGAAATCCAATTTCCAATACGTGACTTTGCTGTTTTGATTGTAGAACCTATATATGGCGACATAGTGGTATGGGGCACTTATGCTGTCTATGATTGATACTTATGATTGAAATTGTTTTGACACTATACACTTATAGTAATAATAAAAGATGAGATTTAGCGTATCAAGCATTCTTGGCTATTATAAGGTAAAAACCCTATCCTCCGGCTTGTGTGATGGGGTGTAGGTCGTATAATAGCTTCATTGTTCTTTATTTAGCATTGCGCTGTCATTTTATGCACTGGTGTTCTTGGGAGGAAACCCATTCCATGTTATAGGGCATGGTCCCTTGATTTAACTAACTTTAAAATAAGATTAATAACTGATTTAGTTCTCAAACCAGTCACATGACTGACCTGGAGTTTAATGTTTTAACCTAAACTCTAGGTGCCCTTATTTTCGACACGGGCAGCTAGTAGTTGGGTTTTGTAGATTTATATTCACAGGATCCTGGTTTACAGCTGGAACGATACTCGGAAAGCTCTGTATCCGTGTATTACTTCTAGTTGTGCTTTGTATTATTTTTCCGCTACTATGTATTTAGATGTAATTTAAATCTCTGATATTTGTGATGTATATTATTTATTCATTCTCTGTATATTCTTGTAATCTCTGATGAATTATTGTAATAAGCAATGAAATGTTCTTCTGTTTGCGTTCTTTTGTGTGTTGTTCTCGAACTATCCGGGCTTTCTTTACTGGGGAAGTTACGGGTTTTCACACTTGGTATCAGAGCTTTGGTTTACAGAGCTCGGAGAACAAGACACGTTAGAACCAAACGAAAGAATTCATCAGAGATTGGATTAGCAATATCCAACGGGAACGACTCGTTAGAGATGGGATCAGTAGTATCCTAGAACGAGTGTGAAGAGTAATATTTTGAAAATTAAAATGAAAACAAGTTTTGTTTTGAAAATTTAATTCAATTATTCGTATTTGATTATTTATTATTGAATTTGGACAATCCAATATATAAAGGTTTTCCATACACATCTGATCCACGGGTATTTGAAGTTTTAATATACTGGATAGATATAGAATCACACTTTAGTCACCCAGGGGATAATCCTGATGATGGTGCATCATCATCAGCATTTATATTCGAGTGTCGAAGGTGGGATATCTATATGATTCCAATTGATTGGTGTGAGAACCAAAATTATATGGGTCCGTTGTTGTGATTTGGCACCAAAAATGTGATTTTTGACTATATATCAAAGTTATGAATTTAAAATGATAATCAACTAATTGATTGCTGATTGTGTTGTTTGATTATTGTTGTGATTAAGTAAATGTTGAACCTTTAGCCGAATTGAGACAAATAGTGAGTGTATTGAAAATTAGTTGCATTTGCATGCATATACATGTACTTACATTGAACAGTTTATAGCAAGGAGGCTAGAGCAGAAGAATAAAATTGTTTGCCTGACAAATAGTTACATGTTTACTAATTTATTGGGTTTTGGATGATTTTATGAGCCATTGGCTAGCCGCTTGGCTGTTTCTTTTTCTTTTTGGATTGATGAGGGCCATGGGGGGCTATTTGAAATATCCCGAAGCTCCCGGTGCAGAGGAGGTTATAGCGAATTTTTTCGAAAATTTAGGGTGTTAGCCAAATTTTTGAAAAATTTGAAAATTTCTTAGAAACTGAAAAGTTGAAGAACTTAAGCCGTAAAGAAAATAATGGAAGTTGATTTTGTTTGTTAAACAACTTTCAGCTTCGTTCCGTTTTGGGGATGAAAAGTTTTAGTGAATATTAGGCTCACGTCCCTATTTTGAAACTTAATTAGGCTCACATCCGGTCATAAACTTAATATAAATTAGGTCCCTGTTTTCAAAACTTACAAAATAATATTATAAAAAAATTCGTAAATTAGTAATAAAATAATTTATGCATTATACAAAAAATTCAGTTCAAAAAACAACAAAAATAATGTCAGAAAGAAGAAAACAGCAAAAAAAAAGAAAAAACTGCAGTTAAATGCATAATATTATGCACCTTTTTGATTTTATTGCATGCGTATATGCAATTATTGCAGTTCTTCCAGCGGATAGATTTAACATAATTTTTCAGTTCATTTTTATTTGCATCCAAATGTGCAAATTTCTCAAAAAAATGCACACATGTGTGCAACATTTTTATAGGATAAAAAGTAGGGACCTAATTTATAAAAAAAAACAAAGTTCTGAAAATTTTTAAACTCGCCCCCTATTTTATTTTTTCCGCCTTTTTGTATTTTTTTAAAAAAATGTGCGTACGTTCTTAAAAAAAAAAAATTCTAAAATATGGAAATAATGTCAAGAATCTACGGAAATCGAAAAAAAATAGTTGCATACATTTATGCAATTATTACTAATAATTGCATATATGTATGCAACTTTTCTGTAAGCTGTTTTCAGATTAAAATCTGAAAATAAACCTGCACAAATGTATGCAAGTATTTGAAATTTTTGCGCACATGTATGCATTTATTTGCATGAATAAAAATCAACGAAGATGTATGTAGTGAAAAATATGCACGGATGTATGCAGGAAAGTGATATATGTGCATACTATTATGCATTTAACTGGAAATTTCGTTTTTTTTTGTTTTTTTGATTTTTGACGCCTTCGTCGATGGTTTTTTGTTCTGAATTTTTTAGTGTTTACATGTTTTATTTAAATCGAATTTACGTGATTTTTTTATATTTTTTTGATGACTTTTCAGAAAATAGGGACCTAATTTACAATAAGTTTATGACCGGTTTTTTTTATATTTTGAAACTTAATAGGGACCTCTAAAAAACGCACCCAAAGTTTTAAGTGGGGGAGATTGTAATAACCGGGAAATCTGAGCCAATTTAAATTTTTTAATTTGGCAATTTTAGTGAATTTTGAATATTTAAAATGAAATATTTTAAATAATAACAAGGAGAAAATTATTTTGAATGGAATTAGAACGTATATATTCATTTGAATCGTCGTTAGAATATAAATATTTATTTAAAATTATAAAAGGAATTGAAAATGGCGCGGTAGTTTGAAAATTCGATTTCAAAGTTCAAATGAATGTACAGGATTCAAAATAAACCGTATTTTAGCGAAACCAAAAATATTTGAATCTATTTGAGAATATCTTTCCAACGAATTTGAAAAATTGAAATTTCATAGCGGGGATAAAAAGTTATGTCCAATTGAAAATTCAGAATAGTCGCTATGGAATTCTGGCCCTTAGAAATGAAAATTTTGCAAACGACATCGGTTTTTGACGAAACCACTTTTGTTGGATCCGTAATGTCAAATTATTGCTAGATTCCAAAATTCGTAATTTTCTGAATCTATATGTGAGCGTGGCGAAGTAAAACGCGTTTGACCAGTTTTAGTTGATTTTAATCGAGTGGAAAATGGCCATTTTTTAAACGGTCTTGGAATTCGATGAAATTAGTTTTGTTAGGACCGTATCGTCAATACGAAGCAAGAAAATATTTTTGGGAACTTTTAGAGTCAGTATGTGGCCCCGACAAATTGAAATGCGCATTCAAATTCAATATATATATAGTTATATTCTGATTTTGACAAAAACTGATCGAAACAATCGAATCAGCTTGCGATACCTATCCCATTGTGTTCGAAATGGGGATAATTAGCTATGGACGACAGTCGGTGGGTTCGATTTCGAGGTTGAAATAAAAAGTTTCTTTTTGAAATTAAATAATTAAAAAAATAAAAAAATAAAAAACTCCCTCTCTCTCCCTATACTCTCTCAGCCCCCTCCCCCCCCCGACCTTCGATTAGAAAAGAAAAAAATCCTAAAAACCTAATCGCGTCGCCTCTGGCGTCTCCACCTCCGACCAACCAACGTCGCGCACCCCCTTCTCCAGCCGTCCTGCCTCCTCCTCCTCTTTCTCTCTCCTCCCCAAGCCCCACGTCGCCCAAAACCCGCTACACCCCTTTCCAGCCCACCATGGCCCCACTCCGACCACCCATGGCCAACAACAACACCTTGCCGCCCTCCTCGACTACCAGCGCCCCTCCCCTTCCTCTCTCTTCCCTCCTTTCCACTCATTTCTCTCTCCATCCCCATTCAAGACCCAAAACCGGATCTGAAGCTGCCGCTACCTCCCTTGGGCCCACCACCGGCTGCTAGAGCTTCCCTCGATCGCCTACGCCCCTGCGCCATCAGCAGCTGTCCGCCGCTATGCCACCAAGTCCAACCGTGGCCCTCCTCGACTAAAGGTGCGATTTTTACACCAAAATTTCGAGCTTTTAAATACAATTGTTATTTGTATAGCATTGGAAAACAAATTACGGTTTATATATACATATAGATTTGATAGAAAGCTGTGAAATCTACTATACGAAAAATATGATTTTTAGCTAAGAAAAGTTGCGATTTTTATTGAAATAAAAATATGATCTTTCATATATATATATATATATATATATATATATATATATATATATATATATATAACGATAAAAATTTGATTTTTTTCATATATATAGTGGCAAGTAAAAATATAGTTTTTAGCCATGTTAGAAAATTCGATTTTTAAATATTTGAAGTAGCGATAAAAATTCGACTTTTACATATTTGAAGTAGCGATAAAAATTCGATTTTTATATATATGAAGTGAAGATAAAGATGTGATCTTTATAGAAGTAGCAATGTAAAAATACGATGTAGGGAATAAAAAATATGATTTCTATATGATTAGTGAATCAAAAATATAATTTTTATATAGTGAAAAGAATAAAAATGTGATTTTTATATACATGACAATAATATAAAAATGCGATTTTTATATATGTAGTGGATACGATCGACGAAAGTGACAAAAGGCGAGCACGGCGAAGATGTTCTACGTATGAAGAGTCGTGGCATTTGGTTTAGCTTTCGATGAGAACTCCTCACTTTTATTTTGATTTCTTGTTGAAATATGTACTAGGATGCAGACGGTGCTTAGTAGCACCCGACACCCGTCGTCCACAGACCGTGGACGACTTGTATGCTTGTGTGATTGTTTGTGTTGTGAAATAAAATATATATATTCGTGTGTTGAAATAAAAAATATATTCATGTGTTGAAATAAAATATATATTCATGTGTTGAAGTAAAATATATATTCATGTGTTGAAATAAAATATATATTCATGTGTTAAAGTAAAAATATATATTCATGTGTTGAAATAAAATATATATTCGTGTGTTGAAATAAAATATATATTCGTGTGTTGAAATAAATTATATATTCATGTGTTGAAATAAAATATATATTCATGTGTTGAAATAAAATATATATTCGTGTGTTGAAATAAAATATATATTCATGTGTTGAAGTAAAATATATATTCATGTGTTGATATAAAATATATATTCATGTGTTGAAATAAAATATATATTCATGTGTTGAAATAAAATAAATATTCGTGTGTTGAAATAAAATATATATTCATGTGTTGAAATAAAATATATATTCATGTGTTGAAGTAAAATATATATTCAGGTGTTAAAATAAAATATATATTCGTGTGTTGAAATAAAATATATATTCATGTGTTGAAATAAAATATATATTCATGTGTTGAAATAAAATATATATTCGTGTGTTGAAATAAAATATATATTCATGTGTTGAATAAAAATATATATTCATGTGCTGAAATAAAAATATATATTCATGTGTAGAAATAAAATATATATTCATGTGTTGAAGTAAAATATATATTCATGTGTTGAAATGAAATATATATTCATGTGTTAAAGTAAAAATATATATTCATGTGTTGAAATAAAATATATATTTGTGTGTTGAAATAAAATTTATATTCGTGTGTTGAAATAAATTATATATTCATGTGTTGAAATAAAATATATATTCATGTGTTGAAATAAAATATATATTCGTGTGTTGAAATAAAATATATATTCATGTGTTGAAGTAAAATATATATTCATGTGTTGAAATAAAATATATATTCATGTGTTGAAATAAAATATATATTCGTGTGTTGAAATAAAATATATATTCGTGTGTTGAAATAAAATATATATTCGTGTGTTGAAATAAAATATATATTCAGGTGTTGAAATAAAATATATATTAATGTGTTGAATAAAATATATATTCATGTGTTGAAGTAAAATAAATATTCATTTACAAATCGAACAATTTGTTTATGTACACCGATTTGACTGATATTGATTGGGACGATAAATTTTACATATCACCCAACTACACAAATAAAAATATGTGTTTGTTGATTTGAAACCCCACACGGGTATTGGGATGATATTTGACGTACACTAATCCCGATTGTTTAGTTGTATGTCAATCGATGGGTTGACAGACTGTGTCAGCGTTAATTATTGATATTTAATGCTTATGTACTTGTGTGGTGCACTCTGGATGATGGTTGATGATTTATCGTTGCTATTATATACATGTGTTGTAGAAAATCCATATAATTAACATTATATGGTAATTGATTGGGCCTCATTCCAATTTGGAAAATAAGGAATATTATAAAAATGAATTCATGTGTTGAATAGAAATAAATTCATGTGTTGAATAGAAATAAATTCATGTATTGAATAGAAATAAATTCATGTGTTGAATAGAAATAAAAATTCATGTGTTGAATAGAATAAATATTCATGTGTTGAATAGAATAAATATTCATTTGTCGAATAGAATAAACATTCATGTGTTGAATAAAAGCCGTGTTGACTAGATTGACGCTATTTTGATGTGAACAATATTTATATCGATTTTATTCATTTTTAAAATGAATATAGAAAAGAAAGTGATTTCAAAATATAACGTTTTGAAAATATTATCATTTGTATATCGATGATGTGGAATATTCAATTTTGATTCGAAATTGAATATGAAGTTGAAATCGTTTCGAAAACGAATTTAAAACGATTTATAAAGTTAGTTTTGAAAGGAAATCGACGATATATATATATATATATATATATATACTATATATATAATGGCCTGAATAGAACGCGCCGTGCCGTGACAGTTCGCAAATTTCAACCTTTGACTTCGAATGGATATTACGGGAGATCCGACCATCAGATTCTCTTAAAACCAGAACCGTTGGGTTCGTGTCGAAAAGAGCTTTCTAACGGATATTAGAAATTAGAAATCTAACAGTTGGATTTGGAATTATGTCCAAATCAAATTTGGAAAAGGTCGTTGTAAGTGCAGTTTGATGGCCGTTGATGGAATTCGACTGTATGGGCCTTGATAAAATTATTAAAAATGGTAATAATTTGTGTAAAATCATAAGAAATGATTTATGAAGAATTGAGGTGAAAAATTCCAAGTTTAAAAATATAAAAATAGGTTTTTTATCGAAATGAACTAGTTTTGAACTAGAATAATAATTTATTTATTTTTAAATAAATAAATTGGACTTGAAGGGGTTTTAAAAGTAAGCAGAAGTTTCAATAATTAAATTGGAATGGAATGTGATTTTGGGTTTATAGTGGACCGTGTTTTAAGTGACATTGGTTCTTTAACCCAGTTAAAGACAGGATATGATTTCCCAAGTTAAATAATCATTGATAGTGATTATTGAGAAGATTAAAACCAAGTGGAGTTTTAATGAATCTTTAATTAGATTGAAATGATCAAGAATGGAGTATCACCAGTTTTGCTCCAGGCGATAGTTAAATCTTTAATTAGATTTAAACGTGAAATGGTAATTGAATTTACCGATAAAACCGTGGTGTTAGATATGAAGTACGACCAGTTTTACTTCATGGGATGAATAGGATGGGATTGGGAATAAAATAAATGATTACTGCGGTGTGGTTCGCTAATCCCGACTAATTTGAATTGATATTCAAAAGAAGATTAAAGAATAAATTTAAAGAATTTATCTTTGATAAAATTAATGGGAACCTTTCCCAAAGTATGAGATTATTTGAATAAAAGAATATTCTGAATTGGAATGAGGCATATGTTGTGTTTGTGTAACACTTGGTTATTATGTACGCGAGTTATTCTGAAAGATCGGGTTTATCCCATTCTGAATAACTGATTCGATGAGGTGTCGAGGATGAAGATGGTGGTTGAAGACCGGAGGTCTTCACATCATTTGGGTGATTACTGATGATCTTGATTGGGCTGTACACCCAAGAGGAGGGAATCAGTTGGTGATCGTCCAGACGTACTTGGAGATCGATGGATATGCGAGGTGCAAGGTACCTCCGGTTTCGTTCAGACCAAGAACGAACTTGTAAATGGACTGTGTGTCTGACATTGGATTTTATTCTGTATGATTGATTTCTATTAAATATATATCTGTTTGGCGACAGAGAATTTATTCTCTTGCTTAACGCCCTTATCTGAGATGTACGAGCTCAAGGGTTATATATTGATGGATATTAATCGCATGGAGTGAACTGCCTGTGTGGCATGCCTAAGTGGCAATTGATCAAGGCTTCTGTTGAAAAGCAAAGTCTTGTGGTTGATGATCAAAGCACCGCCTGTGTGGCATAGCTTTGTGTAACATTGATTCGCAAGCCTCACACCCCGGTTGTGAACCAGAAACGGGGGAGGACATCGGGGAGGGCATGCGTTTCCTTCTAGTTAGGAGTGGCGTCAGTGGTTTTACACGCCCTGACGAGTTTGACTTATGTGGTTGTTGCTGTTGCGAGGCGCCTCGGATATATCGGTGACTGTGTGGAGCCGATGGAGTCATTGGACTCATTGACACCCCAAAGGGTAGGAAACACAGCGTTCAGGAATATTAATCCACATCGGTGGACCGGCCCTGACGATCCAAGGGCCCGCCTGAATCTAGGTCCTGAGGGGCAGGCTAGAACGTCTCGAATCGGTAGAGGACTATCTTTTGCCTCGGTTCACAGATGGAAATCCAATTTCCAATACGTGACTTTGCGGTTTTGATTGTAGAACCTATATATGGCGACATAGTGGTATGGGGCACTTATGTCGTCTATGATTGATACTTATGATTGAATTTTTTTTGACATTATACACTTATAGTAAGAATAAAAGATGAAATTTAGCGTATCAAGCATTCTTGGCTATTATAAGGTAAAAACCCTATCCTTCGGCTTGTATTGCATTGTGTCATGGGACCTGGGCCTTATAATAGCTTCATTGTTCTTTATTTAGCATTGCGCTGTTATTTATGCACTGGTGTTCTTGGGAGGAAACCCGTTCCATGTTATATGGCGTGGTCCCTTGATTTACCTAATTTTAAAATAAAGATTAATAACTGTTTTAGTTCTCACACCAGTCACATGACTGACCTGGAGTTTATTGTTTTAACCTAAACTCTGGGTGCCCTTATTTTCGACACGGGCAGCTAGTAGTTGGGTTTTGCAGATTTATATTCACAGGATCCTGGTTTACAGTTGGAATGATACTCGGAAAGCTCTGTATCCGTGTATTACTTCTAGTTGTGCTTTGTATTATTTTTCCGCTGCTATGTATTTAGATGTAATTTAAATCTCTAATATTTGTGATGTATATTATTTATTCATACTCCGTATATTCTTGTAATCTCTGATGAATTGTTGTAATAAGCAATGAAATGTTCTTCTGTTTGCGTTCTTTTGCGTGTTATTCTCGAACTATCCGGGCTTTCCTTACCGGGGAAGTTAAGGGTTTTCACACATACCCCATGGAATGGGAATGTGGTAGCAAAAGCATTAAGCAGGAAGATAATGACTTTGATTCCATTATTTGTAGAGTGGTATAATTTGGAGTTCGTGTCAACGTTCGATTTTAGAACATCTACGGATTTTGCACCCAGATTATTGGCATCGTTGGAGGTGTAACCTACTCTATTAAAGCGCATTGGATCCAGTTAGCGCAAAGATCAGCAGTTAGTGGATATCATGGACCGTCTCAGAAGAGGAAAGACCTCCAGTCACCTTTCTAGGTATTTTGTAGATGAGGGAGGGTGGCTACATTGTGATGGGAGTTTCTGTTTTCCTAGAGTTGATGATTTGTTCAGATCAGTTTTAGATGTGGCTCATCACTTTCAGATGACTATCCATCCTAGCGGTGATAAGATTGATATGAGGAGGGTTTTTCATTAGATAGGGATGAAGAAAGATGTGGAAACCCAGTGAACCACAAAGAAGCAACTCCCTCGAATAAAAAGGAAAGTAACTGCACTTTAGAATATCTATTGCTCTTGCACCATTCATGGCTACTCATACATGTACAAGAATTAGTTTAGGTCCAAAGTTCCATTATATGCGGGGATCGTGGGAAGATTTTTTTTTTTTTTAATATTCAACATCCGTTATCTCATAAATGAATAGGGGTTTGACTTGGACTGAGGCCCCTATCCTTCTCTACATCCTTTCTAGCCATATTTTCCTACATAATCCTCTTTATCATTGCAACGATATATTCCTCGCTTGCGTTGTTCTCCATTTGTATAGCACCCTCGAGTATTTGACTTTGGAAATGCTCCTGATTATATAATTGAGACCTAGGTTCTTTAGCGGGAGAACCATCCTAGTGGAATTCAGCAATCTAGGAGGAGGTTGTACCACCAGTTGAATGACGATAGCTTGATTTCCAATTTGAGCATTTACCTCGACTTCAATGTTTTCCAAGTTCTAATCATGGTCCTTGTCAGATGCGGACATTCTGTCCAGATCTTAGAAAATATCTTTAATAAGACTCTAGGTCAGTTTAAAGTTGAGATTTTTGAGGAGTGATAGCTTCATTCACATCAGCTAAATTTTTGTTTACATCCATATCATGAGCTCTATCTCCTTGAGTTTGGTTCCTTCTAAGCATATTGGAAGCAGATGAATTTGCATGCTTTTCTAGCTTTCGAATAGGTTAGATTTGAAGCATTTACCATGATCTTTCACAAACCTCTCCTTTGAACTTTTCTTTGGTGCTTTCAAAGTCCTTTCCTGCTCTTTCGAAAGCACTTATCTTAGGCTTTCGATGTCCTTATTTCATATTTTAATCCTAGAGCGTATTTCGGCTAAATTTGGCCCTTTAGTATGAAAGAAGTTTATGTTCTTCAAAACAAAATTCTAGTTGCTTATTTCACTTATGAAGTTCATGACTAGCAACATCTTTGTTAGTTTATTTGACTATTTAATGCATTGTAAGGAAAAAAATTTAATCTAGTAATACTATGTTCAAGAAATATCTAAGGCCCAAGTCCACACTTGGATGTATGTAATTTAATTAAAGTCTTAGATCCCAAATTCAGACTTTAATAAATAGTCTTGTAATTGTCATATGAAAATAGTAGGTAAATAATTGAATTGACACCTAAATTTGGGTGTTATGGGATTTAGAAATTATTGTTTGAAAAGCAATAAAAGCTGGGAAGCTCATATTTGGAAACTAATAAGAAGTTCTCATTATGGAGATGTTTAGAATATTTTTGTGATAATAATGTAATTCCCAGAACCCATATCGGGGATTTTAATAAGAAATCAAAAAAATTCTCTTTTGGAAATAATTGATAATATGAATCTTTTCTGGAAATAATAATTGAAGATCCAAAATTTGGATCTGCATATTAATTGAGAAGCCCAAAAATGATTAGATTCCTTTTTTGATACTTAAAATAGAGGTTCCAAAACCCAAATTGGATATTTAATTAAGAAGTCTAGAAATCCTCTTCTATACATAATAGAAGACCAGAATCTTTGTCCAATAATATGAACAGAAGACCCGAAACCCATATTTTTGTATTTTAATTAAGTAGTCTAGAAACCATCTATTGAAAATAACAGAATAACAAAATTTCAGTCTGGACTAAAATGGAAGACCCAAAACCTAGATTCGAGTATTAATAATTTTATCTTTTTTTCTTTATTTTATGTTGCCTTCCAGGCTTTGACTAATTAATCACTTAACACGTCATTCTTATGGCATTGACGTCCTTTAAACTTTGTGTTTCATTTTTAGGGAAGAGGTAATGGCGTGCTCATCTTAGAGAAGAGGCGGTGGCGTGTTCATCTTAGAGCAGAGGCAGTAGCCATTTTAGTCTGATACTTAGTGTACCCTTCTCAGGGTAGAGGCATAGCATAAACATTTTAGGGCAGAGGCGGTGGCGTGCTTATCTTAGAGCAGAGAAAGTGAAAATTTTTGTTTGATACTTGGCGTATGTTTGAGTCAAAATTGGCTCAAACACCAAGGATGCTCTGGAAGCACTTCACCAAACTGTTAGACTTAAGGTAATAGGGCCGTAATCACTAAAAAGCAAAGTAAAAGACAAGAGAATTTATAGTGGTTCGATCTTAGGTAGAACTACGTCCACTTTGGCAAGGATTTCATTACGACATTAATGGTTATAAGACATAGAATCTCTCTTTGTACATTCATATTCTCTTATTACAAGTAAATCTCACTTAAATCTATGTAATTTGGTGGAGAAATGATTCGACCCGTGGAGAAATGGTGAAATCGATGGAGGAATTGTGAGAAATCTTCAAACGCAAGGAGGATGAAGGAGGATCTTCAATCTCTAGAACCCTTGGTTGATCTCGACGGAAGCAATGGTGGATTTAGCTCTAGATCTTTGCTTAGAAGAGTTAGGTGATGTTTAGGATCACTTGGAATGAGAGAGGAAGCAATTAGGCAGCCCTTCAGGGTGGTGGAAATCGATCCCTTTTGTGGTGGAAGCCATGGCCTATTTGTATGTGAGCACCCCCGAAAAAATGAGCTGAAATTCATATATTCAAGCTACGGGTCGCTTATCTCTTTAATTATGAAAATGCCACCGCCTATCTGTAACCAACTGTTGACAACTGTATCCAGCTATCCCTTGTGAGCGAGCATCATATGCGCGAGCAGGTTGAATGGGTGAATGGGTGGTGAGTGTACGAGCGACCGATCAGGGCTGCAGGCCAGGTGTAACTGCGACCAACCAAGAATTAGCATAGGCCTTTCCCTGATCGAGTGGTAGGTGATATCTGAGTGAAGCAGTGGTATCTGAGTGAAGAGTGAACAAGCGAGTAGTATAATAGATGCGGGCGAGCAAAGGGTGTATGTGCGACCCCGTCGTACTTTGGGTTACTTGCCTAAGAGACATGTATGACTGACCGAGGTAGTTTGAATGAGCGACTGTGAAGAAGGATAAGCGACCTCTGCAAGATAAACAAGCATTATTGTGCTCGAGCCGTGTCATTCTTAAGCTCGTCTCGTATGTACGATCTCCTTGTATGGTCGAGCTAAGTTGTTACGCTCGACCCTGTTCTGATAATCGAGCGACTTGAGTGCTCTGGTGGTGGAGCGAGCTATCTTTATGTGTGAGCGGCCTTCCAAAGTGCATGAATCATGTTGTGCCCGAGTTCCCTAGTGCTCGGGCGACCCCCATGTCGTAGGAGCGAACGACTTCCTCTCATATGCTCGACCGACCTCTTTTGATATAAGTGACTGGTCCTCATGCCATACCCAACTCTTCGCTTGTGCTCGATCCTGTTGCGCATGAATGATCTTCCCCTTTGACTTGTCCTGGGTTTGTGCGAACGATCTTGGCATGTTTGATCTGAGTATGTGCGACCGAGCATTATGATTCCCATCCCATAGTATCTATTCAGATTTAATCAATCAATTATATGTACGATTCTTTAAGGGATAAACATTTGCCCCTCGAAGTTTGTAATTTTTCATTTGCAAAAAATTATAGGCTTCGAAATAATTTGAACGTAACATAATTTGGTAGATTAAATCCAGTTTCTTATGTGATTATTATACATAACTTGCGATCGCATGTAAGCATATATGATTGACCAAGTTTGGACTCGTTCTTACTCATGATCAAACATACCTAGGGTCGCTCACACTTATGGTTGAGCTAACCTTCCTGACTGGGACAACACATTAATGTGGTCGAGAAAACCACTCGCGCTCGAGTGGGCACATTAGATCTGATGGTCATCAAATTAATACAACTGGGCGGGCCGAGCTGACGTGTTACCTTTGTCTAAGCGAGCCTCTTAGTCTTCTTTATGTATTGCCTCTTCGTTGTCCCACCCCTTATTTCATTTTAGTGTTCCAACTCTTCTTGAAGGAAATTAATTAATGGCGGTAGTATCCTAGAAAATTCTACTCAGCACCTCAACCCTCGATCAATTCCTTACCAATTCCCAATTCATCGCCGTGCTCTGTTCTATCCAGCGAAGTCTGGTCAATCGTTGGAGAAAATAAGAGCAACCTCCCTCGAACCCGAAGCATTCTGATTACCATAGGTGATTTCTCCTCTTTCACCTTCGTTTTGACTTGTTTTGTAGAGGTCTAGGACTTTGAATTGAAATGCCTTGGGTATGATTTGGTTTTTGATTTGGAATTTTTGAGCAGTGATCGTCAGAGTTTGGGATGGATTTAAGCTGTAGCGAGGTTAAGGTTGTGTATATGAGGATTCCTAATTGTACCCTATATTTCGATTCGAATTTTGTGCACATGATATGCTTGATGAAATGCCTGAGTCATGGAAACTTGCATGCTTTGATGTAAACCGTGTGTCAGTGCTTAATCTGATAAGACTCTGATTTTGTAGCTGAGGTATTTGGTTTGTATAAAACTGTGATGGCCGGGAATTTCGCTCGATTCGAATCGGTCGTTAAACCGACCAAGACCGTTCGAAATCCCTAGTCGTTTGAGAACAGGACAAATTGGAACACAAACAGAAGAACATTTCATTGTTATTACAACAATTCCATCAGAATACAAGAATATACAGAGTATAAATGAATAAATTACATTCGATAAATATCAGAGATTACAATAAATTACATAGCAGCGGAAAATAATACAAAGCACAACTGAAGGTGATATACGGATACAGAACTTTCCGGATATCATTCCAGCTGTAAACCAGGATCCTGTGAATATAAATCTGCAAAACCAAAACTACTAGCTGCCCGTGCGGAAAATAGGGGCACCCAGAGTTTAGGTTAAAACAATAAACTCCAGGTCAGTCATGTGACTGGTGTGAGAACTAAAACAGTTGTTTAAAACTTTATTTTAAAAGAGAGTAATTCAAGGGACCACGCCGTATAACACGGAACGGGTTTCCTCCCAGGAATACCAGTGCATATCAATAAAAGGCACAATGCTTTTCGAAAAATGAAGCTATTATAAGACCCAGGTCCCATCACACAATGCAACGCAAGCCAGAGGATAGGGTTTTCCCTTATAATAGCCAAACATGCTTGGTACGTTTAAAACAAATCATTTGATACTATAATAAGTGTATAGTGTCAAAACAATTTCAATCATAAATATAAATCATAGACGACATGGGTACCATATATCATGTCGCCATACTATTTCTACAATTAAAACCGCAATATCACGTATTGGAAATTGGATTTCCGTCATGAGTCAAGGCAAGGGGCAAGCTCCTCTCCGCTTTCAAGACAATCTAGCAAATGTCTCAGGGCTAAGCACTCTGGGCAACCCTTGGATATTCAGGGCCGGTCCTCTCTTATGTTTGAGGATTGGCAATTCCTGAACACACGTTTCCTGGTCCTTACAGACCTAAAATCGAGGCGCCTCATCCAACAACCACATAGGTGAAAAGTATATTAATGTCAGGGCTGGTAAGTCACTGACACCACCAAAGCTAGAAAGAAACGTCATGCTCTCCCTGCAGTCCTTATCCTGTTTTTGACTCATACCGAGGTGTGAGGCTCACGAATTCACGTTATACACAAAGCTGCCACTTAGGCCGTGCTTTGATCATCAACCACAAGGCTTTGCTTTTCAACAGAAGCCTTGATCCATGCAACTCAGCGTGCCACACAGGCAATTCATGCCATGCGATTGATGTCCATCGATATACAACCTCTGAGCTCGTACGTCTTAGAGAAGGGCGTTAAGCAAAAGAATAAATTCTCCGCCGCCAAACAGATGTATATTTAATAGAGAACAATCAACATAGAATAAAATCCAATGTTAGAAACACAATCCATATACAAGTTCGTTCTGGGTCTGAACGAAACCGGAGGCACTTTCCTCGCATATCCATCGATCTCCCAGTACGTCTGGGCGACCACCAACTGATTCCCTCATCTTGGGTGTACAGCCCAATCAGGATCGTCAGTAATTATCCAAACGATGTGAAGACTTCTGGTCTTCGACCACCGTCTTCATCTTCGACATATCGTCGAATCGGTTATTCAGAATGGGTATAAACCCGGTCTTTCCGAACAACCCGCGTATACTAAAAACAAATGTTACACAAACATAACATACGCCTCATTCCAATCATTAGTCACTAACCGTAAATCAGTAAGAGAGCAATTCCCCAAATATTAATCCCGAAGGCCGAAACCAACATCAGATCAATATTCAGGAGACCATTTTTCTTAGCTAACCTACAACTAGTTTCTAAATTTCATATTCCTAGGGAAAGGTTCCCATTAATTTTATCCAAGATAAATTCTTTAAAATTTATCCTTTAATCTTCCTTTGGATGTCGTATTAAACCAAATTATAGTTTTCCAAACTAGTCGAGATTAGCGAACCACAACGAAGTAATTATTTATTTTATTTCCCAATCCCAACCTATTCATCCCATGAAGCAAAACTGTTAATACTCCATATCTAATACCACGGTGTTATCGGTAAAATTAATTACCATTTCACATTCAAATCTAATTAAAGATTTAACTATCGCCTGGAGCAAAACTGGTGATACTCCGTTCTCGCTCATTTTCCAAATTTGATGATTTAAATTATCAATTCACATTTCAATCTAATTGCAGATTCATTAAAACTCCTTTTACTGGGTTAAAGAACTAATGTCATTTAAAACACAGTTCACGATGAACCCAAATCACATTCTATTTATTTTCGGGTTGAAGAACTAGTATTATTTAAAACACCGTTCATGATAAACCCTCAAATCAATTCTATTTACAACCCATTTCAAATCTAATTTATTTAAAAATAAATGGGTTTTAATTTTAGTTCAAAATTAGTTCATTTCGATAAAAATCTATTTTTATCTTTTTAAATATGGAGTTTTTCATCCCAATTTTTCCCAAATCATTTCTTATGATTTTACACAAATTATTACTATTTTTGATAATTTTATCAAGGCCCGTACAGTCGATTTCCATCAACGGCTATCGAACTGCACCTACAACGACCTTTTCCAAATTTGATTTGGACATATGTCCAAATCAAACCGTTAGATTTCAAATTTCTAATATTCGTTAGAAAGCTCTTTTCGATACGAACCCAACGGTTCCGGTTTTAAGAGAATCCGACGGTCGGATCTCCCGTAATGTCCGTTTGAAATAAATGGTCGAAATTCACGAACTGCTGCAGCGCGGCGCGTTCTATTCAGGCCATTATATTATATATATATAATATATATAATATATATTTCGTCGATTCCTATTTAAAACGAATTTTATAAATCGTTTTAAATTCGTTTCAAAAACAATTTCAACTTCCATTTCAATTCAAATCAAAATTGAATTTTTGATTATAAATTCGTTTTAAAATTCGTTTCTATTCAATTCAAATTTCAATTCAATTTGAATTCATTTCAATTCGTTTTCAATTCAATTCGAATTCGTTTTCAATTCAATTCGAATTCGTTTTCAATTCAATTCGAATTCGTTTTATATTCGATTCAATTCAAATTGGTTTTCTAATCGATTCAATTCAAATTGGTTTTCTATTCGATTCAATTCAAATTGGTTTTCTAATCGATTCAATTCAAATTGGTTTTCTAATTGATTCAATTCAAATTGGTTTTCTTATCAATTCAATTCAAATTGGTTTTCTATTCGATTCAATTCAAATTCGTTTTCTATTCAAATCAAATCAAATTCATTTTCTATTCAAATCAAATCAGATTCATTTTCTATTCAAATCAAATCAAATTCATTTCAAATTTAAAAACGAATATAATCGATATAAATATCGTTCGCGTCAAAATGGTGCATCCCTAATCAACACGGCTTTATATTTTTCACTAACTTCGTTATTCCATTCAACAAATGAATTTATATTTCTTTCAATACATGATTCTATATTTTTGTCAACACACGACTAATCTCAACGAATGAGTACTGTCCACGTGTAACTATCTTTGTTATTTAATATATTTTATAAAGATTATGGTATCTATCGTTTGATTTCAAATCAGACTCCAACCGTAAACTAGTAAGAGAACGATTCCCTAAACATTAACCCCGAAGGCCGAAACCAACATCAGATCAACATCCAGGAGACCACTCATCTTATCTATTTTCCAGTTGGTTTCTAATTTTCTATATGATAAAGATGTAAATTTTATTGTTAAAATATTTCGTTCAACACATGACTAATCTCAACGGATGAGTGCTGTCAACACATGAACCTTTATTTTATAATATAAAGATGTAAATTTTATTGTTAAAGTATTTCGTTCAACACATGACTAATCTCAACGGATGAGTACTGTCAACACATGAACCTTTATTTTATAATATTCTTTATTTTCCCGATTGGAATGAGGCCCAATCAATTACCATATAAAGTTAATTTTATGGATTCCATACAACACATGTATATAATAGCAACGATAAATAATCAACCATCATCCAAAGTGCACTACACTGTATAAGCATCAAATATAGATATCTAACGCTTATAATAGCCTGTCAATCCATCGATCAACATACAACTAATTATTGGGATTAGTGTATGTCGTACATTATCCCAATACCCGTGTGGGGTTTCAAACAATCAAACATAGATTTTATTTGTGCAGTTGGGCGATGTGTAAAATTTATCGTCCCAATCAATGTCCTTCAAATAGGTGTACATAAACAAACCGTCCGGTTTGTAAATGAATATTTATTTATTCACTTTCACGTTAAAAAATTATATTTTTAATGACCAAATTATTTTATTCAACCTATGAATATATTTCATTATTTATTTCACATCAATTTCACAAACAAATTTTCACAACATATCAACCAAACAAACAAGCCATCCATGGTCTGTGGATGACGGGTGTCGGGTGCTACTAAACACCGTCTGCATCCAAGTATATATATATAACTAGAATAAGAAATTTAGAGTGATAAATTCTCACCGATAGCTATTCCAACTCCACGCCACTTCAAATATAGAAGTCTTCGTCGTTCTCGCCTTTTTGTCACTTTCGTTGCCCGTATTCACTACATATATAAAAATCGAATTTTTACTTCGCTATTCAATATATAAAAATCGAACTTTTACTTCGCTATTCAATATATAAAAATCGAATTTTTACTTCGCTATTCAATATATAAAAATCGAATTTTTACTTCGCTATTCAATATATAAAAATCGAACTTTTACTTCGCTATTCAATATATAAAAATCGAACTTTTACTTCACTACTATATAGAGATTTCGCCTTTTCAAATATAAAGATTTCGCCTTTTCAAATATAAAGATTTTGCCTTTTCAAATATAAAGATTTCATTTTTATTTCATCACTATAAAAATCACCTCTTTATTTCAACGTATATATAATAAAAAATCAGATTTTTATTTTTCTATATTTATAAAGATGATAGTTTTACTACCTTACCTATATAAAAATCATATTTTTATACTTCTACGATATAAAAGATTATATCTTTATCCTTCTACAATATAAAAGATCGTATTTTTATGTAACTAAAGGTGATTTTTTATATTCTTCTTTTCATGATAAAAATTATATTTTTACCTCTATTTCATATATAAAAATCCTATTTTTACATATAAATCTCAATCCTTTTAACCAATAAAAATTCAAACATTTACAATCTACAAATCCCACCTTTTCTATCAATAAAAATCCTAGCTTTCTATAAATGAACATCACCGAAAATTCATTTACAATAAAACTGAAAATCGTTAGATAAACAAACTGAAAATAAATGAAATAAATAAAAAAAACTTACTGTTTCGTTTTCTGGGGGGGCAAGGGGGGCCTGCTGCTCGCGGTGGCTTGCAGGGGGGCTCGACCTCTGGCGGCGGAGGCAGGTGATGCGGCGGCTAGGGTTTCTCGATGGGCGGCGGTTAAAAGGGCAGGGGCTGCGATGTCGCGAGGGAGGAGAAGGAAGGAAGGAGGAGGAGGAGGTGAAGATCGGAGGGAGGGGGAGTGCGATGGGGCGCGTCTGCCTGGCACGAGGCGCGGCGGCACGACGTTGGGGGGGGGGCTGCATGATTCGTCGTCCAGGGTTTTTTTCTTTTTTTTTCTTTTCTACTGAATCGATTTTCAAAAGGGGGGGGGGGGGCTGAGTGAATAGATAGGGAGAGGAGAGAGATATTTTATTTTTAATTTATTTTCAAAAAGCAACTTTTTCATACGACCTCTAAACGAGGCCCACCGCCTGTCGTCCATAGCTAATTACCCCCATTCCGAATACAATGGGATATGTATCGTAAGCTGATTCGACTGTTACAATCAGTTTCCGTTAAAATCAACATATAACTCTATATATTGAATTTGAACGCGCATTCCAATTTACCGGGGCCACATAATAACCCGAAAAATTACAGAAAAATATTTTCTAGCTTCGTGTTGACGATGCAGTCCTAACAAAACTAGTTTTGTCGAATTCTGAGACCGTTAGAAAAATGGCCATTTTCCAGTCGATTAAAATCAAATGAAACTGGCCAAACGCGTTTTCCTTTGCCACCCTCACATATTGATTCGAAAAATTATGAAATTTGGAATCTAGCAATAATTTGACATCACGGACCCAACAAAAGTGGTTTCGTCGAAATCCGAGGTCGTTTGCAAAATGGCTATTTTTAAGGGCCTGAATTCCATAGCGACTATTCAGAATTTTCAACTGGGCATATCTTTTGATTCCCGCTATGAAATCTCGATTTTTCGGATTCGTTGGAAAGATATTCACAATTAGATCCTATTATTTTTGGTTTCGTTAAATCCAGTTTATTTTGCACCCGGTACATTCAATTGAAGTTTGAAATCGAATTATCGAACTACCGCGCCATTTTCAATTCTATTTATAATTATATATAATTATTTATATTCTAACGACGACGTATATAATATATACATTCGATTTCATTTCAAAATAAATTTCTCGTCGATATTATTTAAAATAATCTATTTTAAATGTTCAAAATTCGCTAAAATTGCCAAAATAAAAATTTTAAACTGGCCCAGATTTCCGGGTTATTACAATCTCCCTCGCTTAAAACTTTTTGTCCCCGAAAAGGAACAAAGTCGAAAGTGGTTTGATTAATCAACTCTACGTTCGATCTGGCTTGCATTCTCCAACTTTTCAGTTTCTGAGAACTTTCAAATTCTTCAAAAATTTGGCTAACACCCGGAATTTTTGAAAAATTTCGCCATAACCTCCCCTGCACCGGGAGCCACGGGAAAATCCCGAAATTGCCAAACAGGCCTTCTGATCTCAAAAAGAAAAAGGAAAAGCCAAGCGGCTAGCCAATCGGCTCATAAAATCATCATCACCCAAACAAAACAGTAAATTATGATAAACATGTACCTATTTGTCGGGCAAACAAATTTTATTTCTCTGCTCTAGCCTCCTTGCTATGACCTGTTCAATGTAAGTATATGTATATGCAAGCAAATGCGACCAATTTTCAATACAGTCCAATATTTGATTCAATTAGGCAAAATGGTTCAAAATTATTAAACAAATAAACAAACATCAATCAATTAGTGGGTTTAACGTTTCAAATTCATAATTTTGATATATATACAAAAAATCATGTTTTGGTGCCAAGTCACAACAAAGTATTCTAGCTAAATTGGTTTTGGTTCTCACACCAGTCTAATGGAAATATATAGATATCAAACCTTCGAAACACGAACATAAATACTGATGATGTCATGACAATTATCAGTACCATCTCCGGGCGACTAGAATGTGATTCTATATCTATCCAGTATATTAAAACTTCGAATATACGTTCATGACGCGTATATGCAAAATCTTTATAAACTAGATTTTCCAAATTCAATATATATAAATATTCAAATACGTATAAAATGGTTTAAATTTTCAAAACAAAATTGTTTTCATTTGAAAAATATACTCTTCACACCCATCTAGGATACTACTGATCTTATCTCTAACGAGTCATTCTAATTGGATATTGCTAATCCAATATCTTATGAATTCTTTCGTATGGTTCTAATGTGTCTTGATCTCGAGCTCTGTAAACCAAAGCTCTGATACCAAATGTGACGGCCAGGAATTTCGCTTGATCTGAATCGGTCGTTAAACCGACCAAGACCGTTCGAAATCCCTAGTCGTTTGAGAACAGGACAAATTGGAACACAAACAGAAGAACATTTCATTTTTATTACAACAATTCCATCAGAATACAAGAATATACAGAGTATAAATGAATAAATTACATTCGATAAATATCAGAGATTACAATAAATTACATAGCAACGGAAAATAATACAAAGCACAACTGAAGGTGATATACGGATACAGAGCTTTCTGGATATCATTCCAGCTGTAAACCAGGATCATGTGAATATAAATCTGCAAAACTAAAACTACTACCTGCCCGTGCGGAAAATAGGGACACCCAGAGTTTAGGTTAAAACAATAAACTCCAGGTCAGTCATGTGACTGGTGTGAGAACTAAAACAGTTGTTTAAAACTTTATTTTAAAAGAGGGTAATTCAAGGGACCACGCCGTATAACACGGAACGGGTTTCCTCCCAAGAATACCAGTGCATATCAATAAACGGCGCAATGCTTTTTCGAAAAATGAAGCTTTTATAAGACCCAGGTCCCATCACACAATGCAACGCAAGCCGGAGGATAGGGTTTTCCCTTATAATAGCCAAACATGCTTGGTACGTTTAAAACAAATCATTTGATACTATAATAAGTGTATAGTGTCAAAAAAAATTCAATCATAAATATAAATCATAGACGGCATGGGTACCATATATCATGTCGCCATACTAGTTCTACAATTAAAACCGCAATATCACGTATTGGAAATTGGATTTCCGTCATGAGTCGAGGCAAGGGGCAAGCTCCTCTCCGCTTTCAAGACACTCTAGCAAATGTCTTAGGGCTACGCACTCTGGGCAACCCTTGGATCTTCAGGGCCGGTCCTTTCTTACGTTTGAGGATTGGCAATTCCTGAACACACGTTTCCCGGTCCTTACAGACCTAAAATCGAGGCGCCTCATCCAACAACCACATAGGTGAAAAGTATATAAATGTCAGGGCTGGTAAGTCACTGACACCACCAAAGCTAGAAAGAAACGTCGTGCTCTCCCTGCAGTCCTTATCCCGTTTTTGACTCATACCGAGGTGTGAGGCTCACAAATTCATGTTATACACAAAGCTGCCACGTAGGCCGTGCTTTGATCATCAACCACAAGACTTTGCTTTTCAACAGAAGCCTTGATCCATGCAACTCAGCGTGCCACACAGGCAATTCATGCCACGCGATTGATGTCCATCGATATACAACCTCTGAGCTCGTACGTCTCAGAGAAGGGCGTTAAGCAAAAGAATAAATTATCCGCCGCCAAACAGATGTATATTTAATAGAGAATAATCAACATAGAATAAAATCCAATGTCAGAAACACAATCCATTTACAAGTTCGTTCTGGGTCTGAACGAAACCGGAGGCACTTTCCTCGCATATCCATCGATCTCCCAGTACGTCGGGGCGACCACCAACTGATTCCCTCATCTTGGGTGTACAGCCCAATCAGGATCGTCAGTAATTATCCAAACGATGTGAAGACTTCCGGTCTTCGACCACCGTCTTCATCTTCGACATATCGTCGAATCGGTTATTCAGAATGGGTATAAACCCGGTCTTTCCGAAAAACCCGCCTATATTAAAAACAAATGTTACGCAAACACAACATACGCCTCATTCCAATCATTAGTCACTAACCGTAAATCAGTAAGAGAGCAATTCCCCAAATATTAACCCCGAAGGCCGAAACCAACATCAGATCAATATTCAGGAGACCATTCTTCTTAGCTAACCTACAGCTAGTTTCTAAATTTCATATTCCTAGGGAAAGGTTCCCATTAATTTTATCTAAGATAAATTCTTTAAAATTTATCCTTTAATCTTCCTTTGGATGTCGTATTAAACCAAATTATGGTTTTCCAAACTAGTCGAGATTAGCGAACCACACCGAAGTAATTATTTATTTTATTTCCCAATCCCAACCTATTCATCCCATGAACCAAAACTGGTAATACTCCATATCTAATACCACAGTGTTATCGGTAAAATTAATTACCATTTCACATTCAAATCTAATTAAAGATTTAACTATCGCCTGGAGCAAAACTGGTGATACTCCATTCCCGCTCATTTTCCAAATTTGATGACTTAAATTATCAATTCACATTTCAATCTAATTGCAGATTCATTAAAACTCCTTTTACTGGGTTAAAAAACTAATGTCATTTAAAACACAGTTCACGATAAACCCAAATCACATTCAATTTATTTTCGGGTTAAAGAACTACTGTTATTTAAAACATCGTTCACGATAAACCCACAAATCAATTCTATTTACAACCCATTTCAAATCCAATTTATTTATTTAAAAATAAATGGGTTTTAATTTTAGTTCAAAATTAGTTCATTTCGATAAAAATCTATTTTTATCTTTTCAAATATGGAGTTTTTCATCCCAGTTTTTCCCAAATCATTTCTTATGATTTTACACAAATTATTACTATTTTTGATAATTTTATCAAGACCCGTACAGTCGATTTCCATCAACGGCTATCGAACTGCACTTACAGCGACCTTTTCCAAATTTAATTTAGACGTATCTCCAAATCCAACCATTAGATTTCAAATTTCTAATTTTCGTTAGAAAGCTCTTTTCGATACGAACCCAACGGTTCCAGTTTTAGGAGAATCCGACGGTCGGATCTCCCGTAATGTCCGTTTGAAATAAATGGTCGAAATTCACGAACTGCCGCGGCGCGTTCTATTCAGGCCATTATATTATATATATATAATATATAACATATATTTCGTCGATTCCTATTTAAAATGAATTTTGTCAATCGTTTTAAATTTGTTTCAAAAATAATTTCAACTTCCATTTCAATTCAAATCAAAATTGAATTTTTCATTATAAATTCGTTTTAAAATTCGTTTCTATTCAATTCAAATTTCAATTCAATTTGAATTCATTTCAATTCGTTTTCAATTCAATTCGAATTCGTTTTCAATTCAATTCAACTTCGTTTTCAATTCAATTCGAATTCGTTTTCAATTCAATTCGAATTCGTTTTCAATTCAATTCGAATTCGTTTTATATTCGATTCAATTCAAATTGGTTTTCTAATCGATTCAATTAAAATTGGTTTTCTATTCGATTCAATTCAAATTGGTTTTCTAATCGATTCAATTCAAATTGGTTTTCTAATCGATTCAATTCAAATTGGTTTTCTAATCGATTCAATTCAAATTGGTTTTCTATTCGATTCAATTCAAATTCGTTTTCTATTCAAATCAAATCAAATTCATTTTCTATTCAAATCAAATCAAATTCATTTTCTATTCAAATCAAATCAAATTCATTTCAAATTTAAAAACGAATATAATCGATATAAATATCGTTTGCGTCAAAATGGCGCATCTCTAATCAACACGACTTTATATTTTTCACTAACTTCGTTATTCCATTCAACAAATGAATTTATATTTCTTTCAATACATGATTCTATATTTTTGTCAACACACTACTAATCTCAACGAATGAGTACTGTCCACGTGTGACTATCTTTATTATTTAATATATTTTATAAAGATTATGGTATCTATCGTTTGATTTCAAATCAGACTCCAACCGTAAACTAGTAAGAGAACGATTCCCTAAACACTAACCCCGAAGGCCGAAACCAACATTAGATCAACATCCAGGAGACCACTCATCTTATCTATTTTCCAGTTGGTTTCTAATTTTCTATATGATAAAGATGTAAATTTTATTGTTAAAATATTTCGTTCAACACATGACTAATCTCAACGGATGAGTGCTGTCAACACATGAGCCTTTATTTTATAATATAAAGATGTAAATTTTATTGTTAAAGTATTTCGTTCAACACATGACTAATCTCAACGGATGAGTACTGTCAACACATGAACCTTTATTTTATAATATTCTTTATTTTCCCGATTGGAATGAGGCCCAATCAATTACCATATAAAGTTAATTATATGGATTCCATACAACACATGTATATAATAGCAACGATAAATAATCAACCATCATCCAAAGTGCACTACACTGTATAAGCATCAAATATAGTTATCTAACGCTTATAACAGCCTATCAATCCATTGATCGACATACAACTAATTATTGGGATTAGTGTATGTCGTACATTATCCCAATACCCGTTTGGGGTTTCAAACAATCAAACACAGATTTTATTTGTGCAGTTGGGCGATGTGTAAAATTTATCGTCCCAATCAATGTCCTTCAAATAGGTGTACATAAACAAACCGTCCGGTTTGTAAATGAATATTTATTTATTCACTTTCACGTTAAAAAATTATATTTTTAATGAACAAATTATTTTATTCAACCTATGAATATATTTCATTATCTATTTCACATCAATTTCACAAACAAATTTTCACAACATATCAACCAAACAAACAAGCCATCCATGGTCTGTGGATGACGGGTGTCGGGTGCTACTAAACACCGTCTGCATCCTAGTATATATATATAACTAGAAAAAGAAATTTAGAGTGAGAAATTCTCACCGATAGCTATTCCAACTCCACGCCACTTCAAATATAGAAGTCTTCATCGTTCTCGCCTTTTTGTCACTTCCGTTGCCCGTATTCACTACATATATAAAAATCAAATTTTTACTTCGCTATTCAATATATAAAAATCGAATTTTTACTTCACTATTCAATATATAAAAATCGAACTTTTACTTCGCTATTCAATATATAAAAATCGAACTTTTACTTCACTACTATATAGAGATTTCGCCTTTTCAAATATAAAGATTTCGCCTTTTCAAATATAAAGATTTCGCCTTTTCAAATATAAAGATTTCATTTTTATTTCATCACTATAAAAATCACCTCTTTATTTCAACGTATATATAATAAAAAATCAGATTTTTATTTTGCTATATTTATAAAGATGATATTTTTACTACCTTACCTATATAAAAATCATATTTTTATACTTCTACGATATAAAAGATTATATCTTTATCCTTCTACAGTATAAAAGATCGTATTTTTATGTAACTAAAGGTGATATTTTTATATTCTTCTTTTCATGATAAAAATTATATTTTTACCTCTATTTCATATATAAAAATCCTATTTTTACATATAAATTTCAATCCTTTTAACCAATAAAAATTCAAACATTTACAATCTTCAAATCCCACCTTTTCTATCAATAAAAATCCTAGCTTTCTATAAATGAACATCACTGAAAATTCATTTACAATAAAACTGGAAATCATTAGATAAACAAACTGAAAATAAATGAAATAAATAAAAAAAACTTACTGTTTCGTTTTTTGGGGGGGCAAGGGGGGCCTGCTGCTCGCGGTGGCTTGCATGGGGGGCTCGACCTCTGGCGGCGGAGGCAGGTGATGCGGCGGCTAGGATTTCTCGATGGGCGGCGGTTAAAAGGGCAGGGGCTGCGATGTCGCGAGGGAGGAGAAGGAAGGAAGGAGGAGGAGGTGAAGATCGGAGGGAGGGGGAGTGCGATGGGGCGTGGCTGCCTGGCGCGAGGCACGGCGGCGCGACACTGGGGGGGGGGGGCTGCGCGATTCGTCGTCCATGGATTTTTTTTCTTTTCTACTGAATCGATTTTCAAAAGGGGGGCTGAGTGAATAGATAGGGAGAGGAGAGAGATATTTTATTTTTAATTTATTTTCAAAAAGCAACTTTTTCATACGACCTCTAAACGAGGCCCACCGCCTGTCGTCCATAGCTAATTACCCCCATTCCGAACACAATGGGATATGTATCGTAAGCTGATTCGACTGTTACAATCAGTTTCCGTTAAAATCAACATATAACTCTATATATTGAATTTGAACGCGCATTTCAATTTACCAGGGCCACATAATAACCCGAAAAATTACAGAAAAATATTTTCTAGCTTCTTATTGACGATACGGTCCTAACAAAACTAGTTTCGTCGAATTCTGAGACCGTTAGAAAAATGGCCATTTTCCAGTCGATTAAAATCAACTAAAACAGGTCAAACGCGTTTTCCTTTGCCACGCTCACATATTGATTCGAAAAATTATGAAATTTGGAATCTAGCAATAATTTGACATCACGGACCCAACAAAACTGGTTTCGTCGAAATCCGAGGTCGTTTGCAAAATGGCTATTTTTAAGGGCCTGAATTCCATAGCGACTATTCAAAATTTTCAACTGGGCATATCTTTTGACTCCCGCTATGAAATCTCGATTTTTCGGATTCGTTGGAAAGATATTCACAATTAGATCCTATTATTTTTGGTTTCGCTAAAATCCGGTTTATTTTGCACTCGGTACATTCAATTGAAGTTTGAAATCGAATTATCGAACTACCGCGCCATTTTCAATTCTATTTATAATTATATATAATTATTTATATTCTAACGACGACGTATATAATATATACGTTCGATTTCATTTCAAAATAAATTTCTCGTCGATATTATTTAAAATAATCTATTTAAAATGTTCAAAATTCGCTAAAATTGCCAAAATAAAAATTTTAACTGGCCCAGATTTCCGGGTTATTACAAAAACTCTTTAGGTTTTGATTTGAACCATACGCCTATAACATGCTTGTTGTAATGCTTGAAACACAATTTTTCATGCTTTAATTGATGTACAAATGTTGACATGCATGCTTGCTTTTTGGTTTCGACCAGCTGTCTTTTGGTTGTGTGAAAATTCTGAGTTAAGTTGGCATTTTGTTTCATAGCACAAACCCATAGTATTTGATTATACTTGCTAGACTTTCTCGACTTATCCAGGGGTCGTTCATGCTCGACCTGACATGGTTACTCGACCTTCATATATATAGGGTCGGTCACACTCTAATTGGACCCGGTCGGTTATGCACGACCTCTCTTGAATCGTCATGTTTAATATGGATTGGCACCTGGTCTTTCCCTCATGCCTCTCATATATATAGGGTCGATCACGCTCGAATTTGAAGGATCCTCTCTGTTCGACTGCTGCGGTTACTCATGTCCGACTTGGTTTTGGTCGTTCCCGCTTGACTATGGATGATTGTCCCAGTTGAGCATGCATGGCCAGAGCAAAGTCTTTAATGCATGACCAGGATTTGAGTTATGCATAACCGATCAGGTCTGAGTTGTTCATGTTCGACCGAATTTGATTGTTGTGCTACATCTCTTGAGTGTTTCTTGACATTTTGGTTATTGAACTTTTCTTTCACTGCTAACCTACAATGACTAGAACACTTGCACATATTTTTTGAGCTTATGATTTTACCACTGGTCGCTCATACCAATAGTAGATTAGTCTAAGAAATGTAGGATAACTTACAACTTGGCTTGAATGGCACACTTATGCAGTATTACTCTTATTTAATCATTTGTAATCCGATTAGACACTCTTTGCACAAGTATCACAATTCTAGAGTCATCGAGGCTTGGAACTAGTTTAATTAGTACATGCTAATCGTGAATCCCAAGCCTCGTATGTTATTTTCTTTTTAACTAGGAAGGACGTACCTGCGTTTTGCTTTTTAAGCATATCTATTTGTGTAGAAATGCAAACTAGAAACCAATCTCGTCAAAATCTTGAAGTAGCAGCTATGTTTAGCGAGGCTAGAAGTTCTGTTCATGTGACTGGGGCTACCTTAATTGTTGTCCCTGGGGCAAACATTAGCCAGGATTTTCCTCATCCTTGAGCTCTTGATAGAGTGCCTTCTGACAGTCGTAGATTAACACTCCCTTTTGGCTTATACCAGAAAATGTGTGCTCGGTTTGGATTTTCAAAAAACGAAACCAAGTTTCCGGGGAAGGATGATTTGCCTGACCATCCACCCCTGGGGTATGTTACAGTCAATCGTCATATGCTTTTAAGTGAAGCAACCCCCCTTTTAGTTCTTATTTATAATCCATTTTACGGCATTTGACTATTACTCCATACCAATTGCACCCTAATGGCTATTATACTATAATGGGAATTTACATACTTTTCATAAGGGTCAAGCAACGAGCGCCTTCATTCCAAGATATTTTTTCTTTGTATGCCTTTAAAAGAATGAAGACAGATCGTCCCTCTTTTATTTTTATGGAAGGCAAGTATCGCAAAATTATTACTGGCTTAGTGGACAGTGTCAAGGGGTTTTCGGATCAAGTTCGATGCCCCAGTAACTTCAAAGGCCGATGGATGGTAGGAGGTAATCGCCATTGCTTGAAGTTTTCTATTTCCTTTTTAAGCATTGATTCTTACCTCCTTTCCTCCTTTACAGCAATTCCTTCAGATGAAGGCATTGTTCTTGACCAAGCCGTTCTTGATTCTTTGATAGCCATTGATAAGGCCGAGAGAAGTAGACCGTTATCACTTATGGAAAAGACCCTCCTTCTGTATCAATTACTTCACCCTTCACGGTCTATTAAGAAAATCCCAGCTTATAAGAAAAGTGTCATTGGTAAATCTTCTGCTAAAAAGGTTCCTTTGAAGATATGTTTAGATTTCGGAGGTAGTAGCCAAACTTTGCTGAAATCCCCATTGCCCTTAATTACTAAAGGAGATACGTCTCACAATAAAGGTAAGGAAGTTGAGGGAGGAAGAAATGATGTAAGGGATGAAATAATTTATAAGAAAGTTGTTGAGAATCCCATTGTCCTGATTACACAAGAAAAGGGTTCTACAAGAACTTTCGGATACTTAGGTGATTTAAGCATCGCTAAAGATCTTAGTTTGGGTTACATTATGACCTCTGGAAAATCCAAACCTTTTCTTGTTCTTAATGACAAGATTATTTCTCAAAACAAGGCTCTCAAAGCTCTGGAAAGAGATAATGCTAAGCTAATGTTAGACCAAAAATTGGTACTAACACCTAAATGCAGACCACATATCACAAAAATGCAAAAAATAGTAAACAAGAGAGAACACACGAGGTTTTTATAATGGTCCGGCTGTAGATGTAGCCTACGTCCACTTTATAATCTTATTGTTACACTGATAGATTACAAGAATCAGTTACATGTAGACACAAAATCCTTGTGTTAATTGAGATTACAAGAGGAGAATTTAGATGTAGAAAAGTGCAAAGTCCTTGCACTTCAGTAATGGTGGAAGCCGCGGAGAAGAATGGCTAAAAGTCCCTTCAAAATTCCATGTAGTGGTGTGTTTATTGATGTAGGAGAGCCTCTTGGAGGACCGATTCGTGATGAGACATGTGCCACCTGATCCGGGAAAGTAGGAGCAGAAGTAGCCTTAATAATAGATTAAGATCCATGCATGTATCAGAAGGTCCAGGGGTCGGTTCGTGGTCATGGGGTCATGATCCCCATGTGCACTATGAGTGGGTCGTGACTACTATGACCACCACGAGCCGGGTGAGGGGGCGAGCCAGGTTGCATCACTAGCCGAGATAGGTTCTTTACGAGCCGGGGGGTGCGATCCAAGGAGGAGTCCACGAATCGAAGGGGGCTACCCGAAAAGAAATGTCACCAATTCCCAAAATCCAAGTTCTGCGTGCGTTTATGGAAACGGGCATAACTTTCAAACCGTAAGTCCGATTGAGCCAAACAAAAGCTCTGCCTGAAGCTAATTCAGAGGGCTGCAAGGTGTATGGTGCAAATCACCGTAATTACTGTTTTCGGGCATAAAATAGGTCATTTGATAGGAGT
Organism: Allium sativum; assembly: GCA_030737875.1. Taxonomy (NCBI): domain Eukaryota; kingdom Viridiplantae; phylum Streptophyta; class Magnoliopsida; order Asparagales; family Amaryllidaceae; genus Allium; species Allium sativum. Next base: position 195,017,464 of record CM060910.1, on the reverse strand, counting down.
TTCAGGCATGTTTATGTTGATGTTGTGATTTCGACCAAATCACTCTACGTCTTCTGACGTTATTTCCACCGCTTGAGCATGTTATTATCCAGGAATTTCACGTGTGACAGCTTTGACTAAAAAGTTTGTCAATAAGTTTGCCCTCCAGAACATACCTTGCTAGTTGAAGGAAGACGTGTTCTAGATAATCTGTGCAATCCATAATCCGTACCTGCAAAAAGATAAGACAAACAATGCAAAAAAGGTTCTGAGACGGCCTTACCGGAGTAAGACGACCAAGAAAGTGCTATGGGGTTCCAAGACGACCTTATCGGGGTAAGACGACCAAGGAAAAGCTAATGAGATTCCAAGATGGCCTTACCGGAGTAAGATGACCAAGGAAAAGCTAATGAGAGTTTGTTTGTACTGGACGGATCCAGTTCACAACTGAAGCTCAATGTTTATACTAGATGGATCCAGTTTCGAGTTGGAGCTCATGTTTGTTTACACTGGACGGATCAAGTTCGGAGCCGGAGCTCATCAATGATCTTTATTGATTCATAAAGGCTAAGCAGCAGTTATTCTAACCCTGAATACAACTAGAGACTACGGGTTGGTTCCGTGCGTATGGGTCAATGTTGTCGTGCTTATTACACGCAAAGAAAACAAAGAGGGGCGAGAAGTCGCCTAAAAGCCTAAAAAACATGAATTGTGGACCGGAGTCCGATAAACTGAAGAGATCCGCTGAGTGGGATCAGCTAATGATAATCCCGCGATTGCTCAATCCAGAATCATTCCTTCTCCGGGGAACAGGTGGTGGCAGTGCAGGTGTGGGCGTTGTCGGCTGAGTTACATACTCGCGTAGCTCTCCTCGTCTAACCCGGTCCTTAATAAGGTCTCGTAAATGTCGGCAACCATCAGTGTTATGACTGCCCATGTCATGAAACATGCAATGTCTACCGGGATTGCATTGTTCTAGCATTGGCTCCCTCTTGGGAGGCCTTGGATAAGAGGTGGTACTCCCTGTGTCCATGTAAATTCCAGTCAGCGCTGAATTGAGTTCGGTGTACATTTCATATATGGGCCCTCTTCAGGGCTGAGCATTGCGATCATTCTTTGCAGTGGCTGTTCCTTTGCCCTTGTCATAATCAGACGGTTCTCCGTCTTTGATCATGTTGACATCGAGAACTTTCTTCTCAGAAATTGCATCTTCTTCCCGTAGAAATCTATCTGCTTCAAGGTATAATTCACCGAGATTTCATGGTGGATCTCGGTACAAGGATTTTTTGAACTCTGAGTTATCTAGAACGTCAGATACTACTGTCATCAATACCATGGATGGTTCAGGGCGATCAACTGATTCTGCTGCAACGTTGAATCTTTCCAGGAATGAACGCAGAGTTTCTTTGGGCCTCTGCTTGATTGTAGTGAGTGACATGACGTTCTTAGGTCATGCAATGTGAACCCGAAATTGTTCAATGAAGCGTGCGACCAACATATTCCAACTGCTGATCGATTCTGTTTCTAGCTGTCGAATCCACATAGCGGCTATATCAGTCAGAAACAAGGGAAAACATTTTGCCATGATGTTTTCTGATGCCGATTGAACTTCCATGTGTCGTTTGTAGCGCATCAGGTGCACGGCAGGATCTGTCCTGCCGTTGTAGGGCTCCAGTTGTGGAAGTTTGAAATACGGGGGATTGCAGGAATTCCTAGTTTCCTGAGTGAAAGGAGTGTGGTTGACGTCATCCACATCGCTTTGAGAAGTACGGCCCCTTGAGAGGCGTTCAATCAGATTTGCTAGCCAATTTCGTTCAAAAAGCTGTTGCAAATTGCCGATATCAGAGCTGGTTCCCCCGGTGTTGAGTGCAGGAGAGTGAGGAAGTTATTGGTGAGCTGTTGGGAGTGGGTCATGAGGACCGGTTCGTGGGCCATGGGGAGAGCCGACCAGGTCGTGGGTCCCCATCACGAGCCGGGTCTGGAAGTCCATCACGAGTCGGGGCCGGATGCCCATTACGAGCCAGGTCTGAATGCCCATCACGAGTCGGGTCCTGGTGTGGAGCGGGAGCTTGCATTATGGTATTAATTTGAATCGGAGTTGAAGATGCTTGAGCCTGACCGTTTCCAAGAGGAAGGGGTTGCCCTCGAGTCCATGCAATGCATGAGGCGCTTCAGTGGCTTTATTTCTGATGACTTGAATGTTGCTTGGCCTTCCATCCATCCGAGCAAAGAATCCATCGATCATCTCCTGTTGTTTCCTGAGGAGATCATCTAGCTTTGCCATCTGAGCTATCAGTTCAGTGAGAACATCATCCATCTCTTCTCTAGTCAAGTATGCAGAAGGATCTCCATGAGAGGACGCCCCCTGGCTTTCCCGTTTCTAGTGCCTTCAGCGTCGACATCCTCAGCATGAGAGGAAGTTTCAGTTTTCTTCCTTTTGATTGCCATTGATCCAATAGCCAAGCAATCTGATTCCTTCCGAGCTAGAAATTGAAGTAGTATCGTGTGCCCCTACCTTGCGTGCCAAAATGTTAGACCAAAAATTGGCACTAACACCCAAATGCAGATCACATAAATGCAGAAAATAATAAATAAGAGGGAACACATGAGGTTTTTGTAGTGGTTCGCCTGTAGATGTAGCCTACGTCCACTTTATAATCTTATTGTTATATTGACATATTACGAGAATCAGTTACATTTTGACACACAATCCATGTGTTAATTGAGATTACAAGAGGACAATTTAGATGTAGAAAGATGCAAAGTCCTTGCACTTCAGTAATGGTGGAAGCCGCGGAGAAGAGTAGGCAAAAGTCCCATCAAAATTCCATGTAGTGGTGTATTTACAGCTATAGGAGAGCCTCTTGGAGGATCGGCTCGTGATGAGGCACATGGCATCCGATTCGGGAAAGTAGGAGCAGAAGTAGCCTTAAGAATAGGTCAAGATCTATGCGTGCATCAGCAGGTCCAGGGGTTGGTTCGTAGTCCAGGTGTCAGTTCGTGGTCATGGGATCATGATCCCCATATGCACCACGAGCGGGTCGTGACTACTATGACCACCATGAGCCGGGTGAGCGGCGAGCCAGGTTGCATCATGAGCTGAGGAAGGTGCTTCACGAGTCGAGGGGTGCGAGCCAAGGAGGAGCCCACGAACCGAAGGGGGCGACCCAAAAAGAAATGTCACCAATTCCCAAAATACAAGTTCTGCGTGCGTTTACGGAAACGGGAGTGACTTTCAAATCGTAAGTTCAATTGAGTCAAACAAAAGCTCTGCTTAAAGATGATTTAGAGGGCTACAAGATATACAGCGCAAAGCACCGTAATTTCTGTTTTCAGGCCCAAAACAGTTCGTCTGATAGGTGTTTTGGGCCTGTTTATGTTGATGTTGCGATTTCGACCAAATTGCTCTATGTCTTCTGACGTTATTTCCACCGCTTGAGCATGTTATTATCCAGGAATTCCATGTGTGATAGCTTTTACCAAAAAGTGTGTCAATAGCTAACTAGTGCTCTTGAATAGGCCAAGGCCGATGATACTTTGTTTTAATTTTATGTTTATAGTGTCCTGAACCGTGGAAGTTTAAGCTTTTTAAATGGTGACTTTCCATGAACTCTGGCTCTTGTCTGGGAACAAGTGCTTATATATTCTAATGGCACAAAAGACAATGTCCTTTAGGGGAGTCTCCTTGAAGAAGAAGATCGTGATGGTTTAGCCAAAAGGCAGGAAGATATTAATGGATGAGCGAGCTCAACCCCTTAGGGAAAAGACCCCAGGTGCTACCTCTATTCATGCTCCCACCCGCCCTATCAACGTTGAAGCTTTTAGTTCACATACTCCTCCAGCGGGCCCTTCGGCTATCCATACTAACGAGAATGTTACAGAAGTTCCTGTTGCTAGGGATCCTATTGTTAAGCAATGTGCAGGGAATGGAAAAAATGATGACTCCCTTTTGAATGCTAACGATTACGAAAATCTCATAAACCTGCGCACCCCAAGTAAAACTGATATTTATCAAACCATACTAGATTTGGATTTTCTTATTTCTTCACCTAGGTTTGCCGAATTTCATGCTCATTATTCACTTGTGATAGGTTTGCCTTCGTCACCTCTTCTTCCTATTGGTGTTACCACCGTTCAAGCTATTAGTACTGACTCGATCTTAGTGTCACCTAGCACTGGTCCACGTACTACTCTTCCACCAAGTGATACATCATTACTTCATGCATCTGATCTGGAGGCGGATGATTATGATTATAGTAATGATGAGGATGAAGCTTGGCTTACTTGGGTTGTGTCTACTTTGAAACATAGGTGAAGGTCCACTATGAATAGGTCGGGAATCATTAACCTATCCTCCCCCGAGAGTCCTTGTGTAAACAAAGCAGCAACAGATGGAATCCAGATAGTTGATACATCTCCCCCTTCCTCTACTAAAAAGTTTCTATGGTCTAGCGGTGGGAAGAAAAAGAAGTAGTATTTGTGACTTCGATGCTTTTATTCCAATCCATTTCCTTTTGTGATATACTTATATTGGTTGTATATGCGAGTGCCGGTCCTCGCCTATTACTCTATGCTTGTTATTTTATGCACATTTATGTCTGATATTTTTTACTTGACTTGTGATTCTATGACTTGGTTCTGTGTTGCTACAATGAAACTGTGTTTTTCTTGATGTACTTAAGCTTTTACTTTTGCTTTGTCGTACCTTCTTGCTCTACATTCTGCACTTGTTTTCTTCTCATGCTTACAACGCAGATAAGCCATTCGTTTTTTGCAATGTATGATATTATAATGACTTTTAGTTTTAACCACGGATCATAGTGGATTTACTTGACCGATTGTAACGAATTCTCTTGATTTTGACTAAAGTAATATTTGAGACTTCTTTTTCAAGAGCAACCACTTCTTGTGTTTATTACTGTATCAAAATTCTCAAGTTCACCCCGGCCATTTCAAGGGGTTCAATTTAGTTAGTCAAATAATCCTTATAGATGCCACACCTTTTAATGTAAAGTTGTGACAAACTTATGGTATGTTTAAGCGAACTTTATGGAATTTCTTTAATGCGATGGTGATGCCCCCATACCAAGGTTTTTTACAACTTTATTAGGCTAGAAACGATCAACTTTGCTAAATTCTCTTAGTTATAGCTAGAATTTAGTTTAGTCAATCGATTCATACCATTCATCCAGTGTCCCCCTTTTGAGGGGTTTATATTTGTAATGCATTCGGTCGTATTCTCACTAACTTGGCAGTCCAAGCCCTTAGGAGATTAGACTTGAATACATGCCCCCAGAAAGGTTTATTTTGTGTATTCAACCATATTTCTCGCTAACCTGGCAATCCAAGTCCTTCGTAGATTAGGTTTAAATACATGCCCCCGGAAAGTCTTAGTTTTTAAGTTTAATCCAATTTTCATCCTGTCCATTCTGATTAACTCATAATCGGGAGGATTATATTGGATACCCCTTTCGGCTAGGATTTCTGTTAATGCTGGTCCTTCCAGCTTATTATTGGTCCTTCCAACCTAGGACTGGTACTTCGAGCCTAGGTTTTGTTGGTCCTTCCGATTGCTGGTCCTTCCAGCTTGTTACCTGTCCTTCCGGCCTAATGCAGGTACTTCCAACATCAGGTTTTGTTGGTCGATCCAACTGCCGGTCCTTCCAGCTTGTTGTCGGTCCTTCTGGCCTAATGATGGTACTTCTAACGTCAGGTTTTGTTGGTCCTTCCAACTTGATGCTTCATCCCACGAGGTAGACGCAAGTTCTTTTGTCGAGTGTTTTCTCGATTTATAAAACTGATGTCCTTGACCTTTCATTTAAGAAGGTTCCTATACAGTGGAACATGCAATCTTTTATTTGTTGGCTAGATTGGGTTGGCTCCAATTCTTCTGCTGGCCGTTAGATTTGGTGAGCTATCTCAAATTCGGAACTAGAGCTTTGAGACTATTACTTTGGGGAGTGCCCTTTTTATGAGAGTTATGACACTCTTATTCATTTGTCGTGGCGCTTGTTCGTTGCTTGAATTTTTGCGACTTCTCCCATTCTCTTCCTAAGGGTATGCTTTTTGTTTTTTGTGTATGTTAATATTTACTTATTTTAGCGCTTGAGCTAGTGTTGTTGGGTTCGCTATGTTTCGTTAGATTCTGAAGGAATAAGTGCTTGATAGATGACCTGTAATATGAAATCATTTTAATTAAGTTTCGATTGAAGGTAAAAGGCAGTAGGCAAGGAAATCATACAAGCAGATATGCTCTTAGTCATAGAGCTAATGTTCAAAACAATGTTTGCAAAGTATTACAGATTGTTTACACGAATTCTAAATATTAGCACTAAGTAAATCATGAAGTAATGCATGAAATTAAAGCAGTGGTGGTAATGTCCGCTTATTCCGAGCCATTGAAATTGGAGCACCATTAATGGTTATCAGTTGACGATCAGCCTTGGATTGGTTTGAGCAGAAATTCCATTATTGGATCAAACTGATCATCTGATACCCCTGTGTAACACCCCGTATTTTAACTACACTAAAGGCGGTAAATTAAATAATAATTAATTTAACATCCAAAATAAAGGGAAATAGATAACGTCATTACGTTCATCTCGAAATTTTGGTCAAGTCTGATTCCTGGTTTGCGTAAATCGGATAACATATGAAGAAGTTATGGACGGTAGAACTTTGGCGAAAAGAGCAGAAACAACTGGCGCACCTGACAAGTGCGCCAAGGAATTTTTACACTGGTGCGCCTGTAAAGTGCGCCCATATTAGTTTTTGGGTATCCGGACCTATTTTCAAGTGGGTGTCGATCCATAACGCGATTCACCCTAGGTTGAGGTGGAATTCAAATTCTGGAGGCTGGCAGCTATAAATATATCTTCATTTCTCTTGTTTTCTCATACTAAAAACAATGGAGGCTGGATGCTGTTAATTCTTGAACTGAATCTAACCCTTTCTTCTTCTACAAATCAAGCGCCTCAAGCCCTCAAGTATAGATCTGAGATTCAAATTTCAGTTTTCTCCTTCTGTTCTCATAGATCTGATCCTTGTGAGTATAGTTACTTTTAGGTTTAAATGTTTAAAAGTAAACATGTTATGACTATGATTTGGATATACACCCGTGATTAAATCATTTTGGATTTATCATATTTTGTGAATCTAAAATATTCCATGGCTTTGAACTCAGTATTTATCATATTAGGTCTATTGTAAATTTTGAATCTATGATGTCCTTGGATCTTAACTTGTACTATGCTAGATCTACTTCTATAGATCTAATTCACTTTTGATGTCATATTTGGGATCTTAACTTGCACTATGCTAGATCTACTTCTATAGATCTAATTCACTTGTGATGTCATATTTGGGATCTTAACTTGTACTATGTTAGATCTATTTTCTTTAGATCTAATCCTTTTGTGGTTAATTCATCATTTCATATATGTGGATCTTTCCTTTTCTCTAAGTTTGTGGTTAATTTGGGATTATCATTTCCAGGATAGTTAAACCCTTGTCTATATCTAGATCAACATGTTATGATTAATTGAGATCTGTTATTATTGGACATATGAATTCTTATTTGGATATGTTCATCCTAATTATGTTAGATCTAGTTTTATCATTACCCTTTTCACTAGATCTGTTTTTATGTCCACCCTTTTATGATGTCAATTACATGTCCATGCAAATATGTGTATATGTTCCCTTATCACCATGTTAGTAAATATTTATGCTAGTCATGTTAAAACATTCACCTTTGTTGTTACCTTTCCCTTTTATCGTTTATGACTAGGCTATTATCTAGCCTAGGCATGCCGCCAATTTTGTGAGAGTGCTAGTTAGGGAACAAGGTAAAAAGGTTAATAGTGGCATAATTTTAATATAAACGTAATTGGACATATAATACAATAATTGGGTAAAATGGGCATTAGCACCTATAAAGGCATAAGTTTAATTAATTGATTAATTAATAATGAATGCCTAGGACTATAATCAGAAATTGTAACTACACTTATGACACGAGGTTAGGTTGCATTAGTGGTGGAAGTCTGCCCGAACCCGATCGACATATCCAGCAGCCACTAATGTTGAACCTAATGTGAGAGGCCTAAGTGCACAAATACGAATCGGGTATGACACGAGGTTAGGCCCAACTTGTGGAAGAAATTTGCCCGGACCCAACCGGCATATCCAGCATCCACAAGTTGTAGGCCTAATGTGGGAGGTCCAGCCTGTTATAACCATAATTGGACGTAGTAACGAATCGAAACACTTAACCTAGTTGAATCCTTAGGGATTGTATGAACATGTTAACTTGATTAAGGGTTAAGTGGGAGGGTTAAGTACATCTTGGGTTGGTGGGTAATATTGGTAAATATAAGCCCACAAACTTAACTTGTTGGGGTTATGTAATTAAAAACACCGTTAGGTAAACATAACCAGTGGAAAACCTAGTAGTGGGGATGTAAGACAAAGGGGAGAGCTTGCATCATTTGTGTGGGATCCGTTTCAGTCAGTGACCCATACCACATTATCAAATGAATACTCCGAACTATGTCAAATTAGGGACATGCTTACTGGGCTAATTGTATGAGATCTAAACGTGAAGGACGGTGTTGGTGGCGCAAACCGACCGAGCCATGTGCGTGCATAAGATGGGCCGAAGGGGATAAGACGACCATGACACCAGTAGATATAGTTGTGCACATCATCGAGGGGTTGCCACTTTAGGACGTGATACATCCTACTATGGGGCCGACACTGGGTATCTACGGAGTAGGGAGTCGATCGATTAGGATAGTTAGGGTACATCTAGACTCTAGTAAGTTTAGGATTCCGGCATGGGGGCTCCCTGTAGATTCTATAAGGATAAAATCTCTCACCAGAAAGTACTCCTAATTCTACTATTGTATACATGTTGGGGATCATCATATTTTGGATATACTAGTATTAGTGTAGAGAAATCCTTAGAAAAGCATAGTATACCCTATCATGATTATCCTGTTTACCTTATCATTCCAGCCTTTTATGTAGTTTTCTCTCTCTTATCCACTTTATATGCCTGTCATGCTACTTTTATTTACTTTGTAAAAGTAACTAGACTTGCCAGATTTTATGTCTAGTCCTTTTTGTTTCCTCTTCTTTCATCCGTCCCCCCCACCCCCCTCCCCCTCCCCAAGTTCTCAAGATAGGAATACTCAGGCTTGACCGTGATTCTGATTACCTTTGTTGGAGCTGCTTTGACGTATGGTTCAAAATTTTATCCTTGCTGTTATGGCTATGCTTTATTTGGGGAATTATGCTTTTTATGTACTCTAATGTTTTAAAGTACAAGACAATAGTTTTTATGATGTAATGGTTTATGTGTATTTTAGACCTGTGCTGTTTTTGAAACATGATGCTTTATTATAAATAAAATTTAAATTCCGTTGTTGCTTTTATATCTGTCTTGTAATACTTCTATCTCTGTTTACCTATAACGCTTCACGAAACTTAATGCATTCCCTTAGTGAGTGACATTAACGGACGTGGGTGTCACGCTTGGTATCAGAGCTAAAGGTTACCGGATTGGATAATGAGACGACCCCAAACCCCGTACTGACGGTGGCAAGGGTTATCTTTGGAATATAACACAGAAACAGATAACAGCAGAACAGAAATGGATAAATACACCAAATAATGAACAATAGAATATACTGGATAAAAGTAATCATCAGAGTTACACAATATACAGGATCATACTAAGTAAAAATACAGTTCAGCTATACATAAATGTCTACAGCGGAAAACAAACATAACATGTACAATAGGAGCTGAACAACATAAAAAGAGATAAATGATAGAATCCATCTTCAGGTCCAGCTATCCAGAAAGAACCAGCTAAACCTGAATACAAGGCTGCCCGTGTAGAAAAAGGGGCACCCGAGTTTGAAAGTAAACAAACTACGAGTCAGTCATGGACTGGTATGATAAATCTACTCAACACATATATAATATGGTTAATCACAGGACCACGCCACTTTCGTGGAACGGGTTTGCTCCATTGGATTGCCAGTGCTTTAAACAAAACATTCTTTTAAACATCGCTATGCTTTTTATAAAAATGAAGCCATTATAAGACTCAGTTCCCATCACACAATGCAACGCAAACCGGAGGATAGAGTTTTTACCTTATAACGGCCAAAATATGCTTGATACGGATAAAACAAAGGCATTTGATATTATTGCTAGTGTTTATATGTTTTGAAAACAATTTCAAATCATAACTATCAATCATAGACGGCATTAATGCCCCATACCACCATGTCGCCATATATAGGTATACAATCAAAACCGCACGATGTCGTATTTGGAAATTGGATTTCCGTCATGAACCAAGGCAAAAGATAGTCCTTACCGACTTCGTGACTCTCTAGCCCGAGCCACAGGGTCAGAGTGCATCGACCCTTGGATCGTTAGGGCCGGTCCACCGATGTGGATCAAAATGCCTGAACAATACGTTTCCCCGCCCTTTGGGGCGTAAACGAGCCAACGAATGACTCCATCGGACCCGAATCGTCCGATCAAACCGAGGCGCCTCGCAACAGCAACAACCACATAGGTGAAAAGTATATATATGTCAGGGCTGGTAGGTCACTGACACCACCCTAGCTAGAAAGAAACGCATGCCCTCCCTGAGGTCCTTCTCCCGTTTCTGGTTCATACCGGGGTGTGAGGCTCGCGAATTTACGTTATACACAAAGCTACGCCACATAGGCGGTGCTTTGATCATCACCACAAGACTTTGCTTTTCAACAGAAGCCCTGATCACTGCATCTTAGCATGCCACACAGGCAATTCATGCCATGCGACTGATGTCCACCGATATACAACCTCTGAGCTCGTGCGTTTCAGAGAAGGGCATTAAGCGAAAGAATAAATTCTCCGCCGCCAACCAGATGTATATTTAACAGAGATCAATCGACACAGAATAAAATCCAATGTCAGACACACAGTCCATTTACAAGTCCGTTCTGGGTCTGAACGAAACCGGAGGCACTAAATACCTCGCAAACCCATCGATCACCACGTACGTCTGGACGATCACCACTCATTATCCATATTTCGGGATGCCTCCCAATCAGGACCTCGGTTACCATCCAAACGAGGTGAAGATCTCCGGTCTTCGACCATGGTCTTCATCTTCGAATTTCAATCGTCGGTCAATTATTTGAAATGAGAATTAACTCGGCCTTTTCAAATAATTCACGTATATTTAGAATTTCAAATCAATTTATTTCAATGGTTAAATCATTTGACAACACCAATTTTGTTCTTTAATGAAGTTTTCACACCAAACACATTCAACCATCAAATACCACATAAATCGAGCAAATTCAGTTTATTTCCATTCCATATCGTTTATGATATTTTATAACGATTTATCGCTATTTTTATTTATTTTAAAATAGCCAATTTATTCAAAACGACGCTTCGGGCCATAACGCGGCCGTGACGCTGTTTTTCTTCAGATTTGATTAACACATATCTGAAAATCTAACCGTTGGATCTTCACCCAATTTACATCATTAGAAAGGTCTTTTCAAAACGAATCCAACGGTTCCAGTTTCGGGAAAATCCGACGGTCGGATCTCCCGGTACAATCGTTTGAAGTTTCGATTTCAAAATACGAACTGCAGCGTCGTTATTCGATTTAATATAATTATATTTATATATATATAAATATAATCATTTCTAGCGCTGTTTTTCTTCAGATTTGAATTAAACATTCCAGACAATCCAACCGTTGGATTTTTACAAGGTTGGTGCCATTGGAAAGATATTTCCTAGGCGAACCCGACGGTTGCGGTTTCGGGAAAATCCAATGGTCGGATTTCCCGCACTAGTTGTTTGAAATCACGGTTACAAAACGCGAACTGCATGGCCACGTTTCGTTTTAATTTTATTTATATTTATATAATTATATAAATATAGTTCATTCAACGATTTCAATATCGTTTATGATATTTTATATTTCACTAACGCCTTAGAATTTTGGAAAATTTCGCCATAACCTCCTTTGTATGGGAGGGGCTGGGAAAATTCCCAAATAGCCACACGGGCGTCTCATGTCAAAAAGAAAAAGAAAAGCCAACAGGCTCATAAAATCATCACCCAAACAAAACAGTAAATGTGTACCTATTTGTCGGGCACAAAATTTTATTCCTCTTCTCTAGCCCCTTTTGCTATAACCTGTTTAATAAATATGCATGTACATATATACAGTTCTTATCATTTATCATTTTCCATTCAACTTCATATTTGATTCCATTTGGTTTAAAAACACCATTCATTCTAATGTTGTATGCATAGGCAAAATCATATCATTAGCTAATTAATGAATATTTCGACTCATGCAGATTTATTTGAACGAGTTGCTATTTTTAACACTTCACATTTCAACAAATCATGTATGTAATAAAAATGTGATTTTTATTGTAAAACAATTCATTTCAAAAACACTATTATTTTATATAGTTTATATAGGTGATAAAAATAGGATTTTTATTATAAAGCAATTTATTTCAAAATATGAATACCATTCAACGCATGAATTTCAATTCAACGAATGAATATCGATTCAACACATGAAGGTTTTCTATAGTTTCTATATATAGATAAAAATGTGATTTTTATATTTAAAACACGAATACCATTCAACACATGAGTTTCTAATCAACGAATGAATTTCAATTCAACACATGAAGGTTTTTTATTCAATGAATAAATATAGTTGCAGCAAATGAAAATAATTCAAACACATGAATGTTATTCAAAATTTCGGCAGCATAACGGCAGGGTAGTTAAAACCGGGACCGTCCCTAGTACGGCTCCTCGCTCTACCTTAAAACCTCGTGGTTTTTGACAATGGGAATCATGCATCTAGTTCGCACGCAGGCGGCATGTATATATATTTATTTCATTTCCACAAACTAATCCTATGTGGTCTCAACCAAATATTTCTCAACCACAAATGGGTATTTTTCAACCACAATCAATCAATATCAACCACAAACAATCTCAAACAACCATTCGCTATCAATCAATTTTCACACCAATCACAACCAATAAATATCGTCCATGGTTTGTGGACGAGGGGCGTATGTATATATATATAATTATATATAGCCATTCACTTTTATTTCAACACATATATAATTTTTACAACGCATATATAACTTATACAACGCTTATACAAGAGGTGTACAACGCTTATATAACTCATGCATCGACTATATAATTTATACATCGTCGTTTTCCATATTGTTTTTTTATTAGAAATCTCACATTGGGTTCCACTCCACCAAAAATAGCAGAAGGCTCAGAAAAATATGCGGTCTCTTCTAAAATGTAGAAGACGTCCACACGATCACGATGTTTCCTGTTTCATCGAATTTCGTTAACACAGCAAAAAGATATGATTTTTTAAAGTTTGCAACGGTTTTAAACTGTTAAAATCAGTTTTAAAATTACACAGCCGATACCTTTCAAAAATCTTCAAAACTAGGTTTGAATTTTTCGATCAATCCGTGCAATGGTTCCACGATCGGGTTGCGCAGGGTTGAAGAGCTACGTGAGGCGCACGTGCGCCAGGAAGGGGGCCCACTTCGGTGGCTTCTGGTGACGGCGGCGGCGAAGTGAAGGTGGCAACTTCTCGGCATCCGTTCTCCCAAAATACACAATGAAAAAATCGAAACTAGGTATGGATTTGAAGATCTCTCCGAGCTCTACAAAATCCTCAACAGGAGGAATGCGTAATTTTGCTTGTAGGAAGAGGAACGGAGGAGAGAAGGTGGGAAGCGATTTCCGTCGTGCGCGATATAGGATAGTCGGGGAGAGAGAAAGTAGTTTGACCAATAAGAATTTTCCATTTAATTTATATATTTTTAAATTTTCAAAAAAACCCCTTACACAGACGAACACCAATTCAAACCCAACGACTGCCGTCCCTAATGTTTTACCCCTATTACAAACACAATGGGATATGTTTCGTAGGCCCATTCGACTGTTTCAGTCAGTTTCCCTTCAAATTAAAATATAAAACATTCAATATTTGATTCAAACGTACATTTCAATTTGCCAGGGCCACAAACTGATTCGAAAAATTCCAAAAAAATAAATCTAGCTATGTTTTGACGATACGGTCCCAACAAAACTAGTTTCGTCGAATTCTGAGACCATTTGCAAAAAGGCCCATTTTTGGTCGATCCAATTTAACTATAATTGACCAAAACACATTTTCCTTTGTCACGCTCACATACTAGCTTCAAAAATTATGAAATTTGAAACCTAGCAATAACTTCTCATCCCGGATCCAACAAAAGTGGTTTCGTCGAATTCCGAGGTCGTATGCAAAATGGCCATTTTCACGGGCTATATAAATTCCATATCGACCCTTCCGAAAATTCATTCGGCCATAACTTCTGCTTTCCGCTATGAAAATTCGATTTTTTAGATTCGTTAGAAAGGTATTCACTAACAGATTTAAATACTTTTGGTTTCACTAAAATCCGGATTGTTTTGCACCCGGTACTGTCCGACAAAGTTTGAATTCAATTTTTGAAACTGCAGCGCCTTTTCAAGCCTTGTTTATAATTATAATTAATTATATTCGTTTTCAATTGTCGATTCAACTCACTTTTCATTGCCATTATTTAAAATATTTATTTTAAATATTTAAAATCCATTATTTTAGCCAATTTAAAAAATTTAAATTGGTTCAGATTTTCTGGGTCATTACAGATAAAGTTTTTGAAAATTATTTTCAAAAAGGTTTTTAAAGAAAGCATTTTCAAAAAAAGGTCTATTTTTAAAAACATATTCCCCATAGCCATATGTAATATCTCTCGATTCTCCGCTTGATTCCTTTTTCCTTTTTGTCCGGGGAACCGATTCTTCCCGAAAGGTGTCCCCATTCCGGCATGATGTCGTAGGCATGTTTAAACTGCGGCACATGTCGAAGGGCAATGAAGTGCCTAACCTCCATCTGTAGCTGCAGTAGTATCAACTACGGCTAATTTTCTCAAGCTTTGTAAGGATTTCTGTGCGATGGAGGCAACTTTCGAGAAACTTGTTAGCTTGTTACACAAGGATGGTAAAAAGGAGAACAAGGGAGTTAGGGCTAAGGAACACAGCCCAAGGATGAGAAAAATGATGGCCCACAAAGGGAAAACAGATAAAGTTCAAATAAATCTGAAAAGGAAGAAGTTAAGGTTGAGGAAACACAAAAAAAGGTATGGCCCAAGAAAGGACAGCAACAACAGCAGAAGAAGGGCGGAAAGAACGACAACGCTAAGGATAAGCGGAAGCGCCATAGTTGCGGGTGACAGGATCACTTGGCCAAGGACTGTAGGAAAAGGAAGAATGCTTGCTTTGTTTGTGAAGAGGTTGGACACTATCCTAGGAGTGCCCAAGGAAGTTAGGACAAGGTCAAAAGGCAGGAACCTCTGGACGGCAAGCGAAGGCTCTCGTGGCCAGTGCTCCAGAAAGAGGTAGGAAAGTTTCCGTGGAAGGTTTGATTTCTCTTTCCAATCAATCTATTAGAACTCTTTTTTATTCTAGTGCTTCACATTCCTTTATATCCAATTTTATAGTAGAGTCTCTACACGTAAATATTAGTATGGTATTGGATCTCGTAGTTGTCTCAAATCCCATTGGAGGTTCAACTCATTTATTCATGATTTGTCGGGGTTTGAGAATATCTATATTGGGCATCGAATTCGAATGCAACACATATGTGCTTGGTTTCATGGGCTATGGGTTGATTCTAGGGATGGATTAGGTAACCAGGTATAGTGCCATTATGTGCCATTATGGATTGTGAAAGGAGGGTTGTTAAGCTTCAGTCTTGTCATGGTAGAACCTTTGAGATTTCATGTGACCCACAAGGGTCTGTCATGCTTAGCTTTCTAGAGTCGCTTGACGCATCTGTCGATAGTCTGCGATCAGTTCCAGTAGTCCGTGAGTATTCTGATGTCTTTGATGAGTTTCGGGGTTTACCCCTAAGGCACGAGATCGATTTCCGCATATATTTGGTGGAAAATGCAAAGCCAGTTGCATTTCCCATGCGCCATATGGCTCCAAGATAAAGGAGGGAGCTCAGTAAACAAGTAGGGGAGCAACTTGAGAAACGATTTATTAGGTGAAGCATTTCTGAAAGGGGTGCCCTAGTGGTATTTGCAACTAAGGCGGACGGTTTGCTTTGCTTATGTGTGGACTATAGGGAGTTGAACAAACTCACTAAGAAGAACAGACGCCCACTCCCGAGGATAGATGATTCATTTGATCAGCTTGTTAGTGCATCAGTATTCTCTCAGTTAGACTTGGCCATGGGGTTCCATCAGTTAAGGGTGGCCGAGGGCTATATCAATAAGACTGCTTTTAGGAATCCAGACGGCTTCTTTGAGTGGCTCGTTATGACTTTTGGGCTAACGAATGCACCCGCCTATTTTGTTGATTTGATGAGTAGGGAGCTTTGGGAGTTTCTGAACAAATTTGTCGTGGTCTTTGTTGATGGTATCTTAATCTTCTCAAAGAATGAGGAAGAGCATGCCTTGCATATAAGGGAGGTTTTGAAGACCCTCCGTGTGCACCAACTTAAGGAAAGTTCTCCAAATGCCATTGTTGGAGAAAAGAGGTGAGATTCTTAGGGCATGTGGTCTCCAAAGAAGGGATAGCTGTAGATCCCGCAAAGGTGGTTGCAGTGCAAGATTGGCAGAAACCCTAAAAATGCAACCGTGGTGAGAAGCTTTCTTGGATTGGCAGGTTATTATAGGAAGTTCATTAAGGACTTCGCAAAGATATCAGCCCCACTCACCAGGCTGAAAAAGACGAATTTGCCATTTTCATGGGATATAGATTGTGATGTTGCTTTCCAACGACTGAAGAGGGCTCTGACAACAGCCCTAGTCTTGACCTTACCGAATGGAAGTAAAGTGTTCATCATTTTACGCTGATGCATGTGGTACGGGGCATGGCGCGATTCTGATGCAAGAAGGGAAAGTAGTACGTTATGGGGGTATACAGTTGAGAGTTCATGAGAAGAACTACCCCACCCATGATCTAGAGCTTGCTGCCATAGTATTCATGCTTAAGACGTGGCACCATTATTTACTTGGAGAAAGGTTCGAGTTATATACCGATCATAAATCTCTCAAGTACTTGTTCTCGTAGAAGGATCTTAATTTAAGGCAACAACGGTGGATGGAATTCCTAGCTTCTTATGATTTTGTGATTGCTTATACCCCTGGCAAGGATAATGTGGTGGCGGATGCATTAAATAGGCAGAGGATGGCCTTAATTCCTCTGTTTGTGGAGAGGAAGAGCTTGGAGTTCATCTCAACTTTTAATTTTAGACCCTCCATCTAGATTTTGCCTGATTTGTTTGCATCGCTAGAAATACGACCAACTCTTATGGATCAGATAAGAGCTTCGCAGCAAGGTGACCCACAGACTTTAGACATCATGGAAAAGCTCGGAAAAGGGGAGACTTCTAGTCACCTCAGTAGATATTCCATAGATGAAAAGGGGTGTCTGCAACGAGATGGAAGACTTTGCGTTCCTCAATCTGGAAGATTGATAAAGGCAGTCCTAGAAGAAACCCACCATTCTAAGTTTACCATCGATCCAGGCGGTGAAAAGATGTACAGAGACATGAAGATGGTTTTCTTTTGGGTTGGATGAAGAAAGATGCGGTCGAATTTGTTTCTCAATGTTTAGTTTGCCAGCAAGTTAAAGCTGAGAAAAAGAAGCCCGGTGGTTTACTTCGTCCTTTGGAGGTTCCACAATGGAAATGGGAGACCATCTCCATGGACTTCATAGATGGTTTGCCTAGATCAAAAAAAGGAAACACCAGTATTTGGGTAGTAGTAGATAGATTTACTAAGAGCGCTCATTTCATTCCAGTTAAGAGTAAGAGGACGACATCATGGTTGGCAGCAATTTATGTTCGTGAGATAGTTCGTCTTAATGGAGTACCTTCCAGCATCATGACTGATCGTGACCCCATCTTTACCAGTGAATTTTGGAGAAGCTTGGAAGAAGCATTAGGTACATGTTGTGTTTGAGCACCGCTTATCATCCTCAGCCCGATAGGCAGAAGAAGAGGGTAAACAGAATTCCAGAGGATCTTTTGAGGCTGTGTATTCTAGACTTTGGAGGGACTTGGGAAGAGCACCTTCCTTTAGTAGAGTTTTCCCATAACAACAGTTATCAAGCTAGCATTGGTTTGGCACCCTTCGAAGCATTGTACGGACGACCCTGTAAATCACCAACTTGTTGGTGGGAATCTACAGAAAGATTATTACTTGGACCAGATATGGTTAGAGAAACATCCGAGAAGATTGACCTTATTCGACGGCGGATGAAGATAACTCAAGATAGGCAGAGGTCCTATGCAGACAAGAGAAGGACTGACATTGAACTTGAAGTCATAGACTTAGTTTTTATCAAAGTATCGCCTCTGAGGAATGTGGTTCGCTTCGGATCGGTAGGGAAGTTGGCACCTATGTTTGTGGGACCATTTCCCATAACTAAGAGCATTGGCCAAATGGCCTATAGAGTAAAGCTCCCAGAAAATCTATCCAGTATCCATGATTTTTTCCATGTTTCTCATTTGCAGAAGTTTTTGCATGATACCGCAGAAGTAGTTGAGCCGAGCATGTTGGAAGAGGTAGAAGTGGAACGGGAGGCGACGGTCAAACGAGTCCCTAGCCGTATTCTTGGATCTGAAGTTAAAAAGCTACGCAATAGAGAAGTCAAATTGCTGAAGGTTCAGTGGGGACCCAACCTAGAGGATGCGACTTGGGAGACCGAAGACAAGATTCGTGCTTCGTACCGTTTCTTTTTCGAGGGTATGTTCTTAACTCCTTTTTCCAAAGTTTTATCTATGCTTGTTTCTATCATTTGAGTATGTCCTATCCATAGTATTTTCGACCTTTAGATAGGAATCCTATGGATGTAAACAAGTGTCTGAGACATGTTATGTTTGATGGATGCAAGTGTTTGCTAGTAGTTTCCTGTGGATGCATATACACACACATTAGGCACTAGATTGGCTCAATCACTCTAATACAACATATGGATGTGTGTGCATTTTCCTTTCTTTAATGGATGAAAATGGATGTATCATCATATGGATGTTGCATTTGGATGGATATTTGTGCACTCATATAGAGCTTACATGGTGTTATAGGATTATTTGCATACATGTTGGATTCATGGCACTAACATACATTGCATTAAGGAGGTCGACTAAATTTGTAGACCGCCTAATCGTCGCATTAGAATTGGGACATATACACAAAGATTTGCATATGTTCATACAAGCATTAGAAGTCTTTAAGGACAATGAATGCCTGTGATTGGTGGATGGGTAGATGGATGATGGATGGTAGGATACATTCATCATAACTTGGAGATTTCGAGGATGAACTCCTTTGAGTAGGGAAGAATGTAACACCCAGTATTTTAACTACACTAAAGAGGGTAAATTAAATAATAATTAATTTAACATCCAGAATTAAGGGAAACAGATTAGGTCATTGCGTTCATCTCAAAATTATGGTCAAGATTGACACCTGATTTGCGTAAATTGAATAACGTATGAAGAAGTTATGGACGGTGGAAGTTTGTCGAAAAGAGCAGAATCATATGGCACACCTGACAAGTGTGTCAAGATATTTTTACACTGGCGCACTTGTAAAGTGCGCCCATATTAGTTTTTGGGTATCTAGACCTTTTTTCAAATGGGTGACGACCCATGACCCGATTCACCCTAGGGCTGAGGTGACATTTGAATTCTGGAGGCTGGCGGCTATAAATATATCTTCATTTCTCTTGTTTTCTCATACTAAAAACAATAGAGGCTAGATGCCGTCAGTTCTTGAACTGAATCTAACCCTTTCTTCTTCTACAAATCAAGCGCCTCAAGTATAAATCTGAGATTCAAATTTCAGTTTTCTCCTTCTATTCTCATAGGTTTGATCCTTGTGAGTATAGGTACTTTTAGGTTTAAATGATTAAAAGTAAACACATTATGACTATGATTTGGATATACACCTGTGATTAAATCATTTTGAATTTATCATATTTTGTGAATCTAAAATATCCTTTGGCTTAGATCTCAATATTTATCATATTAGATCTATTGTAAATTTTGGATCTATGATATCCTTGGATCTTAATTTGTACTATGCTAGATCTACTTCTATAGATCTAATTCACTTGTGATGTCATATTTGGGATCTTAACTTGTACTATACTAGATCTACTTCTATAGATCTAATTCACTTGTGATGTCATATTTGGGATCTTAACTTGCACTATCTTAGATCTATTTTCTTTAGATCTAATCCTTTTGTGGTTAATTCATCATGTCACATATTTGGATCTTACCTTTTCTCTAAGTTTGTGGTTAATTTAGGATTATCATTTTCTAGATAGTTAAACCCTTGTTTAGATCTAGATCAACATGTTGTGATTAATTGAGATCTATTATTATTGGACATATAAATTCTTATTTGGATCTGTTCATTCTAAGTATGTTAGATCTAGTTTTATCATTACTCTTTTCACTAAATCTGTTTTTATGTCCACCCTGTTTTGAGGTCAATTACATGTCCATGCCAATATGTATGTATATGTTCACCTTATCACCATGTTAGTATATATTTATTCCAGTCATGTTAGAACATTCACCTTTGTTATTTATCGTTTATGATTAGGCTATTATCTAGCCTAGGCATGCCACCAATTTTGTGAGTGCGTTGATTAGGGAACGGGGAAAAAAGGTTAATAGCCGCATAATTTGAATATAAACGTAATTGGACATATAATACAATAATTGGGTAAATTAGGCACTAATACCTATAAAGGCATAGGTTTAATTAATTGATTAATTAATAATGAATGCCTAGGACTACAATTAGAAATTATAATAGCACTTATGGCACGAGGTTAGGTTGCATTAGTGGTGGAAGTCTGCCCGGACCCGACCGACATATCCAACAGCCACTAATGTTGAACCTACTGTGAGAGGCCTAAGTGCACAAATAGAGTCGGGCTATGACACAAGGTTAGGCCCAACTTGTGGAAGAAGTCTGCCCAGACCCAATCGGCATATCCAGCATCCACAAGTTTTAGGCCTAATGTGGGAGGTCCAGCCCGTTATAACCATAATTGGACATGGTAACGAATTGAAAACTTAACCTAGTTGAATCCATAGGGATTGTATGAACATGTTAAGTTGATTATGGGTTAAGTAGGAGGGTTAAGTACATCCTGGGTTGGTGGGTAATATTGGTAAATATAGGCCCACAAACTTATCCTGTTGGGGTTATGTATTAAAAACACCGTTAGGTAAACATAACCAGTGGAAAACCTAGTAGTGGGGATGTAATACAAAGGGAGAGCTTGCCTCATTTATGTGGGACCCATTTCAGTCAGTAACCCATACCACGGTATCAAACGAATACTACAAACTAGGTCGGAGTAGGGACAAGCTTACTGGGCTGATTGTAAGAGATCCAAACGTGAAGGACGGTGTTGGCGGCGCAAATCGACCGATCCATGCGCGTGCATGAGCCGGACTGAAGGGGATAAGACGACCGTGACACCAGTAGATATGGTTGTGCACATTACCGAGGGGTTTCCCCTTTAGGACGTGATACATCCTGATGTGGGGCCGTCACAGGGTATCTACGGAGTAAGGAGCCAATCGATTATGGTAGTTAGGGTACATCTAGACTCTGGTAAGTTTAGGAGTTCGGCATGGGGGCTCCCTGGGGATTGTATGGGGATAAAACCTCTCACTAGAAAGTACGCCTAAGTCCACCGTTGTATACATGTTGGGGATCATCATATTTTGGTTATACTAGTATTAGTGCAGAGAAATCCTTAGAAAAGCACAGTATACCCTATCGTGATTATCCTGTTTACCTTGTCATTTCTGCCTTTATGTAGTTGTCTCTCTCTTATCCACTTTATATGCCTGTTATGCTACTTTTATTTAGTTTCTTGCTAAACGTAACTAGACTCGCCAGACTTTATGTATGACCATTTTTGTTTCCTCTTCTTTCTTCCATTCCCTCCTCCCCTCAGGTTCTCTGGGCGGGAAAACTCAGGCTTGATCGTGATTCTGCTTACCTTTGTTGGAGCTGCTTTGACATATGGCTCAAGCTTTTATCCTTGCTACTATGGTTATGCTTTATTTGTGGAATTATTCTTTTTATGTACTCTGATGTTTTAAAGTACAAGACAGTAGTTTTTATGATGTAATGGTTTATGTGTATTTCAGATATGTGCTGTTTTTGAAAAATGATGCTTTATTATAAATAAAATTTAAATTCCTCTATTGCTTTTATATCTGTCTTGTAATATTTCTGTTTCTGTTTAACTATAACGCTTCACAAAACTTAATGCATTCCCTTAGTGAGTGACATTAACGGACTTCGGGTGTCACACCCTGCCTTTGGGGAGTTGGAGCGATGCTTGAGGATCGTGGATTTTTCACATATTGTTGCAGATGATTCTTCTTAATCAGTTCTTCGATTAGTGACTTTAGATGCCTACACTCATTGTTATTGTGGCCTGGCTGGTTGTGGAATTGAGAATACCTACCTGACCTTACTGCAACATCGTTGAACTTCATTTTCTTTGGAGTTGGATATCTCTCGGTATCCTTAGTCGCCATGAAGATGTTCCCCACGGTGTCATTGAGAGGAGTGAACTCGGAATTCTTAAAAAACAGAATTTCTTATTGGTTCGCTTATCCGTTCCCTCATTGCCCCTCTTTCGACCACCAGGATTCTTTTGGCCGCTTTGCATATTACTTTTCTTTTAAGGTTGTACACTGCCTTCTGGGACATCCAAGGCATAGGTCGGATCCTCTTCAACACTCATATATTCTTCATCTTTATCGAGTAGTTGCTCGAGGATACTTGGTTTCTTCTTCTTAATCCATTGTCCAAGCTTGGATTTTTTGCATATGACTCCTTTGAAAGCCATCAGGACCAAGCAGGGTTCATAATTTTCAACAACGGCCGCCGCCGCATTGAAGTGAGTGAGAAAAGCTTTGATGGATTCCCTTGGCCTTTGCTCTAGTTCATTCAATTCCATAACATCCCGAACCTTAGTTTCTTGGAGCCTGAACTTTTTCCCTGAACGGTTTAGCCAAGGTAACAAAATCATTCACTGACCTTGGTGGCAGCTTTGTGAACCAGAGATAGGCCACCCCTTCTAGATAAGTTGAGAAGCAGAGGCACTTGAGCTTGTCTGTGGCATGTGCCTCGTCCATATACTGATCGTATTTGCACAAGAACACGTTGGGATCACTCGTCCCATCATAAGCTTGCACCAATGAGGGTTTGAAGTTTTGTGGTTATAGAGCCATCATGATCCTCTCGTTGAGTGGGGTCTTAGTTGGAGAAAATTCCCGCTCCTTTTCATTATCCTCTTTCTTCAAGCTTTCCTCCATGATTTCACGTACCATTTCCGATATGTGTTCCTCCTTGCTGTATTGATCCACGGAGTGGACGACCTTTTTCCAACCGGATGTTTGCCTAAGCAAGCAGTCACGGTGTAGATTCCGGAATCCTGGACCTCCCTCATGAGGAAGTGCCTCTTTGGTGGATCCAAGGACCTGTCGAGAGGTTGCTTTATCGGAATGGTTGCGCACAAGTGGTTTTGCCTCTTTACGATTAGGTTCATTAGAATCTGTAACCACCTGGATAGAGTTGTCTCGTTTTGGACTTGAAGAAGAGGAACCTACATTGTTCATATGAGTAGTTTGAGCAACTTGAGGACGAGTAGCATTTAAGGTAACCTTTGTAGTAGCAGCTTGGGTAGCGAGCATAGACTCAAGTTTTTTCAACGTAGCATTGTTTGCGATATCTATTTGACTTGTTAGACTTGCGACAACTTCATCCAATTCTCTCATTGTTACAACCGCTCCATTTCTAGAAGATTCATCCACTCCGAAGTAGTTGGTGGGGGTGTAAAGTTGTTAGCATCGTTGGTGAAGTCGTCGGTCTCTTTGACGGTCTTACTAGTTGTCTCTTTTGGTCTACTCATGAATTTGATGATTCGCCTGGATTTTAGATCTAATGGATCTATAATAGAAGCTGGCTTAGGACTTTAGGGCAAGGCTCTTTACCTTGTGGTCATGGATTCGAGCCCTACGGTGGGCGCCAAATGTTTGAGTCAAAATTAGCTCAAACACCAAGGGTGCTTTGGAAATACTTCACCAAACAGTTAACTTAAGGTAGGGCCACAATCACTAAAAAAGCAAAGTAAAAGACAAGAGAATTTATAGTGGTTTGATCTTAGGTAGATCTATGTACACTTTGGCAAGGATTTCATTATGACATTAATGGTTACAAAACATATAATCTCTCTTTGTACATTCATATTCTCTTATTACAAGTAAATCTCACTTAGATCAATGTAAATTGGTGGAGAAATGATTGGACCAGTGGAGAAATGGTGAAATCGGTAGAGGAATGGTGAGAAATCTTCAAATGCAGGGAGGTTGAAGGAGGATCTTCATTCTCTAAAACACTTGGTTAATCTGGACGGAAGCCATGGTGGATTTAGCTCTAGATCTTTGCTTGGAAGAGTTAGATGATGTTTAGGATCACTTGGAATGAGAGAGGAAGCAATTTGGCAGCCCTTCGGGGTGGTGGAAATCGATCCCTTTTGTGGTGGAAGCCATGGCTTATTTATAAGTCAGCTCCCCCGAAGAAATGAGCTGAAATTCATATATGTAGGCTACGGGTCGCTCATTTCTTTAATTACGAAAATGCCATCGCCCAGTTGTAACCAACTGTCGACAACCGTATCTAGCTATCCCGTGCGAGCGAGTTTCATGTGCGCGAGTAGGTTGAATGGGTGAACGGGTGGTGTACGAGTGACCGATGAGGTCTATAGGGAAGGTGTAAGTGCGAGCAGCCAAGAATTAGCATAAGCCTTTCTCTAATCGACCGGTAGGTAGTATCTGAGTAAAGCAGTGGTACTTGACCAAAGAATGAATGTGCAAGTAGTATTGTAGATGTGGGCGAGTGAAGGGTGTATGTGTGACCCCGTCGTACTTTCGGTTACTTGCCTAAAAGACATGTATGATTGACCGAGGTAGTTTGAACGAGCGATTGTGAAGAAGGATGGGCGACCTCTACAAGATGTACAAGCATTATTGCACTCGAGCCATGTCATTCTTAAGCTTGTCGCGTATGTACGATCACCTTGTATGGTCGAGCTAAGTTGTTACACTCGACCCTGTTTTGACGAGCGAGCGACACGATTGTTCTGGTGGTGGAGCGAGCTATCTTTATGTGCGAGCAGCCTTCCAAAGTGCATGAATCACATTGTGCCCGAGTTCCCTAGTGTTCGGGAGACCCCCATGTCATAGGAGTGAACGACTTCCTATGATATGTGCAATCGACCTCTTTTGATATAAGTGACCGATCCTCATGCCATACCCGACTCTTATCTTGTGCTCGATCCTATTGCGTGCGAACGATCTTCCCCTTTGACTTGTCCTAGGTTTGTGCGAAAGATCTTGGCATGTTTGATCTGAGTATGTGCGACCGAGCATTATGATTCCCGTCCAATAGTCTCTATTCAGATTAAATCAATCAATCATATGTATGATTCTTTAGGGGATAAACAGCGTACCCACCTAAGGTTGGAGGCATAACTTACCCATTTTAGATAAGAGTCGATGATATGCTCATTTTAAAGTAGAATTAGTGGACATATTAGTCCAATTTGTTGCGCTTAGCTAGTTATTTAAGCATGACCTAGGGACTTATCCAACCCCCTCCAGGGATGCTTTAGTAAGGTTGTATCATGATGGGTCTACAGGCTTTCTCCTTCTTCCAGGTATTGCTTCAGCAAGGCCTTATAGGCAAGAATATTAGGTCGGTCGGTGCCTTGACTAGGCCAAAGCGTGGCAAGGTACAAGGGCTTATTGTGCCCTCCCTCAAGGGGGTGCCTTGAATAGTCCATAAAATTGTATGGTTCAAGGGCTTGAGGTGCTTCAGCCAGGCCTTATAGGTAGGGACTGAATACTTACCCTTCCTCCATCCAAAAAGTGTTTTGACTCGTCAGGAGTCGAAGGATTAAACCGTCTTAGGTTGTCAACCATTTTAGAATGTTCAAATTAAAGGAGGATTCTACTCCTATTCGTGCAGAATCTCTTGAATATGAAGTTACTTTATTCATCCATTATCATAAAGTATGGTCATAAATGTTCGACTTTCCATGTTCTTGGAACCATATTGTCCTCTGGTTGGCATAATTGATATCCTTCTAGATGAAATATTGTATGTACGATTAAGGAACCTTCCTAATTTGGCCTTAATGATTCCTCTATCGGATTCTTAGTGTTTCCAAGTATCCTTCGAACTACCAAGTCTCCTTGTTGGGATGATCTTGCTTTACTTTCATATTGTAACGCTTTGACATTCTTCGTTGAGATCCAACCATTCGAATGGTTGGTTCATATCTTAGTCCAAGAATCTGACAGAGAATTATTTCTTTTATTCTTGATTTGGATAAAATGCATATGCAATCCTATGATGTGATGGTATTTCAGTCTCAACTATAAACACTGCCTCACATCCATATGTTAGTGAATATGGCATATGACTTATAGTAGTTTGGTAGAGGTTTGATATTCCTAAAGTACCAATTATGGTTCTTCCACCCAATTTTCTTTGCTCTATTTAGTTGTTTCTTTAGAATTGTCATTATGGTTTTGTTAGCTAATTCAATGGCACCATTTGCCTTAGGATGTGTTGTTGAAGAAAAGTTTTAAAATTTCCACTCTTATGGTCAAATTGCAAAAATTCTACACTTTCGTATTGGGTTTCACTATCAGATATGATTTTGTAAGGTATTCCAAATTTAATGGCAATGTTTTTAACAATAAATCTTACCATTCCTAGTGTAATTTTGTAATGATTCTGCTTCTACCATTTGGTAAATTAGTCGACGGCTACTACCGCATACCTTGTCCCTCCTTTAGAAAGTTGTAGTGGCCTAATTTGATCGATTCCCCATACATCAAAAGGTCATGGGCCTGTTATAGGAGTCAATTGATTTGGTGGTAAATAGGGTATTTTTGAGTATTTTTAGCACTTATCACACCTGCTACTACCAAAATTCGATACCGAAACCAAAGAGGTGAAGGGGTATCGTGAAGGGATCAACAGCAAAGCAAAGGCTATGGAGAGATTCAAGATGATACTGAAAACAAATAGTATGAACAATAACAGTGAAGAACCGATATAGGAACAACAAGGGTGGAGATACTGAAGAACGACACTAAGACAAGAGTTAAACACGTATGCTATCGGCACCAACGAAGGAGAGCAAATAACTTGGTGCCATTACTAGGAAGAAGACAGAAAAGGCACGATACTAATATAATATGCAATAAATAGTTAAACTTGGTGTCGGTGTCAAACAATGAAGCCAAAAACAAATCAATTCGGTACAAAGTACACAAGCTTGGAGAAAGGTACCAAGAACGAGTGCATAAAAGAAGATGCACCACCCCAATATTAAGGAGGATGAAAGCAAAGAAGCGCTATCAATACCAATATGCTTGGAGTCGACACTACTGCATAAGGGTAGCACCAGAGTTACAAAGGAAGGAGTATGAGAGTGATACCCAATTACTATGCGAAAGCATGGAGGCGATACCCAGAAATGCAAGCAATATAGGATCGAAAATGACACCCAGAGAAACAGTGGGTCGATACCGATACTGAGTAGTTGCTACCAAAAGGGGGTCCAAATCCTCTACAAATAAGACACCAAAGGTCACATTTTAGGGGAATTCTCCACATTCTAAAACCTTATATTCATTTTTAAGAGGCGAACCTTAATTTTGAAATCAATTTGGGGATTTCTCCTATAATCTTCTATGTACTCCATCTAGCGATCAAATAATGAGATACTTATCAATTACTACCAATTATTCTTTTTCTTTCATCCAATAATTCATACTAAAGCCTTCGACTTGAAGTAATTCAGAACTGTACCCAATGATCCATCTAGATCCAATTTGTATTAGATTATGAAGCCCTATCCTACGGTAACCGTGGACCCTTAAGTGTCATAAGCGTGATACCCACCTCTTGAAGGAACAGTAACTAATCTTCGGACCTAGGATTTTGATATCTAAGAAATGACCAATTAAGTCGGGCTTTGAGGAACTAGATTACCCCAAGTTATTCCATCAAAACCATATATTCTGGTATTGACAAA
Organism: Allium sativum; assembly: GCA_030737875.1. Classification (NCBI taxonomy): domain Eukaryota; kingdom Viridiplantae; phylum Streptophyta; class Magnoliopsida; order Asparagales; family Amaryllidaceae; genus Allium; species Allium sativum. Next base: position 194,989,180 of record CM060910.1, on the reverse strand, counting down.
AAATATTGTTAACATTTTTGCGCTAGGGGGGCCTGAACCTCCGTTCCTTTGAATAACCCTACCACATCCCTAGTTATTCCAACCTTTTTGTTAGACATTAAAGAAATAGACCATGGATAAACAGTCTCGACAAGGATCTTTTGAATTTCGAATGGCTACATCATGCAATACTAATCCAAGAATTATTAAAGAATAAGGGTTAAGAAGGGAAGCTTTGCGAATTATACGTAAGAAAATGGAAGTAGAGAAATACGACACCAACCGTTAGAGCATTAACCCTTTCAATGTAGGACAACCCATATCTTTGATTTAAGTGGTTCTACATCAAAGGGATATAAACTATTTTCTCACATTTAAGAAGCCATCCTTGCACAAGCTAAGGGAACAATATTCAAGCAAGGAATAATGAAATATTTCAAGCACTTTGCTTCTAAATGGTCTAGATGAATTGTGCTTCAGCCTCAAGATATATTGAAAAGAAGATTTGAAGATACATACGAAGCAACAAAGCTGGGTAATAAAAGGGCTAAGTTCCGACGCCAAAAGGGGATCTTTGAGCCACGACTGCCTAAAGAATGCAACCTTATCACATCAATTGAGAATATATACTTCCTACACGAGCTTAACTTTTGGCCATCATCAAAGAAGATACCCAAATAAGGAAGAAAATTAGAAGGGCCATACTGCCACTACCATATGATGAATGGACGTAAAACCAACCACTGCAGGGTTCTCGAAGGAATGATCATCAAGTTCTTTAATCAAGGTTAATTACACAGATTTGTAAAAGGATTAAGCTAGTTCTAACAAAGGATTCCTTGAAGAAAGAATGTTGTTGGCTCCTTCTGTGACCAAGCCATACAACGTCTAATACTCACAATCAAGGGTAGTTTAATGATTAGGATGGTCATCAATGGACGAGCGATAGGCTGATTTCGATACCAAGTTGGAGTGTTAAACCAATGGGCTCAATTCCTAGCTCGACTCGTGGGCCAGCTCGTGAACCATTCTTGTCTCCACCCGCTCGTGCTAGTGTTCGACAACCCGGGTCGTGTATCAGGGTAACGATCCGACCCTACAACCAACATGGTTGTTTGACCCATTCAACTTGCTTCTTCCACCACTTCTGATGACACGTGTCTGTAACGGCTACCTTGACCACTTCTTCACTTGCTCACGAACTGTTCCGAGACTTCCGGAATGCATGCCACGTGTCTTCATGAACCGCCTGTAGAAATTGCCTATAAATAGCCTAGAACATGACATTTTTTGGGATCTTTAGGCATTCAAGAATTTTATTCCACCATTATCATACTTTCTCCATTATTATTCAAATATAAATTTTTGAGTTTATTTGCTAAGCATTGAGATGAATTATCATTGTAAAAGTGAGACTGAGTGGAGATTGAGAGTGTACTTTCATTCAATCAAATAATCAAAATCATACAAAGTGTACGTAGGCTCATTAAAGCCGAACCACTATAAATTTGGTGTGTTTTCTCCATTTCATTTTATTTCTAGTTATAACTCTCTATGAATCAAATTTGGGTGTTAGAACCAATTTTTGGTCTAACATTTTAGTGCTTTCACCGAGAATCAAATTCTCATCATATCGGATTATTATTCTACTATTTCGATTTTCGAGTCCGAAGAAGATAGTCTACATTCCTACTGTTTTGTTTTTGAAGACTTCAGTAAAATCAGAACACTATGGATGCAAAGAAATCCAAGGATTCACGAGCCTCTCGAGCGAATGAAGCTAACGAAGATAATGTCCAGGAGCAGGCCGAGGTGGTCTCCCCGGCTCACGGTTCTCAGGGGGCGACCGGACCCCAAGATGGGGCCACGAGCCAACCCCAAGAAGGGGTCGCGAATCGATCCCAACAAGAGACCATGACTCGGCCCGAAAAGGAGATTGTGACCTGCTCCTCCTATGTTAATGCTTCTAATCGACCTTGCTCAAATGTTCCTAATCCAACTGCATACGATAGTGACTAACCACTGGCCTCTACCCCTACAACAGAAAGAGATTTTTCCCGTTTACTAGACATGTTGGATAGGACAAACGATGCTTTGGAGAGAATATGGCCGCAATGAGTAGACAAATTGGCGAGCTTAGTAGGTAGAGAAGACCGTCCCCGACCCACTGCCATAATGAAGATTACTCTTCCTCTTTAGAAGAACGTGATCCACCACTACGACGACCGTATGAAAGGTTTGAGAATATCCAACAAGTCCAACTCGGATCACTTCCATCCCTTGAAGAAACCGCGCGTCGGTTGGATCCTAATGAACCCAACCTAGCTGAACCCAAGTTACTCCCAATGGAAGGATCCCGACCGAGACTAAGAGAGGGTAACGTCATCAGCTCTACTCGAGGCCAACCCCTGCCACCTTCATGCCGTGTGACTGACCATGGCCACAGGGGGCAGGGAATGTCGCCAAGGACTACTGACCAGGCGATGCTCCCCGGAATAAGGCCAAGAAGTTCCCATAGAGCAAGAAGTGCTGACCCTGAGCCCACATGGACCAATGCTAACATTGAGGCGATGATGAGGCAGATCCTGGCAGATAGTTGAGGATACAGGAACGAAGATTGGGGTGTAGACTGGAGAAATACGCTCTTTGCTGATGACATACTAGAAGTCTGATTTCCAATACAGTTCAATCTACCAACTATGAACCCTTATGGGGGCAGAAAAAATCCGGTTTAGCACTTGATGAGATATTCATGGTATATGAATGCTATCGCCGCTCCAGACGCGGTGAAGTGCAAAGCATTCCCGATCTTCCTAGAGGACGTGGCGTTAATGTGGTTTACTCGGCTACAGCCGTTATCAATCTCCAGCTTCAAAGAGTTGAGCAAAAGGTTTCTAAATCAATTCTGACTTCATGCTCAAAGGTACAAGAATGTCATTGAGCTATCTCTTATTAAGCAGTGTCTTGATGAAACTTTGAGGTCATACTTCAATCGCTTTAATTTAGCGGTCATAGAAGTAAGAGACCCTCATGAGCAGTCCATCCTAATGGCATTAATTGACAGAGTAGATAAAGATACCAAGTTTGGTAAATACTTAGCCGGAAAACCACAACTGACCAAGGAGATATTCTTCGAGAAAGCCAATATCCGCCTACGTCCGGAAGAGATATATGCTAATTGAAAGAGAAAAGTTGCTGATAAGGAAGATATACAAAGTAATGTGGCCATCAAGCAGTTTGGCGACAACTCTGGTTAAGGTAGAGGTCAATGTTGGAAATAAGAACCAGGGCAATGACTGCCAAATTGGAAACGACAACAAGAAAAAGAATGATCCAGGAAACAACTCACAGAAAAGACCTCAGTTCAGAACTTTTGAAAACCTCACACCATTGAACGACACGCTAGAGAACATCTACTTGGGCACTTATAATGTTCCCCAATACACGAAGCTTCCACCAAGGGATTCAACGGAAAGGAGCGTGAAACAGGAAAATTTTTTCTTTCCCACGAGACTTATTGGCGTTCGACGAATGAGTGCCAGCATCTAAGAGACTGTTATAGAAACTTCTTAGAGAAGGAAAGTTGGATGAATATAAGGCAACCCCGAAGAATGGGGGGCAAGGTAGTCCAGAGCAAAATAAAGGGCAACAACCTCAGAAGGATATCGTTCAGCAAAAGAGTAAAGGCATCGTCATCAATACTATAGTTGGAGGACCCCATCCAGCTGGACACAGCAATCGCTGTAACGTCCCGCATTTTTATCGATTTTTATATGAATATTTAAATTAGTTTAAATATTGGTTTTGGTCATATAAACAAAAATTTATATTAGTTAAACGAGTTTGAATGTATAATTATATATTAAATATAAACAAGCTCGAAATGGCGCGATAGTTCGTAATATTCAGTTTCGAACTTCAGTTGAGTGTACAGAATTCATTATAAGTCGGAATCCGATGAAACAGGAAACGTTCGAATTTGTTGAACTATAATTTTGTAATAAAAGAGAAAAATCAGAATTTCGTAATTTATATTGAGAGTTATGGCCAAATCAAATTTTAAGAAAATCGCTATGGAATCCATTTATAAACCGTAATGAATTATTTAATAAAATAAATCTATTTTAAATTAGTTAAATACTAGTTTAACTGAATAATGTAATATCATATTTAAAATTTATATTAGTTTATACTGGAATTTATATAAGTTCAGTTTGTGTATATTTATATAATAATTTATTTGTTTATTTTTAACCAGTTTATATTAAATCGAATTAAATGGTAAATCGCTAAATTAATTTAATATCTTATGTATATGGTCAAATAAGACCGTGGAAACTGTTCCAGTGTGTTCATAATGGTGGTAGAACCCTGGAAATGTCGTTCGTTGCGTTCAAATAACGGTTCGATAGCACAGGATATTTTAATTAAGGACATCGCGTTAAATAAATATACAAATAAAACTTTAATTAAATTAAAGATCTAGATTTTAGGAGACGACTTATATGAACATGCTATTCTGCAAAGCCATCTCTCTTCTCTTTTCAATTTTGCGTCAAAGCCATTCCTTCTCCCTGAAGTTTCTCAGCAACGTGCACTGAAGCCATAACCTACTCCTAATCCTACATGAAAGACGTGATCCCTATTGTTCCCTTGGCTTCTATAAATAAGGACCCTCGCCTTCGTTACTTTCCATTCCAAAAGCAAACCAACGAAAACTAATATCTCATCCTATGCTTTAGTTTCATTTTCCAGTCACCACCAGTTCACTTTTCCATTTCTTTCGTCTCTTCTGCCTTTCATTTTATTTTCTTATCACCAAATCGAAAACCATCATTCAAAAAAGGGGGATAAATCGAATTGCGAATCACTATCGAGAGGCACTGGAGCTGGGTGACGTAACGGAGACACTCGCGGATTAAGGAAGAGGGGATGCGACGGTGAAAAGAAATGGGGAACCGCGAATGCAGTCGCGAGATCCTTGAACTCGATAATGACTGGAAAGGTGCGGATGGTCACTCGGTTGATGGGAAGAAGCTTGTCGCGGTTCCAGGAAGTGACGATGCTTGTTGAATGCAATTAAGTGGATCTGTACCTAGATGATTTGAGAAGTGCGAAAGAGGAATGGGTGCAGCGATTATGTATGGAGTAATGGGTGAAGTTCGGGTCTGTTTTTGGAGAGTTCAACGGTGATTTGGGGTTGCGATATCGGATTGGAATTCGAACTGATGTTGATTACGTTTGGAAATAGGGTTTGAATGCTGAAAGGATGCGATGAGATATTGTTTGCAACCAGATGAATGGTTCGAAGGTATTGGCAAAAATCTGAGATGATTTGTGGAAGTTGGCTAATTGGGTAAAGGGGGTATTGACGAGGGTGCATTGAGGTCATTATGGGGGAGATTGGTCTCGGATCCTTTGCAGATAGTGGTTGCCAAATGGAGTGGTTGCATGTGCAGTAGTGTTGAGTGTCTATGTTGATAATGAATGGAGTGGTTTGCGAAGATGCAAATTTTTGATGGAGGAAAGGGATGGACTGGGTGCAACAGTATGATATAAAGTGAGCTTAGAATTGCCTGTGAAGTATTTCATGAAATACCCCAAATGGATAACCGAAGTTTTTGGGAGTGATTTGCGGTAGAGATGGATCAAAGATCAGTTCGTCGATTTGTCAAGTTATTTGCAAGGACGATAAGGTATATATGATTTTTTGAAATTTAAAATTCATAGAATGATTTATTTAATTATTTTAATAGTTTGTTTAAATTAAAATATTTAATCGATAAACACTCGTAGGATAATTTATTTCGATTGTAAGTTTATGTCAATAATTGGTAATCGATTAATATAGATTAAAATTTATCATAGGTAAAAAAATAAAATTTATTCAAGACAATTCAAGTAGATACAGTGCTGAGACGATATGGAGTTTTAAACGGATATTCGCCAGGAAAAACCCGAGGTGAGTTACACTGACTCAGTTAATTATTTGAACTGTTTTTATTAGTTCAAAATTTTGCTTTATTGCTTGGTTGGTTGATAATTGATTGATAAAAAGTGATAATAATATATGACAGTATTATATAAAAATTATAATAATGATTGGTGATTGGATAATTCCCGCAGTATCATTAGTAGATGCCCGCAGTACCATTAACAGATGATTTCCCTATGCGCCCCACAATATATAGAGTGGATGACCTTCTATACCGCGATATCATGCCTCGAAGAAGGATGGGTATTATTATTGTTGACTAACAATTTTGATTGTAGGAAAAACAGGTTGGAGGGATCTAACTGGATTCCTCAAAACTATATTATTTGTTTCACATATATGTTAATATATGATAATCTATGATAGCTTAGATATGTTTGAATGTGTTGGTAACACAAGTTGTTGATTTTTGGCTATTTTAAATATCCTAAATAGTAATATATGAATTTCAAAACAGGAATTGGAATATAAAAAGAATTTTAAAGGAAATATTTATTTCCAAACAGAAATGATTATTCAAAATCCAATTTTAATATAATTTAAAAAGGTAAATATTTGTTTAAACCAAATATCATGAAGAAGTGATTTTATGGATGACATTATAAGAAGTGGAATTATTATTTGGAGAATTTGTGAAAAATGTGAAGCGTGTATGAATTTGGAAAACAAACGGGAATCGAAAAATAAACCATTATTTTAAAATAGATTGAAATAGTATTAAGGGAAAATATCTATTTTAAATAGTAATGTTCATTTGAAATCCGAATTATAAATACAATTTAAAGGAAAAGATTTGTTTTAAAAAAATGTGTTAATAAGGCAATTTTATAAACAACATTTATAAAGAAATGAAATGACTACCATTTGAGAATTTGGAAAATATGAATTTCAAAGTAGAATGGAAATATAAAAAGAACTTAAAGGAAAATATTTATTTCCAAATAGGAATGTTTATTTAGAAACCAAATTAAATAGAATTGAAAGTAAATATTGTTTTAACAAATAAGATGAGTACTCGATTGTATAAGCGAGATTTATAAAGTGAAAACCATATATTGAAGCATTTGAGAAAGTTAAAATTTGAGCATGGATCTGGAAAAAGAAATGGAAATGTGGTTTGAAACTAACATTTGAAATGGATTAAAATTTTCCAATTACAAGGGAAAATATAAAGGAGATTTTATGAAATAACTCAACAGAAGTTATAAATAGAAATGAAACTTGAAATTACAAGTATAAATTCAGATTGGACAAAAGAGTGAAGTCTGACCTTGTATTAGGTAATATTGTTAACGACTGAGGCAAATAAGGGGCAAAAAGCAAAATATCTTGCAAGCGAGAATAATTAGGGGTAAGAGTTATTTTAAATCTATAAATTTTAATGGAATTCAAGTCGAACCAAATTGGAAAATATAATATTGATTATATTAAGGAATTTTATATAAGATTTTTAAATAATAATTTTGAACAGTAAGAATTTACAAATGATATATACATACGAATATGTTAGAAATGAAATAAAGTTTATTGTAATGAACCTATAATATGTTTATGAAATTTATTTATGAAATCAATTTCATATAAGTTGTAATGTTAATTTCAATCAACATTATAATCAAACTTCATATAAGTATATATTTAAGTTTATAACATGGTTTACATTTAATTAAAATTTTATGTAAGTTTATAACATTATAATGGTATTGATTTAATTAAAGTTCATATAAGTGTATAAGTTGAATGAAATCATTTGAATGTAATCAAACTTCATATAAGTTGAAAGGAATATCTCATTTGAAATAAAAAATAGATACTGGAATTTTTATAGCAGATAGGAAACGAGATTTAGGAAGTTAAAAACTGACTGGGGATTAATGAGTTGGATAATATTCTAGGTGTCGATCTGATGCTACTTTCGACCTTCGAGGTTGATTCTTAGCAAATTATTCTTTACGAGTTTACGGTTAGGGACTAATGACCGAGATAAGGTGAACATTCTTAGAAGTATTTTAAGATGATAAGGTTTTGAATATTCTTTTATATTAATATAAGAAAGGAAATTAGAATTCAAAATTTTGGAAAGGAAGAAGAATTTTAAATTAACGAATGGTTGATCAAAAAGAGGCTAAAAAGATGATGATTATTAAACTGTGAATTAAATTTTCTTTTCTGGATGAATAGTTGTTTTATTTTATAGTTAAATAACTGACTATCAAACCTGACCTATACGATGGTTAGTACGGAAAGACCAGGATTGAATTCAAAAACCATTCTGAACTAACTAATACGTAAACGTAGATTATGTGGAGTGAAGATGGTGCAGTGAAGACCGTAGATCTTCATAAGCGGAAGGACTACTGATCGAATTCTCTGGAGTCGCGCCCGGAGATATTTTGATAGTGATCCTGTCGTGGTTGAAATCGACGGATGACAAAAACTACTCGCTACTGATCCATAGGGTGATTCCTAGGATGCAATAGGAGAGTGCCTTTGGTTTGTCTAGTCCCATGACAACTTATATGGACGAATGTATGATAGAATATTTCCAAAGGGATTACGGACATTGACTTCTCCAAACGTACGAAGTTGGTGGCAAAGAAGGGAAACTTCTTTAGCCTAATAGTATGAGTATTTTTAGGGAAATCAATTAGTGATTTTCCGTTGGACCTGACGGTGTGGCATTCAAAGTGAATAGTGGCCAGATGATTTAGAAATACGATTATAACCTTAAGCCTCATAACCGGGGAATGACAAAAATTGGGCAGGCAGCATAGCTATGTGGGTCGCCCCCATTAGGGTATATTGTCATCATCTAGAGAATATTCGTAATTGTTATTTCTTTTTGCTTATGTATTTCCCGGGAATGGTTATGTTGCTAGCAACCGTAGGTGAAAATATATCAAATATACTCAAGAGAAATGAGTTGTCGGCCATGTATGGGCCAGGTTGCAAGATGTTCTTGTGGAACCCACTGTATTCCCCTTTAAAGTTACACTATCGGAAGGTGGTTCCATACCTTGTCATAGTTGGAAATCCAATATCCAATAATTTCCCACGGTTTTGATTGTATACTATATATGTAGAGCGTGAGATGCAAGCGTTTTGGTAGATTGATATTTATTTGTATTTAGACACTACTATAATATCAGAAAAGATATTGATTTCAAAAAAATTTGGGTTATCGTAAGGTAAAAACCGTCCATGTTTATGTGTGGATTGGTCTTACGATTATCATTTTCTTTCGAAATGATTTTTAACTTTAAAATTAAGTTGGATGATACCAATAATTCAGTGGATTTTTCTCATGCTGGTTCACCAGACTGACTTGTGGCGTTTGAAACGCTCGGGTCAGACCTAATTGGGTCCGACCGAGTGTACAGGTTCAAGGCAAGATGATACAGAATTCCGGAGACGAGCTGGAGGAGATCAGACGTATTATATATGTAGATATTATTCCGCTGTGTGTTGAAAATGAGGACAGGCAGTTATAACTATCTAAATGAATTGAATGGCCGCTGTGCTCTGATAAAATTGTAAGTATTATTTCAAGTTTTCAATAAAGAATTATTTCTGTATTATATTTTATTCCGCTGCGATGTGAACTCTGATAATATGGTTAGTTGTTCTTCTTCTTTTTCTTATATTCTAATCTTTCTTTCTTTCTTATCTCACCCTCTAACTTCTTTCTTAAATGGTCTTGATTTTCGGTACTCGAGCTGGATACATGATGTATTTGTGTCGAAAATTCGAGCATCGAATTTTCTGGTTTGTTACAGTGGTATCAGAGCAATGGTTTAGGAATAACTTGACTCTGTGGCGTAACTCGGTAGAGATAGGGTTAGTAACACCCTAGATTGAGTTGAGTGTGTGTGTATATATGAGAGCGTATTTGTAGATTTCTTATACAAATTTTTTGTATTGTGTTGGTTGATCGGTTCAAGTCTTGAAAAGCATTGAACTGGAAAATGATACAATATTATTTTGAAAAGTAGGTAAACAAAATAATTTTACCCAAATTTATTTTTATATATAAAAAAATAGTTTTCTTAAATATTATTAGTATTTGATTGTTGAATATAATTCAAATGGGATTATGCAATTGAAATGGTTTAATATAACCAAAAGATGAAGTAAATGATGTTTGAAATAAAAATCAGAATTCGAAAAATAAATTGGAAGCTAAGAAACAAATTTTTGTATAATGAGTGGAATGGATTGGAACTTGGTTGAAAAATTAGTTAAGCAGATTGGGATTAAAATTGAAACCGTATTGAAGTAAAATGAATTATTGAATCCATATGGAATGAAAATGCTTGAATTCAAGTTGAAATACCAATTAATTGAATGTTGATAATCTAAATAGAACTCGATGCATATAGATTGAATATGTTGACTAAAATGAGAAATAAATGAAAATAAATTCATTTGAGTACTAATAATTGAATATGACTAAAAATGTTATTCAGTTGAGTTAAACTGGGTCTTGAAATAAAAGTGAATGTGTATATAAACTCTGATTATATAAACTTTAGTTGAAATGAAATTGAATGAAAGATAAATCAAATTAAGTTGATTTAGGTTAAGATTTGAACTTAAAATTTATGTGAATTCGCAAATTGAGTTTAAATAAATTTGGAACTAAAGTGTAAATTTAAAGGGACTTATAAATTAGAAATAAAACCTGAAACTTGGGTTATAATTGAAACTTGACTTGTTTGTAAGCGTAAACATATATTTAAACATGGTTGTTTAAAATTGTCATAAGTTAAGTAAGATAATGAATTAATGGGTAAGTTGGCAAAGTGGAAGTAAAAAGTTAAATTGATGGTGACCGAATAGGAATGGATACGTATGTGATGGAACGGGTTTATTGGATAGAAGCAAGTGTGAAGGATAAATATGTGATGTCCAACAAAAAGGTACACATTTAATTCAATATGAGCTTTTATGTGCTGAATTGGCAAGCCACTTGGCTTTTTGATTTTCTTTTTGAATGAGAAGGGCCTAGAGAGGCGAGTTGAGGTTTGAACTATTGACCCGTACAAAGGAGGTGCTGGCGAAATTTTTCGAAAATTTAGGGAGTTGGTAATATTTTCAGCAGTTTTGAAAATTTTTGTTAACAAAAAGTTAATCGAAGTTAAGGGTTTCTGAGTGGAATTGGAAACCAGCAAGTTGGTTGGGTAGAAAGGATATTAAAGTAAGTGTTGAGTTGCATGAATGGATTATGAGAAGTTAAAAAGGCACAACTATTTTCTCTACTAGTAATTTCGGGGACGAAATTCTCTTAAGGGGGGAAGAATATAACGTCCCGCATTTTTATCGATTTTTATTTGAATATTTAAATTAGTTTAAATATTGGTTTTGGTAATATAAACGAAAATTTATATTAATTAAATGAATTTGAACGTATAATTATATATTTAAATATAAATGAGCTCGAAATAGCACGGTAGTTCGTAATATTCAGTTTTGAACTTTAGTTGAGTATACAGAATTCATTATAAATCGGAATCCGCTAAAATAAGAAACGTTCGAATCTGTTGAACTATAATTTTGTAATAAAAGAGAAAATCAGAATTTTGTAATTTATATTGAGAGTTGTGGCCAAATCAAATTTTAAAAAAATCGCTATGGAATTTATTTGTAAACCATAACGACTTATTTAATAAAATAAATCTATTTTAAATCAGTTAAATGCTATTTTAACTGAATAATGTAATATCATGTTTAAAATTTATATTAGTTTATATTGGAATTTATATAAATTCAGTTTGTGTATATTTATATAATAATTTATTTGTTTATTTTTAATCAGTTTATATTAAATCGAATTAAATGGTAAATCATTAATTTAATATCTTATGTATATGGTCAAATTAGACAGTGGAAACTGCTCCAGTGTGTTCAGAATGGTGGTAGAACCCCAGAAATGTCGTTCGTTGAGTTCAAATAGCAGTTCGATAGTGCAGGATATTTTAATTAAGAACACCGCGTTAAATAAATATATAAATAAAACTTCAATAAAATTAATGATCTAGATTTTAGGAGACGACCTATATGCACATGCTATTCTGCAAAGCCATCTCTCTTTTCTTTCCAATTTCGCATCAAAGCCATTCCTTCTCCCTGAAGCTTCTGTAATGTCCAAGAAATTTTCATCAACTAAAGTAAGGAAGGAGATTTGATTATTAATAATCAATTTTATATTGATGTTTGGATCGAATATATGGTTTTTTGTAGAGATTTAGTTTGATATTTAATTCAGAATGGTGGTTAAAAATCAAATATCTATTGTTGAATATTGAATTGAATTTAAATTGGATATTTGAATTGTATTAGGAATTCGATTAGAAAATATAAGCGGTTGAATATGAAATAAAACGTTATTAACGTTAAACAAATTTGAAATTTTAATTGTTAAAATTTATGGACAATCGGCTTGAATACGTATGTATTTATAAAGGAATTAGAATTAATGTTTCATGTTCGGAAGCGAATAAAGTTGTTAGTAGACAAACGAAATAACTGATAAATAATTTAAAAATAAAAATAACATGGTTCACAGATGGAGTCGGATTACAAGCAGAATAATTTTATTGAAATCAGAACACGAAAATGAAGAGGTGCGTATATTTTTTTTGTCACTTTCAGAGTTTATATTGGCGGTATACGAAATCCGAGCGTTCGGTGGTATTCACAGTAGAAATTAACGTTTAATTAATTTCAGATATTACCTACTCTAGTATAAAACGAGTCGACCTACCATCTGAAATACGCAGCCTCCCTATAATCTACGATCTGACTTCATACTTATCATCTTTTCCCTTATTCTATAAGATATGCTGCTTTCCCCATTTTCTTCAGCCAAATTTGTTTCTCGTTCTTTAAATTTTAATGGCTAAGATTAGTCTCTCCAAAATCTCAAGTAATGGCCGAAGCCAATTTGTTTCTTTACAAAGTCCATTTCGTACCTCCTCAAAAGTCGTCTCTCTCCCAAATGAAGATCATGGCTACCGCCCTTCAAATTAATACACACGCCTTTCTCCTATGAACCCTAACTCCACCGCTACTGGAATCAAGATTCGCTGCCACCAATTGAAGCAGCTGACTCACACCAACGCCAGCAACCAATCGACACTGCTTCAGAAATTTCCAAGTTGTCGCCGTCACCTCAAGCTGCTCCCAAGATTTCATGTTGATTTTTTGTATCAAAGCACAAGTCTTCAATTTCTCCTTCTTTGTCGTGCCTAAGGTAAGAATCCTCTAATGATTAATTATGTTCAAGCATTTTAATTTTAGTAGATGCTGAATTTAAATAGTTATATCTGGGATTAATTTCGTTGGCCGCTTCATCTTGTTGGTGAAACGCAGTTGCTGATTTTTTTTGGTAGATTTACCCAAATTGGTTTACGCTGAATAAATCTGAAATGGTGCAACCCTTGAACCCATGAACTCCGCATATTATATATGTTGGAAATCTTATCAATTTGTAATGGTTTAAGCTTAATACAAATATATTTGGTAAACTTAATAAAAATATATGCGAATATTTCTTCTTCATTGTGACCTTAAACTGAAAAATATACGTGAATATTTCTTCTTCAATGTGACCTTAAACTGAATAACATATGTTGGGTTGAATTTGGCACTTGCTAGTTTCTGTAAGCGGAAATTTTACACTATTTGAACTTTTTCCGCACCTTATATTTTCTGTGCCTAGACATTTAAGGGTCCATTGGCTACCATCTCTTGCAAAACATGGAAATTATTCATTGATATCATGGAATTTGACATTTAAGGGTTTATACGTTATATTTATATACTATGATGTTACACTTATTTGCTGTCATGGAATTTGATGTGCAGACTCCTACTTTGCCAATACTAGCTTCTATCATACACACACCATGCTACCATAGGAACGTATGGATTTGCTTATACACTGGACAAACTTGTATATAGTTTTGAAAATGACTTGCCATTTTTTTTACTGATATATATATATATATATATATATATATATATATATATATATATAAATTCCCATGGTGCCAGCTGCAAAACTGTCATGTTTAGTTCTCCTTTTTGGTCACTATAAGGCCCCTGACGGCTTGTGCTTAAACCAATCATGGTGTTGTTCCATCTCTGTACGCTGCATGTGTAGCAGCCATATGCAGTTGGATATACCTGTTGCTATCTTCTTCCTTTTTTTTTTGGCTTTTCTGGCATACATACAATAGTTAATGTATTCCTTAGTTTGGAAAAACCATTATGTCTCAGTTTAACTTGAGTTGGGTATGTTCTGAAGTTTGGCACTTACATTCTTTTACTTTTGCCAACCTGTATATTCGGTGTAGGTTCCTAAATGCATACAATATATATATGTGTGTGTGTGTGTGTGTGTGTGTGTGTGTGTGTGTGTGTTTGTGTGTGTGAGTGTGTGTGATGCCATCCCTAGCATGTTGACTATACACTTTCCATTTAGTTTACTTAGCTCAAATCTTATTGTATTATTATTGCTTATATGTTGCCTTGCTCATGTGTCCTCTTGCTAACTACCTTTAAGCTATATGAGAACCTATGCATTTTAGAGCTGCTGCTCATTAAATTTTTCATTCACTTCGATGCTAGTTTTCAGAATGCTGGGGCAGTGTACACGTGTACCTATACACGTGTGTACGTGCAGGCTTCCGCGATCAATTTTTTTTTCATTTTTTTTTTTTTGCATATTATGACAAATGTGTTCATGGATACTTGCAGCATGAAATTGTTGTCAAGCTTCGCCTGAATCATTGATATATTTGTCTCTGAAATAAAAATGGATTAGCGCAAATATTATACTTGATATTGGGTAGATACTATACCTGCGTATACTTGACAGTTTACATGAGATATTCAAATGTTAGGATAAACTATTACATTTCAGTTTCTATTGAAATTAATTTACTTGAACAAATGATTAATCCTGACTCAAGTGTTTTGTGTTTTGCATGAAACACTCGGGTCAGACTCGAGTGTTACAGATTTAAAAATTACAGCTTAGGATTCGAAGATTGACGAAGCTGGGGATTCCAAAGATGGTGCACTCTGAAGATTTCAAAATAGTAAATATTTTTCTTTGTTTTTAAAACGTACTTTCAATTTCCGCTGTGTATATAAAATTTGTACCAAAATTTTTTGTTATATATAAAAGTGATATTTTGTTGTTCAATACTGTATCTTCTATTTATTCTATATTTCCATTGTTGATTCTATTTTTAAACACTGTACGCCAAATAACGATCCGTCGATTTGAACAATTTAAGTGGGTTTAATTACCGATATGAAGTGTCCAAAAGGGCGGGATGTTACAGCTTCTCAGCAACGTACACTGAAGCCATAACCAACTCCTACATGAAAGACATGATTCTTATCGTTCCCTTGGCTTCTATAAACAAGGAACCTCGCCTTCGTTTCTTTCCATCCCAAAAGCAAACCAACGAAAACTAATATCTTATCCACTGCTTTAGTTTCATTTTCCAGTCACCACCAATTCACTTTTCCATTTCTTGTCTCTTCTGCCTTTTATTTTATTTTCTTATCACCAAATCGAAAACCATTGTTCAAAAAATAGGATAAATCGAATCGCGAATCACTATCGACAGGCACTGGAGCTGGGTGTAGTGGGGACACTCATGGATTAAGGAAGAGGGGATGCGACGGTGAAAACCAAACAGGGAACTGTGAATACAATCATGAGATCCTTGAACTCGATAATGACTAGAAAGGTGCGGATGGTCACTGCGATTGACGAGAAGAAGCTTGCCGCGGTTCCAGGAAGCGGCGATGCTTGTTAAACGCATTTAAGTGGATCTGTAACCAGGTGATTTGAGAAGTGAAAAAAAGGAATGGGTACGGCGATTATGTATGGAGTAATGGGTGAAGTTTGGGTCTTTTTTTGGAGAGTTCGACAGTGATTTGGGGTTGCAATATTGGATTAGAATTCGAATTGATGATGATTACATTTGGAAATAGGGTTCGAATGCTGAAAGGATGTGATGAGATATTGTTTGCAACCCGATGAATGGTTCGAAAGTATTGGCAAAAAGCTGAGATGATTTGTGGAAGTCGGCAAATTGGGTAAATGGGGTATTAACGAGGGTGCATTGAGGTCATTATGGAGGAGATTGGTCTCGGATCCATTCTAGATGGTGGTTGCAAAGTGGAGTGGTTGTATGTGCAGTAGTGTTGAGTGGCTATTTTGATAACGAATGGAGTGGTTTGCAAAGATGCAAATTTTTGATGGAGGAAAGGGATGGACTGGGTGCAACAGTATGATATAAAGTGAGCTTAGAATTGCCTGTGAAATATTTCATGAAATACCCCAAATGGATGACCGAAGTTTTTGGGAGTGATTTGCGGTAGAGACGGATCAAAGATCGGTTCGTCGATTTGTCAAGTTATTTGCAAGACAACAAGGTATATATGCTTTTTCGAAATTTAAAATTCATAGAATGATTTATTTAATTATTTTAATAGTTAGTTTAAATTAAAATATTTAATCGATAAATACTCGTAGGATAATTTATTTCGATTGTTAGTTTAGATCAGTAATTGTTAATCGATTAATATAAGTTAAAATTTATCATAGGTGAAAAATAAAATTTATTCAAGACAATTCAAGTAGATACAGTGCTGAGATCACATGGAGTTTTAAATGTATATTCGCCAGGAAAAACCCAAGGTGAGTTACACTCACTCAGTTAATTATTTGAACTGTTTTTAATAGTTCAAAATTTTGTTTTATTGATTGGTTGGCTGATAATTGATTGATATAAAGCGATAATAATATATAATAATGTTATAAAAAATAATATTGGTGATTGGTGGTTGGATAATTCCCGCAGTATCATTAATGGATGTCCGCAGTACCATTAGCAGATGATTTCCCTATGCACCCCACAATATATACAGTGGATGACCTTCTATACCACGATATCCTGCCTTGAAGCGGGATGAGTATTATTATTGTTGACTAACATTTTGGATGTAGGAAAAACATGTTGGAGGGATCAAACTAGTTTCCGCACATTTATATTATTTATTCCACACATATGCTGATATATGATAATCTGTGATGGCTTAGATATGTTTGAATGTGTTGGTAACACAGGTTGTTGATTTTGGGAAATTTTAAATATCCTAAATAATAATATATGAATTTCAAAATAGGAATTGGAATATAAAAATAATTTTAAAGGAAATATATATTTCCAAACAGAAATGGTTATTCAAAATCCAAATTTAATAGAATTTAAAAAGGTAAATATTTGTTTAAACCAAATATCATGAAGAAGTGATTTTATAAACGACTTTATAAGAAGTGGAATTATTATCTAGAAAATTTGAGAAAAATGTGAAGCGTGTATGAATTTGGAAAAGAAATGGTAATCGAAAAATAAACCATTATTTTAAAATAGATTGAAATTGTCCCAAGGGAAAATATCTATTTTAAATTGAAATGTTCATTTGAAATCCGAATCATAAATACATTTTAAAGGAAAAGATTTGTTTTAAAAAAATGTGTTAATAAGGCAATTTTATAAACAACGTTTATAAAGAAATGAAATGACTACTATTTGAGAATTTGGAAAATATGGATTTCAAAGTAGAATGGAAATATAAAAAGAACTTAAAGGAAAATATTTATTTTCAAATAGGAATGTTTATTTAGAAACCAAGTTAAATAGAATTGAAAAGTAAATGTTGTTTTAACGAATAAGATGAGAACTCGATTGTATAAGTGAGATTTATAAAGTGAAAACCATATATTGAAGAATTTGAGAAGGTTAAAATTTAATCATTGATTTGGAAAAAGAAATGGAAATGTGGTTTGAAAGTAACATTTCAAATGCATTAAAATTTTCCAATTACATGGGAAAATATAAAGGAGATTTTATGAAATAAATCAATAGAAGTTATAAATAGAAATGAAACTTTAAATTGCAAGTATAAATTCAGATTGGACAAAAGAGTGAATTGTGAACTTGTATTAGGTAATATTATTAACGATTGAGGCAAATAAGGGGGAAACAGCAAAATATCTTGCATGTGAGAATAATTAGAAGTAAGAGTTATTTTAAATTTATAAATTCTAATGGAATTCAAGTCGAACCAAATTGGAATGTAATATAGATTATATTAAGGAATTTCATATAAGATTTGTAGATAATAATTTTGAATAGTAAGAATTTACAAATGATATATACATATGAATATGTTAAAAATGAAATGAAGTTTATTGGAATAAATCTATAAGATGTTTATGAAATTTATTTATGGAATCAATTTCATATAAGTTGTAATGTTAAATTCAATCTACATTATAATCAAACTTCATACAAGTATATATATAAGTTTATAACATGGTTTGCATTTAAGTTTATAACATTATAATGGTCTGGATTTAATTAAGGTTCATATAAATGTATAAGTTGAATGAAATTATTTGAATGTAATCAAACTTTATATAAGTTGAAAGGGATATCTCATTTGAAATAAAAATGGATTTTGGAATTTTTATAGCAGTTAAGAAATGGGATTTAGGAAATTAGAAACTGACTAGGGATTAGTGAGTTGAACAATATTCTGAGTGTCGATCTGATGTTGGTTTCGGCCTTTGGGGTTGATACTTAGGAAATTATTCTTTTACTAATTTACGGTTAGGGACTAATGACCGAGATAAGGTGAACATTCTTAAAAGTATTTTAAGATGATAAGGTTTTGAATATTCTTATATATTAATATAAGAAAGGAAATACGAATTCCAAATTTTTTAAAGGAAGAATAATTTTAAATTAATCAATGGTTAATCAAAAAGAGGCTAAAATGATGGTGATTATTAAAACAGTGAATTAAATTTTCTTTTCTAAATGAATGGTTGTTTTATTTGATAGTTAATAACCTACTATCAAATCTGGCCTATACGATGGTTAGTACGGAAGGACCGGGATCGAATTCGAAAACCATTCCGAACTAACTAATACGTAAACGTAGATTATACGGAGTGAAGATGGAGTAGTGAAGACCGTAGATCTTCATAAGCGAAAGGACTACTGGTCGAATTCTCTGGAGTCGCTCCTGGAGATATTTTGATAGTGATCCTGTCGTGGTTGAAATCGACGGATGGCAAGGACTATCGCTACTGATCCATAGGGTGATTCCTAGGATGCAGTAGGAGAGTGCCTTTGGTTTGTCCAGTCCCAGGACAACTTGTATGGTTGAATGTCTGACAGAGTATTTCCAAAGGGATTTCGTACGTTGACTTCTGCAAATGTACGAAGTTGGTGGCAAAGAAGGGAAACTTCTTTAGCCTAACAATCTGAGTATTTTTGGGGAAATCAATTAGTGATTTTCCGATGGATCCGACGATGTGGCATTCAAGGTGAATGGTGGCCAGATGATTTAGAAATATGATTATAACCTCAAGCCTCACAACTGGGAAATGACAGAAATCGGGCAGGCAGCATGGCTATGTGGGTCGCCCCCATTAGGGTATATTGTCATCATCTAGAGAATATTCATAATTGTTATTTATTTTTGCTTCTGTATTTCCTGGGAATGGTTATGTTGCTAGCAACCGTAGGTGACAATATATTCGATACACTTAAGAGAAATGAGTGGTCGGTCATGTGTGAGCCATGTTGCAAGATGTTCTTGTTGGACCCAGTGTATCCCCTTCTAGAAATGCACTATCGGAAGGTGGTTCCATACCATGTCATAGTTGGAAATCCAATATCCAATAAGTGCCCGTGGTTTTGATTGTATACTATATATGTAGAGTGTGAGATGCAAGCATTCTGCTGGATTGATATTTATTTGTATTTAGACACTATTATAATATCGGAAAAGATATTGATTTCAAAAATGTTTTAGGTTATCGTAAGTTAAAAAACCGTCCGTGTTTATGTGTGGATTGGTCTTACGATTATCATTTTCTTTCGAAATGATTTTTAATTTTAAAATCAAGTTGGATGATACTAATAACTCAGTGGGTTTTCTCACACTGGTTCACCAGACTGACCTGTGGCATTTGAAATGCTCGGGTCAGACCCAGTTGGGTCCGACCAAGTTGTACAGGTTCAAGGCAAGATGATACAGACTTCCGAAGACGAGCTAGAGGAGATTAGACGTATTATATATGTAGATATTATTCCGCTGTGTGTTGAAAATGAGGACAGAACTATTATAACTGTCCAGATGAATTGAATGGCCGCGGTACTCTGATAAAATTGTAAGTATTGTTTCAAGTTTCAATAAAGATTTATTTCTGTATTATATTTTATACCACTGCAACGTGAGACTCTGATACTGTGGTTATTTTTTCTTCTATTCTAATCTTTCTTTCTTTCTTTCTTATCTCACCCTCTAACTTCTTTCTTAAACGGCCTAGATTTTCGGTACTCGAGTTGGACACAAGATGTATTTTTGTCGAAAATTCGAGCATCGAATTTTCTGCTTCGTTACAATTGGGCAATGGATCAGTATGTTAATGCAGCCAAACGTCCTGAAGTGGGAGAGTGCAACAATCCTAAAGATACTGCCCCGATTAAGCAGCAGAAAACAATGTCGGATGATGTCATATTCCATGACAGAGAAAGTATCGTAGTTGAAGCCCCTACCGATGACCCCTGGGTGATTACCGCCACACTACTGGTCTTGCCCTAGTTCACAAGGTCCTAGTAGATAATGGGAGTTTTGTTACCATATTATTTAAGAAGGCATTCGACCAGATGAAGCTCGAGGCAAAGGACTCGAAGCCCTATGGAGGATGGATATGCGGCTTCATCGGATCGTCAACAACTCTGATGGGATTTGTTGAATTGGCTGTAACTCTTGGAGAGGGAGATCACCAGAGAGTAAGAATTCTCCCTTTCATAATTGTGGATATTGATACACCCTATAACGCCTTTTTGGGCCAACCGGGTCTAGCAGAGTTCAGGGCTTGCATTGCACCTTGGTGCTTACTATTGAAATTCCCAACTAAAGAGGGAGTGGGAGTAATTAGGGGTGATCAAGTAACCGGATGAGCCTGTTATACTGCAGAACCAAAAATGCTACGCAATGGAAAGGACATAGAGACCAGGGGTACTTCCTCCCCCACAAAGGAAGATTCAGCATAGCAATTAAAGGAGACATTTCTGAAAGGGTCGCCCGGAGACCTACTCGAGGACATAGATCCCAGAGAGGATGAGGAACCTAGGGACAAAATGGGACACCTAATGAAACAACTGTGGATATTCTGATCGATGATAATGACCCATCAAAGGTCTTAAAGATCGGATCCCGGTTGGACCCTCTCGGAGCAATGGAACTAACAGACTTTCTAAAGGAAAACCTGGACTTGTTTTCTTACACCTACGCCGACATGTTTGGCTTATCCCCCTCAATCATGAGCCATTCACTGAGCATTAACCCAAAGCATCGACCTGTTAAGCAGAAAAGGCGAATGCTTGGCCCGGAGAGGTCGGCTGCCTTGAAAGAGGAAGTTGAGAAGTTAAGAAGCAACGGATTCATTAGAGATTCGACTTATCCAGAATGGATTTCCAACCCTGTTCTGGGCAAGAGGCAAATGGGAAGTGGCGCACGTACATTGATTTCTCGGATCTAAATAAATCTTGTTCGAAGGACGGCTTTCACTCCCTAGAATCGACCAACTGGTAGACTCAACGGCGGGTCATGAAGTTCTTTCATAAATTTTATGGATGCATACTCAAGGTATGACCAGATTCCCATGCATATTCCAGATCAGGAGCATACCAGCTTTATCACAGATTTGAGACTGTACTGCTATGTGGTAATGCCCTTTGGCCTTAAGAAAGCTGGAGCAATATACCAATGCTTAGTGAATCATATGTTTTACAATCAGAACGGGAAAACAATAGAAGTGTATGTCGATGATATGCTCGTGAAATCCAAGCATTTATCCGACCATACAACTGACTTGGCTGAAATGTTCGATATTCTCCGACGGTATGGAATGAAACTCAACCCTCTGAAGGGTTCATTTGTAGTTGCTTCTGGAAAATTCCTTGGTTTTATCGTTCGTCCGCTAGAATCGAAATTAATCCAGATCAGGTTGTGGCAATCAGGAATATCCAAGAACCAAGGCAGATTAAAGACGTATGGAGCCTCGTTGGAAAATTTGCTGCACTAAGCAGGATCATTTCAAAAGCTACAGATAAGTGCATCCCGTTCTTCGTCCTGATAAAACGAGGTAAGCACAACTTCCGGTGGACTCCTAATTGTGTTGAGCTTTTCAAAACCTTCTGACTCACTTGGAGAGATCCCCGATACTATCCAAGCCAGTACACCACGAAGATTTATTCTTATGCTTGGCAGTATCATCTCACACAATAAGCTCAGCCTTAGTAAGAGAAGAAGATAAAGCTCAGAGACCGGTGTATTACGTGAGTAAAAAATTAGCGGCAGCTAAACACAACAACCTGAAGATAGAAAAACTTGCATATAGCCTTCTGATCGCATCTAGTAAACTTTGCCACTATTTCCAAGCTCATCCTATCATCAAATACACCGATCATCCACTCCGACAGGTCTTATAGCGACCAGAAGCATCCGGAAGGCTACTCGAATGGAATATCGAGCTAAGTCAATTTGATTTGGACTTTCAGCCACGAAGATTGATAAGGGGACAAGCAATGGCTGACTTCATTGCCAAGTCACTATCCCTGAAGAGGATGTATCGAGTGAAGAAGCCGACCCCTTAGAACTACAGTTCAAATCTAGCACCTGGAAGCTATACATCGACGGTGCTAGAAATGATAGACAGTCCTGCGCCGGAGTTGTCTTAGTTACTCCTAAAGGATGATCGATATACTATGCTCTGAGATTGGATTTCCATACCACTAACAACAACTCTGAGTATGAGTCCCTAATTGTCGGGCTAAAACTCCAAAGGAGTTGGGAATAGCAAGGTTGGAAATTTCCTGCAACTCCAAGATAGTCGTAAACCAATTTCGAAAGGTGTTCCAAACCAAGGGGCCAAGACTCGTATCATATTTAAGAGAGGTAGAGAGGTAGAGAGGCTGCTAGGCAGTTTTGAGCACTATAATATCTCCCGTATCCCTCGGACAGAGAATCAAAAGGCAGATAAATTGGCCAAACTGGCTAGCTCTAACAACCCGGAGGACAAGGAAATGGTCCTAATTGAAGCATTGGAGACACCAAGTATTGAACAGATGGAAATTGATCTGATACTGGAGACTGAACACGAAAAGGAGTCGTGGATGACACCCGTAAAGAACTTCTTGATCAACGGAACGCTCCCAACTAAGAAAAGTGAAAGACGTGCCATTATTCGTAAAGCCTCTAGATATATTATGCAGGGTGAAGTTCTCTGTGGACAAGGATTCTCGATGCCACTCCTCATGTGTATAGCCCATGACGACATCAAGCGAGTACTAAAGGAAGTGCATGAAGGTGAATGTGGCGACGATACTAGAGGTTAGACGTTGGCTAAGAAAATATTGTGTCACAACTACTTCTGGCCTACTGTGAATAAAGATGAGGCTAGTTACACATGGCTATGCGACAGGTGACAGAAATTTGCAAAGGTTCCCAGAGCACCCCCTAGCCAACTAAAGACAATGGTGAGCCCACGGTCCTTCGCCGTCTGGGGAATTGATATTATTGGAAGCCAACCAATTGCCAAAGCCGGAGCAAAATTTGCAATCATGCCCGTGGATTACTTTACAAAATGGGCCGAAGAAGAACCATTAACCACGATTACGACAAAGCGAGTGATAAACTTCATTGTCAGAAATACCATATGTCGGTTTGGGATCCCGAAAATCATTATAATTGACAATGGGACCCAATTTGATAACACGGAATTTTGATATTTCTGGCAGAGGTATTATATCGAGAAAAGATACACTGTCATAGTGCAACCGCAATCGAATGGACAAGTAGAAGCAGTAACCAAAATAATTAATTACATCTTGAAGAAGCGATAAAAGCAAGCCAGAGCCATATGGGTCGACGAATTGCCCTTAGCATTATGGGCTTATAGAACTACCTACAAATCGGCAACGGATCACACTCCCTTCTCTCTCTCATTCGGATCGGAGGCGATCATTTCAGTGGAATTGGAAGTACCGTCCCACAGAACTACTTATTACGACCCGATGATTAACAACGAGCTACTCCTGGAGTCCTTGGACATGATTGATGAAAAGAGGGATGAAGCAGATCTACGTGCTTCGAGGAACAGGCAACAGGTTGCCCGATATTACAACAGGAAAGTTAGAGCTTGAACTTTTGAACCTGGAGACTTGCTTCTAAAACATGTCCTCCCAGACCCCGCCTTCTCGAGTCGGAAACGGGAAGGACCATATACCATCCGACGAAAGCTTGATGATGGATCCTTCAAGCTAGCGATCGTGGACGGTAATGAAATCCCCAAAGTGTGGAAGGCCCAACATTTGCGGCATTACCTGACTTGAATTGGCATGTTTATTCTTTTTTTCTTAGGACCATGTAAAAAGGCACGACTTGCCTAGAACAGTCTGGTTGCATAAGCAAAAGATTATGAAGTGGACGTAGGCCATGATTCGGCTGAACCAGTATAAAAATATTGTGTGTGTCATTTACCTTTACCGCCTTGTTTTATGCTTATTCTTTTGTTTCTATTCATATATACTAATACGCTCAAGATTTTCATTGCAGACCCTGCGACGATCCTAAGGTACATTGAAATAGAGTCTAAAAAATAAAAATAAAATTAGCACGTTCCAGCTCTTAAAGAACAAAGTATAGAGGGGGCTATAAAGTAAATGACACGATCGTCGATGCTCTAATTCTCATGATTCAAGAGAGAGTATAAAGGACGAGAAAATGAAACGTCCATAAGGCATGAAGGTGCACCACGATCGAAAGACCGCCTTAACCTCACTCTACCCTTGGTAATCGACGGGAGAGTATAAAGGTGCCAGGGAGTGAGCGCCACAAATGAACTCCTATCCTACTGAAGGATTGGGGGCAGACTAAAAGTTGAGTTCGAACTCTATCCTGGGAAAATGACAAGAGAGTATAAAGGCATTCTGATTAAATGTCGCGAAAGGGATCCTACCCCGCTATAGGATCGGGGGCAAGAGTGAAAGCTGAGCCTAAACCCTTCATTTCCGGACATGGGGGGCAATTCATAGTCAATCCTAATCATTCCTAAACAAGCCCTAGCCATGCACCATGTTAATGATTGATTGGGGGAATATATATATACACATCACGATGAATGCAACGTGATATGATGCAAAAAATTTAAATTTTCCTACAGGGACGATTTATGATGTGGTTTTGTTTATAAATTAGTTATGACTTGAATGTTTATACATGACTAAGTATGACAAATTTGCAGGTATGCAACAATGCAAAAGAAACAGAACTTTTATTATTAAATGCAGGTTTACAGAACGAGACTAGTCAAAATGCAAGAGCCACACTCACGACAACCACAAAGGGACAGTGGAAATCTAAAAACAAAACACGAGCAAATGAACTCTACTTGGTCTTTGGAGACGACTTGGATTTCTTCTCTTTCTTCTATTTCTCCTTTTCCCCCTTATCAGCATTAGAGATACCGCGCTTTGTTCCCTTCTTTTTCTCTAGGGGAGGACCTTGTGGAGTGCCTGAGGATTGAGATGCAAGATGAGTAGTTATTGACTTAGACAATTTTATAATCAACCTAGACCCAGAGGCAGCTGCAGCGAGGAGTGGAATGTTCAAGGGCTCTTCCTCAGACTTAGCCTTCAAAAACTCATCATTCTTAGCCTTCCTCTCGGCTAAGGTTATGTTATCGTCCTTCTTTATACCCCCATGATAACAACATCCTCCTCTTCATCACCGTCGTCACCATCGGTGCCCTTCAGAGCTCCAATTATGTCATTATCTTTAGGAATCTCTATGCTTGACGATATAATGGCCTTCTTGACCGCCTCAACCTCTACTTGCTTTTCTTCAGTTTCTTCAGTTCCTTCAGTAAGCCTGGCACCTGAATCACGAGTAGCAACAGTTATTAATTGAGGAGAGAACTTGGTCCTCTCAGTTGTTTGCTCACAATGCGACGATAAGATATAACGGTCTTGACAAATTGTAGAGAGAATGTAGAAATACCTTCCATCGATTGCTCGCCTAGGGTTGTAGTAGAAACCTCGGCAAAGGAAGGAATGGGAACTTCGGAAATTAACAGGTCATCGAGATTGTACTCTTCGACCTCAGCAGCCTTAAATTTAATGGCTGAGCTAGAACCTTCCTCAACCAGATTCTTACCTTTAAGCTTACGCTTCTTATCCTCCATGGATTCTTTAACTAAACGCCTCCCTTCTGCTAGACGCTCAGGTTCCTCACCTTTGAGGTAAGTTTGCATGAGTTGGTCCTCATCAATAGCCTCAACCTATAAACGTCGCTTTTCACCTTTAATATTTTGGTTCCGTACCTTAACTAGAGTGCATAGGATAGTTCTTGATCCATGAGATGTCTCGGGTTCGAATCACCTGAGAAAAGAAGTCTATCAGTAACTCATCGAATACTTCTATCTCCCGTTCAGCCATGGCAAGTTTAGTGTTAGCATCGAAAGTAGACTTGAGAGTTGTATCGGCGTGTCCTTCAACAAGAACTGCTCTTTCCTCGGCTTGAGCTATCTGGGCCTTCAAACTTGCCATTTTCTTCTCCCAAATAGCTATTTCCTCGATAAGGCGATCATGTGATAATTTCTATTCGGTGTTAGTTGATTTGAGGTCCTCTATCCCTTTTCTCATTGTTGTACGCTCCTTGCTGTTTGAGTCGAGCTCAGTGTGGAAACATCTCTTCGTGTCCTCAAATTTCTTCTTCTAGTTTTCAACATCCCGTTGAGCCAAGGCAAGATGAGCTTGAGTAACTTCCAGTTCTTTCTCGGCCTTATTCCTGGCCTTGATATCGTATTCAGCCTTTTCTTTAGCATCAACCATATCCACTTCAAGATGGTGGATCATCTCAGAGAGCTTCTTAGCATACTTCTTCATCTCATGATATTGTTTAGCTACAACACCTACTTGGCCTATGACCCTTGTGTTCCAGTCTTCGGGAACTGGTTCGAGATTTGTAATGAAGTGCATGTTACCAAAGTGAAAATCCAAAAACCATTCCTTTAAAATTGCCAATCTTTTCTCATTTTCAGTAGTAAGAACTACCGGTTGTGTAGTGGTAATGTCGACGTTACGCTATTTGGAAGGGACAAGAGCTTTCTTTCCCTCCTTATGCTTGTCTTTGGCCTCATAATGCTTTTCGGTAGATTTCTTCTGAAGATGGACACTCTTCGGAGGGATCAGAGCTTTGGGCAGCTGTTTGCCTCCCTCATGATGAATTTGATGACTATGATGCTTCTTGATATCATGCATTAGGGGAGAGCGAGAGCACGAACAATGAGGTTAGTGGGAATCGTAGTGCTTCCTGTTATCTCTCCCGCGACTGTCACCACAATCGTGCTTGGTAATGGGATTGAATCTGGGTGTGTACTCGCAAAATCCTGATGAGAATACCGACGACCAGTCATTTTTCCTGCAAAAATTACAGACAAGAATCATGGGTAAATACAGTATATAAATGTCATAACGTGCGGTGCATGTGATGTGTGTCTCTTATTTGATCCCCCCAACGGACCAGAGCCCGGAGTTAGGATTGTCTATACTGTATCTCCATCTTTAAGAGGAGTAGGCTCTTCCTCAGAAGTAGGAAAGAATATCCCCGTTCCAATATCCTCAGAAGATTAAATAACGTATGGCAAAGGAAGCTTGGCTAAATCTCCAAATATTTGTTCTCCTATTTGTAAGTCATGAGTCGGAGGCTTAGTCGGTGGCTGTGATTATGAAGAGGGTTGCCTTTCAGGAATGGAAGCGTCTTTCGGCTCATCGCCTTGAACCTCACTTCGAGTATACACATTCAGATCCTCATCATCTTGGACATTCATCGGCGAAGGACTTTTGGGAAGCTCAGTTGATGTTCTAATTTCTGTGGTCACCTGTACCTCGATTGGGGGCATGCTACTAGATTCCCCAGGGACAGGGACTATAGTAGCGTTAGCCAGGGGCACATACTTGTAGAGTTTGCCTCCTTGACCGAGGCCTCGTTTTATATCTGAAAGTTGGTGTTTATGAAGGTTCTCATCGAATATGCATCATCTGATTCTGAGAAAATCGGACTTGCTTTCCCTAGGGCGGGTCAAGCGAGCTTTTCTCCCTCTTGCTTCTTGGGATTGGGAACTGCAAAAGGAAAAGAAATATTAGTGCACTGATTTATGCAGTTAGAGCAGACACTTAAGGATTTGAAACTTACTTGACTGCAGCCACCTCCTCGCATATCCAGTTCGGTGCTTATATAGAACCACTCGGATTTAGCATTGCCTAAATTACTGTGTCCATCGGTCAGGACTTTCTTGCTAGGGATAGATTCGAAGAAGACAAAAGATGGGGTTCCTTTGGAACGATGTTTAAAGTGGAAACAGAAGTTTAAATCTTCATAAAAGAGATCAGTATCAAGAATTTCTGCGTATTCGATGTACAAGGTATATAAAGCAGCATAGACATTGGGGTGAAGCTGTATGGGAGCAATACGCAATCGTCTCAGAAAGTCGATGACGATTGGAGGAAACGGAGGAATAGCGCCTATTAAGCACATGATCTTGCTAATGGCAATATACCATTCCGAAGAAGAATGGGGCTTATCTGTTTCCTCTGCAACTTTGACATCACCCCATGGTATCCCGTGCTTTAAACATATCCTCTTTAGCTTTATGTCGTCAAGAGTAGAAGAAAAGAAATCACTCTGATTGACTAACTTTATAGCACTCTCGAACTCACTGGGAGCACGATTATCTCCAATTCCACCTTCTTTTTCTTCTTCCTCGAGTGACGTACTTTCAGAGGATGAAGATTCTCTACCAATATCTTTTTCATACTCTGATCCGTAGTTGTCGCAGTCCGGATCTAACGGGAGTACATCGGGATCATAACGACTTGAAGATTCTAGAGTTGTACTCTTATCTGACAATCTAGCCGAGCGTCTATCAGTCATATCTACTGTGTTAATGAACAAACATTAAGAATTAGAGTATAGTTGCCAGTGACACCCCCATATGTGCAAGTGCTAGTGTGTGCATAATTGAATAAGAGGGCATGAAGTAAAATAAGTGAGCATGCAGATGCACTACAAGAAAATATGCCTTTAGTTGCTATTATTGGCCGCGTTTGTGACATAACTACAACTACTAGTATCCGTCTTTTTTAATTTTTTTAATTTTAGGGTTGTCGTGTTTTGTTAAACCTTGTCACGTTTTCCCCTTGCCTCCTTTTTCCATCCAATGTTTCGTTTTTCCCTCCTTCACCAAAATTTCCCTCTTTCACCGAAATTTCACTCTCGCTCAATTCAACCCTCCCCTCGCTTCCCATCCAATTTGTCGAATCGCCTCCAATTCGTCGAATCACCGTACTTCGTCATCATATCCCATCCACTTCAGTAATAGGAATCTCTTCCGCATCGAATTTAATCATCTCCCTTCCGCTTTGTTTGCAAGGCCCGAGTCTACAAATCAAGGTAATCGATGTAAAGGTTATTACTTTGAATATTTCATTGTTAGTTGTTTGTTTCATTGTTAAACCAGATTTATTATTCATAACGTACTTTATCTACATCAGCTGTTTAAATCTGGTGGTATTATCCGATGTAATCGAAAGTATGGATTTGTGTTTAGGTAACCTTTTTTGTTATTGTTTTTTTGGGCTACTCCAATTGAGATTTATGGATCTCAGATAGAATAATATACCCTAGCCCTGATCAACTAATGAGAGTGCAACTTTTAGTCGAACGCATATTTTTGTATTATAAGATTGTGACTGAAAATTCGATACTTGCTATTTGTTAATCAAGTGCAAATTTTTGTGTTATAAGATCGTGTTTCAAGGTGATGGAAGAGTCTAAAGGCTAGTGCCAAAAGGAGGGGTTTTCTCCAAATTTAATTATCATTGTATCATGGCCTTATTTCAAATGCGTTATAAATTGGAAATATTTTTCAAACAGAGAGTTTTTTTATTACATGAATTTAAGATTACTTTTTATCGTCTGGAGTGAAGTTATTGATAATTTCTTCCTAAGCTAAGAATTCATCATCCAAGAATTTTCAAATCCATTTATAGAACAAATATGTATTCAAAGCCTTTAAGTTAAAAATATTCAGGCCCCTTGGGTTTTCGGTTTGCAAACAAGGTTCCAGTTAATGAGGTAGCGCAGTTGAAGCACTCCGGCGACTCCTTTGACAAGAGGTTTCTTCTGATGTTATATGTAACACCCCACATCCGTTAGTGTCACTCACAAAGGGAATGCACTAAGTTCTATGGAGCATTTTAGGGTAAAAGATGCAGATAAATTACAAGACAGACAAAATTAAAATAGCGGAAAACAAAACTTCACTTTATTGATAAAATAATTGGTACAAAAATTGTTTTCCAATATCAGAGTATCATCTGTCTTACAAAATAAAGAAGCATAAAAATACATTTATATTCCCCAATGTAACATAAGCCAGCCATAGCAATCCAAAGCCGATGTATCCAAGAATCTTCAAGCTTGAAAAGAGCAACCGTCCCAAAACTAATCTGAGCTATACTATCCCCTCCTTAACTACCTGGGGGGGGGAACGGAAGAAAAGAAGACGAAAGAAAACTGGGTCAGACATAAAGTCTGGTAAGTTCAGTTACTTCTAGCATGTGAACAGGAAAAAACAAAACGACATGAATTAACTAAATACAAGACAATAGCATGATGATAGGGTCAACAAGATAAGATAAGATTAACACAAGATATGCTAAGACAAGATAAATTGGATATGCTTTAATACTTTCTCCGCTTCGCTATTAACTTGTTATTATGGTTTATATGTCTCTGCACCACCTAACTAGTGTCCCAACTAGTAATGTTAACGTGATCCCAATCCTGGTTGTTTCGGTTGCCTTCAGGCATACATTTATTGTTTATTACCTAGATTTAATCTAGGGTTCATGCTATCTACTGAACGTTGCCCTATAGTCTAGGATACACTACCTAGAGTGGTATATGTTCCTAAACTTTCCCCGTGCATGTATCGCGAATCGTTATCGCTTGTCTAGATGAACATGTCCTGTAATGTGCTGCCCGAGTTCCATGTCAGGGCTACTCTAGAAATACGGAACTCAGTCGGGAGCTTTCAGATATCTGCCAATGCAGATGCTAAGGTCTGTTTTTATTCCAGTGGCTATGGTCCCACTGACCCCTCCCTCAACTAATGAAAGGCACACCTTGAAAAATGAGAACTATACGCAGGCCCCTTATGCCCCACTAACCTATGGCCATCCGCAACCATAACTAGATAGCAAGTATATGGTCTGTAGGAGTTCTCCGCCTTCCCGCTTCACGTATCTCGATTGACTCAAGATGGATGGTAGACGACGAGTTGCTATCACAGGGCTACCGTTTTCTCGTCGAATCACGCTGGTCCATCCTAGTCTTTAGGTTGCCATATATTGCAACCAAGGCATACCCTCGGTTCTTCTAACGTAGACCTTAACCTCTGTGAGCCCAGGAGAAACTTCTGCAGCCTCATAGAGGGATACCAAGAGTACCCTCACATCCCCTCGAAGCCTCGGGCTTCGTAACCAAATTCGTTGGAGCTTTCTTTAAAATTAGATGGGCGTTCGCTCATTCTCGTGTTATACTAAGAATTACTACTTAGTTCTCTTTTTCGTCAAGTTGGATTGGTTCAGTGTCATTAGTCAAGCTAACTTAACCCTCTTTATTTATCCTGTTAAACTGGTTAAGTGTTATCAGTAATTCATGTTGACTTAACCCCACCACAAACCAAGTTATATTGGTTAAGTAATTCTTATTACTTAACCCTACCCATTCATCCTGTATTGGTTAAGTGTTCCTTTTTAACTTAACCTTGCCCATCTGTTTTAACTAACATGATATTAATGGTTAAGTATTATCCCTTCATGTTTTAAACTTAACCTTATTCATTTATCACACTCTGATGGTTAAGTGTTCAAGTTTACTTAACCCTACGGTCTAGTTCAGCTAACACATCAAATTGGCTAAGTGTATTAAATTTACATAACCCCAACCTCTAGTCTAGTTAACATGTTAAATTGGCTAAGTGTATTAACTTTACTTAACCCCAACCTCTAGTCTAGTTAACATGTTAAATTTGGTTTAGTGTTCCTATGGACTTAATCCTCCCATTCTAGCTTAACTGTGTTAAGTTGGTTAAGTGTTCCAATGGACTTAACCCTCCCATTCTAGCTTAACTGTGTTAAGTGTCTGTATGAACCTAACCCCACCCATCGGTTTAGTTATCATGTTGAATTGGTTAAGTGTTTTAGTTAACTTAACCCTACCATTCTTGTTCTAGCTTTAATTAAATAAATTAAAGCCGCTACCACTCACATTAGACAGATATTGTTGCGATTATTGGATATGTCGGTTGGTTCCGGGCAGGTTTACATCACAACTCAGTCTAACCTCGGGTTAGGTGTATTCGTGTTTTCTAAGTTCAAAAGGGTTTTGATTAATTTCCAAATCCGGTTTTGAAAGTAACCATCCCGTCCGTCGGATCAGTTAGGGATAGACAGGGAGAGCAGGAAACTTGTATTTTCCAAACCTAAGCCTAGACACTATCCTCTCTGTCACCCTAGAACTTTCTGGTGTATTTATTAAAAGAGATGTCATTAATAAACCTTTCTTTTGTCTATAAATAAATTGTTAACAATTTATCCTCAAAGTCCATTTTCTTTTCTTTTTTTTTTTAAATAAATTTGGCCTATACTATATTCCTTTGCCATGCCCATTAGTATACTTATATTCTAGGCCCAAGTCTTGACTTACCTATTATTTAACCCAACTTGCAGTTTTAGGCCAACTTAGGTCTAATATTCTTATTTCATTGTCAAAACTAGATTTAATATTCTAGTTTATAATTTATGGCCAAAACTTAGTCTATGAACAATTTATCGTTTGTGACAAATTCTGTAAGTAAATTACTCCTAATTTACTTATTCCATTATTACTCTTTTAATGTACATTGTCACATTTATTATTACGACCCCTTTTTCCTATTTATCATATTTATATTTTTTTGGTATGTAAATTATACCGGATTAAGTGTCACTAACCATAATTATTCTAAACATGACAATTACTCACAATTATGACTAAATTCAAAATTGTGCTAATATACTTATTATGCCAAATTAACTTTAATTTAGCCAATTCTGATTTAACAACCAAATTCACAGTTTATGGCAAAACTAGAATTATTATTCTAGTTTATAGTTTTATGCCTAAAATTTAGTGAAATTACTAAATTTAATATGTCATATTCCATCATTTATGTCAAATTTCCCAACTTGCGTTTTAATAGGCATGTCATAATACACATTCCCAATTATGTCAATTAATATGAATTTCATGTTGTACCCAAATCGTATTCCCATCGTTCATATAATCGTGATTCATCCTAGATTATAGATAAATCTAGGTTCGTGGAAAAAAAGGGAATGAACCAAAACGCCATGAAAAGATAAATATAATAACTGGCATAGGATGATAATTTACTAATTTCAGATCTAACAAATTACACTGAATCAATTGATTTTAAGCATCGAAGGCCTATAGATCTGATAATATTATGACATGGAAAGGGTTGAATAAATAACATAGGTTCATGTATATGGGTACATCTAACTTAATAGACAAAATCCCATAATCAAGATCCAAGGATAATTAAGAATGGATTGAATCGATAATCAGGTTTAGATCCAATATCACAGTCATAATCCTAGGCAATAATATCATGTTCATGAATTATAGGTAATTATCCACAATTGTCTTTGTCATAGTCATAGGCATTGGTTTATGTTCAAAGGCTTATGTTCATAGTCAAAGGCATATGGTTTCAACATCCATAGTTTCATAGTCATATTCTTAGTCATTGTAAATTTAGTCACAATATGTTCTAGGCCAAAATCAAGAATCAGATCCAAAGGTATGTACAAGCACAGATTCAATGAAATGATAAGGCATATTTCTTATATACATTTACT
This sequence comes from Allium sativum, assembly GCA_030737875.1. Lineage (NCBI taxonomy): Eukaryota > Viridiplantae > Streptophyta > Magnoliopsida > Asparagales > Amaryllidaceae > Allium > Allium sativum. Next base: position 194,955,046 of record CM060910.1, on the reverse strand, counting down.
TCTTGTCAGAAATAGAAAAAGGCGTTCAGATCTAAAAAGTAACCAACTTACAGAGATTAGATTCGTAGAAAAACAGTCGTTGAAGTCGTTTGAATCTTCACTTGAATCCTAGCTTGTTTTGAATCTTCTCTTGAAAGATTTTAGCAGCATTTCCTCGTCTTAGATTTATATTTTATTTTATTTATTTATAGGAGGAGAAGAAGCCATGTCCACCGAGAATTTATGCATCATAAGGTTAGAGAAGAATGGTGTAAAGAGAATGAGGCTAGGGGCTGTTTATATAGAGTTACAAGTAAGTGAGAGCCGTCGATGAAGCCAAGAATAATTCTAGCCGTTCGTTCTAAAGAGAAACCAATTATGTTCACCATTTCTTTCTTAATGTACATTTACTATTATTTGTCAATCCATATAAATACGTACACATTAGATACATCCCCCCTTTTCACACTTATTATTATTTTTGTATGCACATTAGATACATCCCCCCTTTACACACTTATTATTATTTTTATATGCACATTAGATACATCCCCCCTTTACACACTTATTATTATTTTTGTATGCACATTAGATACATCCCCCCTTTACACACTTATTATTATTTTTGTATGCACATTAGATACATCCCCCCTTTACACACTTATTATTATTTTTGCAACTTTAGTGTTAACAGAAAATTCGAGGTGTAACATTCTCCCCTCCTTTTAGGATTTCGTCCCCGAAATCTTCAAGTTAGGAAGAATGTGTCCTGCCATCCAATCAACCAACTACTCAACCATTCAATCACATGCATCCATTGTCCTTAAAAAAGACTTCTAATGCTTCATGATCATATGCATAGTGTGTGTACATGTCCTTATCTAATGCAAAATCAGGCGGTCTACTGATTCAGTTGACCTCCTTAATGCAATCCATGATAGTGCCATGCATCCATTATGTATGCAAAAGAATCCTAATGATACATATTATTTCTACATGCGTGCACAACCATTCATCCGAATGCAACATCCATATGATAACATAACCATCATACATCCATTAACGAAAAATAAACACGCATATATATGCAACATGAGGTGATTGAGACGATCTTGTGCCTATGGTGTGTATATGCATCCACGAGCAACCACTTGCAACCATCAATCATAACATGTTTCAAATACATGTTTTCGTCCATTGGTTTCTACCTAAGGATCGATGATACGTCCTAGAGGATATACTTTGGAAAGAGGGAAACAAGTATGCGTAAAGCTCCTACAAAAAGAAATCAAGGATGTACCCTAAAGAAAAAGGGTATGATGCGCGTATCTAGTCTTCAGTCTTCTAAGTCGCATCTTCTTGAGCTACACTATTCTGTACCTTATCTAATTTAACTTCACGATTGTGAAGTTTCTGACCTCCACTTCCAAAATAAACAGATGTCAACCATGGTACCAATTGTATATATACTAGGATGATCAGAGGTCTCTCCTCCTAGCTTATCCATCATGCCATAACTATAAGGGTCAAAAGGTCACTACGTACTTTTTACCTCTCTTAAGGTTAGTCTCTTTTTTTCTATTTAGAGCGCCTGCCACAACTATCCATCTTTCACGCAAACCATCCTAGTCGAACTTGACATTCCTCAAGTACAAGCCCCAAAGGCCTAAACCAATATCAGACAAGCACCCAAGGAATATCTCCTCCGAATTTAGACGATCTACGTGAGATGATATAAGCAAACTCGATAGCTACTCCCAAATCCCTACTAACCAAAAATAAATTGGTCGAACCACCAATTGGATTTGAGACTCTAGTGGGATCTTTCTACTATACAAGTACTAAGGTGCAGAGACTCAACTATGGAAGTAGACATGAACAAATGCGAAGCGCTAAAACCGAAAGAATACGAACAGAAAAACTAGACTCTTCCAACAGAACTTTACTACCTTTCTCCTAGGTACGCTTAGAGGTGAAAGTATGTACTTGCCCTTCTAAAAATCTTGTTCCTCGTTCTTGCTTTTGTCCTTAATTATATGCCCTATTATACCCTAGTAAAGATACTTCCTCTTGTATTAGGTTTTATAATTCCTCATCCTTGGGTTATGCTCCTTAGCCAAACTCCTCATCCTCTTTCGTGTGTAATCATGTTGACAAATCTCTCGAAAGCTGCCTCCATCGTACAGAATCCCCTACAAAGCTTGAAAGAAAACTGGCCGCAGGTGAAACTACTACGGCTATAGATGGAAGTTGGGCACTACTTTGCCCTTCGATGAGGTTACCTCCCAGAAAGCCAGGAGCCCCAGAGACTCAAGAAAGAAGGAAACGAGGACTCAAATAGAGAATCAAAAGATAGTGCGTATGGCTTTGGGGAAATATGCCTTTTAAAACAAAACTTTTCTTTTGAAAATGCTTCTTTAAAAACTGTTTTGAAAAATAAATTTTCAAATCTTTATCTGATCCGGTAACCTTCAGCTCTGATACCACGTGTAACACCCCACATCCGTTAGTGTCACTCACAAAGGGAATGCACTAAGTTCTGTGGAGCATTTTAGGGTAAAAGATGCAGATAAATTACAAGACAGACAAAATTAAAACAGCGGAAAATAAAACTTCACTTTATTGATAAAATAATTGGTACAAAAATTGTTTTCCAATATCAGAGTATCATCTGTCTTACAAAATAAAGAAGCATAAAAATACATTTATATTCCCCGATGTAACATAAGCCAGCCATAGCAATCCAAAGCCGATGTATCCAAGAATCTTCAAGCTTGAAAAGAGCAACCGTCCCAAAACTAATCTGAGCTATACTATCCCCTCCTTAACTACCTGGGGGGAACGGAAGAAAAGAAGACGAAAGAAAACTGGGTCAGACATAAAGTCTGGTAAGTTCAGTTATTTCTAGCATGTGAACAGGGAAAAACAAAACGACATGAATTAACTGAATACTAGACAATACCATGATGATAGGGTCAACAAGATAAGACAAGATTAACACAAGATATGCTAAGACAAGATAAACTGGATATGCTTTAATACTTTCTCCGCTTCGCTATTAACTTGCTATTATGGTTTCTATGTCTCTGCACCACCTAACAAGTGTCCCGACTAGTAATGTTAACGTGATCCCAATCCTGGTTGTTTCGGTTGCCTTCAGGCATACATTTATTGTTTATTACCTAGATTTAATCTAGGGTTCATGCTATCTACTGAACGTTGCCCTATAGTCTAGGATACACTACCTAGAGTGGTATATGTTCCTAAACTTTCCCCGTGCATGTATCGCGAATCGTTATCGCTTGTCTAGATGAACATGTCCTGTAATGTGCTGCCCGAGTTCCATGTCAGGGCTACTCTAGAAATACGGAACTCAGTCGGGAGCTTTCAGATATCTGCCAATGCAGATGCTAAGGTCTGTTTTTATTCCAGTGGCTATGGTCCCACTTGACCCCTCCCTCAACTAATGAAAGGCACACCTTGAAAAATGAGAACTATACGCAGGCCCCTTATGCCCCACTAACCTATGGCCATCCGCAACCATAACTAGATAGCAAGTATATGGTCTGTAGGAGTTCTCCGCCTTCCCGCTTCACGTATCTCGATTGAGTCAAGATGGATGGTAGACGACGAGTTGCTATCACAGGGCTACCGTTTTCTCGTCGAATCATGCTGGTCCATCCTAGTCTTTAGGTTGCCATATATTGCAACCAAGGCATACCCTCGGTTCTTCTAACGCAGACCTTAACCTCTGTGAGCCCAGGAGAAACTTCTGCAGCCTCACAGAGGGATACTAAGAGTACCCTCACGTCCCCTCGAAGCCTCGGGCTTCGTAACCCAATTCGTTGGAGCCTTCTTTAAAATTAGATGGACGTTCGCTCCTTCTCGTGTTATACTAAGAATTACTACTTAGTTCTCTTTTTCGTCAAGTTGGATTGGTTCAGTGTCATTAGTCAAGCTAACTTAACCCTCTTTATTTATCCTGTTAAACTGGTTAAGTGTTATCAGTAATTCATGTTGACTTAACCCCACCACAAACCAAGTTATATTGGTTAAGTAATTCTTATTACTTAACCCTACCCATTCATCCTGTATTGGTTAAGTGTTCCTTTTTAACTTAACCTTGCCCATCTGTTTTAACTAACATGATATTAATGGTTAAGTATTATCCCTTCATGTTTTAAACTTAACCTTATTCATTTATCACACTCTGATGGTTAAGTGTTCAAGTTTACTTAACCCTACGGTCTAGTTTAGCTAACACATCAAATTGGCTAAGTGTATTAAATTTACATAACCCCAACCTCTAGTCTAGTTAACATGTTAAATTGGCTAAGTGTATTAACTTTACTTAACCCCAACCTCTAGTCTAGTTAACATGTTAAATTTGGTTAAGTGTTCCTATGGACTTAACCCTCCCATTCTAGCTTAACTGTGTTAAGTTGGTTAAGTGTTCCAATGGACTTAACCCTCCCATTCTAGCTTAACTGTGTTAAGTGTCTGTATGAACCTAACCCCACCCATCGATTTAGTTATCATGTTGAATTGGTTAAGTGTTTTAGTTAACTTAACCCTACCATTCTTGTTCTAGCTTTAATTATATAAATTAAAGCAGCTACCACTCACATTAGACAGATATTGTTGTGATTACTGGATGTGCCGGTTGGTTCCGGGCAGGTTTACATCGCAACTTAGTCTAACCTCGGGTTAGGTGTATTCGTGTTTTCTAAGTTCAGAAGGGTTTTGATTAATTTCCAAATCTGGTTTTGAAAGTAACCATCCCATCCGTTGGATCAGTTAGGGATAGCCAGGGAGAGCAGGAAACTTGTATTTTCCAAACCCAAGCCTAGACACTATCCTCTCTGTCACCCTAGAACTTTCTGGTGTATTTATTAAAAGAGATGTCATTAATAAACCTTTCTTTTGTCTATAAAAAATTGTTAACAATTTATCCTCAAAGTCCATTTTCTTTTCTTTTCTTTTTTAAAATAAATTTGGCCTATACTATATTCATTTGCCATGCCCATTAGTATACTTATATTCTAGGCCCAAGTCTTGACTTACCTATTATTTAACCCAACTTGCAGTTTTAGGCCAACTTAGGCCTAATATTCTTATTTCATTGTCAAAACTAGATTTAATATTGTAGTTTATAATTTATGGCCAAAACTTAGCCTATGAACAATTTATCGTTTGTGACAAATTCTATAAGTAAATTACTCCTAATTTACTTATTCCATTATTACTATTTAATGTACATTGTCACATTTATTATTATGGCCCCTTTTTCCTATTTATCATATTTATATTTTTTGGTTATGTAAATTATACCAGATTAAGTGTCACTAACCATAATTATTCTAAACATGACAATTACTCACAATTATGACTAAATTCAAAATTGTGCTAATATACTTATTATGCCAAATTAACTTTAATTTAGCCAATTCTGATTTAACAACCTAATTCACAGTTTATGGCAAAACTAGAATTATTATTCTAGTTTACAGTTTTATGCCTAAATTTTAGCTTACTTGAAATTACTAAATTTAATATGTCATATTCCATCATTTATGTCAAATTTCCCAACTTGCGTTTTAATAGGCATTTCATAATACACATTCCAAATTATGCCAATTAATATGAATTTCATGTTGTACCCAAATTGTATTCCCATCGTTCGTATAATCGTGATTCATCCTAGATTATAGATAAATCTAGGTTCGTGGAAAAAAAGGGAATGAACCAAAATGCCATGAAAAGATAAATATAATAACTGTCATAGGATGATAATTTACTAATTTCAGATCTAACAAATTACACTGAATCAATTGATTTTAAGCATCGAAGGCCTATAGATCTGATAATATTATGACATGGAAAGGGTTGAATAAATAACATAGGTTCATGTATATGGGTACATCTAACTTAATAGACAAATTCCCATAATCAAGATCCAAGGATAATTAAGAATAGATTGAATCAATAATCAGGTTTAGATCCAATATCACAGTCATAATCCTAGGCAATAATATCATGTTCATGAATCATAGGTAATTATCCACAATTGTCTTTGTCATAGTCATAGGCATTGGTTTATGTTCAAAGGCTTATGTTCATAGTCAAAGGCATATGGTTTCAACGTCCATAGTTTCATAGTCATAGTCTTAGGCATTGGAAATTTAGTCACAATATGTTCTAGGCCAAAATCAAGAATCAGATCCAAAGGTATGTACAAGCACAGATTCAATGAAATGATAAGGCATATTTCTTGTATCCTTTAATTTCATGTCACAAATAGAAAAAGGCGTTCAGATCTAAAAAGTAACCAACTTACAGAGATTAGATTCGTAGAAAAACAGTCGTTGAAGTCGTTTGAATCTTCACTTGAATCCTAGCTTGTTTTGAATCTTCTCTTGAAAGATTTGAGCAGCATTTCCTCGTCTTAGATTTATATTTTATTTTATTTATTTAATTTAGAGGAGGAGAAGAAGCCATGTCCACCGAGAATTTATGCATCATAAGGTTAGAGAAGAATGGTGTAAAGAGAATGAGGCTAGGGGCTGTTTATATAGAGTTGCAAGTAAATGAGAGTCGTCGATGAAGCCAAGATTAATTCTAGCCGTTCGTTCTAAAGAGAAACCAATTATGTTCACCATTTCTTTCTTAATGTACATTTACTATTATTTGTCAATCCATATAAATACGTACACATTAGATACATCCCCCCTTTTCACACTTATTATTATTTTTGTATGCACATTAGATACATCCCCCCTTTACACACTTATTATTATTTTTATATGCACATTAGATACATCCCCCCTTTACACACTTATTATTATTTTTGTATGCACATTAGATACATACCCCCTTTACACACTTATTATTATTTTTGTATGCACATTAGATACATCCCCCCTTTACACACTTATTATTATTTTTGTATGCACATTAAATACATCCCCCCTTTACACATTATTATTATTTTTGCAACTTTAGTGTTAATAGAAAATTTGGGGTGTTACATTATATAGTTTATTAGTTACTAAGTTAAGGAAATATTACAAGACATCCAATAAATTAGTATTCGGCATTCTCGAGTTAATGAAGGCCGCGCTACCTGCTCTGGAATGACAGTTAGCATCTAAGAGGGCACTCTACTGTTAATTTTACTTGAGGTAATTTTTCAGTCTTCCTTTTTAGGTGTCACATATCTTGTTATATCCAGGTAGTCAAAATGAAATGTCATATTTTGATAATTTAGAGTGTTGGCAGCTTCAGCTATTCGATTTGATATGTCGTTAAGAACTATGGTCGAACTTTTATGGAAGTTAATCTAGGCATTTACGAGGTTTCGTTAACAGTAACATATATAAATTATGTACATATAAAAGTTTAGCAATTTTGTTGATCAATTATCTTAGGGAGTTGATACTCAACTAGGGATGGCAATTGATAGTCCAAAGGCCACATTGGCAGTAAAACGAAGATTAGCATGTGAAATGGCGAAGTGCTTGGATCAGGCATGTCACTTTTACTTTTGTATCTTACTGTCAACTTTCAACAATCTTACTCTGCTAGAAATTATGTTAACACCATCGCACTGCTCATCTGTCATTGTAAGATACGTTTGTTATTATCTGTTATTCAAAGAAAGATCCTATTAATATACTCAATCACATGGTGTTTAACTTGAATGTTCAATTTATGTAAGTCAAGTTTCAATCAATTCTCTGAACCTTGCATCTAAGTTTATCCCATTAAGTTAATTTATCGCTAATTATAAACAGTGTTGATTACATTATGAATTCTAACCATTTGAAGGTAGTTGAAGGTAGAAATATGTTTGCAATATGTTCAATGGTACTTCTACAGCCAAAGAGACAAGAAGTATACAACATGCCAACGAACAAATAGAGCCACCTTAACCGGATACCGGATAGCCACTGGAAAGGACAAACACATTACTCAAAATGATATTCTTGTAGGCATGAGAAAGACACTGGTCTTCGACCAAGGATGAGCTATAAAAGGATCAAAAACCAACTGGGTCATGCATGAGTTTCGAATGGAGTCCGTCGATTATGCCTCAAAATTTCCTTTACCCAAGGTATGATTACAATGTTAGAAAATATAAACATATGGGGTTACATATGTAAGCTATGCTGTGTAATGCTATTTCGGTATGAAGTCATTTACAATGGTCTAATAAAATAATAAACATTTATGGTATGAATAATCAACTGTCATGTTATGAATACGTAGTGGTGGGAATAATAATAGTTCGGCAAAACTGTTTATATTTTCTAACATATTTGTTTTTTTCCTTGGCATCAAGGCGGTCGCTGGCCGTGCACGCAGTCAGCTTTTGGTTCACTCAGTCAGAGCACATGTCCAGTCCAACCCCAGATTTGGATGCTCTGTTCTCAACATTCTGAAACAACACCTATGGTTAGCGATTTGTCACTTTCTCTGCATTACAACTCCGATATATGCGTTTAGTTAAGGCTTTATAGTCCTTTAACAAATCTTTCCATGCCATACTTGAACTAGAAATGAATAACATTCATAAACATTAGTTTTCTCCCTTCGTTGCTTGTAACTAATTTATGTTCATGCTTTACTTACCACTGTCTGTGCCAGCTCTGTGCTTTCCTATCTGCATTTGAGCGAATAGTTTCCTCTATGTCTGCGCATATTTTATGAAGTCCTGACTCATGTCCACGATTTTATTTTATTATTACGCACATATTTCACACTCATGTGGCACACATTGGTAGATTTATTTCTATTCATTTGCACTTTGGTTTTTGTATGTGATAGTGAAACACCCATAAAAGCGTGGACGTAACTGAGTTTCATAAGAAGAGGATTGTTCACAGAATTTTTATTTTATAAACGCATCAACCAATTTTTATTTTATAAAAGCATGGATGTAATTGAATTCCGTAAAAGCATGGACGCAATTTTATTTTATAAACGCATCAACCAAATTTTTTTGAGAGTATGTGATCTGACTAAAGGGCATGACGGAAGGCGGTAAAGGCACTTTAATTAGAGTATAGAAAATTTTGACAGCATTATAAGTGGCAAGTTAGTTATGAGAAATATCGAACTTGTTGCACTGAACATTAACAAAATAATCGAAAAAGATAAGAACTTGTTCGATCAAGTTCATTGATGTCACTCTAATGAAATAATTTGTTATGTATAGTAGATAACTATTCAGCTGTAATCTGTGCAGTGTTTGAAATGAGCGTCTGGACCATTGAGATTGTTGCATTGAGTTGATGTTTTGTCAATTTGGTAACATTCTTAGGTAGGTAACGGTGGCTTATGGTGGTTGTCCTATTCTAGTTATGCCTGCAGTCAGTTTTAGTTTGCGGCTAGTTTCTGATCGCTCATCGGTTGTAAAGAGTTTGGGGATGTGATCAATGATTGTCTTCCCAGTTTTAGTGCTTATGTATTTGCAATGAATCTTGTGTAGCTATTTTCAATGGCACGGTGCTTTGACCATTTCTAGTGTCTACAGGAGATTCACTTGCTCGTGTGTACTTGTAATATTCTCTGAAGTTCTGTGCATGGATTACAGTGGGTTTTGACAGCAGTGAAGATTACAAAGCGGTTAGTTTCATTTTCACATGTAAATGTTATTTTCTTTAATAGATTTTTTTTAATCCTTTAATTTAGATGGATATCCTCAAATGAATACAAAAATCTTGCTGATCTCAAGCCATTCATTTTTCCTAATTTACCTCCATTTGTTTTATACATCACAGAATTAAATGAGAATATAAATCTCAAAACATTATTACTAATGATTTCGGGGTAAAGAAATGCAACATAAAAACAGGTGCACTCACTACATTTGTGATCATGTTTGGGCAACAAATATTTTTCCATCCTTGATGACAACTTCAATCTTGGGTGTTCCATACAGCTTTTCAACTTCATTTCCCACTTTGGCAATGCTACAAAGAATAGTTTTACAGAAATTTGAATCTACTATGAGAGGATCACTTGTGTAATCTAGAACGACTTTTTCTTCTGCGTCCATTGGCACACTATCGTATAGACTAGCACCAGCAAAACCTTCTAAATCCTCGCCATTGGAATCCGATCTAAAAATGACTAATTTTCTTATGAATAAGCCAATTGGTTTGCTTGGGTATCCCACTAGCTTAGGGGAGTCAAGACAATTTTTATTGCAAACAAAACTCAGTGCACACCCAGGATATGTCCGACCAGTGTTTCACCAAGTCCCTTCATCCCCTCAGCATAGATTTCTGAAGAGTTTCCAGTTGATGGGTTTTCTGTATGGATAACAAAAGCATAATCGGCGCTTATGATTTCCTGAACAAGGACAGCCATACAAATGGTGTTCTGAGGGCACGATCTTTATATACAGAAGTTCCATTCGGATGTGTGGTAGGAAGATCCCAATCCGTCTTCCTCTCCTTAATTGCACCCCCAATGAAGAGATAAGTTAGGGCTACCATTTGTTATCTTGAAATCAACTTTTGTTGAAGAGCCGGATGCAATGGTTTGAACAAAGACCTGTAGTTCAGAAGAAGGATCAAGGTTAAACTTGCATGCAAGCTCAGATGATAGATCTGTAGCCAACGCAGCATACATAACCATATGAAAAACTCTATGTTTCTCCCTTAATGTATTGAATTTCGATCTTTTCAATCTTTCTCCAGAAAACTTGTGTGAAAAGGGAAGCTTGCAATCCTGTTTTGTTGCATGTTCAGCCTTTAATTTTGAAATAACTCCAGAAAGGACTGGATGAGTTTTAAATAGGCTATTTCCGAGAGTACTACCCATGTTCACCCCTCACAAGTAAACATGCACACATCGCATATATGTTTTCGATACTCTCCAATTGTTGCCTTCACCCTACTTCCTTGCCTCTCTCCTTTCCGTTGCCCTAGGCAGCGGCCTTCGCAACCTTCCCTTAGACTATCCGCGGATTGGAAGAACGGTTGGAACTTGTAATGGGCCTAATGGCCTTGAGATTGGAAGAATTTTGGAAATCTATGCTAAAACTTTACAAACCCATGTGCGGAAAATTAAAATCATGTAAAGTGGGTCTACTGTCTACAATGTCCATGATTGATTTTGATGAAAGAGCTCATGTAGTAGTGTATGTTTTCTTTTGGAGGAGCAAGGGCTTTTTCCTTTTCTTTTTTGTTTTCTTTTCTTTTCTGTTCCCCCTTTTCTGTTCATTTTATTTAACAGATCATTGACATTTATATTGCTTAAAAACTTTCCGATTCTTTAACAAATCAATGAACCGCAACTAATTCAGCATACCATTATCTGAAAATCTTGGGTTTACGGAAAAAGTGCAGATGATATTGTTGCTTTTTTTCTTTCTAAAATCAATAAATATGATTAGGGATATCATTGAAACTACTATATTTCCAAATCTGTCAACAGCCTAAAATGACTTACATTGTTGTTTTCTTGTAGACTGTAAAATCTATCCAACGTTCACATGGTTTATTACACTACTGCAGGTAAAGAAAGATAATCTAGATAACGAGTTTAAAGATATCACAAGTATATTGGGAGCCAAGTGGAAAATTTTAAGTGCTGAAGAAAAGATATCCCAAAGGTTTATTTTCTATGATTGAAAACCAAAAACCCCTTTCGTTTTCTTCTTGTTTAGTTTCTTTGGAAGGTATGGCTTATTGGTTTAAGTTTTCAGCCTCTTGGAGTAATTCATCTTTTGTATTATTTAACATTGTTATTGGTTATTACAGTACTTCACCAAGTGCATCCAAGTTGGACTTGGACTATGAATATGACTTCTGTTTGGCTAGAGCATCTGGATCCATCATAAGGGCAAGCTGGTATTTTTCTGTCCTGCTTAGATTTGGATAATCAACCATGAATTTGATTTGCATGGTCTTCACCATGCGATGTATCTTAACAGCCAACGAGTGTAATTATATCCACCAACAGAAACGATTGCACAGTCTAACATTATTGTAAAGAGTGAGTGAGGTTAGCCTTATTTTTTCCTTTATTGTACTTCTTATATCTTGTATCTATCGGTTTAACCTTAACTAATGGACAATGGTCTACTGAAATTGATCATCCTTCAAATTTGATTTATTTCTGTTATCATGTTAGTGTTATTTTTCATTATCTAACGACTCAAATGGCCTTGAAGGGCTGTGATAGTCAGCGTTACTACAAGGAGATGAAAATGGAATAAATGATCCAACCAATGAATCACTTGGCAGTTTTAAAGCAGTTGAAAGTGCGTAGAGGCTTCTTGAAGTTTTATGCCCAAAAGTCATTTCTTGTGCCGACATACTGGTCTTGTCGCAGGAGATTATGTACAAATTGTAAGTGGATTTTTATTCTTGTATGTATTATTAAGTTCATTTTTTTAAGTATTATGAAAACTGATTTAGCATGGCCCTAAAAAATATGGAATTAGCAAATTTGGCAATTGTGCTAGATATGTATTTATTTGTCTAAGTATTCTCTTTCTGCATTGTCCAAGGATTTAGTCTTATATTTACTAAATTGCATGGAATAATCTAAACATCTGTATATGTTCCAAATAAAAATTTGATTTCTTTCTAGAAACTATTATACACTGATGTAGATTCCTAAGACACGTGGCTTCTATTATTTGTGTGAAACTGGCTGAATTGCCGGTAATTTTGTATACATTTGTAAGTATTTTTCCTTGGCTCCTTGTTTCTTAAAAGCATGCAGATTTTATTCATATTCCTCTATCATTATTTCACCCGATATGCTTTCTCCCTTTCTTTCATCTTCTTTTTATCTAGTACCTACCTTCTTTCTTCCACTTTAATTCTTATTTTTCTAGTTCAACAATCACTGATCTCTACATCTATCGTTTCACTTTTTTTTATCATTCCAACACCAAATCCCCTTTGTCTTTTGCTAGCTTGAGATAACCACTTCAATAACCAAGCATATCACTGACCCAATCTGCTTATATATTCCTGTCACCAACACATAATGGAGATTTTAAGCATTTTATAACTATGTTACCGCATACTAATCTGAGCACATAGTGAGAGTAGGCTTTGTACGAATTTTCAAGTTTCGGTTGGAATACGATCTGAAGTGATAAGAATTAATTTCCTTTGTGAGTTGAAGTTGTTTTGCTTTGAATATTGTTTAGAATATTAGTGGGAATAGAGGTTGTAGATAGAGCAAATCACAGTTGGTGTTGAGGCAATGATGGAGTTTGGGTGAATGGTGGGTTCTTTGGCACCACTGGTTAGAGGAGACTTAAGTAAGAAGCAGATCAGAATTTGAGGAGCTAAAGTGATGACATATTAGTGGACTTGATCATCACAACAACTGGCAAGGAGAGATGGTATTGTAGTGGGATTGGTTACTACCCCCATAATTGGTTTTTTCCCCTCAATTTTGTAATACTGAAACTGTTTGATCATAGAGGTGGAGTTTGCATACTCATATTCAGTTGCATATTGTTGTTAGCATTCACATCTAAATTCGGATTAGCATGTGGAGATTTAGTATCTATGTGGCAAGAAAGTATAGTTAGTGATGGAAATAGATGATCAGATCGTTATCATGGTAGGCATGACTACTTGTGCTGGTGATGATGGATTAATGTTCACGTTAATGGATCGGTTTGACTCATGCATCGGTTTGTAGATTTGTTGATATTCATGAAGTTGACTCCATTATTGTCTTAGGATGAATGATCACTCCATACGTTTAGCTGCCTGTCACAATTTTATTTAGCTAAAATGGCAGCTTCTACGAGAAACACAACTTCAATTATAGTGTTCCTTTACTTGGTGGAAATGTAACTACTTTTGTTTTCAGGTTGACCCCACATAAGTTGCACTTTCAGGAAATCATGAACAAGTCTGTTGGACCTTTTGAAGTTATCAGTAAATAATTCGTTGCTAAATGCTAATATCGAAGCTGTATAAGTAATCTTTTTTGAGTAGGTTTCCATAAGCAGGTTCAGAAGCAATTTGTCTAGCATATTGCATGGTACTTTTCGTTGGGATAGCACCAGATGCCCTACTTTACGGAGAAGCTGAAGGTGGAGAAAATGATGAGAATTTGTTTAGAAGCATATGTTTTCTTTTAAGATCTCCATTTACAGTTAAATAGGTATAATTCAAATTTTATTGCAAATAAATGGTAATTGTATAGTTGTTTATGTGAAACTTACAATACCAATCCTTTTTTATGAGATGAATATCTTTCAAATCTCTATGATATAGATGATGTTTGACGTCCCAATCGCTACAGTAGCCATGCAGGATCTGTGGGTGGTGCATTTGGAGGGGGCTACACTGGTCGCTCTGGAAGCACTGTGTAAGTACATTTTTTGGTTATTACTTGCTTACTGTTTGGGACGTGCAATTATAAGATCATGAACACAAATGCAATTACCCTATTGCAGCAGCACAATAATTATAAAGGTACAAGCCTACCTCTCATTTAGTCATATTTTCCCCTTAATATATACAAGTTACATCACAAGCAGGTTAACCTATCCAAACCCACCCCATGAAAAGCGTCATGGTTACTAAAAATCCTAAGGATTAAGGCTTGGAAGGTTATTACTTCCACTCCCTCTCTTGATTATGCCAAAACTGAAGTGGGAGGGCCAAACTGATTATGGGCGAGATCAGAGATGTGTTCACAACTTCATCAGGTTGCAAGTGTTCTTGGCATGTGTTATATCCGGTTTATACTTGTTTTCTTCGATTTATGCATGCAAATAATACCTATTTGACCACCTATCAGCATATATAATTTATGCATTTTACACATTTATGTAATTCTAACTGTTAGGTGTTATACTTGTATGTAATTCTTACCATGATCGTTATACTTATGTACAGGTAATTAGATTTCAAAAGTGAAGAGCACCGCATCAAAGAATCGGTGGCTATTAAGCTATGAAGAAAACTTTAACTATTATTTTGTTTGTATTAGTCATGTAGACTTGTTTGTAAACAACTGTGGTATGTGGATTCACTTGTTTTGTCGAATTACTACTATTGAGATGATTATGGGTGTTATATTTGGTATTGGGAGTAATGTGTTTTTTTTAGTATTTGAATATGGCGATTATTGATTTTAGTTTGAAAATGATACTCACATAAATATTTGTTTTAATATTTCTATTATATACAAGTGATTGATGGATATGTTACAAGCCATTAATAGTAAATAACCACAATTAAAATGTGGTGTAAAGTTTTAGTAGCGTTGAAAAAATGCTACAAATGTAATTTACAAAAGATATTGTAGCTAAAAAGAAACGCAACAAAAAACATACAGTAGGATTGAAAAACTGCTACAAAAAACATATGGTAGGACTGAAAAACCGCTACAAAAAAAATTGAAAAATAATGTAAGTATCACTTTAGTAGCATTTTTAAGATGCTGCCAAAAAAACTTTTTGTAGGGTTTTAGAAATGCTACAATATTATCATTTTTGGTTGCGTTTATTAAAACGCAACAAAAACTTTTCAACTTTTAGTTGCATGTCGTATAGCAGCGTTTATCGAAACGCTACTACAAGTTATTGTAGCGTTTTTACAACGCTACGAAAAGAAACTTCTGGTGTAGTGATGGTCATTATATAGAATTGTATCTAATCCAGTCCAGATCGATCTATTCAAAGGCTCTTACTTAACTGTTCGTCGATTTAACCAAGTTATAGTTGATTCTTAGCCAAGGTATATGTTGGCGTGCTTGATTAATTCATGTTCCTGGAACTAGTGCAGGTATAAGCGAAGGTTAGCCTCGAAAGAAATAGGCTCACATATTATCATGATCGGTTCGCGAATAAGGGTTAATTCATGAATATGGAACAGGCTCGTGCTATACACCGACTCGTGATTTACAACGGCTTGCCCCATGATCCGTTCCCGCGTTTGTGTTTACTCGCGAATGAAGAGCGGCTCGCAGCCACGAAGTTTACAACCATCAAGGGCTTGGTTCGTTCAAAGCTGATCGGCTGGCTCAGAATGAGGTTCGCGAACTTCCCCTTCAAGACAAACATGGGGTCGGTACGCTGGTGCATGACCCGCCCGGCACCTGCCTCCTCTTCACGAATTGGACCGCCGGAGCACACCTTTCCTCCGACCTTTTCACCTCTTATCTCCACGAACAGGTCCTCAACTGACCTACTGCCTCATAAGTTCATCACCCATCCTGACTCCATTACCTTTTTCTCATCTCGTTAACTTTCAATCTCTCATGAGTTCACTCATGAATCTATGAAACCACATCCCCATAACTCTTGCCTGGATGTAGGATACATCACCAACGTTGGCATTGTGGTAGAAACCGACGCCGACGAGACTGTCGATGGGTAATACAACGAAAATCGAGACGAAACTCGGGGAACAGCTCGCTCAAAAACTGTATTAGGAACAACAATGAAAATCAAGGAAATTTCCTATTTGCAATTACCTATCTAAATCGGAATCCCGAATTCTAGTAAAACTGGATAAAATTTCGAAATTAGGGTTATGGATTTGAGAAATTAGGTTTATGGATGTAGAAAGTGAATAAAGATAAGTAAAAGTGAGTTATATACAATGGACACTGGGCCAGCTACACCCTCTTCCGTTCGACCGCATGATTCAGCCCACGGGCTTGGCGGGGGGTAGCTGGGCTTCGGCCTGGAACAGTTAGCATGCCCGATCCAATATAAAGGAGACCATTGCTCATCCATGCAAGCGAGTCGAAGGCAAAAGGCCTGGTCCGATCAGAAGTTATCCAAAGTGGTGAACATGTATGGATGAAAATTGACAAAGTGATGAGTCGAACTATTGAAATTTAGTGACATCTAAGAATTGGTGAGACCTCAAAGAGTTTACCTAAGAGATGCCTCGCCGTTTATTTTGAGAATCAAAATCAGGAGATCGACAAACACAAGAAGAGCAATGGAAAGATCAATTCTATACTTATACTCAACTTGAGAATCAGAAGACACGATTCTTGAAGTAACGTGACCATACGAACAGATGCAGTTGTTGGTGCACACCTTTTCAGAAATAGACAGATATATAATTTCGAAGCACGTTCCATCCTTGATAAAACGTACTTCGAGGGAGCAAAATGTTGGCTCATTTTGTGACCAAGCCACACAAAGTCTAATACTCACAATCGAGTGTAGTTCAATGACTAGGATGGTCATCAATGGATGAGCGATAGGCCGCTTTTGATACCAAGTTGGAGTGCTAAATCTGTGAGCTTAATTCCTGGCTCGACTCATGGGCTAACTCGTGACCAATTCGTGTCTCCACCCTCTCGTGCTAGTGTTCTACGACTCGGCTCGTGTATCAGGGCCACGATCCGACCCTATGGCCAGCATGGTTGTTTGACCCATTCAACTTGCTTCTCCCACAAGCCGAATCTCCCGCTTCTGATGACACATGTCTACAACGGCTACTTTGACCACTTCTCCACTTGCTCATGAACCATTCCAAGATTTTCGGGATGCATGTCACGTGTCTTCACGAACCGCCTGCAGAAATTGCCTATAAATAGCCTAGGACTTGACATTTTTTGGGATCTTTGGGCATTCAAGAATTTTATTCCACCATTATTATTCAGATATAACTCCAAAGTGCTGAGTTTATTTGATAAGCATTAGGTGAATTATCATTGTAAAAGTGAGATTGAGTGGAGATTGAAAGTGTACTTTCATTCAATCTTATAATCAAAATCATACAAAGTGGACGTAGGCTCGTTAACACAGAATCACTATAAATTTGGTGTGTTTGCTACATTTCATTTCATTTCTAGTTATAACTATCTATGAATCAAGATAATATAAGTGTTAGAACCACTTTTTGGTCTAACAAATGTCTACATAGTCGAAGTATGAAAAATCCTTAAAATTTGGAACCATCTAAAATGGCTAAAGCTAGTTATGATGGTAGAAAAACCTTGTCCATGCCAAGATTGCCAGGGCAAGGCATCTTCTGGAGGGAGGCGATATGTAAGCCTTTAGCTGTGCCCAAACCAGAAATGGTCAGGTTAAAGCATCAAAAGAGTAAACCTCTATCCTGGAGGGGGGGAGCATTTAAGACCCTTACTCCCGCCTACGATAGCTTAGGTAAGGCACCCCTCGGAGGGGGTGAGTGTAAGCCTTTATCTTCATCCAAATCAGATAGGGCTAGAGTAAAGCATCGAGAACCCTTATTCGCGCCCAAGATGGCCAGGTTAAGGCACCCCTTGGAGGGGGTGATATGAAAGCCTCTATCACCGCCTACGATGTCCAGGGTAGAGCATCAAAAGAGTAAGCCTTTATCCATGCCTACGATGGCTAGGGTAAATCCCTTATCACTGCCTACAAAATCCATGGTAAGGCACCTCCTGGAGGGAGGTTGGGTAAGTCCTTAGGTCCTATTTGAGAATAAGCTAGCCATGCGCACTGAACACATAAAGCCCAGAGAGTGGCTCACAAGGTTGAAACGGCCAATCGAAGCCCAGAGAGTGGATCAAAAAGCACGTACATCCTATGCTTTGAAAAACAAACCCGAAATGGGTAGCGAAAACTATAAGTACCCGAATCTGGGTTTCAATTCGGTATTTCTATCATGCTAGATATGGATTTCTAGTCTTCTGTTATTAAATACCTGAATCCGCGTTTCTGGATTTCTGTCGTTGCCAGATATGGGTTTCTGGTCTTATATTATTAAATAACCGAATCTAGGTATCTGAATCTGGAGACTATAATGCCTATTTCCTGAAAAATGGATTATTGGAGTTCTATTATACAAACCCAAGCCAGAGCTTTGGACATTCTCCTTATAATTCCATATGGATATTCTGGACTTAATACTGTCAGAAATGGAATCTTACATTTGCATTATTCAAACACCTGAATCTAGGTTATGGATTCTCTAGATTTCTATTATCATTTCCAAGTATGGGATTCATGCCTACTATCTTATTTTCGAAAGAGGATTTTTAAACAATACTTGAATTGGTATCTTGGGTCTTCTATATTGAAATCTTTTGACGAAGGTCATAAGTTCTCACACCTCACACTAGGAGATTTTCTAAACTTATATGCGCAAAATTGCTATTCATTATTCTGACAAAATATAAAATGTGAATGGTCGTATTAATCTATCATAAGGTTCATATATTACTTGGTTACGACCAAGGTGGTGTCTCATATAAACTGAGAAAGTTATTATACGCGTCCTGCTCTAAAAAAAGACTAACAGAAGGTTGATATGTGCTTAATTTTATGCAGATTTATGCAGTGGAACTCTTAGATGGAGATGTTCTAAACAAAAACAAGGATTATATATCAGGTAATATCTACACAACATATAAAGTTACTTACAGATTTGTTTACAAAGTTATTTTATTGGTTGTCAAAGTACAAAAAGTTAGACATTGATATTACAACCCCATCAAATATCTTGCACTTCCTTACTTATATCATCATTAGTTAAAGGAGGCTTAATAGCATGACGAATTGTAATGAACAAAAGCTCTTTAAGATTTTTCTCCTTCTTCCTGATCCAGTCGGAGCTGTCTAAGGATAATACTTGAAACTTTAGAGGCCTATTGTAACCTTTACCCATAGCTTTTAGAGTCTTGTTCTCTTTATCTAAATCAAAGACACGCTTCCGAAAATCTTATCTCTCCTTCTGCAATTATTTAATGCAGGAGATGCAATAGCTAATACATTGAAGAATGTCATCATTATACTTTGTTTCATAAAAATTCTTAATTTCAGCTCTGACCCTTCTGCACCACTAGATAACCGACTCATCCAATCCACGAGGGGGATTTACCAAATTAGGGTATTTTTCAGCGTTGGGGCTTTGGACTTAGTCGTAGCGTTGGAGGGGAACAACTATGTTTGAGGTGTACTCAAAAGTAAATTCCCAAGCCTTACAGCTTGCTTTTGCGTTATCTTTTCCAAGTTAGCAATCTGCTGGTGCAATCCACTTATCTCTTCATCAAAGTCGATGGAGGGATTAGCGTTTATCTATCTCTTTGTTTCAAGGATAGTTTGATCCTTTTCTTTCAACTGACCTTCTAAAATAGTTAATTGCTCATTCAAATTCTTGATCATTAGTTTCTGAGTTAAAACTTTCTTTCTTGAATTGCAGCGGGTGCATCATTGGGAACATCGCTCCGCTCTGCAACTGTTAATGATTCATCCCTGGTTTGGGAGGGTGAAATTTTGGATTGGTTCCCTATTTACAAACAAAACAAGATACAATTATTCACAAGTTCCATTTTAAAAGAGTGATACTAATAAAATTATACTTTTCATTATCACAAAAGCTTACAACATAATCCCTTAAATTTATCCAAACATGATTGGAACTGTTTTGGGGATACACACACTAAAGATTACAAAGGATGATCTCCTTTGTCAAAACACCTACTGTTTAGGTTACATATCAACTCGATATGTCGGATTCTAAGCCTTTTTAAAATTACTTTCTGGTCATCACCCATAAAGTCAGAAGGAAGCTGAGGGTATTTCATGTAAATACGCCGAAAGTCTCCTAGGAAGTGATCCCTTCCAAATCTCTATGATGATTCTGTTGAAAAGTCTTTCCTTAATTTAGAAAGTGAGCGTAAAGCGTCTTTTGAAACCATATCTTTGTGGAGAATTAGATTCTGTCATAGTATGAGATAATATCAGAAATCACTGATACAAGAAGTTATCATCATAAGCATACATTTATAATTCTATAGTTTTACAGATATTCATCATATTAATACAATATTGACTTTCTGAATAATTCAAAGATAAATCTATTCTTATTCTACTTAAGCTTTTCTGGGGGTAAGTCCCTGGGGATTGAATGGACCCTCAGTAGGTTCCAACAATCCCCAGGGTGGAGGTCAACCCCACGATCATCTAAGCATCGTCTATGAAGACGATGAAGTAAACCACCACTAAACTCCCTTTCAAATCGGTTGTTGACCTTACACTACGCCATAGGTTGCATACTGCAACACTGGAGAAGTGACGCAGAAAGTGCCAAAAAGTGTTGCTATAGACAAAAAATGATCTATGGAAACACTTTCTTGATGATGCATTTTGTCATGTTGCATTAGAGTCAAAGGCAACATCTTCGCGACCCTAAGGCAACATCTGTACTAGTGTTGACACAGGTGCTAAATTTACAAAAATGTGGGACCCACAAAACCTGTAGCCCGGGTTCACGGAATCGCCACTAAAATCTATAGCCTGGGTTCACTGAATCCTGTTATGGGGCTCACATGCATAAATCTATGGCAACAATCTTACCACTCAACGACAACACTATATCATAGCTATAACAACATTTAACATCACATACTACAACATTATATCATGGCTATGGCAACATTACATAACATCACACTGAAATTAACAAAGAACATTTTATTTCAAATTAACCAGCAAACACAAGTAGTACTTAGCCAACTACAAAACAAAAAAAACATAGCCACTCAATTCAATTTTATAGACATTTCAGTTACGAACACAGCCAATACTAAATTCATGTTTGCATAAAAATAAAATAGTTTCAAAATATAGCTCAAGCCTCCAGTGCGCTCAGTGACTCTACTGCATTGAGTACCTTTTGTGCCTTCAGTAACAAGTTCTTGAACAACCTCATCACTACCTCCTTCACTTGCATGCATCAGTTGCATTTCAGCACAAAATAAGAGGTATGCATGGCTCAATTGCATTTCAACACAAAATAAGAGGTATGCATGCATCAATTGCATTTCAGCAAAAACTATGGCCATAGTATAACTGAGATTCCTTTTAGCACAAATTGAGTTTCATAACTGAATTCTATTTGCATTACAGTATAACATATTATACTAATATAAACAATGTGTATACAACTGTATGATGATCTAAACAAAACTGAGTTACATAACTGATCTAAACAATGTGTATACAAGTATATACTGATCTAAACATAACTTAATTTTATTTGCATTTGTGTTTCATTTACATAACTGAGTTACATAACAGAGGCACAATGTGTATACATGTGTATACTGATCTAAACATAACTGAGTAACATATCTGATCTAAAAATGTGTATACAAGTGTATACTGATCTAAACATAACTGAGTTTCATTTGCATACCATTTACATAACTGAGTTACATAACAGAGGCACAATATGGATTCAAGTGTATATTGTTCTAAACAATGTGTATACAAGTGTATACATAGTATAACAGGGGAACAGTGTGTATACAAGTGCATACTGAGTAAAAATTAGACAATTACAATGTGGATAAAATTATCAGTAATCAGCACTTCAGGTTTACCGGGCAATGTGGCAAAAATTATCACTAATCTGCAATGTGGCTAAAATTATCATTAATCTACAATGTAACAAAACTTAAAATTATACCTGAAAAACTGTCCATGCATGCTATTTCACGTTACTTCACTGCTCTACATTGCCATAGCAACACACAAAAGAACTCCAAACATGATCCAGGACATAGCTAAAGCTGTTGCAAAGAATTTTTCTCCTTTCTCGTGTTTTCCACATTCAATAAGCATTAGAGCCAACTCTTCTTTCATATCTGCCACAAATTCATCGGCTTTTGCCCTCTTTTGCTTTTGCATCTTTTCTTCAATTGTCTTCTTTTCCACGAGCAAATGTGATATAGTCTTTCTTTTTTCATCAATTTAACAGTAGTATCATCCAATTTAGCATTGCTGTTAATTTCATACACTTCGTCATGCCACATAAAATACTAGCAATCAGCATTTTGCACATATCATAAATTCTCGACTAAAACATCACTGAAAAATATGATAATCGACAAAGCAACCAAAAAAACCTAATTTATACTTACCGGCCATATGGAGAAACCAAAAAACTTCTCCCTCGCATTTGACCCAACCTTCACAGTCCTCATCTTCGCTGGGATTTTGTGGTGGTGGTTCTTTCTCGCAGCCGCTATTGATGATTTGAGGTAGAAATTGATTGATTGGTCATTGAACTCGAATTAAAGGAAGAACTGAAGTGATATCACAAATTGTAAATCATTCGGTAGGCTTTCAGGCATGTATTTCATGCATTTAGTATTTGTGTGCATAACCAAAACAAAACATGTGTATATTTATTAGCCAGTCTTATACACACACAATTAAGAAATCATGTGCATACTTATTAGACGGTCTTATGCATACAGATCATGATAATACTTAAGAAATGATAACTATCATGTATACGTAAGCATCCTTATGAAACCATTTTCATAAACCACTATATATCTTATTAAAAAATTAGCAGTATCATGTCTCAATCATCACAGGCAACAACAACATGGGAAACCCGAGCAGTTTTTTAGGACATGCAGCTCCTATAAGGTCGATTGTCTAATTGTTCACAATCACACTTCACTAGGAACTAAAGTTCTATGTTATTAAATTGATTAACAACCCAATAGCTTCTCAAAGAACATTTCAGCGAATTAACATACAATAGAACCACAAAAAAACACCACCAACCAAACAAAATTATACTCATGGTGATAATAATTTCCATTTATCAGTAGACTAATTAATAGCAACGATAAAAAACCAACAGAAATGTACATGAGAAACAGAGAATAAAAGGCTAACACCTTCCTTCTTGGATTGACTACCGTTTGATGATGGGGAAGGGGAGAAATGGGTGCGTTTGGAGTTGAGGACTCGCTGGAAGAAGTGGAGGATGTGGAGAGGGTTGGAGTGGAAGAAGTAGGTGAATGAAAATTAGGGGATTGGAATTGGAAATTGTTGTATATAACGGTGTTGTATACACAATTATATGATTTTTTGTTTGATGATAACAACCAAATAAATATTATTTTAAATGTGTTTGTTACTGTACTGTTCTATATATACACATTCAGACAGGAATATAATATTTAAATTTAAATAAAATACGACTTCACAACGAATTCAAATACTCAACAGTATTTTATTTAAATATAAATATTTTATTTCATACACTCAAACAGTACAACTCTTGTAACTCCACTATTTGTACACCACATTTCAATTTCATACATTTACAGTTTCATATACAGTGCTCCTCACTATAGTTCTCTGCTCACTCATATACACTTTTTATATATACATTCTTTACACTGTTACATACTCTGATATTCCTTTCATGTTACTGTCTTCTGTCTTCACTACTACAGTCAGTCCAGTCAACATCCTCATACCTGTCATATACAAAAACACACACAGTACCTGGAACAGAAATAATATTCTAAATTCTAGCAGATATAATTTTTTATTTTAAAAATTTATTTGCCTCAGAATTTTGGTGTGTTTCTCATCATTTTTCATGACCTGATCTGATTTATAAAACCATCAATCTGTGTCTAGACAGCTTGTGATATTCACAGTGATACACTGTAAATACGACAAGGTAGACAATATGTATATATAATGCAGGGACAGGAAATTTATTCTAATGGCTGCATGTACACACGTATATAAATATATACGTGTGCACTGCCTCGCCGATCAGTGTGCAATTGAGGAGTAGCCACGTGGACCTGCTCAACTCAGTGCACATGTCAAACTTTGAAAGCCAAAATGGTCGAGCCATGATTCAGCTCAAATACAAAATAGTGCAAGTAAAAAATTGAAAAATGTCGAGCACAAGTACTCATAGCACAGTCTAAATAAAATGGTCAAGCTCAAACCAACAAACTAGTCAATGCAGCAATTCAAGTCAGAAGTGGCTCAAGTATACAAGCATAGCAGAAATGTGAGCATGGGGATGAATCAAGACAGTTTGCAAACTCATGTGATCAATGAAAGTGTTGTCCAAGTTCAAGCAACAGGTCACATGTAATCATGTATGGAAACAGTCAAGTTTTCAAGTGACAAGTCAAATATGTCAACCAGCATGATCAGCAAGTGCCAACATGGTTGAAAACACATTTACACAGTTGAACAATATACATACATATGTGAACTTGGTGAAACAAATATCAATACTGCATACATGTTCAACACAGCCAAGTAGTCGAGGCAGCTCAACATTCAAGAACAAGCAGCTACAAGTTTTTACAAGTGCAACTCATCAAGTCAGCACGGTTGAGTTGCAGTAAAAATGGAGCAAATCAATTTTTATAAGCACTGCATATACAAGGTGAAAACTACATGATGTACATCAGCATGGATATAAAGCAAATGACACTGCAAGTAAAGACATGGTTCAGCAATACAAGATGTATACGCAGCAACACATACATACATGCCCACATATATGTGAATGCATGAAGACAAGTCAGCACTGTGTACTTATGGACATACACGCATGGAAATGTGTCGAGCCAGATTGGCAAATGGACAAGCTTTTACAATGCAGCGGAATTACAAGCCAAAAGCATGGTGCAAGCAACTTAACTCCAGTTTATCAAGGTTCAAATATAAGTGTGCAAGAATGCTGCATGCAACAGCAAATACTGGTGTACATGAGTTAAGCATCACAAGCAATATGGTTTGAGCAGAAATATGCATGAATGTTAAAGTTTTTTTTTCAACATGTTCAAGACAAAGAAGATCAGTGTACATGGTGTAAACATTAAACATGGCCGAGCAGTTCATATGCTAAATAGCAAAATGAATGGCAAAGTTCAAGCATGTGATACACAGCAAAAACCTGATGGCCGAGATATGTACATACCAAATAAATGATGCACAAGAACATGACGTTTTGTGTTGATGTGTTCAGAGATGTGTAAACAAGTGTTTGGAAAGAATTCAAGGAAATTGAATTTCAAAGACCACAAGAAATTCAGAAAACCCAGTGATCTTTTTTAGTCAAGAATAATTCAAATTATTTTCAGTATTGATAAGTCATGGAGCATATGTGGCAAGACTACTTATTTGCAGGAATCTCACACAAGTCAGGATAAAGGAAAATCAATTCATGTTTCGGATTCTTTTGAAATCAATACAAGAATCTCGGCTTAAATACATTTCCAGATTTAGTCAAGCACGGGAAGAATTCAGCAAGCATTTTGGGAAAGATATTATTTTCTGGTTTCAAATTGATTTCCGAAAATATATAGTGCAAATTTCAAGGGGCCACAAGGGAAACTGTTTTACTGTTTCCAGAACCATTCACGCAATTCGAACAGAGTCGATCACACAGGAGCCATTAAAGCAAAGAATTTCAAAAACCGATTTTGTCAAAAGGGAAAAGCCACGCAATCAAATTCGTTCAAGAAAATCAAAAAGGGAAACTTGAAATCAGCCAAGTCATTATCACGAAATCAGAGCAAATTAGGATTTCTAAATCCTATAAACACAACCATTCATCACTGGCAAGCAATTATC
Organism: Allium sativum; assembly: GCA_030737875.1. Lineage (NCBI taxonomy): Eukaryota > Viridiplantae > Streptophyta > Magnoliopsida > Asparagales > Amaryllidaceae > Allium > Allium sativum. The sequence goes on along the minus strand of CM060910.1, from coordinate 194,928,699 downwards.
GAAAACCAAAAACTCGCAATTTCAAAGAGCACAAATCAAACTCAGAAATACTCACATAGGTTTCGATCGAGAAAAGAGCAACCCCAAAATCGAAGCATCATAGAGCCAAACAGTTTCGAGCATCAAAGAGATATCCAATTCATCAAGCAAACGATCGATTTGGGGAAGATTCAAAAACCCTAGAAATCGCAGCCACCATATTTTGTTTTTCCAGAGAAATGGAGAGAGAGATTGGACAAAAGCAAAAACAAATGGCCGGCCTACTTAGCCTTGGCTAAGCCTAGTTCACTAAGAGTGGAGAATATATATTTAAATACTAGGGTTTCTATTTTATTTTAGTGTTCATTGTTTTTCATTTTAATTCGTGTTGTATTTCAAACGAAACAGTTTCTAGATTTCTGTAAAAATCTAGGGGAGATCAGTCAGGGAGTTGGCTGTCAAGTTTCAGAGTCTGTAAAATCTGGATTACGGATTACAGGGTGTAATTCGGGGAAATCTGATCGAGGGGATATCGATCAGTCTAGGAGTTTGAGCGTAGGGTTAGAATAGGAGCAGGGTTTGCGAGTGTACATTGTCTTGTATGCGGGATCTGTTCTATCACCTAGTAGAAACCTTAGAAATGCAGCAGTAGGCAGGGTTTTGCCGAAGCTGGGTATATCTGTGTGTGATTTATTTTCTGCATTTCTGTTTCTGCTATATTCTGTGATCTGTTTATTCTTATTTGACTCATTTGATTTTTAATTCAGTTAAAAACTGTCAAAAACCCTATTCACCCCCCCTCTAGGGTTATTCTAGATCCAACAGTGGTATCAGAGCAAGGTATTTGTGTATAACTCTAGAGTAATGGTGAATCCTTGTTGTCAGTCTTTTGAGAATCAGTCCAGTTCATCTCCAACTATTTTTAATGGAACAGATTTTTCAAACTGGAAATCCGAAATAGAATTTTATTTAAAATCTGTTAATATTAAATGTTGGGATACTATTATAAATGGGAGTGATATGTCTGATAATAGAAACAATGTTTTCGATTCTCGTGCTATGAATATCATATTTGATTATCTCAGTACCGAACAGTTTATTCACGTATCTCATTGTTTGACTGCGCAGGATGTCTGGAGGACTCTCAACAAGCTCTATGGAAAAACTGACGACTGCTCAAAATCCCAGAATGTCAACTCAAATTCAGATTTGTGCTTAAAAGGAGAAACAGATGGATCAAACGATGGAGAATCAACAGATGCTGAAACTGAAAATCTCACATACGAAGATTTGGTTTATATGTGCACTGATTTAACTAAATCTGTTGATAAACTCAAATCTAAAAACAAATCTCTAAAATCTAAAAATCTTGGGTCGACCAGCAAAATTGATGATTTGGAATCACAACTTGAACATCTTAAAAATTCTTCTAATTCAGATTGCAAAAATTGTTTGAAATTGAAAACCAGTCTTGTTCATCTTAGTAAAAATATTCAAATGTTTGAAAAGGAAATTCTGATCTTGAAAGAAAACAAGATTGAGTTGTCAAGGTTGAACAATTTTTTACGAAAGGAATTTGAAATTCTCAAGACTGATATACATTCCAAATTTGAAATTGCTGAAAAAGAAAATTTGTTGAAATCTGATTTGATTTTGAAAGAACTGGAAAACGAGATTGAAAAATCCAAGAAATTTGGGTTTGAAAAACAAAAACTTTTTGAATCTGAGATTGCTGAGTCCCAAACCAAAATAAAGTTACTCAATGATGAAAATTTGGTTTTGAAATCTGATTTTGAAAGATGTGAGATCACTAAAAATCGTTGTTCAGATTTATTGAAAGAAAATGGTGATCTTAAAACTGAAATTCAACAACTTGAAACAATCTTGTCTAATTTTTCAAACGGTGAAAAATCTTTGAATATGTTGTTGAAAAACCAATTTTCTGTTCGAAATAAACGTGGGCTTGGGTTTGGGAAAAATAATGTTTTTGAAAAACAAAATTCAAATGATTTGAAAAATCCTTCAAATTTCTTTCAAAAGAATCAACTTGATAATTTGAACTCTGATAAATTCAAAGGATTTTTAAATCATAAATGTGATGTGAATTTGTTTGATAACAATCCATTTAAATCATTCCAGGCCCCAAAAAGAAATACAGTGAATCCATCTAATTTCAAACAGATTTGGGTCCCTAAAGGTACTTTGGTAAATTCTGATGGATTGTTATATAAACAAGTTTGGGTACCTAAAGCTGTGAACACAACTGTGAGTGGTTTTACTAATTTTGTTAGACCACTCGATTCTATAAATTCATAGGTACCAAAGGATGGCTGAGGAACTGTTGTGGTGGAAAGAGGATGTTTTCAAGCTGTTGTATATTTTCTGTATCTTTCAGAGTTCCTTAGCCAAGCTTGTTGAGCTAGAGATTTATTTACTCACGTCAATTTCAGGTATAACCTCTAAACTCAACCTTTGTAAATATTTTTCTTTTTCTTTGTGTATTCCTCCTTCTACCCCTTCTGTTTATTTTCTATATCTCATATGTTTATCTTTCTTTGTCTGTTTGGTTTGTCACTGTCTTATCATTGTAAAAAAAAAAATTGTGCTTTCTAAAACTTCCAATTGTAGACTTCATATTTTCTGGAAATTCACTTCATTTGTATGAAACCCTAACGTTTTAATCATTTCCAGATCTTGAATTTAAATTTGTAAATATCTGCAATCGTTTTGAAGTTTATTTTCTAATTGCTGAATTCATAACAGTGTTGATGTATTCTTGTAATATCTTGAACACTGTTAATTTGAATTCTAAATTTTTGAAGTTCTGAATATTCAATGAAATTTCACACACCTTTGCTGTTCTGAGTTTATTCTAATTCATTTTAGAAAAGCTCAAAATATTATACTCATTACAGCACTCTGCTATTTATCAGTTGTGATGATTTCATTAATTTTCAGATTGACTTGTACATTTTTGGATTGGCTTGAATCTCAGTGATACATCTTGGAATTCATCTTTATTCATGATTATTATGGTTGAAATTAGTTTGTTTGAAATCATCTGAAATTCTTGATATTTTGAATATCACACACCTCTTAAAATTTGAAATAATCAACCTCGTGTGACTGATTCATTATATCTCAAACTTGACATTGATACAAGTGATTTCAAATAAATTATTTTTTATTTCTTGTATCATGAATACCTCTCAAATTTGATGTAAATGATCTGATATTTTCTCTTGGGCTTGTAAGAAATAGTTTTGAGAATTTTTTGAAAAGTTCTTTTTGAAAATGGTCTTTGAAAATCATTGATATTTCATGATTAATTGATTTAAATATTTATTTGTTTAAAATCATTTGAAATTGTTGATTTATTGAATCACACACATATCTTGAATCTGACATTAATAATTTGGTGTGATCGATTCATTGAATCTAGAGTATTTCATATTCATCAAATGATTTAAAATAAATGGTATTTTTATTCTTGGATCATGAATCATCTTATGTGACCATCATTCTAACAAGTTTGTTTTTGAAACTATTTTTGTGCTGCTCTAATATTATTTTCAAATAACTGCCTGTTTTGATTTGTCTGTTGCTTGCCAAATTTGTAAATCTTGTCTGCGTGGGCTCTGTGTTTGAAACTCTTTGATATCCTTGTTCGTCTCAAGTGTCAATTTTTAATCCTCGAGAAGAGAGAACAATTGGTATCAGATGTGCAATTTTTTTTTGTCTTGCTGTATATTTTTTTAATTCTCTCGTGCTTTGTAGAGATCTTTCTTATCCCTCTTGTAATTGTTTTTCAATTTTAAAATTATTTATTGATTATTCATTCAGAAATTGAAATCAATATCAAAATTGTTCTGTATTTATAATTCATCAAAATATATCAGAATTTGAAATTGTGATGAATTATGACTGCAATATATTTGACAACAAGAGGAGATTTTATCTGGATTTTCATGACGGTTGAATATTTATTATAATATCTTTGAACTGGCAATTATTTCACGACCATCCTTTATCTATCATCATTCTGCCATCCATGATAATTTTATATTAATGTGGAGAGTTTAATATTTTTTAAAATCATCTTGAATAAACAATGAAAATATTTGTGATAGAAATTGGACTTCATAAATTTTCAGAATTAGTGACAATTGAAATTTTTCAATGATCCCGGTACAGTTAGTCATATTTCATAATATAATTAATTTAGAAATTTATTTCACAGTCCATTTCTGTACCTATCACATTTCTATCATTCATATTGGTTGTATATACTGGGGAGTTTTTTTTAATATTTAAAGTTGAAATATATAATTGATGCATAAGCGTGTCTCTAACCTCATTTAAAAATCCAAGCTCTGGTTATGCATGGTTATGAGACAACTTATAATTTAAGCTGCGACTGACCTCATTTAAAAATCCAAGCTCTGGTTATGCGTGGTCAGGGTGCTCTTAAGTCAAAAGAAAAAGAAAATAAAATAATTTGCAATAAATATTTTTTTTAAATTCTCCTTGGTGTATAATAACCAGCCTATCAATCCACTTTCTAATCTGTGAAATGTGTTGAAATTTTATGACGTATTATGATTTGTTGATTGATAGATATTGGGATTTGAGATTATTCGATTTTGTCACTTAAATTGAATTATAATTATAATCCAAATTCATCACTGTTTTTTGAGCCTCATTTTTATAAAAATTCGTTTGAAAATCAATTGAAATTCATTTTTATAACTCTCCTCGTTTATATAAATTTCATCGTAAATCAGTCATTTTCTGCAATATGAAATATGCCACTAGTTCTCAGTTTATTATGATTTTTGTTTGACTGATTGAGATATGTGATGATTATTCTTCCTCTTATGCTGAAATTATATTTTTAGTCGTGTTTCATCTGTATTTTAAATTTTGTATCCTTTTGATGATAACAAAAGGGGGAGAATGGATTAGATTTTGATTTATGAGTGAATATTTTATAAATATTTTTAATTCTGAAAATTCATTATTTAGTTCATATTCACTCATGCACAGTTATAGGGGGGAGTTTTCTGTAGATTTTGATTTATGAGTGAATATTTTATAAATATTTTTAATTCTGAAAATTCATTATTTAGTTCATATTCACTCATGCACAGTTATAGGGGGAGTTTTCTGTTGTAGGGGGGAGCAAATAAATAGGGGGAGTTCAATTTTCACTGTAAAACACATTTGTTGGATTCAAAATCTTTTATTTTTTTGTCATCATCAAAAGGGGGAGATTGTTGTATATAATGGTGTTGTATACACAATTATATGATTTTTTGTTTGATGATAACAACCAAATAAATATTATTTTAAATGTGTTTGTTACTGTACTGTTCTATATATACACATTCAGACAGGAATATAATATTTAAATTTAAATAAAATACGACTTCACAACGAATTCAAATACTCAACAGTATTTTATTTAAATATAAATATTTTATTTCATACACTCAAACAGTACAACTCTTGTAACTCCACTATTTGTACACCACATTTCAATTTCATACATTTACAGTTTCATATACAGTGCTCCTCACTATAGTTCTCTGCTCACTCATATACACTTTTCATATATACATTCTTTACACTGTTACATACTCTGATATTCCTTTCATGTTACTGTCTTCTGTCTTCACTACTACAGTCAGTCCAGTCAACATCCTCATACCTGTCATATACAAAAACACACACAGTATCTGGAACAGAAATAATATTCTAAATTCTAGCAAATATAATTTTTTATTTTAAAAATTTATTTGCCTCAGAATTTTGGTGTGTTTCTCATCATTTTTCATGACCTGATCTGATTTATAAAACCATCAATCTGTGTCTAGACAGCTTGTGATATTCACAGTGATACACTGTAAATACCACAAGGTAGACAATATGTATATATAATGCAGGGACAGGAAATTTATTCTGATGGCTGCATGTACACACGTATATAAATATATACGTGTGCACTGCCTCGCCGATCAGTGTGCAATTGAGGAGTAGCCACGTGGACCTGCTCAACTCAGTGCACATGTCAAACTTTGAAAGCCAAAATGGTCGAGCCATGATTCAGCTCAAATACAAAATAGTGCAAGTAAAAAATTGAAAAATGTCGAGCACAAGTACTCATAGCACAGTCCAAATAAAATGGTCAAGCTCAAACCAACAAACTAGTCAATGCAGCAATTCAAGTCAGAAGTGGCTCAAGTATACAAGCATAGCAGAAATGTGAGCATGGTGATGAATCAAGACAGTTTGCAAACTCATGTGATCAATGAAAGTGTTGTCCAAGTTCAAGCAACAGGTCACATGTAATCATGTATGGAAACAGTCAAGTTTTCAAGTGACAAGTCAAATATGTCAACCAGCATGATCAGCAAGTGCCAACATGGTTGAAAACACATTTACACAGTAGAACAATATACATACATATGTGAACTTGGTGAAACAAATATCAATACTGCATACATGTTCAACACAGCCAAGTAGTCGAGGCAGCTCAACATTCAAGAACAAGCAGCTACAAGTTTTTACAAGTGCAACTCATCAAGTCAGCATGGTTGAGTTGCAGTAAAAATGGAGCAAATCAATTTTTATAAGCACTGCATATACAAGGTGAAAACTACATGATGTACATCAGCATGGATATAAAGCAAATGACACTGCAAGTAAAGACATGGTTCAGCAATACAAGATGTATACGCAGCAACACATACATACATGCCTACATATATGTGAATGCATGAAGACAAGTCAGCACTGTGTACTTATGGACATACACGCATGGAAATGTGTCGAGCCAGATTGGCAAATGGACAAGCTTTTACAATGCAGCGGAATTACAAGCCAAAAGCATGGTGCAAGCAACTTAACTCCAGTTTATCAAGGTTCAAATATAAGTGTGCAAGAATGCTGCATGCAACAGCAAATACTGGTGTACATGAGTTAAGCATCACAAGCAATATGGTTTGAGCAGAAATATGCATGAATGTTAAAGTTTTTTTTTTCAACATGTTCAAGACAAAGCAGATCAGTGTACATGGTGTAAACATTAAACATGGCCGAGCAGTTCATATGCTAAATAGCAAAATGAATGGCAAAGTTCAAGCATGTGATACACAGCAAAAACCTGATGGCCGAGATATGTACATACCAAATAAATGATGCACAAGAACATGACGTTTTGTGTTGATGTGTTCAGAGATGTGTAAACAAGTGTTTGGAAAGAATTCAAGGAAATTGAATTTCAAAGACCACAAGAAATTCAGAAAACCCAGTGATCTTTTTTAGTCAAGAATAATTCAAATTATTTTCAGTATTGATAAGTCATGGAGCATATGTGGCAAGACTACTTATTTGCAGGAATCTCACACAAGTCAGGATGAAGGAAAATCAATTCATGTTTCGGATTCTTTTGAAATCAATACAAGAATCTCGGCTTAAATACATTTCCAGATTTAGTCAAGCACGGGAAGAATTCAGCAAGCATTTTGGGAAAGATATTATTTTCTGGTTTCAAATTGATTTCCGAAAATATACAGTGCAAATTTCAAGGGGCCACAAGGGAAACTGTTTTACTGTTTCCAGAACCATTCACGCAATTCGAACAGAGTCGATCACACAGGAGCCATTAAAGCAAAGAATTTCAAAAACCGATTTTGTCAAAAGGGAAAAGCCACGCAATCAAATTCGTTCAAGAAAATCAAAAAGGGAAACTTGAAATCAGCCAAGTCATTATCACGAAATCAGAGCAAATTAGGATTTCTAAATCCTATAAACACAACCATTCATCACTGGCAAGCAATTATCGAAAACCAAAAACTCGCAATTTCAAAGAGCACAAATCAAACTCAGAAATACTCACATAGGTTTCGATCGAGAAAAGGAGCAACCCCAAAATCGAAGCATCATAGAGCCAAACAGTTTCGAGCATCAAAGAGATATCCAATTCATCAAGCAAACGATCGATTTGGGGAAGATTCAAAAACCCTAGAAATCGCAGCCACCATATTTTGTTTTTCCAGAGAAATGGAGAGAGAGATTGGACAAAAGCAAAAACAAATGGCCGGCCTACTTAGCCTTGGCTAAGCCTAGTTCACTAAGAGTGGAGAATATATATTTAAATACTAGGGTTTCTATTTTATTTTAGTGTTCATTGTTTTTCATTTTAATTCGTGTTGTATTTCAAACGAAACAGTTTCTAGATTTCTGTGAAAATCTAGGGGAGATTAGTCAGGGAGTTGGCTGTCAGTTTCAGAGTCTGTAAAATCTGGATTACGGATTACAGGGTGTAATTCGGGGAAATCTGATCGAGGGGATATCGATCAGTCTAGGAGTTTGAGCGTAGGGTTAGAATAGGAGCAGGGTTTGCGAGTGTACATTGTCTTGTATGCGGGATCTGTTCTATCACCTAGTAGAAACCTTAGAAATGCAGCAGTAGGCAGGGTTTTGCCGAAGCTGGGTATATCTGTGTGTGATTTATTTTCTGCATTTCTGTTTCTGCTATATTCTGTGATCTGTTTATTCTTATTTGACTCATTTGATTTTTAATTCAATTAAAAACTGTCAAAAACCCTATTCACCCCCCCTCTAGGGTTATTCTAGATCCAACAGAAATTTGGGGGTGAGAACGAACAGATCTGAGAAATTGAGAAAGAGGAATCGAATGAGTAACGTAAGTAGATTTCCTATTGGTGGTGAAGGATTTTAACGGATTAGTGAGGTTTCAACTTCAGATGTTGTTTTTAAAAGGCAAATTGATGGATAGATATGCATCTTTTTATAGATGCAGATTGATGATGCGGTAAATTAAACTTATAAGTTTATAACCATAACTACTGCAATACAATTTGATATCTATGGTAACACATTAAAGAGTACATTGCAATACACAAAAATCAACATAATTGTGGCAACATTTTAGCTGGCAACACCTTGGATTTTCGTTGTAGTAGGCAATATATGGCATAGTGTTATACAGGAAATCTGTTAAAATGTCCCTATCTTCTATCAACGTCCAAAATAAAGTTATGCACTCCTCGTTTTCCTTAAGAATTATTTCCCTTCGAAGTCGTGCTGCCTTTGTCTTGGCCTGGCCTTATGTTCTTTATAAGACATCAGTATAGAAGCACTTTTATCAAGATCGTGATATTTTTGAGATAAAGAATTATAATCTTTCAGCAACTTGTCCTGCTCTATATGAGACTAAATTATTTCCTTTTGTTTCTTATCTAACTCCAACTTATAAAATGAGGCAACTTTTTTCCTTAACTATAAATTATAGGGAATCAGATACTGTGAATTCAAGGAGGAAGAAAACACTTCAAAAGTGGAAGCCATATCAAAGAAATAGGGACTTCGGGCTAAGCAGGATGTTCTTTTCCTTTCTGCCCTTGGTTGGAGGGACCACTATCCTTAGTAAAAGTTTTATCTAGATCCTGATTCATATGAGCATCTATAGGATCAGTGTTTGCGTCTCCGGAGCCATGAGTATCATCAGTAGAAGGAGGAGGGATGTCGTCTCTCCACCAAAGTCCTCACGACGGCTTTCGTCTCTGGGACTCAGGTAATTGTCACCGTCATCATCATCCTCATCATCATCAATAACCATAATATCACTTTCCTCTTCTCCCTCATACAGGTCATAATCATCAGGAAGGTCTTCAATGTACAGAAGCTTCGCAGGTTTTATTGTATCTTTCTCAGAAACTTGAATCCTATGCTTGACCTATTCAATCATGTTCATAACTTTACCCACAATAGAAGAATCAATCGAAGGGAATTCAATCTTTGGATATTTCTGAAAATTATCAGACTACACTATGAAAGAGCATCTTCGAAAGAGTTCAGCATTGCATTTGGAAAATATGAGTCCAAAAATGAAGAGATTCTTTCTTTGTCTTTAGAAATAATTCGCTTAGCATTAGAGAGTTTATCTTGGACCTTAGAAAGGTAGTTGTCTTTCTTTTTTAACTTGCCAGCATGGTTAGCTACCATTCTTGCCTTTTCATCCTCAAGTTCTTGTTTAGACAGCTCAAGAGCCAAAGTTTAGTCAATAATGAGGTTTTTAGCCTTTCTCTCTTCCGCAAGCTCTGAATCAACCTTTTCGAGAGATGTTTTAAATCTATGCATTCTTTTTAATGCTCCTTCCTGGTTGCATTCAGAGCAATAACTTTGGATTCCAGGGCAGCTTTCTCCTCTTTAAGTTTTGCGATCTCGAGGGAAGACGGAGCAGTCACCTCCTAAAGGGAGAACCATTTTTGATTATCTGGAAAGAAGAAAGCAAAATCAATGTTTATGTAAGAACAAAAGACAAAAGAAACTAAAAGAAAAGAGATTGTACCAAAAGTTATTGCTCGACAAGGGATTTTCGCAAGTTCACCAAGTCTGAAAATGAAGAGAGCAGTGAAATGTTGGTAATATCTTTAAAGGACAGGGAAAGTCTTACGATTTTGTAACACCCACCACAATTCTGCACCCAAATTTCGACAAAAATCGAAACTTAAACATATCCAAGCATGGAGCGTGTATACCTAGTTCCTGCAATAAAGGAGCATGAGCATAATTAGAGTATGATAAGATAACTCACAGCGGAAACAAATTAGGATAACAAGTATCAATTCAAGTAACTACCTTTCTCAAAGTAAGTCATTTTGCCAATACCGAGCATGAGAGAGAATAAGAACCGAAGCCAAACTTAAACACCTGTGAGAACCCGACCTTCTTTAGGAAACCTGAAGGTTGTAACGAGGAGGGAGGTTAGAACAAAAAGTTCTGGTGACTATAAAATTTACAACACATGTTATAATACACCGATGTATCCCGTTTGGTTCAACCCAAGATGTATTCCTAACCAGGCTGTGATTCTAGCCCAACCAAGTAAATGTTTATGCACGACTTTACTACTCTTCCCAAAGCAGTATCCCCAAAGCATAATACCGAGATAGGACATTTTTATTCGAGAAGCCTTTATACCAGAGCCTGGATGGTTACTATATCGAGATTAGACCTCTAATTACAGAGTTTGCATATTCATACACTTTCATTCGCTTATCTTCCATCATTTATTGCCTCACTATCAATGATAGATAGGGTGGATTCTTCCTGATCACTTAAGACCCTAGGAGGACCGATTGGTCACTTATTATTTCTCGATACTTTACTTAACGTTAACATGAACTAGAGGGCACTAGCTACTGGCCCTACTAGTTAAGGCTTCTGTCATTCACGCATATACTCTTGCCCCGCATAAGGTGAGAGATGGTATTTTATCGTTCGATATACCTTTTAGCTTACCTTATTAGATAAACCCCTTAGTTGCTTATTACTTCCCATAGGATAGGTAGCCATATCTGACGTTTTAGTTTCTAGGTTTGGGTAGGCCCACACACACCTTCAGTTAAGACCCCTAAACTGAAAGACCTATTCCCAGGTGGACTCTTCAACCCTAGTCACTTAGCTGCTTAGGAGCCAGGAAGCTGACTATACGCGAAGGTTATTGGATTCGTACCTCATTTTCCTTTAGCACCTTTCCCTGTTGGGATAAAGTAGGCTACATTGTTAAGTTATTCCTGTTTAGTCCCTCTACATGGAAATACTATACGTATATAATTCATTATCGTCACAGGTTCATATGGTTAGTAATATTTTACATTATTTACCTACTAAGTCCAACTCTATTTAATTATAAGTTCTATATTCATTATACAAATAAGAAAAATTATATTCTCTTCACCCTAGAATATTTACTTGGTTACCTCCTTAATTGGACTTAGTATTCAAACAACAATCAATATCTATTAATCCCCTTATGACACCCATTTTGAAACTATCTGAAATCCCCCAATCTCCAAAGAGACGGAAAACGCCAGATTGAGTTGAGAACACGACAAATCAGAACACAAACAATAGAACATTTCATAGCTTTTACAAAAATTACATCGGAGTACAATAATATATAACAGAGTATGAATAAATAATATACATCAGAAAAATACCAGAGATTAAATTACATTACATAGCAGCAGAAAATAATACATAACAAAACTAAAAGAGATACACGGATACAAAGCTTTTCGAATATAGCTCCAGCTGTAAACCGGGATCCTATAAAATAGAAATCTGCAAAACCCAAAACTACTAGCTTCCCGTGCGGAAAATAGGGCACCCAGAGTTTAGGTTAAAACAATAAACTCCAGGTCAGTCATGGGACTGGTGTGAGAACTAAAACAGTTACTTTAGAAATAAAGTAAATCAAGGGACCACGCCGTGTAACACGGAATGGGTTTTCTTCTATGAATACCTGTGCATAATACAGTTCATAGACAACACAATACTTTTTGAAAAATGAAGCTATTATAAGACTCAGTTCCCATCACACAATGCAACGCAAGCTAGAGGATAGAGTTTTCCCTTCTAACGGCCAAACATGCTTGGTACGTTTAAAACAAATCATTTTGATATTACTATAAGTGTATAGTGTCAAAATCACTTCAAATGTAAATGTATCAATCATAGACAGCATAGTATCCCATGCTACTATGCCGCCATACTAATTTTGCAATTAAAACTGAGATATCACGTATTGGAAATTGGATTTACGTCATGAGTCAAGGCAAGGGATGTACTCCTTACCGTTTCGAGACACTCTAGCAAATGCCTCAGGATCCCCCGCAATGAACTCTTGGATCCTGCAGTGCCGGTCCACCCTTACGTTTATGGATTGGTTATTCCTCAACACACGTTTGCCGGTCCTATCGGACCTATCCATCAGTCCCGCAGTGACCAATATATACAGGGCACCTCGCTATCCATCATCCGCATATGTTAAAAATATAATTGTCTGGGCTCCATACCATGACACTACCCATAGCTAGAAAGAAACGTCGTGCACTCACTGCATTCCCATATCCAATTTTTGACTCATACCGAGATGTGAGGCTCGCGAATTAACGCTATACACAAAGCTATGTTATTTAAAGCTGTGCTTTGATCATTAACCACAAGACTCTGCTTTTCAACAGAAGCCTTGATCACTACATCTCCGTATGCCACATTGAAAACTCATGCCATGCGACTGATATCCATCAATATATAACCTTTAAGCTCGTACGTCTCAGAGAAGGGTGGTAAGCAAGAGAATAAATTCTCCGCCACCAAATAGATATATATATTTAATAGAGATCAATCAACACAGAATAAAATCCAATGTCAGATACACATCTATTTACAAGTTCGTTCTGGGTCTGAACAAAAACGGAGGCACCTTATTCCTCGTCCCGTATGTCCAATACAGGAGAGAGATCCTCGCATATCCGGTCGATCTCCAAGTACGTCTGGACGATCACCACTTATTACCTCGTCTTGGGTGTACAGCCCTATCAAGACATCAGTAATCATCCAAACGATGTGAAGAACTCCGGTCTTCAACCACCTTCTTCATCGTCGACTTATCGTCGAATAAATTATTAAGGATGGGTATAAACTCGGCCTTTCCGAATAACTCGTGTATCTCATAAACAAGTGCTATAAAAACACAACATACGCCTCATTCCAATTCAGAATATATTATTCAAATATTCACATTATTAGGGAAAGGTTCCCATTAATTTTATCAAAGATAAATTCTTTAAATTTATTCTTTAATCTTCCTTTTGATATCAATACAAACCAAATTAAGGTTTATCTAAACTAGCTAGGATTAACGCACCTTACCGGAGTAATCATTTGTTTTATTTCCCAATACCAACCTATTCATCCCATGGAGAAAAATTGGTAATACTCCATGTCTAACACCACGGTGTTATCGGTAAATTTAATTACCATTTCACGTTCAAATATAATCAAAAATTTAACTACCGCCAGGAGTAAAACTGGTGGTACTCCATTCTCGATCATTTCCCACATTTGATAATTTAAATTATTACATTCACATTTCAATCTAATTAAAGAGTCATTAAAACTCCACTTAGTTTTAATCTTCCCAAAAAAAATTATTAATGATTATTTAACTTTGTAAAATCAAACATGCCGCATCGACAATCTACACCATACCATTGATTTCTTCCAATACAAAACATCTAAGCTCGTACGTCTCAGTGAAGGGTGTTAAGTAAGAGAATAAATTCTTTGCCACCAAACATATATATATATATATATATATATATATATATATTTAGCAGAGATCAACAAAACAGTTTGAAATACAATGTTAGACATGTGATCCTATCTTCAACTATGTTAAAGAACCAGTGTCATTTAAAACAAAGTTCACGATAAACCCAAAATCACACTCCATTAATTATGGAATCTTCACGGAAAATAGATCAATATATAATCTATATCTATTCTCATATCCGACCAATAATATAAATGGAATAACAACAAAGCCTTTTAAATTCCATATATATATTAATAGTCTTCCTCCACAGAAGCTCACTTCGATTATTACCAAATTGAATTCCATTCAATTCCAATATATTAATTTGGAAAACTTTACTTTGGAAAATTTCCATTAATCTTAATTAAAAGATTTATAAATTCTAAATCACATTTCACTTTAATCGGGTTAAAGAACGAATGTCGTTAAAAACACAGTTCACAATAAACCCAATTCACATTCCATTTTATTCCAATTACTAAATATAACTGGAAACTCTAATAATCTTAATTAAAAGATTTATTCTTTTCACCATGGGGTTTAAGAACAGTGTTACTGAAGACACCATTCACCACAAACCCAAAATCCCATTTAATATTAAATATAAGGCTCTGAATAGAAATTATATCGGCTTATATTCAATATCAAATTCTGAAACCAACACATATTGTATGGGGAATAATGATATATATCTATCTTCTAAATTCCTCTACAATATCTGTATAGTCACGGAATCCAATATCGAAATCCCTCGTAGATGATTTCTATTCAAATCCATTGCAATTTATAGATTGGAAATTTCTAGTTATATTAAAACCCTTTATAAATCCAATTTATTTATTTAAAAACATTGGATTAATATTCTAGTTAATAACTAGTTCATTTTGATAAAAATATATTTTTATCTTTTCAAATATGGAATTTTTCATCCCAACTCTTTCCAAATCATTTACTATGATTTTACACAAATTATTAATAATTTTATCAAGGCCCGTACAGTCGGTTTCCAATAACGGCCATCAAACTGCACCCATAGCGACCATTTCCAAATTTGATTTGGAAATAATTCCAAATCCAACTGTTAGATTTCAAATCTCTTATATTCATTGGAAAGCGCTTTACGATACGAACCCAACGGTTTCGGTTTTAGGAGAATCCGATGGTCGGATCTCCCGTAATATCAATTCGAAGTCAATAGTCGAAATTCGAGAATGGTCGCGGCGCGACGCGTTCTATTCAAGCCACTAATATATATATATATATAATATATTTCGTTCAAAACGTATTTTATAAATTTGTTTTAAAAACGATTCCCATTTTAACTTCAATTTTAATTCAAAATTGAATACTCCTTATTGTTATAATATTTAAATGATAATATTTTCAAAATATCAGATTTTGAAATAATTTACTTTTCGATATTCATTATAAAAATGAATAAAATCGATATAAATATCGTTCGCGTCAAAGTAGCGCAAATCTAATGAATATGGCTTCATATATTTCAATATTTTCGTGTCCATCGAAAATCGGACATCAAATTCACAATTTAATCCTTTACTGAATATTATTTTAAAATATTTGTTATTTTAAAATATTCGTTCTTTATGAATTGGAATCAGACAATCAAATACCATATAGTTTATTTATATAGATTTCATACAACACATGTACACAAAAATGATGATATACAATCAACCATCATCCAGAGTGTCTTACACAACTGCATAAGCATTAAATATAAATAATTAACGCTTACAAAAGTCTGTCAACCAATCGATTGACATACTACTAAACCATTGGGATTAGTGTATGCCAAATATCATCTCAATACCCGTATGGGGTTTCAACCAACAAATACTGAATATTATTTGTGCAGTTGGGCGATGTGTAAAATTTATCGTCCTAATCAAGGTTAGTTAAATGGGTGTACATAAACAAATCGTCCGATTTGTAAATGAATATTTATTTTCATTTCAGGAGAATTTTATGCCATTTATATATATGTTAAAAATTATATTTTTAACGATAAAATATTTGTTTCAACACTTCACTATTTTTAATAGTTCATACGTTCAATAAAAATGATATTTTTATTGTTCAAACATTTTATTCAATACATAAATATTTTTAAAAGTTCATATAAACATTAAAAATAATATTTTTAATGAATAATATTTATTTCAGAAAATTTCGGCATTATAATGGCGCGATATTAAAACCGGAGTAATGTCTAGCATTACCCCTCTCCTAATACTGGCTCGTGCCATACACAATAATCAATTCAATCCACAAACCACAATACAATTCATTTCACCACAATAAAGTCAATTTTCAACAATAAAATCCAAACAACAACCATGGTTTGTACAATAAATAGCATCGGGGGCTTCTAAGCCCCGTCTACAACCTAGTATATATTTAATTGTTAATTAAATTGAGTAAGAAGGAGTTCTCACATTGGGATCCACTCCGCCACGCTTTTCTGACGTTCTGAAATGCTTATCTGATCCCATAATTTGCAAATGAACTCCAATCTTCACGCCGTCTTTTTTTCTAACATAAACGCGCCATTCCAGACAACTTTCGCCATGTGGTCTTTCTTTCGAAATTGGTCCATTTCGCCAGAAATCGAAAAAAACACAATTTGGACTACTCACTTTGGACGCATTTTCTGAACAACTCCGCAATCCAAAATAGGACTTCCATATACTCGAATCGAAGAGAAAATCTTGCTATTTGATTTTGGCACTGTGGAGTTTTGGCCATAAGGGCTCGGTTTGGAAGTTATTGGCTGAAGATCGTCAGAGGGTATAATATAAATCTAAAATTAATCAAAATCGGGTTTTTAATAGGGTATGGGGTCCACGGTCAGAGGCGGGGGCGTTCCAGGCGGCATAGGTGGTCAGGGAGGTGGCTAGGTGGTTCGGCGGCATGGTGGTGGGCCAGACGGGGCTGGGGTTGCTCGATTTTTGGGGTTTGGGGTTTTAATTGGCCGGAGAAGGAAGAGAGGGACCTGATGACGGCGGTGGTGCCAAGGGGCGATGAGGTAGTGGCAACCTTGGGGAGGTGGGCGATGGCGGATTAGGGCGGCAACGTGGGCTACGGATGGGGGCGACGTGATTTGAAGGGGGTGGGCAGCGGCTGAAGACGGGTTTCCTCATTTTTTTTAATAAATTCTAGGGTTTGAAAATCTATATATAATCATTTTCATAAAAGCGACTTCTCATTTTGAACTCCAAATCGAACCCAACGACTGTCGCCCTTAGCTAAATACCCTTATTCTGGACACAATGGGATATGTTCAATAAGCCAATTCGACTTTTTTGATCAGTTTTCACCAAAATTAAAATATAATTTAATATAGCGTTTAAAATTGATTTCAACATACATTTTAATTTACCGGGGCCACATACTGACTCAAAAAATTTCAGAAAAATAAATCTAGCTATGTTTTGATGATACAGTCCTAACAAAACTAATTTCGTCGAATTTGGAGACTGTTTGAAAAATGGCCATTTTCTAGTCGGTTAAATTCAAACTAAAATTACCAAACATGTTTAAACTCACCACGCTCACATATCAATTCCAAAAAATATGAAATTTGGAATCTAGCAATAATTTGACATTCGTTATAAAATTAAAATAAATTTATACGTTCTAACTTCGACTTAAATAAATTTTTAGTCGTTATTATTTAAAATAAACCATTTTAAATATCCAAAATTCATTAAAATAGCTAAAATAAAAAAATTAATTGGTTCTGAAATTCTGGGTTGTTACACATTTACTTCTCATTTCTTTGTTTATTGCTCTTTATGACCATAACGTTCATATTTTCCTAAGGCAATCATTTATCTTCAATCTCCATTGGTTTCAATTAATGTCATTTATGAGCCTAACGACCATAATTTTCCTAAGACATTAATTACAATGGAATATTCCTATTTTATTGGTCCCGAATATGTTTGATTGTTGTACCTCAATAGACATTTCTAATTTTATTTATTTGTTTCCTACTATATATATGTATATGCACCGGGCCTCTCGCATTAAGTTGACTTCTTATGGATGTTGGATTTGCCGGTCGGTTCGGGCAGGCTTTTACCACAAATTGAACTTAACCTCGTGCCTTTGTGCATTTATATTAATGCATTAGACCCCTCACATATGGTTGCTGGATTTGTCGGTCTGTTCCTGGCAGACTTATACCACAAGTGAGCTTAACCTCGTGTCTAATTGCGATTATAATTTAAATTTCCAAATTGGGGTGTTCAACATTTATCCTAAATAAATTTTAGAATTCTTATCATATTCACTTCCTCGTTCATCATTGGTTCCAATTGTTATTTAATGATTTGCGGTCCTATTTATAACAGTTAATTATATTGATTGCTACAAATGATCACCACAAATATATTCACTTAATATGGAATACAATTTACATATATGATTCCATAAATGAATACCTTTCAAACATTCAATACTATACGTATCTTTTACTATTTTACGTTGATTTGGACGGATAATATGTATATTTATGTTTTATGTTTTCATACGGTCAACGTAGTTATCTTTTATTATTAGTAGTATTTTTTATTTAAATGATTTGGTTTAATCAATAACCGAACATTCCTTTTTGCATTCAATCTTGCCAAAAGGTTTCCAATCTTCCAAAAAGACCGTTAGAGGTAATTATTGTAACTTATGTCAAAATTTTGAAATAGACACAATTCAAATTCACAAGAAATATACATGTTTCTACATATTTTTAGAATAGTTGATGCAAACTACGCACAAATAATTATTTTTATATTTATACGTACGTTTGCACCACTTTTTCTTTTTAGATCTTTTTGTCATACCTCTTGTGAATTTAAAATGACATCGCTTTTTTCAAAAAGAAGAAAATGAAATATTTACAATAATTAAGCCAAAACCCAAGAATATTGAATACAAATAGGTATAATTACAATCACATAATTTAACAATCATATCTTTCCAAATTCACATAATTTACCACTTTCACCTTTTTACCCAAATTCACATAGTTTATTTTTCAACATTGAACTAAAGATCTGGAATGTAACTACATCTAATTTGTGTTTAATGGGACTGATTTCCAGACCTACAGTGTTATGCAATGTACAAAATAGATTCTATAACATAATTGCAATATATTTCATGACATAACTGTAGGAATATGTGTAAACAGGTTTAAAAAATCCTACAATTCATTTTTATGCATAGCCACAATGTACCATTCACAAATTCTAATACTTTTTATAACCCGATCTGGTGGGTGTCAATCTAATTACCATAATTTATTTACCAGATCTGATAGGCATAGGCACTAAAATTGAATTTATTACAAACGAGGTAAATACATTATCATAAATGTATATATAAATTTCCCACTCACCTTATAGCTTCCAAATTCACTCATTTGAACCTTTTAAGCCTACAATTCTCAAATTCTTATAAATCTACAATTTATCTAGAAAGGGGAAATTCTAGATCTGTAGAAATGTAAGAAAAAGGGAAGAGGGTGAAGAATCTATCGTTGAGCGTCAATTTGCATTCTCCCCGACTGAATCTATTTATCCTCTCAATTGCATATGAATTTGATTTTATTTGTTGTATGTATATATTTTTAATTGAAGAAATTAGGTTGGAAGAGAGAGATAAAAATGGCAGAGCTCCACTGCTGTTATAGGTTTGAATGGAAAACGAATGAGGCCTTACTCCTTTATTTATAGGAGTGGAAATGGCCATGCACCATTGGATTCATTTTAAATAACATTCGTCATTCTTTTTATAAAATATAACCAAATTGCCCTTAAAAACCTTGCCGTCATTGGGCACTACAGGCCCGAAGCGATCGACCTCTCCCTAGGAGGGTGTCGACCGCCCTGCGGCCAGTTTGCCCAATGAGGGCTGGTTATATAAGGGAAGATATTTATTAATTATACTGTTTATTTATTTCCGTCTGTTTTTCATATTTCATCCATAAGTTTTTCATACGGACTCCGTTCGCAAAACTCCAAACATGAAAGTTGACCAGAATTCTTAGACGAACGCAACGGTTAAAAGTTTCATGGTAAAATTCGATCATTTGCAGAAATTTCTATTTTTGAGATTCTAATTAAATAACTATTTATTGTCAAAATTTGGGGTTGTTACATTTTTCCCCGCTTAAAGGGAATCTCATCCCGAAATTCTAACACCTAGTTATCCCATCCCACACAGCCAACTTGTGTACATCTACTTTGCAACCATGTGTATATGTGCATGGTGTATATAATGCATTTCAACCATAAAACTTACATGCAAGATGATTCTAAATCGGACCCTCTATATGTACGCAATGAGATTTTTAGAACACTTTTGAAAACATGATGCAAAACATCCTAAATATACTGGCAATTCTGTATGAATGCAAATTTTGAAAATTCTTTTTCATCCATTACCTTCACACAATTACGAATAAAGTGTGAAGAAACTAGTTTTGCATCCAGACCTTACCATCCAAAACATCACGCAATTTAATCGTTTCCTATTTAATTTCTCCTAAACCGGAAAAAGGAAATCAAAGCGAAGACTTTTAACATTTTTCCTGCTTACAATTTTTCCATTTCCCGCCCTCATAACACCAGAGTTGTCATTTCGTAACGGTTATAAGTGTTACAAATTACATTCCTAATGGTTATAACCATTAGTACAAGGTGTGTGACAAGTTTTGTAACGAATATTCTAACGGTTATAAATGTTGGAAGATTTTGTTCTTCCAAAAGTTATAACCGTTGGTAAATTTCATAGTTATAACCGTTCTAATCGTCAGGAATGGTGAATTGTTCCAACGGTTATAACCGTTGGAATATTTATTTGTTCCAATGGTTATAACCGTTATAATTTCAATACACATATTTAACTATAAGAGCTCCCAACACTAATAGGTGTTACAATTTTGGTATTGCTGAACGATAACTCATACAACATCTTAGAGTATTATAACGTATCATTTAATTTAGATGTACAAATACAAATTTATAACAATAACACACATAAAATCAAATTTCAAACTAATATTCCATCAAATTGAAAAGAAAGCATCATACATACTAATGAAATCATATCAATACTAATCAAATCATATCAATTCTACAAAGTTCAGTATGACAACTTGAAGTTTCAATACTACAAAATATCTCGAAGCTTACGAAGAACGGATGGATTTTCCCTCTTTTTATGTGCTTCTAACAATACAAAAACATACGGAAACTAACAAGCTTGCTTCTTTGTTCTGCGAGTAGATTTTCCCTCTTTTTATGTGCATCCTGCTTTTGTTTGGCTGCATTCCCACCAAAGTCCCCTGCTTCAATTTCAAGTATATAAGCTTCCACAACTAAGAAGCCCCGGAAAATACGATTCTTTTAATTTGTTTAACATAAAAATGTGTAGTTTAATTTTTGATCTCCTAAACTACTATATATGATAAGGAACAAAATAATCCATTTTGATCTCCTTAACTACTAAATTTATATGACAAAAGTTTAATCTTACCGAATGTCTTTGCATAATATGGGCGCAGCTGCAAAGCATGTTAGAAGCACACAACAGCTCCCTGTGGCATACCCAAAGCTTGAAAAAAAAAAGATCTACAATTTTAATGCTGAAGCGACCTGAAACATTAAAAAAATAGATCATAAACCATGTCAAAATCATGAATACTTAGCCAAACCAAATGTTGTAATTGGCTTGTAGTTTTGAAATAAATGAGATTAGGCAAGATGGAAGAGGTAAAAAAAATGAAAACTTGTTACTGAACAAATACAAGGTCCCATCCATATTTGAAAGCTTTTGAATCAATTCAGCAATATACAACACAATCACAATCTAAATAATATAAAAGGTAATGAATAACAGCTGCTACAAGTACAAAGTATTCAGCCAAACAGTTGGAAGCACAGAGTATCAGCATGTGATTAACCATATATTTGCACATATCCATTAACGCAGTTGACCATTAATCACAAAACAGCGATAACATAGAGTATTCGGCCAGACATTCATTCTAATAATGGTATCAACTTGCAGTCTTTATTCTTTATTTGTCCATCCAATATAAATACACAAAAAATGAAACATTTAAAAATAAAATATATGTCGGATTTGGACATAAGATAAAGAGGAAATTATTAGCAATAGTATTTATCCGGTATATGCCAAAATTGTTTAACACAAGCAATTAGAAATAAGACATTAGTCATGGATAATGAAAAAAGATAAATGCTTAGCTAGTGCATATCCACGTTAACAAAACTTCAGTACTAGCATTCCAACTGGTTATTATTAACAATAGATTTTTACAAAATACCACGATATTTAAAACTAAGCTGGTGCACTTGAAATCAAAAACAAACAAACAAGATGATATATTATCGCTATATTATAGTTCGGAAATAGCTGTTCAAAAATTTTTACTGGGTTTTTAAAAATAAATATGATAAAATAATGAGCCCTGCATCGCTTATAATGTTATATCAATTTCATATGATATACATTGAGCTGGTTATTCTTCTTGTAGACGTAGTTGTAGCTGATTTTACAGGGAGTTCATTCTAGGCATATGCAAATTTTGCAATTTTCACGGGAATGGGTTTGTACTCATATGATACATCAATATTAAGTTCCACGCCACTAGAATTAACAGCACTTACTAAATAAGAGAAATCTGCTCGAAATAATGAAATTAAGCTATCTTAAGGGAATACACAAGATGCACAAAATTGCAAGTGAACAAAAACATTAAACAATTTATGTGATATGGTAAGGATGTATTGATATGGTAAGGATGGAATAAAGCGGCGTACTTACATTTTTCTTCAGCGCATGGAAGCACATCTCCAAATAAAAAAAGAAGATACTGTCTGCCAAATAAAACACAAGAGCAACCGCTAGAGTAAACCAAAATATTACTACATTGGAACTAATTTGTTATTTGCACTGGAAATAATGTGTTTTTTGTTTCATATAATATATTGAACTAAACTAGTGTTTGACTTGATGATTGTAGCTTAATAAACAAGAATAAAAACTTCATACTCAATGAGAACCATAGTCAGTAAGGAAAATGCCATAGATCCGGTCCTTGATATTACGTTTATTGGGCTGCAACAAGACTCAATTTGGTACATGAAGAATGAAAAAAGAGCCTCTGTTCTGCAGGCGATCCAAATTTGTTTGTTTATGAGTACAGGAAGAGCCTATGCACTAAAAATAATTTGGTTGTAGTGAGATTAAGCAAAAAACAAAACTACATCATAGATGCTTCTATTTTATATAACATTGTTTATGAATATCAGACGGTGACATCACTAAAATACTGAATGAAATCATATAACCAGGAATGTTGAATCAGATCTACATCTGCTTTTGGTTCTCATCATTAAGGATTTCATACTACCTCTTTAACTCCTCAAAATCCTTTTTGTCTACTTTTGCTTATTCCTGTAGCACACAGAAGTATTAGCAAATGAAAAATCTCGCATTATTTTGATACATTTAGGTAATTAAATAAACAATACAACTATATTTATTTGCCCCATATATTTTGAAACCAAACTTCTATTTGCCTTGGATTTGTCTTTAGCTTATCGCTAAGTCATGCTTGATCTGCCCCTTTAAAAATAAATCATGATCTCACTAATGAATTATTTTTATCATAACAATCTTTGGTGTTGTTTATATGCTGGGAAAAAATACATTCGGTGGTAAGAGTTTAGCAATCTTATTGATTGGATTTTCCTCTTGTTTTCATTTGATTCATTATTATTTCTTTTTCTGTAGGAGGAAATAGCATATGTTTAAAACAGAGATTTAAAAGACAGAACTAAAAAACTAAATTGAATTCACAAACCCACTCGCTTTCAAGAAAAAGGTCAAAATTTATAATTGTATTCAAATTAACTCAATAGTTTTTTTTCTTTTTTTAAAAGTCAATGTTCTACGGTATATATATTATTTAACATATCAAAATTCATGGAATGACATTCTAAACCAAACTATATTAAAAAGTCAATATTTTAATATTATTTCTCAAATTAAAAAAAGCACAGTTTTCCATAAAAACACCATTATTAAAATGAAATCGCAAAGTAGTATTTTTATACATCTTTGACAGTAACTGACCAAAAATTCAAAATATCACAATAAAAACAATACACACACAGACAAGTATGTATGAACTGGAAAAATATAGAGATATAAAATTTGATTAGAGCTACATTGCTTGAAAATCAGAGCTTTGGCAGTATAAATGAAATTATGAGTATGGAACAAAAAATAAGTGTGTGACTGTGTGCGCTGAGGGGGTTCATTATAAATTAACCTTTCTTTTTCATGCTGAAGCTATATAAATAGTTTTTCCACTTGGAGCAGCACAACAGTAAACTATGGTTTCACTTGGTTGTGGATCCAAGACAGACACTAGGAGACCTGAATAAATAGTGAACCATTTTGAAGACAAATACCCTAAGGGTAAATGAAAATTATAAAATTAAATATTGTAACATTTGATAAATTTCAGCAATAACCATAGATTTTAGAGTATCTATGAATGATCCACTCCACCATCACTTAACCCCCTCCCCACATTTAAAAATAATTCATTTACCTCATTCCAAAACTCGGAATGTGGTACTCTGATGCTATGGATGTGATGACCCCAAACTCCCGTAGTACGAAAGCAAGGATCATCATTGGAATATAACACATAAACAATAACAGCAGAACGGAAATATAGAATTATAGCAGATAATGTACATAAAATTACACTGGAAATAATATATCATTAGAGTTACATAGCATAATAGGATCATACTTAGTAAATAATACAGTTTCAACTTAATATAAAATGTCTGCAGCGGAATCAAACATAATATACGAAATGCAGTCTGAACAGCAAAATAGAAATGATAGGATCCATATTCAGCTCCATAGCTATCCAGAATGAGTCTGCTAAAATATGTATACAAGGCTGCCCGTGTGGAAAAGAGGGCACCAGAGTTTGCAAATTGAAACAAACTACGAGTCAGTCATGAGACTGGTATGAGAAATCTACTTAACCTATTTAAAAATTAGGGTAATCACAGGACCACGCCGATAACGCGGAAGGGTTTACTCCATTGGATTGCTAGTGCATAAATAAAGTAAATCGTTAAACAACGCAGTGCTTTTTAGAAAAATGAAACCATTATAGGACTCAAGTCCCATCAGACAATGCAATGCAAATCGGAGGATAGAGTTCTACCTTATAATGGTCAAAAATACTTGATACAATAAAACGGATTGATATTATTATCAGGGTATATATGTTTCAAAAACATTTCAATCATAATATATCAATCATAGACGGCATAACTACCATATACTATGTCACTAAATATAGGTTTGCAATCAAAACCGTATGGGTCGTATTGGAAGTTGGATTTACATCATGAACCAAGGCAAGGGATCGTCATTACCGAATTCGAGACACTCTAGCCCGTGTCTCAGGCTCAGGGCTCGAATGAGCCTTCGATCGCCAGGGTCGATCCACAAATATGTTAGTGGATTAGTTATGCCTGAACAATACGTCTCTCCGCCCTATGGGGCGTAAAATAGAGCCACTAGGGACTCAAATCCGAGGTACCTTTCTTTCCATCATCCACATATGTAAAAATATCTGGGCTTGTAAAACCCAGACACCACTTCTAGCTAGAAGGAAATGCATGTTCTCTCTGGGGTCCTCCCGTTTTTGGTTCATACCGGGGTGTGAGGCTCGCGAAGTAATGCTATACACAAAGCTATGCTAAAATAAAGCTGTGCTTTGATCATCAACCACAAGGCTCTGCTTCTCAATAATAAGCCTTGATCATTTGCATCTTGGCATGCCACACTGACACCATGCGATCGATAACTATCAATATATAACCTCTGAGCTCATGCGTCTCAGAGAAGGGTGTCAAGCAAGAGAATAAATTCTCCACCACCAAACAGATATATATTAAATAGAAATCATTCAACAAAGAATAAAATCCAATGTCAGACATACATCCATTTACAAGTCCGTTCTGGGTCTGAACGAAACCGGAGACACCTTATTCCTCGTTCCCGAAACCGGAGACACCTTATTTCTTGTTCCATATGTCCAATACAGAAGAGAGGCTCTCGCTTATCCGGACAATCAACAAGTACGTCCGGACAACTACCATTGTAACCCTTTCAAGGTAGCAACTCCAATCAAAGGCACCAGTAGTCATCCGTTCGATGTGAAGATCGCCGGTTTTCAATCACCGTCTTCAAATCTTCGACTTCCGATCGTCATATAATTATTTGAAATTAGATTTAACTCGGCCTTTTCAAATAATTCTCGAATATATATAATTTAAATCAATACTTTTCATTCCATATCGTTTATAATATTTTATAACGTTTTATCGCTATTTTTATTTATTTAAAAATAGCTATTTTTAATTAAACGACGCTTCGGGTCATTACATGGCCCTAGCGCTGTTTTCATCGAAATTTAATTTACACATTTCTCAAAATCTAACCATTGGATCTTAGCTAATTTTATACCGTAGGAAAGATCTTTCCAAAACGAACCCAACGGTTCCAGTTTTGGGAAAATCCGATGGTCGAATCTTTCGGTATAATCGTTTGAAGTTACGATTTCAAAATGCGAACTACAGCAGCGTGATTTTTTTATTTTAATATATATATATATACACACATATATATATATATATATATATATAAATTGTTTAATGATTTCAACACCATTTTCAATTCAACATTGATTTTCTTTTATATATGAAATCATATATTAAAATATAATTCTTTAATGTTAAAACAATTTCTTCCAACATTGAATCTTTTATATGATTCATATATATTACATAAAATGTAATTTGTTTTATCATTCATCTATAACATTAAAATTGTGATCTTTTATTTCAATGTATCATTACATTGGAAAATGTAATCATTTATTTCCATATATTATTACATTGAAAAATGTAATTTTTATTTCACTATATTATTACATTGAAAAATGTAACCTTTTATTTCAATATATTATTACATTGAAAATGTAATCTTTTATTTCAATATATTATTACATTGAAAAATGTAATCTTTTATTTCATTCTTTTATTACATTAAAATAATGTATTTTTCAATTATTCCTTTTATTACGTTAAAATAATGTAATTTTTAATCATTTCTTTTATACTTTCATAAAAGAAATGTAATTTATCAATGCTTATTTTTAATGTTATATACGCATTAAAAATGTCAATGTCAATACATTTTTATTTATCAATGTTTATTTTTAATGTTGTACATACATTAAAAATGTAAATTCCATATCAACACAATTTTTTTATTACATTGAAAATGTATTCTTTTTATGTTTCATTTACATTAGAAATGATATTTTCAATGTAAACATTTTATATAACAATGTTTTATTTTAATGTTTCATGTACATTGAAATGTAAATTTCCAATGTAATATATTTCTATATCAAAATGTTTATTTTAATGTTTCATATACATAAAAATGTAAATCTAATGTAAATACATTTTTTTTATTTAAACTGTTTATTTTTAAATGTCTCATTTACATTAAAAATGTATAATTCAATATTAATACATTTCTTTATAACAAATGACTATTTTCAATCTTGCACTACATTAAAAATGTATATCTCGATATAATTACATATCTGTTCAACAAATGACTATTTTTAATGTTGCATTACATTAAAAATGTATATCTCAATACAAATACATATTTGTTTAACTACTACTCATTTTCAAAGTTCCATTGATATTAAAAATGTATATTTCAAAGAAAACATATTTTATATAACAACGGGCATTTTTAATGTTTCATTTACAATAAAAATGTAAATTCCAAATGTAACTTATTTTATATCACAATGTTTATTTTTAACGTCTCATTTACATTAAAAATGTAAAATCAAATGTAAATTCATTCTTATATCTAAATGTTTATTTTTAATGTCACATTTACATTAAAAATGTTAATTCATTTTCATAAAACAAATGACCATTTTTTATTTACAACAAAAATATAGATTTTATGTTGACATATAATGATCATTTTCATATATATATATATATATATATATATTATAAATCTAATTTTCATATTATTCAAACAATTAATATATAATAACATGAATATTTTATAACACAAGAATATTTCAGAAAATTTCGCCAGCATAACGGGATGGTAATTAAAACCGGCACCATCCCGATGTACGGCTCCTCGCACTACCTTAGGCCTCGCGACGTTTTCAAGGGGTTTAATTTCCTAATACATTTTTTAAAGCAATCTAATGTCACATTATCAACCAATTTCATTTCAACAACAATCAATCACCCAAAAATCAACCAATTACACACTGCAAAACAATCAAGTCGTCCATAGTCTGTGGACGACGGGTGTCGGGAGTTTCTAAACTCCGCCTGCATCCAAATATAATTTTATTTAATTAATAAGAATTCAGAAATCTCACATCGCTTTTTATTTCTTATAAAATTGTAGAATGCTCCAAAAATTCTCCGGTTAGTTCTGAAATGTAAATCTCGATTCAAGGATTCCAACGCTTCCTGTTTCATCGAATTTCGTTATCGTATGACTGAGATATGATTTTATGAAGTTTGTTATTAATTTAAATATAATAAATAAATAAATTAAAATACCCTTCTTCTCAGATTAGACCAAAGCCGACATTTTCACCGATTGTTCAAACCTAGGTTTTGTTTTTGCTTCCAACTCGAACTGCTAGGCGCCGATCCAGATCCACCACGACGATGTGCTATGAGGGGCGCTTTAACTCCGGCGGTGGGGCCCAGCTCGGCGGCTCCAGGATGTCACGGCGGTGGTGGAAAGACGTCGACTTCGAGTTGTAAATTCTCGCTCCACACCACACGGGGATTGATCAAATCCGTATGAATTTAGAGATAAGAAAAATCTCCACCAAATACTCAAATGGATCGATTAGTTCATTGAATGAATTTGGAGATATAGGCGATTTTAAATTGAAGCGAATACAACCATTGATCAATGAAGAAGGCGGCGCTGTATAACGAGAGGATAAAGTTACTGTATATGGCGTATTTATACGTATACGTATTTCTATTTTATTTTTATTTAATTACAATATAATTTCTATATCGCTCCTAACTCTAAATCAAACCCAACGAGTGTCACCCCTAGCTAAATACCCCCATTCTGGACACAATGGGATATGTCCCGTAAGCCCATTCAATTGTTTCGATAGGTTCTTATTTAAATTTAAATATAAAATATTTAATTATTTAATTTTGATCGTACATTTTAATTTACCAGGGCCACAGACTGGCTCTAAAAATTCCCAAAAAAAATATAACTATGTTTTAATGATACGGTCCTAAAAAAATTAATTTCATCGAATTTGGAGACCGTTTGAAAAATGGCCATTTTCTGGTCGATCCAAATTGACTGAAATTGTCCAAAACACATTTTCTTTTGCCACACTCATATATTGATTCCAAAAATTATGAAAATTGGAATCCTGCAATAATTTGACATTCCGGATCCAACCAGGGTGGTTTCGTAGAAAACGAGGTCGTTTGCAAAATGGTTATTTATACGGGCTATATATTATACTAAATTCCATAACGACTATTCTGAATATTCAATTGGTCATAACTTTTGATTCCCGCTATGAAATTTCAATTTTTCGGATTCGTTGGAAATATATTATTAAACAGATTCTAATATTTTTGGTTTCACCAAAATCCGATTTATTTTGCATCCTGTACAGTCAGTCAATGTTCAAATTCAAATTTTCAAACTACCGCGCTATTTCTAACTACTTTTTAAAACTAAAATAAATATATTTGTTCTAACTTAAATTTAAATAAATTTTTAATCGTTATTATTTAAAATAAATTATTTTAACTACTTAAAATTCAATAAAATAGCCAAAATAAAAATTTTAAATTGGTTCTGATTTTCCGGATTGTTGCAATCTCCCCCACTTAAAAACTTTTCGTCCCCGAAAAGGAAACAACCGTAAATTAGGAAACAAAACGGAAAATGCAAAATATGGGAAATGTACCTTGCACTAGAGCTAGTCGGCGATATCCACTCTGCATTGGGGATAAGCCTGTTTGATGCTATCCTCGGTCTCCTATGTACAGTCTCTGTGATCTCCGCTCCACTGCACTTCGACTAGACGAATTCTTTTGTTCCTCAGAACTTGGGTTTCTTTGCCAATGACCTTTACTGGTTCCCTTCTTACTGCTAAGCTTGGGGTAATCTCCAAATCTTGCTGTGTAGCTTCCTCCACTATCAAATCTGGATAATGTACATGCTTCCGAAGTTGAGACACATGGAATACATCATGTACCCCTGGCAACCAGTCAGGCAACTGAATCCTGTAAGCGAGAGTTCCAATTCTTTCTAGAATAGGGAATGGACCAATGAATCTAGGAGCCAACTTCCCAGTCTTCCCGAAACGAACTACTCCTCTCAATGGGGAAACCCTCAAGTACACATAATCGCCAACAGAAAATTCCAAATCCCTTCTTCTTGAATCTGCATAACTTTTCTGTCGGCTCTGAGCTGCTAGTAATCGCTTCTTAATAAAATCAATTTTGTCTGAAGCTTCTCGAATCATGTCGGGACCCAATACTAGTCTATTGCCTGGTTCAACCCAACATTCGGGAGATCTACAAGGCCTGCCATACAATGCTTCAAATGGCGACATTTGCAAGCTTTCTTGGTAGCTGTTAATATAAGAGAACTCAACCAAGTGCGAGTGATCTTCCTATGATCTTCCAAAGTCAAGAATACATGCCCGCAACAAGCCTTCAAGTATACGGTTTACCCTCTCAGTCTAGCCATCTATTTGGGGATGATATGCAGTGCTCTGATTCAATTTTGTCCCCAGCTCCTCTTGGAATGCTTCCCAGAATTTATTAGCGAATATAGGGTCACGATCACTAACAATGCTACTGGGAACTCCATGTAGTCGGAAACTTTCTTTGAAATAAATTTTTGTCAAACTTTGAGCTGTTCTAGTTGATCTGACAGGAATAAAATGGGCAGACTTCATGAAAAAGTCCACGATCACCCAAATACTATCATTACCTTTTCTGGTTCGGGGCAAGCCATTAATAAAATCCATGGAGATTTGATCTCATTTCCAACTTGGAACTTCTAGCGGTTGTAACAATCCAGCAGGTTTTTGCTGATCACTTTTGACTTGTTGGCAAGTAGAACACCTGCTAACATAAATGGAAATTTCTCTTTTCATAGATTTCCACCAGAAAGTGCGCTTGAGATCATGACACATCTTACTCACCCCTGGATGAATACAAAGTTTGGATTTATGACATTCATCCATTACTTCTCTTCTGAGCTCAGGAATACTTGGGACACAAATTTGGCCTTTCAACCTCAGAACTCCTTTGTTATCTATTTGGAAACTCGATGGTTCGCCTTCCAGAACTCTTTTATTAATTCTTTGCGTAAATTCATCATCTTTCTGGAGAGCAGAGATCTTGTCAATCAAAGTAGGTGTAATGATAAGATTGGCGGAAACCGCATTCTTTCTGCTGAGCGCATCGGCTACAACATTGGCTCTTCCTGGAGTATACAAGATGTCCATATCATAGGCCGCTGGAAATTCTAACAAACGTTGCTGCCTCAAATTCAAGTCCCTTTGGGTGAACAGATACTTCAAGGATTTATGATCTGTATATAATTCGAACTTCTCACCCAAAAGATAGTGCCTCCATATCTTTAAAGCAAACACAATGGCCAACAACTCAAGATCATGAGTAGGATATCTCTTCTCATGTGGCTTCAATTGACGACTAGCGTAATCAACTACTTTGTCTCTTTCCATTAATACCGCACTAATACCTTCAATAGAAGCATCTGTCCAAACTTTCAAATCTTGATTGCCATCAATAATTGTCAACACGGGAGCAATGGTCAACCTCAATTTCAGCTCTTGGAAAGTTGCCTCACATTCAGGTGTCCAATTAAACTTTGTATGCTTGTAAGCTTCGTTAATGGACAAGATAGTTTCAGAAAATCCTTAAAGAATTTTCGATAATAGCCAGCCAATCCAAGGAAACTTCTGACTTCTGTAGGAATGCTAGGCTGCTTTCAATCTTGAATGGCTGTGATTTTGCTTAGATCCACCGAAATTCCTTCCTTCGATACTACATGACCAAGGAACTTTACTTCTTCTTGCCAGAATACACATTTAGAAAATTTGGCTTTTAATACATTCTTTTTCAGAATTTCCAAAACTTGTTCCAAATGCTTTCCATGCTCGGCAGTTGACTTGGAGAAGATTAAAACATCGTCAATGAAAACCAACACAAATTTATTTAGGACATCACGGAATACTCGATTCATTAAATCGACGAAATAAGATGGAGCGTTGCATAAGCCGAGCGTCATTGCTAACCATTCATAAAATATGTCTGGACCTTTGAAAG
The DNA here is from genome assembly GCA_030737875.1 of Allium sativum. Classification (NCBI taxonomy): domain Eukaryota; kingdom Viridiplantae; phylum Streptophyta; class Magnoliopsida; order Asparagales; family Amaryllidaceae; genus Allium; species Allium sativum. The sequence goes on along the minus strand of CM060910.1, from coordinate 194,895,948 downwards.
CTGTCAACGGAACACGTTCTTCAGCAATACGCGGTTGATGGAAACCTGTAGCTAGGTCCGTTTTAGAAAACACTTTTTCTCCATTCAAACAACCCAATAAATCATCTATACGGGGCAATGGATATTTATTCTTGAGTATCTGCTTATTTAAATCTCAGTAATCCATACACAGTCTGAGAGTACCGTCTGACTTTGGAACAAACACTACTGCTGCACCCAAATTGGAAAAGCTAGGCCTGATCAGACCCTTCAATAACAGCTGTTTAGTTTGATTGCCTAACTCATCTTTCTCTTTCCACGTCATTCTTTGAATAGGATGCACGACTGGCCTTGCATTCGGAACTAGATCAATCCTGAAGTCAGTTTCTCTTTGCGGAGGTAAGTTATCAAGTTCTTCGAAAGCATTCGCATAATTCTTAACAACATATATCTTCAATAGCAGTGGTAGAAACCTCAAGAGCAGCCCAAAATTCTTTTCTATATGAATCTGAGCCTAGACAAAGTATAACAACATTGGCAAGCTTCGTTTTAATACTTACAACTCTTTTTGCACATTTGACTTCGGCCTTATATTTAGTTAACCAGTCCAACCCAAGAATGATGTCAAATTCAGAGAAATCCATGACGATCAAATTAAAAGAAAACTGGTAACGGAAAAAGGAAATAGGCACTCTACAACACACATCGAGAATAAGGGAACCTCCTATTGGGTTATGAACTCTAACCAATTCCTTAAGGTGCCTTAGCTTTAGCTTCAACTTCTTAATTGTATTGCTTGAAATAAAACTTTGTGACACGCCCGTATCAAGCAATACTTTAACTGGAATATTGTGGAATGTGAGAGCGCCTTCTAAAACGCCTGGCCTTTGCTGATTGGCTAAAGGTGCTGGGGTTTCTGCTACTTCATTTACATGAGCTACTACAGACTCTCTTGATAGTTGGCAACTCTTTGCAACATGACCAGTCTGTTGGCAATTATTGCATTCTTTGTTCTCTTGAAACTTTTCATTCGATTTAGATCCATCCTTCTTTCGTTTCTTTAGAGATTTGCAATTTATTGACAAATGTCCTTGCCTATTGCAGTTAGAACATGTGGCAGTTGTAAACGGTTCATCCTTAGATCTTGGCCTTTTCTTAGTGGTTTTAGGCTTCTTGCTGACCTCGGGCTTTGTACTTGCCTCAGGACTATCAGTTTCAAACTTCCTTTTACTGCTAGAGCTGTCTTCCTCTTCATCTTCCCAACCATGTTGTTTGTCAATATACTCATAGCGATAACCCATTTGTATCATCTTTGAAAAAGGGAGATTCACATGAGCAAGTACTCTAACTTCATATTTTTTTTGAAGCCCTTTGATAAATCTCTGATTCTTCCTTACCGGATCTTGAATTAGTTATGGGGAAAATCGAGAAAGTTCATTGAATTTATTCTAATATTCTTGGATGGTCATATCTCCTTGTTTCAGATTGTAAAACTCATCATATAGTCGCTCACTTGCTTCTGGAGGAATACATCTTTCTTTAAAAATTTCTTTAAATCTATCCCAGGTAATATTACCTTCTGGATTTTCCTTAATAACAGTTTCCCACTAGATTAGAGCTTCGTCTTTGAGTGCTTAAGATGCCAGCAATCTTTTCTGATCATCTCTCAGTTTTAAGCCTCCAAAGATTCTCTCAGCAGAACGCATCCATGCTTGTGTTTTAATCACGGATTCTTTGCCCGAGAATTGTGCTCCACCAAGAATTCGATACTTCATTACTAGAGCTTCTAGATCTGGTTCTGGTTGTGGGAGCACAATTGGCTCATTAGATTTTCGAACCATAGAACTACTTCTTCTGTTTCTGCCACTCATTTCAACTATGTCTGCAAATAGCAGACAAAGAGTCAGGCCAACAGAATAGATATTGTAAAACATAGAGACATGTATTTAAAAGTAAATGAATCTATGGGGGTGTATTTTATTCTGCTATACTCATTCTAGGACATAACTAGTCCTATCTATGATGAGTTATTCATTTTAGAATACTGTTGATTCCACTTCTATCTGGTTTATTTATATGTTATATTCCGAGCTAAGTTTAACCAAAGCTCCGATACCAACTGTGATGACCCCAAATTCTCGTAGTACGAAAGCAAGGATAATCATTGGAATATAACACATAAACAATAACAGTAGAACAGAAATATAGAATTACAGCAATAATGTACATCAAATTACACTGGAAATAATATATCATCAGAGTTACACAGCATAATAGGATCATACTTAGTACATAATACAGTTTCAACTTAATATAAAATGTCTGCAGCGGAATCAAACATAATACACTAAATGCAGTCTGAACAACAAAACATAAATGATAGGATCCATCTTCAGCTCCATAGCTATCCAAAATAAGTCTGCTCAAATCTGTATACAAGGATGCCCGTGTGGAAAAGAGGGCACCCGAGTTTGCAAAGTGAAACAAAATACGAGTCAGTCATGAGACTGGTATGAGAAATCTACTTACCCTATTTAATAATAAGGCTAATCATAAGACCACGCCGCTAACGCGGAACGAGTTTACTCCATTGGATTGCCAATGCATAAATAAAGTAAATCGTTAAACAACGCAATGCTTTTTAGAAAAATAAAACCATTATAAGACTCAAGTCCCATCACACAATGTAACGCAAACCGGAGGATAGAGTTTTAACACATAATGGTCAAAAATGCTTGATTTGATAAAATGGATTTGATATTATTATTAGGGTATATATGTTTCAAAAACATTTCAGTCATAATATATCAATCATAGATGGCATAGCTACCATATACTATGTCGCCAAATATAGGTTTACAATCAAAACAGTATGGGTCGTATTGGAAGTTGGATTTCCATCATGAACCAAGGCAAGGGATCGTCCTTACCGAATTTGAGACACTCTAGCCAGTATCTCAGGCTCAGAGCTCGAGTGAGCCTTGGATCACCAGGGCCGGTCCACAAATATGTAAGTGGATTAGTTATGCCTGAACAATACGTCTCCCCATCCTATAGGGCGCAAAATAGAGCCACTAGGGACTCAAATCTGAGGTACCTCGCTTTCCATCATCCACATAAGTAAGAATATCTGGGCTTGTAAAACCCAAAACCACTTCTAGCAAGAAAGAAACGCATGTTCTCCCTGGGGTCCTTCTCCCGTTTCTGGTTCATACCTAGGTGTGAGGCTCACGAAGTAACGCTATAAACAAAGCTATGCTAAAATAAAGTTGTGCTTTGATCATCAACCACAAGGCTCTGCTTTTCAACAATAAGCCTTGATCATTTGCATCTTGGCATGCCACACTGACAATTCACGCCATGCGATCGATAACTATTAATATATAACCTCTGAGCTCGTGCGTCTCAAAGAAGGGTGTTAAGCAAGAGAATAAATTCTCCGCCACCAAACAGATATATATTAAATAGAAATCAATCAACATAGAATAAAATCCAATGTCAGACATACATCCATTTACAAGTCCGTTCTAGGTCTGAACGAAACTAGAGACACCTTATTCCTCATTCCATATGTCTAATACGGAAGAGAGGCTCTCGCATATCCGGACGATCAACAAGTACGTCCGGACAACTACCACTGCAACCCTTTCAAGGCACCAACTCCAATCAAACGCATCAGTAGTCATTCAGTTGTTGTGAAGATCATCAGTAGTCATTCATTTGTTGTGAAGATCGCTGATCTTCAATCACCGTCTTCAAATCTTCGACTTCCAATCATCGTATAATTATTTGAAATGAGATTTAACTCGGTCTTTTCAAATAATTCTCGAATATATATAATTTAAATAAATACTTTTCATTCCATATCATTTATAATATTTTATAATGATTTATTGCTATTTTTATTTATTTAAAATAGCGATTTTTAATTAAATGACGCTTTGGGTCATTACATGGCCCTAGCGCAATTTTCATCGAAATTTGATTTACACATTTCTCAAAATCTAACCATTGGATCTTAGCAAATTTTATATCATTGGAAAGACCTTTCCAAAACGAACCCAACGGTTCCAGTTTTGGGAAAATCCGACGGTCGGATCTTTCGCTATAATCGTTTGAAGTTACGATTTCAAAACGCGAACTGCAGCAGTGCGATTCATTTTATTTTAATATATATATATATATATATATATATATATAAATCATTCAACGATTTCAAAACCATTTTCAATTCAACATTGATTTTCATTTATATATGAAATCATATATTAAAATGTAATTAATGTTAGTACAATTTCTTCCAACATTGAATCTTTTATATGATTCATACATATTACATAAAAATGTAATTTGTTTTATCATTCATCTATAACATTAAAATTGTAATCTTTTATTTTAACATATTATTACATTGGAAAATGTAATCTTTTATTTCAATATATTATTACATTGAAAGATGTAATCTTTTATTTCACTATATTATTACATTGAAAAATGTAACCTTTTATTTCAATATATTATTACATTGAAAGTGTAAACTTTTATTTCAATATATTATTACATTGAAAAATGTAATCTTTTATTCATTCTTTTATTACATTAAAATAATATAATTTTTAATCATTCCTTTTATTACATCAAAATAATGTAATTTTTAATCATTCCTTTTATCCTTTCATAAAAGGAATGTAATTTATCAATGCTTATTTTTAATGTTGTATATATATTAAAAATGTAAATGTCAATACATTTTTATTTATCAATGTTTATTTTTAATGTTGTACATACATTAAAAATGTAAATTCCATATCAATACATTTCTTTTATTACGTTGAAAAATGTAATCTTTTTATATTTCATTTACATTAGAAATGATATTTTCAATGTAAACATTTTATATAACAATGTTTTATTTTAATGTTTCATGTACATTAAAATGTAAACTTCCAATGTAATACATTTCTATATCAAAATGTTTATTTTAATGTTTCATATACATAAAAATGTAAATCTAATGTAAATACATTTTTTTTATTTAAACTGTTTATTTTTAAATGTCTCATTTACATTAAAAATGGATAATTCAATATCAATACATCTCTTTATAACAAATGACTATTTTTAATCTTGCATTATATTAAAAATGTATATCTCAATATAATTACATAGCTGTTTAACAAATGACTATTTTTAATGTTGCATTACATTAGAAATGTATATCTCAATACAAATACATGTTTGTTTAACTAATGATCGTTTTCTGAGTTCCATTGATATTAAAAATGTATATTTCAAAGAAAACATATTTTATATATAATGGGCATTTTTAATGTTTCATTTACAATAAAAATGTAAATTCCAAATGTAACTTATTTTATATCACAATGTTTATTTTTAATGTCTCATTTACATTAAAAATGTAAAATCAAATGTAAATTCATTCGGCGGCTCCAGGAGGTCACTGCGGCAGTGGAAAGAAGTCGACTTCGGGTTGTAAATTCTCGCTCCAACACCACACGAGGATTGATCAAATCCGTATGAATTTAGAGAAAAGAAAAATCTCCACCAAATCCTCAAAAGGATTGATCAATTTCGCTGAATGAATTTGGAGATATTGGCGATTTTAATTCGGATCGAATACGGCCATTGATCAATGAAGAAGGCCACGCTGTATAATGATAGGATAGGGTTACTGTATACAACGTATTTATACGTATACGTATTTCTATTTTATTTTTATTTAATTCCAATATAATTTCTATATCGCTCCTAACTCCACATCAAACCCAACGAGTGTCGCCCCTAGCTAAATACGCCCATTCCGGACACAATGGGATATGTCTCGTAAGCCCATTCAATTGTTTCGATAGGTTTTTCTTTAAATTTAAACATAAAATATTTAATTATTTACATTTTAATTTACCAGGGCCACGGACTGACTCTAAAAATTCCAGAAAAATAAATCTAGCTATGTTTTGACGATATGGTCCTAAAAAAATTGATTTCATCAAATTTGAAGACCGTTTGAAAAATGGCCATTTTCTGCTCGATCCAAATTGACCGAAATTGTCCAAAACACATTTTCTTTTGCCACGCTCACATATGATTCCAAAAATTCTGAAAATTGGAATCCTGCAATAATTTGACATTCTGGATCCAACCAGGGAGGTTTCGTCGAAAATGGAGGTCATTTGCAAAATGGCTATTTATACGGGCTATATATTATATTAAATTCCATAGCGACTATTCTGAATATTCAACTGGCCATAACTTTTGATTTCCACTATGAAATTTCAATTTTTCGAATTCGTTGGAAAGATATTATTAAACAAATTCTATTATTTTTGGTTCCACCAAAATCCGATTTATTTTGTATCCTGTACAGTCAGTCAAAGTTCAAATTTAAATTTTCAAACTACCGCGCTATTTCTAACTCCTTTTTTAAAATTAAAATAAATTTATTCACTCTAACTTCGATTTAAATAAATTTTTAATCATTATTATTTAAAATAAATTGTTTTAACTATTTAAAATTCAATAAAATAGCCAAAATAAAAAATTTAAATTGGTTTTGATTTTCCAGGTTGTTACAATGGAGTTGTACACAACTATATGTTATTATCATTTTATTTTTTTAGCTTTAGGTGACCGAGGGAAAGACTAATGTATAACAAAGAAAATAAGCTAATGACTTGGGTATATTATTGTAACTTAAAACCATAGGTTATCAGTTCATTTGATATTCTAAAATTGCAGGTGGTCAAAGAAAAGGCTAATATATAATAAAGTAATAAGCCAATGATTGGGATAAATTATTGTAACTTAACAGCATAGGATATTATTTTATTTTTATATTCTAAAATTGTGACTAACTAGTCTGCGCTTCTCTTTAACATATATGTGCATGCACAGTTACTAGTGAAAATGATGACCTGCCATAATAGCAAAACAGACCCATGATTTAGGTAACCCAGTTAATGTTTGTATGATAACATGAAATAGAATATGATGAGAAAACTTAGCCGAAACATGCAAAGGGGGATTTTCTAACGTAAATGCATTTATCTGCACACTTTACTAAGGCCATCTCCAACATGATGGAATTACACCTTAAATTCCCAGCACTTGCAAGTCTGAGTTCTCCAATAGATGAATGAGAACCGAAATTTCCAACTTAATATTTAGTTTGAACATATTTAATGGTTTGAAGCAGTGAAGAAATCATCCTTTCTTTCAACTCACCACTCATAAATTAGAGCTTCTCCAACTGTGAAGTATTCACATTAATATTAATAAAGTTTGTGTCTCCAACAAACAACTTTAGACTTAATATAAAGCTTAATATTCGGTTTGAGATTTTGAATTGGATTGGGCGCTTATTTAATAGGTGCCTAATCAAGGCACCTATTAAATAAGTGCTTGACTACAAGCACTTGAATAATAGGCGTCCAACACAAAATGCTTATTAAGTAAGTGGCTAACATCAAGCACTTCTCAAATAAGCGCTCATTTGATATAGGATTTAGCAAAATCCATCCCTTAATATCCAGACATATGAATATTCAGTCTTTAAGCCACTGGAGATGCAATAGCAAACATTCAATATTTTACAGGTGAAAGAACAAATTGCAATAATTATTATAGACCTGCACTCTCATCTTGGACAGAGCACAAACCTTCTTTCAGTAATCCAACTTTAATGACATCCCGGGAATTAAGATTTACAAAAAAAAATCAAGAATATAACACTCAAATGTTTAACAACTTTGGTATTGGCATGTTTGGGTGGAAAGAAACAATCAATTGTTTAATAATAAAGTTATTCCTGCTATTACAAGATCGGAGCTAATTAAACTTGATATTGCGATTTTACTTTCGAAAGCACATAGAGGATAGAATGGAAGTAAAATACCTAGTATTTTTGAAGAGCCGACGAAATGATGGTTTCCTGTTCTTTTATTGCTTCTTTCGTTCTATACATGTCCTACCTGCTTTGGATTGATATATTTCATAATGAAAGTGGCCGAGTCACATTGCTTCGCCATAAATCTAACTTGTTTTTTTTTTTTCCCAAAAAGACTTTTGCTTGGAGTGGTTTTCGAAAAGAAGATGAAGGTGGCACCACCTAAATGCTAATTAGACGGCGATGGCGGAAGTAAATCTGATGGCGGCGGCCGGGGGAGGGGGGAGATGATGGAGGAGAAAACCCTAAAACATATTTTAATTCAATTTCAAAAAGGAAAGCAAAAAAGGATGTAAGCGTGAGAAAGAGGATTGGGAATGAATAGTGTACAAAATGACAATTAGGCCCATGATTTTTCAACCGGTTGCAGACTTTTGATATTCGTTAACGGTTTTAACCGCTATAAATGGTTATCACGGTAAAATCTATTTGTATTTTGTAACGGTTATAACCGTTACTAATTGAAACGAAATAAGTGTTACAATTGGGCATGTTTGGTGTAGTGCCTAGAATGGAACTTTCACCTCAATTACCCAAAATACTCCAAAATTTTCCAGCTGTAGACTGTAAAGGAGGCTTGTAACAAGCTCTAAAACGTAAATGAGTTAATTAATAGCTCGCATGTATCGTTGACAAGGTATGGAAACAGCGCTTCCTAGGCTCAAGCAACCTTTTCCTTGTTACCATTAACGTTTTTATCGTATCATCGGTCCTATTGCACCACTAAAACTCACACAAAAGCATCTAAATGCTATTCATGTGACCAAAAATCGAAATTCTTCATAAAAATAAATTCCTGCTAGAAAACTTGTTATTTTTATTTTGAAAATTTCCTTTCAAAACCGTTTTGTTTTCCTATAAAATAAGAAAATGATAAAAATGTTTTTTTTCAAACAATGTTTTCCAAAAACTTCAAAAATGTATTTTGCGGAAATTTAAATGATTCAAGTCACATGTTGACGAAAAAGGAAATCAATCACGCCAAAAATGCAAAAACTGGAATCACACACAAAAAGACCAAACAAATTTATATACCCGTGATGAAAATAACGCAAAACCAGTCCTTTGCTAAAATTCATCCAATACAAAAGTCTATTCTTTACATCTCTAGGACAACTGTTAGTTTAGATACAAAAATAAGCACGTATGAATGACATAAACATCTCCAAGCATAGAAATCTCATTAACCTAAGTCGTGCGATCTAAACAACACTAACAGTTACAAATACGAATCACCACAATCAAGAACTTAGTGCTGGAAAGGGGTAACAACAAAACAGCACCAAAACTCCCAAAACAATGGATATAAACAACGAGATGATTTTTATGATCTTTAATTAACCATATCATGGTAGCAAATTGCTCAATCTCGTGCTACTAACACTGCTGGTGTTGTTGGAGGTTCCCACATTACCATCTCTTCTAAGAGAGAATTTATGATGAGAAAAGAACCTACCACAAAATCGTTTCTCATGGAAATCCACCTAATATTGTCTAAAGACAAGGTGGATATGTGATTTTATAGAAAGTAATTCCATGAGACAACACACAAGCACAACATGCTGAATCGACTATGATGCGACACTAAATGATGTTTATGCCACTGATCAAGCAAAGGATTGATTTCCGCATTATGAGATAAATCCAGTCGTAACTTCCCATTTATAGAACGATGTGGTAAATGGGTCACATGTCAACCTGGGTAGTTCGAACATAGATTCCCAAACACAAAAACCGACATTAAGAAAAAGAGTTTTGCTACAAATTCTCCGAAGCCATTCAAACCAAAAAGACCATACAAGTCCATGTAAAACACGGATGCCCTTAAAATCTCATCGAGATCCTCCTTAGAAAAACCATTCAAAGATAGTTTAATCTTCATCTCCGAAATGACATTCGCCTTTGAAAGAACCTATTCTAACAGGGTATAACAAAGGCAGATGCAACACAACAACAACCCTATTCTACGATCTCGAGCAGTGCATCGATGCAAGTACAACTGCCACGATAAATTTTATTATCCTTATAATGATGAGACCTTTTTGCTCATCCCAACCCAACTAAATAATCTCTCCATAAGGGTTAGACTTAAATGGTATGAGTAAGATCGGATAGCTCAATTAGGTATTATAGGCCAAGAAATGGTTGGAGAGAAGAAATTAGATCTTGGAGTATTAGTGAGGCAAGATATAATGCGCAAACATGTGCGAAAAAGAGGAGACGAGTTAGCAACAAAGAAAGAGAAGAAGGATACCGATATGCTTCGGCTAGATTAGGAAGAAAGGAGGAAGAAGAAGTCAATGGGGGTAATTTGGACGTAACTTTTATGGTTGAGTCCTAGGCCCAAGTTGTACCAAAGCTCATCAACTAGTTGACCATTCTTGCATAACAATAAATGGTCAGCTATTAATTTTGCTAACTTTAATTAATTACCCAATATATATAGGAAGATGGATACTGAAAATCACAAGGAATAAATATTTATTATTCTTGAGTTTTAGTAGTATATTCCTTGTTATTTTTAATTCCTTCTTTCCTACCAATCAGACCAAATTTATTAAAACTATTGAATGGGCCTCAAAATTTTTAAAACACGAATAGATTAAGAATTTAAAACTATATCTTCACAAACTATTTTCTGAAATCGTATCTCAAAACCATTGAAATCCATTTTCATTTTTCAAGTAGTTTTAAAATAAATTTCCTCGAATACAAGGCTAGGAACTCAATATAATATTCCAACAAAGGTAGATTCAGAATTTTAACGAAGTAACAAATGGATACACCTCGTAATTACATTTTTGAAATGGATACAACATATTAACATGGACATTTCCCGTTTTGGGTCAAGTAATGGTGTTAACAAGAACTACCAACGAAACTAACACCAGAATCGCGACTATCTCGGTTGTAGCTAGACTTTTATCTAGTCTCAAAACTCGAACCAACGGAATCTACCATATGTCACTCTAATGCGCTTTACGATGAGATCACCAACGTACTGTGGGGGTAAGACAGAATTGGCTAGAAACCTAAACTCAACATATTTCAATTCATAGTCACTTAAATCCCATTTTATATTATTAGGCCCACAACTAATTTCATCGTCGAAATAAATTAAATTTGAGTAAGAAAGATGAAGAAAAACAGAAAAGAAAATCAAATTACATTCTCTCACGAATCCTAATTTAACTAATTGCTCTAATCATTTAACATAAGCTCTGATACTAAATGTAACACCCCACACTTTTCTACATCCAAATTTCAAAAAAGATCGAAACTTAAACACATCCAAGCATGGAGCATGTATATCTGGTACCTGCAATAAAGGAGCATGAGCATAACCAGAGTACGATAAGATAACTCACAGCGGAAACAAAATAGAATAACATGTATTAACTCAAGTAACTACCTTTATCAAAATAAGTCACTTTGCCAATACCAAACTTGAGAGAGAACGGGAACCGAAGCCAAACTTAAACACCGGCGAGAACCCGACCTTCTCTAAGAAGCCTGGAGATTGTAATGAGAAGGAGGTCAGAACAACAAGTTTTGGTGACTAAGAAATTTACAACACATGTTATAATACATAGATGTATCCCATTTAGTTCAACCAAAGATGTATGCCTAACCAGGTTAGTGATTCTAGCTCATCCAAGTAAATGTTTACGCACGACTTTACTACTCTTCCCAAAGTAGTATTCCCAAAGTATAATACCGAGATAGGACATTTTTATACGTAAGCCTTTATACTAGAGCTTGGCTGGTTACTACATCGAGATTAGACCCCTAATTATGGATTTTCTATCTTCATATACTTTCATTCGCTTATCTTGCATCATTTATTGCCTCATTATCAATGATAGATAGGCTGGATTCTTCCTGATCGCTTAAGACTCTAGGCGGACCGATTGATCACTTATTATTTCTTGATACTTTACTTAACGTTAACATGAATTAGAGGGCACTAACTACGGGACCTACTAGTTAAGGCTTTCGTCATTCACGCATATACCCTTTCCCCGCATATGGTGAGAGATGGTATTTTATCATTCACTATACCTTCTAGATGACCTTATTAGATAACCCCCTTAGTCGCGTATTACTTCCCGTAGGATAGGTAGCCATATATGACATTTTAGTTTCTAGGTATGGGAAGGCCCCCACACACCTTCCATTTAATACCCCTAAACTAAAAGACCTATTCCTAGGTGAACTCTTCAATCCTAGTCACTTAGCCGCTTAGGACCCACGAGCGGACTATACGCGAAGGTTATTGGATTCATACCTCATTTACTTTAGCACCTTTCCCTATTGGGATAAAGTAGGCTACATTATTAAGTTATTCCCGTTTAGTCCCTCTACACGGAAATACTATACGTATATAATTCATTTTCGTCACGGGTTCATATGGTTAAAGATATTTTACATCATTAACCTACTAAGTCCAACTCTATTTAATTATAAGTTCTATATTCATTAATACAAATAAGGAAGGTTATATTCTCTTTACCCTAGAATATTTACTTGGTTACCTCCTTAATTGGACTTAGAATCAATGTCCATTAATCCCCCCATGACACCCATTTACTTCTCATTTATTTGTTTATTGCACTTTGTGACCATAATGGTCATATTTTCCTAAGGCAAACATTTATCTTCAATCTCCATTGATTATAATTAATGTCATTTAGAGTCTAACGACCATAATTTTCCTAAGACATTAATTACAATGGAATATCCCTATTTTATCAGTCCCAAATATAATTAAATGTTGTACCCCAACAGACATTTCTAATTTTGTTTATTTATCTATTTATTTGTTGCATGTTATACATACATACATATATGTGTATATATATATATATATATATATATATATATGCACTGGGCCTCTCACATTAAGTTGACTATTTGTGGATGTTGGATTTACCGGTTGGTTCCGAGCAGGCTTCTACCACAGGTTTAACTTAACCTCGTGCCTTAGTACATTTATATTAACGCATTAGACCCATCACATTAAGCTGACTACCTGTGGTTGCTAGATTTGCCGATCAGTTTCGGGCAGATTTATACCACTAGTGAGCTAAACCTCGTGTCTAAATGTGATTATAATTTAAATTTCCAAATTGGGGTGTACAACATTTATCCTAGATAAATTTTAGGAATTGTAACCGTTTTCCTATCATATTCACTTTCCCCATTCAACATTGGTTACAATTGTTACTTAATGATTTGCGATCCTATTTATAACAATTAATTAAATGGATTGCTACAAATGGTCACCACAAATATATTTACATAATATGGAATACAATTTACGTATATAATTCCATAAATGAATACCATTCAGACATTCAAACATTCAATACTATATGTATTTTTTACTGTTTTATGTTGATTTGGACGGATAATATGTATATATTTATATTTTATGTTTTCGTATGGTCAACGTAGTTATCTTTTATTATTATTATTAATTTTTATTTAAATGATTTGGTTTAATCAATAACCGAACATTCCTTTTTGCATTCAATCTTATCAAAAGGTTTCCAAGCTTCAAAAAAAACCATTTGCGGTAATTACTGTAACTTATGCCAAATTTGCCGAATAGACACAATTCAAATTCATAAGAAATATATATGTTTATATATATATTTTTAGAATAGTCGATGCAAACTATGCACAAATATTTATTTTTATATCAATATGTACGTTTGCACCACTTTTCCTTTTTAAATCTTTTTTTATACCTCTTATGGATTCAAAATGACATATTTTTATTCAAAAAGAGGAAAATGGCATATATAATTAAGGCAAAAGCCAACAGTATTGAATACAAATAGGTATAATTGCAATCACATAATTTTACAGTCATATCTTTCCAAATTCACATAATTTACCAATTTCATCTTTTTTACCCAAATTCATATACTTTATTTATCAACACTGAACAAAAGATCTGAATGTAACTACATGTAATTTGTGTTTAATGAGACTGATTTCCAGATCTGCAGTGTTATGCAATGTCCACAATGCATTTTATAACATAATTGCAATATATTTCATGAAATAACTATAGGAATAAGTGTAAATATGTTTAAGAAATCCTACAATTCATTTTTTATGCATAGCCACAATGTACCATTCACAAATTCTAATACTTTTTATAACCAGATATGATGGGTGTCAATCTAATTACCACAATGTATTTACCAGATTTGATAGGCATAGACATAAATTTTGAATTTATTACAAATGAGATAAATACATTATTATAAATGTGTATATAAATTTCCCACTCACCTTATAGCTTCCAAATTCACTCGCTTGAACCTTTTACCCTACAATTCCTAAATACTTATAAATCTACAATTTATCTAAAAGGTGGAAAATTCTAGATTTGCAGAAACGTAAGAAAAAGGGAAGAGAGCGAAGAATCTATCGTTGAGCGTCAATTTGTATTCTCCTCCATTGAATCTGTCTATCCTCTCAATTGCATATGAATTGGATTTTATTTGCTTGTACGTATATTTTTTTAATTGAAGAAATTAGGTAAGAAGAGAGAGAGAGAGAGAGAGAGAGAGGAAAATGGCAGAGCTCCGCTATTGTTATAGATTTGGATGGAAAACGAATGAGGCCTTACTCTTTTATTTATAGGAGTGGAAATGGCCTTGCACCGTTGGATTCATTTAAAATAACATTCGTCTATTCATTTTATAAAATATAACCAAATTGCCCCTAAAAACCTAGCCGTCATTAAGCACTGCAGGCCCGAAACGGTCGACCACTCCCTAGGAGGTGTCGACCGCCCTATGGCCAGTTTGCCCAATGAGGGCTGGTTATAAAAGGGAAGATTTTTATTAATTATACAGTTTGTTTATTTTCGTCTACTTTTCGTATTTCGTCCATAACTTTTTCATATGGACACCGTTCGCAAAACTCCAAAAATGAAAGTTGACCAGAATTCCTAGACGAACGCAATGGTTAAAGTTTCGTGGTCAAATTCCATCGTTTGAAATTCCTATTTTTAAGGTTCTAATTAAATAACTATTTATTGTCAAAATTTTGTGTTGTTACAGATTTCATCAAAATCTTGAGCCTGTAGAGAAGGCATCCAAGGACTAGTATGTTCAGAAGATGGACGCGGATTTAGCTTATGCTCCATTGAGTCCAAAGTCTTTGGAGAATCAGACACTGAAATCCTACTAACAAAATCGCTTTTTATGGTCGTTGTGCGAGAAGAGCCCACATCAGGAATTGTACCATCAAAAGAGTGGTAGGATTAGGAGTATGCTTCTCAGTGGACACAACGACAATGTCTCTGCAAAGAGAGGAAAGGGAAGAAGTTTCATCCTTATACCTATTGGAAGATGATTCATCAGCAGTTGTTAGAAGCTTTCTCTTAGATATGGCCTTAAATCAGGCTAGAGAATCCAAAGTAGATTTCCCAGTAGAAGCCTCGGTAGTTAATCAAAGCGATGACATCTAAAATGAAATATGATTTTAAAAGTCACTTTAGGAGAGCAATCTTACTCGAAGTTCCCAAAAATAGAGGGGTCAGTTGTGTGAATGCACTAGAGCCCAAAGACAAATATTTTTCACTATAGAAATGGTAGGGTGGTTGCTCCAAAATCTTTTGTCCTAAAGAGAGAAGGGCGTGCTAATGGAGATTGTCTAGAGTCAGCAAATGGGATCGCTTTCCCGATGTCTTAGAAGCTTTACATATTGCATTAACAACCTTAGCTTCCTCATTACTCAAACATTTCTTCATGGGAGTAGAGGCTGAAAAGGAACGAAGATTAGACAAAGCATGGAGATGACATAATAAATCTAGAAAGGAATAAAAAGCTCACTCAGATTGGCAAAAGTGCCCGAAACACCAGGGGGCACCTGATATAGAAAAATTGTGCTTTCCAATCTCTAAATTTATTAGTACCGTCGCTGATCGGTTTCTTTGTAGGATTCACATAATAGATAGGCAAATTTGCTCATTTAGCTATAGATAGTCATAACAAATGATGAAGAATATGGGCATTGAGGGAACATTGTCCCGACTCATGCGCTAGAAGCTCGAGACATAGAAGTTAGGTATATGTATTTGGGGTCAACTGAATTAGGGCAGGCTGAAGATGCTGCAGAAGCCTAGAAATAAAATCTGGGAAGGGAAAGAAACCACCATGCCAGATATGGATAGATGAGTACACAAAGAATCCTTCTGGTGGATTCTGAATAGTATCCTTTTCGGAAGCAGAGATAGCATACACCCTAGTCATAACAAAGCCTACGAGAATTACATTCATTTCATCTTGAGTATGGATAAGAGAATGTTGCTGAACAATCTCAGTCTTTTGTTGAGAAGTAGAGGAACTCGATGGCTTTGGTTTAACAACACTTCGTTTCTTAGACAAGATTCTTCCATAAGATGTTATTCCATTAAAACACATTAGCACAGTGATTTGATAAAAATTAGAAAATAAAAAAAACAATTTTCTTGAAGTAAATACATAGTGTTTACAAGTTTAAAACCATAATGAAAACTCGTTGTCATTAGTCATCTAATACTCTTATAGAAGATTGAAACATATCATAGGTCACAAGAGTTGAATTCTCAGCAAATTTCATATAATATCATGCGCTACATATATGCTTAAAGTAGCAAAGTTTTTGGTATCATTCACATTGATGGTAAAGACATCACCAAATATATTTCAAGTCCTTGGTATCGGTGGAGCCGGAACCGACACAACCCAAGTTCTTAGTAAAGATGAAATCAAAACCAAACGGCATACTATCGATACCCGAGACTTAGCCAACACCAAAGAAATTTAGAACCGATGAAATCAAGAATATCTCAGTATCGGTAATGACCTAACTGCCATTAAAGTTTTAAGCTTGACCGATATTGAAACAAAGGAAATTTGACTTTCGATGTCGATTAAATAAGGTTTCAGTATCAGCTAACCCGAAACAATAAGAAATATTAATTTCAGTATCAGTAAAGCTGAAACAAAAGGAACTGCGAACAATTGATTTCAATGTCATCAGTGTCGAAGAAAATTCCATCCCCATAATAGTAGTTAAAGTTCTTCATTCCCCAAATGGTTAATTTCGCACTTAAACCTAGGAAAAACTTACAACTTCAAAATTTTGAAACAATAGATGATAGATCTTCATGATTCACCTTTAGCACCCCGAGTTAAACTAACTTTAGTGTATTCATTTTCATCTAAAATTGAGAAATTCGAGTTTGATCAGTCTTGATTGAATCGGTAATCGGGATTGGGGGAAGAAGGTTTTTTCGATTTATAACTTGAATTTGATTCACGAAAATAAAGAAAAACTTACTTGGAAAGGACTGAGTCTTCGACCCTAAAACTTAATAGAATTTTGAGGAAAACTGATTCTCGTTCGAACTGTTTTACTTGCAGGTAAAGAAAAGAAATAAAGGAGGAGAAGAAGCTTTATACCACAGTGTGTCTCATCACGACGGTATAAACGAATACAAACCTACAGTCCAAATTGACCATCAAAGTAAAAAAGGCAGGAAAATCATGTGTTTTAAAGGCGATCCAAGAGCAAAATCCGAAAGCCATTGACTTGAAAAGTCAAAAATACCCCTTCATTAGGGGGCAAATGTTACTGCCAAAATTTGATACTGAAACCAGAGAAGTGAAGGGGTATCATGAGAGGACTGATACCAAAGCAAATGCCTTAGAGATAATCAAGCTGATACCGAAAACAAAGAGTAAGAACTATAACAGTGAAGAGCCGATACCGGGACAAAAAGGGTAGAGATACTCAAGAACGATACCAAGACTAATGTTAAACATGTATGCCATCGGCACCAACGAAGGAGAGCAATTAGCTTGGTGTGGATACCAAGAAGAAGGCAGAAAAGGTACGATATCGATATTATAACACCCCAAAACTTAGTACACTATAACCATACTTTAAAGATAATATAATGGGGATTATTTAATTAAAATATTCAAAATTAAGTGAAACCAGCTTTACCACTGTGTTAGTCTTGGAATTTTGGTTCAGATAAACCCCAAGTTTGGGTAAAATGGATAACTATGAAGAAGTTATAAACCTTAGAAGTTTGTATACATATAAGGGGATTGCGTAAGAATATAATATAAAAATAATTCAAAAGGATTCAAATGGAATAACTGTGAAAAGGAGCAGGAAATCAGACGATTGTGGGACGACCCACATACGACCTGGGTCGACCTATGGGTCGACCCATGGTCAATTGGGTCGACCCATGGGTCGGTGGGTCGACCCTCCCAAATCCGGGGAAGATTCTGAATTTTGAATCTAGACAGTTTTATGGCTAGGTTCGTGTTGACTCAGTGCTACATGTACGGTTAAGATTAAAACCCTAAAATCTAAAGGTTAAGGTTGACTCTGTGAATCTATAAATAGGTGGCTTCTCCCATTCCAATTTACACCATTTCCTCATACCTTCTGCCTCTGTGAATCTATTCTAAATATATGTATATAATGGGGGAATGTTGCTGAAGCCTAAATCTATAGAGACAACATTTAGGATTTACATACACTAACAAAATTGGGTTAGGATATACCATGTCATTTTTAGATCTAATTTCTTAGACTATAACATGACAATTATATAAAATTAGGTTAGGATATACCATGTTTATAAGATAATTGCTATACATGTTTTACACTATCAGATCACCTATGTCGTTGTTATAAGTAAAACATGTGCCTTTACTATTAGATAAATAACAAGTTATATGTATCTATCTTCCTTTTCCCTATTTCTACTAATTTAGTTTATTTCTAGTCTTGCTTATATGCCTATGTGATTTGATTCTATTATCCTCCCTCTGTTTTTCCTTTTTATTTACGCTAAGCCTAGGCCTATAGAAGCCTAGGCTATATCCGATTAGAGCTTGCGTATAATTGGGGTAATAATGAATGACATAAAAAGGGGAATTTAGGCATGTTGTTAAATTAGGGAATGTTTAACTATAATTTGGGAAAGGGATAATATGCACATGTTTAGACTTGTTGTAAATTGGTAAAAAGTGTAATGTGCATATACTTGCTGTAAATGGTTAAAAATGGATCATATGAATAAATATGTACATGATGTAATATAAGGATATAGTGGGATGAATAATATGCACATGTATGAACATGTTAGGTTTGACTTAATGCAGACATCAAGTAAATGATATGTTAGAATATTTTAAGTACCAGATATAGGTTAATGAATTGAATTACTATAGTAGCCATATATACATCTGGGCAGGTGTATTGGGGAAGAGTTATACATACATAATGACATGTAATATTACAACCACGCTTATTAGTAAACCTAAAACTTCTAAGTTAAATGTGATTATTTATAAGCTAAGAGGTCCCTCGTTCTGTTGTTGTATCAGGTTTTGGGGAGTCTTAAATCATAGTTATTTTGGGACACAAGCTTAAAGGGTTTGGCTTGTGTCAATCTACTATTTGGAACCTATATCAGCCAGTATCCCTGCTGGTATTTTGTTAGAGGGCCTCACACTAGGTAGGGGCCAAGACACTCTTTACTAAACTGGATAGTAAGAGGTTCACATGGGAAGGTGGGTACGGGCGCGTTCCGGTGGGGTCATGAGCATGCATGAGTCTGATTAGGGAAACTAAGCCACTGTAACACCAGTAAATAGGTTTGTGTTATATAACTTGCTGGGTCAGGGAGTGATACACCCTACTGCCAGGGATGATACAAGATATTTACGTATTAAGAAGTCGATCGCATGAGTAGTAATTAGGGTACACCTAATCCTGTTGTTATGTAATTAGGTTAGCAGCTAATCTTGTTATGTAATTAGAGTACGCTTAATCCTGCTGTTTAAATTACTATTAATCCTGCTGATGTGTAATTAGGTTAAATACCTAATCATGTTGAATCTGTTATACTAGTATTGGTGCAGATATAACCTGCTTTAGGGATATAAATGTGAAGCATTACTCGATCATAGTTTATTCATGTTGTTCTTGTCTATCTTGTTGTTTTGTTTAGTTTATCTGTTACCTTATACGATACTGTACCTTTCTCATCCGGTCTTATTTACCTGTCTTGGCATTTCTATTTTATGCATATCTGAAAATCATTGGAACTAGCCAGACTTTATGTCTGACCCTTTTTCTTTCGCTTCTTTCTTCCTTCCCCCCAGGTCCTCAAAGTGGAAGCACTCAACAGTGACTAGGACTTTCTCCTATAGCTTGGACTTGGATTTCTTGAGATGTACCGTTTTGACTTGCACTCTTCTCTATTATAGCTTATGACGAGGGATATGATTTTATTTTATAGCACTATGTTTTTTTTAAAGACAGATTTGAGATACTTTGTTTTTTATGTAAGTGGTTTGATGTAACTTGTTTTGAGACTACAATTATTTTTAATAATGAAGTTGAAATTTTTCGTTGTTTATTTTGTATATGTCTTGTGAATTTCTGTACCGTTTACCTATTGCGCTTCATGAAACTTAATGCATTCTTTTATGAGTGACATTAACAGACATGGGGTGTCATAGATACCAATATGCAATAAGCAGTAAAACTTGGTATCTGTATTGAACAATGAAGCCAGAAGCAAATCAATTCATTAAAAAATACACAAGCTTGGAGAACGGTACGAAGATCGAGTGCATAGAGGAAGAAGCACAATCCTAATAATAAGGAGGATGAAAGCAAATAAGCGCTATCAATACCAACATGCTTGGTGTCGATACTACTGCATAAAGGTGGCACCGGAGTTACAAAGGAAGGAGACTGAAAGTGATACCAAATTACTATGCGAAAGCATGGAGGCAGTACCTAGAAATGCAAGCAATGCAGGATCGAAACCGACACCTAGAGCACAAGAGCAGGCCAATATCGATACTGAGTAGCTGCTATCGAAAGGGGGTCCAAATCCTCTATAAATAAGACCCCCAGGGTCACATTTTGGGGGACTTCTCCTCATTCTAATCTTTTATTCATTTTTAAGAGGCAAAACCCTAATTTTGAAATCAATTTGGGGATTTGTCTTGTAATCTTCTATGTACTTAATCAAGTGATCAAATAAAGAGATACTTAGCAATTACTACCAATTATTCTTGTCTTTCATCCAACAATTAAAATTAAAGCCTTCGACTTGGAAGTAATTCCCGAATCGTCCCCAATGAGCCACCTAGTTCCAATTAGTATCGAGCTTATGAAGCCCTATCCTAAGGTAACCGTTGATCCTTCAGTCTCGTAAGCATGATACCCACCTCTTTAAGGAAGAGTAACTAATCTTCGGACTTGGGCTCTTGATATCTAAGGAACGACAAATTAAGTCGGGCTTTGAGGAACTATGTAATAACCCGGAAATCTGGGCCAGTTTAAAATTTTTATTTTGGCGATTTTAGCGAATTTTGATTATTTAAAATAGATTATTTAAAATAATTTCGATGAGAAATTTATTTTGAATATAATTCGAACGTATATATTATATACGCCGTCGTCAGAATATAAATAATTATATATAATTATAAATAGAATTGAAAATGGCGCGGTAATTCGATAATTCGATTTCAAACTTCAATTGGATGTACCGGGTGCAAAACAATCCGAATTTTAGTGAAACCAAAAACATTAGGATCTAATTGATGATATCTTTCCATCGAATCCGAAAAATCGAAATTTCATAGCGGGGATCAAAAGATATGTCCAGTTGAAAATTCTGAATAGTCGCTATGGAATTCAGGCCCTTAAAAATGGGAATCTTGCAAACGACCTCGGATTTCGACGAAACCACTTTTGTTGGATCCGTGATGTCAAATTATTGCTAGGTTTCAAATTTCATAATTTTTCGATTCAATATGTGAGCGCGGCAAAGGAAAACGCGTTTGACCAGTTCAGTTGATTTTAATCGACTGGAAAATGGCCATTTTTCCAACGGTCTCAGAATTCGACGAAACTAGTTTTGTTAAGACCGTATCGTCAATACGAAGCTAGAAAATATTTTTTTTAGAATTTTTCTAGTTAGTATGTGACCCCAGTAAATTGAAATGCGCGTTCAAATTCAATATATAGAGTTATATGTTGATTTTAACGGAAACTGTTCGAAACGATCGAATCAGCCTGCGGTACATATCCCGTTGTGTTCGGAATGGGGGTAGAACACTAGAGACGACAGTCGTTGGGTTGGATTTCGAGTTCAAATTAAAAGTCAACTTTTCGTGGAGAACTAAATAAAAATAATAATAATTTATTATATAAGTATTCCCCCCCTTACTATGACCGATTCATTACAGAATAAAATTAAATAAAAAAAGGGAGGGGCACGATCGGAGAAGCCGACGCCTACCTCGACAGTCGCGCCCACGTCAGCCTCTTCCGTCGGCCCCCTTCTCTGGCGCCTCCCCTCCGTCCAAACTCCGCCCCGATCCTCTCTCCATCGATCCAAACCCCACCGCGACAGAACCCCCAAATCGACCACCCAAGCCAGTCGCTCCCCTCCTCCATCGCTCGCTGAGCCACCGCGCTCCTCTGACCATACCTCCGACGCCTGGCCAAGCCCTGAAGCCCACCTCTTCCATCGCAGAACCCCCTGACCCACATCAGACGCCGAGACCCCCTTCGCTTCCTCCTTCTTCTCTTCCCTCTCCACCCTCTCCGATTTGGAAGAACCCCCGACTCCAGCGACGCCCTCTTCGACCCCCATTCCTCCTCCTCTTCTTCGATTTAAAACCGTGAGTCTTCTTACTTTATTTTCTAATCTGATTTTGTTTTTTTATAACTTAGATCAGTTTTGTTCGATAAAAGACGATATTTTTAAAAGTGAAAAGACGATATTTTTAAAAAGTGAAAAGACAATATTTTTAAAGGTGAAAAGACGATATTTTTAAAATAGATAAGATTAGATTTTATAAATAGAAAAGGCGAGATTTTTATATATTGAATAGCATAGTAAAAATTCGATTTTTATATATTGAATAGCATAGTAAAAATTCGATTTTTATATATTGAATAGCGAAGTAAAAAATTCGATTTTTATATATTGAATAGCGAAGTAAAAATTCGATTTTTATATATGCAATAGAGAAATAAAAATGTGATTTTTATATATATAGTGACTACGGGCGACGAAAGTGATAAGATGCGATAACGACGAAGACTTCTACAAAAGAAGAGTCAAGATGATGGGATAGCTATCGGTGAGAACTTCTCACTCAAAATCTCTTTTTCTAGTTATATATATATTAGGATGCAGACGGTGTTTAGTAGCCCCCCGACACCCGTCATCCACAGACCATGGATGGCTTGTTTGTTTAATTGTTTGGCTGTGTGGTTGGTTAAATTATTTAGTTTGAATTGAATTGTTTGGTGAAATGAAATTGATTTGATTGATGTGTGAATGGCGTGGGCCTTCACTAGACCGGGGATAAGGCTAGGCCTTGTCCCGTTTCTAGTATCGTGCCGTTATGCCGCCGAAATTTTCTAAAATAAGTTAGAAAAATAAAAATATCATTTTATTTAAGGAATGAACTGAATAGAAATTCATATGTTAAAATAAAATGTTTTATCGTTAAAAATATAATTTTTAACATCAAAGTGAATAAAATAAAATATTCATTTACAAACCGGACGGTTTGTTTATGTACACTGATTTGACTGACATTGATTGGGACGATAAATTTTACACATCGCCCAACTGCACAAATAAAATCTATGTTTGATTGTTTGAAACCCCACACGGGTGTTGGGAGGAAATTTGAAGTTCACTCATCCTGATTGATTAAATATGTCGATCGATTGATTGACAGGCTGTTATAAGCATTAAATATCTATATTTGATGCTTATACAGTGTAGTGCACTTTGGTTGATGGTTGATTATTTTTCAATGCTATTATATACGTGTGATGTATGAAAATCCATATAATTAACATTATATGGTGATTGATTGGGCCTCATTCCAATTGGGAAAATAAAGAATAATATAAAATAAAGGTTCATGTGTTGACAGTACTCATCCGTTGAGATTAGTCACGTGTTGAACGAAATATTTTAATAATAAAATTTACATCTTTATCAATATAAAATAAAGGTTCATGTGTTGACAGTACTCATCCGTTGAGATTAGTCATGTATTGAACGAAATATTTGAAGTAGAAATATTTGAAAACGAAATATTTGAAATAGAAATATTTGAAAAGGAAATATTTGAAATAGAATATTTGAAAATAGAAGTATATGAAGCCGTGTTGATTAGATTGACGCCATTTTGACGTGAACGATATTTATATCGATTTTATTCATTTTAAAATGAATATTGAAAAGTGATTTCGAAATCGAATATTTTGAAATGAAATTTGAATTGAATCGAATAGAAAACCAATTTGAATTGAATCGAATAGAAAACCAATTTGAATTGAATCGAATAGAAAACCAATTTGAATTGAATTGAATAGAAAATCAATTGAATTTGAATAGAATAGAAAATCAATTGAATTTGAATTGAATAAATAACGAGTTCGAATTGAATTGAATAGATAACGAATTCGAATTGAATTGAATAGAAAACGATTTCGAAATGAATTGAATATAAAACGATTTCGAAATGAATTGAATATAAAATGAATTCAAATTGAATTGAAATTTGAATTGAATAGAAATGAATTTTAAAACGAATTTATAAGGAAAAATTCAATTTTGAATTGAATTGAAATGGAAGTTGAAAAATGTTTTTGAAACAAATTCAAAAATATTCATAACATTCGTTTTTAAATAGTAATCGACGAAATTTATATTATATATATTATATATATATAATATGATGGCCTGAATAGAACGCATCGCGCCGCGGCAGTTCATGAATTTCGACCATTTATTTCAAACGGACATTACGAAAGATCCGACTGTCGGATTCTCCTAAAACCGGAACCGTTAGGTTCGTATCGAAAAGAGCTTTCTAACGAATATCAGAAATTTGAAATCTAACGGTTGGATTTGGAGATACGTCCAAATCAAATTCGAAAAGGGTCGCTATAGGTGCAGTTCGATGGCCGTTGTTGGAAATCGACTGTACGGGCCTTGATAAAATTATTAAAAATATTAATAATTTGTGTAAAATCATAAGAAATGATTTGGGAAAAATTGGGATGAAAAACTCCATATTTGAAAAGATAAAAATAGATTTTTATCGAAATGAACTAGTTTTGAACTGAAATTAAAACCCATTTATTTTTAAATAAATAAATTGGTTTTGAAATGGGTTTGAAATAGAATTGATTTGTGGGTTTATCGTGAGCAATGTTTTAAATAACACCAGTTCTTTAACCCGATAATAAATAGAATGTGATTTGGGTTTGTCGTGAACTGTGTTTTAAAAGACATTAGTTCTTTAACCCAATAAAAGGAGTTTTAATGAATCTTCAATTGAATTGAAATGTGGATTGATAATTTAAATTATCAAATTTAGAAAATGAACGAGAATGGAGTATCACCAGTTTTGCTCCAAAGCGATAGTTAAATCTTTAATTAGATTTGAACGTGAAATGGTAATTAATTTTACCAATAACACCCTGGTGTTAGATATGGAGTATTACCAGTTTTGCTTCATGGGATGAATAGGTTGGGATTGGGAAATAAAATAAATAATTACTTCGGTGTGGTTCGCTAATCTCGACTAGTTTGAAAAACCATAATTTGGTTTGAAACGACATCCAAAGGAAGATTAAAGGATAAATTTTAAAGAATTTATCTTGGATAAAATTAATGGGAACCTTTCCCTAAGAATATGAAATTTGCAGTTAGTGGCTGCTGAATTGGAATGAGGCATATGTTGTGTTTGTGTAACATTTGTGTTAATATACGCGGGTTGTCCGGAAAGTCCGGGTTTATACCCATTCTAAATAACCGATTCGACGATAAGTCGAAGATGAAGACGGCGGTAGAAGACCGGAAGTCTTCACATCGTTTGGATAATTACTGACGATCCTGATTGGGCTGTACACCCAAGAGGATGGAAATAGTTGGTGGTCGTCCAGACGTACTTGGAGATGGATGGATATGCGAGGAAAGTGCCTCCGGTTTCGTTCAGACCCAGAACAGACTTGTAAATGAATTGTGTGTCTGACATTGGATTTTATTCTGTGTTGATTGATTTCTATTAAATATACATCTGTTTGGCAGCGGAGAATTTATTCTTTTGCTTAACGCCCTTCTCTGAGACGTACGAGCTCAGAGGTTGTATATCGATGGACATCAGTCGCATGGCATGAATTGCCTGTGTGGCACGCTAAGATGCAATGATCAAGGCTTTTGTTGAAAAGCAGAGTCTTGTGGTTGATGATCAAAGCACGGCCTACGTGGCAACTTTGTGTATAACGTGAATTCGCGAGCCTCACACCTCGGTATGAGTTAAAAACGGGATACGGACTGCAGGGAGAGCACGACGTTTCTTTCTAGCTTTGGTGGTGTCAGTGACTTACCAGCCCTGACATTTATATACTTTTCACCTTTGTGGTTGTTGGAATGCGAGGCGCCTCGATTATAGGTCTGTAAGGACCAGGAAACGTGTGTTCAGGCATAACTAATCCTCTAACGTAAGTGAGGACCGGCCCTGAAGCATCCAGGGGTTGCCCAGAGTGCGTAACCCTGGGACATTTGCTAGAGTGTCTCGAACGCGGAGAGGAGCTTGCCCCTTGCCTCGACTCATGATGGAATCCAATTTCCAATACGAGATATTTCGGTTTTAATTGTAGAACTAGTATGGCGACATAGTAGATGGTAGCTATGCCGCCTATGATTGATATTTATGATTGAAATGTTTTGACACTATGCACTTATTATAGTATCAAATGATTTGTTTTAAACGTATCAAGCATGCTTTGGCTGTTATAAGGGAAAACCCTATCCCCCGACCTGCGTTGCATTGTGTGATAGGACCTGAGTCTTATAATAGCTTCATTTTTCTTTATTTAGCATTGCGCTGTTGTTTTATGCACTGGTATTCTTGGGAGGAAACCCGTTCCGTGTTATACGGCGTGGTCCCTTGATTTACCTAACTTTGAAAATAAAGATTAATAACCGTTTTAGTTCTCACACCAGTTACATGACTGACTGGAGTTTATTGTTTTAACCTAAACTCTGGGTGCCCCTATTTTCCGCACGGGCAACTAGTAGTTTTGGTTTTGCAGATTTATATTCACAGGATCCTGGTTTACAGCTGGAATGATATCCGGAAAGCTCTGTATCCGTATATCACCTTCAGTTGTGCTTTATATTATTTTCCGCTGCTATGTAATTTATTGAAATCTCTGATATTTATCGAATGTAATTTATTCATTTATACTCTGTATATTCTTGTATCTGATGGAATTGTTGTAATAACAATGAAATGTTATTCTGTTTGTGTTCTGATTTGTCCTGTTCTCAAACGATCAGGGGTTTCGAATGGTCTAGACCGGTTTAACGACTGATTCGGATCGAGCGAAATTCCCGGCCGTCACAAACTAGATTACCCCTAGTTTTCCCCAGGCCTACCATCATAACCATATATTCTGATTTTAACGAAAAATATTGTTAACAATACCTTTTCACTAGTTCTATTTCTTGACTAGTCATTTGTAGTCAATAAAAACCTTATTTCATTGTTTTCTTGGACATTTTTAACCATTAGAATGATCTCCACAAAATCCATCAAGTGCTTCTCTTAGCAACCTTAATCCATCTTCAACGTTTACGCATCTCAAATACGAAAGAGCATGCCCCTTCTTATAAAGAATTCCAATTGATATTTCAAAGTTGGAGCTTATCGCTTAATTTACCATACCTCTATTTTGTCCATAAGCAATGATCCTTTGAAAAGGTATTCCATGATTGGTGTAATCCAAATGTTATCATTATGACGACTTGTCCTCAAAGGGTTGGATTTCTCATGTGGGTATTCTTTGTCCATTTCTTTTTCACTCTCTTTCTATGTTAATGCTTATGACCTAGTTTATACCATCATTCCTTTCGTTGTTTGAATGTTTTCTCTTCGCTACTTGGACTTTCCTAATACTCAATTGGGTTGGTTCGTATTTTAGGTTCTCCCCTTGAACTAGCTAACTTGGCTAAGGACTCATTTTTTATTTTTTTCTCCTCTTTGGACTTGATGTATGGAAAATCTTGAAAAATGTGAGAATTTTTAGTACTTCCTTTACATGTTGGGACATTTTGGCATCCTTTGTTTGTTAGACTTGCTTCAACTGGTTCACCATCAGTACACACTAGAAAAAAGTATCCATGGAATTTTGAGTTGTATGGAAAAGGTTAATCTGGCTACCATTGATTCGTAGTCTGCCAAATTGTTTGTTGCGGGAATGTAATTGACTTCCATTTGGGGGTGATTATGAAGAAGTATATTGCCCGACCGCCCCTTGTTTATTGGATGCCTCCATCCACAAATAACTACCATTTAGGCTTTTGATTCTTCTCTTTCTCATATTGGTGTTCGATACACCTTGTACATTCATTAACGAAAATCAGCAGTGTGTCCCATAATAGCTTCTCGTGGTTGATATTTTATACCATATTAGCTTAGTTCAGTTTCCTACTTTACTAATGTGCCTAAAGTTTCAAGTTTTATAAAAGGCTTGTCAAAGAGGAGAATTAGGAATGTACTTGGAAATATGATCTATGTTTCCGGGCTGTCAATATTAGGAATTTTGGTAATTTTTCTAAGATCAGGTATTAAGTTTCAGCATCCTTCTACCCCTTACTCACATATTGGCTTAAAAGCTATATTTTATTTTCTTCTATGATCAAAACCGAGCTAACGACATGCTCTAAATTTTCCATATACAAATTCGAATTTTCTCTGTATATAGCGCTGGATAGTATGGATGGTTTTCCAAATGGTTCTTTAGCTTTTGGAATGCTTTCTTGCAATCCTCTCCCCATCCGAAGTTCTTTTTCTTCTTAATGAGATTAAAGAACAAGACATATTTATCAATTTCTTTGGAAATGAATATAGTTAAAGCTACAACTTTACAATTTAGGCTCATCAAATCCTTTCTTGTTTTAAGCCCATCCATATCCTTGATTTCTTTAATCTGTGCGGGGATAATTTCTATTCCTTGAGCACTAACAATATAACCTAGAAACTTCCCTAAATGGACTATAAAGTGGCTTTTTGAGGATTTAGCTTCATTTGATGCTTTATCATTACCTCAAACATCTCCCCAAGGTACTTTACATGATCCTCCACTTCATGAGAATTTACCAACATGTCATCCACATAAACTTTCATGTTCCTTCCAATTTGATCATGGAAATCCTATTGACAGTCCTTGAATGTAGCCTTAGCATTCTTTAACCGAAAGGGCATAGCCTTGTAGAAAAATGTTCCCCAATCAGTAATAAAACTTGTGTACTCCTTATCTGATTTGAACATTGTTATTTGGTTATAACCTAAAGAGGCACAAGTTTGCCTCTTGTCATCAGACTTTTTCACTATTATCGGGTTTGCAAGCCATTCGGATAGAAAACTTCCGAGTAACACGCTCCCAAGCAACTTTTTGACTTCTTCTTTTAAAGCATCAACTCATACCTTATTGAATTGCCTTTTCTTTTGTTGGACATGGGTTACATTCAAATCAATATTAAGGGAATGACTAATAACTGATGAATCAATATGACCATTCAAAGTCATCCATACTTTCTTTGAAAAAATGGATCTAATCAACATTTAAGTTTGACTCCAAATCTTTTCCTACTTTGACTACCTCAGCTAGATCGTTTGAATCCATATATACCTCTTCAAGGTCCTTTGTTGGTTCAATGCATTATAATTCTCAATTGCAATCGAATCTGTAATGATTTCATCCTACTTCACAAAATTCATATTGAGTTTATTCCTTTTCCTTTCCTGCAAGCTGCAATTTTCTTTTTCATGCTTACTAGCTTTGTTAGTTCTTACTTTAGCTTCGAATGATGGACGTAAAGATCCATCATCCGAAGAATAAAAAATAGTAGAGAGTCAAAGTAAGCAAATACACCCTTTTGTATTGATTTAGGGTAGCAAAGTACGTTTTCATGGAACTAAATTGTTTTCTTTGATTGTTCCCAAACTTTCTCGATAAGAATTTTAACATTAGATATTTAAAGGGCATAAAAGAATTGACTTCATCCAAAGCATGATGACCAAAGAAAGAATTATTAAAGGGAGGTTGATTCATCACCATAAAAAGTGTCTCGAATGTCCTACAATAAGGTGATAGGCCCATTTGCACCATCTACCTTACTTACCCTATTATAGTGGATCGTTTGTTGTTGAACCCGAAGATAGGCTCTAGGCTTGGCTTTAGCTTTCCTTCAAGGGTCCTCATTTAGTTGTAAGAATGTTTAAGATGACATTGACTATACTTCCAGTATCCACTAAAATTTTTGAGACCATCGAAAGTATAATTTGAGCTGTGGTCATTAAATAGTCATTATTAGGATGGTGAATTATTTTTTGCAGTTCTTAGGGTGTTACAACCAATGTATGAATTTGAATGCTCTATTGAGGATTCTTGTAGGGAATCTCTTCATGAACTGAGACTATTCCTTCTTTTGCCACCCTTATATCCTGGCTCCTCAGCTATTTCCTACAATGTGTGGTCCATTAAGAATCACATCAATTTGGCTAATTGGTTGGCTTAGGTTCAGCATATCCTCATTATTAGTAGCATTCACAACAATGTTAAGGGGACTTTGCAGTCCTTCTTCAGTTCTGGGTGCATTTTGATTACCTTGAGGAAACTTCTTCAACTAGACCTTACGGATCAGCCTTTGAATAATTACGGCACACGCTTTGCATTTGTTTATCTTGCGACTATTTTCCATGTGACAAGCGCAGTAGTTATCTCCTTTCTTAACCTTAGGATTAGTTCAATTGAAGGAATTTGGGAAATCCACTTTCCCTTTCAAGATTGCATAAATGAAAGACAATGGTTTTTCCAAAGGCATTGAATTGCTATTGGTTTCCTCCTATAACCTTCTCTTATGACCCCGATTAAAGATGTGTTTTCCACCTTCTCTCCTCAAAGGAATTTTCTTCTTAGCATAATATATCTTATATACCTGAATGTATTCGAAAATGAAACTCTTATAAGTCTTTGCACTCATTCACAAAGAGGTCTTTCCTAATGTTGAGTTTTCTATTAATCCAGAATGGACAGCTACTAGCCTGTCTCTTCCCATACCTTTCACCTTTAATGACTCGACGTTAAGCCTCTTAAGGTAGTCACCAGTGACTCCCCTTATATTTGTTTTATGTTTTCCAGAACTTTATAATGACCAGTGGGATATTTGCAAATATAGAAGTAGGAAGAGAATTCATAAGGGAATTTCTTTCAAGAATAAATGGTTCTTTCACGACATTGCTGATACTATTTGACATCTACTTCTTGGAGTACTATTGGAAATAGTCGACATCATACAACCTCTATTGCATTGTGAAGATCCATTTAACTATCAAATGGTCACTTGGGTCAGTTGTTCCTTGATATTTTATGATAGAGACTTTGACAGGTGATGGGATTGGTGCCTCCATAATTTTGCTAATAAAAGGTGCAACCTGTTAATTATCATTAAGTGGTTCATCCAAGTTCCACTTTCCTTTTGAAGTGAGTTGATCATTGATAGTCTTTCCTATTACATCTTTTATGCAAGCTTTGATGTTAGGATAAATTTTCTAGTTTGGAGGGTATACTTCAAAAGTTGTCTGCCTAGTTGTTCCATGTTGCTCTTCAATTTCCCTTGATAATCGACCTTAACTGTCACTTAATTATGCTTTTTAGATGATGAATGATCGATTTTCTTTTTCTTTCGGGTAAGCTGGGCTTTAAGTTTATCCTAGAGGTAATCACTTCCTCATTTTCCGTGGCCTTCGTATTATTAGTATTCTTAGAGGACCTTTGAGCAAGAACTTCATCAAGAAAACCTTGCACCGATAACGATTCTTGTTCTAGGTATTGAACTCTATTAACATTTGCATTTGGTTGGACTGTGTTGAATGGTTTTCCAGGTGTGGTGCCTTCCAAGCTGAAAGATGGTGTCATATTTTCCTCTAATGTAATGATATTGCCTGTTTCCTCACTTATCATGCTAAAACTTTTTGACTTCATTTTCCTATGACAATTTAAACACCCATAATTAAACCATAGGAAGTTATCACAAGGTCAGAGGTTCAACCTCTCCCTTTAGCACCAAAATGTTAACGATAAAGTTTGTTAAAATCCAAAGTCATGTGAAATAGAATAAAATCAAAAGATTAAATGTTTTCAACTTATTCCATCTTCACTATTTGAAAGGAAACGAGCCCTTCAACAAGGATTATAACGGTTCCACTCGATAAATTCTTTCGAGAGACTTGTTCCTTAGTGTTTATGAGGTTTTCTTGGATAATACTTTACCTGTCAAAAGCATCCTTTCGATTGAAGTACAACGAAAGGAATTTATTTTGAGGTGTTAAGAGGGCTATCTTGACGATCCCTTTCAAATTAGACAAGCTAACTTAGGATTATTACTTTGACTTTTGATAAAGTCAAAGGATTTTCCAAAAGAGAATCCAAAGAGCTCATCTTCCCTTATTAAAACCATTTCTAATATGGGTTTGACTTTTGACTTGGTCGGAATTCATGTTCTTGAAGCCTTATGGATCAGACCCCTTATTGGAAAATTGATTCAAAAGATTCCCCCTCGAAGGCCCATTACCATTAAAATGGGTTTGACATTTAGTATAGATAAGAACATAATAATATTTGAATTGATCACTATGCTGCGAAGCTGAGCAATGGAAATCATACGAATCCTAAAATTTTAGAACATAATCGATTCATATCAATAAAGCATGTTCTTAATACCATAGAGATTTTGAATAGTTTATTAACTTGCATTTGAAGACTAAACCATTCACATAAGCAATGTAACATAATTTAAAATTATAGAAAGTTAAGAAAAGAAGCTTATATCCTGTACAATTGACTAATAGTATCCACAAGTTACTGATTACCAATCCCCTCTCTTGATTTTGTATTGCCATTGGAAATAAGATTACAAGAATAGAAATCCCACATTTAATTTCAGAATTTAAGGTTTGCACTTCTCAATTTCGGATATACGTTTTTAGAATGATTAAAAATCTATCTCGATCTCGGACATCTAGGGTCCTATTTATAGGTGCAGGTTCACTTTCGCCTTGGTGCTTTCATTTCTGTTCTTATGATCAAATTTAGGTGGAAGACTGGCAGCAATGGCCCTCCGTTCCACGTATTAGGGCTGTTGACTCATTCGAACATAATAAGGAAAAAGAAATTTCAAGTGGTAGCTTCACATGAATGTTTTTAGGCAGACTTTGTCTCCTTTGAAAGGTCGTCTTTCGCTTCTTCAGAAGCTTGATGTGTTCAAAACATGAAGGCCAAATGCTTGTAGAAGAAGGACATCTTTAAAAACCTTTATTTGATGGTCTTGATGTTGTTGATTCCGAGCAACATGTTGTTATTAGATGATTCAACCCTTTTGAAATGGTTGGTTGCTACATAATCAATTGTTTTGAAGGGGGTGTTTTATCTCAGGTTAATCTCCTTCACTATTATGGTAATGCAATGAAGCCCCTTTCATTCAGATGGCTTTTCTCATTGGAAGGGATATTCTTAATATCCCTAGGTTACTTGAGACCTTATGCTTCATTAAAGTACTGGGAGATTGCCCCTTCGACTCCTTCAAAGGGTGATGATGTCGTCGAAAGGGTTGTTTCTTCCATCCTTCTCAAAAAATGTGTCGTTCCTTGGATTTTATCCTTCGACTCCTTTGAACAACTTATTTTGTCGTCATTTGCCTTCCCTTAGCTTTACATAGCTTTAGATATAATTGAAGACTTTGATGGTAACACTACCGATTCGAAAGGCTTGTCTGGCTTTTGAACGGGTCGAATTTGAAGTGTTTAGTATGATTTTCACTTGCCTCTCTTTTGCACTTGTCTTTGGAGCTTTCGAAGTCCTTTCCTACTTTTTTTAGAAGCAGTTATCTTAGGCTTTCGATAGCCTTCTTTCATACTTTTATCTTGGAGTGTATTTTGGCTAACAATAGACGCATATAAGTAAATAAGTAAAAAAAAGAGGTAAAAAGGGAATAAAAGTAAATATGAGACACATATTTATAATGGTCCGTCTGTTAACTAAGCACGCATCCACTTTATAAGTTTGTTTATTCTCCTTCTATCAATTACAAGTTGTCTGATTATAATCAGTTGAATAAAGAAGAACCACAAGTACATGGGCTGATTAGAGTATACCATAATAGCCATATGTGATATTGTGTGGAAGAAGAAGGGTGAAGATATATTTCAACAGCGTAATGGTATGGAGAGACCAGATCCTCTTTATGTTGTAGACACACTGATGTTTATAGAAGATCGAAGATGGGTTGAGCCAGACTGCTACGCTAGAAGGTTATCACTTAGGACATGAGGCCACATAAGAAGTTTCAGGGTCATTTAACTCAACCCAATCGATCGGTACCAATCCATGGCTTATGGATTGGTACTAATCCATAGTCTTAAGTCATATGACCATATGGTTGGTTTGATTGGCTCTCCTATCCTTTTGTGGTGTCTCCTACAAAGTTTCATGTGATTTGTACTTTGCTTCATTGTATTTCATACTCAGGTCATGTTGAACTGCTTTCCAGACTAGACGATTCATCAATAGCTTGAGCTAGGGACATCATAATACTATCAAACTTGGAGGATCCCTTGGAGGAGTAATGAAGATCATGGAGGTGTAACCCACAATGGGTTGCAAGCAGCTCCTACGAATCGATACTGATCCGTCTTCTTTGCTAGTTTTTGAATGATTTTCTACGAGCTCCATCTTAGTCATCTTCTAGATGTCCTTGTCGATCTTCGGATGATTCCTACTTTGTTTGTACTTTTAACATTTGTGGACTTTCAATCGATAAGGAGTCGGGTAAGCAATCCGCTTAATTTTACCTCGTAATCAAATGAATATTTAACATTATAGTCCAATGTTCCAATTTTTATATACTACCCCTTTGAACAAGTAACTTGCCACTCGTAAGTTGTATTCGTACAACTTTATGAATTCAATCCTAGCTGTGGACAGGAGAACACACAATCAAAGATATATTATGTTACAATTTATGTTCAAATATCCACTTACATTGATAAATTGTTCATCCATATAGATGTTTAAAGAGAATTTGTCATATACATGCAGAGTCCTTGCACTTCCTTGTACTATGAATTAGTAAATAGTTGTACTATAATACTTAATATATTATATTTTTTGTGTCCAAATTCAATTAATGGAAAATAATACTAAATTATTTTTCATGATGTCAAGACGGTCGACTCCCAACCCACCGTTGCATGGAAATGACCGAACTGAAAAATGCGGTAGGCAAATATAAAAATTACAGATACGAAGAGCACCTTCCGTCAATGCTACAATTAAAAATTAAAACAAAACACAAAGTTTACTTCTTCGAACATAGATCTCTTCTCCCTCCTTGCAAGAAGTAAAATTCAATTTCAATCGCATATCGTAATGACATCAAAATCACCCACAACTAGATTCTTCACAATCGGCCTCGTGGCCTCATGGTACTCCTCGAACATAGGCGTCCTCCTGCTCAACAAATACCTCCTGTCAAACTACGGATTCAAATACCCAATTTTTCTCACCATGTGTCACATGACGGCATGCTCTTTGCTGAGCTACGTGGCGATTGCGTGGCTGAAACTTGTGCCGATGCAGACCATCAGATCTCGTGTTCAGTTCTTCAAGATCTCCGCTTTGAGTTTGATTTTCTGTGGATCTGTGGTTAGTGGAAATGTTAGTTTGAGGTACTTGCCTGTCAGTTTTAATCAGGCGATCGGTGCTACTACGCCCTTTTTTACTGCCGTTTTTGCCTATTTTATGACCGTTAAGCGGGAGGCTTGGTTGACTTATTTTGCACTCGTGCCGGTTGTTACTGGAGTCGTTATTGCTAGCGGGGTAAGTTCTTTATTTTTTAGAGGCTTTATGGCATGTTCAGAACTAATAGAGCATTCAAATAGACAGAGTGCGGATATGTGTACTTTTCTATTTTCCAAGCTGAGTGTGTTGCTCTTATCACTTTTGCTCGTACTCCATGGGGTGAGACAGTATGGGTGAGAAATTCAGTCATATTCCATAGACAGTATTGGTGAATGTGAATGTTAACTAATTATACCAGTTGGGATGTGTTGTCCTTATGAAGAAAAGATTGGGTTTTCAACGGAAGATATATTTTTAAGCCTTAGACATGAGCCTAAGTTCGTTTGTTCTAACATTGTAGCCTTGTAGGACTACTAGTTAATACTGGATAACGTCTATGATATATCATCTCACATGCCAAACTTCAAAAGATGTATTTTTTTATTTTGTTTTATATTTGTTGAAAATGGGTTATCCAAATTTATCATTTGGAATGTGTCAGCGATGTTTGTACCTTATCCAGTCAAATATCATAAAATGACTTGAACTCCCATATTTACATAAAAATTAGTTATGTATGCAAACATCAGGCGTGCACACACAATTGTTTAAAGTGCCAGAATAAGTAAATATTTGCATCTTTTATTGTTGTTCATGAGTTTTTATAAATTGCCAGCAAATTTACTATCATCATGTCAACCTTATCTTGATATTTTTTTAACCGAACCCATGCCTATACCTGACAAATATTTTATTACATGCTGGTATAAACTACTTGGATTTACTTGACGATCTTCAGCTGGCCAGCCATATATCTATGCACTGTGAGAAGTAAATGCTTGTGTATATTGCTTAGAACTCAAAATATTCTAGAAGGACGATGTTCTTAGTGAAACTGTTTTTCATCCTTTCTTACCTAAAAAGTTAACTGTACATATTTCGTACTTCACATAAACACAGTTTGAGTTCATCATCATCCCTCCTTTTTGTATATCAGATGGGTCTAATGTGTTACACAATTTTCAAATTGCCACAGCGTAACTTTAAGTTTTATTACTAAAATGGAATATATTGGTTATGATTAAAAATGATGGTAATTTTCAATTGTATTCTAATTTATATTTTCAATATAGTAGTCTGTTTCTAATGTATACAAATTTTTGACGATTGAATTTAAAATAAATGCATAATTACTAAAGGAAATCATTTGTATTACGTGATTGCTGTCTATGGGAAAATTAAATTTCGGACATTATTTAGTATTATTCTATTTTTTTAATTGTCAAAATTTAATTTATTCTAAGAATGTATCAAACTTCAAAATTTACATAATTTTGTGATAGTGTCATGTCTCACATCATAGAATATGAGATATTTTGACTTGTATATAATCCATTAGTCCTTACAAGCTAGTTTTTGGGTTAAATTATACCTAGTGTGGTCGTATCTATTCATGCTTTCATCGAATAGATGGGGAAACCAACATGCTAAGATTAAAATACCGATAGATGGGTGAAGTCGTCCAAAAGAGAAAATGGTCACCCTCAGGTCAGTGTCGATAATGTGGTCCAATGTGAGCGTTGGACTTCTGAAGAGTGGTGGAAGATCATGTCTCACATTGTAGAATATGAGATATATCGACTTGAATATTACGGTACCCATTAGGCTAGAGCCTAGAGGTGAGTTCTATCCAATGTGATCATATCACATTGCCATATAAAATTTTGATTATTTTCCATCTCATTTCAATCTTCGATTGTGTTTTTTTTTTTTAATTTTATTTTAAAATTCTGTCAGAAAAATCATGTTTAACATTCACGTTCCAGCATAAACATGTTGTCAACTGATTATCTTGTACTCTATTTAGTTGGTGGCATAGGCTAGATGAAATAACATTCACAGTGAACTGTAATTACTTATTACTAAAGAGGAAGCCACTAATGTCATCTTGGGATAACAGAAAGCTAACTCTAGATTTGTTGTTCTTAAAGGTCTGATCAACAAGACCTTCTGGGATATTCACAAATGATTATATGAATGTAATTAATTCCCAACCAAGTGTTTATGTATTGGAGCAATTCTCTAATATCTAGATGATAAAAATTTCTTGAGCGGATATTTGTTTTCGATTGGATATTCCATAATGACCACTTAGTTGCTTTTGCTTATTAAAGGCATATGGCAATATGAAAACCTGAACCAATACATAAAGACTTATTAGAAGCTAATCATAGATTCGAAAATTCGCTGCATTGTATAGTCATTGTTTATATATACCTTTACATAACTGTTATCCGTAATGAACTTCTGTTGGGGTATCTCTTAACCATATTGGATAGGTTGAATCTTCTTCTGCTGATGGCTTCTTTTAATAGGAAATAGTTATTGGAAAATGATGCTAGTATCGGTAACCTGAAGTCGATATGTGCAATTTCGATTCATTGTAGTACGTATACATATGTCGCACGCACCCATATATGTATGCCATCTGTAAATTACAATGGTCAAATCACTATATAAAATAACCATATATTTTACATGGGTTTTCTAGAACTTGCAATGCACGTGCATGCAAAATTACCCTTTTAGAATGATCTGTGATCATTAAATTTCAAATATATATATAATTTTTACAAATATAAACTGAAAAAGTACATCTAACATATATTTTAATTCAATAACTTGTGTCCTGAAAAAAAGTAAAATTTGAATGAATTGACATAAATTATGATTTTGTTTTCTGTTCCTAACTAATTTACCAATCACAGTGAAAAAGAAATTTCCATTATAAATGCAAGACTCTCTGACATAATTTGAAAATAAAAATGAGATTAAGGACATGTTGCGAGATGCCCAATAAACAGATTTCGATCAGAATAATTAACCGAAGAAATCAAATAATTTTTTTGATAGATTTGCTACGAACCAATATAATTAGTTAACATTCACCCAGTTTTTTTTGATAGATTAGTTATGAACCTTTTTTGAGACTCTTTAACTTCCACTGAATCAATGTCTAAAAAGTTGTCAAATGCTTTGTTGCCAGCACCCTTTTTTTTTTTTTATGGCAATGTACTCTTCGAGTGTAAAACGTGTCAAAAATGAACCTTGCCTAACAGATACCAAAATTGTCATATTCCGATACTTGAAACTTGTCTCGTTGCTAGTATCCATGCAACCTAAGTGCACGTGGTCAATGTTGAACTGACGACATTGCATGTGGAAAAAAAATAAAAAAATTGTAACAGAAGATGAGTAGGGTTGGAAACATTCCAAAGTGCAGTTTGCAGAGTACCAACCTTTATATTACATCTCATGGTCAATGACTCGTGAAAAATGATTGAGCCTTAAGGTAGATGTTGAAATAAACGGAAGTACATTACAATTAAATATAGCTTAGTAATTTGCATTTAATGCCATATGGCAGTTTGCTTTATCTTATGCAAACTTTGCTGGCAACTCTTACATCATGGTTGTTACCTAACTGGGGTCCGGCCCTAAGCTTGTTATGTTCATCAGGATTGTTGATTTTGTCTTATTCACTCGCTTATGTTGAAAATTTGGTTAGGTTTTTTTTTTTTTCCAATATGAGTTGCTGATTCTCTTTTACTTAATTCTGTAGGGAGAGCCAAGTTTCCACTTGTTTGGGTTTATTATGTGCGTCGGGGCAACTGCTGCTAGGGCACTTAAATCAGTTTTGCAAGGAATTTTATTGTCTTCCGAAGGGTAATTTAATTATTGCAATTTCATGCAGCTTACTATCAAAGTGTTTCATGTTCATATAACTTGCCTATTACTTAATACTAGTTCTAAGTTGTCCTCTACTTCCTCCTTTTGCTTACAACACCCCCCCCCCCCCCCTCCTTTTCTTTTGAATGTTATTCCTGATGGTCATTGACACCTAAGTCCAACTCATACTTCTATATTAAGGATGGCCTTTTTGTATTACAATAAGAGAAGCCTATGTGTTTCCACCTGTTGAGGTTTAAGACTTGAACAAATCTCTTTGAATATGTATTTATTTCAAGCGAATGTTAT
Source organism: Allium sativum (assembly GCA_030737875.1). Classification (NCBI taxonomy): domain Eukaryota; kingdom Viridiplantae; phylum Streptophyta; class Magnoliopsida; order Asparagales; family Amaryllidaceae; genus Allium; species Allium sativum. Next base: position 194,855,966 of record CM060910.1, on the reverse strand, counting down.
TTCTGGATGCAATTCATGAAGATCCGTACGTATCTGGGAGCCTTGTGCATGTTGTGCTCTTTTTTCACATCATAAACCTATGATGAAGCTGGTGTACCTTTTGCGTTCTCTTTAAACTTTTGAAATTTACCTATTTGACTTTGAAACTTCAGTTTTACTTAACTGTACAGTAATAATGTATAATTGTTAGCAAAATTTTCCGTTTTAGCCGCTGGTACTCTAATTTCATACAAGGTTTAATTAGTTACAATTTGGTATTGATTTGAGGAAATTCAATCTCTTGTGAGGGCATTATATCTATATACTGGTATATAATATGTTTAAAATAAAAATATAAAGCAACAAAATATTTTTAAATAACCACCGTTATGCTGAGGTTCACCTTGTCACTCTTGTTATAATAGGGAGAAGCTTAATTCTATGAACCTGCTCCTGTATATGGCACCTATTGCAGTTGTTCTCCTTCTTCCTGCCACAATTATAATGGAGGAAAATGTGGTTGGCATTACTATAGCGCTTGCTAGAGAAGATGTTAAGATTATTTGGTACTTGCTGTTTAACTCATCCCTAGCATATTTTGTGAACTTGACCAATTTCCTGGTAACCAAACACACCAGTGCTCTAACTCTACAGGTATGGTGTATTCAATGAAACTTTCTATTCCCTATAGCATTCACCAATTATGCTGCTAGCAGATCTAATGTTTGACCCTTTTTCTTGTATTTCCATAATGATGTCATGATGTGCACTAATGATGTAGAAAAAGCTTTAAAATGCAGGGAATGAAAACATAACGATTTTAAAACTATTAACAGCCAAGTTCTTGAAATGCAGATTTTAAAACTATTTCCCTCTTATCTTACGTCTTCTATCTGGTTTAAGTTAATGGGTGTACTGAAGAGATTATGTAGAATCCCTCCATAGGTTATGACAACGAAAATTCACATCCTACATCTTGTATGTATGATTTGTTTTATCGAAGTTGATGTTTGTGTTGCACTTGTATAAAGTAGGACTACCTTTTAGTTTCATGAACTTGCATATTTTAACATTACAGTAATAGCCATGTAAACATCCTTTCCAACTTCTATTTATATGTCATTTAGTCTCACATTTTCTGTAATGTTCAAATCCTTTGAAGCTGTTCATTTTTTACAAGGGACGATGATTATGTTATGTATGGACTACATTGGCCGTTTTATATATTAATACTTGATATTATAATGTAGTTGAGATTTTATAACAGGGGAATCTGTAAATTTTGGTAAAAGAATTCAAGCATGGATCTGGAGTTTATGTTAGAAAAGGGAATAGTGGAAAAATAAGTTGTCTTGTATCAAATGAGTTTTGATACAAGATTATGTATGCCTCGAATGCACATTTCAGATAAGGATTAAAATTTGGAATGTCGTTAATGAGTTTATCTTAGTGGCACATGCTTTGCTAGTAGGTAAAATATACCAATATTTAGCTGCCATAGAAGTGCATCTAGTTTTAACATGTTTGACTTGAAAATTATATCTAAACTACCATAGAAACATATACAAAAAACTTGGGTTTTGAAGAAATTTAAAACGAATAATGCCTAATGATATGAAGTTAATTAGGCATGATATATAATAAAGCGATATGATGAGAATTCCTAACGTACAGATCCCAAATTATCTAGTTTATCTGATTCGAATAATGCCACAAATTGCTAATGTAGTGAAATAATTAAAAATAAATATCACAATGTTTCGCCCAGATTTGGTCAATTTGGTCTACTACTGCAAGTCAGCAAGCCTTCAGTTAATTTAATTAATAGATTAGAGGTTACAACCTATTCGATATTACAAGATCTAAACTTTTAGCATGGTGGAAAATGTAGATCTGATCTGATAAATAAATTTGGTAAAGGAAACAATGATGGATATATACTTAGAATTGTTAATTAATCAGAGAGGGAGGCTAGGATTATTTTGCTCATTAAGGACATCATTCATCAGATTAGAAAGAGAAAACCAATCAACTGTGAATTTGCTTGAAATTTCAGGCTTCTGATGGCATCCCAAAAAAAAAAAAAAAAAAAAGGAAAAATATCCTGAAGTGCTAGTATTGACTATTTGTCACTTAACTGCAACAGCTAGAAGACAAACAGCAAATTTATTTTAATTTTTAGATAGAAGATGGATTGAAGAAGTAAAGTCCACAATTCAGTCTGTCTTGATCCGTTTTAAATTCTTTTCATAAACTATACCTCAAATGCTGTTAGACCTTTTCAATTTTCAATTTTCAATTGCTGTTTTTTTTTTTAAACAATAAATAAAAATAGCTTGCTAAATAATAATAATAACCACTTGGATTTATCTTACAGAAAGCATGTAGAAAACTTTTTCATCTTGTTGTTTCTGTTCTGCTTGTCTATTGCATGTAAAACTTAAATCCTACTTCAAATGTGCACAAATTTTTTTAGTGGTTTTTAAACTTGCAAGGTTTGCTGAACTCAGTACAATAACTTTTTACTATGCCCAAATAAGATAGGAAACAACGTTGGTGGAGGAAAAACAATTACTCAACAATGTGTGTGTGTATGTGTGTGTGTGTGTGTGTGTGTGTGTGTGTGTGTGTGTGTGTATATATATATATATAGGGAGAGTTTCGTTACACCTCTTAAATTGCAACTTAACTTTCTCCCGAACCTCAACCATTCATTCCCCCGCTCATTCTCTCTCTTAGAGCATACCCAGCAGCTGCTTGAGTTCAGGTAGGAGGAAGCAAAAAAATAGCGTCAATCATCCCCTACTCACCCAGCAGTGAGTGGGGAAAAAAATTAAAAAAATTAATAAACGTTAAACGGGATTCAGTTTCCCGTTTAACGCATACATTTCTTTTTTTCATTAACTACAGGTCCCTAAACGACAATCAGAAATCCGTTTAGGGATCCCCACTCAGAAAAAATAGCGTGAGGAATCCCCACTTTCTCTTCTCCCTCACACTTCATTCCCCACTGCTATAGCGTGATGGAGGAAGAAAGAGCGTGAATCCTCCCCATTTTCTCCCCGATTCACACTGCTGGGTATGCTCTTAGTAGAAAGAGAGAGAATGAGTGGGGGAATAAATGACTGAGGTTCAGGGGGAAAGTTCACGTACAATATAAAAGATGTAGCGGAACGCTGCCCTCTATATATAAGAGGTGTAGGGAAAGTCTACGTAAGCACAAAATTTTGATACAAATTGGATTGCCCTCTGAATTCCGCCTCTCACCTAAAGACAAATTAATCCAACGGTTGAGATTTTATATCCCCTAATTTGTGTCAAATATTTGTGTTCAAATAGCCGTTCTTCTATATATGTATGTGTGTGTGTATATATATATATACACACACACATACACATAGAGAGAGATGGGATCAAGAGCACCCCCAAATAGTGCAGCACCCCTATAGCCCTCCGATTTCCATCATACATTCATGTTTCTCTCGCACTAATTTTCTCTTCCTCCACTAACTTATTTAATTATATATATTTGGCTACCGTTGGAGTGCAAAAGGGGTGCCTAAAAAATGGGGTGTTATATAACCCCTTCATATATGCGTATGTGTGTGTATATATACATATATATGTATATATGAGAATGTTCTGCTACACCTCTTAGGCTACACCTTTATCTTCCACTGAATTCCAATTAGGGCTGTCAATGAGTCGAGTCGGGTTCAGGTCGGGATCAGGTTGATTTATAAACGGGTCGAGTCAACCCATTTACTAAACAGGTCATTTTTTCTCAACTATAACCCGACTTGTTTATAAACGAGTTGACCCGACCCGACTTGTGTAACCCGTTTAACTAAACGGGTCGGGTTGGGTCAGGTTTACCCGTTTAACCCATTGATAAATATTGCCCACTAATATAAACAACAAAAGAACCAAATCACTAATAGGCAACACTATTATATAATCACCAACAAGTAGCAAGTTATAAAATCACCAACAGACAACCAACACATATAAAGCATAAAATCACCATATTCAAAAATCATTCTCCATACAAATATATGGGCATATGCATAGATAAATACTAACAGTTTGGAAGAGATACGCTTGCTATAAATAAAAATGTAAAATATAACTAACAACATACAAGAGTAATTATAAAATATAACAGCTTACACAAGAGTATATGGGCATATTGATTACTGCATACATAAAAGACTAACACTAACAACCTACATAAAATACTAACAGTATGGAAGAGATACAACATATAATCGGATTTGGCGGATCAAATTCGGGTTACCGACCAACCCGTTTATAAATGAGCCAAATTCGGGTTGATCCGAGAATGATCCGCCAACTAAACGAGTCGGGTCGTGTAGGAAATTGACAGCCCTAAATTTCCAACAACTCATTCCGATTTTAATATTAATTATTTCTCTCTTTCCACCGTGCTGTATAATTTAATTCAATCGGAGAGGGAAATAATGAATATTAGAATCGGAATTAGTGGTTGGAATTCAGTGGGAGATAAAGATATAGTTTAAGAGGTGTAGCGGAACATTTCCTTATATATATATATAAAATTACTAGTAGGGTCTACTTATGTTCTACATATGATGGATTTCAGACATGATTTGTGTTTCTGATTATACAATCAAATAAAATCAATTCCATAAATAATATTTTCGTTGTCTTGTAAAATAATAATGCACTCATCAAAATCCTAAGTGATTTTTTTATTTATAAAAAAAACTGTTTGTTTATTACCAAAGTTAGGGAAGTACAAAAGAAAATGACAATTGAAAAATATAAACCTCTAACAATGAACTTACATAGCATTTGAGGTAGAGACTATTTGTAGTAAAGAGCAGGTTGAATTGTTGACCGCCTTTTGTAATCGTCTCGAGATAGGTTGTTCAATGCAGAAATGCACAAGACAACTTGCTGTGTTAACAGCTTATTGAAGTTGTTAATATCTGGTAAAGCAGTTGACAGCTTGAGTAACCCATCAACAACTCAAGTAACATAACATGCTGATCGGTTGCTAGGACCAGTTGGCCAATGATTTTTCTGACTGGACTCTAGGTTTTATTTTTCTTATCCTAAACTTCTATTATTCATCTTTATGTCTATCGTTTACTCAAATCATATATTTTACAGCTTCATATGTACAATGCTACCATGACAATTTAACTGGATGAAATTCTACTTCCTATCACACCTCTTCAATAGGGTAGGACACACTTGGCTAGCGAGTTTCAACTTCGCTATAACCCAGTAATCAAGTCTTCTAGTGCTTATGAAGGTGAACCAAGAATCAATCCTGTCCATCCCTAAACAATCCTTGTGTGCCATTGAGTTTGCACCACATGTTGCCCTGAACACCTTAACAAGCAAATTAAAAGTCTGAAGAATAGCCAAACTCATTGTCAAAATTAACTTTGCTATCTATCAGTCAGAAACAAATCATAAAGTTTCTCCTATGTATTTATGATGGCAGTGCTTGCTATAATATTGTTTGTCCATAATCGACATGTACCTACTCATTGTACCAACAGCATGCTGAGCCAAGGTTTGTGTTTTACTTGCATCAGCTCACTGTACCAACTGCATGCTGGCCCAGTCTACTTTGCCATGTCCTTTCATGTTGGAAATATACTGCTATAAATCATGAACCAGAAACTCTCTGAAGTTGAATTCGATTCACAATATTCGTTCTGCATATTACAATTTTTTCATGTCAAACTCTTAGCCTGGTTGATTTTTCAATTCGTCAAATCTAGCAATAAGCAATCAACATATCATCAATATATTAATATATTTTGCTGTTGCATCCTGGAGTAACCACATTGAACATTAGAGAGACAACAATAGGCCTGTGCACATAATCTGACTTACTTTTGTTCTTGAACACTGAATGATGTATGTAAAGCTCTTCGTTGATATCTTCATGCAATACTGACGTTGTGAGTTGTGACATCATATCATTCCAACTCTATGCCGTATAATTCCAGTTGATAAATTCCAAATGAATTTGCCATAACAATAGAAGAAATAATACCATTATACTCTTCTTCTTCTTCTTCTTCTTCTTCTTCTTCTTCTTCTTCTTCTTCTTGTGTCTAGACTCTAGAGATTAGTTGAGCACATATACAGATTTGTTAGGCTTATGCACATTATCTGGCTTACTTTTTTTTTGAACTCTGAATGATGTGTATAAATTTCGTGATTGGTATCTTCATGTAATACTGACGTTGTGACGTCATGTTGTTCCAACTCTATGCCATGTAATTCTAACTGATAAATTTCAAATAAATTTGCCATAACAATACTCTGCTGCGGCTCCTCCTTGTTTTTCTCCTTATCCTTCTCCTTCTGCTTCTCGTCCTTTTTCTCCTTATTCTTCTCCTTCTGCTCCTCCTATGTCTTCTTCTCCTTCTCCCTCTGTGTTTTCTTCTCCTCTTCCTCCTGCTCCTGCTCCTCCTGCTTCTCCTCCTCCTCCTTTTTTCTGCTGCTTCTCTGTCTACTTTCTGCTCTTTATCCTCCTCCTTCGCTTTGGCATTCTTCTCCTTACCCTTCTACGTCTTCTCCTCCTTCTGCTCCTCCTCTTCTTCCTTCTTCCGCTTCTCCTTTTCCTTCTCCTCCTCCTCTTCTTCCTTCTTCCGCTTCTCCTTTTCCTTCTCCTCCTGCTCATTATCCTTCATCACCACCTCCTCCTCCTGCTGTCCTGCTTCTACTACTACTCCCCCCCCCACCCCCCCCCCCCCCCAAAAAAAACCCAACCCCTGTTTCCTCCTTCCTCCTCTTCTTCCTGTACCTACCAAACATGTTTTATATATCTCTGAGCCACTTGCATGCCATCCTTGATATTGAGTATCTACGTGCTAATTGCCATGCGTTTATTCTAAGAGGCTAAGTAGCAAGTTCTGTTTACGTAATCACTCCATCTGTTTCTTCATTGCTAATCTCTGCCCCGAATGATCATCTGAACTCTCAATGTCTTCAAAATCGTATGTTTTTTCATAAATTATATTAAAAATGTTTGATGATTGTCACCAAAATTGATATTCTCTATGCTGAGTCCGAATCTATCCATATTGGTTTTGTACTTTGTCCTTTTCATCCTAGTTTAAAATCTCTTGATCTTGGGTCTGATTATTACTAATCTTCTCTTCAACATAAGATCATCAGAAATATTATCATCTACCTCTTTTCGGAAAGTGGTTGCTGATTCCACTTGAATTCAGCAGCTGTTACTTATTCTCATATTAGCAGCACTTAATGTAGGATCCACCATAAATATAATTTTCTCACCAATTCTAACATGCGTACTATCACAATATTTCTTTTTTCAAAATAGGACTTGGTTCACTCTATGACATCTACTCTCTTTTAGCCTAAGTTAACTTTTTTTATGCTGTAAGCCAAAAAAAAAAAAAAAAAAAAGAAGAAGGATTATCACCAGGCTTTGTTTTCCAAACATTTTGTAGATCTTCATATGAATTATATCTATGGTGATAGAAAGTGCACATTTAATGTTACAGCAAAAGTTTTGGGATAAATCATTTCTTAAAACTACCCACAATCTCATAAATCTCTTGATCTTAATATTATGATCATTCTGTCTGCAAGTTCAGTCAGATTTAGATCATTTGGACTTGTGTAATGCCTCACAATGCATTTTGAATCTTGTGATGCATAGACTGTAGGAATTCTTGTAGGGACAATGTCAGATTGCTTTCAAGTTATTTTCCTCTATTCACGCATTTTGACCGAGTTGTCTTTTGACTTCAAAGATAAAGTCAACTCTCCTTAAGATGTTAGTCATCAACAAATGGAACATATTAAGAAAATCCATCTTGTGGTGAAACCAGAAAGGGACTCTATACACCGTGTGTACACAAGAACATCTTTATTTACTCAACAATACCGATTGGCACTCTCTTTTGCTTGTATGGCATGATGATTGCACAAATGAGTAAATCTAAAACATACGAATTTGTTGCGACCGTAGGCTCTTCCATAATGGTTAAAAAATTAAACAAAACAGAGGTTTGCTGCCTTCCAATCTTTCATCACAACGATTGAGCTCTTGCCTCTTTGCATATTCAAGGACTCATTCTCTAAATTTTATAATCAAGTCAATTCAAGGCACAATTTTTTACACACATTTGAAACATGTCTTGCATCTGCAAAAATCCTATCAACATTTTCAAATATCTTTATTAAGCACTGCCAATGCTCATTGTCTTGCAAGATGCATCATCATTCATAATAAACAAATCACTATCGTAGTCACGATCTGCACTGATATAACTCTTATGTGATGTATGATAAAAAGCTTCAGAATCAGGATTCCAGATGCACTCTTTATTATTGACAATAAATCAGTAAAGTCTATGTTCACATACGCCATCATACTTTATATATGCGGTAGAAGCTGGTAATAATTCATTCTTTCAGTGTTCATTCTTGCAAATAAAAACCATGTCTTCTTTTGGTTCTCCAGATTCTAACTTTGACTGCCCTTTAGCTTTTATGTTGCATCTATTATTATTTCTACTTTTTGCGTTGAGCCTTCTTCACTGCTCTTTGTCTCCATTATATGCCAATTTGCCTCTCAACACCACACCATGCAGTCATGCACTCATGTCTTCACGTCTTTTAAATTGATAGATTTTCCATAGTAAAATCATTAAATTCATGAAGGCTTTATTGTCGCTGGTTGGGGAACATGAGATTAACAGCTATTTATTCTTCTTTTATCTTTACATCGATTATCTTAAAATCTGTTACCAGTGTCATTTTCAACATAAAGTATTGTTTTGTAAAATCAGCTGATTGGCAAGAGTGACTTGTACATATATGCCTTGTCTGATTCTTTTTTCTTTGCATAACGAATTTATGTGAGAAATTATAAGACTTTGTTTGTATTACATAACTGAATAAATGTAAATGCATCTTTTTTTTCCCTTCAATTTGTTTGGTATCTATAATCCAGATCAGGAATCAACTGCAAAAACTCCTCATGAAGAATGACTTTTATCTTGGATTATCAAAATTTATTGAGCCTTGTGACTGGATAGTTACTCCTCATTTGTTTTCTCTTTTTGAAATTGGGTACTTGGATCGTAATACATATTAGTACTGCAAGTCTTTTGTGGTATATAACATACTGCATGCCAGTATATAACATACTACATATTTGAATCTTGCTACGCAAATTTCAAACATATGACTTTTCACACCAAAATCGAAGCCCAATGTGATGATTTGGTAATTCGATGAAAATCCTCTGTTTTCTCCTTTACAATGGTTAAGGACATTAAATATGAATATTTTTAGTTTATCAGATTGAAGTCAAATGATGAAGAGTTATAAACAATCAATCGAATAAGATTTGTATACAAGTTTGATCGATGTGGTCCACCACTGAGACACTTAAATTATGTTACCAATTCAATTAATTGATAGGAGATTACAAAATATATATTTGTCAAATACGAAATTTAGACCATAGATAAGGTGGAAAAAACCTATATCTTGTAAGCTTGAGTAAGAAAACATTGGTGAAATCTTTGCTTAGAAATATCACTGAATTAAGCAGGATTGGTTATTAGACCCTCTATGATTACATCAGCCGTCAGGTTAGAATGAGAAAAAGAACAACCAGCTATAGGATTTGCTTCCAATTGTATTCCCGCCTACCCTGATATGATCGAATTTGTTGACAAAATGTTTAGTGTATGAGTGCACTGTGCACGGAACAATTTCTTGGGCTGACAGCATATTAAAGTTGTCCACACATGCGTAACATGCCCATGATTTTGCTTGTACTTGTAACTGTGACTTGTTTCGATGAGATTTTTTTTCCACCTCTCCAGATATTGTAATTTTTATCTTCTATGTCTATTTTAACAATGTATACTATTTTATTTGCTCAACAGTTGTACTTGATGTCCTGAAAACATTGTCAACTTATGAGAGAGTGAGAGTGTATGTATATGTATATGTACATGCATACACACACATACATGCAAACATATATACATATACATACTACATGTATACATATACATACTACATATACATACATATGTGTGTGTGTGTGTGTGTGAGAGAGAGAGAGAGAGAGAGAGAGAGAGAGAGAGAGAGAGAGGGAGGGAGGGAGGATCAAGAGCATCTCAAGCAGTGCAGCACCTCTATAGCCCCCTGATTTCGATCATAACTATAAATTTTTGTTTCATAGAGAACCATATTTCAAATTTTAGATTGAAGTTTGAAAAAAAGTAGAAAATAGATTACAACTGAATCATATTAAATATCATGGTGTTTTCAAGAAAACAACCTTCGGGAACTCTAACAGTAAAAAAATGAATGGATTGCTGAATCACAAAGAGATCTTTCTGATAAATAATATAATTGATTATTTTAGATTCTTTACTTAAATTTGAGAACTTTAAATCTCTATCTTGTTTGCATCGTCAGTTCATAAAACTGTTAGGTACTTATATATAAAGTATATAACATTTTCAGGCTCCATCAACTTCTAAAAAGTCGTGATTTTTATAAATAGAAGTTTGGTTCACTAATTTTTGAGTGAACGTATACTTATAAAGGGCATCAAAAAGAGACTGCACTGGGCAACATAATTCTTAGGACCGGCTCATATGTGTGTGTGTGTGTGTGTGTGTGTGTGTGTGTGTGTGTGTGTGTGTAGTGTATAGTGTATATCAAACACGAATTTATATTCTTAATGCTGGTAAACATGCAAAAGATGCTAAGATCGGGGCAGAACATAGATTTTTTAAAAGTTGCATCAAAATTAGAAGGTAAGCAAACATGTATTTTATCTTAAAATCAAGATGTCTCAATTTGATTGTGAAATTGCAAACCGAATTGTAGTGATATTTGAGATCTTGCTTAATACTAATAGCCAAATGGTTTTGTGTTCTGTACGACATACCTCCAAATCACGATCACAGCTGACCATCATGGTCGTGACTTGAATATGAGTTTTGAGATTGAGAAACTTAGTTTAGTTTAGTGGTAATCATAGCATGAGATCATTCTGATTTTCTATGGTATTTCTTATTTTATACGCACCAATAACTATATTATCTTCCCAATCACTCCGTCAATCCAATTTGACTTGTACCATATGCTCCCTATCGTGAAATTGCTTAATACAAAAGGAAATACTTACCTTGCTGCAGGTTCTTGGAAATGCTAAAGGTGCAGTGGCAGTGGTTGTCTCAATATTAATATTTAGGAATCCTGTATCAGTCACAGGCATGCTTGGTTATGCCATTACAGTTGTAGGAGTCATTCTTTACAGTGAAGCTAAAAAGCGAAGCAATTGATTGCTCATACCATTTACCATTTATTCTACCACAAGGAGGATGGAAAGAGCATAATGCATCGTGTCCTGTTCTTTTTGTAAGGAATCTTTATTATAGCTTCCGCAATTTGTATCGGTATCGACTGGTTAGTATGTAGAGGGGTAAAGCTATAAATAAGGGCGAAATTATATATATATTCTTAATAGAAGAAGTGTTAGGAGTTTTAAGTGAGGCATTGCAATTTTTGCCTCCATTTTACTTGGGAGCACGGGAAACTTGCGATTCTTTTGGATAGTCGAGTCCTATAATATAGAGTATTGTTATGTAATTAATTTACAGAATGTATATTTACGATTTGTATCAAAATTCTGGATGCTGACACGAAATCTATAGTGATTCCATGCTTTCTTTTTTGTTGGTTGGATTGTGTTCTGATGTTTTAACTGCGGTGCAAAAGAAGTAGCATAGTAGCATCTTACACTGTTACAATTACATTGTTGCCTAGATCAATATATTATTGATTTTGAAGCTATAATGGCAGCTTTTGTAATTTGTATGCTTCCCAACTGACCATGTAAACGGATCGAAATGGGCATTTGGAAGGGACATTTTTACGAATGAGAAATGCGTTTTTTTATAGGAAAGAGAAATTGAAAGCGGTTGATTAATTATTTTATTATTTATTTGTTTGTGTTTTATTTGTTAACTGAATAGTAGAATATACTAGTATAACTGCACAACGGTAGAAAAACCGACCGTTAAATTGTATAATATCAAATGAAAAAAAATCTTTGTTAACATTTTTTATTAATTGAAAAATTGTAAATGCGGATATAAGGTTAAAATTCATTGTTCTGTTCACACGAAAAACTACAATACTACCATACAAATAAAGGGTTTCTGGCAGGATGCTTTTATACAAATTGCATAAAAGTCATGTCTTTAGTTTCACTGGCCCAAGGGCCACTTTTGTTCATTGAACGTGGTAGTATTTGTTACCTCATGGTCTTCTTTTACCAGTAGCAAGAAGTTAACAACAACCAGAATGTACAGCTCCATTACTATGACAATTTCTTGAGAAATCAATCAATGTTTCATACAAATACACATCAATAATGGATATTTTACATTTACAGGCATCATTCATACAAAAGACAATTTTATACAAGTGGCATCTTAAAATACTAAGCGTCATAACACAAACAATAGTTCAACACCACTGACTGAAGAAACCAAACTACCATTAGTAGTAGGCAATACGTATGTCCTTACAACAAGCTTTCAACTAAACTACAAGGAGTAGTTCATAATGTACGCAGGGTGTTATAAGCTCATCCATTAAATCTGCAGTGTCGCTTTCGAGTTGCATCAATGCATCATCATTCCATGCTAAATTGATATTTCTCACGCATAACTCTTAAAAGCTGATACTCTTCAAACATAGTAGGCTTGCATAGAAGTTGGATATTAATATTATAATAATACATTACTAGTTCAGAACATTTTGAAGAAATTTAGCTTATGTCTTTCTTAGTTCTTATGAAATACTCAAGGAAAGGTAACCTTTAAGAAAATAAACTGGGTCCACTATTGAACAGTAGATCCAAGCAATTCTTTGTTTTGAATAATCTAACCAAAAAAAAAAAAAAAAAAAAAAAAAAAAAAAAAAAAAAACATTGAAGACTCAACTAGTCAATATGAAAACTTTCTTAAGCCAAATAAATTTAAGTTCACACTGCGATCGCATGCCAAATTTGACACATCCTAATAGACAAAGCCATCTCAGAGGGAAGCCCAACAAGCCCATGGGCTTGGGCAATCAGCTGGGCCAATGACAACATCATAAAATATATCCGAAAATGCATATTTATATGAGAAAATTGGAAGGTTTCAAAGCTCTTAAAGTAGTAGGTTCGAATCCCTGCACGGGCAACATCTCATACGATTTTAGTTTCCATCTAAAAATCACAATTTTTTGCTCTACTATGCTTGCAAACTATCAAGGAAATTTTTTTTTTTTGGCTAGGGCAACCCAAACTATGGGCCAGACCTGCTAATAGATCATGTTATATTCATTTCAATGAAAAGATAACTACAAGAAATTTATGTCTAACATAATAAAATGGGAACACAATAACATACCGAAATGCAACGATAGCTTGTCCGCACATACCGGGAGGAAAAAAAAAATTACACATTCAGTACATGTAGGAATTTCTCCTTAAAAGCAACAATTAATACTTGATAATATACAACGAATTGGCTAATGAACAGTAATCCTTTACTGCTCTAGCATAACAAAAATTCTCCTTCAAATTAATAACACAGATTCACAGAACAAGAACCTACTGTAACTAACTGAACAGATTGCTCAAGGCAGATAATCAAATTCCAGTACCTTTAGAGCCTTGCAAATTTACGAATACTGGTTTGAAATTTCAATGATTCATTAGATCATCAATGGTTGCAAATTAAAAAGAACCCAACATTGCTTTTTATGTTATAATATGTCAGGTGATACACTTATGAAGTGTATCATTCTCAATTTTCTAAAATTGGGAAAACCAAATTTGATTTGGAGATTGTCCCTATAGAAAATGCATCGATGAAGATAAAAATACTTTACATCAATTGTCAATTTCAGATTATATTTATTTCAGGGAAATAGTGGATGACATACCTCTCATTTTAACTTGAAACTTAGTTCCCAAATTTCTTGGAGAAGTCCTAAAAAAATAAAGAACTTGATAAGCAGTATGATTACCTTAATATGAATCTGTCCAAGATTAACTAAGCTCCTTACCAAAACCTCGTACAATACTTGTTTGTACAAAAATTTCAAGTTGCCACAACTTCTGCTAATTTCATATGATAAGATAATTCACAAATTGCCGATATAGGATATTTGGATCAATAACTGTAAGATATTGAAACAATAGTGTAATAAAAACAATTAAAATTTCTACAGCTAATCCGAGGAGTTGATAAAATAGGTTTGTATTGCTTTGTCTTCTTAAATCCAAGGGTTCTCATTATTGGTTTAGTTGAAAGACTAAGGTTGAAAAATCATATAAAAAGGGATAGTAATTCAATATACCTAGAAGAGCGGATTTTGTTGACTACCCAAACGGTGATTCTTTCTGCATAACGAGAATGAAAAAAATGTTATGACTACGAATCTTTATAAAACCCCTGACTCAGGAAACCAAATTAAATCGAATATGATAAATATATATATGTATATAAGTTCTAATACATGTGAATACAAGATTCGAGACAAAAGCGGCCTAACAGTGAAGAAGAGCAACGATTGATTTGGAACAGCGCAACCCTTGTTTAGAGAGGCGATTGAGGCAGGGTTTGGATTTCGAGAATTAAAATGATGCAAAATCAGGTCAATGGCGATTTCAGAGAAAAATGAAAGAAAAGAAAGTTTATGAAAGGATTTGGATTTTGGATGTTTCGCTGTGTGATTCGAATCCAAAATTCATATATTAAAATTAGGATCGATAAACGGAAGAATAGGAAATAGAAATCCGAAAATTTTGAGAATTGCTTGGGAGAGAGACAGAAGAGAATAGCATGAAGCGGCGAACACGTAAAGCAGCGAATGTGAGATATTCGTGCCGATTATTGTTGGCATGGACAATTTGATTTTTCATCTTACATAAAGAAACCTCCCTAACGGTTAGTTTGAAAATACAAATTTCAACACTCAAATTGCAGAATACAAATTCCAGAATACATGTTTCAGAATACAAATTGCAGAATACAAATTGATGAATTTAAAATGCAGAATTTAAAATATAGAATACATTATAGGTACACGTTAATGCATTCCTGCAGCAACTAGTTCATTTCGTATACTGTCACGAACCAGGGCCATGCTGGTTGTTCCTGCTGCAACTAGTTCATTTCCTATTTGTCATGTATTGTCGAATATGGACGATATTTTACAAATCTTCGAGATCAAAATCGGCACTATACAACACGAAAAAGGAAGTAAAGATTAGAGATAAAGAATGGTGGTGGAGAATGTTGGTTTTGAAACATCCCACCTCCGTTAAGGTCACTCACAAAGGGAATGCCTTAATTTTGGTGGAGCATTATAGGTAAAAGATGCAGATGAATTACAAGACAGACAAATAAAGCAGCGGAAAATAAAAATCATTTTACAAACAATGTGTTTCAGTCAAGCTTTTACAACAGTTGTCTCAATCATACTTAAAGTAATACATAGAACTTTTGTCTTGATTTAAAAACTTCCAAGAATAAAAGAAGCATAAAAACAATGATATTCCCCGATAAAGCATGAACCAGCCATAGCAGTGGAAGAGAGAGAGTCCAAAGCGATACACCAACCAATCTTCAAGCTTGGAAAGAGAAGAGGTCCAAGTTAGGCTGAGCTATTCCCTCCCTGACTACCTTTGTGGGGGGGGGGGGGACGGAAGAAAAGAGGGGAAAAACAAACGAGGTCAGACATAAGTCTGGTAAGTCCAGTGATCTTTCATCATGCAAACAAGATAAAGGATCATGACATGAATAAACCGAAAATATGACAATACCATAAAGACAAGGTAACTAAAGACAAGATAAGTGCAAGGTGAACTAAATGCGCTTCTACTTTTTCTCTGCTTCGCTACTACTCTGTTAATCTGATTTCTATATTTATCTTTGCACCGCCTAACTAGTGTCCTAACTAGTAATCTGTATAAAACGATAATCGTGATCCCAACCCCCCGTAATTGTGGTAGCCTTCAAGTGTACATCTATCGTGAGGATTCCGCCTCAATCAGCCTAATTGCCATAAACATGTTAGATGTACCCTTACTACCCTATCAATCGGCTCCCGACTTGTATTCATGTTCCATGTGTCTGAGTCAATCGGCCCTCTCTTGCGTGTAGATCCCTTGTGCCGGTCCCACCATAAGGTGTATCAATCCTCATGATAGCGACCCGACACGATTCAAGATGCACAGTGTATAACTACCGGTACCCAGTGCCTGCTTTTTCCCACTCCGGAGTACGTGCACGCCCGTAAACCGTCGGAACCTACACTGACGTACCCCCTGCCGCTGTTTTGACCGCTTATAATCAGCCCAGTAATCGTGCCCCACCCTGCCTAGTTTCAGGGTACCATGATACATATATGTGTGTTACTGCTGAAATGGGTCCCCGTTACTAGGGTTTCTTACTGGTTAAGTTTTGTGGGCCTATATTTACTAATATTACCCACCAACCCGATATGTACTTAATCCTCTTCAAGCATGTTTACTTAACGGTTAAGTTTGTGGGCCTATATGTACTGATATTACCCACCTACACGAGATGTACTTAACCCTCCTATCGATTCAAGATGTTCATTTAACGGTTAAGTTTATGGGCCTATATTTACTGATATTACCTACCTATACGAGATGTACTTAACCCTCCCACTGATTCAAGCATGTTTATTTAATGGTTAAGTTTGTGGGCCTATATTTACCAATCTTACCCTCCAACCCGATATGTACTTAACGCTCCCACTGATTCAAGCATGTTTATTTAATGGTTAAGTTTTGTGGGCCTGTATTTACTAATATTACCCACCAACCCGATATGTACTTAACTCTTCTACTGATTCAAGCATGTTTATTTAATGGTTAAGTTTTTTTGGGCCTATGTTTACTAATATTACCCACCAACCCGATATGTACTTAACCCTCCCGCACATTACGTCATATTGGTTAAGTGTTGTCCGTTCATGTTAACTTAACCCACTCATTCATCATGTCATGTTGGTTAAGCGTTTCTTATTAACTTGACCCTCCTTACTTATCATGTTGGATCGGTTAAGTGTTTCCTATTAACTTAACCCCGTTCGTTCATCAAGTTATATTGGTCAAGTGTTTCTTGTTAACTTAACCCCACGTATTCATCTTGTTGTATTGGTTAAGTGTCATCAATCAATTCAAGTTAACTTAACTCACCTACATGTCATGTTACTTTGGTTAAGTGTTGCCCTCTTGTGTTAACTTAACCCTACCACAAATCAAGTTATATTGGTCAAGTGTTGCCCTCTTGTTTTAACTTAACCTTACCACAAATCAAGTTATATTGGTTAAGTGTTTCTAAATATACTTAACCTCACCCGCTTGTCTAATTAACATGTTATAACGGTTAAGTGTTCTAAATTTACTTAACCTCACCCACTTGTCTAATTAACATGTTATAACGGTTAAGTGTTCTAAATTTACTTAACCTCACCCACTTGTTTAATTAGCATGTTATAACGGTTAAGTGTTCTAAATTTACTTAACCTCACCCACTTGTCTAATTAACATGTTATAATGGTTAAGTGTTCTAAATTTACTTAACCTCACCCATCAGTTTATTTAACATGTTGAATTGGTTAAGTGTTTCCTTAATTGACTTAACCGTACCAATCTTGACTTAGCTTTATTAAAGCACCAACCACTCACATTAGACAAATATTGTTGTGGTTACTGATTGTGCCGGTCGGTTCCGGGCAGTTTTACACTACAACTCAGTCTAACCTCGGGTCCTTTTTGGGCTCAATGCACAAACCACCCACATTAGACAGGTATTGTTGTGGTCACTGAATGTGCATGTCGGTTCCAGGCAGTTTTACACCACAACTCAGTCTAACCTCGGTTTAGGCATATTCGTCTTTTCTAAATTTACATATTTCTTATTTATGAAAAATTCCATATGTAAATTATTCCCAATTTAATTATGCCATAATTATCCTTTTAATTATGCTTACAATTAATGGTATACTAAATATACCATTTCATGAACCAATCTATGCCATATAATTTTTCATGTTTATCCTACATATTTATGTGCAAATTATAAATCAACTATTGTCATGGCCCACTTCCCTTCTAAACCACGTTCAAAATTTTAGGTATATAGATTATACCATTTTCATGCCACTTATCATGCTTATGTGTCAAACATGCAATTACATGTAATTTCATGTTTTCCCCAACGTTACCCACGTTTACGTTCGTAAAATTACATAGAATGTTAGGCTCGATATTTTAGCCTAACTTATAAAACAAAAAAGGGGAAAAGAGGAACTTTGCAACATTCCAACATCATACAAAAGTATGGATCTAACTACTCATCTGTCACATGGATTTGGCATATAACAATATACTTTTAACTATGAACTTACAAATTTGATGTATGCAACATGAACCACAAGCATATGAATTTACATAAAACTATATAAGTTAAACTTGACATGTAGTGGTGAACTTGCAAATTAGATCTATCATAAAGGCATATGGATCTAACATATAAAGTTGTAGATCTAAACATATAAGGTCGTAGATCTAAACATGTATGCATAATGGCTCTAAACAATTAGGCATAAACGACATGACTTAGCCTAAAACTTGTATGTATCATAATATCACCAAACTTACATATGATAATTTCATTCCCAAATTCCTATACAGCTTCATAGGTTTACTCACCAATTTCCACATAACATGATAGGTTCGATAGGCCACAATAGTTCATAGGCATATATGATAGAATAGACATGAATAAACATGAATCAACATCACATACAACTTGATACAATTCTATTTTACAATTCATTACAAATCATGTCTTTAATTTATTCACATCTGAAAGATAACTACACTTACAATCAAAAGGAAAAACTTGATTTTAGTGAACTGTATTCTGAAACTGAATTGCTCGCCTTTGATGTAGATCGTTGAATTCTCTTAGTTGAATTAGATTAGATTTAATTCGACTTAGGTTTCAGTGGTGGCTAGGTTTGGATGAGAGTGAATAATAGAATTAGGTTTTAGGTTTAGGGTCCTTATATAGTTGTAGAGAGTGTTTTAGGACCATTAGATTAACCCTGAACCATGAAAACCAATCAGATGCCACATCTGCCTTAGAGCAAATCGAATCACGGGTTGACAACCAAACACCCAAAATCAACCTCTAGTCGACCCAGCGGGGCTCGGGTCGACCTTAAAAATGAGCCAGTTCGGTTATTTCCCCTCCCGATTCGCTGCTTTGAACTTTTTTGCATTTATATTTATTTAATTTTTATCTATATATATATATATATATATATTTCTCATATGCATACAAACTTCAAGGCTTAATAACTTCTTCATAAGATATCCGTTTTATGCAAACCAAATGTCTATCTTGACCAAAATTTTGAGATGAACGTAATAGCGCAACTCATTTCACTTAATTCTTCTTCTAAAAATTAAGTGTTCTTGATTTTGTTAATTTTAATATTCTCAGAAAATTCGGGGTGTTACATTCTCCCCGCCTTAAAGGATTTCGTCCCCGAAATCTTCAAGTTAAGAAGAATGCATCCTAACATCCAATCATCCATCTACTCATCCATCATCCACAAGCATCCATTGTCCTTAGAAGACTTCTAATGCCATATGAACATATGCAGAGTGTGTGTATATGTCTCTTATTTAGTGCAAAATCAGGTGGTCTACTGATCCAGTTGACCTCCTTAATGCGAATCATGAGAGCGTCATGCATCCAATATATATGCAAATATCCCTAATCATATAAATACTATATGTGTGCATATTCACTCATCCATATGCAACATCCATATGATAACACATCAAGTTTCAACCCATATACAAATACATTCATATGCATATGCAATATGAAAGTGACTGAGCCGATCTAGTGAGTGTATATGCATCCACGAGCAACCACTAGAAAACACTTGCAACCACTTGCAACCATCAATCATAACATGTCTCAAACAAATGTTTTCATCCATTGGCTTCTACCTAAGGATCGAGGATATGACCGAGAGGATATACTTAAAAGATAAAGACTAGCATGTAAATAAATATTACAGAAAAAGGAGGAATCAAGGATATACCCTCAAAAAGGGTATGATGCACGTATCTAGTCTTCAGTTTTCTAAGTCGCATCTTCTTTGAGCTTCACTCCACTGTATCTTAAATAATTTAACTTCACGATTGTGAAGCTTCTTGACCACCATTTCCAAAACCCACTAGTAAAGATAGGACCTCGATCATTTACCATGCTAGAGGGTATCCAATGTTGTCGAACTATCTTTCTAAGATAAACAGAAGTTAACCATGATACCAGGTGTATATGCTAAGATGATTAGAGGTCTCTCCTCTACTTAGCATATCCATCATGTCACAAATCTGAGGGTCTAAAGCTAAAGGTTGTTATGTACTTTTTACCTCTCTTAAGGTCAGTCTTACTTTAGGGCGCCTGCCACAACCATTTATTTCTCACGCAAACCATCCTAGTCGAACTCGACATCCCTTAAGTACAAGCCGCAAAGGCCTAGACCAATATCAGACAAGCACCCAAGGAATACCTCCTCCGAATTTGGACGATTTACGTGAGATGATACTAGCAAAACAACCAAACAATTGAGCACTTAACCGACTCTGGCTATCCTCGCCAATCTTGTTCCAAAACTATCATTGATCGCATAACGGGCTTTGCATTGTTAACTAAATATATGTGGAACTCTGTCTCGAGTTTTAGGGGGAAAACCCCTACCCTAATAAAAACATCTTGCGTACTCATGGACTACTCCAACGGATCGAAAATCGTCGCTAGATACATAAAGTGATTCTAGGTAGCAAAGACAAACTGATCCCTTAAGATTGCACGAAATCTCGAGGGTATTCCCGAGGCAAGTTGAAAGTCTAACTACCTTCCTTTCACAATTACTAGCTAACCAATCCATGCCTAGAATCAACCCATGGCCCATGAAACCCGGAAACATAAGCATCTCAAATCCAAAGATAAATGAGCCGAACCACAAATTGGATTTGAGACAATAATGGGATCTTCTACTATACAAGTACTTAGGTGCAAAGACTCAACTATGGAAGCAGATATAAATGAATGTGAAGCGCTAAAATCAAAAGAGTACTAACAGGATGATCAAGAAGAAAAACTAAACTTTTTCAATAGAAACTTTGCTACCTCTCTCTTAGGTACGCTGGCGGTGAGAGCATGCACTTGCCCTCCTAAAAATCCAATCCTTTGTTCTTGCCGTTGTCCTTAATTATATGACCCATTATACTATGATAAGACACTTCCTCTTGTCTTAGATTTTACTATTCTTTCCTCCTTTGCGAACCAAGTCCGTATCCACGAGTTTCTCATCCTTGGGTTGTGCTCCTTAGCCAAACTCCCTCATTCTCATCTTTACCATCCTTGTGTAACATGCTGATAAGTCTCTCGAAATCTGCCTCCATCGCACGGAAAATCCTACAAAGCTTGAAAGAAAGTTAGCCGCAGGTGAAACTATTGTGGCTGTAGATGGAATTTGGGCACTTCTTCGCCCTTTGACAGGTGTCATAGTCTCATCAAGCCTACGAAACCATGCTGCGATGAGGTTACCTCCCAGAAAGCCAGGAGCCCTGGAGACTCAGGAAAGAAGGAAACAAAGATTCAAATAGAGGATCAAAAGATAGTGCATGTGGCTTTGGGCAATATGCCTTTAGAACAAAACATTTCTTTTGAAAATGCTTCTTTTAAAACTGTTCTGAAAATAAATTTTCAAATCTTTTATCTGATCCGGTAACCTTAAGCTCTGATACCAAGTGAAACACCCCACCTCCGTTAAGGTCACTCACAAAGGGAATGCCTTAACTTTGGTGGAGCATTATAGGTAAAAGATGCAGATGAATTACAAGACAGACAAATAAAGCAGCGAAAAATAAAAATCATTTTACAAACAATGTGGTTCAGTCAAGATTTTACAACAGTTGTCTCAATCATACTTAAAAGTAATACATAGAACTTTTGTCTTGATTTAAAATCTTCCAAGAATAAAAGAAGCATAAAAACAATGGTATTCCCCGATAAAGCATGAACCAGCCATAGCAGTGGAAGAGAGAGAGAGTCCAAAGCGATACACCAACCAATCTTCAAGCTTGGAAAGAGAAGAGGTCCAAGTTAGGCTGAGCTATTCCCTCCCTGACTACCTGGGGGGGAGGGAAACGGAAGAAAAGAGGCGAAAAACAAACGAGGTCAGACATAACTCTGGTAAGTCTAGTGATCTTTCAGCATGCAAACAAGATAAAGGATCATGATATGAATAAACCGAAAATAGGACAATACCATAAAAACAAGGTAAATAAAGACAAGATAAGTGCAAGGTGAACTGAATGCGTTTCTACTTTTTCTCTGCTTCGCTACTACTATGTTAATCTGATTTCTATATCTCTCTGCACCACCTAACTAGTGTCCCAACTAGTAATCTGTATATAATGATAATCGTGATCCCAACCCCCCGTAATTGTGGTAGCCTTCAGGTGTACATCTATCGTGAGGATTCCACCTCAATCAGTTCCATGAACATGTTAGATGTACCCTTACTACTCTATTGATCTGTTCCTTACTTGTATTCATGTTCCATGTGTCTGTGTCAATCGGCCCTCTCTTGCGTGTAGATGCCCTGTGCTGGTCCCACCATAAGGTGTATCAATCCTTATGATAGCGACCCGACATGATTAGAGATGCACAGTGTATAACTACTGGTACCCAGTGCCTGCTTTTCCCCACTCCGAAGTACGTGCACGCCCGTAAACCATCAGAACCTACACTGACATACCCCCCGCCGCTGTTTTGACCGCTTATAATCAGCCCAGTAATTGTGCCCTACCCTGCCTAGTTTCAGGGTAGTTTCAGGGTACCATGATACATCTATGTGGGTTACTGCTGAAATGGGTCCCGTTACTAGGGTTTCCTACTGGTTAAGTTTTGTGGGCCTATATTTACTAATATTACCCACCAACCCGATATGTACTTAACCCTCCCACTGATTCAAGCATGATTACTGTAACAACCCGTATTTTGATAACGTGTTATAACCGTAAATCTAGGCAGAATTAAATTTTAAAATAAGAACCAAGAGAAACGGGTTGCTCCATTACGTTCGTCTTGGAATTCTGCATGAAATCGAGTCCGAGTTTTCGAAAATCGGAGTCCGTTTGACCAAGTTATGGCTCCCCAAAGTTTCAGAAATTTTCAGAGTTCAAAACAGTTCGAATTCAAGTTCAAATTCGGATTTCAAAACCCAGATAGACTGGGCGGGAAATTTCCCGCCCAGCACCCCTGGTCGACTGGGGAGTCGACTGGGCAGTCGACACCCCCAGGACCAGGTCGACTGCGCAGTCGACTTGGGTGTCGACCTGGTCCCCGAACCTGGTTTGGGCCTGGTTGATCCTGCTTGACCCTGTTGGCTTGTTTGAGGGCTTGTGACGATTTTTGGTGGTTCAGATCGATTCTTGGGTTTATCCTATGGCCTAAACTAGTTGTTGCAACTATAAAAACACCCTAAGACCTAGGCTAATCCACAACAAATCTTTCTAACACCATTATGCTGCTAAGTCTCCTCTTGAACCATGGCCACCGCCTCCAACTTGAAGCTTAAACATTCAAACTAGATCCAAATCGAAGGCCAACGTTTCTACAACAATTCAAGGGAATAGATCAACATCTCAACAACGATCCTACAACAATTTCTGTTCTTAGTTCTTAAAAACCACGATCTGTAAGCCCCAATTACTCTTAGATCTAAACTCTAAACTTAATATGGACATGTGTAAATTGAAGTTGAACATAAACATGATAACTACTAAAGACCTACTCTTGTATATCTTTGATCTATGACTATTCCTTTTTGATCTATTATTTTAGATCTACTCTTGTTCACCCTTGATCTATTCACCTTGAACCTAGTACCGTTTATATTGAACCGTGATTTGTGAAATACTGATAAGAACTTGATTTAGGGGCCTGTTTATGTCATAACCTAAACCCTATCATTATTTTTAACATGCCTGTGATGTTGTGATGTTGAAACTATCGCTAGTCACAAGTTTAAGATTATCATCTTATGTCATTTATTGCTATGTTTATCACCCTATTTCATATACCAGTGATGTTATGATCATATCTCAAGTTACACCATGCTTGCCTTGAAATCACCTTTGCCACTTTATACCCATCTTTGTTATGTTATTCCCTAGTTACATCTATTGCCTTGATTCGAATTCACGAGCGTTGGGGATGCAATTTGGGTAGTTTAGGAAAACCTGAATTTAGTATGAACATGAAAACATGAATATCGTTATAACTTGAGCTTGGATAGGAACATGAACTTGACATGAAATTATACCTGAAAATATGAATTTGGGACATGATACTTAGATAACTTGAACGTGGCCAACTCGAGGTTGGGTTGAGTTTGCAGTATAAATCTGCCCGGAACCGCCCGGCGAATCCAGTAACTGCAAACAATAGGACCCAATGTGAGTAGTTGGTCATACCGCACTCGAAACCCGAGGTTAGACTAGGTTATGGTGTAAAACTGTCTGGACCCGCCCGGCACATCCAGTAACCATAACCAAGTCTAATGTGAGAGGTTAGGGGTGCATTAAGTAAATTAATGCCACTGGATAGGGTTAAGTCATGGACCACTTGAATATACTTAACCAATTTGACACATTGATTTGATAGGGTTAAGTCATGAACCGCTTGAACACACTTAACCAACCTGACACATGATTCGTAGAACTAAGTCTCGAACTAGAACGACACACTTAGTCAATTTGACATGACACGTAGATGGGGTTAAGTCTCGATTTTAAATGACAACTTAACCTGCTGAACGAAACCCTAGTTACGCGGTCCTTTTTAGCAGTAACCCACTAGATGTATCACGATACCCTGGGACTAGGCAGGGTGGGGCACGATTACTGGGCTGATTGTAAGCGACCAGAACGACGGCTGAGTTGGTGCGCCGTTGTAGGTTCAGGCGGACTAGGGTCGTGCACTTAGTCCGGAGTTGAAAAAGCAGGCATTGGGCATCAGTAGGATTATCTGTGCATTCTTGATTCGTGTCGGTGGTTGGTACCCTAGGGCTTGATACACCCTATGGTGGACCTAGCGTAGGTGACTACATTTGTGATAGGGCCGTATGACACAGACACACGACGAGCTAGACTTGTAGGGAGCCGATCGATTAGATCATACCATTAGACCCCGAATTGGGTCACTTCACGATATTGGGCCAAGGGATTATTTCTTGATTTATAGTTGACACGGGATTAGTATACCAATATAGTTGGTATGGCGAACATTGAATACGCAATGTTAGACTTGAGTTATCTTGTTAGCTTAGTTATCATGTCATACTTATCATCATTCCTATGTTTAATTCCAGTTTATTCATGTCTTGTTAACTTTACTAGTTTCTATGCTGATAGTCACTAGGGCTTACCAGTCTTTTTGACTGACCCGTTTTCTTTCGCCTCTTTGTCTTTCGTCCCCCCCAAGGTTCTCAGGGAGGAAACTGTAGCTCTTAGCTTGGACTTTGCTTGCTTTCTGACAGCTCATGTACGGTTTGGTCTTGAGCTATGCTATGGCTGCACTCATGCACTTTTTGGGGAATAATATTTTAATTATGTTGTTTTAAGTACTTTGCTTGTTTAGAACTTGATGTAATGAAATAATGACTTGGCATTTTGATGTAAGAGGTTTTGACTCTATTTTTCAGTAATGAGATTTGGTTTTAAAGTCTATATCCGCTGCTTTATATACTTTATTTTATCTATGTTCTGTCTTGTGTTATTTCTGTGCCTGTTTACTAGATAATACCCTCCAAAACTAGGGCATTCCCTTTGTGAGTGACCCTAGCGGAGGTGGGGTGTTACATTTGGTATCAGAGCAGAAGGTTACCAGACTGGGCAAAAGTTTAAAAAACCTTCTGAAACTATTTTCAAAACCGTTTATAAAGAAGCATTTTTGAAGAAAAGTTTTATTTTTAAGAAAAGGCTATTCCCCAAAAGCCATTATCACTTTCCTTTGTTTCCTCGTTTGAATCTTTTTCCTTTTCGCTTTTCAGCATGTCTGATCTTAACCTTCCTGAGGGAGTACCCATACATGGCTGGTTCGAAGATACTTGGAAGCTAGGGCCAACGGCGCGGGCCCAACAGATATCCCTCCTCCTCCCCCGGTGGCCACGGTTCCTCCTCCTCCTCCTCCGGGTACCGCCTTCGCCAAAATATGCAAGGACTTTATAGGAATGGGTGGCAAGAACTTCGTTGGAACTGAAACCTTCATTGAGGCGCGAAACTGGCTAAAAGAGACTGAAGGCTTGTTTGTTATTTTCGATATGGAAGATCATTGGAAAGTTCAGCTGGCAGCATGGTTGTTGAAAGAGGAAGCTGCATTTTGGTGGGAAGTCACCAACGCTACCAGGCCAATTGAGACTTGGGCAGACTTTAGAGAGAGGTTTGGGCTTAAGTTTTTATCATCCGCAGAAGCGAGCCTTCAGATGGAGAGGTTCCTGGCACTCAAGCAAGGGGACATGTCAGTTAGGGAATACGTGAATAAGTTTAATCAGCTTGCTCGGTTTGGTTTGGACTTAGTCAACACGGCTGAGAAGAAGGCTCTACGCTTTGTTGGAGGATTGAGCGAGCCACTCCACACTATGGCCATGACTCATGTACCCATGGGGGCGACCTTTGAAAGCTTGGTGAATATGGCCCTACTTCATGAAGAAGACGAGAATGGCAAGAAGAAGGTCAAGGCGAATGAGTCTCAAGACAAGAAGGTAGACTCCGAGAAAGGAGGAAAGAACAACAACAACAAGAATGACAAGTCACGTGAGAAAAGAAAATGCAACTTCTGTGGTATTGACGGGCATATAGTCCAGGACTGTAGGAAGAAAAAGATGAAGATAGGAGCATGTTTTCAATGCGGTGAAACTGGACACATAAGCAAGAACTTCCCTAAGAAACAAAGGCAAGCCCCGCAAGAAGGACCTTCTAGGGGCACATCTTTAACTTCTTTTCCCTAGATACTCTGTTTTATCTTGTATATCCTTTCGATCCTGTCTTGAGAACCTTAGGTAGAATCCTATGAATGTAAACATGTATTTGAAACATGTTATGCTTGATGTTTGCGAATGTTTGCGAATGGTTGCAAGTGGTTGCAAATGATTGCTCGTGGTTGCATAACACACATTAGGCACTAGATCGGCTCAGACACATTTTCATATTGCATATGCATGAGTGTTTATACTTATTTATGGATGAAATTGAATGTGTTATCATATGAATGTTGCATATGGATGAATGTTTGTGCACACATATAGTGCTTACGTGACTAGGATTTGTTTGCATACATGTTGGATTCATGACACTAAACTTATTTTGCATTAGAAAGATCAATCAAGCCTGATCATTTGCATTAGATAAGGAACATATACACACACTTTTTACATATGTTCATACAACACTAGAAATCTCTTAAGGACAATGTTTGCTTGCGGATGATGTTTTGAGTAGATGGATGATGGATGGTAAGATACTTTCTTCCTAACTTAGAGATTTCGGGGACGAAATCCTTTAAGGAGGGGAGAATGTAACAACCCGTATTTTGATAACGTGTTATAACCATAAATCTAGGCAGAATTAAATTTTAAAATAAGAACCAAGGGAAATGGGTAGCGCCATTGCGTTCGTCTCGGAATTATGCATGAAATCGAGTCTGAGTTTTCGAAAATCGGAGTCCGTATGACCAAGTTATGGCTCCCCAAAGTTTCAGAAATTTTCAGAGTTCAAAACAGTTCGAATTCGAGTTCAAATTCGAATTTCAAAACCCAGACAGGCTGGGCGGGAAATTTCCCGCCCAGCACCCCAGGTCGACTGGGGAGTCGACTGGGCAGTCGACACCCCCAGGACCAGGTCGACTGCGCAGTCGACTTGGGTGTCGACCTGGTCCCCGAACCTGGTTTGGGCCTGGTTGCTCCTGCTTGACCCTGTTGGCTTGTTTGAGGGCTTGTGACGATTTTTGGTGGTTCAGATCGATTCTATGGTTTATCCTATGGCCTAAACTAGTTGTTGCAACTATAAAAACACCCTAAGACCTAGGCTAATCCACAACAAATCTTTCTAACACCATTATGCTGCTAAGTCTCCTCTTGAACCATGGCCGCCGCCTCCAACTTGAAGCTTAAACATTCAAATTAGATCCAAATCGAAGGCCAACGTTTCTACAACAATTCAAGGGAATAGATCAACATCTCAACAACGATCCTACGACAATTTCTGTTCTTAGTTCTCAAAAACCACGATCTGTAAGCCCCAGTTACTCTTAGATCTAAACTCTAAACTTAATATGGACATGTGTAAATTGAAGTAGAACATAAACAAGATAACTACTTGAGACCTACTCTTGTATATCTTTGATCTATGACTGTTCCTTTTTGATCTATTATTTTAGATCTACTCTTGTTCACCCTAGATCTATTCACCTTGAACCTAGTACCGTTCATATTGAACCTTGATTTGTGAAATACTGAGAAGAACTTGATTTAGGGGCCTGTTCATGTCATAACCTAAACCCTATCATTATTTTAACATGCATGTGATGTTGTGATGTTGAAACTATCGCTAGTCACAAGTTTAGGATTATCATCTTATGTCATTTATTGCTATGTTTATCACCCTATTTCATATGCCAGTGATGTTATGATCATATCTCAAGTTACACCATGCTTGCCTTGAAATCACCTTTGCCACTTTATACCCATCCTTGTTATGTTATTCCCTAGTTACATCTATTGCCTTGATTCGAATTCACGAGCGTTGGGGATGCGATTTAGGTAGTTTAGGAAAACCTGAATTTAGTATGAACTTGAAAACATGAATATCGTTATAACTTGAGCTTGGATAGGAACATGAACTTGACATGAAATTATACTTGAAAATATGAATTTGGGGACATGACACTTAGATAACTTGAACGTGGCCAACTCGAGGTTGGGTTGAGTTTGCAGTATAAATCTGCCCGGAACCGCCCGGCGAATCCAGTAACTGCAAACAATAGAACCCAATGTGAGTAGTTGGTCATACCGCACTCGAAACCCGAGGTTAGAGTAGGTTATGGTGTAAAACTGCCCGGACCCGCCCGGCACATCCAGTAACCATAACCAAGTCTAATGTGAGAGGTTAGGGGTGCATTAAGTAAATTAGTGCCACTGGATAGGGTTAAGTCATGGACCACTTGAATATACTTAACCAATTTGACACATTGATTTGATAGGGTTAAGTCATGATCCGCTTGAACACACTTAACCAACCTGGCACATGATTCGTAGGACTAAGTCTCGAACTAGAACGACACACTTAGTCAATTTGACATGACACGTAGATGGGGTTAAGTCTCGATTTTAAATGACAACTTAACCTGCTGAACGAAAACCTAGTTACGCGGTCCTTTTCAGCAGTAACCCACTAGATGTATCACGGTACCCTGGGACTAGGCAGGGTGGGGCATGATTACTGGGCTGATTGTAAGCGACCAGAACGACGGCTGAGTTGGTGCGCCATTGTAGGTTCAGGCGGACTAGTGTCGTGCACTTAGTCCGGAGTTGAAAAAGCAGGCATTGGGCATCAGTAGGATTATCTGTGCATTCTTGATTCGTGTCGGTGGTTGGCACCCTAGGGCTTGATACACCCTATGGTGGACCTAGCATAGGTGACTACATTTGTGATAGGGCCGTATGACACAGACACACGACGAGCTAGACTTGTAGGGAGCTGATCGATTAGATCATACCATTGGACCCCGAATTGGGTCACTTCACGATATTGGGCCAAGAGATTATTTCTTGATTTATAGTTGACACGGGATTAGTATACCAATATAGTTGGTATGGCGAACCTTGAATACACAATGTTAGACTTGAGTTATCTTGTTAGCTTAGTTATCATGTCAGACTTATCATCATTCCTATGTTTAATTCCAGTTTATTCATGTCTTGTTAACTTTACTAGTTTCTATGCTGATAGTCACTAGGGCTTACCAGTCTTTTTGACTGACCCGTTTTCTTTCGCCTCTTTGTCTTTCGTTCCCCCCAGGTTCTCAGGGAGGAAACTCTAGCTCTTAGCTTGGACTTTGCTTGCTTTCTGACAGCTCATGTACGGTTTGGTCTTGAGCTATGCTATGGCTGCACCCATGCACTTTTTGGGGAATATTATTTTACTTATATCGTTTTAAGTACTTTGCTTCTTTAGAACTTGATGTAATGAAATAATGACTTGGCATTTTGATGTAAGATGTTTTGACTCTATTTTTCAGTAATGAGATTTGGTTTTAAAGTCTATATCTGTTGTTTTATATACTCTATTTTATCTATGTTCTGTCTTGTGTTATCTCTGTGCCCGTTTACTAGATAATACCCCTCCAAAACTAGGGCATTCCTGTAATGACCCGCATTCTACACATTGGAGGATCGTAGAATATTTATTTCTTTCCCGTCTGAAGTCGTATGGTCGTGTAACTTTGGGAAACATCCAATGGAGTCATTTCCCATGTTCATGATTTTTGTCGATTTTTAAATGACCACTTTGCCCCTAGTTGGTACTGTTTTGGCCATAACTTTTGGTTGGAAAGGAATTTTGATCTGAAACCACTTCCATTGGATTCGTTTGATGGTTTACCTTTCCGTAGAGTGGTCATAATAGCCAAACGGACTTACCGTTTGGGAGATATGGCTGAAATAAGGTTTGGAGGGTGAAAAGCTGCTTAACCGGGCCAAATCGGGTGATTAGTGAGTAGGCCCATAACCCATTTCGGGATTAGGGTTATGGGGAGGCTGAAATGAGATAGAAGATCATTCCATTTCAGTTTTCTAGCCTCCACTTATCACCAAGGAACCCTAAAAATGGCCTCCAACCTCTAAATCACCTCCAAATCACCTTTTGGTCAAGGATTTGGCTTAACAACCCCTAATCAAGGAAGATCTGCACCAAATCAACATTGGAGCTGCTGTTTAGCATAGAGATTCACATCAAATCAGAGATTTATTTCAGATTTTAGTTTATTTTGTGGCTAAGGTGAGTGATTTGCATAGTTTTACACTAATTATGGCTATTTAAGGGTGATTAGTGTTAATTAGCGAATTTAAGCATGATAAAATTCTGGAAAAAATGTTTATAAATTCCTCAATGATGTTTTAGACCTCTGATATGAATTTGGGTTAATTTGGTTAAGTTTTGCTAATCCTATCATTAGTTTCACCTAAACATGCTTAAGGGGAAATGTGGGATTTTGGGTAAGTTTGATCCATTTTACATGCTATGATTGTTGTTTTGGTGTTTGTGTTCACTTGTACATGTTGCTATGACTGTATGGTATGTTTTGTGATAGATTAGAATAGTTAGAATAGTCGTAGACGCCGTCGTATGGTGCAAACAGTCGCTGGAACAGCTGCAGGAATTATGCAGGGATCCGGATCGGATCGCATGCCACGTACACGATCCGCACTCGCGCTTCGCACCCCGATCCGAACCAGATGATCACGATCCGACATGAGGAGTTGCCATGCGATCTGCCTCATCCTTCCACGAACCGACCAGCCTCACGAACTGATGGGAAGTCACGACCCGATCCATGTAGCACGATCCGACCCGTTGGAACACGATCCGCTGGTAGTTCACGATCCGACCAGAAGAGGAAACCCGATTCGATGGAGACTGGATTCACGAGACAATGGAGGAATGCGACCCGATCACCTGGAGGACCACGACCCGATCCGACGCAGGAGGCGCGACCCGACCCGAATGATGAAGACCGATCAGGATGAAGATGATGACCAATAAACCGAGATGCAAAGGTAGTCCAATATGGGAAGTTAGAGCTCAGGATCCAGTTGGGAACCGACGAGTTCACTTCATGGTTGGACTTTGCTGCGGGACGTGTGCTAAGGAGTTGTCGACATTCATAACCTCGATTCACCACTAAAAATGAATGATGGGCTACTTATCAGTGCAGTAGGGTCATTATGACCTGAGGGGCAAGGTGATAGTAATAAGACTACGTTATCAGTGCAGTAGGGTCATTACGACCTGAGGGGCAAGGTGATGCGTAGTAAGACTATGAGCCAGCGCAGATGGGGTGAACAACTCCATGGGGCAAGTGGACATAGTAAGGATTGGTAAGGCTATGAGCCAGCGCAGATGGGGTGAATAACTCCATGGGGCAAGTGGACATAGCAAAGGATTAGTGGCTACGTTATCAGTGCAGTGAAGCCATTCATGACTTCATGGGGCAGAGTGATCGTAGCAAGGTAAGTTGGGTGATCGAAGTGGTGAATATCGTATGCTTTATGCACTGAGTGAGAGATGTGAGGATGGATGCTATGTTTGATTGTTTGCCATCATTATGACATGCACATCTCCCCTACCTCCGTATCTTTACACCGTTTGATATGGTACCTTAGAGTGTTGTACAGTATGTAGTGCTAACTCTTTGGTTGCAGGTTCAGGTATGTTTTAGTCTACCTGTTATTGTTCACTTTAGATGCTTATTGCTCATACCAGGCTTTATGTCTGACCCAGAGTTTTATGTCTCCTCTTATTACTCTGGGTGCTCACACGAGCAGACTAGAGACAGGTTAGCTGGTGATGCACGAGTAGCTGATTCGGAGGTGGGCAGGAGGCTTCCATGTATGATATATATATACACATTCTCCCT
The DNA here is from genome assembly GCA_030737875.1 of Allium sativum. NCBI lineage: Eukaryota > Viridiplantae > Streptophyta > Magnoliopsida > Asparagales > Amaryllidaceae > Allium > Allium sativum. Next base: position 194,823,081 of record CM060910.1, on the reverse strand, counting down.
GTATCGTTGGTGGTCGCTAATTGGGCATTAGTAGTGCACCTCCTTTATCTTGCTTTTGTTTTGAGACAGTTTGAAAGTTGTAATAAGCTGTATTTAGAATTTCCGCTGCTATGATGTTTAGTTCTGGTTTTCAGCTTATGCACTGTCTCTCCTGTTTTATGTCAAGTATGTTATTATTATATTTTATTCTATGCGCTGTGAGACATTCTACAGGTTCTTTGTATGTTCAATTCCTTCTTCCCTTCCCTTTTAATGACCCGTTCCGTGCTAACTGGACATGTGTACAATGCACTTTTGGAGTAAATGTCGGTTGGTGCGGGGCGGGCCGTCACACTTGGTATCAGAGCTCTAGGTTGCGTAGTTAACCTAGGGAAAGACACTAGGGAGAGATAATACGTATATGAAAGCGCGTATTTGTGATTACTTTGGTTTTCAAAAGCTATATATGTATATACTATTAGTAGTATAAGAATGAAGTCGCACTGCACTAGCACCACTATGGGGTCGTTAATCGTTTCCCTTTTTCTGATTGACGATGAGCCGAGACACGAGGGGTGCTGGTAGAGGGACCAACCAGGGGAATGCCGCTGACATGAGGGCGATGTTTACCAACCTCATGAGATACATGCTTAGAGAAGTACAAGGGGCAGTTCCCAATCCCGGAGTTGGTGTTGGCCCAGTAGTGCAGGCGCCTAGGTCGATTTCGCCAAGTTGTGCAAGGATTACACTAATCTTGGTGGGAAGCCGTTTCACGTAACGGAGTCGGCCATAGATGTTCAAGAATGGATGGATAGCTGTGACCGTATCTTCGATGACTTGGGTCTTGAGGATGCGATGAAGAGAAGTCTAGCGTCTCGTCAGCTGCAAGGGCGAGCGATGAATTGGTGGAATGCCATTAGAACAGCTACTCCAGAGGATCAGGTTACTTGGGATCAGTTCAAGGCTCGCTTTAGCGAGAAATTTATTCCAGCTGCCCAGAAGTCAGTGTTGTTCAAGAGGTTCTTGGAACTCAAGCAGAATGGAAGGGCAGTTTCTGACTATATTGCTGAGTTCGACACTTTTTCGAAGTATGGACTGTCTCTCATTGATACTCCTGAGAAGAAGAATGAGAAGTTCATTACTAGTTTGGATGGATACTTGGGGGAAAGGCTTATCGACCACATCGATGAGACTTTTGAATCGATCGTGGGGAAAGCTTTGAGATCAGAGAGCCTTTACCCTAAGTCAAAGGCTGAGGCTGCATCTGCAGAAGGGCCAAAGCCGCAAGCAGGCGTTGGAGGCAAGAATAACTCTCAGAATAAGAGGAAGCAGGACCAATCTAAAGGTGGCCAGAAAAAGAGCAAGAAAGATGTTGAGTGCTTCAGCTGTGGTAAGAAGGGCCATTATGCTAAAGATTGTCGGGCCAAGCCAGCGGATAAGAAGTGCTTCAACTGTGGTCAAGTGGGACATTTCAAGGATAAGTGTCCGCAACCTCTTAAGAAGAAGCAGATTGTGAAAGCATATGCTATTGATGCAGTTCCTTCTTCGTCGAATGCCCCAACTGCGGCGGAGAAAGGAAAGAATGTTGTTATTCAAGGTATGCTTTCTATTTATGATGTACCAGTTCGAGTTTTGTTTGATACTGTGGCTTCCCGTTCCTTCATATCCAGTGACCTGGTAGATAGGTTGGGACTGGAACCCGAGATAGTCGATAGACCTTTGGTTGTGATGGACCCGATTGGTGGTTCGACTAGCCTTAGTATGATTTGCAGGAATTTGGTCTTATCGACTCATGGATGTATGTTTGTATGTGATTGCTTTATTTTGGGCTTTACTGGGTATGGCATTATATTGGGAGTCGATTGGCTCCAAAGATACGGGGTGGTGGTAGACTGTGAGGGCTTTTTGGTGACAGTGAGGGCGGATGATGGGCGGAGGGTAGTGTTTGGTAGTCTACCTAGTGATGGGGTTATGGCTAGTTTTGTAAATTCCCTCGACATCCCGCTAGATAAGTTGTCAGATGTGCCCGTGGTTGGCCAGTATCCGGACGTCTTCGAGGAGGTGACCGGGCTTCCACCACACCGAGAGATTGAGTTCCGTATTGATTTAGTGAAAGATGCCAGACCTATAGTGATGCCACTTTGTCGTATGGCACCAAGGGAGCAGCGAGAGCTCGGGGTGCAAGTCAGCAATCTTTTGAAGAAGGGATTTATTAGAAGGAGTGTCTCCGAGTGGGGAGCACCAGTTGTGTTTGCCACTAAGGCAAATGGTTCCCTTCGTTTGTGTGTGGACTATCGCGAGTTGAATAAGGTAACGAGGAAGAATAAGTATCCCCTACCGCGGATAGATGATTTGTTTGATCAACTGGAAGGAGCAAGAGTGTTCTCCCAGTTGGACCTCGCGACAGGATTTCATCAGCTTCGAGTAGCGGATGAGAGTGTTCCGAAAACGGCATTTAGGACGCCGTCTGGATTTTATGAGTGGTTGGTCATGCCGTTTGGGTTGACCAATGCACCAGCCTACTTTGTGGATCTTATGAATCGAGTATTCAGAGATCAGTTGAATAAGTTTGTTCTTGTGTTCGTGGATGATATCCTTGTTTACTCAAGGACAGAGGAGGAACACAAGGGACACTTGAGGATAGTGATGGAGGTGTTGAGAAAACACCAATTGAAAGCGAAATTCTCCAAGTGTCATTTTTGGAGAAGGGAAGTGAGATTCTTGGGTCATGTTGTTTCAGAGAGTGATATTGCCGTGGACCCTGCGAAGGTGGCTACGGTACAGGATTGGCCTACGCCCAAGAATGTGATAGACGTAAGAAGTTTCTTGAGGTTAGCGGGATATTATCGTAAGTTTATTCAGGACTTCTCCAAGATAGCAGCACCGTTGACTCAATTGACTAAGAAGAATCGGTCCTTCGTCTGGGACGGAGTTTGTGAGGATGCCTTCAAGAGTCTAAAGGAAAGATTGACGCGTGCGCCAGTGTTAGTCATTCCTAAGGGAAATGAAGAGATGACGGTATACACGGATGCTTGTGGTACCGGACTAGGTGCAGTATTGATGCAAGGAGGTAGGGTTGTAGCTTATGCTAGTCGACAGCTAAAGCCGCATGAGAAGAAGTATCCTACCCATGATTTGGAATTGACAGCGATCGTGTTTGCGTTGAAGATGTGGAGACACTATCTCTTGGGAGAAAGATTTGAGTTGTTTACCGATCATAAATGTTGAAGTATCTCTTCTCCCAGAAGGATCTGAATCTCCGTCAGCAGAGATGGTTAGAGTTCCTGGCTTCGTATGATTTTGATATCGCATACACACCTGGGAAGGGTAATGCGGTAGCCGATGCCTTGAGTAGGAAACATGCCAGCTTAGGGGCAATGTTTCTTGAGTGGAAGCAACTGGAGTATATCGCGGGGTTTGATTTCAGACCAAAGTGCGAATTGGATCCAGTTATGCTAGCTAGTTTGACGATCAAACCCACTTTGATAGAGCGGATTGGTTCCAGCCAGAGGGACGATCCTAATCTATTGGAAGTCATCTCCAAGTTAGAGGTGGATATCGATGGGGAGATAAATGTGTATGGGCTTGATCGAGATGGATGGCTTCGGAAGAATGGAAGACTAGTTGTGCCCAACGTGAATGGTTTTAGAGATGAAGTGCTTAGAGAATGTCATCACTCAAAACTAACTATACATCCCGGTGGTAATAAGATGTATCGAGACATGAGACGGACTTACTACTGGGAAGGGATGAAAAGAGACGTTGGGAAGTTTATATCCAAATGCATGAATTGCCAGCTAGTTAAAGCCGAGCAAAAGAAGCCTAGTGGTTTGTTGCAACCATTAGAAATTTCCGAATGGAAATGGGAGCAAGTCTCGATGGATTTCATCGATGGCCTACCAAGGACTAGATCGGGATATGATAGCATTTGGGTAATTGTGGATCGATTGACTAAGAGTGCAAGATTTATACTGGTCAAATCGACTAGAACGGCAGCCAAGTTGGCAGAATTGTATATGAAGTGGGTAGTGAGATTTCATGGAGTACCCAAAAGCATTGTGAGTGACCGAGACCCATTGTTCACTAGTGGGTTTTGGAAGAGCTTACAAGAGGCTCTAGGGTCAGGATTACATCTCAGTACCGCATATCATCCTCAGACCGACGGTCAGACGGAGAGGGTGAATCGTATATTGGAAGATCTTTTGAGAGTTTGTATATTGGATTTTGGTGGATCATGGGATGACCATTTGCATCTAGTAGAGTTTGCATATAATAATAGCTACCAATCCAGTATCGGTATGGCTCCATATGAAGCTTTGTATGGAAGACCGTGCAACTCACCATCATGTTGGATAGAGACTGGCGAGAAGTTTGTGCTTGGACCAGATGTGGTGAGAGAAACTTTGGACAAGGTTAAGATTATTCAGCAACGAATGAAAGCTGCCCAAGATAGGCAGAAGAGTTATGCTGATAAGAGGAGAAGAGACTTGAAATTCTCCGTTGGTGACTTGGTGTTTGTCAAGATCTCTCCGTTGAAGAGCGTGATACGATTTGGCAGGAGAGGCAAGTTGACACCAAGATTTGTTGGCCCATTCCCTGTTCTTGAACTAGTCGGGAATTTGGCATATAGAATTGGCTTACCAGAGAAAATGGCGAGAGTTCACAATGTGTTTCATGTTTCCCAACTAAGGAAGTTCGTTCACGACTCAGATATGACTATTTCACCTGATCAGTTAGAGGACTTCGAAGTAGAAACCGAGGCGGTTAGGAACCGCAAGCCGATTCGTATTGTGGGGCACGATACGAAGCAACTTCGAAGGAAGGTGGTGAGGCTAGTCAAGGTTCAGTGAGGCGAGGACGAAAATGATTGTACTTGGGAGACAGAGGAGAGCATTAGGAAGGCATATCCAGAACTCTTTGCCTGGTAAGATTTACTTTGCGATTTAGTTATTCCGCATGCTAGGGTAGATTTATTTTACTTGTTTTGCATGATTGATTGTTGTTCTATGATTGATAGGCATGCGGGACCTTTGTGTGTGTATGGATTAGGGAATTTCGGGGGCGAAATTTCTTAAGGGTGGGAGAGTGTAATGACCCGCATTCTACGCATCGGAGGATCGTAGAATATTTATTTATTTCCCGTATGAAGTCGTATGGTCATGTAACTTTGGGAAACATCCTTTAGAGTCATTTCCCATGTTCATGATTTTTGTCGATTTTTAAATGACCATTTTGCCCCTAGTTGGTACTGTTTTGGCCATAACTTTTGATTGGAAAGGAATTTTGATCTGAAACCACTTCCATTGGATTCGTTTGATGGTTTACCTTTCCGTAGAGTGGTCATAGTAGCCAAACGGACTTACCGTTTGGGAGATATAGCTGAAATAAGGTTTGGAGGGTGAAAAGCTGCTTAACCGGGCCAAATCGGGTGATTAGTGAGTAGGCCCATAACCCATTTCGGGATTAGGGTTATGGGGAGGCTGAAATGAGATAGAAGATCATTCCATTTCAGTTTTCTAGCCTCCACTTATCACCAAGGAACCCTAAAAATGGCCTCCAACCTCTAAATCACCTCCAAATCACCTTTTGGTCAAGGATTTGGCTTAGCAACCCCTAATCAAGGAAGATCTACACCAAATCAACATTAGAGCTGCTGTTTAGCATAGAGATTCACATCAAATCAGAGATTTATTTCAGATTTTAGTTTATTTTGTGGCTAAGGTGAGTGATTTGCATAGTTTTACACTAATTACGGCTAGTTAAGGGTGATTTAAGGGCGATTAGTGTTAATTAGCGAATTTAAGCATGATAAAATTCTGGAAAAAATGTTTATAAATTCCTAAATGATGTTTTAGACCTCTGATATGAATTTGGGTTAATTTGGTTAAGTTTTTCTAATCCTATCATTAGTTTCACCTAAACACGCTTAAGGGGAAATGTGGGATTTTGGGTAAGTATGGTCCATTTTACATGCTATGATTGTTGTTTTGGTGTTTGTGTTCACTTGTACATGTTGCTATGACTGTATGGTATGTTTTGTGATAGATTAGAATAGTTAGAATAGTCGAAGACGCCGTCGTATGGCGCAAACAGTCGCTGAAACAGCTGCAGGAATTATGCAGGGATCTGGATCGGATCGCATGCCACATACACGATCCGCACTCGCGCTTCGCACCCCGATCCGAACCAGATGATCACGATCAGACATGAGGAGTTGCCATGCGATCTGCCTCGTCCTTCCACGAACCGACCAGCCTCACGAACTGATGGGAAGTCACGACCCGATCCATGTAGCACGATCCGACCCGTTGGAACTCGATCCGCTGGTAGTTCACGATCCGACCAGAAGAGGAGACCCGATTCGATGGAGACTGGATTCACGAGACAATGGAGGAGTGCGACCCGATCACCTGGAGGACCACGACCCGATCCGACGCAGGAGGCGCGACCCGACCCGAATGATGAAGACCGATCCGGATGAAGATGATGACCAATAACCCGAGATGCAAATGATATGGGAAGTTAGAGCTCAGGATCCAGTTGGGAACCGACGAGTTCACTTCATGGTTGGACTTTGCTGCGGGACGTGTGCTAAGGAGTTGTTGACGTTCATAACCTCGGTTCACCACTAAAAATGAATGATGGGCTACTTATCAGTGCAATAGGGTCATTATGACCTGAGGGGCAAGGTGATGGTAGAAAAACAATATCAGTGCAGTAGGGTCATTACGACCTGAGGGGCAAGGTGATGCGTAGTAAGACTATGAGCCAGCGCAGATGGGGTGAACAACTCCATGGGGCAAGTGGACATAGTAAGGATTGGTAAGGCTATGAGCCAGCGCAGATGGGGTGAATAACTCCATGGGGCAAGTGGACATAGCAAAGGATTAGTGGCTACGTTATCAGTGCAGTGAAGCCATTTATGACTTCATGGGGCAGAGCGATCGTAACAAGGTATGTTGGGTGATCGAAGTGGTGAATATCGTATGCTTTATGCGCTGAGTGAGAGATGTGAGGATGGATGCTATGTTTGATTGTTTGTCATCATTATGGCATGCATATCTCCCCCACCTCCGTATCTTTACACCGTTTGATATGGTACCTTAGAGTGTTGTACAGTATGTAGTGCTAACTCTTTGGTTGCAGGTCCAGGTCCAGGTTCAGGTATGTTTTAGTCTACCTGTTATTGTTCACTTTAGATGCTTATCGCTCATACCAGGCTTTATGTCTGACCCAGAGTTTTATGTCTCCTCTTATTACTCTGGGTGCTCACACGATCAGACTAGAGACATGTTAGCTGGTGATGCGCGAGTAGCTGATTCGGAGGCGGGCAGGAGGCTTCCACGTATGATATATATATACACATTCTCCCTGTGTCGTTGGTGGTTGCTACTTGGGCATTAGTAGTGTACCTCCTTTATCTTTCTTTTGTTTTGAGACAGTTTGAAAGTTGTAATAAGCTGTATTTAGAATTTCCGCTGCTATGATGTTTAGTTCTGGTTTTCAGCTTATGCACTGTCTCTCCTGTTTTATGTCAAGTATGTTATTATTATATTTTATTCTATGCGCTGTGAGACATTCTACAGGTTCTTTGTATGTTCAATTCCTTCTTCCCTTCCCTTCTAACGACCCGTTCCGTGCTAACTGGACATGTGTACAACACACTTTTGGAGTAAATATCGGTTGGTGCGGGGCGGGCCGTCACAATTCCCTTTGTGAGTGACCCTAGCGGAGGAGGGGTGTTACATTTACTTAACGGTTAAGTTTGTGGGCCTATATGTACTGATATTACCTACCTACACGAGATGTACTTAACCCTCCCGTTGATTCAAGCATGTTCAATTAACGGTTAAGTTTGTGGGCCTATATGTACTGATATTACCCACCTATACGAGATGTACTTAACCCTCCCACTGATTCAAGCATGTTTATTTAATGGTTAAGTTTGTAGGCCTATATTTACCAATATTACCCACCAACCCGATATGTACTTAGCCTTCCCACTGATTCAAGCATGTTTATTTAATGGTTAAGATTTGTGGGTCTATATTTACTAATATTACCCACCAACCCGATATGTACTTAACCCTTCTACTAATTCAAGCATGTTTATTTAATGGTTAAGTTTTGTGGGCCTATATTTACTAATATTACCCACCAACCCGATATGTACTTAACCCTCCCGCACATTACGTCATATTGGCTAAGTGTTGTCCGTTCATGTTAACTTAACCCACTCATTCATCATGTCATGTTGGCTAAGCATTTCTTATTAACTTGACCCTCCTTATCATGTTGGATCGGTTAAGTGTTTCCTATTAACTTAACCCCGTTCGTTCATCAAGTTATATTGGTCAAGTGTTTCTTGTTAACTTAACCCCACGTATTCATCTTGTTGTATTGGTTAAGTGTCATCAATCAATTCAAGTTAACTTAACCCATCTACATGTCATATTACTTTGGTTAAGTGTTGCCTTCTTGTGTTAACTTAACCCTACCACAAATCAAGTTATATTGGTTAAGTGTTTCCCTCTTGTTTTAACTTAACCTTACCACAAATCAAGTTATACTGGTTAAGTGTTTTTAAATTTACTTAACCTCACCCACTTGTCTAATTAACATGTTATAACGGTTAAGTGTTCTAAATTTACTTAACCTCACCCACTTGTCTAATTAACATGTTATAACGGCGAAGTGTTCTAAATTTACTTAACCTCACCCACTTGTCTAATTAGCATGTTATAACGGTTAAGTGTTCTAAATTTATTTAACCTCACCCACTTGTCTAATTAACATGTTATAACGGTTAAGTGTTCTAAATTTACTTAACCTCACCCATCAGTTTAGTTAACATGTTGAATTGGTTAAGTGTTTTCTTAATTGACTTAACCCTACCAATCTTGACTTAGCTTTATTAAAGCACCAACCACTCACATTAGAACAAGTATTGTTGTGGTCACTGGATGTGCCAGTCGGTTCCGGGCAGTTTTACACCACAACTCAGTCTAACCTCGGGTCTTTTTTGGGCTCAATGCACTAACCACCCATATTAGACAGGTATTGTTATGGTCACTGGATGTGCATGTCGGTTCTGGGCAGTTTTACACCACAACTCAGTCTAACCTCGGGTTAGGCATATTCGTCTTTTCTAAATTTACATATTTCTTATATGACAAATTTCAAATGTAATTTATTCCCAATTTAATTATTCCATAATTATCCTTTTAGTTATGCTCACAATTAATGGTATACTAAATATACCATTTCATGAACCGATCTATGCCATGTAATTTTTCATGTTTATCCTACATATTTATGTATAAATTATAAATCAATTATTGTCATGGCCCACGTTCCTTCTAAACCACGTTCAAAATTTTAGGTACATAGATTATACCATTTTCATGCCACTTATCATGCTTATGTGTCAAACATGCCAATTACATGTAATTTCATGTTTTCCCCAACGTTACCCCCGTTGTACGTTCGCAAAATTACATAGAATGTTAGGCTCAATATTTTAGCCTAACTTATAAAATAAAAAAGGGGAAAAGAGGAACTTTGCAACATTCCAACATCATACAAAAGTATGGATTTAACTACACATATGATACATGGATTTGACATAGAACAATATACTTTTAACTATGAACTTGCAAATTTGATCTATGCAACATGAACCACAAGAATATGAATTTACATAAAACTATACAAGTTAAACTTGGCATGTAGTGATGAACTTGCAAATTAGATCTATCATAAAGGCATATGGATCTAACATATAAAGTTGTAGATCTAAACATATAAGGTCGTAGATCTAAACATGTATGCATAATGACTCTAAACAATTAGGCATAAACGATATGACTTAGCCTAAAACTTGTATGTATCATAATATCACCAAACTTACATATGATAATTTCATTCCCAAAAACCTATACAACATCATAGGTTTACTTACCAATTTCCACATAACATGATAGGTTCGATAAGCCACAATTGTTCATATGCATATATGATAGAATAGACATGAATAAACATGAATCAGCATCACATACAACTTGATACAATTTTATTTTACAATTCATTATAAATCATGTCTTTAATTTATTCACATCTGAAAGATAACTATACTTACAATCAAAAGGAAAAACTTGATTTCAGGGATCTGTATTCTGAAACTGAATTGCTCGCCTTTGATGTAGATCGTTGAATTCTCTTAGTTGAATTAGATTAGATTTAATTCGACTTAGGTTTTAGTGGCGGCTAGGTTTAGGTGAGAGTGAATAATAGAATTAAATTTTAGGTTCAGGGTCCTTATATAGTTGTAGAGAGTGTTTTAGGACCATTAGATTAACCCTGAACCATGAGAACCAATCAGATGCCACATCTGCCTTAGAGCGAATCGGCCCACGGGTTGACAGCCAAACACCCTGAATCAACCCATAGTCGACCCAGTGGAGCTTGGGTCGACCTCAAAAATGAGTCGGTTCGATTATTCCCCCTCCCGATTCGCTGCTTTGAATTTTTTTGCATATATATATATATATATATATATATATATATATATATATATTTCTCATATGCATACAAACTTCAAGGCTTTATAACTTCTTCATAAGATATCCATTTGATGCAAACCAAATGTCTATCTTGACCAAAATTTTGAGATGAACGTATTAGCGCAACCCATTTCACTTAATTCTTATTCTAAAAATTAAGTGTTCTTGAATTTGTTAATTTTAGTATTCTCAGAAAATTCGGGGTGTTACAGGTTTATATAAAAGGGTTGGAAAACAAACTCTGGGAAGTAGTCGTTTGTGTCGGACGATGTCCGACGCATCGAATGCAAACAGCTTTTTTCCAGCGTTTTGTTTCAACGGGCCTAAGCTACGAGATCCACCTTTGAGGCATAACTTCGGCCATGCTATAGGTTTTTTCCCCTTGATCTGCATTATTTACTCTTATAGTTGTTTGAGCATATTCGGAGGAAGTAGGTTGCCAACGTCCCCCAACGAAACCACACACACAAACAAAATGCAGTATTGTTTTCTTTCTTTCAAGCAACCAAAGCAACACAACGAATTGCCTCAGGCAATTTTGTAGACTTTTGATTCTAAAAAACCCCAATGCTTTATTCACTTTTCTTCTGGCAGATAAGTTTGGACTACGAACTGACTTATAGTAAAAAAAAAAAAAAAATTGAAAACCAAAATAAATTGATTATGTTTTCCAAAAAGAAAAAAATGCTTATATATGTCGATTTAGATGGAGCCTTAGTTATTCCGTCTTTAAATTGGTTAAAGGTATCGACATTATTATGAAATTGTTACCTTTTTTGTGTTTTCTTCTGCTTCATTTTTATGTAAGTGCAACAAGCTACCTCTATTTTTTCTACACTCTTTTTTAAGCTTCTACTCTACAAACTCAATTTATACATGTGAAATACTAAAGATGGGGGAACTCAAACAGTCTCTTCTTATCACTGCTCTCAACGATATCAAAATCATTTTGAAAACAACAAGACCAGCCCTGAAACACCAAATTTTTTTTGAAGGTCCTAGACGGATTGAAATATCGGAGGCCTTATGCCGTCTGAACTCGTCCAAATATATAGTATGATGTCTGAGGCCCTAGGCGCTCGCCTTGGTGGCCTGCCCCAGGCTGCCCCTGGTTCACATCCACAACAACAAAATGTGAAATTCTATGGTAGTATATGTCTAATATGATAGTGGAGAGTACCTTCAAAAAGGTAATGCATTGGTCAGACACTTTATTCATAGAGAATTAATCGATAGGGAGAAATCGAATATGAAGTTGAAGATCAATATAGTAAGCATTTTGAGCAGCAAAATCTCGAAGGTGGCAAAGCATTAACGAAGAGCATTCACCAAAGAAGATGAATGATTAAGTGAGTCTTGAAGTTACTTATTGTTGAATCAAATGCTCGAAGGATCTGACTGATGTATGAACCAATTGTACTTGCATTCTACGACACTGCATGCAATTTTTTTCATCGATCAACAACCTAATAATTTCCTAAAAATTATCGACTCATTGAAACACAATGGAAAATGAGAAACTCAAGATGCGTTCACTTTCTATTTCTAAGTTTTCGATTTTCGTACGCACAAAAGTATGACGATGCACACATATCGTGAAAAACAATTATTTTATAAAATGAAGTCAACATACAAAACAAAAAACAACTTTTTATAATTTTCGTATTTTAAGAAACAACGGAAGAACGACGTCAAATTCGTCAATCCAACATCCTTCATCCTGTACATCATTCCCTCCGTTTTAAGTCTGCCACCTCCGTTACCCTTCAAATTTTGGCATTTTTCGAAATTACCGTTGAAAACTCAAAACACAAAATAAGCCAAACACCACCTCGGCTTGCCAAAATGAAATGAGATTCAAGTTCGGTTACTTACTAGTAGGCCTACTAATTATATCCGTCCTATTAACGTAGATATGAGTTTTGTCTTACCATCCAAATCCCATCCGTTTATTATTAGAGTGGGTACGGATTTATCAAAACCCCACTAGTTATAACTCGGCCTGTCCTAATTTTTTGTATTATTGAAATATTATTGTATATGTTATTTCTTTATCATTTTATTTTTTTACATAAAACATTTACATATTTTATACATTAACTAGAGCGAAGTCGTAATTCGTAAATGGGTTCATAGTTAATTTCATAATATCAAGTTATAATAAAACATCACAACAAAATATACCATGTTTTAAATTAGAAATTTATGTAATAATCAGCAACATAAAGGTAGTGGGAAGAAGTGGAAATAGTCTAAAATAGTTTTGTTCGCTGGTTGATAGAGTAAAATATGTGTGATTCGTATAAACTACAATATGTAGGTTTTTATGGCTAGCAGTAATAGATCTAAACGATCTAAAATAATTTTATTGGTATTAATTCATATAAATAGTGTGAAATTCTTATTTACTTAAGTATATTTATTTAGTTTTTCAAAAACCTTGTAAGAAGAAAATATATTTACTACTACTTATATAACTTTATCAATGTTTTTCTAAACATCGTGTATATATAACTTTTAATATAAAAAAGGTACAATTCCACCCAGTTGCAGATTGAGACAATAAGACAAATTCATGATTTTTTGTTGTTCCTACTATTGGAAGTACTCGACCTCTTAGACCATTCCCAACCGGGGGTTGGCACGGGGGTCCAATCCAGTTGGGTAGACTCTTTATCAACCCCTAACGGGAGAAAACACAGCGACTCCAGTGGAGGGTTGTTGTGTCACTTAGTCGACTTTTATAAACCCGACTAAGAGAATGACGTGAATTACGATCCACAACCATTGGATCATAATCCACATCATGGTCTGGATTATGATCCAGACCATTCGAAATAGTCGGCTTTTAATTAGTTGTCTATTTCATTCTGGATCACGATCCTCAAGCATTGGATCGTGATCTAGACCAGCCTGGAAATGATACAGAGCATTGAAATTAGCCAGCTTTATGAAAGCGGGCTAATTTTGCCCATAGCCGGCTGTATAAAGGATGACTATGGGTATCTCCTCTCCACATAAAAATTTATACTTCCTCTTCCCACCTTCCTCCACTAAAATCCAAAAAAAAATCACGAGAAGAGTTTTTAGAGCATTATAAGGAAGCAGTAGTCGAAGTGCTGGAAATGTATCGCCGCAAGAAGAGAACGTTCCGATAGAATAAGATATCACACCTTCCCCTTGACAAGACGTTAGTAGACGACGTCGAGCTTCTCAGGAAAAAAGCCTGGATCCAAATATTTACCAAAATTTAGGACCCGACAAAGCACTCAACAATTATCGTGTACTTCCCAATAATAAAGAGCATGTTAGTACGCAAGTCGAAGATTCTGTAAGTTATTTACCTTTTGTTTACAAGTTATATTAAGCTTATGTAGATTAGAAACTTATATATCGACCCAATTTTAAATAAGCATGGCGAGATAGAACACGTGGCTCGTGGCCATGTTCGTTTATATGCCTTGGTTTGCAATTATTATTCAGCAGGAACTACACACACATTTCTCAGTGAATTAGGTCCAGTGATTTCATAAGTACGTGTTCATTTAACTATCCTCAAATTATTTCATATTTTAAAATATCTTCATTTAACTATAAACTAATTTATTAGATATAACGAACCTATTAAATTTTGATGTTCAACTGATCGGTGCATTAGCCTCTTGTTGATGGCAGACCACCCATACTTTTCATTTTGGGTTTGGAGAGTTAAGCATTATCCCATTAGATCTCACAGTGCTTAATGGACTTTCGGTTAGATTGGGTCAACCATTACCTTACGATGAGGATTTTCAGCTCCTCGACATCTTATATTATCTACTTCCTCATTTTGACTTTGAAAATGGGTTGATTAATGCATTACAACTGAGAGTTAGTTATATTAAACAAACAACCCTATATTTAATTAATGTTCTCGAGGGAGAAAACCCCCTTTTGGAGATAGCACAACTATTCATTCTACTGATGGGTAGTCTATTTTTTTCAAACCCATCAAACACTCTGTGGCTCGTAATCAAATCAAGTTACGCATCAAATGGGAGAGTAACATTTGGCGTCCATACAAGGTTCACCCCCATTTGACATGCGAGGGTGCGGTCTATTCTGCTTTGCTTTCGACCAGACATTTTCCTATTGTCTCTTCTCCTCCCACTAGTGGATGTTACTAATTCTTTAGGGAACACTGTTAGAGGCAGATATTATTAGATGATTTTGTACCTAATGATCCACATTCTGATACACCTTTTTTAGTGGTTTATAAGACAACTCATTTGGAAGCGGCTCAAAAACATGAGTAGTGGCCATCAAATTATTTCATCATTCCCAGTATGGACTACACAACATTTTCGCGTAGATTTTATACTCCACCACATATGTCTCCTATGACACGTGCTACAACAGTCGATTTGATTGGTATCTCAGCAATTAGACATGGTATTATTCCTCCATCCCAATCAGACCTCACTTTGAGCACTCAGTTATACCACCTCCACCTCCTCTTCAGGAAGTAGACTATGGTTGGATGATGGCCATTCCTACCGTTACAGCTGGTGATATTTATGTTGATATTCCTCACATACCAGTTACTTAATACCTTGGTCCAACTACATTTCCATATGAGGATTTATTTCAGATGCATCTAGGGCTGAGATATGTTATGTACGATGCGCATCAATGTAGGATTAATGATATGACAACTTGTATTAATGATCATACCACCACTGATGAGGAGTGCTACCATCCTAAGGCTCGCACTGGTGTTGACGAGGACATAGCCGGTCTTGATGATATTGACTTCGATGATTATTGGTTTAACTCTGGCCAAGAATTTATGTGGTTGTTGATGTTGATAGGGATGTTTTATCTTTGTACGCTACTGTATTATCAGCGTCTTTTGCATCATCTTTATGATAGTATTATTTCATTACATGTTGTTCTATTGATATTATGTTGTTGCCAGTTACCATATTTCTTCTCTATTACTAGTACACATATTAGTCCTGCTTATGTACTCGATAATAGTTATCATTACATCTAGATCGCACTTTATTGTTGCTGTTTGTACATTAGCGCTTACCATTAGTTTCCTTATTCTTCCAAACATTAAACTTAAGCTGACAGGGGAAGATGTTCGCGATTAATAGGACTTCTTCTGAGTTACTTATACTCATGGAAGCTTATATTGGCCATGATCAATGGCATGATATTATGCTGCAAAATAGAGGGGGTTTAAGCCATAAAATGTTTTGGAACATGATTAGAGAAGCTTATAAAAACCATCCTAACTGCCCGGGCTTGGTCTCAGTAAGAAGTTCACGAAACACATAGCGCTTTTTGCACATGCTTGTTATCGTTACCACGAGATTATTGAGCTTGTAGAAGATGAGGATGTTTTTAAAGAAAATCATGCAACTTTTGATTTGCGATACCTATTAGAATAGGAACGGAATTGATTAGTCATTAAGCTTATAAACAACGTTATAGTTAGTATACGTGTTATGGTTCATATTAAGCTATATGGCGTGCTTTTTTATTTCTGTACCAATTTACTAGTTTGGTGTGTTATTGTTCTTCTGTACCACATTAGTGATATCAATCGTTTATGTGATTTGCGAATCTGTTTTGTGTTGTTATGAACACTTTTAGTTGTATTACTGGTTTGATGTATTTATTTATTCTGAATATTCCATATGTTCAGGTAATGTTAATGTATTTTCTTGTTCTTAATATTCTGTTCATATATAATATTAGGGGTTTGGTTAACGAAATACTATACCATGGTTTAAAAAAAAAAAAATCCATTTTGACATATATCACGATCAAAACAACAAAATCCATATTTCTCTCTTTTATACTGGTAGCCTTTTATAATAGATTGAATAGATTCTTGTTTCATAGAATTTTGATCTAAGTATATTAGTTTGAAGTTCGAACTGGTAATTTACGAATTACCGCTACGCGATGGGCTCGAATAAACTAAATATAAATATTTCGTCTAATCTTCATTAAACTAGATAATTATTAATGCACTCCCAAACAACTAAATTTAAAATTGAATTCCAAAACATCCTTACTATAAACGTATTGTCGTTTCAATGTACTATTGTGCAGTGTTTTGTCATTTGAACGTACTGTCAATACCGAATCTTTCAACTATAAACGCGGACTAGATCAGCATTTCGCTTTAAAATGGCAGCAAGCTTTAAACTCATAGGCAATTTAATATTTCAACTACAAATATAATAATATTATCAATAAGTATTCAAATTTCCAAGGTGGATAAACATGGATAATTGGGAAATAACTGATGCTCTATTGGTGGGGCATGCTAAAAATTGAGAAGCCGAATCTTAAAATTTTCTGAAACTTAGTTTGATACTATTCATACCAGTAATTTGGAAGGCAATGTGTCGGTAGAAGCATCTTACCAGTGGACAAGAAGACAAGTAAGTAACAACTATGGATTCCGCCATCCTTCATGGCCTAAATGTCGTTGTGGGTATTTGTGTCTGAAACTTGTGGCTTCAGATTGAAGAAATGTTAGTCATCGCTATTACGTGTAACGATCTAGCGTAATTCGACGCTCGAATTTCGATAATAATACATAATCGTTTATTACCGAAGAAAACCAAAGAATCGAAAACACTAGATAGTTAATAGAAAGAAATTAGAGGGTGAGAAATAGAAAGAAAGAATTATTATAATAGAAGAAGAACAACGACAACAACAAAGAATCAGAGTAGAAATAGAATCTCACAACGGAATGAATAAAATATAATATATCAAAACTCTTTACTCAAAAGTAAACTATATATATATATAAGATTTATAATATCGGGGTACACACTAAACTAGACTATGTAATCTGATCAATATAGCACACACAGCGGAAATTAAGTTAATATCAGAAGATACGATATTGTTTCTTAACTCCAGCTCCTCCTCTGAATTTCTAAGCGAAACCTAACCTAGAAAATATACTCGGCCTGACCCAAACACATTTTAAAGCAAAGCAAAATCAATTGGGATCATTCTGGAATACTTTCAGTGATAAATTCATATTGCAAACTACTTGCTTAACTTTAGAAAACCCTTTGAAAGAATGGAACTCTCATAAGACATGAGCACACATAAACATGACACATGTTTTTATCTTGCGATAATCAAATCACTTTTTACACCAGAATCCAATGATATTATAATAATGTCCATCAAACCACAAATAATTAAGAATATAGTCAGAATGCTTGCATCCCACTTTCCAACATAGTTGATTTACAACTAAAAATGTACCACTCATATTAGAGTTTAGATTTCCAACATGACAAGTTATGGGGCCACCTTCCGATTAATGTTATCAAGAGGGGAAACACTGGGGTTCAACGCTACAACAATTAAACTCTTTGGCGACACACAATAACGTTGCGAAAAACTAATCATGCATCGCAAAAAGTTTGTAACGACAAATTTTTTTGCGTCGCGCAAATGTCGCAAAAGATACAGACACAAAAGTAACTTTTCCACACAAGTATACGTCGCAAAAAGTTAGCCTTTTGCGACATAATATATGACGCAATCAATTTTATAACATTGCAAATAATTTATGTCGCAAATCCTACGATTTTATTTTTAATTATTTGTGACATCGATTAAGCATCACTAAACATAAGCAATTGCAATGAAAACTTTCGTTTTAAATGAACCCTTTTTTACAACTTACAAATGCGTCGCAAGTAGTTATACTTTTAGCAACATAATTATCTATAGATAATGCATTCAACATTTGTCACATCTACAAACGTCACTAAAAGAGTTTCGAACTTATAAACGAAATAGCATCATTCGCGACGCTTTGCTTGCCATTGGTAGTTATTGAATGGCAACATCCTTAAATGCCGCAAAAGGCATGGAATCACGCAGCCCATAAATTGTTGATATAATGAGTCTATACCATTAAATACTCATTTGAATTCCACCATTCACACAAGGATAAAAACCAATGGTTTGTTACATATACGTATACACACACATTGCACCATTTCTGTTTAATTTTAGTTAGAATTCAAAGGAACTGAAGATGTAACAAAAATAAGGATTAACAAATACTGGTGTAACGAAGCATATACTTCATTAGGAAAGCGTAGAAATTTGATAACTGCGGTTGTTTTGCAGTTATTGTGTTTCTTGCGTTTCAATGTCTTACAACACATTCGATTCTTCAGAAATATTAATTTACACGTTCTACACAATGAAGTTTGACAAGCTAATAAAAAAGAGCCATGCACCCATCTCAATATTGATAGCTTTATCGGCAGATTTTTGAGCTGAATTGGCCTTATTAGCCACTACATTAGACTTGGTACCATGTTCAAACACTGCAACATTTAAAATTTCAACCATAAAACAATCATACTGAGATGAAAGTTCGGGAAAACTACCATATATATATATATATATTCAAAGTTCGAAATCTGCCAAATAATACATCTCAATGTCAGAAAACCAGTAAATGCACTGTAAAGCTTGTCACGATGTGAAAATCAAGTTAAAACAATAAGTACCTAGAGGTGCATATGTTGGTAAACTGACAAATCTGGGGTAGGAGTTTCTGCACACATCATCGTTCTTAGAAGAGCGTAGAAGACAATTCCGAGGCTGGACAAATAAACAACATTAGCATATATGGCTGTATTCATTTTAATATAATGTAGGTTAGCGCGAAAACAGTATGCACAATGACATGCATACACACTTAAAAACAATAATAAGCTAGTTTCTACATGAAAGAAATACATCCTTGATTAAAAAAAAATTTAACAATACCCATTCATTTTCACAAACACAGTTGCACAGTACTCTTTTCTGTTTTTTAAATAGATACTTATATTATGCTACCCAGACGCTATTCGTTCATCATTGAACATGATAATGTATTATATTTGATCTTTATCAATCTGTTATGCTTACGAACCTGAAAATCTTTAGTTTAGGATTATGAATCACAAGTGTGACTAGTACAAAACATTAAAATCAAACATTATTAACAAAACTGGAAACTCCTATATTAGAAATTAAATTGATACAACATGCATGTCTAAGGAAATAAATTAAAACAGAGACCCTACATATTGTATAAACATGCACATGCAATGTATCAAAGCGAGGATAAACTATAAATGGCCTGACACATGACGATTGCAGTGTTACATAGATAACTCCTTGAAAGCATAAAATTTTGGATATATATATGTGATGCAACTGAAATAAATGAATAACTATAAATGTGTACAACACAAAATAGTATTGCCTAAACTACCAAAAGTTAGCAATATATACTGCTATTGCATCAGCTGGGAATGCAAGCCAACATGAGTCATCCAGTCATAATGGTTAAAATTGATTTAACATGGGACTACCATCTTACTATTTGCAACGTAGGGACAGAAGAATGATGAACGGTAGTCACGGGGTAAATAAACCAACCGAGAAACGGCTTGTTGATGCAGTAACATGGAATTTATTGGAGTGTGAGGAAATATCAAACAGAAATATTTTTCATATTGACATGGGATACCGTATACGGATAGCTAGTACTCAGCCCTTCTCATAAAAAAGCTAATTAATTATTTCTCCTTTTGTATTGCCTTCGTTAAAATAAAAATAAAATGCATCAATGTCCATGCAAACACCATTGTAACTTTAAACTGACACCTGCATTTCTGGTTTGTTTTTTGCTTCTGCCATAGGTGCCATGTATGTTTATGTATTGATGTACCTTCAGTTTTTCCTCCGGTATTTGAAATGCTTATGATGCTGCGTGTAATGTTCAGTTCTTATGTTTGGAAGTCATGATTTCGCTACTTTGTTTGATGACTCCCGTTCAATGAGAATACATAAAATAGCATTGGCAGCACAGCATACCACTCCCATTACTTTTATTGCTTTCTTCCAACTTTTAAGACAGCAAAAGTTCTATTGTGAAAAACACAGATTTCCACAGGTTATCAAGAACTGTTTACATAAATAAAATAAAATAAAATAAAATGTGCTATTCCAGTTGATTTGGTTTTCCTAATCTGGTTAAAATTTACCCCGGCTGCTAACATTGTCCTTGTATGATCTTTATAGCCTACCATGAAATGAAATAATGCACAAGAACTTTCCTTTCAGCATCGTTATGAAATTTGACATAGTAAAATTTGAGGTTATCAAGTTTTGACATGTTGCCTGAGAGATGAATTTATTCTAAATTTAACTCCCACATATTAGCAATAAAATCTTACCTGCCCTTATTTGAACCAATAATCAGATCGGCCTGCAAATTTTAATCGCACATATTATCAAGTTTTGACATGCAGCTTAGCCCACAGTTAAACCAATAATCAACATCTTCCTACAAATATTTTAAAGATACAGTTTATGAAGTAAAATCAAATATGGTGAAATCAACTGAAATTAAACATATGGTAACATCCACTAGAACAATGTCCAACATGCCATCAAAATGTTGATTCGATAATGACTAACCTGAGATTGTAGTTATTTCATATAACTACTTGAGATTGTAATTATCATCAAAATGGCGTCCCCTCTATTTATCGAATTTATTTTCACCGGTAGAAATAGCGTAAGCATCATTGTACTCTTACAATGTTATATTCACTGTTAGAAATAGGTAAGACTAGCATTTGTGAAATAAGCCAATATACTTGGACTGAATCAGTGTTTATCTCATTTTTATAAGTTTTTCAGACCCCGTTGCCAGTACGTGGAGCGAAAGTTACAATCGTTGCCCAAACTATTGCAAATTCGTTTGTTAAACAGTTAAATGTAATACATTAATTCTTCCTAAAAAAATGAGTAAATCAAGTTTTGTTTCTTAGTGGGTTGTTTTTTAGAATGAACCAGACCAAATAAATGTCGATATCACATCGTGTAAGAGAACCCCGAATTATCACAAAACCAATTGGCAATGTGAAGGGTGAACTCATTATAATGAGTTCACCCTTCACATTGTCAATTGGTTTTGTGATAATTCGGGGTTCTCTTACATGGTATCAAAGCTTCATATTGCCTAACATGGTATCGGAGCTTCATAATGTCTAACATGGTATCAGAGCTAGGTCAGAGGGAGAGAGAGAATAAAGGAATGAAAACCGTCTTTGCCAATTCTGGTTTTATTTATTTATTTTGCAAACTCAATTGATAAATTGGAATCAGATTTGCGGAAATAAAGCCGCATCCCACTATTTTCCCAATCCATTCTTCTGTTCTTTGATACTCCTTCCTCTTCCTTTCGTATTCTGATTTTCGAACTTCTTTCCTTTCAAAACCGAGTCCTTCGTCTCATCGCAAATACCAGATCCTCAGATCAATAAAAAAAATCAGTTGAATTGGTGATTCGCAGTCAGAGGAAAATTTGATTTAAACGGCAACTGTGACAATTTTCCAAGCGAAAATAGGAAACGACAGGTTGGCGCTTTCTGGCTATGGGATGAGGACAGTTCGAAGAGGTTGTCTTTTAGCTATAGATCACTGACGGAGGTCACGATTTTGCAAGGTGGTTTCTGGTTGTAGTGGGTTTCTAGAATCGGTTGTGGACTGGAAGGGGGTTTGCGGTTTTGACTGTTGTGGTTTGAATGTAGTGTTGATCGGAGAGGGGGTTACGAAGTGATGCAGTTGGTATTTGAAGGTGACTGAGGCGTGATTTTGGTAAGGTTTTGGCTGAGGCGCAGTTTTTGAAGAAGTGGGTGTATGGCAGCAAATAAGAGTTTGGTGGTTTGGTTTCAGTGGAAAGGTGATAGCAAGGTGTGTGGTTTCAGAATTTGATGATGGTCTGATGATGGATTGGAGTCGGGTATGACAGTGTCAGGTGATGAGGTAGCTTCAGTTGAGGGTTCAGATTTGCTCACGAATCTGTGATGGGGTCGGTGAAGTCGCGAAAGGGGGTATTTGATTCTGTCAAAGTGTGATTATGTTAGTAATCAGGGAGTTGTAAAGTGGTTGTCAAGTTTGTGTAACGGGATTGAGGAATTGGTTGTACTGGGTATTTGAAGGGGGTTGTAGTGAGTGGTATGGTTGGTTTGTGGAAATTGGGTATGGAGTGGAAGCTTGGCAGGTGTGTGTATTGTAGGGGTTGTAGCTTTGTGGATGTGCATAGTGGAGGATTAGAAGTTTTGTGGGGTATTAATGATGGAAGAATTTGAGGCAGTGGAATTTGAGATGATGTGTAATTGCAGGTGACTGGTGACTCTGCTGGGGAGTGAATTGAATGCTGTGTTTGTTTTGTGAAATGGGTTGATTATATGTAATGTGGATGGCATGAATAATTGGAGTTGGGGACTGTAGGCTGTTTGTGTGCAATGATGGATGGTGTAGCAGTGGTGTAGTCGAGGGGATGCTGGAGTGCAGGGATGTCGGGTGATTAAGCTATGGTAGTAGTGAGGCGTTTGGTTATGTGGTGATTTTTGTGGAGGATTGAAGGTGGTTGCAGGTTTGATGATGCTGGACGGTGAAGACGTTAGGTGATTTTTGGTTTTCTGTTAGTTTTTTGTAATGGAAGAGATGTTCTGTGTTGATGGCGTTTGGTGTAGAAGATGTAATATGGTGATGTTTGGTAGAAGTAGTAGTGAGGTGAAGTGTTTTGAACGGTAGTTTGCGATTGGATGGCTTTGTGTTTGTAAAGGGGAGCACAATTTCAGAGGAGTTTGGAAGTTGGTTCTCGGCGAGGTGTAAAAGTTTTGGATCATTGGAGTTTTGTTGTGTTGTATGGTATTGTATGTGTTGATGTCTGTATCGGTAACCCTATTTATTAGGAGGGCAATTGACGTTGATTGAAGGTGGTAGGTGGTTACAGCAGGTATGTTTGGAGGATGCAAACATATGCTGACCATCCCTATTGATTTGATTTTGTTTTTTTGTTTGTATGTTTGGGGGATGCAAACATACAAAACCATCCCATTTTTGGTTTAGTTTTGTTTTCGTTTGATATGTTTGGGGGATGCAAACATATAAACTCATCCGGGGATCAGTTTTGTCATTTGGCCGCTCAGATCTTTTGCTTACCGATCAGATTGAAGATTGTTTTGGATTGTTGAGTTGATGTTGAGTATTTGGTATTTGGCAGTTTCTTCTCTACTTCTTGTGGCAGCTTCTATTTGGCAGTTTCTTCTCTACTTCTTTTGGCAGCTTCTATTTGGCAAACTCACGATTCTCTGCATCGTGAGTTTGAGGGGGATGTTAGCGTATTGAATATGCAACTGTAGGGTAATATAGTCTTTTTATGTGTTTTATTGTTTGCCCATATATAAAGGCCTCTTTGGTTATTTTAGGGTTAGAGGCTTGTATTGTCAGCCTCCATTTTTCTGTATCTCGTTTTTCTATTCAATCAATAAAGATGTAGCCTTCTAATTCTTTATCGTTGTATCTCTCTCTTCTCTCTGGATCTGAATTCTAACATGGTATCAGAGCTTCATATTGTCTAACATGGTATCAGAGCTTCATAATGTCTAACACATCGTTTGCAAGTTTTTCGTGTGGATACACTAGGCTAATCTAGCAGTCATAACATGAAGAAACATGAAAAACAGCTTAAGTTCAATATGGCAAAAATATTTTAAAAAAAAAAAAAAAAAATTTGTTTCACTGATGTATACATACAGCTGTTGCCCATATACTCTGCCTCAGCAGATATATTACGTTGACAAAGAAATTACACCGACAGAAATTAAGGTTGCAAACTACAGCATTGTCAAATGATAGCATGATTTTTTTATCAAATCGTGGTTCAGAAAATTTTGTCAAGCAGGTTATTGCCATCCATGTGTTACAAGCAGGTTATTGCTCATTTTCATGGAAGCTGTTCATAATATATATTTAATTAAAGAATTGAATCCAGACCGCCTACCTTATAATCCATCAAAAGGGGCTCAATATTTGCGGTACATATAGTATTTGCTGAAAGTATATTACCATGCGTGTACATTGGCTGTGCCTGTAATTTGTGATAATTGGTCAGTACTAAGTTCGAACCAGTTATATATTTTTATGTAAAATTATACTCACTAAAACATCAATAGTCTTACCCTATGAATATTACACAAGGTGTTCTTTCTCTGTTGACAGATGACATATCCTTTTCAATCCATTCATACTGCAAGCATTATGTTGATAAATGAACAGTAATTAAGAACTATGTACTTTTCTTCTTGAGATTTCAAAAAGAGAAGAGAAGAAATTAAATTACTTGCTCAGAATTTTAAGTCGTCATGTTCTGCATTTTCTGGTGCTGGTGGCAAAAATGGTGGCCTAGATTTTAGTTTGGCACCTATTAGCACGTCCCTTGTTTGAATCTTCCATCCTTTGCTTTATTTTTAATCTGATAAAAAAAAGTAAAAATTGATTTTTACTCGAATGCAGCCCAATACTTAAGGCACCTATAGAAAAAATCTGGTTGGCATGAGTATCATACTTCCGCTGGATGTTTAAACGTGGATCAATCATTTATGCAGTTCTACTTTATCTTGTGACCATGAACAATTAAGCATTGATTGGCAACCAAACCTGGACTGTTATTTTGGTGTTGAACCAGAAAAAAAAATGGTTAGTATGAAGGCAAATCATACATAGCTTGCTAGCCATAGAAAATCACTACGCGACAAAGTAAGTGAACAAAAAAAATGATCAAATAAAACCGCATAGCATGTATGGGACATATGATGGTAGTAGGCTAGGGGCCAAGATAAGTCGTTTTTTCCTTCAATTTATTTTTTAGACTTTATTTCTAGAAAATTGCACTTTAGTTGCAAGAGCTAGCGGTCCATAGATATGGAGAATAATGAAACAAAACAATATAAGCTCATACCCACAGCCATATTTGTATAATATATAGGAAGTTTCATTCAGAGCCTCCATGCAATAAACGTATTAAGTCAGCATCGCTGGTGAATCTATCATACACTAAAGACAAGATTCTTACCGAAAGTGCATGGGCCTGAAAACGATGGATCAAAGGATAACAGGCAGTTGGGACCATTGTAAATTTGTGTTTGTCTTGTGACTCCACTCTTTCTTCTTTTTCAACTATTTGCTTAATCCATTTGCTCTTTCTTCTTTGTCTTGTGATCAAAGGGTAACAGGTAGTAGATGGACCACCACTGCTGCTAGTTTCAAGTGGTGTAGAAGGTACTGCTGCAAAAGGATTCTTGTTTGGCAGTGGCCTCGGTGGCATAGGCGGTGGTGCTGCTATATCATCCTTAGTAAACGTGCTGGGCAACTTACTGCACATATCATCCTTAGTAAACGTCGTGACATTAGAAGTAGCAGATTTTCCTTCTCCGTGTTGAACTACTTGTGCTTTCTTGTCACCATTAATCCATCTCAATTTCATCTGTTTTCAAGAGAAAATATTCAATATCAATGATTCAATACTACTATGTATTTACATTCTGCCATGTATTCAAAGTGAAAATATTCATCTCAGTTTCATTTCTCTTAAATTTTCTCTCTATAAGACCATAACCAACCATCCGTTCTGTTCACTTCATTCTCTCTCTTATTTTACAACTAAACAAGCCACATGACACCCAGAGAGAAAAACTAGCCACGAATCTACTTAAATAATAACATTAAAAAAATATAATAAAAAATTATTTTTTGTTTATAACGGCAAACTCTTTGCCGTTATAAACATAAAACACACCAGAAACCATAAAACGGCAAAGACTTTGCCGTTATAAACTTATAACGGCAAAGTGTTTGCCGTTATAATCTTATAACGGCAAACAGTTTGCCGTTATAAGAACCAGTCTCTGTTGGATGAACCAGCCACGGAGGAGCTCAAAACTAGCCACAGACCAGCCACGGGTGAGTGAACAAGCCACACCTGGTTGCTCCGTGGCTTGTTTAGTAACTGAACAAGCCATTGTTGGTTGTGCTCTAACAATCAATTTAGGTTACTTAGCATGTCATGTACGCAGAAAAACAATTAATCTACAGTACCCAAATGGACAAAACGCAATATTAACTAACTTTTTAAAAATATAACAATGGACATTTATTGTGTAAACTAAAAGTTTCCATAGTTAACACAGTGAACGGACTAACCCGGTCCGTTTAAAGCAAAGCCCCGCTCAAACAACCCATTCGGCCTTTTCCATCGAATCGTTTTAGCTAAAAGTTATGTATAATTTTGTTCAAGAGTTAAAAAGGAAAAAAAAAACGTAGGGGACATCATAGGTAATGTTTGAGTGCTCGGGCAACTGAGAACACTTTGGAAGAAAGAAAAATGAACTCTTTCCGCTACTGCTAAGACAACAATCAAGATTGATTCACTGTATGAGGGTATTGATTATTACTCAACCATCTCCAGGAATGGGTTCAAAGAGCTAAACATGGACCTATTGATAAAGAGCAAGATGGAAAAAAGTAGCATCCACGATGTTGTCTTAGGAGGAGAAGATTACATACTGAAAAAGAGTGACACATAGCACATAAATGCTGAAAAATACACTTACCTAATTAATCATTCATGTTGATTGCTTGCACAATGCACTGAGATAAACACTAAAATATATACTTACATGCTGCAGCATTAGAGTGCGACAGAAGAGCAACGGCCAAAACGATTCCAGATATAAGAAAAGCCTTACAAATTACCATGATCATAAATATTATTCAAAGATTTATGTGTGAGATGGATAATAAACACTCATGTGGCAGGCTATTTATAACGAAGGGAATGGGAAAGATTACAATTTACATGTAGTTAGTTAGATAGTTCATTTAACTTGTAACTTGGACTTCCCCATATGCGTATCGTATTGCATTTGTGTGGATGTTGTCGGCTACATGCAATTTTGCTAGTAGTGTAGGAGTGACCGAATCATCGTTTTCTGGATTCTGGCTGTAGATTGTTGTAATCTTACAGACAATGCATGCAATGAATGTTATGCATCGGGTATTAGAGGTTTCATTGAATATTTTTCTATGTATAGTTGATAAAAGTATAGATAACAAATTTAGCAGAAACTAACCAATCATCTTAGCTGTGGATGACCCATAATGATAAGTCACTGCAGAAGCACTTGCTTGGAGATCGAGTAAAAGTTGCAGATAATCAGAATGACCATATAACGCTGTCAGATGTAAAAGCTGTTACACTACTATCCCCTGCTTTTATTCACAAACCTGGAAAGTGCACTGCCATTATATTAAATAAATCATATAATTTAACTCTCAAAAAGTAGAAATCACGAAAATGTCCACGCATTTAAATGGACTTACACATGATTATCACATCTGAACGAACTCACGCACCTATAGAATTCAAAGATCCTCCCCTGAATGCAGACCATGCATCAATGTAGATGGCATCATTCGATATTAAGGAGTATATTTTCCAACTTCATTTTTTTTCCATGCATATTGAGTTTGATTCCAATTAAAGAAGATTAACAAATTATCTAGGCTTATGACATAAAAATGGGAAATTAAATTTGGAACTTTAAAATAATACGTTTGACACATGTGATGTTATCATGCAAACAAGAATGTAAAAAAAATCATTTTTCTTGAAAATTTTCATGCTAAAGCATGCAAAATAACATGATATAAGTGAATAGAATCAATTTAATAAAGATTAGACAAAAGACATAAAATAAAATAAAAATTAACCATTTATAATGATGATAAAGGTTCAAGTTTTGTATCCAAATTCAAATTTCGTGACATAGCTTATAAAAATTGATGTTCGGATCGTATCCGTGTCCACATTCAAATTATACTTCAACATATTTATGTTCTTTGGAAAAATAGAGCAGCACCACTAATCATTTTGGCTTGGAAAAAAATTAGTCAAATGAATATAACAGATAAACACAATTTATTTTGGTATTACAAGCTTAATATTGAAATGTCTGTAATGCGTCAAAAACATGGCGCATAATCTCATAACTTAAATACCACAAAATAATGATTATTAAAGCTGATGGCTAATTTTATTCAACTTTGAATAAAATTTAAAATGGAAATAGAACTATTTCCTATAAGAAAATTTATGTGATTAAGCAAAAGTTAGGACAAGCATCCATTAATAGACTACTTAAAATGCATTATTTATTTGCACAATTTAATTATTTATAAACTGATGTGAAGCAAGTTACCTGAAAATGAATATTGTATCAATTGGTAATATTTGTAGAAAAGCAGCTTGAAGTTATAAAAATGTTTCATTGTTTAATCATATTTTCTAGTGTCATTCAAAGATAATGATAATAATATAAAAGGATGTCCTTTGAACTTTACGAATGAACAAAAAATTTGCTTTTTCAAAATGAATATTGATAAAGTGATATACGAGTAAACTAATTTTGTTGCAAAATAACATAGCAAACTTCAGTGGAACACAAAAGATTATAATAATAATCTTGTAATTGTTAGGAATGCTTAAAGGGTTAAATTTCGTATTGCAAATTCAGATCATGTTAACTGAATAATAATACAATTCTTTAAATCACTTGTCATGTTTCAAACATTAGTTATAAGAAATGAAAGAAAAACCTCATAAATAAATAGTATAACGGATGTATAGCGAGCCTGTAAAGAATATGCATATAAAGCAGAAAGATGCATAGTATGGAACATTGAAAAATTATTATTGCCCAAAAAATCCATGAAATCTTGAACCACAATCATTTGCACATGCTGTAAGTCTAGAACAACAACCATGCATGTCTCATCCTTATCAAAAAACTTGAACTTGTTTCTAAATCGTGGAACAAATTATATTGGCATCATCGGATTCTTGTTAGATCTTGGAGCAAGTTGAATAAATATCGATCAAAATTATATGATAGGAAAGTGTTCAACAGAGTTGTATACAGCTGCAGCATCAGCGGCTGTACCAATACAAATTTATGTCTTATGAGATGAGGTTGTGAATCTTGTGATGACAATTTCATTTGTTAGAACTGAAATAGAGAAATTTTATTTAATTTGGAGATATCAAGAACCAAAGAAATGAAGCACATGCTCAAAACTGCACGGATGCTGAAATTTACCTTTGGTTTACTGTCAGTATTAACATATATTAAGTTTGGAGTACTATATATACTTGGGTTTAATAAATGATAAATATAATTCTTTTTTCTCAAGTCTATTTCTAATTATGTCAGAAAATAAAATTGCAGCTATAAATAAATAAATCACAATTCCTTTACTTTTATTGTATTAAAAATATTTCTATACTAAATGCCTTGAAGAAATATACGTTTGAATGTTTATCTAATATGAAACACCATATCTCATATATATAAATACACACACACACATACATATTACTATGACATAGTAATTTTTTTATCACAACAATATTAAATTCTATGTTCTTTTAGAGAGAAAAAACAAAGAAAAAAAAAAGATATGTCACATTTCACTAAAATAAAATGCCAAATTTATCACAAAAAAATAGAGATGGTTAAAATGATATTACTCAAATGAACATAAACAATAATTCCTAAAATAGCTATACCCAAAATATCAGCAGCGAAAAATTATATTTCCAATTCCTATACTGTTTTATCAATTTTTTAACAAACCTTAACTAATTTACATTGAAACACAAACAGTATAAATGTTATGTTTCAAAGATTTCTAACTTTTCTACATGTCCTCTCACTGTTAGGTTTATTGCATTCATAAAAGATGATTTCAATCATCTCTGGACACTAATCAATGCAAAAAATAAACTGTAAACTGCTGCTAAAGAACAAGAACTAATATATTTCTAAACGTTTAAAAATTCAGATCCTATATTTCATATCTTACTACAGAAAATGACACGAATCAAAAACAACGATACTCTAAAAAAGAAATCAATAAGAATTTACCTTATACGGCAAGAGATGGAGATACTGCTGAAAATAATTGAATAGCTGCAGGTGACAATGAAGCGAATCGATGTTATGGGTTGGCGAAATCCAGTGAAATGCTGAGCGAGATTCACGAACGGATCAGGCTTACGGAAATCAGATGGGGATTCAAGAACGAGAGATGGTGATTCAAGAGCGAGCTTTGAAATTGGAAAAGAGAGACGAGTGAATTAGGGATTTAGGGATTATATCGTGCTCTTATTTCTGAGCGCAGTAGCGGAGACACATGGGTAAATGACCTTTAAACGGAAAACGTTTGTTCCTTTTGTAATTAACAAAAAGACAAAAAAATTCTATTTCTATTTTCACGTTACATTGCAATTAACATACCTAGTAAATATACCATCTTATTTACGACACAAGGTGATGTCGCTATAAAAAAAGTATTGAAATAATGCAAAAAGTTAATAATTTGCAATATAAACACAATGTTAATATTGATCTTTAACGGCACGAAGATGCGTTGATAATGTCAAAGAGACATTGACAGCATAAATTAGCGTTGTAAAAAATTAATTTCTTTTGCAATGCGTACAGTATGTAGCAAATACGTACAAATTTGGAGGACTTTAATTTGTGTACTTATTCGCAACGTAAGATACATTCGTAGAAAACTGAAATTAATTTACATGAGCATTTACTACCTATAATAGTCATGACATAAATAAGCATCGCAAATAATGATTTTTTGCGACTTATTGTTTTGCGTCGCAATATTAAACGTAGCTAAAAAGAGAATTTGTTGTAGTGAAGAACATCTTGCAATGTAACGACCTAGAAATTTCGACAACTGAAATATGGATTTAGTTAAAGATATAACTGTTAATAATCAAAATTTATACTTGGGTTAGAAATTGAAAATCAAAAATATGGTTTTGAATATGAATTGAATTCAAAATTTAATCTAGAATGGTTGTTTGAGATCGAATACGTAGTGTTGAACATCGAAATTGAATTGGGTTGAATATTTGAATTGGATTTGAAATCTGATTTAAGAACTTAAAATTTGTTGAATTAATAATAATAATAATAAATGTTATTAACAATAAATAAATTAGAAATTTTATTTGTTGAAATATGTGGAAAATGGAATGGATATGTGTATTGAGAAACTGAAATTAGGAATTTTACGGAGTTAATTGTTGGAAAACACAGTAAAATCAGTGATCAGATAAATAATTTAAAATTTTAAAATACGTTGTACAGAGATGAAGTTGGATTACAATTAAATTAATTTTATTGAAGTTAGAATGTCAAAACGAAGAGTTACGTATAATTTTTTGGTACTTGGAGACTGTGGTTACGATTCAAATGCTGAGCGTTTAATTACAATTAGAGTAGAGTTAAATATTTAATTAACATACATACAACCTACCTCAGTCTAAACCTTCGCCAACCTATACCTGATTTCGTCACCAACCTATAACCTATTTGATGTTAGTTCATCCTTATCTCTGTAAAATTTTCTTCTATAAAATCATGGCCTTGTCTTCATTTGGACAAATTTTCCAATGAGGCTTGTTTTTGAAACAATTTCGTGGTTAGGACTGGTTTGGAAACTTATTACCAAACAGGGCTGATTTCTGCCCAATCAGCAGTCACGTCACCGATTGTGTAACTGATTTTTTTTTTAATATGGGCGCAACTCAAAGTTGCGCCCATATAGTAAGAAAAATAAATAAAGGCTACTGCCTTTTAACTTTTGCAATTATATGGGCGCAACTCAAAGTTGCGCCCATATAATATGAAAGAAAATATTAAGGCTGTTCAGCCATTTAAACTTTGCAAAGTAATATGGACGCAACTTTCAGTTGCGCCCAATAAAAAAACTAAAAAAAAAATAGGCGCAACTTTGAGTTGCGCCAAATTCTGGCAGTTACAAAAATCGGTGACGTGGCTGCTGACTGGGCGGAAACCAGCCCTGTTTGATAATAAGTTTTCAAACCAGCCCTAAACGCGAAATTGTTTCAGAAACAAGCCTGATTGGAAAATTTGTCCTCTTCATTTTTGAGCAGAAAGACAAAACCCCCTTTTTTTCTTTTCAATCCAAATTCAGTGGCCGCCACAAAAATCATCCCCTTTCCAATATTTAATAGCCGATGCCCATTTACTCCTTGTTCCCAAATTGAAAATCGAAGCTTTCCCTAATTCAGTTTTATTGGCCACCGAAATCGAATTTTTTTCCTCAAATCAACTCAAAACCGATGACCACCGCTCCTTCAAACTGAATCGCTCGTCCATCGCCGTAGAACACTGCGAAGGCCTCCACCGTTGACTGAGGCGCAACGCGCCACTGACCCATGCTGAGCATCGAGCATCGGCCTTCCAGCAACCAACGTCAAAGTTGCGCCACCACTTCCTATTTCTTCGTGATTATAAGGTGAGTTATTCACTCATGATTGATCTTTAGTTTAAGTAAGTTGATTTTATTATAAAACTAAAATATAGTAGCTGAAGTTCATGGTGATTGACTTGATTGTGGCGTGATTATCCGATTTGTTTTCACGGCCTTGATGTCTTTGATTTGCTCGAGAGATTCCCTGCCAATATACGCCGTTGTGTTGAAATTTCATGATTTATTTGCAAAATTTATTGCCGTGTACCTGTGATTGAATTTCTGGAAACTCAGGATAATTTTCTTGGTCCTAAGAACACACTTGGGGTCCGTCTATTAGCACCCCACAATTTACTCTTCACACCCCGTTGATTAGAAAATAAAATGCACGCCCCATCATTTTCTTTTCCCACCCCGTTTTCTTCCAAAAACGCCCTTACTTTATTTTCATTCATATTTGTTTTTTTTTTCTTTTTTCATTTTTTTTTCTTTTCTCCAGCTTGCAAATTGTTAATGCTGCTCTCTTTAAAATCATGATCAAATTAATTAACGTTTGTAGGCGACGTCATTGATTGTCTGATGTTGATTACGAAAATTAACGTTGCATACCGCTAACTTTACAGTTTTCAAATTTTTAATCATTATTTGTAATTTTAATGGTTGTTTTATTCATTCTTAATTACTGCTTGTAATTCTTGTCTTAACTTAAAAAAAAAATCACGACCCACACACTTGATTTTCTTTCTGAAAAGGCTATATTGAATTATTTTGCCATGTTGATTTCAGAAAGTATTACTGTGACTTTTTTTGGAAAGGGTCTGGCTATTGACACCCCATTAATTACTTTTCACGCCCCAACTAAAGTTTTAAAATCTTATTTCCATTTATACCCTTTAATAATTAATTTAATAACTTGTCTAATATTAAATGACGATTAAAAATAATAATAAAATCAACTATATATATTTATGGATGTGTGAGATTAAATCGCACACAATAATTAAAATAAAAAATAGTATACGTGATTTTTTTTTTTTTTAAGTTAAGACAAGAATTACAAGCAGTGAATAAGAATGAATAAAACAACCATTAAAATTACAAATAATGATTAAAAATTTGAAAACTGTAAAGTCAGCGGTATGCAACATTAATTTTCATAATCAACATCAGACAATCAATGACGTCGCCTACAAACGTTAATTAATTTGATCATGATTTTAAAGAGAGCAGCATTAACAATTTGCAAGCTGGAGAAAAGAAGAAAAAATGAAAAAAGAAAAAAAACAAATATGAATGAAAATAAAGTAAGGGCGTTTTTGGAAGAAAACGGGATGGAAAAAGAAAATGATGGGGTGTGCATTTTATTTTCTAATCAACGGGGTGTGAAGAGTAAATTGTGGGGTGCTAATAGACGGACCCTTTTGGAAATGCATCTAATTTGCTAAGTCATCCTCAACTCCTTTAGTTCCTCTATTGGGAATAACTTCATTGGTTTGTGCCTGACAGTTCATAAACACATCACTTTTGGGTATAGTTATTATTCTATAAAAATAAGTTTTAGACTTTTTATCTAAATGAGTTTCAAACATAAAAAACTATGGATGAATAATATCGAATACTGTGAATGCTGAACTCCGAATATTAGAAAAGGGATAATGTACTACTTTGAAATTTCCAGATTTGTTAATAAATACAGCGTGAAATGGGAACATTGAAAACAGTTAATTTATTCATAGAGCTATGAAATAACGAGCGGTGACTTTGTAGTTCACGTAGCAAGTTCGTGTTGTTTTAGTATTCATATGAAGGTGACAACTATTATCCATATTAAGTGTAGGTTTAAGCTTAAAATCCTGATGAAATGTTTGCATATCAAATTTTATGTGTTTAATTTAAATTTTGGTCATATGATATACGTTGTGCTTGTATTTGAATCATGGTAGGTTATTATTCTGATAAAATAGGTTAGCAACATATACTCAAATACTCGACATTTTGAGTTTTACTGTTTCCATTTTGAATGTATAAACTGTTGGAGAGGAGGTCTTCAGAATATTGAGAACATCACAAACTAGTTTCAGATTTTAATTAAACCAAGAATGGTACAGCAGATTTTAATTCAAGTGCAAAACTGGTCACACTAACTAATGCAGATATACAGTATCACACCATTACTTCTCAGTTAAATTGATGTTGCGTACGGTCAGAATAGAATAAAATAAGCGAGTATACTCGCCATGTTTTGCTTACACACTGCTGCGAAGCTTGCAGAAGTTAGCAGAACAACTTAAATATTGATAAGCATCCCTAAGTTTATATTCATCTAAAGAAATACATGCCTATACTGTTATAAGGAAAAAATGTTATTTATAAAATGTACAGTGGATTTTATAAAGCAAGAATATATTAATCTATATATTTGCATGACTTTATGTAGAGTACAATTTTTATATGGCCATACCTAAATATATAGGGTGTTAGCTGCTTTTTGAAGTACAAATACAATAAGAAGAATGCACTTAAATTCTGGAAATCCATATGATTTTAGCAAGTTTTCTAAACTAAGCCAAGAACTCTTTACTTTAATGCAAATTAAAGTTGATATTTGAGCAAACCTATATATAGTCTTACTATGGTTTTGAGGTTAATTCAGCATGGTTTATAAAAATAAAAATGTATATGTAGAGGAAAGTTACTTCCTGATTGATGTAAGGATATATCAAAAGGAATACTGAGATAGGTATATTTCTGATAAGAATGGGAATTCAAATGTCTTGAGAATTATGCTAATCAATGTTTACTTTGTAATTAAAAAGTAATGTTTTAGATAAAATATAAGCTTAGAAGGATTAGCTGAGGCAACTGATGAGAATGGCGCATGCTTGTGTTTTATAAGAGTGGAAATTCGAACATGGACTAACCTTTGTTAAATGTATAAATTAATTCAGTTGCACTTGGATGGAAAGGTCCAGACATTAAGTTTATATAATATGACTGGATAAATTAGACAATTTAAATATATGGGTACCTATACATGTGTTTTGGGACCATGGGAAAATGATGCTGCATATTTGTTCTTTGGCCAAGCATGCTTTATTATGGCATTCTAGTTTGACAGTAGCATGATCGTCTATTAATTTGGATCTGGGATAATTACACACATGCAAACGGTTGGTCACATTTTATAAATTTGTGGGTCTGATTTACTGCCATATATACTATGTTGATTGTTACATAAACTCAACGTGCTTTGCTTTAACTTACACACAGTCAATCACTACCTTAACTTGTAGAATTTGATGCCTACCTACATATACGTTCACATATATTGATTCTAAAATCTATAATACAAAAAACATCACAAACTTGGTTTGGTTGCATTTATGGTTGGGCTTCTAGAATGGCAATATATATATTAGTGCTATTATTAGCATGGTGGCAATATACCCCTTTAAGTATGGACACATATTTGTGGCCAAATATTTGTTGTATCATATGATTTTCCAGCATCTTTGTTAGTGCATTGTAGTTCCAAATAATCCTATACAGTTTTCTCTTTTCTCCTTTTTTTTTTTTTTGGGCTTGTCATCTATGCGGAACTGGAAGATAATATATACCCCTTATTGACATGATATTTGCCGCGTTATATCTTACCATCTTATCGTAATTGGTTTTGCTTATCGCGTGTTCCGTGCAATGCACGATTTATGACTGACCATACGTTTTTAGTATATATGTGGTGGTCAATGCACACATGTGTATATATGTACTATTGTATGTGTATATGCATGTCATTGGCATATATAAGAATACCTATGTTGGCCCGATTTGTCTGTCCCAAGTTGTTATGCTCGGAGTTAATAATTTGCATGATTAACTACTATGTTCTAGTTTTGTATTGAAATTGATTTACTTGAACAAAGATTAATCCCGACTCGAGTGTTTTATGTGTTTGCACGGAACGCTCGGGTCAGATCCTAAGCGCTGCAGATTTAAAGATTACAGCATAGTAGGGCTGTAAATTTTGTTCGAATGTCCGACGTCCGTTCGCGTCCGTGACCGAAATACGTCCGTCCGAGTCCGTCCGATTTTCATTTAGGACACGAGTTAGGACAACAAAATTTGTACGAGAAAAAACCTTGTCCGGTCCGGGCTCGTCCGAATTCGTCCGAATTACTTGTAATTCGACATATAGTAGAGAGAAAATCTAGTAAAATGTACAAAATGTGATATAAATAGTCATGTCCGACCGAGTCCGATCGGTCCGAACGTGTCCGTGTCCGACCGATTTTATTTAGGACACGAATTAGGACAATGAAATTTGTCCGAAAAACTTTTCGGTCCGGTCCGTGTTCGGTCCGATTTTTTTTAGGACAGAAACTGAACACACCTCCGTCCGGTCCGGTCCGACCGATTTACACCCCTACAGCATAGCATTCGAAGACTGGCAAAGCTGAGGATTCCTGAAGACTTGCGCACTCTGAAGATTTAAACAGTAAATATTTTTTTTGTACTCAACTGTATTTTAAATTTCGTTGTATAAAAAGATATTGTATCAAAAATTCTAATTTATAAATAAAAGATTATTTTGCTGTTCAACATTGTGTCTTCTATTTATTTTGTGGTTTCTATGTTGATTCTGCCTTTAATCTCTATAAGCTAAATAACGATCCGTCGATTTGAACGTTTTAAGTTGATTTAATTATCAATTCGAAGCGATCAAAAGGCGGGACGTTACATGCAATCCAGCCATACATGACCGACCACTCATTAAACTTGAGTGTATCAAATATATCATCACCACGATTGTTGATCATCCAGCTGTTTCCTGTAAGCATGCAGAAAGTGAAAAAAGGAACAAACGAAATTTCTCTTGATGGTGATGATACACCCTAATGGGAATGTTCCACATAACCATGTTGCCTGCCCGATTTCTGTCATTTCACGGTTGATTAGGCTTGATGTCACGATTACCTTTTAGAACATCACATCATCATTCATTTTGAATGTCACATTGTCAGATCCGTAAAATCACTAATAAATGTCCACAAAAAACCATAGGTGTTAAGCTAGGAGAAGGAATCTTTTCCGCCATCAAATAGAAGTACGTTTGAGGAAATCAATGTGCATGATCCTTTGAAAATACTTTGTCGGAAATTCGTCCGTATAAGTCATACAAGATCAGGATGAATCGAAGACACTCTTCTACCACACCCTATATAGTAATCACCCCAAGGATCAGTAACGAGTAGTCCTTGTAATCCGAAGATTTCACGACGGAATCACGGTCAAAATATCTCTAAGAGAGACCTAGAGAAATTTGTCAAGTAGTTCTTCCGCTCATGAAAATCCACAGTCTTCAATTCTCTAAATCATATAAGCATCCCTGCAAGTTAATTTCAAACACAAAGTCGGTTCGAAGCGGTTTTGTGTCCAATTCCCATCCCGGTTTTTACGAATTAGCTCGTATAAAATCCGAAAGGAAATTTATTTGATTGTCGGTTCTTTAACTATCAAATCAAACACTATAGATAAGTATATCAACAACTCAGGCCCTTTTTAATTAAATCATTCATTAAATTCATTTTATTGATTTAAAATCGATTCAACAAATCACTTTTGTTATTTTGAAAATGTTAACCATAAACTTATCATTCACAAAATCTCCTCTTTTTATCTCCTTTACTTCTTTGAAATTCTCTTTTCATTTTACTTGTTTTAGTTAACTTCATTATTAAATAAATACCTTTTAAAATCCTCGACTTAGCTTCAATTTCATTTATATAATCCTTGTTTATAAACTTAGGTTTATTATAAATCTCTTATGATTTCTTTCAAAGTTCAACTAAAACTCATTTCAGATACGATTAATTTCTAGAATGAATTTTCATTCAAAATGGTAATCACTTAAAAAAATACATAACTAATTTCTAGGTTAACGGAAGTAAAAGTAGTTTACTTCGTTTGATTAAAAACATTATATTTATTCCTTTTAAGAAGTATTTAAATAGTAACTAACTTATTTAACGATTATTGATTCGATAATTATCCTTAAATATTGTTAATTAAGAAATTAATTATTTTTCTAAAATTTATTAAGTTTAATTATTTGTTAAAACTATTTACATTAGATTAATTGAAAATAAACTAATCTAATAACCCATTTCGAATCAAACAGTTGACTTAGTCAGTTTAAAAACATTAGTTAACTTGTTGACTGATTTTCGCTAATCATTACTCTTAAATTAATTAATAATATAATTAATTTAAGAACATCACTTAATTGTTTCATAAAATTAATTATTTCAAATTTATTAACCCATAGGTTAATTTCTGGCTTATTTGCTTATAAACTTATTTAAACATAGAATTCTTACTACATGATAATTTTATAAAACTTTAGAAAACCAATTTATAAATATCGATTTATTTATAAGACTTCACTTTTATATAACTT
Organism: Allium sativum; assembly: GCA_030737875.1. Taxonomy (NCBI): domain Eukaryota; kingdom Viridiplantae; phylum Streptophyta; class Magnoliopsida; order Asparagales; family Amaryllidaceae; genus Allium; species Allium sativum. The sequence goes on along the minus strand of CM060910.1, from coordinate 194,783,823 downwards.
ATAGAATATAATTGGAAATCTTGGTTCAGTTATAAAAATAAATTTTACAACTTAAACTTCGTCAATTCTTTTAACGAAAAATTGACTTTTTACAAAAAGATGGATTTTTGGCCATCTGCTGCCCATCATTCGATTAATTATGTCTATTGATTAAATCACAACGGTTGTTGAATTTAAATTCAACAATCAACATCCAAACATGATTTAACGTTATAGGGTCAAACAGTTCATCTATGAATAATATAGAATCAGAAATCCAGTTGGACCCTCAAACCTATTTCTCCTTGCATCACAACCGATAACATTGTTATATGATTGCATATGAAATAATATTCTAATTTAATGCATATAAGACGATGAAATTATAATAAATGCCAACCAACAAATAAACAATAACTATTTATAGCATCCGATCATCCAATTTATATTATCAATGATGAATTATAATTGTATGAATTAACCACATCATAGAATTACAAAAGGCGTGAGAGTTAAAGCACAATTTGATTTCTATTCAATGATTTCAAAACATTTTATCTGGTTTCAAATCAGCATTTAAAACCAGATAAAATTTCAGCTAGTTACAAATCACTCTGAACCAGTTCCGACGTGTAGTGTTCGTCAATATGATTCCAAGTGATTTGGTTTCGCCTCATTCTGATATCGAATGAAAAAGTTATATATGTTTAAATTTTGAATAAATTAAATTGTCCTTAGCAATATAAATTAATAACTAATTAACTTAAATTAACCTAAATCACGATTTAGGAGCTTTTTCTTCCCAATTATAAACCACGACTTGCTACAGAAATAAACCCATCCCATGTCGATCTTAAATCTCCTTCCCCTCCTCAAGTTTTTCACGAAACTTGAAACTAACACACCATCGAGCTCAACGTTGCAAACTCCATCCGACAACACCCCTTTGGCCAACTCTAGTTTTTTTCCTTCTACATGGCGACTTGCGCCATTATCTCGAGCTACAGGGAAACATTACGATGTTTTTCAACATGAAATCCCACTGAACTTCCACATACAATGCAAAACTCGAACTTAAGCATGAATCCAGATTTTAGTTTTTACACGTGATCATACGATCATAAAGACTCAACGCTAGGCTGTCCTAAACCCACGACTAAATTTTGATGTTCCCAAAATCGTGACTGCACATGGTAAAAAAAATATGGATATGAGGAGAATCCCATTAGGAGTTCAAAGGTATAAGATTTGAAGATTAATGATTTTTATTATTCGATGTTTTGATTTATAAATGCCACGATTTTATAAGAAGAAAAAAGACAGTGTGGCTTCGATTTGTATGTGCTGGGTAGGAACAAACGAAGAGGTGGTTTATGTTGGCATTTTATATTTTATAGAGCTACATAATTTGTTCACAAAACCAATTGGTTGATGTGAACTGTAGCTTCTTAGTATATATCCAGGATTTTAGTTGAACATTTCCCGATGTGCGACTTATATTTTCATCACTCCCCCTTCACGTGTGGCGTATTTTGAGTCATCTACGTGATCATGCTATTTTGAATGGAGTGGCGCACATATGGCGGTTAAGCACATACGTATTAGTTGAATTAGTTGACCTGGGCTCTGATACCACTGTTGGAATTTGGATATAGAGAGGAGGATAGAGATAAAACGTAGAATAAATGAAAGACTACATTTTTTATTATTTCAATTTTCTTCATACAACTTGATTACAAATGAGGGAGTACAACCCTTTTATAACATAGCCAAGTATCTAGAGTCTTCTTATTCTAGAGTTTTCTTTTATTTTCTAATTTCTACTTTCCTCAACAAATCAATTCTAAAATTCTCCATTTGATAAATCTAAAATTTCTTGCCATATATTTTAACCTTCCCCTAATACAATAGTTAATTTTATTCCATAGTGTTTCTTATTAAAACTAAATTTATTTGTTTCCTTAAAACCAAGTTTATTTCCAACAGTTTATAATATGAACGAAGGGTCTAAGTCAAGCCATAATGTTTGAATGTGATTTTCAGATAATATTTTGGTGGATCGAATATATATAGGCGAAAGCAAAGAACCAAGTCGAGGAGCCATGTGAAAATCATCAAAGGACGGTAGATAGAGATATTTTTATGATTGACTAACGATATTTTTTGAAAGTGACTAACAATAACTTTGAGCTGAAAAGACTAAAGATTTTTGAAAGTGACTAACGATTTTCTTAGCGTGCAACGTTCAACATTTATAATTCGTATGAACCCATATGAACTCCGAACATGGCGAAATTGGAAATCCTACAATAACTTAATATTTCAAACATGATGTAATTAGTTTCATCAAATTTCGGGATTGCTTGTAAAATCATTATTTTAATTTCAAATGGTTAAACAATAAGCGTTCATATTGTGCACGGTCATCAAATAACAAAAATTAATGTGAAACTGGAAATCTTACAATAATTAACTATTATTGGTTTTATAAACATAGTTTCATTGAAATCTGAGGTCGTTTGAAAATTGATTATTCTTAAGTTCCGTATTGAATCGATAAAATATACATCGATTTCTCAACAAATAAATTGATTGGTAATAAATTATTATTATCATACGTATCCAAACAAAATTTATATAGCTTCAAAATAACTAAATTTTAGGTTTTAAACACAAGATCTTCAATTCCAAGTTAAGTTGATATTCGATTTATTTATAATCCTTTTTATTTAATTTGATAAATCGTTATGGTTTATAAACGATTCCATAACGACTTTCTAAAAACTTGATTTTGGCATAACTTGAAATCTACCAAGTGAAATCTCGGTTTTTCTCTTTCGCTAGAAAATTATAATGCAATAGATCTAGATGATTCTTGCTTCAAAAAATCCCGACTTACATTGGATTCTTTATACTCAATTGAACTACCGTGGTACGCTGCGGGCACGTTTTTAATCAAACATAAAGTATACATTCAAACTTCGTTTAATAAAAGGATTCCTTATTATAAAATTTAAATCTAAAGTTTGCTGTTTTTAACGAACCATCACATTCATAGTATACCTCAAATCCAATTCATTTCCAAATATTTCAGAATTAAATCTATTTTTTTGTTATTCAAGTTTAATTAACGCTCAAAATTGTAGAATTCGAGTTATTTAAATTTCAAATCAACATTTAATGCTAACTTTTAATGTTCAATTAAATGGTCAAAATTCTGGGTCGTTACATTCCTTCCTTAAAATAATTTCGTCTCCGAATTTATTAAGACAAGAAAAATGCTACTAACCCATTAACTTTTCAAAAATCTTCTGTTCCACTTTCTAATTTTTTTTTCTACTAATCCAATTACTTAATTTTAATCAAAATACCCATTCATTTCTGTTAATAAAAATTTCAAACACCTTAAATTTTCAGAAAATTTCGGCAGTGTCTGTAACAACCTGCCCGGAGTGGGCCTAAATTTCAACCTAGAAAAGACCCGTCGAAATTTAAAGCCACTCTAAATGGATCATTGGCCCTATAAGGAATTATTTGCACAGAATAACAGATAGACAAAGCGCTATGGGACCTCACACAGCGGAATGAGAAAATACAGTACCAAATATAAGATGCACCAAATTGTTAAAAACGATAGATTCAACTAACAATTGTCAAATACAATTATAAAAATGGTCATTTTTAAAATTCATCATCTAGGGTTTCCATAAGCAATACAACAACGGTAACTAATAATAGCATAATATCTCCATCGTCCTCTTCAGTCTCCGTCATAGTTTCGTCCATTGAATCTACCTCATCTACTGACCTATTGGATATGTTAAGGAGAGGGGTCAGAACATAAAGTCTCACTACGCCATAAATGACCTAATGCAACGAATTTGCAAGGTGTTGACAGCCAAAATATGATGATAGCTATACTATTTGGTCTTACTGCAACTTTCTATTTTTAGTGTTACTTTAGCTGTAAAAATGTGTTGCTCTAGATAAACAAGTGTAACAGAATGCAACATTTTGATATAGTGTTGCCGTAAAATATTGAATTTGCCATGTCAGCAACCTGGACCAGTAAAAACATGTATATCTATCCATTAGTTTACCTTTTAAAAACAACATCTATAGTTCACTCCTCACTAATCCACTAAAATTCAACACCACCAATAGAAAATCAACTTCCTCAGTAAGAACTTCCTCTTTTCTCAAGATTCCTAATTTTCCTCTCAATTTCATGTTTGTCATTTCTAAATTCAAAGATGGTGCAAGGCTGAAAAGAAATCCATGGAAAAGTCGATCACTGAAGATACCATCTACGAAAGGGAAGAACTTTAATCGCTTAGCCAAATCAATCCTCATTATGGATGAAATTGTTGGTTACTTTTCCCAACCATTGAAGGTGATAGAAGAACCATATATCCCTCTAGTGATTTCTTCTCTTAGTTCAACAGTAAATGTGAGTATATATTATCAATATATATAAATTATACTTCAGTTTGCTTTATTTCTCTTTCTATATCAACAGTTGCCTCCGTGCCTTTTTCAAACTTTCCTTCGACTTTAATGTTGAATTTTTCAATGTCCTACCTAATAGCTGCTATGGATATTCCATCTCTCGCTGTTAATTCGCTAAAGGTATGCATTCCCTATCTAATCTTCTAGATTCTAGAATGAATCACTGGTGTAATGTCTTAATTGGAATGACTGAAGGATTATTGAATGATAAAGTGGAAAAAATCTCCTGGCCAGGTGATGTTTGTGTAAATGTCAAAGCTAGTATATTGAATGATAATCCCAAAAGTATTGATTGCACTGTTGTTTTTGTGAAAATGTCAATGAATGTTACATATATTATGTGCACAGTCATATGTTTTCCATGTATATACGAATTAATCTTTTTCATTTCACAGTGTAGTTGAAATTTAACATTGCAATTAAAATGCTAATGATATAACCTTAAAGTAAACAGACATTGAGATGGGTTTTAATAGGAGCTGCTTTCCAATATTTTCGATTTGAGAAATTAAAATTTGATTTTTGCTTTTTATGTTTTTCCGTGTATTATTTTTTGAATTGCTCGATGCGTTTCTAGCTTGAATATTTCTCTGGTTGAATAATATATGATATCGGCCATGACTTATTCATTTATGAGTTCTCAAACTTATTATTTGGATATTTCTCTTGTTGAGTCATATTGATCTCAGCCTTAACTTGTTCATTTGTAAGTTCCCTGATATATTCAAAAAATTATATTTCATTAAGTCTGATAACTATTTCATTTTGGCTCTAATCAGTTAGCTCCTATGTTACCCCATTCTAACTACAAAATGTGTCTAAATACAAGTATTATATCATTATTATATATATTGTTTTTGAATTTATCTTTTAACACTATCTACATTGGTTTTCAATGAATGTAAGATATTTGTTAAGACAAATAAATATGCCAACCTATGGTTTAGAAGAGATGGTTTGGAAAAGTTGGATTAATGCCAGATTTGGAGTGCCAAAATTGTAAGATAAGACATAATACAATATTCGAAGTTGACATTGGTACCTCTTCTTCCAGTAACTCTATTATTCATGTTCCTATCCATGAATCCGCCCTTTTGGAAATGGGAAACATGGAACACATAATCGGGACTGTGGGGCCCCGGACCCCATTGACGCTGCGCCTGGACCCGCTTCTCGGCTGACCTTTTGCTCGGAACTCGGCTAGCCTTCAGGTCGTCATATATTTGTAAATGTTGGTGTCTGTATAAATTGAAACTGCATATGTAATGAGTGAACTGAGTGATGTAGCAAGGAACATCTATATATGTGATTGACTATGTTATTAACAGTGAACTGTAAATAGTGAAGTTAGAAATATGTATTATTTCAAATGTTGAAATAAAATATTTATTTGAATAAAAGTACCGTTTGAATATTTAATTTTTTGTATTAGCAATTAATTCTCCATTATATATATATATATATATTTGAAAAAAATTAATATAAATATCTATAGCAACATTTTTGGAATGTTGCTACAAACACCTAAAGATGTTGCTATAGACCTAAATGGGGGTCTATTGTAACCATATTTGTTATGTTGTCCTAGATAGTCAAAATGTTGCCTTTGAGGTCTGCAACAACGATGAAAATTGCATCACCCGAAAAATGTTGTTAAAGACCTATGCCAATATTTTTTGGGCCTGTGCCAACAAATTTTTTCTGTTGCATTAACCCGCTTATGGTGTATTGTCTTGTGTGACTGAAAATAATATTTGCTTAAAGACTATACCCAAGATTTAGCACGTTGTATATGCCAAGGTAAGTCTACGAAACACACAAGCATACGCATGTATATAAAGTGTTTAACCAATGAGGTGGATATCCGAATCAATCGCTTAAGACCTCATTAGTGCATTTAGGATGGAGACCCAACGAGGTGGACATTCTCGGTTACTTAAGGCATGTTTTAACATATTTATTAAGGGTGGATTCTTTTATGACCCTAAGGCAGACCCTAGCCACTGAAGACCCTGTCCTAATATGGAAATGTTCTTAATTATATATATTTTCACTAGTAATATGAGAAATACTAATGCGCCACTTAGTACTGGTTTAGGGTAGACCCGCGTATAGCCCTTTAAGACCCCTTTGGCGGATGCCTCGTGTTACTATTAAATTGATATTACAGTAGAACACCTATGCCACTTAAGACTCCACTTAGATAGTTGATGAATTAAATAGCATGATACGTCCAATGTACACCAACTCTGTCCCTAGGTTGGCCCTCCCTAAGCTCCTAGAGGAAGTGGACACTCTGGTAAACTACCCTACTTTGTTATCGCCATGTCTAAACCACTTTCAGAGAAGGAGGACCCATAAACCTACTTTGAATCTAATAAGGAAGGGTCCCCTAACTTTGGTCAATATCCAAGGAATAAACCTTTGGAACGACCCTAATCCTAACCACTTAACACCCAAACTAGATAAGAAGAGAGTCAACCACTTAAGACCTTCTCAAGGCATATTAAACCTACTTATTCACACACATAATAGGTGTGTGTGTATATATATATATACACACACTAGACCTCTCACAATAAACCGTCTACCTGTAGATGCTGGATATGTCGGGCGGTTCGGGGCAGACTTCTTCTATAAGTGGGCTTAACCTCGGGTCATAATGCACTAATTTAAATGGCCCATGAAACCTAGACCTATCACATTAGCTAGAATCATCTGTGGTTACTGGATTTGCCGGTCAGTTTTGGGTAGACTTCTGCAACAAATGGCAACTAACCTCGTGTTTGTGTGTCATTATTTAATATATAGATAAGCTGTTTATACACATGCACAAACAACAATTTATATAGGGACATTTCAAATTCAAATCATATCCTAGGCACATTTATTATGTCATTATTACACTAATTATGTTAATTATGCTATATAAGTAGAATATTTAGTACGTATAAATAACGCTAGTTTTCGTATGAATGAGGGAAAGTTTCAACGAGGTAAAATTGTCAACTTGGTCTACATTTAAGGCATACAAGTTAATTCCCACATCCGACTGCTACATACATGACATAATTTCATAATTACAGATAGCAGTAATGGGAAAGATACAGCATGCAAGCATGGCTTGCCAAATTAGAATCACCAATAACTGCAATGTTATTATGAACTATATCAAACTGAGTTTCAATAACTATTTCAAGTTATGCTTCCCATTATTCAGCATGCTACACTAATAGATTATCGTCTTTTTCCCAATTATCCATATCAATTCACTTAGTAATATTTAAAAAATTGAAAAAATTGGTAAAAGTATGATGTTTTGGGCCACAATATATATAGGAAGTAAATTTTACTACCATGTTAAAGTGACAAAATGACTTTTCATGCTGATGACACATTAAAGTAACATGTAGCTCAGGTCATTGATGATGACAACACATTGTCGTGTATACATATATGCTATTAATGATACACACTGCATGCTATTAAAGTAGTTGAAATGACTAAACACTCCAAAATAGTAAATATTCATTGTTGAAACGCTGTAGTACAAATGAGGGGTATGAACTAGGCGACGACCCTTGTTGTCTAACTCATGAAGTATTGCAGCCATGATGTTTTCACATCGAAGTTTATTTGAAATTGTACAAGGATGAACTATTAATTATTAATTTTAAAGAATTTTAAACGAAATATTTATATTCAATTAATTCGAGATCGTGTTGCAATGGTAGTTCTTAAATTTTCAGTTTTAACTTCAAACCGATACACACAATCCAATATAAATATGAATTCTACAAAGCAAGAAACTACTCGATCTACTATGATCCAGTTTCATAATAAAAGAGAAAAATTAAGCTTTCATTATCTTGCTTGTGAGATATGTCAAAAACGAAAACTAAAAAAATCGCTGTAATGTAGTTCGTGAACCTAAACCAACGATTATTATTAAAGGAAGATTTAGGATACTTCAAACAAGTAATATAACAAAGTGCAGGTACGAAATTGAAATACAAACTACCATTACATCAACACAACAACACATAGTGCAAATTGGTACATTAAATTCAAAAGGAAATACACTTGGACAACACATTAAATAAAACAGTAAAGCTTAATCTAAGCCAAAGTGTGTAACCAAACTATAACAATGTTCATAAGCATGTGATCGTTGAATTCCATTCTGTGTTCTCATAGGTAACGCGAATCAAAAGTGGAACAGTTTTCTTTAAAATATCCTCATCTTCAATAAGCTCGATAATCTCGTGGTAACGTTCACAACATCCATAAAAGCGCTATGTTTTTTTACGAATTTCTATAGTAGATCTCCTCGAGGGAAGTTGGGATTGTTGCTATAAGATTCTTGTACCATATTCCAGAGAATTTCATAGCTTAGACCCCACCATTTTGCAGCATAATATCATGTTTTTGATTAATGTCAATATATGCTTCGATGAGTGAGAGTAACTCGGAAGAAAACCAACTATCGGTAGCCATCTTCCCCTCTCATTTTAAGTTAATGTTAGCATGATTGCAGCAAACTATTATAAGCAGTGAAGCACAAATAGATAACAATAAAGCGACTACTACATGTAATGATAACTATCATCAACTGCATATTTAACACTACTGCATGTAAAAATACAGCAACAACTTAATCATAATCAATAACATAATATCAGCACAATAGAATAACGATAATAAAACAACACCATATACGTATCTGAAATGACTATGAAAATACATTAATGTACATAGATAAAACTACAACATCAATAATAACATCATAACCTGAAAGACTACAATCAATCTACATATCATCAAAGTCATTGTCATCAAAACCGGCTATGTCCTCATCAACACAAGTCTGAGCCCTAGGATAGTACACTCCTCATTAGCGGTGGTAAGCTCGTTAATACGTGCTATCAAATCATTAGTGCTCTGATGGTGTTCGTCGAACATGACATGTCTCAGCCCTAGCTGCATGTGATATAGATCCTCATATGGGAATGTAGTTGGATCCGCGTATAGAGTAACTGATATGCGAGGAATATTCACATATATATCACCACATATAACTGTAGGAATACCCATTGTCCAACCATAATCTTCTGCCTAAGGGAAGGTGGAGGTGGGTATAATTGAGTGTTATGAGTAAGGTCTGGAATCGTCGGGGGAATAATACCATGTCTATTAGCTGATGGACCAACTAAATCAACTACTGCAGCATTTATCATAGGAGCCGTAAGTGCTGGAGTGTAAAATCTATGCCAAAATGTTGTGTAATCTAAATTGGAATGATGAAATAATTATACGGCTACCACTCTTCTCAAAGAGCTTCCAAATCGGGAACCTTATACACCATTAAAGTAAGGGTATCAAGATGTGGATCATCAAGAACAAATTCACCCAATAAAATCTGCCTCCAACAGCGTTCCCCAAGGAACCGGTAACAACCACCAGTGAGAGGAGAAGAGACTAAAGGAAAACGTCTCGTCGTAAGCATAGCGGTATGGACCACACCATTATATGTCAAATATAGTGAACCCTCATAAAGATGCCAGATGATACTCTCCCGTGTGGTGCATAACTCGATTTGATTGCGAGCCATGGAAAATATGTGACGGGCCTGACCTCGTACAAGTCTTCGGTTCTCACGAGCCCACGCCAACACTCGGGGAAACAATAGCGATTAAGCTAGAACAAACGGGAGATAAGTCATATTATGGAAGTACTCATAGTACTAGCATTGTAAAATCTTCCAAAAGCCTGTAATCGACATAGAACTCTCTCTGATAACACACTGATGGTCTAAGGAGCGATATAGATAAGCTAGGACAGGTGTCCCCCAATGATATACAACGTAGACTCAAAGATCAAATCTGCAACCTCCGCTACATATCCAACTGGTAACGTTCTATAATGGTTTGAAAAAAAGGTTTTCTGTCATTTATACAAAAAATAGTCGTGTTATCTTCAAAAGTTGGTCTTCTTCCCAAAACGAATTAATTAAATATAGGATTGCTTGTCTAATACAACCAACCCTCAGCTGTAACCGAGGAGTCATCCCATTTTCAAGGCATTAAAAGGTCAGGATGTTGATAATCCTCACTGTAAGGTAATGACTCACCCAGTCTTTTCAAAAATACATTAAGCATAGTAAGATCTAAAAGGGTGATGCCAAACTCTCCATCCCAAAATGAAACGTATGGGTGGCCTTCCATCAACATGAGGCTAATGCCCCTAACTAGCTGAATGTCCGAATTTAAAAGATTGGTTACACCTAACAAATTAATTTACAGTTAAATGGAACTATTTTAAAATATAACATATTGTGGTTATAGTTAAGTGAACACATACTTATGAAATCACCAAGACATAATTCACCAAGAAATTATGTATAATGCCAACTGTATCATAATTACAAACAACGGCATATAAACAATCAACGCTTGGATATGAGCCCCAAGTTCTTTCTCGCCGGGCCTAGCTATAAATAGGTCGATATATAAATTTAAAGTCTAAAAAAGGTTGCTACAATTTGTAAACAAAAGATAGATAACATACAGAATTTTCTACTCACGTGCTTATATGCTCTTCATTGTTTGGAAGCACACGAAAACTGCTCGGTTCTTTGTCGACTCCTGTATTCTGATCAATATTTGGGTCTAGGTCTTTTTCCTCAGCAGCTTCCCGTTGTCTTGCAACATCACATTAATGCTAAGGTGAGACATTTACTTCTATCAACGCGTTCTCTTCTTGCGGCGGTACATTGCCAACATTGTGACTCCCTCTTCCTCGGAATGCTCTAAAAACTCTTCTCCTTTTATTTTAATTAGGTGGAAGAGGTCGGAAGGAGGAAGGAGGAATGCTGAAATATGGATAGGGAGAGTTACCCATAACCGACCTTTGTATAGCCGGCTACGAGCGGGAGAAATAGTCGGCTTTCTAAAAGCCAACTATTTCTATGGTCTAGATCGTAATCCAGATCATGTAATGGATTACGATCCAACAGTTGTGGATCATAATCCATGTCAAATCCCTTAGTCTGCTTCATAAAAGTTGAATAAGGGATCACAACAACAACAGACTGGGGTTGTTGTGCTTTATCCCATTGGGGGTTGGTTGGGAGTTAACCCACCCAGACTGGACTTGTAATGGCCCGAATTTTCGTACCCTTTGAGTCGACAATAACACCACACGTCCAACCCAAATGACACAGAAATACGAACCATTTGTAGAAAGAAGTTAGAGGATGAGAAATAGAAAGAAAGAAATATTAGAATAGAAGAAAACGAAGATCACAAACTCACAGCGGAACGAACAAAATATATTAGATAACATAAACTTTGAAATAAAATTCAGTAACTTTATATACATACCATCATCAGAGCACAACAGTTATCTCTAGAACAGTTATAAACACTTGTTTCCAAATACAACACAATACACAGTGGAAAATATGATAGCCTATAGCTAACTGATGAAGCCTCCTGCTTCAAGCTCCTCCAAGTGAATCCGTAAAATCTCGACTACTTGACTGCCCGTACAAATTTGGGCACCCAAGAGTTTAGGGAAAACAAAACAAAATAAACTCTGGGTCAGTCATGGGACTGGTGTGAGCAAACTCCAACCATTGGTTTAACTTTTAAAAATCCTTTCGAAAGAAAAGATAATCGTAAGACCGATCCACACATAAACACGGATGGTTTTTACCTTACGATAACCCAAAACATTTTGATATCAAAATCTGGTGATATTATAATAGTGTCTAAATCAAATAAATAGAATCTAGCGGACCGCTTGCATCTCACTTTCCATATATAGTATAAAATCAAAAACCGCAGAGCGCATATTGGAGATTGGATTCCGACTATGACAAGGCATGGAACCACCTTCCGATCAGTGTACTCTAGAGGGGATACACTGGGGGTTCAACAAGAACGTCTTGCAATCCAGCCCACACATGACCGACCACTCATTTCGCTTGAGTGTATCGAATGTATATCACCGACGGTTGGGATCAGCAACCGTTTCCTGAAAGGGACAGCATCGATAGATTAAAGAAGCAATTGGAATTTCTCTAGATAGGTGATTATACATCCTAACGGGAGCGACCCACATAGCCATGCTGCCTGTTCGATTCTTGTCAATTCCTAGTTGTGAGGCTTGAGGTTTGAATTATCTTCCAGAACATCTGGCCACCATTTGCTTTGAATGTCACATCGTCAGATCCATTGGAAATCACTAATTGATTCCCACAAAAATACTCAGATTGCTAGGCTAAATAACTTTCCCTTCTTTACCACCAACTTCGTACGTTTTAAGGAATCAACGTCCGAAATCCCTTTGGAAATACTCTGTCAGACACTCGTCCATACAAGTTGCCATGTGTCTGGACAAACTGAAGGCACCATTCTATTAATCCATCTTGGCAATTTCTACCTAGGATTCACAGAATAGCCCTTGCACTTTGCTCCCTCTTCATAATCTCTTCAACATAAGTTGATTCGTAATGCTTATGTGAATACAGAGTGGTTTTCAAATATTAAATCTGATCCCGGTCTCTCCGTATTGACAACGGAGGTATAAAATAAATCAAAACTTTAATAGTCGTTGATTTAACTATCAAAAGAACATCCATACAATCAACGGTCTTATTTCCAATTGGAAATCGTACCGATCAAGCATCGAATAACACTGGGCCCCTTTTTTATATTAATTGCTTATTATATTATCATTGCCAATTCCCATCTTTTGTATCTTTTAATAGCTCTATTTTTCTCTCTTGATTGTTGGAAAACATTTCCGATATCCTAATTTCTTTATTCGAGAAAATATATTTTATTCCAGTTAGAAAACAGTTCAAAATCCTTTAAATTAACGCGATGCTACAAAACATCGTTATTATAGCTCAAACTAGTAATCACTTATTAACTAACCATCTTGCTAACCCATCTTCACTATCGAACCTTAACCATTCCTCCATCAATCGTGAAGTCAATCAAGTTGGGGTATAATTACCTCTCAGACCTTAATTGAACAACATTCTCAACTTTGAAATAGTCAAAGCTCACAACTTTAATCAAAACATTACTTACGCGACTTTCAGATTCAATCTAAGAACACACTTCTTTTACGGAAAAACACTGATTACAACGGTAGCATTATAATCGCTATTTCCAAATATTTGATTTATAAAACATTATTTTTAACAACAGCGTTACAACAGCTGTCTAGAATTATAGAACATTTATTATAACAATAACATTAAGATCGCCTTTTAGATTTACAAACCAATTATTGTAACAACAGCGTTATAATCGCTGTTTAGATTTACAAAACATTTATTTTAACAGCAGCGTTAAATCGTTGTTTTGAATAAAGTACCATGTGTGATGCACATGCTTTCGTTGTTCATTTTTAAAAGATAGTCAAAATGTTTGGATTTACACAATGCAGACATATATCCTTCTGTTTGTCGAAACCCATAAGATAAAGGGTATATAAGGATAAAAATCCGCTTTCCACTTTCTTTACAACAAGACCTTTTTACTTGGATTTTATTTCAAAAAATTCATTTTATCAATGTTTAACACAAACTATCTTATGTGTTTTCCTTTGCGTTTAAAATCTTTATTTCAATTCCAGTGCTTTGCTTAATTCAATTAAAGTCATCACATTGGTTTTTAAAACTTCATTTAAACCTTGTTTGGATTAATCACTTATACTAATCTGTTTATCATCCTTTCACCATTTAGCTTAGATTTCATTCTAAGACCATTAACACATTTTAGTCTATTATTAACCTATTACCCATCTGCCTTAAAAGTTTCATTCTCTTGAATTTTCTTTTCAGAATTAAAATTTAACAAAAAGCCTTGTTTAAATCTTTGCATTTACCGACAAATCCCATTTACAAATCTCATTTAAAACTTGGATTACAAATCCCTTTATGAAACTCTTATAACCTCCTTGGTCTACTATAATGCCACTAAATCATTTCTTAATTGAATCTCCAATTAAAATCATTGTTTTAATTTTTATTAATTAAAATAACAATTAACCTTATTATTAACTATATTAAAATAGTTGACTTTGCTATTAACTAAAAATAGTATAATTGTCGCTTTTAAAAGCTTATCAAATAATAATTAACTTTATTAACACTAACCAATCCGATAATTACTTTAATTATAGTTAATCAAAGATTAACTAATATTTAACACCCTTCATTAAATTCAAATTAATTTCCAATATTGGTTTCAAAAACTTATATTCACTTTCCATATAAATTAATATTTGAATTTATATTTCAATTTATCCAATGATAAACAATTCACTTAATTTATATTTTCAATTATAAACAACTACTTGTTTTCTCCGTTAACATGTTTTTAATTTCAACTCTATTCGAAATTACATTTCTATTTTTGGGAATACATTTTCTTTTTAAAACTCAAATTTTCTTTTTTATATTCGAAAATATTTATGGTATTTAAATACCAAATTCTAGGGCCAGTGATATTTAACACAACAAGATCAATTACCGTTAATATATCACAGCATATGTCATAATCAATGCAACACGATAATATAAATGTTGAGTGATCCAGTTGGATCCCTCCAACCTGTTTCCCAGCATCCACAGATGTTAATCTACATTAATAATATTAATTTCACATTAGTATGAATATAAACAGAAATAATTATCAATCAACGATATAACTATAGTAGTCATTTCAATCAGCTTTATCAACCATTCATCCAAACAACCATCACCTAATAAAAAACTCGTTTATATAAGATTATAAACGAGCTAGAGTTGGTGAGTTTACTCACATTGTTTTGCATTTGTTGATTCTGCTTTTGTTTCGTCAAAAACGAAATAGTCATTTGATTTTTTTGTGGAATTCCAATAGCTCTGTTCTCAACAACAAGAGTTCCACTATGCAGATTTCATCGTTACGATTCCATTATGATCGGTTTCATCGAATTCTATTTATGAATGAGATAGTTGCATGCGATATAAGTTTCTAATTCGAAATTGAAATAAAATTAAAACGCGAATGACCTTATCAAGTTAATCACTTTACTTTACCGGAAATAAATCGTTTTAAAGCACGCTAATAATCTTCTACACAGCGAACTCAAGGACCCGGGTATGAACGAAAACAACCCCCGATCCACTCCTCCCAACGTCGCATGTACACTTTTAGAGATCACCGCAAACATTGTCACTGGCTACCCATTCGATGTTGCTTTCAATCTGATTTCAGTTATACCCTTAAATGTTGCTATCTCACCCAAACTCCTCACTGTCTTAACCATGTAAATGGAAATATTACTTGTCATCTTCCCAAATATCAAAACCACTTCAGTCCTTTGCAAAACCAACAGCAGCTACTCCATTAATTTTAACTTTTTTTCTCTTTTGAAACAATTTGATCCCACTCCGATCCCGATCAAAACAGTGACTGCCACTATCGATAGTCTGCCACACTTCAACAGTCCGACCATACTCAGCCTTGCCAGACTCCTCTCCTTCAACGCACCATCTCACCTCAATCACAACTTCAGGTGCAGCTACGGCTTCCTACTATCAAAGAAGGAATAAAAACGCCTCCTCCCACACCAATCAAAAGAAACACGCTTTTTCCCTGATAGATCCTTACTTACCAGTATTTCATCCCAAACATTTTACTCTTATATTCTTCCAACTGACTCTGCCATTCACCCAACCGAAATCAACATTTCATCTTTCTGAAACTCTTCATTCCCATCCCATAGTCCTCCAACTCTACATTCTTGTCATCAATTCTCACCTACAACTAACTATCCCTAAGTCAAAATCCACAACATTGCCATACTCCCAGCAACATCACCGAATTCAACAACAACTACCACATCCGCTTACATCGGACCCCTCAACTCCCATTTGAACAAACCTTCACCGTTGCTTCCCTCAACGGTGCATCTAGCACCTGCGAACACCACAACACCCCTCGCTCCTCCCACAACCACCTCAAATTGCCACAATCCTCAGCTCTGAATAGTCTGTCGAACTCCACCATTCGACTTTCAAAACAACGACCCCAAAAGCCAAATAAATCAAGCCCTAAGTCCAAAGGAAATATCCGCTTCCTGAATCGCGCTAGACGAGACCGCATACGAATGATAAAGCAATTAATTTGGAGACAAAGATCCAAGAATTAGAATTTATAGGATTATTTTCTTATTTCAACTATATGTAGGAGGGACGGGTTGATTGAGGGGAGAGTTTTCATTGTTTTTTTTCTTCCTTACGTTTTGATTTTTGTTTTGGGTCTGTAAATAAGGAACGAGAAGAAGAGTAACAGTATTTAAAAAGGGAACAACTTGGGGATCACGGAGTTAAATTACTTGAGACGCACGACTACAGGACAGCTTGGTAGGCACGGGAAGTTGGATTGGAGAGCACGGTTTTGTTTTTATTTGTTTAATATGTCAACAACTGTAGGTGTGTATGGTATTTTACCTTTTCCAGAATTGATGCCAAAATGTTTTACCAACTAATACTATTTGCTGAGATTTAAAATGATGCAACGGGATTTTTTTTATAGCAGGGTGTATGGGCGAAATATTTGTTAGTCCGGAAATATTTGCACACTTGACACAACCTGTATGGAAGGTGTATTAGTTTGTATGTGATGATTTAAGGTGAACTTAAAAAATATACATTTAATGAAGTCTAGCGATATGTCGTTGGGGGTAAACTTCATTCGTGTATGAGCCGCTACGGACAGAGGTAAAAATGCGATCGTGTCCAGCGAGATGTCACGATCCCAAAAATATAATAATATCGGTAGGTTAACTTACATTGTGAAACCCCAAAATGCTGATATAGGGTGTAAAATACTTCAAATAAAAAGTAGCTTATTCTCCAAAATAAAAGTTATAGTAAAATTCTAAAAATTAAATTATAACTACGTCCCAAAGATCTTGTCCAAATTCGAAATCAATATTCAATTATATTAAATAAACTGTTATGGCTTATACACGATTCCATAACGACTATTTCTAAATTTGATTCGGACATAAAACAAAATCTACAACATGAAATCTTGATTCTTCTCTTCCATTAGAAAAATATAATCAAATAGATCCGAACGTTTCTTATTTCAAAGAAATTCGACTTATTTTAGATTCTGTATATTCAGTTGAGGTTTAAATCGTAAATTACGAACAACCGCGACTATTTCGAGCTCGTTTTAAATTATATTATAAATTATATGTTTAAATATCATTTTATTAAATAAACTCCTTATAAATTCTGATATACAATTCAAATAAAACATTAAAAACCAATTTAAATATTCAGAATTCAACAGCTTTAAAATCTGGGTCGTTACATTCCTTCCCCCTTAAAATAATTTCATCCTCGAAATTGCTAAGTAGTAAAAATGTTATAACTCTAATTCCTCATAACCAATTTAGTTGAAATCTTATATTCCATATCTTCATAACCCAGTTCATACCCAACCTTCGAACTCTCATACCAATACTCAACCATCCATAATTCTTTCCAAATGAACTGTCCACCATTTTTGGACCATTCATCATCACTTTCTTGTCTTCAATCCACATGCTCTTCTGCATATCCACACACCCATTCCAATTGATTTGAAATTCATTTATCAATTTCATTATTCCACTTGTAATTTTATTAACCAATTCTGTTTTTCTTATTACAATTAACAACTCAATTTTAAATTATCAAAAATTTCTTAAAATTTTCTAGCTCTTAAAATTTTCGAAAAATTTCGCCAGCATCTCCTTTGCACGGCTGAATCGATACAACCACAAATCGCCTTTCTGGGCCTTCTCCATTCCAAAAGAAAATCAAAAAGCCAAGAGGTTTGCCCCATAGGCTCATAAAACCATCAAACCAAAGTAATATTGTAAACAAGTACCTTTTTGTCGGGCATAAATTCTACCTCTTGCATTCGCTTCCCTTTAATATCTGCTCAGCATGCACATATCCATTTCTAGTTGGTTTCAAATCAATCCAACTTCTAGTTTTTAATTATCTAATCAACTTCTGATTAGTTTACTTCCATTCTACCAATTCAATTTGATTTTTACATCAGGAATCAATCCACTTACCTAGTCTGAGTTTCAATCTCCATTCACAGTTTAATTCCAAACAACAATATCCCATATATATTTAATTTGTTTTTACATAACCCGAATTCACTTTAAAAATTCAAATCTAAACATTTCTCTTTATTTAATTTCATTCGGGATTATCTCTATCTAATCTAATTTCCATTTACTTAAGTTAAATTTCAATCCATTTGATTTACTTCCACTATTTCAATTTATTCAACTTAGACAAGTCAAATTTTAATTTCAAAATTCAAAGTTTCGGGTTTCATTTCAATTTAGTTTGAAATCATATATGTTAATATACGTATATCTATAATCAACTCAATTCAAAACATTTGAATTTCTAAACCATCTTGTCCTTTTCAATTTTTTTCCATTCCTAAATTACTATGGTAGCAATCCCTCACTTAGAAACTTGAAAATGAATATCGATAATGTCGCGATCCATTATCAGAATTATTTCCTCGCCACGAAGTGATCTCAGTGCTTAATTCCTTTAAAAATCCATCTAAACCATTCTTATTCAAAAATACTTTAAAGTAATGTTATATTACTTTATAATATTTCAGAAAATATTTTCTAAACACCCGGAATTTAAATTCCAATTCTGGTTTGAACTTAATCTTCGTTTATCACATTTGTATACATTATCCATATACAAATTATACTTGGTTATATATAACCATTTCAACATTTCTTTATTTCATTTGATTGCAATAACAATCAATAATCAATATACTACAATAATCCAAAAATTATTCCTTCTATATCAAAATAACCTTTGGGCAAAATTATTTCATTTACCCATATTAAAACAATACTGTATCGAATTGCTTTGTTCGAGAGTTTAGAAACACCTATCGATGCAGTTGTACATCCTGTATCGACCAGAATTTATAAACCACTCAACAAACCAGTCAACACAATATAAAACAATTTCATATCAAATCTACAAATATGCGCTCATGTATATATACACTCAAACTCAATTAGGGTATTACTAACCCCGTCTCTATTGAGTTACGCCACAAAGCCAAGGTTACTACCCAACCTTCAGCTCTGATACCAAATGTAATGGCCCGAATTTCTGTACCCTTTGAGTCGACAAATAACACCACACGTCCAACCCAAATGACATAGAAATACGAATCATTTGTAGAAAGAAGTTAGATGATGAGAAGTAAAAAGAAAGAAATATTAGAATAGAAGAAAACGAAGATCACAAACTCACAGCGGAACGAACAAAATATATTAGATAACATAAACTTTGAAATAAAATTCAGTTACTTTATATACATACCATCATCAGAGCACAACAGTTATCTGTGGAACAGTTATAAACACTTGTTTCTAGATATAACACAATACACAACGGAAAATATGAAAGCCTATAGCTAACTGATGAAGCCTCCTGCTTCAAGCTCCTCCAAGTGAATCTGTAAAATCCCGACTACTTGACTTCCCGTACAAATTTGGGTACCCAAGAGTTTAGGGAAAACAAAACAAAATAAACTCTGGGTCAGTCATGGGACTGGTATGAGCAAACTCCAATCATTGGTTTAACTTTTAAAAATCCTTTCAAAAGAAAAGATAATCGTAAGACCGATCAACACATAAACACAGATGGTTTTTACCTTACGATAACCCAAAACATTTTGATATCAAAATCTGGTGATATTATAATAGTGTCTAAATCAAATAAATAGAAGCTAGCGGAACGCTTGCATCTCACGCTCCATATAATATAAAATCAGAAACCGCAGGGCGCTTACTAGAGATTGGATTCCGGCTATGACAAGGTATGGAACCACCTTCCGCTCAGTGTACTCTAGAGGGGATACACTGGGGTTCAACAAGAACGTCTTGCAACCCGGCCCACACATAACCGACCACTCATTTCGCTTGAGTGTATTGAATGTATATCACCAACGATTGAGATCAGCAACCGTTTCCCGAAAGGGACAACATCGATAGATTAAAGAAGTAATTGGAATTTATCTAGATAGGTGATTATACATCCTAATGGGAGCGACCCACATAGCCATGTTGCCTGCCCGATTTTTGTCAATTCCCAGTTGTGAGGCTTGAGGTTTGAATTATCATCCAGAACATCTAGCCACCATTTACTTTGAATGTCACATCATCAGATCCATCGGAAATCACTAATTGATTCCCACAAAAATACTCAGATTGCTAGGCTAAAGAAGTTTCCCTTCTTTGCCACCAACTTCGTACATTTGAAGGAATCAACGTCCATATTCCCATTGGAAATACCGTGTCAGACACTCGTCCATACAAGTTGCCCTGGGTCTGGACAAACCGAAGGCACCATTCTATTAATCCATCTTGGCAATTTCTACCTAGGATTCACAGAACAGCCCTTTCACATTACTCCGTCTTCATAATCTCTTCAACATAAGTTGATTCGTAACGCTTATGTCAATCCAGAGTGGTTTTCAGATTAAATCTGATCCCGGTCTCTCCGTATTGACAACGGAGGTATAAAATAAATCAAAACTTTGATAGTCGGGGATTTAACTATCAAAGGAACATCCATACAATCAACAGTCATATTTCCAATTGGAAATCGTACCGATCAAGCATCAAACAACACTAGCCCCTTTTTTATATTAATTGCTTATTATATTATCGTTTCCAATTCCCATTTCCCTTTTTTTATCTTTTCAAAGCTCTATTTTTCTCTCTTGATTGTTGGAAAACATTTCCAATATCCTAATTTCTTTATTCAAGAAAATATATCTTATTCCAGTTAGAAAACATTTCAAAATCCTTTAAATTAACGCGATGCTATAAAACATCGTTATTATAGCTCAAACCAGTAATCACTTATTAACTAACCATCTTGCTAACCCATCTTCACTAGCGAACCTTAACCATTCCTCCATCAATCATGAAGTCAATCAAGTTGGGGTATAATTACCTCTCAGACCTTAATTGAACAACATTCTCAACTTTGAAATAGTCAAAGCTCACAACTTTAATCAAAACATTACTTACGCGAATTTCAGATTCAATCTAAGAACAAACTTCTTTTACGGAAAAACATTAATTATAACGGTAGCGTTATAATCGCTGTTTCCAAATATTTGATTTATAAACATTATTTTTAACAACAGCATTACAATCGCTGTCTAGAATTATAGAACATTTATTGTAACAATAGCGTTAAAATCGCCGTTTAGATTTACAAACCAATTATTGTAACAACAGCGTTATGATCGCTGTTTAGATATACAAAACATTTATTTTAACGGCAGCGTTCAATCGCTGTTTTGAATAAAGTACCGTGTGCGACGCACACGCTTTCGTTGTTCATGTTTAAAAGATAGTCAAAATGTCCGGATTTACACAATGTTGACATATATCCTTCTATGTGTCGAAACCCAGAAGATAAAAGGTATATAAGGATAAAAATCCACTTTCCACTTTCCTTATAACAAGACCTTTTTACTTGGATTTTATTTCAAAAAATCCATTTTATCAATGTTTAACACAAACTATCTTATGAGTTTTCCTTTGCGTTTAAAATCTTTATTTCAATTTCAGTGCTTTTATTAATTCAATTAAAGTCATCACATTGGTTTTTAAATCTTCATTTAAACCTTGTCTGGACTAATCACTTATACTAATCCGTTTACCATCCTTTCACCATTTAGCTTAGATTTCATTCTAAGACCATTAACACATTTTAGTCTGCTATTACCCGTTTTCCTTAAAAGTTTCATTCCCTTGAATTTTCTTTTCTTAATTAAAATTTAACAAAAGCCTTCTTTAAATCTTTGCATTTACCGACAAATTCCATTTACAAATCTCATTTAAAACTTGGATTACAAATCCCTTTATGAAATCATTTTCACTTCCTTGATCTACTATAATGCCACTAAATCATTTCTTAATTGAATCTCCAATTAAAATCATTGTTTTAATTTTTATTAATTAAAATAACAATTAACCTTATTATTAACTATATTAATATAATTGACTTTGCTATTAACTAAAAATAGTATAATTGTCGCTTTTAAAAGCTTATCAAATAATAATTAACTTTATTAACACTAACCAATCCGATAATTACTTTAATTATAGTTAATCAAAGATTAACTAATATTTAACACCCTTCGTTAAATTCAAATTAATTTCCAGTATTGGTTTCAAAAACCGATATTCACTTTCCATATAAATTCATATTTGAATTTATATTTCAATTTATCCAATGATAAATAATTCACTTAATTTATATTTTCAATTATAAACAACTTGTTTTCTCCGTTAACATGTTTTTAATTTCAACTCTATTCGAAATTACATTTCTGTTTTTGGGAATAATTTTTCTTTTTAAAACTCAAATTTTATTTTCTATTTTCAAAAATATTTATGGTATTTAAATACCAAATTCTAGGGCCAATGATATTTAACACAACAAGATCAATTACCGTTAATATATCACAGCATATGTCATAATCAATGCAAACACGATAATATAAATGTTGAGGGATCCAGTTGGATCCCTCCAACCTGTTTCCCTGCATCCACAGATGTTAATCAGCATCAATAATATTAATTTCACATTAATATGAATATAAACAGAAATAGTTGTCAATCAACGATATAACTACAGTAATCATTTCAATCTGTTTTATCAACCATTCATCTAAACAACCATCACCTAATTTAAAAACTAGTTTATATAAGATTATAAACGAGCTAGAGTTGGTGAGTTTGCTCACATTGTTTTGCAGTTGTTGATTCTGCTTTTGTTTCGTCGAAAATGAAATAGTCATTTGATTTTTCTGTGGAATTCCAATAGCTCTGCTCTCAGCAACAAGAGTTCCAATATGCAGATTTCATCGTTACGATTCCATTGTGATTGATTTCATCGAATTCTGTTCATGAATGAGATAGGTGCACGCGATATAAGTTTCTAATTCGAAATTGAAATAAAATTAAAATGTGAATGACCTTATCAAGTTAATCACTTTACTTTACCGTAAATAAATCGTTTTAAAGCACGCTAATCATATTCTACACCGCGAACTCAAGGACCTGGGTATGAATGAAAACAACCCCCGATCCACTCCTCCCATCGTCGCCTATACACTTTTAGAGATCACCGCAAACATTATCAATGGCTACCCATTCGATGTTGCTTTCAATTTGATTTCAGTTATACCCTTAAATGTTTCTATTTTACCCAAACTCCTCACGGTCTGAACCATGTAAATGGAAATATTACTTGTCATCTTCCCAAATATCAAAACCACTTCAGTCCTTTGCAAAACCAACAGCAGCTACTCTGTTAATTTTAACTTTTTTTCTTTTGAAAGAATTTGAGTTCTCCCTCTCCGATTCCCAACAAAACAGTGACCTTCCACTATCGATAGTCTGCCACACTTCAACAGTCCGACCATACTCAGCCTTGCCAGACTCCTCTCCTTCAACGCACCATCTCAACTCAATCACAACTTCAGGTGCAGCTGCGGCTTCCTACTACCAAAGAAGGAATAAAAACGCCTCCTCCAACACCAATCAAAAGAAACACGTTTCTTCTCTGATAGGTCCTTACTTACCAGTATTTCATCCCAAACATTCTACTCTCCTATTCTTCCAACTGACTCCGCCATTCACCCAAACGAAATCAACATTTCATCTTTCTGAAACTCTTCATTCCCATCCCATATTCCTCCAACTCCATCTTCTTGCCATCAATTCTCACCTACAACTAACTATCCCTAAGTCAAAATCGACAACATTGCCATACTCTCAGCAACATCACCGAATTCAACAACAAGTACCACATCCGCTTACATCAGACCCCTCAACTCCCATTTGAACAAACCTTCACCGTTGCTTCCCTCAACGGTGCGTCTAGCACCTGCGAACACCACAACACCCCTCGCTTCTCCCACAACCGCCTCAAATCGCCAGAATCCCCAGCTCTGAACAGTCTGTCAAACTCCACCATTCAACTTTCAAGACAACGACCCCAAAAGCCAAATAAATCAAGCCATAAGTCCAAAGGAAATATCCGCTTCCTGAATCGCGCTAGACGAGACCGCATACGAATGATAAAGCAATTAATTTGGAGACAAAGATCCAAGAATTAGAATTTATAGGATTATTTTTTTATTTCAACTATGTGTAGGAGGGACGGGTTGATTGAGGGGAGAGTTTTCATTGTTTTTTTCTTCCTTACATTTTGATTTTTGTTTTGGGTCTGTAAATAAGGAATGAGAAGAAGATTAACAGTATTTAAAAAGGGAATAGCTTGGGGATCACAGAGTTAAATTACTTGAGACGCACGACTACAGGATAGCTTGGTAGGCACGGGAAGTTGGATTGGAGAGCACGTTTTTGTTTTTATTTGTTTAATATGTCAACAACTGTAGGTGCGTATGGTATTTTACCTTTTCCAGAATTGATGCCAAAATGTTTTACCAACTAACACTATTTGCTGAGATTTAAAATGATGCAACGGGATTCTTTTTTAGCTGGGTGTATAGGCGAAATATTTGTTAGTTCGGAAATATTTGTCACACTTAACACAATGTGAACGACATGTGATGTATTAGTTTGTATGCGATGATCTAAGGTGAACTTATAAAATATACATTTAATGAAGTCTAGCGATATGTCATTGGGGTAAACTTGATTCGTGTATGAGCCGCAACGAACAGAGGTAAGAATGCGATCGTGTCCAACGAGATTTCATGATCCCAAAAATATAATAATATCGGTAGGTTAACTTATATTGTGAAACCCCAAAATGCTGATATAGGGTGTAAAATACTTCAAATAAAAAGTAGCTTATTCTCCAAAATAAGAATTACAGTAAAATTCTAAAAATTAAATTATAACTACGTCCCATAGATCTTGTCCAAATTCGAAATCAATATTCAATTATATTAAATAATCCGTTATGGCTTATACACGATTCCATAGCGACTATTTCTAAATTTGATTTGGACATAAAACCAAATTTGCAACATAAAATCTCTAATTTTCTCTTCCATTAGAAAAATATAATCAAATAGATCCGAACGTTTCATGTTTCAAAAAAATTCGACTTATTTTGGATTATGTATATTCAGTTGAAGTTTAAATCGTAAATTACAAACTACCGCGATATTTCGAGCTCGTTTTAAATTATATTATAAATTATATGTTTAAATATCGTTTTATTAAATAAATTCCTTATAAATTCTTATATACAATTCAAATAAAACATTTAAAACAAATTTAAATATTCAGAATTCAACGCTATAAAATCCGGGTCGTTACAGGACCCTAGGCCTAATCCCCCTATTGGGAATGATGTTAGGGTGGCCATATTTCTTTAGAGCTAGTTTATCATTATGAATGGATCAAACGAGAAGTCAACATTCAAGAATAAGGTCAAGGTCAACTTATAACAATTGGTCTATTGTTGTTCCCAAATAAATAATTTTGTCAATGTATTCAGTCATCTACACCTAATCTAGCATTATTTCCCTTGACCAACTTCAAAGGAAAGAACTTTTGAACCAACAATTTTTATTGGTGATCAAATTTGAAATAAACATCTAGGGGTGCACAAAGTACCAGCTGAGTCGGATTAGACCAAATACTTCATTTGACCCATATAATTATGAGTTTAAGGTAGTTCAGCCTGTATCCGACCCCAGTTGGATATGGGTTGGGTAGAGTATGAGTTGGGTCGGGCCGGGTTCAGTAGGGTTGAGTTGCATGAATCTAATAAAAAATGAGAATATAAAGAAATTCTTTAAAGATAATATTAAAATATTGAGCATAATATATAAGATTTTAGCTAACATTATGCATTTAAAATAACCGATTCGTTATAACACGTATTTTATCGAAATTTCATTGTAAAATACATTATATGAAATTATTTCACTATATAGTAGGAAACTACCCACTTTTTCCTTATAGTTTAACCCAACATCTGACAACCCATGTCAATTCAAATTGCACAGAAAAGAAAAGTTGTTAGGAGAAAGAAATTAAAGGGTGAGAGAAGAAAGAAAGAAATATTAGAATAGAAGAATAAGAAGATCAGAGTCTTATAGCGTAATGAGTAAAACATAATATCAAGATGCTTCACATAAAAATAATTGTATATACATATGACTATACAACATCAGAGTACAACACAGACCAACACAACTTACACAGTGGAATAAACTAGTAACATTAATACATGGAATACATCTCGACTTCAACTCCTCTTCAGAAAATTCCAAGCGAAACTTAGCCGGGAAATATACTCGGTCTAACCCGAGCAAATTTGAAGCAAAGCAAAATTCACCTGAATCAGTTGGAATACTTTCAGTGATAAATTCATAAGGAAAACAACTTGTTTAACTTTTAGAAAACCTTGTTAAAAGAAAGGATAATAGTAAGACCATTCCACACATAAACGCAGACGGTTTTACCTTACTATAACCCAAAACATTTTTTATATATCAAAATCCAGTGATATTACAATAGATTCTATCAAATCACAAATAAATAACCATCTAGTAAAACGCTTACATCTCATGCTCTACATATTCATTATATAATCCAAACCGCAAGGCGCTTATTGGAAAATGGATTCCAACTATGACAAGGTATGGGACAACGTTTCGATCAGTGTACCTTAGAGGGGATACACTGGGGTTCGACAAGAACATCTTGCAACCCGCCTATACGTTATCGTCCACTCATTTAGCTTGAGTGTATCGAATATATTGTCACCAACAGTCGGAACCAACATAACCGTTCATGAGAGATACAGAAGCGAAATAAAAACAAAAATGAATTTGCTCTAGATTGATAACAAACAAACCCTGCTTGGGGATGACCCACCTAGCCATACTGCCTGCCCGATTTCTATCATTTCTTGGTTGATGAGGCTTGAGGTCACGTTTACCTTTTCAAAACATCACATCATCATTTACTTTGAATGCCAAATCGTCAGATCCATCAAATCACTAATTGACGTCCAAAAATATGCTTTGCGTGTTAAGCAAGAGAATTTCTCCGCCACCAAACTAGGTATATTTGTAAATATCAATGTACGTGACCCTCAGAAAATACTCTGTCATAAATTCGTCCGTACAAGTCATCTAGGAACAAGATGAACCGATGGCACCCTCCAACCGCAGAATAGGAATCACCTATAGATCAATAGCGAGTAGTCCTTGCAATCCATAGTCTCTAACCGTAACAAAACCACAATATATCTCTTGGGAGCTACCCAGAGATTTTAAGTAGTTCTTCCGTTTTATGGAAGTCTACGGTCTTCAATTGCTCCATCTTCATTTGCTACAAGTTAGTTTCTTATGCACATTGGTTCGAAATTTTTTTTGGTCTAGTTCCCATCCCAGTCTCTTCGAAACAACACATCAAAATATTCATTGATAATCGGGTTTTTAACTATCAATTCACACCGTACGGTTAAGTATATTGGCAGCTCAGATCCTTTTACTTAAAACCATTCATGGAAACTACTACATCAATTCTTAAAAATCAATTTTATAATTTCTTATCTCACATTCCATTGTTCCATTGAAAACGATAACTATAGCTTCATGTTTTAGAATAACCATATTGACCAAATGCCATTTTATATATTCACCAAATCTCTTTCACTTCCTTTATTTTGTAAAAAGATCACCATATATATATTTAATTCAGAGGTATAGATAAAATTTACACTTTAAACTTGAGTCAAACAATATTAAATTATACATTGTTTATTAAAACCCACTATTCTAATAATATTTCAAAATCTTGCCAATAACGTCGTAATATTTCTCTTGTAGAATAAAAAAATAATCAATCCTTACCGTTTCAAACTAATACCATCCTTTGATAATAAGGAAGCCGTTCAAGTTGGGGTATTTAATTACCTTCAGGCCTTGACCGATAACGTTCTTATCTTAGAATAGATAAAAGTTTGAAACACAAACTTACATCAATTATATCAATCCACTTTACCATTTTATTCAGAACATGGTTTTAATAACCTTCTCTTTCATTTGGCATATTTATTCAAAATAAATCTCTTTAACTTTTTATTTAAGCAAACCTACTAAACATAAACTCCTTTTCTTTTAACCTCTTTAACATAAATCATTAACACTTGGTTTTGTTCAAAATCCGTTTACTTCGTCTTTTACGAAATTTCACTAAGCCTCTTTCCTTTTGCAAATCCTCTTTCTCTTTTAAAATAATTTTACTTAATCCAGTTACTTACTTGAATGCTTATTTTAAAATCATCACTTGCGATTAAATTTCTATATAAACCTCATTTACAAACTTGGATTACTTCCAAAATCTTCTTATGGAAATCTATTAATATCCACCTTTTGGAAAATCATTTAAATTTACCCTTCTTTCCCTTAATTTAATAAATTGACATATTAGCTTCACAACATTATTCTTAACACAACTCAATTAAGTTTCGTTTCAAAATTCGATTACTTCTTAATTGACTTTCATTCAAAAAGTAAATAAATTTCATTATTATTACCTAAAATAATAATGAATTTCATATTAACTCAAGTAAAATAGTTTACCTCATCGGTGATTAAAAATAGATTAGTTAATCGCTTCATTCAATAATATTAATGATTATTCATTCAATAATTATTTTTAACGTCGTTAACTAAATATAATAATTAATATTCAAGAAGTATCATTAAATTAAAATAAATATTCATTAAACAATTTCAATTAAATTAATTGAAAGGAGATTAATCTAATTACCAGTTCCAATTAAACAGTTGACTCGGTCAACTTAAACATCTGTTATTAATGTCTTAAGACATGATTTAGACCATTTGCAACCAAAAACTTAATCAATACCGTCTATTGATTAAAAACTTCACATCAACATTGATTTTCAATTCAACGTTCAATATCCAATCAATCATCAACATCCAATCAGGATATAATGTCATTTGGGGTAAACAATTCATATTTGAATAATATAAAAATAACATACAATATATTTGAGGAACCTGGTCGGATCCCTCCAACCTATTTTTCCCTACATCACATATTTTAATATCATCTGATAATAACATATTAAACAATTATTTAAATCAACATTGCATCCAATATGACATAATAAATATCGTCAATCATTAAACAACCAATGAGCAACCAAAGCATCCAATCATCCAATTAATATTATTAATTATGAATTATTTTTATATGAATTTAACACATCACAGAATTCCAGAAAAGCATGAGAGTTAATTCATAATTATTTTTGATGATCGATTTTGCGCGTTATTTTATTTAATTTTAAACAGACGTTTAAAACTAAATGAAATTCCAATTGATTTCAATCCCTTCTGAACTTGCTCCAAAGTGTAAACCTTGTTGCTAAGATCCCATCGGATCATGTTTTGCGTCATTCTTAATTAAAAAGCTACGTCGGTAGTGATTTAGCCGGCTAATCCATACCATTAACAATGTGTTATACTGTAGCTTACCCATTTAACCCTTTACTTACCTAAATAAATTATATTCATCTCCTTAAATGTAATTAGGCCAAATGCTCCTTCCAGGTTTCAACACTTCTCCTTCCGTTGTAATTACAAACCGCTCTCCCCTATTATGCGAACACCACTCTGATTCCTCCACCCATCAACGGTCTCCTCATCCACCGGACCCACCTCCATAACCTTCGGCAACCCAAGCTCACGAACGACCTCTAACACTTGAACCCATTCACGAACCAAACCTCCCTCCCATTTCTTCCTTGACGAAGCTGGAAACCCGCGCCACCGTTGTACTCCGCCATGCCTCCTCTTCGTTGACCTCACCAACTTTAGGAAACATCAACCAACCCATTCAATCTTCGACTACTCCTAAGAACCACCTTAGTTTACCCAGAAAGATACACGTAAAAACTCCTCGTCATCGCGTCACCATATACTCCCCTACTTGTTTGACCTGACACACATCGAGCTCCTAAGCTTGTCCTCGCGGTGAGCCAAGTCATGCCGGAGGCCATCAAAGTTACGGCACAAGTGGGTTTTGCTCTTCTGAATCATTCACGCGTGTAGTCGGAAGTGAAATATATAGTGTTCCTAGAGAAGAAAGGCAAGTGCAATATGTTGCTTCCTTTCGTTCCCTGTGTGACACCCCACGTCTATTAATGTCACTCACTAAGGGAATGCATTAAGTTTCATGAAGCGTTATAGGTAAAAAGAAACAGAAATAGTACAAGACAGATATAAAAGCAACAGCGGAATTCAAATTTTTATTTCAAACATAAATCGTAACATCGTGGTTCAAAATACCATAAGTATGAAACTACATAAAACCCATTACGATCTTGTACTTCCAGAGTACAGAAAATACATAAAAAGCATAATTTACCCAAAATAGACAAAGCCATAGTAGCAAAGATAGAAGCTTGAGCAATACATCTAGCAACTCCAAGCAAGACGATAGCGGAATCCTGACTAAGCCTGAGAATTTTTTCCCTGAGAACCTAGGGGGAACGGAAGAAAGAAAAGGAAACAAAAAGGGTCAGACATAAAGTCTAGCAAGTCCAGTTACTTTTAGCAAGTAAATAAGTAAAAGTACCATGACAGGCATACAAAGTGGATAAGAGAGATATTATAATAATAGGTAAGTGTGACAAGCTAAACATGATAGAGTATATTGCGCTTCTAGAGATTTCTCTGCATCGATACTAGTATAACAAATATGTAACATGATACATTCCTAATTGCTTAACAGAAACAGGATGATCCCAACAGAAATATAATTGTAGTTTTGGGTGTACTCTGGTAACTGGTTTTAACCCAAATAGAATTATCCGGTACCTAAACAGAAATAATGGTGTTAGCCCAGACAGAAACACAGGTACCCTACAGAAACCAACAAGACTAGACGTACCCTATTTACTACCTCCAATCGATCGGCTCCCTATTCCCTAAATACCCTATGTCGGCCCCATAGTAGGGTGTATTATTTCCTAAAGTGGCAGCCTACAGAAGGACACAAACCTATTTACTGGTGCTACAACGGCTTATTTTCATAGATTCAGGCCGTTCTCATGCACGCACATGAGTCCATTGGAACGCGCCAGTATACACCTCCTTTTAGATGAACCTCTTACAATCAGTTCAGTAAGCATTCCCTGACCCCTACCAAGTGCGGGGTCCCCATTTAATACCAGAATGGGTTACTGACTAATATGGGTCCCACACAAAAGATGACACAAGTTAACCCTTACAGATTTTATGTCCCCAACTAAATAGGATTTTGTCAGGTTATGCCTAACAGATTTAACATATTCACATAACCCCCTACAGATTTATGGGTTAAACTTTACGAGTTAACGGGTCAATATAACCCCAACATATTCAGTTTGTTAAGTTTTCTAAATTAATAGGTTCGTATAACCCTTATAGATTTATCAGGTTTACTCAACCCTACAGATTTAACAGGTCTGCTTAACCCCACCGATTTAACAGGTTTACTTAACCCCACAGATTTAACAGGCTTACTTAACCCCACATACTTAATAAGTTTACTTAACCCCATAGATTTAATAGGCTCATACAATCCTTATGGATTCAACTAGGTTAAGTTTTCATCTTTGTTACCATATTCAATTATGGTTAAAATGTGCTAGACCTCCCACATTAGGCCTACAACTTGTGGACGCTGGATATTTCGATCAGTTCTGGGTGGATTTCTTCCACAAGTCGGGATTAACCTCTTGTCATAACACATTTCATATTTGTGCACTCAGACTTCTCACATTAGATTCACCACTTGCGGTCGCTGGATATGGCGGTCCGTTCCAGACAGACTTCCACCGTAAGTGCAATCTAACCTCGTGTCATAGGTGCCATTACAGTTTCTAATTACTGTAATCCTAGGCATTTCAATTATTAATTAATTATACCTATGTCTTAATTGGTGTCCATGCCTCTTTTTTCCCAATTATGTTCATAATTAATTATAGTTCATAAACATTAAGTTATGCCAAACTTTCCATTTACAAATTATGCCCCACCATTGAGAAAGGGGGCATGTAGATGAACCAGAGCCCGGGAAGTGTGGACTGGTTAGGGTTGTTGACTATAGACAAGAAGGGCATGGTCATAGCAATAATTATACGGAGTCTATTGCGGTATGGACCCATCATGACCCTAATGAATTTGGTGATTAAAGCAGTGGATATCGTATGCTTTACGCACTGAGTGAGAGATGTGAGGATGATTGCTATGTTTGATGTTTGCTATCATCATGACACACACACTTCCATTTTACACTCTATATTTGTGTTACCTTAGAGTATTTTACATCTTGTTGTGCTAACTCTTTGGTTGCAGGTCCAGGTCAGACATGATTACTTATACCTATAATTCCCTATCCTAGGATGTTAAATTGTTAATTTTCTTATTGGACTTGGCTTTTACTATGCCAATCAATACCCATTAATTCCCCTTTTTATTCCATTTATTTCTATTATCTAGACAATCTGTCATTTATGGTACTAACGGCCATATTTTCCTAAGGCATTCATTATTCTATTAAATGTCAATTATATCAGTCATGTTTGAATTATAACCTAATTATTGTTACTCCCAAATATTACTGCAAAATTAATGTCAATTAATTCTTATGTGAATATATGTACACACACACACACTCATACACACACACACGCACACATATATATGCTGGGATGGTCGCCCCATACTAGCCGACATTTCCCCAAAATGCGTTGTACCAATGTCCGACTAGCACGGGACGATAGTCAAACGGGTCGAAACGATGAATTACCAAAGAACCTGTAGTATATCTCACAATGCATGGAATAAAATATAATAATAACATAACGGGATATAAAATAGGCGATACGGTATATAAGCCGAAAACTATACCATATCCATCAGAGTAGCGGAATCTAAAATAAAGCCTCATATCCAATTATTGCAACTTTAAAATACTGTCTCTAAAAGGAAATAAAAGAGTTACACTACTAATGCCCAAAGAAGTAACTAGCAACAACACAAGGAAAATATGTATAAAGTACGTGGAAGCCACCTACTCGTCTCCAAACAGCTACCCGTGCATAACCACCTAACCTGCCTCTAGTCTGCTCGTTTAGGAGCATCCATAGTAATAAGAAGAGACGTAAAAATCTGGGTCAGATGAAAGTCTGGTGTGAGCGATACCCTTTTTCCTTCGTTCCCATTTTAATGTATTCGCATAATTTAACGTCATGCCTAGGCTAGAAATTGCCAAGATAAAGTAAAAGGGACAGGGTGACAGAAATGATTATTCTAACAATTGACATAAACATGTGGTTGCATAATCATATAACGACATAATGATAAGATGGACATATATGAACGGATCTAGTGAACATGTGATATTAGAATCAATCTTAACATAATAGGGATGTCATAACTGGCATGATAAGATCTAAATAATAATTTAGATGTCAAACTAACAATAGATCCTATTTAACCACATTGTGATAGGAACAAGGTAACCTAAACTGTGAAACCAAGATAGACTTGTCATGGCAATTAGGTGAAAGTTTAGCTCTAAATCTAAAACATGCCCAACTGATGATAGATCCAAATAACCACAAGATGATAAGTACCAAATGATATAAAAAGTGAATTAGATCCATAATCAAAACTAGATCTGACATAAATAAGGTTAAGATCCAAAATAACCACAACATGATAGGTACAAAATGGTCTAAGTAGAATTAGATCTATAATCAAAAAGTAGATTACCATGATAACGGTTAAGATCAAAATCAATCTACAACATGACAGGTACAAAATGATCTATATAGAATTAGATCTATAATCAAAAAGTAGATCTAACATGATAATGGTTAAGATCCATAAATGTGACATGATAAAATAACCACAAGTGAATTAGATCTATAAAGGTAGATCTGGCATGATAAAGTTTAAGATCCAAGAATATCATAGATTCACAATTTATAACATATCCAAATCACAGTCATATCACGTTTACTTTTAATCATTTAAATCTAAAAGCAACTAACTCACAGTTTTTGGATTTTAGATGACAGAAAAGAAATTGTTGGTGTTGAATCTCAGATCTATACTTGAAACACTTGAATCCTCAAACTTGATTTATAGAAGAAGAAAGGATTAAATTCAGTTCAAGCACTGACAGCATTTGGCCTCCATTGTTTTCAGTATGAGAAAACAAGAGAAATGAGGGTATATTTATAGCTACCAGCCTCCAGAATTCGACTGCCACATCTGCCATATGGGGAATCGGGCTACAGGTCGACACCCACTTGGGTCTGGATGCTGAAAAACTAACATGGACGCGCTTTACAGGTGCGCCAGTGTAAAATAACCTTGGCGCACATGTCAAGTGTGTCGATTTTTCCTGCTCTTTTCGCCGAACTTCTATCGTCCATAACTTCTTGATACGTTATCCGTTTTACACAAACCAGGTGTCTGTCTTGACCAGAATTTTGAGACGGATGCAATGACGTAATCCGTTTCCCTTAGTTCTGGATATTAAATTAATTATTATTTAATTTATCCTTTTTAGTGTAGTTGAAATACAGGTAGTTACATTCTCCCCTACTCAAAGGATTTCGTCCTCGAAATCTCCAAGTTAAGAAGAATGCGTCCTCCCATCCATCATCCATTTACTCATCCACCAATCATAGGCATCCATTGTCCTTAAAAATTTCTAATGCTTATGTGAGCATATGCAAAGGTGTGTGTATATGTCCCAACACTAATGCGAAAGATCAGGCAGTCAACTGATTCAGTCGACCTCCTTAATGCAATGTATGTTAGTGTCATGAATCCAACATGTATGCAAATAATCCTATTATAACATGTAAGTTCTATATGTGTGCGCAATCATCCATCCAAATGCAACATCCATATGATGATACATCCATTTTTATTCATTAAAAGAAAGAAAAATGCACACACATCTATATGCAGTATGAGAGTGATTGAGCCGATCTAGTGCCTAATGTGTGTGTGTGTGTATGCATCCACGAGCAACCACTAGCAACCACTTGCATCCACTTTCATCCATCAAACATAACATGTCTCAAACACATGTTTACAATCATGGGATTTCCTACCTAAAGGTCGAAGATTCGATCGATAGCATATATTCAGATGATAGAAGCAAGTGCGAATAAAAGCTTTGGAAAAAGAAGTTAAGAACATAGTCCCAAAAGGAAAGGGTATGAAGCATGATCTTTGTCTTCAGTCTTCCAAGTCGCATCCTCGCTGTCTTTTCCTTATTGCACTTTTATTAACCTAACCTCTCTGTTGTGCAGTTTCTTAACCTCTGATCCAAGTATACGGGTAGGAATTTGTCTAATTGTCGCCTCCCGTTCTACCTCTACTTCCTCATGCATGTTGGCTCAACTACCTCTGTTGTATCATGTAGACACTTCGATAAATAAGAGATAAGAAAAAAAAATCATGAATACCCATACATATGCAAAGCGAGCTGTACGCCTTAGTTGCGAATACAGCCGGAGCACCCCAATTAGAAATGCTTCGCCGAATAAATCCTTTCTCAAGTAGATCCCTTAATTGTTTACTGAGCTCCCTCCTTTCTCTTGGAGCCATATGGCGCATGGGCAAGGCAATTGGCTTTGCACTATCCACCGAATATATGCAGAATTCGATCTCGAGCCTTAGGGGTAAACCCCGAACCTCCTCAAAGACATCATAATACTCACAGACTACTGGAACAGATCATAGATCATTAATAGACGCGTCAAGTGACTCTAGGAAGCTAAGCATGACGGACCCCTTTAGGGTCACAAGAAATCTCGAGGGTCTTCTCATGACAAGTCAGAAATTTAACGACTCTCCTCTAACAATCTAGAATGGTACCATATATGGCTAGCCAATCCATCCCTAGAATCAGACAGTATCCTATAAAAACAAGTACATATGTGTCATATTCAAATTCGGCGCCTAACACAGATATTCTCAAACCTCGGCAAATCACAGACAGATGAGCCGTACCCCGAATGGGGTTTGAGACGACAACGGGATCCAAAACCATAAGTACTAAGGTGCAGAGACTTAATCATAAAATCAGATATAAAAGAATGTGAAGCGCCTAAATTAAAATGTTCTAACATGATGATTGGAAAGAGAAAATCAAAACTTCAACAGAAATTTTCCTACCTCTATCCGGTACACCAACCATGAGAGCATGCACTTTCCCACTAGAAGAACCTGCCCTTTGGTCTTGCCCTTGCTTCTTCGGGAACTCCCAAGTATAGTGTTCGACTTCACCATAGTTGAAGCAAGCATTCTACCTTTTTCTGAAGTCTTTGACCAAATGACCCACGTTCCCACAAGCATGGCATTTCTTTTTGCCTTGAGCTTTGTCGTGCTTTCCGCCCCCTTGTTGCTATTCTTTCTTGGGCCACACTTTCTTGTTTTGTGTTTCCTTAACCTTAACTTCCTTCTTTTCAGCTGCATCTGAGCTTTATCTATGTTCCCTTCCTGGGCCATCATTTTTTCCCTTCTTGGGATGTACTCCTAAGCGCTAACTCCCTTATTCTCCTTTTTACCATCCTTACGTAATAAGCTAACAAGTCTATTGAATGTTGCCTCCATCGCACGGAAATCCTTATGAAGCTCGAAAAAATTAGTCGTAGGTGAAACTACCGTGGCTACAGATGGAGGTTAGGCAATTCAGCGCCCTTTGACATGTGTCGTAGTTTTAACATGCCTATGGAACCATGCCGCAATAGGGACACCTTTCGGGAAGAATCAGTTCCCCAAATAAAAAGGAAAAAGGAATCAAGCAGAGAATCGAGACATATTACATATGCCTTTGTGGAATATGTTTTTCAAAATAGACTTTTCTTTTGAAAATGCTTTCTTTTAAAATCTTTTTGAAAATAATTTTCAAAATCTTTTATCCAATCTGGTAACCTTCAGCACTGATACCATGTGTGACACCCCACGTCCGTTAATATCACTCACAAAGGGAATTCATTAAGTTTCGTGAAGCGTTATAGGTAAACAGAAACAAAAATATTACAAGACAAATATAAAAGCAACATCAGAATTTAAATTTTTATTTCAAACATAAATCATAACATCGTGGTCCAAAATACCATAAGTCTGAAACTACATAAAACCCATTACGATAATATAAAACTTCTGTCTTGTACCATCAAAGTACAGAAAATACATAAAAAACATAATTTCCCCAAAAGAGTCAAAGCCATAGTAGCAAAGAAGATTGAGCAATACATCTTGCAGCTCTAAGCAAGACGATAGCGGAATCTTGATTAAGCCTGAGAATTCCCTCCCTGAGAACCTGGAGTTGGAGGGGGGGGGGCGCGACCGAAGAAAGAAGAGGAAACAAAAAGGGTCAGACATAAAGTCTAGCAAGTCCAGTTACTTTTAGCAAGTAAATAAGTGAAAGTACCATGACAGGCATACAAAGTGAATAAGAGAGATATCATAATAATAGGTAAGTGTGACAAGGTAAATATGATAGAGTATATTGCGCTTCTAGAGATTTCTCTGCACCGATACTAGTATAACAGATATGTAACAGGATTACATACTCCCTAATTGCTTAACAGAATTAGGATGATCCCAACAGAAATATAATGGTAGTTTTGGGTGTACTCTAGTAATGGGTTTTAACCTAAACAGAATTATCCGGTACCTAACAATAGAAATAATGGGTGTTAGCCCAGACAGAAACACAGGTACCCCACAGTAACAGACAAGACTAGATGTACCCTATTTACTACCCCAATCGATCGACTCCCTATTCCGTAAATACCCTATGTCGGCCCCACAGTAGGGTGTATTACTTCCTAAAATGGCAACCTACAGAAGGACACAGACCTATTTACTGGTGCTACTACGGCTTATTTTCCCAAATGTCGGCCGTACTCATGCACACACATGAGTCTGTTGGAACATGCTAGTACACACCTCCTCTTAGACGAACCTCTTACAATCAGTACAGTAAACATGCCCTGACCCCTACCTAGTGCGGGTCCCCCTTTAATACCATAATGGGTTACTGACTTATATGGGTCCCACACAACAGATGACACAAGCCAACCCTTACAGATCTTGTGTCCCCAACTAACTAGGATTTTGACAAGTTATGCCTAACAAATTTAACATATTCACATAACCCCCTACAGATTTACGGGTTAAACTATACAAGTTAACGGGTCAATATAACCCCGACATATTCAACATGTTAAGTTTTCTAAATTAACAGGTTCGTATAAACTTAACAGGTTTACTCAACCCCACAGATTTAATAGGTCTGCTTAACCCCACCGATTTAACAGGTTTACTTAACCCCACAAATTTAACAGGCTTACTTAACCCCACATACTTAATAGGTTTACTTAACCCCACAGATTCAATAGGCTCATACAATCCTTATGGATTCATCTAGGTTAAGTTTTCATCTTTGTTACCATATTCAATTATGGTTAAAATGTGCTAGACCTCCCACATTAGGCCTACAACTTGTGGACACTGGATATGTCGGTTGGTTCCGGGAAGACTTTTCCACAAGTTGGGCTTAACCTCGTGTCATAGCATGTCTCGTATTTGTGCACTTAGACCTCTCACATTAGATTCACCACTTGTGGTCGCTGCATATGCCGGTCGGTTCCAGGCAGACTTCCACCGCAAGTGCAATCTAACCTCGTGTCATAAGTGCCATTACAGTTTCTAATTACTGTAATTCTAGGCATTTCAATTATAAATTAATTATACCTATGTCTTTATAGGTGTCCATGCCTCTTTTCCCCTAATTATGTTCATAATTAATTATAGTTCATAAACATTAAGTTATGCCAAACTTTCCATTTACAAATTATGCCCAATTTATACCCTTTTTCCCTCGTTTCCATTTTAACATATTCGCATAATTTAACATCATGCCTAGGCTAGAAAGTAGCCAGGCTAAAATTAAAGGGAAAGGGTGACAGAAATGATTATTTTAACAAGGTTTACAAAAACATGTGGTGGCATAATCATATAACAACATAATGATAAGATGAGCATATATATGGGCGGATCCAAGGTTAGCCCAGGTCGGGCCAAGGCCCTACCTCAAAATTTGAGGAACAGGTAGAAAATGGCAGGATGAGGGAAAGGTGCCATAGCTGGAACGAAGTTAGTTGCCCTGGCTGGGAAAGGGACATCACTCTCACACAAGTAGTAGGCCAAATCTGCTCCTGTAATCATGTTTTGTAAGAACAGCCTGCATACTAGTATATCTAGGTAGGAATTCTGAAAACATGGGCGATGTGGGACTAAAATTGCCCTAGCTGAATTCAAAAGTAGATCCGCCCCTGGACATATATGAACGGATCTAGTGAATATGTGATATTAGAATTAACCTTAACATAATAGGGATGTCATAACTGGCATGATAAGATCTAAATAATAATTTAGATGTCAAACTAATAATAAATCCTATTTAACCGCAATATGATAGGAACAAGGCAATCTAAACTGTGAAACCAATGTAGACTTATCATGACAATTAAGTGAAAGTTTAGATCTAAATCTAAAACATGCCCAACTAATGACAGATCCAAAATAACCACAACATGATAAGTACTAAATGATCTAAAAAGTGAATTAGATCCATAATCAAAACTAGATCTGACATAAATAAGGTTAAGATCCAAAATAACCACAACATGATAGGTACAAAATGGTCTAAGTAGAATTAGATCTATAATCAAAAAGTAGATCTAACATAATAACGGTTAGGATCCAAATCAATCTACAACACGATAGATACAAAATGGTCTAAATAGAATTAGATCTATAATCAAAAAGTAGATCTAACATGATAACGGTTAAGATCTACAAATGTGACATAATAAAATAACCACAAGTGAATTAGATCTATAAAGGTAGATCTAGCATGATAAAGTTTAAGATCCAATAATATCATAGCTTCACAATTTATAATAGATCCAAATCATAGTCATACCACGTTTAGTTTTAATCATTTAAATCTAAAAGTAACTAACTCACAGTGTTTGGATTTTAGAAGATATAGAAAAGAAATTGTTTGTGCGAAATCTCAGATCTGTACTTGAAACACTTGAATCTTTAAACTTGATTTGTAGAAGAAGAAAGGATTAGATTCAGTTCAGGCACTGATAGCATTTGGCCTCCATTGTTTTCAGTATGAGAAAACAAGAGAAATGAGGGTATATTTATGGCTGCCAACCTCCGAAATTCGACTGCCACATCAGCCCTAGGGAGAATCGGGCCATGGACACCCACTTGGGTTCAGATGCCGAAAAACTAACATGGGCGCACTTTACAGGTGCACCAGTGTAAAAATACCTTGGCGCACTTGTCAAGTGCGTCGATTTTTCCTGCCCTTTTCGCCAAACTTCTGTCGTCCATAACTTCTTCATACATTATTCGTTTTACGCAAACCAGGGGTCTGTCTTAATCAGAATTTCGAGATGGACGCAATGATATAATCCGTTTCCCTTAATTCTGGATATTAAATTAATTATTCTTTAATTTATCCTCTTTAGTGTAGTTGAAATACGAGGTGTTACACCCTGGGTATGTTCGAAATGAGGGATGAATGGAGAACTGTAGGTTGTTATCCCCTTTTTTTCATTTTTTTTCATTTTAGAGTTTCAGATTTGTTTGAAGAAGAGGAACAATGAGGATTTATTCGCTCGAGCCGGGGACAACGAAGAAGAAAAGGAAGGGTATTTAAAAGGTTTAGGCAGCTAAAATTCTAAGGACGACAATCCCTTTCATATGGCAGAGATTTTTTTTAATGTGACCAAAGATTTTTATTTGAAAGCGACCAATGATTTTTTCTTCGTCTCTACGGCTATTTCTGAACAACGTTTATTGGCTTTTATGCTCACATACCAACTCCGTTCATAACGAAAATGGACTTCATGGTACAATGTGACATTACGATCATAATGAAACTTGTTTCGTCAAACTTCGAGTTCGTTTGATCAAATGGCTTTTGTTTAAGCTCAAATGATCGTTTTATTTACAATTAATTTTGCTACGGTCACAGAATAACTCCAATTGGCATGATACTTGAAATCTAGCAATAATAAGCCATTACAGTCTTAATAAAATTCGTTACGTTGAAAAATGAGGTCGTTTGAATAAAGTCCCCTTTTAAGGGTGTAATGTCCTGTATTTTTTGTAGTTAAATATTTAATTTAATTTATTATTTTAAATATTATATTTAGAATATTAATGGATTTTAATATTGAATTTGTTTATTTAAACGAAGTTTGAACATTAAATTTATGTATAATATAAATCGAGCTTATAATGGCGCGGCAGTTCATAATATTGAGTTTTTAACTTCAATTGAATATACATAATCCGTTTTAAGTCAGATTTCTATGAAACAAGAAATGTTTGAATCTTATTGATCGTAATTTTCATATGAAAGAGAAAAATCTGGATTTCATGTTATAGATTATTAGTTGTGGTTAACTCAAATTTTAAAATAGTTGCTATGGAAATCTTTATTAAATTATAACGTTTATTATATAATAGGGTTTTAATATAATTTGAATACCGTTTAGCTAGAAATTGACGATATCAAGTTATATAATTTATATTTGAAGTTGTATATATATTTTATTTGGATATTTATGACAAAAATAATTTATTAGTATTTAATTGATTTATTTGAGACATATATATTATTTTATTCGTTATTACATAAGCGTTAAAAATAGCCATTTTTACAAATGGTCTCACTTTTTGATGAAACTAGTTTCACTGGAATCGTATCGTTAAATTATTGTAAGAAAAATAAAGTTTCGTAGCAAACGGATGTCGTATGTGACTTAAGTGGCCAAAAACATCTCTGTTTCTATTAATTGTTTATACAATTTAGACAGGGAAACTTTTAACGAACAAACGACTTGCCAAACGAACTCCAAATTTAACGAAACAAATTTCATTGGACCCGTAAGGAAGAGATCTAATAAAATGTCAAGGTTTCAAATTTATTGGATTATTTTTGTAATTATAGAAAATTTAAGCGCGTGATTTTTCATCGATAATTAGAAAGGACTTCTCACAAACGACCTCGGAATTTGACGAAACCTGTCCCATTGGGTCCGAAATATTTTTTTTATGCTAGGATTACATTTTTTGTCAAAAACAGAGGTCATATGTGAGTGTTTTGGTACGATACTTCATACTTAAATCGATTTATAATTAAATATTAATTTAGTCTACCCTATATATAAACATTTACCAGTCCGTGGTCAAACATTGAATTAGCCGCCATTTTAAACTATCAATGACTGAAACAACTCGAACTTCTTTCCCTAAATCCACAAAATCTGTCAACCCATTTAGAAATCGTTCAACTACAGTTCTCTTCAGCTCATCGACGTCGTGACATTGACCGGTGGTGATTGGGTGGCGTTGCTCATGTTGGTTGCTAGCGCTCTCAAATGGCGTGACGATTTGGGTTATTTTCTGGTGGATGGCAGCGACTGGGGAACTGGTGTTTGGGTCGAAGGAGGAGGAGGCTCGGGAGCAGTGGCCGATGGGTACAGATCGACTGCAGGTCAACGGCAGTGAATTACGGCGTGGTGCTTTGATGGCAGATTGGGTTTCTATTTGCCGAGGCAGTGAAATAAGAAGATGTTCAGGGCAAAAGCAAAGGAGGAGTTTAAATGTTAATCCCAAGTGTTTTGTGGCCACCGTTAATTCACAACAGACGATCCAAATGCAAGAAACAGACAAAGATGAAAAGAATGAGCAGGAGTTGGATTCGTGAATACTAGGTGAAGCCGATACAAAATGCAATGAGCAGGAAACGTATCGGCCGAGTACTGTTAAGTTATAATTAAACATATAATTAGTTTATATATATATAATAATTAAATTGATGCATACTTTCTGCAGGGTTTTCGAACTGAAGTGCAGAGATGTAGAAGTTGTAGGATTCCGACCTGAATTGTTGAACAAAGTAATTAAAACTTAAATAACAGTAATTAGTTATTATATTTAATCAAGTAAGATCATTTATGTAGATAATACCATAACCTATCATTGTTATAAAAACATGCGTGGTGGTGCAGGGTACTAACAGTACTAGTGGTCAATGCCCTAAACAAGAAGGAACGAGGCGGACAAAAGAATTGGGTCCTTATTTCTACCCTGAACAAAATTAAAGAAGTATTTATGTTAATTCAAAATACAATTAGAAGTTTATATCTAGATTAAATTATATTGACTTAAACTTGATTTCGATGCAAGCATGCTGATTTGGACATTGTTGAACAAACAAAATAGTGAAGAAATAAAATATGGGATGACAGATATTTTATAAAGTAATTAGTTTTAAATTAAGGAATTAAGGAAATTAAATTAATATTTAAATTGTTTCAGCTTTAAATACTAACAACACAACCATATGTTATCAGAATTAGACAAACAAGGTGTTATCAG
Organism: Allium sativum; assembly: GCA_030737875.1. Classification (NCBI taxonomy): domain Eukaryota; kingdom Viridiplantae; phylum Streptophyta; class Magnoliopsida; order Asparagales; family Amaryllidaceae; genus Allium; species Allium sativum. Next base: position 194,739,658 of record CM060910.1, on the reverse strand, counting down.
ACTCGCATTGACGAGCATAACATCACGGAACAGAATTGGATGGAACTGGGATTTTTAATTAAATTAAACACCTGTTTAATTTAATTAAAACCAAGTGTTTTAATGGTTCATCAGATCAAGGTGAGTTAAACTCATTCAGTTCTTCCCACTTCTATTTTATATAAGTTAGGTTTTTATTTTGTGTGCTATGGTTGCTAATGGTTGATTGTTTGTTAAATATATATTCATATATTGATTGAACCCATGAAATTAAACATTGTTTAATTTCAGTGAAAAATCAAATCGTTATTTTAACGATTGGTTCCAATGAATGTAACTTACCTTGTTGGCCATGTTTAATATTATAAACGTGATTATTTTAATGAATTGCTTAAATTGGGTGTGATGTTAAATAAATTGGTTGACATAAATAGCCGTTATTTACTGTTAGTGAAATAATCAGTCAAAATGAATGCATGTGAGATAATCTATTCTGATGCAGAGAAGGACAGGTTGGAGGGATCTAACGGGATTCCTCAAATATTTAATGTTATTTATTTTCAAATGATCATTATATGAACTGTTCTGATTGGATGATTGATGTGGTTGTTGATCGTTGACCTAAAATTCAACGATTGTTTTGTTTTAACCAATGGGCAATACTAGTTGAGTAATTGGCAGTATATGGCCTATAAATCAATTGTTTTCTAAATATGGATTTACCGTCAGGTGAATCGAATGAAGTGAAGTTATAAATTTATTTTATAACTGAAGATAGATTTTTAAATCTATTATTTTAAATAAAAGTTATCTAAAGGAAATAAATATTTATTATTTAAGTTTATATTCAATTATTAAATGATTTTATAAAGCAAATTCTGATATTTATCAGATTCCTAAGCAAGAGAGAAGAAAATTAATCTAACGGTTTAGAGTTGGGTAATTGTTTTTAAGAAAACAATTAAATGGAATTATTTAAATTGATTATTAATTAATTTAAAGGAAGGATCAATTGAATTTGGTTACCAAGATAACTTTGTTTTGAGTTGACTAAGTTAAACCATTTTAACTGGAATTGGTTATTAAATTAATTTGTTTAGTAAAATATTTTAAGTGAAAATTAGGCACACATCCCTAAAACCAAAGTTAATTAAGCTCACATCCTCCTGTTTTAAAATATATAAATTTCATCCCTATTTTTAAATAGTCGCTATTACTTTTCCACAATTGCCCTTCTTCAAATTCACGGCGTAATTAACATGACCGACATTATGTATTAGGGTTTTAATTTTTTTTCTTAACCCTTTCTGTGTTAATGGCGGCGCGGTCTTCGATTTTAAAATTTTCAACTTAAATCGGCAATTTCTTTCAGATATTGAATTGGATCGATCCTTCGTTTATAGGATGGATGTTTCTCCATCGAGGAAGACGGCGAGAACAACGAGAATGAAGGTATAATTCTGATTGTAATATTTCTTATCCGACTATCGATAAGAACTTCTTATAATATACTCTAATAAGAGTAGACGAAATAATTTTCATCATTGTATATTGTTCATAATAATTTTGCGTGATTGTTAACTGCTAATAAGAATTCTTGCAAGGTTGTATGATGTTAATACGAATTATTGCACAATTGTATGAAGCTGTTGACAATTTTTGTATTTCTGAATGCATATATCTACTACAAATTTTCCGAGTATATGCATTTTTGTAATAGATATTGACAATATTTGCATGTTTCTATGAGGATATAAATTATTTTTTCATACTTATATCGAAAAATTCTGAGTTTATATGCACATTTAGAAATTAGAAGTAAATGTTGAATACTTGTATGCAAATATAATAAGCTGTTGCATACATTTATGCAAGAATTCAGATTAGTTGTTTAGATCAGTACTAATATATTTCTACCATCTATAATATATTGTATGTAAATTGAACATATTTATATGCAAGTTGTCATATAAACCATTAATAACATTTGTGTGTGTATATATATACGTATATATATATATATTAATATATATGCGCGTATGTATATATTTGTTTTCATGCAGAGAGCTTACGTCAATGGAGCGATGAAAAATTTGGATAAGAAGAATTTTCAGCAACCCAGACAACTTGAAAAGGTTAATTCCCCACAACAAGGCCATACATAAGAAAATAAACCCAGTTCATTTGCAAAGACCTATACAAAAATTGTTAATATATGCATGCTTATATGAAAATATCTAGTGTTCTTTGAATACTTGTATGCAGATATTCGCAGTATCGGCATGTTTGTATGCAGATATTGACTATATCTGAATGCTTGTACGCACATATTGGCAGTATCTGCATGCGTGTATGCAGATAATGGCTATCTTTGCATGCTTGTATGCAAGTTAAAGGTATTTTCAATGTATGTATGTAATTTGAATACTAGCGTACAAGTATGCAGATTTTGTAAATAATAACATACATGTATGCTGGTTTTTTTTACAAAGTTGAATACATTTACTAGTTCCAAGATATTTAGAATGATTACATACTTTTACGCTTGTTGTAATACCAAATAAATTTATTCAAACAAATTAATAATGTTTTATAAATTTCTGCAGCGTCGATTGTGGCATGTTTCTTATTAACATAATGAAACATAGATGTGAGGAAAAAGAAATCATTAAAGATGAAGAAATATATAGTGCTGTGGCTATTAATCAACAACGTACTGAGCTTGCTCACGAAGTACTCAATTGCAAACCTTATAGTTGAACTGAAGAGAATCGCCTGACACAGAAGTTCTTGCTATCAAAAGAAAAACAAACTTAGTGATCAAAATGTATAAAAGGGATGTTTATATTTGTTATAAAAATGTTGACTACTATTTTGTTTTTTGAACTACGTGGGAATGATTATACATGTGTAAACCGAATTACTTTGTTATTTGTGCACTTAATTAAGTTCTTCTACTTTTACATGAAATTATGAATTGATGCGTTCATGTGTACAGTTATACATAATATTTTGCATACTTATATGCATGTATTCAATATAATTTCTGAGGTAATTGCAAATATTTGAAGCATTACTCCAACAGATGATTCTATTTTTTTTATATTAAATACTGACTATAAGAACTAAACATCATAAAATGCAAGGAATAAGTTACGAAATCCAAATTATAGAATTATCTTGTTAAATTAAATAATTCAGGATTACAAAGGGGTAAAAATAGTCAAAGTTAAAACAAAGTATGCTTATGCACTAAATTTTGAATACTTGCATGCAAAAAAAGAGAATAGTTGCACACTTGTATGCAACAATGAATAATACTTGTATAATTATCCTTTCACAAGAATAATTTCGTACCTGTATGTTGCCACTATGAATTTTTTCATACATTTATTCATATATGAAAAACAGTGACAAAGTTGATAGAAATATGCAGTATAATTGCATATATCTATGCAATTATGCATAGTAATTGCAATTATACATAGTAATTGCATACTTCTATCCAACTATATACAATAATTTTGTACACAAGAGTTTTGAACAAAAATAACTGTTAAAAACACAAAATTATCGTTAAAATACTGATATATAGTATAATTGCATACATCTATCCAACTATACATAATAATTTCATACATCTATCCAACTATACATGATAATTGCATACTTCTGTCCAGCTACGTAGAATAATTTGCCACACGCTACAAGAATAAAATCTATTATATAAATCAATAAATTGATGGATTGGGAAATGAACTTCAACATTATATTCACTTGATTTAATGACAAAGCACGAAGCTCTTTCTACATGTAGATTCCGTAACCGAGTTTCATCAACAAGACATAAAACGCTATTCCAAGAAGAAGAAACTTCACGAAGATCGGACTTAAGTTTGTCACATTCGATACATCAATATTTGCAGGACCACTGTTTGAAAAAAAACATTAATCAGACTAATCTGCAGTAATCAAATAAAATTACAAAAACATGTTCATATAACTATAACTAGCTGCATAGTTATACGCAAATAACAGTAACATCTGCATACTTATATGCAAAATTTCAAAATATTTGCACATATTTTATTTAAAAATAGATGTAGAACACTTGTAATATGCATATATTTAGAATATATTCATACATGTACGCAACTAATCAACAGGCACGCAAACAAACAAAAATTCAAAAGAGATGATTATTTGTATGCATATATATAGAAAATATGCATACTTATACGCAAACTTTTCTGAATACATCCAAACACATGTATTATGCCAATAGTTGCATTATTATATGCTCATATTCACATTGTATGCATATTTTTATACACTTATGCAGAACATATGAAGAAATATGTTGACAAATTAATTTAAACGACTGCACAATCAGCAATAAAAGTAAAAATTTATGAAATAATTAAACAATCCATCAATAAAACTAGACGACTAAACTAATGCAGAATAATGAATCAACAAGAATCGATTGCAAAAATGAAATCAGTATACAAAATTTAAAAAAAATATACAGTGTAAATTACCTTGACGAGGATGGATCCAGTTTATAAATAAAAGCTCGATCAAAATAAATCTCTGGAAAAATTGCCGATGAAATTGAATTTCATATCGCACGAATTCGAAATTCAGAAAGAAGATGCCGCCGGCATTAACACGAAAGGTATAATCGGCACTGATTTTAGGTCTTTTCACTCGATCTAGATTACCAAACTGAAAATCAGCTAAAAAGTTTTGATTTTTTCCATTGATCGTCTGCGCTAATTATGCGATTTGATTAATGAAACAATAATTCGGTGAATAAGGGTTTTGCCAGTTTCAAAGGATATAATTGGAATTTTATTATCCGATTTTCAAAAATAGGGATGTAATTCGTATACTTTTTATGGCCGGACTTTTTTACATTTTAAAACATAATAAGGACCTGTAAAAAACGCACCCATATTTTAACGAATATTTGTATAAATTTTAATAAGATTTTAAAAAGGGAATTTACTTCTTAGTTAATAAAGAAATTAAGTACTTTTGCAGTAGTTAATGATTGAAGTAAATTATTATTTTTATTAATAATAATTTAGGAGATTACTTTTTCATTTAAAAGGTAATCGTGTTGAAACGAAATATGACTGAATTGTGAAAGGAGTGTATGAACAGGTTTTATATTTAAAACCCAAGTTTTTATAACAAAGTTATAAAAGGAACTTTGAGCGAATATGATGGCCTAAATTAAATTTTTGCTCAATAATCGAAGATAAAAAAAGAAATTGAGATAAAAAGGGGTTTACATTAAACCAGAGTTATATAAAAGAGGTTTATAAAAGAGATGAGGTGTTAAAGTGTTAGTTAAATTAACGTTACTTAATAAGGGAATTAAGTTAAATTGGGAATATTGAAATAAGATTTTCAAAAGGGGAAATGGCTAAATGGATTGGAAAAGAGATTTTGAAATGGTATGTGGTAATGTGTTTTGAAATAAAATCCATGTTTTAAGATAAATTAGTTTAAGGAATTTAAAGTAAGAGTGAATGTTTGATAAGCATTTACTTAATGGACGAGTTAAGTAATAATAGTGGTATTTGAAAAGGAATTTTCCAAAAATAATAAATGGATTATAAAATCATGATAAATAGTTAAATGAGATTTGTTTTGATATTAGAATGAAATATCGGTTTCTGAATTACAACTCATTTCTATCTTAAGACAAGAACGTTGTTATCAATGTTTGAGAGGTAATTGAGTTACCCCAACTTGAACGACTTCAGGATTATCTGCGGATGATATTAGTTGTAATGGTAAAGAATCATGGAACGATTTATTATTTCTATATGAGAAATAATAACACAACAATAATTTAATGATTTGAAATTTGTATAATGAGATTTCCAAAGTAACAGAAATAAAAGAAGATTTGTGAAAATATAATAATATTTCCAAAAGTAAAAGGAAATAAAAAGTTGGGTTTTGGAATTGGTTTATTCTAAAAGAATAAGAGTTGGGTATTGTTTTTAAGTAATAATATTTTACGTGGAATGTGTTAAAACCAAAGTTGGGAATATATATAGATATGATTTAATTCTTATGTAAATGAACAGTTTTTATGAATACTCTTAAACCAAAATAAGAGGTAAATCTTATGTTAAAGATAGTGAGAAAATCACAAGTTTAATTAACTTTTATTAATTGTTTTAAATTTAAAAGGCCATGTAATGCTGCGTATTGAATCAGTGAACTCATTTTATTTTCACCACTGTTTATTTGATAGTTAAATAACTGACTATCAAATCTAGCCCTTACGATTGTTGGTACGGAAAGACCAGGATCGAATTTATATTCGAAAACCATTCTGAACCAACAAATACGTTGAAGATAGAAGATGGAGCAATTGAAGACCGTGGATCTTCATAAGTGGAAGGATTACTTGTCGATATTCCCTAGAGCGCAGCCAGAGGTATTCTGACGTGGTTCGGTCATGGTTGAGATTTTCGGATTGCAAGGACTGCTCGCTACTGATCCATGTGTATGTATGCTATCGGTTTGGGTGGCTGGCCCTCAACTGTGGTGACGATATATTCGGTACTCTCAAGCGAAGTGAGGGGCCAGTCATGTTTAGCCTAGATTGCAAGATGTTTTTGTTGAACCCCACTGTATTCATCTCCAGAGATAACATTGTCGGAAAAGTGGTTTCCCAAACCTTGCTATGGAAATCCATTCTCCAAAAAGTGCCTGCGGTTTTGATTGTATACTGTATATATGGAGTGTGAGATGCATGCGTTTCACTAGGTTGATATTTATTTATATATAGACACTATTATAATATTAGAAAAGATATTGATTTCGAAAACGTTTTAGGTTATCGTAAGGTAAAAACCGTTCGTATTTATTTGTGGATTTGGTCTTAGATTATCCTTTTCTTTTGAAAAGATTTTGACTTTAAAAATCAAGTTGTGTGATACCTTTGAACTTAGTGTGTTTCTCTCACTTTGGTTCACCAGACTGATCCGGCGTTTGTATTGCTTTGACTGGGTTGCACAGGTTCAGGTTATCGAATACTGTGAAGAAACAAGCTAGGGATGTTCAGACGTATGATATGTATAAATACTTTACCGTTGCGTGATTGTATATGAGGATAGGTTATTATAACTGTCCAGATGTGTTGATATACTCTGATGATTGTAAGTATATTTTTCAAGCTCTCAATAAAGATTTATTTCTATATTATATTTTGTTCCGCTATGATGTGAGACTCTGTGTTGTGATTGTTCTTCTTCTTTTGTTCTAATATTTCTTTCTTCCTTATCTCACCTTCTAACTTCTTTCTAATAACGTTCCTATACTTTCGGTGCTTGGAAGATCGACATGTTGTATGATAAATGTATTTATGTTGATTTTCGGGGTCGAAAATCCTTGGTCCGTTACAAAGGGTCCAGTTTAAATTAAAATAATTCAATTTTAAGATACCTTAATATAATAATATTAAAATTGATCATACTTGAGCATAATTTCATATAATATCAAAATAAAATAGTTTGGGTTGAATTCCAAGTCAAAACGATATTCAATAAAATTAAAACCCTTTATTTTTATATAATAAATTATTATATTTTATAAACGAATTCCGTAATGACTATTTAAAAATTTAATTTGGAAATAAAAAAATCTACAACATGAAAACTCGATTTTTCCGTTTCACTAGAAAATTATAATCCAATAGATTCAGATGTTTCTTGTTTTGGAGAATTCTGACATATATTGGATAATGCATGTACAATTAAAGTTCGAAACGTTATATTACAAACTACCATGTCGCTGCAGCTTGTTTTATAACTAAAAGTATAAAAAAAATGTTCAAACATGGTTTTATAAACAAAATCGTTAATAAAATTAAATATAAACTTAAATAAATACTCTTATATTACCAAATCATACAATATTGCAAATTCAGCCAATTTCGACTATTTTGAAGTTAAATTATTATTTTATTATTTAAACTAATGAAATATTCAAGTCCTTCCCTGAGCACCTTTCCCCAAGTAAAATTAACCCGGTGTAGTGAAGGTCTAAGGGGACTGCGTTAACCTGTACAAAGTTGTGGTGCAGACTGGGTTTCCCTACACCCACCAAGATGGATGGTCCATCGTTGTCTTTGGTTGGTTGCTCATTTTTTAATAAAATATTCAAAATTATCAAATTCAAACGATTTAAAATCAAAATCAACATTTAGAATAAAATTTAAATATTAAATTAAACGGTTAAAAATCTGGGTCGTTACATTCCTTCCCCCTTAAAAGAATTTCGTCCTCGAAAATACCAAGGTAAAAAAAATGCTACGATCCCATTATATTTTAGCAAAAGTCTATTTAAGTTAAAGTATAAAACCAGTTCATCTTAACTAACAAAATTTTCAAAACTATTGAATTTTTTTTTAACACCATAAGTTTTGGAAAACTTTTGGCAGAGTCTCCCTTATACGGAGGGACTTCTGCAATATTGCAGGAACAAAAATAAATCCGTCGACCCACACGGTCGGAAAATCCAATTCAAAACCCAAATCAAAAACCCAAAATTTATATTTTGCATAAGCGTACCTTTTACAAGCGTTCATAAGCGACAAGCTTGCTTAATTATCATATTGCCATAGCCAAACTGGATTCAATAAATATGAGCTCTTGCACGTGTTCTTAGCTCAGATGGAATCTATTAGTTTCATAACCATCAAGTTTGATTCAAATATCCAAGTCATCTATTCCTAACAATTTCACATACCATTCAATTCACATGAATTATTTCCTAACAATCTTTTTCTAAATCGATTCCTTTCTATATTCCACTCATATTATATTTAAATAAATCCCAACAAGTCCAACTCATTCATTCCAGATGGTTTTTAATCAAACTCAAATTTATATCCATGCAATCAATTTCAACCATACCATTTGGATTTATTAATTTCTATTGACTTATGTCCAATATTCAAATTTAATTTTCAACTTATATAATTCATTTTTAACTTAACATAAGTTAAATTAAATATTCTTATTTGAAATTCACTCTTGGTTAAATCCTTTCAATTCCATAATCAAATCCATTTAAATCAACCAATCGAACTAATACAAGTTTCAAACAGCCAATAAATAATTTGAGAGAATTATTTTCTTTTCTTTTTTTCTATACAAAAATATGTTTTTGATAAAATTATTTCATTTACCCTCTTTACAATATAAATAAAAATAATCTTATACACAAATTACAAATATACGCTCTCGTATATACACACACATAATATATACACACATACACACACTTAAACCGAATATAGAGTATTACTAACCCCATCTCTATTGAGTTATGCCACAGGGCCAAGGTTCTCGCTTAACCTTCAGCTCTGATACCACTTTGTAACAACCCACTTTTTTCGTACTGTTTGAGCCAACATCTAATAACCCATGTCAACTCAAATTGCATAGAAAAGAAGATTTGTTAGGAGAAAGAAATTAGAGTGTGAGAGAGGGAAGAAAGAAATACTAGAATAGAAGAGTAAGAAGATCAGAGTCTCACATCGGAACGAATAAAATATAATATCAAAATTCTTTACATGAAAAGAATTGTATATACATATGATTGTACAACATCAGATTACAATATAGACCAACACAACTTACACAAGCGGAATAAACTAGCATCAATAATACGTGGAATATGTCTCGACTTTAGTTCCTCTTTTGAAAATTCCAAGAGAAACTAAACTTGGAAATATACTCAGTTAGACCTGAGCACATTTGAAGCAAAGAAAAATTCACCCGGATCAGTCTGGAATACCTTCAGTGGTAAACTCATAAGGCAAACAACTTGTTTAACTTTAGAAAACCCTTCTAAAAGAAAGGATAATAGTGAGACCAGCCCACACATAAACATGGACGGTTTTTACGTTACTTTAACCCAAAACATTTTTGATATATCAAAATCCAGTGATATTATAATAGTGTCTATCAAATCACAAATAAATAACCATCTAGTAAAACGCTTGCATCTCACGCTCTATATATTCATTGTATAATCAAAAACCGCAAGGCGCTTATTGGAGAATGGATTCCAACTATGACAAGGTATGGGACCACCTTTCGATCAGTTTACTGTAGAGGGGATACACTGGGGTTCAAAAGGAACATCTTGCAACCTGCCCATACATGACCGACCACTCATTTAGCTTGAGTGTATCGAATATATTGTCACCACTGGTCGATATCGACATAACTGTTCCCAAGAGAGACATGTGATGACCCCATTTCCCGTACAGACGGTGACAAGGGTAATCTTTGGAATATAACACAGAAACAGATAATAGCAGAGCAGAATTAAATAAATACACCAGATAATGAACAATAGAATATACTGGATAAAAGTAATCATCAGAGTTACAAAGTATGCAGGATCATACTTAGTACAAATACAGTTCATCTATACATAAATGTCTACAGCGGAAAACAAACATAATGTACAATAGGAGCTGAACAACATAAAAAGAGATAAGTGATAGAATCCATCTTCAGCTCCAGCTATCCGGATAAAGCCTGCTAAACCTGAATACAAGGCTGCCCGTGTAGAAAAAGGGGTACCCGATTTTGAAAGTGAAACAAACTACGAGTCAGTCATGGGACTGGTATGAGAAATCTACTCAACACATCCAAAATATGGCTAATCTTAGGACCATGCCACTTTCGTGGAACGGGTTTACTCCATTGGATTGCCAGTGCTTTAAAACAAATCATACTTTTAAACATCGCAATGCTTTTTATAAAAATGAAGCCATTATAAGACTCAGTTCCCATCACACAATGCAACGCAAACCGGAGGATAGAGTTTTACCTTATAATGGCCAAAATATGCTTGATACAAATAAAAAAAGCATTTGCTATTATTACTAGTGTTTACATGTTTCAAAAACAATTTCGAATCATAACTATCAATCATAGACGACATTAATGCCCCATACCACTACGTCGCCATATATAGGTATACATTCAAAACCGCACAGTCACGTATTTGGAAATTGAATTTCCATCATGAACCAAGGCAAAAGATAGTCCTTATCGACTTCGAGAAAATCTAGCCCATGTCTCAGGATCAGAGCTCGAGTGACCCTTGGATCGTCAGGGCCGGGCCACCGATGTGGATTAAAATTCCTGAACAATGCGTTTCCCCGCCCTATGGGGCATAAATGAGCCAATGAATGACTCCATCGGACCCGGATCGTCCGATCAAACCGAGGCGCCTCGTAATAGTAACAACCACATAAGTCAAACTCGTCAGGGCATGTAAAACCACAGACGCCACTTCTAGCTAGAAGGAAACGCATGCCCTCCCCGAGGTCCTTCCTCCCGTTTCTGGTTCATACCGGCTGTGAGGTTTGCGAATTCACATTGTACACAAAGCTACGCCACACAGGCGGTGCTTTGATCATCACCACAAGACTTTGCTTTTCAACAGAAGCCCTGATCACTGCATCTTAGCATGCCACACAGGCAATTCACACCGTGCAACTGATGGTTATCAATCACACAGAATAAATTCCAATGTCAGACACACTGTCCATTTGCAAGTCCGTTCTGGGTCTGAACGAAACCGGAGGTACTATATACCTCGCAAACCCATCGATCACCACGTATGTCTGGACGATCACCACTCATTATCCATATTTCTGGATGTCTCCCAATCAGGACCTCGGTTACCATCCAAACGAGGTGAAGATCTCCGGTCTTCGACCACCGTCTTTATCTTCGATTTCTTATCGTCGATTCAGTTATTTAGAATAGGATAAACCCGGTCTTTCTGAGAAACTCGCGTAAATAATAAACAAGTGCAACACTAACATACATACGCATTATTTCAATTCATTAGTCACTTACCGCAAATCAGTAAGAGAACGATTTCCCGAATATTAACCCCGAAGGCCGAAACCAACATCAGATCATAACCCAGGAAACCATTCGACTTAGCCAACCTTCAGTTAGTTTCTAAATTTCACATCTATATTGTTTATAATATTTTATAACGATTTATCGCTATTTTTATTTATTTTAAAATAGCCAATTTATTCAAAACGACGCTTCGGGCCATAACGCGGCCGTGGCGCTGTTTTTCTCCAGATTTGATTTACACATATCTGAAAATCTAACAGTTGGATCTTCACAAAATTTGCATCATTAGAAAGATCTTTTCAAAACGAATCCAACGGTTCCAGTTTCGGGAAAATCCGACGGTCGGATCTCTTGTATAATCGTTTAAAGTTTCGATTTCAAAATACTAACTGCAGCTTCATTTTTCGATATATTTCAATTCTATATATATATATATATATGTATATATAATATATATATATATATTGATTCTTCGATTTCAAAACTATATAACTTTCATACTTTCGTTAAAAATGATATTTTTATCTAACTGTTTTCTATTTCAACACTTCACTATTTTTAACAAGTCGTGTATATAGTAAAAATGTGATTTTTAATGTAAAACAATTTATTTCAAAACTAGATTATTTTATATAGTTCATATTGGTGATAAAAATGGGATTTTTATTATAAAACAATTTATTTCAAAACTCGACTATTTTATATAGTTCATATAGATGATAAAAATATGATTTTTATTATAAAACAATTTATTTCAAAATATGAATACCATTCAACACATGAATTTCAATTCAACGAATGAATTTCGATTCAACACATGAAGGTTTTCTGTAGTTTATATATATAGATAAAAAGGTGATTTTTATATTTAAAACACGAATACCATTCAACACATGAATTTCAGTTCAACGAATGAATATCGATTCAACACATGAAGGTTTTCTATAGTTTGTATATATAGATAAAAAATGTGATTTTTATATTTAAAACACGAATACCATTCAACACATGAATATGATTCAACGAATGAATTTCTATTCAACACATGAAGGTTTTCTATTCAACAGACGAATATAATTTCAACACAGGAAAATAATTCTAACACATGAATATTATTCAAAATTTCGGCAGCATAACGGCAGGGTAGTTAAAACCGGGACCGTCCCTAGTACGGCTCCTCGCTCTTCCTTAAAACCTCGCGGTTTTTGACAATGGGGAAACATGCATCTAGTTCGCACGCAGGCGGCATATATATTTATTTCATTTCCACAAACTAATCCTATGTGGTTTCAACCAAATAATTCTCAACCACAAACGAGTATTTTTCAACCACAATCAATCAATTTCAACCACAAACAATTCCAATCAACCATTCGCTATCAATCAATTTTCACACCAATCACAACCAATAAATATCGTCCATGGTTTGTGGACGAAGGGTGTATATATAAATATAAATATATATATATATATATATTGCATTTGACTTCTATTTCAACACATATATAATTTTTACAATGCATATACAACTTATACATCGAACGTACAACTTATACAACGCTTATACAAGAGGTGTACAACGCTTATATAACTCATACATCGATCATATAATTTATACATCGTCATTTTCCATATCGTTTATAAATTAGAAATCTCACATTGGGTTCCACTCCACCAAAAATAGCAGAAGGCTCAGAAAAATATGCCGTCTCTTCTAAAATGTAGAAGACGTCCTCACGGTCCCGGTGTCTTTTGTTTCACTGGATTTCAATCAAAAACGAAAAAGATATGATTTTTCAAAGTTTTGCAACACTTTAAAGCGTCAAAATCATTTCAAAATATACACAGCCGTACCTTTCAAAATTGCTCAAAACTAGGTTTTAAAAATTCATGAAATCCGTAGCACTTCGTCCCGCTCAGGTTGCGTGACGTCGAAGAGGGTGGAAAGGGCTTCGCGGCGCCAGGGGTGGGGTCCCCTGCGATGGCGCGAATCGACCTGGGCGGAGCTCCGAAGTGTCGGACTTGGAGGACGTCATTCTCGATGATGGCTCGTCATTGGAGGGCGAGGTTGGTTCTGATTTGAAGAGGGGAGGTAGCGCTCCAAAAAGTTGAACGGAGGGGAGGGCTAAGGATGAACGTGGTGGCCGGAAAGTGGAAGGGAAGGGGGAAGCGCGAGCCACCGTTGGTCGGGGGGGGGGTTCAGAAAGAAAACGGGGAGAGAGAATACGAGGAGCCAATGGGATTTATTTATTTATATATTTTTTCCAAAAATACCCCTTGTCACTCACGAACTCCAATCCAAACCCAACGACTGCCGTCCCTAGCTAAATACTCCCATTCCGAACACAATGGGATATGTTTCGAAGGCCAATACGATTATTTGAGTCAGTTTTCCTTCAAATTAAAATATAAAACATTCAATATTCGATTTGAACGTACATTTCAATTTGCCAGGGCCACAAACTGATTCGAAAAATTCCAGAAAAATAAATCTAGCTATGTTTTGACGATATGGTCCCAACAAAACTAGTTTCGTCGAATTCTGAGACAGTTTGCAAAAAGGCCCATTTCTGGTCGATCCAATTTAACTGTAATTGACCAAACCACGTTTTCCTTCGCCACGCTCACATACTAGCTTCAAAAATTATGAAATTTGAAACCTAGCAATAACTTCTCATCCCGGATCCAACAAAAGTGGTTTCGTCGAATTTCGAGGTCGTTTGCAAAATGGCCAATTTCACGGGCTATATAAATTCCATAGCGTCCTTTCTGAAAATTCATTTGGCTGTAACTTTTGCTTTCCGCTATGAAACTTCGATTTTTCAGATTCGTTAGAAAGGTATTCACTAACAGATTTAAATATTTTTGGTTTCACTCAAATCCGTTTTGTTTTGCACCCAGTACAGTCAGACAAAGTTTGAATTCAAATTTTGAAACTACCGCGCCATTTCAGGCCTTGTTTATAATTCAAAGTGATTATATTTATTTTCAAACGTTGATTCAAACTCACTTTTCATTGCTATTATTTAAAATATTTATTTTAAATATTTAAAAACCACTATTTTAGCCAATTTAAACATTTTAAATTGGTTCAGATTTTCTGGGTCGTTACAATCTCCCCACTTAAAACTTTTTGTCCTCGAGAAGGAACAAAGTCGAAAGTGGTTTGATTAATCAACTCTACATTCAATCTGGCTTCAATTCTCCAACTTTTCAGTTTCTGAGAATTTTCAAATTCTTCAAAAATTTGGCTAACACCCGGAATTTTCGAAAAATTTCGCCATAACCTCCTTTGTATGGGGAGAGGTTTGGAAATTTATTGGACCGTATTAGGTACCCAATAAATCCTAATAAGCATACACATATTTATAGTGATATATTCTGGTGTTTACAGGGGAGCGTGCATAGATAATAACTCCAGAGAATAAATTCTCGCCACCTTGTCAAATCCCGAGGGAGTGTGTATTTTAATTGCTCCAGAGGATAAATCCTCGTCACCTCGTCCCGTGTGGGAAATAAATAGTCCATGTGCCGTATCTAATGACTAGAGAGACGTGATTATTGTCAACTCCAGACCCGTGTGGGGTTTTTATTAATCTGGCAATTTTATCGTTACAATTTAAATAGTCCATATCAGTCATCAGGTCAAACTGTAAAATGTATTCATCGCCATACAAGCCTCTCGCTCGTATGGTAAATCTTCCACCTCGTCACACAAGCTCCAAATGCTTATGTGGTATATGATGAAGTATGTCTATCTTCAGAAGTATGCCATGTAATGTAGTTCAAAATTAATTGTTACTATCCTATGGCGATGTTTATTATTTCACACAGAATAACTAGCACTCCGCATCCAATGGCATTCACAGGAGTTGATATAATAATATTTCGCATCCAACTCATTAAGGTTTACCTATTTGTCGGGCATGCAAATAAAATCTTTACTCAACAGCTATCCATTTACCTGTTCAAACGTATATAATGCACATGTATATATTTCTATCTATTTTCTAATCAGTTCAATGTGTGATATAATCGAATAAATTCTACCATTATTCTGTTATTAATTAAATTAACTATTGTTTCAACAATTTTAATTAATCAAATCTACTATCACACAACACAAACAATAATCAAATTGTTTTTAACTTTTCAAAAAATATACTAATCAATTTCTATACTCTTTTAAAATCTTTCAGACTATAGAATTAAAAGTGCACATCCATGGAAAGAAAATTACAACAGAGTAGAGAACTAATTGGTAATGCAAAGTATGGTAAATGTACCTTGCACCGGAGTCAATCAGAGATATCCACTCGGCATCTAGGATAGGCTTTCTGAATTCTCTCCTCGGTTTCCCAAGTACAATCTCGCGGATCTCCACTCCATTGCACTTTGACTAAGTGAACTTTCTTGTTCCTCGGCTCTTTGGTTTCTTTGTCAATGATCTTTAGCGGCTCTCTTCTCACAGCTAATTCTGGAGTAATTTCAATATCCTGTTGAGCTGCTTCTTCCACGATCAAGTCTGGATCATGAACGTGCTTTTGAAGTTGAGATACGTGAAATACGTCATGCACTCCAGGCAACCAATCTGTCAATTTACCCCTATAAGCGAGAGTTCTGATCCGTTCCAGAATAGGAAACGGACCAATAAATTTGGGCGCCAACTTCCCAGTTTTACCGAACCGGATAACTCCTCTCATCGGCGATACTTTCAAATATACATAGTCGCCAACAGCAAATGATATATCTCTTCTTCTCCTATCGGCATAACACTTTTGCCGGCTTTGAGCGGCAAGTAATCGCTTCTTAATAAAGTCGACTTTGTCGGCAGGTTCTTGGATCATATCTGGCCCCAACACAAGTCTATTACTGGGTTCGACCCAACAAGCAGGAGATCGGCACAGTCTACCATACAACGCTTCGAATGGTGACATTGTCAGGCTCGCCTGGTAGCTGTTATTATATGAGAATTCAGCCAAATGCAGATGGTCTTCCCATGATCCACCGAAATCTAGAACACAAGCCCGCAATAGATCTTCTAGTATACGATTCACCCTCTCAGTCTGACCGTCTGTCTGAGGATGATAAGCGGTGCTTAGATTCAGCTTTGTTCCCAGCTCTACTTGAAATGCCTCCCAGAATTTACTAGTAAATATTGTATCTCTATCACTGACTATACTGAGCGGCACTCCATGTAGTCTAACTATTTCCTTGAAATATATCTACGCCAAACTCTGAGTAGTTCTGTTTTATCTGACAGGTATGAAATGGGCGGTCTTCGTGAAGCGATCTACGATCACCCAAATACTGTCATTTCCTTTTCTGGTTCTGGGAAAACCATCAATGAAGTCCATGGAAATATGTTCCCACTTCCAACCAGGAACATCTAGCGGTTGTAACAATCCAGCTAGTTTCTGTTGGTCGCTCTTGACTAGCTGGCAAGTAGGGCATCGGCTAAGATATATTGAAACGTCTCTTTTCATAGCCTTCCACCAGAATGTTCGCTTGAGATCGTTGTACATTTTGGCCACACCGGGATGGAAACTCAGCTTGGACTTGTGACACTCGTCTAACACTTCCCTTTTTAGCTCGGGGATGCCAGGAACAAAAATCCTTCCTTTCAATCTCAGGATTCCGTCGTTATCTATTTGAAAACACAAGGGTTCGCCTTTCTGAATCGTTTTGATCATATCCTTAATAAAGTTATCCTCCTTCTGAAGAATAGATATTTTGTCAATCAAGGAAGTTGTAATAATAAAGCTGGCGATCATTACATTCTTTCGACTCAGTGCATCGGCCACGACACTGGCTTTCCCTGGAGTGTATATAATCTCAAAGTCGTATGCAACGTTGCTGCCTCAGATTCAAGTCTTTCTGGGTGAACAGATACTTTAATGACTGATGGTCTGTATACAGCTCGAATTTCTCACCCAGAAGATAGTGTCTCCAGATTTTCAAAGAGAATACTATAGCCAATAACTCAAGATCATGAGTTACGTCGTTCTGCTCGTGCGGTTTTAACTGACGACTATCATACGCAATCACTTGACCTCTTTGCATTAACACTGCGCCAAAGCCTTCTCTAGAAGCGTCAGTCCAGACTTTCAAATCCTCATTGCCATCTGTTATTGTTAACACTGGAGCAGTTGTCAGTTTCAGCTTCAGCACTTGGAAAGCTTCCTCACATACCGGAGTCCAATTGAATCTCGAATGTTTCTTCGTCAGTTTCGTTAAAGAACTAGATGTCTTCGCGAAATCCTTAATGAATTTCCGATAATAACTGGCTAACCCGAGAAAACTTCTAACTTCTGTTGGCGTACGAGGATGTTTCCAATTCTAAATAGCAGTGATTTTACTGGGATCCACTGAAATTCCTTGCTTTGACACTACGTGGCCAAGAAATTTGACTTCTTCTTGCCAGAATATACATTTGGAAAACTTTGCTTTTAATACATTCCTTCTGAGGATTTCTAACACTTGTTCCAAATGTTTTTCGTGCTCGCTTTCTGACTTAGAGAAGATAAGGATATCATCAATGAAAACCAGAACAAATTTATTCAATACTCCTCTGAATACTCTGTTCATTAGATCGACGAAATAGGCTGGAGCGTTACATAAGCCGAAGGGCATTACTAACCACTCGTAGAATAAGTCTGGACCTCTGAATGCTGTCAAAGGAACACACTCCTCGGCGATACGAAGCTGATGGAAACCTGTAGCTAGGTCCATTCGTGAAAACACTTGTGCACCATTTAATCGATCTAATAAATCATCAATTCGCGGCAATGGATATTTATTCTTTATTGTATGTTTGTTCAGATCACGATAATCCACACATAGACGTAGAGTACCGTCAGATTTTGGGACAAACACCACTGTTGCACCCCAATCAGAGAAACTAGGCCTGATCAGACCCTTCCATACTAGCTGTCGTGTTTGATTGTCAAGTTCTTCTTTCTCTTTCAAGGACATTCTTTGAATAGCGTGAACTACCGGCCTTGCATTCGGAATCAAAGCGATCTTGAAATCTATTTCTCTCTGCGGAGGTAAGCAAACAACTTCCTCGAACACATCCGCATAGTTTTCGATGATAGGAATGTCTTTAATGAGGTCAGGAATATTCTCCGTGATTTCAGGGATATCTTCTATTTGGGCTGGAGAAACATCCAAAGCTGCCCAGAAGTCTTTCCTATAAGCATTCTGACCTTCACAGGGAATGGTTATATAATCACCTGATTTAATCTTCGCCTTTACGACTCTGTCGGCGCATTTAACTTCAGCTTCATATTTGGTCAACCAGTCTAGCCCCAAGATAATATCAAACTCTTTAAAATTCATGACAACTGCGATGGTAGGAAACCGATAACGAGAAAAGGAAACCGACACTCCACAAACCCAACTGAGATCTATGGAACCCCCAACCGGATTCTGGACAGTCATTGGTTCCTTGAGCTTCTTCAAATTCAAATCCAGCTTCTTAGCTGCATTCTTGGCAATGAAGCTTCGTGACGCGCCTGTGTCAAACAGTACTTTAACTGGAATATCTTTGACAGTTAGCGTGCCTTCTAAAACATCTGGCCTCTCTTGAGCAGACGAAGATGCAGGCACTTCTGCCACTTCATTTACATGTACTGTTTCAGGTTTTCTGAATAGCGGGCTGGCCTTTAAAAGTTGACCCGTCTGATGACATCCACCACATTTTCTATTCTCTTGAAATCTCTCCTTGGATTTAGATCCACTCTTTATTCGCTTTTTCGAGGGTTTGCAATTCCCCTGAAAATGCCTTGGCTTATGGCAGTTATTGCATATGGCAGTCGTTGCTGGTCCTTTTTCAGATCTGGCCCTTTTCTGATTTACTTTGGGCTTCCTACTCATCTCAGACACCATACTGGTCTTAGGACGATCAGTTTCAGACTCCACTTTGTTACTCGAGCTGAGTTCCTCTTCGTCGCGCGACATACCTTTCTTATGGAGATCTTCATACTGATAAGCCATATAAATCATTTCTGAAAAAGGAAGCTTCACATTCCTCATCACACTATTATGATATTTTCTTTGTAGGCCATGAATAAATCTCAGATTCTTCCTCTTTGGATCTTGAATCAGATGAGGAGCAAAGTGAGCAAGTTCGTTAAATTTCTAATGATATTCTGGGATGGTCATATCACCTTGTATCAGATAAGAAAATTCATCACATAATCGCTCCGTCGCTTCAGGAGGAGTAAATCTTTCTAGGAAAATCTCTTTGAATCCGTCCCAGGTGATATCACCTTCTGGATTATCTTTGATGATTGTTTCCCACTAGATTAAAGCTTCTTATTTGAGCGCACAAGATGCTACTAATCTTTTTTGATCGTCTCTCAACTGGATACGCTCAAATATTCTTTCTGCAGAGCTCACCCAAGCTTGAGTTTGAATAGTAGATTCATTGCCCGAGAACTGTGCTCCGTTCAGATTTTGATATCTCTTTAATAGAGCCTCTAGATCGGGTTCTGCATTTCTTCTATTTCTGACACTCATTTTTCTAGTACTTCTGCAAATGGCAGATCAAGTGTCAGGTCACAGAAAAGATAATTTAAAATATAGAAACACATATTTCAAATGTAAATGTGTCTATCGAGGTGTAATTTCATTCTGCTTTACTCATACTAGGATATTACTGATCCTATCTGTAATGAGTTACCCGTCCTAGAACACTATTGGTTCTATTTCTGATGAGTTCGTTAATATGTTATATTCCAGAACTAAGCTTAACCAAGGCTCCGATACCACGATGTGACGACTCCATTTCCCGTACAGACAGTGACAAGGGTAATCTTTGGAATATAACACAAAAACAGATAACAGCAGAGAAGAATTAAATAAATACACCAGATAATGAGCAATAGAAAATACTGGATAAAAGTAACCATCAGAGTTACACAGTATGCAGGATCATACTTAGTACAAATACAGTTCGGCTATACATAAATGTCTACAGCGGAAAACAAACATAATGTACAATAGGAGCTGAACAGCATAAAAAGAGATAAGTGATAGAATCCATCTTCAGCTCCAGCTATCCGGATAAAGCCTGCTAAACTTGAATACAAGGCTGCCTGTGTAGAAAAAGGGGCACCCGAGTTTGAAAGTGAAACAAACTACGAGTCAATTATGGGACTGGTATGAGAAATCTACTCAACACATCCAAAATATGGCTAATCTTAGGACCATGCCACTTTCGTGGAATGGGTTTACTCCGTTGGATTGCCAGTGCTTTAAAACAAATCATTCTTTTAAACATCGCAATGCTTTTTATAAAAATGAAGCCATTATAAGACTCGGTTCCCATCACACAATGCAACGCAAACCGGAGGATAAAGTTTTACCTTATAACGGCCAAAATATGCTTGATACGATTAAAACAAAAGCATTTGCTATTATTACTAGTGTTTACATGTTTCGAAAACAATTTCGAATCGTAATTATCAATCATAGACGGCATTAATGCCCCATACCACTATGTCACCATATATAGGTATACAATCAAAACCGCACAGTCACGTATTTGGAAATTGGATTTCCGTCATGAACCTACGCAAAAGATAGTCCTTACCGACTTCGAAACAATCTATCCCATGTCTCAGGATCAGAGCTCGAGTGACCCTTGGATCATCAGGGCTGGTCCACTGATGTAGATTAAAATTCCTGAACAATGCGTTTCCCCGCCCTATGGGGCGTAAATGAGCCAATGAATGACTCCATCGGACCCGGATCGTCCGATCAAACCGAGGCGCCTCGCAACAGTAACAACCACATAAGTCAAACTCGTTAGGGCATGTAAAACCACTGACGCCACTTCTAGCTAGAAGGAAACGCATGCCCTCCCTGAGGTCCTTCCTCCCGTTTCTGGTTCATACCGGCTGTGAGGTTCGCGAATTCACGTTGTACACAATGCTACGCCCCACAGGCGGTGCTTTGATCATCACTACAAGACTTTGCTTTTCAACAGAAGCCCTGATCACTGCATCTTAGCATGCCACACAGACAATTCACACCGTGCAACTAATGGCTATCAATCACACAGAATAAATTCCAATGTCAGACACACTGTCCATTTGCAAGTCCGTTCTGCGTCTGAACGAAACCGGAGGTACTATATACCTCGCAAACCCATCGATCACCACATACGTATGGACGATCACCACTCATTATCCATATTTCGGGATGCCTCGCAATCAGGACCTCGGTTACCATCCAAACGAGGTGAAGATCTCCGGTCTTCGACCACCGTCTTTATCTTCGATTTCTTATCGTCGATTTAGTTATTCAGAATGGGATAAACCCGGTCTTTCTGAGCAACTCGTGTATATAATAAACAAGTGCAACACTAACATACATACGCATTATTTCAATGCATTAGTCACTAACCGTAAATCAGTAAGAGAACGATTTCCCGAATATTAACCCCGAAGGCCGAAACCAACATCGGATCAACACCCAGGAAACCATTCGACTTAGCCAACCTTCAGTTAGTTTCTAAATTTCACATCTATATTGTTTATAATATTTTATAACGATTTATCGCTATTTTTATTTATTTTAAAATAGTCAATTTATTGAAAACGACGCTTTGGGCCATAACGCGGCCATGGCGCTGTTTTTCTCCAGATTTGATTTACACATATCTGAAAATCTAACCGTCGGATCTTCACAAAATTTACATCATTAGAAAGATCTTTTCAAAAAGAATCCAACGGTTCCAGTTTCGGGAAAAACCGACGGTCGGATCTCCCGATATAATCGTTTGAAGTTTCGATTTCAAAATACGAACTGCAGCTTCGTTTTTCGATATATTTCAATTATATTTATATATATATATTGATTCTTCGATTTCAAAACTATATAACTTACACACTTTTGATAAAAATGGTATTTTTATCTAACTGTTTTCTATTTCAACACTTCACTATTTTTAACAAGTCATGTATATAGTAAAAATGTGATTTTTAATGTAAAACAATTTATTTCAAAACCAGATTATTTTATATAGTTCATATTGGTGATAATAATGGGATTTTTATTACAAAACAATTTATTTCAAAACTCGACTATTTTATATAATTCTTATAGATGATAAAAATATGATTTTTATTATAAAACAATTTATTTCAAAATATGAATACCATTCAACACATGAATTTCAATTCAACGAATGAATTTCGATTCAACACATGAAGGTTTTCTATAGTTTATATATATAGATAAAAAGGTGATTTTTATATTTAAAACACGAATACCATTCAACACATGAATTTCAATTCAACGAATGAATATCGATTCAACACATGAAGGTTTTCTATAGTTTGTATATATAGATAAAAAATGTGATTTTTATATTTAAAACACGAATACCATTCAACACATGAATATGATTCAACGAATGAATTTCTATTCAACACATGAAGGTTTTCTATTCAACAGACGAATATAATTTCAACACAGGAAAATAATTCTAACACATGAATATTATTCAAAATTTCGGCAGCATAATGGCAGGGTAGTTAAAACCGGGACCGTCCCTAGTACGACTCCTCGCTTTACCTTAAAACCTCGCGGTTTTTGACAATGGGGAAACATGCATCTAGTTCGCACGCAGGCGGCATGTATATTTATTTCATTTCCACAAACTAATCCTATGTAGTTTCAACCAAATATTTCTCAACCACAAACGGGTATTTTTCAACCACAATCAATCAATTTCAACCACAAACAATTCCAATCAACCATTCGCTATCAATCAATTTTCACACCAATTACAACCAATAAATATCGTCCATGGTTTGTGGATGAGGGGCATATATATATATATATATATATATATATATATATATATATAGCATTTCACTTCTATTTCAACACATATAATTTTTACAACACATATATAACTTATACATTGAATGTGCAACTTATACAAGAGGTGTACAACGCTTATATAACTCATACATCGATCATATAATTTATACATCGTCGTTTTCCATATCGTTTATAAATTAGAAATCTCACATTGGGTTCCACTCCACCAAAAATAGCAGAAGGCTCAGAAAAATATGCGGTCTCTTCTAAAATGTAGAAGACGTCCTCACGGTCCCAGTGTCTCTTGTTTCACTGGATTTCAATCAAAAACGAAAAAGATATGATTTTTCAAAATATACACAGTCGTACCTTTCAAAATTGCTCAAAACTAGGTTTTAAAAATTCATGAAATCCATAGCACTTCGTCCCGCTCTGGTTGCGTGACGTCGAAGAGGGTGGAAAGGGCTTCGCGGCGCCAGGGGTGGGGTCCCCTGCGATGGCGCGAATCGACCTGGGTGGAGCTCCGAAGTGTCGGACTTGTAGGGCATCGTTCTCGATGATGGCTCGTCGTTGGAGGGCGAGGTTGGTTCTGATTTGAAGAGGGGAGGTAGCGCTCCAAAAAGTTGAACAGAGGGGAGGGCTAAAGATGAACGTGGTGGCCGAAAATTGGAAGGGAAGGGGGGAGCGCGAGCCGCCGTTGTTCGGGGGGGGGGGGGGTTCAGAAAGAAAACGGGGAGAGAGAATATGAGGAGCCAATGGGATTTTTTTATTTATATATTTTTTCCAAAAATACCCCTTGTCACTCACGAACTCCAATCCAAACCCAACGACTGCCGTCCTTAGCTAAATACCCCCATTCCGAACACAATGGATTATGTTTCGAAGGCCAAGACGACTGTTTGAGTCAGTTTTGCTTCAGATTAAAATATAAAACATTCAATATTCGATTTGAACGTACATTTCAATTTGCCAGGGCCGCAAACTGATTCGAAAAATTCCAGAAAAAATAAATCTAGCTATGTCTTGACGATACGGTCCCAACAAAACTAGTTTCGTCGAATTCTGAGACCGTTTGCAAAAAGGCCCATTTCTGGTCGATCCAATTTAACTGTAATTGACCAAACCACGTTTTCCTTTGCCATGCTCACATACTAGCTTCAAAAATTATGAAATTTGAAACCTAGCAATAAATTCTCATCCCGGATCCAACAAAAGTGGTTTCTTCGAATTCCGAGGTCGTTTGCAAAATGGCCAATTTCACGGGCTATATAAATTCCATAGCAACCTTTCTGAAAATTCATTTGGCCATAACTTTTGCTTTCCGCTATGAAACTTCGATTTTTCAGATTCGTTAGAAAGGTATTCACTAACAGATTTAAATATTTTTGGTTTCATTCAAATCCGTTTTGTTTTGCACCCGGTACAGTCAGACAAAGTTTGAATTCAAATTTTGAAACTACCGCGCCATTTCAGGCCTTGTTTATAATTCAAAGTGATTATATTTATTTTCAAATGTCGATTCAAACTCACTTTTCATTGCTATTATTTAAAATATTTATTTTAAATATTTAAAAACCACTATTTTAGCCATTTTTTTTTTTAAATTGGTTCTGATTTTCTGGGTCGTTACAATACAGAAGCGAAAGAAGAACAAAAATGAATTTTCTCTAGATCGGTGACAAATATACCCTACTTGGGGATGAACCACCTAGTCATGCTGCCTGCCCGATTTTTGTCATTTCCCTGTTGATGAGGCTTAAGGTCACGTTTAGCTTTTCTGAACATCGCATCATCATTTACTTTGAATGCCACATCGTCAGATCCATCAAATCACTAATTGACGTCCACAAATATACTCTATGTGTTAATCAAGAGAATTTCTCTGCCACTAAACTTGGTGTATTTGTAAAAATCAATGTACGTGTATCCTCTGTAAATACTCTGTTAGACATTCGTCCATACAAGTCATACAGGAACAGGATGTACCGAAGGCACCCTCCTACCGTATCCTAGGAATCACCCTATAGAACAGTAGCAAATTGTCCTTGAAATCCATAGATTCCAACCATGATAGAACCACAATATATCTCTTGGGGGCTACCTAGAGATTTTAAATAGTTCTTCTTTTTGTGGAAGTCTACAGTCTTCAATTTCTCCATCTTCATTTGCTGCAAGTTACACTACAAAACCACGTACTTTTTGTTACTTCAAATAGTTGCATTGTATGCTAAGTGCGACTATGTTTTTGACCTTACTGTAATGGCAGCGCGTTAGCTTTGGATCCATTTAGGCGCGATTTATTTTTTTCATTCCTGCTTTCTGTTCCATTTAATATTCGTTGTTTTACCGTCATCAAAACAAAATAAAAACCTAAATTTATTCGAAGTCCGGCTCCTATTCTCAAATCTTCTAAGAAAAATAAGGCTTGAAATTTACATTCTTAAATCTCTAAAATTAATTCAACCCCGCCTAAGGCTGCTCCTTGGTCAGAATCGTTGCCTATTACCATCGTTTTTGATATGTCAGTGTTGTTTAGATCTTATAAGTGGGTCTAAGCATATCTTTGAACCTTGCATGAATCGGAAGCTGATGTGATTAGGCGTTCACTAATAGTGGGGAAGATGAAGAAGGAAATGATGAAGAGCTTTTACAATACTGGATTTTGGATCGGCGTGGGTAATTGTCAACTGGTTTGTTATGTTGTTTAGCTTTTGACATCTTCTTAAACATAGTTGTGTAACAAAATCGTAATTTTGCATGTGGTTGTGTAATAATATTAAGATTAATACCTATCAACCTTCAGAATTCTTAAAATATCCACCATTAATTCTTTGAATTTATTTGCTTTCTCTGAAATACCAAGCGATTCATAGGTTTGAATTGTAGGCATTTCATGATATTTCTAGTCAAAATGCATCTTTTTAGCCTGACAACCATGTTCACAGTAGTTGTACATATTTGTGCTTATTAAAGGGTTCGAAAGTTGCCATTTGTTGAGGGTGATGTTATCGGAGGTACCTGTGTTAACAGTTATTATATGCCTTCTAAGGCCCTTCTATTTGTGAGCATTAGGATGTACGAATTTCAAACGGAGCATCACCTGAAGTCAATGGGTTTGAAGCTTATTATTCTTGTTTTCTCAGCTATGGCTGTTGACTAGAAATTTAGAGAGTAAACTTTTTTGATTGTTTTTGTTTATAAGACTAAAGCATACGAAGATAACTATTCACAACAAAATTTTGCTTTTGTTCGAATGAATTGTATGTATTTGTTGGAGAACCTGTTATAATAATAATATCAATTGTCTACATGAAGATTTGTCTAGTTGTATTTATAGTGATAGCCCATATTAAATTTAGAGATGTTCTTGTTAAAACTTGTTTATTGATATCGATAATGCAGACACAACTCTGTTTTAAATGGCCAACTATCTTCTCATTTTAAATTGGTGCACCAACTTGAATCGCTTAATAAACTGAAGTGCACTTATGAAACGACCCAAACTTCCCCTTTCGGGAAAGATCAGATTAAGTTGAGAACACGACAAATCAAAACATGAACAATAGAACTTTTCATTGCTGTTACAACAATTTACATCAGAGTATAAGAATATAACAGAGTAAGAACAAATTATAGAAAAATAATAGAGATTAAAATAATTTACATAACAACGGAAAATTAATACATAAGACAACTGGAAAAGATACACAGATACAAAGCTTTTCAAATATAGCTCCAGCAGTAAACCAGGATCCTGTGAAAATATTATCTGCAAAACCAAAACTACTAGCTGCCCATGTGGAATATATGGGAACCCAGAGTTTAGGTTAAAGCAATAAACTCCAGGTCAGTCATGGGACTAGTGTGAGAACTAAAACAATTATTTAAAGCTTTACTTTAGAAATAAAGTTAATTAAGGGACCACGCCATATAACACGGAGCGGGCTTTCTCCCAAGAATACAAGTGCATAAAAAAAACAGCGCAATGCTTTTAGAAAAATGAAGCTATTATAAGACTCAGGCCCCATCACATAATGCAATGCAAGCCGGAGGATAAAGTTTTCCCTTATAGTAGCCAAACATGCTTGATACGTTATAAAACAAATCATTTTACTATTACTATAAGTGTATAGTGCCAAAATCAACTTCAAATATAAATGTATCAATCATAGATGACAAAGTATCCCATGCTACTATGTCGCCATACTAGTTCTACAACTAAAACCGAAAGGTCACGTATTGGAAATTGGATTCCATCTATGAGTCGAGGCAAGGGATGCACTCCTCGCCGGCTTCGAGACACTCTAGCAATGCCTCAGGATTCCCCGCAGTGAACCCTTGGATCGTCCAAGGACGATCCTCTCTTACGTTTGAGGATTGGCAATTCCTGAACACACGTTTCCCGATCCTATCGGACCTATCACTTAGCCACTAGGGACCAATATCTGAGGCGCCTCGTAATCCATCATTCACTCAGGTAAAAATAAATAAATATCTGGGCTCCATACCATGACTCCACCCATAGCTAGAAGGAAACATCGTGCACTCCTTGGGTCCCTTATCCTGTTTTTGACTCATAACGGATGTGAGGCTCGCGAATTAATGCTATACACAAAACTATGCTATTTAAAGCTGTTCTTTGATCATCAACCACAAGACTCTTCTTCTCAACAGAAGCCTTGATCACTACATCTCTGCATGCCACACTGTCAATTCACGCCATGCAACTGATGTCTATCGATATATAACCTCTAAGCTCATACGTCTCAGAGAAGGGTGTTAAGCAAGAGAATAAATTCTCCGCCACCAAGTAGATATATATTTAATAGAAATCAATTAACACAGAATAAAATCCAATTCAGACACACGTCCATCCTCGAACATTTCCCAAATTTGATAATTTAAATTATCACATTCACATTTCAATCTAATTAAAGATTCATTAAAACTCCACTTAGTTTTAATCTCATAAATCATTACTCAATGATTATTTAACTTCGGGAAACGAAACATGTCACACTCGACAATCTACACCGTACCATTGATTTCTACCGATATATAACCTCTAAGCTCATACGTCTCAGAGAAGGGTGTTAAGCAAGAGAATAAATTCTCTGCTACCAAACAGATACATATTTATCAGAGATCAACAATACAGTTCGAAATACAATATTAGACGTGTAATCCTGTCTTCAACTTGGCTAAGGAACCTATGCCATTACAAACACTGTTCACGATAAACCCAAAATCACATTCCATTAATTATGGAATCTTCACGGGAAACAGATCAATATATAATCGATATTAATTTCTATATCCGACTAATAATGTAAATGGAATAATGACAAAACCTTTTGAATTCCATATATATTAACAGTCTTCCTACACAGAAGCTCACTTCGATTATTACCAAATCGAATTCCATTCAATTACAATTTAATATATTAGATTGGAAAACTTTACTTTGGAAACTTTCCACTAAATCTTAATAAGAAGATTTATAAATTCCAAATCACATTTCACTGTTAATTGGGTTAAAGAACGAATGTCATTAAAACACAGTTCATAATAAACCCAATTCACATTCCATTTTCTTCCAATTACTAAATATAACTGGAAACTCTAATAATCTTAATTATAAGATTTATTCCTTTCCCACGAGGTTTAAGAACAACGTTATTTAAGACACCATTCACGACAAACCCAAAATCCAATTTAATATTAAATATAAGGCTCTGAACAGAAATTATATTGGCTTATATTCAATATCAAATTCTGAAACAAACGCATATCGTATGGGAAATAACGACATATATATAGATCTTCCAAATTCCTCCACAATATCCGTATAGTCACAGAATCCAATATCGAAATCTCCCGAAGATGATTTCTATTCAAATCCATTCCAAATTATATATTGGAAATTTCTGTTTTTATTAAAACCCTTTATAAATCCAATTTATTTATTTAAAATTATTGGGTTATCTTTCTAGTTAATAACTACTTCGTTTTGATAAAAATATAATTTTATCTTTACAAACATGGAATTTTTCATCCAAATTCTTTCCAAATCATTTATTATGATTTTACACAAATTATTAATATTTTCAATAATTTTATCAAGGCCCGTACAGTCGGTTTCCAATAATGGCCACCGAACTGCATCCATAGCGACCTTTTCCAAATTTGATTTGGACATATCCCCAAATCCAATTATTAGATTTATATTCATTGGAAAGCTCTTTTCGATATGAATCCAACGGTTCCGATTTTAGGAGAATCCGACGGTCGGATCTCCTGTGATGTCAATTCGAAGTCAATGGTCGAAATTCACAAACGGCCGTAGCGCGATGCGTTCTATTCAAGCCATTAATATATATATATATATATATATATATATATATATATAATATTTCATTCAAAATGTATTTTTATAAGTTCTTTTTACAAATGATTCCCACTTTCATTTAATTTTTAAATCAAAATTGAATACTCCTTATCATTATAATATTTTCAAAATATCACCTTTTGAAATAATTTCCTTTTCGATATTCATTAAAAAAATGAATAGAATCGATATAAATATTGTTTGTGTTAAAATGGCGCATAATTAATCAACACGGCTTCACATACTCCAATATTTTCATGTCCATCCAAAATCGGACATCAAATTCACATTTTAATCCTTTATTGAATATTATTTTAAAATATTCGTTATTTTAAAATATATATTCTTCCTGAATTGGAATAAGACCCAATCAATTACCATATAATTTATTTATATGGATTTCATACAACACATGTATACAACAACAATGATAACCGATCATCCAACATCCAGAGTGTATTACACAACTGCATAAGCATTAAATATAATTAATTAACGCTTACAACAGTCTGTCAACCAATTGATTGACATAAAACTAAACAATTGGGATTTGTGTACACCAAATATCATCCCAGTACCCGTGTGGGGTTTCAACCAACAAATACTGAATATTATTTGTGCAGTCGGGCGATGTGTAAAATTTATCATCCCAATCAATATCAATTAAATGGGTATACATAAACAAATCGTCAGATTTGTAAATGAATATTTATTTTCATTTCAGGAGAATTTTATGCCGTTCACAAATACGTTAAAAATTATATTTTTAACGATAAAATATTTATTTCAACACTTGACTATTTTATATAATTCATTTATTCAATAAAAATGATATTTTTATCGTTCAAACATTTTGTTCAACTATTTTATACTGTTCATATACACTATAAAAAATATATTTTTAATGAACAATATTTATTTTAGAAAATTTCGGCATTATAACGGCGCAATATTAGAACCAGAGTAATGTCTAATATTACCCCTCTACTGATATTGGCTTGCGCCATACACAATAATCATAATAAATCCAAACAATCCCACAATCAATTCACAATCAATTTTACAACCACAACCCAAATTTCCACAATACAATCCAAACAAACAACTATGGTTTGTACAATAAATAGTGTCGAGGGATACTGATCCCCGTCTGCAACCTAGTATATATTTAACTGTAAAATAAATTGAGTGAGAATGTGTTCTCACCATTGGTTTCCACCCCGCCAGCTCCGCCGCGTAGTGTTCTTCACTGTGATTCCAACACAAACTGTTTCATGCAGTTTATGTTAAAAATCACATTTTTAACAAAGCTATATATATATATATATATATATTTAAAAATCACATTTTATATTACAATGCTATATATATATATATTTAAATTTCATATTTTTAAAACAATAAAGTATATATAAATTTTATATTTTTAAAACAATAACACACACACATATATATATATTTCAGATTTTTTAAAACAATAACATATAAATATATTTTAGATTTTTTTTAAAACAATAACATATATATAAATTTCATATTTTTTTTAAACAACATATATATAAATTTCATATTTTTTTCAAACAATGCTTTTTATATTAAAAATCGTATTTTTATCAACGTTATTTCTTTTAAAAATTTAATTACAAAATTGAACTAATTACAAAGAAAAAAAGCTCATTGTTTTTCTTCCTGTATTATCAACCAACATCGAACCAAAACCCTCCGACCTAGGGCACCCTTGCGCGTCTCAATCCTCCAACCAGAGCCTGATCAAGGTGTGCCACGGCGTTGGCCTTGGGTTGCGCCACCCACGACCAGAATTCCGGTGAACTCGATCTCACGGCACTCCCAAAAATTGACCTCGATCCGCGCAACTTTGAGCCAGGACAACTCGATAACAATCACTCCAAATTCCATCAAAATCATATGACATGGAAGAGCAAAGAAAGTAGTTTGAAATTGCTTTTGGAATCATAGATTAATTCTGCGGGAATTTTGACTGATTAAGGAATCATTTCTGGAGCTTTTCCGTCATTCACAGAAGGGAGAGAGAGGCACGGTTTTGAAATCGTTGACCACGGAGTAGAGTTTGACCGTAGATTAGGGCTTGACCTTATATTTATACCCTATATTTAATTTTATTTAATTCTTTTTATTTCCGTTTTGCATCTGAACTCCAAATCAAACCCAACGACTGTCGCCTCTGGCTAAATACCCCCATTTCGGACACAAAATTAAAATATAAATCAATATATATTGACTTTAAACGTACATTTTAATTTACAGGGACCACATACTGGCTCCAAAAATTCCAGAAAAATAAATCTAGCTATGTTTTGACGATACGGTCCGGACAAAACTAATTTCTTCAAATTTGGAGACCGTTTGGAAAACGGCTATTTTCAGGTCGATCCAACAAAAGTGGTTTCATCGAAAACAGAGGTCGTTTGCAAAATAGCTATTTTCACTACGCCATAGATGGCCTGTGGCAACCCCAGAGAAATGACGCAGTAGGTGCCAAAAAGTGTTGTTGTAGGCAAAAAATGATCTATGGTAACACTTTTTTGGCGTTGCCTTTTGCCGTGTCGCCTTAGTGTCAAAGGCAATACATTTGCGACCCTAAGGCAACATCAGCACAGAAGTTGTCGCATATACTAAATTTACAAAAATGTGGGATCCACTAAAATCTGTAACCCAGGTTTATGGAATCACCACTAAAATCTATCGCTCGGGTTTACGGAATCGCCACTAAAATCTGTAGCCCCGGTTCACGGAATCCAGTTGTGGGGCCCACATGCATAAATCTATGCCAATAGTTTTACCACCCAATGGAAATACTATATCATAGCTATGGCAACATTTAACATCGCATACTGCAACATCATATAATATATATGGCAACATTACATAACATAATATCAAACTGAAATTGACAAAGAACTTTTTATTTCAAATTAAATTAACCAGCAAACACAAGTAGTACTTAGTCAACTACAAAATAACAAAACATAGCCACTAAATTCAATTTTACAGACATTTCAAAAACAAACACAACAGGTCCTAAATTCATGTTTACATAAAATTAAAACAGTTTCAAAATGTAGCACAAGCCTTCAATGCGTTCAATGCCTCTACTACATCGTGTACCTCTAGTGCCTTCAGTAACAAGTTCTTGAAAATCCTCACTGCTTCCTTCACCTGCATACATCAGTTGCATTTCAGCACAAAATAAGAGGAATGCATGCCTCAACTGCATTTCAGCACAAACTATTGTCATAGTATAACCGAGTTTCTTTTTAGCACAAACTGAGTTTCATAACTGAATTCCATTTGCATTTCAGTATAACATAATATACTGATCTAAACAATGTGCATAGAAGTGTACTGATCTAAACAATGTGTGAGTTACATAACTGATCTAAAAAATGTGTATACATGTGTATGGTGATCTAAACATAACTGAGTTTCATTTGCATTTGCGTTTCATTTACATAACTAAGTTACATAACAGAGCCACAATGTGGATACAAGTGTACTGATCTAAACAATGTGTATAGAAGTGTGGCAGCGGCAAAAATTATGTAATCGGTAATTTAGGTTAATTGGGTAATGTGGCAAAAAATATCACTAATCTGCAATGTGGCAAAAATTAACACTAATCTACAATGTGATAAAACTTAAAATTATACCTGAAAAACTGCCCATACATGCTATTTCATGTTACTTCACTGCTCTATATTGCCATAACAACACACAAAAGAACTCCAAACATGATCCAGGACATAACTAAAGCTTTTGCAAAGAATTTTTTTTCCTGTCTCGTGTTTTCCACATTCAATGCGCATTAGGGCCAACTCTTCTTTCATATCTGCCACAAATTCATCGGCTTTTGCCCTCTTTTGCTTTTGCTTCAGCGGCTTTTCTTCAATTGTCTTCTTTTCCATGAGCAATTGCGATATAGTCTTTTCTTTTTCCATCAATTTAACAGTAGTATCATCCAATTCAGAATTGTTATTGATTTCATGCAGTTCGTCATGCCACATAAAATACCCGTAATCGCCATTCTGCACATATATTAAATTCTCAAGCAAAACATCAATGACAGATATGATAATCGACATGGAGCAACTTAAAAAAACCTAATTTATACTTACTGGCCACATGGAGCAACCAAAAAAACTTCTTCCCCGCATTCGACCCTACCTGCACAGTCCCCTTCTTCGCTGGGATTTTGTGGTGGCGGTTCTTTCTCGCAGCCGCTGTTGACGAATTTGAAGTAGAAATTGATTGAACGGTCATTCAACTCGATTTGAAGGAAGAATTGAAGTGATATCACAAACTGCAAATCATTCAATAGGCTTTCAGGCATGTATTTCATGTATATTCAGTATTTGTGTGCATAATCAAAACAAAACATGCGCATATTTATTAGCCAGTCTTACACACACATACACACACTTAAGAAATCATACGTATACTTATTAGATGGTCTTATTGAAACAGATCATGATAATACTTAAGAAATGATAACTATCATGTATATGTAAGCATCCTTATGAAACCATTTTCATAAACTAGTGTATCATGTCTCAATCATCACAGATCGTTGGTCTAATTGTTCACAACCATACTTCACTAGGAACTAAAATTATGTTTTATTAAATTGATAAACGACCAAATAGCGACTCAAAGAACATTTCAGTGAATCAACATACAACGAAACCACAAAAATACACCACCATCTATAATTTATAGATCTTAGTTTCAACTTTTTGTTTCATTATCATGCCCAATCACCACAACAAAATGACTTTATTACAACTGCAATTTTACAACTGTGCAAAATGGCCCGTTGTAGTAAGGATATTTAACAACATTTTTATTTTGACAGTTGTAATAAATGGATTTTTAACAACTTTTTGTAATAGGTACATATTGCAACTTTTTTTTGAATGAGATCATAACTCTTTACTGGTTCCAAATGGAAAATTTTGGCTCCAGTCCAAATTCCCGCTCTTGAAATTTTTATCCGTCGATTTTGAAATTTTGGCTCCAAACCGCCAATATTTCCCTCTGTCTACTCATTTCATTTTTTCTTCTATGCCTCCAAGTTTCTATCCATGCATCGCTCACCAAATTTTATCCCTCAACCAGGAACCCTAAAACATCTGTTTTCGTGATGGCGACTACCTCCGTCGTGATCTCCGCCTCCTCGAAGCTTCTCGCTCCCACCTACCTCTCATCGTCCCGCCTCTCCCCTTCTTCAACTCTCCTTTTCCGATCCGCCGTCAGTGACACCCTACCCAAGGCAACTCTCTCCTACTTCCTGTGTAACTTCCGACGAACTCCAAACCATCACCATCTCCGAACTCACCAAATCCAAGAAAGCCATCTTATTTGTCGTCCCTGGCACCTTCACTCCCACCTGATCCCAAAAGCACCTCCCTGGATTTGCCGAGAAAGCTAAAGATCTGAAATCAAAAGTAGATGATGTGATTGTGTGGATCTCTGTTAACAATGCATGAAGGCTTGGAAGGAGGATTTGGAGATTGGTGATGATGTGATGTTGTTGTAAGATGGGAATGGTGATTTCACTAGGGCTATTGGGGATGAGATGGATCTGAGCGATAAACCAATTGGTTTGGGGGTCAGATCAAGGAGATATGCCATGTTGGTGGATGATGGGGTTGTAAAAGTTTTGAATTTGGAAGATAGGGGTGCATTTACCAATAGCAGTGCAGAGGATATGCTCAAAGCTCTTTGAATTTGAGTATGTCCGTCTTCCCTCTTCTTTTCTGTGTTAAAAATAGTTGTTTGACCATGGCACATCTGTGTGTGCTTTTTGGTTATGTTTTTTCTTGTCGTAACAACAATTGGAATGGTTGATGTAATGTTAGAGGTAACTACACGAAATGTGTATGGTTTGCAGCAAAAAAAAAACGTTTTCTCTTCAATGCGCCCAGATCCTCATTTCTTTCTTTTTCATTTTCCACTACTTGTGCATCCAGATCCTAATCAAAAGTTCTATTTCATGGCTGCCGAATGGAATAAAATCACTCCCAACTTTAGTCACCTTCTAATTTGAGATAAAACAATTGCAATATCAAAATAATCCAACTTGATTCGAGCATTGGTTTTCTCGGTAAATACAAAATTGATTTTGGCTAAGTTGGTTCACAAAAACCCAAGAATAACTGCAAAAATCAATGCAGGGATCTCGATAATTTGATTGGGGTGGCTACCGAGGCTATCACACTAATGAGTTTGGAGATCTCTGGTTTTAAGGGAAAGTAGATCTGAAATCAATACGTCGGCAGTTCTAAGTAGTAAGTTCAGTTCTGTTATAATATTATATTGCATAGTTTAATTTAGTTCAATTATAATACAATATTACAATCAATTTACCTTGTCTTCTAGAATATTAATGTCTTCTAGACTTGTTTATGCTTCACATTATCATATCAGTTCATATTTGTTTATAGAAATATTAACATTGAATGCAACATAGCTTCTGTTACGTTTTATAGCTTAAGTTACTTCATATTTTTATATACTTCATTCTTATTTCTTAATATGTTACTTCATGTAGTTTAATTCAAGAACACCTACAGCATAGCAAAAAAATCTCAAATTCATTGGAAGTCAACGCAAGAATGAGGACCATTGCAGGACCAACAACATTGCGAGCAAATCTCAATTTCATTATGTTTGTATTACTCCTAAATATGTATATTTATGAAAGATGACTTCAAGTCATTTAGATTTTGGAGTCTTGGATAATGGAATTTGTAGTTGCTTTATGTACTTAAGGTACTTGTATGATTTATAAAAAAATGATAAGAGTTTGAAAATTCTAATATATTGTTTTGGTTCATGTTTTCTGTTTGTTTGATATCTTTAGTTTTATAGATAATATGTTCTGAAATGAATTCTTTTTTTAGTAATATGTACATAATTTGTTCATATATTACAACTATAAAATAATACTTTTAATAAAATATATAACAACTATTATAAACAGTTGTAATAAAGTTTATTACAACGGTGGAAAACAATTGTAAAATATACGTTTCACAACGGTGTCACAATGGTGTAAAAAAGTTGTAAAAGATTTTAGTCTATTACAACTTCTTAATAGAAGACGGTTGCCCCATCGTTGTATAAAGACTTTTACAACTGTTTTCCACCGTTGTAATATGGTCAATTTGTTGTAGTGAATATTGCTGCTCATATCTACCTT
This sequence comes from Allium sativum, assembly GCA_030737875.1. Classification (NCBI taxonomy): domain Eukaryota; kingdom Viridiplantae; phylum Streptophyta; class Magnoliopsida; order Asparagales; family Amaryllidaceae; genus Allium; species Allium sativum. The sequence continues at coordinate 194,702,283 of CM060910.1, read as the reverse complement.
TGTTTTTAAGTTTCAAAACTCCTTCAACTAAACTAAGCTACAAACCCAAAATCAAACTTGTATTACACATATTTAGAAGCACTGTTCTAGCCAAAATAAGTAGCCTCAGTTTTAGGCTTGTTTGTAAATGAAGATTCTAGATTATAGTCTAAGATAGTGCTTTTTGGAGCTTAGTTTTTGCCAGTATATCTCAAAGTATCTAGATTGAACACAAGATCAGTTTTTGAGGTAACGCACTGTTCGAAAATGAAATTTGTGAAACGAACTGGATTGTGTAAAATAAAAAATTAGGAATTTTACCTCAATAAATGCAAAGCGTAAGGGAGACAACTGACAAAATAACCAAACTGTCACACAAACGGAGTTAGAGGAAGGGCACAACAACCGATTGGAATTACGGCGGACAAAATAGGGGAAACTGCTGAGGCAGAGGACAGTAGTAAGAAGTGGTATGAGAAACGAAACAACGACGATGAGCTGGGACGCTGATTGTCTCGAAGCCGACCAATTTGATTGTAAATGGAAATTAGAAGGGAGAATTGATGGTCATTTGATTTGGAATTAGGGATTGGTGATTTTGGGGATTTGGGGTAGAAACAAAATGAAAAGAGAGGCGGTATAAAAAAAATAAAAGTGGGACTAGAAATAAGTGAGGTGCGGATTGATGATGTGGACGAACGACTGAGATTTTGTTTAAAGTAATGGTGTGGATCGCTGAGGTGTATTTATTTTTTTAAATATTTTTATAGCCACTGCAACATAATTTGACATCTATCCTAACACACTGAAGCGTGTGTTGCAATAGACAAAAAAAAAGCATAACAATGACAACATTATAGCTAGCAACACCATGGATTTTCATTGCGATAGGCCATCTATGGCGTAGTGTTTTATGGGCTATATATTATTTTAAAATATATTAAATTCTATAGCGACTATTTTGAATTTTAAACTAAACATAACTTTCAATTTATATTATGAAATCTTAGTTCAGATTCAAATATTTTTTGTTTTACTAAAATCCGATTCATTTTGAATCCTATACATTCAATTGAAGTTTAATATCGAATTTTCAAACTAACGCGTCATTTCAGTCTCGTTTTAATTAATTTTAAATTTATACTTTCTAACTTCGATTTAAATAAATTTTATTCATTATTATTTAAAATAAATCATTTTAAATAATCAAATTCCATTAAAATATCTAAAATAAAATTTTAAATTGGTTATGAAATTCCGGGTTGTTACAATCTCCCCCACTTAAAATGTTTTCGTCCTTGAAAAGGAACGGAGCTAAAAGTTGTTTAACTAACCAACTCAACTTTCATTCTGGCTTTCATTCTTTAACTTTCCAGTTTCTAAGAATTTTCTAATTTCTCAAAAATTTGGCTAACACCCTAAAATTTCGCCATAACCTCCTCTATACGGGAAGACATATAAAGCCGCAAGTTGCCTCACAGGGCCCTCATCAATCCAAAAGAAAAAGCCAAACGGATAGCCAATCAGCTCATAAAATTATCAAAACCCAAGAAATACATTAAACATGTAACTATTTGTCAAGTATACAATTTTATTCCTCTTCTTAGCTTCCTTTCTATGACTTGTTCAATGTATATACGTGTACACATATGCAATTCAAATCAATTTTCAATTAAGTTAGATATTTTATTCGATTTGGCTAATTTCACGTATTGGTTTTAATCAATTATCATTCCAATATTTTTAGTAGTTAAACTAATAATCACACAACACAACCAGCAATCAATTAGTTGATTAGCTTTTCAAACATATAATTTCTATATATACTCAAAAATCATGTTTTTAGTGCCAAATCATAAACATTAATCCTATCTCGTTTTCGTTCTCATAACAGTTAATTGGAATCATATAGATATCCCACTTTTGAAAGTCAAGCATAAATACTGATGATGTGGCTGCATCACCAGAATTATCCCCGGGCGACTAGAGTGTGATTCTATATCCATCCAGTATATTTGAGGTTCGAATACACATGGACCAGACGTATACATATACTCGATAATCCAAATCAATTTAAAATAAATTACTCAAATACATATAATAAGCGTTAAATTTTCAAAACAATTTTTTTTTCATTTTCATTTTAAAAATAACACTCCTTGAAACTCATTCTAGGATACTACTGATCCCATCTCTAACGAGTCATTCTCATTGGATATTACTAATCCAATCTCTGGTGAATTCTTTCATTTGGTTCTAATATGTCTTGTTCTCGAGCTTTGTAAACCAAAGCTGTAACACCCCACGTCCATTAATGTCACTCACAAAGGGAATGCATTAACTTCCATGGAGGTTATAAGTGAATATAGAACAGAAAAATTACAACAAGACAGATATAAATAGTACTTGGAAATCTAAAACTTCATTTTATTGCAGCGGAAATTAAACATGTTTGTTACATCATAAAACTATAGATCATAACCATGTATAATATCCATCTTCATAAAAACAAAATACATAATCCCATTACATAAATAGCCATTAAAAAGATAACAAACTGGACTTTACTTCAACGGTCCAAGCTTTCCAAAGAGAGATGAAGCAATTCAATCAAACTCCACTAGAGCTGGGCCCAACCTGAGGACCTGGAGGGGGAAAAAGGATAGAAACAGAGGGGGTCAGACATAAAGTCTGGCGAGTATGATAATTCTAACAATACTATTATCAAAATAACTAGACTAAGGCATAAACTGGAAGACAAGTAAATGTCTATGAACTCTTAGGAAGATAAAGATAGCGTTTAAGATAACGTTAAAGATAACGGTAAAGGCACACCTAATTACTAACGAATGATTACTACACTGCACCGCACATTACTACACTGCACCACACCAGTCACCCTATTGTTTGATCCCACTTGCTTCACGCAGAAACTGTATAAATAGCCTTACATACCCCTAGCTGACTACATAGGTGCCGTCTGCCCCTATCTCCACTAGGTGTACCCGACTACCCACTTTCGATCGGGTCCCTACTCATAGATACCCGTGCTGGCCCCACAGTGGGGTGTATCACTCCCCTAAAGTGGCAACCCGATACAACTTGAGAATGCACGGATTATACCTACACGATGCAACAACGTCTTATCTACCAACGCGGGTCCACACACGCATATGAAACCCGTTGGACTTGCGTTTCCACTGCTCCCCGTTTTGGCCTCTTATAGTCAAGCCCAGTATGCGTCTCCCGTCCCCGACTTGGGTCGAGCCCACAAAGATACGTTTGGGATACTGGTTGAAACGGGCCCCCACAAGCTACCCACCTAAGCTTGTCATTAATATATCCCACTTAACCCTCTTAGTCATGTTCATTTACATGTGTGTTCGGTTAAGTCTTACTAATCGTATTTCACATGCCACTAAGGGCACCCCCTAGATTCCTCATGCCACCCAAGGCACCTACTTAACCCCCATGTCCCACCTTACATGTTTATCTGGTTAAGTATTTCTTGATTCATTCAGGCCATAACCTCATAAAGACCTCTCACATTAGACTGGCATTTATGGAAGCTGGATTTGCTGGGCGGGTCCGGGCAGTCTTACACCATAAAAAAGTCTAACCTCGTGCCTTTACAACTGTTATGCTTTAGTTTAGGCCTAGGACCTCTCACATTGGGCTGACATTTGTGACCACTGGATTTGCTGGGCGGTTCCGGGCAGGTTTACGCCACAAACAAGTCCAACCTCGTGTCCTAAGCATTAATTGACAACTTTCAATCTTTTACCCCAGTTTTAATAATTCCCTATCAAAATTATTAATTAAGTCCACTTTTATTGATGTCCATAATTGACTCAATTATGGTCATCCACTTATGGTATGCAAAATCATATCAATTGCACCCCAACATCTTATTAAATCCTTAATATTACACCTACCCCACGTTTATACGTTTGCTTATTCAACGCATAATATAGGCTTGACTTGAATAGTCTAACGCATAGCACAAGGACAAATTACCACAACATATAGACAATAAAAATAAATCTAATCATAATAGGGGTGAAACTTGCATAAACTACGCAAGTTAAGGATCATAAGGTGTCAACTTGTTAAATGTCACAATTTACATGATATGATCATAGCCCAAATCAATACATAAACTTGCATATGGGGTTTTTAAGCAACATAATGATTGTGTGAACTAGCATAGGATATCACATATGTCATAGCATAATTCTAGATGTCATAATAGATGTCATGGCACATGTTCATAACTTTTCTAATCAATCTTACTTGCATATGTGACTTGTCATATAGATCAACATAACCCAAACATGATGATTTAATTAATATGAACTAACTAGCATAGATGGTAACATCGTGGCCTTTTTAACATGTATGATTCATCACAACTTAGCATAGAAACTTTCAACATACATAACATCATCATAGCATGATTTACAACATATAAGATATCATCATCACATAACATTGGATTTACAATATACATGATAGTAAAAGGGGTTTACAACAACATATATGATAATTCACATAATCATTCATAACTCAACCTAATTAAAATGATAATAATCTTGTTAAGATCATCATACTCACAATTTAGAGAAGAAAAGAGAGAGTTTTGCTTTGCTTTAGGGTTGAGAGAATTAGAATTGAATTTGCTTTTCTTCTTTCTTAGTTGGCGGCGGCTCCATTTATTTCCATGGTGATGGTATGACGGTAACTATTCTATTTTAATTAGGTTTAGGGTTAGCATTAGGATGTATTTATAGGTGTAGGAAGTTATTTAGGACCATTAGATTAACCCTGAACCATGAGAACCAATCAAATGCAAAATCTGCATTTGAGCGAATCGGCCTACGGGTTGACAGCCAAACACCCTGGATTAACCCCTAGTCGACCCAGCGAGGCTCGGGTCGACCTCAAAAACGGGCCGGTTCGGTTATTCCCCTCCCAATTCGCTGTTTTGAACTTTTTCGCATATTTATTTATTTAATTTTTAATTTATATATATATATATCAATATATATATATTTCTCTGCGCAACCCATTTCACTTAATTCTTTTCTAAAAATTAAGTATACTTTAATTTGTGAATTTTAATGTTATAAAATTACGGGGTGTTACATTCTCCCCTCCTTAAAGGATTTCGTCCCCGAAATCTCCAAGTCAAGAAGAAAGTATATCCTACCATCTAATCGTCCATCTATTCAACCATCAAACACCAGCATCCATTGTCCTTAAAAGACTTCTAATGCTTTAATGTTTATATGCACAGTGTGTGTATATGTCTATATCTAATGCAAAATTAGGTGGTCTACTGATTCAGTCAACCTCCTTAGTGCAATTCATGATAGTGCCATGCGTCCAATATGTATGCAAAAGATTCCTAATGATACATATTAATTCTATATGCGTGCACAACCATCCACCCGAATGCAGCAACTATATGATAATACAACCATTATACATCCATTTTACTAAATACATCCATATATATGCAATATGCAATATGAAGTGACTGAGCCGATCTAGTGCCTAATAGTGTGTGTATATGCGTCCACGAACAACCACCAGCAAACACTTGCATCCACTTTGCATTCATCATACATAACATGTCTCAAACACATGTTTCAACCATAGGATTATCCTAACTAAAGGTCAAAGATACTAGCGAGAGGATATGCTAAAGGTAAGATAAGTACAAGATAAGTTATAAAGGAGAAATTAAAGGACATACCCTCGAAAAGAAAAGGGTATCATGAACGCATCTTCTCTTCTGTCTCCCAAGTAGCGTTGCTCTCATCATCTCCCCATTGTACTTTGACTAGTCTGACCTCTCGATTTCTCAGCCTCTTAATCTCCGACCCAAGAATGCATGTAGGAGCTCGTCGAATTGTCGCATCACGCTCTATCTCCACCTCTCTAAGCAAGCTCGGCTCTACCACCTCTGCGGTCTCGTGCAAGCATTTCCTCAAATGTGACACATGGAATACGTCGTGTACACCACTAAGTCTCTCTGGCAACTCCACTCTATACGCCATCCGTCCAATCCTCTCCTTAATAGGAAACGGTCCTACAAACCTTGGTGCTAACTTCCCAACGGACCCAAAGCGAACAACGTTCCGTAATGGAGACACTTTGACAAAGACCATGTCCCCAACTTCAAACTCGAGATCTGTCCTCCTCTTATCCGCATAAGATTTCTGCCTATCTTGCGCTGCTTTCATCCTCCTTCGAATCAAGTCGATCTTCTCCGAAGTCTCCCTAATCATATCGGGCCCAAGGATCTTATCCGTAGATTCCCACCAACATGTAGGTGAACGACAAGGTCGTCCATAAAGAACTTCGAATGGTGCCATACCAATGTTGGACTGAAAGCTGTTATTATATGCGAACTCCACCAATGGAAGATGCTCTTCCCACGTACCCCCAAAGTCCAGGATACATAGCCTCAACAGATCCTCTAGAATGCGATTCACCCTCTCGGTCTGGCTGCCCATCTGAGGATGATATGCGGTGCCCAAACATAACTGAGTCCCTACCGCCTCTTGTAAGCTTCTCCAAAATTCGCTAGTGAAAATAGGATCGCGGTCGCTCACTATGCTAGAAGGAACACCGTGCAAACGAACTATTTCTCGGCCGTATACAGAAGCTAACCATGGAGCAGTCCTCTTACTCTTTACGGGAATGAGATGGGCGCTCTTAGTAAGTCTATCTACTATAACCCAAATCCCCGTATTACCTTTCCTCGATCGCGGTAATCCATCGAGACGCTTTCCCACTTCCATAGTGGAACCTCCAATGGGTGAAGTAACCCACCGGGTTTCTTTTGCTTCGCCTTTACTTGTTGGCACACCAAGCATCTAGCGACATACTCGGCTACATCCCTCTTCATACCGGCCCAAAAGAAAACTCGGTTCATGTCTTTGTACATCTTGTCTCCGCCGGGATGAATGGTCATCTTCAAACGATGTGCTTCGTCAAGAATAGTCTTCCTTAGGTCATCGTCTTTTGGTACACAAAGTCTACCGTCCCTACGTAACCAACCCTTATCATCTAGGGTATACCTACGGAGATAGCTTGATGACTCCCCTCCTTTGAGCTTTTCTACTAACTCAACTAACTGCGGGTCGTCTCGTTGTGCCTCGCCAATCCGTCCCAAAAGCGTAGGTCTGACCTCCAACGATGCTAGCAAACCGGGTATGAAGTCAACAGAAGGTCTAAAGTCAAACATCGAAATGAATTCTAAATTTCGCCGCTCAACAAACAAAGGACTTAAGGATAATCTTTTTCTACTTAAGGCGTCTGCCACCACGTTACCCTTGCCAGGGGTATAGGCTATTTCGAAGTCGTAGGTCGCTAAGAACTCCATCCACCTTTGCTGCCTTAAGTTCAAGTCCTTTTAAGAGAATAGGTATTTTAAAGACTTGTGTTCAATGAATAATTCGAATTTCTCGCCAAGAAGATAATGACGCCTAGACTTAAGCGCGAAAACAATAGCGGCCAATTCTAGGTCATGTGTAGGATAATTTTTCTTATGCGCTCTCAACTGCCTTCCACCATAGGCTATTACCCTACCCTCTTGCATTAAGACTGCGCCTAGTCCTGTCCCACAAGCGTCAGTATAAATGGTAAACGGCTTACTCCCTTCTGGCAATACTAAGACTGGGGCTGAAGTCAAAGCTCTCTTCAAACGTTGGAACGCATCATCACAATCTACGTCCCATGTGAAAACTAGGTTCTTCTTCGTCAAGCGTGTCAGTGGAGCTGATATCTTTGCGAAGTCTTTGATAAACTTGCTATAGTAGCCAGCCAACCCCAAGAAACTTCTCACTTCGGTAGCATTTTTAGGAACCTTCCAATCTTGGATGGCCACCACGTTCGCGGGATCTACAGCTATCCCTTCTTTGGAAACCACGTGCCCCAAGAACTGTACTTCCTTCCTCCAGAAGTGACATTTAGAAAATTTAGCCTTAAGGCTATGCGCTCGTAGGGTCTCCAACACTTCCCTAAGATGTAGGGCATGCTCTTCTTCATCCTTAGAAAAGATCAAGATGTCATCTACAAAGACTACCACAAATTTGTTAAGGTACTCCCCAAACACCCTACTCATCAAATCAACAAAGTATGCGGGGGCATTTGTCAAACCGAAGGGCATCACTAGCCATTCATAGAAACCGTCCGGAGTCCTAAAGGCAGTCTTGTCAATGCTATCCTCAGCCACTCTCAACTGATGGAAACCAGTGGCTAAGTCCAACTGCGAAAACACTGAGGCGCCAACTAACTGATCGAAGAGATCGTCAATCCTCGGCAGTGGGTGTCTGTTCTTCTTAGTAAGCTTATTAAGTTCTCTATAGTCACACAAAGTCTAAGGGACCCATCCGCCTTCGTGGAAAATACTACTGGAGCACCCCACTCCGATATACTTCGTCTTATGAACCCCTTCTCAAGCAACTCCTTCACTTGCTTACCGAGTTCCCTCCTTTCACGTGGAGCCATGTGGCGTACTGGCAAAGATACTGGTTTCGCATTATCCACAAGATATATTCGAAAATCTATCTCCCGCTTCGGAGGCAAGCCCTTCACCTCCTCAAACACATCCGAATATTCTCGGACTACTCTAACAGATCGTAGATTTTCCTCAGACGCGTCAAGCGATTCTAGATAACTTAGCATAACCGAATTTATGGGATTACAAAAGATTTCGAGAGTGTTGCCAAGGCGAGTCACGAGCCTAACTACTCTCCTTTCACAATCAAAAACGGCCCCATTTCTGGATAACCAATCCATTCCTAAAATTAGCCCATAGCCCGTGAAGCCCAACACATAAGCATCACATCTAAATTCAACGCTAAGTATGGAAATTTTCAAATCCAAACACATCATGGACAAATGAGCTGAGCCCCCAATTGGATTCGAAACAACTAAGGGATCCTCTACTAAACTGGTGTTTAAGTGCAGTGATTCAACTAATGATGAAGAAATAAACGAATGCGATGCACCCGAATCGAATAAGGTACGGACAGGATGATCAAACAGAAATGGTTCTACCTCGTTCTTGCAGCGGTGGGACCGTGAGAGCCTGAACTTCTCCCCTTGCCTGCCCTGGTGCTGTAAGAGCCTGCACTGTCCTCCCGAGGTAGCCCTACCCTCTGCCCCTTCCTTGGGCAGTCCTTCACTAGATGTCCCGCATCGCCACAATGAAAACAGCCTGTCTTCTTTTTCTTTCGACAGTCCTTGCTGAGATGGCCTGGGGTCCCACAGTTAAAACATTTCTTCTTTCCCTTGCCGTTATTGTCTTTACCACCCTTCTTGTTTTGTTGTTGGGGTTTCTTCTGATCCCCTTTCTTCTCGGGTGCCTTATCAGCTTTAGCACTTTTCTCCTCGTGCATGAGCGCCATTTCTACTAGCTTCTCAAAGGTGGCCCCCATAGGGATGTGGGTCATGGCCAACCCTTGCAATGGTTCATTCAAGCCATTCACGAACCTTAGAGCCTTCTTCTCCGGCGTGTTTACTAAGTCCAAGCCAAACCTTGCTAACTGATTAAATTTATTGACATATTCTTTCACTGATGAGCTTCCTTGCTTCAATGTCAAGAACCTTTCCATATATAGATTTTCTTCCGCCCTCGAGAGAAACTTCGCCTCGAACCTACGTTTAAAATCCGCCCAAGAGTCAACAGGACGCTCCCCATTGGTGACCTCCCACCAAAACGAGGCCTCTCCCTTCATTAGACAAGATGCTAATCTAACTCTCCTCCCTTCTTCCACTTCAAAGATTTCTAGCAATTCTTCCACCTCCTTAAGCCAATCTCTAGCTTCCACAAACGTTTCTGACCCTTGAAATGGTTTTCCACCCATAGCCTTGAATTCCTTGCATGTCTTTGCAAAAGTATCTACGCGAGGAGGAGGAGGAGGAATGGGTGCAACTGGTGGTGGAGGAACATTGGCCGGACCTGCGGCGGCCCTAGCCTCTAACAGCCTCCTATACCATCCTGGTATCGTTACACCGTCAGGTAGGTTAAGATCTTCAGCCATGCTGAAACGAAAAAGGGAAGATTCAAAACGGAGAATTCGAAAGATAAAGATATATGGCTATTTGGGGATTATGTTTTTCATAAAAACTTACTCTTTAAATTTCTCATCAAAATATGTTTTTGCAAACATTTCTTTCCAAAAATAACTATTTTTCTAAAGTATTTTTATCTGTTCTGGTAACCTTAAGCTCTGATACCACGTGTAACACCCCACGTCCATTAATGTCACTCACAAAGGGAATGCATTAACTTCCATGGAGGTTATAAGTGCATATAGAACAGAAAAATTACAACAAGACAGATAATAAATAGTACTTGGAAATCTAAAACTTCATTTTATTGCAGCGGAAATTAAACATGTTTGTTACATCATAAAACCATAGATCATAACCAAGTACAATATCCATCTTCATAAAAACAAAATACATAATCCCATTACATAAATAGCCATTAAAAAGATAACAAGCTGGACTTTACTTCAACGGTCCAAGCTTTCCAAAGAGAGATGAAGCAATTCAATCAAACTCCACTAGAGCTGGGCCCAACCTGAGGACCTGGAGGGGGAAAAGGATAGAAATAGAGGGGGTCAGACATAAAGTCTGGCGAGTATGATAATTCTAACAATACTATTATCAAAATAACTAGACTAAGGCATAAACTGGAAGACAAGAAAATGTCTATGAACTCTTAGGAAGATAAAGATAGCATTTAAGATAACGTTAAAGATAACGGTAAAGGCACACCTAATTACTAACGAATGATTACTACACTGCACCTCACATTACTACACTGCACCACACCAGTCACCCTATTGTTTGATCCCACTTGCTTCACACAGAAACTTTATAAATAGCCTTACGTACCCCTAGCTGACTACATAGGTGCCGTCTGCCCCTATCTCCACTAGGTGTACCCCACTACCCACTTTCGATCGGCTCCCTACTTGTAGATACCCGTGCTGGCCCCACAGTGGGATGTACACTCCCCTAATGTGGCAACCCGATACAACTTGAGAAAGCACGACTTATACCTACACGATGCAACAACGTCTTATCTACCAACCCGGGTCCACACACGCATATGAAACCCGTTGGACTTGCGTTGCCACCGCTCCCCGTTTTGGCCTCTTATAGTCAAGCCCAGTATGCGTGTCCCGTCCTCGACTTGGGTCGAGCCCACAAAGATACGTTTGGGATACTGGTTGAAACGGGCTCCCACAAGCTACCCACCTAAGCTTGTCATTAATATATCCCACTTAACCCTCTTAGTCATGTTCATTTACATGTGTGTTCGGTTAAGTCTTACTAATCGTATTTCACATGCCACTAAGGGCACTCCCTAGATTCCTCATGCCACCCAAGGCACCTACTTAACCCCCATGTCCCACCTTACATGTTTATCTGGTTAAGTATTTCTTAATTCATTCAGGCCATAACCTCATAAAGACCTCTCACATTAGACTGGCATTTATGGCAACTGGATTTGCCGGGCGGGTCCGGGCAGTCTTACACCATAAAAGAGTCTAACCTCGTGTCTTTAAAACTATTATGATTTAGTTTAGGCCTAGGACCTCTCACATTAGGCTGACATTTGTGACCATCGGATTTGTCGGGCGGTTCCGGGCAGGTTTACGTCACAAACGAGTCCAACCTCGTGTCCTAAGCATTGATTGACAACTTTCAATCTTTTACCCCAGTTTTAATAATTCCCTATCAAAATTATTAATTAAGTCCACTTTTATTGATGTCCATAATTGACTCAATTATGGTCATCCACTTATGGTATGCAAAATCATATCAATTGCACCCCAACATCTTATTAAATCCTTAATATTACCCCTACCCCACGTTTATACGTTCGCTTATTCAACGCATAGCACAAGGACAAATTACCACAACATATAGACAATAAAAATAAATCTAATCATAATAGGGGTGAAACTTGCATAAACTACGCATGTTAAGGATCAAAAGGTGTCAACTTGTTAAATGTCACAATTTACATGATATGATCATAGCCCAAATCTATACATAAACTTGCATATGGGGTTTTTAAGCAACATAATGATGGTGTGAACTAGCATAGGATATCACATATGTCATAGCATAATTCTAGATGTCATAATAGATGTCATGGCACATGTTCATAACTTTTCTAATCAATCTAACTTGCACATGTGACTTGTCATACAGATCAACATAACCCAAACATGATGATTTAATTAATATGAACTAACTAGCATAGATGGTAACATCATGGCCTTTTTAACATGTATGATTCATCACAACTTAGCATAGAAACTTTCAACATACATAACATCATCATAGCATGATTTACAACATATAAGATATCATCATCACATAACATTGGATTTACAATATACATGATAGTAAAAGGGGTTTACAACAACATATATGATAATTCACATCATCATTCATAACTCAACCTAATTAAAATGATAATAATCTTGTTAAGATCATCATACTCACAATTTAGAGAAGAAAAGAGAGAGTTTTGCTTTGCTTTAGGGTTGAGAGAATTAGAATTGAATTTGCTTTTCTTCTTTCTTAGTTGGCGGCGGCTCCATTGATATCCATGGCGATGGTATGACGGTAACTATTCTATTTTAATTAGGTTTAGGGTTAGCATTAGGATGTATTTATAGGTGTAGGAAGTTATTTAGGACCATTAGATTAACCCTGAACCATGAGAACCAATCAAATGCAAAATCTGTATTTGAGCGAATCGGCCCACGGGTTGACAGCCAAACACCCTGGATTAACCCCTAGTCGACCTAGCAAGGCTCGGGTCGACCTCAAAAACGGGCCGGTTCGGTTATTCCCCCTCCTAATTCGCTGTTTTGAACTTTTTCGCATATTTATTTATTTAATTTTTAATTTATATATATATATATATATCAATATATATATTTCTCTTCGCAACCCATTTCACTTAATTCTTTTCTAAAAATTAAGTATACTTTAATTTGTGAATTTTAATGTTATAAAATTACGGGGTGTTACAAAAGCTCTGATATCACGTCTGAAACGACCCAAACTTCCACTTTCGGGAAAGCCTTGGATTGAGTTGAGAACATGGCAAATCAGAACACGAACAGTAGAACTTTTCATTGCTGTTACAATAATTTACATCAAAGTACAAGAATATATCAGAGTAAGAGCAAATAATATACATCATAAAAATAACAGAGATTAAAATAATTTACATAGCAGCGGAAAAATAATACATACCACAACTGAAAGAGATACACAGATACAAAGCATTTCGAATATAGCTCCAGCTGTAGACCAGGATTCGGTGAAAATAATATCTCTAAAACCAAAACTACTCGTTGCCTGTGTGGAAAATTAGAGCACCCAGAGTTTATTTTAAAGCAATAAACTCCATGTCAGTCATTGGACTAGTGTGAGAACTAAAACTCTCATTTAAAACTTTATTTTAGAAATAAAGTAAATAAAGGGACCATGCCGTATAACACAGAATGTGTTTTCTCCCAAGAATACCAGTGCAAAAAACAAATAGCGCAATTCTTTTCGAAAAATGAAGCTATTATAAGACTCAGGTCCCATCACACAGTGCAATGCAAGCCAGAGGATAGAGTTTTCCCTTATAATAGCCAAACATGCTTAATACGTTATAAAACAAATCATTTTACTGTTACTAAAAGTGTATAGTGTCAAAATCAATATCAAATATAAATGTATCAATCATAGATGACATAGTATCCCATGCTACTTTGTCGCCATACTAGTTCTACAACTAAAACCGAAAGGTTACGTATTGGAAATTGGATTCCATCTATGAGTCGAGGCAAGGGATGTACTACTCGCCGGCTTCGAGACACTCTAGAAAATGCCTCTGGATTCCCCTAAGTGAACCCTAGGATCCTCCAAGGCCGGTCCTCTCTTACGTTTGAGGATTGGAGATTCATGAACACACGTTTCCCGGTCCTATCGAACCTATCACTTGGCCACTAGGGACCAATATCTGAGGCGCCTCGCAATCCACCATCCACACAGGTAAAAATAAATAAATGTCTGGGCTTCATACCATGACACCACCCATAGCTATAAGGAAACATCATGCACTCCTTGGGTCCCTTATCCCATTTTTGACTCATGCCGGGTGTGAGGCTCGCGAACTAATGCTATACACAAAGCTATGCTATTTAAAGCCATGCTTTGATCATCAACCACAAGACTCTGCTTTTCAACAGAATCCTTGATCACTACATCTCTGCATGCCACACTAACAATTCACACCATGCAACTGATGTCTATCGATATATAACCTCTAAGCTCGTACGTCTTAGATAAGGGTGTTAAGCAAGAGAATAAATTCTCCGCCACCAAATTGATATATATTTAATAGAAATCAAATAACACAGAATAAAATCCAATGTCAGACACACATCCATTTACAAGTCCATTTTGGGTCTAAACGAAACCGGAGGCACCTTATTCCTCGTCCCATAAGTCTAATACAGGAGAGAGATCCTCGCATATTCGGTCGACCTCCAAGAACGTCTGGATGATCACCACTTATTACCTTGTCTTGGGTGTACAGCCCAATCAAGACTTCAGTAATCATCCAAACAACGTGAAGAACTCCGGTCTTCAACCACCGTCTTTATCGTCGACTTTTAGTTGTCATATCGGTTATTCAGAATGGGATTAACCCGGTCTTTTCGAATAAGCCGTGTATTTTATAATCAATAATCAAGTGCTAGAAAAACATATCATAGCCTCATTCCAATTCTGAATATTCTTTTATTTAAATATTCATATCCTTTGGGAAAGACTCCCATTAATTTTATCAAATATAAATTCTTTTAAATTTATACTTTAATCTTCTTTTGGATATCAATTCTAAACCAAATTAAGGTTTATCAACTAGTCGGGATTATCGAGCCTTACCGAAGTAATCATTTATTAATTAATCCTAATCCCAACTTTTCGTCCTATGGAGCAAAACAGGAAATACTCCATATCTAACACCATGATGTTATCGGTAAATTTAAATACCATTTCACGTTCAAATCTAATTAAAGATTTAACTATCGCCTAGAGTAAAACTGTTGGTACTCCATTCTCGATCATTTCCCAAATTTGATAATTGAAATTATCACATTCACATTTCGATCTAATTAAAGATTCATTAAAACTCCACTTAGTTTTAATCACATAAATCATTACTCAATGACTATTTAACTTTGGGAAATCAAACATGTCACACTCGACAATCTACACCATACCATTGATTTCTGCAGATATATAACCTCTAAGATCATACGTCTCAGAGAAGGGTGTTAAGAAAGAGAATAAATTCTCCGCCACCAAACAGATATATATTTAGCAGAGATTAACAATACAGTTCAAAACACAATGTTAGACGTGTAATCGTGTAACGTCCCGCATTTTTATCGGTTTGCGTTTGAATATTTAAATCGGTTTAAGTATTGAATTCGTAATATAAATGGATTTATATATTAATTTAAAATGAAGTTGAACGTATAAAAATATATATTAAATATAATAGAGCCTGTAATATCGCGGCAGTTCGTAATTTAACGTTCTGAACTTCAACTAAGTATACAAGATCTGTTATTAGTCGGATTTCAGCGAAACAAGAAACGTTGGAATCCGTTGAACTATATTTTTCTAACGAAAGTGGAAAATGGAGATTCCATCGCATAGATTGCAAGATATGTCCAAATAAAAATTTCAAGTAGTCGTTACAGAATCGTTCATCGACCGTAACGGTTTATTTGAAATAACTGCATACTGGATTCGAATTTAGACAAGATTCTTTTGAGACGTAGTGATAATTTAATTTTTAGAATTTTACTGCAATTTTTAATTAATTAAATACGCAACTTTTTATTTGGAGTATTTTGCACCCTATATCAATATTTTGGGGTTTCACAATATAAGTTAATCTACCGATATTATTATATTTTTGGGAACGTGGCATCTCGCTAGACACAACCGTATTCTTATTTCTGTCCGTAGCAGCTCGGACATGAACCTAGTTTTTGGTAATGGGTACGCGGGGATTTAAATAAAAACAAGACATGAACATTGCTTCATGTTGAAGCTTTACACATACCCCTACAAGCTATGCCGTGCATAGCATTTCAGAGTTCCGTCAAAATTAAATGAAGGACAACATCACCACTCTCCTACCATGTCATCATGCCATCTACAACCACAGGCTACCGCTCTTCTAGCCTACTGCTAGGAATGGTGCGGAAACTAGCATATAGAGTAATAAAGTAAATCTAAAACTAAAACAACCATGTGCCTACTTTAGCAAGTGTGTATCCAACCTAGTCAAGTAGGATGTGATATTTAGGTACATGACAAGGTGACACGATATTTTAGTAAGAATAAAACTACTTTATCTTATGCAGGAAGTAACAAGTTAATTGAAGAATGCAGATTGAACAAATGTGTACATGCGCTTCTCTCCCTATATGCTTCATACTTAAGGAACTTGCCGACAACAAAATATAGCATCTACTCTAGCTAGTACATAGCAGACCTATTTTCCACCCCTATATGTCAATTACTTCATGAGTTTTCGAATCACAAATCTATTACTCTACGTGTTTTCAAAATCCAATCATAGCTATGAAAAGAAAATTGATCACAACAGCGAACTGATAAATCATGGCAGACTGTAGATGTTACCCTCCTACTCCTTCGCTGCCGAGGCTTCTATGCCTATTTAAACACTTCCCATTCCTTCTCCATCATTCGGAGCTCAAGACGTAACTTCTTCATATTTTTCCAGACCGAAACAAGTGAAATATTCCTCAAATGTCCTCGAAACACGTATATCCAAAACTATTAGTCCTTAAGAAAAAATATACCACTTATGTATACCTATATATAAGCTGAAATGTGTTCGAACAATATTCTGTTCGCAGTCAATACGTGAGCCACGGTTGTAGGGATTGCATGCTTGGGCGGATAGCGTAAGGTGGGTGGTCATGAAGGGAGATAAAAGTGTAGATGGCGGTCTGAAGTACGCAACGAAGAACGGGGTCGGGGACATACTGCAGCAGTTGCGACGGGGTTGAACCGCAAGCTGGAAGAAGGAGTTCGAGTTGGACGTGTGGTACTTAAGGTCGATGGAGATTTTGAAGGGGAGTAGAACGTCGGTTGGTTTTACATGAAGTATTGAGGGAGTTTTCAAACGTTTGACATGGCGCTGGTATGTGCAGTTTACTTGTGTGATGATATATTTGAAGCTGTTTGAACAAAAGGGAAGAGTATGGGTGTTGTATTTTGGGAAGAACACTTAACAATGTATGGATGAAATAAAGGGGCGTGGCTTTGGAAGTGCATTGGGCCAAAGCGAGAAGCCATTGTTGGTAGACGTGGATTCAAAGGGATACAGTAAAAATGAAGTATGGGGGTCGGTATAGGGTACAGGAGCAACGTTGGAAGCTAGTTTGGAAACTTGGTTGTCAAGGTACTTGGCGTACATATGGAGTAACGCTGTTAAAGAGGAGGAGTTTGAGGTGGGTGTCAGTGGAACTGCGGTATCAGATAGGAATTTTCGGTGGTTTGAGATAAAAGAGTATTGAACGAATTATGTTCAATCAAAGTTTCAAAGGCCACGTGTGATAGGATGATGGGTTCAAGAAAATACAGAAGCTCGCGGATTTTATGAGAGAAAGGATACTTTTAGATTATGGTTTATAGGAGTGGAGATTTTTAGTGTATAAGAATAAGCAGACGTGAATGAAGACACATAAGAATTGGTCTAAGCACGAGCATGACTTCTAGAAGGAAGACAAAGGAGGAATGCGAGTTTTCTGCCATAGTATTTGGTAATGGTCACCATGTTTGAGTTTGTTGGTCTCAGCAGATAACAGAGAGAAGAAAAAAGGAATTAAAACGTAATTATATGTTGGTGGAGATTTCAGGTGTTATTGCTTGAAGCAAAGAGGACACAACAACCGTCATGATGGGAGATGGGAACTGGAAGTGGTGATAAATTGGAGCAAGAGTTGAATGGGGCGTTATGTACTTGCCGTGTGTATTGGAGATGAACAAACGGATACTGTAGGGAAACAAATAAGTGGATTAAGAAGGGTAAATGGTGATACGAGAGAGAGGTTAACGAATTGAACACAATCTGATCCTTTGGAATCGTAACGCCGAAACGTTGCGTTGTGGAATTTATTTCGCTGACGAGCGGTCCGTCACATTGGAATCACACGAAAGCTGGCGATGCTATGAAGTTGGTATGGAGCAACTTAAAGCACGTTGAATTTATGGCAGAACTAAACGCCTAGTTTAATCGACTGACGCAAATCATTATTTAGCGGTCAACGCGCAAAGGTGAGTAAATTCACTAACTCTGATCTATTTTAAAATATCATAATTATATTTTAATATTGGTTGAATGTTGTTTGATGGTCATTTAAGTAGATTATAATTAGATTGGTTAAAATATATACATATCGTTGCATATGTACACATCATGGATTGGATACTGATTCCATTGGTTATAAGATTCACTGGTATGGATTTAGTGTAAATTGTAAGGACTAATGTCTGTGGATGTAGGAAACCGGTTGGAGGAATCCAACCATGTTCCTCAATATTTATGTGTACTGTTATTTTTATATTGTTTGTATATGCACTATTTGAACCCAACTGACATTGAAACTCTGTGTGAATATTGATGTTGAATGGAAATTCAACGTTATTTTGATAAACGATATTGATTAAGAAAGTGGAAATATTCGACCATAAACCCATCTGTATGTTAAGAAGTTGATTGACCATTGGGCGAATCAATGAAGTTAAGTTATAAAAATTATATTTTTATAATTAAAGCAATATTTTTCGATTAATTTTATTAATCTAATGGTAAGGGGAAATTACGATCAGTTAACAAATTAACTGATGATTTGAAGTTGATTAAATCAACTGTTTTGTTAGAAATTGGTTATTTGATTTAATCTTCAATTAATCAAATAAATAATGGTTTTAGAAATTAATTGTTTAAATAAATAGGATTCCTTAATTATTTATTATGCTTTTTAATTAATGAGGTATTAAATAATTATTGAACTAATATAATTAGTTATTGGTTATATAAAGTAAGCAACCAATCTATTTTAGATTAATGATGAAGTAAACCGTTTACTTCAACAATGATAAAGTAAATATTATTTAATTAAATAATTGTTTCTAAAACGGATTTCATTTAAGAGGACATTGAGTTTATAATAAGATGTCACTTGAATTAAGTATAATGATTTAAATAAAATTATAATGTCAAAAGACAAAGAACATCAATGGATCTTGGTAAAGAAGTTAAAAACAGAACTGTGAAATGAAGTTAAAGCGAAGAGTTAATGTTTAAATATAAACAGTCATAAATAACAAAGATTTCGAAGTATGAATATGGTGTTATAAAACCATATTCCAAATAAAACAAGAAATACGGTTTGAGGAATACTATAAGTAATAAGGAGTTTAGAGTTACAGACGTAATTCTTTTCTAAGATAAGAACGTTGTCGATCAAGGTCTGAGAGGTAAATAAAATACCCCAACTTGAACGACTTCCCTATTATTAAGGGATGGCATTAGTATGTACTGGAAAGAGATGTCGAGATCAGTTATAAAGTGGAATATAGTAGCGTATTGCAAGCTTTTGATCTATAACGATAAAATAACGTTGTTAACCAGGCTTAAGCGTGACTGTGATGTCGAGATTAGTATAAAAGGATTATGGCAGCGTATTGCAAGTTTTTGAACTATAACGATAAAATAGCGTTATTAAGCAAACTTAAGCATGATTTTTATATACAACACTATCACTAGGGAATGTAAACAGTTTGGGTTGAAATCCACTTATTCTAAAAGTAATAAGTAATGATGTTTGTCTAAGGAAATATAAGAATGAGTTAGAAAGAGAAATTAGAGAATCATTCAGAAAACGATGACATCATTTTGATGTTTGGAATATGATTTGAACTAAATAACACTATTAGGAATTACAACTATATTTCGACGATGTCGAATGTATTGAAGTAGATTATTTAAGGAATTATAATCTGATAGGATAGTTAATATTTAGTTTTAAACCAATAAATTAAAATAGGATATGTAATCAATATTTAGTCATAAACTTGATATTGATTTAACAAGCAGTTGACTTAGAAACATAGTTTATAAAGTGAAATAGGGATATAAAATTATGAAGGAGGTTTCGGTAAACGAGATAAGGGTATTTATTACTTGAATAAAGGGTTATTTGATAAAGGTGTTTAGATTTCTATAATAGGAATGATATTCACATTTTAAAGTGAATAATGTTTAAGTGAACATTTGACATATTAAAATGTTTATGATGAAATCAGAAATATTTTTCCAATGTAAATAGGGTATATTATCCAAGTGTAAAAAATAAAGAATGTGAAAATAATGGAAATGTTTTGAACATTAATAACGTATATTTTCTGGAACATGGGAGAATAAGACTTTATAATAACTGGGAATATTTTCCAAGAAGTGTGAAAAGGCTAAAATGGGGTTTAAGAAATATATGGTAATTGAATAATAAAAATGAATATTAAATAAAAGTGCCCGTGGTTGTGTGATGTTTTGTTGAACATTTGAATGAATGTTTGTTTTTACTTCGGTAGTTAAATAACCGAATATCGAAGTGTTGTGACCATAGTTGTCAATACGGAAAGACCTATTGGATTTATTATCCGGAAACCACTTCGTATAGGAATAAGCACTGCGAATTAAATTATGCTGAAGACAAATGAAGACGGAGTGAAATGCAAGGTTCGTCCTGTTCCAGAATGGTGTTTTCTGTTTATCCAGTCCCAGGACAACTTGTATGGACGTGTGTCTGACAGAGTATACCTAATAAATCGTGTACGGTTGATCTCTTAAAGGTATTACATCTGGTGGCAGAGGAATTCGTTCCTGAAAATAAATATCCAAGTAGCAGAATGCTTGCATCTCATGCTCTACATATATATAGTATAAAATCATAAACCGCAGAGCTCTTATTGGAGATTGGATTCCAATAGACAAGATATGGGGTCACCTTCCGATCAGTGTACACTAGAGGGTATACACCTGGGTTCAACAAGAACGTCTTGCAACCCGGCCACACATGACCGCACACTCATTTGGCCTGAGTGTAGCGAATATATTGTCACCCACGGTTATTGGCCATCCAACCATAATCCGTAAGATACAGAATCGAAAAGAAGAATAAGCAATTAAATTTTCTCTAGATTGGTGACAATACACCATCCCTGGATATGACCCACCTAGCCATGCTGCCTGCCCGATTTTTGTCATTTCCTGGTTGTGAGGCTTGAGGCTACGTTAATCTCTTTAGAACATCTAATCGCCATTCACTTTGAATCCCACATCGTCAAACCCATCAATTCACTAGCCATTTTCCAAAAATATCACGGTTATAAAAAGCTAAGAGGAACGAATTCCTCTGCCACCAGACGTAATACCTTTAAGAGATCAACGGTTACGTGATTTATTAAGTATACTCTGTCAGACACTCGTCCATACAAGTTGTCCGGGGACTGGACAAATAGTAAACACCATTCTGGAACAGGATGACCCTTGCATTTCTGTAACACCCCACCTCCGCCAGGGTGTCTCTTGCAAGCACTCTGACTTTGAAGGGGCGTTTGAATCAGGTAAACATGCATAATGATATATCAAGGCAGAACAAGAACATATGTATATATGTAAACAGAGTAAATAACATAGATAAAACAGCGGAAGATTTCAAACCATTTCAAAACAAGTCTGGTACAACATAATGTCAACTTTCCAAATACACAAGTCTAGATAAAAACGACATTACTGAAAAACTGAAATACATAAGTACTATCCCCAAAATAAGTGATAACCATAGCTAGCTTCATGTCAAGACCGTACATGAGCTAAAATCCCACAAGCAAGTGATCAGGAATCCAAGCTAAGCTCCAATATTCCCTCCCTGAGAACCTGGGGGGGGGGGGAGGGAACGGAAGAAAAGAGGCGAAAGAAAACAGGTCAGTCAAAAAGATTGAGTAAGCCCTACTACAATCAATGTAAACTAATAAAGTTAACTGGCATGATGAAAGCTGAGATGAACATATGGATAACTACATACTGGCATGATGATTAACTAACAAGGTAGATAAAGGTGTCATCGCATAATCAGGATTAAGGTTTTGCACCACAGGTGTACTAGCAAACTAACATGACTTGAATAAACCAGTATTGATCCCTTGGCCCAAGCTTTGGCCCAATAACATGAAATGACCCTAATACAAGGTCTAACCAAACGGTCTAGTCGATCGGCTCCCTATAAGCCTAACTCGTCACGTGTTGGTGTCCATACGGCCCAAACATAATTGTAGTCAGACCGTGTCGGGTCTCCCGTCGGGTGTATCAAGCCCTAGGGTGGCAACCCCTGGACACCATAAACATGCGTGCACAGTCTCGATCTACTGGTACCCATGCATGTTTTCCCCGGCTTCGGACTATGTGCACGACCATAAGCCCGCCCGGAACTACACCGGCGTACCACTCTGCCGTCGTTTTTGGTCACTTACCTCCAGTTCAGTAATCGTGCTCCCTCCCTAGCCTAGACCCTAGGGCCTTAATGATACAAACTTGGGATTACTGCTGGAGTGGACCCCCCATTGCTAGGATTTTTCTAATGGGTTAAGTACGGTTTAACCCTCTTGCTAATCGTGGATTAACTTGGTTAAGTGTAACGATGAGTTCACGACTTAACCCCGATTAATCTACCAAGCCCAAATTGGATAAGTATTAAGTGGACCATGACTTAACCCTAATCACGAGGCATTAATTAATTTAATGCGCCTTAACCTCTCACATTAGACCTTGTTGTGGTTACTAGTTAAGCCGGGCGGGTCCAGGTAGCTTTACACCGCAACTTGGCCTAACCTCGGGTTCAAGGTACAACATGACCAACTTCTCACATTGGGTCCTATTGTTTGTAGCAACTAGTTAAGCCGGTCGGTTCCGGGTAGGTTTACGCTACAAACTCAACCCAACCTCGAGTTGGTCACACTTATCTTTTCTAAGTGTCATGTCCATCATGTTTCCAAAACATGTTACAAGTTTTCAAGCATTTGGGTAGACCTAACTTAATAGGTAAATTCCCAAAGGGTAGACCTAACTTAATAGGTAAATTCCCAAGCTTATGTTTTTATGTCTTTTAAGTTTACCCAACCCCAAACGCAATCCCATCGCTTACATATCGCAATAGCGCATAAAGGATAGAAAGAGGGAACTTGGCATAATCATGACATAAAGGTGTTGAAGCCACAAGTTTAACATGGTGGCATATGAAATGTACATATGTTCATATACTTGCATATTACATTTTAGGCCTCAAAAGCATGCATAAAACCAAACTTAGCATATTGGTGATACATGGTGATAAATGACATGTAGAAATGGCCATAAGTTCGCATTTAGCCTCACATGCAAGTTATCATAAGGGATATGATAACTTACATGTTGCCAAAAATGCAACCTTTAGCATAAAGCTTGAAGCTTTAGGCTCATAAACCCAAGATAAGCTTGCATAACATGATAACATGAGTGAGATGATCAACCCAAACTTGCATACATAACATGGCAACTTGCATATCATAACATAGCAAACTTGCATAACATGATAAACTTGCATATTACATCATAGTAAACTTGCATAACATGATAAACTTGCATATTACATCATAGTAAACTTGCATAACATGATAAACTTGCATATCATATCATAATGATCAAATACAATTTGCATCATTCATTAACTTTGGAGTTTAAGTATGAAAGTAGAAAAGGACTTACAATGCTTATGAAGACACAAAAATATGACAAAGCCCTTATGCAACCAATTAAACCCAAAATGCAAGCTTCAATAGAAAAACCCTTAAGCCAAAATGATCAAAACCCTTGCTTTATGGTGCAAATATAGAAACTTGACTTGAATGCAAGCTAATGATGCTCATACAAGCTTGAAAACACTTGTATGCATGGAAAATCTCATAGAAATTTATTTAGGAATTTTATGAAGAGAGTGGAGGCCATGAGAGGATTGATTTTGCCATAGTTTAGTTGTAGGATTGATTAATGATGATTTAGGGCTAGCTTAGGGTCTTATTTATAGATTAGGCAAGTGTTTTAGGCCATAGGATTAAACCCTAGTTGCAATCTCAGCCCTTAAAACCGAATCTGGCCCCCAAGCTCAACACAAACCCAAAATGGTGCACCAGGCAGGACTGCCCGGCTGAGCCAAGTCGACAGCCAAGTCGACAGGGTTGTCGACTTGGTCCAACCAAGTCGACTCCCAGGTCGACATGGCTGTCGACTTGGGTGCTCTGGCGGGAATTTTCCCGCCTGGCCCAAACTGGCCCAAATTTCCAAATTAGAACTTGAATTTGAAATCTGTTTTTACTTTGAAATTTTCTGAAAACTTCGTTGGGCCTTAATCGGGTCATACGGACTCCGATTCTCGAAAACTCGGATTCTATTTCGCGTATTTTTCCGAGACGAACGCAATGGCATAGCCCGTTTCCCTTGATTCAGATTTATAAATTAAATTCTGCCTCGATTTACGTTATAACAGGTTATTGAAAATACGGGTTGTTACATTCTCCCCTCCTTAAAGGATTTCGTCCCCGAAATCTTCAAGTTAGGAAGAACGTATCCTACCATCCAACATCCATCTACTCAAAACATCATCCACGAGCAATCATTGTCCTTACAAGATTCTAAATGTTGTATGAACATATGCAAAGGTGTGTGTATATGTACTTATCTAATGCAAATATCATCAATGCAAATTATGTTAGTGAAATGAATCCATATGTATGCAATTCCTAACATAATGTATAACATCTATATGTGTGCACATAACATACATCCATATGCAACATCCATGTGATAACACAAAAATTTTCATCCATGAATAAGCATAAACACTCATGCATATGCAATATGAGGAGTGTGTGAGCCGATCTAGTGCCTAACATGTATAATGCATCCACGAGTAACCACTTGCAAACACTTGCAACCACTTGCAACCATCAAGCATAACATGTTTCAAACACATGTTTCATCCAAAGGGTTTCTACCTAAGGTTCTCATGACAACATTAACACGATAAACTAGATAAACATGGATAGCAAAGAGAAAGATATGCTAACAAAGAAAAGAGATTGATAGTGTACCCTCAAAAAGGAATGGATAAAGCCCACACATTTTCTCCTCGGTTTCCTAAGTTGCGTCTTCTTCGGCTTCACCCCATTGAACCTTCACCAACTTGACCTCTCGATTCCTTAGCTTCTTGGTCTCCGTCCCCAAGATACGAATCAGAGCTCTCCTCAAGGTAGCCTCTTTCTCCACTTCTACATCTTTCAGAACATTTGGCTCAACAACCTCTGCTGATTCATGTAAACACTTCCGGAGATGCGAGACATGAAAAACATCGTGTACTCCGGCAAGCTTCTCGGGCAACTCCACTCTATAAGCCATCTGCCTGATCCTCTCTATAATAGGGAATGGTCCAACAAACCTCGGTGCCAACTTCCCAACGGCTCCAAATCGGACCACATTCCGCAAAGGAGAAACCTTCACGAAAACCATATCCCCAACATCAAACTCCAAATCAGTTCTTCGCTTATCAGCATAGGATTTCTGTCGGTCTTGGGCCGCTTTCATCCGTCTCCGAATCAACTCGACCTTCACGGATGTATCTCTGATCATATCAGGCCCAAGTATAAGCTTATCTGTAGTCTCCCACCAAAATGTAGGCGACTTGCACGACCTCCCATATAAAGCTTCAAATGGTGCCATCCCTATGCTTGCCTGATAACTGTTATTATATGCAAACTCAACAAGAGGAAGATGTCTTCCCAAGTACCACCAAAATCCAGAATACAAAGCCTCAACAGATCCTCGAGTACCCTATTCACCCTTTCGGTTTGACCGTCCGTCTGTGGGTGATAAGCCGTACTTAGATTCAACCTCGTGCCCATAGCTTCTTGCAAGCTATTCCAGAATTGACTTGTAAAGATTGGGTCACGGTCACTGACAATACTAGAAGGGACTCCATGAAGTCTCACAATCTCACGAAGATATACAGACGCTAGCCAAGATGCGGTTCTCTTGCTCTTCACCGGAATGAAATGAGCACTCTTCGTAAGTCTATCCATAATAACCCAAATGCTCGTATTCCCTTTCCTTGACCTTGGTAGCCCATCGATAAAATCCATGGAAATACTCTCCCACTTCCAAAGTGGAACGTCTAGAGGATGCAATAGCCCACTGGGCTTCTTCGACTCGGCCTTAACTTGCTGGCAAATGATACATCTAGAGACAAATTCTGCCACATCCTTCTTCATCCCAGGCCAAAAGAAAATGCGCTTCATATCTTTATACATCTTATCTCCGCCCGGATGTATAGTCAACTTAGAGCGATGTGATTCCTCAAGAACTTTTCTTACTAAATCTTCTACCATTGGAACACATAACCTTCCGTCTCTCCTCAGCCAACCCTTGTCATCAACAGAATATCGAGCGAGATGACTAGACGCCTCTCCTCGAATCAGCTTGTCCATAATCTCAACTATCTGAGGGTCTTCTCTCTGCGAAGCCCCAACTTGATCAAGAAGGGTAGGTCTGAGTTCCAGAGATGCTAAAGAACCGGTCATCGACTCAATCGCCAAAGAGAAATCAAAGGTTGCCACATACTCTAAATTCTTCATCTCAACGAATAGAGGACTCAGAGTCAACCTTTTTCTACTCAATGCATCTGCTACCACATTCCCCTTGCCAGGGGTATAAGCTATCTCAAAATCGTAGGACGCCAAGAATTCCATCCATCTTTGTTGCCTTAGATTCAGATCCTTCTGAGAAAAGAGATACTTCAATGACTTGTGATCGGTATAAAGCTCAAATCTTTCTCCCAGAAGATAATGGCGCCAAGCCTTGAGTGCATATACTATTGCTGCCAACTCTAAGTCACGAGTGGGATAATTCTTCTCATGCACTTTGAGTTGTCTACCGCCAAAGCATATCACTCTTCCTTCTTGCATCAAAACAGCTCCTAACCCCGTGCCGCATGCATCGGTGTATACTGTAAATAACTTCCCTCCATCGGGCAAAGCTAGAACAGGTGCTGATGTAAGAGCTCTCTTGAGCTTCTGAAAAGCAAGCTCGCATTCTATGCTCCAAGCAAAAACTAAATTCTTCTTCGTCAATTTAGTGAGAGGAGCGGAAATCTTCGCGAAGTCCTTGATAAACTTCCGGTAAAAGCCTGCAAGACCTAGAAAACTTCTCACTTCGGTTGCATTCCTTGGAGTCTTCCATTCCTGAACTGCAACTACCTTAGCGGGATCCACCGCTAAGCCTTGCTTAGATACTATATGCCCAAGGAATCTAACTTCCCTTCTCCAAAAGTGACACTTGGAGAACTTGGCCTTCAACTGATGCGCTCTAAGCGTATCCATCACCTCCACGAGATGTCTAGCATGTTCTTCTTCATCCTTAGAGAAGATCAGAATATCATCTACGAAGACCACGACAAACTTGTTCAAGAACTCCCTGAACACCCTACTCATCAAGTCCACGAAATATGCGGGTGCATTAGTCAAGCCGAATGGCATAACAAGCCATTCGAAGAATCCATCTGGCGTTCTGAACGCAGTCTTGTCTATAATATCTTTAGCTACCCTGAGCTGATGGAATCCAGTAGCAAGATCAAGCTGAGAGAAAACAGAAGCACCGATAAGCTGGTCAAAGAGATCATCAATCCTCGGTAACGGGTGTCTGTTCTTCTTAGTCAGCTTATTCAACTCTCGATAGTCAACACAAAGTCGGAGAGAACCATCTGCCTTGGTAGCAAATACCACAGGCGCTCCCCATTCAGATATACTTCGTCTAATGAAGTTCTTCTCAAGCAACTCCTTCACTTGCTTACTTAGCTCCCGTCTTTCACGTGGAGCCATGTGCCGAACGGGCAAAGAAACCGGCTTTGCATTATCCACCAGATAAATGCGGAAATCAATCTCTCGCTTAGGGGGCAACCCCCTAACTTCATCGAAAACATCCGGATACTCTCGAACCACTCTTACAGACCGAAGAGTTTCCATTGACGAGTCGAGTGATTCAAGATAGCACAACATGACGGGACCTCTCGGATTACAAGAAATTTCTAGGGTGTTTCCGAGGCGAGTCACGAGCCTCACAACCCTATGCTCACAATCAAGGATGGCTCCATATCTGGACAACCAATCCATGCCCAATATCAATCCGTATCCCCTAAAACCAAGAACATAAGCACTACACAAGAACTCTACACTCAGCATAGAGATCCTCAAATCCCCACATATCATAGACAAATGGGCGGAACCCCCAATAGGATTTGAGACACAGACGGGATCATATACCAAGCTAGTACTAAGGTGCAAACTATCAACAAGATCAGATGAGATAAAGCTATGCGATGCACCAGAATCAAACAAGGTACGAACTGGAAAATCAGAAATATATACAAGGCTCTCAACAGAAATACTACCTCGATCGGGAACTGGAGCGGTATTGAGAGCATGAACTTGCCCTCCTGAAGGTCCAGCATGCTGAGTCCGACCCTGGCCTTGCCCTTGCTTCTTCGGGCAATCCTTACTGAAATGTCCAGTCTCACCGCAGAAAAAGCATTCACCATTATTCCTTTTCCTCTTCTTACAATCCTTAATAAGATGCCCAACTGAACCGCAATAATGGCACTTCCCCTTGTTGTTCTTGCCCTTGTTGTTGTTCCCCTTGTTGCCTTGACTCTTGTTCTTGTTCTGATTGCCTTGACTGCTCTGACCACTTGGATTACCCTGATTTCCTTTCCCCTGGGAATCAGTCTTCTTGGCTTGAGTATCATTCATCTTGATCTCTTTCTTGACATCTCCCTGAAGTAACGCCATATCAACCAAGCTCTAAAACGTGGCCCCATGGGGAATATGTGACATAGCCAATCCCTGCAACGGCTCATTCAATCCTCTAGCAAAACGAAGAGCCTTCTTCAGAGGAGTATTAACCATATCCAAGCCAAAACGAGCTAACTGATTGAACTTGTTCGCATATTCTTCGACAGACATATCTCCTTGTTTCAAAGTTATGAACCTCTCCATTTGCAGATTCTCCTCAGCAGAAGATAGAAACTTAAGCACGAACCTTGCCCTGAAATCGGCCCAAGTCTCAACAGGCCTAGTACCATTGGTGACTTCCCACCAATAAGCGGCTTCATCCTTCGTAAGCCAAACCGCCAACAAGATCTTCCTCTGATCGTCTAACCCAAAGATAGCAAATAAATCCTCGGTCTCTTTCAACCAATTTCTGGCCTCTACAAAAGTCTCAGTGCCTTGAAAGTTCTTGCCACCCATTGCTTTGAAATCTTTGCAAGTCTTTGCGAAGTCAGCTTGAGGATGCTGAGGGGGAGGAGGAAGAGGAACCTCAGCGACAGGAGGAGGAGGAACATTAACTACTGGAGGAGGAGGAACATTAACTACCGGAGGAGGAGGAGGAGGAACATCTGCGGGGCCGGCTTCGGTCGCCCTAGCCTCCAAAAGTCTCTTATACCAAACAGGTACGTGCACTCCCTCCGGAATAGCAAAGTTATCGGCCATACTGAAAATGAAGAAAAAGACAGATTCAGAATGGAGAAAAACGAAGGAATTTTGCTAATGGCTTTTTGGGGAATAGCCTTTAAAATAAACTAGACTTTTCTTTGGAAAATACTTTATACTTGGTTTTGAAAATAGTTTTCCAAAAGTTTTCTAAAAACCTTTTTGTTCTTTCTCGTAAACCATATGCTCTGATACCAAATGTAACACCCCACCTCCGCCAGGGTGTCTCTTGCAAGCACTCTGACTTTGGAGGGGCGTTGGAATCAGGTAAACATGCATAATGATATATCAAGGCAGAACAAGAACATATGTATATATGTAAACAGAGTAAATAAGATAGATAAAACAGCGGAAGATTTCAAACCATTTCAAAACAAGTCTGGTACAACATAATGTCAACTTTCCAAATACACAAGTCTAGATAAAAACGACATTACTGAAAAACTGAAATACATAAGTACTATCCCCAAAATAAGTGATAACCATAGCTAGCTTCATGTCAAGACCGTACATGAGCTAAAATCCCACAAGCAAGTGATCAAGAATCCAAGCTAAGCTCCAATATTCCCTCCCTGAGAACCTGGGGGGGAACGGAAGAAAAGAGGCGAAAGAAAACAGGTCAGTCAAAAAGACTGAGTAAGCCCTACTACAATCAATGTAAACTAATAAAGTTAACTGGCATGATGAAAGCTGAGATGAACATATGGATAACTACATACCGGCATGATGATTAACTAACAAGGTAGATAAAGGTGTCATCGCATAATCAGGATTAAGGTTTTGCACCACAGGTGTACTAGCAAACTAACATGACTTGAATAAACCAGTATTGATCCCTTGGCCCAAGCTTTGGCCCAATAACATGAAATGACCCTAATACAAGGTCTAACCAAACAGTCTAGTCGATCGGCTCCCTATAAGCCTAACTCGTCACGTGTTGGTGTCCATACGGCCCAAACATAATTGTAGTCAGACTGTGCCGGGTCTCCCGTCGGGTGTATCAAGCACTAGGGTGGCAACCCCTGGACACCATAAACATGCGTGCACAGTCTCGATCTACTGGTACCCGTGCATGTTTTCCCCGGCTTTGGACTATGTGCACGACCATAAGCCCGCCCGGAACTACACCGGCGTACCACTCTGCCGTCGTTTTTGGTCACTTACCTCCAGTTCAGTAATCGTGCTCCCTCCCTAGCCTAGACCCTAGGGCCTTAATGATACAAACTTGGGATTACTGCTGGAGTGGACCCCCCATTGCTAGGATTTTCTAGTGGGTTAAGTACGGTTTAACCCTTTTGCTAATCATGGATTAACTTGGTTAAGTGTAACGATGAGTTCACGACTTAACCCCGATTAATCTACCAAGCCCAAATTGGTTAAGTATTAAGTGGACCATGACTTAACCCTAATCACGAGGCATTAATTAATTTAATGCGCCTTAACCTCTCACATTAGACCTTGTTGTGGTTACTAGTTAAGCCGGGCGGGTCCGGGTAGCTTTACACCACAACTTGGCCTAACCTCGGGTTCAAGGTACAACATGACCAACTTCTCACATTGGATCCTATTGTTTGTTGCAACTAGTTAAGCCGGTCGGTTCCGGGTAGGTTTACGCTACAAACTCAACCCAACCTCGAGTTGGTCACACTTATCTTTTCTAAGTGTCATGTCCATCATGTTTCCAAAACATGTTACAAGTTTTCAAGCATTTGGGTAGACCTAACTTAATAGGTAAATTCCCAAAGGGTAGACCTAACTTAATAGGTAAATTCCCAAGCTTATGTTTTTATGTCTTTTAAGTTTACCCAACCCCAAACGCAATCCCATCGCTTACATATCGCAATAGCGCATAAAGGATAGAAAGAGGGAACTTGGCATAATCATGACATAAAGGTGTTGAAGCCACAAGTTTAACATGGTGGCATATGAAATGTACATATGTTCATATACTTGCATATTACATTTTAGGCCTCAAAAGCATGCATAAAACCAAACTTAGCATATTGGTGATACATGGAGATAAATGACATGTAGAAATGGCCATAAGTTCGCATTTAGCCTCACATGCAAGTTATCATAAGGGATATGATAACTTACATGTTGCCAAAAATGCAACCTTTAGCATAAAGCTTGAAGCTTTAGGCTCATAAACCCAAGATAAGCTTGCATAACATGATAACATGAGTGAGATGATCAACCCAAACTTGCATACATAACATGGCAACTTGCATATCATAATATAGCAAACTTGCATAACATGATAAACTTGCATATTACATCATAGTAAACTTGCATAACATGATAAACTTGCATATTACATCATAGTAAACTTGCATAACATGATAAACTTGCATATCATATCATAATGATCAAATACAACTTGCATCATTCATTAACTTTAGAGTTTAAGTATGAAAGTAGAAAAGGGCTTACAATGCTTATGAAGACACAAAAATATGACAAAGCCCTTATGCAACCAATTAAACCCAAAATGCAAGCTTCAATAGAAAAACCCTTAAGCCAAAATGATCAAAACCCTTGCTTTATGATGCAAATATAGAAACTTGACTTGAATGCAAGCTAATGATGCTCATACAAGCTTGAAAACACTTGTATGCATAGAAAATCTCATAGAAATTTATTTAGGAATTTTATGAAGAGAGTGGAGGCCATAAGAGGATTGATTTTGCCATAGTTTAGTTGTAGGATTGATTAATGATGATTTAGGGCTAGCTTAAGGTCTTATTTATAGATTAGGCAAGTGTTTTAGGCCAGAGGATTAAACCCTAGTTGCAATCTCAGCCCTTAAAACCGAATCTGGCCCCCAAGCTCAACACAAACCCAAAATGGTGCACCAGGCAGGACTGCCCGGCTGAGCCAAGTCGACAGGGTTGTCGACTTGGTCCAACCAAGTCGACTCCCAAGTCGACAGGGCTGTCGACTTGGGTGCTCTGGCGGGAATTTTCCCGCCTGGCCCAAACTGGCCCAAACTGGCCCAAACTCGGACTCTATTTCGCGTATTTTTCCGAGACGAACGCAATGGCATAGCCCGTTTCCCTTGATTCAGATTTATAAATTAAATTCTGCCTCGATTTACGTTATAACAGGTTATTGAAAATACGGGTTGTTACAATTTCACTCCGTCTTCGATTGTCTTCAGCATAATTTAATTCGCAGCGCTTATGCCTATACGGAGTGGTTTCCGGATAAAAATCAAACAGGTCTCTCCGTATTGACAACGATGGTCAAAACACTTCGATAGTCAGTTATTTAACTATTGAAGTAAAAACAAACATTCATTCAAATGTTCAACTAAACATCACACAACCATGGGCACTTTTTATTTAACATTCATTTTTATTATTCAAATTCCTATATCTTACCAGATATTTCTTAAAACCCCATTTTAGCCTTTTCACACTTCTTGGAAAATATTCCCAATTATTATAAACTTTTATTCTCCCATGTTCCAGAAAATATACGTTATTAACTTTCGAAACATTTTCGTTCTTTTCACATTCTTTATTTTCTACACTTGGATAATATACCCTATTTACATTGGAAAAGTATTTCCAATTTCATCATAAACATTTTAAACTGTCGAACATTCACTTAAACATTATTCACTTTAAAATGTGAATATCAATCCTATTATAGAAATCTGAACACCTTTATCAAATAACCCTTTATTCAAGTAATAATTACCCTTATCTCGTTTACCGAAATCTCATTCTTAATTTTATATCCCTATTTCACTTTATAAACCGTGTTTCTAAGTCAACTGCTTGTTAACTCAATATCAAGTTTATAACTAAATATTGATTACATATCCTATTTTAATTTATTGGCTTAAAACTAAACGTTAACTATGCTATCAGATTATAATTCCTAAAATAATCTACTTTAATACATTCGACATCGTCGAAATATAGTTCCAATTCCTAATAGTGTTATTTAGTTCTAATCATATTCCAAACATTGAAATGATGTCATCGTTTTCTGAAATGATTCTCTAATTTCTCTTTCGAACTCATTCTTATATTTCTTTAGACAAACATCGCTACTTATTACTTTCAAAATAAGTTGATTCCAACCCAAACTGTTTACATTCCCTAGAGATAGTGTTGTATATAAAAATCACGCTTAAGTTTGCTTAATAACATTATTTTATCTTTATAGTTCAAAAACTTGCAATACGTTGTCTTATTCCTTTTACACTAATCTCGACAACACAGTCACGCTTAAGCCTGGTTAACAACGTTATTTTATCGTTATAGATCAAAAACTTGCAATACGCTGCTATATTCCACTTTATAACTAATCTCGACATCTCTTTCCGTTACAAACTAATACCAACCCTTGATAATAGAGAAGTCGTTCAAGTTGGGGTATTTTATTTACCTCTCAGACCTTGATCGACAACGTTCTTATCTTAGAATAGATATACGTCTGCAACTCTAAACCTCTTATTACTTATAGTATTCGTCAAACCATGTTTCTTGTTTTATTTGGAATATGGTTTTATAACACCATATTCATACTTCGAAATCTTTGTTATTTATGACTATTTATATTTAAACATTAACTCTTCGCTTTAACTTCATTCCACAGTTCTGTTTTTAACTTCTTTACCAAGATCCATTGACGTTCTTTGTCTTTTGACGTTTTACTTTTATTTAAATTATTATACATAATTCAAGTAACATCTTATTATAAAATCAGTATCCTCTTAAATGAAATCCATTTAAGAAACAATTATTTAATTAAATAATATTTACTTTATCATTTCTGAAGTAAACAGTTTACTTCATCATTAATCTAAAATAGATTGGTTGCTTACTTTATATAAACAATAACTAATTATATTAGTTCAATAATTATTTAATACCTTATTAATTAAAAAGGGTAATTAATAACTAAGGAATCCTATTTATTTAAACAATTAATTTCTAAAACCATTATTTATTTGATTAATTGAATATTAATTAATCAAATAATCAATTTCTAACAAAACGGTTGATTTAATCAACTTCAATTCATCAGTTAATTTGTTTACTGGTCATAGTTACCCCTTACCATTAGATTAATAAAATTAATCTAAAAAAATTTCTTTAATTATAAAAATATAATTTTTATAACTTAACTTCGTTGATTCGCCTGACGGTCAATCAACTTCTTAACATACAGATGGGTTTATAGTCGATTGTTTCCACTTTCTTAATCGATATCCATTATCAAAATAACGTTGAATTTCCATTCAACATCAATATTCACACAAGGTTTCAATGTCAGTTGGGTTCAAACAGTGCATATATAAACAATATAAAAATAATAGTATACATAAATATTGAGGAATCCGGTTGGATTCCTCCAACCGGTTTCCTGCATCCGCAGATGTTAGTCCATACAATTTATACTAATTCCATACCAGTGAATCTTATAACCGATGGAATCAGTATCCAATCCATGATGTGTACATATGCAATGATATGTATATATTTCAACCAATTTAATTGTAATCTGCTTAAATGACCATCACACATCATTCAACCAATATTAAAATATAATTATAATATTTTAAAATAGACAGAGTCGGTGAATTTACTCACCTTTGCGCGTTAACTGTTAAATAACGATTTGCGTCAGTCGATTAAACTAGGCGTTCAATTTTGCCATAAATTCAATGTGCTTTAAATTGGTCTAAACCGACTTCATAGCGTCGCCAGCTTCCGTGCGATTCCAAAGTGACGGACCGCTCGTCAGCAGAATAAGTTCCACAACACAGCGTTTCAACGTCATGATTCCAAAGGATCAGATTGTATTCAATTCGTTAACCTCTCTCTCTTATCACCATTTACCCTTCTTAATCCACGTATTTGTTTCCCCACAGTATCCATTTGTTCATCTCCAGTACACACGGCAAGTACATAACGCCCCATTCAATTCTTGCTCCAATTTATCGCCACTTCCAATTCCCATCTCCCATCATGATGGATGTTGTGTACTCTTGGCTTCAAGCAATAACACCTAAAATCTCCACCAACATATAATTACGTTTTAATTCCTTTTTTCTTCTCTATGTTATCTGCTGAGACCAACAAACTCGAACATGGTGACCACTACCAGATACTAAGGCAGAATACTCGCATTCCTCCTTTCTTTTCCTTCTAGAAGTCACGCTCCTTCTTAGACCAATTCTTCTGTGTCTTCATTCATGTCCGCTCAATCTTATACACTAAAAATTTCCACTCCTATAAACCATAACCTAACAGTATCCTTTCTCTCAGAAAACTCATGACCTTCTGTATTTTCTTGAACCTATCATCCCATCACACGTGGCCTTTGAAACTTTGATTGAACATAATTTGTTCAATACTCTTTTATCTCAAACCATCGTAAATTCCTAACTGTCACCGCTGTTCCACCGACTCCTACCTCAAACTCGTTTTTAACAATGTTACTCCATATGTACGCCATGTACCTTGACAACCAAGTGCTCAACCTAGCTTCTAACGTTGCTCATGTACCCCGTACCAACCCCATACTTCATTTTTACTGTACCTCTTTGAATCCACGTCTGCCTACAATGGCTTCTCGCTTTGGCCAAATGCACTTCCAAAGCCACACCCCTTTTATTTCATCCATATGTTGTTCAGTGTTCTTCCCAAAATACAACACCCATACTCTTCCCTTTTGTTCAAACAACTCCAACTATATCATCACGCAAGCAAACTGCACATACCAGTGCCATGTCAAACGTTTGAAAACTCCCTCTATAATTCATGTAAAACCAACCGACGTGCTACTCCCCTTCAAAATCTCCATCGACCTTAAGTACCATACGTCCAACTCGAACTCCTTCTTCCAGCTCACGGTTCAACCCCGTCACAACTGCTACAGTACATCCCCGACCCCATTCTTCGTTGCGTACTTCAGACTACCATCTACACGTTTATCTCCCTTCATGACCACCCACCTTACGCTATCCGCCCAAGCATGCAATCCCTACAACCATGGCTCACGTATTGACTGCGAACAGAATATTTTTCGAACACATTTCAGCTTATATATAGGTATATATGCGTAGTATACTTTTCTTAAGGACTTATAGTTTTGGATATATGTGTTTTGAGGACATTTGAGGAATAGTTCACTTGTTTTGGTCTGGAGAAAACATGAAGAAGTTACGGCTTGAGCTCCGAATGATGGAGAAGGAATGGGAAGTATTTAAATAGGCATAGAAGCCTTGGCAGCGAAGGAGTAGGATAGATGTAGGAGGGTAGCATCTACAATCTGCCATGATTTATCGATTCGCTGCTGTGATGAATTTTCTTTTCATAGCTATGATTTGATTTTGAAAACACGTAGAGAAATATATTTGTGATTCGAAAACTCATGCAGTAATTGACACATAGGGGTGGAAAATAGGTCTGCTATGTACTAGCTAGAGTAGATGCTGTATTTTGTTGTCGGTAAGTTCCTTAAGTATGAAGTATATAGGGAGAGAAGCGCATGTACACATTTGTTCAATCTACATTCTTTAATTAACTTGTTACTTCCTGCATAAGATAAAGTAGTTTTATTCTTATTTAAATATCATGTCACCTTGTCATGTACCTAAATATCACATCCTACTTGACTAGGTTGGACACACTTGCTAAAGTAGGCACATGGTTGTTTTAGTTTTAAATTTACTTTATTACTCTATATGCTAGTTTTTGCACCATTCCTGGCAGTAGGCTAGAAGAGTGGTAGCCGGTGGTAGTAGATGGCATGATGAAATGGTAGGAGAGTGGTGATGTTGTCCTTCATTTAATTTTGACGAAACTCTGAGACGCTATGCACATCGTAGCTTGTAGGGGTATGTGTAAAGCTTCAGCACGAAGCAATGTTCATGTCTTGTTTTTATTTAAATTTTCGCGTACCCATTACAAAAAATTGGGTTCATGTCCGAGCTGCTACGGACAAAAATACGAATACGGTTGTGTCTAGCGAGGTGCCACGATCCCAAAAATATAATAATATCGGTAGGTTAACTTATATTGTGAAACCCCAAAATATTGATATAGGGTGCAAAATACTCCAAATAAAAAGTATCATATTTAATTAATTAAAAATTACAGTAAAATTCTAAAAATTAAATTATCACAACATCTCAAAAGAATCTTGTCTAAGTTCGAATCCAGTATGCAGTTATTTCAAATAAACCGTTACAGTTGATGAACGATTCTATAGCGACTATTTGAAATTTTGATTTGGGCATATCTTGCAATCTATACGATGGAATCTCCATTTTCCACTTCCATTAGAAAAATATAGTTCAACGAATTCCAACGTTTTCTTGTTTCGTAGAAATCCGACTAATAACGGATCCTGTATACTTAGTTGAAGTTAAGAACGCAAAATTACGAACTACCGCGACATTACGGGCTCAATTATATTTAGTATATATTTTTATACGTTCAACTTTTTTTAATTAATATATAAATCCATTTATATTACGAATTCAATATTTAAACCGATTTAAATATTCAAATACAAACCAATAAAAATGCAGGACGTTACTTTCCTTCCCCCTTAAAAGAATTTCGTCCCCGAAATTACTAAGGTAGAGAAAAATGCAATGATCTCTATTATAACCGGGTAAAAATAATTTATTTAATTTCTTCTTATTAACAAATACTTTCAGAAATTTTGAAAATTTCCTAACAGCTTAAATTTTTTGAGAATTTCGCCAGCATCTCCTCTGCATGGCTCATTCGATACTAGTACAACTCGCCACTCTGGGCCTTCTTCAATCCAAAGGAAAATAAACAAGCAAGTGGCATGTCAAATATATCAAAATTCTCATATCCAAATTTAACATAACTTGTATCTTTTTGTCTCGCATTCAACTTTATCTCTTGTTACCAGTTCAGCCTATACTCCAGAATTCTAATTGATCTCCACTCAGTTTATCTTCGATTTCCATCAATTCGCTTTTACCGAGCCAAATTTCATTTCAACTCCAACTACATTCTAAATTCCAAATTCTTCCTCAATAATCCACTTTCATAACCAAGTTATGTTCCATTCCAATGTCTTAGTTCCCATATTTAATTACTCCAATTTTAAATTCTATTCCAACACGATTTTCCACTTAACTGGCTTCAGTTCTATTTCAATTTTATTTAACTTAGTTTTACGTTAAATTCAGATTTATTCACTTTTATCATTTCAATATATTTAACTTCAAATTTTAGAATTCAGATTCCTGGGTTTTATCTCAAATTAATATCATCCTCGGAGTTTAAACAACTTTGCTTTTCAAAAATCAAATGCTTCTTTTCGGAAATCAAAAAAACTTGTTTTCTCAAATAATCCAAAAACAGAATCTTTGGTAGTAATCCGCCACTTAGAAACTCGAAAATGAATACCGATGATGGTCGACTTCATCATCGAAATTATTTTCCAGCCGCCGAAGTGAGTTCAATACTATATCGTTTTTAAAACCCATTTTAAAACACTTCTATTTTAAAATTTATTTCAAATTGCTTGGAAAACATTTCCAAATCTCTCCCAGGATTTTAAATTTTCCATAAATTCAGCTCAAAATTCATTAACAACATATTTCCAAGTTTCCAGAGTTTTATTTCACTTCTGGTTTTAAACTCAGATTCAATTTACCTGATTTATATATACTCCTGTGAATTCTTATTGATTATTTATAACCAATTCAATTATAATCCTATTCGATTATAATTTCAACCAACACATTCAATATATATTAGATAATTCCAATATATATGCTTTCTTTATATCAAAATATAATTTGGGTAAGATTATTTCATATACCCTCCTTTCAAAACACAATGTGTCGAATTACTCTATTCAAGAGTTTAGAAACACCTATCAACGCAGTTTGCATTACTGTTTCGACCAGAATTCATAAACCACTCGACTGACCAGTCAACACAATATAAAACAGTTTTTATATAAATTTACAAATACATGCTCATCTATATACACTCAAACTCAATTAGAGTATTACTAACTCCACCTCTATTGAGTTTCACCATAAAGCCAAGGGAATAACTTAACTTCAGCTTTGATACCAACTGTAACGGCCCGAAAATCCGTACCAATTTGAGCTGACTAATATCCTACACATTTAATTCAAAGTATACAAAAATTCAGATCATTAAAAGAAAGAGATTAGAGGATGAGATAGAGAAGATAGAACTAATAGAATAGAAGAAGAAGAACACAGCTGAACATAATCCGAGTAAACACGAATCTCATAGCGAAACAAATAAAATGTATTATATAACATAATTTAGAAATACAAAATTGTATTGTATATACATACCATTATCAGAGTACCATATATCATATCACAACGGAAATAATCTCTAAATACTAACGGTGAAGCCTTCTGCTTTTAGCTCCTCCAAGTGCATCTGTAAAAGCCTGAAACACTTGACTGCCCGTACAAATTTAGGCACCCAAGAGTTTAGGGAAAACACAAACAAAACAAACTCTGGGTCAGTCATGGGACTGGTGTGAGTAAATTCCAACCATATCATTTAACTTTGAAAATCCTTTTGAAGCAAAAGGATAATAGTAAGACCAGCCCACACATAAACATGGACGGTTTTTACCTTACTATAATCCAAATTCCTGGATATCAAAATCCAGTGATATTATGATAATGTCTAAAAAAAAAAATATCTAAGTAGCAGAACGCTTGCATCTCAAGCTCCACATATATATAGTATAAAATCATAAATCGCAGGACTCTTATTGGAGATTGGATTCCAACAGACAAGGTATGGGATCACCTTCTGATTAGTGTACTCTAGAGGGTATACACATGGGTTGAACATGAACGTCTTGCAACCCAGCCACACATGACCGTCCACTCATTTAGCTTGAGTGTAGCGAATATATTGCCACCCACGGTTGTTGGCCATCCAACCGTAATCCGTAAGATACAGAATCGAAAAGAAGAATAAGAAACTGAATTTTCTCTAGATCGGTGACAATACACCCTACTTGGGTATGACCCACCTAGCCAAGCTGTCTGCCCGATTTTTGTCATTTCGTAGTTGTGAGGCTCGAGGCTACGTTAATCTTTTTAGAACATCTAGTGACCATTCACTTTGAATGCGACATCGTCAAACTCGTCAATTCTTTTTGATTCTGTATCTTACGGATTATGGTTGGATGGCCAATAACCGTAGGTGACAATATATTCGCTACACTCAGGCCAAATGAGTGGGCGGTCATGTGTGGCCGGGTTGCAAGACGTTCTTGTTGAACCCAAGTGTATACCCTCTAGTGTACACTGATCGGAAGGTGACCCCATACCTTGTCTATTGGAATCCAATCTCCAATAAGAGCTCTACGGTTTATGATTTTATACTATATATATGTGGAGCATGAGATGCAAGCATTCTGCTACTTGGATATTTATTTGTTTAGGCATTATCATAATATCACTGGATTTTAATATCCAAGAATTTTGGATTATGGTAAGGTAAAAACCGTCCATGTTTATGTGTGGGCTGGTCTTGCTATTATCCTTTTGCTTCAAAAAGATTTTCAAATTTAAATGATATGGTTGGAATTTTACTCACACCAGTCCCATGACTAGCCCAGAGTTTATTTTGTTTGTGCTTTCCCAAAACGCTTGGGTGCCCAAATTTGTATGGGCATTCAAGTGTTTCAGGCTTTTACAGATACACTTGGAGGAGCTAAAAGCAGAAGGCTTCACTATTAGTATTTAGAGATTATTTCTGTTGTGATATGATGCATGGTACTCTGATAATGGTATGTATATACAATACAGTTTTGTATTTCAAAGTTATGTTGTATAATACATTTTACTTGTTTCGCTGTGAGCTTCGTGTTTACTCTGATTATGTTCAGCTGTGTTCTTCTTCTTATATTCTATTCTATTAGTTCAATCTTCTCTATCTCTTTCTATTAATGATCTGAATTTTTGTGCACTTTGAGTTGAATGTGTAGGATATTAGTCAACTCAAATTGGTACGGATTTTCGGGCCGTTACAAATCCTATCTTTAACTGGGTTAAAGAACCAATGTCATTTAAAACACAGTTCACTATAAACCCAAAATCACATTCCATTAATTATGGAATGTTCACGGGAAATAGATCAATATATAATCAATATCAATTTCCGTGTCTGACTAATAATATAAATGGAATAACGACAAAGACTTCTAAATTCCATATATATTAATAATCTTCCCACAGAAGCTCACTTCGATTATTACCAAATCAAATAACATTCAATTCCAATTTAACATATTAAATTGGAAAACTTTACTTTGGAAAATTTCCATTAAATCTTAATAAGAAGATTAATGAATTCCAAATCATATTTCACTGTTAATTGGGTTAAAGAATGAATGTCATTAAACGCCGTTCACAATAAACCCAATTCACATTCCTTTTTCTTCCAGTTACTAAATAAAACTGGAAACTCTAATAATCTTAATTAAAAGATTTATTCCTTTCACACGGGGTGTAAGAACAGTGTTATTTAAGACACCATTCATGACAAACCTAAAATCCAATTTGATATTAAATATAAGGCTCTGAACAGAAATTATATCGGCTTATATTCAATATCAAATTCTGAATTGTATGGGGAATAACGTTATATATATATCTTCCAAATTCCTCCACAATATCCGTATAGTCACGGAATCCAATACCGAAATCTCCCGAAGATGATTTATATTCAAATCCATTCCAATTTATATATTGGAAATTTTTGGTTTTATTAAAACCATTTATAAATCAAATTTATTTATTTAAAAATTATTGGATTATCTTTCTAGTTAACAATTAGTTCATTTTGATAAAAATATATTTTTATCTTTACAAACATGGAATTTTTCATCCATATTCTTTCCAAATCATTTATTATGATTTTACACAAATTATTAATATTTTCAATAATTTTATCAAGGTCCGTATAATCGGTTTCCAATAACGGTCACCGAACTGTATCCATCCAACCATTAGATTTCAAATCTCTTATATTCATTGGAAAGCTCTTTTCGATACGAAACGAACGGTTCCGGTTTCAGGAGAATCCGAAGGTCAGATCTCCCGTGATGTCAATTCGAAATCAATGGTCAAAATTCATGAACGGTCGCAGCGCGGCGCGTTCTATTCAAGCCATTAATATATATTTCGTTCAAAACGAATTTTTATAAATTCGTTTTAAAAACGATTCCCACTTTTATTTTAATTTTAGATCAAAATTGAATACTCCTTATCATAATAATATTTAAATGATAATATTTTCAAAATATCAAATTTTGAAATAATTTCCTTTTCGATATTCATTATAAAAATGAATAAAATTGATATAAATATCGTTCGTGTTAAAATGGCGCATAACTAATCAACACGCCTTCACATACTCCAATATTTTTGTGTCCACCCAAAATCGGACATCAAATTCACATTTTAATCCTTTACTGAATATTATTTTAAAATATTCATTATTTTAAAATATTCGTTCTTTCTGATTGGAATCATACCCAATCAATTACCATATTATTTATTTGTATGGATTTTATACAACA
The DNA here is from genome assembly GCA_030737875.1 of Allium sativum. Lineage (NCBI taxonomy): Eukaryota > Viridiplantae > Streptophyta > Magnoliopsida > Asparagales > Amaryllidaceae > Allium > Allium sativum. The sequence continues at coordinate 194,658,909 of CM060910.1, read as the reverse complement.
CATGTATACAACAACAATGATAACCAATCATCCATCATCCATAGTGCATTACACAACTGCATAAGCATTAAATATAAATAATTAATGCTTACAACAGTCTGTCAACCAATCGATTGACATACAACTAAATAATTGCGATTAGTGTACGCCAAATGTACTCCCAATACCCGTATAGGGTTTCAACCAATGTGTAGTCGAGCGATGTGTAAAATTTATCATCCCAATCAATATCAGTTAAATGGGTGTACATAAACAAATCGTCCGATTTGTAAATGAATATTTATTTTCATTTCAGGCGAATTTTATGTCGTTCACATATACGTTAAAAAATATATTTTTAACGATAAAATATTTATTTCAACACTTAACTATTTTATATAGTTCATTTATTCAATAAAAATGATATTTTTATTATTCAAACATTTTATTCAACACATGAATATTTTATACAGTTCATATACACAATAAAAATTATATTTTTAATGAACAATATTTATTTTAGAAAATTTCGGCATTATAACGGTGCGATATTAGAACCGGAGTAATGTCTAGCATTACCCCTCTCCTGATACTGGCTCGCGCCATATACAATAATCATAATCAATCCAAACAACCCCACAATCAATTCACAATCAATTTTACAACCACAATCCAAATTTCCACAATACAATCCAACAAATAACTATGGTTTGTACAATAAATAGTGTCGGGGGATACTATGCCCCATCTTCAACCTAGTATATATTTAACTGTAAAATAAATTGAGTGAGAAGGTGTTCTCACCATTGGTTTCCACTCCGCCAGCTCCATCGCGTAGTGTTCTTCACCGTGATTCCAATGTAATCTGTTTCACGTAGTTTATATTAAAAATCACATTTTTAACAAGGTTATATATTTAAAAATCACATTTTATATTACAATGCTATATATATATATATATATATATATATATTTAAATTTCAGATTTTTAAAACAATAACATATATATAAATTTTAGATTTTTAAAACAATAACACATATATATTTCAGATTTTTTTAAACAATAACGTATATATATATTTTATACTTTTTTTTAAAACAATAGCATATATATAAATTTCAGATTTTTTTTAAAAATAACATATATATAAATTTCAGATTTTTTAAATAATGCTTTTTATATTAAAAATTGTATTTTTATCAATGTTGTTTCTTTTAAAAATTTAATTAAAAAATTGAACTAATTACAAAGAAAAAACTCACTGTTCTTCTTCCTGTATAATTAGTCAACATCGAACCAAAAACCCTCCGACCTAGGACACCCTTACGCATCTCAATCCTCCAACCGGAGCTCGATCAAGGTGTGCCACGGCGATGGCCTTGGGATGCTCCACCCACGACCAGAATTCCGGCGAACTCGAATTCACGGCTTGCCTAGAAATTGACCTCGATCCAAGCGACTTTGAGCCAGGAGAACTCGATAACCATCACCCTAAATTCAATCAAACTCATATGACAACGAAGAGCAAAGAAAGTAGTTTGAAATTGCTTTTGGAATCATAGATTAATTCTGCGTGAATTTTGAGTGATTGAGGAATCATTTTTGGAGCTTTTCCATCGTTCACAAAAGGGAGAGGAAGGCGCGGTTTTGAAATCGTTGACCACGGAGTAGAGTTTGACCGTAGATTAGGACTTGACCTTATATTTATACCCTATATTTAATTTTATTTTATTCTTTTTATTTCTTTTTTACGTTTGAACTTCAAATCAAACCCAATGACTATCGGCCCTAGCTAAATGCCCTCATTCCGAACATAGTGGAATATGTTCCATAAGCCAATACGACTGTTTCGATCAGTTTTTATCAAAATTAATATATAAATCAATATATATTGAATTTAAACGTACATTTTAATTTACCAGAGCCACATACTGACTCCAAAAATTCCAAATAAATAAATCTAGCTATGTTTTAAGATACGGTCCTGATAAAACTAATTTCTTCGAATTTGGAGACCGTTTGAAAAATGGTCATATTCAGGTCAATTCAGTTCAAATTGAATATAACAAAACACGTTTATATTTACTGTGCTCACATATTAATTCCAAAAGTTATGAAAATTGAAATCTAACTATAATTTGATATTTCAGATCCAACAAAAGTGGTCTCATTGAAAACGGAAGTCGTTTGCAAAATGGCTATTTTCAAGGGCTATATATTATCTAAAAATATATTAAATTCCATAGTGACTATTTTGAATTTATACTGGACATAACTTTCAATTTATATTATGAAATCTCAGTTTTTCATATTCGTTAGAAAGGTATTATTAAACAGATTCAAATATTTTTGGTCTTACTGAAATCCGATTTATTTTGAATCCTACACATTCAGTTGAAATTTAAAATCGAATTTTCAAACTACTGTGCATTTCAGGCTCGTTTTAATTAAATTTTAAATTTATACTTTCTAACTTTGATTTATATAAATTTTTAGTCGTTATTATTTAAAATAAATCATTTTAAATAACCAAAATCCATTAAAATAGCTAAATAAAAAATTTAAATTGGTTCTGAAATCCCGGGTTGTAACAACATATATGCATGTCATGTTCTATTTTCATGAGCTTATTGTGAGTCATATTGAATTTCAGAGTAACTATGCCCATATGTATGTACTATTCATACCTAATTTCTATGCATCTTAAAGAAAATTAACCTTGGACATCTACCTTTAGCTTTCTCTACTGAGGCATCCTTAAAATATATTGTTTATAGCTTATCTCTAATTTTTATTCTTATTTCTCACGTACAATTTCTTTTACTAATAGGTTGCATCTGCTAGTTATGATAGACAAAGAGTAGCTGATCACGCGGATAATTTTTGATTGGATATGTATGGTGAATTAACCAATTCTAAGAAAGCTAAAGGTGTAGATAAATTGACTGGTACATGTTCAATTATAGCAAGTCTTTGACACATTGCTTTTTTATTAACAGTTAACTTTAGGGTGTACAACTTATATTCAATTCCTTGGTCTGTAGGGCCTTTCATACCATTTGAGTTTTAGAATGCCATCATACACCTGACAAGACCTTTAACCTATCCATATGAACTTTTGAAGTGTAGTTAACTAGTTATCATGAAATATCAAATCTTCACGTGCAACCAAAATATGTAAAAATTTAATGCCACAAAGGACCTAAATATAAAACATACAAGAATATATAAATTAAAATTGATTACCCTTGTCTTTTGGCATATTGATGACCAAAATAGTTGAAAAAACTTTCAAGTATTTTTTTTGATGGGCCTTAGGAAATCAGAAACATTTATACCACTGTTTAGTTCCATGCAGTATAAGTCATAGCTTTTATAACTAGGACTGCAGATCAACCGTATAAAAAATAATTTAACCTTTAAATTGTTTTACATATATGTGTAAAATAATTAATGGTAAGGTTACCCAGCTGGTAATCTAGAGCACGCAGGTTCGAGTCTCGGCCTCTTCACATATGTGAGGGAAAGGCTGTGCGCACTAATCGACCACCCCCAGAGCCTGGAAAGCCGTGAGAATAGTACCAGGACGGGAGACTGGCCTGGGAAGTCCTCTCGCGCTTGAGTACGAGAGCCTTTGGCACTGGGATATCCACCAAATTGTTTTACACCATGAAATAACTATCATAAGTGGAATCAATAACTATAATAGTTTTCAAGTTTATAACTGATATTTTGATGTCTTGGCAAAAGCTTGGTTTCTCCACTATTCTCTTTGGAATCAGTTTTCAGGCATTCAGAGAGTTTGTCATTTGCATCTTCGGAAATTTTGTAGCCAATAGTACAGTGCAATAATTCTTCATTCTTCCTTGGATATGCTAGTTTATAGAAATTTAGGATGAATTTCTTTTTCCCTTTTGAGCCGTTGGTTATAGACATGACTGTTTGGTTAAGTATATTGTGTTATCGTGCTTATAGTTTAAAATTTGTAGCTACTAAGGCATTTCTACCTCACACCTATGCTTTCCTGTTATTATAGAGGTGGCCAATCTATCTCACACCAGTCCTTGTTGCTGGCTATGGAGCTGGTTACGCATGATAGAGGGTCCACACCATGGTCTTTGGTGGCGAGCAGTGGACTCTTACCCCTACATGTCCCTTATTTATTAGGGTTGGTTAGGCGTTAGCCTGGAAGCTCGAAAGCATCGCCGTAAAACAAGGTGTACTGGGGTACCTCTGTAAGCCACGGTGGGGGTTTAGCCCACTACCTCATGGAGGGCTGTTACAGTGGTATCAGAGCCAATACCCAGCCGGAATTGTGACTCCTGTGTGGACCACAGTGCCTGGGTGAGGTGTTTGTGAGCCAACGGGGACGTTGGGCTCTGTAGGAGGGGAGAATGTAACACCCCTAAGTCCCACATCGTGGAAGCCTGCGTGAAGTGGGTACTTATATAGTAGAGCCCATCTCTTACTAACGCCGAGGCCTTTTGAGGAACAAAACCCTACACCTATACAGTGGCTAAGTTAGGGACAATATCTTGCATGAACGGAGGTGCGGGCTGTTACAGACTACGAGCTAAGTCTTGTTTGTTGCTACACACACAAACATAGTGTCGTATATCCTTAACAGAAAATCATACGTGCTATAGACAATGATTGAAACTACATCGCAGTGTCATTTTCACTGAGTTTATTGCAGTGGAGTAGTATCAATGGTCTTAAAATCGATAACAGCTATAGGAAAACATCAGAACTTGAGTGGAGAAGCTCAAATTGCTGGGAAAGTATAGCACTATTGTTGAGGGCTGCTGTAATAATAATGATTTGGAGCTTGTCAGGGTTTGATGGGGTTCAACCGAGGCCAGAGGTGGAGATTGCGTGCTTCTTTTAAGATGACAACTCTTTTTTATGATTTAGATCATTATTCCATTTGTTTTGAACTTTTTTCCATTAAGATCATGCAAATTGAGTGCTTCTTTTATTTTGTTTAACAATTTCCGGTTGGTTGCTATATGTCATCAATTTATCATGTATTATATGTTAGTTACATGTACAACTTGCATTATTCTTCTTCTTTATTTTGCCTGTGTCATTCAATTAGTATTAATACTCTGTGCCCTTTTCTAAATCATGTGTACGTTTGTAGCTTCAAACTTGCGTCAAGTTGGAATTCAACGATTGGTGGCTGCAAAGTGAGAAGCTCAATATATTTTCATTAATGCTAGAAATGGTAAATCCTATCCTTGAATGCATCTTATAACCAAATTACCATGCATGTCAAGAAGAAAATGTACTGCTATTCAATCTATTCTCATTTTCTCTAGTTAATAGTCTCCGGCCTGATAATTATCTTTCCAAAGATTATATGTAACATATAACATTATGCACATTTTGGTATAGTAAAAATATGTGCTTGTTACTTCTGGTGTTACCTAAAAATTTAGAAAAGAAACTAAAGTGCATTGTAAAATGTAAACAAATATTCTGCACGTTGTTATTATTTGGAAGAAAAAGCAAGAAAAAACATGCATGATATAAACAAGTACCGAGTTCATGTGTATGCAGCAAAGATGGCAAGGATGAAGCAGGCAAAAGAAGAGGCTGAGAAAGAAATTACACAATTCCCTATACAAATTGAAGCTAAATTCCCAAAGAAAGTAACTACAGTAAGTATTACTCTTCATTTAGCTTCGTTTGTACTTTAAATTGAGAAACCAGTATGCATTGGTAACCTGGTATAGTGAATTCTAGACTACCTATTACACATCCTCAACAGTAAAGGTTAAGCTTGGTATTAAACATGAAAATTAGAATTAGCGTCAACCCCCCTTCCTTTCCTTTCCTTTTCTTAAAAAAATAGAAAGAAAAACGAAAAGCTCAAACAATTTCTAATTCTAGGGTCAGATTACAGATGCTTGTTCAAAAGATGCTACGCTAAAATAGAGAATCTGAAACAGTTTATTCATTCATAGGATTAACTAATAATCAACTTGTAACTTACCGCCATTATCCAATGTTACATAATATTTGTTCGTGCTTTTTCTACCGTTGCGACAGTAGAAGTCTTAGCTGAGAAGTTACAAAAATGCACTTCCTCTATAACACTGTCTATCATAGCACAAATCCAGAATTCCACCGATTTCTGGCATAATGTAATGACCTACCATTTCGACCGCATGAAGCCGGTAATTAAACCAATTTAAACCGCTCGAAATGAAAAATTATTATTTAACTTATGGGATTAAATAGAATCATACAAAGAATCACAGAATACAGTCAATTGCAGTGAAATAAAAATTTAAACAAATATCAGAGTTTTACAACAATAATTTTATAGCGGAAGATTTTACAATACATGTACATTTAAAATAAAATAAATTTACATAAGGACGAACCAAAGCGAGCGTGTCTTCACATATCTTCACGAGTACTTGTCGTCATCAGCTTCAAATCTAAGTTGTAATTACTCAGATCTGACCCCGACCCGAGCAAACAAAAACTCGGATCAGGTTGTATTCAAGTAAATCAACTTTAATCAACACGTAAATGCAGAAATTTTATTTAACCTATATGCGAGCCTTAATTTCGAACATACATGTAATGTCAAGTATTTAGCGGTGCGATCAATTGAGCATAAACAGATACATACTTGAAAGATGTATAATATTTACTGTGATAAACCAAAGTTACTATAGCGATCAAACAAGTATTTTTCTCATGTATGACTACAAAGATCAAATCGTAATTATTCAACTCAGTGCAGCATAGTGTTATATAAAGGTACAATACCCAAAGGTACTAGGAACGTATACCCAGCCTAGAAATCAAAAAAGGGATATATATACCAAATGTAATACATATATTCAATTTATATAAAGCAGATCAGAGTAAACTTAAGTGCATTAAAAGCCAGGTGAATAGTAAAGACTTTTAACAACTGCAAATACACGAAATCCAAATATTTATGGAAGGACAAATTTCAAATTTAAACACTAAGAACATGTAATATATGCGACTTATAACACCTACACGCATGAAACATGCACATGCGTATGCAAAAATGAAACAATGAAATTAAGAAGCTTCGCTTATTTCCACATAATTAAGCTTGAAAATGTTTATTTATAACATGTATTTCCCAGACCATGGTTTTCTCCTCTTGTGAATTTTAATACACTTTTAGAAATTTACTGCTAGCATTAAATTTTAGAATATTATAATACTGTACAGCAAGTCACCACAATATGTCTAAATGCAAAAGGTACAGGCCAAACCATTCCAAACTAATCCGAAAACAAATCAAGATGGAGCTCAATTCAGTATATTTTCAACAAACCAACACAACATATGAGAACTTGAAGAAGGTGTTCAAGTGTTGTTTACTTATGCACACACAGAAAATAATTAAATCCAATAAATCAAGATACCCAATATTTTTAGCAATTAATTTACTTGAATCTGAATTTGTGAGAAAGTCTCACCTTGAAACTGGAAATGCGAAGATGGCGATGGCTTCGGGTAGAGGTAGGTTCAATGGACAATAAGCTCGACTTTAAGGTGGAGGCGATGGGAGCAGCGAGCTTCAAAGCGGTGTCGAGATGGACAATAGAGACTTCGACGGTCAGTTTATAAAAGGTACGATTTGAGTTTCTTTTTAAAAAAAAAGGAGAATGGCGTCTGAAGGTTTCAGAAAAATGTGGGGAAAGCAGCGCACAAGCAAACAAGAGTGATGAAGAAAATGAATTAAAAAGGAGGGGAGAAAGAATCAAAAGGTGTATGTGGTTTTGAGGAATTAGTGGATATGAAGACTACCTATTCCATCGTTCCATTCAAAATGTGAATGAACCAATATATCTAAACATTCAAAAACAATGCCATAGCTCAACGTACGTGTAAAAAAAAATTATCTGTTGTGTTAAAGGTTTTTTTTACACGCATGAACATAAGACGTTAGTGGGAAGGTAGAGAAAGGCATTTGCATGCCAGTGTGCCAATTAAAGTTCAGGTGGAAAAAGGATGCCAGTTTTGTTTCAAGTTATGTTGCATATACTTCATCTACTTATTTTGGTCTTTTTTTTCCTCTTTCATTTTGTATATGTTTTTACCCTTTTTGTCAAACTAACATTACCCTCACGCAGACTATACATGCAAATAAAGCATCGAAGTTTATAATGAGATGTCAGCTGACAGTTTACATATGTAATATAGGGTACAACGTTATGTTGACCTGTAACCCTTGTAAAATGTTTAGTTGGGCCATATAACTATTACTTATTCTATTGGCCCACTACCATAACGATAAATATTACATGTTATGTACAAACTAGTATCTGAATTCTGCAATACAAAAATTTACTCTTACGCATTACTCTTTCTTACAATCATCAGAACTTCATTTCAGTGCAAATTCTTTCTTGGTATCGGAGCTCACTTCCATTGCTTAACAACATACTGATCCTGAATTGTGTCCAATCTTAATTCTTCACGCTGCAATTGGTGTGAATTATCTCTCCTTAGTTAGATTTCATCATAGGAGAGAGAAGAGGCATTATGTTCTTCAGTGCCTCACCTACAACTGATTTAGATCATATCAGATAATCTGCTGATCTACACTCAAATTGTGGCTGCATCAGATTCATAGGCCACCAGTCTTCTTTTTTTTGAATCAAGAAACTTCAAGAAGTGAAGAAAACAGTTCAAGAAAACCACTGTGCAACTGTTCTTGATTCAGTGTTGAACATCCGCAGTTTTTCTTCATGGCAAACAACAACCCCTCATCGGGATCAATTAATGTTTCTGGTCCTCAAGAAGAGACAAGTGCTGCAGACAAGTTAATCAAGACAATAGTTAGCCCTCAATCTCAACGCATCACGGTGCAACTGGATGAAAATAACTACCTATTATGGAAACTACAAATCGAAACTGCACTAGATGGCTATGGTCTTTATGGGTACAATAGCCACACCAGCCCAGTTTACAACAAACCAAGAAAATCGGGTAATCCCTAATGATGAATACATTAAGTTTCATAGGCAAGATAGATTGATTTTCATGGCTACCGTCATCTATAAGTGAGAAAATACTTCCACAAGTAATAGGTTGCAAAACATCATTTGAAATATGGCAAAATATTGAAGAAAGGTTTAATAACCAATCATATGCCAAGATCATGCATTATAAAAGGCAATTGCAGAAAATAAGAAAGGAAAACAGTACCATGAGAGAGTACTTGAGCAAAATTAAGTCATTATGTGATATGCTGGAAGCAGCTGGTCAAAAGCTTCAAGAATCTGAACAAATTCTCATTATCTTGAATGATTTAAGTGTTGAATATGAAGCAGTCGGAGCTATCATATCATCATAAAGACAGTTTTCATCAATGGATGATGCACACTCTATATTACTGTCATATGAAGCCAGAATAGAAAGCAAGAGAGAACAAGAAAATGACTTGAATATCAATTATGCGGCAACAAGCTATAAAAACAAAAATCAGAATAACACCAATAGAGTTGAACAACCAACACAGAGAGGTGGTTATTTAAATCGTGGAAGAGGCAGAGGAAGATAGAGTAATAACAACAATAGACCCAAATGTCAAATTTGTGAGAAAATTGGCCACACAGCAGGAAGATATTATTTTAGATACAGTCCTAATTATGCCAATGGTCAAGGTCAAAGTAATCAAAGGGGGTCAAACATTAGTGCTAATGTTGCTCAAGCCCAATCAGACAATAATAAGCAATCATAAAATTCAATAAATCAAGGGGAAACAACCAGTGTAGAACACATTAATGATGACAGTTGGTACCCTAATTCTGGAGCAACAAATCATATCACAAACAATCTTGAAAACTTAAATCTTGGTGGCAGGGAATATAAAGGTAATCAATCTATTAGTATGGGTAATGGTAAGTGCATCAATATATCCCATATTGGCAAGGGAAGCATTAGAGGTAAAAGACAACTATTTTTACATAAGTTATTACATATTCCCAAAATCAAGAAGAGTTTAATCAGTGTCTCTCAATTTGCTAAAGACAATAACATATATTTTGAGTTCTATTCTAATTATTGTTTGGTTAGAGACATACTAACCAAAGATGTTTTGTTGCAGGGTGATGCAGTCAATGGATTATATAAATTTAGATTTAATGACTGTAATAAATATGGTGAACTACAACTCTGTTGCAACATTGTTGACGATTCTAAAGTCAGTACCGATGCTGATAATAAACTGACTATTGAAATGTGGCACTGAAAACTAGGTCATCCTAGTTTGGACATAGTAAAGAAAATTCTTCTTGATAATAAAATTTCATTTAGTAATGTCAAGTCATCTCATATATGCACCTATTACCAAATGGGAACAGTCATAAGTTACCCTTTTCTAAGTCATTAACATGCTACAAACCATTTCAACTTATTACAGCTGACATTTGGGGTCCAGCACCAATAAGTTCAGATTTTGGATATAAATATTATATATCATTCATTGATGCATGCATTAGATATACATGGTTGTTTTTACTAAAGTCAAAGGCTGAATCCCAATTATTAATTTTATTAAAATGATTCAAAACCAGTTTAATTTCACTATCAAAATATTTCAATCTGATGGTGGCGCTGAGCTCAAACCAATCATTGGTTTCTTTCATGGAAAGGGCATAACACATAGAATAATATGTCCTTACACATCAGAACAAAATGGGTTAATTGAGAGAAAACACAGACACATTGTCGAATCTGGTTTAACATTACTCGCAAAATCTTCTCTACCCCTAAAATTTTGGCCATAGGCATTCAGTTCATCGGTGTATTTAATAAACAGAATGCCTACCAAAGTACTTAATGGAATGAGTCCATTAGAGAAGCTTTATAACACTAAACCGGATTACACAAAACTTAAAATGTATGGCTGTCTGTGTTTTCCCTATTTAAGACCTTATAGTTCCAATAAACTTGACTTTAGATCAAAACCATGTACTTTCATTGGCTACTGTTCTAACCAAAAAGGTTATAAATGCATTGATGATAGTGGTAGAATCTATATCAGTAGGCATGTTGTATTTAATGAAAATATATTCCCATATAAAGAAGAAAATTTGAAAAATTCAAGGAAAGTTATCAATCCAAAGGTAGCAATACCTGAAGTGCCAAATTTAGGCATCAGTGGGAATAAGGAAGATGATTTCATGACTGGTGATGCTCAAAATGATCTGCAACATAGTCCAGGCCACAGTGAACCACTTAACCTCGCCAATGAATCATCTGTCCCAAGTGACAATAATCAAAGAATGTCAGAAGATGATAATGATACTGTGATGAGTAGAAGCAATGAAGCAAGCTCCTCTGAAAATAACTCACAACAAAGAGAAACTAAAAGCTCACCATCGAATCCCATTAAACCTCAAACAGGTCACCCAATGATAACAAGAGCTAAGAGTGGTATTTTTAAACCCAAAACATATTCAGTCGTTGTCACCACTGAAGAGCCAGTAAATTATGACCAAGCTGCCAAAAACCATGCTTGGAAGAAGGCGATGCAGGAGGAATACAGTGCATTAATTAAAAATAATACATGGGAACTTGTATATCCTCCATCAAACAAGAACATAATTGGTTGCAAATGGACATACAAGTTTAAGAAAAACTCTGATGGTACTATAAACAGACACAAAGCCAGATTAGTGGCTAAGGGGTTCACTCAAGAATATGGGTTTGATTTCAATGAAACCTTCTCTCTAGTGGTCAAGACATCTACTATCAGACTCATATTTACTGTGGCATTATCAAAAGGGTGGAAAATAAAGCATTTGGATGTCAACAATGCCTTTCTGAATGGCATATTACAAGAGGAAATATATATGCAACAGCCATAGGGGTTTATACAAAATCCAGATCAAGTTTGCAAATCAAACAAGGTAATTTATGGCCTAAAACAGGCACCTAGAGTCTGGTTTGAAAGGCTAAAGTCAACTCTAGGAACCATGGGATATCACCCAACTAAATCTGACCCCTCTCTCTTTGTTAAATTTAGTAACTCATCAGCATCATACATACTAATATATGTGGATGATTTACTTGTTATAGGATGCAATGAAGAGGAAATCAATCATCTAGCAGTATACTTAGATAAGCAATTGTCTATCAAAAATTTGGGTGATGTGTCATATTTTCTAGGAATAGAAGTCAAAACGAAGTCAGAATCCGAGATACATCTCTGTCAAAAGAAATATATTTTAAAACTGCTTTTCAAGACTAAAATGGATGGTGCTAACTCACAATCTACACCAATGATATCAAATTAGCATCTTTCTAAAAACAAGGGAGAAGCCATAATTAATATTAAAGAATATAGGAGTGTTGTAGGTGCATTACAATATGCAACTATAACACGACCTGATATCTCATTTAGTGTTAACAAAGTCTCACAATTTATGCAGAATCCGCTTAACGAACACTGGAAGGCTGTCAAAAGGATACTCAGATATATCAAAGGCATAATCAATCATGGCTTAACACTAAAGAATAGTAAGCAGTTCAATATTACAGCATATGCAGACTCAGATTGGGCATCAGATGTGGATGATAGAAGATCAGTGACTGGGTACTGTATTTATGTTGGTGACCATCTAATTTCATGGTGTTCAAAGAAGAAACCAACAATTTCAAGGTCCAGTGCAGAGGCAGAATATAGAAGTTTAGCCAATACTACTGCCGAAATACTTTGGTTACAATCTATGCTTAAAGAACTAAAATTGACCGTTGAAAGGAAACCAATGGCATGGTGTGATAATCTGTGTGCAATTTACATGTCTACAAATCCTATACAACACGCTAGAACAAAGCACATCGAAATCGACATATATTTTGTTCGAGAGCAGGTTCAAAAAGGAAATCTATTGATCAATCACGTACCAACTTATTATCAGAGAGCATACATCCTTACAAAGTCATTATCAGCAAAGAATTTCAATCGTCATAGATATGAACTAAAAATCAAAGAATGATACAACCTGATGTGCTGAAGCCTTTGACTTGCATCTATTTGAGTAGATCTGAAGCTCTCCTTGATTCAATTACATATGGCATGTTGTTTGAAGCTGGAAGCCTCCACCTTTCTCTCTCGTAAGCAAATTAGGGTCAATTCGCAACTATTTGAGAAGATCTGAAGCTCTCCTTGTTTGGATTATCCTCTACATGTTGTTTGAAGCTAGAAGTCACCATCTTTCTCTCTCGCAAGCAAATTATGGTTCCTTGTTTCCCTAACCCTAATTTGAAAGGGGAAAATAAAGCATCAAAGTTTATAATGAGATGTCGGCTGACAGTTTACATACGTAATATAGGGTACAACGTTATGTTGACTTGTAACCCTTGTAAAATGTTTAGTTGGGCCATACAGCTATTACTTATTCTATTGGCCCACTACCACAACTATAAATATTACACGTTATGTACAAACCAGTATATGAATTTTGCAATACAAAAATTTACTCTTTCACATTACTCTTTCTTGCAATCATCAAAACTTCATTTCAGTGCAAATTCTTTCTCATGCAACTTGAATGAATGCATGTGAGGGAAACACATGCACTTGGAAGGATGGAAGAAAAGCATCATGGAAGGATGGAAGTAAGAAAGCTTGTTTTATACAACAAAAATGTCCATTTACTACACTTTTGGAAAACGAAAAATTAAATGGGTGGTTTATTAAAACAACAGGATGGGTTTTGCAGACCCAAAATGACTAGAAAAGTATGCAGGACCCGAATATGGACACATAGAACTCAAATGGCTTTGTTTCAAAAATGAACCGTGCAAGCATTTTCACAATTCCAGCACGAACCGAGCATCGAAACTGACAAATGAATATATTGCGCTAATCAGCGCGATGAGACGGACATAATGATATATAATTTGCAGTGTCCCAATGCTTCGTTCAAAAACTCGTTACGGACCCCTTTAAACGTAAAATCTGGATAGGAAAATGGAGTCCAAAACGTCTAATTTTCGCAAAATGAATTTCACCGTTGGATTCACGATAACGATTGAATTATTTTTCATGTTTGTCCGAACTGGTTTCAGAGAGATTTTAAAATCGCTAAAATTTAAACTATTATGCGCAACTTTGCACTGAAAATTGCGCAACCGACAAACATTCAAGTTTTCCAATGAAATTTTCACAGCTGCTATTTCTCACTGTAAATGTTTCAAATTTCAAATTTCAGATTCTCGTTATGAAAAATAATAGAATATTTTCAAAATAAAAATTCAATTTAAATCGGATTTTAAATTGTTAGAAATAACTGGTTGCTACATAAACTGATTCAAACGAAGTGACTAAAATTTGACGTTTCTAATTTAAATCACTTCTAAATGAAAATAACAAATTTCAAACATCAATATTTCATTATAAATCGATTTCATGGTTTAAACCAATATATTCTAAGTTACGTTTATCATTTAAATGCTTATTTAATAACCATTTTAATTCAATAATGAAATTTAATTCAATGACTTAAATGGTCAAAATTAATGGGATGTAACAATAAGTTGAGTGATTATGTGGCAGAGCGCTTGGCACTGGCGGTGGGGCAGCAGGTGCTCAGGATGATCTATGGAAGTCGGTTTTGGTGGTCGCATTCATTTTTAACGTTTGACACCGTATTCATCAATGGTGAGTAATTTGCATTAATGGTAACTAGGATGGTGACATGACATTGGTCGGATGTGCAGGTGACACAAGAAGTGGTGGGAGCATCGACAAGGAGATTGGTGGGCCTAGTCGCTTGTGCATGTGCATCTATGTTCATGTCTTCCTTTCTTTTTGTGAGTTACAGGTTTTTGCTTGTGTGTTTTGCCTGGAAAGGGGAAGTAAGAGGAAGGGGTTGGGCTATCTTATTTTTGTTTAAGCTGGGCCTTATGTGCTGTAAATGTGCTTAAGAAAAAGTTTTTTTATTTTCATAAATAAGATTTTTAAATTTTAAAAACGAAAATTAGTTAGAAAAGATAGGAAGGAGGAACGCCTTATGCATGCATTACGTTCTTGCCTGGAGATAGTGTTTTGCTTTCTTCTTCATGACCTGGGGAAGAGTGTGGAATTAGTTAAATATAATTGTTTAACTGTAGTTTTATAAATAAGCAAAATAATAATAATAAAAGAATTGAGTCTTAAAAAACAAATTATATGTATTAAGATCTGGTATCAAGATTTTTCATTATTTCTTTGATATTTCTTCGTTCTCAAGTCAAGCATATCGAAGTCATTCCTGCTTTATTCCCATGGATATTTTCAGGTTATAGTTCAGTGTCTTAATCCCAAATCAAAAGGACTAGTATATCAGGATGGACATACATATCAGGTGTATTCCTCTTTTACCTATTTGATATCCATAGTTTAAATTAGCCTGTCCCCATAGCCATGCTAACCGACTTGATCATGTAAATCCTTACCTTCACATTATAACTATATCACCATGTTCAATCAACTTGTTCATGTCACCCTAAAATCTTCAATTATTTTCGTTTGTTTAAAGCTTAAACATAATCATCGTACTCTTGTTTAGCCTTAGTTTCAAAATTATTCCTACAGGTATAATTCTAAAATTTATCTTGATTACTGTAAACTAAATTATGCCATCTTCAGATCATACATGCTTAATGGTGTAATTCTACAATTTACTGAACCCAAAGGATATAGGGTTAAAGCATATTTCTAACAAAAAATTATCATTTTTTCATCCTTGGCCACAAATTTGTTTTAATACCTAGGGTACTACATATAATTGTCAATCACATATGATCGTCAAAAGAGAGCAAAGTTATGGTACATAATGGGATAATATATTATGAAATTGGTAGCAATGCTAGAATAAATTATGCAATGCTGAAATAAATAAATTTTAGATTTATTTAATTTGCTAACAAATACAGTGAGAACTGATGAAACTTGGTTTATATTAAGAGATGTGGGTTGTGGCCCATGTTAGGAATATGTAAAATGGAATTACGTTATACTATTGTCTTTCTCTGCAATGTTTTGGCCGTTCTCAGTAACCTATGGTTTGTGGTTTTACTTGAATCCGTGTGTCAATTTTGTATAGCAGTATCACTAAAACTTGGTGTGCTCCGTGATGCAGTTCGATATGTAAGTCTGGCAATAGAAGAATGTACTAAATTAATGATGGATGCATATGAGGCGAGATTATTAATTTGATGAAATGCACCGCTGGTTAGTATTTATAGAATTTATGTATTTTTAGTTTGTCAACTTTTCCCTAACGTATATAATTCTGTATCTCTTTCATTTTAAAAACTAGATTAATTTTAAAAGTATTCAATGACTTTCATTTATACCCCTTGTTATTCAGTTTTGTGTTAGTCTGCTGTTAATGATATACATGTCCATCCACATTTGTTACATTTTGCAAGTGATGAACATAGATGAAGCAGGTCACAAATTTCAGTTGTTAGTTCATTTGAAAACTAAATTGAGTCTACAATACAACATATGGTGAAGAAGAAAATTTTCACTAGATAACTGAAAGAACTTCAACCAGCTTTTTATGCTTGTAGTGAGTTATTAGTTTTGTATTAGTCTTATGGAAATGATATAGATGTCCATCCCCATTTGTTATATTTTGTAAGTGATGAACATAAATGAAATAAATTGCAAATTTCAGATGTTAGTTCATTTGAAAACGGAATTGAGTCTGCAATATAACATATAGTGAATAAGAGGAATTTCACTGGATAATTAGAAGAACTTCAGCCAACCTTTTATGTTTTCAAGTATTTTTGGGGATCCAACCATGCAAACATTTGTAAGCACTCGTGAGTCCTTTATGAAATACAATTTTGTTTAACTTTAGCTCTAGTACAGAAATATTTTAACTTTAGCTCAAGCTAAATGAATTTGATCATAAAACGATGTAAAGCGGACCCTGAGGTCTAAATCATTAACTATCTAACTATACCAATGGTATGTCAGTAAGTGCAGTCCTTGAGTGCTATATTGTTTTTTTATGCATAGCGAGGATGCCTTAGATCTACTTTTGAACAGGTTTACAAATACCATATTATTTATTTAACTGTATTAACAAAAGAGGGTTTATTTGGATATCCATGGTGATGACATGAACTTTGTTTGGTTGACTTAACAATATGCAGGTGATTTTAGAGTTGATTTGCTTGAGTTAAGCTGAGTTATAAAGTTAGGCGGAATAAGTTCCTGAAAGTACTTTAGTTGAAAAATTACTGAAGACCGTTCAAAGTCAAATCCATGTCTCTTAATTCAAGATTTTCTTACGATAGACCAAGCTATGAGTGTTGTTACGAGGCCAGGTAATTTTATTCAGTTTGCTTCAATTCAAATATCACATTCTAAATGAAACAATATCTGATACTGCTAAATTTGCCAGTTGTTACATGTAACAGTCAACTGGGAATGCATACAAATCCAAGTTTGAGCTTCATAATAAATTGGTATTGTTATAGCATTAAAAATTACTTACTACTTTTTCTATATGAGCATCACACTCATATACTAATTGTTAGTTTCTTACATGATCATATGTTCATAGCGCACATTGCACCCCTCAAATATTAGAAAGCACTTGCGGAACTCATTTGACAAATTAACAATGTCAACCTAGTTGTCAAAAAATTGTCAACTCAATTGCTTAAGTATTTCACATGTTCCAAAATATTAAATCATGTTCTAAGTACTTTCATATTTTATCTTGAATGCAACATGTAAACCATTGACTTCACTGTTAAAATAAAAATTTGTGGAGAAGTACTAATTTAATATATGCATAAACTTATGTCTTAATATTTTTAATGAAGTAGCTTATTTACTAATTTAATATGGATATTTATTGCATTTATAATACTAATGCATAATTAAGTTAATCGAGTTCTAATAATAATAATAATAATAATAATAATAATAATAATAATAATAATAATAATAAACGAACTAAGTTAACCAAGTTAATGAAAATCAACTAAATTTTGTTGAAATTAAACGGTTTTATAAAATTAACTAAGTTCAAGTAAACTAAATTTTATAAATAATAATAATACAGCTAATTTAACAAAGTTTTATAAATAATGATGATAATATAATTCAGTTGTTTTTAATTGTGTCACATTTTCCTTGTTTGATATTAGATTTGAAGTCTTACGAATTAACATAGTTATTTGACTATATGTCGTGCTTTCACTTATGCAGACATTGGACTTTCGATGAGTGCAAGGTTAAACTTTTATCAAGTTGGTTTGCACTTGTGCATAGAGCAAAAAATTATGGGTAATCAAACACTTTGTTAAACTAGTTAAGTATAACATTTCACTAGCACATTTGAAACTGTTTATATGAAAATTAACATATACTCTGAAACTCAGCCCGTTTGAAATTGATATATAGTAAATTATACTTGTATGTAAATTATCAAGACTTGTATGTAATTCTAACTGTTGACCGTCATACTTATGTGCAGGTAATTAGCATTTCTGAAGTATAGAACAATTGCATCGAATAACCGTCTGTAATTAAACCATGAACAAAACTTTAACTATTATGTATTATGATATTTTGTTCGTATTAGTTGTGTGCACTTGTTTGTCAACGGTTGTGGTGTATGTATTCGTTTATTTTTTCGAAACACTACTATTGAAATGACTACGAATTGTATACTTGATTATGCAGTTAATGTGTTCTTTTAATTATTTAAATATGGTGATTATCAATGTTGGTTTGAAAACGATAATTATGTGACTGATTATTGGTTTTAATATCGTTATTATATACAAGTGATTGTTGGAAATGATATAAGTTATTAACAGTGAAGAGCGGAGATTAAAAGGCATTTTACATCAATTAATAAGTTTTAGTAGCGTTTCAAAAGTGCTACGGGAAAAAAAAGCAATTTATAAAAGATGTATAGTAGGACAGATAAAATGCTGCATGTCACACCCCAGGTCCGTTAAAGTCACTCTTTAAGAGAATGCATTAAGTTTCGTGAAGCGTTATAGGTAAACAAAAATATTACAAAACAGATATAAAATAACAGCGGAATTTAAAACTTTATTAAGTAGAAAACATCGTGGTTCAAAACATAGTTACATCAAGAGTCTGAAACACATAAAACCCTATACATCATCTTAAAAACTTCTGTCTTGAACTAAAATCATCAGAGTACGATAAATAAAGAAGCATAATCCCCAAAATATAGCCGTAGTAAAGAAGATACGAAATCAAACAGTATATCTAAGCAGCTCCAAGCAGAATGAAACAAGAATCCTGATCAAGCTTGAGTATTCCCACCCTGAGAACCAGGGTGAGGGGGGCGTGGAAATGGAAGAGAAAGAAGAGGAAACAAAATGGGTCAGACATAAATTTGGCAAGTCCAATTTAGAAGCATCATGATAGACCCATAAATTGGATAAGAGAGATAACAACATATAAGGCAGGTATGACGAGGTAAACAGGATAAACTGAACAGAACAGGCATTACGCTTCTTTAATACTTTCTCTCTGCACCATTACAAGTATAACAAGAATAAGATGATCTCCAACAAGTACAAGATGGTAGACTTAGGCGTACTTCTAGTGAGAGGTTTTACCCCCATACAATAACAAGTTGCCCAACTGAACTTACCGGTGCTAACCCTAAGGATAATAATGGGCACCTAACCAAGCAAGACTAGATGTACCCTTATTACTACCTCAATCGATCGGCTCCTTAACTCCGTAGATACCCTGTGCTGGCCTCACAGTAGGATGTATCACTTCCTAACTGGCAACCCTCCATTTCCAGGATATTCACTATCATATCTACTGATGTCATAGCGTCTTATCTTCCCAAGCAGGCGGATCCATGCACGTACATGAGCCCGATTGAACGCCCGTCAGACACCTCATGACAACCCCAAACTTCCGTAGTATGAAAGTAAGGATAATCATAGGAGCATAACATAATTACAACAATAGCAAATCTCAGATAATAGCATAACACATAAATCATTGCAGCGGAAATAAGAATGTCATCACAACGTAACATCAAAGACATCAGAGTACGCAGTACAGGATACACATAGCAAAATAGAAGTTTCAACAAGGAAAGAAATAAGTCTCAATCTCCACCAAATACATCAAAGATCAATAATGTCTAAATGTCTCAAAAAAACAATAAAAAGATAAAAAAGAAAAAGGTTCTTCATCTTCTTCCTTAGCAAGCTCCAGTCCAGAATGTGTCCATACCTAAACCTGTCATTTGGTTGCCTGTGTGGAAAGAGGGTGTAACATACCATGTCCATTAATGTCACTCACAAAAGGGAATGCATTAACTTTCATGGAGTATTATTGGTGTATACAATGGAATATAACAAGACAGATACATATATTGGTACTTGAAAATTTTAAAACAACTTTTATTGCAGCGGAGAAATAGTTTGGTTACAACAACATCAAAAACCAAGTACACTTGATATCCATCTTGACAAATTGTTTTCTGAGTACATAAAGTAAAAAACCATAACCCCAACATAAGTAGCCATAAAAGAGATAAACTGAACTTTACTTTCAGCAAACCAAGTGCTTCCAAAAGAGAGAGAAATAGATCCAAATCAAGCTCCACTAGCACTAGTCCCACCCTGAGAACCTTTGGGGGAGGGGGAAGGAAGAAAAGAGGCGAAAACAAAGGGGGTCAGACATAAAGTCTGGCGAGTCCAATAACTTTAACAATATAATTATTAAAGTAATTAGGATAAGGCATAAACTGGTAAAACAAGGAATGACTGTGAAATAAATGGGCACGACAAAACCAACAAGAGGAATAAGATTGCGTTCCTAATCACTATAAGATAATTACTATACTGCACCAATACTAGTCGCCCTAAAAGTTGATCCCGCCTACTGAAAAAATAATAATAATGGTAGTTTCGTGTACCCCTAGCTGTCTTCATAGGTGCCGCCTGCTCCTATCTCCACTAGTTGTACCCACTATCCTCCCCATTATAATTAAAACATTTATTCATAATATGGAAGTTGGACTCCTAGCTGTCTTCATAGGTCCTGCCTGCTCCTATCTCCGCTAGTCGTACCCACTACCTTCCCCATTCGATCGGCTCCCTAACTCGTAGATACCCGTGCTGGCCCCATAGTGAGGTGTATCACTCCTCGAAGTGGCAACCCGACACCACAAAAGATGCACGGCTTATACCTACATGATGCAACAACGTCTTACCTACCAGCCCGGGCCCACGCACGCACATGACCCCATTGGACTTACGTTGCCACCGCTAACCCGTTTTGACCTCTTACAATCAAACACAGTAAGTGTGTCCCGTCCTCGATCTAGATCGAGCTCATATAGATACTAAATGGGTTACTGGTTGAAAAGGCCCCCCCACACTTTACACAAGCTTTCCACCTATGCTTGGTCCTCACTAGGATTTCCCACTTAACTCCCTCTTATTCATGTCTTCTTACATGTTTCAACTTGGTTAAGTGTTTATAATTATATCCCACATGTCACCCATGTTACCCACTTATCAAATCAACATGTGTTATTGGTTAAGCTTGTCTTAACTCTATCCGCTTATCAGGTCAATATATATATATATATATATATATATATATATTTGGTTAAGATGGTCTTAACCCTATCCACTTATATATTATTGGTTAAGTTGGTCTTAACGCTATCTACTTATATATTATTGGCTAAATTGGTCTCAACCCTATCCACTTATCAGATCAATATATATATATATATATATATATATATATATATATATATATATGGTTAAGCTAGTCTTAACCCTATCTAGTTATATATTATTGGTTAAGTTGGTCTTAACCCTATCCACTTATATATCATTGGCTAAGTTGGTCTCAACCCTATCCACTTATTAGATCAATATATATATACACACACACACACACACACACACACACATATATATATATATATATATATATATATATATATATATATATATATATATTTGGTTAAGCTGGTCTTAACCCTATCCACTTATATATTATTGGCTAAGTTGGTCTTAGCCCTATCCACTTATCAGATCAATATGTATTATTGATTAAGTTCGTCTTAACCCTATGCACTTACCAGATTAATATATATTATTGGTTAAACTGGTCTTAACCCTACCTACTTATCAGATTATCGATTAAGCTGGTCTTAACCCTATCCACTTATCATGTTTTATGTATCATATATATATATATATATATATATATATATATCGTATAACATATTTTATTGATTTATGATTAAGTACATCTTAGTTCACAGATACATTGGTTAAGAGAATTACTCCCTAAGTTTCAATCCCGAAGACCGAAATCAACATCAGATTGGTACTCAGAGAATTACTCAACTCAACCAAACTTATGTTTGTCATTCTTATTCGTCTTTGATCAGCATTAATTAATTATTAATGCACAGACCTCTCACATTAAGTCGATTACTTGTGGTCGCTGGATATGTCAGGCGGTTCCGGGCAGACTTCCACCACAAGCCAGACATAACCTCGTGTCTAAGCATCTTGTAATTATGCCTACGACCTCTTACATTAGATTTCCGTTTGCAGTTGTTGGATGTGCCGGGCGGGTCCGGGAAATCTTATACCACAAACGAGTCTAACCTCGTGTCTTAGGCATTTATTACGTACTTAATTTATGCCTTTGACCTCTCGCATTAGACTACCGTTTGTGGTTGCTGGATTTGTCGGGCGGGTCCGTACAGTCTTATACCACAAACGAGTCTAACCTCGTGTCTTAGGCATTTATTATTACACATTACTATTCAACCCCAATTTGAATTAATATCTCTATTTCAGATTGTCGCTAACTTCCAATTTTAATCCATGTCCATAATTGTCATCTAAATTATGTCCACAGTTTTCAGGTATATAAATTATACCAATCAGTGTCTCAAATTAATTATATGCCTTTAAAGCCATTTTAAGCCAATTCACAATATTAATATTTAATATTTTCCCATTGTCCCCACGTCTTTCATACATTTAATATGAAATATGTTAGACTCGCAAATAGTCTAACTCATAAAAAGAAAAGAAACATCACAACTTGCACAACACATAAAATAGATCTAACTTGCGAATAAGAATTTTAACATAAGTTTGCATAGGCAATGGACATATAGAATATAAATTTGCATAAACTATGTACTGCCAAGGATTTAAATATAGATCTAAACATGAAATTGTGAACTTGCATATATGGGTATGGTTTTCACCTAAACTTGCATATGTGAATATGGTTTTCACCTAAACTTGCATATGGATTCCTACAAACTTGCATATGAATTTAAACATATAAACTAATATCACATGTTTTACATATAAACTCGCATATATATGTATATATATATATATTTGATTCACATATAAACTTGTGTATAATTCGCATACAGACTTGCATAAGATTCACGTACAAACTAGCATATGATTTACATCCCAAACTTGCACATAAACTGATGTCATAAAATTAACCAATTTAAACATACGTGATTGGACATATGGAATAGATCTACTAACATAAGTTAACAAAACTGTCATATGTTCACCAACAGATGATAATAAAGTTAAGTAATGTCACATGACTCAATAGACATGTTCTCATAATCCCAATTATAACTCATCATGATTAATTTATTAATTATTTTGTGAAAGCAATTGTACTCACAAAGACGGATTAGAGAAGAGAATAATTCGTTCGTCGTTTGTATTAGAATCCTGACTTGCTATTCCTAAGCTTTAAGAAGAAGAACTATTCCAGTAGTAGCATGGGGGCCAAGAGATTAATTTAGTTTAGGTTTAGAGCTTGAGTCTATGCGTGCTTATATAGAAGTTTAGATCAATATAAGCCGTTAGATTATCATAGGAGCAATCACAACCATCCAGACTAGATAGAGTTATCCAGAATTGCAACCTATGCCCTAGTGACTCAGCAACAGGTCAGAAAAGACTCAGCAACAAGTTAGAATCGTCATAATTCAGATCTTCCCCGAGGGGGTAGGTCGACCCCCAGGTCAACCCCCTGGTCGACCTGTATAGGGGAGGTCGACCCCGTGGTTGACCTGGCCTGGGGCGGGAAAAATCCCACCCAGCCCTCTTCTTTGTTTGAATTCGAATTTTGAATTAAAATCTGAGCTGTTTTAATTTATTAAAATTCCTGAAACTTCTGAGGGCCATAACTTCCTCATACGAAGTCCAATTTACGAAAACTTGGACTCTATTCCAAGTAGAATTTCGAGACGAACGCGATGACGTAACCCGTTTCCCTTAATTCTCGCTTTAACAATTAAGTATTCTTTAATTCGTTCTTTCAATAGTCATAGAAAACTCAGGGTGTTACATTCTCCCCTCCTTAAAGGATGTCGTCCCCGAAATCTTCGAGTCAAGAAGAATGTACATCCTACCATCCAGTCATCCATCTACTCATCCATCAAACACAGGCATCCATTGTCCTTACAAGATTTCTAATGTCGTATGAACATATGCAAAAAGTGTGTATATGTTCCTTATCCAACGCAAAATCAGGCGGTCTACTGATTCAGTTGACCTCCTTAATGCAAATCATGATAGTGCCATGCGTCCATTATGTATGCAAAAGAATCCTAATGATGCATATTATTTCTATATGTGTGCACAACCAATCATCTTAATGCAGCATCCATATGATAATACAACCAATATACATCCATTAATTTAAATATGCACACATATTTATATGCTGTATGAAAGTGATTAAGCCGATCTGGTGCCTAATGTGTGTGCAAATGCATCCACGAGCAACCACTAGCAAACACTTGCATCCACTAGCATCCACCAAACATAACATGTCTCAAACACATGTTTACAACCATAGGATTTTTCCTAACTAAAGATCGAAGATATAATCGCGAAGACATACTAAACGATAAGACAAGCATAAACAAAGCGGTAGAAAAAGGAGAAGTTAAAAACATACCCTTAAAAAGGAAAGGGTACAGTATACGCATCTTGTCTTCATTTTCCCAAGTCGCGTCTCCTTGATCATTTCCCATTGCACCTTGACCAACTTGACCTCCCTGTTGCGTAGCTTTATAACCTCCGATCCAAGGATGCATGTAGGGGATCGTCTAATCGAGGCATCTCACTCCACTTCCACTTCTCTAAGCCTGCTCGGCTCTACTGCTTCCGCGATATCTTGTAAACACTTCCGCAAATGTGACACGTGAAACACGTCGTGAACACCACTAAGCTCGTTGCCTCTTCTCATGTCGTTCCAAAATCTAGGACACATAACCTCAAAAGATCTTCAAGGATTCTATTCACCCCTTTCTGTCCGTCCATCTGTCTGTGGATGATAAACGATACTCGTACTTGCCGCCTTTTGCATATCACCTTTTCCTCTTGCATCGGAAACTGCTCCAAGCCCTGTCCCGCAAGCATCGGTATACACTGTGAATGGCTTACTTCCATTTGGGAAAACTAAAACTGGAGTTGTCGTCAAAACCCTCTTCAAATGCTGGAAAGCATCGTCACAGTCAACATCCCAAGCAAAAGTCAAATTCTTCTTCGTTAACCGAGTAAGTGGGGCTGATATCTTCGCGAAGTCCTTAATGAACTTCCTATAATAGCCCGTCAACCCTAAAAAGCTTCTTACTTCTATTGCGTTCTTAGGAATCTTCCAATCTGGGATTGCCACCACCTTTGTAGGATCTACAGCTATCCCTTCTGTAGAGACCATGTGTCCTAAGAACCTCACTTCTTTCCTCTAAAAATGACATTTGGAGAACTTAGCTTTGAGTTGATGCACTCGTAGGGTCTCTAAGACGTCCCTAAGATGTAGGGCATGTTCTTTTTCGCTTTTAGAGAAAATCAAGATATCGTCCACAAAGACTACCACAAGCTTGTTTAGAAACTCATAAACACTCTACTCATTAAGTCAACGAAGTATGCAGGTGCATTCGTCAAACCAAAAGGCATTACGAGCCACTCGAAGAAACCGTCAGGAGTTCTAAATGCAGCCTTATCTATGCTGTCTTCAGCCACCCTTAGCTGATGAAATCCTGTAGCCAAATCCAGCTGCGAGAAAATCGAAGCACCAACCAACTGATCGAATAAATCATCTATCCTCGGCAATGGGTGTCTGTTCTTCTTTGTGAGCTTATTCAGCTCTCTATAGTCCACGCACAATCTAAGTGAACCATCAGCCTTCGTAGCAAAAACAACTGGAGCACCCCATTTCGAAATACTTCTTCTTATGAACCCCTTCTCAAGCAACTCTTTCACTTGCTTACTGAGTTCTCTTCTCTCTCTCGGAGCCATGTGGTGCACCGGTAATGCAACTGGCTTTGCATTATCTACAAGGGATATATGAAAGTCTATCTCGTGCCTCGGGGGTAAACCCCGAACTTCATTGAAGACGTCACTAGATTCACGGACCACACGAACAGATTCCAAATCATTGTTGGACGCGTCAAGGGATTCTTGGTAGCTAAGCATAGGCAATGGACATATAGAACATAAATTTGCATAAACTATGTACTGCCAAGGATTTAAATATAGATCTAAACATGAAATTATGAACTTGCATATATGAGTATGGTTTTCACCTAAACTTGCATACGTGAAAATGGTTTTCACCTAAACTTGCATATGGATTCCTACAAACTTGCATATGAATTTAAACATGTAAACTAATATCACATGTTTTACATATAAACCCGCATATGTATATATATACTTGATTCACATATAAACTTGTGTATAATTCGCATACAGACTTGCATAAGATTCACGTACAAACTAGCATATGATTTACATCCCAAACTTGCATATAAACTGATGTCATAAAATTAACCAAGTTAAACATATGTGATTGGACATATGGAATAGATCTACTAACATAAGTTAACAAAACTGTCATATGTTCACCAACAGACGATAACAAAGTTAAGTAACGTCACATGATTCAACAGACATGTTCTCATAATCCCAATTATAACTCATCATAATTAATTTATTATTTATTTTATGAAAGAAATTGTACTCACGAATACGGATTAGAGAGGAGAATAATTCGTTCGTCGTTTGTATTAGAATCCTGACTTGCAATTCCTGAGCTTTAAGAAGAAGAACTATTCCAGCAGTAACATGGCGGCCAAGAGATTAATTTAGTTTAGGTTTAGAGCTTGAGTCTATGCATACTTATATAGAAGTTTAGACCAATATAAGCTGTTAGATTATCATAGGAGCAATCACAACCGTCCAGACTAGATAGAGTTATCCAAAATTGCCACGTATGCCTTAGTGACTCAGCAACAGGTCAGAAAAGACTCAGCAACAAGTCAGAATCGTCACAATTCAGATCTGCCCGAGGGGGTAGGTCGACCCCCAGGTTGACCCCCTGATCGACCTGTATAGAGGAGGTCGACCTCTTGGTCGACCTGGCCTGGGGCGGGAAAAATCTCGCCCAGCCCGCTTCTTTGTTTGAATTCGAATTTTTGAATTTAAATCTGAGCTATTTTAATTTATTAAAATTACTGAAACTTCTGAGGGCCATAACTTCTTCATACTAAGTCCGATTTACGAAAAAATAGACTCTATTCCAAGCAGTATTTCAAGACGAACGCAATGGCGTAACCCGTTTCCCTTAATTCTAACTTTAACTATTAAGTATTCTTTAATTTGTTCTTTTAATAGTCATAGAAAATTTAGGGTGTTACAGAGGGCACCCGAGTTTGCAAAGTGAAACAAACTACGAGTCAGTCATGGGACTGGTAGGAGAAATCTTTCCTAACTAACAATGTGGCTAATCACAGGACTACGCCGCTAACGCGGAACGGGTTTACTCCATTGGATTGCCAGTGCATAAGTTTAATAAATTTTATTTCAAAAACAACGCAATGCTTTTTAGAAAATGAAATCATTATAAGACTTAAGTCCCATCACAGAATGCAACGCAAACCGGAGGGTAAAGTTTTATCTTATAATGATCAAAAATGCTTGATACGTAGAAAATAATATTTTAATATTATTTTTAGTGTTATATGTTTTCAAAAAATACTTCAAAGTAATGTATCAATCCTAGATGGTATAGTACCACATTCTACTATGTCGCCATATATAGGTTTACAATCAAAATCGTAATGTCGTATTGGAGATTGGATTTCCATCATGAGTCAATGCTAGGGACAATCTCCTAACCAATTTGAGACACTCTAGCAATGTCTCTGGATCCCCTGCAATGAACCCTTGGATCCTACTGGGCCGGTCCATAAATATACCTTAGTGGATTGGCAATTCCTGAAGACACGTTTCCCAGTCCTATTGAACCTATAAAATGGTCACAATCGACCAATAATCTGAGGCGCCTCATTCCATCAACCATATAAGTAAAAAAAAATGTCGGACCTTGTAAAAACCCAAACACCACTTCTAGCTAGAAAGAAATGTGTGCACTCCCTGCGTTCCCTTGTCCCGTTTCCGACTCTACTGGGGTGTGAAGTTCGCGAGATAACATTAAACACAAAGCTATGCCGAAATAGGCTATGCTTTGATCATCCACAAGGCTCTGCTTTTCAACAAAAGCCTCAATCAATCGCATCTTGGCGTGCCACATTGACAATTCACGTCATGCGATCGATAACTACCAATACATAACCTCTGAGCTCGTGCGTCTCAGAGAAGGGTGTTAAGTAAGAGAATAAATTCTCCGCCACCACAGATATATATTAAATAGAAATAAATTTAATTTACATGAAATGAAATCCAATGTCAGACACACATCCATTTACATGTCCGCTCTGGGTATGAACGAAACCGGAGTCACCTTATTCCTCGTCCCGTATGTCCAATATGGAAGAGAGGTGCTCGTATATCCTTACAATCAACAAGTACGTCCAGAAAACTACCACTTTAACCCTTTACTGGTAGCTAAACAATGTCGAGCATCAGTAGTTATTCTTTCGATGTGAAGATCGCCGGTCTTCAATCGCCGTCTTTAAGATCTTCGATTTAGATCGTCGCATAATCATCTGAAATGAGATTGAACTTGGTCTTTTCAAGTGATTCTTGCATATATATATATTGTCTAAAATCATTTCATATCATTAATAGTATTTAATAACGATTTATCGCTATTTTTATATATGTATAAAATAGCTAAATTAATTTAACGACGATTCGGGTCAATAGGCGGCCCTAGCACTATTTTTATCGAAATTTAATTTACACTTGTCTCGAAATATAACCGTTGGATTTTAACAAAGTTTATATCGTTGAAAAGATCTTCCCAAAGCGGTCCTAACGGTTCCAATTTTGGGAAAATCTGACAGTTGAATCTTTAGGTATAACTGTTTAAAGTTACGCTTCCGAAACGCGAACTACCACGCGCGATTCGTTTAATTTTAATTTATATTTACATATATAACCATGTATAAATATAAACTATTCGGCGATTCTACTAACGTTTTTAATATGCCGAATAAAAGAATGTTTTTATTGGCATATCATATCCATGTACTGTCAAACAAAGTATATTTCATTTACATGGAAATTGATCCAATGACAAGTCAACTTTGCATATAAATCATAATATATGCAAATGTAAATATAAATGTATTTTTGACAGTGCATATAAATCCTAATATATGCAATGTAATATAAATGTGCTTTTAACAACGCATATAAATTCTAATATATGCGATGTAATAATTGTGATTTTAACAATGCATATAAATTCTAATATATGCGATGTAATTATAAATAGAATTTTAACAACGCATATAAATTCTAATATATACGATGTAATTATAAATGTGATTTTATACATTTCATTAAAAACAAAGTTTTTAATGTAAACATGTTTTATTTTGAAAACATGAATGTTTGTCCAACTTCTATTATTGCATAAAAAAAATGAATTTTTAATGTAAAACATATTTTTCTTTTTAAAACATGAATCTTTACCTAAATTTCTACTATTACATTAAAAGTGAATTTTTAATGTAAAACATATTTTCATTTTAAAACATGTTTTTTTTCTACATTTCTATCATTACATTGAAAAGTGAATTTTTAATGTAAAACATGTTTTCTTTTTAAAACATGAATCTTTTCACTAATTTTTAATATTAC
The DNA here is from genome assembly GCA_030737875.1 of Allium sativum. Lineage (NCBI taxonomy): Eukaryota > Viridiplantae > Streptophyta > Magnoliopsida > Asparagales > Amaryllidaceae > Allium > Allium sativum. The sequence continues at coordinate 194,628,749 of CM060910.1, read as the reverse complement.
ATTAAAAGTGAATTTTTAATGTAATCATGTTTTGATTTTAAAACATGAACACTTTTCTGATTTTTAACATTACATTAAAAATGTATATTTTTAATCAAATCATGTTTTGATTATAAAACATGTACATTTTTATTATTTTTAAAATTACATTAAAAATGTATATTTTTAATGAAATCCTGTTTTGATTATAAACATGTACATTTTTGTTATTTTTAACATTACACTAAATTTTTTTTTTAATGAAATCATTTTTTGATTACAAAACATGATTCTTTTCTATATCCTAACATTTTATTAAAATGTGAACTTTTTAATGTAATGTTCTTATTTTTTTTCTAAAACATGAACTATTCTATTTTAATGATAATTCCATAAAATGATCGAAATTTATATTTCATTTTTGTTGAATATTCTAATTCAACAAAATGACAAAATTTGATATTTCCTTTGGACTGAAAATCCTAACTCAATCAAATAACAAAAGTGTATATTTCATTTTGGTTGATAATTCTATTTCAATCAAATAACAAATGTGATGTTTTTCATTTTGATTGATAATTCTAATTCCATCAACAACAAAGGTGATATTTCATTTGATTGAAAATTCTAATTCAATCAATAACAACAAAAGTGATATTTTATTTGATTGAAAATTCTAATTCAATCAATAACAACAAAAGTGGTATTTTATTTTGATTGAAAATTCTAATTCAATCAATAACGACAAAAGTGATATTTTATTTTGATTGAAAATTCTAATTCAATCAATAACAATAAAAATGATATTTTTATTTTGATTGAAAATTCTAATTCAATCAATAACAACAAAAGTGATAAAATGTATGATATTTTTTTTTACAAATTTAATCTCAACCAAATATAATAACAGTGATACTCCATTTCTGTTGAATATTCTGATTCGAAAAAATAATAACAAAAATGTTTCATTCATTTTTATTGCAAATTCGATTATAACACAATATCACCCAAACTAACAGATCTACATTAACACATCACAAACAGATCAAATCACGTAGCATGGCATGTAGAAAATTTATAGTGGATTAATGTTAATACAATCATGATTTATTCTAATTATTAAAAAAAATGAAATAGAATTCTCACTACCGGGTTTGATTCTGAATTATTCATATCTGCAATTTTGGCCAAAATTTGATCAGCTCAGAATTGGTCCTAGTCAGTCCTGGATTGTAGATCTCGAATTCACTATCGTAACGAATCTGAAATTGTTCCGTTTCGAGTTCATATGAGTGAGATATGATTTGTTTTATATTAATAACATTTAAAATAAATTAATTTAAATAATATAATTGTAATATCAACCTTCTTCCTCTTTATCAAACACAGGCCGATGGTTTTACAGTTCCTTCGAACCTAGGGTTCGGATTTTCACGAAATCAAGAGCGCCGAATGTCGATCGAACAACACTGCGTCGTAGTGCTTGGAACGGCGCACCAGTGGACCCCACGCACGTCGAGTTCGAACTGACGGAGGAGGAGCTGATCGGTTGCGAGCAGCGGCGGTATACATGACCAGTTCTCGAAAATCGTGCCACTGGGGAGGATCCAACCGTACGGATCTGAAGGGGCTCAATCCTCTTCTAAATTGCCTTAAGAAGTGGAGGATTTCGTTGTGTGGATCAATCGATTTTAATGGGGAAGGTTGAAGCAATGTCAGCCATGGAGAAGGTGGAAGTGGCGACCATATTTTCTGTATTAGGGTTAGGTGTATACAACAATATTTATACCGTATAATTTATATTAATTAATTCTTTAATTAAGAAAATAAACTGTTAATCTATTCCAGCTCCAATTCCAACCAAACAAAAGTTGTTCCTACCTAATTGCCCCCGTTCCGGACGCAATGGGTTAGGTCCCGTCAGCCCAAACAATCGTCTTTAGCCTGTTTTCTCTAATTTAAAATTTAAATCATTTATTTAATTAATCCGATTGTATATTTAAATTCACCGGGGCCACATACGGACTTCGAAAATTCCCGAAAAATAAATCTAGCTATTTTTTGACGATATGGACCTAACAAAATTAATTTTATCGAATTTGGAGACTGTTTTAAAAATGACATTTTTAATGGTCGATCAAATTTAACGGTCGGTCAAATTTATTAATAATTTGACATTCCGGATCCGACAAAAATGGAGGTCGTTTGTAAAATGGCCTTTTATACGGGCTATAAATTATACTTTCCATAACGACTATTCTGAATATTCAACCGGCCATAACTTTTGATTCCCGCTATGAAATTTTGATTTTTCGGATTCGTTGGAAAGATATTTTTAAACAGATTTTGATATGTTTGGTTTCACTAAATTTCGTTTAATTTTGAATCATGTACATTCCGTCAAAGTTCATATTTGACTTTTCAAACTACCGTGTTATTTCTAATTCCTTTTGAAATTAAAATAAATACCTTCATTCTAACTTTGATTAAAATAATTAATCGTTATTATTTAAAATAAATTATTTTAACTATTCAAAATTCACTGAAATAGCCAAAAAAAAAATCAATTGGTTCTGATTTTCCGGGTTGTTACAATCTCCCCCACTTAAAAGCTTTTTATCCCTGAATAGGAAACAATAGTAAAGTAGGAAACAAAACGGAAAATGCAAGGTATTGTAAATGTACCTCAACACAAGAGTTACTCAGAGACGTCCACTCTGCACTTGGGATAAGCTTATTTGATGCTATCCTCAGTCTTACATGTACAGTCTCTAGGATCCCCACTCCACTGCACTTTGACTAAGTGGATCCTCTTGTTCCGGAGAACTCGGGTCTCTTTGCCAACTATTTTCACTGGCTCCCTTCTTACTGCTAAGCTCGGGGTAATCTCCAATTCTGATTGTGCTGCTTCCTCCACAACTAAATCTGGATCATGAACATGCTTCCGAAGTTGAGACACATGGAATACATCGTGAACCCCTGACAACCAGTCAGGCAACTGCACCCTATAAGCGGGAGTTCCAATCCATTCGAGAATGGGAAATGGACCAATGAATCGCGGCGCCAATTTCCCAGTCTTCCCAAATCGAATTACACCTCTCAGTGGGGAAACCCTCAAGTATACAAGATCACCAACAGATAATTCTAAATCCCTTCTTCGTGAGTCTGCATAGCTCTTCTGTCAGCTTTGAGCAGCCAGTAGTCGCTTCCTAATAAAATCAACTTTATCTGATGCTTCACGAATCATGTCGGGACCCAATACTAATCGATGTCGAGTTCCACCCAACATGCGGGAGATCTACATGGCCTGCCATATAATGCTTCAAATGGCGACATCTGCAAGCTCGCTTGGTAATTGTTATTATAAGAGAATTCAACCAAGTGTAAATGATCTTCCCATGACCCGCCAAAATCAAGAATACATGCTCGCAACAAGTCTTCCAATATGCGGTTCACCCTCTCAGTCCAGCCATCTGTCTGAGGATGATAAGCGATGCTCATATTCAACTTGGTCCCAAGCTCTTCTTGGAAAGCTTCCCAGAATTTGTTAGCAAATAACGGATCATCGTCACTAACGATGCTACTAGGAACTCCATGTAGTCTGACAATCTCTCTGAAATAAAGCTGTGCCAAACTTCGAGTTGTTCTATTAGATTTGATAAGGATGAAATGGGCAGTCTTTGTGAAGCGGCCTACAATAACCCATATGCTTTCATTGCCTTTTCTAGTCCAGGGCAAGCCATCAATAAAGTCCATAGAAATTTGGTTCCACTTCCAACCTGGAACCTCTAGCGGTTGCAACAATCCTGCTAGCTTCTGCTGATTGCTTTTGACTTGCTAGTAGTTGGGACATCTAGTAACATATATAGAAATGTCCCTCTTCATCGCCTTCCACCAAAAAGTACGCTTAAGGTCATGATACATCTTGCTTACTCCTGGATGGATGTTGAACTTAGATTTGTGACATTCATCTATAACTTCTCTTTTTAGCTCAGGAATATCAAGCACACATATTCGCCCTTGCAGTCTAAGGGTTCCCTTGCTGTCTATTTGGAAGCTTGACGCTTTGCCCTTTCGAACTCGCTCACTAATCATCTGAATAAATTTATTATCTTTCTGAAGAGCAGAGATCTTATCCATTAATGTGGGTGTAATGATAAGACTGACGATGATAAGATTGGTGCTGGCCGTATCCTTCCGGCTGTGTGCATCGGCTACTACATTGGCTTTCCCTGGTGTATATAAGATGTCCAGGTGATAGGCCGCAAGAAATTCAACCCAACGTTGCTGCCTCAAGTTTAAATCCTTTGGGTGAATAGATAATTCAAGGATTTGTTATCAGTATACGGTTTGAACTTCTCACCCAAGAGATAGTGCCTCCATATCTTTAGAGAAAATACGATGGCCATCAACTCAAGATCATAAGTGGGGTATTTCTTCACATGTGGTTTCAACTGGTGGCTAGCATATGCGACTACTTTGTCCCTTTGCATTAGCACCGCACCAATACCTTAAACAGTTAAAAGGATAACATGTTAAAATGAGATTTGTCATTAAAAAATGTCATCTCTGACATGTTTGCTTAGATAAAAGGAATAATCTTCATTGGAAGCATCTGTCCAGACTTTCAAATCCTGATTGCCATCAATAATGGTCAACACAGGAGCAGTGGTCAACCTCCGTTTCAGCTCTTGGAAAGTTGCCTCACATTCCGGTGTCCAAATGAACTTTGTATGCTTCTTAGTCAGCTTCGTCAATGGACAAGATAATTTCGAAAAATCTTTAATGAATTTCCGATAATATCCAGTCAGTTCTAAGAAGCTTCTGACTTCTGTAGGAGTGCTAGGCTGCTTCCAATCATGGATGGCTAAGGTCTTTCCTAGATCTACCGAAATGCCTTCCTTTGATACAACACGACCGAGGAATTTCACCTCTTCTTTCCAGAATATGCATTTGGAGAATTTGGCTTTCAACACATTCCTTCGCAAAATCTCCAAGACTTCTTTCAAATTCTTTTCATGCTCAGCAGTGGATTTGGAAAAGATCAGAATGTCATCGATGAACACCAGCACGAATTTATTTAAAACATCTCGGAATACTCTGTTCATCAGATCGACGAAGTATGCTGGAGTGTTGCATAAGCCGAAAGGCATCACTAGCCATTCATAAAATAAGTCTGGTCCTCTGAAAGCCATCAAAGGAACACATTCTTGGGCAATGCGTAGTTGGTGGAAACCTATAGTTAGGTCCATCCTAGAGAATACTTTCGTTCCATTCAAGCGGTCTAGCAGATCATAAATACATGGCAGCGGATATTTATTTTTCAGTGTCTGCTTATTTAGATCACGGTAGTCCACACATAGTCTGAGGGTACCGTCTGACTTTGGGACAAACACCACTGCTGCACCCAAATTTGAGAAACTAGGCCTGATCAGACCCTTCCACAAAAGCTGCTTAGTTTGATTGCTCAGCTTCTCTTTTTCTTTTAGTGTCATTCTCCGAATAGGATGCACAATGGGCCTTGCATTTGGAACTAAGTCAATCCTGAAGTCGATTTCTCTGCGTGGAGGTAAGCTGTCAACTTCTTCAAACACATCCGCATAATCTCTGACGACAGGAATATCCTCAATAGAAGCAGGAGTGACTTCTAGAGAAGACCAAGATTCTTTCCTATCTGTGGCTGAGCCGTGGCATAGATTAGCAATAATATCCCCGAACTTGGTTTTAATCCTGACTACTCTTTCAGCGCATAGTAACTCAGCCTCATACTTAGTTAGCCAATCTAGCCCAAGTATGATATCATATCCAGAAAAACTCATAACGATCAAGTCAAAAGGGAACTGGAAGTAGGAATAAGATACAGGCACTCTACAATACTAATCGAGAATAAGTGAACCTCCTATCGGACTTTGGGCCCTTATCGATTCTTTAAATTTTCTTGGTTTCAGTTTAAGCTTTTTAATCGTGTCACTAGAAATGAAACTTCTTGATGCACTAATGTTAAACAAAACTGTAATAGGAATGCTCTTAATATTAAGAGTGCCTCCTGAAACATCATTTTTACCTGCTCCCTCGGAAGAAGCCGTGCAGCCGCTCCATCATAGACATGTGCCGCTTGAGAATTCTTCAACAACGGGCAGTTTGGCTTGATATGCCCTTCTGGTGACAACTATAGCACTCCCTCTTATCCTGAGAACTTTGACTAGACCTAGACTCATTTCTCCTTGGCCTCTTGGGAGCTCAGCATTCATAGTCGAAGTGCCCCATCTTCTGACAATTGAAGCATTTCACCTTGGATTTATCCCTTTTCTTTTTCCCTTGGGGGTTGGCGGCTGAAGAGCTGCTCGCCTCTGATTTCCTGTCAGCTTGCTTTTTTTTGTTATTCTGATTCTTTTCCCGCTCCTGCTATGCATTCCTGTCACTATCCTCATAGCGGCAAGCCATCTCGATCACGTCATTAAAGGGGAGCTTGATGTGAGCAGTGACTTGTTCAGGTATTTCTTGGAAAGGCTATTGATAAATCTCTTGTTCTTCTGCATTGATTCCTCAACTAACTCTAGAGCGTAGCGTGAAAGTTCCTCGAACTTCTGAACATATTCCGAAATAGTCATATCACCCTGCTGTAAATTTGCAAATTAATCATGGAGCCTCTCAACGCCCTGGGGAGGGATATACTTATCATTGAAGAGCTCTTTGAACCTGGCCCAAGACATGTTGGCACATCATTGCCAATTTCGACTATGTCCCACCAAATTTTAGCTTGGTCTTTCAATAGCCATGTTGCCAAAAAGCGCTTGCATTGATCTTCCAATTCCGAGCCTTCAAAGATTTTCACGCAATTCTTAATCCATGCCTATGCCTCAATCATAGTCTCTCGCCTGGTAAAGGATATGCTCCTTAAGTTTCTGTACTTCTTGGACATTTTATCCAAGTCAAACGGCTGCGGGGGTGGAGGTGATGTTACATCCTCTGGAGTGGGCTGTCCCTGGGTCGTACGAGTCTCATCTCTAGTTGTGCCTCTAGCCCCACCTCGGGCTCGGGCTCTAGCTCGTGCTCTTGTGCTCATTTCTTAGTTAGTTCTGTACCATCAAGGAAAGAGTCAAACTAAGAGAAATGATAGTTTTAAAGGAAGGGTTAAAAGTAGAGACATATAATAAGATGATAATGATGTAATGACTGATTTATATGTGCTATTCTGATGTGCTCATTCTACAATATTACTAATCCTATCTTTAATGAGCTACTCGTCTTAGAATACTGGTCATTCTATCTAGACGAATTGTTCTAAAAATGTTATACTCCGAAGCTAAGGTTAACCTTTAGCTCTGATACCAATTGTGACAACCCCAAACTTCCGTAGTATGAAAGTAAGCATAATCATAGGAGAATAACATAATTACAACAATAACAGATCTCAGATAATAGCATAACACATAAATCATTGCAGCGGAAATAAGAATGTCATCACAACATAACATCAAAATCATCAGAGTACGCAGTACAGGATACACTTAGCAAAATAGAAGTCTCAACAAGGAAAGAAATAAGTCTCAATCTCCACCAAATACATCAAAGATCAATAATGTCTAAATGTCTCAAAAAACAATAAAAAGATAAAAAAAGAAAAAGTTTCTTCATCTTCTTCCTTAGCAAGCTCTAGTCCAGAATGTGTCCATACCTAAACCTATCATTTGGCTGCCCGTGTGGAAAGAGGGCACCCGAGTTTGCAAAGTAAAACAAACTACGAGTCAGTCATGAGACTGGTACGAGAAATCTTTCCTAACTAACAATCTGGCTAATCACAGGACCACGCCGCTAACACGGAATGGGTTTACTGCATTGGATTGCCAGTGCATAAGTTTAATAAATTTTATTTCAAAAACAACGCGATGCTTTTTAGAAAATGAAATCATTATAAGACTCAAGTCCCATCACACAATGCAACACAAACCAGAGGATAGAGTTTTACCTATAATGATCAAAAATGCTTGATACGCAGAAAATAATATTTTAATATTATTATTAGTGTCATATGTTTTCAAAAAATACTTCAAAGTAAATGTATCAATCCTCGAATGCATAGTACCCCATCCTACCATGTCGCCATATATAGGTTTACAATCAAAACCGTAATGTCGTATTAGAGATTGGATTTCCATCATGACTCAAGGCTAGGGACGATCTCCTAACTGATTCGAGACACTCTAGCAATGTCTCAGGATCCCCCGCAGTGAACCCTTGGATCCTGCAGGGCCGGTCCATATATATACCTTAGTGGATTGGCAATTCCTGAACACACGTTTCCCGGTCCTATTGAACCTATAAAATGGTCACAATCGACCAATAAATCCGACGTTCGCCATTCCATCAACAACATAAGTAAAAAAAATGTCGGGCCATGTAAAACCCAAACACCACTTCTAGCTAGAAAGAAACATATGCACTCCCTGCGTTCCCTTGTCCCGTTTCTGACTCTACCGAGGTGTGAGGCTCGCGAGGTAACGTTAAACACAAAGCTATGCCGAAATAGGCTATGCTTTGATCATCCACAAGGCTCTGCTTTTCAACAAACGCCTCGATCAATTGTATCTTGGCGTGTCACATTGACAATTCACGTCATGCGATCGATAACCACTAATATATAACCTATGAGCTCGTGCGTTTCAGAGAAGGGTGTTAAGCAAGAGAATAAATTCTCCATGACCACTGATATATATTAAATAGAAATCAATTTAATTTACATGAAATAAAATCCAATGTCAGACATACATCCATTTACAAGTCCGTTCTGGTTCTGAACGAAAGTGGAGTCACCTTATTCCTCGTCCCGTACGTCCAATACAAAAGAGAGGTGCTCGCATATCCGAACAATCAACAAGTATGTCCAGACAACTACCACTTTAACCCTTTACTGGTAGTTAACCAATGTCGGGCATCAGTAGTTGTCCTTTCGATGTGAAGATCGCCGGTCTTCAATCGTCGTCTTTTAGATCTTCGATTTAGATCGTCGTATAATCATTTGAAATGAGATTGAACTCGGACTTTTCAAATGATTCTCGCATATATATAGTTTAAAATCATTTCATATCGTTAATAGTATTTAATAATGATTTATCGCTATTTATATATATATATATATATATATAAAATAGCTAAATTAATTTAACGATGCTTCGGGTCAATAGGCGGCCCTGACGCTGTTTTTATCGAAAATTTAATTTACGCTTATCTCGAAATCTAACTGTTGGATTTTATCAAAGTTTATATTGTTGGAAAGATCTTTCCAAAGCGATCCTAAGGTTCCAGTTTTGGGAAAATCTGACGGTTGGATCATTCGGTATAATCGTTTAAATTTACGCTTCCGAAACGCGAACTGCCACGCGTGATTCGTTTAGTTTTAATTTATATTTATATATATAACCATATATAAATATAAACTATTCGATGATTCCACTAACGTTTTTAATATGCCGAATAAAAGAATGTTTTTATTGGCATATCATATCCATGTACTGTCAAACAAAGTATATTTCATTTACATGGAAATTGATCCAATGACAAGTCAATTTTGCATTAATCCTAATATATGCAAATGTAAATATAAATGCAATTTTGACAGTGCATATAAATCCTAATATATGCAGTGTAATATAAATGTGCTTTTAACAATGCATATAAATTCTAATATATGCGATGTAATTATAAATGTAATTTTAACAACGCATATAAATTCTAATATATGCGATGTAATTATAAATGTGATTTTAACAACGCATATAAATTCTAATATATGCGCTGTAATTATAAATGGAATTTTAACAATGCATATAAATTCTAATATATGCGATGTAATTATAAATGTGATATTATCCATTTCATTAAAAACAAAGTTTTTAATGTTAACATGTTTTATTTTGAAAACATGAATGTTTGTCCAACTTCTATTATTACATAAAAAAAAATGAATTTTTAATGTAAAACATATTTTCTTTTTAAAACATGAACCTTTACCTAAATTTCTACTATTACATTAAAAGTGAATTTTTAATGTGAAACATATTTTCATTTTAAAGCACGCTTCTTTTTCTACATTTCTTTTATTACATTAAAAAGTGAATTTTTAATGTAAAACATGTTTTCTTTTTAAAACATGAATCTTTTCACTAATTTCTAATATTACATTAAAAGTGAATTTTAATGTAATCATGTTTTGATTTTAAAACATGAACACTTTTCTTATTTTTAACATTACATTAAAAATGTATATTTTTAATGAATTCATGTTTTGATTATAAAACATGTACATTTTTCTTATTTTTAACATTACACTAAAAATGTATATTTTTAATAAAATCATGTTTTATTAAATGTGTACATTTTTCTTATTTTCAACATTATATTACAAATGTATATTTTCAATGAAATCATATTTTGATTATAAAACATGATTCTTTTCTATATCCTAACATTTTATTAAAATGTGAATTTTTTATTGTAATGTTCTTATTTTTTTCTAAAACATGAACAATTCTATTTTAATGGTAATTCCATAAAAAGATAGAAATTTATGTTTCGTATTTGTTGAATATTATAATTCAACAAAATGACAAAATTTGATATTTCCTTTGGATAGAAAATCCTAACTCAATCAAATAAAAAAGTGTATATTTCATTTTGGTTGATAGTTCTATTTCAATCAAATAACAAAAGTGATATTCTTCATTTCGATTGATAATTCTAATTTCATCAACAACAAAGGTGATATTTCATTTGATTGAAAATTCCAATTCAATCAATAACAACAAAAGTGATATTTTATTTGATTGAAAATTCTAATTCAATCAATAACAACAAAAGTGGTATTTTATGTTGATTAAAAATTCTAATTCAATCAATAACAACAAAAATGATATTTTTATTTTGATTGGAAATTCTAGTTCAATCAATAACAACAAAAGTGATAAAATGTATGACATATTGTTATTACAAATTTAATCTCAACCAAATATAATAACAGTGATACTCCATTTCTGTTGAATATTTTGATTCAACAAAATAACAACAAAAATGTTTCATTCATTTTTATTGCAAATTCGATTATAACACAATATCTCCCAAACAAACAGATCTACATTAACACATCAAATACAGATCAAATCACATGGCATAGCATGTAGAAAATTTACAGCGAATCAATGATAATACAATCATGATTTATTCTAATTATTAAAAAAATGAAATAGAATTCTCACTGTCGGGTTTGATTCTGAATTATTTAGATCTGCAATTTTGACCAAAATTTGATCAGCTTAGAATTGGTCCTAGTCAGTCCTGGATTGTAGATCTCGGACTCGCGATCGTAACAAATCTGAAACCATTTCGTTTCGAGTTCATATGAGTGAGATATGATTTGTTTTATATTAATAACATTTAAAATAAATTAATTTAAATTATATAATTGTAAAATCAACCTTCTTCCTCTTTATCAAACACAGGCCGATGGTTTTTCAGTTCCTTCGAACCTAGGGTTCGGATTTTCACGAAATCAAGAGCGTCGGACGCTGATCGAACAACACCGCGTTGTAGTGCTTGGAACGGCGCACCAGTGGACCCCACCCACGTCGAGTTCAAACTGACAGAGGAGGAGCTGATCGGTTGCGAGCGGCGGCGGTTTACAGGCCTGGTTCTCGAAAATCGTGCCACTAGGGAGGATCCAACTGTATGGATCTGAAGGGGGCTCGATCCTCTTCTGAATTGCCTTTAGAAGTGGAGGATTTCGTTGTGTGGATCGATCGATTTTAATTGGGGAAAATTGAAGCAATGTCGGCCATGGAGAAGGTGGAAGTGGCGGCCAAATTTTCTGTATTAGGGTTAGGCATATACAACAGTATTTAGACCGTATAATTTATACTAATTAATTTTTTTAATTAAGAAAATAACCCGTTAATCTATTCCAGCTCCAATTCCAACCCAACAAAAGTTGTTCCTACCCAATTGGCCCCATTCCGGACGCAATGGGTTAGGTCCCGTCATCCCAAACAATCGTCTTTAGCATGATTTCTTTAATTTAAAATTTAAATCATTTATTTAATTAATTCGATCATGTATTTAAATTCAACGGGGCCACATACGGACTCCAAAAATTCCCGAAAAATAAATCTAGCTATGTTTTGACGATACCAACCAAACAAAATTAATTTCATCGAATTTGGAGGCCATTTGAAAAATGGCCTTTTAACGGTCAATCGGATTCAACAGAAATTATCGAATCGCAGTTTAATTTACTACGCTCACAAATTAATTCAAAAATTCTGGAAAATTAAATTTAGCAATAATTTGACATTTCGGATCCGACAAAAGTGGTTTCGTCAAAAACGGAGGTCGTTTGTAAAATGGCCTTTTATACGGGCTATAAATTATACTATATTCCATAGCGACTATTCTGAATATTCAACTGGTCATAACTTTTGATTCCCGCTATGAAATTTCGATTTTTCGGATTCGTTGGAAAGATATTTTTAAATAGATTTAGATATTTTTTGTTTCACTAAATTCCATTTAATTTTGAATCCTGTACATTCAGTCAAAGTTCAGATTTGACTTTTCAAGCAACCATGCTATTTCTAATTCCTTTTGAAATTAAAATAAATACCTTCATTCTAACTTCGATTAAAATGAATTTTTAATTGTTATTATTTAAAATAAATTATTTTAACTATTCAAAATTCGCTGAAATAGCCAAAATAAAAAAAATTAAATTGGTTCTGATTTTCCGGGTTGTTACACACCTTTTCCCAAGTGACCTCTATAATCAGCTTAGTAAGCATGCCCCAACTCCGACCAAGTTCAGAGTACTCGTCTGATACCTATATGGGTTACTGACCGAAATGGATCCCACACACCAGATGATACAAGCTTCCCTCTGTGCATCCCCACTACTAGGATTTCAACAGGTTATGCCTACCAGTGTAACAAGATTGCATAACCCCACGGGTTAAGTTTGTGGGCCTATATATAAATACTACCCACTGCCCCAAGTTTTACTTAACCCTCCCACTGATCCAAGCAAGTTTACTTAACCACTACTCAAGTTAACATGTTCATGTAATCCCTACGGATTCAAACAGGTTAAGTATTACAAGTTCATTACCATTTATTTATTTATGGTTATAATGCGCTAGACCTCCCACATTAAGTCTACCACTTGTGGATGCTGGATATGTCGGTCGGGTCCAGGAGGACTTCTTCCACAAGTTGGACTTAACCTCGTGTCATAGCACTGTCATGTGTTTATGCACTTAGACCCCTCACATTAGATTTACCACTTGTGGACACTGGATATGCCGGTTGGGTCCGGGCAGACTTCTACTACAAGTGTAAACTAACCTCGTGTCTAAGCGCGGTTACAGTTTCTAATTACTGTAAATCTAGGCATTTTCATTACGTAACAATTATTCCTATTTCATTATAGGTTTTCATACCCCTTTTCCAAGTCATATCCATCGTGTACCATATGCCCCCAAATTAAGATCTTTAATCACAGTTGTGTTTATGCTCCAAATCCATATTCATGTTTTCAATTCAAGTTATGCCCCAAATTTCCCAATACAAGTTATGCCCCAATTTTAACGTTTCCCTTCATTCCCAATTTCACGCATTCGCATATTTCTACGGTATGTCTAGGCTCAAAGGTAGCCTGGCTATAAAATAAAAAGGGAAAAGAAGAAGGAAAGAGAACAAAAATAAGCATAATAATAAGATAGACATATAATGGCAGAAATAGGCATAGCAACATAATAAGCATATAGTGACAGAATTGGGCATAATAACAAGATAGGCATATAAAGAACAGATATGATGAACATGTGATAACAGAACTGATTAGGCATAGTGACATGATTAAGCAAACTAACATACTAGGGACATCATAAACAAACATGATGAGATCTAAACAGTGAATTGGATATACAAATAATGGCAAATCTGATATGATAAATAGGTTTAGGCTTAGATCCAACTCATAAACATGTCAAGATTAACTTTTAGATGTTTATATCTAAAAATAGCATAGACTCACTGTGATTGGATCTAAAGAACAGAGAATTAATCATAAATGTTGTAGCACAAATCTCTAAATTTGTCCAACTCTTGTTGCTAAAGAAGAATAGGCTAGATGAGACTGAGTTGGGGTAGCACCTCATTGTCACCATTGATTTAGATGAATAAAACAATGGGATTAAGGTCTTATTTATAGCATAGGGTCAACGAATCTAGCCAAGAATTCAATCCACGCACGCAGGAATTAATCTGGTTCGGATCTGGGGGGTGTCGACCTGAGTGTCGACATGGGTGTCGACACCCCCTTATGGTGTCGACCTATAGGTCGGCACCTATAGAGCTGGGGTCGACCCCCAACGGGTCTGATTCCCGCACTGTCCCGCCTTCGATTTCTGATTTTCTGGAATGTTTATTTTATATATAATTAGCTTATATATATGTTTAAACTTCAAACCTTAATATCTTCTTCATACAGTGTCTTTATACCCAAACTCATAGTCTATCTTAAGCAGAATTCCGAGACGAATGCAATGACGCAGTCCGTTTTACTTAATTCCCAATATTTAATTTAGTATTCTTTAGTTTATCATCTTAATGTTTAATAAAATTATGGGGTGTTACATTGCAAAAATATTACAGTAACATAGATAAAACGCTACAGAAAATAAAAAAAGAAGTGAGTACTATTTTTGTTGCATTTTTAAGACGCCGCCAATAAAACTTTTTGTAGGATTTCGGAAGCGTTACAATATATTCATTTTTGGTAGCATTTACTACAATGCAACTAAAACTTTCGGACTTTTAGTTGCATGTCGTGTCGCGGAGTTTACCGAAACGCTACAAAAAGCTTCAACAGCGTTTTTTCAACGCTATGAAAAGCCTTTTCTGGTGTAGTGTTAGTTTCGTACGCACGTTGGTTCGAAGTGGTTTTTGGTCTAGTTCCCATCCCGGTCTCTTCGAAACAACACATCAAAAGGTTTAATAAAATATTCATTATAATTGGGTTTTTAACTGTCAACTCACATAGTACGGTTAAGTATATTGGCAGCTCAAAACTGTTTACTTAAAACCACTCATGGAAACTACTACATCGATTCTTAAAAATCAATTTCACAATTTCTTATCTCACATTCCATTGTTTCATTATGTTGAAAACGATAACCATATCTTCATATTTTAGAATAACTGTATTGACCAAACTCCACTTTATATATTCACCAAACCTCTTTCGCTTCCTTTACTTTGTAAAAGATCACCATATATATATATATTTATTTAATTCAGAGGTATAGATAAAATTCATACTTTAAATTTGAGTCAAATAATGTTAAATTATACATTATTTTATTAAAATCCACTAATTCTAATAACATTTTGAAATCTTGCCAATAACGTCGTAATATTTCTCTTGTAGAAATAATAAACAAATTTTAGCACCTTACCGTTTCACGCTAATACCATCCTTTGATAATAAGGAAGTCGTTCAAGTTGGGGTATTTAATAACCTCTCAAACCTTGACCGACAACGTTCTTATCTCAAAATAGATAAAAGTTTGAAACGCAAACTTACATCAATTCTATAAATCCACTTTACCATTTTTATTCAAAACATGGTTTTAGTAACCTTTTCTTTCATTTGGCATATTTATTCAAAATAAATCTCTTTAAATTTTTATTTAAGTAAACCTACTAAACATAAACTCCTTTGCCTTCAACCTCTTTAACATAACTCATTAACACTTGGTTTTGTTCCAAATCCGTTTACTTCATCTTTTACGAAATTCCACTAAGCCTCTTTTCCTTTGCAAATCTTCTTTCTCTTTTAAAATAATTTTATTTAATCCAATTACTTACTTGAAAGCTTATTTTAAAATCATCGCTTGCGATTAAATTTCTTTATAAACCTCATTTATGAACTTTGATTACTTCCGAAATCTTCTTATCGAAATCTATTAATCTCCCCATTTGGGAACCTCATTTCAATTTACCCTTATTTCCCTTAATTTAATAAAATGAATAATAGCTTCGCAGCATTGTTCTTAACACAATTCAATTAAGTTTCTTTTCAAAATTCGATTACTTCTTAATTGACTTCCATTCAAAAAGTAAATAACTTTCATTATTATTAACTAAAATAATAATGAATTTCGTTATTAACTAAAGTAAAGTAGTTTACCTCACCAGTAATTAAAAATGAATTAGTTAATCGCTTCATTCAACAATATTAATGAGTATCGATTCAATAATCATTTTTAACGTCGTTAAATAAATATAATAATTAATATTCAAGAAGTATCATTATATTAAAATAAATATTCATTAAACAATTTCTATTAGATTAATCGAAAGCCGATTAATCTAATTACCAATTTTAATTAAACAGTTGACTCGATCAACTTAAACATTATTAATGTCTTAAGACATGATTTGGACCATTTGCTGCCAATAACTTAATCAATATTGTCTATTGATTAAAAACTTCACATCAACGTTGAATTTCAATTCAACATTCAATATCCAATCAATCGTCAACATCCAATCAGGATATAATGTCATTTAGGGTAAACAATTCATATTTGGATAATATAAAAATAACATACAATATATTTGAGGAACCCGGTCAGATCCCTTTAACCCGTTCTTCTCTGCATCATAGATTTTAATATCATCTGATAATAACATAATAAACAATTATTTAAATCAACATCATCCAATATGACATAATAAATGTCGTCAATTATTAAACAACCAATGAGCAACCAAAGCATCCAATCATCCAATTAATATTATTAACTATGAATTATTTTTATATGAATTTAACACATCAATGAATTCCAGAAAAGTATGAGAGTTAGCTCGCAATTATTTTTTATGATCGATTTTGCGTGTTATTTCATTTAATTTTAAACAAACGTTTAAAATTAAATGATAATCTAATTGCTTCGACCAATCCCTTCCGAACTTGCTCCGCAGTGTAGCCCTTGTTTCCACGATCCCATCGGATCCCGTTTCACGTCAATCTTAATTAAAAAGCCACGTCAGCAGTGATTTAGCCGGCTAATCCATACCCTTAACAACGCGTTATATTGTAGCTTACCCATTCAACCCTTTACTTACTTAAACAAATTATATTCATCTTCTTAAATGTAATTAGGCTAAATGTAATTAGGCCAAATGCTCCTTCCACGTTTCAACACTTCTCCTTCCAGTGTAGTTACGAACTGCTCTCCCCCTTTATTTAAACACCACTCCGATTCCTCCACCCATCAACGGTCGCCTCGTCCACCGCCCTACCACCTGGTCCACCTCCATAACCTCCTGCAACCCAAGCTCACGAATGACCGCTAACATTTGAACCCATTCACAAACCAAACCTCCCTCCAATTTCTTCCTTGACGAAACCAGACACCCACTCCACCATTGTACTTCGAGTCGCCTCCAATTCACTAAGCTCACCAACTTTAGAAAACATCAACCAACCCGTTTAATCTCCGACTACCCCTAAGAACCACCACGGTTTGCCCAGAAAGCTGCATGTAAAAGCTTCTCGTTAGAGATGGAAATTTAATCCATGGGGATGGGTACCCGCGGAGACCCGCCTCTAATCGGACGGGGATTCTTCGACTTAGTGGTTAATGGGACGGTGGTGGAGGAAGATTTCAGTACCCGAAATGGAGATGGGGCTGGTACAGAGTTGATACCATTCGCCCCACATCCGACCCGGTACATATAGTTTTTTTACAAGACGTATATAATATATATAGTTTCTTTTTATATTTATAATGTGTATATACATACTAAGAAAAAATATTAACTGGTATTTTAAGTATTGATTCCATTGACCATGCATCTTCCTTTAGCACGTTCGATCAGAAAGTATAACTAATATTATTGATGTGTTGGGTATTGCTTTGCTGAATATTGATTATGAAGTATAATAATATTTGTTTAATTTAAATTTAAATTTGTTGTTTTACCTTTTATTTTTATTTATTATCTTTTTCCTTCATCTTGCCTTAACGGGTACCCAATGGATTTCCCATAACAGATGGGTATTCCCCTGCCCAAATCCAATGGGTGTTAACAGGGATGGGACAAGGATAGAGGCCATAAATGGGTAGCGGGAATGGAGACAAGAGGATGCGTTCGCCACGTATTATCTGCCTTATTTCCATCCCTACTCCTTGTCATCGCGTCACTATATACTCCCCTGCTTGTTCGACCTGACACACATCGAGCTCCTAAGCTCGTCCTCGCGGTGAGCCATGTCATGCTGGAGGCCATCAAAGTTACGACACAAGTGTGCCTTGCTCTTCTGAATCGTCCACGTGTGTAGTCGGGTGGGAAATATATAGTGTTCCTAGAGAATAAAGGCAAGTGGAATAGTTGCTTCGTTTCATTTCTTCGGTATGTTCGAAATGAGGGTGAATGGAGAAGTGCAGTCTGTTATCCCCCCCCCCCCCCTTTTTTTCAGAGTTTCGGATTTGTTTGAAGAAGAGGAACAGTGGGGCTTTATTTGTTCGAGCTGGGGACAACGAAGTATAAAAGGAAGGGTATTTAAAATGTTTAGGCAGCTGAAATTTTAAGGATGACGGTCCCTTTCATATGGAAGAGAATTTTATTATTATTATTTTTGATGTGACTATTTGAAAGCGACCAATGATTTTTCCTTCGTGTCTATTGCTATTTCTGAACAACGTTTATTGGTTTTTATGCTCACATACAAACTCCATTCGTAACGAAAATGGACGTCAAGGTATAATTCGACGTTACGATCCTAATAAAACTTGTTTCGTCGAATTCCGATTTTGTTTGCTCAAATGACGCTTGTTTAAGCTCAAATGGCGCTCACAGAATAACTCCAATTGGCGCGAAACTTGAAATCTAGCAATAATAAGTCATTACGGTTTTAACAAAACTCGTTACGTTGAAAACGAAGATCATTTGAATAAAATCCCTTTTTAAGGATCCAATTTAAATTAAAATATATCAATTTTAAAATACATCAATATAATAATATTAAAATTGGCCATACTTAAGCATAATTTCATATAATACCAAAATAAAATAGTTCTGGTTGAATTCCAAGTCAAAACAATAAAATAAAAACCCTTTACTTTTATATAATAAATCGTTGTATTTTATAAACGAATTTCATAGCGACTATTTGAAAATTTGATTTGGACATAAAACAAAATCAACAACATGAAAACTCAATTTTTAGTTTCATTAGAAAATTATAATTCAATAGATTCGAAGGTTTCTTGTTTCGAAGAAATCCGACTTATATTGAATCATGCATGTCCAATTAAAGTTCAAAACGTTATATTACGAACTATCATGCCGTTGCAGCTTGTTTTATAATTAAAATTATAAATTAAACGTTCAAACATCGTTTAATAAACGAAATCATTAATAAAATTAAATATAAATAAATACTCTTATATTACCAAACCATACAATATTGCAAATTCAGCCAATTTCGACTATTTCGAAATCAAACTATTATTTTATTATTTAAACTAACAAAATATTCAATATTATTAAATTCAAACAATTTAAAATCCAAATCAACATTTAAAACAAATTTTAAATATTAAATTAAACGATTAAAAATCTAGGTCGTTACAAAGTGTTTCATTCTAAAATACCTTAAAATGCTCTTAAAATATCTTCAACAAACTTTATCTAGTTCAAATTGAAATGTTGTTTTTTTTTTTTTTTTTTTTTTTTTTATGTTCTATATAATGCATAAAAATTATTCTAAGATTAGACTATTCTAATTTTAAATTAGTTTTCATATATAGGGTTAGGTTAGATTAAAATAATGCCAGATAGAATAAAACATCACCTCTTACCAATATATGGTATGGGTTACACATTGCAATCTATATTTAAGCCGAAGAAGGATGAGTTGAGTTGAATTGAGTTTATGTAGATTAGATCAAGTTGGTGGGTTGGATCTTTTACTTGTACAGTCCTATGAAAATCCATGTCCTCGTGTCATTCAAAAATAAATAACAAGTGATATTGGACAAATTAGTTATGCACTAATATGACTCAAAAGTTCATGATTTTATCAATGGTTGTCGTATTACTTCACTACTCTAAATCATTATTACGTCTTTCATGTAGGCGTAACTAATACTTCAATTATTAGACATTCAATACCTTAATAAATCTTTACAGCTGTCATATTATTTGTTGTACACTATAATCAACGAATCTCCTGTATAACTTCAGACACAATTCTTAATTCGACACTATATTAATGCTTTTCCCCACACAGAACATTTTCATTGCATTTTCCATGTTCACAATCACATAAGTACCCCGAAACTTCTCGTGCTGTCAATGAGTTGTACATTCACTTGATCCACGGATATGACATCAGTACAATGGGAAAAATTACACAAGAAAATTACAATCATTTGACAATACCAATGTTCACACACAATTGTATAGGATATAAGTGCTGTCCAACATTAACATGAAGACACATATTACTCAAAATGCATGAGGAATTTCATCACGAAAGTAACGTTGAAACAATATATAAACCAATGCCCCACTCCTAATGAGCAGACTGAGCAGTAGCAGTTTTCTTGAAATCGATCTTGTCAACCTTGACCTCACCGTCGATGAGTTCATAGACATACACAACGACGCGTAGCCCGTCAATGTCCATAAGGACGAAGCTAGGGTTCACGTCATAGGTGACGCTGCTGTATGCGCCAGTTGCAGAGCCAGGGTTAATTACGACGCCACCCTCGTGCTTGTATGCCTTGAACTGATGAGTGTGGCCTGACACTAGAATATCTACATCCAGCTGCCTTTGTAGCATGGCTAGCGAGTCCAGGTCACCCCATGGCACAACCTATAGTATTTCCAAGGAACTGAGTATTCTATTTCACTCTCTCCTTATCATGATGATTACAAGGTTTGAAACTTCATAGCAAATATATATCCAAAACAACACACATATATATATATACATATATATATATATATATATATATATATATATATATATATATATATATATATATATATATGATATAGGATCAAGAGCACCCCAAATAGTGCAGCACCCCAACAGCCCCCTGATTTCCACCACACATTCTTGTTTCTCTCTCCTTCCACTAACTCTCTCTACCCACCAGCTTATTTAAATATAAATGAATGGTTATTAATGAGGGGCAAACGGAGTGCCATGGAACCTCCCTATATATATATGTGTGTGTGTGCGCGCGCGCGCGCGCCTGATTTCCACCACACATTCTCGTTTCTCTCTCCTTCCACTAACTCTCTCTACCCACCAGCTTATTTAAATATAAATGAATGGTTATTAATGAGGGGCAAATGGAGTGCCATGGAACCTCCCTGTGTGTGTGCGCGTGCGCGCGCGCTTCAAACGAACTGGAGCAGACACCACATGTAAACTGTAACAAAACTTTACCATTCAACGCTAAAATTGCAGCGGTTCTCTATACATAGAAAGAACTTACTACTACACTCAACTACAACTGGATGGACTCCTCTTTTTTTCTTTTTCTTTTTTTTTAAAGTTAGTATAGTAGCCAAAATTTCAATCGAAACTGTCACAAATGTCATTCCAACTATAGTGTATAAAATATGGATACTGGTAATTTCAATTTTCATAGAAAGGACTTAGTAGGTTCCAGTTAGCCTATAAAAGATAATCAAAATGTAGTTTCATAGTGGTTGAGCTCGATCCTCCATGGCTGAGACACTTGATATCCAAACGCTAACCATCAAATAAAAATCAAGCTTCAAATTGATTGGAAAAAGGCCTCATATTTAGGGTTATGATTGTTGTGGTATATACAAGGCAGAGTAGTAAATTTAAAAATATACATCTCACCATTTTCCATTATCGAAGTAACTATTTGGGCTTCCACGATGCAATTTTTGAAATTTGGGTTGTATGCTGTAAAAGCAAACTTCTGCTCCATTCATTCCAAAACAAGGTTTTCAAAATGAAATTCAAATGGTAAATCGCAAAGTTCAAACTTTAAATCGAAACGAGATTCAAATCATAAATCATGGATCTAGAAAATCCATATTTTAAAGTTTGCACACATTTTGAAATTGATTTTGATGCTTCATCATCTATTTTTAAACCTTGAAAACATCATTTTGTCTTTTTGTTCCAGTTACTCTTTTTGGAAATGACTAGAATTGGAATTGTAAATCCAAATAAGGATCATTTGACATACCCATTTGGATTCAATGATTTCCTAAACTGCGGTACTCGCTGGATTTGAATCGGAATATAAATCGAATCGTGTGTGTGTATATATATACACACACACACATACGATTTGAAGCAGAATTCAAATCGCAGGATTTTAAGATTTTTTATTTTATGACAATGTTTCAAAACATATTGCATTTTACACTTGTTCATGTATGTCTACACATAAAGTTTACCAAATTGGAAATCTAAACATGTACTAGTAATTCTTGAATTTGACAAAATTTTATGATCAAATATGAAATTGAAACCAGGTGATCAAATAGTCAGGCCCGGCCCAGGCATAAGACAACCAAGCCTATTGGCTAGAGCAACCCCCCTCTCCAAAGCAACCCCCCGAAAAAATTAGATAAAAGCGATTAAAACAACGAACAGCCGGAAAGAAGCATCGCTCGGCAGGGAGGAAGAACGAAGACGAAGCACGCTCAGCAAGGAAGAAGAAAGAGGACGCAACAGCATAGCACAACACCACAACACTGGAAAAGGTAATTTATCAATTTGGAGGCAAATTAGTGAATCAGCGTTTGGCTCGTTTAATTCACTGACATAGCGGTTTGAATTGGAATTTACTGCAATATTTTGTGGCTGCCGTTCCTTTAGTTTTTGACTGCAGTGGTTGAGTTGGGCAAACAAATTGATAGAAACCCTTTGGTTCAATTTGACAGAAACCCTTTTGTTTGCCTTTTAGTGTTATTTCATTGTCCACCTCAAATGAGTCAAATTGATAAAAACGTTTTGGTCCAATTTTTAGTTTTTGAAATATGAAAGTTAGTACTTGCAACATTTTTGTCTGTCCCCAAAATAATCGCTGAAGGCAAATGAAAAAAAATGTTTGTAGCAGTAAAATCAATATTTTCCATCATTGTGCTCTTATCATGACGTAAGTGAGTTTTTGAATGTGTGGATGGCTTACATAATTTTGTTGACCATACCGGTTATGGTTGCTTCGGTGGAAAGGAGATTTTTCGAAATTGAATTTAATCAAAACTTACCTACGGACTACCATGTCACAAGACGGGTTAAATGGACTAGCTATGATTTCTATTGAAAATGAATATTTGGATATGCTTAACTATGAGGACATAATTGAACAATCTGCTACAAAGAATGCAAGAAGAAGCTTCTTTTGTTAAAATGAATTTGTTGGAGGTTATAATGTAATAATTTGTCTTAATTATATATTTTGTATGTGAACAAGCGATATGATGAATATAACTTCGGTTTCTTGTTTATGTTTGTTATCTACTTTGTACTTGTCAAAATGGTGAGCAACAAAATAAATCTCGTCTTAGGCAACCCAACTCACAGGACTGGCCTAGCAAATAGTTTACTAGAATGGAAATCTATTATATGCAAGAACCATGCGTAAAAATAGTCATGGAAGCTGGTGAACTCCTGTTGACATCATTCACTTGAACATTAAATTCGCATGATTCAATAGCCAATGAGATTAAGACAACATAATGTCAAATGTGGATGTTATCCCTAAGACATACTACATCATTCATCACCTTAGATGTTGTTTCTTTCATAACCAGTCTTGTCTTTCCTACTGTTGTCATTAGTATGCTTCTCAAATTTAAGCCACACTGACGTAGAACCAATGCTCCGCAATCCAGTCGGTCTTGATAAATTTTGTTGAAAATTTTGAAAATCCATACTAAAATCTTCCACGTTTTGTTGGAAAAGAGATGGCATTTTACCCTTGAATGAAATCTAACTTTTTTTAATAATACAAACAATCTCTCTTTTATCTCCCATATTAAGTAAAAACATTGTTGAAGTTCAAAACTTGGCACCAACACCAAAAGGTTTCCAAGACAATGAATACAAACGTCCACTAAGGAAAATGCAAGAAGGTACATATAGAGTTTCTGGTGGTTTGGTTCGTGAGAACCAACCCAAAAGGTTTCCAAGACAATGAATACAAACGTCCAGTAAGGAAAATGCAAGAAGGTACATATAGAGTTTTTGGTGGTTTGGTTCGTGAGAACCTACGTCCACTTCGAAAGTTTTTGCTTTTTTATTCACTTCTTAGTTAAGATTATAATGGTGGGAACAATAGTTCCAAGTAGCTACAATGACAATGGTGAAATATGTTCAAGATTGAGCTTAGGTTATTTCTTCCTAAGACGTCCATGTCAACCCAAAAGCCCAAACGTCCAAGGAGGTAAACTTCTTCTTCCCAACTGCAAAGGTGAGCAATGGAGTCTAAGAGTGCAATATTTCTTCCCAAAGTGTCAAAGGAGCCAAGATCCAACCCTGAGCTCGTTCCAGAATGGAGTACTTATAAGTGAGGGGAGCAGGTAAGTGAAGGAGCACGTGGCCCACAACGTTCGTTTTCAGGGATTAATATCGACCCCAAAAGATCGGTACCGATCCTCAAGAACTTGGTTATTTCGCTCCTTTAGTCCCTAGATTCTACTTTCCACGTTCACTTTGTATCCCTGGAAAGTATTGTGAAATACCGATCCAGCATGCCGTAAATACCGATTCGGGGAGTGTTTTGAGAAATACCGATCCCGGTAGTTTTGAGCTTTGCACCGATCCGGAAAGGACAAGGTTTTGTACGGATCATGAAACACTTGGAGGAATTCAGAATGGAAGGTGGGAGTTATGTTGATTCTTGAAACTTCAGGGATACGAATTTATGGATACCAATCCGAAGCATTAAGCTATTTGAGAGCAGTTTCGATGAGTTGGGACGACCATACTTATACGACTCTATATGGGCTTGATTCCTAGGTGGTTGGACGACACTTCTGAGTAGTTTAACCACACAATAGACTGAGTTGTGCGGTCCTGTACTGCTTCTGTTAGCCAGACCAAAAGGCCGGTTAACACTTGCCCCTAAATTATACATTGTGGTAGCATGACGTGCTTTGAGTTAAGACAGGTCTTCTTAGAAAGTAGAAAGATCTCCAAGTTGTGTCTGGCGGTTGGTCGTGACATTTCCACTGAGCAGTGCATTCCAAGGAATACGTCGTTTTTGAGCAGTCCGAACAAATTGGCGAAGCTTGTTGCTATAAGTACGCAATTCTAGTATTGTCAAGAATTCTAATTTGCTCGGACTGAAATCATGTCTGGTTGCTTAGGTGAGCATCTAATCACTGTCGATTCCAGAAATTAAACGTTAATCGTCGACTCTCGCTTATGTCGAAACGTAAACAAGTTGTTATCGACATGTATAGTTAAAGCGCTTAACGGTTTTATAGCGGCGGAGGTGCAAAAGGTGTAACAGAGATACAGCAGACACGCAAAAAGGTTCATTAGATGCAAAACCAAATATTTGAAAATAAATTAATCATCTTTCTCATATTATATGTGTGCAAGAAACTAATATTAATTAATTTTATATAACAAAATCAAGAAATATCATAGTTATGCATGCTAAATTTAATAAGTGTAATTGCTTATTATAATATATTAGACACTTATGCCTTAAATTTAGTCCTCCACGCTAAATTTACTGAATTTTTTTTAAAAAAAAAAGTCAAATCAAGTTCTATATATTACTACTCCTAAAGCGGACGCTAAAGAGCCTTGGTTTAGCGGCACCAGATAATAGTGGGGCTAAATGCAGATCTACTACTAATCAACGCTAAATTGAAATAGCGTAACGGTTGAAAAGCTCTATGGGCTATAGCGTGTATATTGCGAGACTGTAGCGGGACTTTAACTGCATGGTTGTCGATGCCCCTACAGCTCGCCGTAGACCACCAGCAACGTTGCCCCAACCCATCCAAACCCTCGAACATCCCTATCGAACTCAAATCGAATCAGGTGGGTTTGACATGAACAATCTTATTTGGAGATAAAAGGGTTGTTGGGTTCTCGTTTTAAATTCATGGTAGTGTTTTGTGTGATGTTGGATTGAAGATTGGTGGTTATCTGCCATGACGAGGTGGCGCTGGCATTGGGAGGAGGAAGAGGACCCGAATTTCAAAGTAGCAATGGGAGTACAAAAAGAAAGGAGAGGAGCTTTGGGAAAACTACAAGTTCGAGGATACAAAATTCTCATTTCGTATCCCCGTGGACTTGGAAAATTTCTCCAATTTCTGGGGATACGAAATGGAGATTTCATCCCTGAGCGGAGGAGAGTGGGAAGACGAAAAGAGGAGAGAAGCGAGGGATCGGTGATGGTGGAATTCTTGGGAAGCGAATCAGAAAAAATACAAGTTGTTAGGGATACGAAATCAGAATTCGTATCCCCGGACACTAAATTATTTTTGTGAAACTTCTAGGTTGCTGAGATACGATATTATGGGATCAGAATTTTTTGGAGTTCGGGAGATAAAATGAAAATCGTATCCCCAAACATTAAGAAAATTTTCAACTTCAGACTTTTTTTCCTAAGTCGTTGAAATCGAATCGTTTTGAATGCGTTAACGAATAATGCTTTAACGCTCGAATAACGAACCTGTTTGGACTGATAATTCGGACATGCACATAGGATTAGAGCATAAACTCGGAATATCAACATATGACTAAACCATCAATTCCAAAACTCGATTCTCAACCCAATCGCGACGTGATCGCATCTCGGCTGGAATTTTACGGTAATGGTTAGCGACGTCTATAGTTTAAGAAACCAGAAATCGTCACCGCGTCCCGAAGTATTCTACTATAATTGCATCAGCGTGCACATCAGTATATGTTCCACGTTAGTTTACACCAACACAGAAGGTACAGGTTTAAGTTTGGTAACTAATGCGAATATTTTGAAAGTATAGTTTGCAATGACATTAAGAAGTCCAAGAAGACTCCAAGGCTTGGCGGTCGAAATCCCAGAACCATTGTCGAATTCAAACGAATCGTCCTACGACTCTAGCCCGTCTGCGAGTGATCGTGAAACTTCCGAAGCTTCTACCCTTTCTCAGCAAGTAAACTCGCTCAGCACGCACGACCAAGAAAGGCAATCAGAAGGATCGCTGCACTAATCGAACATTTAGACGAACCAGTCATCCGAAAGAGGCTTAACTAGCAGAAGATGGCCCACAGGAGAAGGAGGTAGACGACGATCAGAAAGACGTTCCTGAGGCGCCGGACATCATGGCAGATGCTATTATTCTCCAGAATTCGTTGGATTCAGTTGTTTCGCGAATCGATGAAGCCACGCTCAGATGGATATGTAAAAATATAGCATATCTTGGATTGACACATTAGATATTGGAAGAGAGGATAGGGCGCACGCACCTCCGGAAGGGTGCACTGCCTGAAACATTCATATGTGCATGGTTGGATGCGTGCCTCCGTCCTGCCCTTTTCTATGAGATATGTTGCGCTTCTTTCGCCTAACGCTGACGCAGCTTCATCCGAACAGGTATGCCTTCTTGCATGCCATCTACATCCTATTCATTGAAAACTTAGGTGTGGAACCGAATGGAGAAAACATTCGCTTTTTCTACTCTATGAAGAGGAGAACTTTGCATTCCCTTGTCTATTTGGAGGCACAAGCCAATAGTCGCTTCATCGTGGAAGCATTGAACAAGCTTAGCAATTTCAAGCATGATTGATTCTTTGTTTGATGCTCCCAAGGATTCGCGAAGAGATGGCTTGCTGGACGTAAGCACTTAAAACTTAAGTGGTATTTCAAATTCATTGAGCTGTAAGATCTAAACTAACTTGACACTTTATGAGGCGGGAATCCCTCGGATTCCGAGGGGCGGTGTTTATCTCGAGGCGATGAGGAGCGTTTCGAATGTGCTTCGTAACACCCAATTCCGTTATAAGACAATCCCCTGCATGACAATGTTCGTTTCAGATTCAAGATTTGCTTTGTGCACGTGCAATGACTCAAGAAGGAGATAGAGATCGAGACCGGGGATCTGAGAGTTCCTGATAACCAAAAGGAGAAGTCATAGGTGCTTTTATCAGAAGTTCTCAGCTGCATTCAAAATCCCAGCGACCCTATGATCACGGCAACAGTCGTCAACGTCGAAACTCCCTGATGCTTGGTGTCTCCACCACCAGGCACAAGGCTGACTGAAAATGAGAAGAGGACGGAGACTGTAAACACAAAGCGGTTGGCGGTTTTCATTCCTCCTTATGTTCCATCCCCTGCACCAGTGGTTAAGGTCACAGGTAAGGGAAAGCCCAGTGGAAGGGAAGCAAGAAAGCGTGGCCCGACAATGCCTTAGATGATAGATATGTCGATCATAATCACAAAGGATAGAGAGGCGTACTTGTTGAAGGCCTTTCCAGGCTACTACTTTGAAGAGATGATATGAACGCTGAGATGCACCCGATCCCAACTGAGATCGATGAAGATGCCAAGATTGAAGGTTTGAAAAAGGAGTTGGAGGAAGTTAAGGCAATGATGGTTATAGCTCGGGAAGAACACAAGGATGTGTTGGCCTCTGTATCGGCTCGGGCAACCTCATTTGAGAAGGACAACAAAGTTGTTTCTAAGAAAAATATCCAGCTGTAGAAAGAAAATGAGGAGGTGCACCAGCCTCGAAAGAGCAATGGAGCACCGACTGGAGAGAATGAGAGGTTGTGAAAGGAAAATGAAGAGGATCGGCGCTTAATTAAAAAGAATGAGGAGCTTAGACAAACACTTGAAGCCTAGGCCAATCTGAGGGAGTCGGAGCCAAATTCCAGGTCCAACTAGAAGAGCACGGAGTCCAAGTGAGAGAGGCTCGAGTGGAGGCAGAGAGAAAGTTAGAGCCAACGATTTGGGGCTTTTACGTGAAAAACCCTTCAATTCTGCGGAATCTCATAGGTCGAAAAGTACGTCTAGACATTCGCTCTAGCGTGAGAAAGGCTGATGCCCTGGAGGTAGAACAATGGATGCAGAAGCGCTGATGGCCCACCATTTAATAAAGGAGTGCTAGGTGTTGGCGGAAGCAGGGGAATAGCTTTTGGTGGACCAGTGGGGGTCATGCCCCTCCCCCCAAAGATTTTATTTTTTAACGAAAAATCAAATACAAATTCAGTCAACACATACGTGCTTTTCTTCCTAATATTGTAAATGTTATGGAGCTTGTTTCATTTACAAAAGTAATCATTCAAAAAATGAGAGAATGGTTGGGAGATTTTACTTGAGAGTGTGAAAACATATTACCAGAGACATGACACTGCTATCCCAAATATGCACGATGCACATGTATTTCAGTCAACAAAACCAGTACATACGTGCTTTTCTTCCTAATATTGTAAATGTTATGGAACTTGTTTCATCTACAAAAGTAATCATTCAAAAAATAAGAGAGAATGATTGTGAAAACATATTACCAAAGACATGACACTGCTATCCCAAATATGCAAGATGCACATGTTGTTGGTCGTGGACGTCATCAACAATCTCATGTTACAATTGCACATCATTATCAATTTGATATTTTCAATGTTACATTAGACGCTCAAATAAGTGCTTTGAATTAGAGATTCAGTGAAAATGCTATGAAGCTTCTCATTCTTAGTTCGGCTTTTGAAGCCTAAAGATGGTTATAAATCATTTAAAATTGATGAGATTTGCAATCCTGTTGATGAATTTTATTCTCAAGATTTCACGGAGCAAGAAAGAGAAATTTTAACATTTCAATTAAAACTTTATCAAGAAGATGTACCTCATCATCCGCATTTGAAGAAACTTTCTGCACTTTCTGAATTATGTAGAGGATTAGTGGAGACAAAAAAATCATAGATATATTATTTGGTTGATAGACTGATACGTCTCATTTTAACGCTTCCAGTGTCTACAACAACAGAACGAGCATTTTCAACAATGAAAATTGTCAAAACAAGATTACGTAACAAGATGGATGATGATTTTCTAGGTGATTGCTTGTCGATTTATATAGAAAGAAAAATTGTGCTATGTTTATAAGCAATGTATCCATTATCGATGACTTTTATGCTAAAAAGGAACGTAGAGCACAACTTTAAATGTTTAAAGGTTGCCATTTTTGGTTTATAAATGTAATGAATGCTTATTTTTATATTTGATATATGAAGTTTTTTGTTTTGTCAAGCAAATGTGTATGTATTTGTTTGTTTAAATTTTTTTGGCACCTCCACCATATAATTCCTAGCTATGCCCCTATGCGGAAGGGAACATTACGGTTAAAGAAGAGGCGAAGAAAATGGAACGACTTAACTACTAAAAAAGGGAAAGAAATCATTATGGAGAGCATAGTTGTTGCTCATGAAGCTGAAGGTGCTACCTCCCAACAACAAGTCACTCCTCCCGGTTCCGCTGGCTCATCCATGCCAACCCCTACTATTACAGGTATGACCCCGACCATTCAGGGTTGGGACACGAAGGCTTCCCTCCACCAACAGTCGAAGGCACTATGCCAATGGAAGTCGAGCATCAAATGACGGGAAGTATATCCATTTTCTCATCAATACTCGAATGGATGATAACACGAAATAGAAGTAGACAAACTCGTCTTCCTCTTCGATGCGCAAGTTCTTTTAGAATGGGGACAACAACTGGCTTCAAAACAACGATGGTTGTCGAGCGCGACTTTGATGTCGTGGCCTAGAAGAGGCAGATGGGAGAAGAGTTCGGTCAGCTCAACATCTTAGGTTTGGAGATTGGTACATCTTAGGTTTGGAGATTGGTGATATGGAAACGTATGATTTCTCCAAACTTTTTGAAGAGAAGAAAGGAAAGGCAGGATGTGGACCATCGGGTGACAGGTCAGATAGAAGCATGCGGGTTGTCATACACGATCTTATTGAACAACGAACCCAAATAATAATGAAGTCCGAGCAAGTGGAGGCAAAAAGGAGGGCCGATAAGGAAGCACCACTCAAAGCACAAGGAGAGGCTAGGGAGAAGGCTAAGGTAGAGGCCCGGGCCAAAGTTCAGGAACAGGACCGGAAGAAAGCTGAGGAGGAGGCAACTTGAAAGGCAACGAGGAGGAATTCAGAAGACCGGGGGGGGGGAGGCGAAACTGAAGGATGAGCAGGAGGCCCGAATGAAAACAAAAGAGGCCAAGAAAAAGGCTAACAGGGACGCTAGGAAAGCTAGGAAGGAATCCAAAAAGGAGGCAGACAAAGCCATGGTGCTTGCGTTATCCACCAGTCTCAGCCTAAGCACCCGAAGGTCATAGTCGGCCCCAGCGCATAAATCACTGAAATCTTGGACGACTCTGACGAAGAGAGGGTGCTGGTACTGCCAGCAACTCTAACTGGTGGCTTTGAGATAAGGCCTCACCCCACACCAACTCCACCGAACGAGCCGAAAGGCTCCTGCAGGAGTGGGGAGTGAAAGAAGGATGAGGACGAGCCACCCAGGACCGAGTCTGAGAAGAAGAAGAAGAAGAAGAAGAAGAAGAAGAAGAACGGTGGCCCGTCCAAGTGATTATTCTAGATAACTTTTGGTATAGTTGGCCGATAGGATACGCGAGCATGACCCTCCCTTTTGGAGGCACGATGTGGTTTTCATTTACATCGTGTCGTTAGAAAGAAATATTTTTGACTTATGAATGGAAGTTAGCTTACCATGCTTATATCACATATCGCTTTAAGTGTTCAAGTATTCTCTGTGTTTCCAGTAATGTACTTATGTATATTAACTTGTCGTCACATTTAAACTCAAGTTGTTCGAAACTTCACTCTTGGAAAACTCAAGTCGCGTGAAGTTCGAGTGTGTTGACTCTATTCTCAAGGCTTCCTTTAGGTAGTTAGTCTTGAGTCGTGCTGAGTTCAGGCTTGGATAACTCCAATCTCAGAGCCTCCTTAAGGTCGATGTCCCCAAGTCGTGAGGAGTTAAAGAGTGGACATCGTTGTTTCGTCCTTTACACTATTCCATTCGCTTCATTCGGGTTAAGAGTCAAGGGAATCTTTGGTTCGCCAGTTTTATACTCGGATCCAAACTATCAGGATCAGAGTTAGCCAAGCAAACGGTCGGTACCACACTCAACTGGTACGTTACCCCCAAGTCCGAAGACTAAGGGTCGGAGTTGGACACTTAAGTTAATAACCATCGCGAGTTGTTTATACTCGACATAGTTGTTGGTTCGAGACTCGAGTAAACTTGAGGAAGGCAGACCACTCCACAATTTGAGTCTCAATAAAGACTCGAGGTGGTGAATTGGTTCCAAGCTCCGAAGTGTCGATCCAGTGTAGTGCGCTCGTGTATGCAAGTCGGTTGTTTTCACGGCTTAACATACTACACATGAAATGCACGAAGAATCATGCAAATCTGAAAGCCTTTACTGAGAAACTGTTGACGGTAACGAACTTTTCTTTCGCAATACCCCGAATTAAAAACAAAATCTTTGTGGAAAACAGTAAATTCTATACAACCGGCTAGGTGAAGTAGCGGCGAAGGCGCTCGTTGTTCCACGCTCGAGGTAGTTTGGCACCACCAACGGTCGTTAGCTTGAAAGTACTATCTCCAAGCTTCCGTTGAATGACGTACTGACCTTCCCGGCAGGGACCGAGACCAGTCGATGTAGGAAAGATTCACTTAAGGACGAGGTCGCCGATGATAAAGTGCTTCGAACGGACTTTGATATTGAAATTCGGGTAACCCGTTGGCCATCTGCAGCTACTTTAAGTTCGGACTCAACCATTTTTCCTTCGAGTAGGTCGAGAGATTCCAAAAAGATCTTTGTTGGTCATCGGATCGTAATAAGTAACTCGATGAGATTATAGCTCAAGCTCAATGGGAATGCTACACTGTATTGTGCAGCAGTGTGCTGCATATCTATAGTGCAACTGTGCGCTGCACTGTACTGTGCAACAGTGCAGTACTGCATTGTATAGCAGTACAGGTTGTACTGTGCTGCTGCTACAGTAAAAAATCTAGAAAAAAATTCTTACTATTTATTTTTCTGAAAAATAATTTTTATATA
This sequence comes from Allium sativum, assembly GCA_030737875.1. NCBI lineage: Eukaryota > Viridiplantae > Streptophyta > Magnoliopsida > Asparagales > Amaryllidaceae > Allium > Allium sativum. The sequence continues at coordinate 194,595,620 of CM060910.1, read as the reverse complement.
AAATTACCTTTTTCTCAAATCTTTTAACACTAATGCTTATTTCTATATAAACATTGAATGTAATTTTTTCCAATGAAGCATGTTTTACATTTCGCTCCTTAATCTTATAACGAGAAGTAATTTTTTATTAATAATATCTTTTAACAAATTTAAGCAAGATTGATTAAAAATTTGTGTTTCGTTGAGTATCATGGGGTACTTGTGTACTAGAACGAAACAAAATATATTTATTCCTATTTATGGACAAATATCAACCTTTTTTTATAAGTGTGCTGGGCTTAACAAAACCAACTTTAGAGAATGTTGCCATGGTTGATTTTATAAAGTGTTTTGACGTTATAAACACTTTGAGTTTGATGACATGTTTTTTTTTAAATAGCATTTTAAGAAATGCATTTGATTTTGGTTTGAGATAGATTGGACAATTGTACCAATGGACCAAAACTCCATCTTGGTCGACCTGATTCACGATCGCTACCTGAATTGTTTGTTTTAAATTTCGCTCATCTACTACCAAAGGTCTGCTACATTGGGCAATTTTATTATTTCGATCGGCGGGTCACGGATTACAATAGCTGGAGGCGTGAGGGTCACATGTACAGTACCGTAAATGTGTAGCATACGGCCTTCGCCTTAGATTGTCTTGATTATCCTGGGTTGATGTGTTATGAAGATTACGATGCTGATGTCTCCGTGCGTGCTTGAGCTCTACCACTGTATTATACAATACTAGCGTCTGTTTATTTACATATTTTACGAGTCGAGTTATATTTACCCCATAAGTCCCATAATTTTTTGTTATCTTTTTGTTTATTTTATTTTTTGGTACAGGTGGGAAATTGTTAATTTGAAAGCCAGATATTTTTAATCTATGTGTGTACTTATTATATTATCATATTGCTTTACATATGATAATTGATATTGGTATTGTATTGAGTTACGTACAATACCTATGCTTGGAATAATGGCTTATTTAAATGAGATGACTATGCTAAATTTTTCATACGTCTCATGTTGACTTATATATGTGGTGGCATCATTTCTTCTGTTGTTAAATTTCGATCATCATAGATTCTTACTTCACTCACACTAGAAATAGTCTGACCTGTGTGATTTGTTTTTTTACAATCCTTGGGTCAGGTTGAGGATTGTTCGCATGTTTGGTTGCATGGACTGTAGCAGCATTCTTATCTTTTTCCTCGTTTTGGGGTTTTGAATATGCAGCTTTAGACTTATCAGTAGCTAGTAGTTTATTATGGTATGCATGCTATTATGTATTTTGGAAGTGGTATTATGTACTATGTATTACAGACATCACTATTATGATATGTATTTTGTATTCTGCTGTTTGTCATTGTACTGCGATTGATTCTATTATATTTTGTACTATGCAACTTGGAAAATTTTCTTGTACCATTGCTTTGAACTTAGACTGAGCACAAATGGTAAGTTGAGAAGTTTTAAATTTCTCGTGTCAGTGTTCATTCAAAGGAATGAGTACATCATTTAGCTCTACCGAGTCTCATTCTCCGTGCTCTCCGACAGTGATACTTAGTGTTACTCTTGGTTAGCATAGGTCTAGGGGTTAGGAGTTACATTATTGGTATCAGAGCCAGGTTTCGATCCTGGGACCTATAGGTTATAGGCCCACCACGCTTCCGCTGATACCAAAATGTAACGTCTGGCCCCTAGACCCATGCTAACCAAGAGTAACAGTAAGTATCACTGTCGGAGAGCACGGAGAATGGAACTCGATAGGGTTAAATGATGTACTCATTCCTTTGAACGAACACTGGCATAGTAATTTAAAACTTTTCAACTTACCATTCGTGCTCAGTCTAAGTTCAAAGCAATGGTACAAGAAAATTTCTCAAGTTACATAGTATAAAATATAATAGAATCAATCGTAGCACAATGATAAACAGCAGAATACATAATACATATCATAATAGTGATGTCCGTAATACATTATACATAATACCACTTCCAAAAAACATAATAGCATACATACCATAATAAACTACTAGCTACTGATAAGTCCAAAGCTGCACATCCAAAACCCCAAAAGCGTGGAAAAAGATAAGAATACTGCTACAGTCCACGCAACCTAACCCGCGAACAATCCTCAACCTGACCCGAGGACTGTAAAAACAAATCACACAGGTCAAACTATTTCTAGTGTGAGTGAAGTAAGAATCTATGGGCATCGAAATTTAACAACAAAAGATAAATGATGCCACATATATAAGTCAACATGAGGCGTATGAAAAATTTAGCGTGGACATCTCATTCAAATAAGCCATAATTCCAAGCATAAATATTGTATGTAACTAAATACAATACCAATATCAATTATCATATGTAAAGCAATATGATAATATAATAAGTACACACATATATTAAAAATACCGAGCTTTCAAATTTACTTAACGATTTCCCACCTTTACCAGAAAATAAAATAAACAAAAAAATAGCAAAGAATTATAGGACTTATGGTATAAATATAACTGACTCATAAAATATGCCAATAAACAGACGTTAGTATTATATAATCACAGTGGTGGAGCTCTAGCACGCGCAGAGACAGCAGCACCATAATCTACTCATAACGTCATAGCACACTTAGAGATCAACCCAGGATAATCAAGACGGTCTAAGGCGAAGGTCGTATGCTACCTGTTCACGGTACTATATGTGGGACCCCCACGCCTGCATCTATTGTAGTCTGCGACCCACCGATCGGGAACCCCAATCGAAATAACAAAATTTCACAATGTAGCAGACCGTTGACCTTTGGTGGTAGATGGACAAAATTTAAAACCACTGATTCAGATAGCGATCCTAAATCAGGTTAACCAAGATGAAGTTTTGGTCCATTGGTACAACAAAGTCCAATCTATCCCAACCAAAAATCAAATGCATTTCTTAAAATTAAGGTGTATACCCAGTGCCAAAGACTCTCGTACTCAAGCATGAGATGACTTCCCCGGCAGTCTCTCATCCTAGTACTATTCTCACGGCTTTCCGGGCTCTGGGGGTGATCGATTAATGCGCACAGTCTTTCCCTCACATATGTGAAAAGGCCGGGACTCGAACCATGAAAACATTCTCCAAAGTTGGTTTTGTTATACCCAGTACAATTAGAGAAAAAAGGTTGATAATTGTCCATAAATAGGAATAAAGTTATTCTGTTTCGTTCTAACACACAAGTACCCCATATTACTCATGCATTAAAACGAAACACAAATTTTTAATCAATCTTACTTAAATTAGTTAAAAGATATTATTAATAAATAATTACTTCTCATTATAAGATTAAGAAGCGAAATATAAAATACGCTTCATTGGAAAAAATTCATTCATTGTTTACATAGAAAGAAGCGTAGTGTTAAAAGATTTGAGAAAAAGGTGATTTTAAGAAAACACAAAAATTATTTTCAAAAACATAAACACTGATAAAAAAATCGTAATTTTTTTAATGTAGCATCCGCACAGTACAACCTGTACTGCTGCACAGTATAGTGCAGTACATTTGTACTACACTGTTGCATAGTACAGTGCAGCGCACAGCTACACTAGCTATGCAGCACACGGCTACACAGTACAGTGCAGCCGTGCAGCACTGTAGCAGTGCAGTACGAGAAAGAAAGAGAGAGAGAGAGAGAGAGAGAGAGAGAGAGAGAGAGAGAGAGAATGAAGTGTGGTCGGTCGTTGACTTACAGGGTAGTCTATAAAGCTCAAAGGGCTAGAGGGAGTTCATTTACCCATTATCCCCAGTTTTTTCCAAACGCTTTATGAAGATGGATTTGATTATTCCATTGACAACTTCAACTTGTCCATTGGCTTGAAGATGAGCTATTGCCGAGAATCGTTTCTCAATACCAAGACGGCGACGGAAATCTTTGAACTCGGAGCTCTCGCATTAGGTCCCGTTATCAAAAATGATACTCTTGGAAACTCCAAAACGACAGATGATATTATGGCTGACGAAGTTGATTACCTTTTTGGGAGTGATTGTTGTAAGAGGCTCGTCTCCGGTCCACTTGGTGAAGTAATCAACCGCGACTAGAACATATCGAACGCCGCTTTTTGCCATCGGAAGAGTTTTGGTAATGTCGATTTACCACATTGCAAACGACCATGGAATGGCCATTTGAGTAAGTTATGTAGGCAAAGCTCTAGGAATCTTGAAGAATCTCTGGCATTTGTCGCATTTGCCTGTGTAGTCAGCTGCATCCCATTCGAGAGTTAGCCAAAAATAATTGTATCGGATGATCTTTTTTCTCAGAGTTAGCCCCCCGGTATGGTCATCGTACTCACCTTCGTGCACGTCTAGTAATGCACATTTGGCGTCGTTGTGGGCTACACAATGGAGTAGTGGAACATAGAATCCTCTTAGATAAAGCACTCCTTGAATGATGTAGCGTGATGCTTTACGAAAGAGCGCTTGCTTTTCACTTCGAAAGTCTGGGAGGATTTCATGTTACAGGTAGCCTTTAATCGGAGTCATCCATGACTCGAGATCAGGCTCGGTCTCCGTCGTTGATATCATGTCAATCTTCATCTGACCGATACTCGGAGAGTCGAGCACTTCAATAGGGACAAGTCCTAAGAGGTGTGCATCTTCAGAACTTGATAGGTTGGCCAACGAATTGGTTATCTTGTTTTGTTTTCGAGGGATGTGAGTAATGATGTGGTGCTCAAAGTTGGTAAGCAATTCAGGAACCCGAGCTAGGTAAGGAGCGATTTGTGCCCTTTTTGGCTTGATATTCCCCCACGTACTTGGCAAATAATGAGTTTTGAATCTGAGAAGATTTGGATAGCCTTAATGTTGAATTTGATTGCAATTTTGAGTCCATCAATCAAGGCTTCGTACTCTACATCGTTGTTAGCTGCGGGGAAGTTGAACTTCAAAGCACAACAAATTGAGCGTTCCTCAAGAGTAACAAGTACAACTCTGGTGTCAGAAAACTGATTGTTAGATGAACCATCCACGTACAACTTCCTTTGGATGTTGGAAGGCTCACCATCTTCCGTGAGATCTTCGAAAATAGTGAACTCACCAACTTTCGATGTTAGGGCTTGTTCAAGGATGGCTCTTCGAGGAATGAAGGTAAGCGCAAATTGACTTAGTTCAATGTTTCACTTCAAAAGTCTCCCAGACACCTTAGAAAGAACCCGTGTAGCGGCTGGTAAGTGTAGACTTCGATTGGATGTGACTGAAAGTAAGGGCGGAGCTTTCGAAAAGAGATCAACATTCAGTAAGCAAGTTTACAAACTTTGGATAGTTCTTTTCAGCTTCTGTCAATCTCTTGCTGATGTAATAAAGTGGCATTTGGACACGATCTTCTTTGCGCACAAGCGCCCAGCTAATTGCCTGCACAGAAACAGCCAAATAGATAAACAAATCTTCATGATCCATAAGCTCTGATAAAATAGGTGGTCGTTCCAAGTGATTCATGAGGTCATGGAACGCGGCAACGCAATCCGATGTCCATGCAAAGTTGTGCTTTCCCTTCCTGATCAAATCAAAGAAAGGAATATACTTGTCAGTTGCTTTTGATATGAATCAACTTAAAACGGCCACCGTTTAAGTTTTGAACATCCTTGATGTTCTTTGGAGCTTCGTTGCCCCAAATAGCTTCAAACTTTTTTGAACTGGCTTTAATCCCTCGTAAATTGATATTGAAACCCAGGAATTTTCCCGACGCAATGTTAAAAGAGAATTTACGCAATGTTAAAAGAGAATTTTAAGGGATTGAGTTTCATGTCATATTTACGGAGAATATTGAACATGTCCACAAGGTCGTTAACATGGTCGTTCGACAGTCGTGTTTTCACGAGCATGTCATCCAGTAAACTTCCATGGATCTTCCGGTTTGGTTTTAAACATTCGGTTGACCAGGCTCCAACATTCTTGAAACTGAAAGGCATGACGACATAATAATATAGCCTGAGGTCACTGATAAATGATGTATGCTCCTAATCAGGGACATATATCATAATTTGATTGTAGTCTGAGTATGCATCCATGAAGAGGAGAAGCAGGTGACCTGCGGTAGAATCAACGAGGCGGTCGATCTTTAAAAGTGAAAAGTTGTCCTTCGGGAATGCTTTATTTAAATTGAAGTAATGGACGCAAGCCCACCGCTTTCCATTTGATTTCTTCACTAGGACCGAGTTGAAGACCCATTCTGGATAGAGGGTTTCGTGGATAAAACCATTGTCAAGCAGCCCATCCAAATCCTCTTTGAGGGCTATCGAACTTTCTAATCCCAACATTCAGCGTTTCTGTTTCACGAAAAGGGACTTCGGGTCAATACCCCAAGCATGAACAAACAATTCCTAGGTCGATGCCACACATATCGAAGTGGGCCCAAGCAAATACATCTAGAATGGCCCGTAGAAAATCCACAAGTGCTTCCCTGATAGTGGGGGTGGAGCTGTGATACAATCTTCAAGACTTGAGATGGATCGATGGGTTGATCAGAATATCAATGGTTAGCTCCACGTACTCAGACTCTTCTTCCTTTTATGGGTCGAGGTCTTGGGAAACACGGCTGCGGCGTCTGAGTCAAGACTCGGACTTCGGTGGCTGCAATGCACTGAGGCTATTGGTGTAGAGTGTTGCATCTACACCTTTGCCTTTCTCCTCTTTGATAGCATCTTTTCATCTAGCAAGATAGCAGGCTCTTGTTGTGGCTTGATCACCCCGGATGGTACTGATCCCCTTGTCAGTCGGAAACTTCATGAGCATGCACCAAGACGCCATGGTGATTCAAAATTCGGTAAAGACTGGGCGTACTAAGAAGACTTATAGTGAGAAGGGACGTCGATGACGACAAAGGTGAGGATTCTGACTCGGCTTCGATCTCCATCTCCGAGTTGTACCTGCAGCTCTATAAGACCGATTGACCGATCGAAAGCACCATTAAACCCGTGAACAGTTGTCTTGCACGGCTTCAAATCTTTGGCCTCAAGTTTCATTTGATCGTGTAGGCCTGTTTGAAGATGATGTTCACGTTACTTCGCAAGTAAACGAAAATTTTCTAAACATAGGCTGAACCTATATAGGTGGAGATGACAAGCAAATCAATGGTGAGAATTTTCGTTGACTTGGGAAGTAACGTGAACATTGATTCGCTTGTCATCTCCACCTATAGAGGTTCAGCCTGTGTTAAGAAAATTTTCGTTGACTTGGAACATAGGCTGAACCTAAATAGGTGGAGTTGCGAAACAATGGTGGGAACCTCAATTCCCATAGCATCCCTTTCTCAGAAGGCTATGTCATCTTTCATAGTCTTTTGTAGCTCTGTCGGGACTGTCCCGCCTGTGGTGGAGCACGCTTCTTGGTCGACGTGCTCGATGGAATTGGCGTATTCCTCCATATGCTAGAAGCTTTCGTTTGCAGGGTGAAGACCACCGCAAATGGTGTTGATCACAATACCCTTTTGAGGGGGCCTTGAATTGGACGGTTCAGGTACCGCTTGGATTTGAGGAGGTGCGTGCATTGAAGGGCCCGAAGCTCCATCCTTAGGAGGAGGATTCTGGATATAATGTTCGAGGCGTTTCTCACGGATGAGCTTCTCGATGGCGTTCCAAAGGTTTCGGCAGTCATTTGTATTATAGTCGAACATGTCGTGTAATCTGCAGTATTTGCCACTATGTCAGTAGATTCCTTGGAAGTCGGCTTCTTGTATTGCATGGTATTACAAGTATCAAGATAGATTGTCTCCAGTTGAGTATTCAATGATTGTCTCCAGCGGAGTATTCAGTGGAGTGTAGACCTTGTAAGACGAGAAGCAGTCATGCTTCTTAGAGTCCCCCTGATTTTTGCGACTCACAGGCTTTACGTTATTCGGTTTGGGCTCGAACTGGGAGATCCCTTTAACCTTGTCAGAGCGTTCTTTGGTTGTTTGGCCTTGACGTTGTCTTAAGCAGAGCCTTGGTGTGGGTTGTTGGGGTGGCATAAGAACTAATTAGCCTTCTCGTAGAAAACCTCCAGAGACTTAGGCTGTTTTCTATCAATCCAAGCCCCGACATCGAAGTCTAGCAATACACCTTTAGCAAGCTGGATAAGGATAGTGCAAGGCTTGGGGACTTTAACTTATGCCAGAGTGTTGTTGAATCATTCGAGGTAGCTCTTGAGAGTTTCCTCGATACCCTAGTAGATGTTCGAGATGGACAAGATGTCTTTGGGTCTTGTGACGTGCAACCTGTACTGCTTCACCAACTCGATAGCAGCTGGTCAAAAGTTGAAATGGTTCTCGGTGCGAGTCGACAGAACCAAAGCAAAGCTATGCCTTCAAGGAAGATGAAGAAGCATTTACACTTTACTACGTCGGTGGCATGACTAGAGTTCATATGTCACACGTAGTGACTCAGAAAGTTTCGAGGATTGGTCTTCCCTGAGTAAACCGTTAGTTGCGGCATGTTTAAGCGTCTTGACCGTTCAGCATTGAGAACATCTGGAGTAAAGGGGTTACGCCTCATACAGGTTTCCCAGACGTTGGTGGCGTACCCCGACGATTCTCTCATAATCCTACGGATCATGTCGGTGAGCACCGAAGCTTGGACCTCTGCTGGATTCCAGCGGTCGTGATCCAACTCAGGAGTGTGTGGACTTGGGCGCCTCCTTGGATGAATATCAGCATCATCATCTTGCAAGTCGTCAACCTCGACGCTTTGATTTTGTGGAGGTTGGTTAGGGGAACTAGTCTATTTTGCTATTGGCTGTGTTAGCAACAAATTCCGGACGGAGACAAGTGGAGCCTGTCATATAGAGGGACGGGCACTAGTTCTTGGGTCAACGCTAGGCCCCAACCGGGAGTGGTCGGAACGACGAACTACCTGTCTGATGGTAAGTATAGTACCATTACCGTTAATCCTCCCCCTTTGACTATGGTTACTATGGTAAGTGTCGAAAGAATAGTTTTCCGAGATGAACTGAGGAGGCTGAGTAATTTTATTGGCTTGAAGGCGTGTGATATCCTTACGGGTATTTTGTTGAAGCCTGTGCATCAAGTCAATATTCTGCTTAATTTGGTCATTAAGCAGTATTTGAGTTTCCTCCAATTTCTTTACCACTTCAAAGAACCGAGCTTGGGTAACCGGAGCTTCAGCATTGGAGGAGGTACCATGTCCATGACGATCGGAGCTTCAGAGGGTTGAGTTGTGGAGAAATTTCTGAGTCAACCATCGAAGGTCCAACTATAGCAGCTTTTTCTTTCTTCACCATTTCAAGCAAACTTGGTAAGTCTAAGGAGACCTAAGTAGCACTCCAAGTCTTAATGGAAGAACGATAGAAAAGATGAAGTCTTTAGATTCTCAACGGAAACAACAGAATGTTAACGTCCAAAAGTTGGCAACACTCAAAGGTTTCCAAGACAACAAAAACAAACGTCTTGTAAGGAAAATGCAGGAAAGTAAATCACATGGAGTTTATAATGGTTCGGTTCGTGAGAACCTATATCCACTTTGAAGATTTTTACTCTTTTATTCACTTCTTAGTCAAGATTACAATGGTGGGAACAAGGTTTTAAATCTCGGATATCGGTCGCGTTTCATCTCGAGGTTTTATAGACACGGTCTCGTATCGGAGGAGATCTCGGATGAGATAGGTCTAACTCGGGAGTTCGTCTCGAATTTTCATCTCGGATCTGAAAGTTCATATCGGAACAATCTCGGGGTACATGATATGTTAAAAATGATATTTTAACAAAATGATTTTTATGAATGCTATTAAAAACATAGTAACTTAAACGTAAAATGCAAAATAACTTTATTATTTTTTATTTTGCGAAAGATCATTCATACCCTAAATCGTAATATGCTTAAAACAGAAATATTATTAGACAGGAAACATTAAAAAGATCCAAAATATTAAAAAAAATCAGCATAAATAGACTATAAAATACATAATTTCATAAGTAACATGTATGTAAAAAGACGAATACCAAAATATAAGCATTGTAAAACATATATGAACATACAATATAGTCATTTAACATGCAAAATGTAAAATAACAAAAGACTGATATGGCTAGATTTGAGTATTTTAACTATAGTTCTAGTTCAGGCACAAATTTAAATTTTAACCAAAAAAACTAAGATCTCGGACGATAATACATAATTTCGTCTCTGTCGATATATCGTTCGATATTGCAATATCTCGGGCGATATATTCGAAAGGAGATTTAAAGTGATATTTGTTGTTTCGTATCGGAAGGAGCCCAAAACGAGATCTCGGAGGAGATCTCGTGCGAAATTTGCAAGATTTGAAACAGTGGGTGGGAATAATAGATCCAAATGTCTAAAATGGGAATGATGAAAATAAGGTCCTAATATGTCCGAGATGGAGCTCAGGTTCTTTCCGAGATGCCTATGTCAACCCAAAAGTTTAACTATCCAAGGAGGAGGTAAGCTTCTTCTTTCCAAAGTGCAAAGGTGAGCAATAGAGTCCAAGAGTGCAATACTTCTTCCCAAAGTGTCAAAGAAGCCAAAATCCAACCCTGAGCTCGTTCCAGGATGGGGTATTTATAGGTGAGGGGAGCAGGCGGGAGCAGGTAAGTGGAGGGGCACGTGGACATGTGACCCACAACATTCGTCTCCATGGATCGTTACCAGTCCCCAAAGACTTAATTGTTTCTCTTCTTTTCTCGAAGGCCCTAGATTCTACTTCCCGCGTTCACTTCGTATCCTTGGAGAGCATTGTGAAGTACCAATCTAGCATGACTCGAGTGTTTGCACCGACCCTGGTATCCTCCTCCTAAATACCGATTTGAGGAGTGTTTTATGAAATACCAATCCCGGTAGTTTTGAGCTTTGCACCGATTTGAAAAGGACAAGGTTTTGCACCAATTCCGGAACACTTGGAGGAATTCTGGATGGAAGGTAGGAGGTATGTTGATTCTTGACACTTCGGGAATACGAATTTATGAATACCGATCCCGGAGCACTAAGCCAATTGAGAGAAATTTCGACGAGCCAGGACGACCAAACTTGTACGACTCCATATAGGATTGATTCCTAGGCGTTTGGACGACACTTCTGAGTCGTTTAACTACGCAATGGGTCGAGTTGTGCGGGCCTAATTAGCATTTGAAGTTGCAAATTATTCTTCTCTTTCAATAGAGGTAGTACAGAAAGACCAGAGGTTTGTAACTCAACTTACAGCTTCTTCGGCGAAATTAAGCTCCACATATGATGGATTTTCTTTTGTTAAAATTAAACGGTAAAATAGGAATCACCATATACATTAACAGTAAAGTTTTATCTCATAAGATAATAAGGCATTTAGAGCACCTTATAAGGACATAATTGGTATTTGCCAAACATCAAAATGAGCCAATTGTAGAATTGAAACACTTTTAGTAATTAAAGTACTGAACTTTGATCTATTGCCTACTAAAAATGCTAACACTTAATTAATCGATGACAGATCATTGGTTGCTTCTATGTTATATGTTTTTCCTAACCGTGCAAAACTCTTTAAAAATCCCATTTGGAATTTGGATATTAAACTCATAATTATCTATCCGTTTTAAAAAAGACAATTTTCTCTTCAAACCAATCTAACACTTAGATGATGCAAGGCTTGTCATCCAATGCCGAATCAACAACCTACGTTCGATGAATTTTTGGCTTTGCAGAAATGCCAATTAAAACAAATTACAAATAAGAAAATAACTTTGCAAACAAGTAAATGTCTTTATTTGGTTGGAAGAGTCATTATAATATTCTGGTCCGGTATCAGTTTTGATATGCGTGTGCAATGTGTATGCACATGCGCACACACAAATACATAAATATGTGCTAACAATGGTCCGGTAACAGAGAGAGAAAGAAAGAGAGTCAGCAAACAATCCTTGCTTATGTCATTTGAGTATTAATACTTCATATCAAATGAGATTGATTAAGCCAACATAAACCAGGTGTCGAATGAGTTAACATGGTCATGGAGTAATTTTCCGAATAGCTAACAAAGTGACTATCCTTAAGATATATTATAGCCATCGAATAGTACTAACAATGGATCACTTTTAAAAAAAAAAAAAAAAACTCTGATTAAATGATTTTTTTTTTCTCTTTCAGTACACTCTAAAGAGTATAAATAAAATGTCCATGGTAGAACCAACCTTGCTTATGTCATTTGAGTATTAATACTTCATACCAAATGAGATTAGGCCAACATAAATCAGGTGCCGAATGAGTTAACATGGTCAGGGAGTAATTTTCCTAATAGCTAACAAAGTGACTATTCTTAAGATTTATTATAGCCATCAAATAGTACTAAAATGGATCAGGCTTCAAAAAAAAAAAAAAAAAAAAAAAGAGAAAAAAAAAAACTTTGATTAAATGGTTTTTTGTTTCCCTTTCAGTACACCGTAAAGAGTATTAAAACAGGAAGTCCATGGTAGAACCAACCTGGTGACCATGGCATAACCCTAGCTTGAATTGACCGATTGTAAGAGTCTTCGTCTCTGGGTAGCGATCTTCGTCATATTCACCCTTAGTAATGTGCAAATCGGGACACAATCCCTTTAAGTTATCATGAATCTCCTGCGTGATTGGTAGAAAAAATAAACTATTACTTGCAAATTTATGTTTACAGAAATGATATATGTTCATGTTGAAATCATACATTTCCACTAGCAAAAATTCTATTTCGTGTCATTGACAACAATGCGAAAATCCACAAATCAAGAATGAATCTGGGTGATCTATTATGAATCAAGTATTAATGATGTTGCTTAGTATATTGAATAGTCATCGACTACAGATCAGAATATTCAATTCTGATTCAAAGTACCATGCTTCTTTGTACATCCCCTCATTTGCAGAGAGGCATTTATGCCGGTTTCCACTAAGCATTTATAATTATGTAGCTTAATTTGTACCTACAGCTGGGCTGACAATAGGGGACTGCATCTCATATGAGACCCATAGGTCGAATTCATGGAGACATAAAAGCTGCTGCCCAAAGCAATGATATTAGGACCCCCGCAGATCATTATATCTAGAGCAGTAGCGCTATTTTTTTTCCAAGGAGCCAGTTGTAAAAGTTGTAATTACTCATGCATCTTCTTCATCTTGAGTTGGAAGTAACTGATGGGAAGTACCAACTTTTTAGCTGGATTATTGATATTGTGAACAAGTTAATCACAAAGCCATGCAAAACTGACACAAGTGGTTCTGTTTTTGTTTTAAAAAAAAAAAGGCAGAAACAATAATTTAAGCTGTATCCAGAATACCACCTAAGATTTAAAGCAATATATGTATGCAGTAATTTAGATGGTATTCAGAATAACTCCCTAAAAAGTTGCTCCAATAAACTGGTCTTGCAGCTTGGAGAAGAACATGGAAAGCAGCTGATGTGGCACTCTCTCTTTAATTGGGTATTCTCATAGTAGATTATGTCAAATGGCTACTTGCAAAGCTGTGCAACAACATCATGATCGTAATACACAATAAGGAGGAAAAATAACCTTGCGAATTATTATTTTGTATGATTAAAATAGCAATATTCCAACATATTTTTATTAAAAACAAACAGTCGAAATACCGATAATAAAATATAAAGCATCTTCCAACCGAGGGCAACTAATGGCCAAACCAATGGTTAGAAGATCCGCCACTCAAATCATATCCTACTTGTTTAGTATGTAAGCTAGATTTAATCAACCTTTCGACTATATCACATCCATTAATCTAGCATTCACAGCTAAAAAGCATCATGTATTGGGGATTTTTAAAATAACCTTATTAGAGTTGGTCCGTCCGTCAATCCTTCCGAAAGTCCCTATATTGGGAGTTTATTAAAAAAAAAACATCATGGAAATATCGGATTTTTAAATCAGTCTTTATGTAAATTGAAGTTCGTAACACTACAAATGTTAAGCAGTGTAAACTGGAGTTCGTAACGCTTAACCAAAGGATCATGTACTGATATTTATTGGATAGTTGTGGAATGACTTATTTTGAGTTTTGTATTAGTTAATATGATCATGGTCAAACCAAGAATCTCGAAAATATCATATTACACAATTCTCTTGATTTGATAATGTTATATAACTTTAATATGAAAATCACACTTTGATTATTGTTAAACTATGACATGATGTCCATCAAACAATTATAATTACGTCTGATTTGAAGTAAAAATATATTAAACAGAGAATTGGTCTACCAATTATATGGTGTTGGTATCAAAGTCAACTGTAGTCAACTCAAAATCTCTGACTAGATCTGTGCTGTTAATGTCCCGCATTACCCCGCTATATCATATAGCAAATTCTACCGCTACGCTATTTCCCAGTAGCATCTAAAATAGTATTTCCGCTGTTAACCCCACTATATTCCAATATTCCCGATATATCCCATTATTTCATCTATATTCCGCTATTTCCGCTATATCTTCTACAAAAGAAATGAATTGAAAAATAATATTTATACATTATAAAATTTATAAAATAGTATTTTAATATAATTTCTTAATATATATTTTTCAAAATAGAAAATATTATAATATTCCATTAAATTTGATCAAGCTAAATAAAAATTTACATTTATTTACATATATTTGAATATGCTTGTTTAAAATTAATAATGTACTCACTATAATTAAGTTGAATGTTAATTTTTCGTTTATTTATCATTTATATATTTGTAAAAGCATTAAATACCTGCTTTATATGCTATTTTAGACTCATCCAATATATCCTTCTAATTCCTCATTTTATCCCCGCTACAACTTTTTACACCACTGCCGAATTCGATCCATTGAGCGCTTTAACTGCACAGGACTAGAGTAGTACCATCAATAATAATTTTTATTATTCAACAAAGAATTTCGTATATTTGGACAAACCGAGTTGCAATATTACAATTTTTACCAAACCAAATTACATAAATGTTAAAATGATATAGTTTTGACGAAGAAATGACTATAAATAATAATTACCAATGGGTACAGGATACCGCCACTACTCCCTCTAATCCTCCTAGGCGAGCTTACCACCTAAGGATTTGCCTAACCCCTCTTAGACAAGGTGCACCGTCTTATGTAAGAATTCGAACATATATTCAGATAACGGCTAGACACTTAGACATAATTTAAGGTTTGCCACATATAAGAGCATCTCCAATGTATTAGACATGTAATGTCTAATTTAATCTATGTGTCCACAATGTCAAACAAATATAATTAGACAACATTTTAAAAAAAGAAAAAAACTCTCCAATGCAAAATGTTATTTAAACAATAATTTGACACCTCCAACCAATCAAGCTATGACAAATAATATATTTATTTCAGTTAGTTATTTTAATAAATTATTACTGGTTTTACATTGTCAAATACAATGTCCACAACTAGACATTGCAATTGACAATGTCTTTTATATTGTGTGCCACATCGGATTAACATTCAGTTAGACATTAACATTGGAGATAAAATTTCATATGAAATTGTCAAGTGCTTATGTGTAATGTCTTTAACATAACAATCACAATAGCATTGAAGATGCTCTAAACATTGATGTGCTAATTTCAGAAAGTCTTGTTTTCCATGGCTACTCCTAAACACATCAAGGATTCCAATTTTATAATTTATATCGAATGACCGCAAAAAATACTATAAAATTTCATCTAAAACAAAATTAAGTTGTAGAAAACTGCCTAACCAATCCTCCATTTATCTCCACATAAACGATTAATTCCTATTCTATGCTTGCCGCATGGCAAAATTGAATGTGTACGCGTAAATTTGATCAAAGTGTTACACAACTTAGCTCTATCAATGGATACCCAAAATATCTAAAATTTATATGCATCCTTTACCCGAAAAGAAGATAACTATCTGATATCCCAAAAAATGTATATGGATGCGCATACAAAGATACCTACATCTAAAAATTATCCATTCGATTTTTGTTAAGACTATAGTTAATATCTTATGTATTTTAGTACAACGATAGATATGTCTTTATTTTTTTATTAAGCTAATAGTTTGTTATATGAATTTAATGCATATTAATTACTCAAAGGACAAATTTTTGGTTTGAACCTCTGAAAACAACTTATTGTAAAAACAAACCTCTTTCATAACATATTATGAAAGTAGGCATGTTTTCTACTATTGTTCTTGCGCAAAAATGGAGTGCGCAGTTTTTTTTTTTTTTTTTCCAATATTTGAAGGAAAGCTTATGCAAGCTCACTGTTTTTTCCGTCCCCAAAAAGACCTTGCGCACTCCATTTGTGCGCAAAAACAAATTTGTTCTTGCACACAGATGGAATGCTCAAATATAAAATAAAAATAAAAAAACCAGCGCACTCCATTTTTGCGCAAGAACAAATTTGTTCTTGCGCACAAATGGAGTGCGCAAGGTCAGCTCCCTGATAGAAAACAGGCCTACTTTCATAATAAGTTATGAAAGAGGTCTGTTTATACAATAAGTTGTTTTCAAAGGCTCTAACCAAAAATTTGTCCTTACTCAAAACTATTTATTATCAATTTGTTTATTTTTCATACTAATTAATTGAATCGAAAAAAGCCTATGGTAAACCACAATTCTCTATTTATATTTCTCAACTTAGTAGGATAATCATCTGATATCTATCCATATCCTTGAATGAGGATATTAGATATCCAAAAATGACTTCGGATATGACATTATCCTTATCTAAAAGTAGCATTTACATGCTTAACCAATGTTAACGCAATTCACAACGTACTTGTATTCCATTTTGGTAAGTGTGTTCTGAAACATAATACACAAGCATTCCAAAAAACTATACGCTAAATTTGACGTTTTGAAATTTTGAATTTAACATTCCAAAATATTTAATTTGATGTTCCAAAATGTTGTCTTTGATGTTCCAGAATGTTTAGTTTGCCTATTTTAAGTGTATTGATATTAATGAAAACTGAAAACATAATGTACCAAATAATAATAATTTCATATTAAAAATGCATACAAACAATGGAGAATGATTTCAAATCGGCCTTAGGATGAATAAAAGCTTTTGTTTTTAGCTTTTTCCCTCGATTTCCATAGTGCTGCGAAGTTGCATACAGTTAAGGATACTTCATATATACTCATGCATTCTTCTTCTTTACATAACTATATTTCAAATGTTCATTTTCTCCACGTGCTTTTCCAAAAACAATCAGTACACTGAATATATTATTTGAAAAAAGAAAAACATTGATGAGTATGATAATATATTGGAAGAAGTTAGTATGGAAGCTATTCCAACTTCAAGGTTCATGCAACAGAGAGGGTCATCATTAAGAATTGACAAAGGAAAGAACATTACATAAGTTGATATTATTTTCAACTGCTTAAATTATAAAAAAAGAATCTCTAGAAAAGGAAAAGGAGAAACTAATACACGATGTTAGCACTTTTGCAACAATATTTTAAAAAAAAAAAAAAACTTCAACTGAAAAAAACTATAATTTATATGGTAATGTTATTTATACAAGAATGCTTTTATTTTTGTGTTCATACTGAATAACAATAGTGCACAAATTTTTACATAAAGAAAGTGTTTTAAAAAATGTTCGATGTTCTAACTAAGCGTATTTCGTACCAGCTAAGCATTCCGATTAAGCACATTCCTAACGTATTGTGTTCTACGATACATAAAGTTTTCCATTCCCATTTTTGTTCGCGTACCGAATCGTTCTATGCGCTAGGTAACATAGGGCCTAACACCACTAGCTAAGTCGGCACGTGAAAGTTAATGTTCAAATTATTCTACTACTAAGAGCCGTTAAAATTTACAAAATTGAGTTTTACCTGAAAAAATAAGTAAACGAAAAATTCAACTAAACTGTCACACTGATAGCTAAGATGATGTTTGAATGTTATTATTTGAATTATTCGATATTAATCGTCGATCGAATGTATATCATATGAGTTGCATAACTGTAATAACGAATACTCTGAAATAACACATGATTGAATTAATTTATAATTATTTTAAATTAAATTAATTAATACATATGAAATATTAAGTACTAAAATTTATTTGATTTTTGGATGCAAATAGTACATAATAAAGTGCATATATGAACGCTATATATATGCATATGTATCGATATACGATATCGATAAATATTTGAATTTGATTTAAATCGATTAATTAATGAATGAGCTTGGGATTTTCGAAGACCCATATAGGCACATACGATAGCCAACCAAGGGTGCAAGGAAAGGTAGGTTTAAGAGTTCAAATTTGAATCGAATTGGCAACAAAAAAGAGTCAACGAAGGGGAAAACAACTCAACTTTTACATCTAAATGCCTACTTAAACACATCATTAGTTGTTCATTTTACCTCTATCCTCATTCGTGTTCCAACCGCAAGTATCAAGGCTCATAGCCAAAATTTCCGAAGGTAACATAAATACAAAATAAAATTAAAAGAAAGGTGGTGTTCGTCTCTGGATCATAGCAAAATTCGAAGGTTGATTTAATCTAATCTTAGAGTTATTCAATTATTCAAGGTGTGACTATCATGCAATATATTCAGGCAATAATCTAATACTTTTTTTTATTATACATTATATGGCTGTGTAGATCAACACCTATATATTTTATAACGAATTTGTATTTATCAATGTTGTCGGAGTTAGTTTGTATAAACTATTTAAAAATTACATATGAAAACATCATTGTAACATAAAAGATTTTTTTTTTTTTTTTTTTTTTTTGGGAGGGCAAGGTCAACCGATTTTTAAAGTGGTATGTAACACTTTATACAAGAATACTTTGACTGGATTTAAATATTAATTTTGGATTATAATGCTATTTCTAATTAGCAAAAATAATTTTATAATATGTTAAACGCACATTTATATATGTAGCATATATTAAATTATTTTATTAATCCATATGTACTTGGTTCCAAAATAAAAAAATTATAAACAATTAAAAAATAATCTTTTAAATATATAATAGTATATATATATATATTTAATAATAATTAACATCATTATGGCTTTGAATTTTCAGAAAAGTATTTGAATTTTTATTAATAACCTTCTGGCCAAATAAAAATATACTTTATATACAACTAATAAATATTTATTTTAAAAATAATATTGTGTAAAATGAATAATATATAATATCCATTTTTAATTCTAAATTTGAAATAGATATTTTATTCATAACATATGCTCGATCTAAAATTTTCAAATCAAAGTCAAATTTTTAATACTAATTCAAAGTACATTGAACTAGTCAAAATCAATTTCAATAACAATTGAATTTATTATTTTATATATACGACTTCAAAAATAATACTATAGAACTGAAGGCATATATAAGGACAACTATGTCTGTTATGGTGTAAATATCAACATATATAAATACACATTAACTATACACAACATGTTGTACGTACACTATGCACATGAGTATATTTGGATACACTCGTATTTAAGTCTAAATTCATTATTTAGTCAAACCACTGAATTAAATAAAATAAGATTTCATTGAAATGATATTTTAGCATGGATTATAAATTACTTTGATTTTATAAGCCTAAAAGGATCCCAAAGGTTATGAAAAAAAAAACTTCACTCATTTAATCTGCTACAACCTAACCCGATTCCTTTCAACTAGAAGCGAGAAGTAAGCATACAGTGATACAAGTAGAACGGTAACACCTCCTACTTGCTTCAAATCAATATGTTACTATACTCCAATACATCATTAGCCAAAGCCATAAACACCGCTTTCTTTCCAATCCTTCAATTCCTCCATTACCTATACAAACTACAGAAAACAGACCAATCAACGAACTAATCAAAACGCAAAATCTAAAGAGTTTTAACCAGAAGTTACCATCCAACAATCAAAAAACAATTCTTTTATCAGTGTTGTTCACTATAATCTTCCTTATGGGATTTGTTATCGCTATCATCACTAAATCTTTCAATACACCATCGTGACTCATATCCACCTAAAAGGATGAAAAGATGGACAACCTAATCATGCAATTTATCGAATCCACCACATGCCCTCTACAGCTTCATAACTCAATGCCCAGTATATCCAGTTCCACATGAAAAAGTAATCCCTAAAGTACTCGATTTCATTGACAATGGTAAGTCCCCTTACTCGATCGTTTTGGCGAAGGAAGCAAAAGAAAAAATCGTAAAAAGAAATCGATCAGAGGGTATGGTTAGAGAAATTAAGTGTTTCATAATCTGATAGTGTTATCAGGTCAAAAGAGTTTATGTAAATATTCAGTAAATCTGGAAAAGGAGTTACATTTTTTACTTTTGGATGACTTGTAGAAGCGAGATACTGAATGTATGAAGGGTATCATGGTATTTCAAGAAAGACATGTTGGATTTCTGCTCATTGAACTCTCATTGCTAATAGGAGATTGAATGGATATGAAGAATAGGAAAAAGACATAGTCCTTTTAAATAAAAAATTATCCAAAAAAAAAAGATGGTCAAATTATAGAAATTATTAACTCATCAACTCAACTAATTTTAAACATAGCCTTAACTTAGATAATATCCATTGGCAATACAATACATTCAATCCCTATAGCTATGAAAGGCACGCTAAGCCGAATATCAAGGGCCCAAGCCGTGCAGTGACAATCGTCTTTCTATCCTAAAGCATAATGCACATAAAAATGCACACTGAATGCTGCAAAAGGCATAAAAGCCATGTGGCGCACGATGCAAAAAAACACGCTTTTTTAAATATTTATTTGTCCATTATTTTATTTTATATTTCACAACTCGAAAATGCATAGAGATTATTACAACTAATCAAATGATGATTATGTTTACTAACATACGTGAACCATTGACCCAATATAATTAAACGATAACGATTTTATAATAAATGGTTGATGATTTGACTTGAGAAGTTGCTGCTAGAGCAACGAGAGCATAGAAAATATATCTAACTAGAAGAACAATGACATCGTGTGGTTTTTTAGCATTCATTTTAACTCTTTTGTGAGAAAGACACTAAAAGTTATGATTTTGATGATGCATATATTGATTTGAAGACTATTAAGCAATGAATAAAATCCATATTTCTTGTTTATCAGTAATATATAAATAATTATTTTGGATATTGGCTTTTGAAAAGAGTATGATACTTAAATTTCTATGTTTATTGCATTATGTTTAATGATATTTTATGAAATTATTAAAATGAATCTTTACTGGATATATTTCAGTAAAAAATATAAATATATTAGACGTTTTCAATTAATTGTTATGTACAATGAATTTATTTATTTATCCCAACATGTGCACTAAATCAAGACGTCAAGCATCGTTCGTTGCCTAGTATGCTAAGGCTCTAGGAAGGTTTCACATCATTTACGTCTGGATATGTTTTAGTAAAAGAAACATAAATTATATTGGACATTTTCAATTAATTGTTATGTATATACAATTATTTTATTATTTTCCCTAAACATGCGCACTAAATCAAGACGGTGAGCATCATTCGCTGCATAGTGTGTTAAGGCTTTAGAAACGTTTTGCATCATTTGCGTTGTTAAAATTCATTTTATTGGATATTTCTATGTAACCCTGATTTTTTGGGTACCTATGAAACAAATTATGATGAGAACTATAATTTATGAATTGAGAAAATAAACACAAATTTGGAGAGAATAATTTCTATAACCCCATGATTTGAATTATTAATGAGATTTGTGTTAATTTGAGTAATAAAGAAAAAATATATTGAATTTGAAGTTGAATTGAATTAAATAAAATAATAAAAGAATTCAATTCGGTATTTATTTATTGAACAATCTTAATATATAAAAGAAAATAAAGTTTTTAAAACTTTATAATGTCAATTTGTGATAAAACCATGTGTTGAAGGATTTTATATACCTAAACGCAATAATTTGTAAATTATTGCAAATGGTGAATATTTATTACAAGAAGAGACTGAAGGGTATTTTTAAGTTTAAATAAGTTGCAAATAAAAATAGAAATAAGTGAAATATTGATTAAAAGTCAATATTTAAGTGTCTAAAATATTTTAATGGTTTGTGCATTTATTTTGACAAGTAAATGAATTTTATGTAATTTATATGTAAAAAAAAATGTAAGTTTTAACAATTGAAAATGTAAAGTAAGTGTTTGATTAAAAATAATAATTTTAATGGTGTTTATATATTGGAAATCATATTTAGTTGAAGTGATTTCGAAACTTGTTAACAATTTCGTAAAGATTAGAAAATGTAAAATATGTAAATTGTGAAGTATTTGTGAATTGTGTGTGGTAAATAGGGTATAAACCATGTGTTAATTAGAAATAAATGGTCTAATTAACATAAACTAAGCACACTAGGGTTAGTGGGTAGGTTTTAGCTCAAACCATAACCAGTTGACAATATTAAGTTAGGTAGAGAAGATTTGAGAAAGTACTGTGTACTCACTTCCATCTTTCTTCATGTGTTCAAAATCTGAGAAATTAAACATCTTCATTTAAAATTAGAAAACCTAATTCTTTTGCAAATAAAGAACTTGAGATAGCTTGCAAATCTTGATCTTAACATATAATTAAACTAAATCCAGATATTCGAATTCATCAATTCTTTGGATTTTAAGAAAGATCTTTATTGTAATTTTCCTATTTGTTGCATGTCTGTGCTATTCAATCCTAGAGATTCTAGAAGCTCAAAGTTATCATTTTTGCAAGCTAAATAGTTGTAAATCATTGCTAATTCATTCGAGGTTAGTTGTAAACTCACGCTTTTAGCTTAAGATCATTGGCATGTCTGTAGTCTTTAGTTTTTCCTATGTATTTTTCGTTTACTATAAACAAAAATTTAGTTTTATAAGTTTACAATAACCTCATGTTGTGTGTTGATCTTTGAGGGCTTATATATTCATTGATTTACGCCGAATTCAGGTTTAATCTTTTCCGGTTTATAGCTTGTGTGTTGTTCTTTCCATATGTTGAAAACTTCGCTTGGATTCAACTTGAAACTTGTGAAAATCTCACTCAAAAATCAATTCGAAGCAGGAATTGTCCCTATTCAAAAATCGTGAAAGGTCGGCCTATGACCTATGTGGGTCGACATACAGGTCGAGCCATTGTCATGGGAGGGTCGATTATGACCCTTGATAGGTCAACCTTTGGCACGCACCAATGGTACGTACTTGGTCCATGTTAGTTGTTTTTCCAATATGTTATTTTCCAGTTTTCTAGTGACATCTTTTAAGATCTTTTTATGCAATGTTTTGGTGATTTTTAATGTTGTGTTTTGAGTCGTTTCCAGAAGTCTATTTCTCAAATATTGAAGAGCTGACATTTACGTCAATTCGTTCTACGGATTGACAGTTTTATTTGATTTTTATCGTGTGTTGATTTCATTGGATTTTCTAATGATCTTGTTGATTTTGTGCACGTGTTTTATAAAAATAAATTACCTTTGAAATAAATATTTATAAATTGATTTATTAAAATAAAATGATTTTCAAAACTATTATATACACAAAACTATATTTTCTTAATTATAAAGCCATTTCATTATAAGTGATTTCCAAAATGTTTATGAAAATAGTTTTTAAAACTTGTTTTCCCGAAATAAGTATTTTTCCAAAAGAGGAATTTCTTTTAAAGGACAAACTTACCAAATTTTTTAGCCAAAAGTATATAAAATTTTGAAATTGGTGAGAAGGACAAAACTTAGGCAAAAGTGGAATTTAGGGGGCCCACTCCCATTTTCACTTTTACCCTACAAAATTTTAAAACTTGCCATACTTTCGACTAAAAATTTTGCTAACTTTGTCCTTCTACCTATTTCCACTTTCTAAAAACTACACGTTTTTGCCATCTTTGAGAGAACGAGAAAGTGACTTAAACGATATGTTAAACCATATGGTATGAGACACATAAGTTTACTATATTGGTTACTATGGACTTGTTTGATTGAAGCTACACTACAGTGGAGCGGACTGACTTGTAGTAAACCACTAAGTGAGAACGTGTGGTATGAGACGCATTGTTATCACTATTTGGGTTACTATTAGAAAAGTTTGTAACACATTCTGTGATCCTTCAGGTCATGTGTATTGCTAGTGCTAGGCCAGGTGGGACAGTTGTGTAACGATACAGATTTTTAGTCAATTTAAAATATGAATTTTAATTGATTTTAGCGGATTTTAAATATTTAAAACGATTTATTTTGAGAATTAACGACTTAGAATTTATTTAAAATGAAGTTTGAACGTATAATTTTATATTAATTATAAAATGAACTCGTAACATCGCAAGAGTTTGAAATTTTAATTTAGAATTTTAAATGATTGTACATAATTCAATATAAGTCATAATTTGACGAAACAAGAAACATTAGAATCTATTTAACTGGATCTTTCTATTAAAAGTGAAAATTTGAGATTTCATCGTAAAAATTATAAGTCATGTCCAAATCAAAATTTCAAGAAGTCGTCATGAAATCATTTATAAAGTATAACGATTTAATAAATTAAATAAAAGGTTTTCATATAAATTGAACTCCGTTTAACTAAAAAATTGTTATATCGAGTCTAAAACCTGAGTATGTTTATTTTACAGCTATATGATATTTTATTTGGATATATACGATAATATTAATTTATTATTATTAAATTGAGTTGTTTTTGAATTTATTATTATTTTAATGGTTTTATTTAAGTCTTTAAAGTAGCCATTTTCCAAACGACCTCCGTTTTTTAGAAATCAATTTTATTTGATCTAGAATATAAAATTATTGCTAGATTTTAAATTTCATAATTTTTGGAGTTAGTGTGTGACTATGCGCAATTTAAATGTGAAACGTGCAACATTTTGGCTTTAAAAATACGCTAATGGAGCAAACAAACTCGAAATTCGACGAAACAAGTTTTGTTGGGTACGTAATATCAAATTATAGCGGTAAGTTAATTTTCATCAAAAACAGGATTCGTATGTGATTATACGAATTTTTAAACGACGGATGTAGGCAGCAATTGAATAAAAATGAATATATAATTAAATAAAACAATAAGAAACCCTCCCCTATATAATGTCTTAACCTCCCTAACCCTAAATTATTTACTCCAACGTCAAACACAGACCACGCCGCCCCTATTTCTCCTCAACGTGAAAAACCAAGCTTGAGAAAATCATAGAAATTCAAATCAAATACCATAAATCGAAATACACATATATTTGAGATCCCTAAGTAAGACCTAAGCTTCAATCTCATGTGCTTTGTGATGAGTACGGTGATGCTATGGTACGTTGGAAAATAGGCAGCGTGTATTGTGTGACCTAGGGTTGGAAAAATGGTGATGTTAAAGCATTGATATGTGAATTGGATATTATATTGATGTTTGTGGTAGGATTCAGAGTGGGTTGTGAAAATTTGAAGGGAATTGGTGAATTTTTTTATCGAGGCCTGTACATGGGGGCGTGACCTGCTGTGAAACGTATTTCATGGGAGGAGCATGGGTGAAGCATGGTGGTGTTGGTCAGAAAGCTTGAATGAAGGGGAGTTCAACGGTATGTTCGTTTGAGAAATCATGGAGTATGGAAGGAGATTGAGAAGAGAGAAGGGGTGCATTTTGGGTTTGAATGGTTACAGGCAGCGTGCGTATTATAGTGGGGAAGGAGAAGATGAGGAAGAGATTAGGGGAGATTAAGGTGTTAATTAATTATTATTTAATTAGTTAATAACTTGAATATGTGTACAAACTTGTAAAATGCGTATCTTTTTCATACATGATCAGAATTCAGCAAAACATGATCCATTGGAACCGTATGAACGACAGCTTCGCAACGAACCTGATTTGTAGTGATTTGGAGCTCGTTGCAATTTTTGATGAAGGAAAACGTCTGATTTAATCAATCGACGTTTATCGCTATTTAACTATAAAAGACTAATGTGAGAACTCTCACTCAACTGAATTTTTGTAAGTTATAATAATTTTGTTTGGTCATGTTTATTGAATATTTATGGTAGGTGTTGTAGGGTTGACACCCATTTATAAGTCAAACGACGTACATATGATCACCAGTTCAAGTCAAATTGACTTGATATAAAAATAATCTGCAATGAACAAGTTATTGTTGATTGCTTGAATTTGCGTTGATCTAAATTAGTTGAAAACCCCACACACGGCTATTGGTATGATAATTAGCCCACACATCTCTCAAGTGCGTAGATAAGTTCACATGGTTTGTAATGTAAACTGCACACGGGTATTAGGATGACAATTTATTTACACGTCTCCCGAGTGTGTAGATAATAATCATTAGTTTGTGATGAAAACCCCACACGGGTATTGGGATGATATTTGATTTACACTAATCTCAAGTGTTTATTTTGCATGTCAATCAGTTGATTGACAGACCAGCATAAGCATTAATTATTTAAGGCTTATACGGGGGTAGTTGCACTCTGAATGTGAATTGAATGTTTAACAGTTGTTCGCAAATATTGTTGAATACATATGATGTATGAAATCCATACAAATGGAATTATATGGTAATTGGTTGAATTTCATTCCAATTGAGGATAAATTTGAATATTTTAATAATATAATATTCAGCGAAAAATGAAAATTTGATTTTGATGTCCGGTTTTGGATGGATGCGAAGATATTTAAATATCGATGAATATTTGTAATTGAAACGAACAGTTTTTAAGTAATTTTCATGTACATATGGCCTATCGAAGTTTTACATTCGAAATAAATAGTAGCTTTTAAAAGTGAAGTTCGATTAGGCTATGTAGGAAACATTTTAAAAGAAGTTTCTTTTAGAAAGTTTCTTATTTTTGTAATGAATGCCAAGAAAATTTGGACTTAAAATAACGAGTTTCAAATATTATTTTAATGATTTAAATAATATTAAAATGACTTAATATGGAAATATTTGATTTCGAAGTGAAATAATCGAAATAGCATTTCGTAACTATATATATTTCATATAATTTATATATTGTTTTGGAAGCGTTTCAATTTATTTTAAATTATAAACCGATTTGGACTTGAATAGGACGTATCGCACAGCGACAATTTGCGAATTTCGACCAGTAACTTCGAATTGACGTACCGCGAGATCCGACCGTCGAATTCTCCTGAAACTAGAAGCGTTGGGTCTGAAATGAAAAGAGTTTTCAAATGAAATAAGAAATTTTAAAATCCAACGATTTGATGTTAAAGTCCAAATCTGTTTTGGAAAAGATCGCTATGAATGCAGTTTGGTGGCCAAAATTGAAAATCGACTGTAAGGGCCTAAATAAAATTATTAAAAATATGAATAAATTATACCAAATCATAATAAATGATTTAAAAAGATTTTGAATGAAAAATTCCAAATGTCGGCAAGATAAAAGATATTTTATCTGAATGAAAAATTCCAAATGTTGGCAAGATAAAAATTCCCTATACGGTATTTGTTAGTTTCAGAATCTGATATTGAATATAAGTCGAAATGATTTCTATTCAAAACTTAATATTTGATATCAAATTGGATTTTGGGTTTGCCGTGAATTGTGTCTTCAATAACAATAACATTGTTCTTAAACTCAGTTGGAAACGGAGTATGGAATAAATCTTTTAATTAGGATTTAATGAAATTTTCCAAATAGTTTTAATAAAATTAAATTAGAATTGAGTGGAATTCGATTTGGTGATAATCGAGATAAACCTCCATGGAGAAAGACCTTTATTATTTAAGGAATTTAAAAGGTTTTGTCGTTATTCCGCTTATAGTATTAGTCTGATACGAAAATTATATCGATTATAAACTTATATGATTTATGTGAAAGTTCCATGCTGAATGGAAGCTGATTTTGGGGTTTATCGCAAACGGTGTTTTAAATAACATTTGTTCTTTAACTCGGTTAAAGGCCGGATTAATTTCCTAAAAGTTGAATAATCATTAAATAAAAAAAATTAGATTAAAACTAAGTGAAGTTTTAATGAATTTTTAATTATACTTGAAAGGGTAGTAGGTAATTAAATTTACCGAAAACATGATGGGCGTTAGATGTAGAGTATCGCCAATTTTGCTCCATTGGATGAATAGGTTGGGAATGGGATAACGATACGAGAGATTACCTTTTCGTAAGGCTCGATAATCCCGATAAGGCTTTTAAACCTTAATTTGGTTTAAGTTGTGAAAAAAGATTATATAATCTATTGCAACGATTTCCAAGCAAAGATTTAAACAAGAGTTTAAATGATATAAATTTTTGAGAAGATTTGTGAGAATAATTTCCAGCGTTGTTTTGGATTGGAATGAGGTGTATGATATCCTTATATATCACTTGACTTTAAAGATGCGTGAGTTATTCGGAAAGACCGGGTTTAACTCATTTTGAAGAACTGTTATGATGATTAAAAGTCAAAGATATTGAAGACGGTGGTTGAAAACCGGAGATCTTCACGTCGTTTGGATAATTATTGATGTCTCGACTCTCGATTGGGTTGTACACCCAAAACGAGGTAATAAGTGGTGGTCGTCCAGATATACTTGGAGATCGACTGGATATGTAAGGGTCTCTCTCATGTATTGGACATATGGGACGAAAAAAAAGGTGCTTCCGGTTTCGTTTACCTAGTAACGGACTTACAAATGAATTGTATGTCTGACATTGTATTTTATGTTATATTAATCTCTACTAAATATATATCTGTTTGGTGTGGAGAATTTATTCTCTTAGTTTAACACTCTTCTCTGAAACGTATGAGCTTAGAAGTTCTACATTAATAGACATCAGTTGTATGATATAAATTGACAATGTGACATGCTAAGATGAAGTAATCAAAGCATTGTGGATGATGACCAAATCATGACTAATATAGCGTAGCTTTGTGTCGAGACGTGACTTCGTCAAGCTTCACTCCCCGGTATGAGCCAAACCGGGATTAAGGACCGCAAGGAGGACATATGTTTCTTTCTAGCTAGAAGTGATGTCATGGTATGAAGTCCAAACATTTTACTTATGTAGATGTTGAAATTAAGGCACCTCGGATGTGGCCGCAAAAGGCCATGATGGTCGACATACTGACCAAGAGGGCCAATAGGACCGGGAAACGTATTGTTCAGGTAATGCTAATTAGCGATGTACTGGTGACCAGCCCTGCCGCTCCAAGAGATCACCAGCGTCTAAGTCCTGGACATCTTGCTAGAGATGGTCCGAATCGGAAAAGGAAGATCCTTTGCCTCGACTCATGATGGAAATCTAATTTCCAATATGAGCCTTGCATTTTCAGTTGTAAACTTATATAGTGACATAATAGGATGAGGTATTTTATCGTCTAAGATTGATACATTTACTTTCGAAATTGTTTTCCACACTATGCACTAATAATAATAAAAGAGAAATTTCACGTATCAAGCATGTTTGGCTATTATAAGGTAAAACTCTACCATCCGACTTGCACTTGCATTGTGTGATGAGACCTTAGTCTTATAATAGCTTCATTTTTCAAAAAACATTGCGAGTTTTTACTTACTGGTATTCATGTGGAGAAAACTCGTTCTGTGTCATATGGCGTGGTCCCATGATTTGCCTAACTTTAAAATAAAGTTAATAACTGTTTTAGTTATCACACCAGTCTCATGACTGGTTTGGAGTTTATTATTTTTTACCTAAACTCTGGGTGTCCATATTTTCTACACGGGCAGCTAGTAGTTTCAGTTTTGCAGATACTCTTTAGCAGGCTCCTGGATTGTAGTTGAAGCTATGCTCTGGATTACTTCATAGTCTTCCACTGCTTGTACTTATATATATTTATGTTTTCGCTGTTTCGTAATTCATTATTATTCTCTGATATTCTTGTACTCTAATGTAAGATTGTTGTCATAGCAATGAAATATTCTCTTGTTCTTTGTTCCGATGTGTCATGTCCTCTTAACAATCTGTCTTTGAGAGCGTTTCGAGTCGGTTGGATTACTGATTTGGGACGGTCGGGAGGGCGGGTCGTTACAAGTTGTGTTAAACCTTCGGATCATCTGTGTAGGGCTTTCGGATCATCTGTGATGGATCTTTGAGTCATTCGCGTTAGGTGCTAAATCTGTGTGGATAGCACTTGGCAGACTCCGGTCATTTCAGTGTGGTGCACGTGCAGGCATAGCTTAGACTCATCTTTTTGGATCCAATTTGTGTGGTGTTTTTCTAGATTTCAATATTTCTTGATTTCTAGAATTGAAGAATTTATAATGTTTTCACCATTTTGCGAATGCTAGGTTTTTACATAGCTATTTAATGATTTATAACATGGTGATTACATTTCTGAGTGGCGAACTCCACTTCATCGAGTTTTGTGTTGAAATTTTTATGATTTACATATTGTGTTTCTGTGTAATTTGAAATTTTTATACATACCTTAGCCTTGATATTTGGTTACATGGACCAATGAGAATAGCTATGTTGTGTGGACATTACTTTACATGGAAATCTTAAATGTGAATTGGTGAACCTATCTCATGTATACTATGTTGTTGTGAGCTTGTGATGTTCCTCCTTTATTGAGAGGAATTATCTCTTGTGTGTTGTTATCTTCACTTATCATGCACTAATCATTTCGTTTACACTAGACTTATATATATTATGTACTCGGGTCAGACCGAGTTGTTACTTATCATGCACTAACCATTTCGTTTACACTAGACTTATATATATTATGTACTCGGGTCAGACCGAGTTGTTACAGACAAGGTTATTACGACGGCAAGTCGAGTCGATAGAGGTCCAACTAGTCGACTAGTCAGACTAGTCATAGACTAGTCGTAGACTAGTCATAGACTAGTCGATAAATAATTAAATATGTACGCATATATCAATACATGACAATTGCAGTTCGTATTGCACTTCGGGTTACTTCTTCATGTCGTATTCCACTTCATGACTTGTGGTGGATTTCAGGTTAATTAAGATGAGATTCTAAGTATAAATAAATCGACTTCGAGTTAATTCTTCTCCACTTCGTATTCGACTTCGTAATTTTAAGTGAATTCTTCTCGATTTCGACGTCGACTTCACGATTTGGGGTCGATTTCGACTTCGACTTCATGATTTAGGGTTCAACTTCATGATTGAGGTTCGACTTCGCGATTTAGGGTTCCAGTTCGAGATTTAGGGTTCCAATTTGAGTTCGACTTCGTGATTTAGGGTTCGACCTCGACTAATGGCAAGTCGACTCTTCCAGTCGATGCTCCGATGTCGACTAATCGACTAGTCGAGCGTCGTAATAACACTTACAAGTTAGTCACCTTCAGTAAAGTCTTGCTTTGTTGGCTTTCGATATTAACTATCTTATTTTATTTCGATGATAGTGCACGTGTCGTGTAGTCACTTTTGTTGTATCCTATGATGTATATATTCTTTTGTTGTAACTCATTTGTATGTATGGTTCATAAGGACCAATTAACTATATGACTCTTATATGTTGTGCATGTGCATGTGCATGTGCATGTGTTTGTTGTTTTGTGATCCGCAGTATGTGGTATTGTTATATTTTGTTCTGGATAGATTTTTACCCATCGTAGTTTCGTGTTAAACTTGAATCGAGTATGCCAATCCAAATGAAGTAAGGAAAAAAATAGAGCATCAAATCGACGTATTCGATACTCTTTTAATACAAGACTTATGTACGGCAGCTCCTAACCAGCTTTATTCTCTGCACTAGCAGACGGTATTACTTAGTAATACTCTTTGTTAGTGTCAATCTCGGGGGAGGGAATGGGAGGGGGAGAGGGTCACATTTTGGTAAAAGAAATATAAATTATATTGGATATTTTCAGTTAATTGTTATGTATAATAAATTTATATTGTTATTTTTTCTAAATATGTGTACTTAAGTCAAGACGGCTAGCATTGTTTGCTGCATAGTGTGTAAGGGTGTAGGAAGTTTTTGCATCATTTGTGTCATTAATAACCATATTATGCACTCAATAAACAAATGTCACGATATAATATTCTTCTGTTAGTCATGCAAAACAAGCATACTTTAGGTAACTTTTAAAATGCCTAGAAATCATATGCAGAAGTTGAGATTCAAGCATATCAGCATTTGACTCGTAAATTAGATAAATGTAGGCTAGATAACTGTTGTAACTCCAATTAAATCAAAACAAAAAACAGAATAAAGCTTCATAACACAAAATAAAGAATGAAAAAAAATGTTTTAATTGAATCTGTTATTAAGCCATTCCAAGCACAATTGTTTTATCGAAACACATTCTGAAATATTTATGTGGGATGATCTGTAAAACTCAAAAGACGAGTAAAATTAGATAATATATACAATAGAATCACCCTTATCCTTTAGAATTGAATATATTTAACTTCCTGCTTCTTCAACATAACTTTGAATATTTAAACTATGTAAAAAAAATTGACCATAACCGCTATGACATGACTGTATTATATATATATATATATATATATATATATATATATATATATGAGGAGGGTTCCGCTACACCTCTTGCATTGCACGTGAACTCTCCCCCTTAATCTCCCTCACCCATTTCCGCACTCATTCTCTCTCTTCCCATTAAAAAATGATATTGAAATGGGAAGAGATAGAATGAGTGGGGAAATGAGTGGTGGAGATTTAAGGGGGAGAGTTCACGTGCAACATAAGAGGTGTAGCAAAATCCTCCTATATATATATACATATATATACATATATATATATACACATACATACATATATACATACATACATACATACATACTTGCTCGTAATTCAATCAGGTATCCATAACATAATTTTACAATTTTAAATTACATAAATATTTTCAGCCATAATGTTACGAGATAGCAGTAGACCAAATATCAACCCGCAAACACACACACGTGCGCGCAAGCGTATATATAGTGGATATTCAGAAATCTAGAGCTGGAAATGGAACATTACTGGGAAATGAGGCTTAAAAAGGAGAGGTTGGAAAGAAAATGAAATGCAAATGTACTCTAATGAAATTTTATTTTTAGTAACACTGATATAAATTTATATAATTTTAAATTTATTCCATTTTTCAATGTAATAAAATATTTTAAAATAATTATAAATATCTAGTATGATATTAATTAGTATTCATTAATAATTTTATGGGTCCTTTTTTCAAACATATTTTAGCTCAAAATATTAAGAACTAACAGTGCTTATTGTTTTTACTCCACTGCTTCGATCAAATAATTCATAAAATTCAAATTAATACGTAAAGATGGTGGTGGATACCCAATGCCGAAAGCTCCCGTACTCAAGCATGAAGACTTCCTAGACAGTCTCCCATCTGGTATTATTCTCACGGCTTTCCGGGCTCTGGGGGTGGTCGATTAGCGTGCGCAGCCTTTCCCTCACATTATGAACATATTTTTGTCTACTTTAAAACATGTCCGCATCTCATTTAAAATGCCAATCATTCTACTTTAAAACATGTCCGATAGTTCAATGTTCTCATGTAAGAAACATCGAACAAAGATCCTGTCCAAAATGTATCAGCCTGGCTTAAAAGGGAGTGGAGCTGAGATGAGCCAACCTACATTCCTAGCCTATGAAAGTAGGTTTCTAGAGAAGATTCAAGCTTATTAGTAAGCTCGTGCAGCAGTTATCAATCTTACTAGCAAACAGCTTATAGTTTCAGTTATTTCTTCATCTGATGTAAGGTCCAACAAAGGTTTTGAGGTTTCGACTGAAACATCAATATTTTGACCATCCCATTCCGGTTACAGGGATTGAAGCGAAACCAAATTGAAACTCAGACTTAATAAAAATAAACTATCGAAATACAAATTTTAAAGAAGAAAGTAAAGAATAAAAATAATTTGAGTTTCAAATATATAAATATTCAAAATACAAATTTTAACTTCAAAAACATGCAAAATCACAATATACAAACGAAGCAAAATTAAAAACTTAAGTACTAAATTATGAATATTTGTTAGCATTATATACATTTATAATCAAGCAAGATTGTTAATTTATATCTTATTTTTCAATTAAAAATAAATTACATATCTTATTTCAATTAATTAAACAAATATATGTGATCATACGAAAAATAAATAATGAAATCAGAAATTGAAATTTGAACAGAAATTCCTGAAATTTACGAATTAGTTCATAATTACAAAAAACCAAAACCGAAAAAAATTCAAACCTGGGTTCAACCTAGTGACTGGCAAATGGGCAATAAGGTAAGCAAACCTCTAATTTTTTTAGATTCATATTTTGGTGTACTTAAATTATTTAAATCCCATTTCTTTCTTCCTTTATTTTTAATTCCCTTCAAAATTTATGTCTCAGTCTTCATACTAAACTGCAATTTAAAAGTCAGTTCATGCAACAGGTACCAAATCTCACCAGCAAGCAGCTTATAGTTTCAGTTGTTTCTTCATATGTGGTGAGGTTCACCATATTACTGCCAACAAGGTAATCGGGTCTCTCAATTTTCAGCTTCATATTTTAATGTGCTTAAATGATTTTTATTTTCCTTCAAAATTTATGCATTATTCTTCAACCTCAACCCTCAACCGCAATTTAAATAATTATTTAATATTATACACCCCCATCCCCCAACAAACACACACACACACATGTGTGGGTGTGTGTGTGTGTGTGTATATATATATATATATATATAT
Organism: Allium sativum; assembly: GCA_030737875.1. Taxonomy (NCBI): domain Eukaryota; kingdom Viridiplantae; phylum Streptophyta; class Magnoliopsida; order Asparagales; family Amaryllidaceae; genus Allium; species Allium sativum. The sequence continues at coordinate 194,560,974 of CM060910.1, read as the reverse complement.
ATGCATGTATGTATGTGTGTATATACACACACATGCATTTCAGCTTCATATTTTAATGTGCTTAAATGATTTTTATTTTCCTTCAAAATTTATGCATTATTCTTCAACCTCAACCCTCAACCGCAATTTAAATAATTATTTAATGTTATACACCCCCCATCCCCCAACACACACACGTGTGTGTGTGTGTGTGTATATGCATGTATGTATGTGTGTATATACACACATGCATATACACACACACATACATACATACATATATATACATACATTCATACATATATTAGGCCCATTTCCCTTCAATCATTTATTTCGTGTATGTAGGCATATGCATGTAGAAAGCTGAAATTTGTCAGAATTGTATTCTACAAATGTTTATGAGTTTCTTTGACATTGACTGGACAAGCTCTATGGTTCCTAATGTTCTGTCTGTTTAATAAAATTTTAATTACATTCCAAATTGTTGTAGCACGTGATTTTTTCGTTCTGCCAAAGCTAAAATTAGTATGGGAAGCAAATATGCTATATTTACATTTGTTCCACGATTATTTGGTTAGCATGTACTGGCATCTAAAAGGCATTATGATTATATGATAAAATCTCCTTTCTCGCTCAAATATTTGATCTTTTATTTTTTTGTCAAATTATCGTTACCCGTTTCATGATGAACTTTTATACCTTTTGATTTAAAAAGTAATATCTTAATTGAATTTGTATTTACGTTATTTTAAGACTAAAATTGTTAAAAAGTTTGTAAAGTGTTTAGCTAAAAGATATATTTTGTATATTAAAAACTATGTTAGACCCAAATAATTGTATTTATTGACTGTATCAAATAGGTGTAGTTCCCTTCCTATCGTGAATGTTGTACAAAACCATAATTCATTGAGATAAGTGAAACATAAATGATTCTATGACGAAAAATCATCGAAGTATAATGTAATAATGAAATAAATCCATCACATTTTAGTTATGCAAATTATGCATGATAAAATAAATCCATTAGTCTAAACAAGCTCAAAATGCACTTCATGCATGGCCCATTAGAATACGAAGATTGTAACTGAAGGAAAACCTAAAATAAAGAATTTATGGTAAGGGAGACTTGTTCAAATTGAATTACGATATGATCCATGTGTGAAGCACAAGCAACAAACTAGCCACCCTTAAATGAAAAACCAAGACAACCCTCAAACTTGAAATTTTAAATTAAAGTAAAATAAACTAACATGATCTGAAAACAAAATTCGATGAAACTGTGGTAATCATATTCAAAGAAAAAATCATAATCTACTACAATTTTAAATATACAAAGAATACAAGATAATTAGTACCTTAATACAAAGGTTTCCAGTACATATAATGTGTTGGATTTTCCCTGGCACGAGCATAGACTTGAACTTAGCTGGTAAATCAGCTGCTCTATGAGGAATGTGAAGATCGCCTAATGCAAGAACCAACACCATTTTATTACCAATCCACTATACTGATCAAGCTTCTTAATCACCAACGATACCTGAAGTTTCACTGAAAAAATAATACATTTAATAATATTATAAGTAATTCAAACAAACAGTTATCAGGACAAAATGGCAGTCTAATTCAAAACTATGTTTTGAGCAGTTAATAGCTCAACAGACCTACACAATCACGTTACGAAAATCAAATAACGCAACTTGTGTGATCAAATTGGATTTGATTTTCAAACAAGAAACGACTGAGAAACCGAAAGAAAAAACTGAATTTGGAATCTTCTAGGCACCAAGAACTGAAAATTTCCAGTTAAGTCAATGGATAATTGAGAACGAGATGAAAGATCAGTTTTTTCCTCAATCCAAACTATGGCCTCTTTGCATAACAACACGAAGTGCTATCTTTCTTTATTAATAGTTGTAGTACCGTTGGTGTCACATTATCTTCGTTTATTGATAGTTGTAAATTGTAATACCACTGGTGTCAAATGACATTCTGAGCTTGAGCTATACAGTGGGACGGACCAACGTAATACTGTTCTAAAGGAAGCATGCTTTTGGATTCCGTGGATGCTTCAGGATACACACAAACAGGGGAAAACAAGTTCGAGCAGCTCTCAAAGATAATTGAGAAAATTAGACCATCCAATGTTGTTCAAGTTATTACTGACAATGACTCAAACTACAAATTAGCAAGTAAGTTGCTTTTTTCAATGTTTAAGAAATTAAATTCTTTTACTAATGATAATATCAGACCTTAATTCTTATTATTCATCTCAAACATATTGCAGGAAGTTTGTTGGAAGCAAAATATCCACATATCTATTGGACACCATGTGCTGCCCACTGTATTGATTTGATGCTAGAAGACATCGGGAAACTTTCAAACATTGCTAGGACAATTAAGAGAGCTGTTGAGCTCAGTGGATACATATATAATCATTGATTGGTGAATATGATGAGGAATTTTACTGTGCAAAAGAATTTAATTCTTCCAGCTAAGACCAGATTTGCAATATCCTTTTTGACCCTTGATAGTATTCATTCTCAGAAAGCCAACCTGAGAAAACTGTTTGCATCAGAAGAATGGACTAGTAACAAATGGGCAAAGGAACAAGCTGAAAAAAGGGTCAATGCTACTGTTTTAATGCCTACCTTTTGGAGTAACGTAGTGCATATCCTGAAAGAAACAACCTCCCTTGTTAAGGTACTTAAAATAGTTGATGGGGAGAAGAAACCAGTCATTGGTTACATATATGAGGCCATGAAACGTGTTAAGGAAAGAATTGCTGTGCAAAGGACAAGGGCAGCTAGTAGTTTAGTCTGCAGGTTTAGTTTCAGAGCTGGTTTCTAATTGGAGTTAGAGTCTGGTTTTGGTTCCACTTCTTTCGCTGAGAGCAAGTTGTTTCCGTTGAGCTTATGGTATACTCTGATTCATTGTAACTCTGATGTAAAACCTTTTGTAATAAAATAAAAGTTTTGTTATTTCTGTTCAAATATGTTAGTACCCATAAGGACCCGCCTTTTGCTCAATTCTCGCTGGTAATTAAACCAACTTAAATCGCTCATAAAGACGGATAGTTATGGGTAGAAAGTGTTTTGAAATATAAATTTATTTTTGGAAAATGGAGTAATTTGAAATAAATAAAATTTGGAATGGAGGATACAGCAGAAGCAATAAGAAAGAGAGGGGACAGACGCAAGGAAATAGAGGGACACGTGAACAATTCTCAGAACATAGGAAACACGTGGAGAACAGAAATTCTAAACCAGGACAAGTGGTAATAGTTAGCTCAATTATGTACAAGTGCCAAACTTAACATACATATTTAATTTTCCAAAGTATACTATCTATATACCACAAATATAAAGTATATATATATTCAAAATTCCAGTATTTAATTACAATAACCAAATTGAAATTATATTAAATTATACAACCAATTAGAAGTAAGCTTATACATCTCAATCAATAAATTAATTACGTAAAATGCTAATACCGTTAAAATTTAACAAAATAAAGTTAAATTCAAAGATAAAAAATTAAATTCAAACTACAAAAATGGATTCAAAAAATCGAGTCAAAACAGATTTATTTCGAAATTCCAAACGAAATCCAAAATCATAAACCAATATCAATTTCTAATTAAACGAAGTATAAATTGAATTTGCAAATAAATTGAATATAAATTTAAATTTTAGAGGTCAGATTTGAATGTTGTTTTAAAAACGAGATACGCAAATGATATGAACTTTATCGAAGCAGGAATATAAAATTTTAACTTATTGAAATTTGGAAGAAGGAAACAATTATGGTTTTGAAAAAGTTAACTATATATATCTATACCTATAGTTTGAAATAAATTATATTATATCTTTTATTGTTTAAAGGTTTATTATTTAAAGATTATTTTAATAAAGAAATTAATATATGTATATATACAAGTTTGTTTTAAAGATAATTGACAATAAATATTTCATCGGTCATTGCATGCAGCTGGAAATTTTTCTGAATCCAGCATTTTACTTTGAAGAATCTGAAGTACTTGAACAAGGTGAGATGAGTGGGCTGTATTCATGCATTGAGAAGTTGGTACCCAACCTTGAAATTCAAGGTAAGATATGTGAAGAATTAAGTGTCTACAAAATGCTAAAGATCTATTTGCAACCACAATGGCAAAATGACAATGGAAGTTCAAGGCGGCAGGTACTTAATTTAAAAGAATAATTTTTTTAATCAATTTCATATTATTTTTTCTTGAAGGTGGTGCCTGGCGTAAACGGTAAGGTTACCCGGCTGGTAATCTGGATCGCACAGGTTCAAGCCCCGGCCTCTTCACATGATGTGAGGGAAAGGCTGCGCACGCTAATTGACCACCCCCAGAGCCCGGAAAGCCGTGAGAATAGTACCAGATGGGAGACTGTCTAGGAAGTCATCACGCTTGAGTACGGGAGCCTTCGGCACTGGGTATCCACCTTTATATTATTTTTTCTTGATATAAAACTTCATATTAATTTTAGTTACTGTATAGTACTTATTTCTAGTTCATTTACAAAATAGCTGATTGGTGGTCTGCATATGAACCTTCCACCCCTACCTTACAAACATTTGCCATCAAGGTTCTTAACTTGTGATATAGTTCTTAAGGATGCGAGAGAACTTGGAGTGTTTTTAAGCAGGTAAAACATTTGATTTTGACTTATAAGCTACACCTCTTTTAAATCACAAATCCGATAAAATACTCCAACATTAGAAGAATCGATAACTTTTTTTTTGTAGATTCATAGCAGAAGAAGTAATAGGCTTGCTCAATCTCGATCGAATGATTTGGTATACGACAAATACAACAGGACCTTAATTAAAAGATTTGAAATGAGAAACACAATTGATCCAATTTGTCTTGAAAGATATAGATGACACTAGTGAGTGGGTGCTCGAACATCTTGAAAAAGATGTACATGTGTTTGATGATGAGGATGATGGTTTGACTTGGACTCATGTTGCTACAACAATTAGAGCCAATGAGCAAAGATATAATATGAGACGTAGAGCTAGTAGGATTCTTGCCAATAATGCTACAAGAAATGGTTCCACCTCTCGAACACTACTAACTACGAGTTCAACTATAAAGGTGGAGGAGGATGTGGATGAGGAGGAGGATGATGGCTACAATTCTAATCCTTATGGTGGCATTGATGGGTTTAATAATTTGGAGGATGATGATTAAGCATTGGTGTTTAGACTTTAGATTTAAGAATAAAGGGTCAAAAAGTGGACTACACTAAACACCATCTTTCTTTATATTTTATAACTATTTTCACATTAGGTGAATGGATTTTAACCTCTTTTATGTATGTTAATCATGTTTCGTATTAGTTTTAATGCGGCGCTTCACATGCATGAAGCCCGCGCTTTCGCACTGTGCTTCGCGCTTTGGACCCCTTAGCGCTTTAGTGCGCTTCGGGCTTTTGAAAATCTTGATACAATTCCCCAAAAATTTCCACATTTCAGTACTATATTTTATTGAAAAATAAAATAAATCAATAAATCATAAGAGCAAATTTGTTCATAATTATGATATACATTTGACCTGATCAAGCTAACATAACAAACATGTAATTCTTACAAATGATTGCATGGACAAAAAACTGTTTAGGGAAATAACCAGTAAACTGCACTCTAATAATTTTTCTCTGTTATTCTATCAGAAAACGAGCAATTATATATAAACACAAAATATGTTAAAGTTCAACAATATTACACCACCCAAGCTGAAATTAAGCATTTGAGAAGCCCTCAGACTGAGCATAACATCTATAAAAAAATGCACCCTACCATTTCAAGGAGGAGCTGTTGCTGGATGAGAAGTAAATGCATGTGAAAAGAATTTATAGTTTGCAAATGCAAGCTGTTGACTAATCATATTCATATGTATGGCTTTGTTAATTAACATACAGATGTATGCAAATTCACTTTCACGGTTCTTAACAACGACATATTCTCCTCATGACAATTCTGTAAAATACAAATCACTCAGAATCAAGCATGTAGTATGGTAAAAACAAACATATATATTAAAAGGGCTTTGCTGTAAAACATGAACTCTGAATGGATTAGTAAACGAATAGCATTTGACAAAATTGTCATGGACACTTGATAAAATTTTGCATAGGGAATGTGAGAAAAATATGATCAAATAACCAATTATGTGGAATGATTGTCCTATGATTAAAACAGCAAGAAATGTGATAGACATTGACCCAGTTTTATGACCAGTAGGTATGGGTCAAGGTAGAAAACACAACTTCTGAAACCCAAAAGTGAACAGAAGCACTTCATTTTCAATGAAAATCAGAAGTAACTTCTGGGAAAAAAAATACACCAACAATTAAAAACAATGCACGGATGACCAAAGAATAGGCCTTGTTGTGATTGAAACACAGAAACAACGAGTTGTAGGTTAGATTTGCTTGCAGAAAAAGTTACATTATGGGAAGTGGTTTATCCATTATAATAAAATCAATCATTCCTTCTTCCGTGAATGATATTTGACATAATAGCACAAAAGAATTCAATTTAGTAGTTTGATCAATATGGAGTTTACTTGACAAAAATAAGATAATGTACCTTCTACTTTCCAAAATTCATTGTCATCATCATTACATAGCAATATTTTTATGTTGAAAAAGTATATGGAATATCAACACAATAATCATATTTCTAAATATAAGAGACATATAGATTACGTAATATGCATGGGTTGTAGGCTTGTAGCACACCATGATTACATCCAACCAACAAAATTGCCAATACTGAATTACATGCGATGTGTTTATAATGTAGTACACATATTTACTTAGAGAAATTACACAACTACAATGTTTTTCTGTTAAAGTGTTTAAAAAATTGAACATCCAAATTACATACATGTATATCATGTCCTTCAAATTCATTCATAATATCCAAATGTAATGCTTTTATTTGATTTTGTACCATCAGCATATAAAAAATATTAAGGGGAAAGGACAGACAGAAAGAAAATGTCCTTCAATCGACTAATAGACCATCAGCAGTTGTCAACTCTTCCCTGAAAAACAAATGAAGCCGATAAAAACAAACTGTTTTGGTATTTAGCTAGGTGTATCTCTCTCAATCATAGGACCTTACTGATGAGTTGGTATAAACCATTGTTTTAAAAAACCTGCCTCGATACTCGCCTCAAGGCTCGCCTCGAAGAAATAAGAGATAAAACGCCTTGAGGCTTATTCCACAAGGCTTAACTCTAAAGCCGCCTCAAAACTTTGAGGCATACAAAGCGCATAAAGCTTACGATTCGCACGCCTCAAGCAGTTGAGGCATATGACTTAAAAACCTGTTTGTCTTTAGTTGCAGATATTGACACAAATAAATGTCATTAAACTTTAATTATTTAATGGAAATAAAAAAGATTGTATAACATGTGTAGACAAACATTTTGAATTAATGTAAGCTTACCCGAAAAGCCGTTGTTTAGTTGGTTCCTAATTTTTGTTGTTGGCTAGGTTAATTTAAAATGAACAAACAGATGTTGCATGAAGGTGATTAAATATTAAGCATATGTATTGCGCTTTTCTCTACTCGAAAGGCTTACGTCTCGCCTCACGGACCCGAAAACGCCTCTCGTACGCCTTTTGCGTTTTAAAACATTGGTATAAACAATAAAGTAGCCACCAGCAATCAGCATTCGTCGATATGTTTTGCTAACATTTTAAGATCGAATGAATAAGATATATCTATAGAGCAAGTAGTCATGTTGAAACTAGAAAATATATCAAAATCATAATCAGTCATATACTTCAATTATTTTCGTTCTTACTTATGCATTTTTTATTAGAAAAGAAACGCATGCGCATTATATTGATTTCAAAGATCCATGCCAATGAATGATTCAGATTGCAACAAAATATACAAAACAAGGGAAATAATTTGAATGAGACAGATAAGACAGCCAAAGAGAAGTGGCTATGACAATGCATTGAATTGGCAATTAATTTGTGTATCGTACGTAATGAAAATTTTCTGCATAGTAGAAAACACTCGATGTTGTTGTCACGACGCTTGAATAGTCGACTAGTCGTGATCGAGCCATCGATTTGAAGCCTCGACATACTTGTTGTATGAATTTCAGGCGCTTGGGTCGAAATTTGTCGACTTATAGACTAGTCGACTCGACTAGGTCTTTATGGGTGTCGACTCGTTTGGTATTGGCTAATTTCAAAAACAAAAAAAAACAAAAAATTCGAAGTTTGAACCCTATAGTTATTGATACCTACTGTATCGAACAAAGGAAAAAAAAAAACCTACTGTTATTGATACCTACTTTATCGAACAAAAAAATGAATAGAAAAAGATCGATACCTAGTATCGAACAGAAAAACAAATTGATCGAAATTCGAATTGAAAAAGATCGATATCAAGTATCGAACAAAAAAAAATACGAACCCTAGTTTTTGTCTGATGTATCGAAAGTCGAGCTAGATAACTATCTTTGAATTGATTGCATCATTTGTGTTTTTATGTTGCAATTTGTTAGATTCTCACTTGTTGAGACTTCAATTTGTTTTGTATTTTCTTTGCAACTTGCACTTTATTAAATTCTATGCATTTTTTGTTTATTTTTTTTGTTCAATAGCAATATATTTGAACTGACAATTTTTTGGTGGTAAGAATATATTTATTGACTAGTCTACAACTAATCGACTAGACGACTAGATGGACTTCTGTCGACTCGACTCGACTTACCGCCGCAATAACCATGCTAATGATTAGAACCACAAACACAAATGCAACCACATAACCCAGTTTATCCCAAGTACATGCACTTAGTTCACGTTAGTAACCATTTCGTTTGTTAAGCCATGGTCACTCTGTATATACACACATAAAAGAAAGATATATATATATATATATATATACAAACACACATGTGTACACTTACATATATATATATATATATATATATGTATGTATGTATGTACATGTATATGTACACACACATACACATATACATACATACATATATATTCTGAGAAATTGTACATGTATGTATGCCCCCATTTGGTTTGTCAATTTTTTTTGTGTGCGTTCTCGTTTAAACAAGAGTGCATCCGTCGTGTGTGTTGTTGAAAAACAAACATGTAAAACTGACATGCAAAATACAGAGAACAATCCTACAACTCTGTTGTCCGTTGGTAGTCGAAATGGCTAAATATTATAAATCTTCTTCTCATATTTCTTGGTATTTTTTTAGTACAAGTTAAAAACATAAAACTTAGAAATCCAAATGAAACCAAATGGGCCTTGATCTTTTTAGCTCAACAATAGCATGTCACTTTTTTACTACATTGAAAAATCCAACATTGATGCAAATATATGGGCAAAAAAACTCTAAGGTAGTGTCTGGTTTGCGTTTTCAGTTTTCATGTTCAATAAACAAAAAAGGAAAACTCTAAGGTAGTGTCTGGCTTGCGTTTTCAGTTTTCATGTTCGCTTTCAATTTAGTATTTTGAGTCTTTCTGAATGTCCAGAATGCACCCAACATGAATTTAGCTGGTGCGTTACTATTCATACCCGATTTCCACTTTCGCCCACCAGACAACCTCGGCCGTTTACAATTCGCAACATTTTGTACTGTGTGGCAACCGTTCACCGCCGAAGAACTTGAACGCCGGTCGGCCGTTCACCACCGTTGAATATCGCGTGGTGGCTGGAAGAGCTTTTCGGGGCACCAATAGTCGCACACTTTAACTATACCATACTGTCAAAATTTAAAATACAGAAATAAGAAGATAGATCAAAAGTACCTGATTCCGCCGATACTATTAAAGCATATTTGGGAATGCCAATACTCTTAAAGCATATTTGGGAAAAGATGCGGATGAACCGAGGTATTAACGGATATTGCAATAATTCCAAGCTATATTTGGGAGAAGATGGACAATGAAACAGATCGGAAGATTTGAGTGAGCAGACAGTATAGATCGCCCTAATTTGTTTTCACTGGAATTGAGAAGGCTTAGATCATTTCCAACAGACGTTTGGGTCGGGTTTCCCATCCGGATGGTTCGACACTCAACCCAACCCAGTGGGGTTAAACACAGCAACCCCAACAAGGGGTTGTCGTTTCGTCCTTAACCGGCTTTGGAGGCTACGCGGATTACAATCCTCCAGCTATAGGATTCTAACCCGCGTGACGGTCTAAAATTAAATCCAGACCGTCCACTTAGCCGGCTAAGCGGACATAGCCGACTATAAATAAGTCGGCTATGTTTTATTATTTCTAAAAAAAAAAAAAAAAAAAAAAAAAAAAAAAACCCATCCCCTTCTTCCTCCGTGTCCACCGTTAAATGGTCTCCGTCTGAGTTACTTTTACTGATGGAATCGTATATCGACTTCTACGAAAGACATGGCAAAATGCTACAAGGAGGCGGAGGGGTAACTCATGAAATGTATTGACAATTGATTCAAAAAATTTACAACTACATCCCCAAATGTCCCTCGTGTAGGTCTACAGACGAAATTCTTAAAAAAAAATAGTAGTTTTCGGGAAGATTGTGCCCGATATCGCGAGATTATCGAGGAGGTAGAAGATGAAAATGTATTCAAAGCTACACGTACCACTTTTGATCTGTGTTACCTATCCGAATACGGATCAGAATTCATCGGCCATGAAGCTTACGAACTTCATTATAGCTGGCTTACGCGCTACGGTTCTGACTAGTTGATGCTTATGTGTGCCTCTTTGTGTTGGTTTTCTTTCGATGGGTTCAAGTCTTGTGTTTTTATATGTGGTGTTTCGTACTTTCTTTCAACGGTGTTTATGTACTTCCTCGTAGTGTGAAGTCATGTCAACTACTTTACTAGCCTTTATAATGCATTTTGTGATGTTTGTTTGTTTACGTTGTTGTGATTACGTATTTACTTATATCATTTTACTCCCTAACTAAATAATAGTATATTTATACCATAGGAAATACGAAATACATAAGATATATGGACTACAACTTAGAATACAGTGGATACATATACAAATGATCATATATTACTTAAACAACATAACTAAGACCCAACATAACCATGACCCAACAATAGAACATAACTAAGACCCAACGGTACAACATAATCATGACACAATACAATATAACTACGACCCTTAGTTTCGGAATGAACCATAGCGCCCATGAAGCATTTCATTCTTAATTGCCACATTCATTATTTCCAAGCGATTAACCTCAGCTTGCATCTCAAGTGCATACTGGACACCCTACTCTGCTAATGGTGGATTGATTCATGAAAAAAATTACAATTTTGCAATCCTTGGCAATTTTTTGCATCAATGTACGCTTTACAACCATAAAAGCGACGACCTGCATTCGTTTGACTTTTAGAAACAAGCACATTACATTCGACTCTGCAATAGCAAAGGACTGAACGACCCGTCATGCTGGAGCTTGACTTATCGGGATTCTATCGAGCAAGAACTTCTCTCAACTGAGCATTTAGGGATTTTTGAACCAGCCCAATGTGTTGGACTACAACGTTTGGTTGCAATGCACGAGAGAGTTCAGACTCGATTTGTGCAGTATCTACTTGGAGTCCCATTTGCGTCTCGGGCACAAATTCGACATCATCGACGGGTTGTTTACCACGTTCGTACTCATCCTGCATTTCAACCATGGTATCGTCATCTAACTCCTAGTTAGTCATTTTGAAGGTGGACTAGATTTTCAAAGTGTGTTTGATGCCAAAAGAATTGAAGAGAGGAAGATAGGCTGGTTGGTCTTTAATAAGGAGAGAGGAAGAGAGGCTAGTTGACAGCATTGATCATTTCGTACTCAGGCAGCTTTAATCATTAAGCCTTGTCAGCTAGATATTATTTATATCGTTTGGACAAGCTCTGTAACATTGTCACTTTTTCAAAGCGTGTTTGTAGAGCAGAGTGTAATAACATCACGAGTCCTCTGCTTTATCATGAGTAGAGGTATATCGAGTACCACCGCATGAACAGGAAGTTGATTCTTATCTAATTTGTTGCTACTACGGTTATGCGGTTGAAGTTGTGGTTCGAGCAGAGGGCAACAATATAGGTCGGCGCATGCAGAAATGTCCATCTTATCCCAATGGATGCAAATACATGGAATGGATAGACGAACCTTTGTGCCTAAGGGGAATAGCATATGCAAACGAACTCGAATGAGAGATTAGACGTCTCCAAAATGATCTTGAACAGTTGTGATTGAACGTAATGAGATTCTCTTGAGATTGAACGTTAAATGTAGTTGGCTTAAGTAACTATTTCCTACGTCTGCTTTGATGTTTTAGTTAACTTCTTGTATCATTAGTTTTTTTATCTTTATGACATGTTGTAGCTTTGTGCTTATTATTAATTGTATCGTTATGCGAAATATTATTTGTATCCTTTATGTTTTCGAATGTTTAATTTACGCGGGGTTGACCGTTGGTGGTTAACTCATTTGCATTCCATGAAGCATAGTCAAATCACCATCAACACTATAAACGATAAAAAGGATTCTTTATTATGGGGCCACTTTCATTGAAGTATGTGCAAGCATTAAAGATCGAGCCCCGCAATAAAGAAAGAGCATGCAATAAAGGGAGGGTCAGCCAAAAAGCACGAGCCTGCAATAAAGAAATCGCTTTCCTCATTAAAGAACGAGCTTGCAATAAAGCATGTGTCAACTGCATTAAAGGAAGAGCCATCTGTAAAGCTCGAGCCATGTCTAAAGTAAACAACAAAAAACAATGTTAAGGACTTAAAAATATGGGTCGTCCACGTCTATGGTATACAACAAGAATCAATATTACAGGGTTAAAAATATGGGTTAGCGCTAGGAAAGAGGCAAAACAATCAATGCATGTCTCTTTAATGATGTAGAGTCAAGTCGACATCGTCTCTAGAAACGAGGCAACAAATCAATGTTACAGGCCAAAATGCATAGTCGAGTCGACATCAACACTAAAAACGAGACAGAGAATCATTGCTACAGCTATATGTAGTGTCATTTACTGAACTCCCATTTACTATAAATATTGGTCTATGGATGTTTATTCTTCATCTTCATTTCAAAAACCAATTCCGAGTTGAAAAAACTTAAAAGGTTATGGTGTGGATCTGCATCTTCTTCTTCCTCTTCCTCTTCTGATGATTTCATTCAAACCCGGATTGAACAACATAATGTTATTCCTAGGCAGATGCTCGAGTTAATGAATATCGAATACGAAGAAAGCAATCGTTCGACCCAAGGAGGTAGTGTTTTCGGAAGGCGAGATATTAGATATGAAAGAGATTATGTTGCTGCACACAACCAACTGATTCAAGGCTATTTTGTGGAAAGCTCTATCTATGGGCCTTCCGAGTTCAGGAGGAGGTTCGCATGTCCAAGAACGTCTTTAATAGAGTTCTCGACAAACTAACGAAAACAAATGTCTTTTTTGCTCACAAATTAAATGCAATCAACCAATTTGGACTTTCTCCATTACAAAAGGCTACGGCAGCGCTACGGATGCTATCTTACGGTGTATCGGGAGATTCAGTAGACGACAAAATAAGGATGGGGGATTCAACCGCTATCTTAAGCATGAAAGAGTTTTGCAAGACTGTTGTTCTGTAGTTTGGTGAGGAATATCTTAGGACCCCAACCCCCCGTGATATTCAACGATTATTGGCAATGGGAGAACAACGTGGATTTCCAGGTATGTTAGGTAGTTTAGACTATATGCATTGGAGGTGGAAAAATTGTCCTACTTCATTACAGGGCCAATACTCATGACACTTCAAGAAGCCAACTATGATGTTGGAAGCTGTTGCATCTTTTGACTTATACATTTGGCATGCGTTTTTTGAGGTACCTGGTTCCCTAAACGACATAAACGTGTTGCGACAGTCTTATTTATTCAACGACTTATACAACGATACAACACCTCCATGCAACTTCAAATTAGGAGGTGTAGAATATAACTGGTTATTACTTGGTGGATGACATTTATCCAAAGTGGAAAACACTCGTGCAAGCTTATTAAAGGCCTAATAATGCTAAACAAGCCCTATTCACAAAATAACAAGAAAGTTTGAGAAAAGATGTAGAACGAGCTTTTGGAGTGCTTCAAGGCAGATATCATATATTAAGGAAGGAATCGCACTACCACGACCCTGTAGTATTAGCTGACATCATGTATTATTTTATAATTTTACTCAATATGATTGTCGAAGAGGAATGTGGTGGATATGAGCTTCAACTTCGAAACTATCATGATATTGTTGCTGCATTTCAGAAGAAACCGTACAAAGACCCTAATATGTTTGATGAGTACATGAAACGAATTGAAGATGTAAGGGATCCGCATTCTCATCTTGAACTTAGAGAAAATCTAGTGGAGTATTACTGGAATCATGTTGGAAGTCAATCGTAAACTTGAAGAGAAATTATGCATTTTTATTTTTTGTTGTTAGGTTTGTATGCTCTCGAATCATGTTGGAAGTCAATGAAATTTGAATTTAAAAAGTTGAGCTTACTTATGCAAGAATAATTTCAACACCAATTAATAACTTGATGATACAAGCATTTATAACTCAAAATTGTAATTAGAATACAGTGCAACGGAATTGCAAACACGAAAATAGTTTAATGGAATTATAAACACGAAGATAGATCAATGAGTTCTGAAATTTCATGGAGATTTTGGTTAGGATGGAGCCACCCTTAACCGGCTTTTATAAAGCCGGCTAACTACACGGCTTTATAAAAGCCAGCTAGGCGCAACGGTCAAAATTTGACCATGGCAACTACCTTAGCCGGCTTTGTGAAAGCCAACTAAGGTCAATGTTGCCAGACAACCGAATGGTTGCTCTGGCAACCTTGGGGTTGCTAAAGCAACCCCCGGGATCCAACTGACCCCCCTGTTGGGGGTCAGTTGGCTCCCAACCCCACCCCAGGGTTGGGAATGCCCTTGTGTTTTCCTCATGTCACGCGTGTGACACGCGTAATGGGCCAATTGCCCTAATCATAGCATTTGTTTTTTGGAATGGGCAGTCCACGTTGGCGTCTACGTTAGACGCGTCTGATGCGTCAACTATGGGACCCACATAGACGCCCCTTCAAGATGAACGGTTGGAAAGTTAGCTTTCTCCTCAAAGGCGTCCGACACGAAAGAAATTTCTGGATCAGGCGATCCTCTTCTCTTTTCCCTATATATTCACTCCATTTCCTTACCATTTTCTCATCAAATCACATAAAAAATCCAAAAATTCAAGCTTAAATCCCTGTCAAACCGTTGATTTTTTCAGGCTTTTGTTATTATATTTGTGCTTTTTAGCTTCTTTACTTCGCTATATATTTTTTACATAATTTTTGAATATTTTTTTCAGAATGGCAGCTCCACCAATTCATCTGCATGAGGCCCAGATCTATGGCGCATTTATTCGGGGTGATGCTACTGAGATCTCGAGTTGTACGGCTCGTAGGCATGTCATGTCCAGTGCTGGCCCTTCCCATTCTGCTACTCCGTCCATGGACGGAGATGAGCTTATTGATCTGTGTATGTCAGTACGCCATGATGATGATGAGTATCAGGATTCAAAGGTGGATGTTGTTCAGTCAGAGAATGACAGAAGGGGTCACAACCCTTTTTATTCTCTGCTTGACAAGCCCGCACGACTTAGGCGTTGTATTATTCATTATGTTCTGAAGCCGAGGGCTGGACAGCTGTAGTTTTCTTAAATTTTTGCTATGTGATTGTGTTGTAATTGTGTTTTCTTATGTGATTGTGTTGTAATAGTGTTGTGTAATGCATTGTAATGGCTTTTGAATTATGAAATTTGTATTCTGCAATTTATTTTATGCATTAAATAAAACCTATTTTAAACATAAATACAAAAACAATAAAATAATAATTTTTCCCCTTCCAATGCTCCTTTCATAAAAAAAAACACGTTTCCCGTTCGCAACAATTCCCCTTCAAATACCCCTTCCAAATACCCTTTCTGTTCAAAACTAAACGCACCCTAACACATTGGTGACCAAAGTAATTGGTAGGGCTGTTAATTGATACCCAAAAAATACGAAATTCGTTCACATTCGCATTCGAAAAGCGAATAAATATCTGATATTCGAAAAAACAGATGCAGATACGGATACATTGATATCCATATCCGAAAATTATCCGTCCGATTTTTTTTAATACTGCTCAAAACTATATGTATTTTTGTGCAATGAATGAGATTTATTTATTGCTTTACTAAGTCACAGGTTTGTATTATATGCTAAATGCATATTAGCTACTCAAATTAATTTAATTTCATCATACATGTTTATTTTTAACACTTTGGCTATCAATAAATTGAAAAACATTTATGTTTAACCAAAAAAATTCACTCATATTTCTTGATTTATCAATCTTTGGCAGATAGGATAATTATCCGATATTCGTCCGTATTCGCAGATACGGATATCCGAAATTCAAAAATGATTTCGGATACGGATACAGATATGACACTATCTGTATCCGGAACTATCCGTTGACAACCCTAGTAATTGGTGACATGAGTCTCCACTATTGGACATAGAATTAGACATAAATTAAGAACACATAGAACATTTTATATTTATATGAAGATGTGGAAATCATGGGGCAATCAAATGGTTAAGACTCATTGCATCACCAATTATGTCCATTTATCTTGTTCAAATAGACTTTCTCACATTAATTAGTATATATGTATTTTTATACAAAAGTTAAATTGGTGATTTCTGCAAATAAGATCCGTTAGAGGCACGGTATTTTGTGTTGATGTCGTGTTAAAGTGCTTCACATTCTAAAGTTTATTTGAGGTGAGTCCAAGCAAGTTATAGTTTGCAAATTATGTATTTACTTATTTATAAAAATTATTAACACATATTATTTATTGAAAAACAATTAATTAGCTAATTAATCTTGAATCAATCTTATTTCAAAATATATAATTCAGATATCTCGCTAAAATTCCCTACTTGCATCGTACAAATGAATTACTCCTTAATTCGACTTCCTTGTTTAAATGCTGCACTCAAATTCTGTGTTATTGTTCTCCCAGATCATTGAGCATTTTTATTATTTTTATATCTTGTTCTTTATTCCTTTACCTATTGCACGTTATTGTTTGGTTCAAACATAAAAGATAAAGATAATAAAAAACTGATTCATCTTTAATATGTAATCTTGGTTAAAGCTAAATTTATTGGTACTTAGGGTTTAAAAGAAAAACTAATTTATTTTGTTTAAAATCATAATTTAATTAACTTTGTGATTAAACGATAAATTTACGTATCTTTTCCTCTGTTTTTCTGCTCTTTAAAACCTAAATATTAAAAGATCAAATGTACATGGCAGATAAAAAGATAAATGCACAAACATAATTCTATAAAAAGATAAATTTATTTTCCTTTTCTTTGCAAAATTGAATGTAGAAGGAACACATACCTATGTTTTGAGAATAAATATAAGCTATAACTAAATATTGATTAGAAAGTTAAAAACTAAATATGTTGAAACTTTTCTTATAAAGGATATTTAATGTTTGTTTTTGTTACGAAGAATATACAACATCTCATTTTTATTATATATATATATATATATATATATATATATATATATTGCTCCTAAAGTGCATTTGTCCATTAATTAAAGCCATACAAGATAGTAGTTGTATTCAAAAGATAAAAGTATTTAGCTTTTACAAAAAGCAAATTTGAATGCCATGATTAAAAAAATTAGAAAAAGAATTGAGTTTATTTAATATTTCGGATAAAAGCTAGGTCTATTTACCTTTTTGAACAAATGCTAAATTTATTTATCTTATGCTCAAAGATGGTCTCCATTTTAATTTATTAAAAGGTAAATGTAGATGAAGGAATTAACTATGTATATTTGTAAAAAAAAAAACGCAAAATAATGGCTTTGGCCAAAAGATAAATAATCTTCTTACTTAAAAAAGACAAATCTATTTCTTATTTATTGAAAACATCATTATTTGTCTTTTATTTGAAGCTTGCTTCAAATCTATTAGTGTTGAAATTCATATGTTTTGTTAAAAGTAAACACGTAAGTTTTGATTATAACACTATAAGAAAAAAAAGCCATTTTCGACGGCTCAAAACGCCCAGCAAGCATCGGAAATGAGGGCATCGAAGAACAGAGTTCGACGACTACCGAGATAGCCCATCATCTCCTTTTTCAACAGTTACCGAGGACTAGCGGTGGTTTCTGAAGGCAGGCGTCAGTTGCAGAATCCGTCGAAAACCGTTGCTTATATGTGTGCAAATAAACCGTCGCTAGCCGTTGGAAGCTGTCAGAAAAACTGCATATTTTTCTAAAATATACAGCTGCTATTTAGCATTTCAACTACATTTCTCAAACAAGCCACTAATTTCAGCAGCAATATACAACCTTAGTATACCATATATCAACCAAATATCAAAATCAAACCAATCTGAACTCAATAAACTAAAATAAACACAAAATCAGCATAAATTTCACCTTCAAATCAAACCACTAATTATACAATACATAAATTTGTACGTAGCACATAGTCTACCATTAAATTACAAGAAATACATCGAGTATGCCATACAACATCAAAGTCTACCATTAGATAATATGTACAAAATATCAACCAATACTTTCTAGTCAACCAAGTCAAACAACATCAAAGTCTACCACCAAGTCATACTTAAAAAAACATTCCTCACACTGAAGTCACTGATCATCTCTAGAACCTGTAGAGCCAGTAGAAGATGGAAGGTGGCCAAGCTACTTCATTAACTCGGTTATACGCTGCTCCAGATGTTGTGTCATCTCAATGGCCTGGCCGTGATTTTGGTCCTTAAATTGCACCATCTTAAACTTCAAGTCATTGGTCTCTGCTAAATCAATATCAGCAATGGTCTACCTGCTTCATCTCTGAGTGCCAGCCTGTAACAATTATTTAATAATATTTTAATCATATGTGATTATATTAATTACCTATAACTCGTACATGTTATTTTATTTCTAAACTAAAACTTAAATCATGGAAAAAATCGATTAATGCTTGATTTCCAAATCTATAACGCTTGTTCCGTGACACTGGATCTATAACTGACTGGAATATAACGTCCTCATCATCTATCGTGAGTTGCTCTCGACCAATATCAGCTAGAAGCTATTGCTGCTGCTTCATAAATTTTGTCTACATGACCAAATAAGAATGTAGAAAAAAAATTAATACCATAATATCTTATTTCATTATAATTTAACTATTATTACAAATACTACAACGTAAAATGAAATATGCTTACATGGCTCTTCCTAGATTTTTCATCGTGCCATGTATATGAGACAGTCCCATTTGGATTTACATGCTCGATAACATGCGTCCAAGTGAACATGCCCATATATGAGACTCGACTCTGCCCTCAGCCTCCTGAATTTGATTATTATATTCAGTCATTATACATTCAAAATTATATTGCATATTAACTTTATAATAATTCGTTGTTATAAAATTTACCAACTCATACTGATACTGTCAAAATTATATTGCATATTAACTTTTTATAATTCGTTGTTATAAAATTTACCAACTCATACTGATACTGCTAAAATGATTTCTATCCTCCTCGATGAGTGATAGGGTTTATATTCCTATTTGCAAAGTTTCTTACGGACTCTGCCTGTACATTCAAACTTTGATACATTAATTATCGATCAAATATTTTTTATAAAAAAAGTTTAGTACAATTACCTTCGCCTCATCAGTATCCCAATATTTGAGTCATCCTTCCCACACGCCCTCCCCCATCCAGCCAGGCTTTTCCATTTTATCTTTATTGATGATATGGAATCCGAATAATTATTTCTAATCATTTGCATGCAATAGAGTCGTCCGTCTGTATGTAACGGCCCGAGAAAAATTCGACGCTCGAATTTTTAACAATAATACATAATCCCGTATCTCTTGCCAAAAACCCAAGTATCGGACCCCTGACTGTTAATAGAAAGAAGTTAGAGGGTGAGAAAAGAAAGAAAGAAATGTTAGAATAGAAGAAAGAAGAAGAACACACATCAGAATCTCACAACGTAACGAATCAAATATAATATATCAAATCTCTTTATACAAAAAGAACTATATATATATACATACCAATCATCAGAGTACATTATATATCAGACACAGCGGAAATACACTTTGAATAACTAATGGTGAAGCCTCCTGCTTCCAGCTCCTGGAACTCCAAGTGGAAACTAACCTGTAATATACTCGGTCTGACCCGAACACATTTGATTTAAAACAAAATTCACCGGGTCAGTCTGGAATACTATCAGTGATAAAATTCATAACACAAACAACTTGTTTAACTTTGGAAATCCTTTTGAAATAAAAGGATAATAGTAAAACCAGTCCACACATAAACATGGACGGTTTTTACCTTACTATAACCCAAACCAATTTTTGAAACCGATATCTTATCTGATATTATCATAGTGTCTTTCAAACCACAAATAAATAATAATCTAGCAAAACGCTTGCATCTCACGCTCTACATATATAGTATACAATCAAAAACCGCGGGCGCTTATTGGAAATTGGATTCTGACTATGACAAGGTATGGGACCACCTGCCGATAGTGTATCTCTAGAGGCGAATACACTGGGTTCAACAAGAACGTCTTGCAACCCGGCCCACACATGACCGACCACTCATTTCGTTTGAATGTATCAAATGTATATCACCAACGGTTGGGAGCGACCCACCATTTCCCCGAAAAGGGACAGCATCGATAGAATTAAGAAGCAAAAGGAATTTCTCTAGATAGGTGATCATACACCCTAATGGGAGCGACCCACATAGCCATGCTGTCTGCCCGATTTTTGTCATTTCCCGGTTGATGAGGCTTGAGGCTACGCTTGATCCTCACGTCAGATTTACTTTGAATACCACATTGTCAGATCCATCGAAATCACGAATTAACGTCTTCAACAATACATTACGTGTCAGCTAAAGAAGTTTCCTTCTCCACTTCCACTCTTGGTATAGTTGAAGAAATCAATATACGTGATCGTCTGGAAATATTCTGTCAGACATCCGTCCATACAAGTCATCTAGGAACAGGATGAACCGAAGGTACTCTCCTACCACATCCTATATAGGAATCACCCCAAGGATCAGTAGCGAGAAGTCCTTGCAACCCGTATATTTCAACCATGACAGAATCCCAGTATATCTTTGTGTCGACTCAGAGATTGTTAGTGGTTCTTCCATTTATGAAGATATACGGTCTTCAATGCTCCATCTTCATCGCTTGCCAATTAATCACGAACGTACAGTTGATTCGAAGTGGTTTTGGGTCTAGTTCCCATCCCGGTCTCTTCGAAACAACACGTCAAAAGTAAATAGAACATTTCATTTGATAGTCGGTTGTTTAACTATCAAATCATAACAGTGTTGTTAAGTACATTGGCAGCTCAGGTCGTTTATATTAAAAATACTTTGCTAACCCATTTCATCGATTCTTATAATCAATTCCATAAATTTATCTCGATAAACTCTT
Organism: Allium sativum; assembly: GCA_030737875.1. NCBI lineage: Eukaryota > Viridiplantae > Streptophyta > Magnoliopsida > Asparagales > Amaryllidaceae > Allium > Allium sativum. The sequence goes on along the minus strand of CM060910.1, from coordinate 194,539,377 downwards.
CTGGTTTATTACTTTGAAAACATAAATCAATACTTGTCTTTGAATAATATATTTACCAAACTTACTTTTATTTCCTTTGTTCGGAATTATTCTTATATATTACATAAACCAACTTCATTTTCTCTTTATCTTGGAAAAACATCGTTTCTATTTTCAAACCATTATCCTATATTTCCTTATCTTTGCAATGATCAATATAGTTCCATAATCCCCTTTAAATTTCTATTACCATTGGGGATATCGATATACATATACTTAACTAAAAGGAATAATTTTAATTAAAATTTTATATGTTAAAATATCGTCGAGTGACGTATTTCCTATAATAAAACCTCAAAGGGGCTTATCCACTTTAAAGAATCGCGTTTTTTTAAAACTTATAGTTTCATTTTCAATATAGATTTCATTTCAAAACCAACATCGCTCTTTATTTCTCATTCCCAACATCCTCTACCATTTTGCAAACCAATACCATCTTTTGATAATAGTGAAGTCGCCCAAGTTGGGGTATTTTAATTACCTCTCAGACCTTGACCGACAACGTTTTAACTGAAGCTTATAGAGTTTGGACCTAACACCTAAATTGTTCTGAAGCTTATAGAGTTTTAACTGAAGAATGAGAAAAAAGGAAATAACACACAGAATTTATAGTGGTTCGGCGTTAACGAGCCTACGTCCACTTTATATATTATTGATTATACTTTGAAAGATAATACAATCAAGGATTTCTCTCAATATTTTAGTATTTTGACGACAATGGCGGATTCAGTACTCAATATTGCCAAAAAGATCCCAAAAAATGCCAAGCTCCGGGCTATTTATAGCTGATTTTGTCAGGCGGGTCGTGGTTACACGTGGCACGAATCCCGAGAACATCGGATCGCATCGCCACCGTTGAGGAAATAGTCAAATTAGCCGTTGTGGACAGGTGTCGCGATCTGCTTGAAAATCGGATCGTGCAGATGGAGAGAATTGGTTCAAATGACGGTTAGGGACACGTGTCGCTAGATCCGTGCGTCTCGGATCGCTGAAGACTAGCTCACGCTTGAACGGGTCAGAGGGTTCGCCACGCATCAGGGGATCGGATCGATCAATACTGGGCAACAACATATGCATGGATCGGATCGCATAAAGGTGTCGTTTCGCTGATGAAATAGGGGCGATCCGTCATCGGGCGAGTCGATGATGCGATCCGTCATCGGGCGAGTCGATAGCGTGCGATCCGTCATCGGGCGAGTCGATGATGCGATCCATTCCTTCATATTCTTAGAGAACGTGGTTTCATGCTTTCTTCTTATGAATGATCCTGGGTGGCTTGGTAAAAAAGCGAGCCAACATTTTGCCCCCTTGAAGTATGTTTTATCGAAGATGGAACATGCTTCGAAGCTATAGAATCGTCTTTTCTCAACGAGTCGCGGATCAGAGAACGATTCTCTTTCTAGGATTTTTCAGAATCCTCACTCCTGAATTTATCGATTCGGATTGCGGGCTCGGGTCGCGGTCCGTTAGCGAGACATTCGTTCCGTTTTGGGTGTGCACTTGGGCCTCGGAACGAAACGGGCTCCTCCTCGAGTCGTGGTGGGCTTTTGGTTCGTGGCCCGCCGGTCTTTCGTGGATCGAATAGGACAAAGAAGGGGTGACAAACGGTCGCCCTTTTTGCTTATATAAGCCGACCCCCCTACACTTTCTTCCTTCTTTTTTCTGCCGTATCATTTCGCCTGTACTGTTGAAGAACGAACCCTAGTATTTCAATCCTTCAAAAATCCGATCACTTTCCCAATTTTTAGAAAGGTAATTCCACTGAAAGCATTCTTATTCGTAAACGCTGTTGTTTCACGAACTTTTTCAAATAATTCGAGGGAGAAATGATGGAAATTTGCGATCTTCTGAGGAATCCATGGAGACGCCATGGCTGATGGGCGTAGGGGTCGGAGTTCGAGGATGGGAAGGAGAGGAGGAAGACGAAGGAGGAAGGAGAAGAGGGAAGGCCGGTTCGGATCATGGGCAAGGAGAGGAATGGAAGAAGATGAAGGCGAGTGGCGAGACGGAAGATCGTGGTGACAGCAAAGGCGCGTATCGTGGGGGCTGCAACGATTCGTGAAGGAGCGATCCCTTTACCCTGCGATTCGATGGGGGGCGATCCCTCTGCCTTGCGATCCGAAAGGGGGCAATCCCTCTGCCTTGCGATCCGACTCATAGTTGATGATGCGAAGAAATTTCAAACTTTAATCGACGCCTTGTCACCATAAAATTCTGAACAGTTAGGTTAGGGCCCTGATGTTGGACTTTCTGGACTAAAAGACCACATAAATTGACTGCCTATGACGACTAATATTTCGATGATCTTGATAGCTTTCACGTTTTATTTTCAATGCACACACAAGCACACACACCGGCACTTGCACACACGGGGGACGGGTAGTATTAATCTCATTGTTCATGTTTTCTCGTCCTAGCAGTAATGTCGAATAATCAATCTTCTTCAAGATCCGCAACAGAAGCGGAATCCGAGGTTCCTGAGCAATACAACCCCGAGATTCCTCCAATTAATCCAAGAGGTGAAGATTCTGGATCTGAATATGAGGCCACAGAATCAGATCCGTCCGAAACTACTTCATCTAGCGAAGAGTCCGAGATAGACGGACGAGCTCCCGACGAGATTCCCGGCGCGCTCGGAATAGATAAATTCTCTGATTCTTTAGCATCTAAGCTCGACGATATAAAGCTTAAGAGAATCTGCTTGAGACACGGAATTCCTTGGGATGACGTCTTGACACCCGGAAGCGAAGATAGACCCCACCTAGCTCCGGAAGGATATATGGCAATCAGCCGGACTATGTGCTTGGTAGGAGCTATTCCTCCGTTCCCTCCGATTGCCATTGAAACTTTAAGAAGACTAGGTATTGCTCCGATGCAACTTCATCTGAACGCCTACGCATCACTATATACCCTATATATTGCATACGCGGAGATCTTACATGCCGAACTTAAATTCAGAGATTTGACATTCTTCTTTCTTTTCAAGCACTGTTCTTCGGCAACTCCAAATTTCTCTTTCTTTGAATCGGTGGCGAATAGGAAGGTTCTGTACGATGGATATAGCAATATAGGGGATCCTAAGTCTGATTGGTTTTATATAAGGAAACAGGCCGGATGCTCACGAAGATGGCTCAAATCAAGTAAACTTTAAGCTTCTAATCGAATATCTTGTTCAAGAAGTCTAGGCGTTAACATTCTCCCCCCTTTTTCTTTGTCTAAAACAGATCATGTCTTCCCGAAAACTGAGGGTCCGCTGTACAGCAATCGATTGTCCATTCTTTCACAAAGCAGATCCGACTTTCTAAGGATCAAAAAATGCATTACTGATGACAATCTTCATAAGCATCGTCTTCTGGATAGAAGATTTGGACTTGGCACTGGCGGCAAACCTTATAAGTATGTGCCCCCAACGGAGGGAGAGGGAACTTCGCAAGCGGTAGAAACAACTAAATTTCGCAAGAGTCCTTCTCCGATAGTCATCCAAGACGATGAGGACCTGAACATATACAGAGGGGATGAGGTTCGTGGTGACGTGTCCAAGGAAATCCCGATTTCTACTCCAATCGAAACCGCTGCCCCCGATGATTTGACGGAAGAGCAGTTATTTGACGAGCTGAATAAAATTCCTCTACCCGATGATGTATATACAGAGAAGGACTTTGAAGAGGGGCCTTTCTTCCCTGCTTCTGAAGAGACCATCGATCCAACTAGAAGATAAGAAACTGGTCAGATGAGCCTGTCTTCAGGCCCGGGTCTGTTAGGGGGAATTATATGGGATGCACAAATCACACACACTATCTGACTCTGCACTCTTATATCGTGGGTATTCAAAGTTTTAATATGCTCTTTTCTTTTTTGCAGGAACGATGTCTCGCAGGAAATCTTACTCGTATCGTTCTCTTCGTGAGGGCACACCTAGCCTTCATCCGGGTGCTGAAAAAGAGAAAGAAGTGGAGAGGGAGGTTGTCTCGCCAGGTGCTGGTATTGATGTATCAAAGCAGGCCGAGGTCACAACAGCAAAAAGAAGCATCCCGGCACCTAGCGCAGATGTTCCCAAAGATGCTGAGACCATCGAAGCTTTGAAAGACATGGATGGGCGCCATGTAGATGATGAAGAAGACATTATCGGCGCCAAAAAGGCCGATGATGATGACGACGAAACCTTGGCCAGCCGAAAAGCCAGGCAGGAGAAAGAGTTGGCTTCGAAGAAGGTGGGAGATGAGGCTTTGGACGTAGTCCCTCTTGCAGAATTCGATCCCAAAACTGGGATGATTGTGAAGATCCAGCCCAAATCCATCAGCCGACAGCTTCACTTTGCAAACCCCGATGACTTCCCGGCTTCCCTCTCTGGTAGAAGTAAGAGAAAAGAGGTGGAAGAGGAATCTTCAGAGGGGTCGGATGTTCCTCTCATAGACAAAAGGAAGAGGAAGAAAGGGATCCGTCTGATGCCGACAAGGCGAAGCTGGAAAGGCAGAAGCAAGAGAAGAGGCCAAAGCGTAAATAGGATATTGTTACTTGTTGATATTTTGTCTTTAGGCTTTCCACTGGCCAGGAAGTGTAATTGTGAGACTGGCCCTTACTTTCTTTTCTAGGCTGTTTTTCACTTTGTTGGTTCGCAGTATATAAATGAAAGTTTATCTCTTTTTGCATCCTTATGTACCTGTATTCAAATAAACTTTCCATGTTTAGTCATAGGCCATCTAATTACAAATTAGTCAAACAACAGAAAGAAAAAAATTTCGTGCTGCGTTGCTGCATTAAAGTTCAGCATATGTATATGAGTATATGTGCCCCCAGTCAGTTGTTATCATAGCACCTGACTAGGGTTTACTAAGGATTGGTTAGTTTTGTCGGCAGGTTGCCCCCTATTTCTAAATATGGGGGACTTAGAAGATTTCATGGGATGACCGTTATTGTGGTACCGAATTTCTGGCATCTTTCCCAGTGCTTAATCATAGACTTCTTTATACTCTCCTGACGGTTGCCAAGGTTAGAGTCTGAATTCAATAGTTCAGTCGGTCCCCGATCCTTTAGCAGGGAAGAAGTTCTTTCTCAGCGCTCAATCGGAGACGCTTTTATACTCTCTCTCTCTCTCTTTGGAGAGTTAGAGTTCGAGCTCAGCGATTCATTCGCTCCCCGATCCTTCAGCGAGGAAGGAGCTCTTTCTCAGCGCTCAATCGGAGACGCTTTTATACTCTCTCTCTCTCTCTGGAGAGTTAGAGTTCGAGCTCAGCGATTCATTCGCTCCCCGATCCTTCAGCGGGGAAGGAGCTCTTTCTCAGCGCTCAATCGGAGACGCTTTTATACTCTCTCTCTCTCTCTAGAGAGTTAGAGTTCGAGCTCAGCGATTCATTCACTCCCCTATCCTTCAGCTGGGAAGGAGCTCGTTCTCAGCGCCAAATCATGGACGCTTTTATACTCTCTCTCTCTCTCCGGAGAGTTAGAGTTGGGACTCAGCCATTCCATCGCTCCCCAATCCTTCAGCGGGGTAAGAGTCCTTTCTCAGCTCCAAATCATGGACGCTTTTATATTCTCCTGGCGGTCGCCAATGTTAGACTTTCGCTCAGGCGGCTCCGATCATGGTACACCGCCATGCCTTGTGGATGTCATCTTTGCATCCTTTATACTCTTTCTCAGCTCTGGAGAGTTAGAGTCTCGGATCAAACGGTCTGCAATCATGCACGCTCATCAAACTCGTTCTAGGTCTTCGTTTTAATCCAAGCTCTGAGGATTGAAATCAGTCGGTCAAACAGTTGGGGCTTTTGCCAAGGCTTTGAGTTCCTCCGAACAGTCTGCGGGAGGAACGGTTGGCAACAGACTTCGGGTACCTGCATTATTATTTTGATTTCCATAAAAATAAACAGGCAGATAAATAAGGATGCAATAAAGGTAAATGACACACAATATTTTTATAGTGGTTCGGTCGAATCATGACCTATGTCCACTTTATAATTTTTTGCCTCAAGGAATCAAACTATTCAAGGCTAGTCGTGCCTTATACATGGTTTTTAACAAAGCAAAGGAATAGATTTGAAACTTTTATGCTAAGTATGGCCGTAAATGTTGGGCATTCCACGCTCTGGGGATTTCCCTTCCATCTACGGTTGCCAGCTTGAAGGTTCCATTATCAAGCTTGCTCAGAATGGAGTACGGTCCTTCCCACTTTGCTCCCATATGAGTTGGGGGTGGAAAGACACGTTTCAAAACCAAGTCTCCGGGTTCCCAGGTTCGGGCTCGAACCTTTTTGTTGTAATATCGAGCGATCTGTTGCTTGCATCTCAAGGCGCGCAGGTCCGCCTCATCCCTCTTTTCTTCGATCATATCTAGGGACTCAAGGAGCAATTCATTATTGGTCATCGGATCATAATAAGTCACTCGGTGATAAGGTACCTTTATCTCAACCGGGATGACTGCTTCCGTTCCAAAAGCAAGGGAAAACGGGGTATGTCCTGTTGCCGATTTATATGTTGTCCTGTAGGCCCATAGTGCCAAGGGCAATTCATCAGCCCACATGGCTCTAGCCTGCTTCAGTCTTCTTTTCAGAATAGACTTAATCACTTTATTTGCCGCTTCGACTCGTCCGTTCGATTGCGGGTGCACCACAGAGGTGTATCGATTCTCAATGTGGTATTTTTGGCAGAAATTTCTGAATTCTGCGCTATCGAACTGAGTTCCGTTATCCGTTATCACAATCTTCGGAATCCCAAATTGGCAAATGATGTTTCTTACGATAAAGTTGATCACTCGTTTGGTTGTAATCGTAGTTAGTGGCTCAGCCTCGACCTACTTAGTGAAATAATCCACGGCCACAATAGCGAACTTTGCTCCGCCCCTTGCTATGGGGAGACTTCCAATGATATCAATTCCCCACATAGCGAAAGGCCATGGGCTCATCATTGTTTCTAACTGATTAGGAGGTGCTCTAGGTATCTTCGAAAATCTCTGGCACGCATCACACCGTCGTGCGTATCTTGTTGCATCCTTGTTTAGGGTAGGCCAGAAATAACCATGCCGCAGCACCTTTTTTTGCCAAAGTTTGTCCTCCAGTATGGTCGCCACATTCGCCTTCGTGGACCTCTTGCAGCACACGTTTGACGTCATCGTGGGCTATACACCGGAGGAGGGGCATCGAAAACCCTTGTCTGTAAAGAACTTCGCCTTGCAGAACGTATCGGGCGGCTTTACGAATCACTTTGCGCCTCTCGCTTTTCTTGGTCGGAAGCGCTCCGTTCATCTGAAAATTCTTTAGAGGGGTCATCCAGGACTCCCTTTCTGGTTCCGCCTCTAGCACTGGGTCAATTTCCATCTGATCTATGCTAGGGGACCGAAGTACTTCAACGGGGGCTAGCCCGGTCACTTCAGGATCGTTGGAACTAGCCATCTTTGCCAACTTATCTGCCTGCTGATTCTCCGAATGCGGAATATGAGATATGCTGTAGTGATCAAAATCGTTCAGCAACTCTTTACTTTCTTTAAGTATAGAATCAATCTTGCACTTTTAGCTTGGAATTTTCCAGTAACTTGGTTCACAACTAACTTGGAGTCGCAGAAGATGTTCAGCTTTGTAACTTCTAATTCCTTTGCGATCCTTAATCCGGCTATCAGAGCTTTATATTCGGAATCATTGTTAGTGGCATGAAACTCCATCCGGATAGCATAGGATATCAATCGTTTCTCTGGAGTTTCAAGCACTATTCCAGCACCGGATCTTTCGTCATTCTTTGCGCCATCGGTATACAATCCCCAGGCATTGGGATCGAGAAGTAACTTTGAAGGATCAACTTCTTCGTTTGCTATATCTTCCTCAGGGACAGTGAATTCTGCTATGAAGTCGGCTATCACTTGCCCCCGAATTGATCGTCTGGGCTGAAAGTTCAAATCAAATTGACTTAACTCAATATTCCATTTGAGTAACCTTCTAGATGCCTCTGGTCTCTGTAGGACTTGCTTAAGTGGGTGATCGGTGTATACGGTAATGGGATGTGCCTGAAAATAATGTCGAAGCTTTCTAGAGGCGATCAGTAAACTATACGCCAACTTTTCTATCCTGGGATAATTACGCTCTACTGCCGTTAATTTCTTGCTCACGTAATACACAGGTCTTTGGATCTTATCCTCTTCTCTTACCAATGCTGAGCTGATCGCATGGGATGACACTGCCAGATACACGAATAAGTCCTCGTGATCCATTGGCTTAGATAATATCGGGGGTTTCTCCAGATGCCTGAGTAAATTCTGAAACGCTTCAACGCAGTCGGGCGTCCATTTGAAGTGGCGTTTTCCCCGCTTTATTAGTTCGAAGAATGGGATGCACTTATCCGTAGCCCTGGAGATAAATCTGCTTAGTGCAGCCACTTTTCCGGCAAGGCTTTGCACATCCCTAATTTGCCTAGGTTCCTGAATGTCTCTGATTGCCGCGATCTGGTCTGGATTAATCTCAATACCACGGGAACTGACGATGAATCCCAAGAATTTTCCAGAGGCAACACCGAACGAACATTTGGTTGGGTTGAGTTTCATTCCGTACTTTCGAAGAATGTCGAACATCTCTGCCAAGTCAGTAGTGTGTTGAGAAGATTGCTTGGACTTAACTAACATATCGTCGACGTATACTTCCATTGTTTTCCCGATCTGGTTATAAAACATTCTGTTGACTAAACGTTGATATGTAGCGCCCGCCTTCTTCAAGCCAAAGGGCATCACCACATAACAATATAATCCCAGATCCGTGATAAAACTAGTGTGCTCTTGATCTGGAACATGCATCGGAATCTGGTTATATCCTGAATAAGCATCCATAAATGAGAGAAGCTCATGACCTGCCGTCGAGTCTACCAACTGGTCAATCCGGGGCAACGGGAAACTATCTTTTGGACAGGCTTTGTTCAAATCCGAGAAGTCGATACACGTTCGCCACTTCCCGTTGGCCTTCTTTACCAGGACTGGATTCGAAATCCAGTCTGGGTAGGTCGAGTCTCTGATAAATCCATTACTCTTTAGCTTTCCAACTTCTTCTTTCAAGGCAGCGGACCTCTCTGGGCCCAACATTCGCCTTTTTTGCTTTACTGGAGGATGTTTAGGGTCAATGCTTAAGGAATGGCTCATGATTGATGGGGATATCCCACACATGTCCGCGTGGGTCCAAGCAAATACATCCAAGTTGTTTTTTAAGAAATCCGTCAATTCTTTAGCGAGATTCGGGTTTAACTGGGATCTAATCTTAAGGACCTTCTCCAGGTCACTGTCATCGATCGGTACATCCACAGTTGTCTCGTTGGGAGTCGCCATTCTGCCCCCGGGTTCTTGATCCTCTCTGGGATCTATATCCTCGGGCATCTCTCTGCGCGACTCTCCAACGACTATCCTCTTTGGTTGCTATAAGGTCTCCGCCCCCGTAGGGGGAGAAGTGCCTTTAGTTTCAATATCCCCTCCATTGCGAAGTAACTTTAGTTCGGCAACATAACATGCTCGCGCAGCAACTTGATCCCCTCTGACGATACCAATGCCAGCTTCTGTGGGGAATTTCAATAACAAGCACCAGGGGGCTATACAGGCTCTAAACTTTGCGAGGGCCGGTCGGCCCAAGAAGGCATTGTAGGGCGATTCAACATCCAAAACCACGAAGGGAAGGATTCTCACTCTCTGGCGTTCTCCTTCCCCAAGTGTAACTGGTAACTCTACATAACCCATTGGAGCGGTGGATGCTCCGTTGAATCCACGGATCCATCCTTGGCAGGGCTTCAAGTCTTTTATTTCGAGATTCATCTGATCAAATGTCCTTTTGAAAAGAATGTTGACAGAACTCCCGTTGTCCACTAAAACCTTATGAACAGTGGCTGGTCCAATAGGTACTGTAATTACAAATGGATCTTCAGTTGGAGCATGAACTCCGATGCTTTCTCGTTCTCGGAAAACGACATCGTCGGTCATCATCTTTTGTTGCTTCACTGGGATACTGTCCTCGGGGTTGCTACACTCCCCTACCTCGAGGTGTTGTTTAGCTGCATTGACGTATTGATCCAATGCCTTGGAACTATGCCCGGCGAGATAAAGTCCTCCGATTACGGTATTGATAACAATGTTTTTTCCCTTTTGCTGGGCAGTCGGCCTGGCAGCAAGTTGATTCCGGTTCTGATTTGGGGCCTGCACTGCTTGCCCCCTGTCTCTGGGCGTTACTCTGTATTCATCTAACTTTCCTTCTCGAAGCAGCCTTTCGACTACATCTCTTAGGTGACGGCATTCATTTGTTGAATGGCCGTAAATCTGATGAAAGAGACAAAACTTCCCCGTTTCACGCTCTTTCTCCGTCGACTCTCTAGGAGGTGGCCTCTTATTCTGGAGGACTTCATACGCATCCATGAAGATATTTTCCAGAGTATCATTTATTGGTGTATAACTTTCAAAGGCCCTGGGATGAGTCCTTCTCTGGGAGTCGTTCCCTCGGTTCCTCTTCCGGTTGTTGCCGTTACCATTATTATTGTTGTTACCTGACTGACGACCACCCTGATTTCGATTTCCGACATTAACCTCGACTTTCCCCGAGCTGTCTCCCATCTGCTTTATAGCGACATTGCTCTGGATTTCCTCCTTATCGGCCGTTTTTGCCTTTTGGTTAGCATACACTTCTTCCCGGCGCAAGTGTACGTTGGCTTTTTCGTAGAATAACTCTTTATTGTGGGGCGGTTTGCCTGCCAGGTACCTCCCGAATTCAGTGTCTTTATCTACTCCGTCAATCAGTGCTGCGACAGCGGTCGGTTCATGGGGATCTTTAACCTCAGTAGCGGCCAAATTGAAACGATCCAGGTACACCCTTAAACTCTCGCCTGGTCGCTGCTTGACAAGGAACAAATCGATCACACTTTTTGTCTTTTGTGTGTAGATACGGAATTGCTCTACGAACTTCTCACTCAACTCCCTGAAGCTAGAAATTGATCTTGCTGGCAAGCGAGTAAACAATAACAATGCTACATCCTCCAAGAATATGGGAAACGCCTTGCACTTGACGGCATCAGAAGCTGCGGCAGCGGTCATTGACCAAGAATATCTCATTAGATGCTGGACGGGGTCAGATCTGCCCGCGTATCGATTCATCTGTGGCATGTTGAAACGCCTTGGAAAAGTCGCACCCAAAATATCATCAGTGAAAGGGGTGTGACTGCGGTCGATCCCCCATTCTTCATTCCGTTGTCCATGGCTATCTTCCAGAATCTGGTGGATCATGGCAACAACATTTGCACTGGTCAAAGGAGGTTCAGGGTCAGTGCCTCTGGCTCGGCGGGGTTCTCTAATCTCTCTTCCGGGAGCAGTCACGAAATCCGGGGCTCGGATAGGGCTTCGTTGCCCCCTGTTATCATGAGTATGTGTGCGGCGACGGGGCTGAGGTAGTCTGTTACGTACGGGACTGCCCACATCTCGAGCCCTGGGAGCTGCGGCTTGATCGTTCACATTACGATTTGAGGGCCCCGCCCCCAGTGCTTCTTCTTGTGATGGCAGGGTTCCGAACCGAAGTTGCTCTATGTTTTCGGCTCTCTCATACGGTCGTCGCGGAGGTCTCGGCGATTCCTCAGACGAAGAAGAATATCCTGGAGTGAGTGGACGAACCGGCGGTGTTCTTTGCCTTGCAAGCTCATCAAATCTTCTATCCATAGCAGTCAAATTTTGTCGCAGGACGGAGCTTTCCTGCCTTTGGGCGGCCAATTCATCAAACAACCTCTCCCACATTTCAGAAAAGCGAGAGAGATCCCCCTCAGTAACGAGAGCAGTAGGATCATATTGATCGTCATCACCTTCTCTTATGCGCAAAGAGCTTGAGCCGGGTCGAGCAGAGGGGCCAGGACGACAGGAGCGAGCCATAGGCTCCTTTCCAGGTCGAGTTGTGGTCTGATCATCAATTCGGATCGCTGCGGTTCGTGGGTGGCGGCTCGCAGCGCCCCCTTGAGGTCGATTCGCGGTCGCAGTGTGCGGAGGGTGCGAGGCGTTCCCTCGGGATCGAGTAACAACCCCTTCAGCAGTCTGGATCGCTTCGTTCTCGTCGACTCGGAGCGTGGTGTCTTCGTCGGATCGGCTCGCCCCCTGCGCCCCGCGATCCAGAGTTTCTTCATTGCCCAGCTCGTGCACACTCTCTTCAATTGTTTCGTTGGTCTGTGAAGCTCGTGCTTCCTTAGATCTTTTTCCAGCCATGATATCCGAATCGCTGGAATCTTCAAAGAACCGAATAGTGAAACTTCTGAGTTCAATTCTCAGTGAAAGCACCAAAAATGTTAGATCAAAATTTGGACCTAACACCCAAATTGTTCTGAAGCTTATAGAGTTTTAACTGAAGAATGAGAAAAAAGGAAATAACACACAGAATTTATAGTGGTTCGGCGTTAACGAGCCTACGTCCACTTTATATATTATTGATTATACTTTGAAAGCTAATACAATCAAGGATTTCTCTCAATATTTTAGTATTTTGACGACAATGGCGGATTCAGTACTCAATATTGCCAAAAAGATCTCAAAAAATGCCAAGCTCCGGGCTATTTATAGCTGATTTTGTCAGGCGGGTTGTGGTTACACGTGGCACGAATCCCGAGAACATCGGATCGCATCGCCACCGTTGAGGAAATAGTCAAATTAGCCGTTGTGGACAGGTGTCGTGATCTGCTTGAAAATCGGATCGTGCAGATGGAGAGAATTGGTTCAAATGACGGTTAGGGACACGTGTCGCTAGATCCGTGCGTCTCGGATCGCTGAAGACTAGCTCACGCTTGAACGGGTCAGAGGGTTCGCCACGCATCAGGGGATCGGATCGATCAATACTGGGCAACAACATATGCATGGAATGGATCGCATAGAGGTGTCGTTTCGCTGATGAAATAGGGGCGATCCGTCATCGGGCGAGTCAATGATGCGATCCGTCATCGGGCGAGTCGATAGTGTGCGATCCGTCATCGGGCGAGTCGATGATGCGATCCATTCCTTCATATTCTTAGAGAACGTGGTTTCATGCTTTCTTCTTATGAATGATCCTGGGTGGCTTGGTCAAAAAGCGAGCCAACAAAAGAATCGCGTTTTTTTTTTACTTATAGTTTCATTTTCAATATAGATTTCATTTCAAAACCAACATCGCTCTTTATTTCTCATTCCCAACATCCTCTACCATTTTGCAAACCAGTACCATCTTTTGATAATAGTGAAGTCGCCCAAGTTGGGGTATTTTAATTACCTCTCAGACCTTGACCGACAACGTTCTTATCGCAAGACAATAAGAGTTTGCAACTCAAAACCTTATATTCCATTTATCTTTTCCACTTATCAGGGTTTAAACACCATTTCCTTTGATTTGAAAAACCACTTTACTATTTAATTCCCATCCCTTATTTAGGTAAACTTCTTCGACAAATCCATATTTTCCATGTGATTCAAATATGGTTTTACAAATCATATCTCTCATAAGTAATCTTCTTATAATCTCTTTACTTGATTTATTAAACCATTAATCATCTTTTCACAAATCCACTTAGCAATCTCCTTTTGAAACCCTTATTTTAACCCATCTTACCCCACTTAATTTAGCCGACTCTTATTGGAACTTCTCGTATTAACTTACGAGTCATTTTTACAAGCTTGGTTTGTAAACCCATGTCATAACCCTTTTATAAAGCTCTTACTACATCTTAATCAACCTATTCTTATTTGATCACCATTTAAATGTAATTTACCATCTCTATGATCTCTTTAGTTATCATTACTTAAATGATAATTTACTTTAGCATTAACTACTTTAATCGTAGTCAATTCCATTATAAACTATAAATAAAATAATTAATCCTTCTCAAAAGATCATTAAATAATAATTGACTTTATTAACCAAATTAACTTGATAATCATAGTTAATCAAAGATTAACTAATTTAAACAACCTTCGTTAAGTTAATGAACATTTGAAAATAATCGATTTGATTAATCAAATCAACTAAAATTCCAAATTTAATTAAAGCAGTCTCCTTTGGTCGACTGTCAACACCAGTTAATCCTTAACTGATATTCATCCACCGTTTCCCCTTTTTAAATTAATAAATAACTTAATTAAATTAAAATATCATTCTAATTGTTATATAAAACAATTATTCAATACTACTCATCAATATATTAGTTTTTACTTTTCTGATCATTAATGACATTATACTTCAATATATAAAACTTTCAAACAAATTCTTGACCAAACGTGATTATAAATGTCAATGTATTTATAAATTTCTATTTTAATTAACTCGTATAAACCACTTAAAATTTCATTTTAGTTAAAATAATAAATTTATAACCAAAATCTTTGTCAGTTCGCCTAGCGATAGAACGACGCTAAAACCGATGGGTTTTACACCATCACTGCCAATTACTTAATCAATACTGTCGATTGATTAAAAACACAACACGATCAACAACCATTCAACCATTAACATTCAATAGGGTTTGATGTCAATTTGGAGTTTAATCAGTTCATGTGTAAACAATATAAAAATAAACAACATATAAAATATCTTGAGGAATCCGGTCGGATTCCTCCAACTTGTCCTTCCCTACATCACAAACTGTTATAACATTTCATGATTGTATATAATTTAAATAAATAAATTAATGATGATAATAAAATCAACAACAACCATTAAATCAACCATAAGCAATCAAAGCAGCCAACCAACCAATTTGTATTTTTATATGGATTTATCACACCATGGCAATCCAGAAAAGTGTGAGAATTAACTCACCAGTGATTACGGTTGACGATGGATGTGTTTGTCCTTTTTAATTTGCAACGGACGTTTAAAATCACATAAAATTTCAACTATCTCTGTTTGCAACCCAACCAGTTCGTACGTGTAGTGCTCGTCGCCACGATCCTAACGGGCCCTGTTTTGTTAAATTCCGTTATCGTATGACAAAGATATCGCGTTTCAAAGTTTGTAAAGTTTAACGAGATATTAATTAAATAATTAAATTATTAATTAAACATTAATCAAAACAAAAACCATTAATTACCTTAATTATGATCCACGTCAGCACACTTAAGGTAAATCACGCGTTTTCATTCCTGGTTCCTCAAAAACCCGATTCACCCCAACTGATAGCCATCGGAACCAAATCACCATCTTCCTCCGCCATTACCGCTGCCGATGACTCACCTGGGCCGACCACAGCCATGCAGTCGCCTTCGCCTCAGCCCAATGCCCCATCGCCAGCGACGCCCCCTCCGATTGACGCCCAGATTACCAGAAAACTCGGATTGAACGGAAAAGCTTCATCGCCCAAATTCTCCAACCATGCTCCACTAGAGTCCGCCACACCACCCCCCATCGAACCGCCATACAACCCCCTTCCACTTCCCTTCAGCCCCTGCCACCCACGGACCTTCCAATCGCCGGAAATAGACCATTTCCATTCGCCACTTCAAATAAAAACCCAAAAACTGTCATCTCCGATCAACCCCAATTTCCGATCACCACAGCCCATTTTAGGTACCCCGACCAAAGCCAAAATTTAAGGCCTCCCTGTCCTCTACAACTTTGCCTTCGACCCCCCTATCGATCATCTGCCAAAACTCCCTGAAAACCCATAAAAACGAAAACGATTTTCTGCCATTCATCGCGAATTCTGGCCACCACTCCTGACGACACCTCCCCAACTTTTGGCTGTAGGTAGCCCTCCTCCCAATCTACAACTTTCCCTCAGGTCCCCCTAGCGATTTCATCACGGATTGAGAGAAATAATTGTTTTTGTGAAGAGTGGATTTTTCGCAAAATTTGATGACGAAAATTGAGGCTTGGCTAGAATTTCTAGGGAGGGAGGGTTTATATAAGAGAATTTTATTATATTTTAACGTGATGTGATGTTTGGCAGCGACCAACGATTTTTATTTCGTGTCTATCGCTATTTTGAATACTGTTTATTGGCTCCTGTGCTCACATACAGGCTCCGTTCGTGACATAACTGGACGACATAGTATAATTTGATGATACGGTCCTAACGATTCTTATTTCGTCGAATCTCGAGTCTATTTGCTCGAACATCGCTCGTCATGTCCAATTAGTCATTTTATTTGCATTTTATTTTGCCACGCTCACAAAATAACCCCGATTGACGTGCAACTTGAAATCTAGCAATAATTTGCTGTTGCGGTCGCAATAAAATTTGTTTCATCGAAAACTGAGGTCGTTTGAAAAAAGTCCCTTTTATATCTGCCCAATTCAAATAAAATAAACCAATTTTAAAATACTTTAATATAATGTTAATAAAATATTGGAATTGGCCATATACTACCAGAATTGTATACACTACTAAGATAAAATATCCCGGGTTGGATTTCAAGCCAAATCGATATTTAAAATATTTAAAAAGCCCCTTTATTTAATATAAATAATGATAAAATTATAAAGGAAATTCCACAGCGACTATTTTAAAATTTGATTTGGACATAAAATAAAATATAAAACACGAAATCTCGATTTCTCTTTTATTAGAAAAATATTGTCTAATTGGTCTTGACGTTTCTTGTTTCGAGGAAATCCGACTTATTTTGGGCCTTGTACGGCCGTTTAAAGTTCAAATTGCCATTTTACGAACTAGCGCGCCGCTGCAGCTCGTTATATAATTAAATTATAAATCATACGCTCGACGGTCGTTAAATAGGCGATATCGTCAATATATTTTCAACATAGACGATATTAACCCTTTATATTTTGCCAATTCACATTATACGGCGAATTCAACATTTTCCCAATATTTTGAAATTAAAATATTATTATATTATTTATTTTAATAATTAAATAGTCAAAACAATTAAACTCGATTATTTAAATTCAAACTGGCCTTTTAAATAATAAAATAATTTAAATAATCGGCCAGAAAATACGGGTCGTTACATTCCTTCCCCCTTAAAATAATTTCGTCCTCGAAATTGCCAAAGCAGAAAGAATGGTACAGCCCTATTGTATTTACCAAAAATATTTAATTAAAACCCATCTTTATTTCAAAAATTAATTTAATTGGTTGACGCGTTCGAATTTTTCTCTAAATGCGATCGATGTCAAAGAACGGGTCGAATCACTAAGCGCAAAAACTTGATTGTCGCTTTCTAAAGAATCAGAAAAGCGCGAATTTTAAATTAAATTACTGCAAGCATATAGGTGTGTAGCATACAGGTCGAACACATGGAGGTGTAATTAAAACCAAATTATTTATTTAATCTCTTGGGCGAGTTAGACGATTTTCGAGGTTGGTTTTTTGAAGAAAATAAAAATTGAAACTGCGATCCGATTCAGAACAAATCTAATTGAACCGACAATCAAATCACAACTATCAGTTAGAAATTAAAATGCAAAATAGAAATAAAATGCAGAAATTAAAATTGCAGGAAAAGAAGAACAACAAAAAGTAAATTAGGATTGTCGTTGAAACTAATCAAACGACTAATCACTAATAAGCAATAGAAATAACAATAACAATTTCTGTCTACCAAAACTAATTGAGTAGAATACAAATTGTTATGAAAGTAAAGCAAATAAATTAGACGAAGAAGAGCTTTATTAAAACTAAAAGAGAGTACAGCAGAATGGATCCTCTTACAATGGTTACAACGTATATTTATAGATGAGATAGGAAAAATCCTAATTAAGTCTATGAATAAATGGGTCTCTTTTCCCAAGAAGTAATATCATATCTCTTGCCTTCCTTGACTAGGCTTGTTTGGAATAATTCTTTTAAGAATATCTGATGCATATCTTAGTGAATATCTTCTAAATCCTCTGTATAGCTAGTTGATTGGTAATTAGGTTGCATGCGATTAATTATTCCAAACAAGGATACTCATCAAACTCCAAAGGCAACAAAGGATGAAATCTTCAAAATTGATCTTTTCTTGGCAATAAAACAATCAGAAATTCTTGTAATCGGAAATTGAAAAATGAATGTTCTGAATTGATTTCCATGACTACTCCTGAAATGTCTATTAGTGAATATCATACATACACATGAATATGTATATATATAATATAACTCTAATTAATATATTCTTCATAGCAAAGGGGCAGTGTGAACGCGTTCCGTTCTTTGGCAAAAACTGAGCTCGACGAGGATCGAACTCAGGTCTCTCAGTACCGTAACACCCCAACTCCGCTAGGGTCACTCACAAAGGGAATGCACTAGTTTTGGAGGGGTATTATCGAGATAACATCACAGAATTATCACAAGACAGAACATCAATAAAAAAAAATTAAGTAAACAGCGGAAGAATTTATGAGCAAAACAGAACTTCATTTTATTCCAAAATAAACCATGTCTCTTACAAACATTTCAAATAACTTTATTACAACTGTCTTGTAATAATAGCCAAAGAAACAATAACTTAAAAACAGAAAAACAGCTTATTCCCCAAGTGTAGTAAAAAGAAGCAGCCATAGCAAACCGTACATGCTGAGCCAAAGCAAGTGATATCCAAGCTAAGAGCTAGTGTTTCCTCCCTGAGAACCTTGGGGGGGGGGGGGGGGACGAAAGAAAAAGAGGCGAAAGGAAAAGGGTCAGTCATAAAGACTGAGTAAGTCCTAGTGACTTTCAGTGTAAAAACGGTTAAAACAACCTGTCATGTATGAACTGGAACTAAACTTAAGAATGGTGTCAAGGTGAACAAGATAGACTAAGGTGATCAGGATAAGTCAAGACAAGTCAAGCATCACATGTTCGAGATTCGTTGCATCGACTGTACTAGTATACTAAGCCCATATCACAAGTTAATCACGAAATAAATCCCACAGCCCAATATCATGAAATGACCCTGAAACGGGGTCTGACCCAAGTACGGGGTCCTACGGAGCGATTATCTAGTCGATCGGCTCCCTACAAGTTCTAGCTCGTCAAGTGTCCGTGTCATACGGCTAATCACGAATGTAGTCACATGTGCTGGGTCCACCTTCGGGTGTATCAGCCCTAGGGTGTCAACCCCTGACACGATTCAAGATGCACAGATAAATCTACGGATACCCAGTGTCTGCCCCGGAATACGTGCACGACCGTAGCCCACCGAACCTACACTGGCGTACCCCACTGCCGTCGTTCACCTCTTACAATTAGCCCAGTAATCGTGCCCCACCCGGCCTAGCCCCAGGGTACCTTGATACATCTAGAGGGTTACTGCTGAAAAGGGTCGTGTCTAGGGTTTCGCCTAACAGATTAGGTCATGTAATTCGTGACCTAACCCGCCTAACTGATTAAGTCATGTAATTCGTGACTTAATCCTTTTCCAGTCTAGTTATGTCAAGATGGTTAAGTATGTCATTTAAATTTGTGACTTAACCCGCCTACGTGTCATGTCAAGTTGGCTAAGTGTTGTCATTTCAAGTTCATGACTTAGCCCTACAAATCGTGTTCAAGTTGGTTAAGTTGTCTTTTCATGTTCATGACTTAACCCTAATTGGCATTAATTGATTCGTTAATGCACCGAACCACTCACATTGGATCCTATTGTTCATAGCCACTGGATTTGCCGGGCGGTTCCGGGCAGGTTTACGCTACGAACTCAACCCAACCTCGGGTTTCAAGCGCGATGTGACCAACTACCCACATTGGATCCTATTGTTTGTAGCAACTGGATTTGCCGGGCGGTTCCGGGCAGATTTACACTACAAACTCAACCCAACCTCGAGTTGGCCACTTTCTTGTTTTCTAAAGTCATGCCCATGTTCTTATCAGATTCGTGCTATTTTCATAGCATGTTCATATGTCAATTTCGTGCCCAACTAAGGCATGTTCCAAGTCAAGTTATGGCATGTTCAAGTCGAGTTTTCGTGCCATATTTCATGTTCTACTTATGCCATATTTCACGGTTTATGATTATAATCAACTCAAGTTTTTCCTATTCTACCCAATCGTATCCCCAACATATATAAATGTACTTCGTTCGCAAGCATAAACAATTCAAGAAATAAAGGGGAATAACACCAAACATGTGATAGGCATATGTGACAATTCCAACATCACTTGCATAATAAACAGGTTATAACATATCACATGGTTTCAATACTAACATGACGATAATTTGGCATAATAATGGTTCCAACTTGGTTTAACATGATGATTTCAACTTTACATCATTGGCATAATAATCCTTGCGGGCATAATAATCATTTTATTACAAACATGAAACATTAAAGGCATGGTAATTCTAATAGGCATAGTGGATTCCAATTTAGCATTTTTAACATAATGATTCTCATCTAGCATTATAAACATAATGATTCCAACTTTTCATCATAACCTAGCAATTCCCAATTTGTCCTTAACATGATAGGTATATTAACATCATAGGCATAGTTTCATTAATATCATAGACGTGGTTTAATTAGCATCATAGGCATGGTTTAATCAACATGAGGATTTCAATGAACATAATGATTCCATGGACATGTATTTGTTCAACTTGCAATAAAATTAAGCCCAAGTGATTCATAACAACCTCAACATCATGATAAGTTTAACTTGCAACATTATCATAGCAATATTCCCAAATTTTTGATTCAAAGTTAAACAATATAAACATGGATTAATAATAGTTCTTAAATCCGGTTTCAATTCATAGCATGCCCATGTTATTTTAGCGTTTTTGCCTAAAAAGTGACATAGAACTTACAATATGAAGCAAAAAATCCAAATCAAAACTTTATATCAAATAGCCCCAAATCCGTTGTCTAAAGCATCGTAGTTGTTGTAGCTTCTAGTTGTAGCCTTCAAGAATCATCCTTCGTCTTCTTTAATTTTTGTTCTTTGTATTTTTAATTTAGAGTTCTAGGTTTAATGGCGGCTGCATGAGTGCTAAAATGAAATAGTATGGTTTAGGCTAGGTCTTAGGGTCTTTAAATAGTTGTAGGCAACTCATTTAGGCCATTAGATCAACCCCAGAGTCAATCCGGACCATCAAAACACATACCGGGCTTCAAAAATGGGTTCTAGGCCAAACCAGGCCGACCATGTCGACCTGTACAGGGGGGGGGGGGGTCGACTCTAGGGTCGACCTGGCCTGGGGAGGTCGACTCTAGGGTCGACTTGGTTCTGTCTGCCAGAAAGTCTGCTGAAACTTGTTTTGGCCATATCTTGGTCATACGGACTCCGATTTTCGAAAACTCGGACTCTATTTCACGTATTTTTTCGAGAGGAACGCAATGGTGAAGTCCATTTTACCTAATTCCTGATTCTTAAATTAATTATCCTTATTTTACTATCTTTTCCGTTACACACACCATTACCGAACTAATTTTTCTTCTCTTCCAAATATTAATTAATTCTTCTTATGCATCACCATTATTTACCTATCTAAACATATTTTTATATATTTTATTTCATTTTTAATTATACCTTGATTTCTTGTTTTCACATGTTGTTAAAATTCGGGTTGTTACATTCTCCCCTCCTTAAAGGATTTCGTCCCCGAAATCTGCAAGTTAAGAAGAATGTGTCCTACCATCCATCATCCATCTACTCAAAACATCATCCATTAGCAATCATTGTCCTTAAAAGATTTCTAATGCTGTATGAACATATGCAGAAAGTGTGTGTATATGTTCCTTATCAAATGCAAATGATCAGGCCTGATTGATCCTTTCAAATGCAAACTATGTTTAGTGAAATGAATCCAATATGTATGCAAAATTTTCCTATTATAATTCATAATTTCTACATGAGTGCACAAACATTCAATCATATGCAAAAACCAAATGATAGCACAACCAAGTTTCCAAAATAAACACTCATGCATATGCAAGTATGAAACTGTGACTGAGCCGATCTAGTGCCTAATGTGTATTCATGCATCCACGAGCAACCACTTGCGACCGCTTGCAACCATTACGCAATCATAACATGTTTACATCCAAAAAGATTCTACCTATGGTTCTCAAGATAGGATCGAGGAGAGAAACAAGATAAAACAAAGCATCTAGAAAAAGAAGTTAAAGATGTACCCCCAGATGGTCCGGTCTGCTTCTTAGGGCAGTCCTTGCTGATGTGTCCAGTCTTCCCACAATGAAAACATTCACCTTGCTTTCTTTTCCTCTTTCTACAATCCTTGGCTATGTGCCCTTCCGTACCATAGAAATTGCATTTCCTTTTATCACGTGAGTTGTCGTTCTTGCCTCCTTTCTCGGGGTCTACCTTCTTATTCTGAGAATTGTTGGTCTTGACCTCTTTCTTGCCCTTCTTATCTTCCTCATACAGTAGGGCCATATCCACCAAGCTTTCAAAGGTCGCCCCCATGGGTACATGAGTCATGGACAAACCATGTAGTGGCTCGTTCAAGCCTCATGCAAAACGCAGCGCCTTTTTCTGAGGAGTGTTGACTAACTCCAATCCGAAGCGAGCAAGCTGATTGAAATGGTTAACGTATTCTTTAACTGTCATATTTCCTTGTTTAAGGGCCAGAAACCGTTCCATTTGGAGACTCTCCTCTGCCGATGACAAGAACTTAAGCCCAAATCTCCCTCTAAAGTCCTCCCAAGTCTCAATGGGCCTAGTAGCGTTGGTGACTTCCCACCAATAAGAAGATTCCTCTTTCATGAGCCACGCCGCCAACTGTACTTTCCTATTGTCCTCTACCTCAAAGATAACAAACAAGTCTTCGGTTTCCTTCAACCAATTCCGTGCCTCAACAAAAGTCTCAGTTCCTAGGAAATCCTTTCCGCCCATGGCCTTAAAGTCCTTGCATACCTTTGAAAAAGCGGTTTCTCGCGGAGGTTGAGGAGGAGGATTGGCTGGGCCTGCCACATTAGCCCGAGCCTCGAGGAAACGACGGAACCAAGTGGATATATTGACACCCTCGGGAAGATTAAGATCGACGGCCATGATAAGTTGAAAACGAAAAAGGAAAAGATTCAAACGAGGAAACAAAGATAGTGCTAATGGCTTTTTGGGGAATAGCCTTTTAAAATAAACCAACTTTTCTTGAAAAGTGCTTTGTAAATGGCTTTGAAAAAAGAAATTCAAAAGGTTTTCAAAACTTTTGCCCAGTCTTGGTAACCTTCTGCTCTGATACCAAATGTAACACCCCACCTCCGCTAGGGTCACTCACAAAGGGAATGCACTAGTTTTGGAGGGGTATTATCGAGATAACATCACAGAATTATCACAAGACAGAACATCAATAAATTTTTTTAAGTAAACAGCGGAAGAATTTATGAGCAAAACAGAACTTCATTTTATTCCAAAATAAACCATGTCTCTTACAAACATTTCAAATAACTTCATTACAACTGTCTTGTAATAATAGCCAAAGAAGCAATAACTTAAAAACAGAAAAACAGCTTATTCCCCAAGTGCAGTAAAAAGAAGCAGCCATAGCAAACCGTACATGCTGAGCCAAAGCAAGTGATATCCAAGCTAAGAGCTAGTGTTTCCTCCCTGAGAACCTGGGGGGGGGGGACGAAAGAAAAAGAGGTGAAAGGAAAAGGGTCAGTCATAAAGACTGAGTAAGTCCTAGTGACTTTCAGTGTAAAAACGGTTAAAACAACCTGTCATGTATGACCTGGAACTAAACTTAAGAATGGTGTCAAGGTGAACGAGATAGACTAAGGGGATCAGGATAAGTCAAGACAAGTCAAGTAAAGCATCACATGTTCGAGATTCGTTGCATCGACTGTACTAGTATACTAAGCCCATATCACAAGTTAATTACGAAATAAATCCCATGGCCCAATATCATGAAATGACCCTGAAACGGGATCTGACCCAAGTACGGGGTCCTACGGAGCGATTATCTAGTCGATCGGCTCCCTACAAGTTCTAGCTCGTCAAGTGTCCATGTCATACGGCTAATCACGAATGTAGTCACCTGTGCTGGGTCCACCTTCGGGTGTATCAGCCCTAGGGTGTCAACCCCTGACACGATTCAAGATGCACAGATAAATCTACGGATACCCAGTGTCTGCCCCGGAATACGTGCACGACCGTAGCCCACCGAACCTACACTGGCGTACCCCACTGCCGTCGTTCACCTCTTACAATCAGCCCAGTAATCGTGCCCCACCCGGCCTAGCCCCAGGGTACCTTTGTAACACCCCGTATGTTGAATAACTTGCTATAATATAAAACAGGGCAGAATTAAATATAAAAATCTGAATCAGGGGAAACGGGCTATGCCATTGCGTTCGTCTCGGAAAAATACGCGAAATAGAGTCCAAGTTTTCGAAAATCGGAGTTTGTATGACCTAGATAAGGCCCAAAGAAGTTTTCAGAAATTTAAATTCAGATTTAAAATCAAAATTTTCAATTTTCAGAAGTGGCGGGAAAAATCCCGCCAGACCCAGGGGGTCGACTGGGGAGTCGACCTCCCCCCCCCCAGGTCGACTGGGGAGTCGACCCTAGGGTCGACCTGGGGGTCGACCTCCCTGGTCGAGCCCAGGTAACCTGGGTGCACCAGCTTGTCTTTTGGGCTGTGTTTTAGTGGCTAGGACGTGATCTGACGGCTCTAATCTAATTTAGGGTTAATCTAATGGCCTAAAACACCTAACTACTCTATAAATACACCCTAAGACTACTCTAATTCATACTAAAAATAGATACAATGCCGACATGCCGTCAAAATGCAACTTGAAGGAGCCTCCATCAATTTGTAGAAGAAGATAGCATCTCAAATCAATCTCTAATCAACTCTAGCAACTTAACCTTCTTCTTAGGAGTGCTAATCAACAAGTTGTGAGTTTTCTATAGCCTTAATGACCAATTATTGAAATGATTATGATAGGATATAATGAGGTTATGGCTATGAATGTGGATCAATGCATGTTATGCAAGTTATATGTTATGTATTAATGATGTTATGCATGTTATGCAAGTTATATGCTATGTGTTAATGATGTTATGCATGTTATGCAAGTTATATGCTATGTGTTAATGATGCTATGCAAGTTATGCAAGTCATATGCTACATGTTCATGATGTTATGCAAGTTATGCAAGTCATATGCTACATGTTCATGATGTTATGCAAGTTATGCAAGTCATATGCTACATGTTAATGATGCTATGCAAGTTATGCAAGTCATATGCTACATGTTCATGATGTTATGCAAGTTATGCAAGTCATATGCTATGTGTTTGTGATGTTATGCAAGTTATGCAAGTCATATGAGAAACATTGATCCATTATGACACCATGATATGCAAGTTTGGTGTATGATTATATGCAAGTTCATATATGATATGTTATGCAAGTTTGGTGTATGATTATATGCAAGTTCACATATGACATGTTATGCAAGTTTGGTGTTTGATGATATGCAAGTAACATGTGCAAGTTTACACCTTAGAATGATATGCATACATATGTAAGTTAACCCATTTGTATGTCATACATACATATGCAAGTTTACCCCTTTGTATGACATAAATAACTTATGCAAGTTAACCTCCTTATGACATATGTGATTCATGCAAGTTTGGGTTGATTATTTATGCTAGTTGGGTTGATGCTATATGCATGTTGACACCTTTAAACCCATGTTGATGCTAATGCTATGCAAGTTGAACCCATTATATTTATGATGAATCTTCCCTTTTATGTCATGTTAGCGAATTACGTGGGGAACGATGGGGTTAATATATATGTTAATGAAATGGTGTGAAGTTGGTATGATTATGCATACCATAAAGTGATGGACATAATTGAGTCAATTATGTACATCGTTAAAATTGGAATTAATTAGGGAAAATTAATTCAGGGGTGATTAATTAGGTGTAATTAATCGACTAAGACACGAGGTTGGACCCTTTTGTAGCATAAGACTGCCCGGAACCGACCGGCAAATCCAGCGGCTACAAATGATTGGCCCAATGTGAGAGGTCTTAGGCACAAACTATATACGTGACAAGTGTAAAGACACGAGGTTAGACTCGGTTATGGCGTAAGGCTGCCCGGACCCAACCGGCAAATCCAGCTGCCATAAAAGATAGTCTAATGTGAGAGGTCTTTACAACGGTTGCGTTCTTAATCAATTAAGAAACACTTAACCAGATAAGCATGTAGTGGGCATGAGGGGTTAAGTGGGTGCCTTGGGTGGCATGTGGAAATCAAGTAAGTGTCTTGGGTGGCATGAGGAAATCTAGTGGGTTGCCTTGGGTGGCAATAGAAAATACGATTAGAACACTTAACCAAGTGGAAACATGTAATTAAACATGATTAAAGGGTTAAGTGGGATGCACTAGATAAATTGACAAGCTTAGGTGGTAGCTTGTGGGGGCCCATTTCAACCAGTAACCCATATGTATCATATTGGGCTCGACCCATGTTGAGGACGGGACACGCATACTGGGCTTAATTATAAGAGGCCAAAACGGGTTAGCGGTGGCAACGCGAGTCCAACGGGTTTCATATGCGTGTGTGGACCCGGGATGGTATGTAAGACGTTGTTGCATCGTGTAGGTATAAGCCGTGCACCATTTGTTGTATCGGGTTGCCACTTTGGGGAGTGATACACCCCATTGTGGGGCCAGCACGGGTATCTACGGTTGGGAGCCGATCGCTTGGGAGTAGTGGGTACACCTAGTGGAGATAGGGGCAGACGGCACCTATGTAGTCAGCTAGGGGTACACGAAACTACTGGGTAAATTCTCTAAGTCCTTGGGTGGGATCAACCTTTAAGTAGGAATGACTGGTGTG
Organism: Allium sativum; assembly: GCA_030737875.1. Taxonomy (NCBI): domain Eukaryota; kingdom Viridiplantae; phylum Streptophyta; class Magnoliopsida; order Asparagales; family Amaryllidaceae; genus Allium; species Allium sativum. The sequence continues at coordinate 194,512,663 of CM060910.1, read as the reverse complement.
GTGCAGTTAGTAATTATCCTTGGGTGGGTAGATGCGTCTTTACCGTTATCCTAGTTCCCTTATGTCTAGTTGGCTACTTAGTGTAGTCATTTATCCCCAGTCATCCCGTACCAAGTTTATATCATACCCTAATTACTTTAATGATTGTGTTGTTAAAGTTATAGGGCTCACTCAGACTTATGTCTGACCCCGTTGTTTTTATCTTTTTTTCCCCCTCAGGTCCTCAGGTTGGGCCTAGCACTAGTGGGCTTTGATCAGATTTCTTTGTCTATCTTCTGGAGCTTGGACCGTGATGTAAAGCCCAGCTTATCTTTTCCTTTATGGCTATTGTTTATGTAGTGGGATTATGTACTTGTATTTTTATCAGGATGGATATTTAGTACTTGACTCTTTATGGTGTTGTAACTAAACATGTTTACCTTCTGCTGCAATGAAATTATGTTTTAGAATTTCAAGTATTTATATATGTCCTGTGTAATTTTTCTGTTCTATATTCAATTAAAATGCTCCACCGAAGTTAAGGCATTCCCTTAGTGAGTGACCTTAGCGGGTGTGGGGTGTTACAACCTTGATACATCTAGAGGGTTACTGCTGAAAAGGGTCGTGTCTAGGGTTTCGCCTAACAGATTAGGTCATGTAATTCGTGACCTAACCCGCCTAACCGATTAAGTCATGTAATTCATGACTTAATCCTTTTCCAGTCTAGTCATGTCAAGATGGTTAAGTATGTCATTTAAATTCGTGAATTAACCCGCCTACGTGTCATGTCAAGTTGGCTAAGTGTTGTCATTTAAAGTTCATGACTTAGCCCTACAAATCATGTTCAAGTTGGTTAAGTTGTCTTTTCATGTTCATGACTTAACCCTAATTGGCATTAATTGATTCGTTAATGCACCGAACCACTCACATTGGATCCTATTGTTCATAGCCACTGGATTTGCCGGGCGGTTCCGGGCAGGTTTACGCTACGAACTCAACCCAACCTCGGGTTTCAAGCGCGATGTGACCAACTACCCACATTGGATCCTATTGTTTGTAGCAACTGGATTTGCCGGGCGGTTCCGGGCAGATTTACACTACAAACTCAATCCAACCTCGAGTTGGCCACTTTCTTGTTTTCTAAAGTCATGCCCATGTTCTTATCAGATTCGTGCTATTTTCATAGCATGTTCATATGTCAATTTCGTGCCCAACTAAGGCATGTTCCAAGTCAAGTTATGGCATGTTCAAGTCGAGTTTTCGTGCCATATTTCATGTTCTACTTATGCCATATTTCACGGTTTATGATTATAATCAACTCAAGTTTTGCCTATTCTACCCAATCGTATCCCCAACGTATATAAATGTACTTCGTTCGCAAGCATAAACAATTCAAGAGATAAAGGGGAATAACACCAAACATGTGATAGGCATATGTGACAATTCCAACATCACTTGCATAATAAACAGGCTATAACATATCACATGGTTTCAATACTAACATGATGATAACTTGGCATAATAATGGTTCCAACTTGGTTTAACATGATGATTTCAACTTTACATCATAGGCATAATAATCCTTGCGGGCATAATAATCATTTTATTACAAACATGAAACATTAAAGGCATGGTAATTCTAATAGGCATAATGGATTCCAATTTAGCATTTTTAACATAATGATTCTCATCTAGCATTATAAACATAATGATTCCAACTTTTCATCATAACCTAGCAATTCCCAATTTGTCCTTAACATGATAGGTATATTAACATCACAGGCATAGTTTCATTAATATCATAGACATGGTTTAATTAGCATCATAGGCATGGTTTAATCAACATGAGGATTTCAATGAACATAATGATTCCATGGACATGTATTTGTTCAACTTGCAATAAAATTAAGCCCAAGTGATTCATAACAACCTCAACATCATGATAAGTTTAACTTGCAACATTATCATAGCAATATTCCCAAATTTTTGATTCAAAGTTAAACAATATAAACATGGATTAATAATAGTTCTTAAATCTGGTTTCAATTCATAGCATGCCCATGTTATTTTAGCGTTTTTGCCTAAAAAGTGACATAGAACTTACAATATGAAGCAATCCAAATCAAAACTTTAAATCAAATAGCCCCAAATCCGTTGTCTAAAGCATCGTAGTTGTTGTAGCTTCTAGTTGTAGCCTTCAAGAATCATCCTTCGTCTTCTTTAATTTTTGTTCTTTGTATTTTTAATTTAGAGTTCTAGGTTTAATGACGGCTGCATGAGTGCTAAAATGAAATAGTATGATTTAGGCTAGGTCTTAGGGTCTTTAAATAGTTGTAGGCAACTCATTTGGGCCATTAGATCAACCCCAGAGTCAGTCCGGACCATCAAAACACATACCGGGCTTCAAAAATGGGTTCTGGGCCAAACCAGGCCGACCAGGTCGACCTGTACAGGGGGGGTCGACTCTAGGGTCGACCTGGCCTGGGGAGGTCGACTCTAGGGTCGACTCGGTTCTGTCTGCCAGAAAGTCTGCTGAAACTTGTTTTGGCCATATCTTGGTCATACAGACTCCGATTTTCGAAAACTCGGACTCTATTTCGCGTATTTTTTCGAGAGGAACGCAATGGTGAAGTCCATTTTACCTAATTCCTGATTCTTAAATTAATTATCCTTATTTTACTATCTTTTCCGTTACACACACCGTTACCGAGCTAATTTTTCTTCTCTTCCAAATATTAATTAATTCTTCTTATGCATCACCATTATTTACCTATCTAAACATCTTTTTATATATTTTATTTCATTTTTAATTATACCTTGATTTCTTGTTTTCACATGTTGTTAAAATTCGGGTTGTCACAAGTACAAATTTCTATGCAATTACCAGTGAGCTACGACGTCTTTTGTAATTGAGATGGCTTTAATACAGAGAAGTAGCTTTTTATCTGTAGTTGGCCTTTAATTTGAAACGAAGGAGGCATTTCTTGACAACCTGTAAAAACACACAAAAGTACCCAAAGTATCATTTATTTATTTACAAAAGATAAAATATAAGAGCATAAAATAAACACATTTCTATGTTAATCAAATACCCCCACACTTATCTTTTACTCGTCCTCGAGTAAAAAGAAAATGAAAAACTAACTAGATAGGTCGCATTTTCGTAGGAAACACGATTGCATTGAGCGTATGCAACAAGCCGTTAAACCTCTAGGTGTCCCTAGTAGGACGAGTGGTGTCTCGTGAGGGTTTTCAGCGGATACTACCCACAAAATCCAAATGCAGTATGCTATGATTCTAATGAATGCAATGGACATATGCAAATAAAAACGAAAAATGAAAACACGACTTACAACAAATTAAGTTAACAGTTTCTGATCAGTTGATTGTACTTTAAATACCTCAACTTGTCACAAAATTTCAATATAAATCAAGTTTTCAAATGTTAAATTCCAGTTTGGCCAGTTGGTTCGGTCGATAACATAGTGCAGCCATGAAATAGATTCTTAGTTTGCTTGGCACAGTTTGTAAAGTGGTATTCTAATTTCCTTGTGTATGGCTATTCAAATCAATAAGGTCAAGAAGTGTTTGGGCATCATCGCTTATTCTTTATTCTATACAATTTTAAAATTTATGATTAAGTACATACACCTAACTTAAAAGACCAAGTTTTACCACCCATTCACTGCCTCGCGGACTAACGGAGAGTGGGTAAAGAGCTTGGCGGATTGTGCAGGCCGACTTTGACTTTGTCAACAACGTGTTGGTAATCCTTAGGTGTCCAATCTCATACCAAAAACTTGATCGTCGCTTTCTAAAGAATCAGAAAAGCGCGAATTTTAAATTAAATTACTGCAAGCATACAGATGTGTAGCATACAGGTTGAACACAGGGAGGTGTAATTAAAATCAAATTATTTATTTAATCTCTTGGGCGAGTTAGACGATTTTCGAGGTTGGTTTTTTGAAGAAAATAAAAATTGAAACTGCGATTCGATTCAGAACAAATCTAATTGAACCGACAATCAAATCACAACTATCAATTGGAAATTAAAATGCAAAATAGAAATAAAATGCAGAAATTAAAATTGCAGGAAAAGAAGAACAACAAAAAGTAAATTAGGATTGTCGTTGAAACTAATCAAACGACTAATCACTAATAAGCAATAGAAATAACAATAACAATTTCTGTCTACCAAAACTAATTGAGTAGAACACAAATTGTTATGAAAGTAAAGCAAATAAATTAGACGAAGAAGAGCTTTATTAAAACTAAAAGAGAGTACAGCAGAATGGATCCTCTTACAATGGTTACAACGTATATTTATAGATGAGATAGGAAAAATCCTAATTAAGTCTATGAATAAATGGGTCTCTTTTCCCAAGAAGTAATATCATATCTCTTGCCTTCCTTGACTAGGCTTGTTTGGAATAATTCTTTTAAGAATATCTGATGCATATCTTGGTGAATATCTTCCAAATCCTCCGTATAGCTAGTTGATTGGTAATTAGATTGCATGCGATTAATTATTCCAAACAAGGATACTCATCAAACTCCAAAGGCAACAAAGGATGAAATCTTCAAAATTGATCTTTTCTTGGCAATAAATCAATCAGAAATTCTTCTAATTGGAAATTGAAAAATGAATGTTCTGAATTGATTTCCATGACTACTCCTGAAATGTCTATTAGTGAATATCATACATACACACGAATATGTGTATATATATATATATATAATATAACTCTAATTAATATATTCTTCATAGCAAAGGGGCAGTGTGAACGCGTTCCGTTCTTTGGCAAAAAGTGAGCTCGACGGGGATCGAACTCAGGTCTCTCAGTACAAATTTCTATGCAATTACCAGTGAGCTGCAACGTCTTTTGTAATTGAGATGGCTTTAATACGGAGAAGTGGCTTTTTATCTGTAGTTAGCCTTTAATTTGAAATGAAGGAGGCATTTCTTGACAACCTGCAAAAACACACAAAAGTACCCAAAGTATCATTTATTTATTTACAAAAGATAAAATATAAGAGTATAAAATAAACACATTTCTATGTTAATCATTGGTTTTAAAACCCAATTAATTCCAAATAACCCAATTTTCCAAAAATCTTTAAAAATTCTAACTCCTTAAATTTTGGAAAATTTTTGGTAGAGTCTCCCCTGTACGGAGGGACATCTGCAATATCGCAGGCTCAAGAAATATATATACATCGACTCTCATGGTCGGAAAATCCAAAATCAAATCTCAAAAGCCAAACTAAAACCCAAAAATTTATATTTGGCGTAGGCGTACCTTTTTGCGGGCGCTATCAAGCAAAATTTCTCAGTTTATAGGCAATTTTCGCAATCCAATTCAAAGATGTCTCATACCTGTACTCAACTGCATCTACCAGGTAAGTAACAATACATGAAATAACATTTCAATGACACATGTGATTTCACAAATTCTCAAATCAAACACTTGGCATTACTGTTGGTTTAAATCCTTTGTTTTCCAATCAGCTTATCATACTGAATTTATTTACTTAAGTTTTCAATTTCTTCAACTTTTAAATTTAACTATTGTCAAATTATATACAAACCATCCAATAATAATCAAACAAACAACCAAACAAAGAAAAATAACCCAACCAAATCATTTGGATTCAGTATTACTATTTCTTGTTTGTTTTCACTATGGTTTCATTTATCGTTTCATATCAGATTGATTTCTTATCCAATTATCAATTCGATTACCAAATTCCAATGTATTTTATTTAATTCCAAAACTATATCCAATTCTGACTTAACTCGACTTAATCAAGGTAAGTCGTATTCCCATATTTGATTTTAATTCCATCCAAAACAATCAAACAACAAGATATCTCAATAATTCGATAAAATAATTCCTTTTTATATAATTTGGGCAAAATTATTTCATTTACCCTCTTTTTCAAAATATTTAAGGTAATTTTATATTCAAATACAAATACGCGCTCTCATATACACTCAACTCAATCTAGGGTATTACCAACCCCATCTCTATTGAGTTACACCACAGAGCCAAGGTTATCACTAAACCAACAGCTCTGATACCAACTGTAATAGCCCGGGAAAAATTCGACGCTCGAATTTTTGACAATAATACATAATCCTGTATCTCTTGCCAAAAACCCAAGTATCGAACCCCTGACTGTTAACAGAAAGAAGTTAGAGGGTAAGAAAAGAAAGAAATGTTAGAATAGAAGAAAGAAGAAGAACACACATCAGAATCTCACAGCGGAACGAATCAAACAAATCTCTTTATACAAAAAGAACTGTATATATATACATACCAATCATCATAGTACATCATATACCAGACACAACGGAAATACACTTTGAATAACTAACGGTGAAGCCTCCTGCTTCCAGCTCCTGGAACTCCAAGTGAAAACTAACCTGTAATATACTCGGTCTGACCCGAACACATTTGATTTAAAACAAAATTTACTGGGTCAGTCTGGAATACTATCAGTGATAAAATTCATAACACAAACAACTTGTTTAACTTTGGAAATCCTTTTGAAATAAAAGGATAATAGTAAGACCAGTCCACACATAAACATGGACAGTTTTTACCTTACTATAACCCAAACCAATTTTTGAAATCAATATCTTATCTGATATTATCATAGTGTCTATCAAACCACAAATAAATAATAATCTAGCAGAACGCTTGCATCTCACGCTCTACATATATAGTATACAATCAAAAACCGCGGGTGCTTATTGGAAATTGGATTCCGACTATGACAAGGTATGGGACCACCTTCCGATAGTGTATCTCTAGAGGCGAATACACTGGGTTCAACAAGAACGTCTTGCAACCCGACCCACACATGACCGACCACTCATTTCGCTTGAGTGTATCGATTGTATATCACCAACGGTTGGGAGCGACCCACCGTTTCCCCGAAAAGGGACAACATCGATAGATTTAAGAAGCAAAAGGAATTTCTCTAGATAGGTGATCATACACCCTAATGGGAGCGACCCACATAGCCATGCTGCCTGCCCGATTTTTGTCATTTCCCGATTGATGAGGCTTGAGGCTACGCTTAATCATCATGTCAGATTTACTTTGAATGCCATATTGTCAGATCCATCGAAATCACGAATTAACGTCCTCAATAATACATTACGTGTCAACTAAAGAAGTTGTCAGCTAAAGAATTTCCTTCTCCACTTCCACTCTTGGTATAGTTGAAGAAATCAATATACGTGATCGTCTGGAAATACTCTGTCAGACATCCGTCCTTACAAGTCATCCAGGAACAGGATAAACCGAAGGTACTCTCCTACCACATCCTATATAGGAATCATCCCAATGATCAGTAGCGAGAAATCCTTGCAACCCGTATATTTCAACCATGACAGAACCCCAGTATATCTCTGTGTCGACTCAGAGATTGTTAGTGGTTCTTCCATTTATGAAGATATACAGTCTTCAATGCTCCATCTTCATCACCTACCAATTAATCGTGAACGTACAGTTGATTCGAAGTGGTTTTGGGTCTAGTTCCCATCCCGGTCTCTTCGAAACAACACGTCAAAAGTAAATAGAACATTTCATTTGATAGTCGGTTGTTTAACTATCAAATCTTAACTGTGCTGTTAAGTACATTGGCAGCTCAGGTCGTTTATATTAAAAATACTTTGCTAACCCATTTCATCGATTCTTATAATCGATTCCATAAATTTATCTTGATAAACTCTTCTGGTTTATTACTTTGAAAACATAAATCAATACTTGTCTTTGAATAATATATTTACCAAACTTACTTTCATTTCCTTTGTTTGGAAATATTCTTATATATTACATAAACCAACTTCATTTTCTCTTTATCTTGGGAAAACATCATTTCTATTTTCGAACCATTTTCCTATATTTCCTTATCTTTGCAATGATCATTATAGTTCCATAATCCCCTTTAAATTTCTATAACCGTTGGGGATATCGATATGCATACACTTAACTAAAAGGAATAATTTTAATTAAAATTTTATATGTTGAAATATCGTCGAGTGACGTATTTCCTTTAATAAAACCTCAAAGGGGTTTATCCACTTTAAAGAATCACGTTTTTTTTTAAAACTTATAGATTCATTTTCAATATATGATTTCATTTCAAAACCAACATCGCTCTTTATTGCTCATTCCCAACATCCTCTACCATTTTGCAAACCAATACCATCTTTTGATAATAGTGAAGTCGCCCAAGTTGGGGTATTTTAATTACCTCTCTGACCTTGACTGACAACGTTCTTATCGCAAGACAATAAGAGTTTGCAACTCAAAACCATATATTCTATTTATCTTTTCCACTTATCAGGGTTTAAACACCATTTCCTTTGATTTGGAAAACCACTTTACTATTTAATTACTATCCCTTATTTAGGTAAACTTCTTCGAAAAATTCATATTTTCCATTTGATTCAAATATGGTTTTACAAATCATATCTCTCATAAGTAATCTTCTTATAATCTCTTTACTTGATTTATTAAACCATTAATCATCTTTTCACAAATCCACTTAACAATCTCCTTTTGAAACCCTTATTTTAACCCATCTTACCCCACTTAATTTAGCCGACTCTTATTGGAACTTCTCGTATTAACTTACGAGTCATTTTTACAAGCTTGGTTTGTAAACCCATGTCATAACCCTTTTATAAAGCTCTTACTACATCTTAATCAACCTATTCATATTTGATCACCATTTAAATGTAATTTACCATCTTTATGATCTCTTTAGTTATCATTACTTAAAATGATAATTTACTTTAGCGTTAACTACTTTAATCGTAGTCAATTCCATTATAAACTATAAATAAAATAATTAATCCTTCTCAAAAGATCATTAGATAATAATTGACTTTATTAACCAAATTAACTTGATAATCATAGTTAATCACAGATTAACTAATTTAAACAACCTTCGTTAAGTTAACGAACATTTGAAAATAATCGATTTGATTAATCAAATCAACTAAATTTCCAACTTTAATTAAAACAGTCTCCTTTGGTCGACTGTCAACACCAGTTAATCCTTAACTGATATTCATCCACCGTTTCCCCTTTTTAAATTAATAAATAACTTAATTAAATTAAAATATCATTCTAATTGTTATATAAAACAATTATTCAATACTACTCGTCAATATATTAGTTTTTACTTTTCTGATCATTAATGACATTATACTTCATTATATAAAACTTTCAAACAAATTCTTGACCAAACGTGATTATAAATGTCAATGTATTTATAAATTTCTATTTTAATTAACTCGTATAAACCACTTAAAATTTCATTTTAGTTAAAATAATAAATTTATAACCAAAATCTTCGCCAGTTCGCCTAGCGGCAGAACGACGCCAAAACCGATGGGTTTTACACCATCACTGCCAATTACTTAATCAATACTGTCGATTGATTAAAAACACAACACGATCAACAACCATTCAACCATTAACATTCAACAGGGTTTGATGTCAATTTGGAGTTTAATCAGTTCATGTGTAAACAATATAAAAATAAACAACATATAAAATATCCTGAGGAATCCGGTTGGATTCCTCCAACCTGTCCTTTCCTGCATCACAGACTGCTATAACATTGCACGATAGTATATAAATTAAATAAATTAATGATGATAATATAATCAACAACAACCATTAAATCAACCGTAAGCAATCAAAGCAGCCAACCAACCAATTTGTATTTTTATATGGATTTATCACATTATGGCAGTCCAGAAAAGCGTGAGAATTAACTCACCAGTGATTACGATTGACGATGGACGTGTTTTTCCTTTTTAATTTGCAACGGACGTTTAAAATCACATAAAATTTCAACTGTCTTTGTTTACAACCCAACCAGTTCATACGCGTAGTGCTCGTCGCCACGTTCCCAGCGGGCGCTGTTTCATTAAATTTCGTTATCGTGTGACAAAGATATCACATTTCAAAGTTTGTAAAGTTTAACGAGATATTAATTAAATAATTAAATTATTAATTAAACCTTAATCAAAACATAAACCGTTAATTACCTTAATTATGATCCACGTCAGCATACTTAAGGTAAATCACGCGTTTTCATTCCTGGTTCCTCCAAAACCCGATTCACCCCAACTGATAGCCATCGGAACCAAATCACCATGCATCTTCCCCCGCCAATACCACCGCCGATGACTCACCTGGGCCGACCACAGCCATGCCTTCGCCTTCGCCTCAGCCCAACGCCCCATCGCCAACGACGTCCCCTCCGATTGACGCCCAGATTGCCAAAAAACTCGGGTTGAACGGAAAAGCTTCATCGCCCAAATTCTCCGACCATGCTCCACTAGAGTCCGCCGCACCACCGCCCATCGACCCGCCATACAACCCCCTTCCACTTCCCTTCGGCCCCTACCACCCACGGACCATCCAGTCGCCGGAAATTGACCATTTCCGTTCGCCACTTCAAATAAAAACCCAAAAACTGTCATCTCCGATCAACCTTAATTTCCGATCACCACAACCCATTTCAGGTACCCCGACCAAAGCCAAGATTTAAGGCCTCCCTGTCCTCTACAACTTTTCCTTCGACCCCCCTATCGATCGTCAGCCAAAACTCCCTGAAAACCCATAAAAACAAAAACGACTTTCTGCCGTTCATCGCGAATTCCGGCCACCACACCTAACGATACCTCCCCAGCTTTTGGCTGTAGGTAGCCTTCCTCCCGATCTACAACTTTCCCTCAGGTCCCCCTAGCGATTTCATCACGGATTGAGAGAAATAATTGTTGTTGTGAAGAGGGGCTTTTTCACAAAATTTGATGACGAAAATTGAGGCTTGGCTGGAATTTCTAAGGGGGGAGGATTTATATAAGAGAATTTTATTATATTTTAACGTGATATGATGTCTGACAGCGACCGACGATTTTTATTTCGTGTCTATCGCTATTTTGAATACTGTTTATTGGCTCATGTGCTCACATACAGGCTCCGTTCGTGACACAATTGGATGACATAGTATAATTTGACTATACGGTCCTAACGATTCTTGTTTTGTCGAATTGCGAGTCTGTTTGCTCGAACAACGCTCGTTCATGTCCAATTGGTCATTTTATTTGCATTTTATTTTGCCACGCTCACAAAATAACCCCGATTGACGTGCAACTTGAAATCTAGCAATAATTTGCTGTTGCGGTCTCAATAAAATTTGTTTCGTCGAAAATTGAGGTCGTTTGAAAAAAGTCCCTTTTATAACTACCCAATTCAAATAAAATAAACCAATTTTAAAATACTTCAATATAATATTAATAAAATATTGAAATTGGGCATATACTACCAGAATTGTATACGCTACCAAGATAAAATATCCCGGGTTGGATTTTAAGCCAAATCGATATTCAAAATATTAAAAAACCCCTTTATTTAATATAAATAACGATAAAATTATAAAGGAAATTCCACAGTGATTATTTTAAAATTTGATTTGGACATAAAATAAAATCTACAACACGAAATCTAGATTTTTCTCTTTTATTAGAAAAATATTGTCTAACTGGTCCTGACGTTTCTTGTTTCGAGGAAATCCGACTTATTTTGGGCCCTGTACGGCCGTTTAAAGTTCAAATCGCCATTTTACGAACTACCGCGCCGCTGCAGCTCGTTACAATTAAATTACAAACCATACGCTTGACGGTCGTTAAATAGGCGATATCGTCAATATATTTTCAACATAGACGATATTAACCCTTTATATTTTGCCAATTCACATTATACGGCGAATTCAACATTTTCCCTATATTTTGAAATTAAAATATTATTATATTATTTATTTTAATAATTAAATAGTCAAAACAATTAAATTCGATTATTTAAATTCAAACTGGCCTTTTAAATAATAAAATAATTTAAATAATCGGCCAGAAAATTCGGGTCGTTACACTGTATATCCAGCTCGGTCTCTATTTTACCGTAAACAAACAGTAAACCATAAAAATATGTGTAGTATATCAGCAATAAAAAAAGTTAAAAAGGAAAAATATATAGAAGAATATACTTACAAGGACGTACTACCAAATGCACTCTATCATGTGAGGCGGGATGGTATCCCACTTCGGCTAACAGGCCGACATCCTAGTCATGTATGTCGCCATCGAAACATCTAGAGCAACCTTTGGAGGTTGTAGGTAGAAACCCTTGTGTTAAATATGATATACATAAGTATATAGTTGATAATAAAATAAGATACTGGATAATTTTTTTTTTCCATTTGGCTCTAGGTACTAAGTAAACGACAGGACGGTGTGACTGCTGCGATGGACCACAACCATCGCCTCTTGAAGAACAAGAGGAGCTCCTACCTCTCGATGACATATGTATAAACCTGACACATACGCATCATTTTAAATGAGAACAATAACATGAATGAATAAATACATAAAAGGAAATGAAATTGTATATACCTGTACTAGATTTTGTCTCATATTTCAAGGAGAGACATATTACAATGCAGTTTTAACATAAATGAATAAATAGGGGAAAAAATGCATATGACATAAAAGATGTAAATAATGATAAGCTGATAATACTCAAGAATTCAACAGAGTTACATGAACTGAAAAATATACATTGTATAGTGCATAATTACATTATAGCTAGGAAAATAATACTCATCATCTACATCAGTCATCATCATCTTCTGATTCAAAATCGGTCTCATATTCTATGATATTTTCCTCCGTACTCTCAAGCGCTTCTACCAAAACGTTTGATTCATCTGCTAGAGGGCCAAAATCTGTATGACCATCTGCAATTATTATTTCATTGTTTTGCTCAAGACCTGCTTGATAAACTTCTTCATCTGGAATATTATTCCCATCGAACATAAATCTGGCCTTTGTTTTAAAAATTTCCTACTAATCTGCTTTATCTCTTTTTAGAGATGGATAAGGAGCGTAATAAACTTGGAATTCTTGGTTGGCTAGTATAAAAGGATCATACTTGAGATAGTGCGATGTATGCTTTATTTCAATAAGACTATAATCCCAATATTTAGTATTAGAGCATCTCCAGTGGTATAAAATTAAGGCTTAATATTCAAAATTTCATCCCAGTCGTTTGCTTCGGCCTTAATATTAAGGTTAATATTCAGGATCCAATTCAGGTTCCTGAATGGGGTTCTGGCGCCTATTTTATAGGCGCCAGATTCTCGAGCCTATTTTAGGCTCGAGAATCTGGCGCCTATAAAAATAGGCGCCAGACCCCTTTTTTTTTTTTTTTTTTTTTTATATTAAAATTCTCCAGTCGAGAATTGTTTTCTTGGTCAGTTTTTTTTGTTTTTTTTGGTCTTTGCCGCCTGGCGCCTACAATACAGGCGCCAGAATTCTGGCGTCTGCATTACAGGCGCCAGAATCTGGCGCCTGTATTGTAGGCGTCAGACCACTGGCGCCTACAGCTCAATTCAGGGCTGAATATTCAGCCCTGAATGCACTGGAGATGCCCTTAGACACATTTTACATTAAAAAACCTCGAGCTCCTCAAAATGAGGACCGTTGAAACCGCCTTGTCCAATCAATAGGCAACCTCGAACCTTTCACTGCCTCTCATCTCAAACCCTGCCTCTCTTTCCCCCAACGCCTTCTGATCCTCCTCACCGTCCAACCCCACCCTTACCAGAGTGATCGCCTCCGGAAGCCACAGCAAACCCTAACCCTACCTCATCGACGCTGATCTTGCGTAAGTGGACAACTCTATTCGAGAACAAACCTAGAAATGCAGGAGTTTTTTACTCCACCCACAATCACATTACGTTTCAAAGGAAAAGCCCTTCTACCATCTGAAGAAATCTATGAAGTTGGGAGGGAAATATGGCAGAATTACTTAGTGGGGTTCTTCTTGGATGCCCCCACCGTCCTTCACGGCTGTGACGAAACATCTGCTACGACTTTGGAAACCTAAGGGAGGAATCAAAATTAAATCGACTGGTAATACATTTATGTTTCTTCTTTCTTATACTGATGACAGGAGGAGAATACTATGCCTTGACCCAGTTGTTATTCGCAACAAATTGTTTATTATCAAACCATGGGATTGCAACATGGGTAGCAAAAATATTAGGCATGTGCCGGTTTGGATCAAGTTATCAAACATACCACTATACGCTTGGTCCAAAACTACAATTAGTTGGCTTGCCTCTTACATTGGTCATTTTGTTTGTATGGATGCCGCTACAGAATCTCCGGATCATTTGATGTTTGTGAAGTGTTCGGTGGAGATTACGCCTGAGTGTGCTCTTCTACAGGAATTTCCTGTTATGCTACCAGATGGTACTGAACACAGCTTGTTTATATTGAATATATCTGGAAGCCAAACGTCTGTAATGCTTGAAGTTCCTTTGGCCATAAAACTGATAAATGCGCGTTGGTTAATACTGGAAAAACAAAAGATAACAGCAAAGACAAGGAAGGTGTATGTGATGGTAATAGTGTAGGTGGTGGTAAATTTATTCATCAAACTGGAAAGACCTATGCGCAACCACTTAGCAAACTATTTTGGACCTAAGTTGTGAGTAGAAAGAGCAACGTTGATAAACCGGCTCCTGTTTTCAAAGCAGATGTACCTGTTGATAAGGCCAATGATAATGATAAAGGAAAGGCCGTGGAACATAACGCAATAGGTGAGGCTTTTAGTAATAGCTTTCATGTATTATCTCAAGGAATGAAGGAAGGGGAATTGATTGACAATTTCGGAGTAAATGAGGAAGATGAGATTAGAGCTTCTTTCCATCTTTTTCATCCCCTACACGACTGCTAGCTCAGTTTTGGACGTTGATGAAGACACTGATTTTGCATGTGAAGTTAATGAGGAGGATGTGTATGGTTTGTGCAATACTGAGAATGATAAGCAGAGTGACATGCAAGACGTTTATGGGGATAAGCAATGTGCACAGAAAGAATTAAAGAGTACCGAGGCTGTCAACCATGTTGAGTTGAAAAAATTGCCATCTTTTAAGCCAAGCTTTCTGAATAAATCACCAGCTATATCGAACAAAGAAACAATGTATAAGGGCTCTGAGGCTACTACGAGTGTTGTGAATGCAAAAGTTCACAACATTCCAAAGAAGACTACCAGTGTTGTGAGCCCTTACGTGAATTCCGCACCGCCGCCTAGACAAAAGGAACCTCCCCCAAGACCGAAAATCAAAGAAACAGGAACTAACTCTCCTATCTCAACTACTCATCCGGGCTACATTACAAGGAGTAGGAAGAGTGTGATGGGAGTGCGAAGCATTTTTGATAACGGCTGAAATTAGAATTTGTGGCTGCAGGCTTAATTGTAATTTGCAGCATGTAGTACTCATGTAAGACAACATGTTAGTCTTATATCAGTAGCAATATGTACCTCTTTACGTACTCTTCTAGCTCTTCTAGCTCGGTCTCTTTTGCCTGTGTGGAGAGTAAGGACTTTAGTTCTTAAGTATGCTACTTAGCACCTGTATCTTGTTTTGCTTATTAATAAATGTGTTATGGAACACTATAAAAACCGGTTGGCTCTGCTAAAAAAAAGATTATAATTCTTGTGTACATTAATCTTAGAACCTGAAACATTGCTAAACCAATTGTTTTAAAAAGAAACACCTCCGCGGGTCATGAGAAATATGTCTGTTGCAAAATTTATGTTAAAACGCCACAAAAATCATTTATGTGATTTTCTGGATCGTCCCTGCCTTTGACAAATACACTTGTACTATTCATTAATTTTTCAACGTTGTATTCTTTAGTGTTAAATTTATATCCATTGACAAAATATATTGGATATGTCTTGACCACCCTTTTTTGTCTCATTGCAAGATGTTTCAACCCTTCGTCAACAACTGTGGCGTAGCCAAGATTTTATGCTGGTGAGGGCACAATTGTAAATTTCAGGCTTTGAAGGCAGCAATTTTGAATCTTTTTTCTAGCGGTTGATGCGGTTCGATCAGGTGCGGTTTGGAGTCCAAACCGCATCCACACTGTATTTAACGGTTAATTAAAACTATTATAACGAGCATAAAGGAAAGTGCTCCGCGCGTGATGAAGGCACGCACTCCGCGCGTGGATTGTTATTGATTCATTATTCAAGGGTCAACACATTCATAAATGATGTTTTGAAAAGGAAAAAAAAAAAAAAACCGTACAGATCCTATTTTTATCGGATAGTTTTTTAATTTAAATAAAAGGGAATTTTGGCACTTCATGGTCGGATCAAAAATGTGTGTTTTCAACACCATTATTAATAAAGATTAGCCAAACATCAGCATTAATTATTGCAAACATTAAGATAACTCAAATAAGATTATAATTGATATTATTCAAAAAAATGATATGAAAATCATGGTAATTCAAATAAGGTTTATAATGATTTTTTTCCTCCAAAACATAGCAAAAGGTTGCATATATGGTATTGCTATTGTTTAAACAAACTGTCCTTAAAACGCAAATGATCAGTGATAATCATGGTAAGACAGTTGGTAAGTTGGCACTTCATTTCTTCTCACAGCATAGCAGGTACTTGCATGTATGAGATGTGACTGCATGAATAAGCAGGTTGCAATTCAAGTTGGTAAATGATCTATGTAGATGTTTCATGGATATATTGAGTGTAACACTTGTTTTCATTAAAAAATATATCTAAAGAACCACTAAATCCTAGGAGGGGCACCTGCCCTCCCCAGGCTAAAGGTGGCTCTGCCTCTGGTCAACAACACAATTTCTCGGTTCGTAAACGTAATTTGAAAAGCAACCGGAAAATTCTATACTGAGATCTTCGTTCGGATGTTCATGTTCATAAACACTGTATACATAAATAAAATATTACATTAGATTATACACATGCAAGCACTATAAAAATGAATAAAACACAAATTGATATTTCAGAATACCTAACAAATGGTGCAACCTCAGCACAATTTAGAAGAATATAAGTGTGTACTATGTGAAGATCTCTATTTCCTAGCCATATTTCTACACATTTCCCAAAAGGTCGATCATGTTGTCTAAAAATAGATAACATTGTTTGAGACGATTCTTGTTCGTCGCTTTCTTCTTTATGAGGAACACTTTCAAATGATACATTCATATGATAATTGAAATAGTGAGAGAGAAAGAACGAAGCTTCCTCTTCAATGTAAGATTTACATATCAAACTTTCAACTCATGCTTTTTGTCTTACCTTTTCCTTCAGATGATTTAGATATCTATGCAAAATTAATTTACATTAACTCCATATTTTAAATACAATTAAATTATTAGGTAACATGTTATATATACCTCTGAAATGGGTACATCTATCCATATTGGATGAGACCTCAAAGTCATGCTTTATATGAGAGATGAGTAGGTAAACGCTCCATTACTTCAAAAAAAATCTAGCGAAAACATCTTCTCTAATTTGCAGAGCAATATAGGAATATCTACTTCAAGTTTACGTAAACGTTGCACTTTTAAAATAGCTAAACAAAGCTTTTTATAAAGCATACTAAGCTCCATTACTACCTTCCAAACTTTTAACGAAAGTAGTTCTTTGAACAAAACAGGAAATTTTCCGTCATTATGTGGCAGTCGTGGCTTTTCATTTCGCTCAATTTGCCATTTTTAAAGTCAACACATCTATGAAGGTTTGATGAAATCCGATCAGGAAATCTTAACCCTTCAACCCATTTTAATGCGACTCTAACTTGATTATTATCTAGTTTATAACATGCTATGGTTTTTTTTTACTATCATTTGGTTTCAAATGACGCTCGGAATGTTTGCATAAAAATCGTCTTTAGTCTTCCTTTGACATTCAAAATTGTGTTAAAGACATTATCAAATACATTTTTCTCATTGTGCATCACGTTAATATTACGACGAAACAGAAAATATTTCCAATACGACAACTCCCAAAAAATAGATTGTTTGCACCAATTATGAACAATCAATTTGCCTTCAATTTCTATTTGCACTCCAATTTCATATATCTTTGCATAATCTCTAACCAGTTCATATTTCTCTTTGTTTGACCATATCATTGGTGGTTGTTTGGTTTCTACTCTATTAGCTAAAAAGTTTTTACTGTCTCCTCTGAAAGGATGATTTACATGGAGAAAACATCGATGACATTCAAACAATAAAATTTTCTTACATGCATTAAAGAAAATGTTCGGGTTTCTTCCACGCAATATGGACATGCTAGACGACCAGTAGTACTCCATCCTAAAAGCATTGCACAGGCAGCAAAATCACTTATAGTCCACAACAAAGAAGCAAACATACAAAAAAATTCTTCTTTGAAATGTTGTATATAAGTTTCTACTCCTTCGTTCCACAATGTTTCTAATTCTTCAATCAGTGGTTGTAAATAAATATCAATTCCTTGTATCCACTTCACCAGAAAATGCATTTCGTAGCGTTGTAAAAACGCAACAAAAACTTGTAGTAGCGTTTCGATAAACACTGCTATATGACATGCAACTAAAAATCTGAAAGTTTTGTTGCGGTTTAGTAAACGCAACCAAAAATGAACATATTGTAGCGTTTCATGAACCCTACAAAAAGTTTTTTTGGCAGCGTCTTAAAAATGCAACTAAAGTGATACTTGCATCATTTTCCTACTTTTTTGTAGCGGTTTTACAATGCTACTGTAATATCTTCGTAGCATTTAGTCTTTCCTACTATATATTTTTTATTGCATTTCGTTTCGGCTACAATATCTTTTGTAAATTACATTTGTAGCACTTTTACAAATCTACAAAAACTTACTGATGTACAACACATTATAATTGCGGTTATTTACTGTTAATGGCTTGTATCATTTCCATCAATGGATTATATATAATAGAAATATTAAAACAAATAACCAATCATATGAGTATCATTTTCAAACTATATAATAGAAATATTAAAACAAACAATCAATCACTTATATCATTTCCATCCATCACTTACAAACAAGTCTACACGACTAGTACAAAGTAAATATTATAATACATAATAGTTAAATTCTTGTTCATAGTTTAATTACTATCCGTTCTTTGATGCGGTTGTTCTTCACTTCAAAAATCTAATTACCTGTACATAAATATAACGCCAGCGGTAAGAATTACATACAAGTATAATGGTCAACATTCAGAATTACACAAATGTGTAAGGTGCTTTATACGAGCAAAACTTGTTTTTCGAAACAATTAACAATTATATTTTTAGTTTAGTATCCCAATTCCTTGGTATGAACATGATAATTTGCACAATATAGTGATGCACTGTAACCACGTAACTCAGGAAAATGAAAACGCTCGCAATAACACTTGTTTAAAATGTAACTATGCATCAGCTCTAGTTTAAAATGTAACACTGGTTTAAAATGTAAGTATGTAACTCAGGAAAATGTAACCATGCATCAATTCTGTAACCATCATCTGAAATAATTAATATTACCAGAAGTTTGATTTCGAGTTGCAAATTCTGACTTAGTCATCTAAAGCCTAAGTAACCTATGCTACGCCAAGATAATTAATATTACCACTGATTCAGTTTGTTTTCGTGGACCATTTCAATGGCGTACTTCCCATTTTGTAAACAAATACCATAGGATGCTTACAAATTTTTTTAAACAAATACCATAAGTCACCTTTCTCTCCATCTGCATTCACCATGCTTCAACCCGCCATCAGCCTGCTTACAGCGTACGCCATCCCTGCTGCAGTCCAAAACTACACTGCAAACAATACCCTTCGATCTCTACATCAGTTTCCACCAATTCCTTCAATAATCCACTTTTGTTCTTGTGTTAGATTAATGCAGGAATATCAATGCCATTCAGATTCCTTATAGCACCCATATATCACTTAAAGCAATCACTTTCCCTCCTTTCTCATGCAGCAGTTGTGCCACCCATGATCCCACATTTCCAAAACCTGAAAATTTCATTATACACTAAAAAAATGAGATGATAATGGAACTTCTTTTCTTTTTTCCTTTAATTTTTATACTATCCAGGTAAACCGAATGTTTACAGTAAATATACATCAGTGTTTTTTTCTCCTTTCCCTAGGGTAACTGATCTTTGCATCACTCACTTAACATGGTGATTTGAAGAGATGAAGAGAAGATGCATTTACCACTAAAAAACATATGCGAAAACCGAACCTGGAAGTTACCTGAACGATAAAGGTTTTCTCTGAAATAGAGTCCGAATTATCTGCCAGTAGTGCCTCAATTGCATACACAACACCTTTGCCTGTTGCTGCGTCTTTGCATAATGAACCACCAAAATCCCATACAACCAAACAAAAGTCTAATTTTAAAATTTGTGCATTCCAAGTATCAACCTTTGCCTTCTGCCTGAATATGAACTCATTATTGGCTTTCCAGTGACAATCGCTGGTGAATAGCCATGGAACTTCAAGTATTTGTTTAATATCCGTGCAATTGTCTGCCAAAACACATAATTACACACAACCGGAATAAATAAATAAATAAATACACACACGGTCTCAAATTTAAATTCAAAAGAAAGAAGTGCTTGGACTTTAATACCTGTTGGGAAACAATGGCTGAGTCACGGACTAGGTCGCTTTCTTGAAGACGATTCGACGATCAGGTCGGTGGTGCAAACCAGTTCGTACTTATCACCGTCGCCTCTGGGATAAAGTAGCCTTCTGAGAAAAATAATTGATTTGCTTGCACAACAAACCAATTCAAATTTGCATTTTCAATTTAAATTTAACTGCTCGTTCTGATTTTGTTTTTGAAGAACTTTTAATGGTGGAAGAAGAGGAAGAGAGAGATAAAAATAAAAAGTTGTTTTTTTTCTGAGTAGTTCGACAATAAATAAACATGGTAATACATGTGGAGAAAGTCGGTTCAAATCTAAAAAATTGGATCTCAATTTTTTTTACCAAGTCAAAATAAATAAACTAGTTTTTTTTCTCTTCATATAGTCTCATGATGTGGGACTATTCATATATGAGTCACCACACACTTATCCATTTTTTTTAAATAATTCATCTTTATAAAAAATGAATCATTTTTCCAACAATCCCCCACTTGAATTTTTTAAAATATATTTCGAGCAGTTTCTAGAAACATAAGATTGTGCTTAAACAAAGGTGTCATCCGACTTGAACCTTTGCATAGTGAATAAGATTCAGTTTTTACTAGAGTGACACGTAGTCTTGAACTCTATTCCTGACATCAGACCACACAACCTTTTCTATAGTGCAATCAAATAAGCCCGTGCATTAATGGTCATGCACGTCTATCCCAGTTTAGTGAACGTTCTAGGAATCTTGCCTAAAACTCCATAGGAAACGGCCACATTTCCACATTCACATAGGTGAGTCTATGAAGAGTACTCCTGAAGGTAGATACTCCACTCCAATTAGAGTATAGATCTCATTAAGAGTTTATATCAACTCATCCTCTAATCACTTCAGGAATACATGCTTCTTAATACAAAAATTTAGCATGTTCATCTACTATCACTACACAACTTGTTTTTACCCATTGAACCTAGTTCTTGGGATCTCCAATCATTTAGGTCGGGTTACCATCGTGCGTGATTCCACAATCTCTGGGCAATAGTCCCATTCTTTTAGAATCATTAAGGACTTTCTTTCTGGTCAGTCCTTTCGTCAAAGGATCTGCCAAATTGTCATCACTTCATATGTGATGTTCTCTAACAATACTATGCATACGAGTGTCATTTCTTACCGTTGTAATATCGATTCTGTCCTTCTTTCAATAGTCGTCAAATTTTCATCACTATGTATGTGATGTTCTCTTACAGTATTGTACTTACGACGTCGTCTTTTACCGTTGTAATAATGGTTCTATACTTTTTGCAATAGCCGCAGTACTATCGCAATCGATTACACCACTGGTGTTGGTTTTTCCCTTTTGGGGATCTCAAATAGCAGATTTCTTTTGTTCTCTGCTTCTTAGCTAGCTGTGACTAGTGCTATTATCTCAGTCTCTATAGTAGACTAAGTCAAAATTGTCTGTTTCTTGGGTTAACAAGTGACAACTTCTTCAGTGATGCTAAGTATATAGCCACTGGTCCTTTAGAATCATCAGATAAAGTATTTCATCATGTATCAGAATATCCTTCAAATACAACTGAACACTTTTCATAATGTAATCCAAGGTTCATAGTTTATTATAGGTATCTCATAACCCTCTCATTAGCATGTTAATGCTCTATACTAGGTCTACTGAAAAACATGCATAATAATCCCACGACATAGGTAATGTCGGGTCTAGTACAATCAATGGCATTCAAAAGCCGCCAATGATGCTCACTTAAACAGACTATCTTATACATTCACCAGTGTTCTTAAATAACTTTACACTGGGATCATGTGGTGTACATGCATGTTTACAGTCAAAGTAATCGTATTTCTTTAGAGTCTTCTCAATTTAATGAGATTGATCCAAAGAAAATCCCACTTTTTACCTAGTAATCTTAATATCGGGGATTACACTCGCCTTACCTAGATCTTTCATATCAAAATTGGCATTTAATAAGGATTTGACTGAGTTTATGGCATGAATATTTGACCCAACGATGAGAAGGTCATCTACATAAAGACATATAATAGTGCAAATGTCATTCTCAGATTTGTAATAAATGCATTTGTCACTTTCATTAACTTTAAAAACATAAGAAATGATTAAGTTATCAAATTTTTTTCATGTCATTGTTTAGGTGCTTGTTTTAAACCATATAATGATTTATCTAATTTGCACACTTTAAGTTTTTGACCATGTACCACAAATCCTTCAGGCTGGTCCTTTATAAATTTCTTCTTCCAATTCACCGTTTAAAGAACGTGGTTTTAACATCCATTTGGTGTATTAATAAATAACAAATAGAAGCAAGTGAGATTAATACTCGAATGAATGTAATTCTAGTTACAGGTAGAAAAAATGTCGAAGAAATCTATATTTTCTCTTTGCTTACAACATTTAGCTACTAATTGTGCTTTATATTTATCAATAGTGCCATCAGGTCTTAATTTCTTTTTAAGCACCCATTTACAACCTATAGATTTACAACCAGAGAATAAATCTACTAAATGCCAAGTCTTATTGGATTCTAGAGATTCCATCTCATCATTTATAGCCTCTTGCCAAAAATTGGCATCTAAAGAAGATAAGGCCTCTCGGAGGTTTAAGGGATCCTCCTCTATAGAAAGGCACAAAAATCTGAACCAAAATCTTTTACGGTTCTTGCTCTTTTACTTCTTCTAGGTTCAGTTTCAGAACTTTTATTGAGTTTTGTTCTAATAGGCATACTTGATATGCCCCCACTATTCCTTAATTTAAAAGGAAATTTTGTTTCATAAAAATCGGCATCATTTGATTCAATTATATTATGTGCATTTAGGTCATAAAATCGGTATGCTTTGCTATTAATAGCATAGCCCATAAATACACATTCATATGCTCTACTTGCCGATTTTATTCTCTTAGGGTCCGGAGTGTGAACATATTCTAAACAACCCCAAGTTCTAAAGTATGACACATTGGATTTATAATTCTTTAAAATTTCATAAGGTGAAATTTTATTCTTAGATTAGGAGATTCTATTCAAAACATAGCATGCAGTCAATTAAAATATCCCCCCACCAATGCTTTGCTGCACCAAAATTTAATAAAATGGCAATTACTAATTCGGTAAAGGTCCTAATTTTTTTTTTAGCTTTACCGTTCATTTTAAGTGAATATGGTGCAGTTCTCTCATGTACTATACCATGTAATTTATAAAAAAAACCAGAATAAACTAGATTCATATTCTGTTCCTCTATCACTATGAATTCTCTTAATTTTCTTACTACTCAATTTCAGTTTTTAATGTTTCAAACTTGTCAAATGCATCACAACATTAAGAAACACTGTAACAGCCCGCATTTTACGTATCGGAAGATCGTAAAATATTTTTTATTTTATTTTATTCCCTGAGGGTTGGATCATTCTCATCTTTTGGTATGTTGCTTATGCGGATATGAGACATGTCCATAAATTTTACCGATTTTGTTTGTGACCATTTTGCCCCTGTCAGTCTTGTACAGGGCATAACTTTTGACTCAGGTCGAATCAGAGGGTGAGACCTATGCCATTGGAAAGGAATTGATGATTCTCTTTCCGTAGAGTGGTTACATGAAAGATTTGGTTCAGCGGTTTGGGAGAAATCGCTGTTTTAAGGTTTTTCAGTTGGCTGTTCAGGTTTTGGAAGGCTAATGGGCTGATTTGGAGAAGGCCCATTAAGGGGTTGGTGGAGGCTATAAATAGGGGGTAAGGGATATGGAGAAAGGTTGGAATTTTCCATTCTCTTATGGGGAGGCTTTGATCTCCTTCTTCCTCTAACACCTTTCCACCATTAAAATTCCAAATCCAAGGAGGGAAATCGAAGATCTATACCATTCGAGGCTAGATCAACATCGTTTCAAGGGAGAATTCATCGGATTGAAGAGTTTGATTCGAAGTGTTCGTTGTCCGGATTGCTTTTTCATCGTTTTAGCTTTGTTTTGGATAATCGGTGAGTGATTTGCATCTCTCATTCGGATTCATGAAAGTGTGTGAGTTCTACGACAGGTTTCGATGTGTTTACCTACTCTGATGATCGTCCATAGCAGCCTGGCACACCTTTCAGCGCATTATTCCACTTGTTTAGTGCAGGGGTTATGGGCGGTCGTCACATTTGGTATCAGAGCTCTGGTCAACGATTTTGACCAAAGTTCAAAAGACGTAATTGCGTATGAGGGACGTATTTGTAGATTTCAGTTGGATGTTTACTATATATATTAACATATATAGTAGTAGCGGTTGTATCTCTTTAGCAGTTTTTCTTGGAAGTGGCTAATTATTCTAGATTGCAGATTTAGAATGAGTAGACGACCATCAAGACACGATGCTAGGAGAGCTAATACTGGAGGGAGAAATGGTGATGAACCAGATTACCCGGCCATGTTTGAAGCCATGGCAGAAGCAATTATGCGAAGGGTACCCGCTCCAGTGGCGGCTACGGTAGATGTAGGTGTGTGAGTTCCTAGAGTAGATTTTGCAAAGATGTGCAAGGACTTTACATCTCTAGGAGGGAAACGATTCAAGGGAACTGAACCAGCTGAAGAGGTTCATAGGTGGATGGATTCATGTGTTCGAATCTTTGGAGACTTGGGTATTGAGGATGCAATGAAGAGAAAGCTTACATCAAGGCAGTTGCAGAGCAAGGCTATGGAATGGTGGAATTCTGTCATACTCGAGACTCCGGAAGAGGAGATTTCATGGGAGCAATTCCAAGCTAAGTTTGAAGCAAAGTTTATCTCCACTGCTCAGAAGTCCGTTCTCTTCAAGAAGTTCGTAGAGTTGAAGCAGAATGGCAGAACAGTTCTTGATTACATTTCTGATTTTGAGGCTTTGTCCAGATATGCTCGTTCATACATTGATACACCCTATCAGAAGAACGAAAAGTTTGTCTTGGGTTTGGATGCTCATATTGGAAAACCGCTTGTGGACCATCTTGATGATTCATTTGAGAAAATTGTGGAAAAAGCTATTCGCCATGAGAGCTTGTTTCCCAAGGAAGCAAATGTTGTCACTACAACCAAGGAAGCTTAGAAACCACAGCAAGGTAGTAATAAAAAGAGGAAGCAGCAACAACAGAAAGGAAAGGATGGCCAAAAGAAACCCAAGAGTGAGGTGGTTTTCTTTAACTGCCAACAGAAGGGTCATTATTCAAATGAGTGCAAAAATCCCAAAGCTGAGAAGAAGTGCTTCAAGTGTGGAAAGCCTGGGCATGAGAAGAAAGATTGTCCAGAATCAACTAAGGGCAAACAGATTGTGAAGGCATATGCTTTAGAAGCTATGCTATCTTCTTTAAGAGCTCCTACTGCAGAGGAGAAGGGAAAGGGTGTCGTGGTGCAAGGTACTTTTTCTGTTAACGGTGTTTAAGTTCGAGTTTTGTTTGATACTGGAGCATCACATTCATTCATCTGCAATGAGCTTGTGTGTCGCTTGGGTTTGGAACCCGAGATTTGTGATAGACCATTAATCGTGACTAATCCAGTTGGGGGTTCGTCCAGTTTGTGCATGATTTGTCGTGGTCTAATGTTATCGAGTCATGGTTGCTCTTTTATGTGTGATTGCTTTGTTCTTAACTTCGCTGGGTATGGGATCTTCTTGGGCATGGATTGGCTCAAGAGATATGCGGCAAGGGTGAATTGCGAGAAGCTAGAGGTGAGGGTCGGGGATGTGGGAGGGTGAAAGGTGTTGATTAGATGTAAGCGCGAAGACGGGGTCTTCGTGAGTTATCTATATTCGCTTGGGATTCCACAGGAAGACCTGTCATCAGTGCTGATCGCTAATGAGTATGTAGATGTCTTTGACGAGGTCAAAGGGTTGCCGCCGCATCGTGAGATCGAGTTTAGGATCGATTTGGTCGAAGGTGCTAGACCAATTGTTATGCCCCTTAGGCGGATGGCGCCTAGGGAACAGCGAGAGTTAGAGGTGCAAGTTCGTGACCTTTTGGGAAAAGGATTCATTCGGAGGAGTGTTTCCGAGTGGGGTGCACCAGTCGTGTTTGCAACTAAGGCAGATGGCTCGTTAAGATTGTGTGTGGACTATCGTGAGCTGAACAAGGTTACTAAGAAGAACAAGTATCTGTTGCCAAGGATTGATGACTTGTTCGATCAGCTTCACAAGGCCAAAGTGTTTTCTCAGATGGATTTGGCAACGGGATTTCACCAATTGAGAGTGGCTAAGGATAGTGTGCCAAAGACTGCTTTTAGGACACTGTACGGGTTTTTCGAGTGGTTGGTGATGCCATTCGGGTTGACTAACGCGCCAGCGTATTTTGTGGATCTTATGAATAGAGTGTTCAGAGATCAGTTGAGTAAGTTCGTGCTGGTATTTGTGGATGATATACTGGTTTACTCCAGAAATGTGGAAGAACATAAGACGCACTTGAGAGTTGTGTTAGAGATCTTGCGAAAGCATCAGCTTAAGGCTAAGTTCTCAAAGTGTCACTTCTGGAAGGATGAAGTGAGGTTCTTAGGTCATGTTGTTTCTGGAAAAGGTATAGCGGTTGACCCCGCTAAAGTTGCAGCAATCCAGGACTGGGATAGACCTAAGAATGCGACGGATGTTCAGAGTTTCCTTGGGTTGACTGGTTATTACCGAAGGTTTATTAAGGATTTCTCCAAGATAGTTGCACCATTAACAGGATTGACAAAGAAGAACCAAGTGTTCGCATGGGATGCGAAGTGTGAACAAGCGTTCGAAATCTTGAAGGAGAGATTGACGAGTGCACCTATGTTGACCATTCCAAGTGGGAATGAAGAGATGGTTGTGTATACTGATGCATGTGGTACTGGACTTGGAGCAGTGCTAATGCAGAAGGATAAAGTAGTGGCTTACGCAAGTCGACAGCTAAAGCCGCATGAGAGAAAATATCCAACTCATGATTTGGAGTTGGCAGCGATTGTGTTTGCTCTGAAGATGTGGAGACATTACCTGTTGGGGGTACGATTCGAGTTGTTTACGGATCATAAGTCATTGAAGTATCTTTTCTCCCAAAAGGATTTGAATCTTCGGCAGCAACGATGGTTAGAGTTTCTGGCATCGTATGATTTTGGGATAGCCTATACTCCTGGCAAAGGCAATGCAGTTGCAGATGCATTGAGTCGAAGACACGCAAGTTTGGGAGCGATGTTTTCGGAATGGAAGAGCCTCGAGTACTTGGCAGGGTTCGATTTCAGGCCAAGGTGGGAGTTGGAACCTGAAATGTTGGCAAGCTTGTCGATAAGGCCTACTCTTATCGAAAGGATTGGCGAGGGCCAAAAGAAAGATGCGAAGCTTGTCGAGTTCATTCAGAAACTGGAACCAGAGGATAAAGAGTTCGAGGTCGATCGAGAAGGTTGGCTTCGAAAGCAAGGACGATTAGTTGTTCCTGATATCGACGGATTGAGGGATGAGGTTCTGAGAGAATGTCATCACTCGAAGCTAACGATTCATCCCGGTGGTAATAAAATGTATCAGGACATGAAGCGAGCCTACTACTGGGAAGGGATGAAAAGAGATATTGGAAAATTCATTTCCAAGTGTATGAACTGTCAGTTGGTGAAAGCTGAACAGTAGAAGCCGAGTGGTTTACTTCAGCCATTAGAGGTTCCTATATGGAAGTGGGAGCAGATATCGATTTATTTTATCGATGGACTACCTAGAACTAGGACAGGGAATGAAGGGATTTGGGTCATTGTGGATCGTTTGACCAAAAGTGCAAGGTTCATTCCTATCAAGACGACTAGGACATCATCAAAATTGGCTGAGCTTTATGTGAAATGGATAATTCGATTCCATGGTGTCCCAAAGAGTATAGTAAGTGACCGGGATCCATTGTTCACGAGTGGATTTTGGAAAAGTTTGCAAGAAGCTTTGGGAACCGAATTGTGCTTAAGTACGGCATATCATCCCCAAACTGATGGTCCGACCGAGAGAGTCAACCGAGTTTTAGAAGATCTCCTGAGGGCTTGTGTGTTAGACTTCGGAGGATCATGGGAGGACCATCTACATCTAGTTGAGTTTACATATAATAATAGCTACCAGTCGAGTATTGGGATGGCACCATACGAGGCGTTGTACGGAAGGCCATGCAGTTCTCTAGCTTGTTGGTAAGAAACCAGAGATAAGTTGGTACTTGGGCCTGAAATGATTAGAGAAACCTCGGATTGTATCGAGATTGTTCGACAACGAATGAAGGCGGCCCAAGATCGTCAGAAAAGTTACGCCGATAAGCGTCGTAAGGATTTGGAATTCGACGTAGGTGATATGGTTTTCGTGAAGATTTCACCGTTGAAGCATGTGGTTCGATTCGGAAGTAAAGGAAAGTTAGCTCCAAGGTTTGTTGGACCGTTTCCGATAGTCGAGCTGTAACACCCCACCTCCGCCAGCGCCACTCTTGCAAGGACACTGAATTTGGAGGGGCGTTTAAATAAGGTAATCATGCATGCAGATATCATAAGACAGAACATATAAGTAAAAACAGAGTAAGTATAGCAGCGGATAAAAGCTAGCATATCAAAACCATAGGTTATGTTACAACACAGTACTTAATTATTTTCCATAAACAAAGTCTAGAAACATAAAACTTGTAACTGAAAAGGAAAAACATGAAGTAGCTATCCCCAAGTAGAAAACCATAGCAAGCTCAAGTCCGAAGCATACATGAGCTATCCAAGAAAAGCAGCTAAGATCCAAGCTAAGTGCTGGTATTCCCGCCCTGTAAACCTGGGGGGGGGGGGGAAACGAAAGAAAAGAGGCGAAAGAAAATGGGTCAGTCAAAAGACTGGTAAGTCCTATCTACAATTGTACAACAACTAATAAAGTTAACAGTATATATAAACAAGGATGAGTCAGAGGATGATAACTGGCATGGTAAGAAGTCAACAAGATAGATCAAATGTGGTACCGCATAAACAAGATTGAGGTTTGCACCAAGTGTACTAGTATCACAAGTCGTGTCAAGTGTAAACAAGAGGTGATCCCCAGGCCCAAGTTTGGCCCACCATCATGAATGACCTAAATCAAGGTCCAACTAGCACGGTCTAGTCGATCGACTCCCTACAGCCTAACTCATCAAGTGTCGGTGTCATACGGCCCAACTATGAAGTGTAGCTAAACTGTGCTAGGTCCACCCTAGGGTGTATCAAGTCCTAGGGTATCAACCCCTGACACAAACCAAGCACGCACAGTTTAAACCTACTGGTGCCCATGCCTGCTTTTTCAACTCCGGACCATGTGCACGACCATGGCCCGCCTGAACCTACACCAACGCACCTACACAGCCGTCGTTTTGGTCGCTTACATGTCATCCCAGTAATCGTGCCCCACCCTAGCCTAGTCCCTAGGGTATCATGATACATCCAAGAGGGTTACTGGTGCAAAGGACCACGTAACTGGGTTTCCTTAATGGGTTAATCGTGGTTAACCCAACTCATCTAAGTACCAAGTTGGTTAAGTGTACCCAAGGTTCATGACTTAACCCTACCAACCCATCGTGTTTAATTGGTTAAGTATTCAAGCGGTCCATGACTTAATCCTACCATGTGGCATTAATTAATTTAATGCACCCAACCTCTCACATTAGACCTTGTTGTGGTTACTAGTTAGGCCGGGCGGGTCCGGGTAGGTTTACACCACAACTTAGTCTAACCTCGGGTCTCACGTGCAACATGACCAACTACTCACATTGGGTCCTATTGCTTGTAGCCACTAGTTAAGCCGGTCGGTTCCGGGTAGGTTTATGCTACAAGCTCAACCCAACCTCGAGTTGGCCATTCTCATGTTTTCTAAGTGTCATGTCCATCACATTACAAGTTTTCAAGCAATTGGGTAGACCTAACTTAATAGGTAAATTCCCAATGGGTAGACCTAACTTAATAGGTAAATTTCCAAGCTTATGTTTTTATGTCTTTTAAGTTTACCCAATCCCAAACGCAATCCCATCGCTTACATATCGCAATAGCGCATAAAGGATAGAAAGAGGGAACTTGGCATAATCATGACATAGGGGGGTTGGAGCCACAAGTTAAACATGGTGGCATGAGACAAAGATGTGATCATAAACTTGCATATCATGTTATCAACTTGCAAAATATTCATAAGCATGCATAACATCATTTTAACTTGCATAGTGTTCATATGCATGCATAACATGGTTTCAACTTGCATAAGGTTCATATGCATGCATAACATGGTTTCAACTTGCATAAGGTTCATATGCATGCATAACATCAAACTTGGCAAATAGGTGGAACATGGTCATAGATAGCATGAGATAAGGGCTAGTAACATGCATATAACATTATATGCATGTTAATGCAAGGGTTATGAGAGTTTCAAAGTCGCATTATGCAACATTTCCAACCAAAGATCCTATCTTTCTATGCATAAAGCCAAGGTAATGACTTTACTAACATGCATAGAGTAATCTTATGCATAAAATCATAAGATCAAAGCACATATCATGATTAACCCCAAACTCAAACTTGAAACATAACATATTAACTTCATAGTTAAAATACAAGAGTAGAAATAGGCTTACTATGCTATGAAGACTCAAATGAGTATAGCAAATGTAAGAAACCCCTTATGCAACTAATTAAAACCCCAAAATGCAAGCAAACTTGATCAAGACTCCTCCTTTATGATGCCAATAGAGAAACAAGACTTTAATGCAAGCTAAAGAGGATCATACAAGCCTAAATACACTTGTATGCATGGGAATTTCTTGAAAATTGATTTAGGAATTTATGAAGAGAGTGGAGGCCATGAGAGGATTGATTTTGCCATAGTTTAGTTGTAGGATAGATTAATGAGGATTTAGGGTAGGTTAGGGTCTCATTTATAGATTAGGCTAGTGATTTAGACCATAGGATTAAACCCTAGTTCTCATCCCTGCCCTCCAAATCGAATCTGGCCCTCTAGCTCAACACATTCTCAAGATGGTGCACCAGGCAGGACTGGGCGTCTGAGCCAAGTCGACAGCCAAGTCGACAGGGCTGTCGACCTGGTCAGACCCAGTCGACTCCCAAGTCGACAGGGCTGTCGACTTGGGTACTGTGGAGGGAATTTTCCCGCCTTGGCCCAACTGGCCCAATTTCCAAGCTTAGATTTGAATTTGAAAATCTGTTTTTATTTAGAAATTTTCTGAAAATTTTGTTGGGCCTTAATCGGGTCATACGGACTCCGATTTTCGAAAACTCGGACTCTATTTCGCATATTTTTCCGAGACGAACGCAATGGCATAGCCCGTTTCCCTTGATTCAGATTTTATTATTTAATTCTGCCTTGTTTTGTGTTATATCTTGTTATTAAAATACGGGTTATTACATTCTCCCCTCCTTAAAGGATTTCGTCCCCGAAATCTCTAAGTTAGGAAGAACGTGTCCTACCATCCATCATCCATCTACTCACCACATCATCCACGAGTAACCATTGTCCTTAACAATTTCTAAATGCTGTATGATCATATGCAAAGGTGTGTGTATATGTACTTATCTAATGCGAAAATCAGGCGGTTACTGATTCAGTACACCTCCTTAATGCGAAGTATGCTAGTGAAATGCGTCCATATGTATGCAAATTCCTAGCCTAATTTTATAATTTCTACATGAGTGCACATAACATTCATCCATATGCAACATCCGTGAGATAGCACAACAAGTTTCAGCCATGAATAAGTATAAGCACTCATGCATATGCAATATGAAGGTGTGTGAGCCGATCTTAGTGCCTAATGTGTATCATGCATCCACGAGTATCCACTTGCAAACACTTGCAACCACTTGCAACCATCAAGCATAACATGTTTCATCCAAGGGGTTCCTACCTAAGGTTCTCATGACGAAGTTACAAGATAAACAGGATAAACATGGATAGCAAAAGAAAGATATGCTAAAGAGGGAAAAGAGGTCGAGAATGTACCCTCAAAAAGGAATGGATAAAGCCTAAATATCTTCTCCTCTGTCTCCCAAGTTGCATCCTCTTCGGCTTCACTCCACTGAACCTTCACCAATTTGACCTCTCGATTCCTTAGCTTTCTGATCTCCGTTCCCAAGATACGAATCGGAGCTCTCCTCAAGGTTGCCTCTTTCTCTACTTCCACGTCTTCAAGAATGCTAGGTTCAACCACCTCAGCGGACTCATGTAGGCACTTTCGGAGATGCGAGACATGAAAGACATTATGCACTCCGGACAGCTTCTCGGGCAATTGCACTTTATAAGCCATCTTCCCAATTCTCTCTATGATAGGGAAGGGTCCTACGAATCTGGGTGCCAGCTTCCCAATTGCTCCGAAGCGAACCACATTACGCAAAGGAGAAACCTTCACGAAAACCATGTCTCCAACTTCGAACTCCAAATCTGTCCTTCGCTTATCAGCATAGGATTTCTGTCTATCTTGGGCCGCTTTCATCCGTCTTCTCACCAATTCAACTTTCTCAGATGTGTCTCGTATCATATCGGGCCCAAGTACAAGCTTATCTGTTGTCTCCCACCAACAAGATGGTGACCTACACGGCCTCCCGTACAAAGCTTCAAATGGTGCCATCCCTATGCTAGCTTGATAGCTATTGTTGTAAGCAAACTCCACAAGAGGAAGGTGGTCTTCCCAGGTACCACCAAAATCAAGAACACAAAGCCTCAGAAGGTCTTCTAGCACTCTATTCACCCTTTCGGTTTGGCCATCCGTCTGGGGGTGATAGGCTGTACTCAGATTCAATTGCGTACCCATTGCTTCCTGCAAACTATTCCAGAATTGGCTAGTGAAGATTGGGTCACGATCACTGACTATGCTAGAAGGAACCCCATGCAATCTCACTATTTCTCGAAGGTAAACAGATGCTAGCCATGATGCAGTCCTTTTGCTCTTTACTGGGATAAAGTGAGCACTCTTCATAAGTCGATCAACGATGACCCATATGCTCGAATTCCCTTTTCTTGATCTAGGCAATCCATCCACAAAGTCCATAGAGATGCTCTCCCACTTCCATTGCGGGACCTCCAATGGATGTAATAGCCCACCTGGTTTCTTCGACTCAGCTTTCACTTGTTGGCACACCATGCACTTTGAAACATAGTCTGCCACATCCTTCTTCATTCCAGGCCAAAAGAAAATGCGCTTCATATCCCTATACATCTTATCTCCACCAGGATGTATAGTCATCTTTGAGTGATGTGCTTCTTCGAGAACTTTATGCACCAAGTCTCCCACTTGTGGAACGCAGAGTCTTCCATCACGCCTTAGCCAACCCTTGTCATCAATAGTATATCTAGCAAGGTGACTAGACGTCTCACCACGAATCAACCTATCCATGATCTCCACTATCTGTGGGTCTTCCTTCTGCGAAGTCCCTACTTGATCAAGAAGTGTGGGTCTAAGCTCGAGAGATGCTAACGATCCTGTCATCGACTCAATTGCTGTCGTGAAATCAAAGGTTGCCAGGAACTCTAGGATCTTCATCTCAACAAACAAGGGACTCAAAGACAACCTTTTTCTGCTTAGTGCATCAGCCACAACATTGCCCTTGCCAGGGTATAAGCTATCTCGAAGTCATAAGATGCCAAGAATTCCATCCACCTTTGCTGCCTAAGATTCAGATCTTTCTACGAGAAGAGATACTTGAGTGATTTGTGATCAGTGTACAACTCAAACCTTTCGCCTAAAAGATAGTGGCGCCAGGACTTGAGTACAAAGACAATCGCCGCTAACTCCAAGTCATGAGTGGGATAGTTCTTCTCATGAACTTTAAGTTGCCTACCCCCATAACATATCACTCTTCCTACCTGCATTAGAATAGCGCCTAACCCTGTGCCACATGCATCGGTATACACGGTAAACATCTTACCGCCATCGGGTAATGCCAAAACTGGAGCTGTGGTAAGGGCCCTCTTGAGCCTTTGAAAAGCAAGCTCACACTCTAAGTCCCATGCAAAGACTAAGTTCTTCTTCGTCAATCTAGTGAGAGGGGCCGAAATCTTAGCGAAGTCTCTAATGAACTTCCTATAGTAGCCTGCCAGACCGAGAAAGCTTCGCACTTCGGTTGCATTCTTAGGAATCTTCCAGTCTTGAACTGCAACCACTTTCACGGGATCCACAGCTATACCCTGCTTAGAAACTATATGCCCAAGAAATCGGACTTCTTTTCTCCAAAAGTGGCATTTGGAGAACTTGGCTTTCAACTGATGGGCTCTAAGCGTATCCATCACCTCCTTGAGGTGTCTAGCATGTCCTTCCTCGTCTTTTGAAAAGATCAGAATATCATCCACGAAGACAACAACAAACTTGTTAAGGAACTCCCTCAACACCCTACTCATCAAATCTACGAAGTAGGCGGGTGCATTAGTCAAGCCGAATGGCATGACAAGCCATTCAAAGAATCCGTCTGGAGTCCTAAATGCAGTCTTATCAATGCTGTCTTCGGCCACTCTAAGCTGATGAAATCCGGTGGCTAAATCAAGCTGAGAGAAAACAGAAGCACCAACAAGCTGGTCGAAGAGGTCATCTATCCTCGGTAATGGATGCCTATTCTTCTTGGTCAGTTTGTTCAGCTCTCGATAATCAATACATAGACGAAGCAAGCCGTCCGCCTTAGTAGCGAACACCACAGGAGCACCCCATTCGGAAATGCTTCGCCTAATAAAATTCTTCTCAAGAAGCTCCTTGATTTGCTTACTGAGCTCTCTCCTTTCCCGCGGGGCCATGTGCCTAACTGGTAAGGAGACTGGCTTAGCATTATCAACCAGATAAATGCGGAAATCTATCTCTCGCTTAGGGGGTAACCCCTTAACTTCTTCAAAAACATCAGGGTATTCTCGAACCACCCTTACAGATTGCAGATCATCGATAGACGAGTCAAGAGATTCAAGATAACATAGCATGACGGGATCTAGCGGGTTGCAAGAAATCTCTAGGGTATTGCCAAGGCGAGTCATGAGTCTCACCACCCTATGCTCACAATCGAGAATGGCTCCATAGCGGGACAACCAATCCATGCCTAAGATCAATCTGTATCCCGTGAACCCGAGAACATAAGCATCACACGAGAATTCTACGGTCAAGATAGAAATCCTCAAATCCATACAGATCATAGACAAATGGGCTGAACCCCCTATCGGATTTGAAACACTAACGGGATCCTCAACAAGACTAGTACTTAGGTGCAAACTTCCAACAACATCAGAGGAAATAAAGGTATGTGATGCGCCAGAATCAAACAAAGTGCGAACAGGAAAACCAGAAATATAAACTAGACTTTCCACAGAAATAGTACCTCGGTCCTGAACTGGAGCGGTGTTGAGAGCATGCACTTGCCCTCCAGATGAACCTGCGCGCTGAGTTTGTCCATGCCCCTGCTTCTTAGGGCAATCCTTGCTAAAATGTCCCGTTTCTCCACAATGAAAGCATCCACCCAATTTCATTTTCTTCTTCCTACAGTCCTTGGCTACATGCCCAACAATCCCACAGAAGTGGCACTTTCTTGTGTCCTTTGCCTTGTTCTTGTTGCCCTTGTTGTTCTTGTTGTTCTGATTACTCTGATTCCCTCCCCACTTGGAGTCTGTCTTCTTAGGCTGAGTTTCATTGGGCTTGACTTCCTTCTTCCCATTCTTATCCTCTCCCTGCAGCAATGCCATGTCTACCAGGCTCTCGAAAGTGGCCCCCATGGGTATGTGTGACATAGCTAGACCTTGTAATGGCTCATTTAACCCTCGTGCAAAACGTAGAGCCTTCTTCTCGGGAGTATTGACCATGTCCAAACCGAATCGGGCAAGCTGGTTGAACTTATTCACATACTCTCTCACTGTCATGTCTCCTTGCTTCAAAGCTATGAACTTCTCTAGTTGCAAATTTGCCTCTGCAGATGATAGAAACTTAAGCCCAAACCTTGCCCTAAAGTCGGCCCAGGTTTCTACGGGCCTTGTAGCATTGGTGACCTCCCACCAATAAGAAGCTTCCTCCTTTAGTAGCCAAACTGCCAACAGAACCTTTCTATGGTCCTCTATATCAAAGATGGCAAAAAGATCTTCGGTCTCCTTCAACCAATTTCTTGCTTCCACGAAAGTCTCTATCCCAATAAATTTTTTGCCACCCATGGCCTTGAAGTCCTTGCAAACCTTGGCGAAATCGGCTTGTGGTTGCTGAGGAGGAGGAGGGGGTGGAACCTCAGTGATAGTGGGAGTAGTTGCTGGACCTGCATTATTGGCCCTAGCTTCCAAGTACCTCCGGAACCATCCGGGAATGGTGACTCCCTCAGGAAGATTGAGATCGGCCATGCTGAAAAAGGAAAAGATAGATTTAGAACGAGGAAACGAAGGATAGTGCTTATGGCTCTTGGGGGATAGCCTTTCAAAATAAACTAGACTTTTCTTTGGAAAAATACTTAATTGGTTTTGAAAATAGCTTTTAAAAGTAACTTTAAAACCCTTTTTGCTCCAATCTCGTAAACCTTAGGCTCTGATACCAAATGTAACACCCCACCTCCGCCAGTGCCACTCTTGCAAGGACACTGACTTTGGAGGGGCGTTTAAATAAGGTAATCATGCATGTAGATATCACAAGACAGAACATATAAGTAAAAACAGAGTAAGTATAGCAGCGGATAAAAGCTAGCATATCAAAACCATAGGTTAAGTTACAACACAGTACTTAATTATTTTCCATAAACAAAGTCTAGAAACATAAAACTTGTAACTGAAAAGGAAAAACATGAAGTAGCTATCCCCAAGTAGAAAACCATAGCAAGCTCAAGTCTGAAGCATACATGAGCTATCCAAGAAAAGCAGCTAAGATCCAAGCTAAGTGCTGGTATTCCCGCCCTGTAAACCTGGGGGGGAGGGGGGAACGAAAGAAAAGAGGCGAAAGAAAATGGGTCAGTCAAAAGACTGGTAAGTCCTATCTACAATTGTACAATAACTAATAAAGTTAACAGTATATATAAACAAGGATGAGTCATAGGATGATAACTGGCATGGTAAGAAGTCAACAAGATAGATCAAATGTGGTACCGCATAAACAAGATTGTGGTTTGCACCAAGTGTACTAGTATCACAAGTCGTGTCAAGTGTAAACAAGAGGTGATCCCCAGGCCCAAGTTTGGCCCACCATCATGAATGACCTAAATCAAGGTCCAACTAGCACGGTCTAGTCGATCGGCTCCCTACAGCCTAACTCGTCAAGTGTCGGTGTCATACGGCCCAACTACGAAGTGTATCTAAACTGTGCTAGGTCCACCCTAGGGTGTATCAAGTCCTAGGGTGTCAACCCCTGACACAAACCAAGCACGCACAGTTTAAACCTACTGGTGCCCGTGCCTGCTTTTTCAACTCCGGACCATGTGCACGACCATGGCCCGCCTGAACCTACACCAGCGCACCTACACAGCCGTCGTTTTGGTCGCTTACATGTTATCCCAGTAATCGTGCCCCACCCTAGCCTAGTCCCTAGGGTATCATGATACATCCAAGAGGGTTACTGGTGTAAAGGACCACGTAACTAGGGTTTCCTTAATGGGTTAATCGTGGTTAACCCAACTCATCTAAGTACCAAGTTGGTTAAGTGTACCCAAGGTTCATGACTTAACCCTACCAACCCATCGTGTTTAATTGGTTAAGTATTCAAGCGGTCCATGACTTAACCCTACCATGTGGCATTAATTAATTTAATGCACCCAACCTCTCACATTAGACCTTGTTGTGGTTACTAGTTAGGCCGGGCGGGTCCGGGTAGGTTTACACCACAACTTAGTCTAACCTCGGGTCTCACGTGCAACATGACCAACTACTCACATTGGGTCCTATTGCTTGTAGCCACTAGTTAAGCCGGTCGGTTCCGGGTAGGTTTATGCTACAAGCTCAACCCAACCTCGAGTTGGCCATTCTCATGTTTTCTAAGTGTCATGTCCATCACATTACAAGTTTTCAAGCAATTGGGTAGACCTAACTTAATAGGTAAATTCCCAATGGGTAGACCTAACTTAATAGGTAAATTCCCAAGCTTATGTTTTTATGTCTTTTAAGTTTACCCAATCCCAAACGCAATCCCATCGCTTACATATCGCAATAGCGCATAAAGGATAGAAAGAGGGAACTTGGCATAATCATGACATAGGAGGGTTGGAGCCACAAGTTAAACATGGTGGCATGAGACAAAGATGTGATCATAAACTTGCATATCATGTTATCAACTTGCAAAATATTCATAAGCATGCATAACATCATTTTAACTTGCATAGTGTTCATATGCATGCATAACATGGTTTCAACTTGCATAAGGTTCATATGCATTCATAACATGGTTTCAACTTGCATAAGGTTCATATGCATGCATAACATCAAACTTGGCAAATAGGTGGAACATGGTCATAGATAGCATGAGATAAGGGCTAGTAACATGCATATAACATTATATGCATGTTAATGCAAGGGTTATGAGAGTTTCAAAGTCGCATTATGCAACATTTCCAACCATAGATCATATCTTTCTATGCATAAAGCCAAGGTAATGACTTTACTAACATGCATAGAGTAATCTTATGCATAAAATCATAAGATCAAAGCATATATCATGATTAACCCCAAACTCAAACTTGAAACATAACATATTAACTTCATAGTTAAAATACAAGAGTAGAAATAGGCTTACTATGCTATGAAGACTCAAATGAGTATAGCAAATGTAAGAAACCCCTTATGCAACTAATTAAAACCCCAAAATGCAAGCAAACTTGATCAAGACTCCTCCTTTATGATGCCAATAGAGAAACAAGACTTTAATGCAAGCTAAAGAGGATCATACAAGCCTAAATACACTTGTATGCATGGGAATTTCTTGAAAATTGATTTAGGAATTTATGAAGAGAGTGGAGGCCATGAGAGGATTGATTTTGCCATAGTTTAGTTGTAGGATAGATTAATGAGGATTTAGGGTAGGTTAGGGTCTTATTTATAGATTAGGCTAGTGATTTAGACCATAGGATTAAACCCTAGTTCTCATCCCTGCCCTCCAAATCGAATCTGGCCCTCTAGCTCAACACATTCTCAAGATGGTGCACCAGGCAGGACTGGGCGTCTGAGCCAAGTCGACAGCCAAGTCGACAGGGCTGTCGACCTGGTCAGACCCAGTCGACTCCCAAGTCGACAGGGCTGTCGACTTGGGTGCTGTGGCGGGAATTTCCCGCCTTGGCCCAACTGTCCCAATTTCCAATCTTAGATTTGAATTTGAAAATCTGTTTTTATTTAGAAATTTTCTGAAAATTTTGTTGGGCCTTAATCGGGTCATACGGACTCCGATTTTCGAAAACTCGGACTCTATTTCGCATATTTTTCCGAGACGAACGCAATGGCATAGCCCGTTTCCCTTGATTCAGATTTTATTATTTAATTCTGCCTTGTTTTGCGTTATATCTTGTTATTAAAATACGGGTTATTACACGAGCAAATAGGAGAGCTCGCATATAGATTAGAGTTACCCGAGAAGATGTCGAGTGTGCATAATGTTTTCCGTGTGTCGTTTCTACGGAAGTTTGTGCACGATCGAATGTGGTGGTACCTCAATAACAGTACGAAGACCTAGAAGTGGAAACCGCAGTTGCGAAACCTCATAGGCCACTTCGTGTTGTGGGGAATGACACGAAACAGCTTAGGAGGAAGACAGTTAAGCTAATCAAGGTACAATGGAGTGAAGATGACGACGATTGTACATGGGAGACGGAAGAGAGCAAGAGGGCGACTCATCCAGGACTCTTCGTCGGTAGTATCCTTTGATTGTATCATCGTTATAGCGTTGTATCTTGTTGTTGTTTAATAGAATTCCGCGTGCTAGGATAAGGCTATGGATGCATGGCTTGATGGTTGCTAGTTTGGGTGATAGGATTGGCTTCTCATGGATGATAGGCATGGGGAATTGTTCTGGTTGCTTGGAATTTCGGGGGCGAAATTCTTAAGGGGGGGGGGGGGGGGAGAATGTAACAGCCCGCATTTTACGTATCGGAAAATCGTAAAATATTTTTTATTTTATTCCCTGAGGGTTGGATCATTCTCATCTTTTGGTATGTTGCTTATGCGGATATGAGACATGTCCATAAATTTTACCGATTTTGTTTGTGACCATTTTGCCCCTATCAGTCTTGTACAGGGCATAACTTTTGACTCAGGTCGAATCAGAGGGTGAGAGTTGTGCCATTGGAAAGGAATTGATGATTCTCTTTCCGTAGAGTGGTTACATGAAAGATTTGGTTCAGCGATTTGGGAGAAATCGCTGTTTTAAGGTTTTTCAGTTGGCTGTTCAAGTTTTGGAAGGCTAATGGGTTGATTTGGAGAAGGCTCATTAAGGGGTTGGTGGAGGCTATAAATAGGGGGTAAGGGATATGGAGAAAGGTTGGAATTTTCCATTCTCTTATGGGGAGGCTTTGATCTCCTTCTTCCTCTAACACCTTTCCACCATTAAAATTCCAAATCCAAGGAGGGAAATCGAAGATCTATACCATTCGAGGCTAGATCAACATCGTTTCAAGGGCGAATTTGTGACGGCCCGCCCCGCACCAGTCTGCATTTCCTCCGAAAGTGCGCTGTACACATGCCCAACTAGCACGGGACGGTCGTCAGGAGAAAGGAAAGAAGAGAATGAACTAATCAAGGAACCTGTAGAATGTCTCACAGCGCATGGGGTAAAATATAATAATAACATACTTGACATAAAACAGGCGAGACAGTGCATAAGCTGACAACTAAAATCAACATCAATCATCAGAGCAGCGGAAATCCATATACAGCTTATTACAACTTTTCAAAATCTACTGTCTCTAAGCAAAAGAAAGCTAAAGTAGAAGATACACCAACAATGCCCAAGCAGTGATCTTCAACAACACAGGGAGAATACTATATATGTTACGTGGAAGCCTCCTGCTCGTCTCCGGATCGTCTACCCGTGCGCCACCGGCTAACCTGTCTCTAGTCTGCTCGTGAGAGCACCCAGAGTAATAAGAGGAGACATAAAACTCTGGGTGCTCTCACGAGCAGACTAGAGACAGGTTAGCCGGTGGCGCACGGGTAGACGATCCGGAGACGAGCAGGAGGCTTCCACGTAACATATATAGTATTCTCCCTGTGTTGTTGAAGATCACTGCTTGGGCATTGTTGGTGTATCTTCTACTTTAGCTTTCTTTTGCTTAGAGACAGTAGATTTTGAAAAGTTGTAATAAGCTGTATATGGATTTCCGCTGCTCTGATGATTGATGTTGATTTTAGTTGTCAGCTTATGC
The DNA here is from genome assembly GCA_030737875.1 of Allium sativum. NCBI lineage: Eukaryota > Viridiplantae > Streptophyta > Magnoliopsida > Asparagales > Amaryllidaceae > Allium > Allium sativum. The sequence goes on along the minus strand of CM060910.1, from coordinate 194,470,828 downwards.
ACTGTCTCGCCTGTTTTATGTCAAGTATGTTATTATTATATTTTACCCCATGCGCTGTGAGACATTCTACAGGTTCCTTGATTAGTTCATTCTCTTCTTTCCTTTCTCCTGACGACCGTCCCGTGCTAGTTGGGCATGTGTACAGCGCACTTTCGGAGGAAATGCAGACTGGTGCGGGGCGGGCCGTCACAGAATTCATCGGATTGAAGAGTTTGATTCGAAGTGTTCGCTATCTGGATTGCTTTTTCATCGTTTTAGCTTTGTTTTGGATAATCGGTGAGTGATTTGCATCTCTCATTCGGATTCATGAAAGTGTGTGAGTTATAGGATGTTAATTTCATCATTTTCCATGTTATTTTCCTTAGATCTACACCATGCTATGTTTATATTACATATGAATCATCTTAGGATCTGGTCTAGATAATTTAAATGGTTAATTTCATGATTTTTCACAAGTTTATGCAAGTTAGATCCATTTTTATGTTCATATGTTCACTTATCATGTCTTGGGAAATTTATGTGTTTTGATGGAAATTGTTAGATTGATGATATTGTTGGTTGCATAACATGTTTGTGGTTGCATTTGGATGAACCGGATAAGCCGGTTTCGTCGGATTCGTCGTTTGGCGAAGTTTTGGTCGAAATCGAAATGGAGCTATGTAAGAATCAGGTCGGTCTACAGGGGTCGGTCCTAGACTGGTCGGTCAAATCCTGGCTTGGGAAGCAAGACAGGGATTGGCTCGGCTAAGAGGGAGCAGGCTAGTCGGATCGGTCACAAGGAAGTGGTCGGTCGGTCTATACTGGTCAGGTCGAGCAAATCTGGAGTTCTGATTTGGAGCAGACGGGTCGATCATGTTCCGGGAAGGGGGTGATCAGGTTGGGTCGCTCTAGGGTGGTTGGTCGAGCAGGTGGTCGGTCGGTCTCAGGTGATAAAGGCTGGTCGGTCTTGGAGCTGGTCGGTCTGATCGGTCCAGAAGGTTGAGAAGGGAGTCTGGTCGGTTCAGAAGGATTCTGGTCGGTCCAGAAGGAGCTGAGGGAGGTCGGGTCGGTTCCGGAGGGGTCTGATCGGTCTAGAAGGACCAGAAGGGGTCCGGTCGGTCCAGAATGGGTCTGATCAGCATTTCTAGTGGAAATTTCTGATTGGACACTTCAAGTGATGTTATAACTTCGAAGTAGTTCAAGTGGGAAGGTTCGAAGTGTTGAATGTGTTCGTTGATCAAGGTGGAACAACGAATGAGGTGACAACTCAAAGGTCGTGAGTTAATGGATAATGGTGGCTCGAGAAGGTTGCTTGAGCTATGTAATATCGTCAAGGTTGGACGACTAGAGATGCGAAGGCCGAGAGGTCATCGTTGTCGTAAGTTCTAGCAGGTTCAAAGCAGGGGTACGATGGGGGCACCCAAAAGACCAGAAGGTTACTGGTCGAGTACCCTTGGTCTTGGGGAAAGGCCTAGTGTCAAGGTTGGACATTGTCAAGGTTGGACATATGGAGTTCATGCTAGAACTGGGGTTACCATTAGCCCTTGACATATGGCAAGGTTGGCCGTCATACGATAATGATGGTTTCGAAGCAGGATTGGCGGTGATAGCCAGAGTCTGTCATGTATGCTGGATGTTTTGCTTGTGCCATCTCACGCGGGTTATCCAACATCGAAGTAGATGTTCCTTGAGTGCTTGTCTGATATTGGTTTCGGCCTCTGGGGCTTGTATTCGAGGGATGTTGAATTCGACTAGGATGATTTGCGTGAGATATATATAATCTTGATCCCATGATTGCTATTGTTGATTGTTTCTGTTTGCTATGAACAAATGGTTGTTCTGGTTTCTATGGATTAATGGTTGAAATGCTTGGTGTAAAGGCTATCACTGTCCGATGTGAGGAAGATAAGGTTGAGTTCTTCTCTGGTGATGTGGGTAGATAAGTTGTTCATTTACCCATTCTCATATACTTTCTTGTTGAAGTTTGTTAGTTGTTTTATCGCTCACTAAGACTATTGTCTGACTCAAGGTTTTATGTCTCCTCTTATTACCTTGGGCTGTTCATCCGGTTGTGGATGGGCAGACTAAGTAGCAGGTTACAGGTAATGGAGCTTAGTGAGATGGGGAAGTTGAGCGAAGACGAGCAGGAGGCTGGCGTACCAGTTTTATTACTATCTAGTATTTCTGTTTCCGCTGTTTGAGTTGCTTGAGAGTTATAGTGAGGCCTTATGTACAAACTTCGATATCAGTTGGATAACCTTTCTGGATGTTGAGAAAGTTTCAAAAGTTTGCTATATGATACCTCATTACTATTACCTGTTGTATATGTTCTATTATATTTCATCTTTGCGCTGTGAGTTCTACGACAGGTTTCGATGTGTTTACCTACTCTGATGATCGTCCATAGCAGCCTGACACACCTTTCCGCGCATTATTCCACTTGTTTAGTGCGGGGGTTATGGGCGGTCGTCACAAACACTTTCTTTCTAATTATAAGCTTTATTTTCACATTACCAATCTCTACAGTTTGTGGTGTGAGGATCTCCCAACAACACTTTCTGATCATCAGCAGCCGTGTATATTGTGATATATCACGATCATAGCAGACATGGCGAGAAACACCAGTGTCTACACACCAACCCTCTGATCCACCATCAAAGTGAATCTCAGTAGTCGTAGCCGTTAAAGGCTTTTCAGTCAGGTTTGCCTACGGTGCAGGGCTTAGCCTGTTCCGACATTGTTTGCCATATGACCTGGTTTTCTACAGTTGATAGAACAACTGTCCAGAATCATTCTTTTGGGTTGGTCACTGCTGTCCTTTATGGTTTCCTTGCGGATTCCCATTCTGTTATGTACTGGCTAGATATGGAAGCTTACTATTGTTAAAGATGTTCATATGTTTAAGAATTCATATTATTTTTTTCTTATAGAAAAATATAGGAAAGCTCAGAGACTAACATAATGACTGAAAATATCATTTTCTGCATTTTTACTTATCAATCCTAATAATTACTTAGAACTCAATCTCATCTCGACCTTAAATCAAGGTCTGTCTAAGCATTCTTTACGCTAGGTTTTGTCATGTAATGTTCATTTACATGTTCTGACGGGGTGATACGTACGGTAGACCAAATATGCTACACGTTCGTGCATTGAAAATTCAATAAAAAATAGTTGCCAAAAATTCCTTATCAACACCCACTTTACCAAAGAGTGTCATATTGCTGCTGGCACCAATCAATTTTATGTCCTTATTAATCAATGCCAAATTTCAACAAAATCTATGTTATTATTCTGATAGTTTCTTGAAAGTGGGTTGACATGCATGTTAATCCATTTTATCAGGATTTGATAGTCATTCAGAATGGAATAAATGGACAAAACAAAAGACAACTAATAGCTAAGCAACCTTATAATAAAATGGGTAACTCCTTTACCAACCTGGACATAAACCACATTACCATTCTCTACATGATTTTATTGGTTTATGTTAACTTCCTCAAGTTTACCGAAGAAGCTCAAATCAACGATTATACCTTCTAAATCACAAAAAAAAATCATTGAATCAATACTTAGCTGTTAGTAGGTCCACTGATGGTGAAGGCTGATGCTAATTTTGCTATGACCCAACGATCAATAAGCTTCTTGATTTGGATTTCTTACTTTCCCAAAATGCCTGATACCGACTTATATTATTTCCGCCATATATCTGGTTCTAGTTTCTCATCCAAGTTTATATTTTCAATTCATCTCCATTTATCGAATCTAAGCAGATTCAAGCGTCGATTCCAGTTCTACAGGGAACGAAACTCCTGCAACTCGATTAAGCGATACCCTAAAATAGATCAATCGCCAAAGCCGTAGGGTGAATAAGCGCGTTAGCTTGACTCTCCTGAATCATGGCAGCCGTCAGGTCCTAGCCTTGAGAATAACGACACAGCGTCGTCAGTCCAAGCCATTGTTTGATAAAATTCATCTTCAAATTGTTGGGAAACAATGGCTGAGTCACGGACTAGGTCGCTTTCTTGAAGATGATTCGGCGATCTGGTCGGTGGTGCAAACCAGTTCGTACTTGTCGCTGCCGCCTCTGGGATAAAACAACCTTCTGAGAAAAATAATTGATTTGCTTGCACAGCAAACCAATTCAGATTTGCACTTTCAATTTAAATTTAACTGCTCATTCTGATTTTGTTTTTGAAGAACTTTTAATGGTGGAGGAAGAGGAAGAGAGAGATAAGAATAAAAAGTTGTTTTTTTCTGAGTAGTTCGGCAATAAATAAACATGGTAATACATGTAGAGGAAGTCGGTTCAAATCTAAAAAATTGGATCTCAAATTTTTTACCAAGTCAAAATAAAAAAACTGGTTTTTTTTCTCTTCATATAGTCTCATGATGTGGGACTATTCATATATGAGTCACCTCACACTTATCCAATTTTTTTTTAAATAATTCATCTTTATAAAAAATGAATCATTTTTCCAACAATACCCATATCAGGTGCAGGAACATCAGTATAATTACCAATAAGATAATGAATCTTCTACGTAAAAATGCGAGTCCAACGTTCTATGCTCATGCTCAGTTCAGATGGAGTACAACCAATACCTCCTTTTGCTCCTCCATAAGGTGCATCTGCTACTGTAGTTTCCATGTCATCAGTTGAGATAGTGTGTTCACTTCATCAGGATCAACCTATCATATTATAACATAAAGTTTTATTTTTATTTCATGGTGCATATAACAGAGAAGGCCAAAACAAATTACCTTAGGGTGGTAGCGGATACCGCTTTTCATGGGTCCATAAGCATTGTGAGGGCTGTCATAATTATCCAAAGATCTTAAAAATATTATAGGAAAAAAGACACCAATTTCTCCCTGCAAATAACATACAGAAGAATTAATTAATTACACTCGGTGGATTTTGTTTTAAACTCATTCGTATTGATAACATATTCAGGCTTTCCCTAAATCTCTGTAAGAGCACAATAAAGATTCCAGTAGCATGCTGCATTAATAAAGAATGACTTCATGTTGTATGAATGAAACTTCAAGTTGTGGAAATGTTCAAAACAGGTAAATAATAGTTTATGTATTCATTATAAATAAGCTGGCAACCTGAAAGACAACTGGAGAAGATGAAACAGATGCCTGCAACAATGCATAAGACAGATAGGCTCTAACTGAGTCTCTAAAATGGGAATTTTTGGTAAAAGACTGGCTCACTACTTCCAAAAAACCTTACAAAGAAATGAGAATTGTAATCTCACAGCAACAAAGAGAAATGGTATAAATATTTTAGTGCAAGGTGGTTGCATTAATATACAAAAAATGTTAGAAGTAGGTGTATTATCTGCAAGAGCTCAAGAGAAAGAAGCCTGGTTTTTACAGTGACCTCGTCTATTTCTTCCTTCATAGCCATCTACAAAAATATACTAAAGTGATAAAACATAAAATAAGCCTAAGTTCAGGCTACAACAAACATAGTAATGGTACAAAACTGACCTTGCATAGTGTGCGAAATAGCGATAATGCATCATGTTACACAACACTCATACTTTCAAGATCTATACCACTGATTAACATTTTAAAGGACTGTTAGTTTATTTAAAATGGATAACAACTAATCCAGGCAAAATTGCAGTCTACATTTTTAATTTCCCATGTTTTCGTACCGTGATTTTTTTTCCATCTTCAACATGGACAGCCTTGTCAAGCACAACTTCCAATCCCTGATGCAAGTTACCAAGGAAACAATGAAGTACAATATATCATAACAAAGAATATATATCTAAGTATTAGAATATTTGATTTAAGGAACGCACTTTAATACCGACACCTCCAGCCAAATTTTGCAGTTCCTCAACAGATGTAGGGATTGTGTCGTTTCCATGGTTCGTAGATAAAGTATCCCCTAGAGTTGTTTCTTTCTCATCTTGATCAACAAATGTTATTTCTCCACTATCAGAGTTTGAGGCACCTACGGGCATTGTCGTGCTAGATTCAAAACCCTACAAATGATGCCAGGTCGTCTTTAGGAATGGTTCATTCCACCTGAAACAATGACAAAAACAGTTTAATTTAGATTAAGTATGATTAAAGACATGTTAATTATACCTTTATTTCTCGAAAAGGAATAAGAAGACTCTTTTCAAGTTTTGCATCAAGGCGTAGAATTCTTACCACCTGTCTAAAATTTCTACTTGTCGCAGCCAAAGGATTCATGCTTGAAGAATCAAACAATGCAAAATTTAGCTTAAAAAACCTAAGGTAAGCACTAAGCACTGAATGAACGAAGTCTAAGATAACAAATAAAGATTTTTATACTAAAACAGAGATATGAATACACTGATAATAAGATAAGAACAAAAGAAAATGGTGATTAATAAAACTGAATCGTTCAGCACCTACATAAATTAATGAAGAGGGTGAATATGGGTTTTTTCAAAATGTGAAGAACCATAATTCCGATATTTATAAATACAAAAGAAGAAAAAGAGGAAACACAAGAGAGGAAAGAAATACAATAATCTATGTTAACTTAAATTGTTGAGGTTGATCCAGCTAAGACAACGTGTATGACTTCTTGGATCCTAAAATTCGATCACCTTTACATCAGTTTCCAGCAAAATATTGAAAGAGCTTAATGATTTCTCTTTAATTCAACTAGATAAAGAAATCACCAAAAGTGTTAGATCAAAAATGTTACATACAAGTCACAAATTTAACTGTCTCACCAAATGAGGATTAACTAATACAGGTTTAAAAAAGTAATAATCAAAATAATGAAGTATATGGAAAAAACATTAAAAAAAATATAAAGGATTATTTTGATACTGAACTAAGATTAAATCAATATAGCATGAATGTAGGCTTTCAATGATTCTTGAGCACAGTATTCTCTCCTAAGTCCTAACAAACTGAAACTAACATAGTGATTATCTGGTATAATTTTTTTTCCTATTTTAAATATCATGAGTAGAGTGGGATTCATGAAAAATCAGCAATCATAGTTACTGAAAATCAGAAGGAGACATTTTGAATTCAAAAGAAAATCCGGTTAAGATCAGCTTAATTATTTTCGTTAAGAATTGTGTCAAATTGAACTAACAATTAGACCCTTACAATAGAAAATTTCATGTTGATTTAATTTGTAATATTTGTCATTGATTTCTCTATAAAAAAAAGAACAAAAATTTAACACAAACTAAACAAATATGCTAGAGTGAATACGAAGGTTGAAAGAACTAATGCATTTTGAGTAAAATTGCATGGAAACAATGTAATGACCCGCATTGGCAGAGGTATTATAATTAATTTATTTAATTATATAAATGGTGGGTTAGTGAATTAAATGGTCGGGAAATTTAATAATGGTGAATATTTAATTAAAATAATAAATTAAATAAAATATTTAATTCTGAATAATCAGAATTTGCCGAAATGACGATATGGTGTGAATCGGATCATCTGTGATATTTAATTCAGCTTGGAATTGAATTTGAATAACAAATATATTCAATCGTCGACAGTTTGAACGTATAATTATATTATAATTATAATCGAGCTTGAAATGGCGCTGCAGTTCGTAAATTGGCGATTCGAACTTCAACTGAATGTATAGGATTCGTTTTAAGCCGTATTTCTGTGAAACAAGAAACGTGTGGAGCTGGTGGAGTATATCTTTCTAGTGGAAGAGAAAAATCAGGATTTCGTCGTGTAGATTTTGAGATATGTCCAAATCAAATTCTAGAAAAGTCGCTGTGGAACTCCTTTATAATTTATAAAGGAATTATTTATATTTTAAAAAGGAAATTCAATATAAATCGAATATCGGGTTGACCTTGAAGTGAATATCGAGTTAGAAATTCATACAGGAATATTCTAGAGCTGTGTGGTATGCCACTGTGAATATAGACGATAATATTTAATTTTAAATATTTAATTTAATTATATTTAAATATATTTATATATTTAAATAGGCTATTTAGAGCGTTAAAAATAGCCACTTTTGCAAACGAAGTCGGAATTCGACGAAACTAATTTTGTTGGATTCGTAATGTCAAATAGTTGTTAGATTCCCAGTTTCATGATTTTTAGAGTCACTGTGTGGCCGTACGGATTTTTAGAGTGAGAAACAGACAGTATTTTAACGGTTAAAAATACGCTGTGTGAGCATACGAAGTCGGAATTCGTCGAAACCAGTTTCATTAGGACCGTAATGTCGAGCTGTAGCTACATGTCCAATTTCGCGATTTTTGAATATCGTGTGTGATCACACGGATTTTTAGAAGGAGAAAATGATTATATAATAAACTAAAATGTAAGGGTTGTGGACAAAACCAAGCCACCCACTCTTTGTTTCAGCCACACAAAACAATCCCATTCCCCTTATATAAATCATCACCTTAAGACCTAATTTGATTTTTCATTGTCTGTAGAAAAATAAGGCCGCCAACTCCATTTCTCTTTATTTAATTAAATCAAGCGAGATACTCCATGATATCAATGAACGTTGAATCCTTTAAACTCATATAAGAGAGAGCTTCACAGTGGTGGCCTCAGATATTGGTGCGGCGTCGATGACCCGGAGCTCGAATAAGTTGCAGTGGAGCTAGGGTTAGGGTCGGTTTCTTGATGAGGAGGCTGGAGGCGAGATCGATGGCACAGGCGGACTGAGGATGGAAAAATGCACTGTTTGGCGTTGATTTGAGGATACTCGGTGGGGAGGACTGAAAGGCGATAGTGGGTGTCGCGATTAAAGGAAGCAGGTCGGGTTCTGATGGGGGGGTTCGATCTTGAGTGGAAGGTGCTGGTGAGTGGAGCTTGAGGAGGTGAATCAGATGGAGGTGATGGCGAAGGTCATTGGTGGTCGGAGAAGGAGTTAAGGGCGGTCAAGGGTTGGTCAACCGTGAGTATTCGGGTTCGAAATATACTGGAATTCGTATATGGTTGGAAGAAGGAAACGATGGCAAATGGGTCTCGGTGGAAATGTTTTGGGCTGATGATGAATGGGTATGGCCCATTTAGAAATTTATTAAGTTTGGTTTTAATTTAATTAACGTTTAACTTGTATGAACCATAACTTTTGCATACCGTATCAGAATTCCGCGAAATAAGATCCGATGGGATCGTATGGACGACGGCTACACGCCGGAAAAGACTGAGGCTGGATTGGAGCTTGTTTAAATTTATGGCGAAATAAATTGTTTGATTCAAATCAAACAACAGTTTATCGTTCTTTAACGATGAACTGCAAATGTGAGTAAATCTCACTAACTCTGAACAATTTATAATTTCATGTTGTATTTTTAGAACTGTTAGATATTGGTTGATTGACTGTATGTTGACTGTTTGATTGAACCGCTAGTCAGTTAGTTGAATTTCTGTATTGATTCTGTTTAACAAAATATATCATATGGAACTGAAAAGTAATGTTATCTATATTGTTTAACATCTGTGATGCAGGGAAACAGGCTGGAGGAATCCAGCTGGATTCCTCAACATTTATTTTACTAGTTTTCATATATTGTGATATATGATGTGTTATATATTCTGTTATAGATTATGTGTGTTGGAAATGATGTTGATCATTGCTATTCGATATTTTAAATATCATAAAAAGACCCTGGGATGTAAAAAGAATTATTTCAATGTATATTGAAATAAAAGGATTTTATCAAATCAACAGATTTTATAAAAGGAAATATTTCGAAGTAAATAAAAGGGAAAAATGTTTTTAAAACGAATAGAGTTTTATAAAAGGGAAATCATTTGTAAAGTGAAGAACTGTTACTAAAAGTAAATCTTTATAAATGAATAGTTTATTCGAAAAGTAAAAGGAGCTAATCGAGTGTTAGTTTAATTGATTAGAGTTAAAGTAAAAGGAGCTAATCGATGTTAGTTTAATCGATTAGAGTTAAAGTAAAAGGAGCTAATCGATGTTAGTTTAATCGATTAGAGTTAAAGTAAAAGGAGCTAATCGATGTTAGTTTAATCGATTAGAGTTAAAGAAAAGAAGTTAATCGATGTTAGTTTAATCGATTAGAGTTAAAAGCAAAGGAGTTAATCGATGTTAGTTAATCGATTAGAGAATAAAGTAAAAGGAGCTAATCGATGTTAGTAAATCGATTAGAGTTAAAGCAAATGAGTTAATCGAATATAGTTATTCGAATATAGAGTAAAATGAGTTAATCGAATATAGTTTATTCGAAGAGGGTAAAATGAGTTAATCGAATCTAGTTTATTCGAAAGGAGTTAAGTGAAATGAGTAAATCAACAGCGTTAGTCAAATAGAGTTAATCCAATAGTGTTAGTCCAATAGAGTTAATTGGTAAGGGTTAATCGAATAGAGTTAAGTGAAAAGAGTCAATCAAATATAGCTGTTCGAAGGAGGGTTAAGTAAGGAAGTTAGTAAAAGGAATATAAAGTGAACTTTGCCTATTTCAAAGTTAGAAATGTTGTTCAGTTAAGGTCTGAGAGGTAGTTCTACCCCAACTTGATTGGCTTCGTTTTAACTAAGGAATAGTTAAGGTTCGGCAGTAAAGGAAATGGTTTGAGTTGGCATCGCGATGGTTTGTTTAAACATCTGTCTAAGTCCAATGAAGAAGCTTTGGAAATGTTTTCCAAATAAGAAACCAGAAATGTTTTCTAATAAAGGAACAAGAAATGGAAATGTTTTCCATTGTTAATAACATATATTCTCCAAATTTAGAAAATAAGGAATATTGAACATAGGGAACAAGAGATAAGTAGATTAATGAAATAAGAGATAGAGGTTGAATGATGTTTGATCGATATAATTTCCAAATTGGAAATAATATCGTTGTTTGCACATCTGTTTTTGTTCGATAGTTAAATCACAGACTATCGAAGTTTTTGACCATTTTAACGTTGTAATATGGAGAGACCGGTTGGATTATTATCCAAAGAACCACTCTGTATTGGCATAAGCGTTGCGAGTCATATATGCCAAAGGAAATTGAAGACGGAGTTATGCAAGGGCTATCCTGTTTACAAAATAGTGCTTTCGGTTCATCCTGTTCCTGGGTGACTTGTATGGACGGATGTTTGACAGAGTATTTCCAGACGATCACATATATTGATTTCTTCAACCGTACCAAGAGTGGAAGCGGAGAAGGAAACTTCTTTTAGCTAACACATAATGTATTGTTGTAGACGTCAATCGGTGTTTGATGGATTTGATGATGTGGCATTCAAAGTGAATCTGGTATGATGATAAAGCGTAGCTTCTAGCCTCATCATCTGGTAAATGACAGAAATCGGGCAGGCAACATGGCTAAGTCGGTCGCACCGAAGTACGGTGTATAATCACCTGATCTAGAGTTTCATTTACTTCTAAAAATCTATTGTTGATGCTGTCCCATTCGGGAAACGGTTGCTGATCCCAACTGTTGGTGATATACATTCGATACACTCAAGCGAAATGAGTGGTCGGTCATGTGTGGCCGAGTTGCAAGATGTTCTTGTTGAACCCAGTGTATTCCTCTCTAGAGGTACACAAGCGAAAGGTGGTTCCATACCTTGTTATAGTTGGAAATCCATTACCAATACGTGCTTGCGGTTTTGATTGTATACTATATATGTAGAACGTGAGATGAAAGCGTTTCTGCTAGATGATTATATATACTGTGATTGATAGGCATTATTATAATATCAAAAGGTTTTTGATATAAAGATAATTTGGATTCTCATAAGGGAAAAACCCGTTCCGTTATACGGCGTGGTCTTATGAGATATCGATTACCTGTTTGAATTGTTTTAAAATGTTTTACTCACACCAGTCCCATGACTGACCCGGAGTTTACTTTGTTGTTTTCCCTAAACTCTTGGGTGCCTAAATTTGTACGGGCAGTCAAGTAGTCGGGATTTTTCAGATATAGTTGAAGAGCTGGAGCAGGAGGCTTCAGGATCATATAGCTATAGTTATTTCCGCTGTGTTGTAAGTGCTGTATTTTGATAATGATATGTATATTCAAGTACAGATTTGTATTTCAAAGTTATGTTATGAAATATATTTATTCGTTCCGCTGTGAGATTCGTGTTACTCTGATGTTGTGTTCTTCTTCTTCTTCTATTCTAAGTTTCTATCTTATCTATTCTCACCCTCTAATTTCTTTCACTAATTACCAGGGTTTTTTCGTGTTTTGGTTATCGACATCGTGTTTATGTCGATAACCAAAGTCGCCGAAAATCCGGGTCGTTACAGTTGGTATCAGAGCTTAAGTTAAGAATTACTTGGCTCTGTGGCGTGACTCGGTAGAGATAGGGTTAGTAATACCCTAGATTGAGTTTGAGTGTATATATACGAGTGAACGTACTTGTTATTTGATATAAAATTTATTTTATATTGTGGAGATTCATTGGTTGAGTCGTTTATGAGTTCTGGTCGATCAGTTTGATCCACTGTATCGGTAGGAGTTACTAAACACTTGAATACGATGAACCGTCATGGTATGTTTTGAAAAGAGGGTAAACGAAATAAATTTACCCGAAGTATATTTTGATATATATTGGATATATTGGTTGTTATTACAATCGAGTAAGATTATAAATTAAATGGTTATGTAAATAACCAATCAGAATTCATACAAGTGAAATACGTGAAATCAGATGAGTTAAATCTGAAATTTAAACAAGAAATGGAGTTAAACTCTGGAGAATTGGATAAGTGTTTGTAAATGGATTTGTATTAAAAATAAGGAAAATTTAAGATCCTGGGGGATTTTAAATTGTTTTACAAGAAGTGTGAATTATATTTTGAAATGAATTTCAAAGTGGAAAAGGTTAAAAATGGTTTTGTAGTATTGTACTCACTTCGATCGCTGGAAAATAGATTCTGATGATGACAGCTGCATCATCAGTATTCATTTTCGAGTTGTAAGTGACGAATTACTACCAGAGATACTGTTTTGAATTTGTTTTGGGAAAGACAAGTGTGTTGAATTTCAAAATAGAATTTATAATATAGAATTTGAATTTTGAAATAGATTTGAAATATTAACTTGTTTAAAGGAAATAAAACGAGAAGTTCCTTTATAAACGAAGTTTATAGAAAGTTCTTTTATAAACGAAGTTTATAAATGAAGTGAAGAGAATTATCATTGGATAATTCAGAAATAAAAATACAAGTGTGAAATTGAAAGGGAAATCTATTTTCTAAAGGTAGACATATCGATTTCAAAAGAAATTGAAATCGAGACTTATTTAAAGGAATTTGAATAAAGGAAGTTCAAACATAGGATTTGAATATAGAAATTCAAATGAGATTTGAATAAAGAAGATTTAAATAATGGAAAATTGAATATAGAATTCATATAGAGTGATAATGAAATTTGAATATAGAATTCAAATAGATTCGAATATAGAAATTCAAATATGGAATTTGAATAAGAGATTTGAAACAAAATCCAAATATAGAAGATTCAAATAGAATTGAAATGAAATCCAATTAGTTGGTAAACAAGTTAAACTTATATTTGAACATGTATATTCAAATAAAAAGGTGAAATAGGTAAACTAGTTAATTAGCCATTAGTAAATGGATCTTGAATTGAAGTTGAACTTTAGATAAGTAAAGGGGACTGGTAAATGTATATTCGAAATCGAATATAGAACTTAAATTTGAAATTTGGAATCAAATTAGTTAACAAGCTAGCTAAAATATATTTGAACATGTCATGTTCAAATATAAAAGAGAAATAGACTAAAAGAGTTAATTAACAAATTAATTAACGAATTGAGTTAAAACGATCAGGTATAGTTAAAATAGATTGGGCAGGTATAAATATACATGATATAGGTATGGATAAGGTATGAAGTTATATAAATAGAATGCTCGACGAAAGGTATGTATTTAATTCATATATGAGATTTTATGCGCCGTATTGGCTAGCCGCTTGGCTTTTTCTTTTTCTTTTGGATTGGTGAGGGCCATGGGAGGCTATTTGAAATATCCCGATGCTCCCAGTACAAAGGAGGTTATGGCGAATTTTTCCGAGAATTTAAGGAGTTAGAATATTTTTAAGATAATTTGATAGTTAGAAATCAACATATCGATATATATAGAAGTCGGTAAGGAAACGAACTTAGAAATAGAATAGTATAATCAAAAAGGAAGTCTAGAATAAAATCTAGTAAGAATAGAAAGAGGAAGCATATACATGTTAAAAAGTGAATAAGTAGTTATATGGTATTGATTATTCGAGTAAGTAGTCATGTCTGTTTTGACGTTATAAATGTTATTCAGTCAAGGTCTGAGAGGTAGTTATACCCCAACTTGATTGATTTCATTATTAACAAATAAATAGTAAGATTTCAGGCTCGAAGATCAACGTTGAATAAGAGTTAGTTGAATATAGTATTTGGGTTGTCGTAACGATGTTTTACACAACATCCGTTTTAACCCAAATAAGTGTAACTTGGAAATAGAAATAAAGAATATTTCCTAAGTATAGAAATAAATGAGATCGAAAAAGAGATAAGTAATTGGAATATTTTCCAATTATAAATAGCAAATATTTTCTAAAGTTTAGAAAATAAAGGAAGGCGATATTTGGAAATGTTTCCAAATAACGTAAAAGGCCAATATGGTTATTGAAAATATTTGGTTAACAAATATTGATAAAGAAATAGAGAAGTGATTTAACTAATGGAATATTAGTTAACGGCTCAGTGACATGTTCAAAAGGGAAAATTTGATTTTTAAAAAAGTAAACTGTTTAAAATTCCCAGGAAGAGACTGTTTGAATTAAGAACATATTTAAATAGAAGTTGCGGAAGTAAGCTGAAATTGAATTGAAACAGTTAAGTGAAAACTGAATGGAAATAGAACGATATCAGGAAAAATTTATTCTTGGATAAAATTGGATTGTCGAGATAAGAATCTGAAATGATATTTGGCTTGGTAAAAATCGAATGGTTGTGTTGGAGATAAAAGTGATTTCGGAGTTTGATTTGGGATAACAATGGTATATGCTGGGTTGACAGCATATGGAAGTGATAGAGTTGATATGCCTGACAAAAGGTACAAGTTTATATTTCATATGGTATGAGATTTTGATGAGCCGATCGGCAAGCCGCTTGGCTGTTTGATTTTCTTTTGGGATGGAGATGGCCCAGAGAAGCGAGTTGGAATTTGACCGATTGACCAGTACAAAGGAGGTACCGGCGAAATTTTTCGAAAAGTTAAGGCGTTAGAAAATTTTCAGGATTTTTTGAAAATTTTCAATAATAGGAATTAATAAATAAAATTAAATTGAAATTAAATTGATTCAGTTGAAACTGAAGTTAAGAAGTGAACAAATATGTTCTAACCAGTCGATAGGGTCGTCCTCTACCTTTTAGCAATTTCGAGGACGAAATTATTTTAAGTGGGGAAGATTGTAATGACCCGCATTGGCAGAGGTATTATAATTAATTTATTTAATTATATAAATGGTGGGTTAGTGAATTAAATGGTCGGGAAATTTAATAATGGTGAATATTTAATTAAAATAATAAATTAAATAATATATTTAATTCTGAATAATCAGAATTGGCCGAAATGACGATATGGTGTGAATCGGATCATCTGTGATATTTAATTCAGCTTGGAATTGAATTTGAATAACAAATATATTCAATCGTCGACAGTTTGAACGTATAATTATATTATAATTATAATCGAGCTTGAAATGGCGCTGCAGTTCGTAAATTGGTGATTCGAACTTCAACTGAATGTATAGGATTCGTTTTAAGCCGTATTTCTGTGAAACAAGAAACGTGTGGAGCTGGTGGAGTATATCTTTCTAGTGGAAGAGAAAAATCAGGATTTCGTCGTGTAGATTTTGAGATATGTCCAAATCAAATTCTAGAAAAGTTGCTGTGGAACTCCTTTATAATTTATAAAGGAATTATTTATATTTTAAAAAGGAAATTCAATATAAATCGAATATCGGGTTGACCCAGAAGTGAATATCGAGTTAGAAATTCATACAGGAATATTCTAGAGCTGTGTGGTATGCCACTGTGAATATAGACGATAATATTTAATTTTAAATATTTAATTTAATTATATTTAAATATATTTATATATTTTAATAGGCTATTTAGAGCGTTAAAAATAGCCACTTTTGCAAACGAAGTCGGAATTCGACGAAACTAATTTTGTTGGATTCGTAATGTCAAATAGTTGTTAGATTCCCAGTTTCATGATTTTTAGAGTCACTGTGTGGCCGTACAGATTTTTAGAGTGAGAAACAGACAGTATTTTAACGGTTAAAAATACGCTGTGTGAGCATACGAAGTCGGAATTCGACGAAACCAGTTTCATTAGGACCGTAATGTCGAGCTGTAGCTACATGTCCAGTTTCGCGATTTTTGAATATCGTGTGTGATCACATGGATTTTTAGAAGGAGAAAATGATTATATAATAAACTAAAATGTAAGGGTTGTGGACAAAACCAAGCCACCCACTCTTTGTTTCAGCCACACAAAACAATCCCATTCCCCTTATATAAATCGTCACCTTAAGACCTAATTTGATTTTTCATTGTCTGTAGAAAAATAAGGCCGCCAACTCCATTTCTCTTTATTTAATTAAATCAAGCGAGATACTCCATGAAATCAATGAACGTTGAATCCTTTAAACTCATATAAGAGAGAGCTTCACAGTGGTGGCCTCAGATATTGGTGCGGCGTCGATGACCCGGAGCTCGAATAAGTTGCAGTGGAGCTAGGGTTAGGGTCGGTTTCTTGATGAGGAGGCTGGAGGCGAGATCGATGGCACAGGCGGACTGAGGATGGAAAAATGCACTGTTTGGCGTTGATTTGAGGATACTCGGTGGGGAGGACTGAAAGGCGATAGTGGGTGTCGCGATTAAAGGAAGCAGGTCGGGTTCTGATGGGGGGGTTCGATCTTGAGTGGAAGGTGCTGGTGAGTGGAGCTTGAGGAGGTGAATCGGATGGAGGTGATGGCGAAGGTCATTGGTGGTCGGAGAAGGAGTTAAGGGCGGTCAAGGGTTGGTCAACCGTGGAGTATTCGGGTTCGAAATATACTGGAATTCGTATATGGTTGGGAAGAAGGACACGATGGCAAATTTATTAAGTTTGGTTTTAATTTAATTAACATTTAACTTGTATGAACCATAACTTTTGCATACCGTATCAGAATTCCGCGAAATAAGATCCGATGGGATCGTATGGACGACGGCTACACGCCGGAAAAGACTGAGGCTGGATTGGAGCTTGTTTAAATTTATGGCGAAATAAATTGTTTGATTCAAATCAAACAACAGTTTATCGTTCTTTAACGATGAACTGCAAATGTGAGTAAATCTCACTAACTCTGAACAATTTATAATTTCATGTTGTATTTTTAGAACTGTTAGATATTGGTTGATTGACTGTATGTTGACTGTTTGATTGAACCGCTAGTCAGTTAGTTGAATTTCTGTATTGATTCTGTTTAACAAAATATATCATATGGAACTGAAAAGTAATGTTATCTATATTGTTTAACATCTGTGATGCAGGGAAACAGGCTGGAGGAATCCAGCTGGATTCCTCAACATTTATTTTACTAGTTTTCATATATTGTGATATATGATGTGTTATATATTCTGTTATAGATTATGTGTGTTGGAATGATGTTGATCATTGCTATTCGATATTTTAAATATCATAAAAAGACCCTGGGATGTAAAAAGAATTATTTCAATGTATATTGAAATAAAAGGATTTTATCAAATCAACAGATTTTATAAAAGGAAATATTTCGAAAGTAAATAAAAGGGAAAAATGTTTTTAAAACGAATAGAGTTTTATAAAAGGGAAATCATTTGTAAAGTGAAGAACTGTTACTAAAAGTAAATCTTTATAAATGAATAGTTTATTCGAAAAGTAAAAGGAGCTAATCGATGTTAGTTTAATTGATTAGAGTTAAAGTAAAAGGAGCTAATCGATGTTAGTTTAATCGATTAGAGTTAAAGTAAAAGGAGCTAATCGATGTTAGTTTAATCGATTAGAGTTAAAGTAAAAGGAGCTAATCGATGTTAGTTTAATCGATTACAGTTAAAGAAAAGAAGTTAATCGATGTTAGTTTAATCGATTAGAGTTAAAAGCAAAGGAGTTAATCGATGTTAGTTAATCGATTAGAGAATAAAGTAAAAGGAGCTAATCGATGTTAGTAAATCGATTAGAGTTAAAGCAAATGAGTTAATCGAATATAGTTATTCGAATATAGAGTAAAATGAGTTAATCGAATATAGTTTATTCGAAGAGGGTAAAATGAGTTAATCGAATCTAGTTTATTCGAAAGGAGTTAAGTGAAATGAGTAAATCAACAGCGTTAGTCAAATAGAGTTAATCCAATAGTGTTAGTCCAATAGAGTTAATTGGTAAGGGTTAATCGAATAGAGTTAAGTGAAAAGAGTCAATCAAATATAGCTGTTCGAAGGAGGGTTAAGTAAGGAAGTTAGTAAAAGGAATATAAAGTGAACTTTGCCTATTTCAAAGTTAGAAATGTTGTTCAGTTAAGGTCTGAGAGGTAGTTCTACCCCAACTTGATTGGCTTCGTTTTAACTAAGGAATAGTTAAGGTTCGGCAGTAAAGGAAATGGTTTGAGTTGGCATCGCGATGGTTTGTTTAAACATCTGTCTAAGTCCAATGAAGAAGCTTTGGAAATGTTTTCCAAATAAGAAACCAGAAATGTTTTCTAATAAAGGAAACAAGAAATGGAAATGTTTTCCATTGTTAATAACATATATTCTCCAAATTTAGAAAATAAGGAATATTGAACATAGGGAACAAGAGATAAGTAGATTAATGAAATAAGAGATAGAGGTTGAATGATGTTTGATCGATATAATTTCCAAATTGGAAATAATATCGTTGTTTGCACATCTGTTTTTGTTCGATAGTTAAATCACAGACTATCGAAGTTTTTGACCATTTTAACGTTGTTAATATGGAGAGACCGGTTGGATTATTATCCAAAGAACCACTCTGTATTGGCATAAGCGTTGCGAATCATATATACCAAAGGAAATTGAAGACGGAGTTATGCAAGGGCTATCCTGTTTACAAATAGTGCTTTCGGTTCATCCTGTTCCTGGGTGACTTGTATGGACGGATGTCTGACAGAGTATTTCCAGACGATCACGTATATTGATTTCTTCAACCGTACCAAGAGTGGAAGCGGAGAAGGAAACTTCTTTTAGCTAACACATAATGTATTGTTGTAGACGTCAATCGGTGTTTGATGGATTTGATGATGTGGCATTCAAAGTGAATCTGGTATGATGATAAAGCGTAGCTTCTAGCCTCATCATCCGGTAAATGACAGAAATCGGGCAGGCAACATGGCTAAGTCGGTCGCACCGAAGTACGGTGTATAATCACCTGATCTAGAGTTTCATTTACTTCTAAAATCTATTGTTGATGCTGTCCCATTCGGGAAACGGTTGCTGATCCCAACTGTTGGTGATATACATTCGATACACTCAAGCGAAATGAGTGGTCGGTCATGTGTGGCCGGGTTGCAAGATGTTCTTGTTGAACCCAGTGTATTCCTCTCTAGAGGTACACAAGCGAAAGGTGGTTCCATACCTTGTCATAGTTGGAAATCCATTACCCAATACGTGCTTGCGGTTTTGATTGTATACTATATATGTAGAACGTGAGATGAAAGCGTTTCTGCTAGATGATTATATATACTGTGATTGATAGGCATTATTATAATATCAAAAGGTTTTTGATATAAAGATAATTTGGATTCTCATAAGGGAAAAACCCGTTCTGTTATACGGCGTGGTCTTATGAGATATCGATTAACTGTTTGAATTGTTTTAAAATGTTTTACTCGCACCAGTCCCATGACTGACCCGGAGTTTACTTTGTTGTTTTCCCTAAACTCTTGGGTGCCTAAATTTGTACGGGCAGTCAAGTAGTCAGGATTTTTCAGATATAGTTGAAGAGCTGGAGCAGGAGGCTTCAGGATCATATAGCTATAGTTATTTCCGCTGTGTTGTAAGTGCTGTACTTTGATAATGATATGTATATTCAAGTACAGATTTGTATTTCAAAGTTATGTTATGAAATATATTTATTCGTTCCGCTGTGAGATTCGTGTTACTCTGATGTTGTGTTCTTCTTCTTCTTCTATTCTAAGTTTCTATCTTATCTATTCTCACCCTCTAATTTCTTTCACTAATTACCAGGATTTTTTCGTGTTTTGGTTATCGACATCATGTTTATGTCGATAACCAAGTCGCCGAAAATCCGGGTCATTACAAACAAGTTGAAGTGTTCTACCATTGATATAATTGTTGGAGATTATAATTTTGAGCTTTTCCTCTCTGGTAGCGCAGGTCTACTTTTTACACTGTAACAGAAACGGGAATTTTGAGGTTATGAAGGAAAATTGTTGGGTACCTATAATGGCAGCTTTCAGTATAACACTTGATAAAAGTGATGACATGGCAGCTATTTCTCAAGACCAATTCTTCTGTCCCCATTTCCCCTGTCCCCCCATGTCCCTCCAATCAAATCTTCCCATTTCCACTATTTTGCATTTAAGTCCCCCGACAATTGAGGGATTTAACTGCAAAAGGTGGAATCAGAGGGTTGTGATTGGGTGGGATGGGGGGACACAGAAAATGGGGACAGAACAATTGGTGCGCTATTTCTTAGTGTTTTCTAGGATTGAGATGTGCTGTGCATGTCACATCAATGATGTGCATGCAGACACAGAGGGATTCATTTGTTACATCAGTAGCCAAGTTTACATATCTTCACAATACATCATTTTATATCAACCCCATTCATTTGTTACATCAGTAGCCAAGTTTACATATCTTCACAATACATCATTTTATATCAACCCCATTTTCTCGCATCATAACCTCTAACTGCCATACCTAAGATCCCACCACTTGAAACACCCAGTCGCCACCTTCTTACCTACCCTATGCCTATCACACTACCCTCTTATCTACCTATTACTGTCGCCTACAAGTTACACCTATCCTCCCTCTCACGACCATCACCTTCATTTCCACCCACCATCCCATCACATGCCTTGACCTTCACTCCACCTCCCATCTTGCAATCACTTTAACCATTTATACCTCAATTACCCCCTTAAATACATAAAATTTTTACATTTGTCAAAAACCTAGCTCATGAACCTGCACAAGGTACAAAAGGTTATCAACCCAACAAGGATTTTTCTGGAAGCAGCTCAATAGCCTGAGCAAGAGAAGATTTCAATAACCCAATTTCCTCAATCATATAAGTATCAGGCACAAATAAGAACACAGGTGGAACCGATGGACCAATATTTGGCGAGCACTTGTACTCGATTGTACTGTATTGAGGAAACAACTCAGCGGGAAGGTTTTCTTTGGATATTAGTAACCATAATTATATCAGTTTATTTTTAGTTACTGTTGATCTTCTCAACCTTATATGTGCTTAAAATTCAAGCAAGTCAAATACAACCATTGTCATGTTAATTTGATATGTAGTCTGCAACAATGAAGGTGAAGCAAAACTGCTTGGCATCCCCGATTACACTTTATGGTATTGGTTCAAAATGAGTAACTACGATTATACCAAAAATTTTTATTTTAAGTTACGGTTGGTCTTCTCAATCTTACGTGTTTAAACTTCAAGCAAGTCAAATACAACTATTATCATGTTAATTTAATATGTAGTTTGCAACAATAAAGGTAAAACAAAACTGCTTTGAATCCTCTGATTATATTTTGTGGTGCAAATTATGCTAAAAAAAATACACGTTTGACAACAAAATCAAGAGAAAGCTAGCACCTTAAAGGCCTTCAGCAGACTATCATCTTCTTCATCAATTGAATTGTCATCTTCGAAGTGTCATCTTCGTTGATTTGTTCACGGTCGAGTAATCTATCACAATCCAAGTAAAATTCAGATAGATGAAAAGCTACTTTCTCATGATGAAATCATAGGAAGAAATAGTACCTTTCAATTGCAGCCTCATCATAGTGAATTTGACGTGCTTTACTAGCTTCATCGTCCTCTTCAACAAATAACTCCTTTCAACCATATCTTGTGATGTCATCCAATTCTTCCTAAGAAAATGAGTCGTGTACATAAGGCATCTACACTAGAAAACTTTGTGTATTGTCTCATTCAATTATCAGAGTAAACAAAGATAATGAAAAGAATCAAAATAGGTCTATCCTATGCAGACAGATCCAAACCAAAACCACCAAAATTATACTTTGATGAGAAACATCCAATATTAAGGTGTCCGACTTTCTATAAAAAAGCGTGTTCTTGTTATGGTCAATAAATATATTATATTTTTCAATGAGAAAATAACTCATTGCAACTGGTGCAAAACTAAGTTATCTGCTAAAATTAGAACTGTAAGATAAAAATCAACTATCAAAATACAATATACTTTTGAAAATCCGACAGTATCAACAATTTTTTGCTTCTTATTATTGCTAAGAATACCAAAAATTATTGTGCATGTAAGTAATTATTAGCTCTTAATGAAACAGTATAATGATAGCAATTAAGTACCAATTAATGTATAGTATATATGAATGTACAAGAGTATAGAAGTATATATAATTATACTAGCAAAAAAAAAGAAGGCAAATTACTTCATAGCAACCTTTTGTTCAAGTGGTGCATGTTGATTGTCTCGATAATATCTGTTTAGAAATCATTTTCACAACTTCTTTGATGCAACACATACCTAACCTTACACACATGACTAACGAATATGGTCAACAATCAATCAATGCTACTCGATGGCCATATAACTCAAGTTCTTCTTTAAACTCAAATTTAATCAAGGTTATCATTTCTCAAAACTGAACTCAAAGGACGATGATGATAAACGAAGAAGAATGTGCGTAGAACTTCTCCGAATGACCTTACACAATAAAATTGATTTTATTTTCAGTAGATTTATGGAAAAAAATTGGATTTCCTTATTTTTCAAAAATAAATTGTTGCTACAAGATAACTCATGTAGCTAAAATATTAGGATAATTAAATGGTTTGGGCATCACATAGATCAAAATTCCAATAGAACTAGTCTTCGCATTCATATTAAGCATCATTAAGTACATTAGATAGCCAACAATAAGAAAAAGAGGTGAATGTTGCTCTAATACCTTAAATAAGATTTTCGATTTACATAACTTTTACAACTTGACGAGCATAGGATTCAGGCCCTTGAAGAAGTTGCAAATCTTCATGCAAGGCTATCATTGAAATAAAATCATAATCAATAATATTGAGT
This sequence comes from Allium sativum, assembly GCA_030737875.1. NCBI lineage: Eukaryota > Viridiplantae > Streptophyta > Magnoliopsida > Asparagales > Amaryllidaceae > Allium > Allium sativum. The sequence continues at coordinate 194,447,552 of CM060910.1, read as the reverse complement.
AGTTCAGAAGAAAATAAAAAATGAAACTCCAAAACTTTCTTATTTACCAACCAAACTAAAGCTAAGTAACTATTTGACAACAACATAGCTACTATCATAAGCACCGACTAATAAAATGCCACTGCAAATAATGACTAGTAAAATTCCACCCATAAGTGTTTGCACATTTTCCTTTGTTACCTTAAACCACAATAATTTTCTAGACAAGTAACAAACTTCTAGCAATTGGCATTCAAGGAAAATATATGTACTAAAAAATAACAAAGAGATGTATAGACGGTATACAGGCAAGTAAAATCACATAGCAGAAGAAGATGTTAAGGATACGTGAAATCATTGCATAAAAAACACTTAAAATACTTATAGCATGTAATGTATTATATGTGATCATGAAGAAGATTTTACCTTGCATCTTAATAATGTTTTTCATTTATCTATAAGTTAGGATCTTCTAGTAATCATTTCTAGACCAAAATAAGACATATACCTTCAATATACAAATATTTTCTTAAGCATTAAGAAAGTTGCTTAAGATTTCATTGAATATCAATGCAACTTAAATATCATACAATTATATTTATGTTTGGTTAGTTTCATCCTACTTCCACAGTTGGGAGGTGAGATTACAACAAAGAAGCAAGCAAACAGGGAATGTGATGTAATAGACAATATAAGGAGTAATAGTTGAATCAGCAGATTTTTTTCCAAGAGCTATGAAGCAATAACCTGTTCCTAAAACCTTAAAAGCTGAAATATTGATTATAGCTTGACTATGTTAAGTCTTTTGTTTATGGTTTTGCCGGATGTTTATTCTAAAGACATTAAAATGTAAACCATTTATTTTTTGTTGCTTTTCTGAATTACTCCATAGGATATTCATCATGTACCATAGAAAAATATGCATGAAGAGAGAAATCAGTTTTAAGTTCACTTTATAGGTTATCCATATTAGTCTTATTCTGGCAATTTCATTATTGATTTAGACAACTCCTCAAAGTATGCTTTAGGAAACCATACTTCGGGGTACATGAAGGCAGATTTTTTTTTTTCAATTCTAGGGTTAAATCCATATATCAAAGTACAATAAAATGATTTAACGTGTTGCATTACAAGTTACAAAGCAGTGGACATTATATTTTTGAATATATTGCCTAGTATACTTTAACCATATAAGTTTTGTATATCTTGAGTGTTATCTACAATAGTTCGTAGATAAAGTCCATTATAAAGGACCTTGATTTTGCAGCTGACGAATACATATTATTTGGTTGCAATGACATGCAGCACACTTCTTCTACATAGAACTGTATTTAAGAATAATACAATTAACAATCATTGACTGCTACTCCTTAGAGTTCTGTATGGACAAGGAAAGAATATACTACTCCTCTAGCTCGGCATAACGATTCATTCGTATGCATCAATACATGCTACTAGATTCATGCAAACCTAAGGAAAAAAGGATATAAGCTTGTTCTTATTGTTGCCTATTATAAAGGCAATAAATGTTTCAATAATCAGTAGTAAAAACCATTAACATGTTATTTTATAAACCATTCATTTTCTCTTATTTCCCATTAAAATTCGTGAGTAAAATGATTGATTCTCTGCTTGCTTTTATGACATGCCAATTTTCCACTCATTTAGCTTTTTGCATGAAGAGATTATGTTTTTTAAATTTAAATGAAAAAAGAAATGCTCTGCTTGAAAATCATGTTTACACCAAAAAGCATGTCACTTCATTTGGTTTGTCAAATTTCAACGACCATGAAAGGATTGAAAATTCACGAATGATAGGCAACCTATTTGCTAACCGTACAAGATAAACAATGGAAAAAACCATTGTTTCTGAAGGAAAATAAGAAAGATTACCAATTCATGTCCCGAAACCATCCTATAAAAGCCCTCCTTTGATTATAAACTCATCGACCCACTTTGAGACAACTGTTGGGTATTCCATCCCATATTTGGCATAATTTTATGCATGCATATTTGGCATTATTTTATGCAGGCATATTTGGCATTATTTTATGCAGGCATATTTAGCATATCTTTTTATGCAGGCCATGCTTAATTTGTGGGTGAGATTTATTGGTTTTGTCTTTTTCCCAAATTTGTTGTGCAAGCATGCCTTTTGTGCAACAATATCTTTTCTTTTCAGGAAAGACATTTGGGAGATTACTCACATCTTTGGTATGCACATTAAAAGAAAAGAGGGTTAATATAACCAGATCTGGTCACATAAGGCAGTAGCAGTTTTTGGTCATTTATCATCTTCTTCAAGGTGTTTTGGTCTTCAAGATTGAGCTTTATTCTTGCTCGATTCACCACTGGCCTGAAGTGCACACATAGGGTGTTCTCTTACACCTTTTTCATCTCTTATTGTTTTTGGATTCCGGCGATTATAAGCGAATCTTTTGTAAACATTTTGGGGCTGTTTTCCCATTTTGGTTTATCAATAAGAGAAGAGGGTAGACTCCTTAAGAGGTCTCGTGGTTTTTACTCTTCACATCGAAGAGGTTTTCCACGTATAAAATCTTGTACCTTGCAATTTTACTTTCATCGTATCTTTTTTATTTGAATGGTGTGTTGATTGATTGTCTTGTGTGTGATATTGTGGGTGTAGCTTGAAGTAACCCCTAATCGATCCTATCAAATTGGTATCAGAGCTTGAGGTAGGTTATTTATCACACTATGGAGTCGAGCAGTCATAGCTCAATGATTAAGTTGACATCAACCAACTATTCTATTTGGAGACCTATGATGGAAGACTTGTTATATTGCAAGGATTTACATGACCCAATTGAAACCGTCACTAGTTCGAGTGGTATTATCTCTAAACCTTCTAAACGCGATAAAATGGAAGAGAATGAATGGATAAAGTTGAAAAGGAAAAATTGAGGAACCACTAGACAATGGGTTGACATTAGCATTTTTAACCATGTGTCACAAGAGACTGATCCATATGATTTGTGGAAGAAATTAGAAGGTTTGTATGAGAGGAAAACCACCCATAACAAAGCTTCATTGATTAAAAGGCTTGTTAATCTAAAGTTGAAAGGTGGAAAGTCAGTTTCTGAGCATCTTAGTGATTTCCAAGACATTATTAACAAGTTGACAACTATGAAGATCATTTTTGGTGATGAATTGCAAGCTTTGTTCTTATTAAGTTCATTGCCAGATAGTTGGGGAACTTTAGTTGTGACCATTAGTAATTCAGCTCCAGATGGCGTGCTATCTTTGGATGTGATCAAAGAAAGCATGTTTAATGAAGAAATTAGAAGAAATGAGATTGGAGTTGACAATTCACAAGCTCTTGTTGTGGAGAATAGAGGAAGAAGCAAGAGCAAAGGACCCGAAGGCCGTGATAACTCAAGAGGAAGATCCAAGTCTAATGATGGAAAGAATCACTTCATATGCAACTATTGCAAGAAGCCTGGCCATATTAAAAAGTATTGCTTTCGTTGGAAAAGAGAACATGCCAAGAAGAATGATTTTCAGAAAGAAGGCGATGATAAAAATGTTGCAGCAGTAGCCTCTAAAAGTGATGATGATGTCACTTTAATTTGCGCAATTAGTGAATGTCATCATGTTAGCAGTACAGATTCTGAGTGGCTGGTTGATACAGGTGCTTCATATCATTGTGTTCCTAAGAGAGAGTATTTTTTGAATGACCCAGCAGGTGATTTTGGCAGTGTCAAAATAGGTAACCAGGGTTCAGCAAGCATAGTTGGGATTGGTGATATTCGTGTGAAGACTAATGTTGGATGCATGCTTACATTGAAAAGTGTACGTCATATTCTGGATTTGCGTCTTAATTTGCTTTCAGCTCATATTCTTGATCAAGAAGGCTTTCGTCACACATTTGAGAGTGGCAAGTGGAAATTATCCAAGGGATCCATGACAATTGCAAGAGGCGAGTTGTGTTGTTCTTTGTACAAGACATATTTGACTGTATGTTTTGGTGAGCTCAATGTAGTGGAAGAAAAAGATTCTCCTAATTTGTGGCATTGAAGATTGGGACATATGAGTGAAAAGGGTTTGAAATGTTTAGCAGGTAAATCTCTTATTCCTGTCAATACTACAATTTCTCTTAACCCTTGTGATCATTGCTTAGCAGGAAAACAACATAGAGCTTCTTTTGCTAGAAAGTCTACAAGAAAGCAGGCTAAGTTGGAGCTTGTACATTCAGATGTATGTGGTCCTATTGAGGTTGAATCCAATGGTGGCAACAAATATTTTGTCACTTTTATTGATGATGCTACTAGAAATACATGGATTTACATTTTGAAGACCAAAATCCAAGTGTTTGAAACTTTTCAGAAGTTTCATGTTATGGTGGAAAGGGAGACAGAAAGCAAGTTGAAGTGCCTTCGTTCAGACAATGATGGAGAGTATACTTCACATGAGTTCAAGAATTATTGTGCGCAATATGGTATTCGACATGTGAAGACAGTTCCAGGCACTCCCCAACACAATGGTGTAGCTGAGAGGATGAATAGAACCATTGTGAAGAAGGTGCGATGCATGTTGAAGATGTCTGATCTACCAAAGTCATTTTGGGCTGAAGCAGTGAATACAACAGTTTATCTGATCAACCATTCTCCATCTATTCCATTGGGGATCGACATTCCAGAGAGAGCATGGAAGGGATGTGATCTTGTATATACACATCTTAGAGTATTTGGATGCAAGGCATACATGCATGCGCCAAAAGACCAAAGATCAAAGCTGGATTCCAAGACTAATCCAGAAAAAGTAAAGGTAGTAAAAAGCAGAGATGTAGTGTTCTTTGAGCATGAAAAAGGTGCAGAACTTTTGAGTGCAAGGTATCATACCAGCTCAGATTTTTTTATTGATACTACTGATGTTTCTTTGTCCCCTACTCGTGGTTTTGTTGAACATCCAATACAGGCTGATCTTGATGCAACACATGAAGGTGTTGATGATGCACAACTTGATGATGCACATTTTGATGATGTTCATGATGAAGCTCAACCAAATGGAGAAGTGGCTTGTGAGCAGGGGGAGCAAATTTCCCCACAAGTGGATGATGCTCAAGTTAGAAGGTCAACCAGAGAACATAAACCATCTACAAGATATCCAAGCACAGATTATATCTTAGTTACAGCTGATGGTGAGCCCGAGAGCTTCCAAGAAGTGTTGTCTAGTCGAGACAAGAATCTTTGGCTTGAGGCTATGAAAGAGGAGATGGATTCTTTGATGAAGAATCAGACTTTTGAGCTAGTGAAACTTCCAAAAGGCAAGAAAATTTTGGAAAACAAATGGGTTTTCAAGAACAAGAAAGATGGTGAGAAGATAGTAAAGCGTAAAGCTAGATTGGTAGCCAAAGGATGCAATCAGAAAAAAGGCATTGATTTTGATGAGATTTTTTCACCAGTTGTCAAGATGACTTCTATCAGAACCATTTTGGGTTTAGCAGCAAGTTGTGACCTTGAATTGGAACAACTTGATGTAAAAACCGCATTTTTACATGGTGATTTGCAGGAAGAAATCTACATGGAACAACCTGAAGGATTTGAAGAAAAGGGAAAAGAAAAACTTATTTGCAAGTTGAAGAAGAGTCTTTATTGTCTTAAGCAAGCACCAAGGCAGTGGTATCACAAATTTGATTCATTTATGACAAACAATGGTTACAAGAGGACTATTGCAGATCCTTGTGTGTATTTTAGAAAGTTTCCTGGCGATATCTTCATTATTCTTCTTTTATATGTGGATGACATGTTGGTAATTGGACAAAACTTAGAATTGATTAGCAACTTGAAGAAAGATTTGTCCAAGTCATTTGACATGAAGGACACGGGTCCTGCAAAGAAAATCTTAGGCATGGAGATTGTTCGTGACAGAAAAGCTAGGAAGTTGTGGCTATCTCAAGAAAAATATATTGAACGTGTGCTTGAAAGGTTCAAGATGAAGCATGCTAAGCCTGTTTGTACACCACTCACATCTCATTTTAAGCTAAGTAAGAGGGATTGTCCAACAACGGAGAAGGAAAAAGCAAGTATGTCTTCTATTCCTTATTCATCTGCAGTTGGTTCATTGATGTATGCTATGGTGTGCACTAGGCCAGATATTGCAGATTCTGTTGGTTTGTGAGTAGATACTTATCCAATCCTGGTAAAGTTCACTGGGATGCAGTAAAGTGGATTTTTATATATTTGCATGGTACTTCTAGATTTTGCTTATGTTTTGGAGGTAGCAAACATGTTCTTGAGGGGTATACAGATGCAGACATGGCTGGTGATATTAATAGTAGAAATCTACCTCAGGTTATGTGTTCACATTTTCAGGGGGAGCCATTTCTTTGCAATCCAATTTACAAAAGTGTGTGGCTTTATCTACAACCGAGGCAGAGTATATAGCAGCTGTGGAAGCAAGTAAAGAGATGCTTTGGTTGAAGAGGTTCCTTCAAGAGTTGGGTTTGAAACAAGAAGAGTATATAGTATTCTGTGACAGCCAGAGTGCTATGGATTTGAGCAAGAATTCCATGTATCATGCATGCACTAAGCATATTGATGTACGGTATTATTGGTTAAGAAATGTGATTGAAGAAAATATGCTCAAGTTAAAGAAAATTCATACAAACAAGAATGGTGCAGATATGTTGACTAAAGTGGTTCCAGGAAACAAGCTTGATGTTTGTAGCAAGCTTGTGGGAATGAGTTTCAAATGATGATTGAAGCATGCACATCTTCCCCACGTTGGGCTGGAGGGGGAGAGTGTTGGGTATTCCAGCCCATATTTGGCATAATTTTATGCAGACATATTTGGCATAATTTTATGCAGGCATATTTGGCATAATTTTATGCAGGCATATTTAGCATATCTTTTTATGCAGGCCATGCTTAATTTGTGGGTGAGATTTATTGGTTTTGTCTTTTTCCCAGATTTTTTGTGCAAGCATGACTTTTGTGCAATAATATCTTTTCTTTTTAGGAAAGACATTTGGGAGATTACTCACATTTTTGGTATGCACATTAAAAGAAAAGATGGTTAATATAACCAGATCTGGTCACATAAGGCAGTAGCAATTTTTGGTCATTTATCATCTTCTTCAAGGTGTTTTGGTCTTCAAGATTGAGCTTTATTCTTACTCGATTCACCGCTGGCCTGAAGTGCACACATAGGGTGTTCTCTTACACTTTTTTCATCTCTTATTGTTTTTGGATTCCGGTGATTAGAAGCGAATCTTTTGTAAACATTTTGGGGCTGTTTTCCCTTTTTGGTTTATCAATAAGAGAAGAGGGCAGACTCCTTAAGAGGTTTCGTGGTTTTTACTCTTCACATCGAAGAGGTTTTCCACGTATAAAATCTTGTGCCTTGCTATTTTACTTTCATCGTATCTTTTTTATTTGAATGGTGTATTGATTGATTGTCTAGTGTGTGATATTGTGGGTGTAGCTTGAAGTAAGCCCTAATCGATCCTATCAACAACATGCAACCTGGTCTCCTTGCCTCATATAGAAACCTAAGCTCCTGATGATCGACCGCCTTTCACGTCATCACCTCTGTGTCCATTCTTTTTAAGCATCTCCTAATTCCAATTCCTATTTGAACTCACGTCCGTATGATTCGTTTTGTCTGTTACTGTCGCACGCATCCTCCCTTTGTAAGATGGAATCACCAGTAATTGATTTCGATTTACGGAAAGGAAAATAATCGGGTACCTAAATGGATTGAATAACAAAATTAAATTTGAGAAAGGAAAAGAATTTGATAATTGATTGGTGGTGGTGCGCAAACCTGTTCTGATTCAACTTTGGATCGATTATGATTTTAGTGAATAGCAATCTGGTTTATTTGGTGGCAGTGGTGATTTCTTTGGACCGTAGATGTTTTATAGATTTAAGAGGATGATTTGGAGTTCAATCCTTTCCATTTATACTTTTTTTGTCTTCACTTTGATAATAAGTGAAAACTAAATGGCATAAGCGGGAACGAAAAATCAAAGCCCGCCCAAAACTAGAACGCTGCTATTATGGTATGGCAGATGAATTAGTTACATTCAGTGTTCAAACACAACTACATTACGTAACTAAATTAACAATTTCTTGTAGTGATCAGATCGTCGGAGTCAAGGACAACAATAGTAAGAAACATATGTTGTGTTTTCATACATATCCATGGAGGTAAATTATTAGGTGTGATGATAATGGGCCATGATGAATATTTAGCACAAACTGAGAAAATGGTGAAAAACCATCCGTGCATAATCCTAGTCTGACATTAGGACTCTCCACTGCAAAATTGAGATAAGTTTTACCGGAATGCATCCATGCTTCTCCATCGGTCAGATGAGTCAACGTACCCTCTTCCTCCAATCTCACATGATGTTATCTCATATGAGATGTAGTTACATATAATTTTTGAAGCTTTGAAATAATGGGTAAGTAATGCATACACTTGTATGAAACTTCCTTTCCCTTCTTTTTTCTTAGTTTGTATCTTTTTTTGATTACATATTTTACAATTTCTAAGGTTTACGTATTCTTTTCAAAACATGCAGTCATTTAAACATGTATCTATTTTTTGATAAGGTAACCCAAAAACCAACATAAGTTTTTTTAACTTCGTAGTGAATTTCACACATTAAGTTATCGGGCGGCATATGTCTTTTCGCAGCTTCTACAATAGCCGTAAATCCGATTTCGGTGAAGTTGTATTTTAACTTCATCACAATGTATTCCGCAATTACTGAGAGCTAAGTGCCGCTTTTACAACCATCCCAAATAGGCTTATTAGTACCATCTAGTAAATCATAAATTTTTTAGCTTCAATATTTGGTTGTTCAGCATTTCCATCATCGTCATCAACTTCAACCATAGGAAACATTGATCGTGCTGCATCTTCGACCATATTTTCTATACGGGTCGTCATAGCAGTTTCAGTTTCATTAACAACATTTTCCAACTCAGACTCTACCGAAGTATTTGCTACAACTTTTCCATGACGATCCCAAATATAATACTCAGGTACGAAACCATTTTTTGTACAAATGGACTTTCACAATACCGAGTAATAAATACTTCAAATGTCTACACTTGCTACACGAACAACGAATTTCTGGATCGTTTCTGTTATTACTTAAAGTTAATTCAACAAAGGCATTTATGTCATTATAAAAATCTTCTTTTATTGAATCTCTCAGTCCTCTTCTTTGATAAATTCATTTCCTTCGATCAACAAAATAATCATTCATCTTTCCTATTTGAGAAATTTAGTCATAAGTTCAAAAACTAATATTTATTTTTAAGAATATAAATTTGAAAAAAATTATTTTCATGGTCGTACAACACATGTATAATAGTTAAAAACAAATAACAATTTCATAAATTCAAAAATATTTTCAAATATGGCAAATTTTATTTTTTAACATAACTTTTTTCTATGGTCAGGCATCCATTCTACTTCCCATTATAAACATAATAAGCACTTGCATTTTATATATTACTTTGTCTCAAATGATTCAACATAATTTTGGCAGCATTTCTCTTTTGTTCCATGCATTGTACCCAAATGCATGTACATAAGAAATAAGAAGAAAAGTTAAACCGAAATTTTGTGAATCATTTGAAACAAAATAGTATACAAAATGTAAACGCTTACTCTGTTTATAAATTATACAATACAAGGAAAAATCCAACAAACATTGTACCATATGAATATAAATGGTCATTTTTTGGGACAAAAACGACTATTTATACAACAATCATGTACAACACTTGTCGACGGGGCCAAAAACTCTCTAAGGGACATTAGCCAATTAGATGTGCGCATTTTACCAGAAAAATATAGCTTTACTAAATGTTCACATTTACATAAAAATATTTTAATTTGTCACATTTGTTTCAATGTGTCAGATCAACTTAAAGTTGATTTACCATTATTGTTAATTCAATAGGCTCAATTAGATTTTAGACTCATGTTTTTTTGTGCGTAAGTCAAAACGTGCACAATATACTATTCCTAGCTCGTGCATTCAGTTTATCATATTTCCACTAACACAATACAACGATCAAAGTATACAACGGTGCATATATACAAAAATAACCACAATTATACAGTGGGCCAAAAACACGCAAAGGGACATATATACAAATAACCAAGTTTTGTACATAAAATTTTCAATTTCACTATATCATATGAAATATGCCCATAATAGGACGATATAATCCACTACAATGCCGCTGGAACCAATTTCAATTAATTGGTAACCCTAATTTTCCGATTTAAGCATATAGAGGTTTAGGTAAAAACTTAATTTTTATGGAAAATAAGACATTATACCTGAAATTTTCGCTCTAGACGTTGAAATTGAAGCCAGGAAGGTTCCAAGACGAAGAAATGGGCATTTGAGGTTAAATTTTCGGATTTGGGGATGTAATGGCTTATAACCCGAGCTAGAAAAAATGAAATTAAGGAAGAAAGAGTTCTCGGCTATGCTGTATAATTTGATGGTTTTCGAACGGCTTCCGATGGTCACCGACGACCCGTCGAAAGTCGTCGGAAACTGTCTCCCCACCTTGTCGGAATAAACATGATTTCTAGTAGTGTAAAAAATAAATGAATTTAGCTATTTCAAATAAAATAAAGATATATTTCTACAATGTAATACCTTAAATACATGTTTTGCCATTAAAGAGTATTCTATGAATTAATGTTTTCTTAATACCAAAATAAAATGAATTTATCTTCTTCTATTTTGAAAATATAAATGAAATAATATATTATTAAAAAAGGATTTATATAAGTTAAGAACTTAATATATGGTTTAGAAAGATGATGTATTTAACTTAAAAAAAGATATAATTTTCTAAAACAGAAAAGATAACTTAGTTTATCATTTTCGAAAAAAAGATGGATGCATTTGTCTTTCTTTTCAAGGTAAAATGGATCATTTTTACGATTTAATAACCGAAGAAATAAGATATATGATTTTTTTAAGAAAAAGTCAATGAAGTTATTTTGTTTTTAAAATGATAAGATAACTATATTTTGTTTCTAATAAAATAGAAAAATAGTTAGAATTTTCTTTGTGAATGAAGTTTAGTAAATTTTTATAATGAATTTTAATGAATTATTTTGTTGAACTTTCCTATTTATTTTTGTATTTTAGTTACCGAACTTCTTCCAAATCATTAGGTATACATAAATAAATCCCCAAGTAGATTTATTTTTCAAATAGAGAGAAAAATAGATAATTTTATCCTTTATCATATAATTATTAGTGATATATAATCTAAAGTTGTACATCCATAAGTTACAATAAAATGAATAGCTTAAAAATATCACTTGTTATATGAGTCTTTATACAATTTCTTCCATATTTGCCTAATGTCTGTCGGCGTATGTATAACCTGATGTTCATTTCCTTACATTAACTATTCGTTAGTTAAGTTCGTTCTTGTATTTGTTCTTATGTTCTTCCCTATGCAGTTTATGCCATGCTATTACCCAGCCATATCCCCGCTATATCATGCAGCGGGTTTCTAACGCTACGCTATTTCCAAATAGCCCCTAAAATAGCCTTTTTGCTCTAAGCCCCGCCTATATTCCGATATTCCCGATATATCCCATTATTTCAGCTATATTCCTCTGTTTCCACTATATCTTCTTTAAGAAAAATGAATTTAAAATGACATTTATGCACTATAAAATTATTTTTTAAATATTTTTTTAGCATATATATTTCAGAATATAAAATACTATAATATTCTATTAACTTTAGTCAAGTAAAATAAAAGCTCACACTTATTTACATATATTTGCTTATGCCTTTATTTAAAATTAAGAAAGTACCAACAATAATTAAGTTGAATGATAATTTTCCATATATATATCATTTTTATATATTTTTAAAAGCATTAAATATGAGTTTTATATGCTTTTTTTGACTCATCCGCTATATCCTCCTATTTCCTCGTTTTATCCCCGCTACGACTTTTTACGCCTCCGCCGCATTGGATCCGCTGAGCGCTTTACTGCACTGGTTCTTCCCTTTGTGATGTGCATGTTATGTTCTTGGTTTGCCCATGCCCGCCTCATTCAAGCAACTACGATTATTACTTAAACCCTATCTTGCATTCTCTGGCTATGCACAAGGTTCATGCCCTTCAATTCCAATCTCCTTTTGTTCCATGTTGTACTGTGCTAGGGTCAAGAAATGCACTTGTTTTCTAAATTGCACATGATTCATGGTCTGTTGTTCATGCCCTAAATAAACTTTATCTTGCTTCTGATTCTTGCATAGTCTGCACTCGTCATTTATCTTGATTAGTCATACTCTAACACATCAAGTTGTTGCACACAACATTAGTTTTCATACCCAATAACTACCCATCTTAGGTTTTATGCATTGCAACACATGCTCTTTTCATCACTTGTTTTATGTTATTGCTTAAGTTTTTCATATATAGTTCACTCTAGTGGAAGTTCCTTGACAACCAACGAGGTATATTTATCGTGTGAGTTTATAGTGATGCGATATGTGTAACGAACCAGAATTTTATGATAATAAAATAGGATATTTAATTAAGTTAAATATCCAATTAATGGATTTTCATACATTAATAACATTCCTTGGCCTGTTGAAGAGAAGAGAGAAGAATTCAACCACACTTGAATGGATGGTACAAAGTCCTCCAACTTTTCATACTTTTGGAGAACTTCCAGCTATCAAATAGACGGAAAGCTATGACGATGAGTGAGAATGCCGCACTACTAAAGTAAGAACCTAACAGAAGAAAGATCAGAATGAATGGTTGGATCAAATGGAGAATGCATAAATAAGCAGCGATGACGATGAGTGAGAATGACTTACTATCCAAAACCAAAAAGAAGAATAGACAGATTTTTTTTAGATATGACTCTGCCAATATATTAATTTCGTCGAGGAAATTATCAAAAAATTTACTCGCCTTCGGAACAGAAAAAAAAACCCCGAATCGGATGTAGCTTACACGTGAACCGGGTAACCAAAGTCGCGAAAGAATGAAAGTTCGCTGGGTCCCAGAGGTGCAGGTTCAAGTCCAGCTCACGACAAGGCCTTTTTGGTCACTTGGTCTTGCTTGTTATTGAAATATTCCATTCCCATCCTTCCTGGAACCATGTTCAAAGGATTTAAACGAGATTGGAACAAGCATTACAAGAAAACTGATTTTTTATAGCACACAAAAAACGCCACTGAGCATTTTTGGTGGCATTTTGATAATCGTTTTGAGAAAAATACCACTAAATATCATTGAGTATTGGTTGCATTTTTTTTAAACACCACTAAATATTTATTTTTAATAGCGTTTTTTAAACGATATGAATATTTTTTTGTAGCATCTATATAACGCCACTGAAAAGGATACTGGTTTTAATAGCGTCCACATATTTTTTTGTAGCGTTTAGTAAACGTCACTGCAAAGATTATTGATTACTTTAATCATTGGTTTGTAACAGTTTTTAAACGCTACAAAAAAATAAATATTCTATAGCACTATATTCCACCACCACTTGTTCTCAATTTGTATCATAATATTCCAGACCTACCCATAATTTTGCCTCCGATTATATAACAACGTAATACACAAGCACATACGCTTTTAGACATAACATATTAAACAACCACAAAATACACACACGTTCAAAGATCCACAACATACATAAATGTCAAGACAAAAAGTTAACCGTACATTTACACAAAGTTAACCGTACATTTACACAACCAAACTACCATTAACAATGTCAAAACCAAACTGCATACAGCCAAAGTACATTACTAACAATCGCAGAAATTCCATCTATACTTCCATTATTTACCACCTTATTCGAATTAACAGGGGAAAAAACTTCAATTCTCATTCTCACTTTAGATCCACTACCATCAGACTATTTGAAGAGAGTCTGTTTATCACCATTAATGTCCAAATTACCCTCTGTTTCATCATTTAAATGCATGTCACCTTCTTGGATTTAGCCACTTAACAAAACTAACCCTTCATTATTTTCAATATAATTAGATAGATCTTCATATTTATTCGATAAACACAAATTCTCTATTCATAAACTACGTGGATATTTCTTTCTTCCCTTCCTTTTTTCATCAGCTCTTCACATGTCAACGCTTTACCAAGACCGGCAAGGAATTAACTAGCCTTAACGTTGATCTTAATCGTCATTCAAATCAACAGAGAACAGAGGACAAGATTTGAACAATTTTATCATTCCTTTTATTAACTATTTTCCACATCTGCTTTTTCATACTCAAATGGGGCAGTAATACTTTTCGATTTAACCAAATGCTCATCATTTTTGTTTTTATTTTCCACATCAACCGAAACAAGGTCAAGCCCTACATTATTTTTACTATTATTATGGTCATTATGATCAAAACATTCAAAGCACATCAACCACTATTACCTCCACTTTCATCTCCATTTTCTTTCCCAGAAAGTCTTCCACTACAGGCCCCATTTTCTCATAAATGGCATCCACAAAATCCATGAAATGCAAAGTATGTCCGTTTTCCGATGGAATCACGTTCGGTATGGACACCAATCGAACGTTGGACGGAAGCCGCACCGAACAAAACAAGTTTCCCCATTCCCCCATCACTATCATAGATATTATCAATGATTTGATGTTTCTTCTTTCGCAGCCGGTTTAGGGTTAGCAGTACCAAACAAAATTAGATATGAGAGAAAGGAGTTTTGAGTGAAGCAACAAGCGCATGTATAGTAATAGGGAAAGATGACGGTAGGAGGTAAAAGAAACGAAGAGGAATAAAATAAAGATAGAAAAAAGGAGTAATTAGATTCAGTAGGGGGTTACGTTTATTTTGAACAATGCATACTTATTTTTACAAACGCGGGAAGTGAAATATATTTTGCCACGTTTATATTGTGAATGAAAACACTTTTGCTTGCACCCACGAATAAACGCCACTGATTTTTGCAACAAAAAAAAAAATCAATTTTCTTGTAATGAAATATGATTTCCGTCAAAAATGATAAGAAACCAGTTTTTGGTAAATTTCGAATGTCTCAATGATCGCGAACGACTTTGGATAGGTACGCTTATTTATTCAATTAAGTAAGAATATGAAATAAAATAATTTATTTTATTTTTGAAAAAATAAAATTAATTATGACATTATCGGTGAGATCGTAATAAGTTATAATTAATTTACTGGCTTTAATCGGATTTTAATAATTTAATAATTCATTTTGTATATTATAAAATGGTAAGAAATAATTTACAATGATTTTTAAATAGTTTATGATGATTTATAAGAACTTGTAATCATGTTTAAAGAAGTAAAAATAATTGTTACATTACCCAGCTTTTGGGAGCATATATCCACAGCACTTTTGAATGATCAATTCAAAGGATTTCATAATCAATCCAACGGGTCTTAATTAATACAAGATAATTGAAATATGATTTATGAAGTTTATATACAATATTATTAAAGATAAAAATATAGTGGATATTGTGATCATGAAATATACAAAAATATATACGAAAACACGTGCATAGAAGCACACGAAGTACCGGAAACCAACCCACAAAACACTACTGCAAAGTCAATTGTCTTTTAGTGACACATGAGCTTGATTTACCCTTGTGTGCTGCCATGTGCAACGTGATAAGGGGGTGTGGGAAAGAGAGAGAGAGAGAAGAAAGGACTTGAGGCGTTAGGTGTGTAAGAAGAAGGTGTTGTGTGATGATGGTTTATAAAATATTTAAGATATTTTCTTTACCTCTCCAGTCCTATATATATACACACCATCTCTCTTTCCATCTCATTTCTTCATCTTCTTCCTACGTTCTCTAAAAACTCAATAATGGAGTCTTCAGAAAAATAGATCTCCCCGAAACAAAGAGAAGAGGTGTTAAAACACAAAGAAGTAATGGTAGAAGGCTCTACTTCCGCCATACACATTTGCACCACCAAGGCGGAGTCTTGGAAGGGGCTTGGTTGTGAATTAGAGGGGATGCCATGGGTCATGAGGTACTAGGTAGAGGTAGGGGTAATGTAGGGAGAAAAGCGTAGGTTGTAATGCAGTGTTTTACTCTGGTGGAGCTAGTTTGCTCGTAGGAACATAAAGCATGGTGAGAAATCACAACTTTGGTTAACTTTGAAGTTAATGTTTGGTCAATGCTTGTTCATACTTGTTTATGATGCTAATTTAAAGTTGATAGAGTTAATTTATATGTTTAACTGATGTTTGTGGAGTTTGGTGGTTAAATGATATAGTTAGAAAACAAACAAGTTAATATAGTTTGATTTGGAAAGAAAAATAAGTAAGAAACCTTTGCTTGGATTAGATCTTCATTTTTGCATGTTAATATGGATGTTTGCTTCATGGTTGAGTCATGTATGGTTTGGAAAAAAGCATAAAAGATCATACACAAAAAGGTTATTTATTTATTTAATTAACCAGGCAATTTAACATATAAATTATATGTTGAAAAGTTGTAGTAATGTTGTTTGATGATTTGTCTGACATGAATATTATGTTTTGATACTGTATATGTAGTTCACGAATAATTCACGCCGTTAAACACAAGAATGAGACATTCTCTGTTCGACCTAAAAAGGTGTTTATTATTTAATTAAATCTCTGAAAACTAAAAAGTGTCTAATTTGGAGATTTTTATAGAAATGTCAAAATGAGATTTTTTGAATATTTTTGCTTGTGTGATTTGACTACCAGACAACTAATTTTCATGAAAATTTGATAATGAAAAAGATCATTTGTTGAGAGATCATTATATAAACTGTTGGAGAAAAGATCTGGTTTGAAAAAGGAAGCATTTAACTTTTCATAAAACTAATTAACTCTCCACAAATTAAGTCAGAAAGTTATAAAACCAATTGGTAAATTCATTATAAATATAATGAGGTAAATTCAAAGTATAAAATTGCATTTTTATTGAGCAAAAAAATTTCGTTTTAACAGTACGCAAAAATTAGGGTTTTGAAGCAACTCAAAGTTCGGGATTTCTATATAAAATGTTTTAAACAAAGTTTTCGACCCGATTCTTTTGGCAAATGTTTTTGCAATAATTAAAAATAATTTTTAAGATTTATGTGAGAATTTTTGGAAAAGTTTGAAAATCCGCCCAAAATTCGGGCGTAAGAGATTAAGCTAAAATTCACTTTAACAACAACTAAAGTAAATAATAAAAAGGGTGGTCATTTCTAAGAGTATAGTCTAGTACCACCTTTGAGATCTAACCGAAAGTTTTTCCTGTCAGGCGAGGGATGAGAAAAACTAAAAGGAAGAGTCAGATATTTGACTAAAATCAGATAAAGTTTTCAGAAGAACAAATTAAAGATGATTTGATTTAACATGTTGTCATATATAAGATTTGATTTGACATGTTGTCATAAATAAGATTTGATCTGATACAGATTTGATTTGACATGTTGTCATAAGTAATATTTGATTTTACTTGTTATATTAATAAGATTTGATTTGACATGTTATCATAAATTAGATTTGATTTGACAAAATATAATGATAAAGATTTGATTCGATATATTATAATGATAAAGATTTGATTTGAAATATTATAACAATAGAGATTTGATTTGACACAAAGTTAAAGTATTTAAAAAGAGGAGTCGATGGTTGGTTTCGAAGAAAACCGAAGTCGGGTTTGGATTCTCCAGACCTGACGACCACTTCGAATCAACTTACGAGTTCGAACGTGGAAGCTATTAAAGACCAGGGTACTCTCCGTTAAATTGAAGGCCCTAGGTATTTGTGATAAGAGAATTCCTCGTTGATAACTTCTGAGTTGCTTCTTAGATAAATGAATAACAGTGATCCTTTGTTCTAGGATCTTCAATGATGCAAGGTATTGTAAATTAGGGAAGTAGTGGGATGGTGCCTTCGGTTCATCCTATTCCTGGATGATTTATAGCCGACGAATGTCTGGCAGAGCATTTCCAACGACCACGAACTTTGATTTTTTACAAACGTACATTTGTTTGGTGGCGAGGATTTAGCCCCTAGCTTAATACCAAAAATATTTTTGTGGAAATCAATTATTCGACAATGTGGCATTTAAAGATATGAAGTGTATTAAAGTGGAAAAGTTAAAGACGTTGCCTTATCAATATCTCACACATCGAAAGAGCAGAAACAGGGCATGCGGGAAGGTTAAAGGATTGCATGCAACTCAAGGATATGGTCATAATCCTTCTAGATTAAACACGGAATGTTAAGTAAGTGAAGTAGGATCCCAGAATTGGTAGGTAACGACTGGGGAAAATGCCATGTGTGACCTGTTTTCGAAGTTTGATCGGGGCTAGCCTTGTAAGCGCATCCGACTTGTAGCTTGGGTGCACTTCTTCTAGAAGTGCATTATACGGTAGGGTTGTCACTTACTCTAGACATTGTTGGAAATCCATTTCCATATAAGTTCCTTTACGAATTTCTATTGTATAATTCGAAGGTTAGTTGAGTGTACTTTTGGCGATATTTGAATAAGTTTAACTGGTAAGTATTTTCAAAGGATAAACATTAATAATAATATCGAATGATTGTGTGTATCAAAGGT
Source organism: Allium sativum (assembly GCA_030737875.1). Classification (NCBI taxonomy): domain Eukaryota; kingdom Viridiplantae; phylum Streptophyta; class Magnoliopsida; order Asparagales; family Amaryllidaceae; genus Allium; species Allium sativum. The sequence continues at coordinate 194,428,970 of CM060910.1, read as the reverse complement.
TTGGCTATCATAAGGTAGAAACCCGCCTTTCAATTTATTTACAAACAAGTCTTATGAGACTCTATTCTTTCAAAAGGACGTTGTTTTGATATACCATCATTTAGCCGTCGATTTTTATTTGCGACGTGGTTTTAATAAAATATTCTCGTTTTTGAAAGTCATTGTTTGTTCACCGATTTATGACTCCGTCATAGTATTTTGGTTTGTGTTCCTTACACTGATTTTCCCCAAGCCTGATTCAGGTGTTTTCAACACGCGGGTCAGTCCGGAGTATTTTCAGGTTTTGCTGAGGATGCTTAGAGTCGAGTATCTTTTCATAGGGATAGAAGCCAGATTTCTTGGATAGAGATCATTTAGGGATTTTCCGAAGAACTGGAGATCTTCATCTACGTATAGGAATAGTTATTTTGCTATGTTATTTATGTTTGTTTATGATTTCAGTATTTGTTAGGACAATTTTTATAACTGTCCAGGTCGATCTAGGATTGGACTCTGATTATGTTAAAAATGTTTTCCGCTTTAAGGGTTAATTGATTATTATATATTACCCGTTCGATGTAAGATTATGTTGTATTCCGTTGTTTTTTGTTTAATTCTTGTTCTTTTTACTTCATCATTGAGTTTCAGACTTTTTGCCGCTTTGTAATTCATGGCTAAGGGAATCAGTGCAAATTTTCGAGAGGTGAATTTTTAGGTCCTCACAATATGTTTGCATATTTTTATTGTGCTTTTATACATACTTCTATTTTTTATTGATAGGCAATAAGCTATGAGTTTTATTGCATTAGCTTTAATAGAAACCATAGGTAGAGAACAAGATTCACAAGTATGTTTTATTTTAGTGAATTTACCGCTTGATAGCAAGATAAACTAACATACAAACTCCTTAATGTAAGGTGACTAATATAATATGTAAAATTTCCAGGGTTAAACTAGAAATGATTTTTTCACATATAACTTATAAGTAGTTCTTGATGATATAGACAATTCTTGATACCAACTCGGTTAGACAAACTGATTTGGTACAAATGTACGTATGGTTTAGGATTTTAATATACTTTAGGAATGATTAATCATGAAACTCTGGATATGATTAGATGAACCATATTGATTTAACTAAGAAGAAATCATAGAAAAGTAAGCAAGATAACAGAAGCCACACCTGAATCCATTATTGTTTATTGAGAGGATATTGACCTATTTTAGATCTTGTTAAGATCTACCAAATCGACATAAGCTTTAGATATGATATTGGATATAAATCCATATTTAATAACTTCATAATCTGATTAAGAGAAAACGATGGGTCTAAAAGTTAAGAGTTAAATTTGATCTTCCAAATATACATAAACCCTAGGTGTGGATAATTTCCATAGAAAAGACGAGGAGAATAGTCATAGCTTATGTAATTTAGTGGTCATAATCCCCTTTTTATAATGGTGTGATATTTTTAATCTATCCCTTCAACAAATTAAAAATCATTCCGCCTCTACGCATTCTTTCCATGATAGTTATGTCTTTATATCTTATTTATTTTATTACTTTATTTGATCACTTATTTAGTCTGTACACCAAAATAGTATAACATACTTTATTTTACATGTATGGCCTACACGTTGAAAGTTTACAACCATCTCCCATTGGGTCATATATGTAATAACCTTAAAAATTCAAAATTTTCTATTTATAACGTAAGATGTATGTGAAACATTCTCTCACAAGGATTATGTTGACAAAGTATCAAGGCATCTTTTGTTACATTCGCTATAATTAGAATCATTAATGGTCACATTTATCGATATAATCAAATGACATAAATCAACAATAGAAGCATTACAAGGAACTTATATGAAATATGACATATACATGTCTATTTTCAACTGGTCCAATTTTAATGAATCAAAACTTTTAATATTTGAACAGCCAAGAGTGCAAATAAGCCTCTATTACTTTATTTTTAATCAGAAAAAGAACTATATATATACATGCAATTGAAGTATATAGTAATATGTATTATGATAATATACAACCCCTCGTTGAACCGAAATATTCTTACGTAGTATTACACCAATTGAGCAACATGCTGACGGAAGACCTAAGATGATAATTCTTTTATAAGCTGATCTGTCATTATGAAGTTTAATATGCCCTATGATTTGTTTCGCACTCTCCCTTTATTGGAAAATGATAAATCGTTTATTGTCACAACTTTATTTTAATGGCCATCCATTTTTATTTTCTATAATTTAAGACAAAATCTTGCAATTACTTCGCATATTGGATGTCCTATAATAGTGTAACAACCCGGAATTTGGGGCCAAATTAAAATTTTTATTTTAGAAATTTTAAGGGATTTTGAATATTTGAAATAAATTATTTTAAATAATAACAACTAAAAATTTATTTTAATCAAAGTTAATACGAATATATTTTATTTAATTATAAAAGGAATTAGATATAACACGGTAGTTTGAAAAGTCAAATCCGAACTTTGACTGACTGTACAGGATGCAGAATAAATCGGATTTTGGTGAAACCAAAAATATTAGAATCTATTTAAAAATATCTTTCCAACAAATCCGAAAAATTGAAATTTCATAGCGGGAATTAAAAGTTATGGCCAGTTGATATTTCAGAATAGTCGCTGTAGAATTTATATATATATATTTAATATTAAAAATAGCCATTTTGCAAACGACCTCGGTTTTCGACGAAACCACTTTTGTTGGATCCAGAAGGTCAAATTATTGCTAGGTTTCAATTCCCATAATTTTTGAAATAAATTTATGAACGTGGCAAATAGATATGCGTTTTGTGAATTTCAGTCAATTTCGATATACTGGAAAATAGTCATTTTTCAAAAATTCTCAGAATTCGACGAAATTAATTTTGTTAGGACTGTATCATCAAAACAAAGCCAGAAATATTTTTTTTGGATTTTTTTGAGTCGTATGTGACCTCGGTAAATTAAAGAGTATGTTCGAATTAATATTAAAAAGATTTATTTTAAAAATAAAAGAAACATGCTATAAACCTCAGAGTTGGACTTCGGCACTAGCGCCATTGCATTCAGAAGGTGTCAAAACATATTGTTCGACAGTCGTTGGGCTCCATCTGGAGATCGGACGGAAAAACCCTAATTTTGGATATAGTTAAATAAAAAAAAGAAAATACGCTTAGAATACTAGTATAAATACCCGTACGCTACTGTTCACTTCTTCTTCCCGTTCGTTCACCGCCGCCTAACCCATTCCCATCAAATCTTCTTCCTTCGAAGAGATTTTCATGTTCTTCGATTCTAGACCGGAATCAAAGCATCTCGTGGCCTGTAGCCGCCGCCCCAACCTCCCAAACCCGTCGCCGTCGCACCCCCCCTCCCCCCACCACACGCCGCCGCGACCTCCCCCCTCCAGGCGCACATCCCCCTCTCCAAGCTCTCCGACGTCGCCCAAACCCCTCCGAGAATTATTGCATACATCTCCCGAAAATTCAAATCAAAGATTTGAACAAAACTGAAAATAAAGGTATGAACATTTCAGATTTTGCACGCTTTTATTTGTTGCAATTGCAGTTGTAAAAAGTAATTGATAATTTGTTCATACGAACTCCAAACTGAAAATTTTCAGATCCGAGGGAACCGTGACTTCAAATACGACTTTTTAAACAACGATTGGGACAAATTCTTATCCAATCAAGGTGAGATTCTATTTTAAATAATTAAATTGATTAAATTATAAATTTTCCTTTGTTATTTAAATAATTGAATGGTGAACGAAGTAGATCTGAGATGTGATAATATTCTGAATGATTGTTTGGCTTATCTGTGTGTATAATTCCAGATCTGCTAGTCAAAAATTTCAGATCTTTATGTGATGGAAAATTTGAATAATCATTTTGTTTAATTTTATCGAATCATGTTTTGTTGATATTCTATGAATCATGTATATATATATATATATAAAAATATCACCTTGTTCACGTTTTTGAATTGAACTAGAAAATTTCAATTCAGCACCACCTTGTTGTTATTTAATTTGACTAGACCTTTTTAGTTCAAATATAATATTGATATGATGTTTGTAGGATTGAAATATGACGATTTGAAAGAAATTACATTTATATTTAATGTAATTAGGACATAATTTTTCACCGCAATAAAAGTTACATTTGTAGGTGATAAATAAAAGTATGATTTTGCGATGCAATATAAATTACATTTCTATATGTAATAAAAGATTAGATTTTCACATTGCAAATAAAAAGATTAGATTTTTGCATTGCAAATAAAAAAAGGTAGATTTTTGCATTGCAAATAAAAAAAATTAGATTTTTGCATTGCAAATAAAAAAAAATTAGATTTTTGCATTGCAAACAAAAAAATTAGATTTTTGCATTGCAAATAAAAAAAATTAGATTTTTGCATTGCAAAAAAAAAAGATTAGATTTTTTGCATTGCAAATAAAAAGATTAGATTTTTGCATTGCAAATAAAAAGATTAGATTTTTGCATTGCAAATAAAAATATTAGATTTTTGCATTGTAAATAAAAAGATTATGTTTTTGCAAAATCATGAAATTTATACCGGATAAATAAAATTACATTTTTATACATAATTAAAGAAATATAATTTACATGTAAAATAAAATTACATTTTTATATGTAACTTAATAATGAGAATTTGCATTGAAAATAAAATTACATTTCTATAGGTAATTAAAGAATAGGATTTTACATTGTAAATCAAAAAGCAAGATTTGACATGTTATTATTATTACATTTTTAAAGTAATTAAAAAGTAGAATTTGACGTTGTAAATAAAATTACATTTTTAATGTAATTTGTAAAGATAGAATTTAATGTAATTAAAAAGAATAATTTTGCATGAAATGTTAATTACATTTTTAATGTAATTAAAAAGAGGATTTTACATTGTAAATTAAAAGATAGAAAATTTAACATGGAATGTTAATTACATTTTTAATGTAATTAAAATGAAGATTTTACAATGTAATTAAAAGAATGGAATTCAACATTGAATTATAATTTACATTTTTAATGTAAATAAAGGAATAAAAGAATGTATTTAAAATGTTGAAATATTATCTTTATTTTAAAATGAATTAAAATTGAATGGAGATCATTAGTTGTTTAGCTCGAGGTTAAATCGAACAACGTTATTATGGTTGAACGGTTTATATTTATATATATAAATATAATTAAATTTAAACGAATCGAGCGTGGTAGTTCGCGTTTTGGAATCGTACCTTTAAACGGCTATATCAAAAGATCCGACTGTCAGATTTTCCTAAAACGAAAACCGTTAGGACCGCTTTAGGAAGATCTTTCCAATGATATAAACTACGTTAAAATCCAACGGTTAGATTTTGAGAAATATGTAAATCAAAATTGGTTGAAAACAGTGCCAGGGTCGCTCCTTTGACCCAAAGCGTCGTTAAATAAATATTTAATTATTTTAAATAATTAAGGTAAGAATTAATCGTTATAAAATAATATAACGACATGAAATGAGTTTTCTCAAATTATATATGCGAGAATTATTTGGAAAGTCCGAGTTAATCTCATTCCGAATAATCAAACGACGTTAAAAATCGAAGTGTGAAGACGGCGAATGAAGACCGTAAATCTTCCCTCGAATGGACAACGATCAAGACCCTGAATTAACTTGCTCCCAATTCAAGAGTCGGGCTAATTTCCCAAACATACATGTTGATTTCACGGATATGCGGGTACCTCCTTTCCGTACTGGACATACGGGACGAGAGTATCTCCAGTCCCGTTCAGACCCAGAACGGGCTTATGAGTGGAATGTGTGTCCGACATTGTACTCCTTTATATTGTATTTATTGATTTTTACCGAATGTATTAATGTTTGGTGGCGGAGAATTTATTCTCTTGCTTAACACCCTTTTGTATATTTTGGCAAAGGATTAATAGTATGATATAGATTGACAGTGTGGCATACCAAGATGCAATGATCAAGGTTTCTTGTTGAAAAGCAGAACCTTGTGGTGACGATCAAAGCACAGCTTGAATAAGCATAGCATTGTGTATTACGCAGCTTCACGAGCCTCACAACCCGGTTGAGTCTAAAACGGAGCAAGGGAACGTAGGGAGAGCAGCACGTTTCTTTCTAGCTAGAAGTGGGTTTGGGTTTTACACGGCCCAACATTTTACTTATGTGCATGATGGAATGAGGCGCCTCGGATATTAGGTCCTATAGGACCGGGAAACGTGTGTTCAGGAATTGCCAATCCGCAAAATCGTATGTGTGGACCAGCCCTGCAGGATCCAAGGGTTCACTGCGGGGAATCCTGAGACATTAGCTAGAGTGTCTCGAATCGGTAAGGAGATCGTTCCTAGCCTTGACTCATGATGGAAAACCAAATTCCCAATACGACCCTACGGACTTGATTGTAGTACTAGTATGGAGGCATAGTATATGGTAGTTATGCTTCCTAGGATTGATACATTTACTTTGAAATGTTTTTGTAACATATATATATATATACTAATAATAATATCAAATTCGTTTTTATCGTAGTAAGCATGTTTAATCATCATAAGGTAAAACTCTATCCTCTGGTTTGCGTTGCATTGTGTGATAGGACTTGAGTCTTATGATGATTCCATTTTTCCAAAAGCATTGCGTTGTTTTACGATTTACTTATTTATATGTTCAGTCACCTTAAATTATGCACGGCAATCCATTAGAATAAAACTCGTTCCGCGTTAGCGGCGTGGTCTTTGGATTTGCCTTATTACTATTAGTTAAATTAGTTAAGAATTCTCACACCAGCTCCATGACTTTCTCGTAGTTTGTTTTCACCTTTGCCAACTCGGGTGCCCTCTTTTCTACACGGGCAGCCAAGTAACAGGTTCACTTTCTTTGGAGTTGCTGTCTTTGGAGCTTTCTTGGTGTTGCTTAGTTGAGGTGATGATTTGGAGCTATGAAGACTATCTATCATTTATCTTTTGTTGCATTTTATCTTTAGACTCTGAGACATCCGAACTTATTCTATTTCCAGTTGTTCTATCTTGAAGTTTGAAACTTATTTCCTTTTGCTGAAACTTGATGTAATAATTTAGGACTCTGTGACTGTGGAATTCTGTATTTGATGACATTCATATTTTCCGCTGCTATGATGTTGTTATTATATAGTTTTCCTGTGCTATGTTGTACCTGTGATCTGTATTGTTGTATTTATGTTGTATTCCAAATGTTTATTCCTTACTTTCATTCCGTGGAAGTTTGGGGTTATCACAAATAGAAAATAAATTTTAGTCCATAGTTGAGGAGGCTACAAGCATTTATTTGACAACTTTATTTATATAGCTCTTTCGAAAAAAAATTGTTAGCTATAGTGGATCTTTTGTTTCCTTATCATTCAATACATTCAGATTATAATATTTTATGATCTCCAACAAATACGCCTCTTTTATCTATGAGTATATATATAATCTTTTTATGCCTTAAATATATCTCACAACCATTTTAGTTACTAAACAGTGATCAATTTTCAATGTTAGTAAGATATTTGCCAAACAATACACGCAATACATATATGCGTATATGCCTTAGCATGCATTGGATACCATACCACAAATGCACAAGTAATCTTTTGCATTTCTTTAGCTTAATGGATGTTCATATGTCACTATGTGAGAAAATATTTGTCTATTTTTGTAACACCCCATAAATTTATTATAACAAAGATTAATAAATTAAATAACAAATGAACTAAAAAGAAAAACTTCTATAGGTTTCTAAATTTGGCTGTGGAAACTTTACTATTTTGTCCTTAGCAATTTTCTGGATACTTTTTCCATACATAACTTCGTATGATCCAAGTCAAAGCGGAGAAGCTATGAGTGAAAGAAGATTCTGAAAATTCAAAATTTAAGTTCAACTGTGTCTATATATACACACACACACATACATATATATAAGTGGCCCGAGTCGATCTCCTTAAGGGATGGTTGACTATAGTGGTCAACCGTCCTAAGGATAGTCGACCCACATAGGATGTATCTGACCATTAGTTTGGCCAGGTACACGAGGAGCGGAGGTGAGATTCCAATCAGGTTCTTAACTCAATAACCGATTATTTTTATAGGTCATATTTGGACACATAGTCAGATTTAAACTAAAACAAAAACCTAAGTTTGGATATAAATCTAAAAATTAATCTGATGGATATGATTAATGATGTGAATGGTTAAATTAGACTAAATCATGTTAGGTCTGATAGTCCTGGATTCTTCACTGCAGCTATATAAGTAGGACTCAGTCTAATCCTAAATCACATTCTCATTCTTTTCTCCTTGTTCCTCCTCCATTTTCGGTCTTCTTCCCCATTAACTCTTTAGAGGTGAAGACTAAAATAAATTCTTTTTAAAAAAGGGAAAACAAATTAATTTTTTATTGAAGAAAACTAACTATAGGACAAGGAGGATTTTCAAGAGCCAAAAGAGAAAGCTCAGGACCACAAGTAAGTGAGAAGTTTACTTATTAAGAATCAGGAATGCTAATCAAATAGTATTAAGTTATTTCTACTTAAGAATTAAATTATATCTATAGATTGTTATTTTTTTAGCTTCAACCACAAGTTCCAAATATACAAGAATTTATGAACACAAATATGATACGTAGACTTAAAATGTAAACCTAAACCAAAATAAAAACGCAGACATATTATAAATCATTAATTAATATTTTAATGTAAATTAAATCCACATGTATCATAGTATATTAGATGAACCACGTATTAATTGATGAATAAATAAAAGACCCACGCACAAATATTACTTGATGAAAAATAAAAAACAAGGCCCATACTTGATGAGTGGTAAAGCCTAGATATGGTACTTGACATAAGAATCAAAACCCATATTATAATACACAACAATGATAATGACTATCACCTTATTAGGTAGATACTTATGAAAGAAAATTTGGACTTTCATCCTAAAATAAAAACTTAAAGAACAACGACTAAGTGGTAACTGAGATGGGAGCGCAATAGGATTATTGTTTGGGGTCCATCCAAATAATGAACGTACGCGAATGTCAGAGATAGAAATAAATGGTTATAGAAAGAACGAGAGCTGGTGGAAGTGCGTCCTAACGATGTTGAGCATCCAAATATCAGAGCGGGATGTAAGACCCCTTGAGTTGTCATGCCCTAAAATAGGAAGGTGTGTGTCTAGATGGGTTTGCGAACAACATCAGTGATGGAAATAAAAGATCAGAGCAGCAGGTGGGCCATTGAAACGATGCTTGTTCGAAGCGAATTCCATAGCTAGAAATAGAAGGCATTTTGCTATTATGTATCAAAGAAGCGGGGGAAACCTTTTCGATAAGTCACTATGTGATATTATGTTTGCATCCTCCTTCGGGCGTGGTAGAGTAGATAAGCATAGAGATCTGAAAGAATGATCATTCGGTGAATTAAGAATGGCCTTTAAGCAAGAATTTTTGGTGCAGACAATCATTTTAAGTAATAAAGTACGAACACCGAACCTTTACGACACCTAGAATAGTCTTAAGACTATTTTGCACTTAATCTACTTTTTTCTATTAGTTTTTTTTTCTCATTCAATGGACCTTTATGTTTGACTCGTTCCTTTTCTTTCCTTTACCTTAGGCATGCAGGGAAGTAAATTATTTATGGTGGACCTGGAGCATTGTTGGGATGCTCCATTCTTATCATATATTCATATTTTCATTTTTAATCTTGGTTTTGATGTATTTAGATTTATGAGGTATGTTTCGTTGTGTACTCTGATTTTATGATTTGAGACTAAGATATATTGAGATTATAGTTGATTACTTTATTTTAAGATGACATTAAAAAAAAAATACTCAAGTTATTTACTTTCGTTGTGATACGATTTTTTGACATCAAGATATCATAGTCTTTGATTGATTTAGTTATACCTATATGATCCACACTCTTTGACATGACCATGATTAAGGTATGTCAAAGTGCATGGGTTATCATTTTTGTTACAGAGCTTAAGATTTCAACATTTCTAAAACTGATTTTAAAAGTACAGTATTTAAAAAAAATCAAATGAAAAGAAATTTGAAAAATATAAAGTACAAAGATTTTTTTATCAAAAATCCATCAAATCCATCTCCCTTATTCAATCCTTTCCTTCTGTCTTTGAACTCTTATCTTATCTTATACGCGAGATGAATGACACTCCCAACCTTCCTAATATTCTGGACGTCAACATGCCTGCATGGTTACTACAACAAAACATTATTTACAACTATCAAAGAATATTGTAATAGATATTTTACAATGTTTTCTCAAACTTCATCTTAGCCACATTCTTAATAAGGTACCTTATTTTTACAACTTTTCAAAATCATTATGGTAAAACGTTGTGATAAATTTATTACAATTTTTTTTAAGCTAATGTAATTTGTTTACATATACATAAATACGCTTCTCATAACTCTTGGTCTATGTCATAAAAGAATTTATTACAACTATAGTTGTAATATTCTAAACTCAGTTATATGTACATGTTGTAATAAACTCTTTTACAATTAACCGAAAATATTGTAATTTGGTAAACATACACTAGATCCCTTTTACAACATTTTCTATTATTGCAAAATATATATAACTTTTAAAATTTAAGCAGACTTTATCCTAGGATGTTAACATAGAGTTAATATTTTAGAAATTAAAATACACAAAATTCAAACCATAACTGATTTTATTGGGCAAGACTGGCCAGGCTTTTAAAATGATCCACAACATTTTTTATTATCTATATAATAAAATTCCCCCCTTGGACAAACAACAAGACAAAGAGTGGTTCAGATTTAAACCCACAAAAACAAATCCACCATCCTAATTTAAACATCCCCTAATATTTTGATTGCCACCTCATCCGCATTTGCCTTACATTTAGTTATCACGCGTATCAGTAACTTTGCTCTCCCACTTTTACATTCTTTAATTGTTTGACTATGGGAAGAGATTTGGATACCAGGAAATAAATTAAATTTTGGTTGACATATTTTCTTACCCACTATTTTTATATTAAGCAATCTCATGGACACTCATGTTTATGGTGACAAATTGTGGCCAGTAATTTGTATTTGACTTTAACGTGAAATAATTGCATGATTCGGTAAAACTATAATACCATAAATTATAATATGACATGGCTTTTTGACCCACTAAAATCAGCTCTCATCTAACCTTTTTTTTTTTTTTTGACTAAAATGTTAACAAATAAGGCATAATGTTAATTCTATATTTATACAGTGCATCTGTTATTATAAGGTATAAAAAAAGAAACTATGTGAATCCATCGCTTATTAATATTGAACTACCCTTACATTCAGAAAAAACATGAAAAATTAAATATTAAACATCAGAGATGCATGATTTCAATATGTACACTTCTGCTTGCAGCATATACACTAAAAGAAATGTATCATGTAAACATTCATGGTAAAATACATATTAATTTCAATTAAATAATTAATTCAATAGTTATATTATAGCTTATTTACAACATAAATATGCCTTTTCATGTCACATTTCCATTCAAAATCTTTCCAAACTATTCTATAAAAATGCATAATGTTCAAAATTCCATTTATGAAGAATATAATAAAATTCCCCCCTTGGACAAACAACAAGACAAAGAGTGGTTCAGATTTAATCCCGCAAAAACAAATCCACCGTCTTAATTTAAACACATCCCCTGATATTTCGATTGCCACCTCATCCGCATTTGCCCTATATTTAGTTATCACGCGTATTAGTAACTTTGCTCTCCCACTTTCATGTTCTTTAATTGTTTGACTATGGGAAGAGATTTGGATACCAGGAAATAAATTAAATATTGGTTGACATATTTGCTTACCCACTATTTTTATATTAAGCAATCTCATGGACACTCATATTTATGGTGACAAATTGTGGCCAGTAATTTGTATTTGACTTTAACGTAAAATAATTGCATGATTCGGTAAAACTATAATACCATAAATTATAATATGACATGGCTTTTTGACCCACTAAAATCAGCTCTCATCTAACCTTTTTTTTATTTTTGACTAAAATGTTAACAAATAAGGCATAATGTTAATTCTATATTTATACAGTGCATCCGTTATTTTAAGGTATAAGAAAAGAAACTACGTGAACCCATCGCTTATTAATATTGAACTACCCTTACGTTCAGAAAAAACATGAAAAATTAAATATTAAACATCAGATATGCATGATTTCAATATGTACACTTCTGCTTACAGCATATACACTAAAAGAAATGTATCATGTAAGCATTCATGGTAAAATACATATTAACTACAATTAAATAATTAATTCAATAGTTATATTACAGCTTATTTACAACATAAATATGCCTTTTCATGTCACATTTCCATTCAAAATCTTTCCAAACTATTCTATAAAAATGCGTAATGTTCAAAATTCCATTTATGAAGAATATAATAAAATTCCCCCCAGGACAAACAACAAGACAAAGAGTGGTTCGGATTTAATCCCGCAAAAACAAATCCACCTCCTAATTTAAACACATCCCCTGATATTTTGATTGCCACCTCATCCGCATTAGCCTTATATTTAGTTATCACGCATATCAGTAACTTTGCTCTCCCACTTTCACGTTCTTTAATTGTTTGACTATGGGAAGAGATTTGTATACCAGGAAATAAATTAAATATTGGTTGACATATTTGTTTACCCACTATTTTTATATTAAGCAATCTCATGGACACTCATATTTATGGTGACAAATTGTGTCCAGTAATTTGTATTTGACTTTAACGTAAAATAATTGCATGATTCGGTAAAACTATAATACCATAAATTATTGTAATGACCAGGAAATCTGGGCCAATTTAAAATTTTTATTTTGGCAATTTTAATGAATTTTGAATATTTAAAATGAATATTTTCAATAAAAATGATGAGAAATTTATTTTGAATAGAATTAGAAAGTATATATTTATATACTTCGTCATTAGAATATAATATTTATTTTAAATTATAAAAGGAATTGAAAATGGCGCGGTAGTTCGATGATTCGATTTCAAAATTTAATTGAATGTACCGGGTGCAAAATAAACCGGATTTTGGCGAAACCAAAAATAATATAATCTAATTGAGGATATCTTTCCAACGAATCCGAAAAATTGAAATTTCATAGAGGGAATCAAAAGATATGTCCAGTTGAAAATTCAGAATAGTCGCTATGGAATTCAGGCCCTTAAAAATAGAAATATTGCAAACGACCTCGGATTTCGACGAAACCACTTTTGTTGGGTCCATGATGTCAAGTTATTGCTAGATTTCAAATTTCATAATTTTTCGAATCAATATGTGAGCGTGGCAAAGGAAAACGCGTTTGACCAGTTTTAGTTGATTTTAATCGACTGAAAAATGGCCATTTTTCAAACGGTCTCAGAATTCGATGAAATTAGTTTTGTTAGGACCGTATCATCAATACGAAGCTAGAAAATATTTTTTATGGAATTTTTCGAGTTAGCATGTGACCCCAGTAAATTGAAATGAGCGTTCAAATTCAATATATAGAGTTATATTTTGATTTTGATGAAAACTGATCGAAACGATCGAATTAGCCTACGATAAATATCCCATTGTGTTTGGAGTGACGGTAATTAGCTATGGACGACAGGCGGTGGGTTCGATTTCGAGTTCGAAAATAAAAGTTACTTTTTGAAAGTAAATAATTAAAAATAAAATACCCCTCTCTCCTCCTTATCTACTCTCAGGCCCCCTTTATCGTTGAAATCGATTTTCAGAAAGAAAAGTAAAAAAAAAGGGAGATGACGGATTGACGTGCCCCCCCCCCCCACAGGCGATCGCTCGCGCCCTTAGTGGAGGTGCCGCCTCCATCTCCTCCCCCCGACGTTGACGCGGCCATGCCCCTTCCTCCTCTCGAAACCCTAACGCCCCTCAACCCCCTCCTCAGTTCGAACCACCCAGCGCCCAAAACCCGCGAGCCACCCAAACCGCACCTCCCCTGGAGCCCACTGCCGACCTGTAGCACCTCCCCGACCCTCCTCAGCACCAGCAAGCACCTGCGAAGCAAACCCCCCTCCGCTGTAAGTTCTTGTCCCGTTTTTTATTTTAATTTTATTAAAAGCTTTGATTTTTTTTCACCACATAAAGCTTTGATTTTTCACAACAGAAAGAAATGACTTTTAATATTATAAAGTTATGATTTTTAATATCATAAAGATTTGATTTTTTTAATATGTGAAGGACGATATAAAGGTGCGATCTTTAAATTATATTCATCGCTGTAAAAAGGAGATTTTAATTTAGTAAAGATATGATTTTTCTACATGAAAGGGTTAGATTGTTACTTTTTAATATATAGGAAGGTTAAAAATATAATTTTTATAGTATAGAAAAGTTAAAAATATAATTTTTATACTAGTGGCATAATAAAAATATAATTTTTATATAGTAGGAATAATAAAAATATAATTTTTATATAGTAGAAATAATAAAAATATTATTTTTATATAAGTATAGTATTAGAAATATGATCTTTATATTATAGAAGATATATAAATATTATTTTTATTTAGGTAGAGTTATAAAAATATAATCTTTATTAGAAGAAGAACGATATGAAAATATAATTTTTATAACGAAGTAGCGATGTAATGATATGATTTTTATATATAAAACATCATATTAAAAATATGATTTTTGATATGAACAGCGTGAAAAGGGTTGCGATGGGGTGGGTGGAAAGCAAATCCAAATTTGAACCGTTCAGAAATATAAAATGGAGAAGTGGAACCCAAAGGTGAGAACTTCTCACTTTAAATTTTCATTTCTAGTTAAAATATATATAATAGGATGCAGACGTTGTTTAGTAGCACCCGACACCCGTCGTCCACAGACCATGGACGACTTGTATGCTTGTTTGATTTTGATGTGTAGTTGATTATGTGATGTGACGTGAAATGAAAATAAAATATTTATACAGTTAAAATATTTTATAGTTAAAAATAGAATTTTTAACGTGTATATGAAATGAAATAAATAGTAATAAACAAATCGGAGATTTGTTTATATACACTGATTTGACTGATATTGATTGGGACGATAAATTTTACACATCGCCCAACTGCACAAATAAAATCTGTGTTTGATTGTTTGAAACCCCACACGGGTATTGGGATGATATATGACATACACTAATCCCAATAATTAGTTGTATGTCGATCGATTGATTGACAGACTGTTATAAGCGTTAAATATTTATATTTGATGCTTATACAGTGTAGAATGCACTTTGGATGATGTTTGATTATTTTTCATTGTTAATATATACATGCGTTGTATGGAAATCCATAGAAATAAAATCTATGGTAATTGATTGGGCCTCATTCCAATTTTGTAAATAGAAATATTTGAATAGAAATATTTGAAATAGGAAATATTTGAATAGAAATATTTGAAATAGAAATATTTGAAATAGAGTATTTGAAAATAGAAATATATGAAGCCGGGTTGATTAGATGGATGCATTTTGACGCGAACGATATTTATATCGATTTTATTCATTTTTCAATGAATATTGAAGGTGATTTCGAAATTCGAATTATATTGAAAAGAATTGAAATTCGAATTAAACTGAATAGAATCGAAATTCGAATTAGATTGAAATAGAATTGAAATCATTTTGAATTGAATTTAAAACGTATTGAAATTGAACTGAAAATCGATTTGAATTGAAATCAATTTGAAACGAATTTAAAACGAATTTGTAAGGGAAGATTCAATTTTGATTTGAATTTGAAATAGAAGTTGAAATCGTTTTGAAAACGAATTTAAAACGATTTATAAAATACGTTTTGAAAGGAAATCGACGAAATATAATATATATATATATATATATTATATATATATATATATATATATAATGGCCTGAATAGAACTTGCCGCGCCGCGGTAGTTCACGAATTTCGACCATTGACTTTGAATGGATATTACGGAAGATCCGACCGTCGGATTCTCCTAAAACCGGAACCGTTGGGTTCGTATCGAAAAGAGATTTCTAGCGAATATTAGAAATTAAAAATCTAACGGTTGGATTTGGAATTATGTCCAAATCAAATTTGGAAAAGGTCGTTGTAAGTGCAGTTCGGTGGCCGTTGATGGAAATCGACTGTACGGGCCTTGATAAAATTATTAAAAACAGTAATAATTTGTGTAGTATCATAAGAAATGATTTGGGAAGAATTCGGATGAAAAACTCCATATTTGAAAAGATAAAAATAGATTTTTATCGAAATGAACTAGTTTTGAACTAGAATTATAATTCTACTTATTTTTAAATAAATAAATTGAATTTGAAAAGGGTTTTAAAAGTAACCAGAATTTCCAAAAATTGAATTGGAATGGATTTGAATCGAAATTATCTTTGGAATATTTCGATGTTGGATTTCGTGATGATACAGGTATTGTGATTGGAATTTGAAAGAGATATTTATATCGTTATTTCCAATACGATATTTGATGGTCGTAGAATTTGATATTGAATATAAGCCGATATATTTCCTATTCAGAGCCTTGTATTTAATATCAAATGTGATTTGGGTTTGTCATGAATGGTGTCTTCATTAACACTGTTCTTGAGCCCAGTTGAGAAAAAGATTAAATCTTTTTATTTAGATTTAATGAAGTGTACCAATTAAATAATATTTAATTGGAATTGAATAGGTATTTATTTTTGGGTTTATCGTGAACATTGTTTTAAATAACACTTGTTCTTTAACCCGATAATTAATAGAACATGATTTTGGGTTGCTGTGAACGGTATCTTCAATAATACTGTTCTTAGACCCAAAGGAGTTAAGAAAATCAGAAACTAATTGGAGATTAGTTAAGTTGAATGGTTCTTGGGGTATTGATCTGATGTTGGTTTCGGCCTTCGGGATTAATACTTAGGGAATTGCTCACTTGCTAATTTACGGTTAGGGACTAATTGAAATGTGATGTGATTTTGGGGTTTATCGTGAACCGTGTTTTAAATGACACTGATTCTTTAACCCAGTCAAAGATTAAAATTAAGTGGAGTTTTAATGAATCTTTAATTAGATTAAAAAGATCGAGAATGGAGTATCACCAGTTTTGCTCCAGGCGATAGTTAAATCTTTAATTAGATTTGAACGTGAAATGGTAATTGAATTTACTGATAACACCGTGGTGTTAGATATGAAGTATGACCAGTTCTATTTCATGGGATGAATAGGTTGGGATTGGGGAAAATAAAATAAATGATTACTTCGGTGTGGTTCGTTAATCCCGACTAGTTTGAAGTGATATTCAAAGGAAGATTAAAGAATAAATTTAAAGGAATTTATCTTTGATAAAATTAATGGGAACCTTTCCCTAAGAATGTGAAATTTAGAAACTAACTGTTGGTTAGCTAAGTAGAACGGTTTCCTGGGTATTGATCTGATGTTGGTTTCGGCCTTCGGGGTTAATATTTGGGGAATTATTCTCTGGTTAGTTTATGGTTAGTGACTGATGAATTGGAATGAGGCGTATGTTGTGTTTGTGTAGCACTTGTTTATTATATACTCGAGTTATTTAGAAACACCGGGTTTAGCCCATTCGGAATAACTGATTCGACGATTAGTCGAAGATGAAGACGATGGTTGAAGACCGGAGGTCTTCACGTCGTTTGGATAATTATTGATGATCTTGATTGGGCCGTACACCCAAGAGGAGGGAATCAGTAGGTGGTCGTCCAGACGTACTTGGAAATCGATGGATATGCGGAGTACTAGGTGCCTCCGGTTTTGTTCAGACCCAGAACGGACATGTAAATGGACTGTGTGTCTGACATCGGATTTCATTCTGTGTGACTGATATTGGTTGCATAGAGTGGTTTGCCTGTGTGGCATGCTGAGATGCAAATGATCAAGGCTTCTGTTGAAAAGCAGAGTCTTGTGGTTGATGATCAAAGCATGGCCTGTGTGGCGTAGCTTTGTGTAACGTTGATTCACGAGCCTCACACCCCGGTGGTGAACCAAAAACGGGAGAGGACCTCAGGGAGGACATGCGTTTCTTTCTAGCTAGAAGTGACGTCATTGGTTTTACACGCCCTGACGAGTTTGACTTATGTGGTTGTTGCTGTTGCGAGGCGCCTCGGTTTAATCGGACGATCCGGGTCCGATGGAGTCATTCGTTGGCTCGTTTACGCCCCAAAGGGCGGGGAAACGCAGTGTTCAGGCATTTTAATCCACATCGGTGGACCGGCCCTGACGATCCAAGGGCCCACCTGAGTCTGGGTCCTGAGGCTCGGGCTAGACAGTCTTGAATCGGTGGAGGACTATCTTTTGCCTCGGTTCACAGAAGGAAATCCAACTTCCAGTATGTGATGTTTCGATTTTAGTTGTAATCCTATATATGTTGACATAGTGGGATGGGGCGCTTATGCCGTCTATGATTGATACTTATGATTTGAAGTTGTTTTATACACTATACACTTATAATAGTATCAAATGATTTGTTTTAAACATATCAAGCATTCTTGGCTATTATAAGGTAAAAACCCTATCCTCCGGCTTGTGTTGCATTCTGTGATGGGACCTGGGTCTTATAATAGCTTCATTGTTCTTTATTTAGCATTGCGTTGTGGTTTTATGCACTGGTATTCTTGGGAGAAAACCCGTTCCGTGTTATACGGCGTGGTCCCTTGATTTTCCGAACTTTAAAAATGAAGATTAATAACTGTTTTAGTTCTCACACCAGTCCCATGACTGACCTGGAGTTTATTGTTTTAACCTAAACTTTGGGCGCCCTTATTTTGACATGGACAGGTAGTAGTTTTGGTTTTGCAGATTTATATTCACAGGAACCTGGTTTACAACTGGAAGGATATTCAGAAAGCTTTGTATCCGTATATCGCATTCAGTTGTTTTTTGTATTATTTTCCGCTGCTATGTAATGTATTGTAATAACTGATATTTTATAATGTGTAATATTTATTCATTACTCTGTATATTCTTGTAATCTGATGGAATTGTTGTAATTAACAATGAAATGTTCTTCTGTCTGCGTTCTGATTCATCTTGTCCTCAAAGTAATTCGTTCTTTCTCTTCTCTTCGGAGACCAAGGAAGTTCGGGTCGCTACATTTGGTATCAAAGCTTTGGTTTACAAAGCTCAGAGAACAAGACACATTAGAACCATACGAAAGAATTCATCAAAGATTGGATTAGTAATATCCAACGAGAATGACTCGTTAGAGATAAGATCAGTAGTATCCTAGAACGAGTGTGAAGAGTATATTTTTAAAATGAAACAAAATTTTGTTTTGAAAATTTAAAATCAATTATTCATATTTGATTATTTATTTCATATTGATTTGGACAATCCAATATATAAAGACTTTGCATATGCGCCTGCGTGTATTCGAAGTTTTAATATACTGAATAGATATAGAATCACACTCTAGTCGCCCGGAGATGATTCTGATGATAGTTCGAACATCATCAGAATTGGTATTCGAGTTTCGAAGGTGTGATATCTATATATTTCCTATTGACTGGTGTGAGAACCAAAATTAGATAGGGCTTATTGTTGTGATTTTGCATCAAAAATCTGATTTTTAGACTATGTATCAAAATTATGAATTTGAAAATCTAATCAACTAATTGATTGATGGTTGTGTTGTTTGATTATTGCTTAATTAATTAAAATGTTGAACCTTTAGCCAAATTGAACCAAATGTTGAATTGTATTGAAAATGTGTCGCATTTGCTTGCATATACATGTACTTACATTGAACAGGTCATAGCAAGGAGGCTAGAGCAAAGAATAAAATTTGTTTGACCGACAAATAGGTACATGTTTACCATAATTTACTGTTTTGTTTGGGTGATGATGATTTTATGAGCCGATTGGCTTTTTCTTTTTCTTTTTGAGACCAGAGGGCCTGTATGGCAATTTCGGGATTTTCCCGGTGCTCCCAGTGCAGGGGAGGTTATGGCGAAATTTTTCGACAATTTAGGGTGTTAGCCAAATTTTTGAAAAATTTGAAAAGTTTTTAGAAACTGAAAAGTTGAAGAACTAAAGCCGTAGTGAAAATACTGGAAGTTGAGTTGATTTGTGGAACAACTTTCGGCTTCATTCCTTTTCGGGGAACGAAAAGTTTTAAGTGGGGGAGATTGTAATGACCCGGAAATCTGGGCCAATTTAAAATTTTTGTTTTGGCAATTTTAATGAATTTTGAATATTCAAAATGAATATTTTAAATAAAAATGACGAGAAATTTATTTTGAATAGAATTAGAACGTATATATTTATATACATCGTCGTTAGAATATAATATTTATTTTAAATTATAAAAGGAATTGAAAATGGCGCGGTAGTTCGATAATTAGATTTCAAAATTCAATTGAATGTACCGGGTGCAAAATAAACCGGATTTTGGCGAAACCGAAATTAGAATCTAATTGAGGATATCTTTCAAACGAATCCGAAAAATTGAAATTTCATAGCGGGAATCAAAAGATATGCCCAGTTGAAAATTCAGAATAGTCGCTATGGAATTCAGGCCCTTAAAAATGGAAATTTTGCAAACGACCTCGGATTTCGACGAAACCACTTTTGTTGGGTCCGTGATGTCAAGTTATAGCTAGATTTCAAATTTCATAATTTTTTGAATCAATATGTGAGCGTGGCAAAGGAAAACGCGTTTGACCAGTTTTAGTTGATTTTAATCGACTGAAAAATGGCCATTTTTCAAACGGTCTCAGAATTCGATGAAATTAGTTTTGTTAGGACCGTATCGTCAATTCGAAGCTAGAAAATATTTTTTATGGAATTTTTCGAGTTAGCATGTGACCCCTGTAAATTGAAATGAGCGTTCAAATTCAATATATAGAGTTATATTTTGATTTTGACGAAAACTGATCGAAACGATCGAATCAGCCTACGATACATATCCCATTGTGTTTGGAGTGAGGGTAATTAGCTATGGACGACAGGCGGTGGGTTCGATTTCGAGTTTGAAAATAAAAGTTACTTTTTGAAAGTAAATAATTAAATAAATTAAAAAAAATACCCCTCTCTCCTCCTTATCTACTCTCAGGCCCCCTTTATCGTTGAAATCGATTTTCAGAAAGAAAAGTAAAAAAAAGGGAGATGACGGATTGACTTCCCCCCCCCCCCCCCCACACAGGCGATCGCTCGCGCCCTTAGAAGAGGTGCCGCCTCCATCTCCTCCCCCCGACGTTGACGCGGCCATGCCCCTTCCTCCTCTCGAAACCTAAACGCCCCTCAACCCCCTCCTTAGTTCGAACCACCCAGCGCCCAAAACCCGTGAGCCACCCAAACCGCACCTCCCCTGGAGCCCACTGCTGACCTGTAGCACCTCCCCGACCCTCCTCAGCACCAGCAAGCACCTGCGAAGCAAACCCCCCTCCGCTGTAAGTTCTTGTCCCCTTTTTGATTCTAATTTTATGAAAAGCTTTGATTTTTTTTCACCACATAAAGCTTTGATTTTTCACAACAGAAAGAAATGACTTTTAATATTATAAAGTTATGATTTTTAATATCATAAAGATTTGATTTTTTTAATATGTGAAGGACGATATAAAGGTGTGATCTTTAAATTATATTCATCGCTATAAAAAGGAGATTTTAATTTAGTAAAGATATGATTTTTCTACATGAAAGGGTTAGATTGTTACTTTTTAATACATAGAAAGGTTAAAAATATAATTTTTATAATATAGAAAAGTTAAAAATATAATTTTTATACTAGTGGCATAATAAAAATATAATTTTTATATAGTAGGAATAATAAAAATATAATTTTTATATAGTATAAATAATAAAAATATTATTTTTATATAAGTATAGTATTAAAAATATGATCTTTATATTATAGAAGATATAAAAATATTATTTTTATTTAGGTAGAGTTATAAAAATATAATCTTTATTAGAAGAAGAACGATATGAAAATATAATTTTTATAACGAAGTAGCGATGTAATGATATGATTTTTATATATAAAACATCATATTAAATATATGATTTTCGATATGAACCGCGTGAAAAGGGTTGCGATGGGGTGGGTGGAAAGCAAATCCAAATTTGAACCGTTCAGAAATGTAAAATTGAGAAGTGGAACCCAAAAGTGAGAACTTCTTACTTTAAATTTTCATTTCTAGTTAAAATATATATACTACGATGCAGACGGTGTTTAGTAGCACCCGACACCCGTCGTCCACAGACCATGGTCGGCTTGTATGCTTGTTTGATTTTGATGTGTAGTTGATTATGTGATGTGACGTGAAATGAAAATAAAATATATATACAGTTAAAATATTTAATAGTTAAAAATAGAATTTTTAACGTGTATATGAAATGAAATAAAAAGTAATAAACAAATCGGAGATTTGTTTATATACACTGATTTGACTGATATTGATTGGGACGATAAATTTTACACATCGCCGAACTGCACAAATAAAATCTGTGTTTGATTGTTTGAAACCCCATACGGGTATTGGGATGATATATGACATACACTAAACCCAATAATTAGTTGTATGTCGATCGATTGATTGACAGACTGTTATAAGCGTTAAATATTTATATTTGATGCTTATACAGTGTAGAATGCACTTTGGATGATGGTTGATTATTTGTCATTGTTGATATATACATGCGTTGTATGGAAATCCATAGAAATAAAATCTATGGTAACTGATTGGGCCTCATTCCAATTTTGAAAATAGAAATATTTGAATAGAAATATATGAAATAGGAAATATTTGAATAGAAATATTTGAAATAGGAAATATTTGAATAGAAATTTTTGAAATAGAGTATTTGAAAATAGAAATATATGAAGCCGGGTTGATTAGATAGACGCATTTTGACGCGAACGATATTTATATCGATTTTATTCATTTTTCAATGAATATTGAAGGTGATTTCGAAATTCGAATTATATTGACGAGAATTGAAATTCGAATTAAACTGAATAGAATTGAAATTCGAATTAGATTGAAATAGAATTGAAATCATTTTGAATTGAATTTAAAACGTATTGAAATTGAACTGAAAATCGATTTGATTTGAAATCAATTTGAATCGAATTTAAAACGAATTTGTAAGGGAAGATTCAATTTTGATTTGAATTTGAAATAGAAGTTGAAATCGTTTTGAAAACGAATTTAAAACGATTTATAAAATACGTTTTGAAAGGAAATCGACGAAATATGTATAATATATATATATTATATATATATATGTAATGGCCTGAATAGAACGCGCCGCTTCGCGGCAGTTCGCGAATTTCGACCATTGACTTCGAATGGATATTACGGGAGATCCGACCGTCGGATTCTCCTAAAACCGAAACCGTTAGGTTTGTATCGAAAAGAGCTTTCTAGCGAATATTAGAAATTAAAAATCTAACGGTTGGATTTGGAATTATGTCCAAATCAAATTTGGAAAAGGTCGTTGTAAGTGCAGTTCGATGGCCGTTGATGGAAATCGACTGTACAGGCCTTGATAAAAAATTTAAAAACAGTAATAATTTGTGTAGAATCATAAGAAATGATTTGGGAAGAATTCGAATGAAAAACTCCGTATTTAATAAAAATAGATTTTTATCGAAATGAACTAGTTTTTAACTAGAATTATACTTCTATTTATTTTTAAATAAATAAATTGAATTTGAAAACGGTTTTAAAAGTAACCAGAATTTCCAAAAATTGAATTGGAATGGATTTGAATCGAAATTATCTTTGGAATATTTCGATGTTGGATTTCGTGATGATACAGGTATTGTGATTGGAATTTGAAAGAGATATTTATATCGTTATTTCCAATACGATATTTGTTGGTCGTAGAATTTGATATTGAATATAAGCCGATATATTTTCTATTCAGAGCCTTGTATTTAATATCAAATGTGATTTGGGTTTGTCGTGAATGGTGTCTTCATTAACACTGTTCTTGAGCCCAGTTGGGAAAAAGATTAAATCTTTTTATTTAGATTTAATGAAGTGTACCAATTAAATAATATTTAATTGGAATTGAATAGGTATTGATTTTTGGGTTTATCGTGAACATTGTTTTAAATAACACTTGTTCTTTAACCCGATAATTAATAGAACGTGATTTTGGGTTGTCGTGAATGGTATCTTCAATAATACTGTTCTTAGACCCGAAGGAGTTAAGAAAATCAGAAACTAATTGGAGATTAGTTAAGTTGAATGTTCCCTGGGTTATTGATCTGATGTTGGTTTGGGCTTTCGGGGTTAATACTTAGGGAATTGCTCACCTTCTAATTTACGGTTAGGGACTGATTGAAATGTGATGTGATTTTGGGGTTTATCGTGAACTGTGTTTTAAATGACGTTGATTCTTTAACCCAATCAAAGATTAAAACTAAGTGGAGTTTTAATGAATCTTTAATTAGATTGAAAAGATCGAGAATGGAGTATCACCAGTTTTGCTCCAGGCGATAGTTAAATCTTTAATTAGATTTGAACGTGAAATGGTAATTGAATTTACCGATAACACCATGGTGTTAGATATGAAGTATGACCAGTTCTACTTCATGGGATGAATAGGTTGGGATTGGGGAAAATAAAATAAATGATTACTTCGGTGTGGTTCGTTAATCCCGACTAGTTTGAAGTGATATTCAAAGGAAGATTAAAGAATAAATTTAAAGGAATTTATCTTTGATAAAATTAATGGGAACCTTTCCCTAATAATGTGAAATTTAGAAACTAACTGTAGGTTAGCTAAGTAGAACGGTTTCCTGGGTATTGATCTGATGTTGGTTTCGGCCTTCGGGGTTAATATTTGGGGAATTATTCTCTGGTTAGTTTACGGTTAGTGACTGATGAATTGGAATGAGGCGTATGTTGTGTTTGTGTAGCACTTGTTTATTATATATGCGAGTTATTCAGAAAGACCGGGTTTAGCCCATTCTGAATAACTGATCCGACGATTAGTCGAAGATGAAGACGATGGTTGAAGACCGGAGGTCTTCACGTCGTTTGGATAATTACTGATGATCTTGATTGGGTCGTACACCCAAGAGGAGGGAATCAGTTGGTGGTCGTCCAGACGTACTTGGAGATCGATGGATATGCGGGGTACTAGGTGCCTCCAGTTTCGTTCAGACCCAGAATGGACTTGTAAATGGACTGTGTGTCTGACATCGGATTTCATTCTGTGTGACTGATATCGGTTGCATAGAGTGGTTTGCCTGTGTGGCATGCTGAGATGCAAATGATCAAGGCTTCTATTGAAAAGCAGAGTCTGGTGGTTGATGATCAAGGCACGGCCTGTGTGGCATATCTTTGTGTAATGTTGATTCGCGAGCCTCACACCCCGGTGGTGAACCAAAAACGGGAGAGGACCTCAGGGAGGACATGCGTTTCTTTCTAGCTAGAAGTGGCGTCAGTGGTTTTACACGCCCTGACGAGTTTGACTTATGTGGTTGTTGCTGTTGCGAGGCGCCTCGGTTTAATCGGATGATTCGGGTCCGATGGAGTCATTCGTTGGCTCGTTTACGCCCCAAAGGGCGGGGAAACGCAGTGCTCAGGCATTTTAATCCACATCGGTGGACCGGCCCTGACGATCCAAGGGCCCACCTGAGTCTGGGTCCTGAGGCTCGGGCTAGACAGTCTCGAATCGGTAGAGGACTATCTTTTGCCTCGGTTCACAGAAGGAAATCCAACTTCCAGTACGTAATGTTTCGATTTTAGTTGTAATCCTATGTATGGCGACATAGTGGGATGGGGCGCTTATGCCGTCTATGATTGGTACTTATGATTTGAAGTTGTTTTATACACTATGCACTTATAATAGTATCAAATGATTTGTTTTCAACGTATCAAGCATTCTTGGCTATTATAAGGTAAAAACCCTATCCTCCGGCTTGCGTTGCATTATGTGATGGGACCTGGGTCTTATAATAGCTTCATTGTTCTTTATTTAGCATTGCGCTATGGTTTTATGCACTGGTATTCTTGGGAGGAAACCCATTCCGTGTTATACGGCGTGGTCCCTTGATTTACCGAACTTTAAAAATAAAGATTAATAACTGTTTTAGTTCTCACACCAGTCCCACGACTGACCTGGAGTTTATTGTTTTAACCTAAACTCTGGGTGCCCTTATTTTGACACGGGCAGCTAGTAGTTTTAGTTTTGCAGATTTATATTCACAGGAACCTGGTTTACAGTTGGAAGGATATTCGGAAAGCTTTGTATCCGTATATCGCATTCAGTTGTATTTTGTATTATTTTCCGCTGCTATGTAATGTATTGTAATCTCTGATATTTTATAATGTGTAATATTTATTCATTACTCTGTATAATCTTGTAATCTGATGGAATTGTTGTAATTAACAATGAAATGTTCTTCTGTCTGCGTTCTGATTCGTCTTGTGCTCAAAGTAATTCGTTCTTTCTCTTCTCTTCGGAGACCGAGGAAGTTTGGGTCGCTACAATTATAATATGACATGGCTTTTTGACCTACTAAAACCAGCTCTCATCTAACCGTTTTTTTCTTTTTGACTAAAATGTTTACAAATAAGGCATAATGTTAATTCTATATTTATACAGTGCATCCATTATTATAAGTTATATTAAAAAGAAACTATATGAACCCATCGCTTATTGATATTGAACTACCCTTACGTTCAGAAAAAAACATGAAAAATTAAATATTAAACATCAGGTATGCATGATTTCAATATGTACACTTCTGCTTGCAGCATACACTAAAAGAAATGTATCATGTAAACATTCATGGTAAAATACTTATTAACTGCAATTAAATAATTAATTCAATAGTTATATTACAGCTTATTTACAACATAAATATGCCCTTTCATGTCACATTTCCATTCAAAATCTTTCCAAACTATTCTATAAAAATGTGTAATGTTCAAAATTCCATTTATGAAGAAATGTGGGTACCAGTAAACAAATTTGTATATTAGTTGACACAATAGTGTTATCCATAACAGCTATATCCAAACAACTATTACATTCATAATAATACATACTTCATATCATGTAATTTTAAATATTTTGTCATAGCTCAAATTTTTAATACATGATAAGCATCCTATTATTCTACACTTCAACTGGACTAGACTTTCTTGAAACGCAAAAATTGAATAAACAAATTAGAAATTAAAATAGTGAGACTTCCCAAATGTAACAGATGTTGAACGAGTAAAATTATCTTTATCATTGTTTATGTCTCAATGTCCGGCGACAAATAAGTTGTATTGATATGAGTACTAACTATATGCCTTCTATATGTATATAGATAAATTTAGCGATTAATTCTCTTCATCATTCTAATATGAGTAAAACTCTCCTTATTATTCTAATGTTTTGATTAATTAGGAAAGCTTGCTGTGTGTATCATATGGGTTGAGTTTTAGTTTTTTTATTTTATGACCTTTTTATGGTGCAGTATAGACAAAGTTTTAAGAAAATTAGTTTATCATGACAAATTTAGCATTTTTTTGCATAACCAGTGAGTTTTCTTAATTGATTTTGATTTGAATCTTATGGGCCATATTAGAATTTAACGATTGAAACAATTATATACAATTGAATTTGGTCACATAGACCTTCAACAGTTGTCATTGCTGATCCTTCATTATACAAATCATCTTTGAGGTAAAAAAAGTAAAGTTTGATATCCTTTTATCACATTTTCCTTGCTCAAGTTAATGTTTACCAAATTAATTTTCTTAGCTGATGTTTAGTGAAGGATATAAAGAAACGTTGCATATTTTCCATATGCTTAAGTAAGAAACGCAATAAACAACTAATATACACATAAACATTGTTTTTATGCTCTTTTTTGTTGTGTAGGATAGAAAACTATTGAAGTTTCAACAAATCTAGCTGACAACGGAAAATTTAGCATATTTTCTCTGTATCCATTGAATTTTTTAATTGATTCAGCTACCATAGTGATTTTTCGGCATCATTTTAGTTATATTACTCAATTTTTCTGTCTTCAATCAGGTAACGCCAAACTATAGTAATTTTCTGCACAAAAGGTTTATAGCATTAATAGTTGATTATTCTTCCCTGTACTCAAAATCTTGCATCTTCCTACTGTCATAATGCAAATTATAGTATACTATATCTGTAACACCCCGTGAATTCTATAACATTAAACTTCACAATTTAAAGTGTAATTAATTCTAAATAAAAGAATTAAGGGAAATAGGTTAAGCAATTGCGTTCGTCTCGGAATTCTGCTTGAGATAGAGTCCGAGTTTGCGCGAATCGGACTCCGTATGAAGGAGTTATGACCTTCGGAAGTTTCAGAATAAAATTTAAATTCAAACAGCTCAGTTTAAAATTCGAAATTCGAAAAACAAGTTCAAACTGGGCTGGGCGGGAAAACTCCCGCCCAGAGACCAGGTCGACCATAGGGTCGACCATGGTGTCGACATGGCCACCCCAGGTCGACCATAGTGTCGACCTGGGTGTCGACCTGCCAGTCGACCTGGCTGGCTAGATCTGGCTCTGGCTCGAATTTCTGTGGCTCGGTGTGTCACTAGGGCTGACATGTCACCTCTTGATTGGCTCTTTGAACTTTGTGTGGTCTAGATTCCTCCTGTCTTCATCTGAAGGCTCAAAACAATTTAAAAATCTATAAATACACCCTAAGTCTCAACTAAAATTCACACAAAAAAATAAGATGGGAGTCGTCATGCTGCCAGGAAGGAATTGAGCATAGCCGTCAAGAGAGAAAAGCCTAGAGACGAATCAAATTAAGAACAAGATTAAAGTTTAATCAAATTAATCAACGCAACGTTAATCTACCCAAATGAGCGCATCTCAATTTCAGAATTCAGAATCCAGAATTCAAGATTCTGCATTCGTTGTAAGTATAGCGACCTTTCAGAATATGAATAAAAACTGTGATGTGATTCGATGTAAATGAAAATAGAATTGTGTTATTGTATGAATATGATATAAATTCTATGTGTTGTAATGATTCTGTCATGACTTGTGTATTGATATTTGTGGCCTAAATTGATTGATGCAAGCCTATTGAACAATTGTATATGAAAACAATGGCACTTGCAAGTTTGTGGCAAAAACTAGAATTTGATCCCTTTATGTTTATGCCTATAGCATGGACTATATACACTCACTAGGTCTAAATTAAGGCTTATGTAAACATGTTCTAGATTTGAGACCTTTTATGCCTACATGACCCGAAACCTATGATATCATTCTTATGTTTATTTGCAAGTATAATTGGACCTATGTTAAGTTTCGTTTGGGTTTTATAAACTATGCAAGTTCATGTTGGAATAGGCTATATGATTAGATGTTAAAATTGGACATTTTGGTGAATATACCACATGCTAGTTTTGTGGTTGACATTATGCCAAGTTAAACATGTTTAAACACAAGTTTGTGTAAGCCTAAACTATGTCATTTCATATGTCACCTACTTAGTTATACTTTGATTTGAATGCAAGTTCACATGACCCATAATTTATGTTAGTTGAATCGCTAAATTGCATGTTCATGCGCCACACACCTTTATGTATTGTAAATGTTACATGTGCTTGATTTCCCCTTTTCTCACGTTTATAAAGTGGGGCTGAATTGTGTCGAGCCCAACATTTGTTATAATGTTGCGAACGTACAAACGGGGGTAATAACGTTGGGTGTAAGACATGAAAAATATATGTTGGCATGGTTGGCACATGCCAACGACAATGACATTTAAGCGGTATGAATTGATATACTCAAGAATAAAAGACATGAAATTTACATATATAATCGAGAAGTAATAAAATATGTAAATTTAGAGAACACGGTATGCTTAACCCGAGGTTGGATTGAGTTGTGACGTAAACCTGCCCGGACCCGCCCGGCTGTCCAGTAGTCACAACAATACATATCCAATGTGGGTGGTTAAGCATTGAGCCCAATATTGACCCGAGGTTAGACTGAGCTACGGTGTAAACCTGCCCGGAACCGACCGGCACATCCAGTAACCGTAGCAATACCTGTCTAATGTGAGTGGTCTGGTGCTCTAAGAGGCTAAGGACAGATGGTAGGGTTAAGTCAACTATAAACACTTAACCAAATTAAACATGTTTACAAGAATTGATGGGTGGGGTTAGGTAAATACAGACACTTAACCACTTAACATGTTTGACTAGAAAATCCTAGTAACAAGGGACCCGTTTCAGCAGTAACCCAAGTTAGGTATCATGGTACCCTGAAACTAGGCAGGGTGGGGCACGATTACTGGGCTGATTGTAAGCGGTCAAAACGACGGCGGTGGGTGCACAGTGTAGGTTCTAACGGAGTGCGGGCGTGCACACACTCCGGAGCAGACAAACAGGGCACTGAGGACACCAGTAGTATAACCTATGCCTTCTAGAAATTGTGTCGGGGCCGCCACCATGGGTCTTGATACACCCCATGGTGGGACTAGCATAGGTATCTACAATTCTTGGTGTCGTATGACACATGTTAACGCGAGTAGGAGCCGATCTTTAGAAAATGGGGATCACTTCACCCTCAGCATGGGGTGCTAGTTAGAATAAACTTAAGTAGGTGCAGAGATATATAGTGTGGGTGCGATAGTACATTCGATTCTAGACGACACTTCCTTAGCTTGTGACACTTTCCTGTTTTCAGTTTATATCTATCATGCCCTTTTCTTATCTGCATACTGAAGAGTTACTAGATTTACTCAGGCTTTATGTCTGACTCTATTTTCTTTTTGTCTTCTTTTCTTTCATTCCCCCCCAGTCCACAGGGAGGAAACAACTCAGCTCAGTCAGACTCTGTACAAGCTCCAAGACCGTAGATGTATGATTTGGATCTCTTTTGCTCGGATTATGGCTTTGGATATCACTATGGGGATTTTTGTCACTTTATTTATGTTTTATGCTTCTTTAATAACCAAGACAGTAATGAGGTTGTAATGTTGGAAGTATTTTGAGACAATTATGGAAATGTTTTGTTTGAACACGTATTGATGAAATAAAAGTCTGTTTGGTTTCCGCTGTTTAAAATATGTGTATTTATATCTGTCTTGAGTTTATCTGTGGCTTTTACTTATAAACCTCCACCAAAGTTAAGGCATTCCCTTTGTGAGTGACCTTAACGGAGGTGGGGTGTTTCACTTGGTATCAGAGCATAGGTTTACCAGATAAGATAAAAGTTTTTGAAATTGTTTTCAAAAGAAAGATTAAAGAAGAATTTTTCAAGAAAAAGTGTTATATTTTTTTTAAAGAGGCATAATCCCCTAAAGCCATATGCACTATCTCTCTATCCTTCGTTTTGAATCTTTCCTTTTTGTTTCAGCATGTCTGCGGACCTTACTCCCCAGCTACAGATGCTTTTACTCCTCCTCCTCTGCGTGAGCCAACAACCGGAAGAATCGCCAAACTAGAAGACGGATAATAGTCAAGGAAGAAAGGACCACAACAATAATAACAAGACACATGAGAAAAGGAAATGTTATTTCTATGGCATTGTTGGACATGTGATGAACGACTGCAGAAAGAAGAAGAGGAAGATGAGTGCTACTTGCTTCCATTGCGGTAAAGCTGGACACATGGCTAAGGACTGCCCTAAGAAGCAAGGGCAAGGCCCGCAAGCAGGACCTTCTGGGGGTACCTCATTAACTTCTTCTCCTAGATGCTTTGTTTTATCCTGCTTATCTTCTCAATCCTATCTTGAGAACTTTAGGTAGTAATATTTCTGTAGAAAGTGTAGTTTATCTTTATGATCATCCAGTTCGCACACTTTTTGACTCTGGCGCATCACACTCTTTTATTTCATCTGCCTTAGTAGAATCTCTGCATCTAGACACTAGTATGGTAGAAGATCCCTTAGTAGTTTCAAATCCAATTGGGGGCTCCGCTTACTTGTCAATGGTATGTTTGGGTTTGAAAATCTCTATTCTTATTGTTGAGTTTAGTTGTAATGCCTTTGTTTTGGGCTTCTCAGGATATGGTTTGATCTTAGGCATGGACTGGTTATCCAGTAATAGTGTCATTCTTGATTGTGAGAAAAGAGTAGTTAGACTCTTGACTCGGCTTGGTAACACTCTAGAAATTTCTTGTAATCACTTGAATGCTGTTATGCTTAGTTATCTAGAGTCGCTTGATGCTTCTGATGAGAATTTGCAATCGATTAGAGTAGTCCGGGAATATCCGGATGTCTTTGAGGAGGTGAAAGGCTTACCTTCGAGGCGGGAAATAGACTTCCGCATATATCTTGTGGATAATGCAATGCCTGTAGCTTTACGTGTCAGACACATGGCTCCAAAGGAGGGAAAGGAGCTCAGTAAGCAGGTTAAAGAACTTCTCAAAAAGGGATTCATTAGACGGAGCATTTCAGAATGGGGTGCTCCAGTGGTGTTCGCAACCAAAGTGGACGGTTCGCTTCGCCTTTGCGTCGACTATAGGGAATTAAACAAATTGACCAAGAAAAATAGGCACCCTCTTCCCTGAATCGACGATTTATTTGATCAGCTTGTAGGAGCGTCGGTGTTCTCCTAACTTGATTTGGCAACTGGGTTCCATCAGTTGAGAGTAGCTGAAGACAACATTGATAAGACGGCGTTCAGAACCCCAGACGGTTTCTTCGAGTGGCTTGTCATGCCTTTCGGCTTGACAAACGCACCCGCTTATTTCGTAGACCTAATGAGCAGGGTGTTCAGAGAATTCCTCAACAAATTTGTGGTTGTTTTCTAGATGATATCTTAATCTTCTCAAAAAATGAGGAAGAACATGCTCAGCATCTGAAAGAAATCATGGATACTCTCCGTGCACATCAGATAAAGCCAAATTCTCCAAGTGCCACTTTTGGAGAAAGGAAGTAAGATTTCTAGGACATATAGTGTCCAAAGAAGGGTTGACTGTGGACCCGGCGAAAGTGGTGGCAGTGCAATATTGGAAGACATCAAGAAATGCAACCGAAGTTCGAAGCTTTCTTCGACTAGCCGGTTTTTACCGAAAATTCATTAGGGATTTTGCATAAATCTCAGCTCCACTCACAAGGCTAACAAAGAAGAATCTAGCATTCGCTTGGGATTTAGACTGTGACATTGCTTTCCAACGATTAAAAAGTGCTCTTACAACCGCTCTAGTTCTAACTCTGCCTGACAGAAGCGAAATGTTCACAGTATAAACAGATGCATGTGAAACGGGACTAGGCGCTGTTCTAATGCAAGGAGGAAGGGTAGTAGCTTATGGTGGAAGACAATTGAAAGTTCATGAAAAGAACTACCCAACCCACGATCTGGAGTTGGCCGCCATCGTCTTTGCGCTTAAGTCTTGGCGCCATTATCTCCTAGGTGAAAAGTTTGAATTATACACCGACCATAAATCGTTGAAATATCTCTTCTCGTAGAAGGATCTTAACTTGAGGCAGCAAAGATGGATGGAGTTTCTTGCTTCGTA
Source organism: Allium sativum (assembly GCA_030737875.1). Taxonomy (NCBI): domain Eukaryota; kingdom Viridiplantae; phylum Streptophyta; class Magnoliopsida; order Asparagales; family Amaryllidaceae; genus Allium; species Allium sativum. The sequence goes on along the minus strand of CM060910.1, from coordinate 194,395,430 downwards.
TGACTTTGAAATTTCCTATGCTCCCGGCAAAGGCAACGTAGTAGCAGATCCGTTGAGCCGAAAGAAACTGACCTTAAGCCCGCTCTTTGTGGAAAGGCAAAGCCTGGAGTATATAGCCAGTTTTAACTTTAGGCCCTCCTCGGATTTTGTACTGGGTTTTCTAGCATCTCTCGAAGTACACCCTACTCTCTTGGACTCAATAGGGGCTGCACAACGTGAAGACCCTTAGCTTGTTGATGTGATTGATAAACTTATTAGGGGTGAGGCTTCTAGTCACATCAGTAGATACACCATCGATGATAAGGGTTGGCTGAGGCGAGATGGGAGATTATGCGTCCCACAAGTAAGGGAGTTGACAAAGAAGGTTCTCGAGGAAGCGCATCATTCCAAGATGACTATACACCCTGGCGGTGATAAGATGTACAAGGATATAAAAAGAACTATCTTTTGGAGCGGCATGAAGCAGGACGTGCAGATTTCGATTCTAAGTGCATGACCTGCCAGCAGGTCAAGGCGGAACAGAAGAAGCCTGGAGGACTACTTCATCCTTTAGAGGTCCCACAGTGGAAGTGGATAGCATTTCAATGGATTTCATTGATGGACTACCTAGGTCGAGAAGAGGCAATACTAGCATTTGGGTAATAGTGGATAGACTTACTAAGAGCGCCCACTTCATACCTATCAAAAGCAGAAGGACTGTCGCATCTCTAGCATCTCTTTATCTCAAGGAAATAGCTCGACTCCATGGGATACCCTCCAGCATTGTTAATGACCGAGACCCTATCTTCACAAGTGAGTTTTGGCGGAGTCTGCAAGAAGCTGTAGGCACACAGTTATGTTTGAGCACGGCCTATCACCCCCAAACCGATGGCCAGACGGAAAGGGTGAATAGAGTTTTAGAGGATCTTTTAAGACTTTGCGTTCTTGACTTTGGAGGGACGTGGGAGGATCACCTTCCTTTAGTAGAATTTGCCTACAACAACAGCTACCAAGCTACCATAGGCATGGCACCCTTCGAAGCCTTGTATGGAAGACCGTGCAAATCACTAACTTGTTGGTGGGAGTCTACAGATAAGCTTATACTTGGGCCAAACATGGTTCGAGAGACTTCGGAGAAAGTGGACTTGAAACGTAGGAGAATGAAGACTGCCCAAGACAGACAGAAATCCTACGCCAACAATAGAAGGACCGACCTTGAGTTTGAGGTTGGGGACAGGGTTTTCCTTAAGGTATCCCCTTTAAGGAACTTCGTTCACTTTGGATCCGCAGTAAAGCTAGCACCAAGATTTGTAGGACCGTTTCCTATCATCGAGAAGGTTGGGAAGATGGCCTATAGATTAGAGCTACCCAAGAGACTGGCCGGAGTTCACAACGTCTTTCATGTTTCTCACCTCCGGAAGTGTTTGCATGAGTCTGCGGAAGTGGTGGAACCTAGCATTCTAGAAGAATCCGAAGTGGAACGTGAAGCAACTGTGAGGAGAGTCCCAACCCGCATCTTAGGAACTGAAGTGGAAAAGCTACGCAACCGCGAAGTCAAACTCGTTAAAGTTCAGTGGAGCGATGCCGAGGAAGACGCTACTTGGGAAACTGAGGACATAATACGCGCTGCCTACCCTCTTCTTTTTAAGGGTACATCTTTGATCTCTCTTTTTCCTTAAGTTATGCTTTATCTATCTTTCTAGGTATATCTCCTCGGTCCTTTTCCTAACTCCTTAGGTAGAAAACAAATGGATGCAAACATGTATTTGAAAACATGTTATGGATGATGGCTGCAAATGATTACTAGTGGTTGCTCGTGGATGCATATACACACACACCCTAGGTTATAGATCGGCTCAGTCACTTCATATTGCATATGCATATATGTATTCACATTTGTATATGGTTGAAACTTGATATGCTGTCATATGGTCGTCGCATTTGTATGAATAGTTGTGCACTCCTGTAGAATTATGAGTAGGAAAAATTTGCATACATAATGGATTCATGACACTTACATGATTCGCATTAAGGAGGTCAACTGAATCAGTAGACCGCCTAATTTCTGCATTAGATAAGGACATGTACACACACTATGCATATGATCATGAAGCATTAGAAGTCTTTTAAGGATAGTGGACGCCTATGTTTGTTGGTTGAGTAGATGGACTGTTGGATGGTAGGATATACATTCTTCCTAACTTGAAGACTTCGGAGACGAAATCTTATTAAGGGGGGGGAATGTTACGCCATTGCGTTCCTCTCGGAATTCTGCTTGAGATAGAGTCCGAGTTTGCGCGAATCGGATTCTGTATGAAGGAGTTACGACCTTCGGAAGTTTCAGAATAAAATTTAAATTCAAACAGCTCAGTTTAAAATTCGAAATTCGAAAAACAGGTTCAAACTGGGCTGGGCAGGAAAACTCCCGCCCAGAGATGAGGTCGACCATAGGGTCGACCATGGTGTCGACCTGGCCACCCCGGGTCGACCATAGTGTCGACCTGGGTGTCGACCTGCCAGTCGACCTACCTGGTCGACCTGGCTGGCTAGGTCTGGCTCTGGCTCGAATTTCTGTGGCTCGATGTGTCACTAGGGCTGACATGTCACCTCTTGATTGGCTCTTTGAACTTTGTATGGTCTAGATTCCTCCTGTCTTCATCTGACGGCTCAAAACAATTTAAAAATCTATAAATACACCCTAAGTCTCAACTAAAAATTCACACAAAAAAATAAGATGGGAGTCGTCATGCTGCCAGGAAGGAATTGAGCATAGCCATCAAGAGAGAAAAGCCTAGAGACGAATCAAATTAAGAAGAAGATTAAAATTTAATCAAATTAATCAACGCAACGTTAATCTACCCAAAGGAGCGCATCTCAATTTCAGAATACAGAATCCAGAATTCAAGATTCTGCATTCGTTGTAAGTATAGTGACCTTTCAGAATATGAATAAAAACTGTGATGTGATTCGATGTAAATGAAAATAGAATTGTGTTATTGTATGAATATGATATAAATTCTATGTGTTGTAATGATTTTGTCATGACTTGTGTATTGATATTTGTGGCCTAAATTGATTGATGCAAGCCTATTGAACAATTGTATATGAAAACAATGGCACTTGCAAGTTTGTGGCAAAAACTAGAATTTGATCCCTTTATGTTTATGCCTATGGCATGGACTATATACATTCACTAAGTCTAAATTAAGGCTTATGTAAACATGTTCTAGATTTGAGACCTTTTATGCCTACATGACCCGAAACCTATGATATCATTCTTATGTTTATTTGCAAGTATAATTGGATCTATGTTAAGTATCATTTGGGTTTCATAAACTATGCAAGTTCATGTTGGAATAGGCTATATGATTAGATGTTAAAATTGGACATTTTGGTGAATATACAACATGCTAGTTTTGTGGTTGACATTATGCCAAGTTAAACATGTTCAAACACAAGTTTGTATAAGCCTAAACTATGCCATTTCATATGTCACCTACTTAGTTATACTTTGATTTGAATGCAAGTTCACATGACCCATAATTTATGTTGGATGAATCGCTAAATTGCAAGTTCATGCGCCACACACCTTTATGTATTGTAAATGTTACATGTGCTTGGTTTCCCCTTTTCTCACGTTTATAAAGTTGGGCTGAATTGTGTCGAGCCCAACATTTGTTATAATGTTGCGAACGTACAAACGAGTTTATCTGTGGCTTTTACTTATAAACCTCCACCAAAGTTAAGGCATTTCCTTTGTGAGTGACCTTAACGGAGGTGGGGTGTTTCAATATCTTGAATATTATATCACATATCCTTGCGTTAGATTTCCTTAAAATAAATTATTCCTTAAGATCGGCTTCCTTTAATTTCACCATGTTTCCTTAACATTTCACTGTTCTATGGTAACATACCATTGCTTTTTATCCTTGCAATAATCAATATGTTTTTAGAGTTTTAGTTCATAAAAATGTACATTAGTTAGCATTTTGAAAACGATTATGAAATTACGTTATTCATGAATATATTAATTTTTTGACAAGAGTACAATCGAAAGTAATTTTACTGCTTTTTCAATTATTTATATAAAAAATACTGTCTTTTGTTACAGCTAAATGCAGCTAAATTATATGTTACTAATACTGTATTATATTTCCTTAACCACATCATTCCCTGGTGACGTTAAATCTCCTTAACTTTATTTTATTTCAATTTGATATTTGTTATTTCTTGCAGTTTTAGATGATCAGTAGTAAAGTAATTGCATTCACATTTAAGAAACTAATGTGAAATTTGGCATAATTATGGATTGTTTTCTATAAAAAGCTTTGTTAATTTAGCATTATGTCAGTATGAAACAATTTCAATCTCATGGGTAACTGACTACCTGCAAATCAACTTCAAATTCATTTTTGGTTAATGCGTTTTTTAGTAGAACAGTAAATGGTATTACAATTTTTGATTCAATAGACAATTGTAATTTAAAGCAAGAAGATCCAGTTACATATTATAAAAGAGCAACACACTAAATTTACATTACACACTACTTAAATCTTGGTGGGCCAAATGTACAGAAGTAAATTTTGTGCAAATAGCATCCTATGAAATTATCACCAATCATTGTAATATCAATGAATATTAAATGTTTAGACGTGTTCATATTGAAACTATGTTAACAAAAAAAGAATTAATTGAAACCCATAATTTAACAAGTTTGAAAAATAACAATAATGAAATAGATGTATTCATAAAACATTCTATGACAACAGAACTTCTACGAAAAACAGGTCTAATTATTTGGGATGAGTGCCTACGCAACATATATTTTATTTTGAGGCAGTTGACCGTACTCATATTTCTATCATTATTGTGTTCAACCAATGCAGATTAACACATATATGGTTGTTTAATTCATCATTTCTTACATATATCTTTTCATCAACCCAATAGAGATACATAAAATTTGATATTGTTTACACTACGTGCAAACTGTACCTACTCGCTATACATGCATCATTTACTTCTTGCTATAAAATTTAGTTTCTATAGTAGAATCCTAACATATATATATATATATCATTTACATTATATATTTTGATATTATATGATATGTTGTCACCGCTTATTCATAAATGCAAACTACAACACTCGAAAGTTTATACTTCCGTGCATCGCACGGGTTTCCACTTGGAACAAATAATAAATACAGGAAGTACAAGAGATAGATAAAAGGTTAACTACTACAAGAGATAAAACTCCACGTAGAGAGCACAATAACTACAATACAGATTGTAGTTTAGACTAACACTTAAACCAAGAAGGACAGATCACTTGAAATGAGGAGAACTTGACCTTGACCAAAATCACAAATCAACATAACATGTAACATGTAGAGCATTACAAGAGCCACAAGGTGACTCAGAAGTGGCTTAAATCCTTTTATCCAGTCAATGACGAAATGTTGACCTTTCAACAATTCAATTTTTTTGCTTCTTTTGAGTTGTGTCAGAGGCCTTTAGCTCATTGTTTTTTTAAACAATAAAAGGTTTCCCATTCCATACAAACACAAGCTATTACAGATTACAAAACGAAAAACAGAAAAGCAAACCAAAAGAAGCCACAAGCTCCACAAACAAATACAACACAACACAAAAAATAAATAGCACACAAGACAAAAACAAACAAACATAGCAAAACAGACTACGTATCACCAATGTTGAGCACCGCCTCAATCCAAAAAGCCGCAGAAGCAGGACTCCAAGAACTGCAGCAAACAAGAACCAATATCAAGCAGCAGAGCTACGCTGAACAAACATAGCCAGGCTCCCCCTCAACCAAAGACAAAGCAACAACCATTCTTCAAAAGAAGGAAACCCATAGAGCCTCGAAAATCCAAAACCTCCAAAGGCTCGGAACAGACCGCTCATAGTATAGAACAAGCCGAAGTATAATAAACCTCCACACCACAAACTACCAACACAATCATCCCTTTGGCTGTTGAAGACGAGACACAAGCAGTAGTTCACCGAAAGGTGATGAACACGCTACTTAGAGAGAGATAGACAGCTTACCAGACATAGGAAGATGTGACACGATGTAGGTCATGGTAGAAGGCGATACTGCACTCCAATAGAAAAACAGAGTTTAGCAGCGAAATCTGAACCAAGTCAATAAGATGAAGACCTTCGATATGGGCTTAATATAAGCAGGAAGATGGAAAACAGGTTGAAAAGCAAGGGGACCTGCAGCATGAAGCACAAAAACCACGCAAGGGGAAATAACAGAGGCACCGATCCACAATGAGATCAGTGCACAGACTATAGAGCGAAACAACCCCAACCAAAGCCAAAAGAGACAATACATAAGCACGAAAGGCCCGCCATAGCAGCAAAGAAAGCCCGAGCGCAAGAAAAATCAGATTTGAGAAGAATAGCACAACCAGCCAACTGACTTTGCTGAACCAGCAAACCCTACCTAAGAGGGGCTCAAGAGCATCAACGATTGAAGAAAAAAACAACGATTTACAGATCCGAGCGAGAAAGCAGAACGGTTTGAGGATCAAGCGGTTTCAAAATTGGTGATAGGAGAAGGAAATAGGAAACAACAAAAGGAAAAAGAGAAACAAAATCAGGGAAAACAAAGCAAAAAACAGTGGAAGAGGAGATTAGGTTGATGGAGGACGATACGCGATGATGGAGGACGATACGCGATGATGGAGGGAAAGAGATGAGAAGACGAAAAGATCTGAAGGAAGAATTGGTGGCGGCAGAAACCCTCCCCCATTAATGGACTTTCAAAACAGCGAGCTTTTTTTTAGCCCCTTTTTCCACTAAAATACCTCATGATTAATCATACGGTGCCTTTAGCTCATTGTAACTGAGAGCATCTCAAAGTGGAGAGTTAGAGGTGTTGTGATATATACCTTTTGGTAATGAATATCAATATATTCAAATATAAATTACATATGGATTATTAATCAAAGGTTATCACATTAATCAATACCTCTGAGACTATATAATTCAAGGCAAATTCTATTTAAACCCATAAACTTGCTGAATATAACCATGTTTTTGTAAAAAAAAAAAAAATATGATCAAACTGCCCTACTTCATTTTTTTTATAAATTTGTCAGCACACCTCATAGGGCAACTACGTGGTACCTTTATGGCACCACGTAGGACCACTACGTGATACCATGAAGGAATCATGCAAGGGCACTACGTGATATCATAAAGTCACCACGTAGTTGCTCTACGAGGTGTCTTTGAGGCACCACGTAGGATTTCTATGTGCGAGGGCAAAATTGATTTTTTTTAATTATGCACGGATAAACCCAGCAAAAAACTGGATTTTATTTTTTTCTTTCAATGTTTTATCGGTATACTCAGCAAGATTATGAGTTTGAATAGAATTTGTCATTAATTAAATGTTAACATAACGTAAGAGAGAAAAGACTGGATATAGCCTTAATTGTGTGCTTGGATATGTTTACTATTTTCGTGTCACATGGTAAGTTGGTCTTTCATAGCTTTTTACTGGCAAAGTATAGTAGGGATCAATTAGTAATCATAGACGTTATAAAATAACATATAGTTGAAGATATAACAACCAACAAAAGAGTAAGAATTCTATGTTTCAAAATTTTGAAATAGAATTCCAACTTTTTGAGGTTTATATAACTCAATATTGAACAGTTGGAAGGTTAGATGCATTCATATATTCAACTTTACTAATCGAGAACCGTATCATTTTGACTTTCTTTGAATGATTTATTTTAGAAAAATGTTGGTGAAATAAGCAATAAACATCAAAACAAATATTATTTTACAAACCAGGGACTGAAAGTGATAAGCCTGACTCGTCTCATAGAGATATGATGTATTAACAGGTGCAACTAACACAATCCGAACTTGAAAATAGACCAAAATGTAATTAGCTGGAAGTATTACTGGTAAGAACTACAATTAATACGAAGAGTAACGAATACCCTATAAATCATAAGATGGTTTTCAATATGTCTTTTAATTATTTATTTTTTGATATAGAAGTATCATTAGCTGAAGATATGCTAATGCTAGCCGAGTATAAGTATAACACGATTAGTGAATACCAAACTGCTTTTATAGCTAATATCAGATATGTCATGGGTAATGAAGGGAGAGTCTCAGAATAGGATAGTCAATACTATTTAATATATATGTTCCAAAATTTCATTAATATTTAGCTGAAGAAACCTCATATACAACATCGGTATGGTCATGCCAAACGAATTCAATGATGAAGTAGTAATGAAATTTTAGTTAAACAAAACAATAGCTTAAGGAGCAAAGATAACTGATGATAAATGGTTGTCTTGTGTATTATTGTCAATATTTTCTTTTTTAACAAAAAGCAAAGTGTACAAGATAATTTAATTAAGTTCAACTGAATCACTTGATTATTAAATGAAACCTTCAAGAAATAGGAATATAATAAAAATGTAAACAAGAAACATGGAGAAAAGCATATAAAAATATATTTTTGAAAGAAATATAAGAAGGGAAAAGATTCAAAAGAAAGCTTTACAGGTTTATTCATGCTTCGGCACTGTAACGTTTCCTTGTAGGATATAACACCTTGCCCAAAGATGATTCCCATTGATTATGAGTTTAGCCTTTTGGGCTCCAACCAGTACTTGAACAAATGTAGAGAGTTTATAAAAGTAGAGGTGGAGGTTGGTTGATTCAGCTAGTTTGAACGTAAAAAAACTCAAACCGAATTAAAATCGATTTTTTTTCAAATCGAACCGAATTAATTTCGGTTAATTTGATCGGAAACCGATTTAATCGAACTTGAAGGATGTACTATAATTCAAATGATGGATTCACTCAAAGTAAAACATAAACTCATGTTTGAAAAAACTTTATGCAGTAAGTTTTATGTTTATGATAAAATTTGATCAATTTGCAACAAATGTCTTTGTACTATATAAATAAACTAATTATTTAAAGTACTACAGTACCACAAAATTAGATAACAAATTAAAAGTTCGGTTAATTCGGTTAAACCGATAACCAAAAAAATTATTTTACAAACTGAATTCAAACCAATTTAGTTTTAAAATCGACCAAACCGACCAAAATGAAAAAGTTTGCTCGGTTAATTCGGTTTGAACCGAATATTGCTCACCCGTATATAAAAGGAAGCATATTGTAGAGGCTTTTTTTCAACTGATGGATGGACATTCATGGACTCTACATCACAATAATACCAAGGGTTGGGCGCGGTTCGGTTCGGCGCGGTTCGGAGTCCAAACCGCTTCCGCACCGCATCAAACGGTTGATCAAAAATACAAGCCACTATATTAACCATTCAAACAATTCGGTTTGGTTTTGGTGTAATACGGTTCGGTTTTTGTTTGATCTGGTTTGAACCCGTATTAAATATGAAATAAGAAAATTACTTCTATCAATAATCAATTTATGATTGTATGATATTGTGTCACTTAAAGTTTAAAACACGGGGTGTTATCCAAAAAAATGATATGGAAACTAATATACTGAAACTATAATCTTTTCCTTTGAGATAACGATTATTATTAATTTAACAACAACATACGGTGAAAATAGAATATATATTGTAAAAATAAAAAATCAGATAGGAATTAGTTAAATTTTTATCATAACACTACCAATGTTGGTATGCGGTTCGGTCCAATTTAATGCGGTTGGATCAACAGTTCAAATCGCAACCGAACCGTATAATGCGAGTCGGTTCGGCTTGAGGTATTCGCTTTAGAAAGAGAATTTAGTTCGGTTTTCCGCACCGTATTTGCGATCTGGTCTGGGCGGTTTCCGCATTGCGATGCGGTTTATGCCCACCCCTAATAATACCTTTTAAATTCAAATTTCTACAAGCTATTCTGTACAAATATAAAATATAAAATTAACTTTTGATTCTTAACCCATAGATACATGTACATTGCACTTGTAAATTGCATTATTCTACGATAGAATAGGTTACATAATTCACATTAAACCACTAATGCGCCTAACTTCAGACTAACTAGAAGGTTCATTTATATACAATTATTGATTTATGTCCCTTAAATAGACCAAAATTGAACCATAAGGGCATGCAGAGAGCTAATCCTTTGTTCCTCTATACCCAACCAATAAGAATCCCTAATTTTTATCTTTTTACAATTAAGTCCAGAAATAAAAGAGGGTTTAATTGAAAAAGGTGGAATTCAGGGGATGCTGATTGGTTGGGTATAGGGAGACATAGAATTTTGGGGACAGGTGAATTTATTTGTGGCAGGTAACCATGAAAGTTAGCTGCAGTACTTCTAATGTTCAGCAAAGCACGTATTCTAATACATACAACATACTCATATATAAGAAGAACGATGCTAACTACAATTTATAATATTGATGTAAGGGAATATTGGATATACAAAATAAATAATTATGAATCGTTCCAAACTAGAGTTATCTCAATTAACATTTATTTATTGCACTAGCCAGAAATAAATTATAAAATTGTGGATTATTCCAGATCTGGATGTAAATATTTTGCTTTATATTACAAGTGTGACTAAAGAAACCAGTTTCCATATTATTAAAGGATGATTAATGACTATATTTCCCTAGGGTAAGAGTGCCTTTTCAATGAAGGACTGGTACTGTATTAAAGCAAGGACCCTGTAGGTTATAACTATGAAATTAAATGCGATGAATTAATGTTTAAATACGCAAAATGATATGACTCATTAGCTAGAACTCACTCTTAAAAGCTAGCTTGTAAGGAGAGGGTGCCTAATGACCTATATATTAGGCAATATTTTCCATATTTGTGGTATAAGACATATCATTTCACCGTTCTTCGAAAGTCCGACGTCCGCGTTGGCCTACTCTATCGACACTGACCCGAAGGTAGCCCTTTTCTCTTTGGATGACTTCACTCACCTATCAGTATTTTAATCCAACCTATAGGTCATTCCTTCTCACAGCTCGAACTTCCGTCGAACGGCTCTCAATGAAAGCACCCGATGATACAACTCATTAGGTAGAACTCACTTTAAAAGCTAGCTTGTAAGGAGAGGGTGCATAATGACCTATATATTAGGCAATATTTCCCATATTGGTGGTATGAGACATATCACAAAACCAGAAGTTAGTGTTAGCGTAATTAATATTCTACTAAAGGGCAATATAGTCTTTTGTTTTATGTTTTGCCTATATATAAAGGTCTTTTGTGTTATTTTAGGTTTAAGGCTTTCTCTTCTATCAGCCTCTGCTCTCAATGTATTTTGTTTTTCATTAATGTTATCATGGTATCAGAGCCTCTTCTTCTCTGTTGGTGATTTATCTAAATCAGTCGATCCCTAATCTCTGAAGAACAAATCCGTCGTTCTCTGCGCCTAGTACAAAGTCATCACTACCCAAATACTGCTGTTCCGCCGTACAAATCCTATACCACCGATCTCCAAAGTCATCTCTACCCTAATACCGTCGTTTTCAAATCCTAATATCCAACGTTCAAAACCCGAATTCCATCGTAGCAAGACCCAAATCCATCACCAGACCTGAAGCACCTAAAGCAACCCCCTCCTGTACAGAAACAAAGCTCCGAACTGAATTTGCTACCGACCCCCTCCTGTAACCTCCTCCGCCTGCACGTCCTTGGAAGGCCTCTAGTCGAACTTTGTTTAATAAAAGAACGAAACCTGGACTCTTGTATCTTCTTTCCCACCTCCTTGCCACCATTTCTTCCCTGACGTCTTTCAACTTTGCTGTGTTGTGATCTTTTCCTCCAAAGCAGAACTGTGGGTGTATTTGCTACAAAATATTTTGCATTTTCTTTTGATTGCTCTAAAAAAAAAGTGCAAAATAAAAGAACAGATCTTGGGTAAAGGAACACCTTGCCACTGAGCTAAGCCACCAAAGTATTTTCAGATCCGAAGTATTTTGTTGTCTTTTGTTCTGCAGCCACAGAAGTAAGAACCGTGGATCCAAGAGTTGTGGAGTTTTCAGATCCAAAAAAATTTGCTGACCTGAATTTCTTTTTGAGTTTGTTTTTTTTTTCTCTGTGTTGAATTGGAAAGTTGGTTTTTTCTCTCTGAATTTTGTTATTAAAATGGCAGTAAGTAGAGATAATTCGCTTCAAGCAGATGGTAAAAATTATGCATATTGGAATTCTGTCTATTCTTCCTTAGATCCATCAATGATTGAACAATTTCAGAATTATGTGTATTGGAATTCTGTCTATTCTGCTTTAGATCCATCGATGATTGAACAATTTCAGAAGTTCTTTGCATCTCAGCCACATGCCATATCAGCTTCGTCTCAAATAGGTTTGTCATCTAGTTCATCAGGTATATCTTCTTCTACCTGGATTTTAGATTCTGGTGCTTCGAATCATATGTCACCTAATTTCTCCGATTTCACTTCTTTGGCTCCTAAAGTTTCTGTACCTGTCATGAGTGCTAGTGGTACATCTATGCCCGTGCAAGGTGTTGGTTCAGTCATTACACCTTCTTTGTCATTATCCAATGTCTATCACATTCCTAAACTTACATTAAATCTTGCTTCTGTTGGTCAAATTTGTGATAATGGCTACTTGGTTTCTTTTTCTTCTTCTGAATGTTATGTTCAGGATCCAAAGTCTCAGAAAGTGATTGGGACCGGCCATAGAGAAGGAGGACTTTATGTATTAGATCAGCTCAAAGATCCTAAGATTTCAGAGATTGCAGCTTCTGTTCCAGGTGTGGATGTTTCGTCTTTTCGTTTGAGTCAGTCATCTTCTATGTTTTATTTGTGGCATTCTCGTCTGGGCCATGTATCTAAGTCTCGATTGCAATTCTTAGCATCTACAGGAGTTTTGGGAGAATTGAAAACTCATGACATTTCTGACTGTAGTGGTTGTAAACTTGCAAAATTCTCTGCTTTACCTTTTCCCCAAAGTAATACAGTTTCTACTGCACCTTTTGATCTTATTCACTCTGATGTTTGGGGACCCTCTCCTGTTTCTACAAAGGGAGGCTCTCGTTACTATGTCTCTTTTATTGATGATTACACTCGTTATTGTTGGATTTATCTTATGAAACGTCGTTCAGAATTTTTTGGCATCTATAATGAGTTTCGATCTCTTATTAAAACTCAGCATGGAGCTGTTATTAAATGTTTCAGATGTGACTTGGGAGGAGAATATACTTCTCATGCTTTTAAGGAACTTCTTGCTTTAGATGGCACAATTTATCAGACTTCTTGCACTGATACTCCTGAACAAAATGGGGTTGCTGAAAGGAAACATAGACATATTCTTGAGACTGCTCGATCTCTTTTATTGTCTGCTAGTGTTCCAAGTGAATTTTGGGGAGAGGCAGCTCTTACTTCTGTTTATTTGATTAATAGAATTCCTACTTCTCATAATTCTGGCTTGTCCCCTTATGAAAAGTTGTATGGTTGTCCACCAGATTATTCTTCTCTTCGTGTTTTTGGTTCCACATGCTTTGTCCTTCTTTCTCATGTCCAACAAAGTAAACTAACTTCACGGTCTGCTATATGTGTTTTCCTTGGTTATGGTACAAGACAAAAAGGATATCGTTGTTTTGATCCAGTCAGTCACAAGCTATATATTTCTCGTTATGTTGTTTTTCTTGAACATATTCCCTATTTTACTATTCCTGATCGTACTCACAATATATCTATGTCTGATATTGTTCATATTGATCCTTTCACTGCTGATGATGATGAGCTACTTCCTGCTGAAAATCCAGACACTTCCATTGACTCAACAACCACCCAATCACCTTCTGAGACAGTAGATACTAGTGAACGTCGATATCCTATCCGAAATCGTCAGCCTACTAGGCGACCTGATTTTGAATATTCTTGTCTTTCCAGTTCATTTTCTTCATTTCTTGCTTCTATACATTGTCTCTCTGAGCCTTCATCTTTCAAAGATGCGGTTCGTGATCCTCTTTGGCAACGTGCCATGGCTGAGGAGCTGACTGCTCTTCATCAGACTCATACTTGGGATTTAGTACCTCTTCCTGCAGGAAAACATGCTATTGGTTCTCGTTGGATTTATAAGATTAAAACTAAAGCTGATGGATCTATTGAAAGGTATAAAGCTCGCTTGGTTGCTAAAGGATATTCTCAAGAATATGGTATGGATTATGAGGAGACTTTTGCTCCTGTTGCAAAAATGACTACAGTTCGAACTCTTATTGCGGTTGCTTCTGTTCTCCACTGGAATATTACTCAAATGGATGTTAAAAATGCCTTTTTGAATGGAGATCTTCATGAAGTAGTCTATATGGTTCCTCCTCCTGGTATTGATCATCAACCTGGTGAAGTCTGCAAACTTAGGAAAGCTCTTTATGGTCTCAAACAGGCTCCCCGTGCTTGGTTTGAGAAATTCTCTGCTGTGATTACTTCTCTTGGTTTTTTCCCGAGTAACCATGATTCTGCTTTGTTTGTTAAGTGTACCTCGGCTGGTCGAATTTTGCTTTCTCTTTATGTTGATGATATGATTATTACAGGCGATGATGTTGTTGGAATTAACTTGTTGAAGTCTGAGTTGACTCGATGTTTTGCTATGAAAGACTTGGGTCCCCTTCGTTACTTCTTGGGTATTGAAGTTGCTTCTTCTCCAAAAGGTTATCTTCTTTCTCAATCTAAGTATATTTCTGACATTTTTGAGCGCGCTCGTCTCTCAGATAATAAGACTGTTGATACTCCAATTGAGCTCAATGCTCGATACTCTATTACTGATGGATCTCCATTGCCAGATCCTAGCCTTTATAGAACGATTGTTGGAAGTTTGGTTTATCTCACTATCACTCGCCCTGACATTGCATATGCTGTTCACATAGTCAGTCAGTTTGTTACTTCTCCTACTACAGTTCATTGGGCTGCTGTTATTCGCATTTTGAGATATCTCCGTGGCACTCAGTTTCAGACTCTTTTGCTTTCTTCTACTTCGTCTTTAGAGTTATGTGCTTACTCTGACGCAGATTGGGCTGGTGATCCTACTGATCGCAAATCCACTACTGGCTTTTGTATTTTCCTAGGAGATTCTCTAATCTCTTGGAAAAGTAAGAAGCAGGATGTTATATCTCGGTCTTCAACAGAGGCAGAATATCGTGCTATGGCTTCTACTACTTGTGAAATTGTTTGGCTACGATGGTTGCTTGCTGATATGGGTGTTTTCTTGCGACGACCAACTCCTTTGTACTGTGATAATAAAAGTGCTATTCAGATTGCTCATAACTCCGTCTTTCACGAAAGGACCAAGCATATTGAGATTGACTGCCATATTACTCGCCACCATCTTCAGAATGGCACATTGACATTACCGTTTGTCTCTTCCTCCTTGCAACTTGCAGATTTGTTCACTAAATCTTTGTCATCTTCACACTTCCGGTTTCTGACTGACAAACTCTCGATGCTCATTGCTATCGCATCATGAGTTTGAGGGGGGATGTTAGCGTAATTAATATTCTACTAAAGGGCAATATAGTCTTTTGTTTTATGTTTTGCCTATATATAAAGGTCTTTTGTGTTATTTTAGGGTTAAGGCTTTCTCTTCTATCAGCCTCTGCTCTCAATGTATTTTGTTTTTCATTAATGTTATCAGTTAGCACCCCTCTAATCAAGAAGAATTAGAATACCTAAATATAAATCACTAATTTGAGTGGGATCCATCGGTTGCCTCCTAGTCTTTGGGTCATTGCCGCCTAGTAGAGATAAAATTTTGGGGTCCCATCATGATCCTAGTTTCCTTTCACAGTGCTACCTTCGGAGGTTTACTGAACCACATTTTCTGACTGTTCCATCGTAATACGTAACTTAGGGATGCCCTATAATTTTTGCAGCCTAAAGCTGTTGCTTTCTCGTTTTACCAGAGAGCCGAATTTAGCAGAAGAAGAGAATGCACAGTGGAAGGAGGAGATAACAGAGAGAAATTACGATGGAAGACATATTTGTAGGTTTAGAGATTTGGACTAAGTTCGATTTGGAAAAGTTCAGAGATTTATTTGGGAAAGTGCAATGTATGAATTAGGGCTGTTATGGTAATGATAAATTTACCATTACCATACCAATTCCAAACCAGTGGAAAGCAATATCGAGCTGCATCGGTATACCGATTCTATTGGTATGTTAACGGTAAGTTTTACCATTGTTAAAGGTAAAATAGCGGTAAAGAAATGTCAATACCAGTGGTAACGATAAATTTACCAGTCATGTTAATTTTGTTTTTTTTTCACTATTTTAATGAATTCCAACCTCTGTTTTTTTGAAAGTTTATCATATTTTATGTAGATGCTATACAAATTTATTTAAGGATGATAATTCTTTTTGACTTTATTAACTTCAAAGTTTAAGATTAACAAAATTATTATATCATATTGTTGTAAATTTCTTGTGATAAGCTAAGTAAATTTTCTATGTCAATTAAAATAAATTTAAATATTTATGTAAACATTAATGGAGTTAGAATTAGTAAAAAAAATATTACTTTTTATCATTATAAAATTTTTAATGTGTTAATGTTTTAATAGCTTTATGTATTGGTAAATTTACTATTACCAGTTAATGGTTTACCAGTTTATCGGTATACGAATAAACATTTTACCAGCGGTAACAGTAGATTACCGGTATTCATTTTTGGCTTACCAATAGTATCGGTATGGTAACGGTTTCCTCGTATTAGTACCAGTTACCATTACCATAACAGCCTTAGTTTGGATGATGGGGTGTTCGAAAATTATCTATAATTTTAAGTTGGAATGGAATAAAAATATAAAGCAGGGTAACTTAGGTCCGTTTGATTTTGAATAGAAAGGGTTTTTTGAAAGGGTTATTTGGAAGGGGTATTTGACGGGGAAATATTACGAACGGGGAATGTGTTTTTTTTTATGAAAGAGGCAAATTGGAAGGCACAAAGTTATTACTTTATTGTTTTTGTATTTATCATTTTATTGTTTGTATTTGTGTTTTTATTTGTGTTTATGTTTCTGTGTGTTTATTGTCGAACAAAATAAATAAAATGCTGAATATTAATTGCAGAATTGAAAATTACATGATTGCAGAATTGAAATTGCAGAATTGAAAAACACATTAAATAAACATTTTTAATGCATTCCCGCGGCAACTAGTTTGTTTCGTATATTGTCTCGAATGATAGTAGTTGAAGACTTCATTGTCTGACTTTGGTTCATTCTGTGTATCATTGCAGAATACAGATTGCAGAATTTGAAATGCTAAAATAAAATACACAATATAGTGCAAAATTTAAAATGCTAAAATAAAATTGAAATACGATCCATTTGCTAAACTATATTATGATATAAGCCATAAGTGTAGACCTTTCGGCACATACATTCTCCATGTTCCAACGCATTAAAAGGTTCTCAAAAGCATAACAAGTATTAAAAGGTTCTCAGAAGCAACAGCCGTTCTCCATGTTCCAACACATACGGCCATACTCCAACAAAAAGCATACAACCATTCTCCATGTTCCAACGCATACAACCATACTCCACCAAAAAGCATACAGCCATTCTCCATGTTCCAATGCATACATGTTCCAATGCATACAACCATACAAGTGAAGTATTGATTTCGAGATGCAACATTAATTTGTTTCGCATCAGAATCCGCGTCGGACGCTTTAGACGCGAAAGCTTCCTTCCCAACTGCTCGTTATGAAGGGGCATTTCGTGTGGGTCCCACGTCGACGCGTCAGACGCTTCAGACGCGTCCGACGCGGACGTGAAATTAACGCTCCCATTTCGAAAATCAAACGCTGCCTTAATAAACTTGTATCTTCTGTAAGTTAGTGGACCATTTCCCAATTCACGTTCACCTGGACAAATCGACATGTCAGATGTTGTAAATTTTAGCGTAGATTTCACTGATGTAATATCGTATTCTTCCAAAAAAGTTTTAACTTGTAAGGTTTTTTCCAAAATTTTCGGTTGGATATAGTGAAGTTTATGCAAGTTGTGGTAAGTTGCATAAATAAAGAAAACACTTGAAAATAGTTAGATAAGGCATGCATTTTTTTTATTTTCTATAGTAGAAAACATGTTTTCTATTGAGGATGAATTATTGTCATATGTAGAAGGCTTTAGTTATTGATGATTGCTTGAAATAAGCAGACATCTTTTGGTCCCAACAGTCATATCCCTTTTTCATTTGAATTCAAATTCAAACAGTCAACATGTTATACTATCTTTTTGGATAAGGGTAGCCCCCCTAGGGCCATGGTTCTTTCCCATTAGCCCTTATGATCTGAGTGACCAGGTCGACTGTCGTTAACAAGAGCATTGCCCATCCTTGAAACCGTATCTGTAACACCCCGTAATTTTAACAACACTAAAGAGGACAAATTAAAAAATAATTAATTTAATATTTAGAACTAAGGGAAACAGATTGCGCCACTGAGTCCGCCTCAAAATTCTGGTCAAGATAGATTTTTGGTTTGCATAAAATGGACGTCGTATGAAGAAGTTATGAAGGTTTGAAGTTTGTATACGCGCAAGAGAATTATATATATATAGGTCCGAGAATTCAAAAATTAGGTCCAGAAGTTCAAAATCGTTCAAATCACAAAAAATAGGTGAGCGAGAAAAATCCCGCCTAGGGGAGTCGACCCCTTAAGGGGGGTGTCGACCTATGGGTCGCCCCCCTAAGGGGGATCGACCACCCTAGGGCAGACGTGGCAGTAGGGTCTGAGGGCTATAAATATGGCACCATTTCTCTTGTTTTCTACATTGAAAAATAATGGAGGACTAGATGTTGTCGGTGCCCAGACTGAATCAAACATTTTCCTTCTTCTGCAATCAAGTTAATCAGGTTATTCAAGTTTAGACATGTGATTCAACCTCTGCTATTCTCTTTCTATTCCAAACACTGTGAGTTTAAGTTACTTTTAGATCTCAATAATTAAAAGTAAAACCTGATATAACATTAACTTGGATCTATGCCTATGACCATTTGAATCAAATCAGATCTGCTATAACCTGTGTTTCTATGATGTTGTGACATGATTATGACTTATATCTAAACCTTCACCTATTCATCATGTCAGATCTGCCATTGTTTCAATGTTTAGATCACCTTATACATGTTCTATCATGCTTGTGGTTAGATTGGATTTGTTATTAGTTGGATATCTAAACCATTGTTTAGATCTTATCATGCCTATTATGGCATCCCTATTATGTTAGAATCAATTTTATTGCCATATGTTCATTAGATCTATTCCTATATGTCTATCTGTCACCATGCCACTATATGTTTATGCTTGTTTCTGCCATCGTACGTCAATTTTGCTATTATGTTCATTTATGTCCTCTTCCCTTTTTATTTTTTAAAGCTAGGCTACGCATAGGCATGTCGCTGAAATATGTGAACGCGTAAAATTGGGAACGAGGGGAAAACATTAGAATTTGGGCATAATTGGAATTGGGGAATTCTGGGACAACTTGAATGAAATACATGAATGTGAATTTGGGACACAAATTAACTCAAGATTATAAGACCTTAATTTGGGCATATAGTTCATTATGAACATAACTTGAGAAAGGGGCGTGAAAACCTAGAATGACATAGGTATAACTGAATAATAATGGAAATGCATAGAATTACAATAACTGAAATTGTAATTGTGCTTAGACACGAGGTTAGATTACACTTGTGGTGAAGTCTGCCCGGAACCCCCGGCATAACCAGAAACCACAAGTGGTGAATCTAATGCCAGGAGTCTAAGTGCATAAACAAGTGATGTGCTATGACATGAGGTAAAGCCCATTTTTTGGAATAAGTCTGCCTAGACTCGCCCAGCACATCCAACATCCACAAGTTGTAGGCTTAATGTGGGAGGTCTAGCGTATTACAACCATGAATGGATAAATGGCGATGAAGTGAAGTAAACAGGAAATGATAGTAACCTATTATAACTAATTACTTTAATAAGAATGTTATATAATTGGTAGACTTGTCCCAGGGACAAATGGAAATTAAAACATATGTTATAATAAAAAGGAAAGGAAGCTTATTAATAAACCTTAGTTAAGAAAACTAAGTTAATAAGTAAACAACGTCAAGTTGTAGTGATAGGTTTAACAAAAAACTTGTGAACTGAGATGAAGTATACTTAATTATATATTAAATAAAACATGTTATTGTAAATATGGAATCAGATAATGAATATTAAAGAGGGATTGATTACGATCCAAGGGTGGAAGATTGTAGATCACTTTCGTTAATTACAATCTAAAGAATAACGTGTGATGAGGCTTATTAATAAACTTAAATGAATTAAGTTATATTTATATGAAATTAATAAGCAAGTGAAACTTGGCAACTTGAAAAGAAGTCAATGCGAATAGGGATAACCTGTTACTCTGTAATACTTAACCCGTTTAAATCCATAGGGATTGTATGAGCATGATAACTTGAATAGGGGTTAAGTAAACTTGGTTGAAACAGTGGGAGTGTCAAGTGTATCTGAGATGGGTGGGTAATATTTGTATATAGGCCCACAAACTTAACCTATTGGGGTTACCGTTAGGTAAGCATAACCTCTAGAAAACCTATTGGGGTTATGTAATTAAAGACACCGTTAGGTAAGCATAACATGTGGAAATCCTAGTGGGAATGCAAGACAAAGGGGAGAGCTTGCATCATCTTGTGTGTGAGACCCATTTCAGTCAGTAACCCGTATAACAGTATCAAACGAGTACTCCGCCCTAGGTCAAAGTTGGGGCACACTCACTGGGCAAATGGTAAGAGATCCAAACGTGGAGGACGGTGTGGTCGGCGCAAACCGATCGAGCCATGTGCATGCATGGTCCGGGCAGAGGCGGATAAGACGACTGTGACACCTGTAGATATGGTTGTGCATATCATGGAGAAGAAGGGTTGCCACTTTAGAAAGCGATACCTCCTACTGTGGGGCCAGCACAGGATATCTACGCGGATTAGGGAGCTGATCGATTGAAGTAGTAATTAGGGTACATCTTGATATATGCCTAAGTCTACCAATTGGTATTTGTTGGGATCATCTTGTTCTAGTTATACTAGTATTGGTGCAGATTAATCATTAGAGAAGCATATACACTCTATCATACCTGCCTTTTGTGATATTATCTCTCTTATCCACTTTATATATCTATCATGATACTTTTACTTATTGATTTGCTAAAAGTAACTGGACTCGCCAGACTTTATGTTAGACCCTTTTTGTTTCCTCTTCTTTCTTCCGTTTCCCCCCAGGTTCTCAGGGAGGGAACACTCAAGCTTGATCAGGATTCTGCTATCATTTTGCTGGAGCTGCTTAGATATATTGCTGAAGCTCCTATCTTTGCTACTATGGATTTGTTTTTATTTGGGGATTATGCTTCTTTTATATTATACTCTGATGTTTTAAGTACAAGACATAAGTTTTTATGATGTACTGGTTTTTATGTAATTCAAAGATATGATGCTTTGAACCACGATGCTTTATGATTAATAAAGTTTGTTTTTACTCCGCTGCTATTTTATATATATCTTGTAATATTTTTGTTTCTGTTTACCTATAACGCTTCACGAAACTTAATGCATTCTCTAAATGAGTGACATTAACGGGCGTGGGGTGTCACACTTGGTCTGGGACATGTGCGTGCATGGTCCGGGCAGAGGGGAATAAGACGACGTGACACTTGTAGATATGGTTGTGCACATCATGAAGACGAAGGGTTGCCACTTTAGGAAGCGATACCTCCTACTGTGAGGCCAGCACAAGATATCTACGCGGGTTAGGGAGTCGATCGATTGGGGTAGTAATTAGGGTACGTCTTGACGTATGCCTAAGTCTGCCATCTAGTATTTGTTGGGATCATCTTGTTCTAGTTATACTAGTATTGGTGCAGAGTAATCATTAAAGAAGCGAATACACTCTATCATACCTGCCTTTTTTGATATTACCTATCTTATTCACTTTATATGCCTATCATGATACTTTTACTTATTGATTTGCTAAAAGTAACTGGACTCGCCAGACTTTATGTCTGACCCTTTTCGTTTTCTCTTCTTTCTTCCGTTTCCCCCGGTTCTCGGGGAGGGAATACTCAAGCTTGATCAGGATTTTGTTATCCCTTTGCTGGAGCTGCTTAGAGGTATTGCTCAAGCTCCTATCTTTGCTACTATGGCTATGTTTTTTTAGGGGATTATGCTTCTTTTATATTGTACTCTGATGTTTTAAGTGCAAGACATAAGTTTTTATAATGTACTAGATTTTATGTAATTCAAACATATGATGTTTTGAACCACGATCTTTATGATTAATACAGTTTGTTTTTACTCCGCTACTATTTTATACCTGTCTTGTAATATTTCTGTTTCTGCTTACCTATAATGCTTCACGAATCTTAACGTTGTTGACACGATTTTTGGTAAAAGCTGTCATACAAGAAATATCTGGATAACAGCATGCGCCGACACTGAAAACATCGTCAGTAGACATGAAGCAGTTTGACTGAAATTGCATCACAAACAAAAAATGGCCCAAAACTCCTATCAGACGACTTCTTTTGGGCCCGAAAACAACAATTATGGAGCTATGCTCCATAACTTTTGTAGCTCTTTGAATAAGCTTCAGATTGAGCTTTCGTTTGGCTCAATCAGACTTACGATTTGGTAGTTATGCCCGTTTCCATAAATTTGTGTAATCTGGCAATCGCTTGGATGAAGTGACGAAACATCAGAAAGTTCAGAACATTGATCGGCTCGTAGGACCCACTTTGGCTCGTGATCCACCTCGACTCGTGAGCAGAAACCTGAATCGCCCCCTTCTCGACTCGTGACGCGCCCCTATCTCGTGAAACCAACTCCGATCGTGGAGCTCAGGTGGACCACGACCCTCTTCCACGACCCGATCGTGGACACTAGCTTCGCCACTCCAGCTCGCGACCAGACATCAGCTCGTGAATAACACATCAATACCCGATTCCATGACCACGAACCGATCCCTGCATCTGATGATACACGCGTAGATCTTTACCTGTTCTCAAGGCTACTTCTGCTCCTACTTTCCCGGATCGGGTGTCACATACCCCATCACGAACTGGTCTTCTCAGAAGCTCTCCTACAGCTATAAATACACCATTTGAAGGTATTTTCAAGGATCTTTTGACTCTAACTCTTTACGTCTTCCACCATTGCTCTCTGCAAAACATTTTTAGCAGCAAAGGAGCCAAATTCCACACTACAACGCGAGGATTTCGTGTATAATCTTCATTTTTCTCACTTCTTTTTTAGTGTAAACACGAGGACTTCGTGTATAAACCAAGAGAATTGTACTTGTAACTTCTTAGGATTTAAGAAGAGATAAAGTGGATGTAGGCTTGGTTTGAGCCGAACCACTATAAAAATATCGTGTGTTCCCCATTTTTACCGCTTTTTCTTCTTTCCTGTGATCTGTGATCTGCATTTGGGTGTTAGGCCCAGATTTTGGTCTAACATTTTGGTGCGCCAGGAAGGGGGGCACACGATATCTTTAACTTCTGCTTGGATTTTTTGGCTATTGGATCAATGGTTAAAAAAAGAATGGTGGAACTTTCTCTCGTATTGAAGGTGCTGAGGCTAAAGGCACAAGAAACGAGGCAAGCCAGGAGGTTTCTCTCATGGAGATCCATCAGCATACCTGACCAGAGAAGAGTTTGATGGCGTTCTCGCTGAATTGAGAACCCAGATGGCAAAGCAATAGGTGTGATCGATGGGTTCTTCGCTCGGATGGATGGCAGGCCGAGCGGCAACTAACAACTCGCTGGAAATCAAGCCACTGAAGCAGCTCGTGCATCACATGGACTCGGGGGCAACCCCCTCACTCTTGGAAATGGTTAGGATCGACCAACTTCAACTCCGGTTCAAATGGATGTCAGAATTCAAGCTCCCACTCAACACCAGGATACGACTCATGAGGGATATCAGCAACCAGCTCGTGATGGGGCTCCAGGCAATCGGCTCGCCCCGTCGGTCCACGAACCGGTCTCACGACCCGACCTCCATGACCCAGATCCAGATACGGCTCGTGATGGTCACCCATGACCCACTCATGGTGCACCCCCTGGCTCACGAACCGATCCCAGCAACTCACTCCCAGCAGCTCATCGACAGCTTCCTTCTTTCATGCTCAACGCTGGGGGCACCAGCTCTGATCTTGGCAACTTGCAACAGCTTTTTGAAGGAAATCGGCTAGCGGATTTGATTAAATGCCTTTCGAGAGGCCGCAATTATCAGAATGACATGGATGATGTTAACCACACTCCTTTCACTCAGGAAATCAGGAATTCTTGTAATCCCCCAGATTTCAACTAGAGCCCTACAACGGCAGGACCGATCCTACCCTGCATCTGATGCAATACAAACGACATATGGAAGTTCAATCGGCATCGGAAAACGTCATGGCAAAGTGTTTTCCCCTCTTTCTGACTGATATAGCCGCTATGTGGATTTGGCAGCTAGAAACTGAATCGATCAACAGTTGGAACATGTTGGTCGCATGCTTCATTGAACAATTTCGGGTCCACATTGCACGTCCCAAGAACGTCATGTCACTTACTATAATCAAGCAGAGGCCCAGAGAAACTCAGCGTTCATTCCTGGAAAGATTCAACGTTGCAGCAACATCAGTTGATCGCCCTAAACCATCGTTGGTACTGATGGCAGCAGTATCCGGTGTCTTGGATAACTCAGAGTTCAAGAAGTCTTTGTACCGAGATCCACTGCGCAATCTCGGCGAATTCTACCTCCAAGCAGACAGATTTCCGCGGGAAGACGCAACTTCCGAGAAACACATTCTCGATGTCAACATGGTTAAAGACGGAGAACCATCTGATTCTGGAAATGGCAAAGGAAAAGCCGTCGTCAAGAACGACCGCAACACCTAGCCCCGGAGAGGGCCCATATACAAAAAATACACTGAACTCAATGCTCCATTATCTGACATCTACATGGACACAAACGGTGTTGTCTCCTACCCAAAGCCTCCCAGGAGGGAGCCATCGCAAAGAGAACGTGATTCTGGAAAGCACTGCATATTCCATGATATGGACGGTCATGACATGAACGACTGCAGACATTTACGAGATCTGATTGAGGAACGGGTTAGACGTGGAGAGCTGCCCGAGTATGTGAAACTACCAACAGCGCCTGCACCTACGCTGCCACCTCCTGCTCCTCGGAGAGGGAATGGCCCTGGATCGAGCTCTCGTGGGCTCATCATCAATTGATCTGGGTGAGATCAGCTTTCATTATCTACATTTCTTAGGCTTTAAGATTTGTTTTTGCTTTCATTAGGTTTTCCGATTGGTTGAATCGGAGTAAACTCGTACGGGGTTAGGATGTAACCCCAAAGCGTGCTCTGGACTCGGTTTCAAACCAATCAAGATTTGATTTGGTTTTGCATTTTGAATTGAATAAGGAAGGATTTTCAAAGCATGGATTATGTTTGGCAAATTTAAGTGTCATGTCAGGATGTGGAAAGATCCTCAACCTCGGTTAAAGTATGGCTTATACTTATTTTGAAATACTAGGTGTGGATTACGCCTAGGGTCGAACTATCTTGTCAGGCTGTGGCAAATATAGTTTTCTCTGGATATAAGTATGGATGATACTCAGATTGATAAGTCGAGTATGGTTTATACTCACTGTGGAATCCTAAGTGTGGATTATACTTAGGAACGACAAATGGTCTTGTCAGGATGTGACAAAAGAAATCGGGTATGGATTATACTCGGTTTGAACTTCTAGGTATAGATTATGCCTAGAAAGTTTGCCCTTTGCCAGGATTTGGCAGGATGACTTGGACGTTCCCCGAGTATGGTTTATGCTTGGGAAAGTTTGGATAATAATGTCAGGATTTGGCATAATTGTTTTATTTCTATCTCTATACAGATATAAATTTCCTGGATTATCCAAAACACATCTTCCTTTAACCAACAAGATATGTTCTGGGGGGCAAACTTATTGACACACATTTTAGAAAAAGTTGTCACACATGAAATATCTGGATAACAGCATGCGCCGACACTGAAAACATCATCAGCAGACATGAAGCAGTTTGACCGAAATCGCATAACAAACAAAGAAAGGCCCGAAACTCCTATCAGTTGACTTCTTTTGGGCCCGAAAACAGTAATTACGGAGCTAAGCTCTGTAACACTTGTAACTCTCTGAATAAACTTTAGGTTGAGCTTTCGTTTGGCTCAATCGAACTTACGGTTTGGAAGTTATGCCCGTTTCCGTAAACTGGTGTAATCTGGCAATCGCTTGGATGAAGTGACGAAACATCAGAAAGTTCAGAACATGGATCGGCTCGTGGGACCCACTTTGGCTCGTGATCTACCTCGACTCGTGAGCAGGAACCTGAATCGCCCCCTCCTCGACTCGTGACACTCCCCTGTCTCATGAAACCAACTCTGACCGTGGAGCTAAGGTGGACCCCGACCCTCTTCCACGCCCCGATCATGGACGCTAGCTTCACCACTCTAGCTCGCGACCAGACATCGACTCGTGAAGCCCACATCACGACCCAATCCAATGACCATGAACCGATCTCTGCATCTGTTGATACGTGCGTAGATCTTAGCCTGTTCTCAAGGCTACTTCTGCTCCTACTTTCCCAGATCGGGCGCCACGTACCCCATCACGAACCGGTCTTCCCAGAAGCTCTCCTACAGCTATAAATACACCATTTGAAGGTATTTTCAAGGATCTTTTGACTCTAACTCTTTACGTCTTCCATCATTGCTCTCTGCAAAATATTTTCAGCAGCAAAGGAGCCAAATTCCACACTACAACATGAGGATTTTGTGTATAATCTTCATTTTTCTCACTTCTTTTTCAGTGTAAACACAAAGACTTCGGGTATAAACTAAGAGAATTGTACTTGTAACTTCTTAGGATTTAAGAAGAGATAAAGTGGACGTAGGTTTGATTTGGGGCGAACCACTATAAAAATATCATGTGATCCCCATTTTTACTGTTTTTTCTGCTTTTCTGTGATCTGCATTTGGGTGTTAGACCCAGATTTTGGTCTAACAAATGCATTCTCTTAATTATTGACATTAACGGATGTGGAGTGTCACACTTGGTATCAGATCCGAAGGTTACCATATTAGATAAAAGTTTTTGAAAACTATTTTCAAAAAGGTTTTAAAAGAAAGCATTTTCAAAAGAAAAAGTCTGTTTTGAAAAAAAAATATTCCCCCAAAGCCATAGGAAATATCTTTCGATTCTCTGTTTGAGTCACTTCTTCCTTTTTCGTTTCAGTATGTTTGGGGAACGGAATATTCCCGAGGGCGTTCGAGTACCGAATTGGTTCCATAGGTATCTTAAGGTTACGGCACCAATCGAGAGCAAGGAGATGTCCCTCCCCCAGCTGCAATCGTTGTCCCTCCACCGCCACGAATAGATGATTTCTCTAAAAAGAAAGAAGCTAGGGTTGAGGAAACACAAAACAAGAAAGTACGCCCCAAGAAAGGACAACAACAACAACAAAAAGGCGGAAAGAATAACAACGCTAAGGATAAGAGGAAGTGTTACAGTTGTGGACATGGGGGTCACTTGGTAAAAGGCTGTAAAAGAAGGAAGAATACTTGCTTCAGTTGTGGAGAAGTCGAACACTTTGCTAAGGAGTGCCCGAAGAGGCAAGGACTAGGCAAAAGGACAGAATAGTTTGGAGGGAAGGTGTATGCTCTCGTGGCCATCATACCGGATAGAGGTAAGAAAGCTTTTGTTAAAGGTTTGATTTCTCTTTCCAATCGACCTATTAGAACTCTTTTCGATTCTGGCGCTTCACATTCGTTTATATCCGATTATGTGGTTGAGTCTCTACATATTAATATTAGTATGGTAGTGGATCCCGTTGTTGTCTCAAACCTTATTGGTGGTACGGCTCATTTGTCTAGGATTTGTTGGGGTTTGAGAATATCTATCTTAGGCGTCAAGTTTGAGTGCGATGCGTATGTGCTCGGTTTTATGGGCTATGGTTTGATTCCAGGGATGGATTGGCTAACCATATATGGTGCCACTCTAGATGCATCTATCGATGATTTGTGATCCGTGCCAGTAGTCCGAGATTATCCTGATGTTTTTGATGAGGTACGGGGCTTACCTTCGAGGCGCGAGATCGATTTTTGTATATATTTGGTGGACAATGCAAAGCCAATTGCATTACCTGTGCGCCATATGGCTCCAAGGGAATGAAGGGAGCTCAACAAGCAAGTAGGGAGCTACTTGAGAAAGGGTTTATTGGGCGAAGCATATCTGAATAGGGTGCTCCAGTGGTATTCGCAACTAAGGCGGATGGTTCGCTTCGCTTATGTGTGGACTATAGGGAGTTAAATAAACTCACTAAGAAGAATAGGCACCCACTTCCGAGGATAGATGATTTGTTTGACCATCTTATTGATGACATCTTGATTTTCTCAAAGAGCGAGGAGGAACGTGCCTTACATTTAAGGGAGGTTTTGAAAACTCTCTATGCGCATTAACTTAAGGCCAAGTTCTCCAAATATTATTTTTGGAGAAAAGAAGAGAGATTTATGAGGCATGTGGTTTCTAAATATGGGATAATAGTAGATCCCACAAAGGTAGTTGTAGTTCAAGATTGGCAGATCCCAAATAATGTAACGAAGGTGAGAAGTTTTCTTGAATTGGAAGGCTATTATAGGAGGTTCGTTAAGAACTTCGCAATGATATCAGCCTCACTCACTAGGCTGACAAAGAAGAATCTGATGTTCTCTTGGATGTAGATTGTAACGATGCTTTCCAGCGATTGAAGAGGGCTCTGACAATATCCCTAGTCTTGAATTTGCCTAATGGGAACAAAGTGCTCACAGTATACACTGACGCATGTGGTACTGGGCTTGGTGCTATTCTAGTGCAAGAAAGAAGGGTAGTATGTTATGGGAGTAGATATTTGAGAGTCCATAAGAAGAACTACCCTACCCATGTTTTGGAATTAGCTATTACAATATTCACATTTAAGACTGGGCGGCATTATTTGCTTGCAGAGAGGTTCGAGTTAAACTTGGACCATAAGTCGCACAAATATCTATTCTTATAGAAGGATCTCAAATCAAGACAGTAGAGTTAGGCTTCTACTTCGACCTGAGACGATTAGGCGATCTTATCCGTAGGCATATGAAGATAGCTCAGGACAAGTAGAAGTCATATGAAGATAAAGAAAGAACCAATATCAACTAGAGGTGGGAGACATGGTTTCATCAAGATATCACCTCGGAAGGATTTGATTTGTTTTGAAACCATAGGGAAACTAGCGCCAAAGTTTGTAGGACCGTTCCCCATAATGGAAAGAATTCAAATAAGGTAAAGCTAACAGAGAGATTAGCAGATGCTCGTTTGCGAATTTTTTTGCATGATACAGCAGAAGTAGTGAGCCGGGTATGCTTGAGGGAAGTAGAAGTGGAATGGGAGGCAATAATTAAACGAGTCCCTATCCGTATTCTTGGTTAAGAAGTTACGTAACCAAGAGGATGCAACTTGGGAGACCGAAGACAAGATTTTGTGCTTCATACCCGTTTCTTTTCAAGAAAATGTTCTTGACTTCTCTTCCAAAAGCTTTTATTCATACTTGCTTCTATCAATTAAGTATATCCTATCGATCGAATCTTCGACCTTTAACTAGGAAACCCATGGATGTAAACATGTGTTTGAGACATGTTACGTTTGATGGATGCAAGTGGATGCAAGTGTTTGCTAGTGGTTTCTCAGGGATGCATATACACATATATTAGGCACTAGATCGTCTCAATCACTCTTATACTGCATATGGATGTGTGTGCATTTTTCTTTTCTTTTATGGATGGAAATGGGTGTATCATCATGTGGATGTTGCATTTGAATGGATAATTGTGCACACATATAGAACTTACATGTTATATTAGGATTATTTACATACATGATGGATTTATGACACTAACATACATTGCATTAAGGAGGTCAACTGAATCAGTAGATCGTCTGATTTCTCGCATTAGTATAGGGACACACATACACACACCTTTCCATATGTTCATAAAAGCATTAGAAATTTTTAAGGACAATGGATGCCTATGATTGATGAATGAGTAGATGGATGTGGATGTTAGGATATGCATTCTTCTTAGCTTATAGATTTTGGGGATGAAATCCTTTGAGTAGGGGAGAATATAACACCTCATAATTCTAACAACACTAAAGAGGAAAAATTAAAGAATAATTAATTTAATATTCAGAATTAAGGGAAACAGACTGCACCATTGCGTCCGTCTCGAAATTTTGGTCGGAATCAACATTTGGTTTACGTAAAACGGACACCGTATGAAGAAGTTACGAAGGTTTGAAGTTTGTATGCGCGGAAGAGAATTATATATATATATACATACATACATACATATATATATATATATATATATAGGGTTCAAGAATTCAAAAATTAGGTCCAGAAGTTTAAAATTGTTCAAATTACGAAAAACTGGGTGAGTTGGAAAAATCCCGCCCAGGGGACTCGACTCTTAAGGGGGCTGTCAACCCTGGGTCGACCCCTCAAGGGGCGTGTTGAATCATGGGTCGACCCCCTAAGGTGTCGACCCCCCTAGGGCAGACGTTGCAGTTAGGGTTTGGGGGTTGGCGGCTATAAATATGGCTCCATTTCTCTTGTTTTCTACACTGAAAATAATGGAGGACTAGATGTTGTCCGTGCCCAAACTAAATCAAACCTTTTCCTTCTTTGGCAATCAAGTTATTCAAGTGTAGATCTGTGATTCAACCTCTGCTATTCTCCTTCTATCTTTCTAGATACAAATATTGTGAGTTTAAGTTACTTTTAGATCTGAATAATTAAAAGTAAAACGTAATATGACATTAACTTGGATCTATGCCTATAACCATTTGAATCAAATCTGATCTGCTACAACCTATGTTTCTATGATGTTGTGACATGATTATGACTTAGATCTAAACCTTCACCAATTTATCATTTCAGGTCTGCCATTGTTTCACTGTTTAGATCACCTTATACCTGTTCTATCATGCTTGTGGTTAAATTGGATCTGCTATTAGTTGGATATCTAAACCATTATTTAGATCTTATCATGCCTATTATGACATCCCTATTCTGTTAGAATCAATTTTATTGTCACATGTTCATAAGATCTATTCGTATATGCCTATTTGTCACCATGCCACTATATGTTTATGCATGTTTCTACGATCATATGTCAATTTGCTATTATGTTCATTTCTGTCCTCTTCCCTCATTCTTTTCCCTTTTTAATTTTTTAAAGTCGGGCTACCTTCGAGCCTAGGCATGCCGTTGAAACATGCGAACGAGTAAAATTGGGAACGAGGGAAAAATGTTAGAATTGAGGCATAATTGGAATTGGGGAATTCATGCATAACTTGAATGAAATATATGAAGGTGAATTTGGGGTATAAATTAACTGATGATTAAAAGACCTTAATTTGGGCATATAGTTCATTATGAACATAACTTGGAAAAGGGCTTGAAAACCTATAATGACATAGGTATAATTGACTAATAATGGAAATGCCTAGAATTACAATAACTGAAATTGTAATCGTGCTTAGACACGGGGTTAAATTACACTTGTGGTGGAAGTCTGCCCGGAACCCCCTGGCATAACCAGCAACCACAAGTGGTGAATCTAATGTGAGGAGTCTAAGTGCATAAACACATGATGTGCTATGACACGAGGTAAAGCCCGATTTATGGAATAAGTCTGCCCGGACCCGCCCGGCACATCCGACATCCACAAGTTGTAGGCTTAATGTGGGAGGTCTAGCGCATTACAACCATTAATGGATAAATGGTAATGAATTGGAGTAAACAGGGAATGATAGTAACCTATTATAATTAATTACTTTAATAAGAATGTTATATAATAGGTAGACTTGTCCCAGGGACAAGTGGAAATTATAACATATGTTATAATAAAAAGGAAAGGAAGCTTATTAATAAACCTTAGTTAAGAAAACTAAGTTAATAAGTAAACAACGTCAAGTTGTAGTGATACTTTTAACAAAAAACTTGTGAACTGAGATGAAGTATACTCAATTACATATTAAGTCATGTTATTGTAAATACGGAATCAGACAATGAATATTAAAGAAGGATTGATTACGATCCAGCGGTGAAAGATTGTAGATCACTTTTGTTAATTACAATCTAAAGAATAACATGTGATGAGGCTTATTAATAAACTTAAATGAATTAAGTAATATTTATATGAAATTAATAAGCAAGTGGAACTTGGCAACTTGAAAAGAAGTCAATGCAAATAGGGATAACCTGTTAATCTGTAATTCTTAACCCATTTGAATCCATAAGGATTGTATGAACATGATAATTTGAATAGAGGTTAAGTAAACTTGGTAGAAACAGTGGGAGGGTTAAATATATCTGGGGTGGGTGGGTAATATTTATATATAGACCCACAAACTTAACCTATTGGGGTTATGTAATCAAAGACACCGTTAGGTAAGCATAACCTATGGAAAATCTATTAGGGTTATGTAATTAAAGACACCATTAGGTTTGCATAACCTGTGGGAAACCTACTGGGGTTATGTAATTAAAGACACCGTTAGGTAAGCATAACCTGTGGAAAATCTATAGGGGTTATGTAATTAAGGACACCGTTAGGTAAGCATAACGCGTGGAAAACCTATTGGGGTTATGTAATTAAAGACACCGTTAGATAAGCATAACCTGTAGAAATCCTTGTGGGGATGCAAGACAAAGGGGAGTGCTTGCATCATCTTGTGTGTCGGACCCATTTCAGTTAGTAACCCATATAATGGTATCAAGCGAGTACTCCGCCCTAGGTCAGAGTCAGGGCTCGCTTACTGGGCTGATTGTAAGAGATCCAAATGTGATGGACGGTGTGGACGGCGCAAACCGACCGAGCCATGTGCGTGCATGGTCCGAGCAGAGGGGGATAAGACGATCGTTACACCTGTAGATATGGTTGTGCACATCATGAAGATAAAGGGTTGCCACTTTTGGAAGCTATACCTCCTACCATGGGGCTAGAACAGGATATCTATGTGGATTAGGGAGCCAATCGATTGGGGGTAGTAATTAGGGTACATCTAGACGTGTGCCTAAGTCTACCGTCTAGTATTTGTTAGGATTATCTTGTTCTTGTTATACTAGTATTGGTGCAGAGTAATCATTAGAGAAGCGTATACACTCTTTCATTCCTGCCTTTTGTGATATTATCTCTCTTATCCACTTTATATGGATGTCATGATAATTTGACTTATTGATTTGCTAAAAGTAACTAGACTCGCCAGACTTTATGTCTGACCCTTTTTGTTTCCTCTTCTTTCTTCCGTTTCCCCCCAGGTTCTCAGGGAGGGAATACTCAAGCTTGATCCAGATTCTGCTATCATTTTGCTAGAGCCGCTTAGAATTATTGCTCAAGCTCCTATCTTTGCTACTATGGCTATGTTTTAATTTGGGATTATGCTTCTTTTTATATTGTACTCTGATGTTTTAAGTACAAGACAACAGTTTTTATGATGTACTGGTTTTTATGTAATTCAAACATATGATGTTTTGAACTACGATGCTTTATGATTAATAAAGTTTGTTTTTACTCTGCTGCTATTTTATATCTATCTTGTAATATTTCTGTTTCTGTTTACCTATAACGCTTCATGAAACTTAATGCATTCTCTTAATGAAGGACATTTACGGACGTGGGGTGTCACACTATATCTATAGTGGCGGTCATTCAGATAATTTTATGAGTTAGCTTCCAATAGAATCTATCGTTAGTTAATTAGAATTTCCATGTTTTATTATATAGTTAATATTTTTTGTGCCTCTTTCGAATGCTCATTCTATACGCTACTTTTATGTCGCATAAAATGAGCCGTACATGTCTACTATAGGCTATAATTTATGAATTGAATTATAAATAATTAGTGGATAAATTAGACATCTTTAGATATATATTAGCAATTATACATTGCTATCATCATTATTATAGTAAATTGTTAATTATAAATTATTAAAAATTAATTAAATTAAATTATCACTTCTTAATAATCCATTTATTAATATTTATTAGTTAAGACGGATTATAAATTATGTATAACACTTGTAGATTATAAGAAACTAAAACTGCAAAATATAATTGTTTTTCTTAATTTATAAATAACATAAATTCATTTAATTATTTTTGATAAAAATAATTAATACAAAATAAAATAATGATAATAATTTCAAATTACTAGTTATTATAATATATTTGATAAATTGTTTGTATATTAAATATTAACTAAATATAGTACTAAATAATAAATCAACTATTAATTATTAAATTTAAATCATAATAAATAATTATAATTTAATTATTAAAGTAGTAAAAATATTTAAATTTGTCGAACATTAATTATTAATTATATTAAATATTTGAAATTTATTATTAATTATTGTTAATGAATATTAATAAATATTGACTATAATTTACAAATTATTAATAGTTCAATATAAGAAAATATTATTGGTTATAGATTTTAACTAGTCACCAAAAGTTATTTATTAATAATCAATAATTATTTATTATTGTTAACAATGACCTATATAAGATGCAACTATAATTAATAATTGCAAGTTACCATTAATAAATTATCAAGTATCCATTATTATTTTCTGCCAAAGCCGACCACTTTTTTATATTGATCTGTAACACTTTTTATTATAACAAATAATCAATACAATTAAGTACAGGAGATAGACAGATTGCCTAACCACTACATACAGTTTTTAGAGTGCACCGTCCATTGACAGAACTAAACTTGCTAATAGTAAAGGAGTAAAACTACCAGTACAAACTACCAACACAAATGATAGTACTTATCACACAATATACTGCCAAGAGACAGTCCCAATAAACTATGACATAACTAATTGCTAAAATGGTGAACCATACAACATAAGAAACACCACAAAGTGCAGAATAACCCATAAATCCTTTAACACTATTTGTTATTAATTATTAATTATTATAATATTTAAATTAATAGTACATATATTCAAAAAATAAATAATTCCTATAGTGAATGTTTCGTTAATTTTTTTACACTTCATAGGTAAAACAACTTTTACTATATTAAATTAATATATACAATGTGATGCCCAACCTCTATGGTCACGTTAGCCAAGGACATTACGAAGTAGTGTTGTCAACTAACATGAAGAATAAGGCTCTTGAGGAGCGACCATCTATATACTAGCTTAAGGAAGATAATACATAGTGGTTGGAATTCTCTTCGGAAACAAATACAAAATATATAACACAATCAGTCACAGATATCCACATCACAAGACGGAAACAGATATGAATATATCGCATAAGAGTGTACACAAAGATAGTGGTTATACAAGATCCATTATACCACAAAAGAATAAGTACAAGTGCTAGCCAAAAGAATATGTACACATAAGGAGTCACTATCTCATATACATATAAGATAAAAAATACGACTAATGTAGTTATCCCAAACGTCACTTCACAATCCCAGCTAAAAGTCAAGAGGAAGCACCTACAATACCTTGGTCTGACCGGAGTATTATTTATAAAAATAAACAAGAAATATATTAGTCTAGCTGTACTTATCACAATAAACTAGGATTGAATAAGAGAAATAGTTAGATGATGACATATATGCAATAAATCAACTTTCACATATAAGTGTGAAGCCTCAAAAAAAGTTCCTTACAATATCTCAAAGAAATCTTAGTGGTACAAAAGAATATCACGTTCTAATTTATACAGCTATTCACAACAAATGATATCACCTATCAAATCAACACAAAATTGATAACACATTATCAAAAAACTCATACGGTCCTAGACAAAAATAGTCCAAAGACCAATACACAAGGTGAATTGAAGTTCCTCAATTGATCCGAAGATCCTCCAGAACCGAAGTTCCTAAAATATCCGAAGATCCTTTAGAACTGAAATTCCTAAAACGATCCGAAGAGCCTCATTAGAACCGAAGTTCCTAAAATGATCCGAAGATCCTGCAGAACCGAAGTTTCTGAAAAAGATATGAAGATCCTCCAGAACCAAAGTTCCTAAAACCACAATTGATCAAGGTAAGTGTAAATTACTCCAAGATAGTAAATATAAGAGTTAAGTTACATGTCCTATAACCACTTGCTTTGCTCGAATATTTATGAACAAGTTCTAACTGGATTTCTCATACGAATGAGGAAAAGGGTTTATATAAATATATACTAGTAGATCAGAAGATGATTTGCAAAATAATTTGTGGGAAAAATTGCGTTGGGAACCATTTTAATAAAAGATTTGGTATCTACTAATGATATAAAAACCCATTATAATGTGAAGTGGCAAATCTTGTATAATATTGACCGTGATAACAATCGAAATCAAAATCACGTTTTAATAACATAAATCAAATCACATAAATATCAATTGTAAAATTCGTTCACTTTAAATAAATCAAATGATCAACAAAGGTTGAAATAATTGAGGTACTGAAATTCACAAATTATAGCAATTGAGAGAACACAGGAAAAGAGCAAACGAGCTGAAACTCGGATGGTAGGAAGCCTGGATCAAATTAGACTGCCGATCGTGGTCACCACTAATCAACAACAGAAGACGAGATTCAGTCGACTGAATCTATGATTCAGCCGGTTGAACCTGTTTTCTAGAAACTCATTTCTATTTCCTAAACTTTAGCCAGTTGAATTACCAGTTCATTCGACTGAATCTGGGGCAATATTTTTTATAAATGCCTATAGGTCAGTTGGTTGATTAGTGATATTCAGTCGGCAGAAATAGGTCTAGACATATGCATGCCTAGGCTTTATATATCAATCGTTCCTGGTCGAGTCTGGACGAAACGCGAAGTCATAAAACGTTATCCAAACAATAATGAAGCTTCTGAGGCTGGCTGAAACAACTCAAGAACAACAACACAAATATACACTAAGGTTTACACTAGAATTCATCAATGAAATCAAAAATTGGGAAGTTTACACGCAAAAAAAAAAACTATTCATCCAATGCATACACAACACAAAAGTGCCACGACCACACATACCAATATTATTAGCTTGATTACATAGATTTGAGTTCAAGAACTCACCTTTGGTTGTTTAGAGCAAAGAGATGAGCCAAAACTTAGCTAAATCAACCTCTCTTCGAATATAACACACAATTCTTCAACCTTCTTCAACCTATACACAAACCATAAGAACCTTAAGAGTTGGATATTAGGAACTCATAAGGACTGAAGAGGAGTTGAGTTAGAGAAGATGGAGATTAAGCTTACCTCACTTTTTTCTTGAGTACCCACTTCAATCAATCTACCTACGTGATTGGAGCTTAGGAATTCCCTCTTCCTCTAGGGCATGGAAGTT
Organism: Allium sativum; assembly: GCA_030737875.1. NCBI lineage: Eukaryota > Viridiplantae > Streptophyta > Magnoliopsida > Asparagales > Amaryllidaceae > Allium > Allium sativum. Next base: position 194,357,975 of record CM060910.1, on the reverse strand, counting down.
AGGAATTTATAAAGAAGAATGAATGAGTAATAAATGAAGTGCGTGAGTGGGGTTATCATATAATGACTGCCTACTTAAGGTTAATGGGCTAGTCTTTGTAAAATAAGCCTTATTCAAAGTCCCGAGTTTCACTAACTCCAAACATATTGATGTTTACATTTTTAAATATCATAAATGACATTTTAAACTCAATGGAAGTAGTCCCTAGTCGTGATTCGTCCATATGCAAAAAGTGATATTTTGGACCTATACTCAAGTAATGACGTTATATTTAAATAAAATTATTTAAATATATTATAGCAAAATATGTGGGTTGTTATAGTCTCCCTTCCTTATAGTAACTACGTCCCTGCAATTACTTAAGAAGTAACCTAAAATTAACAACCAAGTGTCACAGAGTTAGGACGCTTTAATCTTCCATTTCACTAATTAATTTAATTTTAAATCACAAAACATCGCACCAGGTTTTCGTGAAATTTGATTTAGAAATACGTTAAAATCCACAATATGAAATTGAAATATTTCTCTTCCATAAGAAATTATAATCCAATAGATACGGATGATTCTTGTTTCAAAGAATTACGACTTATATTAAATAATATACGCTCATTTGAATTTCAATTCGTAAAATTATGAAATGTCGCTATGCGACGAGCTCGTTTTAATTATTTTGTTTAACTTTCAATAAGCTTATAAATTATAAATTTATTCTAAATCCATATAAAAATAAATTAAATCAAGAGACTCACCTCATAAAGCACAAGAGAGCAAGTCTAGATGGTTTCAGATTCTCTAGATTCCTAAGAACAACCCTTAGGATTTGAAGACCATTGAACTTTCACAAGAGGGTCATCTTTATTGTGAAGGCATTTAACTTCCATAACAACGATACAAATACTTATTTTCTCATAAGTTAGATATGGTGAAATCTCGATTTCTTCAACTAAATTCGGCTCAAGAATAGATTTAGAATCTCTAAGACACTTCCATAGTTGACAAATATGTAACACACCATGGATCGCATAGGATTAAGCTAGTAATGAAAGACGATAAGCTACAAGGCCGATACGTTTGGTAATGGGAAATTGACTAATATACCCTGGTGCTAGTTTCCTCGATAGACTAAACCGCACTACACCCTTCATAGGTGAAACACGAACAAACACAAAATCCCTTACATAAAATTTTAATTTCCTTCTTTAGTTACCGACATAGATTTTTTTTCTTCTGATTTTGAGCCTCTTTCATTGTATGGGGGATAAGGTTAGTCTTTTCTGCGGAATCATGAATAAAATCTGGACCTAGAACCAGTTTCTCTTCGGCTTCAAGCCAACTTGAAGTAGATCGACACGACCTTCCATAAAATGCCTCGAAAGGTGTGATGCTAATACTCGATCGGATGTTATTTTTATACAAAAATTCAACAAGAGAAATATGATCTTCCCAACTTCCACCAAAGTCAAGAACACATATACGAAGACGATCTTCAAGAATTTGATTCATCTGCTCTGTTTGTCCATCAGACTAAGGTGATAACCGTTGATAAAATTAAGCTTCATTCCCAAAGCAATTTGAAGACCCTTCCAAAATCCACTAGTAAATAATGGATCATGGTCATTAACTATTGAACTGGGGACCCTATGTAACTTAACAATCTCTTTAACATAGAGTTTGGCCTAGAGAGACATAGTTCAATTATATCGAATGGGAATGAAGTATGCAGATTTCATAGGTCTATCTATAATCACCCATAAAATATCATGCCAAATCGTGAATGGGGAAGACAGCCGATAAAATCCATGGATACAAGATCCCACTTCCACACAGGGATGCCTAAGGGTTGCAATAACCCGCCAGGCTTTTGGTGTTCGATCTTAACAAGCTTACATGTAATGCCAAGCTTAACGAAGTTAACAATATCAAATTTCATTCCTTCCTAATAATAATATTGCTTTATGTCCGCATACATATGTCTACTTCTGGAATGAATGGAGAATTTAGAACGATGAGAGTCCTCAAAAATATCATCAAAGAGATCACCAAGTTTTGGCATAACAAGTCGCCCAAATTTCCGAACACCTCCACGGTAATCACTATCAAAAAATTTCAACTCATCAACACAATATTTATCCCACTTTGGCTTAGGTGAGACAAATTGGGATCAAGCCTTTGAGCTTCACGAATGCGGTGTAAAGGTGAGGGAAAAACCTCAATGCTACACAACATAAGAGTGGAACTTGGATTGGAGTCACAACTCCGGATCCTACAAGTAAATAAAATTTCAAGATCGTTCCACTCAGACAACATCATAAACATGATCATTTGATGCTTACGACTAAGGGCGTCAACAACTCGATTTCCCTTACCGAAAGTATATAGAATATCAAGATCATAAGAAGCTAGGAACTAAAGCCAACATTGTTACTGCAAATTAAATTCCCTTTGAGAAATAATTATTTCAGTGACTTGTGATCGGTATGGAGAATAAATTTCTCCCCAGTAGATAATGTTGCCAAATTCAAAGAGCGAAAACAATAGCCGCGAGCTCTAAATCATGTGTGGCATATCGAGTTTCGGCCAACTTTAGTTGCATAGAAGCATAAGCAATAACACGAATCATAAGGTCGATGATATAAGCCAGAGCATTCGTCAAACCAAAAGGCATCACAAGCCACTCATAAGATCCATACCGAGTATATAATGAAGTCAAAGGAATACTATCCTCCATAATATGAAGTTGATGAACCCGTTAGTCAAGTCTAGTTGAGAAAACACTTTAGCACCACTAAGCTAGTCGAATAAATCATTAATCATTAGTAAAGGATATTTATTCTTGATGGTGAGATAATTAAGCTTTCAACAGTCGACGCAAAGCCTAGGTGCACCATCTGACTTTTTCACATAAATTGCATAAGCTCCCTAAGGTAAGGAACTAGAGAGAATAAACTGCTTCTCGTCTAATTCGGACAATTTCTTGTGCATATCTTAATTTTCCTTATTAGAAAATCGATAAGGAGGATGAGTAATAGGTAAAGCTCTAGTGGTTATATTGATTTGGGACCCTATTGCTTGCTTAGGTGGTAACCCTAGTACAGGATCAAATATGTCGAAAAATTCTCGAACAACATGATTTCGAGAAATATCCTCCTCCTCATCATCGTTATCATCATCTCTTGGATTTAAAGTATATAAGGGGTCACTGAATCCGAACTAGAATCCTGTATCAGAAATCATATTAACAAACTAAGGATGTCAGAGATGGATAGTCCTCTCAGGACATAGTATATGGGCTCTATGGTGGTGAAGCCAATCCATTCCCAAGATAATTCCAAAGCCTAAATATCGCATCACATAAAATTTGCTCGGAAAGAATAACCACACAAAATAATCTTGACATCTTCACACAATAAACTAAGTGTCATGGTCCATCGACCATATTCACAATTCTTAGTGAAGTCATCATACACAAGGCATCCACAGAATAATCATCAACAAATTTTTATGATATAAAAGAGTGGGATGCACTCGTATCAAAAAGAACTAACATAGGATGTCTATGAACTGAATAATTCCATCAACGATAGAATGAAAATTACCTTGATTGGAAGAAGTGTTATTAGGGGCTTACACAACATTTAGCTTTCTCTCCTTCCTACTTGGACGCTTGGGTCATAAAGATACTATATGACCTGAAGCCTTGCAATGGAGACAAACGCGGGGATTATGGCACTTATTATCATAATGGTCCATTGATCCACAATTGTAACATTCACCTTGACCAAAGTTAGAAGTCCTCAGAAGCCACTTTCTTTCCTTTCTTATTAGGGAAAACTTTGGATTTGTTGTTGGAATTCCTCTTCTTGTTGAAGCTTTTCTTAAAGCCCTTAATCTCAACATCGCTCTCTTTATTGGCTTCCTCAAGGCGAAGCGCGATATCCACAAATACATCAAATGGCTTGGCTAACTTAAGAATTAAGGTCTTCTTGAGATTTTTATTTAGCTCGTACACAAATCTCGGACTCTTCTTCTTGGAGTTAGTAATGTATTCAAGCCCATACTTAGAGAGTGAGTCAAAAAATGCGACATACTATACCACAAATGATTTACCTTGGACAAGGTCTTCAAAACATCAGGCTAATACAATTTTCTCTCCCTCGGGACTAAAATTTTCTTCAAACTATTCTTGGAATTGCTTCCATGTTAGGTCTTTCTCTTGAATTTCAGAGATCATGAGCTCACACCAGTCAAGTGCTTGATCTTGGAGCATACGAGAAACCACTTGACCCGATGTAAGTCCTTAAGATTCATGTGAGAAAAGATGTGGTCACATGATTTAATCCAAGATTGGACTTCCATAATACTTTCAACCCTTGAAATACTTCCCACTAAGTTTAGCGAAATTGCTACACAAACTAGCAAACCCATATTTGGGATGCATAGGCACTGGAGGTATTCATACCGCTTGGGCATTGTTCATTAGATCAAGAAGAGAAGTTGTTGTGCTGTCATAAACACTTCTCCCATAGGAGGGGAACTAGATGGACCGACGTTTGTGCGAGTACACCTATACATTTCTCTTCTATAAAAAAGAAATAAATTTTTTATATACGAAACAAGTTCAAATAAATTTGATTCAAGAAACAAGGGATCACAACTCAGGGTAGGATAGAATGGCACTAAAGACTTAATCTAGATCCTATGGCATGAATCCTAAGAAGACTTAGCATATGATCCTTGTCACAATATTTTATATTGTTCCGAAGATTGGCTCTAATACCAAGCTATGCCGCCCTACCTCTATGGTCGTGTTATCCAAAGACATTACAAAGTAATGTTGTCAATTAACACGAAGAATAAGGCCATTGAGGAGCAACCATCTATATACTAGCTTAAGGAAGTTAGTAGATAATGGTTGGAAATCTCTTTGGAAACGAATACAAAATATATTACACAATCAGTCACAAATTTTCACATTACAAGGCGGAAATAGATATGAATATGACATAAGAGTGTACATAAAGATAATGGTCATACAAGATCCATTATACTACAAAAGAATATATACATGTTCTAGCCAAAAGAATATGTATACATAAGGAGTCTCTATCTCATATACATATAAGACCAAAAACTATAACGACTAATGAAGTTAGTCCAAAAATCACTACATAATCCGCACTAAAAGTCACGTGGAAGCACCTACAATACCTCGGTCTGACCTAATTATTATTTATAATAAATAAACAATAAACAGATTAGTCTAGTTATACTTAACACAATAAACTAAGATAGAATAAGAGATATAAGCAGATAATGACATTAATGCAATAACATAACTTTCACATATAAATGTGAAGCCTCAAAAAGAGTCCTCATAATATCTCAACGAAATCTTAGTGCTACCAAAGAATATGTCATTCTAATTTATATAGCTATTCACAAGAAATGATACCACCTATCAAATCAATGCAAAACTGATAACACATTATCACAACACCAATACGACCCTAGACCAAAATAGTCCAAAGACAAATACACAAGGTGAACCGAAGTTCCCGAAATGATTCGACGATCCCCCATAATCAAAGTTCCTAAAATGATCCAAAGATCTTCCAGAACCAAAATTCATCCAAAACCAAAGATCCTCTAGAACCGAAGTTCCTAAAATGATCTGAAGATCCTCCAAAACCTAAGTTCCTAATAATTATCCGAATATCCTCCAGAATCGAAGTTCCTAAAATTGATATGAAGACCCTCTAGAACCGAAGTTCCTAAAAATGACTACAATCGATCAAGGAAAGTGTAAATTACTCCAACCTAGTAAATATAAGAGTTAAGCTACATGTCCCATAACTGCTTGCTCTACTCGAGTATTTACAAACAAATTGTATATTCCACTAGAATCACAAAACAGTCATTGCCATAATTTTCAATTAAACAAGTCCAAGAATCAACCGTCAAAGCAAATGCAAGCGTTTCATACCACTCGTTTTTCTAAGGCATTTAATTGGATTTCTCATACGAATGAGGAAAAAGGTTTATATAAAGATATACTAGTAGATTGAAAGATGATTTATAAAATAATTTTGTATGAAAAATAGCATTGGAAACCATTTTAATAGAAGAATTGATATCTGCGAATAATACAAAAATCCTTTGTAGTTTGAAGTGGATAATCTCGTATAATATCGATCGTAATACAATCGGACTCTAAATTCACATTTTAATAATGTAAACTAAATCTCATAAATATCGATTAAAAAATTTGTTCACTACAAATAAATCAATAATCGACAAAGGTCGAAATAATCGAGCTGCTAAAATTTACAAATTATAACAACTGAGAAAACACAGGAAAATAGCAAACGAGCTGAAATTCGACCGGGAATAAACCTGGATCAAACAAGACTGTTGACCATGGTTAGCACTGTCAACAACAGAAAATAGGATTTAATCGGCTGAGTCAATGATTCAACCGACTGAATCTATTTTCCAGAAACTCGTTTTTGTTTCTTAAACTTCAGTCGGCTGAATTATCATTTCACCTGGCTAAATCTGGAATACTATTATTTTTTATAAATGCCTACAGGTCAGTCGGCTTATGAATGATATTCAGTTGGCTAAATTAGGCCTAGGCATATGCATGCCTACGCTTAATATATTCAATCGATCTCGGTCGAACTCGGAGAAGCATGAAGTCTCAAAATGTTATCCAAACGATAATGAAGCTTTCGAGGCTCTTCGAAACAACTTAAGAACACCAACACAAATGTACGCAAAGGTTTACACTAGAATTCATCAAAATGAAACCAAAACTCATAAATTGGGAGATTCACACGCAAACAAACCAAGTCATCCAAAGCGTACACAACATAAAAGTGCCACGAGCGCACATACCAAGCTTATTAGCTTGATTGCATAGATGTGAGTTCGCAAGGAATCACCTTTGATTATTAGGAGCAAACACATGAGCCAAAACTTAGTTAAATCATCCTCTTTCGAATATAACAACAATCTATACACAAACACATAAGAATCTGAAGAGTTGGGTATTAGAATTCATAAGGATTGAAGAGGAATCAAGTTGGAGAAGATAAAGATTGAGCTTAACTCTCTTCTCATTGAATCCACACTTAAATCAATGTTCCTAAGTTATTGGAGTTAGGAATTCTCTCTTCCTCTAGGGCTTGGGAGTTAGGAATTTATGAAGAGGAATAAATGAGTGATAAATGAAGTGGGTGAGTGGAGTTATCATATAAGGGCTGCCTACTTAAGGTAAATGAGGTTGTCTTGGCAAAACAAACCCCTGCTCAAAGACCCGAATTTTATTAACTCCAAACATATCAATGTTTATGGTTTTAGATATCGCAAACGACATTGTAAACTCAATGGAAGTGCTCCTGAGTCGTGATTCGTCCATATGCAAAAATTGACTTTTTAGACCTATACTCAATTAACGATGTTATATTTAAATGAAATTATTTAAATATATTATCGTGAAATATATGGGTTGTTACATACAACCTTCAGATAAAAGTTATTAAAAAAACAATGTTTCTACAACCTTTTTGTAACAAAGTTGTTAAACATAGCATTATTACACAACTTTTGCACAAAACGATGTATAAAATTTATGTTTTTATAGAAAACATTGTAAAAATAAGGATTTTGTTCGAAAGGTTGTGAAAAGATAAGTTTTTTACAACATGTTAGGCAGAAACGTTGTAAAAAGGACATTTTTACAACCTTTTGTAAAAAAATGTTGTAAAAAATGTTATAATAAGTTGTTTTTGTTGTAGTAATAGGTATCTACAAGACAAGAAACCCAAAGGCCTCGAAATATTGTGAAAGATGATGTACCCATCGCTAGAGTCTTGCTTGTCCACTAAGTGCGACTGATTTTCCCAAGCTTCATAAGGATTTCACTGCTTATGGGGAAAAGACCTTTAATGGTCCAAAATCTATGTAGAGGCATGAGCATGGATCAGAAACCGTGAGAAGGTATTTTGATTTATGAGGTCGTAGCATAGAACCAAGAGGCAGTTCACCACTTGGAAGCTGAAAGTGGATGCTATTTGTTGCTGGGAATTTCTTGAGGTTAAGCTTGGAGAGATAGAGTAGAAATGTTATTGGAGAAGGCTCAAGAGAAACTCATGTCTTGGGCAGAAGAAGCAGTTCAATTAGAGAAGTATGTAAATTTGAAACACGAAAAGACGCATACAATGGAATACATTAATCGATCCAATGAGTTGGCTAAGTTTGGGATGGATCTTGTAGATACTTCATGTAAGATGGCTTTAAAATTTTCCAAGGGATGAACCAACCATTGCAAGAGTTGGCTATTAGTCCTTTGCCCATAAGGGCTGCACTAGAGACCTTAGTTGAGATGTCCCTGGTGGCTAAAGTTGAGAAGAGGGAGCTTACTGATGCATATGCAAGTAAAAGTAAAGGAAAGAATTTTTGGAAAGAAAAGAAGAAGAAAGTAGGAGGACCACCAGTAAAAGGACGGACCTAGAAGGAATTGAAGTGCTATAAATGTAGTAAAATATGGCACTATGCCGATGATTTCTAGGTTAATCTAGAAGGGAAAGTGCTTTGTTTGTGAGTAAGCAAAACATATTAGCAAAGATCACCCAAAAAGGACTAGAGCTGAACCATAGGCTACCACCTAGTCCCGTCGGGTATGTGCACTAGACGTGAATCCATCGACCAGTGGGTGATAAGACAAAGGGAAGAAGGCCATGATAAAAGATGTGATTTCTATTTTTGACTTCCTACTCATGCATTATTTTATTCTAAAGCATCCCACTCTTTTATTTTTGGTATTTTGGTTGATAGTTGACACCGAGATATTGGCATAGTTCCATACCCAATCGTAGTCTCAAACCCCATTGAAGGATCAATCTGTTTATCTATGATATGTCAGGGTTGGAAACTAATGGTCTTAAATGTTGAACTTGAAAGTGATGCTAATGTTTTGGGCTTTTCCAGGTATGAGTTAATGTCGAGGATGAACGGATTAACTATGTACGGGGATACCCTTAATTGTGGTAGGAGTGTCATCATTTTAGGAATATGTAGTGGACATACTTAAGAGGTTTCTTGCGATCTGAAAGGATCGGTCATACCAAGCTATTTTTACTCCCTAGACCTATCTTCTAATAAGATGAGTTCAGTACCTATTATTAGAGACTTCCCTAATATATTTAAGGAGGTCATTGGATTTTTGTCTAAGTGAGAAAAATAATTTAAAAAATATCTTGTTGATAATGCTAATCACGTAGCATTACCAATAAGACATATAACTCTAAAGGACAGATGCGAGTTAAGTAAGTAGATAAAGGAGATTATGAAGAAGGGTTTTGTTAGAAGAAATATTTCAGAATGGGGAGCAACACTTGTTTTTTCCACAAAGGCATATGGTTCGCTCATGCTTTGTGCTGATTATTGTTAGCACCAAATTACCACAACAGAGCCAATAAAAAAGCCCTAGTGAAGGGATGTCAAGAGATGGAATCTTCCAGTCTAGACGTGGCACTTCATCGTGATTTACTCCCATGGAAAAATTAAAAGAGTAGAAGACTCCTTCCAATAAGAGAAAGCCCCTTCGAAGAAGCTAAAGGATAGACTTTCTAAAGCAAAATCCTTTAAACAAACTAGGTAAAGAGCCTAACCACGGCCTTCGAACCAAATACACCATTTGATTCATTTAAAGGGGAGGATCTGACCATATGACCTCAAGGAATTCGCGACTGCATAGGAAAACTTTCATCCTGGAGATAGCAACTCTTTGGCGTTCTAAAGACAAAAGATCATTGAAAACATATTTCACAATGCCAATACTAGAGTTCCACTTAAATTAGACTCTACCTTTTTTAAAGGTCAAACTAAGGAATGCTTGTTAAAGGGTCATAGCAGAATCTCATTTCTACCCCCATACTTCATGAAACGACCCGAAGCACAGAGCAATAGTGCCGCATCTGCTAATCCTCCAAGTTAACCACTGCAAAGGAAATGAAGAGACCACATTAAGGTGGATAAGGTTTAACCCGCACTTAATAATACGGCCCAAACGGTCCAATATTGGGCCCTAATTTCTCATTCTCTCACTTAACATATATCTAAAGTTTTGTGTTATAAACCATAATTTCTAAACCAATTTAGGATTCTTGAGGTCGATTTACTTAAATCCCTATATCAATCCTAGTCATTAACCAAAAGGAATTCAATTTCAATCATTTAAGGAAATGGTTCCTCGAAGATGTCCGGATACTCGCCAGCAATAAGCACATCTGATAACTCATCATGCGGGATGTTGAGTGAATTTAGAAAACTAGCCATCACCTTATCACTAGGTAGGCAACCCAATACCACCCTCCTCTCATCGTCCGCTCTAATGGTCACCGAAGACCCCTCACAGTCTACCACCACCCCATATCTTTGGAGCCAATCGACTCCCAAAATAATGCCAAATCAAAATTATTATATCTTTGCGCCTTAACCTTGCAGGTGTGAACTTCAAAGGTTTTGAAAGGAATTAGTTGATAAAGTGATCGCTAACACCTCTGAAAGGGATCACCAAATGGAATAAGTTATCAAAACTCTTGCAAAGGGTCTAACTTAATGCCTTTTGAGATCTATGCATATCGATGGCCATCAAAGATGTCTGAAACCCATTAACTGGTCCAAAAGCTACTTATTGATATCATCAACTAGGGATACCTACCTTACTGACATGTTCAATTTGGTGTCCCTTACGGGTTCTAATTTGTGTTGTATTCGAAGCCGACACCTCAAGACTCAGTTGTAGGCCACCAATTGATGGAATGAACGTAATTTACAACCACTGAAGCCTCACAATAAATTATGGTCTACATGAACATTCACCCTAATGTTACAAAGTAACCATTGAAAGGATTCAAATAAGTAATAAACCATGTGACGGTCACCATACCAAGGAATATGACAGTTCTACTGAAGCGAAGGGCCTATATCGGAACCGATAGGATCTAAACTATACAAAGTATTCCAATCAAGAACTTCATAATCAAGGGAATTAGAAGGATAAACTTGCAAGCATCTAATTTAATGTATCTTTATTTTTAATAGGGATATGCTAACAGATAGTACCTAAAGCAATCAACAAGATAAAAAGAGTTCTTTGACATTGGAACCTCATCTTAAAATCATGAAGTTATATCATTTTCCTTTAATGTAATATGAAGTCTATTCTTGAATCCAAGGGTATAATCTGAGTAAATCCAACTTGAGTAATAGTTGTACAAGGTATTCATTGGGTGTTAACCATTTTTGTTGCACATATTTTTGGTGTTAGAATGAGGGCTTGAATCTCTGAAACACTTTAACATTCCAACTTTATTAACTTTAAGTGGATTAACATCAAAAGTTGCTTTCAATGGAAGTAAATGTAGATTGTAATTCGAAAAGATGGTTTAATAATCCAAAGTAGACTACTTACAATTCAAAGAAGGCTACTTGTGGACAAGAAAGAATTGGTTATATATCTAGAAAATTCTTATAATCTGAAAGAGAATAAGGAAAAACTGAACACAGATTAGGGAAGTAATATCCAAATTTTGGACAGTCTTATAATCGGGGAGTATTAGAAACCCTCCATCTCCAAAACAGACCACTAATGCTGAAAACCGATGTTCCTACGGAATCAACCTTATAATGGTAAAAGTTCACCCTCCCTTTTAATTCAGCGGTGATGTGATAAAGGGAAAAGACCAGTCCAATCTAAACAAGGATCTTCCAAACCCCCTACAATGAAATCAATTTGTATGGTACCAAAGCATTATATGGAGAAAATTTTAAGAATGAAAGCTCTAAACATAATTAATGAGAAGAAATTAAAGCTTACGATCCTGATAACTGTAGCATCAATCCATTCCATATTGGATCTGTAATGTCCCAAGAGATTTTCGACCCCAAAAATCGAAACAAGACATTCCTGTCAACTATTCAAGCATCAGAAATACTGGATTATTAATAGAAAGAAGTTAGAGGATGAGATAAGAAAGAAAGAAATACTAGAATAGAAGAAAAAGAGGAACTAACATAACACAGAATCAGAGTCTTAGATCGCAGCTGAACAAAATATAATATAGAAATAAAACTTAATGGAGAGCTTGAAATAAAATTTACAATCATCAAGTACATCAAAACATTTGGACAGTCATAAATATCTGTCCTCATATACAACACACAACGAAATCAAAACAAGATATCATAAATCAAAATAAGATATCATAAGTCTGGACTTCTCCAGTTCATCTCAGGACTTCGCAGCATCTAATAACCTGAACCTGTACAACCCGGTCTAACCCGAGCATTAGAAATACTGGGTCAGTCTGGTGAACCAGAGTGAGAAAAACACACTAAGTTTAATGGTATCATCCAACTTCATTTTAACGTTAAAATCTTTTCAAAAGTAAAAGATAATCGAAAGACCAAATCCACACATAAATACAGATGGTTTTTACCTTACGATAACCCAAAACATTTTTGAAAACAATATTATTATTAAGATATTTTGATAGTGTCTAAATACAAGTAAATATCAATCTAGTAGAACGCTTGTGTCTCACACTCCACATATATAGTACACAATCAAAACCACAGACTCTTAATGGAGAATGGATTTCCTGCCAAGGTATGGAACCACCTTCCCGACAATGTACCTCTAGAGATGAATACGTTGGGGTTCAACAAGAACATCTTGCAACCTAGGCTAAACATGACCGACCCCTCACTTTCTCCTGAGAGTACCGAATATATCATTACCACGGTTGGGGCCCAGCCAACCGAACCGATAACATATATACATAAATAAAAAGGGATAACCGAAGGCATTTGATTTCTCCAAATCAGGTAATGATACACCCTTTTGATGGGTGTGACCCACATAGCCATGCGACCTACCCGATTTTTGCCATTTCTCGGTTGATTAGGCTCGAGGTTAAGCGTATCCTTCAGAATAGCACATCTCCATCCACTTTGAATGCCACATCGTCAGATCCTCCAGAAATCACTAATTTCTCCACAAAAATACTCTAGGTGTTAAGCTAAAGAAGTTTCACTTCTATACCACCAAATTGGTACGTTTGAAGAAATCAACGTATGCGATCCCTTTGGAAATACTCTATCAGACATTCGTCCTTACAAGTCATCCAAGAATAGGATAAACCGAAGGCACCCTCTTACTGCATCATTGAATTCCCCAATGGAACAGTAGCGAGTAGTCCTTGCATTCCGCAGATTTCAACCACTATAGAATCATAGTATTACTCTAGGGATCAACCAGAGATTGTAAGTAATTCTACCATTTTACGAAGATCCACGGTCTTCAATTGCTCTAGCTCGATTCCATGTATTCGTATTTATTGTACGGAATGGTTTTCGTATAAAAATTCGATCCCGGTCTTTCCGTACCAACAATCGTATGGGCAAAATTTGATAGTCGGTTATTTAATGATCAAGTAAACAAAAATGAAATGGATATACTGGTTGTATATACAACATCACTTGGCCTTTTTAATTAAAAATAATTAATGAATGGTAAATTTAACTTATAAATCTTCCAACACATATTTATTTCTTATCTTAGTATATACCACCTTCTCAAATCATTTCTTTTTAATAATTAGAGAAGTATTTTATAATCATATCAAATTTACCATTTAATTATCGTTTCAAATCATTTGCTACGAAATTTCTTATTATCTATTATCGGCAAATCGATTCAACACTTATCGTTTATAAAATAATCGTTATGAAATCTCCTTTTGTTCCTTTTTCAATGGAAATATCATTTTATCTTCCCAAGCCCTTCTTATTTTCCATTACTTTGGAAATATCAATATATATTTTTCCCAAATTCTTATATTTCCTTTATAGAGAAATCTCATTGTATCTATCCTCAAATACTTCAAACAACGTCGCCTTTTTATTTCTCATAATAAATTGTTTTTAACATCTTTACCATTACAACTCATATCATCCTTTGGTAATCTTGAAGTCGTTCAAGTTGGGGTATTTTAATTACCTCTCAGACCTTGATCAACAACATTCTTATCTTAAGATAAATACGAATTGCAATTCAAAAACCCATTTTCATTCTAGTATCAACAAATATCACTTCACTACTTATTTAAAATAGGGTCTTATAAACCATCTTACTTTTAAAATCTCCTCTTAAATATATTATTATTACTAAATTTATTGATTTAGTAAATAAAATATCAACTTTTAAACCTTAATTTCTTTAAAAAAATTATTTCATTATCCGGATTTTATTACAAATCCAATTACTCGATCTTTTACCAAATTCAATTACAAGAATCCCCTTTCTAAACCTTTCATTTATTCCCTTTTGGAATCATATTTCAAAACTCAATTATTGCACTTAATACCATCATTAAATAATGTTAATTTAAAATTAACACTTTAACTTCACTTCTTTTTATAAACTTGTTTATATAACTCTGGTTTAATATCAAAGCCCTTTTTCATCTCAATTTCCTTTGCTTAATTCAACCATTTATTTTAAGCTTATCGCGTTCGCTTAAAATCCCTTTATATTTCAATTCACCAAACTTAGTTCAAATAAAAACCCGTTTATAAACCCGCTTTGGAATTTAATTATATTTCATTTAAAACTTCGATTACTTACTTAAATGAACTGCAGTTAAGAAGTAATTTCTTTAAATTATTACTAATTTACTTTATCATTAACTAGAATAAATATCCAATTTCTTTTTAATTCTTATTAAATTAAACAACTATGTATTAAATATTTCATTAAATTAATCGGCACAAGCTAATTTTAATCAAGTTCCATTAAACAGTTGACTTTGCCAACTCTAAACATGATTAACTCGTTTATCAACTTTAACTCATTTCTTCATTTAAATTAATTAATAATATAACTAATTTAAACAATCCTATTTACTTCGATTATTATTAAGTAAATAATATCGATTCAATATAGTTCCATTTTAATCGTTACTTAAAATATATTAATCTCAGTTATTAATCATTACATTAATCCTTGGTCACTTGCTTCGCACATGGCACGTGCTTCGCATATGGCAGATTTCTGATTTATAAGAATTAGCTTTATAAATCATGTAATAATTAAGATAAGGCGCGTGCTTCGCACATGGCATCTTTCTGATACAAAAATAGTGATTGGTGGTTAAAACAATATATATATATATATATATATATATATATATTTGGTTTATTTCCTTTTTACAAAGTTCATTTAAATTAATATATTTTAAAATCTATATTCTGTTATAAAGTAAATTTCATAACTTCATTTATATCGATTCACTTGACGGTAAATCTATTATTTATAAAATAACGTATATTTAGGCCATCAACTGCTAATTTCCTAACCAATAATTACCATTGGTTAATATCAAAGAACTGTTGAATTTGGATTCAATAATAAACCATCTAATCATATTCAATGAACAATTCATATAATGATAACATAATATGAACATGAATAATCAATTCAACTGAGAATCGTAAATAAATAACAACAGTTCAAGCATCCAATTAAATTTAATACATTTATATTATAATAAACATAACCAACAAGTTAAGTTATCTCCAATGGAAACAATCATAAAAAATAACGATTTGGTTTGATTAAATTAAATGAACATTTAATTTAAATCAATTATATAAAAATATTTGATATATATGCAAACATCCATCAAATCATTCAACAACAAGCAAACATCGCACACAAATATTTAAACCCGACTTATATAAATATAAGTGGGAGAACTGAGTGAGTTTAACTCACCTTGGATTTTCAATTGTTGCCAAATTGTTTGTTCCCGGTTGTGTCCAGCTCTTTTCCAAAACTGGCTTCACAAATGTTACATGCATCCATCGTTATGGTTTCAAAGTGGCTCATCTTGTCCAATTCTAATTTCAAATTGTAGTGTTCCTTCATATGGTCCCAGCGTTGTTTGTTATTTGTCATTATGTTCAGGTATTCCCTAGGTAAATGAATTATACGTTATATGTATTAAATTTATTAAATCCTTATTTTAATATTAATAAAACTTACTTGACGACGTAAAGAAAATTCGAGTAAATATCACTTCTCCTGCCTCGACAAATAAGCCAACCGTTTCCACGCCCATCTTAATATGCCAACTCTAAGTTGTGAGACTCCCACCTTTGACCATTATATATTTTATTTTTTCCCTACTCCTTCTGCTTGTTTGTTACCTAAATTTGAACCCCTACCTTTGGTTAGCCTTTCCACCTTTTATTTAATTATATATATATATATATATATATGTGTGTGTGTGTGTGTGTGTGTGTGTGTATATCGGCCAAAGGCCCACACATGTATATAGCCCACATCCCAATAAAAACCCAGACCTGCACCGTTGATTTTCTTATTCATCTTGTTTTCAATTTGGTGAAGCTTCCCTAGACTGTCTTCTCCCTATCAAGATAACGCACCAACTGTGAACGCAAGCCTCCTCGTTGCTTCTAAATTCTATTTTATAATTCGAAAGCCCGGCTACACCATTAACAGCCCACGCATCCAAACCCTTTTCACTCCCAACTTTCTTTTTTCCATAACACAAACATCGCACAAATAAGCCATTCCCCCACTGAGCTGCTTCTTCCCAATGCTCATGAACACCTTCCAGTACCCTTTCATTGAATTCACGGACGCTTACCTCCACTTAAAGTCATCGCCGGCGTCGATTTACACTAACGTACCACTCAACTCCGACATCCGCCACTACCCACGTTCAGCCTGCCCCCATTACATTGCTCCCATACCCAAACTACAGGAACAAAGTAACTGAACCTTCACACTACACGTACTAAGCTTCAAATCCACGCACCCCATCGGAGCTCCACCGTTTCGCTTTAGGCCAACGTCCCTGAATTGTACCATGCTTCACGTTCATCATTTCCACTACTATTGCACCTCCTTCACTGTTTTGTTTTTCGTGCCTGTATCTCCCCTTTTCAAAACCCACGTAGCATGCTATTCTCCCCATACATCTCCCCACATTCTCGTATCCACCCCTCATCTAAGCCTCATCCGAAAACTGCTCCTCCACTCCATTTCCTTCACGTGCGCCAACCCATGCACCAACACCTCGTACCAAACACTGTTAAACTGCTTCCCCAGTCATGTAACTCCTTGGGCAAATCAAATGTATGCAGGCTTAACCAACGTGGAAGAGTATTTGGCCTGCTCGAAAAGCTTTGCATGGCCTTTTTTTTAATGGAAGAGCTAGGTTCGGTCCCTTTTCAAAAGTAAAGGACATATTTTATTGCGTTTTAATTTATATACGTTGGAGGAAAGTTACGAGAGTTCTCCATTTAATTTTTATAAAGCTTTGGTATTTAGTTGCTGAACAATAAAACTAAACGGATTAATTTGTTCGTTTATATAATGGAGAAACCTTGGCACCCAAGCTTTAGGGTAGTAGGACTGCCACATATATCTTTTCGTAGGTGGGCTGTGTGCATAGGATGTAGACATTTACTTTGTTTAGTAGAGAAGTATGTAGAATACGATTTTGTTCACACCCAAAAAGGGGTGTGAACAAAACTTCCATCCCTGATTGGTGGAAATCAGGGGGACCCATATGGCCCCCCCTGATTTCCACCAATCAGAGGTGGAAGTTTTGTTGACATCCCTTTTTGGGTGTCAACAAAATTGCACTCATGTACAGGTGTTAAAAATGTTAGCATAGGGTAGCTGCACTTTTTCTTTTGAACAGAGATAGGTTTGTTGGTTTTGATTTGATTTGAGAAGGTACTGATTTTGATTTGTAAAGACACTGTAAATTTAACATAGCGGCACGTGTATTTGGGTAGGTACAGTTGTTATATTAGAGTATCCATGTGCCATTAGCTCAATAGGGCAAGGCTATTCAAATAGGACAGTGCGTTTTATTAGCTTTGTATTGTCCTCCCCCAAAACAATATTTTTATACGTTCTCTGTACATATGTTTTCTTCTTGCTTAAGTCTTGTTTCTATTATATTACTTTGTCTTCACTATTTCACCTTAGCTGTGGCAATACGGGAAATTAGGCATGTGTGCAAGGGGTGCAAAAACTAGTATAGTTGTTCATGAAAGTTCAGTTCATTAGTTTACACATGTAAGATTGCACGTATGTATATCGTCAGCGTGTTTTCCTTTCATTGATGGGTGGTACTTGGGGTAGGCTAACGCGTGTGACTTAGAAATGAAGTCCATACATGTTCTATATGGTGATTATTGCTTAGTGTATAAGTTTATTTGATATGGTTATTAAATTTATCGCTAAATAAGGCCGAGTGTTAAATGTACACATCGTCACGCCAAAGCTCCAAATACGACAAAACTAGACACATTGCTACATCTGGCCGTTCCGGATCCAATTAATTTAATTTCGTTGAAACCCGACATCATTTGCACAATGTCATTATTTTAATTTCAATATATTCGTTGATTCATGTCTAAATTGAACGTACCGACAAAACAACTTCAATTGACTCCATATTGAAAACATAGCAAGTGCTAATCATATGTATTCTAATAAAGTTCGTTTCATCGACAAAAGAGGTCGTTTGGAAAATAATTATTCTAACGACTTATACAATAATCAATATAATATTATAAATTAAATCCAAATAATTTAATTAAATAATAAAATAAATTATTATCAAATATATCTAAATAAAATAATATATATCACTTTAGATTAAACAAATATAGAATTATAATTCAACATTAACATTTTCAAATTAAACGGTATCCAAATATAAAAAAATTCCTTTTAAATAAATTAAATAAACATTATAATTTATAAACGATTTCCATAGCGACTATTTCAAAATTTAACTTGGTAATAACTTACAATATATAAGCTAAAATTCCGATTTTTATCTTTCTTTAGAAAATTATAAACAATTAGATTCCAACGTTTCTTGTTTCACAGAATTCCGGCTTAAACTGATTTTGTATAATCAATTGAAGTTCAAAACTCAATATTACGAACTATCGTGCCGTTTCTGGTTCGTTTTAATATAAATATAAATGTTATTTCGTCGTTTAATTAATGAAATCGATATTAAAATTCATTAATATTTAAAACAAATCTAAATATTCGACTTCAAATAGCTGAAAAATCCAGGTCGTTACATTCTTCCCCCCTTGATAGATTTTCGTCCCCGAAATTACTAAGTAAAGAAGAATATTCCAAACCCAATTATTTCCAAAATAATAATTATAAAATATTTCTAAAATAATCTAAGTCTTTAAAATTTACATAAAATTCGGCAGCACCTACTCTGTACTATTCGATCTAAACAAATACAACTTGTAATCTGGGCCTCACTTCTATCAAAAGAAAATGAAAGCCAAATGGCAACCCAACACAGGGACCCAAATCAACATAATTAAGGTTTACCTATTTGTCGAGCAACTCAACTCCCATCGTTAAGCAAACCATCTGACATCTCTTCCTTCTTCCAAATCTGTACTAACTCGATATAATGCAAATAACAGATACAAATTTAAATTATTTAGTTTTATTTCACATTTGTTTCTATTCAAAAAATAATAATTTATATTGGGATTTATTTCTTAGATTCCAATTCATACTTAACTGTTGATGAATTTTATCCAATCAATTTATCATCCGAATAGCAAACAATCAATTCACAATCAATATATCCCAATCCAATGGAATTCATATTCAATTAACAAATTAACCCATCAAATATTTCACTTTTCATCTTTTGATTTTCATTTAACCTAAATTTAAGTTAAATTCTAGTTCATTTAATTCCATATTAAAATTCTATATTTCAAATTTTCTTCTAGTTTTTATAAACCATTCAAAATCCCATTTGAATTTTTAATCTAATCAATCAACAAGCCAATATCAATAATTTTAAGAAAATATATTTCTTTTCTATGCAAAAATGTAGTTTGGGAAAAATTATTTCATTTACCTTTTTACAAAACAATGTTGCATCAATTTCCAGTTCAACTTGAACCGATCAAACAACACAATACAAAACATTCATATATATAAAATCTACAATTACGCTCTCTCATATATATACTCTGAACTCAATCTAGGGTACTACTAACCCATTCTCTATTAAGTTACACCACAGAGTCAAGGTTATTACTAAACCATTGCTCTGATACCACTGTAATGGCCCAAGAGATTTTTGACCCCGAAAATCGACACAAGACATTCCTGTCGACTACTCAAGCATTGGAAATAGTGGATAATTAACAGAAAGAAGTTAGAGGATGAGATAAGAAAAAATGAAATATTAGAATATAAGAAGAAGAGGAACAAATTTAACACAGAATCAGAGTCTCACATCGCAGCGGAACAAAATATAATATAGAAATAAAACTTTATGGAGAGATTGAAATAAAATTAACAATCATCAGAGTACATCAAAACATTTGGACAGTCATAAATATCTGTCCTCATATACAACACGTAGCGGAATAAAAACAAGATATTATACGTTTGGACTTCTCCAGTTCATCTCTGGACTTCACAACATCCAATAACCTGAACCTGTACAACCCAGTCTAACCCGAGCATTACAAATACTGGGTCAGTCTGGTGAACCAGAGTAAGAAAACACATTAAGTTTAACGGTATCATCCAACTTGATTTTAACGTTAAAATCTTTTCAAAAGAAAAAGATAATTGTAAGACCAAATACACACATAAATACAGATGTTTTTTACTTAGGATAACCCAAAAGAGTTTTGAAAACAGTATTATTTTGATATTATGATAGTGTCTAAATACAAGTAAATATTAATCTAGCAGAACGCTTGCATCTCACGCTCCACATATATGGTATACAATCAAAACCACAGACTCTTATTGGAGAATGGATTTCCTAGCAAGGTATGGAACCACCTTCCCGATAATGTACCTCTAGAGATGAATACATTGGGGTTCAACATGAACATCTTGCAACCCAGGATAAACATGACCGACCCCTCACTTTCTCTTAAGAGTACCGAATATATCATTACCACGGTTGGGGGTCAGCCAACCGAACCGATAACGTACATACATAAATAAAAAGGGACAACGAAGGCATTTGATTTCTCCAGATCAGGTAATGATATACCCTTTTGATGGGTGCGACCCACATAGCCATGCGACCTACCCGATTTTTTCCATTTCCCAGCTGATGAGGCTCGAGGATAAGCGTATCCTTCAGAACAGCACATCTCCATCCACTTTGAATGCCACATCGTTAGATCCTCCAGAAATCATTAGTTTCTCCCCAAAAATACTCTAGTTGTTAAGCTAAAGAAGTTTGCCTTCTATGCCACCAACTTGGTATGTTTGAAGAAATCAACGTACGCGATCCCTTTGGAAATACTCTATCAGACATTCGTTTATACAAGTCATCCAGGAACAGGATGAACCGAAGGCACTCTCCTACTATAGTCCTGAATTACCCTATGGATCAGTAGCGAGTAGTCCTTGCAACCTGAGATTTCAACCACAATAGAATCACAGTATATCTCCAGGGACCAGCCAGAGATTGTAAGTAATTCTACCATTTTATGAAGATCCACAGACTTCAATTGCTCCAGCTCGATTTCACTTGTTCGTATATATTGGTCGGAATGGTTTTCGAATAAAAATCCGATCCCGATCTTTCGGTATCAACAATCGTATGGGCAAGATTTGATAGTCGATTATTTAACTATCAAGTAAACAAAAATGAAATGGATATGCTAGTTGAATATACAACATCACTTTGTCTTTTTAATTAAAAATAATTAATGAATGGTAAATTTAACTTCTAAATCTTCCAACACATATTTATTTCTTATCTTAGTATATACCACCTTCTCAAACCATTTCTTTTTAATAATTAGAAAAATATTTTGTAATCATATCCAATTTACCATCTAATTTTCATTTCAAATCATTTGCTACGAAATTTCTTATTATCTATTATCGGGAAATCGATTCAACACTTATTGTTTGTGAAATAATCGTTACGTAATCTCTTTTGTTCCTTTTTCAATGGAAATATCATTTTATCTTCTCAAGCCCTTCTTATTTTCCGTTACTTTGGAAATATCAATATATATTTTTCCCAAATTCATATATTTCCTTTATAGTGAAATCTCATTGTATCTATCCTCAAATACATCAAACAACGTCGCATTTTTATTTCTCATAATAAATTGTTTTTAACAACTTTATCATTACAACTCATATCATCCTTTGGTAATCCTGAAGTCGTTCAAGTTGGGTTTAACATCCATCAAATCATTCAATAACAAGTAATTTTAAACCTTAACTTCTTTAAACAATTTATTTCATTATCTGGATTTTATTACAAATCCAATTACTTGATCTTTTGCCAAATTCAATTACAAGAATCCCCTTTCCAAACCTTTCATTTATTCCCTTTTGGAATCATATTTCGAAATCAACTATTTCACTTAATACCATCATTAAATAATGTTAATTTAAAATTAACATTTTAACTTCACATCTTTTTATAAACTCGTTTATATAACTCTGGTTTAATATCAAAACCCATTTTCATCTCAATTTCCATTACTTAATTCAACCATTTATTTTAAGCTTATCGCATTCGCTTAAAATCCCTTTATATTTCAATTCACTAAACTTGGTTCAAATATAAACCCATTTATAAGCTGTCTTTGGAATTCAATTATATTTCATTTTAAACTTCGATTACTTGCTTAAATGAACTTCATTTAAGAAGTAATTTCTTTAAATTATTGTTAATTTACTTTATCATTAACTGGAATAAATATTCCATTTCCTTTTTAATTCTTATTAAATTATACAACTATTTATTAAATATTTCATTAAATTAATCGACACAAACTAATTTAATAATCAAGTTCCATTAAACAGTTGACTTTGCCAACTCTAAACAAGATTAACTCGTTTATCAACTCTAACTCATTTCTTCAATTAGATTAATTAATAATATAATTAATTTAAATAATCCTATTTACTTCGATTATTATTAAGTAAATAATATCGATTCAATATTGTTCCATTTTAATCGTCACTTAAAATATATTAATCTTCGTTATTAATCGTTACATTAATCCTTGCTCAATTGCTTTGCGCACGGCACGTGCTTCGCAAATGGCAGATTTGTGATTTATAAGAATTATCTTTATAAATCATGTAATAATTAAGATAAGGCACGTTCTTCGCACATGGTATATTTTTGATACAAACTAGTGATTGGTGGTTAATACTATATATATATGTATTTATAAATATATATATATAGTTGGTTTATCTCCTTTTTACAAACTTCATTTAAATTAATATATTTAAAAATTTATATTTCATTATAAAATAAATTTCATAACTTCGTTTATATCGATTCACTTGATGGTAAATCTATTATTTATAAAACAACGTATATTTAGGCCATCAACCGCCAATTTCCTAACCAATAATTCCCATTGGTTAATATCAAAGAACTGTTGAGTTTGGATTCAACAATAAACCATCCAATCTAATTCAATGAACAATTCATATACTGATAACATAAAATGAGCATGAATAATCAATTCAACTTAGAACGGTAAATAAATAACAACAGTTCAAGCATCCAATTAAATGTGATACATTTATATTATAATAAACGTAACCAACAAGGTAAGTTACCTCCATTGGAAATAATCGTTAAAAATAACGATTTGGTTTGATTAAATTAAATGAACATTTAATTTAAATCAATTATATAAAAATATTCGATATATATGCAAACATCCATCAAATCATTCAATAACAAGCAAACATCGCGCACAAATATTTAAACTTGACTTATATAAATATAAGTGGGAGAACTGAGTGAGTTTAACTCAACTTGTATTTTCAATTGTTGCCAAATTGTTTGTTTTCGGTTGCGTCCAGCTCTTGTCCAAAACAAGCTTCACAAATGTTACATGCATCCATAATTGCGGTTTCAACGCAGCTCATCTTGTCCAATTCTAATTTCAAATTGTAGTGTTCCTTCATTTGGTCCCAACGTTGTTTGTTATATGTCATTATGTTCAGGTATTCCCAAGGTAAATGAATTATACATTATATGGTTTAAATTTAAATTTATTAAATCCTTAATTATGTATAGATTTTAATATTAATAAAACTTACTTTACCACGTAAAGATAACTCGGGAAAATATCACTTCGTCCTGCCTCGACAAATAAGCCAACTATTTCCACGCCCAACTTCAATCTGCCAACTCTACGTTGTGAGACTCCCACCTTTGACCATTATATATTTTATTTTTTTCCCTACTCCTTCTGCTTGTTTATTACCTAAATTTGAACCCCTTCCTTTCGTTAGCCTTTCCACCTCTATATATATATATATATATATATATATATATATATATATATATATATATATATATATGTATATGTGTGTGTGTGTGTCGGCCAAAGTCCCACACAGGTATATAGCCCATGTCCCAATAAAAACCCAAACCCGCACCGTTTATTTTCTTATTCATCTTGCTTTCAATTTGGTGAAGCTTCCCTGGACTGTCTTCTCCCTATCAAGATAACGCACCAACCATGCACGCAAGCCTCCTCGTTGCTTCTAAATTCTATTTTATAATTTGAAAGCCCAGCTATGTCATTAACAGCCCACGCATCCAAACTCTTTTCACTCCCAACTTTCTTTTTTCCAGAACACAAACAGGCCCTTCCCCTACTGAGCTGCTTCTTCCCAATGCTCATGAACACCTTCCAATACCCTTTCATTGAATTCACGGACACACACCTTCCCTTAAAGTCATCGCCGACGCTGATTTACACTACCGTACCACTTAGCTCCGACATCGGCCACCACTGACGTTCAGTCTGCCAACATTGCATCACTCCCATACCCAAACTGCAGGAACAAAGTAACCGCACCTTCCCACTACACGTACTAAGCTTCGAATCCACGCACCCCATCGAAGCTCCACCGTTTCTCTTCAGGCCAGCGTCCCTGAACTGCACCATGCTTCACGTTCACCGTTTCCACTTCTATCACACCTCCTTCACTGTTTTGTTTTCCGCGCCTGTATCTCCCCTTTTCAAAACCCGCGTAGCATGCCATTCTCCTCATACATCTTCCCACATTATCGTATCCACCCTTCAACTGAGCCTCATCCGAGTACTACCCCTCCACTCCATTTCCTTCACCTGCGCCAACCCATGCACCAACACCTCGTGCCGAACACTGCTGAACCGCTTCCCCAGTCATGTAACTCCTTGGGCAAATCAAATGTATGCAGGCTTAACCAACGTGGATGAGTATTTGGACTTTTTGAAAAGCTTTGCATGGCCTTTTTTGCGTGGAAGATCTAGGTTCGGTCCCTTTTCAAAAAGTTAAGGAAATATTTTATTGCGTTTTCATTTTATATACGGAGGAGGAAAGTTACAAGATCTCACCATTTATTTGTTGTGAAGCTTCGTTATTTAGCTGCTGAAGAATGAAAACTAAACGGATTAATTTGTTTGTTTACATAAGGGAGAAACCTTGGCACCCAAGCTTTAGGGTAGTAGGACTGCCACATATATCTTTTCGTAGGTGGGTTGTGTGTGCGTAGGATGTAGACATTTACTTTGCTTAGTAGAGAAGTATGTACATGTGTTAAAAATGTTAGTGTAGGGTAGATGCACTTTTGCTTTTGAACAGAGATAGGTTTGTAGTTGGTTTTGATTTGATTTGAGAAGGTACCAATTTTGATTTGCGAAGACACTGTAAATTTAACATAGCGGCACATGTATTTGGGTTGGTACAATTGTTATATTAGAGTATCCATGTGCCATTAGCTCAATAGGGTAAGGCTATTCAAATAGGATGGTGCATTTTATTAGCTTTGCAGTGCCCTCCCCCAAAGCAATATTTTTATACGTTCTCTGTACTTATGTTTTCTTCTTGCTTAAGTCTTATTTCTATTCAGGCCCGGCCCAGAGGAAGCCCACCAAGCCCTCGGGCTAGGGCAGCCCACTGGGCCGGGGCAAGATTTTGTAATTTTAAATCTTTAGGCATAGTTAATATAAAGCAGTAAAAGCTGTTGCTTGTGAAGTAATTTCTGGTTCAGTGGTAAGCAGTTTAGAATTTGCTAGGGTATCCTGGGATCGAAACTGACATGTTGCAGTTCTAACTTTTTCCTGCTGGCCGGTTGTTTTCCCCCAGGTTTTGTTGCAAGTGGGCCAAGTTTTGTTGCAAAAATTTATAAGTGGGCTTGGGCAGCATATCTTTAGGGCCGGCTCTGTTTCTATTATATTACTTTGTCTTCACTGTTTCACCTTAGTTGTGACAATACGGGGAAATTAGGCATGTGGGTAATTGGTGCAAAAACTAGTATAGCTGTTCATGAAAATTCAGTTCCTTAGTTTACACATGTAAGATTGTACGTATGTATATCGTCAGCAAGTTTTCCTTTCATTGATGGGTGGTACTTGGGGTAGGCTAATGCGTGTAACTTAGAAGTGAAGTCCATACATGTTCAATATGGTGATTATTGCTTAGTGTATAAGTTTATTTTTATTTGATATGGTTATTAAATTTATCGTTAAATAATGTCGAATGTTAAATGTACACATCGTCATGCCAAATCTCCAAACGCGACAAAAACAGACACATTGCTACGTCTGGCCATTCCGGATCCAATTAATTTAATTTCGTTGAAACCCAACATCATTATTTTAATTTCAATATATTCGTCGGTTCATGTCTAAATAGAACATACCGACAAAACAAGTTCAATTGACTCCAAGTTGAAAATATAGCAATAACTAATCGTACATATTCTAATAAAGTTTGTTTCATCGACAACAGAGGTCGTTTGGAAAATAATTATTCTAACGACTTTTACAATAATCAATATAATATTATAAATTAAATCCAAGTAATTTAATTAAATAATAAAAATAAATTATTATCAAATATATCTAAATAAAATAATATATATCACTTCAAATTCAACAATTATAGAATTATAATTCAACATTAACATTTTCGTATTAAACGGTATCCAAATATATAAAAATTCCTTTTAAATAAATTAAATAAACGTTATAATTTATAAACGATTTCCATAGCGACTATTTCAAAATTTGATTTGGTCATAACTTACAATATATTAGCTGAAATTCAGATTTCTATCTTTCATTAGAAAATTATAAACAATTAGATTCCAACCTTTCTTGTTTCACAGAATTCCGGCTTAAAGCGGATTTTGTATAATCAATTGAAGTTCAAAACTAAATATTACGAACTACCGCGCAGTTTCGAGTTCGTTTTAATATAAATATTCATCGTTTAATTAACGAAATTGATATTAAAATTCATTAATATTTCAAATATAATATTTAAAACAAATCTAAATATTCAACTTCAAATAGCTGAAAAATCTAGGTCGTTACAGAATCTATACCGTTGTTTACCTTCGGGAAAAGTCTAAAAAAGAATAACGACTTATTTTTTCAGATAATAGTGGTCATCCAAGATTATTCCCAAGGAACAATATTTGGAAAAGAAATGGTAAAGGACTATGATGAATTCGTCGAAGATGGCAACTAAGCACAAAAGGAATCTAATTCCATAGTCATTAAGGAGTGATAGAAGGAAAATAAAGGTGAGAATGGATTCTTATCGACCTAAAAATATCAGAAGGATTCAAAAATGAAAGTGATCGAGGATGAAGATCCGAAGCCAAGTTCTAAGAAGCTAAGGCTAAAGACTCTGAAGAAGGATTTTAAAACTCGATTACCTAAAGAATGCAA
Organism: Allium sativum; assembly: GCA_030737875.1. Lineage (NCBI taxonomy): Eukaryota > Viridiplantae > Streptophyta > Magnoliopsida > Asparagales > Amaryllidaceae > Allium > Allium sativum. The sequence goes on along the minus strand of CM060910.1, from coordinate 194,330,108 downwards.
CTTGATTAATTCAATTGCGAATATTTTCTTTTTAACCAAGGGAAAATAGGATTACTATCCTTTAAAGGAGAAAGTTATAGAGCATGATAGGATGAAGAGGGGGTTATATTGCCATTATCATATAATGAATGGCCATGATACAAATCATTGTAGTGTCCTAAAAGGAATAATCATCAACTTGTTCAGACACAGAAAGTTAAATAGTTTGTAAATAAATGATCAAAAAATGTCAGTTTGATTACAAAATACCATTTGGGTAAGAGGATAAAGGAAATCTACATCATGAGTAAATGAGATAACTTCCTACCTAAGAAATTCTATATGGTTAAGAGTGGAATGCACTTTATTTTGGAGCAATCCGTTGACATAGTCAAGGCGCTTCCCAACAAGGAGGAGGGGTAAGACTTAGGACATACGCTTAACACCCGCTAAATTCCTTGACCCCGTCGAGATGGCCTGATCAAGGCACCTATGGAGGGAGGAGAGGTAAGCCACCGATCCCACCTATAAGGCCCTGCTGATGCACCCATAAAATCTTGTTCCTACCACTAATGTGGCATGTTTAAGGCGCCCTTTGGGGGAGTGGTGGGTGAGCCCAAGGACATGTGTGTGGCTTTAAATGAAGTACACTTTGCCACTTTTCACTACAACAAATATACCATATTACAATGGTGCAAAAACGTTGTAAAAAGTTTTTACAACGGTGGAGCCACCGTCATGTATTAAGAAGTTGTAATATACTTATATCTTTTACAACGTTCTACAGCATTATGGCATCGTTGTGAAATAGGATATTTAACAACTTTTACTAACCGTTGTAATAAATTTTATCACAACTTTTATTCCCCATTGTTGTAGACATTTAAATATCGTAAGATCATAAGTATGACAACTAGTGATTACCGTTGTGACTTCCAAAATATTACAACTTTCTCACACCGTTGTAAAATGATTTATTACAACTTTTTTTTGCTGTTGTAACTTATATACACCTCACTAATATAAAGAATTCATATATATTAATAATAATATGATTCATATTTCTATGAAACAAATATAACTATACATAATCATTCATATATATTAATTAACATAATATTCGATCAACGTACACATAGTACATCACCAACTAAACCCGTCACAAAAAACATAACTGTTTCAAAATACATACATCGATCTAAGACAAAAGATACATAAGAAAGACAGAAGTTTTGTCCACAAAAGATACACAAGCATCCCTACGAAAGCACTCTAGCTGAAGGTAGCGTAATTTTTATACCAAGCCACAACTGATCCAACATCTTCTCCAATGTTCACAAGAAAGCTTCTGGATCCACCGTCACATCAATCCAAACTTTCCAACCTTGCGGTCCATGGTGGGACTGCAAAAAAAAAAAAAAATGTAATTTTAATAAGTTCAGTAGAACAAGAAACTGATACTTGAAGTGAAAAAATTCAGAACAGTATAGGAACATAGATCCAAAAAAATCGAAAGATGGGTCTGCACCAAAAAACTCAGTACAGGAACATAGACCTAAACAAAGAAACATTTGCAGAACCTATTTTGCAAACATGGGCAAGACAGAACAAGAAGCTTAGCATATAGCATAGGCATATATGGAATTACAAAAATCAATTTTGATTTTGCTACTACAGGAAAATACAAAGTGTACCCAATCACGCTAGACCCTCCACAAATGGACCTATATAGCAGCAATTGACTGAATGGTGAATAAATAAACCTATATAGCAGCAAATCAACAATTTCAGGTGTCAATAATGTTAAATATAATCGTGAAAGGTGAAAGCATGGCATATGTTTGAAAGTTGTAAAGATAAACTGTTTAGTGAAATTCAGTTTAGTTCTCCATTTCTCACCATTTCAAATAAATAGTTATAGGTATATGCTCTACCATTACAGTTATCATCTAAAAAAAACTAAGAAAAAACCATTTGATATGTTAAAAGTATAAAATTCACTATTTCATTTCCAGTGCCTTTCAATGTGGACATACTAAAAACAAGCTGCAACGCTCCTCCCTAACTCCAGTCTCTAATCTCCTAATTACCTTAGCTACCAATTCATCTTTCAACTTATATAATGGTAGAGTCAGTATTAAATCTCAGGCCTTCCCTCCCTATCAACTTCACATCAAGTTCAACAAACAAAAATTCAAACTCAACTTGTCTCACGCATGCTAATGTATCTAAGCGAAAACCTTGCCCACATTAAGGACAAATTGGTATCTCTTATACATAAAACCTATCCTTTTCAATTTACATATGTTTATACACTATTGTCTAAAACAAGCTAGAACTAACTACAAGGGCCACAACAGTACCTTCTCAGCTCTTTTAAGATCTAAAATCTTCCATTTTGTTGACAGATGTATAATAGATGGTTGAACTTTGTCATGAAGATAACCTGGACCCTTAGATGCACCAATGGCAATTCTAACACGCTGCATCCAATCGAGAACAGGACCAGGATGAGCAAATTGAACTCCTTTCCGACCTGACATCATTACAGATATTTAATCAGAAAATGTACAACAATAATTAGGTTGACATATTATGCAATGATAGCGTTACTGCTACCATGCAAAACATCATGAAAAGAACCCATAGTAGCAAACTCATAAGACAACAAACAAAAAATTTCATCAGCACAATACCCTAGTAATTGGACAAAATTGTCATGTCTGTTGTAATATATATATGTTAAGGGTGAATACGCTTATTGCAAGGGACATTATTGTAATTGCAAGGACATGTGAAGTCTATAAATAGAGAGCTCATGTATGTTGTAAACTTATATGAATGAATAACAATGTCTGCTCTCTCTCATTTCTTATGTTCTTCTTTTAGTTTATAACACGTTATCAGCACGATTTTTCTATTTTATAATATTAATATATGTAGATGGTGTTTACGGTTTCGTGTGCGTTTTATTTATTTATTTTAAAGCTACTGCAAAGTATCCATCCGTCTCTTATAGCCGTTACTTTTTGCTATGAAACTATATGTTCTTATTTTTACTCAGCATGGAATCGTGATATATATATATATATATTTTCTCTCGATTCATTTTTTTTTTTTGACCAGGTAAAACTGCCTAGAGCAAAGGCAGTTTGAAGTTTGAACAAGTACTACTTTACTTATGCGCACATTTTATTACTGGATATTTTTATCCGTTCTTAATGGAACGATATTCTTACTCTTGTTTTATAAATATCTTGTTTCGTATGCATCCATATAAAGTAGCCAGTACTCCCATTATTATTTATCCACACAGATAAGCTACCGACTTCACCTTTTATAAACCCATCTCTGTATAAACAAAAGGCTGCTTTCTTCCTTATTGTCTTTGCCGTTTTCGTATAACAAGGTACAATGCTTTATATTTTTTTTTACTGTAGCATGAAGCTCTAGTTTCATGCCATGTATGGTGAAGTATATAACATACATCACTTGGTTTATTTTATCTTGTTCTTGCTGTTTTTGAGGTAGAAAGCTGCTGCATCATTTTATTCTTACTTCCCTTTGATAATTTGATTGAGACTATGTCATGGGATGTGATTCCATATTTTGATTTATTCATCTTCATTTATTATTCGGACGCGTGGCTTCTAATGAAATGTATTGTACTATGTATGCTCTGATGTATGGCTCCATGACAGTCTGTATTGTTTCATTGTTGTAATAAGTTCATTGTATATGTATGGAGAAAGAGTTGCAGATCTGGATTTTTTTATTATTATGTGCCGTAATATATCCTCTTCTATTTTACGTCATTTCTGAGATCTGCATTTCTTTTGATGATGTAACAATACTATAGTTTCATTGTTTCGTCTGTTCGTTAATTCATTATTTCGTTTGGATAATTATAGAACATGTATACTGATCTGTGAATTAAGCATCTGCAATTTTTTTGTGTGTAGTTTGAAAAATGTCAAACATTGCTAAACTTGAATTTAAAGCATTGGACATTTCCGGAGACAATTATTTGTCATGGATCCTGGATGCCGAGATCCACTTGCAATCTCAGTGCCTAGAGAACGCCATTAAAAATGGCAATAATATGTCCCAGCATGACAAAGCAAAGGCTCTGATATTTTTAAGACGCCACATCCACGATGATCTAAAATCAGAATATTTAACTGAAAAAGACCCTCTCCACTTATGGAACTCCCTGAAGGAGCGATATGACCATCAGAAGACGGTCATACTTCCAAATACGAGACAAGAATGGTTGAACCTGAGGTTTCAAGATTTTAAAACTGTAAGGGAATATAATTCCGCTATGTTTAAAATAACTTCTAAACTGAAATTATGTGGAGAGAAGGTAGATGACGCACAAATGTTAGAAAAGACTTTCTCAACATTTCATGCCTCGAATGTGCTCCTGCAGCAGCAATATCGAGAGCGTCATTTTACAAAATATTCTGAATTGATTGAATGTTTGTTGATTGCTGAACAAAACAATGAATTGCTTCTTAAAAACCACTCCTGAAGACCAACTGGTTCAGCTGCATTACCTGAAGTTAATGCTAACTTTGCCCACTCCGGAAGAGGTCGTGGCAGAGGCAGATGAAGAGGAAGAGGTAGAGGACGTGGTCGTGGATACAACCCCAACAGAGGTGGTCATAGTGGTTTTGGAGTTAACAAAACTATTAATTTTAAACAGCAAATGAAAAATGAGCCTGAAAATAGCAATAATTCAGCTGCTGAAAATAAGAAGCATTATGAGGAAATTTGCTACAGATGTGGGCGTACTGGTCACTGGTCATAGACATGTAGATCATCAAAGAAAACAATCGAAGAGTATCATAAATCGAAGAATATCGAGACAAATAATACTGAGGGACTATCCGATAACACTAACCTGAAGTTAGATGATTTCTTTGAAGACTATGACGGGAATTTGTTCAGCGACGAAAATTTGAATGCAATATTCGAAGAGATGACCGAACCAACCAATAAGTAGCCTGAAGCTTATTATATGACTTTCAATTTGTTTCTTTTCAGCATGTATTAGTTTGGAACTTTTGTTTTTTTTTTCTTTTAGTATTTTCTTATGGAACTGCAGAAATAACGTGTAATGTTGGATATGATGACTAGTTTATTCTCGTGGATATTTATTTATATTTATGAGTTCTTTCTGTTATTGACCGGTTGTATTTATTTCTTAAGGTATGGATCGATAGTGTTTAAATGATGATATTTGTTTGGTAGATAGTGGAACTACTCATACGATATTGAAAAACCCGAAGTTTTTCTCTGAATTATCTAAAAATATTTCATATAAAGTTTCAACTATAGTTGGTTCAGCCAATATAATTGAAAGGTCCGGAAGAGTCCATATAGTGTTACCAAATGGTACACATATATTCATTCAAAATGCGCTATATTCAAGCAATTCTAAAAGAAATCTGCTTAGCTTCAAAGATATAAGAATGAATGGATATCATATTGAAACTATAAATGAAAACAACAAAGAATATCTATGTGTTATTTCTAAAATTGAAAGCCAGAAGCTTATTTTAGAAAAATTTGGTACAATTTCAACTGGATTATACTTTACCAAAATTGGCATAGTTGAATCTCATTTTATAACCATGAGCCAGAAGCTCAAAGATACAAAGAAATTGATTCTTTGGCATGATCGTTTAGGTCATCCTGGATCAACTATGATGCGTAAAATTGCTAAGAACTCAAATGGGCATGATTTACCGAATCAATTGAATTTACCAAATGATTACATGTGTACATCATGTGCACAAGGAAAATTGATTACCCGACCTTTATACAGTAAGATCACCTCTGAATCTCCAGCATTTTTGCAAAGAATTCAAGGTGATATATGTGGGCCGATTCATCCCGCTTGCGGGCCATTTAGATACTTTATGGTGTTAATTGATGCGTCAACTCGTTGGTCACATGTATGTTTGCTATCTACTAGAAACATGGCATTTGCCAAATTGCTTGCTCAAATAATTAAATTAAGAGCACACTTCCGCGATCATCAAATTAAATCAATACGATTAGATAATGCTGGAGAATTTACTTCTCAAGTATTTGATGATTATTGTTTATCACTGGGAATTGAAGTTGAACATCCAGTAGCTCATGTTCATACTCAAAATGGTCTGGCAGAATCATTAATTAAGCGTTTGCAACTTATTGCAAGACCTTTACTTATGCAAACAAAGTTGCCTATTACAGCTTGGGGACATGCAATTCTGCATGCATCCAAATTGATTAAAAATTAGACCAACGGCTTATCATCAGTTCTCACCATCACAGCTTTTAACTGGATCTCAACCAAATATTTCACATCTACGAAAATTTGGTTGCGCTGTGCATGTACCCATTAGTCCCCCACTTCGTACTAAAATGGGTCCTCAAAGAAGGTTGGGAATTTATGTGGGATTTGACTCACCTTCAATAATTCATTATCTTGAACCTCTTACGAGTGATGTTTTTACTGCAAGATTTGCAGATTGCAAATTTGATGAGTCAAATTTCCCGCCGTTAGGGGGAGAAAAGACCGTTCCAGTAGAACGACGTGAAATTTCATGGAATAATCCCTCTATGCTTCATTTGGATCCACGTACCAAACAATGTCAATACGAGGTACAACGAATTTTGCATATTCAAAATATTGCAGATCAAATGCCAGAAGCATTTAATGATGCTGCAAAAATAACTAAATCTCACACAGCAGCAAATACACCAGCTAGAATTGAAATCCCCGAAGGACCAATAGCAGCAAATGAATCTAAAGCTAGAAAAAAACGTGGAAGACCGATATGTTCAAAAGACTTGGCGCCTAGAAAAATAAAGTCTAATGAAAAATCATCAATGAACAAACCTTCTGAAGAGGTCGTAAGTAATCCAAAGGATAAGTCAAAGAAAAATCCCAATTCTCCTCAAATCAGTGAAGGAACTATTATTCCAGAAGAAATAATAGAAGCTTCCGAAAATAAAATGGTACCTAATAATAATAATGAGATCTCAATGTTTTATACGAATTATGGAGAAATATGGGATCGAAGTAAAATAACAATTGATGATATATTCTCATTCGCAATAGCTACTGAAATAACTCAAAGTCATGACTATAATGAGAATAATGATAATGAACCAACTAGCATAAATGAATGTCGAAAAAGACAAGATTGGCCAAAGTGGAAAGATGCTATTCAGGTTGAGTTAGATTCACTTCAAAAACATGGTGTATTTGGACCAATAGAGAAAACACCAGAAGGTTTTAAACCAGTTGGTTACAAATGGGTATTCGTTAGAAAACGAAATGATAAAAATGAAGTTGTGAGATACAAAGCAAGGCTTGTTGCACAAGGTTTCCTGCAGAGACCAGGTTTTGACTTCAAAGAAACATACTCTCCTATTATGGATGTCATAACATTTCGATATTTAATAAGCCTTGTAGTTTCTGAGAAGCTTGACATAAGATTGACTGATGTTGTGACAGCTTATCTATATGGTGAATTAGATACCGATATTTACATGAAAATCCCAGACGGATATAAATTGCCCGAAGCAAAATCAAAGTCAATGTATTCACTAAAATTGAGACGATCACTGTACGGTTTGAAACAATCTGGAAGAATGTGGTATAACCGTCTTAGTGAATATTTAGTATAAGCTGGATACAAAAACAACCTCATTTGTCCATGTGTCTTTATAAAGAAATCGGTAAAGGGATTTGCTATCTTAGCGGTATATGTTGATGATATAAATTTGATTGGAACTCCAGAAGAGATCAATGAAACGATAGATTACCTAAAACAGGAATTTGAAATGAAAGATCTTGGCAAAACCAAATACTGTCTTGGTCTACAGTTTGAGCACAGTAAAAATGGCATATTAATTCATCAATCAAATTACATTGAGAAAATCCTGAAGCATTTTCAAATGGATAAAGCATATCCACTTAGTACACCAATGGTTGTCAGATCACTAGATATTAAAAAGGACCCTTACCGACCAAAAGAAGATGATGAAAATGTACTTGGTTCAGAAGTACCATATCTTAGTGCAATTGGTGCATTGTTATATTTAGCCCAATGCACGAGACCAGATATTGCATTTTCAGTCAATCTTCTAGCAAGATATAGTTCTGCACCAACTAAAAGACACTGGAATGGCATAAAACATATCATGAGATATCTGCGAGGAACCACAGATTTGGGCTTATTTTATTCCAACACGGGCAATAATCCGATTCTAGTTGGTTATGCTGATGCAGGTTACCTTTTTGATCCACATAAAGCAAGATCACAAACTGGATATGTGTTTACTAACAGCAATGCAGCTATCTCATGGCGATCTACAAAGCAAACATTGGTAGCAACATCATCTAATCATTCTGAAATATTAGCACTACATGAAGCAAGCCGAGAATGTATTTGGTTAAGATCGTTGATCGAACACATTCGAAACACATGTCAACTTCCCTCAACTACAGAAAGATCAACCATTATTTATGAAGACAATGCCGCATGTGTAGCTCAGATTCAAGCAGGATATATCAAGGGTGATAGGACAAAGCACATTTCTCCCAAATTCTTCTTCACACATGAACTTCAAAAAGACAATAAGATAGAAGTGAAGCAAATTCAGTCTCAAGAAAATCCAGCAGATTTATTCACCAAAGCACTTCCAAAGTCAACATTTCAGAAAATGGTTTATAAAATTGGTATGCGACGTTTGCATCACTAAACTATTTGAATAATGCGTTACGAATCAGGGGGAGCATGTATAATGCTATAGTGTACTCTTTTCCTTCACTAATATTTTTTTTCCCAATGGGTTTTTGTTAGTAAGGTTTTTAACGAGGCATTATTTTGATCCAGAAGTATCAACCCTCATTGGAACATTGTCAATATGTTACCTAGAGATGAAAATTGTACTTTTTTCCTTGTTTATGATTTTTCCCATAGGGTTTTTCATAAAAAGGTTTTTAATGAGGCAATTAATTTTATCATCTTTGCATACGCATATTCAAGGGGGAGTGTTGTAATATATATATGTTAAGGGTGAATACACTTATTGCAAGGGACATTATTGTAATTGCAAGGACATGTGAAGTCTATAAATAGAGAGCTCATGTATGTTGTAAACTTATATGAATGAATAACAATGTCTGCTCTCTCTCATTTCTTATGTTCTTCTTTTAGTTTATAACAATGTATCAATTTTGATACTGCTGTAACCTGAGAAAAGAAGTCAGTTCTTAGGTTAAAATAAAAATCTGAGAAGCAATTAGAACGACAAATTTGCCAATAACTAAAAATTTGCTTGAGTCAAAAACTGTAAATATAGCAACATGTAATTAAAATATAATTGGTTGTATACAGTCACAAATATAGAGATAAAAAATGGACGATTGAAAAACACATGATGGCTTCGTATTTGTAGTTTAGCTTTGATCAACAAATCTAAGCTATTCTCATGCCTATGCTAGCTTTTATCATTTTCTTTTTTAAATTTGAACACTTTAAATCTAATCTATTCACATAAAAACCCTTTTATTTTCATCAATTGAAGATGGTAAAAGAGCAAAAAGGATCGTAGGAAGAAAATTATTTTGGGATAATGCTTTGTACACTTGTCAAATAATGAACCCCATTGTTGATGTATTAAGGATGGTTGATAGTGAAGAGAAGCCGTGTATGGGATACATATATGAGGCTATGAATAAAGCTAAGGACCTTATAGAGAAAATTTTGGGCAATGATCATAGAACATGTGCACGGGTCTGGAATATTATTGACAATCGATGGAGTGATCAACTTCATCGACCACTGCATGCAGGTATGCTAATGAATCATGTATAGATCCTAGAATTTATTTTAAATTAGTTATTTACTAACATATCTTATATTTTGAAGCTGGATATTATTTGAATCCAAGCATTTATTTTAAACAGGCTCAAACTCAAATTGAAACGAACAGTGTTATTAAGACAGGCCTTTTTAAAACCGTGGAGAGGTTGATTTCAGAATCCGAAATCGATGTTGCTATGGATCAACTCCGAAACTATAGAGATGCGACTGTTGCATTTGGAATGAAAAGCACCATAAGTCGTAGAGATAAGATGCAACCATGTAAGTAAAGGTCTTTATATTAATATTGAATGAGCCTACAACTTTGCGCACTTTTATATTTTCTTACATAATTTAGATGAATGGTGAATGCAATATGGGAGTGACGCACCGGTTCTCACAAAATTTGCAATTAGAGTTTTGTCGCAAACTTGTAGCGCCTCTCCATGTGAATGAAATTGGAGCGCATTCGATCATGTAAGTGTTCGGGTTTTATTAAGCAGATTTTGAAGCGATCATTTTAAAATTGAAGTTTTTGAAGCATTTTTTGACATTTTAATGTAGTTTTAAATCAGTTTTTGACAGTTTTAAAGCAGTTTTGATGTTTTCATGCAGTTTTTGACAATTTAATGTAGTTTTAAATCAGTTTTTGACATTTTAAAGCAGTTTTAAAGCAGTTTTTGACATTTTGATGCAGTTTTTAAAGCAGTTTTTGGAATTTTAATGTTGTTTTGAGTTTTTGACATCCTAATGCAGTTTTTGACATTTTAATGCTGTTTTTGACGTCTTTAATGCTGTTTTTGACATGTTAATGCAGTTTCTGAGTTTACAAGTAATTTTCAAAGTAGTTTTGAAATCTTGATGCAGTTTTTAAACTAGTTTCCGATATTTAAAAGCAGTTTTTAAGACATAATTGAAAATCTGAAGCAATCATATTTAAAATGCAGTTTTTTCAATTTCCAAAGCAGTTTTTGAAAGTTGAAGCAGTTCCAAAGCATTTTTTAAAATTTATAACAAGCTTTTGGAATTTCAATGTAAAATTTAAAGCTGTTTTGAAATCCTTTTTGCTTTAGTTTCTATTTGTTTTTTCCTTTAGATCAACCTTGAAACCGGTTTTTAACATGTTTCTATATAAAATTGTAGCTGCATTCCAAGGCAAGAAATTGTCTACATCAAGAAAAATCAAACCATCTTGTTTACATTAAATACAATCGAAAATTGGAGAGAAGATTCAAAGGAAGGATCGCTGATGGTGATAGCGATCCAATTGTTCTAAAAGAAATTGATGAATGTGATGAATGGCTTATTCCAAGCGAGGAAGAACTTCAAGATTCAGTGGCCGAAGGCAATGATCTAACCTTAGAGAAAATTCATTCTACAAGGACTGGAGATGAAAACGAAGGTCCAGACACTAGAAGTGGTGCAAGGAGAACGTTGTTTGTGGATGATGATACTGAGGAAGTTCAACTTTCAGATGGTGAGTTGGAGATTGGAGAGCGAATTATTATTTTGTTTTATTTTCTGAAATTGATGTGCATGAAGGTATTTTACAATGTATCTCCATCAACTAGTTTAGTAGTGCATACAAATCCGCCATAGCAAATCTTAGGGAAAATACATGCTTGTCATGCATGCAAAGTTTATATGCAAAAGAAAGAAGGGAAAAAAAAATGTAGATACACTCACAGTATCAAAGTCAACTTTCTTTAGGATGCCGCATATGGTTATCTTCAGATCCTCCTTGCATGGATTTGATTTCCCCAGCATCCATGGTTCCTGACTTCCTTCAGTACTCCTCTTAACTGGAAAATCATATCTTGAAAAGGAAACTAGAGTAACTAAAGAGAAAACTAGTACTGTAATCAGAATTAAACACCCACTGAATAGTTTTTTCAAATTTAAAAACATAACCTTCATGTTTAATTATGGAAACAAAAAGAGGAAGAGATGGAAGGAATTCCTCAAACCAACCTCTACATTATTAAGAAACATTTTCTGCGTATACTGCAAACACTAATATATATTACATAATATAGATAGTCTATTTAGCCTCTTTTTTTTTGGTCAAGAGAATCCTTAATTAACATGCTTCTCAATCAAAGTTCGATTAGTTCAGTTTAATTGCTAATTAGATAAGTAAATGTTGCATATTGAAAATCTGAAAACTTATCACCTGATGAACTGTGTCATGATATACATCGCTGAACATCAATGCATGAGCAAGGCTTCTTGTTAAACCACCATCAGCAGCAATATTAGCACCTGCATATTCCTTGTCGGGAAATGCATAAAGGCATCCCACGGCTGCAAGCATCTCCCCACACAACACAAAGTTCTGTATATCAGCAGCTTCTTCTGCATTTTTTATAAAACCAGATTTCACAGCACTAAAAACTAGAACACCCTGCCAGTAAGTCAGAAAAACAACGGATTTAATCAGGATAAACTTAAGGACATGATTATATGGTCGAAGCGGATATTTGCAAGCTACATAGAACAAAGCAAGTGCATAGAGAGCAACTGAATAAGAGATGGTGTATATCATTGTGATATAAAGGTAGCCTTGATCAATACTAAAGTTTCCATCTTCACATTTCCCTCTTGCATAAAGTATGAACGTAATAACAACCAAAATAGGCTTCAAAATCACAAACAGCAAACTCCCTTGCTTGCGCCTCTTTAAAAAAATTATGAACCATTTGAAAACTACACCAAATGTTCTAATGGCATCAAGCTGAGCCAAAAACACTAAGGTACAAGATTACATCAATCACAAAAAGAGACAAAAAACAAATTAGTCAAGCCTTTTTTGATTAAGTGTTCATATCATATATTATTGATGCACACATTGCTTGGGGTCTTTCTATTCTACATACCATGTTAAGGCCATACAAAAACTATGAACATTCATGTTTGTATGCACCCCGTACAAACATGAAATTTGGGCAGGAAAGATAATAGAGTAGGAAGATGAACTAGCAATAGGTCGAGTTATATATAGCCCAAGAGTTACAACTTCCCTTTCTGAAAAATAAAGAGGTAGAATCTCAACAGCTGCATCTTTAAGTTTTTATTTAATATTCAAGTGAGTGTGCAAACACATCTTCTCAGCGGCAGTTGATGTGAAACAGCAAGATAGTCACTGAATACAGTCTTTGAAGAAGTGACAAACAGACTGCATTCAGTTGTCATATTTTGAAATCTAATTAACGATGAACCGACCATTACAAAGTTACCAAAACAAAATCAAAACCTAACTTTAGTAGACTGAAAGAGGAAATCATCTGAACTGTAAGAAATTCCTTGATACCTAGCCGCAATTAGATCGGAACCGCTGCCGACAGAATGGAAGAAAAAAGGGGCGCACGTGGTTCTTTTTAACAAAAAAATAGGGTTGCAGACGGGTACGAGGAAGTACAGAATTTAGGGATTTGGGGAACTGAATTCACGCGGCAGATGAAAAGAGGAAGGAAAAAATGGCGGATCGGAGAATGAAAAGAAGCGGCATGTAGAAATTGCGGAGTTCCCTGTTCTTTTGACAAATAACGATCATTAACGTTGTTAGCAAGGTTAAGAGTGAAATATGTTAATTGGAATTTTCAGGTTGATTTCATTCATAATGTTGTTTGCAGGGTTAGGATGGATTTCAAAAATATAAGGTTGCACACAAGGTTATTAAAATGCTCTAAGCAACTCTATTATAGACTATAATACAAACTATTATTATTGTCAAAGGATTACATAATAAATGAATTACTTATGTAATGGAAACTCCAACACCTACCCATTACCATATGTGAACCCCGTACAATGAAAACTTCGATTCTTTTTCTAAAGTCATTAGTTGTTGGTAATATGAAATATTTATTCGTCGTGTAATTAGCTTCATTCATTATGTTTGTTGAAAATGTATTTGTGTTAATTGTAATTGGTACTTTGACATTGTGAAACGGATATATATTTGTGAACATAAAATGGAGTTTTATTCTTTGCAAACATATTTAATTACACACAACAACATATATATAATCAATTATATTATTGTTATCTTTTGTGATATGTGCATTTCCACTATTTGGTTTACTTAATATTTTGAATCGTACGTTCATAGTTGGAACATGATTAAGTATTTAGTGTTTGAATAAATTTGGCTTTTGAGTGACACTGGAATATTCCAACTTCATTCCGATGTCTTTATAATTTTTGTTGGTTAAATAAATGGCATCATAATGACATCGAAAATTTCCGACGTCATTTCGACGACTTTGTGTTTTTTTGTTGGATATATTAATGGCATCGTAATAGCATTAAAAAGTTCCGACATTATTTCTGCATCATTTTGATGCCTTCATAATTTATTTCGGATAAATAAATGGCGTCGCAATGACATCGAAAAGTTCCAACGCCATTTCGACGGTATTGTGCTAATTTACGAATTTTCGACGCCTTTTCGACACCCCGCATTTTGGCGTCACAATGACGTCGGAAAATTACATAGCTATTTCAGCCTTCTTCTAGTAGTGTTTATTATTAATAATAATTTAATACCTAATTATTGAGTATTAATTAACTATATTTACTAGTACTAATTACCAAATATTAAATATTAACTACTTATTAAATAATAAATATTAATTACTTGTTAAATATTAAATATTAATTACCAGTTATTAATTTTTCATTAAATATATTAATTACTAATATACCAGTTATTACTAAGTAGTTAACATACATTAACTACTAAAAATAAATTACTACTTATTAACTATTAATTATTGATTAATAATTGATAAATATTACTAATTTCTAAGTTTATTATTAATTATTACTATTGAATATTAATATAATTAGTTATCAAATATAGATATTATAAACATGAAGTTTGTAACAGTATCTATTACAGCTAATAATATGAAAAGTTGTTAAAAATATGTTTATTACAACTTTAGAGAGCTGACAGTTGTAATAAACATTTATTACAACTGTGCTTTTCCCACAGTTGTAAAATTAAAGTTGTAATATGGTGTTTTTGTTGTAGCGTTTCTTTTCAAAACAATCCCTTCTTTTGCTTTTGTTAAGCACGCCCTGGCTGTTCTCTAACGAAGGAGCACGCATCACCTATGCTTATGCCTTGCCCTATAGAAGGGAACAAAAGTTCTAAGGGGGAAATTGAAGCACGCCCCGTCTCTATTCGAAACAAGAACATGCCCTACCTCTGCTTTACAGAAAGCCCGAAAGGGCACTGCCTGAAGTGGGCTTTGGATTTCAATTTTAAATTCTAGATAAGGTTTCAAGTCATTTATTATTTCTAGAAGAGGATTTCAGAACTTCTATTACCAAATACCCAAATATGGGTTTCAGGTCTTTTAATTATTGTCGAAGGAGGTTTTGGTCTTCTATTCTTTCCAAAAGCAGATTTATGTACTTTTTTATTGAATACCCAAGCCCGGGTTTTGGGTCTTCTAATTATTTCCAAAGGAGATTTCAATGTTTTATTATTTTCAAAATAGATTTCTGACAACTATTATCAAATACCCTGATTTGGATTTCAGAATTTCTAATTATTACCAAAAGATGTTCTAGTCTTTTATTATTCTTAATTGTAGATTTCTTGACTTCTATTATTTAACACCTGAGTCTAGATTTCAGATCTTTTAATTATCACCCAAAGAGTTTTCGAATTTCTATTTTCAAAAATGAGTTCTTGGTCTTTTGCGATAATAGATTACCTTAACTGGGTATCAGAACTTTTGATTGTTTCCAAAAAAATGTTTTAGGTATTTCTACCTAAGTCGAGAAAGGCTTCTGCCTTCAATTGCTCTCGCATTAACCACAATGCACCCTAATCAATGTTTTGAAATAATTACATCAGTCGTGAATGCCTTAACATAGGTCGAGTTGGTAGTATAACGATTTATGAAAATATTTACTGAAAGCTTAATGGAAGTTTCGAGTATCTAATTAGCACGACTATTGTAAAATTAACAAGCTTGTATGCCGGAGAGACTAGCTAACAGAAAGATGCTTGTAATACAAATTCAAAACATATGAATTAAAGGGGGATGAAAGCCCTAACCAAGTTATTATTAAACACAGTTTATCAATTCGTTTGCAAATAACCTATTTTACATCCTAAAGGTTAAAAAGGAAGTTAAAAGGCTGAAGGTTTTGAAATCTTTCTATTAATTTCTTTGACATTACTGGATTCGAAAGGCATTTAAGAACCATGCAAAGCATATCTTTGAGATTTTTCTGCTTTTGCTTAATCTCATCAACATCATCTATAGATTTAATTCGAGCTTTGAGGGCACGATTGAAGGCTCTGTTTGTTTTTGACAGAAGTTTGTTTGTTGTTTCATATTCAACATTACTCCTATGGAGGACATATATCTCCTTTTTTAGCATCTTAGCCTGAACAATATAACTGCACATACGGCAAGCAATGTCATATTTTCCTTTATTTTCATAAAATATCCAAACCTCATATTTTGCCATTTTTTACATAATCTTCGACTAAATTCTTATGCAAACCCCTCGGAGGCTTTGTTAAGTAAGGATATCTTTTAACAACTATTTCCCTAAGTTTGGTAGATTAAGTTAGACTAGATAAGTCCATGGAATGCAGAACCGGAAGATTAAAAACATTTCCACTCAAATTAAATTATAGAGAATTGCATGTAGCTTGGCTATTTTCTAGTTAGAAATCTAAATCACATATTAGGTCGTAAAGTTTAATTATCTTATTATCGAATCTCCGGATCCCTCTTTTGTTCCTTAAGACTTTGAACTGTGATGTGATGCTCTTGAAACTTCCTAAACAACTCCAATGTGAGCGGATTTTCTATGAATTTTAAAGGAAAAGAATCAACGAAGGCCCTTAGTTTTTCTTAACCAGCACTGACTTTATCTTTAAAAAAATTTTAAATTAAGAAGGAAGACTTTCTAATAAGGTCATTGTTGCTAAATGAGGGCCTTAACAAGAAGTAGAATTAATATTCGAAGGATAAATTCATTTAATCCATAAGGAATGTACAAGCGAATAAAAGGGATACGTTTATTCACATTAAAACAACATTCAAAATTTTGGATGGAATTTGTAGATTTATCTAATGAGTTAATAAATAGAACAAATATAAATTCGAAAAGTCCTCTTAACATCATTTGGAGTAAGAACTGAACGGAAATAGCTATAGACCCACCCATTAGTTGGAGGGTTGTCGTGTTCGCTAATCATTTTTGAATGAAATATCTCACTTTCTTCCAGAAGTTCATAGTTTTCTTATCCCAAAAAAATTCAAAAGTTTATATTATTCTCTGAGGAAATAGTATCATGCTAATTTTAAAGTTTTAATCAATATAGTGTTTTCTTGATAGTCCCTTAGCAACTCCTAGGTGACCGAACTATTTGGAAAGAGCTTCCTAACGTAGCACAATAAAATTGTGTTAGGTATAAGCATACCATAAAAATATTTTCATATTAACATCATTTGAGCAAGTATAAGAATTCAATATGATTCATACAAAATAGATCTTTTTACACATTTCTGGTATAAGCTTGTCTTCGTAGTATATGAGTTTTTCAAGGGGCAGGTTGATTGGAAGTAAATCAACTCTCGGTAGGTTCCAGGTTGATCTAGGGTGGGGTACCTTCCTATTTCATTCAAACATTTGTAGTGGAAGCGCCTAAGCAAGCCACCGTTGAACTTTCCAAAATATGGATTGTAACGATCTGCCATTTTGACCGCCCCAAGTCAGTAATTAAACCAACTCGGGACGTTCAAAACGACATATTATTGTTGGCTTACAGGGTTTAACAGAATTAAATACAGAATCATAGAGTACAAAATTTGCAGTGGAATAAAATTTCATATAAATATCAGAGTTGTATACAATATTTTGTACAGCGGAAGAATAAATGAAATGTAATTGTATACATAAATTTCTTTAAGCATATTTACTATTTTGTCGAGCTTAGCACGCGCATGCGTCTTCACGTGCCTTTCTTCGTTGCGAGCTGAAATATTTAGACCTGGAACACTTAGGCCTGACCCGAGCGTTCCATGCAAAACACAAAACACCCAAGTCAGGATTAAACTTAATTCAAGTAAGTAATTTTCGATCAAATCACATAAGTATAATTAATTTAAAACTCAATAATCTACTAAATTCGAGTATGTCAATCCATGGGAAATACTGTCGAATGTCAGAGCATAATGACAAATATCATATATATAAGTATTCTAGCACAAATAAGACGGGCTTCAGTAACATATATGATAACATAATGACAATCTACTAAATTCAAAAATGGGGTGTAAGCTATATGTTCAGGGACAACCTTTGTATGTGGATTTAATACTTCTAGTTATAAAGCATAATATTATAACCGCCCAAAACAACTTCATATGCAATAATATACGAAACCAAAATATCTTGGATGTGTGTTCCAATGCAAAATGGTTAATATGTATGTGTGATAAAGGAGCGAACACACCCATGCAGGCATCCTCCTTTGGCAGCACGTACCGGTAATTATGATAATTTGCATTTTAAGAAAATTTGCAAGGCTATGTCAAGGGTACCAACAAGGTAAATCACTGAGCAGCATTGAGTATTCGGATTTAAGATAGTACAATAAAGGGAAATGACCTACAATTAAAATCAAGTGGGGTAATAGATGTACATGCAATAATAACCACATATGGAAATTCAAATCGAACTCAGTAAGGCAATCCAAATCAAAATAGTTGCGTATGATCACAGTTTGGGTCTAAACACCAAATCAAAGCCAACAACGGATAGCCAAAGATAGTAGTGAGGTATGTACCCACTTTCACAAGGAAGAAAGCACCTACATGGGAGTGCTACAGACACTTTTAAATGGAGGTTCCCGCGAGTTGCCAAGGGTTAGTATGGATTCTTTTATTCAAACCATGAATGAACAGATTACGCGCAAGGACCGTGAGCCAATAAAAATGGAAGTAGATCTATATCACGTGTGACAACAAAAAAGTATTTCCAGCAACAAGACCTATATACATATAAAAGAAATGGAGGTGACAATGCATGCTCATGTAAATATAGGGATGTAAGAACAATAGTTCGGACTCAGTTTACACGAATGCACAGATCAGTGTGTGTGTATAGACGGGAGCATATACACTTCTTATATTCACATCAAATGGGGTGGTTCAAACTGCATATAACAATGGCCAAATATAATTTGGCAAAACAAATCCGGAATCATATGGTACAACTCTTGTTTGTTCGGCGTATTCCAACGACACACGTACACGCACACAGGTATACGTATAGGCGTACGGACCTTTACGCGAACCAACGACCAACTAGAAAGAATGGGAAAACTGGTAGAATTCGACAGCTGATAATATATCACGGCAACATGTATGTGTGTGTACGCATGCTAGAATACATATATACACATATAAAGGTATGTATATACACGCATGTAGCTAGCAGCCGCATATACACCCATAAACACAACAATGACCAAACCCAACTCAAGACAGCGAACAAAGACAACCAGCATGCAACAGTTAATAAGAACAACTAGTTATACTTAGTGAAAAGCGAAATTTACAAACTTGCAACAAGTGAAATCGTAAGTTAAACTTACATTTGGACGACAATGGTGACAAGAGTTGATGTGCACAACTTAAGCAGGATCTATATGTGTTAGACCAAAAATTGGTTCTAACACCCAAATTAATTATGATTTCAATGAAATAGAACCAAAAAGCAACAGAGAACACACGATTTATAGTGGTTCCGCGTTAACGAGCCTACGTCCACTTTGTTTTCTTTTAATTGATGACTTGAATACAAATACAACAATGATTCTCACTCAACTTCACAATTACAATGTATAAACTCACTCAAATCTCTCAAAAATAAACTTTAAGAGATGATTTTGATCTGAATGTAGTTATGAAATTCGGCTATGGAGGAAGTTAGAACTGAGAATTTGCCAAAAGATCCTTTCAAATGTCTCCAGATGGTGTATTTATAGGTGAAAAATCTCTTCGAAGTGGCTCCGGTTCGGAATTGCATGGCACCCATCCCATACGAGTCGGGTTCGGAGGCTCCCAGATGATGACAGCGCATTGATTAGTGGGTGATCGTGGGAGAAATAGTCATGCTTGGTCCGAGTCTTCAGGAAGCGTGCGTAGTGTAACACCCCACGTCCATTAATGTCACTCACAAAGGGAATGCATTAACTTCCATGGAGGTTATAAGTGAATATAGAACAGAAAAATTACAACAAGACAAATAATAAATAGTACTTGGAAATCTAAAACTTTATTTTATTGCAGCGGAAATTAAACATGTTTGTTACATCATAAAACCATAGATCATAACCAAGTACAATATCCATCTTCATAAAAACAAAATACATAATCCCATTACATAAATAGCCATTAAAAAGATAACAAGCTGGACTTTACTTCAACGGTCCAAGCTTTCCAAAGAGAGATGAAGCAATTCAATCAAACTCCACTAGAGCTGGGCCCAACCTGAGGACCTGGAGGGGGAAAAAGGATAGAAATAGAGGGGGTCAGACATAAAGTCTGGCGAGTATGATAATTCTAACAATACTATTATCAAAATAACTAGACTAAGGCATAAGCTGGAAGACAAGTAAATGTCTATGAACTCTTAGGAAGATAAAGATAGCGTTTAAGATAACGTTAAAGATAACGGTAAAGGCATACCTAATTACTAACGAATGATTACTACACTTCACCGCACATTACTACACTGCACCACATCAGTCACCCTATTGTTTGATCCCACTTGCTTCACACAGAAACTTTATAAATAGCCTTACGTACCCCTAGCTGACTACATAGGTGTCGTCTGCCCCTATCTCCACTAGGAGTACCCTACTACCCACTTTCGATCGTCTCCCTACTCGTAGATACCCGTGCTGGCCCCACAGTGGGGGTGTATCACTCCCCTAAAGTGGCAACCCGATACAACTTGAGAATGCACGTCTTATACCTACACGATGCAACAACGTCTTATCTACCAGTCCGGGTCCACACACGCATATGAAACCCGTTGGACTTGCGTTGCCACCGCCCCACGTTTTGGCCTCTTACAGTCGAACCCAGCATGCGTGTCCCGTCCTCGACTTAGCTCGAGCCCACAAAGATACGTTTGGGATACTGGTCGAAATGAGCCGCCACAAGCTACCCACCTAAGCTTGTCACTAGTATATCCCACTTAACCCTCTTAGTCATGTTCATTTACATGTATGTTTGGTTAAGTCTTACTAATCGTATTTCACATGCCACTAAGGGCACCCCCTAAATTCCTCATGCCACCCAAGGTACCTACTTAACCCCTATGTCCCACCTTACATGTTTATCTGGTTAAGTATTTCTTAATTCATTCAGGCCATAACCTCATAAAGACCTCTCACATTAGACTGGCATTTATGGCAGCTGGATTTGCCGGGCGGGTCCGGGCAGTCTTACACCATAAAAGAGTCTAACCTCGTGTCTTTACAACCGTTATGCTTTAGTTTAGGCCTAGGACCTCTCACATTGGGCTGACATTTGTGACCACTGGATTTGCCGGGCGGGTCCGGGCAGGTTTACGTCACAAACGAGTCCAACCTCGTGTCCTAAGCATTGATTAACACTTAAAATCTTTTACCTCAGTTTTAATAATTCCCTATTCAAATTATTAATTAAGTCAACTTTTAATGATGTTCATAATTGACTCAATTATGGACATCCACTTATGGCATGCAAAATCATATCAATTGCACCCCAACTTTTTAATATTAAATCCTTAATATTACCCCTACCCCACGTTTATACGTTCGCTTATTCAACGCATAATATAGGCTAGACTTGTATAGTCTAACACCTAGCACAAAGATAAATTATCACAACATATAGACAATTAAAATAAATCTAATCATAATAGGGGTGAAACTTGCATAAACTACACATGTTAAGGATCAAAAGGTGTCAACTTGTTAAATGTCTCAATTTACATGATATGTTCATAGCCCAACTCTATACATAAACTTGCATATGGAGTTTTTAGGCAACATAATGATGGTGTGAACTAGCATAGGATATCACATATGTCATAGCATAATTCTAGATGTCATAATAGATGTCTTGGCATATGTTCATAACTTTTCTAATCAATCTAACTTGCATATGTGACTTGTCATATAGATCAACATAACCCAAACATGATGATTTAATTAATATGAACTAACTAGCATAGATGGTAACATCATGGCCTTTTTAACATGTATGATTCATCATAACTTAGCATAGAAACTTTCAACATACATAACATCATCATAGCATGATTTACAACATATAAGATATCATCATCACATAACATTGGATTTACAATATACATGATAGCAAAAAGGGTTTACAACAACATATATGATAATTCACATCATCTACTCATAATCCATTCATAACTCAACCTAATTAAAATGATAATAATCTTGTTAAGATCATCATACTCACAATTTAGAGAAGAAAAGAGAGAGTTTTGCTTTGCTTTAGGGTTAAGAGAATTAGAATTGAATTTGCTTTTCTTCTTTCTTAGTTGGCGGCGGCTCCATTGATTTCCGTGGCGAAGGTAATATTCTATTTTAATTAGGTTTAGGGTTAGCATTAGGATGTATTTATAGGTGTAGAAAGTTATTTAGGACCATTAGATTAACCCTGAACCATGAGAACCAATCAAATGCAAAATCTGCATTAGAGCGAATCGGCCCACGGGTTGACAGCCAAACACCCTGGATTAACCCCTAGTCGACCCAGAAAGGCTCGGGTCGACCTCAAAAATGGGCCGGTTCGGTTATTCCCCCTCCCAATTCGCTGTTTTGAACTTTTTTGCATATTTATTTATTTAATTTTTAATTTATATATCTCTATATATATATATATCAATATATATATTTCTCTGCGCAACCCATTTCACTTAATTCTTTTCTAAAAATTAAGTATACTTTAATTTGTGAATTTTAATTTTATAAAATTACGAGGTGTTACATTCTCCCCTCCTTAAAGGATTTCGTCCCCGAAATCTCCAAGTCAAGAAGAATGTATATCCTACCATCTAATCGTCCATCTACTCAACCATCAAACACCATCATCCATTGTCCTTAAAAGACTTCTAATGCTTTAATGTTTATATGCACATTGTGTGTATATGTCCATATCTAATGCAAAATTAGGCGGTCTACTGATTCAGTCGACCTCCTTAGTGCAATTCATGATAGTGTCATGCGTCCAATATGTATGCAAAAGATTCCTAATGATACATATTAATTCTATATGCGTGCACAACCATCCACCCGAATGCAGCAACTATATGATAATACAACCATTATACATCCATTTTACTAAATACATCCATATATATGCAATATGCAATATGAAGTGATTGAGCCGATCTGGTGCCTAATAGTGTATGTATATGCATCCACGAGCAACCACTAGCAACCACTTGCATCCACCTTGCATCCACCATACATAACATGTCTCAAACACATGTTTCAACCATAGGATTATCCTAACTAAATGTCAAAGATACTAGCGAGAGGATATACTAAAGATAAGATAAGTACAAGCTAAGCGATAAAGGAGAAATTGAAAGACATACCCTCAAAAAGAAAAGGGTATCGTGAACGCATCTTCTCTTCTGTCTCCCAAGTAGCTTTGCTCTCATCATCTCCCCATTGCACTTTGACTAGTCTGACCTCTCGATTCCTCAACCTCTTGATCTCCGATCCAAGAATGCGCGTAGGAGCTCATCGAATTGTCGCATCACGCTCTATCTCCACCTCTCTAAGAAAGCTCGGCTCTACCACTTCCGCGGTCTCGTGCAAGCACTTCCTCAAATGTGACACATGGAATACGTCGTGTACACCACTAAGTCTCTCGATCAACTCCACTCTATACGCCATCTGTCCAATTTTCTCCTTAATAGGAAACGGCCCTACAAACCTTGGTGCTAATTTCCCAACGGACCCAAAGCGAAAAACATTCCGTAATGGAGACACTTTGACAAAGACCATGTCCCCAACTTCAAACTCGAGATCTGTCCTCCTCTTATCCGCATAAGATTTCTGCCTATCCCGTACTGCTTTCATCCTCCTTCGAATCAAGTCGATCTTCTCTGAAGTCTCCCTAATCATATCGGGCCCAAGTAAGATCTTATCCGTAGATTCCCACCAACATGTAGGTGAACGACAAGGTCGTCCATAAAGAGCTTCGAATGGTGCCATACCAATGCTGGACTGAAAGCTGTTATTATATGTGAACTCCACCAATGGAAGATGCTCTTCCCACGTACCACCAAAGTCTAGGATACATAGCCTCAATAGATCCTCTAGAATGCGATTCACCCTCTCGGTCTGGCCGTCCGTCTGAGGATGATATGCGGTGCCCAAACATAACTAAGTCCCTACCGCCTCTTGTAAGCTTCTCCAAAATTCGCTAGTGAAAATAGGAATGCGGTCGCTCACTATGCTAGAAGGAACACCGTGCAAACGAACTATTTCTCGAACGTATACGGAAGCTAACCATGGAGGAGCCCTCTTACACTTCACGGGAATAAAATGGGAGCTCTTAGTAAATCTATCTACTATAACCCAAATTCCTGTATTACCCTTCCTCGATCACGGTGATCCATCCACAAAATCCATCGAGATGCTTTCCCATTTCCATAGTGGAACCTCCAACGGGTGAAGCAACCCACCGGGTTTCTTTTGCTCTGCTTTTACTTGTTGGCACACCAAGCATCTAGCGACATACTCGGCCACGTCTTTCTTCATGCCGGCCGAAAAGTAAACTCTCTTCATGTCTTTGTACATCTTGTCCCCGCCGGGATGAATGTTCATCTTCGAATGATGTGCTTCATCAAGAATAGTCTTCCTTAGGTCATCGTCTTTTGGTACACAAAGTCTACCGTCCCTACGTAACCAACCCTTATCGTCTAGGGTATACCTACGGAGATGGCTTGATGACTCCCCTCCTTTGAGTTTTTCTACTAACTCAACCAACTGCGAGTCGTCTCGCTGTGCCTCGCCAATCCGTCCCAAAAGCGTAGGTCTGACCTCCAAGGATGTTAGCAAACCGGGTACGAAGTCAACGGAAGGTCTAAAGTCAAACATCGAAATGAATTCTAAACTTCGCCGCTCAACAAACAAAGGACTTAAGGATAATCTTTTTCTACTTAAGGCGTCTGCCACCACGTTACCCTTGCCAGGGGTATAGGCTATTTCGAAGTCGTAGGACGCTAAGAACTCCATCCACCTTTGCTGCCTTAAGTTCAAGTCCTTTTGAGAGAATAGGTATTTTAAAGATTTATGGTCAGTGAATAGTTCGAATTTCTCGCTAAGAAGATAATGACGCCAAGACTTAAGCGCGAAAACAATAGCGACCAACTCTAGGTCATGTGTGGGGTAATTCCTCTCATTAAAACATGTTTTTGAAAACACTTCTTCCAAAAATAACTATTTTTCTAAAGTATTTTTATCTGTTCTGGTAACATTAAGCTCTGATACCACGTGTAACACCCCACGTCCATTAATGTCACTCACAAAGGGAATGCATTAACTTCCATGGAGGTTATAAGTGAATATAAAACAGAAAATTTACAGCAAGACAGATAATAAATAGTACTTGGAAATCTAAAACTTCATTTTATTGCAGCAGAAATTAAACATGTTTGTTACATCATAAAACCATAGATCATAACCAAGTACGATATCCATCTTCATAAAAACAAAATACATAATCCCATTACATAAATAGCCATTAAAAAGATAACAAGCTGGACTTTACTTCAACGGTCCAAGCTTTCCAAAGAGAGATGAAGAAATTTAATCAAACTCCACTAGAGCTTGGCCCAACCTGAGGACCTGGAGGGGGAAAAAGGATAGAAATAGAGGGGGTCAGACATAAAGTCTGGTGAGTATGATAATTCTAACAATACTATTATCAAAATAATTATACTAAGGCATAAGCTGGAAGACAAGTAAATGTATATGAACTCTTAGGAAGATAAAGATAGCGTTTAAGATAACGTTAAAGATAAAGGTAAAGGCACACCTAATTACTAACGAATGATTACTACACTGCACCGCACCAGTCACCCTATTGTTTGATCCCACTTGCTTCACACAGAAACTTTATAAATAGCCTTACGTACTCCTAGCTGACTACATAGGTGTCGTCTGCCCCTATCTCCACTAGGTGTACCCCACTACCCACTTTCGATCGGCTCCCTACTCGTTGATACCCGTGCTGGCCCCACAGTGGGGTGTATCACTCCCCTAAAGTGGCAACCCGATACAATTTGAGAATGCACGGCTTATACCTACACGATGCAACAACGTCTTATATACCAGCCCGGGTCCACACACGCATATGAAACACGTTGGACTTGCGTTGCCACCGCTCCCCGTTTTGGCCTCTTATAGTCGAACCCATCATGCGTGTCCCGTCCTCGACTTGGGTCGAGCCCACAAAGATACGTTTGGGATACTGGTCGAAATGGGCCCCCACAAGCTACCCACCTAAGCTTGTCACTAGTATATCCCACTTAACCCTCTTAGTCATGTTCATTTACATGTGTGTTTGGTTAATTCTTACTAATCGTATTTCACATGCCACTAAGGGCACCCCCTAGATTCCTCATGCCACCCAAGGCACCTACTTAACCCCCATGTCCCACCTTACATGTTTATCTAGTTAAGTATTTCTTAATTCATTCAGGCCATAACCTCATAAAGACCTCTCACATTAGACTGGCATTTATGGCAGCTGGATTTGCCGGGCGGGTCCGGGCAGTCTTACACCATAAAAGAGTCTAACCTCGTGTCTTTACAACCGTTATGCTTTAGTTTAGGCCTAGGACCTCTCACATTGGGCTGACATTTGTGACCACTGGATTTGCCGGGCGGGTCCGGGCAGGTTTACGTCACAAACGAGTCCAACCTCGTGTCCTAAGCATTGATTAACACTTAAAATCTTTTACCCCAGTTTTAATAATTCCCTATTCAAATTATTAATTAAGTCAACTTTTAATGATGTCCATAATTGACTCAATTATGGCCATCCACTTATGGCATGCAAGATCATATCAATTGCACCTCAACTTTTTAATATTAAATCCTTAATATTACCCCTACCCTACGTTTATACGTTCGCTTATTCAACGCATAATATAGGCTAGACTTGTATAGTCTAACACCTAGCTCAAAGATAAATTATCACAACATATAGACAATTAAAATAAATCTAATCATAATAGGGGTGAAACTTGCATAAACTACACATGTTAAGGATCAAAAGGTGTCAACTTATTAAATGTCTCAATTTACATGATATGATCATAGCCCAAATCTATACATAAACTTGCATATGGGATTTTAGGCAACATAATAATGGTGTGAACTAGCATAGGATATCACATATGTCATAGCATAATTCTAGATGTCATAATAGATGTCTTGGCATATGTTCATAACTTTTCTAATCAATCTAACTTGCATATGTGACTTGTCATATAGATCAACATAACCCAAACATGATGATTTAATTAATATGAACTAACTGGCATAGATGGTAACATCATGGCCTTTTTAACATGTATGATTCATCACAACTTAGCATAGAAACTTTCAACATACATAACATCATCATAACATGATTTACAACATATAAGATATCATCATCACATAACATTGGATTTACAATATACATGATAGCAAAAAGGGTTTACAACAACATATATGATAATTCACATCATCTACTCATAATCCATTCATAACTCAACCTAATTAAAATGATAATAATCTTGTTAAGATCATCATACTCACAATTTAGAGAAGAAAAGAGAGAGTTTTGCTTTGCTTTAGGGTTGAGAGAATTAGAATTGAATTTGCTTTTCTTCTTTCTTAGTTGGCGGCGGCTCCATTGATTTCCATGGCGATGGTAACTATTCTATTTTAATTAGGTTTAGGGTTAGCATTAGGATGTATTTATAGGTGTAGAAAGTTATTTAGGAGCATTAGATTAACCCTGAACCATGAGAACCAATCAAATGCAAAATCTGCATTAGAGCGAATCGGCCCACGGGTTGACAGCCAAACACCCTGGATTAACACCTAGTCGACCTAGCGAGGCTCGGGTCGACCTCAAAAATGGGCCGGTTCGGTTATTCCCCCTCCCAATTCGCTTTTTTGAACTTTTTCGCATATTTATTTATTTAATTTTTAATTTATATATATATATATATCAATATATATATTTCTCTGCGCAACCCATTTCACTTAATTCTTTTCTAAAAATTAAGTATACTTGAATTTGTGAATTTTAATGTTATAAAATTACGGGGTGTTGCACGTAGCAACGGTCACATTCTCAGAGATAGCGGTTCGGATCGGCTGCCTCCGATCCGATCCGATGAAGCCATCTGTTGTTTTCTGATGTTGCTGGCATACTCCTCCGATCCGAGCCGCCGAGGCCATTTGTTGTTTTCTGATGTTACTGATGCATCTCTCCGATCCGAACCGATGAGTCCACTCGCTATCTAATGTTGCTGACGTGCTCCTCCGTTCCGAACCGATGAGGCCACTTGCTATCCTTTGATATTGCTGACGTATTACCGATCCGACCCGACGTGATTTCTGGATCTCTGATCTCTACTCACTTCCTGCGCTACTTTCCTCCGATCCGAACCGATTGGTGGCTTTTTTGCTATTTGCTCTTTATGTAGCCTAGTTCACAAAGTAGGCTAACATTTTGCCCCCTCGAAGTACACTCTTATCTAAGATAAAGTGTGCTTCGAAGCAGTCTACAAAACATCCTTTGAATTAGAACCATTAAATGATCACTTCCATTTACTTGTAGCATCGCTTCATAAAGTCGTTGCTTTTGCTTCTTATATACACTCACAAACCATATGAATCACTTTCTTCATCTTCAAACAATTTTGAGAGCTTCTTTTTATGTTCAGCGATTCTTCCAGGTGAGCTCTTTCTTTGCTATTCCTCAAATTTTCCCTGCGTGTCGAACCAGTGTATGTGGTCCTTCGGTTCAGATTCCGATCCGAATGGACTTCCTCCAGCAGCACATTCAGATGAGCCCTCCAATGTCGCTTCACCATGGGCTAACATGCCATAATACATGAGTGGGCCTGACTTCAGGTCCGAACGGGAATACGAGTGGTCACCTTAATTTTATATAAATCCGCCTCCTATCTTCTTCCTCTTCTCTTTTTTATTTGCTCTCTTCCAAGCAACTTAGCATCAAAACCCTAGAACTTCAAAAAAAATTGAAATTATTCCGTTCTTCCTTAAATTCAATAACTCGGTAGGTCAAAAGCTTCGATTACTTTACTGTAATCGATTTTGATTTAGATTTGTGGTAAAACTGGATGATTCGAACATGGTGCGCGTTTAATTCCAACGCCGCCGCTTCTCTCCCTCTTCGTCGTCGTCGTTGGTGGCTCTTGTCACCACCTCGAGGCGTTGAGAGGAAGAATTTGGGTTTTACAGTATATTTGAGCACGTAAGTGCTTGGACTTAGTAAGGATTTGTCAAATTGATTTGGGTTCGGTACTGGTTAGGCGAGGTGGAAGATGAAGGAGAGAAGATGAACTGGGATCGGTTCGGGTATAGAAGTGTTGGAGTGAGGGAAAGGTACATATAAGACTAGATCGGGTCGGAGCATAAAAAGGCAAAAGAAAGAAAACAAAACCCATCTGATCGGATCAGATGGTATTTACAAGGCCGTGTCGGGTCGGAGTAGAAAAAGGAAAAAATAAAGGGAAAACAAAACTTACCTGTTCGGATCGGATGGGAATAAGGGACAAATAGAAGAAGGATTACTCAAGATGATCCGATCCGCCCCGAAAGCCTACATCCGAGCCGATCCGGTTTAACTCACTGGGTAGGACGTCCGCTTCCGATCGAAACATGACTTTGCCCTCCGATCCGATCCCAATACAGATATCCGAACCGAACTGAAACAGCCTAACTTAATGTGCAAGAATTTTTTCAGCTATCTTAATTAATGCTTGACATAGCCTTCAACTTGACGAACAGTTAGGATAGTGCCTTTCGAACATGACAAACATCAAGAACTATTTTGTCACATTATCACTTCTTTGAATCTTCATATCACGCTTTCATATGTTTGCTCTGCATTTTTGTTACACGTAGCACACACTTTAGTTCACATACACACACAGGGGACACATGCAACTTTACTCTAATTCTTGCTATTGTTTCTTCGATAGTCTAGTGATCATGGCCGAAAGACGTTCATCTAGATTGGCAAAGAAGACGGAAGTTGTGGAAACTTATGAAAAAGTTACCATTGATGACATATCTTCTTCTTCAGACCCTGAATGGGATGACGAGGGCCTAGATTATGAAGTAGGAACGCATAACAATGAAACGCCTTCCGATAGCGAAGTTTCTCTGGGCCATGAGGAGGAAGGAGGGATTGGAGATTACCGAGCTCCTGACGAATTTGAGTCTGCCATTATCTTGGAGTCACCCGTAGACTCTGTTGAATCAACAATGATAGACTTGTCCTTATATGTTTAAAGCACGGGATACTAAAAAAGGATACCCTGGTGCCATCGAAAACTGACCGTCCTCACAATCCCCCAGATGGATTTATGGCAATTACGCGGCTGATGTGCATGGTCGGGGCTATTCCACCATTTTCGCCTTTTGTTGTCGACTTTCTAAGACAGATGCGGATTGCCCCCATGTAGCTACATCCCAACTCCTATGCTTACCTATATACCTTATATGTAGCATACCGAGAGATTTTAGGTATAGAGCTCACTTTCGATGACATTCATTTTTTTTATAATTTCAAGCATCAGACTCGAGAAACTCCTTCCTTCTCTTATTTCGAATCAGTTCCGAAAAGGAAAATTGTTTCAACGCCATTCAGCAGCAAGGCCGGCGATTCCAAGCTAGAATGGTTTTATATAAGGCAACAGCCGGGATGTGCCAGGAGATGGACAAAATCAAGTAAAGCATCGGTTTTCTAGATATCAACTTTGAATGTTCACGCCAACACATTAATCCGTTTTCTTTTTGTTTGCAGTTGATAATCCAAAACAAATATCGGGTCAAGTGTACTTTGATCGGATGCATCGACTCCTCAATGGTGATCAAAAATTTCTTACCATCGATGAAGTCCTTAAGGATGAATACCTCCACCATCACGGGCTATTGTTCATTACCCATAGCATAGGTCACGGGTCGGGTCCGTATGTATACATCCCCCCAGTGGACATAATTCCTGAAACGGGCGAGGGCTCGAAAAGTCCAAGAATACCTCTTCGGACTTCACCTTTTCCATCTTCCACTCAAGACGATGAGCTGGCCAACATAGCCGAAAAGCACCGAGAAGGGTACATCGTCCCTGGGGATGCTATTTCTCCCGAGAAATCACTATCTCCTAAAGAACTGCCAACAGACGCTTCCCAGGGAGATGCCCCTACTACCGATGATCCTACATTTCAGGGCTTAGGAGACCTCCCCCTATCTGAAACTATCTATACTTTAGAGGATTTTGGCACAAATCCTTTAGTTTTTACTTCTTCAGATGAGACTGCTCCTGTTAAGGCCAAAGAGCCTACTCGCGCTGGCTTGGCTTCGGACTTGGGTTTATCGGGGGGAAACACCACTTAGGATGCACTTAACACAATAGCACCACACTTCACAGCACTTTCTTCTCATGGGAATACTGACTCTGAATTCCACTTACGTTGTTGCGTAGGTACAATGTCTTGCCCTTACTATGACATCAGGAAAATACGTCGCAGCATGACTAGACCCCCTTCCGATGCTGAGCATGATCGCCGTGAAAGCCGGGGTAGAGAGGACAGAAGGCCTCATGATTCTTATCAGTCGCGCACCTCGCTCTCTCACTCCCTCGTTCAGTCAGATCCAGAATGATACAAAAGCTACCAGGGTCGTCGAGGAGAAGACACATCGCAGCCAAAAGACCAAACTTCTCCTCAAGACAAACGCAGTCGGGAAAGGAGCCCGCCGAAAGATACCGACTCACGAGGCAAGCATAAGGTTTCCGATAAGGACCTAGGAAGGGTGATGCGGCCATCGTGCCCACTACACATAAGGATACTGAGCTGACATTCCCCGCACCTCCACCACTGGATGCTGAAGCTAAAGTTAAGCGGGAATATCTGGAGAAGCAATTCCCTGACCACTATTTTGAAAATCTGAGTTTCTTACCTACTTTCGAGCCTATTTCCTCGAGGTGGGAAGACGAGGCTAAAGCAAAGATTGAGCAGTCGAAAAACAATATTCGGAGATGTTCAACTATTCACGTAACCTTTCCAGAATCATTTGAACTTTAATTACGGATATTGAATCAATGAAAAAGACTGCAGGTGCCGACGCAAAGGCCTTAAAAAACTTGGAGAAGGACCTCGAGTACACACAGGCCCAACTTGTAATCGCCTAATGAGACGCTACCAACTTTAAACAACAATTTGAAGAGTTACAGAAGCGCTATCATGACTTGCTAGAATCTCATAGCCAAGAGCGCTTAGAGTTGAAAAAGAAAGCAGAAGATGCTAAGTCGGATATCGCCAAAATGCAACTTGCTTACAGTGCTCTTGAGCCAGAAAAAGCCGAGTTAGTGAGAAAGAACGTTGAATTGGAGAAGAGAAAATGCTGACTTGGCTTCCAAGTTGATGGAGGCCGAGAATAGGGCTGCCCTAGCGGAGGGTAATGTGGAAAGTGTTATTAAGTCTGCCGAAGAGACCTGCAAACAGCTGTCAGAGGCCCAGGAGGAAGTGCATAGTTTCAGCGAATTAATGATCGAATTCTTCGCACATATAATTCGTCGCCGAAACATCTCTTGGATTGAAGATTATCCGACTACCTTGGTTCACGTATGGAGCCAAATTATTGAATGGGAGAAAGAGGAACTCAAGGTAGATTCCATCGACGAAGACAAGCTCATGGAAAAATATTTAGGAGATGACAAGCCGACACGTCTGGCCGAGGGGCGTCGCCTCATCGCTGCTGCTATGGAGGAGGAGAAGCGGATGGCCAAATAAAAGTATATCTCCGAGGTTGGTTCTTCTTCTAATGCCGTGAAACTTCTGAAGTTGAGGGATATGACCCTGAAAACCCGGAAATCCCTCAGGCATCTCTTTTATCCCCTATACCCGAGACGGCGTCAGAGAAGGCAGTCACTCCAGCTGAGAAATCATCGGAAGGTATTTCTACCTTTTCACCCCAATTCATCAAAGTTGTCGCCCCTTTTCATCACATGATCGGGCAATCGATGAAGGATCCTTCATTTTCTCCTAAGTTGATAACTGTTGCTTCTCATTCTGTAGGTGTTGAACCGACCGAGAGGATAGACGTGCCTCAAGGAACCACCGCCGGAGCAAAATCCGCGGAGAAGGCTCAAGGAGAAAAGGATAAGGCTGCCTCAGCAGAGTCAGGAGGGGGAGCTGAATTGTCCAAGGCTGGTGCTCCTCATGATGACGAGATGATAGACACCTTGAAGGACGATGGCGGTAGCGAGGGACATGAGGAAGACCCTAATGTGGCTATAGTCGGGGATTCAAAAAGCGCTGATGACATCACTTTAGCTGAAATGAAAGCCGAACAAGATAAACATATGCAGCTAAAAGTTGAAGTCCTGGACCCCGAAAGCCTTAAGCCTCTTGCAGTGATGGCTCTTGGATCAAGGTTAGTCGTTAAGCTTTCAACTAGATCTATTACAGAAGAGCTTGCTAAAAAGTCTTCTCTTGATTCCAGCGTTCCGACTCCTGGGAAAAAATCAACTGATTCTAGCACTTCGGTTACAGGGAAGGAAAAGTTGAAACGCGTTATGACCGAAGCTGAAAAGGAAGCAAAGGCTGCTCAGAAAGCTGCAAAAAAATCCAAGTCCGATCCAAAGCCCAAATGATGAAGTGCTTCGTTTTATTTTGGCATTTAATTGGTTCGCAATTGTTGCAGCGAGTGCGGCCCTCGCATCTTCTTTTTTGCTTGTTTTCCTTGTACAAACTCACGCGTTTGTAAATAAAAATAGCTTATTTCCTGCAATGCCTGATAGTCGCTAGTTCAGCACTTAAGTAAAAATACAAAAGTATGTCATACTAAAGTTATGTAATGAAGTCATGGTTGAGGGGAATATGTGTGCACATGTATGCCCCCAGTCAATCTTGGATAACTGGGCAAGAGCTATTCAAGATTAAATTAAATTGAAAAATCCAGATGTCCCCGATTCTCTGACGGGGCCATATTCCTTTCGTCATTGATGCCTGTTCTTTCTGGCATCTTTATAATCTCCTGTCTCATATCCAGGTTAGTGTTTTCATTGAGGCGGTTTCTCATCTGGGTGCACCTTCACGCCTCAGAGGACGTCGTCTTCCCATCCTTTATACTCTCTCTCGATTCTTGAGAGTTAGAGTTAAGAATGTCGTCTTCTCGTTCTTTTATGTCTTATCGTACAAACAGTCATTTTGTTTGTTCCTGCATATAGGTCATCTCCAACTTTCCAACTTTAATTTAACTTAACATTTCGTGTTTCACAGTCATAATAGAATAATTGTTGAAGATATAAATAATGCAGGAAAGTAAATGACACACGATATTTTTATAGCGGTTCGGCTAAGCCATAGCCTACATCCACTTCATAATCCTTTGCTCACATAAACAGACTTTTTAAGGCAAGTCGTGCCTTTTTACATAGCTTATGAAAACAAAAGAAATGACATTTCATATTTAGCTCAGATATCGTCGTAGGTGCTGAGCGTTCCATGCTCTGGGAATCTCCTCACCATCCACGGTCGTTAGCTTGAATGCTCCTGTATCAAGCTTCCATTGGATGGTGTATGGCCCTTCCCATTTTGGACCTAATTGGGTCGAAGGCGGGAAGACTCGCTTCAGTACTAGGTCTCCTGGTTCAAAGGTTTTGAGACGAACCTTGCGGTCATAATAACGTGCCACTTGATGTCGATGTCTTGAGGCACGCAAGTCGGCTTCATCTCTTTTTTCTTCAGTCATATCAAGAGATTCATGGAGGAGCGCTTTATTCGTCATCGGGTCATAGTACGCAACTTGATGGGAAGGGACTTCCAATTCTACCGGGATCACCACTTTAGACCCAAAGGAAAGTGAATAGGGAGTATGGCCGGTAGCCGTCTTAAAGGTCATCCTGTAGGCCCATAAAGCTAATGGCAACTCATCTATCCATCTGGCTTTGGCCTGCTCCAGCCGCTTCTTTAGAATTGATTTAATGACTTTATTTACGGCTTCGACCTGTCCATTTGACTGCGGGTGAGCCACTGCAGTGTATCGTTTATCAATCTTATATTTCTGGCAGAAGTTTTTGAGCTCGATGTTGTTAAATTGCGTCCTATTATCGGTTATGATGGTCTTCGGAATCCCAAATCGACAAATAATATTTCTGACCACAAAACTGATCACCTTCCTTGCCGTGATGGTTGTTAGAGGTTCAGCTTCCGGCCATTTTGTGAAGTAGTCCACGACAATGATCGTGTACTTAGATCCTCCTCTGGCAATGGGTAGCACTTCAATAATGTCAATTCCCCACATGGCAAACGGCTACGGACTTACCATTGACTTGAGTTGAGTCGGAGGTGCTCTGGGAACTTTGGCATATCTTTGACATCTATCGCAGCGTTGTGAATAATCAGCCGCGTCTTTGTTCATGGTAGGCAAGAAATATCCATACCATAACACTTTCTTTGCTAGGGTTTGGTCCCCAGTGTGATCTCCACACTCACCTTCATGCACCTCTTGCAGTACACGTTTGATGTCGTCATGTGCGATACACCGTAGTAGGGGCATTGAAAACCCTTGGCGATAAAGTACGTCGTCCTGTAAAACGTATCTTGTGGCCTTACGTCTTATAGCTCGTCTTTCGCTCTTTTTCAACGGGAGGGTTCATTTTTGAGAAAATTCTTAATTGATGTCATCTAGGATTCTCTTTCTGGTTCAACTTCCAAGGCTAGCTCTGTTTCCATTAGATCGAAACTTGGTGAATCCAACACCTCTATCGGAACCATTTCGGATTCTTTAGGACTATCAGAACTTGCTAGCTTCGCCAATCGATCTGCTTTCTGATTTTCCGCTCTTGGAATGTGGGTTATGCTATAGTGCTCCAAACCTTCCAACAACTCCTTTACTTTCTTGAGATAAGTCATAAGTCGAGGTCCTTTAGCAACAAATTCTTCCCGAACTTGACATACAACTATCTTGGAATCGCAATATATATTTAGTATATTCACTCCCAAATCTTTGGCGAGTTTTAGCCCGGCAATCAGGGCTTCATACTCGGAATCGTTGTTATTAGCAGCAAGCTCTAACTGCAATGCATAGTAGACAGATCGTCCTTCAGGAGTTATTAAAAAACTCCGGCGCCGGACTTTCTATAATTCTTGGCTCCGTCCGTATATAATTTCCACGGACTAAGCTCTAATTCTTGATCCAAAGCAACTACCTTATCACCCACCGTTTCCTCTTCAGGAATTGTAAATTCTGCTATAAAGTCAGCCAAGGCTTGCCCTCTTATTGATCTTCGTGGCTGAAAGTTCAATTCAAACTGACTCAGCTCGATATTCCATTTAAGTAACCGCCCAGATGCTTCAAGTTTATGCAACACTTGTCTCAAAGGTTGGTCGGTATACACAACTATTGGGTGTGCCTGAAAATAATGGCGGAGTTTGTGGGAAGCAATCAGGAGGCTATAAGCAAGCTTCTCTATCCTTGGGTAGTTACGTTCTGCAGCAGCTAGTTTTTTACTTACGTAATACACAGGTTTCTGGACTTTATCCTCTTCACGTACTAGTGCTACACTGACGACGTGAGATGATACCGCCAAGTAGACGAACAAATCCTCATGTTGCATAGGCTTTTATAATATTGGAGGCTTTTCTAAGAAGCCTAACAGATTCTGGAACGCCTCCACACAGTCGGGAGTCCACTCAAAATTTCGCTTTCCCCATTTTATGAGATCGAAGAAAGGTACACACTTGTCTGTTGCTTTGGAGATGAACCTGCCCAGTGCTGCAACCTTTCCAGCTAAGCTTTGAACATCTCTAATCTTTCGTGGCTCCTCTATATTCCGGATTGCTACTATTTGGTCCAGATTGATTTTAATTCCTCTAGAACTCACGATAAAGCCAAGGAACTTGCCTGATGCCACGCCAAAATAACACTTCAAGAGGTTCAACTTCATCCCATACCTTCGTAGTATGCTGAGCATTTCTGCTAAGTCCTTCGTATGATTGGGAGATTGCTTGGATTTCACTAGCATATCATCTACGTAAACTTCCATGGTCTTCCCAATTTGATTGTAAAACTTGCGGTTGACCAGGCGCTGATATGTGGTTCCCGCATTTTTTAATCCAAACGGCATTACGACGTAACAATACAATCCCAAGTCTGTGATAAAGCTTGTATGCTCTTGATCTGGTATGTGCATGGTAATATGATTGTACCCGGAATAAGCGTCCATAAAGGATAAAAGTTCGTGCCTGACAGTTGAATCTACTAGTTGATCAATTCTGGGAAGAGGAAAGCTATACTTCTGGCAAGCCTTGTTTAAATCAGAAAAGTCGATGCATGTTCTCCACTTCCCGTTTGACTTTTTGACCAGGACAGGATTCGATATCCAGTCGGGATATTTCGAATCCTTAATGAATCCGTTACCTTTTAACTTCTCTACTTCTTCTTTCAAAGCTGCTGACCGCTCTGGACCCAACATCTTTCTTTTCTGCTTGACTGGTGGATGCTTTGGATTAACACACAAAGAGTGGCTCATGATGGCAGGAGAAATCCCACACATGTCAGCGTGAGTCCAGGCAAACACATCCAGATTTGCCTTTAAGAAATCAGCCAATTCCCTCGCTCTAATTGGATCCAGTTGTGAGCCGATCTTTAGTACTTTTGTTGGATCTGCTTCCTCAATAGGTATATCAACTGTTATTTCGTTGGGAGTTGCCTTCTTGTCCCCGGGTTCTCTATCCTCTCTGGGATCTATATCCTCGAGCACATTTGAAGGCGACTCTCTTGGTGCAGGACCCCATAGTTGCTATGCTGAGGCCTCCTTTGGAGGGGCATAATCATCTTTAGCATCTATATTCAACCCCTTCATTAACATCTTTAACTCTGCTATGTAACAAGCTCGTCCCATAGCTTGGTCGCCCCTCATCGTCCCAACTCATGAGTTCGTCGGGAATTTAAGTAGCAAGCACCAAGGCGCAATACACGCCCTAAATTCGGCAAGGGTCGGTCGGCCTAAGAAGGCATTGTAAGGTGACTCCAAATCCAAAACTACAAACGGCGGGATCCTTACTCTTTGGCGATCTCCCTGCCCTAATGTGACTGGTAATTCCACAAAACCCATCGGAGCTATAGATACTCCGTTAAAGCCACGTATCCATCCTTGACATGGCTTTAAGTCTTTTGCTTCGAGCCTCATTTGTTCAAAAGCTTTCTTGAGGAGGATATTGAACGAGCTTCCGTTGTCCACTAACACTTTATGGACTAAGGCGGGGCCAATTGTTGTGGTAATCACTAATGGATCGTCGGTTGGAGATTGAACTCCAAAATCATTTCTATTGCGGAATATGACATCATCTGACATCGTTTTTTGTTGTTTTATTGTAGTGACGTCTTCAAGACTACCGCATTCTCCTACTTCAAAATGCTTGGCGGCATTGATGTACTGGTCCATTTCTTTAAAACTACGGCCAACTAAGTGAGGTCCGCCTATAATATAGTTAATGACGATCCTCTTACCTTTTTGCTGAGCTATGGGTTTTGAAGCAGGCTGGTCTTGGTTCGGGGCTTGTCCCCCTTGCCCCCTGTCCCTTGGGGCGGCTTTGTACTCATCCAACTTCCCTTCTCGCAGCAATTTTTCGACGATATCCCTCAAATGACGACACTCATTGTTGGAATGACCGTGTATACCATGAAACAAGCAAAACTTTCCTGTTTCAATCTCTTTCTCAGTAGAATCTCTGGGCGTTGGTTTTTTGTACTGCAATGTGTTGTATGTATCTAAATAAATGTTCTCCAACGTATCATTTAACGGCGTGTAATTTTCAAAAGTCTGGAATCTGGGTCTTTTATTAGAGCTATTCCCTCGGTTTCTGTTCCTTCTATTGTCGTTCCCATTTCTGTTGCTATTACCACCACTCTGGTTGCCAACATTTACTTCCACCTTCCCTGAACTGTCACCAGATTATTTCATAGCAATGTTACTCTAGACACCCTCCTTCGAGGCCCTTTCGAACTTTCTCTTTCGATTTGCCTTAGCTTCTTCTCGCCTTAAACGGACATTAGCCTTTTCATAGAACAGTTCTCTAGTAGGAGGTGGTTTTCCAGCCAAGTAATCCCCGAACTCTGTATCAGGATCTACCCCTTCTATTAGGGCCATCAGGATAGTGGGCTCATAGGGATCACTAACTTCAGTGATGGCTAGGTTGAAGCGATCCAGATATGACTTCAAAGACTCTCCTAGGACCTGTTTAATTCGCGACAATTCTATGACGGTCTTGGACTTTTGGGCATGGAGTCGAAACTGATTCATGAAGCGCTCACTCAATTCTGTGAAATTTGATACCGACCGGGGAGTGAGTCGGGTGAACCACATCAACGCTACATCTTCAAGATAGATTGGAAAAGCTTTGAATTTATGGCGTCTGGAGCTGCTGCCGCATTCATGAACCATGCATATCTCATCAAATGCTGCCCTAGGTCTGTTCTTCTTGAATATCAATCCATCTGAGGCAAGTTGAATCGCCAGGGGAACTGGAAATTCAGCATGTCGTCTGTGAAGGGGGTATGACTTCGTTCAATGCCCTAGTCTTCATTAGTAAAGTGCCGGCTTTCGGACATTATCTTATGCACCATCGCCCATACATCAGCATTTGTTAATGTCTGCACAGGCTCTCTTGATCCGATGTTCGGATTACTCCTGGGTTCCTGATCAGGGGATAATCTCCTATTTCTGGCTGCAGCTGCTCTACGTTTCTCTCTGTGTTCCCGGTCGACCTCCGGAGGTAGAGGTTGTTCCTCTTCCGAAGAGGACGAATCATCTGTAGTAAGATGGCGTGTCGGGGAAGGAGACTTCTGCCTCCGGAGCTCCTGTAGATCTCTACCCATAGTGATCATGTTTTCCTGCATGCGAAGGTTGTCACACGTTTGGGCTTCTAATGCTTCCTTGGTGCTCTGAAGCATGTCAAGAAAACGTGAAAAGTCTCCCTGAGTAATGGGTGTAGATGGATCAGGCTGAACATTAATCATCGTGGCTGGAATCGGAGCATTAGAGGGAGCTCGAGTAGAAGTTCCAGCTTCATTCTGGTTCGGATCGGATCGGTTCACAACATCCTGATCGGGGCGGTTCGGATAGAGAGAGTGGGTGCCCCCTACCTCATCAGATCGGATGGGGGCCTTCCTCTCGGTTCGGATCGGCACCTCCAATCCGGTTTGAACCCTCCTGATTGGAGTGATCTGCTCCAGAGCTTTGAGCGCGTGACCTTGTCAACATAATAGCTTGCTGATCTTCTCTCGAATCATTTCCCCTAGTGCCTTGCACTTCTTTTCATTTGGTCTTAGCCATAATACTTGACTCTTCAACGGTTAGTCAACAAGTACTAAAAGATGTCAGAGAGAAGGGGTTAACTTCTTTGAACTTGAAGGTCCAAATAGTAGAATGATAATCTCAAAAGGCTGAGAATTCGAAAGTTTCTCAGTGAAAGCACCAAAATGTTAGACCAAAAATTGGCTCTAACACCCAAATTAATTATGATTTCAATGAAATAGAATCAAAAAGCAACAGAGAACACACGATTTATAGTGGTTCAGCGTTAACGAGCCTACGTCCACTTTGTTTTCTTTTAGTTGATGATTTGAATACAAATACAGCAATGATTCTCACTCAACTTCACAATTACAATGCATAAGCTCACTCAAATATATCAAAAATAGACTTTAAGAGATGATTTTGATCTGAATGTAGCTATGAAATTTGGCTATGGAGGAAGTTAGAACTGAGAAAGATCCTTTCAAATGTCTCCAGATGGTGTATTTATAGGTGAAAAATCTCTTCGAAGTGGCTCCGGTTCGGAATTGCGAGGCACCCATCCCATACGAGTCGGGTTCGAAGGCTCCCAGATGATGACAGCGCATTGATTTAGTGGGAGATCATGAGAGAAATAGTCATGCTTGGTCTGAGTCTTCAGGAACCGTGCGTAGCAATAGTCACATTCTCAGAGAAACCGGTTTGGATCGGCTGCCTACGATCCGATCCAATGAAGCCATCTGTTGTTTTCTGATGTTGCTGCCATACTCCTCCGATCCGAGCCGCCGAGGCCATTTGTTGTTTTCTAATGTTGCTGACGCATCTCTCCGATTCGAACCGATGAGTCCACTCGCTATCTAATGTTGCTGACGTGCTCCTCCGTTCCGAACCGATGAGGCCACTTATTATCCTTTGATATTGCTGACGTATTACTGATCCGATCCGTCGTGATTTCTGCGTCTCTGATCTCTACTCACTTCCTGCGCTACTTTCCTCCGATCCGAACCGATTGGTGGCTTTTTTGCTGTTTGCTCTTTGTGTAGCCTAGTTCACAAAGTAAGCTAACAGTATGGATAGAGCAGAAATGTAGATGATATACTAACTAGCTAACATACAATAGTTACGTAGATAAAAAGCTAAGATATAGAAATATATCAAAAGTAAATGCAATAAGAAATGACACCAGGAATTTTATACTGGTTCAGACTTTCCTCCCTACATCCAGTCCAGAAGCTTCTCTTCGGAATTCACTATCACACCCTCTCTTAACCGGAGGAATAGGTCAGTACATCCGAGCCCCAACAAGGATGCCTCTTGCCTGAGCAACTACACACGACTTCAACAAATACAAGTGTTTTGACTTCTGATTTTTGTTCTTTGATCAACACGGCTAGTCAACAATTTAAGTACACCCTTCCTATAATCTTATCCTCGAGTATATGATTTGAATGCGAAGATTGAAGGAAGATTATTGCTTGTTGAATCAAGATATATGAAATGTTATCAAGGATTCAACTAGTAACTAGAATTTGAGATAGCTTTTTGTTTGCAAAGAATATATAAGTGCAATTTAGAAAATAGATAGAATAGAGAATCATTCGGTGATTGTAAATCATGTTTAAAGTGTTTATATAATAGTTCAAAGATAGCAATGCTTCATGAAGAGTTTTAACCAAAAGAAGAATCCATTTACTTGCAGAAATGAATAGATTTCTCTTCATGAATGAAGACAACCTTTCAGAAAATATGTGGTGTTTCGAATTAGTTGACTGGTTAAAAATCATCAATTGACTGGTTAAAACGTATGAAATTGTAAATATTAAAAATATTCAGAAACAAGCCGTTACTGGAGCAAGATTGCATAACCAATTGACTGGTTGGTTTTGGACCAGTCAACTGGTTCAGGCATTTTTGCCCAGTCAGACTGTTTCATGTCATTTGAAATGTGTGTGTGTGTATATATGCTTTGGTTTATACTCGTGAGATACTTGAGGATAGATTTTAACATAATTCTAACACGAGTCAATGTGTGTGTGTGTATATATGTATATATAAAACCTTATCTCTATGACATGATTTCTATTACAACTTCTTTTGTTGGCATTAATCAAATCTTATTCTCCCCCTTTTTGATTGATGAAAACATATCTGATTTTCTCTCCCTGAATGTTTAGCTCTCCCTGAATTTCTATAATATTTTGTTAGTTCATAAATTTCTAAACTTACCATTTGATTCCTGCAAAAAAAAATGTTAGCATATATATTCCAATAGCATGTTATCAAAACAATGTTATAGCACATATATTCCAATAGCATAGAATCATAAAAGAGATCCTTTGTCATCGATTAAAAAGAAATTAAGACATCATAAGCACAAAGTAATCGAATAACATTTTAGAGATCTTTGAAAGATATAATTCCTAGTTCTCGTCGAAGTCTTATGAAAGAGTTCTCTAAAAGGGGTTTAGTAAAGATATTAGCAGTTTGATTTTCTGAGTTTACAAACCCTAAATTAATTATTTGTTTTTCAATTTTTTCTCTTAAGAAATGATGTCTGATATCAATGTGTTTTATTCTAGAATGGTTTACCTGTAACACCCCGTAATTTTAAAATAGGACATAAGAGATAATTAAAGAATAATTAACCTTTAAAAGAAGAATTGGGTGAAACGGGTTACGCCATTGCGTTTGTCTCGGAATTCTTCTTGAGATAGAGTCTGATTTGCATGAATCAGATTCCGTATGAAGAAGTTATGGA
This sequence comes from Allium sativum, assembly GCA_030737875.1. Classification (NCBI taxonomy): domain Eukaryota; kingdom Viridiplantae; phylum Streptophyta; class Magnoliopsida; order Asparagales; family Amaryllidaceae; genus Allium; species Allium sativum. The sequence continues at coordinate 194,286,855 of CM060910.1, read as the reverse complement.
GGTTAGAAGTTTTCAAGTTTAAGCAGAAATTAAATTAAATTAATAATTAAATAAATCGAGTTCGAAATTCAAATCTGCAGAGAAGGCTGGGCGGGAAAAATCCCGCCATAGGGTGTCGACCACCTAGGGGTGTCGACACAGGTGTCGATCCCCCTGTAGGGGTCAACTCCAGCGAGCTGATCTGGACAATGACAATTTTATGAGGTGTTCGGGCATATGTGTCATGTTCTGGTTGGCTCTCTTGGGTTTGGATGGCTTTGATGACTCCTAGGTTGATCTAAAGGCCCATATTGATCCTAAACATCTATATATACATGGCTAAACCTAAACCCTAACCTCACAGCCCTAAACTATGATGCCGTCATGTTGTTCATCTACAATCTAACCTAACCGCTACCATAACAAATCAAATTCTAGATTAAAGATAAAAAGATAAGAGATAAAGATTCAAAGCCTAGGAACTGCGAAAAGGAATTCTAGAACAACAACGAACGAATCAACGCCTACATCAACGGATTAGCTTAGCAACTTTAGAAACCTGATCCCAAAATTCAAGATCCGTTTTCTGTGAGTGCAGTTACTTCCACAAGATAATTGTTTAAACGTAATTGTGATGAGTAATGAATTCGACTGTATGAGAATGTTTGTAAATCATATAAAGTTTTTATCTTTGCAAATTATGTTTTGATTTATGCTTGATTTGATTCATTATATGCAAGTTATATTCTATGTTGATTCATATGCCTAATTACATATGCAAGTTATGTATGCAAGTTTGCTCGATCTATGCAAGTTATGAAAGATTATATACAAGTCATGTTCATATATGTAAAATCATATTTTATATGTTCATATGTTTAGATATACATGTTTATATGATTAGATCCATATCAGTCCATATGTTTAGAACTATATGTTCATATGTTTAGATCTACATGTTTATATGATTAGATCCATAGCAGTCCATATGTTTAGAACTATATGTTCATATGTTTAGATCTACATGTTTATATGATTAGATCCATATCAGTCCATATGTTTAGAATTATATGTTCATATGTTTAGATCTACATGTTTATATGATTAGATCCATATCAGTCCATATGTTTAGAACTATATGTTCATATGTTTAGATCTACATGCTTATATGATTAGATCCATACCAGTTCATATGTTTAAATTCGTGCAAGTTTATGTTTAGATCTATGCTAGTTCGCATTCCATATGTTGATTGGATCTATTTTTATATGTTTACTAGATTTATGAAGTCTTAGATCTATATTGTTTATGCCAATTATGATTTCATGTGTTTCTTCCCTTTTTTTTGAGTTGGGCTAATTGCGAGCCTAACATATCACATGAACTATACGTATGAACGACGTGGGAATGTTGGGGAAAAGTTTGGGTAAAAGTTGAATATTATGTAATTGAAAAAAAAGGGGTTGTAATCATATAATTAATTTTGGGCATAACTAGAAAATGTGGCATAATTATGGATAATTTGCATATAAACTTGGACATGAATGGTAAATATGTAAATTGGCTAAAAGATGAACGTGCCTAACCTGAGGTTAGATTGAGTTGCGATGTAAGACTGCCCGGAACCGCCCGGCACATCCAGCGACTGCAACGACATAGATCTAATGTGAGAGGTTAGCACATTAAGCCCAAAAACCCGAGGTTAGAATGAGTTTGCGGTAAAAGTCTGCCCGGAACCGCCCGACACATCGAGCAACCGCAAACAAAAGTTCTAATGTGAGAGGCTGGTGCTTTAATGAATAAATTAAAGCTAAGGAGCAAACATGATAAAATGGAAAGGTTAAGTAACATATAAACAGGCGACACTTAACCAATACAACATGTTAGGTGGGTGGGTTAAGTTAACATGGACAAGAAGACAACTTAACCAATATTACATGAACAAAGTGGATAGGGTTAAGGCAAGCTTAACCAATACTACATATGGACTTGATATGGGGAAGGGTTAAGTAAATCTTGGGTAAGTGGGTAATATTAGTATATATAGGCCCACAAACTTAACCATTAAATAAACATGCGTGAATCAGTGAGAAGGTTAAGTAACATATGAATAGGCAACACTTCACCAGTACAACATGTCAATTAAGCGAATAGGTGGGGTTAAGTTAAATTGAGAACACCTAGCCATTATAACATGTTGATTAGGAAACCCTTGTAACGGGAACCCATTTCAGTAGTAACCCACATAGATGTATCATGGGTACCCTGAGGTAGGCAGGGTGGGGCACGATTGTTGGGTTGATTATAAGCAGTCAAAATAGCGACGGGTGGTGCAGCAGTGTAGGTTCCGACGGAGTATGGGCGTGTACGTGCTCCGAAGTGGAAAAAGCTGACACTGGGCATCAGTAGTATACACTGTTCATATTGAATCGTGTCGAGTTGTCATAATGGGAATTTATACACCCTATGATGGGGCCAACACAGGTATCTTCATACAAGCAGGGCAGAATGACACAAGTAATGAATACGTACAAGCGAGGTCGAATGACACAAGTAATAAATACATGCAAGTTATGGAGCCGATCGAATGAGGAAGGTAGTGGGTACAACTCGTGGGGGTAGGAGCAAAAAGGGGCACCTACAATAGCAGCTAGGAGTACACGAAACTACCATTATCATGATTAGTAAGAGGGATCAACTTTTAGTATGGGACTAGTAAGGGTGCGGTGTAACTAGTAAGGATACAGTGTTACTAGCATTGGTGCATTGTAGTAATTATCCTGTAGTGATTAGAAGTGCAATCAACGTTATATCTTGTTCATCTTGTCTGCTTTGTCATGCCTGTTTATTCTACAGTCATTTCTTGCTTTCCAGTTTATGTTCTTATCATGTTACTTTAATGATTATATTGTTAAAGTAACTGGACTCACCAGACTTATGTCTGACCTAGTTTGTTTCGCCTCTTTTTTTCCGTTCCCCCCACAAGTTCTTAGGTAGGAAATACTCAAGCTTAGTTCAGATATCTCTTTCTTCCAGCTCGAAGTTGAAAGGTATATTGCTTGGCTTTGATTCTGCGTATGGCATTTTTCTGTTGGGGATTATGGCTTTAAAAATTATGTACTCTGAAGGTTTTGTACAAGTCCGATATTATGCACTTGATTTTGGTATTTGGAAATGTAATTAAACTTATTTCTGTTTTCGCTGCAATAAAATTACAAAATTTTCAAGTACTACTTTTTCTATCTTGTAACATTCCATTTTGTTTACTTATAATGCTCTAAGAAACTTAATGCATTCCTTTGTGAGTAACATTAACGGATGTAGGGTGTTATACGTGGTATCAGAGCTGAAGGTTACCAGAACAGATAAAAGATTTTGAAAACCTTTTTCAAAAGTATTATTTTCAAAAACATGTTTCAAAGAAGGAGTTTTCAAGAGAAAGATTTACCATGAAAAACATAATCCCCAAAAGCCATATATCTATATTTCGATTCTTTGATTTGAATCTCTTCCTTTTTCCTTCTTGAGTCCCTTTCTTCGCGTTTAGATGCATTTCCTGAGATATAGAAGGACTTCGGTGCGATGGGCGAAAAACCTTTTCATGGGACCGAGACATTTGTCGAGGCTATATATTGGCTCAAGGAAGTGAAGGGTTCGTTTGGTATCTTGGAGATAGACAATGGAAGGAAAGTTCAGCTAGCTGCTTGGTCGATGAGAAAGTTTAGGCTGAGGAACACAACCCAAGGATGAGAAATTTGTTGATATGGCTTTAATCCACGAAGAAGGTAAAGGAGAAAGTGGAAAGAATAAATAACCCATAACAAAAGAAGGTGTCTTTATTTTCGTATAACAGGCCACATAATTAAGGACTGTAGGAAGAAGAAGAAGAAGCATGGTTGTTTCCATTGCGGCGAGGCAGGACATATGATTTAAGATTACCCAAGGAGGAAGGGATAAGGGCATGGACAGAAGACATGACCTACTTCTGGAGGACAGGTTCATGCTCTCATGGCACTAGGACAGGAGAGAGATAAAAGCATTTCTGTTGAAAGTATGATTTTCCTTTCTCAGTCATCCTGTTCGAACTTTGTTTGGCTCTTGCACTTCGCAATCGTTTGTATTTGCTTCGTTTGTTGAAACATTGCACCTAAATGCTAGTCTAGTTATGGATCCCATTGTAGTCTCAAATCCTATTGGTGGTTCGTCTCATTTATCTATGCTTTGTCTGGATTTGAGAGTGTCTATCTTGGGCGTTAGGTTTGAATCAATGCCTACATTCTTGGTTTCATGGGGTACGGCTTGATTCTAGGAGTGGATTGGCTAGCCAGGCATGGTGACATCCTAAACTGTGAAAAGAGGGTAGTTAGGCTGTTGACTCGTTGTGGAAAGACCCTTGATATTTCTTGTGACCCTAGGGGTTCAATGATGCTTAGCTACCTAGAATCTCTTGACGCATTCATCGATGATTTGAAATCTGTTCGTGCAGTCCGTGGGTATGGTGACATCTTTGTTGAGGTTCGGGTTTACCCCGAGGCACGAGATAGACTTCCGTATATACCTGGTAGATAATGGAAAGCCAGTTGCATTACCAGTGCACCACATGGCTCTGGAAGAGAGACGGGAACTCAGTAAGCAAGTAGGGGAGCTACTTGAGGAAGGGTTCATAAGAAGAAGTATTTCAGAATGGGGTGCTCCTATTTTTTTGGCTACAAAGGCCGATGGTTCGCTTAGATTGTGCGTGGACTATAGGGAGCTGGACAAGCTCACGAAGAAGAAAAGACATCCATTGCCAAGGACAGATGACTTATTTGATCAATTGGTTGGCGTTTCGGTTATCTCGCAGTTGGACTTAGCTACAGGATTTCACCAGTTGAGGGTAGCTAAGGATAGCATAGATAACACTGCTTTTAGGACTCCTAACGGTTTCTTCAAAGGGCTCGTCATAACTTTTTTTTTGGTTTGACGAATGCACCCACATATTTCTTAGACTTGATGAGTAGGGTGTTTAGGGAGTTCCTAAACAAGTCTGTGGTAATCTTTTATGGATAGTATTTTGATTTTCTCTAGAAGCGAGGGAGAGTATGCCCTACATCTTAGGGAAGTCTTAGAGACCCTAGAGCACATCAACTCAAAGCTAAGTTCTCCAAATGTCATTTTTGGAGGAAAGAAGTGAGGTTCTTAGGACATGTGATCTCTAAGGAAGGGATAGCGGTGGATCCTACAAATGTGGTGGCAATCCAAGATTGGAAGGTTCCTAGAAAAGCAACGGAAGTAAGTAGTTTTCTAGGATTGGCGGGCTACTATAGGAAGTTCATTTAGGGTTTATCAAAGGTATCAGCCCTAGTTTTGACTTTGCTAGATGGGAGCAAACCGTTCACAGTTTATACCGGTACTTGCGAGGCAGGGCTTGGAGCAGTTTTCGATGCAAGAGGAAAAGGTGATATGCAAAAGGCAATAGGTACGCAGTTATGTTTGAGCATCGTGTACCGTCCACAGACGGATGGACGGACAGAAAGGGTGAATAGAATCCTTGAAGATCTTTTGAGGTTATGCATCCTAGATTTTGGAGGACATGAGAAAAGCACTTTCCATTTGTGGGGTTCGCTTATAACAATAGTTATTAAGCTAATATTAGGGTTTTTTTCATGGATGACCGTGTCGATCTCCAACTTGTTGGTGGAAATCTATGGATAAGATTTTACTTGGGCCAGATATGGTTAGGGAAACTTCTGAGGAGATAGACTTGATTCGAAGATGAATGAAGACGGCACAGGGCCGACAAAAGTCAAATGCTGACAAGAGACGAACCGACCTTGAGTTCGATGTTGGAGACAGGGTTTTTATTAAAGTGTCACCGTGGAGGAACGTAGTTCGCGTTGGGGAGTGTGGGGAAATTAGCACCAAGGTTCGTAGGGAAATCCCCCATTATAGAAAGAATTGGACAGACAACAGAGTGAAGTTGCAGAAAAAGATTAGTGGTGTTCATGACATGTTTCACATGTCGCATGTGAGGAAATGTTTACATGATACCATGGAAATAGTGGAGCCAAGCATGCTAAGAGAAGTGGAAGTGGAGCAAGATGACACGATTGGACGAGCTCCTACATGCATCCTTGGATCGGAGATCAAGAAGTTGTGCAACAGAGAGGTCAAGTTGGTTAAAATCCAATGAGGAGATGATCAAAGAGAAGCGACTTGGGAGAGGGGAGACAAGATACGTATGCTATACCCTTTCATTTTTAAGGGTATACTCTTAATTTCTCCTTTTTTCTATCACTTTGTTTAGACTTGTCCTATCGTTTAGTGCATCCTCTCGATTACATTCTTGATCTTTAGGTAGGAAGATCCTGCGGTTGTAAACATGTGTTTGAGACATGTTATGTTTGGTGGATGCAAGTGGATGCAAGTGTTTGCTGGTGGTTTCTCATGGATGCATTTACACACATATTAGACACTAGATCGGCTCAGTCACTTTCATATTGCATATGCATATATGTATTTGTATATGGATTGAAACTTGATGTGTTATCATATAGATGTTGCATTTGTGTGAATGATTGTGCACTCATGTGGAAGTTATAAAGTACGATTAGGAATAATTGCATAAATGATGGGCTCATGGCACTGACATAACTCGCATTAAGGAGGTCAACTGAATCAGTAGATCACCTGATTTTGCATTAGATAAGGACATATACAGACACTATTCATATGATCATGAAAGCATTAGAAACCTCTTTAAGGACAATGGATACCTGTGATTGAATGGATGAGTAGATGGCTGTTGGATGGAAGGATACACATTCTTCTTAACTTGAAGATTTCGGGGAGGAAATCCTTTAAGTAGGGAGGAATGTAACACCCCGTAATTTTAAAATGGGACATAAGATATAATTAAAGAATAATTAATCTTTAATAGAAGAATTGGGTGAAACGGGTTACACCATTGCGTTCGTCTCGGAATTCTGCTTGAGATAAAGTCCGAGTTTGCATGAATCGGATTCCGTACGAAGAAGTTATGGAGGTTAGAAGTTTTCAAGTTTAAGCAGAAATTAAACTAAAATAATAATTAAATAAATCGAGTTCGAAATTCAAATCTACAGAGAAGGCTGGGCGGGAAAAGTCCCGCTATAGGGTGTCGACACAGGTGTCGACCCCCCTGTAGGGGTCGACTCCAGCGAGCTGATCTGGACAGTGACAATTTTCTGAGGTGTTAGGGCATATGTGTCATGTTCTGGTTGGCTCTCTTGGGTTTAGATGGCTTTGATGATCCCTAGGTTGATCTAAAGACCCATATTGATCCTAAAAATCTATATATACATGGCTAAACCTAAACCCTAACCTCATAACCTTAAACTATGATGCCATCATGCTGTACATCTACAAACTAACCTAGTCGCCACCATAGCAAATCAAATTCTAGATTAAAGATAAAAAGATAAGAGATAAAGATTCAAAGCCTAGGAATTGCTAAAAGAAATTCTAGAACAACAACGAACGAATCAACGCCTACATCAACGGATTAGCTTAGCAACTTCAGAAATCAGATCCCAGTATTCAAGATCCGTTTCCTATGAGTGCAATTACTTTCACAAGATAATTGTTTAAACGTAATTGTGATGAGTTATGAATTGGACTGTATGAAAATGTTTGTAAATCATATAAAGTTTATGAATTTGCTCGATTTATGCTTGATTTGATTCATTATATGCAATTTATGCTCTATGTTGCCGAATTACATATTCAAGTTATGTATGCAAGTTTTCTCGATCTATGCAAGCTATGAAAGATTATATGCAAGTCATATTCATATATATATATATAATCATATTTTATATGTTCATATGTTTATATCTACATGTTTATATGATTAGATCCATATTAGTCCATATGTTTAGAACTATGAACTATATGTTCATACGTTTAGATCAACATGTTTATATGATTAGATCCATATCAGTCCATATGTTTAGAACTATATGTTCGTATGTTTAGATCTACATGCTTATATGATTAGATCCATACCAGTTCATATGTTTAAATCCATGCAAGTTTATGTTTAGATCTATGCTAGTCGCATTCCATATGTTGATTGGATCTATTTTTATATGTTTACTAGATTTATGCAGTCTTACATCTATAATGGATGCCAGTTATGATGTTATGTGGTTCTTCCATTTTTTTTTATGAGTTTGGCTAATTGCTAGCCTAACGTATCACATGAACTATACGTACGAACGACGTGGGAACATTGGGGAAAAGTTTGGGTAAAAGTTGAATATTATGTAATTGGCAAAAAAAGGGGTTGTAATCATATAATTAATTTTGGGCATAACTTGAAAATGTTGCATAACTTGAATTGACTACACTTACGGATAATTTACATATAAACTTGGACATGAATGGTAAATATGTAAATTGGCTAAAAGATGAACGTGCCTAACCCCATATTAGATTAAGTTGCGGTGTAAGACTGCCTGGAACTGCCCGGCACATCCAACGACCGCAACAACATAGATCTAATGTGAGTGGTTAGCGCATTAAGCCCAAAAACCCGAGGTTAGGATGAGTTTGCAGTAGAAGTCTGCCTGGAACCGCCCGGCACATCCAACAACCACAAACAACAGTTCTAATGTGAGAGGTTGGTGCTTTAATGAATAAATTAAAGCTAAGGAACAGACGTGCTAAAAATGGAAAGGTTAAGTAACATATGAACAGGCGGCACTTAACCAATACAACATGTTAGGTGGGTGGGTTAAGTTAACATGGACAAGAAGACAACTTAACCAATATTACATGAACAAAGTGGATAGGGTTAAGGCAAGCTTAACCAATAATACATATGGACTTGATAAGGGGAAGGGTTAAGTGAATCTTGGGTAAGTGGGTAATATTAGTACATATAGGCCCACAAACTTAACCGTTAAATAAACATGCGTGACTCAGTGAGAAGGTTAAATAACATATGAATAGGCAACACTTAAACAGTACAACATGATAATTAAGCAAATGGGTGGGGTTAAGTTAAATTGAGAACACTTAACCATTATAACATGTTGATTAGGAAACCCTAGTAATGGGGACCCATTTCAGCAGTAACCACATAGATGTATCATGGTACCCTTAGCTAAGCAGGACGGGGAATGATTACTGGGCTGATTATAAGCGGTCAAAATAGCGGTGGGTGGTGCAGAATTGTAGGTTCTGATGGAGTATGGGCGTCCACGTGCTCTGGAGTGGAAAAAGCAGGCACTGGGCATCGGTATTATACACCATGCATCTTGAATCGTATCGGATTTCCTTCATGGGAATTGATATACCTCATGATGGGGCCAGCACAGGTATCTACATACAAGCGGGGCTGAATGACATAAGTAATGAATACGTACAAGAGAGGTCGAATGAAACAAATAATAAATACATGCGAGTTAGGGAGTCGATCGAACGGGGAAGGTGGTGGGTACAACTCGTGGGGGTAGTAACAAAAAGGGGCACCTACGATAGTAGCTAGGAGTACACGAAACTACCATTATCATGATTATTAAGAGGGATCAACTTTTAGTATGGGACTAGTAAGGGTGCGGTGTAACTAGTAAGGATACAGTGTTACTAGCATTGGTGCAGTGTAGTAATTATCCTGTAGTGATTAGAAGCGCAATCAATATTATATCTTGTTCATCTTGTCTGCTTTGTCATGCCTGTTTTTTCTACAATCATTTCTTGCTTTCCAGTTTATATTCTTATCCTGTTACTTTAATGGTTATATTGTTAAAGTCACTGGCTCACCAGACTTATGAATGACCTAGTTTGTTTCGCCTCTTTTCTTCTGTTCCCTCCCCCTTGGTTCTTAGGGAGGAAATACTCAAGCTTAGCTCAGATATCTCTTTCTTCCAGCTTGAAGTTGAAAGGTGTATTGCTTGGCTTTGATTCTGTGTATGGCATTTTTCTGTTGGGGATTATGGCTTTAAAAGTCATGTACTCTGAAGGTTTTGTACAAGACTGATTGTGTACTTGATTTTGGTATTTGGAAATGTAATCAAACTTATTTTTTTTCGACTGCAATAAAATTACAAAATTTTAAGTACTACTTTTTCTATCTTGTAATATTCTGTTCTGTTTACTTATAATGATCCACGAAACTTAATGCATTCCCTTTGTGAGTGACATTAACAGACGTGGGGTGTTACACATTGTATCAGAGCTGATGGTTACCACAACAGATAAAAAGATTTTGAAAACGGTTTTTCAAAAGTATTATTTTCAAAAACATGTTTCAAAGAAGGAGTTTTCAAGAGAAAGATTTATTATGAAAAACATAATCCCCAAAAGCCATATATCTCACTTTCGATTCATTGTTTCGAATCTCTTCGTTTTTCCTTCTTGAGTCTCTTTCTCCGCGTTTAGATGCCTTTCCTAAGATATAGAAGGACTTGGGTGCGATGGGCGGAAAACCTTTTCATGAGATCGAGACGTTTGTCGAGGCTATAAATTGGCTCAAGGAAGTGAAGGACTCGTTTGGTATCTTGGAGATAGACAATGGAGGGAAAGTTAAACTAGCTGCTTGGTTGATGAGAAAGTTTAGGCTGAGAACACAACCCAAGGATGAGAAATTTGTTGATATGGATTTAATCCACGAAGAAGGTAAAGAAGAAAGTGGGAAGAATAATTAACCCCCGTAACAAAATAAGGTGTCTTTATTGTGGTATAACAGGCCATATAATTAAGAACTGTAGGAAGAAGAAGAAGCATGGTTGTTACCATTGCGGCGAGGCAGGACATATGATTTAAGATTACCCAAGGAGGAAGGGATAAGGGCATGGACAGAAGACAGGACCTACTTCTGGAGGACAGGTTCATGCTCTCATGGCACCAGGAGAGAGATAGAAGCATTTCTGTTGAAAGTTTGATTTTCCTTTTTCAGTCATCCTGTTTGAACTTTTTTTGTCTCTTGCGCTTCGCAATCATTTGTACCTGCTTCGTTAGTTGAAACACTGCACCTAAATACTAGTCTAGTTATGGATCTCATTGTAGTCTTAAATCCTATTGGTGGTTCGGCTCATTTATCTATGCTTTGTCGGGATTTGAGAGTGTCTATCTTGGGTGTTGGGTTTGAATGCAACGCCTACATTCTTGGTTTCATGGGCTACGTCTTTATTCTAGGAGTGGATTGGCTAACCAGGCATGGTGCCATCCTAGACTGTGAAAAGAGGTAGTTAGGCTGTTGACTCGTTATGGAAAGACCCTTGATATTTCTTGTGATCCTAGGGGTTCAGTGACGCTTAGCTACCTAGAATCTCTTGACGCATTCATCGATGATTTGAAATCTGTTCGTGTTAGTCCGTGGGTATGTGACATCTTTGATGAGGTTCGGGGTTTACCCCGAGGCGCGAGATAGACTTCCGTGTATACCTAGTAGATAATTCAAAGCCAGTTGCATTACCAGTGCGCCACATGGATCTGGAAGAGAGACGGAAACTCAGTAAGCAAGTAGGGGAGCTACTTGAGGAAGGGTTCATAAGAAAAAGTATTTCGGAATAGGGTGCTCCAGTTGTTTTTGGCTACAAAGGCTGATGGTTCGCTTAGTTTATGCGTGGACTATAGGGAGCTGAACAAGCTCAGGAAGAAGAACAAACACCCATTGTCGAGGATAGATGACTTGGTCGATCAACTGGTTGGCGCTTTGGTTTTCTCGTAGTTGGACTTAGCTACAAGATTTCACAAGTTGAGGGTTGCTAAGGATAGCATAGATAAGACTGCTTTTAGGACTCCTAACGGTTTCTTTAAAGGGCTCGTCATACCATTTTTTTGGTTTGACGAATGCACCCAAAATTTTTGTAGACTTGATGGGTAGGGTGTTTAGGGAGTTTCTAAACAAGTTTTGGTAGTCTTTGTAGGTAGTATTTTGATTTTCTCTAGAAGCTAGGGAGAGTATACCCTACGTCTTAGGGAAGTCTTAGAGACTGAAACACCCCACCTTCGTTAAGGTCAATCACAGAGGGAATGCCTTAACATCGGTGGAGCGTTATAGGTAAAAGATGCAGATAAATTACAAGACAGACAAATAAAGCAGCGGAAAATAAAGTCATTTTATTAACAATGTGGTTCAATCAAGCTTTTACAACAATTTCCTCAGTCATACTTAAATGTAATACATAGAACTTCTGTCTTGATTTAAAAATTTCCAAGAATAAAAGAAGCATAAAAACAGTGATATTCCCAGATAAAGCATGAACCAGCCATAGCAGCGGAAGAGAGAGAGTCCAAAGTGATACACCAACTAATCTTCAACCTTGGAAAGAGAAGAGGTCCAATAGGCTAAGTTATTCCCTCCCTGACTATCGGGGGGGGGGGGAGGACGGAAGAAAAGAGGCGAAAAACAAACTAGGTCAGACATAAGTCTGGTAAGTCCAGTGATCTTTCAGCATGCAAAAAAGATACAGGATCATGACATGAATAAACCAAAAATAGGACAATACCATAAAAACAAGGTAACTAAAGGCAAAATAAATGCAAGGTGAACTGAATGCGCTTCTACTTTTTCTCTGCTTCGCTACTACTCTGTTAATCTGATTTCTATATTTATCTCTGCACCACCTAACTAGCGTCCCAACTAGTAATCTGTATAAAATGATAATCGTTATCCCAACCCCCGTAATTGTGGTAGCCTTCAGGTGTACATCTATCGTGAGGATTCCACCTCAATCAGCCTAATTGTCATGAACATGTTAGATGTACCCTTACTACCCTATCGATCAGCTCCCTACTTGTATTAATGTTCCATGTGTCTGTGTCAATCGGCCCTCTCTTGTGTGTAGATACCCTGTGCTGGTCCGACCATATGGTGTATCAATCCTTATGATAGCGACCTGACACGATTCAAGATGCATAGTGTATAACTGCTGGTACCTAGTGGCTGCTTTTTCCCACTCCGGAGTACGTGCACGCCCATAAACCGTCGGAACCTACACTGACGTACCCCGTGCCGCTGCTTTGACCACTTACAATCAGCCAATCGTGTCCCACCCTGCCTAGTTCAGGGTACCTTGATAATCCATGTGGGTTACTGCTGAAATGGGTCCCCGTTATTAGGGTTTCCTATTGGTTAAGTTTGTGGGCCTATATTTTCTAATATTACCTACCAACCCGATATGTACTTAACGTTCCCATCGATTCAAGCATTTTTAACAAACAGTTAAGTTTTTTGTCTGCTCATGTTAACTTAACCCACTCATTCATCATGTCATGTTGGTTAAGCATTTCTTATTAACTTGACCCTCCTTACTTATCATGTTGGATCAGTTAAGTGTTTTCTATTAACTTAACCCCGTTCGTTCATCAAGTTATATTGGTCAAGTGTTTCTTGTTAACTTAACCCCACGTATTCATCTTGTTGTATTGGTTAAGTGTCATCAATCAATTCAAGTTAACTTAACCCACCTATGTGTCATTTACTTTGGTTAAGTGTTGCCTTCTTGTGTTAACTTAACCCTACTACAAATCAAGTTATATTGGTTAAGTGTTGCCCTCTTATTTTAACTTAACCTTTCCATAAATCAAGTTATATTGGTTAAGTGTTTCTAAATTTAGCTAACCTCACCCACTTGTCTAATTAACATGTTATAACGGTTAAGTGTTCTAAATTTACTTAACCTCACCCACTTGTCTAATTAACATGTTATAACGGTTAAGTGTTCAAAATTTACTTAACCTCACCCACTTGTCTAATTAACATGTTATAACAGTTAAGTGTTCAAAATTTACTTAACCTCACCCATCAGTTTAGTTAACATGTTGAATTGGTCAAGTGTTTCCTTAATTGACTTAACCTACCAATCTTGACTTAGCTTTATTAAAGCACCAACCACTCACATTAGACAAGTACTGTTATGGTTATTGGATGTGTCGGTCTGTTACGGGCAGTTTTACACCATAACTCAGTCTAACCTCGGGTCCTTTTTGGGCTCAATGCACTAACCACCCACATTAGACATGTATTGTTGTGGTCACTGGATGTGTCGGTTGGTTCCGGGCTGTTTTACACCACAACTTAGTCTAACCTCGGGTTAGGCATATTTGTCTTTTCTAAATTTACAAATTTCTTATTTATAGAAAATTCCATATGTAAATTATTCCCAATTTAATTATGCCATAATTATCCTTTTAATTATGCTCACAATTAATGGTATACTAAATATACCATTTCATGAACCAATCTATGCCATGTAGTTTTCATGTTTATCCTACATATTTATATGTAAATTATAAATCAATTATTGTTGTGGCCCACTTTCCTTCTAAATCACGTTCAAAATTTTAGGTATATAGATCATACCATTTTAATGCCACTTATCATGCTTATGTGTCAAACATGCCAATTACATGTAATTTCATGTTTTCCCCAATGTTACCCCGTTTGTACGTTCGCAAAATTACATAGAATGTTAGGCTCGATATTTTAGCCTAACTTATAAAACAAAAAGGGGAAAAGAGGAACTTTGCAATATTCCAACATCATACAAATGTATGGATCTAACTACATATATGTCACATGGATTTGGCATAGAACAATATACTTTTTAACTATGAACTTGCAAATTTGATCTATGCAATATGAACCACAAGCATATGAATTTACATAAAACTATACAAGTTAAACTTGGCATGTAGTGGTGAACTTGCAAATTAGATCTATCTTAAAGGCATATGGATCTAACATATAAAGTTGTTGATCTAAACATATAAGGTCATAGATCTAAACATGTATGCATAATGGCTCTAAACAATTAGGCATAAACGACATGACTTAGCCTAAAACTTGTACGTACCATAATATCACCAAACTTACATATGATAATTTCATTCCCAAATTCCTATACAACATCATAGGTTTACTCACCAATTTCCACATAACATGATAGGTTCGATAGACCACAATAGTTCATAGGCATATATGATAGAATAGACATGAATAAACATGAATCAGCATCACATACAACTTGATACAATTCTATTTTACAATTCATTACAAATCATGTCTTTAATTTATTCACATCTGAAAGATAACTACACTTACAAACAAAAGGAAATTCTAGAGTTCGGGGATCTTTATTCTGAAATTGAATTGCTCTCCTTTGATGTAGATCATTGAATTCTCTTAGTTGAATTAGATTAGATTTATTTTGATTTAGGTTTTAGTGGCAGCTAGGTTTGGATGAGAGTGAATAATAGAATTAGATTTTAGTTTTAGGGTCCTTATATAGTTGTAGAGAGTGTTTTAGGACCATTAGATTAACCCTGAACCATCAGAACCAATTAGATGCCACATCTTCCTTAGAGAGAATCGGCACACGGGTTGACAGCCAAACACCCTGAATCAACCCCTAGTCGACCCAGCGGGGCTTGAGTCGACCTCAAAAATGGGCTGTTCGGTTATTCCCCCTCCCGATTCGCTGTTTTGAACTTTTTTGCATATTTATTTATTTAATTTATATATATATATTTCATATGCATACAAACTTCAAGGCTTAATAACTTCTTCATAAGGTATCCGTTTTATGCAAACCAAATGTCTATCTTGACAAAAATTTTGAGATGAGTGTAATAGCGCAACCCATTTCACTTAATTCTTCTTCTAAAAATTAAGTGTTCTTGAATTTGTTAATTTTAATATTCTCAGAAAATTCGGGGTGTTACATTCTCCCCTCCTTAAAGGATTCATCCCCGAAATCTTCAAGTTAAGAAGAATGCATCCTAGCATCCAATCGTCCATCTACTCAACCATTCAATCATAGGCATCCATTGTCCTTAAAAGGTTTCTAATGCTGTATGAACATATTCAGAGTGTTTGTATATGTCCTTATCTAATGCAAAACCAGGCGGTCTACCGATTCAGTTGACCTCCTTAATGCGAATTATGTCAGTGCCATGAGCCCATCATGTATGCAATTATTCCTAATCATACTATATAATTTCTACATGAGTGCTTAATCATTCATACAAATGTAACATCCATATGATAACACACCAAGTTTCAATCTATATATATAAAAGTTCACTCATGCATATGCAATATGAAAGTGACTGAGCCGATCTAGTGCCTAATGTGTGTATATGCATCCACGAGCAACCACTATCAAACACTTGCAACCACTTGCATCCACCAAACATATCATGTCTCAAACACATGTTTACATCCATTGGTTTCTACCTAAGGATCGTGGATAGGACCGAGAGGATATACTTAAAAGATAAAGACTAGCATGCAAATAAACTTTTAGAAAAAGAAGAATCAAGGATATACCCTCAAAAAAGGGTATGATGTGCGTACCTAGTCTTCAGTCTTCTAAGTCGCATCTTCTTGAGCTTCACTCCACTGTACCTTAGCTAATTTAACTTCATGATTGCGAAGCTTCTTGACCTCCATTTCCAAAACCACTAGTAAAGATAGGACCTCGATCACTTACTATGCTAGAGGGTATCCAATGTAATCGAACTATATTTCCAAGATAAACAGATGTTAACCATGATACCAAATGTATATATTAAGATGATTATAGGTCTCTCCTCTACTTAGTTTATCCATCATGTCACAAATCTGAGGGTCGATATCTCTCACGCAAACCATCCTAGTCGAACTTGACATCCCTCAAGTACAAGCCCCAAAGGCCTAAATCAATATCAGACAAGCATCCAAAGAATACCTCCACCGAATTTGAACGATCTATGTGAGATGACACTAGCAAAACAACCAAACAATTGAGCATTTAACCGACTGTGGCTATCCTCACCAATCTTGCTCCAAAACTATCGTTGATCGCATAACTACCTTTGCATTGTTAACTGGATATATGTGGAAGTCTATCTCGAGTTTTTAAGGGGGGAACCCTTAACCTAATCAAAAACGTCTGCGTGCTCAAGGACTACTCTAACGGATCGCAAATTGTCGATAGATGCATCAAATGATTCTAGGTAGCCAAGACAAACTGATCCCTTAGGATCACACGAAATCTCGAGGGTATTCCCGAGGCAAGTCGAAATTCTAACTACCCTCCTTTCACAATTACTAGCTAACCAATCCATGCCTAGAATCAACCTATGGCCCATGAAACTAAAAACATAAGTATCTCAAATCCTTACAAACCAAAGATAAATGAGCCAAACCACAAATTAGATTTGAGACAATAATGGGATCTTCTACTATACAAGTACTACGGTGCAGATACTCAACCATGGAAGCAGATATAAACAAATGTGAAGCGCTAAAATCAAAAAGAGTACTAACATGATGATCAAAAAGAAAAACTAGGCTTTTTCAACTGAAGCTTTACTACTTCTCTCTCAGGTATGCTGGCGGTGAGGGCATGCACTTGCCTTTCGGAAAATCATGTCCTTTGTTCTTGCCCTTGTCCTTAATTATACGACCCGTTATACCATAATAAAGATACTTCCTCTTGTCTTAGGTTTTACTATTATTTGAAAAGTCGGGTTTGCACGACTTATGCTGGATCTATAATACGGCTATGCGGAAAGTATGTGATATACTAACTTGTATATTTACAATAGTTATGCAGGTAAATATTTAATGTAAAAAGATCTCACAGAAGCAATATCACAGATAAGCAAGTATAGCAAATGCAGTAAATAGGAAAAATCACACCAGGGATTTTTATACTGGTTCGGAGCACCGTCCTACGTCCAGTCCCAGACTTCTATCTGGATTTTCACTAAACAACAACCTCACTTCACCCGGAGGAAACAGGTTTACAATACCCGAGCAGCCGAACGGGATTTCACGCCTCTAACAACACGAGGACTTCAACACTTGCCTCTTATAACACGAGGACTTCAACACTTGCCTCTTATAACACGAGGACTTCAACACTTGCCTCTTATAACATGAGGACTTCAACACTTGCCTCTTACAACACCGAGGACTTCAACAATAATAAGATTTTGACTTTGAATGTGTTCTTCCTTCAACACTGATTTGTCAACAATTGAGTACACCCTTCCTATAATCTTATCCTCAAATGTAATTTGATGTTTAGTAAGATTAGGAAGTAAAATATCGAGTTGAATCACAAGTGTATGAAATATGCTTGGTGATTCAAACGATTATTGAATGCTTTTGAGTGCTTTTTGAGTGAAAAGAATAATGCAAGATAGATCAGAAAATAGAGAGTAAATTCGGTGATTTGAATGATTGCAAATTTATGTATTTATAAAGATCGAGTAGTTGCAATTATTGGTGAAGAGTTGCAATCAAAAGAAGTGATTATTCATGAGAAGAAATGGATGCAACTCTTAGAGAAAGGAGATGACTTTTCACAAAAATTCAAAAAGCTGTTGACCTATGAAAATCTATAGGTCGACATGTTTTTAGCCGTTGTAATTCAAAAACCTGTTGACCTATAAAATTTTGTAGGTCGACCTATTTTTGACCGTTACAATTTAAAAACCTGTTGACTATAAAAAATTGTAGGTCGACATGTTTTCGGTCATATGCATAAAAAATGTCTTTATGAGTAGTATTTTCAAACAATTAGAAGTATGATTATTTGAGGATAGATTTTAACATTTTATAACTCTAAATAATCGACTTCTAACCTATGAAGTCATCTTGTCTTCTTTTTGTCGATGTAGAAGCTTCTTCTTGTCATAAATCAAAATAACCATCGACGCTTCGACTCAACATTCTCCCCCTTTTTGATTGATGACAACTTGGCATAATAAAGGTATTGTTCCTTGTATATTGCTCCCCCTGTATATATGCTCTCCCTGAATCATATATATAATCTGCATAACAATCGTTAGTAATATTTCTCCCCCTTTGTCATCGACAAAAAGGGTATATAGTATTGCAAAAATGATAGTAACAACAATATTACTATAAGGTTTTCTTCCTCTGAATATAAAGCTCCCCCTGAATTTCTGCAACATTTGTTATATAATAAAATATCTAACCTTTTGATTCCTGCATTAACAAATGTTAGCACACATATACTTTTAACATATTAAGCATATAATTTTTTAAATAGCATATGTAACCGGTCGACAGGAAGTTTAAAGGCGGTCGACAGGAAATAGTTCTGAATGAATTTATATAGGCTAGTTTACCTGGACCGGTCGACAGCTTTATTAGGGGCGGTAGACAGCTTTATGTTCTGATTGAAAATAAAAAACAAGTTTAACTAAGACCGGTCGACAGGTAAGAAAATAGACGGTCGACCGATTAATTCTCTGGTTGGAAATAAAGAACATAATGGACAAGACCGGTCGACAGCATAATTTGGGGTGGTCGACAGGTTTTGAATAATTTTGTTTTTCTCCTTCTCTTTTGAATTTTCAAACTCCAACAACACTTATTATATATGCGTATTTCTCCCTCTTTGTCATTGATAAAAAAGAATAAAGATCATGATAGAACAGTAATCGAATATAAGACATAATTTAAAGTACCTTCGGGAGATATCAAAATTGTCTTCTTTTTGTTGTGGTGTACCTGCAAAGAATATGATGTATATACCTTTGGTACCCACTTGCTTTGTTTGGGTCCATGGGTTAGATGGAAGGTAACCAAACCCAAGAGGGTTTAACGGAACCTTTAAAGATAAAATTTTCGTTATTAACTACCGAATCAAAATAATCACCGATATATTTTTCTCTGTTTTTCCAACTTACAGGAACCCAAATACTTAAGTAATCTCTATTGATGTTCCTTTTCGTGCTTCTAGATCTATTATATAGATCTCTGGTCATAGAAGTATTCGAATTTCTATAATAATTGGGTCTTGGATGTGTATTAGTACTAGCAATGATATTCTTATTGTACATGAAAGCATATCTAGTACTATTTCTAAGATTAGTATTATTTCCAAAGTCGCTATTGACATTTTTCTTTTGAGATTTCACAATAGGTTTTGGTTTGGAAGATAAACTAAGATTTTTCTTAGCTTTGTTCTTTTGCATTATTTTCTTCTTTCCATAACCAAGATGCTTCTTAATTTCTTGGTTTTTATATCCCAAACCTTTCTTATTTGAAGTAGATTGTGAATTCTCAATGATCTTTGTCAAGTTTTCTCGACCTTTGTTAAAGTTAGAAACATTTTGAGTAATATTTTCTAACTTATTTTGTAAACTAACTTTTTCAAGGTCTAGAATCTTGACTTTTGCTTTAAGCTCATGATTTTCAGTAATGAGAATATCATTCTTCTCTTTTTGAATTTCAATTTCTTGAGTCAAAAGAGATAGTTGAGAACTAGAATTAGAAGACGATTCTTGAGCCTTTTCAAGTTCTTCTTCTAATATTTTCTTCTCATCTTTTAACATATCTCGTTCTAATTCGGATCTATTCAACATTGTCTTGACTTCTTTTAACTGATATTTTGTATCTTTAAGTTTAATCATTACTTTATCATAAATATCAAGCATATCCTCAAGAGTAGGAATTCGTACCTCATCCTCTGTTGCCATAAAACATATATTTGCTTGTTTAGTGTCTGAGTCACTTTCGCTATCAGATGAAGATGAGTCTGAATCATCCCAGGTTACTGAGAAAGCTCTCTTCTTTGATTTGTCCTTCTTGAATTTTTCGGAATTCTTCTTTTTATCCGGACAATCTTTATGCATATGTCCCTTTTTATGACAATTGAAACATTCCATATTTGAAGATGATGGTTTATTTGATCCAAACTTCCTTTTGTCGTATCGACTAGCTTTTCTTTGCTTCAAAAACTTCTTAAAGCCTTTTGCAATAAGTGCTAAGTCTTCATCTTCAGAATCTGAAATGTCTTCATCTTTTTCGGCATGAAAAGCAACATTTTTCTTTTCTTCTTTTTGTTCTCTTCTAGCCTGTAAATTTGCTTCATAGGACATTAGATTTCCTATCAACTCATCTGGCTTCATGGTAGAAAGATCATTAGCTTCTTCTATAGCTAATACTTTTCCTTCCCATTCATTAGTCAGTGAGTGTAGGATTGTTGAAACTACATCAAAGTCAGAATATTTTTGTCCTAACCCAATAAGAGCATGATGAATAGTTTGAAACCTTGAATACATCTCATTGACTGTTTCATTTGGCTTCATTTTGAAATTTTGGAATTGACTTTTCAACAAAGCTATTTTTGCTTGTTTAACCTTGTTAGTACCTTCATGAGTTGTTTTTAGCGTTTGCCAAAGTTGATAAGCAGTGGTACAGATACTAACACGGTTATACTCATTTTGGTCTAATGCACAAAACAACATATTTATTGCTTTTGCATTTACTGCTGCTGCTGTTTTCTCAGCAGAAGTCCATTCTGCATACTCAGTAGTTGGATTAACTATTTCTTTCTGAGTAGCATTCCAAGCATCATAACTTGTTGATTGCATATAGAAAGTCATACGTGTTGCCCAATAACTATAATTTAGGCCATTAAAGAAAGGAGGTCTTTGTGTTGATTGACCTTCAGTGTAAGTGTTAGTGCTGGTACTTGCGTTATTTGCCATATTACTAGAATATATCAAATAACTGTGTTACGGTTATATGATGACCGTGCTCTGATACCAATTGAAAAGTCGGGTTTGCACGACTTATGCAGGATCTATAATACGGCTATGCGGAAAGTATGTGATATACTAACTTGTATATTTACAATAGTTATGCAGGTAAATATTTAATGTAAAAAGATCTCACAGAAGCAATATCACAGATAAGCAAGTATAGCAAATGCAGTAAATAGGAAAAATCACACCAGGGATTTTTATACTGGTTCGGAGCACCGTCCTACGTCCAGTCCCAGACTTCTATCTGGATTTTCACTAAACAACAACCTCACTTCACCCGGAGGAAACAAGTTTACAATACCCGAGCAGCCGAACGGGATTTCACGCCTCTAACAACACGAGGACTTCAACACTTGCCTCTTATAACACGAGGACTTCAACACTTGCCTCTTATAACACGAGGACTTCAAAACTTGCCTCTTATAACACGAGGACTTCAACACTTGCCTCTTACAACACCGAGGACTTCAACAATAATAAGATTTTGACTTTGAATGTGTTCTTCCTTCAACACTAATTTGTCAACAATTGAGTACACCCTTCCTATAATCTTATCCTCAAATGTAATTTGATGTTTAGTAAGATTAGGAAGTAAAATATCGAGTTGAATCACAAGTGTATGAAATATGCTTGGTGATTCAAACGATTATTGAATGCTTTTGAGTGCTTTTTGAGTGAAAAGAATAATGCAAGATAGATCAGAAAATAGAGAGTAAATTCGGTGATTTGAATGATTGCAAATTTATGTATTTATAAAGATCGAGTAGTTGCAATTATTGGTGAAGAGTTGCAATCAAAAGAAGTGATTATTCATGAGAAGAAATGGATGCAACTCTTAGAGAAAGGAGATGACTTTTCACAAAAATTCAAAAAGCTGTTGACCTATGAAAATCTATAGGTCGACATGTTTTTAGCCGTTGTAATTCAAAAACCTGTTGACCTATAAAAATTTTGTAGGTCGACCTATTTTTGACCGTTACAATTTAAAAACCTGTTGACCTATAAAAAATTGTAGGTCGACATGTTTTCGGTCATATGCATAAAAAAATGTCTTTATGAGTAGTATTTTCAAACAATTAGAAGTATGATTATTTGAGGATAGATTTTAACATTTTATAACTCTAAATAATCGACTTCTAACCTATGAAGTCATCTTGTCTTCTTTTTGTCGATGTAGAAGCTTCTTCTTGTCATAAATCAAAATAACCATCGACGCTTCGACTCAACATTATTTCCTCCCCTCCTTTGTGAACCAAGTCTATATTCATGAGTTCTTCATCCTTGGGTTGTGCTCCTTAGCCAAACTCCCTCGTTCTCATCTTTTCCGTCCTTGTGTAACTTGTTGACAGGTCTCTTGAAAGATGCCTCCATCGCATGGAAAATCCTACAAATCTCAAAAGAAAAATTTGCCGTAGGTGAAACTACTGCGGCTGTAGATGGAAGTTGGGCGCTTATTTTCCCTTTGACAAGTATCGTAGTCTCATCAAGTCTACAGAACCATGTCGTGATGAGGTTACCTCCCAGAAAGCCAGGAGCCCCGAAGACTCAGGAAAGAAGGAAACAAGGATTCAAACAGAGGACAAAAAGATAGTGCATATGGCTTTGGGGAATATGCCTTTAAAACAAAACTTTTCTTTTGAAAATGCTTCTTTTAAAATCGTTTTGAAAATAATTTTTCAAATCTTGATCTGGTAATCTTCAGCTCTGATACCAAGTGAAACACCCCACCTCCATTAAGGTCACTCACAGAGGGAATGCCTTAACTTTGGTGGAGCATTATAGGTAAAAGATGCTGATAAATTACAAGACTGACAAATAAAGCAGCGGAAAATAAAGTCATTTTATTAATAATGTGGTTCAGTCAAGCTTTTACAACAATTTCCTCAATCATACTTAAATGTAATACATAGAACTTTTGTCTTGATTTAAAAACTTCCAAGAATAAAAGAAGCATAAAAACAATGATATTCCTGGATAAAGCATGAACCAGCCATAGAAGTGGACGAGAGAGAGAGTTCAAAGCGATACACCAACTAATCTTCAAGCTTGGAAAGAGAAGAGGTCCAAGTTAGGCTGAGCTATTCCCTCCCTGACTACCTTGGGGGAGGGGGGAACGGAAGAAAAGAGGCGAAAAACAAACTAGGTCAGACATAAGTCTAGTAAGTCTAGTGATCTTTCAGCATGCAAACAAGATAAAGGAATCTGACATGAATAAACCGAAAATAGGACAATACCATAAAAACAAGGTAACTAAAGGCAAGATAAGTGCAAGGTGAACTGAATGCGCTTCTACTTTTTCTCTGCTTCGCTACTACTCTGTTAATCTGATTTCTGTATTTATCTCTGCACCACCTAACTAGCGTCCCAACTAGTAATCTGTATAAAATGATAATCGTTATCCCAACCCCCGTAATTGTGGTAGCCTTCAGGTGTACATCTATCGTGAGGATTCCACCTCAATCAGCCTAATTGTCATGAACATGTTAGATGTACCCTTACTACCCTATCGATCGGCTCCCTACTTGTATTAATGTTCCATGTGTCTGTGTCAATCGGCCCTCTCTTGTGTGTAGATACCCTGTGCTGGTCCGACCATATGGTGTATCAATCCTTATGATAGCGACCTGACACGATTCAAGATGCATAGTGTATAACTACTGGTACCCAGTGCCTGCTTTTTCCCACTCTGGAGTACGTGCACGCCCGTAAACCGTCGGAACCTACACTGACGTACCCCCTGTCGCTGCTTTGACCGCTTACAATCAGCCCAGTAATCGTGCCTCACCCTGCCTAGTTCAGGGTACCGTGATCCATCCATGTGGGTTACTGCTGAAATGGGTCCCTGTTACTAGGGTTTCCTATTGGTTAAGTTTATGGGCTTATATTTACTAATATTACCCACCAACCCGATATGTACTTAACCCTCCCATCGATTCAAGCAATTTTAATAAACAGTTAAGTTTTTGTGGGCCTATATTTACTAATATTACCCACCAACCCGATATGTACTTAACACTTCCACTGATTCAAGCATGTTTATTTAATGGTTAAGTTTTTTGGGCCTATATTTGCTAATATTACCAACCAACCCAATATGTTCTTAACCCTTCCACTGATTCAAGCATGTTTATTTAATGGTTAAGTTTTTTGGGCCTATATTTGCTAATATTACCCACCAACCCGATATGTACTTGACCCTTCCACTGATTCAAGCATGTTTATTTAATGGTTAAGTTTTGTTGGCCTGTATTTACTAATATTACCCACCAACCCGATATGTACTTAACCCTTCCACTGATTCAAGCATGTTTATTTAATGGTTAAGTTTTGTCCGCTCATGTTAACTTAACCCACTCATTCGTCATGTCATGTTGGTTAAGCATTTCTTATTAACTTGACCCTCCTTACTTATCATGTTGGATCGGTTAAGTGTTTCCTATTAACTTAACCCCGTTCGTTCATCAAGTTATATTGGTCAAGTGTTTCTTGTTAACTTAACCCCACGTATTCATCTTGTTGTATTGGTTAAGTGTCATCAATCAATTCAAGTTAACTTAACCCACCTATGTGTCATTTACTTTGGTTAAGTGTTGCCTTCTTGTGTTAACTTAACCCTACTACAAATCAAGTTATATTGGTTAAGTGTTGCCCTCTTATTTTAACTTAACCTTTCCATAAATCAAGTTATATTGGTTAAGTGTTTCTAAATTTAGCTAACCTCACCCACTTGTCTAATTAACATGTTATAACGGTTAAGTGTTCTAAATTTACTTAACCTCACCCACTTGTCTAATTAACATGTTATAACGGTTAAGTGTTCAAAATTTACTTAACCTCACCCACTTGTCTAATTAACACGTCATAATGGTTAAGTGTTCTAAATTTACTTAACCTCACCCATCAGTTTAGTTAACATGTTAAATTGGTCAAGTGTTTCCTTAATTGACTTAACCCTACCAATCTTGACTTAGCTTTATTAAAACACCAACCACTCACATTAGACAGGTATTGTTGTGGTCACTGGATGTGCCGGTCGGTTCCGGGCAGTTTTACACCACAACCCAGTCTAACCTCGGGCCCTTTTTGGGCTCAATGCACTAACCACCCACATTTGACAGGTATTGTAGTGTTCACTGTATGTGCCGGTCGGTTCCGGGCAGTTTTACACCACAACTCAGTCTAACCTCGGGTTAGGCATATTCGTCTTTTCTAAGTTTACATATTTCTTATTTATGACAAATTCCATATGTAAATTATTCCCAATTTAATTATGCCATAATTATCCTTTTGATTATACTCACAATTAATGGTATACTAAATATACCATTTCATGAACCAATCGATGCCATGTAATTTTCATGTTTATCCTACATATTTATATGTAAATTATAAATCAATTGTTGTCATGGCCCACATTCCTTCTAAATCATGTTCAAAATTTTAGGTATATAGATTATACCATTTTCTTGCCACTTATCATGCTTATGTGTCAAACATGCCAATTACATGTAATTTCATGTTTTCCCCAATGTTACCCTGTTTGTACGTTCGCAAAATTACATAGAGTGTTAGGCTCGATATTTTAGCCTAACTTATAAAACAAAAAAGGGAAAAGAGGAACTTTGCAACATTCCAACATCATACAAAATGTATGGATCTAACTACACATATGCCACATGGATTTGGCATAGAACAATATACTTTTTAACTATGAACTTGCAAATTTGATCTATGCAACATGAACCATAAGCATATGAATTTACATAAAACTATACAAGTTAAACTTGGCATATAGTGGTGAACTTGCAAATTAGATCTATCATAAAGGCATATGGATCTAACATATAAAGTTGTAGATCTAAACATATAAGGTCGTAGATCTAAACATGTATGCATAATGGCTCTAAACAATTAGGCATAAACGACATGACTTAGCCTAAAACTTGTATGTATCATAATATCATCAAACTTACATATGATAATTTCATTCCCAAATTCCGATACAACATCATAGGTTTACTCACCAATTTCCACTTAACATGATAGGTTCAATAGACCACAATAGTCCATAGGCATATATGATAGAATAAACATGAATAAACATAAATCAGCATCACATACAACTTGATACAATTCTATTTTACAATTGATTACAAATCATGTCTTTAATTTATTCACATCTGAAAGATAACTACACTTACAAACAAAAGGAAATTCTTGAGTTCTGGGATCTGTATTCTGAAATTGAATTGCTCGCCTTTGATGTAGATCGTTGAATTCTCTTAGTTGAATTAGATTATATTTAATTTGATTTAGGTATTAGTGGCGGCTAGGTTTAGATGAAAGTGAATAATAGAATTAGATTTTAGGTTTAGGGTCCTTATATAGTTGTAGAGAGTGTTTTAGGACCATTAGATTTACCCTGAACCATCAGTACCAATCAGATGCCACATCTGCCTTAAAGCGAATCAGCCCACGGATTGACAGACAAACACCCTGAATCAACCCCTAGTCGACCCAGCAGAGCTCGGGTCGACCTCAAAAATGGGCCGGTTCGGTTATTCCCCCTCTCGATTCGTTGTTTTGAACTTTTTTGCATATTTATTTATTTAATTTTTATATATATCTATATTTTTTCTCTCATATGAATACAAACTTCAAAGCTTAATAATTTCTTTATAAGGTATCTGCTTTATGCAAGCCAAATGTCAATCTTGACCAAAATTTTGAGACGAACGTAATAGCG
Source organism: Allium sativum (assembly GCA_030737875.1). Taxonomy (NCBI): domain Eukaryota; kingdom Viridiplantae; phylum Streptophyta; class Magnoliopsida; order Asparagales; family Amaryllidaceae; genus Allium; species Allium sativum. The sequence goes on along the minus strand of CM060910.1, from coordinate 194,259,587 downwards.
TAACCCATTTCACTTAATTCTTCTTCTAAAAATTAAGTATTCTTGAATTTGTTAATTTTAATATTCTCAGAAAATTCAGGGTGTTACAGAGACCCTGGAGCGCATCAACTCAAAGCTAAGTTCTCTAAATGTCATTTGTGGAACTAGACAAATTTACCTTGAAACCATTTAGTGTTTGCTGCAGATATGCATTCAGCTTCGCATATCGATAGGGAAACACAATTTTGTTTCTAGTTGAACCAAGATATAAGTGATTTACCGATAAAGTGACATGTTCCGCTTGTACTCTTACAATCCGTCCGTGATCCTCCAAAATCAACATCCCTATATGAAACAAATTCAAAGGAACAGTCTTTCGAATAGAAAAGTCCAAAGTCTTTAGTTGTACTAAGATAATGCAATATATGTTTAACTGCTCTCAAATGTGATTCTTTTGGATTAGCCTGAAAATGAGCACATAAGTAAACACTCATCATAATATCCGATCTACTTGCAGTCAAAAACAAAAGTGAACCTATCATGCTTTGATATAGCTTTTGACCAACACTTTTACCATTCTCATCTTTATCTAAATGTGTCATCGTACTCATTGGTGTAGGTATACTTGACGTGTTTTCCATTCCAAAACATTTTATTAAATTAGTACAATATTTTTCTTGGTTAATGAAAATTCCATCTGATAATTGCTTAATTTGCAAACCTAGAAAGTAAGATACTTCTCCCATATGTGACATTTCAAATTCATTGGTCACTATTTTTGAAAATTCTTGACATAATTGATGATTTGTTGAACCAAAGATAATGTCGTCTACATATATTTGTACTATTAAAATATATTTATTATCCTTTTTGATAAAAAGTGTTTGGTCAACCTTTCCAATTTGAAATCCTAAATCAAATAAATAAGTTTTGAGACGTTAATACCAAGCACGAGGTGCTTGTTTCAAACCATATAATGCCTTTTTCAATTTAAAAACATGATCAGGATATTTTTCGAGAGTAAATAGGGGATGTTGTTCAACATATACTCGATCTTTAATATTACTATTCAAGAAAGCGCTTTTAACGTCCATCTGATATAGTTTAAAGTTGTGATGATAAGCATATGATAATAGTATTCGAATTGCTTCTAGTCGTACAACTGGAGCAAAAGTTTCTTTATAATCTATGCCTTCTTCTTTATTGTAACTTTGTGCAACAAGTCTATCTTTATTTCTAGTGGTATCACCCAATTTATTTGCTTTATTTCTTGTAAACCCATTTTGTTCTAGTAACAGCTTGATCAGTCAATCTTGGAACTAATTCCCATAATTCGTTACGTTCAAATTGATTTAATTCTTCTTGCATTGCAATTATCCAATTTTCATCTGTAGATTCTTCTTTAGGGTTTTTGGGTTTAATATTTGATAAGAAGGCTACATTACTTACTAAATTAAGTTGACTTCTTGTTCTTATGTTTGAAGTTATTTTTCCAATAATATTTTGTGTTGGATGGTCTTGTAATATTTTTGGTGGAGATCGAACTTCATTAGGAATATTTTTACTTGAGTTTCTGTAACATTATTCTCTATGTTATTATGAATAATGTTTTCATCTTCTTTATATATATCAATATCATCGTCATGTGGAGAATTATTTTTCATAAGATCTGGATTAAATTAATGAATTTTGAATAAAATTTTCGTAAAATGACACATGAGGTGATTCTTCGATTTTTCCGGTTCTCTTATTGAAAATACGAGAAGCCTTCCTACGCTTAGAATATCCTAAGAATATTCCTTCGTCAGATTTTGAATCAAAATTTCCAAGTTGATCTTTTGTATTTAAAACGAAGCATTTTGAACTAAATTTTTTGAAATAGGATATATTTGGTTTCCTACCAGTAGAAAGCTCGTATGGAATGTTTTTAGTAAGAGGTCGAATGGAGACACGATTTAAAACATAATAAGCTGTAGAAACTGCTTTAGCCCAACAATATTTTGGTAGTGTATTTCCATTTAACTACATTTTAGCACATTCTTGTAAAGTTCTATTTTTATGTTCTACAACTCCATTTTGTTGAGGAGTTCTAGGAAAAGAAAAATTACGGAAAATTCCTTTCTTTTGACAAAATAAATCAAATTTCTCATTCTAAAATTCTCCTCCATGATCACTTTGTATATTCTTTATTTTTAAATCAATTAAAATTTGAATTTGTTTGACGAAATTCTTAAAGATGTCAAAAGTATCACTTTTATTCTTTAAAAAAAAAAAATTGTCCAAGTGTATCTTGAAAAATCATAAACAATTACAAACACATATCTGCTATGATTTATGGACTGAACTTGAGTTGCTCCGAATAAATCCATGTGTAGTAATCAAGTGGTTGTAAGGTTGATATGACCTTTTTAGATTTACAAGAGGATTTGGTTAACTTTCCAAGTTGACAAGCATCGCATAAATTTTCAGTTTTGAATTTTATTTTGGGTAATCCTTTTAAAAGATAACTTTTAGATATCTTGTTTATTGTTTTAAAATTAATATGGCAAAATCATTTGTGCCATAACCAAGGATCATTGTCTTTGCCTAATAAACACAAACTTGGATTATTATTAACTGCCATATTTAAAATATAAATATTTTTGTCTTGATTTCCTTCAAAAATAAGATTTTGATTTGAATTAAATAAACTACATTTATTTTCAGAAAACGATATTTTAAAACCTTTATCACGTGATTGACTAATACTTAATAAATTATGTTTTAAGTTCTTAACCAATAAAACATCTGAAATAAGAGGTGAATTAGATATATTGTAATTGCTCACATCGCCTTTGTCGAAGATATATCCTTTTGAATTATCTCCAAACGTGACTGTTCCTCCTTTTGAGTAAATGATATTTGTTAGCATTTCCTTGTCTCCTGTCATGTGTTTTGAGCAACCACTATCTAGTGTCCATTTTCCTCTGTTTTTGTTGAGTGGGACTTGCAAAAAATAATTTAAAAATTTCGTTGATACCCACTTCCTCCTTCATGGTCCTAAGGGTTAAGTCTTAGGAAGCCAAACCCAAGAGGGTTCATAATCCTTTTTGAAAATTAATTATTATTATAATGAACATAATCTAATTTTTTTTAATATATTTATTCCTAATAAGAACATTATTTGTTTTTGGAACTCATATACTAATATTTCCTGAATATTTTTTCTTAGTAGGGATATTTAATTTACTACTAGAAATTTTTGGTTTAATATTAGAATTTTTTGAACTGGATTTTGATTTAACTCTTTGATTATATCCAAGTCCTTTTTTTACTAAAAACTGGTTGAAAGTTTTCTAATATTTTAGATAAATTCTCTTTTCCTTTGTTAAAATTGTTAATGTTTTTAGAAATGCTTTCTAACTTAATTTTTAAGCTAGAATTTTCTAATCCTATAATTTAAACTTTAGTATTTAAATCATGATTCTCAGAAGCTAACAAATCATTTTTATTCTTTTGAGTCTCAATTTCTTGACTCAACATAGATATCTGAGAATTTGCTATTGAAAGAGATTCTTGTAATGTTCTAATTTCATTTTCTAAAATTTATTTCTCATCTTTTAAATGATCTCTCTCAAATTTTGCTTTCTTTTTATCTTCATTAGCTTGTTTAAACTTTCGCTTAAACATTTTCCTAGATCCTAAGATTTCAGTATTAATTTATACTAATTCATCAAAAGTAAAATCACTTACATTATTATCCTTAGCCATGAAGCATACATTTACTTGCTCACTGTCACTGTCGCTGTCACTTTCAGAAGGTGAATCCGAGTTGTCCCAAGTGACTGAAAATGCTCATCTCTTTGATTTTTCCTTTTTTTGATTTTTCTTCAATTCTGGACAATTCTTTTGATATTGTCTAGTCTTTTGACAGTTAAAGCATTCTACTAGTGCAGGGTCAAGCTCTTTTGATGAATTCTTTTTCACACTTTTTCTTTGGCCTTTTCTGTATTTTAGAAATTTTCTAAAATTCTTTGCTAAGAAAGCATTATCTTCTTCGTCTGAATCGGAATCTTCTTTCTCAGCGTGGAAAGCTAAAATTTTCTTATCTTGTACCTATGCTTTCTTTGCTTGCAAATTTACTTCATAAGACATTAGATTACCAATCAACTGAAACACCCCACGTCCGTTAATGTCACTCACTAAGGGAATGCATTAAGTTCGATGGAGCATTGTAGTAAACAGACACAGAATAAATAAAAGATAGATAGTAGCGGAAATTTCAAATTTTTTATTTCAAACATACACGTGGTTTATATTACCATAACTCATAAAACCATTACAACAAAATACTTCTGTCTTGCATAATTAGAGTACATAGGAATTAAAAGAAAACATTATTCCCCAATAAAAGAGTAAGCCATAGCAGAGGCAAAGACTCGATTCATACTTCAACAATAGCTCCTAGCAAGATGACATCCAAATCTTGGCTAACCCTGGGTGTTTCCTCCGTGAGAACCTGGGCGAGGGGGGGGGGGGAGGGACGCAAGTGGGAAGGGAAAAAGGGGTCATACATAAAGTCTGGCGGGTCTAGTGACTTTTAGCTAGTAAATAAATAAAGATGAACTTGACATGCATAAAGTGGATAAGAGCGATCAGTATACAAATGGCAAGTGTGACAAGGCAGATAAGGTAAGGTATATGCATGCTTCACTAATGACTGCTTTGCACTATTACTAGTATAATTTAAAATGAGATGATTCCTTCTACTATAAGTTGGTAGACCAAGGGCATACGTCCGAGTATACCCTAACCACTACCCTATAGATATCCTGTGTTGGCCCCACAGTAGGGGGTATCACTTCCCTAAGGTGGCAAACTATAATGTGCACAACCATATCTACTGGTGACACGGTCGTCTTAGCCCCCTCTGCCTGACCCATGCACGCACATGTCCCCGGTCAGTTTGCACAGCCCACACCATCCGTCTCGTTTGGATCTCTTGCAATCAATCAGTAAGCGTGCCCCTCCCCGGCGTAGTATGGAGGTCTTTACTTGATACCACTTCAGGTTACTGACTGAAATGGGTCCCACCCAATATGATACAAGCTCTCCTCTTTGTCTTGTATCCCCACTAGGTATTCCACTAACTATGTATACCCTAAAAGAATGATCTTTAATTACATAGCCCTATACTAGTTATGTATACCTAAAAGGGTGATCTTTAATTACATAACTCCCACACAATATGATATAAGCTCTTCCCTTTGTCTTGTATCCCCACTAGGCTTTCCACTGACTATGTATACCCTTTGGTGTCTTTAATTACATAGCCCTATACTAGTTATGTTTACCCTAAAGGGTGTCTTTAATTACATAATCTTTATTACTTCATCTAACTGTTATGTATATCACTTAGGTGTCTTTAATTACATAACATTTATTGGGTTAAGTACGTAGGCTTTTATTTATATATATATATATATATATATATATATATATATATATATATATTACCCTATTACCCATCCCCTCTAACTTACTTAACCCCTCCCCCTACCCATCCATTTTTACTTAACTCTAACTTAATTCCATATTTATGTTAAATTAGGTTAAGTAGTCCATTTCTTTACCATGTCCAATTATGGTTATAATGAGCTAGACCTCCCACATTAGGCCTACAACGTGTGGATGCTGGATATGCCGATCGGGTCCGGGCAGTCTTATTCCACAGTTGGGCCTAACCTCGTGTCTTAGCCCAATTCGTATTTGCATACTTAGACCTCCAACATTAGGTTCAACATTAGTGGCTGCTGGATATGTCGGTCGGGTCCGGGCAGACTTCCGCCACTAATGTAACCTAACCTCGTGTCATAAGTACAATTAAATTTTTAATTTTAATTACTAAACAATCTATCTTTATCCAAATTTACCTATGTCATTATAGGTAATTAATTCATCTTTACCCAAATTTACCTATGTCATTATAGGTAATTCATTCATCTTTACCCAAATTTACCTATGTCATTAATTAATTCATCTTTACCCAAATTTACCTATGTCATTACAGGTAATCAATTCTATGTTTCCCCATTTGAATTATATGCTCATTTCATATAAATATTATATAAACTATGCCAATCACAAATTCCCTTTATCCTCGTTCCTAACTAACGTATTCACACGTATTTTGGCCGCACGGAGGCTATAAAGTAGCCTCATCATAACAATAAAAGGAAACATGATAAGGGTGACGGTTCAACATGTTTTGCATAAATATTAACATAACTAGCATAATAACTAAGTGAATGGACATGTGATAATTATCATAGTAAAGAGGACATCCAATTAGTAACTTGTGTTTAGGCAAGCATAATGAGATCTAGATTCAATATTAGGTGTCCAATTACCTAAATCTAGCACAGATAGGGTAGCAAAATAACAAGTTTAGATTCACATTTCAAGTTTACCACATATACCAAGGTATCATAATATAACAAGTGTAAGATGATTAAGACCAAAGTCTAGATCCAAGTAATGTCAAATTAATGGATGTATTATCATCCTAACATGGCTACAAATCAATGTTCATATAAACGTCATATCGAATCGCCATAATCAGATCTAGAAAGTTAGATCTGTATTAACGAGTTCACATGTACCACAATATAATTGTAATTCAAGATTCACATAGGAAACATAGTAGAATGTCCATATATTAGATCTAGGGAAAATGACATAGTATGCTTGCTTAAGTTCATGATTTACAGCATATACCCAATTCATAGTGTACCACAATTCACATTTATCTATTTAAACCTAAAAGTGACTAGAACTCACAGAGATAGGTTTGAGGATTAGAGAATGATTCTGAGTTCTGATTTCTGAAGTTGATTAGCAAATCCGTTGATGTAGGCTATGATTGTTGAAAACTAGTTTAGTTCAGGATGCAGCAGCATGGCGGTTTATGGATGGATTTAGTTTAGATTAGGGTTTAGGTTTATGTGTGCTTATATAGATGTGTAGGATTAATTAGAGCCCTTAGATTAACTAGGAGATGATCAGAACCACACAGATCAAAGACACATCATCTCGCAAATCAGAAGAAGACACATCATCAGAACTTTCCAGAATCTTGTGCAGGTTTCTGGCTCGGCATGGGCGCACTTCCCAAGTGCTCTAGTGCATTTTTGTTCTGGCGCACTTGCCAAGTTCTCCAGTGCATTTTTGTTCTGGCGCACTTCCCAAGTGCGCCAGTGCATTCTGGTCCATTTCCTGAATTTTCTGCCCAACTTCTATCGTCCGTAACTCCTTCATACAGCATCCGTTTTACGCAAACTCGGACTCTATCTCAAGCAGAATCTCGAGACGAACGCAATGGCATGACCCGTTTCACTTAATTCTGAATATTAAATTAATTATTATTTAATTTATCCTCTTTAATGTCGTTAAAAATTCGGGGTGTTACATCGACTCTTCTGGTTTCATGGCAGAGAGATCATTAGCTTCTTCGATTGCTAATACTTTTCTCTCCCATTTGTCCACTAAAGAGTTTAAATTTTTTGACATTATATCGAAATCAGAATATTTTTCTCCTAAACCTAACAAAGAGTGATAAATGTTTTGGAAACGTGAATACATATCATTTATGGATTCATTTTCATTTATTTTAAAATTTTGAAACTCATTCTTAAGCATAGATGTTTTGCGTTGTTTAACCTTGTTAGCTACTTCGTGAGCAATTTTGAGTGTTCCCCGGATTTCATATGTTGTGTTGCACATACAAATCTAGTTAAACTCGTTTCTATCTAAAGCACAATGCAACATATTCGTAGCCTTAACATTGGCAGTAGCCTCTGATTTTCATTTGTGGACCATTCAGTGTATAAAGTAGTAGGTTGTGTGCACTCTTTTTGTGTAATGTTCCATGCATCATAACTATTTGCTTGCATGTATATCCTCATTGTGTATCCCAATAACTATAGTTCATGCCATTAAAAAGGGTGGTCTAGCAGTTGATTGGTCTTCAGTATATCCGGTATTAATGCTAGTACTAGTGTTATTATCCATATTGTCTAAATATCAGATAACGGTTTTACGATTAAATGATAGCCTTGCTCTGATACCAATTGAAAAGAGTCGATGTGTATGACTTAAGCAGGATCTACATGGATATAGCGGAAATGTAGATGATGTGCTAACTAGCTAACATACAATAGTTATGCAAGTAAAAAGCTAAGCTACAGAAATATATCAAAAGTATATGTAATAAGAAAAGACACGGATAGCCAAGCTACGTCCAGTCCCGAAGCTCCTCTTCGGAATTCACTATCACGTCCTCTCTTAACCCAGAGGAATAGGTCAGCACACCCAAGCCCCAACAAGGATGCCTCATGCCTGAGCAACTACACAAGACTTCAACAAATACAAGTGTTATGACTTCTGATTTGTGTTCTTTGATCAACACGGATAGCCAACAAGATTGTTGCTTGTTGAATCATGATATATGAAATGTTATTAAGGATTCAACAAGTAACTTGAATTTGAGAGAGTTTTTTTTGTTTACAAAGAATATATAAGTGCAATTTAGAAAACAGATAGAATAGAAAATCATTCAGCGATTGTAAATCATGTTTAAAGTGTTTATATAATAGTTGAAAGATAACAATGCTTCATGAAGAGTTTTAACCAAAAGAAGCTTCCATTTTGTTTTAGAAATGAAGAGATTTTCTCTTCATGAATGAAGACAACCTTTCAAAAAATATGTGCTATTTCGAATCGGTTGACTGGTTAAAAACCATCAGTCGACTTGTTAAAAAGTATGAAATTGTAAATATTAAAAATATTCAGAAACTAGCCGTTACTGGAGCAAAATTGCATGACCGGTTGACTGGTTGGTTTTGGACCAGTTGACTGGTTCAGGCATTTTTTCCCAATCAGACTGTTTCATGTCATTTGAAATGTATATATATATATATATGCTTTGTTTTATACCCTTATTATACTTGAGGATAGATTTTAACTTAATTCTAACATGACTCAATGTGTGTGTGTGTGTATATATATATATAACCTTATCTCTATGGCATGATTTATATTGCAACTTCTTTTGTTGGCATTAATCAAAATCTTGATCTCAACAGATGGAGGAGCCGGAGCTGGCCAGCAGTGGGTACTGGCAGCATCGCTGAAGGAGTCAAGTCTCGAGCACAGTTCTAGGCGCGACTGTTCGAGTTGAAGGAAGGAGCAGACTTCACTGGTGGAGTCTTTGTGGCATTTACACAAACACTTTAAGTGCTTCCTGACTTGGAGCTGATCCGTCGTCTATTTAAGGCTACCAAAGCCACTGGTGATCGACATGACGGACTCGGGTTTGATGGAGAGAAAAATCCAAGATTAGAGCGGAAAAAGGCGAAGGTAGAGTCGCGTTGACAGCGGAGAAGGCGGAGGCGGAGACTGATATGGGGAAACGCGGTGGTTGTTGACTAGTCAAGGTGATGGAGGCACGCCAGTCAGCTGTGGCTAAAACCAGCGTTGGTATCAGTGCTTCAGGCGAGGTAGAGGCAGAGCTTAAGCTTGGTTTTGGGTGCAGCAGTTCAACAAAGAGAGGGGAAGGGTGTAGGCCTCTGAGTGACGGCGCAGGGAAAGTGAAGGCTTCATCCATTTCTAGATTGTGGGCAAAGTTTGAGTTCGGGGATGACGAAATGATTTTTATTTGGGGACAAACTTTATTTGAGGTGAATGGAAATAGTTTGGATGTTGAAACAATGAAAGGAAATTGTAGTGAACGAAATAGAAAGGGTACGCCACTTATTTTATAACGTAAACCAAGGAACCAGTGATAGAAGAGAATATCCACGTGGTAGTCAATTCAGGAAGAAAACAACAGGTGTTAAAATTAACGGGGAGGTGAAAACAAGTGGCACACACATTCAGCAGCTAAATAATTGAGTATAATTTACCAGATACGGTTAGATTCAACATTGGACTGAACTAGAAAAGGGGTTTAAACAAAATATTAAGCTGAAATAAGAAGTATACAGTTTGAACGGGAGGTTAGGCAAGTGCCCGGACTAACAACAACGTTGTTTACATTATCTCAAACACGTTATAAATTCAACCGCTATTAACTGTAAATTAAATTTAAATGTTAACGCAAAACATGCAAATTTTATTTCACAATTCATTTCTTGTTTATTCATCAACCGTGTATTCAACTATTGCCGTTTGGAAATGAATTGCACTTAACGAAAAATAAAATTAATTAATGGTTAAATTTAGAATTTCAAATTATATATTCAAAACCACACTTTAAATCAAATTTGATCTCAAGTTATCAACAAAACTAAATTTGCACTTAATAATTTGGCTTCAAACTAATTCTAAAATAAATCAGCTCCTTTAAATTTGTAAATACGTCTCAATTTATACTTCGAAATATCTTAGATTTTTAAATTAGTTATACCGTTTATATTTCAAGTTGAATAGATTGATCTCCTTTTTCTCTCTTAAATCAAATTTGCGAGATATATGTCTTAGAACTGAATGTGATTTCAAAGTTACATTAATTTGAATTAATAACGCTAATAACACTTCGTTTCTATACGTTCATGTCCAAACAACAACAAAATTCCAATGTTACATATTCAATTTAGTTAATAATCTAAATTACATTTAATGACCAAACGTTATTATTAAAAAATTAATTCATGCAAAGAGTTTCTTTATAAGTGTATTTAACCATGTTCAAAGTATATAAAATTCCAAATTTTATATTGAAACCCAACTATAAATATTTATTTTTAACGATTAATTCTTAATTTAATTTATATTTTTAACTGTCGAAATTTCTAGGTCATTACAATCACCCCCACTTAAATCTTTTCATCCTCTAAAAGGAGAGTTGTAAAATTTATGCTTAAGTCAAACAATTTTTTTTTTAATAAAATTTTTTGAATCTAAATACTTACCATTTCAAGTAAGCTTGAAAATATATCAAATAATTCAAAAGAATTTAAACACAAAAATTTTCCACATAATTTAATTTGTCAACCTTTATATCAAAACATATATTTATACAAAACTTGAGTCATTGTATTGAAAACTAGATGAAAGAATTTGCTATATTCGAAATCATAAATTTCAAAACATTTGAAAACCTCAAATGATTTCCCCGACTTACAACCACGTCTTTCATTTCAAACGATTGAAATACTACATATCCTTTCATGCAGAGTCATACTTCACTTCAGGATTCAAGTCATCAAAATTTCTTTTGTTTATAAACCACTTTTATAACTATTCATCATATCTAAAATAATTGGAAAAAAACTTCCGTTCAATAATTGGAAATCAAATTCGATCAATTGAAATTACAATTTTCAACTTTCAAGCGTATAACCTATTTATTTTTTTTCATTTTCGGAATCAATGATCTTATTAAACATTTCAAGCCTTTTAAATTCTCTAAATCAAAGACTTTATGAATCACATATCAAGCTTCATGAAGATAAATATCAATTTATTTCAAAATGTCCAACAATTATACATAAGTTGATATTTTCCAAGAGATTCATGATATCACCAAGTTTCCTTTCAATAGTTGGAAATCAAATTTGATCAACACGATTTTCTTATCGTCCTTTCAAATCAAGTAAGCTTTTGAAATCTTTAGGGAAATCATTTATAATCTACATAAGCCATATCAATCTTCCTTTAGATCAGAATTTTTCTTATATAGTTCGACTATTTCCAAGATTTCCAAACAAATTTTGTATTCTCATTATATAAAAATTTTAAGGGCTTCAAATTAATATCTTAAGAATGATTTACAATTCATTTAGTCAAATACTTTCCCTTTTCAAACATTAGTTCCAAAATAGTTCAAGACGTATCCCTATTCAAATTCTTTACATAACATATAGAATTATATTCATTCTCATTTCATTTATCCAATCATGTTTGAAAAGGTTACATTTCCTATAGTTGGGAAAATCTCTTGAAACATTTCCATTCAAATATAACATCACGCTTCCGCTACGCACTCTAATTTAGTATCTGCATATTTCAAACTAGTATTGTTCCACGTATTAATTCCAAAATATTAGAATTTATTTCAAAAATATTTGGAACCAATCCTTAAAATTAAAGTTTCAAAATAAAATTTCCTTTCATAATTTGGATTCTATATGTAACAACTCGAATTTCCCCGCCTTTCGAATCGACTATAAGGCCTTATCCGAAAGTCGGAAATACTTGGACCATTAACTTTGGGCGCACAACACATCAGAACAAACAACAGAAGACTTTTATAAACATCATAATAATGTTACATCAGAGTACAAAATATCATAGTACATCGAATATTATACAACGGAATATAAATTTACAATAAATGTAATACAATGCAGCGGAAACATAAACTAGTACAATGGCAGACTGTCAATGCTCTGGACACAACGTTTAGCTTCAATCCAGGATCCTGCTCAATGAAATAATCTGCAAAATAAACTACTCGACTGCCCATGTGGAAAATATAGGCACCCGAGTTTACAAGGGAAAAACAAACTACGAGTTAGTCATGGGACTCGTATGAGAAACTTTACAATTATAATAAACTTATATTTAATAAGGCATATCATGGGATCACGTCGTATGAAATGGAACGGGTTTTCTCCACTAGATTGTCAGTACATAAACAACAACCAATAATAAACATATGGATCTACAATGCATCAAACAACATGCAATTCCTCAATATACCGTTTAGGCTTAATCCTCCAAACTTTGATTTCAAAATCCAATTCACTTTACATAAATTATTCCTTTGGACTTTATTCCTGAATTCTTATTTCAAATCATTTGAAATACATATCTAGTTTTTTTTATCAAAGTAGATTTCACTTCGGGATCTCAAACCAAAATCTTTGGAAATATGAATTCCAAAACATAAAATGCATACAAAAAAATATGCAACCAAATATCGGGAGGTATTCAGCCCTCAGATAGGGAAAAGTGTACGTACCTTACCAACTCGATATATATATGTGCACCTCCCACTATGGAGCAAGCTACATTGACGATGCACCATCCCACTCCCTCTAGGAGGACTTACACAACCCTCTCACCCATACTTTTAGTTGTCCGGGTTTTCCAAATATTTAGCCACGTACTAAACCATTTCATATCCTGAAGTAGAGAAAATCATTTCATAACATAATAATCACAAGTACTTCCAATATATAGTACTCCACATTAGCAATTCACACATATGATCAGTCACCATTAATCACATAACCTTTGAGCTCATACGTCTCAAAGAAGGGTGTTAAGAAAGAGAATAAATTCTCCGCCACCAAACAGATATATCATCAATAGCAACTATGACAACCCGGATTCCAGCAAACCGAATTTTTCAAAAATCCAATCTATCGAAACCCGAGTTGGGTGCTCTGGTATCCTGCAGAAAAAGACAGAGATAAAGAAACGTGTTAGAACTCTTAAAGCATCTCACAGCGGAAGGAAATAAAGTATAATATTCAAATATTGCTTTACCTTATTAACAATACTGCTAAACCAGTATCCAAATCTATACCATCTCTGTCATGAACCTAACCTGGAAGTATGTAATGAGGAGGGGGTCAGAACATAAGTTCTGCGTGAGTGGACTTAGAATAAACTTCTGTATAATCCTACATATACCATTCAGTTACATTTTCTTGGTTATTAGGTTGTTAATAACGTTAGCTCTTTAAGCTATACTCATGTCCCGTTAGTAGGTTAACCTAATACAATGTATATGTAGATACCCCCAACTCGTCTAATCCTTTCCATGTATATATACAGTACCTTGCCGTATGTCGTACGGGCTTCGTCATGTAAATCTATACTACTTTAGTGTAGTGCCACCATTCTCGAAATCGTTTGGACTGCCACTCTTGATCTTGCTAGATTCCGTTTATTACCTAGATCTAATCTAGGGTTTATTTTTGAGCGCTTCCTAGATTCAAACAGGGTTTATGCTACCCTGGACCACTGGGGTTAATGCTACCTATTGAACGCTTCTCGGCTTCAGGGTTTACACGACCTAAATCCAACTAGGGATTATGCTACCTATCGAACGATTCCCAGTAGTCTAGGACACACTACCCAGAGCAATATATGTTTCTAGACTTTCCCCACGTACGTGTTGTGAATCGTTATCGGTGTCTAGTTGCACATGTCCTCTATATGTGCAGCCCGAGTCCCGTGGCAGGGCTAATCCAGAAACACGGAACTCGGTCGGGAGCTTTAAGTTATCTGCCGGTGCATATACTAAGGTCTGTTTTTATCCGTGTGTGGTTATGGTCCCACTTGACCCCTCCCTCAACTAATGAAAGGCACCCAAGAAAATCAAGAATGAGAACTATTAGTAGGCCCCCTACGCCCCACAAACCTATTGGCCAAACCTCACCCATAACTAGATAGAAAGTATATGGTCTGTTGGAGTTCTCCGCCTTTCCTCTTTACGTACTCGGTTGACTCAAGATGGTAGGTAGACGACGACGTGCTATCACAGGGCTAAACAAGACATCGCTGCCTCACGCTGATCGATCCTAGTCTTTAGGTTGCTTATATTGCAACCAAGGCATACCCTTGGCTCTTCTAACGTAGACCTTAACCTCTGTGAGCCCAGGAGGATCATCTGCAACCTCACAGAGTGATACCAAGAGTACCCTCACGTCCCCTCGAAGTCGAGTGCTTCGTAACCCAGTTCGTTGGAGCCTTCTTCATGATCAGATGGATGTTCGCTCCTCCTCGTGTTCTACATGGCTTTATTGACTAAGGTTTACTACTTAGCTCTCTTAACTAAGGTTTACTACTTAGTTCTCTTAATCGTTCGTTTTCTTAACTAAGGTTTACAACTTAGTCCTCTTAACTAAAGTTTATTACTTAGTTCTCTTTCTCGTTATTTACTTAGTTCTCTTAACTAAGGTTTATTACTTATTTCCCTTAACCAAGGTTTGATACCCAGTTTCTGTTACTTAGTTCTCTTTAACTAAGGTTTGTTACTTAGTTCATTTTAACTAAGGTTTACAAATGAATTCAAGCACGACTTAAGTTCTCTTTATCAAATGATAGCGTACGGGTGTTTTCCCACATTCCCAGCTTAGATTAACTTATCTCATGGTATAAGTCGTCCCACCCTTCGAGTCTTGTATTATATCTTAAGTCATATTCATTTCTTATCCCTAGGATAAGTTTATATATTATTTAATCTTATCATTCCCCACTTTTCCTTGCTTTGATACTGCTATATTGGTTAAGTTTGCCCATGTGTCCAAGTTGACTTAACCCCCAGTCACGTATTCAATTCAACCCACGCGTCATGTCAAATTGGTAAAGTGTTATCTATCAGCTCATGTTGACTTAACCTACCCATATATCATGTCAAATTGGTTAAGTGTTATCTCATCTTCCTTATCGTTTCCTATAACTTATCTTCTCTCATAAGTTATAACTTCCACCTATTATCCTTTCTTGCCTTATTCAAGTCTATTCATAATAAGTTATTTACCATTCCCCATTTCTTGTCATTAATTTTAGATTTGACTTAACCCTTCCATTTACTTAACCCGTTACTTAAGCTTCACCCAATTCAATTAATTTATGATACAGTTACGGGTCCCACTTGGCTAAGCATATCTAAATTTTTGTTTCACATGTCACCCGTGTCCCACTTAACCCCCTTTATTATAGTTTCCATGTCTTACACATGTCTTACTACGGTTAAGTCTACCTTAGTCATGTTTTACATCACATGTCTAAAAACAGTTAAGTCCACATTAGTCATGCTTTACATGTCATTTATATCACCCACTTAACCCTCTAATCATACCCATGTCACCCACCTGTCTTATTATGGTTAGTATTTCTTAGTTTATTTATTATGCCGTAACGATGTATGACGTCTCATATTAGACGTCCGTTTGTGGCTGCTGGATTTACCGGGCGGTTCCAGACAGTCTTACACCACAAACGCGTCTAACCTCGTGTCATAAATCGTTACGCCTCTAGTTCTTGCCATTGACCTCTCACATTAGACGTCCGCTTGTGGTTGCTGGATTTGCCGAGCGATTCCGGGTAGTCTTACACCACAAACGCGCCTAACCTTGTGTCATAGGCATTCATTAACAATCGCCTTTCACCCAAACCCCAAATTCATGTCATGTGTTCTAAATTCAACTTAATTAAAATTCATTTTTATCCCTATTTCCAATTTGTCATTAACTACACCAATTACATAATAGTTAGCCAAATTTCATATTACCCAAATTATCCAATTATAGCCAAATTCACGAATTGTTATTCATACCCAAAGATGCCAATTTCCAATATCCAATTATACCCAATTTCATAATCAAAATTCATAGTTACGCACTATTCACCATAGATTCATGTTCCCAAATCATACACAAAGATTCATTATGAATTACGCCCCAAAATTATCTGTTCAAACTTTACTTCATTGAATAATCCCCATATACAATTTGCCAATAATATTTGCAATAATAATTGTTACGCCCCAATCCCAAATTACATATTATATTCCTCGATTGCATAAAATAAATTATGCCCAATGTTTGAAACAACAATTGTTATGCCACAAACCCCAAATTATAGATTATATTTCTCGACTGCATAAAATAGATTATGCCCAACATTTCCATATTCCAACCGCACGTATGCATAATAACATTTTCGTCTAGGTTTGAGATAACCTAGATCCAAAAAAAAAAAGAGGAAGGAGAATAAAAGGAACAATTATTATAACATGAATTTTGAATTAAATTAATAACTGGGGAATGATGAACGATAATAATACTATTATACAACAAATTTATTATAATTCCACTCACCTTACTGGATTGGGGAAAATAAACGATTTGTTGATGTAGAACACTGATTTAATCTTCTTATTTGATTGTTGGTGAAGAGCTTGAATCGTTAATGAAAAATTTTGCGACTTGATTTGTTTAAACTCCAAAGTTGGTAAAGTACTTGTACTTTAGTTTAGGGTTTTGGGAGGCGGCCATGTTTGGTTGAAGTTTGGCGGCATGGAAGCGTCAGAAGGAATTGTTTATCAATTAGGTTAGGTCTAGACACTATTTTATAGGTGTAGAGAGCGTTTTAGAGCCCTTAGATTGACCTAGAAGCCATCAGATGCGTACAACACATTAAAACACGTCACAAGTGCTCAAAAATGAATCGGGCTGCTTCTGGATTGAAATTCTCGTCCCAGGTCGAGATAGGTCGACCGCCCCCTGAGGTAGGCCGACACTAAGGTCATTTTTTATGGATGGGAGGTCAACCTGGTCATTTTTTTCTGTTCTGAGCTGGTTGATTTTTGAATTTTTCTTGCATCTTCCGAAGGCCATAACTTCTTCATACGAAGTCCGATTTTCGCAAACTTGGATTCTATTTCAAGAAAAATTTCGAGAAGAACGCAATGGTGATGTCCATTTTACTTAATTTCTGATATTTAAATTAAGTATCCTTATCTTATTATCTTCTCCGTTACACACACTGGTATTGAATCAATTTTTCCTTTTCTTCCATTTATTAATAAATTTTCATTATAAAACACCATTATTTACCTATCTATGCATATACACATATTTTTACATAATTTTTAATTATATTAAAAATGCGGGGTGTTACATTCTCCCATCCTTAAAGAATTTCATCCCCGAAATTCGATAAGAGTAAAATAAATAACCCCTCGCAATATCCATCCATCAAGTGTGCATCCAATTGTTACAAACATTGTGCACATGTGCAAAGTGAGATGCATCACAGTAAAGTACGTATGCCTAATTTGGATCCACCTATATGTATGCAATTTTTTTTAAAAACTCTTTCAAAACATGATGCTCACATCCTAAATATACTTTCAGTTCTATATGAATGTAATATTCTTGAAAAATCAAAATATTTTTCATCCAAGTTTTCCCATACTCTCATAGAATAAGAGCATAGTTTACTCAATTGTCGCATCCAAAACCCTACCATCCATCATTAAATTCGAAATTTAGAAAATCTAATTTTCCAAATTTGATTTTTTATGTTACGAAAAGGTATAAAACGGAAAAATTCACATTGTCCGTTTTTCTTTTCTAATCGTACTTTGATTTTTATATGACTATTCTATGAAGATTTCCTATTTTCCTATCCAAGCACAATCACATAAGAAAATTTCTTTTTTTCCACTTATCTTGGAAAAATTTCATATCTATTCATCTTTTTCTTAAGATTTCCATTTTCTTTTCCCGTCTCGTTTTGCTGCTTGATTGATTCTGTTGTTTCTTTTTTAGTTATGCTAGCTTCTTTCTTAGCTTGTTTGACTTAATCAACTTACTTAAGTTTATTATTTTCAAATAAGCGTTTTCATTTTCAACTCAAACGGCATCCTACACAGCTACTACTATGGACCAAGAATCTTAGGACTTATATCACGAGTCCACTCAACCGGATCTATACACTTGCTTGCCCTTCACTACCTAGTAGTTACCACTAGTCCATGCTGTGTGTTACTAGCCTATACTTCTCTTTCAAGCAACAATCCTTTTTCTTTTTCTCAAGCAACAAACCTTGGTTTCTCAATGCTTATACATTCTACGGGAAATTTCCATTAGTTCAATATTATCTAATCCCTGATTGTAAATTGGCAAGAAAATCATTCCCTAAGTATCAACCCCGAAGACCGAAATCAACATCAGATTGACACTCAGAGCATTACCCAACTCAACCAATCCCCAGTTGGTTCTAATAGCTTTAACTTTATCTGGTTCTTTCTAGGCCTTAATCCTTAACTACTCCATTTTTAAAACATGGTTTGGCCTTCTTTCTTTTTATTACATTCTCCTTCCAAAAACTAAAATGTGGTAAAACTTTTATTCTTTTCTCAAAAACGTGCTTTTGCGGAACTATAAAAACATGTTACAAAGTAAAATTGCAAAATATTTTTTTTCAAATCACAAAGAATGGAGTAGACAAGGGTAACTAATGGGTTACACTGTTCTTATTTACAATGTTAACTTTGGCTGCTAAGGTGCAAATATCTGTTCTTACACTCTACCGCTTATCTTGTTCACCCAACAAAAATTTCTTTTCAAAACTATAATTAGATTTTATTTTTAACAGAATAGAATTTCTTTTACAAAACGCAACACTTTCTTTCCAATCCTTTCATATACTATAATATGAAAACTAGCGAGCTATATATGCTCTATATTATGCACCTTTTTAATGAGAGAATCTTTTAAAACAAGAAATCATTGTTTTACAAAATATACCCCGTTTAACTTTAAAAACCCAATATGCACTAAATAATTTCTCTAACATCAGAAATACTTTTAAGATTAAAACTTGAAAACACCACAAACTCTTTTACAGATTCAAGTTCTTAAAAGTTTATTATTGGGTTAGATTCAAAGCGGGTCTTCAGCTCACTGGGCTTTTCCTAGGCACTTTCATGAATTTAATTCTCTCGACTATATATATATATATATATATTCCTAATCCATTTATCATTTTTCAACCTTTTCTAGTTTCTAAGGTTACACTTCTAAACCCACTACTCTGAAATACTAATATTTCGGTTTCCATCCTATGGGATATTTTTCTTTCTCTAACTTCAAGTCATATTGTACACTTTCCCAACCACCAAATGGTTTCCAAATTCCTATGTTCATTCCTTGAGTGTACAAACTAGATATCCCAACTCTTTCATGTCTAGTGGGCTACTATATGGATTTAGGTTTATATATAATATATTTATATTTTAGAAAATACAAATACGTTCACTCATTATCTCCCTAAGATCACTAAACCGAAGCTCTGATACCAGATGTGACAACCCAGATTCCAACAGACCGAATTTTTCAAAAATCCAATCTAACAAAACCCGAGTTGGGTGCTCTGGTATCCTACAGAAAAAGACAGAGATAAAGAAACATGTTAGAACTCGTAAAGCATCTCACAACGGAAGGAAATAAAGTATAATATTCAAATATTGCTTTACCTTATTAACAATACTGCTAAATCAGTATCCAAAGCTATACCATCTCTCTCATGAACCTAACCTGGAAGTATGTAATGAGGAGGGGGTCAGAACATAAGTTCTGTGTGAGTGGATTTAGAATAAACTTCTGTATAATCCTACATATACCGTTCAGTTACATTTTCTTGGTTATTAGGTTGTTAATAACGTTAGCTCTTTAAGCTATACTCATGTCCCACTAGTAGGTTAACCTAATACAACGTATATGTAGATACCCCCAACTCGTCTAATCCTTTCCATGTATATATACAGTCCCTTGCCGTATGTCGTACGAGCTTCGTCATGTAAATCTATACTACTTTAGTGTAGTGCCACCATTCTCGAAATTGTTTGGACTGCCACTCTTGATCTTGCTAGATTCCGTTTATTACCTAGATCTAATCTAGGGTTTATTTTCAAGCGCTTGCTAAATTCAACCACGGTTTACGCTACCTAGGACCACTGGGGTTTATGTTACCTATTGAACGCTTCTCGGATTCAGTGGTTACGCGACCTAGGTCCAACTAGGGATTATGCTACCTATCGAACGATGCCCCATAGTCTAGGACACACTACCCAGAGCGATATATGTTCCTAGACTTTCCCCACGTACGTGTCGTGAATCATTATCGGTGTCTAGTTGCACATGTCCTCTATATGTGCAGCCCGACTCCCGTGGCATGGCTAATCAAGAAACACAGAACTCGGTCGGGAGCTTTAAGTTATCTGCCGGTGCAGATGCTAAGGTCTATTTTTATCTGTGTGTGGCTATGGTCCTACTTGACCCCTCCCTCAACTAATGAAAGGCACTCAAGAAAATCAAGAATGAGAATTATTAGCAGGCCCCTTATGCCCCCACAAACCTATTGGCCAAACCTCACCCAAAACTAGATAGCAAGTATATGGTCTGTTGGAGTTCTCCGCCTTTCCGCTTTACGTACTCGATTGACTCAAGATGGTAGGTAGACGACGACGTGCTATCACAGGGCTAAACAAGATATCGCTGCCTCACGCTGACCCATCCTAGTATTTAGGTTGCTTATATTGCAACCAAGGCATACCCTTGGCTCTTCTAACGTAGAACTTAACCTCTGTGAGCCCAGGAGGATCATCTGCAACCTCGTAGAGGGATACCAAGAGTACCCTCACGTCCCCTCGAAGCCGCGTGCTTCGTAACCCCTTTCGTTGGAGCCTTCTTCATGATCAGATGGACGTTCACTCCTCCTCTTGTTCTATTTGTCTTTCTTGACTAAGGTTTACTACTTAGTTCTCTTAACTAAGGTACACTACTTAGTTCTCTTAATCGCTCGTTTTCTTAACTAAGGTTTACAACTTAGTCCTCTTAACTAAGGTTTATTACTTAGTTCTCTTTCTCGTTATTTACTTAGTTCTCTTAACTAAGGTTTATTACTTGTTTCCCTTAACCAAGGTTTGATACCTAGTTTCTGTTACTTAGTTCTCTTTAACTAAGGTTTGTTACTTTTAACTAAGGTTTACCAATGAATTCAAGCATGACTTAAGTTCTCTTTATCAAATGATAGCGTACAGGTATTCCCCCACATTCCCAGCTTAGATTAACTTATCTCATGGTATAAGTCGTCCCACCCTTCGAGTCTTGTATTATATCTTAAGTCATATTCGTTTCTTATCCCTATGATAAGTTTATATATTATTTAATCTTATCATTCCCCACTTTTCCTTGCTTTGATACTGTTATATTCGTTAAGTTTTCCCATGTGTCCAAGTTGACTTAACCACCAGTCACGTGTTCAATTCAACCTACGCATCATGTCAAATTGGTTAAGTGTTATCTATCAGTTCATGATGACTTAACCTACCCATATATCATGTCAAATTGGTTAAGTGTTATCTCATCTTCCTTATCGTTTCCTATAACTTACCTTGTCTCATAAGTTATAATTTCCACCTATTATCCTTTCTTGCCTTATTCAAGTTTATTCATAATAGGTTATTTATCATTCCCCATTTCTTGTCATTAATTTTAGATTTGACTTAACCTTTCCATTTACTTAACCCGTTACTTAAACTTTACCCAATTCAATTAATTTATAATATCGTTACGGGTCCCATTTGGTTAAGCATATCTAAATTTTTGTTTCACATGTCACCCGTGTCCCACTTAACCCCCTTTATTATAGTTTCCATGTCTTACACATGTCTTACTACGGTTAAGTCCACCTTAGTCATGTTTTACATCACATGTCTTACAACAGTTAAGTCCACATTAGTCATGCTTTACATGTCATTTATATCACCCACTTAACCCTCTAACCATACCCATGTCACCCACATGTCTTATTATGGTTAGTATTTCTTAGTTTATTTATTATGCCGTAACGATGTATGACCTCTCATATTAGACGTCCGTTTGTGGCTGCTGGATTTGCCAGGCGGTTCCGGGCAGTCTCACACCACAAACGCTCTTAACCTCGTGTCATAAACCGTTATGCCTCTAGTTCTTGCCGTTGACCTCTTACATTAGATTCGTCCGCTTGTGGTTGCTGGATTTGTCGGGCGGTCCTGGGTAGTCTTACACCACAAACGCGCCTAACTTCGTGTCAATAGGCATTCATTAACAATCGTCTTTCACCCAAACCCCAAATTCGTATCATGTGTTCTAAATTCAACTTAATTACAATTCATTTTTATGCCTATTTCCAATTTGTCATTAACTACACCAATTACATAATAGTTATCCAAATTTCATATTACCTAAATTATCCAATTATAACCAAGTTCACCAATTACATGTTATTCATACCCAAGCATGCCAATTTCCAATATCCAATTATACCCAATTTCATAATCAAAATTCATAGTTACGCACTATTCACCATAGATTCATGTTCCCAAATCATACACAATGATTCATTATGAATTACGCCCCAAAATTATCAATTCAGACTTTACTTCATTGAATAATCCCCATATACAATTTGCCAATAATATTTGCAATAATAATTGTTACGCCCCAATCCCAAATTACGGATTATATTCCTCCACTGCATAAAATAAATTATGCCCAATGTTCGCAACAACAATTGTTATGCCACAAACCCCAAATTACATATTATATTTTTCGATTGCATAAAATAGATTATGCCCAACATTTCCATATTCCAACCGCACGTATGCATAATAACATTTTCGTCTAGGTTTGAGATAACCTAGATCCAAAAATAAAAAGAGGAAGGAGAATAAAAGGAACAATTATTATAACATGAATTTTGAATTAAATTAATAACTGGGGAATGATGAACGATAATAATACTATTATACAACAAATTTATTATAATTCCACTCACCCTACTGGATTGGGGAAAATAAACGATTTGTTGATGTAGAACGCTGATTTAATCTTCTTATTTGATTGTTGGTGAACAGCTTGAATCGTTGATGAAGAATTTTACGACTTGATTTGTTTAAACTCCAAAGTTGGTGAAGTACTTGTAATTTAGTTTAAGGTTTTGGGCCGGCGGCCATGTTTGGTTGAAGTTTGGCGGCATGGAGGCGTCAGAAGTAATTGTTTATCAATTAGGTTAGGTCTAGGCACTATTTTATAGGTGTAGAGAGCGTTTTAGAGCCCTTAGATTGACCTAGAAGCCATCAGATCTGTACAACACATTAAAACATGTCACAAGTGCCCAAAAATGAACTCGAGCTGCTTCTGGACCGAAATTCTCGTCCCAATCGAGATAGGTCGGCCTCCCCAAGAGGTAGGTCGACACTAAGGTCGACCTCCCCCTGGGGAGGTCGACCTCATGGTCGACCTGGTCATTTTTTTCTGTTTTGAGCTGGTTGATTTATGAATTTTTCTTGCATCTTCCGAAGGCCATAAGTTCTTCATACGAAGTCTAATTTTCGCAAACCTTGACTCTATTCCAAGCATTATTTTGAGAAGAACGCAATGGTGATGTCCATTTTACTTAATTCCTGATATTTAAATTAAGTATCCTTATCTTATTATCTTCTCCGTTATACACGCTGTTATTGAATCAATTTTCCCTTTTCTTCCATGTATTATTAAATTTTCTTTATACATCACCATTATTTACCTATCTACGCATATACACATATTTTTACATAATTTTTAATTATATTAAAAATGCGGGGTGTTACAACAACTAATCGGTTATGTGATGTACTACAATGTCAAACACATAATACATTTCTAAATCATTTTGACAACATCGGGTTTAGGCCTCGGAATCCTTTCTGTTTTATAAAACATACCCTGTCCAAAATCGGAAAAACAATTCTTGTCAGTTAAGAAAATACCATTTCAAAATCATTCATTAAATTTGAAATGAACTCAACCACATCGCTAACCATCTCATAGTCAAATCATGAAGTATTTCACAAGATGTTAGCATACGAATATTTCTACCCAACCCAATACTAAATGTAAAAGCATATTTTGGTCATAAACTGGTCCAGCACAATCCAAACAATCAATCAATCTATATTAACAACCAAGTATATTTGGTTTATACCACATCTCATGTTTTGGTGAATTTAATAACCATAAATTCATTCCAATCTAATTAAAAATTTATTAAAACTCTTCTTTGTGTTAATCTCTAAAATCAATACTTAATGATTATTCAACTTTCTAGAAATTAACCCTGCCTTTTATTTGGGCTAAAGAACAAATGTCTTCTAAAACATTATTCATGATAAACCCAAAATTATCTTCCATTTAATATGGAACCTTCAGGGAAATCCGATCGGTCGTAATTGTTATAAATTTCCGTATCAAACTAATGCTATGAGTGGAATAACGACAAAGCCTTTTAAATTCCATAAGTAGTAGCGGTCTTCATTCATAGAAGCTAATCTCGATTATTATTAAATCGAATTAAATCCAATTCCAATTTCTTTTATTAAATTGGAAAACTTCACTTTGGAAAATTTTCCATTAAATCTTAGTTAAAAGATTTATAAATTCCAAACCCTATATTAAAACTCAAGTCATAACATGTCAATAATTCATTTTATATGTTATCATATTGTAGTGTTCGTCGTTACAATTACAACGGACCTGAGTTTGGGAATTTCTAATGACGTATGAAAAATATATGATCATTTGAAAATTTACTATTTTCCAGAGTTTTTTCCGGACGACTGTTGCGTCGGTTCAGGTGTCTGACTGACGCAAATAACTACCCGAGAGGTAAAACAGACGTCTGTTGCGTCAGTCAGACGTCTGACCTGATGCAAATAATTATTTTCCTGGCCGAGGGCTAAATCAGACGTCTGACTGATGCAAATAACTTTCCAGAGAGCGAAATCAGACGTCTGTTGCATCGGTTCAGACGTCTGACTGACACCAATAACTGTTTTGTTTGCCTACGACTTCTAAATCAAACTCGGGCAAGCCCCGGACTTCCCGTATTGAATCCAAATGTTTAGAGAGCATGCATACACTCTCTAAAGCACAAAAACAACTTGCATATACACACATTCATGAAGATGCAAAGGATTTTCTTTTAAAACATTTTAATGCTCAAATTCACGAAAACTAAACATTACACATGCAATGCACACACAACATACATGCGCCAAGGGCATACTAGACATGCACAAATGCATGAGACAAAGATGTGAGTTCATAATAACTTGCTTACTTAAACAAATATACATGCACCAACTAAAAATCATATTTTTTATATGCTAATCATTATTTTACGTCATAATAAACTTGAATTAGCAACCAATATTCAACACACCACTCAACTAATTAACTAGTCATCGTTAATTATAAACTAGCCCATAATCGGTTCAAAAGTTCTCACCATTGCTTGCTAAAGCAAGAAATCGAATCAATGACAAGCTAAGACAACCTCTCTTCCAATATAGCTTGTTAATCTTCAACCTAAGCTCATATATATGAGTTCCCTTGGAATTAGGTCAAAAGAAATTTCAGAAATCGAAGACAAAACAAGAATGAGAAGATGGAGAAGGAGATGGAGAAGCTTACATAAGTTGTCTCTCCAAATTAGCACTTGATTTGTTCTTGGAATCAAGAACCCTAGCTTAGGAATTTCTATTTCCCTTTCCCAATTCCCATTTTCTATTTTTGAAAAAGTGTTTTGAGTGAATGAAGAGGAGAGGGCTGATTTGGTTATATGATGTGGGCTAGGTTTGCTAAACCAAGACCCATCTAAGGTGCTAAAACTCCGAAGCTCAGAATATATTGAAGTTTATACTTTTCGAGCATGCAAACAACGTTTTGAACTCAATGGAAGTGGTTTCAAGTTCAAATTCGTCCATATGCAAAAAGTGATATTTTGGCCTCATATCCAATGAAAAACAACAAAATTTCTCCAACTCCAAAGGTATTGAAGCTTATAGTTTTCGAACGTGTAAACGATGTTTTGAACTCAATGGATGTGATTTCGAGTTCAAATTCATCTGTATGCAAAATTGGAGTTTTCTACGGGCTATACAATGATTTAAAAATAGAATTTCTATATTCTGACGTATTTTCCTATAAAATTATATTAAAAATAAATTTTAAATTTGTTCCAAAATCTCAAGAATTTGACACTCCCCTACTTAAAAACTTTTCATCCCCGAAAAGGATCGAAAACATAAGTAAGTTTATTATTTAAAATATAACCTTTCAAAATCGATTTTGAAAATCTATTTCTTATTACGAATACGCTTTCTCGTATACGTAATAGTCTTAACTCATTCTAGGGCATTACTAACCCCATCTCTAATGAGTTGCTCATTCAAGGATACCACTGATCCTATCTTTAGTGAGTATTCTTATAAGATGGTATTAATCCTATCTCTGATGAGTCTTTTCATTCTATTCTAACGAGTTGTATCCCAAAGATTTGAGTTAACCAAAGCTCTGGTACCAATTTGTAACAACCCGAATTTCCCCGCCCTTCGAATCGACCGTAAGGCCCTATTCGAAAGTCGGAAATACTCGGATCATTAACTTTGGGCGTACAACACATCAAAACAAACAACAGAAGACTTTTATAAACATCATAATAACATTACATTAGAGTACATAATATCATAGTACATCGAATATTATACGGCGGAAGATAAATTTATAATAAATGTAATACAATGCAATGGAAACATAAACTAATACAATAGAAGACTATCAATGCTCTGTAGACAGCTTTAAGCTTCAATCCAGGATCCTGCTCAATGAAATAATCTGCAAAACAAATTACTCGACTTCCCGTGTGGAAAATATGGGCACCGGAGTTTACAAGGGAAAAACAAACTACGAGTTAGTCATGTGACTGGAATGAGAAACTTTACAATTATAATTAACTTATATTTAATAAGGCATATCATAGGACCACGTTGTATGACACGGAACAGGTTTTCTCCACCAGATTGCCAGTACATAAACAACAACCAATAATAGACATATGGATCTACAATGCATCAAACAACATGCAATTCCTCAGTCTACCCATTTAGGCTTAATTCCCCAAACTTTGATTTCAAAATCCAATTCACTTTACAAAAATTATTCCTTTGGACTTTGTTCCCGAATTCTTATTTCAAATCATTTGAAATACATATCTAGTTTTTTTTATCAAAGTAGATTTCACTTCGGGATCTCAAACCAAAATCTTTGGAAATATGAATTCCAAAACATATAATGCATACAAAAAAATATGCAACCAAATATCAAGAGGTATTCAGCCCTCAGACAAGGCAAAGGGTACGCAGCTTACCAGCTCGATATATATATGTTCACCTCCCACTATGGAGTAGACTACACTGACGATGCACCATCCCATGCCCTCGGGGAAGACTTACACCTCCCTCTCACCCATACATTTAGTCGTCCGGGTTTCCCGAATATTTAGTCACATACTAAATCATTTCATATCCCGAAGTAGGGAAAATCATTTCGCAACACAATAATCACAAGTACTTTCAATATATAGTACTTCACATTAGCAATTCACATATATGATCAGTCACCATTAATCACATAACCTTTGAGCTCGTATGTATCAAAGAAGGGTGTTAAGCAAGAGAATAAATTCTCTGCCACCAAACATATATATCATCAGTAGCAACTGATTGGTTATGTGATGAACTACAATGTCAAACACATAGTACATTTCTAAATCATTTTGACAACATCGGGTCTAGGCCTCTAAATCCTTTCTGTTTTATAAAACATTTTTATAAAACATTCCCTGTCCAAATCGGAAAAACAATTCTTTTCAGTTAAGAAAATATCATTTCAAAAGAATTCATTAAATTTGAAATAAAATCAACCACATCGCTAACCATCTCATAGTCAAATCGTGAAGTGTTTCACAAGATGTTAGCATACGAATATTTCTACCCAACCCAATGCTAAATGTGAAAGCATATTTCGCTCATAAACCGATTGAGCGCAATCCAAACAATCAGTCTATATCAATAACCAAATATATTTGGTTTATACCACATCTCGTATTTCATTCATTCCAATCTAATTAAAGATTTATTAAAACTCTTCTTCGTTTTAATCTCTAAAATCATTACTTAATGATTGTTCAACTTTCTGAAAATTAATCCTGCCTTTTATTTGGGTTAAAGAACAAATGTCGTATAAAACATTATTCACGATAAACCCAAAATTATCTTCCATTTAATACGGAACCTTCACGGAAATCCGATCAGTCGTAATTGATATAAATTTCGGTATCAAATTAATACTATGAGTGGACTAACGACAAACCCTTTTAAATTCAATAAATAATAGCGGTCTTCATTCACAGAATCTCATCAAGATTATTATTAAATCGAATTCCATCCAATTCCAATTTTTTTTATTAAATTGAAAAACTTCACTTTGGAAAATTTTCCATTAAATCTTAGTCAAAAGATTTATAAATTCCAAACATATATTAAATGCTCAAGTCATAACATGTCAATAATCCATTTTATATGTTCTCATGTTGTAGTGTTCGTCGTTACAATTCCAACAGACCTGAGTTTGTGAATTTCTGACGACGTACGAAAAAGTTACGATCACTTGAAAATTTACTATTTTCCAGAGCTTTTTCAGACGTCTGTTGCATCGGTTCAGATGTCTGACTGACGCAAATAACTACCCGAGAGGTAAATAAAATGTCTGTTGCGTCGGTCAGACGTATGACCTGATGCAAATAATTATTTTCCTGGACGAGAGCTAAACCAGACATCTGTTGCATATGTTTAGACATTTGACTGATGCAAATAACTTTCGAGAGAGCGAAATCAGATGTCTGTTGCGTCGTTTCAGACGTCTTACTGACGCAAATAACTGTTTTGTTTGCCTATGACTTGTAAATCAAACTCGGGCAAGCCCCAGACTTCCCGTATTGAATCCAAATGTTTAAAGAGCATGCATACACTCCCTAAAGCACAACAACAACATGCACAAACACACATTCATGAAGATACAAAGGATTTACTTTTAAAACATTTTAATGTTCAAATTCATGAAAACTAAACATTACACACGCAAGGCACACACAACATACATGCACCAAGAGAATGCTAGACATCCGTAAATGCATGAGGCATAGATGTGAGTTCACAAGAACTCACTTACTTAAACAAGTATACCAATTAAAAATCATATTTTTAATATGCTAATCATTATTTTACTTCATAATAAACTTGAATTAGCAACCAATATTCAACACACCACTCAACTAATTAACTAGGCATCGCTAATTATAAACTGGCCCTTAATCGATTCAACTGTTCTCACCGTTGTTTGCTAAAGCAAGAAATCAAATCAATGACAAGCCAAGACAACCTCACTTCCAATATAGCTTGCTAATCTTCAACCTAAGCTCATATAAATGAGTTCCCTAGGAATTAGGTCAAACAAAATTTCAAAAATCGAAGACAAAACAAGAATGAGAAGATGGAGAAGCTTACACAAGTTGTCTCTCCAAATTAGCACTTGATTTGTTCTTGGAATCAAGAACCCTAGCTTAGGAATTTCTATTTCCCTTTCCAATCACTATTTTCTATTTTTGAAGAAGTGTTTTGAATGAATGAAGAGGAGAGGGCTATTTGGTTATATGGTGTTGGCCAGGTTGTCCAAACCAAGACCCAACCAAGGTGCTAAAACTCCGAAGCTCAGAATGTATCGAAATTTATACTTTTCGAGCACGCAAACGACGTTTTGAACTCAATGTAAGTGATTTAGAGTCCAAATTCGTCCATATGCATAAAGTGATATTTTGGCCTCATATGTAATGAAAAAACAACAAAATTTCTCCAACTCAAAGGTATTGAGGCTTATAGTTTTCGAACATGTAAACGATGTTTTGAACTCAATGGAAGTGGTTTCGAGTTCAAATTCATCTGCATGCAAAATGCGAGTTTTCTACTAGCTATACGATGATTTAAAAATAGAAATTTTAAATTTTGATGGATTTTCCTATAAAATTATATTAAAAATAAATTTTAAATTTGTTCCAAAATCTCAAGGATGTGACACTATATTTCAACACTTCAATTATTATGAAAAGCTCATTTCTTAAGGTTCCGTTAATCATAATATTTTGGACAAATCAAAGTTACCTAGTTTGAATTCAACTTTGTTTCATCTAACAAATAACACAAGGGATATATATATATATATACATGGATCAAGTCAAATTCCATGTGCTAAAAAATGAAGTTCAATATCAAATTGACCATCAAAAGGTACAATGGTTCGAATTAAAATACTTGTCAACTTCATAAGAGAAAAGGGTAGGAATGACACTACTCAAGAACAAATAGTTCGAATGTAAATGATTTTCCTAGGCCAAGATTGGAAGGTCAAAACACATGAGGATACCAATATCAGCAGTTGAATCATGGGATACTCGATTTTTTTTCATTAAATTTTCTCTTAGTTCAAAATTTCATTTTCTTTGCATCATAAGTGATTACTTGTTTAGTAATCTCCATTCAATTTATAAATGCAGTTTCAATAGGGGAAAAGTAGTTTTCTCCTCCACTTAGACATTCATTATCATTTAAATTGCCTTTATACAATTTCTTAATTTAAGTTAGTATTATCAAAATCACCATCTAATTTCTTAAGTGAACTTTGATTTTTATTCAAAACATACTTTAAGAAAAATAGTTTAGCAGCCTTTTTATTATTCATGTTAATCATAAATTTAAGTTGATTATTTATTCTAATTTATTTAACACTCATCAACGGTTTTCAAAAATTATATACAACTTAAATAATTTCAAAACTTTGATTTTCAAAATATCAAATTAGGCATAAGTAAAGCGGGAAAATTTGTATATAATTTCAAAGTTGTGGACTTGGAAAACCATTTAAAATCCCCTTTCTTAATTCATTAAGTTGAGGTTATACAAGTTCTAATTTCAAGTTGTCGATTTGTTATTTAGAGTTTGAAAATACGATAACACGAAGTCTAACAAGTCTACCTCTATTCTTAAAGGAATTTGCCATATGGTACTGCCGCATGTCTAAAAATCCCAAGTACTAAATATATACTTGTTTCAACTCCCAATGAAAATACTTAAAATCCATAAAATAGATATCGGAAGTTCCAACCGATGCCCACTGTTAGAACTACTCATGAATCGCAGATACACAATGGTTACGCCTGAGTCCCCCAGGTAGCATCCGTACCCATAGGAAGTCGCTTCCCTGCAAATTTCGACATGAGAAAATCAAGAGAAGGCATATAACAAAAGAGAAATAGAAAAAACTGAGATACTCATAGAGCGCAGTCAGGCTAGCAATCACTTCCGTACGCCTTACGCCTTTATATCTTTAGTTGGATCGCATATACACAATGGTTGCTCCTGGATCTCCCAGGAAACATCCGTACTTGTAGGCACTCCCAGTCCTGCGGATTTCGCCATCGTAAAACGACTACAAATCACAGCAGACACAATGGTTTAGCCTGGAACCCACAGGAAACATTCATTGCCGTAGGCGCTTCCAGCCCTGCGAATTTCGTTATGCAGCCGAGTTCGAAGGAAACATACAAGTTTTACATCCGGACAGCCCAATCATTACATGAAAATACCTACCAAATAGGTTCGCTAGTCGCAAGAAGGTACTTTCCATATCTTACTTTGAAAACATAGGATACTATATACATAGTACTTCATTTCACATTTCAATATATCGCACATATACATAAGATTTCAAAATCATGTTTTCACACACGCCATTCTTGTATACCCTTTGTTGTATAAGATTTCATATTCATATCGATTTCCTTTCAAACAATACATTTTGAATTAATCGTCGTTCTTATATAAATCGATATATATATATATATATATGTATAAGTTTCAAAAACTTTCATTCTACTTATCTTGAAATCTACATTTCGATCTCAAAATCATTTTTTTTTCTAAATCGACTCGATATTCAATATCATTCCAAAATCAAAATCATTTTTTCCCATTTCAACTTGTTCTCAAAACAGCACATTTAATTCGGATTTTCACATTCATGAATATCGTTATTCAATCGGGTCTTTATATACAATTACTCGGACTGAAATTTCTCGGATCAAATGCATATAAGTTCAAAATATTTTTTTGAAAATAATTTTGAGTAAAAGATAGATAAAAGCTTCACATATTGTAAACCAAATAAAATAGTTAAATAAAAGATAATTTAGGTAACACAGTAAAATGGTAAAGTTATTTTGAAATAAGTCATTTTGATTAAAATTAAATTTAAAAAAATCCAGAGGGTTTAATATGAGATATCCTTAAAAGTTAAAATAAAATGGTTGAATATAAGTAATTTAGAAACTTGATAGAAAATAGATAATAGAATAAAAATAGTAAAATAATATAAGTAAAAAGAACTTGAAATGGATAAATCATAGGTACAAACGCAAAATATATTAGTTTAGTGAAATGATAAGTTAAGTAAAATGAACAAATTAGATTAGTTAAATCAAAATACTATATAAATTGCTATATAATGTAAAGGAAAGCTATGTTCAAAGTACAAAATAAGTTAAGCAAAAAAAGCATATACAATATAAAAGCTAAATAATAAGTTCAAATAAAATGATTAAATATAAAGAATTTAGAAAAATTGAAAGCTAGATATGAATAAATAGTAAACAGTTAAGTGAAGTGAATATTAGGTAATCATTTGCGTCAAAACATACAAGATACAAATAGTTGAATAAAGTGAATAGCTAAGTGTAAATAGTATAGGTTGGTAAAACAAATTTAATTGTAAATAAAATTTAACAAAATAGTTTAAATAAAGATCGAATATATTAAAGTAATTAATGCTAATTTTGATCCAATCCGAGTCCATTCCAGTACCGTTTCAACTCACGTTTCTACAATCATTTCCTTGAATTGAGTATGGTTCAAATTCCGCTTTGTCACATATCAGTACCAATTCCGCTCTTGTCTCAACAACTGTTCGAGTATCGTCAAGTTTCCACTTTACCAAGTTTAATTGTACTTTCTGAACACCCGTACTTAGTACTCGCCTTTGATTTTTCAACAAAATCTCTTTCAAAAATTACTTGGAAGCTTTCATACACTAGGTAGAACCCAAGTCTTTTATTGCTTATCTTCTTTGAAAATTTCGAACGACTCGACGATGGATTTTGAAAACTTTTACCGCAAAGAGCTTTTACATAAGAACTTCAAAAAGGAACTTTTATTTTTGAAAATATTTTCCTTTAAAATATTTTACTTTCAAACCTTCAAAAAAGTATTTTATTTGCAAAAAATATCTTCCAGATTTCTTTTCTTATTTTTTCGAAATCCACAGATTCTAACATCAATTCCCCTCATTCTAAGGTATTTCTACTTTATACTCTAATGAGTTTTTAAACCGAATAAGCATTTCTTTAAACACATTTACTATTTTGTCGAGCTTAGCGTGCGCATGCGTCATCGTGTGCCTTTCTTCGCTGCGAGCCGAAATCCTTAAACCTGGAACACTTAGGCCTGACCCGAGCGTTCCATGCAAAACACAAAACACCCGAGTCAGGATTAAACTTATTTCAAGTAAGTAATTTTCGATTAAATCACATCAATGTAATTAATTTAAAACTCAACATTCTACTAAATTCAAGTATGTCAATCCATGGGAAATGCTGCCGAATGTCAGGGCATAATGACAAGTAGCAAATATAAGTACTTTAGCACAAATAAGACGGGCTTTAGTAACATATATGATAGCATAATGACAATCCACTAAATTCACCAATGGGGCGTAAGCTATATGTTCAGGGACAACCTTTATATGTGAATTCAATACTTCCGGTTATAGAGCATAACATTATAACCACCTAAAACAACTTCATAGGAAAGAATATACGAAACCAATATATCGTGGACGTATGTTCCAATGCAAAATGGTTAATATGTATGTGTGATAAAGGAGCATACACACCCATGCATGCCTATTTAGGCATCCTCTTTTGGCAGCACGTACAGATAATTATGATAATTTGCATTTTAAGAAAATTTGCAAGACTATGTCAAGGGTACCAACAAGGTAAATCACTGAGCAGCATAGAATATTTAGACTTAAGATAGTACAATAAAGGGAAATGCCCCACAGTTAAAATCAAGTGGGGTAATAGATGTACAGGAAATAGTAACCACATGTTGAAATTCAAATCGAACTCAACAAGGCAAGCCAAATCAAAACAGTTGCGTATGTACACAGTTTGGGTCTAAACACCAAATCAAAGCCAACAATGGATAGCTAAAGATAGTAGTGAGGTATGTACCCACTTCCACAAGGAAGAAAGCACCTACAAGGGAGTGCTATAGAGATTTTTAAATGGAGCTTCCCGCGAATTGCCAAGGGTTAGTATGAATTCTTTTATTCAAACCATGAATGAACAGATTGCGGGTAAGGACTGTAAGCAAATAAAAATGGGAGCAGACTTATACCACATGCGACAACAAAAGGTTATTTCTAGCAACATGACCTATATACATAGGAGTTTTTACCTATGTAGGCCTGTTTTACAAAACAATAACTAAAAGAGCCATGTTCTAAAAGTAATTACAAATGTAGACCTGTTTCGGTGTACATGGTGTCTGAAGGTGAGTTTTGGAAACTCGCCTTCATTAAAACACGAAGGCGAGTTTCCAAAACTCGCCTTCAGATAAACCCTACACAGCAGAAATAGTGAATTCATACATAAAAACAAGCACAAGTTTCAAACCGCCTTACATTGAGGCTTCAACAAACACAAGCACCGGTTTCAAACACAAAGCAAATTCGTACACAAAGCAAATTCATAAACAAACAGGGTTATCCAATTAATAAGCGTACCAAAACAAGTTCATACACAAAACAAAAACATGCACTAGGTTCTCCATGGATACGAAATAAATAAACGTACCAAAATATAGCAAATTCAAACACTATCAGTTAGAACAATCGAATGTGCACTAGGTTCGCCTCGGACGCCTGACCAATGGTGTGGAAGTTGAAGATGAACCACTGCCGCTGCTGCTCCTAGTGCGTCGTGTACTGCTGATACGTGGTAATGTAGGTGCAGGTTGAGATGGGCCATGCACAATTTCTTCGTGCGCTGCTGGAGGTGGAGGAGAACCTGCAGCAGGAGGAGGACCTGCAGGAGGAGGAGGAGGTGGAGGAGATGGTGGTTTCGGCCAATCCAGTTTGTTTCTGCACAAAATCACGTCTATAATCTTCTGTATGTTCGTGCACATTGCCTGGCCCTCGTCATCAGTCTGTCTCTCTCTAAGCTTCTCAGCCTCCTCCCATGCACGGTTAATACCAGCAACCTGCACATTTAAAAGAAAATTAGATAGAATGTGTAATGACCCGTATTCTACACGTCATAGGATCGTAGAATATTTATTTCTTTCCCGTATGAAGTCCTATGGTCATGTAACTTCGGGAAACATCTATTAGAGTCATTTCCCATGTTCATGATTTTTGTCGATTTTTAAATGACCATTTTGCCCCTAGTTGGTATTGTTTTGGCCATAACTTTTGATTGGAAAGGAATTTTGACCTGAAACCACTTCCATTTGATTCGTATGATGGTTTCTCTTTCCGTAGAGTGGTCACATTAGCCAAACGGACTTACCGTTTGGGAGATATGGCTGAAACAAGGTTTGGAGGGTGAAAAACTGCTTAACCGGGCCAAATCGGTGATTAGTGAGTAGGCCCATAACCCATTTCGGGATTAGGATTATGGGAGGGCTGAAATGAGATGGAGAATCATTCCATTTCAGTTTTCTAGCCTCCACTTATCACCAAGGATCCCTAAAAATGGCCTCCAACCTCTAAATCACCTCCAAATCACCTTTAGGTTAAGGATTTGGCTTAGCAACCCCTAATCAAGAAGGATCTTCACCAAATCAACAAAGGAGCTGCTGGTTGGCGTTGAAATTCGCATCAAATCAGAGAATTATTTCAGATCTTAGTTTATTTTGTGGCTAAGGTGAGTGATTTGCTTAGTTTTGCACTAATTATGGCTAATTAGGAGTGATTAGTGTTAATTAGCGAATTTAAACATGATAAAATTCTGGAAAAATATTTATAAAATTCGGAATGATGTTTTAGGCCTCTGATATGAATTTGGATTAATTTGGTTAAGATTTGCTAATCCTATCACTAGTTTCACCTAAATATGCTTAGGGGGAAAATATGGGGTTTTGGGTATGTTTGATCCATTTTTACCTATCATATTGATATTTTGGTGTTTGTGGTTGATTATGTATGTTGCTATGACTGTATGGTATGCTTTGTGATTGTTTAGAAGTGTTAGTTTGGTCAAAAACGCCGTCAAATGGCGTAAAAACAGTCGCAGGAAACATGCAGGAAATGACCCAGAATCCGGATCGGATCGGTGGAGGGGAGCACGACTCGATCCGTTCCAGCATGGGCGTCACGATCCGTTTGAAGGAGTTGGTCATGACTTAAGTTAGGTGGCACGATCCGGTAGTAGGAGCACGATCCGAACCAACAAGTATTCCCGATCCGAACCAGAAGAGGGTGGGAAGTTCACGAGTCGATGGTACTAGGGCGAGATGATCCGATCCGATCAGAAGATACGACCCGACCCGGATGAAGCTAACCAATCCGACCCGAAGTGGTGACGCCGATCCGAACCAGGAAGAGGAGCCACGAGCTGGAGGACCACGACCCGATCCGACGCAGGAGGCGCGACCCGATCCGAGTAACTAAGGCCGATCCGATCCGATGAAGAATGTGAAGGCTGATCCGATCCGATCTGATGACCAATAACCCGAGATGCAAAGGTAGTCCAATATGGGAAGTTAGAACTCAGGATCCAGTTGGGAACCAACGAGTTCACTTCATGGTTGGACTTTGCTGCGGGACGTGTGCTATGGAGTTGTCGACGTTCATAACTTCGATTCACCACTAAAAATGGATGAGGGCTACTTATCAGTGCAGTAGGGTCATTATGACCTGAGGGGCAAGGTGATGGTAGCAAGACTACGTTATCAGTGCAGTAGGGTCATTATGACCTGAGGGGCAAGGTGATGCGTAGTAAGACTATGAGCCAGCGCAGATGGGGTGAATAACTCCATAGGGCAAGTGGACATAGTAAGGATTGGTAAGGCTATGAGCCAGCGCAGATGGGGTGAATAACTCCATGGGGCAAGTGGACATAGCAAGGAATTAGTGGCTACGTTATCAGTGCAGTGAAGCCATTTATGACTTCATGGGGCAAAGTGATCGTAGCAAGGAATGTTGGGTGATCGAAGTGGTGAATATCGTATGCTTTACGCACTGAGTGAGAGATGTGAGGATGGATGCTATGCTTGATTGTTTGCCATCATTATGACATGCACACCTCCCCCACCTCCGTATCTTTATACCGTATGATATGATACCTTAGAGTGTTGTACAGTATGTAGTGCTAACTCTTTGGTTGCAGGTCCAGGTTCAGGTATGTTTTAGTCTACCTGTTATTGTTCACTTTAGATGCTTATCGCTCATACCAGGCTTTATGTCTGACCCAGAGTTTTATGTCTCCTCTTATTACTCTGGGTGCTCACACGAGCAGACTAGAGACAGGTTAGCTGGTGATGTGCGAGTAGCTGATTCAGAGGCGGGCAGGAGGCTTCCACGTATTATATATATTCACATTCTCCCTGTGTCGTTGGTGGTCGCTACTTGGGCATTAGTAGTGTACCTCCTTTATCTTGCTTTTGCTTTGAGACAGTTTGAAAGTTGTAATAAGCTATATTTTGGATTTCCGCTGCTATGATGTTTAGTTCTGATTTTTAGCTTATGCACTGTCTCTCATGTTTTATGTCAAGTATATTATTATTATATTTTGTTCTATGCGCTGTAAGACATTCTACAGGTTCTTTGTATGTTCATTTCCTTCTTCCTTTTCCTCTTCTGGCAACCCGTTCCGTGCTAACTGGACATGTGTACAGCGCACTTTTGGAGTAAATGTCGGTTGGTGCGGGGCGGGCCGTCACACTTGGTATTAGAGCTCTAGGTTGCGTAGTTAACCTAGGGAAAGACACTAGGGAGAGTTAATACGTATATAAGAGCGCGTATTTGTGATTACTTTGGTTTTCAAAAACTATGTATGTATATACTATTAGTAGTATAAAGATGAAGTCGCACTGCACTAGCACCACTATGGGGTCCTTAATCGTTTCCCTTTTTCAGATTGACGATGAGCCGAGAAACGAGCGGTGCTGGTAGAGGGACCAACCAAGGGAATGCCGCTGACATGAGGGCTATGTTTACTAACCTCATGAGAGACATGCTTAGAGAAGTGCAAGGGGCAATTCCTAATCCCGGAGTTGGTGTTGGCCCAGTAGTGCAGGCGCCTAGGGTCGATTTCGCCAAGTTGTGCAAGGATTACACTAATCTTGGTGGGAAGCCGTTCCACGGGACGGAGTCAGCCACGGATGTTCAAGATTGGATGGATAACTGTGACCGTATCTTTGATGACTTAGGTCTTGAGGATGCGATGAAGAGAAGGCTAGCGTCTCGTCAGCTGCAAGGGCGAGCGATGAATTGGTGGAATGCTATCAGAACAGCTATTCCAGAGGACCAAGTTACTTGGGATCAGTTCAAGGCTCGCTTTAGCGAGAAGTTTATCCCAGCTGCCCAGAAATCGGTGTTGTTTAAGAGGTTCTTGGAACTCAAGCAGAACGGAAGGGCAGTTTCTGATTATATTGCTGAGTTTGACACCTTGTCGAAGTATGGACTGTCTCTCATTGATACTCCTGAGAAGAAGAATGAGAAGTTCATTACTGGCCTGGATGGGTACTTGGGGGAGAGGCTTATTAACCACATCGATGAGGCTTTTGAATCGATCGTGGGGAAAGCTTTGAGGTCAGAGAGCCTTTACCCTAAGTCAAAGACTGAGGCTGCATCTGCAGAAGGGCCAAAGCCGCAAGCAGGCGGTGGAGGCAAGAGTAATTCTCAGAATAAGAGGAAGCAGGACCAATCAAAGGGTGGCCAGAAAAAGAGCAAGAAGGATGTTGAGTGCTTCAGCTGTGGAAAGAAGGGCCATTATGCTAAAGATTGTCGGGCCAAGCCAGCGGATAAAAAGTGCTTCAACTGTGGTCAAGTGGGACATTTCAAGGACAAGTGTCCGCAACCTCTTAAGGAGAAGCAGATTGTGAAAGCATATGCTATTGATGCTGTTCCTTCTTCGTCGAATGCCCCAACTGCGGCGGAGAAAGGAAAGAATGTTGTTATTCAAGGTATGCTTTCTATTTATGATATACCAGTTCGAGTTTTGTTTGATACTGGGGCTTCCCGTTCCTTCATATCTGGTGACCTGGTAGATATGTTGGGACTGGAACCCGAGATAGTCGATAGACCATTGGTTGTGACGAACCCGATTGGTGGTTCGACTAGCCTTAGTATGATTTGCAGGAATTTGGTCTTATCGAGTCATGGATGTATGTTTGTATGTGATTGCTTTGTTTAGGGCTTTACTGGGTATGGCATTATATTGGGAGTCGATTGGCTCCAAAGATACGGGGTGGTGGT
This sequence comes from Allium sativum, assembly GCA_030737875.1. NCBI lineage: Eukaryota > Viridiplantae > Streptophyta > Magnoliopsida > Asparagales > Amaryllidaceae > Allium > Allium sativum. The sequence continues at coordinate 194,219,532 of CM060910.1, read as the reverse complement.
AGACTGTGAGGGCTTTTTGGTGACAGTGAGGGCGGATGATGGGCGGAGGGTAGTGTTTGGTAGCCTACCTAGTGATGGGGTTATGGCTAGTTTTGTAAATTCCCTCGACATCCCGCAGGATGAGTTGTCAGATGTGCCCATGGTTGGCCAGTATCCGGACGTCTTCGAGGAGGTGACCGGGCTCCCACCACATCAAGAGATTGAGTTCCGTATTGATTTAGTGAAAGATGCCAGACCTATAGTGATGCCACTACGTCGTATGGCACCAAGGGAGCAGCGAGAACTCGGGGTGCTAGTCAGCAATCTTTTGAAGAAGGGATTTATTAGAAGGAGTGTCTCCGAGTGGGGAGCACTAGTTGTGTTTGCCACTAAGGCAGATGGTTCCCTTCGTTTGTGTGTGGACTATCGCGAGTTGAATAAGGTGACGAGGAAGAATAAGTATCCTCTACCGCGGATAGATGATTTGTTTGATCAGCTGGAAGGAGCTAGAGTGTTCTCCCAGTTGGACCTCGCGATAGGATTTCATCAGCTTCGAGTAGCAGATGAGAGTGTTCCGAAAACGGCATTTAGGACGCCGTCTGGATTTTATGAGTGGTTGGTCATGCCATTTGGGTTGACCAATGCACCAGCCTATTTTGTCGATCTTATGAATCGAGTATTCAGAGATCAGTTGAATAAGTTTGTTCTTGTGTTCGTGGATGATATCCTTGTTTACTCAAGGACAGAGGAGGAACACAAGGGACACTTGAGGATAGTGATGGAGGTGTTGAGGAAGCACCAATTGAAAGCGAAGTTCTCTAAATGTCATTTTTGGAGAAGGGAAGTGAGATTCTTGGGTCATGTTGTTTCCGAGAGTGGTATTGCCGTGGACCCTGCGAAGGTGGCTACGGTACAAGATTGGCCTACACCCAAGAATGCTAAAGATGTGAGAAGTTTCTTGGGATTAGCTGGATATTATCGTAAGTTTATCCAGGACTTCTCCAAGATAGCAGCACCGTTGACTCGGTTGACTAAGAAGAATCAGTCCTTCGTCTGGGACGGAGTGTGTGAGGATGCCTTTAAGAGTCTAAAGGAGAGGTTGACGCGTGCGCCAGTGTTAGTCATTCCTAAAGGGAATGAAGAGATGACGGTATACACGGATGCTTGTGGTACCGGACTGGGTGCAGTATTGATGCAACGAGGTAGGGTTGTAGCTTATGCTAGTCGACAGCTAAAGCCGCATGAGAAGAAGTATCCTACCCATGATTTGGAATTGGCAGCGATTATATTTGCGCTGAAGATGTGGAGACACTATCTCTTGGGAGAAAGATTTGAGTTGTTTACTGATCATAAATCGTTAAAGTATCTCTTCTCTCAGAAAGATCTGAATCTCCGTCAGCAGAGATGGTTAGAGTTTTTGGCTTCGTATGATTTTTATATCGCATATACACCTGGGAATGGTAATGCGGTAGCCGATGCCTTGAGTAGGAGACATGCCAGCTTAGGGGCAATGTTTCTTGAATGGAAGCAACTGGAGTATATCGCGGGGTTTGATTTCAGACCAAGGTGCGAATTGGATCCAGCTATGCTAGCTAGTTTGACGATCAGACCCACTTTGATAGAGCGGATTGGTTCCAGCCAGAGGGACGATCCTAATCTATTGGAAATCATCTCCAAGTTAGAGATGGGTATCGATGAGGAGATGAATGTGTATGGGCTTGATCAGGATGGATGGCTTCAAAAGAATGGAAGAATAGTTGTGCCCAACGTCAATGATTTGAGAGATGAAGTGCTTAGAGAATGTCATCACTCAAAACTGACTATACACCCCGGTGGTAATAAGATGTATCAAGACATGAGACAGAATTACTACTGGGAAGGAATGAAAAGAGACGTTGGGAAGTTTATATCCAAATGCATGAATTGCCAGCTAGTTAAAGCCGAGCAAAAGAAGCCTAGTGGGTTGTTGCAACCATTAGAAATTCCCGAATGGAAATGGGAGCAAGTCTCGATGGATTTCATCGATGGCCTACCAAGAACTAGATCGGGATATGATAGCATTTGGGTAATTGTGGATCGATTGACTAAGAGTGCAAGATTTATACCAGTCAAATCGACCAGGATGGCAGCCAAGTTGGCAGAATTGTATATGAAGTGGGTAGTGAGATTTCATGGAGTACCCAAAAGCATTGTGAGTGACCGAGACCCGTTGTTCACTAGTGGGTTTTGGAAGAGCTTACAAGAGGCTCTAGGGTCAAGATTACATCTCAGTACCGCATATCATCCTCAGACCGACGGTCAAACAGAGAGGGTGAATCGTATATTGGAAGATCTCTTGAGAGCTTGTATATTGGATTTTGGTGGATCATGGGATGACCATTTGCATCTAGTAGAGTTTGCATATAATAATAGCTATCAATCCAGTATCGGTATGGCCCCATATGAAGCTTTGTACGGAAGACCATGCAACTCACCATCATGTTGGATAGAGACCGGCGAGAAGTTTGTGCTTGGACCAGATGTGGTGAGAGAAACGTCGAATAAGATCAAGGTCATTCAGCAACGAATGAAAGCTGCCCAAGATAGGCAGAAGAGTTATGCCGATAAGAGGAGAAGAGACTTGAAATTCTCCGTTGGTGACTTGGTGTTCGTTAAGATCTCTCCGTTGAAAAGCGTGATTCGATTTGGTAGGAGAGGCAAGTTGGCACCAAGATTTGTTGGGCCATTCCCTGTTCTTGAATTAGTCGGGAATTTGGCATATAGAGTTGGCTTACCAGAGAAAATGGCGGGAGTTCACAATGTGTTTCATGTTTCCCAACTAAGGAAGTTCGTTCACGACTCAGATATGACTATTTCACCTGATCAGTTAGAGGACTTCGAGGTAGAACCCGAGGCGGTTGGGAACCGCAAGCCGATTCATATTGTGGGGCATTATACGAAGCAACTTCGAAGGAAGGTGGTGAAGCTAGTCAAGGTTCAGTGGGGCGAGAACGAGAATGATTGTACTTGGGAGACAGAGGAGAGCATTAGGAAGACTTATCCAGAACTCTTTGCCTGGTAAGATTTACTTTGCGATTTAGTTATTCCGCATGCTAGGATAGACTTGTTTAGCTTGTTTTTCATGTTTGATTGTTGCTTCATGATTGATAGGCATGCGGGAACCTTTGTGTGTGTTTTGATTAGAGAATTTCGGGGGCGAAATTTCTTAAGGGGGGAGTGTGTAATGACCCGTATTCTACACGTCATAGGATCGTAGAATATTTATTTATTTCCCGTATGAAGTCCTATGGTCATGTAACTTCGGGAAACATCTATTAGAGTCATTTCCCATGTTCATGATTTTTGTCGATTTTTAAATGACCATTTTGCCCCTAGTTGGTACTATTTTGGCCATAACTTTTGATTGGAAAGGAATTTTGACCTGAACCCACTTCCATTTGATTCGTTTGATGGTTTCTCTTTCCGTAGAGTGGTCACACTAGCCAAACGGACTTACCGTTTGGGAGATATGGCTGAAACAAGGTTTGGAGGGTGAAAAACTGCTTAACCGGGCCAAATCGGTGATTAGTGAGTAGGCCCATAACCCATTTCGGGATTAGGGTTATGGGAGGGCTGAAATGAGATGGAGAATCATTCCATTTCAGTTTTCTAGCCTCCACTTATCACCAAGGATCCCTAAAAATGGCCTCCAACCTCTAAATCACCTCCAAATCACCTTTGGGTTAAGGATTTGGCTTAGCAACCCCTAATCAAGAAGGATCTTCACCAAATCAACAAAGGAGCTGCTGGTTGGCGTTGAAATTCGCATCAAATCAGAGAATTATTTCAGATATTAGTTTATTTTGTGGTTAAGGTGAGTGATTTGCTTAGTTTTGCACTAATTATGGCTAATTAGGAGTGATTAGTGTTAATTAGCGAATTTAAACATGATAAAATTCTGGAAAAATATTTATAAAATTAGGAATGATGTTTTAGGCCTCTGATATGAATTTGGTTAATTTGGTTAAGATTTGCTAATCCTATCACTAGTTTCACCTAAATATGCTTAGGGGGAAAATATGGGGTTTTGGGTATGTTTGATCCATTTTTACCTATCATATTGATATTTTGGTGTTTGTGGTTGATTATGTATGTTGCTATGACTGTATGGTATGCTTTGTGAATGTTTAGAAGTGTTAGTTTGGTCAAAAACGCCGTCGAATGGCGTAAAAACAGTCGCAGGAAACATGCAGGAAATGACCCAGAATCCGGATCGGATCGGTGGAGGGGAGCGCGACTCGATTCGTTCCAGCATGGACGTCACGATCCGTTTGAAGGAGTTGGTCATGACTTAAGTTAGGTGGCACGATCCGGTAGTAGGAGCACGATCCGAACCAACAAGTATTCCCGATCCGAACCAGAAGAGGGTGGGAAGTTCACGAGTCAATGGTACTAGGGCGAGACGATCCGATCCGATCAGAAGATACGACCCGACCCGGATGAAGCTAACCGATCCGACGCGAAGTGGTGACGCCGATCCGAACCAGGAAGAGGAGCCACGAGCTGGAGGACAACGACCCGATCCGACGCAGGAGGCGCGACCCGATCCGAGTAACTAAGGCCGATCCGATCCGATGAAGAATGTGAAGGCTGATCCGATCCGATCTGATGATGACCAATAACCCGAGATGCAAAGGTAGTCCAATATGGGAAGTTAGAACTCAGGATCCAGTTGGGAACCAACGAGTTCACTTCATGGTTGGACTTTGCTGCGGGACGTGTGCTAAGAAGTTGTCGACGTTCATAACTTCGATTCACCACTAAAAATGGATGAGGGCTACTTATCAGTGCAGTAGGGTCATTATGACCTGAGGGGCAAGGTGATGGTAGCAAGACTACGTTATCAGTGCAGTAGGGTCATTATGACCTGAGGGGCAAGGTGATGCGTAGTAAGACTATGAGCCAGCGCAGATGGGGTGAATAACTCCATGGGGCAAGTGGACATAGTAAGGATTGGTAAGGCTATGAGCCAGCGCAGATGGGGTGAATAACTCCATGGGGCAAGTGGACATAGCAAGGAATTAGTGGCTACGTTATCAGTGCAGTGAAGCCATTTATGACTTCATGGGGCAAAGTGATCGTAGCAAGGAATGTTGGGTGATCGAAGTGGTGAATATCGTATGCTTTACGCACTGAGTGAGAGATGTGAGGATGGATGCTATGCTTGATTGTTTGCCATCATTATGACATGCACACCTCCCCCACCTCCGTATCTTTATACCGTTTGATATGATACCTTAGAGTGTTGTACAGTATGTAGTGCTAACTCTTTGGTTGCAGGTCCAGGTTCAGGTATGTTTTAGTCTACCTGTTATTGTTCACTTTAGATGCTTATCGCTCATACCAGGCTTTATGTCTGACCCAGAGTTTTATGTCTCCTCTTATTACTCTGGGTGCTCACACGAGCAGACTAGAGACATGTTAGCTGGTGATGTGCGAGTAGCTGATTCAGAGGCGGGCAGGAGGCTTCCACGTATTATATATATTCACATTCTCCCTGTGTCGTTGGTGGTCGCTACTTGGGCATTAGTAGTGTACCTCCTTTATCTTGCTTTTGCTTTGAGACAGTTTGAAAGTTGTAATAAGCTATATTTTGGATTTCCGCTGCTATGATGTTTAGTTCTGATTTTCAGCTTATGCACTGTCTCTCCTGTTTTATGTCAAGTATATTATTATTATATTTTGTTCTATGCGCTGTAAGACATTCTACAGGTTCTTTGTATGTTCATTTCCTTCTTCCTTTTCCTCTTCTGGCGACCCGTTCCGTGCTAACTGGACATGTGTACAACGCACTTTTGGAGTAAATGTCGGTTGGTGCGGGGCGGGCCGTCACAAAATGGATAAATGAAACTGAATGTATTTAATGGTACACACATCGACTTACCACGTTCCTCTCCACTGGTGCTCTAGGAACGTACGGTGCTACCGCAGTATCGACTCTGGGAGTAAGGACGTAACGTCGTGTTACGTTCCAGAACCACCTCATGTACTTCGTCACGGATATGGGGGGATCCCTCTCGAACTCAATACTGTTATCGCAGACATCCCACATAGCACGATACATCTGAAAGTCCTGCGCGGTGTAGCCCTCAATGTAAGGCGGTGCATCATCCAGTATATGCTGCCTCATGCCGAACTGCCTCATAACCCTATCGGGAAGGTGCCAAGCGGTGAAGCTGTAGGCTATCATAGGTACTCTCGTTGTCCAAAGGTGCCTATGAGCGCTGCACATGGGTGGTAGTGTGGCAAGTAGCTCCCGGGAGTACAGAAACCATGTAACCTTTTCGTCCGTAAGGACGTCCAACTCATTGCGGTAAAAGTACAGCTCTCGTCGTGGTGTATGTCGCGTATCCTTTTTTCCAAACTACCTGTTACACGATAATAAAAGGCATTTGTCAACAATAATGGTAATGTGAACGGGGACGACCATGTTTTGAAATGTATAAATTATATGTGGACGGGAACGACCCTGTTTTGAAATGTTTAAATTATATGTGGATGGGGACAACCATGTTTTGAAATGTTTAAATCCTGATAGTATGAATATTGCGGGTAAAAACCGTAAACCTTGTTGCAAACTTAGTGTGCATGTGACGACCCCTTGCATGTGACGACCCCTTAAACCAAGTAGTGCTGAATCACTCCTGATACGACTAGTCATATCCCCTACAGTATTACGCCAGAAGAAACAGTGCCGTGCAGCACGTAAAGCAAACTGTACCAGTGACCTTTCACATCATTATTTGTTTTACCCTTTATTCACTTGTACACTACGCAGCTATATATCTCTGTCGAAGTACTCACAACTTATCTCACTCCAACAACTTAGTTTCAAACCACTTTGTGCTTTACCACAACTATGCCTTCCTGACCATCATCTCCAAACTCCGAGGAAGAGGCGTACGAACGAATGGAACTTCAGGCGCTTGCAGATGAACTCGAGTTTCTAAACGAACTGCACGCTCTGCTTGGACCACCGTCCGAACAACGGCCCGTCCAACCTCCACATCAAGCCCAAGTACCAAACGTTCAACACATGCATGAACAGTCCGTCGTTGTACCACGACAAGAAGTTGGTTCTTATCAAGTACCACATGTTCCAATCCCTGCTGAGCAGGAAGGTGACTCTTATCAAGTTTGTTGCTACTGCGGTTATCCAGTTGAAGCTGTGGTTCGAGCAGATGGCAATGATATTGGTCGTCGCATTCTGCAATGTCCAGCCTATCCGAATGGGTGCAATTACACAGAATGGATAGACGAACCGATAGGGCAAAGGGGAATAAGATATGCAAACGAACTTGAACAACAGAATAGACAACTCCGTAACGTTTTTGAACAATTGCGCCTTAACCGTGATGATTAAGCCGCTTCACATCCCAAGAACAACGTCAGATGTAGTTTGGTTATCGTACTATTTTCCTAATTAGCATTTGTTGTATTCTAAGATATAGTATCTACTCTCGTGTTAGCATATGTTGTCTCCTAAGTTTTAGTAATTATTTCGAGGTTACGATGTCTTGTAATTAGTGTTTTAGTTAATATTTGTTGTTATTCGGTTTATGAAATTCGCTCCATTTGAATGTACACTTTACGGTTTAATTAAAAATGGGCTAGTAGTGTCGTGGTAGATCGTAGTTATACGCATTGAACTTTAACTAAATATATATGCTTCGCTCAAAGTCGGATTTCTTTGAAACAAGAAACATTAGAATCTAATGAACTATATTTTTATAACGGAAGAGAAAAATGAAGATTTCATCGTACGTATCTTTAGCTATGTCCAAATCAAATCTTCATAAAGTCGCTGTGCAATCCTTTATAAACCATAACGATTTATTAATAGTTTATGCAGGATTTTCATATAGTATAAACTAAGCGTCGATTTTAATATAAAATCGTTCTAATATGGGATTGTGTTGAAGTTGGTTGTGTGGGTAAAATACAAAGGCGAGTTTTGGAAACTCGCCTTTGTATTTTAACGAAGGCGAGTTTTCAAAACTCGCCTTTGTTAGCACAAACAGGCTTATATTTGTAATAACTTCTGAAACATGGCTATATTGTAATACTATTTTTAAACAGGGCTACATGGTAAAAAGTCCATATACATATAAAAGAAACAGAGGCGACAATGCATGCATCATGTAAATAGAGGGATGAAAGAGCAATAATTCGGACTCAGTTTACATGAATGCACAGATCAGTGTGTTATATATATATGTGTATATATATAGATGGGAGCATATACACTTCTTATATTAACATAAAATAGGGTGGTTTAAACTGCATATAACAGTGACCAAATATAATTTGGCAAAACAAATCCGGACTCATATGATACAACTCTTGTTTGTTCGGCGTATTCCAACGACATACGTTTATGCATACGGGTATACGTATATGCGTACGGGCCTTTATGTGAACCAACGACCAACTAGAAAGAATGGGAAAACTTTTAGAATTTGACAGATGGTAAATATATCAAGGCAATGTGTGTGTGTGTGTGCACGCGTGCTAGAATGACCAACTAGAAAGAATGGGAAAACTTGTTGAATTCCACAGCTGATAATGTATTAAGGCAACGTGTATGTGTGTGTACGCATGCTAGAATGCATATATACACATATAAAGGTATGTATATACACGCATGTAGCTAGCAGTTGCATATACACCCATAAACACAACAATGACCAAACCCAACTTGAGACAGCGAACGAAGGCAACTAGCATGTCGTAGTAAATAAGAACAACCAGTTATACTTAGTGAAAAGCGAAATTTACAAAATTTCAACAAGAGAAAACGTAAGTTAAACTTACATTTGGACGTCGAGGAGCTGGAGCTGACCAGTAGTGGGTACAGGAAACATCGCTGAAGGAGGAAAGTCTCGAGCACAGTTCTAGGCGCGGCTGTTCGAGTTTAAGGAAGGAGCAGACTTCAACGGTGGAGTCTTTGTGGATTTACACAAACACCTGAAGTGCTTGCTGCCTTGGAGCCGATCTGCCTTCTATTTGAAGCTACCGAAGCCGCTGGTGATTGACAAGACGAATTCGGTTTGCAAGAGGGAAAAACCCAAGCTTGGAGCAGAAAAAGGCGAAGGTAGAGTCGCATTGACAACAGAGGAGGAGGAGGCAGAGACTGATGTGGGGAAACGTGGTGGTCGTTAGCTAGTCAAGGTGATGGAGGCGCGTCAGTCGGTTGTGGCTGAAGCCAACGTTGGTATCAGTGCTTCAGGCGAGGTGGAGGCAGAGCTTAAGCCTATTTTTGGATGCGACGGTTCAACAAAGAGAGGGGGAGGGTTTAGGCTTTGGAGTGACGGCGCAGGGAAAATGAAGGCTTCAGCCATTTCTAGATTTTGGGCAAATTTTGAGTTGGGGGATGACGAAATGATTTTGATTTGGGGACAAACTTTATTTGAGGTGAATGGGAATAATTTTTCTGTTAAACGATGAAAGGAAATTCTATTGAACGAAACATAAAGGGTACGCCACTTATTTTATAGCGTAAACCAAGGAACCAGTGACATAAGAGAATAACCACGTGGAAGTCAATTCAGGAAGAAAACAGCAGATGTTAAAAGTAACAGAGAGGTGAAAACAAGTGGATGCATATTCAGCAGCTAAATCTTTGAGTATAATTTACCAGATATGGTTTGATTCAACATTGGGTTGAACATGAAAAGGGGTTTGAACGAAATATTAAGCTAAAATAAGAAGTACATGGTTTGAATGGAAGGTTTGGCAAGTGCCTGGACTAACAACAACGTTGTTTACATTATCTCAAACACGTTACGAATTCAACCACTGTTGGAAATTTTATGAATTATTTAAAATATGAAATAAGTTTATGATGCCTCCTATTTGTGAATAGTCCCACATCATGGGATTATAAGAAAGATGCAAGTATTTATACTTGTTTCTAAGAAGTCATGTTGGGACCTTGGGCTCCCAATGCATGCTTTGTTGTGAGAAGGGAGACCATGCATCATGACCACCACACGCGCGCGACCGGCCCTGCCCAGCCCGGCCCGGCCCGGTTCGAGCTTGTGCTTGGGCCTTGGCGATGTGGTGTAGACACTTATATTTTTAGTCCAGAAAACACTGCATTTTTCGAATCAGATTTTCACTACGGAAAATATTTCTGAGCCGACTTTTATATATGAAGCGGTAAACTTTTGATCAAGTATTTCGCAGATCCTATTTTCCTCCACTGACCAGTATTTTCGTTCAGTCCTAATCCCGTCTATATATTATCTTCAATTGTAGACGAGATTCAGATAGAATTTTTTTTCTCTTCCTTCGTCATTAAAAAAAAATTCTTCCAGAAATTTTCGAGCAGTTAAATTCGAAAGTGCAAATCTGCACTGATTTGTTGTGCAAAGAAAATCAGTTATTCATTTTAGAGAGGCTGTTTTATCCTAGAGGCGGCGGCGGAAGTACGAACTGGTTTTGCATCACCGACCAGATCGCCGAATCGTCTTCAAGAAAGCGACAAAGTATGTGACTTAGCCATTGTTTCCCAACAACCACTATTAACCGTAAATTAAATTTAAAGATTAACGCAAAATATGCGAATTTTATTTCATAAGTTATTTCTTACTTGTTTATTCATCGACCGTATATTCAACTATTGCCCTTTTGAAATGAATTGCACTTAATGAAAAATAAAATTAATTAATGGTTAAATTTAGAATTTCAAATTATATATTCGAAACCATGCTTTAAAATAAATTTGATCTCAAGTTATCCAATTACAAAAATAAATTCACGCTTAACAATTTGGCTTCAAACTAATTCTAAAATAAATCAGCTCCTTTAAATTTGTAAATACGTCTCAATTTATATTTCGACATGTCTTCGATTTCTAAATTAATTATACTGTTTATATTTCGACATATTATGGGTCCAGTTATGGGCTTAGTTATAAATTTGATCATGGGTTCTATTATAGGCTTGTTTATGGGCTTAGTTATGGTTTTGGTTGAATATTTGCTTGTATGCTTATCTATGGTCTTGATTATAGGGTAGGTTATGGTCTTGGTTATATATTCGGTTATTGGCTTACTTATAGTTTTGGTTATGGGCTCGATTATTAGTTAGGTTATCAGGTACCTATAAATGTAAAATATGACTGGAATCTAAACCTAATCGGGTACCTTTCAACGTAAAGACAATAAGTTTACAAATCTAGTTGGGTACATATAGAAAAAGATATGTACCCAAGATATATTGGTTAACTAAGCAAACCATAAAATGCCAAAGTAATCCGAAAGCTAACTTAATCGAGTACTTGTCGACGTAAAAGATGACCGGACTTCAAACCTAATCGGTTACCAGATTAGGTATCATACTATCATATAATATTCCATGGTCATCGTTTTCACTTAAGGATGATACTTGTTCTTTTTTAGCATTGTTAAATGTTATTATATTATGCAGTAGAAAAAATTGATCATCGCAAACATCGATCATCGACGCCTGTATACATTTGGTTATAAGCTTAGTTATGACTATGGTAAATTATAAATTACAAAATAAGAAACATAGAACATAAAGTAGAAAATATAATTAATTTAAATGAAAATCAACTAATAATATATATTAGTTATGCCCTCTATTAAATGTTTGGTTATGTCCTTGTTTATGGGCTCAGATATGGATTTGATTATGTCATTCGCTCGGTTATGAGTTTGATTATAGGCTCAGTTAATCAATATAACCAAAAATATATTATAGAATAAAACACGACCAGATTCCAAACCTAGTCGGGTACCTACGAATGTAAAAGACGAACGATTCCAAATCTAATCACATGTATATGGAAATCGATTTGTGGCCAAGATATATTGTTTAACCAAGTGAATCATGGAATGCAAGAGACATCCATAAGGCAAACATAATCGGTACATATATGGATGTAAAAAGCGATCGGATTTCAAACCTAATTGAGCACCTATGGATGTAAATGACAAACAGATTTGGAATCTAATTGAGTAATATGGAAAATGGTATGTAACTATGACATATTGTATAACTAAGCAAACAATGGAATGCAAAGTAAATCCATATGGAAAACAAATTGTGTACTTATGGATATAAAAGATGACCAAATTCCAAACTTATTTCAAGTATTTATCGATGAAATAGACAAATGGATTCTAAATCTAATTAGGTACGTATGAAAACTGATCTGTGCCCAAGATATATTATGTAAGCAAGCAAATCATGGAATGGAAAAAACATCTAGATGTCAAACCTAATTAAGTAATTATGGATGTAAAAGGTGACTAGATTCCAATACATATGGATGCAAAATACATTTGGATTCCTAACTTTATCGGATACTTATAAAAAATGATTTGTACATGGGATATTTTTTTAATCGGGCAAACAAGGAATGCAAGAGTCATTCGAATGCCAAAATTAATCAGGTACCTATGGATGTAAAAGATGACCATATTCCAAACATTTAGAAAAGATGATGTTATGTTTTAAAAAAAATTAAAACACTTAGAAATGGTTAGCATTTCGTCCGACAATTAATTCAACTTTAAATTATCACAGCAACATTCATAAAGTTCACACACCTCTGTTTAAAAAGTAACTTCTATATAAAATGATAAATAAGAAAATAATAACTCCTACCTTTTAAACTCTTTATGAAATGATAAAGACAAAAGTAAAACGATTTAGCATTAACCTTATACGTGATAAACTATAAATGGTAAAGTTGGAAGTTATGAAAGATAAAAGTTAAAAGGGTGAAAGACACTATAAATGATAAAAGATAAAAGGTTCTTATTTATTTTTCAATTGTTATAATTCAATATCTATAGTGCTAATCTTATATGTGACAATTCTGAATGATGAAGAATAAAATCAAAATTCAACATATAGAAGAAAACTAACAACGCAATCTCGTAAGAACATACATGAAATTTTTTCTAAAATGGTTAATGATAAATTCGGAAACCAAATGTTGCAATGTTAGAGTTATATATGCGATATTGCTATAAAAAAATGAATATAAGATTAACTAAATACCTTTAATAGTTTTTTCAAAACTTTATATAGTACAATAAATTAATATGAAATTATTTTAAAGGAAATATTTATAATTTAACTTCTTTTTTTGTATTTGTTCAGGAGGGAAACCGATCGGAGTCGTAAAACCCTCACTAGTGCACCTAGCTCGGTCCGCGAACACCACATAAGTAACTAATCTTAGTGTATGCACATGGTAAGCTCTTACATGTCATTCCGAATTTCGAACCCATGCCACTATTACTACGGCGTAAAGTGTTTAACCGTTGGGCTACTGCTGCGGACAAAAAGTATAATTTAAATTGACAAATGAATATAGATTATAATTTGTGCATTCTAGCATCAACATTTAAAACGCACCACTATTTCCTTGTCATTCCACTGTTGTATCTCTAATTTTCTGTGCACTCTTTCATTTGTTATCATCACTTGTCTTTGTTGTCAATTTCCCAAAAAAGCATACATTTTGATACCCACATTTTTGGTTTTCTGTGCCTATTGTATACGCGCTGAAGTTCTCTTTGCACTTTACATTAAAAAAACAACACACTATGATCCTTTTAGTTTGCATGTGGTAGTGCTTTTTCTATGTGTTGTTCTTCTATTTTAGCTTCTTTGCATTACACTGTTTTAGCTTCTACCATTTTCTTCCCTCTATTCATTTCCGTAAAAGCAAACCAAAATTTGTTACAAACTTATCAAACATATTGAATTTAGAGGAATAAAAACATTTTACATTGCACTTGCTGTATTGTTTTTACATTCTTTTCTCATTTGTTCTTACATTTGATATCCATTTGTTTCCCATCATCTTTCTCTGTTGCATTTCTGTGCACTTTGAACCAACCATCCATCATCGAAACACAATAGCCCTCCTTCACTTCATGAAGTAACCATCCACGCACACATCTTTCAAACTAGCTTCAAAACACTTCGAAATCCCAAGTTCACCACGATTCTCTCTTCCATAAGCCTTCCCTCTAACTACTACAAACCATTCACCCTCTTTTCACTAGCTAAACCAAACACACATTACCCATGACCATGCACTGCATTCATCACCTACACATATTAGAAAATTTACTTAGTCATACGTTTAAAAGTTAAACATGGCCGAGACAAATTACCATATATACAATTAGAAAAACACTTTCCACACCAAAACAAAAAAGGACTTATAACAGAAATATGTCACTCACTAAGGGAATGCCTTAGTTTTGGTGGAGCATTTTTAGTGAGTATAGAACAGAAAAATTACAACAAGACAGATATAAGTAATACTTGAAAATTTAAAACATCCTTTCATTTTCAGTGGAAAGTAAAACATGTTTGGTTACATCACAAAACCATAACAAGAGTCAAGTACATAATATCCATCCTGATAAAAGGGTTAAGTAAGTGCCATGGGTGGCATGTGAGAATACGATTAGAATACTTAACCTAGGTGGAACATGTAATTAAACATGATTAAGGGGTTAAGTAAGTGCCATGGGTGGCATGTGGAAATCTAGTGGGTGCCCTAAGTGGCAATTGAAATATGATTAAAGGACTTAACCAAGATTTATAACATGTAAGGGGACATGGTTAAAGGGTTAAGTGGGATGCACTAGATAAAAGTAGCAAGCTTAAGTAGTAGCTTGTGGGGGCCCATTTCAACCAATATCCCAAACGTATCTTTGTGGGCTCGACTCTAGTCGAGTGACGGGACACGCATATTGGGCTTGACTATAAGCGGCCAAAACGGGTTAGCGGTGGCAACGCAGGATCAACGGGTTTCATATGCGTGTGTGGACCCGGGCTGGTTGGTAAGTCGTTGTTGCATCGTGTAGATATAAAGCCGTGCACAACCCACCTGGTTTCTTTTGCTCCGCCTTCACTTGTTGGCACACCAAGCATCGAGCGACATACTCGGCCACATCTTTCTTCATACTGGCTTAGAAGAAAACCCTCTTCATGTCTTGGTACATCTTGTCCCCACCGGGATGAATGGTCATCCTAGAACGGTGTGCATCATCCAGAATAACCTTCCTCAAACCCTCGTCTTGCGGTACACAAAGTCTACCGTCTCTACGCAAGCACCCCCTATCGTCTAGGGTGTACCTACTCAAATGGCTGGACGACTTTCCCCCTTATGAGCTTCTCTACCAACTCAATCAACTGTGGGTCGTCCCTCTGTGCTTCCCCAATCCGCCCCAAAAGAGTAGGCCTAACCTCCAAGGAGGCTAGCAAACGGGTACGAAATCAACGGAAGGTCTAAAGTCAAACATAGAAATAAACTCTAAGCCCCGTCGTTCAACGAACCACAAACTCGAGGACAACCTTTTCTACTTAAGGCGTCCGCTACCATGTTATCCTTACCGTGGTTGTACGCTATCTCGAACTCATAGGATGCTAAGAGTCCCATCCACTTTTAAAACTATGCGTCTGGAGAGTCCCCAATACTTCCCTAATATATAGGGCAGGTTCTTCTCCACTCCTAGAGAAAATCAGGATATTCTCCCATGCAAAATCGTCACAACTATCCATCTCTCACGCAGACCACCCTAGTCGAGCTCGATGTCCCCCAAACGCAAGCCCCAAAGGCCTAAACCAATATCAGACAAACACCCAAGGGATATCTCTTTCGAGTTCAGGCGACCTACGTGAGATGATACTAGTAAAAATGGCCAAACAATTAAGCCCTCGTCCAACTCTGGATGTCCTCGCCAGTCTCGCTCCAAAACCACCGTTTATCCCATAACTGGCTTGGCTCATCCTATTGAGCACACACGAAAACTTATTCCGCTCCTAGAAAAGACCAAGATGTCATTTACAAAGACCATCACGAACTTATTTAGGTACTCCCTGAACACCCTTCTCATCATATGCGGGGGCGTTCGTCAAACCAAATGGCATCTCCAACCACTCATAAAAAAAACCATTCGGAGTCCTAGAGGCAGTCTTCTCTATACTATCCTCAGTCATTCCCAACTGACGAAACCCCATGGTTAAGTCCAATTGCGAAAATACTGAGGTGCCCACTAACTGATCAAAGAGATCATCAATCCTCGACAAAAGGGGTGTCTATTCTTCTTTGTGAGTTTATTTAGCTCTCTTTAGCCTACACAAAGTCTGAGGAACCCATCCGCCTTTGTGGCAAAAACTACCGGAGCACCTTACTCCGATATACTTCGTCTTCTAAACCCCTTCTCAAGCAAATTGCCTACTTGCTTATGGAGTTCCCTCCTCTCACGAGGAGCCACGCGGCACACTGGTTTGGCATTGTCTACCAGATATATTTGGAAGTCAATCTCCCGCTCCGGAGGTAAGCCCTTCACCTCCTCCAAACACATCCGAGTATTCCCGGACCACTCTATCAATTGAAAACTCTCGACCGACGTGTCAAGCGATTCTAGATAACTTAGCATAAAAGATTCTATGGGATTACAAGAGATCTCAAGAGTGTCACTCAAGCGGCCCATAAGCCTAACAACTCTCCCCTCAAAATCAAGAACGGCACCCCTACTGGATAACCAGTCCATGCCCACTAACCCATAGCCCGTGAAGCCCAACAAGCATCACATCTAAACCCAACGCTAAGTATAGAAACTTTCAAACCCAAACACATCATGGAGCCCAATTGGGTTTGAAACAACTAAGGGATCATCTACCAACTGGTGTCTCAGTGCAGTAACTCTACTATTAATGATGAGATAAACGAACTCAATGCGTCAAAATTAAATAAAGTACGGACATGATGATCGATCAGAAAAACTAGACTTTCAATAGAAGTAGTTCTACCTCTTTCCCGAATCGCGAGAGCCTGTACTTGCCCCCTAGCCTGACCTGGTGCCACATGAGCTTGCACCTGTCCTCCTGAGGTAGTCCCCGTCCTTTGCCCTTTCTTAGGACAGTCTTTCACTAGATGCCCTGCTTCGTCACAGTGGAAGCAGCCAGTCTTCTTCTTTTTGCGACAATCCTTGCTTAGGTGGCCTAGTGTTCCACAACTGAAGCACTTCTTCTTTCCCTTGCCACCGTTGCCTTTCCCACCCTTGTTTCGCTGTTGCTGTAGAGGTCTCTTCTGATCTCCTTCCTTCTCGGGTGCTTTACTAGCATTGGGACCCTTCTCTTCCATATGCATATTTTCTTCTGCTTTTGAGAGAAACTTTGCCTCAAACCTTTGTCTGAAATCCACCCAAGAGTCAATAGGGCGTTCTCCATTAGTGACCTCCCACCAGAACGAGGCCTCTCCTTCCATTAACCAAGCGGCTAACCTGACTTTCTTTCCCTCTTCTACTTCCAAGATTTCCATCAATTCTTCCGTCTCATTAAGCCAATCCCTAGCTCCCACAAAAGGTTTTCCTCCCATAGCCTTAAACTTCCTACAAGTCATAGCAAAAGTATCCGCGCGAGGAGAAATGAGTGCAACGGGTGGAGGAGGAACATTTGCTGGACCTGCAAATGTTAAGCAAAGATGAAGAGAGTGACGCTGGTTTAGGTGTGGAAAGTGTTTTTCTAATTGTATATATGGAAACTTTGCTGGTTTAGGTCTATTTTGAGAACTTATAACGGAAATATGTCAGTTTTAAAACTAATTACAAATATGGAAACTTTGCTGGTTTAGGTCTATTTTGAGAACTTATAACGGAAATATGTCAGTTTTAAAACTAATTACAAATTTAGACCACTTTTCATATACTGGCGTTATCCCAAATAACGCTAGTTCATTTTTTTTTCCGAAAGCGTTATCTGAGATGACGCTATAATAATAACTTTATCAAAGATAACGCTTAGAAGGGTATAAACCCTTCAGTCGGTCGCTTTCTTTCCTCATTTCTGTTTTCTTCCTGTTTCAAGCAAATACGATTTTTTTCGCCCTCCTTTCATCTTTAGGCCAAAAATCAATTTTTTCCTCTAAAATTAACTTCAATGGCCTCCTCTTATTGTCAACTGCCTCCTATTAGTAAGTTTATCTAACTTTGTTGTTCAAAGTTTGTAATTTCAAAAATTTAGAGTTTTCATGTTTAGGGATTTCTACTCTAATCCCTTCTTTTGTGGAATAAATGTGTTTTAAAGTTCCTACGGTGTACAAATTATAGTTTACATCAACAATATCATAATTTTGGGTTTTGTATGTGTACGTTTAAAGTTAAATCAGTGATTAAAGTTCAAACTATCCATATTTATTGTGTAGTTGTATGTGTTTGCGCATGTGCATGTGTATGTTCATGTTTATAGATTAGTGATTAAAGTTCAAATTATCCATATTTAGTATTGTTATGTAACGATGGTCGGAACAAAGCCCCCTCCTTTGCACGCATATGAGCTGGAACACAACTCACATATAACAAAAGGAATCCCTGATGTTACGTGCCTACCAGCTCATATTTGTACATAATTCCTTCAATATATTCTGTGATATGGGACTATTGTATCCAAATCATCATTCCTCCTTAAGAACATGCGAGGCAATCCTAACAGTGTGCTCCTTGACTCGCATCCTACGAGTGTCTTTTGATAGCACAACCTTGCCTGCATGGCCCAGTCCAAACCTGGCTCTGGTACCTTTTTTATGGATTTGATAGAGTAATTTATTGCCTCTTTTATTGCATAATAGAAGGCAACAAATTATCTACATAAGAAAGATTTTTTAAAGGGTGAAAGCAATCAAATGCATTCATTGAATATAAAGAGCAAAATGCTAGTGTAAAGCCACAAAAACCGCATGGAGAACATTGTGGTATACCATAGATCCTAAAAATTCATAAGAAGTACGTGTATGTTTAAAGTTAAATTTGTGATTAAAGTTCAAGGTATCCATATTTATATGTGTAGTTGTTGACTGAGTAAGGTACTGATCCATGTATCTTAACTATTTATAGATTACCAAGAGATAGAACATAGAACATATATTTATTCATCCAAGGCGTATGAAGCAAACGAAGTGTGACCAACCTGAAGGTTTTAACTTAATTTCTGGTTAAGAATTTACTCGGTGATCCACCAGAAGGATGCATTTTAGCTCATGGACCTAGTCGGGCTTTCATGATTTATTAGCTTTATTCAAGTGACAAATTCTGCTTCACGAAACCTAATGAAAATTGCAACTCTTTGCAGTTCAACATTTCATTTTGAAGCAATTTTACTTTATTTGAAGCAAACTGTGTAGTGTAAGTAATATAAATTTGTGTTGTTGTTGGGAAGTATTTTCCTAGGGTTATCCCTTTTTCTTTTGCAGTAATAGAAAAACGGATAACCCCATGAAAACATTTCCCATATACAGCAACACAAATTTATATTACTTACACTACGCAGTTTGCTTCAAAGAAAGTAAAAGTTGCTTCAAAATAAGTTGCCGAACTGTAAGGAGTTGCAATTTTCAATAGGTTACGTAAAGCAACATTTGTCACTTGAACAAAGCTAATAAGCATGAAAACGCACAAGGTCTATGAGCTAAAATGCATCCACCTGGTGAATCACTGAGTAAATTCTTAACCATAAATTAAGTTAAAACCTTCGGCTTGGATATGTTATGTTCGATATGTAATTCAGATATGTTGTTGCTATATTCGATATGTAATTCGAGCATGTTGTTGCTATGTTCGTTATGTAATTTAGATATGTTGTTGTTATGTAATTTGGATATGTTATTGTTTTGTAATTTTGATATGTTATTGTTATGTATTTGGATATGTTACTGTTAACTACCTTATGTAATTTGGATATGATCATGTTTTGTTGATGAATATATAGTTGTTGCAGCTGCCTAGATACATAGGGAGTATGCTCACTGCCTCCTTTTGATGCAGTGAGCATTTTTGATGCAAATCCCTCAATATACGGTCCAAATGCCCAAAAATCATGTTCAAACACTCCAACATCGTTCGTAACAACATGCCCTATGCTTCTCGGATTTGTTCTTGCAATTTCCGTGAAATATTGCCTTAACGTGCATATGATTCCGCCCAATCACCATATATTTTTCCGACGGCTTTACTCAAATCTCTCCATGCCTTCATATAACTAATCTTAACAAACAATTGTTCCTCCACTAAAATCTATATAGTGCTTGCGGTTATATTCAAATCAGATTTAACGAATGGCAAGATCTTCGAAACCAGAAATGACATCGTTGCCTGCTCGTGATTTGAGTTAACAATTGGATTCATTTGCTACAGTGGCCTCATTTACTACTTGGGTATTTGATTGTGTAGCAATGCCAAGGATTTGAGCACTAAAGATTCAAAAAATGACACATGAGAACTATATGCATTACTTGATATACAAAACCAACGAGTTAAATGCAAATATTTTACATACCTCTAACTTAGATGTTGTAACTCTGATTGTATAGGATGCATGAAAGGGGACATGTAATAATTTGATGGTCCAGTAGAGCAAAAAGGATTCGATTGTTAAGTAACAAAACTGCATACAAAACAAATTTCTTATGCACTAGAATAATAATATATGCTTATACATCCATGAAATATACAAGAATGCAATCAATTTTTCCATCATATGTGTGAAACTTCCTTGAGTAGAAAAAGGGTCATTATATAAAATATCATATTGATAATTTGCAGAAGGTGGAAAACAAAGGTAAAAGTATTAAAGTTCGACATATTAGAGCTCGACAATACATTTTGATGACCAATCCTTTCATCTATAATTTGAGATTCAACATTATCTACTACTAGAGTTGTTTCTTCTACTACTTGAACCCGTTTACTCTTTATAACAAAAAGCTCCATGGATTTTGTTGTCGATGAAAACATTATATCCACATCACCATCATCGACTATTTTAATGGCTTTCGATCCAGATCCGTAGCCCAATTACATACCAAATCAATGCCAAATTCGTTGGATTTAATATTTGTCGTTTTATATACTGAATCTTTCAGCTGAACCAAGTTACATCCTCGAACTACTTTTATGGGTTTATATGACCCTCCATCATATTTGCCAAAGTTTTCATCGTCTACCACTAGTTCACCAACATCATAACATATGGTAGGAATACATTTAGGAGCCTCTTTACTACAAAACAACAACAATTTCACTATCTATAACAATCAATATTCACAACAACCCTAAAATTAAATCTTATATAATTATAATGTAAATAGTGTCATACCTTCAACACAAAATGAAATCTATATCTTGTTAATTGGTGAGTAGATCTTCTAAACAAGTATGATTCTAATATTGTAGGAGTTCTTAAAAATGGGGAAATTTTTGAGGGGGTGGGAGCAGGAGTTGTAAATGAACAAATCAAGGAGGAAATGGGAGAGGAAGAAAGGGGGCTAAAGGGTTATTGGCCTCTGGGTATTATCCTACATTATGCCAACTAGCGTTATCTGGGATAACGCCACGTGTTATCAATGAAGATGTGATCCGAGATTATGCCTTTGTTATAAAAAATGAACTGGCGTTACCTAGGATAACGCCAGTGTACGAAAAAGTATTCTATATCTGTAACTAGTTTTGAAATAGGCACGTTCCTATTATTACTTTACAAAACTGGCCAATATAAAAAAATCCAAAAACTATTTATCTTTTTTGTGTGAATGCTGAATTTATTCAGTTAATTTATTGTCAAGGTTTCTTCAGTTGTAGAACAAGTTTGAATGATAAACCAACGATGTTCATTAAAACCATTCAGTAAAATAATCATGGAAACTCATAAAATTCATACTATTAGAAACATCTTTAAGAAAAACATGGCCAAAGGCAATGCTACCTACCGAAAATAAAAACCTGGACAGCCAATGATTTGCCTAGAGGTCGACACTACCCAAAAACAGAAATCGATACCCTCACTAATGGTAGTCAACATGGTAATCCCATGAAGGTCGGCAATGCTTCTCTCTGAAATTAGCTAAAAGTCAATATTGGCACTTTGTTAAGTCGATGATAAAATTATTATTCCCGACATCCTTCGGATTGATGTTGAACTGATTTGGGGGGGAGAAGCCAATTTGTCTAAGGCCATGTTCGGCGGTCCAAAATGGATCATCAGGGTAACGAACACGTCCGATGCTTCCTTTGCCCAAGGACTAGAAATCCAGCCCCTAGCTCCCGACGCGTTGGTTCCAAAACCAATGGCTGGATTTCCAGCCGTTGGCCTCCCCTTCCCCTATAAATTCCCCCTCTTCTTCTCCTCATACTTCTGCATCTCCATTTCTAGCTTCTCATGTTCTTTTGCTTCCATCTTCTAGTCCGTTACAGCTATTTTTCAGGTAATTTTCTTCGTTATTATATTTTAAACTTTCGTATTTTCAATTTACATATGTTTTCCAAAAAATTTGTTAATTATTTTTTATAGTTAAATGGCACATTCTTCTGCCTCTGGTTCAGGGTTTTCTAACGCTCCCGTCGCTTGATCGCCGCAGGAGAGAACCAAGGCTTTCATTTATATTTGTCTCAACAATATTCACCATAGACGAACACATAAATTCTTGGTTACTGCTCAAAATGAATTCAATGAGCGGTTCGAGGAAGATTTGACACATACCCAAATAAAAAACAAATAGGATAATCTAAAGAGGGCCTGGACAGCTTGGAACCCTCTACTTCAAATTTCAGGTGGTTATTTGGATGCTGCTCAGGGCCACTTGGACGACGCAAACGATTGGTGGAACGAGACTGCACGCTTGTACCAGGGGTTCAGGAGAAATCATCCTCTGAAGTTTCAAGAGAAAGACAAGCTTTTCGAGGGCTTCATAGGGAAATGCACCTGCAGTTAGTCCCCCCTCCACCGCAACCCTTTACTACGGCCGATGCAACTATGTATCATGATTTTCTGAGTGGAGGGAGTCCACCATCAGTTCAGTCTACATGACAATCGCCGCATGCCACGTCTAGTAGACAACCTACCATACAACCCTCCTTTTATCAATCATTTCATTTCACAGTCGCAGTGGAACGTTGCTTCGCTGTTCTCTCGACTGTTACTAATGTCGAGAAGTAAGAGATTATTGAGATTCTTCCCATGGATCGGTCAATTTTGGAGGTAGTGGAGATATTATCTGATCGAGACTTGCTTGGTTGTTTAGATTATCAACTGAGAACTTTCCGTGGATGTTAGTAATTTGTTGTATTTCTTTGTTTTTTTAGTTTATGTGTTCTTGTTATGTAATATTATTATGTAGTGAACTGTTATGTTTGGTTAACTGTGTTACTCTACATTAATGATACTTTTATGTTTTAATCATTATTTAATTAAATTACAAAACAAAAATAAAATGGTCCGCTTAAAGCGCCAAACACATTCTCCGCTTAAATTCTCTGCTTTCGCTTGCGCCAACCACACCCTAATTGATGCTCAAATCTTGGTTATGATGAAAGTTATATATTCAGTTATATACTGCCTTGATTGCATTCATCTAATTGATCATCGTGATGGGGACAAAGTAGTGCTTTTTAGATTCGATGATTAAGAACAATATTGAGACTGGTGATTTTCGAAAGGAATCGAGATTGAAAATTTAATTGGGGAGAGAAAGGAGAATGGGAAGGGTAATTATGACACGATGTTATCAAAACCGAACCGCAAGTTAGACGGCGACGCCTCAAGGTTTAAGGTTTTGAAGGTCGAATCGATTGAACCGTTAAAAACTACACATTTTAAAATGGCTAAGTCTATAGAGACACAAAATTTTGACATAATTGATTTGCACCATTGGATCCCCTCATGAATTACACCTCTCCATGCAAAGGCAAAAAAATCCAACGGTTGAGGCTCTTTGTCTCCCTCTTTGTGTCTAATTTTGTGTTCAAATAGCCGCCCTCTTTTAAAATACAGTTTATTTGTAACATACAATAAAATTATTGGGCTAAATTCA
The DNA here is from genome assembly GCA_030737875.1 of Allium sativum. Classification (NCBI taxonomy): domain Eukaryota; kingdom Viridiplantae; phylum Streptophyta; class Magnoliopsida; order Asparagales; family Amaryllidaceae; genus Allium; species Allium sativum. The sequence goes on along the minus strand of CM060910.1, from coordinate 194,195,648 downwards.
AAATATGTATAAAGTTTGGAGTCCAACAATTGTCTGTTGGAAAAAATTACAAAGAACAAGGGTTAAAATGTAAAAACAGTCACAATCTCCAGTTTTGTACGTTGCCTCCTCATTGCTTCTTCTCACAATTTCAACACTCAAATTAATTAATAGCTACTTGAAACCGTGATTCTCTCTGAAATGATGGAATTCTGGACGGTTTAGAGCAGATTTTGGTTGTGGAGACCTCTGGGCCGTGGTGGCCAAAGGTTAACGGTCTGACCGACGGCCCGATTGGGTCTTCATAACACTGCTATGACATGTTAGAATAAATAGGTATTAAACTACTTAATTTGGATGAAAGATAGACTTCTCTCCTTAGAGCATTTGTTATTTTTGCTCAAATTTGATTAATGAACGACCTTAAAAAAGAGTTTACAAAGGGGAGAAATTAGAAAGTAAACCCCCCTTAAAACTAAATTATAAGATGATCAAACTACCATTACCTTGATAATTAGCCTAAATGAATTAAGTGTTACTGACACTCCAGAAATGGTTAAGAGGGAAAACGGGTGAAATTCGGTAAGGCTTTGCCGTATTTATTCACGGGATTCGACGGGGATGTGGTTGAGTTTCATCCTTAAATTCAGCAAAGGGACGTCGAACATGAAAAAACGATTTATGTATACCAAATTTTGTTTTCGACCATGTCCCCTCGTACTCATTTTTGGTGTGTCAGAAATAGTCCACTAAAAAAGCAATTCGATGAAGTAAGTAGGGGTATTTTCATGTATTAATTTTTGTATTCAGTACGTCTCATTATAATTTTTAATATGGCTGGAGTGCCTTCAAAATTGATGATCCCTTAATCAAATTTAGAGTGCGAATTACAATGCATAAATTTTAAACCATTGTCCTGCAAAAAAATTCAAATGGATGGAGAGGTGCTGGAACCTAATTTCCAATATATAATTTTTATACAAACAAATGTCACTGATGAATTTCTTTTAGAGTAGGACGGGTATGTAATGTGGAGCTGCGTATCCGGTTCACTAAAGATTTATTATGCATAGTTATGATCGTACAATGATATTTGATTAGAATTTTGTTGGTTTTCTTGTTGTGCATAAGATGCCACTAGAAAAAAAATATAAATGTCTATTATATATTCAGTTTAGAGCACTGCTATGCACAGTCACTTGCGCTGCTTTGCATAAGCACTCGCGGACCCGGTGAGGAATTCATGGGGGCCATGGTATTTTTTAAAATCAGGAGCGCCCCACTACTTTTTTTGTAGTGGGAACCGCAAGTGATGCACTGTCGCGCAAAGCACGACTGTGCATAGCATTTCTTTTAGTTTATGGCAGTGCTGCAAAATATCATATATATGTGTCAGATTTTGTGTGGATATTATAGTGCACGAATTAATAGAGAGTCATGTATATTACATTATCTTAGCCTTGTTCTAAAGGATTTTGTTTTTTCATTGAGTTCATATTACATGGTTTTAATAAGAAACTTATTTTATGTCTTTTTTATTTTTTGGCATTAAAATTAATCATAATTCAATGTTACAAATATTAATTAAATATGAAGAATCATGATGAAGATGTCAATATTTGGTTATTTTTTTTATATTTGTGACATGATTTGTACTTTGATATGAATACATGATTAACACTGTTAGAAAATCTTCTTGGTTGTCATGAATTTTGTAAAGAATGATTGCATTTGGAACATAACCAATATACAACTTTTATGATATTAGCTTTTAGATATTTTTCATCACTACAATTATGTAAATATTTAAGAAAATAACTAAAAAGTATAACGTTTCATTCCTCTAAGATAAAAAACATGTATCGTTTAACTTACATGAAGTTCACACTTGGTAAACAAGCGCAAAAATTAGAAAGTTGGCAATCAAAGAAAGCGAAATGCAATAGTAAAAGTAATTAATTGAAGTCCATATAAAATATAAACATACAAAGATGCGAATAAAGGGACCGCACACATTAAAGTTGCCTTTCTTTTATCCGAAAGGGGAAAATGAAAGGAGAAAATGAAAAGAATTGGGAAAGGGGTAAGTTTGAGAAAGGGGAATGCATTCTTCTTTTTATGAAAGAGGAAATGCGAAAGAGACAAATATACTTTTTTTCAATGTTATTATTTTATTTATGTTAATTATTTTAAATACAAAATACATAATACGACATTGAAAATAAAAATTCATAGTTCGTAATTCACAATACAAATGCAGAAATCAAAGTACTGAATAATAAATGCAAAGAATAATTTCCTAACATAACCCGACAACAACTCATCCATTTCGTATGGTATCCCGAACTATTGTCATAGCAATTATTGAATTTCTTTAAACTTGTCCACGATCAATATTTCCATGCTATGAATGCTATAATACTCTGCAAGATATACTTCGGACACCATATTTAGATTATCTTCATATGTCATAAATTCAAGAACCCCGACATTGTATCTTCATATAAAATTATGAATAGCTATTATGCTAGTGACAAGCTATACTGAACATTATATGGACATGTTAGCATGTCATGTAAGATTGCAAAATTTTTCCTTTCAAATGCCAAAAGTTCTTTGGACAACCATACGCAGACTCAAACGGTAATAATTGAAAACTTCATTTTCTGTCTTGGGCTCATTCTGTGTATCATTGAAATCTGTAATATGGTATCCTATAGTGCGACAAGGTGGTAAGTACCCGTCCAATATCGGATACCTTGAACCCACTTAATAATACGGTCCTCTCAGCGATTGCGGAATATTCAAACTGGAGTGTTTATAACTTCAAAAAAGATTCTAGAATCATGGGTAGTTTCTTTCCACCTTATCCTAGCGCACGTAAATGTTAAGTCAAAAGTGCATACAATCTCTATTTTTTGTGCAGAAACACCTTTACGTCATGTGAATTGTTGCAGAACTGCCTGAGGAAAATCAACCATTACATGCGTACCATCGATGACTTCAACATAATTTTTGAAGAATGTGCAATATCGTGGGGAAGAAAGGATCTGTTCTGGAATTCTTTTAAATTGAGGATCAGTCATTCTAATAATATCCACAGAGAGTAACAAGGAAAATTCAGAACTGTATGAAAATAACGGCTAACCGTGTTAATTGATCATTGAAATGTTTAGCAACCTGACATACAGGAATAGCCAAAGCAATTGTATATAGGAAGATTGCTATCATCTCTCTAACTATAACGTCCATTGTTGGCTGCAATCCAAGCGATTCCAATCATTCGCATAAAGACATAAAACAAATTCTCCTTGTTCGGAAATTTCGCAGGCACTGATCGACATGGATTGTAAGTATTTCATTAACCCAGTTTATGCTGGTAGCTTTTAAATTGTATATTTGAGTCATGTGAGGTCGTCTTGTAGCATAGTGCAGTTGAAAGAACTGGATGTCTTGCAAATCTTCAACATCAGAATCATCAGTTCCTGGGCTTGCATAAGCCACTCAATGTAAAGGAAGAAGTAGAGGGGAGTAGAATTGTACGAGATGATAAATAAGGACGTGAGAGGGGTTTAGGGGGTTAAATGCTTAGATGTAGGACGCCTCAAGCGCATTTGATGCAAATGACTTCCAACCAACAGTTAGCTCGAACTGGGGAGTTTGGTGGATCCCACGCCAGCGAGTCTGATGCCAATGTGAACTACCCAGCTTGAAAAAAGAACTTTACCAAAATGTTAAGGGTAGACATTAAAAAGAGAATGGTACCATATGGAATAAAATAAAACCGGGATGAATGACGTTATAAGGAAGAAATGTATAAGTGAAATTGAATTGATGAAAGAAATTATCTTAAACTATGAAACTATAATGACAATATATCACGAATGGAAAAAATATACATGTAATTACAGTAATGCGGCAATCAAAACTAATTTATGGAGTTTCCAATGACATTCCTAATGATTATGGGTATCAAACTAGAAAATTATAAATCTGAGTATCTACAATACATGTATTTTTATATTTTATATTTTGACAAAAATTGTGCTATGAATTTTTCTACTACCTGGCTTTGTTGATTATGTTTTTTTTGCAACGTTTGTTTTACATTTTAACTCCAACGACTATTATGTAAAGTTTAATTCATATACGGTACATATGGTAAGAACTGTTAAATTAAACTAATAAATGTATAATTATATGAAAAACAAACAATGAATCAAAAATCGAATTTAGAACCAAATTTCCGAAATTTGCTAGTAAATCAAAGCTTCTAAATATATAAAATCAATAACAAAATTGAAACCAAGAGCTCAACCTTAATATCAACCTTTGATGTTTTTTAATTTACATCAGCAAGTATTTGTTTAATGATAAGAATTTCATAGGCTCTCACATTACTTTATTCATTAGCAAAAGCAATATATATACAATGAGTACTAACTAATCAAACATAAATAGGGGAACTTCCTATCACATAATCAAATCATATAAATAGGGAAACTTCCTATCACATAATCAACTCACGTAAGTAGGGAAATTTCCTGTCATATAATAGAATCACATAAATAGGGAAACCTCCTATCGCATGATCGAATGACATAAATAGGGAAACTTCCAGTCAGTGATTCCCTAATCCCCCCTCCAAGTTGGAGCATGAGGATTGTAGATGCCCAACTTGCGTAGAAGATAATCAAACTATGGTTTACCCAAAGCTTTGGTAAAAATATTTACTAACTATTCAGTATTAGGAATATAAGAGGGAGAGATAAGACCATCTTGAATAACATCGAGTATGAAATGGAAATCAACTTCAATTTGCTTGGTACGCTCATGAAATACCAGATTTTGCGCTATGTGCAATGAAGACTGACTATCACAAAATAGAGGTTTAGCTTTAGGATGATGAACTCCCAAGCTCAACAATAATCCTTATAACCTTTTCAGCTCACAAGTAATTGCAACCATGGATCGATACTCGGCCTCTGCTGAAGGTCAAGCTATTGTAAGTTGCTTCTTTGTTTTCCAAGAAATTGGTGATTGCTCTAAAAACACTAACCACCCAGTAAGAGATTGTCGAGTAAGGGCATAAGCTATAACACTACCCATGTAGAGCTAATTCACCGTTTGAACATAAGAGAATGCCTTAGCGTGAACTTCCCTTCAAATACCAAACAACTCGTACAGCAGCATCGCAATGCTCTTGCTGCGGCTCCTTCATGAATTGAGACAGTACATGACTGAATATGCTAATCGGGACGAGTGACTGTCAAGTAGACTAAACATCCAACCAATTGCCTATATGACTCCGTATATGAAAGATACGACTCTAAAGCACATGTCAAATGATGATTTTGCTATATTAGTGATAAAGCAGGCTTGGAACCTAACAAACCTGCTTCGGAAATAATATAAAGAGCATATTTTCTCTGATACAAAAAAATCCTGCAGAGCTTCGTGCTAGCTCAATGCCAAGAAAATATTTATATACTCTAAGATCTTTCACATGAAAACATGAACCAAGGTAATCCTTAAAACTGGCCAATGCAACATAATCATTACCAAAAATAATTAGATCATCTACATATACAAGCACGTTAATCTAAATCGTCCCCTTTGTATATATGAAAGGGGAGTAGTCGGCGTATGATTGTGAAAATCCATATGCCTTTAAAGCAATCAAAGTTTAGCAAACTAACACCTAGGAGCCTATTTTAAAGCATATAATGATTTACGCAAATGTTATACCAATCCAGGTTCATTAGAAGTAAAGTCAGGAGAAAGTTTCATATATACCTCCTCATCATGATCACTATGTGGGAAAGCATTATGTACATCCATTTGATGCAACTCCCAATGTTTAGAAGCCATAATTGCAAGGAATGCATGAATAGTTGTCATTTTTGCCACTGGTGCAAAAGTCCCATCATAATCTAATCCTTTCACTTGATGATTTTCAAAGACAACCAATCTTGCCTTTAATATCTCAATGCTGCCATCTGAGTTGTACTTGATTTTGTATACCCACTTGCTTCCTAGAGCATTCTTTCTAGAAGGAAGATTTTCCATTGTCCAGGTTATGTTATCTTCCAAGGCACAATTCTCCTTCTGCATAACATTACACCACTCTGCATTTTTTATAACCTCCTCAAAAAACTGTGGTTTTGCACCTGTAATCACTGCTGTAATAAAATTTCAGTGTTCCACAAAGAATTTGTCACAACTAACATAGTGTGATATGAGATATAGAGGAACTGAGGGAGAATGCGAAGAGGAATCAAGTGAAAAGGGGTTGGACTTTTCTTGATCACCGTATGAGTCACAAAATCATGCAATTTTACTATAGGATTCTTGGCACGTTGTCCACGACCCAAATTATCACCCAAACCTGCACCATCTTCTGAATCCACCGTATCCACTACCTCCCGTAGCCAAAGGTAGGTCTGGTTGTGCATCAGCTAAAATAGGGGAAGTTTGCGGCTCCATGCTCTCGTCATCAACATAGTCTAAAACATCAACATTAGTCCTATCTATATGCATTTCAGGTAAAGGGCTTACATTTGTAGGTTCAGCATCCAAATATGTGAAAACATTCTCATAAAATTTTGCATCATGGGATACGAATAATTTCTTGGTATCTAAGTCAAATAAGTTCCAACCCTTATGACCAAACGGATAACCCACAAAAACACATTTGCGACTTCTACTGGCGAATTTGTCACCCTGTATGAGCAAAACATAGGCAGCCAAAGATATGCAATTCACGTAATTATGGTTGATGACCAAACAAAATGTCATGCGGTGTCTTTTTGTGAAGAACATTAGAAGAAGTATGATTAATAACATGAGCACCAGCTAAAACACATTCCCACATAAAGAAATAGGCAACCCACTTTGAAATAGTAAAGCTCTGACATTCCAAATATGTTTATGATCTCTTTCCACCCTCCAAATTTGTTGAGGAGTGCCACATAGGTAGTTTGAAATAAAATTCCATTCGCCAAAAAATAATCCTTCAAACAATTAAATTCTTTCCCATTATCACTACTGACAATTTTCAAATTTTGAGAAACTTGCCGATTAATTATAGCAATAAATGACATAAACATTGCAAAGACAACAGTTTTATCAATCAACAAATAAACCCACAGAACCCGGGAAAATCATCCACTATTGTAAGAAAATAATGAGCACCACAAGAAGATGGTTCAGCATACAGACCCCACAAATCACAATATACTAACTCAAAACTATGAGATGTTTTATTTTCACTCAAAGAAAAACAATCCCTAGGTTGCTTAGCATGATGACATGTTTCACATGCTTTATTTAAATTATCTTTAGAATCACTAAAAAAGGAAGCTACTTCACTACTTTCTCTGAAGGATGACCTAACCGACTATGCCATAATTCCGATGAAGACATGCTTGCAATTGCAAGAGCTTGAACTTGTGTCCCTTCACACAAGTATTAACGTCCAACCCGTCTTTTACCCATTCCAATCACCTCCTTCGCCGAATGGTCCTGAATAACACACAAGTTAGAAGTAGAAGTGATAAAACATTTTAAGTCATCATTTACCTATGACACCAAAATTAGACTACAATTTAACTTTGGTACATAAAGCACATGATGAAGAATGATTTCTTTCATTTAATTTAACTACTTCTTCCATTGAAGCCATGACATTTCCACTATATGGAAGCCCAACTAAACAAGGAATTACATCCGTGACATCCTTCAAATAAGAAAGATTTCTTGTAACATAATGAGAACAACCTGTATTGATGATCCAGTCACATGCCATGGATGTAGTTTAGAGGAAAAAAGTAATATTTGATCTGGCTCTGATAACATGATAAGAATTAGAATTTCTTAGGCTTTCACATTACTTTACTCACTAGCAAAAACTATATATATATATATATATATATATATATATATACAATGACTACCAGCTAATCAAATCACATAAATAGGGAAACTTCTTATCACATAATCATCTGTGATATTAACATTTTTGAATTATTATTTTCTCATATTATTTTAGTTATTATATTGAATAAATGTTGGGTCGGAGGAATTGTTTTCCATATATTATTCCTAAAGTTTGACTACACAATGTATATGTTACATAAAATTCTTATATCGTATCACATTATATGAATTAAAAAATAAGATGTTTCAATAACACTGTAATATTTTGACTAACTTAATTAGTATCCTGAAATGTCAATAAGATAAATAATGTAATTATAGTTATGTTGTTTCATTGAACTAAATTTGAGTGCTATCTTATTCCAAGAACAATTGATATATTTTGGTAAGAACATTATTATATACATTAATTGTGCACAAATTTAAATTTATAAACAAAACAATTCTGAATGTATGATACATTAGAAAATTTAGTAAATAGACACAGTTGGTAAAGGAATGCATACTAAGTTAGAAACAATTGGTATTTGGTTGTATCGTTTATTGTACAAAGCCATTATGCTATACTTAGTTTGAAACGGTTGTCGTTGGTTGCCTCATTTGTAGTACAAGGTCAATATGCTTTAAAATATTTATTACGCTTCATATATGTTGAGATAATCCAAAAATATATATATATTAACAAATGTCTATTAATAGTATTCAGGAATAGTATAATCTAAATAATTACAATGCATACACACACAAGCTTTCAACTTGATATAATTAAATATACACATAAATGTTGCACTATTAAATGATATATATATATATATATATATATATATATATATGGCGAACCCCATGTGCATAGCATGTGTTCACACTAGTTAATAATGAAATTAATTTAAAAAACTAAATTTTTATGATTTAAATGATTATTAACACTAACATTTTACAAAAGTTAGTTCAATTTGATAAATTGGCTAGTTCGACAGATGATATTACGCTACAAGAAGAAGCGGCTTTCCGATAGTTCAAAACTATCGACGACCGTCGGAAAAAGCCGTTGCAAATAATGACGTCAGTGCACAAAATATTCGACGACTTCCGACAGCCTTCGTCATCCATATTTCTGATGTCTTCCTACCGCTTCCTACGAATTCCTATGGCTACCGACACGTGTTGGAAACCGTTGCTAATTATGAACCTGAAAGTCGCCACAAGCCGTCGAAAGCCATCGAAAACCTTTAATTTTTAACATATTTTAGCTTCTGTTTTGCCTTTCAACTACATTGCTCACACAAATCACTACTCCACCAATAATATACAATCTCAAAACACCATATATCAACAAAATATCAAAATCAAACCAATACGAATTCACCAAACTAAACATACAAAAAATGAAGCTAAATTTTATCACCAAATCAAACGACAAATTATACAATACATAAATACTTGCATTCCCTAAAGTCTATCATCAAATAACAATAAATACACCAAGTCATCAAGTCTACCGTCAGATAATATGAACAAAACATCAACCCATCATGTCTAATCATCCACCAAGTCATACTGACAAAAAAACATATCTATCACAATAATCAATCACCACTAGAACCTCCAGAGCCTGCAGAAGAAGGAAAGCGGCCATCCATACTGTTACATGTACTCAACAATATGCTAATCCAGCAGGTGTGCCATCTTGATGGTCTGGAGATGATTCTAATACCCCAATTGCGCCACCCTAGCCTTCAACTCCTCGATCTCTGCTAGTCAATATCAACTCTGGTTTGCTTGTTTCGTTTCTGACTGTTAACCTGTAACAATTATTTAATAATATTTTAATCAAGTGCGATGATATTAATTATCTATGACCCGTAAATGTTACTCTATTTCCAAATAACAAATCATGGAAAAAATAAACTAAAAACCTAAGAGACGATGTATTTGCATCCTTTTCCGTAATCATATTGGTTTTGTATTTTGGTAGATGATAAAATTTTGTGTTTTCGATTTGTTTTGAATATCATATTGGTTTTGCTAGTTAACTAGATATTATTTGATGCATTATGTAATATTCATTTCCTGTTTACTATTAATATCAATGGTTGCAGATAATGCTTTTACTACATTATGGAAGGTCAGAGTGGAATGTTTGGATATGTTTGAAAAATGTAAAATCATTCAAGAAAGTAAAGGTACTTTAACATTTTAATGTAACCAAATCGCTAGAAGATTGTTAAATTGTTATTTCCTAATATATTATTGATTACCACTTTATTGCCAAATCTATATCATCTGTTCCGCGATAAGAAACGTAATAAACTTGCTATGCTTGTTTGGTTAGAACAAAGGATCATACTTGTGATAATGCGATGTATGCTTTTATTCGATAAGATTATAATCCTTGTGCACATTTATCCCAGAACATGGAACATTACTAAACAATTTACAACTAAATAGAAACATCTCCTTCATGGGTCGTGGGAAATATATCAGTTGCAAAATTTGTGTTAGAACGCCAAAATTCATTTATGTTATTTTTGGATCGTCGCTTCCTTTAACAAATACACGTGTATTATTAGTTAATTTTTCTACACCATATTCTATGGTGATAAATTTAAATCTATTGATGAAATATATTGGATATGCCTTGACCACTCTTTTTGGTCTCATCGCAAGATGTTTCAATCCTTCTTCAACAACACAATTTTTCAACCCTTAAACATAATGTAAGTACCAACCGAAAAATTCTTTATTGAGATCTCCGTTCGGATGTTCATGATTATAAACACTATATATATATATATATATATATATATATATATATTGCATTAGAGTCTACATGCGCATGCATTACAGAAATGAAAAAAAAAACACAAATTTTTATTCTAGATTACCTAACATATGGTGCAATTTCAGCACAATTTAGAAGAGTATAAGCGTGTACGACATGAAGATCTCTATCGCCTGACCATATTTCTACACATTTCCCAAATGGTCAACTATGTTGTCTAAAATAGATAAAATTATTAAAGAGGACTCTTGTTTTCTTCTTCGTCTTAAGAGGAAAACTTTCAAATGATATGTATACATGGTCACTGAAACAGTGAGAGAAAAAGAACGAAGCTTCTTCCTCGATGTAAGATTTACATATCGAAACTTCATCTCATGCTTTTGGTCCCACCTTTTTCATTAGATGATTCAGATATCTATGCAAAATTTATTTATGTTAACTTCATCCTTCAAATGCAATTAAATTACTAGGTAAAATATTACATACCTTCCAAATGAATACATCCATCCATATTGGATATGAGCTCGAAGTCGTGCTTCAGATAGAAGACGAATAGGTAAATGTTTCATTATGGTAAAAAATTGGATGGAAATACTCCAATTTTTATTGAAATATCAGAATATCTACTTCAAGTTTAAGTAAATGTTGCACTTTTAGAATAGACGAACAAAGCTCTTTGTTAAACAGACTAAGATCCGTGATTGCCTTCCAAACTTTGAATGGTAGTAGTTCTTTGAATATAACAAATAATATATTTTCCATCATTATCTGACAATCGTGGATTTCCGTTTTGCTTAATCTACCGTTTTTAAAGTCAACGCATCTACAAAGATTTGACGAAATCCTATCAGAAAATCTTAACCTTCCACCCATTTTAACACAACTTTAACTTAATTATTATCTAATTTGTAACAGGCCTTAAATTTTTTTACTGTCATTTAGTTTCATATGAAGCTCACGACATTTGTATAATTCTTTTGTATCACGTTTCGATTTCAAATCATTCATAATCTTCCCCTTGACATACAAAATTCTGTTAAAGACCTTATCAAATACATTATTTCATTGCGCATCACACCAATATTATGATGAAGTAGAAGATGTTTTCAATCCGGAAACTCCCAAAATATACTCCATTTGTACCAATTATGAATAGATGATTCACATACAATATCTTTTTGCACTCCAATTTCATATATCTTTGGATAGTCCCTAACAATTTCATATATGTCTTTGCTTGACCATATCGTTGGGTTTTTTCTTCTAGTTTCTACTTTATTAGCTAAAAAATTCATGTCTCCTCTATGGAGATGATTTACATAGAGAAAACATCAATGACCGTCAAACCATGAAATTTTCTTACCATTCAATAAAGAAAATTTCCGCGGTTCTTCCATGCAATATGGACATGCTAGGCGAACATAAGTACTCCATCCTGGAAGCATTGCATAGGAAGGAAGATAACTTATAGTCCACAACAAAGAAGCAAACATATGAAATTTTTTCTTCTTTGAAACGTCATATATTTCTACTCCTTCATTCCAAAGTGTTCTTATCTCCTCAATCAATGATTGTAAACAAACATCGATTCCTCGCATCGGATCATTGGGGACAAGCACTACAACTGTAAGGAACATATATTGCGTTTTCGTACACATCCATGGAAGTAAATTATAAGGTGTGATAATAATGGGCCATGATGAATATTTAGCACCAAAACTGAGAAAATGATGAAAAACCATCCGTACATAATCCTAATCTAACATTATGCCTCTCCGCAGTGAAATTGGGAAATGTTTTATCCAAATGCTTCCATGCTTCTCCATCATCGTGATGTGTCAACGTACGCTCTTCCTCTAATCTAACACTATGCCATCTTATATGAGATGCAGTTATAAAAGATGCATACAATCTTTGAAGTCTTGGAGTGATGGGTAAGTAATGCATACGCTTGTACAAAACTTATTTTCACTTCTTTTTTTCGTGGTTTGTATCTTTCATGATTACATATCTTACAATTCCTAAGGTTTTTGTCTTCTTTCCAAAACAACATGCAACCATTTAAACATGTATCTATTTTATGAAAAGGTAAACCAAAAGCCGACCTATGTTTTCTAACTTCATAGTGATTTTCACACATTAAATTATCGGGCGGCATATGTCATTTTACATCTAGTAGAACAACTGTAGATCCTGCTTCGATGAGGTTGTATTTTGACTTCCTCGCAATGTATTCCGCGATTATTCACAACTGAGTGCTTCTTTTATAGCCATCTCAAATAGGTTTCCTAGCAGAATCCAGTAAATCATAAACTTTTTTGTTTTAATATTTGATTCTTCAAATTTTCATCATTGTCGTCAACTTCAACTGTATGGAACATTTATCGTGCTTCATCTTCGACCATATCTTCTATACGGGTCGTTGAAACAATTTCATTAGAAGCATTTTCTAATTTAGGCTCTTCAGAAGTATTTGCGAAAATTTCTCCATGACGATCCTAAACATAATACACAGATACAAAACCATTTTTACACAATTGAACTTTCAAAATATCTGGTAACAAATATTTCAATGTCAACATTGACTACATGGACAATGAATTTCTGCATCATTTTTGTTATTACTTAAAGCATATTCAACAAATATGTTTATACCAATATAAAAACCTTCTTTTATTGAGCCTTCCATTCCTCATCTTTGATACATTAATATGCTCCGATCAACATAATAGTCAATCATTTTTCCTATTTGAGAAAATGAGTCACAATTTCAAAAAAAATATTGAATTTTAAGAATACAAATTCCAAATAACTTATTCTCAGGGTCTCATTTTATATTTAAAATATTTGAATTTAAATAAATATTTTGGAAATTCAAAAATTATTTTCAAGTATTGCTCACCTTATTTTTCAATATATCAAGACCAACTAAAAGTTATACACGTAAATTTTACTCCACTTAATAATAGAACATAGAAATGTTGATTTACGGTTATCTTTTTTCATTGGTCATCCACCCTACTCCTATTACAACCATAGCAAACAATTAAACTTCGTATATTATTTTGTTTGAGATGATTCAATAAAATTTTGGCAGCACTTCCCTTTTGTTTCCAGCGTTGTACACAGTACACTGGAATCAAAAAAGGAAAGTTACGGCGAAATTTGGTGAACCGTTTAAAATGAAGTAATATATGAATTATAATTACTTACCGTATTTATGACTTGTCCAATACAAGGACAAATCCAACTAGTATTGTTTCAAATGAATATACTACAAGGACAACAGTGGTTTCCAACGGCTATCAGCCGTTGGCGGCCGTTTGTAGTGTAACAACTTCAATTTTTAGTCTATTTTTTATTTAATTATTTAATCTAAACTTTGTTTTCTATTTTATTTTGTTTATGTAAAACTCAATTTGTTTGTATTTTATTGAGATAACTATTTGATTTTTGTTTTTTATGATTTAAAACTATATTTACTTTGTTTTTATTACAAATGAATTTGATTTGATATGAATATAATTTAATAATACAAATTGATATTTGCAATTTTAGTCTGACTTGTTGAATAAATAGTTTATTTAGTTGAATTTGAATTTAGTAGTATATTTTAATTTGAATAGTAAAGTTGTATTATATAATTTGTTTTCATTATTAATAATTTTTTTATTCTTGAACTAATTTCATAATATTCCATAACTTCTCGTAACGAGAATTTGAAATTTGAAATATGTACAGTGAGACGTAGTAGGTGTATAAATTTTGTTGGAAAATTCGAATGTCTGTTGGTCGCTTAATTTTCAGCGTAGAGCTGCGCATTAGTAGTTTAAAATTTAACGATTTTATAATCTTTCTAAATCCAGTTCGGACAAATATGAAAAACATTCTATTCATTGTACGTAATCTAATGGTGAAATTCGTTTCGTGAAAATCGGAAGTTTTGATCTTTGCTTTCAGTCCGCATTTTTACGTTAAAAGAGGTCCGTAGTGCGTTTTTGAACGGAACATCCTGACATTGCATATTGCATATCGTTGCATCCATCTCATCGCGCTGATTAGCACAATATATTCATTTGTCAGTTTCGGTGCTCGGTTCGTGCTAAAATTGTGAAAAGACTTACATAGTTCATTTTTGAAACAAAGTCATTTGAGTACGACATGTCCCTATTTGAATTCTACATGTTTTTCTAGTCATTTTGGATCTGAAAACCTAATATGTAACGTTCATCTAGTCTTCGAAGGGTCAAAAAATGAAAAGAAATTACAGGAAGGCATACTTGTATAAACGTATGCATGCATGTCTCAAAAACGTGATAGCATCCAAACCGCCAACTATTAATTTTTTCTGAATGCGTTTTCATTTCCTATATAATCAAAATGTGTTATAAAAAAAAAGAGAAATGGTTTAGCAATTTTGTCACCTTACATTACGCATTTAAATTTATGTCCGTGCGTGCATGCAAATGTACATGCAACGCATGGGTATGATTGCACTCCTATATATAATATTTGTACCATTCTTTCTAATGCCCTCAAATTTTAATAACTATTCACCTTATTTCATTTGTAACATTCTAACATGCTTTTAAAATAATAATAAAAGCTAATGTACGTCTCACATGTCTATTTTAGTGGCACTCTCTACGTTCCCTTCCCCTCATACTTTTTCTACATTGGTTTTAAATTCAAAAAATTTTTCCAAGTAAAAAAAAGAGAAAGGGTAAATTAAATAATAATATAGAAAAAGGGAACATATAGACCTATTCAAAATCTGATGACTGTTACTATTCTATCGTTTCCTTTTTTTTACTGGAACCTTATAGACTTGAAATATAAAGCAAGGAAGAGTTGCTCCTCATTCCCAAAAGCTAAAACCCCTAAATCAATTCGTCTCCTCCCCGAGAAAAAATGGCAGACCAAATAAATCCCAAGACCGAAAATCGATAACCACCCAACATCGGCTGAAGCCCGTCGCTGCCATCTCCGGCTTCAACTTAGAGCTCGCCGACTTCACCACCGATCGATCCTTCATCTCCCGTCACCCCACTGCAACCACCGATTTGCCTGGGTCCTCCTCCACCTGACTGAGACCACCGCCGCGTCCGCACCTCAGAGCGCACGCCGAAGCCTTCTCGCTTTCGCCACTACATGTAATCATAGCTTACGATTAAAGTTATTTTAAGTAGTCAGTTCGCACTCTCATTAACTAGAATTGTTTGGGTTGTGTTCAATATCATTTGGTTGATTTGTTTGGGAAATTTCAGTTATAAATCGTTGAATTTAGACTTGTTGGATGTCATTCACATATGCATATCCCACCGCATAAAATCAGTTTGAACCATGTAACATTGGTTGGTAACATTCACTTGTTGTCCACTGTTAGGACCCATTTCGCATACCTGTTGCATGATTGCATATGCTCCAACAAACATATTCATTGAGTATGATTTCACCCTGTGACTTTCTGTTGAAAACGTTGCGATTAATCCGATTCAAGACCACTCGAATTCGATATCTAAACCACAATGCGCTAGCGGAAGACTAGATCGTTGTTAGACTTGCAAAAACAACCAAAGCAATAACTCTAGTCACAAAACCAATATCAACCAATCACGAACAATTCAAATCTCAATCACAAGCAAGAAACTAATGACAAAGTAGCAAAAATAAATCACACAAGGATTTATAGTAGTTCCACTAACATCTTGTTAGTGTACATCCACTTTGGAGAGAGTATTTTATTACCACGATGAAAGGAATATAAGAGATTGATCCAATAATCACTATATTTCAATATAGAAAAGAGTTTGAGGAGAATAGAATTGAAGAATTGGAATTAGGCTATAAACCCTAATTCTCCCTCAAGAATAAACCCTTGATCCCAAATCAAGTCTTCAAGCTCTTCCCACTAACACCTCAGAAAATAGCTTATATAGGGATAGGCCAATTACCCAAATTGCCCCCGTATCTTCACAAATCAACTTACAAGGTTTTCATCCCGAAATAGCCCAATTCAATATTTAGACGTCTGTCGTGGGAGGTGACAGACATCTGTCCCTCCCAGGGAATTATTTGGGCTCCAACTCTCAGCTCAGACGTCTGTCACATCCATGACAGACGCTGTCCCCCTCCCAGACGTTTGTCATGGGGATGATAAACGTTTGTGGAAACTTTCGGGAAAATCCCCCTGTAGTGACAGACGTCTGTCGTCTCATACGACAGACGTTTGTTGCACCTGCACACAGAAAACCTACACCTTACAGCTTATAACTTCCACGTGCGAACTCCGATTTACGAACGGTCACCTCCGACTCGAAGCTATCTTCGTCCTCTTCAATCCAACATATATAGTATCACATATCACAAAACTCCACCTCGATACTATAACCATCTCAACTCCAAACTCCAATGCACCCAAGCATTTCCTTTTACCTTCGACCAAGCAAACTTAAATGTTTCCCCAATGAGCTCCGGCATGGCCACCGCCTATTGCACTACACCAACGAGTTCAGACAAAGCCCCCACCCATCAATGTAGTGTTGAAAACATTCAAACCAAAAACTGTCTCACCCAAAGACAATGTACTCGGGAGTGTAACGAGTACTTAGCATGAAGACAGATTTCCAATCTCTCACCGCTGTTCCTTTCCATCAAAGACAAACTCTCTCTCCACCTCGTTCCACCCCCATGGCACCTAGCAACTCAACAAGCGAATTAAATTTGAGCAATGCTCGAACTTCCCATACGGCAATGCCTTCGTAAACATATCTGCCGCATTATCCTTTGTGTGCACTTTCCGAAGGTATACTAGCTTACCCTCATCCATGGCTACAAGAAATGACTCCCTCACCTCAATATGCTTGGTCCGTGAGCTAAATGCCAAATTCTCCTCCAAATGGATAGCACTTTGGCTATCACATCGAACATCAACACTTTCATGTTCAAAACCCAAGTCACACAACAATCGCTTCAAGTAGAGTGCCTCCTTGGCCGCTTCCACAGTGGCAATCAACTCCGCCTCCGTAGTGGATAAAGCAACTACAGTTTGCAATCGCGATCTCCAACTAATGGTTGTCCCGCCAAGTGTGAAGACATACCCGGAAGTTGATTTCCTCCGATCCCTATCACCGGTGTAGTCCGAGTCACAATAACCAACCAAATTGCAACTCCTATCATCACTACCGCCAAAGACAAGTCCATGAGATGCTGTGCCTTTCAAGTATCTCATAATAGCCTTCACGGCTTCCCAATGCGATTTCCCCGGATTAGCCATATACCGACTAACCACCCCGACGACATTTGCAATATCAGGCCTTTTACACACCATTGCGTACATCAAACTACCAACCACACTTGCATATGGCACCTTTGCCATATAAGCCTTGTCTTTATCCCCGATAGGTGATCCCTTCTCCAAAAGCTTCATATGCAAAGGTAAAGGTGTATTTAACGCCTTTGCATCCTCCATGCTAAACCGGCAAAGCACTTTCTTAATGTATTCCTTTTGAGTCAATCTTAACTCAAAACGCTTTCGGTCCCTTCCTATTTCCATGCCCAAGATTTTTCTTGCTTCTCCAAGATCCTTCATCTCGAATTCCGATTTCAAAAGCATTTTTAACTTGTTGATTTCATTTCGATCCTTGGAAGCAATGAGCATATCATCCACATACAAGAGTAAATACACCCAACAATCATTTCCCAACCTCTTCAAATATTCGCAAGCATCCTTGATGCTTCGATGGAAGCCATTTTCAAGCATGAAATGATCGAATCTCTTGTACCATTGTCTAGGCGATTGCTTTAACCCATATAGTGATTTCTTCAACTTGCACACCATATTAGACTTACCATCTACAACAAACCCTTCCGGTTGCTCCATGTAGATGTCTTCATCCAAGTCTCCATGCAAGAAGGCAGTTTTCACATCAAGTTGCTCCAACTCCAAGTCATGGATAGCAATTATGGCTAGTAAAACTCGGATAGATGTATGACGAACCACCGATGCAAAAATTTCATCATACTCCTTTCCTTTGTGAGAGCCCCTTTGCCACTAACCTTGCTTTGTACCTTCCATCATCCTTCACCTTGTAAATACATTTGCACCCTATAGCACGGTTTCCTTAAGGAAGTGGAACCAACTCCCTAGTTCGGTTCTTCATAAGCGAATGCATCTCTTCCTCCATGGCGCAAATCCACTTCGAGCTCTCTCTCGACTCCATGACGTCATCAAGGTCCATCGGCTCATCTTGGACTACATTGAGAGTATAGTCCAAATGATCACTAAAACTAAGGTAGTTCCAATCACCATATCTTTCAGGAGGCCTTATTGCACGTCGACCAACCCGAGTAGCAATACTATCACCGAAACCCCTTTCGGCTCCACCTTGAGTCGAAACTTCTCTAGTATCATGTACATCACCAACATCATCACTAGAGGAACCATGTAGACTATGTGATGTTTCATCAACCGCTTCAACCCCACGAGCTTATTCAACTCTACTACCACTTGGACGGAATGTGGGAATGACTTCCTTCTCCTTTGATTCACCATGAACCAAATCCGGAACGTCCGATGAGCTCTCATTCACCTTGAATAAAGCCGACTCATCAAAAGTGACATGACGAGAATTAACAACATTCTTCATTTCCGGATTCCAAATCCGATAGCCTTTCACGCCATCCGTGAAACCAAGCAAGATCCCCTTGAATGCCCTAGCTCCAAGCTTATCATTCCCTGGATCATGCACATAAACCGGGCTACCAAACACATGAAGATATCTCAAGTCAACACTCTTCCCTTTCCACACTTCCTACAGAATTTTGTTACCAATGGCCGAGCATGGAATTCGATTTACAATATGCACCGCGGTTGACAAAGCTTCGGCCCAAAATCACTTAGACAAACCTGATGTCAATATCAAGCATCGAGCTTTCTCAAGTAGAGTTCGGTTCATTCTCTCCGCTACTCCATTAGATTGCGGATCTCCCGGTGTAGTAAAATGTCTCCAGATCCCTTGATGCTTACAATACTCCATGAATTCATGCGAGACATATTCGCCGCCATTGTCGGTCCTTAACACCTTCAAAGTCTTACCACTCTCATTCTCAACAAGAGCCTTCCACACTTTGAACTTAGCAAATGCCTCCGACTTTGCCCCAATTACATACACCCATACCTTGCGAGACAAATCATCAACGAAAGAGATATAATACCTTGCTCCTCCCAAAGAAGCAACCGATGCCGGTCCCCAAACATCCGAATGAACATACTCAAGAACCTCCTTTGAGTCATGCTTTCCTTCATCGAATGATACCCTTGTTTGCTTCCCCATGACACATTCCTCGCAAAACTCTAGTTTGTTGAAGCTCGCACCCTCAATCATCTCCCTCTTCCGAAGAATATCCAAACTCCTCTTCGAGACATGACCCTATCTCAAATGCCATAACCGTGTCGCATCCAAGTCACGAGAGCAATCAACACCCACACAAGTATCACCTCCTATGGTCACACCTTGAAGCAAATATATACCATGAGTCCTAACACCCTTCATAACCACAAGCGCTCCCTTCGAAACCCTTAAGCAATCCTTCTCGATAGTGATCTTGCATCCTAGAGAATCCAATTGCCCCAAAGATATAAGCGACTTCCTAAGTCCCGGAACATAGCGAACATTGGTGAGCGTGCGAACAACTCAATCAAACATCCTTATTTGCACAGAGCCACTACCCATTGACTTGCAAATAGCACCATTTCCCATAGCAATTGCATTTCCGTCTTTGACCTCAAAGGATGAAAAACAATCTCTATTTGGCGTCATATGATGTGACACACCCGAATCGAGTACCCATTCATTACCCGAAACACCCGTTGCTACCGCCGTCAACACATTCTCATCTACCTCACCATCCCCACTCTCCACCGCTACGAATGAAGACGCTACTTCCTTCTTATCTTTGTCTGGACATTCATTCTTCCAATGTCCCGGTTTCTTGCAAATAAAGCACTTGCCATTTCTCTCTTTCGATTTACCTCTCCCACCGGGTTTTCTTGATTTAGAACGCCCCCGGTTTCCTTTCTTCGCATTCTTTTCTTTCTCCACAAACAACCCGTGACTACTACTAGCTCCACTACTACCCTCACTCATCTCCTTCATTTGATCTCTCAACTCCTCACTAAGAAGACCCGTCTTGACGTCATCGAGAGTCAAGGTATCCCGACCATAGATCAAACCATTTGAGAAACCCGTATAGCGGTCCGACAATGAACACAATAATATCATCGCCTTTTGCCCTTCCTCAATCTTTAAATCAACGGCTTTCATCTTCATGAGAAAGTCATCAAAGGCATTCAAATGTGCCTTAAGCGAATTACCCTCCTTCATATTGAAGGTGAAAAACATTCGCAACAAGATCAAACAGTTAGTGAGCGACTTATTCATATAAAGTTCTTCCAACTTGTCCCTAATACCTTTAGCGGTAGTCTCACAACTAATTTCGGAGATCACATTCTCCCCATAGCAAGTTGAAGAGTAGTGTAAGCCCATTCCTCCATCTCCTCTCTCTCAACATCCGAGATATCACTTAGCAATAAGTGAGTATCAAATACTACTCGGTGCACCCGATTCTGCCTAAGAACCACTTTCATTTTCCATTGCCACTTCTCAAATTCATTATCACCATTCCACTTGCCAATAACCAATTGAGAACCCGACATCGCATACGAACCCCGTACGTATGGCGCCACACTATTTGGACTTCCGGTTGAAGGACTTACCGAGCTACTATCTGTCTCCGGCATTTTCTCAAACACGTAACAAGCACCAAAAACAGCTCTGATACCAACTGTTGAAACCGTTGTGATTAATCCGATTCAAGACCACTCGAATCCGATATCTAAACCACAATGCGCTAGCGGAATATTAGATAGTTGTTAGACTTGCAAAAACAACCAAAGCAATAACTCTAGTCACAAAACCAATATCAACCAATCACGAACAATCCAAATCTCAATCACAAGCAAGAAACTAGTGACAAAGTAGCAAAAATAAATCACACAAGAATTTATAGTGGTTCCACTAACATCTTGTTAGTGTACATCCACTTTGGAGAGAGTATTTTATTACCACGATGAAAGGAATAAAAGAGATTGATCCAATAGTCACTATAATTCAATATAGAAAAGAGTTTGAGGAGAATAGAATTGAATAATTGGAATTAGGCTATAAAACCTAATTCTCCCTTGAGAATAAACCCTTGATCCCAAATCAAGTCTTCAAGCTCTTCCCACTAACACCTTAGAAAATAGCTTATATAGGGATAGGCCAATTACCCAAATTGCCCCCGTATCTTCACAAATCAACTTACAAGATTTTCAACCCGAAATAGCCCAATTCAATATTCAGATGTTTGTCGTGGGAGGTGACAGACGTCTATCCCTCCCAGGGAATTATTTGGGCTCCAGCTCTCAGCTCAGACGTCTGTCGCATCCATGACAAACGTCTGTCCCCTCTCAGACGTTTGTCGTGGGGATGACAGACGTCTGTGGAAACTTTCAGGAAAATCCCCCTATAGTGAAAGACGTCTATCGTCCCATATGACAGACGTCTGTCGCACTTACACACAGAAAACCTGCACCTTATAGCTTATAACTTCCACGTGCGAACTCCGATTTGCGAACGGTCACCTCCGACTCGAAGCTATCTTCGTCCTCTTCAATCCAACATATATAGTATCGCATATCACAACACTTTCTACGTGCATGCGTTTGAGATTCAGTGCATGTAATTAAAATTTGTTTCCTGCTTCAGTAAACCATAGAAATTGGGGTAGTTATGTATGTTTCAATTTATCCTTGCCATTGGACTTAATACCCATTTGATGCTTTCGAAATGTACCCATATATTAGTTGTTATACATATTCTTACATACATGGCAACATCTTGATTTGAACCGGTTATCGAGCCATGCTGTGTGACAGTCTTTACTCCCACCCCTTTCTATTAGTTTCATGCGAGGCTTTGGTGTATTATGGTCCATTGTCTTGTAGCCATGGTTTACCACATATGTTCGTTGTCCGCATGACAATAATTTAACTAAAAGACCCTTGTGCATTTCATATCTGTCCGCATACGTGCGATACATTAACTCTTAAATATTGGTATCGCATAAACCCCTGGTGTCTATGCTGTCTAGATAAATACTTAGTTTAATATTGAAAGAAAAAAAAATCATGAATCCTGCATATTTCGAGATGTTCAGCCCCTTATAATTGCTGTAACATTCATGTAGCTATTTATCATTCATCTACATGAATTCACCCTGCATCGCTCACTTTTCTGCCATAAAATCCAGTGAGCCACGCATCAAACTCAGTCCAGTAATCTACCTTTTGTAAATCACTGTCTTCGATTGTCACTACAGTCCACCGTTCGTTGTTCTGCGCTTCCTTCACTGCGATTGAAATGTAAGTTACCTTATAATTAGCTTCTTTTCAAGTGGCTTAATACCAATATCATACTGAGAATAAATTAGTAATTTGGGTGATTTGTGGTTGACTGCGATATTATGATAGTGTTGCCATTGTCTTGCACCTGCTGTTCTGTTCCTTTGTTGTGCCTTCACCTCGTTTAACCTGGGAATGTCCCCTTACAATCATAATTTGTTTTGATTATGCTATGCTGTTAGTTTGAAAACATTATTGACTTGTTAGTTCTGTTGCCTAATTATCCACCTGCTGCCTTAAACTAAAAGATATATATAGCGGCACTTCATTTTTTGTTTTTGCTGTAAGTTACATGTTCCTCATGCACTTCAACATGCACTCTTGCAATTGATTGGGGAAAAAAATGCATATACTTGTGTATTTAATGAAGAATATATATATATATATATATATATATACCTGTTGCGGAAAGAGAAAAAAAAGCCCTTGTTTATCTGCATTTGTAAATATGAAATTAGTACACATATTAGCACATGCACACTTCATAAATATTGAGAATTCCTGACGTGAGTTTAAGTCCACCATACATAGTTAACTTCAAAGCAAGTTGGCTGTGACGTATTGCAGATTGATACACACCCTGCCTTGCTTCAAGGACCTAAAGCATGTTTGTTTACATTTGCATATGCCATGGATTGCCTTGTATCTCTAAACGCAAGATACCTTTGATAATGCACAAATTTCATGTCAGCACTGAACAATTGGCATTGGGGCACATATTCGAAATTTAGAAATTTTATAGATTAGTTTGAGTTAAATATTATATTTCAGTATTTTATTGATGTTCGCTAACTTGAAATAAGTTTAATCCGGACTCGGGTGTTTGTGTATTTTGCATGGAACGCTCGGGTCATGTCCTAAGTGTTCCAGATCTAAAGATTTTATGCTCCAAACTGGAGAGGAACGTGAAGACGCATATGCACACGCAAGGATCGACCGAAATGTAAATTTTGTTATAAAACCTATTCAAGTATTATATTTTAACTTCCGCTGTGTAAAATGTTTAAAAACTCTGATATTATTGTACTATGTATTTTCCCTGCGAGATTTTTTTCTGTAGCTATGATCTATGATTCTGTAATTTATTCTATTTACCTTAGAAGCTAATAACTATCTGTCATTTTCGAGTAGTTCGAGTTGGTTTAATTAATAGTTTGAAGTGATCGAAAATGGCGGATCATTATATGTAGCCTTTGAAAACCCCGCTGGTATATACTTCAATGGCTATCAACGGTTTCCAACGCCATCAAAGGGCTATTTCCAATGGCTTCCAACGCTTATGGTGGACACATGGAAGAAAATGCTGACCAAATAGCCATTAGAAATCATTAAAAGTCGTTGGAATTTTCCAGTGGAAGTCATTGAAAATGGGTGAACTTTAAGCCGTTGCCAACCATTGGAAATCCAGGTATTTTTTTTCCATAATTTTGATATATTACTTTGTAATGACCCGCATCTTTTCAGCGATATAATAATTAATTTATTTAATTATTTAGATAGTGATTTAGAATTTCAAATGGTCGTTGAATTAAATAATGGTGAATATTTAATTAAAATAATAAATTAAATAATATATTTAATTCTGGAATAATCAGAAATAGTGAATTGACAATTTGATGTGAACTGGGCAATTCAAATTTATTTAATTCAGCTTAGAATTAAAATTAGAATAACAAATATATTTAAATAACGATAGCTTGAACGTATAATTATATTATAATTAAAATCGAGCTCAAAATGGCGCGGCAGTTCGCTATTTGGCGATTTGAACTTCAATTGAATGTATAGGGTCCGTTTTAAATCGGATTTCTGTGAAACAAGAAACGTTAGGAGCTGGTGAAGTATATTTTTCTAGTGGAAGAGAAAAATCGAGCTTTCGTCGTATAGATTTTGATTTATGTCCAAATCAAATTTTAGAAAAGTTGTTGTGGAATTCCTTTATAATTTAATTATATTTTAAAAAGGAATTTCATTAAAATTGAATATCGATTTAATCGGGATTTGAAATATCAAGTTAGAAATTAACATAGGAATATTCTAGAGTTGTATGATATTCTATTGTGAATATAGACGATAATATTTATTTTTAAATATTAAATTTAATTATATTTAATTATATTTATATATTTAAATAGGCTATTTAGAGCGTTAAAAATAGCCAGTTTTGCAAACGAAGTCGGAATTTGACGAAACTAATTTTGTTGGATCCGCAACATCAAATTATTGTTAGATTCCAAGTCTGGTGATTTTTAGAGTCACTATGTGGCCGTACGGATTTTTAGAGTGAAAAACAGTCAGTATTTTGATAGTTAAAAATACGCTGTGTGAGCAAACGGAGTCGGAATTCAACAAAACCCATTTCGCTGGGTCTGTAATGTCGAACTGTAGTTACATGTCTAGTTTCATGATTTTTGGGTATCGTATGTGGTTACAGGAATTTTAGAGGACAAAGGAAAATAGCGTTTGCTTATAATTTAAATATAAAATTCGAATATAATATTATATAAATTACCTATAAATATCCTACAACCCTTAAACCTAATTCCTTACATCGCACAGTCAACCCGAAATCACGCCGCCACTCATTTCTCCAGAAAACATGAGAAATGGATCTTCAACAAATTCAAAGAATTCAAATAAAATGGTATAAATCGATATACATATATTTTCGAAATCCTTAAGCATTCCTCTCCGTTCCCATATGATTTTTATGGAGTGCGATCTAATTTTCGTTGAGCTCAGAATTAAGCAGTAAACTAGGGTTCTAGTTTTTGGGTAATCCGAGTTTTGATTCGCGATTCTGATTTCATTTCTGGATCGAGTGAGTGAACCCGCACTTGTACACACCTCTCTGGTGATTTCCGTGTGAGTTGCTGTTGCATTCGTCCCTGTAGCGTGCGTTAGATGCTCCAGGTCGGGGTGCTTTTGTGGAGGGCGAGTTGTAGGTTGAGGTGTGAGGTTGATGGAGGGAAGGATGAGCAGCATTTTGGTGATTTTAGTTTTATTTTCGGTTAAGTGGTGATGAGGGATTGGGATGGTAGAAGTTCGGCCACGTTATAATGAAGGAAGGGATGCAGCAATTTGGGGAAGAAGGTATTTGAACGGGTTGGGCTTTAAGGGATTTAGATGGGCTTGAGATAAGGTAGAGGCCCAATGTAAATTAAAAGCAATTCAATTTATTTTAGTTTAAAGTGTATTAACTTGTAACGTTCGTATCTAGCTCGTACAAAGTCCAGTTGACGAACCGTAAGTTGCTTTGGGATCGTATGGACAGACACTACATGATGGAACTGACTGTAAGTCCATCGGAACTCATTACAATTTATCGCAAAATAAATTGTCTGTCTGAATCAGGCGATGGTTATCGTTATTAACAATGATCGTCCAATGTGAGTAAATCTCACTAACTCTGAACAGTTTATATTTCCATGTTGTATCCTTAGAACTGTTTAAATTGGCTAATTGACTGCGTTTTGACCATTTAATTGAACTGCTAGTCAGTTAATGGAAAATTATATATATATAACTATATATATATATAAACTGTTAAATATTCAGATATTTATTCTGTTATCACAATAATTCATATCGAACTGATAGTGATGATAATCATGTTGTGTAACATCTATGGATGCAGGGAAATAGGTTGAAGGAATCCGACTGGATTCCTCAATAGTTATTTTATTGTTTTCATATATTGTGATATATGACGTGATTTATAATATGTTGTTGATTATATGTGTACGGACGATATTGGACATCGTAACTTGATATGTTAAACACCATAACATATCGGAATATTGAAAAGAGAATATTTATAAAATCAGAGGATTTTATAAAAGAGAATATTTATAAAGAGAATATTTATAAATAGAATATTTATAAATAAGATTTTATAAATGGGATATTTATAAATAGAAAATATGTTTAAGTAGAAATATTAGGAGGAGAAATCTTTATAAATGGAATGTTTATAAAGTGAATTATTTATTTAGTAAATAAATAAGATAAGATAATGGATTATTTATTTGTAAAACAAATAGAATAGAATAAAGGATTATTTATTTAGTAAATAAATAGAATAGAATAAAGGAATATTTATTTAGTAAATAAATAGAATTAATAAAGGAATATTTATTTAGGAAATAAATAGGATTATAAAAGGAAATTGATGAGATAAAAAGGAGTTAATCAAACGTAGTTTATCAAAAGGAGTTAATCAGACATAGTTATTTAGGATAAGTTACCATTTTGCACGACTGCTAGCGTAATTCGCAGGGCTGCAGTTAGCCTAGGGCGGTCGGATGTTTCCTGAGGGAATCAGGCGTAACCATTGTGATTGTTGCGATCTAGAGTTAAGAGATGGAGTTAAATCGAATATAGTTATTCAAGATAGAGTTAAAACAAACATAGTTATTCGAATTAGAGTTAATCAAATAGAGTTAATCGAATAGAGGTAAAGAAATAGAGTTAAACAATATTAGAAACTGACTAGAGATTAGTTAAGTTGAATGGTTTTCTGAGTATCGATCTGATGTTGGTTTCGGCCTTCGGGGTTTATACTTAGAGAATTGTTCTCTTACTAGTTTACAGTCAGGGACTGATAGTTGTGGAATGATAGTGATATGTAAATAAACAATGGAAATGTTTTCCAGTGTTAATAACATACATTATTTAAACATAGAAAATAAGGAAATATATATATATATATATATATATATATATATATATATGTTAAATGATGATTGATCGATATAATTTCCATCTGGAAATAATATCGTTGTTTGCACACGTGTTTTTCTTTGATAGTTAAATCACAGACTATCAAAGTTTTGACCATTTTAACATTGTTAATATGGAGAGACCGGTTAGATTATTATCCAAAGAACCACTCTGTATTGGCATAAGCGTTGTGAATCATATATACCAAAGATAATTGAAGACGGAGTAAAATGCAAGGGCTGTTGTATAAATCTTAGATAACAGTGCCTAAGATGGATATACTGAATAGTGCCAACGGTTTGTCCAGTCCCAGGACAACTTGTATGGAAGAAGGTTTGACAGAGTATATCCAATAGATCGCGTAAGTTGATCTCTTCAAATGTATTCACATTTGGTGGTGGAGGACTTCGTTTCTCTTAGCTATATACCCGTGGTATTTTTGGGGAAATCAATTTGTGATTTGGCTGGTATGACGATGTGACATTCTAAGTGAATGAAGATGTGGCATATAAAAGATAAGCGTAGCTTCTAGCCTCACATCCGGTAAACGACAGAAACCGGGCAGGCAGATTGGCTATGTAGGTCACTCCTATTAGGGTGTATAATCACCTGATCTAGAGTTTCATTTATTTCTAAAAACCTATTTTTGATGCTGTCCCATTCGGGAAACGGTTGCTGATCCCAACCGTTGGTGATATACATTCGATACACTCAAGCGAAATGAGTGGTCGGTCATGTGAGGCCGGGTTGCAAGATGTTCCTGTTGAACCCAGTGTATTCCCCTCTAGAGGTACACTAGCGAAAGGTGGTTCCATACCTTGTCATAGTTGGGAATCCATTACCCAATACGTGCTTGCGGTTTTGATTGTATACTATATATGTAGAACGTGAGATGAAAGCGTTTCTGCTAGATGATTATTATATTGTGGTTGATAGGCATTATTATAATATCAAAAGTATTTTGATATAAAGATATTTTGGATTCTCATAATGGAAAAACCCGTTCCGTTATATGGCGTGGTCTTATGAGATATCGTTTAATGGCTCAATCTATTTTAAACTGTTTTACTCATACCAGTCCCATGACTGACCCGGTGTTTATCTTGTTTTGTTTTCCCTAAACTCTTGGGTGCCCAATTTTGTACGGGTAGTCAAGTAGTCAGGATTTTACAGATATACTGGAAGAGCTTGGAGCAGGAGGCTTCAGGATTATATAGCTATAGTTATTTCCGCTATGTTGTAAATGTTGTACTCTGATGATGTTATCGTATACATATACTGATTTTATTTCAAGGACATGTTATCTATTATATGTTGTTCGTTCCGCTGCGAGATTCGTGTTACTCTGATGATGTTCTTCTTCTTCTTCTATTCTAAGTTTCTATCTTATCTTTCCTCACCCTCTGTTTTCTTTCTATTAGTTTTCTGATTTTCCAGTGTAATTAGGGTTGGACTTGTGTTATTTGGTCAGCTCAAATTGGACCGGAATTTCCGGTCACTACATACTTCCAGTCACCCACAATATCAAATATATTATAATAGATCCATTTCGAGCATAAATATAACAATAACACTCACAATGCAATCCAATATGCACAACATAAACCAATATATACAACATCTAACAAAATATAACAAACCAGCATCCGAAGCAACAACAATATATACAATCCATCATGATGTGTCGACCAAGTCCTCACCTACTCAAAGCGTATATGTACATAACAACAAAACATAACAAATCATACCTCAAATCACTCTCTTCCAGAGCCACCAGATGAAAGAAACTGTCTGTACCGGGACATGAACTCTGCCCAATGCTGGTTCAGTTGCTCCATCTGTTCTTCACGGCGGTGATCGCATTTCTCAAGCATGGCCATCAGCGCTTGTAGCCATCCAATCTTCTCTTTGTCCTGAGCCTTATGGTATGCCTTTTGAGATATTTTAACCTGTAAACAATTTTAAATTTTCAGTGTTTCATCATTTCAATTCATGCAAATTTCAGTTTCCATTAAATTATCAAAGGAAATATAATATATGCTTACTGTAATCCATCACAATGTGCAATAGTTTTAAAAATGTAGAAAAATTTTTACTTTAAATTTTAATCTTAAATTACCGCTTGGTTCCCAAATCGATAACACTTGTTGGGGGTCGGAGGATCCATGACAGACTAAAAAATGCTATCCTCCTCGTCGGTAGTCAAGTCGGCTCCTTTAGTGTCCTCATGGATTTGTGCCTATGCTTGTTGGAACCTTTGCTATGCAAAATACAATCGAACTTAGATAATGTTATTTTAATTAACTTATAATTTCTAGCTAATTATGTTATACTTACGTATGTGGTATGTGCTTTCTCATCATGGTCTTTAGAGTATGAAACTAAGCCTGAATCGTCAGTCTGACTCACCGTACGAGTATGTGTGAAAACATCCCAATATGATACAAGAGCACCGTTGTCTCTCCTGAAATATGCATATATAGATATATATTATATATTGTTGTATTATCCATCTTTTAACAAATTAGAACTTAAAGTCTAATTGTTTATCTTAATTAACAAATATACCTAGTCAACGCAGTGATGATGAAATGACTTGGAACCCTCACGATGTGTCACGGGGTTCTTGATCCTATTTGCTAAATTCCTCTAGGACTCCCTCTATAAATTTAAGTCGAAAAAAAAATGTTTAACAGTTCTAATATATATATCAATTACGCAGAACAATCTAAATTAAATATGTAGTAAATTTACCTGAAAATCCTCGTTGCTCCACCAAGTTACAAAATCCTCGCTCACATCAGTGCTCATCCAATTAGGCTTTTTCCAACTTTTTTTAAGATATTTATCGTTTCTCTATAGTTTTATGCAGTTTTACTATTCCAATGGAGTCGTACGAGGGAAACATCAACATTCTGAAGGTCCAATAAACCCTGCATGTTTGAGAAAATAAGAGTACTACAATTTTTTAAATAGTATAAACATGAATTGATCATTACCTTATAAACGTGACTACATAATGTAGTAATTGATATATCATAGATATCAAAAAATCCTGCCAAATAGTCTCCTTCGCGTTATCCAGAATTAACGTCCACTTAGGCCAACATGTCGTCATGAGACTTATGTATGTATGTTTCGATATCCCAAGTACTATGTTGGATGGCTCTAGCCCAAATTCATTGTGTTAAACAGAAAAAATCATATAATATTTCATGATTACTATGTATATTTATAATATATTGTACAAATATAAAATTTAATTTTGAAACTTAATACTTACGCTCATTTGCTTTTGGCTGCAACCACGCTATATGATGCGCTAGCTCCTGTGATGGACCACCGCCATCACTACCTACTGGAGGACTTGTCCCTCTCTGAGAGGTAGAAGGAGACCTAGAATGTGAAGAGATATGTGTACGAGACAACATATCTATAGTAGCTAGTATAGACAAAAATTATAGAAGAACATAAAAGGACTATGTAAAACATACATTATGGCATAACATAAGAAGACCATGCGATACATATCATATTAGCATAACATATCATTTTTAATTAAAATAGATTAATGTTAAAAAATATAAATTCACGTTCTAAAAATGAGGATTATTGATCATTCCTCATCACTTCGGATTCAGACTCTGTTCATGCTCTATATTTTATTCCTTTCTAGTCTCAAATGATTCAATTAATGCATTTGATTCATCATTTAGAAGTCCAAAATTTGTTTGATCGTCGGTTATTACAATTCCTTAATTTTCCTTGACATCTGTTTAGTAAGCTTGTTCATCGGGAATATTCTATCCATCAAATGTAAACTTAATCTTTTTTTAAAAATAGCCGATTAATCAATTTTATCTTTCCATAGAGATTAGTAAGGAGCATAATAAACTTGAAGAGCTTGTTTGACAAGTACAGAAGGATCGTACTTATAATATGCGAAGTATGTTTTATTTCTATAATATTATATTTTGGGTGCACGTTGATTCCTGAACTTGGAACGTTGTTGAACTAGTTGCACTTAAACAAAAGCACTTCTTCCTCGGGTCATGTGAAATATGTCAATTGCAAAAACTGGATTAGTACGCCATAAAAAACCTGTATACAGTCATTTGGATCATCATTACCTTCAACAAATATACCAGCTATTTAATTTTTCCAACACCGTATTCTTTGGTATTAAATTTATACCCATTGACAAAGAATATTGGGTATGCCCTGACTTTACTTTTTGGTCCTATAGCTAAATGTTTCAATCCTTCATATACAACACAATTATATCAAAAACATAATTAGAAAACTAAGTAGCCAATTCTTTGCCGATATCGCCGTTTTGATGTTGTGAGTCATAAACACTGCAATTATAGAACAAATGTTGTATTATGATAAAGATACACGTGTGCATGTTTGTACATGGACATGTGTAGATGATATAAATGTATTACTGTGAATATAAGTATATTGCCTAACAGATGGTGCAACTTCACACCAGTTGAGAAGAATATATTTTTGTGATACATGATAATCTCCATCATCGAACCAAACTTTCACACATTTACCAACTGACCAACCATGCTTTTTTTAAAATATGTAAAGTCTCTTGACAATCATCATGATCAATGCCTTTATCATTATGCGTAGCACTTTCAAATGATATGTTCACATGGTCACTAAAATAATGAGAGAGAAAAAAATGAAGCTTCTTCTTCGATGTATGATTTTCAAATCGAATCTTCAACTTGAGCTTTCTATCTCACTTTTTTCTTTTGATGATTTATGTACCTATTAAGAATTAATTTAATTTTTTTATACAATTAATTAAACACATGTTTAATGAAATAAATATTAATATAATAATCAAATGATACATCCTTCCATATTGCACAGGCCGTTGAAAATGTACTTCTGGTGGAAGATGAATAGGTAAATGCTCCATAACATCAAAAAAAACCTGGTGGAAATATATATTTTAGTTTGTAGAACAATATAGGGATTTTTTTTCCCCTTAGGTTTATGTTAACGATCAACTTTTAATATAGTAGAACAATGCTCTTTATAAAACAGACAAAGTTATGTTACAATATTCCAAACTTTTACAGAAAATAGTTCTTAGAAAGCGATAGACAACAAATTTTCCATTATAACATGACAATTATGACTTTTCATCCTGCTAAGTTTATTGTTCTTATAGTCGACACATCCACGGAGATTAGAAGATGTACCATCCAAGAATCTTAATGCTTCCGTCCATTTTAGAAGTATTTTAACTTGATTATTGTCTGTTCATTATACGCTTTTGGTTTTTGTGTCATTTGGCTTTATATGAAGCTCGGGACGATTACATGTTACTTCGATATCACGTCTTGATTTCAAATCATCTTTTGTCTCCCCTTTGACATTCAAAATGGTATTAAACACATTTGTCTCATTATGCATCACAATAATATTATGACGAATCAGGAGAATTTACCAATAAATCAACTCCCAAAATACGTTTTGTTTGCACCAATTATGAATTGACAATTTAACTTGAATTTCAATTTTTCATCTGGTTTCATATATATATATATATATATATATCTGGATAATCCTTTACAAGTTCATAAATCGATTCACTAAACTGTAGGTGGTCTCAAATTTTCATATCCATTAGCAGTAAAGTTTTTCTTATCTCTTCTAAAAAGATGATTAATACAAAAAAAACATTAATGACAGTCAAGCCATGAAATTTCCTTTCCATGAGGTAAATAATGCTCGTTTTTCTTCTATGCAGTAAGGACAAGCTAGATGACCAGCCGTGCTCCAATTTGAAAGCATTGCATATGCAAGAAAATTGTTGATTGTCCACAACAAAGAAACATACATGCGAAAGTTCTTTTTCAGAAAATATCATATGTTTCTACTCCTTCATACCACAGTGTTTTTAATTATTCAATTAAAGGTTGTAAATAAACACGGATTCCATGTTTCAGATCATCAGGACTAGGGATGATTGTTATGAGAAACATATAAGGAGTTTTCATGCACATCCACGAGAGTAAATTATAAGGTGTGATAATTATAGGCCAGGACGAATATTTAGAACTAAACTGAGAAAATAGTGAAAATCCATTCGTACATAAACCAAGTCTAACATTACGACTCTCAGATGCAAAATTGGGATATTTCTTGTCAAAATGCTTCCATGCTTCCCCATCAGCTGGTTGTGTTAACGTAGTTTCTTCCTGTGTTCCCACACTATGTCATCTCATTTGTTATGCAGTTATAGAAGATGCATATAACCTTTGAAGTATAGGAGTAATAGGTAGATAATGCATATGTTTATACGAGACTTCCTTTCCCTTTTCCTTTCTTGTTTTGTGCCTTTCCCGATTACTTATTTTACAGTTCCTATGCTTGATATCTTACTTCCAAAACAATATTCAACCATTTATACATGTATCTATTTTTTTACTTCACAATGATTTTCGCACATTAAATTATTGGGAGGCATATGCTGTTTCGCAGCTCTAAACCAAGCTTCTATGAGGTCGTATTTAGATTTCATCGCAATGTGTTAAGAAGTTATAAATAAATGGTACAACCTTCCCAAAGGGATTTTTTCATAGCATCTAATCAATCATATATTTTTTTGGCCTCAATATTTGGTTCTTCTTTAGCACTACCTATTCGAAAATGCCTATTACGGATCTTAAGGAGAACTAAATACCAAAGGGAAGTAAATAGTGCTTAATGAGATCTGATAGTTTTTATGAAATACTTTTTGAATTAATCAGGAATAGATGCAAATCACAAATATATAACAATAACAGAATCAAATATAGATGCAGAATAAAAGTAAAAGCAGTAAAAGGAAAGAACAAACCAGGATTTTTATACAGGTCGAAGTTACCATACATCCATTCCCATAAAACTCTGGGTTGATGCATATTTCTTTTCAATAATTATCTTCAAATACAATCCCTGATTGCACAGGCCATGAGGTAATACCCCACCTGCTTCGGGAGTACAATGAGACTAAATTGACTTTCGGGATACAATCATAACCAGTTGATTTATATGGGCTACAACCACACCGTTTCAATCTTGGTTTTTATAAGGAAGAGTCGATAGAACTTGACATTGCGATCTTTGATTATAGAAACCCTATAACTCTGACTAGTACTTGAAATCTTGAGAGAGTTTGATAGAGAACCAAACTAGAATAGAATTGATTTGGTTCTCTTTGAAATTCGGCAGAGTTTGATTATAAAATTTAGAATTTTGAGAGTAGAAATGGAGAGGAGAAAGGAGAGAAGAAATTAAATGAAAATAGTTATGAAAATTCAATTTTAGAAGACTATTTTAGTTGTCCAGTAGTCATAACCTTTCAGGAAAAGTTTCAAAAGAATGACACAACTTTTGAAATTAAAATTTGAAAATAACGGTAATCATGTCTACATAACTTGTACCCCATGTAGACATGTCTTAGAAAATATTGGAATTTTAATTATGTTGAAAATAATGCAAATGAAGTTGAAATAAATCAAGGTAAATCTGTAGTTTAAACATACTTTTGTTCTATACACTAAAATAGTATAATAGAGTAAAATTATAAATTAATAACATTTAATTATAATTTACAAAAGTAATACAAAAGTTAATTTAAAATTACAAGTATAAATATAAAAACTTTAAAACTTAGTATCCATAGTTATAGATAAATAAGAAACGTAAAATCTTAATATATAATATAAAATTCAATCGGCTAGGTTTGGGTGAATCCCGTAATTGGCGATTGCGATTTTTCTTTTTCCTTTTCTTCTAACTTTGCTCTCTCTTTGCTTCTTTTCACCTTCAATCCATCATCTTCCTCAACATTACTCTCTCCATCTCCCCTTCTACAATCACCTACTTTCATTGTGCTTGAGTTTTCCTAAACCCTAATTTGGTTTTAGATCTAACCAATTACCACTAACCCCCTTCCTCATTGTCCCGCTACCCCTCCAACTTCCCTTCACTACCTTGCTACAGTCCTCGGCTTCGTTTCCTTAGCGTAGAGTCCTTATCCTTTTCTGGCAACCCCATTGCTCTCCTTAGTAGTTCTTGTGTCAAGATTCGTACTTCCCTGAAAACTGTAATTTGTCATTCAAAGTATCTAGGCGAGTTCGCTCTACATTGCCCAGTGGTCAAAGTTTCGTTTGGTTTGGTTCGCCAGGAGTTGCTGGGTAACTTGGGATCTGTTGGTTCTCCTGTCGTGGGCAAAGCGATAGGATTCAACAAATTACAGATTTGGTTCGTCTTGCTTTGGGAATGGAATCTTCTCAACTTCAACACAGAGTGTATTTTCGGCCTCAGAATGGGCTGCACCGTAGTGTGTTTCACGACTTGCCAGAATCATTACTGGTATGCCATTTTGTTATTTACCAAGAAGCAATGAAATTTTATACCTATGCTCTCGCTTGGTGAGCCTTTGATGCATGAATGGCTTATTGGGATGTGATTTTCGTTTTGTTGGGCACATTGTGAATGTTTGTCTGTCTGTTCTTGGAAGTATTTCATCTTGTTTTTTCTTGAGTATGTCGATTGTAGCTTGGAGGTGGTTGGTTGGTTGCCTTGGAGTGTGTGTATGTGGTTATTATGCAGGGGGTTTGGTGTATTTTGATAAGGAAATTAGGATGTCATTATGCTGCCCGATTTGGTTTTGGTGGTTTGGGCGTTGATGTTTAAGCAACATAGGTGAAGTGAGAACTCTCAGCGCTGTTTAGCTTCTTCTGGCTGCCTCTTCACCCAACTATACCGGCTGCAGCTGGAAATCTGCCATGTTTTGATGGCTTTGGTCACACTACACCATGTAATCTCCAAACTTTTGTGCTGCTAGTGCTGCCTAGAATGTAATTCAGTGTACGCCATATATGTCTATGTGTGGTATTTGTTATGTAATGCTCTTATATGAGGAAAATGTCATGTAATAAGTAATATCCTCCCTGCGTAGAGTCACAATAATCAAGTAATATACCTTGCTCATGTACTGTAATCTAGAAAGATACATTAGACAGTCCACTATAAATGCTGTTAGTAGTGGACGGTCAACTCTAAAAATCGAAATAGTAGTCTGGCAATCTGCCACACTCTTGTAACTATTGTTATTATTATTTGTTATAATAATAAGTGTAATGGAGTACTATAGAAACCGATCGGCTTTGCCAAAAAAACTTAATATATAAGCCTATAAATAAATATAAGAAAATAATAATATTAAAACTTAAGTAATCATATATAATTAAAACCTAAATACAATTAATAACATCTAAAATTATGATTAAAATTTAAAATTCAGGAAATATTAAAAATATATATTTATTTTAAATAGGAAGAAATTTTGAAATCAAATCTGAAAATAGAAAATTTTAAAATAAGTTAAAAAATGATAAGAGATTTGAAAAAGAGATTCAATGCTATTATGGAGCTTTAACAATATAATCTAGTCTCGATAACTTATCATATTTTCTTGAACTTTTGAACTCTTGTTGCTCATGAGTCTTCAACCCTGGACTCTTCTTCTTTTTTGAAAATTTTAATCTTGAATCTTTAAAACTGTACAGTTTTTAAATCAATACCTATATTTAATTCCTACATATACTTATATATATTTCTAGATAAAAGCGTTAGTATATATTTTATAACAATAATAGTTAAAACAAGGTTGTTGTCATCAAAACATCATCATTAATATCTCAGTCCCTAACAATCTCCCCCTTTTTGATAAGGAAAACCTTTATTTTATAAAGTATGCTTACATGATGTCTTGATACTTCAATTACTCCCCCTTACTCCAATAACTCCTTCCGAAACTATTAACTCCTCCGTACTCTAAGCCTATTTTATAATTCTCCCTATTTTCCATTAGTAAAAACTAATTATTCCTCCTTAAACTAATACAAGACTATACCTAGTCTAATAACTAATTTTGGGATTCTTAAAAAACTATGATAGGACCTATAATACTCCCCTTAAAACTATAACATAGCCTTAGACTAAAGAATAACCTTAATTACTTTTAAAGAACAATAGTATAATCAAACAAAACTTTTATTATAATGCTTATTACATATTATAATATATGCAACTATACAATCGAATATTTAAACTATAAAATGAATATTAGAGAATTTACGTAATTAAACCATACAACGAATATTTACGAATACATGAAACCTATCTACCGAGTATTTTTCATAATTGGAGATTTATGAATTGGACAATTTAGATAAAAATTCTCCACTTTTTCTAACTACATTTCCATAGGGGTGAGCAAACAGTCAGTTTGGTTCAGTTTTACATAAAAATTCCAAAACCAATTTAAAACCGAATAATATTTTAACCAAACCAAACCTGTCCAATTTGAATTGAAACCGAACATGAACCAAACATTAAAATGGTTCGGTTTGGTCAATTAGTTCGGTTATTTTGTTTTAACTAATTAAACATAATTCAACTTGCACGTAAAATAAATAAACACAATGTCAACATGCTTTAACAAAAGTTGGTTAATATTCAGCTACAGTTATAGGCCTTACAAATTTAATAGAAAACAATACCAATCACATTCATTTTGCAATGAACAAATACATTAATCAGATTCATATAGAAGTGTTAACCTAAAACAAATTACAGGCTTTACAAATTTAATAGAAGACAATATCAAATCACATTCGTTTTAATAGATATATGCTTAGAGCACTTGCAGATATAATGCTTAGTGCATTAGTTTCCTATAATTAGCTCAATGCACATGCATTTGTAACCCAATACATCATCCAAAATAGTAAAACTCTTAAAATCCTTGCATGCACACAATGTTGGATATTGCAGAGCAACCTAAATTGATACACCAATAAAAATTACACTAAAAATCATATGCTGAAAGAGGTAGAACTTCGTATGCGACAACATCCACATGCAATATTTGAACTATTACAAAAAAATAAGAGAGGTCAAATTATATAACAATTGACTGCTATATGCTATATACAAAACAAACTCAGACATAAAGCATACTTACGCTGACCACAATTCAAGCACTAATTTTGTTGTAAAAACAAACTAAACAGAAAATTATACATAAGAAACAATAACGATTTCAACTTCATATGATGATACCTATATTAGGAAATGGCATAGTAATTTTTGGTCTAAACATGCAGTGACCATAAAGAAGATATATAAAAACAAATTGCCATATTGTTATTTTATGGCACTTGCTTTTAAGATGAGCCTGTAAAATAATGTTGTATAGATTTGGAAGCTTCATCAAACTCCTATATTATGTTAATGTTGCATCAGCTGTCAGTTAGCAAACCAACCTGGGAATTCTTGTTTACATTTATTTTTATTTTAGTTTTTCTAAACTGTGGCATTCTACTTTAATATACATATCAATTTTAAAAAATAAATATGAAATTGGCAAAAGCAGAAAGGTAAACATATAGGAAACTAAAATATGTGTCATTTTGAACTCCATACAGTCAACCAGCTGAAAAATTATGTGTCAGAAAGGTAAATAAAGTTTAAACTCAGTATGCACATTTCCATATACCCCAAACATTAGTTTTAGCTATAGTATCAATATATGTGTTTGGGGGAAAACATGTGAATCTAATCATGAAATGTATGGACATGCTTCAAATTAAAAGGCAATAATTGATCTTTTCTGTTCTCATTTTTGCTGGTTCGTGCAGTGATGGAAAAATACCCTCTTTATTAGTCAATATTTGCCAACCTATCATACGAAGTGAGTGAAATGTTGGGCTGCGTTTGTTTTTCTCAGTTTGTTCTGAATTTGAATTCTGATTAATTAATCAGAACTTTGTATATTGTTTGTTTTTTTGTTTATGTTCTGAATAAATTAAGCAATTAGATCTTTTCATTCAGAACTTTTTTACTTCTTATTTCTAGTTCTGTATGCTGAATATATTAATTTTGTTCTGAATGCTTAAATTAAACAAACAATTATGTGATTATTCAGAATTCAGCAATCAGATTTCAGCAACCATACATAAGAATTCAGCAATCAGAATTCAGATATTACATTTTAAACACACAAAGCAATTTTATGAAGAAGAGGAAGCAGTGGTGCTAAGTACAGCAAAATAGAAATTAGAAGATGAAAATATAAAGTTATCTACCTGTTCAAAAATTGCAAATCCAAGCGGTAGCAGAGCTGCAAGCCTACAATATGCGCTGACGATCAAATTCTCAGTTTCTTTTTGCAATAATTCAAAATCATTTCCAAATATAAGAATCAAACCCGAATTTGAGAGAATTGGATCCTGAATGAGAAGAGTATAGCGCCTCAAGATCGGGAGGGTGCAGGCGTAGATCTGAAATACCAAGTTCATAGCAAACCCAAATCAAAATACTAAGTTCGATTTTTTGTGCTGAACTGCTGATAGAAAAACTGAATACTCGTTGATTGAGTTTGAGGAGAGGATGAGGATAAAAGATGGGAATGGACGAATGAGATATATTGCTTCCATTGAAATTTTGAATTGTGAAGACTGAAGAGACTGAGTGCTTCGTATTCTCATCTACAATAAACTGAAAGGTTGGCTTTGGCTCAGCAAACAAAAAAAGATGTCAGGTCAGGTACACGTTAACAATCAAGGTTGAAAATGGAAACATAAAAACTTTGTTGGCATGCACACTACGGTTATATCGGCTAAACCGAATTTTGTCTCTTAAAATCCAAAACATATCCATAAACCAAATCCAATTAAAATTAAAAACCAAATCTAACCAAACAGCAAAGGCAACTGCGCCGAACCAACCAAATTAATCCGGTTGATCAATTCAGTTTAAACCAAATAATGTTCACCCCTACATATCCATCTTAATCAAAACACACTTCGCTAACGCAAATGACTCGATCATCTTCATTCATTTGAACATCTTATTTTTCTTGTTCTACTTCTTTTTTTTCATCCTCCACAGGATTATGAATCTGAATATTAGACGAGTCATCCTCGATAACAATTGGATTAGAATAGTTATCCATTAGAAATTTCAGAAAATGCCTGATGATTTCCCCTTGTTTCTCTTGTTCTCTTTCCATTCTTATTTGCATCTATTGAACTTCAACGATAATTTGCAAAGTATCCTTTATGGATTCTTCAAGTTTGATTATTCGTGCGAGGGTAGTATGTTGAAATGGATCTTGAGGAGAAGTAGGAAAGGAAAACATGTTGTTTTGGTTGGTATTTGATGAGGAGGCGATTATTATTTTATTTTAGAAGTTTACTGCAGAGAAGAATGTGTGAAGAGACAGGAATTTTTGAAATTGTGAGTTTAAATAAGTATAAAAACTGATTTCTGAGGGAATTTAAATTTTGAAATTTTACTGTTTTATATCGACATAGGGGTAGTACATGTCGACATGTCCCTTAAAACTTTGAATATTTCTATATTTTATTAAATATGCGTACTAATATATCTAGCTATTCTATTTCAATTAGTGAGCAAATACCTGGTTCTCTTCTTAATTTAGTAAATGTTGCCTCATTCAAGGGTTTAATAAAAATATATGCAAGTTTATTTTTTGTTTTAATAAATTCTAGTAAAATATTTTCCTTACTTACATTAAAACGATGTCTAACATGTATATGTTTTGTTCTAGAATGATGAGTAGGATTTTAAAATATAATTATTACACTCATATTATCGTAGTATATTAGTGATTTGGTTATAATTAATCCAAAATCTTTTAGAGTTTTTTGCATATAAATTACTTGAGAACAAGATAAAGCAACATATATATATATATATATATATATATTCTACTTCAGTTGTTGACAAGGAAATGGTATTCTGGTTTTTACTAAACCAAGAAACTAGGGAATGTCCCAAAATGTGACAAGGTCCACTTGTGCCTTTTCAGTCCGATTTACAACAAGCATAGTCAGCATTGTAATATGAAATTAAATCGAGTGAACTTCCCTTAGGATAAACTAAACCAAAATCTAATGTGTGTTTGATATATCGTAGAATTCTTTTTACCACTATTAAGTGTGTTTCCTTAGGGTTGAGATCGATATCATGCGCAAAGAGAAACGATATGTGTAACGACCTGGGGGATTCGACTCCCGAATTCCAAAAATAATACATAACTTGTATTACTCACCAGAACTCAAGTATCGAAAACACCAGATAGTTAATGAAAGAAAATAGAGGGTGAGATAAGAAAGAAAGAATATTAGAATAGTAGAAGAGGAATAATACAACAACATCAGAGTCTCACATCGCAGCGGAATAAATAATAGAAACAAAACTTTATTGAGATCTTTTAAAATAAAAACTTACAATCATCAAAGTACAGCAATACATCTGGACAGTTATAATAATCTGTCCCCATATACAACACACAGCGGAATAAATACTAGATATCATATGTCCGAACTCCTCCAGCTTATCTTTCGGACTTCACAGCATCTGATAACCTGAATGTAACAACCCAGAATTTTGAAACCAATTTAAAATTTTTATTTTAAGCAATTTTAATGGATTTTAAATATTTTAAATAATTTATTTATAATAATAATGATTAAAAATTTATTTAAATCGAAGTTTGAACGAATATATTTATTTTAATTTTAAAAGAAGTTAGAAATAACACGGCAGTTTGAAAATTTGAATTTGAACTTTGACTAAATATACAGGATGCAAAATAAATCGGATTTTGGTGAAACCAAAAATATTTAAATCTGTTTAAAAATATCTTTTCAGCGGATCTGAAAAATTGAAATTTCATAACGGGAATCAAAAGTTATGGTCAGTTGAATATCCAGTATAGTCGCTATGGAATTTAATATAATATATAACCCGTATAAATAGCCATTTTGCAAACGACCTCCATTTTCGAAGAAACCACTTTTGTTGGATCCGGAATGTCAAAATATTGCTAGATTCCAATTTCATTATTGTTGAAATCAATATGAGAGCGTGACAAAAGAAAACGTGTTTTGTCAATTTCAGTCAATTTGGATCGACCAGAAAATGTCCATTTTTCAAACGGTCTCCAAATTGGATGAAATTAGTTTTGTTAGGACCGCATCGTCAAAACATAACTAGAAATAATTTTTCTGGAATTTTCGGAGTTAGTATATGGCCCCGGTAATTTAAAATGTACGTTTAAATTAAATATATATATTGTTTTATATTTTAATTTTAAAGAAAAAATGATCGTAACAGCCGAATTGGCTAATGAAACATATCCCATTGTGTCCGGAATGGGGGTATTAGGCTAGGGGCGACAGTCGTTGGGTTTGATTTGGAGTTAGTGACGATGAACTAGTATTTTGAAGTTTAATTAAATTAAATAATTATTAAAATATTATATATATATACACACCACACACACTTTCTCCAAAACCCTAAAATACTGTCCAGTGCCGCCGATAATATTTTAGTGGCCGAAATTAATCGGAATTCGATCCTTAATCTCTTCTAATCTATACACAATTAGATCGAAAATCTACATGGAAATTCAAGAGAAATGTTTGGGCATCAATATGGTAGGGTGATGATCGGTTCTAGGGTTTTGAGGAGGCCTATTTTTCACCCCAAACTTCTACCGTTCGAACCCAAATCAGGCTTCAGGGGGGGCTTCGAGTTCGATGAGGGTTCAGGCATAGAGAGGTGCCGGGGGCGGCTTCGAAGTGATGTCGTTCGATCAGAATACGGTGGGCTGGTTGGTGGTGCGATTGGGGAGGAAGTGCCACAGTTTTTGGGTTCAATGTCTGGAGAGTTTGACGAGGAAGAAACAGGGATGGGCGACCCTGATTAATTCAAAATGTAATAAGGGTAATAATTATCAAATTAATTATAGTTAATTATTTCAAGTGGTAATTAATATTTAAATAACTGTATCTTGTGCAAATCAAATCAGAATTGGGCGATTTTCGAAACCTTGGAACCGTGAAGATGCGATCTA
The DNA here is from genome assembly GCA_030737875.1 of Allium sativum. Classification (NCBI taxonomy): domain Eukaryota; kingdom Viridiplantae; phylum Streptophyta; class Magnoliopsida; order Asparagales; family Amaryllidaceae; genus Allium; species Allium sativum. The sequence goes on along the minus strand of CM060910.1, from coordinate 194,151,752 downwards.
CGTTATGAAGTGGATTAGAACAGAATGGAGCAATATCGAAAGGAAAACAGTGAGCCTTTTCCCTTTGTGTAATTAATTAATAAATATAGCATGATATTAAAAACAGGATTTTTAATAAATATAGTATAAATAAGAATATAATTAAAAAATAAAATTAACGTTGTTTTGAAAAAATAAAATTACATTGTTTTGAAAAAATAAAATTAACATTGTTTTGGTAAACAAAGCATTGTATTTTTGAAAATGAAAATAGCTTTGTAAATCAAAAATATGATATTTTTTTACAAAAAGCTTTGTAAATTAAAAATATGTTCTTCTAAAAATAAAATTAGCATAGATTTATAAAATAAAATTTGCATTGTTCATCATATAAAATTGACATTGTTTATAAAAATAAAATTAGCATTGTCATAAAATAAAATATAAATAACCTTGGTTTAAAATGTAAATTTTTAAATAAAAGTGCTAAAGTGTAAAAATGTGATTTTTATTATATACATCATTATGTAAAAATGTTATTTTTATTGTAAAAGACTTTGTTTTAAAATATAATTTTTGAGAATATATAGAACAGCTTAAAAATGTGATTTTTAATTATATTTAGCATCGTATTAAAAATATGATTTTTAATATATACAGCGTGAATCAGATTGCGATGGAACTGACTGGAAGCAAAACAGAATCCAAATCGTCCGCTAAAGACTGACGGAGTGGAAACGAAGGTGTGAACTCCTCACTAAAAATTCTGCACAGTTATTTATTTATTTTCATAGCTGAAAAATATATAGAAATGCCAGTGTAGATTTTTATCAGTTTAATCACTATAAATTGTACACAGTACCAGTTAGATCACCTTCCTCGCCCACAAAACATGGACAATTTAAATTGACTGTATTGCATGTTGGTTGTGATGTGAAATGTTTGACATATTAAAAATAATGTTAATATTAATAGGATAGTGAAATTAAATTATAAATATTCATTTATAATTTGAATAGTGAAAATTGGTTAAATTTCTTAACCAATAATTTATTTAAATAAACTGTTGTTTGAAAACCCCATACAGGTATTGGGATGATATTTGACATACACTAGTCCCAATATTTAGTTGTATGTCAATCGATGGATTGACAGCCTGTGATGAGTGTTATTTATTTATTTATTTATTTTAATACTCACATAGTTGTAAATTTCACTCTGGTTGTGAATGGACCGTTTGTTGATTATTTACCATTATTGTGCACACATGCGATGTCTGAAATCCATATAATCGAAATTATATGGTAATTGATTGAGTCACATTCCGATTCAGAAACAAATAATGTTTTACGAAAAAGACATTTCAGAATTAAAATTTACATTTTTGTTGAAATAAAGGAGTTGAAACCCAAATTTACATTTTTGTTGAAATAAAATAGTTGAAACCAAAATATCATTTTTTTTGTTGAAATGAAATGGTTAAAACTTAAATAGATTTGTGTTAAATAGATTTGTATCAAAACAAAAATAACATTTTTGTTAAAAAAAATTGCCACGCTCGGGATTTTTGTGGCGTCCGACGCGTCGGACACAAGCACCCTTTACCACTGCCAAATAGAACGTTCGTTGGAAGTTGGAAATCAAGTCGTTCGCATCGGACGCGTCGGACGCCAACGGCTTGATTTCCAACTTCCCTTTCTTCATATAAATCACCCACTCTATCCTTAACACCTTTCACAATACTACTTCAACAATTTCTTCAACTCTTTCTGCTTATTCGATTAATGTCTAACTCCGATTCATCCTCCGATTACGATGATTTGATGAAGCTCAACTGGGTTTATCAGGTTCAGAATGAAAGGAGAAATCATATAAGGTAGATTAATACTTCGGAGTTCACTGGCTTATATTGGATCAACGAAATTTTGAACGGTCATCAAAGCCGTTGTCAAAATAATTTTCGAATGGAAAGACTATGTTTCCACGCGTTATGTGAAAAACTGCAGCATCATGGTCTTGCTTCAACCCCAGAAATATGTTTCATCGAAATGGTTGGAATTTTCATTTATACAATGGCTACTGGGCTTTCAAATAGACAACTTCAAGAAAGATTTCAACGATCAGGTAGCACAATTTCCGTTTGTTTTCATGATGTCCTAAACGCTTTTCAATTACTCGTTGCAGATGTAATAAAGCCAGGAGAACAACAATTTAATACTGTTCCACATCACATCAGAAATTCAACCCGGTATTATCCATGTTTCAGAAACTGTATTGGCGTTATAGATGGAACATATGTATCTGCACATTTACCCGCTGATCAAATTATCCCTTATATCGGACGAAAAGGCTTTGCAACTCAAAATATATTAGCGGTTTGTGATTTCGATTTAATGCTGTTACAAACGATAGAAGCTCTAACTTTCCTAGCCCTCCAGCTAGACAGCATTATTTGGTTGATTCGGACTATCCACTTCAGACTGGATATTTACCGCCATATCGAAATATGAGGTACCATATTCCATATTTCCGTGATACCATGAATCAACCAAAGTCGGCCAATGAAGTGTTTAATTACTACCATTCGAGTTTGCGTATGGCCGTCGAAAGAACATTTTGCATTTGGAAAAAAAATTACCATTCTCAACAAGATGCCTACAATTCGGTTCAACACTCAAGTGAAAGTTGTCGTATCTACAATGGCCTTACACAATTTCATACGCAAATATAATAGTGGTGACCTTGATTTTATGGCTTTTGATGATGATCCCGAACTAATACCCGATCAGTACGTGGCGGAATATTATAGTATGAGAAATACGACGAATAGAGGCACTGAACGTGTACACCCAGGCGGATACCGAGAAATGTCATTAGTTCGAGATAACATTAGGAATGAGTTGGTTGCTACCGGTCTGCGCTAATTTGTATTTATATCTGTAACTGTATTTGTACTGGTATCTGTATTAGAAATTGTATTTGTATTTGTATTTGTATTTGCCAAATCATATCTATTTATATGTTATTTTAAAAATACCACGCTCAGATACCACGCTCAAATACCCCGTTCGCAGCTAAAAACACATTCCCCGTTCGTTACAGTACCACGCTCAAATCCCACGCTCAAATACCCCACTCGCGTTGGTTAAGAACGCACCCTAAGGATGGTGTATTATGCAAATTTTGGAAGCATTTTGATAATTTGATAGGTTGTCCAAGAAATTGGATATGTTGGCATATAGCATTTCTGGTGATTTAAGTATTTTCAATGCAAGACAAGATTCGGCCTTCAAATCAGTGTGATCAACCATACATTTCACTCATGCCATCCTTCTTTACTTAGTGTCTATCTGCACATTTCTTGTATTAAAGGAACTTCCATTATTCCTGTAACAACCCGTAAAATGCGAGCCAGTTTGAAATTTTTATTTTGGCAATTTTAGCGAATTCTGATTATTTAACATGAATTATTTTAAATAATATCGACGAGAAATTTATTTTGAATATAATTCGAACGTATATATTATACGCGTCGTCGTTAGAATATAAATATTTATATATAATTATAAATAGAATTGAAAATGGCGCGGTAGTTCGATAATTCGATTTCAAACTTCAATTGAATGTACCGGGTGCAAAACAATCCGGATTTTAGTGAAACCAAAAATAATGGAATCTAATAGTGAATATCTTTCCAACGAATCCGAAAAATCAAGATTTCATATCGGGAATCAAAAGATATGTCCAGTTGAAAATTCTGAATAGTCGCTATGGAATTCAGGCCCTTAAAAATGGACATTTTGCAAATGACCTCGGATTTCGACGAAACCACTTTTGTTGGGTCCGTGATGTAAAGTTATTGCTAGATTCCAAATTTCATAATTTTTCGAATCAATATGTGAGCGTGGCAAAGGAAAATGCGTTTGACCAGTTTCAGTTGATTTTAATCGACTGGAAATTGGCCATTTTTCAAACGGTCTCAGAATTCGACGAAACTAGTTTTGTTAGGACCGTATCGTCAATACGAAGCTAGAAAATATTTTTCGAGAATTTTTAGAGTTAGTATGTGACCCTGGTAATTTGAAATGTACGTTTAAAATTCAATATAAAGAACTATACTTTAAATTCAACGGAAACTGATTGTAACAATCAAATCAGCTTGCGATACATATCCCATTGTGTTCGGAATGGGGGTAAAACGCTATGGACGACAGGCGGTGGGCCTCGTTTTGTGATCGAAAATAAAAGTTGCTTTTTGGCGAAAGATAGATTAATTAAATAATAAATAAAATAAAATAAACCCCCTCTTTTCTCTTATACATCAGTCAAAGCCCCCCCGTCATTCGTGGATCTGAGGGAAAAAAAAAAAAAAAAAAAAAAAGGGTTCCACGATCACCTCCAGTCGACGCAATCGTGAGCCACCGCATCGGAGCTCCGCCCAGGCCGACCTCCACCGCGGCGTCGCCCCTCCGTTCATCTTGCACCCCCTCTCCTCGTGAAACCGTAGAACCGCCCACATCTCCGGCCACCAACAACCTGCTGAATCGATACAACCCCCAAACCCCGACCCTCCGCCACCGTCTAAGCCTCCGCCTGACCCCCAATACCCCTCCGACCATCAGCTCCAGTTCGACGCAGCAGGAATCGATTAAAGGTGCGTTTTTTTTTTTTTATATAAAACTAGTTTTTCCTATCAGTTTCTTTAATTTATATAAAGCATAGTAAATCTGAACATACTTTAATTTAAAACATTTTTTTTTTAATCAGTTTTAATTAGGTATAAAACATTATTTTTAAAATAGTAAAGACCACATTTTTTTTTAAAAATAGAAATATACTTTGTTTTAAAATACAATTGCTTTGAAAATAAATATGTTTTTTAAATAAAATTAGCTTTGTTTTGAAATGGTTATCGTAAGTATAAAAATTCGATTTTTATATAGATGATAGCATAGAAAAAAATTCGATTTTTAAGTATTGAACTTTGAAATAAAAATTCGATTTTTAAGTATTGAACTTTGAAATAAAAATTCGATTTTTAAGTATTGAACTTCGAAAGAAAAATTCGATTTTTATATATTGAACTTCGAAATAAAATGTGATTTTTATATATTGAATAACATAGTAAAAAATTCGATTTTTATGAATATTGAATAGCGAAGTAAAAATGTGATTTTTACGTATGTAGTGAAAGCAGCAACGAAAGCGACAAGAAGACGAAATAGACGAAGATTTACATAAAGGAAGAGTCGTGTGAGTGGATAGCTATATGTGAGGATTTCTCACTCTTCAATTTCGTTTTATAATTTTATATATATGTGTTGAAAGTGGAAGTGAATTGCTATATATAAATATCTATATATATATATATATACGCCCCTCGTCCACAAACCATGGACGATATTTATTGGTTGAAATTGTTGTGAAAATTGATATATAGCGAAGTGAAATAACATATATATGAAGAGTGAAATTTATATATATATATAGCGAAGTGAATATCGAATATATTGAAAGTGAAAATATTCGAATTGAAAACAATGTATATGAAATATTCGAATTGAAAACGATATATATATATGTATGAAATGAAAACAATGTATATGAAATATTCGAATTGAAAACGATATATATATATATATATGAAGTGAAAACGATATATATATTGAAAGTGAAAATATCGAATATATCGAAAGTGAAAATATTGAATATATTGAAAGTGAAAATATCGAATATATTGAAAGTGAAAATATTCGAATTGAAAACAATGTATATGAAATATTCGAATTGAAAACGATATATATATATGTATGAAATGAAAACAATGTATATGAAATATTCGAATTGAAAACGATATATATATATATATATGAAGTGAAAACGATATATATATTGAAAGTGAAAATATCGAATATATCGAAAGTGAAAATATTGAATATATTGAAAGTGAAAATATCGAATATATCGAAAGTGAAAATATTGAATATATTGAAAGTGAAAATATTGAATATATTGAAAGTGAAAGTATCGAATATATTGAAAATGAATATATCGTATATATTGAAAATGAATGTATCGAATGTATTGAATATGAAAATATCGTATATAGTGAAAGGTGAATATATATATATATATATATGAATTGAAAACGATGTATATGAAATATATATATGAATTGAAAACGATGTATATGAAATATATGTATGAATTGAAAACGATATATATATATATATGAATTGAAAACGATGTATATGAAATATTCGAATTGAAAACGATGTATATGAAATATTCGAATTGAATTGAATAGAAAACGAATTCGAATTGAATTGAATAGAAAACGAATTCGAATTGAATTGAATAGAAAACGAATTCGAATTGAATTGAATAGAAAACGAATTCGAATTGAATTGAATAGAAAACGAATTCGAATTGAATTGAATAGAAAACGAATTCGAATTGAATTGAATAGAAAACGAATTCGAATTGAATTGAATAGAAAACGAATTCGAATTGAATTGAATTGAAAATTGAATTGAATAGAAAACGAATTCGAATTGAATTGAATAGAAAACGAATTCGAATTGAATTGAATAGAAAACGAATTCGAATTGAATTGAATAGAAAACGAATTCGAATTGAATTGAAAATTGAATTGAATAGAAAACGAATTCGAATTGAATTGAATAGAAAATGAATTCGAATTGAATTGAATAGAAAATGAATTCGAATTGAATTGAATAGAAAACGAATTCGAATTGAATTGAATAGAAAATGAATTCGAAATGAATTGAATTGAAAACGAATTCGAATTGAATTGAATAGAAAATGAATTCGAATTGAATTGAATAGAAAATGAATTCGAATTGAATTGAATAGAAAACGAATTCGAATTGAATTGAATAGAAAACGAATTCGAATTGAATTGAATTGAAAATTGAATTGAATAGAAAACGAATTCGAATTGAATAGAAAACGAATTCGAATTGAATTGAATAGAAAACGAATTCGAATTGAATTGAATAGAAAACGAATTCGAATTGAATTGAATAGAAAACGAATTCGAATTGAATTGAATAGAAAACGAATTCGAATTGAATTGAATTGAAAATTGAATTGAATAGAAAACGAATTCGAATTGAATTGAATTGAAAATTGAATTGAATAGAAAACGAATTCGAATTGAATTGAATAGAAAACGAATTCGAATTGAATTGAATAGAAAACGAATTCGAATTGAATTGAATAGAAAACGAATTCGAATTGAATTGAATAGAAAACGAATTCGAATTGAATTGAATAGAAAACGAATTCGAATTGAATTGAATTGAAAATTGAATTGAATAGAAAACGAATTCGAATTGAATTGAATAGAAAACGAATTCGAATTGAATTGAATAGAAAACGAATTCGAATTGAATTGAATAGAAAACGAATTCGAATTGAATTGAATAGAAAACGAATTCGAATTGAATTGAATAGAAAACGAATTCGAATTGAATTGAAATTTGAATTGAATAGAAATGAATTCAAATTTAATTGAAATTTGAATTGAATAGAAATGAATTTTAAAACGAATTTATAAAGAAGAATTCAATTTTGATTTGAATTGAAATAGAAGTTGAAATTGCTTTTGAAACGAATTTAAAACTATTTATATAATTCGTTTTAAATAGGAATCGACGAAATATATATTATATATATTATATATATAATATAATGGCCTGAATAGAACGCGCCGCGCCGCGGCAGTTCGTGAATTTCGACCATTTATTCCAAACGGACATTACGGGAGATCCGACCGTCGGATTCTCCTAAAACCGGAACCGTTGGGTTCGTATCGAAAAGAGCTTTCTAACGAATATTAGAAATTCAAAATCTAACGGTTGGATTTGGAGATACGTCCAAATCAAATTCGAAAAAGGTCGCTGTAAGTGCAGTTCGATGGCCATTGTTGGAAATCGACTGTACGGGCCTTGATAAAATTATTAAAAATATCAATAATTTGTGTAAAATCATAAGAAATGATTTGGGAAAAATTGGGGTGAAAAACTCCATATTTGAAAAGATAAAAATAGATTTTTATCGAAATGAACCAGTTTTGAACTAAATTTAAAACCCAATCATTTTTAAATAAATGAATTAGATTTAAAAAGGGGTTTTAAATAATCGAATTTCTAATATATTTGATTTAATTTGAAATGGGTTTATCGTGAACAGTGTTTAAATAACACTAGTTCTTTAACCCGATAACAAATAGAATGTGATTTGGGTTTGTCGTGAACTGTGTTTTAAATAACACCTAGTTCTTTAACCCAGTAAAAGGAGTTTTATTGAATCTGCAATTAGATTGAAATTCGAATTGATAATCTAAATTACCAAATTTAGAAGATGAGCGAGAATGGAGTATCACCAGTTTTGCTCCAAAGCGATAGTTAAATCTTTAATTAGATTTGAACGTGAAATGGTAATTAATTTTACCGATAACACCACGGTGTTAGATATGGAGTATTACCAGTTTTGCTTCATGGGATGAATAGGTTGGGATTGGGAAATAAAATAAATAATTACTTCGTTACGGTTCGCTAATCTCGACTAGTTGGAAAAACCATAATTTGGTTTTAAATGACATCCAAAGGAAGATTACAGGATAAATTTTAAAGAATTTATCTTGGATAAAATTAATGGGAACCTTTCCCTAAGAATGTGGAATTTAGTAACTAGCTGTAGGTTGGCTAAGAAGAATGGTTTCCTGGGTATTGATCTGATGTTGGTTTCGGCCTTCGGGGTTAATGTTTAGGAAATTATTCTCTTGCTAATTTGCGGTTAGTGACTAATGAATTGTAATGAGGCGTATGTTGTGTTTGTGTAACATTTGTTTTCAATATACGCGGGTTATTCGGAAAGACCGGGTTTACACCCATTCTGAATAACCGATTCGACGATAAGTCGAAGATGAAGACGGTGGTCGAAGACCGGAAGTTTTCACATCGTTTGGGTAATTACTGACGATCCTGATTGGGCTGTACACCCAAGAGGATGGAAATAGTTGGTGGTCGTCCAGACGTACTTGGAGATGGATGGATATGCGAGGAAAGTGCCTCCGGTTTCGTTCAGACCCAGAACGGACTTGTAAATGGATTGTGTGTCTGACACTGGATTTTATTCTATGTTGATTGATTTCTATTAAATATATATCTGCTTGGCGGCGGAGAATTTATTCTCTTGCTTAACGCCCTTCTCTGAGACGTACGAGCTTAGAGGTTATATATCGATAGATATCAATCGCATGGCATGAATTGCCTGTGTGGCATGCTGAGTTGCATGGATCAAGGCTTTTGTTGAAAAGCAAAGTCTTGTGGTTGATGATCAAAGCATAACCTACGTGGTAGCTTTGTGTATAGCGTGTATTCGCGAGCCTCACACCTCGGTATGAGTTAAAAACGGGATACGGACTGCAGGGAGAGCGCACGTTTCTTTCTAGCTTTGGTGGTGTCAGTGACTTACCAGCCCTGACATTTATATATACTTTTCACCTTTGTGGTTGTTGGATGAGGCGCCTCGATTATAGGTCTGTAAGGACCGGGAAACGTGTGTTCAGGAATTGCCAATCCTCTAACGTAAGTGAGGACCGGCCCTGAAGCATCCAGGGGTTACCCAGTGTGCGTAATCCCGGGGACATTTGCTAGAGTGTCTCGAACGCGGAGAGGAGCTTGCCCCTTGCCTCGACTCATGACGGAAATCCAATTTCCAATACGTGTATCGCGGTTTTAATTGTAGAACTAGTATGGCGACATGATATATGGTACCCATGCCGTCTATGATTTATACTTATGATTGAAATTGTTTTGACACTATACACTTATTATAGTATCAAATGATTTGTTTAAAACGTACCAAGCATGTTTGGCTATTATAAGGGAAAACCCTATCCCCCGGCTCGCGTTGCATTGTATGATAGGACCTGGGTCTTATAATAGCTTCATTTTTCGAAAAAGCATTGCGTTGTTTATTCTATGCACTAGTATTCTTGGGAGGAAACCCGTTCCGTGTTATGCGGCGTGGTCCCTTGAATTACCATCTTTTAAAATAAAGTTTTAAATAACTGTTTTAGTTCTCACACCAGTCACATGACTGACCTGGAGTTTATTGTTTTAACCTAAACTCTGGGTGCCCCTATTTTCCGCACGGGCAGCTAGTAGTTTTGGTTTTGCAGATTTATATTCACAGGATCCTGGTTTACAGCTGGAATGATATCCGGAAAGCTCTGTATCCGTATATCACCTTCAGTTGTGCTTTATATTATTTTTCCGCTGCTATGTAATTTATTGTAATCTCTGATATTTCTGTGTAATATTTATTCAATTATACTCTGTATATTCTTGTATCTGATGGAATTGTTGTAATATACAATGAAATGTTCTTCTGTTTGTGTTCTGATTTGTCCTGTTCTCAACGTTCAGGGGTTTCGAACGGTCTAGATCGGTTTAACGACTGATTCGGATCGAGCGAAATTCCAGGCCGTCACATTTGGTATCAGAGCTTTGGTTAAACTCAAATCTTTGGGGTACAACTTATTAGAACTGAACAAAAGACTCATCAGATGTAGGATTAGTAATGTCCTATAAAAGAATCCTCATTAGAGATAGAATCAGTAGCATTCTAGAGTGAGTGACTCGTTAGAGATGGGGTTAGAAATGCCCTAGAATGAGTCGAGAGTTATTTGTTTATGAATAACGTATTTGTGATTATATATAATCTGATTTTAGAAAATATGATTTTAAATATATAAAATTATATATTTGAAAATATAATCAATTAATTGATTGATGTTTGTGTTGTTGGTTTATTTGTTTGATAATTTTTAACCATTTAGCCAATTGAACCAAATAGTAAACTGTATTGAAAATTGGTCGCATTTGCTTGCATATACATATACTTACTTTGAACAGGTCATAGCAAGGAGGCTAGAGCAGAGAATAAAATTTGTTTGCCCGACAAATAGGTACATGTTTACTACATAATTTCCTGTTTTGTTTGGGTGATGATGATTTTGTGAGCCTATTGGCTAGCCGCTTGGCTTTTTCTTTTTCTTTTTGAGATCTGAAGGACCGGGGAAGCTATTTGAAATTCCCCGATGCTCCCGGTGCAGGGGAGGTTATGGCGAAATTTTTCAAAAATTTAGGGTGTTAGACAAATTTTTGAAATTTTGAAAATTCTCAGAAACTAAAGAGTTGGAGAATGGAAGCCAGATCGAACGTAGAGTTGAATAATCAAACCACTTTCGACTTTGTTCCTTTTCGGGGACGAAAAGTTTTAAGTGGGGGAGATTGTAACAACCCGTAAAATGCGAGCCAGTTTGAAATTTTTATTTTGGCAATTTTAGCGAATTCTGATTATTTAACATGAATTATTTTAAATAATATCGACGAGAAATTTATTTTGAATATAATTCGAACGTATATATTATACGCGTCGTCGTTAGAATATAAATATTTATATATAATTATAAATAGAATTGAAAATGGCGCGGTAGTTCGATAATTCGATTTCAAACTTCAATTGAATGTACCGGGTGCAAAACAATCCGGATTTTAGTGAAACCAAAAATAATGGAATCTAATAGTGAATATCTTTCCAACGAATCCGAAAAATCAAGATTTCATATCGGGAATCAAAAGATATGTCCAGTTGAAAATTCTGAATAGTCGCTATGGAATTCAGGCCCTTAAAAATGGACATTTTGCAAATGACCTCGGATTTCGACGAAACCACTTTTGTTGGGTCCGTGATGTAAAGTTATTGCTAGATTCCAAATTTCATAATTTTTCGAATCAATATGTGAGCGTGGCAAAGGAAAATGCGTTTGACCAGTTTCAGTTGATTTTAATCGACTGGAAATTGGCCATTTTTCAAACGGTCTCAGAATTCGACGAAACTAGTTTTGTTAGGACCGTATCGTCAATACGAAGCTAGAAAATATTTTTCGAGAATTTTTAGAGTTAGTATGTGACCCTGGTAATTTGAAATGTACGTTTAAAATTCAATATAAAGAACTATACTTTAAATTCAACGGAAACTGATTGTAACAATCAAATCAGCTTGCGATACATATCCCATTGTGTTCGGAATGGGGGTAAAACGCTATGGACGACAGGCGGTGGGCCTCGTTTTGTGATCGAAAATAAAAGTTGCTTTTTGGCGAAAGATAGATTAATTAAATAATAAATAAAATAAAATAAACCCCCTCTTTTCTCTTATACATCAGTCAAAGCCCCCCCGTCATTCGTGGATCTGAGGGAAAAATAAATAAAAAAAAAAAAAGGGTTCCACGATCACCTCCAGTCGACGCAATCGTGAGCCACCGCATCGGAGCTCCGCCCAGGCCGACCTCCACCGCGGCGTCGCCCCTCCGTTCATCTTGCACCCCCTCTCCTCGTGAAACCGTAGAACCGCCCACATCTCCGGCCACCAACAACCTGCTGAATCGATACAACCCCCAAACCCCGACCCTCCGCCACCGTCTAAGCCTCCGCCTGACCCCCAATACCCCTCCGACCATCAGCTCCAGTTCGACGCAGCAGGAATCGATTAAAGGTGCGTTTTTTTTTTTTATATAAAACTAGTTTTTCCTATCAGTTTCTTTAATTTATATAAAGCATAGTAAATCTGAACATACTTTAATTTAAAACATTTTTTTTTAATCAGTTTTAATTAGGTATAAAACATTATTTTTAAAATAGTAAAGACCACATTTTTTTTTAAAAATAGAAATATACTTTGTTTTAAAATACAATTGCTTTGAAAATAAATATGTTTTTTAAATAAAATTAGCTTTGTTTTGAAATGGTTATCGTAAGTATAAAAATTCGATTTTTATATAGATGATAGCATAGAAAAAAATTCGATTTTTAAGTATTGAACTTTGAAATAAAAATTCGATTTTTAAGTATTGAACTTTGAAATAAAAATTCGATTTTTAAGTATTGAACTTCGAAAGAAAAATTCGATTTTTATATATTGAACTTCGAAATAAAATGTGATTTTTATATATTGAATAACATAGTAAAAAATTCGATTTTTATGAATATTGAATAGCGAAGTAAAAATGTGATTTTTACGTATGTAGTGAAAGCAGCAACGAAAGCGACAAGAAGACGAAATAGACGAAGATTTACATAAAGGAAGAGTCGTGTGAGTGGATAGCTATATGTGAGGATTTCTCACTCTTCAATTTCGTTTTATAATTTTATATATATGTGTTGAAAGTGGAAGTGAATTGCTATATATAAATATCTATATATATATATATACGCCCCTCGTCCACAAACCATGGACGATATTTATTGGTTGAAATTGTTGTGAAAATTGATATATAGCGAAGTGAAATAACATATATATGAAGAGTGAAATTTATATATATATATAGCGAAGTGAATATCGAATATATTGAAAGTGAAAATATTCGAATTGAAAACAATGTATATGAAATATTCGAATTGAAAACGATATATATATATGTATGAAATGAAAACAATGTATATGAAATATTCGAATTGAAAACGATATATATATATATATGAAGTGAAAACGATATATATATTGAAAGTGAAAATATCGAATATATCGAAAGTGAAAATATTGAATATATTGAAAGTGAAAATATCGAATATATTGAAAGTGAAAATATTCGAATTGAAAACAATGTATATGAAATATTCGAATTGAAAACGATATATATATATGTATGAAATGAAAACAATGTATATGAAATATTCGAATTGAAAACGATATATATATATATATATGAAGTGAAAACGATATATATATTGAAAGTGAAAATATCGAATATATCGAAAGTGAAAATATTGAATATATTGAAAGTGAAAATATCGAATATATCGAAAGTGAAAATATTGAATATATTGAAAGTGAAAATATTGAATATATTGAAAGTGAAAGTATCGAATATATTGAAAATGAATATATCGTATATATTGAAAATGAATGTATCGAATGTATTGAATATGAAAATATCGTATATAGTGAAAGGTGAATATATATATATATATATATATGAATTGAAAACGATGTATATGAAATATATATATGAATTGAAAACGATGTATATGAAATATATGTATGAATTGAAAACGATATATATATATATATGAATTGAAAACGATGTATATGAAATATTCGAATTGAAAACGATGTATATGAAATATTCGAATTGAATTGAATAGAAAACGAATTCGAATTGAATTGAATAGAAAACGAATTCGAATTGAATTGAATAGAAAACGAATTCGAATTGAATTGAATAGAAAACGAATTCGAATTGAATTGAATAGAAAACGAATTCGAATTGAATTGAATAGAAAACGAATTCGAATTGAATTGAATAGAAAACGAATTCGAATTGAATTGAATAGAAAACGAATTCGAATTGAATTGAATTGAAAATTGAATTGAATAGAAAACGAATTCGAATTGAATTGAATAGAAAACGAATTCGAATTGAATTGAATAGAAAACGAATTCGAATTGAATTGAATAGAAAACGAATTCGAATTGAATTGAAAATTGAATTGAATAGAAAACGAATTCGAATTGAATTGAATAGAAAATGAATTCGAATTGAATTGAATAGAAAATGAATTCGAATTGAATTGAATAGAAAACGAATTCGAATTGAATTGAATAGAAAATGAATTCGAAATGAATTGAATTGAAAACGAATTCGAATTGAATTGAATAGAAAATGAATTCGAATTGAATTGAATAGAAAATGAATTCGAATTGAATTGAATAGAAAACGAATTCGAATTGAATTGAATAGAAAACGAATTCGAATTGAATTGAATTGAAAATTGAATTGAATAGAAAACGAATTCGAATTGAATTGAATAGAAAACGAATTCGAATTGAATTGAATAGAAAACGAATTCGAATTGAATTGAATAGAAAACGAATTCGAATTGAATTGAATAGAAAACGAATTCGAATTGAATTGAATAGAAAACGAATTCGAATTGAATTGAATTGAAAATTGAATTGAATAGAAAACGAATTCGAATTGAATTGAATTGAAAATTGAATTGAATAGAAAACGAATTCGAATTGAATTGAATAGAAAACGAATTCGAATTGAATTGAATAGAAAACGAATTCGAATTGAATTGAATAGAAAACGAATTCGAATTGAATTGAATAGAAAACGAATTCGAATTGAATTGAATTGAAAATTGAATTGAATAGAAAACGAATTTGAATTGAATTGAATAGAAAACGAATTCGAATTGAATTGAATAGAAAACGAATTCGAATTGAATTGAATAGAAAACGAATTCGAATTGAATTGAATAGAAAACGAATTCGAATTGAATTGAATAGAAAACGAATTCGAATTGAATTGAAATTTGAATTGAATAGAAATGAATTCAAATTTAATTGAAATTTGAATTGAATAGAAATGAATTTTAAAACGAATTTATAAAGAAGAATTCAATTTTGATTTGAATTGAAATAGAAGTTGAAATTGCTTTTGAAACGAATTTAAAACTATTTATATAATTCGTTTTAAATAGGAATCGACGAAATATATATTATATATATTATATATATAATATAATGGCCTGAATAGAACGCGCCGCGCCGCGGCAGTTCGTGAATTTCGACCATTTATTCCAAACGGACATTACGGGAGATCCGACCGTCGGATTCTCCTAAAACCGGAACCGTTGGGTTCGTATCGAAAAGAGCTTTCTAACGAATATTAGAAATTCAAAATCTAACGGTTGGATTTGGAGATACGTCCAAATCAAATTCGAAAAAGGTCGCTGTAAGTGCAGTTCGATGGCCATTGTTGGAAATCGACTGTACGGGCCTTGATAAAATTATTAAAAATATCAATAATTTGTGTAAAATCATAAGAAATGATTTGGGAAAAATTGGGGTGAAAAACTCCATATTTGAAAAGATAAAAATAGATTTTTATCGAAATGAACCAGTTTTGAACTAAATTTAAAACCCAATCATTTTTAAATAAATGAATTAGATTTAAAAAGGGGTTTTAAATAATCGAATTTCTAATATATTTGATTTAATTTGAAATGGGTTTATCGTGAACAGTGTTTAAATAACACTAGTTCTTTAACCCGATAACAAATAGAATGTGATTTGGGTTTGTCGTGAACTGTGTTTTAAATAACACCTAGTTCTTTAACCCAGTAAAAGGAGTTTTATTGAATCTGCAATTAGATTGAAATTCGAATTGATAATCTAAATTACCAAATTTAGAAGATGAGCGAGAATGGAGTATCACCAGTTTTGCTCCAAAGCGATAGTTAAATCTTTAATTAGATTTGAACGTGAAATGGTAATTAATTTTACCGATAACACCACGGTGTTAGATATGGAGTATTACCAGTTTTGCTTCATGGGATGAATAGGTTGGGATTGGGAAATAAAATAAATAATTACTTCGTTACGGTTCGCTAATCTCGACTAGTTGGAAAAACCATAATTTGGTTTTAAATGACATCCAAAGGAAGATTACAGGATAAATTTTAAAGAATTTATCTTGGATAAAATTAATGGGAACCTTTCCCTAAGAATGTGGAATTTAGTAACTAGCTGTAGGTTGGCTAAGAAGAATGGTTTCCTGGGTATTGATCTGATGTTGGTTTCGGCCTTCGGGGTTAATGTTTAGGAAATTATTCTCTTGCTAATTTGCGGTTAGTGACTAATGAATTGTAATGAGGCGTATGTTGTGTTTGTGTAACATTTGTTTTCAATATACGCGGGTTATTCGGAAAGACCGGGTTTACACCCATTCTGAATAACCGATTCGACGATAAGTCGAAGATGAAGACGGTGGTCGAAGACCGGAAGTTTTCACATCGTTTGGGTAATTACTGACGATCCTGATTGGGCTGTACACCCAAGAGGATGGAAATAGTTGGTGGTCGTCCAGACGTACTTGGAGATGGATGGATATGCGAGGAAAGTGCCTCCGGTTTCGTTCAGACCCAGAACGGACTTGTAAATGGATTGTGTGTCTGACACTGGATTTTATTCTATGTTGATTGATTTCTATTAAATATATATCTGCTTGGCGGCGGAGAATTTATTCTCTTGCTTAACGCCCTTCTCTGAGACGTACGAGCTTAGAGGTTATATATCGATAGATATCAATCGCATGGCATGAATTGCCTGTGTGGCATGCTGAGTTGCATGGATCAAGGCTTTTGTTGAAAAGCAAAGTCTTGTGGTTGATGATCAAAGCATAACCTACGTGGTAGCTTTGTGTATAGCGTGTATTCGCGAGCCTCACACCTCGGTATGAGTTAAAAACGGGATACGGACTGCAGGGAGAGCGCACGTTTCTTTCTAGCTTTGGTGGTGTCAGTGACTTACCAGCCCTGACATTTATATATACTTTTCACCTTTGTGGTTGTTGGATGAGGCGCCTCGATTATAGGTCTGTAAGGACCGGGAAACGTGTGTTCAGGAATTGCCAATCCTCTAACGTAAGTGAGGACCGGCCCTGAAGCATCCAGGGGTTACCCAGTGTGCGTAATCCCGGGGACATTTGCTAGAGTGTCTCGAACGCGGAGAGGAGCTTGCCCCTTGCCTCGACTCATGACGGAAATCCAATTTCCAATACGTGTATCGCGGTTTTAATTGTAGAACTAGTATGGCGACATGATATATGGTACCCATGCCGTCTATGATTTATACTTATGATTGAAATTGTTTTGACACTATACACTTATTATAGTATCAAATGATTTGTTTAAAACGTACCAAGCATGTTTGGCTATTATAAGGGAAAACCCTATCCCCCGGCTCGCGTTGCATTGTATGATAGGACCTGGGTCTTATAATAGCTTCATTTTTCGAAAAAGCATTGCGTTGTTTATTCTATGCACTAGTATTCTTGGGAGGAAACCCGTTCCGTGTTATGCGGCGTGGTCCCTTGAATTACCATCTTTTAAAATAAAGTTTTAAATAACTGTTTTAGTTCTCACACCAGTCACATGACTGACCTGGAGTTTATTGTTTTAACCTAAACTCTGGGTGCCCCTATTTTCCGCACGGGCAGCTAGTAGTTTTGGTTTTGCAGATTTATATTCACAGGATCCTGGTTTACAGCTGGAATGATATCCGGAAAGCTCTGTATCCGTATATCACCTTCAGTTGTGCTTTATATTATTTTTCCGCTGCTATGTAATTTATTGTAATCTCTGATATTTCTGTGTAATATTTATTCAATTATACTCTGTATATTCTTGTATCTGATGGAATTGTTGTAATATACAATGAAATGTTCTTCTGTTTGTGTTCTGATTTGTCCTGTTCTCAACGTTCAGGGGTTTCGAACGGTCTAGATCGGTTTAACGACTGATTCGGATCGAGCGAAATTCCAGGCCGTCACAATTCCATAGGTATGAGTCATTAATCTCCTGTACGTACCATGTTTTCTCCATGTAACTTATGATGTGGCTCTATTATCGTTCAATCCACACATCGGTTTCATTACAATGCAAGCCAAAACCTAACAGTTCCATCCCACATCATCAATTCCACACTGTAGGTATGGATTTTGAGGCACCTTTATGCAGTAGGAGTTTGTTGACACCACATTCTGTGGTGTCAACATGACTCTATCCACCGATTGGTGGATAGAAGAACCCATATGGAGCCCTCTGAATTACAACAATCGGTGGTCGAGGTCACCGTGACACTACAGAATGTGGTGTCAACAAACTCGTAACGGTCTTTAAATCTATTAGTCTTCCATAGGGTCTGTAATGTCCCATATTTTAGTGGTCAGATATTTAAATTATTTTATTATTTTAAATGTTGAATTTGGAATATTAGTGATTTTTAATATTTAATTCGTTTAATAAAACGAAGATTTAATGTATAAATTTATATTTATATTAAAACGAGCTCAAAATGGCGCGGTAATTCATAGTTTACGATTTGAACTTCATTTGAATATACCAGATCGGTTTTAATTCGGATTTCGGTGAAACAAGAAACATTAGAATCTAATTGGCTATAATTTTTATATGAAAGAGAAAAATCGAGATTTCATGTTATTAATTGTTCATTATGTCCAAATCGAAATTTAAAATAGTCGCTATGGAAATCGTTATTGAAATATAATGTTTATTTAATATATTTTAAAAAGGATTTTTTTCATTTAACTCAGAATTTATAATACTGAGTTGTACAGTCCATATATATTATATATTTGGAGTTATATGATAAATATATTTGGATATATACGTTAGTAATACTTTATTATTATTTATTTATTTAATTGTTTGGAATTTATTTATATAATATCGATATTTTATTAGTTGTAAGAACAGTTATTTTTCAAACGACCTTCGTCTTCGACGAAATGATTTTTTCTGGAATACGTATCATTAGTTATTGCTAAAATTCCAGTTTGGAGTCAGTTGGAGTTGTTTTAACGGTGTGCAATATCTTACAATTTACGTATATAGCGGTATAAATTAACTAACTGTATTAAATATAAATTATAATAAAAGCTTCCATATTAAGTAATAAAATAGTATAATATAAAACGCTAACCCCTAAGAAAATTAAAGGTACATACCTACCTAAAAATGTCTTCGCAAACGCAGACCTTACTGCCTAACCTAAGAACGTCCTTCACGCACCCAATATTCTTTTGAAATTCACATGCTGGGCGGAACAAAATAGTCTACTCTATCATAAAATAAATAAATAGAGGAGCATCCTATAGTAAAAACGTACACAGCTATGACAATACAAAACACTTTGCACTTGGCCAAATATGCCCTGTAACTAATCTATACTATACATAAAAATGAAAATATAAAAATATTCTAACTTCAAGTTTAAGTCATGATATGTATTACCCTACCCTACACCTACCAAATTAACATATCAAAACGTATGGACTTTTTAGAACACACACATGCTAGTTGTCTCTCTACACTTGAGCTTACCCTATGTGTTATCAAAACAAAAACTTGATAATCCTATTCTAATACAAGAGTACAACACACCAAAATGTAAACGGTGCCAATAAAACCAACACAGCTACACTAAAAAGCTATTCACAGGCTACCGTGTACCACAAACCGTGATGCACAAGGAATTCTTTGTTAGCTTCATGTTTGTGCTATATACTAGTCAGAATTGAACTGATCTGTTCCCAACCTGATCTTGTTTATGTGTTGTTTTAAACTCTAATTTCAGCCTTTCTTTGTTTTTGTTCATTTTTGCTTTGGTAAATATTATACCTGTTCTACCAGCCGTCTTTGACCTGAAATATACATGTATTGTCCTAATTTTTTTGATCTCTCTGGTCATGATTGCCTTTCAATTTTAATCACCTGCATATGCATGTTTGTCCATTGTACATGTATTCCTGTTCTAAGTGGATTTATACGTCTGCTCCATCTGTTTTTCTGGTGCATGTTAACTCTGAATTCTGGGTTTGTTGTGACATTTGACTTGTCCTAATTGGTTTTGCTATATATTTCAACTTTTCCAGTGTGCATGAAATTAAGGAGCATTACATCTTAAGTAGAAATATCTACCTCTAAACACTTTTAAATTACGTACAAATTTTTAATTCGAATAAAATTATATGCATATGTAAAACAAATATGTAAACCAAGATATGAGTTTACATCTAGTTCTAGTAGTGGAAACATAATTATGCTAGTGGTCACGAAAATAATTTAATCTTTCTTGTAGTACTAGGTAAAAAGGGTTGTCCTTACATCTAGTTTTGGATTGGAAAGTGTGAACTCTATTACTTTTTGAAAAACCTTTCTCCGATACCAATTGTTAGGATTTGCGGAATGGATCGTTAAGGCAAAACAAACACTGGAGGGGGGGAGAATAGTATTTTTGAGAAATTAAACAAAATCTAAAATTATATGAACTACTATATGAATCAAATACTACAGAAACAATCACAGACACAAAATCAAACACAAATGCAAAGATAAATAAAAATAAAGTACAAAAAAGGAAAGAACACACCGGATTTTATACTGGTTCGGGATTGCTCCTACGTCCAGTCTCATACAACGCTGGATTGTGCAGAGTTTTATTACTATATCAATATCCAATTACAACCCTCCTTGATTTCACGACTACAAGGGATACCACACACACACACTTGATTAAGTATACTTTCTTTGATTTCACGGCTACAAAGGATACCACCGTTACCCGCCCTTGATTTCATGGGTACAAGGGATACCACTGATTCCTTTTCACAACCTAAACAATTACAAATAGCCTTATAACTCTTCAATATCCCTTGATTTAGAGAGAAATGAGTATAGAGTGTAGAGAGAATAAGATTAGTGAAAACAGAATTGAATTCGGCCGAGTATAGTGTAGAAATCATAAAAATAATGAAAAGTAATGTTGTTATGAAAGAGAGTGGAAAGGGAGAAGAATAAGTAATTAAAAATTCGAAATCAACCCCTTTTTATAATGTGTGAAAGGTTGCAACGTCTCAAAACCGTCATAAATAGTGAAAAGACACTTCCTTTCAAATTTGAAAAAATGACAGTTATATGTCGACAAGTATTTATATGTATGTCGACATATATATGTATAAAATTGAAATTTGAACATTTTTCAAGTGTTTTGATATAAATATAATTATGGAAATTCTTGTATAAAAATATAGTGTTGTAAATAAATATTATAAAGTAGAAAATGATATAGAAACATAAATATAAACTATATAAATATATTTATACAATTATAGAGTTTAAAATTTAAATATAAAATAAATATTTAAAACTTATAAAATATAAACTTATAAAACGTAAGTTTAAAATCAAATAAAAATAGAAAATAAAGTAGAGAAGAAAGAAATTGAAGATAGAATCTAAAAACGGAATTTGAAAATCAGAATTTGAATTTAAACATGGAGTGCTATTTAGAGTCTTACATAGTCTAGACTCTATAACTATATTTATCTTAAACTCTTGAAATCTTGAATACTCATGAGTCTTGAAACATCTCTGAACTCTAAATCTCTAACATCTTTAAACTGTATAGTCTTCAGTAATAATTCCTGTATATAAATCCTTTATATGTATGTATGTGTGTGTGTATATATATATTCTTGACAAAAGTGTTAGTATATATTTTATAATTAAGTAATATTGAAATAAGGTTGTTATCATCAAAACTCCATTCTCCAGCAAATAATCCAATTCTTCTTTGGTTAGTAATTAGACCTTATCAATAGAAGTACTTAAATAGAATTATGTTTTAGGCTTAAATTTTCCTTTGGGAGACTTAATTCATGGCTTCTTTGAGTTCGACAGTAGTTCCTCATCTTTTCTAGTTATTGCTTTGCTTCTAAGATTTATGTGGGTCCCGTAATTGGATACAAATCTTTCTTTAAATATTTTATCTCTTTCACATTCCCTCAATGGTTATGTAAAACTTAAACTCCTTGAGGTTTGGTTTCCATTTCAGTATGAAAGCGTCATAGTCTTTTATCATTCCATCTTCAAACCTATTTCCTTTGGAATAACCTTGAATAGCATTTCTCATCTTGATGAACAAATTGCCAACCTTTAATAAAAATCCTTTCATAATAAAAGATTGGTTTTGATCTAACGTGGAAAGGGTTCGTGCTCCATCTATCTAGAACATAAGCTTAAACCTTCTTCTGATGGATTATACTCAAATAATTCATTTTTAGAATTTGTTCCTCTCTGAATCATAAGTCCACAAGGGCTATCTCTGCAACTATTGCATCAGAAGTCCTTTGCTTAGATTTATTTGACTTATCATCTTTTCTGGGTTGATGTTTGTTGGTGGGAGTAATACTTTGCTTCCTTCCTGAGATTAATTTGGTGTTATCATTATTATTTGTATTAATTCTTTTACAAAAGGGTTATTATTACTTTTTCTTTTCTGAAAATGTGGAGGTTTCCAATATTCTCTTTTAGGATCATGCTTAGTCAGTTAGATACATTCTGTAACATCCCGTATTTTTGGCAGTCAAATATTTAATTTAATTTATTATTTTAAATATTTTATTTGGAATATTAATGGAATTTAATATTGAATTAGTTTTAAAATGAAGTTTGAACATTATATATATTTATATATAATTTAAAACGAGCTCGAAATGGTGCAGCAGTTCGTAATATGGAGTTTTGAACTTCAATTGGATATACAGGATCCATTATAAGCCGGATTTCTATGAAACGAGAAACGTTGGAACTGTGTTGATTATAATTTTCACATGAAAGAGAAAAATTCATATTTCGTATTAAGTTTGTTAGTTATGGCTAAATCAAAATTTTGAAATAGTCGCTATGGAAATCATTATTAAAATATGGGCCTTTGAAATAGCCATTTTTCAAACAGTCTCCGTTTTCGACGAAATTAGTTTCGTTGGAACCGTAGTGTTAAATTATTGTACGGTGTTGAATTGCGTGGCAAACCGATGTCGTATGTGACCACGGTAGCCGTAAACGCCCAGTTATTTTCTATAGCGCATAATTAAATTAATTTATTAAAGAGATATTTGAGCCTAACTTGAGCAAACGATAAAATTAAGCCACGAAACGAGTTCCATTGAATTCGTGTCGTCGATTATAGTCAGAATAGGTTTATAGTATGTTATTTTTGGAGACCGGTTAATTTGGTGTCCAAAATGGCAATGCGGTGCAAGGATAAAAATAGCCTACCGGGAAAACGGTCTCAGAATGCGACGAAACTAGTGTCGTTGGGTTCATATTAATTAACCATTGTAGGATTTCAAAGTTTCAAGTTGATTGGATTTATTTAGTGATCGTGTAAAATTTAAATGTGTGTTTTCCGCTGGTTTTATAAAGGAATTTTTTCCAAACGATGTCGGAATTCGACGAAACATGTCCCATTGGGTCCGGAATATTTTTTTATGCTAGGATTAGCATTTTTATCATTAAAAAGAAGGCGATTGTGGTTAGTTTCACTTGTTACTTCGCGACGATGTTTCGATAATAATATTTGTTCACCCATATAAATAACCCCAACAGCAAAACCCTTCCGGTGCGTCAAACTAATCTTTGTGGTCGACGTCTTAAATGGCCGCCACAAACCAACGAACAGAACTGGTCAAACTAAATTTCCATTGGATCTCCAAATTCATTCGATACTTCAATGTATCTTCTACAGCAAATATGTTTAACTCAGAGGTATCTTCAATACGTACGGTGATGATTGGATTTCAGATGTTGTAGATGCCGTTATTAAAGGTCGAAGCCACGGTACTCGTATGGGATTTCCGATCGAATGGGGAAGAGGGGTTGTTCGAGGTTTCAGGCGAGAGAAGAGGGGGCTAGGGCGTTTCTTTTGAGGGCCACCGATTGTGCTCCAGTGGTCAGATCAAGGAGCGACAAGTAGGCGCGGAGAGCGTTGATGGTTGCGTGTATGGAATTGGAGGGTTAGCTCGTAGTTGCAGTCTTCATCTCGAGAAGAAGGAAGAGAAGTCGAAGGGAGGTTGAGCCCGGTGGATGAGTCCTCTGGTATTCGGATGATCAGAAGATGGCATAGCATGTTGATGGAAAAGGAGCGAACTATGTGGTAACTGGAGCGAAATGAAGTAGCGTGAAGGAGTCAAGGAGAGATTGGCATGTGTCCGCTGACTCAAAACGTAATTAGTGCATTTAATTTTCGATTAATAAATTGGTTAATAATAATTTAATTAAATCCATAACCTTATAATAGTTGAGCCTGTGCAGAACCGATGGAAATTGCGTGAAGACAAACGAAGCAAGGAAGAATCATTCGTTCCTGTAACTATCAACAAGAAAGTAATTAAGTTATTAGCTTTGTTAATTTAAAGATTAGTTAATCAAAGTAAAATACTAGTATACTGAAATGAGAATTTGATAGGTGTATTGGCATCGAAGAACAAGCCAAATGATGTCGGCCTGCACCATAAATTCTAAAGCAATGTTCCTGTCCGTGTTTTCCAAATTCAGAGAAATTTGCCCTGGCTAAATCAATGTAATTTATTTTATTTTCATTGATTGATTAAGATTAATTAAGAAAGTGAGTTAATTAAATAGTTTATTTTATTTTCAGATCAAAGAACTATGGGAAGAGCAGTATTGAGGCAGAACATGGTTGAAAATACCGACCGTATATTTTTACTTGTAAAGTAATGAATGTATATAAATTTAATTAAGAAAATTTAAACATTTAATTTAACCGTTGACTTATATTAGTTATAGCTCGTACAAATGTTAACAGAACCCAACAAAACAAAGATATGCCAGAATCGTGGTGACAAACACAATATTCTAAAGTCAGTTTGGGGAGATTTGGAAGTAACAACGGTTTTCCGGTTAAATTGAACGACCGTTTAATTTAACAGTAACCGAACCACTTCAACGTATCAACTCAAGGCGAGTTAAACTCACTCAGTTTTACCCATTTATATTTTATATAAATTGGATTATGATTTTGTGTGCTCTATTTGCCAATGGTTGGTTGTTTGATAATTATATATTTATTTGCTGGTTTAACTAATGAAATTAAACCATCGTTTAATTTCGGTGAAATACCAAATCGTTATTCTAACAATTGGTTCCAATAAAGGTACTTGTAACACCCCACGTCCATTAATGTCACTCATAAAGGGAATGCATTAACTTCCATGGAGCATTTTAAGTGTGTATAGAACAGAATCTTAACAACAAGACAGATATAAACAGTACTTAAAACTTTAAAATTTATTCATTGCAGCGGTAAACACATAAGTTTGATTACATCATCAAAAACTAGAGTCAAAGTACATAATATCCATCTTGACTAAATCAACATACATAAATTGAAAGGCATAACCCCTGTACAAAATAGCCATAAATAAGAGAGGCTGAACTTTACTTCAGCGATCCAAGCAACTTCTAAAAGAAGAGATATAGTTGTCCAAAATCAAGCTCCACTGGTGCTAGTTCCAACCTGAGCACCTTGGGGAGGGGGAGGGAGGAAGAAAAGAGGAGGAAACAAAAAGGGTCAGACATAAAGTCTGGTGAGTGCGATAACTTTAATAATATAATTACCAAAATAACTAGGCTAAGGTATAAGTTGAAAAATAAGGAAATGACTATGAACAATTGGGTATGACAGAGTAAACAAAGAAATAAGATTGAACAAAGATATCGTTAAAGGCGCACCTAAACCACTATAAGATAATTACTATACTGCACCACCACTAGTCACCTTAAGGTTGATCCCGCCTACAAAACTTAATAATGATAATGGTAGTTACGTGCACCCCTAGTTGCCTTCAGAGGTGTCGCATGCCCATATCTCCACTAGGTGTACCCACAACCCCCAAGCGATCGGCTCCCTAACTCGTAGATACCCGTGCTAGCCCCACGGTGGGGTGTATCACTCCCCAAAAGTGGCAACCCTATATAACCAACAATGCACGACTTATACCGTCTTACCTACCAGCCCGGGCCCAAACACCACATGAACCCGTTGGACTTGCCTTGCCACCGCTAACCCGTTTTGGCCTCTTACAGTTAAGCCCAGTACGCGTGTCCCATCCTCGACTTGGGTCGAGCCCACAGAGATACTTATGGGTTACTGGTTGAAACGGGCCCCCATTACTTGACACAAGTTATCCACCTAAGCTAGGTCCCTTTTAGTATATCCCACTTAACCCTCTTCATATTCATGTTTACTTACATGTTTCAATTTTGGTTAAGTGTTTCTAATCGTATTTCAAATGCCACCCAAGGCACCCTCTAAATTCCACATGCCACCCAAGGCACCCACTTAACCCCCTCATGTCCCACTACATGTTTATTTCGTTAAGTGTTTCTTAATTTATCAAGACCGTAACCTTATAAAGACCTCCCACATTAGACTGACAATTGTGGCAGCTGGATTTGCCGGGCGGGTCCTGGCAGTCTTACACCACAAACGAGCCTAACCTCGTGTCTTGACAACTGTTACGCATTTAATTTATGCCTAAGACCTCCCACATTAGACTGGCATTTGTGGCAGCTGGATTTGCCGGGCGGGTTCGGGCAGTCTTACACCACAAAAGAGCCTAACCTTGTGTCTTAGACGATTAATTACACCTAATTAATCATTCCACAATTTGAATTAATTTCCCTATTCAAATTATCAATCAATTCCAAATTTAACTATGGTCATAATTGACTCAATTATGTCCATCTATTTATGGTATGCAAAATCATACCAATTTTCATCACAAATCAATTCTATGCCATTTAAGGCATTTATGCCAATTTTCAATATTAAATCTTTTAATATTATCCCATTAACACACGTTGTACGTTCGTTCGTTTAACGTAAAATATACATTAGACTCGAATAGTCTAACTCATGGAATAAAGAGACATCACAACATACATACAGATGAAACTAGATCTAAACATAAGGGGTGAACTTTCATGTGTGAATGAGGTTCTACATCTAAAATTTGCATAGGCCAAAGTCACAACTTGTATAAAACAACATATGTCATAGATCCAAATCTAAAGGTGTGAACTTGATTAGGCAATAGTCATAAACTTGCATAAATCATGTATGTCATAGATCTATATCTAAAGGTGTAAACTTGCATAGGTAATAACCACAAACTTACGTAGCATAATTCATACTCCAAACACATATATTTATATGAACTTGCATATGTGATTTATGCAACATAACGATGGTGTAAACTTATATCTAAACATATAAACTAGCATGTAAAATTTAGCATATAACTCACACATGTCATAGCCTAACTTTAGATCTAAAATAGATGTCATGAAACATGTAAGGTTATGCATAAAATTTTCACTAACTTGCATATGATCTATGTCTCAATTAACATCCTAACTTTCATACATACATGTGATTTATCATATGAATTAGTTCCAACAACATAACCAAACTAGCATATGAAACATCATAATGAATTGATTATACATAATCATAGAATTACAACAAGGATGATAACATCACAACTTTACAACGTAGATGATAACATCATAGAATTTACAACATAAATGATAACATCACAATTTTACAACATAGATGATAACATGCGATCAATAATTCACAACATAACCATATAATCGGCATCATAGCTTGATCCAATTAAATTGTTAATTATTTTATTAAAGAAATCGAACTCACAACATTAAAGAAGTTCTTGAGTTCTGAAATCTGAGTTCTGAAGTTGAATTAGCTTTCCTTTGTAGTAGATTCGTTGTTAGAGTTGAATAGATTTGAATTTGATTAGCTTTCTTCCTCTCCAATTGGTGGCGGCTATTCTAGGTTGCTAAGTGACGACATAGAGGCCATGAATCTAACTTTAATTTGATTTTAGGGTTTGAGTCTACATGTCTTTTTATAGAGTTTAGGACTAGTTTAGGCCATCCGATCAACCCAGAATTAATCCCAACCAATCAGAGCAGATCAAAAACCCTATTGAGTTAGCATACAGTCATAAACAGGTCATCAATCAAATCTTCCTTGGGGGAGGGGGGCAGGTCGACCCCTAGGTCGACCCCCAGGTTGACCCCCAGGTCGACCCTATGGTCGACCTGGTAAGGGTAGGTCGACCCTATGGTCGACCTGGCACTGGCGGGAAATTTCCCGCCTAGCCCATTCTGACTCTAAAATTTGAATTTTCGAAATCTGTTTAATTTTTTCTGAAACTTCCGATGGCCATAACTTCTTCATACGAAGTCCAATTCACGCAAACTCGGACTCTATCTCAACCAGAATTCTGAGACGAACACAATGGCGCAACCCATTTCCCTTAGTTCTCACATCTGAGATTAGTTATTCTTTAATTTGTTATTATAGTGTTAACAAAAATACGGGGTGTTACATTCTCCCCTTCGCCCCCGAAATCTCCAAGTTAAGGAGAATGCATATCCTAACATCCAAATAACCATCTACTCAACCATCAAACACAGGCATCCATTGTCCTTATAAAATTCCTAATGTTGTATGAACATATGCAAGAAGTATGTGTATATGTTCTTTATCTAATGCAAAATCAGGTGGTCTACTGATTCAGTTGACCTCCTTAATGAAAACCATGATAGTGCCATGCGTCCATTATGTATGCGAAAGAATCCTATCGATACATATTATTTCTACATGTGTGTACAACCATTCACCAAAATGCAACGTCCATATGATAACACAACCATTATACAACCATTAACTTAAGTATGCACACACATTTATATGCATATTGCAATATGAAGTGACTGAGCCGATCTAGTGCCTAAAGTGTGTGTATATGCATCCACGAGCAACCACTAGCAACCACTTGCATCCACATGCATCCATCATACATAACATGTCTCAAACACATGTTTCAACCATAGGACTACCCTATTTAAAGGTCAATGATACTAGCGAGAGGACGTACTAAAGATAAAACAAGTACAAGCTAAGCGATAAAGGAGAAATTAAAAGACATACCCTCGAAAAGAAAAGGGTACAATGAACGCATCTTCTCTTCCGTCTCCAAGTAGCATTGCTCTCATCATCTCCCCATTGCACGTTGACTAGCCTGACCTCTCGATTCCTTAACTTCTTAATCTCAGACCCAAGAATGCACGTAGGATCTCTTCGAATCGTCGCATCATGCTTTATCTCCACCTCTCTAAGCAAGCTCAGCTCTACCACTTCCGCGGTCTCATGCAAGCACTTCCTCAAATGTGATACATGGAATACATCGTGTACACCACTAAGTCTCTCGGGCAACTCTACTCTATACGCCATCGGCCCAATCCTCTCCTTAATAGGAAACGTCCCTACGAACCTTGGTGCTAACTTCCCAACGGACCCAAAGCGAATAACATTCCGTAATGGAGACATCTTGACAAAGACCATGTCCCCAATATCAAACTCAAGATCTGTCCTCCTTTTGTCCGCATAAAATTTCTGCCTATCTTGCGCCATCTTCATCCTCCTTCGAATCAAATCGATCTTTTCCGAAGTCTCTCTAATCATATCGGGCCCAAGTAAGATCTTATATGTAGACACCCACCAACATGTTGGCGAACGACATGGCCGTCCATAAAGAGCCTCGAACGGTGCCATGCCAATGCTAGACTGGAAGTTATTATTATATACGAAATCCACCAACGGAAGATGTTCCTCCCATGTACCTCCGAAGTCTAAGACACACAACCTCAATAATCCTCTAGAATATAATTCACCCTCCCGGTCTGGCCGTCAGTCTGAGGATGATTTGCGGTGCCCAAACATAACTGAGTCCCTACCGCCTCTTGCAAGCTCTTCCAAAACTCGCTAGTGAAGATAGGATCGCGGTCGCTCACTATGCTAGAAGGAACACCATGCAAATGAACTATCTCTCGAATGTATATGGAGGATAACCATGGAGCAGTCCTCTTACTCTTCACGGGAATGAAATGGGCGCTTTTAGTAAGTCTGTCTACCACGAACAAAATCTCCATATTACCCTTCCTCGATCTCGGTAACCAATCAACAAAGTCCATTGAGACACTTTCTCACTTCCATTGTGGGACCTCCAATGGGTGAAGCAACCCACCGGGCTTCTTTTGCTCTGCTTTTACTTGTTGGCACACCAAGCATCTAGCGACAAACTCGGTCACATCCCTCTTCATACCGGCCCAAAAGTAAACTCATCTCATGTCCATGTACATCTTGTCCCTGCCGGGATGGATAGTCATCTTCGAACGATGTGCATCATCAAGAATGGTCTTCCTCAAATTCTCGTCCTGTGGTACTCAAAGTCTACTATCCCTACGTAACCAACCCTTATCATCTAGGGTATACCTACTGAGATGGCTCGATGACTCCCCCCTTTTGAGCTTCTCTACAAACAAAACCAACTGTGGGTCATCTCGTTGTGCCTCACCGATTCATCCCAAAAGCGTAGGTCTGATCTCTAAGGATGCTAGTAAACCGGGTACAAAGTCAATGGAAGGTCTAAAGTCAAACGTAGAGATGAACTCTAAGCTTCACCGCTCAACAAACAACGGACTCAAGGACAACCTTTCCCTACTTAAGGCATCTGCCACCACGTTACCCTTGCAAGGGGTATACGCTATCTCGAAATCGTAGGACGCTAAGAATTCCATCCACCTTTGCTGCCTTAAGTTCAAGTTCTTCTAAGAGAACAAGTATTTTAGCGATTTGTGGTCAGTGAGCAATTCGAATTTTTCGCCAAGAAGATAATGGTGCCAAGACTTAAGCGCGAAAACAATAGCGGCCGACTCTAGGTCATGCGTAGGGTAATTTTTCTCATGCACTCTCAACTGCCTTCAACCATAGGCTATTACCCTTCCCTCTTGCATTAAGACTGCGCCTAGTCCTGTCCCACAAGCATCAGTATAAACGGTAAATTGCTTACTCCCATCTGGCAACACTAAGACTGGGGCTGTGGTCAAAGCTCTCTTTAAACGTTGGAACGCATCATCACAATCTACGTCCCATGTGAAAACTAGGTTTTTCTTCGTCAAGCGTGTTAATGGGGCTGATATTTTTGCGAAGTCTTTGATAAACTTCCTATAGTAGCCAGCCAACCCTAAGAAACTCCTCATCTCAGTAGCATTTTTAGGGACCTTCCAATCTTGGATGGCCACTACCTTCGCGGGATCCACAGCTATCCCTTCTTTGGAAACCACGTGCCCTAAGAATCGCACTTCCTTCCTCCAAAAGTGACATTTTGAAAATTTAGCTTTGAGGCTATGCGCTCGAAGAGTCTCCAACACTTCCCTAAGATGTAGTGCATGCTCTTCCTCATTTTTAGAAAAGATCAGGATGTCGTCCACAAAGACTACCACGAATTTATTAAGGTACTCCCTAAACACCCTACTCATCAAGTCAACAAAATATGCGGGGGCGTTTGTCAAATCGAAGGGCATCACAAGCCACTCGAAGAAGCCGTCTGGAGTCCTAAAGGCAGTCTTGTCTATGCTATCCTCAGCCACTCTCAACTGATGGAAACCCGTGGCTAAGTCCAACTGCGAAAACACTGAGGAGCCAACTAACTGATCGAAGAGATCGTCAATCCTTAGCAGTCGGTGCCTATTCTTCTTAGTAAGCTTATTAAGTTCTCTATAGTCCACACAAAGTCTAAGGGACCCATCTGCCTACGTGGTAAATAGTACTGGAGCACCCCACTCCGATATACTACGTCCGATGAACCCCTTCTCAAGCAATTCTTTCACTTGATTACTGAGTTCTCTTCTCTCTCTTGGAGCCATGTGGCGCACTGGCAATGCAACTAGCTTTGCATTATCTACTAGATATATTCGAAAGTCGATCTCACGTTTTGGGGTAAACCCCTCACCTCATCGAAGACATCAACATATTCACGGACTATACGAACAGAATGTAAATCATCATCGGATGCGTCAAGGGATTCTAGGTAGCTAAGCATTACTGGACCTCTAGGGTCACAAAAAATATCAAGGGTCTTTCCACAACGAGTCAACAATCTAACTACCCTTCTTTCACAATCTAGGATGGCCCCATATCTAGTTAGCCAATCCATACCTAGAATCAAGTCGTAGCCCATGAAGCCAAGAACAAAGGCGTTGCATTCAAACCCAATGCCTAAGATAAACATTCTCAAATCCCGACAAATCATAGAAAGATGAGTCGAACCACCAATAGGATTAGAGACTACTAAGGGATCTGTAACTAGACTAGTATCTAGGTGCAGTGTTTCAACTAATGATGTAGAGATAAACGAATGTGATGTGCCAGAATCGAATAAAGTACGAACATGATGATCAAACAGAAAAACTAAACTTTCAACGGAAATTGCTTTACCTCGTTCTTGCAGCGGTGGGACCACGAGAGCCTGAACTTGTCCCCTTGCCTGCCCTGGTCCCATGAGAGCCTGCACCTGTCCTCCCGAGGTAGACCCTGCCCTCTGCCCTTTCCTTGGGCAGTCCTTAATCAGATGTCCCGCTTTGCCACAGTGGAACAACCAGTCTTTTTTTTCTTCCTACAATCTTTGCTTAGATGGCCTGGTGTCCCATAGTTAAAGCATCTTTTCTTTCCCTTAGCATTGTTGCTTTACCACCTTCCTTGTTCTGTTGTTGTTGTTGCGGTTTCTTTTGATCCCCTTTCTTCTCCGGTGCCTTATTAGCATTGGCGCCCTTCTCCTCTTCATGCATAAACGCCATGTCAACTAGTCTCTCAAAGGTAGCCCCCATGGGGATGTGGGTCATTGCTAACCCATGAAGCGGCTCGTTCAAATACTTAACAAATCTCAGGGCCTTTTTTTTTGGTGTACTCACCAAGTCCAAGCCAAATCTCGCCAACTGATTGAACTTGTTGACGTATTCTTTCACTGATAGATTCCCTTGCTTCAACGCCAAAAATCTTTCCATATATAAATTCTCTTCAGCCCGTGAGAGAAACTTTGCTTCAAACCTCCGCCTGAAATCTGGCCATGTATCAACTGGACGTTCTCCATTAGTGACCTCCCACCAAAACGAGGCCTCATCTTTCATTAGCGAGGCAGCCAACTAGACCTTTCTTCCATCTTCCACTTCAAAGATCCCAAACAATTCTTCCACCTCCTTTAGCCAATTTCGAGCTTCAACAAATGTCTCTGTCCCGTGAAAAGGTTTTCCACCCATTGCCCGAAAGTCCTTACATATCTTTGCAAAAGTATCGACACGAGGAGGAGGAGGAGCATTTGCTGGACTCGCGGTGGCGACCCTAATCTCCAAATACCTCCTAAACCATCCTGGTATTGGTATCCCCTCGGGTATCTCAGGAATTCCAGACATGCTGAAACAAAAAAGGAAAGATTCAATACAAAAGAACCGAAGGAAAGATATATGGCTCTTGGGGTTATGCTTTCTAAAATAAGCTTTTCTCTTGAAAATACTTTCCTTAAAATGTACTTTTGAAGATACTTCTTTATAAAAGTGCTTTTGAAAAACAATTTTTCAAAATTCATATCTGTTCTGGTAACCTTCAGTTCTGATACCACGTGTAACACCCCACGTCCATTAATGTCACTCATAAAGGGAATACATTAACTTCCATGGAGCATTTTAAGTGTGTATAGAACAGAAACTTAACAACAAGACATATATAAACAGTACTTGAAACTTTAAAATTTTATTCATTGCAGCGGTAAACACATAAGTTTGATTACATCATCAAAAACCAGAATCAAAGTACATAATATCCATCTTGAGTAAATCAAAGTACATAAATTGAAAGGCATAACCCCAGTACAAAATAGCCATAAATAAGAGAGGCTGAACTTTACTTTAGCGATCAAAGAAAATTCTAAAAGCAGAGATATAACTATCCAAAATCAAGCTCCACTGGTGCTAGTTCCAACCTGAGCACCGGGGGGGGGGGGAGGGGAGGAGGAAAAGAGGAGGAAACAAAGGGGGCCAGACATAAAGTCTTGCGAGTTCGATAACTTTAACAATATAATTACCAAAATAACTAGGCTAAGGCATAAGTTGGAAAATAAGGAAATGAGTGTGAACAATTGGGTATGACAGAGTAAACAAAGATAACGTTAAAGGCGCACCTAAACCACTTTAAGATAATTACTATACTGCACCACCACTAGTCACCCTAAGGTTGATCCCGCCTACAAAACTTAATAATGATAATGGTAGTTTCGTGCACCCCTACTTGCCTTCATAGGTGTCGCATGCCCCTATCTCCACTAGGTGTACCCACTACCCCCAAGCGATCGGCTTCCTAACTCGTAGATACCTGTGTTGGCCCCATAGTGGGGTGTATCACTCCCCAAAGTGGCAACTCGATACAACCAACAGTGCACGGCTTATACCTACACGATGCAACAACGTCTTACCTACCATCCCAGGCCCACACACGCACATGAACCCGTTGGACTTGCGTTGCCACCGCTAAACCATTTTGGCCTCTTACAGTCAAGCCCAGTACGCATGTCACGTCCTCGACTTGTGTCGAGCCCACAGAGATACTTATGGGTTACTGGTTGAAACAGACTCCCATTACTTGACACAAGCTATCCACCTAAGCTTGGTCCCCTCTAGTACATCCCACTTAACCCTCTTCATATTCATGTTCACTTACATGTTTCAATTTTGGTTAAGTGTTTCTAATCGTATTTCAAATGCCACCCAAGGCACCCTCTAAATTCCACATGCCACCCAAGGCACCCACT
Organism: Allium sativum; assembly: GCA_030737875.1. Classification (NCBI taxonomy): domain Eukaryota; kingdom Viridiplantae; phylum Streptophyta; class Magnoliopsida; order Asparagales; family Amaryllidaceae; genus Allium; species Allium sativum. The sequence goes on along the minus strand of CM060910.1, from coordinate 194,116,546 downwards.
TAACCCCCTCATGTCCCATTACATGTTTATCTGGTTAAGTGTTTCTTAATTTATTAAGACCATAACCTTATAAAGACCTCCCACATTAGACTGGCATTTGTGGCAGCTGGATTTGCCGGGCGGGTCCTGGCAGTCTTACACCACAAACGAGCCTAACCTCGTGACTTTACAACTGTTACGCATTTAATTTATGCTTAAGACCTCCCACATTAGACTGGCATTTGTGGCAACTGGATTTGTCGGGCGGGTCCGGGCAGTCTTACACCACAAAAGAGCCTAACCTTGTGTCTTAGACGATTAATTACACCTAATTAATCATTCCCCAATTTGAATTAATTTCCCTATTCAAATTATCAATCAATTCCAAATTTAACTATGGCCATAATTGACTCAATTATGTCCATCTATTTATGGTATGCAAAATCATACCAATTTTCATCACAAATTAATTCTATGCCATTTAAGGCATTTATGCCAATTTTCAATATTAAATCTTTTTATATTATCCCATTACCCCATGTTGTACGTTCGTTCGTTTAACGTAAAATATACGTTAGACTCGTAGTCTAACTCATGGAATAAAGAGAAAACATCACAACATACATACAGATGAAACTAGATCTAAACATAAGGGGTGAACTTGCATGTGTGAATGAGGTTCTACATCTAAAATTTGCATAGGCCAAAGTCACAACTTGCATAAAACAACATATGTCATAGATCCAAATCTAAAGGTGTGAACTTGTTTAGGCAATATTCATACACTTTCATAAATCATGTATGTCATAGATCTATATCTAAAGGTGTAAACTTGCATAGGCAATAACCACAAACTTACATAACATGATTCATACTCCAAACACATATATTTATATAAACTTGCATATATGATTTATGCAACATAACGATGGTGTAAACTTACATATAAACATATAAACTAGCATGTAAAATTTAGCATATAACTCACACATGTCATAGCCTAACTTTAGATCTAAAATAGATGTCATGAAACATGTAAGGTTATGCATAAAATTTTCACTAACTTGCATATGATCTATGTCTCAATTAACATCCTAACTTGCGTACATACATGTGATTTATCATATGAATTAGTTCCAACAACATAACCAAACTAGCATATGAAACATCATAATGAATTGATTATACATAATCATAGAATTACAACAAGGATGATAACATCACAACTTTACAACATAGATGATAACATCATAGAATTTACAACATAAATGATAACATCACAATTTTACAACATAGATGATAACACGCGATCAATAATTCACAACATAACCATATAATCCGCATCATAGCTTAATCCAGTTAAATTGTTAATTATTTTTTTAAAGAAATCAAACTCACAACTCAAAGACGGTCTTGAGTTCTGAAATCTGAGTTTTGAAGTTGAATTAGCTTTCCTTTGTAGTAGATTCGTTGTTAGAGTTGAATAGATTTGAATTTGATTAGCTTTCTTCCTCTTCAATTGGTGGCGGCTATTCTAGGTTGCTAAGTGACGGCATGGAGGCCATGAACCTTATTTTAATTTGATTTTAGGGTTTGAGTCTACATGTATTTTTATAGAGTTTAGGATTAGTTTAGGCTGTCCGATCAACCCAGAATTAATCCCAGCCAATCAGAGCAGATCAGAAACCCTAATGAGTCAGCATACAGTCATAAACAGGTCATCAATCAAATCTGCCCGGGAGGGGGGGGAGGGGGCAGGTCGACCCCCAGGTTGACCCTATTGTCGACTTGGTCAGGGTAGGTCAACCCTATGGTCGACCTGGCCCTGGCGGGAAATTTCCCGCCTCGCCCATTCTGACTCTGAAATTTGAATTTTCGAAATCTGTTTAAATTTTTCTGAATCCGATGGCCATAACTTCTTCTTACGAAGTCCAATTCACGCAAAATCGGACTGTATCTAAACCAGAATTCCGAGATGAACACAATGGCGCAACCCATTTCCCTTAATTCTCACATCTGATATTAGTTATTCTTTAATTTGTTATTATAGTGTTAACAGAAATACGGGGTGTTACAGTAACTTACCTTGTTGGTCCCGTTTATAAAATAAACGTGTTTAATTGGTTGAATTTTTTGAATTGCTTGTGATTGAGGTTAAATGGTCGTTATTTATTGTTGTCAGTTAAGTAAATCTGAATGATTGATTTGAGATAACCATTTTGGGTACAGGGAAGAACAAGTTGGAGGGATCCAACCAGATTCCTCAAATATATTATTTATTTTCATATCATCATATATGAACTGATCTGATGGAGTGATTGATTTGATTATTGATTATTGACTGAATATTCAACATCTATTTGGTTTAAACCAATGGACGGTATTGGTTGTGTGGTTGGAAACATATAGCCTATAAAATCAATCGTTTTATAAATGTTGATTTACCGTCAGGCAAATCGACAGAGATGAAGTTATAAAATTTATTTTATTACTGAAGATAGATTTTGGAATATATTATTTTGAATAAAAGTTATATTAAAGGGAATAAATTATTATTATTAATTAAGTTATTATTAGTTATTAATTTATTTTATAAAGTAAGTTCTGAAGTTAATTGAATTTATAAGTATGAGAATAGGAAATTAACCTAATGGTTAAAGTGAATAATTGTTTGTTAAGAAACAAATTAAATGGAATTATTTAAATTAATTATATTATTGATAATTTAAAGTGAGTACTAATGGGAATCAGTTAATGAGATAACCATGTTTTGAATTGACTAAATCGACCACTATTTATTGGAATCGATTATTAAATTAGCATGTTGGAATAAAATAGTTAAATGAATACTTCTAATTTTAATAAGATTTTTAAAGAAAGAATTACTATTTACTTTAGTTAATAAAGAAATTAACTGTGGAAGTAGTTAATAATCGAAGTGAATTATTATCTTAATTAATAATAATTTAGGGAATTACCTTTTAATTGGAATTCAATTAAAAAGTAATCGAGTTGGAATAAAATCTAATGCGTTGGTGAAAGGAGGTTATGGACATGTTTTATATTTAAAACCCGAATTTTTATAACGAAGTTATAAAGAGAATTTAAAGCGAATATGTTAGCTAAAATTAAAGAATACTTGAATTAAGTAAAAGAAGATAAAGGTAAAAAGGGTTTATAGTAAATCAAAGTTATATAAATGGGGTTTAAAGTGTTAAAGCGTTAATTTTACATTAACGTTACTTAATAATGGGATTAAGTAAGAGGGGAAATTGAAATAAGAATTTCAAGCAAGAATTGTAGAATGGATTTGAAAAGGAGATGGGAAAAGGTGAATTTGGGTAAAGAAGTGGGTTGTAGGATTTTGTAAACAAAATTCGAATTTTAAAATGAGTTTGGTTAAAGAGTTAGAGTTAAAAATGGTATTTTATAAAGAGATTACTTAATCATAGGATTAAGGAATAATGGTTATAATCGAGAAAGAGATTTCCAAAAAGATAATAAGGTTTTATGAAACCGTATTTTGAATAAAATAGTTAAATGAAATTCGTATTGATATCAGAATGAAATATTAGTTTTTGGATTACAACTTATATTTATCTTAAGGTATGAACGTTGTTGGTCAAGGTTTGAGAGGTAATTAAAATACCCCAACTTGAACGACTTTAGGATTATCTGAGGATAATATTGGTTGTAATGGTGAAAGAGGTTAGTATAATTTATTGTTTCACTAGAGAAATAATAACGCCACATTTTTGGGTAAAAATTTGGAATATATGTATAACGAGGATTACAAAGAAAAAGAGAATAAAAGGGCTGCGTGAAAATATAGAGATACTCTCGAGTTAGAAAGGGAATGTAAGGTTGAGTTTTATTTTATACAAATAAATATTTCTTATTGTTTCAAGTAATGAAATAAAGATATCTCATTTCGTTGTTTTACAAGTAATAGGTTGAATTGATTTTCCAATATTAGATAATAACGTGGCCAGTGTTTGGAAGTAAAATAGACAAACTGAATATGGTTTAAGATTTTCCTAAGTATTAAAAGCAAATTTGTTTAAAGAATAATCTTATGTGAATAAGAAGCGAAAAGTTATATTTATAATATTGAAATATTTAAGAGTTTTAAATTTACACTTGTTTTAATGAAAAGGACAAGTGGTGCTGAATACTGAACCAGTGAACTCATTGGATTATTATGATTGAATCACTGTTTATTTTGATAGTTAAATCATGGACTATCAAATCTGTCCAATACGATTGATGGTACGGAAAGACCGGGATCGAATTTATATTCGAAAACCATTCCGACCAACAAATACGTGAAGATAACAGAAGATGATCGAGGTGTAGCATTGAAGACCGTGGATCTTCATTACACGGAAGAACTACTAATAATCTCTGGTTTAGCGGCCAGATATAAACTGTGGTTCTGTCGTGGTTGGAATCTACGGATTGCAAGGGCTACTCGCTACTGATCCATGGGGTGATTCCAATATTGGATGTAGTAGGAGAGTACCTTCGGTTCACCCTATTCCTGGATGACTTGTATGGACGAATGTCTGAGGGAGTATTTACTAAAAACCACGTACGTAGATATTTACAAATATACCAAGTTGGTGGCGAAGAATGGCCCTTCTTTAAACCTAGAGTATATTTGTGGACATCAATTAGTGATTTTACGGATCTGACAATGTGGCATTCAAAGTGAATGGTGACTAGATGTTCAAAAGATTTTAACCTCAAGCCTCACAACCGGGAAATGACAAATCGGGCAGGCAACATGGCTATGTGGGTCGCTCCCATTAGGGTGTATAATCACCTATCTAGAGAAATTCCTTTTGCTACTTTAATCTATTTCGATGTTGTCCCTTTTTGGGAAACGGTGGTTTGAGCCCAACCGTTGGTGATATACATCCGATACACTCAAGCGAAATGAGTGATCGGTCATGCATGGGCCGGGTTGCAAGACGTTCTTGTTGAACCCAGCGTATTCGCCTCTAGAGATACACTATCGGCAGGTGGCCCCATACCTTGTCATAATCGGAATCCAATCTCCAATAAGCGCCAGCAGTTTTGATTGTATACTATATATGTGGAGCGTGAGATGCAAGCGTTCTGCTAAATTGATATTTACTTGTATTTAGACGTTATTATAATACCAGAAAAGATATGGATTTCTAAAATGATTTTTGGGTTATCATAAGGTAAAAACCCTCAGTATTTATGTGTGGATTTGGTCTTACGATTATCCTTTTCTTTTGAAAAAAATTTAAAACTTAAAATCAAGTTGGATGATTCACCTTAAAACTTAGTGTGTTTCTCTCACTCTGGTTCACCGGACTGACCCGGTGTTTTGTAAATGCTCGGGTTAGCCCGAAGTGTACAGGTCCAGGTTATCGGATGCTGCGAAGTCCAGAGACGAGCTGGAGGAGTTCAGATGTATTGTATGTATGATGTGTATTCCGTTGTGTGTTGTGTGTGGGCAGACTATTATAACTGTCCAGAGTTGTTGATGTATTCTGATATTGTAAAAAATTTAAAGGCTCTCAATAAAGATTTATTTCTGTATTATATTTTGTTTCCACTGCGATGTGGGACTTTGATTATGTTGTGTTGGTTCTTCTTCTTCTAGTCCTATATTTCTTTCTTTCTTATCTCACCCTCTAAATTCTTTATATAAACGTTCCAGTGTTTTCAGTGTTTGGAAGGTCGGCATGAGTTACGGTAAAGGTATTTATGTCGATTTTCGGAGCCGAAAATCCCTGGGTCTTTATACATTCTCTCGCTTCGTGGGAATTCTTTCTGAAACCATAGTTACTACCTTTTGGTTTATACGAATTCTTTCTCGAGAAAGAAGCAGTTCTTCATGAATTATACTGAGCATATTTATACGTAGGATCAAGGTATAATTTCATCATAAGAAGTATTCACTGAATAGGAAGATTGGTATGTGTCGGATGTTTAAACTCACCCTCTAGCGCTAAAAATGGTAGCCAAAAATATGGTTAATACCTTAAAACAGTGTAATCCTTATATAGTTCTCTACTTATGAAATAGTTAATTTGGGTTATGCAACCATTTCCGTGATAAAATTTCTATTGAGTTCTTCTATTAACTTCCAAAAATATTGTAGAAGTCAAGAGACAATGACCAGCTGAATAGATTTCGAAAGACAATTCGGAAGAACTTTATCTCCTAGCATGTTAGTTTTCATTGATCATTTCTTATAGGTTTCATAGTAGACCCTTTGGTCAAGTCGCTAGACCCTTCTATACGGGTACAGAACTATTAAATTCCGTATGATGGATTACCATGTAGATCGCTATCACTTAAAGGAGGTTTCGGCTGAGTCGATGAAGGTCATATCAAATCTTTGAAAGAGACTTAGAATTCTAACTAGTTTGGATCATATTAAGGAACCATTAATAGATTACAAACTATATGGTTTCATAAGTTTCATTCTCAAAGCTGTTATAATTTACCTATTACAATACTTAAGTCCTTTTAGAACTTCCAAAAGGTACTACTATTGAATAATTTTTTTTGGATACTTCCGGTGGTTAACCTGCAAAGTTAAAGGATAATAATTAACAAATTACCACTTTATTAGCTCAATTGAGTGAGTAAATCTCTTTACAAGGTTTGATGTTACAGACTTTTCCCCAAGTTGATTTTGAAATTATGGTTTACAACTCGATCTTTTAAACATAAAAGAGAGAATGAGAAATCTAGTCCTGATTCTGGACACCTAGGGTTGTATTTATAGGTGTAGGTTGGTCCTTCCTTCGTCGTATGGGCTTTGACCCAGTTCTTCTACAAAAGCGCATGAGGAGATCAAGTAAAGGCATCCTTCTGTGATCCCTTATAACACCGCTACAAGGTTCTCTAAAAGGATTCTTCTGGTGTAGGAATCTTTAGCTATCGACAGGAGGAGCGAACTTGTAGGGGCTTCCAGCTTTTGTCGCCATTTACGGCATCTTATTCTTTTGTATACGATACTTTCTTGCAATAATTATCCGATGGAGACTTAAGCTTTTTGACATATTTCCTTCGGACGGTCCGAATGACATACCTAGCTTCTTACCATGTGCTTTAAGATAATAGCTTAGAAGATCATGCCCTTTAGGTTTCACCGACATAGGCTTCTTTTTGGGTTAGGAGTCCTTTGTCTCTCCAGTTCCAGCTTTAAAAGAAATTATTGAAGGAATGGTTCTGACTACGCCATTGGCTTGTTGTCTTTAGCACCTCTTCACCTTGGCTTTGGCCATCGGTTTCTCTTTGGTCATTTTGGTACTAACAAACTCTTTCTTCTTCTCGGCTATATTTATCACCTCCTTATATGTTGTCTTCTTCATGCTTAGCTTAGTTACCTACCTAGCAATTTGGGATTTGAACACTCCCCTCAATGGCTCGATTTGAACGTTGCTAGTTTTTACCTTTAAAAGAGCATCTGCCATACCTCGACCTGGCAACATCACCTGAAGTAATGGCCAAAGTCGTCTAAGGGATACAAATCATTTTAAATTCCATGATCACTGCCTATTTCCCTAGATAATGAACCGAATCAAAAATTCGAACATTTTAAATTAATAGTTAACGAATATTTAGTTAAAAATGTGAATTGGCGATTAAATACTTATGTAAAAATGATTTAATAAATCCCAATCGACTCCATTTATTAAATCAATAAAGACCGTAAATTTATTGACAATAATAAATAGTTGGAATTCAATCGATATATAAATCATATTGTATGATAATATTTTAATATGGAATTTATTATTTACAAATAATTTTGGAATTCGAAGAAACTAATTTCATCGGATCCGGGATTATAATTTATTGTGCAATGTCGAGTTTGGTAGCGATTAGGCTTTCTATTTGATTGTGCATTATGCGAGCTAGAAACGCTTAATTGAGAATTAGAACTGAAAAAACGAAACTTGTAGTTATAATAACTTCAACTCCTAATCTAGCCTTTCTTTTTGTCTCCTATAACAAAATTCGCGAAGCCGCCACTATTAAAAAAATTACACGTAAATAAAATCAGAGGATTTTGGCCTCGCGTATAACCTCTCTGTCCTTTTCTTTCTTTTTCTTCTTCTCTTCTTGTCAGACCACGGTTAACCGTGAACCACTAGCCTCCACGGTCGGGAACTGACTAGAGCCTTATCTGCCTTCCGACCGCGATCCAACCCAATAACGACGGTTTCCAAACCATTTAAGCCGTAAAGTGCAGAGAAAAGATGATGGATTTTAGGCGAAATGTGCTTCGAGCTGTGAAAGTAGGAAGTTTGAAGGAGTTGATGATGGGTTCCAGAGTAGAAAAGGAAAGATAAAAATAAGGCGCAGAGAGAAAGAGAGGATGCAGAGGAGAGAGAAGGATGTTCATTTTATTCAATCTATGCTTTTTGCTGTTTTATTTGTACTATATCTTCGACAACATCATTCTTACGCAACCGTGTATTTTCGGTTGGGATACGTTTTTATATCCTTGGCTAAATATATCTATTTTGAGTAAACAAAATATAAAATCCCTGTATAAGATCAATAATTATATTTTCGTGGTTTTGACGTTCGACTTGTTCAACCTTTGAAACCTTCGAGCGTTATGGTTCGATGAACGGTTCAGTTATGATAGTTATGCTTCTGGCTAATCGAAATGGGGGTAAGTGAAATCGATTCTCATTCGCTTCAGGCCTCTCAAATTGTGCTTCCTCATATCATCGACCAGTCCCCACGCATGCATCACCGATCGCCTTTACCCTCCAAACCCTGGAAGTCGCTCCTCATCCTTGTTCCGATGTCCAGAAGGCCTAAACCTTGAACCCTAAGAACAAACCCCACTTTGTCACCCATGATCTCCACAAGCTTTCCCCACCCCCAATGCGAGATAGACCAGATTCTCTCCTTGCACCTTCGGAACCCGCGCCGAAGATCCTGTCGCCCAGTCATGCATTCCCACACATCCAGGTTCTACCGTGGTCCAACTTGAGAAGTTTAGTTAAGGATGGAGATTAGGGGATGCCTGCCGATGGTGGCTTATCATTTGAAGGAGCGTCGTGGTATAAAATCAGGGAAAGGGGGTGAAGACTATGGTTTACTTCACATGTAGTAGAGAGGAAGAAAAACACAATTTGATATTTATTATTGGGGAATGGAACAACAAGCAGGGTAGCATGTAGACGGTGCCGATTGGTGAGGTTGTTAGAGCATCCCCAACGCGGGGTCGGTTGAAAAACAACCGACCCCCAACGCGGGGATGAAAGGGGAGGCCAGGGTTGCTTTGGAAATCCTGGAGGTTGCTGGAGCAACCGAAAGGTTGCTCCAGCAACCGGCCATAGCCGGCTTGAGGGAAGCCGGCTATGGCATGGCCAGCTTCTAAGAAGCCAGCCATGGTGGGGGGAGTTAATTTATCTCCTCCTCCCCATGGCCGGCTTTTATGAAGGCGGTTTAATTTTTTTATATAAATTTGGCCGTTGCATATTTTGACCGTTGAATATTATGACCGTTGCATTATTTTACATCTAAATGTACAACAGCCCTTTGTACATTATAACACACAACATTTCTACATCAAACCACACCTCTATTCCTTCTTCAATTTCTGCTCAACTTATTTTCAATGTCAAACATTGGTAAAGGAAAGAAGGGTGTCTCCAATTCTGCACAGAAGCAACACACTAATAATCCGACAACAATCAGTTTCCTATCCATTCGTCGTTCCAGCAGAATCAACAATCCAGTTATGGTAACTTCCCGAATGTTCTGAACTATAATTATCCTCAATAGAGCCCGAATTTCTATCAGTCCCAGCAAAACTCTAATCATTATCATAGTACTCAAAATTCTGGTTCCGGTCAAAACGCGTATTTTCATCAAAACTGCAGTGAGCATCACTACGCTTCTCTAAGCAGCCAACAACGGTTAGTCCCGCCTGAAACTTCTCCAAATCTATCAAGAAATTTGAATTGTATGTTTGGAGATAACAGTGGCTTGAATGAAGAAACAGAAGTCGATGATACTGGATATCCAGATGTTTTCAGAAGATCAAACAAAATAGTGAAATGGTCTCCAGAAGAACAAGCAGAACTAGCATTTTGTTGGGTGGAGTGCTCCAGAGACAATCTCAAAGGTACTAGTCAGTCCGATAATTATTTTGGAGTCATGTTTCAAGACTATTTAACGGCCGTAGTCCCGAAAACCCATCGAGAACAGTTGACTCTTTGAAACAACCGTGGAACAGAATCAACGCTAACTGTCAAAGTTGGAATCAGATTATGGCTGGACTACAAAGTAGACAGCAAAGCGGTGCCAACAAGATGGACTTGGTAAATTTTGATTACTTAAATAATGGTTAATATGTTTTATTGTATAATAATACCACCTTACGTTTCTTCAACACATACAGCTAAAGAGTGCGAATGAAGCTTATATGGCAGAGCACAAAAATCAACCATTCAATTTGTATAATTGCTACGCCATCTTATCTAGAGAGGAAAAGCACTATACGCTAAGAACATTCTGCAGCGCGACTTATGCCAAGAAGGCCAATGGAGGAATCAAGCCCGGGAAGTCCAGATCCTCAAGAAAACACACCCTTTTCTACAAGTTCCGGTGGTAGGCCTCTTGGTAAATACAAAGGTAAGAAAAAACCATTGCAGATTACAGTCCGTACTACAAACAACTACACAGTCGAATGGTAGCTTCAGAGGAATCAAACTGACTTTTGGCGGAAGCGAGGGAAGCTAAGAGAGATGAGAGATCCAAGGAGAAGCAGCGTAGACATGAAGAACTTCAAATATCAAGAGAGCGTGAGTTGGATGTTAGGGAGTGTGAATTAGCTCGCCTCGAACGAATTGATGACAGGGCACTAATGACTATCAATTTAGATACATTAAATCCAATGTAACGATTGTTAATGGAGCAAGAACTAGAAGCGTGCCGCAGCAGAAGCATGGGATAGGACGTATTTATGTTTTGATCGTTTCCTTGTAGTTGTTTGTTGTTATGTCGTTATTTAGTTTTTAATTACTAAGTACTAATGTTGTAGGAGTAAAAGATTATTAAATGAGCGTGGATTTCCTTTTTTAATTGTCACTAGCAATCTTGCAAGCATGAACTTGTAATACGAGAACATTAACGTAATATTTCATCACTGTAGCAAACAAAGGTACATATAAGCATTAAGGAAAACATATAACTAAAAAACGAACGTAATTTAACTTAAACATCCAGATAGAGTTCAGCACTTCCTATCGATTGTCGGCATGCTCCCAATAGTGTTCGACTAATTCGTCCCTTAATTGTAGATGTGCTTAGGGATCTCTAATGTCTTGGATACGCTGCAAGTACTCGGCAAAAGTATTTGGGTCCTTGTACGGCTCAGTTCTAAACGCCACTGCTATATCCGGGTAGTTTTTAAGTTGCAGTTCGAATCCCCCCTTTCTTCTTCAACTATCATATTATGTAGTATAATACAACAGTACATGATATCTGATATAACTGCTTGTTCGTGATAGTGTACCTCATTTCTTAAAATATGAAACCGTCCCTGAAGAACTCCAAATGCTCGTTCTATGTCCTTTCTCAGACTCTCTTATTGTTGCGTAAATTTCGCCTCTTTGGCATTGTTCAGCGTTTTAAATGCCTGCACAAATGTCTTCCATTTCGGGTATATACCATCAACCAAATAATAACCAACAAAATGGTCTGTATCACCAATTTTATAGTTGCACGGCGGGGACAGATCGTTGTATAAATCATTAAACAAGTATGATTGACGAAGAACATTAATATTGTTTAATGATCCAGGAACACCAAAAAATGCGTGCCATATGTACAAATCGAAAGAAGCGACCGCTTCTAACACCAACGTTGCCTTTTTTGTGTGGCCTCTGTATTGGCCTTGTAGTGCAACTGGACAGTTTTTCCACGTCCAATGCATACAATCTAAGCTGCCCAACATACCCAGGAAACCACGTTGATCTCCCATTTTTAACAATCGTTCGACGTCGCGTGCAGTGGGGGATTGTAGATACTCTTCACCGAAGACACGAACAACTGTTTTGCAGAACTCTTTCAAGCATAGAATTATCATTGATTTATCAATTCGTAATTTATCATCTAACGAATCAGCTGAACTTCCGTATGAAATTATACGAAGTGCCGCTGTTACTTTTTATAGCGGTGAAACTCCTAGTTCTTTGATAGCATTTCTTCGGTGAGTAAAAAAAAAAAACATTGGACTCAGAAACCTTGTTGAGAACTCGATCAAACACTGTTCGCGACATATGAAATCTACGACAAAAGTAAACGTCGCCATATACTGGGTTTGGCATAAAGTAGTCCTTCATCAACTGATTGTGCCCCCCGGATAGTTACGTCTGTAGCGTCTATCTCTTCTACCCACTTGGCTGCCTCCTTGGGTTGATTTGGAGCTCTCTACTATATCACGTTGCATCGCATTTGAAGTTTCTCGTTGGTACGTTAGCTGCTGTTTGTTGTAGTTTCCTTCGACTTCATCTGAACTAGAAGACGAAGATGTTGAGGAATTTGTGAAGCACCATAATCGCTTTAAACCATTCATGGCGTGAACGATGATTTCAAAGCAATGATAATTGGATGAGTTGGAAGAACAACACTACAGTTATTATAAAGCAAACCCAGGGTCCCAGCACATGACATAGTTGGACTAATTTAAAAGTGTTGGAATTTTGGATACTTTTTTATGTTTGAAGAAGTCACGGGTGAAGAAGAAGTGTTAAAGGTAGGGGGGCCTACGGAGGATGGTTGATAAAGTAAAAATGTTAACTAAGAGACGAAACATTGATTTGTTTTATATGCCAGTGTATAGTGTGTATTCATACAACATGAATGATGGCGTTACTTTATCTTTAAGTCACTTTATTCCAGTCTTTATTGGAATTTGATACGGCAAAGTTTACAAATTAAGCCCTACGTAGTTGAATTAAAAGTTCCTATTAAGTGTTGTTTTGAATGTGTTAACGTCTGATTCTATTGTTGAACAAGATTGCCCTCTTGTCATATAGAAATGCAAAATAGTTAAATATCACGTTGACATAACAAGGATTACAGATACCTCCATACTCTACGTATGCACATCAAATTAAACATACGTTCAAACAACATTAAAATCATAATACTGTAAGACTACTCCGTTCCATAGCGGGTAAACCAACTGTAGCCGAGTTTATACGCTTTGTAACCAACAAATTCCTCACCGTACTCGATGCTGATTCGGTCCAGGCACCTCTTCGATTTGTGTAGCTTGAACTACTCCAACTCCGTTAGCGTTGAGTAGGTTCCGTTCGTACTCATCAAAAATCCTTCCCATATGTTCATCAGTTATTTCGGAATCGTCCATGTAACCTATGCATCAGTAATATAACTGGATTTAATAGAAGTACAAAGTATATTGATAACAAAGATTACCTTTCAACAAAGAAGGAAATAGATTACTCGCTTCAGTCAGTAACGGTGTTGCTTGAAGATATAAAAGGAATAGGAAGGATTATCAAATATGCAGTACTTATAAGGATAATGTACTGCCTATAGCTACAGTTCAACAAGGCGGACTACTCCTTACTGCGTTCTCGTGATATTTTATGGTAGATTCCCTGCAGTGACCATTCACATCACAAGAAATGTAGGCAGTGACTAGTAATTTCGTATACTGTTGTCATTTATGTGGGATAGGACTTGTCAATCCACCTAACAATAACATTACAAAAACTTTTGGCATTTATTTCTACCATCAACGGTCGCCTTCTACTACAACTAAACACAGGGACACCAAATTCAACGCACAACAACAATGAATCTTACAAGCATACAACAACAACAGTTTTACAAACTACAACAACATTCAAACAAACTTCAACAACAACAATTTAGAAGCGTACGACCAAACCACAGTCATAGAAACTAAGACAACTAAACACACGAACATAAATTCCAAAATAAAATTAATATTAAACATGTACTAAACACAAACATCTACCACGGCCTAGGGAATGGTCCTGCTCGAGATTTATCAGCAACAATCTTGTTCAAGCGTCTTATTTCGGCTTGCGCTTTCAGTGCATATTGACGTCCACGTTCGCACATGGAAGGGTCAATCCACTGCTTAAAGTTACAACATTCAATTTGATCAGGACAAACTTTGTGATTCTTATAGGATTCACAAGCAAGAAAACGACGACCATCATTTTTCTCAGTATTAGCAACAACCACGACCGATTCCTGTCCGCATCGGCAGAGAGGGTTGGATCCGATTGTACGTAGCAACTGGAAAACCTTCCCTTCACACACAATTTCTTTGCTAGGTCGTTGAGTAATGGAAACCTGGTCGTCGTTTTCCCAACTGTTCATATCTCAAATTGTGATTGTGTGGTAATTTACTTATGAGTTAATACAGCATAAAACTAGTCCATATAAATAGATCTTCAAAGCCTATAGTGAGTCATGCTCATTGACTGCTCCAATCTTGCACAGTTCCCATAATGCAGTCATGCTTTATCAGTCAGTTGTCCTGTTTAGATCGTCCTCAAAATATTCGATAGGAGATTCCCTACAGTTGTATCAGTGTCTAGTTACATCAGTAATTATTTTACTGCCGACTTAAGCTTTGATGTGTAGTGTATAGTGTAGAGTGTATAGTGTTCAGTGGATAGGGTGGATTCCTTCTACTTGGAAATTGGCGTTACTTTATCTTTATGTCACTTTATTACATAGTTTGGTTGTATCACTTTCACCTTTCTGTCACTTTATCACGTTTGTCCAGAGAATGGACCAGTCTTTATTGGAATTTGAAACGATAAAGTTTACAAATTTAACCCTACAACATTGAATGGTAAACGGATTCCCATAGTAGACAAGTCCTTATTAGGAATTGCAAGATTTCATGTTTACTCCATATGTTGTCCCTATAAATATATACGGTTATTACGTTGTAGTTAGCTTGTACCAAAATTTTCACCAAAATAAAAAAATGTCTTCATGGTCATGGCCCTCGTCAATGGATTCGAATTATGATCAAAACTTTCCTGAGCGTCCTCCTTCAAGTCCAAGAACAGATATTGATTGGAATATCGAACACCAAGAGCAGCACTATGAGGAATTGCGTCAAGTCTACCCGGAGTTGGCCCGCATGACGATTCGTCCACCAGTTGCTCATGTTCCAGATGTAGGTCATCAAGTAGTCCAAACTGTAAATGAAGAATGCTTACAAGCGTCTATAGTCCCTCGTCCTCCGACTGTTCCAGATGAAGGTCATCAAGAGGTACGACGAGTTTCAGTAAACCAGTCTCCTAACAAGCAGGCAGTTAACTCCTATCCCGTTTGTTGCCATTGTGGTTATGCGGTAGAGGTGGTGGTCCAGGCGGACGGAGAGAATATTGGTCGCAGGATCCAATTATGCTTGCTATGGCCTAACGGATGCAATTATTTCGAGTGGATAGACGAGGGCAATTTCTTACGCCAACGAGTTAGAGCAAGAGAATAGACGACTTCGAACCTCTTTGAATGAGAGTAACAATTAATGTGTTTGCGTACTGAATCTACTATCGTTAGTTGTTGTGTCTTTACAAGCTTTTGTATCTTTACGCTTATTGTTGAATGTATCGGTGTTGTATCCTTAAGTTTATTGTTTGATCTATTGGTGCTATTAATTAAAATAAACAATATGATTATTAACAATAACAAGATAAGTTATAAGGTACAACAGAAAGTGACATGAAGATAACAATACAGTACAACCACTAAACCCAAACGAGATGCTTTTTACACACATACAACTATAATACAACCATCACAGTCTAACAAACAAGATAACAACAAGATCGCACATACTACATAAAATTACTACTACACCACACTAAAGGATAACATACGAATACATATAGCAATACTAACATATCACGTAAACTGAATCTAAGGTATATCACCAAATATCCACGAATCATTTGCAAGAGGTGCTGCTTTTCCACTATAGCCATGGTCATCGTCATCATCATCATCGTCGTCATCTACTCGTCATATAGGATGATATCGCTCGTCATCCGCAACAGTTAGCTCGGTAATGCGAGCCGTCAACTCATCTACTGCACGCTTATGCTCTCTATACATCGTATCTCGAAGACCAACATGCATAAGATATAGTTCCTTGTAGGGAAGAACAACGGGATCTGGAAACTGTGTGACAGTAGGCCGTGAAACATCAACATACGTATCCGGACCGGATGCCCCAGGAATGCCCACGGTCCAACCATAACTCGTCGGCGTAGTCGAGTGAGGTGGCTGAGGAGGGTGTTGACGAGGAGGCTGACAAGGATAGCGAGGCGGCTGAGGAGGCTGATGACGAGGAGGCCTGCAAAGTAAGGGTACTCTGAGACATGTCGCGTAAAACACATGGATCACCAAAAGGAGTGTAGGCGGAAGGACAAAAAAAATTAACTCCGGCGGCATGTACAAACGTTGTCGTATTAGTACGCTCATAAAAAGATCCCCAAAAAGTAATGTAATCTCTACCGGTAATGATAAATCTATCAGCTGGCCACCACTCACCGGCATACTGCTGTAAATCAGCACTAAAATAGGCCCGTAAATGACCTGTATCAGGGTGGGGATCATCGGGAATAGCGTCGACATCGAGTAACTGTCGCCAACAGCGCTCCCCCAAGTACCAATAACATCCTAAAGCGGGTGGTGACGATACCAAAGGAAATCGTCTACCAGACAGAAATAGAGCGTGCTGCTGCGCTGGGCCTAGCAAGAACGGGGAATCGACAAACGGACGCCACAAAACTAACTCTCGTGTGGTCCTCATCTCTATCTGAGTACGAGCCACTGCAAATACATGACGGCAATCACCTCCTGGTACAACCCGCCGATTCTCGGGCGCCCAAGCTTTCGCACGAGGGTAGAAATGTGATAGTGTAGGATCCAATGTCGGAAATGTCATGTTATGAAAGTACTCAAAATACCAATACTGCAGAACCTCCCAAAAACCAGTAATCGACGAACCACGAGTCCAAACAGTGCATTGCTGGTCCAAACCCTTAAACAAATGAGCTAAAATCGACATACCCCAGTCATATGTAATAGGAGTACCGTCGAACGACATGCCCGCTACAACAGCTACATATCCACATGGCAATGTGTTTGATGAATTCGTGAAGAATAAATTACCCATCATATATAATATAAACAATCTAAGAATCTCTAAGTGGTGAGCTGCAGGCTGACGTTCCACTAAGTCCATTACGGCTTGCTTCATGAAATAGGTTCTGATATGATGATTGTTTGTTAAGCCTCCCCCTCGTAAGTTCAAATGTGGAAATATACTAGCCAATAAATCATACCGCTGATATAGCTCATCATATGGTAAAGTGACACCTTGACCAATTGGTATGCCAGTAAGCATGGTAAAATCCAGTGGCGTAATACCCATCTCTCCAAAACTAAAGTGAAATGTATGTGTCGTTTTCCACCAACACACGGCTAAAGCACCACATAATTGAACATCATTATTGTATAGGTTTTCAATAACTAAGGATGCAAATTAAAAATATTAAAATCAAGAAAATATATTTCATTTTCTAACATACGTAATATGTAAGTGGGTGCATAAAAATTACGTACTCAAGAAATCTCCAAAACCAATACTTCTAAGATATCTTGCAATAATTCTGTCTGTGTCATACGCACGAATCATCTTATACAAACGGACGATACTAACCGAAGATCCTCGTGTATGATCAGTACGAGCCTAAAGCATACAAAAAAATAACTAATGTTAGTACGAAACACTTCTTGATCAAATACCGACTAATACACTAACCAGATTAAGAAGTTATACCTCAAACAACGACTTCAAGTTATCGATAAGGTGTCTTTCCCCTTCAGGCAGTTCGCGAAAATCAGCCAACGTTTTATCTACAGACAAATTTACATCGATGTGTGGATCCAATGCAGCATAAATACCGACTTTAGCAAGCCGTCTTCTCCGAATGGGTTTTGAACGACGAGCGTCGGTTGGACAAGTGTCTTCAACCGGTTCATTCTCCCCTTGTGCATTGTTGTTGTAGGCATTACGACTTGCAGAACCATAAATAGCTTTACCCAATCTTCTCATATTTTTTTAGAGGAATGGAGCTTTCGACGGAGGAAGAAGGAAAGAAGGAGTGGCGGCTGCGAAGGTTTGAGAGAGTACAAACAAATGGGGGGCCCGACACGCGGCGGTTAAGCGTTAAAACCCTTAATCGGTGTTGGGAAAACTGGTTAAGGGTAAATGGCTTTCCCAACACCGGCCAAGGGTTTTAACCCTTGGCCGCGTTGGGGGGTTGCTCGTGTCAACCCCCTCGAATTGACCACCAGCAACCTCCTGTTCGGGATGCTCTTATAGTGATGCAATGCTGACTGGGGCATAAATGAGGTGTGGAGTTCTAGTGATAGCGCAGGATATAGGCTGCTGTATTTATCTTAGGTATTTCCTCTTTATTCAATTGTTTTCTTAAAATATGATAATGATGAGTCGTGCTTAAGTTTGATTAAGAATGCATCGCTGCTGCTGGAGGAGTTCGTAGATGGGTTTGGGTACGGTCATCGAAGTCATGCTTATGAATGTTAAGTCACATTCAAAAATACTATAAAGCCGAATTAAAACCTGTCATTTTGTCAGGTGCTGATGTGGAATTACGCAAGAAGTAAAATTCGAAGAGTTAAACCATGTTTTCCTTCTCTTTCCATACTGTTCTTCCCTGACGTTCACTTTCTGCACCATCTTACTCGAGAAGCAGCTGTAAAAGCAACACTATTTCTGCTACACACAGTTATTCATACTAATCTTCTTATTGGTCGACCCTATTACCTACGTCATGGAAGTATTAAGGCTCTTGTTGATGATGACAAGACAGAAAATGTGATAATACCCGCAAGAAAAGAAAAAAAACAGAAATGAATAACTTGCCGATAGGAATAATAACATATCAACTTATACAAAAAGCTGAAAGACAAGCACTGAAATATTGCAAGAAATAATAAGGTAAATGGCAAGAAGTTTACGAGTATAAAACTGAAATGAACTAGAAATGAATTTGCATTGAAACAAAATCTACATGTACTTGCAAACTGAGAGGAACTGAATTATACAAACTGAATTGTTGACATGCCAGCCTCAGCTATTACACATTCATTGTAGAAGTATCCATGAAGGACAACCCAATGAAGGACACTGAATTGGTGACAGGATGTCAAGGTACAAGAATGAAGGCTACATATTAAAATGATGATAATCACCAAAACTCATACATTAACATCCTCAGTTGTGCAAACAAATAACAATTTTCAACATTGGACATCATGTATATTCCAACATACAAGGTCCGTTTGATTTTGAACGGGAAGGGGCATTTGGAAGGGGCGTTGTTGGGAACGGGGAATGTGTTCCTTTTACGAAAGGGGCATTTTGGAAGGGGCAGAGTTTTAATTTTATTATTTTTGTATATATTATTTTTAATTGTTTGTGTTTATTGTTGAACAAAATAGTAGAACGCAGAATACAAATTGCAGAAATAAAATTACATAATTGTGGAATACAAATTTGTATTTGAACATGGTCATCATCATACTTTTTTTTTAAATGATAATGCATCTAAACATGTAGTTACATCACGGATTCATACTGAGATTCAGATGGGTTATGTCCTTGAAAGTAAAGATTTGAATTGATGTTGAAATACAACATGGAATCGTTGTATTGTATTTTGTTAGTTCTAATTTAATTTGAGATGCTTAAAATGATCGGTTAAAATTAAATGCATTTTCTTACAGTTATGGGAACTGCACTATCTCCCACGTCCATCCACGTAATCTATATATAAGTATTAAATGGTTTCTAAAGCATAACAAGTATTAAATGGTTTCAAAAGCATAAAATGTTCCAACGCATTACTGGTTCCAAAGCATAACATTACATTTTCCATGTTCCAACGCATTACCGGTTCGCACGCATTACTGGTTCCAACGCATAACAAGTATTCAAAAGATAATAATTTCGAGATGCAGCATTAATTTCTTTCGCGTCAGAAGCCGCGTCCGACGCATCGACTGCGTCAGACACGAAAGCTTCATTTTCAACCGTTCGTCTTGAAAGGGTATTTAGTGTGGGTCCCACGTCGACTCATCGGACGCGTCTGACGCGGACGCGAACTAAACATGCCTCTTTCGAAAATCAAATGCTACCACAGTCTCCTACTAACAACAAACGATTAAATAAATATTACAAATGCTAATCAACAAGCTAAAATAATGCATCCATCGTTGCATGAACTTGTAGGCAAACCACATGTTCCATATTTCACAGCCATATTGCCTACAATACCCACAAGAAAAAAAATGCCACACTCACAAGAAAAAAAAAAAACACTGCATGCATGCATAATACTGCTCATTGAATAACCAAGGAAGAACCAATACCATGTAAGTTTTATTCACAAACATCTCAACATAAAAAATCCAACAAACAAAAGACAACAAACAACTAAAACATTCAAATAAAAAAAAACTCCCATCAACCTCTAAATAATTTGCTAACATTTTTCAGAAACCAAATATAACATCGTAATAAGTACATAAACAGCTTATGGGCACAAGTTGAATATGAAAACGGCTATTTCGACTTAATTTTAGTTGAAGCTGTAAATATCATGAAGCCTGAGAATGACACGGAAAGATGGTACGTAGCCGTTGTTTCATTTCTTCTTTGTCATGTTCTATGGTCATGTAGCGTCCCTAAAGTAGAATCAGTTTCAGCATGAGTCTGAAAATGAGATAATAGAATTTAGAGTATATAGTGAAAGGTCTCACATATTCATAGCTTGGTCCTGCAATCGAATTCCGAGCCATGCCAGGAGCTGCGAGGTGAATGAGTATGGACTATTGGTTGCTAAGTGATGAGGTTCCTGACACATAAAATAGAAAATCTGAAATAAAAATTAACGTATGCAGCAGTAAAATGTACACTATAGTTTTACCATGACGTTATGTTGATGAAACTAGTATTGGATGCAGTTTCCATATCCCCTCTTAGAATTCGTGCTTGTCTGCTTTATAGCGTAGATTCACATATCATTGAACTAATTATTAGTTGAAAAAAATAGAAATGGTTTAACCTTTCAAACATAATTGATAAGTACCGCATGTTCAAGAGGTGAACAATTAACGTTTTCCAACTTTTTCCATTTCCAACCATAGTGTTTTGCATTGAAGGTTATTAGAAAACCCCAAATTATCACAAAAACAATTGGCAATGTGAAAGTGGACTCTTAGTAGTTATTTGGGTGACGTGGATAAGTGTGATAGTTATGTGTACACGAATTAAATCTTCTTTGATACCATGTTAGAGAACCCTGAATTATCACAAAACCAATTGGCAATGAGAAGGGTTAACACTTGATATATATATATAAGATTTATTTTACAAATTCCACACTTGTCCCCGATGTGGGACTCGTCTCAATACGCCCCCGCACATGTGCCATATCCTGAGCCTAACACGTGGATTTTATTAGGTGACGTGGACAAGTGTGGAAGTTGCACACGAATTAAACCTGATCTGATACCATGTTAGAGAACCCCAAATTATCACAAAACTAATTGCCAATGTGAAGGTAGACTCTTAATAGTTATTTGAGTGACGTGGATAAGTGTGACAGTTATGTGCACACAAATTAAACTTGCTCTGATATCATGTTAGAGAACCCTGAATTATCAAAAAACCAATTGGCAATGTGAAGGGTGAACACTTGATAGTTATACAGGATTTATTTTACGAACTCTCCGATGCGAGACTTGTCTCAATAAAGGTATTCCTAGCTATTGAAAAGAGAAGTTGTTGCCATTTGACATATTATCATAGCACCGTGTTGTGTTAATATCCTGGTGTTTTGCCTTTTTTGGTTTCTTCAAAGTTGAAATTGAATAATCAATATCATCCTGTTTCCAATAACACACAACTATCAAAATTTAGCATAACATAGCAAACTAAAAAGTAAGAAAATTGAAGGTATACGCCAAAAAAAAAAAGCAGCAACACTATACATATATAGAACATCAGATACGATGCAAAATTTTAAATGCAACCCTTTATATGGCATATGCATTATTCAATTAGTAATGCTTGTGATCATACCTGTCTACCTGTACTTCCAGGAGTCTGTCTTCTACCTTTTTTGAGGTTTTTTCTAACGTTGATTTATATCTACTTACGTGAATGCGGCCTTTCCTTCTATTTTGCATATGATCTTGTACATTTACATACTTGTTGCTTGTACCGCTATTTTCGTTATTCCATGCATATTTTGGTCCTTTGATGGGTGCATTGTAATTATGGGAATACAAGTGCTCCTTATATTTCTTCTGCCCTCTCCATAATAATATTAAAATGGTCCTTATCATTTGCTGCTAAATGTGCTACTTTAGAAAATTCAGTACACATCTTTTTTTAACGTATTTGTTCTAAAGTAAGTTCTTCATCTCCATCATTGAGTCGAATTCGTGAATAAGATCTCAACTTGTGTTTTCTCCATCTATCCAAAATATATTTTTTGGAAATTGTTTTCACATCATTTTTAATCAACACGAGCAATATGTGCCTACAAAAAATCCCTACAAACTCAAACTTACAACAATTACATCTACCTTCATAATTCTCTTTCTCGAATAAAACCTTATATCGCATTACCTTTTTATAGTTTTCGAAAGCTACATCATCATGTACATCAAACTCTTTTTCGATGCTAGTCCCTACTATCACATATATCACAATACATCTTAGCGACTAGCTCCTTATGGAATTCTTTTAACTTTTTGAGTGTGTAAACACCTTGAAATTGCTTCTCTATCTCGTATGTAGTTGCACAAGGAAAGCTCTGTGAGAATGATTTGAAATCTGCTTGATTTTCCTTTTCGATTTTTGCTTTCAATGCGTAATTGTATTGCTCTACTAATTGTTTCATACTTGTTTTGGCATTAACATATCCATCAAATAAGGCATTCATACTTTCACTTCTTTGAGTGGTGGACATCCCCGCCCAAAAATTCTTTTTCACTAAACATGGCACCCAATATGTCTTTCTTTGTACAATTCCGTTAACCAAGTGTTTTCATGCAATTCAAATTTGTCTAACATTGTTTTCCAACTACCTTCAAACTCCATCAAGTCTTGTGTATTATACACATTTCTTCCAAAGTTACTTTTGATCGACTCATAATCGCCATGACTTCCAAATTTTTATGGCAACTTCTTCATAATATGCCATAAAAATAATCAATGTTTAGTAGTTGGAAAAACTAATTTTATTGCATTCTTCATAGCATGATATTTATCGGTAATTATTCTTCGAGGCGCAGCGTTAGACATACAAGCAAGCCATGTTCTAAAAAGTCACTAAAAAGTGCTTGTTGTCTCACTTGAAATCAGTCCACACCTTAATAACATTGATTGAACATGGTGGTTAACCCTGACAAATGAAGCAAACAACATATCGTATATATTTGTCAAATACGTTATATCAAAAGTAATTACATTACCAAACTCTTTATACGCCACCCTACTTCTTTCGTCCGCCTAAAAAATATTTTTGAGTAGTCCATCGTCATCCAAATCCATACTGATTTTTTTTTGAATTTTTGGCTTGCATTTTAAAAATATATTTTTGAATCGCAACTGCATCCCCTTCTCCGAGATGCAATTTTCTTGCCTTATCAAGGTTGCTTCTGCAGTCCTTCTCAATAAACATTAAGTTCTCATGGCCACCACCTTCTAATACCAATGCATTAAAACTTTTTTTTAGGATCAATTCCTGCCATATCACAAACATCGAGCTGTCTTTTGACATGATCATCAATATTTCTGTAGCATTGGAAAAACCGAGCTTTTGTAGGGTTCAAGTGATGGTTGTAATCAAGAAAAAGCTTATTAATGCGCCATTTTTCATCTTGGCCTAAACTGCAAGTGAACTTTACCTTAAACCAGTTTTATTTGTTGGTTGTGGCATCAGTGGGCTTCCAACTGAATAGTCAACCTTCTTATCTAGATTCCTGCATCGGCTACAAGCAAATGTCACATATTTTGAATTTCCATCTTCATCCTTCCTACTTGATCTTTTTTGCACTACAAATCGCGTTTGCTTTGCGTAATCCTTAAAGCATCAAAATATTTGTTCAGTGGTATTGAATTTCGACCCAATTTTGGGTATACAAACTTCTCTTTTAAGTACAATTTCGCTTTCATTTAATGTCTCGCCATCTACCAAGTTTTGAGATATTTCTTGACTTGAAGTAGAACTGGTACATATATCAATATCACTGTGCAATAATTCTGGACTAACACGATTAAAGCAGTCGGTATTTGATTCTGCAAACGAAGGCACATAATTAAGCATCAAGTTCGAAAATATACATTGATCAGGGCAGCAAATGCTAATATACAATAAAAAAACAAATAAATAACAATTCCACTGTAAATTGTTAATGATGTTTGTTGAATTGGATATGAGGCTACTTCAGTATGCAATTGGGACATAGTAATGTTGGACATGGTATTGTACATAGTTTGCTTATAATTCAACATTTTTCAATAGGATGATGACAGTAAAAAAATCAAATTGGGCTGTGAATGAACTTCTCCTTAGCAACAAACCTAATTTTATTGACATGAAAATTAGTAAAATTAGTACAAGATATTCAATCATATGGGATTAAATCAGAAAACATAGATATTGGTGTTTTATTTTCAGTAATTGAAGGTGATTTCATCGTAAGATTCCGCGGATTGACCAAAAAAATCAAAGGAAGATGTAACCAGTGCCCAAAAGTGTTGTAGAGGAGTTTTCCACGATTGGGAGAAAGAAAAAACGAATTAGTTTATAGGTTTATGAAGTAAGATGGTGTAGAAAGTAAACGTCAAGGAAGAAACAGTATGGAGAGTACATCAGGGAAGAAACCGTATGGAGAGAGAAAGAAACATGGTCCACATAGCACCTGACAAAATGACAGGTTTTAGTTCGGGCTCTATAGCATTTTTGAGTCACATTTATGCATATATATACTCATATGTATGTGTATAAATTGATTGGATGGATGTTCAACATATTAGATATCAAAATTTCACTTTTATCGTGTTAATTTTGCGGTCCTGGACTTCGTCTTATCGGAAGGTGAGTTTTCCTCACTCACGGCCAGCTAATTTTTAAGTGAATTAAACATTTGATATGTCAAATGAAACATTAGGTTTCTTTAGAAAATTTAAAATTATTGGTTGTGCACATATGACACACACACTATCGATATATGACACGACTTGGATGCAATGTGTGTTATGTGATGCTTTAAAATTTTTATCACCTTGCAAGTTCCCTGTAGATTTAGGAAAATCACTACGGGTTGAAATGATATATACCCGAACAACTATATAGATTTAGAAATTAAAATTTAATTTATTGGGATTTTGGTTGAAATGATATATACCTAAAAATTTATTTAGACGGGTTGAAATGGTATATACACGATCTACTTGACCATAGGATAGAAAATCATATACGAATGCCATGGTCAGTAAAATTATTTTCTTAAATAAGTATGTATCGATATTAATAGATTGATCTAGAAATGTAATTTGAATATTAAATTAAATTTACATTGAAATAAGTTTAACCTGAATCTAATTTGAATTTACAAAGTTGAGTTAAAATTCATTTAATGAAAGTATTTTTTAAAATTAATATAAAATTTAATGTTTAAAATTATGATTTATTGTAAACTAAATTTTTATAATGGATTTTGATTTTGATTTAGTGTATCATAACTTAAATTTTAATGAGAAATTAAATTTAAATGTTTTGCGGTAATAGAAAGGACTATTTATTTTAAAGACGTTTTAAAAAGCTTACTTGAATTTATTTGGTGTAACGAGTAAATTCAATAGCTTCGATAAATTCAAACCAAAGAAGGGACTAAGCGTCAAGATTTAGTGGGTTCAAAAAGACTTGGTTTTATTAATTTTAGATTGGTATAAGATTTTAATGGTTAAAAAGTAAGTTTTGAAATTCAAACAAAGTGATTTAAGAGAATAACTTAACTGTTAAACTTGGAAGCTGTTGTGGAACATATTATAATTAAATGAACTAAAATTAAAGTTATGAAACAAAATTTAAGCAATGATTTTGAAATGAAATTCTAGTTGTAAACTTAATTGCAAGCTTGTATCACTTATATGGTAGTTGAATTGAATGTGAGTACGAAAATAAAATTGAAGCATGAATGGAATTTTAAATGTAGGTAATTGATTTGGATTGAATTAGTATGTGTATTTTAAACTACTATATATATATATATATATATCAAACTATTTTACTTAAACTAAATTTTCTTTATTATTACTATCATAACTATTTCATAACATTCAACTTAACTGTTTTATTTAAACTATTTATCGTAAACTACTTATTTAAACTATCTATCATAAGCTTCATAACTATTTATCATAAACTATTTCATAAAATTCTTTATATTAAATTCAAATTTTATGAATACATGTATGATTTTCTATTTAGGTTAACTATTTTAATATATTATACTGTTTCAAATAAGGATCTACGATAGGTACCAACTAATTAGTCTGAAATGGGGTTTTTGAAGATTTCAAGTAATAACGACATTTGAGAATATATAATTTGAACTTGAATTTGAATTGAAAGGGGATAGTATGAAATATAAACTTGAGATCAATAATCAATTACTTTGAGGAAATTTGTCTTAAATCGATGTTGAAGTTAATTGATTTACGATATGTGAAAACGATTTCAAATTTAATGACCATGGTGTGCATAATGTAAACGTTTGGTTGTTAAAGAGATTAGAGTCGGTATTGTCATACTCTCTGCCAATATCGATGCCACTTTAACAACTGTGCACATGGTGGATAATCCAGAACAAAGCAGGATGGTTTTTTGGATGCAATTACTGGATTTGAATAAAGAAATGATAATGGATTGGCCTTGACCTATGAGTCATAATTAAAATGACTAAAATAGGTTCTATATCGTGACTAAGTGAGGTCGCACCTCCGATCGGATATGCTTCTTTGATACCATCTCTATTACTATTGTGATTTGATTTAGGTGCACCTATTGATTGTGGGAGTGTGTTCTGAGGTAAGCGGTAGTTGTTGCTATGCGTTACCATCGCTTCGGGCATGCAAATGGTAGAATCCTACCTTGGGTATTCCTCGGTTCCTTGTTATATTATCCTGATCAAACCCCTATGATTTTGATTTAACGTTGTCGTATCACAGTGCATCCCTATCTACCGATGTATTGGTGTTTTTATATGCAATGTGTACGACAATGTCTGTAAATGGTGTAAGGGTAAAAATTTAATCCCGTTTACATTATTTTCATTGTATTTACTTTATTGAATAGACATTATTATAATAACATATTATATTATATGTATTAGTCCCAGGGATCCTTAGAAGATGGAAATCCAAAACATCCTCTATGTTATTGTTATATTTTATTAAATATTTCACTTGAGTCGATTCACTTATATGAGAATGTTAGTCCTGACTCGGGTATTTTGATTGTTTTCCTTTTCTTGTAAAATACACGGGTCAAACCGAGTATTTTTAGCTTCGGAGATTTGCCTATTGAAGCTTCTGGAGTCTAGTCACTTATCCTTTTGTACTCAATTTATTTTATTTCTTCACGTATTAGTAAGCATATGTATGCAGTCTTCTACTGTATCCTGTATTATTTTTGTACTCTGATATGTATAAATGAAAATTTTGTTTTATAGTATAAATTTTACTTCAGTTGTGAGATATTCTATGTTTTTGTATCAGCGATTTTATGATGATTTATTTTTAACCCTATTGCAATTAACAATCTGCCGTTACGAATGGTTTGAGTTGGTTTAATTACCGACTCAAAACGGTCGAAAAGGTAGGTCATTACAGATAAACACTTTTAATAAGAAGCCCATTATGATTAGTTATTGTTTGTCCCTTTAAAGGAAGAAAGAATACTAGAATTCTTGCAAGTGATCAAGGCCTTCTCGAATGTCGTGGAGGTTAAAGAGCTACCTATGTTAATATTCTTTAGTTTGAACTGGATTAGTTCTTTCTAAGATCGAAGATGGCATCTTGGATCGCTAGATATCATGCGGCTTAGGGTTGTACCTAGGACCATGAGAGGAATTATAAGTAGCTGAAGTGCCAGAGCAATTCAAAGCGAAAGAATCTTTGGGAGTAGCAACTTCACCCGATGACTGATTTGTAGCATCTTCTTAAGGGGTAGTCCTGATATCTTATCAAGCTTCTCAAGTTCTATACCCTTTCTTTAGCCTCAAAGAGGTGCTTCTCTGAGCATCCAAAGCTCATCATCAATCGAGATACGGTTTATCAACTCCTTTTAGTTTACCTCCAAACTTTCTATAAGAATTTTTTTATTTCCCACCACTTTGTCCTAAGTCATCACCAAAGTTTCAGGATAATTGTTTAACCACTCTAAGTTTCAATGATGAAGTTCATAGGCATGGAATCAAAGGATTATGGTATTGAACTCTTTCGTTTTCCAAGATATAGTTTCTATAGCCTCCACTTTAGCGCTTACAGTCACTTAGTCTTTCTACATATAAGTATTCACAACTAACTCACAGTGAGTCTTTGTCTCATACTTAGCAAATATCATAGCCTAGTTCCTAGTCTCAAGCTTGTTTTTCAAGTCAGAATTCGCTTTTGTTAGCGAAGCATTCTCCTTTTTAAGCATATGAATCTGATGGTATGCATAGTCAAGATCTTCGCGATATCTATTTTTTGGTACCTGAAGCTACATAGCAAAATCTTTGGCTTGTTTCACCAATTTTTTTAGCTTCATATTTAAATTTTTAGTTTACTTACCATATGGGTAATGTTTCTCTTATCGAGACCCATTAAGAGAGAGTCAGCGATCGATCTCATTTCTCTCTCAATAGAAGCTTTAGAGGATCTTTTAACCACCTTAATGAACTCCTTATATACGATCGTAAATGCCATTAACAATGAGAGTATTATTTCCTTGGTACTAGTAAAAATTCCAAGTAAATTAGGGATAATATAAATTCTAATAGCATATCTTTTGAAATAAAGTTTCAATTTTTTTTCTATCCTATTAGTTGTCGAAATTTCTTGCACAACAAAACTAGAGGAATGCATGATCCCTTTTTAGGTCACTGACGGGTTGTCTCAAAGGAAAATTTCATGCATCTGGCGTTTCATGTCAAACTTAAATGGGTTTGACTTAGTTGCACCACTGAAAGTGAAGCTGGAGGAGGGACCTAGAGTGACTGTTGGTACATGAGTTATTATGACATTTAATCAATCCATTTGAACCCTTGTTAGAATCAGATTGTGATTTCAAGCGATGTTCTAAACTTGAATCATGTAGAAAGTATCGTATCCCTCCCCTATCGCGACCATATCGAACGCCGTAGTTGTAACAACCCAAATTTTTAACAAACAATAATAAATTAATGGATTAATTAATTGAGGAACATACTAATAAAATAAATGTTAATTAGAAAAATATTGAGAATTGAGTAAAATGTATTTCACTGTTGTGTCCGTTAAGAAATTTTGATTCAGATAGATTTTCAGTTTGCGTAAATCGGGCAAGAAACTAGCAAGTTATGATCAATCAAATTTTGAAATTAAATTAGAGAATTTAATTACTAAATAAAAAATAAAGCAACAGCAATGAGTGACCCAGCCCTTAACTGGGTCGAAAGAGGGGTCGTGTGACGACCCGAACTTCCCCGTGAAGGAAAGCCCAGATTGCTTTGAGGATAAGACGAATCAGAACACAAACAGAAGAAAATTTCATTGCTTATTACAATAATTCCATTAGAATACAAGAATATAACAGGGTATAAATAAATATTATACATTCGATAAATATCAGAGATTTACAAATTACAATGCAGCGGAAAATAATACAAAACACAACTGAAAAGAATATGCGGGTACAGAGCTTTCCGAATATCATTCCAGCTGTAAACCAGGATCCTGTGAATATAAATCTGCAAAACCAAAACTACTAGCTGCCCGTGTGGAAAATAGGGGAACCCAGAGTTTAGGTTAAAACAATAAACTCCAGGTCAGTCATGTGACTGGTGTGAGAACTAAAACAGTTATTTAAAACTTTACTTTAAATCAGATATATAAAGGGACCACGCCGTATAACAAGGAACTGGTTTCCTCCCAAGAATACCAGTGCATATAACAAAACATCGCAATGCTTTTTGGAAAAATGAAGCTATTATAAGACCCAGGTCCTATCACACAATGCAACGCAAGCCGGGAAATAGGGTTTTCCCTTATAATAGCCAAACATGCTTGGTACGTTAAAACAAATCAGTTGATACTATTATAAGTGCATAGTGTATAAAACAACTTTAAATATAAATGCATCAATCATAGGTGGCATGGGTACCATATATCATGTCGCCAATACTAGGCTCTACAATCAAAATAGCAAAGTCATGTACTGGAAGTTGGATTTCCATCTGTGAACCAAAGCAAGGGATCGTCCTTACCGCTTCGAGACGCTCTAGCCCATGTCTCAGGCAAGTACTCAGTCAAGCCTTTGGATCGTCAGGGCCGGTCCACTCGATGTGGATTAAAAAGCCTGAACACTGCGTTTCCCCGCCCTATGGGACGTCAATGAGCCAAATGACTCCATCGGCCCCGGATCGACTGATATAACTGAGGCGCCTCTTATCCATCATCCACATAAGTAAAATGCCAAGGCGTGCAAAACGCTGACACCACTCCTAGCTAGAAGGAAACGCATGCCCTCCCTGAGGTCCTCTCCCGTTTCTGGTTCACACCGAGGTGTGAGGCTCGGGAATTAACGCTACACAAAGCTACGCTATATTAAAGCCGTGCTTTGATCATCAACCACAAGACTTTGCTTTTCAATAGAAGCCTTGATCATTTGCATCTCAGCATGTCACACAGGCAATTCTCGCTATATAACCGATGTATATTAATCACACAGAATGAAATCCGATGTCATACACACATCCATTTACAAGTTCGTTCTGGGCCTAAACGAAACCGGAGGCACTTATTCCTTCCCCATATGTCCAATACCGGAGAGAGGTCCTCGCATATCCGGTCAATCTCCAAGTACGCCTGAACGATCACCACTTATTACCTTGTCTTGGGTGTACAGCCCAATGAAGACATCGGTCATCATCCAAATGATGTGAAGACCTCCGGTCTTAGACCTCCGTCTTCATCCTCGACACATCATCGAATCAGTTATTCAGAATGGGATAAACCCGGCCTTTCTGAATAACTCGCGTATATAATAAACAAGTGCTATAAAAACACAACATACGCCTCATTCCAATCCAGAATATTTCTTTATCTAAATATTCATATATTTTGGGAAAGGTTCCCATTAATTTTACCAAAGATAAATTCTTTAAATTTATTCTTTAATCTTCCTTTGGATATCAATTCAATCTAATTAAAGATGCATTAAAACTCCACTTGGTTTTAATCTTCCCAGAAATCAATATTAATGATTATTTAACTTGGAAATCATATCCTGCCTTTAAACGGGTTAAAGAACCAATGCCACTTAAAACAGGTTCACGATAAACCCAAAATCACATTCCATTCCATCATCCTTTAACCGTAAATTAGCAAATGAACAATTCCCTAAGTTTTAACCCCGAAGGCCGAAACCAACATCAGATCAATACCCAGGAAACCATTCAACTTAACTAATCTCCAGTTAGTTTCTGATTTGCTTAACTCCATTGGGTCTAAGAACAGTATTATTAAAGACACCATTCACGACAATCCAAAATCTTATTCCTGTCTTTAACTGGGTTAAAGAACAAATGTCATTTTAAAAATGGTTCACGATAATCCCAAAATCACATTCCATTCCATCAGCCTTTAACCGTAAATTAGCAAGTGACCAATTCCCTAAGTATAACCCCGAAGGCCGAAACCAATATCAGATCAATACCCAGGAAACCTATCAACTTAACTAATCTCTGGTTAGTTTCTGATTTTCTTAACTCCATTGGGTCTAAGAACAGTATTATTAAAGATACCATTCACGATAAACCAAAATCTTATTCCATTGTTAATCGGGTTAAAGAACAAGTGTTATTTAAAACACCGTTCACGATAAACCCAAAGACCAATTTCAATTCCATCCCAATTAAATATCAATTAATTGGTATACTTCATTAAATCTAAATAAAAAGATTTAATCTTTTCTCAACAGGGTTTAAGAACAGTGTTAATGAAGACACCATTCACGACAAACCCAAATCCCATTTGATATTAAATACAAGGCTCTGAATAGAAAATATATCGGCTTATATTCAATATCAAATACCACAACCAAAAAATATCATATTGGAAATAACGATATAAATATATCTTTCAAATTTCCATAACGATATCTGTATAATCACGAAATCTAACATCGAAATATTCCGAAGACAGTTTCTATTCAAATCTATTTCCAAATTATATATTGGAAATTCCGGTTATTTTTAAAACCATTTCAAATCCAATTTATTTATTTTGAAAATAATGGGATTATAATTCTAGTTCAAAACTAGTTCATTTCGATAAAAATCTATTTTTATCTTTTCAAATATGGAAGTTTTCATCCCGTTTCTTTCAAAATCATTTGTTATGATTTTACACAAATTATTGATATTTTTAATAATTTTATCAAGGCCCGTACAGTCGATTTCCATAAACGGCCATCGAACTGCACTTACAACGACCTTTTCCAAATTTGATTTGGACATAATTCCAAATCCAACCATTAGATTTCAAATCTCTCATCTTCCTAGAAAACTCTTTTCGATACGAACCCAACGGTTCCGGTTTTAGGAGAATCCGACGGTCAGATCTCCCGTAATGTCCGTTCGAAGTCAATGGTCGAAGTTCATGAACTACCGTGGCGTGATGCGTTCTATTCAGGCCATTGTATTATATATATATATATATAATATATATATTTTGTCGATTTCCTTTTAAAATGTATTTTATAAATCGTTTTGAATTCATTTTCAAACCGATTTCAACTTCATATTCAATTTCAAATAAAAATTGAATATTCCATATCATCGATATATAAATGATACTATTTTCAAAACATTATATTTTGAAATCATTTCCTTTTCGATATTCATTCTAAAAATGGATAAAATCGATATAAATATCATTCACGTCAAAATGGCGTTAATCTAATCAATACGGCTTTATATGTTTAAATATTTTAATGTTCATCCCAAATCGGGCATCAAAATCAGATTTTTATATTTTACTGGATATTATTTTAAAATATTCATTATTTTAAAATATTTATTCTTTCTGGACTGGAATCAGACATAGTCAATTAACATATAATATGATTATATTGATTTCGTACAATACATGTATATAACAACAATCAAACACAGTCAACCATCATCTAGAGTTCATTCTACACTGCATAAGCATCAAATATAAATATTTAACGCTTACAACAGCTTGTGAATCAATCAATTGACATACAACTAATTATTGGGACTAGTGTATGTCCAATTTCATCCCAATACCCATGTGGGGTTTTCAAACAACAAACACAGAATTATTTGTGCAATTGGATAATGTGTAAAATTTATCATCCCACTCAATAACAGTAAAATGGGTGTTCATAAACAAATCTTATGATTTGTAAATGAATATTTATTTTATTCACATCAACGTTAAAAATTATATTTTTAACTATAGAATATTTTATCCAATTCTGCATCACACAATCAATTTTCACAACACAATCAAACAAGCAAGTCATCCGTGGTCTGTGGACGACGGGTGTCGGGTGTTGCTAAGCACCGTCTGCGTCCTAGTATATATGTCTAACTAGAAAATAAAATAAAAGTGAGAAGTTCTCACCTTTGGGTTCCACTCCGTCATTCTTTAATTTTGAACGGTTCAAATTTCGTACTTGTTTTCCACCAGTTCCATCACACAATGATTCACGCTGTTCATAATAAAATTCACATTTTTAATATGATGTTTATTTTTTTTTTTAAAATCACATTTGTATAATGGCACTTCATATAACAAAATCATATATTTTCACAACGCTTGTTTCTATATAAAAATTATATTTTTATATCTTTACTCCTTATATAAAGATCGAATTTTTATCGCTACTTCATATATATAAAAATCATATTTTTATATTCATACATATACAAAAATCATATTTTTATTTCGCTTTCATGTATAACTTCATGACATAAAAATCGTTACTTTATTATCATAAGAATCATAACTTCATTACATCATCAAAATGACAAATTTAAATAACTAAAAGTCTGATCTTTAAAATCATAATGCTTTATGAACTAAAAATTATATTTTTATTTTCTTCACGCACTAAAAGTTAAATTTTTATCAACATAAAAATCATAGCTTTAACTAATTAAAAATTCATATCTTTAACTATATAAAAATATTAACTTTATATAATAAAAATATTTACTTTATATAGTAAAAATATTAACTTTATATAGTAAAAATAAAAAATGATTTTTTTATATATAAAAAACTAGTTTCAGTAAATAACAAAATTAACTAAATCAATTAAAGCTTATCGGTTGAATTGGGGGTCAACAATCAGAAAGGGAGACGGAGTTGGGCGGCGCTGGGCTTCAGCAGGTGTCGGGGGACGGCCTGACGACGGCGGGGCCACTGGTGGTTGGCATTGGACTTAAATCAATTTGGGGAGGGGGTTTTGGGGCTGAGGGTCTTCGTCGTTGACAGAAGAGGGACCAAAGGGGTGCGCGGTGGTGGTGTGGGCCGGCGGCTGATAGTGGTGGCGGCCTTAGGGTGTTGGCGTCGAGCGATTGAGGGAAGGGAGAGGGAAAACGGGCACGACGGGTTTTGAAAAGGGGCTCTGTTGACCATTTGAGAAGTAAATGAGAGGGTTGACCAATTAGTTTCTTAGGGTTAGGTTTATATATTTTTATTTTAAATAATTCCAAAAAGTAACTTTTAATTTCGACCTCGAAACGAGACCCAATGACTATTGCTACTAGCTAATTACCCCCATTCTGAACACAATGGGATATGTTCCGTAAGCCAGTTCATCCGTTACGATTAGTTTCTGTCAAAATCAAAATATAAATCTATATATTAAATTCGAACACACATTTCAATTTATCGGGGCCACATACGGACTCTAAAAATTCCCGAAAAATATTTTCTAGTTTTGTATTGACGATATGGTCCGAATAAAACTAATTTCGTCAAATTTGAAGACCATTTGAAAAATGGCCATTTTCTGGTTGATCCAAATTGACTAAAACTGGCAAAACACGTTTTCCTTTGCCACGCTCACATATTGATTCAGAAAATTATGAATTTTGGAACCTAGCAATAACTTGACATCCCGGATCCAACAAAATTGGTTTCATCAAAAACGGAGGTCGTTTGCAAAATTTCCATTTTTAAGGGCCGAAATTCCATAGCGACTATTCTGAATTTTCAACGGGGAATAACTTTTTATTCCCGCTATGAAATTTCAATTTTTCAGATTTGTTGGAAAGATGTTTTCAAATAGATTCTAATTTTTTCGGTTTCACTAAAATCCGGTTTATTTTTAATCATGTACATTCATTTGAATTTTGAAATCGAAATTTCAAACTACCGCGCAATTTCCAATTCCTTTTATAATTAAAAATAATTATTTTATACTCTAACGACGATTCAAATAAATATATACGTTTTAATTCTAATCAAAATAAATTTCTAATTGTAATTATTTAAAATAATCCATTTTAAATATTCAAAATTCATTAAAATTGCCAAAATAAAAATTTTAAATTAGCTCAGATTTTCCGGGTTATTACAATCTCCCCCACTTAAAATCTTTTCATCCTCGAAAAGGAACGGAGCTGAAAGTTGTTTTACAAACCAACTTAACTTTCATTATTTTCATTATGGCTTAAGTTCTTCAACTTCTCAGTTTCTAAGAACTTTTCAAATTCTTCAAAAATTTGGCTAACACCCTAAATTTTCGAAAAATTTCGCCACAACCTCCCCTGTACGGGAGCACCGGGAAAATCCCAAAATTGCCATACAGGCCTCTCCAATCCAAAAACAAAAAGAAACAGCCAATTGGCTCATAAAATCATCAAAAACCCCAAGAAATACAATAAACATGTACCTATTTTTCAGGCAAACAATTTTATTCCTCTTCTCTAGCCTCCTTGCAATGACCTGTCCACAGATATATACGTACATGCATGCATTTTCAAACAATTTTTAATATAATTCAATATTTGAAACAATTTGGCTATATGTACCGTTTTCACATAATGGTTTAAAGGAATAAGCAAACAACATAACCATCAATAAATTAGTGGATTAACGTTTCAAACACATAACTTTGATACATAGTCAAAAATCATGTTTTTGGTGCCAAATCACAACAATAACCCTATCTAATTTTGGTTCTCACACTAGTCAGTTGGAAATATATAAACATCCCACATTCGAAACTCGAACACAAATGCTGATGATGTGATCGATATCATCATAATCATGCCCGGGCAACTAGAGTGTGATTCTATATCTATCTAGTATATTAAAACTTCAAATACACGTGGATCAGACGTATACGCAAAATATTTATATACTTGATTGTCCAAATTCAAAATAAAATGAATAATCAAATACATATAATAAAATTTAAAATTTCAAAACAAAATTGGTTTTCATTTTTATTTTTAAAAATACACTCTTCACATTTGTTCTAGGATACTACTGATCCTATCTCTAACAAGTCATTCCTATTGGATATTACTAATCCAATTTCTGATGAATTCTTTCGTTTGGTTCTAACGTGTCTTGTTCTCTGAGCCCTGTAAACCAAAGCTCTGATACCAAATGTGACGACCGAACTTCCCCGTGAAGGAAAGCCCAGATTGCTTTGAGGACAAGACGAATCAGAACATAAACAGAATAACATTTCATTGCTTATTACAACAATTCCATCAGAATACAAGAATATAACAGAGTATAAATAAATATTATACATTCAATAAATATCGAAGATTTACAAATTACAATGTAGCGGAAAATAATACAAAAGACAACTGAAAAGAATATGCGGATACAGAACTTTCCGAATATCATTCCAGCTGTAAACCAGGATCCTGTGAATATAAATCTGCAAAACCAAAACTACTAGCTGCTCGTGTGGAAAATAGGGGCACCCAGATTTTAGGTTAAAACAATAAACTCCAGGTCAGTCATGTGACTGGTGTGAGAACTAAAACAGTTATTTAAAACTTTACTTTAATTCAATATATCAAGGGACCATGCCATATAACACGGAACGAGTTTCCTCCCAAGAATACCAATGCATATAACATAACATCGCAATGCTTTTTGGAAAAATGAAGCTATTATAAGACCCAGGTCCTATCACACAATGCAACGCAAGCTGGGAAATAGGGTTTTCCCTTATAATAGCCAAACATGCTTGGTATGTTAAAACAAATCATTTGATACTATTATAAGTGCATAGTGTATAAAACAACTTCAAATATAAATGTTTCAATCATAGACGGCATGGGTACCATATATCATGTCCCCAATACTAGGCTCTACAATCAAAACCGCAAAGTCACATACTGGAAGTTGGATTTCCATCTGTGAACCAAGGCAAGGGATCGTCCTTACTGCTTTGAGACGCTCTAGCCCGTGTCTCAGGCAAGTACTCAGTCAAGCCTTTGGATCGTCAGGGTCGGTCCACTCGATGTGGATTAAAATGCCTTAACATTGCGTTTCCCCGCCCTATATGGCGTCAATGAGCCAAATGACTCCATCAGCCCCGGATCGACCGATATAACTGAGGCACCTCCTATCCATCATCCACATAAGTAAAATGTCAGGGCGTGTAAAACGCTGACACCTCTCATAGCTAGAAAGAAATGTATGCCCTCCCTGAGGTCCTCTCCCGTTTCTGGTTCACACTGGGGTGTGAGGCTCGCGAATTAACGCTATACAAAGCTACGCTATATTAAAGCCCTGCTTTGATCATCAACCATAAGACTCTACTTTTCAACAGAAGCCTTGATCATTTGCATCTCAGCATGCCACACAGGCAATTCACGCTATGTAACCGATGTCTATCAATCACACAGAATGAAATCCGATGTCAGACACACATCCATTTACAAGTTCGTTCTGGTTCTGAATGAAACCGGAGGCACCTTTTTCCTCCCCCATATGTCCAATACAGAGGAGAGGTCCTCGCATATCCGGTCGATCTCCAAGTACGCCTGGACGATCACCGCTTATTACCTTGTCTTGGGTGTACAACCCAATCAAGACATCAGTAATCATCCAAATGATGTGAAGACCTCCAGTCTTCGACCACCGTCTTCATCCTCGACACATCGTTGAATCAGTTATTCTGAATGGGATAAACTCGGTCTTTCTAAATAACTAGCGTATATAATAAACAAGTGCTATAAAAAAAACATACGCCTCATTCCAATCCAGAATATTTTTTTATCCAAATATTCATATATTTTGGGAAAGGTTCCCACTACACCAAAAATGCAAATTTGGCAGTGCTTTGGACCGTATCAAAATCGATTTGGCAGTGCTCTGAACCATATCAAAAAATGGCGTCTTTGTTGCTTTGATACGGTTTTGGACCGTGTCAAATTCGTAAATTGATACGGGTCCAAACCGTATCAAATTGATACATAGATACGGTGTTCAGCCGTATCAATTTATCAGTTTGATACAGCTTAAACAGTATCAAATTAGCATGCTAGCACTGTCAACTTCATAGATCGATACGGTTTTAAGCCGTATCGAATTCGTATATTGATACGCCTTAAAACCATATTAAACTGCTATACTGATACGGCTTAAAACCGTGTTTAATGCCGCATTTCTACAATGGTATCAATGAACTAGATACGGCTTTTAACCGTATCAAAATTGGTACATCATATATGCAATATACAAAAACATGCACCCATTGATATATATATATATATATGTATGTATATATATATATATATATATATGTATATATATATGTATATATATGCACAATAAAGAAGGTACGCTACACCTATGTAACGGTATATAAAGAAGATACGCTAAGCATAATTCGATTAATACATAAACCATAACTTCCGTTAATACAAACCATATAACACAATATATATACAAAGCATAATGTTCACAATCCTTGCTCTAAAAAAGACAACAAAACTGCAGTTGTCGAGCCCATGCAACTCATGCTTGTTCCAAAGCCTGAAAAGAAATTAAAATAACAAGCATTAATTTAGTTTCATCTCCACAACAAGTCATGTAATGTATATAAAATGAAAAATTAGATACATCAAACGTAAGAAGCGAAACTGAGCTTTACGGCTCAGTTTCGCTGAGCGTAAGGCTCAGTGAAACCGAGTCGTAAAGATCAGTTTCAATTGAGCTGTAAAGCTCAGTTTCAACTGAGCTGTAAAGCTCAGTTTCAACTGAGCATTATGGCTCAGCGAAACTGAGCTTGCGAAACTGAGCCTTATAGCTCAGTTTCGCTAAGCCAAAAGGCTCGGTTTCACCTAAGCTCTCTTCCTTGAGCATAATGGCCAGTAGTATTGATTTGTTGACACTTTCAAGAAAAACTCTCAAGATATTACCTGTAAGTGGCAGCTGGTACATCAAATCCAACCAAATATGCAACTCTAGGAGCAAAAATAATAATGGAGTTCAACGTGTTTCATATCTACAAAATGGTTTTTACAATAATGTGGATTTGACAGAAAAACCTCCTTGCTTGTATGGTATGAAACAATCATGTAATTAGTGAACCAAAGGAATTCAACAAATGAATATGCCATTTACTATTCTACCGATACATCATGCCAAAACTACATGACCAATTCATGCTTTGCCTATAATAAAGTAGTGGAATTTTCTACTAGTTCCATATGAAAAAAAATTGCAATAATATCTATAAAAAAATTATGAACTACAGGGACATGAAAAAATAGTATGAATTTTTTTTCTAATCATTTGACAAACTAGTTTGGCTCTCAAAATAGTATGAATTTTGTTCTGATGAATTTAGCACGTCTCAGTTTGCGCAAACTGAGCCGAGGCTCAGTTTGCGCAAAAACAACAGATAACCATGATGGCAAATAGCGAACAATGTCAACGTCCTTGAATGGACTATTGCCAAGTAGAAACTTCATTAAGTCACTAGTGCCACATGGAAATAACAATTAGACAAGAATAGCTCCAAACAAACTGAAACTAGAATATAAGTACAAAAACAAAAAGAAGTACTTGGCATTTTTGATATTCAGATAAGCCAGGAGCAAGGAGCATTCATGCATCATCTTCATGTTGAGATTGAACACTTCCATTATGCAGTGGATGCCTATCTGCATCGCAACAAAACTGACAAATAAGAGATGGTAATAATAGTAATCTCACTGATTTAAGTATCTCTATTGATATATCATTTCTATTGTAGTTTGTCTTATAATTACAATTAATTTTTTTTAAGTAAACAAGATTGGAAATGCTTTTATGGACAAAAAAATGATCACCTTTTCTTGTTGTCTGCTGGTGATTGCACTTTTTCAATCTGTGGAAGGAACATTCATGCATCATCTTCATTTTTTTAATGGAAAAACACATTAAAAGGTATAGCTAACTATATGAACATCATGATCACAAAACTAAATGATGCATGTGATTAATGTGAACTCGAGGTATGATGTAAATGTATATCAAGAACCTAAAAGCAAAGCTAGTAACAAATTTTACTTCCACTATGCAGCATCATTTGTACTGTAGTACAGAAAGTTCAAGTTGATTGCTGTATGTTTGTTGCAACCAAGAATGGCTTCAATGTGAGGAGGCGGCCCATTAATTCTACCAAATTCAATATGAAGAAAACCACATGATCACTTGTATATATATAAACTTATGCTTAGCTATTTTAAAATAATTTTGTCATTACAGAGGACACCGATTCTGCATTATATTAGGTGAAAATTTTCGGACTGCATTGCACAATCAGTTCACAAAGAGTCTACCAAAATATTTATGCGGTTGTACGCCAAGAATTAAGGGTTCGAAGTTTTAGGGACAAAATATTCCAGTTAGACAATATCTATTTAATTTTAATATCTTTACATAATTCATTTGCTCTAATTATGTGATAATCTATCAATTATGCCACCCAAGTTGATAGTAAAAGTTCCAGTGGCATAACATAATAGTATATGAATGTAGTTTTGATGAGTAATATTTGTATGACTTAAATAAATATTTATCATCATACCATTATAATGTTATCCTGCTGTACTGAGTTGAGACTATTTAGCTGGAAGAAATGAAGCATTTTGGTGTTTCTGTGCCCTCGAAAATCTACATCAAATTACATAAAAATTGAAACTAAATCAATATTTTGCTAACATGCTAATGCTGCTTGTATCTGCAGGGTATTACTTCTTTATGGTAAAATACATAAAGAAAATAATATGTATCCGTACATCATGTGAAGATTTATGATGCAAATTTTTCATGAGGGTGACTTTTCTTGTAATATCAAAATATATACTGGAACTTTGATTCTAGTGTTATCTTAACAAATCCATTACAATTCAGCAGTTAAATAGCCTTCTGCTTTTCTAAGATAAATGGCTAACAGACCATAGTACTTGTAAGTAAGGTTTTATCAGGGTTTAGCATAATATCATGTCAATGCTGGAAAAAATGTGTTGTCACCCATAAATTTGGAAAATAGAAATAGTCATCATGTTTGTCAAGCCTAAGAGAAGGATCATGTGTTTTATTTTACGTTGTCTATTCATACAC
Source organism: Allium sativum (assembly GCA_030737875.1). Taxonomy (NCBI): domain Eukaryota; kingdom Viridiplantae; phylum Streptophyta; class Magnoliopsida; order Asparagales; family Amaryllidaceae; genus Allium; species Allium sativum. The sequence continues at coordinate 194,074,545 of CM060910.1, read as the reverse complement.
TGGTTTGATAAAATTATATTGCAGTTAACAATGTATTTTGATCCATGAATATCACAGGAATTGTAAATATATTACCAGCAAAATACGTGAAATCAACAAGAGCGGACCAACTAAAAGTAATTGAATTTTAGGGACCAAATTCTATGTAACTAGGGACTAGTTAAAACTAAATAGTTTATATGAGACATATTTTAAGTATGACAAATAATAGGATTAAAAAACAATATAAAAGATACTCACATAGTACCTGCAATAGCAGGAGCAACAGCTTTAAAAAGAGATTGCCCAGTCATTGCAATTCCACTTGCAGCTCCTCTTTGATGCTGACGCTATAATTATGAGATACATAGATGATGTATTATTCCTAGAGGAACTGTTAGTGAGACACACACACAAATTTTCTACTATAATGAACGAAACCCCTGCAAAATTACACTTCTATAAAATGGATGAGCAGGTGTAAAGCAAGAGGGAAGAAAAGACGAGCTCAGAGGAGGACAAAGGAGAGCATAACATAATTATTCACACGAGGAAAACATGTCAGTAGATACATATCACATGAGCTTCGACCATGCACCGCACATGTAAATTCATTCACATCCGATTTATTTTACGTGAGGTATAAGCTAATTATAAAGTACAAACAATACATGGGCACGTCCTCTGTATTAGTAGATGATAGAAGTCCAAGTAAACCCAAAAGAAATGCCAACGCTAGAAATAAAAGAAAGCCAATAACACTTATGGATATACCGATGCTAAATAAAGTAAATTAGCAAAAACTTACCACGACATTGTTCTGCAGAATGAATAAGCCTGTGATTATTGTTACCTATTACACGGAAAGAAGAAGAAAAATTACGATCAGATTCAACATAGGAATAACGCAAATGACAGAACATGTAAATATAATTTGCAGGAAAAAAAAAGAAGAAAAGGTAAGGCTCACATGGGAACTAATAAACTGGGTTCTTCCACAATATCGAGTACTAACAAAGGTCTACTTATCTATTTAGAACCACTTGTCCATTGATAAGAATCAGGCAGTAGATCCAGATATCATAGTTTTACCGCCAACGTTGATTAGCAATTACAGTTTTTTTCTTAAAAAGGAAAATATGGATAAAAGAAGGGGAGAAAACACTTTACTACATTTCTGGTGTTCTACTAATCCATCGAACAAATATGAATTTCTAAATGAATAAAATATATTGAAAGTTCTGAAGTTAGTCGAGTTCGCTAACCCCCAACCACAGGGCAAGTGAGCCGTTATAAATAAGTAGATTATAACTACACACATTGTTGCCATAGATTATCTTAGTAATTTAAAATTAATACTTTTCAAAATCATTCCATAGGAAAGAGGAAAACAAAGCTATAAATATATTTTACTTTTAATACTATTTCAGAGTATGCAATCTCAAATTAGTAATCAACCTTTTTAGGATGTACATTGAGTTGATGCAAACATCACTGTTTTTTGGTAAGTTTATTGTTACCACAAAATTCTCTAAATTTTATTCGACAAATTTGGGATGTCCGTCACTTTACACAATTGCAAAACCTCTTAGCTAAAATTATGAGGAACATATCCATTGCTAAGATACATGTCAAACACGTTTCGAACCACTTGTCGATTGTCGAACGTTATGTAAACTCAAATACAACACTAGTAAATAAAATCTATTGCATAATAAAATACTAAACCTAGCATGTATTTATTATAAACTATAACCCAAATAAACAGATACTCAAAATTTTCATGTACTCACACTAAGAACATTTTTCAGCACAGACGAGCAGTTAAGTATCAAAGAAAGTTTGATTCCTGATAATTTGGACATAAATGGATAGCTGGTCAATAGTGGTATGGACATAACCTACACATCATATACCAAACACATTAAGACTAGCCTTAATACTAATGTCAATGTTGGAAAAATAAGACAGGTAAAATTAATGCAGACCGCTCCCACCCGAGCTGATATGATAGGCCCCATAAGCTTAGAAATGGATGGATAGAGAAATAGCTGATAAATAAGAAGACTATCACCTATAAAATTGTTAAACTATCAGTAGAAACATGTAGATTATTCGATACACACAACATCATCTGTGACAGGAAAGAACTTGATGTTATATTTGGCTAAATAAAGAAAAAAAATGATTAAGCTATAGCTACATTTTAGAGGCCAAAGTAAATATAACCATGTAGCACGGTCCTGAATTTGAGTCCATATAGGATTCCAGTTGCTAATAATTGACTCTTGAAATGGTTAAGATGTTATTTAATGCTAATGCCATTCAGAAAAAATATTCAACACAGGGTAATGTGTTAATTCTATAGAGAAACAAGCTTTAATCTATATAAAGACATAGTACATCTACTACAACTTGTCCTAAACGAGATTATATGACAAATAAGATTAAATGAACTTCAGTACAGTACAATGAAACTGAACTTCACACGTCAAAGCTAATGAATAATAATGCGCAAGTGAATGTCTTGCCATGATCTCTGGTCAATGGCCAGATGTAAACTATTATTCAAATGAACTAATATTAGGCCATATAAAAAATACTATAAAAGCAAATGACTTACCATGGCTTGGGTAGAGTTGTTTCCATCTTTTAAAGCTGAAACTGAAGTCTCGTTTGAATCTTTCAAAATGATTTCAATAGAGGTACGGGCATGAACTTGTCTTGAAGACCAGCTTCGTATGCAAAATTAATTGCATCAAGTTTTTGTCCCATCCGAATTAGTTCTTCTATCATGTCTGCATCGCATTATGAGTGATTTTTAGGCACAACTTAAGGTTGGTAATTTAAAACAATGTTGCCTTAAACAATAAAAGGTAAGATATTCCTAATAAATAGTTTTATTTTTACTGGCTTATGTACAAATTTTGTTTAGCAAATGGAGTGCGACATATTTTCAAGCAATACCGACCCAATTTTATAGATGTTCCAAATTTATTGGATGTCCGGAAGGGACAAAATTCATTTCTATATATACATGAATACTTAATAACACAACAGTGAGTAAATATTCGCAGATTCAATTTTTTCTATAAACTGTATCATGTTTTAGTACTTCACTTATTTTAAGTGGCATCAATTCTAAGAGAATGAAGCCATCCCAATTGGCATAGACAAGCAAAAGACTGGATAATAAACAAACATATAGAACCAAATTCAAAGGTACCTAGCATCCATTCTTTTTCAGTCAACAGATACATAAATGACATTTATAGTTGTAAACATAAAAAAATTATGGCCAAAGACAGGATATCAGACATAACAGGTTAACACAAAATCAAAGTACACTAGGCAAATCAGTTGACAATCGATAATAGAAAAGAAAATTTGATATATAGAACACCCATTCAGGGCAAGAAGGGACTGCTGAGTTTGGAAATCGAGAGACTGGCGCTTGGATCTGAGGTTCTGGGATTTAACTTGTAGGTCTTTCTCGATAGAGGAGAAGTGGTCGGTTAGGTCCTTCCATAAGAGAGTGTGGTTTGCAATTAGCTCGCGTTGCTTCTCGAGGGCGTCGAAGCTGTCTTGTATAATCGAAGGTGTCGCCATGGCGGCGAGAGAAACGAAAGAAATATAATAAAATTTGGATCCAAGAATGGAAATTTTAGGGACTCATCCTTTTTTTTCATTTGGGAATTCTTTTTTTCACGGCCAAAATGGAAAATTGGAGAGGGAGGAACCACAAAAAAATGTCGACGGATTTTATTCGGGTCTAAGCATAATAAAAAAGAAACAATCCGAACCCATCAAGATGTAGGGTGAGATTTTAAGTATTGGAGGTGGAGCGGATTGCAAAAGGAAATTTGATACCACTTATCAAATTTAATACGGGTACGAGCCCTATCAAATTTGGTACGGCTTAAAGCCGTATCAAATAACCGCATCCTAGTGCGCCAAATTGGCTGTTTTGGTGTAGTGTTCCATTAATTTTATCAAAGATAAATTCTTTAAATTTATTCTTTAATCTTCCTTTGGATATCAATTCAATCTAATTAAAGATGCATTAAAACTCCACTTAGTTTTAATCTTCTCGGAAATCAATATTAACGATTGTTTAACTTGGAAATCATATCCTGCCTTTAATTGGGTTAAAGAACCAATGTCATTTAAAACACGGTTCACGATAAACCCAAAATCACATTCCATTCCATCGTCCTTTAACCGTAAATTAGCAAGTGAACAATTCCCTATGTTTTAACCCCGAAGGCCGAAACCAACATCAGATCAATACCCAGGAAACCATTCAACTTAACTAATCTCCAGTTAGTTTCTTATTTGCTTAACTCCATTGGGTCTAAGAATAGTATTATTAAAATACCATTCACGACAACCCAAAATCTTATTCATGTCTTTAACTGGGTTAAAGAACCAATGTCATTTAAAACACGGTTCATGATAAACACAAAATCACATTCCATTCCATCAGCCTTTAACCGTAAATTAGCAAGTGAACAATTCCCTAAGTATTAACCCCGAAGGCCGAAACCAACATTAGATCAATACCCAGGAAACCATTCAACATAACTAATCTCCAGTTAGTTTCTGATTTGCTTAACTCCATTGGGTCTAAGAACAGTGTTATTAAAGATACCATTCACGACAACCAAAAATCTTGTTCCATTGTTAATCGGGTTAAAGAACAAGTGTTATTTAAAACACCGTTCACGATAAACCCAAAGACCAATTTCAATTCCATTTTAATTAAATTTCAATTAATTGGTATACTTCATTAAATCTAAATAAAAAGATTTAATCTTTTCTCAAGTGGGTTTAATAACAGTGTTAATGAAGACAATATTCACGACAAACCCAAATCCTATTTGATATTAAATACAAGGCTCTGAATAGAAAATATATCAGCTTATATTAAATATCAAATACCACAACCAAAAATATTGTATTGGAAATAACGATATAAATATATCTTTCAAATTTCCATAACAATATCTGTATAATCATGAAATCTATCATCGAAATATTATGAAGACGGTTTAATTTCAAATCTATTTCCAATTTATATATTGGAAATTCCGGTTATTTCTAAAACCATTTCAAATCCAATTTATTTATTTTAAAAATAACGGGATTATAATTCTAGTTCAAAACTAGTTCATTTCGATAATAATCTATTTTTATCTTTTCAAATATGGAATTTTTCATCCCAATTCTTTCCAAATCATTTGTTATGATTTTACACAAATTATTGATATTTTTAATAATTTTATCAAGGCCCGTACAGTCGATTTCCATAAACGGCCATCGAACTGCACTTACAGCGACCTTTTCCAAATTTGATTTGGACATAATTCCAAATCCAACCATTAGATTTCAAATCTCTCATCTTCTTAGAAAACTCTTTTCGATACGAACCCAACGGTTCCGGTTTTAGGAGAATCCGACGGTCAGATCTCCCGTAATGTCCGTTCGAAGTCAATGGTCGAAATTCATGAACTACCGTGGCGTGATGCGTTCTATTCAGGCCATTGTATTATATATATATATATATAATATATATATTTTGTCGATTTCCTTTTAAAATGTATTTTATAAATCGTTTTGAATTCATTTTCAAACCGATTTCAACTTCATATTCAATTTCAAATCAAAATTGAATATTCCATATCATCGATATATAAATGATACTATTTTCAAAACATTATATTTTGAAATCAATTCCTTTTTTATATTCATTCTAAAAATGGATAAAATCGATATAAATATCGTTCACGTCAAAATGGCGTTAATCTAATCAATACGGCTTTATATGTTTAAATATTTTAATGTTCATCCCAAATCGGGCATCAAAATCAGTTTTTTATCTTTTACTGGATATTATTTTAAAATATTCATTATTTTAAAATATTTATTCTTTCTGGACTGGAATCAGACATATTCAATTAACATATAATATGATTATATTGATTTTGTACAATACATGTATATAACAACAATCAAACACAGTCAACCATCATCTAGAGTTCATTCTACACTGCATAAGCATCAAATATAAATATTTAATGCTTACAACAGCTTGTGAATCAATCAATTGACATACAACTAATTATTGGGACTAGTGTATGTTCAATTTCATCCCAATACCCATGTGGGGTTTTCAAACAACAAACACAGAATTATTTGTGCAATTGGATTTGGACATAATTCCAAATCCAACCGTTATATTTCAAATCTCTCACCTTCATTATAAAACTCTTTTCGTTACGAACCCAACAGTTCCGGTTTTAGGAGAGTCCCATGGTCAAATCTCCCGTAATGTCCGTTCAAAGTCAATGGTCGAAATTCACGAACTGCACTTACAGCGCGGCGCGTTCTATTCAGGCCATTGTATTATATATATATTATATATTTCATCGATTTACTTTTAAAACGTTTTTTACAAATCGTTTTGAATTCATTTTCAAAACGATTTCAACTTCATATTCAATTTCAAATCAAAATTGAATATTCCATATCATCGATATATAAATGATACTATTTTCAAAACATTATATTTTGAAATCAATTCCTTTTCGATATTCATTCTTAAAATGGATAAAATCGATATAAATATCGTTCACGTCAAAATGACGTTAATCTAATCAACACAGCTTTATATATTTAAATATTTTCATGTCCATCTCAAATCGGACATCAAAATCAGATTTTGATCTTTTACTGAATATTATTTTAAAATATTCATTATTTTAAAATATTCGTTATTTTAAAATATTTATTCTTTCTGGACTGTAATCAGACACAGTCAATTATCATATAATGTGATTATATGGATTTCATACAATACATGTATATAACAATAATCAAACACAGTCAACCATCATTCAGAGTGCATTCTACACTGCATAAGCATCAAATATAAATATTTAACGCTTACAATAGCTTGTCAATCAATCGATCAACATACAACTAATTATTGGGATTAGTGTATGTCCAGTTCCATCCCAGTACCCGTGTGGGGTTTTAAAACAACAAATACAGATTTATTTGTGCAGTTGGGCGATGTGTAAAATTTATCTTCCCACACAATATCAGTAAAATGGGTGTTCATAAACAAATCATCTGATTTGTAAATGAATATTTATTTTATTCACATCAACGTTAAAAATTATATTTTTAACTATAAAATATTTTATCCTATTCCACATTACACAATCAATTTTCACAACACAATCAAACAAACAAATAAGTCATCCATGGTCTGTGGACGACGTGTGTCGGGTGCTGCTAAGCACCGTCTGCATCCTAGTATATATGTCTAACTAGAAAATAAAATAAAAGTGAGAAGTTCTCACCTTTGGGTTCCACTCCGTCATTCTTTAATTCTGAACGATTCAGATTTCGTATTTGTTTTCCACCAGTTCCATCACATAATGTTTCACGCTGTTCAAAATAAAAATCGCATTTGTAATATGATGTTTATTTTTAAAAAAATAACACTTTTATAATGTCACTTCATATTAAAAAATCATATATTTTCACAATGCTTCTTTCTATATAAAAATTATATTTTTATATCTTTACTCCTTATATAAAGATCGAATTTTTATCGCTACTTCATATATATAAAAATCATATTTTTATATTCATACATATATAAAATTCATATTTTTATTTCGCTTTCGTGTATAACTTCATGACATAAAAATCATAACTTTATTATCGTAAGAATCATCACTTCATTACATCATCAAAGTGACAACTTTAAATAACTAAAAATCTGATCTTTAAGTTGTTAAAAATCATAATTCTTTATGAGCTAAAAATTATATTTTTATTTTCTTCACGCACTAAAATTTATATTTTTATCAACATAAAAATCATAGCTTTAACTAATTAAAAAAAACATATCTTTAACTACATAAAAATATTAACTTTATATAATAAAAATATTAACTTTATATAGTAAAAATATTAACTTTATATAGTAAAAATAAAAACTGATTTTTTATATACAAAAAAACTAATTTCAGTAAATAACAAAATTAAATAAATCAATTAAAGCATACCGGTTGAATTGGGGGTCCACAATCGGAAAGGGAGGCGGAGTTGGGCGGCGCTGCGCTTTAGCAGGCGCTGGACTTAAATCGATTTGGGGAGAGGGTTTTGGGGCTGAGGGTCTTCGTCGTTGGCAAAGGGGAGGACCGAAGGGGTGCGCGGTGGCGGTGGGGGACGGCGGCTGACAGCGGTGGCGACTTGAGGGCGTTGGCGTCGAGCGATTGAGGTAAGGGAGAGGGAGAACGGGCACGACGGGTTTTGAAAGGGGGCGCTGTTGACCATTTAAGAAGTAAATGAGAGGGTTGACCAATTAGTTTCTTAGGGTTAGCTTTTTATATTTATATTTTAATTAATTCCAAAATGTAACATTTAATTTCGGCCTCGTAACGAGACCCAGCGACTATCGCCAGTAGCTAATTACCCCCATTCCAAGCACAATGGGATATGTCCCGTAAGCCAATTCGGCCGTTCCAATCAGTTTCCGTCAAAATCAAAATATAAATCTATATACTGAATTCGAACACACATTTCAATTTACCGCGGCCACATACAGACTCTAAAAATTCCCAAAAAATATTTTATAGCTTCGTATTGACAATATGATCCTAACAAAACTAATTTCGTTAAATTTGAAAACCGTTTGAAAAATGGCTATTTTCTGGTCGATCCAAATTGACTAAAACTGGCAAAACATGTTTTCCTTCGCCACACTCACATATTGATTCAGAAAAATTATGAATTTTGGAACCAAGCAATAACTTGACATCCCAGATCCAACAAAAATGGTTTCGTCGAAAACGGAGGTCGTTTGCAAAATTTCCATTTTTAAGGGCCGAATTCCATAGCGACTATTCTGAATTTTCAAGTGGGCATAACTTTTTTTTTCCGCTATGAAATTTCAATTTTTCGGATTCGTTGGAAAGATATTTTCAAATAGATTCTAATGTTTTCTGTTTCGCTAAAATCCGGCTTATTTTGGATCCTGTACATTCATTTGAATTTTGAAACTGAAATTTCAAACTACCGCGCCATTTCCAATTCCTTTTATAATTAAAAATAATTATTTTATATTCTGATGACGATTCAAATAAATATATACATTCTAATTCTAATCAAAATAAATTTCTAATCGTAATTATTTAAAATAATCCATTTTAACTATTCAAAATTAATTAAAATTGCCAAAATAAAAAAATTAAATTGGCTCAGTTTTTCCGGGTTATTACAGGTCGACACATGGGTCGACCTATGTCTAAGGTGGGTTGACCCACCTTCGAGACTGGTTTTGGATAATTCTTGTTGATGTATTGTTGATGTGTCTTATATGGTTTAGACTAAAAACTAAACATCTAATAGTCAAAACTATAAATATAAAATACAATGAACTTGGACAATAAAGCTAAAGAACCTAGACACTAACTCTACTATAAAAAGGCTACCAACCCTCTCTCTTTCCCTAATCCTATTCTTCTTCATCTTCTTAGCCTCCACTATATAATGTTCTGAAAATAAAATTAGGGAAAAATCTGGATGCTATCATATTATAGATATGAAAGGATATTATGCTTCTACTTATTTTTCAAAGGCCTTTCTCTGGGTCTACAACAATTTTATGTGGTTATTACTGTAATTGTCAGATTTCTTCTAAGTTAATGCTGAAATAGATACTATAGTCATCATCATCATTTTCTTTTTGTAATAATAGCCGGTCCTTATTATCATTTATTTTCAACTTTAGATATGTATAGACACTTACCCTTTTATGACACTAAAACTACTATTTATCTGTTTTACTTAGCTTAACAAGTCGAGCTATTATCACAACAGCTCACCAGTCTTTATGTCTGGCCCATTTCCTTTCTTCCTTTCTCTTTTCTTCTCCTAGGCTTACAAGAGAAAGTATATAGTTCATATTTCTTTGTTAGCTTTGTCGTGATGGATTTTTACAAGATGGATTACTTCCTGTTCTCTTTCCAAGGTTAGGTTGTATATTTTGACTAGATTTGGGGGATAATATTGTTTTACTCTGATGTTGTTTCTGACTGAGATTTTGAGACATGGCATTTTGTAACTATTTGGTTAAATGAAAAGAAGATGGATTTGTATTTTATAAAATGAAAGTTTCTTCTTTCGCTATAAATATATTATTTTGTGTCTTGTGAAATCTTAGTTTCTTGATGTTTTATGCCCTTATATCTATAATGCTCCATATTTTCTTAATGAATCCTTATACAAATAGTTTTAAGGAATGTGGGGTGTTACATTTGGTATCAAATCCTAAGGTGACAAAAATCACTAAAGTTTTGTTTCAAAAGAAAGAATTTTCAAAAGAAAACACTTTTTCAGAAACCAAAAGTTACTTTTGAAAATAAAATATCCGCTAAATAGTTAGTTATAACCTTCCTTTGACTCTTTCTAAATCTTTATCTTTTTAGTTGAGTTATAAGGCATTTTATTTAAACTTTCCTTTATAGGTTGAAAGTTTGATTAATGGACAAACCCATTTAGCTTATTAGTTAGAAAAGGTCGATGTTAGAAGGGAATTTGCTGCTTAACACATATAAAAATGGATTAATCATGGATGGAACAACCTTATTAGTTTAGTGAAAAGGAGATAATTTGGAAGATAAGCAAAACCTAGACAGATTGGTTAAGAAAAAGAGATGTATTTCCTTAGTTTGGTTTGAAATTAACATAGAAAATGTCGTTACAAGAATGGATGAACTGGTGCATAATAGAGGTCTTGTCGTATTGCACACCAACCGCCAACTTAAAGATAATTGAAAGAAATATCTTGCAATTACAGACTTCTATAAAATAGATTGTCTTATCCTATGGAATTTATACATTTTTGGTAACCAATCAGTTAGGCAACTTCCAAAAAAGTGAATTTAAGGATGACAAGTAAAATGTCAACATGAGTATACTAATGACAAAAAGGATTACAAGGAACATATAAGCAGTAAGAAATTGGACATTAAGAGAGAATGGTAAAAGGCAATGATTGGTGGAAGAAAGAATGTTATCTATTTTTAATTCCTTCTAGTTTTCCTATTTTGTTTAGGAGTATTTTGTCCCTTTTCCTTTGATATATTGGTTAGGGTGACTACATGGGCTCGTAGCCACGATGAGTTGAGTCTTGCATAGCTTCCGTATTGCAGGCTTACTAGAGCGGTCCTTTACATATATAGTAAATCCCCAAGGGGTGATGACAACACTAGTGACTATTTTGCACTTAGGCCTAGTAGTAGTTTCTAAACCCCAAAGGGAGGCTTGATTATCTGTTTATTTGTGGTGAGTCGGGGTTGAAACTAAAATCTTGATGTGTAGGGAATTTCTGGATATGGATTAGGTTGCCATGATTAGGACGTATGACGTATTGATTTACAATAATGGCATAAATTACGATCCTAAAATATGGCGTAGGTTTTAATATGACATATGGACTTGTAAGGAAAAGTTACGGGCCTAATATCTGTTAAGTATTTCTGGGGGCTATTTTGACTGCAAGAAGGAGATGGTTGTGCAAAGTCATGCAATAGGCTATTTTTTGAGAGTTCTTGCAACTCAAAGAGTCAGCCATATTGATATTCCTAGTGCATCTCTAGTCAGTATTGGTTCAGTTCTCTTTGTGCTATATATATTTCGAATATAATAAGTGACTGAAAGATTATCCCTAGAAGAGAGAGATTGGTTTTTGGATCTGTATTTGTGGAAATGCTAAACATGTAGCTTTTTAGATAAAGCACATGATGTAAGAGAGAATTGAGCTTTATGGTTTTGACTGGAATCTTTCCTAACTATAGGAATATACCATCAGTTGATGGGTTGGAAGCTTAGGCAAGTTATCAGTATAATAAGCCACCTCAAATGTTGGAAGGAAAGTGGGTTTTCTTAGGCTACATGAACTCGATTGCTGACCTGTGAAGGATTAGTGGGAATGGAATATTTTACACCCTAAACCTTATCTTTTGAAGAAGAAATGTGTGACTCTTATGTTAGGTCCTTCTACACGTATTTTAAGGAATTAACTGGACTTCAATTGTAACGAAAAGGTTTTTGGAAAAAGCAAAGTAAAAGAATTTTTGAAATAATTATGTTCCCAGACAAGAGTGTGCCAAGGAGATGTTTTATGGAAATCTATGGAACCCCTTTGAGTCAAAATACCATACGTATAAAGTTTTAAGAAACGAGAGTCCATGGAAGACTAATGTATTTTTGATATGAAACGTAACAACCCGAAAAATCAGAACCAATTTAAAATTTTTATTTTGGCAATTTTAGCGAATTTTGAATATTAAAAATGATTTATTTTAAATAATAAGGACTAAAATTTTATTTAAATCGAAGTTAGAATGAATAAATTTATTTTAATTATAAAACAAGCCTGAAATGGCGCGGTAGTTAGAAAATTCGATTTCAAATTTCAAATGAACGTACTGGATTCAAAATAAATCGGATTTCAGTAAAACCAGAAATATTTGAATCTGTTTGAAAATATATTTCCAAAAAATGTGAAAAATCCAGATTTCATAACGCGAATAAAAAGTTATGTCCAGTTGAAAATCAGAATAGTTGCTATGGAATTTTATATAATTTATAGCCCTTAAAAATAGCGATTTTGCAAATGACCTCCGTTTTCGATGAAACCGCTTTTGCTGGATCTGGAATGTCAAATTATTGCTAGATTCCAATTTTCATAATTTTTGGAATTAGTATGTGAGCGTGGCGAATTTAAACGTGTTTGGTAAATTCAATTTGAATTTAATTGACTAGAAAATGACCATTTTTTCAAACGGCCTCCAAATTCGATGAAATTAGTTTTTTTAGGACCATATCATCAAAATATAGCTATATTTATTTTTCTGGGATTTTTGGGGTCAGTATGTGGCTTCGGTAAATTGAAATGTACGTTGAAATCAATTTTGAACGTTATATTAATTTGTATTTTAAATTTGATAAAAACTGATCGAAACAGTCGAATTGGCTTACGAAACATATCCCATTGCGTTTAGAATGGGGGTATTTGGCTAGGGGCGACAGTCGTTGTGTAATAACCCGGAAAATGTGAACCAATTTAAAATTTTTAATTTTGGTTATTTCCAAAGAATTTGAATAATTGAAATAGCATATTTCAATAAAATAAAGAATTGGGTATAGTAAGGCAGTTTGAAATTTTGAATACAAACTTTGTCTGACTGTACCGGGTGGAAAATATAACGGATTTTAGAGAAACTGAAAATATTTTAATCTGTCTATGAATACCTTTCTAACGAATCTGAAAAATCGAAGTTTCATAATGGAAATCAAAAGTTATGGCCGATTGAATTTTCAGAAAGGTCGCTATATAGCATATATAGCCCTTGAAAATAGATATTTTGCATACGACCTCGGAATTGGACGAAACCACTTTTGTTGGGTCCGGGATGTCAAACTATTGCTAGGTTTCAAATTTCATAATTTTTGAAGCTAGTATGTGAGCGGGGCAACAGAAAATGTGATTGGTCAATTTCTGTTAAAATGGATCGACCTAAAAATGGCCGTTTTTCAAACGAGCTCAGAATTCGACGAAACTGGTTTTGTTAGGACCGTAACGTCAAAACAAAGCTAGATTTATTTTTCTGGAATTTTTCGATTCAGTTTGTGGCCCTGGCAAATTGAAATGTACGTTCAAATTAAATATTGAATGTTTTATATTTTAATTTGAAAAATAACTGACCGTAACAGTCGAATTGGCCAACGAAACATATCCCATTGTGTCCGGAATGGGGGTATTTAGCTAGGGGCGATAGTCGTTGGGTTTGATTTCGAGTTCGTTTGTAAAAACACTATTTAAAATCTCCTATAAAGCCTCGACCAATAGGATTTTCCCTTTAAAAAAAAAATCTCGAAAAACCCTAGCCGTCAGGCGATATCGACGACCCAGGTTGCTCGAAACTTACCCTCGATTTTCCCGCCGCCACAGGCGAAGCTAGGCCGCGCCACCACCACCACTCCACTCGCCTTCGTCTCCTCTTCACATCCGACCAAACCCCACCGTCCACCATCGCCTGTATCGCCTGAACCACCCCCACGAAGTCGACGCCGCCCAGCATTCCTCCGACCACCGAACTGACCCCACTCCTAGGCGCAGGCGCGCCTCTCCAAGCCCGAGAGCGTGGCACTACCCGATCGAAGCAACGATCGACGGATTTCCCGAATTTTGCTAACCTAGTTTTGAACCATCAAATAAAGGTTCGGCCTTGTTTTTCTGAAATGAAAATAACACTTTTAAGCGTTGCAAAACTTTGAAAAATAATATCTTTTTCATGTGTTGACGAAATTCGATGAAACAGGAAACATCGTGACCGCAAGGAGGCTCTCTACATTCTAGAATAGACCACGGATTTTTCTGAGCTCGTTAGGATTTTTAGCACTGCAAAAACCAATGTGAGGAATCTAAACTAAATTGTGTGAATGGAATCGCGTTGTATAAATTATACAAGCGAAGTGTAAATTATATACGCATTGTATACCTCATGTACATTTGTTGTATAAGTTATATTAGCGATGTATAAATTATACAAGCGTTGAATGAAACATATATGCTTTGAATTGTGATGGAATGCAAGTGAATTATAATATAATATATATATATACTCCCCTCGTCAACAGACCATGGACGATATTTATTGCTTGTGATTGACGTGATATTATATGGTATGACGAATGGTTGGAAATAATTGTTTGTGGTTGATATTGTGGTTGAAAAATACCTTTGTGGCTGAAAAATACCCTCTTGTGGTTGAAACAAATTAGAATAGGATTGTGGAATTGAAAATAAAACATGCCGCCTGCGTGCGAACTAGATGCATGATCCCCGTTGTCAAAAACCGCGAGGTTTTAAGGTAGAGCGAGGAGCCGTACTAGGGACGGTCCCGGATTTAACTACCCTGCCGCTATGCTGCCGAAATTTTCTGAAATATACATGTGTTAGAATAATTTTCATTCGTTGAAATAAATTACATATGTTGAAACAAATATTCATGTGTTGAGTTGCAATTCATTCGTTGAGTTGAAATTCATGTGTTGAATATTATTTGAATTTAAACAAATAGCTTTAGCGATAAAAATCACATTTATATATAGATACAAACTATAGAGAATATTCATGTGTTGAGTTGCAATTCATTCGTTGAGTTGAAATTCATGTGTTGAATATTATTTGAATTTAAACAAATAGCTTTAGCGATAAAAATCACATTTTTATATATTTACAAACTATAGAGAATATTCATGTGTTGAGTTGCAATTCATTCGTTGAGTTGAAATTCATGTGCTGAATATTATTTGAATTTAAACAAATAGTTTTAGCGATAAAAATCACATTTTTATATATATACAAACTATGGAGAATATTCATGTGTTGAATTGAAATTCGTTCGTTGAGTTGAAATTCATGTGTTGAATGTTATCGTATTTTAAAATAAAATGAATAGACAATAAAAACTACATTTTTATTGTGAATATGAAGTGTTAAAACCATTCACGTGTTGAATAAATATTTTCGATGATAAAAATATTTCTTTTATCATGCATACGCTTTGATAAAAATACACACGTGTTGAAATAAATAATAGTTTGCTAGAAATATTATTATTGGCTTTGTTCTGCATATATATACATGTGTTGAACAGGAAAAATGGATCAGCTGTAGAGTAAAGAAATTATTTGCGTGCCCGACAAATAGGTAAGCCTTGATGAGTTGGCTGCGCAATTTTATTTTTATATCAACTCCTGTGAATGCCATTGGATGCGGAGTGCTGGTTATTCTGTGTGAAATAATAAATATCGCCATAGGATAGTAACAATTAATTTTGAACTACACTACATGGCATACTTCTTGACGATAGGCATACTTCATCATATTCCATATAAGCAATTGGAGCTTGTGTGACGAGGTGGAAGATTTACCATACGAGCGAGAGGCTTGTATGGCGATGATTATATACTACAGGTTGAACTGATGACTGATATGGACTCTATAAAATATAACGATAAATTGCCAGATTAATAAAAAACCCCACACGGGTCTGGAGTTGAAAATAATCACGTCTCTCTAGTTATTAGATACAGCACATGGACTATTTATTTCCACACGGAAATGGGGTGACGAGAATTTATTCTCTGGAGTGATTATCTATACATGCTCCCCCGTACACACCAGAATATATCACTATAAATATGTGGATGCTTCTTAGGATTTATTGGGTACCTAACACGGCCCAATAAATTTCCAAACCCCTCCCCGTACAAAGGAGGTTATGGCGAAATTTTTCGAAATATTAAGGCATTAGTGAAATATTTGAAGTGAAAACGAAGTTGAAGTTAATGAATGAACTATAGTTGGAATTATAGAATGAACTATATTTATATATATAAATATAAATATAATTAAAAGGAATCGAAGCCGTGCAGTTCGTATTTTGGAATCGTAATTTGAAATGATTAGTACGAGAAATCCGACCATCGGATTTTCCCGAAACCGCAACCGCTGGGTTCGCCTTGGAAATATCTTCCCAACGGCACCAACCTTGTAAAAATCCAACGGTTGGGTTGCCCAGAATGTTTAATTCAAATCTAAAGAAAAACAGCGCCAGAATCATTTATATTTATATATAAATATAAATATAATTAAATTAAATCGAACAACAACGCTGCAGTTCGAATTTTGAAACCGTAACATCAAACGACTAGTGTGGAAGATCCGACCGTCGGATTTTCACGAAACTGGAACCGTTGGGTTCGCTTTGGGAATACCTTCCCACTGATATAGACTTCGTAGAAATCCAACAGTAAGATTTTCCGATATGTGTAAAACAAATTAGGGGAAAAACAGCGCCAGTGCCACGGCACGACCTGAAACGTCGTTTAATTAAATATGGCCATTTTTAAATATATAAAAATGGCGAAAAATCATTATAAAATATCATATGCAACATAGATTGCAAATAAACAATTGGGCTTGAATTGTTTGATATTTGATGGTTGTATGTGTTTGACACGAAAATAACACTAAAGAACTGAAATATGGATGTCGAATAATATAACCATAGAAAGAATTGATTTAAATTCTAATTACGTGAATTATTTGAAAAGGCCGAGCTAACCCTCATTTCAAATAATTAATCGAGCGTTTCGAATTGGGAAATGCAAAGACGATTCAAGACCGACGATCTTTGTATCGGTTGGATGGGCGCTGCTGAGGTTCCTGACTGGAGTAGCTACCATGAAGGAACGGAAGTAGTAGCCGTCTGAACGTATGTGTTGATTGTATGGATATACGAGGAATTTGACGCCTCCGGTTTCGTTCAGACCCAGAACGGACTTGTAAATGGACTGTGTGTCTGGCTTTGGATTTTTTTTCTATACTGGTTGATCTCTGTTAAATATATATCTGTTTGGCGGCGGAGAATTTATTCTTTTGCTTAACGCCCTTCTCTGAGACGTACGAGCTCAGAGGTTATATATCGATAGAAATCAATCGTATGGAGTGGATTGCCTATGTGGCATGCTAAGATGTTGTGATCAAGGCTTCTGTTGCAAAGCAAAGTCTTGTGGATGATGATCAAAGCACGGTCTACGTGGCCTGGCTTTGTGTATAGCGTGGATTCGCGAGCCTCACACCCCGGTATGAGTTAAAAACGGGATACGGACTGCAGGGAGAGCACGACATTTCTTTCTAGCTATGGTGGTGTCAGTGACTTACCAGCCCTGACATTTATATCTATTTTTCACCTATGTGGTTGTTGGAATGCGAGGCGCCTCGATTATATATCTGTAAGGACCGGGAAATGTGTGTTCAGGAATTGCCAATCCTCAAACGTAAGAGAGGACCGGCCCTGAAGCATCCAGGGTTACCCAGAGTGTGTAGTCCTGAGGCATTTGCCAGAATGTCTCGAAGCGGACAGGAGCTTGCCCCTTGCCTCGACTCATGATGGAAATTCAATTTCCAATACGAAATAACGGACTCGATTGTAGAACTAGTATGGCGACATAGTAGATGGTAGCTATGCCGTCTATGATTGATATTTATGATGCTATTCATTTTTGAAACATATATGAACTAGTAATAATATCAAATGATTTTGCTTTATACGTATCAAGCATATTTGGCCATTATAAGGGAAAACTCTATCCTCCGGCTTGCGTTGCATTGTATGATGGGACCTGAGTCTTATAATGGCTTCATTCTTTTTAAAAGCATTGCGTTGTTTTAAATGCACTAGCAATCACTGGAGTAAACCCGTTCCGCGAAAGTGGCGTGGTCCTATGATTTGCTTATTACTGTTGTTTAAGCTGCTAAATAGATTCCTCATACCAGTCCCCATGACTGACTCGTTGTTTGTTTCACTTTGCAAACGCGGGTGCCCTTATTTTCACACGGGCAGCCTAGTTCACAGGTGACAGGTTGTTTTTGGCTCTGAACTGTTGCATAGAGTGCATTTTGGCTCATGGTGAGGCTGAATTCACGGAGATGACTTTGACATTTTCCGCCATTATTGTACTTGTATTATGATTCCGCCACTAGCGATGCAGACTGCTTTACTTTCAGTATTTATTCTCGTATGTATATGTACCGCCTTCGGCAATGTAGACTGATACCCTTATTATGTCTCACTGCATGTATGTATTCCGCCTCTGGCGATGATGACTGATCACTTTCCTTTATTTCTAAGTTATATCATACGCTGTGTTATTCTGATGATTGTTACATGTTGTGATTACGCTGTCATATTCATGTAAATTATTCTATTTATTGTTTTTGCTATTATCTATACTCTGCTATGATGATTGATGTGTTATATTCCAATGATTATCCTTTGATCCTTCCTCCTCTCTTCCCCCCTCCTGATTTAAAACGTATCCCCCTCCAAACCCTAAACCTGCTGCCACGCCATAAATCCGCTGCTAGAGCCACTACTCTGCCCTCCGCCAACCACTACACCACTCCCGACCTTCCAGCCCTCCGACGAACCCCAAACACCCCTCCTCCGATCGAATTCAGTGAGTGTTTATATTTTTTTTAATGCTATTGTTAAAAAAATAATAATAATAAACAAATCAGTTTTTATACCAAATATCATTGTTTATATAAAGAATTGGATTTTTATTATATAAAATAACGATTTATAAAGTTACAATTTTTATATATAACATTTTATATAAAAATGAGATTTTTGTTTATATATTAACAAAATAAAAATTTGATTTTTATATATATGGCGTAGTGATAAAAATTTGATATATATATATATATATATAGCTTAGTGATAAAAAATTGATTTTTATATATATAACGAAGTGATAAAAATATAGTTTTTATATATGAAGTAGCATTATAAAAATATGGTTTCTATAATTTAATAGAGAATACAAAATAGGATTTTTCTTTAAATGAATAGCGAATAAATATATGATTTTTATTATGAAGTTAGCGATATAAAAATAAGATTTTTATATAAGTAAAGCATTATAAAAATATGGTTTTTATTATATGAACAACAATATAAAAATACGATTTTTATATATGTTGTAGAGAAATAAAAATTCGAATTTTATATATATGATAGCAAGATAAAATTGTAATTTTTATTTTTGTTGTAGCGAAATAAAAATTCGATTTTTATATATATGATAACTAGATAAAAATGTGATTTTTATATATGAAGTAGCGGTATAAAAATATGATTATTATACAGCGATATAAAAATATGATTTTTATTTTATATATATATATAGCGATATAAAAATGCGATTTTTAAAAAAATAAAAACATCATATGAAAAAGGTGATTTTTACTATGAACAGCATGGAAAAGATTGCGTTGGAATTTCGGGCAAATCCAAACGGTTCAAAAATTCAGAAATAAAACAGGAGAAGTGGATCCCAAAGGTGAGAACTTATCACTCAATTTGTTTTTCCAGTTAAAATATATACTAGGATTTAGACAGTGCTTAGTAGCACCTGACACCTTTGTTTGAAACCATGGATGTTTGGTTGACTTTTGGATTGAGTGATTTAGTTGTTTGAATTTGATTTGGGATGGGAATTGAATTGGTTGGAATTGGTATGTGTATGGCGCGAGCCAGTATTAGGCGAGGGATAAGGCGAGACCTTATTCTGGTTTTAGTATCACGCCGTTGTGCTGCCAAAATTTTCTAACAAAATGTTAGAACAATAAAAATATCGTCTTTATTGTGTAAATGAACTGTATAAAAAATTCATGTGTTTAAATAAATATTTTATCGTTAAAAATATTTTTTTTTAATGAGTATATGAATGAAAATAAATAATCATTTACAAATCGGACGATTTATTTATGTACACACATTTGATTGGGATGATATATTTTACACATTGCCCAACTACACAAATAAAAATCAATGTTTGTTGATTGAAATGCCACACGAGTATTGGGATGATATTTGATGTACACTAATCCCAATTGTTTAGTTCTATGTCAATCGATGGGTTGACAGACTGTTGTAAGTGTTAATTATTTATATTTTATGCTTATGCAGTTGTGTAGTGCACTCTGGCTGATGGTTGATTGTTTATCATTGTTGATATATACATGTGTTGTATGAAATCCATATAAATAAAATTATATGGTAATTGATTGGGTCTGATTCCAATTCTGAAATAAGGAATATTTTAAAATAATGAAATATTTTAAAATAATGAATATTTTAAAATAATATTCAGTAAAGAATTAACATGAGGATTTGATGTCCAATTTCGGATGGACACAAAAATATTGAAATGTGTGAAGCCGTGTTGATTAGATATGCGCCATTTTGACATGAATATTTATATCGATTTTATTCATTTTTATAATGAATATCGAAAAGGAAATTATTTCAAAATCTGATATTTTGAAAACATTATCATTTATATATTAATGGTATGGAATATTCAATTGTAATTTAAAATTGAATATGAAGTTGAAACCGTTTTTAAAACGAATTTAAAACGACTTATAAAATACGTTTTGAATGGTAATCGACGAAATATAATATATATTATATATATATATATATTCAATGGCCTAAATAGAATACGCCGCGGCCGTTTGCGAATTTCGACCATTGATTTCGAATTCACATTACGGGAGATCCGATCGTCGGATTCTCCTAAAACCAGAACCATTGGGTTTGTATCGAAAAGGGATTTCCAACGAATATAAAGGATTTGAAATCAAATGGTTGGATTTAGAATTATGTCCAAATCAAATTTGGAAAAGGTCGTTGTAAGTGTAGTTCGATGACCGTTTATGGAAATCGACTGAAAGTGCCTTAATAAAATTATTAAAAATATTGATAATTTGTGTAAAATCA
Source organism: Allium sativum (assembly GCA_030737875.1). Classification (NCBI taxonomy): domain Eukaryota; kingdom Viridiplantae; phylum Streptophyta; class Magnoliopsida; order Asparagales; family Amaryllidaceae; genus Allium; species Allium sativum. The sequence goes on along the minus strand of CM060910.1, from coordinate 194,053,117 downwards.
TAGTAAATGATTTGGAAAGAATTGGGATGAAAAATTCCATGATTGAAAAGATAAAAATATATTTTTATTGGAATGAACTAGTTATTAACTAGATTTATAATCCAATTATTTTTAAATAAATAAATTGGATTGAGAATGGTTTTTAATATAACCAGAATTTCCAATGTATGAATTGGAGAGGATTTGAATGGGGATCATCTTCGGAATATTTCGATATTGGATTTCGTGATTATACGGATATTGTTATGGAAATTTGGAAGATATATTTATATCCTTGTCTCCAATACGATATTTGTTGGTTTCAGAATTTTCTTTTGAATATAAGCCGATATAATTTCTATTTAAAGACTTGTATTTAATATCAAATGAGATTTTAGGTTTGTCGTGAATGGTGTCTTCAGTAACACTGTTCTTAAACCCTGTTGAAAAGAATAAATCTTTTAATTAAGATTATTAGAGTTTCCAGTTACATTTGGTAATTTGAATAAAATGGAATGTGAATCGGTTTTATTTTGAACTGTGTTCTTAACAACACTCGTTCTTTAACCCGATTAACAGTGAAATATGATTTGGAATTTATAAATCTTTTAATTAAGATTTAGGGGAATTTTCCAAAGAAAAGTTTTCCAATTTAATCAAATAAATTGGAATGGAATGGAATTCGATTTGGTAACAATTGAAGTGAATTTCTATGGAGGAAGATTGTTACTATATATGGAATTTAAAAGGCTTTGCCGTTATTCCATTAATATTATTGGTTGGATACAGAAGTTTATATCGATTATATATGTTAATCTATTTCCGTGAACATACCATAAATAATGGAGTGAGATTTTGGGTTTACCGTGAACTGTGTTTTAAATGACATTAGTTCTTTAACCCAGTTAAAGATAAGATTAATTTCTTAACTTTGAATAATCATTAAGTAATGATTTTTGAGATTAAAACTGAATTAGAGTTTTAATGAATCTTTAATTAGATTGGAATGCGAATGGGATAATTAAATTTATCGAATTCATGAAATGATCGAGAATGGAGTATCACTAGTTTTGCTCCAAGCGATAGTTAAATCTTTAATTAGATTCAAATGTGAAATGGTAACTAACTTTACCGATAACACCGTGGTGTTAGATATGAAGTATTACCAATTTTACTTCATGGGATGAATAGGTTGGGAATAGGAACTATAATAAATGATTACTTCGGTAAGATTCGCTAATCCTGACTAGTTTGGATAAACCTTAATTTGGTTTGAATTGATATCATGTGGAAGATTAAAGAATAAATCTAAAGAATTTATCTTTGATAAAATTAATGGGAACCTTTCCCAAAGGGTATGAATATTTAAATAAAAGAATATTCAAAATCGGAACGAGACGTACGTTGTGTTTTTAGAGCACTTGTTTATGAGATATGCGAGTTATTCAGAAAGACCGGGTTTATCCCATTCTGAATAACTGATTCGACGATATGTTGACGATGAAGACGGTGGTTGAAGACCAGAGGTCTTCACATCGTTTGGATGATTACTAATGTCCTGATTGGGCTGTACACCCAAGACGAGGTAATAAGTGGTGATCGTCCAGACGTACTTGGAGATCAACCGGATATGTGAGGACCTCTCTCCTGTATTGGACATATGGGATGAGGAATAAGGTGCCTCCGGTTTCGTTCAGACCCAGAACGAACTTGTAAATGGATGTGTGTCTGACATTGGATTTTATTCTATATGGTTGGTTTCTATTAAATATATATCTATTTGGTGGTGGAGAATTTATTCTCTTGCTTAACACCCTTCTCTGAGACGTACGAGCTCAGACATTATATATCAATAGACATTAGTCGCATGGCGTGAATTGCATGTGTGGCATGCTGAGATGCAAAGGCTTCTGTTGAAAAGCAGAGTCTTGTGGTTGATAATCAAAGCACGACTTTAATATAGCATAGCTTTGTGTATAGGTGTGAACCAAAAAGGGGAGAGGACCTCAGGGAGGACATGCGTTTCTTTCTACCTAGGAGTGGTGTCATGGCATGGAGCCTAGACATTTTACTTATGTGGATAATGGATAGTGAGGCGCCTCGGTTATATCGGTCACTACGGGGACGATGGATGGTTTGGTCTATATACTGACCAGTTTTACGCCCCATAGGGCAGGGAAATGCATTGTTCAGGCATTTTAATCCACTTCGTGTGGACTAGCCCAGACGATCCAAGGCTTGCCTGCACGCTTGCCTGAGGCTCGGGCTAGACAATCTCGAATAAGTAAGGACGATCCCTTGCCTTGGTTCATGGATGGAAATCCAACTTCCAATATGACACTGCGCGGTTTTAATTGTAGAACTAGTACGGCGACATAGTAGCATGGGATGTTATGTCGTCTATGATTGATACAATTATATTTGTAGTTGTTTTATACACTTTACACTTATATTAGTATCAAAATGATTTGTTTTCAACGTACCAAGCATGTTTGGCTATTATAAGGGAAAACTCTATCCTCCGGCTTGCGTTGCATTGTGTGATGGGGCCTGAGTCTTATAATAGTTTCATTTTTTTCAAAAAGTATTGCGCTGTTTGTTATATGCATTGGTATTTTTTGGAGAAAACTCATTCTGTGTTATACGGCGTGGTCCCTTGATTTACTTTATTTCTAAAGTAAGGTTTTAAATAACTGTTTTAGTTCTCACACCAGTCACATGACTGACTTGGAGTTTATTGTTTTAACCTAAACTCTGGGTGCCCCTATTTTCCACACGGGCAGCTAGTATTTTTGTTTTTGCAGATATTATATTCACTGGATCCTGGTTTACAGCTGGAGCTATATTCAGAACGCTCTATATCCGTGTATTTCTTTCAGTTGTGTTTTGTATTATTTTCCGCTGCTATGTAATGTATTTTAATCTCTGATATTTTTCTTGATGTATATTATTTATTCATACTCTGAAATATTCTTGTACTCCGATGTAATTGTTTTAATAAGCAATGAAATGTTCTGTCATCTGTGTTCTGATTTGTCGTGTTCTCAACTCAATTCGGGCTTTCCCGTAAGGGGAAGTTTGGGTCATTTCATGAAATTTATTTTTGGAAATTTCATAAACGCAACTTTGTATGCATATATTTAAAAAAGGATTTTTTGCGACCAAAATTTTGCCTCATTGATATTTTTTTTCAAATAAGGTTTTCAGAAATACATATTTAAAAGTGAGGCAGTAGGGAAGTCTTTATCGGGTTGGATGACATAAGCAGAATGAACCAAGGAATACAATATGAATAAAATAGAGACTAGAAATTTGAGAACGGAAAAGAGGAAAAGTGTAACTTTACTTGTAAGATTCAAGTAAGCTTTCGGATTAGTTCACTTGGGAGTTTCTCCCTGAAGTAACTAAAGATAAATAAGACGATAGAACCACCACAAGGAATTCAAGGTTTTTACCAGTATTCTTTTAACAAGTATTTCCTCTTTGATATTCTATCTATCGCTTCTTCCTTTGATTAGGCGCTTCCCTCTAGTCTATCATTGAGAAGTTTAGATCTTAGGATTTGAGCTTATAGATGATAGGATATGGTTGAAACATGTGTTTGAGACATGTTATGTTTTATGTTTGACAGTGGATGCATATACACACACTAGGAACTAGATTAAAGATCGGATCAAACACTTCCATATTGCATATGGATGTGGGTGCATTTTAATTTATTTTTATTATGGATGAAAAAAATGGTTGGATCATCATTTGGATGTTGCATTTTGGTGAATGGTTGTTACACGCACACATATAGAATTTTATATGTATCATTATGATTCTTTTGCATACATATTCGGTGCATGGCACAAACATGAATTGCATTAAGGAGGTCAACTGAATCAGTAGATCGCCTGATTTTTGCATTTTCTTGGGGTCATATACATGACACCTTTGCATATGTTCATATAAAGCATTAGAATTTCTAAGAACAATGGATGCTAGTGGATGATGGTTGAGCAGATAGGTGTTAGCATTAATAGCATTCTTCTAACCATGGAGATTTCGGGGACGAAATCCTTTAAGGATGGGAGAATGTAACGACCCAAATTTTTAACAAACAATACTTAATTAATGGATTGATTAATTGAGGAATAAACCGATAAAATAAATATTAATCAGAAAAATATTGAGAATTGAGTAAAATTATTTCAACATTGCACCCGTTACGAAATTCTGATTCGGAAAGACTTTTAGTTTGCGTACATCAGACAAGAAATGAACAAGTTATGATCAATCATAGTTTGAAATTAAATTAGAGAATTTGATTAATAAATAGAAAACAAAGCAATGATAAATGGGTGACCTAGCCCTTAATTGGCTCTACATGCCGGCCCAGGGGTCGACACATGAGTTGACCCATGTCTAAGGTTGGTCGACCCACCTTCGAGCCTAGTTCTGGATAATTTTGCCTAATGTATTGTTGATGTGTGTTCTATGGTTTAGATTAAAAACTTAATATCTAATGGCTTAAAATATAAATATAAAATACAATGAATTGGACAATAAATTCAATGATCGTGGACACTAATTCTGCTATAAAAAGGCTACCAACCCTCTCTCTTTCTCTAATCCCATTCTTCTTCACTTCCTAGCCTCCACTGTATAATGTTCTAAAAAAATAAAATTGAGGAAATGTCTAGGTGCTTTCAAATTATAGATCTGAAAGGATATTCTGCTTCTACTTCTTTTTCAAAGGCCTTGTTATGGATTTACAACAATTTTATGTGAGTATTACTATGATTTTCATATTTCTTCTAAGTTAATGTTGAAATAGATACAATAGTTGTTGTAGTGATTAGAAATCTAAATAAAAAGGAATTTGAAAGTAAAATATATTGGATTTGAAAGTATTAGTGTTTATAAGTTTAATCTTTTACATGTTATTGTTCATTTTAATTACTGTCAATTACCTATTCCTTTTGCAGTTATTATTCTCTTATATGTATATTCTTCTTCCTTATCCTCTTTATGTTATTGTTTTATTTATAGTCGTACTGTGCCTATTTATTCATTTTGTTCTTTTCTGAGCGTAGATCTATTTCTCCTTTCCTGTTTATCTTGCGCTGGCCTTAGGTCAATGAGAGCCTAGGCCTTTACCTTTTGAGTTGCGTAAAATTGGAATAATCTTGAATAACGTTAAAAAGGGGAATCAAGCATATTGGAATTTTTGAATCATGAATGTAAATTGGGATTATTATAAAAGGAGAATATGTAAACATATGAATCAGAATAGGTTAAACTTAATTATATATTAAGTAGGTGTGTCATAGGTAAACATGTATTTGACATTAATTTGTAAATATGTTAATATAGCATTGATTAGTAAAACATGTTATTTAACATTGATTTGTGAGCATTGCATTGATTTTGTAAACATGTTATTTAACATTGATTGTAAACACGTTAATATGACATTGATTTGAAAAACATGTATTTGAAATTTATTTGTAAATATGTTCATTTGACATTTATTTGGGGGAAACATGTTAATTTTCCATTGACATTAATTTGGAGAATATGTCCATTTGAGGAAACATGTTAATTGACATTAATTAGGAAAATATGTTCATGTTAATTTAAGGAACATGTTAACTTGTCATTTATGTTCATTTGACATTAATTAGAAAAAATATGTTTATTTGGCATTAATTTAGAAAACATGTTAATTTGTTATTTATGTTCATTTGACATTAAAATGGAAAAACATGTTCATTTGACGTTAGTATGGAAAACATGTTAATTGCACTTAATATGACATTGAGTAATCTGTATTGGAAAACATGTTAATTGGAATTAATGGTACTTAATTGGACATTAACATGTGAATTAGAATAAGATATACTTAATTGAATATTAAGTAACCTGTATCTATTAAAACATCTGAGTAGGGTCTGTTTGACTTAGAGAAAGGGTTGCATAAAGAATTACATTTAATAAGAAATGTTATTTACAACCTATGAATATAACATAAGGTTATATTAATCTTATTAATAAACTTAAACCTGTTAAGTTAAACATCTCTGATTAATAAGCTAAGATGTCCATTATGTTGGTAAAATATATGTGGGAACTCTTAAAATCCTAGTTAACTTGGGGGCCAAGCCTAGGGAGTGGCTTGTGTCATTCTGCTGTTTGTTTTTCTGGAACATATATCAACCAGTACCCTCCTATTATCAAACAAGTCTCGCACTAGGTAGAGGCTAGGGCACGCTTTACTGATGGATGATTATAAGAGGTTCAAATTCTAGAGTTGTGTACATGAACGTTCCTACGGAGTCATGAGTGTGCATGTATCCAATTGGGGATGATAAGACGCTGTAACACTGGTAATAAGGTTGTGTCGTTTTAGTTGATGGGTTCGGGACTGATATCCCTGAATGTCATAGTTGGTACATTCGTGTCTACTTAGGGAGCCGATCATTAGGAAATTCCTTCCTACTTACTTGTTACTGTCTGAATCTATAGAAGTGCAAAACAATCAATCTACCTGATCTAATTATCATCATCATCATTGTCTTTTTATAAGAATAGTCGGACCTTGTTATTAGTTCATATCAGGTATTGTTCACCTTTAGATATGTGCAAACACGTACTCTTTTATGACACTAGAACCACTATTTATCTGTTTTACTTAACTTAGCATGTCGAGCTGGTAACCATAACAGCTCAGCAGGCTTTATGTTTGACCCATTTCCTTTCTTCCTTTCTCTTTTCTTTCCCCAGGCTTACAGGGAGAAAGCATACAGTTCAGATTTCTTTGTTAGCTTTGTCGTATGGATTTCTGCAAGATGGATTACTTCCTGTTCTCTTTTCAAGGTTAGGTTATATATTTTGACTAGATTTGAGGGATAATATTATTTTAGTTTGATGTTATTTTTGACTGAGATTTTGAGACATGGCATTTTGTAATTATTTGGTTAAATGAATTGAAGACGGTTTTTTATTTTATAAAATGAAAGTTTCTTCTTCTGCTGTAAATTTATTATTTTATGTCTTGTGAAATCTTAGTCTCTGTGATGTTTTATGTCTTTATAACTATAATGCTCCATATTTTCTTAATGAAATCCTCATACGGGTGACATTAAGGAATGTAGGGTGTTACATCAGTGTTAACTATTTCTATGATGGTGTACATTAAATAAAACTTTTATTGCTTATATGGTTTAGGTAAGCTACCCCCAAAAGGAATCAAGCAAGTTTTACTTCCTTTCCATTTTCTGCAAAAGAAAGTAAAATGAATTTGCACTAGTAGAGTGAAATTTGAATGAATATTATGTAGTATGGTGCTTGTATAATTGAGTGTCATTGTGTCCCCTCAATGGATTGGGTGTTGGAACCTTGCTATATAGAGTAATCTTTCTCACACTACTAGGAACAATGTGACATTCAAAGCGAGGAAGAAAGCTTTTGAGATTAAAACTATCGGTACGACCTGATATCTATTGGAATTTCACTAAGACCCTTGTCTAGTCATCTTACCTTTAAGGAACCTCTTTGGAGTGATAGCTAAAGCAATTTTTTTTTGAAGTTTGCCCCTTTAAATCTTAACAATAAGCTATGACCTAGTAGCAAGTGACTGACTTTCTACTTCTTGCCTATCCATTGGATCAAGATTCGAATCCGTGTTGTATTATCCAACCTCTTAGCAACCACTGATTAATTCACCCTTTTCAACATTCTACTGAGCCTCCTCGACTTGTGGTTGGGGATAAAGGTAAGAATGGGCCGACATTATCGCCTTCAGGCAGGGCATGACCTTCCATCACTCCTTCCTTAGCTTCATTAGATTGCCCGGTGCTACGGCCTTCTTTTAACAAGTTATATGTTAGGGGACGTTCATCAGTGATAGGTGACATAACTTCTCTTTTTCTGTAATTCTCGTAATTGTTTCAATTGTAACATCGTAGACTTACCCTATGAGTCTTGTAGGGATACCTGCATAACTCAAGGTATTGCACACTTGACTAATGAAGGCATACATAACAGAGTTTGAAGCGTTACATATGCCCATCTAGCAATGCATCGTCGAATAGAAGAGGGTAGACAACCCTTATATAACTTTTCATTCTTAAACTCATTATGCTTTTTCAATACCTGATATACGACCCGTCGATCAGTGAGTGTACAAGATAAGGGAACGAAAGCTTCACCTTTTTCGCTTGAATTTGTAAATAACCTCGATGTCACTCTTACTAAGCTTGTTATTTAATAGTTTAAGGAATATCATATATGTTGCTAGAAGGAAAGCATAAACATTCATGTACAACTAATTAGAAGCTAATTTAATAAATTTCGAAATGATAAAATTAAGGCCAATAAATGTAAAAGTAGAAGCAGTCATATTTCTAGTTGATAATTTTTTTATATAGCTCTGGTACTAATTTAATATAGATTTTTTTGTTATGCATTCTTCTATTATAAAAAATAAGTTTCAAGCTTATTTCAATTTTATGTAATATACATCTCGATTTCAGGAAAATAGGTTGAATTCATAAAGGAATTGAAGTATTTCTACTAGACTTAACATGTAATCTCCTGATGTATGACCATAACAGTTTGTAGTACATTTATTGACCACCATTTCTCAATCTAGAAATGCGAAAAGTAAAATGGAAGAAAAAAAGGGATATATATATATATAAAAACAAATGTGTATATCACCTAAGTTTTTACTTATTAACATGATGATATGTTATTAGGGAGAGTAAAACTGGGTGCTTTAAGTTTCACATAGTGGTGAAGTGCTGAAAACTCCTTGTTTTATGTTTTCGACAACCACTCATGGTATTCAAAAGAAAATTTTATGTGCTTTTAGAAATACACTAAAATTATTTCAGGAATAAACATAAAAGAAATATTTTTTGAGAAGGCATACCTGTCCTTGAATTTGTAACGACCCAAAAATTTAAGAAAAAATAATTAAGAAATTTTAAATATAAACGTTGTTCTTATGATAATATAACATTAGAAGTTAATATATAAAATTAATAGAAATGTTCACGATACCGTTACAAAAGAATAAATAGAGGAGTTAAAGACTAACGTTGTAACCAAAACATTAAAGGTAAAAAAGAGAATTAAATCACAAATGTTAACATGCGCGTTTGAATTTGAAAAGGTAATGCGTATAATAAAACAAATATTAAATTAGGTATTCATGGAATTTATTAAAAGTTAAATAATATTTATGATGAGGAACGAGTTATGAGTATAAAAGAAAGAGATTACCTATAAATATAGAAAGAGATTAAAAAGAGAATTTTTACAGATATCCAAATTTGGCTACTGGATCATTTCCATTGTGTCCGTAGAAATTTTCATATATAACTTGTCAGAATTGAGCTAGTATGCAGAAGATATATAGCAGCAAAATAAACGAATAAATCATATATATATATATATATATATATATATATATATATATAGGCACATGTTGACCCGAAGAAGAGACTGGGCAAGAAATCACCCAGGTACGTAGCGAACTTGAACAATTTAATTTCTAGGTGACATAGCCTATTTTAAAGCATCCGATTTTGGATCTAATAACCATAATTCTATCAGTGATGTGGCTGACCTGGCTTGAATCTAGAAATCCAGTGGTCTGAGATCTCTAACTACACTATCAACAGACCCCTAGACCTAGTCATCCCCTTACAACACAATCTTTTCCCCTCTGGGTTCTCTCTTCTGAGACATACGTGACATAAATTTTTTCAAGGAAAAGATTTATAAAATAAAATATTTATATAATACTATTAGAGGCGGGATCTGTGGTAGCCACATAGGAAGAGCTTAGGACCATGGGTTAGTACTGTAATTATTTATATTACAAGTAGTTTAAAAGTTTACATTTTTAATGGGCTTATTTACAATTTTGCTTATAATTTTTCTAGTAATTTTTTCTTGTATGTAATTTACTTTTTTTTTAATGTTTCTTTTATTTATTTAAGATATAAGGACTTTTTCTGTTTTTTATAGTTTCTTTCTGTAAGTCTTTTCCTCTTTTTTCCTTTTTGCTTAGTAGTTATTTCTATCAATTATTCCAGTCTTTCTACATTCAATTGCATTTTTGTAGAGAGCTAAAAATGTTAGTTTACAAACACAATTTTTAATCCTTTTTTTGTGGTTAGATTAGAATAATCACATTGGACTCGCGAATATGGATTAAATAAGAAGTAACTAAATCTACAGTGGTACATGTAAAATTTGCAAAATTATAATAAAAGGAAACAGGCTAAATTATGCAGATTTGCATAAACTTGCAATGAATTATGACCATTATTATAATTTATAAGGAAAAAAAACTAAGTGGATTATTAAGATAAAAAAAGAGAAGAAAAATCATAATAAAGTGAAGAAGAATAAAAACAATTACATTACTACTCAGTCACGAACTAGGTTAATCGGTTGGGCTCAGATCTAGGACTGGGCCAAGAAAAAAAGAAAATAAATTTCAGTAAGATAGCACCCATTCCAGCCACCTCCCATTTCGTATAGGATCCGATGGTCCCTAGAAGACTGGGTATGCTTAGGTGGAATAGCGATTGTAAGATGTCAACATAATAAAATTGGATTAGGGTGCAAAAACAGAGTTTTTTTGTTAGATAAGACCCATACGACTACGTTCCCTTTCAGACAGTATCTGATGGTTTTAGGTAAACCAGACATGCTTAGGTGGAACAATGGCATAAGAGATCTACAAAGTTTGATTAGTAGAGAATCTGGTGTTCTCTTAGCACATAGACTTTGGTTGAAGACTACTGTAACATGCGCTAGTTTACGTTGTTTTTCGCTAGTAGGTAGGACCTATTAACGGCACTTAAAGGCCACATGGAAGGCAATAGAAGAGGATAAGAGCCGATCAAAGGGTAGAATTAGGAAAGCTAGTTCAAACCAAAAGAATTTAGAATAAGTAAAAGTGCAAACATTCAAAGAAGAAATTCAATTATAAGACTTAATGTTAGTAATCATCTCTTTTGTGCACAGACACAGAACTGTTATTAAGTTTATCCTTTTAGTTACTTATCATGCCAGCAATTAGTTTATTCACCGGGCTTTAAGTCTGACCTACTCCTCTTTTTTTACTTTTTACCCTTCAAGATCTCAGGGTTGATTTTGATTATTTCGCATAATTTAGAGAAGCAGCTTGTTGGAGTTCTTTTTCTGATGTATCTCATTTTCTTTTTATCATTTTCAATTATTTAGTTTGTACAGTTAGTTGAGATGGGATTAGATTTTATCTATTCTGATTTTCTCGTACATTGAGCGACACATGTAGTTTTTGGCGTGATATTATTATTATATGATGTTGACTTTCTAAGATATTTTCAAGTTAGAATAAATGTTAAGTTATGTTTTCTTCATGTTTCAGTTGTACATATTTTTGTATGTCTTATATGCTTTAGCCTCTGTGATATTAATTAGTTATACCTAAAAATGTTACACATTCCTTAGTATTTCCTATTTTAGGATACTAAAGGGTGTGCGATGTTTCATTTGGTATTAGACCTGAGGTTATAAGATTTCTAGAAAATTATTTTTAAGAGTAAATTATTTTCTGAAGAAAACAAAATTTTCAAAATAAAATATTTTGAAAATAGAAAATTTTATCCCCTCAAGTAAGTGAAACCTTCTTTTGACTCCTTCAAATTTTAATTCCTATCGTTTCTCTTACATAAAATGGAAGATGTCCCTATTTCTCCCGAGAGCATGGTAATTCTTGCTTGGTTCCATAGAAACCCTTAAGATACAACACTAGCAGTGCCATATAAAATTGTGCAGAATCCAACACCTACAGGTGGGACCTCCGACTTCCCACTAATGGTGGCTGATTTCTCCAAACTACACATGGATGAGAGCAATAAGCCTAGTTCAGAGAAGGTGATTTTTGTGGCAATATGGGAAACGATCAATTCCAAAAAGGAAATCAAGGAAGTGAAAGAGGTCCCAAAAGCCACTGGGACCAAGAAGAAATGATAGAAGGGTAAGAAAAGTTGGGGGACCCCAAAGGGGAAAAGTCAAGAAGTATAATAGGTATCATAGTTGTGGAATACATGGCCATTTTGCTAAAGACTGCATGATAGGGCGGTTTAAAGGAAAGTGCTTCTTTATGGGAAGCATGGATATATCAATAAAGAGTGTCCTCATTGGAGTGGTATAGTACAGAGAGTCAGAGCACAGGCGACCTAAGCTCGAGTTTTAGATACAACTCCATTATGTATCTGCAAAGCGATAGAGGTGGGAGAGTTACAGTGGAAGATTTGATTTCCATTTTGATTTGTTAGATCCATACTCTTTTGATTGGAGTTTCACACTCCTTCATTTCTAGTTCTTTCCAGTTGATTGTTTTAGGCCAAGACTATTAACCCTTAGGAAACACTTCTCCACTATTAGAGGATGGCTGCGTGGAGCCATAACCACTATAAGAGACTGACCTTTTGGAATGTCTATATTGTTCACCTAACTAAGTAGTCCTTTGCAGATATAGCAAATCCTCATTTCTTACAAAGTGTGCATTAGAGATAATAGTCGATTGTTTGCACTTAGGCCCATTCCTAGATCTAGTAGTAATCTCTTTACCCCAAAGGAGGAGCGACACATTGTAATATAATGAGTCGGGGTTTGAGACTAGGAATTCTAAATATAGGGGTTCTTAGGTAATTTACAAATATGGATTGGCTTTAGGGTCTAGATGGGCTAGCCATATAGTTGGATATCTCAGATTTTGACACTGATGGAAGAGATTGGTTGGATTACCTATGTTTTAGGATCCTGTATAGGAAAATTTTGAGAATAGGTTAAGTGAGGCTATGTTAACTACAAGAGGGATATGTAGCAGGAAAACTCTTTAGATTTCTTGCGACCCAAGGGATCAATCACATTGAATTTCCTATTTCCCTTAATACATCTTTAGGAGATTTCAATTTAGCTTATTGTGAGAAAAAGTGCTGCTTCCTAAAGCTTGAAATCTCTGCAGCCATGGCTGCCAAGTCCTTCCTCAATCCTATTTTCGACAATAACCCCAATCGAAAGGGGGATTCTTCTTCTCCTCCCCCCCCCTCCACCTCCTCCTCTCTCCACTAATCCCTCTTCTAGTCTTCCTCAATCTTCTCCAGATTTCTTGGTAGATGAGGATGGATTTACATGGGTTGTGAAACCAAAGAATTCTAAATCTTTCTCTAAACCCAATGTATCTGCCCACCATAGACAAGGGGCAAGAAAATCGAGTGCGCACATTCTGCAAAGTGCAGGTAAATCAAGTGAATACCCAACCAAATCGAGGAATAAACCATTCCCGCCTTCTAATGGTGAAAGATTTCAATCAAGAAATAGAAATCAGCCAATAAATAGTAATAGTAATGGTCAAGATCCGCAGCAGCATAATAACAATGCCTTACCTAAAGACCTAAAGACATTTTCTTGGGCGAAAATGGTGAAGACTGGGGGCCAAAACTCCAAATTTGATTTAGATTTTATTCCTCCTGTGGAGAGTATTGATGATAAAATCGTTGTTGTTTCTGAGGAGGCATGTATTAGAACAGAAGGAAAGTGGGGGCTGTCTTTTGTTGCCTATGTAATTGGCAAACGCCCACCATATCACCACTTTAGGGCTTTTGTAGTCCGAACATGGAATCCTTCAGGTTCGTTCGAAATTTTCACTCGTGAAAGTGGCTTTTTCATATTAAGGTTTACTAACAGTGAAGACTATGAGAAGCTCCTCCAAGGAGGGCCATATTTCATCAATGGAAAACTTATAATATTGAAAAGATGGACCAAGAAACTAATCTTGGATCGAGATTTGCTTAGTACGATGCCTGTATGGATACGTCTCGCTGAACTAAACCTTAGATTATGGGACAAGGAGGTGTTCAGCGCAATAGCAAGCTTAATTGGCACTCCTCTCAAAATGGATGAGCAGACTGCCAAAGAAACCCGTCTGAGTTACGCCCATATCCTTGTTGAGATTAGAGCGGATGCCGATCTACCCAACTAGGCATCGGTGTACATGCACGATGGAGAACATATCTCTCAGCCGATCACGTACGAACTAATTCCAGATAGGTGCAAAACATGTAAATGTTTTGGGCATTCTTATGATAATTGTATGCACGATGGAGAACATATCTCTCAGCCGATCACGTACGAACTAATGTTACTGAAGTGCGCACTACGGATCCGCCCTCATCTCAACATTTGACTAAGCCTCAATATTCTTAAGAATTTAACCCATCGCAGCAAAACACAAAGACTACAAGTTCAATGAAAAACTTGCAGTCTGACAAGGGTCCAAATGAAAATGAGGTTGGTATTGAAAATACTCCCTCAGTTCAAATGGAACAGCCCTCAGATTTTAGCAGAAATCAAAACATTGCAGAGGGGCTAAAAAATTCAATGGTCATTGAGTCCTCCCCCCAAAGGAGAACCCAAGTTTATTTACAGATACAGGAAAAACCAAATTGAAAGGTAAAGAAATCGATTGCATCGATTTATTAGTTGCAGATTTATCTTCACGGACTCAAGTCTACCAGCTCCTGGTCTAGCACCCATTAAGCTCTCTTCTGTCACTGAGGAAAGCATCCAGAAAGCTGTCAACAGGGTGGTTACTCCCAAGCCATCGAAACCTGCATCACCAGTTAAAAAAAAGAAGAAGTGCAGGACTAAAAGTCTTTCTGATATTACAGCAGTAGAAGACACAGAGGACGCTACAGATCATGAGTTCAGGCAAAAATACATAAACAAGAATACAAAGTGGGAAAAGCAACTAAAAACTTCTGATAATACCAGCTTTAAAAAAAATGGTAAACAGAAGGAGGTAAAAGTGGACAACAGGAAGCTCAGTGGTCCACTGTAGACTTATATCCTTTATCTCTATTATATTTTTCTTTATTATTTTTATGGATATTATTGCATGGAATGTCAGGGGTCTAAATTCCCCTAAAAGGCAACTTGACCTTGCCAACTTTTTGAATTTGCATAAACCTAGTATCATAGGTTTACTTGAGCATAAGTTAAGTGATGATAGAATCAATGATTTGCAAGTTAAAGGTCTTTCAAGTTAGAGCATTATCAATAATAATCTGATGGGAGGAAATGGTAGGATTATGGTGTTACATAATCCTATCATTTGGGATCTCATCAGTTTTTTATTGATCAGCAGTATATTCACTGCACTTATAAAAACAAAGGTGGTCTGATCATCAAAATCACCTTTATTTATGCTTCTAACTTTGCAAGTGAAACACTTTTTTTATGGAATTGTATTGAGCAGATTAGTCATACTATTAGTAGCCCTTGGATGTTAATTGGTGATTTTAACTCTGTCTTTCACAATTCTGAAAAAAAGGGTGGTAATTCTATTCCTTTTTCTAAATTGGAAAAAATTGCCAACTTTTTAATGAAAACTGGTTTAATTGAACCACATATTCTTGGCAATAAATTCACCTGGAAATCAGGAGAATTTAGAAATATTCATTGCAAGTTAGATAGGGTTCTTTTCAACCAAGAGTTCATTAACCTCTTTCCTAATGTTAATTGTTGCACCCTACCCAAAAATACTAGTGATCACACACCTATTCATGTAACTTTTTCCATGGGTAATAGGATAGCTGGCAGTTTTCCTTTCAGATTTGTGAATGGCTGGGTCTATGAAAAAGATTACAAGGGTGTTGTTTCTAAATGTTTCAACAATAATATTTATGGCACTGCTCAATACAAATTTAACAAAACCTTGCAGTTGGTTAAATCTAGTATTAAAAGTTGGAATAGTGTCAGAAATAGAAATGACATTAATTCTATAAGGGATGATTGTGAAAGATTGAAAAATGATCTTGATAGTAATAGCTCAGACAAGGAGTTGGCTGAGAATTTTTTTAATGCTCAAGCCAATTTGATTAATGCTCTTCACATTAGTTCTGTTAATTTAAAGCAGAAAGCCAAGGTGAACTGGTTAACAGCCAGAGATGAAGCTAGTAAATTTTTTTACACTAGGATGTCCAACAGGAAAAACAGGAATAACATTGGTAAACTGATTAATAATAAAGGCAAAATAATTAATGAAGCCTCATCCATAGAAGAAGAGGCTATTAATTATTTTAGCTCTTTATATAACACCTCCTGCTATTCTAATAGTTTTCCTGCTATTGATATTAAGTTTATTATTAACAGCAATAGCTCTGATATTCTTTTAGCTCCTGTTAGACAGGAAGAAATCAAAAATATTATTTTTAAAGCTAATAACGATAAAAGTCCTGGCCCAGATGATTTTGGAGCCAAATTTTATAAAACCCATTGGGAAGAATTGAAATCTGTTTTGTGTAATTCAGTCACAGAATTTTTCAATTCTGGTAAGATTCTGAAGAACACAAACCACACATTTCTTACATTAATTCCAAAGTTGAAAATCCTTCTGGGCTGGATGAGTATAGACCTATAGCCTGTTGCAATTTTATTTACAAGATTATTTCCTCTTTGCTTTGTAACAGGCTAAAATGCTTTCTTAAGTTCATTATTTCTGAAAACCAGAGTGCATTTATTCCTGGTAGATTAATTTCTGAAAATACCCTATTAGCTCATGAGTTAATTAGGAATTTCAATATGAAGAATAATAATCTTATGTGCATAAAAATTGACCTTCACAAAGCCTTTGATAAAATTAATAGAAATTTTATCATACACATCATGCAGAAAATGGGGTTTGATGAGAATTTCTGTGCTTTGATCAAGGAGTGTATTAATAATGTTACTTACTCTGTTATGATTAATGGTTCCCCTAAAGGCTTTATTCATAGAAATAGGGGAATAAGGCAGGGTGATCCTCTATCACCCTACCTATTCTCTATTGTTATGGAATATTTTTCATTTCAAATGGAAATAGAAGTGCTTAAGGGGAACATCAAGCCTATTAATAGGGTTAAGCCTCATATTACTCACTTATTATATGCAGATGATATGCTCCTATTTTTAAAAGCAGATATGCAGAGTGCTATTGCAGTTTTTAGTATATTAGATAATATGGAAAAATATGCTGGGCTAGCTGTTAACCCTAATAAAAGTAAAATCTATTTTAGCAAAGGTGTTTTATTTAAAGAGGAAATTTTACACCTTATGAATTTTAAGGAAGGAAAGCTCCCTGTTAAGTACCTTGGCCTTCCTCTAAGCATTAATCAGATTAATGATAAAGATTGTACTAAGCTTATTGATATGATACAGGGCAGGCTTGATGGGTGGTCTGGTAAATTGCTCTCCCTAGCTGGTAGGGTAGAGCTTACTCACACTGTCATCACTGCTATGATCATGTATTGGGTGCAATCTCATAGCATCCCTACTAATGTCATTCATAAAATAGAAAAAATATGTTCCAATTTTATTTGGAGAGGCAAGCATCATAAGGTTGCTTGGGATAAGGTGTGTAAGCCTAAAAAATTTGGTGGATTAGGGATTAGAAATATTAAAGATATTGCTGATGTTTGCAAGTTTTAAATTGTTTTGGAAATTCTTGGATGGTAAATCTCTTTGGGCTAGATGGATGAGTGCAAAATATTTAAAAAAATAAAAACTTTTGGCTAGCCGGAAAAGAGATTCACCACTCCAGTGTTTGGAAAAACATTTTGGACTGCAGGGATATTGGCAAAAATCTTTTAATTAGAAAAATTAAAGATTGTAGCCAAACCATTTTATGGTTTGACCCCTGGATTAGTGGTAATTCTCTCATTAATCTCATTGGTTGGAACAATCTATATATATTAGGGGGGTTAATGATAAAGTTTAGAATATCATTAATAATAATTGTTGGAGCTTTCATAGTAACCCTACTGCTCATATTTTAAAAAATGCTATAATGGATATTCAAATTGATCAAAGCTGTTATAAGGACCATTGGAAATGGAGTTTATGTGCTAAAGATAATTTCTCTTTTAAAAAAGTTTGGGAGTTTTTACAGGGTAAGGAGGTGGAGGTTGATTGGTATAAAATTATTTGGAATAAATCAAATTGTCCTAAAATGGCACATTGTGCTAATTTTGCTCTGTTAAATAAACTCCCAACTAGAGAAAATTGTTGCATATGGAATAAGGACTCTGAAAATACTTGTTTCCTTTGTAAAAAAAGAGATTGAAAGCTCCAGTCATTTGTTTTTTGATTGTGATTACTCTAAGTACATTTGGAATAATGCCAAATGTACTTTGGGGTTCAATCAAAAATCTACTTCTTTGAATATTAGGGATAGTATGGAGTATATTTTGAAATCCTTTAAACCAGGATCCACCAAATTTAATAGAGCTTGTTTTTTTCTTACTGCTTCTATTTATTATATTTGAAGGGAGAGAAATCAAATGTTGCATACTAATAAAGAGATTAGTTGCTACCAAATATGGAATACTATTCTTCATGATAGTAATATTGTTATGAAAAAAGCTAGCATGCTTAGAATGGATAATTTACATAATCTAGCATCTCATATTAGTTATGTAGATGGAGATAAGAAAGTGGAAGATTTTTTACTTAATGGCAAGCAATTTCCCTTTAATAGGTGCTCTGATGCTCACAATGATGAAAATCATCTCAGGCTTGCTAATAGCATCCAACACTGCAAAGGGAGATCACCTGCCTTTAGTAATGTTAGTTTCTCTGTATCTAATAATTGGAATAATAATGCTTTGCATTTACCTATAGTAGGGAACAGAGACAATCTTCCTGTTAGCACTTCTTCTGATAGTCCAATAGGTGATTTGGCTACATCTGACGTCCTTCCTGGGGTATCTACTAACTACAATTGCAAATCACGTCTTTTTGAGGGAAGTAGACACTATTCTGGTACTTTAATGCGTGATTTCTTACATAAATCAAATAGTAAGGCTTTTGTTTTACCTATTTCAGAGAGTAGACACTCCAGTAGTGATCCAAACAGTCGCAAATCCATGGACAAGAAGCAATCAGAAGAAAAGTTAAGTCTTTTGCACAAAATAGGGAATAATCATTATAAGAGCCAGTTGAATAACCAGATCTATCACCTTAATGTCTGGTCTGAGGGAGATAGCAGCAGCGCTAGCCCTTTGGAGGGCAACAGTGGCTCATTAAGTCTGAAGAGAAGCTTCGAGAGCATGAGAAGTTCAGATCTGAAAGAAAATAACCCAACTGCCTCCATCGAGCTACAGAATCTTCATATGGAAGATCAAATCTTTCATCCGAAAGATTGGGAAGTAAAGCGCAAGCCTGAATCCAGTGAGAAGAGAAGGGAAATCAACGAAGATATTATTTGGAATCCTCCTTGAAGATGAAGAGGATGTTTCTCCTATCGAGCTCGTCGTTTAAGTGTTGTTTGGAGCTCGCTAGGGTTAGTGTGTTTGTGTGGCAGCTAGGGTTATTTACCCTTTATCAGTTATGTGGGTGTCGGGCTATTTATTTGGGCTTTGGGCCTTATTTTTTTCTGTTTCAAATTTTTTTTTTGCTTATTGTGCTATATTTTTCGAACATTATAAGAGATAGGAAGGCTACCTCCTAGAAAAGGGATTGATTTTCCAGATTCATAGTTATGACAATGCTAGACCTTTATCGTTAATGTACATAGTTCCAAGGAAAAGAAGAGAGATGTGTTTCATACCGGTGACTTAGATCTTTCCTAGATGTTGAGTGATGCATATAACATTACTAGGTAAGTGTTAATTGAGAGTTCATACTAGTTAGCTATATGATGAACCATCTCAGATGTTGAGAGGAGGATAGTTACTCGGGGGTGTGCATAGAAGACATACCTAGTGATTAGCTTGTGAAGGATCAGTTAAGATAGATTATTTTCTCTGTAGACCTATCTTTTGGTAGGTTGAGTCCAGTACCTATGATAGGAACTTTTGGAAGAAGATTGATAAAGTAAGTATTTTTGGATGAGAAGCACCACTTGTTTTTTTTTAAATATGGATTGTTCCTTAAACTCTATAGTAATCACAAGTAAGTTGTTATTAACCTCATGTAGATGGTCTATTTGAGACAAAGTTTTCTCATAGTTAAATTTCTTCATTAGTAATTTCCACTGGTTTAGTGGAAAGATTAGAGAAGAAGCCGCTAGCATAACACTAAGTGGATTTCAAGAGCAGTCTCCATACCTTTTAGAACTGCTTGTGTCTAAGAATAATTATTGACTTATATGGGTAGGGCATTTGGTGAGGTTTTGGAGTAAGTTGGCATGGGTCTATGTAGATGACATGTTGGTCTAGCCAAAAAATAACAAGGAACGAACTGGGTATTTAGTAAAGGAATTCAATACCATATAAGCACATGGGCCCAAGACCAAGTTCTCTAAGAATTACTTTGGGAGGAACAAAACATTCTTGGACTAATGGATTATTATAGAAAAGTTGTTGGAAATTTTTTCAAGGATCGGATTTTTCTTAACTTACCTCACTAAGAGATGTTTAGCTTTAATGGACACAAATTATTATTATTTTTAATGATTTTTGGTTAATACTTTAGTATCAGTTCCTATGAGTAGCATGATAAATAGGACCCATAATAGTTATTACCTTACAATAACTACATCAGTTATTAGTTAGGTTATAGAGGCATTACCTATTATGAGAACGGTTTGAAATCCCAATAACCACATATTTTTGGTTTGTTTGTCCTTAGTAGAAATTAGATATGATAATAAAGATTAATTAAGTTCGAGTAACTGATGATTTTTGGTTTTCTTGTACTCTGTGTAAAAGCAAGAATTTAGTTGATGTTAAATTCATGACTTTGGTATAAGAATTTTTGGAACAAAAGCTTTAGAGATATATGTAGCTTTTATAAAAATACCTTGTACTGTGTTTCGAAAAGATCTCTAAGGTCAAGTAAGAACCAAGGTTAAATCTAGGCATAGCAAATAAAAACCTTAAAAGGTTCAACTTGGAAGTGTGCCATGAATTGTGAAAAGATATGAGAATGAATTTCAACACCACTTATGTCCAATGATTAGGAGTTTGATGCTCATTAAGGTTATGTCATTTGGGCATGCGAGGATGATCCTAGAAACTTCGTTAGAAGAAAAATAACTTACAAGGATAAGTGATACCTAATTATAAAAATTGTGTTGATGGAATAAATCCTTATATGATTACCGAGTTAAAGAAAGCAATAATTTTGGCTAAAAAATAAATAATTGGTTAAATGTTTATATGTTTTAAGCAGGAAAGATATAAAGATTTCAAATGGATTAATGATAGGGTAAATAATTGTGTTCCAATAAAAGAAAATTGAAAAAGAATAATTTATTAAGCTAGAACATAATTAATAGGTACACTTTGAGTCTAAACCACAAATATATGTATATAAATACATGTTTCAGATATTTAAAATTTAAAGGCTTGAATGTTTTGATATGAAATTCGTATATTTTGTATTTTCATGAAAATAACTAAATATTATAGTTTGAAAAAGGTAATTTTGTGACCATATTAATAATAGATTTTTTCATTAATATTTTCTAAATAAGGTTTAGAAAGATAATGAATTTTCAAAACATGGAAGGTTATTGAAAAAAATTGGTTGACTTTCTTGAAAGATTTATTTCAAAAGTATTTGAGTAGGTAAAACGGTAAAGCTCTCTGGTGGATTTGGTTAGAATGACTCGGCAAAGGAACCATTTTGGTAATTTGGAGGAAAAAGTACAAGTCCCAAGCCAGTCATTGTGCGTTGGTTCTTTTTACCAGTTCCAAAATGTGTGTTAGGATTGTGGAAAGGATCATTAGGGAAAAACAAACACTAGAGGAGAGGGTGAATAGTGTTTGTGAGAATTAAAACAAAATCTAAAACTTATGTGAATTACAGGATAAATCAAACACCACAAACACAATCACAAACACAGATTCACAAATAAACTAAAATAAAATGCAGAAAAGAAAAGAACACACCGGATTATATGCTAGTTCAGATTGCTTTTACGTCCAGTCCTACACAACGCTGGATAGCGTAGAGTTTTATTACTATTCCAATAGTCATGTATAACATCCTTGATTTCACGGCTACAAGGGATACCACCGATTACTACTTCCTTGGTTTCACGGCTATAAGGAAACCACCGATTCCTACTTCCTTGTTTTCACGACTACAAGAAACACATTGATTCCTACTTTACTCAACCCAAGCAATTACAAACAACCCTATAACTCTTCAATAACACTTGATTCGGGGAGAAATGAGAAGAGAATATAGAGAGAAGAAGTTTGATCAAAACGGAATTGAATTCGGTAGAGTAAAAGTGTAAAAATCATAAAAATAATTAAGAAAAATTATATAAGTGAAGCGAGTGAAAGTGGAGAAGAAGATATGTTTAAAAAATCGAATTCAAGCCCTTTTTATAGTGTGTAAAAGGTTGCAACGTTTCTGAAACGTTTCAAATAGTGAAAAGACACTTCCTTCCAAATTTGAAATTCTGACGGTTATATGTCGACATAGTGTTTACTACATGTTGACATTCTCTAGTATATTTTTGAATTTTAAAACATTTTCAAGTGTTTTGATCTAAATATAACTTTGGAAATTCTTCAATAAAAATCTATTGTTGTAAATTAGTATTATAAAGAAGAAAAACATATGTAAACATAAATTTGAACTATATAAACATATTTATAGAATTATAACGTTTTAAACTATATAAATATAAAGTGTAAGAATATAAATATATAAAACTTAAGTTTTAAAAACAAAGAAAAATAAGAAAGAAAAAATTGAAAAGACAAAAAATAGAATAGAGAGAATCGAGTATAGAAAATAGAATTTGAAAATCATAGTTTGAAAATTAGAATTTGAATATTGAACTTGGAGTGCTATTTAGAGTCTTACATAATCTAGACTCTATAACTATATTAGTCTTGAACTCTTGAAATCTTGAATACTCATGAGTCTTGAAATTTGTCTGAATTCTGAATCTCTATCATCTTTAAACCGTACAGTCTCCAGCAATATTTCCTATATATAATTCCTACATATGTGTGTGTATATATATATACCTTAGTTTATAATCAATGATAATTGAAATAAGGTACTCCTCCTAAATTGTATAACTCTCTGAATAGAACTTAAGTAAATCACCCAACAAAGATACCCCCCTTTTTTATGATAACTGAAATAAGGTTGTTGTCATCAAAACTCCATTCTCCAACAATCTCCCCCTTTTTGATGAAGACAACCTTAGTTTATAAAATATCATACCTGTATATACTTGTTGATGATGATCCTTCTAATACTCCCCCTGTTTTTAAGAATCTTATAAACTATGTCTATATTTTATAATTTCTCCCCCTTTGGCATTATCGAAAAAAACATAAAGGTACTCCCCCTAAATTGTATAACTCTCTAAATAGAATTTAAGTAAATCACCTAACAAGGATACTCCCCCTTAATCTATTAACTGATTCTAAGTAGAATACTCTCCCTTAATCTATTTAAACCTATAATATGATGATTAAATACAAACCAATCCAAGTATTTATAATTACTATGTTTGTTTGATACAAACCAAACCAAATCAAATCATACCATTAGAATTCAAATCAAATCACACCATACAATATATCTTAGAATATTTAAAAAAATCAATCAAATAGTACCAAATAACTAAACATTTCATGGAACTTCAACCCAACTATCTTCTCCAAAGATAGGATCCTTCTTAATGACTTCCCAATCTTCATCTTCTTTGGTTGGTGGAGCTTTTACGAGACTATTATCTTCATCTCTGAAAAGAGAAGAGATTAGCCATCGCATTGCATCAAAATGCTTCTCTTGTTGTTTGAACATCTTTATTTGACTTAGTTCTAGATGACGTTGATTCCATAGAATGATAGAGAGAATATTTTTGAAAGAATTCAAAGTTTCTTCTAGATTTTCACTAAGATTATGGATAGGATTTGCCATGGATTTGATAAGAAATGAATAAAGAAGAAGGAGTAATGGAATAATGAGTTTTTTTGGAAGAAATAGACTTAATCAGGATCTGAAATTTGTTGGATTTTGAATGGACATGAGTAGTTATTTTAATTTTAAAATTTGAAATAATTTGAAAAAATTTTAGTTATATGTCAACATACTCGTTTTGTTATGTCGACGTACTGTAGTGTTATTTTAAAAAATTCGAAAATTTGAATTCTTTTAAACTATAGTATATTATAATTAGTTTGATAGTTTTTCAAGAAACAAAAAGATGTTTTTATCATAAATAAAACTCCATTCATTACTTGATAGAAAGCACATACATCCAACTAATCAAGACACTTTTTAAATACGAGATTCGAAAGCAAATCAAGGAAATACATAAAGATAGATTAAACTAGATGGCCTAGTTTTCGGATGATGATGAGGAAGATGAAATTCCAAGCTTTCTTCCTATCTTGACATGAATTTGGATATTTTGGAAAGTTTCCTGTTAAGCTTCTTTTGATTATTGACTATTTTCAGTTGATTTTGAACAATCGTATCTTTGTAAATACGCTTAGAAGTTGGATACTCAATACTTTCCATAGAAGCTTCTTCTTCTTCGATTTCCTTTGATTCTTGTTCTTGTTGCATTCGAGCTTGTTTGGCTTTGAATGTCTCATAAGGTTTGAAAGTTAGAGGAATTTGCATGAGATGAATGTTTGATGCATCAAACACTTTTCTAGGCAAAAATTCTTCTCCATGAAGATCAATATTAAAGTATTTGAAAATACAAGTGAGATAAACACCATAGTAGAGGGTGTTTTCTCTTGTAGATAAATCTATGGGCTTTATTTCTATTTAGGATCATTTCGGCCCAATTTATGACATATTCACCAATAACAACAAAAAGAGCCTTTTGGACTTAGAGAGTTGGATTATTGAAATTTCCGGAATGGGGAGTGATGGTATGTTGGAGGAGAAGGTTGACAATCCTTACTTTTGGATGAAAGAATCAATTTTTGAATTCCATTGGTGCACCATCATTAAATATGTCGTGAAATGTTTCCAAATCGATTTCGTCGATAGCAAAATTTGAGAAATCCGAGCCCACACTCCTACAATTTAGAATAGTGCCTAAGAGTTCTGTAATCCCCTAAGTCCCACATCGTGGAAGCCTATGTGAAGTGGGTACTTATATAGTAGAGCCCATCTTTTAGTAACACCGATGCCTTTTGAGGAACAAAACCCCACACCTATACGGTGGCTAAGTTGGGGACAATATCTTATGTGAACGGAGGTGCGGCTTGTTACAGTGGTATCAAAGTCAATACCCAACCGGAATTGTAGCTCCTATATGGACCACAACGCCGTGTGAGGTGTTTGTGAGCCAACGGGGACGTTGGGCTCTATAGGAAGGGAGAATATCACACCCCTAAGTCCTACATCGTGAAAACCCGTGTGAAGTGAGTACTTATATAGTAGAGCCCATCTCTTACTAACGCCGAGGCCTTTTGAGGAACAAAACCCCACATCTATATGGTGGCTAAGTTGGGGACAATATCTTGCGTGAACGGAGGTGCATCTTGTTACAAGTTCGGTATCGAGAACAATTTGAGTGCCTTTGACACTACTCCAAATTTGATTGTCGTTTCCTTAGTAAAATCTGTGATTGAGATTAGCGTAGAACATCTTAACGAGTTTGGGATAACATACTTCGTTGTTATTACGAGAGCCAATTAGACTCAATAATTTATTGTGTCCGAAAAGAGAGGCAAGATCATAAGAGGGAAAGTCACTAAAGACGGCGAAAGCACCCATGTTAACTTTAGCGTTTGCTAAATAGTTACCATAGGTTTTGATGGCCTTTTTGTTATTATGATGATAGCCTTTGATGGTTTTGGTTATCTTCAATTTCTGAGATGAACTTGAGGAAGCCATTGAATTGATAATTTTGAAGAGAATAGATATGAAGAATATAGTTTTGAATTGTGAATGAAAGGTAGAAATGATAGATGTATATATAGAACTTGAATGGATATGAATTGAATAGGCACAACTTTTCAGATTGAAATGACACATTTTCAGTCCTTTGGAGTTGGTGAAAAAATTGGAGGAAAGTTTGAAATTTTGAACTTTTGAAATTCAAAATTTTGAATTTCCCACTGGTCAGATATGTCGACATAGACGTTTCTTTATGTCGACATACTTGTCTAATTTCAAAGGAAATTGGATTTTTGTGTTTTAAATTTTATATAATCGATTTATATTTCAGGTTTGACGATGTCTTGAAATAATTCTAATCCTAATAAACACTCAAACAATTTATTTTATTAATTTATTGGTTGTTTAATATTATATTATTATTTTGAATTTCAAAATTCAAACTTCAAATTTCAAAAAAAATTATTTTTTATAGTTTTAAGTTCAAACCAAAGCAAATAAACAAAGCAACCATTTAACCAAATAAAATTAAAAATTAATTAATGCGTACTCGGTATTTAGATCCTTCTTTTCATAATTTTCTGAACTTTGAATTGTTGTAAACCATATATTCGTATTTCTGGTTCTTCATCTCTTGATGATGAATTTAAATCATCTGATGTTGTTGCTAATGCTTTCTTTCTTTCTTTTCCTTGACGAATTGCTGTTGTCCATTTGTTGAGTCGATTTGTCTGGATATGGACACATTTTCTTTGTATGGCCTGGTTTGTTGCAGTTAAAACATAGACCATCATTAATTTTTGAATTTCCTTGAATATAACTCTTCCTTCTATATTTTAGAAATCTTCTAAAATGATTTTTCACAAGTGTTGATTCTTCATCATCTTCACAATTGGAGTCAGAATCATTTGTTGTTGCTCTAGGTGCAATATATTTCTTATCAGTTGATCTGTTTTCTTTTCTTTTCTGTAATTGAACTTCATAAGACATAAAATTTCCGACTAACTCTTCAATCTTCATTTCATTGACATCGTTGGCTTCTTCAATAGCCAAAATTTTCTGATCCCAATCTAGAGTTAATGAATTCAATATTTTTCTAACTTGATCTGCTTCAGAATAAGTTTTTCCAGTTGCTGTTAATGAATGCACTATCTCTTGAAATCTGCAATACATATCTGAAATAAACACATTCTCATTCATTTTGAATAACTCAAATTGATTATCTACCATTGCATTTTAGTTTGTTTAACTTTACTAGTTTCTTCATGAGTAACTTGTAAAGTTCTCCAAATTTCATAAGCAGTTTTACATACTGATACTCTATTAAACTCATTCCTATCTAATGAACAAAATAACATATTCATGGCTTTAGAATTGCTCTATGCAGCAGCCTTTTATTCATTTGTCCATTGTGCAAATGCAGTTGTGGGTTCAACATATCATTTTGTGTATTATTCCATGTATCTAAACCTACTGACTGTAAATAAATTTTCATTCTACATGCCATATATGAATAATTACTACCATTAAACAATGATGGTCTTACAGCGGATTGACCCTCTATAAAAGAACAAATTTTGCTACCACTGTTGGTTTCCATCATCACTATTTTCAAAAATCAGATTATGAACTTTTTGAAAGACCTCACTCTGATACCAATTGTTAGGGATTGCGGAAAAGATCATTAAGGCAAAACAAACACTAGAGGGGTGTATAGTGTTTGTGAGAATTTAAACAAAATCTAAAACTTATGTGAACTACAGGATAAATCAAACACCACAAACACAATCACAAACACAGATTCACAAATAAACAGAAACAAATTGCAGAAAAGGAAAGAGCACACCGGATTTTACACTGGTTCGAACTACTCCTACGTCCAGTCCCGCACAACGCTGGATTGCACATTGTTTTATTACTATTCGAATAGTCAAGTACAACCTCCTTGATTTCACGGCTACAAGGGATACCACCGATTACTACTTCCTTGGTTTAACGGCTACAAGGAAACCACTGATTCCTACTTCCTTGGTCTCATGGCTACAAGGAACACACTGATTCCTACTTTACTCAACCCAAGCAATTACTAATAGCCCTATAACTCTTCAATAACACTTGATTCAGAGAGAGATGAGAAGAGAGTGTAGAGAGAAGAAGTTTGATCAAAACGGAATTGAATTCCGTAGAGTATAAGTGTAGAAATCATAAAAATAATTAAGAAAATTTATTTAATGAAAGAGAGTGAAAGTGGAGAAGAAGATATGTTTAAAAAATGGAATTCAAGCGTTTTTTATAGTGTGTGAAAGGTTGCAACGTTTCTAAAACAGTTCAAATAGTGAAAAGACACATCCTTTCAAATTTGAATTTCTAATGGTTATATGTCGACATAGTGTTTTCTACATGTTAACATACTCTAGTATATTTTTGAATTTAAAAACATTTTCAAGTGTTTTGATCTAAATATAATTTTGGAATTTCTTGAATAAAAATCTAATGCTGTAAATTAATATTATAAAGTAGAAAAACATATAAAAACATAAATTTAAACTCTATAAACATATTTCTAGAATTATAAGGTTTTAAACTATATAAATATAAAGTATAAGAATATAAATATATAAAACTTAAGTTTGAAAAACAAAGATAAATAAGAAAGAAAAAAATGAAAAGATAAAAAATAGAATAGAGAGAATTGAGGATAGAAAATAGAATTTGAAAATCATAATTTGACAATTAGAATTTGAATATTGAACCTGGAATGCTATTTAGAGTCTTACATAATCTAGACTCTATAACTATATTAATCTTGAACTCTTGAAATCTTGAATACTCATAAGTCTTGAAATTTGTCTAAATTCTGAATCTTTATCATCTTTAAACTATACAGTCTTTAGTAATATTTCCTGCATATGTGTGTGTGTGTGTGTGTGTGTATTCTATACAAAAAGTGTTAGTACATATTTTATAATCAGTGATAATTAAAATAAGGTTGTTGTCATCAAAACTCCATTCTCCAACAATGTGATCTTTCATCTCATAGGGAGAACTTTTAGATACAGAATCTTGGATATGTTAGGATCTTCCAAGTTTCTTTCTCATATTATTTATACATTCTATCATTAGCTTTTCCCTTTGACGAGGATCTTCCTTCTAAGTATTCTTGGGAAGGATGGATCTTAGGATTAAGCCTATGGATGGTAGGAGTGATTGTAAACATGTTTATAGAACATGTAATGAATGATGTACACAAGTGGTTGTAAATGTATGCTAGTTGATGCAATGGATGCATAACATGCACTAGGCACTATTACAGATTGGATACTAGGACACAAACATATTGCATATGGATGTATGCGAAATTTTTATTTCGATTCCATGGTTGTAAACATTAGGTGACTAGCATATATTTTTGCATACGAATGATGAGTACGGAATGCATGTAGAACTTTCAATAATCATAATGAAACTTTATTCATTTGGATACACAACACGGGCATATATGCATAAAAGGGAGATCAACTGAATTAGTAGACCGCCTAATCTTTCATATTAGTTAGGGATATACACACTACACTATTGCATAATTATATGAATTGCGTTATAAAACTTAAGGACAATGAATGCTAGTGGATGGTGTTTGAGTAGATGCTTGTAGGTATATGGATTAAAACACTAATCTTATTTTTCCATCATTGGGGATTTCAGGGACAAAATCCTTTAAGCAGGGAGAGCTTACCAACCCAAAATTTTAAGGATAATTAATTTAAAAAAATTGAGTATTAAAAGTTAACGTTATGAAAAAATGACATATAAGTTAATAAGTAGAATTAGTAGAAATTTTTTTAATGTCGTTATAAAATAATAAATGGAGGAACTAAAGATTAACATTAAAAGTTAATAAAGTTAGTTAAAACACAAATGTTAACATGCATGTTTGAATTCGAAAAAGTAATGTGCATAATAAAACATCAATTAAGTTAGGTATTAATGGAATTATTAGAAGTTAAATAAGATTAATAAAGAGGAACAAGTTATGAGTTTAATAAAAAGATATTAACTATAATTATATAAAGAGATTAAACAGCGATTTCATATATATATATATATATATGTCCATATTTGGTTACGGGACCTTTTTCACTTTATCCGTAGAAATTTTCTAATCAATTTTCATATATAACTTGTTGGAATCTGAGCAACTTGTAGAACATATGAGAGAAGTAAGGTAAACAAATAAATCATATTAATATATATATATATATATATATACACACATTCTTAGAACTAAAATTATCAAGGACAAAGATGGTGTCGGAACCAAGTTGAAGGGGTGGCAAGACCAGCAGACCTTAGACAAAAACAATATTATCCCATCAACGTATGCTCTGGGGGCTAGAAATGAAGAAATAAAAGACTTCTTTCGACGACAAAAGCTACTATCGATGAAACCCGGAGGGTATAGACTCCATAGCTGTTGCATCAAAACATAGGATATGAATTCAGTAGCCTCCAGGGAAAGCCCCTGTTGGCATAACCTGAAGAGAACAGTTAGTAGAGTTAACATCTTCAAGTGTGTAGAATTTAGCTTGGTATACCTTTTTGAACTAGTCGAAGGGAATATACTAATAAGCCTAAGCCTCCATAAATGGATCATCGCAATCAATTTTCAAAGAATAATGCAAGATAGAGCCATTAGCAGTGTCGAAAGTTGGAAGCTTTTTCATGCCCACCAATCCAGCTGTTAGCTACATCCTTAATATTTAGCAACATCACTCTAATCGTTCGAGAACCAGCAGGAGACGCCTTTATTGAACCTCTACATATACTTCCACAAAATAGCCAAGAGGAAGCCCATATGTCGAGAGGATGCCAACTCGCACCTATAAATATAAACCAAGAGGTCCATAATCGAGGACTTTTTTTTTCATTTTCACAATCTTATAATCAAAAGTCTAAGTAGTAAACTCTAATTTCTAAATCGGTTTGGGGAAAAGAATCTCTAATTATTATGATCATTAATTGTAACAACCCGTATTTTCAATAATCTGTTATAACGTAAATCGAGGCAGAATTTAATTCTAAAATCTGAATCAAGGGAAACGGGCTATGCCATTGCGTTCGTCTCGGAAAAATACGCGAAATAGAGTCCGAGTTTTCGAAAATCGGAGTCCGTATGACCCGATTAAGGCCCAACGAAGTTTTCAGAAAATTTCTAAGTAAAAACAGATTTCAAATTCAAATCTGAAATTGGGAATTGCGCCAGTTTGGGCCAGGCGGGAGAATTCCCGCCACAGTACCCAAGTCGACAGGGCTGTCGACTTGGGAGTCGACTGGGTCTGACCAGGTCGACAGCCCTGTCGACTTGGCTGTCGACTTGGCTCAGACGCCCAGTTCTGCCTGGTGCACAGTTTGGGTTTGTGTTGAGCTTGGGGGCCAGATTCGATTTGGAGGGTTGAGATGAGAACTAGGGTTTAATCCTATGGTCTAAATCACTAGCCTAATCTATAAATAAGACCCTAACCTACCCTAAATCATCATAAATCTATCCTACAACTAAACTATGGCAAAATCATACCTCTCATGGCCTCCACTCTCTTCATACAATTCCTAAACAAATTTCTAAGAGATTTCCATGCATACAAGTGTATTTAGGCTTGTATGATCCTCTTGAGCTTGCATTAAAGTCTTGTTTCTCTATTGGCATCATAAAGGAGGAGTCTTGATCAAGTTTGCTTGCATTTTTGGGTTTTTAATTAGTTGCATAAGGGGTTTCTTACATTTGCTATACTCATTTGAGTCCGCATAAGCATTGTAAGCCCTATTCCTCTCATACTTGAACTTTGAAGTTAGATGCATGATATGCAAGTTGACATATGTTATGCAAGTTTGTTTATGCAAGTATGATATGCAAGTTGACATATGTTATGCAAGTTTAATTATGCAAGTATGATATGCAAGTTGACATATGTTATGCAAGTTTAATTATGCAAGTATGATATGCAAGTTGTCATATGTTATGCAAGTTAGTTTATGCAAGTATGATATGTAAGTTGTCATATGTTATGCAAGTTAGTTTATGCAAGTATGATATGAAAGTTGACATAGGTTATGCAAGTTTATTTATGCAAGTATGATATGCAAGTTGACATATGTTATGCAAGTTTGTTTATGCAAGTATGATATGCAAGTTGTCATATGTTATGCAAGTTTGGGATGGTCATATGGTTCATGTTATCATGTTATGCATGCTTTTTGGGCCTAAAAATGAAATATGCAAGTGTGTGAACACATGAACGTTTCATATGCCACCATGTTGAACTTGTGGCTTTAGCACTTTTATGTCATGATTATGCCAAGTTCCCTCTTTCTATCCTTTATGCGCTATTGCGATATGTAAGCGATGGGATTGCGTTTGGGGTTTGGGTAAACTTAAAAGACATAAAAACATGAGCTTTGGTATTTACCTATTAAGTTAGGTCTACCCATTGGGAATTTACCTATTAAGTTAGGTCTACCCAATTGCTTGAAAATTTGTAACATGATGGACATGACACTTAGAAAAGATAAGTGTGGCCAACTCGAGGTTGGGTTGAGTTTGTAGCGTAAACCTACCCGGAACCGACCGGCTTAACTAGTTGCTACAAACAATAGGACCCAATGTGAGAAGTTGGTCATGTTGTACCTTGGACCCGAGGTTAGACCAAGTTGTGGTGTAAAGCTACCCGGACCCGCCCGGCTTAACTAGTAACCACAACAAAGTCTAATGTGAGAGGTTAAGGCGCATTAATTAATTAATGCCTCATGATTAGGGTTTAGTCATGGACCATTTAATACTTAACCAATTTGGGCTCGGTAGATTAATCGGGGTTAAGTCGTGAACTCATCGTTACACTTAACCAAGTTAATCCATGACTAGTAGAGGGGTTAAACTGTACTTAACCCACTAGAGAAATCCTAGTAATGGGGGGTCCACTCCGCAGTAATCCCAAGTTTGTATCATCAAGGCCCTAGGGACTAGGCTAGGGAGGGGGCACGATTACTGGGCTGGAGGTAAGCGACCAAAAGCGACGGCCGAGTGGTACGCCGGTGTAGTTCCGGGCGGACTCTGGTCGTGCACATAGTCTGTAGCTGGAGAAAACAAGCACGGGTACCGGTAGACCGAGACTGTGCACTCATGTTTATGGTGTCCAGGGGTTGACACCCTAGGGCTTGATACACCCGACGGGTGGACCCGGCACAGTTCGACTACATTCATGTTTGGGCCGTATTGACACCAACACGTGACGAGTTAGGCTTAGGGAGCCGATCGACTAGACCGTTGGGTTGGACCTCGTGGTAGGGTCACTTCATGTTATTGGACCTCGTGGTAGGGTCACTTCATGTTATTGGACCTCATGGTAGGGTCACTTCATGTTATTGGACCTCGTATGAGGGTCACTTCATGTTATTGGTCCAAAGCTTGGGCCGTGGGATCAATACTTGCGTATCCAAGTCATGATAGTTTGCCAGTACACCTGTGGTGCAAAACCTTAATCCTGATTATGCGATGACACCTTTATCTACCTTGATAGTTAATCATCATGATGTTATCCTAATGTTCATACCTGCTGCTCATGTCAGTTAACTTTATCAGTTTACATTGATTGTAGTAGGGCTTACTCAGTCTTTTTGACTGACCTGTTTTCTTTCGCCTCTTTTCTTCCGTTCCCCCCCCCCCCCAGGTTCTCAGGGAGGGAATACAGGAGTTTAGCTGGATCTTACCTGCTTTCTTTGATAGCTCATGTATGCTTGGGACTTGAGCTCGCTATGGTTTTTCTGCTTTGGGGATAGCTACTTATGTTTTTCTGTTCAGTTTCAGATGATGTTGTTTTATGTACTAGACTTGTTTATTTGGGAAATTGACACTATGATGTAGCAGACTTGTTTTTGAAATGGTTTAAAATTCTTCCGCTATTTTATCTATGTTATTTACTTTGTTTACATATATACATATGTTCTTGTTCTGCCTTGATATATCATTATGCATGTTTACCTGATTCAAACGCCCCTCCAAAGTCAGAGTGCTTGCAAGAGACACCCTGGCGGAGGCGGGGTGTTACAAATTTGGTATCAGAGCATATGGTTTACGAGAAGGAATAAAAAGGTTTTTAGAAAACTTTTGGAAAACTATTTTCAAAACCAAGTATAAAGTATTTTCCAAAGAAAAGCCTAGTTTATTTTAAAAAGGCTATTCCCCAAAAAGCCATTAGCAAAATCCTTTCGTTTTCTCCATTCTGAATCTGTCTTTTTCTTTTTCATTATGCCCGATAACTTTGCCATTCCGGAGGGAGTGCATGTACCCGTTTGGTATAGGAGACTTTTGGAGGCTAGGGCGACCGAAGCCGGCCCCGCAGATGTCCCTCCTCCTCCTTCCCCAGTAGTTAATATTCCTCCTCCCGCTGCTAATATTCCTCCTCCCGTTGCTAATGTTCCTCCTCCTCCTGTTGCTGAGGTTCCTCTTCCTCCTCCCCCTCAGCATCCTCAAGCCGACTTCGCAAAGATTTGCAAGGATTTCAAAGCAATGGGTGGCAAGAACTTTCAAGGCACTGAGACTTTTGTAGAGGCCAGAAATTGGTTGAAAGAGACTGAGGATTTATTTGCTATCTTTGGGATAGACGATCAGAGGAAGATCTTGTTGGCAGTTTGGCTTATGAAGGATGAAGCCGCTTATTGGTGGGAAGTCACCAATGGTACTAGGCCTGTTGAGACTTGGGCCGATCTCAGGGCAAGGTTCGTGCTTAAGTTTCTATCTTCTGCTGAGGAGAATCTGCAAATGGAGAGGTTCATAACTTTGAAACAAGGAGATATGTCTGTCAAAGAATATGTGAACAAGTTTAATCAGTTAGCTCGTTTTGGCTTGGATATGGTGAATACTCCTCAGAAGAAGGCTCTTCGTTTTGCTAGGGGATTGAATGAGCCGTTACAAGGATTGGCCATGTCACATATTCCTCATGGGGCCACGTTTGATAGTTTGGTTGATATGGCGTTACTTCAGGGAGATGTTAAGAAGAATGATACTCAAGTCAAGAAGACCGATTCCCAGGGAAAGGGAAATCAGGGCAATACTAGTGGTCAAAACAGTCAAGGCAATCAGAACAAGAACAAGAGTCAAGGCAACAAGGGGAACAACAACAAGGGCAAGAATAACAAGGAGAAGTGCCATTATTGCGGTTCAGTTGGGCATCTTATTAAGGATTGTAGGAAGAGAAAAAGAAAGAATGGTGAATGCTTTTTATGCGGTAAGGCTGGACAACTCAGCAAGGATTGCCCGAAGAGACAGGGGCAAGGCCAGGGTCAGACTCAGCGTGCTGGACCCGCAGGAGGGCAAGTTCACACTCTCACTACCGCTCCAGTTCCCGATCGAGGTAGTATTTCTGTTGAGAGCCTTGTATATATTTCTGATTTTCCAGTTCGTACTTTGTTTGATTCTGGTGCATCGCATAGCTTTATATCATTTGATCTTGTTGATAGTTTGCACCTTAGTACTAGCTTGGTAGAGGATCCCGTTTGTGTCTCAAATCCTATTGGGGGTTCCGCCCATTTGTCTATGATATGTGGGGATTTGAGGATCTCTTTACTGAGTGTAGAGTTCTTGTGCAGTGCTTATGTTCTTGGTTTCAGGGGATACGGATTGATATTGGGCATGGATTGGCTGTCCAGATATGGAGCCATTCTTGATTGTGAGCATAGGGTTGTGAGGCTCGTGACTCGCCTCGGGAACACCCTAGAGATTTCTTGTGATCCGAGAGGTCCCGTCATGTTGTGCTATCTTGAATCTATCGACTCGTCAGTGGAGACTCTTCAGTCTGTAAGAGTGGTCCGAGAGTATCTCGATGTTTTTGATGAAGTTAGGGGGTTGCCCCCTAAGCGAGAGATTGATTTCCGCATTTATCTGGTGGATAATGCAAAGCTGGTTTCTTTGCCCGTTCGGCACATGGCTCCGCGTGAAAGGCGGGAGCTAAGCAAGCAAGTGAAAGAGTTGCTTGAGAAGAACTTCATTAGACGAAGTATATCTGAGTGGGGAGCGCCTGTGGTATTTGCTACCAAGGTGGATGGTTCTCTCCGACTATGTGTCGACTATCGAGATTTGAATAAGCTGACTAAGAAGAACAGACACCCGTTACCAAGGATCGATGATCTCTTTGACCAGCTTGTCGGTGCTTCTGTTTTCTCTCAGCTTGATCTTGCTACTGGATTCCATCAGCTCAGGGTAGCTGAGGATAGTATAGACAAGACTGCGTTCAGAACTCCAGACGGATTCTTTGAGTGGCTTGTCATGCCATTCGGCTTGACGAATGCACCCGCATATTTCGTAGACTTGATGAGTAGGGTGTTCAGGGAGTTCTTGAACAAGTTTGTCGTGGTCTTCGTAGATGATATTTTGATCTTCTCTAAGGATGAGGAAGAGCATGCAAGGCACCTCGTGGAGGTGATGGATACGCTTAGAGCGCATCAGTTGAAGGCCAAGTTCTCCAAGTGTCACTTTTGGAGAAGGGAAGTTAGATTTCTTGGGCATATAGTGTCTAAGCAAGGCTTAGCGGTGGATCCCGCTAAGGTGGTTGCAGTTCAGGATTGGAAGACTCCAAGGAGTGCAACCGAAGTCAGAAGTTTTCTTGGTCTTGCAGGATTTTATCGAAAGTTCATTAAGGACTTCGCGAAGATTTCTGCTCCTCTCACTAAATTGACGAAGAAGAATTTAGTTTTTGCTTGGAGCATAGAATGCGAGCTTGCTTTTCAGAAGCTCAAGAGAGCTCTTACATCATCACCTGTTCTAGCTCTGCCCGATGGAGGGAAGTTATTTACCGTATACACCGATGCATGTGGCACGGGGTTAGGAGCTGTTCTTATGCATGAAGGAAAAGTGATATGCTTTGGCGGTAGACAACTCAAAGTGCATGAGAAGAATTATCCCACTCATGACTTAGAGTTGGCAGCAATAGTATATGCACTCAAGGCTTGGCGCCATTATCTTCTGGGAGAAAGATTTGAGCTTTATACCGATCACAAGTCATTGAAGTATCTCTTTTCTCAGAAGGATCTGAATTTGAGGCAGCAAAGATGGATGAAATTCTTGGCATCCTATGATTTCGAGATAGCTTATACCCCTGGCAAGGGAAATGTGGTAGCTGATGCATTGAGTAGGAGAAGGTTGACCCTAAGTCCTCTATTCGTTGAGATGAAGAATTTAGAGTATGTGGCAACCTTTGATTTCTCTTTGGCGGTCGAGTCGATGACCGGTTCTTTAGCATCTCTGGAACTCAGGCCTACCCTTCTTGATCAAGTTGGGGCTTCACAGAGGGAAGACCCTCACATAGTTGAGATTATGGATAAGCTGATTCGAGGAGAGACGTCTAGTCATCTCGCTCGATATTCCGTTGATGACAAGGGTTGGCTGAGGAGAGATGGAAGGTTATGTGTTCCCATGGTAGAAGATTTAGTAAGAAAAGTTCTTGAGGAAGCACATCGCTCTAAGTTGACTATACATCCAGGCGGAGATAAGATGTACAAAGATATGAAGCGTATTTTCTTTTGGCCTGGGATGAAGAAGGATGCGGTAGAGTTTGTCTCTAGATGTATCATTTGCCAGCATGTTAAGGCCGAGTCGAAGAAGCCTGGTGGGCAATTGCATCCTCTAGACGTTCCACTATGGAAGTGGGAGAGTATTTCCATGGATTTTATCGATGGGCTACCAAGGTCAAGGAAAGGGAATACGAGCATTTGGGTTATTGTGGATAGACTTACGAAGAGTGCTCATTTCATCCCGGTAAAGAGCAAGAGGACCGCATCTTGGCTAGCGTCTGTATATCTTCGTGAGATTGTAAGACTTCATGGAGTCCCTTCTAGTATTGTTAGTGACCGTGACCCAATCTTTACAAGTCAGTTCTGGAATAGCTTGCAAGAAGCCATGGGCACGAGGTTGAATCTAAGTACGGCTTATCACCCATAGACGGACGGTCAAACCGAAAGGGTGAATAGGGTACTCGAGGATCTATTGAGGCTTTGTATTCTGGATTTTGGTGGTACTTGGGAAGACCATCTTCCTCTTGTTGAGTTTGCATATAATAACAGTTATCAGGCAAGCATAGGGATGGCACCATTTGAAGCTTTATATGGGAGGCCGTGCAAGTCGCCTACATGTTGGTGGGAGACTACAGATAAGCTCATACTTGGGCCGGATATGATCAGAGATACATCCGAGAAGATCGAGTTGATTCGGAGACGGATGAAAGCGGCCCAAGACCGACAGAAATCCTATGCTGATAAGCGAAGATCTGATTTGGAGTTTGATGTTGGGGATATGGTTTTCGTAAAGGTTTCTCCTTTGCGGAATGTGGTCCGATTTGGAGCCGTTGGGAAGTTAGCACCGAGGTTTGTTGGACCCTTCCCTATTATAGAGAGGATCGGGCAGATGGCTTATAGAGTGAAGTTGCCCGAGAAGCTTACCGGAGTGCACGATGTTTTTCATGTCTCGCATCTCCGGAAGTGTTTACATGAATCAGCAGAGGTTGTTGAGCCAAGTGTTCTGGAAGATGTGGAAGTGGAGAAAGAAGCTACCTTGAGGAGAGCTCCGATTCGTATCTTGGGGACGGAGACCAAGAAGCTAAGGAATCGAGAGGTCAAGTTGGTGAAGGTTCAATGGGGTGAAGCCGAAGAAAACGCAACTTGGGAAACCGAGGAGAAGATGCGTAGGCTTTATCCATTCCTTTTTTAGGGTACACTCTCAATCTCTTTTCTTTGTTAGCATATCTTTCTCTTTGCTATCCATATTCATCTAGTTTATCGTGTTAATCTTGTCATGAGAACCTTAGGAAGAAACCCTTTGGATGAAACATGTGTTTGAAACATGTTATGCTTGATGGTTGCAAGTGGTTGCAAGTGATTGCAAGTTGTTGCTCGTGGATGCATTATACACGTTAGGCACTAGATCGGCTCGCACACACCTCATATTGAAAATGCATGAGTGTTTATGCTTATTCATGGATGAAAATTGTGTAAGATCACATGGATGTTGCATATGGGTGTATGTTATGTGCACACATATAGATGATATACATTATGTTAGGAATTGCATACATATGGATTCATTTCACTAACATAATTTGCATTGATGATATTTGCATTAGATAAGTACATACACACACACCTTTGCATATGTTCATACAACATTTAGAATCTTGTAAGGACAATGATTGCTCGTGGATGATGTTTTGAGTAGATGGATGATTGGATGGTAGGATACGTTCTTCCCAACTTGAAGATTTCGGGGACGAAATCCTTTAAGGAGGGGAGAATGTAACAACCCGTATTTTCAATAATCTGTTATAACGTAAATCGAGGCAGAATTTAATTCTAAAATCTAAATCAAGGGAAACGGGCTATGCCATTGCGTTCGTCTTGGAAAAATACGCGAAATAGAGTCCGAGTTTTCGAAAATCGGAGTCCGTATGACCCGATTAAGGCCCAACGAAGTTTTCAGAAAATTTCTAAGTAAAAACAGATTTCAAATTCAAATCTGAAATTGGGAATTGGGCCAGTTTGGGCCAGGCGGGAGAATTCCGGCCACAGTACCCAAGTCGACAGGGCTGTCGACTTGGGAGTCGACTGGGTCTGACCAGGTCGACAGCCCTGTCGACTTGGCTGTCGACTTGGCTCAGACGCCCAGTTCTGCCTGGTGCACCAGTTTGGGTTTGTGTTGAGCTTGGGGGCCGGATTCGATTTGGAGGGTTGAGATGAGAACTAGGGTTTAATACTATGGTCTAAATCACTAGCCTAATCTATAAATAAGACCCTAACCTACCCTAAATCATCATAAATCTATCCTACAACTAAACTATGGCAAAATCAAACCTCTCATGGCCTCCACTCTCTTCATACAGTTCCTAAACAAATTTCTAAGAGATTTCCATGCATACAAGTGTATTTAGGCTTGTATGATCCTCTTGAGCTTGCATTAAAGTCTTGTTTCTCTATTGGCATCATAAAGGAGGAGTCTTGATCAAGTTTGCTTGCATTTTTGGGTTTTTAATTAGTTGCATAAGGGGTTTCTTACATTTGCTATACTCATTTGAGTCCGCATAAGCATTGTAAGCCCTATTCCTCTCATGCTTGAACTTTGAAGTTAGATGCATGATATGCAAGTTGACATATGTTATGCAAGTTTGTTTATGCAAGTATGATATGCAAGTTGACATATGTTATGCAAGTTTAATTATGCAAGTATGATATGCAAGTTGACATATGTTATGCAAGTTTAATTATGCAAGTATGATATGCAAGTTGTCATATGTTATGCAAGTTAGTTTATGCAAGTATGATATGTAAGTTGTCATATGTTATGCAAGTTAGTTTATGCAAGTATGATATGCAAGTTGACATAGGTTATGCAAGTTTATTTATGCAAGTATGATATGCAAGTTGACATATGTTATGCAAGTTTGTTTATGCAAGTATGATATGCAAGTTGTCATATGTTATGCAAGTTTGGGATGGTCATATGGTTCATGTTATCATGTTATGCATGCTTTTTGGGCCTAAAAATGAAATATGCAAGTGTGTGAACACATGAACGTTTCATATGCCACCATGTTGAACTTGTGGCTTTAACACTTTTATGTCATGATTATGCCAAGTTCCCTCTTTCTATCCTTTATGCGCTATTGCGATATGTAAGCGATGGGATTGCGTTTGGGGTTTGGGTAAACTTAAAAGACATAAAAACATGAGCTTGGGTATTTACCTATTAAGTTAGGTCTACCCATTGGGAATTTACCTATTAAGTTAGGTCTACCCAATTGCTTGAAAATTTGTAACATGATGGACATGACACTTAGAAAAGATAAGTGTGGCCAACTCGAGGTTGGGTTGAGTTTGTAGCGTAAACCTACCCGGAACCGACCGGCTTAACTAGTTGCTACAAACAATAGGACCCAATGTGAGAAGTTGGTCATGTTGTACCTTGGACCCGAGGTTAGACCAAGTTGTGGTGTAATGCTACCCGGACCCGCCCGGCTTAACTAGTAACCACAACAAAGTCTAATGTGAGAGGTTAAGGCGCATTAATTAACTAATGCCTCATGATTAGGGTTTAGTCATGGACCATTTAATACTTAACCAATTTGGGCTCGGTAGATTAATCGGGGTTAAGTCGTGAACTCATCGTTACACTTAACCAAGTTAATCCATGACTAGTAGAGGGGTTAAACTGTACTTAACCCACTAGAGAAATCCTAGTAATGGGGGGTCCACTCCGCAGTAATCCCAAGTTTGTATCATCAAGGCCCTAGGGACTAGGCTAGGGAGGGGGCACGATTACTGGGCTGGAGGTAAGCGACCAAAAGCGACGGCCGAGTGGTACGCCGGTGTAGTTCCGGGCGGACTCTGGTCGTGCACATAGTCCGTAGCTGGAGAAAACAAGCACGGGTACCGGTAGACCGAGACTGTGCACTCATGTTTATGGTGTCCAGGGGTTGACACCCTAGGGCTTGATACACCCGACGGGTGGACCCGGCACAGTTCGACTACATTCATGTTTGGGCCGTATTGACACCAACACGTGACGAGTTAGGCTTAGGGAGCCGATCGACTAGACCGTTGGGTTGGACCTCGTGGTAGGGTCACTTCATGTTATTGGACCTCGTGGTAGGGTCACTTCATGTTATTGGACCTCGTGGTAGGGTCACTTCATGTTATTGGACCTCGTATGAGGGTCACTTCATATTATTGGGCCAAAGCTTGGGCCGTGGGATCAATACTTGCGTATCCAAGTCATGATAGTTTGCTAGTACACCTGTGGTGCAAAACCTTAATCCTGATTATGCGATGACACCTTTATCTACCTTGATAGTTAATCATCATGATGTTATCCTAATGTTCATACCTGCTGCTCATGTCAGTTAACTTTATCAGTTTACATTGATTGTAGTAGGGCTTACTCAGTCTTTTTGACTGACCTGTTTTCTTTCGCCTCTTTTCTTCCGTTCCCCCCCCCCCCCAGGTTCTCAGGGAGGGAATACAGGAGTTT
This sequence comes from Allium sativum, assembly GCA_030737875.1. NCBI lineage: Eukaryota > Viridiplantae > Streptophyta > Magnoliopsida > Asparagales > Amaryllidaceae > Allium > Allium sativum. The sequence goes on along the minus strand of CM060910.1, from coordinate 194,011,200 downwards.
AGCTGGATCTTACCTGCTTTCTTGGATAGCTCATGTATGCTTGGGACTTGAGCTCGCTATGGTTTTTCTGCTTTGGGGATAGCTACTTATGTTTTTCTGTTCAGTTTCAGATGATGTTGTTTTATGTACTAGACTTGTTTATTTGGGAAATTGACATTATGATGTAGCAGACTTGTTTTTGAAATGGTTTAAAATTCTTCCGCTATTTTATCTATGTTATTTACTCTGCTTACATATATACATATGTTCTTGTTCTGCCTTGATATATCATTATGCATGTTTACCTGATTCAAACGCCCCTCCAAAGTCAGAGTGCTTGCAAGAGACACCCTGGCGGAGGCGGGGTGTTACAAATTTGGTATCAGAGCATATGGTTTACGAGAAGGAACAAAAAGGTTTTTAGAAAACTTTTGGAAAACTATTTTCAAAACCAAGTATAAAGTATTTTCCAAAGAAAAGCCTAGTTTATTTTAAAAAGGCTATTCCCCAAAAAGCCATTAGCAAAATCCTTTCGTTTTCTCCATTCTGAATCTGTCTTTTTCTTTTTCATTATGCCCGATAACTTTGCCATTCCGGAGGGAGTGCATGTACCCGTTTGGTATAGGAGACTTTTGGAGGCTAGGGCGACCGAAGCCGGCCCCGCAGATGTCCCTCCTCCTCCTTCCCCAGTAGTTAATATTCCTCCTCCCGCTGCTAATATTCCTCCTCCCGTTGCTAATGTTCCTCCTCCTCCTGTTGCTGAGGTTCCTCTTCCTCCTCCCCCTCAGCATCCTCAAGCTGACTTCGCAAAGATTTGCAAGGATTTCTAAGCAATGGGTGGCAAGAACTTTCAAGGCACTGAGACTTTTGTAGAGGCCAGAAATTGGTTGAAAGAGACCGAGGATTTATTTGCTATCTTTGGGATAGACGATCAGAGGAAGATCTTGTTGGCAGTTTGGCTTATGAAGGATGAAGCCGCTTATTGGTGGGAAGTCACCAATGGTACTAGGCCTGTTGAGACTTGGGCCGATCTTAGGGCAAGGTTCGTGCTTAAGTTTCTATCTTCTGCTGAGGAGAATCTGCAAATGGAGAGGTTCATAACTTTGAAACAAGGAGATATGTCTGTCAAAGAATATGTGAACAAGTTTAATCAGTTAGCTCGTTTTGGCTTGGATATGGTGAATACTCCTCAGAAGAAGGCTCTTCATTTTGCTAGGGGATTGAATGAGCCGTTACAAGGATTGGCCATGTCACATATTCCTCATGGGGCCACGTTTGAGAGTTTGGTTGATATGGCGTTACTTCAGGGAGATGTTAAGAAGAATGATACTCAAGTCAAGAAGACCGATTCCCAGGGAAAGGGAAATCAGGGCAATACTAGTGGTCAAAACAGTCAAGGCAATCAGAACAAGAACAAGAGTCAAGGCAACAAGGGGAACATCAACAAGGGCAAGAATAACAAGGAGAAGTGCCATTATTGCGGTTCAGTTGGGCATCTTATTAAGGATGTAGGAAGAGAAAAAGAAAGAATGGTTAATGCTTTTTATGCGGTAAGGCTGGACAACTCAGCAAGGATTGCCCGAAGAGACAGGGGCAAGGCCAGGGTCAGACTCAGCGTGCTGGACCCGCAGGAGGGCAAGTTCACGCTCTCACTACCGCTCCAGTTCCCGATCGAGGTAGTATTTCTGTTGAGAGCCTTGTATATATTTCTGATTTTCCAGTTCGTACTTTGTTTGATTCTGGTGCATCGCATAGCTTTATCTCATTTGATCTTGTTGATAGTTTGCACCTTAGTACTAGCTTGGTAGAGGATCCCGTTTGTGTCTCAAATCCTATTGGGGGTTCCACCCATTTGTCTATGATATGTGGGGATTTGAGGATCTCTTTACTGAGTGTAGAGTTCTTGTGCAGTGCTTATGTTCTTGGTTTCAGGGGATACGGATTGATATTGGGCATGGATTGGCTGTCCAGATATGGAGCCATTCTTGATTGTGAGCATAGGGTTGTGAGGCTCGTGACTCGCCTCGGGAACACCCTAGAGATTTCTTGTGATCCGAGAGGTCCCGTCATGTTGTGCTATCTTGAATCTCTCGACTCGTCAATGGAGACTCTTCAGTCTGTAAGAGTGGTCCGAGAGTATCTCGATGTTTTTGATGAAGTTAGGGGGTTGCCCCCTAAGCGAGAGATTGATTTCCGCATTTATCTGGTGGATAATGCAAAGCTGGTTTCTTTGCCCGTTCGGCACATGGCTCCGCGTGAAAGGCGGGAGCTAAGCAAGCAAGTGAAAGAGTTGCTTGAGAAGAACTTCATTAGACGAAGTATATCTGAGTGGGGAGCGCCTGTGGTATTTGCTACCAAGGCGGATGGTTCTCTCCGACTATGTGTCGACTATCGAGAGTTGAATAAGCTGACTAAGAAGAACAGACACCCGTTACCAAGGATCGATGATCTCTTTGACCAGCTTGTCCGTGCTTCTATTTTCTCTCAGCTTGATCTTGCTACTGGATTCCATCAGCTCAGGGTAGCTGAGGATAGTATAGACAAGACTGCGTTCAGAACTCCAGACGGATTCTTTGAGTGGCTTGTCATGCCATTCGGCTTGACGAATGCACCCGCATATTTCGTAGACTTGATGAGTAGGGTGTTCAGGGAGTTCTTGAACAAGTTTGTCGTGGTCTTCGTAGATGATATTTTGGTCTTCTCTAAGGATGAGGAAGAGCATGCAAGGCACCTCGTGGAGGTGATGGATACGCTTAGAGCGCATCAGTTGAAGGCCAAGTTCTCCAAGTGTCACTTTTGGAGAAGGGAAGTTAGATTTCTTGGGCATATAGTGTCTAAGCAAGGCTTAGCGGTGGATCCCGCTAAGGTGGTTGCAGTTCAGGATTGGAAGACTCCAAGGAGTGCAACCGAAGTCATAAGTTTTCTTGGTCTTGCAGGATTTTATCGAAAGTTCATTAAGGACTTCGCGAAGATTTCTGCTCCTCTCACTAAATTGACGAAGAAGAATTTAGTTTTTGCTTGGAGCATAGAATGCGAGCTTGCTTTTCAGAAGCTCAAGAGAGCTCTTACATCATCACCTGTTCTAGCTCTGCCCGATGGAGGGAAGTTATTTACCGTATACACCGATGCATGTGGCACGGGGTTAGGAGCTGTTCTTATGCAAGAAGGAAAAGTGATATGCTTTGGCGGTAGACAACTCAAAGTGCATGAGAAGAATTATCCCACTCATGACTTAGAGTTGGCAGCAATAGTATATGCACTCAAGGCTTGGCGCCATTATCTTCTGGGAGAAAGATTTGAGCTTTATACCGATCACAAGTCATTGAAGTATCTCTTTTCTCAGAAGGATCTGAATTTGAGGCAGCAAAGATGGATGAAATTCTTGGCATCCTATGATTTCGAGATAGCTTATACCCCTGGCAAGGGAAATGTGGTAGCTGATGCATTGAGTAGGAGAAGGTTGACCCTAAGTCCTCTATTCGTTGAGATGAAGAATTTAGAGTATGTGGCAACCTTTGATTTCTCTTTGGCGGTCGAGTCGATGACCAGTTCTTTAGCATCTCTGGAACTCAGGCCTACCCTTCTTGATCAAGTTGGGGCTTCACAGAGGGAAGACCCTCACATAGTTGAGATTATGGATAAGCTGATTCGAGGAGAGACGTCTAGTCATCTCGCTCGATATTCCGTTGATGACAAGGGTTGGCTGAGGAGAGATGGAAGGTTATGTGTTCCCATGGTAGAAGATTTAGTAAGAAAAGTTCTTGAGGAAGCACATCGCTCTAAGTTGACTATACATCCAGGCGGAGATAAGATGTACAAAGATATGAAGCGTATTTTCTTTTGGCCTGGGATGAAGAAGGATGCGGTAGAGTTTGTCTCTAGATGTATCATTTGCCAGCAAGTTAAGGCCGAGTCGAAGAAGCCCGGTGGGCTATTGCATCCTCTAGACGTTCCACTATGGAAGTGGGAGAGTATTTCCATGGATTTTATCGATGGGCTACCAAGGTCAAGGAAAGGGAATACGAGCATTTGGGTTATTGTGGATAGACTTACGAAGAGTGCTCATTTCATCCCGATAAAGAGCAAGAGGACCGCATCTTGGCTAGCGTCTGTATATCTTCGTGAGATTGTAAGACTTCATCGAGTCCCTTCTAGTATTGTTAGTGTCCGTGATCCAATCTTTACAAGTCAGTTCTGGAATAGCTTGCAAGAAGCCATGGGCACGAGGTTGAATCTAAGTACGGCTTATCACCCACAGACGGACGGTCAAACCGAAAGGGTGAATAGGGTACTCGAGGATCTATTGAGGCTTTGTATTCTGGATTTTGGTGGTACTTGGGAAGACCATCTTCCTCTTGTTGAGTTTGCATATAATAACAGTTATCAGGCAAGCATAGGGATGGCACCATTTGAAGCTTTATATGGGAGGCCGTGCAAGTCGCCTACATGTTGGTGGGAGACTACAGATAAGCTCATACTTGGGCCGGATATGATCAGAGATACATCCGAGAAGATCGAGTTGATTCGGAGACGGATGAAAGCGGCCCAAGACCGACAGAAATCCTATGCTGATAAGCGAAGATCTGATTTGGAGTTTGATGTTGGGGATATGGTTTTCGTAAAGGTTTCTCCTTTGCGGAATGTGGTCCGATTTGGAGCCGTTGGGAAGTTAGCACCGAGGTTTGTTGGACCCTTCCCTATTATAGAGAGGATCGGGCAGATGGCTTATAGAGTGAAGTTGCCCGAGAAGCTTGCCGGAGTGCACGATGTTTTTCATGTCTCGCATCTCCGGAAGTGTTTACATGAATCAGCAGAGGTTGTTGAGCCAAGTGTTCTGGAAGATGTGGAAGTGGAGAAAGAAGCTACCTTGAGGAGAGCTCCGATTCGTATCTTGGGGACGGAGACCAAGAAGCTAAGGAATCGAGATGTCAAGTTGGTGAAGGTTCAATGGGGTGAAGCCGAAGAAAACGCAACTTGGGAAACCGAGGAGAAGATGTGTAGGCTTTATCCATTCCTTTTTTAGGGTACACTCTCAATCTCTTTTCTTTGTTAGCATATCTTTCTCTTTGCTATCCATATTCATCTAGTTTATCGTGTTAATCTTGTCATGAGAACCTTAGGAAGAAACCCTTTGGATGAAACATGTGTTTGAAACATGTTATGCTTGATGGTTGCAAGTGGTTGCAAGTGATTGCAAGTTGTTGCTCGTGGATGCATTATACACGTTAGGCACTAGATCGGCTCGCACACACCTCATATTGAAAATGCATGAGTGTTTATGCTTATTCATGGATGAAAATTGTGTATGATCACATGGATGTTGCATATGGGTGTATGTTATGTGCACACATATAGATGATATACATTATGTTAGGAATTGCATACATATGGATTCATTTCACTAACATAATTTGCATTGATGATATTGGCATTAGATAAGTACATACACACACACCTCTGCATATGTTCATACAACATTTAGAATCTTGTAAGGACAATGATTGCTCGTGGATGATGTTTTGAGTAGATGGATGATTGGATGGTAGGATACGTTCTTCCCAACTTGAAGATTTCGGGGACGAAATCCTTTAAGGAGGGGAGAATGTAACAACCCGTATTTTCAATAATCTGTTATAACGTAAATCGAGGCAGAATTTAATTCTAAAATCTGAATCAAGGGAAACGGGCTATGCCATTGCGTTCGTCTCGGAAAAATACGCGAAATAGAGTCCGAGTTTTCGAAAATCGGAGTCCGTATGACCCGATTAAGGCCCAACGAAGTTTTCAGAAAATTTCTAAGTAAAAACAGATTTCAAATTCAAATCTGAAATTGGGAATTGGGCCAGTTTGGGCCAGGCGGGAGAATTCCCGCCACAGTACCCAAGTCGACAGGGCTGTCGACTTGGGAGTCGACTGGGTCTGACCAGGTCGACAGCCCTGTCGACTTGGCTCAGACGCCCAGTTCTGCCTGGTGCACCAGTTTGGGTTTGTGTTGAGCTTGGGGGCCAGATTCGATTTGGAGGGTTGAGATGAGAACTAGGGTTTAATCCTATGGTCTAAATCACTAGCCTAATCTATAAATAAGACCCTAACCTACCCTAAATCATCATAAATCTATCCTACAACTAAACTATGGCAAAATCAAACCTCTCATGGCCTCCACTCTCTTCATACAATTCCTAAACAAATTTCTAAGAGATTTCCATGCATACAAGTGTATTTAGGCTTGTATGATCCTCTTGAGCTTGCATTAAAGTCTTGTTTCTCTATTGGCATCATAAAGGAGGAGTCTTGATCAAGTTTGCTTGCATTTTTGGGTTTTTAATTAGTTGCATAAGGGGTTTCTTACATTTGCTATACTCATTTGAGTCCGCATAAGCATTGTAAGCCCTATTCCTCTCATGCTTGAACTTTGAAGTTAGATGCATGATATGCAAGTTGACATATGTTATGCAAGTTTGTTTATGCAAGTATGATATGCAAGTTGACATATGTTATGCAAGTTTAATTATGCAAGTATGATATGCAAGTTGACATATGTTATGCAAGTTTAATTATGCAAGTATGATATGCAAGTTGTCATATGTTATGCAAGTTAGTTTATGCAAGTATGATATGCAAGTTGTCATATGTTATGCAAGTTAGTTTATGCAAGTATGATATGCAAGTTGACATAGGTTATGCAAGTTTATTTATGCAAGTATGATATGCAAGTTGACATATGTTATACAAGTTTGTTTATGCAAGTATGATATGCAAGTTGTCATATGTTATGCAAGTTTGGGATGGTCATATGGTTCATGTTATCATGTTATGCATGCTTTTTGGGCCTAAAAATGAAATATTCAAGTGTGTGAACACATGAACGTTTCATATGCCACCATGTTGAACTTGTGGCTTTAACACTTTTATGTCATGATTATGCCAAGTTCCCTCTTTCTATCCTTTATGCGCTATTGCGATATGTAAGCGATGGGATTGCGTTTGGGGTTTGGGTAAACTTAAAAGACATAAAAACATGAGCTTGGGAATTTACCTATTAAGTTAGGTCTACCCATTGGGAATTTACCTATTAAGTTAGGTCTACCCAATTGCTTGAAAATTTATTACATGATGGACATGACACTTAGAAAAGATAAGTGTGGCCAACTCGAGGTTGGGTTGAGTTTGTAGCGTAAACCTACCCGGAACCGACCGGCTTAACTAGTTGCTACAAACAATAGGACCCAATGTGAGAAGTTGGTCATGTTGTACCTTGGACCCGAGGTTAGACCAAGTTGTGGTGTAAAGCTACCCGGACCCGCCCGGCTTAACTAGTAACCACAACAAAGTCTAATGTGAGAGGTTAAGGCGCATTAATTAATTAATGCCTCATGATTAGGGTTAAGTCATGGACCATTTAATACTTAACCAATTTGGGCTCGGTAGATTAATCGGGGTTAAGTCGTGAACTCATCGTTACACTTAACCAAGTTAATCCATGACTAGTAGAGGGGTTAAACTATACTTAACCCACTAGAGAAATCCTAGTAATGGGGGGTCCACTCCGCAGTAATCCCAAGTTTGTATCATCAAGGCCCTAGGGACTAGGCTAGGGAGGGGGCACGATTACTGGGCTGGAGGTAAGCGACCAAAAGCGACGGCCGAGTGGTACGCCGGTGTAGTTCCGGGCGGACTCTGGTCGTGCACATAGTCCGCAGCTGGAGAAAACAAGCACGGGTACCGGTAGACCGAGACTGTGCACTCATGTTTATGGTGTCCAGGGGTTGACACCCTAGGGCTTGATACACCCGACGGGTGGACCCGACACAGTTCGACTACATTCATGTTTGGGCCGTATTGACACCAACACGTGACGAGTTAGGCTTAGGGAGCCGATCGACTAGACCGTTGGGTTGGACCTCGTGGTAGGGTCACTTCATGTTATTGGACCTCGTGGTAGGGTCACTTCATGTTATTGGACCTCGTGGTAGGGTCACTTCATGTTATTGGACCTCGTATGAGGGTCACTTCATGTTATTGGGCCAAAGCTTGGGCCGTGGGATCAATACTTGCGTATCCAAGTCATGATAGTTTGCTAGTACACCTGTGGTGCAAAACCTTAATCCTGATTATGCGATGACACCTTTATCTACCTTGATAGTTAATCATCATGATGTTATCCTTATGTTCATACCTGCTGCTCATGTCAGTTAACTTTATCAGTTTACATTGATTGTAGTAGGGCTTACTCAGTCTTTTTGACTGACCTGTTTTCTTTCGCCTCTTTTCTTCCGTTCCCCCCCCCCCCCCCCCAGGTTCTCAGGGAGGGAATACAGGAGTTTAGCTGGATCTTACCTGCTTTCTTGGATAGCTCATGTATGCTTGGGACTTGAGCTCGCTATGGTTTTTCTGCTTTGGGGATAGCTACTTATGTTTTTCTGTTCAGTTTCAGATGATGTTGTTTTATGTACTAGACTTGTTTATTTGGGAAATTGACATTATGATGTATTAGACTTGTTTTTGAAATGGTTTAAAATTCTTCCGCTATTTTATCTATGTTATTTACTCTGTTTACATATATACATATGTTCTTGTTCTGCCTTGATATATCATTATGCATGTTTACCTGATTCAAACGCCCCTCCAAAGTCAGAGTGCTTGCAAGAGACACCCTGGCGAAGGCGGGGTGTTACATTAATAGAGAAGTCTTGTTAATAAATTAAGGTAATAGAGTCATGATTAGTTAATTATTATTCTATTATTATCGTAATTTTGCAGGTCTCTTACCCAACAACACTAAAATGTGAGGATTTGTCCAAAAATTCTACCGAAATGTTACAAAAGAACATAACCAATACCATTATAGATGTTTCTAAAACATTGTAAAGTGATACCTACTGATGGTTGCCTAAGATCATTTGATCCAACTAGGTCCTAAGTCTAACCGCATTCCGTCGGCACGTCCTTCATAAGTTCTACCGAAACTTTCGAAACTAGCAAACTAATTATGGATTGCAGGGATCAACTAACCAAAAGTTCAATACTTACTAATGCATTAATAAGGCATTCGATGTCTACATTGCCAAGAGGATACTTTCGAAGCTATATGAGCATTAGAATAGAATCAACTTATAGGTCGACCCGCATAGGTTCGGGTCGACCCGAAAAAGAGCCTGGGTGAAAAATCATCCTAACATGTAGCAAACTTAAATGAATTAATTTTTAGACGACGTGACCTCCTTTGTGCGTCCGATTTTAGATTCCATGGCCCTAATTCTATCGGTTATGTGGCTGGCTTAGATAAAATATAGAAATGTTGAGATTGTTTTGAGAGAATCGAATTGCTCTTCCATTCATTCATTCATTGATATATATAAGTTACAAAGGAATGTTCTAGATTACAATCAGAGATTTTATACTATCAATCAAGCCTAAAGATAAGGAAGCTAAATAATATCCCATTATTGCTTCAATATTCCTTAACACCCCCCCTCAAGTTGGAGCTTTCGTAGAGAAAATGCCCAACTTGAGGGGGGTGTTAAGGAATATTGAAGCAATAATGGGATATTATTTAGCTTCCTTATCTTTAGGCTTGATTGATAGTATAAAATCTCTGATTGTAATCTAGAACATTCCTTTGTAACTTATATATATCAATCAATGAATGAATGGAAGAGCAATTCGATTCTCTTATATTAAGGAAAGATAAGGAATGTTCTAGATTACAATCAGAGATTTTATACTATCAATCAAGCCTAAAGATAAGGAAGCTAAATAATATCCCATTATTGCTTCAATATTCCTTAACAAGAAACCCAACGGTTTGAGAACCCTAGGCTACAATATAAATGGACCTAGTCATTTAATCACAAAAATCTTTTCTCCACTGTGTTCACTCTTCTAAGACGGACATTGCCTAAATTTTTCCATGAAATAGGTTTATAAATAAAATATTTATATAATACTGTTAGAGGCGGGATCAGTAGTAGCCATTGAAAAAAGCTTAGGTCCAGGATGAGCATGGTAATTATTTAGAATATAAGTAGTTCAAAAGTTTATAGTTTTTAATAGTTTTATTTACAGTTTTCTAATAGTTTTTTTCCTATAAATAGTAATTTTTTTATTACAGTTTCTTTTATCTAAGTTCTGTAAGTTCTTTTTTCTGCTTTCTTATAGTTTCTTTTTGTGAGTTTCTTTCTTTTCAGTCTTTTTCCTTAGTGGTTATTTCTAATAGTTATCTCATTCTTTCTTCAATCATTTGCCTTTTTTTTAGAGAGATGTAAATGTTAGTTATAGGAAGAAAAAAAATTATTCCTCTTTTTGCATTTAGATTATAATAATTACATAGGACTTGTGAATATGGATTAAATATGTAGTAACAAAATGTACAATGTTATATGTAAAAATTGCAGATTTACAATAAAAAGAATTAGACTAAATTATGTCAATTTATAGAAACATGCAATGAATTATGACCACTATTATAATTCATAAGACACAGAAAAAGTAAGTTGATTATTACGAAAATAAAAGAGTAGAAAAATCATAATAAAGAGAAAAAGAACAAAACCTATTACATTACTACTTAGTCAGGAAGTGGGTCAATAGGTTACGCTCAGATCTAGCATTGGGCTAAGAGTAAAAGAAATTTTAGATTAATAAGATAAGATGCATTCTGACCACCTCCAATATCAGGCAGGATCTGATGGTCTAAGACAGAGCGGAAACGTTTAAGTGGAACAACAGTTATATTAGAGGTCAATAGAATAAATTTGGGTTGGGGTGCAAAGCCATAGTTTATTTGTTAGATACGACCCATCCGAACACCTTCCATTTTAGACAAGATCTGATGGTTCCGAGAAAATTGAGCATGCTTTGTTCGAACAATGGTATAAAAGGTCAACATAGTTTGATTAATAGAGGATCTGGGGTTTTGTAAGCGTGAAGATTTTGATCAAGGACTATTATGACATACACTAATTTATGTGTTTTTTGCTTGTAAGCAGGACCTAGTAGTGGCATGTTAGAGGCTACAAGAATGACAATAGAATAGGATAAGAACCGATCAAATGAGAGAATTAGGAAAGCTAATTCAGACCAAAAGAATCCAAAATAAGTGAAAGTGCAAACAGTCAAAGAAGAAACACGGTTATAAGACTTATTGTTAGCAATCATCTTTTTTGTACACAGACACATAATTGCTATTAAGTCTATCATTTTAGTTACTTATCACTCTAGTAATTACTTTACTCATCAGGATTTATGTCTGATCTACTCTTCCTTTTTTCTCTTTTTCCCCCTTATGGATCACATGGTTGATTTCGATTATTTCGGACATCTTAAAGATGCAGCTTGTTGAAGTCCTTATTATGAATCTCGTTTTCTTTTATCATTTCCAATTTGTTGGTTTGTACTGTTACTTGAGAGGGAATTCAATTTTATGTACTTTGATTTTCTAGTGAGGCCTAGTAAGACATATGATATTTGCCATGGTATTATTTTTATCTAATGTTGACTTTGTGTAATACTTTTGGGAGTAAATGTTAAGTTATGTTTTATTAATGTTAACACTATATCTATTTTGATATGTCTTGTATACTTTAGTCTCTGTGATATTGTTCAATTATACCTACAAATGTTATGCATAACTTAGTATTTTCAGTAAGTATTGCATTAATTAAAGTGAAAATTAGAATCACATCCCTAAAAGCAAACTTAATTAACATCACATCCCTCCCAAGTTTGAAATACAAACTCGCCCCCTATTTTTCAATACAAAGGGACGCACCTGGCCCGAAACCATAATTGGCTTCACCATCCTATATTTTATGTATGTTTCAGCTATAAGTAAACCGTAATGCAGCATAACAAAAATGAACTGTTTATAACAATAAAATATAAACAAATAGACAACAAAAAACACCTCCCTATACAGTACTTGTTTAGATGCAAGTGGAAGATATGGACCTATGATCATCAAAAGAGAGACCCAAAATGTAAGCAAACTCCATATAATGTCATCTTTGTTTGCTTAGTATCTTTTTTTTTATTTACTTTTGAATTGGATACGAGAGAGAAAACTAATTGAGAGTGTTATATACGGTCATCGGTATGTTCAGCTGCCAGAGTCTTACTTGTGAACAATCATGAGGAATTGCCTTCAATTTCGTTTCATCTTCGAGAACTAATTCTTGCACAAATTTTATTGAGTCCTGAGATAAGAATTGTAAACAGCGTTGGCAAAATGTAAATTTATAGCATTGTAAACTATTATCTTGCTTGACAACGTATAAAATATCAAGAAATAAATGAGAAAGTTTTGAAAAAAGTTAAGAGATGATTTTTGTAATGTGTGTGTTTAATCTATATGTAGTATGCACCATGCATTTTGACCAATCAGGTTTAATTTAGTCTATGCTAGTGTTCAAAATTAGTTCATAATTAAATGCCACTTATATCATTTAAAAGTAAATAAACTGATAACAATTAGCAAATGGATAGTCATATAGTAGGTGGTGCCTAATATATCTGAGGTTCAACAGAAGCTAAACACAGGAAAATCTCATTAACAAAAGGGTGAGTGTTGTAGCATTCTTGTTACTCCCTGTTACTAATAAGAAACATAAAACATAGCAAATTTTGGATATGTTTTAGAAATTTATACCTGTGATGTATCGAGAATAGACGATGGACGCCCCCATCGCTCAGGGTCCCATAATATAGAGCTATTAAACGCAAAATTAGAAACATCAATTTTACTTGGTCTTGCTTCTTTTTCACCACTTATCTTAGCATTTTTATTGTTAAACGATGAAGTGGTTGCCTTTAAGCTTCCATTACTCATTTCTTTCGTGTGCGAGTCCACGGCTTTAGGGGATTTGCACATTGGGCCATCTACCATGATTCTGTCCGCGTTCACTGACATTGATGCCACAGGCCATACACCAAACATGCTACATACCATTTATTTTCAAATACAACTTAATTAATGACAACAAAGAATATTCAAGTCTTTATATAGTACAATACATATATTCACATAAAGTCCATGAGCATTGCAAGTTGAGTTGTCAAATACATTTTAGAGTTGAATATATAAGAATGACATAAAAAACATCATGTGAAGAATCTAAATGCCTGTCATAGAGGTTCAAAAGGAGAAAGACTAAAAGAAAAACATGTGGAATCCATGTAAGGTTGGTGAGAGTGGTTAGTTGCTAATTGTCTAAACAAAGTGATTTTATTTGATGTCACTAAAATAAAATATAAAGTTGTGGAAAATTCGGAAGCAACAAATGACCAATTCACTTAAATAAGTTGACATAACACTTTTAAAAGGACAATTACCTAATCCAGCAACATACATGCTTACTTCTATTTCTCCCATTTCCAACTATGAAAGCACCATTAACACTATGATTGGATTTTCTATATAGATTAGGTGAGATATATATATTGCCAAAATGTATATTTGTAATCTAACACATAAAAGAGACAGGAAACACAAAAAGTTATTCTGCACCTACTAATATATGATTTACCATTTTTACTAATGAACCATTAAAGTAAAATGGTAAAAAGAACTGGCAGAAGTACTTACTCTATTTCTCTAATCTCCTCAATGAGCTTCAGGTCATAGAAATTAGAAACATCAGCAAAATGCACGATCCCATTAAGCCTATGATACTCAATATGATTAAGGGCAACGTTTCTCATATGATCAGCTTCAGCATTAACATCAGTGAAATTCTCCTTATAAGTCAAATACCGATACATAACTCCCGTTTTCTTCAAAATATCGTACGTGTTTTCAGCATTATTATGAGCTTCAACTACAATCCACAGCAATGGCGCTGAAACCAACTTCAAAGTATGTGATAACCTTCTCAAAAATGGCTGTTTAAACGCATCTTCATGGCTAACAGTAGTTACGATTATCAGTAAATCATGAGAATGTAATTCTTCAGAATCATTTTCTTGGTTTGCTTGAGGACTAGGCTCCACAATTTCCTTAAGGGATTTTGTTGGAATTTGAGGAGGCTGTGATATATTGAGCTTGGGTACTGACTGGTACCGATCGAAATAACGACTGGAGAAGACGGAAGAAGAGCTTGTAGGTGCAAAACCAATGAAAAAACCTGTAACGAAGCACAAGGATAAGTGTATGGCTGCTTTCTTCCATTGCAGTATTTTCTTTTTTGATTTTTCAATGGAACCCATGATGTTTCTTCTTTCACTTGATATATCGTCTTCTGAATATATGAATGGGTTGATATTAAAAAAGTGGCGTATGGTGGATTATGCTATTTAAAACAAGCGGGAGGTTGTAGCTCTCCTAGTTAATGGTTTGTTGCTTTAATGATTTTTCTTGGAATTGTTATTGTGGAGCTAATGATTAGGTGAGATGATTGTATATATTATTGGTGGTGCGGTGCATTTTTGGTAAGGTCAAGTTTTCACTTGAAGTTGAAGAAAAGGTTGATTGTATGTGAAATGGACTTGCTACCTACATTGAGTTTGTGGATGGCTTTGCCAAAAAGCAACAAGCAATTTCTGAGGACAAACTTAAATTTTAGGATCGACTGCAAAATAGGGGAAAAACTGCATTGAAAAACCAGATCGTTTTGATTTTGATTAGTGCCATACTTTTAGGTTGAAGGACTACGCCCAAATCTTAGATATATTTAACTTTGTTATGACCAAATCCGGTGCTAGCTTCATGGATCAATGGAGAAGATCAATGACTAGTGAATGCAATAACGAGGACTTTTGAAGTGATGACGGCGATGGTGACAGAGAACGTGGATGACGATGAGGTGATCGCGGCGATGATGATAGAAAGGCAGAACATCGAATGCCCAACTAAGAAGCAGGGGAGTTTATGAATGGTAAACACGGATATGTCACTAGATATTATCGGATGCAGACAGTGTCATATATGTATACGTATCTGAAACCATTTATGCATATCGAATATCGGTATCAGTCAAACAGACCAATACAAAATATTTATCCGCTCATCTTATAATTAATGAAGTCAAATATATATATAATTTTTGGGCTTGATGTAGATCCTTTCCACGAATAATACTAGCACGAACTAAAAAAAAAAAAAAAAAAAAAAATCATAACTATCACTTTAGATAGCGAACATTCACGTATACATGCATAATATTAATTACGTAACTTTTATTCTAATTCACGGTTTTGATAAGTTAATCCACCATTTTATTTTAATAAGTTAATCCACAACTATTTTGTAAGTTAATCCACGAGTGGATTAAGTTAAAGATTTCACCCTATTATATATCTAACAATCGATTTTGTGCTTCTTGTTTCACAATTCTGCGTTATTTCACAATTCTCATATTAGATTAATAATAATCCAACTAGCCTAAAATTAAGATCTCATACCAGATTAATTATGTGAAAAAAATACATATTATATCGTAATGTGACATAGATAATGTAACGGCTGGAATTTTCGACCCAGAAAATCAACATAAAAACACACTGTTGACTATTCAAGCATCGAAAACACCAGGACATTAATAGAAGAATTTAGAGGGTGAGAAAGAAAAGATAGAACTAATAGAATAGAAGAAGAAGAAGATCACAACTGAACAGAATCAGAGTAACACGAAACTCGCAGCGGAACAAAATAAGATGTATTATATAACATAACTTTGAATACAAAACTGTATTGTATATACATACCATTATCAGAGTACAATACATCATATCACAGCGGAAATAACTCTACATAACTAATGGTGAAGCTTCCTGCTTTTGAGCTCCTCCAAGTGAATCTGCAAAGCCTGAAACACTTGACTGCCCGTACAAATTTGGGCACCCAAGAGTTTAGGGAAAACAAACAAAATAAACTCTGGGTCAGTCATGGGACTGGTGTGAGTAAATTCCAACCATACTGTTTAACTTTGAAAATCCTTTTCCAAACAAGAAGGTAATAGTAAGACCAACCCACACATAAACATGGACGGTTTTTACCTTACTATAACCCAACATATTTTTATATCAAACTTCAGTGATATTATAATAATGTCTACTCAATTAAATCATCAAGTAGCAGAACGCTTGCATCTCACGCTCCACATATATATAGTATAAAATCATAAACCGCAGGGCACTTATTGGAGATTTAATTTCAACAAACAAGGTATGGGAGCACCTTCTGAATAGTGTACTCTAGAGGGGATACACTCAGGGTTCAACAAGAACGTCTTGCAACCCGGCCACACATGACCGCTCACTCATTTAGCTTGAGTGTCGTGAATATATTGTCACCACGGTTGCAGGCCATCCAACCGTCATCCGAAGATACAGAATCGAAAAGAAGTATAAATATGAATTTTCTCTAGATCGGTGACAATACACCCTGCTTGGGGATGACCCAACTAGCCATGCTGCCTAGCCCAACTTCTGTCATTCCTGGTTGTGAGGCTAGAGGCTACGTCTATCTTCAGAACATCTGATCACCATTCACTTTGAATGTCACGTCGTCAAATCCGTAATCACACATTGATTACACAAATGCACACTGGGTGTAGAATAAAGAGAAGTTACCTTCTCCCCACCAACTTGGTATATTCGTACAAATCAACGGCGTGACCGTTGGAAATACTCCGTCAGACACTCGTCCATACAAGTTGCCCTGGGACTGGACAAACAAAAACATCATTCTGGAACTGGACGATCCTTGCATTTAACTCCGTCTTCAATTTGACTTAAATATAATTCGCAACGCTTATGCCTATACGGAGTGGTTTTCGGAAAATAAATCCAACCGGTCTCTCCGTATTGACACGATGGTCAAAACACTTCGATGGTCGGTTATTTAACTATCGAAGTAAAACAAACATCCATTCACAAACACTGGCCCTTTTATTTAATACTAACTTTCTAGTTTCCCGTATTTCTATAAACTCTTCCTTACTTCCCTTCATTTCTACTCTATTAGTTCCTCGTTATAAATCGGTAAGTGAATAAATTTCTAAGTATCAACCCCGAAGGCCGAAACCAACATCAGATTGACGCCTCGAAAGTTACTCAACTCAACCAACGTACAACGGGTTCTAATTTCTTTAAAAACTATATCACCTTCCTTATCATGGTCAGTATATCTTTTTAAAACATTATAACTTATCGACTTACTTTAAAACCGTTATATTTTAACTAATGCTGCTATCTTTTCCTTTATAACTAATGCAATACGCTACTATATTCTCTTTTATAACTACTGCAATACGCTGCCATATTCACATTTCATTTGATAAACTCTGTTTCTAAGTCAGGTTCTTATTAAATCAATATCAGGTTTATAACTAAATACTGATTACATATCTTATTATAATTTGTTGGTTTAAAACTAAATATTAACTAGCCTATCCGATAATAATTCCTAATAATGTTATTTAGGTTCAGGTCGTATATATAAATACTATACAACAAACAGTACATACAAATATTGAGGAATCCGGTCGGATTCTTCCAACCGGTTTCCGCATCCACAGATGTCAATCAACACAATTTTCACTAACTCTATACTGGGGGATATTCTAATCGATGGAATCAGTGTTCAACCGATGATGTGTACATATGTAACAGTATATAATATCCAACCAAATTAATTGTAATCTACCTAATCCACCAACACACAACATTCAAACAACATTAAAATATAATTAAAATATTTTAAAATAGATCAGAGTAGTGAATTTACTCACCTTGGCGCGTTAACCGTTAAATAACGATTTGCGTTGGTTGACTGTACCCAGCGCTTTCTACTGATTCACGTCGAGCTCCACCGTCAATCATTATGGTCTTTCGCTGATATGGACTTGTCTCCTTCACCATTCCCCTGTATTTGCACGCATCTAAAATATTCACACACATCTCCTCCAGGCTTCTCGCATCTAATTTAACCATACATATATGCATCCAGCAGGGTCTCAAAAGGTGGGTTAGACCGAGCAAATGATGCACTGGAACATTCATCTTTCTTACGTCCACCTTGTTTTTAAATACTTACGTTCAAAACTAAATCCCAGTGCAAAACTACCCCTCCAACTCCACTGACCTCGCTCTGCTACTGTCACCATATGATGCTTTCCACTCCTTCCCTGTGCCATCCTATTCTTCCTTGTCCACAGAAAACAGCCTGATTCTCTCCTTCCCTCTATCTTCATCTAACAATACTTGAAATCCTTCTAGCTTCCTCACGGCTTCAGCAAAACCGATGTTCACAGTAAGAGATCGAACAGCCCCCACATGCTACAGTGCTTCTAGTACCTCCTGTACGCTTCCTACTACCCGCTTTTCACCCTCCAGTATGCTTCTCGGATTTCGGTCATGCATACGTCACTTCCATCTCACCACAATACTTCCACTACATCTACTTGCGATCAACCCAGACTGCTTCCCCATCCATCAAACTCCACCGTGAAGAATGGAACCACCCCCTGTATACATGCTTCAGCACAGTAAACGTGCAAAGTTTACTGGCACGGAGTCCACCACGCTGGTCACTACACTCTGGTTCCGACTCCTTCATTGCTGTAAATCTCAGCTACTCCCTTTTCTCACGTTTTGTACTCACTTGCCATTCATATTTCACACGCAAGTCCTCCCCTCATCTACTAAATGTACAGCAGCATGCGAGCTCCCCATTCTTTTGTATATGCGAGCCAAAACCCCCTTTTTGTTTTAATTTGTAGTGGAGTTCTAAATTTTAGATCTGAGATCTCGCTTGGTTTTGTTTGAGGAAATGAATGGAGTCCTATTATATAGTAGAAAGTTGCTTTAGTGTGAAGGAAAAGAGGGTATGGAGAACGTGTTATTCCCCAGAAATAATGGCGTGAAATCTTGAACAGGGTGATGGCCTTTCTTTGTAGGTTCATGCGCGTTGTGTGTAGGGAAATGGGTTTTTGCATAGTTTTCAGTGTATTCGATTTAATGTTTCGTTTTATTTGTTAGATATTTATTAGTGGTATTCTATTTCATAAAATTCCGTCCATGTCTGACGCGTACGGACAGAAATAAGATTACAGTCGTGCTTAACGAAGTGTCACGATCCCAAAAATATAATAATACCGGTAGATGAACTCATTCTGTGAAATCCCGAAATACCGATACAGGGTGCACAATACTCCAAATAAAAAGTTGCATATTTAATTAACTAAAAATTACAGTAAAATTCTAAAAATTAAATTATCGTTGCGCCTCAAAAGAACCTTGTTCAAATTTGCAACCGATATCTAGTTATTTCAAATGAACTCTTACGGTCGATATACGATTTCATAGCGACTTTTCGAATATTTGATTTGGACATATCTTGCAATATATGACGCGAAATCTTGATTTTTCACTTCTGTTAGAAAGATACAGTTCAACAGATTCCAACGTTTCTAGTTTCGACGAAATCCGATTTAAAACGAATCCTGTACACTCAGTTGAAGTTCAGAACGTTAAATTACGAACTGCCGCGATATTACGGGCTCGATTATATTTAATATATATTTTTATACGTTCAACTTCTTTTTAATTAATATATAAATCCATTTATATTACGAATTCAATATTTAAACTGATTTAAATATTCAAATACAAACCGTTTAAAATGCGGGACGTTACAGATAACATATAAATCTACCGTATGCAACATGTTTCTTATATAAATTATACTGACACATCAATTTATAAGATTTTCATTTGGTAATCAAGTTCTCTTGTAGTTTATGTTAACTTGTGCAGCCACTCATACTAGTCATTCGTACATGCTAGTATATGTATGTATAAAAATCCAAACGACATGGTGAGGGACAAACAATAAATCTTGCTATAAATAAATCATGGAACAAAACATCAATAGGTTCATCAAAAATGAAGCTAACAATAAACAAGTCACTTTAGCAATTTAAGCACCTGCAGCCTATTACTTTTACTTAGGAAAATATGTAAAAGTCATATAGACAAGTCATATATATTTCCAAAATTACACAAACATGGGATTAAAAGTCATACGCGCCTTTTAAGTTCTAATAATCATGGGATTAAAATGCTTCTTGATATCCAAATGAATATACAAGCCACATTAAACTGACTTTTAACGCTCAACACAAATAAAGCAATACATAACACATAATACTCTTAACCAAGCCTTTTGAATAACACTTTGAAACAAGCAATCTATCGTCTGACATTTTTTTTCAATAACACTTCGAATCAATACTAAGAAAGATATCTACATTTGAAACAAGCAACGTATTTTCTGAATTATTATTTTCAAAAACAAGCTAAGAAAGGTATCTACACTTTGAAAATTGTACCTTATTATTTCGGAATGCAGATGTGCAATTCGATTCAAGTATTTGATCATCTAACATATCACTATTCTGAATAATAGTACAATAGTAAATATAAAGCTAAGTTATATAACAAGTCTAATAACCGCATATAATTTATGATTACCATATCAAAATTTGATTTTTCATGATTGTCCGAAGGTTGTTCTAAATCACCCATCATGTTTTTGTTTTCTTCTTTCATGGCTTCAACTAGCCACTCGTCATCATCGTCATTATTTATTAGTCTTGAATAAAATCTTTGATTTTCTATAATTTCCTTAGTACTGTAACAACTGTCTCCCTCATCAAGGTGTAAACGGCTTCTCTTCACAGACATATTTCTATCAATTTTTCAAGATTTCAGAAAATAACCAACTACAATTATATGTGATAATGGTGATATTAAAAAAAAAATTGTATACAATTAATCAACTTAAAAAAAAACTACTTACTATTATGTTGAGTTACTCCGCTTAACGCTTGAGCTTAGATTTAGATGCTAGGACTTCATAACTGAGAAGAACGACGGAAAACGCACGAAAAAAGATTGAGAAGAAGAGAATACATACGTTTTTTTTTTGTGGATGTACTGATTAAAATTTATATTTTAGTAAAAGTCAAAGATCCTATAAAATAGGATGGATTAACTTACTAATATTTTGGATTAGAATAAAAATTACCTGTTAATTATTACAGTAAAAGTATACCGTATATTTACGAGAGTATATCTTTTATTTCCCCGCTTTCAGGCTCTGGGCCTTTCTTTTATTTTGCTTATGTAAATGGGCCGAGCCCACTTTTGTTAATTCTGTTATATAAGCATGTATAGACCAATGTAACTTTCAATGTATTATTACAATACTTCTTTCTAAAATGAATCAAACTTGTAATAACCCGGAAATCCGAACCAATTTAAAAATTTTATTTTGGCAATTTTAATGAATTTTGAATATTTAAAATGAATTATTTTAAATAATAACGACGAAGAATTTATTTTGAATAGAATTAGAATGTATATATTTATTTGAATCGTCGTTAGAATATAATTATTTATTTTAATTATAAAAAGTAATTGAAAATGGCGCGGTAGTTCGAAAATTCGATTTCAAATTTCAAATGGATGTACAGGATTCAAAATAAACCGGATTTTAGCGAAACCACAAACATTAGAATTTATTTGAAAGTATCTTTCCAACGAATCCGAAAAATTGAAATTTTATAGCGGACATAAAAAGTTATGTCCAGTTGAAAATTCAGAATAGTCGCTATGGAATTTTGGCCCTTCAAAATAGCCATTTTGCAAACGACCTCCGTTTTCGATGAAACCACTTTTGTTGGATCTGGGATGTCAAGTTATTGCTAGATTCCAAAATTCGTAATTTTTGAAATCAATATGTGAGCATGGCGAAGTAAAATGTGTTTTGACAGTTTTAGTCAATTTGGATCGACCAGAAAATGACCATTTTTCAAACGGTCTTCAAATTTGACGAAATTAGTTTTGTTAGGACTGTATCGTCAGTACGAAGCTAGAAACAATTTTTCTGGAATTTTTAGAGTCAGTATGTGACCCCAGTAAATTGAAATGTACATTTAAAATTCAATATATAGATTTATATTTTAAATTTAGCAAAAATGATCGAAACGGCCGAATTGGCTTGCGGGACATATCCCATTGTGTTCGGAATGGGGGTAATTAGTTAAGAATAATAGGCGGTGGGCCTCGTTTGCAGATCGAAATTTAAAATTACTTTTTGGAGTGAAATGAAATAATATATATATATATATATTATAATTGGGCCCAAGCCCTTTATCTCCTCTATAGCCCCCCGTCGTTCTAATCCAAATAAAAACAACGCGGAGCCCCCCCACACGTCGACGATCAGCATCGCCCCCCTCCCCCAATCGATGGAGCGCCCCCGCCAGCCTCCACCTCGCGCAGACGTCGTCGCCTCCTCCTCTGTTCTCCTGCTCCAGCGCCCGTCGGCTACCCCAAAATCCAAAGCCCTAGCCCCATTTTCAGAAGCAGTCGCCGCTGTCGCGAGGCGCCGGACCCCCCATCCTCCTCGGCCGACAACGCCGCCCTCCTCCGCTGCAATGGCCGACGTGGAACACCCCCTCCTTTCGCTAGAAACACGTAAGTTTTTATATATATAATATATAGCTTAGTTCTTATTTATTTTTATATAATTTTTTTGTTCATAAACATGGGATTTTTATGTGAATTAAGATATGATTTTTAGTTAAAGAAAAGTTATGATTTTTATTTTATGAAAGCTATAACTTTTATTAGAGAAAGATTCGATTTTTAAACACGAATAGGTAGGATTTTTATTAGCCTAGAATTAAAATACGATTTTTATAGTGAAAGTGAACTAATAAAAATATGATTTTTATATATTCGTTAACGATCTAAATATATGATTTTTATTTATAATAGTAGAGCGATAAAAATATGATTTTTATTTATATGGTAGAACGATAAAAATTTGATTTTTATATATGAGAATAGCGAATAAAAATATGATTTATATCTGTATAGCATTGTATTAAAAATGTGATTTTTAATATAGAAACCATATGAAACAGACTGCGATGGAACCGAATGTAAGCGAATGGAATCCAAATCGTTTAGAAATAAAGAACTGGCGGAGTGGATCCCCAAGGTGAGAACTCCTCACTATAATTTTCTTTATACAGTTATTTATTATGTAACTGTAGATATGAATTGTTCCTCGTCGTCCACAGACCATGGACGACTTGTTTGTTTGGTTGTGTAGTTGATTGTATTATTGGTTTGAATTTGGTTGTTTGGGTGAAATGGAATTGATTAGATTGGCATGTGTATGGCATGGGTCATTATTAGACTGGGGATAAGGCTAAGCCTTATCCCGTTTCTAGTATCGCACCGTTATGCCGCCAAAATTTTCTAAAATATGTTAAAACAATAAAAATATCATTTTTATTGTGTAAATGAATTGAATAAATATTTTATCGTTAAAAATATAATTTTTTAACGTGTATATGAAATAAAATAAATATTCATAAAAAAATCAGACGATTTGTTTCTATGCACTGATTTAACTGATATTGATTGGGACGATAAATTTTACACACCGCCCTGCACAAATAAAATTCATTATTTGTTGATTGAAACCCCACAAGGGTATTGGGATGATATAGGACATACACTAATCCCAGTAATTAGCTGTATGTCGATCGATTGATTGACAGACTGTTATAAGCGTTAAATATTTATAATTGATGCTTATGCAGTGTAGAATGCACTTTGGATGATGGTTGAAAGTGTTTGATTGTAGTTGTGTACATATGTGTATGAAATCCATATAATCACATTATATGGTAATTGACTGTGTCTGATTCCACTTCAGAAAGAATAAATATTTTAAAATAACGATTATTTTAAAATAACGAATATTTTCAAATAATATTCAGAAAAGAATCAAAATTTGATTTTGATGTCCGATTTGGGATGGACATGAATATATTTAAATATATATAGCCGTGTTGATTAGATTAACGCCATTTTGACGTGAACGATATTTATATCGATTTTATTCATTTTTATAATGAATATAGAAAAAGAATTGATTTCAAAATCTAATGTTTTGAAAAGATTATCATTTATATATCGATGATATGAAATATTCAATCTTGATTTGAAATTGAATATGAAGTTGAAATCGTTTTGAAAACGAATTTAAAACGATTTATAAAATATGTTTTAAATGGAAATCGGCAAAATATATATTATATATATATAATATAATGGCCTGAATAGAACGCGCCGCGCTGCGGCAGTTCGCGAATTTGACCATTGACTTCGAACGGACATTACGGGAGATCCGACCGTCGGATTCTCCTAAAACCAGAACCGTTGGGTTCGTATCGAAAAGGACTTTCTAAAGTATACAAGAAATTAGAAATCTAACAGTTGGATTTGGAATTATGTCCAAATCAAATTTGGAAAAGGTCGCTGTAAGTGCAGTTCGATGGCCGTTTATGGACATCGACTGTACGGGCCTTGATAAAATTATTAAAATATCAATAATTAGTGTAAAATCATAAGAAATGATTTGGAAAGAATTGGGATGAAAAATTCCATATTTGAAAAGATAAAAATAGATTTTTATCGAAATGAACTAGTTTTGAACTAGAATTATAATCCATTTATTTATTTATTTTAATAAATAAATTGGATTTGAAAGGGTTTTAAAAATAACCAGAATTTCCAATATACGAATTGGGATGGTTTTGAATTGAAATTGTCTTCGGAATATTTCGATATTGGATTTCGTGATTATACAAATATTGTTATGGAAATTTAAAAGATATATTTATATCGTTATTTCCAAATATTTGTTGGTTGTAGTATTTGATATTGAATATAAGCCGATATATTTTCTATTCAGAGCCTTGTATTTAATATCAAATGGGATTTGGGTTTGTCGTGAATGGTGTCTTCATTAACACTGTTCTTAAAACCAGTTGAGAAAAAGATTAAATCTTTTTATTTTAGATTTAACGAAGTATACCAATTAAATAATATTTAATTGGAATTGAATTGGAATTGATTTTTGGGTTTATCGTGAACAGTGTTTTAAATAACACTTATTCTTTAACCCGATAATTAATGGAATGTGAATTGGGTTTATTATGAACTGTGTTTTTAACTACATTCGTTCTTTAACCCGATTTACAGTGAAATGGGATTTGGAATTTATAAATCTTTTGTTAAGATTTAAAGAAGATTTTCCAAAGTAAAGTTTTCCAATTTAATAAAATAAATTGGAATTGAATGGAATTCGATTTGGTAATAATCGAGGTGAGCCTCTGTAGAGGAAGACTATTAATATGTATGGAATTTAAAAGGCCTTGCCGTTATTCCATTTATATTATCGGTTGGATATGGAAGTTCATATCGATTATATATATTGATCTGTTTTCCATGAAGATTCCATTGTAATGGAATGAGATTCTGGGTTTATCATGAACTGTGTTTTTAAATGACATTAGTTCTTTGACCCCGTTAAAGATAAGATTTATTTCTTAATTTTGAATAATCATTAAGTAAAGATTTTTGGAAATTAAAACTGAATTAAAGTTTTAATGAATCTTTAAATAGATTGAAAGGTGAATTTGATAACTAAAATTATCAAATTCAAGAAATGATCGAGAATGGAGTATCATCAGTTTTGTTCCAGGCGATAGTTAAATCTTTAATTAGATTTGAATGTGAAATGGTAATTTAATTTACCGATGACGTTGTGGTATTAGATATGACGTACGACCAGTTTTACTTCATGGGATGAATAGGTTGGGATTGGGAAATTAAATAAATGATTACTTCGGTAAGGTTCGCTAATACCGACTAGTTTGGATAAACCATAATTTGGTTTGAATTGAAATCCAAAAGAAGATTTCTTTGATAAAATTAATGGGAACCTTTCCCAAAATATAGGAATATTTGAATAAAAGAATATTCTGGATTGGAATGAGGCGTATGTTGTGTTTGTGTAGCACTGGTTTATTATATACGCGAGTTATTCGGAAAGGCCGGGTTTATCCCATTTTGAATAACTGAATCGACGATAAGTCGACGATGAAGATGGTGATTGAAGACCGGAGGTCTTAATTTCGTTTGGATAATTACTGATGATCTTGATAGGGCTGTACACCCAAGAGGAGGGAATCAGTTGGTGATCGTCCAGACGTACTTGGAGATCGATGGATATGCGAGGAATAAGGTTCCTCCGGTTTCGTTCAGACCCAGAACGAACTTGTAAATGGATGTGTGTCTGACATCAGATTTCATTCTATGTGATTGGTATACATCGGTTGCATAGCGTGAATTGCATGTGTGGCATGCTGAGATGCAAATGATCAAGGCTTCTGTTGAAAAGCAGAGTCTTGTGGTTGATGATCAAAGCACGGCCTTTATGGCGTAGCTTTGTGTAGCATTAATTCGCGAGCCTCACACCCTGGTGTGAACCAGAAACGGGAGAGGACCTCAGGGAGGACATGCGTTTCTTTCTAGTTAGGAGTGGTGTCAGTGTTTTGCACGCCCTGGCATTTTATTTATGTGGATGATGGATAGCGAGGCGCCTCGGTTATATCGGTCGATCCGGGACTGATGGAGTCATTTGGCTCATTTACGCCCCATAGTGCGGGGAAGCGCATCGTTCAGGGTTTAAGTTTAATCCACATCGAGTGGACCGACCCTGACGATCCAAGGGCCCACCTGTGTCTGAGTCCTGAGACACGGGCTAGAGCGTCTCGAAGCGGTAAGGACGATCCCTTGCCTCGGTTCACAGATGGAAATCCAACTTCCAATACGATATTTTGCAGTTTTAATTGTAAACCTATATATGGAGACATAGTGGTATGGGGGCACTTATGCCGTCTAGGATTGATACTTATGATTGAAATTGTTTTGACACTATACACTTATAGTAATAATAAAAGATGAAATTTCACGTACCAAGCATTTTTGGCTATTATAAGGTAAAAACTCTATCCTCCGGCTTGCATTGCATTGTGTGATGGGACCTGAGTCTTATAATAGCTTCATTGTTCTTTATTTAGCATTGTTGTTGTTTTTATGCACTGGTATTCTTGGGAGGAAACCCGTTCCGTGTTATACGGCGTGGTCCCTTGATTTACCTAACTTTAAAATCAGATTAATAACTGTTTTAGTTCTCACACCAGTCGCATAACTGACCTGGAGTTTATTGTTTTAATCTAAACTCTGGGTGCCCCTATTTCCCACGGGCAGCTAGTAGTTTTGGTTTTGCAGATTTATATTCACAAGATCCTGGTTTACAGTAGGAATGATATTCGGAAAGCTTTGTATCCGTGTATCTCTTTCAGTTGTGTTTTGCATTACTTTTCCGTTGCATTGTAATTTGTAAACCTCTGATGTTTAGTAAATGTATAATATTTATTCATACTCTGTATATTCTTGTATTCTGATGAAATTGCTGTAATAAGAAATGAAATGTTCTTCTGTTTGTGTTCTGATTCATCTTGTCCTCAAAGCAATCCATGTTTTCCTTTACGGGGAAGTTTGGGTCGTTTCAAAACTTCTCTATCATTTTACATCTTCATTTCTGATCGAATTCCAACTTTATATCAAAGCTATTTCATGTGCTTAACAACATCGACTCTGGAATTCTTATTCACTTATACGCTGGTTGATCAGAATATTGTTGTCCATCAGAAAATCTTCATTAGGTGGACACCTTTCATCAAAAATTCAAGATCTTATCATCTGAAAGTTGTTGCTTTCAGTAATAAATTATGCACCGATTTCATCACGTTGGCTGCATTGGTTTACCAAAGAGAGGCTTGGTGGTTAAGAGAAAAATTCAAAATTGTTCTGAACACTGATCAAGAACTTCAAGAAAACAAGCAATTGAAGATTTGTGCCTTCAGAAAACTTATCAGAAAGTAAAATCCATATAAAAAAGGATATTTGCAAAGTGTTTCATCACACGAGTTATCTGCCTGCATCAAATTTCATCTGAATATCTTCACTGAATTCGCAATTCAAGGTTTTCAAGTCAGAATTTCTCTTAACGTTTTGTGTTTCATCCTTTCCCTGCAAGTTTTCATCATGTCGAATGAGGGTGATGTTTCCACTCCTTAGATGTCAAGCACAAGAGGTGATCAAAGTATCTCGTCTTCAGATCCAGTCATTGACTTGATGAAAGCCATTGTTAAAGTACAAAGTCAGATTACCTCTGTTCAACTTTATGAAGCCTACTTTCTACTCTAAAAATTACAAGTAGAAACTGCTATTAGAGGATATGGGTTAGAAGATTACCTTCTTGATACAATAATTCCATCTAAGTTTTATCATGGTAAAGAAGATAAACTTGTACCAAATCCAGATTATGTTGCTCATAAGAGAAAAGATAGTCTCATATGTGCATAGATGATGTCATCCATAAGTTCTGTTATTCTGCCTCAACTAACTGGGTGTAAGACAACCCAAGAAGTTGGATCTACCGTAGAGAGAAACTTTACCTCTCAATCTTCAGCAAGAATCATGCATCATAGAAGAAAGTTGCAAAGTATCAGAAAAAATGATATGAGTATGAATGGATACTTACTCCAGGTCAAGAATCCCTGTGATTAATTGGCCTCTGCTGGGAACAAAGTTTCAGATTCAAAACATATGTTGTATATAATCAGTGTTTTAGATCATGAATATGAGGTTGTTGTGGCAATTACCTCAACTATGGAACCAACCCCTTCACTGCAGTATGTGTATTCTACACTTCTCTCATATGAGGGAGAAGAATATAACATAATAAAGCAGTTAACCCAAATATGGTGGTGAATTATACATATAACAAAGGGAAGCAGCAAGAAATAAATCAAGGGTCAAGAGGACAGTTAAATAATAATCAAAGGGGAGCTTCATCTAACAGAAGAGGTAGAAGGGGTAGGAGAAATGGGAATAATAGTAGAATAAGATGTCAGAAATGTGTAAATTTTGGACATAGTGCAAAAAAGTGTCATTTTAGGTATAATTCTAATTATACCTCTTCTCAGCAAAGCAACAACAACAATGTGAATGTGGTCAATGTGCAAAAAGATTGCAATAAGAATCAGGCAGAGATTTTAAACATAGAATCCACTTCTATTGATGATGATAATGATACCCAGATTCAGGGGCTACAAACTATGTCACCAACAATCTGAGCAATCTCAACTTGGGCAATAAAGAACACAAAGGTATGCAAAATCTTTTAGTTGGTAATGGTAAGAGTGCACACATTACACATACTGGAAATGCATGTTTAAAGGGACCCAAAGAACTTATTTTAACAAATTTATTGAGGGTTCCTTCTATTATGAAGAATTTAATCAGTGTTTCCCAATTTGCAGAAGACAACAATGTTTACTTTGAATTTTATCCAAATATTTGCATTGTCAAAGATATACTGATACAAGAAATCATTTTGTAGGGTAATGAATTAAAGGGGGTATACAGATTTGATGTGAAAAATCATGAAAACCCTAAATGTAATGAAAAAGAATGTATGATGACCTTTGTAAATGATTCTGAGTGTTGTAGAAAATTTTACTTGTGGCATTGCAAGTTAGGACATCCTAGTAGATAAATTGTTAAACATGTTATGAGCAATAATAATATGAATGTTAGCAATATTTCTGATTCATATGTTTGTTCTTCTTGTCAATTGGGAAAGGGTCATAAACTTGCATTTCCAAATTCACATACAAGTTATGCTAGACCACTTGAATTAGTTTCCACTGAGTTGTGGGATCTAACTTCAACTAGTTCACATTATGGTTTTAATTATTACATATCATTCATAAATGCATATTCTAGATTTACATGGATTTATATGCTGAAATCTAAGTCTGAAGCTAGTAATGTGGTCATACAGTATATTAATATGGTTGAAAACATGACTGGTCATTATGTGAGTACTATACGGACTGATAGTGGAAGAGGAATTTTACCATTAAAACCATACTTTGAGAAAAAAGGTATCAATCATAGAACCACATGTCCATATACTTCAGAACACAATGGTTTAGTAGAAAGAAAACACAGACATATTGTAGAAACTGGTTTAACTTTGCTTGCTCATGCCTCAATGCCTTTAAAATTTTGGCCTAAAGCTTTTAATACTGCTGTGCACTTGACAAATTTACTACCAACAAAAATTATAAAATTTAAAAGTCCACAAGAAGTTCTGTTTAAAGTTAAACTAAATTAGGAACATTTAAAGATTTTTGGATTTTAATGTTTTTATTGCTTAAGACCTTATAATACATATAAATTAGATTTCATATCTACTCCATGTACATTTGTAGGATATTGTAACAATAAAAAAGGTTATAAGTGTTTGGACAGTATTGGTAGAATTTATATTTCCAGGCATGTAAGATTTAATGAGGAGGTTTGCCCTTTCAGTAATGTGAAAATAAAAACATCTGAAAATGTTGTTAACCCTAAAGTAGTCATACCTGATATTTCTGATGAAGTTCAAGTGATGGTGCCAACTCAGCAACTGATGAGTGACACCACCACCAGCTCTCAACATACCATACCCATAAGAAGGCCATGTCAAGTGCATATCATTAGTGATTGTCAGAGTCAATCATGTCAAGAGACTAATGATGATAGCAATGACCAAGCACCTATTAGATATTCAACAAAAAGCATCAATCAAGACACTGCCACTAGAGATAATCTCAATAAACATCCAATGTTGACTCGAGCTAAATGTGGTATATTCAAGCCAAAGACAATCAATGCTAAAGGTTATTCACAACAGTATGGCTTTGACTTTTCTGAAACTTTTTCACATGTTGTGAAACCATCATCAATTAGAATAATATTAACTATTGCCTTGAGTAGAAATTGGAATATTAGGCAGTTAGATGTTAATAATGTCTTTCTTAATGATGATTTGCAGGAGGAAGTATTCATGCAACAACCTGAAGGTTTCAGTTAAAGCAATTATAAAAGTTTGGTGTGCAAACTCAATAAAGCAATATATGGGTTAAAGCAGGCACTCAGGGTTTGGTTTGACAAGATGAAATCAACATTTGTCAACTATGGATACAGATCTACAAAATTAGATAATTCTATCTTTACAAAATTTTCTGGAAATGATACAACTTATATTCTAATTTATGTTGATGATTTTATTATCACAGGAAGCAGCAAGGCTAAAATTGAATATATCACTGGAAAGCTGAATGCAAAATTTTCAATCAAAGATCTAGGTGATCTAAACTACTTCTTGGGTATTGAAGTTAGAAGAACATCAAAATGAGAAATTCATCTTAGCCAAAGAGAATACATTTTATAAATTCTTTTAAGTGCTAAAATGGATAAGGCAAATTCACTTTCAACACCAATGATTGCAAACAATCAACTATCAAGGCATAAAGGTAAAGTTATACAAGATGCAAAATTTTATAGATGCATCATTGGAGATTATAGTATGCTACAATAACGAGGCCATATATATCTTGTAGTGTTAACAAAGCAAGTCAATATATGCAAAATCCACTAGATACACACTAGAAAGATGTAAAAAGAATACTCAGATATCTTAAGGGTACTTTAGATCATGGTCTTATACTAAAGTCAAGCAATTCTTTGAATATAAATGCATATGCAGATCCTAACTGGGGAACTGACTTAGATGACAGAAAATCAATACCAGGTTATCATATTTTTCTGGTTAAAAATCTTGTATCATGGAGTGCTAAAAAGCAAAGTAAAGTGTCAAGATCTAGCACTGAAGCTGAATTCAGATGTGTTGCAAGTACTACAGCAAAACTTTTATGGATCAAATCACTTTTAAGTGAACTTAAAATCAGATCTGAGAAAAAGGTATTAATTTGGTGTGATAATGTTAGTGCAGCTTCACTAATATCTAATTATGTTCTTCATTCTAAAACAAATCATATAGAGCTTGATTTATATTTTATTAAAGAATATGCTATTCAAGAAAACTGAAAGTTGGGTACATACCATTATAGCATCAAAAAGCTGATATACTTTCTAAACCTCTTTCAAGACCGAGCTTTATCATATTGAAGGAAGAACCTAACGCGGACTCAACAGATCTAAGCAAAATATTAAGCAAAATTCTTTATGTTCCTGAATAATTTCATTCCAAAATACTATCACTTCAAGCAGAAATTATCTGTAATTTATCTAATCGATGTTAGTTCTGCCTCGTTCAGCTAGGGTTTCAACATATCTGAAGTTTATATATGCTTAAACTCCATTTTAACCTCTCTCTTTGAATCGAAAGCACACTCAAGCTGGAGAGCACAAGTTGTTCATGGATTCATCTGCCATGGAAGCCTAACCAGAAGATTCCTTCATTGATCGGATTTTTATTTGGGAGCCACCATTAACTTTTCTACGAAACATAATTAGGGTTAGGTTTCACGGGGGCAGTAAAAGTATACTGTGTATTCACGAGAGTATATATTTTATTTCCCCGCTTTCAGGCTCTGGGTCCTTCTTTATTTTGCATATGTAAATAGGACAAGCTAACTTTTGTTAATTCTGCTATATAAGCATGTATAGACCAATGTAACTTTCAATGTATTATTACAATACTTCTCTCTGAAATAAATCAAACTTCTTTTCCATTTTACATCTTTATTTCTGGTTGAATTCCAGCTATTAGGATTATACAATGTTAGAAATCAATCATTTTAGGTAATAAAATATACATAATCTATCAAATATATATGTCAGAGGGACAATTTCGAATGCAAATACAATCATATATTCTCATCTCTTTTGGATTTCATACAAACTTTAAAATATAGATACGAGCTTATACACACACAGACGTACAAATTTGATACTCATTGATAAGTCCAACAAATAACGAAGAAGTGAGGATGAATGTGACTATTGTCGACTGTGACACTGGGTAGAATAGAAACTGACATGGTTGAACATGATGAATGTTACAATTTTCATGCTTGAAGCCTCAACATCAAATAGTCATACAGAAAATTAAAGACATGAGATGTGAAAATTAATTAAAAAAATATGAGTTTACAGTGGATTTTGTTGAATCAATATTAGATGCAAACTTTGTGAACGTTTGGTTTAACGATCAAGTACTACAAATAAATTTACCAAAATTATTGATAAAGAATATCTATTGTGCTCATGCTAGTCAGTGTTTAAAGAATGTTTGGCGAATCCTTATGCATAATCAAAACTACTTACTAATAACTTATTTCAGCGTTGGTATTCAAGAACTTCAAATTAGTATCTTACAAAAGTATCTAATAAGTCAAAAAAAAGATAAACAACTATGTTGGTTATAACTTATGAAGCAATTTCTTATATCATTTTTATCAAATATTTCCATTTGGAAATTAAATCACATCCAAACACTTCTACTTATAAATTATTATTTAAATCTACGTTAAACTTGCTATTTAAAACTGCTTTTATGGTGTTTCAAAATGAGTTGTTACCAAATGCTCTTAAGCACAAGTCGTATACACTGAATAGAGAATTCTGATGTTGACAATTTATGACTAGAATTTTATTAAGGCATGGCTTTTCATGGAATTATTCTTGTCATGCAATTATTTATAGTTAATTTGGGTTTTTTATTATTGTTTCTACATCGAGAAATTTTAGTTTACTTCAATGTAGTTTTGTTAATATGGTGATTATATATTCTCAAAATATTTCCATTTTTTGCGCTACTGTATAATATAATAGTTATAAATGTATTTATGACATTCAAAGAATGATTTTTTTATGAAAAAATTTCATTGCATTTATCAAAGTGTTTTTGAAGGAGGATCCTTGGTATTAATTCCAATATAAGAAAAAAAATCTCTTTATAATTATTTATAAACCAAGTTTATGTATCTTATATACGTTCATCTCCAATGGTTATGCCCACATCCCTTGTATCATTTTAAAACTCAGTTTGACTTAAGCTGTAAATAAAGTAGGTTTTTGGAAAAGAATTGGAGCGACAAGTCATTTACATCAATAAGTTACAAACTCTTTTGATTACCTTAATCACAAGTAGTAAATGTACATGTATAAAAAGGTAAATTTGTGAAATTCACTATTAAATAATTCATTATTTTTTAAAACTTATTGAAATTACGCCCTTTTAAAATTATGCTCCATATCAGAGTAAATTTTGTAGTAAACATTCATTATGTTGAATCATAAGGTTTGAGAGGAAGCCACACCTTGTAGTGATCGAGACGGCCAAGGGAGTGCCCTTGCTTTTAAATAATGTTTGTGTATGTTAACTAAAATGATAATACCAGAAATTCGTACTTGTAAACAAAATGGAGAGTTTATAATGGCTAGATTGTTATGTAATGACTGTTGGACCAGTCTTGACATCTTTAGCACGTGACATACTCATATGAGTTAACACACTCTTTATTGTGACAAAAGGAATACCTCATGATACATACCTACTAAATTATATTTACACAACACTTCTTCAAGTTATTCAATAGTGCAAAACCCTGTAGTTCCTCCTCATTATACGTGAGGAACCCTTAACATGGAGCCCTTATGAAATGCACTTAAGTACACTTACAATGGATTTCCTAAATGCAATGAAGAATGTTTTTTGGAATGCTTTAAAACTACCTATAGGAAGGATATTTCAATTTCTTGTATGGAAGGTGTTTAAAATAGAAGTATCAAAATGTAATTAGAACTTTTGTGAAAGCCCTAAATTTTATTCTATTATGTATGCACAATGGAGTTTTATAGATACATGTGAACACTTTTGTTAGGGTTGAGAGTGATGCGGAATAAGAATTTCAAGGCTATATTAACACTAGTGGAGGATAGAATAGTATTAAATCAAATTTATGAATCTTTTTGAAATCTTTTGGGTTATGCTAATAAATATGCACTTCACGATCACAAAATCAAATAGAATGCATAGTAAATGAAATAAAGTAAAAGGAATGAACATACTAGAATTTATACTGGTTTTAAGTTACCCAACATTCAGTCCTGCAAAAATGTCATACGACTTTTATCACTATCAATTCAATTACACTTCTTGATTTCAAGGCTACAGGTTAACTATTAATGCAAATCAAAATGGCATTAACCTCAGATTTATATGAAAGTTCCAATCTTTTATAGGTATTTATATCCCCATTGCGTTCATTGAATACAATAAATCAAAATTAATGGAAAATAAAAGAGATAACAGAGGAGAAGAAAAGACCACTCATAATTTATAGTGGTTTTACTGCTAATTAAGCCTACATCCCCTTTATAAGTTATAATTCATTCTCCACGACCTATTACAATGATTTCTATTACAAATATTCAAATAAATCTCCTAGGATTAATAAATCCGATCCCACTAGTACAAGAGACTACTACAGATGATTACAACAGCCCTATTAGTGAAAGTTCGTTGTTGTCCTTAAAGAAGATCAGAGTTAGAGAAGTATTTTGGCAGCATACAGGTAGGGAAAATTGGATCCCTCTCTATATATGAGGTATATACATAGTTATAAGAGTTTCAAGATGAGCTAGCCAAGATATTGTACCAACAGGTTCAAATAGTGTCACGATCCGAAATCCCCCGATCTCGAAGAGATGAAAAAACGTGGATTGTATGAGAACATGACGCATCAGAATGAAGAACAACAGAACTTTTCAGTGCTATTACAACAATTTACATTAGGATACGAGAATATCAAAGTACAAATAAATAATACACAACGGAAAAATAATATCTGAGATCACATAGCAGCGAAAATAAAATGTATAAGTACAATGCACAGCGGGAATACATCAACTAACACAACTGAAAGAAATACACGGATACAAAGCTTTCCGAATATAGCTCCAGTTATAAACTAGTATCCTGCTAAATAGAAATCTGCAAAACCAAAACTACTGGCTACCCATGTGGAAAATATGGGCACCCAGAGTTTAGGTAAAAACAAAAAACTCTGAGTCAGTCATGGGACTGGTGTGAGAACTAAAACAATTATTAACCTTATTTTAAAAGTTGGAAAATCATGGGACTACACTATATGACACGGAACGGGTTTACTCAACATGAATATCAGTTTAAAACAAATCATCACATTGCTTTTTAGAAAATGAAGCTATTATAAGACTCAGGTCCCATCACATAATGCAGTGGAAACCATAGATAGAGTTTTTTCTTATAATAGCCAAACATGCTTGGTACGTTATAAAACAAATCACTTTGATATTACTATAAGTGCATAGTGTCAAAAACAACTTTGAATATAAATGTATCAATCAAAGATGGCATAGTACCCCATCCTACCATGTCGCCATATAGGTTTACATCTAAAACCGAAAAGTCGCGTATTGAAAATTAAATTCCATCTATGAGTCGAGGCAAGGGATCTTCCTCACTGTTTCAAATCACCTCTAGTAAGATGTCCAGGATCACACCTATGGGCAACCCTTTGTTAGCATCAGGGCCGGTCCACACCTAACGTTATTGATTAGGTATTCCTGAACAATACGTTTCTCGGTCCTATCGGACCTCCAAAATGGCCATTATCGACCAAACATATCCGAGGCTGCTCACAATTCATCATTCACATAAGTAAAAATGTCTGGACTCCATACCATGACATCGCTCGTAGCTAGAAAGAAACGCATGTCCTCCCTGAGGTCCTCATCCCGTTTTTGACTCACACCGGGGTGTGAAGATCACGAATTAACGCTACAACATGAAGCTATGCTATTTAAAGTCTTGCTTCGTTCATCATCCATAAGACTCTTCTTTTCAACAAAAGCTTTGATCACTGCATCTCAGCATGCCACATTGTCAATCCATACTATACCATTGGTTTCCATCGATATATAACCTCTAAGCTCGTACGTCTTAGAAAAGGGTGTTAAGCAAAAGAGTAAATTCTCTGCCACCAAATAGATATATATATTTAGCAGAGATCAACGTATATACAACGCGTAGTATAATGTCAAACGTACAATCTAATTACAGGTTCATTTTGGGTCTGAACGAAACCGGAGGCACCATATTCCTCGTCCCATACGTCCAATACAGGAGAGAGGTCCTCGCATATCAGGTCAATCTCCAAGAATGTTTGGACGATCACCATTATTACCTTGTATTGGGTGGCCTACCCAATCAAGAAATCAGTAATCATTTATTCGATGTGAAGATCTTCGGTCTTCTACCACCATCTTCATCATTGACTTTTAATTGCCGTAACAGTTACTCAGAATGGGTTAAATGGTCTTTTCGAATAACTAGCACATCTTTATAATCATGTGATAAGTACACAAAGATAACACACATCTCATTCCAATCCAAAATATTATTCTATTCATTTATTCCTGGAAATCTTTTCAAAAGATTTTGTAATATCTTCTCACAACTTAAACACAATTAAGGTTTATCAGCAAGTCGGGATTAACGAGTCTTACTGAAGTAATTATTTATTTTATTATCCCAACCTATTCGTCCCATGGAGTAAAACTGGTGATACTCCATATTTAACACCCATCATGTTATTGGTAAATTTAATTACCATTTAATGTTCAAATATGAATAAAGATTTAACTACTGCATGGACTAAAACTAGTGGTACTCCATCTCGAACACTTCTTGCGTTTGATAAATTTAATTATCTCATTCGCATTTCAATCTAATTAAAGATTCATTAAAATATGAACTTAGTTTTAATCTCAAAATTCATTACTTAATGATTAGTCATCCTTTGGAAATTAATCTTGTCTTTACTTAGGTTAAAGAGTAAATATCATGTAAAAACACCGTTCATAATAAACCCAAAATCGTCTTCCATTTAATATGGAATCTTCATGGAGATCTAAACAATTTATAATCGATATAAATTTCCATATCCGACCAATACTGTAAGTGGAATAGTGGCGAAGCCTTTTTAAATTCCACATATAGTAAACGCCTTCCTTAACAGAAACTCGTCTTGATTATTATTAATCGAATTCCATTCAATTCCAATTTGATTAAATAGATTGGAAAATTTATCTAAACCTTAATTAAAAGATTCATTCCATTCATAAATAAGTTCAAGAATAGTATTATTTAAGACATCATTCACAACAAACCCAAATCCAATTTAATATTTAATACAAGGCTTTAAATGGAAATTATATCGGCTTGTATTCAATACCAAATTCTGAAACTAACGAATATCGTATTGGAATAACGATATCAATATCTTCTGAATTCTTCAACGATATTAATCACGGAACCCAATATCGAAAATATCCAAAGATAATTTCCATTAAAATCCCTTCCAATATATATATATATATATATATATATATATATATATGTTGGGAAACTTCTGGTTATGTTAAAAACCATTTACTATCCAATTTGTTATTTCTAAAAATCATTGGATTATTATTCTAGTTATTAACTAGTTCCTTTAGATAAAAATATCTTTTATCTTTTCAAACTTGGAGTATTTCATCCAAAATATTTCCAAATCATTTATTATGATTTTACACAACTTATTCATATTTTTAATAATTTAAATAAGTTCCTTATATTCGGTTTCCAATATCGGCCACTAAACTACATCCATAGCGACCTTGTCCAAAACTGATTTAGACATATTTTAAAATCTAACCGTTCAAATTTGAACCTCTTATATTCATCGGAAAGATCTTTTCCATACGAATTCAATGGTCTCGGTTTTAGGAAAATCCGACGGTCGGATCTCCCGTTACGTCCATTCAAAGCCAATGGTTGAAATTCGCGGTCGCTGCTCGACACGTTCTATTCAAGCAATTTAAATATATATATATCGTCGATTTCCATTCTAATCGTGTTTTAGAAGATGTTTATAAATTCGTTTTATAAACGATTTCAAGTTCCATTTCAATTTTAAATAAAAATTGAACATCCATTTTATTATGATCTCATAATGATAATATTTTCAAAATGTAATATTTTGAAATTCAATCTTCTCAATATTCATTTTAAAAACGAATAAAATCGATAGAAAAATCCATTCGAGTTAAAATAGCATTTTATACTTAACCCGGCTTCCTTATTTAATTATTTTCATATCCATCCAAAATCGAACATCAAAACCAAATTTATAATCTTCATTAAATATTACATTATAAAAATATTCACATTTATTTCAGATTGAAATAAAATTTCAACCAATATCCATATAAATAAATTTATATGGATTTCATTCATCGTATACACCCAACGATAGTTGCAAACAACAATCAGCATCCAAAATGACATCCAGTGTGCATTTTATTTCATATGAGCTTCAATCAAATAATTGATGCTTATATAAAACTATCAATCAACCGACTAATCGCAATTTCACACAAGGGAGATGTGTGCGTTGAATATCATCCCAAGACCCGTGTAGGGTTTTCAACCAACAACAATTATTTAATTAATTATTCATTTCATCTCATAAATTTCATAACATAACCAATCATCCAATGCCATTTACGACGCCACAAGTATCCATCCACGGAGTACGAAATGTGAGTGTCACATATTCATACAACGCTTCTAATGCATATGATTTGTGAATAGTTCATGTGTTGAATTCCAAAAGGGATATTACATGCAATGAGTAATATAACTACATGAAAATTCTGAATGTCGTTTTAATTGTAAAATAATACAATTTCTAACTTGCAACCTACTAATATTCACCACATTACTTAGCAACTTGAAATCCATAACTAATTAAACTACTATAATATACTAATTAAAGCAAGAATCTCTCACTTTAAATATTTAACATAGAAGTTCTCACCTAAGCTAAACCACCCATCATGACACTTCTAATGTAGATCTTCTTGTCGCGCACTCGCCGTTTGTCGCTCTTGCTACTCAAATTCACCATTCAGGCTCTACAATTTGCATACGACCTCCAATCTTCACTAAACTTGGTCAACAACACGAAAACGCCATTTTAGACAACTTTTGCCTAGTGCGCTCTCTCCCAAAAATGCATGGATTCGCCAGAAATCGCTGATTTTGGCTCCATATCTGCATATTACAATCTCATTTTCCGAGAAGCTCTGAACTCCAAAATTTGATTTTGATATGTGCATTTCATAGAGAAAAATGAGATCTATGACTTTCGTTTATGGGGCCTCATCCATAAATGCATGGATCGAAAGTTATTGAGCAAAAAACGAAGAGAGGTGTTTTTGGAAAACGGTATTTTCAGAAAAATGTGATTTTTTTGAGTTTGTGGGCGCGTAGGGCCCACGGGGTACTGCCATGGACTGGACGGCGGTGGTAGAGGGCGGTGGTGGTGCTAGAAGTGGTGCTTTGGCCATGTGGCGGCCACACGAAGTGGTAGGAGCCTAAAGGAGGGAGCTTTCTTGAAATGGTAGGGTTTTCAAGGAGATTCGCAAGAGGGGGGAAGAGGGGACCACGCAGCGGAGGAGCTGCTGTTGGAGGCAGCACAATGGCTAGTGGTGCGGAGTAGGGTGGCGCGGGTCCCGGGGAGGAGGAGGAGGAAGGAGGTTGCAATGGAAGAGGAGGAAAGTGGAGTGGAGGTAAAGTGAAAAGAAGGAGGAAAGAAATGAAGGAAAAGAAAAGAAAAGAAAGGGAGGGCCTAAGTGCAAAAATACCACCCCTCACGCGGATCACTGATGTGGCAAGATCCCGTAAGTTCAAACAAAACGATCTTGGTCCGTTGGATGACCTCTGTTTGTTTTAAGTCAAATAAAATATTAAAACTAATTTTAAATTATTCTCAAATTTTATTTAGCAAAAATGATCAATTTATATTTCCATATTCCTTAAAATAGGTTTAATTAAAAAAATTAAATTGGTTCTGAAATTCTGGGTTGTTACAAATAGAGCGTAGAAAACCTCGCCGTGAATATCATCCTTATCTGATTATTGCCAATGGATTGGTTTTGATTCACAGTCTATGAATCCATATCGGTCGACATAATTAGTATCTTTTCAATTATCATTTTCTTTTGTAGTCTCTCTATGCTCTCAAGATGCTCTATGTCAAGTTTCATTATATTTGGATTTCATTTGTTTGTACTTGCGGCGAATCGAGTTATCCTTTCTATCCTCAACTGGTGTAGTCCATCAAATATCGTAAGCTCGGTCACGGAATTGCAACCAGTTAACGATATAGTTCGTTAGCAACCAAAACAACGTAGATGGAATGCAAATCAAAAGGTTAGATACTTTCGGCACACTTCGTATCTATTTTTTAAGAAAGTCTGATTCTTTTGTCAGAATCATTGGGGGTTCTACTAAACCTATAGTTTCGAAAGTACATGTTCAAGTGCATTTCGATTGCTCATTATACATGAACTTCATCTCGACGAAAGGGTTTATTCTATAATATGGACTCCTTTTTATAGGTCAACGGTGGTCCTTTCGAACCTTCCTTAGAGCAGAAGTATTTTTCCTAATTTCTCTAGTTTTCGTCAAAGCCAAAAGCTAGAAGTAAGTAAAGTCGAAATGTTCCCAAATTAATTCTAACATAATCCCGGTTTTTGAAATAATCAAAGGCTTAATCATTAATGCCTCAGGATCTAAACTTTTGATAAAGGGTTTAATCAAGATGTTCTTTGCCGAAAGGTGATTCCTATCGAAACAAATTAAATTCTAAAAAGTTAGTAAAAACCATTGATGATTGTCATATCATAAAGCATATTAGTGGATAGCCTCTCGTGTCCATCAAAAAGGAGTGATCTGTTTTATTCCAATAGGCATACTCATCAAACCCATTGGGCTGAGAGTAAGTTATTGACCTACTTCTCCTTCATTAGACTTTATGATACGATTCATTTATACATCAAATTAAGAAAATTAGTATGAATCATGTACAATTGGCTTTAAGCTAGCTGATAACTAAGATAATCTTCTTCTCCTCGAAATTAGTATTTTCAAGCCAATGATAATCCATCTTCTTTGCTGGATTATTTATTGCTAAATAAGATTACAAGACATAAAAATTTCCAACATGATTTCTGATTTAGGGTTTATACTCTGCAATTATGATTATGAACTTTGGTTTAAGAAAAGTCTATCTCAATTTTGGATCCATATAGTCGTATTTATAGGTG
Source organism: Allium sativum (assembly GCA_030737875.1). Taxonomy (NCBI): domain Eukaryota; kingdom Viridiplantae; phylum Streptophyta; class Magnoliopsida; order Asparagales; family Amaryllidaceae; genus Allium; species Allium sativum. The sequence goes on along the minus strand of CM060910.1, from coordinate 193,969,227 downwards.
CGGGTTGACCTCCTTTTCTTCCTTTTTTGGTTTCAGTTTAATTCTCTCACAAAAGTTGGTTCGGAGGCCTAATAAAAAGAATTCCAATGCCTTATACTCTAATGTTTCTGATGAGATTTGGAGAAGGAAGCGGGTTACACTGCAAGCATGTATTAGGTACTCTCAAAGTGGCGTTTGAACTCATCGAAGGTGGCTTTTATCTTGAATAAAAGGTTAGTGTTTACGAAAGAAATATGCCTTCGGAGGTCTTTATTTTGGTGGTTTCGAAGGGATGATCCTTTTAGGATAATTCTTTTCCTTATATAGTGGAGATTCTTCTTAGGATAAAATTATAGAAACCTCCTCTCCGATTGGATAGAAGGGTATGTTTGGTCCAAAGAGTGAAAACTCACTTTTTCTTACTGAAAGATGTACTATGCTTATTAATTTCTCTAAAGATGTAGTACATGATGAAATGCCTTTGGTTTCTCTAAAAGCATTCTGCTCTCATTTCCCCTTCTTTGTATCCTTGTTTTCATCACTGCGTTAATCTGAAAGGTTCGTCCATTTCGGTTTGCATGTTACCCGTAGTTTTTACCTGCTTGTATTAATACTTTGAGTAGTTATTCCATTAGTATCATCGAAGGCTATTTCCTATTTCTTCGAAAGCTATTTCTCCCAGCTTTCATTGGCCTTCTTTCACACTATTTGCCTCAAAGAATATTATTAGTTAACATTCACCTTCCTTCTATGAAAGAAGCATTGTTCTTTAGGACAAAAAAATCTAAGTGCCTTCGCTTTATTCACGTGCAAATTTATAGGTAGTAGCATTTTTGTTGGTTATTCCATTAAAATAAAGGAACTTCTTGATATATAGGACCATGCAGTATTTATATTGCTTGTGTTCAGATTATAATACAAGTAAGGTATCAATTTATAAAACTTGGTTCTTTTATGAAATCGATAGATTTCCATCTGGAAATTTTAGGAGATTGGATCTCTGGTTCATATTATAGCATGTGGACTAAAAATATGATATGGACATTAACTAGAAGTCCCAGTGATTTTCCCTTTGAAAGGCAAAAAGCTGTGAATAAGAACCTCAAAACCATGACCTTCTAAAAAATAACTATTGTTACTCTTAAACATTTCATAACTTCACTTTCGAAGATGATCATAATATTATATGTGACAAAAGTAATAAATCAGAAATTAACTTTTAGCGATGATAGAAAATCCGAAACTAGTTATGAGCTTTAGTCTTCTTTTAGGTCAACTAGTCAAATTTTTATTGCCTACATTTCATGTTAGCTTATTTTCATGCATATAAGCTTATTACTTTCTATAATTATGAAGTTAGCCTGAAATTATAAGTAGATTTACTAATTATCATACCATCTAAACCTTGTTTCCTATAATTCAAGTGACAGACCCAGATTAAATTGTATTTTATGGACTACCTTCATCTAGCAATTATTTTAACTGTTTTGAAACCTCGAACTACCTCGAAGGTAATAGAAAACATGAACTTTGGTTTTATATAATAAATAATTTCAAAGTCTGATTCATAGTATCAAAAAGTAATCACAATAGTACTTTCTAGAAAAAATGCTAAAATTTCATTTTATATGTAATAGTTAATTCGAGACCAAGATTCGTAAATTTGAATTTTTAACAGTACAGAAATCCTTTTTGGAAATAATATATGATTCAAAACCTCCTTCTAAAATAACTAAAGAACATGAAACCCAGATTTGGGCATTAAAAATTTAGAAATTCAAAACCATTTTACGAAAATAATAGAAGACTGAAACCACTTTCGAAAATAAATGTAAGACCTGAAACCTATATTCTAGTATTTTAATAATAGAAGTCCAGAAATCCACTTCTGAAAATAATAATGAACTAAAATCTCTTTCGAAATAATTAAAAAGATCCAAAACCCATATTATGGAATGTTAAAAAGTCCAGAAATCCATTTTTAGAAATAATAAAAGATCGAAACCTCTTTCAAGAATAATTAGAAGACCCAAAAACCAAATTCAGATATTTTAATAACAGAAGTCTAGAAATCCACTTTTGAAACTAATAAAAGACCGAAACCTCTTTAATAAATAATTGGAAGGCACGAAGCCTAGATTTGAGCATTTTAATAATAAAAGTCTAGAAATTCACTTTTGGAAATAATAGAAGATCGAAACATCTTTTGGAAATAATTGGAAGATCTAAAACCAAAATCTGGGTATTTAAATAATAGAAGTCAAAAAATTCACTTTTGGAAATAATAAAAGATTAAAATCTCTTATGGATATAACTAGAAGGCCTAATACCTAGATTCCGATATTATAAAAGTAGAAGTCAAGAAATCCACTACTGGATATAAAAAAAATACCCGAATTTTTATCTAGTATTTGAAGATAAATGTACAGACGCTTTTCGAGATTTCGAAATTTTGTTTTCTTAAAGTAGAGGTAGGGCAAGTTCTTCTTTTGAACAGAGAGAAACGTGCTTTAAGCGCTCTCCTTTAAAGCTTTTGCTCCATTCTAGGGGATAAGGCATTTGTATAGGTAGGGCATGCTCTTTACTTAGAGCATAGGCAGTGCATTAGTAGCAAAAGAAGTGGCAAGGCTTGTTCTAAAAGAACAATTGCAGAGTGTGCCTCATTCGGAGCTAAGGCCAGGCCACTTAGTGGCAGGACCAAGGGATTACCCATCCATCCTCAGGAGCATGCTTTGGCCAGGCCGCACTAGCATGGGAACCAAGGGATTATAGGTGCATCATCCAGGCCTTATAGCAGGACTGGAGGCTTAACCTACTCACTCTAGGAAGTGCCTTGACTAGATCTTCCTAGCGGGATCAACGACTTTAGTTGATGCCAGACGCATGTCCCTGGGCTTACCCCTTCTTCCTTTTAGGAAATGTCTTGATTACATCAATGACTTATTCCAAAATAAAGGAACATTTCATGCTTAAAAATGTAGAATCTCTTGGTCGAATTGAATTCTAAACTTGTTGAATTCATTTAACCATGGAGAATTTCTTTATCGCGTTTCCTGCAATCAAGTTAGATTTCCTTATTCATCAATTAAGTAGAATTTTCTTATTCCTGAATTAAGTAGAATTTTCTTATTCCTCATTTAGATTAGTTATCTGTACCAAGAAATTACTTCATCCATCCATTATTGGAAAATATGGTCTTAAGTGCTCGGCATTCCACGTTCACAGAACCATGTTGCCATCGGGCAGACATATGCTATAGGATCCCAGTGGAATTATAGTATGTAAAATAAGAGGTCCTTCATAATTTGGACCTAGTAAACTATTCACTGGATTCTTTGTGCTAACCATTACACTTCGGAGTACTAAATCTCCTTCCTTGAAAGTCCTCGGTTTTACCTTTATGTTATAATACTTAGATATTATCCTTTGGTATTCATCTGTTCATATGGCAGATTAGTCTCTTTACCCAAAGATTAAATACAAAGATTCTTTTTTTAACTCTTGATTTAGATCAAATGCATAGGTAATTATACGAGATGATGGTATCTTAATTTTGACAAAAAGCATTTCTTCACATCTGTATGTTAACAAATAGGGCGTATAACCTATAGTAGTTTTAGTAGCGGTTCTGCATGCCCAAAGTACTAATAGTAACTTTTCTACCTAATTTCCTTTTGCTTTGCATAGTCTTTTTTTAGTATGGTTTTATTTGCAGCATTGACGACAACATTGGCCTTTGGATGTGCAACTGAAGAAAAACTCTTGATAATTACATTCTTACAGAAAACTTTGAGAATTCCTTGCTTTTGAACTATATTCCATTATCGAAAATGACCTTGTGAGGTACTTAAAACCTCATTGCAATGTTTTTGATAACAAATCTCAAGACCTTTCTTGATGGGATCTTCGAAAGGGGTTCCGTTTCTACCCATTGGGTAAAGTAGTCAATAACCACTATGGCATAATTTGCACCTCCTTTTTAAATTTGTAGTGGGCCAATATGGTCAATCCTCCATACATCGAAAGGCCACAGAATTGCTATTGGAGTTAATCGGTTTAGTGGTAATCGAGGAACCTTTGAATACTTTTTGCATTTGTCACACCTTTTTACAAGCTGTATGGCTTATTATTGATTTGAAACCAATAGAATCCTTATCTCGTTACTTTCTTCACTAGTTTTATCCCATTATGATGGTCCTCTCAAAACCCTTCGTATGCTTCCCTTTATAGTTTTAATCCATCTTCTAGGTTTATGCATCTTAAATACAGAAGACAATACCCCATCTTATAAGGATTCCATCCGAGATAGTGAATTTCAAGGCTTTTTGTTTAATCTTTTGTACCTTATTTTATCAATAGGCAACGTGTTGGTGATATGATATTTCAGAATGGGAGTTGCAACAACCCTGATTTTCATGTTTACCTAAAAAATGAATTATTAAGTGATAACGAGGATTTAAATATTTGATAATTAAGGAAGTAGATATTTTTGGTGAAGATAATTTAAAATAATTATCTCAACTGAATTTAATAATAGGTTTGAGGAAATTTGGAGATTTGAAGGAAATTTGAGTGTTTAATCAGTTAAAATTATTAAATAAGACGTTTGGGAAATGCGGTGAATTTTGTGGTTAAAGGATATAAATAAATATAAATATGTAGAAATAAAATTTAAGAAAAAATTATAAAGTGGAAACTAAAATGAAATAAACATTTATATGATATTATTGTGTCATATTGCAATAACTTACAATATATATGTGCATAATGGTATTTTGGTGTAAATTATGTTTATAATTATAATATAGTTGTAAAATAAAGTGAAATATGTAAATATTGATGAAAATAAATATTTACATGTCATAAATATTTTTATATGTTGTGTAAATTAAATTGTCTCAAAATAATGTGTTTTGTGCAAATTACAATCTTAAAACGTGGATTTCATACATAAAAATGTACAATTGTGATTTTTTTTAAAAACTGAAGATACAATGTTAACTTATAAAAATTTATGTTTAAAAACGTGTAAAACTATTTTAAATGTGCTTAATAAAATTTTATGAAGATGTTTGATGCTAATTCAACAAAAGATAATGTGAGTTATGCGTTAAACAACACATTCTGGCCTAACATAGCCACTTTGAACCAAAATTGTCATCAGTCCAATGCTAGTAGCCTAATTAGGATAAATTGAGGCCCAAATAAATGAGAAGGATCTGGAAATTTATTTATGGTATGTATCCATCCTCTTTGAACCCTCTTCTCAGAACATGGTAAAGGAAAAAAGAGAAATCCTCCTCCAAAACCAATCCATCACCCCAAATTCAAATCTAAATCATAAAAATTGTTGTAAACATCTACTATATATAGGTATTCTCCCTAATACCATGGAAATATTACATTTTTCTTCTAGGATGCAAGAATTTTACCTTATTTTGATTTTTTTTCTCTTTTGTGTATTACCTTAGCTTGACTGACAAATTGATGAAAGCTCAAATCAAGCCAAATATTCATCTTTATTCAAAAACTTGACCTCAAATTACTATAAAGTATCAAATAGGTGAGTCACCCTCACACCTTCTAGTTCACAATGCTTTATGAGTTAGCACCAAAATGACTAGGGAAAACAAAAGGCCAAAGCTAAGGTGAAGGGGTCTTGAAGGCTGAAGGCCTCTGGCATGGTCAGAACCATTCCTTTAGATAATTGCTTCCACAACCGAAGTTGGAGAGGAAAATAATTCTCCTGCATAAAAGAAAGCCTCTATCGGTGAAACCCAAAGTGAATAATCTTCTAAGTAGTTGTCTTGGAGCATATACAGAAAGAAGCTTGGTATGTCTTTCGATTAGCCCGAAGGAAGTATGCTGAAAAAGCTCAAACCTCCTTCACATAACTATAGCGGACAAGGATTGTATGTAAAAGAAGACGAAACCACAAGCAGTGTCAAAGCTGAAAGCACCCACACGTTCACTTCTCCTGTAGACGACCAAAGCTCACAGTTCCAGAAGATCACTTCTGAAGAACCCTGTAGTGGTACCCAAGCTTCCATCCAAGAAGATATCAAAAAGCCTCTTCACTATGCTTCCATGTGCTCTTTTATAGGTGAGCCGAGATGAAGCCCATAAGAAAAAGGAAGGGCCAACTTGCACCTATAAATACGACCTTAAGGGTCAAGAATCGAGATTAGATTTCTCATTATTAATCTTTTATTTATAAGTTTGAGTTGTAAACCCTAATTTCTAAATCAAATTACGGAAATAAATCTGTATCTTCAATGGCTATCAATAAAGAGATTTATTCAAGATATAAAGGTAATCGAATGGTAATTTCTTAGTTATTATATTATTTCCCTCTTATAACATTGTAGGTTTGATACAAAACTATTATAAAAATAATAATTCGATCGAAACACCTTATGGATGACTCAAAGAATATCAAGCATTGGAATGAGTTGAGTACCTCTCCTTTAGAATTGGTATGTCTAAAACCACATTAATTTATAGCTAAATGGTGGTCTCCTAAGATGATATAGAATAGTGAGAAATTCGCCCCTTCCATACGGTCCGAGAGACTTTTCGTCAACCTAGCCGAAACCACATTTAAGTGATTTACTTGGTAATTTATCAAAGGAGTGTTTAGAATTTGAAAACCTCATACATGGGACTAGTGACCTAACCGAAAGGCTGGCTCCTAAACTAGAAGGAAATCATCTATAGCATCCAATATGTCAGAGCATAAAAGTTTCTTCTAGATAGTCTTTCAAACCATATTCCACCAACATCTGATCATTGTATCTTATTTTCTACAGGGACTACTTTTGAAAATCTGCAAAAGCATTTAACTGGAGCATTTTTATGGAAACATTATCTTAATCCAAGCTTACCATTATAACGACCCAGAAATTTCGATGAGTTGGAAATAAAATTTACTGAAGATTTAAATGTTCGCAATCAATTGAATATTTGGTTTAGAGATTTAAAATCAAATATTGTTTTGAATACGAATTAAAACTTACTATTTAATTCGGAATGATTGGGTGAGAATCATATCTATTGTTGAACAATTGGATTTGAAAATCAACACTGAAATATTGATGGTTGAATTTAAAAATATATGTTATTGGCTAAAGTTTTATTCGTTTGAATATTATAGAAATTTTATTGAAAATGAAGTTGAACATATATATATATATAACAAGCTTAAATTAGTCACGGTAGTTCGTAATTTACGATTTGTTTTGGAATTAGAAATATTATATCAATACAATATCGGCCATTAAAATAATTAATTTTCAAAATTATCTCGATCTATGATAAAAAGAATTTTATTTGAATACGTATAATTAATTATTGTTGTATTTCAAATTTGGAGCCAAACGGAATTGTTTTGGCAGCAGACAAAAATAAAACATTAACATAAATAATGGTAGGAGATAAAAGGAACCCTAAAATATAAATTAAATAAATAGGGCTTCCTTCCCACACACAATATCTAATGCCATGCTCCCCACGTTTTCTTGGATCCCACGGTTCCTTCTTTATAAATTAATGCTTTTTTCCCATTTCTTCAACGCAATCAAAAAGTTTTCCCCCTTTTTCCTTTTAATGGCCAAATCCCTAAAAAAAAATCAGTTATGTTTCCAAATTTCTTCAGTAAGGAATCGAATCCCTGTTCATGGCTGCTGCCCCAAAATCGCCCTGTTCCCTCACCGTTCATCTTCATCATTGCCGCGTCCATCAAAACCACCATTGTCGAATTGCCATCGTTTCTTTCCAATTCGATGCTACTAGAAAACCCATGCCTTGGAATTTGAAGCCCTCAACCCTCTCAACTCATCACCGCTGTAGCCATCAGTCGTCTGCCTTAAAAATCGGAACTTGACCGCTGTTTGCCGAAGCCTGTTTTTGGCTGACGCTGACTGTAAATTTGCATCGCCGTCTCCAGCTAGATTTTCACTCCATTTCATCGTTGTTTAAGGTGAGTGTTAACTCACGATTGATCTTTGTTTCAAGTAGTTAATTTCAGTTTAAGTTGGAATTTTAATGATTAATGGCCTTGATGAATTTTTATTTTTAGCACTTAATTTCAGTTTAAATATACAAATTCAACTGGGTTCCTTTGAAACAATAGCAATACCCGTATCCAATTTGTTACCTTGTTGTGTCGATTTGGTTGCCTTATGTGCTTCATGTTTACAGACCATTTACCGTAGTGAGTTTGGTTAGCTTGTTGTTCTTTTATTACACACATGACTGGCTTACTCATGAAATTGGCTTTGGGGTTGGTTGGGTGTTGTTTGCGTGGAGGCCCGTACATGTATATGTACACCCCGTGTGCATATATATGTGCCAATGGCATACGCAGAACAAGTTGGAGTTTTGTACCGGTTGACTTCGGTTTTGTTGCAACATAATGTCTACATTAACCTGCTGTTGGCCTTTGTTCTTTGATGATGATATAGAAAATATATACATGCATAAAAACTGTTATACACTTATACACTGACCTCCAGTGAAATATGCGTATGCACGGATCGAGACTGTTATATATGTTCACTGTCATGATTGCTAATTTGGGTTTACAACTATGATAGGGGTTGTTTGGTCTTACGGATTTCGTATTTTATTTTATTTTATTTTATAATTGTTGATTTCAGTAACCAAATGGAGGTAACCTAGTTGCTGACTATATCTGTATGATACAGAAAATCCAGAAAAGGAAAACTCTGAATGCTCTTTTCTTTTCCTCTGAAATGATGAAGTTTGGATATTTAGTCTAAATCTTAAGTAGGAAGAAAATATTTCTTTCTATGGTTTTGATTAAGCTTAAGTTATTATATTTTAAATCTTTGTTATCTAGAAAACTAGGTGTCATCATTTCCTTACATTGATCATACATAGTACGCACAATTGACATGTACAGGTTAGTGCATGTAGGAAATATGTGAATAAGTTTGCTTGGAATAATTAAATGGGAAATAGGATGCTTATGTGATGCATTTGGGTGTGTCATTCTTCATACTATAACCAAGTGACATGTAAGTTTTCATGTAGTATAAAAATACTTGGTCTTTTGCTATGGAGCTAGAAATTTCTCACATAAATGGTCAATTGTGCCAATTTCTCTTGAATAAATTACTTCAGGGACATATCAATTTGTTTGTTACTTATAGTTTAATTTGAGACTCTAAAAATAATTTGCATGTAAACTTTATGTTCAGTAAAACAATTTGGTAATCCTATGTCTTGAATATGAAACTCTAACCACCCTTAACTTGACCTATTTTGTGCACTGCTTGGGACACACTTGCAACCATACACCTGCTATACTCGCCAGTCTTACTTGTAAAGGGTTTATTGTCTTGTGTACCTTTCTGGTTTACTGCTGTCACCGAGTTGTACCAGTTCAATATGTGTTGCACCTATGCAGAAATTGATTTTTACATGTTGCATTATTTTGAATAGTTTGAGAAAATGTTGGTGTATACTATATGGTCTGTTGCACACCCTATATTGATGGAAATTGAACATAAATACCCATGTTCCTTGGATCAACTTGAAACAGAGACTAGTTGTGTCAACTTCATACTGTTTAGCATAACTAGGGATGTGGCATTCGGTCTGTAACCGATATAAAAAAAATTATCATTAAGTTAGAGTTAATCATCTCATTTCAGCTTTTATTGAAATTAATTTACCTTAACAAATGATCCTGATTCGTGTATTTTATATTTTTGCATGAAATGCTCGAATCAGACCCGAGCAGTACAGATTTTAAAGATTACAGCTCAGGATTCGAAGATTGACAACATTGGGGATTCCGGAGACGCGCACTCTGAAGATTTTAAAACAGTAAATATATTTCTCTTGTATTTCAAACTGTATTTCTATTCCGCTATATAGAGAAAATTCTTGTATAAATATTTCTGATTTATATATAAAAGTTTATTTTGCTGTTCAATATTATGTTATTGTTTTATTCTGTGTTGATTCTGTGTTTTAAACTCTGTAAGCTAAATAACGAACCGTCGGTTTGAACATTTTAAATTGGTTTAATTACCAATTTGGAGCGGTCAAAAAGGCGGGACGTTACAACCATATTCATAAGAAAAGGGATCTACATGGAATACACCATTTTTAGGTGTTATCCATATTTTTAGATAGCATTTTTGGTGCTAAAAGGAGGGCTTGAACCTCTAATACCTTTTAACCTCCCTATTCAGTAAATCTTCTTTTGAGAAAGAGTATAAATGGATTCTGAGTATAAGAAGGCTCACTATGACACACGAAGGATTACATATTCCTCGAGAAAAATTTCGTATAAACTATAAGATAATACCAACAATTTAGCAAGATACCCATATGGTAAAATAATGTTTTTGAAGGGCTAACCATAAGCCTGAAAGCAAATATCAAACATGTCCATAGTCTAACAACGCAAAGGAATTTAAAATTCCTTCGTATTAACGACAGGGAAATAATAAAGAACTAAGGATAACACTGATTTAGTCTCTGGAGGAAAAGAAGGAACTTCCCCTTCTACCACGATGGAAACCCGACATAGGTAATAGATCGATTAGATCTAAACAAGGATCTTCTGATCCGATAAGACCGGAGATGACCAATATGGATTTAAGGCTCAACGAGGAATAGGTTCCAGGAATGAAATCTTGGAGTATAGTGAACTTGAAAAACGCTGAAGCTTATAACCCAAATAAATGGAGCATAAAACCATTCCATTTGGGATTGCAACCCATCTTTTGCCTATGAAAGGATTTTAGAAAAGGATGATGGTTTGTTTACAAAGATGAAAAATGGTGTTCAAAATTATTCCAAAGGAACTAAAATCGAAGACGAGATGGTAAAATATTATGATGCTTCTGCATGAAAATGGAAACCAAATCTTAAAGAATGTAAGCCTTGCATAATCCCTAAGGGACCCTTGAAAGTGGTGAAATGTGTAGTGAAAACCTTGTACGTAACTGGGGAGCTTGCAACAGCTTTAAAAGAAAAGCATCCACATGTAAAAGCAAAGAGCCTTTGTTGAGTTCAAAGGAATTATGGACCAAACCTCCCGAAAGAAATCTAAGTCAACAAAGGAATTCAACCTAACCATTTCCATTAAGAATATCTATTTACAAACCAAGGTGGAGTTAGATTCTTGGTTTACCAATAAAAAGCCATCAAAAGTTGAAGATAACAAGAAATATACTATTATATTTATCATATAGGGCACATGAAAAAATGATTGTTATTTCATTAGGAAATGGAAACTCCATGATTATGTAAGAAAATACCAAGTGGATAAATAAAATGGAATTTTTTCTTGAGATATGGACAATAGTCAATCCAAAATAAAAAATTCTAGTTGGTTGCGGGTGAAAAGCCTTTCGATTACGGATTAACTTAAAAAGTCCTTAACGTAGTCAAGGCACTTCCCGAAATGGAGTAGGGGTGAGCGTAGGGTATGCTGCCAGCACCCATTAAGTTCCTAGTATACCAAGGTCTGTCTCCCGAGAGAGGGGGTAAGCTAAGAGCAAATGTTCCTAGCTCTAAGCCCTAAATTTATTTAGGCGCCTCCTGAAGGGAGGAGGGTATGCCCGAGGAATGCACTCGACATGGAAAAGCCCTTGAGGCAATCAAAGCTCCCTCTAAGGAGGGATGGGTAAGTACGGGGACATGCACCCTTATCTGAATGAAGCGCTCCTTTCCTCTATACTTTTTAAAGAACCCTGCCTCTGCTTCGGCCTAGCACCCCCGTCTTTGAGAAAGCTTTGGCTCTCTTAGGTCATATTACATATAAGGGAATGAAAGCTCTAAAGGAGCACATAAAAATGTCTGGCCTCTACTTTATAAAAATCTTGAAATCGGTAAAGGATCCACTAAAACTAAAATCAGTGTTGTATTTATTACTTGGGAAGAAGATTTTTGGATTACTATTATTCTAATGCTCGAATCTGGATTTTGGGTCTTCTTAAAGCCGAATAGGGCTTCATTCATATTCATTCCAGAAAAAAGTTTCTGGATTTCTGGTATTCTACTACCCAAATCTAGGTTACAGGTATTCTATAAGCCAATGGTGGCTTCGTTTAATCTATTTTTTCCAGAAGAAGATTTCTGGGTTTTTGTTATCTTATTACCTGAAATAGAGGTTTTGGATTTTCTATCAGTCGAAGGTGGCTTCGTTTACATATGTTAATTTTGAAAGAGTATTTCCATATTTCTGTTATCTTATTCCCTAAAAGGGATTTTTAGAATTTCTATAAGCCGTTGGTTTCTTCGTTTACATTTGTTATTTCCAAAAGGGTGTTTCTATATTTCAATTATCTTACTATCCAAAAGTAATTTTCTGGACATATATAGGTTGAAGTAGGCTTCATTATTACTAATTATCTCCAAGAAACGGACTCTGGAGTTCGACCATTCTAATGATTGGACCTGGGTTTCGGATCCTCTAGTAACGAAAAGAGGCTTCATTCATAAATAATTCCAAAAGGTGGGTTCTAGGATTTTATTAACATAATACTCGAATTTGAGTTCTGAATTCTCTGTGAATCAAAAATGGCTTCATTTGTAATTATTCCTAGAAAAGGGCTTATGGGAAAAAAAATATTCCAATGATCGAGTTTTGGTTTTGGAATCCCTATTATCCCCAGAAAAGTCGATTCATTTAGAAAATTATTACTTTACCACCAAAATTTGGGGTTTTAGTCCTCCCAATACTGTAAGTATATTAATTTTTAAAACCTAAGTCCAAAGACTCTAAAACCAAAGAAGATTATGAGCTTATTATAATTTTTAAAGATTTGGTTTGTTAGTTCATATTATTAACAAGAGCATATAGATTTTGAATGTTTCAATAACCAAAGAATATATTTTTCTCAATGTTCTAAGAGTAAGATGATCTAGAAAGGAAAACAATAAAATTATGTAAATAGTTCAAGTTTATATTACAAAGATTATGAATCAAATGTTATCTACACAAATTATAAGATATTCAAAGTAATACAATAATAAGAACCAAAGCTTTCGGATCTTCTTTATTTGGTTCCTTGACGCTATCAGATCAAAAATGCAGTTGAGAATGGTATATAACACATGCTTGCTACTTCATCTCTTTGTATTTAATGGCTTCGACACCATTCGCAGATTTAATCCAAAGTTCAAAAGAGTTTTCATAAATTTTATTAGCTTCCGAGAGAAGTTTATTGGCCTTTTAAATCAACCTCTCGCTTCTTAAAAGAATATATTTTGCACTGAAGCTTTTCAATTTGGGCCATGTAATTACCAAAAAGACGTTGGATGTCTTCTTTCTTTTTATCCTCAAAATAATCTTTTGGATCAAGTTTCACAATGTCAACTAAGTCTTTTATAACCTTTTCGAAGGATTTACTAGAAATTGAATATTCGTCCGGGGACCTTAGGTTTCGGCAGAAGTTGATTTGGAGGATCGAGAAGCAAAGTTTGATATTCCTCCTCTCATTATAAATTCCGTAGATTTATAAGAAAATTGGTTATCTTCTAATTGAAGTTCTAATTCATAAACTCTATGCTAATGTGCTAGCATTTCTTTGTAAAATCCACCACCGGGTTAGCCCCGACTTGGCGTTTCATCTCTTCTAAGATGTGACTCATTTTAGGAAGTTAATTTTTCCAATCTCTCAATTGAATTTTTATATATGAACTAGAATGTTCTACATTTCATGCTTTTCAAACCATTCGAGGGTGAAGGGTTTACTTTCGAATTTTGATGGAAGACCTTTTCCAAAAGCTTTTAGTTGCCCACGATTGGTAGCTTTGCCGATGGGCTCCATACCTATCTCTTTGTCGGAACTAATGGTGATGGTAGAGGATCCTAATCAGCAAGTACCAAACGCTATTCAATACGCAGAAATAAGCATTTTATATTCATATAAAAACAAGTACACTGATTTTTTTAGTACATTCATGTTCGTAAGGAAAAATATTTTTGATTGCTAATCATATTTTTTGGGAAACGAGATTCATGTTCTAAAATCATTTTGAAATGTTGTATTCTTCTTTCCCTTAAAAGCTCCTTCTTTTCGTCACCCAAGGAGTCAAAAGAAACTTAGGGCATGTCATGTGAAGTCTGTAAATCCTTTTAAAAAGAAGTGTTAGATATTGTCTAATGACATAATTAAAAAAGATCTTTCCAGATACTCTATCCTTAGCTTAATTTTTTTTTGATAAGAATTATCGGGTGATAGGACTACCAGAAGTTTTACTTCCCTATCATTATACGAAAATAGCCTCGATATAATAAAACCAAAATTATATATTTATTTTTATTAATAGGAGATATTACTATTACAAGAGACAAATAAGATTTAAAATAAGAAATATACATTCCATACATGTCCAAAATTATTTAATTCCAAGAAAGGTTTTCAAATTTTATCAGTAAGGAGGAAGGATTTCGTCAAGGATTCAATTTTTCAAGGAAGAGTAAGCCATAGGCTCTATTATTCCTACTACCTGATAATACAGACACTTTGACGAAGGCCTTCTCATGCAAAAGATTCACTTTCATCATAAACAGAATGGTAGAGTCATGATGGTGTTAAACCTAGAACTAATTGTTAACCATATTTTTCGTTAACACTAGAATATAGGGTTATAACTGTGGATTTGGAGTAATCTAGCCTTTAAAGCTTGACTGGAATCACAGTTTCCTTGATATTAGTGTCCCAAGCATGAAGATTAGTTACTCTGCCTTCTAGAGGTGAGTATCATGCTTGCAATGGTTAGGTAAAAAGTTATCTTGGGATAAGGGCTTCAAAAGTTGCTGTTAATCAGAACTAGAATACATATTAGGGGTAATTTGGTAGTTATTTAGAGTGTTAGGGAATGCTAATACTCTTAAGCATAATAGAGCGTAATACAATATGTAGGAAAGTAAAGAACACAACAATTTATGGTGGTTCGGTTTGGGTCGAACCTACATCCACTTTGAAGGCTTTGAGGACTTTATTTATGGTTGAAGGTTACAAGGAAGACCCCTAATTCGATTTCCAAATTAGGGCATAGTTTCATAGAATTGATTACAAGACATTAGAATGAGCACAGGTTGGAAAAAGGTCCCCCAAATGTGACCCCGAGGGGCTTATTTATACAGGTTTTGGACTCCCTTTTGCTTCAGCTTCTCGGCATCAGCTTCATTTTGCTCTTCTTTATTTCGTTGTCGCGGTTTCGGTATCGGCTTCGTTGCTGGTTTCATTGCTTTCTTCTCATAGTATTTGGCCCTAGGTATTTGGTTATGCCTTGTTGCTTATACTATTGGGTGTCGGCCTTGCGCATTGATATCGATATCGAGTCTATTGGTATCAATAGCTCTTCTTTTGCTCTATTATGTTTGTTTCCAACTTATCACTTCACTCCTGAATTTGGCTCCGGCTCATGCCTTTATCTTAAGTGTCCGGTATAGATCTAATTGTTTTCCTTGCTTTGTGTTTGGTATTGTCTCCCCCGTTGTTGGTTCCCAACATTTTGCTCCATCCTTGTGGATTTCTCTGCGTATATTAGATCCATGTTTCCATCTTTGAACCTTTGGTTTCGTGCCTCTCTCTTTGTTACTTTGGTATCGGCTTTCGTAACTGCTGCTTCTGTTGTCCCAGTATCGACCTTATACTTCAAAATGATCTCTCATTTGGTGTTGGCTTTATATACTTGCCTTTTGTTTCGGTGTCGACACCAAGCTAGTTGTCTATTGCATGTTGGTGTCGACACCATACTTTACCCTCGTCCTTTCTTGTAGTTCCGGTATCATTTCTATTGCCTCTTTTACTTTTGATATCGGTTTTGCTCTTCCTAAACCCCTTTGGTTTAGATGCCAACTCTATCAGTTTCTTCTTGAACCAATTACTTTCGGTATCAGTTTCGTAGCTTCCTTTATATGCCTTCCGCTATCGGTGTCGTAGCTTTCGGCTCCAACTCTTTGCTACCCCTAAAGCACTTCTTGCTTGGTTCCAGTTTTGTCGCCTCAAGCCATAGGTTCTTCTGGTTTCGAAGTTTCTACTTCTTTACATTTGATCAATGCAAATTTTGGTGTCAACGGTTAGCCCCCAGGTATAATAAGGCTTTTGTTCTTTAGGACGAAAATCCTATGAATCCTACATTGTCTTCCTAAAAATCTTGAAACATTAGAGAAATTATCAGTTATTAGCTTTGTATAATGCAAAATACTTTTACAAGAAAGAATGCTAGATTTTCTCAAGTGGCGGTATTGAATTCAAACCCCAAGTTATTAACTATTACGAGTTAAATCATATATAATGTGTGAACCCAATAATGTATCCATGTGGCCCCTTATGATGAAAATTCAGAGATCTGGGACCTTTTTCTTTTGAGTAGAAATAGGAAACCTGGGATTTTAATTCAGGTATAAAATATCAAGAGTTCATTCTTGAAAGTGTGAGATAATTACCCAAGATCCATACTTGGATACTTGGAATAGAAACATAGAAACCCAATTTTGAAATAATAGAAATCCCGAAGAATAGATTCAGGAAATTATAACTGAACACCTGGCAAGTTTGCACTGATTTTGCATAAAATACAATAGCTAACATTTATTACATTAGCCACTTGTACAGTGTTTAATATTTTGTTCATATTGTGCCAAGCATTGTTTTGATCAAAACTACGTAGAAGATGTATGTTTGTGATAAAGGTAGTATAATTATTCTAACTAACATAATTTCAAAAAAGCCTCCCCGTATGAGGTGTTGAAAATCGTATCCTTTGTTCTGGAGATAGAAGACCCGAGGTACCAACCTGAGTATTGATTTTAAGAATCTATAACAAAGGTGGTAGTCCCGAACTTCATATTTGGGCATGATAGTAGAAGCTCAGAAATCTTTTCCCGACAATATAGAAATAGAAGCCCCAAACAAAAACCTAGATTTGGGTATTAGTAATAGAAGACCAGAAATCCATCTCTGTTAATAATAGAAGTCCCAATTTGAAACCCATACTGAGGTATTAATAATAGAAGAACAGTACCCAGATTCGGGTATTAATAATAGAAGTATAGAAATCTATCTCTGGCAATAATAGAAGTCCTAAATCGAAACCTAGATTCGAGTATTAATAATAGAAGGCGAGAAATCCACATTTGGAAATAATAGAAAACCAGAAATCCATATCTGGAAATAATAGAAATAGAGAAATAGAAATCCATATCTGGAAATAATATAAATAGAAACTAAAAGTCCACATATGGAAATAATAGAAATATAAAATCGTAAATCCATATATGGAAATAATAGAAATAGAAAATCAAAAATCCACATATGAAAATAATAGAAATGGAAAACCATAAATGCATATCTGGAAATAATATAAATAGAAAACCAAAAATCCACATCTGGAAATACCGGAAATCATTCAAAGAATCATATCCTAATTAGAATTTACTAAAAAATGTCACATTTAGACAGAGTGCCTGAATAAAGGTACAGAAAAATCATCAAACATTATTCAAAGATCATCCATGTGGATAATGTTAAACAATCAAAATATCATTGAAAGTGGCCAAGCAAACTTAAATTATTTTTGGTCTCCTTGGAAGCTCGTTCAGAGAAACACATGGATGAAGGAGTCTTAAATATCCCAAGAAATAATTTTTCGGATGTATATATAGAGGACTGCTTTCGAAATAAGTTAACCCTATTTTGAGCCGATTAGTCATTCAGTAGAAGTTCCGTTCAATTTTCTAGCCATTTGACAGTAGTTCCGTTCATTTTTCTATCCATTTGACCCTTCAGCGGTAGTTCCGTTCAATTGTTTCATCATTTAACCATTCAGCGGTAGTTCCGTTCAATCATCCAATTTATTCAAATGTTTGAACATTCGGCAAAGTAGTTCTATTTGGTTATATGATTCCACAACCATTTAGCATGTGGTTCCATTAGGTCATCTTGCTATCCAACCTTTCAACTAGAAGTTCATTAGGTCATCTGACCATCTAACCATTCAGCTATATAGTTCCATTTGATTATTCGGCTATTACGTATCTAACGTCTAGTCTTATTCCTAACCCATAGGATATGCAAATGAATGATTACTCTCTAAGAGAGCTACACTGATCCATTTATATGAAAAAAATTGCACTTATTATTATTAGGCCCACTTAGGGGGCAACTACTCTAGGTGAAGATTTAAGTATTTGGCCCTACTTAGGGTGAAACTCCACTAAATGGAGATGTAAATATTTGGCCCTACTTAGGGGGAAACCCCATTGGGTGGAGATGTAAATTTGTAGCCTCCCTTCTTAGAAGCTTTATTTGTTGATCCTCTTCTGGAGGCTTTATTTTGCTGCTTCTATTCTTGGAGGCTTTATTTGATGTTGCTTCTCTTCCTGGAAGCTTTATTTGATGTTGCTTCTCTTCCTAATAGCTTTGTTAGTCTTGCCTTTTATTCTAAAGGCTTTATTGATTTTCCTTTTCTTCTAAAGGCTTTATTGATTTTCCTTTTCTTCTAAAGGCTTTATTGATTCGCCTTTTCTTTTAAAGGGTTTCATCAAGAACATGCTCCACACCTTTCATAGAGGCATTCAGATATATCAATATAATACTTTTGACGAGAGCAGTTTATGAAATTTTAAGACAAAGGAGATAAAATTTTATGAAATCTCATTTTGTCTAAGTAGTAATTGCCATTTAATCATTTCTATGTTGCATATTTCTCTGGGTGGTTTCTATTGAAGCATGTAATTGACTGATAACTTTGCCATGTTTTTAGTCATGCATTGCCCTCTTTAAGTGCTCACTTTTGAGCTTCCGTTGCATTCACAAGCTTTAATGGGTTTTTGTTTTTACCTGTAATAGCACTTGGACTTATATTAATATTTGTTTTATTGTAAGCAAAAAGACAAAGTTAAACGACTAATGAAGGTAATCATTTGAGATAGGAAACTTATTGTTAAATTCTAATCCCATGTGGAAGTGTCTTTGACCAATTTGTCCACTGGTCATCCTCCAACCTACTCGAATTGGCTTTCTTTACTTTTTAGCTTGGTTTCTTTTTATCAAATCATGACATTGACTGGTTTTGTGTCCTTCTGTCTTATGATAGGAACAATAATCTTTTTTTTGCTTGACTTTAAAGAGCTATTTGCAAAGGAACTGGAACCAAGCCCTTCTACCTTTGACCTTGCTTCAAGCTTTTCTTCATGTTAAGTATTTATTCCATACGAATGAATCAGTCGGCTCTATAATAGAAACTATTCGAGTTTTCACATCCATCTAGGATAAGCTCCTTCCAAAAAGGGTTTGGTACAAATAATCCTAATCGCACAACTATTATTTTTTCTCTATTCATTGCCCCTTTTACTTTGAGCGACTCGGTATTAAATCTCTTCAGACAGCAGATAAGTGACTCTTCTGGTCCGTGTGATACCGGCTAGATCATAAATGTTCATTTTCGAGTCCTTTTGCACATGGAATTGTGTGTTAAATGTGGTGGATAATTTTTTCCAGGTTGTGATGACCGGGCCATGATAATGTATGCACCATTTGTTGGCTTCTTTACGAAGAGTTGTTAAGAAAATCTTGCATCGAAGTGCTTCAGAAGTGTTACAAATTCATGTAACTCTCAAAGATGGAGAGGTGCTCTTCAGAATCTGTAGTCCTATAAAATATGAGCAGCGACACTTTTATACCAGATGGAACTTTAGCCATCATTATTTTCTTAGAGAAGGAGATTCCCTGTAACTTCCTGTCTTCCGTCGACACTGGGCTTTCGTTTTCTTTTGAATTGATCACCTTTCTAAATGCTTGATTGCTTCTTTGTAAAATTGGATTGTTCTGTGGACTTGATGTGGACCTAGTTTGGCTATTAAACTATCGAGGTGCCATTGATTTTGATTCTTCCTCATATGGTTCTACATCCAAGGATCAGTTGACCGAGTCTTCTTCAATAATTCCTCTAGTGGTATCAATCTACGAAGCCAAGTGTAATATTTCCAATTCTTCACTTGTTCCATTCATTAAGTTTATAGGTTCCCCGGTTTCCAATTTTGCTAAGCTGAAGTTCGAAAGTTTGCTATTGTAACGACCCGCATTCTACGTATCGGAGGATCGTAGAATATTTATTTTATTTTCATACGAAGTCGTATGGTCGCGTAACTTTGAGAAATGACTATTGGGGTCATTTCCCATGTTCACAATTTTTGCCGAATTTTAAATGACCAATTTACCCCTAGAGAATCTTGTTTTGCCTATAACTTTTGATTGGTAAGGAGTTTTGATTTGAAACCACTTCCATTGGATTTAGATGATGGTTTACCTTTTCGTAGAGTGGTCACATTATTCAAACAGACTTGCATTTGGGAGATATGGCTGAAATAAGATTTGGAGATGGAAAAACAACATAATTGGGCTCAACGAGGTGATTAGCAGCTAGGCCCATAACCCATTTCGGGATTAGGATTATGGAAGGGCTGAAAGGGTTTGGAGAAACATTCCCTTTCATTTTTCCAACCGCCACTAACCTCCTTTGAACCCTAACAATGGCCTCTATCTTCTATATCTCACCCTAATTGCTTTCTAATCACTAATTAACCAAAACTACACCAAATGAAGTCAAATTAGCACCAAATTAGGGTTGGAACTGCTGTAGTACATAGAGATCTGTGCCATAACAGTAAAGTTTCAGATTTAAGATTTCAATTGTGGCTAAGGTGAGTGATTTGCACTTTTATACGCTAATTACGGCTAATTAGGGGTGATTAGTGATAATTAGCGAAATTACACATCAGAAAAATATGGAAAAATTCTAAAATATTATTTTATGTCACTGTTGAAAATTTGGGTTAATTTGAATTAAGTTTGCTAATCCTATAGTCAAAACATGCTTAAGGAGATTAAGGGGAAAATCATGCTTTTTGGGTATGTTTGATCTAAAATATTTCATATAATTAATGTTTTAATGTTTTTAATTGATTCTATATGTTGTTACTGCTGTTTGGTATGTTTTGTGATGTCATAGGAAGATTAGAATGGTTGAAAACGGCGTCGTTTGGTGAAAATAGCTTGTTGGAAAAATTGCAGATTTTAAGTTCTGTTAGGAGGAAGACCCGATCCGAACCGATTAGGAGGAAGACCCAATTCGAACCGATTAGGATGGAGACCCGAACCGAACCGATTAGGAGGGAGACCCGAACCGGATAGGAGAAGGAGACCCAAACCGAACCGGATAGGAGAAGGAGACCCGAACCGAACCGGATAGGAGAAGGAAACCCGAACCGAACCAGATAGGAAAAGGAGACCCGATCCGGATAGGAGAAAGAGACCTAAACCGAACCGGATAGGAGAAGGAGTCCCGAATCGAACCGGAAAGGAGGAGGAGACCCGAACCAAACCGGATAGGAGGAGGTGACCCAAACCGAACCGGAGAGAAAGAGGAGACCCAAGATGCAAAGGAAGTCCAAGTAGGAAGTTATCACTCAGGATCCAGATGGGAGCCAACGAGTTAACTTCTAGAATTGGATTTTTGCAGCGGGACGTGTGCAAAGGGGTTATCGATATCTATAACTTTGGTTTACTGTTGAGAGAGGGGGCATGTAGACAAACCACTGGGAAGGGTTATTGGCTATAGACCAAAAGGGCATGGTCATGGCAATTAGTTGTACATAGTCCAGAAGGGCATGGACCCGTCATGGCCCCAAATGGATTTGCTGATCAAAGCGGTGGATATCGTATGCTTTACGCAATGAATGAGAGATGTGAGGATGATTGCTATGTTTGATGTTTGCTATCACCATGACACGCACACTCCCATTTTACACTCTATGTTAGTGTTTACCTTAGAGTACTATACATCTTATTGTGCTAACTCTTTGGTTGCAGGTCCAGGTATGATTATTTATACCTGTTATTGCTTTATTTTGTTGCTATCGCTCGTACCAAACTTTCGTCTGATCCAGAGTTTTATGTCTCTTCTTATTACTCTGGGTGGTCCTAAATGAGCAGACTAGAGACAGATTAGGTGGTGATGCGCTAGTAGTTGTTCGGAGATGAGCATGAGGCTTCCACATACTATATACATATATTCTCCCTGTGTTGTTGATGGTCACTGCTCTGGGCATTAGTAGTGCACCTTCTTTATTTCCTTTTTAAAGAGTATTTTGAAGTTGTAATAATGATTTGGATCATAAGCTATATTTTGGATTCCGCTACTCTAATGGTTATGGTTTAGTTTCGGCTAGTGGGGGGGTCACAACTATCTTCTAAAGCGGACGATGTGCTGAAATCTTGCTCATAATTCTTTCTTAGTCTAACCATCTTTAACTAATTTTGAGAGTATCTTATTATGATGGAATGAGAAATAAGGAGAGAGGTTCAGGCCCTCCTTCTAACGCCAAAATGTTAATGATATTTTCGTTAACACTAGAATATAGGGTTATAATTGTGGATTTGGAGAAATATATCCTTTTAAGCTTGACTGGATTCACCATTTCCTAGATATCAGCGTCCCAAGCATGAAAACTAATTACTCTTCCTTCTAGAGGTGAGTATCACACTTGCAATGCTTAGGGAAAAAGTAGTCTTGGGATAGAGGCTTCAAAGTTGTTGTTAATCAGAGCTAGAATATGTATTAGGGATAATTTTGTAGTTATTTTGAGTGTTAGGGAGTGCTGATACTCTTAAGCATAATACAATATGCAGGAAAGTAAAGAACACAACAATTTATAGTGGTTCAGTTCGGTTTGAACCTACATCTACTTTAAAGGCTTTGAGGACGTTATTCATGATTGAAGTTTACAAGGAAAATCCCTAATTCAATTTCCAAATTAGGGTTTAGGTTCATAGAATTGATTACAAGGCTTTAGAATAAGGAAAGGTTGGAAAAAGGTCCCTCAAATGTGACCCTTAGGGCCTTATTCATATAGGTTTTGGACTCCCTTTTGCTGCATCTTCTGGGCATCGGCATCAATGTGCTATTTTTTTGTTTCAGTGTCGCAGTTTTAGTACCGGCTTTGTTGTCGGTTTCATTACTTTCTTCTCTTAGTACTTGGCCCTCGGTATTTGGTTCTGCCTTGTTGCTTGTACTAATGGGTGTCGGCCTTGCGCATTGGTATCGATATCGAGTCTATTGGTATCGATAGCTCTTCGTTTACTCTATTATGTCTATTTCCAGCTTCTCACTTCCCTCCTAAATTTGGCTCCGGTCTCATGCCTTTATCTTAGGTGTCCAGTGTCGATCTAATTGCTTTCCTTGCTTTGTGTTTGGTATTGTCTCTGCTAGTTCCCGGCATTTGGCTCCATCCTTATTGCTTTCTCTGCGTATATCATATCCATATTTCCATCTTTGAACCTTGGGTTTCGTGGCTCTCTCTTTGTTACTTTGGTACCAACATTCATTATTCCCACTTTTGTTGTCCCGATATCGATCTTATGCTTCAACCTGATCTCTCATTTGGTGTCGGCTTTATATACTTGTCTACTGTTTTTGTGTCGACGCCAAGCTAATTGTCCATTAGATTTTTGTGTCGACACCATACTTTACCCTCTTCCTTTCTTGTAGTTCCGGTATCATTTATGTTGCCTCTTTTACTTTTGATATCGGCTTTGCTCTTCCTGACCCACTTTGGTTTCGATGCTATCTCTATCGGTTTCTTCTTGATCCATATACTATCCTTATCGCTTTTGTAGCTTCCTCTCAATGCCTACCGCTATCGGTGTCGTAGCTTTTCGCTCCTACTCTGCATATCGATTTTGCTACCCCAAGAACTCTTCTTGCTTTATTCCGGTTTTGTTGCCTCAAGCCATCTGTTCTTCTGGTTTCGAAATTTCCACTTCTTTACATTTGGTCAATGAAAATTTTGGTGTCAACAATAATTATTGAAGAAAATTGTTGCATTATTTATCTTTCTCGTTAAAAATCTATCTTTAACTTCTTTGTTGTAAGTTTGTTAGCAAACAGGAAAAAATATGGTTGTCATTAAGAATGTGATCGAAAGATGATAACATGACAAAAGAGAAAAAGTAGACACCTGTGTGGAAGGAGGACAATAAATAGTCATAGGCTCCTTGACCTTTTAATTTTATGAGGTTTCATCCTTCCTATCCATCTAGGAACCACTGCAACCACTTCTCGTAGGTCCAAAATGAAGATGGCCAATTGTAGATCCCACCGACAGTCGTATTCTCTAGAACAACTACTTGCTCTTCAAGGTCCACCTTAATTGATGGAACTATAAAGGATAGTAGAGCCCTTCATCAGCTTCCTCCACTTTATGGACCTCTTCACCATGTAGAAGTGTTGTTGATGAGGCCTAAAACATTTTGACCATAGGTTTTGGGAGAATGTCAAAATTTAAGTCCAAGCATTTTCTGATGTTTCCAGAGTAGAGCACAAGTAAAGTAGTCATGAAAGATTCCTTAAAAACTCTATCTTAAGAGTGGTCAAAAAGCATATACTTTCCTTTTTGCCTTCAAAAGGGCATACATGACCTTCCTCAGATTTTTATCCTTCGCTAAGGATATCTTTGAGGGAGAGCATTCCTCTTTTAATGACTTCTGTAAAGATGATCACCCCTCCTCCAAAGATTTCTTCCTTCCAATTATCTAGCAGTGCTCATCTTTTATATCCTCAAGTTCCTCCTTTAAAGCAACATTTTCATCAAGGATGTCCTGAGCAGTTGATTTTTCGGTGGAAGCCTTATTAGCAGCTTCGGTGATAGCGGTAGCCAAAGAGGCATTCTTATTCTTCGGTTCTTCAACCTCCTTTCTAAGATGTGAGGCTCCTTTTATCGATACAAAGGAGGTGCGGTGGGAGGCATACCAACTCTTCATAGCAGAATTCACAGAATCCAATAATGAATCCGAGATGAAGCCATAATTGTCGGGATTAAACTCACGAAGGTATTGGAATGAGGATGATTAACATTTTCAATGACTCATAGGTTTTTGTATTTCAAGTCAGGAGGGAATTCCAAACCAAGGAGGCATGAATTCTCTCTTATCTTGATCATGTGGAAGAGCTGTTTGTTTGGTCTGACCACTATATCAACTCTTACATCCCACGGAAACAAAATTAGAAAATTGACTCTTTGGTAAAGCAGTCTAGCATAGAGTACACCGATGTTGGTCCCGATAGAGATGTTGACTACCCCTACATAGATAATATGGAAGTTGATTGGGCGCTGGATGTCGAACCAGAAAAAAGAATCGTGGATGACTCCCATCAAGAACATCCTCTTGCGCAAAACCTACTTGAATACAAGAATGAGAAACATGTTCTCCTACATAACACTTTAAGGTACATCATTCTGGGAGCCACGTTGTGTCAAAATTTTTCTCTATTCCTCTACTCCAGTGTGTAGCTCAAGACGACCCCAGGCGAGTACTACAGGAAGTGCATGAAAGCGAGTGCGATGATCATATCTAGGGCCAAACTTTGGCAAAGAAGATACTTAAGTACAACTATTTTTGGCCTACTATTAACTGAGATATGGTTGATTATTCATGAAGCTATGATAAATGACATATATTTGCTAAGACTTCAAGAGTTTCACCAACTTGGCTCGCATAGATTATTAGTCCTCGTCCGTTCACAATATGAGGAGTAGACATTATCAGTAGCCTCACGATATCTAAGGGTGAAAAGCAGTATGCAATCATGGTAATCGACTATTTCACGAAGAGGGACCAAGTTAAACCACTAACCAAGATCTCGATAAAGCGGGTGATTGACTTCATCGTCAAAAAAGATATATGTTGGTTTGGACCCCCCCCCCCCCAGGATTCTCATAGCTAATAATGGGACCCAGTTCGATAACTTAGAGTTTAAAGACTCACGCCAATATCAATAAATAGAGAAGATATATATTGCAGTTGCACACCCATAATCAAATGGATAGGTTGAATCCATAAAAAGGATTATAGAGTCCACCTGAAAAGGAGATTGGAGCAGGCTAGAGGCAAGTGGGTTGATAAGCTACCCTTGTCCCTTTGGGTATGTCGAACGACCCATAAGTCAGCGAGTGGCCATACTCCATTCGCATTGTCCTACGGCTCCGAATAGTCATACCAATGGAGCTTGAAGTCACCTCCCACTGAACGACGTACTATGATCCTTTGACTGATAAGGCACTTCTCTTGGAATCTCTTGACATAACGCTGAAAAGAGAGAGGAGACTAATTTGCAGGCTTTAGCACATAGACATCGGTTCATCCGATACTATAACAGGAAGGTTCATTCAAGAACTTTTGAACCCAGCAACCCCGTCTTGAAATGTGTCTTCCCTAGCCCCATCTATATGGACCAAAAGTTGGACGGACCTTATATTATTCAACAAGATTTAGTAAAGGACAAGTTCAAGACTGTTGATGACGACTGTTGACGTAGAAATTGGTCCATCTACGACCAACACCTAAAATCACATCACAGTCACAGAACGCAATAAAGTAAAGTGGGACATAATATTTTATAGTGGCTCAGCAATCGCGCCTATGTCCATTTAATGTAATCACTCTTCATTTATACTGCTAGATTATAATCTATAGTTGATTTGTATGAAAGACAAGTAGAGAAAGAAGTCAAGTTTTCTCCAATTTAAATACCCTTGTGTAGGAAAAGAGTTCGATCCCTTGTTTTTTTTACAAAAATCATGTATTTATATGTAGTCACCATCCCAGTTCGACTATGACACGTGGGGCCTGATCAGATGTGTTAGGGTATTCTATTGACCGTATTTTAACCAGAAGAATAGGCCTCTAGAAAATATCAGGATCCAGGTCGGTATACTCTGGTTCGACATAGTGGAACCCAACTTACCCGAACCTGATAATATATGAAATATGGGAAATGACGTGGCATGCCGAACTAGCCTGTTCGAACCGAGAATACCAGACCGAAGTTAAACAGTAAAGTGCTTGATAGAACCAAGCCTCACCGATCTAGAATCCAAGTGTTTGAAACATGTATCTTTGAGCGTTTCATCAATTCTATTATGTATATTCGGATTCTCCTAAGTCTATGTCCAAATACTAAACATGTAGATAGCCGTAAATCCAATATGCACTACAACAAATTCACCCTATAACGACGGTGCAAAACCGTTGTAATATCATTTTACAATGGTGCCTCCACCGTCATGTATGCAAAAGTTGTAGTATATTCAAATCTGTTACAACTTTTCTGCACCGTTGCAACACCGTTGTAATAGGGGTATTTAACAACAGTTATTTACCGTTGTAATAAATTTTATTACAACTCTAGTTCTCTGTTGTTGTACATGCTTTAGTAAAGTAAGAGCATACGTATAACAACTTTTGTCACCGTTGTAATAAACTGTACTACAACTTTTATCCCCGTTGTTGTATATATTGTAATATTGTGAGATCATAGATATAACAACATTTTTGCACCGTTGTAATAAACTGTATTACAACTTTTATCCCCGTTGTTGTGGATATTGTAATATCTTGAGATCATAGATATAACAGCATTTTTACACCGTTGTAAGTTCCTTAATATTACAACATTTTTACATCGTTGTAACATGGATTATTACAACATTTTTACATCGTTGTAACATGGCTTACTACAACTTTTTTCTATTGTAATTTATATAAATCTGACTAGTAAAACAAATTCATATATATTAATAATAATATGATTCACATTTCAATGCAACAAATATTACTACACAGAATCATTCATATATATTACTTGACATAATATTCGATCAACATAAAACAAACGTACGTAGTACATGCATCACCAACTTAACCCGTCACCAAACGCATAACCGTTTCAAAATACATATGATCTAACCCAAAATATACATAAGAAAGATGAAGTTTTGTCTACAAAAGGTTGCATACCCTACGAAAGCACTCTAGCTGAAGGCAAGATAATTTTTATTCTAGGCCACAGTCGATCCAACAACTTCTCCAATAGTAGTCATTTCGGGAGTCGGCCTCCACAAGAAAGCTTCTGCATCCACCGCCACATCAATCCAAATTTTCCAACCTTACGTTCCAATTTTTTTAAAGTGCACCAAAGCTTCTGGATCAGTGGATGCCAATCTTCCTTCAGTAACTACTTGTTTATCCCAATTCAGTATTTTACATTTTCTGCCCTCATTTTCTTTAGCGTGGTCGTTTTCAGCGTGATTTCCAAATTGTTTATACTGCTCAACCGGTCTTCTACCCTGTTCATTTTCAGCTTTCTTTCCACTTTGTCTGGTTTGTCGAGCGGTTTTGCTGGACTCATTTTCAACTGCTTGCATTTCATTTTCAGCTGCTTGCTGTGCAATTTGTTTTTGTTGAGCTGTCAAGTTATTGCTTCCACGGTGTGACTGCAAAAATAATAATGATAATAAGTTTAGTATAAAAATATTGTGAATAAACTAAAAAATGACTCCTTTATTTACCCAGTGCAAAACTCAGTACAAAACTAATTGAATAAAGTGGTAAGTATTAATGGTTACTGGTTTAGCAGATAAAAATTTGAACACAAGCAGTATATTAATTAACAGATTTTCTCTTATGTTAGTTAAACTCAAGCAGTATATTAAACTCAAGCAGTATATTAATTAACAAATTTGAACACAAGCAATATATTAAACTCAGTGCAAGACTCCCCCTTTATTCTTTTCTCTTCTGTTTTAGCATATAAATATTTGTACACAAGAAGTATATTAATGGTTACTGGTTAAATTAACAGATTTGGATCCAACTCTTGACTTATTTTCAGGAACTGAAGAGAACAAGACTTGTTCTACAAACCCCGAAATGAAACAGTTAAGAATAATTAACAGATTTAGTGAAAATATATTTACTTCATAGGTAAATGAAATGTATTTGCATTCCATTATTTACCCAGTGCTGTCACTCAGCAATGTAACTCACTAACAAAATCGCTGAAGACAAGTGAATTCAGGAGGATGAGAAGCAGACATGAGCGATTCAGGTCTTATATATTCTCCTAAAAACCATAAGAGGTCATTTAAATGATCAACAGAAGGTCAAGATATACAAGGTTGAGAAAATTGGGAATGCACTGTGTGCATGTACAGTTCTGGTCAGCTAAATCCTGCATTTTTGGAATACTTGGGCACCATTATCGATGTATGATCATGGATATTATCATTGTATAATCAAGTTTGGGAGAAACCTCAATGACATTTTTTTTTTCATTTTGTACATGTAGCGTATTGTATCCCTCTCTCCCCTTTTTTTCCATAAAAATAAAAACCTGCTTGCAGTGTAATTTTACTCCATTTCCATTTATTTATTTTTAAAAATCTACCTAAGCCAGTCCAATTCTGGATCATTATATAATACATATATGTTGATGTGGACTTTAGATATATGATGAAGTGGCAAAGCGACAATATTTTGCTTAACACGTTATTTGCTTTCACCGATCATTTAAACAAACAAATTGGTGCTGCAAGTTAAAGAAAATCGATTTTCAATTACTATGAAGTCAAGAGGATTACTCTTCTTAATTAATTGTGGTAATACTGTGGAGACCGATTCAAAAAATCTGTTGAATTGACCGCAAAGATGAGAGCATTGAATTTGTAATCTCAAAATGAAAGTGTTGAAAGACGTAAGCAAGGAGAAGAGGATGAAAAAACTTGAATTTTTTGTGCTTTTTTGGCTTTTCTGAATCTGTAAAAATAAAGTGTTTTGAAATTCTTTCCAAACATTGTAGATTTAAGGGAGATCTGGTATCCACATAAGACAGTGCCATATTAGGGGCTCATTTTACCCATTTCTCAATTTACCCAACCCCCGTCGAAATACCTTTTTAACAATACCCAACCCCCCTCCATTTACTGTCCTTCACCCAAAAATTTCACAGCCCCGGTTACAAGCATTTCAATGTTCACCAAACATGTCACCAAAGAATTAAACTTGCGTTGTCAAAAAAAAGTTGATGCATTTTAATAGCAATATTCCAATTCCGTAGATCATTAAATGTTACATCTTTCTATTAATTATACCAATAAAAAAAGAGTACCTGAGGCGTATTAGGATCAGGAGTTGCTGGATTTCCCGCATTAGTTGCTTGCTTTTCTTTTAGCTCCTGTAAAGATTGCATGGACTGAAAATTATACTCAACTATAAATACATATATCAGTTCAATTATATAAAAAAAAGTCCCCCTAAACTATAAATTACTTCATTGTATACATTCTGTTCCCATCACATAAGCGTCATCTACTGACAATGACGCTTATGAAGTGGATGGTTTGCCGCTGGTTCACAACAAGCATCATACATTGGATTCTACCTTCAAATCAAATATTAATCATTGTAAACTTAAAATATCAAATTTATCATGTTAGATAAATTCAAAAGAACCCATAATGAATACACATCCGCTACGTCACCTCATAATTGACTTCGTGTGTGTCCTGGCATCAACGCATATTTTTAAACAGTTTACCGGTTCTTAGGGATTTTTCTAAATGGTTTAGTTTATTTCGAAAGTTTGAATCCTTCAAAATCACAAGTTAATGCAAATCATCGAAAATGCTCGTTTTGACCATGGGCTCTGAAAGGGCTGGAAATTTCTTATCACTCCTTTGATTTTAAACATATTGCCTCTATGAGGTATATAAATATGAAAAAGTTCATGAGGGATTTTAAAATGATTGAATGAGCAAGGAGGATCCAAAATATATAGGCTATATACAGGGTATGGTTCATTGTATATACATAGGTTATATAATATTAGCACAAAATAAATATGATTATGGTCGTATAAAACTAGCACAAGTGGGAAGCCATAAATTTAAGAACAGTTCATTTCCCTTTCAGATGATGGTTTACTACAGGAAAACAGGAAAAAATTTAAAACTAATCTTAAAACTAATGAATTTGGCAGCAAACTGAGGGTAATAGCCACACCTTCTTGCGACAATAACTTGGTTTCTAATTAACAGGAAAACAGGAAAAATCGCCGTTAAAATAAATTTCTAATTAACACTTACCATCAACATTGAAGTAAGCTCCTGTACTTTGTTCTCCAAGCCACTAACTTGGTTTCGCAATGCATGTACTTCACCGGATGAGTTACCCCGAATACGAAGCTGGGATGGAACAATCCCAAAACCAAGCCCTCTTACACGTCCTCTATGTTCCTGACCAAAAAGCTTCGACACGCCATCTTAAGTAACTAATGTTCCTCCCTAAGAATCCTGACTTGCGGCATTATGATGCTCTGTTATCTTAGACTACAAATTCAAAAACAACCAATATTTAGAAATTAAAATTAAAACTACATTAACAATAGCAACAGTTTCGTATATTGTATATTTGAACTTTTTCTTACTATGCATTCGGTAATAACTGAATTCAGAGGTTTTCCATCTTTTCTAGTGTGGCCTTTGCACCACAATTCGTCTCTAGTGATACTAGATGTTGCCTTTTCCTTTTTCTGCAAAAATAGCTTAATTAACAGCTTAAAAATGTACAAATGATAACAAATAAAAATTGCTTTAACAATATTTTTTTACCATTTCATCTTCCAATCTTGCATAACCTTTTCTGCACATGGTGTGCGGAAGTTTATTGTTTTTCTAATACTTTTGAATCTTTGGCTTGTTGCCTATAAGATCAATTAAATAAATATGATATAGGAAAATGTAATATATTTAACAGTTACAATCAATCAGACAAAAATAACCACCTCAAACTTTTCTGACAATTTTTCATTTACAAAAGCATTCCACTCGTCAGCGCTCTTTATATTAAACGGTTTTAGGCCTGCTAAAGTATTGGTAGAGTCAGGATTTTGAGACGCTTTTTTGATAACTGCAACTAACCTTGATTTCGACTCCTTCCATCGCTGTCCTATTATCATTAACAAGTAATCCTTATACACTATATCTACCTGGAATCTTGACTGCATCCCAAAAAAAACGCAGATTAGTCTCTAACAGTATTGCAAAATGCAATGTTGTACCATAGGCATGTGCATAATGCATATTGCACATAGAGAGAACTGCAACAGTTACATAATATTTTGCTTTGAATGTTGAGACATATAGGTACAATAACATAGAATCAGTTTAATTAAAAACAATCGAAAGCCATATTTTATTATTCACTTGCTCATGTTATCGCCAACAGGTAGTATATATAAGTCAAATATCAATACCTGTATACAAGTCCACAGATCATTCCTCAAATCGTCATCGACTTTTCTCCATGAGGTAATGGTAAAAGGCACCATCTCCCATGCTAGAGTATCAATATATGACGATAAAAGTTTGGAATTATTACCTATTGCTTGTCCGTGTTCATTAAATTAAACTTCCGGCTTCTCATCCGGTATAACAGCTAATGATTTCAACATCGTTCTGCCCCTCTTTTTCTAGTTTGCGTCGATATATTACCTTCAGTAGATTCCAGTTGAAGTTCGTTTGGACTGGAATCTGAGGTGGCTGTAGTTTTTTGGAAGTTTAGTTGACGGACAGGGGCTGTTCTGGGTTTGTATTGTCGAAGGGGCTGTTACTGGAAGGAGGGGGCTGAATCTGGTTTGTAGTGTCGACGGGGCTGTTACTGGAAGGAGGGGGCTGAATCAGGTTTGTATTGTCGACGGAGATGCTACTGGAAGGAGGAGGGGGCTGCATATGTTTTGTAGTGTGGCCAAGGTTGCTTCCAGTTTTACGAGGAGTAGTGCGTATTGGGTATTCAACATGCTTTCGAGGAGATCTTATAGCAATATTTAAATCACGAAGCAACGGAAGTGGTCCATTCGGATGATCGCTGATTCTAATCCCAACCATCATCTCAGCATCAGCATTAGCAGCTGCAAGTGCAGCTAATTTTTGCTCCTTTGCTTCCTACTTTTGAGCTCTAAAAAATAAAAATCTTAAGTTAGTTTTCAGTAGTTAAGTCTTTGTAACTGTGGTGTTTAAAAACAGACAAGTAGTGATAAAAGAGGCTGATCTAGGCAACTCAAAGTATGAAATAGGCAACATCAAAAGTTATTTTTAGATATCAAACATCTACATTAATAGATACAAATGTATGCCCGCTAATTATAATAAATCAACAAACAAAAATAAGCAATTGTTAAAATAGGTGTTATAGTTGTAATCTAAAATATAATATATTTACATTGAAAAATAATACTGGATTATAGTTTTAATCAATGCAGGACTTTGCAAGGTATAAATACACAAAAGACTGAGGCCATTAACAATGCCAGAGTTATGAATGTATTACTTTATTCACTTGATAAAAATAAATTTTCATAAATCATGTTATGTTGAAGAGCTTATGATATTTGGTATACACTTCAAGTTACACATGAAGATACAACTATTATTAGGCAGACAACGATTTCCAAATTACAAAGTCAATTTTCATCATTCAAACCGAAGACAAATGACTCTATCACCAATATTTATGGAGGAGTTCAAACTATTCAACATCACCTCATTGTACTAGGATTCAAATTCACTAGATTTTATTTAGTTACAAGAATTTTGTATTTTTGACTTCTAATTGAGAAAAAAATATTAGCAATTGAAGAAGCCAAAGATCTTTGTCAACTCAAAGTTAAGAATAAACTGCAATTTGTTATCATATGAAGCTAACTTATTGGCAAGCAAACATCCGACCAAATAAATATAACATTTCAAACAAATGCTGCCACTTTAACTTAGATAAAAATGAAATAGTTCTCACTGCAAAGAACTACTAGAATTTAAAAAATTTAGTAAAATTATTGGTCATGAGAAGAGGGGAATTCAAAACAAGCGTTAATTAACTTCTATGCAAATGGTAAATTTAGGCATATAAATAAATAGTGTCCATTGCTCAATGATAACAAGAGGAAAATCAAGTTTCAAAATTTTAAAAAGAAGAACACGATTTTCAAGTGATTTGAGATGATTCTTTCTCTTCATCTTTCAAAAGTGACAGGATAATGATTTTGAACAAGCCAATGCACGTTTCATGGAAAACATCGATGATATACATCTTGAACTTACTTACGATGAGGTTTAGAAATTAATATTAAATTTTATGGCAATGCTTGGAATTAGATTAATCGAATAAAGAATATAATGGAAAATTAAATAGAGCATAATCAGAAATTGAAATGTTATTAGATGAGAAAACTATTTTAGAAGAGAAATTTGAAATAATTTAAAAAAAGTGTAAATTTTTATCATATCAAAATGCTGGATTACTAAATGACTTGAAAAGAAAATTAACTTGAATTCTGATAAAGAAATATAGAAAACTAGTATTGATATGGAAAATACAGAAATTAATAACCTTAATACCAAGTTATAAAAATTGTAATATTTTGAAATTAAACAAAGAAAGAAAAATGTTAATTCATAACTAAAAACAAATTCAAATTTGGAGCTTAGCAACCACAATGGTGCATAAACAAGTTATTACGAAATTTCATATCCAAATGGGTCCACCAGTCAATATGACAAACAATACGGCCACGTTACAAAATTCTATCACTCAAGCAGTTTACAATCAATAGTTTTATTCTATTCGACTAATCATGAAATTTAAACTACCAGCAACGACTGAGTTTTATTCTACTCGGTCGATTCTCATAATGAGCTATTCTATTCAAATTAACTTAGCAGTATTTTTTTGGCCAAATAAATAGCATAGATCAAAGCATATGACTTAAACGACATTATTATTAAAAACAAAGTTATCTAGAACCTTTCTGTTTTAAGATGTCATAAATTCCTTCTTGATTAAATGTAATAATCCAGTATTATTTTTTGTAAAGAATTCCACATACAAGACATATACACATGTCTTGTAAAGTCAAAAGTCATGTGTATGCAATTTGTTTTTAGTAAAGTCAAAATAAGCGACTTGTTTTTAAATCAAACTTTATACAAGACATATACCTATTCAAAAGTCATTTATATGCAATTTACGTTAAGTTTTTAATGATTTTTCTGCAATAATGCAATGCTGAATAAATATCGACATTAAATTTGAAATTTTAAAGCATTTAGCAAAAATTACATAAATATATGCAATTTTTTTCTATAATCAGGTTAATGTCTGCAATTTTTCAACAAACTGCATATGTTCCTAAAAGTTTTGCTGAATCTTGTTTTTTCTATTCATTTTTGTGTAGCCTTATACTTTTCTAACATAAATACACAGATGTTTATAATTAAAATGAATTAAGTTCAGAAGTTTGGTAGTATTTTACGTTTATATGTAATTTTTTTTGTTTGATGATTTTCGAAAAAGATGGACGTAATATTCATATGTTTTTCGACAATGATGTTTTATGTATTTTGAAACTTAACGAAGAACTTATCCAAACTGTCTCTCAAATTTATACATAAAATATTTCATTTGATAATTGAGTCAAAAAATTGTATTTTAAATTTAATAATTGAATCAAAAAATTGTATTTTTATTAATATTATTAATTAGGATATATTGTCTCGCACGGGAATCAAAGACAAATACAAAGGTGCATCAATTTGTAATGAAGAAGAGATACATGTGTATCAAAATAACACACCTAGAAAAATTAAAAGGCAATTTACCTATTTCAATGGTATTTGCAAAATAAATGTATGTAAACATATTTTCTGAATGAGTAATAATGCTTTATAATTATTTAAAAAATACACAGTTTTGCAAGTTATTCAAAAATAATCTAGTATAAACTTAAATTTATACACATTCAAGGAAAACTCTCGCTTTTACCAAGTAATTCAAAAATAATCTAGTATAAACTCTCGCTTTTACCAAGGAAAACTCTCGCTTTTCTTGTTTTCTCACACCCAAAATCAATTCAAGTGGAAGGTGAGAAATAAAAACTGAAATTCCTTCCGTTTTTAATTAATACTGTGAATGTTTTTTTAAAAATATCATATGTGCATCGATGGTCGAATACCTCAACACAACGTACCAAAAGAAACAAAATAAGGCTGAAGTAAAAAAAGCATGTGGTAAAAAATGCATATGTAATTTGAATACCTCTGCATCGTTTAGCACCATCTTCATCGTCCATAATACAAGATCAATCTTTCTCATTGACCTATAAAAAAACATAACGATTTACAAAGGATTATAACATCACACTAAATATAGCACTACTTTGTAACAACCATGTACAAAATAAAATACACATGCAAAGAACACGTACAATAGAAAATAAAATCATTTTGATACACGCTAAGATGTCAATCTATATCAGATTTTTTTTAACCATCTAACAACACATTTTATGGTACACATGAACATGCATAAAATAAAATAAAAAACAATAAAATACGCTTATAACTTACCAAAATACCATTACAACCCTCCCTTATGTAACTTTCATCTCCATTATCTACGTCTCTATCATCAAGTTGTGACTCATCTAATGGTTTACTAGTAGATTCTTCATCCTCGTCGTATTTTTCCAATTCATGAAACCCTCTAGAGGGTGCTCTCAACACAACATACCAATTTGAAGAACTACCTTCTGTAGAGAAGAAAACTTGAACCGCTTGTGTTGCTAAGATAAATGGGTCGCTTTCAAACTTATTTTGAAATTGATGCAAATTGACCAATGTAAATCTATCTTCAACTTTGACTCCACGATACATATTTTCCCAATCACATTTAAACAAGGCAACTCGAAATTGATGATAATCCAACAAGAAAATCTCACGCAAGACCCCTAATATATTACTTTTTCAATAGACCCATCTACACAAACAGTACTTTCCTCAATGGAAACACCACTATTTTGTGTAGCCTTCTCATAGTCTTTCGTATGAAAACGTCGACCATTAACAATATAGCCAGAATAAGAAATTATTTGTGAACGAGCTCCGTATGAAAGCCGTTTTATTATGCTGCTGACATTGGATATACATCTATCCTCTCTAACCTGGACAAATACAATACATTAATAAAGATTTATGTTGATCTATTACTTTCATCATTAATTGTTTTTTAAGATATAACAATCAACCTTTTTTCCAAACCAAAAACTAATAGTCTCCGATTGCAATTTTGACAGTTCCAAATCGTCTTGTGCAAGATGAGGATTCAAACATTTTATCTCCTCTTTGTGCATTCTGCCTACATAAATGTAATTAAGGATCTAATTTATTTTGTATGTCATAGTTAAGTTGGACTTATACTTACTCTAAATACAGCTCTACTTCTTCCGTATTAAAAAAACGTATCGATGAGCAGCATTAATCACCTCCTCATCGACTGTAGTAGGTTTTCCTTTGGAAATAGGACGCCCCTCAAGTATAAAATCATTTTGTTCCACTTTATTTCGGTTTTTCCTCTCTCCAATTTGTAATACATCTTTAATATATCCAGAGCAATATTTCATACATTCTTCGACAACATAGCGCTCAGCAATGCACCCTTCAGGTCGTGCTTGATTTTTAACATATCCTTTTAATATTTTCATATATCTATAACCAAAATGAATAAACAAGTTACTTTCATAACTATATATACTTTTAAGCGTCAATTATTTATAATAAATATTACCTCTCAAATGGATACATCCATCAATATTGGACCGGCCCACAAATTCTTGCTTCTTTCCCTAAATGTATTGTTAAGTGAATCATGATATCGAAAAAGGAAGGGGGAAAGAACCTCTCTAGATCACATAGTGTTAATGCAACTTGATACTCCATTAATTCTAGTTTATCCCTATCAAGCACTCTTTGGCATATGTCATTATAAAATGAACATAGTCGTAGTAGTGCATTCCTTATCCATGTAGGTAGAAGTCCTCTTAATGCAACGGACAATAGTTGTTGTATCAATACATGGTAATCATGAGACTTAAGGTTTGATATCTTTTCTTCTTTTGTAAAACGTTTTCCAATATTTGAGCTATATCCATCAGGCACTTTCAAGTTCTTCATTCTACTATAAAGGATCTCTTTTTCTTGATCGGATAAGGTGCATGGTGCGGCTGGGAGCAATACTTTATTTCCCATGTCTATAGGATGCAATTTTTTTCTAGTGCCCATTGCTTCTAGATCTTGGCGTGATTTGAGGCCATCTTTTGGTTTTCCTTTGATATCAAGCAATGTACCAATAATACTTTCACTAATATTTTTCTCAATATGCATCACATCTAGATTATGTCGCAAAGGAAGTGCCTAAAAATTGACAAAACACAAATAATTAAGAAATAAGTAGCAAACATGAATGGAAAATGAAAACCAATGTGTTTCTAGTTAAATTTCACCTTCCAATAAGGCAAGTCAAAGAAAATGGACCTCTTCTTCCACATTTTACATCCTTTTTTCATCATAGTTTTCCTTTTCCTTTCACCTTTCTCTTCCTTTTTTAATTTTTTCCCCCAATCATTAATAATATCTTGAACATCATCAAAAATTTGAACACCAGTTTGTATCTGAGGCCTTTGTCTATTCTCTATAGTTCCATCAAATAAGTTTTTCTGTTGACGATACTCATGGTTAGGTTCAAGGAATCGTCTATGACCCATGTATGCACACTTTTTACTAAATGGTAGCCATATTGAGCAGGTATTGACACCACAAACATGACATGCTTTCTTACCTTTTACAGTGCAACTAGCTAAATTTCCGTAAGTTGGAAAATCATTGATTGTCCACATAAGAATAGCATGTAATCTAAATTCACTACGACTGTAAGCGTCGTACACTTTCACCCCTTTATCCCACAATTTTTTCAAATCTTCAATAAGTGGTTGAAAGTATACGTCAATGTCATTTCCCAATTGTCGTGGCCTAGGAATTAACAAAGATAGCACCATATTATCTTTGTGCATACAAAGCCATGGAGGAAAGTTGTAAGCAACATGAAAAACTGGCCAACAACTATATCCACAATTTCAATCACCAAAAGGATTAAAGCCATCAGATGCAAAGCCAAGTCTTAAATTTTATGGATCAGAAGCAAAAGAATGATACATTCTATCAATCGTAGCCCACTGAGTAGAATCCACTGGATGACGCAATTTACCATCTTCACTCTTATGACTGCTATGCCATCTTAGTTGTTTTGATGTTTCTGGGGATGCAAACATTCTTTTCAGTCTTCGTATCAATGGGAAGTATCTCAAAACCTTTATAGGTATTTTGGTTTGCTTCCCATCTTTAGTAGTCTTGTTTTTTTTCCAGCTAGACTTACCACACTTAGGACAGAAATCACTATTTGCAAGCTCTTTTCTAAATAAACAACAATCATTTACACATGCATGTATCTACTTATAGCCTAAACCAAATGAATTAAGCAACTTCTTTGTTGCATATGTAGAATCGGGAAGCATGTTTTCTTTAGGCAACATATCCTTTAGAAGTTTAAGAAGCTCTGTAAAAGCCGTGTCTGATATACCATTTCGTGCTTTATGCTTGAAAAGAAGTACTGTAGCAGCCAACTTTGTGTGGCTTGCACAACCGGGATACAAAGGAATTTCGGCATTCTCCATCATTTCCTTAATACCTTCCCCATGTCTTTCTTCAACATTGGCTTCTACCTCCTCATCATAGATTTGCGCATCAACATACATTCTATAAGTATCAGTCTCACTTTTATTTTGTGATCGCCTTTTTTCTCCATGAAAAATCCATATATCATAGGTTGGGTCCATTCCAAAACAAATCAAGTGTGACACAACTTCCCTTGATGTTTGCCAAATTAGATTCCTACAATTACGACATGGGCATCTAATTTTTTTCGGGATTCCCTTCACTCGCAACATGCCCATATACAAAAATTTCCACAGCTTGCCTATATTCGCTAGTCATTCTACAAAACAAAAAGGTATTAATACTCATTCTTAAATACTTATAGTGTGATGCTAGGGCACCTCGTTTTCTTCTTGCTAATACCAAAAATTTATACTACATGCTTCCTACCACCAAACTCATTCATAAATACTTATATTTATTTATAATGGTATTAGGAAGCACATAAAATTTATTGTACTTATTATTTTTATTCGTGGTATTAGTAAGAGAAAAATGATGTGCCCTTAGCATCACACTACTTATAACTATGGAAGTAACAACCAAAATGATGAAACCTTAGTAGATTGACCCATGCTTTGTCCATCTTGGTAAAACAACGCCTCTAATTTTCGGACCTACTGGAAATGATCATATATGGTTCAACAGTTCATTAATGAATTGGTTAAACTTAGTAATGAAGTTGATAGTTTTATACATCCATATCCTTATTCTCTCTCTCTCTCTTTCATATCTCATTTCCAAATTTAGTAACGATTGTTTCCAAACTTAGTAATGAAGTTGATAGTTTCTTATTACTGCTCTGTTGTTTTTCTCCATGGTTTATGTTTATTTATATTTCTCTCATTATCAATCTAGCTCATGTCAGTAGACTATAACTAACATAACTGGAAAGTGTACGCAACGTACATCACATACTAGAGATAACTCCATGGCAAACAACTCATTGATCATCCTATCTCCACCTAGATGACCAGCCCCAAGGATATACAAGCATACTTATGCTACAGGTGTATTTTCAGTTTTCAACTAACATGCCTACAACATTCATTTGTTTATCATGGACTTAGGCCGTTTGCATTTGTTTATCAAGCCCAACAATGTTTATACATATTTGCCTGTTTAGGCTGTACGAGTACCATTCGATAATACAAATCATTTCAATTTTTCTTCCTCAATTATTCTATCTGAATTGCATGTTACAACATTCATTTTATCATCTCAAATACGGAAATCATCAAATATTAACTGTAACTAAAATTATCATACTTGCATATGTTTTTTCTAGTTTCACCTGGCTACTCAGTTTGATGCATGGAGCATCCTATTAACCCAATCGTAAGGAATGTTCCTTTGTTCTAAACTTGCAAAACCAAACTGGGCAAAAACAGATATGTCTTCAACATGTCTCATTAAATCACTTAGTTACTATTTACATTGCTATATCTAGACATATTTCCTTAAATCTTTGAACTATTTTTCTAGGCTACATATTTTAATATCTAACTAATTCAAATGAAAATTTGTATTAATTCTTCTTTAAATTATGTATTTTTCCAGTTGGTTCTTTATGTAAATAGCTTTCATGTTGTCGTCCAAAGGTAGGTGTGAGCCAATAAGCAGTCTATTTCTGCAGTTAACTAGCTTTTATGGCATTGTCCACGGCTTAGCTGTGCACGAATAAGCAATCTATTTCTGCATTAAGTGGATAGTACATGGGTTAACTTCAGAGGCCTCCACCTATTACGATCTTCAACATCATTTGGCAACTTCAAGTAATGAAATAACCTGTTAATTCTTCCCACTAACATGCCAGGGCAGCCGGGTACATGCTAAACTAACATGCCTACAAGTTTCTACTTAATATATAGTGTGACATATATTCAGTTTTCAACCTGGTTTAAGGTCTTGCCAATTACATATATGGTGTGACATATATACATATATTACCCCGTCTTAACAGCATATACATATATGAACCTGGTTTAAGGTCTCGCCAATTACATATACATATATATATATATATATACGTACATGTATAGGTGTATATTTAATAAATGATTAACCAGTATTAACCCATGCTTTTTGTGGTTGAACTTAATCATGACTGTATACAAAAATAATGTTGGTATAATGTATATATATTCCAGCCTATAAAGTCAGTAATGTAGTACAAAGTATGAAATGCAAGCGAACAAACTTTGGTCATTCTAACATTCTGGTCGTTTACGGCAAATACCCAAACCCGTAAAATTCAAAAAGTCAATATCATAATCTAAATATACAAACTCAACGTATGACCAAATACATGTTTATACATATGCGCACGTGTATATGCATATATATGATCGAATTTCATATTTCAGGTCCAAAACGAGTGTGACTGCAAATTGACAGGAATTACAGTTGGATGAAGAAATATGGAGATGAAAATAAACAAATAATAAATGGATGACAGGATTTGGTGAGATCGAAGAAACATAATGGGTAGTAAAGAAGGGAAAAATAAGCAGCAGTGGAAATGTAGATGTTTGCCATGGTAATTTGTCAAGAAATGGACAGATTAAGAAGGAAATGTATAGATAATGAATTGTTATGATTTCACATGGAAACTAACAGTTTCAACACAATTAATTTTTACATCTTACACTAAAATCTGAACTTTATAATAGTTATTCCAAGGATAGAGTCAACAACTAATTCATCTCTATGACTTCCTCAGCTTTCCTTAGCATAAATATAAATAAAATAAGTGATAATACAACATACCCTATAAACTTGCATCAGTTTCTTGGTCATTAATGAGGTTTGTCATCAAATTATATACAAAGTTCAACCTAAAAGGAGCATTGTTACAATCAATATGACACAGTAGCATGAGCCAAAAAGTTGGTCAAGCTTTGCATGTGTAAGGGATTGGATACATGGAAAATACTAACGGGGAGCGTTCTCATGATTATCAGCGAGAGGGAAACAGTAAAATTACACGAATGCAATAGCGGAGGGGAACAGTAAAATTACAATCACATGCAATTGAAACAACGAATAAAAATTTACCAGCGAGAGAATGCAGGCAATATACGTAGGCGATCGAGCAGTGGACGACAGAAATTGAGAGCAGTGGCGATTGAGCAGCGGCGATCGAGCAGTGGCGATGTGAAGTGGAGGAGATCGCTATGCCACCTGATTATCGAAAGGGGAATTAGAGTTTGCGGTGGAATACGATGGAAAAGGAAATGTACTGTGACCGATGGAAAAGGAAATGTTGTGAACGGACGGAAAAGGAATACGATGGAATACGATAGAAATGTTGTGAACCGATGTCAAAAGGCACAACGTTTCATCCACACAGTGGGAAGATTAATTGAAGAACCGATGGAAATTTTGTTAAGTGTCAGGGGGTGAGAAAACAGTTTGGAGCTGAGTTATGTTCCACTATTCTCAAAAAACGTTTTCAACATTATGCTTTGAATTGTGCCACATTTCAAATTAATAATTATTATTTAGTCTTAGTTATTAATTATTATATATTGGTATTTAATTTTTATTGTTTATTAAAATCTTATTTATTATAAATGTTATATTTATTGTCAATATTTTTATGAATTATTATATAATTTAATTGCCAAATGTTAAATATACTTTGTAATTAAAATTGTCAAAAGCGGCAGATCATAAGCAATGCCATGGACTACTTACAACAATAAGTTTACATGCAAAAAAAAAAATCTATCAAAAGCGCACAAACGATAGCGCGGTTGTTAACTGCTGAACAAACAAATTTGCCAAAATTATATTTATTAAAACTGCTGAAATAGTTACTACCAAATCAAATGTTACTTATTAATAATAGTTATTAATTAATTAACTTTTACATATTTTCTACTTAGTTGACTATAATCGAGAGTAATACTTATTACAAGCTTATGTTACTATTAATTAATAAAGTAGCTAGTTAACATACATTAACTATTAAAAAAATTACTACTTATTAACTATTAATTATTTAATAATAATTAACAAATATTATTGATTCCCAAGTTTATTATTATTATTAATTATTATTATTAATTATTATTATTAAATATCAACATAATTAGTTATTAAATATAGATATTATAAACATGAAGTTTGCACCAGGCATCTCTATTACAACCAATAAAACGAGAAGTTGTGATATATATGTTTATTACAACAGTGATTATTTCACAGTTGTAAAAAACATTTATTACAACAGTTCGTTTTGCACAGTTGTAAAAAAACAATTATTACAACTGTGCTTTACGCACCGTTGTAAATTTAAAGTTGTAATATGGTGTTTTTGTTGTAGTGATGTGACTGTCTTGAAACAAGGTAGGTTAACACTTGCCCTTCCTTGGCCCCAAACATGTCTTTTTGTGAAAAAGTGTTTCGAAAAATCCAAAAGTCCATAGTAATCCACAGAACCCCGAATATAAATCCAACATTCGAAAACTAGAAACCCATGATCTTGCAAGATCATAATAATAGGAGACCAGAAATCCATGGTCGCACAGGACCATATTAATGGGAAACCATATTGCTCCTTATTGTATTAAAAGAAAGCCACGATCGCCCTATATTGTATTAAATAGAAAAGCATGATCATTCTGCATTGTATTAATAAATAACCACAAATCCAGAATTCCAGTGAAATACCACGATCTCTTAGGATCCTAATAAAATATAAAACTAATATAATCCGACAACCTCTCTGGATCGTAAAGAAATCTAAATCCAAGATAACAATGGCCTCGCCGGGCCTATCCAACGTGAGTGTAATCCGTACCTACGAATAGACAAAGTGAACCATTCTGCCAAGTCCTAACAAAATCGTTAAGCCTCTTCAAGCATAGTCCATGCTTGGAAAGTCATACTGAGTATAGTCCACGGTCGAATCATGATTGTGCTATTTTTCAAAATCCTAAGAAGGTAGTCAACCTTTTAGACATATTCCATGTCTGGAAACCCATGAATAGATCATCCTACCAAGTCCTAAAGAAATGATTCGACCCTTCAGGTGTAATCCATACTTGGGAATCCATTTCGAGTATGGTCTATACTCAAGCAATGACCAAGCAGTTGCTAAATCTTGAGAAGACGATTAAGTCCCTCAAACATAATCCATGTTTTAAAATCCATAATAGTTACAAAATCAAACATAATACAATGGTTTATTACTGGATGCAGAGCATGCCTGGGAATTAAACCCATATGTATGTAAGTTAGCTTGGTTGTTTCATATTACAAATCATAAAGCGCGTGGTTTATTGTGTGCAAAGACCATGCCTAG
The DNA here is from genome assembly GCA_030737875.1 of Allium sativum. NCBI lineage: Eukaryota > Viridiplantae > Streptophyta > Magnoliopsida > Asparagales > Amaryllidaceae > Allium > Allium sativum. The sequence goes on along the minus strand of CM060910.1, from coordinate 193,924,444 downwards.
GATTTCTCTAGTTCTCGTACATGGGCAAGCAGACGTAGCCATTGAAAAGACTTAAACAAAAAAAAGAAAATATCTAGGAAATTTGAGTTTCAGAGGAATCCAGATCAATTGATGATCAGTCCTCGTAAGCTTAACCTTGGCCACTTCCCTCTCCAGGGAGAAATGATGGTCGTGCCCAATCCGGGAATGCATCCTTAATATATTGTGCCATCTCTCTATGCCATGTACGCTCTTTGATTATGTCACGTAGATGCTTATAGTCGTTTATAGCATGACCGCCCATCTCATGGAATAGGCAGTGCTTTTCAGACTCCTATTCTCTCTGCGTTGGCTCCCTCCTGGGAGGTTTTTGAAATGGCATAATTTCATGTATATCCAAATAGATGTACATTAGCATGGAGTTAAGTTCATTGTTTTGAGAGAATTTAGGTTATCTCTGTGGTTGAAACTTTCGAATATTCTTATCCTGGGCTTTTCCGTTGCCCTTATTTTTATTCTTTTCGTACTCAAATGGTCCTTCGCCCTTAGTCATACTGATTTTTATAACTTCCTTCTTGATTCTTGCATCCTCTTCGCGTAGGAATTTATCTTCCTCAAAATAGAACTTGCGAAGGTCCCTCGGCAAATTCGTTATGAAGAAATCTTGACAATGATTTATCCAAAATGATGTATACAGCAACCAACCGTACCATAGATGGTTCGAATGAATCCACCATGCAGTCGCCGCACTGAATCTTTCCAAGAAAGATCGTAGAGTTTCTCCTGACCTATGCTGATTGTTGCAAGAGTTATCATGTTTTTGGGCCTTACGAGATGGACCCTAAACTATCTAATAAATCAAACAACCAACATTTTCTAGATATTGATCGACTCAAACTCCAGCTACCTTAACCACGTAGTGGCGACAATAGTAAGAAAGAGAGGGAACCATTTGGCTGTGACATTCTCCGACGTCGATAATACTTCCATATGGTGCACGTAGCACATCAAGTGCATGGTAAGATGCTTCCTACCATTGTACGCCTCCAAGATAGGTAATTTGAATGATGGCGGGTTACAGGAGTTCTTGATATCCCATGTGAAAGGGTTGTGATTGATGTTATCCACATCAGATTGAGGTGCCTCGCCTCTCATAAAGCATCAAATCACATCTGCGAATCGATTCCCATCTCCAAGTAATTGTTTCCAATTATCCAAACCAATGCTGGTGCCCCTAGCATGAATCCTACAAAAGTTGGATGCCTATCTACGACATCAAAGTCGGTCTCGACCTTGCCACCAGCATCTGGTTTGACATAGTTGAACTGGGATAATTCGACATAGTCTAACTGAACTCCTAGTGCATTTGCACCTCTTCTATCACCATTATCGAGATAATTTTCCCCTGCTCTATCTATCTCGATATTTGAAGCTAGTGGAATTGCAACTGCTACCAAACCACTCTATGGCATATTCTCTAATCGAGTGGGTGTTGCATTGCTATGTCCAGCACTAGCAAGTGATCCTTGGCCGCCTGGCCTTCCAAATCCGTCGACTTTTATGAGAAAGCTGACTATCATCTACTCTTGCTTCTAGAGGAGTTCATTCTATCGCTCCATATGTGGCTTTAAGCATTCAAGACCCTATCCATTTCTTCTCCAGTTAAGTAGATGGAGCAATCAACATGAAAGGAAGCCTCCTGACTTCCTTTATTTCCAATGCTTGCATCTCTTTCCTCTACAACACGGGGGAAAGTTTCATCTTCCTTCTATTTCACCATATTTGAAAGCTTTGATTAATAGCAATATGAATTAAGTAGAATAAGTAGTGTTCTGCCTTCCTGGCATGTCAAAATGTTAACATAGAAATTGGTTCATCTATGACCAACACCCAAATTCATTCCACAGTCACATAACACGATAATGAAAAGGGAACACAATATTTTATAGTTGTTCGATTATCAGGCCGACGTCTACTTAGTGTAATCGCTCTTTTTGATTTTACTACTATATTACACTTTACAGTTGATTTGTCTGAAAGACAAGTAGAGAAAAATGTGAAATTTTCTCTAATGGCAATATTCTTGCATAGGAAAGGAGTTTGGTCCCTTGTTTTGTTTTCCAAAAATCATGTATTTATAGGTATTCAGCATCTCAGTTCGACTAGGACGTGTGGTGCTTGATTCGATGTTGTATAGTTGTGGATTGATCACGTTTTAACCAGAAGAATAGGTCTATAGAAAATATTAGGATCTAGGTTGTTATTCTTTGGTTCGACATATTGAACTGGACTTTCCCGAACCAGATAATAAACGAAATATAGGGGATGATGTGGAATGTCGAACCAGCCTATTTGAAATGAGAATACAGGACCGACACTCACCGATCAGAAGTGAAATAATAAGTGCTCGACCACACTGATCCTCACCGATCTAGAATCCAAGTGTTTGAAACATGCATCTTCAAAAGTTTCATCAATTATATTACGTATTCGGTCTCTCTCGAGTCTATGTCCAAATCCTGAACACTTCAATAGCAGCAAATCCAATATGTGACTGCCTTAAAAAAAGGCAGGTCAACAACGACCGACTCCTGAGGGCATGATATGTTGAGCACCTACGGCATTATTTGACTTGAGCTTTTATTTCTGTAATTTCATAAATATCATTTAATTTTCATACTATGTATAAGGCGTGACTCGGTGATTGCCATTTTGTCATAAACAAAAACTCCCTCTATGCTCTATGGTTGTGTATAATAATGAGATTTAACAATAATATGGCTAACTAATATGATTCGATCATCCTACGCTAAAATTTTAATGAAGGAACAACTCATTCACTAACGATGTTCATTCACTCATGTTTGGACAAGCTTACTCAACTCTGTGACTAGTCAGACAAGAGATAACAAAGTTCGAGCTTGACTTAGACACTCGATAAGGCGACCCTCACTTTAGAGACAACACCCGAGTGAATGTGAAACAACCATTCGCACACTCAACTCTAATTTTCATGACTTGTGGGAGAGTACAAAACAATTAGGTTAGCATGAATAATGCACCATGATTTAAGACTGCTTAACCTACAACTCTAACCCGAATTAGCGGCCGAAGAGTACAAATACTTAAGGATCGAACATCCAATAGACTTGGTTTGTCCCACCAACAATGGTGGCATGAGTGTAGACTTACAAAATTAACTTCGAACACACCCCTGACGAGACACGTGATTTAAAGTAGTGGGGGCATATACACTACCTTAAGCCTAGAAAGCATGCTCATTCCGGGCGAGACAGCTTATGAGTTAACTACGACATAGTAAAAAGTTTAATCACATGTACACAATGGAAAGCGGAATAAATTTGCAAACAAATGGACTACTTTATTTATTTCGAAGATTTATACAAAAAAACAAGTCAAACATGCGAGGGGCGCATTTGCACAACCCACAACAGTCCAGCAAAATAAAAATTCCAAAAACAGTAGCCATTGGGTCTTTGGCTTTTTCTTCTTCTTCTCGATCTTTGACTCTATGAGAAAGCGCTTCTGAAACTTCTCACTGGAAGACTCCTCAGCCCCTAACATGAGTTGGTCATCTTTTTTCTTGGAATTCTCTTCTCAAGAAGAGAACTTGGCTTGTTCGGTCGGTACCTCAACTCTACGAAGGATGATTTGTAAGGGATCGATCGAAATAGGCCGTGATGATGACTCGGCATTAAGCACGATGATTTTCTCTTCCTGGAGTATTTTTAACTCTACCTTTCCCAAACATTGAATTTTCCAAACACGTTGTTATAATTTGCATTTTAAACGCCATCGGCGAGAGCCTTTTTCTGTGCAGGTTCTTAAGGGCGTCAATCATACCATCCTCTTTGGCTGCATCATCGCCAGGAGAACCTCAGGTTTTGGCATCACTTTTACTTCTGGTTTGGGAGAAGTCATGGCTAGCGGTGTACCTAAGCAGGATGAGCAACGACTGCCGGTCTTCATGGGATAATGGGTCTCTAGACTGGAAATGTGGCAACTTGGCGATTGGACATGATAATTTTCTTAAACTGAGGAGAATATTGAGGAATACCTTTGGGGGAGCCATCCCGAGGATTAGCAAGAGTCTTGATCTCAGGAATTGAAAATAAAGACTTGTGCGTGCAAAGGCCCAATTTGTCTAGGTTATACTACTCCACTCCCTCGAAGCCTTGAGCTAAAGAAAGCGGTACGACTACTCCCACTCTAAGTGAGTCCCATAATGGATAACCTGGGTATTGGATTGAGCGGAAGTTGTATCATCCTTAACCATGCTGGGTTCCCCCTCAACAATTGATTTTCCTTTAAGCCAGATTTTTTTTCTTCATCCTCTCCTTCTAAAGTAGCCATTAACCTTGGAGAGAACTTATGGATCATTTCCCTTTAGAAATTTGGTCACTAATTCTTCTTCATTTACCCCTCCATCTTCAAAACTAATCTCCCCTCCTCCAAGAATCGATCTAATGTGTCTTTTGGGTTCTGTTGGTAATTTTGGACCCATATCAGATCCCGATACTTGATGACTCGAGAATAGAAAGTCAACTTGGAAGATGAACTCTCCTCTATCTTCTCCGCCTTAAGCACTTTAGCATTGAACTCCTGAATCTCTTGTAACATTAGGTTTGAGAGTTAACAGTAGACTCAGGGGCAACATGAACATTTTCTTCGGCTTTCTTCCCGGCTTCTTCAGAGTCCGCCAATTGGGCCATTAGCCAAGAATTTTCCTGGTCATACTACTTCTTCTCCTTCTTTAATGCCTCATTCTCTCCTTGAGAAAGATATTTTCCTGCTCCATGAGTTTCATCTCATCCTTGACAGACTTAGTTTTGAGAGACCACAAACTGAGGTCACTATTAAATCTTACTTGAAGCTCGTCAAGCTCACCCTTGAACTTCTTATACAAATTTTTTATGGCTGTGAGTTGAGTCTCGCAATCAGCCAGATCATTCTTGATATGCTCTGATATGCTCCAAGTGCTTTACAAAATTTCCTTGTAACAACCCGCATTTTACGTATTGGAGGATCATAAAACATTTTTATTTTATTCCCTGAGGGTTGGATCATTCTCATCTTTTGATATGTTGCTTATGGGGATGTGAGACATGTCCATAATTTTTACTAATTTTGTTTGTGACCATTTTGACCCTGTAAGTCTTGCATAGGGCATAACTTTTGACTTAGGTTGAATCAGAGAGTGAGACCTATTCCATTGGAAAGGAAATGGTGATTGCCTTTCCGTAGAGTGGTTACATTAAAGATTTGGCTCAATGGTTTAGGAGAAATCATTGTTTTAAAGTTTTTCAGTTGGCTGTCCAGGTTTTGGGAGCCTAATAGGCTAATTTTGGAGAAGCCCATTAGGGAATTGGTGGAAGCTATAAATAGGGTGTAAGAGATATGGAAAATGGTTTTAGTTTTCCATTCTCTCTTTTGGAGGCCTTGTGCTCCTCCTTCCTCTAACATCTTTCCACCATTAAAAATCCAAACCCAACGAGGGAAATTGAAGATCTACACCATTGGAGGCTAGATCTACGTCAATTGAAGCAAGGACTCCTCTGATCAAGGTGTTTGGTGTGAGGTGCTTGCTGTCGGGTTTCCTATTTCATTGATTTTTGCTTGTTTGGGAGAATTGGTGAGTGGTTTACATCTCTCACATGAACTCAATGAAGTTTGTAAGTGATTGATCATGTTTTTCATCATATTTAAGTGTTTTACCTTGGATCTACATCATGTTTAGTCCATGTTCACATGAATCACCCTATGATCTCATCAAGTAAGTTTAAATCATTGATTCTGTGTTATTCCATATGATTATACAAGTTAGCTCTTTAGTTTTTTTTCATATATTCATTCATGATGGTTTTTGGAGTGATTGTGCCTGACTTGGGGGAAACTATTGTTTTCATGTTGTTAGCAGATTCATACCATGTTTTTAATCATATTTGATGGATTAGACAAGTTGATTTCGTCGAATCTAATGTTTGGCAAATTTTTGGTGGAAATCAGATTGGAATTGGTGAAGTGTAGGTTTTGGGTCACACGCAGGGGGTTTCGCACCTAGAGTAATTTCTTAGAGGATAAGACAGTAACAGGGATCGGTCGCACATAGCAGAAGCGATCAGGGTCGGTCGTGCAAGTGGAAAAAGCCTGGGGTTTTGGTTTTAAGAAGCTGGTGATCGGTCGCTCCTGGTGTTGGGTCGGTCGTGCATTCCTAGATGGTTGTTTGGTTCGGGCGAGGTTGGGTGATGGGTCCGAGCGAGCCTATGGGTGAACTAATCTGGTCGGTCGGTCATCTACTAGTCGTGGAAGGATGAGCTGGTCGGTCGTACATGTTTTAAAGCATAGATGTATGGTACAACTAACAGTGGTCGATCGAGCCAAAAAGTACGAGTCGGTCGCACCATGTTGGGTTAGTCAGTCGAGCAAGACAGGGTCGGTCACATAGGGTCATTTTCTGAAAAAGTACGTTTTTCGGGTACGACCCGGGTTGGAAGAAAAGAGCTTGAAAAAAATATTTTTCGGCGGCAACCCCCCGAACCCTACTCAAGCCACAGCGCAGTGGCGTAACTTGGCTCCGTGATGGTGTGACTTCGAAGTAAATTCAAGGTAGAAGGTTTGAAATGTTGAAAGGTGTTCGTTGATCGGCGCAGATCAGCGAATGAGGTGACAACTCAAAGGTTGTGAGTTGGTAGATAATGGTTGCTCGAGAAGGTTGCTTGAGATAGGAAAAGTCATCGGGTTGGATGACTAGAGATGTGAAGTCCAAGAGATTATCGTTGTCGTAAGTTCTAGCAGGCTCTAAGCAGGGGTACGATAGAGACATCTAAAAGACCGGTTGTAGGTCGAGTACCCTGGGTCTTGGGGAAAGGCCTAGTTGTCAAAGTTAGACATTGTCATGGTTGGACATATGGATTTATGCTAGAACTGGGGTTACCATTAGCCCTTGACATGAGGCAAGGTTGGTCGTCATACGATTAACGATGGTTTCAAAGCAGGATTGACGGTGATAGCCAGAGTCAGTCATGGATGTTTGGTTGTTCTGTTTGTACCGTCTCCTTTAGGTTATCCAACGTCGAAGGAGATGTCCCTTGAGTGCTTGTCTTATATTAGTTTAGGCCTCTGGGGCTTGTGCTTGAGGGATGTTGAATTCGATTAGGACGGTTTACATGAGATATATATAATCTAGATGTTATGAGCGTTTGCCATGATTGGATGGATGTTCTGGTTTCCATGAGTGAATGGTTGGATTGTTTATCATAATGGCTATCACTGTCCGATATGGGGAAGATATGGTTGAGTTCTTCTCTGGTGTTGGGTAGTGGTTGGTAAATTTACCCATTCTCATATACTTTATTAATGAAGTTTGTTAGCTATTTTATCGCTCACTTGGACTGTTGTCTGACTCAAGGTTTTGTGTTTCGTCTATTTACCTTGGGATGTTCATCCGGTTGTGGATGGGCAGACTTAGTAGAAGGTGACAGGTGATGCTTTAGTGAGGACGATGATGCCGATCGATGGCAAGCAGGAGGCTCACGTACCAGTTTTACTACTGTTTAGTATTTCTATTTCCGCTGTTTGGGTTGCTCTATGAGTGCTGTAGTGAGTCCTTATGTACATACATGATATTTCCTATGATGTTGGATTACTCTTTCAGGATATTGTGAAAGTTTGGAAAGTTTGCTATATAATGCTTCACTGCTACTACATGTTGAATATGTTCTATTATATTTTATTCTTGCGCTGTGAGTTATACGAAAGGTTCCAATGTGTCTACCTACCTTGATTATCGTCCATAGCTGCCGTGCACACCTTTCATGGCATTATTCCTCTTGTTTAGTGCGGGGGCTATGGGTGATCGTCACATAGCTTATCATTAAAGAATTTATGAATTGGGTGCAGAGCGGGTAAAAGTTGAATTCGAGAGAAATAATGACGAGGAAGGCTTTCTCCAACTCCTTTCTTTGCTCATTGGTCATCTCCTGCTCCTGGGTAAGTGCACTTTAGGGCTCTTTCTCTCTTCATCCACTAGGCACGACAACCCTCCATCCCTTGGGAAATGAAGGGCTGGATTGCGGAGCTTGTGTATTGGATTTTGGGGGATCGTGGGAAGACCATCTACATCTAGTTGAGTTTGCATATAATAATAGCTACCAATCTAGCATTAGGATGGCACCATACGAGGCGTTGTATAGTAGATTGTGCAATTCTCCAGCATGCTGGTTAGAAACTGGAGACAAGTTGATATTTGGACCAGAGATGATTAGAGAGACCTCGGATTGTATTGAGATCGTTCGGCAACCAATAAAGGCGGCCCAAGATCATCAGAAGAGTTATGCTGATAAACGTCAAAAAGATTTGGAATTTGATGTAGGCGATATGGTTTTCGTGAAGATTTCACCATTGAAGCATATGGTTCGATTCGGAAGTAAAGGAAAGATTGGCTCCTAGGTTTGTTGGACCATTTCCGATAGTCGAGCGAATTGGAAAGCTCGCATATAGATTGGATTTACCGAAGAAGATGTCGACGTGCATAATGTATTCCATGTGTCGTTCCTACGGAAGTTTGTGCACGATTCGAATGTAGTAGTATCTCTAGAGCAATACGAAGATCTTGAAGTAGAGACCATGATCGAGAGACCTCGTAAGCCACTTCGTGTAATAACCCGGAAATTCTGAGCCAATTTAAATTTTTTATTTTGGCAATTTTGATGAATTTTGAATATTTAAAATAAATTATTTTAAATAATGATGACGAGAAATTTATTTTGAATAGAAATAGAAGTATATATTTATTCGAATAGTCGTTAGAATATAATTATTTATTTTTAATTATAAAAGGAATTGAAAATGGCGCGGTAGTTCTATAATTCGATTTCAAAGTTCAAATGAATGTACAGGATTCAAAATAAACCGGATTTTGGCGAAACCAAAAATATTAGAATCTATTTGAGAATATCTTTCCAACGAATCCGGAAAATTGAAATTTCATAGCGGGAATCAAAAGTTATGTCCAGTTGAAAATTCAGAATAGTCGCTATGGAATTCTAGCCCTTAAAAATGGAAATTTTGCAAACGACCTTGGTTTTCGATGAAACCACTTTTGTTGGATCCGTGATATCAAGTAATTGTTAGGTTTCAAAATTCATAATTTTCTGAATTAATATGTGAGCGTGGCAAATTTAAACGTGTTTTAACAGTTTAAGTCAATTTTGATCGACCAGAAAATAGCCATTTTTCAAACAGTCTCAGAATTTGACGAAATTAGTTTTGTTAGGACCGTATCGTCAATATGAAGCTAGAAATATTTTTTCTGGAATTTTTAGAGTCCGCATGTGGCCCCGATAAATTGAAATGTGCGTTCAAATTCAATATATAGAGTTATATTTTGATTTTGACGGAAACTGATCGTAACAGCCGAATTGGCTTACCGTACATATCCCATTGTGTTCGGAATAGGGGTAATTAGCTAGGGACGACAGTCGGTGGGTTCGATTTCGAGTTGAAAATAAAAAGTTGCATTTTGAAATTAAATAAATAAAAAAATAAAAACCCTCTCTCTCTTCCTATACACTATCAGCCCCCTCCCCCCCACCTTGACCGATTCAAAATCAAAAAAAAAAAAATAGGAGGCAGGAGCCGTGCTCCTCCCATCAGCGTGCCACCGCGCCGCAGGCACGGCCACCCCCTCTCCTCCCCCTTCTCCTCCTCCTCTTCCTCCATCTCCTCCGCGACTCCAGCCCCTCGCCTCTTCTCAAATGCGAGCCCCACATCGAGACCCACCCCCTTTCTGAAAACCGCCACCCCCCCTTCACCTCGACCTCCTCCTTCAGTCGCCCCCTCCTTGCTGACGCAAGCGCCTCTTCCTCCCCCCTTAACCCGACCAACACGCCCTCCTCCTCTTTAAATCGCAACGTCCCTTTCTTCGTCGAGGTCTAACACTCGAAGACACATCAGTCGCCTCCACAGCCATCTCCCCCTTCGCTGTAAGTTTATTAATTTTAATTTATTTTAAATATTTAGGTTAGTGTAATCGATTTAATCGATATAAAAATATGATTTTTGTAAATGAAAATATACATTGTTTTACAAAGAAAAAGATTTGATTTTCTTATAAGAACATTAGCAAAAAGATTTGATTTTTAATTATGTAAGTAGCTTTAAAAAGATTTGATCTTTATTAGGAAAAGGTTGGATTTTTAGAAATATAAAAATAGAATTTTTATAATAGAAGTGAATAGATAAAGAGTCGATTTTTATATTATAGAAAGAATAAAAATATGATTTTTATATTTTATAGAGAATAAAAATATGATTGTTATATTTTAGAAAGAATAAAAATATGATTTTTTATTATGTAGAAGAAATAAAGATATAATTTTTATATGATGTAGAGTATAAAAATATAATTTTTATAGATGTAGCGAAATAAAAATCTGATTTTTATTATATATATGTTGAGATAAAAATGTGATTTTTATAGCGATGATATAAAAATACGATCTTTATATATAAAAATGTGATTTTTATATAGAGAATGGCGAGAGAGAAAAATATGATTTTTATTATATGAACACCGTTATAAAAATAGAATTTTTATCTGTATAGCAGCAGTGTAAAAATGTGATTTTTATATACATAGCAACAATATAAAAAAGCGATTTTTATATATGTAGCGGACATGGACGACGAAAGTGACAAAAGACGAGCACAACGAAGATTTCCTACATATGAAGAGTCGTGGTGTTTGGTTTAGCTAATCGGTGAGAACTTCTCACTTTAAATCTTGTTTTCTAGTTAAAAATATACTAGGAAGCAGACGGTGCTTAGCAGCACCCGAAACCCGTCGTCCACAGACCATGGACGACTTGTATGCTTGTTTGATGTGTTGTGAAGTTTGTTTGTGATGTTGATGTGAAATGGATAATAAAACATTCATGTGTCGAAATAAATAAATTATCGTTAAAAATATAATTTTTAACGTGAATGTGAATAAATAAATATTCATTTACAAACCGGACGGTTTGTTTATGTACACCTATTTGAAGGACATTGATTGGGACGATAAATTTTACACGTCGCCCAACTGCACAAATAATATTCAGTGTTTGTGGATTGAAACCCCACACGGGTGTTGGGGTGAGATTTGGCGTACACTAATCCCAATTATTTAGTAGTATGTCGATCGATTGGTCGACAGACTGTGTAAGCGTTAATTATTTATATTTAATGCTTATGCAGTTGTGTAGTGCACTTTGGATGATGGTTGATTATTTATCATTGCTATTATATACATGTGTTGTATGGAATCCATATGACTAACATTATATGGTAATTGATTGGGCCTCATTCCAATTGGGAAAATAAAGAATAGAATAAAATATATATTCATGTGTTGAATAGAATAAAATATATATGTTCATGTGTTGAATAAAAAATATATTCATGTGTTTAATAGAATAAAATATATATTCATGTGTTGAGTAAAAATATTTTAAACAATAAAATTTACATCTTTATCATAATTTTATGAAATATATTAAATAACAAAAATAGTCATGTGTTGACGATATTCATGTGTTGTAAATATTCATGTGTTGAGTAAAATATTTTAAACAATAAAATTTACATCTTTATCATAATTTTATAAAATATATTAAATAACAAAAATAGTCATGTGTTAACGATATTCATGTGTTGAAAATATTCATGTGTTGAGTAAAATATTTTAAACAATAAAAATTTACATCTTTATCATAATTTTATAAATATATTAAATAACAAAAATAGTCATGTGTTGACGATACTCATGTGTTGAGAATATTCATGTGTTGAAAGAAATATAGATTCATGTGTTGAACAGAATAAATATTCATTTGTTGAATAGAATAATGAAGTTATTGAAATATATAAAGCCGTGTTGATTAGAGATGCGCCATTTCGACGAGAACAATATTTATATCGATTATATTCATTTTTATAATGAATATAGAAAAGGAAGTGATTTCAAAATATAACGTTTTGAAAATATTATCATTTATATGTTAATGATATAGAATATTCAATTTTGATTTAAAATTGAATATGAAGTTGAAATCGTTTCGAAAACGAATTTAAAAAGATTTATAAAATACGTTTTAAATTGAAATCGACGAGATATATATAATAAATATATTATATATATTAAATGGCCTGAATAGAACGCGCCGCACCACGGCAGTTCGCGAATTTCGACCATTGACTTTTAATTGACGTTACGGGAGATCCGACCGTCGGATTCTCCTGAAACCGGAACCGTTGGGTTCGTATCGAAAAGAGCTTTCCAATGAATATTATAAATTTGAAATCTAAGGTTGGATTTGGGATTATGTCCAAATCAAATTTGGAAAAGGTCGCTGTAAATGCAGTTCGGTGGCCGTTATTGAAAACCGACTGTACGGGCCTTCATAAAATTATTAAAAATATCTATAATTTGTGTAAAATCATAATATATGAATTGGAAAGGACTGGGATGAAAAATTCCACATTTGAAAGGATAAAAATATATTTTTATCGAAATGAACTAGTTTTGAACTAGATTTGAAGTGGTTTTAAAAATAATCAGAATTTCCAATATTTGAATTAGAATGGATTTGAATCGAAATTATCTTCGGAATATTTCGATGTTGGATTTCATGATTATACAGATATGGTTGTTGAAATTTGAAAGATATATCTATATCGTTATTTCCAATACGATTGTTGTTAGTTTCAGAATTTGATATTGAATATAAGCCGATATATTTTCTATTCAGAGCCTTGTATTTAATATCAAATGGGATTTTGGGTTCGTCGTGAATGGTGTCTTAAATAACACTGTTCTTGAACCCAGTTTAGAAAAGAATAAATCTTTTAATTAAGATTTGGTGAAATTGTCCAGTTAATTAGTATTTAATTGGAATTGAATTTAAATTGGTTTTTGGGGTTTATCGTGAGCGGTGTTTTGAATAACACCTGTTCTTTAACCCGATTGACAGTAGAATGTGAATTTGGGTTTATCGTGAACCGTGTTTTAGATGACATTGGTTCTTTAACCTAGTTAAAGATAGGATATTGATTTTTGGGAAGATTAAAACTAAGTGGAGTTTTAATGAATCTTTAATTAGATTAAAGTGATCAAGAATGGAGTATATCCAGTTTTCTCCAAACCGATAGTTAAATCTTTAATTAGATTTCAACGTGAAATGGTAATTAATATATACCGATAACACCGTGGCGTTAGATATGGAGTATTACCAGTTTTGCTCCATGGGACGAATAGGTTGGGATTGAGAAATAAAATAAATAATTACTTCGGTGTGGTTCGCTAATCCCGACTAGTTTGGAAAACCCTTAACATGGTTTGAAATGATATCCAAAGGAAGATTAAAGAATAAATTTAGAAGAATTTACCTTTGATAAAATCAATGGGAACCTTTCCCTAAGAATGTGAATATTTGAATAAAGAATATCCTGAGCTGGAATGAGGCGTACGTTGGGTTTGTGTAACATTTGTTTATTATATACGCGGGTTATTCGGAAAGACCGGGTATATACTCATTCTGAATAACTGATTCAACGACAAGTCGAAGATGAAGATGGTGGTTGAAGACCAGAAGTCTTCACATCGTTTGGATGATTATTGATGATCTTGATTGGGCTGTACACCCAAGAGGAGGGAATCAGTTGGTGATCGTCCAGACGTACTTGTAGATCGATGGATATGCGAGGAAAGTGCCTCCGGTTTCGTTCAGACCCAGAACGAACTTGTAAATGGACTGTGTGTCTGACATTGGATTTTATTCTGTGTTGATTGATCTCTATTAAATATACATCTGTTTGGCAGCGGAGAATTTATTCTCTTCCTTAACGCCCTTCTCTGAGACGTACGAGCTCAGAGGTTGTATATCGATGGACATCAGTCGCATGGAGTGAATTGCCTGTGTGGAATGCCTAAGTGGCAAATGATCAAGGCTTCTGTTGAAAAGCAAAGTCTTGTGGTTGATGATCAAAGCACGGCCTGTGTGGCATAGCTTTGTGTATAGCGTTAATTCGTGAGCCTCACACCTCGGTATGAGTCAAAAACGGGATAAGGACCCAAGTAGTGCACGACGTTTCTTTCTAGCTATGGGTAATGTCAGTGACCTACCAGCCCTGACATTTATATACTTTTTACCTGTGTGGTTGTTGGATGCGAGGCACCTCAAATATATGGTTGATAACTGGCACTATATGAGCCGACGTACATGCCATTATATAGTTCCTATAGGACTGGGAAACGTGTGTTCAGAAATTGCCAATCCTCAAAAGTAAGAGAGGACCGGCCTTGGAGGTTCCAAGGGATTGCTGTGTGTGGTCCTGAGACATTTGCTAGAGTGTCTCAAATCGGAGAGGAGCTTGCCCCTTGCCTCGACTCAAGATGGAATCCAATTTCCAATACATGATAATTCGGTTTTATTTGTAGAACCTAGTATGGCGACATAGTAGATGGTAGCTATGCGCCTATGATTGATACTTATGATTGAAATTGTTTTGACACTATACACTTATAGTAATATCAAAACAATGTGTTTTAAACGTATCAAGCATTCTTTGGCTATTATAAGGTAAAACCCTATCCTCCGGCTTGCGTTGCATTGTGTGATGGGACCTGGGTCTTATAATAGCTTCATTTTCCTTTATTTAGCATTGCGTTGTTGTTTTATGCACTGGTATTCTTGGGGTAAAAACCCGTTCCGTGTTATACGGTGTGGTCCCTTGATTTACCTAACTTTAAAAATAAAGATTAATAACTGTTTCGGTTCTCACACCAGTCACATGACTGACCTGGAGTTTATTGTTTTAACCTAAACTCTGGGTGCCCCTATTTTCCACCAGCAGCTATTAGTTTTGGTTTTGCAGATTTATATTCACAGGATCCTGGTTTACAGCTGGAAAAACCAGGATCGATACTTGGAAAGCTCTATATCCGTGTATTACTTTCAGTTGTGTGTTGTATTATTTTTCCACTGCTATGTATTTAAATGTAATTTAAATCTCTGATATTTGTCAAATGTGTAATATTTATTCATACTCTGTAATATTCTTGCATTCTGATGAAATTGTTGTGATAAACAATGAAATGTTCTTCTGTTTGTGTTCTGATTCGTCTTGTCTTCAAAGCAATCCGGGCTTTCCTTCACGAGGAAGTTCGGGTCGTTATACTTCGTGTTGTGGAGAATGACACGAAACAGCTTAGGAGGAAGACAGTTAAGCTAGTTAAGGTACAGTGGAGTGAAGATGGAGACGATTGTACGTGGGAGACGGAGGAGAGCATAAGGGCGACTCGGCCAGAACTCTTCGTTGGTAGGACCCTTTGATATCGTATCATCGTTATATCATTGTATCTTGTTGTTGTTTGATAGAATTCCGCATGCTAGGATAAGGCTATGGATGCAAGGCTTGATGGTTGCTAGTTTGGATGATAGAATTTTCTTTCCATGGATGATAGGTATGTGGGATTATTGTGGTTATTTGTGTTTGCTTGGAATTTCGGGGGTGAAAAACTTAAAAAGGGGGGGGGGGAGAATGTAATAGCCCGCATTTTACATATTGGAGGATCGTAAATTATTTTTATTTTATTCCCTGAGTGTTGGATCATTCTCATCTTTTGATATGTTGCTTATAGGGATGTGAGACATGTCCATAATTTTTTACCTATTTTGTTTGTGACCATTTTTCCCCTGTCAGTCTTGTACAGGGCGTAACTTTTGACTCAAGTTGAATTAGATGGTGAGACATGTGCTATTGGAAAGGAAATGGTGATTGCCTTTCCGTAGAGAGGTTACATTAAAGATTTGGCTCAACGATTTAGGAGAAATCGCTGTTTTAAGGTTTTTCAGTTGGTTGTCCAGGTTTTGGGAGCCTAATGGGCTAATTTGGGAGAATCCCACGAGGGGGTTGGTGGAAGCTATAAATAGGGGGTAAGATATATGGAAAATTGTTTTAGTTTTCCATTCTCTCATTTGGAGGTCTTGTGCTCCTCCTTCTTCTAACTCCTTTCCACCATTAAAAATCCAAACCCAAGGAGTGGAATTGAAGATCTACACCATTGGAGGCCAGATCTATGTCAATTGAAGTAAGGATTCATCGGATCAAGGTGTTTCGTGCGAGGTGCTTGCTGTCCAGATTCCTATTTCATTGATTTTTGCTTGTTTAGGAGAATCGGTGAGTGGTTTACATCTCTCACATGGATTCAATGAAGTGCATGAGTGATTGATCATGTTTTTCATCATATTTAAGTGTTTTACCTTGAGTCTACACCATGTTTAGTCCATGTTCACATAAATCACCCTATGATCTCATCTAGTAAGTTTAAATCATTGATTCTGTGTTATTCCATATGATTATGCAAGTTAGATCTTTAGTTTTGTTCATATGTTCATTCATGATGGTTTTTGGAGTGATTGTGTATGGCTTGGGGAAAACTATTGTTTTCATGTTGTTAGCGGATTCATATCGTGTTTTTGATCATATTTGATGGATTAGACAAGTTGATTTCGTTTAATGTAACGTTTGGTGACGTTTTAGTGGAAATCGGAGTGGAATTGGTGAAGTGCAGGTTTTGGGTCGCATGTAGGGGGTCGTTCGCACCTGGAGTAGTTTCTTGGAGGGCAAGACAGAAATAGGGATCTGTCGCACGTAGCAGAAGCAATCAGGGTCAGTCGTGCAAGTGGAAAAGCTTAGGGTTTTGGCTTTAAGAAGCCGGTGATCGGTCGCTCCTGGTGTTGGTTCGGTCGTGCATTCCTAGATGGTTGTTTGGTTCGGGCGAGCTTGGGTGACGGGTCCGAGCGAGCCTATGGGTGAATTAATTGGGTCAATCGGTCATCTAGTGTCGTGCAAGGATGAGCTGGTCGTTCGTACATGGATGTGTGGTCCAATTAACAATGATCGGTTAAGCCAAGATTTACGGGTCGGTCACACCATGTTGGATTGACAAAAGGGAGGGTCGGTCGCACCATGTTGGGTTGGTCGGTCGAGCAAGACAGGGTTGGTCGCACAGGGTCATTTTCTGAAAAAGTACGTTTTTTGGGTATGACCCGGGTTGAAAGAAAGGAGCTTGAAAAAATATTTTTCGGGGGCAACCCCCCGAACCCTACTCAAGCCACAGCGCAGTGGTGTAATCTGGCTCGGTGATGGTGTGACGTCGATGTAAATTCAAGTTGGAAGGTTTGAAATGTTGAAAGGTGTTCGTTGATCGGCATAGATCAGCGAATTAGGCGACAACTCAAAGGTTGTGAGTTGGTGGATAATGGTTGCCCGAGAAGGTTGCTTGAGCTAGGAAAAGTCACCGGGTTGGATGACTAGAGCTGCGAAGTCCGAGAGATTATCGTTGTCATAAGTTCTAGCAGGCTCTCTGCAAGGGTACGATAGAGACGTCTAAAAGACCGGTTGTAGGTCGAGTACCCTAGGTCTTGGGGAAAGGCCTAGTTGTCACGGTTAGACATTGTCATGGTTGGACACATGGAGTTTATGCTAGAACTGGGGTTACCATTAGCCCTTGACATGAGGCAGGGTTGGCTTTCATACGATTAACGATGGTTTCAAAGCAGGATTGACGGTGATAGCCAGAGTCATTCATGGATGTTTGATTGTTTGGTTGTTCTGTTTGTACCGTCTCCTATAGGTTATCCAACGTCGAAGGAGATGTCCCTTGAGTGCTTGTCTGATATTGGTTTAGGCCTCTGGGGCTTGTGCTTGAGGGATGTTGAATTCGATTAGGATGGTTTACATGAGATATATATAATGTAGATGTCATGAGTGTTTTCCATGATTGGATGGATGTTCTGGTTTCCATGAATGAATGGTTGGATTGTTTATCGTAACAGCTGTCACTGTCCAATGTGGGGAAGATATGGTTGAGTTCTTCTCTGGTGTTGGGTAATGGTTGGTAAATCTACCCATTTTCATATACTTTATTAATGAAGTTTGTTAGTTGTTTTATCGCTCACTAGGACTGTTGTCTGACTCAAGTTTTATGTTTTCTCTTATTACCTTAGGCTGTTCATCCAGTGTTTGATGGGCAGACTGAGTAGAAGGTGACAGGTGATGCTTTAGTGAGGACGATGATGCCGATCGATGGCAAGCAGGAGGCTCACGTACCAGTTTTACTACTATCTAGTTTTTCTATTTCCGCTATTTGAGTTGCTCTATGAGTGGTGTAGTGAGGCCTTATGTACATACTTGATATTTCCTATGATGTTGGAATACTCTTTCAGGATGTTGTAAAAGTTTGGAAAGTTTGCTATATGATGCTTCACTGCTATTACCTGTTGTGTATGTTCTATTATATTTTATCCTTGCGTTGTGAGTTCTACGACAGGTTTCGATGTGTTTACCTACCTTGATGATCGTCCATAGAAGCCGTGCACACCTTTCAGCGCATTATTCCTCTTGTTTAGTTTGGGGCCTATAGGCGGTCGTCACATTTGGTATCAGAGCTCTGGTCAACGATTTTGGCCAAATTTCCAAGACATAATTACGTATGAGAGATGTACTTGTAGATTTCGGTTGCATGCTTACTATATATATTAGCATATATAGTAGTAGCAGTTGTATCTCTTTAGCGGTTTTTATTGGAAGTGGCTAATTATTCTAAATTGCATATTTAGAATGAATAGATGAGAATCAAGACACACTGCTAGGGGAGCTAATACTGGAGGGGGAAATGACGGTGAACCAAATTACCCAGCCATGTTTGAAGCCATGGAAGAAGTAATCACGCGAAGGGTACCCGCTCCGGTGGCAGCAATGGTAGATGTAGGTGTGAGGGTTCCTAGAGTATTAGATTTTGCAAAGTTGTGCAAGGATTATACATCTCTAGGAGGAAAACCATTCAAAAGAACCGAGCCTGCTGAGGAGGTTCAGAGGTGGATGGACACTTGCATTCGTATCTTTGGAGATTTAAGGTTGAATGATTCAAATAAGAGGAAGCTTGCATCAAGGCAAATGCAGGGCAGGGCCATGGAATGGTGGAATTGTGTTACACTCGAGACTCCAGAGGAAAAAATTCATGGGAACAATTCCAAGCTAAGTTTGAAGCAAAGTTTACCTCCACTGCTCAGAAATCCATTCTCTTCAAGAAGTGTGTTGAGTTGAAGCAGAACGACATATCAGTTCTTAACTATATTTCTGACTTTGAAGCCTTGTCCAAATATGATCGTTCATACATCGATACACCCTATCAGAAGTGTAACACCCCTAAGTCCCATATCGTGGAAGTCTGTGTGAAGGGGGTACTTACATAGTAGATCCCATCTCTTACTAACGCCGAGGCCTTTTGAGAAACAAAACCCCACACCTATACGGTGGCTAAGTTGGGGACAATATCTTGCGTGAACGGAGGTGCGGGTTGTGACAGTGGTATCAGAGCCAGGTTACCCAACCGGAATTGTGGCTCCTGTGTGGACCACAGTGCCTGGGTGAAGTGTTTGTGAGCCAACGGGGACGTTGGGCTCAGTAGGAGGGGAGAATGGTATCAGACCAAATGTAACACCCCACATCCATTAAGGTCACTCACAAAGGGAATGCCTTAACTTCAATGGAGCATTATGGGTACTGGAACAGAAATATTACAAGACAGACATATATAAAACAGCGGAAAGTAAAGTGGAAGTACTTAAAATCATTTATTAAATATGATTGTTTACAATAAAAGCCCATCAACTTCCAATACCCAATTACATAGTTAAAATATCTGTCTTGCTCAAAAGCAAAGAAGAACAAAAACAAACTGTAGTATTCCCCAATAAAGCAAAGCAAGCCATAGCCAAGAGAAATCCAAGCCATACATGAAAGAGCCTTGGAGCTTGGTAAGATCCGAACTAAGTTGTATTCCCACCCTGCGAACCTAGGGGGGAACGGAAGAAAAAGAGGCGAGACAAAACGGGTCAGTCATAAAGACTGAGTAAGTCCTAGTGACTTTCAGCATAAAAATAGTTAAGGATAATATGGCATGAGTAAACTAAAAGTAAACATAAGCATGATGACAAGATAAGCAACAGGCAAGATAACTAAGGGTAACATGATGTGATTTTTGTCAAGTAACATCGCAAGGTTCCCATTCAAGATAAACTAAGTATAATTTCGTAAGATTCCTATCAAGCATAACAAGATTCCTCTGCTTCGCCATTAAAAGATTTCTGTGATATCTATTTGCTTTGCACCACCTAACTACCATCCTCACAAGTGTCTTACAAGGAATGATCTGTATTCTTACTAGTACTCCAACTAGTGTCCTATGTAACAAGGATCCTTACCCCCCTACTAGTGTCCCAACTAGTAGCCCGTGTTATATAATAAGGTGATCCTGCCTACTGAACATAAGTGATAATAATAATGGTAGTTTCGTGTACCCCTAGCTGCTATCATAGGTGCCGCCTGCTCCTATCTCCACTAGTGGTACCCACTACCCTCCCCATTCTAATTACAATATTCATAATATGGTAGTTGTACTCCTAGCTGCTGTCATAGGTGCTGCCTGCTCCTATCTCCACTAGTCGTACCCACTACCTTCCCCATTCGATCGGCTCCCTAACTCGTAAATACCCGTGCTGGCCCCACAGTGGGGTGTATCATTCCCCAAAGTGGCAACCCGATACAATAGAGATGCACGGCTTATACCTACACGATGCAACAACGTCTTACCTACCAGCCCGGGTCCACACACGCATATGAAACCCGTTGGACTTGCGTTGCCACCGCTAACCTGTTTTGACCTCTTACAATCAAACCCAGTATGCGTGTCCCGTCCTCGACATGGGTCAAGCTCACAAAGATACATAATGGGCTACTGGTCTGAAAAGGGCCCCCTTTCCTCGACACAAGCTTCCCTCCTATGCTTGGTCCCCTCTAGTAATTCTTACTTAACCCCCTTCTTATTCATGTCCACTTACATACTTAAATTTTGGTTAAGTATGCACCAATTATGTCTTACATGTTACCCATGTCCCCCACTTAACCCCTACATAGTCCTCATGTCTTAATACATGCTTTATCTTGGTTAAGTGCTTATAGGTTATATTTTACATGTCATTCATATTACCCCCAACGTCTGGGTTTAACCAAGCGCCTTGGCTTTATCTGCCATTAGACCCTATGTCTATCCATTAATTATGCGCTTGTGCTACCTCATCAGTCTTATCATTTAACTTGGTTATTCCCATTCATACCAACCTTCAACTTTGCTTATTAATTCAATTCTTAACTTGCACTATATTAAGTCCATTAATAAGCCCACAACATGTTATTCCTATGATTCATACATTAACCCCCGTTATGGTACAATAACATGTTCTTATTCAATCTTTACAACCAAGTACCCCTTAACTTACAAACACACTGGAGAGAGAGAATAATTCCCTAAATACCAACCCCGAAGACCGGAATCAACATCAGATTGATACTCAGAGGATTATCCAACCTAACCAATGTTTTGTTCCTTTTTATAATATAACTTATGTCGCCTTCAATTGTAAATTCATTCTTGTCTTTACATATTGCTTAATCTACAATGAAGCACATCTTTCCTTATTACATAAGTTATCTCATCTTATTTATTATTCCGCCTAACTTACTTTATTCCATAAGTTATCATTCCCACTTAGGCATTAATTAAGATTTACTTAACTCAACCATTCATGTCATAACAGTTAAGTGTCATTAGCCTGGTCATCTTACTTAACCCACCCACTCATACCATATTGGTTAAGTGTTCTTAGTTTACTTAACCATATCCACTGGTCTAATTACCATGTTATGTTGGTTAAGTATTACTATTCATATTTCTATATGTCACCCACATGTCACCCACTTAACCCCCATGTCCCACCACATGTTTATCTGGTTAAGTATTTCTTAATTCATTAAGGCCGTTACCCTATAAAGACCTCTCGCATTAGACTGACATTTATGGCAGCTGGATTTGTCGGGCGGGTCCGGGCAGTCTTACACCATAAAAGAGTCTAACCTCGTGTCTTTACAACTGTTACGCTTTTAATTTGGGCCTAGGACCTCTCACATTGGGCTACCATTTGTGACTACTGGATTCGCCGGGCGGGTCCGGGCAGTTTTACGTCACAAATGAGTCCAACCTCGTGTCCTAAGCATTGATTATCACTTATAATGATTTACCCCAGTCTTAATAATTTTCCTATTCAAATTATTAATTAATTCCTAATTTAACGATGTCCATAATTGACTCAATTATGTTCATCAATTAATGGTATGCAAAATCATACCAATTTTACCACAATTTATCTTATGCCATTAAAGGCAACTTATCTCAATTTATATTTATCCCTCCTTTAAGGCTATTACATTCCAACTACCCAAAACCCACTTAGGCGTGTTCATATTAGCCCATTTTCAAGACATAAATTATCATATGTGTTTCAACTACAAATCTCACCTAATTAACATATGCCCAAGTTCTAGATTACATGTCCGTTTTACATATGCCTAATTCATATCAAATTTACATATGTTCAGTTCATGCCATTTTATACGTATGCCAAATTTATGCCAATTTACACCTATCAAGTTCTAGCCAAATTACATATGCCAATCCAAATTCTTGCAATTACCGTTTTAATGGCGATACCCAATTATCAAATTTCATATTAATGGCAATAATACCCATATATCCAATTTTCATGTTATGCCATCAATTCCACCAATCGCATATATCCAAATAGGTAATATTCCCATACTTTTCCCCGTATTCAATCGTACGCAAAATTGTGGTTTAGGCCTAGATCCGAAATTGATCTAGGTTCATCAAAAAAAAAAAAGGGGAAAGGTAGAATTTTGCAATAAAACAAGATCAGAGAGAAAACAACATAAATCATCATGATAGGCATAAAGATTAGAACATGAATCCAAGAAACTGATTTACAACGGCTGAATAGAGCATGAACTAGACATAAGAATGGAGATGAACAAGTCTCAAAACCCAAGGTTCAAAGATAAACAGGAATAGATCTGAATTGATGAACATGCTTATATCCAATTACACTTTATTCCATAGCCATATTAAAATTAAGTATTTTAATCTAAAAAGTAACTAGAACTTACATAGCATGGCTAGCAAATTTAAGAACTGAAATCGATGTAGAAACGTTGTAGAGTTGTTAATTCATCTCCTTGAATTGTTGTAGGAGTCTTCATCTTTGTATTGGATTGCGTATGAAAGCTTAAGAAGAAGATTAGAGACGGCGGCCATGACCAAGAGGGATTTCAGTAGCATAACGGTGGCTAGACATGTTGTAGTGAATTAGGGTTTAGGCATCAGGGGGTTTATATATGATTTAGGACTAGTCTAGGCCCTTAGATTAACCCTAGTTTAGATCTGAACCATCCAATCTCGGCACAGGCCAACAGAACAGACCCAAAGGAGCAAGCAGGTGCACCAGGCCAACCTGGCCCGACCAAGGAGGTCGACCCCCAGGTCGACACCCAGGTCGACTGCCCATTAATGTAACACCCTTAAGTCCCACATCGTGGAAGTCTGTGTTAAGGGGGTACTTATATAGTAGATCCCATATCTTACTAACGCCGAGGCCTTTTGAGAAACAAAACCCCACACCTATACGGTGGCTAAGTTGGGGTCAATATCTTGCGTGAACGGAGGTGCGGGTTGTTACAAGAAGAATGAGAAGTTTGTCATGGGTTTGGATGCTTATATAGGAAAGTCGTTGGTGGATCATCTTGATAATTCATTTGAGAAACTTGTGGAGAAAGCTATTCGCCATGAGAGCTTTTTTCCTAAGGAAGCGAATGTTGTTACTGCAACTAAAGAAGTTCAGAAACCACAACAGGGTGGTAATAATAAGAAGAGGAAGAAACAACAACTGAAGGGAAAAGATGGCCAAAAGAAGCCTAAGAGTGAGGTGGTTTGCTTTAACTGCCAACAAAAAGGCCATTTTGCTAGTTAGTGCAAAAATCCCAAAGCTGAGAAGAAGTGCTTCAAGTGTGGGAAGCTCGGGCATGAGAAGAAAGATTGTCCAGAATTAGCTAAGGGCAAGTCGGTTGTGAGGGCATATGCTTTGGAAGCCATGGCAACTTCTTTGAGAGCTCCTACTGCAGAGGAGAAGGGAAAGGGTGTCATGGTGCAAGGTACCCTTTATGTTAATGGTGTTTCAGTTTGTGTGCTTTTTAATACTGGAGCATCACATTCTTTCATTTGCAATGTGTTTGTGTGTCTCTTGGGTTTGGAACCCGAAATTTGTGATAGACCCTTCGTAGTGAAAAATCCAATTGGGGGTTCTTCAAATCTTTGCATCATATGCCGTGGTCTAGTGTTGTCGAGTCATGGTTGCTCGTTTATGTGCGGTTGCTTTGTTCCAATCCAAAATGCCATATGAAAAAGAAACAAAGCTAAGCATTTCTTTCAGCACTTCAAGCAGGAAAGTCTGAATCAAGCTTTAATGTGCCCACCCTGAGAACCTTGGGGGGGGGGGAGGAAAGAAAAGAGGCGAAACAAAAAGGGTCAGACATAAAGTGTGGCGAGTCCAGTGACTTTAACAGTATAATTAGTAAAACAACATGATAAGAACATAAACTGGATATAAGAGATGACTGTAACATAAGCAGATATGGCAAGGTAACAAGACGAACAGGATATAACATTGAATGCGCTTCTAACCACTATAAGATATTCTCTGCACCGCACTAATACTAGTTTCATACTAAAATATGATCCCTCTTGGCTAAATAGAATGATGATAGTTTCGTGTACTTCTAGCTGCCATTATAGGTAACCTTTGTGCGCCTATCACCACTAGATGTACCCACTATCCTCCTTGTTCGATTATGTATCCCTATCTGCTATCATAGGAAACCAATATGCACCTATCACCACTAGATGTACCCTCCCTATTCGATTATGTACCTCTAGCTTCTATCATAGGTAACTAATGTGCACCTATCACCACTAGATGTACCCTTCTTATTTGATTATGTACCTCTAACTGCTATCATAGGTAACCAATGTGCACCTATCACCACTAGATGTACCCACTACCCTTCCCATTCGATTGGCTCCCTAACCTCGTAGATACCTGTGTTGGTGTCACAATAGGGTGTATCACTCCCTAAGGTGGCAACCCCAATACTACAGAAATGCACAGCTTATACCTACACGATGCAACAACGTCTTACCTACCGGCCCGGACCCACGCACGCACATGACTCCGTTGGACTTGCACTGCCAACACTAACTCTTTATTGACCTCTTACAATCAACCCCAGTAAGCGTGTCCCTGTCCTCGACCTAGTTCGAGCTCATATAGATACTGAAATGGGTTACTGGTTGAAAAGGGTCCACACACTTGACATAAGCTTCCCTCCTAAGCTTGGTCCCCACTAGGAATTCCCACTTAACCCCTCTTTATCCCCATGTCTAATCACATCTCTCATCTTGGTTAAGTGCTTTAATTATGTTTCACATGCTACCCATGTCACCCACTTAACCCTTTATTATTCCCATGTCTAATCACATGTTTTATCTTGGTTAAGTGCTTTTATTATGTTTCACATGCTACCCATGTTACCCACTTAACCCTTTATTTTCCCTATGTCTAATCACATGTTTTATCATGGTTAACTATTCAATAATTCATTATAACCGTAACCTTGCAAGACCTCCTACATTAAGATTACCGCTTTGTGGTTGCTGGATATGTCGGGCGGTTCCGAGCAGGCTTATGTTGCAATCTGAATCTAACCTCGTGTCTTTGCATTATTACACATCTAATTCCTGCCATTGACCTCTCATATTAGATAACCTTTTACGATTGATGGATATGCCGGACGGTTCCAGGCAGGCCTATACCGCAATCCGAATCTAACCTCGTGTCTTAGGCGTTCATTATTACTTTCTTGTTTCAAATCCCAATTTCAAATCTTGGATTATAGTGATTCCCAGTTACCCATAAATTTCAATCCAATCTATGCTTACAATTCTAATCCAAATTATTCCTATAATCCTATGCATACAAGTTATACCAAATTACGCCAAATCAATTTTCATTGTTATTAACAATTTATGCCAAATCTCATGTATACAAGTTATACTCAATTATGCACAAACCAATTTATGCCAAAACTCATGTATACAAGTTATTCTCAATTATGCCCAAACCAATTTCCATAGTCATCAACAATTTATGCCAAATTTTATTTTATTACAAATTTCCCAACTTTTCCCAATCATCCCAACGTTATTCACACGTAAATCTCAACGCAATATGCTTAGGCTCGAAGTTAGCCTAATCTAAAAAAGGAAAAAGGAAGAGAAGAAGGGAAGAGAATCAAAACATCAAAATTGGCATAAACATATAAACAGGCATGTGAAATGAATAACGACAAAATAGATCAGATAGGCATATGATAATAGCAATTGGGTATGAATCTGAAGGATAACAAATTACAAAACTTGATATGATTCATCATATTTACAGGCATATACATTAGTTCCAATTTACAATCCTATCACAATTACTTATTAACTTAACTATATGTGAAAGTAACAATGACTCACAGCGATGGGATTCATAGAAAAGAGAATTAGGTGTTGCTGTAGCAATTCTGATCCTGAATAACCTCTACTTTGATTGTTTGTAGATATGATCTTCTAATTGGAATACTCCTATTCTGATTTGTTTTGATGGAGTAGAAAGGCTAGTTTAGATTAGAGCAACACGGAGGCGCCATGGATGATAATTATGAGATTAGGGTTAGGTTTAGTTGTTTATTTATAGGTATATTAGGTGAATTAGGACATTTAGATTAGATTAGGAACCATCTGAACAATCCAGCCCAGAAAAACACGTCATCCAGCCAATCCCAGAAAGACACGTCATCATGGAACTCTCCAGAATTCTGCAAATCTAGCTCGGTCTTGGTGCACTTCCCAGGTGCGCCAGTGCAATTTTGTTCTAGCGCACTTCACAAGTGCGCCAGTTATCCTAGCCTGTTTCCTGATTGTTCTGCCAAACTTCCATCGTCCATAACTCCTTTATATGGTATCCGTTTTACGCAAAATTGGGCTCTATCTCAAGCAGAATTCCAAGACGAATGCAATGGCATAACGCGTTTCACTTAATTCTTCTTTTAAAAATTATTTCTTCTTTAATTATCCCTTATGTCATTATTTAAAATTACGGGGTGTTACATTCCCCACTACTTAAAGGATTTCGTCCCCGAAATCTCGAAGTTGAAAGGAATGTATGTCCTACCATCCATCATCCATTTACTCCTCTATCAACCACGGGCGTCCATTGTCCTTAAAAGATTTCTAATTCTTTCATGAACATATGCAAAAGTGTGTGTATATGTTCCTTATCTAATGCAAAATCAGGCGATCTACTGATTTAGTTGACATCCTTAATGCAAATCATGATAGTGCCATGCGTCCATTATATATGCAAAAGATCCTAAGATACATATCATTTCTATATGAGTGCACAACCATTCATCCAAGTGCAACATCCATATGATCACACATTCAATATACATTCATTAATCTAAATATGCACACTCACCCATATGCAATATGAAAGTGATTGAGCCGATCTAGTGCATAATGAGTGTGTGTGTAAATGCATCCACGAGCAACCACTAGCAAATACTTGCATCCACTTGCATCCACCAAACATAACATGTCCCAAACACATGTTTACAACCATAGGATTTTCTACCTAAAGATTGAAGGTATAATCGAGAGGATACAATAAACGATAGAACAAGTATAAACAAAGCGGTAGAAAAAGGAGAAGTTAAGAACATACCCTAAAAAAGGAAAGGGTACGACGCACGTATCTTGTCTTCCATTTCCCAAGTTGCGTCTCCTTGATCATATCCCTATTGGACTTTTACCAACTTGACCTCTCGGTTGCGTAATTTCTTGACCTCCGATCCAAGGATGCATGTAGGAACTCGTCTAACCGTGGCATCTCGCTCTACTTCCACTTCTCTAAGCATGCTCGGCTCTACTACTTCCGCAGTATCGTGTAAACACTTCCTCCAATGCGACACGTGAAATACGTCATGAACATCACTAAGCTTCTCAGGCAACTTCACTCTGTAGACTATCTATCCAATTCTTTCTGTAATGGGGAATGGCCCTACGAATCTTGGTGCCAATTTCCCTATAGATCCAAAACGAACTACATTCCTCAATGGTGATACTTTAATAAAAATCGTGTCTCCAACATCGATCTCAAGACCGGTTCGTCTCTTATCAGCATATGACCTTTGTCAGTCTTGTGCCATCTTCATGCATCTTCGAATCAAGTCTATCTTCTTCGAAGTATCTTTAATCATCTCGGGCCCCAGAAAAATCTTATCCATAAATTCCCACCAACAAGTCGGTGATCGGCAAGGTCGTACATATAGAGCTTTAAAAGGTGTCATGCCAATATTAGTCTCATAGCTATTGTTGAAGGGGAACCTTACTAATGGAAGGTGTTCTTCCCATGTCCCTCCAAAATCGAAGATGCATGGCCTCAAAAGATCTTCTAGAATTCCATTCATTCTTTCTATTTGGTCATCCGTCTGAGGGTGATAAGCGGTGCACAAACACAACTGCGTACCTACCGCCTTTTGCATATCACCCTTTCCTCTTGCATTGAAAACTGCTCCAAGCCCTGGCCCGCAAGCATCAGTATATACAATGAACGGTTTGCTCCCATCCAGAAAAGTCAAAACTGGGGATGATGTCTTCGCAAAGTCCTTAATGATCTTCCTATAATAGTCGGCCCAAACAAGAAGGCTTCCATTGTATTCTTTGGAATCCTCCATTCCTGGATAGCTACTACCTTCGCGGGATTCTACTGCTATCCCTTCTTTAGAGACCCCGCGTCCTAAGAACCTTACTTCCTTTCCAAAGTGACGTTTGGAAAACTTTGCCTTAAGCTGATGTAGTCGAAGTGTCTCTAAGACTACCTTAAGATGTAAGGTATGCCCTTCCTCGCTTCTAGAGAAGATCACGATATCATCCACAAGACTACCACGAACTTGTTTGGAAACTCCCTAAACACCCTACTCATCGAGCCTATGAAATACGCGGGTGCATTTGTCAAACCAAAAGGCATGACGAGCCACTCGAAGAAACCGTCAGGAGTCCTAAAAGTAGTCTTATTTATACTACCCTCAGCTACCCTCAACTGATGAAAACCCGTAGCTAAGTCCAGCTACGAGAAACCGAAGCACCAACCAACTGATCGAACAAATCACTTATTCTTGGAAATGGGTGCCTATCCTTCTTCGTGAGCTTATTTAGCTCCCTATAGTCCACGCACAATCTAAGCGAACCATCAGCCTTTGTAGCGAAAACAACCGGAGCACCCCATTTCGAAATACTTCTTCTTATGAACCCTTTCTCAAGCAGCTCCCCTACTTGTTTACTGAGTTCCTTCCTCTCTCTCGGAGCCATGTGGCGTACTGGCCATGCAACTAGCTTTGCATTATCTACTAAGTATATACGGAAGTCTATCTCGCGCCTCGGGGTAAACCCCAAACCTCATCAAAGACGTCATTATACTCACGGACTACTCGAACAAATTGCAAATCATCGATGGATGCGTCAAGTGATTCTAGGTAGCTAAGCATCATTAAACCCTTAGGGTCACATGAAATATCAAGGTCTTTCCATAACGAGTCAATAGTTTAACGACCCTCCTTTCACAATCTAGGATGGCACCATATCTGGCTAGCTAATCCATCCCTAGAATCAGACCATAGCCCATGAAATCAAGTACGTAGGCATTGCATTCAAACTCGACGCAGAAGATCGACACTCTCAAATCCAGACAAATCATAGATAAATGAGTTGAGCCACCAATAAGATTTGAGACTACAACGGGATCCACGACTAAACTAGTATTTAGGTGTAGAGTTTCAACTAAAGAAGCAGAAATAAACGAATGCGAAGCGCCAGAATCAAACAAGGTTCTAACAGGATAATCAAAAAGGAAAATCAAACTTTTAACAAAACCTTTCTACCTCTATCAGGTATGCCAGCCGTGAGAGCATGCATCTTCCCTCCGGAATATCCTGTACTTTGTCCTTGCCCTTGCCTCTTTGGACAATCCCTGATAAGATGTCCTGTCTCTCCGCAATGATAACAACCAGTCTTCATCTTCTTCTTCCTACGGTCTTTGGCTATATATGACACACCATACCTAGGTAATGACACTTCCTCTTTTCTCGGGGTCTATAGTTCTTTCCACCCTTCTTTGGTTTCACTTCCTTATTCTGTGATTCTTCAACCTTGACCTCCTTCCTTTCTCCTTTATCTTCTTTGTGCATCAAGGCTATATCCATGAGTTTCTCATCCTTGGGTTGTGCTCCTTAGCCCAAACCCCCTCATTCTCATTCTAATTCTCATTCTCATCCTTGTGAAATAGGTTAACAAGTCTCTCTAAAACTACCTCCACCGTGCAGAAAACCCTACCAAGCTGGAAAGAAAATTAGACGAAGGTGAAACTACTGCGGCTATAGATGGAAGTTAGGTACTTCTTTGCCCTTTGACAGGCACCGTAGTATCATCATGCCTACGGAACCATGCCGCGATGAGGTTACCTCCCAGAAAGCCAAGAGCATTGGAGACTCAGAAAAGAAGGAAACAAGGATTCAAACAGAAAAATCAAGAGATAGTGCATATGGCTTTTGGGAATATGTCGTTCAAAACAAACTTTTCTTTTTAAAATACTTCTTTTAAAAACGTTTTGAAACCAGCTTTCAAAATCTTTTATCTGATCCAGTAACCTTCATCTCTGATACCACCTGTAACACCTTACGTCTGTTAATGTCACTTATATAGGGAATGCATTAACTTTCGTGGAGTATTATAACTAAACAGAACAGAATATTACAAGACAAATACACAAAATAGTACTTGAAAAATTTATAACTTTATTGTAGCGGAAACAGAAATAAGTTTGGTTACATCTTCAAACCCATCGCACCAAAACCAAGTACATAATATCAAATTTGTACAAAAGCCATCAGAATACATAATTTTTAAAACCATAATCCCCCATCCAAAATGCCATATGAAAGAGAAACAAAGCTAAGCATTGCTTTCAGCACTTCAAGCTGGAAAGTCTGAATCAAGCTTTAACGTGCCCACCCTGAGAACCTTGGGGGGGGAAGGAAAGAAAAGAGGTGAAACAAAAAGGGTCAGACATAAAGTCTGGCGAGTCCAGTGACTTTAACAATATAATTAGTAAAGCAACATGATAAGAACATAAACTGGATATAAGAGATGACTATAACATAAGCAGATATGACAAGGTAACAAGACGAAGAGGATACAACATTGACTGCACTTCTAACCACTATAAGATATTCTCTGCACCGCACTAATACTAGTTTCATATTAAAAGATGATCCCTCTTGGCTAAATAGAATAATGATAGTTTCGTGTACTTCTAGCTGCCATCATAGGTAACCTTTGTGCACCTATCACCACTAGATGTACCCACTATCCTCCTTGTTCGATTATGTATCCCTAGCTGCTATCATAGGAAACCAATATGCACCTATCACCACTAGATGTACCCTCCCTATTCGATTATGTACCTCTAGCTGTTATCATAAGTAACTAATGTGCACCTATCACCACTAGATGTACCCTCCCTATTCGATTATGTACCTCTAACTGCTATCATAGGTAACCAATGTGCACCTATCACCACTAGATTTATCCACTACCCTTCCCATTTAATTGGCTCCCTAACCTCGTAGATACCTATGCTGGTCCCACAATAGGGTGTATCACTCCCTAAGGTGGCAAGCCCAATACTACAGAAATGCACAACTTATACCTACACGATGCAACATCATCTTACCTACCAGCCCAGACCCACGAACGCACATGACTCCGTTGGACTTGCACTGCCATCGCTAACTCTTTATTGACCTCTTACAATCAACCCCAGTAAGCGTGTCCCTGTCCTCGACCTAGTTCGAGCTCATATAGATACTGAAATGGGTTATTGGTTGGAAAGGGTCCACACACTTGACATAAGCTCCCTCCTAAGCTTGGTCCCCACTAGGAATTCCCACTTAACCCCTCTTTATCCCCATGTCTAATCACACGTCTCATCTTGGTTAAGTGCTCTAATTGTGTTTCACATGCTACCCATGTCACCCACTTAACCCTTTATTATTCTCATGTCTAATCACATGTTTTATCTTGGTTAAGTGCTTTAATTATTTTTCACATGCTACCCATGTTACCCACTTAACCCTTTATTATCCCTATGTCTAATCACATGTTTTATCATGGTTAAGTGTTCATTAATTCATTATAACAGTAACCTTGCAAGACCTCCCACATTAAGATTACCGTTTTGCGGTTGCTGGATATGTCGGGCGGTTCCGGGTAGACTTACTCTGCAATCCGAATCTAACCTCGTGTCTTTGCATTATTACACATCTAATTCCTGCCTTTGACCTCTCACATTAGATTACCATTTGCGGTTGCTGGATATGCCGGGCGGTTCCGGGTAGGCTTATACCGCAATCCGAACCTAACCTCGTGTCCTAGGCGTTCATTATTACTTTCTTGATTCAAATCCCAGTTTCAAATCTTAGATTATAGTGATTCCCAATTACCCATAAATTCCAATCCAATCTATACCTATAATTCTAATCCAAATTATGCCTATAACCTATGCATACAAGTTATACCAAATTATGCCAAATCAATTTTCATTATTATTAACAATTTATGCCAAATCTCATGTATACAAGTTATACTCAATTATGCACAAACCAATTTATGCCAAATCTCATGTATACAAGTTATTCTCAATTATGCCCAAACCAATTTCCATAGTCATCAACAATTTATGCCAAATTTTGTTTTATTACAAATTTCCCAACTTTTCCCAACTTTTCCCAATCATCCAAACATGATAGTGCCATGCGTCCATTATATATGCAAAAGATCCTAATGATACATATCATTTCTGTATGAGTGCACAACCATTCATCCAAATGCAACATCCATATGATCACACATTCAATATACATCCATTAATCTAAATATCCTCACTCACCCATATGCAATATGAAAGTGATTGAGCCGATCTAGTGCCAAATGTGTGTGTGTGTGTAAATGCATCCACGAGCAACCACTAGCAAACACTTACATCCACTTGCATCCACCAAACATAACATGTCCCAAACACATGTTTACAACCATAGGAATTTCTACCTAAAGATTGAAGGTATAATCGAGAGGATACACTAAACGATAGAACAAGTATAAACAAAGCGATAGAAAAAGGAGAATGTAACACCCTGTAATTTTAATATTAATGTTAACAGATTAAAGAATAATAAATCTTAGATGTGAGAATTAAGGGAAACAGGTTGCGCCATTGTGTTCGTCTCAGAATTCTGGTTGAGATAGAGTCCGAGTTTGCGTGAATTGGACTTCGTATGAAGAAGTTATGGCCATTGGAAGTTTCATTAAAATTCAAACAGATTTCAAAAATTCAAATTCAGATTGGGCTAGGCGGGAAAATTCCCGCTAGGGTCCAGGTAGACCTGGGGGTCGACCTACCCATACAGGTCGACCAGGGGGTCGACCTGTGGGTCAACCTACCCCCCCCCCCCCGGGCAGATTTGTTTGATGACGATTTTCTGACTCTTGGCTTAGTCATTAGGGCTGACTTGTCACCCTATCTTGACTGAATGGCTGTGGTTTATTCTAGGTTGATCGGATGGCCTAAATTAATCCTAAATTCTATATAAACACATGTAGACTCAAACCCTAAAATCAAATAAAAATTTAGAACCATGGCCGCCATGCTGTCACCTTGCAACCTAGAGTAGCCGCCACCATTTAGGAAGAAGAAAGCTAATCAACTCAATTCTATTCAACTCAAATCTAAACAACAATGAATTTGTCTTCTTCAAAGGAGGGCTAAATCAATTTCAGAACTCAGATTTTAGAACTCAAGACCTTCTTTGAGTTGTGAGTTTGATTTCTTTAATAAGATAATTAGCTATTTAATTAGGTTGAGTTATAAATTGGATAATGAGATTGTGGTTGTGAATCATTGACCGTTATATTATTATCTATGTTGTAAATCTATGTTAATTGTTGGCTTATGTACAATCAATGCATAATGATGCTTCATATGCTAGTTTGGTTATGTTTGTGGAAATAATTAATATGTTAAATCATATGTAAGTTCAACTTGATTCATATGTATGTTTAACTTGATATGCAAGTTTGGATGTGCTAATTTATACATGAATCATATGCAAGTTTAATGAGAATCATATGCAACTTTGTGCATTTAATTTGATTTATGACATCTATTTTATATGTAAGTTTGGACCTAAAGTATATGCTAAGACATATGTGAGTATGATTTCATTAACAAGATAATTCTTAAATTAATATTGATGGGTTTATATTTGGATTATGAGATTTTGTCTGTTGATTCATGTGGCATAGCTAGTTATTATCACCTATGTTGTAAACATATAATCAAGTTAGTTAATTTAGTAAATCTATTCCTTATGCCTGATCCTATATGTGTAATTTGAATATATTAGAACATTGGAATTTTATGCAAGTGGGTTATTAGTCATATGCAAGTTCATTTGTGAATCATATGTAAAATTGCAAGTGAATCATATATGTGAATCCTATGTTAGTATACATATGCAAGTATGTGATGTTAGTAATTCATATGTGAGTTGTATGTGTTTTATATGTAAGTTAGGTGAAAACCCAAATCAATACATACAACTTCACACTCATGTTTAGATCCATGATTAGATCTATGTTTAGATCTATTGTAATACATAGTTTATGCTAGATTGTGATTTATACGTCTATACACTATGCAAGTTCACCTTTATGCATAATAATCTATGCAAATCACACCGTGTACATAATTTAGTCCATGCAAGTTTGTTGCTACACATATGTTAGTTATGGATTATGCAAATTATGCCAATCATGCAAGTTTATCTTTTTAGATCTATTTTTATGAGACATGCCAATTGTGATATTTAGATCTATTTTCATGTATTGCACAAATTGTGATGTTTTATAAATTTTAGCTATTTGGCCAGCCTATTATATTCCTTAAATTTCGTGTATGAACGTACAACGTGGGGCAATGGGATAATATTAAAATAATTAATATTGAGAATTGGCATAAATGCCTTAAATGGCATATAATTAATTTGTGTTGTTAATTGGTATAATTTTATATATCAAAAATAGATGGACATAATTAAGGTGTCAATTATGGACATAGTTAAATTTGGAATTGATTGACAATTCAAATTAGGGATATTAATCCAATATGGGGTTAAATGAAATATGTTATAATAAACCGCCTAAGGCACGAGGTTAGACTCTTTTGTGGTGTAAAACTGCCCGGACCCGCCCGACAAATCCAGCTGCCACAAATGTCAGTCTAATGTGAGAGGTCAATGGCATAAATTAAATGCTTAACAGTTGTAAAGACACGAGGTTACGCTCGTTTGTGGTGTAAGACTGCCCGGACCCGCCCGGCAAATCCAGCTGCCACAAATGCCAGTCTAATGTG
Source organism: Allium sativum (assembly GCA_030737875.1). Lineage (NCBI taxonomy): Eukaryota > Viridiplantae > Streptophyta > Magnoliopsida > Asparagales > Amaryllidaceae > Allium > Allium sativum. The sequence goes on along the minus strand of CM060910.1, from coordinate 193,888,802 downwards.
GGAGGTCTTTACAAGGTTACGGTCTTAATGAATTAAGAAACACTTAACCAGATAAACATGTAGTGGGACATGAGGGGTTTAAGTGGGTGCCTTGGGTGGCATGTTGAAATTAGTGGGTGCCTTGGGTGGCATTTGAAATACGATTAGATGCACTTAACCAAGATTGAAACATGTAAGTGGACATGAATAAGAAGAGGGTTAAGTGGGATGCACTAGAGGGGACCAAGCTTAGGTGGATAGCTTGTGTCAAGTAATGGGGGGCCCTTTTCAAACCAGTAACCCATTAAGTATCTTTGTGAGCTCGACCCAAGTGGAGATACGGGACACGCGTACTGGATTTGATTGTAAGAGGTTAAAACGGGTCAGCGGTGGCAACGCAAGTCCAATGGGTTCATATGCGTGTGTGGGCCCGGGCTGGTAGGTAAGACGTTGTTGCATCGTGTAGATATAAGCCGTGCATTTTGGTAGTATCGGGTTGCCACTTTGGGGAGTGATACACCCCACTGTGGGGCCAACACGGGTATCTACGATTTAGGGAGCCGGTCGAATGGGAGTAGTGGGTACACCTAGTGGAGATAGGGGCAGACGACACCTATGGAGGTAGCTAGGGGTACACGAAACTACCATTAGCAGTATTAAGTTCTGTAGGTGGGATCAACCTTTAGAGTGACCAGTGGTGGTGCAGTATAGTAATTATCCTATAGTGATTAGGGGCGCCTTTAATGTTATCTTTGTTCGTCTTATTTCCTTGTTTGTTCTGACATATCCAATTGTTCACGGTCATTTCCTTATTTTCCAGTTTATGCCTTATCCTAGTTATTTTGATAATTATATTGTTAAAGTTATCGCACTCGCCAGACTTTATGCCTGACCCCCTTTTCTTTCCACCTCTTTTCTTCCTTCCCCCTCCCCTCAGGTTTGCAAGGAGGGAATACTACTGCTTAGTGCCGATTTCTTTCAGTTGCTTGAAGAGAGTAGATGTATCGCTTTGGACTCTCTCATCTTTATGGCTTTGCTTATGCTTAGTGGGGATTTATGCATTTATGTTATTTAAGTATTTGCTTCTTTATATACTTTAAAGTTTTTGGAAAAGACCATTGATCCTGTTGTAATGGTTTTGGAGACTACTTATGTAAACTCGTTTTGAGTTATGATGCTATGAAATAAGTTTTAACTTCCGCTGTGTTATTTTATTTATTTATTCTTGTAATTTATCTGTTCTATACAATAATAATGCTTCATGGACATTGATGCATTCCCTTTGTGAGTGACATTAATGGACATAGGGTGTTACACGTGGTATCAGAGCTATGGTTACAAGAACAGAAAAAAAGTTTTGAAAAGTGTTTTCAAAAGTATTATTTTCCCAGAAAGTATTTTCAAAAAACTTGTTTTAAAGAAGCTATTTTCAAGGAAAGTTTACTTTAAAGAGCATGTTCCCCGCAAGCCATACATCTCTCTTTCGCTTCCAACTCTTTCCTTTTCTTTTCAGCATGTCTGGAGCATCTGATATACCAGAGGGTGTTCATGTACCCGGTTGGTTTCGTCAATATCTCGAGGCTAGGGCCGCTGCCGCGGGTCCGGCCAATGTTCCTCCTCCTCCTCCCCCAGCTCCAGTCATTCCTCCGCGTGGAGATACTTTCTCCAAGATATGTAAAGATTTTCGTTCGATGGGTGGAAAATCTTTTAGTGGGTCTGAAACGTTCATTGAAGCTAGAAATTGGTTGAAAGAAGTGGAGGATCTGTTTAGCATTTTCGATTTGGACGATTGTAAGAAGGTCCAATTGGCTGCTTGGTTGAAGAAGGACGAAGCTTCGTTTTGGTGGGAGGTCACTAATGGGGAGCGTCCAGTTGATACATGGCCAGATTTTAGGCGTAGGTTTGAGGCAAAGTTTCTCTCACGGGCTGAAGAGAATCTATACATGGAAAGGTTTTTGGCACTAAAGCAAGGGGATCTATCAGTGAAAGAATACGTCAACAAGTTCAATCAGTTGGCGAGATTTGGCTTGGACTTGGTGAATACACTCGAAAAGAAGGCCCTGAGATTTGTTAAGGGTTTGAACGAGCCGCTACATGGGTTAGCTATGACCCACATCCCTGGGGCTACCTTTGAGAGACTAGTTGACATGGCGCTTATGCATGAAGAGGAGAAAGGCGCCAATGCTAATAAAGCACCCGAGAAGAAAGGGGATCAAAAGAAATCACAACAGCAACAGCAGAACAAGAAGGGTGGTAAAGACAACAATGGCAAGGGAAAGAAAAGGTGCTTTAACTGCGGGACATCAGGCCATCTAAGCAAAGACTGTAGGAAGAAGAAAAAGACTGGTTGTTTACACTGTGTCGAGGCAGGACACCTGATTAAGGACTGCCCAAAGAAAGGGCAGAGGACAGGGTCTACCTCGGGAGGGCAGCTTCAGGCTCCCATGGCACCAGGGCAGGCAAGAGGGCAGGTCCAGGCTCTCAATGCCCCACCGCTGCAAGAACGAGGTAGAACAATTTCTGTTGAAAGTTTAGTTTTTCTGTTTGATCATCCTGTTCGTACTTTGTTTGACTCTGGCGCATCACACTCGTTTGTATCTGCTTCGTTAGTTGAAACACTGCACCTAAATACTAGTCTAGTTTCGGATCCCATAGTAGTCTCAAATTCTATTGGTGGTTCGGCTCATCTTTCTATGATTTTTCGGAATTTGAGATTGTCTATCTTAGGCATTGGTTTTGAATGTAATGCATTTGTGCTTGGTTTCATGGGCTATGGGTTGATTCTAGGGATGGATTGGCTATCCAAATATGGTGCCATCCTAGATTGTGAACGAAGGGCAGTAAAATTCTTGACTCATAGTGGAAAGACCCTTGATATTTCTTGTAACCCTAGAGGATCGGTGACGCTTAGTTATCTTGAGTCACTTGACGCATCCAATGATGATTTGAAGTATGTTCGTGTGGTCCGTGAATATAGTGACGTCTTCAAAGAGGTTCGAAGTTTACCTCCGAGGCGTGAGATAGGCTTTCGAATATATCTAGTGGATAATGCAAAGCCAGTTGCATTACCAGTGCGCCACATGGCTCCGAGAGAGAGAAGAGAACTCAGTAAGCAAGTGAAAGAATTGCTTTAGAAGTGGTTCATAAGAAAAAGCATTTCGGAATGGGGTGCTCAATTGTTTGGTTGCTTTGCTAGTATCATCTCACGTAGATTGTCCGAATTCGGAGGAGGTATTCCTTGGGTGCTTGTCTGATATTGGTTTAGGCCTTTGGGCTTGTGCTTGGGGAATGTCGAGTTCGACTAGGATGGTTTGTGTGAGATAAATAGCTGTGGCGATTTTCATTGCATGATATCTTGGTTTTCTCGAAAAGTGATGTGCAGCCGTGACATGATAAGACTATCGATGGTATGGACTGCCCCGAGTTAGGCTCAATAGGGTTATGAGATGACTCGAGTGGGACTCGAGAAAGATGTGTAGTAATGGATTGTTTAGGACCCTATGTTGATGCCTTTTTTTTAGGAAGAAGGCGAGATTCTTAGGACATGTGGTCTCTAAGGAAGGGGTAGCTGTGGATCCCGCGAAGGTGGTGGCAATCCAAGAATTGAAGGTTCCAAGAAAAGCAACGGAAATAAGAAGTTTTCTAGGAGAGACGGGTTGCTATAGGAAGTCCGTTAAGGGCTTTGCGAAGATATCTGCCCCAGTTTTAACTTTGCTAGATGGAAGCAAACCATTCACAATATATATATACCAGTGCTTGCGAGACAGGGCTTGGAGAAGTTTTCGGTGCAAGAGGAAAAGGTGATATTCAAAAGGCGGTAAGTACGAGCATCGCTTGTCGTCCACAGACAGATGGACGGACAGAAAGGGGTGAATAGAATCCTTGAAGATCTTTTGAGGTTATGTATCCTAGATTTCGAAGGGACATGAGAAGAGGCAACTAGCTTAGTGGTGTTCATGACGTGTTTCACGTGTCACATTTGAGGAAGTGTTTACATGATACGGCGGAAGTGGTAGAGCTGAGTACGCTCGAGGAAGTGGAAGTAGAGCGCAATGCCACGATCAGACGAGTTCCTACACGCATTCTCGGATCGGCGATCAAAAAGCTTCGCAACAAAGAGGTCAAGTTGGTCAAAGTGCAATGGGGAGACGATCAAAGAGACGTGACTTGGGAAACGAAAGATAAGATGCGTACGTTGTACCCTTTCCTTTTTGAGGGTATGTTTTAATCTCTCCTTTTTCTACCGCTTTGTTGATACTTGTCCTATCTTTTAGTATTATCTTTGCGATGACATCTTCGATCTTTTAGTTAGGAATAACCTTATGGTTGAAACATGTGTTTGAGACATGTTATGTCTGATGGACGCAAATGGATACAAGTGGTTGCTAGTGGTTGCTCGTGGATACATAAACACACACCTTAGGCACTAGATCGGCTCAATCACCTTCATGTTGCATATAAATGTGTGTGCATATTTAATGAATGGATGTATAATGGTTGTGTTATCACATGGATGCTGCATTTTGATGAATGGTTGTGCACACATGTAGAAATGATATGTATCAATAGGATTCTTTCGCATACATAATGGACGCATGGCACTATCATGATTTTCATTAAGGAGGTCAACTGAATCAGTAGACCGCTTGATTTTGCATTAGATAAGGAACATGTACACACACTTCTTGCATATGTTCATACAACATTAGAAATTTTGTAAGGACAATGGATGCCTATGTTTGATGGTTGAGTAGATGGATGATTAGATGTTAGGATATGCATTCTCCTTAACTTGGAGATTTCGGGGGCGAAATCCTTTAAGGAGGGGAGAATGTAACACCCCGTAATTTTAATATTAATGTTAACATATTAAAGAATAATTAATCTTAGATGTGAGAATTAAGGGAAATGAGTTGCGCCATTGTGTTCGTCTCGGAATTCTAGTTGAGATAGAGTCCGAGTTTGCGTGAATTGGACTTCATATGAAGAAGTTATGGCCATCGGAAATTTCATTAAAATTCAAACAGATTTCAAAATTTCAAATTCAGACTCAGATTGGGCTAGGCGGGAAAATTCCCGCCAGGGGCCAGGTCGACCTGTCCCCCCCCTCCCCCCCCCCCCCGGGCAGATTAGTTTGATGACGATTTTATGACTCTTGGCTAAGTCATTAGGGCTGACTTGTCACCCTATCTTGACTGAATGGCTGTGGTTTATTCTGGGTTGATCGGATGACCTAAATTAATCCTAAATTCTATATAAACACATGTAGGCTCAAACCCTAAAATCAAATAAAAATTTAGAACCATGGCGGCCATGCTGTCACCTTGCAACCTAGAGTAGCCTTCACCATTTAGGAGGAAGAAAGATAATCAACTCAATTCTATTCAACTCAAATCTAAACAACAACGAATTTGTCTTCTTCAAAGGAGAGATAAATCAATTTCAGAACTCAGATTTCAGAACTCAAGACCTTCTTTGAGTTTTGAGTTCGATTTCTTTAATAAGATAATTAACTATTTAATTAGGTTGAGTTATAAATTGGATAATGAGATTGTGGTTGTGAATCATTGATTGTTATCTTATTATCTATGTTGTAAATCTATGTTAATTGTTGGCTTATGTACAATCAATGCATAATGATGCTTCATAAGCTAGTTTGGTTATGTTTGTGGAATTAATTCATATGTTAAATCCTATGTAAGTTCAACTTGATTCATATGTATGTTTAACTTGATATGCAAGTTTGGATGTGTTAATTTATACATGAATCATATGCAAGTTTAATGAGAATCATATGGAACTTTGTACGTTTAATTTGATTTATGACATCTATTTTATATGTAAGTTTGGACCTAAAGTATATGCTAAGACATATGTGAGTATGATTTCATTAACAAGATAATTCTTAAATTAATATTGATGGGTTTATATTTGGATTATGAGATTTTGTCTATTGATTCATGTGGCATAGTTAGTTATTATCACCTATGTTGTAAACATATAAACAAGTTAGTTAATTTAGTAAATCTATTCCTTATGCCTGATCCTATATGTGTAATTTGATTATATTAGAACATTGGAATTTTATGCAAGTGGGATATTAGTCATATGCAAGTTCATTTGTGAATCATATGTAAAATTGCAAGTGAATCATATATGTGAATCCTATGTTAGTATACATATGCAAGTATGTGATGTTAGTAATTCATATGCGAGTTGTATGTGGTTTATATGTAAGTTAGGTGAAAACCCAAATCAGTACATACAACTTCACACTCATGTTTAGATCCATGATTAGATCTATGTTTAGATCTATTGTAATACATAGTTTATGCTAGATTGTGCTTTATACGTCTATACACTATGCAAGTTCACCTTTATGCATAATAATCTACGCAAATCACACCGTGGAAATAATTTAGTCCATTCTAGTTTGTTGCTACATATATGTTAGTTATGGATTATGCAAATTATGTCAATCATGCAAGTTTATCTTTTTAGATCTATTTTTATGAGACATGCTAATTGTGATATTTAGATCTATTTTCATGTATTGCACAAATTGTGATGTTTTTTAAATTTAGGCTATTTGGCTAGCCTAATATATTCCTTAAATTTCGTGTACGAACGTACAACGTGGGGCAATGGGATAATATTAAAATAATTAATATTGAGAATTGGCATAAATGCCTTAAATGGCATATAATTAATTTGTGATGTTAATTGGTATAATTTTATATACCATAAATAAATGGACATAATTAAGGTGTCAATTATAGACATAGTTAAATTTGGAATTGATTGACAACTCAAATTAGGGATATTAATCCAATTTGGGGTTAAATGAAATATGTAATAATAAATCGCCTAAGACACGAGGTTAGACTCTTTTGTGGTGTAAGACTGCCCAGACCCACCCGGCAAATCCAGTTGCCACAAATGCTAGTCTAATGTGAGAGGTCAAAGGCATAAATTAAATGCGTAACAGTTGTAAAGACACGAGGTTAGGCTCGTTTGTGGTGTAAGACTGCCCGGACCCACCCGGCAAATCCAGCTGCCATAAATGCCAGTCTAATGTGGGAGGTCATTACACTTAATGAATTAAGAAATACTTAAACAGATAAACATATAGTGGGACATGAGGGGGTTAAGTGGGTGCCTTGGGTGGCTTGTGGAATTTAGTGGGTGTCTTGGATGGCATTTGAAATACGATTAGATGCACTTAACCAAGATTGAAACATGTAAGTGGACATGAATAAGAAGAGGGTTAAGTGGGATGCACTATAGTGGACCAAGCTTAGGTGGATAGCTTGTGTCAAGTAATGGGGGGCCTTTTCAAACCAGTAACCCATTAAGTATCTTTGTGGGCTCGACCCAAGTCGAGGACGGGACACGCGTACTGGATTTGATTGTAAGAGGTCAAAACGGGTCAGCGGTGGCAACGCAAGTCCAACGGGTTCATATGCGTGTGTGGGCGCGGGCTGGTAGGTAAGACGTTGTTGCATCGTGTAGATATAAGCCGTGCATTTTGGTAGTATCGGGTTGCCACTTTGGGGAGTGATACCCCCCACTGTGGGGCCAGCACGGGTATCTATGAGTTAGAGAGCCGATCGAATGGGGGTAATGGGTACACCTAGTGGAGATAGGGCAGACAACTCCTATGGAGGTAGCTAGGGGTACACGAAACTACCATTAGCAGTATTAAGTTATGTAGGCGGGATCAACCTTTAGAGTGACCAGTGGTGGTGCAGTATAGTAATTATCCTATAGTGATTAGGGGCGCTTGTAATGCTATCTTTGTTTGTCTTATTTCCTTATTTGTTCTGACATACCCAATTGTTCACAGTCATTTCCTTATTTTCCAGCTTATGCCTTCCTAGTTATTTTGATAATTATATTGTTAAAGTTATCGCACTCGCCAGACTTTATGTCTGACCCCCTTTTCTTTCCACCTCTTTTCTTCCTTTCCCCCAGGTTTGCAAGGAGGGAATACTACCGCTTAGTGCTGATTTCTTTCAGTTGCTTGAAGAGAGTAGATGTATCGCTTTGGACTCTCTCATCTTTATGGCTTTGCTTATGCTCAGGGGGGATTTATGCATTTATGTTATTTAAGTATTTGTTTCTTTATGTACTTTGAAGTTTTTGGAAAAGACTATTGATCCTGTTGTAATGGTTTTGGAGACTACTTATGTAAACTCGTTTTGAGTTATGATGCTATGAAATAAGCTTTAACTTCCGCTGTATTATTTTATTTATTTATTCTTGTAATGTATCTGTTCTATACAATAATAACGCTTCATGGACATTAATGCATTCCCTTTGTGAGTGACATTAATGGACATGGGTGTTACATAGAAGTTAAGAACACCCCCTCAAAAAGGAAAGGGTACGACGCACGTTTCTTGTCTTCCATTTCCCAAATCGCGTCTCCTTGATCATCTCCCCATTGGTCTTTAACCAAATTGACCTCTCGGTTATGTAATTTCTTGACCTCCGATCCAAGGATGCATCTAGGAACTCGTCTAACCGTGGTATCTCGCTCTACTTCCACTTCTCTAAGCATGCTCGACTCAACTTCTTCCGCGGTATCGTGTAAACGCTTCCTTCAATGCGACACGTGAAATACTTCATGAACACCACTAAGCTTCTCAGGCAACTTCAGTCTGTAGGCTATCGGTCCAATTCTTTCTATAATGGGGAATGGCCCTACGAATCTTGGTGCCAATTTCCCTATAGTTCCAAAACGAACTACATTCCGAAATGATGATACTTTAATAAAAATCATGTCTCCAACATCGATCTCAAGATTGGTTCGTCTCTTATCAGCGTATGACTTTTGCCGGTCTTGTGCCGTCTTCATGTGCCTTCGAATCAAGTCTATCTTCTCCGAAGTTTCTCTAATCATCTCGGGCCCAAGCAAAATCTTATCCGTAGATTCCCACCAACAAGTCGGTGATCGGCAAGGTCATACATATAGAGCTTCAAAAGGTGTCATGCCAATACTAGTCTCATAGCTATTGTTGTAGGCGAACCCTACTATTGGAAGGTGTTCTTCCCATGTCACTCCAAAATCCAAGATGCATGGCCTCAAAAGATCTTCTAGAATTCCATTCATTCTTTCTGTTTGGTCGTCCGTCTGAGGGCGATAAGCGGTGCTCAAACACAACTGCGTACCTACCACCTTTTGCATATCACCCTTTCCTCTTGCATCAAAAACTGCTCCAAGCCCTGGCCTTCAAGCATCAGTATATATAGTGAACGGTTTGCTCCCGTCCGGAAAAGTCAAAACTGGGACTGATGTCTTCGCAAAGTCCTTAATGAACTTCCTATAATAGTCGGCCCAACCAAGAAGGCTTCCGTTGTATTCTTTGGAATCCTCCAATCCTGGATTGCTACTACCTTCGCGGGATTCTACTACTATCCCTTCTTTAGAGACCCCATGTCCTAAGAACCTTACTCCCTTTCCAAAGTGACGTTTGGAAAACTTTTCCTTAAGCTGATGTAGTCGAAGTGTCTCTAAGACTACCTTAAGATGTAAGGTATGCCCTTCCTCGCTTCTAGAGAAGATCAGGATATCATCCACAAAGACTACCACGAACTTGTTTGGAAACTCCCTAAACACCCTACTCATCGAGCCTATGAAATATGCGGGTGCATTCGTCAAACCAAAAGGCATGACGAGCCACTCGAAGAAACCGTCAGGAGTCCTAAAAGCAGTCTTATCTATACTACCCTCAGCTACCCTCAACTGATGAAAACCCGTAGCTAAGTCCAGCTACGAGAAACCGAAGCACCAACCAACTGATCGAACAAATCACTTATTCTTGGAAATGGGTGCCTATCCTTCTTCGTGAGCTTATTTAGCTCCCTATAGTACACGCACAATCTAAGCGAACCATCAGCCTTTGTAGCGAAAACAACCGGAGCACCCCATTTCGAAATACTTCTTCTTATGAACCCTTTCTCAAGCAGCTCCCCTACTTGTTTACTGAGTTCCTTCCTCTCTCTCGGAGCCATGTGGCGTACTGGCCATGCAACTAGCTTTGCATTATCTACTAAGTATATACGGAAGTCTATCTCGCGCCTCGGGGTAAACTCCAAACCTCATCAAAGACGTCATTATACTCACGGACTACTCGAACAAATTGCAAATCATCGATGGATGCGTCAAGTGATTCTAGGTAGCTAAGCATCATTAAACCCCTAGGGTCACATGAAATATCAAGGTCTTTCCATAACGAGTCAATAGTTTAACGACCCTCCTTTCACAATCTAGGATGGCACCATATCTGGCTAGCCAATCCATCCCTAGAATCAGACCATAGCCCATGAAATCAAGTACGTAGGCATTGCATTCAAACTCGACGCAGAAGATCGACACTCTCAAATCCCGACAAATCATAGATAAATGAGTTGAGCCACCAATAAGATTTGAGACTACAACGGGATCCACGACTAAACTAGTATTTAGGTGTAGAGTTTCAACTAAAGAAGCAGATATAAACGAATGCGAAGCGCCAGAATCAAACAAGGTTCTAACAGGATAATCAAAAAGGAAAATCAAACTTTTAACAAAACCTTTCTACCTCTATCAGGTATGCCAGCCGTGAGAGCACGCATCTTCCCTCCGGAATATCCTGTACTTTGTCCTTGCCCTTGCCTCTTTGGACAATCCCTGATAAGATGTCCTGTCTCTCCGCAATGATAACAACCAGTCTTCTTCTTCTTCTTCCTACGGTCTTTGGCTATATATGACCCACCATACCTCGGTAATGACATTTCCTCTTTTCTCGGGGTCTATAGTTCTTTCCACCCTTCTTAGGTTTCACTTCCTTATTCTGTGATTCTTCAACCTTGAGCTCCTTCCTTTCTCCTTTATCTTCTTTGTGCATCAAGGCTATATCCATGAGTTTCTCATCCTTGGGCTGTGCTCCTTAGCCCAAACCCCCTCATTCTCATTCTCATCCTTGTGAAACATGTTAACAAGTCTCTCTAAAACTGCCTCCACCGCGCGGAAAACACTACCAAGCGGGAAAGAAAATTAGACGCAGGTGAAACTACTGCGGCTATAGATGGAAGTTAGGCACTTCTTTGCCCTACGACAGGCGCCGTATTCTCATCATGCCTACAGAACCATGTCGCGATGAGGTTACCTCCCAGAAAGCCAAGAGCATTGGAGACCCAGAAAAGAAGGAAACAAGGATTCAAACAGAAAAATCAAGAGATAGTGCATATGGATTTGGGGAATATGTCTTTCAAAACAAACTTTTCTTTTGAAAATACTTCTTTTAAAATCGTTTTGAAACCAGCTTTCAAAATCTTTTATCTGATTCGGTATCCTTCATCTCTGATACTACCTGTAACACCCTACGTCCGTTGATGTCACTCATAAAGGGAATGCATTAAGTTTCGTGGAGTATTATAACTAAACATAACAGAATATTACAAGACAGATACATAAAATAGTAATTGAAAAATTTATTAATTTGTTGCACTGGAAACAGAAATAAGTTTGGTTACATCTTCAAACCCATCGCACCAAAACCAAGTACATAATATCAGACTTGTACAAAAGCCATCAGAGTACATAATTTTTAAAACCATAATCCCCAATTCAAAATGCCATATGAATGAGAAACAAAGCTAGCTTTCAGCACTTCAAGTAGGAAAGTCTGAATCAAGCTTTAACGTGCCCACCCTGAGAACTTGGGGGGAGGAAAGCAAAGATTTGAAACAAAAAGGGTCAGACATAAAGTCTGGCGAGTCCAGTGACTTTAACAATATAATTAGTAAAGCTACATGATAAGAACATAAATTGGATATAAGAGATGACTATAACATAAGCAGATATGACAAGGTAACAAGACGAAAAGGATATAACATTGACTGCGCTTCTAACCACTATAAGATATTCTCTGCACTGCACTAATACTAGTTTCATACTAAAAGATGATCTCTCTTCGCTAAATAGAATGATGATAGTTTCATGTACTTCTAGCTGCCATCATAGGTAACCTTTGTACACCTATCACCACTAGATGTACCCATTATCCTCCTTGTTCGATTATGTACCCCTAGCTGCTATCATAGGAAACCAATATGCACCTATCACCACTAGATGTACCCTCCCTATTCGATTATGTACCTCTAGCTACTATCATAGGTAACTAATGTGCACCTATCAACCACTAGATGTACCCTCCCTATTCAATTGTGTACCTCTAGCTGCTATCATAGGTAACCAATGTGCACCTATCACCACTAGATGTACCAACTACCCTTCCCATTCGATTGGCTCCCTAACCTCGTAGATACCTGTGATGGTCCCATAATAGGGTGTATCACTCCCTAAGGTGGCAACCCCAATACTACATAAATGCACAGCTTATACCTACACGATACAACAACGTCTTACCTACCAGCCCGGACCCACGCACGTACATGACTCCGTTGGACTTGCACTGCCATCGCTAACTCTTTATTGAACTCTTACAATCAACCCCAGTAAGCGTGTCCATGTCCTCGACCTAGTTCGAGCTCATATAGATACTGAAATGGGTTACTGGTTGAAAAGAGTCCACACACTTGACATAAGCTTCCCTCCTAAGCTTGGTCCCCACTAGGAATTCCCACTTAACCCCTCTTTATCCCCATGTCTAATCACATGTCCCATCTTGGTTAAGTGCTTTAATTATGTTTCACATGCTACCCATGTCACCCACTTAACCCTTTATTATTCCCATGTCTAATCACATGTTTTAACTTGGTTAAGTGCTTTTATTATATTTCACATGCTACCCATGTTACCCACTTAACCCTTTATTATCCCTATGTCTAATCACATGTTTTATCATGGTTAACTGTTCAATAATTCATTATAACTGTAACCTTGCAAGACCTCCCATATTAAGATTATTGTTTTGCGGTTGCTGGATATGCCGGGCGGTTTCGGGCAGACTTATACTGCAATCTGAATCTAACCTCGTGTCTTTGCATTATTACACTTCTAATTTCTACCTTTGACCTCTCACATTAGATTACCATTTGCGGTTGATGGATATGTCGGACGGTTCCGGGCAGGCTTATACCGCAATCTGAATCTAACCTCGTGTCTTAGGCGTTCATTATTACTTTCTTGATTCAAATCCCAATTTCAAATCTTGGATTATAGCGATTCCCAATTACCCATAAATTCCAATCCAAATTATGCTTATAATTCTAATCCAAATTATGCCTATAATCCTATGCATACAAGTTATACCAAATTATGCCAAATCAGTTTTCATTGTTATTAACAATTTATGCCAAATCTCATGTATACAAGTTATACTCAATTATGCACAAACCAATTTATGCCAAATCTCATGTATACAAGCTATTCTCAATTATGCCCAAACCAATTTCCATAATCATCAACAATTTATGCCAAACTACATTTTATTACAAATTTCCCAACTTTTCCCAATCATCCCAACGTTATTCGTATGTAAATCTCAACGCAATATGCTTGGGCTCGAAGTTAGCCTAATCTAAAAAAGGAAAAAGGAAAAGAAGAAGGGAAGAGAATCAAAACATCAAAATTGGAATAAACATATAAACAGGCATGTGAAATGAATAACGGTAAAATAGATCAGATATGCATATGATAAAAGCAATTGGGTATGAATCTGAAGGATAACAAATTACAAAACTTGATATGATTCATCTTATTTACAGGCATATACATTAGATCCAATTCACAATCCTATCACAATTATTTTTTAACTTAATTATAAGTGAAAGTGACATAACCTCATAGCGATAGGATTCTTAGAAAAGAGAATTCGGTGTTGTTGTAGTAATTCTGATTTGTTTTGGTGGAGAAGAAAGGCTAGTTTAGATTAGATCAGCATGGAGGTGCCACGGATGATAACTATGAGATTAGGGTTAGGTTTAGGTGTTTATTTATAGGTGTATTAGGTGGATTAGGACCTTTAGATTAGATTTGGAACCATCTGAACCATCCATCCCAGAAAAACACGTCATCCAGCCAATCCCAGAAAGACACGTCATCATGGAACTCTCCAGAATTCAGCAAATCTGGCTCGGCCTGGGCGCACTTCCCAGGTGCGCCAGTGTAATTTTGTTCTGGTGCACTTCACAAGTGCGCCAGTTATCCTGGCCTGTTTCCTGATTGTTCTGCCAAACTTCCATCGTCCATAACTCCTTCATACGGTACCCGTTTTACGCAAACTTGGACTCTTTCTCAAGAAGAATTCCTAGACAAATGTAATGGCATAACCCGTTTCACTTATTTATTCTTTTAAAAATTAATCATTCTTTAATTATCCCTTATGTCATGATTTAAAATTATGGGGTGTTACATGCGAGAAGCTAGAGGTGAGGGTCGGGGATGTGGAAGAGCGAAAGGTGTTGATTAGATGTAAGCGCGAAGACGAGGTCTTCGTGAGTTATCTATATCCGCTTGGGATTCCACAAGAAGACCTGTCATCAGCGGTGATTGCTAATGAGTATGTAGATGTCTTTGACGAGGTCACAAGTCTGCCGTCGCATCGTGAGGTCGAGTTTAGGATCGATTTGGTCAAAGGTTCTACACCAATCATTATGCCTCTTAGGCGGATGGCCCCTAAGGAACAGCGAGAGTTGGAGTTCCAAGTTCGAGACCTTTTGAGAAAAGGATTCATTCGGAGGAGTGTATCTGAATGGGGTGCACCGATCGTGTTTACAACCAAAGCAGATGGCTCGTTAAGATTGTGTATGGACTATTGTGAGCTGAACAAGGTGACCAAAAATAACAAGTATTCATTGCAAAGGATTGATGACTTGTTTGATCAGCTTCACGAAGCCAAAGTGTTTTCTCAGATGGATCTGGCAACAGGATTTCACCAATTGTGGATGGCAAAGGATAGTGTGCCAAAGGCTGCTTTTAGGACACCATCCGGATTCTTCGAATGGTTGGTGATGCCATTTGGGTTGATTAACGCGCCAACGTATTTCGTAGATCTTATGAATAGAGTATTTAGAGATCAGCTGAATAAGTTCATTCTTGTGTTCGTGGATGACATTCTGGTTTACTCATGGAATGCGGAAGAGCACAAGACGCACTTGAGAGTGGTGTTGAAATCTCGCGAGAGCATCAGCTAAGAGCCAAGTTTTTAAAATGTCATTTCTGGAAGAGTCAAGTGAGGTTCTTAGGCCATGTAGTTTCTGGAAATGGGATAGCAGTTGACCCCGCTAAAGTGGCAACAATCCAGGACTGGGATAGAACTAAAAATGTGACAGATGTGAGAAGTTTCCTTGGGTTGGCTAGATATACCGACGTTTTGTTAAGGATTTCTCTAAGATAGTTGCACCATTGACATGATTAACAAGGAAGAACCAAGTGTTCGCATGGGATGCAAAGTGTGAACAAGCATTCAGGATCCTGAAGGAAAGACTTACGAGTGCCCTTATGTTGACCATTCCAAGTGGGAATGAACAGATGGTGGTATATACCGATGCAAGTGGTACTGGGCTTGGAGTAGTGCTAATGCAGAAGGATAAGGTTGTGGCCTACGCGAGTCGACAGCTGAAGCTACATGAGAAGAATCAACCAACTCATGATTTGGAGTTGGCGGCAATTGTGTTTTCTCTGAAGATGTGGAGACATTACCTGCTGGGAGTTCGATTTGAGTTGTTTACGGATCACAAGTCGTTGAAGTATCTTTTCTCCCAAAAGGATTTGAATCTTCGGCAGCAGCGATGGCCAGAGTTTATGGCATCGTATGATTTTGATATAACCTATACTCCTGGAAAAGGTAACGCAGTTGCAGATGCATTGAGTCGAAGACATGCAAGTTTGGGAGCAATGTTTTCAGAATGGATTAGCCTCGAGTATTTGGCAAGATTCGATTTCAGGCCAAGGTGTGAGTTGGAACCCAAAATGTTGGCAAGCTTATCGATAAGACCTACTCTCATCGAAAAAATTGGCAAGAGCCAAAAGTGAGATGCAAAGCTTGTCGAGCTTATCCAGAAGCTGGAACCAGAGGATAAAGAGTTTGAGGTCAATCGAGAAGGTTGGCTTCGAAAATAAGGGTGATTAGTTGTTCCTGATATTGACGGATTGAGAGATGAGATTCTGAGGGAATGTCATCACTCGAAGTTGACGATTCAACCTAGTGGTAATAAGATGTGTCAGGACATGAAGCAAGTCGACTACTGGGAGGGGATGAAGCGAGATACTGGAAAATTCACTTCCAAGAGCATGAACTTTTAGTTAGTGAAACCTGATCAGAAGAAGCCGAGTGGATTGCTTTAGCCACTGGAAGTTCCTACGTGGAAGTGGGAGCAGATATCGATGAATTTTTTTCGATGGACTACCTAGGACTAGGGCAGGAAATGAAGGGATTTGGGTCATCGTGGATCACTTAACCAAAAATGTAAGGTTCATTCCTGTTAAATCGACTAGGACGACATCGAAATTGGCTGAACTTTATGTGAAATGGAAAGTTCGATTCCATGGTATCCTGAAGAGCATAGCGAGTGACCGAGATCCATTATTTTACGAGTGGATTTTGGAAGAGTTTATAGGAAGCTTTGGGAATCGAGTTGTGCTTAAGTAAGGCTTACCATCCCCAAACTGATGGCCAAACCGAGAGGGTTAACCGAGTTTTGAAAGATATCCTAAGTGCTTTTGTATTAAATTTTGGGGGATCGTGGGAAGACCATCTATATCTAGTTGAGTTTGCATATAATAATAGCTACCAGTCTAGCATTGGGATGGCACCATACGAGGCGTTGTATGGTAGACCATGCAATTCTCCAGCATGTTGGTTAGAAACTGGAGATAAGTTGATGCTTGGGCCAGAGATGATTAGCAAGACCTCGGATTGTATCGAGATCGTTCGGCAATGAATGAAGGAGGCCCAAGATCGTCAGAAGAGTTATGCTGATAAAGGTCGAAAAGATTTGGAATTTGACATAGGCGATATGGTTTAGTGAAGATTTCGCCGTTGAAGCACATGGTTCGATTCGAAAGTAAAGGAAAGATTGGCTCCTAGGTTCGTTGGACCATTTTTGATAGTCGAGCAAATTGGAAAGCTCGCATATAGATTGGAGTTACCCGAGAAGATGTCGAGCATGCATAATGTGTTCCATGTGTCGTTCCTACTAAAGTTCGTGCATGATTCGAATGTAGTAGTATCTCCAGAGCAATACGAAGACCTTGAAGTAGAGACCGTAATCGAGAGACCTCGTAAGCCACTTCGTGTTGTGGAGAATGACATGAAACAACTTAGGAGGAAGACGGTTAAGCTAGTCAAGGTACAGTGAAGTGAAGATGAAGACGATTGTACGTGGGAGACGGAGGAGAGAACAAGGGCGATTCAGCCAGAACTCTTCGTCGGTAGGACCCTTTGATATCGTATCATCGCTATATCATTGTATCTTATTGTTGTTTGATAGAATTCCGCATGCTAGGATAAGGCTATGGATGTATGGCTTGATGGTTGCTAGTTTGGATGATAGAATTTGCTTCCCATGGATGATAGGCATGCGGGATTATTGTGACTGTTTGTGTTTGCTTGGAATTTCAGGGGCGAAATTCTTAAAGGGGAAGGGGGAGGGGAATGTAACAGCCCGCATCTTACATATCGGAGGATCCTAAATTATTTTTATTTTATTCCCTGAGGGTTGGATCATTCTCATCTTTTGATATGTTGCTTATGGGGATGTGAGACATGTCCATAATTTTTACCAATTTTGTTTGTAACAATTTTCCCCTATCAGTTTTGTACATGGCATAACTTTTGGTTCAGGTTGAATCAGAGGGTGAAACCTGTGCCATTGGAAAGGAAATGGCGATTGCCTTTCCATAGAGTGGTTACATTAAAGATTTGGTTCAGCGGTTTAGGAGAAATCGTTGTTTTAAGGTTTTTCAGTTAGTTGTCCAGGTTTTGGGAGCCTAATGGACTAATTTGGGAGAAGCCCATTAGGGGTTTGGTGGAAGCTATAAATAGGGGGTAAGAGATATGGAAAATGTTTTAGATTTCCACACTCTCATTTGGAGGCCTCTTGCTCCTCCTTCCTCTAACACCTTTCCACCATTAAAAATCAAAACCTAAGGAGGAAAATTGAAGATCTACACCATTGGAGGCTAGATCTACGTCAATTGAAGTAAGGATTCATCGGATCAATGTGTTTGGTGTGAGGTGCTTGCTGTCCGGATTCCTATTTCATTGATTTTTGCTTGTTTGGGGGAATCGGTGAGTGGTTTACATCTCTCACATGGATTCAATGAAGTGCATGAGTGATTGATCATGTTTTTCATCATATTTAAGTGTTTTACCTTGGATCTACACCATGTTTAGTCCATGTTCACATGAATCCTCCTATGATCTGATCTAGTAAGTTTAAATCATTGATTTTATGTTATTCCATATGATTATGAAAGTTAGATCTTTAGTTTTGTTCATATGTTCATTCATCGTGGTTTTTGGCGTGATTGTGTATGACTTGGGGAAAACTATTGTTTTCATGTTGTTAGCGGATTCGTACCGTGTTTTTGATCATATTTCATGGATTAGACAAGTTGATTTCGTCAAATCTAATGTTTGGCAAAATTTTGGTGGAAATCAAAGTGGAATTGGTGAAGTGCAGGTTTTGGGTCGCACTAGGGGGTCGTTCGCACCTGGAGTAGTTTCTTGGAGGACAAGACAGAAATAGGGATCGGTCGCACGTTGCAGAAGCGATCAGGGTCGGTTGTGCAAGTGGACAAAGCCTGGGGTTTCGGCTTTAAGAAGCCGGTGATCGGTCGCTCCTAGTGTTGGGTCGGTCGTGCATTCCTAAATGGTTGTTTTGTTCAAGCAAGCTTGGGTGACAGGTCCAAGCGAGCCTATGGGTCAATTAATCTGGTCGGTTAGTTATCTACTGGCCGTGCAAGGATGAGCTGGTCGGTCGTACATGTTTTAAAGCATGGATATATGGTCCAACTAACAGTGGTCGGTCGAGCCAAGAAGTATGGGTCGGTCGCACCATGTTGGATTGATAAAAGGGAGGGTCAGTCGCACCATGTTGGGCTGGTTGGTCGAGTAAGACAGAGTCGGTCGCACAGGGTCATTTTCTGAAAAGTACGTTTTCCGGGTATGACCCGGGTTGGAAGAAAAGGGCTTAAAAAATATTTTCGAGGGCAACCCCTGAAACCTACTCAAGCCACAGCGCAGTAGTGTAACTTGGCTTAGTGATGGTGTGACTTCGAAGTAAACTTTGAAGTAAATTCAAGTTGGAAGGTGTAACAACCCGGAAAATCGAAACCAATTTAAAATTTTATTTTAGCTATTTTAATGTATTTGGAATATCTAAAATGATTTAATTTAAATAATAACGATTAGAAATTTATTTTGAATAGAATTAGAATGAATAAATTTATTTTAATTATATAACGAGCCTGAAATGGCGCGGTAGTTTGAAATTTCGTTTTCAAATTTCAAATTTCAAATGAATGTACAAGATTCAAAATAAACCGTATTTTAGTAAAACCAGAAATATTTGAATCTGTTTGAAAATATATTTCCAAGAACGTGAAAAAATCCAGATTTCATAACGGGAATAAAAAGTTATGTCCAGTTGAAAATTCAGAATAGTCGCTATGGAATTTATATAAAATACAACCCTTAAAAATAGCCATTTTGCAAACGACCTTCGTTTTTGACGAGACCACTTTTGTTAGATCCGGAATGTCAAGTTATTGCTATATTCCAATTTTCATAATTTTTGGAATCAATATGTGAGCATGGCAAAAGAAAACGTGTTTTGTCAATTTCAGTCAAATTGGATCGACCAGAGAATGGCCATTTTTCAGACGGTCTTCAAATTCGACGAAATTAGTTTTGTTAGGACCATATCATCAAAATATAGGTAGATTTATTTTTTTGGAATTTTTGGAGTCAGTATGTGGCCCCGGTAAATTAAAATGTACGTTAAAATCAATATTGACTGTAATATTAATTTATATTTTAACTTTTATGAAAACTGATTGAAATGATAGAATTGGCTTACAGGACACATCCCAGTGTGTTCGGAATGGGGGTAATTAGTTAGGGGCGACAGTCGGTGGGTCTCATTTGGCGTCTGAATTAAAAACTAACTTTTTGGAAAAAATTAAAATAATTATAAACCCCCCACCCCGTTCTCTCCACTCAGAACATTCAAAAGAAAAAAAATAGAAAATATAAAAACCTGCGTTGACCACCGCGCCCCCTCCCATTTCTCGTCGCTGCCTCCCTCAGTAGACATTGCTGCCGTCGGAGCTGGCGCGCCCCACCGCCGACGATCACCCCTCCGCTACGCCCCTCTCTCTTCTACTCTCCCCTCTCTTCAATTAGAAGCTCCAACACCCAAACCCACCTCCACCGCCCAGTGGGACACCCCACCACCTCCCTGACCATTTGCAGCCCCGACGCCGCGCCTCTTCCTTTTCCCTCCTCCTCCTGTAAGTTTTTAAATTTTTATTTATTTATTTTTATTTATATGATGCAATTAGTTTTATAAAAATAAAAAAAAATCAGTTTTTATATATGATACCATTGAATAAGGATTGGATATTTACATATATGATTAGCGAACAAAAAATAGGATTTTTACATATATGGTTAGTGAATAAAAATATGATTTTTACATGTATTGTTTTGAAATAAAAATAGGATTTTTACATATATGGTTAGTGAATAAAAATACAATTTTTACATGTATTATTTTGAAATAAAAATACGATTTTTACATGTATGATTTTGATATAAAAATATGATCTTCATATAAAGGAAATCATTATAAAAATAGGAATTTTTTATATATCATAGCATAGAATAAAAATATGATTTCTATATATGAAGTTGCGGTATAAAAATATGATTTTTATATATGAAGTAGCGGTATAAAAATATGATTTTAATATATGAAGTAGCGGTATAAAAATGTGATTTTTTTTATTTATGAAGTAGCGATGTAAAAGTTGGATTTTTATTATAAAGTTAGCGAAATAAAAATATGATTTTTATTATCTAGAGAACGAAATAAAAATATGATTTTTATTATCTAGAGAGCGAAATAAAAGTATGATTTTTATTATATGAAAAGCGATATAAAAATGTGATTTTTATATATATAATAGCCGAATGAAAATGTGACTTTTATTTATAAAGATCGTTGTTTAAAAATATGATTTTTAACATAAATCGCGTGAAACAAATGGCGATGAAACCAACTGGAAACAAATCCAAATCCAAACCGTTCAGAAATAAAGAATGGAGGAGTGGATCCCAAAGGTGAGAACTTCTCACTCTAGTCCTGCTTTCTAGTTAAATATATACTAGGATGCAGACGGTGCTTAGTAGCACCCGACACCTTTGTTTGAAACCATGGATGTTTAGTTGATTGTTTGATTGGTTTATTTGTTTGGATTCGCTTTGGGAAGTACATTGAATTGATTAGAATTGGTATGTGTATGGCGCGAGCCAGTATTAGGCGAGGGATAAGGCTAGACCTTATTCCGGTTCTAGTATCGCGTCGTTATGCTGCCGAAATTTTCTAAAAATGTTAGAACAATAAAAATATCATTTTTATTGTATAAATGAACTGTATAAAATATTCATGTGTTGAAATAAATATTTTATCGTTAAAAATATATTTTTAACGAGTATATGAATGAAAATAAATATTCATTTACAAATCGGACAATTTGTTTATGTACACTCATTTGACTGATATTGATTGGGACGATATATTTTACACATCACCCAACTACACAAATAATATTCAATATTTGTTGGTTGAAACCCCACATGGGTATTGGGATGATATTTGACGTACACTAATCCCAATTTTTTAGTTGTATGTTAATCGATTGGTTGACAGGCTATTGTAAGCGTTAATTATTTATATTTAATGCTTATGCAGTTGTGTAATGCACTCCGGATGATGACTGACTGTGTTTGATTATTGTTGTGTACATGTGTGTATGAAATCCATATAAATAAAATTATATGGTAATTGACTGTGTCTGATTCCAATTCGGAAAGAACAAATATTTTAAATTAACGAATATTTTAAAATGGTGAATAATGAATATTTTTAAATAACTAATATTTTAAAATAATATTCAGTAACGGATCAAAATATGATTTTGATGTCCGATTTGGAATGGATACGAAAAATTGAAATATATGAAGTAGTGTTGATTAGATTAACACCATTTTGACATGAACGATATTTATATCGATTTTATTCATTTTTATAATGAATATCGAAAAGGAAATGATTTCAAAATCTGATATTTTGAAAATATTATCATTTATATATTATAATGATAAGGAAAATTCAATTTTAATCTAAAATTGAAAAATGACGTTAGAATCGTTTTAAAACAAATTTATAAAATATGTTTTAAATGGAAGTCGACAATATATATATAATATATATATATATATATATTTAATGGCCTGAATGGAACGCGCCGCACCGTGGCTGTTCGCGAATTTCGACCATCGACTTCGAATTGACATTACGGGAGATCAGACCGTCGGATTCTCCTAAAACTGAACCATTGGGTTTGTATCGAAAAGTGCTTTCCAAAGAATATAAAAGATTTAAAATCTAACGGTTGGATTTGGAATTATGTCTAAATCAAATTTGGAAATGGTCGCTGTAAGTGCAGTATGGCGATCGTTTATGGAAATCGACTGAAAGGGCCTTAGTAAAATTATTAAAAATATTGATAATTTATGTAAAATCATAATAAATGATTTGGAAAGAATTGGGATGAAAAATTCCACGTTTGTAAAGATAAAAATATATTTTTATCAAAATAAACTAGTTATTAACTAGATTTGAAATCCAATAATTTTTAAATAAAATAAATTGGATATGTGAATGGTTTTAATATAACCAGAAATTTCTAACGAACAAATTGGAATGAAATTGAAGTGGATTTGAATGGAAATCATTTTTAGAATATTTCGATGTTGGATTCCGTGATTATACGGATATTGTTATGGAAATTTGGAAGATATATTTTATATCGTTATTTCCAATACGACATTTGTTGGTTTTAGAATTTGATATTGAATATAAGCCGATATAATTTCTATTCAAAGCCTTGTATTTATTATCAAATGGAATTTGGGTTTGTCGTGAATGGTGTCTTTATTAACTTTGTTCTTAAACCGAGTTGAGAAAAGAATAAATCTTTTAATAAAGATTTAGTGAAGTTTTCCAATTAATTAATATTTAACTGGAATTGAATGAAAGAATTGGATTTTTGGGTTTATCGTGAACGATGTTATAAATAACACTTGTTCTTTAACCAGATTAATAGTGAAATGTGATTTGGAATTTATAAATCTTTATTCTAAGATTTAATGCAAAATTTCCAAAGTATAGTTTTCCAATTTAATATATTAAATTGGAATTGAATGGAATTCGATTGGTAATAATCGAAGTGAGCTTCTGTAGAGGAAGACTGTTAATATATATGGAAATTAAAAGGCTTTGTCGTTATTCCATTTATATTGTTGGTCGTATACGGAAATTGATATCGATTATATATGGATTGTTTTTCCGTGAAGATTCCATTTTTATGAAAGGGGATTTGGGTTTATCGTGAACTGTGTTTTAAATGACATTAATTCTTTAACCTAGTTAAAGACAGGATTACATGTTTATCATTGTATTTCGAACTGTATGGTTGATCTCTGCCAAATATATATCTGTTTGGTGGAAGAAAATTTATTCTCCTGCTTAACACCCTTCTCTAAGACGTACGAGCTTAGAGGTTATATATAGGCAGAAATCAATAGTATGGTGTAGATTTTCGAGGTGGCATGTTTGATTTTCCAAAGTAAATAATCATTAATATTGATTTTTGGGAAGATTAAAACTAAGAGGAGTTTTAATGAATCTTTAATTAGATTGAAATGTGAATTGATAATATAAATTATCAAATTTGGGAAATGATCGAGAACGGAGTATCACCTATTTTGCTCAAAGCGATAGTTAAATCTTTAATTAGATTTGAACGTGAAATGGTAACTAAATTTACTGATAACACCGTGGTGTTAGATATGGAGTATTACCAGTTTTGCTCCATGGGATGAACAGGTTGGGATTGGGAAATAAAAGAAATTATTACATCGGTAAGGTGTGCTAATCCCGACTAGTATTGATAAACCTTAATTTGGTTGAATAGATATCCAAAGGAAGATCAAAGAATAAATTTAAAGGATTTATCTATGATAAAATTAATGGGAACCTTTCTCAAAGGATATGAATTTAAATAAAAGAATATTCGGAATTGGAATGAGGCGTATGTTGTGTTTTATAGCACTTGATTATAAAATACGCGAGTTATTCGGAAAGGCCGGGTTTATACCCATTCTGAATAACTGATTCGACGATAAGTCGACGATGAAGACGGTGGTTGAAGACTGGAGGTCTTCACATCATTTGGATGATTACCGATGTCTTAATTGGGCTGTACACCCAAGACAAGGTAATAAGTGGTGATTGTCCAGACATACTTGGAGATCGACTGGATATGCGAGGACCTCTCTCCTATATTGGACATATGGGACGAGGAATAAGGTGCCTCCGGTTTCGTTCAGCCCCAGAACGAACTATTAAATGGATGTGTGTCTAACTTTGGATTTTTTTCTATGTTGATTGATCTCTATTAAATATATATCTGTTTAGTGGCGGAGAATTTATTCTCTTGCTTAACACCCTTCTCTGAGACATACGAGCTCAGAGGTTATATATCAATAGACATCAGTTGCATGGCATGAATTGTCAGTGTGGCAAGCTGAGATGTAAATGATCAAGGCTTCTGTTGAAAAGCAGAGTCTTGTGGTTGATGATCAAAGCACGGCCTTGGAAGGCATAACTTTGTGTATAGCGTTGATTCGCGAGCCTCACACCTCGGTATGAGTCAAAAATGAGATAAGGGACCCAAGGAGGACATGACGTTTCTTTCTATCTATGGGTGGTGTCACAGTATGGAGCCCAGACATTTATTATATTTTTACCTATGTGGATGATTGATTGCGAGGCACCTCGGATATATCGGTTACTACGAAGCCGATGGATATAGGTCCTATAGGACCGGAAAACGTGTGTTTAGGAATTGCCAATCCTCTAATGTAAGGGAGGACTGGCCTTGGAGGATCCAAGGGCCTTCTATGGGAGATCATGAGGCATTTTCTAGAATGTCTCGAAGTCATGTAGAGTACATCCCTTGCCTTGACTCATGACGGAAATCAAATTTCCAATACGTGACATTCGGTTTTATTTGTAGATCCTAGTATGGCGACATAGTGGGATGGGGCACTATACCGTCTATGATTGATAATTTATATTTGAAGTTGTTTTCATACACTTTACGCTATAATTGTATCAAAATGATTTGTTTTAAACGTACCAAGCATGTTTGGCTATTATAAGGTAAAACTTTATCCTCCGGCTTGTGTTGCATTGTGTGATGAGACCTGAGTCTTATAATAGCTTCATTTTTTCAAAAAACATTGCGTTGTTTTGTTATATGCACTGGTATTCTTGGGAGGAAACTCATTCCATGTTACACGGCGTGGTCTCTTGATTTACTCTATTTTGAAGCAAAGTTGTAAATGACTATTTTAGTTCTCACACCAGTCACATGACTGAACTGGAGTTTATTGTTTTAACCTAAACTCTGGGTGCCCCTATTTTCCACATGGGCAGCTAGTAGTTTTGGTTTTGCAGATATTATATTCAAAGGATCCTGGTTTACAACTGGAGCTATATTCGGAATGCTCTGTATCCATGTATTTCTTTCAGTTGTGTTTTGTATTATTTTCCGCTGCATCGTAATTTGTAAACCTTTGATATTTATCAAATGTATATTATTTGTTCATACTCTATATATTCTTGTACTCTGATGTAAACTGTTGTAATAGCAATGAAATGTTCCTGTGTTTGTGTTCTGATTTGTCGTGTTCCCAACTCAATCCGGGCTTTCCAGAAAGGGCGAGTTTGGGTCATTTCAGAAGGTTTGAAATGTTTAAAGGTGTTCGTTGATCGGCGTAGATCAGCGAATGAGGTGACAACTCAAATGTTGTGAGTTGATGGATAATGGTTGCTCGAGAAGGTTGCTTGAGCTAGGAAAAGTCATCGGGTTGGATGACTAGAGATGCGAAGTCTAAGATATTATCGTTGTCGTAAGTTCTAGCAGGCTCGAAGCAGGGGTACGATAGAGACGTTTAAAAGACCGGTTGTAGGTCGAGTACCCTAGGTCTTGGGGAAATGCCTAGTTATCAAGGTTAGACATTGTCAGGGTTGGACATATGGAGTTTTTGCTAGAACTGGGGTTACCATTAGCCCTTGACATGAGGCAAGGTTGGTCGTCATACGATTAACGGTGGTTTCAAAGTAGGATTGACGATGATAACCAGAGTCAGTCATGGATGTTTGATTGTTTGGTTGTTCTGTTTATACCGTCTCCTGTAGGTTATCCAACGTCGAAGGAGATGTCCCTTGAGTGCTTGTCTGATATTGGTCTAGGCCTCTGGGGCTTGTGCTTGAGGGATGCTGAATTCGATTAGAATGGTTTACATGGGATACATATAATCTAGATGTTATGAGTGTTTGCCATTGATTGGATGGATGTTCTTTTTTCCATGAATGAATGGTTGGATTGTTTATCGTAATGGTTATCACTGTCCGATGTGGGGAAGATATGGTTGAGTTCTTCTCTGGTGTTGGGTAGTGGTTGGTAAATATACCCATTCTCATATACTTTATCGATGAAGTTTGTAAGCTGTTTTATCGCTCACAAGGACTATTATCTAACTCAAGGTTTTATGTTTCCTCTTATTACCTTGGGTTGTTCATCCGGTTGTGGATGGGCAGATTGAGTAGCAGGTGACAGATGATGCTTTAGTGAGGACGATGATGCCGATTGATGGCGAGCAGGAGGCTCACATACCAGTTTTACTACTATCTAGTATTTCTATTTCCGCTGTTTGAGTTGCTCTATGAGTGCTGTAGTGAGGCCTTATGTACATACTTGATATTTCCTATGATGTTGGAATACTCTTTCCGGATGTTGTGAAAGTTTGGAAAGTTTGCTATACAATGCTTCACTGCTATTACCTGTTGTATATGTTCTATTATATTTTATCCTTGCGTTGTGATTTCAACGACAGGTTCCAATTTGTTTACCTACCTTGATGATCGTCAACTGCTTCCATGCACACCTTTCAGCGCATTATTCCTCTTGTTTAGTGCAGGGGGTATGGGTGGTCTCACACAGCTTATCATTAAAGAATTTTGGAATTGGGTGCAGAGTGGGTAAAAGTTGAATTCGAGAGAAATAATGACGAGGAAGGCTTTCTCCAACTCCTTTCTTTGCTCGTTGGTCATCTCCTGCTCCTGGGTAAGTGCACCTCAGGGTTCCTTCTCTCTTCATCCACTAGGCATGACAACCCTCTATCCTTTAGACAATGAAGGCCTGGATTGCGGAGCTGGTTTAGCACAAAGTTTTTGTTGTGATGAACCTTTGACTAGAGGATGCTTGCTGGGGGTCCTATCGTGTGATCAAGAGGATTTGTCATGAGGGCAAGGAACGTATTTGCGACTTTTCTCTTACACGTTCCCTCTCTTGATCATATTCCCTCTCCACTCCCCCTCTTCGTCTCTCTTTCCCTTTCATGCTTCCCGTATTCTCGGCCATGCCTCTCTTGGTATTCGCGGTCATAGGAGCTTTTATAGGCCGGACCACTCCAAGAGATACTGGTGCTAAATTGACCATGGTACTTTCTTCCTTTAGACATAAAGCCTGTAGATCAAAGAAAACCCTCAATTTATAACTCTATAGACATATTATTAATGAGTGTGCAGCGCTCGTGTTGTGTGTGTCCTAGTGATTCCCTCAAAAGACCCGAGCCCGGAGTTGGGCTTGTTGGAGTTGTCTTCCCAGCCTGAACATAGTAGGGTCCAACTTCTGAGAAAAATATATGATGTCCGGCAACGCTAAATCACTCAGGCCCCTGAACGGCGACTCGATGCCCCTACTAGGCATCGTGAATGGGAGACTTGGCCAAGAATGGAGTTTTGTCATGAAACTTTTTAGCAACTAGATCTTTTGGAGGGGGGCCTCTAAAACCTTCCTTAATCACGTTCTCAGGAGACTTCTCTATCTCGTTTTCCATGGGTTCTGAATTAGACCCTAATGAGGTTGCTACCTTGGTGGCATGCTTGATCCAAACCCAGGGTCGAGTTTCAATAACCGTCGGCCCGCTAACTAGGGCATGGTCGTTGGCTTCCCGATTGGGGGCATAACTATTGGAGGCACGACAGCTGGAGTTTGAACACCGCCCATGCCCAAGTTTCAATTTTCATCAAGAAAATGGAACCGGTGTAAGAATTCATCGGCGATGTATTTTTTGACACTCTGACCATTCACTAAAAATCCCCTTAGTGTAGCTAAACAGGCGCGCTATACGCGTTACCGACGGGTTTCGTCGGGCTGTCACCTACGAAGGGGTATATATATTAGAAACTTTCCAGTGAAACTAAAAGGAGAAAATTAGGATTTAGCACTTGCGGTATTGAATCCATCTCTAAGCGCATCCTTCTTGCTACGGAACACAAAACAATTGGTTTTTATCTTCTCCGATTTGCTGAACCCATCCATTATCATTCGGTTACCCGAAGTGGATTCGAAGAAAAGCTAAGATGGGTTATCATTTCAATTCTTGGAGTTATAGAAGAAGACAATGTCAATGAAGGTGGGCTCTTAGTGTAAGTGCTCCGTGTGTAATATGTACAGTTTAAAAAGATGGGCGTATGCTGTGGGGTAAATTCGCATGGGCGCTAATTTCATGGATGAAAGAAGTCAACAATGCAAGAATCGGCGAAATGCATCCCACTGTGAACTTCTATCGGCTAACAGCCATGTAACCTTCTAGAAGGTTATGGGCAGTCTCAGTTTGAGCTAGCACTTGAATTTTGTCAAAGGGAATCATGTTCTTTGCACAATAATCTCCTTAACTTTTCTTCATTCATCGAGGTGGGCTACATGCACTATGTCATAGATGGCCTTCTGCAACATACTTGCAAGGTGTTACAAGCTAAAATGTTGCGACAACTATAAAATTTTGGTCCTACTGCAACATTCACTTCAAGATATTAGCATAGATATCAGCTAGATGTTGTAGTACCTATAAATATGTTTAAATTAAAAAAAAAAGAAAAAAGAAAATTACACCTCAGTGATCCACACCATCATTTAAAACAAAATCTCAACCATCAATCCACACCTCTGCTATTTCTATTTCCCACTTTTATTTCCATTCACCTACTTTTCATTTCGTTCTCACCCCCAAATTACCAAAATCATTTTGATCCCTAATTTCCGTTCACCCGTAGTTTTACTTGAATCAATACCTAATTTTTCTCATTTTTAAATCTCGTTCAGATCTCATTTTCATTTTCTCGTGACGTTTTTCCTCTCCTATAGGGAGAGGGAAGAGGCGATTTGGTCTTCATTGCTAGACCCAAAGGCTCGATCCAATCTTAGTACCTTATAATATTTAACAAAATCCTAAAATCTTTAACTTAATTACAATCTGCAATTCAAGATTAAGAGGAAAACTCAATGCATATACTTTCTACAAGTCAACGCTAGTTTCAAATTTGTAGATCGTGGGCTCGTATTTGATCTTCATGAATCAAGCCATTAGATAAGATGGGCCTTCGGCGTTATCACACCAATCTTTAACTAAAACCCTAATTTTCTCAAAATCCAATTCGTTCGAATGATTATACCTGCTTCTGCACATAGTTCATATCTATGAAGGGTATGTCTCTTGCTATTGGTTTTAAATTCAAAGATTTGGGTGACTTTTACAGTATGATTGGTTACATAATTCAAGTATCATCTTTGGATCTGTTTATTTTGAATGCACAATTTTTCTTTATATAACCGTTTTACATTCTAGTTGTTAACTGAATGTAAACGAGCCGATTTTCAAAAGTTAAATATGTTTTATTCTATAACTATTCGACTGTAGATGAAACCGATTTCACTGATTTACGTCATTGGAAACCGCTTCTGTTAATGTGGTTCCTTCAGTTCTTGGTTCATTCTCACATTCTCCATACGAGTTTTATGTGGAAGAATTTCATTCCTGTTAAGAAGAAACTACTTGTTGTCACATACTCCAGTTCTCACTCTTCTCGTGTGACCGACAAAAATGATTTCATTCTTGTTAATAAGCACTTACAATCAAGAGTTTGTTCTGCTGTAGTTTTTAATTTTGTACTGGCTCATCATTTTAAAACCCTTTCTATGGATGACGAACCTGCTTATGTTAAACTTGATTCGGTTGTTAAGAAAGATGCTATTTGTAATGGGAACATTCCTTGTGTCATGGATTACATAGGTTTATATGATGTTGTCGATTTTGAGTTTACTGGAGATATCGAGTGTCATGTCTTTTTAATGGATGTTGGTGGTTTATTGGAGTCATCCTAAAACTATGACATTATATATTCAAATTCCCGGGTTCATGGAAGGAAGTTTAAAGAGTCGGTGTTAGTTAGTATTGAAAGTTTTATGTGCCTAATTTCTATTAATGTGGTTAAGGCAGGGGTTGCCCATGATGTAGTTGTGGAAGGTACTGAAGGTTTTATGTTTAATGGGTTTATAGGTGATCAGGTTGTTCGACAGTCATTTAAAAATGTTGATCATTTAGTGGACGTGATTGTGTCGGATTGCAATATGGAGTGTTTAGATTGTTACATTCATTTATTGGGTTTAAGTCATCATGTACATGCTGCCATATTGA
This sequence comes from Allium sativum, assembly GCA_030737875.1. Classification (NCBI taxonomy): domain Eukaryota; kingdom Viridiplantae; phylum Streptophyta; class Magnoliopsida; order Asparagales; family Amaryllidaceae; genus Allium; species Allium sativum. The sequence goes on along the minus strand of CM060910.1, from coordinate 193,857,972 downwards.
ATTCTGAACTCTGTGCGCATTGTTGAGTTGCATTCGTCTTGGTATATATTGCTTTTCATATTTGAATTGAACCTGAGATTGAATCACATTCTTGATGTTTTACGAACGTGAACTTGTTATTGTTTTGCATAAGCAGGAAGATACTGGGTTGAGTTAGTCCACGTGGATTCTTCTTAGTTGTTTACACTGCCATGAGAATAATTATGGATGTTGTAGCAGTGTACACATGTGCATGTACACGTGTATATGTGCATGCTCCCGAGATTCGTTTGTCCATGTGAATACGGATAAAGAAACAGATACTGCACAATCAAAATATGATGACAAATGATCCGAACACCTGAGGAAAATAAACACATAAACAAATTTATATTTTTGCAAATTTAAACTTGTTTATTTTCATATTACTGCTCTAGTTGTCTATTGTACAGGTAAACAAAAGACAGAGTGAAAGCAGGAGCTAGACCAGAAGTATGGAGCAAATACAAAGACAAATAGCGTATTGAGTGTTTGAGTGCATGTAGTGAGGTGTGAATGTGACTTGTATTATAGAGAGATGCAAAATATTGTACTATTTAAATGATGAAATATTATATTGAATAAAATATTGGTTGAATCATTTAAATTCTTTGCAATAGTAATATTATTCAGTATTGATATACATTATTATATGAGATGCAAATTAATATAGTATACAAGATGTAGACCCAAACAAATTCAGAAAGTTTATGTATATAGCAACATTTTTGGAATGTTGTTATAGGCACCTATGGATGTTGCTATAACCCAAATAGGGTTCTATTGCAACAATATTTCTAATGTTGCCTTATATAGTCAAAATGTTGCCTTTGAGGTCTAAGGAAACGACAAAAGTTGCAACATAGGAAAAGTTTTGCCAAATACCTACGACAACATTTTATGGCATAGTTGTGTTAATCGGTGGATTCAGATCGATGTCCCTAGGTAAAGTGATATGAGCTCCTTCGCCTTAAGCTTCCTCTCCCTCCGACGACGATTATTCCTCAAAAGACGAGGTGGTTGGCTACTCATCATAGGGTTGGACTATAAACTATGAATCTGTAATAACCTGCATTCTACGCATCGGAGGATCGTAGAATATTTATTTCTTTCCCATATGAAGTTGTATGGTCATGTAACTTTGGGAAACATCCAATAGAGTCATTTCCCATGTTCGAGATTTTTGTCGATTTTTAAATGATCATTTTGCCCCTAGTTGACCTTGTTTGGGCCATAACTTTTGATTGGAAAGGAATTTTGACCTGAAACCACTTCCATTAGATTCGTTTGATGGTTTACCTTTCCGTAGAGTGGTCATAATAGCCAAACGGACTTACCGTTTGGGAGATATGGCTGAAATAAGGTTTGGAGGGTGAAAACTGCTTAACCGGGCCAAATAGGGTGATTAGTGAGTAGGCCCATAACCCATTTCGGGATTAGGGTTATGGGGAGGCTGAAATGAAGTAGAGAATCATTCCATTTCAGTTTTCTAGCCTCCACTTATCACCAAGGAACCCTAAAAATGGCCTCCAACCTCTAAATCACCTCCAAATCATCTTTTAATCAAGGATTTAGCTTAGCAACATCTAATCAAGGAATATCTACACCAAATCAACATTGGAGCTGCTTTTCAGCATTGAGATTTGCATCAAATCAGAGATTTATTTCAGATCTTAGTTTATTTGTGGCTAAGGTGAGTGATTTGCATAGTTTTGCACTAATTATGGCTAATTAAGGGTAATTAGTGTTAATTAGCGAATTTAAACATGATAAAACTTTGGAAAAATGTTCATAAATTCTTAAATGATGTTTTAGACCTCTAATATGAATTTGGGTTAGTTTGGTTAAGTTTTGCTAATCCTATCATTAGTTTCACCAAAACATGCTTAAGGGGAAATATGGGGTTTTGGGTATGTTTGATCCATTTTAACCTATCATGTTGATGTTTTGATGTTTGTGATTGATTATGCATGTTGCTATGACTGTATGATATGCCTTGTGATTGATTTCAATAGTTAGAATGGTCGAAAACGTCGTCGAACGACGTAAACACTTGCTGGAAAAGTTTCAGGGAACAGTGCAGGATCGGATCGGATATGGGAGCTCGGATCGGATAAGTTGAACTGGGCAAGGGATTCGATCGGATCGGAACCTGACACTTGAGAAAATTGGGAAAAAGGAAGGTCACGCTAACTGAACTGAGATCAAATCGGATAAGGAGAAGGGATCGGATCGGATAAAGGAGGAGGGATCAGATCGGAGTATGTGAAGAACGAGGGAGCCGATCGGAGCGGGAGCATGAACTGGATGGGAGATAGCACCCGACCCGACACGAAGAAGGACACCCGACCCGAACCGATGCAATGCTGGGAACCCGAACCGAACCGCTACAGGGGAGGACAACACACCGAACCGACTCAACGTAGGTACCCGACCCGAACCGATGGCTTGAAGGGAACCCGACCCGACCCAGTATTGACCAATAACCCGAGATGCAAAGGTAGTCCAATATGGGAAGTTAGAGCTCAAGATCCAGTTGGGAACCGATGAGTTCACTTCATGGTTGGGCTTTGCTGCGGGACGTGTGCTAAGGAGTTGTCGACGTTCATAACTTCGATTCACCACTAAAAATGGATGATGGGCTACTTATCAGTGCAGTAGAGTCATTATGACTCGAGGGGCAAGGTGATGGTAGCAAGACTACGTTATCGGTGCAGTAGAGTCATTACGACTCGAGGGGCAAGGTGATGCGTAGTAAGACTATGAGCCAGCGCAAATGGGGTGAATAACTCCATGGGGCAAGTGGACATAGTAAAGGATTGGTAAGACTATGAGCCAGCGCAGATGGGGTGAATAACTCCATGGGGCAAGTGGACATAGTAAGGATTGGTAAGGCTATGAGCCAGCGCAGATGGGGTGAATAACTCCATGGGGCAAGTGGACATAGCGAAGGATTAGTGGCTACATTATCAGTGCAGTGAAGTCATTTATGACTTCATGAGGCAAAGTGATCGTAGTAAGGATGGGTGATCGAAATGGTGAATATCGTATGCTTTACGCACTGAGTGAGAGATGTGAGGATGGTTGCTATGCTTGATTGTTTGCCATCATTATGACATGCACACCCCCACCTCCGTATCTTTACACCTTTTGATATGGCACCTTAGAGTGTTGTACAGTATGTAGTGCTAACTCTTTGGTTGCAGGTCCAGGTTCAGGTATGTTTTAGTCTACCTGTTATTGTTCACTTTAGATGCTTATCGCTCATACCAGGCTTTATGTCTGATCCAGAGTTTTATGTCTCCTCTTATTACTCTGTGTGCTCACACGAGCAGACTAGAGACAGGTTAGCTGGTGATGCGCGAGTAGCTGATTCGGAGGCGGGCAGGAGGCTCCCACGTATGTTATATATATTCTCCCTGTGTCGTTGGTGGTCTCTACTTGGGCATTAGTAGTGTACCTCCTTTACCTTAATTTTGCTTTGAGACAGTTTGAAAAGTTGTAATAATGTTTAACTTTGAATCATAAGCTGTACTTACATTTTCCGCCGCTATGTTAGTTGTTTCTGCTTATGCACTGTCTCACCTGTTTTATGTCAAGTATGTTATTATTATATTTTATTCTATGCGCTGTGAGACATTCTACAGGTTCCTTGTATGTTCATTTCTTTCTTCCTTTTTCCTTCTGACGACCCGTTCCGTGCTAACTGGACATGTGTACAGCGCACTTTTGGAGTAAATGTCGGTTGGTGCGGGGCGGGCCGTCACACTTGGTATCAGAGCTCTAGGTTGCGTAGTTAACCTAGGGAAATACACTAGGGAGAGATAGTACGTATATGAGAGCGCGTATTTATGATTACTTTGGTTTTCAAAAGCTATATATGTATATACTATTAGTAGTATAAGAATGAAGTCGTACTGCACTAGCACCACTATGGGTTCGTTAATCGTTTCCCTTTTTCAGATTGACGATGAGCCGAGACACGAGAGGTGCTGGTAAAGGGACCAACCATGGGAATGCCGCTGACATGAGGGCGATGTTTGCTGACCTCATGAGAGACATTCTTATAGAAGTGCAAGGGGCAGTTCCTAATCCTGGAATTGGTGTTGGCCCAGTAGTGCAGGCGCCTATGGTCGATTTCGCCAAGTTATGCAAGGATTACACTAACCTTGGTGGAAAGCCGTTCCACGGGACGGAGTCGGCCACAGATGTTCAAGACTGGATGGATAGCTGTGACCGTATCTTCGATGACTTGGGTCTTGAAGATGCGATGAAGAGAAGGCTAGCGTCTCGTCAGCTGCAAGGGCAAGTGATGAATTGGTGGAATGCCATTAGAACAGCTACTCCAGAAGATCAGGTTACTTGGGATCAGTTCAAGGCTCGCTTTAGCGAGAAGTTCATTCCAGGTGCCCAGAAGTCAGTGTTGTTTAAGAGATTCTTGGAACTCAAGCAGAGTGGTAGGGCAGTTTCTGACTATATTGCTGAGTTCGACACTTTGTCGAAGTATGGACTATCTCTTATCAATACTCCTGAGAAGAAGAATGAGAAGTTCATTACTGGTTTGGATGGATACTTGGGGGAAAGGCTTATCAACCACATCGATGAGACTTTTGAATCGATTGTGGGGAAAGCTTTGAGATCAGAGAGTCTTTACTCTAAGACGAAGACTGAGGCTGCATCTGCAGAAGGGCCAAAGCCGCAAGCAGGCGGTGGAGGCAAGAATAACTCTCAGAATAAGAGGAAGCAGGACCAATCTAAGGGTGGCCAGAAAAAGAACAAGAAGGATGTTGAGTGCTTCAGCTGTGGTAAGAAGGGCCATTATGCTAAAGATTGTCGGGCCAAGCCAGCGGATAAGAAGTGCTTCAACTGTGGTCAAGTGGGACACTTCAAGGATAAGTGTCCGCAACCTCTTAAGGAGAAGCAGATTGTGAAAGCATATGCTATTGATGTTGTTCCTTCTTCGTCGAATGCCCCAACCCAACTACGGCGGAGAAAGGAAAGAATGTTGTTATTCAAGGTATGCTTTCTATTTATGATGTACCAGTTCGAGTTTTGTTTGATACTGGGGCTTCCCGTTTCTTCATATCTAGTGACCTGGTAGATAGGTTGGGACTGGAACCCGAGATAGTCGATAGACCATTGGTTGTGATGAACCCGGTTGGTGGTTCGACTAGCCTTAGTATGATATGCAGGAATTTGGTCTTATTGAGTCATGGATATATGTTTGTTTGTGATTGCTTTGTTTTGGGCTTTATTGGGTATGGCATTATATTGGGAGTCGATTGGCTCCAAAGATACGGGGTGGTGGTAGACTGTGAGGGCTTTTTGGTAACAGTGAGGGCGGATGATGGGCGGAGGGTAGTGTTTGGTAGTCCACCTAGTGATGGGGTTATGGCTAGTTTTGTAAATTCCCTCGACATCCCGCAGGATGAGTTGTCAGATGTGCCCGTGGTTGGCCAGTATCCGGACATCTTCGATGAGGTGACCAGGCTTCCACCACACCGAGAGATTGAGTTCCGTATTGATTTAGTGAAAGATGCCAGACCTATAGTGATGCCACTTCGTCGTATGGCACCAAGGGAGCAACGAGAGCTAGGGGTGCAAGTCAGCAATCTTTTGAAGAAGGGATTTATTAGAAGGAGTGTCTCCGAGTGGGGAGCACCAGTTGTGTTTGCCACTAAGGCAGATGGTTCCCTTCGTTTGTGTGTGGACTATCGCGAGTTGAATAAGGTGACGAGGAAGAATAAGTATCCTTTACCGCGGATAGATGATTTGTTTGATCAACTGGAAGGAGCAAGAGTGTTCTCCCAGTTGGACCTCGCGACAGGATTTCATCAGCTACGAGTAGCGGATGAGAGTGTTCCGAAAACGGCATTTAGGACGCCGTCTGGATTTTATGAGTGGTTGGTCATGCCATTTGGGTTGACCAATGCACCAGCCTACTTTGTGGATCTTATGAATCGAGTATTCAGAGATCAGTTGAATAAGTTTGTTCTTGTGTTCGTGGACGATATCCTTGTTTACTCAAGGACAGAGGAGGAGCACAAGGGACACTTGAGGATAGTGATGGAGGTGTTGAGGAAACACCAATTGAAAGCAAAATTCTCTAAGTGTCACTTTTGGAGAAGGGAAGTGAGATTCTTGGGTCATGTTGTTTCAGAGAGTGGTATTGTCGTGGACCCTGCGAAGGTGGCTACGGTACAGGATTGGCCTACGCCCAAGAATGCAACAGATGTAAGAAGTTTCTTGGGATTAGCTGGATATTATCGTAAGTTTATCCAGGACTTCTCCAAGATAGCAGCACCGTTGACTCAGTTGACTAAGAAGAATCAGTCCTTCGTCTGGGACAGAGTGTGCGAGAATGCATTCAAGAGTCTAAAAGAGAAGTTGACGCGTGCGGCAGTATTGGTCATTCCTAAGGGGAATGAAGAGATGACGGTATACACAGATGCTTGTGGTACCGGACTGGGTGCTGTATTGATGCAAGGAGGTAGGGTTGTAGCTTATGCTAGTCGACAGCTAAAGCCGCATGAGAAGAAGTATCCTACCCATGATTTGGAATTGGCAGCGATTGTGTTCGCATTGAAGATGTGGAGACACTATCTCTTGGGAGAAAGATTTGAGTTGTTTACCGATCATAAATCGTTAAAGTATCTTTTTTCTCATAAAGATCTGAATCTCCGTCAGCAGAGATGGTTAGAGTTCTTGGCTTCGTATGATTTTGATATCGCATACACGCCTGGGAAAGGTAATGCGGTAGTCGATGCCTTGAGTAGGAGACATGCCAGCTTAGGGGCAATGTTTCTTGAATGGAAGCAACTGGAGTATATCGCGGGGTTTGATTTCAGACCAAAGTGCGAATTGGATCCAGTTATGCTAGCTAGATTGACGATCAGACCCACTTTGATAGAGCGGATTGGTTCCAGCCAGAGGGATGATCCTAATCTATTGGAAAGCATCTCCAAGTTAGAGATGGACATCGACGGTGAGGAGATGAATGTGTATGGGCTTGATCGAGATGGATGGCTTCGAAAGAATGGAAGACTAATTGTACCCGACGTGAATGGTTTGAGAGATGAATTGCTTAGAGAATGTCATCACTCAAAACTGACTATACATCCCGGTGGTAACAAGATGTATCGAGACATGAAGCAGACTTACTACTGGGAAGGGATGAAAAGAGACGTTGGGAAGTTTATATCCAAATGCATGAATTGCCAGCTAGTTAAAGCCGAGCAAAAGAAGCCTAGTGGTTTGTTGCAACCATTAGAAATTCCCGAATGGAAATGGGAGCAAGTCTCGATGGATTTCATCGATGGCTTACCAAGGACTAGATCGGGATATGATAGCATCTGGGTAATTGTGGATCGATTGACTAAAAGTGCAAGATTCATACCAGTCAAATCGACCAGAACGGCAGGTAAGTTAGCAGAATTGTATATGAAGTGGGTAGTGAGATTTCATGGAGTACCTAAAAGCATTGTGAGTGACCGAGACCCGTTGTTCACTAGTGGGTTTTGGAAGAGCTTACAAGAGGCTCTAGGGTCAGGATTACATCTCAGTACCGCATATCATCCTCAGACCGACGGTCAGACGGAGAGGGTGAATCGTATATTGGAAGATCTCTTGAGAGCTTGTATATTGGATTTTGGTGGATCATGGGATGACCATTTGCATCTAGTAGAGTTTGCATATAATAATAGCTACCAATCCAGTATTGGTATGGCTCCATATGAAGCTTTGTACGGAAGACCGTGCAACTCACCATCGTGTTGGATAGAGATTGGCGAGAAGTTTGTGCTTGGACCAGATGTGGTGAGAGAAACTTCAGATAAGATTAAGATCATTCAACAACGAATGAAAGCTGCCCAAGATAGGCAAAAGAGTTATGTTGATAAGAGGAGAAGAGACTTAAAATTCTCCGTTGGTGACTTGGTGTTTGTCAAAATTTCTCCGTTGAAGAGCGTGATACGATTTGGCAGGAGAGGCAAGTTGGCACCAAGATTTGTTGGCCCATTCCCTGTTCTTGAACTAGTCGGGAATTTGGCATATAGAGTTGGCTTACCAGAGAAGATGGCGGGAGTTGACAATGTATTTCATGTTTCCCAACTAAGGAAGTTCGTTCACGACTCAGATATGACTATTTCACCTGATCAGTTAGAGGACTTCGAAGTAGAACCCGAGGTGGTTGGGAACCGCAAGCCGATTTGTATTGTGGGGCACGATAAGAAGCAACTTCGAAGGAAGGCGGTGAAGCTGGTCAAGGTTCAGTGGGGGCGAGAACGAGAATGATTGTACTTGGGAGACAGAGGAGAGCATTAAGAAGGCGTATCCAGAACTCTTTGCTTGGTAAGATTTACTTCGTAATTTAGTTATTCCGCATACTAGGATAGACTTGTTTTGCATGTTTGATTGTTGTTTTATGATTGATAGGCATGCGGGACCCTTTGTGTGTTTTGGTTAGGGAATTTCGGGGGCGAAATTTCTTAAGGGGGGGGGGGGGGGAGAATGTAATAACCCGCATTCTACGCATCGGAGGATCGTAGAATATTTATTTCTTTCCCATATGAAGTTGTATGGTCATGTAACTTTGGGAAACATCCATTAGAGTCATTTCCCATGTTCGTGATTTTTGTCGATTTTTAAATGACCATTTTGCCCCTAGTTGATCTTGTTTGGGCCATAACTTTTGATTGGAAAGGAATTTTGACCTGAAACCACTTCCATTAGATTCGTTTGATGGTTTACCTTTTCGTAGAGTGGTCATAATAGCCAAACGGACTTACCGTTTGGGAGATATGGCTGAAATAAGGTTTAGAGGGTGAAAAACTGCTTAACCGGGCCAAATAGGGTGATTAGTGAGTAGGCCCATAACCCATTTCGGGAATAGGGTTATGGGGAGGCTGAAATGAAGTAGAGAATCATTCCATTTCAGTTTTCTAGCCTCCACTTATCACCAAGGAACCCTAAAAATGGCCTCCAACCTCTAAATCACCTCCAAATCATCTTTTAATCAAGGATTTAGCTTAGCAACATCTAATCAAGGAAGATCTACACCAAATCAACATTGGAGCTGCTTTTTAGCATTGAGATTTGCATCAAATCAGAGATTTATTTCAGATCTTAGTTTATTTGTGGCTAAGGTGAGTGATTTGCATAGTTTTGCACTAATTATGGCTAATTAAGGGTAATTAGTGTTAATTAGCGAATTTAAACATGATAAAATTCTGGAAAAATGTTCATAAATTCTTAAATGATGTTTTAGACCTCTGATATGAATTTGGGTTAATTTGGTTAAGTTTTGCTAATTCTATCATTAGTTTCACCTAAACATGCTTAAGGGGAAATATGGGGTTTTGGGTATGTTTGATCCATTTTAACCTATCATGTTGATGTTTTGATGTTTGTGATTGATTATGCATGTTGCTATGACTGTATGATATGCTTTGTGATTGATTTCAATAGTTAGAATGGTCGAAAACGTCGTCGAACGGCGTAAACACTTGCTGGAAAAGTTTCAGGGAACAGTGCAGGATCGGATCGGATTGGATCGGGTCGGATATGGGAGCTCGGATCGGATAAGTTGAACTTGGCAAGGGATTCGATCGGATCGGAACCTGACACTTGAGAAAATTGGCAAAAAGGAAGGCCACGCTAACTGAACTGGGATCGGATCGGATAAAGGAGAAGGGATCGGATCGGATAAAGGAGGAGGGATCGGATCGGAGTATGTGAAGAACGAGGGAGCAGATCGGAGCGGGAGCATGAACTGGATGGGAGATAGCACCCGACCCGACCCGACCCGAAGAAGGACACCCGACCCGAACCGATGCAATGCTGGGAACCCGAACCGAACCGCTACAGGGGAGGACAACACACCGAACCGACTCAACGTAGGTACCCGACCCGAACCGATGGCTTGAAGGGAACCCGACCCGACCTAGTATTGACCAATAACCCGAGATGCAAAGGTAGTCCAATATGGGAAGTTAGAGCTCAGGATCCAGTTGGGAACCGATGAGTTCACTTCATGGTTGGGCTTTGCTGCGGGACGTGTGCTAAGGAGTTGTCGACGTTCATAACTTCGATTCACCACTAAAAATGGATGATGGGCTACTTATCAGTGCAGTAGAGTCATTATGACTCGAGGGGCAAGGTGATGGTAGCAAGACTACGTTATCAGTGCAGTAGAGTCATTACGACTCGAGAGGCAAGGTGATGCGTAGTAAGACTATGAGCCAGCGCAGATGGGGTGAATAACTCCATTGGGCAAGTGGACATAGTAAAGGATTGGTAAGACTATGAGCCAGCGCAGATGGGGTGAATAACTCCATGGGGCAAGTGGACATAGTAAAGGATTGGTAAGACTATGAGCCAGCGCAGATGGGGTGAATAACTCCATGAGGCAAGTGGACATAGTAAGGATTGGCAAGGCTATGAGCCAGCGCAGATGGGGTGAATAACTCTATGGGGCAAGTGGACATAGCGAAGGATTAGTGGCTACGTTATCAGTGCAGTGAAGCCATTTATGACTTCATGGGGCAAAGTGATCGTAGCAAGGATGGGTGATCGAAGTGGTGAATATCGTATGCTTTACGCACTGAGTGAGAGATGTGAGGATGGTTGCTATGCTTGATTGTTTGCCATCATTATGACATGCACACCCCACCTCCGTATCTTTACACCTTTTGATATGGCACCTTAGAGTGTTGTACAGTATGTAGTGCTAACTCTTTGGTTGCAGGTCCAGGTTCAGGTATGTTTTAGTCTACCTGTTATTGTTCACTTTAGATGCTTATCGCTCATACCAGGCTTTATGTCTGACCCAGAGTTTTATGTCTCCTCTTATTACTCTGGGTGCTCACACGAGCAGACTAGAGACAGGTTAGTTGGTGATGCGCGAGTAGCTGATTCGGAGGCGGGCAGGAGGCTCCCACGTATGTTATATATATTCTCCCTGTGTCGTTGGTGGTCGCTACTTGGACATTAGTAGTGTACCTCCTTTACCTTGCTTTTGCTTTGAGACAGTTTGAAAAGTTGTAATAATGTTTAACTTTGGATCATAAGCTGTACTTACATTTTCCGCTGCTATGTTAGTTGTTTCAGCTTATGCACTGTCTCACCTGTTTTATGTCAAGTATGTTATTATTATATTTTATTCTATGCGCTGTGAGACATTCTACAGGTTCCTTGTATGTTCATTTCTTTCTTCCTTTTTCCTTCTGACGACCTGTTCCGTGCTAACTGGACATGTGTACAGCGCACTTTTGGAGTAAATGTCGGTTGGTGCGGGGCGGGCCGTCACAGAATCCTCGTCTGATTCAGTCCCAGAGTTAGAATATTTGTTGGGATCTCGCTGGATAGTCTTTCCCTTTCCAACTTCAGAAGCTCTTGTTGAATATCTCCCAAATGTTATAGCAGTGCTACCTAATAAATATTATTTTCTAGAGTGAGAAAGACATACCTCCATGTGTATCAACAAGTGTAGTTCATGCAATGAAAGTTGTGTAGAAAATAGCAACATAGATAAAGCATTAGAAATATGCAAAAATCGACTCGATAGATTGTCGTTCCTGACCGTCTTATCGAATTGTTATCGTGAATAATTCAACATCATATTCTTTTAAGAGGTAGTGTTATGTTGTTTGGTCAGTCCAGAGTTATGTGTGCATCAAGTCATGTTCACATGCTAGTAAAAAGGTTCTAATATATTATATCTTAACCGTCTAGAAGTTAAAATATGCAAGTTAGAGTTTAAGTCATTTCATCATTATTTTCTACAAGTTTATTAATCTTCAAAGATCGGTTAAGTATAGCTATGGAAGTTATGATAAATAAGTTAAGAAAAGCATGGGCTTAGCATGGATGTGAGTGAACTACGTACGGGTCGACTGTTCCAGATCGACCAAATCCAGGTCGGTCATCTCTGGATCGAACATCCCTAGCCTATTATGCCAAGTCGACTTCCCTAACCTGATCTCTCTTTGGATCAAATAATGGCAATGTTGATCCGGACCTATGAATTTTCTTCTACACTCCAACTATCCCAGCCTTTGCCACTTCCTTCATGGGTCCACCATCATACTCCTGAAGCTTCCATGACATTCCACTAGATAGCTCTACTATATCCTCCCATCTCTATCTAACTATTCACCAATGCCTCAACTACTGACATCTTCGGTCAAGAGAACCACTGATCTCTTGAGATATTTCGACAGTGATTCTGTCGTGATTGAAAACTATGGATTGCAAGGAATTCTTGCTACTGATCCTTTGGGTGATTCCTAAGATGTGGTAGGAGGGTGCCTTCAGTTCATCCTATTCCTGGATGACTTGTATGGACAAATGTTTGACAGAGTATTTCCTGAAAACTCATGTACGTTGATTTTTACAAATATACCAAGTTAGTGGCAGAGAAATTCTCTTGCTTAACACCCAAAGTATATTTGTGGGCGTCAGTTAGTGACTTGATGGATCTAACGATGTGGCATTCAAAGTAAATGATGATGTCATGTTCTGAAAAGGTAAACGTGACCTCAAGCCTCATCAACCAGGAAATGAAAAAAATCGGGCAGGCAACATGGCTAGGTGGGTCATTCCCAAGCAGGGTGTATTGTCACAATTTAACGAAAATTCATATTTGTTCTTTTTTCGTTTCTTTATCTTCCGGGAAAGTATGGTGGTGCCATAAAACCATACGGTGATGATACATTCAATACACTCAAGTTAAATGAGTCGTTGGTCATGTGTGGCCGGGTTGCAAGATGTTCTTGTTGAACCCCAGTGTATCCCCTCTAGAATACACTGATCGGAAGGTGGTCCCGTACCTTGTCATAGTTGGAATCCAATCTCTAATAAGAACCCTACGGTTTTTGATTTTATAATGAATATGTAGAACATGAGATGCAAGTGTTTTACTAGATGGTTATTTATTTGTGATTTGACAGACACTATTATAATATCACTAGATTTTGATATATCAATTTTTTTTGGGTTATAGTAAGGTAAAAACCGTCCGTGTTTATATGTGGGTTGGTCTTACTATTATCCTTTTCTTTCAAAAGATTTCTAAAGTTAAGCAAGTTGTTTGCCATATGAATTTATCACTGAAAGTATTCCAGACTGATCCGGGTGAATTTTTCTTTGCTTTAAATGTGCTCGGGTCAGACTGAGTATATTTCCAGGTTAGGTTTCGCTTAGAGTTCCAGAAAAGGAGTTGAAGTCAAGACGTATACTATATATTTACCGGTACAAGTTATTTCCGTTATGTGTCGTATTAATCTGAATGTATACTCTGAATTTGTAATCATATATATACAGTTCATTTTTTTAAAGTAGTTTGAAATATTATATATTATTCGTTCCATTGTGAGACTCTGATCTTCTTACTCTTATATTCTAATATTTCTTTCTTTCTTCTCTCACCATCTAATTTCTTTATATTAAAATTCTGGGATTTGATACTTGAGCTTTTGGCAAGTAATACAGATATATGTATTATTTTCAAAAATTCGAGCGTCAAATTTTCCGGACCGCTACAATCGGTATCGGAGCATAAGGTTTAGTGATAACCTTAGCTTTGTGGCGTAGCTCGATAAAGATGGGATGAGTATTACCCTAGATTGAGTTTGAGTGTTTATATATATATATATATATATATATATATATATATATATATATGTATGTATGTATGTATGAGAGCACGTATTTGTAATTTGATATAAATTTGTTTTAAATATATTTTGATATAAAGGAATAATTTTCTAAAAATTAATGATGTGATTGGTTGTTATTATTACTATTATTATCAAATAAGATTATAATACGGAGATGGTTTTTTATAACCAGATTGAATTTGTAACAAAATATACAAATAAGTTGAATCAAAATTTAATTCAGTCCAGTATTAAGAATTTAAATTCCAGATATTTGGAAAATTATTTTCTGAGGTATTACAAGGTAATATAATATTACTTTGGGAAGTTTATTGGATAAAAATCATGTTTTAATAGATTTTAAAAGTGATTAAGCACTGAAATCACTTCAGTGGCTGGAAAATAATTCTGAAAATCGACTACAATATTATCAGTATTCATTTTCAAGTTTCTAAGTGACAGATTGCTACCATAATAATTCGTTAATGGAAATTCTGTTTGAAAAAGTTGTTTTAGAAATTCAAATGGTTTGAATTTCTAAATGGTTATAAATGTTTGCATATATTTATGATATTTTGTAAGAGTTTGAAACAAAAGCCGGGAATTTTAATTTTGAATTTAAATTTAACTTGTGTAAGTTAAATAAATTGAGATAACGAAAGTGAATCGAATAGATTGAAATTCAACTTAAGATAGGTTAAATAGAATTGTATTGGATTGGAAACTGAATTAACTAGCTTATTGGAAGTAAATAAATTGATTTAAAATCAATTTAAATGTTTGTATGTGGATTATGGATTGGATATGAAATAGGGATTGAGAATCATTAAAAAAACAAGTGAAATAATATTGGTTATAAACTCGTGTAAATTGAATGATATGTAAAATTTGTTTGGAATTTATAATATGGAAGTTCAAGCCAATTAACATGATTTTGTGACTAATGAAAGTTTGTTGAGTTGAGAACAGGTACAAGCTAATATTGATTGATTTCTGGAGCTCGAGTATAGTTTATTGCATGTCGCGTAATAACACATGCAAAAAGGTATGCCTGCGCAAAATATAAATTTTTGGTTTTGATTTGGTTTCTGGATTTGGAGTTTGAATTGGATTTTCCGACCGTATGGTGAATGGATTTATTTATGTACCTAGAATATTGCAAAAGCCCCTCCGTATAGGGGAGACTCTGCCAAAAAAATTCCAAAATTTAAAATGTTAGAAAAATTTCAAATCATCTTGAAATTTTTTGGAAATTGTTTTCTATATAGATTGATTGGTTTTCCGATTAAAACCAGTGGGTTTTGTCTTAAAAGTGGAAGTGAAGTTTTCAGTTAATTGCATTTCTACTGGTTTTTTTTGCATTTTTCCTACCTTGGTAATTTCGGTTATGAAATTTTTTTAAGTAGGAAGGAATGTAACATCCCAAATTTTTAACCATTTTATTTAATATTTAAAAATGTTTTTAAATATTGTTTTGGCAATTTAATAATATTGAATATTATATTAATATAAATAATTTAATAATAATTTAATTTCGATATAGTCGGAATTATTATATAATGTAAATCAGACAGGACGGAAATATTTATTTAAGTTTATATTGAACTGTATTAACAATTTCGTTTATAAAATGATGCTGAACGTTTAGCTTATAATTTTATTATAAAACGAGATACAGTGGCACGGTAGTTCGTAATATAACGTTTTGAACTTTAAATGATTGTACAGGATTCAATATTAGTCGGATTTCTTCGAAACAAGAAACATCCAAATCTATTGGATAATATTATTCTAATGAAAGAGAATAATTGTGTTTTCGTGTTGTAGGTTTTGTTTTATGTCTAAATCAAATTTTGAAATACTCGCTATGGAATTCATTTATAAATTATAACATTTATTTATATATAATAAAAAGGGTTTTATTTTATTTTACATCGTTTTAGCTTGGAATTCATTCCGGAGTTTTTAATATGAAACTACATGAAATTCTGGTCGAGTATGGCCACTTATAATATTTTAATATTATTATATTGAGGTATTTTTAAATTGGTTTAATTTATTTTATATTGGACCCTTAAAAAGGGACTTTATTCAAACAACTTTTGTTTTTAACGAAACAAATTTTATTAAGACCGCAACAACTAATTATTGCTAGATTTCAAGTTTCGTGCCAATTGGAGTTATTTTGTGAATGTAGCAAAACTAAATGCAAATAAATTGACCGTTTGGACGTGAACAAGCGTCGTTCGAGCAAACGGACTCGGAATTCAACGAAACAAGTTTTACTAGAATCGTAACGTCAAATTATATCGCCGCGAACGAAGATTGTATGTAAGCACAGGAACGAATTAACGGCGTTTAGAAATGGCGATAGGTACAAAAATATCGTCAGTCACCTTAACATAAAATATTGTTATTTACAATTATAAAAAACCTACCATTTAGCCAAACTTTCAGCCTCCCAACCCCAACCCATTCAATATTTTTCAGATTTACAGAAAAGCTTCACTTTACTAATTAATTAATTTCTTCAAATCGAATGAGAATCTGAGGGGGTTACTAACATGAAAGTTGGAGATCATTGCGATGTCGATCTACTAACAAAATTTCAGTGCCAACGGCAACCTGAATTCACCAGAAATCGCAAATAACCGTGGATATGGAGTTTCGGAATTTGTTGATTTGCGAGCGACGTGGTCGATTTCAGGAGTGGTGATCTAAAGCAAAGTTGTTTAGGAGACGAGGGCCTACAAGTTTGTTGTTGGAGGATTCGACTGATATTTCCTATGGTGGCGCAGAATTCGAGATGACTGAAGAGGTGTTTTTTTTGAAGTAACGGCCGGAGAAGGGTGTTTTTTGGTGGCTATGGTGAATGTGGGTGGAGGATGACTGAAGGGAAGCGGTGCGCGGTGGCGGAGTCGAGAGTTTGGTGGCAGTCTGGCTCAGTGAGGTGGACTGTGGCGGTGCATGTCGTCAGATGAATGGGTTCCGTTCGTATTCCTTTCCTGGTCGGTCGAGGACATGGTGGAGCTGGAGTTTGGGGTCGATGAAGGCTAGCATTGAGACAGTAACGTGGGTCTATTTGAGGGTGCCTCCGGCAACGCCTAGGTGGGGGTGGCTTGCAGATTTGTTGATCGTATGGGGTGGAGTTTGGGTAGCAGGTTAGAGGGCACGAAGAAGATTGGGGTGATCGGTTTTCAGAAAGATGAAGAAGAGAAAACGCGTTTTTTTCAAATACCATGATGACGTGGATTAGGGTAGTTAAGTTGGGGTTAATTATGATTAACGTTGGTTTGGAGGAGTTAAGTTCCGTTTTCAGAAAGAAAGAAAAAAGTTTGGGTTCAGAGAATTCATAACGCATTAATTATGCAGGCAATTAACAGATGGTTTATTAGCATTAATTAACATTTAAAAGTATTAATATTAATGATAAAAGAGTTAATTTAAATTGATTTAAATATTGCAATAGCCGTATCTCGGGCATACGTGATCAGAATGATGCGAAATTGGATCCGTTAGGATTGTGGCGATTTAGGCTACACGTACAAGCTGGTTTGGTCAGAAACGAAAGCCGTTGGAATTTCATATTATTTTAAACATCTGTTTAAAATTATACGAAACAACGCAACAACCGATCATCGAAATAAATTGGTGAGTTAACTCTCACACATTTCTGGAATTCAATGATGTGCTAAATTTATAATATATATATATATAATTTAATCATTGATAATATAAATTGGTTGATTGGTTGCCTTGGTTGTTGTTTGTCTGTTATCGGTTGACGTTAAATATATTATGTTATTTGGAAATATATTGGATGAATTTCTATTTTCATATATATATATATATATATATATATATATATATATGATCTGTGATGTAGGGAAGAACAGGTTGAAGGCATTCGACCGGATTCTCAAATATTATGTGTGCTTATTTTATATTATTTATATATGAATAGATTGAACCCTAATGACATTGAAACATATTTGGATGTTGACATTGAATTTAAATTCAACGTTGTTGTGATTTAAATCAATAGATGACATTGATTGAGGGATTGACAGCAAATAGGCCTAAAATCCACATTTTTGTTAAAACGTTAATTCACTATTAGGCGAATTGACGAAGTTTATTTATAAAATTTATTTTATAATTGAAGAAATTTTTATTCTTATTTCTATTTATATATTATAGTGAAGTTTTAAAAATGAGTCGATGTTTTAAATTAGTTTTATAAAATATTATGAAATGATTATTTGATGTTTAAATATGTTTATAAGCAAAATAAGTAATAGCTAACCTTCGGGTTAATATTTTAAAATACTTATTGAGTAATATTATTATATCAATTTTATTAATCTAATAGGAAGTGGTAAATTTGAATTCGGTTAACGAGATAGCCGATGGTTAAAAGTTGACAAAGTCAACTGTTTTGATCTAAATAGGTTATTAATGAATAGTTGTTCAATTCAATAAGGTTTCTTATTATAAATTATTTTAATTAAAAGTGTTCAAATATTATTAGTGTAATTAGTTATTGAAGGCTAATTAAAAGGCGATTCACTAATTTATCTTTATTAATGAAAAGTAAGTGTTTTTATAGTGAATAAAAAAGTAATTATTATCGTAATAAATTATATTAAGGCGAATATTTCCTTGATATAATTTAGTAAGGAATCAACTTAGCTCGTGATGAAGTAAAATTGGACATTCATAAAAAGTTGTGAAGTGAAATTTAAAATAGAAATTTAAACAAGAATTATATAATGAATTAAATTATGTATGGTGATTTGGATCAAAAGGAAATGTTAAATGGATGAGGAAGAAGTAGGATAATGTTCTATGTAAAGGAGTAATAAACGGATTTTTGATTATAAAATAAAAAATATAATGATTTGTATGAAATATTTGGAAGTGGTTTGTCATAATAAAATTGTGTAACGAAGTTTATAGCGAATAGTTAATATTAAGTAAAAACGATTATAGTGTGATTGAGGTTTTCAAAGTAAAAATACGGTTCACAAATCCATAGTTTATATAAAATAGAGAAATAAGTTTTAATTGATACCATAAGTCAGACAGGTTTTTGAATTATGAACTTCTATCTATTCCAAGATAAGAACGTTGTCAGTCAAGGTTTTAGAGGTAATTAAAATACCCTAACTTGAACGACTTCACTATTATCGAGGGATGGTATAAGTTTGTAATGGTAAAGGATGTTGAAATTAGATTGTTATTTCCATAAGTGAAATATAACAACATTAGTTGCGAGATTTTGAAATAAAACAATATTGCTGCATTATTGGCAAGATATTGGAATATAAATAAAACTATTTGGCTTTTTTAAATAGTAAACCAATATGTAACTCAACACTATTTGGTTAAGTTGAAGCATGAATTATATTTATACCATTTGATAAGAGGTATAACACTATTGTCAAGAAATGGTACATTTTGGAATATTAAGTAAAAGGCGATGATTTTCCAAAGAAAAGGAAAGAGTCATTTTGGATGGAAATTGGAAAATAATATTTGAAATGTAAGTATATAGTTCCATAAGCATCATTGTTAAATGAAAGTCTTTAAAGTGGAGTTTGGTAAAACCGTTTGGTTTGTATGATAATAAATATGTCAATTGACATTGTTTTTCCTATATAAGAATTGGTAATTGGATTTAGATTATTGGGTCAATAATATATGTCAATATTTCCAAAGTAAAGGAAATAAAATGTGTTATAAGAAAATATAACCATATTTTCAAATGAAAGAGGGGAGTTGGCTAAATATAATTATTTTGAGGAATTAAGAGAAGTTATTGTTTTTTAAATGATGAAAACAAAAATGATTGTTGAGATATGTAATTGAAATCGATTCTAAATCGATGAATAAAGTTAAAAGAGTTTCAATGAATGATTATTGAATAATAAGACATGAGCTGCCAATGTACTTGATAATACTAATTTGAATTGATAGTTTAAACACCGACTATCAATGAATATTCGTTGGACCTTTTGATGTGTTGCTTCGAAGAATCCGGGATGAGAATTAGACCCAAAACCACTTCGAATCAACGTTGCGTACGAAACAAATATGCAAGAATATGTATAAAAATGGAGAATTGAAGACCGTAAATTCTCATGAGCGGAACAACTACTTGTTGGATTTCTCTAGCTGATCGCTTGAGATATTTCGACAGTGGTTCTATCGTGATTGAAAACTACGGATTGCAAGGACTTCCCACTACTGATCCTTTGGGTATATTTGTGGCGGAAAATTCTCTTGCTTAACACCTAGAGTATATTTGTGGGCGTCAATTAGTGACTTGACGGATCAGAAAATGTGACATTCAAAGTAAATGATGATGTGATGTTCTAAAAAGGTAAACGTGATGGTAAATGTGCCATTCATATGTTTGACGGATTTGATGATGTGATGTTCGAAAATTCAAGCGTCAAATTTTCCAGGTCGTTATAGGGCAACTAAATGACATATGGGCAAATTTGAGCACACTGGCGGTTTCACCATTTTCAATATTGCTTCTATACTTCCAATGGTCTTGACCAACTTAAACACAAGTCTTACTATATAGAATAGGTCATTGCGCACTACAACTCAAGCCGTTCAGGAATTGTTCTACTACACAGGAGGTATAGTCTTTGACAGCAATATTGTTACCACTTTTTGTGTAATCCAATCTTAAACTTATCATCTATCATCTAAAATTTGTTATTCGTCTCATGGAGAGGTATTTTATGATAGTTATGTCTAAAATGCTAACTAGTGCTTGTTTTCAACTTAATGTTCTAGAAGCTTATATTAATTGCCTTTGAGAAGTGGTTTTCTTATTGATCGCTTTAAGATCTCATAGTTTGCTTTCAGTTTGTGTCAGCTGATGGAGCAGTACCCCTTATCCACCAGTTTTGCATATTCTTTTCATGCAGATCTACATTTTCTTGTTTCATGCCTAGAGGGATTCAACCTTCTATAGACAATGGGTGGCGGTGGCTCAGCTTTTGACTTGAGTTTAACTAGGATACTGCAGACTTCTAATTAAAGCCAAATAGAGTTTTTCATCTTTTCTTTTGTAATGTACCATGTGCCTCATAGACTATGTCGCATGTTTTGGTTAGCATAAATGTTTTCTTCTTTGACTTTCAGGATGGAAGCTGGTTGAGAGGGGAGATAGTTAAACTTTGGGATGGCTTAGTCGAGTATGAAATCAAGCTTTGTCTTAGTCAAATGCCTACAGCTTTAGAGCCAAACTCTTCTTTTGTGGATTCACCTATCTCCTTTTGTGAATTTGGTCAAGTCCCTTTCCCCGTTTGAACTTTAGTGTAGAGATTTGTTTAAAACTAAGAATGACCGATAATTCTACAACACAAGCTTTAGTTTTTTCACGCTACTAGGGATCCTACAAAGGGAGGTTCCCTTTGTCACTTCGAATAATGGCTCCGTTGTCTTTTTTGCATTGATAATGGGTAAGTTTCTAGAAGGTAATTAGGAAATAAGTTATAATTTGCTTTATTTTACTGCAAGTGAGTTATTATGCATGATGGTCTATTTGCGGTGTTCAGGATACCCTACTTACTTCACGCAAATAACACACTATACATTGTCCAATCGAGACTCGAAATTTAAATGGTCAATATTTATCGTCTTCTTTCGGGTTCCAAGCACCGCTCATATGGGATTTTTATTTAAAATAAAACACACCTGTGGGTATTGATTCTCAGGTATGGCTGTTGAGAATGGCTTTTCGATCATTCAGTTTCTAGTCCAAAGCATGTGTTCCTCTTGAGATGAGGTCCCTCATAGCATAAGCTTTGCATTATACAAAATAGGAGGAATTTGGAAACGTCCTTTGAATCTTTCTAATTCGTTGATTTCTTATTTGGTTATAGTGCTCATATACTTTTTTTATTCCTTGACATAGGTTTCATTCCTTCCAACCAAATTTTAGTCATGAAGGATTCTAGCTCTATGCCATTCTTAACATCTTTGAGCAGCAGTTGAAGAATACTATTCCCTTTGTACATTGCAAACCAAATGCCTTTGAGATTCTTGGATTCTAGGCTCATGAGGTAGCCAAATGTCAGGATTTGACTTATTCCAATACCCCTACTCGGATATGTCCTTCAGTCTATGCCTTGGAGTGGAATTATCCGACAGTTTATGCTTTAGTTCGCTATGATTATCATTATCTTACTTAATCACGCGTGCTCCCCTAGTTATCAGCATCCATTCAGGAATTTGACTGCATTTGATTTGAACTTCAGAAAGCAAAGCATGAATTTCTAAATTTCGATCATTTTCAGGTTCACTTGCCCTTTATGCTGATAATGGTAGAGTTCAATCTTTGTTTTCCATGGTCTATATCTGGCCAAGGTTTCATATTTGTAGCGTTTGCTACTTATTCCATACATGAAAGATCTTGGTAATAAATGATTATTTTTTCCAGTGATATCTTATAAGCTTATTTTCCCAGTGTTTTATGTATTATGTATAACTACTTGAGTATATGAAGTGATTGTATGTGCGACCTTTTATTAAATTGTGCAATATTATTTCTAAATGACATTTTTATTTATCACATCTCTGTACACGTGAAGACACTCTATAATGAGGTTAATATATTTTATAATTCATTTCTATTTTAGTTTCCATGATGCTTCGCTTAACAGAGCAGAACTGTTAAATTGAGTAGCTTAGCCATTCCTATGAACATTTCCCTTTTTTCTGAACTGGGTTCCTCTCTGCTGAGTTCTAGTACATTTGTCCAAGTTAGGTGAGGCTAATCTTCATGACTGATAGAGTTCTTGCATTTGTCGAGAGATTGGATGCTCTAAGAATTGAGTTTGATTACTTACCCCTAACATGATTTGCACGGTGGTTCGTATCCTCATAAATTTGCATTATTGTCATTTGATTCCAATCTATATTTCTCCATGTTCTTTATTTCTTTATCATAACCATTTATCTCTACTTCATCATTGCAAATCTAACGATTCCCCCATTTACTCTTTTTGGTGGCTTACATACGGACGGCTTAAATTAGGAGCATCTCTTAGCATTTCCTATCTTTAGGCATCGGTTAATAGATCAAAATCATAAGGCAAAGATTAATACTTCCCTCGCTTCAACTTTAATCTCTACTTTGAGGAATGGAAAGATGGTAAGTTGTTTGTTATCTTTTCATGTTCATTTTTATCCTAACTATATGTGTCTTATCTGGCAATTGACATCATCATGCTTGATTTCTCTGTAGGTCAGTTTCTTCTTCAACAGTTGATTATTCGGCTACCTGGTCCCAACCAACGTATGGATGATGCCGCCAGTCTTCAGGCCGTGCTATAATTCTTTTATAGTTTTATAGTTAGGGGCATGATGGGACTTGGCTATGATAGTTGTTCGTTAATGCCAACTTCCTTCTCTTAGACCTTTATATTTACCGTTTTAAGAGCCAATTGCGACATGGTGGGAGATCCATTCACAATAATGTTTTACTTACCTTGACTGCAATGAGAAAAAGATATGAGATTTCTTATAGAGAAATTTTCGATTATACTTAGGATTTAGAGAAAGTGGGAAGAATTGGATGTTGTCGAGGATTAAGTTTCTGTTGCAACAAACACTTTGGAGTAAATTCCTATTAGTCACGTGATTTTAATGTCTTTCTTTCATCTTCTTAGTTCATCGAGCCTAATGATATCTTTACTGCCTTTATTGAATTCTTTGTCTTATTTTCTAGCCCTATCTATGTCTATGTGTAACGACCCGCATTCTACGCATCGCAGGATCGTAGAATATTTATTTCTTTCACATACGAAGTCGTATGGTCATGTAACTTTGGGAGACGACTATTGGGGTCATTTCCCATGTTCATGATTTTTGCCGATTTTTAAATGACCGTTTTGCCCCTAGATGATCTTGTTTTGACCATAACTTTTGCGTAAAAAGGAATTTTGACTTGAAACCACTTCCATTGGCTCCGGATGATGGTTTACGATTCCGTAGAGTGGTCACATTAGCCAAACGGACTCACCGTTTGGGAGATATGGCTGGAACAAGTTTCGGATGGTGAAAAACAGCTTAATTGGGCTTAACCGGGTGATTAGCAGCTAGGCCCAAAGGGGATTTCGGGATTTGGAGTATTTAAGGGCTGTCAGGGTTAGGGATTTCGGTTTTCCTCATTTCCCAGCCACCACATACATCTTAGAAAATCCTAACAATGGCCTCCAACATCTAGAATCATCCCTAATCACTTCTTAATCAAGTTTTGGCTTGAACTACCTCAAATTAAGGAGAGAAAGCACCAAAGCAAGGTTAGAGCTGCTGTGTTACATTGGGAACAACGCCAAACAGTAGATTATTTCAGATCTAAAGTTTATTTGTGGCCAAGGTGAGTGATTAGCATTGTTTTGACACTAATTACGGCTAATTAGGGGTGATTAGTGATAATTAGCGAAATTATAGCTCAGAAAAATCTGGAAAAAATTGTAAAATTGTAAAATGATATTCTAGGGCTCTGATAGAAATTTGGATTAATTTGGCTAAGTTTTGCTAATCCCATCATTAGTTGTTGTTAAACATGATTAAGGGGAAAACATGGGTTTTTGGGTATGTTTGATCCTTATAAACATGCCATATTGTTGTTTTAGTGTTTGTGGATGATTATACATGTTGCTATGACTGTATAGTATGTTTTGTGATTGCATAGAAAATTTAGAATTGTTGAAAACGCCGTCGTTTGGCGAAAATAGCTTGCTGGAAAAACTTGCAGCAAACCGGATAGGAGCATCCGGATAGGAGCATTCGGATAGGAGCATCCGGATAGGAGCATTCAGATAGGAGCATCCAGATAGAAGCATCCAGATAGGAGCATTCGGATAGGAGCATTCAGATAGGAGCATTCGGATAGGAGCATCCGGATAGGAGCATCCGGATAGGAGCAACGGGATAGGAGCAACCGGATAGGGGCATCCGATCCGAACCGGATAGGGGCATCCGATCTGAACCGGATAAGGGCATCCGACCCGAACCAAATAAGAGCATCCGACACCCGAACTGAACTAGAAAGGAGCATTCAAGTCGAACCAAGCAGGAGGGGGCGAACCGAACCGAACCGGAGGATCGAACACCAAGTAGACCTAAACTCGAGATGCAAAGGAAGTCCAAATGAGGAGTTGTACCTCAGGATCCAGGTGGGAACCAAGGAGGGAACTTCATAATTGGGCTTTGCTGAGGGACGTGTGCTAAGGAGTTGTCGATGTCTATAACTTTGGATCACTATGTGTAGGGTTACGTGAACGGATTCAGGGCCACAGTGGCCTAGGTATGACTAAAGAGCTATAGACCAATGAAGTGGGGTCATTTGTAAAGGTTTGGTCATGATTCCATGTGGTAAGCTTGGTAGTAGCAGTAGCTGTACAAGTTGAACTCCGTCACTACTTCGATGGGTCTAGTGATCGAAGCGGTAGATATCGTATGCTTTACGCACTGAGTGAGAGATGTGAGGATGGTTGCTATGTTTGATTTGTTTGCCATCATTATGACATGCACATCCCCACCCCCATTATCTTTACACCATTTATTCAATGTCAAGTATGTTGTTATTATATTTTACCCTATGCGTTGTGAGACGTTCTACAGGTTCTTGATTAGTTCATTCTCTTCTTTCTTTTCTTCTGACGACCGTTCCGTGCTAGCTGGGCATGTGTACAGCGCACTTTCGGAGGAAATGCCGGCTGGTGCGGGGCGGGCCGTCACACCTGGTATCAGAGCTCTAGGTTGCGTAGTTAACCTAGGGAAGTTATCAGGGAGAGATAGTATACGTATATGAGAGCGCGTATTTGTAATTATTTTGATTTTAAAAAGCTATATATATACTATTCGTATAGCTAAGGATGAAGTTGCACTGCACTAGCACCACTATGGAGATGGTTAATCGTTTTCTCTTTACAGATTGAATGATGAGCCGATACGCAAGAGGTGCCGGTAGGGGAGCCAATAATGGGAATGCTACTGACATGAGGACGATGTTTACTGACCTCATGAGGGAGATGCTTAGGGATGTGCAGAGGGCAGCTCCCAATGCTGGTAATGGTGGTGGTCCAATAGTGCAGGCGCCTAGGGCCGATTTCGCCAAGCTGAACAAGGATTATACTAGTCTTGGTGGGAAGCCGTTCCACGGAACGAAGTCGGCTACGGATGTTCAGGATTGGTTGGATAGCTGCGGGCGTATCTTCGAAGACTTGGGTATCGAGGATGCGATGAAAAGAAAGCTAGCGCCCCGTCAGCTACAAGGACGGGCAATGAATTGGTGGAATGCTATAAAGGCAGTTACTCTCGAAGATCAGATTACTTGGGATCAGTTCAAGTTTCGCTTTAGCGAAAAGTTCATTCCAGCTGCTCAAAAGTCAGTGTTTTTTAAGAAATTCTTGGAACTCAAGCAGAATGGCAGAGCTGTCTCGGAGTATATTGCCGAATTCGACACTTTGTCGAAATATGGGTTATCTCTTATTGATACTGCCGAGAAGAAGAATGAGAAGTTCATAACTGGTTTGGATGGATACTTGGGGGAAAGGCTTATTAACCACATCGATGAGACGTTTGAGTCGATTGTGGGGAAAGCATTGAGGTCAGAGTGTCTTTACCCTAAGTCGAAGACTGAGGTTACATCTGCAGAGGAGCCAAAGCCGCAAATGCGGTGGAGGCAAGAATGGTTCTCAGAATAAGAGAAAGCAGAATCAGACCAAGGATGGCCATAAGAAAAGGAATAAGCAAGACGTTGAGTGCTTCAGCTGTGGTAAGAAGGGCCATTATGCTAGTAATTGTCGGGCCAAGCCAGCGGAAAGGAAGTGCTTCAACTGTGGCCAAATGGGACATCACAAGGACAAGTGTCCGCAACCCCCTAAAGAAAAGCAAATGGTGAAAGCATATGCGCTTAATGCTATTCCTTCTTCGTCGAATGCCCCAACTGCGGCGGAGAAGGGAAAGAATGTCGTTATTCAAGGTATGCTTTATTTTTATGATGTTCCTGTTAGAGTTTTGTTTGATACCGGAGCTTCCAGTTCTTTCATATCTAGTGACCTGGTAGATAGGTTGGGATTGGAGCCTAAGATTGTCGATAGACCTTTAGTAGTGACGAACCCGATTGGTGGTTTGACTAACCTTAGCATGATTTGTCGTAATGTGGTCTTATCGAGTCATGGATGTATGTTTGTTTGTGATTGCTTTGTTTTGGGCTTTACTGGGTTTGGCATTATTTTGGGAGTCGATTGGCTCCAAAGATACGGGGTGGTGGTAGACTGTGAGGGCTTTTTGGTGACAGCTAGAGCGGATGATGGGCAGAGGATAGTGTTTGGTGGTTTACCCGGTGATGGGGTAATGGCTAGTTTTCTAAATTCCCTCGACATTCCTCATAGTGAGTTGTCAGGTTTGCCCGTGGTTGGCCAGTATCCGGATGTCTTCGAAAAAGTGACCGGGCTTCCACCACACCAAGAGATTGAGTTCCGTATTGATTTAGTGAAAGATGTCAGGCCTATAGTGATGCCACTTCGTCGTATGGCACCAAGGGAGCAGCGAGAGCTCGGGGTGCAAGTCAGCGATCTTTTGAAGAAGGGATTTATCAGAAGGAGTGTTTCTGAATGGGGAGCACCAGTTGTGTTTGCTACCTAGGAGGATGGTTCCCTTCGTTTGTGTGTAGACTACCGCGAGTTGAATAAAGTGACGAAGAAGAATAAGTATACTCTACCGCGGATAGATGATTTGTTTGATCAGTTGAGTGGTGCGAGAGTATTTTCTCAATTGGATCTCGCGACAGGTTTTCATCAGCTTAGAGTGGAAGCTGAGAGTATAGCTAAAACGACATTTCAGACGCCGTCTGGATTTTATGAGTGGTTGGTCATGCCATTCGGGCTGACCAATACCCCAGCATACTTTGTGGATCTTATGAATAGGGTATTCAGAGATCAGTTGAATAAGTTTGTCCTTGTGTTCATGGATGATATTTTGGTCTATTCGAGGACAGAGGAAGAACACAAGGAACATTTAAGAATAGTGATGGAGGTATTGAGAAAACACCAGTTGAAAGCAAAGTTTTCTAAGTGTCACTTCTGGAGGAGGGAAGTGAGATTCTTGGGCCATGTTGTTTCAGAGAATGGTATTGCCGTGGATCCTGCGAAGGTGGCTACGGTACAAGATTGGTCTACGCCTAAGAATGCAACGGACATAAGAAGTTTCTTGGGATTAGCTGGATATTATCGTAAGTTTATCCAAGACTTTTCCAAGATAGCAGCACCGTTGACTCAGTTGACCAAGAAGAATCAACCTTTTGTCTGGGACGAAAAGTGCAAGAATGCATTCAAGAGTCTAAAGGACAAGTTGACATGTGCACCAGTGTTAGTCATTCCTAAGGGGAATGAAAAGATGACAGTATATACGGATGCATGTGGCACATGGCTAGGTGTTGTATTGATGCAAGGAGGTAGGGTTGTGGCTTATGCAAGTCGGCAACTGAAACCGCACGAGAAAAGATACCCTACCCATGATTTGGAATTGGCAGCGATCGTGTTCGCATTGAAGATGTGGAGACATTATCTCTTGGGAGAAAGATTCGAGTTGTTTACCGATCATAAATCGTTAAAGTATCTCTTCTCTCAGAAAGATCTAAATCTCCGGCAGCAAAGATGGTTAGAATTTTTGGCTTCCTATGATTTCAACATCGCATATACACCAGGAAAGGGCAATGCGGTGGCTGATGCATTGAGTATAAGACATGCCAGTTTAGGGGCCATGTTTCTAGAATGGAAGCAACTGGAGTACATTGCTGGGTATGATTTCAGACCAAAGTGCGAATTGGATCCAGAAATGTTAGCAAGTTTGACGATCAGATCCACTTTGATTAAGTGGATTGGTTCCAGTCAGAGGAGCGATCCTGACCTATTGGAAATCATCTCAAAGTTAGATATGGGAATCGACGGAGAGATGAACAAGTATGGGCTTGATCGAGAAGGATGGCTTAGAAAGAATGGAAGACTAGTTGTACCCAATGTCAATGGATTGAGAGATGAAGTGCTTAGAGAGTGTCATCACTCAAAACTGACTATACACCCCGGTGGTAACAAGATGTACCGAGATATGAAGCGGACCTACTACTGGGAAGGGATGAAAAGAGACGTTAGGAAATTTATATCCAAATGCATGAATTGCCAGCTAGTTAAAGCTGAGCAAAAGAAGCCTAGTGGTTTGCTGCAACCATTAGAAATTCCAGAATGGAAATGGGAACAAGTGTCGATGGATTTTATTGATGGGTTACCAAGGACTAGATCGGGCCATGATAGCATTTGGGTGATTGTGGACCGATTGACCGAAAGTGCAAGATTTATACCTATCAAGTCGAACAGGACGACAACTAAATTAGCTGAACTGTATATAAAGTGGGTAGTGATATTTCATGGAATACCCAAGGGCATTGTGAGTGACCGAGATCCGTTGTTCACTAGTGGATTTTGGAAGAGCTTACAAGAGGCATTGGGATCAGAACTACATCTCAGTACCGCGTATCATCCTCAAACCGATGGTCAAACAGGGAGGGTGAATCGTATATTGAAGACCTCTTGAGAGCCTGTGTATTGGATTTTGGTGGATCATGGGATGACCATTTGCATCTAGTAGAGTTTGCATATAATAATAGTTATCGATCCACTATTGGTATGGCTCCGTTTGAAGCTTTGTACGGAAGACCGTGCAACTCACCGTCATGTTGGTTAGAAACTGGTGAGAAGTTTGTGCTTGGACCAGATGTGATAAGAGAAACTTCCGCTAAGGTTAAAGTTATCCAACAACGAATGAAGGCTACCCAAGATAGGCAGAAAAGTTATGCTGATAAGAGGAGAAGAGAATTAAAGTTCTCCATTGGCGACTTGGTGTTTGTCAAGATTTCTCCGTTGAAGAGCGTGATACGATTTGGCAGGAGAGGCAAGTTAGCACCAAGATTTATTGGTCCATTCCCAGTTCTTGAGCAAATTGGGAATTTGGCATACAAGGTTGAATTACCAGAGAAGATGGCAGGAGTTCACAACGTATTTCATGTTTCCCAGTTAAGGAAGTTCGTGCACGACCCAGATGTGACTATGTCACCTGATCAGTTGGATGATATCAAAGTTGAACCCGAGGCGGTTGGGAACCGCAAGCCTATGTGTATTGTTGGGAACGATACAAAACAACTTCGAAGGAAAGCGGTGAATCTAGTCAAAGTCCAGTGGGGCGAGAATGAGAATGACTGTACTTGGGAGACAGAGGAGAGCATTAGGAAGACGTATCCAGAACTCTTCGACTGGTAAGATTTTAACTTTGATTTAGTCTTTCCGCATGCTAGGATAGGCTTGTTTGTTTGTTTTACATGGTTGATTGTTGTATATGATTGGTAGGCATGCGGGACCCTTTGTAGGTTTTGGGGTAAGGAATTTCGGGGACGAAATTTCTTAAGGGGGGGAGAGTGTAACGACCTGCATTCTACGCATCGCAGGATCGTAGAATATTTATTTCTTTCAAATACGAAGTCGTATGGTCATGTAAATTTGGGAGATGACTATTGGGGTCATTTCCCATGTTCATGATTTTTGCCGATTTTTAAATGATCGTTTTGCCCTTATCTAATCTTGTTTTGACCATAACTTTGGAATTTTGACCTAAAACCAATTCCATTGGCTCCGGATGATGGTTTACTATTCCGTAGAGTGGTCACATTAGCCAAACGGACTCACCGTTTGGGAGATATGGCTGAAACAAGTTTCGGATGGTGAAAAACAGCTTAATTGGAGATATGGCTGAAACAAGTTTCGGATGGTGAAAAACAGCTTAATTGGGCTTAACCGGGTGATTAGCAGCTAGGCCCAAAGGGAATTTCGGGATTTGGAGTATTTAAGGGCTGTTAGGGTTAGGGATTTCGGTTTTTCTCATTTCCCAGCCGCCACATACATCTTAGAAAACCCTAACAATGGCCTCCAACATCTAGAATCATCCCTAATCACTTCTTAATCAAGTTTTGGCTTAAACTACCTCAAATTAAGGAGAGAAAGCACCAAATCAAGGTTAGAGCTGCTGTGTTACATTGGGAACAACTCCATACAGTAGATTATTTTAGATCCAAAGTTTATTTGTGGCCAAGGTGAGTGATTAGCATTGTTTTGACACTAATTACGGCTAATTAGGGGTGATTAGTGATAATTAGCGAAATTATAGCTCAGAAAAATCTGGAAAAATTTGTAAAATTCTAAAATGATATTCTAGTGCTCTGATAGAAATTTGGGTTAATTTGGCTAAGTTTTGCTAATCCCATCATTAGTTGTTGTTAAACATGATTAAGGGGAAAACATGGGTTTTTGGGTATGTTTGATCCTTATAAACATGTCATATTGTTGTTTTAGTATTTGTGGATGATTATACATGTTGCTATGACTGTATGGTATGTTTTGTGATTGCATAGAAAAGTTCGAATGGTTGAAAACGTCGTCGTTTTGCGAAAATAGCTTGTTGGAAAAACTTGCAGCAAACCGGATAGGAGCATCCGGATAGGAGCATCCGGATAGGAGCAACCGGATAGGAGCAACCGGATAGGGGCATCTGATCCGAACCGGATAGGGGCATCCGATCCGAACCGGATAGGGGCATCCGACCCGAACCGGATAGGGGCATCCGACCCGAACCGGATAGGGGCATCCGAGCACCCGAACTGAACTAGAAAGGAGCATTCAAGCCGAACCAAGCAGGAGGGGCGAACCGAACCGGAGGATCGAACACCAAGTAGACCTAAACCTGAGATGCAAAGGAAGTCCAAATGAGGAGTTGTACCTCAGGATCCAGGTGGGAACCAAGGAGGGAACTTCATAATTGGGCTTTGCTGCGGGACGTGTGCTAAGGAGTTGTCGATGTCTATAACTTTGGATCACTATGTGTAGGGGGTACGTGTACGGATTTAGGGCCACAGTGGCCTAGGTATGACTAAAGAGCTATAGACCAATGAAGTGGGGTCATTTGTAAAGGTTTGGTCATGATTCCATGTGGTAAGCTTGGTAGTAGCAGTAGCTGTACAAGTTGAACTCCGTCACTACTTCGATGGGTCTAGTGATCAAAGCGGTAGATATCGTATGCTTTACGCACTGAGTGAGAGATGTGAGGATGGTTGCTATGTTTGATTTGTTTGCCATCATTATGACATGCACACCCCCACCCCCATTATCTTTACACCATTTATTCAATGGAACCTTAGAGTATTGTATGGTATGTAGTGCGAACTCTTTGGTTGCAGGTCCAGGTTCAGGTATGGTTTAGTATACCTGTTATTGTTCTGTTGAGCTGCTTATCGCTCATACCAGACTTTTTGTCTGACCCAGAGTTTTATGTCTCTTCTTATTACTCTGGGTTCTCTTACGAGCAGACTAGAGACAGGTTAGCTGGTGATGCACGAGTAGCTATGCCGGGGACGAGCAGGAGGCTTCCACGTATGATATATATAGATATTCTCCCTGTGTCGCTGCGGGTCACTACTTTGGGCATTAGTAGTGTACCTTTTCCTTTACTTAGATTTAGAGACAGTTTGAAAAGTTGTAATAATGGTGATGTGAAACATAAGCTGTATTTGAATTTCCGCTGCTATGATGTGTAGTTTTAGTTTTCAGCTTATGCATTGTCTCGCCTGTTTTATGTCAAGTATGTTGTTATTATATTTTATCCTATGCGCTGTGAGACATTCTATAGGTTCTTGATTAGTTCATTCTCTTCTTTCTTTTCTTCTGACGAACATTTCGTGCTAGTTGGGCATGTGTACAGCGCACTTTCGGAGGAAATGTCGGCTGGTGCGGGCGGGCCGTCACACTATGTTTCAAAATTAGGGACTTATTCTAAGAAGATTAGTGCATTGTGTAGCTGGGATGATCCATCGTTATGATATGGAGGAGATGGTGCTAACTGTGGACAAATGATACCAGCGATTGAGGAGAAAATATTACAATGGGAAAACCAATAGGGAGCCTGGAAAGAGCCTAAGTTTGGTAAGAGTCAAAGTGTCATAAGCATGAATTGCTGAAAAGAACAGTGAGCGGATCTAGGAGGGCCTTAAGTTTTACATAGATTTGGGTTTGTCGTCATTGTTTTG
This sequence comes from Allium sativum, assembly GCA_030737875.1. Classification (NCBI taxonomy): domain Eukaryota; kingdom Viridiplantae; phylum Streptophyta; class Magnoliopsida; order Asparagales; family Amaryllidaceae; genus Allium; species Allium sativum. The sequence goes on along the minus strand of CM060910.1, from coordinate 193,825,137 downwards.
TTAAAAAGGCTATCTTGGGTTAAATTAAGGAGGAAGAGAACACTACATATTGTATTAGGACACAAGTCTAAGTAAGTAAAGGTGAGAATGGAGTTGATCCTACCAATTTAGTATTCGCTCTATTCATGTTGTGCAAGGTCCACATTTTATCTTTTTTCAATCAACCAAGCCTAGTTTATATTGTTTGAATACGTGCCCTCGTTGTCTTTAATTGATGGAAAAATTCTTTACTGGCCATAAAGGATTGTGGTATCATGTACATAAATGTTACGTAGCAATAAAATGCTATGTTTTGTTCACATGAATCTACGTTTCATGTTCTATATTTTAGCATTTCTGGATCTTCTGTGTCTCTATGTATCATTTTGTACTCTTTAACTTTCCAAAGGACTTCTTTTTTTTATTGTATTTAGTCTTCTTTCTTATCACAGTAGGTTCGCGGTACGCTCCATCTCAGGGGTATCAATGACATTGTAGGTGGTGTTGCCTACCAAACCATGAGTCTACTAATGTATGGACTTTTTTTACTGTATTTTATTGCTCTTGGTTTAGGACTATAGCAATTCGATCCTAGTTTATTTTACTTGGGGAACATCTCAGTTATTCATAACCTGGTAGTTTTACACTTCGACCTTTGAGCTCTCTCGGCTGGCGGGCCTTTTTTTCTGTTAGTCAAACTAAAATGGTTCTACACCTTAAGAATTAGGTTGATTTTTTCCATCCAATCGAATTGGGATGAAATTTTCCCTATGAGCAAGGGGTTTTGCATCGATGCCACACATTGCTTCATGCCACTACTTTCTCAGGGTTATAGTCATCTCTTGGGCTACGGACTATGTTCCCAAAGAAAAAAAGCATTTTGTATTGATTTTATTTTGTGCCTCAACGGGTTAAGGGCTTTTGGTATTTATCAACTCAGGAGAGGAGGCATATAACGTCGAAGGCATTAAGCCCTAGTGGTCATAGGAATTAGTCCTTAATTGGGAGTGAGTTTACCTAATCACTAGAGATATTAAGTCTCAACTGTTAGAAGTAAAACTCCTTAATTAGGGGTAAAGAGGCATACATATTGAAGACATTATTTCTCTGCAATCTATGGCGTTAGTCCTCGGTTGGAGGTGAGGAGGTTTACTCATTGGAGTCATTATGTCATCGCAGGCGTTGGTCCCTTATTTTGGATAAGAGGCCTACTCATCGGAGACATTATGTCTCAGCGGTTGGAAGCGTTGGCCCACAACTGGGGCAAGGAGGCCTACTTATCGAAGACATTATCTTAACATTTGTAGGCATTGGTCCTCAATTGGGGGTGAGGAGGCCTACTCATCGAAAACATCATGTCTCAACTGTCGGAGGCATTGATCCTCAATTGTGGGTGAGAAGGACTACTCATCGGAGAAATTAAGTCTCATCGATCGGATGTGCCGGTCTTTAATTAAGGATAACGTGACCTAATCATCACAGACATTATGTCTCAACGGTCAAAATTGTTGATCCTCAATTATGGGTAAGTAGGTTGGCACACTGGAGACATTATGTCTCAACGATCAGAGGCATCAATCCTTAATTAGGGGTGATGAAGCCTACTCAATAGAGATGTTAAGTCTCAGTGGTCAGAGGGATTGGCCATGAATTATGGGTGTGGAGGTCTATTCGTCGGAGACATTGTGTCTCAGCAGTCAAAGGCATTAGTCCTCAATTGGGGGTGAGGACGCCTACACATTGAAGGTACTGTGTCCCAGCAATTGAAGGCATTGGTCCTTAGTTGGAGGTGAGGAGGACAAATCATCAGAGATATTTTGTCTCAATGGTCACAGCGGTAGCCTTAATTAGGGTAAGGATGCCTACTCATCGAAGACATTTTGTCTTAGCTGTCAGAGGTGTTGGTCCTTAACTTGAGATGAGGAGGCCTACTCATCGGAGATATTATGTTTGAGGGATCGAAGGTGATGATTCTCAATTTGGGGTGAGTAGGCTTGCTCATCGGAGACATTAGGTCTCAGCGGTCGGAGGCGGTGGTCCTCGACTAGAGGTAGGGAAGCCCACTCATCGGAGACCTTATGTCTCAATAGTCGGAGGCATGGGCCATGGTTGGTGTTCCTCGATTCTATTGATTGCTTCCTATCTCATCTTTCTAAGGTTCATAGTCAGTATTGGTCGACTATTTTCCTTGATCTAGGTATTTACAAACACCGACGAGTCTATACAGAGAGTTCGATGGTCAACTTCATTTGGTTATTCTAGAGTCTTTCTTCCTGCTTGAAAATTTTCCAAGGTAGCTTTGGCACTTGGAGTATGTATTGTGATTTTGAGGGACTTCAACTGGGTAGTCAGCAAATTTGTTGATTCCGCTATTCCAGAGCATGTTGTATTTTTTTAAGCTCGTATAAATTATAAGTTTGTATGTTTTAACCATTCCACGACTAGATAATAGGAATTTCACTAACTATTATGAACTTGAAGGTTCCATCATGGATTTGCTGACCAGACATATAGGGGATTTCCCGATATGTCCCGAATGTTATATTGTTCATCATGACTCAATTGAGAACGTAATCTTCAATTGGATGCATGGTTGTGAACTTCAATATAGTGTGTTGCTACCTTTCTTTATTGTGTTGTAATTCCTAACCTTGCTTCCTTCCATTTCTCATTGATCTAATCAAGAGCTCTATTTAGTAGTGGATCATTTTTGGCCTAGTTAAAGTGTGTTTTGCTGATGAGTGGGGATTTGCAACTTTATTAAATTCATTTTCTCTGAGTTGTATGCCAAGGCAAAGTTGTACGACCAGATAGTAAATTTGTGAGCTATTCGGTAATCCTATAGTGCAAGTAGGAGTTCATCAACCTTGCCTACTTTAGCATTCACGAGTTGCTTTTTGATAGTGGATTTTAAGATCTTATCTTATTGCATCATCCTATCTTCAGAAAAGTCATTCCACAGTGAATGAAGTAGCATCACTTTAGTTTTCTATCCCATTTCTATGTAGTTTGCTAGCTAATGTGATATTTGATAATCGTCCGTTCATTAGTTGGTCATTCTATATTGGGTATTGCGGAAGCTGCAGTAATTTCCAGAATGTCAGTCTTGCCTTGTTGCCTTAGTATCCTATACTACTCGTTATGATGTGAATTTTCATCTCTTCCTTTGATTTTACAACGTCAAGTTTGTTTCAATCCATCCATGGCAGTTGGTTGTTCCAATCTTTAACGATTCTCGAGAGCCTTGCAGTGGATTAGGAAAAGGGTCAACGCTTTCTCCATATTCCAAAGATTCCCGCAAAAAGGAAATAGTGTTAGACGGACGCACTGTTGTAGGAAGGGATAGTCAAATAGTTAGTTTCTTTGGGTATTATGTACTTGGTATGTCATTAGTGAATGGAGTTTGGGATGGCACAAATCTACATTCTTCATCCCTTCTTTTCTTGCTTCCATGCATCTTTGCCATGTCTCTTAAGTTGAATGTTAACTAAGGCATCTGTTTCATCCATCCTGCTTTTTGAACCCATTCCCTCTTCTGACTTTCACTAGTCGATCATCCATATAGCTCTCTTATGGAAGTTGTACTCATAGGGGTCAAGGCTAGGTTTTTGATTTTCTCGAAGAGAAGATTTCGATTCTTTCTCATCCTATCAATGAAAAGTACTTCCTATCCAATTTTTTGAATATTCCTTGACTCGATTATGTCCCATTTTGACCTACCCATGGGTACTCTTGCTTCCTGGTCAATATTCTAGGATTCAAAAGGGAAGCACCCTGCTTTGGGGGTTTTGGGTGCAACAAGGCACCCGATAGGGCACAAGGGCAACATCCTAAAGTTTACAGTACATGTTATATAGCATAAAGGAAGGCAGAAGATGGGAGAATTACCAATTAGAGTTGCACATAAATTTGAGCCAATTTGATGGAACGATGTTGATCCATCACCTATGGATCGATCCTGATCCATTGAGATAGAATATTTTTGCATGATTATGCCTCGGATCGATGTAGAGAAGTGATGGAACCAAGCCATGAGGTTAGAGTCATCACAACCTTTGCCTTTATGGACCAGTCCTAATCCGCAGGGTATGGATAGATACCGATCCATCCACTTAGATAATTTTTGAAAATTTTCTTGTTCAGATCAATACTGTAGAGTGTCGTAGTCATTTCATAAGGTAGGATTTAATGTCAGGTGGACTCATATGGATCGGTACCGAACCACTAGGGATGGATCAGTGTCGGTCCATCTCCTTAGTGCATTTTGTAATCAAAATTTTCAAATATTCTACTCATGCCTTTCTAAGTGCATATCCAAATTTTCCCATCAGTCTAACATCATATGTTTCTTGGAAGGTGTTCTCTTCAAAAAAAAAAAGGAAACGAAAGCGATAACAAAGAAGAAGAAAAGAACACGAGAAGTTATAGTAGTCTAGTTGTTAGTTAAGACTATATCCACCTTATAAGTTTATATTTCATTCTCCACTAATGATTTCTATTACAAGTATTTGAATAAACCTCCTAGGTTTGATGAATCTGACCCCACAAGTATAAGAGACTATTGGAGTAGATCATAATCACCCTGTTGGTAAAAGATCATTATTATCCATAAAGAGCAACAGAGTTAGAGAAGTATTTATCTAGCATCTGTTGAGAACAAGATTTTGATCGATGCCAATATATAAAGTTGCAATGAAGATCATTTCATAGAGATAAGGTTTTATATATATATATATATATATATATATATATATACATTGAGTCGTGTTAGAAATATGTTAAAATCTATCTTCAAAGTATAACACGAATGCTCATATCTTCGTTGCTGAAATCTGTATATTTGAGGATTTGAAAAGTCACAGAAAAAGCCCAAACGGTCCAGGCTTCGACCGGGAAAGAGTGCACAGTGATCTAGACTGTGGACCGAGGTTCTCTGGTCCACAGCAATAAAACGGTCGACCGCCCAAAAAGAACCAGTCGACCGGTAAAATACCACCAGTCGACCGTTCATGTTTCTGTTTCGAAATAAACATTTCTCTGTTCAACCAGTCGACCGGTCGAAACTCACCAGTCGACCGATCAATGTGTTTTTGCACATAACGGCTATTTTTCTAGAAATTTTAATTAAATTCAACCAGTCGACCGGTGATTTTTGACCTGACGACCATTTTCAAACAGCAAGCTTTTTCTGAAAGGTTGCTTCTATTTGTGAAGAGATTTCTATTCAATAATCAAAGGAAATGGACATAACTTTTTATATAAACTCTTCATGAAGAATTACAACCTTTCTACTATTATATAAAAAACTTCAAACTTGTTTTACAATCACGAAATCATTCTATATTCTCTCTAATTTCTGAATTGCATTTTCATACTCTTTGCAAAACAAAAGCTCTCCAAATTTAAATACTTGTTGAATCCTTGAATCAATTTAATATCATTTGATTCAACAAGCATTCTACTTCCTTAAATCTACGCATTCAAAGTATATACTCGAGGATCAGATTATAGGAAGATTGTACTCAAACTGTTGACTATCCGTGTTGAATCAAGAACACAAAGTAGAAGTCAAAACCATTGTATTAGTTGAAGTCATGTGTGTAATCAGGCACGTGTTGAAGTCCTCGTGTGATTAGAGGCGTGAAATCCCGTTCGGCTGCTCGTGTGTTGTATACCTGTTCCTTCGAGTGAAGTGAGGAGATTGTTAGTGAAATTCCAGAAGGAAGTCTGGGACTGGACGTAGGATAGTGCTCCGAACCAGTATAAAAATCCCTGGTGTGATTTTTCTATTTTTACTGCATTTACTATCTTATATCTGTGATTAGCTATCATTTCATACTTGAGTGTTATACACCATATTACACGATCCTTGTTTACTGTATTAGCACGTACACGCCCACACTACACTTTCATTTGGTATCGGAGCCTGGCGTTCTAGAGATCGTAACAACATCCTAGAACAAATGGCAATAAAGAAATCTAGCTAGGGAATTAGAAAACGGAAGAGCAATAAAACTGAATCAGGAGAGCAAGGAAACAAATGTCTCATGGCTAACATAATTGGTATGTACAGATTCTTTATATAAAGATTCGTTTGTTAAATCATGAAAAATTATTGAAAGATTTTAAAATTTTGAGTAAACTCAATACAATCATTATAGCTAAGTCAAAAAATTGTGAGCAAGAAAATTCCAAATTAAAAGAAGAAAACAATTTTTTGGTAAAACAAGCCAATTTTTTTGAAAATACCTCAGAAGAGCTTGTTTCTAAAAAAGATTTCCTTCAAAAAAAAAAATGAGCAACTAGAAGATAAAAACAATGTTCTTTTAAAGGAAATCGATCTTTTGCAAAATAGAAATAAATCATTAGAAGATTCTTTAAATAATTCTAGTTCTTTAATTTCGTCTCTTGAAAAAGAGAATGGAGCTTTAATTGAAAAGAATCTAGAATTATTAAAAGAATGTGAGTTTTTAAAGGTGAATAATAATATTTTGCAAAATAAAATTTCTGACACAAAAGAAAATTTTGAAAAATTATAATCTTCTTTAATTAATTCAGGATCTCAAATTTGTGGTCTCAAAACTGAGAATGTTTTAAAAAGGAAGAACTCTGAATTAAATAAGGAAATTGATAATTTTCAAAATAGCAAAATTTCTTTTGTCACTCGCGATTTCAGAATTAGATTCGATAAATGTACAAATAAGTTCGCGATATTTAATAAAGGTCAAAATGATTTAAACATGATTTTATCTAGATCTCGACCTTTACATGACAAAAGTGGTTTAGGATATAATAGAACCAATTGTAGAAATAGTACTAGATATGCTTTTATGTACAATAAGAATATCACTGCTAGTACTAATACACATCCAAGACCCAATTTTATAGAAATTCGAATACTTCTATGACCAGCGATATTTATAATAAATCTAGAAGTATGAAAAGGAATATCAATAGAGATTACTTAAGTATTTGGGTTCCTGTAAGTTGGAAAAACAAAGAAAAATATATCGATGATTATTTTGATACTGTAGTTAATAATGAAAATTTTATCTTTAAAGGTTACATTAAACCCTCTTGGGTATGGTTACCTTCCATCTAACCCATGGACCCAAACAAAGCAAGTGGGTACCAAAAGTATATATGTCATATTTTTCACAGGTACATCACAACAAAAAGAAGGCTATTCGGTATCTCTAAATATCTTTGAAAACTTAGCTTATAAAAAAGCACAATATCTCCTAAAGGTGCTATAATTATTTGTATTCTCTACTACTCTCGATTACTATGTTTATTATGGTTTTTATTCTTTTTAATCGATGACAAAGGGGAAGAAATATTTTCTCTCATGTGATACATATCATTCATGTTACATATACTATTATCATTTAAAATTATCTGCTTAACATGGTAATAGTATATGTGTGCTAACATTTGTTAATGCAGGAATCAAAAGGTAAGATTATTTATATTATGAGCTAACAAATGTTGCAGAAATTCAGTGGGAGCTTTATATTCAGAGGGAGAAAATCCAATGTGTTGTCATCAATCAAAAAGGGGGAGAATGTTGAGAACAAGATTTTGATCGACGCCAACATATAAAGTTGCAATGAAGATCATTTCATAGAGATAAGGTTATATATATATATATACATTGAGTCGTGTTAGAAATATATTAAAATCTATCCTCAAAGTATAACACGAATGCTCATATCTTCGTTGCTGAAATCTATATATTTGAGGATTTGAAAAGTCATAGAAAAAGCCCAAATGGTCCAGGCTCTGACCGGGAAAGAGTGCAGAGTGATCTAGACTGTGGACCGAGGTCCTCTGGTCCGCAGTAATAAAACGGTCGACCGCCCAAAAAGAACCAGCCGACCGGTAAAATACCACCAGTCGACCGTTCATGTTTCTGTTTCGAAATAAACATTTCTCAGTTCAACCAGTCGACCGGTCAATGTGTTTTTGCACATAACGGCTATTTTTCTGGAAATTTTAATTTTAATTAAATTCAACCAGTCGACCAGTGATTTTTGACCTATCGACCGTTTTCAAACAGCAAGCTTTTTCTGAAAGGTTACTTCTATTTGTGAAGAGATTTCTATTCAATAATCAAAGGAAATGGACATAACTTTTTATAGAAACTCTTCATGAAGAATTACTACTTTTCTACTATTATATAAACAACTTCAAACTTGTTTTACAATCACGAAATCATTCTATATTCTTTCTAATTTCTGAATTGCATTTTCATACTCTTTGCAAAACAAAAGCTCTCCAAATTTAAATACTTGTTGAATCCTTGAATCAATTTAATATCATTTGATTCAACAAGCATTCTACTTCCTTAAATCTACGCATTCAAAGTATATACTCGAGAATCAGATTATAGGAAGATTGTACTCAAACTATTGACTATCCGTGTTGAATCAAGAACACAAAGTAGAAGTCAAAACCATTGTATTAGTTGAAGTCATGTGTGTGATCAGGCACGTGTTGAAGTCCTCGTGTGATTAGAGGCGTGAAATCCCGTTCGGCTGCTCAGGTGTTGTATACCTATTCCTCCGGGTGAAGTGAGGAGATTGTTAGTGAAATTCCAGAAGGAAGTCTGGGACTGGACGTAGGACAGTGCTCCGAACCAGTATAAAAATCCCTGGTGTGATTTTTCTATTTTTACTGCATTTACTATCTTATATCTTTGATTAGCTATCATTTCATACTTGAGTGTTATACACCATATTACACGATCCTTGTGTACTGTATTAGCACGTACACACCCACACTACACTTTCAGCATCTAGGTAGGGAGAGATAGAATCCCACTATACCAAGGAGGTGTGGGGATACTTCAGGGGGCGACAGCGAATCTCTAATAACTCTTATTCCGCCGCAGGTCCCATTTGGTTAGCATTTTGGAGGCAATGATATTACTTTTCCTTCCACTTGGTTTACTCCACAAATTTCTCTACCACTTCCCCTTTATCCTTCCTGGGAATAGGATCCTTAGGTCACTAGGAACTCCTCCTAGGGTTCATATTTCAACAGCTTTGACCGAAGGTCCATCGCTTGGTTCTACCTTCGAAATTTCTTTTCCGAACCTAGTGAACGTTGTGGTGGAATTCATTTGTGGTTCCTATTCCTCCTCCTAATTCTTTGCAAGAATAAAAGATGGTTATGGCTCATCACCTTTCAATAATCATTGCCTTCCAGCATCCCTTTTCTTTAGCGGTCCTGCATATACCTCCTATTTTTATTTTATTTAGCTTATAATGCACTGGTTTTCTTCCTAACAGAACTTTGCTGAGCTACACTCTTTCAAGAGTGAAAATCAAATTAAAACGTATGAACACGACTTTGTCTTTCGCAAAAGAAGTGACCCTCAAAGAACATGCGACGACAAAAGCTTCTCTTTCAGAATGGGAGGAATCGGCGCAACTTCTTCCGACACAAAATTTAAGTTTAAGTGCCGAATTAGAGAAATACAGGAAAGAAATTGAGAACTTAGGCTTCGAATAAACGTCTTTTTCAGCTGGATTAAAGAAGGAAGGCACCAGAAGAAAAGGATGTCATTCGAAAGTGGCTGCTACTTTCAATGATGTGAAGAGGTGAGTTTATAAATTTTGAAACTATTCTCAGGGTGAGATTTTGGATAATTTGGTCTCGGATATGCTCATGACTATTTATTCTTAGAGTAAGGATAAATATATTGCCCCTTCCTTGTGATGGGTAGCTTTCATCAAAATGTAATGGACATCAAGAGTAAATAGGAATGCACTCCTCAGAGGGAACTTTCAGTAGTTGAGGAGTTTCTCTCTTTTGAAATACCTGATATTGATAAAGTCGGTTTTGATGATGATGAGGAGGAGGATGAGCCTCCAGAAGATATTGTGAAAAATTACTTTGATAGAGTTGATAGAGGAAATGATGGCAGAGATCCCTAGGATGGTCCTGCTGATCCCAATGCTTTATCTGGTTTTGGAGGTGTCGGTATTTTCCTAGTGATGGCTTCAACGAGGACTGTCGTCCTCCTGAGCGAAATGGAGCTTTCGATGCTAGAGAAGATGCCTCTGCGATCAGGGGAACAAATCCTTCGAAATTTGTGAATTCTGTAGAACCCATCATAACTGCCAGGAATGTGGAGATCACTGAAGCTGGATCTATAGCCCCTTCTTTAGTTCTAACCTTTCATATACAGCCCCCTTTTTTATTTACTTTATTCTGTTGCTGGTGGTTACATTGTGTGATAACTTTCTAACTTTAGATCCACCAAAGACGCCCTTTATCGCTTAGGACACAATTAACAACATGCAAGCAGAGATACATTTCTTGTAGTTGGAGTTATATAAACAAATAAAGGATTATAACGACTTATTTGGAAAAGATATTGAGTTTGATCGGAGTGTCTCTGCCTTAATGTCTTTTAAAAGTAATGAAGTAGGCCTAGCCTCAAAAAGGCCCGCCTTCGACATAAAAGGCATTATGACAAAAATAGAGAGTTAGTAACACTCTATTGGACGTTGATTGAAGAAAGGGATTTCCTGCTTGGTTTTCTTCAAGAGGGATACTGTCGTTACACAAAGGATGATTTTGTATTCATTGGTGACCTTAGTGGAAGTTTACTCCGACACTTCCGTCAGAGGTATTTAAGGGAGGACCTACACCCTAGACGTGCTTGGACCCTCCCGGAGGTGTTTATACTTCCTTCTTGACCTTTTTTCTGACAAACTTACTTATTGTAGAGATAAGTTTATCCCGAAAATGCTAAAGAATTCTATTTTGTATGAATTACCTTGAGACTTTGTTAATGTCTTTGTAAATGTCTTAATCTAGAATGCAATTAAATTTCCATCTCATGTGTTATGTGTTAATTCATTGACATTTAGTTTTATTTTTCTTGCCAGACCCCCCATTCATCGTTACCTTGTTTTTTGAAGGCCCCTCCATACCATGTTACACCCAATGCTGGGAACGGAAATACTTCGAGAGGTTCGACTCTTTCAAAGTTTACGTATAATCCTTTTTCTTTTACATTGTTCAAAAAAATTTAGGAGAAAAGAGTTATCGTCTAGAGTGTCTGAGAGGATAAGAGGGAGTTAGAATGAAGGCTCGTTCAACAAGAGAATGATTCAATAGCCATAAGGAATTTGGTGAAGGCTAATCATTCGTAGTTTTTGATAGAGATACAAGGTTGCTTCGGGACAAGTTTATGATTTGACCTTTCAGCTAGAAAAATTCCAAACTTCCTACAAATCCTTGAAATTTATTTTATACAATAGTTCTCTTGATTTTCCATGCCTTCACTAGTAGCTTTTATCAAAGTTACACAAGATATGAACCCGTTGAAGGGCCTTGATAGCAAACTTGTAAAAGAATGGGTTAAAAAGGTTAAATATGAAGTTAGGAAGAACTTCGAATGTACAATAAAGAGGACGCTGATTGTCGCATCCATGAATATGTGGAGCAAGCTAAACTCTTAAAAGAAAATTTATATAACCTACAAAAACAAAATGTTAAATATGAGAGAGAGAACAAGCATCTTTCTAGGACAAATAGGGCACTCAACTAGGCATACAAAACTCATATTTCCTCTATTGGTGGTGACAATGAGGTTAGAGAGAAAGAGGCATTGCTCAAAAGATTGCTTCAAATTTCTTCAAAATACACCACTCATCTTGTGTTATCAGGAGTTTTGATAGAGAAATTTAAGAGATTGTAATTTTTATGTGCGAATTCTTATCTACTTGTATTTATAACATTTGTATAGTCACGATCTTTCAATTATTTTCTTTGGTCTTTCAGATGCTGGCTACGAAATAAGTTTCACATATATGCATCTTACATCACTACAACAAATATACCATATTACAACGGTGCAAAAAAGTTGTAAAAATTTTTTACAACGGTGGAGCCACCGTCGTGTATTAAGAAGTTGTAATATACTTATATCTTTTACAACGTTTCTGCACCGTTGTGATATGTATATTTTACAACTGTTTTCCACCATTGTAATAAACTTTATTACAACAGTTATGCACGGTTGTAATAATATCAACTACAACTTTTATGCACCGTTGTGATTGACAGTTGCATTTTAAAAAAAAATAGACATCTTTTGCAACTGAAATGAACAATGCACTAAATATAGCAATACTCCATAAGCAAAATAGATATTACAGTTATTTGCAAACTAATTTATTAAAATACTCAATTTTTCAATATTAGAAACAATAAGTTTTAGAAATTTTTTTGAACATTATTACATACTTGACCGTTACAAAGCAACTAAGTACAAGCACAAGTTATCCACAAAAAATTGCATATCCTACAAAAGTACACTAGTCGAAGACAACGAAATCTTTAGGCCATTTATCTTTTTGGTACATGTTCACTGTAGTGATCTGAAACCTGTTGCATAAGAATACGTCTGTTGTTAGAAAAAAACACATATGATAAGTTTTAGAGGCATTAAAGAAATAAATGATCATAATTTAACGCATGACACTACAGATGATGCACAATCAGACAATTTAGGTTAAAACAAGAGAACTTTCTCTAAGTATTGCACTATATCTCATGATGAAATACCAAGCCCAGGCATAATTGAAAGGAATTATTATGGAAAATAAAGAACAACAAGTAGTACTACAAAAACGTATAAAATAAGCATACCTCTCTCGAACGATGTTGGTAAAAGCCTGATCTTTTGTTTCAATCTTGCTCGAATTAATGGGTCCGTGTGGGAATCTGATCAAGACAAAAATATTTACGCAGAAGCTAAATTTTTCTGCATGTTTATAGTCTTTGGCTATAAACTAATTCATTGTTTTGGATTTATAAGCTTGTTGAATAACAACTTTTAAATGATTTGACAGTCCTTGCACAAGCGCAAACCGGCATTTAAGGTCCAACATTTGAATTAACTATACATGTATAATCAAAATCTATACATATATTACGAGCTTATTGAAAAAATGTAAGAAAAAGTATAGATTACGAGAGAATAAAACAATAAATCTGATCAAAATCTATACCATGCTCAAACCGTTGAAGATCTAGTTTACTATGACTGTAAGATAAAATTTTCCAGATCTAAAATTTGGTTTAGGTTGACACTATAAGGAAAAAATGTAGAAAAAAATATATCAGGCTCATTTCAAAATTGAAAATGAGTACCACATTCGGTTTATGTTTCGAAACGGAAACTAAGTCAGCACCCAGTTTCAGTTTTAGTTTTGACTATGTATAACCAAGGAAAAGATTTAAAAAAACTAAAGACGGACTTACCAACATATGAGAATGAAAAAAGAACTGGGATATACTGAAAACAAATTTAACATACCATGAAACAAATTTCAAGCTTTCGCATGTGCCCGTGTCTTTAGCAGTTGCTTGCCATAACAAAAACTCCCGAATCTGACAAAAGGAATATGAATCTACAACATGAACACAGCTAAATTATAGGAAGATAATCTTGACTAACATAATTCAGTGGATCTAAGGGATTCAGTAAACGAGTGCATTGATCTGATGGTGTTGTAAGAAAGAGAAAAATGGTAGGTATGAGAGTGTATTAAATATTCAAATCAAACTCAATTCGCTAATTCATTATACCCAGTGGTTCTATGGAGGGCCTGTACAATGCTAAAAATAGTGTATACGAATCGTTGTGTGTTGTGTGTGCATGTGTGTTCCCTCCAGTAAGTGGTAGTCTGCTAATCCATGTTTAGTTCAAGTTTGATGCTGCATAATAGTCTTTACTCCATTCCTCTGTTTCCTTTTGGGAAATAAAACTCAGAAGTTGAATCAGATAGTCAGCAAACTATGCCTCAACCAAAATACAAGTTATTCATATTCAATTACGGTTAATGCTTCCTTTCATTTTTGGTTCAGTTTGTGCATTCCAATGGTTTGCTTATATGTTTGGTTCTTGACAGTCTAAACTTCCGGCAGAAACGTGCATAAGCAATTCATATTTATAGCATAATAATGTTAATATTTGAAGATCGTACTTTAAAAACCATAAATAGCTTAGCCACCAAAAATTCATAGTAAATCGTGGAAAAAAGAAGTGACTCCTTGCTTAATAAACACTATCCAACAGCAGCGTCAAATGAGACCGCTTAGTAAATGAATAGTGGGATAAATCAGCTTATGTTGAACTAGACATAAGATTCAAACTCTTCTATTCATCAATGAACAAGTCCAAATTCAACAAAGACATTACATTCATGTACTGATTAAAATCGTAATGCAACAGTAAAAATCAATAGAAGTGACTCAAGTGGCGACATGCCCTAAAAATCAGAACTTTTAGCTTCATGCACACGCTTACACATCAAAATTTAGCAAACAATCAATAGAAGCTAAGAAAAGAAAGTAGTAACCATACTCAGAAAGAAACTCAGTCGTCTGCTCCAAATAAAACTGGTTATACTCCAAAGTCGTTGGCGGATTTCGCATAAGATCTGGGAAGTGAGAGCAGGCGAATTCAAGAAACGCGATTTCCCTTTTTCAATTTTCCGTTGCGCCGTCGCTGATGTTGCCCTTTGAATTAAAGAGAGCAGGCGTAAGTTTTTCTTAGGAGAAGGAATTGGGGATCGATTTCTTGAGGAGGCGCAAGTTTTTTGAAGAGAACACATGAGGTCAGCCCACAGAAGGCTCCAAAAATACAACGCACGCGAATTGTTTCGGAGCCAAAATTTCAGTTTTACCGCCTTTAGTTTCATCGTTTTGATAGACCGTCACTTTTCTACCGTTCTACATAAAAACGTTTTTCTTTTTCTATCAGAAACAACAAGAATATTACTAACTATTACAACTTTAGAATCTAGAGTAAACGATATCCCTGTTTTCTCTCAGGCTTCCACCTAAGATTTGTCCTAGGATGCGTTTTCAATTGTCTATGCAATCTAGTTTTTTTTCATGCAAATTGAACTACCAGTACCAAAATTTAAAGAAGTAAAAATTATAAGTTAGAATTATGAGGTTTTTAGCTTAAAGAACAAACTTATTAAAAAAATAGTTAAAATATTACTTGAGAATTAAATATAATATGAATTTCTTAGAATTAAATTTTACTAAAATATTAAATATTACTTATTAATAATAGTTATTATTATCACAAATTTCTTCTTAGTTATAATTGAATTTTAACTTTTAAAAGTTAGTTATCATGTGTGTATTCCTGATTATTTATTATTAAATATTTAACAGTAATTCTTAAAAAAACTACTATTTATTAATTATCTAATAGTAATTAATAATAAATAATTAGTATTAATTTGTAAAATTATTATTAAATATTAATTATTTATTATTCTTAAATGTTAATATTACTAACTATTAAATATTAGTTGTTATTAATAATAACTAATATTTAATAAGTAGTTAACATACATTAACTATTAAAAATAAATTACTAATTATTAACTATTAATTATTTAAAAATAATTGATAAATATTATTGATTCCCAAGTTTATTATTAATTATTATTAATAAATATTAATATAATTAGTTATTAAATATAGATATTTGTAATTGGCATCTATTACAACTAATAAAATGAAAAGTTGTGATATATATGTTTATTACAACTTTAGAGAGCTGACAGTTGTAAAAAACATTTATCACAACTGTGCTTTTTGCATAGTTGTAAAAAAGCATTTATTACAACTGTGCTTTTCGCACAGTTGTAAAATTAAAGTTGTAATATGGTGTTTCTGTTGTAGTGCCTGTTAGTCACATTTTATGATCACACTTAATTTTTATCCCAGGCTACATATCACATGAAGTAAATTATCCTCCAATAATTCTTTTGAGTTTCAAAAAAACCTTTTCTTTAATTATTAAATAGTAATGTTTAGAGATATACCTTTTAGGTGTAAGCCACATGAAATCGCTTATGATTTTTGTAGGTCAGAAGCCTAGATTTGAGTATGAACAGATTGAGGGATCTTCCTTTGGAAGGGCCATAATGATTCTCTTGTCTTTGGAACTCCAAAGTCTAGACTTATGTAAGAGTCCAGAATCCTTCTTTTGGTAGTGGAGAAGGCCTTTTCTTGACATTGGTGCTCGAGATTCACGTTTGGAGGTTAAGATAATAGAAGTTCGAGAGTTATCTTTGAAAGTAACCTGTTTCTAGCTTAGGAAAACCCAAACTTGGAAAAATAACAAATAAAACCTAGAAATTATTCCCTGAATATAGACGGAGCCACTTTTGGCTCAGGAAACCTAGATTTGGGTAATAGGTTGATAGAAATTCAGAAATCACTTTCTAGAAATAATTGGAGGCTTTCTCCGTCTCAGGAAACCAAGATTAGAGCAATAAAAATCCAAAGATCATTTTCTGGAGATAGACGGAGCCCCTTTCGTCTTTTTTAAGAAAAACACGGAATGTCCTCTTCTGGTTCGATTAAGAAAGCGCTTTCAGTTTTAATTTATTTTGGACATCATAGGCATTAAAGGGATATGAAGTGGAATGGGAATATGAGTTTATGAAATAACTCGATGAATGGATTTTTACCCGAAATGGTATTTATAAATAAAAAGAAGACTAGATTGATAAACATGAGTCCAGTCTTCCGTAAAGAAATAATGTTTAAGTTTTAAAGTAAATAATGGTGTAAAGAAATTGTTCTACCAATTTAATAGTTATAAAAGGAAATGGGAAGTGATAAATCTAGAAAGTGAATTTAGAAATTTAGTTGACCTGAAACAGCGGATTATTCCGACATTCAGAATGTTGATCGAATACAGATAATTCGAAAGAGAGTTATATGGAGAAATTCGATTATTTCGAATTCAGGAAGGTACTTTTACCCTCTGTTTTAATCAAGATTAATCAATTAATTTGTTAATTAATTTAATATTATTTATTTATTTGAAATAAAGAATAAAAGTTATATTTTTTTAATATTTTGAAAGCGGGTATTGTAACGTTATCGTTATAACCAACGTTTTAGACAATGTTCATTAAATCTATATAAATGGATTTTGGAAATGTTTTTTTTCAATTATAACTAGTAATATTTTCTAAGTATAGAAAACGAAATGATTTTGAAGTTCAGAATGAAGCTAACGAAATTAGAAACTGACTAGAAATTAGTTAAATAGCTTTCTGAATATCGATCTAATGTTGGTTTCGGCCTACGAGGTTAATGTTTAGTGAGTTGTTCTGTTACTAGTTTACGGTTAGGGACTGATGGATTGAAACGACCCAAACTCGCCCTTACGGGAAAGCCCGGATTGAGTTGATAACACGACAAATCAAAACACAAACAGAAGAACATTTCATTGCTATTACAAAAATTTACATCAGAGTACAAGAATATACAGAGTATGAACAAATAATATACATTTGATAAATATCAGAGATCTACAAATTATTATGCAGCGGAAAATAATAAAAAACACAACTGAAAGAAATACACAGATACAGAGCATTCCGAATATAGCTCCAGCTGTAAACCCGGATCCTGTGAATATAATATCTGCAAAACCAAAACTTGTAGCTGCCTGTGTGGAAAATAGGGGCACCCAGAGTTTAGGTTAAAACAATAAACTTCAGGTCAGTCATGTGACTGGTGTGAGAACTAAAACAGTTATTTAAAACTTTACTTTAAAATAAAGTAAATCAAGGGACCACGCCGTATACATGGAACAGGTTTCCTTCCAAGAATACCAGTGCATAAACAGTTATAAATAGCGCAATGCTTTTTGGAAAAATGAAGTTATTTTAAGATTCAGGTCCCATCACACAATGCAATGCAAGCCGGAGGATAGAGTTTTCCCTTATAATAGCCAAACATGCTTGGTACGTTTAAAACAAATCATTTGATACTATTACAAGTGCATAGTGTATAAACAGCTTCAAATATAAATGTATCAATCATAGATGCCATGGATACCATATATCATGTCGCAAATACTAGGCTCAACAATCAAAACCGAAATCTCACGTATTGGTAATTGGATTTCCATCATGAGTTGAGGCAAGGGATGTACTCCTCGCCGGCTTCGAGACACTCTAGCAAATGCCTCAGGATCTCACGTAGTAGACCCTTGGATCCTCCAAGGCCGGTCCTCCCTTACGTTTGAGGATTGGTTATTCCTGAACACACGTTTCCTGTAGGACCTATCCATCGGCTCCGTAGTAACCGATATATCCGAGGCGCCTCGCTATCCATCATCCACATAGGTAAAAATATAATAAATGTCTGGGCTTCATACCATGACACCACCCATAGCTAGAAGGAAACGTCATGCACTCCTTGGGTCCCTTATCTCGTTTTCGACTCATACCGAGGTGTGAGTGTGACGGCCCGCCCGCACCAGCCGACATTTCTTCCGAAAGTGCGTTGTACACATGACTGACTAGCACGGAACGGTCGCCAAAGAAAAGAAAGAAGAGAATGAACTAATCGAGAACTAATAAAATGCCTCACAGCGCATGGGGTAAAATATAATAACAACATACTTGACATAAAACAGGCGAGACAGTGCATAAGCTGGAAAATGATAGAAACTGAATTTCCTAACCCTATCAGCCTCCCCATAACCCTAATCCCGAAATGGGTTATGGGCCCACTCACTAATCACTCAAATTAGACCCAGTTAAGCAGTTTTTCACCATCTAAAACTTGTTTCAGCCATATCTCCCAAACGGTGAGTCCGTTTGGCTAATGTGACCACTCTACGGAAAGTTGAACCATCATCCAAATCTAATGGAAGTGGTTTCAGGTCAAAACTCCTTTCCAATCAAAAGTTATGGCCGAAACAAGATCATATAGGGGTAAAACGGTCATTTAAAAATCGGTAAAAATCATGAACATGGGAAATGACCCCAATAGTCGTCTCTCAAAGTTACATGACCATACAACTTCACATGTGAAAAAAATAAATATTTTATGATCCTTCGATGCGTAGAATGCGGGTCGTTACAGTGAGGCTCGTGAATTAACGCTATACGCAAAGTTATGCCCTTTAAGGTCGTGCTTTGATCATCAACCACAAGACTCTGCTTTTCAACAGATGCCTTGATCATTTGCATCTCAGCATGCCTCACTGACAATTCACGCCATGCAACTGATGTCTATCGATATACAACCTCTAAGCTCATACGTCTCAGAGAAGGTTGTTAAGCAAGAGAATAAATTCATCGCCACGAAACAGATATATATTTAATAGAGATCAATCAATACAGAATAAAATCCAATGTCAGACACGCATCCATTTATAAGTTCGTTTTGGGTCTGAACGAAATCGGAGGCACCTTATTCCTCGTCCCATATGTCCAATACAGGAGAGAGGTCCTCGCATATCCGGTCGATCTCCAAGTACGTCTGGACGATCACCACTTATTACCTTATCTTAGGTGTACTTCCCAATCAAGACATCAGTAATCGTCCAAATGATGTGTAGATCTCCGGTCTTCAACCATCGTCTTCATCGTCGACTTATCGTCGAATCGGTTATTCAGAATGGATATAATCCCGGCCTTTCCAAATAACCTGTGTATATAATAAACAAGTCTAATAAAAACACAACATACTCCTCATTCCAATCCAGAATATTCTTTTATTCAAATATTCTTATACTTTGGGAAAGGTTCCCATTAATTTTAACAAAGATAAATTCTTTTAAATTTATTCTTTAATCTTCCTTTGGATATCAATTCTAAACCAAATTAAGGTTTATCAACTACTCGGGATTAGCGCACCTTACCAAAGTAATCCTTTGTTTAATTTTCCAATCCCAACCTATTCATCCCATGGAGAAAAACTGGTAATACTCCATATCTAACACCATGGTGTTATCGGTAAATTTAATTACCATTTCACATTCAAAACTGATTAAAGATTTAACTGTCGTTTGGAGTAAAGCTGGTGTTACTCCATTCTCGATTATTTACCGAATTTGATAATTTAAATTATCACAATCTCTTTTCAATCTAATTAAAGATTCATTAAAACTCCACTTAGTTTTAATCTTCCCAAAAATCAATATTAATGATTATTTAACTTTGGAAACACAAACATGTCGCATCGACAATCTACACCGTACTATTGATTTCTACTGATATATAACCTCTAAGTTCGTACGTCTTAGAGAAGAGTGTTAAGCAAGAGAATAAATTCTCCGCTACCAAACAGATATATATTTAGCAGATATCAACCATACAATTCGAAATACAATGTTAGACATGTAATCCTGTCTTTAACTAGGTTAAAGAACTAATGTCATTTAAAACACAGTTCATGATAAACCCAAAATCACATTCCATTAATTATGGAATCTTCACGGAAAATAGATCGATATATATATATATAATCGATATCCATTCCCGTATCCGACTAATAATATAAATGGAATAACGACCAAGCCTTTTAAATTCCATATATATTACTAGTCTTCCTCCACAGAAATTCACTTCGATTATTATCAAATCGAATTCCATTCCATTCCAATTTGTTGTATTAAATTGGAAAAAATTTCTTTGGAAAATTTCCTTTAAATCTAAATAAAAAGATTTATAAATTCCAAATCATATGTCATTGTAAATTGGGTTAAAGAACGAATGTCATTAAAAACACAGTTCACAATAAACCCAATTCACATTCCATTTTATTCCAATTATTAAATATAATTGGAAACTCTAATAATCTTATGTAACGACCCGGATTTTCGGTGACTTTGGTTATCGACATAAGCATGATGTCGATAACCAAAACATCGAAAAATCCTGGTAATTATTGAAAGAAATTAGAGGGTGAGAATAGATAAGATAGAAACTTAGAATAGAAGAAGAAGAAGAACACAACATCAGAGTAACACGAACCTCACAGCGGAACGAATAACATATAATAGATAACATAACTTTGAAATATAACAGTTATGTATACAATAGCACTTATCAGAGTACAACACTTACAACACAGCGGAAATAACTATAGCTATATGATCCAGAAGCCTCCTACTCCAGCTCTTCAAGTATATCTGTAAATCCCGACTACTTGACTGCCCGTACAAATTTAGGCGCCCAAGAGTTTAGGGAAAACAACAAAGTAAACTCCGGGTCAGTCATGGGACTGGTGTGAGTAAAACAGTTTAAACAGGTATATGAACAAGTAAACGATATCTCATAAGACCACGCCGCAGAACGGAACAGTTTTTTTCCTTATGAGAATCCAAAATATCTTTATATCAAAAACCTTTTGATATTATAATAATGTCTATGTACAAATAGATATCAACTAGCAGAAACGCTTTCATCTAACGTTCTACATATATAGTATACAATCAAAATCGCAAGCACGTATTGGATAATGGATTTCCAACTATGACAAGGTATGGAACCACCTTTCGATCAGTGTACTCTAGGAACGATACACTGGAGTTCAACAAGAACATCTTGTAACTCAGCCACACATGACCGACCACTCATTTCGCTTGAGTGTATCGAATGTACATCACCAACGGTTGGGATCAGCAACCGTTCCCATATATATATACGGGACAGCATTGATAGATGTAAGAAGCAAATGAATATTCTCTAGATAGGTGATTATACACCCTACTTCGGTGCGACCGACTTAGCCATGCTGCCTGCCCGATTTCTGTCATTTACCGGTTGATGAGGCTAGAAGCTACGCTTTATCATTACATCAGATTCACTTTGAATGCCACATTGTCAGATCCATCGAAAATCACTAATTGACGTCTACAACAGTACATTACGTGTTAGCTAAAGAAGTTTCCTTCTCCGCTTCCACTCTTGGTACGGTTGAAGAAATCAGTGTACGTGACCTTTCTGGAAATACTCTGTCAGACATTCATTCATACAAATCATCATCATTCACTTAGAATGTCACATCGTCATACCCGCCAAATCACAAATTGATTTATCCAAAAGTAACACGGGTATACAGCTTAGAGAAACGAATTCCTCCGCCACCAAACGTGAATACGTTTGAACAGATCAACTTACGCGATCCATTGGATATACTCTGTCAGACCTTCGTCCATACAAGTTGTCCTGGGACTGGACAAACCGAAGGCACTATTCCGTATATCCATCTTAGTCACTGTTATCTAAGACTTATACAATAACCCTTGCATTTTACTCCGTCTTCAATTATCTTTGGCATATATGATTCGCAACGCTTATGCCAATACAGAGTGGTTCTTTGGATTATAATCCAACCAGTCTCTCCATATTAACAACGTTAAAATGGTCAAAACTACGATAGTCTGTGATTTAACTATCAAAGAAAACAAGTGTGCAAACAACGATATTATTTCTAGATGGAAATTATATCAAACAAACATCATTTAACATTTATCTCTTTAGTTCATTTTACATCTCCTATTTCCCTATATTCAACATTTTCTATTTTCTATATTTAGAAAATATATGTTATCAACACTGGAAACATTTCCATTCCTTGTTTTCTGTATTTAGAAAACATTTCTGATTCTTATTTGGAAAACATTTCCAAAACTCCTTTACGATCAAACCTTACCATTTCTTAGTTAAGAAGGAAGTCACTCAAGTTGGGGTATAATTACCTCTCAGACCTTAACTGAACAACATTCTAACTTCAAAATGGTCAAAGTTTATCTTTTAATCTTTAACAACTTCTTTACGCCTTTCTCGGATCCAATTTTACTAATCTACTTCTATATTTAAAACATTGGTTATAACGATAACGTTATAATCCCTACTTTCGAATTATCTAACTTTAATTATAACTTCTATTCTTATTAGTGAATAATTAACCTAACACTTATTTATTTATAAATAAATAAATCTCTATTTAAACACTGGAAAGTATAAGTACTTTCCCGAATTCGATATAATCGAATTTGCCGATTAACTCTCTTCGAGAAATCTCTATTTGATTAACTCTTCTTCGAATAACCTATATTCGATTAACTCCTTTTCGAATAAACAATAATTGATAATCTCTCTTCGAATAACTAATATTCGATGACTCTTCCTTTTCAAATATCTCATATTTGAAAATCTCACTTCGATTAAACTACAATCGATAACTCCCTTCGATGAAACTAACATCGATAACTCCTTTCGATGAAACTAACATCGATAACTCCTTTCGACGAATCTAACATCGATATCTCCTTTCGATGAAACTAACATCGATAACTCCTTTCGATGAAACTAACATTGATTAATTTAACTCGACGAACTTAACTCGACTAACTCGATTATCTTAACTTACTTGGTTCGACCGATTCGATTCGATTAACTAGGCTCGACTAACTTGGTTTAATTAACTCAACTTGATTAACTCCTATCGAATAACTAATATTCGATTTAACTCCATTCATTTGACTCTAGATCGCAGCGATCACAATTGTTACGCCTGACTCCCTCAGGAAACATCAGACCGCCGTAGGCTATTTACAGCCCTGCGAATTACGCTAGCAGTTGTACAAGATGGCAACTTACCCTGAATACTATGTTTGACTAACTCTGTCTCAAATAACTATATTTGATTAACTCTAGTTCGTTTTAACTCTAATCGATTAACTCTAACTAATTAACTCCAACTGGTTAACTCTAACTGATTAACTTTAACTGGTTAACTCTATTTGACTAACTCGACTTGACTAACCCCTTTCGAATAACATATTCGATTAACTAACTTTCAAATGCCATATTCGATTAACTAACTTCGAATACCATATTCGATTTCTTCTTTCGAATACCATATTCGATTAACTAACTTCGAATACCATATTCGATTTCTCCTTTCGAATACCATATTCGATTAACTAACTTCGAATACCATATTCGTTTTACTAACTTTCGAATAACATATTCAATTTACTCCCTTCGAATACCATATTCGATTTAACTCCTTTTGAATGTCTATATTCGATTAACTTTATTCACTTTATAAAGATTTCCTTTTTAACAACGTTTTATTCATTTGAAAAGATTTACTTTTAAATAACGGTTCTACACTTTAAAAATGATTTCCTTTTTATAATGTTCCCTTTCCAATTCTATTTGTAAATGGTTTACAAATATTTCCTTTTCAAATTTATTCTCAAAATATTCTAACTCCTTAAATTCCCGGGAAAATTCGCCATAACCTCCTTTGTATCGGGAGCATCGGGAAAATCCCCAAACTCGCCACATAGGCCTTTCCATTCAAAAAGAAATGTTTTGAATTATTTCCTTTTCAAATATCTCCTATTTATAAATATTCCAATTTATAAACATTTCTTATGTATA
This sequence comes from Allium sativum, assembly GCA_030737875.1. Classification (NCBI taxonomy): domain Eukaryota; kingdom Viridiplantae; phylum Streptophyta; class Magnoliopsida; order Asparagales; family Amaryllidaceae; genus Allium; species Allium sativum. The sequence continues at coordinate 193,800,895 of CM060910.1, read as the reverse complement.
AATATTCCACTTTATAAATATCTCTTATTTATAAATATTCCATTTTACAAATATTCTATTTTCAATATCACTTTGAAAATTCCCTTATCAACATTCCGGCATGTTATGGTATTCAATCATATCAAATCACGATGTTCAATATCGTCCAAGTACATATAATCGCCCACACATTTTATATCGCATCATATAACAATATATGAAAAACAATAAAATAACTGTTGAGGAATCCAGTCGGATTCCTCCAACCTGTTTCCCTGCATCACAGATGTTAGACAATATAATTAACATCGATTTCACTTCACTGTGAAATATTCTGATAAACAGAATCGGCATATAAATATTTAACGGTTTATATATATATATATATATATATATATAATTTCTACTAACTGACTAGCAGTTCAATCAATCAACCAACACACAACAATCAACAGATGATTAACAGTTCTAAAAATACAACATGAAATTATAAACTGTTCAGTGTTGGTGAGATTTACTGACATTGGCGCGTTAATCGTTAAATAACGGTTTGCGTTATTTGACTGCGACGGGCAATTTATTTCTCCATAAATTGTAACAAGCTCGGATTCACTCCCGGTCAGTCTCATTTTGTTGCTCCCATCCATACGATCCCAACGCAACTTACAGTTCATCAATCTGATTACGTATGACCGAGATATTGCTTTTCAAAGTTTGAACATATTTAAATTGAATTTAAAACATGAATTTAAATCACGGGCTTTACCCTTTAACTAAGGCCCATTATCTCGTTTAAAACCCAACCCGTCGAATGCTTTCTTCCCCCAATCCTGATGCCGTGAGCTTCAGGAGCCAATCCTCCACCGATTCACTTCGTTCGATCCTCCATCACCCAACAAATTTGCAACCGAATACCACCATTCTCCTTCTCGTCTCATGCTCTCTCTCTTCCACCCGAACCCGCTCAACTCGAGCTCCATAAACCCCTCGCGTCGAACAAGTTTCCCCTGCCAGAACCCAAAATCGACCGACCCAAATCGAGATCGAATTTAACAAAAACCCCGCGCCTAGATGCTAATCATTGTGCTGAAACCGAAAACAGTATCGAATTCGAACAACACGTCTTCATTCAGGGAAGAACACGAACCCTAACTCAACTGTTGATTTTCGAGCAACCCAAAGGTGGCGTCGCACTTCATTAAACTGGTACCGGCGCAAAGGGAATTGTATGAGGGATCTGAAAACATATGGTTCATGTTTTTTAGAGTTTTTATTTGTATTTGTTTTTGGGATTTTATTTTCTACAGTGATGGGTTTTTATACAGTTTGTGATGAAAACGTGGAGGTCGGTTTGCCTTTCTTATGTAGTGGCTGAGAAACCAGGGCGCGTGGCCTTCCTATAGTCCACAAAAATGATGGGATATTTTTATTTTGATATTCTATATTTTATTTTATTTCCTTATATCCGTTTCTGCATTCTAAAAATCCCAGCGATTACATACGATATCTAAAAATCACCAAACTGGACATGTAGGTAGACCTCGACATTACAGTCCCAACGAAACTGGTTTCGTCGAATTCCGACTCCGTATGCTCATACAGCGTATTTTTAACTGTCAAAATACTGACTGTTTCTCACTCTAAAAATCCGTACGGCCACACAGTGACTCTAAAAATCACGAAATTGGAAATCTAACAACTATTTGATATTGCGGATCCAACAAAATTAGTTTCGTCGAATTCCGACTTCGTTTGCAAAAGTGGCTATTTTTAAAGCTCTGGATGACCCATTTAAATATATAAATATATTTAAATATAATTAAATTAAATATAAATAGATTTATATCATCGTCTATATTCACATTGGAATACCATACAGCTCCATAATATTCCTGTATGTATTTCTAACTTGATATTTCAAATCCTGATTAAATCGATATTCGATTTATATTGAAATCCCTTTTAAAAATATAAATAATTCCTTTATAAATTATAAAGGAATTCCACAACGACTTTTCTAAAATTTGATTTGGACGTAACTCAAAATCTACATGATGAAATCCCGATTTTTCTCTTCCAATAGAAAGATATACTCCACCAGCTCGACACGTTTCTTGTTTCACAGAAATCCGATTTAAAACGAGCCCTGTATACTCAGTTGAAGTTCAAATCGCCTAATAGCGAACTGCCGCGCCATTTCAAACTCGATTTTAATTATATTATAATTCTACGTTCAAACTGACGTCGATTGGATATATTCGTCAATATACTTCAACTATAAGCTGAATTAAATCTTAGGGATGACCCAGTTCACAGAATATTGTGATTTCCAATCATTCTGATTATTTCTGAAACAAATATATTATTTAATTTATTATTTTAATTAAATATTCCCAGTTATTTAATTCCACGACCATTAAATCCTTTAATTTACCATTTAAATAATTAAATAAATTAATTATTATATCGCTGAAAATGCGGATCATTACATTCTTCCCCACTTAAAATAATTTCATCCTCGAAATTGCTAAGGTAGAGGACGACCCTATCGACTGGTTAGAACATATTTGTTCACTTCTCAACTTCAGTTTCAACTGAACCAATTTAATTTCAATTAAATTATTAATTAATTCTTATCATCGAAAATTTTCAAAAGTCCTGAAAATTTTCTAACACCTTAACTTTTCGAAAAATTTCGCCAGCACCACCTTTGTACTGGTCAATATCTCAAACTCCAACTCGCCTCTCTAGGCCTTCTTCAACCCAAAAGAAAATCAAAACGCCAAACGGCTTGCCAATTCGGCTCATAAATTTCAAACTCATATAAAATATAAACTTGTACCTTTTTGTTGGGCATATCATTATATCCCTACCATCTGTTATCAACTCGGCATATACAGATGCCATCCCAATCAAACTCAATCACTTTTATATCGTCAAACCAAATCATTCGCTTATACTCAAGTCGAATCCCATTTTCAATTTCAAGTTTCATCCTTGATTTTCAAATCCTAAGTCCAGCTATATTTCAAATTCTATTTAACTTAGTTCAAGTTAAATTTCAATTTATTTTTACCATCTCACTTTATTTAACTTCATAAGTTAGATTTAAATTCCAAAACTTAAATTCCTGGGTAAATTTCAAATCCATTTGAAATCAAAATACCTATTCAAAACCTTTGAATTTCTAAACAACTTGTTTTATCAAAACAATTCAAATCAAAATCTTTGGTAGTAATCCACCACTTAGAAACTCGAAAATCACACCGATGATACTGCGCAGTCATCATCGGAATTATTTTCCAGCGACATAAGTGATTTCAATACTATATCATTTTCAAAATCATTACCAAATACTTCCATTTTGAAAACATTTCAAAATCTCCCAGGAAGTTAAAATTTCCTTATTTTAATTCCAAATTTGATTTAAATTCATATTTAATTCATCTTATTTCATATACTTTACTTATATGATTCTGATTGGTTATATATAACCATTTCACTTTATAATCTCATTCGATTATAATTACAACCAATATATCTAATATATGATAATATATTACATATCCATACTGTGTCGGTCCATCGTATTCAAGTATTTATTTACTCCTACCGATACAGTGGATCAAACTGATCGACCAGAACTCATAAACAACTCAGCCAATGAATCTCCACAATATAAAACCATTTTAATATCAAATACAAATACGCACTCGTATATATATACACTCAAACTCAATATAGGTTATTACTAACCCTATCTCTACCGAGTCACGCCACAGAGCCAAGTAATTCTTAACTTAAGCTCTGATACCAACTGTAACGACCCGGATTTTCGGTAGGCTTTGCAACCATCCCCATCCTCCAAAGCAGCAAGTAAAACCCACTATGGCTTACACTGGTACCCCAATACCATATTTTACGGCCAGCCTTTCGACTTCACAACCAACCCTACCAAAGGGACATGTAGGAGTAAGAGTCTCCCGTTCGCCACCTAACGAAAAGCGAGAACCCCCTATCATGCGACACATGCCTAGCACGCAACATGGACTGGTGTGAGTAAAATAGTTTAAACAGGTATATGAACAAGTAAACGATATCTCATAAGACCACGCCGCAGAACGGAACGGGTTTTTCCCTTATGAGAATCCAAAATATCTTTATATCAAAAACCTTTTGATATTATAATAATGTCTATGTACAAATAGATATCAACTAGCAGAAACGCTTTCATCTCACGTTCTACATATATAGTATACAATCAAAATCGCAAGCATGTATTGGATAATGGATTTCCAACTATGACAAGGTATGGAACCACCTTCCGATCAGTGTACTCTAGGAACGATACACTGGAGTTCAACAAGAACATCTTGTAACTCAGCCACACATGACCGACCACTCATTTCGCTTGAGTGTATCGAATGTACATCACCAACGGTTGGGATCAACAACCGTTCCCGTATATATATATATATATATATATATATATATATATATATATATATATATATATATATATATATATATATATGGGACAGCATTGATAGATGTAAGAAACAAATGAATATTCTCTAGATAGGTGATTATACACCCTACTTCGGTGCGACCGACTTAGCCATGCTGCCTGCCCGATTTCTGTCATTTACCGGTTGATGAGGCTAGAAGCTACGCTTTATCATTACATCGGATTCACTTCGAATGCCACATTGTCAGATCCATCGAAAATCACTAATTGACGTCTACAACAGTACATTACGTGTTAGCTAAAGAAGTTTCCTTCTCCGCTTCCACTTTTGGTACGGTTGAAGAAATCAGTGTACGTGACCTTTCTGGAAATACTCTGTCAGACATTCATTCATACAAATCATCATCATTCACTTAGAATGTCACATCGTCATACTCGCCAAATCACCAATTGATTTATCCAAAAGTAACATGGGTATACAGCTTAGAGAAACGAATTCCTCCGCCACCAAACGTGAATACGTTTGAACAGATCAACTTACGCGATCCATTGGTTATACTCTGTCAGACCTTCGTCCATACAAGTTGTCCTGGGACTGGACAAACCGAAGGCACTATTCCGTATATCAATCTTAGTCACTGTTATCTAAGACTTATACAACAGCCCTTGCATTTTACTCCGTCTTCAATTATCTTTGGCATATATGATTCGCGATGCTTATGCCAATACAGAGTGGTTCTTTGGATTATAATCCAACCGGTCTCTCCATATTAACAACGTTAAAATGGTCAAAACTTCGATAGTCTGTGATTTAACTATCAAAGAAAACAAGTGTGCAAACAACGATATTATTTCCAGATGGAAATTATATCAAACAAACATCATTTAACATTTATCTCTTTAGTTCATTTTACATCTCCTGTTTCCCTATATTCAACATTTGCTATTTTCTATATTTAGAAAATATATGTTATCAACACTGGAAACATTTCCATTCCTTGTTTTCTGTATTTAGAAAACATTTCTGATTCTTGTTTGGAAAACATTTCCAAAACTCCTTTACGATCAAACCTTACCATTTCTTAGTTAAGAAGGAAGTCACTCAAGTTGGGGTATAATTACCTCTCAGACATTAACTGAACAACATTATAACTTCAAAATGGTCAAAGTTTATCTTTTAATCTTTAACAACTTCTTTATGCCTTTCTCGGATCCAATTTTACTAATCTACTTCTATATTTAAAACATTGGTTATAACGATAACGTTATAATCCCTACTTTCGAATTATCTAACTTTAATTATAACTTCTATTCTTATTAGTGAATAATTAACCTAACACTTATTTATTTATAAATAAATAAATCGCTATTTAAACACTGGAAAGTATAAGTACTTTCCCGAATTCGATATAATCGAATTTGCCGATTAACTCTCTTCGAGAAATCTCTATTTGATTAACTCTTCTTCGAATAACCTATATTCGATTAACTCCTTCTCGAATAAACGATAATCGATAATCTCTCTTCGAATAACTAATATTCGATGACTCTTCCTTTTCAAATATCTCATATTTGAAAATCTCACTTCAATTAAACTATAATCGATAACTCCCTTCGATGAAACTAACATCGATAACTCCTTTCGATGAAACTAACATCGATAACTCCTTTCGATGAAACTAACATCGATAACTCCTTTCGATGAAACTAGCATCGATAACTTCTTTCGATGAAACTAACATCGATAACTCCTTTCGATGAAACTAACATCGATAACTCCTTTCGATGAAACTAACATCGATTAATTTAACTCGACGAACTTAACTCGACTATCTTAACTTACTTGGTTTGACCGATTCGATTCGATTAACTAGGCTCGACTAACTTGTTTTAATTAACTCAACTTGATTAACTCCTATCGAATAACTAATATTCGATTTAACTCCAATCGTTTGACTCTAGATCGCAGCGATCACAATGGTTACGCTTGACTCCCCCAGGAAACATCCGACCGCCGTAGGCTATTTACAGCCCTGCGAATTACGCTAGCAGTCGTACAAGATGGAAACTTACCCTGAATACTATGTTTGACTAACTCTGTCTCAAATAACTATATTTGATTAACTCTAGTTCGTTTTAACTCTAATCGATTAACTCTAACTAATTAACTCCAACTGGTTAACTCTAACTGATTAACTCTAACTGGTTAACTCTATTTGACTAACTCGACTTGACTAACCCCTTTCGAAAAACATACTCGATTAACTAACTTTCGAATGCCATATACGATTAAGTAACTTCGAATACCATATTCGATTTCTCCTTTCGAATACCATATTCGATTAACTAACTTCGAATACCATATTCGATTTCTCCTTTCGAATACCATATTCGATTAACTAACTTCAAGTACCATATTCGTTTTACTAACTTTCGAATAACATATTCAATTTACTCCCTTCGAATACCATATTCGATTTAACTCCTTTCGAATGTCTATATTCGATTAACTTTATTCACTTTATAAAGATTTCCTTTTTAACAACGTTTTATTCATTTGAAAAGATTTACTTTTAAATAACGGTTCTACACTTTAAAAATGATTTCCTTTTTATAATGTTCCCTTTCCAATTCTATTTGTAAATGGTTTACAAATATTTCCTTTTCAAATTTATTCTTGAAATATTCTAACTCCTTAAATTCCCAGGAAAATTCGCCATAACCTCCTTTGTATCGGGAGCATCGGGAAAATCCCCAAACTCGCCACACAGGCCTTTCCATTCAAAAAGAAATGTTTTGAATTATTTCCTTTTCAAATATCTCATATTTATAAATATTCCAATTTATAAACATTTCTTTTGTATAAATATTCCACTTTATAAATATCTCTTATTTATAAATATTCCATTTTATAAATATTCTATTTCCAATATCACTTTGAAAATTCCCTTATCAACATTCCGGCATGTTATGGTATTCAATCATATCAAATCACGATGTTCAATATCGTCCAAGTACATATAATCTCCCACAGATTTTATATCACATCATATAACAATATATGAAAAACAATAAAATAACTGTTGAGGAATCCAGCCGGATTCCTCCAACCTGTTTCCCTGCATCACAGATGTTAGACAATATAATTAACATCGATTTCACTTCACTGTGAAATATTCTGATAAACAGAATCGGCATATAAATATTTAACGGTTTTTATATATATATATATATATAATTTCTACTAACTGACTAGCAGTTCAATCAATCAACCAACACACAACAATCAACAGATGATTAACAGTTCTAAAAATACAACGTGAAATTATAAACTGTTCAGAGTTGGTGAGATTTACTCACATTGGCGCGTTAATCGTTAAATAACGGTTTGCGTTATTTGACTGCGACGGGCAATTTATTTCTCTATAAATTGTAACGAGCTCGGATTCACTCCCGGTCAGTCTCATTGTGTTGCTCCCATCCATACGATCCCAACGCAACTTACGGTTCATCAATCTGATTACGTATGACCGAGATATTTCTTTTCAAAGTTTGAACATATTTAAATTGAATTTAAAACATGAATTTAAATCACGGGCTTTACCCTTTAACTAAGGCCCATTATCTCATTTAAAACCCAACCCGTCGAATGCTTTCTTCCCCCAATCCTGATGTCGTGAGCTTCAGGAGCCAATCCTCCACCGATTCACTTCGTTCGATCCTCCATCACCCCCACAAATTTGCAACCGAATACCACCATTCTCCTTCTCGTCTCGTGCTCTCTCTCTTCCACCCAAACCCGCTCAACTCGAGCTCCATAAACCCCTCGCGTCGAACCAGTTTCCCTGCCAGAACCCAAAATCGATCGACCTAAATCGAGATCGAATTTCACAAAAACCCCACGGCTCGATGCTAATCATTGTGCTGAAACCGAAAACAGTATCGAATTCGAACAACACGTCTTCATTCAGGGAAGAACACGAACCCTAACTCAACTGTTGATTTTCGAGCAACCCAAAGGAGGCGTCGCACTTCATTAAACTGGTACCGGCGCAAAGGGAATTGTATGAGGGATCTGAAAACATATGGTTCATGTTTTTTAGAGTTTTTATTTGTATTTGTTTTTGGGATTTTATTTTCTGCAGTGATGGGTTTTTATACAGTTTGTGATGAATACGTGGAGCTCGGTTTGCCTTTCTTATGTAGCGGCTGAGAAACCAGGGCGCGTGGCCTTCCTATAGTCCACAAAAATGATGGGATATTTTTATTTTGATTTTCTATATTTTATTTTATTTCTTTATATCCGTTTCTACATTCTAAAAATCCCAGTGATTACATACGATATCTAAAAATCACCAAACTGGACATGTAGGTAGATCTCGACATTACAGTCCCAACGAAACTGGTTTCGTCGAATTCCGACTCTGTATGCTCATACAGCGTATTTTTAACTGTCAAAATACTGACTGTTTCTCACTCTAAAAATCCGTACGGCCACACAGTGACTCTAAAAATCACGAAACTGGAAATCTAACAACTATTTGATATTGCGGATCCAACAAAATTAGTTTCGTCGAATTCCGACTTCGTTTGAAAAAGTGGCTATTTTTAAAGCTCTGGATGACCCATTTAAATATATAAATATATTTAAATATAATTAAATTAAATATAAATAGATTTATATCATCGTCTATATTCACATTGGAATACCATACAGCTCCAGAATATTCCTGTATGTATTTCTAACTTGATATTTCAAATCCTGATTAAATTGATATTTGATTTATATTGAAATCCCTTTTAAAAATATAAATAATTCCTTTATAAATTATAAAGGAATTCCACAGCGACTTTTCTAAAATTTGATTTGGACGTAACTCAAAATCTACACGATGAAATCCCGATTTTTCTCTTCCAATAGAAAGATATACTCCACCAGCTCCACACGTTTCTTGTTTCACAGAAATCCGATTTAAAACGAGCCCTGTATACTCAGTTGAAGTTCAAATCGCCTAATAGTGAACTGCCGCGCCATTTCAAACTCGATTTTAATTATATTATAATTCTACGTTCGAACTGGCGTCGATTGGATATATTCGTCAATATACTTCAACTATAAGCTGAATTAAATCTTAGGGATGACCCAGTTCACAGAATATTGTGATTTCCAATAATTCTGATTATTTCTGAATTAAATATATTATTTAATTTATTATTTTAATTAAATATTCCCAGTTATTTAATTCCACGACCATTAAATCCTTTAATTTACCATTTAAATAATTAAATAAATTAATTATTATATCGCTGAAAATGCGGATCATTACATCTTAATTAAAAGATTTATTCTTTTCACACGAGGTTCAAGAACAGTGTTACTGAAAACACCATTCAAGACAAACCCAAAATCCAATTCTTTTATTCAATTCCAATTAAATGTTAATTAATTGGAAAACTTCACTAAATCTTAATTAAAGATTTATTCATTTTCTCAACTGGGTTTAAGAACAGTGTTATTTAAGACAACATTCACGACAAACCCAAATCTAATTTGATATTAAATACAGGCCTCTGAATGGAAATTACATCGGCTTATATTAAATATCAAATTCTGAAACCAACAAATATCGTATTGGAAATAACGATGTAAATGTATCCTCCAAATTTCCATAACAATATCCGTATAATCACGAAATCCAATATCGAATTATTCCGAAGATGATTTCAATTCATATATTGGAAATTCTGGTTATATTAAAACTCATTCTCAATCCAATTCATTTATTTAAAAATAATTGGATTATAATTCTAGTTAATAACTAGTTCATTTCGATAAAAATATATTTTTATCTTTTGAAATATGGATTTTTTTGTCCCGGTTCTTTTCAAATCACTTATTATGATTTTACACAAATTATCAATATTTTTAAATTTTTTATTAAGGCCCTTTCAGTCGATTTCCATAAACGGTCATCGAACTGCACTTACGTCGACCTTTTCCAAATTTGATTTGGACATAATTCTAAATCCAACCGTTAGATTTCAAATCTCTTATATTCGTTGGAAAGCCCTTTTCGATACGAACCCAACGGTTTCAGTTTTAGGAGAATCCGAAGGTCGGATCTCCCGTAATTTCAATTTGAAGTCATTGGTCGAAATTTGCGAACGGTCGCGGCGCGACGCGTTCTATATGTACAACCTAGAAAATCAGAATCAATTTAAAAATTTTATTTTGGCAATTTTAATGAATTTGGAATATTTTAAATGATTTATTTTAAATAATAATGACGAGAAATTTATTTTGAATAGAATTAGAACGTATATATTTATTTGAATCGAGGTTAGAATATAAATATATATTTTAATTATAAAAGGAACTGGAATTGGCGCAGTAGTTCAAAAATTCGATTTCAAATGAATGCACAGGATTCAAAATTAAACGGATTTTAGCGAAGCCAAAAATATTAGAATCTATTTGAGAATATCTTTCCAACGAATCCGAAAAATTGAAGTTTCTTAGCGGGAATAAAAAGTTATACCCAGTTGAAAATTCAGAATAGTCGTTATGGAAAATATATCCCTTAAAAATAGCCATTTTGCAAACGACATTCGTTTCTTACGAAACCACTTTTGTTGGATCCGGGAGATCAAATTATTGCTAGATTCCAAAATTCATAATTTTTGAAATTAATATGTGAGCATGGCACACTTAAACGTGTTTTGTTAATTTCTGTTGAATTGGGTTGACCAGAAAATGGCCATTTTTCGGACGGTCTCCAAATCCGACGAAATTAGTTTTATTAGGACCGTATCGTCAATACGAAGCTAGAAATAATTTTTCTGTAATTTTTGGGTTCAGTATGTGGCCTCAGTAAATTAAAATGTACGTTTAAATTAAATATATATTGATTTATATTTTAATTTAAGAAAAACTAAGCGAAACAGCTGAATTGGCTTACGAAACATATTCCATTGTGTCTGGAATGAGGGTATTTAGCTGGGGGCGTCATTCGTTGGGTCTCGTTTGGAGTTCGAATTAAAACGTTGCTTTTTGGAAATATATTAAATAAAATATATATTTATATAAAATATCCCCTATCTCCTTTCCCTCTCCACCGTTGACTTCTGAAATTAAAAAAAACCGTGCCCCAAATCGATCTGACCCCGTCGCCCAAACCCTCCCCCCCCCCTTCATCTACTCCCAAATCGAGCATCGCACCACCCTTTCAGGCGCCACCATATACAACTGCGCACCCCCTACCCTCCGACGAACCCATCACCTCCCCCCGACCCCAAACCAACGTGGAACCCCCAACCCCTTTCTTCAAAGAATCGATCTTTACACCAAAGTGAGTTTTTAATTACTTTTAACTTCTTTGTGTGATTAATTTAGTTAATACAGTAATTAAAACATTGTTAACATTGTTGAAAAGAAAATGTAAAAGATAAGATTTTTATTAAATGAAAAGTTTATATTTTTATATGTGAGAAGATGTGATTTTTTTTGAAATCGAAAAGATTAGATTTTTGAAAGCGAAAGGATAATATTTTTAGATATGAAAAGATTGGATTTTTAATAACGAAAAGAATAGATTTTTAGTTGAGATTTTTATAAGATAAAGATTAGTTTTTTTATAGGAAGCAAAGTATAATTTTTCATTGTTGAAAACTTTGATTTTTCATTATGGAAAGCTATGATTTTCAAGCAAATAAAAACGTGATTTTTATTTGTATGTATAGAGGAAAAAAATATGATTTTTATATTATAGAGATAATAAAAATATGATTTTTATATTATAGAGATAATAAAAATATGATTTCTATATGAAGAGATTTGAAATATGATTTTACACAAATTATAGAGGTAATAAAAAAAATTGTCCCAGTTCTTTCCAAATCATTTATTATGATTTTACACAAATTATCAATATTTTTAATAATTTTATTAAGGCCCTTTCAGTTGATTTCCATAAATGGTCATTGAACTGCACTTACATTGACCTTTTCCAAATTTGATTTGGACATAATTCCAAATCCAACCATTAGATTTCAAATCAACTATATTCGTTGGAAAGCTGTTTTCGATACAAACCCAGTGGTTCCAGTTTTAGGAAAATCCGACAGTCGGATCTCCCGTAATATCAATTCGAAGTCAATGGTCGAAATTCGTGAACGGTCGTGGTGCGACGCGTTCTATTCAAGCCATTAATATATATATATATATAGTATATACTTCGTCGATTTCCATTTAAAACGTATTTTATAAATCGTTTTAAATTCGTTTTAAAAACGATTCCAACTTCCATTTCAATTTTTAATCAAAATTGAATATTCCATTACATGACAAATTTATACATCTCATATATATGTTAAAATAGTATTTTTAACCAGACAATATTTATTTCATTCACACTTCATATATATTATTCACATTTCATATTTTTTTTTCACACTTCATATATATATTTTTCACATTTCATATATATATTATTCACCTTTCATATATATATATATATATTATTTTCACACTTCATATATATATATATATATATGTGTGTGTGTGTGTGTGTGTGTGTGTGTATTTCACATTTCATATATATTATTTTCACACTTCATATATATATTATTCACATTTCATATATAAATTTTTTTCACACTTCATATATATATATATATTATTTCCATTTCATATATATATATATATATATTATTTTTATTTCATATATATATATATATATATTATTCACATTTCATATATATATTATTTCTATTTCATATATATATTATTTTCATTTCATATATATATATATTATTCACATTTCCTATATATATTTTTCACATTTCATATATATATTATTTCCATTTCATATATATATATATATATTATTTTCATTTCATATATATATATATATATATATATTTCACATCGCAAATATATATTTTATTCACATCGTGTGTATATGTATATATATATTTCACATCGCAAATATATATTTTATTCACATCGTATATATATAATTTTCATATCGCAAATATATATTTATTTCAATCGTATATATATTTTTCACCTCGTATATATATATATATATATATATATCACCTTGTATATATATAAGTTTCACATCGTATGTGTATATATATATATATATATATATTTCATTCACACCACAATAACAACACAATACAGTCAATTATGGTTTGTACAACAAATAGTGTCAGGTGCTACTAAGCACCGTCTGCCACCTAGAATATTTTAACTGTAAAATAATTCCAGCGAGAGAGAGTTCTCACTTTGGTTTCCACTCCGTCATTCTTTATAGGATGGTGGTTTTAATAAAATTAAATGACCATTTAATTTTATAAAATCTCCAGATAGCTCCATTTCCATTTTGATCTGTTCTATCGTGTAGTGTTCGACGATGCGATTCCAACGCTTGCGAAATCATTCAATTCTGTTTCTGTTTGAACAAGTTATAAAATTTTAAAACATTGAATACATAAATAATTATTTAAATTAATTAATGACTTCACTAGTTAATCCCTACCCTTAATTAACCTCTCTCCTTCCTTCAGATATCTGCTGACTCTCTGACCCATCGTCGTTCTTCAAATCTCCAAGTCACACCACCACCACTTCACCTGAACCCGATCGGACCTCTCCCCATTCACGTCGTATAAGAGCTCCACCACCACCCTGAATGTCGCTCAGCTCGAGTCCCCCAGGCGACGAAAATGGCTTGCAAACTCCTCGACTTTGAGCATAGAAAACTCACGATTCACTCAGTAAAATTCGATCAACCTGGTATCAAGTGAAAGATCGAAGAAGGCGCTATCCTTTTTTCTTTGGTATCACGAACTAATTCGAAATGGCGGAGGAGAGATTTAAGATAGAATTTCTAAGAATTCTGCCCGTTAATTCGTTAGGGGCGGCTCAGAAATGGTGACAAGATTTTAGGGTTTCTTTTGACCAATTTTGACTTATACATAATATAATTTAATATTATTAAATTTTGGAATTTACTTGTTTAACGCACCGAACTCCAAATCAAATCCGACGACTGTCGCCCTAGCTAAATACCCCCATTCCGAACACAATGGAATATGTTTCGTAAGCCAATTCTAATGTTTTGATCGGTTTTTATTTAAATTAAAATATAAATCAGTATACATTGAATTTAAACATACATTTTAATTTACTGGGGCCACATACTGACTCCAAAAATTCCCAAAAAATAAATCTAGCTATGTTTTGATGATACGGTCCTAAAAAACTAATTTCGTCGAATTTGGAGACCGTTTGAAAAATGGTCATTTTCTAGTCGATCCAATTCAATTTTAAATTACCAAACACATTTAAATTTACTACGCTCACAAATTAATTCCAAAAATTATGAAATTTGAAATCTAGCAATAATTTGACATTCCGGATCCAACAAAATTGGTTTCATCGAAAATGGAGGTCGTTAGCAAAATGGCTATTTTTAAGGGCTATATATTATATTAAATTCCATAGCGACTATTCTGAATTTTAAACTGGACATAACTTTTTATTCTCGTTATGAAATCTGGATTTTTCACATTCGTTGGAAATATATTTTTAAACAGATTCAAATATTTCTGGTTTACTGAAATCCGATTTATTTTGAATCTTGTACATTCATTTGAAATTTGAATCGAATTTTCAAACTACCGCGCCATTTCAGGCTCGTTATATAATTAAAATAAATATATACGTTCTAACTTCGATTTAAATAAATTTAAATCATTTTTATTTAAAATAAATTATTTTAAATATTCAAATCTATTAAATTAGCCAAAATAAAAAATATAAATTGGTTCCAATTTTCCGGGTTGTTACATGGATGTAGAAGAATAGTGATGCGTGAATAAGATATGGAAATGTTTTCCAATGTTAATAACGTACATTTCGAAATATGGGAAATAAGGAATTATGAATATATGGAAACGTTTTTTTTCGAAAATCACAAGAGGCTAAACGAGTTGGAGAAGTACTTGGGTAAGGATATTTATGAGAAATTGGAAAATGATTGAATAAATTAATGATAAATTAATTTAAAGGGGCTCGGTGTTGATTGATGGTTGATTGATATAATTTCCATTTGGAAAAAAGGTCATTGCGTGTATGGATGTTATCCTTTAATAATTAAATCACCGGCTATCAAAGTTTTTGACCATTTTTCCGTTGTCAATACGGAGAGACTGGGATCAGATTTATTATCTGAAAACCACTCTGTATGGGCATTAGCTTTGCGAATCAAATATGTTGAAGATAATTAAAGACGGAGTCTATGCAAAGGATGTTCTGAAGATCCTAGGTAGAAATTTCCTAAGTTGGATTTACATAATAGTGCCTTCGGTTTGTCCAATCACATAACAACTTGTATGGACGAATGTCTGACAGAGTATATTTAATAGATCGTGTAAGTTGATCTCTTTAAATGTATTTACGTTTGGTAGCAGGGGAATTCGTTTCCCTTAGCTTTATACCCATGGTATTTTTGGAGAAATCAATTTGTGATTTAGCGGGTATGACAATGTGGCATTCAAAGTAGATGAAGGTATGATCCATAAAAAGTTATGTTATAACCTCAAGCCTCAACAACCGAGAAATGACAAAAATCGGGCAGGTAGCATGGCTAAGTGGGTCGCTCCTATTAGGTTGTATTGTCACCATCTAGAGAATATTCATATTTGTTAACTTTTTCATTTATGTATCTCCCAGGAACGGTTATGTTGGTATACCGATCGTAAGGTGACAATATATTTGGAACATTCAAGTGAAATGAATGGCCGGTCATATGTGGCTGAGTTGCAAGATGTTCTTGTTGAACTCCAGTGTATCCCCTCTAGAGTACACTGACCGGAAGGTGGTTCCATACCTTGTCATAGTTGGAAATCCATTAACCAATAAGAGCCCGCGGTTTTGATTGTATATTAAGTATGTAGAGCGTAAGATGAAAGCGTTCTGCTAGATTGTTATTTACTTGTATTAGACACTATTATAATATCAGAATAATATTGTTTTAAAAGAATATTTTGGGTTATCGTAAGGTAAAACCATCCGTGTTTATGTGTGGATCGGTTTTACGATTATCATTTCTTTGAAAAAGATTTTGAAAAGTTAAACCGAAATGATTGGAGTTTACTCACACCAGTCCCATGACTGACCCAGAGTTTGTTTTGTTTTACCTTAAACTGTTGGGTGTCCAAATTTGTATGGGCAGTCAAATAGTCGGGATTTTACAGATATACTTTGAAAAGCTTGGATCAGGAGGCTTCAGCATTTTATAGCTATCATTTATTTCCGTTGTGATATATATTTTATGTACTCAGATGATGACGAATGTAAGTACAAATACAGTTTTGTATTTCAAAGTTATGTCATATAATATATTTTACTCGTTCCACTGTGAGATTCGTGTTTACTCTGTTGTGATCTTTTTCTTCTTCTATTCTAACATTTTTCTTTCTATTTCTCAACCATCTAACTTCTTTCTATTAATGATCTAGTATTTCCGATTCTTGAATATTCGACATTGTGTTTAGTTTCGATTTTAGGGGTTGAAAATCCATGTTCGTTACACCTAAGCTCTGATACCACTTGTAACAACCTGTATGGAATGGACTGAAATTCTAGCCTAGAAAAGACCCATCAGAACTTAGAGCTATTCTGAACAGATAGTTGGTTCCTATAAGAAATGACTTAAAACCAAAATAACAAAGCAGATTAAATGAAATTAGAGTCTTAATCAGTGAAAGGGATAAAATATAATATAAAAAAATAGATGTACCATTGAAAAAAACTACTATAATGTAACTTACATAAACATCTCAATAGTTATAAAAGGGTACATCCCAATAATATTGATAATTATCCCACAATTACAAAGGTACTACCAACATAAATAATAGTGGCTAGGGTTCCTCCATCGTCAGGCTCCATGACCCCATTGATCAAGCAAGTAATCCCACCTACTACCTTGATAACATGTCAAGAGAAGGATGGTCAGAACATAAAGTTACGGTGAATGAAAATCACACATGTTTTATGGAATAACTATTTCCTATGTTTGGCAATATAAATTCTTCACACTGTGTTTATGCAATTCAACACACAATCAATCATATTAATTTATGAGACAGATTACCCTACCTACAATCACTTAGGTTTGATTATTTATTTAAAGGAAGATTCTTTATCATCAGTTAATACCCTATGAGGCAAACTACCATTTGGTCACATAAGGCTGTTATCCTATATTTATTCTTAGGTGGAGTCCCATTATCACTTAATAACCTGTAGCAAACCCTAGTCAGTTAAGACCACGTCTTATAATCGTCAACATTATTAAATATTGTCTTCATTGCAATATCAGAAATATTGATCTATCACTAAATACCTGGATAAGGTAAACGCTCAGTGTCATTTGAAGACCCCTCTGACGGACTCCAAAATTACTATTTAACTACGGGTGAACTCTTAGTCACTTAATACTTCCCTTAGAAAGGCGGTCTACTGCATTCTCTCTTTAGAACTCTTATTTGCCCATCCCTAGGTAGGCTCTCAGTTAACCATTAGATAAGAAGCAGATAACTTTCAGAGAACTACCCAACTCATACGCTATTATTTAACTATGGATATTTAATGTTGGATCTAGATTAACCCTAGAGGGGGGGTGAATAGGGTTTATCACAGTTTTTTAACTGAATTAAAATTCTTTCGAGATATATAATAGATCGCAGAATATAGCAGAAACAGAAATGCAAAAAATAAATCACACACAGATATACCCAGCTTCGGCAAAACCCTGCCTACTGCTGCATTTCTAAGGTTTCTACTAGGTGATAGAACAGTTCCCGCATACAAGACCATGTACACTCGCAAACCCTGCTCCTATTCTAACCCTACGCTCAAAACCGTAGACTGATCTAAACCCCTAGATCAAATTCTCCCTGATTACCACCCCGTAACCAGTAAATCAGATTTTACAGACTCTATGAACTGTCAGTCAACACCCTGACTGAAATTCCCTAGTATTTTTCAGTCACTAGAAACTGTTCAGAATTGTTTTACAAACAGACAAATACAAAACAAATTAAACACAAAGCTTAAAACCCTAGTAAAAAATAAAAGGAGTTAAAAATAAGGGGTCATACCCTTTTTAAACTTAGCCTAGTCAAAATAGAAAATAGGTCGGCCCCTTTTTTAATTCTCTTTTGCCCCAATCCTTTGCTCTGTGAAAAATGGCGGCTGAGGGTAAAATCGTGCTAGGGTTTCTTGTTTAATCTCCCAAATTGAAATCGATTGCTGATGGAAATGAGTTCTCTGATGCTCGAGATACTGCGGCTTGCTTTGTATACAATTTGGATCTTACTCGATCTCTGATGCTTCGATTTGGGTTTGCTTTCACTTTCTCGATCGAAACGATTAAAGAATTTGGTGAGTTCCTCTGAAATTTCTTTATCAATTTTTGCTTTTGAATGCTTGAATTGATTCGTGGGTTTTTCGATCTCAAATTTCCTGTGATGATAGGTGTGTAAATAGGGATTAGAAACCCTAATAACACTCTGATTTCGTGAAAGTGGCTTGAGATGATTTGCGTGTTTCTCCTTTTGACAAACTCTTGATAAAATCGGGTTTAATTTCTCTTCGTGAATTTCTTGATTGAAAGTTTGTGGCCCCTTTTTGATTGCTCTTGATTAGAGCCGTGAATTTGTGATTGAATTGTGATAAAAACTTGCCGAATTGAAAAATCCTTTTGCAATTCAGAACTGATTCTTGCCATTTTTGGTTCCTGGGATTGTTGTTGTACTTGCCAAATATAATTGTCCACAGAATTTGCATTTTAAACCATTTCCAAACACTTGTATGATGAATTGATGATTGTCCATTTTTGAAAACATTGAAGACTTGCCACTTATGTTCTGCCGTGAGTATTATAGGAAAACATTTATTCCTTGTCCCTTATGAAATCACCTTGAACATTTCTGGGAACAATTTAAATGCCGAATCCCATAAAACTTGATTTGTAATTTTCTGCAAATAAATACACTTTCTGTGTATGATTGAAATCTTTCCAAAGATTACTTTTGCCTGAAATTTCTTGATTGTTGCCTTGGTTTTGAGATGCTCGAATTGTTGCCCTGTATAATTAGGCTGAGATAAAAAATAGGAAACCAAAAACACATTTTGGTCCCTTGCCTTGAATAAAAAGAATTTCTGAAAGCATATTATCAAAACAAAACTGGAAAATAAATAGTTTCTTTCCCAACCAGTGAATACTGATTCTTCTAGCCAAATTAACTGTGAAGAAATACTTGCACTTTTAAAACTTGTTATTCTCTGTTGTTGCACCATGTTCTCAATTAAGCATTCTACCTGTTCTTGCACACCTGAAATTTCTTGGACTTCACTTAAACATGCTGCTCTATATTTACTTGCCAATTTGGCTTGACATTTGTTAATGCTGTGTGACCATTTTGCTTGACCATGAGCTGACTTCATTATGCTGTGAACAAACCATACTATTTGAGCTGGTTCGTGTTTGGCATTACTTTCATATCTTGTACTATCCATTTGTTCACATTGTTGTTATACATGTTGAGCTGAGTTGTAACATGAAATTTTGCTTTTGAATCTTGCTGTTCTGCCACCTTGTACATGTTGATCCATTTGCACCATACTGATTGTGCACATGCAATTCTGGGCTGAACCATTTATGCATAAACTTCCATGCTTCATTATGTTGAACCATTGCTGTGCTATATTTCTTATGCTAGTGCTTCACCTCATGCATGTCTTGTCCTTGTTGACCTGAATTTGAGCTATTCTTCTTGTGTACACACTTGTGCTCCCACCATCCATTTATGTTGAGCTGAGTTGTGTTTCCACTTGACCATGGCTCGACTACTTGCTGCAGTAACATGTTGCTTGAGCTTTATTTGATATGCATTACACTGTGTACATCCCCTGAATCTTTAGACTTGAAAGATGTGACCATTGGTTCATGCTCACTTTCACTGCCATGTATGTGCTCTACTTTGTATTGTGCTCGGCCACTTTTATTTGCTGCTTTGATCTTTATTTTTGAATTTCTTGACTTGACACTTGGGCTGCTTTGTACATGAGCATGCACTGTCATGCTGCACCATATTGAGATGTTTTTAGCTCGACCAGTTTCTTGCTTGTGTTCATTTGCTCCATTTCACTGTATTGAGCTTGGTCCATGTGACTGCTCCACAGCTGCATACACTGATTGGCGAGGCAGTGCACACGTGTATATCTATACACGTGTGTATATGCAGCCATCAGAATATTTTTTTTTCTGTCCCTGTACTATACAAACTGACTAGACACAGATGAATCAGATCAAGTCATGAAAAATGATGAGAAACACACCAGAAAACTGAGGCAAATATATATATATATATATATATATTTTAATATATCTGCTAGAATTTAGAAATTATTTCTATTCAAGATACTGTGTGTGTGTTTCCATATACGACAGGTAGGCATGAAGATGAGTGGACTGACTATGAGCAGTGAAGACTGGACTGACAGTGAGCAATGAAGACAGAAGACAGTGTGTGTATATGTCAGTGAATGAATGTATATGAGATTGTATAGAGTGAATGACAGAGTTGTAATGAGAATATTTGTATCTGAATGAAATGAAGAATGTCAAATAGAGGAGTTATAAAAGATGTACTGTTTGAAATAAAATATTTCGTTTAAATAAAATACTGTGTGAAAATTTAAATTTCTGTACAGTTTATTTAAACAGAAATATTATATTCCTGTATGTTGTGTATATATAAAGCAGTACAGCACAAACACATTTATAATAATATATATTTGGTTGTTATCATCAAACAAAAATCATATAACGGTGTATACAACACTGTTATATACAACAATCTCCCCCTTTTGATGATGACAAACAAATAAAAGATTTTGAGTACAATAAATGTGTTTGACAGTGAATTTTGAACTCCCCTATTTAAAAGCTCCCCCTACAACAAAAAACTCCCCCTATAACTGTGCATGAGTGAAATGAACTGAATAATAATGAATTTTCAAAATTTAAAATATTTATAAAATATTCACTCATAAATCAAAATCTAATTCATTCTCCCCCTTTTGTTATCATCAAAAGGATAGAAAATTTAAAACATAGATGAAAAATATCTAAAAATATAATTTAGCATAAGAGGAAGATTGGTCATCATAAATCTCAATCAGTCAAACAAAAATCATAATATTCTAAGAACAGATGGCATATTTCACATCTTAGAGAATGATGGATCTACGATGAATTTTATATATATGGAGAGAGTTAAAAAAAATGAATTCCAACTATTTTCAAAAGAATTTTTATAAGAGAAAAACACAAAAACAGTGATGGATTTGGGCTATAGTTAATAATTCAACTTAAGTGAGAAAATCGAATAATCTCAAATCCCAATACCTATCAATCAACAAATCATAATACGTCATAAGATTTTAACACATTTCACAGATTGGAAGATGGATTGATAGGATGATTTTTATACTCAGAGGAGAATTTCAAATTTATTTCTATTTTTAGCACTTTATTTCCTTTTTTTTTAAGAGCACACTGACCACGCATAACCAGAGCTTGGATTTTTAAATGGGATCAGTCGCAGCTTAAATTATAAGATGTCTCATAACCATGCATAACCAGAGTTTGGATTTTTAAATGAGATTAGAGACACTCCTATATATTAATTATATTTTTATCATTTTCAGTTTTATAAAGGAAAAAACTCCTCGGTATATGAAACCAATATGGATGATAGAACTGTGGTAGGTACAAAAATGGACTGTGAAATAAATTTCTAAATTAATTATATTATGAAATAAGCTCGACTGTACCGGGATTATTGAAAATTTTCAATTATCACTAATTCTGAATAATAATATAGTCCCATTTCTATCACACATAATTTTCACTGTTTTAAAACAAGATGATTAAAAAAAATAAACTCTCCACATTAATAAAAAATATGATGGATGGCAGAATGATGATAGGTAATGAAGATGATCGTGAAATAATTGCCAGTTCAAAGATATTATAATAAACGTTCAACCATCATGAAAGAATTTAAATCTAATCCTCTCTTGTTGTGAAATATACTGCAGTCACAATTTCATCACAATTTCAAATTCTGATAATATGTTTTGATGAATTATAAATACAGTTCAATTCGGATATTGATTTCAATTTCTGAATGAATAATCAATAAATAATTTTAAAATTGAAAATCAATTATAAGAGGAAATTAAACAGATTTATGTAAAAAAAATTGAATCTATACGGGGTGATAATTCAAAAAACAGATGAGTGAAAAAAAAAAGGTGATACCAATTGTAGTCTCCCTTATCGAGGAATTTATTCACACCCTAGATATCTCAGATTACAGAAATTTCAAACACAAAGTCCAAATAGACAAGATTACACATTTGGCACAATTACCAGAGCAGTAGTCAGATTAAAGCAGGCAGTTATTTGAAAACAGTATCAGAACAGCACTTCTAAACTGATACCACATGGTGTCTCTATTTACGAGGAATTTTAACATGATACTGAACAAGAATGTCATAGACAAAAGAATTATTAAGTACCAAGCCCAAACAGACGAGATAATAGATTATGCACATGTATCAGAGCAGCACAGAACATAGTTTCAAATCATACTTGTCAAGATGATGGCCACATATGATGATTCATGGTCTAGTGATTAAAATATTGTTTACTTGAAATCATTTGAGGAATATGAAAATATCAGAATTTAATGAATCAATCACACCAAATTATAAATTTTTGATTCAAGATATGTGTGAGATTCAACAAATCAATAATTTCAAATGATTTTAAACAAACAAATATTTAAATCAAATAATCATGAAATAAGAGTGAATTTCAAGACCAGATTTTCAAAGGAATTTTTCACAAAATTTCTAAGAATAATTTCAGATCATTTACATCAAATAATTAAGAGATATTCATGGTCCATAAATAAATAATTTATTTGAAATCACTTGAATCAATGTCAAGTTTGAGATATAATGAATTATTCATACAAGATTGATAATTTCAACTTTAGGAAGTGTGTGAGATTCAAAATATCAAGAATTCCAGATGATTTCAAACAAACTAATTTCAACTGTACTAATCACAAATAAAAATGAATTTTAATATGTATCACCGAGACAAGACATTTTAAAAAAAAGTATTTAAGCCAATCTGAAAATTACTGGAATTGTCACAACTGATAAATAACAGTGTGTTGTAATGAGTATAATATTTTGAGCTTTTCTAAAATGAATTAGAAGAAAAAAAAAACTGTGTTATGTGAAATTCCAATAAATTTTCAGATCTTCAAAAAATTTAGAATTCATATTAACAGTGTTCAAGATATAGCAAGAATACATCAACACTGTTAGGAATTCAGAAAACAGAAAATGAACTTCAAAACAATTGCAGATAAGAAAAAACAGTATCTGGACATGATTAAAAGTATCAGAGTTCTATAAACGCAAAGCAAATTTCCAGAATATCGTGAATACTGCAATTCAAGAAGCAAAAAAAAATGGCAGTGATAAATAAAATCAGAATAGACAGAAGTAAGAGATAGAAGGGAGAAGAAGAAGAAATAAACAAAAGAAAAAAATAAAACAGAATTTTTTTACAGAGGTGAGTTTAGAGATTATACCAGAATCCAGTGTAAATCAGAATCTCTAACTCAATAGTCTTGGTTTAAGGAACTGTGAATGATTACAGAAGTATTAAGCAGCTTGAATTCAAATCTCTTTTGCTTAGCAGTTCCTCAGCCACCTCTGTTACCTAATAGTTTAGAGAATCGAGTGGTCTAACAAAATTTGTAAAACCACTCACAGTTTTGTTCATAGCTTTAGGTACCCAAACTTGTTTATATAACAATCCATCAGAATTTACCAAAATACCTTTAGGGACCCAGATCTGTTTGAAATTAGACGAATTCACTTTACTTCTTTTTGCGGTCCAAGAATGATAGAATGGTTTGTTATAAAACAAATTCTTATTACAATTTTGATTCAAAAAACCTTTGAAATTTTTAGGGTTCAAATTTTCAAAGTAGTTCTTTCCAAAACAGTTTGAGGTATTTTTCAAATCTTTTGAATTTTGTTTTCCAACAACATCATTTTTCCCGAAGCCAAGACCAGATTTATTTCCAATAGAAACTTGGTTTTGTAACAGCATATTTAACGATTTTTCCCCATTTGAAAATTTATCCAAAGTTGATTCTAATCGTTGAATTTTGAATTTTAGATCACTATTTTCTTTTAATAAATTTGAGCAATTATTTATAGCGATCTTCTGTTCAGCATTAGACTGTTTCAAAACCAAATTCTCATTTTCAAACAATTTAATTTTGGTTTGGGATTCGGAAATTTCAAGTTCAAATCATTTTTGTTTTTCAGATTCAAAATTCTTGGATTTTTCAATCTCATTTTCAAGTTCTTTCAAAACCAAACCACTTTTCACCAAATTTTCATTTTCAGCAACTTCAAATTTGGAATATATATCTATTTTAAAATTTTCAAATTCCTTTTGCAGAAGTTTATTTAAATTTGATAACTCAGTCTTGTTCTCATTTAAGATCAAAATTTCATCTTCAAACTTTTGAATATTTTTATTGAGATGAACAAGATTGGTTTTCAATTTCAAACAATTTTTGCAAACTGAATTTGAAGAATTTTTAACATATTCAAGTTGTGATTCCAAATCATCAATTTTGCTGGTCAACTCAAAATTCTTAGATTTCAGAGACTTATTTTTAAGTTGGAGTTTATCAACAGATTTCGTTAAATCAAGACACATGTAAACCAGATCTTCATATGAAAAATTCTCTGTTTCAACATTTGTTGATTCTCCATCATCTGATTCATCTGAAGTTTCATTTGTAAATCCCGTAAAACAGAACTCTGAATCAGAGTTGACTTTCTCGGGTTTTGAGCTACCGTTGTCAGATCTTCCATACTTCGTACTGAGAGTATCCCAGATTTCCTGTGCAGATAAACAATGGCCGATAAGATTTAACTGTTCAGTATCAAGATAGTCAAATATAATTTTCATGGCACGAGTATTGTAATTAATATCTACACTATCAAATCCATTTATTACTACATCCCAATATTTAATATTAACAGATTTTAAATAAAATTCCATTTTGGATTTCCAGTTTAAAAAATCTGTTCCATCAAAAATAGTTGGAGATGAACTGGACTGACTCTCTATTGACTGACAACTAGAAATCACCATTACTCTAGAGTTAACAGAATACCTGCTCTGATACCACTTGTTGGATCTAGATTAACCCTAGAGGGGGGTGAATAGGGTTTATCACAGTTTTTTAACTGAATTAAAATTCTTTCGAGATATATAATAGATCGCAGAATATAGCAGAAACAGAAATGCAGAAAATAAATCACACACAGATATACCCAGCTTCGGCAAAACCCTGCCTACTGCTGCATTTTTAAGGTTTCTACTAGGTGATAGAACAGTTCCCGCATACAAGACCATGTACACTCGCAAACCCTGCTCCTATTCTAACCCTACGCTCAAAACCGTAGACTGATCTAAACCCCTAGATCAGATTCTCCCTGATTACCACCCCGTAACCAGTAAATCAGATTTTACAGACTCTGTGAACTGTCAGTCAACACCCTGACTGAAATTCCCCTAGTATTTTTCAGTCACTAGAAACTGTTCAGAATTGTTTTACAAACAGACAAATACAAAACAAATTAAACACAAATCTTAAATCCCTAGTAAAAAATAAAAGGAGTTAAAAATAAGGGGTCATCCCCTTTTTAAACTTAGCCTAGTCAAAATAGAAAATAGGTCGGCCCCTTTTTTTAATTCTCTTTTGCCCCAATCCTTTGCTCTGTGAAAAATGGCGGCTGAGGGTAAAATCGTGCTAGGGTTTCTTGTTTAATCTCCCAAATTGAAATCGATTGCTGATGGAAATGAGTTCTCTGATGCTCGAGATACTGCGGCTTGCTTTGTATACAATTTGGATCTTACTCGATCTCTGATGCTTCGATTTGGGCATGCTTTCACTTTCTCGATCGAAACGATTAAAGAATTTGGTGAGTTCCTCTGAAATTTCTTTATCAATTTTTTCTTTTGAATGCTTGAATTGATTCATGGATTTTTCGATCTCAAATTGCCTGTGATGATAGGTGTGTAAATAGGGATTAGAAACCCTAATAACACTCTGATTTCGTGAAAGTGGCTTGAGATGATTTGCGTGTTTCTCCTTTTGACAAACTCTTGATAAAATCGGCTTTAATTTCTCTTCGTGAATTTCTTGATTGAAAGTTTGTGGCCCCTTTTTGATTGCTCTTGATTAGAGCCGTGAATTTGTGATTGAATTGTGATAAAAACTTGCCGAATTGAAAAATCCTTTTGCAATTCAGAACTGATTCTTGCCATTTTTGGTTCCTGGGATTGCTGTTGTACTTGCCAAATATAATTGTCCACAGAATTTGCATTTTAAACCATTTCCAAACACTTATATGCTGAATTGATGATTGTCCATTTTTGAAAACATTGAAGACTTGCCACTTATGTTCTGCCGTGAGTATTATAGGAAAACATTTATTCCTTTTCCCTTATGAAATCACCTTGAACATTTCTGGGAACAATTTAAATGCTGAATCCCATAAAACTTGATTTGTAATTTTCTGCAAATAAATTCACTTTCTGTGTATGATTGAAATCTTTCCAAAGATTACTTTTGCCAGAAATTTCTTGATTGTTGCCTTGGTTTTGAGATGCTCGAATTGTTGCCCTGTATAATTAGGCTGAGATAAAAAATAGGAAACCAAAAACACATTTTGGTCCCTTGCCTTGAATAAAAAGAATTTCTGAAAGAATATTATCAAAACAAAACTGGAAAATAAATAGTTTCTTTCCCACCAGTGAATACTGATTCTTCTTGCCAAATTAAATGTGAAGAAATACTTGCACTTTTAAAACTTGTTATTCTCTGTTGTTGCACCATGTTCTCAATTAAGCATTCTGCCTTTTCTTGCACACCTGAAATTTCTTGGACTTCACTTAAACATGTTGCTCTATATTTACTTGCCAATTTGGCTTGACATTTGTTAATGATGTGTGACCATTTTGCTTGACCATGAGCTGACTTCATTATGCTGTGAACAAACCATACTATTTGAGCTGGTTCGTGTTTGGCATTACTTTCATATCTTGTACTGTCCATTTGTTCACATTGCTGTTATACATGTTGAGATGAGCTGTAACATGAAATTTTGCTTTTGAATCTTGCTGTTCTGCCACCTTGTACATGTTGATCCATTTGCACCATACTGATTGTGCACATGCAATTCTGGGTTGAACCATTTATGCATAAACTTCCATGCTTCATTATGTTGAACCATTGCTGTGCTATATTTCTTATGCTAGTGCTTCACCTCATGCATGTCTTGTCCTTGTTGACCTGAATTTGAGCTATTCTTCTTGTGTACACACTTGTGCTCCCACCATCCATTTATGTTGAGCTGAGTTGTGTTTCCACTTGACCATGGCTCGACTACTTGCTGCAGTAACATGTTGCTTGAGCTTTATTTGATATGCATTACACTGTGTACATCCCCTGAATCTTTAGACTTGAAAGATCTGACCATTGGTTCATGCTCACTTTCACTGCCATGTATGTGCTCTACTTTGTATTGTGCTCGGCCGCTTTTATTTGCTGCTTTGATCTTTATTTTTGAATTTCTTGACTTGACACTTGGGTTGCTTTGTACATGAGCATGCTCTGTCATGCTGAACCATATTGAGATGTTTTTAGCTCGACCAGTTTCTTGCTTGTGTTCATTTTCTCCATTTCACTGTGTGAGCTTGGTCCATGTGACTGCTCCACAGCTGCATACACTGATTGGCGAGGCAGTGCACACGTGTATATCTATACACGTGTGTATATGCAGCCACCAGAATTTTTTTTTCCTGTCCCTGTACTATACAAACTGACTAGACACAGATGAATCAGATCAAGTCATGAAAAATGATGAGAAACACACCAGAAAACTGAGGCATATATATATATATATTTTTTAATATATCTGCTAGAATTTAGAAATTATTTCTATTCAAGATACTGTGTGTGTGTTTCCATATATGACAGGTAAGCATGAAGATGAGTGGACTGACTGTGAGCAGTGAAGACTGGACTGACAGTGAGCAATGAAGACAGAAGGCAGTGTGTGTATATGTCAGTGAATGAATGTATATGAGATTGTATAGAGTGAATGACAGAGATGTAATGAGAATATTTGTATATGAATGAAATGAAGAATGTCAAATAGAGGAGTTATAAAAGATGTACTGTTTGAAATAAAATATTTTGTTTAAATAAAATACTGTGTGAAAATTTAAATTTCTGTACAGTTTATTTAAACAGAAATATTATATTCCTGTATGTTGTGTATATATAAAGCAGTACAGCACAAACACATTTATAATAATATGTATTTGGTTGTTATCATCAAACAAAAATCATATAACGGTGTATACAACACTGTTATATACAACATTTAATACCAAGGAGTGAACCTTAGGAATGGACCTAGTCCTAACCACTTAGTAGCCAAACAAGGTTGTCGGCCAATTAAAACCTCCTCAAGGCAAGCCTACTTCACACACAAATACACTTATATATGCATACACAAACATACACACACTCTTTTGACATCTCACATTAAGCTAAATACTTGTAAATGATGGATTTATCGGGGGGTTCCGGGCAGACTTCTACTATAAGTTGGGCTTAACCTCCCGTCTTAGTGTAATAATTATAATTGCCCATGATACCTAACCTCCTTATATTAACCGATATTACTTGTAAATGTTGGATATGTTGATCGATTCCGGGTAGGATTCTACTATAAGTAACGGTTAACCTCGTGTCTGTGTGCCATTAGTTATAATTAAAATCATTAACTCACACACATACAAATTTCTTAAGGGACATTTAAATTCCTAGTTATCTAAATTAAACTTATTTAGTACGCATTTAATACGTATTTATTTTACCTTAATTATGCTATTAATGTATAGTAATAAATGGAGCGTAAATCAGGCATACATGAAGAAATGTCCTAATACGTTTGAAATGTCAATTCCAATAACATAATAGAGGTGCATAGGTTTATTTATCTAACTTCCTCTACCATGGAACTAAATATTATTATAAAATGAATAAAAGGGAAATAACAACATATGCATAAAACATGTAACCAAGGTTTGAATGATTATTTCAATAACAAAAGATAAACAAGGTACAATGTTTCCAAGTACATATAAAATCCCCTTTTTGGTACAGATTCACTTTTTATATTAATTTTTCATACAAAAACTTAATACCTTAGTAATTGGTACATAATACGTTTAAACGTTATATTTTGAAATACTTGCTTAAACCCATTCAACTCACAATACTTAAGTTCTTATGCTTTTCCAACATACATACATACATATATATATATATATATATATATATATATGAATATTCACAAATTTACAATGAAATAAGTAAGACCATTATTAAAGATTATACAACACCAAAATTCCTTTCTTTCATTACATCAATAATCCAAGCCAAAATAAAATAATTAACCATTTCCACAAACAAATACAAATAATAAGGGATTTGGAGGATTTGTTACTGTTTTGTTTTCATTCAAATCCAAACCCCTTTAGGCACAATAATCCAAATCTACACTAACAGAATATAGTAAATAGAAAACTTATGGAATTTTTAAGCAAAATAATTTGAAGAGAAAACGGTGGAAATCTATTGTAGGATAAATTAAAATTTGGATCTCAGCCTTCGAAACAACGTCCTCCAATTTCTCCTAATATATTTATAAGAGAATCAAAATATAGGATCTCATATATATATATATATATATATATATATATATATATAACTTAATTCCAAAGTCTATTCATGAAACACCCCACCTCCGTTAAGGTCACTCTCAAAGGGAATGCCCTAATTTTGGTGGAGGTTTATAAGAATAAGTCACAGATATACAAGACAGATATAAGAACACATATTTTTGAACAGCGGAAAACAACAACAACTTTTATTTCAACATAATACGTGTTCACAAACCATGTCATAATTTGTCTTACAATACTTCCAAAATCATATCTGTCTTGATTAGATTATTTAAAGGAGCATAAAGAAAACATAAATAAACTGCAAAAGTCGCCTAATTGTTGTCCAAAACCATAGTCCAAAACGGAAAAGATCCAAGCAATACATTCTTTCTCTTCAAGCTGGATGTGAAAACTGGTCAAGCTGCGGTATTCCCTCCCTGAGAACCTGGGGGGGAACGAAAGTAAAAGAGGCGAAAGGAAAAGGGACAGTCATAAAGACTGAGTAAGTCCTAGTGACTTTCAGTGTAAAAACGGTTAAAACAACATGTCATGTATGAACTGGAACTAAACTCAAGAAGGGTGTCAAGGTGGACAAGATAGGCTAAGGTGATCATGATAAGTCAAGACAAGTCAAATAAAGCATCACATGTTCAAGATTCGTTGCATCGACTGTACTAGTATACTAAGCCCATGTCACGAGTTAATCACGAAATAAATCCCACGGCCCAATATAGTGAAACGACCCTGAAACGGGGTCTGACCCAAGTACGGGGTCCTACGGAGCGCTTATCTAGTCGATCGGCTCCCTACAAGTTCTAGCTCGTCAAGTGTCCGTGTCATACGGCTAATCACGAATGTAGTCACCTGTGCTGGGTCCACCTTCGGGTGTATCATCCCTAGGGTGTCAACCCCTGACACGATTCAAGATGCACAGATAAATCTACGGATACCCAGTGTCTGCCCCGGAATAAGTGCACGACCGTAGTCCACCGAACCTACACTGGTGTACCCCACTGCCGTCGTTCACCTCTTACAATCAGCCCAGTAATCGTGCCCCACCCGGCCTAGCCCCAGGGTACCTTGATACATCTAGAGGGTTACTGCTGAAAAGGGTCGTGTCTAGGGTTTCGTCTAACAGATTAGGTCATGTAATTCGTGACCTAACCCGCCTAACCGATTAAGTCATGTAATTCGTGACTTAATCCTTTTTCCAGTCTAGTCATGTCAAGGTGATTAAGTAAGTCATTTTAAATTCGCGACTTAACCCGCCTACGTGTCATGTCAAGTTGGCTAAGTGTTGTCGTTTCAAGTTCATGACTTAGCCCTACAAATCGTGTTCAAGTTGGTTAAGTTGTCTTTTCATGTTCATGACTTAACCCTAATTGGCATTAATTGATTCGTTAATGCACTGAACCACTCACATTGGATCCTGTTGTTCGTAGCCATTGGATTTGTCGGGCGGTTCCGGGCAGGTTTACACTACGAACTCAACCCAAACTCGGGTTTCAAGCGCGATGTGACCAACTACCCACATTGGATCCTATTGTTTGTAACAACTGGATTTGTCGGGCGGTTTCGGGCAGATTTACACTACAAACTCAACCCAACCTCGAGTTGGCCACTTTCTTGTTTTCTAAAGTCATGCCCATGTTCTTATCAGATTCGTGCTATTTCCATAGCATGTTCATATGTCAACTTCATGCCCAACTAAGGAATGTTTTTCAAGTCAAGTTATGGCATGTTCAAGTCAAGTTTTCGTGCTATATTTCATGTTCTACTTATGCCAAATTTCACGGTTTATGATTACAACCAATTCAAGCTTTGCCTATTCTACCCAATTGTATCCCCAACGTATATAAACGTACTTCGTTCACAAGCATAAACAATTCAAGAGATAAAGGGGAATAACACCAAACATGTGATAGGCATATGTGACAATTCCAGCATCACTTGCATAATAAACAGGCTATAACATATCGCATGGTTTCAATACTAGCATGATGATAACTTGGCATAGTAATGGTTCCAACTTAGTTTAACATGATGATTTCAACTTTACATCATAGGCATAATAATCATTGTGGACATAATAATAATTTTATTACAAACATGAAACATTAAAGGCATGGAAATTCTAATAGGCATAGTGGATTCCAATTTAGCATTTTTAACATAATGATTCTCATCTAGCATTATAAACTTAATGATTCCAACTTTTCATCATAACCTAGCAATTCCCAATTTGTCATTAACATGATAGGTATATTAACATCACAGGCATAGTTCCATCAACATCATAGACATGGTTTAATTAGCATCATAGGCATGGTTTAATCAACATAAAGATTTCAATAAACATAGTGATTCCATGGACATGTATTAGTCCAACTTGCCATACAATTAAGCCCAAGCGATTCATAACAACATCAAAATCATGATAAGTTTAACTTGCAACGTTGACATAGCAATATCCCTAAATTATGATTCAAAGTTAAACAATATAAACATGGATTAATAATAGTTCCTAAATCCGGTTTCAATTCATGGCATGTCCATGTTATTTTAGCCTTTTTGCCTAAAAGGTGACATAGAACTTACAATATGAAGCAAGTAATCCAAATCAAAATTTCAAATCAAATAGCCCCAAATCCGTTGTCTAAAGCGTCGTAGTTGTTGTAGCTTCTAGTTGTAGCCTTCAAGATCCGTCCTTCCTCTTCTTTAATTTTGTTCTTTGTATTTTTTTTTTTAATTTAGAGCTCTAGGTTTAATGGCGGCGGCTTGAGGCTAAAATGAAATAGTATGATTTAGGCTAGGTCTTAGGTTCTTTTTATAGTGTTTTTGAGTTGATTCGGACCGTCGATGGAGCTTGGTTTAATAATAGCCGCTCGTTCAAATGAGAGACCAACCAGGAGCTGACACCTAGCCCTAGTGACAAGGCAAGGCTCATAAAATCGACCAAACACAGACTAGGCCAGCCAGGGTGGGCTGGGTTCGACCTGGCTCAGGGGCCAGGTCGACACCTCAGTCGACACCGTGTCGACTTGGCAGTCGACATGGGTTACCCAGGTCGACTGCCCAGTCGACCTGGCTAGCCCCAGGTCGACTGCCAAGTCGACCTGGGTGCCTTGGGCGGGAATTTTCCTGCCCTGGCCAATTGGGCCCGATTTTTAAATTTGAATTAGTTTTTCTGAGTTGTTTTGGTCTGTTTGAATTTTAAACTGAATTCTGAAACTTCCAGAGGCCATATCTTCTTCATACGGAGTCCGTTTTACGCAAACTCGGACTCTATCTCAAGCAGAATTCCGCGACGAACGCAATGGCGTATCCTGTTTCCCTCAATTCTTTGATTTGAAATTAATTATACTTTAATTTGTGAATTTCACTGTTATAGAATACACGGGGTGTTACATTCTCCCCCACTTAAAAGGATTTCGTCCCCGAAATCTTCAAGTTCAGGAAGAATGTATATCCTAACATCCAAACATCCATCTACTCATCCATCAAACACGAGCGTCCATTGTCCTTAAAAGACTTCTAATGCTTCATGATCATATGCAAAGTGTGTGTATGCATGTACTTATCTAATGCAAAATCAGGCGGTCTACTGATTCAGTTGACCTCCTTAATGCGAATTATGTAAGTGCCATGAATCCATTATGTATGCAAATTTTCCTATTCATGATTCTACATAAGTGCACAACCATTCATAAATAAATGCAACATCCATATGACAACACACTAAACTCCATCCATATACGAATAAATACATTTATGCATATGCAACATGAAAATGTGTCTGAGCCGATCTAGTGCCTAATGTGTATTCATGCATCCACGAGCAACCACTTGCGACCACTTGCAACCATTTCGCAATCATAACATGTTTCAATTACATGTTTACATCCAAAAAGATTCTACCTATGGTTCTCAAGATAGGATCGAGGAGAGAAACAAGATAAAACAAAGCATCTAGAAGAAGTTAACGATGTACCCCCAGAAGGTCTGGTCTTCTTCTTAGGGAAGTCTTTGCTGATGTGTCCAGTCTCCCCACAATGAAAACATTCACCTTGCTTTCTCTTCCTCTTTCTACAATCCTTAGCTATGTGCCCTTCCGTACCACAGAAATTGCATTTCCTTTTATCACGTGAGTTGTTGTTCTTGCCTCCTTTCTCGGAGTCTACCTTCTTATTCTGAGAATCGTTGGGCTTGACCTCTTTCTTCCCTTGAGAGTTTTCTGCCTTTGTCTCCTTCTTGCCCTTATCTTCTTCGTTCAGCAATGCCATCTGTACCAACCTTTCATACGTAGCTCCCATGGGTATATGGGTCATGGCCAAACTGTGTAATGGCTCATTCAACCCCTTGACAAAGCGGAGAGCCTTCTTGTGCGGGGTGCTGACTAGGTCCAGTACGAACCTAGCCAGCTCATCGAACTGATTAACATACTCTTTGACTGTCATATTCCCTTGCTTAAGAAATAAGAATTTTTCCAACTGCAAACTCCTTTCAGCTTCTGAGAGAAATTTAGCCTCAAACCTTGACCTAAAGTCCTCCCATGTTTCCACTAGTCTTTCTGCATTGGTGACTTCCCACCAGTAGAAAGCCTCGCCTTTTAAGTAGCCATACTGCCAATTGTACTTTCTGCCTATCTTCTACCTCAAAGATGACGAATAGGTCCTCGGTTTCTTTCAGCCAATTTCTAGATGCCACGAAGGACTCAGTTCTATGGAAGTCCTTTCCTCCCATAGCTTTAAAATCTTTACATATCTTAGCAAAAGTGTTTCCCCGCGGAGGAGGTGGAGGAAGAGGTGTTGCTGCAGCCGGATGATTCCCTGCAGCTGGGGGAGGAGGAACGGTAGGACCTGGCTGAGTGGCCCTTGCTTCTAAGAATCGTCTAAACCAACTAGGTATTGGTACACCCTCTGGCAAGTTAAGTTCTTCGGACATGCTGAAACAAAAAGGATAGATTCAAAACGAAGGATAAGAGATAGTACCTATGGCTTTAGGGGACTTTGCTTTTTTAAAATATAATATTTTATCTTTTTTTTTTAATGCTTCTTTAAATTTTCCTTTGAAAATAAATTTTCAAAACTTTTTATCTTATCTGGTAAACCTATGCTCTGATACCAAGTGAAACACCCCACCTCTGTTAAGGTCACTCTCAAAGGGAATGCCCTAATTTTGGTGGAGGTTTATAAGTATAAGTCATAGATATACAAGACAGATATAAGAACACATATTTTTGAACAGCGGAAAACAACAACAACTTTTATTTCAACATAATACGTGTTCACAAACCATGTCATAATTTGTCTTACAATACTTCCAAAGTCATATCTGTCTTGATTACATTATTTAAAGGAGCATAAAGAAAACATAAATAAACTGCAAAAGTCCCCTAATTGCTGTCCAAAACCATAGTCCAAAACGGAAAAGATCCAAGCAATACATTCTTTCTCTTCAAGCTGGATGTGAAAACTGGTCAAGCTGCGGTATTCCCTCCCTGAGAACCTGGGGGGGAACGAAAGAAAAAGAGGCGAAAGGAAAAGGGTCAGTCATAAAGACTGAGTAAGTCCTAGTGACTTTCAGTGTAAAAACGGTTAAAACAACATGTCATGTATGAACTGGAACTAAACTCAAGAAGGGTGTCAAGGTGGACAAGATAGACTAAGGTGATCATGATAAGTCAAGACAAGTCAAATAAAGCATCACATGTTCAAGATTCGTTGCATCGACTGTACTAGTATACTAAGCCCATGTCACGAGTTAATCACGAAATAAATCCCACGGCCCAATATCGTGAAACGACCCTGAAATGGGGTCTGACCCAAGTACGGGGTCCTACGGAACGCTTATCTAGTCGATCGGCTCCCTACAAGTTCTAGCTCGTTAAGTGTCTGTGTCATACGGCTAATCACGAATGTAGTCACATGTGCTGGGTCCACCTTCGGGTGTATCAGCCCTAGGGTGTCAACCCCTGACACGATTCAAGATGCACAGATAAATCTACGGATACCCAATGTCTGCCCCGAAATACGTGCACGACCATAGTCCACCGAACCTACACTAGTGTACCCCACTGCCGTCGTTCACCTCTTACAATCAGCCCAGTAATCGTGCCCCATCCGGCCTAGCCCCAGGGTACATTGATACATCTAGAGGGTTACTGCTGAAAAGGGTCATGTCTAGGGTTTCGCCTAACAGATTAGGTCAAGTAATTCATGACCTAATCCGCCTAACCGATTGAGTCATGTAATTCGTGACTTAATCCTTTTCCAGTCTAGTCATGTCAAGGTGATTAAGTAAGTCATTTTAAATTCGCGACTTAACCCGCCTACGTGTCATGTCAAGTTGGCTATGTGTTGTCGTTTCAAGTTCATGACTTAGCCCTACAAATCGTGTTCAAGTTGGTTAAGTTGTCTTTTCATGTTCATGACTTAACCCTAATTGGCATTAATTGATTCATTAATGCACTTAACCACTCACATTGGATCCTGTTGTTCGTAGCCACTGGATTTGTCGGGCGGTTCCGGGCAGGTTTACACTACGAACTCAACCCAACCTCGGGTTTCAAGCGCGATGTGACCAACTACCCACATTGGATCCTATTGTTTGTAGCAACTGGATTTGCCGGGCGGTTCCGGGCAGATTTACACTACAAACTCAACCCAACCTCGAGTTGGCCACTTTCTTGTTTTCTAAAGTCATGCCCATGTTCTTATCAGATTCGTGCTATTTCCATAGCATGTTCATATGTCAACTTCGTGCCCAACTAAGGCATGTTTTTCAAGTCAAGTTATGGCATGTTCAAGTCAAGTTTTCGTGCCATATTTCATGTTCTACTTTGTAATGGCGCGTTTTGTTAGCTGTCGAATAATTAATTTATTTAATTATTTATATATCAATTTGGTGACATCGATAACTTAAAGTACAACGTTCGAACTTATAATTTATAATTATAATTAAAACGAACCTGAAAAGTCGCGGCAGTTCACAATTTGGCGATTTGAACTTCAACTGAATGTACATGATTCATTTAAAGCCGGATTTCTGTGAAACAAGAAACGTGTGGAGCTGGTGGAGTATATCTTTCTAGTGGAAGAGAAAAATCGGGATTTCGTCGTGTAGATTTTGAGATATGTCCAAATCAAATATTCAGAAAAACAGCGGTATATTCGTTCGTGGCCATAACGGTTATTTCGAAATAACTAGATATCGTGTGTGAATTTAGACAAGGTTCTTTTGGGACATAGCGATAATTTAATTTTTAGAATTTTACTGTAATTTTTAATTAATTAAATAGGCAACTTTTTATTTGAAGTATTTCGCACCCTGAAATCAACATTTTGAAGTTTCAAAATGTGAGTCCACCTAACGGTGTTATTACATTTTTGGGATCGGGACACCTCGCTCGTCACGAAGGTGTTTTTATTTCTGTTCGTAACAGTATGTAACTATATGAATAAATAAAATAGTATAGCAATATGAAGTGATATATATATATATATATAAATACAACTTCTTCGAAAAATCCTAAGGTATTTCCTCATTCTCTATGATCAGAAGAAGGCCACCCCTCTCATCGTTTTCAACCGCTAGTTCTCAAGCTCCCCAAAACAAAATGTGGCCTTTAATTATCCTCAGGAAAACCCAACTAAACACTATAAATAATACTTATCCTATAACCTAACTCATTTGCTCTGCCGTTCATTTATCTCGAGCCGCCACTGAAGCTCTTCTCGGAACAAAAACCGAAGCCTTCAATCCTCAAAAGAAAATCCTCTAACAAATCAAAACAAAATCCTTAAATCCTAAAACCAATACCTTTTCAATTCGGGTATCCTCCTCTTCAATCGTGTGTGGTTTGTCTCGAGTTCGAAACCAAGGACATCACGCACTGGAAAGGAAGGAGTCGTCAGGAGCTTGGGTGCGAACTCAGGAGTTATTACTATTAAGTTGGTAGGTTACAAGATTAGCTGGTGATTAGTATTTATACCATAAAACATGTATATACAAGCGAAAGTGGATAGGAGGCTCGCAAGTTTTGGGAAGGATGGATACATGTGATAAGAAGGCTTATGCATGAAGATGGTACGCAAAAGGATTATTGAATGGGATTTACATGTATATGCGTGTGTCTATATTATAACATGAAGAGGGGGAGAGATGTTTTTAACGTTGAAGTATGTGTGGATGGTGGAGTACGTTGAGATGAAAGCATGGGTGCGGATGGGTGCTGATATGTTTTCGGCAACATATGAATGGACCGGCGGAACATATGGAGCAGGGGGTCTTGGGTATATATATACTGTTTGAATTTGGGTTGAGGAGAGAAGAAAAGATGGTAGAAGGTATACGGCAGTAGAGGAATGTGTGATGTGTAAAAGGAGTTTGCAGGGATAAATACAAGGAAGAGGCGGTGCTGGCTTGTAAGGTGCGGTATTCACGATTGAAGGTACGTGACGCACTGTTTAGCCATGTGTGGAGTAGGGAAGTAGAATTCAAGTAACTTGATTAAGGGAAGTGAAGGCGTGTTTGACAACGAAGTCAGAATTGTAGCGTACATATGATCTCCGTCGGGAATTTGAGTATCATCATATATTTCTCACTGAACATTTGCATCATCGTTCTTTACTTGATGCGCAACGTCGACAAGGACACTCTGGTTCGCCTCTCGGCTGTAATCTGCGTGAAGGGATGGGCCGAGTATCCGAAAGGAAGGACTATTCAAAAAGTTGGGATGCTAGTTTTATTTTGCGTCGAACGGACGTATACGCAGTCGGATGTACAAACAATCCGTCACGTCAGAACCGTACGGATGCAAGCTACATTACGAAGGTGGTTGGAATCATTGGAAGCTCGTTCGAATAAACCGTCTGATTCGAGTCATCAATCGCAAATCGTTATTTAACGGTTAACGCGCCAAGGTGAGTAAATCTCACTAACTCTGAACAGTTTATAATTTCATGTTGCATTGTTAGAACTGTAAAAATTGTCTGTTTGACTGTGTGTTGATTGGTTGATTGAACTGCTAGTCAGTTAGTTAAATTTCTATATTGATTCTGTTTAACAGAATATATCATATGGAACTGAAAGTGATGTTATCTATATTGTCTAACATCTGTGATGCAGGGGAACAGGTTGGAGGAATCCGACTGGATTCCTCAACAGTTATTCTATTGTTTTTCATATATTGTTATATGATGTGATATAAAATCTGTGGGCGATTATATGTGCTTGGACGATATTGAGTATCGTGATTTGATATGATTGAATACCATAACATACCGAAATGTTGATAAGGGGATTTTCAATGCTTATATTGAAAATGAATCTTATTTATAAAATCGATAGGATTTTATAAAAGGAAAACATTTATTTAATTTGAAAATAAATAAATGAAAAAGGAAACATTTATTTAGAAATTAAATGAATTAGAATATAAAGGAATATTTATTTAGGAAATAAATATAGGAACATTTGTTTACATTATAAATAAATGGAATAAAGGAATATTTATTTAGGGAATAAATAAAGGAACACTTGTTCGGAAAATAAATAGAATTATACAAGGATAGATTTAAACACGTGCTTCGCACACAAGTATAACACGATATGGATTTTAAGGAGATATTGTAGAAGTAGGAATTATAACCAGAGTGTGATAAAAGGATTAAACAAAGTAATTGGTTAGGTTAACCAAAGAAAGTTAGTCGAGTTAAACAAAGTAATTTGTTAGGTTAACCAAAGCAAGTTAGTCGAGTTAATCAAAGTAATTGGTTAAGTTAACCAAAGTAAATTAGTTAAGATAAACTAAGCGGTTAATCGAAGTGAATTAGTTAAGTTAAACTAATTTGTAAATCAAAGTGAATTAGTTGCGTCAAACTAAGTGACTTAGTTAAGTTAAACTAATTTGTAAATCAAAGTGAATTAGCTGAGTTAAACTAAGTAAATCGGTTAGAGTTAATCAAAGCGAATTAACTAAGTTAAACTAAGTGGATTAGTTCAGTTAATCGAGACAAGTAAATCAAGTTAGGGTAAACCATTTGAGTTAACCAGTTAAGTTAAACCATTTGAGTTAACCAGTTAAGTTAAACCATTTGAGTTGACCAATTAGAGGTGACCAGTTAGAGTCGACCAGTTAAAGTTGACCAGTTAGAGTGGATCAATTAGAGTTAACCAGATAGAGTTAGTCAAACAAAGTTACTCAGGATAAGTTGCCATTCGGCACGACTGCTAGCGTAATTCGCAGGGCGGCAGATAGCCTATGGCGGTCGGATGTTTCCTGAGGGAATCAGGCGTAACCATTGTGATCGCTGCGACCTAGAGTCAAGCGAATGGTGTTAAATCGAATAGAGTTATTCGATAAGAGTTAATCAAGGTAAGTTAAGTAGAATAAGTTGAGTTAACCGGTTAGAGTTATCCAAGTGGATTTAATCGAGTAGAGTTGTCGAATATCACTTATTCGAAGTAGAGTTATCGAATATAGTGTATTCGAGAGAAGAGTAATCGAATATAGTTTATTCGAGTAGAGAAACCAAATGTTATTCATTTGAGAAGAGTTATCGAATATTATCTATTCGAAGAGTAGTTATCGAATATTGGTTATTCGAAGTTAGTTAATCCAAAGGAGTTATTCGAAGAGTTAATCCAAAGGAGTTATTCGAAGTTAGTTAATCCAAAGGAGTTATTCGAAGTTAGTTAATCCGAAGGAGTTAATCGAAGAGTTAATCCGAAGGAGTTAGTCGAAGAGTTAATCCAAAGGAGTTATTCGAAGTTAGTTAATCCAAAGGAGTTAGTCGAAGAGTTAATCCGAAGGAGTTATTCGAAGAGTTAATCCAAAGGAGTTATTCGAAGTTAGTTAATCCAAAGGAGTTATTCGAAGTTAGTTAATCCGAAGGAGTTAATCGAAGAGTAAATCCGAAGGAGTTAGTCGAAGAGTTAATCCAAAGGAGTTATTCAAAGTTAGTTAATCCAAAGGAGTTAGTCGAAGAGTTAATCCGAAGGAGTTAGTCGAAGAGTTAATCCGAAGGAGTTAGACGAAGAGTTAATCGAATATAGTTATTCGAAAGAAAGTGTTAATCGAATATAGTTTATTCTAGTAAAGTTAAAAGAGTTAATCGAATATAATTTATTCGAGTAGAGTTAGAGAAGTTAATCGAATATAGTTATTCGAATAGTGTTGGAGGAGATATCAAATATAGTTTATCCGATAGGAGTTAAGTGAATAGGGTTAATCAAGTAGAGTTAAGCAAATAGAGTTAATCCAATAGGGTCAGTCCACTAGGGTTAATTGGAAAGAGTAAATCGAATATAGTTATTCGACAGAAAGGTTAAGTAAGGAAGTTAGTTAAAGGAATTTAAAGCGAACTTTACCTATTTTCAAGGTTAGAAGTGTTGTTCAATTAAGGTCTGAGAGGTAGTTCTACCCCAACTTGATTGACTTCAGAATTGACAAAGGAATAGTTGTGGTTCGATAGAAAAGGTTGATTTGAAATATAGTTAAGTAATAAGCGATTAATGGATTAAGCGTAACGATGTTTATTACAACGTTCATTGGAAATCCGTAAATAAGTTTTGGAAATGTTTTCCAAATATAGTCAGATATGTTTTCTAAACATAGAAAATGAAATGTTTTCATGATAAGAATTTAAGAAATAGAGTTAAGCAAATTCAGGAACTGACTGGAGAGGGTAAGTTGAACGGTTTTCT
This sequence comes from Allium sativum, assembly GCA_030737875.1. Lineage (NCBI taxonomy): Eukaryota > Viridiplantae > Streptophyta > Magnoliopsida > Asparagales > Amaryllidaceae > Allium > Allium sativum. Next base: position 193,758,736 of record CM060910.1, on the reverse strand, counting down.
AAGTGACGATCGGATGTTGGTTTCGACCTTCCGGATTGATACTTAGACAATTGTTCTCATACTAGTTACAGTTAGGGACTGATAGTTGCGAAATAATAGTGATGTGAAAATAAGCTATGGAAATGTTTTCCAATGATTAATAACATATATTTTCTAAATATATGAAATAAGGAAATATGAACATATGATGATTGATCGATCGAATTTCCATTTGGAAATAAGATCGTTGTTTGTACACCGACATGTTTTCATTTGATAGTTGAATCACAGACTATCAAAGTTTTTACCATTTTAACGTTGTTAATATGGAGAGACCGGTTGGATTATTATCCAAAGAACCACTCTGTATTGGCATAAGCGTTGCGAGCAATATATGCCAAAGATAAATTGAAGACGGAGTAAAGTGCAAGGGCTGTTGTATAAGTCTTAGATAACAGTGACTAAGATGGATATACTGAATAGTGCCTTCGGTTTGTCCAGTCCCAGGACAACGTATATGGAAGAAGGTCTGACAGAGTATATCCAATGGATCGCGTAAGTTGATCTGTTCAAACGTATTCACGTTTGGTGGCGGAGGAATTTGTTTCTCTTAGCTATATACCCGTGTTATTTTTGTATAAGTCAATTTGTGATTTGGCGGGTATGACGATGTGGCATTCAAAGTGAATGGTGATCAGATGTTCTGAAGATAGACGTAGCTTCTAGCCTCACACCGGGAAGTAACAAAAGTTGGGCTAGGCAGCATGGCTAGTTGGGTCATCCCCAAGCAGGGTGTATTGTCACCGATCTAGGGAATATCCATATTTATACTTCTTTTTGATTCTGTATCTTAGAATGACGGTTTGATGGCCTATAACCGTGGTGGCAATATATTCGCGACACTCAAGCTAAATGAGTGAGCGGTCATGTGTGGCCGGGTTGCAAGAAGTTCTTGTTGAACCTGCAGTGTATCACCTCTAGAGTACACTGATCAGAAGGTGCTCCCATACCTTGTCTGTTGGAATCCATTCTCCGATAAGAGCCCTGCGGTTTATGATTTTATACTATGTACGTAGAACGTGAGATGCAAGCGTTTCTGCCAGTTGATATCTATTTGTACATAGACATTATTATAATATCAAAAGGTTTGATATAAAGATATTTTGGATTCTCATAAGGGAAAAACCCGTTCCGTTATGCGGCGTGGTCTTATGAGATATCGTTTACTTGTTCATATACATGTTTAAATTGTTTTACTCATACCAGTCCCATGACTGACCCGAAGTTTACTTTGTTGTTTTCCCTAAACTCTTGGGTGCCTAAATTTGTACGGGCAGTCAAGTAGTCGGGATTTACAGATATACTTGGAGAGCTTGGAGCAGGAGACTTCAAGATTTTATAGCTATAGTTATTTCCGCTGTGTTGTAAGTGTTGTACTCTGATAAGTGTTATTGTATATATATAACTGTTTACTTCAAGGCTATGTTATATATTATATGTTATTCGTTCCGCTGCGAGATTCGTGTTACTCTGATGATTCTGATGTTCTTCTTCTTCTATTCTATTAGTTCTATCTTTTCTTTCTCACCTTCTAAATTCTTTCACTAACGTCTCGGAATTTCCGACTCTCGAGGAGTCGGAAATTTCCAGCCGTTACATACTTATGCCAAATTTCACGGTTTATGATTATAACCAATTCAAGCTTTGCCTATTCTACCCAATCGTATCCCCAACGTATATAAACGTACTTCGTTCACAAGCATAAACAATTCAAGAGATAAAGGGGAATAACACCAAACATGTGATAGGAATATGTGACAATTCCAGCATCACTTGCATAATAAATAGGCTATAACATATCGCATGGTTTCAATACTAGCATGATGATAACTTGGCATAGTAATGGTTCCAACTTAGTTTAACATGATGATTTCAACTTTACATCATAGGCATAATAATCATTGCGGACATAATAATAATTTTATTACAAACATGAAACATTAAAGGCATGAAAATTCTAATAGGCATAGTGGATTCCAATTTAGCATTTTTAACATAATGATTCTCATCTAGCATTATAAACTTAATCAACTTTTCATCATAACCTAGCAATTCCCAATTTGTCATTAACATGATAGGTATATTAACATCACAGGCATAGTTCCATCAACATCATAGACATGGTTTAATTAGCATCATAGGCATGGTTTAATCAACATAAAGATTTCAATAAACATAGTGATTCCATGGACATGTATTAGTTCAACTTGCCATACAATTAAGCCCAAGTGATTCATAACAACATCAAAATCATGATAAGTTTAACTTGCAACGTTGACATAGCAATATCCCCAAATTATGATTCAAAGTTAAACAATATAAACATGGATTAATAATAGTTCCTAAATCCGGTTTCAATTCATGGCATGTCCATGTTATTTTAGCGTTTTTGCCTAAAAAGTGACATAGAACTTACAATATGAAGCAAGTAATCCAAATCAAAATTTCAAATCAAATAGCCCCAAATCCGTTGTTTAAAGCGTCGTAGTTGTTGTTGCTTCTAGTTGTAGCCTTCAAGATCCGTCCTTCGTCTTCTTTAATTTTGTTCTTTGTATTTATTTTATTTTTTTTAATTTAGAGCTCTAGGTTTAATGGCGGCGGCTTGAGGCTAAAATGAAATAGTATGATTTAGGCTAGGTCTTAGGTTCTTTTTATAGTGTTTTTGAGTTGATTCGGACCGTCGATGGAGCTTTGTTTAATAATAGCCGCTCGTTCAAAGGAGAGACCAACCAGGAGCTGACACCTAGCCCTAGTGACAAGGCAAGGCTCAGAAAATCGACAAAACACAGACTAGGCCAGCCAGGGTGGGCTGGGTTCGACCTGGCTCAGGGGCCAGGTCGACACCCCAGTCGACACCGTGTCGACTTGGCAGTCGACACGGGTTACCCAGATCGACGGCCCAGTCGACCTGGCTAGCCCCAGGTCGTCTGCCAAGTCGACCTGGGTGCCTTGGGCGGGAATTTTCCTGCCCTGGCCAATTGGGCCCGATTTTGAAATTTGAATTAGTTTTTCTGAGTTGTTTTGGTCTGTTTGAATTTTAAACTGAATTCTGAAACTTCCGGAGGCCATATCTTCTTCATACGGAGTCCGTTTTACGCAAACTCGGACTCTATCTCAAGCAGAATTCTGAGACGAACGCAATGGCATATCCCGTTTCCCTTAATTCTTTGATTTGAAATTAATTATACTTTAATTTGTGAATTTCACTGTTATAGAATACACGGGGTGTTACAATTCATGTAAGAATTCAGATTAGAAAAGAGAGAACATAGGTTAGAAGAGAGAAGAAGCCTAACCTTATTTTCTGGAATTAAGAAGTGGAGAGACAAAGTGGAGGCGTCGAATAGAATTAGGTGTAGAGTTTAGAGAGAGGCTAGGGGTCTTATTTATAGTTTCAAGTGTGTGGATATAGACCATAAGCTTAGCTAGATTTAATTTGAATAGTCCATTGTTGCAAAAGAAAAAAAATCCTTAAAAAACAAGGTTTTCCTCACCAATTTACGCCTAGGGAGGTCAACCCTCTCTATAGAAGGGAAGTCAACCCCCTACTGGTGTCAAGCCAGGGAATTTAATTCCCTATATGTTTCTTTTTATATTAATTATTCCATTAATTTAACTGATTACTTTCCATTTCTTGTTTACTCTTATCCCCTATGTATACAAATATCTACACATAAATTCAAATTCTTGTGGAATATTCTATTATGCCAATCTGTATTTATTTACGTTCTAGATTTATATTTAATCAGTTTGAATTTCAAACCTTGTGTGTAAACTATTTATGTATAACCTTTTTTATTATTATCTTCTTCATGTGGACCCTGTTTTCAGCAAACAAAATATGAAAACAAATCAGAATTTTGCTACGAACCTAACTACAATACTTTCGGGGCCTAATTCTTAAATTTCCAAAATTATTTTTTTCAACCCATAAATATGTTATTAATTTATTACTGATTATTATTATTTATATTTAATTTAATTATCTTATGTTTACTTAGGGTATATTTTATGGGGTCTTACGTAGAAGGTCTCATCTTAAGAAAAAATGTCATTATATTTGCTAAACTTTCCTTTACAGACTATTTAAGCTTCTCTTTCCTTAAAATCTGATGATTGCTTTTCTTAACGCTCTGTATAGGTTTGTTCCATGACCATTAGCTCGGTGGTAGAGGCAACATGTATTTCCTCCATAATTCATTTCCCTTAACTTCTTGGTACTTGGGAGGATTCCTTTTTCTTAAGGTACATTTGTCTATATTTTTAAGGCTGTTTAGGAGTTTTAGAGTTGCATACATTGTTCTCTTTATCGAATATTGATGGTACACCCCTTTTTTGTTTTACTTAAAAAAGGGCATACAAGTTTTTCGTTTTGAATCTCATTCCTTAGTTGGATAAGCCGATTATCTTCCTTTGTTAGAATTATTTCATGGGTGAAGAGGGGTTTTCATCCATTATGAGAGGAGTTTATACTCCAATTATCTTGGTCATATACCTCATTCCATGTTTATTGGGTTATTTTCAGTATTTCCACTTTAGAACTAAGTCATTCATAAGAGGTTTCAAATTTCATCGGATCAGTAAATTCATTCACAATGCTGGACTGGCCTTGTACTAGAACAGTTACTCTCTTCTTTTCTCTTAAAATCGACTTAGGTTCTCCCTATCATCCGAAGGGTCCTTTATTATAATCCATGGCATGCCTTCGGAATTGTATTATCCCTTTTGGAAATATATTTTTGTACCAAAAGCCCCCTATATCATTATATATCTTTGATTCATATTAAAGACCTACTTCTCTCGGTCTTTCCCAAGTTGGCATAAACTTATAATCCATATCAACTGGAACCCTCGAACAAGAATTTTGGAAGGTTATGGAGGATTTAAAGGGGCCGAAGGTTCAAGTCCTCCTCCTAGCACAAAAAATGTTAGCCAAATATACGATTAACACCCCCAAAAACAGAGCTTGACCATAGAATTCCCAATTTATGAAAAGAAAGAGCTTAAACCCGGGAATTGCTAGTGTTTCGAGATTCCTGTTGAAATGTTCCCGTAGGATGCTAAAGCTAAGTTCCCTATAGAAAGCAAAACTGGCCTTGAGTTTTCGTTTGAATTCTAAATGGAAGATTCATCCTTTCGTAATGTATTCCCTTAGAATTTCAATGGTGCAATGGAGAAATCTCCTTGGGTTTTGTCTGAAGCAATCATCAAATGATAGTTTTTCCTTAGTTTCTCAAATACCTAATTAGGAGATAGCCATGTTATCATAACCATAGACGAGCATATAAATCTAACATGTCATTAGATAAAAAGACTCAAACACAAACTTAGGGTTAATGCTACGGATGATAAACTGAGGAAAGGATCTTAAGGATAGTCATGAGTAAGGATATGAACATGATTCTTATTATCCATATAATCCATATGTCATACCTGCAATGTGGATAAATTATAACAATAATATACTTAATTGAACAAGATTTCTTATGATTACCTTAATTTCCATATATTTCCTCCTTATTGAACACATGCAATATTGCGTACTCTTTTTCACCAAATTGATTTACAAATTAGGGTTTTATCCATGATTTATGAGTACATGTTTTGGGAATCAACTGAATTTCCAGATCTTTGTCTTCTAGGGTACTGATATAGGTGCAGCTTGGCATCCCTTCGGATTTAGGTGCTTCATTAAGCCAACGCTTTTGAGGGTCACATGAAGGCTCCCTTGGCATCAACTAACCTTCTTCATTAGTATTTTCAGAATAGACCCCTTTTGTTTTGGTTTGAATAGTTGCAAGAAGCATAAGTGTATGCGATCTCTAGGCTTATTGTGGCAGCTATATTTAAATCAATATCTTGTTTTCATGTAGTCGATCTTCTTGTTAGGTCTGGATGCTCTTCCTCTAACATTCGACCCTTTTGGCGGGCTTCTCCTCTGTTATTTTCCTTTTCTCCTGATTCTATTGTGTGCTTTTGTATGTTTTCCTTCTGGCATCCTTGGGAGATGGACTTGTTTGTCAGTGCCTTTGCTCTTCTTTCAAAAGGTGAGTTTCCGGGATATGACATAATCCCCTTGCCCATTACGAACTTGCTTTTCAATGGCTCTTAGTTCGTTTTTTGTGTCTTCTGGTGCCTTTTCCTCAGTTTACTTCCGTCATTCCCTCTTACAGGGTCAGTAATCCTGATATCAAGGCCTTTTTAGTTAAATCGGAAGGGGGCTTTCAAGACGGAAACGAAATTCCCCCTTTCTTCCTTCTCATACTTCAAAAGGATAATGATGGAAGCTTGGTCTCCTCCTTCGAAATGTCGTTGGCTCTCACACTTCTTCACCTCGATCTTTACTCTTTACATGCCTTGGTTATTTTTTAAGGTAACACATTTTAAAAGGAAAATGAGTGATACTTTAAATGATGCTTAAAAATTAAATGAATAATGGTATTTCAAATTTTCCAAAGAATTGTAATTATTTTTAAATGTATGTGGATGGTACATGTACATGTCCTAAAACCTAACTTGTTATATTAATTATAACAAGTAATAATTCATTTTACTGTGTATGTTTTTGAAAATAAATAAAAAGATAATGATTATAAAAAGGAATAGCATGTGACATAAATAAGTTTTAATAAATATTTTATAATTAAAAATGAAAAATAAAAAGGATGATTTAACATATAACTTACTAAAAAAGTAGGTAAGCAAAATAGTACATGAATTTAGTGCTTGGTACTTTAGTTTGTTTTTTATATCTGATAATTTAAAATTAGATTTATTTATTTAAATATAATTCAGAAAAGAAGCTTAGTAAAGAGGCCAAAGTAGACATGAAAGGAATTACGATAATAAAATAAGGGTACTAATGTAAGAAATGGTGTACTACTTCATAATTAAAAACGATTACAATAAGATGATGTGCATGTTTTAAAGTGGAATATAACTTTCTTCCTCATTTAATATATCTTCTACTTTGTTTTATTTTGTTCATTAGAAAGCAACTTCATATCCAAACCTCAAGTTCATTTTCTTAAGAGAAAATAAGAAAGGGAAAATTAAATAAAAAGAGAAGTGAAACAAGAAATCAAAAGTGGATAAACAAAAAAAGTTTTCAAAGCATAAATTTTAAAAGTAACGTCTAGGTTTAAGGTGAGAACTCATCTTGATTATAACTTCGAAAATTGTAATGTCTAGGTTTAAGGTGAGAACTCATCTTGATTATAAGTTCGAAAATTGTAATGCAAGTTTAAAAGGCTATGCAAGTTCAATCCTTGTCATTTCATGCGTTTTTATTTAAGGAAATTGTGATTTGAGATGCTAATGTACATATTCATCTAAATAAGTTATTTATATCCTTTGTTGTCTTAGTTCTGATCATTGTTAAGAATTATAGATTTATGATATTTAATCTTCAAATTTCTTAGGTATAGATATTGCATGTTATAATATTTGGATGACCATTCAAAAATTTGCTAATATATACTACAAAAACTTTAGGAAATTGGAAATTGTGAATATTACCCTCTGTTTAAACTGTAAAACCATAATCCATTAATTTTCCAAACATTTGTTAACTAGTAGGGTTGTATGATCTTAAATCTTGTCCATGATCATATGTTTGAATGTATTTAAATTTGTGAAAATCTTGTACGTTGATACTTAAAACTTGTTTGCTAGAACAAGAAAAGAAATTCTAGAAATGGTCAAATACAGGGAAACTAGCTTTCTTTAAACCAATGTATATATTTCCTGGCATTCAAAAATCGATACCACCTGGAAACTTGTGATAGTACATTTAACTTGAATATAAGAAATTAAAACGACTGTCTAACCAAAAATTTATTTGATTTGAAATATTATCATGAAATCAGTTAATAAATATTAAATAAAATGTTTAAATGGTTGCTTTTAAAATTTGAATATTTTATATGAAATTAGTTTAGAGAACCAATTACGACAATAACGACTTTTGTTTCATTGAGTGTAACGACTTGAGAATTTTTAACAATTTAAACTAATTATTTGACTTATAAATTTAAAATTCAATTTATTTTGAAGTATAAGGAATATAAGAATTCAATTTCTGAATATAAATTTAAAATATGTATATCTAATATTAATAATATTAAAATTTAAAATGATTATATATTTCGAAACTCATTATTTTTCAAACTGATGTGAAATCGGTATTAATCAAACATTGAAAATATTGATTCTTAAAAGTGTAATGTTTTGCACAAAATTGATGTGGAGAACTATATAACGAAAATGTCGAAGTTTATTCTGCTAAAATCCAATTTCGCTTACTCTGTTTAATCGGTTTATACGATTGATTTACGATAGCGACAGCGATATAGCGTAACTAATGTTAAAAATTAAAATTTGAATTAAATGAAATTTGAGATACGTTCAACTAAACATAATGGAGGAATTCTCACTACTGTCTTCTCTTTTCTTCTTAATAAATAAAAATCTATAACTTTGCAACCATGGCTTCCTTGAAAGTAAATAATAACCCAATCTTTTGATGATAATCTTGATCATTTTGGGGCTCCTCTTCCCCATCCATCTCCCTCCACCCTCCTCCTAATCCTAACAATCGGCTCCTATCTACATCCCTGATAAGGATGGCTTTACTTTAGTTCAGTATTGCAAGAAATCTTCGCGATCAAATCAGAAAACTATTGGATTCGCTTAATCACCGCGGCGTAGGAAAATTTTAGGCATACCCACACAAAACCAGCCCAAAGACAGATTACTCTGCTAGAGTTAGCCAAAATCTTCCCAAGAACCATGTCAGATCTTCTACTGATAATGGTTTTTCTACAAGAAAAAGTATGGAAAATGAAAATGCCGCTAATAAATCCTATTCCTAGGCAGATATGGAAAAAAAGGGCATGCAAAGATCTAACTTTGATCTAAGTTATATAGGACCAATCTCCATCAACAATAAGAAAATGATTGCAGTGAAAAAGGAGACTCACAAAAGGATGGAAAACAAATGGATGTTTTAGTTATTGCCTATGTGTTTGGCACAAGGCCTCACTATCATCATTTCAGGGCGTATGTTTCGTGTACTTGGAATCCCTCAGTGACATTTGACATTCACATGCGTGGTAATTGGTTTTTCATGTTATGTTTTCTAACTTTGAAGACTGTGAAAGACTTTTAAAAGGGGGACCTTGCTTCATCAATGGAAAACTTGTCATTCTTAAAAAATGGACTAAAAGCCTCGTTCTTGATAAAGTTTTACCATGCACTATGCCGATCTGGATAAGGCTACCTGAGCTAAACCTTTGACCGTGGGACAAAGAGGCTTTTAATGCAATAGCTAGTGTAGTGGGCATCCCATTAAAGTTGGATGAACCAACAGCAAAGGAAACAAGGCTTAGTTATGTGTGTATCCTCATTGGAATAGTTGCAGACGCTGAATTACCTAATGAGGCATATATAACAATGCATGATGGAGAAATCATCATTTATGCAACCTTAAAACTCAATAAGAATCAAATAACCTTGAAAGAAATATAACCTTGAAGGAAAAATGTATGTCTTTCAAATACATATAATGAAGGTTAAAAGTATAGAAAATATTTCTAAAAATATTAACTAAAAGACAAAAAGTAAGATACAAAAATTAAGAAATTATGGGTAATATAAAGTATTACTATTTAGCAAATATTTTAGCTAGCAATTACTGACCTGGCTATAATTTAAACTGTAAACACAAATGTCCAACGAAAATATGACAAACTATGGAAAAAGGAACTATCATTTTGCTGTATTAAACTGTGTAAAGTTGGCCCAAAAAAGAGATACTACACAAATAACGTTTTACTACATAGGTAACTGGGTGCTACTAAAGTCAATTTCTGATATTTTATACTGCTAGTAGGATGATACTCTAACCATAATGCCTCTACCAATAAGTGTAAACACTAAATCAAATATAGAAAATCAACTTGGCACTATTAATTCCTTTCCAAAAATCAATAGTAATTCCCTCAAACAAAAAAATCACATGTTTTGCAATCAACCTATTCTCGTGCAAACTTCAAAACACAAATTATGCCAAAGTTCACCTGCAATATTAACTAAGCTTTTCCATGCTAAGCCCTACATCGCCACCCGAAACAAAAAATTAGCATTCCCACTAATATTAAGTCACGCTGAATAGTGTTTAGACTTAAAAAAATGAGAGCGAAGCTTACATCAATCGCATACCTGATCAATAGTTGAATGAACTCAAAGCAACGAATTTAAGGAACATGAGAAATTCACAAACTCGAATTATGCTTTAATGGTTTGGGGTTGATTTATTAGAAAAAATGGTTTATATCTGGGGTTCCAAGCAGCTGTGAAGGCGACAACAATTTTCTTTTCTAGAGTTCGGGCAGAGACGTATTGGAAAGTCGGAAGGATGTGAAGTTACTTGAAGTCTGTTGAATCACTGGAAGGAGTATCATTTTAGTTTGGTAGAGAAGTGGAGAAAGAAAATTAAGAAAATTCTTTACGGAACATAGCGACGATTAGGCTTTCAAAACAGCTGACACAACTAAAAATAGCGTTGTTATTGACACTCGAACTATTATTAAAGGGAGGTCATTTTTTAAAAATATTCTATTTTTAAAAAAATTGTTAAAGGGCTACACAATCATATTATTTCACACTACGCAATATTCCCGGATTGCCCCTTCAAATTAGATTAAAAAACTTATTCGACAAGCGAAACCGAATTAAAATAAACAGTTCAGTATTACTACCTCGAATGCAACACATAATCAATTATGTATGTATTCAACAGTGTTATGTCGAAAATTAATAATCATTTCAGTGCATTATTTCTTTTGTAGTTATAAAATTCGGCATAATTATGTCAAAAAAAAAGTTTGATCTTATTCCTCTAAAAACGCTTATTCTTTAGGATTTAAAAAAAAAATCAATACATGCGAATTAAACAAAAAAAATTACTATGAGCCTTGCAATATTTGTTAAGGTAAATTTAATTTAATTTGTTTTGGGGCTAAATGGGTAATAAGGTAAAATTACATTTATTTGTTAAGGGACTACTTTCCTCATTGGTACCCCCTTAACTTTTTTTGAAAAAATAAAAAAACGGACGCCCCTTAACAATATTTGGAGTGTCAATAACAATGCCCTAAAACAAATGTCCGAAAGTGACCCGAGAGGCAAGGAAATCATACTCAATTTGTATAGCGAGATGCATGCCATGACTTTCAACTAATGGACAACAATTTGCTATGAATATTTTTCTTATAACATGGTTTAGATATAACTCAGTTCATGTTTATACTCAGCTAAAAGTATTCATGAGGCAGTGCATGCATTCATTATTACCAATTGTTTCTTTAAATTTGAACGCAGTATTTAACCTGAAAGTTGCCATAATGGACGTCCTACCAATATAAAAAAATTAAGCTGCTATGTTTAACGCGGCAAGGATATATTTAAATGTGATTACAAAACTTTACGTACTAATCCGAATAATTGATTGTATATTGCCGCCAAAGCTCATACCCACAAACTCTGAATATTTCAGTGAGACGAACCAAAATAGAAAAATCATGCAAAAATACAATTTGTAACACCAGTTGGTTCTGATTTTCATCAATGAAAATCTGTGTTTTGTTCACACTATCCTAGAAAGTGTAAACAAACTTGAACTCGTTAGACCATGCATGTTTAATGCTTTCCCAAACAAATCGTACTACCTTTATTTATTACACACATTTGTGTTTAGCATGTCCGTGTGTATTTGCCTGCACATAACAATATATCAAAGTTCCATGTGTATTTAAAACTAACATTAAGTCACTTAACAATGAGTTGGACTGAAACCAGTTTCCAGAAACTAATGAATTAGCAAACAATGTCTAGATCTTCGTTGGAAACATATACAGTCTTCGATTGTTTTCGATCTATGCCTGCAATATTTCCAAATCCAAGACACACTCGATTCAGAAGTTTGAGTTGAGTAAAATATGGATTGAAGACAGTGCCTATAAAGTAAAAGGTTTATGCACCTCTCTTAAAATCTACATGAAAAGAATTACGTGATTTTTATTTACATGCATCAAAAATCTAATTATTATGAGTAAAAAGACAGAATAAAAATATCAACTAACTTAACCATAAAATGATTTTACTTCCATTTGCAGGATTGGCTAACAGGTTTATATTTCATTGGATGTTGGTGATACTCTTTGTGCCCCAGTCACAAAATGATTTTACTTTCAGTTGTCATTGAGCGAGCGAGTAACTGAGAAGGAGTGCATATCAAGATCAACGTGGAGGTAGAATTCAAAAGTTTTTGCAGTAATTAAAATAATTAGGAATTAGGCGAGGAATATATCAACTTAACAACTTTTGTGAATGTAGAAATTAGCTCAAAAATTCATAATGAAGCACAATTTCAGTACTTGAAGTATAAAATCTAGTCCGAAATGAAGTGAAAATTAAAAACCCAAGCAAATTATCAAAAGAAAACTAAATGCTAATGAGAAAATAAGCTTCGTTTATTCTGGGTAATTGTTAATGGCGTCTAGGAAAATTTCTGTCGCCTCTTCCAGCCATTCGCAGAACAACTTCAGGTTCAGGTAATTGTTAACTGAGTTCTTCAACTGGTTGTTCTGCCCTGGTTGGAAGCCGGGTCACTATTGTGGAGTAAGTAACGCAGTATTTCGACAATTAGGTCACATATGTAAAATAAATTGTGTTGTGCTATTTTGATGTAAAACCTAATTAAAGTGATCTAATTTTCGATTAGAATTAATATGCTTAAAGTTTAAGTTATCATGGGCCTAATGTGCAGATACCGGGGCATTTTATAATTTGTTGAAGGGCCGAATTACAAAATGCCAACTTTATAAATAAAGGGTTATGGTCCCCGAATTACACAAGCCTTAGCAACTCTCTAACCTCTTCTATGGAGAGCTGAATCTAATCTAAGTTTTGTGTCAATTTGGAAGACCGAACCAAAATCTTCTTCTTCTACAACATATAATCTTCTCTATGACAATCAATTATGGAATTCAGGTACAACAATAATTAGATACAGATTCAGGTACGCTTCCGCTAATCAAGTTATTTATTTTCTGATTTGTTCTCAATTAAATCAATATGGTTACATATTTGGATCTAGGGTTTCATGATTGTCTGCTGTTAATATATATTGAAATTCTAATAAGTGGTATCAGAGCCAACCATTATTGATTCTATTGGGAAATTTTGTTTTTTTTTTCTTTTATACATGTTGTTTTGCCATTTCAGAACAAAGGTTGAATTGTGTTTTCAATTCATACGGTTTATATGTTATGTTTTCATTTCACAACAGGTTGACTTTATTTACTGCGGCTAATAATATTAAAAAAAAAAAGTTTTTTTTTTTAGTTTAAGTTTTAGATCTATATTGATTCAGATCTATTATCTCCTTCACGTTCTTTCATTGGTTCTATGGATCCAACATGAATAATGTTAATATAACATAGTTTGTCAATATGTTAATTCAACGGGTTCTGGTTTTTTGTTTAAAAATATATCAAAAACATACGTTTATTACGTCTAGTTATAAGTTGCATTCTGCAGCCGCCGGTCTATTATTATATACTTATGGTGTCATATATTATACTATATTATTTGTTTTGACCAAGTCTTGAACCCGTTTTATGCATAAAGTTTTGGAAGCTCTAATGAGCGAATCTCATGCTATCCTTACGGGCGTAAAAAAAAAAGAAGTTTTTTTTATATACCATGTGCACTGTTTGGAACAATTATTACTTATTGTATGGATGTAGGACATGCCACATTAACTTATTTGTCATATAATGTTTCATGGCATGTGTATGATGTTTCGGTAACCTGTCATGATGCTTTTATTTTATGCCTTTTGGGTTTGGTTTATAATATTTTGCATTTGTGTTGCTTAATCTAATTAGCTATCATGTTTGAATCTTTGATCATCCTACATTTTAGGATGATGATTAGTAGGTTACTTTATTATGGTCAAACTACAGTAACTTCTACGGTTTAAAAAAAAAAGTTTTTTTTTTTTTTTTTTTGTGGTTCGGTTGACAGTATACAAAAAAAAAACACATGTTATATTATGCTTCGGATATACATCATGGTTACTTCAGTCATTCAGGTTATTCAGTATGATATTTATTATGTCATTTACACGTAATTTTATGTGGTGATTGATCATGACATTCATCTATGATATCGTGATTTATTTATGATGTCTTATATCATATTTATTAAGGAAATGTCATGAATGTAACTACATACCTAAAGCAACAGATTATGACAACTATGACTAAAACTTGTTATGCTATTATTATAATTTTGAGTTTTTCAGATGTCATATAGACCTAAAGCATTGAGAGTGTTTTATAACACTCAAAATATATTGTACATATATTAAGGATAAATTCAAATATAATTTTGGCGTCTCTTTACAGCTGTAAATATTTTACATTAGTAGTGAATTAACTTTAAAATAATATGTCACCAAAGTGACCTCTATATTTTGGTGGTTCATGAAAATGTTTAATATTTGTGTGTAGTTATTCATGTGAATATCAGTCGGTCCAAAGGAAGACTAATGTTTGGCCGAATCACTTACACATGTGTGATGATAAATACGTGACAATTATAAGGTTTTTCGAGTGAATAATTAATCGGCCCAAAGGAAGGTTGTTATTTGACTTGAATTTATTGTCAGTGTTTGATCATTACAACAAGAGTACCACTTACAGTTAATATTACTGTCCAAAGACTTGATATTAATGTGTACTAGGTATCTTGAGAAGAGACTTACCAATTATTTGAATTTACTATGGTTGATATTTGGCTATGAGCATATACGGTCAATCTTCATTTTATTTTTGTCCATTTTCAGCTAATTTAACTGAATTATCTGTCAGTTTAAAGAATATTTCCATCTTGTTTTGGGATAAATATAAGGATTTGTATGAGAGCATGTTATTTGTTCTTGACTTTATAGATTTAACTCTTGTAACTAAGAGGGTTACAGCCAACCCTACTACGGTTAAATATTCTTATAATGTTATGAAGTATATTGAAAGGTGATAGAATTCAAAGGCAAGAGTTAAATGATCATTAAGTAAATACTTCAGAAGTTTTCAAGGATGTGCTTATAATGCTAGAGGTACCGATAATTAATTTTGTATAAGTTATCTACTGAGAATGGAAACGGTTTTTTTTGTGAAAACAGTAAGGGAAAGCAAGCACTCTTTGTGGTGCTTGATTACATAAAGTCAAAGTAAAAGAAATATAAATGAGTACTATACGGAAAAAAATATTACTTCAAAAGCTAAAGATGCTCAAGTTATTGTTTTTTTTGGTGCTATCTTCAGTATATTCATTTAAAGATTAAAATTATTTTATGAATAATATGTTATTTTATTGGGCTAATTTAGGCTTTGGTAATTAAAATAGAGATTGAAGTTTTTATGATTGAAAAGTACTCATTTGATATACATTGTAAATAAATGTATGAATAAGGATTAAGAAGTCGCTAAAGATCTCAAAGAAAAGAAATAACATAAGGATGTATTTATAGTTATTTCTTTATTGGGATATACAGACATATAAAGTTATTATTGAGATTTAAGTCAAACTGTTTGAATTTATTCGATATTTTTTATGCTGTGATTTAGACAGATTTCGGTTTTATATTTCTAATATGAACATATTCATCAAGTAATAATAGTGTTGATATATGAATAAATTCAAAATTTTATGTAATTGAAGCTCTTAATGTCTGATATATAAGTTATGGCTACTTATGCTAAATAGCTTGTAATGATATCTCAAATCTTGTTTTGGTGATTAATATAATTATTTGTTTCAGTTTACTAAGGAGTTATAGATTGAGATATCATAAAAATAGAAAATACTTTATTGATACTCTAAGCGATTTAAAGTTTATAATTTTTTTTATGAACCCACACTAAGGAAAACTTTTAAAGCGGGAAATGCAATAGTTTTTTTTTTTTTTTTTTTTTTTTTGAGGATGTTGAGTTTGGGGGGAGAAATAAAGTAATACCATTGTCTTTAAAGAGAATCATTATCTTTGATTCAACTGCGGTTACTTCTTCACTTAAAGTTTAAGATTTGTTTTCTTTTATTAAGAAGAAGTAAATTAAGAACCATAATAAGACGATGTTGAAGATAATTTTTCTTTAAGCTAAGGATATTGCTTCAAGAAAACAAACTCAACAACCTCAAAGATGCAAGATCTCTAAGGAAATCCACGTAAATGGGAAGAAATGCTATTTAAGGTTATTGTGTAGTATTTCTTCATAAAGATAAATAATGGATTGATAAAGATGATGCTACGGACTTACATCAATCCACGTAAGGTACTAATTTAAAATGTGGATTTAAGAAATGAACATATAGTATAAATCTATATGGATAATAAAGTTTGAAATTTCCCTCTAACTTAAGTAATAAGATCATTGGTTATGAATAACTATTCAAAGCCAAAAAGGGATCAAGTGGGTAATATTGAATTTTATAGGGCACTTTTATTGAAATCGCTATTATTAAAAGGAATTTTTGTTTTCTTTTAAGAATGTTTCATTTTGGACTTAGTAAATGATTATGAATCGATCACATTGGAGCTTACTACAGTTTGTACTTTTGAGCATTATCTGATGGAGATTAAAGTTATGTTTCTCAATGGAGACATTGGTGAAACTACTTAAGAAACTCATTTATGGATTAGTCTTTTGTATTTGGGATTCAAATACACCATTATTGTTCATGGGGTGATATTTTGGATTATTACAAAAGAATTAGAAAGATAAATGCTTCAAAGGTTAAGTATGTAAACTACGATTCAGTTGATTTTCTTTTACCAAAACAGATAAATGTTGCCATCCTTGAAACTAAAGAAACGCAAAAGATTTTTCATGCATTTGCAGTTTGAATTCCAATGCATACTAATGTATATACACATATGGATATGCGTGTATTATTTGGCAGATACCTTACTGATATTAAAAGTGGATCACTGATTTAGTAGCCAAAATAGTTATGAGATATCTTTAAGGAATAAAATAAAAGATCATATGCTCATAGATAAAAGATCGGATCGGTTGGAGATCATAAAGAATTATGATCCAGATATTTTGGATGTCATTACTGTAAAAGATCCACTTCTAGCAATGATAATATATTTTATGGGTGAAACTACATAAGGGAAAAGTGTCACTTAGGCACTTATAGCTTTCACCACTTTGAAAATATCGTCTTTGGTTAATTATAAGACATCCAAATATGGAAAATAATAATGAAATTTTGTCACAAGACTCCAGTTATTGATAAAGAATTGAAAGACCAAGTAATATTGTGACAGTAAAGTATATATTATTTTCCAATAAGGGAAGAGTGCAAAATATATTGTAAATCATAGAGCATATTTAGACAAACTCCATTATGGCGGATCCGCTTACCAAAAGACTATCACCTAAGGTCTTTCATGAGCATATAGCTCAATTGGTGTAACTTTTATGTAAGGATATTCTGGTTCAGGGGAAGTTTGTATTTGGTATTATCGTATGACTCACTGCTCTATGTTTCGGTTACAGATATATGTAAATCAAGTTCTTTTTCTGATCAGAAATAAAGTAATGAATTTTTCTTTGCACTCAGGTTGTTTAAATATTAAACAATTGATCTCACTAAAGAAGGACCAGTTGGAAATAGACATGTATAGATCACATTTCATGTAATTTCCATGCTACGCATCCATGATTGATCTATGTCATTTGACTGTATTGATATATGTGACCATTGATGGGTTTAGTTACGATAAATGTAACGAATGCCGCTTTGATCCTTTGTCATTGCAATTAATGGACGAGATTGTTTTAGATACACCATATGTTATAAATAGCAAATTTTGGAGCTCATAAAGTTAAACACATTTTAAGGTTATTTCATATGTGGCCCAGGGGGAGATTGTTGGAATATTTCGACAATTGGGTCACATATGTAAAATAAAATGTGTTGTGCTATTTTGGTGTAAAGCCTAATTAAAGTGATCTAATTTTCGATTAGAATTAATAGGCTTAAAGTTTAAGTTATCATGGGCCTAATGTGTAGATAACGGGGCATTTTATAATTTGTTGAAGGGCCGAATTACAAAATGCCAACTTTATAAATAAAGGGTTATGGTCCCCGAATTACACAAGCCTTAGCAACTCTCTAACCTCTTCTATGGAGAGCTGAATCTAATCTAAGTTTTGTGTCAATTTGGAAGACCGAACCAAATTCTTCTTCTTCTACAACATATAATCTTCTCTGTGGCAATCAATTATGGAATTCAGGTACAACAATAATTAGATACAGATTCAGGTACGCTTCCGCTAATCAAGTTATTTATTTTCTGATTTGTTCTCAATTAAATCAATATGGTTACATATTTGGATCTAGGGTTTCACGATTGGATATTGTTAAAGTATACTGAAATCCTAACAAGTAACTCAACAGAATTTAAAGTAAACTAAAACATAGAAAAATATCAATATTCTAACGTTAGTATAATGGTATTCAAAAGCCAATCACAAGTTTATCAGTTCACCTACAACCCTAAACAGAAAATTTATAACTATCATCTTTGTTTTTATTTTGAAAATTCTACAAATAAATGTAAGATTTTTGTATTAATTTAAACAACAAAAACTATAATAAGTTCACAAAAGATAATCGAGATAAAAATGGTATTATACATCATTAATTATACTCCACTTGACTTGCAAAGTCTTAGTGACAGAATCTATCAGTTGACACGCTAAAGTTCCAAATATAAGTACCAACGAATACATGAAACATCACAAAAATCAATTTGTCAAGTCATAAATAAACAATAACACCTCGGTTATGCATGATTCGAACAGGTTTATTATATAATCGTTTCAATGGATAACCAATAGTTTATATCATCTTACATATAGTTCATTTTAACACAAACTTGTTATCTTATATTCACAGTTAAAAATCAACTCAATGGAGCATGAACATCAGTCAGAGCAAGCGTTTGTAATATCAGGTTTGCTTTATAATATTAGTGCTATACACAATTCCCTAATTTAAAATCAGACGCACTTTTAACTGCAAATAGGAAGGAAACTGTAAACTTTCTCATCAGCAGCAAATCATTCTAGTAGTCCTAATTAATTCACACATGGAAGGTAGAAAAAAAAACTTAATAGAGGACGGAATAAAGTGACAAAGGACATTACCTTAGCACAATGATCGGTAGATCCATGGGAGAAGTTTTGACAAATTGACAGTGGGAAGGCAGGAGAAAGAATGCGGGTAAATGATCGGGTACACATATGTTGGAAAGCTTCAAATGTTGCTATTAATATAAAATGATCGTAGAGTCACCCTAAGACGCTACCGAATTTATTTAGAGCTATAGATAGAAAAACTGAGACGAATAGATTGCGCAAAGGAATATATGAAATGCAAAGGGGAAACGACAGGGAGTAGGCATGCTTGCAAACCAATTATCTGAAGGGTGAACCGAATAGCCCCAAATTGATTAAGGGTTTTAGATAGAATAAATAAGTGGACGATGAAGGAAAAGCAGAGTTGTACTGCATATTGCAAATTGTGTATGTAGAAATGGTATCAGGGCATCGGGAAGGAAGGAGGTGGAAGACAAGACGAAAGCGATCTGCGCGAAGGTGGTTAAAAAGGTGGATGAGAACCACAAATAGAAAACATGATGAAAATGTTATACAGGGAAAAAAGTAGAGACGGTTTGGTAAACAAATACACATGTAATGCTCACATGTAGTCCTAGCGGAAATCGAAGGGGGTTTGAGAGCCATCTAAAAACAACTCATCTTTGATAGTAAAGTACAGATTCATGCGAACTCTCTTCCTTTTCTCCTTTTCAAGAAAAGAAAATAGATATGTACGCAAAGTCCTTCCTTTTTCCCATGCATCGCCAAAACCCAAATCTCTATAGCATTTTCTCTTCCCCTACAATCGCCTCCATCAAAGCAACCATGACCACACAAGTACCTCCACCTCTGTCTGGCCCCTATAGCCAACTGCACCATTCTACGAGGCTATCCACCCACCTCCCATGCGCATTTTCCTCCGATCTTCCTTCTTCCTCCGGTCATGACCTGCAGTCTAGTCAGTGTATGTGTCATCCTCCTTGGGCACTGCCTACGATGACTCCGACCCATTGCAGCAGCCCGCCTAACACCCCTCCAACCTACAACACTCTCTCTGCCTCTGTTGTAGCAAACCTATGGTCGTCTAAGCCTTCAACGCCATGCGCCGATCGAGTTCTGCCTCCCTCCACCCACTCGTGCTCCTGCGTAGTTTCCCTCCGGCCACCCTACTCCAAACGCATCATTAAACCCAAACCCTTAGCTGCTTGTATAGCTCCTCTTCCGTGTTTAAAAAGAAATAATAATAATACAAAATATGTGTGCTCTGCCTTGTATTTGTATATGGTGTAATTCCTTCGCTATTGAGTTTGTGACTGTTTACACTAATCTGTCGCATTATTGTTGTACCTGATCATTTAAGCATGTTTTGGAATTTGGGACTTTGTGGCATTTGAGTTTGTGGTTGCTGAGATAGTCACTGCTTAGCTTTATCGTTGTCATGCCTTATTCTATGTTATGTCGGAGTTTTCATTTGTATCTGTGTTTGTGTATCATTCTATGTCGTAGCACAATTCTGATACCATGGAAGGTAAGTAATCACTCACGGTTAATGTTCTTATGATTAAGTAAATTAATATTGCTTGAATTGTTGATACGATCATGCCATTATTGATATATGACACTATTATGCTTTGCTATGTTGATAGACATATAAAACATGTCATGTTATACAATGTTTGATATGTGCACATGAATTTGTAAGATATATTGGTTATGATTTATTATCACACTGCAAGTTTCCAATGATATAATATGTTAGATAGGAAAATCAATATGTATTGAAATGATACATACCCAAATGATTATGTTATTTGTGAAACAATTTTGACACCGATTTGGAATACGAGTTGAAATGATACATATCTGCTTATTAAATCACAATGGGTTGAAATGACATACACTAATATCACTTGATCATAGGATAGAAAAATTTATCCAGACACTATTGGTCAATAAAACTATTTTCCAAAATTTTACAAATATGTTTTAATTACATAAACTGACTTAAAAATTTTAAATTTTAAATTATTGTTTGAAATACTTAAGTTAAATTTATGAATTTAAGTTGGATTAATTTAATGAAAAGATTAATATGATTTCATATTTAAATTTAAAATTTCATTTAGCTTTATAAGATATAATTTAAACTAATTTAATATAATATAAACTTAGTTTAATATAAAAAATTAATTTTTAATTTAATATAAAGATCTATTTAGTTTTAAAGATTTACTTTAAAGATATAATTTAATATTGTAATTTAAAAAAAGATTTAATTGTTTAACTTAATTGAATAAAAAAATTGGATATAATGTAAAAAAAAAAAATATTTGAAATTATTATTAAGATTTCATTTAAAAGATAAATTTGAAATGCTAAGAATTTGATCGAAGTAATAATATTGGACAATTTAAATTCAAAAGCTATTATGAAAAAAAATGGAGCAACATGAAGCTGGAAATGAATTTAGATTTTTAGTTTCAAAACCAAATTGAAGTAATGTTTTAGAATTGTAATCTAATTTGTAGACTAATTTAAGCATTTCATTTAAAATTAGAAATTCGTACTGTTTTGAGCTTATTGATTTGAATTGAAATTTTGAAGTCTGAATTAATGTTTAGTCGAATTTACTCTCATTTAATCAGCAATAGATTATTATATTTAAATTACTTTAAATTAGTATTATTTTTATATTAAACTATTTTTCTTTAATTATTCATAACTATCATATGTATTTTATAATATTTTATGAATTTTGTTTTCAAATATTGTTCAACTATTAAATTTCAAAACTATTTTTTATATGTTAACTATTATATATTTTTATAACTATTTATAAAATTAACTATTATATATTTTGACTATTTTATATTAAAAAGTACTATTTTTAAATAAAATTCTAACTCCAATCCTGGCTATTTAAAGTCCATTATGTTTAAATAAAAAGATTTCACAGAATAAAAATATTTGAATTTTAATAATGAACTATTTTATAATATCAGATTTGGAATTTGAAACTGAATCAAATATTTAGTTGATTTAAGTAAATGATAATAAAATAAATGCTTAAAGTTAATTATTTTACAACATTGAAATATGATTTTAAATATAAATGACCACTATGTGAAATAAGCATTTGGTCATTAAAGAGACCGAGACCGGATATTGGCATACTCTCTGTTAATACCGTGAACCCCTTGAACAACTGCATGTGGTGGATGAATCCAAAATAAAGTAGGATGATTTGGAGAACGCTACTAGAATAAAGGAAGAGAACTATAACGGACAACCTTGACTTTCGACTCATAATTAAAACAATTAACACCGGAGCTACGCCAAGGCCAATTTGGGTCACTTCCCCGATCAGAAATACTTCTTCGTTTATTATCCCAATTCATCAATTTTATTTCAATTGATCTACATTCTCAATTTATGAGAGTGTCGTTTCAGGTGGGCGTTAGTTATATGTTATGCGTTACCACCATTCCAGCTCTATGAACGAAGGAGTCATACATTTGGTATTGCCTATTGTGCCTTATTATATTTATCCTAATTGAACCCACTACGACTTTGATTTTGTTTTGTTTTCTATGGAGTGCCCTCTGAAAGCACTGTATGGTGAATTTACCATGTTGTATAGACTATAATGCTTATAAAAGTGTGTTACGGGGGATTGGGTGACGCCTTAATACTATTTTCAATAGTATATCACCGTAGACATTATTATAATAGCATATAATATTATATGTATACAGTTTAACAGATTCTTAAAGGATAGTGATCTCAAACATCATTTAAATTACTTGTACCTTTCAGAACTGCAGACTTGCTAAAGACCTTATCCCTATCTGTTTACCTATTTTAGTTATTTCCTTGTGTGTTAGAAATCCTACGTTTTAGACTTCTGATGTATATGTTTTTATTTGTAACCCTGATGTATATTTATTTGTAGCTTCATGACCCAATATTATATCATTCATTCTGTTGTGAGATATTGTATTATTCTGCGAATCTATGATTTGATTAGTATTAAACATCGTAGTAATAACAATCTTCCATTTTAGATCATTCGAGTTAGACAAGTCTTGTTTATTTGTCGACTTGAATCGCTCGAAAAGGCGGGTTGTAATAGAGAGTTTCAATTTCACTTACTCTACTTACATCGATTCATGCAATTGATTTATTATAGCGACAACCAATACAACGATTTTTCATGTGAACGTTATAACATCAGTTTATATTGTACTATCCCCTATGTATCGACAAACTGAACTCACCGATATTCTGTTTTGTGTGTCTGAAATCTTAGTTTGAAATGCATGATGTTTTGATTCTAGGCTGAAGGTGCTTGCGTTATCGGAACTTTTTTTATTACATGGCCTATGTAATTGTGGTTTTGCCAAATCTTATGCTTTTTCAAATCCCTAACATATAACCAAAAATAAGATATATACATATATAAGAAGAGTTTCAGGGCACTCCTATTTTATATCACCCCTTTTGCACCTTAAATGAGTCACTCATTTATAATAAAATATATCGGTGGGGGACGAGAGTTAGTGGAGGAGAGAGAAACCGGGACTTGGTGGAAATTAGGGGGCTAAAAGCGTGTTGCCCTGTTTAGGATAGATCAAGAGTAACCCCAAACATTGCAACAGCCCTTTAGACCCTTCCACCACATCCCGGTTTCTCTCTCCTCCCACTAACTCTCTCTTCCCCATTAACTTATTTTTATTATAAACGAGCGGTGCAAATAGTGGGGATATTGGGGTGCTCCACTTTTTGGGTGTTGTTGAACGCTCCCATGTGTGTGTGTGTGTGTGTTATTTTGAATTTGTTGATCATAAAAATAGTTTTTTTGGAAAATCCAACCGGTTTTTAGGTGACTGCAAACACTTTTTGTTATAACTAATAGTAAAATACAGTATAGTATAGGTGATTGTTAGTTGAGAATCAACTACATCGGTTTTTAAGTTGGACAGTCCACCATATACGGTTTTTAGAGTGGTTCGTCCAATACATCTATACTAGATTACAGCTCATGAGCTAGTTACACACACTAGACTACTATATTACATATTAACCTCCACGTAGGGAGTGCGTGGAGGAGTACACAAATTGCTAGACAAAATAAAATACTGCAGCTGTAAGACTGCAACACATTACTTTACCAATGCCTTGAACAGTACTTCTTTTCCTAGTGTCAGTAGACACTTTCCATCACGTAGCAACCTCAACATGACAAGGCCATAAAGCCACCGAATTTTTCTTCAACGTGACCACAGCTGGAAGGACCAACTACGTCCAACCCACTTCAAGTCACCCGAAAAACTACCAGAATGACATGAGGAAAAAAAATCTATGTGCCATACGAAACATTGCAGCAACAAAGATCACCACAACCATCTTGCACAAAATCACCTTGAGATCATTACATCGCCTTGACCAACACTGCACCATCAGGGGAGCATCTACCTATAGGCAAGGTAGGGCCACTGCCCTATGTCAGAAAATGAAAACCAAGCAGAAAATAGCCAGGCATAAGTTTCTTGCCCTACCTGGAGCTGATAGTTTGGCCATACCTGGGCTTTGCATGCAGCTATTTGACCAAGTTATACCATATTTTTAGAGGAAATTAAGCTTACTCATGTATATACCAGAACACTTAAAGTTGGTTAGATGATGTGGGATAAAACATTTTATTTTGGCCCTACCTGAAACTAAAGGCTAGATCCGCCACTGTGCACCATAGCAGCAACAGTGGGATCGAAACATAACAGAGTATAACTTGATCCATTTGACATTAGCAATTAACTAAGGCTAGAATAAACTAGGGCATAAGTCCTTGAAGAACAAAAGATACTTAGGCGAACTACAACACTTTGAGAGAAAAATGCTTCACCTGTGTGTTGTGATCGTTGACAACCAAGTTCATCCAAAACACTCACACCCCAAATTTAAAACCAGAGCCATCCAGTACCCAAACTTCAAAAGCTCCAACCAAAACCCACAAGAACCACACCGTAGATCTAACTCCAGCCTATAGATCAACATGGATAAGCTGATACCAGTCCACATTGAATATCCACTCCAACTAGTACCATCACTATTATACAAGCGAAATGTGAAACAGAGAAGGAAACTAGAAGTTACTGCGAACCAGGTTTCACCTTAACAGTGCCGAACCTTCACGAACCAAACAAGTCGAGTACAACCCCACAGAAAATCCATGGAGGAGCCACCGCACTTGGGTATGAAAGGTAGACGGCAGTGAATAGATCTAGAGAAAGCGGTCATGGCTTAGATGTGAGAAAATAAGTAAGAAAGGGTTAGATCTAAAATTAATACTTGGTTCGAATAAAATGCCAAGCAGACGAAGGCAGGGAGATTAGAAGAGAGTAAGAAGATTTGAGGTCGATTAGAGCGTAGGTGAAGGAGAATGGAAGAAGAAGGCAATGAAAGGAAGAAAGGGACGATGTCCCTATCGCCGTTAACGGTGCTTATTCGAACCAAACCCTTTGATTAACCCTTATTGATCACAAGATATATTGAATGAACAGGTAAAATATTATATCCGTGAATTCTAGAAAAAGGCACACACCTCCTTATCTTCTCTGCAATGTCCCTTCTCTTCCCACTTTCCCCTTCCATTCTGTAAAGTCCAGGTCTCGCCTATATTTAAAAAAAACAAAAAAAACTGTATGAAGTAACACAAGCTTCCCTTTGCATCCACCAACCTTCGTGCCTTGATCCTCCTTCCGCAATCACTAGGATACCACCACACAACACCTCCGCATCACCCTTTATCAAATCGGACACGGCCACCATCTCCCGATGCTAGCCTCCTCCCCGGCTTGCCTTTGCCCTACCTGAGTAACAACCAAAACACCTACTATAATGTACCGTAATTTCGATCAATTTTAAAATATTAAAATATATGAAATTTGTAAAAAATATTTATAATAAAAATTTATGATTTTTAATGCAATTGTTGAGATGGTATACTTGATAAAATTGAAATCGAAATTATGATAACATTTCGATTAAGAGAAACTAAGAAATAATCATAACTTATGATTTTTGCATTAAATGGAACTAACATTTTAATGGAATTAAGATAATATTTTAAGTAAAATAAATTATATGTTTTCAGTGAATAACAATAGTAAATGATAAAAGACGAAATTGATACTTAACTTTAAATTATAAATTTGAATTTGGATTTCTCGTGTTAATTTTAATTTAAACAAATTAAATTAATCATTAAACTCTAAAATTTATTTGATGTTAGATTGTTAATGCTTTGATTATTAATGCTAAACCAGTTAATAGTAAATGATGTAATATTGGTTTCAAAATATAAATAATTTTCATCAAAATGATTATAGAAAATTTTATAATTAAAGCGTCAACATTATTTCCGTCGAATTTTGTTTTTTCTAGCACTGTTTAAATTGATTTATATTATTGATTTACAATCTCGGTAATAGATATAATGTAATCAACGAAATTTCAAACAAAAATTAGGATAACATTTTTCAGTGTGCTATTCATTAGAATCGACATATAATGATATTTTTGTGTGTTTAGACAAGCTGTAAAACTGTGTGAATTTGGTTTATGGTGCACATGATGGGCCTACTCGTATCTAATTTATCAACATGTTTATGAAAATATATTTTGAATTGGTATATGTGTTCTATCTTTATAGCTATCATGCGACACGAGCAAAACCATGTTAAATTTTCATTTTTAGTGTGTGATGGTTGCTCGTCTTATCCTTGTTTGTATTAAGATATGGTTGTATTTCTTCTCAACCTGACTATTTCTTATCTTCTCTCAACATATATAAATTCATGTCTGAAGCATCACCTTCTTATTACCAAAAAAAAAAATCAAAGCCTGAAATTGGAGCTTCTCATTTGCTCATGCATCGCCACTACCCACTATCTTTCGACTCCACCTTCTGGATTCGTCGCTAATCAACGTTTAGAATTTTGATTTCCGTTTTTCGTTTGGACCGTTGAGAAATTTTGATATTTTGGTTTCATTCTGGAAATATCAAAAATTCCGTTTTGATTCTGACACTTTTTCCTTCTTAAGTTACTTCAAATTATGCATAAAATGTATGTATTGGTACAAAGCTTTATATAACATAACAAATTATGGTTCGTAGATTTTGAGAATTATGTTTTGATGCCTCTAGATTCGTCGCTAACAATCAGCTAAAGTATAATTAAAAAAATAAAATACTTTATACTATGCTCAAAAACCACCCAAACAATCGTCTAAATTAACTAATATACATTAATCTAATATCCTTAGCAACATATATGACATAAGAGAAACAATGCCCAAAAAATAGGCTTGATCTAAATTACAATTATAACAACTGAGGAAACCCTAAAAAATAAAAAGCCGCTTCTTAATTCTTTGCTACTGCTTCTTTCTCCATCTCGCTTTATTTTCCATTCGCGTAATAGAGGGTACCTACATGCGATCTCTTTCTCACCACCGTTTATGGGTTTAGATCTTCTTCTTCTTTGTTTGGGGTTTTGCTACCAGAATGGAATTTCTTTCGAATTCCAACCGGGTCATCATTAAACCGGATCGGGATGGTAGGAATCCAGGGTGCCCGGCAGAATTTCGAACCATAGCTCAAACCATCCACAGCATCTCCTCCATACACGCCACCAACACTCTATCAATGCATAGCTCCATCTGTCGTTTGTCGAGCAGCCCTCCGCCTTTAGTTCGCCACCCACCACTGAGCAGGCTCTACCTTCTTTCCTCCTCTTTCCAACCAAACCTAATTGTTGCCTTCCTCTTCCATGCTTTCTTTCTCATAACACTTTAAAACCTTTCTATCCATATTACATGCAGCCTCTGCCAATGAACTGCGCCAACACTCGAATTTCCATATCTTATTTGCAGCCCGATTCTTACACCATCGGAACTGCTCCGCCAAGTTTGAACTTCGTCTAACCCATTTGAAACTAGCAACCCCCCTTTGCGCTTAAATTGTTTGCTTCCATCCGTTCATGCTTAAGCTTATCCATTTGGTCGTTAAGTCTACGAACCCAAATTTGAAGAGCTCCGTTAAGAGTAGTTGCCCTGAATTCCGAGGAATGCTCTTATCTATTGTATTTAGCAGTTATTCATACTCAAAATAGACGAGAGTGTCTGTGTGTATCTATGCTTATGATTGAGTCGTTATCTGTGCCATTCAATTCTCTACTTTCCCGAAAATGTAAGTGTTATAACTCATGATTTATATTTTATGTGAATTTAATTTATTGAATTCCTGAAATATATAGTGATATGCAAGTTAAATTATCAATTTTTCATTTAGTGACTTAAATTAACAATGACATGTTGACATCTTTGCTAATAAACACCTAACATGAAATTTAATCAATTGGATGTTAGTTGATTAAGTGGTGTCATACTTGTTAATTTAATTTAAATTTAGTTTCATCATATTGGATGTAAAATGAATAAGATGGATGTTCTTTACATTTTAATCAAAGTTAGAAATTAAATTTTAATTTAATAAATCAACGTTCGATATTGAATTGTAATAAACTGATTTCAAACTGGTTTGGGATTTGTGGATTTAAAATTTAAATTAATATTGAATTTTAATAATTGAAAGTCAAACACACTGATATTTGATTTCATTAGGTTGCATATTGATTTGGGTTTTGACTATATGTGTTAAACCAATTGATGGATGACATAGTATTATTGTTGTGTTATACCATTAGCGCCACATTATTGATTATCGAATGATATTATTATTAAATGTTTATATACCACAATTGGACCAGAAACCCAAATTAGGTCAAAATAATGTATACCTATAATATTTTGTATGAGTTGAAATGATAAACAATCATGTAAATGCAAATTTATCAGAATAACTAATCGCCTTACTTTAAAGAAATTTCAATTTAAAGACTTGAATTTGTTAATGAATTGGGCTAAAATCTAATTTGAAATTCTACCTAAAGATTTAAAGCTGATTTTATGAAATATGGCTTCTAAAATTATTTTAAAGTTAATCAAAAATTTAAGTCAATTGAAGATAATTTTTAACTAGTCGTGAATTACTTTAAACTGGATTTGAATTAATATAAATTATTTTGTAATATTCAAAATAAGATTTAAGTTATTAAATTTGAAAGAATTTTGACTTACACTAATTTAAATTACTTCAAATTTGGATTTAAACTATTTAAATTAGATTTGAAATAATCTGACATGGTTTTGACTTAATTGAAATTTTATTAGAATTACTTGGAAACTAGAATTAAATTATTAATCTGTTTCCAACTAGAAATAAAATATTTATTATTTTAAATGAGTTAAATTCTTATTTGTTTAATTCGAAATGAATACGAAATATTGATTAAAATGATTTTGAATTTGCTATAATTGTGAACTTTAAATGATTTCCAATTGATATTCGAGATATAAAGTGTTTTGAAATAATGTTATCGAATCCGTAAATTAAATGACAATATTTGGTATGATAAGAATATTAAAACCAAATATTTATGAAGTTAAATTATTTATATAACTTGTTTACAAAGATGCTCTTAAACAAGCGAAATTTTTGCAATATTATAGAGAGAATGTTAACGCTATTAAACTTGAAGTTATCTTAAATATTTTAGAAAATAAATGATGTTAAGACATAATAAGTGCTTATAAATATTTGCATCTTTGGGAAACAAATGAGCTTATACGTTACCAACAATACAAATAACCCATAATTAAAAAATGAGTTTTGTTCTGAAGATTCATTTAAAAGTTGACTATGATCCGTCGAGGATGTACTTCGATTTTTCTTGTTTCGATTAGTTATCATCTATAAGCCTTGTTATTGGGAGAAATATCCCAATTATGATTTCATGTTATTAGATATGATTGTTTTAATATTGAAACTTGAATTGACCATATTTCAAGGAATCTGTTTAAAATCCTAAATATAGAAATATGATTTGGTATGAAATTAAGTAAATCATTATTCTAATGGTGTGAAATAAACTATAACTTAATTTCAAAGGATTATCTTCGAAAGGACTATTAAATTGAATAATTACGTAATTAAATTTCACTTATGTTAACTTATAAATATAGTACCTTCATTTTATGATTTGAATTGACTCACATAAAAATATGTAGTTCTAACTCGAATGTTTTGCTTTCCATTATGCATAGGTTAGGTTGAGTAAAAACCCAGATTTTTGGGTACTCGGGGTTAACAGATTATAATGTATTGTATAATTTTAAGTTTGGGAAGTACAAAATACGAGTTCAAGAGCCAAAATCGTATAAAAATTCAAGATGAAAAATAAGGAATTTGTGATTTATAGAAATTTGTGTGTATTGGAATAAATTAGATTCATTTAGAATTATGAGAAAAATTATTGTAATACATATTTTTATTTTATATTTTGATGATAAAAAAATGTTGAAAATGTAAAATAGTAATTGTTATCAATATTTAAGTGAAAAAAATATTTTTAATACAAAGTGTTCGTTTTAACATCATAATCAATAATATGTAAATATGTGTTTGGTAAATGTAATTTGTTGAAGTCACAAAATGAATTAGAAGCTGTGTTTAAAAACCATGTTTGCAAATGATTAAGTAAATCTATATAGTAACAATATAGTGTTGAATTGTGTTAAGTTGTAATAAATTGTGAATTTGTTGTTAGAAATGAATTTTAGTGAATAGTAAGGTTTGTAAAGTAAAATCATGTATAATTGAAAATATAGAAATGAGTATTAATGAAAATCAATATTCATACGCCAAAACAATTTTTAATAGGATTGTACAAATTATTTGTGTCAGGTAATGCGGTTTGTACAATTCTAGAATTTGAAATTGTAGGATTTATACATAATAGTGTAAATTGTACAATTTGGTTGTAAAATATAAATTTTCTGCCCAATATTTTAATTTTCATTTTAAAAAGGATTTAAAATATTTTAGTTGAATAAAATATTAATACAGTTAAATAATGTGTTTTGTTGTTAGAAGGAAGAAAACTAGTGTTATCGTGTATTGTGTTGATAAGGAAAAATTAGTAACACATTGATTTTGTAACACCTAAGTTAATTGGGTATGGGGAGGGAAAAATGCAAGCAAAACCCATTAGGAATTTTCTGGATATGGAATAGAAGAAAAAATCAGGACATTTTTTATTTATTTTCACTACTTCTCCTTCCTTTTTTTTTCTTCCTGGGATAGAAAACCCATGGCCTCTCTAGGAAATCAAAAAGCAAAATCCCTCCCCAAATCATGTTTATAAAGGAGAAGAGTGGGAGCTAATGCATCAATATATTAATCTAAGCTAACCATCTTCTCAATCTATTTGCTGGAATTGGGAAAGTAAAATTACAGTAACTCTTTTGGTAGTGCATGTCATTTTTTCTTCTTCAAAACAAGTTTTAGGTGCTCAAGCTCTGATCATGCAACCAAATCTAGGTCTAAATCTCTATAATCCAATCAAAGTGAGGATTTCGTCATACATTCTAGTTTATATTTTATGTTTTGTTGATGATTGAGTTGATATTTGTCTAAAATTGCTTACTTTAAGTTGAATTTTCTGAGATAGTGCAAACATGTCATGAGTCCATGATTCTGCATCGTATCATCTCCAATCCCTGATGGATTCTTGAAATTCTTGTTTTTGTTGATATTTGTGCACGTCAAATTCCATATGAATCCAAGGTAGTTTAAACCTCTACAATTTGCCTGGAAAATGAACTCGAGCTGTTCGAACAACCTATAGCGAAATTGCGCTCTGTGTCAACATAGGAAGCACCTGTGTCGACACATGTGTCAACATAGGAAGCTCCCTTTATCGACTAATCCTGGGTAGACTCCCCAGGTAATGTGTTAATTTTAGTGCCACTTTGTTCTAAATTTGGTGTTTTTCCATGTTATTTCCGAGCATGGTTTAATGCTCATTCCAGTGCCAATATTAAGTGTTTTATATCATCCTTACTTTAGTGTCGAATCATAAATTTTCTTATATTGCTCGGATATGGTTTTGATGTCAAAATCTAATATATATATATATATGTGTGTGTGTGTGTGTGTGTGTGTGTGTGTGTGTGTGTGTGTGTGTGTGTGTGTGTGTGTATCTTGTGTGTTTGAATAATTTTGTTCAAAGGATAAATAATTCTATTTGTGATTGTTTTGGGTCGCTTCTACCACATAGAAGTTTGGTTGTCACAAGTATGTTGTTTGGGTTTTAATGAATTTTTAATGATTCATTCTGCGTTGATTACCTTGCGATTCCGAGTACACATGTACATTTTTCTATTCATCTACAAAGGTGTTTAATAACAAATTTCTATCATTTTAAGAAAAATAATTTTAAAGAGATTCCTATGTAAAGTATACTAATACTAATATGTCTCTGAGTTTATGAAGGAACTTCGAATCATTTTATCGCAATATTTTCAGAAATAAAACTCAATTTTTATGTAAAGTATTTTCTTATATAAAATTGCACTATTTTGCAAGTTTTGAACAGGGAAGATTCGTAGTAAATGATTTAGTAAATTATGTAGAATAAGATACATAGGTTTATTATTTTTGTTAATTCCAGACCTGTCTATTTCCAGCTTTTAATATTTCCATGATTATGTGTTTCTCTTACTAATGTGGAGTTGGCTACCGAGGTGTAAACCGATAAGTGAGAACATATGGTATGGGACCCATGATTATTATTTTTTAGGTTACTATCTAAGGTTCTATGACACATTCTATGGATAAATGACAAAACTACCAAAAGAGGTGTCAACAACCTTGTCCTTTAAGATAAAATTGTCCCGTAAAGGTATATGCGACCTTGCCATGATGTTAAAACTGCATGGGGAGGTGTTAGCAACCTCTTCCCCGTGATAAGACTGCTTTATTAAGGTTTCAGCGATCTTTCCATGGTCGACAAAACTTCTTAGGGCGGTGTCAATGACTTTATCCCTATGGCAAAACTGCTTGGGGAAGAGCGACCTCGTCATAGCAGTTATATTCTTTTTAGACCCGATATGAGTTATTTTCCAAGTTTTGAATTTTCTTCATGATTTCACCATTCGAGATGATTAATATATATATATATATATATATATATATATATGTGTGTGTGTTTGTGTTGATTTCATTTTTTTAACACATCAATGAGTTCCTGTGTTTTGTGATTTCTAAATTTCTGTTATTTAAACTCTTAATTGAGTTCCTAACCTCTGTGATTTTTATGTTTTTAGTTATTTCCGAGATTTCTTTGAATTATAAGTTTTCCATCCTGTGTTTATGTGAAACTAAATATATTTAGCCTGATTTTCAAAATATGGGTAAAGCATGTAGATGGATTCATCCGAGTCTATATTTGTGGGGTTCACGAATAATCAGAGTATAAACTCATGAAACAACCAAGGCTTTCGGTAATTAAATTACTAATAATCGTTAAAACTGTAAATATTTAGGAGATAATTAAGTTGAATATGTCATTAAATTGATTATTTGAATTAATTATTCATGTTAATAATTTATGTGTGTTATGTGACTTGATTATGGGGCTTAATCACGTTTAAGTAATTAAATTTGAGGCGTGGATTAATTAAATGTGAAAGTGTGACAAATTGAAAAATATTGGTTTTGGGTTTAAATTTGATAATTTGGCAATTAAAAATATTAATAGGTGTTAAAATACGTTGTAATACAGAAATATATGGTTAAAATATTTCCTTATGGGAATCGATAGTGTCAAACCCATAGGAAATATATTTTGACATTGATAATGTAATTATTGGATTAAAAACAAAAATATTGTGTTTATGGGTTAATAAAGTAATTTTAACAAGAATGTGAAGTAATGATAAATATACAAACAAGTGAAACTTGTTGTGAGTAATAATAAATGCGAAAATATGTGTTTTGAGAGTTAGTGATTAAGTAAATATAGTTTTATAAATTTAATGACAAGTTTGGTGTATAATGTGAACTTTGAGAAAATTTATAGAAGATCGAAATATAAAAATGTAAAATAAGTTGCAAAATATTATTAATATATAAAATATGAATTTTGCACCAATTGGGAGATTTGTGTTTATAATAATATATTTAGAATCACAACTCATGTGCTATATGGAAATATACAGAGGTTATGTTAAAATGTTTATATTTTGAGAAAATGTAGAAATTTGGTGTAAAACTTGAAATTTAGTGTTATAACAATTTTTGAAGTATTTAAAAAATGGGTTTAACAACTTTAATAATGTTGGCTGATGTTAAAATTTGGTGGTTGAGTGAGATTATG
This sequence comes from Allium sativum, assembly GCA_030737875.1. Taxonomy (NCBI): domain Eukaryota; kingdom Viridiplantae; phylum Streptophyta; class Magnoliopsida; order Asparagales; family Amaryllidaceae; genus Allium; species Allium sativum. The sequence goes on along the minus strand of CM060910.1, from coordinate 193,724,115 downwards.
GTGTAAAGCATAGTGTAACGTTGAAATATAGGCATAATAGTGTGCTTGATAGCCTAATCATGTGCTAATTATCTCTTATGGTTGGTTTGGGCCTAATCACTTCAATTAGGGCCTTAATTAGTGATTAACCAAGGAAATATCCAGAGAAAGAGTAAAAGTGCATACTCTTCCTCTTTAGCCACTTTCTTCCTCTTGAGAAACAAAATGAAAACTAAAAATCCATGAAGCCAGTTGTTGTAAAACTCAATTCAAGTTAATTACAAAATTGAATTGTAACAATCATTCTCTTGCAAGTAATCTATCCAAACCCACAATCATTTTCCATTAACTCGTTAGCTATTGTGAATTTCCTTTTAATGTTGAAATCTATAATTTGCATGTTATTGTAATCTCATTCCCAGATGAAAATTTGATTATTATTTTTCAAGCCATAAATCCTCCGTAGCTTCAATTCTCTACAAAACTTGCTGCTAATCAGTCCTAAGGTAAGTGAACCTTACACCTAACTGGTTAATAGTAGTGTTTGAAGAAATTTGAAGCTTTACTGTGCAAATTACGTTGAATTTTCTCTAACTTTCATTCAAAAAAGTTTCTATTGTGTAATCACAGCGAGACCTCCTTTTCTTGCTACTATATCTCTTTCATTACTCGCTCTTTGTGAGTGATTCTTTTTGCATGTTGTGGTAGGGTTATCGGTGAATGTATGTTCAAATTTCATGGCATTTCGACTTCGTTTGATCAGGCAGATGTTGCCTCAAAGTCGGAATTTTGTCAAGAAATTACCTGTAGCTAGGCCCTTAAAGTGGGTTGACCCAATTTGCTACCTAGGTCGACCCAGGGGTCAACCTACCCTTGATGTGGGTCAACCCACCTGTAGTAAATTGCACAAGGAGCTTCTCCTTGTCCTTTAGCTTGCCAATACACCTTTTGTGCCAAATTCCTTTGTTTTGGGATGATTTTCTAGTGATTTAACACTTGGTTTTCAAGCCATATGAGTTTAGAAATTCATGTCACTCAATATCCGATTCGAATCTCATATTTTAGATATTTATATGATTTAAATGTTGAGTTCTTGTTATGTGTTTTGAAGTTGTTGAGCACACGTGCACATTTTAAAACTAGTTTTCGTGTACATACAAAATTATTGATTTCCTTATAGTTTTGAGGATAAAATAAGTTTAAATTTTTATATTTTTAAATAAACAGTCTCAGAACAATAATATAAAACCTATTTTAAACATAAGTATGACTTTTAGGAAGAAAACAAACGGTTTTCAATAATTGTTTTATATACAGGTTTCAAAAGAAAATCAAGTATTTTCCTATATAAAAACCACACTTTCCTACACCCATCGAGATGGCATAATGGGAATTAAACGATATCATAAATTCCATGATATGGGACATAGTGATATACGAAATTGGTTTGTCATAATATCGTCTGATTGAAGCTGTTGTCTGTTAACTCAGTGATCTATTGATTTTTGATGTTTTAGTATGAAGCGGGTGCCTTGTTGTTTTATGGACTCGCCGTTTTCTAATTAGTTGATATCTCTCGTGATACGGTGTTTCCGCTAACCAGTGTTATAATGTTTTCTATGTGGAATTGATGAGCGGTTAGTGAACCAATAGTGAAAATGTGTGGAATGGGATGCACAGTTACCACTATTCGGGTTAGTATCTATGAGCCGGTGATACATTCTAGTGTTATTACCACTACTAGACCTTCGGGTCAATCCGGTGGACCTTTGGATCAAGATGTTGAGATGTTGTTCCGATGTGTAATGACCTACTAGGTCATATCATAAGGTTCCTTATAATATTAGTGTTGGTAAGGCCTTGAGCCAATCTGGATTATTAGCACGTGCTGGCAGTGCTTCGGCATGCCAATCCGGTGTTCAGGACTAAAAATTTGGACCCTTGGTTTTCTAATGTTTTCGGTAATTCCGGTGAATTTTATGATTTTGGGAGAATGGGTAGATTTTATGTTTTATAGATGACGATGCATGTACTTTGAACTTAGCAAGAATGTAGCATTTATATAGGATGTCCTTGGTATTATAAGCTAGCTCTTCTAGATAAAGAGTTTTATTGTGTATTTATGATATTATTATCATCATCTTATGTTATTACTTACTGTTAACTAGACTGAGCTTTGTGCGTTAATGCTAGGGTCAGACTGAGCTTTTCAAGTACTCCTTCTAACGACTATTGATATGCTTTCGCTTTCGTGTTGAATTGTTCTTTTTTTTTTGGAAATTGTAGTTTGCTATTTTTTTGTAGATAGTAGCATCTGATCCATGTACATTGACATTGTATATTATGTTTTTGCACTTGTCGTGTGTATTGTGTTTATTGCATAAAGTTTGACACTATGCGTGTATTGTATGATGATGTATCTGTATGTGTGTGTGTCTATATATATGCTGGGATGATTGTTATGTGATTTTTTATATGTTGATTAGTTTCGTTTGTTCTGAACCTATATATAGCCACCATAGTATTGTATTGATTAAAGATTGAGTGCGTCTAACCACATGAAAAAAAATGAAACACTTGACGCTCTTAATGTCTAATTAACACAAGACTTATTGATGGTCGCCCTCAACAAGCCCTATTCTTTGCGTTAGTAGATAGCATTATACGTTAATGTTCTTTACTAATGTGGGTCTTGGGGGTGGGGCATCACAGCTTGGTATCAAAGATGAGGTTCAGAACAAGAATAATTAATGTTGAAAAGAAAGCGACAAAATATAGCACATTGGCATACGATACAAGTGTGGACATCCAAACTCTTATGCTCCTTCCCTGGAATTAAGTTTGTTTTCAATTGTGTTATTATCTTTGTCTTTTCCCTTAGGGGTAGGTATAAGAAAGCTAATATGCCTAGGAATGTTGATTTACAATAATTCCTTCATTTTCCTTATATATGAATGTGTGAATATATCTTACCCCTATATTGATCCTATCTTATCTTATTTTGTAGTCGATGGATGGTCGGGGTAAGACATATAATGTGGGTTCTGGATCGGGCAATGGTCTAGGTCTCGAAGGAGGGGTTGGGCCATCTAGTGGCTCACAACCCACAAAGAGCATTAGACTGGCCAGTCATTCCCGTCCTTAGGCAGTTACCTTGCCTACCGAATAGTCATTGGAACTTCTTAGGAGCACTCAACCTCCTGCTCCACCATTCTCTTCACCTTCACACAAGTCAGTCTTCGCTCGTATGTGCAGTAATTTCTATCATCTAGGAGGAAAAAAGTTCTTTGGTTTGGAATTTATTTTGGAAATCCAAGCTTGGGTCCATACATGTGAGATATATTCACGTCTATGGATATTTTTTATCATCATAAGGTCCTTATACCATCCGTTATGTTGCAAGATCGAGCTCTTGACTGGTATGAGTTGTTGATCACTGAGGTTAAATAGGTTTCCTTAGAATGGAAGTAGTTCTGCAAGCGCTTCGATCTTAAGTTTATTCCAGAGTCAAAGTAGGGGATTCTTGCTTATTGTTTCCTTGAGCTTAAGCAGAAGAAATCAACCATTTTTGAGTATGTTTCAACCTTTGAGGCCTTATCAAAGTATGGTTTGAAGCACATCTCTACACCTTATAAAAAGAATCTTAAGTTCATTAGCAGGCTTAAGAAGTATCTTAAGAGAACCCTTCTTTCGCAGCTTAGGTGTACCTTTAAGGATCTGGTTGATGTCGCTCTCTATCTTGATGCAATCGAAGGAGAAGAATAGTGATGACGATGTAGAGGTTCGTAAGAATCATGACAAGAAGAAATTCCCATTCCATAAGTCCTTTCATCAAAATAAGAAAAATAAACCGAGCGAATCTAGATCTCAGTCTCTTGGAACACCTTCTTCGGCCTAGGAAAAGACATGTTTTAATTGTGGATCACCCGATCATTTTGTTAAAGCTTTTATGTTGCCTCTTGTGTGCAGCTATTGTAAGAAAGAGGGTCATAAGGTCTCTCCAATCCTTTGTGGATCCTTGAAATTCTTGTTTCTATTGATAGCTTGCGTTATCTACAAAGTGCATGTCTAATCTCATGTGAATTCGAGGTAGTTTAAACCATTGTATGTTGCCTGGAAAACAAACCATGAAGGTTTGAACAACTTGTAGTAAATTTGCATTCTATGTCGATATAGGTAGCTTTCTATGTTGACATAACCTAGGCAAATAGCCTAGGTACTATGTCATTTTGCTCCAATTTTGGTGCTTTTCCATGTGATATCCGAGCATGGGGCAAGGCTCATTCCAAGTGCCAATATTGAGAGTTTTACATCATCCTTTCTCTAATGTCGAATATTGAATTTTCTTAGATTGTTCAGCATGGTTTTGATCATAAATTCTAATATAAATCCTGAGTGTTTGATTTATCTTGTTCAAAGGACAAACCATGCTATTTGTGATTATTTTAGGTCGCTTATACTACGTAGAAGTTCGAATGCCATAAATCTGTTGTTTGGGTTTTAATGAATTTTCAATGATTCATTCTATGTTGATTACTTTGTGATTCCAAGTACATGTGCACGTTATTCTATTCATCATTAAAGGTGTTTTTATAAGAAATTTTTATCATTACAAGGAATATATTTTTTAAGCGATTTCTATGTAAAGTATTCTAAAATTAATATATTCCTAAATTTATAAAGGAATTTCGAAATCGTTTTCTCGTAATATTTTCCAAATTAAAATTCTACTTTACTATAAATTATTATTTCTATGAAATCGCACTATTTTGCAACCTTCGAAGAGGCAAGTTTGGTAGTAAATAATTTAGTAAACCATGTGGTATTGGACACAAATTGTAACGACCTGCCTTTTTGACCGCTTTTAGTCGGTAATTAAACCAACTCAAATCGTTTACAAAGACAAATTGTCAGGGGTAATAACACATCAGAGGAGAAACAAAATGAACTTTTATTATCTCATAATAATTTACATCATTTACATTGGTACATCAGAGTTCAAGTGGAAAAAATATGTCTACAAAGGATAAAAATGCTCCAATCCAGCTCCTATCTAGCTTTATCTCCATCATGTATTGCTCCAGGTATCCCCAATCTATAACTGCCCAACTACTGGCTGCACATGTGGAAAAATTATGGGCACCCAGAAAGGTTAATTATTTTGGTTAATTCCGGACTTGCCCATTAGATGCTTTTGAGATTTTCATGATTCTATGTTCCTCTTCCCAATATAGAGCTGACTTGCGGGGTGTAAACCAATAAGTGAGAACGGTCGGTGTAGGATGCACGATTACCATTTTTGGGTTACTGTTTGGGAGTCTGTGACACATATTGTTGATAAATGAAAAAACTACCTGGAGAGGTGTCAGCGACCTTGTTCTTTAAGACAAAGTTGTTATTAAAAGGTGTGTCATGATGGAAAAATTGCTTGGGGTGGTGATAACGACCTCGTCCTTGCGATGAATTTGCTTAGGGAAGGTGTCAGCGACCCTTCGATGGCTGACAAAACTGCTTGGGAAGGTGTTAGTGACCTCGTCTATGTGACGAAGCGGCATAGAGAAGGTGTCAACGACCTTGTCAGGGACATTATATTCTTTTCGGTATTAGAATTATTTTTTCACTTTTAAATTTTCTTCATGACTTCAATGTTTGAGGTTATTATTACATACTGATATAAAAAGATTTCATTTCTATGTTTTGAACCCTTATATGAGTTCCTATGTGTAACGACCGCCCTACACCACTAGTGCAGAACAGTAGCTAAGAGAAAGAACTAAGAGATAAGAAAGAAAATAAAATGGAAGGAAAGAGAAAATAGGAAAGGAAAAGATAACAAAACACAGAATCATAGTCACAGAACCTGTCAAATATCTCACATCGCATCAGATAACATATTATAATCATGGGTATAATAGATGAGACAGTAACAACTATACAAACCACATAATCAGAGTACAAGACTATACAATTATACATACAATAGAATTCATACACGAATAAATAAACTCACTGATAATTGTCTCAAAATATATAATACTGTTGAGGCACCACACTGCAATATAGCGGAATAAACATCAATAACACCGGTATAATATTAAAAGGTATAGCCTCCTGCAAATCAACCACCATAGCTCCAAGCAATGGTAATACCTGTCACCTCTTCTGCTCATCAGCATTGTCGATGAGCACCCAAGGCACTAAGAGGGAACATAAAACCTTGGGTCAGGCAACAGTCGGGGTGAGCAATAAATAACTCTCAAAGTACTACACAAATCATAATATCATAAGGAATATAGGTGTAGAAAGTTGTGCCTATGATGTCCCTACATACACAGAGTCAGCACATGTAATCAAGATAGTGTGTGATACTCATAATAACAAAAGAGGAAACTATCCTAGGACAGAAGAATCTCCATGGTTGGTCCTGCCCCCTACTACCCATCCTCTCTCCAAAATCCTAGAGGTTGTAGTCTTCCCAAGAAGTGATGGTGTAAGTGACAAAGAAACCATATCAACCATCATCCAAATCCTAATTATCACTTTCTAAATCTGTGAATGCATTGATGCTCGCATGGTAACCCTAACCAAGGACTAAGAGAAATCCCGGTTCTAGCATATACTCGATGCTTCGCCATCACATGCCCTTCTAGCCTAGGCTCGTCACCCAGGGTACACGATCCTATTGATCCTAATGGGCATCCCCACGATACCCTTGCATTAAGCTCCGTTACAATACTTTGAGCTATCAATGATTTCTTGGCTAATCACTAGCAGAGTACTACCTGTAAGTCTAAATCTTGAGTCTCCCTCTATCTATCCATTATCTTGAAGCTTCATGACAATGCATCACTTTAACCTTTTCAACGTCATTCTCTACGAGTTGTGTCCTTGATTTCGTTCATTACAAGACAATCCAATAATAACTAAACTCTATGTTTCGCTAGCATGTGCCCTACTGGCCTACGTTCACCACTAGCATTCTCGATCCTACCAATCCTAACCCTACATTAAGTTGTTGTTCAATAACTTTGTTACATCCACGAAGTAGATATCATGTCGATCCATAATCCTACATCCTCGTTCCACCACGAACTACATAACATTGATCCATCCAGCAATCTCTCCATCCTGTGACTCGCATATTATCGACCATTCCCATCGATCCATCTCGATCACATCCAAGTCTTGAATCAAAGAGTCACAATCCTCGGGTCACTTTGAAGGTCAAACTGCCTCAATCCATGGATTACACCATCCATCGGTACTCACTGTCGATGGATCGATCCTACCACGTACCAATATATCTGATCGAGGAGTCATCACGTCGAACCCACCATCGAACAAGCCAACCAATCCAGCTCCCTGAAAACTCATCGTCGTCGACGTCAAAGTTGGTCAAAACGACCAACAACCACAGCAGTCAATATTGATTACTCTATAGTAGTTTTAAAGACTACCTAAACCATGTACTTAACCAAAACTGGTTAAATACTTGTCGTCTTCCACGTCAATGTTGGTCAAAACGACCAACATCAATAGTAGTCAATATCGGCCACTCAACTGTAATCGCTAACGACTACTCAGACTATGTATTTAACCAAACTGATTAGATACTCGTCCAATGGAAACCTTCCAGCGTTCATCTCGCAATCGTACTCATTGTCTAGTCCACTACTGATTCCATGTCCTTACATATACCCTGGAGATTCCTTATGAATCCATCCTAATTTAGATCACCAATAATTGGAATATACAACCAAACAACACAAACAAATAACCATGCAACCAAAATTCCTATATTGACCAACATAGCATACAAACATTCTTAGTATCATCAATGAGATCAAATAAATCTATTTAAAGAAGTCAAACTGGGATATGTGACAAAATGTCCTATATCTAGAAATATCTACAAATAGTGTATAAATGAGATAAAATGTGATATATTATATTTAAACATTTTCAAACACTTTTAATCCATGTATAAAATCATTAGATGGGTTTTTATTATTTTAGAAATCCCATTCGAAATCTATTTTAGTCCAAAAACACAGTTTTATACTATATGAACACATATAATAACTTGAGAGATAAAATCAATCACCTCAACCAAAATAGCTCTAAAATGTAGAGCTTGTCAATACAAGTCCATAGAAAGAAACAACGTTCAGTTCCGACCTCGTACGCAAAAGATACACATGTTATAAATTATACGATTATTACTTAAGCTAATTTAATTAATTATTAATCTTACTAATACCTTCATTAGCCTAACCCGTTTCCTTCTCCCAACATAGAACGTGCACCATCATATATCAACCCATGCACCAATATGAGTGACATGCTTCAATACTCAATAAAACCAAAATTCAAAAGCACCACTACGGTCTCTATTCGAAATTGCATATGCCTATACCAAAAATTGATCACTGGAGCGCCTCCATCGAAATGTTATAACACTAAATTCTCGACCAGACCCCACCAAACCTGGATCCCACGTGTGCCTCTCCTTCTGAAGCCAACACTGGTTGCCCCAAGGCCTACCGCCGCCTATAGTGGCCAAAAATCTGAACCCTAGGTTAGAAAGGGTGAAATCCATCATTACTGATCAACACAAAATGAATATGGGCGTATAGATATTCTCGACGTGATTTCAACGAGCATAATATTAGAATTTTTGAGTGAGGGGATTGAGAGATCTCTATTTTTAAGCAAAGAGAAAATACGACCAAGAAAAAGAAGCTATAGTGGTCATGAAATAGAGAGGAGAAGGGTTGGATCTGAGGAGTTACCGTAGCATAAGATTTTATATTATTTTATTAATTTTTCAATTCAAACTAAAATGATACACGCGTTTTATTTATGCATGGTCAAACGACTACTTTGTTTGCGATGAAACTTGACGGCGTGCATCACTACAGCAACATGGTTCTGATGGTACATGTCTCATCGAAATCCGAGACTATTGGCTAGAACAATAATTTTATGTGTATTTCGAAATCGATATGACCAGCAACTGTTCCAAACTTGAAATATTGCGATCCTTATACTTTTTATTAACGCAATGTCCATACGAACTCAATAGAACTAGTCTTGAATCCCAAAATGATCATTTGTGAAAAATCACCTTTTGGAACCATCACCCGATTAGTTAACAATCAATATTGAAATAAAATATTTAAATATCCAATTGTTAAAATATGGGTCGTTACATTCTCCCCTCCTTATTGGATTTCATCCCCGAAATCCTCAAGGACTGAACAATGCAGTCCAAGACTCTCGTGTAAGCGATGGTGCAAACCAAATCATCCCTTATAGCTCTCACCAACCACTCAAGAAAGCGATCAAAACAAAGGGATCAAACTCAGAATTTGGCATAAAGCCAAAATCCTTGTCCCTAAGTACAAACACAACCCAAAATAAGGAAACATCGTGATCTAGCCAACACCTTAGTTGTACATTTATTCCTAACCCAACAGGTAATGAGAACAAAATGATAACTCAATAATTTGGAAAACAACTCAACTTAGCATCACGTATTTAATTTCTTTTCAAATATGGCAAAATTCATGGAAAATTTCGACAGCACCTTCCTTGTACTGCACGATCTGGAAAAACTCAAACATGCCATGCAAGGCCCAAACCATCAAAAGAAAAAAAAAAGCCCAAAACGGGACATAAAATCACCAAAATGCAGAAAATGGAAAAACCACAACATTACATCTACTACATACCTCTCTTTAGAGCAAGATTAACATTTAGATGCAAACAAAAGCAAGTGTGCACCCAAATAAAAATCAACTCATGCTCCACGTACCTAACATGTACTCAATGAAGAGGGTCTAATAACGTAAAATCAACAAAGAAAAACAATGTGTCAAGTCATGTATTGAAAAAAAATGGGCGACAACAAAACAAAATAACTATCCTACATGTCTAACAATCATATAAGCGTAAATGATCATGTCAAGTATCAACCATCAAACGTGCACAACAAGGCATAGGTTTTCACTTTATAGTTTAGCAGCTGACCGATAGGTAGTATTAGGAAAATCTTCCTAACTATTATGTTTTGAAATTGATAGAAGTGTAAACAATCAAAAGTGAATGAGAACAGTCAACCCTATCTATAAGATTTTATGTCATCTTACATGTTCACTTTAGGTGTGCATATACACTTACCTTACCTGACACCAGATCTATTATTTTATTTATTTCCTTTACTTATCAATCGTGCTAGTAATCATAACAGCCCACCAGACTTTATGTCTGACTCATTTTTTTCATCCTTCTTTCCTTTTTCTTTCTTCCCGTGGGCTCATAATGAGGAAGTGCATGGTTCGGATTATCCAACTGATTCTGCCTTGGAGAAGTTTCTTTGCAGCAGATGTATCGCTCTTTGTTATTTTCTCTTTTCCATGGTTTGGTTGTATCTGTTTACTATTTGAGGGATATTATTTATGTGCTCTGATATTATTCATGACTGAGATTTTATCTTCATGAGACATGGTATTTGATGTTAGTTGGTTTTTCTGAAATAAATGGTTATGTCACTTTTTTAATTTGTCTTCTTCCATTGTGTTTTTATTTTATTAATGTCTTATGAATCTTTGTCTCTGTGAACTATTTCTATCTTTATACCTATAACGCTTCATATCCCTTAGTGGAATCCTACTTTGTGTAACGTTAAGGGGTGCGGGGAGTTTCACCCCTTATGCTTTTCCTCTGTATTGGACTAGATCAAAATATCATACATGAGCACAACATAAATTTGTTCAACTGATCCCTAAAAACTCTATTCGTATAGTCCACAAAGTATGCCATAGCATTGGTCAATCCCAAAGGCATCACCAGCCACTGATAGATCCATTAAGTCAATCCAAAACTCGATCTCTCAATATTATGACAATCCTATCACTTCCCCGAAGACATTTAGTTCTTAAGCAATAGACATAGATAACAGCCCTTCTTGTGGAAATTTGTATGAACATAGAATGCAGACTAATAACCCATCCTTCAGCAAGCAGCGTATAATTACCATTTGCCTTTCCACACCCTCGCTTGTCGCCTCTAGCTTCTCGTATTCCATTATTACTACATACTTCTTATGCCAGTCCATACCCAAAATAATTATAAATCCTGCAAAGTTAAGAAAAAGCAATCCTAAATAAAAGAACACACATGATTCAATAAAACAAAACCATGAAAAATCGTATACAGATGGGTAGATCGTCAAAAAAGGTTCATCACAATTAAAGGTCATCTATAACCTTTGGCTAAAAACCTAATTTGCATATTCGGTCATTACAAATAAAAGAATTCAAATCTTTAATATTAACTAGAACTCTAACATAAACATCTCCGATGGAAAGCATACCGTGTACCACAACCTATTTCCTCTTATTCTTAACAATATGAACATAAGATGAGGTTGGGACAACATCAAAAGCATATGCCTTTATAATATTCTTATCCATAGGAGGTTCTGGGAAATCCTTCTTAAAATGTCTTGTCTTATCATATTAGTAGCGCTTCTTATCCGTAAAAGACTTGGATCCCTAATCTAATGGACTTTATCTTTATAGCCATTACAGAACACTTCATTTTTATTCCTCTCTCTCTTTCCCTTGTTGCTACTACTTCCTCTTACCATTCCATTTCTTTTTACATCCACCATTCTACTACAGCTTCGATTACTTCTTTTCAGCAATAGTAACAATAGCCACCTTTCTTTAAATTACAGATGCCTAAGAGCTTTCTTCACTAACTTCTTGAATGACACATCCATGCAGTCAATAAGCTTCCTCCTAATTAATTATCCAATCCAATAACAAACTTCTCATTCTTCTTCAATATAGCTTCAACGAAGGACATTCCGTACCTAGAGAAAGCATGAAATTCCAAGACATGCTCCAAAACTGACATATCCCCTCACCTCAACTCTAAAATTTTAGTAAACAGAATAGTATTTTGAGCCGTAGGAATGAACTTCTTCTCAAATATAGCTTTAAACTAATTCTAAGAAATCTAATTATTTGGTATAGTAATGGTGATAGCGTTCCACCAATTCATGGCTATACCCTAAAGTTGTCTAAGGATTGATTTTATCTTCATGGCGTCCTCTACATCTATATCCCTAAAGATGAGTTAACAAGTATCTAATTAATCATAGACCTCCATAGTTGACTCCAATCCCGAAAATGGGTTGCCGCATTAAGTAGAGAAATCCTTGCACTGCTTAGAAAAGTCAATATGTGTTTGCATATGAGCCCTAAACCTTATTGCCACCTAGGAGTAGACTGAGCTCTCTATCATAACATTGAACATAGCCTGGTAATTTAATGTAGCATCTCAAAATCCCACTCCTTCATCCACTCCTGATGTAGAGTTATTCCTAACAATGTTCCTTGTGTTTTGATTCGTTCCTAGTTTGTAATAAGAATTATAGTATCTAATAAAGGATACCTATAAATGATATTCAGGTGCATACTACTATATATATATTGCTGTATAGCTTAAAACCATGGCATTAATAAATACGATCCTTCATTAACGTATATTCGCTATCTAACATAAGATGATAACTCCCTTATTATCTCTACTGAGTCTAAACATTTTCTTCATTTAGTCAAGTAACTAAAGCTATGATACCAAATGTGATGGCCCCTCAAACCACTTACACCAAGCGGCATAAAAAAAGCACTGCAAATGTACTCGACATATCGTCGGGGAAGAAACAAACATCATATATCTCACGCTATGTAGAAGAAAATATAACAAGAGCATGTACAACAAAATGACGAGACATAACTAGTGAAAATCCAAATGCATAAAATCACCGAGTTATTATAAAATGCCATAATAACTTTGTAAATATTTTCCTCGATACATGTTCTGTCAAAATATACAAGAACAAATACTAGAAATATTTAAGTATAATACGCCAGAGCTCTCCTAACTCGTCTCTAACAATAACAACATCACCAAACCTATCATCTAGTCTACTTATTCAAGAGTACCATAGATAATAAGAAGCAAAAATATAAAACAATGGGTTAGATAATAATTTGATATGAACAGTAAATGACTATAAAAAGCAATATTGAAAAATTTGATACTAGACAAAGGCATATAAGCATACCTGCCATGTCCCTATAACATAATAGTTAGAACATAAAAATATAATATAATATGCTACTTAAATAAAACAATACAAGATATTGTAATAGAATAAGATACAAATAATCTAAGTAGTCTCTTTCACTAGTCCTATTCCTAATGCCTTCTCTAGCAGTCCTATAGGTGATAGCCTATCTAAGAGAGAAGAACATGAGCAACCATAGAATTCATGACATCCATTAACTAAAACTTTACTACCACCTTCTGAAGCCTTGAAAGAATGATAACAATATGACTATCCACACTTGTAATAAGGACCAATGAAAATCCAATTTATACTTGAATTTAGTACCTTACATGATATGAAATCCAATAATTACCTTCCAAGATCTAAAATCCAGCATTAGACCCTCAAAGTCGAAGTAGTGCAAGGTACATGACCATAACCACTGGTCTATAAGCATCCCAGCATATAGTACAACTTCTTCAAGTCTAAACTAGAACATTATGAGTTATTAATGATTCGTTAACACACACAAGTTGTAGGGTCTTTCTAAAACTCCATCTTAAGGCATTAGTCATAACACTCATCTGGGTCCATTAACCTATTGTCTCGTTCCATCTTGAGCTTACTTTTAACTCCTCTGATCCTTTCAATCTAAGCTCTCGATCATAACTTCATCATGTTTTAACTTCCTCATCATACCAGTATTAATAAGCCACCACCTCCAGCATGACCTTGAAGATGACACACATAATTTGATTCCATTGAAAATGACACACGTAATTTGTATAAACATGAATTCCTAAATTCTCTTTTCCTGGGTGGACTACCACCACATAAACTTATTCTTAAAGTTGGTTCTCTAATAATGCTTCTTTGGAATATTGACCCTAAAATAGGATTATGTAATGGAACAAGGTTAATATGTCATGCTTTCCACCGAAATCTTATTGATGCAGAAATTGCAGTTGGTCATTTCCGTGGTACAAGAGTTTTTTTTTCCTAGAATACCATTAAAGCCTTTGGAAAACGTTAGCATGCCTTTCACGCTTATTAGAAAGCAATTTCCTGTTAAACTGGCTTTTGCTCTTACGATTAACAAATCCCAAGGGCAAACCATTCCAACTGTTGTTATCTATCTTCAACAACATGTATTCACTCATGGTTAGTTAGGTGTAGCTTTATCTAGAGGTGTTGGATGACAAACAACAAAAATTTAAGTTTAAAATGGAAGTATCCAATGAAAACATGGTATTCACACTAGAAATGTGGTTTACAAAGAAGATTTACTAACATGTACTTCAAACATGAGTTAGTCAATTTGTTATCCTACCATTATAATCAGCACTAATTTCCAATTATTGTTGCCACCATATTTCTACTAACACTTTTATACTCACTTCACTGCTCGCTGTAATGTTCATTCTATTTTCTAACAATTTAACAACAATTTTATTTTTTCACCACTATTCCTATCATTCCTAAGTTTTTTAACTTTTTATCATTTAGCATAAAAAAATATTTTTAACTCCACCGTCAAATATTTCAATATTTGATGTCGGTCTCAAGCCCGGAAAAGGAGGAGAGGAATTTTTTTGTACTACTCCAGCAGTTGGAAATATTCTCCACTCACAAACTGGAGGTACAAATATACATTACTACATTTCACTTATTACTTTTTTTATCATGCTTTAACTCTCCGTTTTCTGCTGTAAGTCTGATTTAACACTACCATCTGCTTCAATATTCTACTTTCACGTCACTACTTACTAGAATGTCAAAAACAAATTAACTGTATATGCACCTCATTACCCCTTTTAACACTGAAGCTTACTCAACTGCATCCCTTTTTGTCGATTCCCCTTTTCACCAACTAACAAACTTTATCAGATAATTTTGCACAAATATTTTCAATCTACCATATACATGCAACTGCCTCACACATCTAGGTATCTGTACTGTTTATACGCTTTATACATTCTGAATATAACATTGTACGGCTGCTAGCTGACTTGAATAAAAAACTGTTGTGCAGATGTTACACATCACGTATTTTCCCAAGCAATGAAGAAAGCCTATACCAAGTGAGAATTATAATCCATTTTAATTGCTTAGTTACATATTTTGTACTACTTTGCAATTTGATTGCGGAAGTACAATTTTAAAAATGGAAATGAAAGAGTCTATGCAGCGGTAGGAACATATAGTATGGAGTATAAGCAATGTAGTATGTGGATAGCAAAGTAATCGCAGTAAGTAAAACGACATGATCGAATTTATACTTGTTCGGACTACTATCCAACATCCAGTCCCAGACTCCCTTCTAGTATTTCACTATGACAACAACCCTCACTTCACCGGAGGAATAGGTTTAAAACTACCCGAATAGTTGAACGGGATTTCTTGCGTCAACTGTTGAAGAGGACTTCCATAATACAAAGAATTTGTTGACTACTTGTGTTATTGATAATACGGATATATCAAGTTTATGTACACCCTTCCTATAATCTTTCCTTGATGATAATAGGGTAATTCGTGAAAGAATATGGAAGATATTTGAATTCTTAAGAATATGGAAATAGAGTGCTTTAGAGATTTTGAATGCTTAGAATAAGACAGAAAGAATTAGAATAAGTTTCGGTGAATTGAAATCAGTTGATAGAATCTCTATTTATAATGTACAAAAGATTGCAACTAATCATGAAGAGTTTTAACTAAAAGATATGAATTAGAAGTCACAACTCTTCATTGAAAGGTTGCATCCTTTCGTATTCAGATTCTGTTTTTGAATTGAAAATTAAACATCAAAGAAATAGGTCATTTCGGGGGTAATTCAGACTTCTGAAATATTTTGGTCAGACGTCTGAATATTGTATGAATTTGAATTTCATTCAGCAAACAAACTTCTGACTTAATTATTTCAAACGTCTGTTTCCTGGAACAGACCTATGTCTTGTGCATATTATTTTGAAAACTATGTATTTATATATATATATATATATATATATGTGTGTGTGTGTGTGTGTGTGTGTGTGTGTATCATCAAGGAAGATCTTAACAATTTAATCTAAAACTAATAGACTCTAAACATCTATGGTCTTCAGTCTGAGCTCTTGAATCTATTATTGAATACCTTCCTGCAAAACAGAGTTAGTTGATATAATATATGTGTGTATGTATAGTTGTCATAATCAAAACGCTATACAACAAGATCTAACATTCTCCCCCTTTTTGATAATGACAACTATATATGTGGTTCCCCCTGTCGATATGCATTTATTATCATATGTTTCTCCCCCTTTGTCATTGACAAAAAAGAGATACGTATATACAAGTTTAAATCATGTATGCAGAATACACAAACACAAAACACAACACAACACAATCACAGACATAACATATATACGCACAATATTCAGACATAACATAACAAGCACATAATAGAGTTTTGTGCTAAGACCGAAGTATGAAAAAATATTACAGATCAAAATAAAAGTAGTTTGATGCAAAATAAGAACCATAAAGAGTCATATTACCAACCATACTTACCAACCTTCTGATGTCGACATGCTCGGACCAACACTTGAATCACCTCCTTTAGGATCGCCATGATTGGAACTAGAATCTTTGGTACTTCTTCAACGGAACTGGACGACCAATGGAATGGTGTCGGATCATAAGCTTGAGAAGATTGAGTACCGGTGCAAGAGATTTTATCCCAAATCTTGTTTAAAAAGCCATTTATTGAGTCGAATTTCTTGTTAGTGCTACGCACAAAACGCATGAGATCTTTTTGTATCTTATATTAATTGCAAGAGAGCATTATTAAGGCTTGTTTGAACAAAAAACCGGGAGAGACAATGTGAATACCCTCTTCTTCTTTTTGACGACAACAATGAGAAGTATTGAAAAAAAATAGCTTTGGGTTGCAATGCCACATGTTCTGTCCAAGTCTCAAATGACATATATTCCAACGTCGAAGGATTTGGATCAATGTTCATAAGCTTCATGGTTTTGGCCCGATTTCTTTGACACTAAGGGAAGGGGTATCAGGTATTTGGATTTCACAAGCCCGAAGGATTCGAATGATATAGGCGCCATAGTGAAGTGCCATATATTTCTGCTTGTATGTTATATCCATCCATTCTTCAAGAATAATTTTTGCCCAATTTATTTGTTTAATTGAATACAGGGCATATAGAACTTGAAAATTATGCGTGTATACTTTCTCATAACTTCCTTTACGGGGATGGATTGTTCGGACCAAGATACGATCTAATAAGCGTGCATGAAGACGGAGGTGGGTTGAGGTAACCTCGTCCATATTAATCAAATTGTCAGAGATAAACTTGTGTGATATCTCATCTCTCACACTCATATCAACATCTATAGTATCAATATTAATTTATTGCCAAGCACAACTTAAAATTTGACCTAATCTTTGAATTGGAAGAAGAATACGCATGCCACATACCATATACCATAAACAATCAGTGGTGTTTTTAGGTCTTTGGTGGTCTAAGTTTAAATTTGCCAAGAATAGCTTTACAAGCAATGGATAGATCTTGACATTGTTGGTATTATAATCCATTAAAGACCCAAAACGAAAGTGTATAGCATAATGAAGGAGACAGTAATTAGAGAAAGCATCGAATCTGATTAAAGCACCTTCAAAGAACTTTGAATTCTTCATGGCTTTGAATCTCTTTGTAACGACCCGCATTCTACGTATTGTAGGATCGTAGAATATTTATTTTATTCTCATACGATGTCGTATGGTTGTGTAACTTTGGGGAACGACTATTGGGGTCATTTCCCATGTTCACGATTTTTGTCGAATTATAAATGATCGTTTTGCTCCTGATGAATCTTCTTTTACCTATAAATTTTGATTGGTAAGGAGTTTTGACCTAAAACCACTTCCATTGGATTCGGATGATGGTTTGCCATTCCGTAGAATGGTCACATTAATCAAATGGACTTACCGTTTGGGAGATATGGCTGAAATATGGTTTGAAGATGGAAAACAGCTTAACCGGGCATAATTAGGTGATTAGCGGTTTGGCTCATAACCCATTTCGGGATTAAGGTTATAGGAGGACTAAAAGGGTTTGGAAAAACATTTCATTTCAGTTTTCGAGCCGCCACTTACATCCCTTGAACCATAACATTGGCCTCCATCTTCTAAATCTCACCCTAATTGCTTTCTAATCACATATTTGCCAAATCTACATCAAATTAAGGCGGATTAGCATAGAAATTGAGATAGAGCTGCTGATACATTGGAATTCGTATAAAATCAGTGGAGTTATTTATGGCTAAGGTGAGTGATTAGCATGTTTATTCACTAATTACAGCTAATTATGGGTGATTAGTGATGATTAGCGAAATTATGCATCATAAAAATCTGGAAAAATATGTAAAAATTCTTAACTATTATTTTATGGCTCTGAAAAAAAATTGGGTTAATTTGGATTAACTTTGCTAATCCTATAGTTAAACATGATTAAGGGGAAAATCAAGGTTTTGGGTATGTTTGATCCATCTTAACATGTTAAATTGTTGTTTTTGTGTTTATGGTCGATTCTATATGTTGCTATTACTGTTTGGTATGCTTTGTGATTGTATAATAAAGCTAGAATGGTCGATAACACCGTTGTATGGCATAAATAGCTCATTGGAAAAGTTGCAGGAAATTTGTCATACCACGACTTGACCCGATCGTGAGCCACCATCACGAGCTGTTGTGTCCTCCACAAGTCGAGTGGAGCACCATGAACAATATCTGAGTCTTAACCACGAGCCGCGAATGGAGGATCATGAACCAAGAGGAGTCTACGAGCAAGACACGAGTCGGAGCATCATCACGAGCCGCCACGGTGAGGACCACAAACCGGGCTGGAGTCACGAACCGCGAACCGGACTGGAGAGTCACGATCTTAACCAAGAAGAATGCCACGAGTCGTTTTGAAGGTCATGAACCAAAGAGTCATGAACCGGGATGATGACTAAAACCCGAGATGCAAAGGTAGTCGAAATAAGAAGTTAGAACTCGTGATCCAGATGGGAACCAACGAGTTAACTTCGAGAGTTGGACTTTGTTGCGGGATGTGTGCAAAGGGGTTATCGATATTTATAGCTTTGATTCACCACTGGGAGACGGATTAGTGGCTATGGATCAACGCAATGGGGGTCATTAAGACTCCCAAGTGTTCGTAGCATGACTATGGATCAATGCAATGGGGCCATTAGGACTCCCAAGGGAAAGGTGATTGTAGCAAGGGATTAGTGGCTAGGTACCAACGCAATGGGGTTATTAAGACCCCAAGGGCAAAGTAGTCATAGTAAAGGATTTGGTGATCAAAGTGATGGAAATCGTATACTTTACGCACTGAGTGAGAGATGTAAGGATGGTTGTTATGTTTGATTTTTGTTATCACTATGACATCCACACTCCCACTTTACACTTTATGTTCGTGTTACGGTAGAGTATTGTACATCTTGTTGTGCTAACTCTTTGGTTGCAGGTCCAGGTTCAGGTATGATTATTTATACCTATTATTGTCTTATTTTACTGCTATCGATCATACCAGACTTTTGTCTGACCCAAAGTTTTCTGTCCCTTCTTATTACTCTGGGTGCTCCTAAACGAGCAGACTAGAGACAGGTTAGGTGGTATGCACGAGTAGCTGTCCAAAGACGAGCGGGAGGCTTCTACGTACTATTGACATATATTCTCACTGTGTTGTTGCTGGTCACTACATTGGGCATTAGTAGTGTACCTTTTCTATTTTGCTTTAGAGACAGTATTTTGAAGTTGTAATAATGGTTTGGATCATAAGCTGTATTTTGGATTCCGCTGCTATGATGGTTTAGTTTTCAGCTTATGCATTGTCTCGCCTGTTTTATGTCAAGTTATGTTATTATTATATTTTATTCCATGCGCTATGATATATACTACAGGTTCTTTGGTGATTCATAGTTCTAAAACCCTTTCCTTTTTTATGACTGTCCCATGCTAGTCGGGCATTGGCACAGCGCATTTTGGGGAAATGTCGGTTGGTTTCAGGGAGGGCCGTCACACTTGGTATCAGAGCCTAGGTTGCGTAGTTAACCTAAGGGAAGACATCAGGGAGAGATAGTATACGTATATAAGAGTGCGTATTTGTGATATTTTGGTTTTCAAAAACTATATATATATACTATTAGTATATCTAAGGATGGAGTTGCACTGCACTGGCGCCAATAAGAAGATGGTTAATCGTTTTCTCTTTACAGATTGAACGATGAGCCGAAATACAAGGAGTACGAGATTAGGGGCCAACAGCAGGAATGTCCTTGATATGAGGACGATGTTTACTACCTTCATTCGAGAGATGCTTAGGGATGTTCAGGGAGCTGTTCCTAATGATGCTAACGGTGGTGGTGCAGCAGTGCAGGCGCCTAGGGACGATTTCGCCAAGCTCATCAAGGATTATACTAGTCTTGGTGGGAAGCCGTTCCACGGAATGGAATCGGCTACGGAGGTTCAAGATTGGCTGGATAGTTGTGAGTGCATCTTCAAGGATTTGGGAATCGATGATGCAATGAAAAGAAAGTTAGGTCGCGTCAACTTCAAGGATGGGCTAATGCCATTAAAGCGGCTACTCCCGAAGATCAAGTTACTTGGAATTATTTTAAGAACCGCTTCAGTGACAAGTTTATTCCAGCTGCTTAGAAATCAGAATTGTTCAGGAAGTTTTTGGAGCTTAAGCAGAATAGTAGGGCAGTCTCGAAATATATTGCTGAGTTCGATACTTTATCGAAGTATGAATTATCTCTTATTGATACTGCTAATAAGAAAAACGAAAAATTCATAACTGGCCAAGATGAGTACTTGGGGGTAAGACTTATAAACCATATCGATGAGACTTTCGAATCTATTGTGGGAAAAGCATTTAGATCAGAGAGCCATTACCCTAAGTCAAAGGCCGAGGTTGCTATTACATCTGCAGGGGAGCCAAAGCCACAGGCAAGCGGTGGAGGCAAGAATAATTTGAAGAATAAGAGGAAACAGAACCAAGCTAAGGATGGTCAGAAGAAGAATAAGAAAGATGTTGAGTGCTATAGCTGTGGCAAGAAGGGCCACTATGCCAAAGATTGTGGAGCAAAGCCAGCGGACAGGTAATATTTCAATTGCTGCCAAGTGGGACATCACAAGGATAAACTATCAACGTTGTTCCTTCTTCGTCAAATGCCCCAACTGTGGTGGAGAAAGGAAAGGGTGTCATCATTCAAGGTATGCTTTCCATTTATGATGTTCCTGTTCGAGTATTGTTTGATACCGGGGCTTCCCATTCCTTTGTATCTAGTGACCTGGTAGATAGACTGGGATTGGAACCCAAGATTGTCGATAGACCTTTAGTCGTGACGAACCCGATCGGTGGTTCGACTAGCCTTTGTATGATTTGTCATAATTTGGTCTTATCGAGTCATGGATGTATGTTTGCCTGGGATTGCTTTGTTTTGGGCTTTACTGGGTTTGGCATTATTTTGGGAGTCGATTGGCTCCAAAGATACGGGGTGATGGTAGACTGTGAGGGGTCTTCGGTGACCATTAAAGCAGATGATGGGCGGAGGATACTGTTTTGGTGGCCTACCTAGTGATGGGGTGATGGCTAGTTCTCTAAATTCTCTCGACATCCCGCATGATGAGTTGTTAGATGTGCCTATTGCTGGCGAGTATCCGGACATCCTCGGGGAAGTGACCGGACTTCCACCACACCGAGAGATCGAGTTTCGTACTGGTTTAGTGAAAGATGCCAGGCCTATAGTGATGCCACTTCGTTGTATGATGCCAAGGGAGCAGCAAGAGCTCGGGGTGCAAGTAAGCGATCTTTTGAGGAAGAGATTTATCCAAAGAAGTGTTTCCGAGTGAGGAGCACCAGTTGTATTTGCCACTAAGGCTGATGGTTCCCTTCGCTCATGTGTAGACTATCGCGAGTTGAACAAGGCGACTAAGAAGAATAGGTATCCTCTTCCACGGGTAGATGATTTGTTTGATCAGTTAAGTGGAGCAAGAGTGTTCTTCCAATTGGATCTCGCGATAGGTTTTCATCAGCTCCGAGTAGCAGCTGAGAGTATACCTAAAACAACATTTTGGACGCCGTCTGGATTCTATGAGTGGTTAGTCATGCCATTCTGGTTGACCAATGCACTGACATATTTTCTGGATCTTATTAATAGGGTATTCAGAGATGAATTGAATAAGTTTGTTCTTATGTTCTTGGATGATATTTTAGTTTACTCGAGGACAAAGGAAGAACACAAGAAACATTTGAGGGTAGTGATGGAGGTGTTGAGGAAACACCAATTGAAAGTGAAATTTTCTAAATGTCACTTCTGGAGGAGGGAAGTGAGATTCTTGGGCCACGTTGCTTTAGAGAATGGTATGCCGTGGACCCTGCGAATGTGGCTACGGTACAAGATTGGTCTACGCCCAAGAATGCAACAGATGTAATGTAACAACCCGTAATTTTAAAACATGACATAAGGGATAATTTAAGAATACTTAATTCTTATAAGAAGAATTAAGGGAAACGTGTTGTGTCATTGCGTTCGTCTCGAAATTCTGCTTGGAATAGAGTCCGAGTTTGCGTTAATCGGATATCATATGAAGCTTAGAATATTTCAATTTAAGCAGAATTTAAATTAAAATAATAATTAAAAATCAAAACTGAATTCAAAAATCAAAATCAGACTTAGCTGGGTGAGCGGGAAATCTCCCGCTTGAGGGTGTCGATCCCCCTAGGGGAGTGGAGATAGGTGTCGACCCCCTGTAGAGGTGTCGATAAGGGCGTCGACCCCCTATAGGGGTGTCGACCCCCATCTGCCCAGATCTGGCAGACGAGTTTTGGTGGTCTAGGACTGATGTGTCCTTCTGGCATTGGCTGGATGACGTATTTTTCTGGTTTGGATGGTTCAGATGGATCCTAATCTAATCTAAGGGTCCTAATACACCTAGTACTCCTATAAAATACCCCTAGACCTAACTCTAATTTCATTACACTAATTCATGGCACCTCCATGTTGTTCAAATCTATATTATCCTAGCCTCTCTTCTCTTCACCAAAGCAAATCAGAATAGGAGTATTCAAATTGGAAGATAAGAATCAAATTCTACAACAACGGTTTAGATAATCAAATTCAAAATTCAGATCTATTCTCTATTCTAAATCCTGTCGCTGTGAGTCTAAGTAACTTTCACATATAATTAAAAAATAATTGTGATAGGATTGTAAATTGAATCTAATATATATGCTTGTGACTGAGATGAATCTTATCAAGTTTGTAAATCATTATCTTTTAGATTCGTACCCAAATTACAGTTGCCATGTGCCTAATTGGATCTATTTTATTGTTCTATGCCAGTTCATGTTTCATATGCCTCTTTTATGCCAGTTTGTTGACATGATTCTCTTCCCTTCTTCTTTTCCTTTTTTTTATGAGATTAGGATACTTCGAGCCTAACATATTACATTGAGATTTGCGTACGAATAACGTTTGAACGATTGGGAAAAGTTTGGGGAAATTTGTAATAAAATGAGATTATTGGCATAAACCAATTTGAGCATAATTGTATATAAATTGTATACATGAGATTTGGCATAAGTTGGATTGGGTATAATTGGATATAATTTGTATACATGAGGTTTGGCATGAATTGTTAATAACAATGAATGCAAATTAATTTAGGCATAATTTTGGCATAACATGTATACATAAGATTATAGGCCTAATTTGGATTAAAATTATAAACATAATTTAGATTGAAAATTATGGGTAATTGGAGTATATTTTAATCCAAGATTTAAAATTGGGACTTGATTCAAGAAAGTGATAACGAATGCCTAAGACATGAGGTTAGATTCGAATCGCGGTATAAGACCGCCCGACACATCCAGCGACCGCAATTTGGTTTTCTAATGTGAGAGGTCAAAGGCAGAAATTAGATGCGTAATAATGCAAAGACACGAGGTTAGATTTGATTTGCGGTATCAGACTGCCCGGAACCGCCCGGCATATCCAGCAACCGCAAAACGGCAATCTAATGTGGGATGTCTTGCAAGATTACTATTATAATGAATTAATGAACACTTAACCAAGATAGGACATGTGGTAAGGCATGGGAATCATAAAAGGGTTAAGTAGGTAACATGGGTAGCATGTGAAACATAATTAAAACACTTAACCAAGATAAGACATATGATTAGACATGGGGATAAAGAGGGGTTAAGTGGGAATTCCTAGTGGGGACCAAGTTTAGGAGGGAGGCTTGTGTCAAGTGTGGGGACCCTTTTCAACCAGTAACCCATTTAGTATCTATGTGAGTTTGAACTAGGTCGAGGACGGGACACACTTATTGGGTTTGATTTTAAGAGGTTAATAAAGAGTTAGCGGTGGCAACGCAAGTCCAATGGAGTCATGTGTGTGCGTGGGTCCGGGCTAGTAGGTAAGACGTTGTTGCATCGTGTAGGTATAAGCCGTGCATTTTAGTAGTATCGGGTTGCCACTTTAGGGAGTGATACACCCTATTGTGGAACCAGCAAAAGTATCTACGAGCTAGGGAGCCGATCGAATGGGGAGGGTAGTGGGTACAACTAGTTGAGATACGAGCAGGTGCCACCTATGACAGCAGCTAGGAGTACACAAAACTACCATATTGTTATTATTATGTTTAGTAAGAGGGATCAACTTTCAGTATGAGACTAGTATTGGTGCGGTGTAGGAATTATCTTATAGTGATTAGAAGCCCAATCAACGTTATATCTTGTTCACCTTGTTACCTTGTCATATCTGCTTATGTTACAGTCATCTCTTATATTCAGTTTATGTTCTTATTCTGTTACTTTACTGATTATATTGTTAAAGTCACTAGACTCGCCAGACTTATGTCTGACCCCTTTTTGTTTCGCCTCTTTTCTTTCTTCCTCCCCTCCCCCCTAAGGTCCTCAGGGTAGGAATAGTGAAGCTTGACTTGGATTCCTTTCTTCTTGAAGTGCTTGGAAGTGTTGAAAGTAATGCTCAGCTTTATCTCTTTTTCATTATGGCTACTTGGAGTGGGATTACGGTTTTACTTTTATGTACTCTGATAATAACTTCGTACAAGACGGATATTTGTGTACTTTACTCTAGTATGCGGTTTTGATGTTGTAACCAAACATGTTTTGCTTTTCCGCTGCAATGAATAAATTTTGAATTTTCTTAAGTACCATTTTATATATCTGTCTCGTGATATTCTGTTCTATACTCTTATAATACTCCATGAAAGTTAATGCATTCCTTTAGTGAGTGACATTAATGGACATGGGGTGTTATATGTGGTATCAGAGCTGAAGGTTACCAGAACAGATAAAAAAATTAAAACCGTTTTCAAAAGCATTTGGTTAGAAGTATTTTTCAAAAACATGTTTTAAAGAAGGTATTTTCAAGAGAAAAGTTTATTATGAAAAACATAATCCCCAAAAGCCATATATCTATCTTTCGATTATCTGTTTTGAATCTCTTCCTTTTTCCTTTCAGCATGTCTGGGGAACCTGTTATACCCGAGGGCGTACAGATACCAGGTTGGTTCAGAAGGTATCTAGAGGCTAGGGCTACTACCGTAGGCCCCGCAGACATTCCTCCTCCCCCAGCTGCAGCCGCTCCTCCTCCTCCCCGTATAGACGCTTTTTCTAAGATATGCAAAGACTTCCGTGCGATGGGTGGAAAACCGTTTCATGGGACCGAGACGTTTGTTGAGGCTCAGAATTGGCTCAAGGAAGCGGAGGACTTATTTGGCATCTTTAAGATAGACGATGGAAGGAAGGTTCAGCTAGCTGCTTGGTTGGTGAAGGACGAAGCCTCGTTTTGGTGGGAGATAACTAATGGAGGACGTGCAGTGGAGACGTGGATAGACTTTAGACGAAGGTTCGAGATGAAATTTCTTTCACAAGCGGAGGAGTGTTTATACATGGAGAGGTTCTTGGCTTTGAAACAAGGGAATTTGTCTTTTAAGGAGTACGTTAACAAGTTTAACCAGTTAGCAAGATTTGGTATGGAATTAATTAATACACCACATAATAAGGCTTTGATATTTGCCAAGGGTCTGAATGAACCATTACACGGGTTGGCTATGTCCCACATTCCTATGGGAGCTACATTCGAGAAGCTTGTTGACATGGCGTTGATGCATGAAGAGGTGAAAGGTGATAATGTAGATAAGGCACAGGATAAGAAAGGAGATCCAAAGAAAGCACAGCAACAACAAAAGAAAGGTCGTAAGGATAACAAGGGCCAAGGGAAGAAGAGATGTTTTAATTGTGGAACACCGGGCCACTTAAGCAAGGACTATAGGAAGAAGAAGAAGACGGGTTGCTTCCAATGTGGTGAGGCGGAAAATATGATTAAAGACTGCCCAATGAGGCAAGGACAAGGGCAAGGCAAGGACAGAGGACATGATCTACTTCTGGAGGGCAGGTTCATGCACTCATGGCACCTAGATAAGAGAGAGGTAGAAACATTTTTGTTGAAAGTTTAATTTTCCTTTTCGATCATCCTGTACGTACTTTGTTTGATTCTGGCGCTTCACATTCGTTTATATCTGCTTCGTTAGTTGAAACACTGCACCTAAATGCTAGTCTAGTTATGGATCCCATAGTTGTCTCAAATCCTATTGGGGGTACGTCTCATCTTTCTATGTTATGTCGGGATTTGAGAATATATGTATATGGCGTTGAGTTCGGATGTAACGCTTGTGTGCTTGGCTTCACGGGATATGGGTTGATTCTAGGAATGGACTGGCTAGCCAGGTATGGTGCCATTCTCGACTGTGAAAAGAGAGTAGTTAGACTGTTGACTAGTTTGGGTAATACTCTCGATATCTCATGCGATCCCAAGGGTTTTGTTATGCTTAGCTATCTAGAATCTCCTGACACGTCTATTGATGATTTGCAATCTGTTCGAGTAGTCCATGAGTATGCAGATGTCTTTGAGGAGGTTAGGGGCTTACCTCCAAAACGCGAGATAGATTTCTGAATATATTTGGTGGACAATGTAAAGCCAGTTGCATTGCTTGCACGCCATATGGCTCCAAGAGAAAGGAGGGAGCTTAGTAAACAAGTGAAAGAGTTGCTTGAGAAAGGGTACATAAGGAGAAGTATCTCGGAGTGGGCTGCTCCCGTTGTTTTTGCTATGAAGGTTGATGGTTCGCTTAGATTGTGCATGGACTATAGGGAGCTGGATAAGCTCACAAAGAAGAACAGACACCCATTGCCGGGGGTAGATTATTTGTTCGATCAGTTGGTTGGTGCTTCGGTTTTCTCGCAGTTGGACTTAGCTACAGGATTTCATCAGTTGAGGGTAGCTGAGGATAGTATAGATAAGACTGCCTTTAGGACTCCCGACGGTTTCTTTGAATGGCTCCTCATGCCTTTTGGTTTGACGAATGCACCTACATATTTCGTAGAATTGATGAGTAAGGTGTTTAGGGAGTTTCTAAACAAGTTCGTGGTGGTCTTTGTGGATGACATTTTGATATTTTCTAAAAGCGAGGAAGAGCATGCCCTACATCTTAGCGAAGTCTTAGAGACCCTTCGAGCACATCAACTCAAAGCTAAGTTCTACAAGTGTCATTCTTGGAGAAAGGAAGTGAGGTTCTTAGGGCACGTGGCCTCTAAGGAAGGGATAGCTGTGGATCCCGCGAAGGTGGTAGCAATCCAAGATTGGAAGATTCCTAAGAATGCAACAGAAGTAAGAAGTTTTTTGGTTTGGCGGGCTATTACAGAAAGTTCATCAAGGACTTTGCTAAGATATCGGCCCCACTTACACGGTTGACGAAAAAGAATTTGACCTTTTCTTGGGATGTCGACTGTGACGATGCTTTCCAACATTTGAAGAGGGCATTAACGACAGCTCCAGTTTTAGTTTTGCCTGATGGGAGTAAACCGTTCACAGTGTATACCGATGCATGCGGGACAGGGCTTGGCGCAGTTTTTATGCAAGAGGAAAGGGTGATATACTATGGTGGAAGGCAGCTAAAGGCCCATGAGAAGAATTGCCCTACCCACGACTTAGAGTTAGCTGCCATAGTTTTTGCGCTTAAGTCTTGGCGTCACTATTTGCTTGGTGAGAGGTTTGAGCTGTATACGGACCATAAGTCACTAAAGTACTTGTTCACCCAAAAAGATTTAAACTTAAGGCAACAAAGGTGGATGGAGTTCTTAGCATCCTACAATTTTGAGATTGCGTATACCCCTGGCAAGGGTAACATTGTAGCTGATGCCTTGAGTAGAAAGAAGTTGACTTTGAGTCCTTTGTTTGTCGAGCGGCAGAGTTTAGAGTATATATTTACCTTTGACTTTAGACCCTCCATTGATTATGTACCCGGTTTGTTGGCATCATTAGAGGTACGACCTACACTTTTGGGACAGATAGGTGCGGCACAGCGAGATGACCCACAGTTGATAGAGATAGTAGATAAGCTCATAAGAGGGGAGTCTTCGAGCCATCTTAGTAGGTATACTATCGATGACAAAGGTTGGTCTGGGAGACTTTGCGTATCTCGAGACAAGAGTTTGAGAAAGACAATCCTTGAAGAGGCACATCATTCTAAGATGACCATATATCCCGGTGGTGACAAGATGCATAGGGAGATGAAGCGAGTTTTTTTTGGGCCAGAATGAAGAAAGATGTGGCTAAGCTCGTTTCTAGATGCTTAGTGTGCCAGCAAGTCAAGGCTGAGCAAAAGAAGCCTAGTGGTTTGCTTCACCCATTAGAGGTTCCACAGTGGAAATGGTAAAGTGTTTCCATGGATTTCGTTGACGGGTTACCGAGGTCAAGGAAAGGTAATACGGGGATTTGGGTAGTAGTGAATAGACTTACCAAGAGCGCCCATTTCATTCCCATCAAGATTAAAAGAACAACGACATGGTTAGCATCTGTTTATCTCCGAGAGATAGTTCGTCTACACGGCATACCTTCTAGTATCGTAAGCAATCGAGATCCCATTTTCACTAGTGAGTTTTGGAAGAGCTTACAAGAGGCGGTAGGAATGCAATTGTGTTTGAGTACCGCTTATCACCCTCAGACGGATGGCCAAACAGAAAGAGTGAATCAGATTCTAGAAGATCTTTTGAGGTTATGTATCTTGGACTTTGGAGGGACATGGGAGGAACATCTTCCATTAGTAGAGTTTGCCTACAACAACAGCTATCATGCTAGTATTGACATGCCACCTTTTGAGGCTCTATGTGGATGACCTTGCCGATCACCGACTTATTGGTGGGAATCTATGGATAAGATTTTGCTTGGGCCCGAGATGACTAGGGAAACTTCAGAAAAGATAGACTTGATTCGAAGATGCATGAAGACGACACAGGACCGGCAAAAGTCATATGCTGATAAGAGAAGGACCGATCTTGAGTTCAGTGTTGGAGACATGGTCTTTATTAAAGTATCACCATTGAGGAATGTAGTTCGTTTTGGGTCTGTAAGGAAATTGGCACCAAGGTTCGTAGGGCCATTCCCCATTACAGAGCGAATTGGACAGATGACCTACAGAGTGAAGTTGCCCGAGAAGCTCAGTGGTGTCCATGACGTATTTCATGTGTCACATTTGCGGAAGTGTTTACATGATACTGCGGAAGTAGTAGAGACGAGCATGCTTAGGGAAGTGGAGTGAGATGCCACGATTAGACGAGCTCCTACATACATCCTTGGATCGGAGGTCAAGAAGTTACGCAACCGAGAGGTCAGTTGGTTAAAGTCCAATGGGGAGATGATCAAGGAGACGCGACTTGGGAGACTGAAGACAAGATATGCGCTTCGTACCCTTTCCTTTTTTAGGGTATGTTCTTAACTTCTTCTTTATCTACCGCTTTGTTTATACTTGTTCTATCGTTTAGTGTATCCTCTCGATTATATCTTCGACCCTTAGGTAGAAAATCCTATGGTTGTAAACAAATGTTTGAGACATGTTATGTTTGGTGGATGCAAGTGGATTTAAGTGTTTGCCAGTGGTTGTTCGTGGATGCATTTACACACACATCAGGCACTTGATCGGCTCAATCACTTTCATATTGCATATGAATGAGTGTGCGTATTTAAGTTAATGGATGTATGTTGAATGTATTATCATATGGATACTGCATTTGGATGAATGATTGTGCACTCATATAGAAACGATATGTATCATTAGGATTCTTTCGCATACATAATGGACGCATGGCACTATAATGTTTTGCATTAAGGAGGTCAACTGAATCAGTAGACCGCCTGATCTTTGCATTAGATAAGGGACATATATACACACTTTTGCATATGTTCATATAGCATTAGAAATCTTTTAAGGACAATGGATGATTGTGGATGATGGATGAGTAGACGGACGATTGGATGATAGGATACATTCTTCTTAAATTGAAGATTTCGGGGACAAAATCCTTTAAGGAGGGGAGAATGTAACAAACCATAATTTTAAAACATGACAAAAGGGATAATTTAAGAATACTTAACTTGTATATGAAGAATTAAGGGAAACGGGTTGCGGCGTTGCGTTCGTCTCGGAATTCTACTTGGAATAGAGTTCGATTTTGCGTTAATCGGATATCATATGAAGAAGTTATGAAGCTTAGAAAATTTCTGTTTAAGCAGAATTTAAATTAAAATAATAATTAAAAATCAAAATCAGACTTAGCTGGGTGAGCGGGAAATCTCCCGCTCGAGGGTGTCGACCCCCTTAGGGGAGTCGACATAGGTGTCGACCCCTCTATAGGGGTGTCGACAGGGGCGTCGACCCCCCTATAGGGGTGTCGACCCCCATCTGCCCAGATCTGGCAGACGAGTTTTGGTGGTCTAGGGCTGATGTATCCTTCTGGGATTGGCTGGATGACGTATTTTTCTGGTTTGGATGGTTCATATGGATCCTATTCCAATCTAAGGGTCCTAATACACCTAGTACTCCTATAAAAACCCCTAGACCTAACACTAATTTCATTACACTAATTCATGGCGCCTCCATGCTGCTCAAATCTATATTAGCCTAGCCTCTCTTCTCTTCTCCAAAGCAAATCAGAATAGAAGTATTCAAATTGGAAGATAAGAATCAAATTCTACATTAACGGTTTAGCTAATCAAATTGAGAATTCAGAATTCAGATCTATTCTCTATTCTAAATCATGTCGCTGTGAGTCTAAGTTACTTTCACATATAATTAAAAAGTAATTGTGATAGTATTGTAAATTGAATCTAATGAATATGCCTGTGACTGAGATGAATCTTATCAAGTTTGTAAATCATTATCTTTTAGATTCGTACCCAAATTACTGTTGTCATGTGCCTAATTGGATCTATTTTATTGTTCTATGCCAGTTCATGTTTCATATGCCTCTTTTACGCCAGTTTTGATGACATGATTCTCTTCCCTTCTTCTTTTCCTTTTTTATGAGATTAGGCTACTTCGAGCCTAACATATTACGTTGAGATTTGCATACGAATAACGTTTGAACGATTGGGAAAAGTTTGGGGAAATTTGTAATAAAATGAGATTATTGGCATAAATCAATTTGAGCATAATTGTGTATAAATTGTATACATGAGATTTGGGATAAGTTGGATTGGGCATAATTGGATATAATTTGTATACATGAGGTTTGGCATGAATTGTTAATAACAATGAACGCAAATTAATTTGGGCGTAATTTGGCATAACATGTGTACATAAGATTATAGGCCTAATTTGGATTAAAATTATAAACATAATTTAGATTGGAAATTATGGGTAATTGGAGTATATTTTAATCCAAGATTTAAAATTGGGACTTGAATCAAGAAAGTGATAATGAACGCCTAAGACATGAGGTTAGATTCGAATTGCGGTATAAGACTGCCCGGAACCGCCCGGCACATCCAGCGACCGCAATTTGGTAATCTAATGTGAGAGGTCAAAGGCAGAAATTAGATGCGTAAAAATGCAAAGACACGAGGTTAGATTCGATTTGCAGTATAAGACTGCCCGGAACCGCCCGGCATATCTAGCAACTGCAAAACGACAATCTAATGTGGGATGCCTTGCAAGATTACGATTATAATGAATTAATAAACACTTAACCAAGATAGGACATGTGGTAAGGCATGGGAATCATAAAAGGGTTAAGTGGGTAACATGGATAGTATGTGAAACATAATTAAAACACTTAACCAACACTACAACAAAAACACCATATTACAACTTTAATTTTACAACAGTGGTAAAAGCACCGTTGTAATAAATGTTTCTTTACAACTTTTTTCCAGGAAAGTTGTAATAAACTTATTTTTAACAACTGTGTTACTTTGACAGTTGTAATAAAAACCTATCACAACTTTTATTTTTTGACTGTTGTAATATATGACTGTGTTATTTTGACAACTGTGTTATTATGACCCTAAAATTATATTGATCTCAATTATATATATAGGGTGGATAAATGAATAAATAAATAAATCATTTATTTATGTGCATATTGAATATATAAAAATTGTACATTTTTAAAATTGTGAACAAATATACATGCTAATTTGTATATTTTGTGTGTGCACGACATGGGAATTAGTGTAAGTGTTGTAAACATTGATTTAAGTATTATAAAATGGCTTAAGGGTTATAAAGCCCAATAAAACCCTAGGGGCAAAGCTGTCAATTGGCAGGAAAATAACCCTAGACGTGTTAATGTAAGAAAGGAGAAACGAGCCAGTCATATTTCATTTTTCTCGTTCAAAATAAAAGAAAACTATAATGGCCGAAGCCCTAGCGACTGGAAATTGGGGGAAAATCGATCAATCCGACACCTCGCATCAGATTTGGAGTCGGATTCGTGATGGAGACGAACTCGAGGCGAGAGCAGCGAGTCTAGGAGGATCTCGCGGCCAAATCGAGATCTCAAAAGGGATAAAATCGATATTAAACCCATGATGAGTGTATTTTCCCCTTTCCCTTTGGCACTAAGTCCTCTGTAGGCAACCATGTTGTTTGTATATCTTCCAGTATGCTTGTTTAGTGAAACCCCTATGTTGAATGTGTGATTTACATGTTATTCTTTTGACTTGATCTCTGTGATGGATGCAATATTGTTTTCGTGATTGATGTTGGTTATAATTAGTGATTGATGTTGGTTATAATTAGTGATCTATGCTGGTTATAATTAGGAATTGAAGTTGTTTAAACCAGTGGCCATATACAATGGTGAAACTACTTCGTATGGTTTGACATCATATGTCTTGCCTGCTGCAGCAGTTGCAGCTATGGGATATTGTTATATGTGGTAGAAGGGTTGGTCATTTTCGGATTTCATGTTTATTATGAAACAAACTATAGCCTCTGCTATAGCCAGTGTGTCAGCACAATTTAAGCAAGTTGATTCAGCTCTAGCTATAAGCCTTTTGTAGTTCGTTTTCTTTCTCTCTTCTTATGTGCGTGTTTTTCTGTGGCTAATAACGATACACAAAACATTTAATGCTTTCTTCTTTTCCTTTATAAATACATCCAAATTGCTAAGAAACACCTGACCCAACAACTTGAAAATTTAGGTGGAAAAGTGAATGAACAAATAGAGGCATCGAATCATATAAAACACAAGGTAAACGAGGTCAGAGCCGATCTCTCTCAAATAGGATATGTCTAGAATCAATTCATCAAATGGTGTCTAGTCTAGAAGGGAAAATCAAACTTATTGAAGGCTAACAGGATGTAACTAATGCTGGCATATATTATCTGAGAAAATTTGTTAGAGGGACAAAGGATGAAATTTCTGCAGTTGAACCACTTCAGGGTTTGCAATTTCTTACCGATGCAAAAAATTCAGGAGAAATGACCATTCAAAAGACTGTTGGTGTCATAAGCAAAACAAACGATGATAATTCAATGAAGGGGACAACATTACATAGATCACATCGAATCAAGGCCTGTTGTTATAAACTAGTTGTATGTTTTATATGCTCAGCACAAATAGGTGGAGGATAAAATCTGGTTAAGTGTCAAATTTGAGTAAAGTATTAAATTTTATAAAATGCCTGATTGTTTAAATCAGCTAATTTTTGTGTATTATTATTACTCTATTATGCATCCATTATTTTGCATTGTTTTATCTTCAGAGATGAAGAGTTCAAGGATGAGAGTGGAAGCAGCGTCATGGAAGCTATATGGCGTTCAAGCCTAACATTGATGAAGCGGAGATGTTATTAGAGGCTTATTTTGTTTAGATAGATGGCATACTAAATAAGCTCTCCAAGGTGTGTTCTTCTTGTTATTATTCCCTTGCAAACTTATTTTCCTTCAACATATGTAAACAGATGAAAATGTTGTCATAATATTATTGTATTTTGCTTGACTACTAATACATAACTAATGTTACATTTATATTTAACATGATCAAAGCTAAGGGAATACGAGGATAACACAGAAGATTTGGTGTATAGAATGTTAGTTATGTTTGATGCTATTAAGGTTTGGTAATGCTGGTTTAAAAAAACACTTTTTGTTCTTTTTTCTAACAACATTCTTATGCAACAGGTTTGATCACTGCAGTGAACTTGCACGAAAATGGCGTAAAAATTTCGTTGTCTTCGACTAGTGTACTTCCATAGTATATGCAATTTTTTGTGGATAACTTGTGCTTGTACTAAGTTGCTTTGTAATGGTCAAGTATGTAATAATGCATGAAATGTTGTCTAAAACTTATTGTTTGTAATACTGAATATTTGAGTATTTTAATAAATTAGTTTGCAAATAACTTCAATATCTGATTTGCTTATGGAGTATTGTTATATTTAGTGTATTGTTTCTAATTTTTTTTAAAACCCAAATGTCAATCACAACGGTGCATAAGTTGTAGTAGACATTATTACAACGGTGCACAACTGTTGTAATAAAGTTTATTACAACGGTGGAAAAAAGTTGTAAAATATACATATTACAACGGTGCTGCAACGGTGCAAAAACGTTGTTAAAGATTTTAGTCTATTACAACTTCTTAATACACGACGGTTAGCCTACCATTGTAAAATGTATATCACAACGGTTTTCCACCGTTGTAATATGGTCATTTTGTTGTAGTGCAAGATGAGACATGTGATTAGACATGGGGATAAAGAGGGGTTAAGTGGGAATTCCTAGTGGGGACCAAGCTTAGAAGGGAGGCTTGTGTCAAGTGTGGGGACCCTTTTCAACCAGTAACCCATTTAGTATCTACGTGAGCTCGCACTAGGTCGAGGATGGGACACACTTACTGGGTTTGATCGTAAGAGATCAATAAAGAGTTAGCGGTGGCAACGCAAGTCCAACGGAGTCATGTGCATGCATGGGTCTGGGCTGGTAGGTAAGACGTTGTTGCATCGTGTAGGTATAAGCCGTGCATTTTAGTAGTATCGGGTTGCTACTTTAGGGAGTGATACACCCTACTGTGGGACCAGCATGGGTATCTACGAGCTATGGAGCCGATCGAATGGGGAGGGTAGTGGGTACAACTAGTAGAATAGGAGCAGGCGGCACCTATAACAGCAGCTAGGAGTACACGAAACTACCATATTATTATTGGGTTTAGTAAGAGGGATCAACTTTCAGTATGGGACTAGTATTGGTACGGTGTAGGAATTATCTTATAGTGATTAGAAGCACAATCAACGTTATATCTTGCTCACCTTGTTACCTTGTCATATCTGCTTATGTTACAGTCATCTCTTATATTTAGTTTATGTTCTTATCCTATTACTTTACTGATTATATTGTTAAAGTCGCTAGACTCGCCGGACTTATGTCTGACCCCTTTTTGTTTTGCCTCTTTTCTTTCTCCCCCCCCCCCAAGGTCCTCAGGGTGGGAATAGTGAAGCTTGACTTGGATTTCTTTCTTCTTGAAGTGCTTGGAAGTGTTGAAAGTAATGCTCAGCTTTATCTCTTTTTCGTTATGGCTATTGGGAGTGGGATTATGGTTTTACTTTTATGTACTCTGATAATAATTTCGTACAAGATGGATATTTGTGTACTTAACTCTAGCATGTGGTTTTGATGTTGTAACCAAACATGTTTTGCTTTTCCGCTGCAATGAATAAATTTTGAATTTTCTTAAGTACTATTTTATATATTTGTCTTATGATATTCTATTCTATACTCTTATAATACTCCATGAAAGTTAATGCATTCCCTTAGTGAGTGACATTAATGGACGTGGGGTGTTACACGTAAGAAGATTCTTGGGGTTAGCTGGATATTATCGTAAGTTTATCCAAGACTTTTCCAAAATAGTGGCACCGTTAACTCAGTTGACCAAAAAGAATCAAGCTTTTGTTTGGGATGGAAGGTGCGAGGATGCATTTAAGGGTCTAAAGGAAAAGTTGACGTGTGCACCAGTGTTAGTTATTCCTAAAGGGAATGAAGAGATGACAGTATACACGGATGCCTGTGGTACCGGACTACGTGTTGTGCTGATGCAAGGAGGTAGGATTGTAGCTTATGCTAGTCGGCAATTGAAACCACATGAGAAAAGATATCCTACCCACGATTTGGAATTGGCAGCGATTGTATTCGCGTTGAAGATGTGGATACATTATCTCTTGGGAGAAATATTCAAGTTGTTTACCGATCATAAGTCATTAAAGTACCCTTTCTCTCAAAAGGATTTAAACCTTCGTCAATAGAGATGGTTAGAGTTCTTGGCTTCATATGATTTAATATCGCGTATAAACCCGAAAAGGGCAATGTGGTAGCTGATGCATTGAGTAAGAGACATTCCAATTTAGGGGTTATGTTTCTGGAATGGAAGCAACTCGAGTATATCGCGGGATATGATTCCAGACCTAAGTGTGAATTGGACCCAGAGATGTTAGAAAGTTTGACGATCAGACCAACCTTGATTGAACGGATTGGTTCCAGTCAGAGGGACGATCCTAACCTATTGGAAATCATCTCCAAGGTAGAGATGGGTAGCGACGACAAGAGAATGAGCAAGTATGGTCTTGATCGAGAGGGATGGCTCCGAAAGAATGGGAGACTATTTGTACCCAACATTAATGGATTGAGAGATGAAGTGCTTAGAGAGTGTCATCACTCAAAACTGACTATGCATCCCGGTGGTAACAAAATGTATCGAGACATGAAGCAGACCTACTACTGGGAAGGGATGAAGAGAGACGTTGGGAAGTTTATATCCAAGTGCATGAACTGCCAGTTATTTAAAGCCAACCAAAAGAAGCCTAGCAATTTGTTACAACCATTGGAGATTCCCAAATGGAAATGGGAACAAGTACCAATGGATTTCATGGATGGTTTACCAAGGACTAGATCGGGTCATGACAGCATTTGGGTGATTGTGGATCGATTGACCAAAAGTGCAAGGTTTATACCGGTCAAGTCGAATAGAACAACAGCTAAGTTAGCGAAACTGTATACGAAGTGGGTAGTGAGATTTCATGGAGTACCCAAAGGTATTGTGAGTGACCGAGATCCGTTATTTACTAGTGTGTTTTGGAAGAGATTATAAGAGGCTTTAGGGTCAGAATTACATCTCGGTACCGCTTGCCATCCTCAAACCGATGGTCAAACAGAGAGGGTGAATCGTGTATTAGAGGATCTCTTGAGAGCTTGTATATTGGATTTTGGAGGATCATGGGATGGCCATTTGCATCTGGTTGAGTTCACGTATAATAATATCTATCAGTCCAACATTGGCATGGCTCCATTTGAATCTTTGTATGGAAGACCGTGCAACTCACCATTGTGTTGGTAAGAAACCGGTGAGAAGTTTGTGCTTGGGACAGGTGTAATAAGAGGGACTTCAAATAAGATCAAGGTTACTCAACAACGAATGAAAGCTGCCCAAGATAGGCAGAAGAGTTATGCTGATAAAAGACAAAGAGATTTGAAATTCTCCGTTGGTGACTTAGTATTCGTCAAGATTTCTCCATTGAATAGCGTGATTCGATTTGGTAGGAGAGGTAAATTGGCACCAAGATTTGTTGGTCCATTTCCAGTTCTAGAACAAGTTGAGAATTTAGCGTACAAAGTTGGATTGCCTGACAAGATGGCGGGAGTGCATGACGTATTTCATGTTGTTCAGTTAAGGAAGTTCGTGCACGATTTTGATATGACTATTTCACCAGATCAGTTGGAAGGTATCGAAGTAGAACCCGAGGCGGTTGGGAGCCGTAGACCGATTCGTATTGTCGGACACGGTATGAAACAACTTCGAAGGAAGACGGTTAAACTCGTCAAGGTCCAGTGGGGCGATAATGAGAATGACTGTACTTAGGAAATCGAGGAAATAATAAGGAAGTCACATCCATAACTCTTTGCCTAATTGTGATATAGTTATTCTCTTATTAGTAAACCACATGCTAGGATAGGCTTGTTGTGTTATTATGTATGTTTGATTGTTTATAAAAGGCTGATAGGCATGCTGGGCACCATTGTATGTTTTGGTTAAGGAATTTCGGGGGCGAAATTTCTTAAG
The DNA here is from genome assembly GCA_030737875.1 of Allium sativum. NCBI lineage: Eukaryota > Viridiplantae > Streptophyta > Magnoliopsida > Asparagales > Amaryllidaceae > Allium > Allium sativum. The sequence continues at coordinate 193,685,517 of CM060910.1, read as the reverse complement.
GGATGGGGGGAGGAGAGTGTAACGACCCGCATTCTACATTTCAGAGGATCGTAGAATATTTATTTTATTCACGTATGAAGTCGTATGGTCGTTTAACTTTGGGGAACGACTATTGGGGTCATTTCCCATGTTCACGATTTTTGCCGAATTTTAAATGATCGTTTTGCCCCTGGCGAATCTTTTTGCCTATAATTTTTGATTGGTAAGGTGTTTTGACCTAAAACCACTTCCGTTGGGTATGGATGATGGATTGCCATTCCGTAGAGTGGTCACATTAATCAAACGGACTTACCGTTTGGGAGTTATGGCTGAAATAATGTTTGAAGATGGAAAAACAGCTTAACCGAGCATAATTGCGTGATTAGTGGTTAGACCCATAAGCCATTTCGAGACTAGGGTTATGGGAGGGCTGAAAGGGTTTGGGAAAAATTTCATTTCAGTTTTCTAGCTGCCACTTACATCCCTTGAACCCCAACAATGGCCTCCGTCTTCTAAATCTCACCCTAATTGCTTTCTAATCACACATTTGCTAAATCTACATCAAATTAAGGCGATTAGCTAGAAATCGAGATAAAGCTGCTGGAATACATTGGATTTCATACCAAATCAGTGGAGTTTTCAGATCAGAGATTTATTTGTGGCTAAGGTGAGTGATTAGCATGTTTATTCACTAATTACGGCTAATTATGGGTGATTAGTGATAATTAGCGAAATTATGCATCATAAAAATCTAGAGAAATATATAGAATTTCTTAAATATGATTTTATGGCTCTGATAAAAATTTGGGTTAATTTGGATTAAGTTTGCTGATCCTATAGTTAAACATGATTAAGGGGATTAAGGGGAAAATCATGGTTTTGGGTATGTTTGATCCATCTTAACATGCTAAATTGTTGTTTTGGTGTTTATGTTGATTCTATATGTTGCTATTACTGTTTGGTATGCTTTGTGATTGTATAGCAAAGCTAGAATGGTCGAAAACGCCGTCGTATGGCGTAAATAGCTCGCTAGAAAAGCTGCAGGAAATTGGTCATACCTTGATCGTGAGGCACATACCACGACCCGACCCGATCGTGAGCCACCATCACGAGCCGCCCTCACGAGCTGTTGTATCCTCCACGAGTCGAGTGGAGCACCATGAAGAGGATCCGAGTCTTGACCACGAGCCGCGAATGGAGGATCATGAACCAAGAGGAGTCCACGAGCAAGTCACGAGCCAGAGCATCATCACGAGACGCCAGCGTAAGGACCACGAACCGGGCTGGAGTCACGAACCGCGAACCGGATTGGAGGGTCACGAGTCGAACCAAGAAGAATACCACCTGTCTTTTTGAAGGTCACGAACCGAAGAGCCATGAACCGGGATGATGACTAAAAACCCGAGATGCAAAGGTAGTCCGAATAAGAAGTTAAAACTTGGGATCCAGATGTGAACTGTAACACCCCGAATTTTGAATAATCGAATTAACTAAATTTAAGAGAGGAATGAAGGGAAACGGGTTGAACCATTGCGTTCGTCTCGGAATTCTGCATGGAATAGAGTCCAAGTTTTCAAAAAATGGAGTCCGGACGAAGGAGATATGACCCTCGGAATATATATATATATATACACACATATATATATATATATATATATATGAGCAGGTCGACCAGGGAGGTCGACCTGGGGGTCGACCTCCCCCTTTGGGAGGTCGAACCTGGTTCGACCAGTTTTGCTTCATGGTGCGATTTTTGGGCCTGGGACGATTTTTGATGGTCCAGATCAGTTCTAGGGTTAATCCTAAGGCCTAAATAATTTCCTGCACCTATAAATATGTCATCAACCTAACCCTAATTCATAAAATAATTTCTAAGGCACCATTATGCTGTCAAACTCTCTCCTAAAACCCTAGCCGCCGCCTCTAATCAAATCTCAAGTGTTCATACACAATTCAAATCAAAGTTTAGAGCTTCAACAACAATTAAAGAAGATCAATCAACATCACCGCAACGTTTCTACGCCAATATCAATTCGTTAATCCTTTTCTTAAGCCAAGAAAGGTGAGTACAGTTATTTTCACAAATTTAATGGGATTAAAGTAACATCAAAAAGTTGTAAAAAGGATTCATATATATGTTTGTAATGAAAATCTCACCAAGTCTTCACCTTTTTGATTCATGTCATCATATGCCTATGTTTCTATGTAAAGTTCATACCTTTTATCAGTTTATTCATGTTGAATCTTTTATTATGCCTCTATGCCAGTCCATATGCCTCTTTATTTCATGATGATGTTTTATTCCAATTTTCTATGAATTGATTCTCTCTTCTTACCCTTATTCCTTTTATTTGTGTATCTAGGCTACCTTCGAGCCTATATTAAAAATACGCGTGAATGCGAATACGTAGGAACGATGTGGAATATTGGAAATATGGGAAATTTGGAAAATTGGATATTATTGGGATATTTTGGATAATGGGATAATATGTGAAATTGGCATATTTGGGTATGAATTACATGGAAATGATGAAATTGTCTAAAATTGTAAATTTGTAATTGAGGCTAACTAATGTGTAATTAGTGACAATTTGGAATAGGCAATATTGTAGACATGATTATATGTTCAACTGCATATATAAGACACGAAAATTGGGTATGGGTGAAATACGATGTTAATGAACCTTTGACACGAGGTTAGGCGCAATTGAGACGTAAGACTGTCCGGAACCGCCCGGCAAATCCAGCAGTCACAATTGGACGTCTAATGTGAGAGGTCAAAGGAATGAATTGTAGGCGTAACAGTTAATGACACGAGGTTAGACCCGGTTTGTGGCGTAAGACTACCCGGAACCGCCCGGCAAATCCAGCGGCCACAAAGTGTTCGGTTTAATGTGAGAGGTCATGCACCGTTCGTCATAAGGAATGAATTAAAGAATACTAACCATAATAAGACATGGGTATGGTTAGAGGGTTAAGTGGGGTGACATGTAAATTATGACATGTAAATATGGACTTAACCGGAATAAGATAGGACATGTAAATTATGACATGTAAGTATGGACTTAACCGTAGCATGTGTAAGACATGGAAATTAAAATTAAAATGGTTAAGTGGGAGAAAAACCTAGTGGGGACCAAGCATAGGTGGGAGGCTTGTGTCGGATGGGGACCCGTTTCAACCAGTAACCCGTTTGAGTATCTAATTGGGCCCGGTACTAGGCCGGGGTTGGGGCACGCTTACTGGGCTTGAATATAAGAGGTCAAAACGTGAATAGCGGTGGCAACGCAAGTCCAACGGGTTCATGTGCGTGGATGGGTCCGGGCTGGTAGGTAAGACGTTGTTGCATCGTGTAGGTATGGTCGTGCATTCATGTTGGTATCAGGGTTGCCACTTTGGGGAGTAATACACCCCACTGTGGGGCCAGCACGGTTGCCTACGGGGTTTAAGGAGTCGATGGAAAGCGTAGATTAAGGGTACCTTAGCGTTGATAGGAGCAAGCCGGCACCTACGATAACAGCTAGGTACAAGTAACTACCAAGTCTGTCATGTGGGTATAGTTACTGGGAAGAGATCAACCTCTAGTAAAAAGAGACTAGTAGATGTGCGGTGTAATTAAGTAATGTGGTGTAACTTAGCAAAAGTGTGGTCTAACGAAACACATGTTGGTTGAGTTGGATTGTCCTTTGGGTGCTAGTCTGATGTTGACGTCGGTCTTTGGGGTTAGTACTTGGAGGGTTGTTCGCTTAGCCAAGGTGTAGGATTGTCTTAGTACTTAGGAACGAAATCATTTTGTCCATCCTTTTTTTTATCTACCTTATCTATGTTACAGCCATATCATGATGCCTATTTATGTCTTGATCATTTACCTTACCTGTTATTTGTTAAAATTACTGGACTTGCCAGACCTTATGTCTGACCCGTTTGTTTCCACCTCTTTTCTTTCCTCCCCCCCCCCCCCCAGGTTTGCAAGGAGGGAATACTACAGCTTAGTGCCGATTTCTTTTAGTTGCATGAAAAGAGTAGATGTATCGCTTTGGACTCTCTCATCTTTATGCCTTTGCTTTTGCTCAGTGGGGATTTATGCATTTATGTTATTTAAGTATTTGCTTCTTTATGTACTTTGAAGTTTTTGGAAAAGACTATAGATCCTGTTGTAATGGTTTTGGAAACTACTTATGTAAGCTTGTTTTGAGTTATGATGCTATGAAATAAGTTTTATCTTCCGTTGTGTTGTTTTATTTATTTATTCTTGTAATTTATCTGTTCTATACAACAATAACGCTTTATGGACATTGATGCATTCCCTTTGTGAGTGACATTAATGGACTTGGGGTGTTACACGTGGTATCAGAGCTATGGTTACAAGAACAGATAAAAAGTTTGTAAAAGTTTTTTCAAAAGTATTATTTTCCTAGAAAGTATTTTTAAAAACTTGTTTTAAAGAAGCTATTTTCAAGAAAAGTTTACTTTAAAAAGCATAATCCCCGCAAGCCATACATCTCTCTTTTGCTTCCCTTGTTTTGAAACTCTTTCTTTTTCTTTTCAGCATGTCTGGAGCATTTGAGATACCAGAGGGTGTTCATTACCCGGTTGGTTTCGTCAATATCTCGAGGCTAGGGCCGCTACCGCGGGTCCGGCCAATGTTCCTCCTCCTCCCCCAGCTTCAGTCATCCCTCCGCGTGGAGATGTTTTTGCTCCAAGATATGTAAAGACTTTTGTTCGATGGGTGGAAAACCTTTTAGTGGGTCTGAAACGTTCGTTGAAGCTAGAAACTGGTTGAAAGAAGTGGAGGATCTGTTTGGCATTTTCGATTTGGACGATTGTAAGGAGGTCCAATTGGCTGCTTGGTTGACGAAGGACGAAGCTTCGTTTTGGTGGGAAGTTACTAATGGAGAGCTTGCTGTGGAGACGTGGACAGATTTTAGGGGAAGGTTTGAGTTGAAATTCCTTTCTCAAGCTGAGGAGAGTATGTACATGGAGAGGTTCTTGACATTGAAGCAGAAAAACTTGGCCGTGAAGGAGTATGTGACCGAATTTAATAAGTTGGCAAGATTTAGGCTAGAGTTGGTGAATACGCCTCACAAGAAGGCCTTGAGGTTTGCAAAGGGCCTAAATGAACCGCTTCACAGTTTGGCTATGTCCCACATTCCAATGGGGGTTACGTATGAAAAGCTTGTTGATATGGCATACATGCATGAAGAAGAGAAGGGTGTAAGTACTTTTAGGCCGCAAGATAAGAAGGAGGATCCAAAGAAAGCCCAACAACAAAAGAAAGGTGGTAAAGAAAAGAGGAAGTGTCACAACTGTGGGATACCCGGCCATTTGAAGAAAGACTGTAGGAAGAAGAAGAAGTTTGCTTGTTATCATTGTGGTGATGCGGGTCATGCTGTGAAGGACTATCCTAAGAAGCAAGGGTAGAGGGCAGGTTCTACTTTAGGAGGGTAGGTTCACGCTCTCATGGCTCCGGGACAGGAAGAAGGTAGAAAAATTTATGTTGAAAGTTTGATTTTCTTGTTTGATCATCCTGTCCGTATTTTATTCGATTCTGGCGCATCATATTCGTTTATCTCTACATCGTTAGTTGAAACACTGCACTTAAATACTAGTCTCGTTGTAGATCCCATTGTAGTCTCAAATCCTATTGGTGGGTCGGCTCATTTATCCATGGTTTGTAGGGATTTGAGATTGTCTATCTTAGGCGTTGGTTTTGAATGTAATGTTTTTGTGCTTGGTTTCATGGGCTATGGGTTGATTCTAGGGATGGATTGGCTAGCCAGATATGGTGTCATCCTAGATTGTGAACGAAGGGTAGTAAAATTGTTGACTCGTAGTGGAAAGACCCTTGATATTTCTTGTGACCCTAGAGGATCGGTGATGCTTAGTTATCTTGAGTCACTTGACGCATCCAATGGTGATTTACATTCTGTTCGTATAGTCCGTGAATATGTCGATGTCTTCGATGAGGTGAGGGGTCTACCCCCAAAACGTGAGATAGACTTTCGTATTTATCTTGTAGACAATGCAAAACCAGTATCTTTGCCAGTACGCCACATGGCTCCTCGTGAGAGGAGGGAGCTCAATAAGCAAGTAGGGGAGTTGCTTGAGAAGGGATTCATAAGACGTAGTATATCGGAGTGGGGTACTCCAGTAGTATTTGCCACGAAGGCGGATGGGTCCCTTAGACTTTGTGTGGACTATAGAGAACTTAATAAGCTTACTAAGAAGAATAAGCACCCACTGCCGAGGATTGACGATCTCTTCAATCAGTTAGTTGGCGCCTCAGTGTTTTCGCAGTTGGACTTAGCCACTGGTTTCCATCAGTTGAGAGTTGCTGAGGATAGCATAGACAAGACTACCTTTAGGACTCTAGACGGTTTCTATGAGTGGATTGTAATGCCCTTCGGTTTGACAAACGCCCCCGCATACTTTGTTGACTTGATGAGTAGGCTGTTTAGGGAGTACCTTAATAAATTCGTGGTGGTTTTTATGGATGACATCTTGAACTTTTCTAAGAGCGAGGAAAAGCATGCCCTACATCTTAGGGTAGTGTTGGAGACCCTTCGAGCACATAACCTTAAAGCTTAATTTCCTAAATGTCACTTTTGGAGGAAGGAAGTGTGATTCTTAGGGCACGTGGTTTCCAAAGAAGGGATAGCTGTGGATCCCGCGAAGGTGGTGGTCATCCAAGACTGGAAGGTCCCTAAAAATGCTACCGAGGTGAGGAGTTTCTTGGGGTTGGCAGGCTACTATAGGAAGTTTATCAATGACTTCGCAAAGATATCATCCCCATTGACACGCTTGACGAAGAAGAACCTAGTTTTCACATGGGACGTAGATTGTGATGATGCATTCCAACGTTTAAAGAGAGCTTTGACCACATCCTCAGTCTTAGTGTTGCCAGATGGGAGTAAGCCATTTATCGTTTATACCGATGCTTGTGGAACAGGACTAGGCGCAGTCTTAATGCAAGAGGGGTGGGTAATAGCCTATGGAGGAAGGCAGTTGAGAGTGCATGAGAGGAATTACCCTACACATGACCTAGAGTTGGCCGCTATTGTTTTCGCGCTTAAGTCTTGGCGCCATTATCTTCTTGGCAAAAAATTTGAATTGTTCACAGACCACAAATCGCTAAAATACTTGTTCTCTCAGAAGGACTTGAACTTAAGGCAGCAAAGGTGGATGGAATTCTTAGCGTCCTACGATTTCGAGATAGCATATACCTCGGGCAAGGGTAACGTGGTGGCAGACGCCTTAAGTAGGAAAAGGTTGTCCTTGAGTCCATTTTTTGTTGAGCGACAAATCTTAGAGTTCATCTCTACGTTTGACTTTAGACCTTCCATTGACTTTGTACCCGGTTTGCTGGCATCCTTAGAGGTCAGACCTACGCTTTTGGGACGGATTGGTGAGGCACAACGAGATGACCCACAGTTGGTTGAGTTGGTAGAGAAGCTCATAAGGGGGGAGTCATCGAGCCATCTCAGTAGGTATACCCTAGATGGTAAGGGTTGGCTACGTAGGGACGGTAGACTTTGTGTACCACGAGACGAGAACTTGAGGAAGACCATTCTTGATAATGTACATCGTTCGAAGATGACCATTCATCCCGGCGGGGACAAGATGTACATGGACATGAGACGAATTTACTTTTGGGCCGGTATGAAGAAGGATGTGGCCGAGTTTGTCACTAGATGCTTGGTGTGCCAACAAGTATAAGCAGAGCAAAAGAAGCCTGATGGGTTGCTTCACCCATTGAAGGTCCCCCAATGGAAATGGGAGAGTGTCTCGATGGACTTTGTTGATGGGTTACCGAGATCGAGGAAGGGTAATACGGGGATTTGGGTCGTTGTAGACAGACTTACTAAGAGCGCCCATTTCATTCCAGTGAAGAGTAAGAGGACTGCTCCATGGTTAGCCTCCGTATACATTCGAGAGATATTTCGTTTGCACGATGTTCCTTCTACCATAGTGAGCGATCGCGATCCTATCTTTACTAGCGAGTTTTGGAAGAGCTTGCAAGAGGCGGTAGGGACTCGGTTATGTTTGAGCACCACATATCATCCTCATACGGACGGCCAGACCGAGAGGGTGAATCGTATTCTAGAGGACCTTTTGAGGCTATGTGTTTTAGACTTCGAAGGTACATTGGAGGAGCATCTTCCTTTGGTGGAGTTCGCATATAACAATAGTTTTCAGTCTAGCATTGGCATGGCACCTTTCAAGGCTCTTTATGGAAGGCATTTTCGTTCACCTACATGTTGGTGGGAATCTACGGATAAGATCTTACTTGGGTCCGATATGATTAGAGAGACTTCGGAAAAGATTGATTTGATTCGAAGGAGGATGAAGACGGCGTAAGATAGGCAGAAATCGTATGTGTACAAGAGAAGGACAGATCTTGAATTTGATATTGGGGACATGGTCTTTATCAAGGTGTCTCCATTACGGAATGTTGTTCGCTTTGGGTCCGTTGGGAATTTAGCACTAAGGTTCGTAGGGTCGTTTCCTATTAAGGAGAGGATTGGACAGATGGCGTATAGAGTGGAGTTGCCCGAGATACTTAGTGGTGTACATGACGTATTCCATGTATCATTTGAGGAAGTGCTTGCATGAGACCGCGGAAGTGGTAGAGCCGAGCTTGCTTAGAGAGGTGGAGATAGAGCACGATGCGACGATTCGACGAGCTCCTACATGCATTCTTGGATCGGAGATTAAGAAGTTGAGGAATCGAGAGGTCAAGCTAGTCAAAGTGCAATGGGGAGACGATGAGAGCAACGCTACTTGGGAGACGGAAGAGAAGATGCATTCATTATACCCTTTTCTTTTCGAGGGTATGTCTTTTAATTTCTCCTTTATCGCTTAGCTTGTACTTGTTCTATCTTTAGTATGTCCTCTTACTAGTATCTTTGACCTTTAGATAGGGTAGTCCTATGGTTGAAACATGTGTTTGAGACATGTTATGTATGATGAATGCGTGTGGATGCAAGTGTTTGCTAGTGGTTGCTCGTTGATGCATATACACACACTTTAGGCACTAGATCGGCTCAGTCACTTTCATATTGCATATTGCATATAAATGAATGTATTTAGTAAAATGAATGTAAATTGAATGTGTCTATCATATGGATGTTGCATTTAAATGAATGGTTGTGCACACATGTAGAATGATATGTATAGGGTTCTTTGCATACATGATGGATACATGGCACTATCATTATTTGCATTAAGGAGGTCGACTGAATCAGTGGACCGCCTGATTTTGCATTAGTATACGAACATATACACAAACTATGCATATGTACATGAAAAGCATTAGATTTTTTTAAGGACAATGGTTGCTTGTGGTTGATGGTTGAGTAGATGGATGATTAGATGGTAGGATACGTTCTTCTTGACTTAGAGATTTCGAGGACGAAATCCTTTAAGTAGGGGAGAATGTAACACCCCGAATTTTGAATGATAGAATTAACTAAATTTAAGAACACTTAATTTTTAAAAGAGGAATGAAGGGAAACGGGTTGCACCATTGCGTTCGTCTCGGAATTCTGCATGGAATAGATCCAAGTTTTCGAAAAACGGAGTCCGGACGAAGGAGATATGACCCTCGGAAAAAAAATGTGAGCAGGCCGACTTGGGAGGTCGACCATGGTGTCGACTTGGGTACCCCCAGGTCGACCTCCCCCTTTGGGGGGTCGAATGTGGTTCGGCCAGTTTTGCTGCATGGTGCGATTTTTGGGCCTGGGACGATTTTTGATGGTCTAGATCAGTTCTAGGGTTAATCCTAAGGCCTAAATAGCTTCCTATACCTATAAATATGTCATCAACCTAACCCTAATTCATAAAATAATTTCTAAGACACCATTATGCTTTCAAACTCTCTCCTAAAACCCTAGTCGCCGCCTCCAATCAAATCTCAAGTGTTCATACACAATTCAAATCAAAGTTTAGAGCTTCAACAACAATTAAAGAAGATCAATCAACATCACCGCAATGTTTCTACGCCAATTTCAATTCGTTAATCCTTTTCTTAAGCCATGAAAGGTGAGTACAGTTATTTTCACAAATTTAATGGGATTAAAGTAACATGAAAAAGTTGTAAAAAGGATTCATATATATGTTTGTAATGAAAATCTCACCAAGTCTTCACCTTTTTGATTCATGTCATCATATGCCTATGTTTCTATGTAAAGTTCATACCTTTTATCAGTTTATTCATATTGAATCTTTTATTATGCCCATGCCAGTCTATATACCTCTTTATTTCATGATGATGTTTTATTCCAATTTTCTATGAATTGATTCTCTCTTCTTACCCCTATTCCTTTTATTTGTGGATCTAGGCTACCTTCGAGCCTATATTAAAAATACGCGCGAATGCGAATACGTGGGAACGATGTGGAATATTGGAAATATGGGAAATTTGGAGAATTGGATATTATTGGATATTTTGGATAATTGGATAATATGTGAAATTGGCATATTTGGGTATGAATTACATGGAATTGATGAAATTGCCTAAAATTGTAAATTTGTAATTGAGGCTAACTAATGTGTAATTAGTGACAATTTGGAATAGGCAATATTATAGACATGATTATATGTTTAATTGGATATATATGACATGAAAATTGGGTATGGGTGAAATACGATGTTAATGAACCTTTGACACGAGGTTAGGCGCAATTGTGACGTAAGACTGCCCGGAACCACCCGGCAAATCCAGCGGTCACAATTGGACGTCTAATGTGAGAGGTCAAAGGAATGAATTGTAGGCGTAACGGTTAATGACACGAGGTTAGACCCGGTTTGTGGCGTAAGACTGCCCGGAACCGCCCGGCGAATCCAGCGGCCACAAAGTGTTCGATCTAATGTGAGAGGCCATGCACCATTCGTCATAAGGAATGAATTAAAGAATACTAACCATAATAAGACATGGGTATGGTTAGAGGGTTAAGTGGGGTGACATGTAAATTATGACATGTAAATATGGACTTAACCGGAATAAGATAGGACATGTAAATTATGACATGTAAGTATGGACTTAACCGTAGCATGTGTAAGACATGGACATTTAAATTAAAATGGTTAAGTAGGAGAAAAACCTAGTGGGGACCAAGCATATGTAGGAGGCTTGTGTCGGATGGGGACCCGTTTCAACTAGTAACCCGCTTGAGTATCTAATTGGGCCCGGTGCTAGGCCGGGGTTGGGGCACGCTTACTGGGCTTGAATATAAGAGGTCAAAATGTGAATAGAGGTGGCAACGCAAGTCCAACAGGTTCATGTGCGTGCATGGGTCCGGGCTGGTAGGTAAGACGTTGTTGCATCGTGTAGGTATTGCCATGCATTTCATGTTGGTATCAGGGTTGCCACTTTGGGGAGTGATACACCCCACTGTGGGGCCAGCACGGGTGCCTATGGGGTTTAGGGAGCCGATCGAATGGGTAGATTAAGGGTACCTTAGCGGTGGTAGGAGCAAGCCGGCACCTACGATAACAACTAGGTACAAGTAACTACCAAGTCTGTCATGTGGGTACAGTTAGTGGGAAGGGATCAACCTCTAGTAAAAAGAGACTAGTAGATGTGTGGTGTAATTAAGTAATCTGGTGTAACTTAGCAAAAGTGCAGTATAACGAAACACATGTTGGTTGAGTTGGATAGTCCTTTGGGTGCTAGTCTGATGTTGACTTCGGTCTTTGAGGTTAGTACTTGGAGGGTTGTTCGCTTAGCCAAGGTGTAGGATTGTCTTAGTACTTAGGAACGAAATCATCTTGTCCATCCTTTTTTTTTATCTACCTTATCTATGTTACAGCCATATCATGATGCCTATTTATTTCTTGATCATTTACCTTACCTATTATTTGTTAATATTACTAGACTCGCCAAACTTTATGTCTGACCCGTTTGTTTCCACCTCTTTTCTTTCCTTTTCCCCCCTCAGGTTTGCAAGGAGGGAATACTATAGCTTAGTGCCGATTTCTTTTAGTTGTTTGAAAAGAGTAGATGTATCGCTTTGGACTCTCTCATCTTTATGCCTTTGCTTATGCTCAGTGAGGATTTATGCATTTATGTTATTTAAGTATTTGCTTCTTTATGTACTTTGAAGTTTTTGGAAAAGACTATTGATCCTGTTGTAATGGTTTTGGAAACTACTTATGTAAGCTTGTTTTGAGTTATGATGCTATGAAATAAGTTTTATCTTCCGTTGTGTTGTTTTATTTATTTATTCTTGTAATTTATCTGTTCTATACAACAATAACGCTTCATGGACATTGATGCATTCCCTTTGTGAGTGACATTAATGGACTTGGGGTGTTACACGAACCAACAAGTTAACTTCGAGAGTTGGACTTTGTTGCGGGACGTGTGCAAAGGGGTTATCGATATCTATAGCTTTGGTTCACCACTGAGAGACGGATTAGTGCTATGGATCATCGCAATGGGGTTATTAAGACTCCCAAGGGCAAGTGATCGTAGCATGGCTATGGATCAGTGCAATGGGGCCATTAGGACTCCCAAGGGAAAGATGATCGTAGCAAGAGATTAGTGGCTATGGACCAGCGCAATGGGGTCATTAAGACCCCAAGGGCAAAGTGGTCGTAACAAATGATTTGGTGATCAAAGTTGTGGATATCGTATACTTTACGCATTGAGTGAGAGATGTGAGGATGATTTCTATGTTTGATGTTTGTTATCGCCATGACATGCACACTCCCACTTTACACTTTATGTTAGTGTTACCTTAGAGTACTTTACATCTTGCTGTGCTAACTCTTTGGCTGCAGGTCTAGGTTCAGGTATGATTATTTATACCTGTTATTGTCTTATTTTGTTGCTATCGCTCATACCATACTTTTATGTCTCTTCTTATTACTCTGGGTGCTCCTAAACAAGCAGACTAGAGATAGGTTAGGTGGTATGCACGAGTAGTTGTCCGGAGACGAGCATGTGGCTTCTACGTACTATTGACACATATTCTCCCTGTGTTGTTGCTGGTCACTACTTTGGGTATTAGTAGCATATCTTTTCTACTTTGCTTTAGAGATAGTATTTTGAAGTTGTAATAATGGTTTGGATCATAAGTTGTATTTTGGATTCCGTTACTATGATGGTTTAGTTTTCAGCTTATGCACTGTCTCACTTGTTTTATGTCAAGTTATATTATTATTATATTTTATTCCATGCGTTGTGAGATATACTACAGGTTCTTTGGTGATTCATAGTTTTAAAACCCTTTCCTGTTTTACGACCGTCCCATGTTAGTCGGGCATTGGCACATCACATTTCGGGGAAATGTCGGCTGGTTCGGGGTGGGCCGTCACACTCTCTTTGGCAATGTCATTCCAAAGCCACCTTTGAATGAGCTTGTCAGAGGGAGGTTCTGATGCTTGAAGTTTTGTTCTCTTAGGTCCGTTTTCCATAAGAAATTAGTGGTAAAAGTTTGAACTTTTGGATTAATATGGTAAATGGGGGCTAGAATTTTTATAGAAAGTAAAAGAGGGAAGTGAAACATGAATGGATGAGATGAAGGGGTGGGTAAATTAAAGGATACGTCCCTTTTTTTAAAAACGTGGATGATTGAATTCAGGCGTCCAAAAGAAAAAAATCAAACATCTGAATTTTGTAATATTCAAACCCGCAAGAATATAGTTCTTTTTGGCCTTAAATCAAATGATTTTTATATTAGACTAGACGTCTGAATTTGCATCTATGAAATATGTGCTTCATCGATCAGATGTCTGATTTTTAAGGCCAGGCGTTTGTTTTCGAAAAAATGAAACCAGCAAGGAAATAGTTTACTTTAGGCATATTTCAAATGTCTGGTATGTTATGGACAAACATCTAAAAAAGTAAAAAAAATCATTTTCCATATTTCAGACGTCTGTTTAATTTTTACTAGACGTCAGTTTATGAGCAGTTTTTTACTTTTCTTCCTAATTTTGAAAGAATAAAACTGTAAACAAAAGTTTTATTTCTTATATATCTATTTGTTTATTCATTAAAAATCATACACTTATTTATAGAACGAGCGTATACCAAAACTATGGGTCAAGCACTGGCATGTTTCAAGCATTAGTAAGGCTCGAACATCCCAGGGTCGCACAATTCATACACTATGAGGTCGCTCGAGCGCTAATGATCGGTCATGTACGATTCAAGTAAGATAGGTCGCACAACATTGGTGGGTCAAGCAGATGCTGGTCGAGCGCAAATGGGCTTGTGCAACTTCTTAGTCGATTGTTCACTACTTCACTATCAGGGTGGTCACACAATGGTCCAGCAGAGCATCTCATGGTCGTTTGAGCAGGGCAGCTAGCAACAGCCGGCAGTGGCATTTTCGTAATTACCATCATGAATGACCGGTAGCCTGCATATACAAGTTTCAACTCACCACTTCATTCCAACCTCTCCTATAAATGCCCCATGACCTTCACTTTAATGGGGATCAATTGCCAATACCCCGAAGGGCTGTCCAACTGTTTTCTCCACTATTCTAAGTGATTCTAGCTTCATTAATCATCTCCAAATAAGGATCTAACACCAAATCCGCCATGGAATCCGCCAAAATCAATCAAGTGTCCGAGAGATTGTAGGTCTACCTTCATATTCTTCGCACTTAGAGAGATTCAACCATTCCTTCGCTGATTTGTAAAGGTCAAAGTGAAATCCTTGTATGAAAGAGATAATGAATGTAGTTAGAGATTATTCAAGCCTTGTAAATCTCGAAATGATAATGGAAACTCTTGCCATAATGGATGTAGGTTATTTTTAAGCCGAACCACTTTAAACTTTGGTGTTTTTACTTGCTTTTTTAAGATCGTGGATCCATTTTCTACTTCTTACTGTTTGGTGAAGTACTGTTAAAGTACCTTTAGTGTTGTAGGCCAATTTTGGTTACAACATTTGGCGCCCACCGTTGGGCCACGTCTCCTCTTCCAAGATTAAGCTCCTTGTGCTACAGCCATACTCCGAAGCCTATTCCTACAATAGGTTTTATTAATTTCAGATCTGGTCCATCTGACGAAGTATCTTCGAGATATAAAAACTTGTTCGAAATCATGACTAAGGAAGCAGGAAGTAAGACCGCCGGAAACAATACTGATAATGTAGTTGATCAAGAAACTTCTCTTCCCAATCGCCTAGAGTAGGAGAGAATTCAGTTGGAGGAGCCGGAGTCACAAAGAATGAACTTAATGAAGCTGTTGCTAGCCTAAAACAGCAGATGGAAATTGCCAACAATGCCATGATGACTAGGCTGGAAACCTTATTTGCTTTTCAAAGTGCAACAGCGAAAGTCATAACCAAACCTACTCAAACTGCTCATACATAAAATGCATGTTCTTCTTCTTCAAGTCTGAATTAGGACAAATCCGTTTAAGAGTTTGTCGGTCCTAATAATCTTCATCATGAAGAGGCAAAACCGCCTGCACGCAACCATTCTGAGAAAGCAACCTCTCGACAAGCGCATGGCTCCACCAAAGGGGCACCTCCCCAAGAGGGAGGCATAGGGCCCCGGAACCCGAATCGTGACCGTTTTACTAGGCAAACATCTGGCGAGGGGGATGGCGTACGCCCTGTGGACCAGCACAACGACGAGGAACGCCTATCAGAAATGGTACGCAAAATTATGAAGGAAAGCTTGAAAAAAGAAGATGATGAAAGAGAGTGGGTATTCGCTCCAACCAAGACCCCACTCACTGAGAGAATCAAAATGGCCCCGTACCTGAAGAAGTTCAAACCTCCAATGGTACGGGCCTACAATGGGACTGGCGATTCTGACGTGTTCTTGTTTAAGTACGACCAACATATGGACGGGGCACGTGCCACAGATGAGCTCAAATGTCTCTACTTCCCAACCTATCTAGAAGGGGTGGCTTCTCTTCGGTTCACTAAGCTACCACCAAAATCTGTGGATAATTTCGCTACTCTAGCCAAGATGTTTAGATAACAATTCAGGCTCTAAGCTACTAAGGTCCGAGATGTTATGGATTTGAACGAGTTAGAGCAAAGGCCAAAAGAACTGGTCAAGGCCTTTCTCACTTATTTAACGCTGCTGCAGCCAAGATCGGAAATCATGAGCTTCGCTTGGTATTGATGGGTTTAAAGAGAGACATAAACAAAAATTGGGTGATGGATCATGAAGAAAAAAGCCGAGCACTCTCGAGCAGCTATAAGATAAAGCCGAAGAGTATATGAGTGTGGAAGAAGATCTATCCTACACCCTAGATATCCCTGAAAGCAGTGCGCAACCTGAAAAGAAAGACAAAAGTGGGCAGGGTGCCCAAAAGAACTCTAGGGGGGCAGAAGAGGGGCAATGATAGCAAAGATAATAAGAGCAATAAGAAGTTCCACTTCTTTAAGAACTCAGAGCTAACCCCACTCAGTGACACCCTGGAGAATGTCTACATGGCTATAAAGGACACCAAAAACTTCCCAACGCCGAAGCTTGTGAAAGTCAACAATGCTAGCATAAGCTCAGGAAGGTTTTGTAGGTTCCACAACCAGCCGGGCTACAACACTAACGAGAGAAGACATTTAAAGAACCTGATTGAGGAGCTAATAAGGAAGAACGGGTTGTAGTAGTATATAAAAAATCCCAAGAATTCTCAGACTACACAGGGGCAGAGTAATCCCCCAGTAGAAAAAGCTCCAATTCCTGTCAACCCAAAGCCAATTATCTACACGATCTTAGGTGGTCCCAACCCAGCCAAAAGAAGCTCGGGGATTACGTGAAATATGTCGATGAGTTGAATAATCCTCCACGGGAAGAAGGCTATGTGGTCCTCAACAATTCATTCCCTGTCAAATTGCCAAAAACGTCAGGAGAAGACGTGTGTTCAAAGATAGGGGTTCAGATCGACTACTAACGCCGACGGTTGATCCGATGGCGGTAACCGTTGGCATAGGCCCATCTATGGCCAGGAGGGTTCTGGTGGACAATGGGGCGTCTGTCAACGTACTTTTCATTAGTGCTTTTCAATAAAATGAATATCCCCATGTCAGACATCCGAGCATGTCAGAACAAGATTCACGCGGAAACCAACACAACCGATCGGCGTGATAGATATGCTAGATGAACTTGGTAAAGGAAAATGAAAGGTTGCTATGATGCAAACCTTTGTAATAGTTGATGAGCTTTCAGCCTACAATGCTTTTCTTGGAAGGCCTGCTCTGGCCAGGTTCAAAATTGCGCTAGCTCCATGGTGTATGACCATGAAATTTCCAATAGAAAATGGAGTTGGCGTAATAAAGGGAGATAAAAAAGCGGCCAGAGAATGCTACATAGGAGAGTTAGTTGAAGCCAAGAAAAAGGAGACATGAAAGAATGCGGAGGCTTCGCTCCGCATTCGTGACACCGTCTTATAGCAACTAGGGCGGGGTCCTTGCACTGGCAAGAACAGCGTAGCTAAAAAAGAAACGGGCCTAAGGAAAGCCAGTATGGGGGACAAAGGTCCCAACAAAGTGTTGAAAATAGGCTCTCAGTTGGGCCTGAAGTTGCAAAAAGATTTAACTATGTTTTTAAGAGCGAATTTGGATGTATTTGCTTGGAATCATTCTGATATATGTAGAATTTCATCTGATGTAATAGTACACAAATTTAATATTGATCCAAGTATGACTCCAATAAAACAAAAATGACGAACTCAAGGACCTGAAAGATCTAGAGGACTAAAAGAAGAAGTGGATAGGTTACTCGAAAATGACTTTATAAGAGGTTCCACATATCCTGATTGGGTCTCTAATCCGGTCCTTGTAAAAAAGTCCAACGGAAAATGGAGGGTATGCATCGATTATTCAGACCCCAATAAGGCGTATCCCAAAGATAGTTTCCCACTGCCCAGAATTGATCAGCTTGTTGATGCGACAGCAGGGCTTGAATTCTTATCTTTCATGGACGCCTACTCCGGATATAATCAGATAATGATGTATAAGCCAGATGAAGAAAACACAAGTTTCATAACAGATAGAGGCTTATATTGCTACAAGGTCATGTCATTCGGACTAAAAACGCAGGAGCAACTTACCAACACCTTGTAAATGCCAAGTTCGAATCATAAATTGGGAAAACAATGGAAGTCTACGTGGACGATATGCTGGTAAATTAAAGAAAGCCGACGATCACTTAGAGAACTTGGCGGAAATGTTCCATATCCTCAGGAAGTTTGGAATGAAGCTGAATCCACTCAAATGTTCATTCGGAGTCACATCGGGAAAGTTCCTCGGATTCATTATCAATGCCAGGGGCATAGAGGTCAATCCCGCTCAGGTTATAGCTCTGTGAGAAATGCGAGCTCTTTGAACAAAGAGAGAACTTCAAAGCCTGAATGGGAAGGTTGCTGCGCTGATTCGATTTATCTTAAAGGCCACAGATCGGTGCATTCCACTTTTTGATGCTTTGAAGGAAGGAAAGAAAGATTTCCATTGGACTCCTGAATGCCAAGAAGCCTTCGAGAAATAATCAAACACAAGGAGTCACCACCGATGCTGTCAAAGCCTAAAGATGGAGAAGAATTATTCATATACTTGGTTATCGCATTTCACTCATTAAGTGTTGCACTTGTCCGCGAGGATGGGAAGGTTCAATGACCAGTGTACTACATCAGCAAAAGGCTTGCTGGGGAAGAGCTGAACTATCCTAAGTTGGAGAAGCTTGCATATTGTCGACTCATTGCCTCAAAGAAGCTAAGGTCATACTTCCAAGCCCACTCTATCAAAGTTCTTACCGATCATCCGCTAAAGCAAGTTCTCTTCCACCCAGAAACTTCGAGAAGATTGTTGAAGTGGAATATTAAGCTTAGCCAATATGACATCACTTACTATCCTCGAAAAGCTATAAATGGTAGGCTTTAACCGATTTCATCGCTGAATTCACTGATAGAGGGGAAGAGAAGGAGGAACCAGTTGAAGCAATCGTGAGATGGAAGTTGTTCATTGATGGGGCCAAGAATGATTACTGCTTAGGGGCAAGGAGTGGTTTTAAATCCTGAAGGCCATGCTCATGCTATGATTTAAGATTGGAATTCCCGTTAACCAACAACGAAGCCGAATATGAAGCTCTAATTATAGGATTGAAGTTAGCGAAAGAGTTGAACCTAAAATCCCTGCAAATTCTCAACGACTCGCAGATAGTATTGTATCAAGTCCGACGAGAATTCCAAGCCATGGTCGGAAATCTTCCTGCTTATCTTTCTAAAGCTTGGGAACTACTTGGTGACCTTGATTACTACATAATATCCCATATTCTAAGAGAGGAAACACGAAAGCTGATCCATTCACCAAATGTGCCACTTTCGGAGATGCTCATATACTGGGATTAGTGCTTGTTGAAGTTCTTTCAAATTCCAGTATCGAAGATGCATACGTCAGCTGGGTCATGTAGACTGATGAAGAGCCAATCTCATGGATGACCTCGTTCAAAGAGTATCTCCTCAACGGGACACTTCCAGAGGATTCTAAGAAGTGACATTTTTTTTGCATAAAGCTCCATTATATCTTGTTCAAGATGGAAGATTGTACAGACAAGGATTTTCCCTTCCCCTCCTTCGATGTGTGACTAAAGAAGAATCCAGAGCTATCCTGGCAAAATTACATGAGGGTGAATGTGGGGGACACACAGGTGGACAAAATTGACTAAGAAAGTACTGCGATATGGCTACTTATGGCCTAATGTAAACCAAGATGCTATGACCTATGCTAAAAAATGTGACAAATGCTAGAGATTTGCAAAGATTCAAAGAGAACCACCTACAGAATTGACTCAAATGGTTAGTCCCTGGCCATTTTCTATTTGGGGAATCGATCTGATCGAAGCTTTACCTATAGCCAAGTCAAGCATGAAGTACCCATTATAGTCGTCGGTTATTTCACCAAGTGGGCTGAAGCAGAACCACTGGCCACCATCACCTTGAAGAAAGTTATCAACTTTGTCTTGAAGAACATTGTCTGTAGATTCAGTGTGCCACATAAAATAATCACGGACAATGGACTCAATTTGAGAGTGACGAGTTCAATAATTCCTGTGTCAAATACAAGATTAAAAAGAGTTTTGCAGTCATTGCTCATCCGCAGACCAATGGGCAAGTTGAAGCAGTGAATAAAATCATAAGGTAAACCATCAAGAAAAACCTTGAGAAAGCTAAAGGTCGTTGGGTAGAAGAGCTTCCACTTGCACTACAAGAATATCGTACAACTCATAAAACTGCGATTGGGCACACTCCATTCTCCCTTGCATTTGGATCCGAAGCCATGATTCCGGTAAAGCTGGAAGTTCCCACTCACCGCAGAATTCATTTCAACCAACAGAAGAATGAGAAGTTGCAACTCGAAGCACTGGACTTGCTCGAAGTAAGAAGGAGAGAAGCAAAACTCAGAATCGCTGCTCATCAAAGAAGGGTTGCCAGGCATTTCAATTCTAAAGTCAAACAAAGGACCTTCGAAATTGCGGACCTGGTTCCAAAAAGAGTCTTGACAGGGACTGGTGTTTTCAGACCCAACTGGGAAGGACCTTACATGATAAGCCAAAAGCTCTTAGATGGCACCTTCAAACTGAAGATGATAGATGGAATTAAAATCCCTAGAGCCTGGAATAACATTCACCTCCATCGATACTTCCATTGAAATTTCTTTCATATGTCTTGTAAAAAGTTATGAATATTCTACACATATTATAGACGAACTTTGTACATATTAATGAAAGAAATTGCCTTGCTTGCCAAAATCATACATTTGCAAATTCCTGACAAGTTGCTAAAATTCGATTTTGATTGCAGGTCCCCTAAATGAATCTCGGGACATCCATAACCTAGTAAAGCCTGGTGACCATTATAGCACATCCCGATTGGGACAAATCAAGCGCCTAGTGCTCTGAACATCATTCGCAACAAATACGAAGGTGTGAAGCACAACCTTGTAGACAAAGGACACCAAGAGCCGAACGATCAAATGATGCAACGTTCAAACTACGGACGAAGCTGTAAGTTTCACTGTAGGGGCACCTTCTTAATTGCAAGGTCCAAAACCCTAGTTCTGCAAATTGTAATAAAACCCGATAAATGAACTAGCGTCTGCCCCGCGAAATGATGCAGCCCCAAACCAAAAGACCTTTGCGGAGGCATCCGACTAGAAGCCGGGTATTCCAAATTGGGTTACTGGAGGACTCAAAAGACCTCTGTGTGGGCATTCGACCAAAATTCTGGTATTCCAAATTCGGTTATTGGTTGACTCGAAAGATCTTTTCAAAGGCGTCCGACAAATTCGATAAATGGCTGAATTGTTCAGTCACGATGAGTAACGGATTTACAAAGACCTCTTCGGAGGTACAAAAACCAAGACCTCGCCAGGAGAATTTATTCAAATCTAAACTCCGAAGGGCCTGGACTGCCAGGTTAGCGAGAAACATGATTGAATATATTAAAAATATAAGACCTCTCAAGCAGGGGCACAAAAACAAAAATTCATTGTCATTAAAAGGCATGTGTTTGATCAACTAAGTTAAAAATCCTTGGATCATGAGCGAACTAAGAAATCCCGAATGTTATGGCAAAAGCAATAGACTTAGCCACTACGGTAGGAATTTTCGGTGTTTTAATCATAAACAAGAGATTCTAAATATGATCGTTCACACCATGCCTATAAAGTCTGTGATGAACTTTGGTATGTGGGCATCATCACTGCACTAAGATAAATCAATAATGCTCACTAAAACATACCATAAGCTCGTCACAACTTTACACCAAACAAGAAGGCTTTGGGGTTGTAAGGACTACTCCAATCAACAAAGTTGAATCTTTTGAAATGGCTAAGGAAAACTCGGAGACTTCAACATAGTAGTAAACACAAAAAGTTGTTACTCACAGAAGAGAAGTCTCAAGTGTTGCCTCAGTCAAAACAAAAGGAATTCAATGAAGTTGATCAAGTAGATCCGACTAGTAATGATCTGTGGTATGGAAGCAATATAGCTACAACTAGAAAAACCATTATTTACAAAATGTACCACGAGATCATTATAGTACTAGACATTGCAACAACAAAGGACTTAGAACTTACGATACAGAATAACATGTATTATAAATGTGCAAAGAAACATGTGTGGCATGCAAAACAAGAAAGTACAATAAAGTTAGAGTAAAGAGCTTAAGTACAACAAGCAGAACACAGGACATTGTTTTATCACAACAAAAACTACACAAGTCAACAAGTCAATCACAAGTTAAGTACAAAAGTATCGGACACAGAGTAACATAGAGTAATAAGCAAGGACCGACACTCGCATATACAACTGATCTAAGTGAAATACACAAAAGGAGGTAATCAGGAACTAAAGCAAGCTGATCATGAACACTACTTCTTCTTATCGCCAGACCTCAAAGAAGGTTTAGTGGAGGAAAGAGGATGGGTACTAGCTGGTTGTTTCCCATCTTTGACCACTGGAACGCTGGGGCTTTCTTAGGATGACAAAGTTATAATTCCTTTCTTTCGAGCAGCGCACTTTCTCCTTTTGCGTCCAGAAGTTGATGAGGGCTTGGCTTTCTGCTTTTTTGGTTCCTCAACCTCCTTATCCGGGGTCTCATCAGTATGGTCAGAATCCTCATCACTTGGGATATAGTCAACGTCATCACCCAAGTTAGCGATTGCGGCAATCTGAGTATCTTGAGAGCCCAAAGTGGTAAAAGCAAGAAGAGATGCATCACCAGGGGGAGGACTGATGACTAGGGCAAGAGGAACTGACATCAAAGTTGAGTCAGTTATAATAGCTTCAGTTGTTGTTGCCTTGCCTGCAGCAGGGGAAGATCGTGGTGAGATTAGACCTAAAACAGATAAGCAATAAGTGTAGAATGCAGTTATTCCAGGTGAAGGACACAGGAGGTCTAAGTATAACATAGCTTGGACAATTTCAGTTTTACCTACGGCTTCAAGATCCGCTTGAATGTTTCTGCGCTCCTCAACCTCAAATCTGCCTGCATCGTTGTCAACTTCCTCGTCATCTCCGTCATGCTCCTCGGTATTTGTTTCCTTTTCTTTGAGAGCAGCAGGAGGATTAGTTGGAGTTTGCAAGCCAAAAGCTTCGATGTTAGCGGGGTCAATGGGGGCATTAATATTGATGGTATCCTGAGCTTGCTCCCTAGAAGGCCCGGCCTTGTCACTTAGCAATTCCCGCTTTTTCCTCAGCAAAATCTTCCCTTTAACTAAGGCTTCGTGGGGTTCTTCATCTAAGAGATCCTCAATAAGATCATCCTCGCTGTGATCGCCTCCATCAATCTTAAGTAACTCTTTCCAGACAAGAGCTAAAGTTTCGGCGAAATCCTTTCCCAAATAGTGCAAATTACCATGGCTCATGACACTATAAACCTAGAATTTGAATAAGGTAGTGTCAGTCTTTGCCTTAATTTTTCTGTAAGAGGCCACAGCTTTGGCTTTATCCTCTTCAAGGAATTCAACATTGGCAGTTAGCGCTTCAAGAGTTAGACTTTAAGAAGAAATCTTGTGCTGGAGAGTCACATTCTCTTGTTGATAAGAAGCGAAAGTACTCCTTTCTATAGCCGGTTGAGATTCAGCATGTTGTTGAGTAGATTGAGCGTCTTGAACTTGTTTTACTAGTGAGCTTTCCTTCTGTTTCGCAGCGGCAAGCTCCTCTTTGAGCCTGTTAATCTCAGCCTCTAAACTGCTACCTCTGTATCCCTTTGAGCAGAAGATGCAATAGTTTTCTCCTATGACTTTACAATCCTGATCAACTCAGCTTTGTCATTCTCTAATGTGGCAATATTATCGATGGTGACTCCATTAACTCTGTGGAGTTCATGTGCAAAAGTATACCACTCGCTCAATTGCTTCTCAGCGTGGCTTCTAATCATATCTAACTTAACTTCAAGCTAACTCTTAGCCATGTTAAACTATGTGAACATAATACCCTTCAAGGTATTGAATTCTTGGAGAATGTCCCGCTTGTCAGAAGGGTATATGTCTAAATTGAGATACATCCTTCTTAGGCACCAGCCCGGAAATCGATCATTAAGGCTAAAGTTGGCCGATCTAGGAATATAACGAGGCCTGTCTATAATCATCTGAAGGTCAGCAAAAGTGGGGGCGACAGATGGATAAGCCAAAGATACTTGATCGCAGGTAGCCTGAATATCCGGCATCGGAAAATCTGCCATTGGTAGCTTATCTGATTTGTGACGCTTCCGAGAGTCACCTTTTCCTTTATCACCCCTGTTTCTCTTCTTTTCTGCTTTTCATTTTTGCCTTTCCACTTCTTCCCTCCTCTTTTCTTCCAGCATATCAAGGTGCTCATGCCTCCACTGCCTTTGTTGATCAGTCTCAATAAGATCACGAGTTTGTTGAGGCTGGTAGACAGGTTGCGAGCATTGAGATTGTTTTGAGTATTGTGAAGATCGAGGTTTGAGAAAATTCTTGGGATTGTATTGCTTGGTGCTTTGTTCAAAACTCTCCGCGAATGATGTCTCAACTCTAAACCTGGAGGAAAGACAGAACAAAGCCTTAATACTAAATTCAGAAGTATAAAAGGGGCTTTTGCAAAGTATTGGAAACTTATGGCATAAGTAAAGCATTTGCAAGTATGTATTTAATAACAAACCATTCTCGAGGGGCGCATCTAAGTTAATTCCAATGTCTGCGAGTGTTTTCCCAAGAGGAGGATCTCAGACTGAATATGTTGTAGTTTTAGTTTTCGTGACTAATGATGTCAGATCTGAACTTAAAATATCATCTGGGATTAGGTCTTTAACTGAGCTAAGGTCACCCAGATTCCTAAAGGTGTCTGAAATGCCTTCTCCTTGATTATTTTGAATAGTGGGACTCTCGTCCAAATTCTCAGCATTTGAATTGCCCTTAGAAGTTACTCTAGCTTCTCCAGGCTGCTTAGTTTCCTTCCTTGGGTCCGAAGTAGTTCTCAAAGTAGTTTCATCCATATCAACCTATCCAGTTTCCTCTGTAGGATCTAGGATGTTACCTTCCTTCTTGGTCTGGTCAGATGAGATCATAAGACTCTTACCCTCACGTTGTTTGAATGCATCTTCCTCAATGGGGGTCAAGTTAGATTTGGAAGGTGTTTTGCTGCTTCCTGTAGGATCGGAGCACTTCTTTATATTAGTTTTCTTACCTGGAGATTTGCTAATAGTATCTTTTTTATCATCCGAATCTATCGCAAGAGAACGCGAAGGATAAAGCATATGACATCGGCGAAGGAATTCTTCTGTAACTAAGAATTTTCTACTATGTTCATCCCCACTAACAGCCCTTAAAGAATCAAGTAAGCCTGATCGAGGGCAGTATCTTGATCAGAAGGAATTTATGTACGATAAGGAAAGACTTGAGCATTGAAATTTAGAAAAAGAAAGAAATAAAAGGCTCTTAGTAAATATACTCACCTCCTTCCATCCACCGGGCATAAAAGGAGTTGGGACATCGAACGAAGAAATATAGGTGCTGAAATCCTTGAACACTTTCTATCAGATCAGTAATAATTTTGGAGCCCCGACTCTCAACAAAATAATTGAGGGACGATCCTTCTTCCTCCTTTTAAAGAAATAAAGAGAACATATTTCTTGAAAGGTTGGCGCATGCTATTTGACCCTCATAAAAAGTATATAAAGCCCCATTAAAATAAAATAGCCATTCGGGTGCAATTGATATGGGGCAATGGCCAAGGGTCGAAGGATTAATTCTAAGTAAGGTTTTGAAAGGATGAACCACCCCACTCAATAGCATGTAACGATTAACTGCGACATACCCAATTGGTGGAAGGTCAGCAAAGTCCTCCTTCCCCGGGAATTTGGCCTCATCCTTCTTTGAGATTCTAAATTGTTTACACAATTGCTGATACGAGCTAAAAGAAAGAGCTGTTTCATGCCTTTCGAGAGGTACATTGGCAAGCAACCGAGGTTGAGGAAAATTATGATTAACATCCACTCTCGGGACAATAACTGATGTAGTTTCGGTAACTTAAGCAGAAGTTCTAACATCACTAGACATGGTCGCTTCCTCAGGGTTTTGGCGCGATTACTGTCCAGTTACCATTTCTACAAATATTTATATTTGAAAATGAATCATAGGCACGCGCCTCTTAACTCAAAAGGGGGATTGAAAATGTTATTATAAAATGAGGCTTGGAATTTGAAATCAGCATGCACTAATTATCCGATTCCAAGTATCATTGAAAGTTTATTCTAGAACAGATATATTCGCGCAGAGAATGTTTAACATAATTAAAAATGATCAAATAAAAAAACTCTGTGCAAGTATATAATTCCGTCCAAGCTATTTTGCGTTCCAAACTTTTTACGCTAACTTGTTGTCGGTGTGAGCAATTGACAGCAAAATAATAGCTCAAAACATACAAGTGTTTTGGTTACCACAGGTATAGCACAACAAAAATCCTTTGCAATTAACAAGAGTAATATCCAAATGGTAAGGCCATCTCGATCCAGTGAAGATCGAACATGCACGAGCCCAAACCGGGCCGAGCTTGACCAACCCCTATGTGATCGAGCATGCTCAAATCCACGCAGGGTCAAGCGTGACCGACTCCATTAGGGTCAAGCAGGCTCGAACCTAACAAGGTAGAGAATGACCAAACCCATGAGGTCGAGCAAGCTCGAACCCAAGGATCGAATGTGACCGACCACATGAGGGTTTAGCAGGCTTGAACCCAGCGGGCTCGAGTGTGATCGAACCCATGAGGGTCGAGCATGCTTGAACTCGATAGGCTCGAGCGTGATCGACCCCATGAGGGTCGAGCAAGCTTGAACCCAGCGGGCTCGAGCATGATCAAACCCATGAGAGTCGAGCAGGCTCAAACCCAACTGATTCAGCATGGTCGACCTGTTCGAGTCTGGCAAGCAAGCTAAGGGATTGCAGAATTGTGTTAAAGGCTTTTGAATGATCAAGTTCACAAGACAAGATTATGTGATTACTTTTGAATTCAAATTCAAGAGACAAGAAACTATTTCAGTATGCCAATGCAATCAGTGAAAACAGGACGTGGTATTAAAGCAAATGCAGTAAATATGAGTTTGAATATTAATTGATATGTGCAAAGTTTCAAGTCCCATTCATAACCGTGAATAGAATTGCACTATTATTAAACTTGGCCAAAACTGTGAGCTTCGGATTTGAATATAAGCTATTTTACCAAGATTGTTACCGAAAATGAAAAAAATAGACGCTAGTCCAAGCAATGGTTAACATGTAAATTTTATTCCAAAAATTTCCGTATTGGTTCAACATCAAAGCATGTCATTGAAGCATGAGTTAGTATCAAAACCAGAAATTGTTTCAACGATCTCATGCTTCACCAACAACAAGGGAATTTGTGTTAACTATGGTCATCATTGATAAATTATATTCGGTCCATACAAGATATTCCAGACATCATCAAAGTGAATACATACGGATTTCTAAGTCTTGGATCATTCAAACAAACGTATAGCTACACGGTGTGATATTTCAAGCATTTCGTCGAACGACTTATGTGCACCCAATTCAAATCGAAATTTAGGGAATCCTACACAATTCGAATCCTCAAACATTCATCCTTATCCCCAATCCAATTCAATTCATCATAATTTACAATCATTACTGCCCCCAAAAATCGAATTCAAGTTCAAACCGCATCCAAGACATCTCGGTTCAACATCCTAGACCATAATTATTTATAGACAAAATTAATACGAAATGGAAGAGAAGATCACCTCCGAGTAGTAAGGTGATTCAAATCCAAGAAGGTTGCTCCAAATTGATTCGAAGTTGATCGGATTTTGCTGTAGGAATCGAACGTGCCTAACAGATCTATGGCTTGTGATGATTGATAATCCAATTTGAATTGAATTAGAAGAGGGGTAGATTGCGATGCGGGAATTTCTAGAAAGAAGTGTAGTAATCCGTGACTTCCCCGGTAAGGAAAGCACGAATTGCTTTGAGAACAAGACGAATTAGAACACAAACAAAAGAACATTTCATTGCTTATTACAACAATTCCATCAGAATACAAGAATATACAGAGTAGGAACAAATATTACAGATTCGATAAATATCAGAGATTACAATCAATTACATAGCAGCGGAAAAACAATACAAAACACAACAGAAAGTAATACACGGATACAGAGCTTTCCGAGAATCATTCCAGTTGTAAATCGGGATCCTGTGAATATAGATCTGCAAAACCAAAACTACTAGCTGCCCGTGTGGAAAATAGGGGCACCCAGAGTTTAGGTTAAAACAATAAACTCCAGGTCAGTCATGTGACTGGTGTGAGAACTAAAACAGTTATTAATCTTTATTTTAAAGTTAGGTAAATCGAGGGACCACGCTGTATAACACGGAACGAGTTTCCTCCCAAGAATACTAGTGCATAAAACAAACAGCGCAATGCTAAATAAAGAAAAATGAAGCTATTATAAGACCCAGGTCCCATCACACAATGCAACGCAAGCCGGAGGATAGGATTTTACCTTATAATAGCCAAAGAATGCTTGATACGTTTAAAAACAGATTATTTTAATATTACTATAAGTGTATAGTTTCAAAACAATTCCAATCATAAGTATCAATCATAGACGGCATAAGTGTCCCATACCACTATGTCGCCATACTAGGCTCTACAAATAAAACCGAAATATCACGTATTGGAAATTGGATTCCATCATGAGTCGAGGCAAGGGGCAAGCTCCTATTTTGTTCGAGACACTCTAGCAAATGCCTCAGGACCACACACAGCGATCCTTGGATCTTCAGGGCCAGTCCTCTCTTACTTTTGAGGATTGGCAATTCCTGAACACATGTTTCCCGGTCCTATAGGACCTATATAATGGTCTGTACGTCGGCTCACATAGTGCCAGTTATCGACCATATATCCGAGGCGCCTTGCATTCCAACAACCATACAGGTAAAATGTATATAAGCGTCAGGGCTGGTAGGTCACTGACATCATCCATAGCTAGAAAGAAACGTCGTGCTCTCCCTGCAGTCACTATCCCGTTTTTGACTCATACCGAGGTGTGAGGCTCGCGAATTCACGCTATACACAAAGCTATGCCACACAGGCCGTGCTTTGATCATCAACCACAAGACTTTGCTATTCAACAGAAGCCTTAATCATTTGCCACTTAGGCATGCCACACAGGCAATTCACTCCATGCGATTGATGTCCATCGATATACAACCCCTGAGCTTGTACGTCTCAGAGAAGGGCGTTAAGCAAGAGAATAAATTCTCCGCTGCCAAACAGATGTATATTTAATAGAGATCAATCAACACATAATAAAATCCAATGTCAGACACACAGTCCATTTACAAGTTCGTTCTGGGTCTGAACGAAACCGGAGGCACTTTCCTCGCATATCCATCGATCTCCAAGTACGTCTGGACGATAACCAACTGATTCTCTCCTCTTGGGTGTACAGTCCAATCAAGATCATCAATAACCATCCAAACGATGTGAAGACTTTCGGTCTTCAACCACCGTCTTCATCTTCGACTTATCGTCGAATCGGTTATTCATAATGGGTATAAACCCGGCCTTTCCGAATAACCCGCGTATATAATAAACAAATGTTACACAAACCCAACATACGCCTCATTCCAACTCAGAATATTCTTTTATTCGGATATTCACATTCTTAGGGAAAGGTTCCCATTAATTTTATCAAAGATAAATTCTTCTAAATTTATTCTTTAATCTTCCTTTGGATATCATTTCAAACCATGTTAAGGTTTTCCAAACTAGTCGGGATTAGCGAACCGCACCGAAGTAATTATTTATTTTATTTCCCAATCCCAACCTATTCATCCCATGAAGCAAAACTAGTAATACTCCATATCTAACACCACGATGTTATTGGTAAATATTAGTTACCTTTTCACGTTCAAATCTAATTAAAGATTTAACTATCGCTTTGGAGCAAAACTGGTGATACTCCAATCTCGATTATTTCAATCTAATTAAAGATTCATTAAAACTCCACTTAGTTTTAATCTTCTGAAAAATCAATATTCTGTCTTTAACTGGGTTAAAGAACCAACGTCATTTAAAACACGGTTCACGATAAACCCAAAATCACATTCTATTGTTAATCGGGTTAAAGGACAGGTGTTATTCAAAACACCGCTCACGATAAACCCAAAACCAATTTAAATTCAATTCCAATTAATATTATTTAATTGGTACACTTCATTAAATCTAAATAGAAAGATTTAATCTTTTTTTCCTATTGGGTTTAAGAACAGTGTTAATGAAGACACCATTCAGGACAAACCCAAATCACGTTTGATATTAAATACAAGGCTCTGAATAGAAAATATATCAGCTTATATTCAATATCAAATTCTACGACCAACAAATATCGTATTGGAAATAATGATATAAATATATCTTTCAAATTTCCACCACCTTATTTGTATAATCACGAAATCCAACATCGAAATATTCCGAAGATAATTTCGATTCAAATCCATTCCAATTCACGTATTGGAAATTCTAATTATTTTTTAAAACCACTTTCAATCTATTTTATTTATTTAAAAATAATTGGATTTCAATTCTAGTTATAAACTAGTTCATTTCGATAAAAATACATTTTTATCTTTTCAAATATGGAATTTTTCGCCCCAACTCTTTCCAATTCATATATTATGATTTTACCCAAATTATTAATATTTTTAATAATTTTATCAAGGCCCGTTCGGTCGATTTCCAATAACGGTCGTCGAACTGCACTTACATCGACCTTTTCCAAATTTGATTTGGACATAATTCCAAATCCAACCGTTAGATTTCAAATTTCTAATATTCATTGGAAAGCTCTTTTAGATACGAACCCAACGGTTTCGGTTTCAGGAGAATCCGACGGGCGGATCTCCCGCAACGTCAATTCGAAGTCAATGGTCGAAATTCACGAACTGCCGCAGCGCGGCGCGTTCTATTCAGGCCATTATATATATATATATATTATATATATTATATATATATTATATATATTATATATATTTCGTCGATTTCCTTTTAAAACGTATTTTATAAATCATTTTAAATTCGTTTTCGAAACGATTTCAACTTCATATTCAATTTCGAATCAAAATTGAATATTTCGCATCATCGATATACACATGATAATATTTTCAAAACGTTATATTTTGAAATCACTTCCTTTTCTATATTCATTATAAAAACGAATATAATCGATATAAATATCGTTCGCGTCAAAATGGCGCCTCTCTAATCAACACGGCTTTATATATTTCAATAACTTCGTTATTCTATTCAACACATGAATCTATATTTCTTTCAACACATGAATATTCTCAACACATGAGTATCGTCAACACATGACTATTTTTGTTATTTAATATATTTTATAAAATAATGATAAAGATGTAAATTTTATCGTTTAAAATATTTTACTCAACACATGAATATCTTCAACACATGAATATATATCTTATTCAACACATGAATATTCTTTATTTTATTCAACACATGAATATATATTTTATTATATTCTTTATTTTCCCAATCGGAATGAGGCCCAATCAATTACCATATAATGTTAATTATATGGATTCCATACAACACATGTATATAATAGCAACGATAAATAATCAACCATGATCCAAAGTGCACTACACAACTGCATAAGCATTAAATATAAATAATTAACGCTTACATAGTCTGTCGACCAATCGATCGACATACAACTAAATAATTGGGATTAGTGTACGTCAAATATCATCCCAACACACGTGTGGGGTTTCAATCCACAAACACTGAATATTATTTGTGCAGTTGGGCGATGTGTAAAATTTATCGTCCCAATCAATATCCTTCAAATAGGTGTACATAAACAAACCGTCCGGTTTGTAAATGAATATTTATTCATTCACATTCGCGTTAAAAATTATATTTTTAACGATGATTAATCTATTTCAACACATGAATGTTTAATTATCCATTTCACATCAACATCACAAACAAACTTCACAACACATCAAACAAGCATACAAGTCGTCCATGGTCTGTGGACGACGGGTGTCGGGTGCTGCTAAGCACCGTCTGCATCCTAGTATATAATTTAACTAGAAAACAAGATTTAAAGTGAGAAGTTCTCACCGACTAGCTAAACTAAACGCCACGACTCTTCATATGTAGAAATCTTCGTCGTGCTCGCCTTTTGTCAATTTCATTGTCCGTAGCCACTACATATATAAAAATCACATTTTTATATTGTTTCTATGTATATAAAAAATCACATTTTTATAACTACGCTATATGGATAAAAATTCTATTTTTATACCGCTACTATATAGATAAAAATTCTATTTTTACACTGCTACTATATAGATAAAAATTCTATTTTTACACCGCTACTATATAGATAAAAATTCTATTTTTACACCGCTACTATATAGATAAAAATTCTATTTTTACACCGGTGTTCATATGATAAAGATTATATTTTTCCCTCGCCATTCTCTATATAAAAATTATATTTTTATATCTACTTCTAATATAAAGATCGAATTTTTATATCATCGCTATACAGATCACATTTTTATTTCAACATATATAAAATAAAAATCAGATTTTTATTTAGCTACATATATAAAGATCAAATTTTTACTAACTATATAATATAAAAATCATATTTTTATTATCATACTTATATAAAAATCATATTTTTACCTTGCTAATAAATAAATAAAAATCATATTTTTTACTTGCATTCAAACAAATAAAAATCCAATTTTTATTTTAAAACCATATGTATAGAAATCAAACCTTTAACACTTCGCTATATATATAAAAATCATATCTTTTCTTATATAAAAATATAATCTTTCAAAAAAAAATATGATCTTTCAACTTATATAAATTTGATTTTTCCACTTCTTTCATATTATAAAAATCCGACCTTTTTCACATTAAAAATCCTATCTTTTCTTGTCTTTGTATTTACAAAAACCTTGACTTTTCATAAGAAAATAAATAAATAAAAGACTGAAATAAAATAAAAAATCACCTTTGTTTCTTTCAGTTTTGGTTCATAGGGAGGCGAGGGGTTCCAATCGAAGCTGACGTGGCAGAGGGGGTTTCTGGCTTGGGGACATCGGGGTTTGTTAGGAAAGAGGAGGGAGACGCGCGAGAGGGAGAAAGGAGGGAAAGGGGAGGTGCTGGCACGGCGGTGGGCCAACGAAGTGGCGGCGGTCAGGCGGTGGTGGAGGGGTTCGTGGGTTTTGGGGGAAATAGGGGGCGCAGGTCGATTAAGAAGAGGGGGAGGAGGAAGAGGAGGGGAGAAGGGGGAAGCAGGGGGGTCGCGTCGGGTGAGGGAGCCCGGCGGTGAGCTGCGCCGCCTAAGGGGGGCGCGATGGCGGTTCTTCCACCTCCGTCCTCCTATTTTTTTTTCGATTTGACTCTGATCAATGAGGGAGAGAGGTAAGTGAGAGGAGTATATATATTATAATATATATATTTAATTATTTTATTTCAAAAAGTAACTTTTAATTTCTACATCTAAACGAGACCCACCGCCTGTCGTCCCTACCTAATTACCCCCATTCCAAACACAATGGGATATGCATCGTAAGCTGATTCGATCATTTCGATCAGTTTCTGTCAAAATCAACATATAACTCTATATATTGAATTTGAACGCGCATTTCAATTTATTGGGGCCACATACGAACTCTAAAAATTCCCGAAAAATATTTTCTAACTTCGTATTGATGATATGGTCCTAATAAAACTAATTTCGTCAAATTCCGAGATCGTTTGAAAAATGGTCATTTTCCAGTCGATTAAAATCAACTAAAACTGGTCAAACGCGTTTTCCTTTGCCACGCTTACATATTGATTCGAAAAATTACGAATTTTGGAATCTAGCAATAACTTGACATCACGGATCTAACAAAAGTGGTTTTGTCGAATTCTGAGGTCGTTTGCAAAATTTCCATTTTTAAGGGCCAGAATTCCATAACGACTATTCTGAATTTTCAACTGGACGTAACTTTTGATTCCCGCTATGAAATATTTATTTTTCGGATTAGTTGGGAAGATATTCTCAATTAGATTCTAATATTTTTGGTTTCGCTAAAATCCGGTTTTTTTTGCACCTGGTACATTCATTTGAACTTTGAAATCGAATTATCGAACTACCGCGCCATTTTCAATTCCTTTTATAATTACAAATAATTATTTATATTCTAACAACGATCTATATAAATATATACATTCTAATTCTATTCAAAATAAATTTCTCGTCGCTATTATTTAAAATAATTCATTTTAAATATTCAAAATCCGTCAAAATCGCCAAAATAATTTTTTTAAATTGGCTCAGAATTTCCGGGTTATTACAGAAGGGGTGGCCGCCATTAAATTGTTTCCTTCAGGGAAGAGAAGTGAAATACTGAAGTGAGATCATGAAGCAATATAAGGAAGACAAACGAGCTTGATCCACCTCTAGGGCCGGGTCAAACTCAAACGTTCGAGCCTAAGCCGGACGCTCGTCCCCATGTGGGCTACTCGATCATGCTGATATGTTGATATTGACTGGCCTAAATTACTAACGCACGACCCACAATAAAACCAGAGTGCTTGACCTATAGAAAATCGAGATTTAATGGTGCTATATTCACTCATTTTGAAGCTCGTAATTTTTACAAACTAAGAATTACATACTTCGAGGGGCAAATGTTTATCCATTAAAAATCATGCACTTATTAATAGAACGAGCATATACAAAAACTATGGGTCAAGCACTGGCATGGTTCAAGCATTAGTAAGGCTCGAGCATCCCAGGGTCGCACATTAGAGGTTCAGACACTATGAGGTCGCTCGAGAGCTAGTGGTCGGTCGTGCACGATTCAAGTAAGATGGGTCGCACAACATTGGTGGGTCGAGCATATGCTGGTCGAGCGTAGATGGGCTTTTGCAACTTCTTGGGCGATCGTTCACCATCAGGGTCGATCGCGCAATGGTCCAGTCGAGCATCTTAGGGTCGTTCGAGCAGGGCAGCTAGCAACAACTGGAAACAGCTGGTAGTGTCATTTTCATAATTACCAACATGAACGGTCCGTAGCCTGCATATACAAGTTTCAACTCACCACTTCATTCCAACTTCTCCTATAAATACCCCATGACCTTCACTTTAATGGGGATCGATTGCCAATACCCCGAAGGGCTGTCCAACTATTTTCTCCACCATTCCAAGTAATTCTAGCTTCATTAATCATCTCCAAACAAGGATTCAACACCAAAACCGCTCTGGAATCCACCAAAATCAATCAAGTGTCCGAGAGATTATAGGTCTACCTTCGTACTCTTCGCACTCAGAGAGATTCAACCATTCCTTCGTTGATTTGTAAAGATGAAAGTGAAATCCTTGTATGAAAGAGAGAATGAATGTAGTTAGAGATAATTCAAGCATGGTAAATCTCAAAATGATAATGAAAACTCTTGCCATAGTGGATGTGGGCAATTTTTAAGCCGAACCACTTTAAACTCTTTTGTTTTTACTTGCTTTATTAAGATTGTGGCTCCATTTTCTACTTCTTACCGTTTGGTGAAGTACTGTTAAAGTACCTTTGGTGTTGTAGACCAATTTTGGTTACAACACAATATTATATATATATATATATATGTAAATATATAGAAATAAAGATTATTGATAATCAAACAATCTTAGAGATAATTCAAAATTAATTCTTAGGAGATGAAGTCGGTGTCTTTTGTGGTGTAGAGTTTCTACGTCCTTCATTCGCCATATACTTTATATCCTAAGTATTGGACTGTACGGAGGTCTTTTGGGGACACCCATGGATTTACAGGATCATTTGGTGTACGATATGAAGACGAAGGATCAAATACATTATTTGGTTGGAGTAAAGATTCGCTGACATCCTTCATTTTTGAGTTGCATATCTAATCTTTTCTAGGAAGCTTAATCGATTCATCGTAACTTTTTGTTCAAAGTATAATTCTCTTTGAAGCTCTATTTGTTGTTTCTAATACTGGTGAATTTCATTGATTTTTCTTTTTGGGTCAAGAGAAGTAAAGAGAGCAAGTTTTGCATTTTTCGAATCCTGTGTATAACCGGTATGATGATTCCTCCACCTATACGTAGGCTCGTTTCGAGGAGTTGGTGTAGGAAGACGTGGTGTTTCTGCCAAGCTATCTGTTGAAAAA
Organism: Allium sativum; assembly: GCA_030737875.1. Taxonomy (NCBI): domain Eukaryota; kingdom Viridiplantae; phylum Streptophyta; class Magnoliopsida; order Asparagales; family Amaryllidaceae; genus Allium; species Allium sativum. The sequence goes on along the minus strand of CM060910.1, from coordinate 193,649,341 downwards.
GTGATATTGATTAAAGAGTTTGAGTTGTTTGACGACATTTTTGAGTTGTTTGTTTTCTTTGGGGTCGTTCTCACCGAAAGGTAACGGGATATTTGAGCATGACATTTGAGCGGGGTATTTGAGCGTGGCACTATTGTGAATGGGGAATGCGTTTTTTGCTGCGAACGGGGTATTTAAGCATGGTATTTCAACAGGGTTGAGCAGGGTAAATTTTAAATAATAAAGATAAAACAGATACAAATACAAATACAGTAATATGTTTCAGCGCAGCCCTGCAGCAACCAACTGATCTCTTATGGAATCTCAAATAGCGGACATTTCTTGGTATCCACTTCGTTGTACCCGTTCAGTGCCTCTATTCGTCAAATTTCTCAAAGCATAATATTTTTCCAAGTCTGCATCAGGAATAAGTTTAGGATCATCCTCAAAAGCAATAAAATCTGGATCGCTACTATTATATTTGTGTATGTAGTTGTGTAAGGCCATTGTAGCTACGACCACTTTGACTTGTGTATCAAATGAATATGTTGGCATACTCTTCAAAACAACAAACTTTTTTTTTCAAATGCCAAAAATTATTTCCACGGCCATCCGTATAGATCAATTATATCGTCCAAATCAGAGGAAGAATTGGAGTTAGACATTTATTTTAAAGAAGAAGAAGAGGATGGTGATGGGTTAGTAGTAGAGTAAGTAGATGTAGTTATAAAGGTTGGTGGAGGAGGAGCCGTTGTGGGCTAACGTTGGAAAATGACTGTTGGCATCCAATGCATCGGACGTTAACGGTTCATTTTCCAGCATTAACCATTACCGTAGCTGAACGTGGATTACCATGTTCAGGCGTCCGGCGCATCGGACGCGTCAGACGGGAACACCACATAAACGTGGCTGTAAATGGCTGCGAACGATACCTTTATCTTTGTTTTTGAAATTTTGAAGATGTATGGATTTAGCTGTCATTAAGTTTTTATAGGATGAAGTAAATATTGAAATTTGTGGTTCAAAAGTAAGAGTAGATTATAGCCATATAAAATACTACTTGTTTAACTAATTTTTAAATGGTTAAGAAAATCTTAAAGTTATTTTTAGTTAGAAATTTGTTGTGAAGGTAAACAGAACATATAGCTTTTTTGGTTAGGTCTTCAAAAGTATAATTCAAAGACCCTAGTTCAAGTCTTGTTGTCGATATTAAAAAATTTAGTTTCTTTATTCTTATTTTAACTTTAAATATCTTTTATAGACATTATACCTAATTCTCTACGTAATTTAACAAATGAACTTTCCAAAAGAGGTTTTGTAAATATATCATCTATTTGATTCAGTGGAAATGTGTTTTAAGTTTATAATCTCTTTTTCTATATTATCTCGTAGGAAATGATGATGTATGTCAATATGTTTCGTTCATGAGTGATTTACAGGATTTTTAGACAAATGATGACGTATTGTCATAGTAAATTATCGATTTAGTTAAATTTATTCCAAAATGTTTGAGTGTTTGATGCATATAGACGACCCGAGCACAAGTCATAACAGTAGGTATGTATTCTGCTTCACATGTTGAGAGTGATACACAATTTTGTTTCTTACTAAACAAAGAGACAAGTGATTTTCCAATGAAATGGCACGTACCACTTATACTTTTTCTATCTGTCCGAGATCCCTAAAATCAACATCACTATAAGATACTAATTCAAACGGACATTCTTTAGGATAGAAAAGACCGAAGTCCTTAATGTTATTAAGATATCGTAGAATTCATTTCACTGCTCTTAAATGTGTTTCTTTAGGATTTGCTTGGAACCTACATACACCTATCATTATGTCTAGGTGGCTTTTAGTTAGATAAAGTAGCGATCCGATCATACTTCTGTATAACTTGTGGTCAACACTTTTTCCTTTGTCATCTCGATCAAGATGAGCCGTAGTACTCATAGGAGTTGGTTTTCTGGAAGTGTTGTCCATACCAAAACGTTTAATTAAATTGTTACAATATTTTTCTTGATTAATAAAGATACCAATTGAAAATTATTTAATTTGTAAACCGAGAAAGTATGATAACTCTCCCATGCGTGACATTTCAAATTCGTTTGTCATAATAGTAGAAAATTCTTTGCATAATTCTTCGTTTGTTGAACCAAAAATCATGTCGTCTACATATATTTGTATAATTAAAATATCATTATTATTATTTTTAATGAACAAAGTTTGATCAACTTTGCCTACTCGAAAACCTGAGTTTATTCAATAACTCTTAAGTCTATCATACCAAGCATGAGGTGCTTGTTTTAGACCATATAGAGCTTTCTTAAGTTTATATACATAATTTGGATATTTTTCATGTATAAATAGTGGCGGTTGTTCAATGTATAAATTTTCTTTAATAAATCCATTTAAGAAAGCACTTTTAACTTCCATTTGATAAAGCTCAAAGTTATGAAAACAAAGATATGCCAATAGAATATGTATTGCTTCAAGTCTTGCAATAGGAGCAAACGTTTCTTCGTAATCAATACCTTCTTCTTGATTATAGCCTTGTGCTACTAATCTTGCTTTGTTTCTCGTAATATTTCCTAGTTCATCTGCCTTATTCTTATAAACCCATTTGGTTCCAATAACTGATTGATCATCTGGATGAGGTACTAATTCCTAAACGTCATTTCGTTTGAACGAATTTAACTCCTCTTGCATAGCAATAATCCAATAATCGTCTGTATAGGCTTCTTTTGGGTTTTTAGGTTCGATAGTCGAAAGGAAAGCTACCTGACCCATTTGATTGAGTTGACTTCTTATTCGAACATGTGAATCAATCTCACCAATTATATTTTGTGTGGAATGATCTCATAAAATTCTTAGTGGAGATCTAATATGATTGTTTGAGTTTTGATTTTCATTTTCATTATTACCAAGGTTTATATTTTCTGTGTTAATTATAATATCGTCATCATCTTTGACAATTGTATTTTCATTATAATTTTCGTCAAATGATACATGTAAGATTTCTTCTATAATATTTGTTCGTTTATTGAAGACACGATATGCTTTACTCCTTTCAGAGTAACCAACAAAATTTCCATGATCAGCTTGTGGACAAATTTACCAAGTTGATCTTCTATGTTTAAAATAAAACATTTTGATCCGAAGACTTTAAAATAGGAAATATTCGGTTTTCTTCCATTGAAAAGTTCGTATGATGTATTTTTAGTTAAAGGTCTTATAGACACACGATTTAATACATAACAGGCAGTTGCTACTGCTTCTGCCTAAAAATGCTTAGGTAAATTACTTCCGTTTAGCAAAGTTCTCGGACATTCTTGTAACGTTCTATTCTTTCTTTCTATAACTCCATTTTGTTGCGGAGTTTTAGGAAATGAAAATTTATAATTTATACCTTTCTTTTTACAAAATAATTTAAAAGATTCATTTTAAATTCGCCTCCATGATCACTTCTTATGTTTTTAATTTTTAAACTTTTAAGACTTTGAATTCTTTCAAAAAAAAAAATTGAAATGGTCAAAAGTGTCACTTTTATTTTTCAAAAAAATTGTCCATGTATATCTTGAGAAATCATCAACTATTATGAAAAAAACATATCGATTATGATTTATGGATTGAACTTGTATAGGTCCAAATAAATCCATATGTAATAACACTAATGGTTGTAATGTTGATATTAGTTTCTTTGATTTGAAAGATGATTTAGTTAATTTTCCTATTTGACAATCATCGCAAAGATTATTTATTTTAAAATCCATTTTTAGTAAACCTTTTACTAAATCATTTTTGGAAAGTATTCTAATAAATTTAAAATTTATATGACAAAACCTTTTGTGCCATAACCAAGGACCATTTTCTTTGGCTATTAAACACATATCTTTATTGTTATTAATTTTCATGTTTAACACATAAATATTTCTATCTCTATTTCCATCAAAAATAAGATTTTGATTTTGATCAAAAATACTACATTTATCTTTGGGAAAAATTATTTTAAAACCTTTGTCACAAAGTTGACTAATGCTTAATAAATTATGTTTTAATTTTTTAACTAAAGAAACATTAGTAATAAGGGGTAAGTTTGATATACCGTAGTTGCACACATCTCCTTTTCCAATAATAAAACCTTTTGAGTTGTCTCCAAAGGTAACTGAGCCACCATCAAAGTATGAAATATTTGTAAGCATATCTTTGTCTCCGGTCATGTGTATTGAGCAATCACTATCTAAAATCTATTTTCTCTTTTTGAGTGGGACCTGCAAGAAATATTAATAAACACATTGGTACCCACCTTTTAATCGGGTCCTAAGAGTTAGGTCTCGGGAAACCAAACCCAAGTGGGTTCAATATCCCTTTTGTAGAGATAATTACTACTTTTGTGTAATAGTTTCTATAAATGATTTTATGTATTTATTTTGAATTAAACTATTATTTGTCTTTGGAGCCCATATCTTAATTTCCTTTTTAGTGTATTTTGGAATATTATGAATTTTTTTATTTTGTTTTGAATCAATTTTCGTCTTAGGATTTGTATTTTCCTTAGGAGGAAATTTTGACTCCTTTTTAAATCCTAATCCATTTTTATTTGAAGAAGATGGAGAATTTTCTGTGATTCTAGAAATTTTTTCTCTACCCTTATTAGAGTTAAAGATATTTTTAGTAATGCTATCTAATTTGGTTTGAAGACTAGTATTTTCTAATTCAAATTCTTTTACTTTAGTTTTTAAAATGTGATTTTCATAACTTATCTCATCATTCTTTGCCTTTTGAGTTTCAATTTCTTAACTTAAAAGTAAAAGTTGACTATCTGAGTTTGAGAGAGACTCCTGGACTTTCTTCCTCCAATATTTTCTTTTCATATTTTAGCATGTCTCTTTCAAATTCGGATTTATTACAATTTTCACGAGTTTTCTTAAGTTTCTTTTTAAGAGTTTTTATAGTGTTCAAAAATTCAGTGTTAACTTCTATTAAATAATCACAAGATAGATCACTCACCTCAGATTCTTGAGCCATGAAGTACACATTTGCTTGTTCATTGTCACTGTCACTATCACTATCTGATGAATTTGAATCTGAGTCATCCCAAGTGACAGAAAAAGCCTTCTTCTGGAATTTATCTTTCTTATTCTTGTTGTTGAAGTTTTTCTGATTTTTGTTTAGTTCCGGGCAGTCTTTTATTATATGACCTTTCTTGTGACAATTAAAACACGCTAAGTTTGAGGACAAAGGTTTATTTGAGGAATTCTTTTTAAAATTGCTTTTGTTTCCTTTCTAAATTTCAAAAATTTCTTAAATTTTTTGGCGATGAATGCTAGATCCTCATCTTCTGATTCTGATTCTTCTTTTTTAGCGTAAAAAGCTACATTCTTTTCCTCTTGTGCTTGTTCCCTTTTAGCTTAGAGATTTACTTCATAAGACATAAGGTTACCTATGAGTTCTTCTGGTTTCATTATTGATAAATCATTGGCTTCCTCAATAGCTAATACTTTTCTTTCCCAATCGTCGGTTAAAGAGTTTATACTTTTAATACAATATCAAAGTCACTATGATTTTCTCCCAACCCTATCAAGGCATGAAGAATATCTTGAAATATTGAGTAAATGTCATTTACAGTTTCATTTTGTCTCATTCTAAAGTTCTGGAACTGGTTTTTAAGCATTAAGATCTTTTTTTGTTTGACTTTGTTTGTACTTTCGTGAGTAGTTTTGAGTGTTTCCCATATTTGATATGCTGAAATGCAGATGCTAACACGATTAAATTCATTTCTATCCAAAGCACAAAATAATAGCATATTCATAGCTTTGGCATTTTCACTTGCTACATCTTTCTGAGTTATTGTCCATGTAGAATATTCAGTTGTAGGTGTTGTGAATTCTTTTTGAGTACCATTCCATGCATTGAAACCAGTTGCTTGCATATATATATATATATATATATATATATTCTCATTCTTGCAACCCAAATATTGTAATGCAAGCCGTAAAATAGCAGTGGTCTTTGAGTAGATTGTCCTTCGGCAAATGTAGATGTGCTGGTACTTGCGTTATTCTCCATATTATCAAAATATCGAATAACGGTATTACAGTTATATGATGACCTTGTTGTGATATCAATTGAAAGAGTCTATGCAGCGGTAGGATCATACAATATGAAGTATAAGCAATGGAGTATGTGGATAGCAAAATAATAACAGTAAACAAAATGATATAATCGAATTTATACTGGTTCAGACCACTGTCTTACGTTTAGTCCCAGACTCCCTTCTGGTATTTCACTGAGACAACAACCCTCACTTCACCCAGAGGATTAGGTTTACAACTACCCGAACAACTGAACGAGATTTCTTGCCTCAACTGTTGAAGAGGACTTCCACAATACAAAGAATTGGTTGACTACTTGTGTTCTTGATAACACGAATATGTCAAGTTGATGTACACCCTTCCTATAATTTTTCCTTGATGATAATAGTGTAATTCGTGAAAGAATATGGAAGATATAAAAGATTTGAATTCTTAAGAATATGGAAATAGAGTGCTTTAAAGATTATGAATGCTTAGAATAAGATAGAAAGAACCAGAATAAGTTTTGGTGAATTGAAATCAATTGATAGAATCTCTATTTATGATGTACAAAAGATTGCAACTAATCATGAATAAAAGAAATGAACTAGAGGTTGCAACTCTTCATTGAAAGGTTACATCCTTTCGTATTCAGATGTATGAATAATAATTTCAGATGTCTGTTTTGGAATTGAAAATTAAGCAGCAAAGAAATAGGTCATTTCGAGGGTAATTCAGACATCTGAAATATTTTGGTCAGACGTCTGAATATTATATGAGTTTAAATTTCATTTCAGCAAACAGACATCTGACTTAATTATTTCAGATGTCTGTTTCCTGGAACAAACCTATGTCTTGTGCATGTTATTTTGAAAATTTTATATATATATATATATATATATATATATATATATATATATATATGTGTGTGTGTGTGTGTGTGTGTGTGTGTGTGTGTGTGTGTCATCAAGGAAGATCTTAACAATTTAATCTAAAACTAACAAACTCTAAACATCTACAGTCTTCAATCTGAGCTCTTGAATCTGTTGTCAAATATCTTCTTGCAAAACAGAGTTAGTTGATATAATATATGTGCGCATGTATAGTTGTCATAATCAAAACACTATATAGCAAGATCCAACAGAATAAACATGACCTTATGTATTTTCTAAACTCCATTTAAAATTTTACTGAATTTTGCTATTGTTATTTCTCCATAAATTCATACAAATTTGCGTGATGAATCATGATTATTTTACACAAGTCAATCCAGCACCTACTTTGACGTTGGATCTAAAATTTGTATTTAAAACCAAAACAATACAGTTGAGAGTAATTTATGTTTTTTTATATGATTATAGATGTTGGTTTCAAATTGATAGTGGTAACAGGCAACATAAATTCTGCATTTATTTCTTTATTTGACGAACATTTAGCGTTAAATATTTCGTTTATTTTTCCAGTATCTTTATACCATATATGTGTGTGTGTGTGTGTATATATATATATATATTAAATTTCTGAGGTAGAACCAAGATTGAGCATGCCTCAAATTACGTCTTCCTTCGACGTGTGTGGTTTTAAACTGAGCAGTATGGAGATAACATGTTTACAACAAAAAAACCGAAGCAGTTTAGTTTTTGTCATAAGATTGTTTTGCTATACCCAATTTTTAACCGAGTTTCTTTTAATTTTACTTCTGTTTGATTTTTTTTCCTTTGGCAGCATGTACGTTCAGATTATCGGACTTGGCTTCGAACCAATGCTCGGACATCCCAGTGAACGTCACCAAAATTGCTTTGAGCTTGGTATAGCTTTGATATTTTTTTAATATGTGCAAATGTAAGACTTTTTTTTTTGCATATTATCTATTTTACATCATTTTACTATGATAAAAAATTATAGTTTGTCCATGTCTGTTACTATAAAATTTATACAGGACAGGTCAGAGTTTAAATTAATAAACAACCATTTTTGAATAACATACTTTTCTTTTATTGAAATTTCAATATTTTTCACCACATTTTGACAAATAAAAAGTAGAGTACTAAATTAATTTACTGCATACACAACAAATGGTTCATTTTTTATCATTTCCAATAAGAGCAAACCTTCGCTGACAGATCAACTTGTGTTCACTTGATTTATTATACAGTCACTGTTCTAAAATAAGATTACATTGAATAACAAGCTTCAATGCTGTTGTCATGTGTTTGTAGTTTAATTGTAGTTTGTTTGCAACCTTTGTTACATACCTACCATAAGTGAAGTAATATAAGATTTTTTTCCGCTCAACTTATATCCTTTTTTCTGCTATATAATTTTTTTATCTCATGATAACTACCAATGACAGTGATCTTTTTCTATATGACAGTAGATTATTAGTACTGCACCTGCTTATTACTTTGCATAATAAAATTCACATAAAACACCACCATGTTTTTCATATCTAAACCCGTGCTTGACTGCAAGCAGCAACATCTCGTTTGTGGTTGCCATCATCAAAACTGCAATTTCCACAATTTCATGCACCAAATTTGCCTTTGACGATTTCACTCACTTAGTTTGACTCTATTTCCTTTACATGATCATTAACACACAATCCAGACTTAAGATTAAGACTAACAATTTTCTTTTTTTTCATCAACTAACGCTATAACCATATAAGTAGCATTATAAATTCCTTATGAAGTACTAATCTCATGCCTTTATTTCTTATCCAGGTTTTAGCATCACACCTCGGTTTGAACGGTGAAAACCAAGGCGAAGGAGTAAATGGACTCCCCTGAAAAATAGTATTACACTCAAAATCTTTCATCTATATAGCGTATTTTATTCCTTTTGCATGGTTACATTTCTTTTATACTGTTGGAATTTCATTTCGTATGCCTGCATTTAAGAGTCATTGAACAAAAATATTAATTGGTCTTGATGTCATATTTCCAAATTACCTGAGTACTACATGTTTTAAAATTTACTATATGCACAACACATACCACCTCTACATTTTACTTGACCAAGTTTTCCTACTTTTTTTATTCCTACTTAACTGGGTCATCAAATCAACCCTTTTTTATCTTCCGTTTTCTCTCCACTACTACTGCTCCTTCGTTTTTACCCAGTTCACAACCACTGCATTTACACACTTCTTTTATGTACTATAAATATGCACTCATGCACTTCATTTTATTTTCATCCAATTCTTTCCTTTCATAACCAACCACCATTTTGTTCTCCATATCAACAACAATGACAAATGTACATCTTCTTTGCACATACAACTGATAAGCTGTTTTTTTCTCTTCAATCAACTTATATCGTATACTACTCACATGTTAACTGCTGCATTAAATCATGCAGCCCAAATTTTCCGCACCAGCTAAGGACAACACAACACCACCTCCACTTGACAAAAATAAACATAATAGCACACGTCCTACAAAGCAACATCAACCTCTGATCTCTGACAACACCACCACTGTCTCTGATGTCCACCAACAAAGTATTTCACCCGTTCAACCACACACTCCTCCCACCAACCATGATTTGGTTGATCTATCTGTTAATTCTACTACCGATTTTACAAAGAATGACGATGATGCTTATTTCTCTTCCCCTAAAGTGGTTTATTATCAACTTTTAAAACTCAATTCACTGATTTCCATCACGGTTGTACGTCGCCTGGTATTTTTATCCTTTTTTTTTTATTCGTAGCTTGCAGCTGTTGAGAGGATCGAGGCAGAGTATATGGCCAGTCATTCAGCTAAATAGTCATGCAGTTTCCACCTTCTACCAACCTTTTCCTATTGTCATTAGTTGTAATTTCCTTTTGTATTTCAAAATAAAAACCGGTTGTGTCAATTTTTTTTTTATTTCCTTCATTTCTGTACGCATGTTGCGCTGAGCAATAAATGTTTGTTATCACCTGAACTGTGTAGTGAACATTCTATGTTTCTGCAATCAGCTTTCTACTTTGACATGTTTGTGCTTGTATAAACACCCGATTATCATTAAATAACCTTACCTCCATTACAACTATTTTAATTGTTTAGTTATGTGCGCAAGATTTCTGACACACTGAATTTACCAACCAAATAACTCACACCAGTGTTGGAGAAAATTTCCATTCAACCCAAATTAACCCTAATCAATTCAAGAGAAATAAAACCGTAAACAATCAGATTGCGAAGCGTACCAGAATCCATAGAGTTAATTAAAATAGGGTTGGATCTTCCAAGAATACAGTATCTCCTTTTCTTCTGAATGTTTCTCACCGACAGGGAAGAGAGAAAACAAAAGGAGCGTTACTGTTTCTCAGGGACCGAACCGCTTTTTATTAACTGATAAAAATCAGTTATGTCACATTTACAATTTGGCCCCTCAACAAATTGTAATTTTCACTTGTTTATACCTTTATAGTTTAACAATTATACATATGTGCCCACATATGATTTTAAATCCAACAATCTTCCACTTGGACAACATATGTTTCCTTATAACTGTACAACCTTATGAGCTCAAAATTTTGCTATTTAATATAAATGTAATCTTGAACAATCTCTTCCAACAACTATATTTATATAGGATCATAGTGGTTTTTGTCATATTAATCATGACTAAACCCATCAATGGTCACATACATATATATAGTTAAATGACATAGATCAATCCTGAATACATAGCATTAAAATCACATGTAATGTGAATCAAACACGTATATATTTCAATCGGTCCTCCTTAAACTTAAGTGATGTCAGAATCAAAATAGTAAGCAGAGTGAATGAACTGAATACTTTACTTCTGATCAGAAAACCAATACATAAATGTCTTAAGGTAAATATAAAGCATATAAAATACAAACTCCCACTGAACCATGGTATCCTCTAACAGTACAACACCCATATGAGCAGTGTGCTCGTGAAAGACCTTGGGTGGTAAACATTTAATAAGCGGATCCGCTATCATGGAGTTTGTTCCAACATGCTCTATAGAAATATATCCACTCTGCACTCTCTCTTTCACAACTAGGAATTTTATGTCAATATGCTTTGACTTAGTTGAGCTTCTATTATTACTAGAGTATACCACTGCTGATTTATTATCACAATAAAGCTTCAAAGGTCTTTCTACATTTTCCATGATGTACTCCCTTATGTTTTCCTTGCCTTTGAACTTCATGGAAATAAGTTTCTTTAAAAGAATACTTGTTTCCGTCTTATCGCTTTTTGCAAAGCGTTTCTCAATTTCAGCAAGGAAAGCTGTGGCATCGGTGATCTCTTCAGATACCGCACCCCTAAAAGCCTCATGTATGTCGTGTTTGATGATCAGACTCATGCAATTTGAACGGTCCTATTTCTCAAAAAAAATCCTCCTTTCCTTGGAGGTACTAGCATCTGTAAGAGAAACAGGTTGATCCATTCTTAATGCAAGGTCAAGATCCATGCAGTCAAGAACAATTAATATGTTCTCCTTCCAGTCCTTAAAGTTATTACCATTAAGGACCACTACTGAATTAAGGTAAGCTGATGCAGTAGCAATGGCAGAATCCATAAAAATCAATAAATTCAAATAATGGATAATCCCATCTCAAGATACCAAACACATCATTAATATCAAGTCTTTGGACAGTAATATTAACTGTAAACGGTACTCTTTTTCTAGCGATCAAATATTGACAATAAGTTTTGTCAAACAATATGCAATCTTTGGATAAACATATTGCTCACATAAAATACCTTATAATCATTACATATTTATCGCCACAAGCATGCATGAAATTCTGCCAAATACTAATTCACCTTTGGGTTCATTAATAAATGCATGAATTTTATACACACAGTTAGTTTGATATTTTATTTAGGTTAATCTAAACAAAAGTGATCGCTTTGGCGATATTTTGTTTCAATTAATCTATTTGAAATATCAAATTTCCATAGAAACCATATTTGAATACATACAAATTTAAATACAAAATTTCTAATCCTTAAAATGTCGTATACTATATTTAATCAACATTTACCTTATATGATCATAACTTCATGTATTTAAATTTGTGGCTTTATACTGCATATTGTCTGTCATTAGTGACAACAATACTTTATTCAAATGCATGAATTAAATGAGATAGACATCGTTAATTCCATGCAACTTTTAGACAAAATACTGAAATTTTTTTAATGCTAATTTAGCATACCCTGGTTTCATTCCAATTGTATCAGCCCATGGCTTAATTTGCAGTTGGTAACAAGAATTTCATTACTTAAATGGACTGAGAATTTTGACCTGACTGCATTGAACTCAAATTAAATATAAACATAATATACCACTGCATCACAAAACTTAAGTTAAAATAATACCATATGTAATTAATGCTTGAAAATAATCATGTATATATTAAATTGAGTTCTTAATAAGCTGTGATGCCATGCCACATTCAATGATTCATGAGTTCTGAGACTAGGATGTACTTTTTCAAGTATGCATTAATATAATTAACATAATTTACAGAGAAAGTACATCTGCAGTAGTATTAATAAATGTACACGCTTGACGCTTCTCTTCAAATTTGGCATACAGCCTTTGTATAACAACCATTCTTCAATGCATGAAATGTCAGGGTATGAAGTCCACACTCAGTGCCGGCTCTAGTGACTGAGAAAAAATGGGTTGCCCTAGGCGGAGGCAACAGGAATGAAAAAAAAATGGGAAGAAATGGAAAAAATTTGAAAGAGTAGTAACTCTAAAGCATGCAAGGATCGAACACCACACCTCTTCAATGCCAGGCAAGCAACTAACCACCAGGCCACCCAATTCAGTTACCTATTCTACATTTCGTTATATATCTTTAAAAAATATCAATTTAACTTCCACCACCGCAGCCTCAGACGGTTGCCCTGACGAGGGGGGTTGCCCCTGGCGGCCGCCTGCTCCGCCTGGCCCCCGCGCCGGCTCTGTCCATACTTTAGTACTGTAATATGGATCCACGTATACAATAGCATGATGAAAATTTGACTTTTATACCAATGTTATTCCTACATATGCATTACATGCGTTGAAAAATGGAAGAGGCACAGGGAATACATGAAAAAGTCGTCACAGTTAACATGTTAACCCACGATGAAAATACAATTCGAACCAATCAGTGGCGGCCGAAGTGTCAGATCTTATTTCCATGCTTTGGTATTTTAACCCAATAAAATACTACCGATAAATCAAACAAAGAGGTTGAACTTCATTTTCAAAGTCCCAAAATCTCTCTGATTTGTAAACGCAGGTTTATAAGATCAATCGACAAATCCTCATGAATTAATTTAGGGTTGGCTCTGATACCAATTGTTGGAGAAAATTTCCATTCAACCCAAATTAACCCTAATCAATTCAAGAGAAATAAAACTGCAAACAATCAGATTGCGGAAGCGTACCAGAATCCATAGAGTTAATTAAAATAGGGTTGGATCTTCCAGAATACAGTATCTCCTTTTCTTCTGAATGTTTCTCACCGACAGGGAGGAGAGAAAACAAAAGGAACGTTACTATTTCTCGGAGACCGAACCGCTTTTTATTAACTGATAAAAATCAGTTATGTCACATTTACAATTTGGCCCATCAGCAAATTGTAAATTTCACTTGTTTATACCTTTATAGTCTAACAATTATACATATGTGTCCACATATGATTTTAAATCCAACAACCAGTTTTACGGTTTTGTATATATTGGCATAAGGTTCAGTTGTTAAATTTGTGCCCACTTACGAACAAAACCGGCTTTAATTCCGAATGTCTATGCACACGTTGAATGGACATGCCTTTGTACTGGTAAATAAAAAAACAACCCCTTATTGGGGAGGAGAAGATTTTACATAATTTATGGGTTTCTTCCGGCCATTTAAGCTTGCTGTGCTAGAGATGCTGCTCTGATTCGTTGATATGAGCCCACAGAGGGGCAATCCCGTTGAAGGTACGTTAACTGGTGCCCCACTCTACTGTAAAACCAGTAGCGCCACAAAATATCGGGCTATTAGCCTTTTCCTCTCCAAATCTAGAATTTTTTTGTAATCCCTGTTTTCCCAATCAAAATCCTATTTGCCTTCCACGTTTGGTTCTCTCTCCTCTGTTGGTAATGGAGTGCAATTTTGCGAACATAACTTTCGTCCCTCCTAAACGAGCCATAAATTTCACCATCTCTCGCTCGCCGCATAATTTCGATTTTTCTGTGAATTCCCCACAGGTCTGTTTTCTTTTTTGAATATTCTTTTTTCTTCAAGTCTGTCAAAAGTTTTTGATAATTTGTATAGAAATGGAAGAGCCGGAGAAATTCTAAGAGATTAATGGTTAATAGAGCTTGTCATGATGGCCCACAGGGTGAGGATTTTACTAATCCTAAAATTTTCATGGAAGAGGTAGGCTCATGCGGTATTTGATCTTAGTCGTACTTAACTACTGACATTGATAATTAATGAAAAATGAAATTTAGCATAGAGATGTTATTTTTGAACATAAAAACCGGTTATATCATGTAGGGCTAGGGATGTGAAGAATTTCATGAGTTGATTCATTTGTAAATCAAATTAGATGATTATTTTGGCGGTGATTGTATTTCAGGCTATTGGAGCTGAATATGGGGAAGGTTTTGAGACATTTAGAATGGACGGACCCTTAAAGGTTGACGTGGTAAGACATATCATATCGTTTTACTGATTTTCTTTGACCAAACTATGTAAAAATTGATATAAAAAAGAGTGTGGTGAAGCTCTGATGGAATCTTATATTTTATAGGATTACTTGAATCAAAAGTTGCAAGAATGCTTTCTCCAGAGAATACGCCATGCTATGAAGCCAGATGAAGCTTTTGGGCTTATCTTCTCTTGGGACAATGTTGTGGTATAGTTTTTCTTCTTATTTGTAATATAAAAATTGTGTCATTTTTTTTATTCTGCTGCGAAATGTTGATGTTGATCATTTTCTCTTACTGACTTGGTGTAAAGTTCAATAAGTTGTAAAAATCAATCTCTGTGAAAATGGAAACTGAAGATTCACATTATTTTGTTACTTTTATCATCCGAAAATAGTTTATCTATGTTACTAGAAAGTTATAAACGTTGTTTTGCACATACTTTTTACTGCCAATTTTCATATGTCTTAGCACATGGACACTACAAACAAGAAGAAGCCGTTTTAGCTGTCAGGAGTAAAATCAATTCATTCATATATTGTCACACCTTTCCCTTTTTACAGTATTATCAATGAGTTAAATTTTGGTGAAATGTATGATATCGTATCATCATAAAATAAGAGGATCTAATCAACTGTAAATCAAGTCTTGTTTCCTTTTTCAAAATTTTGTAAAGCATCATTTAAAAAAATTCAAAAAGAAATAACCATCTCGTCAGTGTATTACTTATCCCAACTCCGCTAACTTAGCTAACCATGGAGAAATTGTTGACCCGTTTTTTCACAAGGTCATTTGGATGGCTGGATCTCTCGGGACTCGATCACGGACTTACACAAAAACGGAAACGCTTAGATTGGGCGAAGGAATCGACGAATACTCGAAGATCTTGATAGCAAGAACTCTGATCGAACAAGGACCTTGACCCTGGATCGACTGATCACCATTTTTCGTTGGACCAGCTTTGCGTCTGCCATTGGATCAGATCATCTGGAAATCGGATCGGTATTCATGCTTCAAGAATCGAATTAGATCAGCTCTTGGCCCTGGATCGGCCAAGGCCTACGCATGACATTGGACCAGTTTGATCCTTACACTTTGGATCAACCATTGCCATATTGATCGGATCGAGCAAACACTTCAGATTGGTCAAATCAGAGGATTCGGGTCGGATCACCCTATCAGATCGGACCAGTCTTCACATTACAACCCGGATCGATTACTCTTCTCACATCAGTTTGGCACATAGTATTTGAGCTTAAAATTCAAATCAACAAAATCGAGTTAGGACTAACACAAGATGGCAGTTGCAAACCGTCGTGGTATTGATGCATTGATCCAGATCGAAGTGGATCCGGATCGACATGACCATACGGATCGGGGTTGACTCGATCCAGGGTTATTACCGCAAGTGATGTGGCATGCCTTCTTGATCTTCACTCTTCCCGCCTTCTCCACTAAGGTTTTCAAAATGAGATTTAAATCGTAAATCATAAAATTCAAATTTTAAATTGAAACGAGATTTAAATCGTAAATCGTAGTTTCAACACAATTTATCTATTTTGATGTTTGAACTTTTATGTCTAATACTAAAACTTAATTTTTTTCTCTTGTTCCCATTTTGTTTTGTTTGAAAATGATTAGAATTGGGATTGTAGACTCAAATTAGTAGGTTGAATATATCAATTTGATTTTGGATTGAATATTCTATCAAATCCGCGGTATTCGCTAGATTTGAATCAAAATATAAATCAAATCGTAAAGGTAGAGATTCGATTTGAAACGGGATTTAAACTGTAGGATTTTAAGGTTTTTGACAACAATGTTCTCCACTATTCCGCATTCCCCGCTCAACTCCAGGCCGATCCGGATGCAACCCTCACATAGAAATAACACTCAGGAGCTTCGTTTCAAGGTTTTTTTTTTGCTCTCTCTCTCATTCAGATTCTTTTGGTTTCGAGATTCAACTCTTTTTCTTTAGATTTCTTAAATCAAACATAACCGTAATTGTATTCATAGTCTAAACTATATATTACAATTGGTGGAAGTAAGCAATTGCCGACTCATTATAAATCCGCGTGTGATTCTATTTACTATTTTTTATGTGATTCGTGAATCTATAATTGATTGTGTTATTTGCGATATGAATTCAATTGGGTGTTAGCAGCTAAATACAAAGCTAACATTGCCGCTCGTTATAAGTTTGCGTGTGATTCTATTTACTATTGTTTAATGTGATTCGTGAATATGTGATTGATTGTGTTATTTAAGATCTGTATTCAATCGGTGTTAACAACTAAATACAAAGCTAACATTTTGACATACCACGAAGGGAGCGATTTGCTTGGAATTTGAAAGGCTTAGAAAATTGATTTGGCAAGGGTGAGGAAGAAGAGAGACACTTCTCAAACTGGAAGGAAGGAAGAAGGTTGAAAGCCTCCTCAGATGAAAATCCCTCTATGTACTTAATGAGGGAGGAAATGGATGAAACCATGCGCAGATTGCAGGCTCACTTTGAATAGCAGGAAGTTGTGAATTGTGATGCAGGAGATATTATCACAATTGAAAAGGATGAAAAATTAAGCTCAGGATGTCGGGATCGGAACCCAACAACATGGCAGCTTCAAATCGGGACTTGGGGGCAAACCCCATCAACGGTCCTCGATCGGTACCGATTCAGATATCCGGATTGGTCCCGATCTGGATTAAACACCCCATCAACGGTCCTCGATCGGTACCGATTCAGATATCCGGATTGGTCCCGATCTGGATTAAACATGGAGCGCACCCTCAAGCAACTTTGGTGTACTTCTGGTCGTAGGGTTCCATGCCAATGCGAATCAGGGCTTGGAAGCAGGAACGAGACTCATGCTGATGGAATCATGGAACCCACACTCGCGACGTAGATCTAAATGAGCGAGGGGCAGCGTAGATCTAAATGAGCGAGGGGCAGCGTAGATCTAAATAAGCGAGGGGCAGCTATCGCTCTCGGGAATCAGTTCGGCGCCAAACCAAACTTGGCGATGGGAAATGAAAACTTTGGCTTGGAAAACCTGAACGCTTCCACCACGAGCGCTGACTGGAAACTGTTGCTAGACGATGGCAACTGGATTGCTGAGATCATATGGCAAGCTATACGTGGTGTCGAACCAGGTTAGAGACAATGTGCATCAGAGTCCATTTATTTCGAATATTAAAAACTCTAGAAATCTACTGAACTTCAAATTGTCAGTGTTGAAAGCTTACGATGGGAGGAGAGATCCTCGTTCACCTAATGCGTTACATGAGGCACATGGAAGTGATGGCATGTGCTTCTTGCTTTTTCTACCTGACGTAGCTGCTCTATGGTTTAGACAATTGGAAATTGGTTCAGTCAACAGTTGGATTGGACAAGTCGGAAGGTTCATGGCACACGATACAAAAACGTGCTGGCATTGACAACGATGAAGCAGAGGACTGAAGAAACTTTGCGTACTTTTTTGGAGAAATTTATTGCAGCGGTTGCGGCAGTTAACCGACCGGATCCATCGATAGTCTTGATGGCAGTTGTTTCTGGGATTCAAACACAAACTTACTCAAAAACGTAGGCACTTGGATTGGGCGATGGAGTCGACAAATACTCAAAGTTTTTGATAGCAAGAACTTGGATCGGTCAAGGACCTTGACCCTGGATCGGATCAGACTGATCACCATTTCTTCTTGGATCAGTCTTGCATCCGCCATTGGATTCCTTTGGAAATCAGATCGGTACTCATGCTTGAAGAATCAAATCAGATTTGCTCTTGGCCCCGGGTCAATGTTCGCACTACATCAGATCGGTCTGATCTACAAACTTCAGGTCAGCTGTTACCATGTTGATTGGATTAAGCAAACACTCCAGATATGCCAAGTCAGAAGATCCGGGTCAGATCAACCTATCAGATCGGATCGGCCTCCGCGTTACAACCCGGATAGATCACTCTACTTATATCAATTTGGCACATGATGTTTGAGCTTAGATTAACAAATCAGGCTAGGACTAACACAAGACGACAGATATGCCAAATCAGTTTGGCACATGATCTTAGCATTCCTCTTTTACCCCCATGTCGAAGGCAAAAGTTGTTGTGAAGTTCATGGGATCGCCCCTGTCATTGTTGCACTCTTCCCGTCGGATCGAGGGATGTAGTCGTCGATCTGCTGGGTGGTCATGTCACATCCGAACATATCTATGTCTTGCCTGGCGAATCAAAGGCTAGAGACTGAGGAAGACTCATTAATATGCCATGCATAGATAGCACACGTCGCACTTATGTGCGTTTATTCTCTTGCACCCCGCGTCAAGGGCAAAAAGTCAGTGGATGAATGATCGAACTCCATCTATGTTAGATTGTTGGCGTCAGGCCAAGAATAAGCAGGTAGCAGTCGAATCATGTTTGCCAAAGCTTTGTATTCTCCGATGAAGCTATGGGAGTTCTGATTGGTATCAAACTCTGGGTACCTGCATCATTTATATGCAAATTTACATGAGTTAGTCATGTCAATAACTCAGAAAACATGTAAAGGTAAGATGCATAATTGGAAAGTATGTTGATGGGCAGCGCTGCCTCCTCCATTTGGATTTACGTAATCCGATGCTGTCGAGCACAAGATCTAGCCACATAGACGGTCGAATTGCGTCCATCTGGAGTCGGATTCCGATTTTGAAGTGCATAATAGATGTGCAATTGTCTTGAGGTCTGTCACGCATGAGCTAAGGAGTGGATAGTCATATCATATCCACCTTGAGCTATACAACTTTCCTTAGACGGAGGACATGATTTGTAAACGAGCGGTTTAGTTGGGCTCGTAATGGCAGTGCTTCGTAATTCTTCATGCGGGTCTTAGAAGCTTGATCGGCACCGGACCTGAGTACCTACACTATTCATACATAAATTCATGAGTTAGTCACATTAGTAGCTCATAAAGCGTGCAAAGATAAGGGACATGGTGAAAAAATAATTCTATTAAAGGAATGAATAATATTCTGAGTGAAAATGACATCTCGTTTCTTTGCCAACCCATTTCGCTTCATCCTGCCTCTGCCAGGAGATGACTGCCAAAGTTTTTAGCTAGTAAATGATACCTTTTCATATTATTGTAGGGTGGCAGTGCCAAGAACGAATGGACCTTGTTCGTGGTCTTGAAATGACAAAGGCGACTCGGAGGACTTTGATGAGCAAAGGACGAGATTGTGTTTCCTTTGAATCGCCTTCTTGCCCCCATGTCAAGGGCAAGAAGCGAGGGTCATGTAGTCAGATCAGGACCGTTAATAGAAGCACTTCATCTTGTCGGTGCTAGTACAGTAATCGGCAGGAGAACAATGGATCCATGTGTGTGTTTATAGTAGCTTCACATTTTTCATGCCACGAAGTGGAATACGGGGGTTAGGAATGTAGATATGCCTAGTCCATCCGCAACTATGTCTTCGCTCCCACGTCGGGAATACGAGCTGATGTGAAGACAATCAATCAACATCCAGGCTTAAGTGTTTCAAACCTTTAACTTGCCAATCTTAGGGCAGGACTACAGTAACCGGCCATACTTCAGATACAAATACAGTCATGCAAGGCGATGATGTATCAACTTTGGATCAGATAATGGAATCATGAATAATTCACGCTAGGATTTCTGAGTTGCCCTCTGCATTTGGCGCATGAGCCAATTGAAAGACGGTCAATGAAGGGAGTCGAATTGTGAATCTTTACAATCCAATGCCAGAACGTTGTCTGTCAGAAGCCATATATACATCTTCCATTAGATAGTCGGTTGACTACTGCTTCTGAGGCATCATCCGATGCAGTGAACTTAGCAATGGGATTTTTCGACGTTTATCCCAGGATGACCTTCAGAGGAATATAGATAATGTTGAATTATTCCAAATCCATGTCATATTTAGATAATCTTCAATACGCCTTAGGTCGTTGTAGGACTCGTCATAGCGACACCTGGTCTTCTTCACGAACTAAGGCTGAACCAATTGCATGTGGGGATATTTGCCAAGTACACAAACAAGTTTCCATGATCAATGAGTTTTGATAGGATAGGTCTCTTCAAGTGATCCAAGAGATTTTGGAATGTTTCGACACAATTAGTCACTTGATCAACTCAAAAAAAGGACAGGCGCTTGTCTGTAGCCCTGGATACGAATATGTCCAACATTGCCACCTTTCCAGCTAGACCCTAAACATCTCTGATCCTTCGAGGTTCTTGGATGCCTCCAATAGCCGCTATTTGTTCAGGGTTGATTTTGATGCCTCGAGAGTTGACGATGAAACCTAAGAATTTCCCTGACACAATGCCAAAAGAGCATTTCAAAGGGTTGATCTTCATCCCATATCTGTGGAGAACACCGAGCATCTTTGCAAAGTCCCAGACATGATCACTTGGTTGCTTTGACTTCACTAGCATGTCATCTACATATACTTATATCGATTTTTCAATTTGATCGTGAAATATGCTGTTGAACAATCACTGATATGTTGCCCCAACATTTTTTTGTCTAAAATAGCAATATGGTCCGAGATTAATAATCTGGTGTGTTCTTGATCAAGACCGTGCATTGCGATCTAGTTATATCTGGAATAAGCATTCATGAAAGAGAGGAGTTTGTGTCCAACTTTTGAATCGACAAGCTGATCAATCCTAGGAGGTGGAAAGCTGTGTTTGGGGATGTCGCGTTTGAATCAGAAGAGTTGATGCATGTTTGCCACTTCACGTTGTTTTCCATAAGAACCGGGTTTGATATCCACTTGGGATAGGTTGCGTCTCAGATGAACTCATTATTCTTTAGGGTTCGTTTGTTTTTTATAAAAAGTTCTGAATGTAAGTTCTGATTCATAAATCAGAACTTTATAGCTTGTTTGTTTTTTGTGTTTTGAATAAAGCTATCCATTCAGACAAAATTATTCAGAACATTTTTTGTGCTTATTCTTTGTTCTGAATGTTGAATATTGTTTTTTGTTCTGAATGCTGAATGAAAACAAACAAGTATTTGATTATTCAGAACTCAACATTAAGCAATCAGCAATCAGACTTCAGAGTTCAACAATCAGACTTCAGAATTCAACATATTAAACAAACAAAGCCTTAGTCTTTCAATCACTTCTTTCGAAGCTGTTGACCTTTCAAAGCCAAGCATACGCCTTTTCCGTTTTTCGAGACATACTTCGGGTTGATATTCAGTGAATGAGTCATGATGGATGAAGATATCCCACACACATGTCCGCATGAGTCCACACAAACACGTCAAGGTTCGCACTAAGGAATTCAATCAGCTTCCTTGTTCGAAGGGGGTTTAGGCTTTGATTATGTAAGATTGAATACTGTAGCATGACTTGCTAGGCCTTAAGTGATGTTCGTATGTTTTGTCATAACAAAGGCACAAAGTGGAGAGCAGATGACCGAGTCGTAATTGCTTTGATCTCGAGCTCTCATCTCTAGGCTGACGTCGCACGGTGACTGATGAGCAATCAAGTTGCTATCAACTTGGTAAGGATCCATGGGTCCGATCATGGCCTATGGAGGTTTAATTAGTACATGGCTTTGGGCACCTAAATATGTTGCTTTAACACTCATCAGGTGGGAACCGATCGTCATCAGTGCGGTTGATAGCAAATGGTCATTGCAATGATTAAGTAAGTTCCTTGGGTAATGAGTTGCAAGACATGCCCTTCATCATGTCATATGAGTGAAGAGTAGCTTTGTAATGTTGGGGATCCTTGGTCGCTTTCTAGAGTATTCCGTCATTGAAAATTATCGACACTAAGATCATCGGAGTCGTCATCGGAACAGGGTCCGAATTACTCCATATCAATGTCATTTGATTCAGTCAGTTGTTTAGGTTTATGTCGTGTAAACCAAGTACTCTCCACTCATTCAGGAATACCATCGATTGCATTGATGAAGCCTATACGTCATCGAAACCATTAAAAGAGAGGCTGTTAGGAAACAATCTTTCCCACCGCTGCTATCATGGTTAGAATGCTGAATCTGCTAAAGAACTCTTCACATTGAATAACATCAATAAGTAGGGGTCATGGCTCTAGGAAGAATCTCAGTTGTTGCCATTCTCGGACTAGCCGCTGAATCTTGGTTATTATGTCTTGACGATTACTATTGGTCACTGCGCCAAATTCGAGTCGATATGCGGAAATTTAGTCCGTACCCGAAAATACATTTTTTTATGGAAATGACCCTATCTCGGGTCGATATGCAGGAGTTCAAAAATGGGTAGCGGCTTTGATCGGTCTGAGTTAGTAAAGTTGATCTAGTGTCCGTCCCCATACCGCGTTCGATCCGAAGTCCAGCCGATCCCAGATGTTGTTTGATCTGGAGTTCGCTCATTTGCCCTATTCGAACTGAGGTCCATTCGATCCTAAATCCTATTTGATCCGAAGCACCTGGTAAGTATAGTTTGTTCGGACCAAGCCATTCGATCCTCGAATCATACTCTGAATTTTGCCAACTCTTTTTCTCTCATGTCATGTCTTGTACTACCATGAAAGTTTATGCATCTGAGTAGTCAGTGAATCGAGCAAATCAGCTACGGTTATCCCCTCAACGCAATGTAGTCTATAGTGCATAACGCAAAATAGCGCAAGGGTCGTGCTATACGCTATGCGCTATAGCGTGCACTATTGCGTTCATTTAGAAGAAAAAAGTAATCAAATATATTTTGCCTAACTTTTTTGTTGTTGTTGCATATTTTGCGTCATATCCAAACCGTTTAAGACTTCAAATACAAGCACTACCATACTTTATGCATGTATTAAATATTTTTTATGTAAAAAATAATTATATTACAGAAAATTTGATAAGTTCATATTGTACATTCAAAGTTATTGATGGATATAATATATTTATATCTTACAACTTCGAAATTTATTATTATAATTATGAGTTATAATGAAATTTATTTCTATTCATCAATTATGATAACATAAAATTCTAAGAAAAAATACATGAAAATACACTTTTGTACAAAATGTTTATAAAGATCTACTAACAAGTACTTAAAAAAATTATAATTAAGAGAAGCTGTAAAATGAAAATAAGATCAAATGAAAATAATATATGAAGTCTACAATAACAAGATTCAAATAAACAAAAGTTAAACGTGATTCAGTGTACAATAACAAAACATAGAAATTACATTATGCTTCTAAATTTTTAAAACGTAGTCACTAGTTTAATCTAAATTATAACCATTAATCATTATTAAACGATCACCAATTTCTTCTTCTTTCGAGTCATACTCTACGGCATTTTTCCTTTGAGTCATTATAAATATAATAACATGCTATTTTGGGATTAATTCACTGTCCAAATATTAAAAAAAAAGCGCTATTTAGAGCTATGCGCTATAATAAATATCACGCTATTTTTGCGCTATAGGGAACCCTTGCGCTATTATAAGTACAATAGCGCAAGTACTGCGCTTTGCGCTATTTGGCGCTATAGCGTGCGCTTTGATAATAGCGTCTCAACAAACTACGACATCCATTAGTAGATGAGAAGATCTATGATTGAGAATCAGTCCACTCTTAGTGAAAACACCAAAATGTTAGACCAAAAAATGACACTAACATCCAAAAAGTCGTGTTTAGAGCATGGAATATGAAGAACTGAAAAAAGCAAGACAACATTTTATAGTGGGTCGACATTAATGAGGCTACATCCACTTCATAATTCACTTCATAACATCGGAAAAGTGAAGTTACAATAAATGAGATTGTCAGAATCTCTAATACAACACTCTTTCTATTGATTATTTCGAATTACAATCATAAAATATCACTCATATTTCGAGATAAAAAAGGCTGGTAGCCATGGCTAAGCAGTGCAGAGCTTCACATGGCCAAAAGTCCTATAATATGTCTTTTAAGTTGTATTTATAGGTGTTGCTATAGACTGGTTCAGATCGAACACATTGCATCCAGGCATGTTTTTCGGAGGGTAGCGTAGACGGTTACAACGAAGTGATGTGTTGGTTCGAGGCATGTCGGTTCAAACATGGCCACGTGGCACAATATCCGAAACAACAGGAGATCGTGGGTCGATAGTGGAAGCAGGTTGTTAGCACAATTTCAGGTCCGGACTCCATTTTATCCGAATTCCATTTGATACGATCAAGATTCCATTAGATCTGGGGCTCTGTTAGATTCGGCGTTCTATTAGATTCGGATTTCGTGCACCCTTCTCTTCGGCCCAGGTATGCTTTTGATGTTGCTGGGCTTAGACGAGCCCAAAAGTGATCGAACCGAGGGTTGAGCCAGTGATGTTCAAGCTTGTCTGGGCTCATGCTCAAGCCCTGATTGGCTCTGTCCGTAGTAACTCATAAGGTGAAGGCCTTAAGGCGGGTCAACAATATCCCCTCGGGATATGATTTATTTGGACTTGGCACACTAAAATATCGGTTGAGCACTCTGAGCTGATTAACGTTTTTCATTGGTTTTACATGGGGATTTAGAATTTGGCATTTGGCAGGATCGGGATTCGAAATCCCCTGGCAAGGATTTGGCAACCCGGAATCACCGTAAGCACCATGAGCGGATCCGACTTTTAGCATCATTAACGCGATATTTCGAGATGCGAAATTTGGTTGGGCAAGGGAGGATGCGAAATTAAGCAAAGTTGCAGATCACTACTAGGTGCGTGTTGATCACCGCTTTTCAGATGATCAACACGTACTGATCACCAATTTTCAGTAGTTTTTCTAGGATTTGAAATTTTGGACCGCGACTCGATTTTTTGGCTAAGTACCGGGGATACGAATTTCGTATCCCTCGGGATACGAAATTCTGGCTGATGCATGGAAACTTCACCTATAAATACCTCTTCTGTTGGCATGCAACGAGGTTGGCTTGCCTTGGTATTTTGGACTTTGGGCATACGGAAGAGCTTTCTTTGGAGCTCATTAATGACTTTCATGGTCATTCTTATGACTTTGGATACTTCTTGGATTGTAAACTTCGTATAGAAGTATGCCTACAACTTTTTGGCATTTGGACTTTTGGACATCTCTTGGACATTCATGGATATTCTTGGACATTGAAGCTTTTCATTAGACACTAGTGTTTACTCTAGCACACTTGGGCCTAAAGGAGAAGAGACATTTTGGTCAAAGTTTGAAATTAACAAGATATTTGTTATTTTATTGTATAACTTCGTATATTCAAAGTGTTCTAACTTGGTTGAACTTTGTAATCAATATAATGATGATGAATGATTACTATAAAGTGGACGTAGGCGTTAATGTCAAACCACTATAAAAAGTTGCTTGTCCTTTTGAATTTCAGTATTTGGTTGTTCGGATATTGGGTTTACTTCTAAACCCACTCTTGGGGGTTGGCGTGCGCAAATTATCACGTTCTCAGTTCTCACGTCAACACTTGGCGTGCCAGGAAGGGGGCACACCAACTTCGACTTCGGCTTTGGTTTTGGCTCTCGGATTTTCTCATTCACTTTGATTTCTCGGATTTTGTTATGGTCAAAAGAAAACAGATATGAAGGGAAGTCAGGAAATTTCCTCGATCGGACGTCCATCAAACTACGTTACTTGGGACGACATCGGTGGACTCGTCAAGGGTTTAATTAAGGGTCTCACTTCTCGTTTGGAACAACAAAGAGAACATTTTGGTCAACAGGAAGCTACTATGAACACTTTTTTCGCCCGACTAGAAGGAATCACAAGGCCGTCAGGCCAAGGTAACATGGTCAGAAAAAGTGCCAGTGTGCCACAAGGATTAGCTCGGGACTCGGGGGCATTTACCGAAGAACAACCCCCCGTCGACATCAATACGCAGATAGCTACCGGTTGGCTAAGCTCGGGGGCACCACCCTCAATCCCGTTTAAGGTTTAGCTCAAGTTTTGGTTAATCAGGTTTCAGGCTCAGTTGTTGGTAATGTCGCTCAAGTGTCGACGCGCACATCTTTGGATGCAGGAACTTCCATAGTTTTGAATGCTGGATTCGTGCCATTCAAGGCACCTTAGCTCAGAATTGAGCCAGATATTCGGTTTGGGGCTCAACAATTTGCTAATATTGAACTTGATGCTGGGGGCACCAGTATCGGTTTACATCATTGGAAGCAGGTGCTTGGTATAGAAAATAAAAATCAAATTGTCGATGTTATTCGATGCTTTATCTGTGTTGGGGCATCTCGTGGGAGCTTGTATTGTGTTACTCGCAACCCCTTCTCTCAAGACATCAGGAATTCTCAAAACCCACGGAACTTCAAATTGTTGGTGTTGGAAGCTTATAATGGCCGGAAGGATCCTACTGCTCACTTGATGCGCTACATGCGTCATATGGAAGTACTATCAACTTCAGATAACGTTGTGGCAAAGTGCTTCCCATTCTATTTCACGGACATCGTTGCCTTGTGGTTCAGGCAGTTGGAACCCGAGTCTATTAACAGTTAGAACATGTTTGTTAGAAAGTTTGTCGAGTAGTTCATGACGCATATCGCCCAACCTAAGAATGTTATGACTTTGACATCAGTTAAGCGAAGAACATGAGGAACTTTGCGCAAATTTATGGAAAGATTCAACGCAACGGTGACATCTTTCAACATACCGAATCCATCCATGATTCTAATGACCGCCGTCTCCGGCATTTTTGACAAACTTGATTTCAAAATCTCATTGGAACGAGACCCAAGGGATCTTGCGGAATTCTACTACGAAGCAGAAAAATTTCTTAGGGAGGACTCCTGAGATGAAAAATGGTTCATTAAGTCAACTCGGCAATGGGCGGAGGACCGTCTGCCCTCGAAAAAGGAAAGAGTAAATTTTGGGACGATCAGAATACACAGCCTCGTATCGAGCCAAAGTTCCCGTGGTTTGTGCAATTTGTAATCAAAGCGGCTACACCAACTCACACACACATGGAGCCGACCTGTGGTTCCCAAATGTTCCCTGAGTGCAGCAATTGACTGTTGTACCTTTTTGGTGTTGTTAAAAGTAATATATTAGGACTTTGGTCCCACACTTGGTCCGCCAAGTATAAAATTAGGACTTCGGTGCTACACTTTGACCGCCCAGTATAAGATTAGGACTTTGGTCTCACACTTGGTCAGCCAAATATAAAATTTGAACTTAGGTTCATAACTTTGGACTCAGGTCCACGGTCTTCGGTTCATAAACTCCTGTTCACCACTTTGAACTCAGGTCCGCAAAATCTTGTTGACTCAAATCCTCAAACTTAGGTTCGCAAAGCTTTTGGATTCAGGTGCACAGACTTTGGTCCACGAACCCCGATTCGTAGCTTTTAAACTTCGGTCCAAATTCTTCAGCACTTGGACTACTAGGTGTTAAGATTCTCCAATTGGGTTCACCAAGCACAAGAATTTCACGACTTAGCCGCTAAGTACGAAAGTTCCTTACCTTAACCCTCCTAGCACGTAAATCTTAACAGCTTGGCCCGTCAAGTAAACAACACCTCATAGCTTGGTCTGCTAAGTACGAAGCTCTTTTATGGCTACAGACTTATTCCAACAGGACCCAACAAACCATGACTTTCAGTTTTCTGCATCTCATGCATTCTGGACTCAACAGTCCGCCAAACTATGATTTCAATGGTCGTCAAATTTCTATTTTATTACGATCTCAATGGTCGTCAAAATTTTATTTTATTACTATCTCAGTGGTCGTTGGATCTTTATTCTATTACAGTCTCAGCGATCGCAGACTTCTCTCAAATCTCAGCTCACGAATTCTTATATTTCTGGTTTACTCGCAAAACAATCTTCCTTCGGTGAAGAAAGATATGTTTCGGGGGGCAAACATTGACCGCTTTTGGCAAATCAATCACACGTCAAGATTATGATTAGCGACGCGCTCAAATTTCGAGAACGTTCGGCGGAAAGCATAAAACGATTTGGTTGAAGTCGCGAAATGTTCAAGAAATATTGTAAATATCGTTGATTCCCGAATCAGCGTTATCGGATTGGAAAAGTCGTTATAATCTTGGTTAATTGGGCATGGTAAAAATACATGATCGACTCGGCCCGATCAACTCAAAAAACCTTGAGCATCTTGATCCGATCACGTGGCAAAACTTGCACAGAAAATATATCGGATCTCGGCAAAATCAGATTCAGTCACTTAAATACTGTTGCGCACCAATGTGATCAAATTCGGCTGTGCGAGCTCATAAAGTCAGATCTGGTATATTGGATGGAATCATGGTTTGGCACTTCGGATTTGGTCGATCGACACGGTGGGATCATCATTTTTCCCATGCACGCATCGATCCCGACACCTTCACGTATTGGCAACGAAAACAAGTATCTCGTATCCCCCCAAGGGACACGAAAATACGAATTTCGTATCCTCCTAGGGATACGGAATCATATCCCTTAGAGGATACGAATTGAACTTGTCACACTCAAGAATCTATTGAGCACTCCGGGTTGATCAACGTTTTTCATTGGTTTTACATAGGGATTCAGAGTTTGGCATTTGACAGGACCAGGATTAGAAATTCTCTGGCAAGGATCTGGAAACTCGAAATCACCCTGAGCACCACGAGTGGATCTGATTTTTTAGCATGAGCACCGCGATATTTTGGGATGCGGAATTTGGTTGGGTGAGGGCAGATGCGAAATTCAACAAAGTGGCAGATCATTACTAGATGTGTGTTGATCACTGCTTTTCAGGTGATCAACATGTGCCGATCACCAAATTTCAACAGTTTTTTCAGGATTCGAAATTTTGGACCGTGACTCGATTTTTTTTTTTGGCTAAGTACAGGGGATACGAATTGCGCATCCCCCCGTGATACGAAATTCGGGTTGATGCATAGAAACTTCACTTATATGCCTCCTCTCTTGGCATTCAAAGGGATTGGCTTGGCTTTGTATTTTTGGACTTTGGGCATACGGGAGAGCTTTCTTTGGAGCTCATTAATGGCTAACATGGTCATTTCTATGACTCTGTGATACTTCTTGAACTTGTAAGCTTCATATAGAAGTTTGCATACGAAGTCGTTTAATTCCAGTATAGTCAGATTGAAGTCGATGTCCTACTAATGATAACTTGGGGTTTCCTATGGTTGCTAGTGCGAAGTTGACAAGCGGCTAGTAAACCAAATAATGGAAACGTGTGGTATGGGATGCACTATTACCACTGTTTGTATTACTAAATGAGAGCCAGTGACGTATTTTGAGGATATTAAGCCAGTTTTTGCTCCGGGGGGAAGCCGGGACTCGGGAGAGTCACGTATATGTATTCACTTGATCGGGATGGTCAACGACTGGGGTAGTCGTAGTGACAGATGCCTAAATTGAATACATATTAGTACTTGGCTATTGCTCGGGATGAGCAATACTATAGCTCGGGGTGGGCTATAATTCACTTAATAGCGCATGCACATTTTATGGGATGCTTTTATTATTGACTTGAGCTTTAATGACTGTACTTTCGTCGGGATGATCATACATTTGCAAAATGCACGTTTCCTGACATTAATGTTCGCTCTAGCACATTTTGGTCCAAAAAAGAAGAAGAAGAAAGACATTTTGGTCAAAGTTTGAGATTAACAAGATATTTGTTATTCTATTGTACAACTTTGTATATTCAAAGTGTCCGAACTTGGACGAACAGTGTAATCGATATAATGATGTTGAATGATTATTATAAAGTGGACGTAGGTGTTAATGTCGAACCACGTGTAAAATGTTATGTGTGGTGTACATTTCAGTATTTGGTTATTTGGATGTCGGGTTTGCTTCTAAACCAACTCTTGGGATTTGACGTGTGCAGATTACCACTTTCCCACGTCAAAGGTACTAGTAGGAATGAGGACCGAATGCCAGACACTACATCCTAGGCTTTTATTCATTAACCATGTAATATAGAACTTATGATACTACCCCTAAACTAACTATAAACTCATGGTTTTAGTATATGAATCATTAACTTTCATGCACTCTTGTCCGACACCGGCTCTTCGGATATATTCAAATCATTCATGTCTCTTTTTATTATTTCTTTTATGTCATCCTTGGTTGACGACCTTCTACCTTTCTTTGCGCATTCGACGCGACCTATAATTCCAACGCGCATATGTGCACCTTGGGAGGCTTTTGTTGGAGATGTCCAAGCCATCTTAAGCAGTATTGGATTAGCTTCTAGTTAATGCTACTTCACGCTTGTCATGTATATATCATCATTTCTAATTTGTTCTCCGCTTGTATGACTATAGCTCCATCCCAATTTATCTTGCATTTCGGTTGCGTTTATCTTTTAGATATGTTGTATTTTAGTACATCGATATTCTACACTATACATCATCGCATGTCTGATTGTCATCCTATAGAATTTTCTTTTAAGCTTTTGTGAGACTTTTTTTTATCATAGAATGTCAAAGCTAGTCGTTGTTTCTTTCATCACACTCGAATTTTAAAACTAACATTATTAATCTTCCACTCATACTGAAACATTGGTCCTAAATATCGAAATGATTTCTTATTGAGCACTGCTTGAACTTGCACTTCATTAATTTATTTTAGTTCTGCTAAGCCTAAAATCCTTTGATTCTAAATCCGCCTGCACAACCCCGGTTGTCCATCAATCCCTATCCTACTTCCATCAATTTACACAACATCAACAACGAAAAGCACACAACAATATATCTCATATTATATACCTTTCATAACCTCATCTGACCCTATAGCTAAAATGTAGGAGCTCAGAGCTGACCTTTGTGAAATTCTATGTTAGTGGAAAAGTTACTGGTTTCACTATCGCATGCTCTGAAACTGATCACAACATTATTGTATATATTATTGATAAATGTAATGTATTGTGTTGTTTTTTTCCAGAGTCAACCGCATAACTTTTTTCAGTATTTTGTCACAAGCTTTCTCCAAATCCGTAAATACAATGCGTAGATTCTTCTTTTGTTTCTCAAATCTCTCCACTAGTTGTCTAATTAAGAAAATCGCTTTTGTGGTCGACCTTGCCTGCATGAAACCAAATTGGTCTTTTGGAACGCTTATCATCCTTGTTTTGTTATGTTCAATGAATCTCTCCCAAAGCTTCATTGTATGAGTCATAAGCTTAATTCCATTATAGTCTGTACAATTTTGGATATATCATTTACTCTTGAAGATTGGAACTAATGTGTTTTTCCTTGACTCATCCGACATCTTGTTTGATTTGAAAATAATAGTAAAAAACTTAGTTAGCCAGCTTATCTCTACATTTTCAAGGCGTCTCCCAACCTCAGTGAGGATGTCATCATACTCCGACTACTTGCCTACTTTGACCTATTTTAGCGCATCCTTTACCTCGGACTGTTGCTTCGTTGAATAGTTTGTCGAAGTATTCTCTCTCTTTTTTTCTTATCTAATAGGCATTCACCAAAAGTCTGTTATTCTTATCTTTGATGTATTTAACTTCGTTGAACTCTCTTGTGTTTCTCTCGCAGAGCTTGGCTGTTCTGTTTACGTTTTTGCACACTTCTTCGTACTTAGCTTTTGATATAGATCTTTGAACGTTCGACCCCTTGCTTCATTCACCGTTCTCTTTGTGGCTTTGTACTTTTGCATGTTGTCCTCGCTCTTGTGATGATGAAATCGTTTATAGCATTCTTTCGTATCTTCGATATGAAACAAGAGATGAGGCAAAATTTACCATTCCCTAAAAAAAGAATGAAATTAAGCTTTAGGTTTTGTTGGAGCTGTAGATGCTTGCACTTCACAATGAATTTTAAAAATATAATATATTATTGTGGAAAGAGGAGTCAATGTGTTTATGTCATTATTCTTGTCTGATAACATACATGGAGTAAAAAAATACGTATACAAGGACATCAAACTGTGAAAATATGAATTTTCTGAAGTTATGAATCACAATTTATATATATTTTGGCTACAGAGTGTAAATTTTACTAAAACGATTGGGATTCCATATTTTCATTTTGAGTTTCTTGGATGATGCATACAAAAAATTAAAGTCAAAAATCACTTCTCAAGACAAAAGGTCTTTTTTCAAAACAATTTCTGAAAATTTGAAATATATTTATTACTTCAATTGCAAAATACTCCTTTTACAAGATTCATGTATCTCGACATATTAGAAGTCCTATATTGTGATTGATAAAGTGAAAAGAATGTCGAACACAATGCAAAAAATACGAGCGTTCATTTTTCTGGATATAAGTAAATATGGAGAAACCATGTTTGAAATAATGAGATTATACCAGTTATTTTTTATGGAGCAGATTTTTGGACAATAACAACAGCGAAGACAATGTATTGTGACAGTACTAAGGTCTAGGTCAGATTCATTGGATAAAGTTAAAAAAAAATGAGAGTGAGAAAATTTAGGAATATTCACAAATGTAAAATAAGAAGTCCACTTGTATGAACGCATAAAACGAAGATGGAGTCACACCGTCCATAAAGTAGTTTACATGAGGATAAATGACAAAGACTATATAACTAGCCCTCTGACTCTGAGGGTTGTTTTGTGTATCCAAAGAAGGTTATTGTGACTGCTGTATCCTCAGTTGGCACTCCTCACCTTTACTAATGTTACTAGTGAAAAATAGTTAAATGTTGATGCCTATAATTGAAAATTACCAGTTAAATTTGGTATGCTTATAAAAAAAAACGTGAAAGAAGAATCATGCTTCAAATAGGTAAGGATGCATGCCTAATTGATAGGACCTTGATTAAAAGTGTATTAAGATTTGGTTTATTCTTGTACGTGAATAATTTTCAGTTTCCGTTAACCCAGAATTAAATTATATTTGCTATCCTTTCGTAAACTTTCCTAACACTATTGCAAAACCGCATTAACAAAATTCAAAGTGATTTGATCGTTTAAATATGGGTTCATAATAATATATTGGATTTTTTTTTTTTTTTTTTTTATTTTTTTTTATAAGTTAGTTGGTTTTAAAATAAGTGATTATGCAATTGGTTTCCTGTAGGTTTAACTAACAGATACTGTATCTGCATCATTCTTTGCCATGCACACATTATGGTGCCCTTCATATCTTTAGGATAACAAAATTTCAGCAATATGCATTCATATGACTCATGATTGAAACTAGATTAAGGAGGCAAAGTACAATTATTATTCTTTTAAAGCAATTTTCTGTTCAGTTAACAGAAAATTTCCTTTCTTCTGTGGCTTTCCATAGCATTCTGGCACATACAGGAACAGAACACATGTTCTTGATTTTCTATTACGAAAATTTCAAGCACAGGTTTATAAGATATGTCTAGATTATTGATTTTTGAAGTTAATGGACTCCTAAATAAGTGGTTCTTTAATTAATACCCTGTAGTTTTAATTCACTATACTTGATTATGTTTCATCTTTCATTACTATTAATTATCCACCTTTACATTTGAGTGAAATAAATACATGCGACTTGTAAAGCCACATTCTGCTATTCTTTCAAATTGCTTCTCTGCAAGTTCAACTTTAATATCATTTAACTGTACCCTTCATCAACATTTCTTTTTATATCACTGACTTGTTCCTGTACTTTCTGTCCTTGATTATAGGTAGCATATCCTATATAATGTTCGTTACTTTTTTCCACTATAGATTGATGCTCGTGCCTTGAAGCTGGATTCTTGGAGGCAACTTTCATCCGAGATAGGTATGGCATTCATCCACTCTTGTGTTGTATTGACTTCTATATGGACATTTTACCTATTAAGGGGGGCTAGAAATTGTGTTATAAAACAACTTATCATCATAATAATAAGAGAGAGGGATAGTGTGCATGTATACATATACATAAGGTTTTCAAATGAGATTCAAATGTAAATCGTAAAATTCAAACTTCAAATCGAAGCGGGATTTATATCGTAAATCGTAGATTCAAAAAATACATGTTTTAAAGTTTGCACACAATTTGAAATTTATTTTGATGTATAAATTTCTGTCTAAACTTAAAACTTCATTTTCTCTTCTGTTCTGATTTTGTTTTGTTTAGAAATGATTAGAATTTTGATTATAGATCAAATAAGTATACCGAACATATCAATTTGAATTGAATGATTTTTTCCTCCATGGAATTTGCTAGGTTCGAATGGGTAAATAAATCGAATCGTAAAGAGACGGATTCAAGTTGAAACGAGATCTAAATCGTAAGATTTTAAGGTATTTAGCAATAATGCATATATATGTATGTATGTGTGTGTGTGTGTGTGCATAGGAGAGTCTATTGAGACACAAAAAATAGACATAATTGATGATAATAAATCTTCATCACTGGGTTGCCTCTTAATTTCTAGCTCCTGTGTAAGGACAAAATGATTTAACGACCGAGATCCTATGTCTCGCAATTTATGTCAAAATAATCGCTCTCTGTGTGTGTGTGTGTGTGTGTGTGTGTGTGTGTGTGTGTGTGTCAGGAAATTCGTTGGGACACAAATTAAAGACAATTGTCATCGTCATTGGATTGTCGGCTTGAATTTCATTTTCATATAAAGACAACCCAGCGTTCCAGATCTCTTGTGTTACCACCAGTTGTGTATAACTTTGGGTCTCAATATCACACACACACACACACACACACACACACACACACACACACATATATATATATATATATGTATGTATGTACTCAATTTAATATAGTATACAAATGTATTCAATTTTCACATGGTTAAATTTATTGCGACATGATGCACATTTTTTTAATGTCAGTTCCATCGATTTGGTAGTGCAATTACCCTTGTGCTATACTATTTGAGACGGAGCGGAGCGTTGAGCGCTATTATTGGCTTCGGGTCTAAGCGGAGTTTGAAAAGAGCCTGCAGGAAAGAAGATGTTCATCGCATGCATTTTTCCAAACAATTTTCACATTAAATTATCGTAAAAAACAACTAAGTATTTATTGAACTACATCGATGTCGATTAAATGACCATTACATTTTAGGTTACTTAAATTATATATATACACGTATGTGTGTGTATGCGTGTATGTATACATGACACATGTAAATGTTTTCTCACTCTGAAAACAAATCAAGTACTTTTATAATTTATAGAAGCAACAAAAGTTATATTAATAAAGTTTGTGTTATGGTAGTAACTGAGTATTAGAAATCAAATAATCATAAAATACTCAAGTACAATGTTAAAGAACAGGATAAATTTCAATTTATAGTTAGTTATTTTGTCCTTGATTAAGAAATTATTTTAAAACGACCTTTAAAGGGTCAACACAATTAAGATAAAAAAAAATGAAAGCAGTAAAGCCAAATTTCAAATATATGGGAAATTAAAGAGTAACTTTCCCTCTCAAATACAAAGAAGGGTTATTAGTATCAAAATATATTTATTAATTGATTATTTGTATATTTTAAGGATATCTTTCAAACACTGAAATTCTTGAAATACAATGGTCTGTGTTAACCACAAAAATGGTCAACTCCCCAAAATGAGAGACTTTCGGCTTAGCTCCGAAAGCCAGATCCTTCGTGTTGGCTGAAAGACCAGTTGCCCTTCGGACATAAAGGCTTTGAAGTCTTTGAATAATATAAGTGGTTATTCGTCAAGAAAGCTCAGCTTTACTCTTATTGATCATTTCATATAAAATATTTCAGAGTAGGAATTGAAAATTTCTCTAATTGATTTAGAAACTAGGGTTTATACTTCAGAGTTTGAATACAAGAGTTTAGAATGAGTAAAGTCGGTCCATATTCTGGACCTCTGGATTGTATTTATAAATGCGAGTTGACCCCTTTCGTCCTGACGCTTTCTCTCTTTAGCCATCAGTGGAATCGAAGTGGGAGTCTGATAGTTATGGTCTTTGAGCTTTTGAATCTATTTCACGTAGTTTAGCTTCATATGATCTATGAATTAACTCTTCCTCAATGAGTTTCCTTGCGGTGTCAATTTGTAGAGCTAAATTTAATATTTCAATTTTGTCGCTAGTTTCTTTCGTCAGGGGCAAGGCTGCCTAATCTCAATGCTTGTTTGGTTAATATTCGAGTTGACATTGCCTTCTAGATTATGTAGTGGGTGGACATCTTGCTCTTTACTCCCTCCTGACATTATCATCTTATATCTCTTCGTAATTAGTTGTAATGAGGAAAGAATGTGGTATCGGAGGTTCAAGCCCTCCCTCTAGCGTCGAAAATGTTAACCACAAAAGTGGTCAACACTCCAAAATGAGAGAATTTCGGCTAAGCTCCGAAAGCAAGACCCTTCTTGTCGGCTGAAAGGTCAGTCGTCCTTCGGACAGAAAGATATTGATGTCTTTGAGTAATGTAAATGGTTATTCATCAAGAAAGCTCAACTTTGCTCTTTATTGATCCTTTCATATAAGTACAAATATTGCGGAGCTGAAATCGAAAAACCTCCAAATTGATTTAGAAATCAGGGTTTACACTTTAGAATTTGAATATAAGTTTAATATATGAAAAGTCGGTCCATATTCTGGACCCTTAGGGTTGTAGATGCAAGACCCCCTTTCGTCCTAACGCTTTCGCTATGCGGCCTTTTGTGGAATCGAAGCGGGAGTCTGATAGCAGCGGTCTTCGAGTTTTGACTCTTGAGATGGTTGGCTTGATTGCAAGAAACTATGTGGCGGTAAGCCCGAAAGGCAGCTTCAAGTAGGCTCCTGACCCTGTCGCTAGGAAGTCTTGGTATATGGTGGATGCTTGCAGTATTTGTTGATTCGTATTTGAGTATATATCGCAGAAAAACTCTCCCTCGAAGGCCTTATCCTGAAAGCTTTCTTTATGTCGATCTTAATGGTGTTGATCCCAAGTGAAGTGCCTATCATTGAGCGTTTTGGTTCATCCGGAAGTGTTGGTTGGTTGAATCAACTGCTTCGGAAGGATGTGATATCTCTTGGTTGTAGTCTTCTGGAGTGATTTCTTTTGGACGTTTAAATTGCCGAAACCCCTCCCGAGTCAGCTTAAAGATTCTTTAGGGTCTTTCAGAACTGGTATTCTTGATGATTTTTGTTGATGAGATTTGCATTGTCCTCCTTTCGTTCGTCCGAAGGGTGTTATTCCTTGCTTGTGTAGCCTTGGAGTCTTACCGAAGGATCAACTTCATTATCTTCTGCTTTCTTGTGGCTCTCTATGTCACCCTTGGAACTTTAGTGGCACTTTCATTGATCTGAAAGGCTTATTCTGCTCTTGAATGAGTTGTTCTTAAATATTCTTTCATAACATTTGCTTGCTTCATTTTAATGCTTCTGACAGTTTTTGCTTGATGTTTCCGAAGGTCTTTTTTATATCGCCAAAGGCTTGTTTCTCAGGCTTTTCTTCTTGATGCCCTTAGTGATGCTCTTGTGATACCTGCAGATGCTCTTTTTGGTCCTTTCAAAAGCTCTCTCTGACTCTTCCGACGGCTTTTCTTTCAGTCTTTGGTGGTCATCTTTCATACTTCAAATCGAATGAATATTTTGGCTAACGGTCTGTAATAAATAAACAAACTAACTGGATGATTTCGTTCTGAATGTATTTGACTTACTCAAGTTAAAAAAAAAAGTCATCTCTGCTCCCCAAGAAAAACCCAATGCCCAAACGGTGCCTCAAACAAAGAGCACAATAAAACGCTATTATAGAAATACAGAATGTTAAAATAGCAAAGTAGCTCCTAGTTAGCGCTCAGTGGTGCCCCAGACAACATAGTGCTCATGAATCTCTTCAACTTAGGTTTGTGTTTCTTTATTGATTTTATTACTGTATTTCTTTTAATTTTTCAAAATTTAACATTGCCGAGTATCATGGTTGTTGTCTTGTGTGATTACTGTAGTAACTCAGACAGTCACTTTTAAGAAAGAAAACAATCACATGTGGAGTTATGTTTTTGGATGGAAAGTTTTAGTGATATTAGTTCTATTAACGCCAACGATGGTAAGCATTCCATAGTTAACCCGTTATTGTGCAATTTATGCATGCCACTATGGCTATTACCAACGGAATCTAGGCAATTTGCAAACTTTTGGAACTGAAGTACGAGATTGATAAGCTTAGAGATCAATTTTATCATAATGGTCATCTTTTTGTTTCAACAAATTTTTTTAAATATTTACTGTCAAATTGAGCTGTATCTTTGTCTGTTTTTGTCAAGTTGACGTACCTAACTTAGGCCTCCCGTTGGTTGGTTTTGATAGGTTTTGTTAAGAAAGTTGGAACATGAGATGGACATGTCTATTGGTCATATATTCAAGGCTTATGGCAATAGTTCAACTAGCATGAGGAAAATGTGGATACGATGATGAATATAGTCAAGACATGATATTATAAAGGGTATCTCAAGCAAGAGATTAGACATTATTAATATATATATATATATATATATATATATATATATATGTATATGTATTATTGAGCGATGAAAGATCTAACCCTTGCACAAATTGGATTGTCAGTTTAGTGTTCATATTATTACTTAACCTTCAACGACCATTTTAGCGATTGAACCTTCAAGCTAATTTTTAAATTTACCTTTATTTAACAATAGTGCAATATACAAAAAGTAAATTGCAAATTCCTAGTAATATTTTAATCATTGTTTATATCCAATTTGTTTTTAACAGGAAAAGATTTTCCTACTGATGATACCCATGTCTTACGTGCTATTCTAAATGCTGCTCCAGATGTTGTTTTGAAAAAGGTCAGCTATACTATTCTCCTTAAACAAGATTAAGAAATACATGTACACAATTCTTTGTGGTTTTATGCCTGAGACCCTTATATGGCTAAATACAGTTTAAGAAGTTGTAAATGAGGAATTTCACTGCAGGACAAGTAAATGTTCACATCTGGATTTCTATAATGCTACCAGAATGGAACAACAACCGATTAAAAATTCCAAAACTAAAAGAGTAACTACCTGTCAAGACATATCAAATGGGTTAAGTCGGGTCAAGGTGAGTGGGGTCAATATTGACCCAAC
Source organism: Allium sativum (assembly GCA_030737875.1). NCBI lineage: Eukaryota > Viridiplantae > Streptophyta > Magnoliopsida > Asparagales > Amaryllidaceae > Allium > Allium sativum. Next base: position 193,609,706 of record CM060910.1, on the reverse strand, counting down.
CCATTTATCATCCGACCCATCTACTTTTTTTTCAAATGGACATCCTAATCCAGCCCACTTTATATATGGGTCAACCTGCTTGACCCTGTTAAATAAAATACACAAAATTAATTTGAAAACAGCAAATATTAATAGCAAAACTGCACCAAATATAAAAAACAGCAACAGCGGACAAACTGCAACAGTGGGGTCAGTATTGACCCAACCCATTTATCATCCGACCCATCTACTTTTTTTTTAAATGGACATCCTAATTCAGCCCACTTTATATATGAGTCAACCTGCTTGACCCAGTTAAATAAAATACACAAAATTAATTTGAAAACAGCAAATACTAATAGCAAAACTGCACCAAATATGAAAAAAACAGCGACAGCGGACAAACTGCATTGTGTATAACAGAAGATTTATCTAATATTACAAAAACTGCAGCAAATAAGATAAATACTGAAACAGATAATATGATGACAGAAGTGTCAACCCTTGGAACTACACAAAAAATGTTATAAAACTAGAACAAATAACATGCAGCAAAATATGTTCTAAAACTGAAACAAAAATATGTTCTAAAACTTAACTACACCAAGTTGGTCTCAATATATGTAAATTAAACATATTAGAAGCATAGGCTTTAAACATATGCACAACATGCTACAAAATCAAGGTGTGCTGCATCTTCTCAATCTGCTAGAATGGTCCCTTTTCACAATCTACATGGAGCAATAAAGTGAAATGAGTGAAAGTCATAACAATTTGTTGCTTATCTGTTGTCAGCTTTATTTCAAAGTTCTATAGTCTACAAGTTTAATAATTCTATTTATTTTAAGCATATATAAGCACACTTTTATTTCCACTGATTTACCGAAACTTTTTGTTGCCATACACTGCCTTTCTTATGAGTTGAACTTAGATTTGTTTTTGCAATTACCAACGATGATGCCTCAGTAATCTAATTTCCAACATCATATAATAACACCATTTACATGCTAAATTTAACATTTTTTTATTGCAATCAATATAGTAAATGTATTAGTCTCTGATCTTAATTTTATGCACGTGCAATCAGGATTTGAGATCTCGGTCTTGGTCTTTTGTATTTAAGGTATTTCGGAAATTTTGGTTCTATTTTAAGTTTCGGATCTCCTTTTTTTTCTTTTTTCTTTTTTCTTTCTCTGCATATAATAATACATGTATTTGTTTATTTATTGAAAGTTCAAACAAAACACTTAATCTAAACTTAATTGAAAAATAAGTTTTACATGAACAATGCGGGTTTATTTATTGAAAGTTGAAACAAAACACTTAATTTAAACTTAATTGAAAAATAAGTTTTACATGAACAATGCATATCTAAAATACTTAAAGAAAAAGAAGCATATTCATTACTTTATTTTCAACTTTTTTAGTTACATCATTTATATTTTCGTGAATTTGTATGTTTTCTAAGTTAAAATTTCAGATTGAATATTCATATATTAGAAATTAAGGCCTTTTTTGTTGTTGTTGAGTTTTTTCTATTTAAATTGAAGTTCAATAAAAAAAAACTATTGAATTGGAATTTCAATTCAGTTTCACTTGCGTTCTTGCTTAAACCAAAACGTAACAACTGAAATCTCGAATGTTTCATTCAAAACCTCAAACCTTATGTGTAATACACACACTTTACTCTGCATATTCGTAAACTCGAATAATTTGAAGGTAAAATAACATTTTTCTCACAACATAAATTGTCTTGCACATACAAAATACATATAATGTAATATCAGTTTAAGGGTCCTTTTGGATTAAGTTAAGCAAGTCGCTCCTTTTGCTTTTCCGAAGCCAAAATCAATTTATTTTGGCTTTCAAAAAACCAAAAAACAATTCATTTAAGTCAATCCAAACGAGCTATAACTGATCTATTAAAATTTAGCGTACATGGATAACAAAAACTGAGCATAATTGGTCAGCTAAGAAGCAATTATCAACATTACAAAAATAAGTTATCTAAAACTTGTAGAATTGTACAAAGAAGAAAATTATAAATGATAAATTCCATTGTCATTATAGATAAGAGTGAATAACGAGAATTTCATTGTTTTAGATTTCCAAGTCCCTCCAAATCAAATTACTTTCCAACTACACCACTCCTTACATCTATGCAATCATATATAAGGATGACTAATTTAGATAAAATCTTACAGGTGCTTCATGAGAATAAAAGTTTTACAGTATGAAATTCAAATAATACTAGCCTGTTATTTATTAAATTATCATCCTTTTTTGATAGTTTTTGTAGATTTAAAAATGGACATGGATAATGAACAAAATATGATTTCTTCTGATACTAAACACAATCATCACCGTGTTAGTAACACCTAACAATTACACAGATAACGCATCCGCGTATTTTCAAGTTATCCAGTGAGATATAGAAAAACTGCGATTTATTTTGATTACCATTATTCAGTCATGATGCGCAATATGATTTTCTGGATGGGAAATGCTAAACTGCTATCTATTACGGTTCTATATTCTGATCATTAACCTATGTGAACTCTTGATGTTACTATGATTTTGCTATAAAGCATGTTTCAATCTCGAATAACAAAGTATCCGTCTTTAAAATTCAGGTACTATGCTGGGAGACAAGTGAGGATGGACTGGAAAAATTGAAGTCAAGGCTTCTACAATTGTATTATGAGAGACTTCAAAAGGTCTGTTCTTTAAGCAGCCAATATATCTATACTTACTCATAGCTATTTGTTATTTGAAACTTAAAATACATGTTTCTTACTCTAGGTTGATACACCAGTGGATGGGCTTAAAGAATGGTTAGATGCACTATACACTGCAGGTGTTCCTTGCGCTATTGTTTCATGTCTAGATCGGAATAACATGGTTGATATTCTTGAAAGGATGGGCCTCAATAAATATTTTAAGGTGTATATCTCTAACTGAAGAAAATAAATATTTTTCGTGCTTGATCTGCTCTATCATAACTTTTTTATGTGTTAAGGCTCTGGTCTCTGAGGAGGACGGAATGGAATCCACTGCTCATAGATTTCTTTCAGCTGCTCTGAAGGTGTGGTGTGTGTTTATTTTGTACCATTTTCAGTATTCCAGCCTTCACATATCATTCCTGAAATAACTGTTATTCATATCTTAACATTGTCAAAGGCTACTTTGGTATATGTCTTAAGACATGATAGCATGTTCTATAAGACAAATAGCTATTTCTGTGAAATCGAATGCCTATATGGGTACAGCACTGTTTTCATGTGAATTGGCCCTTTATTGTTCAGACGTATTATTTGGTGCTGCTTGTTAGTATTTGAAATTATTGTGCTGGCTTCATTATTGATTGCAGTTGGACCGAAAGCCTTCAAAGTGTGTTGTATTCGAAGATGACCCAAAAGGTATCACCGCTGCCCACAATTGCACCATGATGGCAGTAGCTGTAATTGGCGCACATAGAGCGTAAGATTGCTAATTTCTCTCGTTATTACACGTTTCCTATATCGTGCTACTTTCCAGACACTGTATTCTGTGTGTCATTGTGGATCTTAAAATCTTCAGATTCAAATCTCGATTCAGATTGAATTTCTCCCTTTACAATTCAATTTACATTCTGATTCAAATAGTCAGGACCAAAATTAAAAAAAATAAAAATATTTGGATTCGCAATTACTATTTTGGTGTAGCCCAAATGATTAATATGAATGAAACTTGAATTATCAATCCTTAGCAGTTCAATGTTGGAAATGAATAATTATTAGATAGGGAAACGTGAAAGCATTGAAAAGTGAAGTATTAAATGTTGTTTGAATGTGAATAGTCTCACATCTTATTATTTAATAAACAGTATATGGTTATATACTAGGATGAGGACATTCTTATAGTTCCCACAAGACAAATGGATACATAAAAGCAAAATCATTTTAGCGGGTGGTGTAGCGCAGTACCACTTTGCAACAGTAATAAAAACGGTGGCAACGCTTGGTTAGGGGATCACAACTTTTTCAAACGTTACAATAGTTAAAACGGTCTCTCCACACCTATCTAAAGGACGAAGTGGAACAAAGCAGAATAACTAAATCAATTAATGTTGAATTTTGTTCTTTTTCCTTAGACTCTATTCTTAATCACTTCCCTTGAGTTCATCTGTCTCTGCAAATCTCAGCGCAGTTTTCAGGGCTGTCAATGGATATCCGAAAAATTCGAAATCTGTCCTATATAAATGATGAAACGGAACAGAACAGGATAACAAAATTAATTAATTTTGAATTCTTTTTTTGTTCTTCCTCAGACTCTGTTCTGAATCGCTTCTCTTGAGTTCGCCTTTTTCAGCAAATTACCGAACAGTTTTGCAAAGCGATCAGTTTTATCTTGCAAAACAATTGCTCATCGTCATTTTACGCCATAGAAGAAGCAACATTGTTTTAAGAAAACTGATTATTCCGAACTCAAACAAACTGATAGGTATTATACTTAATTGTTTATTAATTCTCTCAAAAGTACTTTCTATAGTTTTTGCGAAATCTTTGCAATAGTTTTTAGCAAATTATTTGCACTAATTTTCTATAACATAATAAGCATGGTTTTTGTAGAGAATTTTCTATAACATAATAAGCATAGTTTTTGTAAAGTACTTGTAAAAATTTTCTGCAGCATAGTTGTAACAGTTGATGTTTGTATGCTTACTATTACCCTAATATCCAGTTCAACTCAATGATTCAAGAAAAGAAAGGAATCCAAATTCTAAGTCTTAGATGAAATGATTACGTTGAGCTGGAACCGGAACAAGAGTAACCAAGTATGTATGCTAGTGCGGTACAAAGAACTATAATATATAGTTCTTTCTACCACTCTAGCTAGTGTAATACTAATAATTAATATGGGGTTTTCAAAATAATATGTAGATGTAATCTGAGAGAAATATCAAGTTTAATTTTAGTTGTAGAAGTTCAATGTACAAAATCAATTTCGGAATGTGCACATATCTTAAAATATGGATTTTTTTGAATCCACAATTTATGATTTGGATCCTATTTCGATTCAAATTTTGTACTTTACGATTTAAATTTCATCTTGAAAACCTTAATTCTATGCACGAAGATACACCAAATAATCTTGAATCACTCATTCAATGTAATATCTAATTAAGGTGGCTGCATTGTTGTTGCTGAAATTTCATTTTTGTTCTTAAATTTAAACATGTAAATTTACGAGCAACTCAACTATGTTTCAGGTATGAGCTGGAGCAGGCAGACTTAGCGGTTGCTAACTTCAGTGAACTCTCTATCATCAATCTTAAAAGATTATTTGCCAATAGAGGAACGAGTTTTATGGATTTACAGAAACAAGTAGTTGAAAGAACACCTCCAAAGAGGAAGTTGATGATAGACACGATGTTCTAAATGTTCGGTAATATTATTTTCCCTTTTTTTAAAATCCCCTTGTAAACATGGCTTATGTTAGTATCTTACAACAATGAATCTGTTTTGTAAAGAAAAACAAATGTTGATAGCGTAGCCTGCTACTATGATTTAGGTATGTACTTTACCACATATTCATATATTTATTATTTCAGATTTCCTTGTATGATCCATCATGCTTTATTATAAACTTGCATCTCTGTTGCGCTAGATGATGCATGTATTTGGCCATTGTATCAGTATGGACTTGTGAAGTTGCTGTTTGGTGGTTGTGGAACATGCTTATGCTTGTGTAGGTATCGCGAAGGTGTGTAAAGTGATTAAAAGAATATGTCAACTGCGAGTTCTGTAAATGTTGGTATGGTATGCGTCTTTCTTAAGACTAGTTTGTTTTATATTGTTCTTTTTAGAAACTATTCTTTTTTGCTTCTGTTTTTAAATTCAAAAGAGACCGCTATGATGTGTATTAAGATGGTTATACGTTATAGACAAATTGACTGCTATGATATGATGTGTATTACAATGGTTATAAGTTATAGACTAATAACTTTAAAGCATATGCTGTCTATAACTTGGATGTTGAGATTGGTAAATTCATCCGAATACCTTTCGGCTTTTCTTTTTCTTTTTGGTTGAAGTAGGAATGTAATTTATAGAAGGAAGCTGAGAGGATTCTAATGCTAATTTTTATAACCGTAAGGAATTGTGTCATAATTTTCCTTTTGGCTAAGTATTACATGCCTGAAAGATGTTAATCGGGGCATTTAACCTTTTGAGTTGGTTCAAATTGGAAGACAATGATATAATAACATCTAGGTTGAAGCACCCACAATTAGCTATCTGCAATGACCAAATTGATTCCAGTTCAAAATTGCTCGGACTGAACCAATCCGATTAAAAGTTGGGTCGTATCAGATTTAACTTCGAAAAATGATTTCTATTGTCGAAACAGTTTGGGTGGTCGATCCAACATCTAATAAATTATAAAAGGATTAATATTCTCCGTTGACAATTTTTGATCATGCAATTTCTCCTAACTTAAGGTTTCTCGATCCTTGCGTTGTTTTTATTTGTACCTGCTTATTAGTAATAAAACTAATAAGTAGTTTAAGTTCACTACTGGTTCAAAAGAGGTAACCAGGGAAAATGAGATATTTTTTTAAAAAAAAAAAAAAGTTTAATGAACGCCAAGTTTTATTTCTCAATTAGTAGGAGGTCTGTGTTTCGCATACGTGCTGGATTTATACCGTTAGTTGACATATGAAACATTTAGGAAATAAAATCGATAGCTCAGCAGGTAAAGTTGGTTGTGATGTAACATTGCTCAGGATGGATGAGGGAAATAGCGAAGGTAGGTTGCATATGTATTTTGCGTGAAATGTTGCTGTAAATTGCAGATAATGTGTAACACCATACGTTCATTAATGTCACTCACAAAGAGAATGCATTAACTTCCATGGAGCGTATTTAATGTATAGAACAGAATATAACAAGACAGATATAAATAATGGTACTTGAAAATTTTAAAATAACTTTTATTGCAGTGGAGAAATAGTTTGATTACAACAACTTCATAAACCAAGTACACTTAATATCCATTTTGATAAATTGTTTCAGAGTACATAAAATAAAAAGCATAAACCCCAACACAAGTAGCCATAAAAGAGATGAGCTGAGCTTTACTTTCAGCAATCCAAACACTTCCAAAAGAGAGAGAAAGAGATCCGAGATCAAGCTCCACTAGTACTAGTCCCACCCTAAGAACCTGGATTTGTTTTTTTTTGGGGGGGGGGGGGGGGGGGGGGGAGGGAGGAAGAAAAGAGGCGAAAACAAGGGGGTTAGACATAAAGTCTGGCGAGTATAATAACTTAAACAATATAATTATTAAAGTAACTAGGATTAGGCATAAACTGGTAAGATAAGATATGACCATGCAACAAGTGGGCATGACAAAGCAAATAAGAGGAATATTCTGGCGTTAATCTCGTTTCTAATCACTATAGGATAATTACTATACTGCACCACCACTAGTCACTCTAAAAGTTGATCCCTCATACAGAACTTAATAATGATAATGGTAGTTTCGTGTACCCCTAGCTGCATTCATATGTGCCGTCTGCCCCTATCTCTACTAGTTGTACCCACTACCCCCATTCGATCGCCTCCCTAACTCGTAGATATTCATGCTGGTCCCACAGTGGGGTGTATCACTTTCCAAAGTGGCAACCCGATATCACCAAAGATGCACGACTTATATTTACACGATGCAACGTCTTATCTACCAGCTCGGGCCCACGCACGCACATGACCTTGTTGGACTTGCGTTGTCACCGTTAACCCGTTTTGACCTCTTGCAATCAAATCCAGTAAGCGTGTCCCGTACTCGACTTGGGTCGAGCTCACAAAGATACTTAATGGGTTACTGGTTTGTAAAGGGCCCCCATGCTTGACACAAGCCTTCCACATATGCTTGGTCCCCACTAAGGTTTCCCCACTTAACCCTATTCTTATTCATGTCTTCTTACATGTTTCAATCTTGGTTAAGTGAATCTAATCGTATTTCACATGCCACCCACTTAATTTCACATGTCACCTAAGGCACCCACTTAACCACTCATGTCCCACCACATGTTTATCTGGTTATGTGTTACTTAATTCATTAGTACCGTAACCTTGTAAAGACCTCCTACATTAGGATGACATTTGCGGTTGCTGGATTTGCCGGGTGGGTCCGGGCAGTCTTATACCGCAAACGAGCCTAACCTCGTGTCTTTACAATTGTTAAGCATTTAATTCGTGCCTTTGACCTCTCACATTAGACTGGCATTTGTGGCTGCTGGATTTGCCGGGCGGGTCCGGGCAGTCTTACACCACAAAAGAGTCTAACCTCGTGCCTTAGACGGTTAATTATTACACATCTTTATTTAACCCCAAATTGGATTAATATCCCTTTAAATTTGTCAATAAATTCCAAATTTATGTATGTGCATAATTGTCTCTTAAAATTATGTCCATAAATACCAATTATGACAATTAATGTCTCAAATTAATTATATGCCTTTTAAGGCCATTTTACGCCAATTCACAATTTATATATATTCAATATTATCCCATCATCCCCACACTATTCGTACGTTTTCATATGACATATGTTAGACTCGCAAATAGTCTAACTTATAAAAAGAAAAACAACATCGCATAACACATAAAATATATCTAAGGAGCATGACATAAGATTACATAGCCAATAACTTGCATATGAATTTCATTCAAGCTAGCATATGATACAAAACTAGCATAGGTAATGGGCATAAACTTGCATAACTTATGTATCCAAACATAAAGGTGTGAACTTGCATATGGATCTAAACATAAAGATGTAAACTTGCATATAAATCTAAACATAAAGATGTAAACTTGCATATGGGTCTAGACATAAAGGTGTAAACTTGCATATGGATCTAGGCATAAAGGTGTATGATGTCACATAAACTAGCGTATGCATATACATGTCCACATATATTTTAACAACCCAAACTTGCATAAGATTCATACATGAATATATGATCCAATCATCACAAACTTCCATAAGATATATGATTCAACTTGCATAAGATTCACATAAGAACTAACATATGATCCAACTTGCATAAGACTAACATATGATTCAACACCACAAACATACATATAATTTACATCACATGATTCAAAATCATATTCCCTTAATCCTAATTATATCTTATCATAATTAAATTAATTAATTAATTTGTGAAAGCTATCATACTCATAATTAAAAAGAATTGTCATGTCTTTCTGGGATCTGTATTCTGAAACTGAATTGCTCGCCTTTGATGTAGACTAATCGTTATTTAGATTTGATTTGATTTTGATTTTAATTCAAGCTTCTATCTTGCTTTAGGGTTGAAAGTGTATGGCGGCTACTCTAGGTTCTCCATTGACGACATGACGGCTCTTGTTATGAATTAATGTGATTAGGGTTAGGGGTTTAGGAGTGTTTTTATAGAAGTTTAATTTAATAAGAGCCGTCGGATTAACCTAGGGATAACCAGAACCATCATGACCACTCAGATGCCACATCAGCCCTTAGGGCGGATCGGACCACGGGTTGACAACCAAACGCCCTGGACCGACCCCTAGTCGACCCAACGACCCTCGGGTCGACTCCAAAAATGGTGCGGTTCGGCTATTCCCTCTCCCGATTCGCTGTTTTGAACTTTTTTATGTTTATATATATATATATATATATTTCTCTCATATGCATACAAACTTCAAGGCTTAATAACTTCTTCATAAGTTATCCGTTTTATGCAAACCAAATGTCTATCTTAACCCAAAATTTTGAGACGAACATAATAGCGCAACCCATTTCACTTAATTCTTCTTCTAAAAGTTAAGTATACTTTAATTTGTGAATTTTAATGTTATAAAATTACGGGGTGTTACATTCTCCCCTCCTTAAAGGATTTCGTCCCCGAAATCTCTAAGTTAAGAAGAATGTATCCTACCAACCAATCATCCATCTACTCAACCATCATCCACAAGCATCCATTGTTCTTAAAGAAATTTCTAATGCTATATGAACTTATGCAAAAATGTGTGTATATGTTCCTTATCTAATGCAAAGATCAGACGGTCCACTGATTCAGTTGACCTCCTTAATGCAAATCATGATAGTGTCATGCGTCCATTATGTATGCGAAAGAATCCTATCGATACATATTATTTCTACATGTGTGCACAACCATTCATCAAAATGCAGCATCCATATGATAACACAACCATTATACATCCATTAATTTAGATATGCACATGCATTTATATGCAACATGAAGGTGATTGAGCCGATTTAGTGCCTAATGTGTGTGTACATGCATCCACGAGCAACCACTAGTAACCACTAGTAACCACTTGCATCCATTTGCATCCACCAAGCATAATGTTTGCAACCATAGGGTTCTTCCTAACTAAAGATCGAAGATGTCATCGCAAAGATAATACTAAAAGATAGGAAAAGTATCAACAAAGCTGTAGAAAAAGGAGAAATTAAAACATACCCTCAAAAAGGAAAGGGTACAGCGTACGCATTTTGTCTTCCGTCTCCCAAGTCGCGTCTCTTTGATCATCTCCCCATTGCACTTTGACCAACTTGACCTCTTTGTTGCGAAGCTTTTTGACCTCTGATCCGAGAATGCGTGTGGGAGCTCGTCTGATCGTGGCATTGCGCTCTACTTCCACTTATTCGAGCGTGCTCGGCTCTACCACTTCCGCCGTATCGTGTAAACACTTACGTAAATGCGAAACGTAAAACACGTCATGAACTCCGCTAAGCTTCTCTGGTAACTTTACTCTATACGCCATATGTCCAATCCTCTCCGTAATTGGAAAGGGTCCTACGAACCTCGGTGCCAACTTCCCTACTGATTCAAAATGGACTACGTTTCTTAACGGTGACACCTTAACAAAAACCATGTCCCCAATATTGAATTCAAGATCGGTTCGTCTCCTATCAGCTTATGACTTCTGTCGGTCCTGCACCGTTTTCATTCGCCATCGAATCAGGTCTATCCTCTCCGAAGTCTCCATAATCATGTCGGGTCGGGTCAAAGCAAAACCTTATCAGTGGATTCCCACCAACATGTAGGTGATCGACACGGTCGTCCATAAAGAGCCTCAAAAGGTGTCATGCCAATGCTAGCCTGAAAACTAATATTATAGGCGAACTCCACTAGTTGAAGATGTTCTTCCCATGTTCCTCCAAAGTCTAGAATGAATAGTCTCAGAAGGTCTTCTAGAACCCGATTTACTCTCTCGGTCTAGTCGTCCGTCTGGGGTGATAAGCAGTACTTAAGCATACTTGCGTTCCAACCGCCTCTTGTAAGCTTTTACAAAATTCGCTTGTGAAAATGGGATCTCTATCGCTCACAATGCTAGAGGGTATGCCGTGCAAACGGACTATCTCTCGAAGGTAAACAGATGCTAACCACGCGGCGGTCCTTCTACTTTTAACGGGAATAAAATGGGCACTTTTGGTAAGTCTGTCTACAATTACCCAAATCCCCGTATTACCCTTCCTTGATCTTGGTAACCCATCTACAAAATCCATGGAAACGCTTTCCTATTTCCAAAGCAGAATCTCTAAGGGATGGAGCAAACCTCCTGGCTTCTTTTGCTCCGCCTTGACTTGGCACACTAAGCATCTAGCAACGAACTTGGCCACGTCCTTCTTCATTCCGGCCCAAAAGAAATCTCGCTTCATATCCCTATACATATTATCACCACCGGGATGTATGGTCATCTTAGAGCGATGTGAGTCTTCAAGAATTGCCTTCTTCAAACTTTCGTCTTGTGGTACGCAAAGTCTTCCATCTCTACGTAGCCAACCTCTCTTATCTATAGCATATCTATCAAGATGACTCGAGGACTCCCCTCCTATAAGCTTGCCTACTATCTCAACCAACTGTGGGTCATTTCTTTGTGCCTCTCCAACTCGACCCAAAAGTGTAGGTTGCACCTTTAACGATGCCAATAATCCGGGTACATAATCGACAGAGGGTCTAAAGTCAAAGTAAGATATATACTCCAAACTCTGCCGCTCTACGAACAAAGGACTTAAAGTTAACTTCTTTCTACTTAAGGCGTCGGTTACAACGTTACCCTTGCCAGGGGTATATGCGATCTCAAAATCATAGGATGCCAAAAATTCCATCCATCTCTGTTGCCTCAAGTTTAGGCCCTGAGAGAATAAGTACTTTAGCGACTTATGGTCTGTATACAACTCAAACCTCTCGCCAAGCAAATAATGATGCCATGAATTAAGCGCAAAAACTGTGGGTTGGGTAATTTTCCTCGTGGGCTTTCAACTGTCTTTCACCATAGCATATCACCCTTCCCTCTTGCATTAAAACTGCGCCAAGTCTTGTCCCGCAAGCATCAGTATATACAGTCAATGTCTTACTCCCGTCTGGCAAAACTGAAACTGGAGCTGTCGTCAAAGCCCTCTTCAGACGTTGGAAAGCATCATCACAGTCAACGTCCCAAGTAAAAGTCAAATTCTTCTTTATTAATCGAGTGAGAGGGGCTGATATCTTCGCGAAGTCCTTAATGAACTTCCTATAATAGCCAGCTAGCCCTAAAAAGCTTCTTACTTCTGTTGCGTTCTTTGGAGTTTTCCAATCTTGGATTGCCACCACCTTGGCGGGATCCACAACTATCCCTTCCTTAGAGACCACGTGTCCTAAGAACCTTACTTCTTTTCTCCAAAAAATGGCACTTGGAGAACTTAGCTTTTAGCTGATGCGCTCGTAGGGTCTCTAAGACTTCCCTAAGATATAGGGCATGCTCTTCTTCAGTTTTAGAGAAAACCGGAATATCGTCTACAAAGACTACCACAAACTTGTTTAGAAACTCCCTAAACACCCTACTCATTAAGTCAACAAAGTATGCGGGTGCATTCGTCAAACCAAAAGGCATGACGAGCCACTCAAAGAAACCATCAGGAGTTCTAAGGGCAGCCCTATCGATGCTATCTTCAGCCACCCTTAGCTGATGAAACCCTGTAGCTAAATCCAGTTACGAGAAAACTGAAGCACCCACCAGTTGATGAAACCCTGTTCTTCTTTGTTAGCTTATTCAGCTCTCTACAGTCCATGCACAATCTAAGTGAATCATCAGCTTTTGTAGCAAAAACGACTGGAGCACCCCACTCCGAAATACTTCTTCTTATGAACCCCTTCTCAAGCAATTCTTTCACTTGCTTACTGAGTTCTCTTCTCTCTCTCGGAGCCATGTGGCGCACTGGTAATGCAACTGGCTTAGCATTATCTACTAGATATATTCGAAAGTCTCTCTCGCGCCTCTGGGGAAAACCTCGAACTTCATCGAAGACGTCACTATATTCACAGACCACACGAACATATTTCAAATCATCATTGGATGCGTATAGGGATTCTAGGTAGCTAAGCATTATCGGACCTCTAGGGTCACAAGAAATATCAAGGGTCTTTCCACAACGAGTCAACAATCTAACTACCCTTCTTTCACAATCTAGGATGACACCGTATCTAATTAGCCAATCCATACCTAGAATCAAGCTGTAGCCCATGAAGCCAAGAACAAAGGCGTTGCATTCAAATCCAACGCCCAAGATAGACACTCTCAAATCCCGACAAATCATAGAAAGATGAGCCGAATCACCAATAGGATTTGAGACTACTATGGGATCCGTAACTAGACTAGTATTTAGGTGCAGTTTTTCAACTAACGAAGCAGATACCAACGAGTGTGAAGCGCTAGAGTCAAACAAAGTACGAACATGATGATCAAACAGAAAAACTAAACTTTCAACGGAAATGTTTCTACCTCTCTCCTGGCCTGGTGCCATGAGAGCCTGAATCTGCCCTCTCGCCTGCCCTGGTGCCATGAGAGCCTGAAGTTGCCCTCCAGAATTTCTTTGCCCTTGCCCCTGTTTCCTTGGGCAATCCTTAACTAGATGACCTACCTCTCTACAGTGGAAACAACCAGTCTTCTTCTTTTTCCTACAGTCTTTGCTCAGATGGCCTGGTGTCCCACAATTAAAGCACTTCTTCTTTCCTTTGCCATTATTGTTCATCCCGCCTTTCTTGTTTTGCTGTTGTGGCTTCTTTTGGTCTCCTTTCTTCTCCGGTGCCTTATTAGCATTCACACCTTTCTCTTCCTCATGCATAAGCACCATGTCAACCAGTTTCTCAAAGGTAGCACCCATCGGAATGTGGGTCATCGCCAACCCATGTAGCGGCTCATTCAAACCTTTAATGAACCTCAGGGCCTTCTTCTCAGGTGTGTTTACCAATTCCAAGCCAAATCTCGCCAACTGATTGAACTTGTTGACGTACTCCTTTACTGATAAATCCCTTTGCTTCAACGCCAAAAATCTTTCCATATATAAATTCTCTTCTTCTCTTGAGAGAAACTTCATTTCGAACCTACGCTTGAAATCCATCCATGTCTCCACCAGAAGCTCTCCGTTCGTGACCTCCTTACAAAACGAGGCTTCGTCTTTCATTAACCAACCAGCCAATTGGATCTTCCTTCCATCTTCTACTTCTAAAATACCAAATAGATCTTCCACCTCCTTAAGCCAATTTCGAGCTTCAACAAACGTCTCTGATCCGTGAAAAGGTTTCCCGCCCATTGCCCTAAAATCTTTGCATATCTTTGCAAAAGTATCAACACGGGGAGGAGGAGGAGGAGCATTTGCTAGGCCTGCGACATTGGCCCTAGCTTCCAGATACCTTCTAAACCATCCTGGTATCGGTATCCCCTCGGGTATCTCGGGAATTCCAGACATGCTGAAAAGAAAATGAAGAGATTCAAAATGGAGAATTCGAAAGAAAGATATATAGCTCTTGGGGGTTATGTTTTTTAAAAAAACTTTTCTCTTCAAAATACTTTCCTTAAAACATACTTTCGAAAGTATTTCTTTATAAAATGCATTTTGAAAAATAGTTTTTCAAAATTCATATCTGGTCTGGTAACCTTCAGCTCTGATACCACTTGTAACACCCCACGTCCATTAATGTCACTCACAAAGGGAATGCATTAACTTCCATGGAGCGTATTTAGTGTATAGAACATAATATAACAAGACATATACAAATAATGGTACTTGAAAATTATAAAACAACTTTTATTGCAGTGGAGAAATAGTTTGATTACAACAACTTCATAAACCAAGTACACTTAATATCCATCTTGATAAATTGTTTCAGAGTACATAAAATAAAAAGCATAAGCCCCAACACAAGTAGCCATAAAAGAGCTGAACTTTACTTTCAGCAATCCAAGCACTTCCAAAAGAGAGAGAAAGAGATCCGAGATTAAGCTCCACTAGTACTAGTCCCACCCTGAGAACCTGGGGAGGGGAGGGGGGGGGGAGGGGAAGGAAGAAAAGAGGCGAAAACAAGGGGGTCAGATATAAAGTCTGGCGACTATAATAACTTTAATAATATAGTTATTAAAGTAATTAGGATAAGGCATAAACTGGTAAGATAAGATATGACCATGAAACAAGTGGGCATGACAAAGAAAATAAGAGGAATATTCTGGTGTTAATCTCGTTCCTAATCACTATAGGATAATTACTATACTGCACCACCACTAGTCACCCTAAAAGTTGATCCCGCCTACAGAACTTAATAATGATAATGATAGTTTCATGTACCCCTAGCTGCCTTCATAGGTGCCGTCTTCCCCTATCTCCACTAGTTGTACCCACTACCTCCATTCGATCGGCTCCCTAACTCGTAGATACCCGTACTGGTCCCATAGTGGGGTGTATCACTCCCCAAAGTGGCAACCCGATACCACCAAAGATGCACGACTTATATCTATACGATGCAACAACGTCTTACCTACCAGCCCAGGCCCACGCACGCACATGACCCCGTTGGACTTGCATTGCCACCGCTAACCCGTTTTGACCTCTTATAATCAAATCCAGTAAGCGTGTCCCGTCCTCGACTTGGGTAGAGCTCACAAAGATACTTAATGGGTTACTAGTTTGAAAAGGGCCCCCATGCTTGACACAAGCCTTCCACCTATGCTTGGTCCCCACTAAGGTTTTCCCACTTAACCCCATTCTTATTCATGTCTTCTTACATGTTTCAATCTTGGTTAAGCGCATCTAATCGTATTTCACATGCCACCCAAGGCACCCACTTAATTTCACATGCCACCCAAGGCACCCACTTAACCACCCATGTCCCACCACATGTTTATCTGGTTAAGTGTTACTTAATTCATTAGAACTATAACCTTGTAAAGACCTCCCACATTAGGCTGACAATTGCGGTTGCTGGATTTGCCGGGCGGGTCCGGGCAGTCTTATACCGCAAACGAGCCTAACCTCGTGTCTTTACAATTGTTACGCATTTAATTCGTGCCTTTGACCTTTCATATTAGTTTGGCATTTGTGGCTGCTGGATTTGCCGGGCGGGTCCGGGCAGTCTTGCACCACAAAAGAGTCTAACCTCGTGTCTTAGGCGGTTAATTATTACACATCTTTATTTAACCCTAAATTGGATTAATATCCCTATTCAAATTTGTCGATAAATTCCAAATTTATGTATGTCCATAATTGTCTCTTAAAATTATGTCCATAAATACCAATTATGCCAATTAATGTCTCAAATTAATTATATGCCTTTTAAGGCCATTTTATACCAATTCACAATTTATGTATATTCAATATTATCCCATCATCCCCACGCTATTCGTACATTTTCGTATGACATATGTTAGACTCGCAAATAGTCTAACTTGTAAAAAGAAAAACAACATCACATGTAACAACCCGTATTTTAATAACATGTTAAAATCATAAAACAAGGCAGAATTAAATTTTAAAATAAGAATCAAGGGAAATGGGTTGCGCCATTGCATTCGTCTCGAAATTCTGCTTGGAAACGAGTCTGAGTTTTCGAAAAACGGACTCCGTATGAGGGAGATATGACCCTCCGAATTCAAATCCCAGCGCAGACTGGGCGGGAATTTTCCCGCCCAGGACCAGGTCGACCTGGGGGTTGACACTATGGTCGACCTCCCAGGGGCCAGGTCGACCCTATGGTTGACCTGGGGGTCGACCTAGTGCCGAAAACCAGTTTTGAGTCTGGGTTCATTCTGATGTTTTTGGTCTCATTTTCAGTCTAGTTTCGTTCGCCTAATCCTATATAAACAGCCCCCTAACCCCATTCTCTTTACACCATTTTATTCTCTCCTTATGCTGCCTCTGAAATAATTGGAATAAATAAATTAAAATAAAACACGAAGACTATTTCTTGAAGACTACGGCTAGGAATTGCATATTGGGGATTTTCTTTTACAATCAAATCGAGATTCAACGATTCAACGACTAGTTTCTAGATTCAACTTCTGCATCTCAATTTCTTAGTCCACGATCTGTAAGTTCTATTTACTTTGAGATTTAAACTTGTTAATTGTAATTTGGACATGAGATAAAGTGAAATTGGACTTAAGTATGATAATCGATTCACATCTATTCTAGTTTCCATCTTGGATCTTGACATTTGGGAATATTGCTATGAAATCAGTTTGGACGTATTCATGTTGTAAATCAAACTCTTTCATGTCCATAACATTATCATGCCTGTGGTGTTGAATCAGTCTATTATTTACAAGTTTGGGACTATCACCTTATGCCATGACTATCACCTTATTATGCTAGATTTGAAATCCTATTATTTTCTATATGCCAGTGATGTTGTAACCAATTATCTCAAGTTATATCAAGCTAGTCTTGTAATCCCTTTTATCACTTTATGCTCGTCCTTTTTACCTATCGTAGTTTTGATGTTATTCCCTTTATTTCTGGATTTGGATTTACTTGTAATTTAGATCGATTCACGTTTATATGCGATGGGAATACGATTTGGGTAGATTAGGCAAAGCATGAATTGGTTATGAACATGAATCATGAACTTGATAATAGGCATAAGTTGAAACATGAAACTCGACATGAAACTTGACGTGAAACTTGACACGAACTTGACATGAAATTTGAACATGGACATGACACTAGAATGAACCTGAAAATGGCCAACTCGAGGTTGGGTTGAGTTTGCAATGTAATTCTGCCCGGAACCGCCCGACAAATCCAGTTACTGCAAACAATAGGATCCAATGTGGGTAGTTGGTCATATCGCGCTTGAAACCCGAGGTCAGATTGAGTTGTGGCGTAAATCTGCTCGGAACCGCCCGACATATCCGGTGACCACAACAACAGGTCTGATGTGAGAGGTTGGGGTGCATTAATGAATTAATGCCACATGATAGGGTTAAGTCATGAACATGAAAGACAACACTTAACCAACTTGACATGCTAGACTGATAAGGGTTAAGTCACGAATTTAAATGACAACACTTAAGCTGTTGGACGGAAACCCTAGTTACACGGTCCATTTCAGCAGTAACCCACTTAGATGTATCATGGTACCCTGGAACTAGGCAGGGTGGGGCACGATTATTGGGCTGAATGTAAGCGGCCAGAACGACGGCTGAGTTGGTGCGCCAGTGTAGGTTCAGGCAAACTATGGTCGTGCACGTAGTCCGGAGTTGAAAAAGCAGGCATTGGGCACCAGTAGGTTTACACTGTGCGTGCTTGGTTCGTGTCGGTGGTTGGCTCCCTAGGGCTTGATACACCCTATGGTGGACCTAGCACATGTGACTACATTCGTGATAGGGCCGTATGACACAGACACACGACGAGCTAGAACTTGTAGGGAACCGATCGATTAATGATCGTTCCGTAGGACCCCGAAATGGGTCATTTCATGATATTGGGCCAAGGGATCATTTCATGGTTAATATATGACATGTGTTTGGGATACTAGTACAGTTGGTGCAGCGAATCTTGAACATGCGATGCTATACCTGATTTATACTTGATTTATCATGTTATCTTAGTCTATCTTTCCCATCTTGATAGCATCCTTATGTTTACTTTCAGTTTATACATGTCATGTTACCTTTACCTGTTTTTATGCTGAAAGTCACTAGGGCTTACCAGTCTTTATGACTGACCCGTTTTCTTTCGCCTCTTTTTCTTTCGTTTCCCTCCCAGGTTCTCAGGGAGGAAACTCTAGCACTTAGCTTGGATTTCTCTTGCTTTCAGTTCAGCTCATGTACGGTTTGATCTTGAGCTCTGCTATGGCTGCATTTCTGCTATCTTGGGGAATTATGCTATTTTTGCTGTTTAAGCTTTTATGCTTCTTTAATTATGCAAGACAGAATTTGTTGTAATGGAAAATGATGACTTTGGCTATTTGTTACTTTGGATGAAAAAGGCTTTGACTATTTTGAAAGTAATGAAATTTATCTTTTGATTCTTCCGCTGTTTTATTTATGTCTATCTTATAATATTTATGTGATTGTTTACCTCGATAACGCTCCTCCAAAACTAGTGCATTCCCTTTGTGAGTGACCCTAGCGGAGGTGGGGTGTTACATCACATAACACATAAAATAGATCTAAGGATCATGACATAAGATTACATAGCCAATAACTTGCATATGAATTTCATTCAAACTAGCATATGATACAAAACTAGCATAGGTAATAGGCATAAACTTGCATAACTTATGTACTGCTATAGATCCAAACATAAAGGTGTGAACTTGCATATGGATCTAAACGTAAAGATGTAAACTTGCATATAGATCTAAACATAAAGATGTAAACTTGCATATGAGTCTAAACATAAAGATGTAAACTTGCATATGGATCTAGACATAAAGGTGTAAACTTGCACATGGATCTAGATATAAAGGTTAATGTCACATAAACTAGCATATGCATATATATGTCTCACATGTATTTTAACAACCCAAACTTGCATAAGATTCATACATGAGTATATGATCCAATCATCACAAACTTGCATAAGATATATGATTCAACTTGCATAAGATAGGAACTAACATATGATCCAACTTGCATAAGACTAAAATATGATTCAACACCACAAACATATATATAATTTACATCACATGATTCAAAATCATATTCTCATAATTCCAATTATATCTTATCATAATTAAATTAATTAATTATTTTGCGGGAGCTATCATACTCACAATTAAAAAGAATAGTCTTGTCTTTCTGGGATCTATATTCTGAAACTGAATTGCTCGCCTTTGATGTAGACTAATCGTTATTTAGATTTGATTTGATTTTGATTCAAGCTTCTATCTTGCTTTAGGGTTGAAAGTGTATGGCGGCTACTCTAAGTTCTCCATTAACGACATGACGACTCTTGTTATGAATTAATGTGATTAGGGTTAGGGGTCTAGGAGTGCTTTTATAGAAGTTTAATTTAATAAGAGCCGTCAAATTAACCTAGGGATAACCAAAACCATCAGGACCACTCTGATGCCACATCTGCTGTAATAACCCGGAAATTCTGAGCCAGTTTAAATTTTTTATTTTGGCAATTTTAGTGAATTTTTAATATTTAAAATGGATGATTTTAAATAATATCGACGAGAAATTTATTTTGAATATATTTAGAACGTATATATTATGTACGCGTCGTCGTTAGAATATAAATAATTATATATAATTATAAATAGAATTGAAAATGGCGCGGTAGTTTGATAATTCGATTTCAAACTTCAATTGAATGTACCGGGTGCAAAACAATCCGGATTTTAGTGAAACCAAAAATAATAGGATTCAATTGGTTATATCTTTCCAACGAATCCGAAAAATCAAGATTTCATAGCGGGAATCAAAAGATATGTCCAGTTGAAAATTCTGAATAGTCGCTATGGAATTCAGGCCCTTAAAAATGGAAATTTTGCAAACGACCTCGGATTTCGACGAAACCACTTTTGTTGGATCCGTGATGTCAAATTATTGCTAGATTCCAAATTTCATAATTTTTCAAATCAATATGTGAGCGTGGAAAAGGAAAACGTGTTTGACCAGTTTTAGTTGATCTTAATCGACTGGAAACTGGCCATTTTTCTAACGGTCTCAGAATTCGACGAAACTAGTTTTGTTAGGACCGTATCGTCAATACGAAGCTAGAAAATATTTTTCGGGAATTTATAAAGTTCGTATGTGACCCCAGTAAATTGAAATGCGCGTTCAAATTCAATATATAGAGTTATGTGTTAATTTTAACGGAAACTGATCAAAATGGTCGAATCAGCTTGCGATACATATCCCATTGGGTTCGGAATGAGGGTAAAAAGCTATGGATGACAGTCGGTGGGCCTCGTTTCGAGTTCGAATTTAAAAGCCACTTTTTGGAGAATGAATTAATTAATTAAATAAATAAAAATAAAACCCCCCTTTCCCTTATTACCGGTCAAACCCCTTAACCCTCCCTCCTTTACCAATTACCGAAATCGAACCAGGCAAATCGAAAAAAAAAAAAAATCCGTCGAGGACGGAAACCGACCGACCACCGCCATCTACGCCTCACCGTCGACGCCTGCTAAGGCCACTCGAGAGCCCCAATTCTGGAATGCGCTCCGCCCTGGGCCCACGCACCGCCAGTGCGACCACCACCGCGACGACAACACCCACCTTCGCACCCTCCATCTCAGACTGAGCCACCTCCTTCCCCTCTAGCGGCGCTAGCGACACTCCTCTACCGAAAAACAGTGAGTAAAATTAATTTGATACATATTTTCAGTTTCTATTTATGTATAGCATGATGTATAAATAAATAGGATTTTTACATATTTAGATTTGAAATTAAAATTCGATTTTTATTTAAAGTTTATTTTTTTTATTTTTTTCTCAAGAGTAAAGAACTGGTTTTTTTCAAGTTAAAGACGTGATTTTTAAACTAGGAAAGATATGATTTTTAATATAAAAGAAGTGATTTTTTTTAAAATAGAAAAGAATGGATTTTTATATATTGAATAGCAAAGTAAAAATTCGATTTTTATATATTGAGTAGCAAAGTAAAAATTTGATTTTTATATATTGAATGGCAAAGTAAAAATTCGATTTTTATATATTGAATAACGAAGTAAAAATTTGATTTTTATATATTGAATAGCGAAGTAAAAATTCGATTTTTATATATTGAATAACGAAGTAAAAATTCGATTTTTATATATTGAATAACGACGTAAAAATTCGATTTTTATATATTGAATAGCGAAGTAAAAATGTGATTTTTACATATGTAGTGAATACGGGCAATGACAAAAAGGCGAGAACGATGATGATTTCTGTAAATGAAGTGTCGTGAAGTTGGGATAGCTATTGGTGAGAATTTCTCACTCTTCAATTTCTTTTTCCAGTTATATATATATATATATATATATATATATATATATATATATATATTAGGATGCAGACGGTGTTTAGTAGCACCCGACACCCGTCATCCACAGACCATGGATGGCTTGTTTGTTAAATTGTTTGGATGTGTAGTTGGTTAGTTTATTTGGTTTGAATTGAATTGTTTGGTGAAATGGAATGGATTTGATTGATGTGTGAATGGCGTGGGCCTTCACTAGACCGGGGATAAGGCTAGGCCTCGTCCCGTTTCTAGTATAGTGCCGTTATGCCGCTGAAATTTTCTAAAAAAGGTTAGAAAAATAAAAATATCATTTTTATTGTGTACATGAACTGAATAAAAATTCATGTGTTAAAATAAAATATTTTATCGTTAAAAATATAATTTTTAACGTGAATGTGAATAAATAAATAATCATTTACAAACCGGACGGTTTGTTTATGTACACCTATTTGAAGGACATTGATTGGGACGATAAATTTTACACATCGCCCAACTGCACAAATAAAATCTGTGTTTGATTGTTTGAAACCCCACACGGGTGTTGGGATGAAATTCGAAGTTCACTCATCCTGATTGATTAAATATGTCGATCGATTGATTGACAGACTGTTATAAGCGTTAGATATCTATATTTGATGCTTATACAGTGTAGTGCACTTTGGATGATGGTTGATTATTTATCATTGCTATTATATACATGTGTTGTATGGAATCCATATAATTAACTTTATATGGTAATTGGTTGGGCCTCATTCCAATTTAGAAGATGAAGAATATTATAAAATAAAGGTTCATGTGTTGACTGTTCTCATCCGTTGAGATTAGTCATGTGTTGAACGAAATATTTTAACAATCAAATTTACATCTTTATCATATATAAAATTAGAAACTAACTGGAAAATAGATAAGATGAGTGGTCTCCTGGATATTGATCTGATGTTGGTTTCGGCCTTCGGGGTTAATACTCAAGGAATCGTTCTCTTACTAATTTACGGTTGGAGTCTGATTTAATATCAAACGATAGATACCATAATTTTTATAAAATATATTAAATAACAAAGATAGTCACACGTGGACAGTACTCATCCGTTGAGATTAGTCGTGTGTTGACAAAAATATAGATTCACATATTGAATAGAGCAATTATTCATTTGTTGAATAGAATAACGAATTTATTGGAATATATAAAGCCGTGTTGATTAGAGTTGCGCTATTTTGAGGCGAACGATATTTATATCGATTATATTCGTTTTTGAATTTGAATCGAATCGAATCGAATAAAAAACAAATTTGAATCGAATCGAATAGAAAACCAATTTGAATTGAATCGAATAGGAAACCAATTTGAATTGAATTGAATATAAAACCAATTTGAAATAAATTGAATTTAATTTGAATTTGAATTGAAAAGAAAACGAATTTGAATTGAATAGAGAACGAATTGAATTTGAATAGAGAATGAATTGAATTTGAATTGAAAAGAAAACGAATTTGAATTGAAAAGAAAACGAATTTGAATTGAAAAGAAAACGAATTTGAATTGAAAAGAAAACGAATTTGAATTGAAAAGAAAACGAATTGAATTTGATTTAATTAGAAAACGAATTGAATTTGATTTGAATAGAGAATGAAATGAATTTGAATTGAAAAGAAAACGAATTTGAATTGAAAAGAAAACGAATTTGAATTGAAAAGAAAACGAATTTGAATTGAAAAGAAAACGAATTGAATTTGATTTAATTAGAAAACGAATTGAATTTGATTTGAATAGAGAACGAATTCAATTTGAATAGGAAATGAATTGAATTTGAATTGAAAACGAATTTGATTTGAATTGAGTAGAAAACGAATTTGATTTGAATTGAAAACGAATTCGAATTGAATTGAAAACGAATTGAAATGAATTCATATTGAATTGAAATTTGAATCGAATAGAAATGAATTTTAAAACGAATTTATACGGAAGAATTCAATTTTGATTTGAATTGAAGTGGAAGTTGAAATTGTTTTTGAAACGAATTTAAAAACTATTTATAAAATTCGTTTTAAATAGTAATCGACGAAATATATAATATATATATATATATATATATATTGTATATATAATGGCCTGAATAGAACGCGCCGCACCGCGGCAGTTCGTGAATTTCGACCATTTATTTCAAACGGGCATTACGGGAGATCCGACCGTCGGAGTCTCCTAAAACCGGAACCGTTGGGTTCGTATCGAAAAGAGATTTCTAACGAATATTAGAAATTAGAAATCTAACGGTTGGATTTGGAGATACGTCCAAATCAAATTCGAAAAAGGTCGTTGTAAGTGCAGTTCGATGGCCGTTGATGGAAATCGACTGTACGGGCCTTGATAAAATTATTAAAAATAGTAATAATTGGGGTAAAATCATAAGAAATGATTTGGGAAAAATTGGGATGAAAAACTCCATATTTGAAAGGATAAAAATAGATTTTTTATCAAAATGAACTAGTTTTGAACTAAATTTAAAACCCAATTATTTTTTTAAATAAATAAATTAGATTTAAAAAGGGGTTTTAAATAATCGGAATTTCTAATATATTTGATTGGATATGAAATGGGTTTATCGTGAACGGTGTTTTAAATAACACTAGTTCTTTAAACCGATAATAAATAGAATGTGATTTGGGTTTGTCGTGAACTGTGTTTTAAATAACACTAGTTCTTTAACCCAGCAAAAGGAGTTTTAACGAATTTGCAATTAGATTGAAACGTGAATTGATAATCTAAATTATCAAATTTGGCAAGTGAGCGAGAATGGAGTATTACCAGTTTTGCTCCAAAGCGATAGTTAAATCTTTAATTAGATTTGAACGTGAAATGGTAATTAATTTTACCGATAACACCACGGTGTTAGATATGGAGTATTACCAGTTTTGCTTCATGGGATGAATAGGTTGGGATTGGGAAATAAAATAAATAATTACTTCGGTGTGGTTCGCTAATCTCGACTAGTTTAGAAAACCATAATTTGGTTTGAAACGACATCCAAAGGAAGATTAAAGGATAAATTTTAAAGAATTTATCTTGGATAAAATTAATGGGAACCTTTCCCTGAGAATATGAATTGGAATGAGGTGTATGTTGTGTTTGTGTAACATTGTTTTTCTAATATACGCGGGTTGTTCGGAAAGTCCGGGTTTATACCCATTCTGAATAACCGATTCGATGATAAGTCGAAGATGAAGACGGTGGTTGAAGACCAGAAGTCTTCACATCGTTTGGGTGATTACTGATGATCTTGATTGGGCTGTACACCCAAGATGAGGGAATCAGTTAGTGGTTATCCAGACGTACTAGGAGATCGATGGATATGCGAGGAAAGTGCCTCCGGTTTCGTTCAGACCCAGAACGAACTTGTAAATGGATTGTATGTCTGACATTGGATTTTATTCTGTGTTGATTGATTTCTGTTAAATACATATCTGTTTGGCGGCGGAGAATTTATTCTCTTGCTTAACGCCCTTCTCTGAGACGTACGAGCTTAGAGGTTATATATCGATAAATATCAATCGCATGGCATGAATTGCCTGTGTGGCATGCTGGGTTGCATGGATCAAGGCTTCTGTTAAAAAGCAAAGTCTTGTGGTTGATGATCAAAGCATGTCCTATGTGGCAGCTTTGTGTATAGCGTGGATTCGCGAGCCTCACACCTCGGTATGAGTCAAAAACGAGATGAGGACCCAAGGAGTGCACGACGTTTCTTTCTAGCTATGGGTGGTGTCAGTGACCTACCAGCCGTGATATTTATATACTTTTCACCTTGTGGTTTGGATGCGAGGCGCCTTGATTTTAGGTCTGTAAGGACCGGGAAACGTGTGTTTAGGCATAATTAATCCTCTAACGTAAGTGAGGACCGACCTTGGAGGATCCCAGGATTGCCCAGAGTGTGTAGTCCTGAGGCATTTGCTAGAGTGTTTCGAACGCGGAGAGGAGCTTGCCCCTTGCCTCGACTCATGACGGAAATCCAATTTCCAATACGTGTATTACGGTTTTAATTGTAGAACTAGTATGGCGACATGATAGATGGTACCCATGCCGCCTATGATTGATATTTATGATTGAAATTGTTTTGACACTATACACTTATTATAGTATCAAATGATTTGTTTTAAACGTACCAAGCATTTTTGGCTATTATAAGGGAAAACCCTATCCTCCGTCTTGCGTTGCATTGTGTGATGGGACCTGGGTCTTATAATGGCTTCATTTTTCGAAAAAGCATTGCGTTGTTTATTCTATGCACTGGTATTCTTGGGAGAAAACCTGTTTCGTGTTATACGGTGTGGTCCCTTGAATTACTCTCTTTTAAAATAAAGCTTTAAATAACTGTTTTAGTTCTCACACCAGTCACATGACTGACCTGGAGTTATTGTTTTAACCTAAACTCTGGGTGCCTCTATTTTCCGCACGGGCAGCTAGTAGTTTTGGTTTTGCAGATTTATATTCACAGGATCCTTGTTTGCAGCTGGAATGATATCCGGAAAGCTCTGTATCCGTATATCACCTTCAGTTGTGCTTTGTATTATTTTCCGCTACTATGTAATTTATTGTTAATCTCTGATATTTATCGAATATAATTTATTCATTTATACTCTGTATATTCTTGTATCTGATGGAATTGTTGTAATATACAATGAAATGTTCTTCCATATGCGTTCTGATTTGTCGTGTTCTCAAAAAGATCAGGGGTTTCGAACGGTCTAGATCGGTTTAACGACTGATTCGGATCGAGCGAAATTCCTTACCGTCACATCTGCCCTTAGGGCGAATCAGACCATGGTTTGACAGCCAAACACCCTGAGTCGACCCCTAGTCGACCCAGCGGCGCTTGGGTCGACTCCAAAAATGGTGCGGTTCGGCTATTCCTCATCCCGATTCGCTATTTTGAACTTTTTTTTGAATATTTTAATATATATATATCTCATATGCATACAAACTTCAAGGATTAATAACTTCTTCATAAGTTATCCATTTTATGCAAACCAAATGTCTATCTTAACCCAAAATTTTGAGACGAACATAATAGCACAACCCATTTCACTTAATTCTTCTTCTAAAAATTAAGTATACTTTAATTTGTGAATTTTAATGTTATAAAATTATGGGGTGTTACATAATGTCCTTGGATTGAAATGGATGAATAAGTGATACTAAAACATATGTTTAAATAAGAGCGGGGGATGTTGATGTTGTTTGATAAGAAATTAGGGCTGGAATTTTTTACCATATTACCACTTAGCAGTCATTACCAACCGCTACCAGTGAAAATGGTACCGAACAATCAATAACCAAATCAATTGGTACGGTATGCCAAACCACATGAAAAATATGCGGTACGGTAATGGCAATTGAGTATCAACAATAGTAATTACCATACCTACCACGTATCTTAAACAATACATATGTATATTCTTATATTTCATCATATATGTTTATTACATAACAAAGAACTTCTAATATTTAATGTTTTAATAAAATACATAGGAAAATACTATTACGATACAAGATTAAATGCAATTTTTATCATATATCTTAGAAATGGTATAATTTATTAGATATTTTTGATCATTCACAAAGTTTTCATGCATGCTTGACTCTGTAAATAAGATAGGTAAACAATAATATAATAACAAAAAATCAATTTTAATATTTGATATTTTAACGTGAAATATTGTAAATAAAAAGATCTCATACTAGTAATGGCAAAAACTCATTACCGACCTCTACCAACCATAAACCGAACTGTTGGTAACCGATTTCTTTGGTTGTTAATGGTATGATTTTTCAAATACCATATAAAGTCGGTACGGTAATGGTTTTGAATACAAAGTTTCGGTACCGAACCGATTCCGCCACGTGAGGAGTAGAAGCATGACACAACGCATGGCAGGTAGGTAGTGAGAATTAAAGCATGTGCCATAGGCAAAGCGGTGGGATAATTACAGCGGTGATAATATATGTATAAAACATACCAGTGACGCATTTGTAACAAAAAGGAGCAAGTCTGTGTAGATAGAAGAACGAATATTGTTACTATTTAGAACACATAAGTCATGTGTATGCAGAGAAAATCGTAGGAGGCAAAAATAATGGTAGCAATGACATCAGTATCAATATAAGCAGTTTGGAGGTAGCAGTTTACTGATGTGCTTGTAGTCTGTTGCAATAAAAAACAATGATAAGATACGCAGTAAACATGCATGAAAAGAAAAAACCAAAAAGATTTAGTTCCAACACAAAGTAAACAAAGCACAAGCTACTAAAATGCATGGTAAGCAGTGAATAGGTATGTGAAGGCAGTAACAAATTTAAAGTAAAGAGTTCATGCAGTCCTTTTGGTCTTTTTATTTTTTCTTCCAGATGGTGCGATGACTGATTTTGGGTCTGCATCGTCAATGTCCCGAGTTTACACAATAAACGGGAAAAGAGTGAGGCTTTGAGTAGGTATTATAAAGTAGGAATAAAACTGCAGATACAATCGGCCTAAGGTGCATGGTACAAAATGAACAAGGGTAGTAAAGAGTGAATGAAAAGTAAATGATTGGTAAGTAAGAAAAAAAAGCAGATAAGGACAGAATGTATCTTACATAAATAAAGATGCTATTGGAATGCTTAATGTTAATGGTTGGGGAGGTTGTATCAACAGCTGTATCTCCTTGTGTATAACTGTCCACCTGATAAGAGGAGAAAAGTGATGAACAATAGGATCAATAACAGGTAGCATATCTCTAATTTGTAAAATGTAAGCATGACACTGCTGCTTTCCATTTGTATTAATCTAGGAAAACACTTCTTTCTTGAAGTAGCAAATACTAAAGCAGACATGACTTAACTCTTTATATTGCAGAGATGTGTTGCATTTTATTGGTCTTGGCCATGATAATGCCTCATTCTATTGGACAGTGGAACGCAACAACATACGCGGAAAAAGTAAACAGAAAATTGCACCATACTTAAGACTGCAGCAGCAAATACAAATGCATTATCAACTGTTTAAAAAGGAAACATGTACTCAACTTGCTGCAAGTGATAAGAAAAATAGAATGGTGTTGGGTTTTCCCTCCTAATTTATTGGAATGCTCAACAAGTATTGTTGAAAGGTGTGTATACACATCAAATTCTATGCATATTTATTGCAATTCAATTGGAAACATTATTTCCAAGATGAAGTTTGAAAGCCACAACATGCACTGTGAGAGAATCTATGAAAACCCAATGGAAATTATTTCCAAGGAAGAAGTTTGAAAGCCTCATTGTGAGAGAACCTTTTGTATTCCACACTTATATATATGAGTGTGAGAGAGAGTGTGTAAAAAGTGTATATATATATATATATATATATATATATATATATATATATATATATATATAGAAATATACAAAAGAGAGTTAGCTTGAGAAGTCCTTATCCTCAAGCTTGAGTGAGCCACTGAATGTGAGATATATACAAAAATAGAAAACCATCCAATATTTGTGGTGAATTCTTGTAATCCTACTATCATCTTAGTGGAAGAATTGGACTTCTAGTCCAGCGGTTTTTCCCTCATTGGGTTTTCCGCGTAAACAAAAATCTCTTGTGTTGTTGCTTGTTATTTTCATCTATCTGTCAACTGTTTTACTGCACTTCAGTTCTAAGCTTATCTACACAGAGGAAATTATAAAGTTTTAACTCAACAGTGGTATCGGAGCTAGGTGCATCTGTAGCCGTACTCAAGCTCGTGTAAGTTCAAAATGGAGGATAATAACGCTTACTGATGAGGGGGAGCCTCAAAGCTATAAAGAAGCAATGAGTGATTGTCATAAAGAAGAGTGGAGAATATCCATGCAGGAAGAAATGAAATCCTTGCATGAGAATAACACATATGAACCAGTGGAGCTACCAAAAGGGAGAAGAGCTTTGAAGAATAAGTGGGTGTTTAGAAACAAGACCGGAGAGAACTGTTCAAAGCCTCGCTACAAAGCTCGGTTAGTAGTCAAAGGATTTAGACAAGAAAAAGGTACTGACTTTGAAGAGATATTCTCTCCCATGGTAAAGATGTCATCGATCCGAGGAGTCCTCGAGGAAAAGCAAATACATCTTGACAAGGTTTACACATATGAGAACTGGGCTGACATGATGACCAAGGCCATACCAACTAAGAAATTTGATGATTGTTGTGATGGTGCTGGTATGAAAGTGCTTTCTGATTAAGTCGAGAAGGGGGAGATTTATTGGGTTTTCCCTCCCAATTTATTGGAATTCTCAACAAATATTGTTGAAAGGTGTATAGACACATCAAAT
Organism: Allium sativum; assembly: GCA_030737875.1. Classification (NCBI taxonomy): domain Eukaryota; kingdom Viridiplantae; phylum Streptophyta; class Magnoliopsida; order Asparagales; family Amaryllidaceae; genus Allium; species Allium sativum. Next base: position 193,579,134 of record CM060910.1, on the reverse strand, counting down.
TCTATGCATATTTATTGCAATTCAATTGGAAACATTATTTCCAAGATGAAGTTTGAAAGCCACAACATGCATTGTGAGAGAATCTATGAAAACCCAATGGAAACATTATTTCCAAGGAAGAAGTTTGAAAGCCACATTGTGAGAGAACCTTTTGTATTCCACACTTATATATATGAGTGTGAGAGAGTGTGTGAAATATATATATATATATATATATATATATAGAAATACACAAAAAGAGAGATAGCTTGAGAAGTCCTTATCCTCAAGCTTGAGTGAGCCACTAAATGTGAGATATATACAAAAATAGAAAACCATCCAATATTTGTGGTGAGTTCTTGTAATCCTACTGTCTTATAGTGGAAGAATTGGACTTCTAGTCCCGCGGTTTTTCCCTCATTGGGTTTTCCGCGTAAACAAAAATCTCTTGTGTTACTACTTGTTATTTTCATCTATCTGTCAATTGTTTTACTGCACTTCACTTCTAAGCTTATCTACACAGAGGAAATTATAAAGTTTTAACTCAACAGGAATGGAATGTCAAACATTTTAACTTAACTAAAATGATTTTATCCTTCTGTGGATGGAAGCTGGTCAATGCCTAAGGCTGACACTTTCCCCTGCATAATGTCATGAAGAGTATAAAAAGGTTCCTTTCAAAAAATAAAAATGAAAGTACACATTGCATACCTTTATCGCATCCAATCTTTTGAAAATAGGAGCATTTTTCAGCAAATCGGGCATGATAATGGACCATCAATACATTAAAACTTTGACAGCATGTCACAAATACTAAAATGCATTACTGTAGGTGATTAAAAATAAAGATACGTAGTAAACTCACCTAACTTTGCCACCTCTAATAAAAACATGCTCAAGTTGCGACACTTCCCCATCCCGCAAAATAAATGATAAATTCATTGGGTAGACAAAAACCTTGACAAAAAAAAAGATATTACTAAGAAATTTACATATGTCCACGGTTGTAGAATAACCATGTTTTGAGGACACTATGATGGGTGACACGCAACATATAACATGAGAGGCACATGGTTTCCTTGGAATACATAGATTCCTCTTACGTGGTATGGTTATATGTTTCGACGAAACACCAAGATTCAAGTCTTTCCCTTTTAGTATCAGTATGGAACAAAACAAAACAAAAACTCCACTTCTATTAAAAAACCACTGGACCAAAAAGTGAGTGAAATGTCAACAAAATATACAGGCAAGTAAACTAAAAAAAATGAACAAATCCTAGACACATGAAACAAAAAGGCAAAACAGTATTTTTTTTAACCTCCTGAGATGTATTATTCCTAAAGGATCCATGCTTTCATTAATTTCAAATTCTCAATCAAGGCTATCATCTTCTAGTTGTTCTTTTGAGGAGCCAATGCAGTTGTTTTACTCTTTAATCATGAATTGTCATTTGACCCACTGCATGTATGATGTCTTAGTATTAACCTTAGGTCAAGTATTATGTAATGAATTATAAAAGTTGAAAAAAAGAAGATTGGATGGCATACACATAAAAAATTGTGCTTACATGAAGCTAAGGATTCTGCTTCCAGGCCTTTGTCAGTACATGGCACATACTCTAGGTTGCTCATTGCTACTTGAATTTCATCCCAACATGAGCATTGGCCAAACTGGTTAAAACAGCACAACGTATGAACAACACGATATACATATTTTTAGGTCGCTGCATCTATACAAAGTTGGCAAAAAACTGATTTTGTTTACCACTGCCAGGAATCATTACTCACCAACAGAATAACATTTAGTCAATTAGCATTTAACATACATTCAATTTGTTCCTTGATCAGCTGAAATATGAGTTAAGATTTTGGATGAGCGAAGGAAGAGCAAATGAAGAAGATTCCTTAACGGTATATATAAGGGGTATAATGGGAAAGGAGAGGGTGTAGGTAAAGTAAAAAAGGGTGCATATTTTTTATAACAGCTCTCAGTGTATGAAAAGTAAAATTAGGTGTAGAAATAGAATTAGCCTATCAAAAATGTGTGCAATATTATTTTGTTTCTCTTATGTCCATCATTTGGTTACTGAAGTCATCTGCGTGCAATATTATTTTGTTTGCCTTCACCAAAAGCATGTTGGACTACTAAACAAATGCAAATTGGTTATAAAAATGTTGCATAATCATAACCAGTGTTGTGTATAGTACCAGATTGTGAATCGGAAGGAAAAACACAATTAGATTGCGGTGAACGGCAATTAAAAATATGATCAATTCACAAAGACGAAAAAATTAAATAAAAAAATAGTTAGGTTATTAAGGACACAAGTACTTAAAAAAAAATACATAGCGCAACGAACACCATGTTTTGCACTATGCATGATTTGTACAGTTTTTAGTTTGCAGAGCAGTAACATTCAAGTACATATTATAACAGAGTTCATAAAAATTAAAAAGGCATATAAGGACGTAATTCTAGGAAAAAACTATTACTATGCAACCTTTACAGATTTGCATATGTCTTCATGAGTCAGCTCGAATGTTGGTGCGTACCCTAAATCTGCAATAGTAAATTAAATATATTCACTTTATACATATGAATAAGATTGGCATAATACAAAATAATAATAACTACTCATGAAAACAAACCTGTAACAAAGTTATTAGATATCCAATTAGTTGGTTGGCAGATGGACAAAGGTTCCACTTGATCTGCAAAACAGACTTTAACAGGTTAAAATAATATATGAGAAAAGAAGAAAATAATGTTAAATAAAAAGGGATGAGACAATGGTATATTCTCAAGTGGGTATAGAAGAGTATAGTTAAATACTCACGTAGGTGGTTTGTTATCAAATAGGGAAGCAATAAGGCATTGGCGAATGAGGGTAAAAGGGACATCATATGATTACAAAACTTTAACATAAATATAGCAGAATCAGTAGAGTATGGTTTTATAATTTTACGCTGATGAAATAAGCAGATTTAGTACAATAGATTGAGTAAAATAATGCTTATCATACGACAAACAATGAACAAAATAAGGAAAAATAGATTGTTAGCCAGGCGTGAAGTAAAAAGAGCACGAAAGGTAAAATATGATGAAATGCAGTAGTAATCATATGCAGGTAAAAGGTACATCATATAATTACAATGCTTTAACACAGATATAACATAATCAATGGAATACACTTTTATTGTTATATACTGATGGAATAAGTAGATTTAGTACAATAGACTGAGTAAAATAATGGTTATCATATGACAAATAATGAAAAATATATATAGATAGTTAGCCAAGCGTGAGTAAGAAACAACACATAAGATTTAATATAACGAAAAGCAGTAGGAATCATAATTTGGAAGCGGAGAAGAATGAAAAGGATGCAGTTGCGGGTTTTGATTTGCACGATTGGAAAACATGCAGAGTTAAAGAATTTATGCTGGTGGTTGTAAAACAGAAAAAGTAAACACCACCTGATAATTTAAGAGGAATTCTATATTTTAGTGATAGTGAAGAAACATATTGTTGTAGTTACTATTGCTACCGTACCTCGGATGACTGGAAGTTCAATTAATCCTCTCTTTCATGCTACTTATCTATACTATATTATAATTATTGAGTTTGCAACCGAGCTCTTACAAGCCACCGTGAATTTTCAACACTATGTAAAGTTGGACCGTCTCATTCTCCCTTTCCTCAATTTCTCTTCACAAACCCAGCAACCGTGAATTTTCTACTCTATAAAGCTGAACCATCTCATTCTCCCTTTCCTCAATTTCTCTTCACAAACCCTGCCGCCTATCGGACCCCTTTGCATTTTCCTTCCTCTCATCTCAACCCCGTTCTCTTCTCTTCCCCAACGAGTCATGTCCATTCTGCCTTCCCCCATCCACGTAACGCATCATCCACCTGTTCCCGTCTCCATCTTCCACTGCTACCTGTTTTCAATCGGCGGTAGGTGCCCTGCCAAAGCACGACGGTTCTTTCCATAATATCAGATGCAACCCCTAAACCGCAGATCGAACCGCTTAATCAGACCACATCCAACCTTCTTTTCCTGAAATTTTCTTCGTAAAAATTTATCTACCCAAAACCTTAAACCCTAGATGTTAAATTTTTAGCTCAGCAGCCAATAACCCTCTTCAGGCGCCACCTCCAGCTTCAGTTCTAAAGATCTTGTGCTTAATTATGGTGGACTGGACCCTGGTAACAATTTTCGGATTTATGAGTAATTATGTCTATAATAGGATGTTAAATTAATTAAATATATGGTGAATTGGTATGGTTCCTTCTATTAGTCCACATTCCAGGGTCAAACTGAAACTAAATAAGTGGAGCAATAACTTCTCCAAATCTTTAGGTACATGTTTTATTTTTGATTGTTTTTTACGTTTTCATTTCGTGTACTGGATGCTCCATCATAGTATTCTATATTTCTGCTCCATGTTTATGTTTTCGTGGATTTTTATTTATTTACAGTCATTCCTTAGACACAACTATTGTTTTGCAACTGAGTTAGAAATGTAGTTTCCTTTTTCTACATTTCATTAAGAATATTTCATAGTTTATTTTTGTAATAAATCAAACGATTTGTCTTTTTTTATAATAATTTTCTGCTGAAAGAAACATGTCTTCTTCCTATGTATCAACATGCATCAATTTAGTGTGTTGCTAAGGGCACCCCACTGGTTGCTAGGGGCTACCAGCGGGGTGTTCAGTCGACAGTTAACCGCCCGCCAAACAGAGGTTTGGACGGCGGTTGTCCACCGACCGAGCCTTGGTCGGTGGACAACCGCCGACTAAACGCTTGTTTGGCCGGCGGTTAACCGCCGACCAAAGGGCACGGCGGTAGCCCCTAGTAGAAACTGCGGTGCCCTTAGCAACACACTCAATTTAGGCGCATTCACTCTCAAGTATTTGGGATCTATAATTGTCCGACACACATGCACTACTTACACTCACAATTAAATTATTTGACGATCATATGTGATGATAACAGTTAAATAATAAATACAGAAATTTATCATTTTCAGCCACTAAATCCGCACTCGCAACCAGAGTTAAACTTAGCATATGACTGGCAAGTATTATAATGTACATAAGTTGGTTGAGGAAGTGCTTGACAAAACGGTAATTCATGCTCTCAACTCGCAATTCATCAGATTTGTAAAACTGAATTTTATATATAGTAATCTTGGTTTCTCAACTGTTATTTCTGACCATATTTCCATTATTTTCTGTTTATGAAAGTTTCTTTAACACTCAGACGTTTAGCTGTTTCATTTTTTTAGTACAAAATTGCAGTATTTGATGTACAGGATTGAATGTGGAGACCATCATGTGCAGTTTTTGCAAATAAGGATAAATAAAAAGGAGCCTACGTAGTCTGAGTTGAAGAGGTGTGAACCTTGGTACAGGTTATTTGATATATGTTTTTATTTCAAAATAAAAAATTGAATTGTTGATGTGGTGTTGTTAAATTTCAGAGTTCAGTTTTTTTTGTTTTTGTTTTTGGAGAAAGATGTATTTTGGTTTTGCATTTCATTTTCAAATTAATAAAAAAAACATCCACCTCGGCTACCATGCACAAAGGAAAGACAGTGACTATTTTATATTGGTTATAAACACTATATTTCACAAAGTAAATCTATGAAATATTGAAAATGATAAATTTCGTGCTTTTATGCATTCCTCTTTTGATATTTGCTTTCAAAAAGTTGGACTTTTTTTTCAAATTGTTTCCTTTATTTTAACGTTGCCGCTAAGATCAAAACGCTTTCTTCAAAACAAAAGTCAGTTGTTTGGTACTAGTACACTCACATGATTTGATGAAGCATTTTTTTCTTACAATAAATAGCATAGAGGTTTCTCTTTTACATATCAATCCAATAGAGAGCAATTTTTAAGCAACCGCTTTTGGTGACTCGAATGGATAACAATTGTTAATTTTGTTCATAATTACAAATGCTTAAAGTTATGAATCTCAGTATTGTTAGTTAATTTCTTTTCTATATATATTTGTTCAATTACATAATAAACACCACTATTTGTGAATATATATGCATTATTTAGCATTTTAAGATAATTTCATTTTTGATGATGTAGAATTACTTATTTATGGATAGGAAGAAGGTCAAAACGGATTTCCGCTAAAGTCGATAAACTATTTTGTGTGAAAATATCCTTCGTGTAATGCAAGTATGTGTTTAGCTTTAAAAGTTTTCTGTCAAAGAAATTATACTTCACTATTATAATATTTTTTTGTACTTAAGATTGTGAATATGAAGGGTTATATTCTGTAACGACCCGTATTCTACGCATCATAAGATCGTAGAATATTTATTTCTTTCACATACGAAGTCGTATGGTCATGTAACTTTGGGGGACGACTATTGGGGTCATTTCCCATGTTCATGATTTTTCCCGATTTTTAGATGACCATTTTACCCCTAGTTAGCACTGTTTTGGCCATAACTTTCGACTGGAAAGGAATTTTGACCTGAAACCACTTCCATTGGCTCCGGATGATGGTTTCTCTTTCCGTAGAGTGGTCACATTAGCCAAACGGACTCACCGTTTGGGAGATATGACTGAAACAAGTTTCAGATGGTGAAAAACAGCTTAATTGGGCTTAACCGGGTGATTAGCAGCTAGGCCCAGAGGGGAATTTCGGGTTTAGAGGTATAGGAAGACTGATTAGGGTTAGGTTATCACTTTCATTTCAGTTTTGAGCCGCCACAAACCTTCTTGAGACCATAGTAATGACTTCCATCCTCTAAAACCACTCCAAAACACATTTTTAGTGAAAATTAAGCCTAACTACATCAAAACAAGGCCAAGTAGCAACAAAGCAAGGTTGGAGCTGCTGCTATACATAGGAATTCGACCCAAACAGAGACTATTTCAGATTTGGTGTTTCATTTGTGGCCAAGGTGAGTGATTTGCATAGTTTTTGCACTAATTACGGTAATTAAGGGTAATTAGTGAAGATTAGCGAATTTATACGTAAATAAATTCTGGAAAAATTCTTAACATTCTAAAATAATGTTTTAAGGCTCTGTTAGAAATTTGGGTTAATTTCGATGTGTTTTGCTAATTGTATGCTTAAACATGATTAAGAGGGATTATAGGAAAATGTGAAGTTTTAGTCACTTTTGATCCATTTTGATTCATTTGAATTGTTGTTTGCTGTTTGTGGTTGCTATTACATGTTGCCATGACTCTATGGTATGTTTTATGATTGATTAGAATAGTTAAATTGGTCGAAAACGTCGTCGAATGGCGTAGAAAGCTCGCTGGAAAGTTGCAGAAATGTGCAGGTTCCTAACCGGTTCGGATCGGATGAGGCTCGGATCGGATATGTGAACTGGGCAAGAAAACCGACCCGAACTGGAGTTTGACACCTAGGAGACTTGGCGAGAAGGAAGGCCGTTTACTTAGAGTTGGAGTGGACAAGGGGATCGGATCGGAAGTAAACATTTGGGAAAACTAGCAAGAGGGAAGGCCACGCGGATCAGATGGCAAGGAGGGATGGGATCGGAATACGTGAAGAAATGAGGGAGTGGATCAGAGCACTGGAAGGAAGGACCCCCCGACCCGACCCGGAGGAGGACACCGACCCGACCCGAAGTGGAGTACCCGACCCGAACCGAATGGAAAGATGACAAGGAAGGAGGACCGAACCGAACCGACGAGGGTAATGACCACCGAACCGAACCGTATTCTAGGGCTGCTACTGCACGACAACTCTTCTGAAGACCCACTCCAATTCGATCAAAACCCGAGATGCAAAGGAAGTCCAAATGAGGAGCTTTGACTCAGGATCCAGCTGGGAACCAATGAGTGGGCTTCATGATTGGGCTTTGCTGCGGAACGCGTGCCAAGGGGTTATCGACGTCTATAGCTTTGGACCACTATGGTAGGAGGTACGAAGGCGGATTCAGGGCCATTATGGCATCGGTAGAACCAAGGGCTATGATCAATGAAATGGGTCATTGAAATGTTTGGTCATGACTCCATATGTTTAGCTTGGTCACAGCAGGGTTTCTACGAGTCGGGATCCGTCGTTACCTCAATTTGTCTAGTGTTCTAAAGTGGTAGATATCATATGCTTTACGCACTGAGTGAGAGATGTGAGGATGGTTGCTATGGTTGAGTTGTTTGCTATCATTATGACATGCACACCCCACCCCCGTATCCTTACACCCTTTATTATGGCACCCTAGAGTATTGTACGGTATGTGGTACTAACTCTTTGGTTGTAGGTCCAGGTTCAGGTATGGTTTAGTATACCTGTTATTATTCTGTTTAGATGCTTATCGCTCATACCAGGCTTTATGTCTGACCCAGAGTTTTATGTCTCCTCTTATTACTCTGGGTGCTCACACGAGCAGACTAGAGACAGGTTAGCTGGTGATGCACGGGTAGATGATTCGGAGACGAGCAGGAGGCTTCCACGTAATATATATAGTATTCTCCCTGTGTTGTTGAAGATCACTGCTTGGGCATTGGTGGTGTATCTTCTACCTTGGTTTTCTTTTGTTAGAGACAGAAAATTTGGAAAGTTGTAATAAGCTGTATTTGGATTTCCGCTGCTCTGATGTTGACATTGATTATTAGTTATCAGCTTATGCACTGTCTCGCCTGTTTTATGTCAAGTATGTTATTATTATATTTTATTCCATGCGCTGTGAGACATTCTACAGGTTCCTTGATTAGTTCATTCTTTTCTTTCCTTTCTCCTGACGACCGTCCCGTGCTAGTTGGGCATGTGTACAGCGCACTTTCAGAGGAAATGCAGGCTGGTGCGGGGCGGGCCGTCACACTTGGTATCAGAGCTCTAGGTTGCGTAGTTAACCTAGGGAAGCTATCGGGGAGAGATAATATACGTATACGAGAGAGCGTATTTGTGATTACTTTGGTTTTAAAAGCTATATATATATGTACTATTAGTAGTATAAGAATGAAGTCGTACTGCACTAGCACCACTATGGAGTCGTTAATCGTTTTCTTTTTCAAATTGACGATGAGCCGATATACTAGAGGTGCTGGTATGGGAGCCAATAATGGGAATGCTACTGACATGAGGACGATGTTTACTGACCTCATGAGAGAGACGCTTAGAGATGTACAAAGGGCAGCTCCCAATGGTGGAAATGGTGGTGGTCCAATAGTGCAGGCGCCGAGGGTCGACTTCGCCAAGTTGAATAAGGATTATACTAGCCTTGGTGGGAAGTCGTTTCACGGAATGGAATCGGCCACGGATGTTCAAGATTGGTTGGGTAGTTGCGAACGTATCTTCGAGGATTTGGGTATCGAGGATGCGATGAAGAGAAAGCTAGCGTCCCGTCAGCTGTAAGGGCGGGCAATGAATTGGTGGAATGCTATAAAGGCAGCTACTCCCGAAGATCAGATTACTTGGGAGCAGTTTAATGCTCGCTTTAGCGAGAAGTTCATTCCAGCTGCTCAGAAGTCAGTGCTGTTTAAGAAATTCTTGGAGCTCAAGCAGAACGACAGAGCAGTCTTGGAGTATATTGCTGAATTTGACACTTTGTCGAAATATGGGTTATCTCTTATCGATACTGCCGAGAAGAAGAATGAGAAATTCATAACCGGTTTGGACCAGTACTTGGGGGAAAGACTTATTAACCACATCGATGAGTCGTTTGAGTCGATTGTAGGGAAAGCATTGAGGTCAGAAAGTCTCTACCCTAAGCCGAAGACTGAGGTTGCATCCGCAGATGAGCCAAAGCCACAAGCAAGTGGTGGAGGCAAGGGTGGTTCCCAGAATAAGAGAAAGCAGAATCAGACTAAAGATGGCCAGAAGAAAAGGAATAAGCAAGATGTGGAGTGCTTCAGCTGTGGTAAGAAGGGCCATTATGCTAGTAATTGTCGGGCCAAGCCAGCGGATAGGAAGTGCTTCAACTGTGGCCAAATGGGACATCACAAGGACAAGTGTCCACAACCCCCTAAGGAAAAGCAAATGGTGAAAGCCTACGCTCTTAATGCTATTCCTTCTTCGTCGAATGCCCCAACTGCGGCGGAGAAGGGAAAGAATGTCGTCATTCAAGGTATGCTTTCTGTTTACGATGTTCCTGTTAGAGTTTTGTTTGATACCGGAGCTTCCAGTTCTTTCATATCTAGTGACCTGGTAGATAGGTTGGGATTGGAGCCCGAGATTGTCGATAGACCTTTAGTAGTGACGAACCCGATTGGTGGTTCGACTAGCCTTAGCATGATTTGTCGCAATGTGGTCTTATCGAGTTATGGATGCATGTTTGTTTGTGATTGCTTTGTTTTGGGCTTTACTGGGTTTGGCATTATTTTGGGAGTAGATTGGCTCCAAAGATACGGGGTGGTGGTAGACTGTGAGGGCTTGTTGGTGACAGCTAGAGCGGATGATGGGCGGAGGATAGTGTTTGGTGGTCTACCCAGTAAGGGGGTATTGGCTAGTTTTCTAAACTCCCTCGACATTCCGCATAGTGAGTTGTCAGGTTTGCCCGTGGTTGGCCAGTATCTGGATGTTTTCGAAGAAGTGACCGGACTTCCACCACACCGAGAGATTGAGTTTCGTATTGATTTGGTAAAGGATGCCAGGCCTATAGTGATGCCACTTCGTCGTATGGCACCAAGATAGCAGCGAGAGCTCGAGGTGCAAGTCAGCGATCTTTTGAAGAAGGGATTTATCAGAAGGAGTGTTTCTGAATGGGGAGCACCAGTTGTGTTTGCTACCAAGGCGGATGGTTCCCTTCGTTTGTGTGTAGACTACCGCGAGTTGAATAAAGTGACGAGGAAGAACAAGTATCCTCTACCGCGGATAGATGGTTTGTTCGATCAGTTGAGTGGCGCGAGAGTATTTTCTCAGTTGGATCTCGCGACAGGTTTTCATCAGCTTAGAGTGGAAGTTGAGAGTATAGCTAAAACGGCATTTCGAACGCCGTCTGGATTTTATGAATGGTTGGTTATGCCATTTGGGCTGACCAATGCCCCAGCATATTTTGTGGATCTTATGAATAGGGTATTCAGAGATCAGTTGAATAAGTTTGTCCTTGTGTTCGTCGATGATATTTTGGTCTATTAGAAGACGGAGGAAGAACACAAGGAACATTTAAGAGTAGTGATGGAGGTGTTGAGAAAACACCAATTGAAAGCAAAGTTTTCTTAGTGTCACTTCTGGAAGAGGGAAGTGAGGTTCTTGGGCCATGTTGTATCAGAGAATGGTATTGCCGTGGACCCGGCAAAGGTGGCTACGGTACAGGATTGGCCTACGCCCAAGAATGCAACATATGTAAGAAGTTTCTTGGGATTAGCTGGATATTATCGTAAGTTTATCCAAGGTTTCTCCAAGACAGCAGCACCATTGACCCAGTTAACCAGGAAGAATCAAGCTTTTGTCTGGGATGAAAGGTGCGAGAATGCATTCAAAAGTCTAAAGGACAAGTTGACAAGCGCACCAGTGTTAGTCATTCCTAAGGGGGATGAAGAGATGACGGTATACACGGACGCCTGTGGTACCGGACTGGGTGCTGTATTGATGCAAGGCGGTAGGGTTGTAGCTTACGCAAGTCGGCAATTGAAACCGCACGAGAGAAGATACCCTACCCATGATTTAGAATTGGCAGCGATCGTGTTCGCGTTAAAGATGTGGAGACACTATGTCTTGGGAGAAAGATTTGAGTTGTTTACAGATCATAAGTCGTTAAATTATCTCTTCTCTCAGAAAGATCTGAATCTCCGTCAGCAGAGATGGTTAGAGTTCTTAGCTTCCTATGATTTTGACATCGCATACACACCAGGAAAGGGCAATGCGGTGGCTGATGCATTGAGTAGAAGACATGCTAGCTTAGGGGCTATGTTCCTTGAATGGAAGCAACTGGAGTTTATCGCGGGGTTTGATTTCAGACCAAAGTGCGAATTGAATCCAGAAATGTTAGCAAGTTTGACGATCAGACCCACTTTGATTGAGCGGATCGGCTCTAGTCAGAGGGACGATCCCAACCTATTGGAAATCATCTCCAAGTTAGAGATGGGTATCGATGAGGAGATGAACAAGTATGGGCTTGATCGAGATAGATGGCTTAGAAAGAATGGAAAGCTTGTTGTACCCAATGTCGATGGATTGAGGGATGAAGTGCTTAGAGAATGTCATCACTCAAAGCTGACTATACACCCCGGTGGTAATAAGATGTATAGAGACATGAAACAGACTTACTACTGGGAAGGAATGAAAAGAGACGTTGGGAAGTTTATATCCAAATGCATGAATTGCCAGCTAGTTAAAGCCGAGCAAAAGAAGCCTAGTGGTTTGTTACAGCCCTTAGAAATTCCCGAATGGAAATGGGAGCAAGTCTCGATGGATTTCATCGATGGTTTACCAAGGACTAGATCGGGATATGACAGCATTTGGGTAATCGTGGATCGACTGACTAAAAGTGCAAGGTTTATACCAGTCAAATCGACCAGAACGGCAGCTAAGTTAGCAGAATTGTATATGAAGGGGGTAGTGAGATTTCATGGAGTACCTAAAAGCATTGTGAGCGACCGAGACCCATTGTTCACTAGTGGGTTTTGGAAGAGCTTACAAGAGGCTCTAGGGTCAGAGTTACATCTCAGTACCGCATATCATCCTCAGACCGACGGTCAGACGGAGAGGGTGAACCGTATTTTGGAAGATCTCTTGAGAGCATGTATATTGGATTTCGGTGGATCATGGGATGACCATTTGCATCTAGTAGAGTTTGCATATAATAATAGCTACCAATCCAGTATCGGTATGGCTCTATTTGAAGCTTTGTACGGAAGACCGTGCAACTCACCATCATGTTGGATAGAGACTGGCGAGAAGTTTATGCTTGGACCAGATGTGGTGAGGGAAACTTCAGATAAAATTAAGATCATTCAACAACGAATGAAGGCTGCCCAAGATAGGCAGAGGAGTTATGCTGATAAGAGGAGAAGAGACTTAAAATTCTCCGTTGGCGACTTGGTGTTTGTCAAGATTTCTCCGTTGAAGAGCGTAATACGATTTGGCAGGAGAGGCAAGTTGGCACCAAGATTTGTTGGCCCATTCCCTGTTCTTGAGCTAGTCGGTAATTTGGCATATAGAATTGACTTACCGGAGAAGATGGCGGGAGTTCACAACGTATTTCATGTTTCCCAACTAAGGAAGTTCGTTCACGACTCAGATATGACTATTTCACCTGATCAGTTAGAGGACTTCGAAGTAGAACCCGAGGCGGTTGGGAACCGCAAGCCGACCCGTATTGTCGAGCACGACATGAAGCAACTTCGAAGGAAGGCGGTGAAGCTAGTCAAGGTACAGTGGAGCGAGGACGAGAGTGATTGTACTTGGGAGACAGAGGAGGACATTAGGAAGACATACCCAGAACTCTTTGCCTGGTAAGATTTTGACTTCGATTTAGTTTTCCGCATGCTAGGATAGGCTTGTTTGCTTGTTTTGCATGTTTGATTGTTGTACGTGGTTGTTAGGCATGCGGGATCCTTTGTATGTTTTGGGTTAAGGAATTTCAGGGACGAAATTTCTTAAGGGGGGGAGAGTGTAACGACCCGTATTCTACGCATCATAAGATCGTAGAATATTTCTTTCTTTCACATACGAAGTCGTATGGTCATGTAACTTTGGGGGACGACTATTGGGGTCATTTCCCATGTTCATGATTTTTCCCGATTTTTAAATGACCATTTTACCCATAGTTGGCACTGTTTTGGCCATAACTTTCGACTGGAAAGGAATTTTGACCTGAAACCACTTCCATTGGCTCCGGATGATGGTTTCTCTTTCCATAGAGTGGTCACATTAGCCAAACGGACTCACCGTTTGGGAGATATGACTGAAACAAGTTTCAGATGGTGAAAAACAGCTTAATTGGGCTTAACCGGGTGATTAGCTGCTAGGCCCAGAGGGGAATTTCGGGTTTAGAGGTATAGGAAGACTGATTAGGGTTAGGTTATCACTTTCATTTCAGTTTTGAGCCGCCACAAACCTTCTTGAGACCTTAGTAATGGCTTCCATCCTCTAAAACCACTCCAAAACACATTTTTAGTGAAAATTAAGCCTAACTACATCAAAACAAGGCCAAGTAGCAACAAAGCAAGGTTGGAGCTGCTGCTATACATAGGAATTCGACCCAAACAGAGAGTATTTCAGATTTTGTGTTTCATTTGTGGCCAAAGTGAGTGATTTGCATAGTTTTTGCACTAATTATGGTAATTAAGGGTAATTAGTGAAGATTAGCGAATTTATACGTAAATAAATTCTGGAAAAATTCTTAAAATTCTAAAATAATGTTTTAAGGCTCTGTTAGAAATTTGGGTTAATTTCGATGTGTTTTGCTAATTGTATGCTTAAACATGATTAAGAGGGATTATAGGAAAATGTGAAGTTTTAGTCACTTTTGATCCATTTTGATTCATTTGAATTGTTGTTTGCTGTTTGTGGTTGCTATTACATATTGCTATGACTCTATGGTATGTTTTATGATTGATTAGAATAGTTAAATTGGTCGAAAACGTCGTCGAATGGCGTAGAAAGCTCGCTGGAAAGTTGCAGAAATGTGCAGGTTCCTAACCGGTTCGGATCGGATGAGGCTCGGACCGGATATGTGAACTGGGCAAGAAAACCGACCCGAACTGGAGTTTGACACCTAGGAGACTTAGCGAGAAGGAAGGCCGTTTAGTTAGAGTTGGAGTGGACAAGGGGATCGGAAGTAAACATTTGGGAAAACTAGCAAGAGGGAAGGCCACGCGGATCAGATGGCAAGGAGGGATCGGATCGGAATACGTGAAGAAATGAGGGAGCGGATCAGAGCACTGGAAGGAAGGACCCCCGACCCGACCCGGAGGAGGACACCGACCCGACCCGAAGTGGAGTACCCGACCCGAACCGAATGGAAAGATGACAAGGAAGGAGGACCGAACCGAACCGACGAGGGTAATGACCACCGAACCGAACCGTATTCTAGGGCTGCTACTGCACGACAACTCTTCTAAAGACCCACTCCAATTCGATCAAAACACGAGATGCAAAGGAAGTCCTAATGAGGAGCTTTGACTCAGGATCCAGCTGGGAACCAATGAGTGGGCTTCATGATTGGGCTTTGCTGCAGAACGCGTGCCAAGGGGTTATCGACGTCTATAGCTTTGGACCACTATGGTAGGAGGTACGAAGGCGGATTCAGGGCCATTATGGCATCGGTAGAACCAAGGGCTATGATCAATGAAATTGGTCATTGAAATGTTTGGTCATGACTCCATATGTTTAGCTTGGTCACAACATGGTTTCTACGAGTCGGGATCCGTCGTTACCTCAATTTGTCTAGTGTTCTAAAGTGGTAGATATCGTATGCTTTACGCACTGAGTGAGAGATGTGAGGATGGTTGCTATGGTTGAGTTGTTTGCTATCATTATGACATGCACACCCCACCCCCGTATCCTTACACCCTTTATTATGGCACTCTAGAGTATTGTACGGTATGTGGTACTAACTCTTTGGTTGCAGGTCCAGGTTCAGGTATGGTTTAGTATACCTGTTGTTATTCTGTTTAGATGCTTATCGCTCATACCAGGCTTTATGTCTGACCCAGAGTTTTATGTCTCCTCTTATTACTCTGGGTGCTCACACGAGCAGACTAGAGACAGGTTAGCTGGTGATGCACGTGTAGATGATCCGGAGACGAGCAGGAGGCTTCCACGTAATATATATAGTATTCTCCCTGTGTTGTTGAAGATCACTGCTTGGGCATTGGTGGTGTATCTTCTACCTTGGTTTTCTTTTGTTAGAGACAGAAAATTTGGAAAGTTGTAATAAGCTGTATTTGGATTTCCGCTGCTCTGATGTTGACATTGATTATTAGTTATCAGCTTATGCACTGTCTCGCCTGTTTTATGTCAAGTATGTTATTATTATATTTTATTCTATGCGCTGTGAGACATTCTACAGGTTCCTTGATTAGTTCATTCTCTTCTTTCCTTTCCCCTGACGACCGTCCCGTGCTAGTTGGGCATGTGTATAGCGCACTTTCGGAGGAAATGCAGGCTGGTGCGGGGCGGGCCGTCACATATTCTGCACCATGTTATTCCAGGGAAAACAAATTGCAATTTATTTATTTTAGCAAATAGTGACTTAGATCCAGTGAACATAGAGTACATGTGATATTGGCTCTCTCAACTATAAGAAAAAATTTCATATCAAAATGTCAGGTAGCGCTACAAAAAACATAATATGCATAAAAAGTTGTTTTTAAGCCATGAACATACTTTTTCATAGTACTAAGGTGAGATAAAAGTTTATCATCAGCGGGAACATATTGCCTCACCTGTTTTTTCATGTATATATATATATATATATAATATTATGTGTTTGTGTGTTTATATAATGCAACCTATTATTATTTCTATTACATACGTATTACATTATCATATTTGTGTCTATGTAATTATTTGTACTCTCTATGCATTTAGGTCTCCCAGCAGTTCTTCCGTAAGATGGTGGTTGATAGCCAAGCTTTAATCAAGGGTATCTTCTTCCACTGATAATGGTAAGGAAGAATTATTTATCATGCTCCTTTTGATTGACATGTGTTATGTTATTTTTACATATTAAGAATGTAACAACCCGAATTTTAACAACGTGTTAAGACAAGAATCAAGACAGAATTAAATGTTAAATTCTGAATCAGGGAAAACGGGTTGTGCCATTGCGTTCGTCTCGGAAAAATACGCGAAATAGAGTCCGAAATTTCGTAAATCGGAGTCCGTATGACCAAGATATGGCCTCACAAAGTTTCATGAAAAGTTCAAATTGGAAAACAGATTCAAATTTTCAGAATTCAGAGTAGGCGGGAAAAATCCCGCCCAGGTAGGTCGATAGGGGGGTCGACACTAGGGTCGACCTCCCCCCCAACCAGGTCGACACTAGAGTCGACCTGGGGGTCGACCTGGGTGTCGACCTCCCTGGTCGGCCAGGTCGGCCTGGTGCACCTGTTTTGCTGTTTGGCTCGGTTTGGAGGCTTGTGACGAATTTCAGTGGTTCAGATCTATCCTAGGGTTTATCCTACGGCCTAAACTAGTCCTAATCTCTATAAAAAGACCCCTAAGCCTACCCTAAACCCTCACAAATCACTCATGCCACGAAGTGCTGCCCAAATGCCAAGTGATCATGGCCTCCATCTCCAACTCCAAGAGCTTATGCATTCAAATCGGATCCGAATCAAAGGTGCTTGCTTGCTACATCAAATCAAGGGAGTGGATCAACGTTGCTAGGCCAATTTCATGATGATTCTTCAACAAAGGAGCCACCTTTCTTCGTCAAAACGATTCATGCTCCTAGCCCTCTTGCCACGCTATGTAAGTTCTAGCTACTTCGAGATGTTAACGGTAGTTTAATCATGGCATGGAATAAAATGTGGTTAAACATGAATGCTATAACCTATGCTAGCCTAGTTTGCTCCTGTATCATGAACATATGACTTTGGGTTATGTTTTAGCGACTAAACCATGCTATTCATGTTGCATTGGACTTAGTTTGCCATGCAAGATTGGACCTTTACTTGTAGTATGATAGCATGAACACTTAGAGCCACTTTGACTTGTGAAATAGTTGCATAAATTGGACTTCGGGGCTTATGCATGTAAATGAAACCAATCCTCTTATGATATCATGTTTATGTGTGGCCAAATCCCGTTATGACATCATGCATGTTTATGGCCAAATCCCGTTATGATAATATGTATGTTTGTGGCCAAGTTCCCTTATGATACTATGCATGTTTGTGGCCAAATTCCCTTATGATACTATGCATGTTTGTGGCCAATATGTTGGCATAATACCCTACTATGTGACTCGATTCCACTTGGGATGGAAATACGTTTGGGTAGCTTAGGAAAAACGTGGGTATGACATGAAAAACTTGATATGGGGTTTACATGAGAACATGACATTCATGATACATTCAAATATGGTCATGACACGTGGGGTAAACATGGGACTTGGAACTAGACACGGGGGTTGTAAGTGTAATATGACACTAGACCAAACATGAAAGTGGCCAACTCGAGGTTGGGTTGAGTTTGTAGCATAAATCTACCCGGACCCGCCCGGCTTAACTAGTGGCTACAAACAATAGGATCCAATGTGAGAAGTTGGTCATGTCGCGCTTAAGACCCGAGGTTAGACTAGGTTGTGGTGTAAAACTACCCGGACCCGCCCGGCTTAACTAGTAACCACAACAAGGTCTAATGTGAGAGGTTGAGAGTGCATTAATTAAATTAATGCCACATGATAAGGTTAAGTAAATTTGACTAATGACACTTAACCGATATGGCACGAATGGGTAGGTTAAGTGGGACCGGGCTTGATTTCTTAATGACACTTAACCATACAAGACAATTAGGGGATGGGGTTGAGTAATTTACGCTTAACTAATCCGACTTGGTAATTAGATGGGGTTAAGTAATTTAGACTTAACTAATCTAAACACGGTAATTAGATGGGGTTAAGTAACCTATACTTAACTAATCTAAACACGGTAATTCGATGGGGTTAAGTTAAACACTTAACCAATCTAAACTTGGTAATTCAATGAGGTTAAGCAACCAATACTTAACCAACTTAACATGATAATTTAATAGGGTTAAGTAACTTATAGTTAACCAATTATACATGATGATTTGATGAGGTTAAGTAACCTATACTTAACCAATCTAACATGTGGACTTGATAGGGTTAAGTCACAAGACCTTTTGAATATACTTGACCCTTGTAGTATGATTAGGGGATGAGGTTAAGCTAACCCATACTTAACCAATCCGGCTCGATGATCTGATGCGATTTAGATAATTTATGCTTGATCAATCTAACACGATAATCTGATAGGGTTAAGACAAACCAGTACTTTACCAATTTGACTTGATAGGGTTAAGTCATGCGCTTCTTGGTATACTTAACCAACTTGTAGGGCTAAGCCTCGAACTTAAATACTTAGCCAATCTTGACATGATTCGTAGGCGGGCTAAGTCATGAACGTGAATAACAACACTTAACCCAATAGACAAAACCCTAGTGAGAGGAACTAGGTAGAAAACCGTGGTTAATCAAGGGTAACGGGGAAAAGAAGCTAAGTGGTAAACCTTAGTTAAGTATAACTAAGTAATAATTCTTAGCCAAGGACATGGGACTAGTTCATGAATGGATGAGTAACCCGATATGGTAGGTCATTGCTTAAACACACGAGGAGGAGCGAATTATCCGACTTGGATAAAGGCTCCAACGAACTGGGTGACGAAGTGGTAGCGTCGGGGGACGTGAGGGTACCCTTGGTATCCCTCTGTGAGGTGGCAGGTGGTCCATGAAACCCGACCTCACAGAGGTTAAGGTCTGCGATAGAAGAGCCAAGAGTATGCCTTGGTTGCTATGCGAGCGACCTAAAGACTGGGATGGATTAGCGTGGAGTCGACGATACTTGATTTTGCCCTGGATAGCACGTCGCCGACTACCTACCATCTTTAGTCAATCGTGTACGAACGGAAAGGCAGAGAACTCCCAACAGACCATGTTCTTGCTATCGAGTCATGGGTGAGGTTGGCCCATAGGAAAGTGGGGCTATAGTGGGGCCGGGATGTAGTTCTCATACATGATTTTTCTTGGATTGCCTTTCAGTAGTTGAGGGAGGGGTCACGTGGGACCATAGCCACGGGTACAAAAACAGACCTTGATATCTGCATCTGCAGACGACTTAAAGCTCCCGACCGAGTTCCGTATTTCTTGATTTTCCCTGGCACGGAACTCGGATGGCACATTGAGGAACATGTGCGTCTAGACATGGAAAACGATTCACGATACATACGCGGGATATAGGGCGCGGTTGACGGGTGACATAATCCCTAGTGGCCCTAGGTGGTTGAACCCAAACCGAGACACGGAAACGTTCATTAGGTAGCATAATCCCTAGTGGTCCTAGGTGGCATAAATCCTAAGTGAACACGCGATAGTTCATGGTAAGAAAACATAACTTGATCAAGGGTAGTAGTCCAAAACAACTTCAAGGATAAAATGGTACTACGTTGAAGTGGTATAGATTTACATAGAAAAGCCCATACGGCCTAGGCAAGGGACTGAACTTATACATGGAAAGAAACATACGAGTTGGGAAAACCTACATATGCTATATATTAGGTTGACATGGGCCATTACATGACATTGGGCAAGGGACATTCATAGTTAACACATGACGCGGGTTGGGATACTAGTACGAGAGGTGCAGAGCAAATATACATGATAGAACCATGAGAAATATACATGATAGATACCGTGGGATGTTATACAGGATAGATAACTTGGGATATTATACTTGATAGAAACCTGACGATGTGATACCTTGATTTATCATGACACCGTAGTTTATCATGATATCTTAGTTTACCTTGCTACAGTAGTTCAGCCTGTTATCCTGGTTTAGTTTATCTATCTTGTCGTCAACCTTATGTTTACTTTCAGTTTATGCATGTCACGTTACCTTTACCTGTTTTTATACTGGAAGTAGATAGGACTTACCAGTCTTTATGACTGACCCCGTTTTGTTTTGCCTCTTTGTCTTCCGTTTCCCCCCCAGGTTTCAGGGAGGAAACACTGTTATCTAGTTCGGACTTCTTCTACTGCTTGAAGGTTATCACGCATGGCTTGGACTTTTCTTGGTTATGGCTACTTTACTGTTTTACTTGGGGAATAATTTATGAAATGGTTTTATGCTTCTTTACTATTGCAAGACAGGTTTTGATGTATTCTGATGTAAAAGGCTTTAAACCTTATTTTATAAGGTAATGAAATTTGTTTTACTTCCGCTGTTTTATATAGGTTCTGTCTTGTAATATTTCTGTGTATGTTTACCTCGATAATGCTTCACCAAACCTAGTGCATTCCCTTTGTGAGTGACCCTAGCGGAGGTGGGGTGTTACATTTGGTATCAGAGCAGAAGGTTACCAGACTGGGCAAAAGTTTTTTTTTTAAAAAAAAACCTTCTGAAACTATTTGAAAAACCGTTTACAAAGAAGCATTTTTCAAGAAAAGTTTTTAAAGGATATCCCCCAAAAGCTATTAGCACTATCCTTTGTTTCCTTGATTGAACCTCTTTTCCTTTCTTTCCTCCATCTGTAGTCACAGTAGTTTTAACTGCGACTAATCCTTGTCTAGCTACGTAAGTGTTTTCCCGTGCGATGGAGGAAGTTCTCGAGAGACCTGTTACCGAAGTTATAAGAAGGGATAATAAGAGCAAGGATAAAGGACACGAGCTTAAGAATAAGCAACTTGTTGGTATGGCTTGATCCACAATGGAAGATAAGGACAAGATCAGCGAGAGGGCAATTGTATGCTCTCATTTCTAGCGTACCTAAGAGGAATGGTACCGTTTCTGTTAAAGTCTTAGCCTTTCTTTTCTATCGTCCCGTCTAGACTTTGTTTTGATCATCACATCATTTAAGTCTACTTCGATAGTTAAGTCTCTGCACCTTAGTACTAGCATGGTAGAAGATCCCACTTTAGTCCCAAAATCTGGTTGGAGAGTCGGTCCATTTATTCATGACTTGTTGGATTTGAGAACGTCTATGCCAAGTGTTGAGATTAGAAGCAATGCTTCTATTGTTGAGCTATGGATGGATTCTAGGGGTAAAGTGGTTATCCAGTAAGGGATACCATTCTCGGTTTTGAAAAGAGGGTAGTCATACTCTTGGCTTGCTTTGGTAATACATTCGAAGTCTCGGGTAACCTTTTGGGTTCTGTCATTGTTAGTTACCTAGAATCTCTTGATGCATTTATCGGAAATCTCTGATCCAATCGAGTAACGTCCGCCAATAAGACGGATGGTCCATTCCACTTGAGCATGGGTTATAGGAACCACCCTAGTAAGTGCATGTGGTAACATGGATTGACATCGGTAAACGAGATCCAGAATTCACTACTGAATTTTGGAAGAGCTTGCATGAGTACGCAGATATGGTTGAGCTAAGTATACTAGGGAAATAATAGTGAAAGTGGAACGAGAGGCGACGATGAAATGAGTTCCAACTCATACCTTGGAAATAGGAATCAAGGAGCTACGAAATCATGAAGTCAAAGGCGGTCAAGGCACAATGGAATTAAGCTCATGGAAATGCGGCCTAGACGCGCGCATCAAGTCTCTTTTTAAGAGTGTATCTTTGATCCTTGGTTCTCCTGTAGAGCTTGCTTTCATGCTATTGCTTGGTGGATATCCTCTCGGTCCTGTTTCTGTTACAAACCCCGTAAGGAGTTTGTCTTGTTTATCTCCTCGATCTTATCTTGGGAACCTTAGATAGAACTCTATGGATGTAAACATGTATTTGAAACATGTTATGATTGATATGGTTGCAAATGGTTGCAAGTGGTTGCTCGTGGATGCGCGAATACACATTAGATACTAGATTGACGCGGTCACGTTGCATGTTGCATATGCACGAGTATTTATACTTGTTTATGGATGAAATTGAATGTGTTATCATGCGGATGTTGCATATGAATGAATGTTTGTGCACGCATATAGTACTAATATGACTAGGACTATTTGCATACATGTTGGACTCATGGCACTAAACATATTTTGCATTAGAAAGATCATTCAGGCCTGATCATTAGCATTAGCTAAGGAGCATATACACACACGTTTTGCATATGTTCATATTGCATTATAAATCATCTAAAGACAATGGTTGCCTGTGGATGATGTTTTGAGTAGATGGATGATGGATGGTAGGATGCGTTCTTCCTAACTTGGAGATTTCGGGGACGAAATCCTTAAAGGAGGAGAGAATGTAACAACCCGAATTTTAACAACGTGTTAAGACAAGAATCAAGACAGAATTAAATGTTAAAATCTGAATCAGGGAAAACGGGTTGCGCCATTGCGTTCGTCTCGGAAAAATACGCGAAATAGAGTCCGAAATTTCGTAAATCGGAGTCCGTATGACCAAGATATGGCCTCGCAAAGTTTCACGAAAAATTCAAATTCGAAAACAGATTCAAATTTTCAGAATTTAGAGTAGGCGGGAAAAATCCCGCCCAGGCAGGTCGACAGGGGGGGTCGACACTAGGGTCGACATCCCCCCCAACCAGGTCGACACTAGAGTCGACCTGGGGGTCGACCTGGGTGTCGACCTCCCTGGTCGGCCAGGTCGGCCTGGTGCACCTGTTTTGCTGTTTGGCTCGGTTTTGGAGGCTTGTGACGAATTTCAGTGGTTCAGATCTATCCTAGGGTTTATCCTACGGCCTAAACTACTCCTAATCTCTATAAAAAGACCCCTAAGCCTACCCTAAACTCTCACAAATCAATCATGCCACGAAGTGCTGCCCAAATGCCAAGTGATCATGGCCTCCATCTCCAACTCCAAGGGCTTATGCATTCAAATCGGATCCGAATCAAAGGTGCTAGCTTGCTACATCAAATCAAGGGAGTGGATCAACGTTTCTAGGCCAATTTCATGATGATTCTTCAACAAAGGAGCCACCTTTCTTCGTCAAAACGATTCATGCTCCTAGCCCTCTTTCCATGCTATGTAAGTTCTAGCTACTTCGAGATGTTAACGGTAGTTTAATCATGGCATGGAATAAAATGTGGTTAAACATGAATGCTATAACCTATGCGAGCCTAGTTTGCTCCTTTATCATGAACATATGACTTTGGGTTATGTTTTAGCGACTAAACCATGCTATTCATGTTGCATTGGACTTAGTTTGCCATGCAAGATTGGACCTTTACTTGTAGTATGATAGCATGAACACTTAGAGCCACTTTGACTTGTGAAATAGTTGCATAAATTGGACTTCGGGGCTTATGCATGTAAATGAAACCAATCCTCTTATGATATCATGTTTATGTGTGGCCAAATCCCGTTATGACATCATGCATGTTTATGGCCAAATCCCGTTATGATAATATGTATGTTTGTGGCCAAGTTCCCTTATGATACTATGCATGTTTGTGGCCAAATTCCCTTATGATACTATGCATGTTTGTGGCCAATATGTTGGCATAATACCCTACTATGTGACTCGATTCCACTTGGGTTGGAAATACGTTTGGGTAGCTTAGGAAAAACGTGGGTATGACATGAAAAACTTGACATGGGGTTTACATGAGAACATGACATTCATGATACATTCAAATATGGTCATGACACGTGGGGTAAACATGGGACTTGGAACTAGACACGGGGGTTGTAAGTGTAATATGACACTAGACCAAACATGAAAGTGGCCAACTCGAGGTTGGGTTGAGTTTGTAGCATAAATCTACCCGGACCCGCCCGGCTTAACTAGTGGCTACAAACAATAGGATCCAATGTGAGAAGTTGGTCATGTCGCGCTTAAGACCCGAGGTTAGACTAGGTTGTGGTGTAAAACTACCCGGACCCGCCCGGCTTAACTAGTAACCACAACAAGGTCTAATGTGAGAGGTTGAGAGTGCATTAATTAAATTAATGCCATATGATAAGGTTAAGTAAATTTGACTAATGACACTTAACCGATATGACACGAATGGGTAGGTTAAGTGGGACCGGGCTTGATTTCTTAATGACACTTAACCATACAAGACAATTAGGGGATGGGGTTGAGTAATTTACGCTTAACTAATCCGACTTGGTAATTAGATGGGGTTAAGTAATTTAGACTTAACTAATCTAAACATGGTAATTAGATGGGGTTAAGTAACCTATACTTAACTAATCTAAACACGGTAATTCGATGGGGTTAAGTTAAACACTTAACCAATCTAAACTTGGTAATTCAAAGAGGTTAAGCAACCAATACTTAACCAACTTAACATGATAATTTAATAGGGTTAAGTAACTTATAGTTAACCAATTATACATGATGATTTGATGAGGTTAAGTAACCTATACTTAACCAATCTAACATGTGGACTTGATAGGGTTAAGTCACAAGACCTTTTGAATATACTTGACCCTTGTAGTATGATTAGGGGATGAGGTTAAGCTAACCCATACTTAACCAATCCGGCTCGATGATCTGATGCGATTTAGATAATTTATGCTTGATCAATCTAACATGATAATCTGATAGGGTTAAGACAAACCAGTACTTAACCAATTTGACTTGATAGGGTTAAGTCATGCGCTTCTTGGTATACTTAACCAACTTGTAGGGCTAAGCCTCGAACTTAAATACTTAGCCAATCTTGACATGATTCGTAGGCGGGCTAAGTCATGAACGTGAATAACAACACTTAACCCAATAGACAAAACCCTAGTGAGAGGAACTAGGTAGAAAACCGTGGTTAATCAAGGGTAACGGGGAAAAGAAGCTAAGTGGTAAACCTTAGTTAAGTATAACTAAGTAATAATTCTTAGCCAAGGACATGGGACTAGTTCATGAATGGATGAGTAACCCGATATGGTAGGTCATCGCTTAAACACACGAGGAGGAGCGAATTATCCGACTTGGATAAAGGCTCCAACGAACTGGGTGACGAAGTGGTAGCTTCGGGGGACGTGAGGGTACCCTTGGTATCCCTCTGTGAGGTGGCAGGTGGTCCATGAAACCCGGCCTCACAGAGGTTAAGGTGTGCGATAGAAGAGCCAAGAGTATGCCTTGGTTGCTATGCGAGCGACCTAAAGACTGGGATGGATTAGCGTGGAGTCGACGATACTTGATTTTGCCCTGGATAGCACGTCGCCGACTACCTACCATCTTTAGTCAATCGTGTACGAACGGAAAGGCAGAGAACTCCCAACAGACCATGTTCTTGCTATCGAGTCATGGGTGAGGTTGGCCCATAGGAAAGTGGGGCTATAGTGGGGCCAGGATGTAGTTCTCATACATGATTTTTCTTGGATTGCCTTTCAGTAGTTGAGGGAGGGGTCACGTGGGACCATAGCCACGGGTACAAAAACAGACCTTGATATCTGCATCTGCAGACGACTTAAAACTCCCGACCGAGTTCCGTATTTCTTGATTTGCCCTGGCACGGAACTCGGATGGCACGTTGAGGAACATGTGCGTCTAGACATGGAAAACGATTCACGATACATACGCGGGATATAGGGCGCGGTTGACGGGTGGCATAATCCCTAGTGGCCCTAGGTGGCTGAACCCAAACCGAGACACGGAAACGTTCATTAGGTATCATAATCCCTAGTGGTCCTAGGTGACATAAATCCTAAGTGAACACGCGATAGTTCATGGTAAGAAAACATAACTTGATCAAGGGTAGCAGTCCAAAACAACTTCAAGGATAAAATGGTACTACGTTGAAGTGGTATAGATTTACATAGAAAAGCCCATACGGCCTACGGCAAGGGACTGAACTTATACATGGAAAGAAACATACGAGTTGGGAAAACCTACATATGCTATATATTAGGTTGACATGGGCCATTACATGACATTGGGCAAGGGACATTCATAGTTAACACATGACGCGGGTTGGGATACTAGTACGAGAGGTGCAGAGCAAATATACATGATAGAACCATGAGAAATATACATGATAGATACCGTGGGATGTTATACAGGATAGATAACTTGGGATATTATACTTGATAGAAACCTGACGATGTGATACCTTGATTTATCATGACACCGTAGTTTATCATGATATCTTAGTTTACCTTGCTACAGTAGTTCAGCCTGTTACCCTGGTTTAGTTTATCTATCTTGTCGTCATCCTTATGTTTACTTTCAGTTTATGCATATCATGTTACCTTTACCTGTTTTTATACTGGAAGTAGATAGGACTTACCAGTCTTTATGACTGACCCCGTTTTGTTTCGCCTCTTTGTCTTTCGTTTCCCCCCCAGGTTTTAGGGAGGAAACACTGTCATCTAGTTCGGGCTTCTTCTACTGCTTGAAGGTTATCACGCATGGCTTGGACTTTTCTTGGTTATGGCTACTTTACTGTTTTACTTGGGGAATAATTTATGAAATGGTTTTATGCTTCTTTACTATTGCAAGACAGGTTTTGATGTATTCTGATGTAAAAGGCTTTAGACCTTATTTTATAAGGTAATGAAATTTGTTTTACTTCCGCTATTTTATATAGGTTCTGTCTTGTAATATTTCTGTGTATGTTTACCTCGATAATGCTTCACCAAACCTAGTGCATTCCCTTTGTGAGTGACCCTAGCGGAGGTGGGGTGTTACAAAGAAGCAGTATAAGATGCCAATACACACAAGGTTTACTTTGCCTGCTTAATTTGTGGAGTAATCACTTTGGTAAACTGTAATTAAACTACAATTTCCAAATAATTGAATGCATATAAGGAAAGGTAATATTTTAAACTCTTCACAATATGGTTAAATGTACCGCTTTACACATGTTTTTAACCACTTTAGGATGTCAATAGCTAATTAACTGTATTGGGATCGAGCCTTACATAATTGTCATGTATTAAGAGGGTACTGATGGTGGAGAGGGGATATTGCATTATAATTCTATTTTTCTTTCATTATATACCTGCCATAATTTTTTTCTAGAAGAAAAAATTCCTGGCCAACCTACCTTTAACCTTATGTATTGACATTAGAAATTATGCTCATTTATTAAAGTAATAGTTTCTTATTCCTTGGTTTTAAATCAACACGTCCTCTACCATCTTTTTATTCAACTACTTGATTATATGGGTTGAATTTTCGCTTACAAATTAAAACCGTTGAATGAGTGACATAATATTAATTCTTTATTTAGTGCACAAGTTTACTTATTCGTCCGTGATCTTTTTTCATGCTTTTGATATTTTGACCTAAATGTCATTTTTTTTAATCACAATTGAATTATTATATTCTATTGGTTTCTATTGTATTCATCTCACGGGGATTATTCGTATTACCATTGGATCATGTATAGCTACGACGCGCTTATTACTTCGATATAGTACATATACTAATATCATATTACTTTGCAAAATAACATGGTTTATTGAATGCTTCTTATTTTTCATATGCATGTTCATTACATTTTAAGATTAATTATGGCTTTCCAATTATATTCCATGTAATTTTATTTTTTTCATTGTATTATTATTTAATGATTATAGAAGAGATAGACAAAACATTTAATTCATTAATATTATTCATATACCATTTTTCCCTTCCTGATTAAGTTAAGATTTCACTTTAAAGGATATAGTGTGATTGATCATCCACAAAATTTCAATTCCGAAAAGCATATAAAGAGTACAATTGATTGGTCTCCTTGGTTACTCTTACGAAATTCATGTGTAGCCATATTCATATACCACCAAGTCAACTTCTTTAATTTTGCACAGACAAATTTTTTGTGATATATGATATTTAAAACGATTTTTGGACTAGAGTAGCATTGATCTATTACTAGCACAATTCGAATCCATTTCCTTTGTACAGTAAAGAATCTCTGGTACATTTTTATTATTATTGACAAAAGTATAATGAAAACTGCGTCTAACAAGAATAAATTTGTTTTGATGTTGTGATAATAAACCATTAAATTAAAACTGTTTGTCACAAAATTTTTAAATCGAATATGGCCCAGCTTACTGACTTACTTTCTGACATTACCCAACTGACATCCTATGCTAGCAATATGCGTTCATTCATTTAGCTGTCTTTGATTCGTCTGCAATGTTGGAGCACCCAATTGTTTTTGATAAATAGCTTATGCATTTCCTATTTATCTTCTGGTATTACACCTTCTGTTATGTGTTACAGAGTGAAAATAGTGGATACTGCTGTTATTTCGTAAATTTATATTACATAGTGGTTGATTTCACAAACTTATGCGGAATTCCTGTCAAGTGCTTATGTTATTCATTACCGAAAATGCCTTCCTACATCCTGCACTCTCACATACTCATCTAAGCTACTTATACTTATTCATAATCTATTTGAAACCTTTATTGCATTGTTTCACTGGAAGAATGGCCATGTCATTTGCTTTGGATATTAATATTACACTATTTTTCGTAAACAAATTTCTTATTTCTTCATGTTGTAACAGTAGTGTGTTTATTTAACAAAATCAATCGATCAAATCTGAATGTATGTGTGACGACCCCGAACCCCGTACAGACGGAGACAAGGGTAATCTTTGGATTATAACACAGAAACAGATAATAGCAGAACAGAATTAAATAAATACACCAGATAATGAACAATAGAATATACTGGATAAAAGTAATCATCAGAGATACACAGTATACAGGATCATACTTAGTACAAATACAGTTCAGCTATACATAAATGTCTACAACGGAAAACAAACATAATGTACAATAGGAGCTGAACAACATAAAAAGAGATAAATAATAGAATCCATCTTCAGCTCCAGCTATCCGGATAAAGCCTGCTAAACCTGAATACAAGGCTGCCAGTGTAGAAAAAGGGGTACCCGAGTTTGAAAGTGAAACAAACTACGAGTCAGTCATGGGACTGGTATGAGAAATCAACTCAACACATTTAAAATATGGCTAATCACAGGACCACGCCACTTTCGTGGAACGGGTTTACTCCATTGGATCGCCAGTGCTCTAAAACAAATCATTCCTTTAAACATCGCAATGCTTTTTATAAAAATGAAGCCATTGTAAGACTCAGTTCCCATCACACAATGCAACGCAAACCGGAGGATAGAGTTTTACCTTATAATGGCCAAAATATGCTTGATATGAATAAAACAAAAGCATTTGGTATTATTACTAGTGTTTATATGTTTCCAAAAACAATTTCAATCATAACTATCAATCATAGACGGCATAGGTACCATATATCATGTCACCATATATATATACAATCAAAACCGCATAGTCACATATTTGGAAATTAGATTTCCATCATGAACCAAGGCAAAAGATAGTCCTTACCGACTTCGAGACTGCCTAGCCCGAGCCTCAGGACCCAGACTCAGGTGGGCCCTTAGAGCGTCAGGGCCGGTCCCCCGATGTGGATTAAAATTCCTGAACAATGCGTTTCCCCGCCCTATGGGGCGTAAGTGAGCCAACGAATGACTCCATCGGACCCGGATCGTCCGATCAAACCGAGGCGCCTCGCAACAGCAACAACCACATAAGTCAAACTCGTCAGGGCGTGTAAAACCACTGATGCCACTTCTAGCTAGAAAGAAACGCATGTCCTCCCCGAGGTCCTTTCTCCCGTTTCTGGTTCATACCGGGTGTGAGGTTCGCGAATTCACGTTATACACAAAGCTACGCCACACAGGCGGTGCTTTGATCATCACCACAAGACTTTGCTTTTCAATAGAAGCCCTGATCATTTACCACTTAGGCATGCCACACTAGCAATTCATGCCATGCGACTGATGTCCATCGATATACAACCTCTGAGCTCATGCGTTTCAGAGAAGGGCGTCAAGCAAAAGAATAAATTCTCCGCCGCCAAACAGATGTATATTTAATAGAGATCAATCAACACAGAATAAAATCCAATGTCACACACACAGTCCATTTACAAGTCCGTTCTGGGTCTGAACGAAACCGGAGGCACTATATACCTCGCAAACCCATCGATCACCACGTACGTCTGGACGATCACCACTTATTACCCTTATTTCGGGATGCCTCCCAATCAGGACCTCGGTTACCATCCAAATGAGGTGAAGATCTCCGGTCTTCGACCACCGTCTTCATCTTCGACTTTCAATCGTTGGTCAATTATTTGAAATGAGAATTAACTCGGCCTTTTCAAATAATTCACGTATATTTAGAATTTCAAATCAATTTATTTCAATGGTTAAATCATTCGACAACACCAATTTTGTTCTTTAATGTACTTTTCACACCAAACACATTCAACCATCAAATACCACATAAATCGAGAAAATTTAGTTTATTTCCATTCCATATCGTTTATGATATTTTATAACGATTTATCGCTATTTTTATTTATTTTAAAATAGCCAATTTATTCAAAATGACGCTTCGGGCCATAACACGGCCGTGGCGCTGTTTTTCTTCAGATTTGATTTACACATATCTGAAAATCTAACCGTTGGATCTTCACAAAATTTACATCATTAGAAAGATCTTTTCAAAACGAATCCAACGGTTCCAGTTTCGGGAAAATCCGACGGTCGGATCTCCCGGTATAATCGTTTGAAGTTTCGATTTCAAAATACGAACTGCAGCGTCGTTATTCGATTAAATATAATTATATTTGTATATATATAAATATAATCGATTCTGGCGCTGTTTTTCTTCAGATCTGAATTAAACATTCCAGACAATCCAACCGTTGGATTTTTACAAAGTTGGTGCCGTTGGAAAGATTTTTCCAAAGCGAACCCAACGGTTGCGATTTCAGGAGAATCCGATGGTCGGATTTCCCGTACTAATCATTTGAAATCACGGTTTCAAAATACGAACTGTAGCGTCGTTATTCGATATATTTCAATTCTATTTAAATATATATATATCGATTCTTCGATTTCAAAACCATATGAATTTCATACTTTTGATAAAAATGATATTTTTATCAAACTGTCTTCTATTTCAACACTTCACTATATTTGACAACTCATGTATATAATAAAAATGTGATTTTTATTGTAAAACAATTTGTTTCAAAACACTATTATTTTATATAGGTAATAAAAATAGGATTTTTGTTATAAAAAAAATTCTTTCAAAACAAGATTATTTTATAGTTCGTATAGATTATAAAAATGTGATTTTTATCATAAAACAATTTATTTCAAAATATGAATATCATTCAACACATGAATTTCAACTCAACAAATGAATATCGTTTCCACACATGGAGGTTTTCTATTCAACGAATATATATAGTTTCAACAAATGAAAATAATTCAAACACATGAATATTATTCAAAATTTCGGCAGCATAACGGCAGGGTAGTTAAAACCGGGACCGTCCCTAATACGGCTCCTCGCTCTACCTTAAAACCTCGCGGTTTTTGACAATGGGGAATCATGCATCTAGTTCGCACGCAGGCGGCATGTATATTTATTTCATTTCCACAAACTAATCCTATGTGGTTTCAACCAAATATTTCTCAACCACAAACGGGTATTTTTCAACCACAATCAATCAATATCAACCACAAACAATTCCAATCAACCATTCACTATCAATCAATTTTCACACCAATCACAACCAATAAATATCGTCCATGGTTTGTGGACGAGGGGCGTATATATATATATATATATATATATATATATATATATATATATAGCAATTCACTTCTATTTCAACACATATATAATTTTTAATGCATATATAACTTATACATCGAACGTACAACTTATACAACGCTTATACATGAGGTGTACAATGCTTATATAACCCATACATCGACCATATAATTTATACATCGTCGTTTTCCATATCGTTTATAAATTAGAAATCTCACATTGGGTTCCACTCCACCAAAAATAGCAGAAGGCTCAGAAAAATATGCGGTCTCTTCTAGAATGTAGAATACGTCCACACGAGTCCACTGTTTCTTGTTTCACTGAATTTCGTCAACACACGAAAAAGATATGATTTTTCAAAGTTTGCAACGGTTTAAAGGTGTTAAAACTGTTGAAAATATACACAGCCGTACCTTTAAGAAATCGTTCAAAACTAGGTTTTGAATTTGTGATCAAACAGAGTAACGGTTTCACGATCGGGTTGCTCGAGGTCGAAGGGCTACGTGAGGCGCGCGTGCGCCGAGGAGGGGAGCCAGTTCGGTCAACTCTGGTGGCGGC
Organism: Allium sativum; assembly: GCA_030737875.1. Taxonomy (NCBI): domain Eukaryota; kingdom Viridiplantae; phylum Streptophyta; class Magnoliopsida; order Asparagales; family Amaryllidaceae; genus Allium; species Allium sativum. Next base: position 193,546,400 of record CM060910.1, on the reverse strand, counting down.
GGCGGCGGTTGAAAGTCGTGGACTTTGAAGCGTTGGATCTTGACGATGGCGCAGCTACAGGGGTCGAATCAGGTATGGATGTGGAGAGGGGATCGAGATCTTAAAAAAGTTCAACTGGAGGGGGTGGCGAAAACGCCTGTGGCGGCGGCGATCGGGCTGGGAAGCTTCGACTGTGCTTCCGTCGTTCGTCAAGGAGAGAGAAAGGATTTTTTTTATAAAAATTATGATTGGCCGGTGGGTTTTAAAGGGGTTTTCTGACACGACCACCAATCTAAACCCAACGACTACCGTCCCTAGCGTTTTACCCCCATTCCGAACACAATGGGATATGTTTCGTAGGCCCATTCAACTATTTCAGTCAGTTTTCCTTCAAATTAAAATATAAAACATTCAATATTCGATTTGAACGTGCATTTCAATCTGCCAGGGCCACAAACTGATTCGAAAAATTCCAAAAAAATAAATCTGGCTATGTTTTGACAATACGGTCCCAACAAAACTAGTTTCGTCGAATTCTGAGACTGTTTGCAAAAAGGCCCATTTCTGGTCGATCCAATTTAACTGTAATTGACCAAAACACGTTTTCCTTTGCCCCGCTCACATACTAGCTTCAAAAATTATGAAATTTGAAACCTAGCAATAACTTCACATCCCGGATCCAATAAAAGTGGTTTCATTGAATTCCGAGGTCGTATGCAAAATGGCCAATTTCACGGGCTTTATAAATTCCATAGCGACCTTTCTGAAAATTCATTTGGCCATAACTTTTTCTTTCCGCTATGAAAATTCGATTTTTCAGATTCGTTAGAAAGGTATTTACTAACAGATTTAAATATTTTTGATTTCACTCAAATCCGTTTTGTTTTGCACCCGGTACAGTCCGACAAAGTTTGAATTCAATTTTTGAAACTACAACGCCATTTCAGGCCTTGTTTATAATTATAATTAATTATATTCATTTTCAAACATCGATTCAAACTCACTTTTCATTGCTATTATTTAAAACATTTATTTTAAATATTTAAAATCCACTATTTTAGCCAATTTAAAATTTTTTAAATTGGTTCTGATTTTCTGGGTCGTTATAGTATGGACTCTACTACGGTATGATCTTTACATGTTTGTTATATAACATTTTCGATGTCGTATCCGTGTGCGGAGCATGGGTTCGCAAATTACAATAAACGATACCCTTTAGAGTTTAATATACAAAAAATATTTAGTTATATTGCATTATATAAAATGAATGGAGTTTAATATTGAAACATGAATTCAATCATACAATCATAATTAATAATCAAAAATCACCACAACGACAAAATTCTAATTCCTTAGTGTTGAGAAAAAATTTCTAATTCCATAATGTTGAGAAATTGATATACATTTTTTTTGCAGATCACTTCGAACTTTTCACACATCCCTATTTCATTTGCAGTCGTTCATGTTATTGCAAATTCTATAGGAACAGACAAGTAAATAAATACCGTATTTCAAATATTTCCACCACTAAATCTTCTTTTTAAATTTTTACTCAGTTTTTCAATAATAGAATATGTAACATGGTGGATTATAATCAGTAATCACACAAAACTCTAATATTCTTTTATTCACTATTTACAGTTGGATGTCAGCCTGTGATCCCTCATACTTTATCAAGGTATGTTTCGTTTCTTCTTGCATCAGGAAATTTATTATTCTACTTTTTTTTGATATTGGATTACATAACGTGCTAATGGCCATATTTATGGGAGTTTTTTTTTAAAACTTTTGGGCTGAAATTATATTTTCTATATGGATATGCAAATATGAAAGTATATCATTAATAGTGTTCCCTAAACATAATGTGATTCAAAATTGAATTTGGCTGCTATTAATATGGTGTATTTCATTATTTCTATGTTTATGAACATCGTCCATATATGACTTGCCAGAATTTGTTATGGTGGTTATTCGTGTAATATTTGAGCATAATCAATGAACTAAATTTTTATATCGATATTTCTTTGCTTAAATTTCAGCCAAGCCCTCCCATCCCCCCTCCCCGGCCCCAATAAAAAGAATGTTAGGTACAAATTAGTTGATACTTAGTGCAAAAAAAAAATGTTCCTATACTTCATTTTGCTATGTTTGTCTAATATAGTACCAATATTTCGCTTGCTATTTTATTTCTATGACTTATGTGATATTCACCTGAAATTTGATCTTTATTCCTTTTTTCAACTGTAGAGTGCCATTCATGTTGAACTTTTGAATATTTGATAAATAAGGGGACTTATCAGTGAATGGACCATTCACGAATCAGATCGATCTTATTTTCTAAGAAATTAAAACAAGTACTGTATTACATAATATTTAAATGAGCAGACGTAGGAGTAGTTTGCTTGATTATTCTATATTACCATATGACGAATGTCATAATTGATTATATTTGAATTCTACAGTGTATAGTTCAATAAATTTTCTTACATACGTGGCATATTATATCCCAATCATCTATAAATTTTTTGAAAACTACAAAAGCATGTGCTCTATCTATATTATACTATTACAAACAGTTTTTAACTATTTGTTCGGCATATTTCTTTCTTCAATCTCCGTTCTTCGCATTGATTTGTGACAACATTTCTTACCTATTTACCGTGCTCCCTGTTGAGAATTTCCTATTATTTCGTTATACTTTTTAATTTATTTCTTTCTCATTTAATACATTTTCTTTTATATTCAACAAATTTTTTGTTTCCTTCAATTTATGTAGTCAATTATATTTTTCCCCCTTATATATTCACCAAATTTAAAATCAATAACCTATTTATACCATGGCATAAGTAATAAGTACCTCTATTATACAGAAGTATTTTTGGTATGTAAATAAGCTTTCTATCATATTTTTGTCAATTTACTGTACACATACAATTTCTGCTCATGTTGTTTACTTAATATGTACATATGAACTATTTGTAGAAATGTATAAACCAATGCATTCTTCATTAGACTTAGAACCTAATCACTATTTTAAATAGATCTGTCAATAATATGTTTTTGTAACTATATCAACTGTTTTCCTGCTATGCTATGCTCGTCTTATTAAATTAGCTAATCATTATTTTAACCTAGAACACAATCAGTGGTACCCATTGGAGCTTAATATACAAAAAATGTTCAGTTATATTGCATTATATTACATGAATTGTGTTTAATATTGAAACATGAAATTGGTGCATGAATACTATTTAATCATACAATCATAACTAATAATAAAAAAAACACGGCAATTGACAAATTCTTAATTACGTAATGTTGAGAAAGCGATACACTTTTTTCTTTCACAAATCACTTCCAACTTTTCAAGCATCCCTATTTCATTTGCAGTCATTCGTGTTACTGCAAATTCTATAGGAACAGATAAAATAAATACCATATCTCAAATATTTCCTCCACTAAATCTTCTTCTTAAATTTTTACTCAGTTTTTCAATACAGGAAACTACTGACAAGGACAAAACTTAGGGCTTTTTTAACCATAAGGACAGCCCATCAAAATTTTATCCTAAAGGACAATATACTGTATATTTTTTTACTCAGAAGTATTTCGGCCGTGAAATCCGTCATCTTCCTCAATTCTCTCTCGCGACCGTGAATTCCATCTTCTTCCTCCATTCTCTCTCATGGAAAAAATCAATAGCATCGTCATCCATCATTTCGTCGCTAATTATCCCGTTCATCACCTCGTCGTTCATCATCCTGAACGATTTTCTATCACGAAATCATTTTTGCTGAAATCATTTTTAATATCAATCAAATCAAAATCGAAACAACAAAAATTAGGGCACGAAATCGATTTCAAAAATCAACCTCGAATGGATTTTTATTTGTTGCTATAATCATTATACTTTAATGATGATTTCTACCGATTAGTTTTAAGGTTATTTCGAAAGGTGATTCGTGATTTTTTTCTCGTTCGGCAATTTTGATGTTTAACCTTTCATCGCATGGTTATCATTTTTGTATTTTTTTAGTTATCATTTTTCTTGTTTTTAACTTTACAACGTAGCAGCAGTTTTTAGTTATTATTTTTCTATTTTTTTAGTTATCATTTTTACTGTTTTAACTTTAAAAACATAGCAGCAGTTTTTAGTTATCATTTTTCTATTTTTTTGGTTATCATTTTTAGTGGAACTGCTCTGTTATGTTAAACATTACTGCAGTTTTAAGGTATCATTTTTATATTTTTTAAGGTATCATTTTTACTCTATTTTATGTGTTATGTTAAACATCATAGCAGTTTTAAGGTATCTTTTTTATATTTTTTAAGGTATCATTTTTAGTGTAATTTCCGTGTTATGTTTATATGCATCTTTTTTTTACCTACAATATTAAAAAACTGATATTCATGAACTGTGAATATAAGAAAAACTTTAGCTTAGCCCTACCAACTTATAAAACTGATAACAGAATAAAAAATCACATGAAAAAACAATTAACATAGTTAAAATAGTAAAACTGATACGTAAGAAAATAGGAAACTTATACCTAAAACCTGATTCAATGTTTTGAAGTAAAAGTAATGGAAAAAATGTTTACATCAAATTTTGGTGCTATTTTACTTTTATTCTTGTACTGATGCATCAGTTTTGCTACTCAAACAAATTTATTTCATTTTAAACAATTAAATTGTGATTCGAACATTTTCTGTATTACATTTTGTTGTTAAAATAGTTAAGCAGTTTTAAGGTATCATTTTTTTATTTTTTTAGTTATCATTTTTATATTTACTAGTTGAATTTACATCGTAGCAGTTTTTAGGTATCATTTTTATATTTTTTTAGTTATCAGTTTTATATATTTCTAGTTGAATTTACATCAGAGCAGCTTTTAGGTAGATTTGTGTTGTTTGCTTTGGTAATTGATTTTTTTTGATACACAACATTAATTATAATTGATGCAAAAATTGTTTACATCACAGTTTGATTGAATAAAATAGAATATGTTCGACTGAGTGACGAAGTTGATGCAAAAAAACAGTTTCAAAATTAACACAGCAATAAAAACACATGAAAACAACACATAACATAGATAAAACAGTAAAAATGATACCTAAAATAGTAGGAAAATGATAACTAAATACTGATGCAATGCTTTTGAAGATAAAATAATGAAAAAAATATATCACAGTTTGATTGATTAAATTGAAATAAGTTCGACTTAGTTTCTTAGCTGATACAACAATATAACTTCAAAATTAACACAACAACAAAATTTCATGAAAAAAACATATAACACAGTTAAAACGGTAAAAATGATAACTACAGAAATAGAAAAATGATAACTAAAAACTGCTGCTATGTTCTTAAAGTTAAAACATGAAAAATGATAACTAAAAAATAGAAAAATGTTAACTAAAAACTGCTGCTATGCTTTAAAGTTAAAAAAAAAAATGATAACTACAAAAATACAAAAATGATACCTACGAACTGCTATACTATTAACGAAAAAAAAAACCATTTCTAATCACGAAAAAATTGTTTCAACAATTTCGACTTCTTCAATTGTGTTTTCCATCGTTTGAAAAATATTTTTATTCCATTCAATCGTCATTTCGAACGGATTTTTGATGTTCGATCTATTTTTTTTAGGGTTTTTATTTCGGCTGATTTATGGTGGTGATTTTGATTCGTGAATTTTGTCTTTGAATTCGAATTTCGATTCTAATGTATTATCATATTTGTGATTTAAGCGATTTATGATTTCGTGAATTTGGTGATTTCGTGATAAACGATGAAATCGACAAAGACGTGAGAGAGGGAGAAGAAGAAAGCAGCGGACGGTGGTTTCTTTGGGCTGGGCTAAATGTTGTCCTTTAGGATAAAATATAATAGTGGTGTCCTTATGGATAAAATATTACACTAATTTGTCCTTAAAAAATATTTCCCCTTTTCAATAATAGAATGTGCAGCATGGTGGATTTATAGTCACACAAAACTCTAAGGTGGTGTTTGGTTTACGCTGTTTAGTTTTCAGTTTTCGCCTATTGTAAAATTCGAACGATGCATGTATAACGTCAAAAACGATTGTTTTAGAAAATAAAGTTGACACACAAAATAGGAAACAACTTTTATTTGTTTTCCTTATTTTGAGAATTAACCCATGAAAACGAGTTAATATCATTCCGTCTTCTGTCACTCCTTTACATGGTCCCCTCCATCACCCTTTCACTCCCTCTGTCATTCTCTCACTCCCTCCGTCATCCCTTAATTTTTCTTGTGTTTTGTTATTAATATTGAAAACTCAAAATATATTTTAAACCAAACACTACCTAATCTTCTTCCATTCATCATTTACAATTGGATGTCAGCCTTTGATCACTCATACTTTATCAAGGTATGTACCTTTAAAATCGCATTAGGAAGATTTATTATTTCACTATTTTTTGTATTCGATTAAATAAGTTACTTATGGCCATAACAGGCGATTTTTTTTCTTTTGGAATGAAATTATATTTTCTATAAGGATATGCAAATATGAAAGTATATCATTAATAGTGTTCCCAAAACATAATGTGATTCAAAATTGAATTTGGATGCTATGAATATGGTGTATTCCATAATTTCTATGTTTATGAACATCGTCCGTAAATTGTAATAGTGGTAATTCATGCAATATTAGAGCATAATCAATGAACTAAAATTTTTATACCAAGGTTTCTTTATTTAAATTTTCGGTTATTACAGTTAAGTTAACTTAAAACTTAGTAATATTATTTATATACCAACTGTGGATGGGGAAATAGATCTACTTTGTTTTATGGAAAATATTATAACCTGTACATGTCATTAATGTTTACTTAAAATGACCTCGTCTTCGCTGCAAAGTCAGTAAAATGAGATTGGTTAGCAATTGCATTTTTATTTCTCAAATTAACTTTTAATTTAGGTTTGGAATATCTGTAAGAGTTGCTTATCGTTCTACAATGGATGAAAATATTGGTTAATTCAAAATAAGTTTATCTTCTTCTTTGCCGATGGGATTCCTCATTGCCCAAAATTGTTTTGGTATCTTACTCTATCAACAGTATTCGGCCACATGCACTATGTAAGTGTTTTTAAAAATTAAAATTTGTCGTGCTCACTATTTACTGCTATAATGCAGATGATTGTTCATATTAAAATTAGACTTAACAAGTTTAAAAATCTCAGCCTTGGTTTCGTTTAATGTTATTGGAATGGAACATACCCACAAAAGTTGCACAATTTCATAAGTAACCACCTTTTTTACATGGCTGTTGGTAATTCTGACTTGAGAACCGAATCAAGATATAATCCTATTTAGTTCAAATGCTGTTATATTTTCTAATTTGGAATCTTAGTATAAAAATTGAACGTATGAAGGACCTGTTTGGAATTTATCTACAAAATTAAAGTTCTACTATGTTTAAATATAGTTCACTTGCATATAATTGCCATTATCCACTTATAAGCTCTAACTATTATTATTAAGAGAGAGTGTGTGTGCGCCTATATATATATATATATATATATATATATATATATATATATATATATATATATATATATATATATATATATAGTTAGGCGAATAGACATTTGCATAAAAAAGAAGAAGAGTAAGGTTATCAGCCAACCTACACTTTATACATTAATATTTTCATATAAAGCTATATGGAAACTGTATGATGTTTAGGTCAACTCTAACATTTCGATTATACCTTCTTTGAAATAATGAATCCCTTAAAATCTATAGGAAGCCAATCATATTTACCTCAGTGGTGTTATACCAAATCGACATTAATTATAAGTTCTAATATTGAAATCCCTTCCATCCAAAAGGCTTGAAAATCAGTGTAGTCAAGGCGCTCGCCTAGGTGCCAGCCTGGGGCTTTTCAGGCCTTCGAGGCGCCAGCTGTGCTCGAGACGCCAGAAAAGCGCTCGAGGCGGTGAAGCGCTAAGAAAGCGTTGAGGTGAAAAAGCGCGCTTGAGTTAGGTTTTTTTTTTCTTCCTTTTTTCCAGGCCTAAATCGAGCCCAACCCACTTCGCGCTGCAGTTTTTTAAGTGTAGTTTTTTTTAAGTGTAGTTTTTTTAAGTACAGTTTTTAAGTGCATTTTTTTTAAGTACAGTTTTTAAGTGCATTTTTTAAGTGTAGTTTTTGTTAAGTCCAGTTTTTAAGTGCAGTTTTTTAATGTAGTTTTTGTTAAGTGCAGTTTTTAAGTTCCATTTTTTACGTGTATTTTTTTTGCTGTGAAACAACAAAAGTCATGCTCAGGACGCCATAGTTATGAATGGCGCGCTATGGCGCACGGCACGGCGCGGCATCTGCGCCATTTCTTCTTGTGGCGCGGCGCATATGAAAAGACGCAACAAATGGCGCAAAAGGCGCGCGGCGCAAAATGGCGCGCCTTTTGTTTTTTTCTTATTTTTTGTATACAAACATATCTATTAGCAGGTAAATCAAATATATATCATATGTAGTTATATACGAACAATTCTACAAATTGCTGCATGCGTACACAGTAGTATGTTGACTTTGTAATTGCTGCATACAAATATTTAGCATACAGTGAGTATGCATTCCTATGCTCCCTGCTGCATACAGTAAATCTACATACAAATTGCTGCATGCTACAAAAGTAGTGCATCAGCTAATGTTTTAGACCAGAACTTTTGGAAAATATGATTGTTGAATCAGATTCGGATTTCTAGTTTATTAGTAATATATATTGTTATTTTGGATTTTGAAAACTATTATGCTTGAAATTCTATGTTAATGATGTCAAATATGATGATGTTTCTTTTTGCAAAATTGTAAAAACTTTGATTACATATGTTTTAGCAAAAAATACTAAACTTTTAAATTTGTTGTTATATGTTAAATTAAAAAATAAACATGCACAGTAAATCAGAAAGGCGCGCGCCATTTGCCGCATCGTGCGCCAAGGCTCCAGACTGATGTTGCGCCTTTTTGCGTCGTGCGCCATTAATAACTATGCAGGACGCCCAAAAAACCCTAGGCACCAAAAAGCGCTAGGCGCCAGCCTGGGGCTTTTTGGGGCTTTTCCGCCCTGGCTACACTGTTGAAAAGAACCTTTTGTGCTTAATTTTTAAATATTTCAGATTTCCCAACAGGTTAAACATGAGTGAAAATAAAAATATCTTTAAATTTTATATATGTTTGATCCACATAAGTATCAATGTGTTGTAATAAGATAAATTCCCATATTTTTTTTTATCAAGGATCGCAAACCACGTAACGTCTCTAGACTATGATTTTAAAAGGTCTTCAGATTATGGTTTGGATGTCTTTAGCCATCAAGATGCAAACTTTTGTTTCAAAACTACACACCTAATAACCGTAAAATAATGGAAATATAAGTAAAGGCATTAAATTCATGGCAAAATGTGGGTTGACTAATATCTTAATATTAATTTTTTGTTTGTAGGCAGATTAAAAGCATGAACCAACTTATAACGAAGTGAACTTAGCATTTAGTACCCAAGTATAGCTACAAGTGGTCCTAAATGCCCAAGTATTACATTTACTGTAATGCGGTGGTATTATACTTGATAAACCTAACTCTTCCTACGTGCTTCCCTTTTTTTCATAATCATTTATCTTATATGCTTCGCCACGCTGCTTCTCATATGGTTAAAGTAATTTGTACCTCTTGCTATTATTGTACGGTATTTTACCTTAATCTAAAAACTTGAAATTTTCACAAAGAAGAAAGGAAAAGAAATTAGGGAAATATACTATGATGCCTTTATTATTACTTGATGGTAAAAATTAATTGATCTATTAGCGGCTAGGTATAAAAATGTCATATCCACATATTTTGAGTAGTCATTTGATATTTAATTGGTAAAAATCAAATATCAGTATGACATTTGTTAAAACATTAAACTAGCAAGCATAGCAGAGCTATTTCACCATCATTTTGATTGTAAACATCATTCATGCAAAGTTAATAATGGACAAGAAGAGTGAATTATTACTGTAGCTTTAAATTCCTATTATGAAATAGATACGCTTATTTTTTTTGTACAACTTAAGAAAATTGAGTTTCGAAATATAGGAAACATATGGCTGTTTTGTATTTGTTAAATAACATTTCATGATATCGTAGTATGAGAATTAAGCATGCCATATTCTCAAATGCAAGGTACATGGTTTTGGGTATACATTCAATTAATTTTTGTGATTCGGACACGGAAGAGAAGCATCTATAGAGTGTAATTGGCCATTCAAAAACAAATAAAAATAAATAAATAAAGAGACAGGTTTGATACACAAATGCAGGTGAAATCAAAACACAAATTGTGATAACAAAATCGAGAATTGCATTCAACCAATAGCGACCCAAAAAAAACACGGAATTTGGAAAGCAGGGATAAGGTTTGGGATGAACTTGGATAAAGCTGCATGATCTAGAGACAGTTGTCTACGGCGGTTGAAGATTATACAATACTAATCCTGGTGGTAATTTCTAACTGCTTAAAAGTTAGAAGCATGCCTTATAATGGGATTATATTGGAAGAACTTGCTATACTAGGCCCATTGTATTAAATGAAATTATTGGATGCCCACTTTGGATGTTAGGCTTATAATGGTTTGTCATGTTGGTTCTGAATCTAAAATGGAACATAGACTTTGGGATTGAATCATTCAAAGCATATTGACAATGACTGACTTTCAACATTATGTACTTTGCTATGTGTTGTTTCAGTGTATATTGTTTTTACGTCTTACTAGCAAATGTGGTGGTGCATGAGTTAGATTTTACTGGGTTGTAATTATGTACTATATATTTGGAAAATCAATTAAAATGAAGTAATCTTCAGAAAAGTATGCATGCTTGCATGTGTATATGAATTTCAATGAACTGGGCACTAGGTTCATTTTAGGGTGATAACATGAATGCGTTTAACAAGGATGTCCATGTTTCTTTTTCATTCTCAATGCAAGTTCCTTTGTGTTCCACCATTCCTTAAGAGAAACAAAATATGCAATGCAAACCATTTTCTAAATGACCTGATCGGTTTTTTTTCTTTTCTTTTTTTCAACATAAGTGCATTTCCAGTGTTGTACATAAACATCCTACCAAAATAAAATGTTATATATACATATGGAGAACTTAATTCAGAGTGTGTTAGAAATACATACATACATACATACACACACACACACACACACATATCTATATGTGTGTGTGTGTGTGTGTGATAATATAGAGCTTCGGCCATGAGCATGCAATGCTAATGAAGACAAGGGGTAGATAGGAATGATTCAATAAATTTATTATTCCATAATGCTTTTTGAAACTTCATCTTCATGAATTTAAAAAAGATAATTTTCTGTATATTGAAATAGTTGCTCCTCTTTGCACTATTATTGAAATTATAGACCATTCAACAATGTAGACAGCCGTATGTGAAGGTAAATTTTCCTACTTTCGCCATTATTAAACTAGGGGATATTCTTCTTATTTCTTTTCTTTTACAATGTATTCGGCGGACAAACCCCGTCTTTGGTTACTCTAACATTGATTGTTTCCAATTAGCAACACATGGTATTTTAGTCAACCATAGGTAGATATGTAAGTTTACAAAATAAAAGAATAACTAGAATGGAATTATCTTTTTATGATGTGTGTGTTTTTACAACAAGCCAATTTCGCTGGAAGGAAGAAAAAAAGCATTAAGATTCCCCGCTTATCCAGCAGTGAGCGAAAAAAACAAAAAAAAGATACACTACACGGGACCCATTTGATAAATGCTTAAAATACACATTTTAAAGTCACACAACAACGTTCGCGACCTTCAAAACATAGTCTCTAGCATTCATCCACTTCTTTTTTGTTCTCTGAGCACTTTAATATAGATATATGTGCATATCTTATTCACTTCTTTCTCAACTACCGCATGTTACCATTTTAATTTAACAAAACTTACACGTTAACATAAGACAATACCTCCACAATGTAATTAAATAAAAAATTATTACCAATCTGTTATACCTGTTACTTAATACACCGTGTCCTCTTATTCACTCCATTATGTCGACAATAACTACACATACCTGTCGCATTACACATTTTTTTCTCATATACGCTTTTCAACATCATAATTTTTCCTCTAATCATGCAAGTGACACCTTTTAAAAATACAAAACCATCCTACTTTCATAGGATCCTTTCCTATATGCTTAAAATACAAGTAACTGAACTTTCCTACTACAACACATTTTCATACGATATTTGCGTCAATCCGTGTGCGAAGCACGGGTTCGCACTTGTTAATTATAAATGTCAGCAAATCATAATGTGTTTTTATTCGTGCGCTGGGTTGATAAGGTATATAAGCAACGGGTTTGTCCAAATAGCTGGCTGTTTATTTCTCTCAAAAAAAAGGCAGGATGACCGTAATTGTGAGGAAGAAAGAGTGGATTTAAGACTCAGTTAAAAATATTATTCAACTACAATAAGGTAATTTATATTAGTAAGATGACTATATATTATATACTTCTCGATTGTCAACAAATTAGTAAGAACCTTTTATTTCTTCGTCGACACCTTCGTTTCTCCATGAGAGGCCAATACTCCAACATCTTATGTAGTTGTGCCTGTAAGTCCACATGTTATGAAAATGACAATTCTACTCTAGCTTCAAAACACCCATAAAAAACTCCATAGAATAACCTAAATGTAATAAGTAAATTAAAAAGCACAAACCTTAGGTATCAAAGTTAAAAGGTGTTACATTAAAGAGAGTGTGTATATGTATGCGTGCACACATTCATTGAACTTGGTATTTTTCACCAAACCTCACTGCAATCAATAATAATACAAATATGTGTGTGTTCGAGAAAACATGTATGTAAACTAAAACACCTGTGGATACTGTCAAACTTAGCTTTAAATTCCAACTTAATTTGCTATCTACCTGCGCAGCGTGTTCATACACTGTTTAGTATGTTTGCATTGAACTAACGTTTATGTAGCATTGTATGAGAAATAAACGAAGGTGAAAATAAGTTTTAAACCTTAGGAAATGAAAATTTATTGTCAACTTCTGAGAAACATAAGTAACCTCAAGCTTTGCAATCACTTCCGTGTTCTCAACGTTGATAAACATCATCTAGGTTCTTGTGTATGAAGTGAACGACAAGCTGAAACACAATCGGAGATTTGGAAGTAGGTAAGTCCAGCGGAAGAAGGATTTTAAAAAAATCGTAATGAAGAAGAGGGATGCAATACCTGATTTCATGAGGGTATGGTAACAGAAATGACGAAAATGGTTGAGGATGATTAGGGTTTGTGGGGGAGAAGATGCGGCTAACACAACAAAGGGAGATTAATTTGGTTAATCCGCTGAGCGGTTAGTAATAAGCAAAAGAGAAGTTGGAATGAGAGGATGGAGTATGAGGGGTGCACAGGTAGTAGGCTGGTTGCGGTCACGTGAGGGAATTGAAAAATAAAAAAAAACGAGAAAGGAACGAACTGCGTTCCAGTGTTAGTGAAATGGAGATAGCGGTGGATGACACGTCAGATTGGTAAAAGTCCTGTTATTAGGTTTAAGTAATAGATAGATTGAAAGACAAACATTAAACAAAAATCAGACTGAAGAAAAATGTTAAATATAACTAGTATTATATTTAATTTTTACATTATACAAAATTGCTAGTTATAAGTTGTTAATACCATAGGTATTTATTTTAATGACAACAACAACAACCATTTAAACATTACTACTAATATATTTTCGAGTTGTGCAATCAGATATATTATGAAAACTTTTATAGAGATAAACAAGAGTGCAAAAGAAGAATTATAAAATAAGGTTAATTGGAACGACAAAACAATAACAGAGGAAGAATAATTATAACAATCGAAGACCGAAACCTATTAGAGAAGAATGCTGAACGACAGAGGTGTTTGAAGTGATGAATAGCTGGATTGACCTTATAATATATTGTTAAAGAACCCATGATAACTATACTTGAAGACAATCAACCATTGACCTCAACTGAATCACCAAATTTTGCAAATATAAGGAAATTTGAAGTGTAGAAAACTTCAGATTTCCAACACTTGTAAGTATTGCTGTTCATATTTTGCAACACCATGTCGACACATAGGGTTACATATGTCAACATACAACGGTTTTTCAAATTTCAAATTAAGAGTTATTTCCCTCCATACTTTCACCAAAAGACACATGTCTTCAACCATTATTTAAAGGCTTTTGAAAATGAATTTTATCATCAATTTTCTCTCATTTTCTTCTATCCCTTCTCCATACATTTACTATACAAATCCATCGAGTACTTTCAAATTATCTTTGCAAATCCACTCTTTTTTACTCCAATTTTTCAATGATATACAAACCACACAATATCCGAGAGTTGTATTTGAATTCACATCATATTCTCTCTCTCTCCCCTCTCTCTCTTTCTGATTTCATCTTATTTCCTCAAAGAATTCAAAGATATATTATTATTGGAGGTCTATAGAATCATTGTACTAAATCTTCAAGAATTTGTTTTGAAGATAAGACTACTTGCCATTGTTTGTTGTTATTGATGAGGAGAACGTGTACCATGTGGTCCGTAAAATCAAGATTGTAAAGGTGTTCTTGCCACTTTGGAAAGCAAGCGATTATATTGAAATTCTACATGGTGGAGTGCAGGACTAAATGTAGGATTGGTTAATCCAAATCAGTATAAAAATCTTGGTATTATTTACTTTACTGCATTTATTACTTATTTCTTTCTGCTTGCAATTTGAATAAACACAGTATTAAATATTCCATAAGTTAGATTATAGATTTGAAATACACTCTTCACCACCCTAGTGTTTGAATAGCCTTAAGATCCATCTAACACTTTGTTGTAGACACCCAATTCCCAAGAATTGGTATTAGAGCACTGGTTTTTAAAAATTAGTCAACTGATTTTTGAAAAGTATAAATTGCTAGTGGCACTAGTAACACTTTGATTAATAATTTTATAGGAAGGAAATCTACCACTAGAGCCCCTATATTTGATGGCAACAATTATGCTGATTGGGCTTGTAGGATGAAATTTTATTTGTAGTCTAATGGTTTAGGTATTTGGATCATTACCTAGGTAGAAAACATGGAGCCTCAAACTAAATATTCAAAATGAACACTAGACCAAAAGACACAAGTACTTAATAATTCTAAGGCCGTGAACATTTTATTTTGCTCTTTAGATAGAAACGAATTTAATCGAGTGCCTATTCGTAATTCTACATATTAAATTTGGAGAACATTGCAAGTCGAGCATGAAGGCACGAGTAAAGTAAAGCAGACAAAGATATCTATGCTAACTCACCAGTTTCAACTCTTTCAAATGAAACCAAATGAATCTATTTGTGATTTTTATACTTAGTATTAAGACGAGGTCTTCAGCGGCTAAGGCCCGCCTCAGGGTTATAAGCGATCATAAGAATCCACCTTTAATAGGGCCATAAGTGACCGAGAATGCCCAACTCGTTGGGCCTTTACCCTAAAATACTAATGAGCGATGGACTTGAATATCTACCTCATTGGTTAGATACTTGGTGTTTGTGTGAATGTTGTGTGCTGCATAGACATACCTTGACATGTGTAACCTGCTAAAAACTAGGGTATGGACTTTAAGTAAATATCATATACCAGTCACACAGAACTTTATTTTCTGACCCCTCTCCTTATCACATTCAACATGTCAGTAGAAGAGGTAGAATCCATGGACAAAATAATGATGGGAGCCGAAGATGAAGACAAAGTCGTTATCCTTAACCTGCAATTTTACTTTATAAGATATTAGATTACCAATTAATCCTTTTATGTCATAGTACTAATATCATTGGCTTCTTCGATTGACAGAGACTTCTGATCCTATTCACTAGGAAGCAAATTCAAGATCTTTCTGACTTGGTCTTCCTCAGAAATTTTCTTTCCTAATGACAATAAGGCATATACTATATCTTGAAATCTTGAATACATATCACAAATAGAATCATTTGGCTTTATATGAAAGAGTTGAAACTGAAGAGTTAGCATAGATATCTTTGTCTGTTTTACTTTACTGCTGCCTTTATGCATGACTTGCGGTGTTCTCCAAATTTCATATGCAGAATTACAAATAGACACTAGATTAAATTTGTTTCTATCTAAAGAGCCAAATAAAATGTTCATGGTCTTAGAAATATTAAGAGCTTGTGCCTTTTGGTCCAGTGTTCATTTTGTGTAACACCCCAAAAATTTAACAACATTAAAGAAGGAAAATTAAATAATAATTAATTTAATATTCAGAATTAAGGGAAATAGACTGTGCCATTGCATCCATCTCGAAATTCTGGTTAAGACAGACATTTGATTTGCATAAAACAGACATTGTATGAGGAAGTTATGAAGGTTTGAAGTTTGTATACATGCAAGCGAAATATATATATATATAGGACTCAAGAATTCAAAATTTTTAGTTCAAAATTCGGAATCGCAGAAAGTGGGGGAAGCGAGGAAAATCCTGCCTAGGGGAGTCGACCCCATAGGAGGGGTGTCGACCCCGGGGTCGACTTCTCAAGGGGGCATCGACCCATGGGTCAATCCCCTTGGGGGGGGGGGGTTGACCCCCCTAGGGATGAGGTGGAAAACGGTTTCTGGAGGCTGGTAGCTATATATAGATGTAACACCCCGTATTTCTGTTAACACTAAAGTTACTAATTTAAGAATAACCAATGCTTAATATAATAAATGTGTAAAGGGGAGATGTATCTAATGTGCATACAAATTTAATAATAAATGTGTAAAGGGGAGATGTATCTAATGTGCATACAAATTTAATAATAAATGTGTAAAGGGGAGATGTATCTAATGTGCATACAAATTTAATAATAAATGTGTAAAGGGGAGATGTATCGAATGTGCATACAAATTTAATAATAAATGTGTAAAGGGGGGATGTATCTAATGTGCATACAAATTTAATAATAAATGTTAATAATGTACATTAAGAAGGTAATTGTGAACATAATTGGCTTCTCTTTAGAACGGATGGCTTTGATTAACCTTGGCTTCATCGACGGCTCAAATTAACTTGCAATCCTATATAAACAGCCCCCTAGTCTCTTTCTCTTTGCACCATTCTTCTCTAACCTTATGCTGCACAAATTCTTGATGGACATGGCTTCTTCTTCTTCCTCTAAATCTAAATAAATAGATTAAAATAAAAAATAAATCAAGACGAGGATATGCTGCTCAAGTCTTTCAAGAGAAGATTCAAAACAACTTAGGATTCAAGTAAAGATTCAACGGCTTCAAGCAACGCTATCTTTCTATTCGTTTCTAGATCCAATCAATGTAAGTCGGTTACTTTTTAGATTTGAATTCCTTTTCTATTTGTGACATGAAATTAAAAGAATATAAGAAATATGCCTTATCATTTCATTGAATCTGTGCTTGTTTACGACTTTGGAGCCTAGAACACATTGTGACCAAATTGCCAATGCTTAAGATTATGACTATGGAACTGTGGCCTTTGAAACCATAAGCCTTTGACTATGAACATAAGCCTTTGACTATGAACATAAGCCTTTGACTATGAACATAAGCCTTTGACTAGGAGCATAAACCAATGCCTATGACTATGACAAGGACAATAGTGGATAATTGCCTATGATTCATGAACATGATATTATTGCCTAGGATTATGACTGTGAGATTGGATCTAAACTTGATTATCTATTCAGTTTATTCTTAATTATCCTTGGATCTTTATTATGGGAATTTATCTATTAAGTTAGATCTACCCATATACTTGAACCTATGTTATTTGTTCAACCCTTTTTATGTCATAATATTATCAGATGTATAGGCCTTCGATGCTTTAATCAATTTATTCAGTGTAATTTGTTAGATCTGTGATTAGTGAATTATCATCTTCTGCCAGCCATTATGTCTATATTTTCATGGCATTTTGGTTCATTCCCTTTTTATCCACGAACCTAGATTTATCTATAATCTAGGATGAAATCACGATTACACGAACGATGGGAATACGATTTGGGCAAATCATAAATTTGGCTTAAACATGGTTGTAAACTTGGAAATTGGCATAATGTGGAACATGAACATAATTATGATTGACATAATTTAGAACATGTATTATGGCATGTTTATTAGAACGCAAATTTGAAAATTTGACATGAATTATGGAATATGTAATTTGACACATTAAATTTAGTATTGGCAAGTAAGCTAAGTTTTAGGCGTAAACGGTAAACTAGAATAATAATTCTAGTCTTGCCATAAACTGTAAATTAGGATGTTAAATCAGAATTGGGTCAATTAAAGTTAACTTGGCATAATAAGTATATTAGCACAAATTTTGAATTTAGTCATGATTGTGAGAAATTGTCATATTTAGAATAATCATGGTTAGTGACACTTAATTTGGTATAATTTACATACCAAAAACTATAAATATGATATATAGGGAAAATGGGCCATAATAATAAATGTTGACAATGTACATTAAAAGAGTAATAATGGAATAAGTAAATTAGGGAAAATTTACTTATAGAATTTATCCTAAATGAGAAAAGTAAATTTAGAGAATACGAACATGCTTAACCCGAGGTTGGATTTAGTTGTGATGTAAACCTGCCCGAACCCGCCCGACTGTCCAGTGATCACAACAATACCTATCCAATGTGGGAGGTTAAGGCATTTAGCCCGATAAAGGCCCGAGGTTAGACTGAGTTATGGCGTAAGACTGCCCAGAACCAACCGGCATACCGGCAGCCACAACAATACCTATCTAATGTGAGTGGCTGGTGCTTTAATAAGACAATTAAATTTTAGCTAGAATGGGAGGGTTAAGTCCATAAGAACACTTAACCTACTTAACACAGTTAAGTTAGAACGATAGGGTTAAGTTAACTAGAACACTTAACCAACTTAACATGGTAACAAGAAAAGATTTGTAGGGGTTAAGTAACTAAGAAAAACACTTAGACAATTTAATATGTTAACCAGACAAGAAAGTGGGGGTTAAGTAAATTCAATACACTTAGCCAATTTAACATGTTAAATAGACTAGAGGTTGAGGATAAGTAAAGTTAATACACTTAGCCAATTTAACATGTTAACTAGACTAGAGGTTGGGGATAAGTAAAGTTAATACACTTAGCCAATTTAACATGCTAACTAGACTAGAGGTTGGGGTTAAGTAAATTTAATACACTTAGCCAATTTAATATGTTAGCTGGACTAGACCATAGGGTTAAGTAAGCTTGAACACTTAACCATAAGAGTGTGATAAATGAATAGGGTTAAGTTAAAAACATGAAGGGACAATAGTTAATCATTAGAACATGTTAATCAAACCAATGTTAGGGTTAAGTTAACTAAGGGAACACTTAACCGTTATAACATGTTAGTTTAAACAGATAGGCAAGGTTAAGTTAAAAAGTAAAACTTAACCAATACAAGATGAATGGGTAGGGTTAAGTAAATACTTAACCAATATAACTTGATGCTGGTAGGGTTAAGTCAACGTGAATTACTGGTAACACTTAACCAGTTTAACATGACAAATGAATAGGTTAAGTTAACTTGTATCGACTAATGACACTTAACCAATCCATCTTGACGAGAAAGAGAACTAAGTAGTAAACCTTAGTTAAAAGGACTAAGTGGTAAACCTTAGTTAAGAAAACGACGATTCAGGAAACCAAGTGGTAAACCTTAGTTTTAACTAAGTAGTAATCCTTAGTATAACACGAGGAGGAGCGAACAATCTTAAAGAAGGTTCCAACGAATTGGGTTATGAAGGCCGAGGCTTCGAGGGGACGTGAGGGTACTCTTGGTATCCCTCTGTGAGGTGGCAGATGATCCTCCTGGGCTCACAGAGGTTAAGGTCTGCGTTAGGAGAACCAAGGGTATGCCTTGGTTGCAATATAAGGCAACCAAAAGACTAGGATGGACCAGCGTGATTCAGCGGGACAAATGGCCCTGTGATAGCGACCCGTCGTCTACCTACCATCTTGAGTCAATCGAGATACGGAAAGGCGGAGAACTCCAAAAGACCATATACTTGCTATCTAGTTATGGTTGCGGATGGCCATAGGTTAGTGGGGCATAGGGGGGTCTGCGTATAGTTCTCATTTTTCAAGGTGTGCCTTTCAATAGTTGAGGGAGGGGTTAAGTGGGACCATAGCCACTGGAAAAAAATTGACCTTAGCATCTGCATCGACAGATAACTTAAAGCTCCCGACCGAGTTCCGTGTTTCTTGATTTGCCCTGCCACGGGACTCGGGTCGCACATATAGAGGACATGTGCATCTAGACAGCGATGACGATTCACGACACATACGTGGGGAAAGTCTAGGAACATATACCGATCTAGGTAGTGTGTCCTAGACTAGGGGCATCGTTCGACAGGTAGCGTAATCTCTAGTTGGACCTAGGTGGCATAAACCCTGAATCTGTTAAGCATTAGATAAGCCGCGTAAACCCGAGTGGAATCTAGGAGGTATTTTGATATAAAACCCTAGATTAGATCTAGGTAATAAATAATAAATGTATGCCTAAAGGCAACCACAATTACTGGGATTGGGATCGCGTTATCATTTTAGACAGATTACTAGTTGGGACACTAGATAGGTGGTGCAGAGACATAGAAACCATAATAACAGGTTAATAGTGAAGCGGAGAAAGTATTAAAGCATATCCAGTTTATCTTGTCTTAGCATATCTTGTGTTAATCTTATCCTATCTTGTTGGCCCTATCATCATGGTATTGTCTTGTATTGAGTTAATTCATGTCGTTTTGTTTTTCCTTGTTCACATGCTAGAAGTAACTGAACTTACCAGACTTTATGTCTGACCTAGTTTTCTTTCGTCTTCTTTTCTTCCGCTTCCCCCCCGGTAGTTAAGGAGGGAATAGTATAGCTTAGGTTAGATTGGACCGTCACTCTTCCCAAGCTCGAAGATTCTTTGACAAAGTGCTTTGGACTCTCTTTTTCTGCTGCTATGGCTGGCTTATGCTACATTGGGGAATATAAATGTTATTTTATGCTTCTTTATTTTGTAAGACAGATGATACTCTGATATTGGAAAACAATTGTTGTACAAACTATTTTATCAATAAAGTAAAGTTTTATTTTCTGCTGTTTTAATTTTGTCTGTTTTATAATTTATCTGCATCTTTTACCCTAAATGCTCCACAGAACTTAGTGCATTCCCTTTATGAGTGACACTAAAGGATGTGGGGGTGTTACACTTGGTATCAGAGCTGAAGGTTACTGGATCAGATAAAAGATTTGGAAAAAATTATTATTTTCAAACAGTTTTAAAAGAGGCATTTTCGAAAGAAAAGTTTTGTTTTAAAGGCATATTCCCCAAAAGCCATACGCACTATCTTCTGATTCTGTGTTTGAATTCTTTTCCCCTTCTTTCTTGAGTCTCTGGGGCTCCTGGCTTTCTGGGAGGTAACCTCATCGAAGGGCGAAGTAGTGCCCGACTTCCATCTATAACCGTAGTAGTTTCACCTACGGCTAGTTTTCTTTCAAGCTTAGTAGGGTTTTCTGTACGATGGAGGCAGCTTTCGAGAGATTTGTCAACATGATTACATACGAAAGAGGATGAGGAGTTTGTCTAAGGAGCACAACCCAAGGATGAGGAATTCATGAATGTAGACTTGGCTCACGAAGGGGGAAGGGATTATAAAACCTAAGACAAGAGGAAGTATCTTTACTATGGCAGAATAGGGCATATAATTAAGAACAAAGGTTGAGATTTTCAGAAGGGCAAGTACATGCTTTCACCACTAAGCGTACCTAGGAGAAAGGTAGTAAAGTTCTATTGGAAGAGTCTAGCTTTTCTGTTTGTACTCTTTCTTTTGGTTTTAGCACTTCGCATTTGTTCATATTTGCTTCCATAGTTGAGTCTCTGCACCTTAGTACTTGTATAGTAAAAGATCCCAACTAGTGCTCAAGTGTTTGGTTGTTTTTGCTTAAATCATCTCACGTAGATCGTCCAAATTCGGAGGAGACATTCCTCGGGTGCTTGTCTGATATTGGTTTAGGCCTTTGGGGCTTGTACTTGAGGGATGTCGAGTTCGACTAGGATGGTTTGCTTGAGAGATGAATAGTTGTGGCAGGCGCTCTATATAGAGAAGGACTAACCTTAAGAGAGGTAAAAATAGTACGTAGTGACCTTTTGACCCTCATAGTTATGGCATGATGGATAAGCTAAGAGGAGAGACCTCTGATCATCCTAGTATATACACTCAGTATCATGGTTGACATTTGTTTATTTTGGAAATGGAGGTCAAGAAACTTCGCAATCGTGAAGTTGAATCTGTTAAGGTACAGTTGAGTAAAGCTCAAGAAGACGTGATACAGGAGATTGAAGATAAGTCACACGCGCCTCATACCCTTTTTCTTAAGGGTACATCCTTGATTCCTTTTTTTTTTAGGAATTCTATGCATACTAATTTCTAGCTTTTAAGGTATATCCTCTAGGATGTATCATCGATCCTTAGGTAGAAACCCTTTTGGATGTAAACATGTATTTGAAACATGTTATGGTTGATGGTTGTGAATGGTTGCTAGTGGTTGCTCGTGAATGCATATACATACATATTAGGCACTAGGCCAGTTCAGACGCCTTCATATTTCATTTACATATATGTATTTGTTTATGAATTGAACTTAATGTGTTATCATATGGATGTCGCATTTGAGTGAATGATTGTGCACTCATATAGAAATAATATGTATCATTAGGATTTGCATACATATTGGACGCATGGCACTGACATGATTTGCATTAAGGAGGTCAACTGAATCAGTAGACTGCCTGATTTTGCATTAGATAAAGATATGTACACACACTATGCATATGAACATACAAGCATTAGAAGTCTTTAAGGACAATGGATGCCTGTGTTTGATGGTTGAGTAGATGGATGATTGGATGGTAGGATTTACATTCTTCTTGACTTGAAGATTTCGGGGTCGAAATCCTTTAAGGAGGGGAGAATGTAACACCCCGTATTTCTGTTAACACTAAAGTTACTAATTTAAGAATAACCAATTCTTAATATAATAAATGTGTAAAGGGGAGATGTATCTAATGTGCATACAAATTTAATAATAAATGTGTAAAGGGGAGATGTATCTAATGTGCATACAAATTTAATAAAAATGTGTAAAGGGGAGATGTATCTAATGTGCATACAAATTTAATAATAAATGTGTAAAGGGGAGATGTATCTAATGTGCATACAAATTTAATAATAAATGTGTAAAGGGGGGATGTATCTAATGTGCATACAAATTTAATAATAAATGTTAATAATGTACATTAAGAAGGTAATTGTGAACATAATTGGCTTCTCTTTAGAACGGATGGCTTTGATTAACCTTGGCTTCATCGACGGCTCAAATTAACTTGCAATCCTATATAAACAGCCCCCTAGTCTCCTTCTCTTTGCACCATTCCTCTCTAACCTTATGCTGCACAAATTCTTGATGGACATGGCTTCTTCTTCTTCCTCTAAATCTAAATAAATAGATTAAAATAAAATATAAATCAAGACGAGGATATGCTGCTCAAGTCTTTCAAGAGAAGATTCAAAACAAGTTAGGATTCAAGTAAAGATTCAACGGCTTCAAGCAACGCTGTCTTTCTATTCTTTTCTAGATCCAATCAATGTAAGTTGGTTACTTTTTAGATTTGAACGCCTTTTCTATTTGTGACATGAAATTAAAAGAATATAAGAAATAAGCCTAATCATTTCATTGAATCTGTGCTTGTTTATGACTTTGGATCTGATTCTTGATTATGGCCTAGAACACATTGTGCCTAAATTGCCAATGCTTAAGATTATGACTATGGAACTGTGGCCTTTGAAACCATAAGCCTTTGACTATGAATATAAGCCTTTGACTATGAACATAAGCCTTTGACTAGGAGCATAAACCAATGCCTATGACTATGACAAGGACAATAGTGGATAATTACCTATGATTCATGAACATGATATTATTGCCTAGGATTATGACTGTGAGATTGGATCTAAACTTGATTATCTATTCAGTTTATTCTTAATTATCCTTGGATCTTGATTATGGGAATTTATCTATTAAGTTAGATCTACCCATATACTTGAACCTATGTTATTTGTTCAACCCTTTTTATGTCATAATATTATCAGATGTATAGGCCTTCGATGCTTTAATCAATTTATTCAGTGTAATTTTTAGATCTGTGATTAGTGAATTATCATCTTCTACCAGCCATTATGTCTATCTTTTCATGGCATTTTGGTTCATTCCCTTTTTATCCACGAATCTAGATTTATCTATAATCTAGGATGAAATCACGATTACACGAACGATGGGAATACGATATGGGCAATTCATAAATTTGGCTTAAACATGGTTGTAAACTTGGAAATTGGCATAATGTGGAACATGAACATAATTATGATTGACATAATTTAAACATGTATTATGGCATGTAATAACCCGGAAATTCTGGGCCAGTTTAAAATTTTTATTTTGGCAATTTTAGTGAATTTTGAATATTTAAAATAGATTATTTTAAATAAAATCGACGAGGAATTTATTTTGAATATAAATCGAGCGTATATATTATACACGTCGTCGTTAGAATATATAATATTTATATATAATTATAAATAGAATTGAAAATGGCGCGGTAGTTCGATAATTCGATTTCAAACTTCAATTGAATGTATCGGGTGCAAAACAATCCGGATTTTAGTGAAACCAAAAACAATAGGATCTAATCGTGAATATCTTTCCAACGAATCCGACAAATCGAGATTTCATAGCAGGAATCAAAAGATATGTCCAGTTGAAAATTCTGAATAGTCGCTATGGAATTCAGGCCCTTAAAAATGGACATTTTGCAAACGACCTCGGATTTCGACGAAACCACTTTTGTTGGATCCGCAGTGTAAAGTTATTGCTAGATTTCAAATTTCATAATTTTTTTGAATCAATATGTGAGCGTGGTAAAGGAAAACGTGTTTTGACCATTTCAGTTGATTTTAATCGACTGGAAATTGGCCATTTTTCCAACGGTCTCAGAATTCGACGAAACTAGTTTTGTTAGGACCGTATCGTCAATACGAAGCTAGAAAATATTTTTCGAGAATTTTTAGAGTTAGTATGTGACCCCAGTAAATTGAAATGTACGTTTAAAATTCAATATAAGGATTTAAATGTTAAATTCAACGAAAACTGATCGAAACGGCCAAACTGACTTACGATATATATCCCATTGTGTTCGGAATGGGGGTAATTAGCTAGGGGCGACAGTCGTTGGGATTCGATTGGAATTAGTGGTGATAAACAATTAAATGATGAATTAAAATATTATTAAATTATATTATATATACATAATACCCCTCCTTTTCTCATAAGCCCCCGTTACTTTCTCAAATCAAATTCCCGATCCCCCTTTCTGAAATGGCGGACGGCCATCGCCAAGCCCCATAGCCCCCCCCCCCCCCCCCCCCCGCGTCATCGACGTCAGCGCGCACCCCTCTCCCCTTTCGTCGATAACCCCTCTGTTCTCCTCCTTCACCACCGCGATGTAGAACCACCCCTCCTCGAGCCCAACCACCTGCGAGCGCGTTCCCCCTATGCCTTCTCCTCCTCGCGCTGATGAACACCGACCAGCCCGCAAGCATCAGCTCCTCCGCCTGCGTCCAGGCACAGCCACCGCAAACCCCACCTGAGCGCACCCCAGTAAGTTTTCGATTTTCTTTAAGTATATAAATAAATAAATAAATAAATAACTGAATTCTTTCAGTATTAATAATCTGAGTTCTTTGAATATCAAAGTCTGCATCTTTGGTGTATGAAAAAAATCTGAATTTTTAGTGAAGAAGAATTTGTTTTTTTTTTAAGGAAAATAGCTTTAATTTTTATAAATGAAAAGTTTATATTTTCATACAGATAAAGAAATGGTTTTTAATTAGATAAAGGAATGATTTTTATGTATGTAAAGATATGATTTTTATCAATAGAAAAGTATGATTTTTAGCTATATAAAAATATGATTTTTATTTATGTAGTGATAGTATAAAAATATAATCTTTATTCATGTAGGAATAAAATATAATTTGAGATTTTTATATAGATAAAAATTCGATTTTAATATATATGAAGTAGAAATAGAAATATGATTTTTATTTTTATTTTATTAGAATGAAGTGATAAAAATATAATTTTTATTATAAACAGCGGGGCAAGGACTGCATTAGAATTTCAAATAGATTCAGACGGTTCAGCAGTTCAAAAGTAAAGCACGGTGGAGTGGAACCCTCGGTGAGAACTTCTCACCTTTCAATTTAAATTTTCTAGTTATATATATATACTAGGATGCAGACGGTGCTTAGTAGCACCTGACACCCGTCATCCACAGACCATGGATGGCTTGTTTGTTAAATTGATTGGTTGAGTAGTTGGTTAGTTTAATTGGTTTAAATTGAATTGTTTGGTGAATTGAGATTGATTTGATTGATGTGTGAATGGCGTGGGCCTTCACCAGACCGGGGATAAGGCTAGGCCTTGTCCCGTTTCTAGTATCGTGCCGTTATGCCGCCGAAATTTTCTAAAATATGTTAGAAAAATAAAAATATCATTTTTATTGAATAAATGAACTAAATAGAAATTCGTATGTTGAAATAAAATGTTTTATCGTTAAAAATATAATTTTTAACGTGAAGTGAATAAAATAAAATATTCATTTACAAACCGGACGGTTTGTTTATGTACACTGATTTGACTGACATTGATTGGGACGATAAATTTCACACATCGCCCAACTGCACGAATAAAATCTATGTTTGATTGTTTGAAACCCTACACGGGTGTTGGGATGAAATTTAAAGTTCACTCATCCTGACTGATTAAATATGTCGATCGATTGATTGACAGGCTGTTATAAGCGTTATATATCTATATTTGATGCTTATACAGTGTAGTGCACTTTGGTTGATGGTTGATTATTTTCAATGCTATTATATACATGTGTTGTATGAAAATCCATATAATTAACGTTATATGGTGATTGATTGGGCCTCATTCCAATTTGAAAAATAAAGAATATATAAAATAAAGGTTCATGTGTTGACTATACTCATCCGTTGGGATTAGTCATGTGTTGAACGAATTATTTTTATAATAAAATTTACATCTTTATCAATATACAATAAAGGTTCATGTGTTGACTATACTCATCCGTTGGGATTAGTCATGTGTTGAACGAATTATTTTTATAATAAAATTTACATCTTTATCAATATAAAATAAAGGTTCATGTGTTGACTATACTCATCCGTTGGGATTAGTCATGTGTTGAACGAATTATTTTTATAATAAAATTTACATCTTTATCAATATAAAATAAAGGTTCATGTGTTGACTATACTCATCCGTTGGGATTAGTCATGTGTTGAACGAATTATTTTTATAATAAAATTTACATCTTTATCAATATAAAATAAAGGTTCATGTGTTGACTGTACTCTTCCGTTGAGATTAGTCATGTGTTGAACGAAATAATTTAACAAAAATAGTCACATATGGACGGTAATCATTCGTTGAGATTAGTCGTGTGTTGACAAAAAGAAATATTTGAAATAGAATATATAAAACGATTTCGAAATGAATTGAATATATAACGATTTCGAAATGAATTGAATATATAACGGTTTCGAAATGAATTGAATATATAACGATTTCGAAATAAATTGAATATATAACGATTTCGAAATGAATTGAAAATATAACGATTTCGAAATAAATTGAATATATAACGATTTCGAAATGAATTGAATATATAACGATTTCGAAATGAATTGAATATATAACGATTTCGAAATGAATTGAATATTTAACGATTTCGAAATGAATTGAATATATAACGGTTTCGAAATGAATTGAATATATAACGATTTCGAAATGAATTGAATATATAACGATTTCGAAATGAATTGAATATATAACGATTTCGATTTGAATTGAACATATAATGAATTTGATTCAAATAGAAAACGAAACGAATTTGATTTGAATAGAAAATGAATTTGAATCGAATATAAAACCAATTTGAATAGAATTGAATTGAAAGCGAATTGAAATGAATTCAAATTTAATTGAAATTTGAATTGAATAGAAATGAATTTTAAACGAATTTATAAAGAAGAATTCAATTTTGATTTGAATTGAAATGGAAGTTGAATTTGATTTTGAAACGAATTTAAAACTAATTATATAATTCGTTTTAAATAGTAATCGACGAAATATAGATTATATATATTATATATATTATATAATGGCCTGAATAGAACGCGCCACGCCGCGGCAGTTCGTGAATTTCGACCATTTATTTCAAACGGACATTACGGGAGATCCGACCGTCGGATTCTCCTAAAACCGGAACCGTTGGGTTCGTATCGAAAAGAGCTTTCTAAAGAATATTAAAAATTCAAAATCTAACGGTTGGATTTGGAGATATGTCCAAATCAAATTCGAAAAAGGTCGCTATAAGTGCAATTCGATGGCCATTGTTGGAAATCGACTGTACGGGCCTTGATAAAATTATTAAAAATAGTAATAATTTGTATAAAATCATAAGAAATGATTTGGGAAAAGTTGGGATGAAAAAACTCCACATTTGAAAAGATAAAAATGGTTTTTATCGAAGTGCACTAGTTTGAACTAAATTTAAAACCCAATTATTTTTAAATAAATGAATTAGATTTAAAAAGGGGTTTTAAATAATCGAATTTCTAATATATTTGATTAAATTTGAAATGGGTTTATCGTGAACAGTGTTTTAAATAACACTAGTTCTTTAACCCGATAACAAATAGAATGTGATTTGGGTTTGTCGTGAACTGTGTTTTAAATAACACCTAGTTCTTTAACCCAGTAAAAGGAGTTCTAACGAATCTGCAACTAGATGGAAATGTGAATCTATAATCTAAATTATCAAATTTAGAAATGAGCGGAAATGGAGTATTACCAGTTTTGCTCCAAAGCGATAGTTAAATCTTTAATTGGATTTGAACGTGAAATGGTAATTAATTTTACCGATAACACCACGGTGTTAGATATGGAGTATTACCAGTTTTGCTTCATGGGATAAATAGGTTGGGATTGGGAAATAAAATAAATAATTACTTCGTTACGGTTCGCTAATCTCGACTAGTTGGAAAAACCATATTTTGGTTTTAAATGACATCCAAAGGAAGATTACAGGATAAATTTTAAAGAATTTATCTTGGATAAAATTAATGGGAACCTTTCCCTAAGAATGTGGAATTTAGAAACTAGCTGTAGGTTGGCTAAGAAGAATGGTTTCCTGGGTATTGATCTGATGTTGGTTTCGGCCTTCGGGGTTAATGTTTGGGAAATTGTTCTCTTGCTAATTTGCGGTTAGTGACTAATGAATTGGAATGAGGCGTATGTTGTGTTTGTGTAACATTTGTTTTCAATATACGCGGGTTGTTCGGAAAGGCCGGGTTTATATCCATTCTGAATAACCGATTCGACGATATGTCGAAGATGAAGACGGTGGTCGAAGACCGGAAGTCTTCACATCGTTTGGGTAATTACTGACGATCCTGATTGGGCTGTACACCCAAGAAGATGGAAATAGTTGATGGTCGTCCAGACGTACCTGGAGATGGATGGATATGCGAGGAAAGTGCCTCCGGTTTCGTTCAGACCCAGAACGGACTTGTAAATGGATTGTGTGTCAGACATTGGATTTTATTCTATGTTGATTGATTTCTATTAAATATACATCTGCTTGGCAGCGGAGAATTTATTCTTTTGCTTAACGCCCTTCTCTGAGACGTACGAGCTCAGAGGTTGTATATCGATGGACATCAGTCGCATGGCATGAATTGCCTGTGTGGCACGCTGAGATGCAATGATCAAGGCTTCTGTTGAAAAGCAAAGTATTGTGGTTGATGATCAAAGCATGGCCTTTGTGGCGTAGCTTTGTGTATAGCGTGAATTCGCGAGCCTCACACCTCGGTATGAGTTAAAAACGGGATACGGACCGCTGGGAGAGCACGACGTTTCTTTCTAGCTATGGTGGTGTCAGTGACTTACCAGCCCTGACATTTATATACTTTTCACCTTTGTGGTTGTTGGAATGAGGCGCCTCGATTATAGGTCTGTAAGGACCGGGAAACGTGTGTTCAGGCATAATTAATCCTCTAACGTAAGTGAGGACCGGCCCAGCCGCATCCAGGGTTAACCAGTGTGCGTAATCCTGAGGCATTTGCTAGAGTGTCTCGAACGCGGAGAGGAGCTTGCCCCTTGCCTCGACTCATGACGGAATCCAATTTCCAATACGTGTATTTCGGTTTTATTTGTAGAGCATAGTATGGCGACATAGTAGCATGGGATACTATGCCGTCTATGATTTATATTTATGATTGAAATTGTTTTGACACTATACACTTATTATAGTATCAAATGATTTGTTTAAACGTACCAAGCATGTTTGGCTGTTATAAGGTAAAACCCTATCCTCCGGCTTGCGTTGCATTGTGTGATGGGACCTGGGTCTTATAATAGCTTCATTTTTCGAAAAAGCATTGCGTTGTTTATCTATATGCACTGGTATTCTTGGGAGGAAACCCGTTCCGTGTTATACGGCGTGGTCCCTTGAATTGCTCTCTTTTAAAGTAAAGCTTTAAATAACTGTTTTAGTTCTCACACCAGTCACATGACTGACCTGGAGTTTATTGTTTTAACCTAAACTCTGGGTGCCCCTATTTTCCGCACGGGCAGCTAGTAGTTTTGGTTTTGCAGATTTATATTCACAGGATCCTGGTTTACAGCTGGAATGATATCCAGAAAGCTCTGTATCCGTATATCACCTTCAGTTGTGCTTTGTATTATTTTCCGCTGCTATGTATTTAAATGTAATTTAAATCTCTGATATTTCTGTGTAATATTTATTCATTTATACTCTGTATATTCTTGTAATCTGATGCATTGTTGTAATATACAATGAAATGTTCTTCTGTTTGTGTTCTGATTTGTCATGTTCTCAACGTTCAGGGGTTTCGAACGGTCTAGATCGGTTTAACGACTGATTCAGATCGAGCGAAATTCCAGGCCGTCCCATTTGGTATCAGAGCTTTGGTTTACAGAGCTCGAGAACAAGACACGTTAGAACCATACGAAAGAATTCATCAGATATTGGATTAGTAATATCCAATTAGAATGACTCGTTAGAGATAGGATCAGTAGTATCCTAGAACGAGTGTGAAGAGTATATTTTTCAAATGAAAACAATTTGATTTGAAAATTTAAACCATTTTAAACGTATTTGACTATTTATTTATTTTGAATATGGACAATCGAGTATATAAAGATTTCGCGTATACGCGTCATGAACGTATATTCGAAGTTTTAATATATTGGATAGATATAGAATCATACTCTAGTGGCCCGAAGATGATTCTGATGATTGACTAGTTGTCATTAGTATTCATGTTCGAGTAACGAAGGTGTGATATCGATATATTTCCATTCGACTGGTGTGAGAACCAAAACTAATATAGCTAGAACACATTGTTGTGAATTGGCATCAAAAACAAGATTTTCCGTATATATATAGTAAAATTATCAATTTGAAACTCTAATCCACTAATTGATTAATGTTTGTGTTGTTTGCCTATTTGTTTGCTAATTTTGAACCATTATGCCTAATATAACCAAATATTGAACTGTATTGAAAATTGGTCGCATTTGCTTGCAAATACATATACTTACATTGAACAGGTCATAGCAAGGAGGCTAGAGCCAGAGAATAAAATTTGTTTGCCCGACAAATAGGTACATGTTTACTACATAATTTCCTGTTTTGTTTGGGTGATGATGATTTTGTGAGCCTATTGGCTAGCCGCTTGGCTTTTTCTTTTTCTTTTTGAGATCTGAAGGACCGGGGAAGCTATTTGAAATTCCTCGATGCTCCCGGTGCAGGGGAGGTTATGGCGAAATTTTTCGAAAATTTAGGGTGTTAGCCAAATTTTTGAAATCTTTGAAAAGTTCTTAGAAACTGAAAAGTTGAAGAACTTAAGCCGTAATCGAAACAATGGAAGTTGAGTTGAATTGTTAAACAACTTTCGACTTTGTTCCTTTTCGGGGACGAAAAGTTTTAAGTGGGGGAGATTGTAATAACCCGGAAATTCTGGGCCAGTTTAAAATTTTTATTTTGGCAATTTTAGTGAATTTTGAATATTTAAAATAGATTATTTTAAATAAAATCGACGAGGAATTTATTTTGAATATAAATCGAGCGTATATATTATACGCGTCGTCGTTAGAATATATAATATTTATATATAATTATAAATAGAATTGAAAATGGCGCGGTAGTTCGATAATTCGATTTCAAACTTCAATTGAATGTATCGGGTGCAAAACAATCCGGATTTTAGTGAAACCAAAAACAATAGGATCTAATCGTGAATATCTTTCCAACGAATCCGACAAATCGAGATTTCATAGCAGGAATCAAAAGATATGTCCAGTTGAAAATTCTGAATAGTCGCTATGGAATTCAGGCCCTTAAAAATGGACATTTTGCAAACGACCTCGAATTTCGACGAAACCACTTTTGTTGGATCCGCAGTGTAAAGTTATTGCTAGATTTCAAATTTCATAATTTTTTTGAATCAATATGTGAGCGTGGTAAAGGAAAACGTGTTTTGACCATTTCAGTTGATTTTAATCGACTGGAAATTGGCCATTTTTCCAACGGTCTCAGAATTCGACGAAACTAGTTTTGTTAGGACCGTATCGTCAATACGAAGCTAGAAAATATTTTTCGAGAATTTTTAGAGTTAGTATGTGACCCCAGTAAATTGAAATGTACGTTTAAAATTCAATATAAGGATTTAAATGTTAAATTCAACGAAAACTGATCGAAACGGCCAAACTGACTTACGATATATATCCCATTGTGTTCGGAATGGGGGTAATTAGCTAGGGGCGACAGTCATTGGGATTCGATTGGAATTAGTGGTGATAAACAATTAAATGATGAATTAAAATATTATTAAATTATATTATATATACATAATACCCCTCCTTTTCTCATAAGCCCCCCCGTTACTTTCTCAAATCAAATTCCCGATCCCCCTTTCTGAAATGGCGGACGACCATCGCCAAGCCCCATAGCCCCCCCTCCCCCCCGCGTCATCGACGTCAGCGCGCACCCCTCTCCCCTTTCGTCGATAACCCCTCCGCTCTCCTCCTTCACCACCGCGATGTAGAACCGCCCCTCCTCGAGCCCAACCACCTGCGAGCGCGTTCCCCCTATGCCTTCTCCTCCTCGCGCTGATGAACACCGACCAGCCCGCAAGCATCAGCTCCTCCGCCTGCGTCCAGGCACAGCCACCGCAAACCCCACCTGAGCGCACCCCAGTAAGTTTTCGATTTTATTTAAGTATATAAATAAATAAATAAATAAAAAACTGAATTCTTTCAGTATTAATAATCTGAGTTCTTTGAATATCAAAGTCTGCATCTTTGGTGTATGAAAAAAATCTGAATTTTTAGTGGAGAAGAATTTGATTTTTTTTAAGGAAAATAGCTTTAATTTTTATAAATGAAAAGTTTATATTTTCATACAGATAAAGAAATGGTTTTTAATTAGATAAAGGAATGATTTTTATGTATGTAAAGATATGATTTTTATCAATAGAAAAGTATGATTTTTAGCTATATAAAAATATGATTTTTATTTATGTAGTGATATTATAAAAATATAATCTTTATTCATGTAGGAATAAAATATAATTTGAGATTTTTATATAGATAAAAATTCGATTTTAATATATATGAAGTAGAAATAGAAATATGATTTTTATTTTTATTTTATTAGAATGAAGTGATAAAAATATAATTTTTATTATAAACAGCGGGGCAAGGACTGCATTAGAATTTCAAATAGATTCAGACGGTTCAGCAGTTCAAAAGTAAAGCACGGTGGAGTGGAACCCTCGGTGAGAACTTCTCACCTTTCAATTTAAATTTTCTAGTTATATATATATACTAGGATGCAGACGGTGCTTAGTAGCACCTGACACCCGTCATCCACAGACCATGGATGGCTTGTTTGTTAAATTGATTGGTTGAGTAGTTGGTTAGTTTAATTGGTTTAAATTGAATTGTTTGGTGAATTGAGATTGATTTGATTGATGTGTGAATGGCGTGGGCCTTCACCAGACCGGGGATAAGGCTAGGCCTTGTCCCGTTTCTAGTATCGTGCCGTTATGCCGCCGAAATTTTCTAAAATATGTTAGAAAAATAAAAATATCATTTTTATTGAATAAATGAACTGAATAGAAATTCGTATGTTGAAATAAAATGTTTTATCGTTAAAAATATAATTTTTAACGTGAAGTGAATAAAATAAAATATTCATTTACAAACCGGACGGTTTGTTTATGTACACTGATTTGACTGACATTGATTGGGACGATAAATTTCACACATCGCCCAACTGCACGAATAAAATCTATGTTTGATTGTTTGAAACCCTACACGGGTGTTGGGATGAAATTTAAAGTTCACTCATCCTGACTGATTAAATATGTCGATCGATTGATTGACATGCTGTTATAAGCGTTAGATATCTATATTTGATGCTTATACAGTGTAGTGCACTTTGGTTGATGGTTGATTATTTTCAATGCTATTATATACATGTGTTGTATGAAAATCCATATAATTAACGTTATATGGTGATTGATTGGGCCTCATTCCAATTTGAAAAATAAAGAATATATAAAATAAAGGTTCATGTGTTGACTATACTCATCCGTTGGGATTAGTCATGTGTTGAACGAATTATTTTTATAATAAAATTTACATCTTTATCAATATAAAATAAAGGTTCATGTGTTGACTATACTCATCCGTTGGGATTAGTCATGTGTTGAACGAATTATTTTTATAATAAAATTTACATCTTTATCAATATAAAATAAAGGTTCATGTGTTGACTATACTCATCCGTTGGGATTAGTCATGTGTTGAACGAATTATTTTTATAATAAAATTTACATCTTTATCAATATAAAATAAAGGTTCATGTGTTGACTATACTCATCCGTTGGGATTAGTCATGTGTTGAACGAATTATTTTTATAATAAAATTTACATCTTTATCAATATAAAATAAAGGTTCATGTGTTGACTGTACTCATCCGTTGAGATTAGTCATGTGTTGAACGAAATAATTTAACAAAAATAGTCACATATGGACGGTACTCATTCGTTGAGATTAGTCGTGTGTTGACAAAAAGAAATATTTGAAATAGAATATATAAACGATTTCGAAATGAATTGAATATATAACGATTTCAAAATGAATTGAATATATAACGGTTTCGAAATGAATTGAATATATAACGATTTCGAAATAAATTGAATATATAACGATTTCGAAATGAATTGAAAATATAACGATTTCGAAATAAATTGAATATATAACGATTTCGAAATGAATTGAATATATAACGATTTCGAAATGAATTGAATATATAACGATTTCGAAATGAATTGAATATATAACGATTTCGAAATGAATTGAATATATAACGGTTTCGAAAGGAATTGAATATATAACGATTTTGAAATGAATTGAATATATAACGATTTCGAAATGAATTGAATATATAACGATTTCGATTTGAATTGAACATATAATGAATTTGATTCAAATAGAAAACGAAACGAATTTGATTTGAATAGAAAATGAATTTGAATCGAATATAAAACCAATTTGAATAGAATTGAATTGAAAGCGAATTGAAATGAATTCAAATTTAATTGAAATTTGAATTGAATAGAAATGAATTTTAAACGAATTTATAAAGAAGAATTCAATTTTGATTTGAATTGAAATGGAAGTTGAATTTGCTTTTGAAACGAATTTAAAACTAATTATATAATTCGTTTTAAATAGTAATCGACGAAATATAGATTATATATATTATATAATGGCCTGAATAGAACGCGCCGCGCCGAGGCAGTTCGTGAATTTCGACCATTTATTTCAAACGGACATTACGGGAGATCCGACCGTCGGATTCTCCTAAAACCGGAACCGTTGGGTTCGTATCGAAAAGATCTTTCTAAAGAATATTAAAAATTCAAAATCTAACGGTTGGATTTGGAGATACGTCCAAATCAAATTCGAAAAAGGTCGCTATAAGTGCAATTCGATGGCCATTGTTGGAAATCGACTGTACGAGCCTTGATAAAATTATTAAAAATAGTAATAATTTGTATAAAATCATAAGAAATGATTTGGGAAAAGTTGGGATGAAAAAACTCCACATTTGAAAAGATAAAAATGGTTTTTATCGAAGTGCACTAGTTTGAACTAAATTTAAAACCCAATTATTTTTAAATAAATGAATTAGATTTAAAAAGGGGTTTTAAATAATCGAATTTCTAATATATTTGATTAAATTTGAAATGGGTTTATCGTGAACAGTGTTTTAAATAACACTAGTTCTTTAACCCGATAACAAATAGAATGTGATTTGGGTTTGTCGTGAACTGTGTTTTAAATAACACCTAGTTCTTTAACCCAGTAAAAGGAGTTCTAACGAATCTGCAACTAGATGGAAATGTGAATCTATAATCTAAATTATCAAATTTAGAAATGAGCGGAAATGGAGTATTACCAGTTTTGCTCCAAAGCGATAGTTAAATCTTTAATTGGATTTGAACGTGAAATGGTAATTAATTTTACCGATAACACCACGGTGTTAGATATGGAGTATTACCAGTTTTGCTTCATGGGATAAATAGGTTGGGATTGGGAAATAAAATAAATAATTACTTCGTTACGGTTCGCTAATCTCGACTAGTTGGAAAAACCATAATTTGGTTTTAAATGACATCCAAAGGAAGATTACAAGATAAATTTTAAAGAATTTATCTTGGATAAAATTAATGGGAACCTTTCCCTAAGAATGTGGAATTTAGAAACTAGCTGTAGGTTGGCTAAGAAGAATGGTTTCCTGGGTATTGATCTGATGTTGGTTTCGGCCTTCGGGGTTAATGTTTGGGAAATTGTTCTCTTGCTAATTTGCGGTTAGTGACTAATGAATTGGAATGAGGCGTATGTTGTGTTTGTGTAACATTTGTTTTCAATATACGCGGGTTGTTCGGAAAGGCCGGGTTTATACCCATTCTGAATAACCGATTCGACGATATGTCGAAGATGAAGACGGTGGTCGAAGACCGGAAGTCTTCACATCGTTTGGGTAATTACTGACGATCCTGATTGGGCTGTACACCCAAGAAGATGGAAATAGTTGGTGGTCGTCCAGACGTACCTGGAGATGGATGGATATGCGAGGAAAGTGCCTCCGGTTTCGTTCAGACCCAGAACGGACTTGTAAATGGATTGTGTGTCAGACATTGGATTTTATTCTATGTTGATTGATTTCTATTAAATATACATCTGCTTGGCGGCGGAGAATTTATTCTTTTGCTTAACGCCCTTCTCTGAGACGTACGAGCTCAGAGGTTGTATATCGATGGACATCAGTCGCATGGCATGAATTGCCTGTGTGGCACGCTGAGATGCAATGATCAAGGCTTCTGTTGAAAAGCAAAGTCTTGTGGTTGATGATCAAAGCATGGCCTTTGTGGCGTAGCTTTGTGTATAGCGTGAATTCGCGAGCCTCACACCTCGGTATGAGTTAAAAACGGGATACGGACCGCTGGGAGAGCACGACGTTTCTTTCTAGCTATGGTGGTGTCAGTGACTTACCAGCCCTGACATTTATATACTTTTCACCTTTGTGGTTGTTGGAATGAGGCGCCTCGATTATAGGTCTGTAAGGACCGGGAAACGTGTGTTCAGGCATAATTAATCCTCTAACGTAAGTGAGGACCGGCCCAGCCGCATCCAGGGTTACCCAGTGTGCGTAATCCTGAGGCATTTGCTAGAGTGTCTCGAACGCGGAGAGGAGCTTGCCCCTTGCCTCGACTCATGACGGAATCCAATTTCCAATACGTGTATTTCGGTTTTATTTGTAGAGCCTAGTATGGCGACATAGTAGCATGGGATACTATGCCGTCTATGATTTATATTTATGATTGAAATTGTTTTGACACTATACACTTATTATAGTATCAAATGATTTGTTTAAACGTACCAAGCATGTTTGGCTGTTATAAGGTAAAACCCTATCCTCCGGCTTGCGTTGCATTGTGTGATGGGACCTGGGTCTTATAATAGCTTCATTTTTCGAAAAAGCATTGCGTTGTTTATCTATATGCACTGGTATTCTTGGGAGGAAACCCGTTCCGTGTTATACGGCGTGGTCCCTTGAATTGCTCTCTTTTAAAGTAAAGCTTTAAATAACTGTTTTAGTTCTCACACCAGTCACATGACTGACCTGGAGTTTATTGTTTTAACCTAAACTCTGGGTGCCCCTATTTTCCGCACGGGCAGCTAGTAGTTTTGGTTTTGCAGATTTATATTCACAAGATCCTGGTTTACAGCTGGAATGATATCCGGAAAGCTCTGTATCCGTATATCACCTTCAGCTGTGCTTTGTATTATTTTCCGCTGCTATGTATTTAAATGTAATTTAAATCTCTGATATTTCTGTAATATTTATTCATTTATACTCTGTATATTCTTGTAATCTGATGCATTGTTGTAATATACAATGAAATGTTCTTCTGTTTGTGTTCTGATTTGTCATGTTCTCAACGTTCAGGGGTTTCGAACGGTCTAGATCGGTTTAACGACTGATTCAGATCGAGCGAATTCCAGGCCGTCACATGGCATGTTTATTAGAACGCAAATTTGAAAATTTGACATGAATTATGGAATATGTAATTTGACATATTAAATTTAGTATTGGCAAGTAAGCTAAGTTTTAGGCGTAAACGGTAAACTAGAATAATAATTCTAGTCTTGCCATAAACTGTAAATTAGGATGTTAAATCAGAATTGGGTTAATTAAAGTTAATTTGGCATAATAAGTATATTAGCACAAATTTTGAATTTAGTCATAATTGTGAGAAATTGTCATGTTTAGAATAATCATGGTTAGTGACACATAATTTGGTATAATTTACATAACAAAAACTATAAATATGATTTATAGGGAAAATGGGCCATAATAATAAATGTTGACATTGTACATTAAAAGAGTAATAATGGAATAAGTAAATTAGGGAAAATTTACTTATAGAATTTATCCTAAATGAGAAAAGTAAATTTAGACAATACGAACATGCTTAACCCGAGGTTGGATTGAGTTGTGATGTAAACCTGCCCGGACCCGCCCGGCTGTCCAGTGATCACAACAATACCTATCCAATGTGGGAGGTTAAGGCATTGAGCCCGATAAAGGCCCGAGGTTAGACTGAGTTGTGGCGTAAGACTGCCCGGAACCAACCGGCATACCGGTAGCCACAACAATACCTGTCTAATGTGAGTGGCTGGTGCTTTAATAAGACAATTAAAGTTAAGCTAGAATGGGAGGGTTAAGTCCATAAGAACACTTAACCAACTTAACATGGTAACAAGACAAGATTTGTAGGGGTTAAGTAACTAAGAAAAACACTTAGCCAATTTAATATGTTAACCAGACTAGAAAGTGGGGGTTAAGTAAATTCAATACACTTAGCCAATTTAACATGTTAACTAGACTAGAGGTTGGGGATAAGTAAAGTTAATACACTTAGCCAATTTAACATGTTAACTAGACTAGAGGTTGGGGATAAGTAAAGTTAATACACTTAGCCAATTTAACATGCTAACTAGACTGGAGGTTGGGGTTAAGTAAATTTAATACACTTAGCCAATTTAATATGTTAACTGGACTAGACCGTAGGGTTAAGTAATCTTGAACACTTAACCATCAGAGTGTGATAAATGATTAGGGTTAAGTTAAAAATATGAAGGGACAATACTTAACCATTAGAACATGTTAATCAAACCAATGTCAGGGTTAAGTTAACTAAGGGAACACTTAACCGTAATAACATGTTAGTTAAAACAGATAGGCAAGGTTAAGTTAAAAAGGAACACTTAACCAATACAAGATGAATGGGTAGGGTTAAGTAAATACTTAACCAATATAACTTGATGCTGGTAGGGTTAAGTCAACGCGAATTACTAGTAACACTTAACCAGTTTAACATGACAAATGAATAGGTTAAGTTAACTTCGACTAATGACACTTAACCATTCCAACTTAACGAGAAAGAGAACTAAGTAGTAAACCTTAGTTAAAAGGACTAAGTGGTAAACCTTAGTTAAGAAAGCGACGATTCAGGAAACCAAGTTGTAAACCTTAGTTTTAACTAAGTAGTAATCCTTAGTATAACACGAGGAGGAGCGAACGATCTTAAAGAAGGCTCCAACGTATTGGGTTACGAAGCCCGAGGCTTCGAGGGGACGTGAGGGTACTCTTGGTATCCCTCTGTGAGGTGGCAGATGATCCTCCCGGGCTCACAGAGGTTAAGGTCTACGTTAGGAGAACCAAGGGTATGCCTTGGTTGCAATATAAGGCAACCTAAAGACTAGGATGGACCAGCGTGATTCGGTGGGACAAATGGCCCTGTGATAGCGACCCGTCGTCTACCTACCATCTTGAGTCAATCGAGATACGGAAAGGCGGAGAACTCCAAAAGACCATATACTTGCTATCTAGTTATGGTCGCGGATGGCCATAGGATAGTGGGGCATAGGGGGGCCTGCGTATAGTTCTCATTTTTCAAGGTGTGCCTTTCAATAGTTGAGGGAGGGGTCAAGTAGGACCATAACCACTGGAAAAAAATAGACCTTAGCATCTGCATCGGCAGATAACTTAAAGCTCCCGACCGAGTTCCGTGTTTCTTGATTTGCCCTGCCACGGGACTCGGGTCGCACATATAGAGGACATGTGCATCTGGACAGCGATAACGATTCATGACACATATGTGGGGAAAATCTAGGAACATATACCGCTCTAGGTAGTGTGTCCTAGATTAGGGGTATCGTTCGACATGTAGCGTAATCCCTAGTTGGACCTAGGTGGCATACACCCTGAATCTGTGAAGCATTAGATAAGCCGCGTAAACCCGAGTGGAATCTAGGAAGTACTTTGATATAAAACCCTAGATTAGATCTAGGTAATAAATAATAAATGTACGCCTAAAGGCAACCACAATTACTGGGATTGGGATTGCGTTATCATTTTAGACAGATTACTAGTTGGGACACTAGATAGGTGGTGCAGAGACATAGAAACCATAATAACAGGTTAATAGCGAAGCGGAGAAAGTATTAAAGCATATCCAGTTTATCTTGTCTTAGCATATCTTGTGTTAATCTTATCCTATCTTGTTGGCCCTATCATCATGGTATTGTCTTGTATTCAGTTAATTCATGTCGTTTTATTTTTCCTTGTACACATGCTAGAAGTAACTGAACTTACCAGACTTTATGTCTGACCCAGTTTTCTTTCGTCTTCTTTTCTTCCGTTCCCCCCCGGTAGTTAAGAAGGGAATAGTATAGCTCAGGTTAGATTGGACCGTCACTCTTCCCAAGCTCGAAGATTCTTTGACAAAGTGCTTTGGACTCTCTTTTTCTGCTGCTATGGCTGGCTTATGCTACATTGGGGAATATAAATGTTATTTTATGCTTCTTTATTTTGTAAGACAGACGATACTCTGATATTGGAAAACAATTGTTGTACAAACTATTTTATCAATAAAGTAATGTTTTATTTTCCGCTGTTTTAATTTTGTCTGTCTTGTAATTTATCTGCATCTTTTACCCTAAATGCTCCACAGAACTTAGTGCATTCCCTTTGTGAGTGACACTAAAGGAAGTGGGGGTGTTACAATAGAGGTCCATTTCTCTTGTTTTCTTCACTAGAATTCCATGGAGGCCAAACGCTGCCGGTGTCTAAACTGAATTGGATTCTTTATCTTCTAAAACAATCAAATAAGGCTAATCAATTAAAGATTCAAGTGTAGATCCACATCTCAACAAGCTTCTTTTCTAATTCTATTTTCTAATCCAAACACTGTGAGTTCTTAGTTGCTTTTAGATTTAAATATTTAAAAGTAAACCTGATATGACTATAGTTTGGATTTGTTCCTGTGACTAAATTATACTAGATCTATTGTAAATTGTGAACATATGACATTCTGAATTTTTTATAACTTGGATCGAAATCTCTATCTAGTCGGATCTATTGTTACTTCTGTGACATTTTATGATGTGAATCTTAAACCTTATTTGTGTCAGATCTACTCTTAACTATTGGATCTGAATTACGTGGACATCTAAATTATTAATCAAATCTAGCTTGTTATTTAGATCTCCTTGTGCTTATCATATTAAATCTGAACCTGTTGGACATCTAAATTAATATTTAGATCTTGTCATGCTTATCTTAATATCTTTGCTATGTTAAAACTAGTTAATTGTCAACATTCCATTGGATCTATGCTTATATGTTCACCTTATCACCATGTTAGTATATGTTTATGCCAGTTATGTTAGAACAACCATTTTTGTCATATTCCCATCACCTTTCCCTTTTTACCGTTTATGACTAGACTATTATCTAGCCTAGGCAAGCCACGAGTTATGTGAATGCGCTAGTTAGGGGACGAGGGAAAAAGATTAGTATTAATATAATTTGAATAATGCTTATAAACATGGATTGGACATATAATTTAATATGGGGAAAATGGGCATGTACCTCTATAAGGAAATAGGTAAAAATTGGATAATAATTAAATTGCCTAGGACTACAGTAATTAGAAAATTGTAACAGCACTTATGACACGAGGTTAGATTGCATTTGTGCTGGAAGTCTGCCAGGACTCGACCGGCATATCCAGCAACCGCAAATGTTGAATCTAATGTGAGGGGTCTAGGTGCACA
Organism: Allium sativum; assembly: GCA_030737875.1. Taxonomy (NCBI): domain Eukaryota; kingdom Viridiplantae; phylum Streptophyta; class Magnoliopsida; order Asparagales; family Amaryllidaceae; genus Allium; species Allium sativum. The sequence goes on along the minus strand of CM060910.1, from coordinate 193,503,376 downwards.
AATATGAAACGGGCTAAGACATGAGGTTAGACCCAACTTGTGGAAGAAATCTTCCCGGACCCGACCGGCATAACCAACATCCACAAGTTGTAGGCCTAATGTGGGAGGTCTAGCTCATTATAACCATAAATAGATATGGTAACGAATTGGAATACTTAACCCAGTAAATCCATAGGGATTGTATGAATATGAACTAAAATTGGGGTTAAGTAAATTTGGTTGAACAGTGGGTGGGTTAAGTAAATTCGAGGGGGTGGGTAATATTTACATTTAGGCCCACAAACTTAACCTGATAAGGTTATGTAATTAAAGACACATAGTGGTATACATAACTGGAGGAAATATTAAAGGTATGTAATTGAAAACACCTTTTAGGGTAAGCATAACTTATAGAAATAATAGGGTTATGTTATTAAAGGCACCTAGCGGTATACATAGCTAATGAAAACCTAATGGGGGATACAAGACAAAAGGGGAGAGCTTGTATCATATTGTGTGGGACCCGTTTCAGCTATTTCCCGGAGATGATATCAAACATATACTCTGAATTAGGTCGGAGAAGGGGCACGCTTACTGGACTGATTGTAAGAGATCCAAACATGAAGGACGGTGTGGTCGACGCAAATCGACCGGGCCACGTGCATGCATGAGCCGAGCAGAAGGGGATAAGACGACCGTGACACCTATAGATATAGTTGTGCACATTATAAATACAAAGTGTTGCCACTTTAGGAAGGTATCTACACAGATTAGGGAGCTGATCGATTAGGGTAGTAGTTAGGGTACACTCGGACGTATGCCTAAGTCTACCAGCTTATCGGGGAAGGGATCAATTTATTCTGATTATACTAGTAATGGTGCAGAGTAATCATTAGAAGCGTACACACCCTATCCTGTTTACCTTGTTATATCTGCCTTTATTTCGTTATCTCTCTTATCCACTTTATATGCCTGTCATGCTACTTTTATTTATTTACTTGCTAAAAGTAATTGGACTTACCAGACATTATGTCTGACCCTTTTTGTTTCCTCTTCTTTCTTCCGTTTTCTACCCCCAGGTTCGCAGGGAGGGAATTCTCAGGCTTAGTCAAGACTTGGTTATCATCTTGTAGGAGTTGCTTTTGAAGTATAGCTCAAGTTCTTATCTCTACTATGGCTTAGCTCTTTTTCCTTGGGGAACTATGCTTTCTATATATTTATGTACTCTGATGATACAAGACAGAAGTTATATTATTGTAGTGGTTTTTGTGACTTATGGTATTTTGGACCAATGTGTTATGGTTTATGTTTGAAATAAAAATTTGAATTTCCACTACTATCTTATTATATCTGTGTTGTAATATTCTGTGTCTGTTTACCTATAACGCTTCACAAAACTTAATGCATTCCTTTAGTGAGTGACATTAATGGACGTGGGATGTCGCACTTGGTATCAGAGCTGAAGGTTACCATATTAGATAAAAGTTTTTTAAAACTATTTTCAAGAAGGTATTAAAAGAAAGCATTTTCAAAAAGAAATGTCTATTTTGAAAAACATTCCCCAAAAAGCAATAATTAATATCTTTCGATCCCTTGTTTGAATCTCTTTCCTTTTCTTTTTTCATCACGTTTGGGAACCTAACATTCCAGAAGGCGTTACGATACCAGGCTGGTTCCATAGGTATCTGGAGGCCACAGTGCCTTCCGAAGGCCAAGGAAACGTTCCTCCCCCAGCTGCACCCGTTGTTCTTCTTCCTTCTCCTCCACGTGCATATAACTTCTCTAAGATTTGCAAAGATTTTCGTGCTATGGGAGGGAAGCCATTCTATGGAACCGAGACACTTGTGGAGGCAAGGAATTAGCTCAAGGAGACCGATGACTTGTTTGTAATCTTTGAAGTAGAGGATCGAAAGAAGATTCAGTTAGCTGCTTGGCTGCTTAAGGATGAAGCTTCGTTTTGGTGGGAGGTAACCCAAGCAGGTCGTCCGGTGGAAACTTGGGATGACTTTAGACAGAGGTTTGAGATGAAATTCTTTTCCCAAGCTGAGAAGAGCATGCAGATGGAGAGGTTCTTAGCACTCAAACAAGGGAACTTGACTGTTATAGAATATGTGAACAAATTCAATCAACTGGCCAGATTCGGATTAGAGCTAGTAGACACTACACATAAGAAGGCTTTGTGGTTTGCTAGAGGGCTAAACGAACCCTTTATGGGTTAGCCATGTCCCATATTCCAGTGGGAGCCACCTTTGAAAGACTTGTTGATGTGACCTTGATGTATGAGGAAGAGAAAGGGGAAAATAAGGAGGTTAAAGCTGAGGAAACAACGCAAAACAAGAAGATATGGCCCAAGAAAGGACAACAACAACAGTAGCAACAGAAGAAAAGTGGAAAAAATGACAAGGGTAAGGATAAAAGGAAGTGTCACAGTTGTGGGCGTGAGGGTCCCTTGGCTAAAGACTGTAAAAGAAGGAAGAATTCTTGCTTCAATTGTGGAGAGATCAGACACTTTGCTAGGGAGTGCCCGAAGAAACAGGGACAAGGTCAAAGGGCAGGAACTTCTGGAGGGCATGCTCTCGCGATCAGTGATCTTGATAGAGGTAGAAAAATTTCTGTGGAAAGTTTAATTTCTCTTTCAAATCATCCTATTAGAACACTTTTTGATTCTAGTGCTTCACATTCATTTATATCTAGTTCTGTGGTTGAATCTCTGCACTTAAATACTAGTATGGTAGTGGATCCCGCAGTTGTCTCAAACCCCATTGGTGGTTCGGCTCATTTATCTATGATTTGTCGGAGCTTGAGAATATATGTGTTAGGCGTCGAATTTGAATGTGACGCATATGTCCTCGGGTTCATGGGCTATAGGTTGATTCTAGGGATGGATTGGCTAACCACGTATAGTGCCATTCTAGATTGTGAAAGGAGGGTCGTTAGACTTCTGGCTTTCCATAGGAGGACCCTTGAGATTTCTTGCGACCCCCAAGGGTCTATTATGCTTAGCTTCCTAGAGTCTCTTTATGCATCCATAGATGATTTGCAACTTGTTCCAGGATTCTGATGTATTTGAGGAGGTCCGGGGCATACCTCTGAGGTGGAGATCGACTTTCGTATATATTTTATGGACAATGCAAAGCCAGTTGCATTGCCTGTGCACCATATGGCTCCAAGGGAAAGGAGGGAGCTCAGCAGACAAGTAGGGGAGCTACCTGAAAAGGGGTTTATCAGACGAAGCATATCTTAATGGGGTGCTCTAGTTGTATTCACAACTAAGACGGATGGTTCGGTTCGTTTGTGTGTGGACTATAGAGAGTTGAACAAACTCACAAAGAAGAATTGGCACCCACTTCCGAGGATAGACGACTTGTTCGATCAGCTTGTTGGTGCCTTAGTATTCTCTCAGCTAGACTTGGCCATGGGGTTTCATCATTTGAGGGTGGCTGAGCACAGTATAAACAAGACTGCTTTTAGGACTCCGAATGGTTTCTTGAATGGTTGGTTATGCCTTTTGGGCTGACAATGCACCCGCCTATTTTGTCGATGTGATGAATAGGGTGTTTCAGGAGTTTCTAAATAAATTTGTCATAGTCTTTGTGGATGATATTTTGATCTTCTCCAAAAGCGAAGAAGAGCATGCCCAACATTTGAGATAAGTTTTGAAAGCTCTCCGTGAGCATCAGCTTAAGGCAAAGTTCTCCAAATGCCATTTTTGGAGGAAAGAGGTGAGATTCTTAGGGCATGTAGTCTCCAAAGAAGGGATAGCTATGGATCCCGCCAAGGTAGTTGTAGTGCAAGATTGGCAAATTCCTAAAAAATGCAACATAGGTAAGGAGCTTTCTTGGACTGACAGGTTATTATAGGAAGTTCGTTAAGGACTTTGCAAAGATATCAGCCCCTCTCACCAGGCTGACAATGAACTTGGCATTTTCATGGGATATAGAGTGTGATGTTGATTTCCAACATTTAAAGAGGGCTATGACAACAGCCCCAGTCTTAACTTTGCTCGATGGGAACAAAGTGTTTACGGTTTACACCGATGCATGTGGTATAGGGCTTGGTGCGGTTCTGATGTTAGAAGGAAAGGTAGTGTGTTATGGGGGTAGATAGTTGAGAGTTCATGAGAAGAAATACCGCACCCATGATTTAGAGCTAGTTGCCATAACATTCGCGCTAAAGACGTGGCGTCATTATTTACTTGGAGAGAAGTTCGAATTATACACCGATCATAAATCTCTCAAGTACCTGTTCTCACAAAAGGATCTTATTTTAAGGCAACAAAGGTGGATGGAGTTCCTAGCCTCTTATGATTTTGAAATCACTTATACCCCCGGTAAGGGTATTGTGGTGGCCGACACACTAAGTAGGCAGAGGATGGCCTTAAGTTCTCTGTTTGTGGAGAGGAAGAGCTTGAAGTTCATATCAACTTTTGACTTTAGACCCTCCATCGAGATTTTGCCTGATTTGTTTGCATCGCTAGAGATACGACCAACTCTTATGGATCGGATAGGAGCATCGCAGCTAGGTGACCCATAGATTTTAGACATCATGGATAAGCTCAGAAAAGGGGAGACTTCTTGTCACCTTATCAGATATTCCATAGATGAAAAGGGGTGGTTACGACGAGATGGAAGGCTTTGTTTTCTTCACACTGGAAGCTTGATAAAGGTAGTCCTAGAAGAAGCCCACCATTCTAAGATGACTATTCATCCATGCGGTGATAAGATGTATAGAGACATGAAGAGGGTTTTCTTTTGGGCCGGGATGAAGAAAGATGTGGCAGAATTTGTTTCTCAATGTTTAGCTTGCCAACAAGTTAAAGCTGAGCAAAAGAACCCTGGTGGTTTACTTTATCCTTTGAAGGTTCCACAGTGGAAATGAGAGAGCATCTTCATGGGATTCATAGATGGGTTGCCTAGGTCAAAGAAAGGCAACACTAGTATTTGGGTAGTAGTGGACAGATTGACTAAGAGTGCTCATTTCATTCAAGTCAAGAGTAAGAGGACGACATCATGTCGACCCCATAGGAGAGATTTCAACCCCCTAAGGGGGGGTCGACCCCCCCTAGGCCTTAGGTGGCAGATGGTTTCTGGAGGCTGGCAGCTATATATTGAGGTCTATTTCTCTTGTTTTCTTCACTAGAATTCCATGGATGCCAAACGCTGCTGGTGTCTGAATTGAATTGGATTCTTTATCTTCTACAACAATCAAATAGAGCTAATCAGTTAAAAATTCAAGTGTAGATCCACATCTCAACAAGCTTCTTTTTTAGTTCTATTTTCTAATCCAAACACTGTGAGTTCTAAGTTGCTTTCAGATTTAAATATTTAAAAGTAAATCTGATATGACTATAGTTTGGATTTGTTCCTTTGATTAAATTATACTAGATCCATTGTAAATTGTGAACATATGACATTCTGAATTGGTTATAACTTGGATCGAAATGTTTATCTAGTCGGATCTATTGTAACTTCTGTGACATTCCATGATGTGGATCTTAAACCTTATTTGTGTCAGATATACTCTTAACTATTGGATCTGAATTATGTGGACATCTAAAATTATTAACCAGATCTAGCTTATTATTTAGATCTCCCTGTGCTTATCATATTAGATCTAAGCCTGTTGGACATCTAAATTAATATTTATATCTTGTCATTCTTATCTTAACATCTTTGCTATGTTAAAACTAGTTAACTGTCACCATTCCATTGGATCTATGCTTATAGGTTCACCTTATCACCATGTTAGTATATGTTTATGGTTGTTATGTTAAAACAATCATTTTTGTCATATTTCCATCACCTTTCCCTTTTTACCGTTTATGACTAGGCTATTATCTAGCCTAGGCATGCCACGAATTATGTGAATGCGCTAGCTAGGGAACGGGGAAAAAGATTAGTATTGGAATAATTTGAATAGTGCTTATAAACATGGATTGGACATATAATTCAATATGGGAAAAAGGGCATGGACACCTATAAGGAAATAGGTAAAAATTGGATAATAATTAAAATGCCTAGGACTACAGTAATTATGAAACTGTAACAGAACTTATGACACGAGGTTAGATTGTATTTGTGGTGGAAGTCTGCCCGGACCCAACCGGCATATCCAGCAACCGCAAATGTTGAATCTAATGTAAGGGGTCTAGGTGCACAAATACGAAATGGGCTAAGACACAAGGTTAGGCCCAACTTGTGGAAGAAGTCTTCCTGGACCCGACCGGCATATCCAGCATCCGCAAGTTGTAGGTCTAATGTGGGAGGTCTAGCCCATTATAACCATAAATGGACAAGGTAACGAATTAGAATACTAAACCTAGCAAATCCATAGGGATTGTATGAATATGAACTAAAATTGGGGTTAACTAAATTTGGTTGAATAATGGGTGGGTTAAGTAAATCCGACGGGGTGGGTAATATTTACATATAGGCCCACAAACTTAACCTGATAAGGTTATGTAACTAAAAACACCTAGTGGTATACATAACCGGGGAAAATAATAAAGTTATGTAATTAAAGACACCTTTTAGGGTAAGCATAACTTATAGAAATAATAGGGTTATGTATTAAAGGCACCTTGTGGTATACATAGCCAATGAAAACCTAGTAGGGGATACAAGACAAAAGCGGAGAGCTTGTATCATATTGTGTGGGACCCATTTCAACCAATAACCCAGAGTTGGTATCAAGCATATACTCCGAACTAGGTCGGAGAAGGAGCACACTTACTGGACTAATTGTAAGAGATCCAAATGTGAAGGACGGTGTAGACGGCGCAAACAGACCGGGCCATGTGCATGCATGAGCCGGGCAAAAGGGGATAATACGACCGTGACACTTGTAGATATGATTGTGCACATTATAAAGATGAAGGGTTGCCAGTTTAAGAAGTAATACCTCCTACTGTGGGGCCGACACAAGGTATCTACGCGGATTAGGGAGTCGATCGATTAGGTTAGTAGTTAGTGTACACTCGGACGTATGCCTAAGTCTACCGGCTTATAGTGGAAGGGATCATTTCATTCTGGTTATACTAGCAATGGTGCAGAGTAATCATTACAAGCGTACACACCTTATCCTGTTTACCTTGTCATATCTACCTTTATGTAGTTATCTCTCTCTTATCCACTTTATATGCCTGTCATGCTATTTTTATTTATTTACTTGCTAAAAGTAATTGGACTCGCTAGACTTTATGTCTGACCCTTTTTGTTTCCTCTTCTTTCTTCCGTTTTCTCCCTCCAGGTTCGCAGGGAGGGAATTCTCAGGCTTTGCCATGACTCGGTTATCATCTTGTAGGAGCTGCTTTTGAAGTATAGCGCAAGTTCTTATCTCTACTATAGCTTAGCTCTTTTTTTTGGGTAATTATGCTTTCTATATATTTATGTACTCTGATGGTACAGGACAAAAATTATGTTATTGTAATGGTTTTTGTGACTTATGGTATTTTGGACAACGATGTTATGGTTTATGTTTGAAATAAAAATTTGAATTTTCGCTGCTATCTCATTACATCTGTCTTGTAATATTTTGTATCTGTTTACCTATAACGCTTCACGAAACTTAATGCATTCCCTTAGTGAGTGACATTAACGGACGTGGGGTGTCATATTTTGAATATTCAGTTTGAGGCTCTTTGCATTCTACTTGGGTAATGTTCCAAATATCTAAACCATTAGTTTGCAAATAAAATTTCATCCTACAAGCTCAATAAGAAAAATTGCTTCCATCAAATAGAGGGGGTCTAGTGGTAGACTGCCCTCCTATAAAATTATTAATAAACATGTTACTAGTGACACTAACGATTTACACTTTTCAAAAATCATTTGATTAATTTTTAAAAACCAGTGCTCACATTAAATTGGTCAACCACTTAAGACCTTCTCAAGGTGTAGTAAACCTGCCTATTTTCATACATAATAGATTTATGTATATAGTAATATATGTACACCAGACCTCTCACACTAAACCATATACCTGTAGATGCTGGTGTTAGATCACAAGTTTTTGATTCATGACAAGGAAGAAGAGAAGATCAAAGGAAAAGTGATATAGGATTTGATTATCTATTTAATTGTGTCTTAGATGTGTTATATATTGTTAAAATCTATCCTTAAATATATAAAGTACACAAATGCACTTATGAAAAGACACTTCACAAAAAGACACTTCATGAAAAGACACTTTGCGAAAAGACACTTCATCACTTCACGGAAAGACACTTCGCGAAAAGACACTTCGTGAAAAGTCACTTTGTGAAAAGACACTTCATCATTTCGTGAAAAGACACTACGCAAAAAGTCACTTCGTCACTTCATGAAAAGACACTTCAAAAAGACAGTTCACAAAAAGACACTTCATGAAAAGGCACTTCATATTTCCAACAATCATAATTTACAATGGCCATATTTTACAATGGTCATATTTTCCAACGGTCATATTTTCTAACGGTCATATTTCAAACGGTCATATTTTACAATAACCATACTTTCTATAAGGCATTATCTTTCATGAAGAGATTTCTCTTCATTTCTGAACGAAAATGGGTGCATCTCTTTAATAAAACTCTACGTGGAAGTTAACAACTCTTCAATGATTATATATACATCACAAACTTGTTTTCCAAATCACCGAATCTTCTTATATTTTCTTATCTTAAACTTCATACTCTCTTGCATTCTAAAATCTCTCTCAAATATTCAAATTGCTCTTTGAATCATTGAATTTATTTCAGATCTCTTGATTCAATAAGCAATATACTTCCTTCAAATCTTCACAAACACGTTATATACTTGAGGATAAGATTATTGGAAGGGTGTATTAAACTGTTGGCTATTCAGTGTTATTCAAGAACAAAATCAGAAGTCAAACTCTTGTTATTTGTTGAAGTCCTATGCTGGTACTTAGGCAGGAAGTCCTGTGTTGGTGCTCAGGCGGGATATCCGTGTTGGTGCTCGGGTGTATTGTAGACCTGTTCCTCCGGGTGAAGAGAGGGTGTTGATAGTGAATTCCATAAGGAGTCTGGGACTAGACGTAGGATGGGAATTCTGAACCAGTATAAAATTCCTGGTGTCACTTTACTTACTACATTTTCTTATTTGTGATATATCAATCAGTTAATGTTTGTTTATATAACTGTTGTATTAGACAAGTTATAATATCATATTCACTTCCACATAATCCATATAGGAAGATCCTATCCTTAAGTCATACACGACTTTTCAATTGGTATTAGAGCCTGGTGTTCTAGAGATCGTAACAACATCCTAGAATAAATGGTAATAAGGAAATCTTGTCAAGGGATTAGAAAATGGAAGAGCAACAAAGCGCAATCAAGAGAGCAAGGAAGTAAATGTCTCATGGCTAAAGTTAGATCACAATCGGTATGTGTAGATTCATTATATAAAGGCCTTTTGTTAGACCATGAAAAATTGTTAAAAGATTTTAAAAGTTTAGATAAACTTAATGTAGTTATTTTAGCCAAGTATAAAGATTATGAGCAAGAAAATTCCAAACTAAAAGAGGAAAACAATTTTTTATTTAAACGAGCCAAATATTTTGAAAATTCCTTAGAACAGCTTGTTTTTCAAAAAGACTTCTTTCTAGAAGAAAATGAGCCACTAGAAGATAAAAACAATGTTCTTTTAAAGGAAATTAATGAAGATTCTTTAAATAATTCTAGCTATTTAATTTTGTCTCTTGAAAAAGAGAATGAGGCTTTAATAGAAAATAATTTAGAATTATCTAAAGAATGTGATATTTTAGAAGTTAAAATAATATTTTGCAAAAAGCTATTTCTGAATCAAAAGAAAATATTGAAAAATTACAATCATCTTAGATAAATTAGAATCTCAAATTAGTCGTCTCGAAAATGAGAATAGTACTTTAAAAGGGAGAATTTTGAATAAAATAAGGATATTAATAACAAAGTTTCTTTTGAAAATATCAATCGCGACTGTGGAATCAAATTTGAAAAATGTACAAATAAGTTCGTGAAATTTAATAAAGGCCAAAATGGTTTAAATAATGATCTTATCAATCTCGACCTTTACATGACAAAAGTGCTTTAGGATATAATAAAACCTATGCACATCCAAGATCCAATCATTATAGAAATTTGAATACTTCTATGACTAGAGTTCTTCATAATAAATCTAGAAGTACGAAAAAAATATCAATAGAAATTATTTAAGTATTTGGGTTCCTATAAATTGGAAAAACAGAGAAAAATATATCGATGATTATTTTGATTCACTAGTTAATAATGAAAATTTTATCTTTAAAGGTTCCATTAAACCCTCGTGGGTATGGTTACCTTTCATCTAACACCTGGACCTAAACGAAACAGGTGGGTACCAAAATATATACATCATTTTTTTGCAGGTACACCACAACAAAGAGAAGGCTACTTTGGTATCTCTATGGACATATAATAAATAGTCTCGTATGCTCTTTGAAAACTATCTATGCTTGTTTTATCTTATTTGTTCTTGATTACAACTTTATCATGTTACATATTCTTTTTAATCAATGACGAAGAGGGAGAAAAATTATGAAATATGTGCGCATTATACACTAACATTTTGTTACAGGGAAACACATGGTAAGTAATTTACGTTTGCACTAATAAAATGTTGCAGAGAAGCTTTATATTGAGGGAGAGATAAATATAGTGCACTACTAAAAGAACCTCAGTTTGTGCTTCCTAACACCATAGCATGATAGCCAAAAGCAAGTAACTTGGTGCTTTTTGTTCCACATGGTGTTGTAATGCTAAAGGCACCATTTTTTGTGCTTTTGGCTACCACACCATGGTATTAAAAAGCATAAAACGAGGTGCTTTTAGCAGCACATTAAATATATGCTAGCATACATTCAGGGGGAGAAAATATATAACTCTACAAGATTGCAAGAGGATGTCATCAATCAAAAAAGGGGGAGAATGTTAGATCACATGTTTTTGATTCATGACAAGGAAGAAAAGAAGATCAAAGGAAAAGTGATATAGGTTATGATTATTTATTTAATTGTGTCTTAGATGTGTTATATATTGTTAAAATCTATCCTCAAATATACATAAATGCACTTATGAAAAGACACTTCATGAAAAGATGCTTTGCGAAAGGAGACTTCGCGAAAAGACACTTCAAAAAGACAGTTCGCGAAAAGATAGTTCACGAAAAAACATTTCGTGAAAAGACACTTCATATTTTCAACAGTCATACTTTACAATGGTCATGTTTTACAATAGCCATATTTTCCAACGATCATATTTTCTAACGGTCATATTTCCAACAGTCATATTTTACAGCAACATATTTTCTAAAAGGCATCATCTTTCATGAAGAGATTCTCTTCATTTCTGAAAGGAAATGGGTGAATCTCTTTGATAAAACTCTACATGGAAGCCGAAAACTTTTCAATGATTATATATACATCACAAACTTGTTTTCCAAATCACAAAATCTTCTTATATTTTCTTATCTTAAACTTTATACTCTCTTGCATTCTAAAATCTCTCTCAAATATTCAAATTGCTCTTTGAATAATTGAATTTATTTCAAATCTCTTGATTCAATAAGCAATATACTTCTTTCAAATCTTCACAAACACGTTATATACTTGAGGATATGATTATAAGAAGGGTATACTAAATTGTTGGCTATTCAGTGTTATTCAAGAACACAATTAGAAGTCAAACTCTGGTTATTTGTTGAAGTCCTATGTTGGTGCTCAGGTGGGATATCCGTGTTGGTGCTCGGGTGTATTGTAGACCTATTCCTCTAGGTGAAGAGAGGGTGTTGATAGTGAACTCCAGAAGGAGTCTGGGATTGGACGTAGGACGGGAAGTCCAAACCAGTATAAAATTCCTGGTGTCACTTTACTTATTACATTTTCTTATTTGTGATATATCATATCATTTAATGTTTATTTACATAACTATTGTATTAGACAAGTTAGAGTATCATATTTACTTCCACATAATCCATATAGGAAGATCCTATCCTTAAGTCATACACGAATTTTCATCTGGATATACCGGGCGATTTCAGGCAGGCTTCTACTACAAGTATGTTTAACCTTGTGTCATAGTTTACTAAGTTTGAATGACCCATTGCAACTATACTTCGCACATTAGTTGTGCCTACTTTTGGTTGCCGGATTTGCTGGTTGGTTTCGGGCAGGCTTATACCACAAATGGCAACTAACCTCATGTCTGTGTGTCACTATTTATATATGTAAAGTCATTCTATACGTACACACACAAGCAATCAGTATATATGAATTCGAATTCTATCCTAATTGCATTTGTTACGTTAATCACGTTGATTACACTAACAAGTATAATAATTATAACGCATAAATAACGCTAATGTTTGTAGGAATGACAGAACATTCTAACGAGACAAAAATTGTCAACTTGTCTAAACTAAGGTATACAAGTTAATTTCCATATCTTGACCGCTACAATGAATGGAAAATACAACATACATACAAATTTTAACTTGCATCCTAAGCTTGCTGGAATGACTTCAATAATGGATTAAGAATAGTGTATAACATACACGTATAATATACATGTATATTTATAAGCTCCACTTTATCTAATTTATCCTCTTTTGTGTATTACACATAAAAACATTTATATTTGATAGATTTCAAGTATGAATATGTTTGCATTCAAAATAGAACTCAAATCTAATCAAGTCATGAGTTAAACCAAATTTAAACCCTTTTAGGTTACAATCAAATATTTACATAAGGATGAGTTACGTAGAGTAGAAACACAACACCCTTTTTCCCTTAATTTATTATTAAGATCAAGATCCACAAACCAAATAAATTGACAATTCTTACGCAAAACATAAAATAGAGGATTTGGGTTGTTATCATTGCCAAATCCTCTTAGGAATAACTATAAACATATTAAAAATAGAATATGCCTAAGAAACACAATATTCCACTCACATATCTTAAAGGAAGAATAATAGAATTCTTGATGTAGAGCCTTCGTGATAAACATTCTCCAATCCTTCTAATATATATGTGTGTGTGTATATATATATATAAGAATCATCTTTAGAATCTTATGGATATATAAAACTGAATTCCAGAATTTATACTAAAATCTATACAAATTTAGATTAGAGAAAAGATAAGAATGGAGGTTCGAGGAATAGAAGAGAAATTCCTAAACTTTCTGGAATTCACAATAGTAGAAGGGTAATATGGAGGTGAAGATAAAGAGAGTGAAGTGGGTTTAGTTGTGAGGTTTGAGGGCCTATATGCAGTCGCTTGTGTAAGCGTAGGCCGTTAGATTATTTAGATGTAATCCTGACCATATATTTATATATTCCCCAAAAAAAAACCTAACCAAACATAGACTCATTATGTGTTCCAGCTGCCAGGCGGTCGACCTTGGCGGTCGACTGATGATCGACACCCCATCTAGGGGGCGGTAGACCTCCTTGTAACGATCCAAAATTTTTAACCAATTTAAAATTGGAATTTTCCTTACTTTATTTGAATTTAAATTTAAATTTGACATACATATATATAGTTTAGAATATTTAATAATTTTGATAAGTTATATGATAGATTTTACTTGAATTATAAATGAGAATGATTATTAATAAGTTTTGTTTAATGATACTATTGTCGTTCGATCAGATTTGTCAAACTATAACATGAATTAGTAGCATTAGAAATGAGTGTTTTCCTTAGTCTTCATAGCATTTTAATGGAAGTGCTACCAAAAGACCACTTTCCCTCCTTAAGACAAGTGTAAGGACACTTTTATTTTTGCATGCCTCCTTTCATGCATGTTTTACACTTGCCCCTTATGTGTCATTACCTCCTTAACCCTCTAATCTTGTATAAGGAGGCCTTTCCTCCATTTTTTAACCATTCCACTCCATTTTCTTCTTTTCATCTTCTTCTTAAAGCTTATGGCCATGGTTTCCATGGCATAAGTCTTCTTCTTTTCCACCATCACCTTCCAAAGTACATCATCCCCCTCCTCCTATTATGATAGATAGAGAGATAGAGTAGTATATATATATATACATTGGTGAAGAAGACGTTGCGCCAAAATACTGTCCGACAGTTCGCTCAGCTAGGATCGTCTACCATGAAGATTTAGAAAGTTGTTAGGTGAGAACTCTTTAACCACAATTTATATATTTAATTATGGTTAGACTTATTTAAATATAGTGATGAATTATTAGTGGTTAATGATGACTGATGTTTGTTGTGATGGATGATGGATGCATAGTTTAGACCACACACACTATTAAGCGTTTGTGTTATAACGCTTGTGCATAGTTATGATTTATTTAATTATGTTGGTGATGGTTGCTATGGATGTTTAAATGGTTGTTGATGTTGTTTCGCATACACTATGACACAAATATTATGGTATCACATTAGTGATTGAGAAATCTCCTTCATAATTAGAAGCAATATCATTATTGAATTTGAAGGTTAATAATTTGGAAAGAAATTCATATATATTGATAAAGTCCTTTAAATGAATAAATAAATACCGAAACGTTCTAAGATGACAGAGAGGATAGCGTCTAGGCTTGGGTTTGGAAATAAAGTTTCCTGCTCTCTCTGGCTATCACTAACTGATCCGACGAATGGGATGGTTGATTTGAAGTTATTTGAATTTAGAAATGAATTGGAATTTTATTTATTAAGTAAAAAAAAGTTGAATTTAAGATCCAAAATAATCTTGAAATGATTTTAAAAGGGTTATATAAGGATATAATGGTTTTCTAAGATATTTTGAAGTATCGTCGAATAATGGTTATTATTGTCATAATAGAGCTTGTCGCATAATGGCAATTTACTATTAGATGCAAACTTTAAACGCTTATAACATTTGCAATCTAAATCGAATTTCCATAAATGAAAAACTTTTGATTTCCATTAACAAGAACTTTCAAATGAGTGAAAGAAGATTTCAAATTCAAGATATAATTTTCAAGTTATGTTTGAAACCGTTTTGGAAAAGGTCGTTGTAAGAACAATTGTTGACCATAATTATAAACAACTATTTTTAAATGTTCAAAAATATGGAAAAATTTGTAAAATCATTACAAATTATGAAAAGGTTTTTGAATTGTAAAATTTAAGTTTTGGCTAAGATAAATGATATTTTGATCAAA
Organism: Allium sativum; assembly: GCA_030737875.1. Lineage (NCBI taxonomy): Eukaryota > Viridiplantae > Streptophyta > Magnoliopsida > Asparagales > Amaryllidaceae > Allium > Allium sativum. The sequence continues at coordinate 193,488,221 of CM060910.1, read as the reverse complement.
ATAGTTAAGATAACTGTTTTGTAATGCTTTTGTAATGCTTTTGTAACGCTATTGTAACGCTTTCTTCGAAAACAATCTATTTTGTAGTTTTAACCCCTAAACTATTTTTCTGAACTATAAGTAATGATTTGTGGAATGTTTTTGTAACAACCCGGAAAATCTGGACCAGTTTAAAATTTTTATTTTAGCAATTTTAGCGAATTTTGAATATTTAAAATAGATTATTTTAAATAATATCGATGAAAAATTTATTTTGAATATAATTCGAACGAATATATTTATATACGCCGTCGTTAGAATATAAATTATTATATATAATTATAAATAGAATGGAAAATGGCGCGGTAGTTCGATAATTCGATTTCAAACTTCAATTAAATGTACCGGGTGCAAAACAATCCGGATTTTAGTGAAACCAAAAATCATAGGATCTAATTGGTAATATCTTTCCAACGAATCCGGACAATCAAAATTTCATAGCGGGAATCAAAAGATATGCCCAGTTGAAAATTTTGAATAGTCGCTATGGAGTTCAGGCCCTTTAAAATGGAGATTTTGCAAACGACCTCGGATTTCGACGAAACCACTTTTGTTGGGTCCGTGATGTAAAATTATTGCTAGATTCCAAATTTCATAATTTTTCGAATCAATATGTGAGCGTGGCAAAGGAAAACGCGTTTGACCAGTTTCAGTTGATTTTAATCGACTGGAAAATGGCCATTTTTCTAACGATCTCAGAATTCGACGAAACTAGTTTTGTTAGGACTGTATCGTCAACACGAAGTTAGAAAATATTTTTCTGGAATTTTTCGAGTTAGTATGTGACCCCGGTAAATTGAAATGCGCGTTCAAATTCAATATATAGAGTTATATGTTGATTTTGACAAAAACTGATCGAAACAGTCGAATCAGCTTGCGATAGATATCCCATTGTGTTCGGAATGGGGGTAATTAGCTATGAACGACAGGCGGTGGGCCTCGTTTAGGGGTCGTATGTAAAAGTCAACTTTTTACAAATTAAAATAAAAAAAATATAATATTCTCTCTCCCTCCCCTTATTTCCCTCTGCCCCCCCCCCCCCACGTTCAAAATCATTCCAGCAGAAAAAAAAACCTCGATGTCGAAGGAAACCGCCACACCCACCACCGCGCCTCGTCGGCGACGCCCTCCTCCGCCGCACCTCCAGCCAGCGTCGATCTCTCCCCCCTCTCTTCCTCCTCTCTCGATTCTCGTTCTCCCTCTATCTATAACCCTAGACCGACGCAAGAACCCCCACCGTGGCCCCCCCTAACCTGCCGATCGCCGCCATGTCCGCCTCACCCTCCCCAAGTGCTGCGACCCCCTTCCCTCCTTCTGCCGCAAGTCCTCCTCCCCCTCCAATCGCGGCAGATCCTTTTCCCCCTTTTTCTTTGCTGAAAAAAAAAACAGTAAGTTTTTATTTGTTTTAATTTAATTTATTTATTTCTTTTATATATGATTAGCAAACAAAGAAAATCGGTTTTTGTATATGTTCTGATTAGAAAATTAGGATTTTTAAATTAGTTAAGTTAAAATTTTTATAAAGGAAAAGTTAGAATTTTTAATAATAGAAAGGTCGAATTTTTCATATTGAAAAGGCGATATTTTTATACGATGAAGAGTTATATTTTTATAACATGAAAGTTTATATTTTCAATAACGAAGAGATTATATTGGATAGCATAGTAAAAATTCGATTTTTATATATGTAGTGGCTACGGGCGAGGAAAGTGATATGAGACGAGAACAGTGAGGATTTCCTGCATTAGAAGTGCCGTGGAGTTAGGATAGCTATCGGTGAGAACTCTCTCACTCAATTTTATTTTACTGTAAAATATATACTAGGATGCAGACGGTGCTTAGTAGCACCCGACACCGTCGTCCACAGACCATGGACGACTTGTTTGATTGTATTGCGTTGTGGTTGTGATGTGAAAATTATATATTTATGAAAAGAGAAAATGAAATATATATATATATATATATGAACTGTGAAAATAATATATATGTAAACTGTGAAAATAATATATATATGAACTGTGAAAATAATATATATATGAACTGTGAAAATAATATATATATATATATGAACTGTGAAAATAATATATATATGAAGTGTGAAAATAATATATATACGAAATGTGAAATATATATATAGATATGAACGGTGAAAATAACATATATATGAAGTTGAACTATATTCATGTGTTGAATAAATTCTTTGAACGATAAAACTAATATTTTTAACATGAATATGAAGTGTTAAAAATAACTGTGTGCTGAAATAAATATTGGAATGTTAAAAATAACATTATTTTTAGCATGTATATGAACTGAATAAAATAGTCATGTGTTGAAAAATATTTTTGCTTGCCAAAAATATCATTTTTATCATATGAATGAAGTGTCAAAAATAACTATGTGTTGGAATAAATATTAGTTCATTGAAAATCATATTTTTATCGTGTTTATGAAGTGTTAAAAATAACTGTATGTTGAATTAAATATTGGATTATTAAAAATAACATTTTTAACATGTATACGAGCTATATAGAATATTCACGCTTTGAATATTCACTAGTTGGGTAAAAATACGGTTTATGAACTATATATGGATATATAAAATCGTGATGGAATGAAATATTCATTAGTTAGCTAATGATATGATTTTCAGCTTATATATGCGACATTGGAATGAAAGGTCAAATTAAACCAAACCGAATCAAATATAGAACTGAATTGAAAATTTATTTGAGTTGCACATATATACATGCATATATATATGTATTGAACAGGTCATAGCAAGGAGGCTATAGCAGAGGAATAAAATTGTATGCCCGACAAATAGGTACACATTTACTGTTTTGCTTGGGTATGATGATTCTATGAGCCGATTGGCTTTTTCTTTTTGAGATTAGAAGGACCGGGGAAGCTATTTGAAATTCTTCGATGCTCCCATTGCAGGGGAGGTTATGGCGAAATTTTTCGAAAATTTAGGGTGTTAGCCAAATTTTTGAAAAATAAGAAAGTTCTTAGAAACTGAAAAGTTGAAGAACATGAGCCAGAATAGAAATTGGAATCGTTTTCAAACGAATTTATAACGTCTATAAAATATGGTTTATAAATGAAAATCGACGAAATATATATTATATATATTATATATATAATATAATGGCATGAATAGAACGCGCCGCGGCCGTTCGCGAATTTCGACCATTGACTTCGCATTGACTTTGCGGGAGATCCGACCGTCGGATTCTCCTAAAACTGGAACCGTTGGGTTCGTATCGAAAAGTGCTTTCCAATGAATATAAGAGATTTGAAATTTAACGGTTGGATTTGGAGATATATCCAAATCAAATTTGGAAAAGGTCGCTGTAAGTGCAGTTCGATGACCGTTTATGGAAATCGACTGAATTGGCCTTGATAAAATAAATAAAAATAGAGAAAAATTATGTAAAATCATAATATATGAATTGTAAAGAATTGAAGTGAAAAATTCCATGTTTGTAAAGATAAAAATGTATTTTTATCGAAATGAACTAGTTTATAACTAGAATAACTGATAGAATGGAATGTGTTCCAACGTATGGATTGGAATGGATTTGAATGGAGATTATCTTTGGATATTTCTACATTGGGTTCCGTGATTATACGAATATTGTGATGGGAATTTGGAAGATATCGATATCGTTATTCCCGATACGATATCCGTTGGTTTCAGGATTTGATGTTGAATATAAGTCGATACTATCTCTATTCAAAACCTTATATTTAATGTCAAATTTTGATTGATTGATTGTTTGGATGGTGCTCGACCAGTTTATGAGCAAAATATATGTTTTTACATTTAGCATTGGGTTGGGTAGAAATATCTGTGTGCTAACACCTTGTGAAACACTTCACGATTTGACTATGTGGTGTTAGCGATGTTGAGTTTATTTCAAAATTAATGAATGCTTTTGAAATGTGATTTTCTTAAGTGAAAGGAATGTATTCCCGATTTTGGACAGGGAATGTTTGATAAAATTTTTTATAAAACAGAAAGGATTTCGAGGCCTAAACCCGATACTGTCGAAATGATTTCGAAGTTTATTATGTGTTACATTGTAGTTCATCGCGTATTCGATCAGATGCTATTGATAACATATCTGTTTGGTGGTTGGAGAATTTATTCTCTAGCTTAACACCCTTCTTTGAGACGTACGAGCTCAAAGGTTATGTAATTAATAGTGACTGATCATATGGTGAATTGCTGATGTGAAGTACTATATTTTGAAAGCACTTGTGATTATTATGTTGTGAAATGATTTCCCCACTTCGGGATATAAAATGGTTTAGTATGTGGCTAAAGATTCTGGTAACCCGAACGACTAAAAGTATGGGTGAGAGGGCGGTGTATGTATCCCCACTGTGTGTAGGGTGCTGCATCGTCAGTGTAGTCTGCTCCTTGTGTGGGGTAGGTGCACATTTATATATATCGAGTGCTAGGTGCGTACCCTTTGCCTTGTCTATGGGGAGCCCGATATTTGGTTGCATACTTGTTTGTATGCATTGTTATGTTTTGGAATTCATATTTCCAAATGATTTGATTTGAGATCCCGAAGTGAAATCTACTTTATTATGAAAGATAGATATGTATTTCAAATGATTTGAAATAGAATCGGGAATGAAGTCCAAAGGAATAATTTCTGTAAAATAAATTGGATTTGAAAAATCTAAGTGTGGTGATTAATCTAAATGGGTAGATTGGGATATTGCATGTTGAGTGATGCATAGTAGATCCATATATCTATATTGATTGTTGTTTATGCACTGACATTCATGGGGGTAAACCCGTTCCGCGAAAGTGGCGTGGTCCCGTGATTTGCATTATTTTTGAACAAGGTTAACAACTGTTTTTGAGTTCTCACACCAGTCCCATGACTGACTCGTAGTTTGCTTTTTCCTTGCAAACTCGGGTGCCCCTATTTTCCACACGGGCATTCAAGTAGTTTTATTTTGCAGATATATTGAGCAGGATTCTGGATTGAAGCTTTGAGCTGTGTTCAGGCATTGACAGTCTTCCGCTGTGTTAGTTTATTTGTTTTCCGCTGTGCACTGTATTAAATTTGTTGTAAAACTAGTCTTCCGTTGTATTATTATAATCGATGTACTCTGATATTCTGTACTCTGATGTAACATTATTGTGATGTTTATAAAAGTCTTCTGTTATTTGTTCTGATGTGTTGTATACTCAGAGTTAGCGTATCCGGGTTTTGAACGGTCCTGGTCGATTTAGCGATCGATTAGGCCCGGGCGAAATCCTGGTCGTTACAGTTTTAAAGGTTTAAAAGTATTGGAAATATTTTAGATGGAATTTAAATTTATTTATTTAAAATTAAAAGGGGTTTTCCAATTTTAAATAATTGGATATGGTTGGAGATAAATCTTCGGATGTTTGATATTAATTTGGTAGATGATGACTCTTACTATTTGAGGAATTTAAAAAGTAGTTCACTGTTATTCCACTTATAAAAGTGAGTTGGATATAGAGATTAATATTAAGTATAAGTTGATAGTATTTCTATCCGGATCTAATGTCAAAGAGTTGGATAAATGATTTAAGTAAGATATGGGTTTCCCAGTTTGATTGGCATAAGTTGGATTGAAATAATCTTCAGATATTTGATATGAAATTCTTTGGTGTAAACGTATACTATTTGAGGAATTTGGAAGATATTATTATTATATCATTATTCCACTTATAATGTTCGTTGATTATGAGAATTGATATCGAATATAATTAGATACAATTTCTGTGTAACTTATGTTCAATATCGATTGATTTGGGCTTCAATGTGAATCATATCTTCAATAATATCATTATTGAAGCGCAATGAGATTGATTTGTGGAAATTCATATTGTAAATTGGGATTTAATCAAATCTTTGATTTGTGAAAATTAAAAATAAGAAATTGGGAAATATGTATAATCTTTTAGTTAAGATTAAATAATTGAATGTTGGAAAATCAATTTAATTGGAAACTATGGTTGAAATATGGATTAAAGGATTTTCAAAGGAAACTGGGTTTTGATAACGAGTTATCAAACGAAAAATTAATTAAGGCTTTGGGGCTAAATTATCTTTGATTTAAGGGATGTGTTGTAAAAGAGAAAGGTTAAATATGGATTGTTTTATAGTTTGAGAATGGGTTTAAAGAAGCTCAATTTAACAAAATCCAAGTAGGAAGGAGATTTGGTTGAATGCATGTGTGTTCTGTAATTGTATTTTATTTTCAAATTGCGCTTATTATTTGGAAAGAATGGGATCAGATGTATGTCCGAAAACCATTCCAAGTAATAATACGACGTTGTGGAGCAACTGAAGACATTGAAGACAACATTGAAGACCGGGACCCTTCATATCGTAAGGACGACTTGCTGAATGTCTCAAATGGGTAGCTCCCATTTGCAGATGGATTTTATATCAGCTAAGTGGAAAGAAGCCTAAACGTATGTGAAGGAATTTCGGATTGTTGTTTCGTTTAGACCCAGAATGGACATTTATGGATTGTGTGTCTGACATTGTAATTGACTGTGTAGCACTGATCTTTGTTAAATATATATTTGTTTGCTGGTGGAGAATTTATTCTCTTGCTTAACACCCTTCTTTAAGACGTATGAGCTTAGAGGTTATATATCGATAGAAATCAGTGATGCATTGTGAATGGACAATGTGGCATACTTAAGTTATGTGGTGAGCTTTAGATGATCAAAGCATGGCTTATTTAAGCGTAGCTTTGTGTATATCAGGACCTCGACATGCCTCACACCTCGGTAAATAGCCAAAAGAGGAAAAAATGTAGCAGGGTTATGGGGTGTTGTCTCCTTCTAGATAAAAGGTGTACAATGGTAATGAGCCCTGGTATTAACCTATGTGGTAAAAGCATCTACTTTGTGGTTGTTGTCGGCGCGTGCTCGGAAAGGTCAGTAACGACCGGGAGATGACATACTTAGGCGTTCTCTAAGTTACCCAGTTAAGGGCTAACCCGACCTTGTGTTGGCATGAGGAGCATCACTGTTGATCCTCAGTCATCCCTCTAGAGGTGTTCAAAATTTGGTTCGGAAGGAAGTTCCTTTGCCTGGTTATTGTTGGAAACTCAATCTCCGCTACGAGCTCGTACGCTTTGATTGTATACCATACGTCAGTACAGTATATGGTACCTATGCTTGCTAGGATTAATACATTTACTTTCGAAATTGTTTTGGAACTATATTATAGTATTGAAAAAGGATTTTCACATATCAAGCATTTTTGACTGCCTAAGGAGAAACCTCGCCCATGTGTGCGTTTGCATTGTGTGTGTGTGTCGCGAGACCTTTTGTTAGTTTTATTTTTCAAAAAATCATTGTGAATTTCTATGCACTGTTATTCACATGGAGTAGACCTGTTCCGCATTAGCGGCGTGGTCCGGTGAATTACCTAACTTTAAAATAAACCCTTAAAACAACTGTTTTGAGTTCTCACACCAGTCCCATGACTGACCTGGAGTTTATTTTTCCCACACCTAAACTCTGGGTGCCCGTAATTTTTACATGGGTAGCCTAGTAGTTCGGTTCGCAGATTTAGTCTTTGAGTTAGTTAGAGCAGGATTCTGGTTTTAGCTCGAGCAATTATGTCTTGGAGCATTTGTATTCTTCCACTGAGTTTAGTACTTTTCCGCTGTGTAACCGATGTACTCTGATGTACCTCTTGTAACTTTGATGTAATATTATTTTAATGATAATGGAAAAGTTCGTTTTATTTTGTGCAAATGTGGAAGTGCCCCTAACAATCCGTGTTTATGAATGGTTTAAGTTGGTTTAATTATCGGCAAAAACCGGACAAAAATTTGGGTCATTATATTTTGGTATCAGAGCTTTGGTTTATGCAAAGCTATGGGGTACGACACATTTGAACAGAAGGAAAGACTCATCAGAGTTATAATATCTCATTAGAGATAAGGTTAGTAATGCCCTAGAATGAGATTTTAGAGTATTATATTTGAGAGAGTGTATTTGAAAATATGAAATGAGTTTTGAAAAGTTATATTTTAAGAAAGAAACATATTTTGGAAATATATGGTTAATTATAACCTGGATACTTAATCAAACGATTAAGGTTAAGTTTACATTTTGTGATTATAATTACACATAAAATAATTCTTATGGCACGGTAATTAAGCCCCTTACACTGATCAGGAAAATGATCCGAGTACAAATGACTTTTGGATTTAATGTCACTATTGGGTAACATTTCGAAATATCGATAAATTTGGGTCAAATTTGTTAAGGTAACAAATCAATACGGTTAGAAATTAAAAATACGAATTTGAGTATTGTATTCGATGTAGAGGTTAGACTATAGCGTAGAAGAAGATTTTGAATGTACGCCTAGCTAACATATATACGAAGTCTTAAGTATTCTAGATAAATATAGAGTCACACTCTAGTCGCTTGAAGATGATTCTGTTGATGACTGCAACTTCATCAGTATGCATTTTTGAGTTTCGAAAGTGGGATGACTATATGATTCCGATTATAACATCAATATATACTTAAACCAATTTAGATAAGTGTTTGAAAATATTTGGTAAATTGATATGAATTAGAATAAGTAAGCGAGACCTTGAAAATTTGATAAGTTGTAAGAATTATATCAGGTGAACCTGTAATAAGGATAAGCCAATAAAGAATATATGAGAAAGTGCATTTGTGATATATATATATATATATATAATGTTTTGAAAGGATGTATAATTCAAATCAAAATTTTGAGTAAGAATTGATAGTTACTTTGGAATTGATTCTGAAAGGATATATTGTGAATATAAAGGAAAAACATCTTTGAAAATATTTGGAAATTAAAAACTTGAGCACAGACATCTTGTGATTGGAATTTCTAGTTGATTAAAAAACGTTTACGCAAAGTTGTAATTTACATAAGCAATCCAAATATAGAAAAAGTACTTTGGAAAACGATTTAAAGGCTAATTGGGAATTAATTAATTAGGATATTTTATAATTAGTCCTTCCCAACTAATTAAATTTAAAATGCAAATATCTTGAGAATTCAGTTTCACAATATGACTATAAGATATTTGACGATATTTTGGTTAAGGACCATGGTAGTTAAAGATGTTAATAAAAATATATCTAAATGGTTTCTCTAAAGTTTGAAGGCAATAAGTTTTGTAATCTTGAATGTGGAATAATTAATGTGAATACCAAAAACTATATAAGGAATTAAAATATCGAATTATCGACAATTTTGGACAGATGATAAGTTCTAAAGTATATTGTGGTTACAAAAAGGAAATGTTTAAGTATGCATGAGTACCTTGTGAATTAAGTTTCACAATTTGATTAAAGGATATTTGGCAAGTGGGAATAGTAAGAAGAAATTACCTAAACAAAAACATTCAGACAAGCTTAGTTCGGAGATGATCAAGTTTTTCGTGTAACGAATAATAGTAAATTTTGGAAACCGAAAAGGAATAAGTTTCATAACCATTGTATTTGCAAGATAAGATCAAAAAGAATAAATTTATAACTCTAATTTTTTTTGAAAGAAGTAAATGGTTGAGTATAAGTAATTGGCCAAGTAAACGATGAATCAAATATAATGGGTAACTGAAGGTTATCGTTGGAGGACATGTAGATATGGTTGTCCGTAAATATGTGGGTTATAATATTATACCCGGTATATCCATTATGAGAACAGGGAGATTTGGTATAAGGAATCTTAATCTTGAATTTGTCGAATGACTAGTTACGAATCCCTTTCCTTTTCGAGGACAAAATTTTAAGGGGGGAGGGGAGGGTGAATGTAACGATCCAGAATTTTTAACCAATTTAAAATTAAAATTTTCATTACTTTATTTGAATTTGACATACATATATATGGTTTAGAATATTCAATAATTTTGATAAGTTATTTGATAGATTTTACTTGAATTATAAATGAGAATGATTATTAATAAGTTTTTTTAATGATACTATTTGTCGTTCGATCGGATTTGTCAAACTATAACATGAATTAGTAGCATTAGAACTAAGTGTTGTCCTTAGTTTTCATAGCATTCTAAAGGAAATGCTACTAAAAGATCACTTTCCTTCCTTAAGACAAGTGTAAGGACACTTGTATTTTTTCATGCCTCCTTTCATGCATGTTTTACACTTGCCCCCTTATGTGTCATTACCTCCTTAACCCTCCATTCCTATATAAGGAGGCCTTCCCTCCATTTTTTTAACCATTCCACTCCATTTTCTTCTTTTCATCCTCTTCTTAAAACTTATGGCCATGGTTTCCATGGAATAAGTCTTCTTCTTTTCCACCACCACCTTACCGAAGTTCATCATCTTCCTCCTCCTCCTCTTATGATAGAGAGAGAGAGTAGTATATATAATTTTTGGTGAAGAAGACGTTGCGCCAAAATACTGTCCGATGGTTCGCTCAGCTAGGATCGCCAACCATGAAGATTTGGAAAGCTGTTAGGTGAGGACTCTTTAACCACAATTTATATATTTAATTAGTGGTTAGACTAATTTAAATATAGTGATGAATTATTAGTGGTAAATGATGATTGGTGTTTGTTGTGATGGATGATGGATGCATAGTTTAGACCACACACTATTAAGCGTTGGTGTTATAACGCTTGTGCACAGTTATGATTTATTTAATTATGTTGATGATGGTTGCTATGGATGTTTAAATGGTTGTTGATGTTGTTTTTCACACACTATGACACAACAATTATGGTACCACATTGGTGATCGACAAATCTCCTTCGTAATTAGAAGCAATATCATTATTGAATTTGAAGGTTAATAATTTGGAAATACCATATGTACGAATTCATAGATATTGATAATGTTCTTTAAATGAATAACTAAATACCGGAACATTCTAGGATGACAGAGAGGATAATGTCCAGGCTTGGTTTGGAAATAAAGTTTCCTGCTCTCCCTGGCTATCCCTAACTGATCCGACGAATGGGATGGTTAATTTGAAGTTATTTGAATTTAGAAATGAATTGGAATTTGATTTATTAAGTAAAAAAAAGGTTGAATTTTAGATCCAAAATAATTTGAAAAGTAAATTTAAATGATTCTAAAGGAGTTATATAAGGATATAATGGTTTTCTAAGATATTTTGAAGTATCGTAGAATAATGGTTATTATAGTCAAAATAGAGCTTGTCGCATAACGACAATTTACGTATTTTAGATGCAAACTTTAAACGCTTATAACTTTTGCATTCTAAATCAAATTTCCATAAAATGATAAACGTTTGATTTCCATTAACAAGAACTTTCAAATGAGTGAAAGAAGATTTTAAATTCGAGTTATAATTTTCAAGTTATGTTTGAAACCGTTTTGGAAAAGGTCGTTGTAAGAACAATTGTTGACCATAACTATAAACAACTATTTTTATATGTTTAAAAATATGGAAAGATTTGTAAAATCATTAAAATTATGAAAAGGTGTTTTGAATTGTAATATTTAAGTTTTGGCTAAGATAAACGATATTTTGATCAAAATAGTAAAGATAACTGTTTTGCAATGCTTTTGTCTTTTGAAAACACTATTGTACTACTTTCTTCGAAAACAATCTATTTTGAAGTTCTAAGCTGTAAATTATTTTTCCGAACTACAAGTAATGATTTGTGGAATGTTTTCAAAGGTTTAAAAGTATTGGAAATATTTTAGATGGAATTTAAATTGATTTATTTAATATTAAAACGGGTTTTCCAATTATAAATAATTGGATATGGTTGGAGATATATCTTCGGATTTTTGTTATTAATTCGGTAGATGATGACTCTTACTATTTAAGGAATTTAAAAAGTAGTTCACTGTTATTCCACTTATAGCGTGAGTTAGATATCGATATTAGTATTAAGTATAAGTTGATGGTATTTCTATCCAGATCTAATGTCAAAGAGTTGCGTAAATCTTTTAAGTAAGATATGGGTTTCCCAATTTGATTGGGATAAGTTTGATAGAAATAATCTTTGGATATTTGATATGAAATTCTTTGGTGTAAACGTATACTATTTGAGGAATTTGGAAGATATTATTATTATATCGTTATTCCACTTATAGTATTCGTTGATTATGAGAATTGATATTGAATATAAGTAGATACAATTTCTGTGTAACTTATGTTCAATATCGATTGATTTGAGTTTTGTCATGAATCCTTCTTGAAGCCCAATGAGATTGAATTGTAGAAATTCATATCGTAAATTGGGATTTAATCAAATCTTTGATTTGAGAAAATTAAAAATAAGAAATTGGGAACCATGTATAATCTTTTAGTTAAGATTAAAGAATTGAATGTTGGAAAATCGATTTAATTAGAAACTATGGTTGAAATATGGATTAAAGGAATTTCAAAGGAAACTGGGTTTCGATAACGAGTTATCAAACGAAAAATTCATTAAGGCTTTGGGGCTAAATTATCTTTGATTTAAGGTATGTTTTGTAAAAGAGAAAGGTTAAATATGGATTTTGTTATAATTTGAGAATGGGTTTAAAGAAGCTTATTTTAACAAAATCCAAGATGGAAGGTGATTTGGTTGAAAGCCTGTATGTTTCGTAATTGTATTTTTTTAAATTGCGCTTATTATTTGGAAAGACCGGAATCGAATGTATGTCCGGAAACCATTCCAAGTAATAATACGACGTTGTGGAGCAATTGAAGACATTGAAGACAACATTAAAGACCGGGGCCCTTCATATCGTAAGGACGACTTGCTGAATGTCTCAAAGTGGGTAGCTCCCATTTGCAGATGGATTTTATATCAACTAAGTGGCAAGAAGCCCAAATGTATGTGAAGGAATTTCGGATTGTTGTTTCGTTCAGACCCGGAATGGACATTTATGGATTGTGTGTCTGACATTGTAATTGACTGCGTAGCATTGATCTCTGTTAAATATATATCTGTTTGGTGGTGGAGAATTTATTCTCTTGCTTAACACCCTTCTCTAAGACGTATGAGCTTAGAGGTTGTATATCGATAGAAATCAGTGACACGTTGTGAATGGACAATGTGACATACTTAAGTTATGTGGTGAGCTTTGGATGATCAAAGCATGGCTTATTTAAGCGTAGCTTTGTGTATATCGGGACCTCGACAAGCCTCACACCCCGGTAAATGTCCAAAATAGGAAGAAATGCAGCAGGGTTATGGGTTACTGTCTCCTTCTAGATAAAAGGTGTACTATGGTATGGAGCCCAAGTATTAACCTATGTGGTAAAAGCGTATACTTTTGTGGTTGTTGTTGGAGCGCTTGGAAAGGTCGGTAAGGTAATGACCCGCATTGGCAGAGGTATTATAACTAATTTATTTAATTATATAAATGGTGATATAGTGAATTTAATGGTCGTAGAATTAAACAATGGTGAATATTTAATTAACATCATAAATTTAAATAATATATTTAATTCTGAAATAATTAGAATTGGCTGAAATGGCGATATGGTGTGAACTGGATCGTCTGTGATATATAATTCGGTTTGGAATTGAATTTGAATAACGAATATATTATATAAACGACAGTTGAACAAATAAATTATAATATAATTATAATCGAGCTTGAAATGGCGCTGCAGTTCGTAAATTGGCGATTCGAACTTCAACTAAATGTACATGATTCGTTTTAAGCCGGATTTCTGTGAAACAAGAAACGTGTGGAGCTGGTGGAGTATATCTTTCTAATGGAAGAGAAAAATCGGGATTTCATCTAGTAGATTTGGAGATATGTCCAAATCAAATTTCAGAAAAGTCGATGTGGAATTCCTTTATAATTTATAAAGGAATTTTTTATATTTTAAAAAGGAATTTTAATATAAATAGAATATCGGGTTGACCTAGGAGTGAATATCGAGTTAGAAATTCATATAGGAATATTCTAGAGCTGTACGTTATTCCACTGTGAATATAGGCGATAATATTTATTTTTTTAAATATTGAATTTAATTATATTTAAATATATTTATATATTTAAATAGGGTCATTCAGAGCTTTAAAAATAGCCAGTTTTGCAAACAACTTCAGAATTCGACGAAACTAATTTTGTTGGATCCGCAATGTCAAATAGTCGTTAGATTTCAATTTCCATGATTTTTAGAGTCATTATGTGGCCGTACGGATTTTTAGTGTGTAAAACAGTCAGTATTTCGACAGTTAAAAATACGCTGTGTGAGCAAACGAAGTCGGAATTAGACGAAACCAGTTTTGTTGGGATCGTAATGTCGAACTGTAGCTGCATGTCCAGTTTCGTGATTTTTGAATATAGTGTGTGATCACACGAATTTTTAGAAAGCAAAAATAAAAATAAAATGATAAAAATATCTCAAAATATCTAAACTAAAATATCTCAAATCTACTCCCTATAAATAGCAGGACCTCTCTAATCTAATTTTCCCATTCTCTAGTCAACACAGCAAAAATAATCGGTTGCCATCTCTTCTTCACAACGAATAAAATTTCCACCTTCAAAATTTGAAATTAAATGGAACAAAATTCCTTAAATCATGGGATTAAAATATTTGAGATCAGTGAATGATACTCTCCATTCTTATATGGTTATTGTTGGGTTCGACATCATTGTTTTGTTGTTGCATTCTGTACAGCGTCATTTATTTGAACCCTGGGTTCGATGTATACTAAGGTTTAGGCCTCGATTCAGGAAATCGGGTTCGAAATCAAGTTCAGAAGGTCAAATGGTTCATGCATTGGAATTTTTGGAGGTTTTGGTCAGAAAAGCCGAGGCGAGTTTCCCTGTAGTCGACGAACTGGGTTGAACGACGGGAACTGCTAGGGTATTTCGAGTGTGATGTTTTGGGCTTGGGAGGAAGGAGTTTGCAAAGAGAATTGGTTCGGTGATTTTTGTTTAAATTTTCACGAAGGAATGGTGATGAGTGGAGCTCGTGAAGATTTGGAAATGGATGTGCGTGTTGAGGAAAGCTACAGGATTCTTGGTTTGGGGGAGAAAGTAAGTAACTGATCGGGAGAGGATTGGATCTCGTATGTGTTTATGGCGAAATAAATTGTTTGATTCAAATCAAATAACAGTTTATTGTTCTTTAACGATGAACTGCAAAAGTGAGTAAATTTCACTAACTCTGAACAGATTATAATTTCATGTTGTACTTTTAGAACTGTTAAATATTGGCTGATTGACTGTGTGTTAACTGTTTAATTGAACTGCTAGTCAGTTAGTTGAATTTCTATATTGATTCTGTTTAACAGAATATATCATATGTAACTGAAAGTGATATTGATTTTATTGTGTAACATCTGTGGATGCAGGGAAACAGGTTGGAGGAGTCCAACTGGATGCCTCAATATTTATGATATTGTTCTGTTTATATATTGTAATATATGATGTGATATATAATCTGTTGATTATGTGTGTTAGAATGATGTTGATCATTGTGATTCAATATTTTTAATATCATAAAATGACCCTGGGATGTAAAAAGAATTATTTCAATGTATGTTGAAATAAAGGAATTTTATAAAATCAACCGATTTTATAAAAAGGAAATATTTCAAAAGTAAATAAAAGGAAAATGTTTATAAAACGAATAGAGTTTTATAAAAGGGAAAAATGTTGATAAAACGAATAGAATAGAATAAAGGAATATCTATTTAGAGAATAAATAGGATGAAGGAATATTCATTTAGTAAATAAATTGAATTATAAAAGGAATATTTAGTTGGAAACTAAATAGGATTATAAAAGGAAACTGACGAGATAAAAAGGAGTTAATCAAATGTAGTTTATCAAAAGGAGTTAATCAAATGTAGTTTATCAAAAGGAGTTAATTAAACGTAGTTTATCAAAAGGAGTTAATCAAACGTAGTTTATCAAAAGGAGTTAATCAAACGTAGTTTATCAAAAGGAGTTAATCAAATGTAGTTTATTAAAAGGAGTTAATCAAACATAGTTATCAAAAGGAGTAAATCAGACATAGTTATATAGGATAAGTTACCATTTTGCACGACTGCTAGCGTAATTCGCAGGGCTGCAGATAGCCTACAGCGGTCGGATGTTTCCTGAAGGAATCAGGCGTAACCATTGTGATCGCTGCGATCTAGAGTTAAGCGAATGGAGTTAAATCGAATATAGTTATTCAAGATAGAGTTAAAACAGACATAGTTATTCGAATTAGAGTTAATCAAAAAGAATTTATCGAATATTAGTTATTCGAATTTAGAGTTAATCAAATAGAGTTAATCAAATAGAGGTAAAGGAATAGAGTTAAACAAGATTAGAAACTGACTAGAGATTAGTTAAGTCGAATAGTTTTCTGAGTATCGATTTGATGTTGGTTTCAGCCTTCGGGGTTTATACTTAGAGAATTGTTCTCCTACTAGTTTACAGTCAGGGACTGATAGTTGTGGAAAGAATAGTGATACGTAAATAAGTTATGGAAATGTTTTCCAGTGTTAACGTATATTTTCTAAACATAGAAAATAAGGAAATATGAATATATATATATATATATATATATATATATATATATATATATGATTGATGATTGATTGATAGAATTTCCATCCGAAAATAATATCGTTGTTTGCACACGTATTTTTCTTTGATAGTTAACTCACCAACTATCAAAGTTTTTGACCATTTTAACGTTGTTAATATGGAGAGACCGGTTGGATTATTGTCCAAAGAACCACTCTGTATTGGCATAAGCGTTGCGAATCATATATGCCAAAGATAATTGAAGACGGAGTAAAGTGCAAGGGCTATTGTATAAGTCTTAGATAACAGTGTCTAAGATCGATGTATTGAATAGTACCTTCGGTTCATCCTGTTCCTGGATGACTTGTATGGACGGATGTCTGACAGAGTATTTCCAAACGATCACGAATATTGATTTCTCCAACCGTACCAAGAGTGGAAGCGGAGAAGGAAACTTCTTTTAGCTAACACATAATGTATTGTTGAGGATATCAATCAATTATTTGATGGATTTGATGATGTGGCATTCAAAGTAAATCTGGTGTGATGATAAAGCGTAGCTTCTAGCCTCACATCCGGTAATGACAGAAATCGGGCAGGCAGCATGGCTAAGTCGGTCGCTCCGAAGTAGGGTGTATAATCTCCTGATCTAGAGTTTCATTTATTTCTAAAAATCTATTGTCGATACTGTCTCATTCGGGAAACGGTTGCTGATCCCAACCGTTGTTGATATACATTCGATACACTCAAGAAAAATGAGTGGTCGGTCATGTGTGGCCGGGTTGCAAGATGTTCTTGTTGAACCCAGTGTATTCCTCTCTAGAGGTACACTAGCGAAAGGTGGTTCCATACCTTGTCATAGTTGGAAATCCATTACCCAATACGTGCTTGTGGTTTTGATTGTATAATATATATGTAGAATGTGAGATGAAAGCATTTCTACTAGATGATTTTTATATTGTGGTTGATAGACATTATTATAATATCAAAAGGTTTTGATATAAAGATATTTTGGATTCTCATAAGGGAAAACCCGTTCCGTTATACGGTGTGGTCTTATGAGATATTGTTTACTTGTTCAAACTGTTTTAAACTGTTTTACTCATACCAGTCCCATGACTGACCCGGAGTTTATTTTGTTTTGTTTTCCCTAAACTCTTGGGTGCCCAATTTTGTACGGGCAGTCAAGTAGTCAGGATTTACAGATACTTGAAGAGCTGGAGCACGAGGCTTCAGAATCATATAGCTATTGTTTAGTTCCGCTGTGTTGTAAGTGCTATACTTTGAAAATGATGTATATTCAAGTACAAAGTTATATTTCAAAGTTATGTTATATATTATATGTTATTCGTTCCGCTGTGAGGTTCTTGTTACTCTGATGTTGTGTTCTTCTTCTTCTTCTTCTATTCTAAGTTTCTATCTTATCTTTCCTCACCTCTGTTTTCTTTCTATTAATTTCCTGATTTTCAGTTTAATTTGGGGTTGGACTTGTGTTTTTGGTCAGCTCAAATTGGACCGGATTTTCGGGTCATTACAATTGGTATCAGAGCTTAAGGTAAGAATTACCTTGGCTCTGTTGCGTGACTCAGTAGAGATAGAGTTAGTAATACCCTAGATTGAGTTTGAGTGTATATATATGAGTGAACGTATTTGTTATTTAATATAAAAATTTGTTTTATATTGTGGAGATTTATTAGTTGAGTCATTTATGAGTTCTGGTCGATCAGTTTGATCCACTATATCGGTAGGAGTTACTAAACACTCGAATACGATGAATCGTCACGATATGTTTTGAAAAGAGGGTGAATTAAAATAAGTTTACCGAAGGCATATCTTGATATAGAGAAGATATATATATCAAAATTATAATATAATGAATATATTGGTTGTTATTATAATTGAGTAAGATTATAAATTAAATGGTTATGTAAATAACCAATCAGAATTCATATAAGTGAAATACGTGAAATCAGATTAGTTAAATCTGAAATTTGAAACCAGAAATTGAGTTAAAACTCTAGAGAATTGGATAAGTGTTTGTAAATGGATTTGGATTAAAAGTAAGGAAAATTTAAGATCTTGGGAGATTTTAAATTGTTTTACAAGCAGCGTGAATTATATTTTGAAATGAATTTCAAAGTGGAAATGTTTAGAAATGGTTTTATAGTATTGAACTCACTTCGATCGCTGGAAAATAAATTCCGATGATAACAGCAGCATCATCAGTATTCATTTTCGAGTTGTATGTGACGAATTACTACCAGAGATACTATTTTGAATTTGTTTTGGGGAAGACAAGTTGTGTTGAATTTCAAAATGGGATTTACAATATAGAATTTAATATATATATTTGAATAATAGAAGTGATATAAAATTTGAATAGAAATTGAATAGAATTAACTAAGTCGAAGAGGAATTAGTTAATCTAGTTTTGAATTTGAAGTTGAACATTGAAAGGTGAATTGGATTTGTAAATGGATATTCGAAATCGAATATAGAACTTAAATTTGAAATTTGGATTCAAATAAGTTAATAAACAAGTTAAAATATATTTGAACATGCCATGTTCAAATATAAAAGTGAAATAGACTAAAGAGTTAATTAATAAAGTAATTAACGAATTGAGCTAAAACGATCAGGTATGGTTAAAATAGATTGGGCAGGTATAAATATACATGAGATAAGTATGGATAAGGTATGAAGGTATATAAATAGAATGCTCGACAAAAATGTATCTATTTAATTCATATATGAGATTTTATGCTCCGTATCGACTAACCGCTTGGCTTTTTCTTTTTCTTTTGGATTGGTGAGGGCCATGGGAGGCTATTTGAAATATGTCGATGCTCCTGGTACAAAGGAGGTTATGGCGAATTTTTCCGGGAATTTAAGGAGTTAGAATATTTTTAAGATAATTTGATAGTTAGAAATCAACGTATCGATATATATATATATATATATACATATATATATATATATATAGAAGTCGATAAGGAAACGAACTTAGAAATAGAATAGTAAAATCAAAAAGGAAGACTAAGAATAAAATCTAGTAAGAATAGAAAGAGGAAGCGTATACGTGTTTAAAAGAGAATAAGTAGTTGTATGGTATTGATTATTCAAGTAAGTAGTCATATCTGTTTTGACGTTATAAATGTTATTCAGTCAAGGTCTGAGAGGTAGTTATACCCCAACTTGATTGATTTCATTATTAACAAATAAATAGTAAGATTTCAGGCTCGAAGATCAATGTTGAATAAGAGTTAGTTGAATACAGCATTTGGGTTGTCGTAACGATGTTTTACACAACATCCGTTTTAACCCAAATAAGTGTAAGCTTGGAAATATAATAAAGAGTATTTTCTAAGTATAGAAATAAACGAGATCGAAAAACAGATAAGTAATTGGAATATTTTCCAATTATAAATAGCAATATCTTCTAAAGTTTAGAAAATAAAGGAAGGCGATATTCGGAAATGTTTTCCAAATAACATAAAAGGCCAATATGGTTATTGAAAATATTTGATTAACAAATATTGATAAAGAAATAGAGAAGTGATTTAACTAATAGAATATTAGTTAAGGGCTTAGTGACATGTTCAAAAAGGAAATTTGATTTTTGAAAAGAGTAAACTGTTTAAAAACTCCCAGGGAAAGACTGTTTGAATTAATAACAAATTTAACAAAAATTTGTAAAAGCAAAACTGAATTAAAGTAAAGCCAGTAAAGTGGTAACTGAGGTTGAATTAGAATGATGTTAAGACAAATTGGATTGTGAGATTCAAATTTGAAGTGTAATGAGATAATCAAGTTAAGAGTTGGGAATCGAGAAGAAGCTCGAGTTAAAATGATATTTGGCTCGGATATAAGCAAATGGTGGTGTTGTGGATAAAGGCATATTGGAATTTGATTGGGATGACCCTTGTATCCGCTGAATGGATAACAGGTGGAAAGGATATAATGATATGCCGACAAAAAGGTACAAGTTTATATTTCTATTGGATATAAGATTTATGAGCCGAATTGGCAAGCCGCTTGGCTGTTTGATTTTCTTTTGGGATGGAGATGGCCTAGAGAGGCGAGTTGGAGTTTGACCGATTGACCAGTACAAAGGAGGTGCTAGCAAAAATTTTCGAAAAGTTAAGGAGTTAGAAAATTTTCAGGATTTTCGAAAATTTTCGTTGATAAGAATTGATTAATAATTAAATTGAAACTAAATTGTTTTAGTTGAAACTGAAGTTAAGAAGTGAACAAATATGTTCTAACCAGTCGATAGGGTCGTTCTCTACCTTAGCAATTTCGAGGACGAAATTATTTTAAGTGGGGAAGATTGTAATGACCCGCATTGGCAGAGGTATTATAATTAATTTATTTAATTATATAAATGGTGATATAGTGAATTTAATGGTCGTGGAATTAAATAATGGTGAATATTTAATTAAAATAATAAATTTAAATAATATATTTAATTCTGAAATAATCAGAATTGGATGAAATGGCGATATGGTGTGAACTGGATCATCTGTGATATATAATTCAGTTTGGAATTGAATTTGAATTACGAATATATTATATAAACGACAGTTGAACGAATAAATTATAATATAATTATAATCGAGCTTGAAATGGCGCTGCAGTTCGTAAATTGGCGATTCAAACTTCAACTGAATGTACAGGATTCGTTTTAAGCCGGATTTCTGTGAAATAAGAAACGTGTGAAGCTGGTGCAGTATATCTTTCTAATGGAAGAGAAAAAACGGGATTTCGTTGAGTAGATTTGGAGAAATGTCCAAATCAAATTTCAGAAAAGTTGCTGTGGAATTCCTTTATAATTTATAAAGGAATTATTTATATTTTAAAAAGGAATTTCAATATAAATCGAATATCGGGTTGACCTAGGAGTGAATATCGAGTTAGAAATTCATATAGGAATATTCTAGAGCTGTATGGTATTCCACTATGAATATAGACGATAATATTTATATTTTTAAATATTGAATTTAATTACATTTAAATATATATTTATATATTTAAATAAGGTCATTCAAAGCTTTAAAAATAGCCAGTTTTGCAAATGACCTCAGAATTCGACGAAACTAATTTTGTTGGATCCGAAATGTCAAATAGTTGTTAGATTTCATTTTCCATGATTTTTAGAGTCAGTATGTGGCCGTACGGATTTTTAGAGTGTAAAACAGTTAGTATTTCGACAGTTAAAAATACGCTATGTGAGCAAACGAAGTCGGAATTAGACGAAACCAGTTTTGTTGGGATCGTAATGTCGAACTGTAGCTGCATGTCCCGTTTCGTGATTTTTGAATATCGTGTGTGATCACATGAATTTTTAGAAAGAAAAAATAAAAATAAAATGATAAAAATATCTATCTAAAATCTACTCCCTATAAATAGCAGGACCTCTCTAACCTAATTTTCCCATTCTCTAGTCAACACAGCAAAAATAATCGGCTGCCATCTCTTCTTCCCAACGAATAAAATTTCCACCTTCAAAATTCGAAATCAAATGGAACAAAAATCCTTAAATCATGGGATTAAAATATTTGATATCAGTGAATGATACTCTCCATTCCTATATGGTTATTGTTGGGTTCGACATCATTGTTTTGTCGCTGCGTTTTGTACAACGTCGTTTATTTGAATCTAGGGTTCAATGTATACTAAGGTTTAGGCCTCGATTCAGCAAATCGGGTTCGAAATCAAGTTCAGAAGGTCGAATGGTTCTTGCGTTGGAATTTTTGGAGGCTTTGGTCAGAAAAGCCGTCGCGAGTTTCCCTGTAGTCGACGAACTGGGTTGAACGACGGGAACTGCTAGGGGATTTCGAGTGTGATGTTTTGGGCTTGGGAGGAAGGAGTTTGCAAAGAGAATTGGTTCAGTGATTTTTGTTTGCATTTTCACGAAGGAATGGTGATGAGTGGAGCTCGTGAAGATTTGGAAATGGCTGTGCGTGTTGAGGAAAGCAACGGAATTCTTGGTTTGGGGGAGAAAGTAAGTGACGGGTATGGTTGTTCAAGGGGTTTGGGCCAATGAAGGAAGGTGAGGCCCAAATTGTTTTTGAATTTAAAATTTAAGGTTTAGTTTTTAATTTAAAGAATGTATTGAACTTGTAAAAATCATATCTCCTACATACGATATCAGATTGACGAACCATAAGTTGCGTTGGGATTGTATGGACGGTGACTACACCATGGAACTGACCGGGAGAGGATTGGAGCTCGTATGTGTTTATGGCGAAATAAATTGTTTGATTCAAATCAAATAACAGTTTATCGTTCTTTAACGATGAACTGCAAAAGTGAGTAAATCTCACTAACTCTGAACAGTTTATAATTTCATGTTGTATTTTTAGAACCGTTAAATATTGGCTGATTGACTGTGTGTTGAATGTTTGATTGAACTGCTAGTCAGTTAGTAGAATTTCTATATTGATTCTGTTTAACAAAATATATCATATGGAGCTGAAAGTGATATTATTTTATTGTGTAACATCTGTGGATGCAGGGAAACAGGTTGGAGGAGTCCAACTGGACTCCTCAATATTTATGATACTATTCTGTTCATATATTGTAATATATGATGTGATATATAATCTGTTGATTATGTGTGTTAGAATGATGTTGATCATTGTGATTTGATAAAACGAATAGAATAAAGGAATATCTATTTAGAGAATAAATAGGATGAAGGAATATTCATTTAGTAAATAAATAGAATTATAAAAGGAATATTTAGTTGGAAACTAAATAGGATTATAAAAGGAAACTGACGAGATAAAAAGGAGTTAATCAAATGTAGTTTATCAAAAGGAGTTAATCAAACGCAGTTTATCAAAAGGAGTTAATCAAACGTAGTTTATCAAAAGGAGTTAATCAAACGTAGTTTATCAAAAGGAGTTAATCAAATGTAGTTTATTAAAAGGAGTTAATCAAACATAGTTATCAAAAGGAGTCAATCAGACATAGTTATATAGGATAAGTTATCATTTTGCACGACTGCTACCATAATTCGCAGGGCTGCAGATAGCCTACGGCGGTCGGATGTTTCCTGAGGGAATCAGGCGTAACCATTGTGATCGCTGCGATCAAGAGTTAAGCGAAAGGAGTTAAATCGAATATAGTTATTCAAGATAGAGTTAAAACAGACATAGTTACTCGAATTAGAGTTAATCAGTAAGAATTTAATGAATATTAGTTATTCGAATGTCGAGTTAATCAAATAGAGTTAATTGAATAGAGGTAAAGTAATAGATTTAAACAAGATTAGAAACTGACTAAAGATTAGTTAAGTCGAATAGTTTTCTGAGTATCGATCTGATGTTGGTTTCTGCCTTCGGGGTTTATACTTAGAGAATTGTTCTCCTGCTAGTTTACAGTCAGGGACTGATAGTTGTGGAAAGAATAGTGATACGTAAATAAGTTATGGAAATGTTTTCCAGTGTTAACGTATATTTTCTAAACATAGAAAATAAGGAAATATGAATATATATATATATATATATATATATATATGATTGATGATTGATTGATAGAATTTCCATCCGGAAATTATATCGTTGTTTGCACACGTATTTTTCTTTGATAGTTAACTCACCGACTATCGAAGTTTTTGACCATTTTAACGTTGTTGATATGGAGAGACCAGTTGGATTATTATCCAAAGAACCACTCTGTATTGGCATAAGCGTTGCGAATCATATATGCCAAAGATAATTGAAGACGGAGTAAAGTGGAAGGGCTATTGTATTATTCTTAGATAACAGTGTCTAAGATGGATGTATTGAATAGTACCTTCGGTTCATCTTGTTCCTAGATGACTTGTATGGACGGATGTCTGACAGGGTATTTCCAGATGATCACGTATATTGATTTCTCCAACCGTACCAAGAGTGGAAGCGGAGAAGGAAACTTCTTTTAGCTAACACATAATGTATTGTTGAGGACGTCAATTGATGATTTGATGGATTTGATGATGTGGCATTCAAAGTAAATCTGGTGTGATGATAAAGCGTAGCTTCTAGCCTCACATCCGGTAATGACAGAAATCGGGCAGGCTGCATGGCTAAGTCGTTCGCTCCGAAGTAGGGTGTATAATCACCTGATCTAGAGTTTCATTTATTTCTAAAAATCTATTGTCGATACTGTCCCATTCGGGAAACAGTTTCTGATCCCAACCGTTGGTGATATACATTCGATACACTCAAGCAAAATGAGTGGTCGGTCATGTGTGGCCGGGTTGCAAGATGTTCTTGTTGAACCCAGTGTATTCCTCTCTAAAGGTACACTAGCGAAAGGTGGTTCCATACCTTTTCATAGTTGGAAATCCATTACCCAATACGTGCTTGCGGTTTTGATTGTATACTATATATGTAGAACGTGAGATGAAAGCGTATCTACTAGATTATTATTATATTGTGGTTGATAGACATTATTATAATATTAAAAGGTTTTGATATAAAGATATTTTGGATTCTCATAAGGGAAAACCCGTTCCATTATACGGCGTGGTCTTATGAGATATCGTTTACTTGTTCGAACTGTTTTAAACTGTTTTACTCATACCAGTCCCATGACTGACCCGGAGTTTATTTTGTTTTGTTTTCTCTAAACTCTTGGGTGCCTATTTTGTATGGGCAGTCAAGTAGTCAGGATTTACAGATACTTGAAGAGCTGGAGCAGGAGGCTTCAGAATCATATAGCTATTGTTTATATCCGCTGTGTTGTAAGTGTTGTACTTTGAAAATGATGTATATTCAAGTACAAAGTTATATTTCAAAGTTATGTTATATATTATATGTTATTCGTTCCGCTGTGAGGTTCGTGTTACTCTGATGTTGTGTTCTTATTCTTCTTCTATTCTAAGTTTCTATCTTATCTTTCCTCACCCTCTGTTTTCTTTCTATTAATTTCCTGATTTTCAGTTTAATTTGGGGTTGGACTTGTGTTTTTGGTCAGCTCAAATTGGATCAGATTTTCGGGTAATTATAGGTAATGGCCGAGAGATGACATGCGTAGGCGTACTCTAAGTTACCTAGTTAAGGGGTAACCCGACCTTGTGTTGGCATGAGGAGCATCACTGTTGATCCTTGGACATCCTTCTAGAGGTGTTCAAAATTCAGTTTGGAAGGAAGTTTCTTTGCCTGGTCATTGTTGGAAACCCCATCTCCGCTGCAAGCCCGTACGATTTTGATTGTATACCATACGTCAGTATAGTATATGATACCTATGCTGACTAGGATTAATACATTTACTTTCGAAATTGTTTTGGCACTATATTATAGTATTGAAAGAGGAATTTCACTTATCAAGCATTTTTGACTGCATAAGGAGAAACCTCGCCCATGTATGCGTTTGCATTGTGTGTGTGCCGTGAGACCTTGTGTTAGTTTCATTTTTCAAAAAATCATTGCGAATTTCTATGCACTGGTATTCACATGGAGTAAAGCCGTTCCGCATTAGCGGCGTGGTCCGGTGAATTACCTAACTTTAAAGTAAACCCTAAAAACAACTGTTTTGAGTTCGCACACCAGTCCCATGACCGACCTGGAGTTTATTGTTCCCACACCTAAACTATGGGTGCCTATAATTTTTACACGGGCTGCCTAGTAGTTTGGTTCGCAGATTTAGCCGTGGAGTTAGTTGGAGCAGGATTCTGGTTTTAGCTGGAGCTATAATGTCTTGGAGCATTCGAATTATTCCGCCGAGTTTAGTGTCTTTTCCGTTGTGTAACCGATGTTGTAACGACCCAAGGATTTTCGACCCCGAAAATCAACATGAAATCACCATGTCGACTATTCAAGCATCGAAAATACTGGATTGTCAACAGAAAGAAATTAGAGGGTGAGGAAAGAAAAAATATTAGAATAGAAGAAAGAAGAAGAACACCACATCTGAATCTCACAGCGGAACGAATAAAATATACTATAACTAATCCTTTATACGAGGAAACTGTATATACATACTAATCATGACAGTACAACAGATATCAGTCACAGCGGAAAATAACTTTATATAACTAGCGGTGAAGCCGCTTGCTTCCAGCTCCTGAAACTCCAAGCGATACCTAACCTGGAACATACTCGGTCTGACCCAAGCACATTTGAAGCAAAGCAAAATACACCGGGTCAGTCTGGAATACTATCAGTGATAAATTCACAGAACACACAACTTGTTTAACTTTGGAAAATCCTTTATGAAATCAAAAGATAATAGTAAGACCAGCCCACACATAAACACGGACGTTTTTTACCTTACTATAACCCAAAACGTTTTTGAAATCATAACTTGCTCTGATATTATCATAATGTCTAAATACAAATAAATAACAATATAGAGGAACGCTTGCATCTCACGCTCCACAGATATAGTATACAACTAAAAACCGCGGGCGCTTATTGGATATTGGATTCCAACTTGACAAGGTATGGGACCACCTTCCGACTGTGTATCTCTAGAGGCGAATACACTGGGTTCAACAAGAACGTCTTGCAACCCGGCCCACACATGACCTACTACTCATTTCGCTTGAGTGTGTCGAATGTATATCACCGATGGTTGGGATCAGCAACCGCCTCCCGAAAAGGGACAACATCGAATATAGATTAAAGAAGCAAATGGAATTTCTCTAGATAGGTGATCATACACCCTAATGGGAGCGGCCCCATAGCCATGCTGCCTGCCCAATTTTTGTCATTTCCCGGTTGATGAGGCTTGAGGCTAGAATTTTATCTTTAGAACATCTGGCCACCATTCACTTTGAATGCCACATCGTCAGATCCGCCAGATATCACTAATTGACGTCCACAAAAACACTCTGCGGTTAGCTAAGAGAAGGTGTACGGCCTTCCCCGCCATCAACAGAAATACATATGAAGAAATCATCGTACGTGACCCTTTTGGAATTACTCTGTCAAACACTCGTCCATACAAGTCATCCAGGAACAGGATGAACCAAGGTACTCTCCTACTGCATCTCATATAGGAATCACCCCAAGGATCAGTAGCGAGTAGTCCTTGCAACCCGTAGATTCGAACCACGAAAGAAAGACAGTTTATCTCTAGGAGCTAACCAAAGATTATTAGCCGTTCTTCCGTTTAATGAAGATCCACGGTCTTCAATGCTTCATCTCGATCATGTTCAAGTATCTTCACGTATTTGTTGGTCGGAGTGGTTTTCGAATATAAATTCGATCTCGGTCTTTCCGTACCAACAATCGTATTGGTCAGGTTTTGAAAGTCGGTGATTTAACTATCAAATAACAATAGTGTGGACAAACTGAGTCTGTTGATTCAGTACTTTGCACTACTTAGCCTCTTTAAAATATATTTAACGAAATAGTTAATCAACCTTTGAATCTTCCAATATATTTAAAACATTATATTTATTCTTATTTATAACAAAATTTATTTTAAACATTTTCGAGCATGTATATATGTATATCCCCAGCTTTCCATCCCTTTTGGAAACATTGATGTATTCCTTTAAAACCCTTTCCCTTTTTCTTTACATTTAATCATCTCGACATATACATGCATGTGTATACTTTAATGGTATGAAACCATTTACTAATTCTAATTTGGTTAAAGTAAATGTCAATTATATAATTTAAAACCACTTTTCCATTTCCTTAAATCCTGACATCATGATATATATATATATATATATATATATATATATATATACAAAATAGTTAATGGAATAAATCAAATTACAAATCTTGATATGACGAATCAAATGTCAAATTTCTATAACTTAGAGTCAAATATTCTTATTTATCTTGTAACCAACATTTTCATTCAAAACCTTGTACTCAATTCAATATTCCTCGTTTGGTATAATTAAGCGATTCCAACACTTTGCACTCACTACCAAACGAATATCATTCCTCGATATTAGTGAAGTCGTTCAAGTTGGGGTATTTTATTTACCTCTCAGACCTTGATCGACAACGTTCATACCTTAGAATAATACCAGTTCGTCACTTAACCATTAAAATCTCATTTTCCCTTTTTGATTTCAAATCTGGTTTTATAAATTGTTTTCTTATATTTGAAATCTTCTTTAAAATGTAACCTCTTTACTTAACTCGTTTGATTAAGTAAGTCCTCATTCAAAACACACCTTTAACCTATCAATTTGGTTTAAAAACCTTTTTTAAAAATCTCACTTTGATTTCTTTATAATCATCCATTTCCCATTTCCAGTCTATCACTAATATAGTTATCATCTCTCGTAATCATTTCATTCCAATTGAATTCTATTATGCTTAATTTAATATTTAAGAAAAACTTAATTAGATCTCTACCTTTACTTACCCAGTCCATGTTCATGCTCGTTTGGACACTTGGGTTATGATTTCCTTTATAACACCCTTAATCGGACTTATCGTCACCTAATTATTTCTTACTTGGCTTCCAATTGAAATCATTTCTTTAAATCATTTTTTAATTAAAAGAATAATTATCTTTAACATTAACTATATTAAAATATAGTTAACTTCGACCTTAATCAAAAATAGAATTATTATCATTTTTACAAGCTTAAATAATTAAGGTTATTAACAATGACCAATTCAATAATTTCTTTAGATTATAGTTAATCGAATATTAACTAATATCTAACACTATTCGTTAGACTTTAACGAATATTTAAATCAATATTTATTCATTTGTTCATTTTACTCGAAAACGGTGGATTTTACCAACCGTACATATCAGTTAACTATTTACTGATTTTTGTTTGTCATTTCCCCTTTTTAAACTTATTAGATAACTTAATTAATATAAAGTCACCATTTGTTTGTTTTAAGAACAAATATTCTATTTTATCAACCCATTGGTAATTTCTTTGGATTTCTGCTTTTATAACTTGTTTACATCATACGATTTTGGCTACTCAAACCATTTAAATAATTCTTTTAAAACTTGATTAAAATATTTATTTATAAATTTCTAATTTAATTACTTGTATAAATAAATAAAAAGCTTTAATTTAGTTATAAAATAATTTATAACTATAAAACTGCGTCGATTCACCGAACAGTAAACCGATGTCTAAAACAACACATCTTAGGCCATTCACTGCCAATTACCAAATCAACACTGTCAGTTGATTTTAAACACAACACAGGTGAATATTTATTCAACCATCACGTTCAAACAGATTCCACTACCATATGGGGTTCAATCAGTTCAAATTACAACAATATAAAACAAACAAATATATAGTATTTGAGGAATCCGGTCGGATTCCTCCAACCCGTTCTTCCCTGCATCACAACTCGTTATACATTTCATAATAATATATGAAATAAATTTCAATAATCTAACATTTTAAATGATAACAACCAATCAAACAATAACAGCCAATAGAAACCAATCAACCAATTTAAACTTTTTAAAGGCAAATTATACTTTTATATGAATTTACCACATCACAGGATTCCAAAAGGTGTGAGAATTAACTCACCAGATCATTTCGGTTGGCGGTTGACACGTTAGAACTTTCAAAATTAGCTGAAATTTCAACTGCATCAGATCAGTGCCTAGTCAGCGCCATCGTCTAGGCCTCGTTCCTACGATCCCAACGGATCCAGTTTCGTCAGATTTCATTAAAGTATGTGAAAGTTACGCTAGTTTAAAGTTTCATATATATATATATATATACGATTATTTATTAAAAAAAATATTAATTAATTAATTTATCTTACCTTAATTTCCGCTAACCCCCGCCACGTCAGCAACACTTAACTTCAGGCGTTTTCCACTCTTCCAGGTCCTCAAACCCGTTCCTCCCCCCTTTCAAAAATCCGTTCTCTTCGTTTACCCACCCAAGACCATCGGACCGCCAAAGCTTCGCCAATGTTGATCCTGGGACCCACCTGACCTCGTTGCCGGCTTCTCCTCCACGTCCAGCGCCTCCGCCCCAATCGCCAGCTTCGCCTTCGCCCTCGATCGCCGTTATTCTCATTTACCCTCAATTCCGATCAACTCCCAAATTCACCAACCACCGGCCGCCTACGACCCTACCACCACGACCAATCGACACTCCTTCCTCATCCCTTCCATCGCCCTTCAGGCATCGACTTCCTCGAGGCCTGCTCTGCCCTTACTTGCGCCAAAACCCTACCTTGCTTTCGAAAATAAACCCAAAACAGTCCCTTCCGTTCATCTCCTTTTTCCCGCCTCCACGACCCACTTCAGGTCATCGACCCAAAGACAAAAATGACCCACTTCCTCCCCTCTACGACTTCACCTTTTAATCTATCATCAATCGACAGCCCAAATTGCTAGAAATTTATGAAAAATGAAAATCCTTTTCTGCCGTTCATCGCGATTTCCCGCCACCTCAGTCAACCGTTCCACCCCGAATTTTTTTCAGTAGCTAGGTGACGACCCGATCTACACCTTTGCCTTTGGAACCCCCTTCGAATTCATGATAGATTTGGAGACATAAATTGTTTTGCGATTAGGGACTTATTTGTAAAATAGGATGAACAAAAATTTTGGCTTGGCTGAAAATTCTGATTTTTAGGGGTATATATATATTTGTAAATATTAATATTTTAAGTCGTCGTGACAAGCGATGTTGACTAACGATTTTTATTTCGTTTCTATCGCGTTTTCGAACATCGTTTATTCGCTCCTACGCTCACATACAAACTCCGTTCGAGATGCGAATGGACAGCATAGTATATCTTGATGATACGGTCCTAATGAAACTTGTTTCATCGAATTCCGAGTTCGTTTGCTCGAATGGCACTCGTTCCCATTTAGATGGTCGTTTTTATTTGTGTTTAATTTTTCCACGCTCACAAATTAACCCGATTGACGCGCAACTTAAAACCTAGCGATAATTTGCCGCTGCGGTTCAATAAAATTTGTTTCGTCGAAAACGAAGGTCGTTTGAATAAAGGCCCTTTTATAACTGCCCAATTCAAATGAAATAAACCAATTTTAAAATACCTCAATGTAATATTATTAAAATATTGAAATTGTCCATACACGACCAGAATATCGTATACTACTAAATAAAAATAGCTCGGGTTGGGTTTCAAGCCAAATCGATATAATAAAAATTTAAAAACCCCTTATTTAATATAAATAACGATAAAATTTATAAAGGAATTCCACAACGACTTTTTCAAAATTTGATTTGGACATAAAATAAAGTCTACAATACGAAAACTCGATTTTTCTCTTTCATTAGAAAAGTATTATCCAACAGATTCAGACGTTTCTTATTTCGAGAAAATTCGACTTATATTGGGCCCTGTACAGTCGTTTAAAGTTCAAAACGCCAAATTACGAGCTGTCGCGCCACTGCAGCTCGTTTTATAATTAAATTATAAATTAAACGCTCAATCGTCGTTTTATAAACGAAATCATCACTATATTTTAAATACAAACGATATTGAACCATTTTTAATTGCCCGATCACATTATACAGCAAAAATTCAACATTTTCCAAATATCCCGAAAATAAAATATTATTATATTATTAATATAACTTAAATATTCAAATTAAAATGGTCAAAATCGATTATTTACATTCAAACCAATATTTCAAATAAATAAAATATTTCAAATAAATGGTCAGAAAATACGGGACTTTAAGTTCCTTCCCCTTTAAAATAATTTCGTCCTCGAAATTGCTAAGGTAGAAAGAATATTTCAATCCATTATCTTTATAATATTATTAAATTTAAAACTCGATTTTAATTTTCAAAACTAACCCAATTGGTTTTAAACCAATTTATTTCAAATAAAATAATTTCCCAAAAATAATCTTTAAAAATTTTCTAACACCTTAAATTCTGGAATTTTTTTGGCAGAGTCTCCCCTGTACGGAGGACATCTGCAAAATCGCAGGTTCAAGAAATATAAATACATCGACTCTCATGGTCAGAAAAATTCAAAATCCAAACTCAAAACCCAAATAAAACCAAAAATTTCATATTTTCGTAGGCGTACCTTTTTGCGAGCGTTATTACGCGATAAGCAATATATTATACTCGAGCTTGCTTAGTTATTATGCAGCTCTATACTCAAATTGAATTCAATTATCTACAGAATTTCTCTTTAGAATGGATTTTAAAGTTGAACTGGCTCTTCTGCACTTGTTTCTCAACTCAGATGAACTCATTAGTCATCAAAACAAATGTCAATTATGTTCAAAAGATCCATATCATCCATGTCATATACACAATTCAATCCACACGAGGATATAATCATGTCTTTAGCAATCCATTTGTCTCTTTAATTATCCATTCAAATTTATTTATCTGGATTGATTTACTCGAATTATTTATTTCATTCTGGTTTTCAACCAAATCAATTCATGTTCAGGTTTACATGCATGAGATCGAGCACACCATCCCAACATATCACACAACCAACATTAACAAAATCAAATAATTTGCCCATACTATAATAATTTGAAAAATCATTACTTTCATTATTTATAAAATATATTGAGCAAAAATAATTTCAAAAATAGTTTTAATATCAAATCACAAATACACGCTCTCGTATATATACACAAACTCAATCTAGGGATTGCTAACCCCATCTCTATTGAGTCACACCACAAAGCCAAGGTTATCTCTAAACCAATAGCTCTGATGCCGCTGTAACGACCCAAGGATTTTCGACCTCGAAAATCAACATAAAATCACCATGTCGACTATTCAAGCATCGAAAACACTGGATTGTCAATCGAAAGAAATTAAAGGATGAGGAAAGAAAGAAAGAAAGAATATTAGAATAGAAGAAAGAAGAAGAACACCACATCAGAATCTCACAGTGGAACGAATAAAATATAATATAACAAATCCTTTGTATAAGGAAACTGTATATACATACCAATCATCAGAGTACAACAGATATCAGTCACAGCAGAAAATAACTTTATATAACTAGCGGTGAAGCCGCCTGCTTCCAGCTCCTGAAACTCCAAGCGAAACCTAACCTGAAACATACTCGGTCTGACCCGAGCACATTTGAAGCAAAGCAAAATACACCGGGTTAGTCTGGATTACTATTAGTGATAAATTCACAGAACACACAACTTGTTTAACTTTAGAAAATCCTTTATGAAATCAAAAGATAATAGTAAGACCAGCTCGCACATAAACACGGACGGTTTTTACCTTACTATAACCCAAAACGTTTTTGAAATCATAACTTGCTCTGATATTATCATAATGTCTAAATACAAATAAATAACAATCTAGAGGAACGCTTGCATCTCACGCTCCACATATATAGTATACAACTAAAAACCGCGGGCGCTTATTGGGTATGGGATTCCAACTTGACAAGGTATGGGACTACCTTCCGACTGTGTATCTCTAGAGGCGAATACTCCGGGTTCAACAAGAACGTCTTGCAACCCGGCCCATACATGACCGACCATTCATTTCTCTTGAGTGTATCGAATGTATATCACCGACGGTTGGGATCAGCAACCGCCTCCCGAAAAGGGACAACATCGAATATAGATTAAAGAAGCAAATGGAATTTCTCTAGATAGGTGATCATACACCCTAATGGGAGCGACCCACATAGCCATGCTGCCTGCCCGATTTTTGTCATTTCCCGGTTGATGAGGCTTAAGGATAGAATTTTATCTTTAGAACATCTAGTCACCATTCACTTGACGTCCACAAAAACACTCTGCGGTTAGTTAAGAGAAGGTGTATGGCCTTCCCCGCTATCAACAGAAATACGTTTGAAGAAATCAACGTACGTGGCCCCTTTGGAAATACTCTGTCAGACACTCGTCCATACAAGTCATCCAGGAACAGGATGAACCAAAGGTACTCTCAAACTGCATCTCATATAGGAATCACCCCAAGGATCAGTAGCGAGTAGTCCTTGCAACCCATAGATTCCAACCACGACAGAACCATAGTTTATCTCTGGGAGCTAACCAAAGATTATTAGCGGTTCTTCCATTTAATGAAGATCCACGGTCTTCAATGCTCCATCTCGATCATCTTCAAGTATCTTCACGTATTTGTTGGTCGGAATGATTTTCGAATATAAATTCGATCCCGGTCTTTCCGTACCAACAATCGTATTGGTTAGATTTTGATAGTCGGTGATTTAACTATCAAATAACAATAGTGTGGATAAACTGAGTCTGTTGATTCAGTACTTGGCACTGCTTGGCCTCTTTAAAATATATTTAACGAAATAGTTAATCAACCTTTGAATCTTCCAATATATTTAAACATTATATTTATTCTTATTTATAACAAAAATTATTTTAAACATTTTCGAGCATGTATACATGTATATCCCCAGCTTTCCATCCCTTTTGGAAACATCGATATATTCCTTTAAAACTCTTTCCCTTTTTCTTTACATTCAATCATCTCGGCATATACATACATGTATACACTTTAATGCTATGAAACCATTTACTAATTCTAATTTGGTTAAAGTAAATGTCAATTATATAATTTAAAACCACTTTTCCATTTCCTTAAATCCTGGCATCATGATGTATATATATATACATAATAGTTAATGGAATAAACCAAATTACAAATCTTGATATGACAAATCAAATGTCAAATTTATATAACTTATAGTCAAATATTCTTATTTATCTTGTAACCAACATTTTCATTCAAAACCTTGTACTCAATTCAATATTTCTCGTATGGAATAATTAAACGATTCCAACACTTTGCACTCACCACCAAACGAATATCATTCCTCGATAATAGTGAAGTTGTTCAAGTGGGGTATTTTATTTACCTCTCAGACCTTGATCGACAACGTTCTTACCTTAGAATAATAGCAGTTCGTCACTTAACCATTAAAATCTCATTTTCCCTTTTTGATTTCAAATCTGGTTTTATAAATTGTTTTCTTATATTTGAAATCTTCTTTAACATGTAACCTCTTTACTTAACTCGTTTGATTAAGTAAGTCCTCATTCAAAACACACCTTTAACCTATCAATTTGGTTTAAAAACCTTTTTTTTTAAATCTCACTTTGATTTCTTTATAATCATCCATTTCCCATTTCCAGTCTATCACTATATTTATCATCTATCGTAACCATTTCATTCCAATTGAATTCTATTTTACTTGATTTAATATTTAAGAAAAATCTTAATTAAATCTCTTTCTTTACTTACCCAATCCATTTTCATGCTCGTTTGGATACTTGGGTTATGATTTCCTTTATAACACCCTTAATCGGACTTATCGTCACCTAATTATTTCTTACTTGGCTTCCAATTGAAATCATTTCTTTAAATCATTTTTCTAATTAAAAGGATAATTATCTTTAACATTAACTATATTAAAATATAGTTAACTTCGACCTTAATCAAAAATAGGATTATTATCATTTTTACAAGCTTAAATAATTAAGGTTATTAACAGTAACCAATTCAATAATTTCTTTAGATTATAGTTAATCGAAGATTAACTAATATCTAACACTATTCGTTTGACTTTAACGAATATTTAAATCAATATTTATTCATTTGTCCATTTTACTCAAAAACAGTGGATTTTACCAACCGTACATATTAGTTAACTATTTACTGATTTTTGTTTGTCATTTCCCTTTTTTAAACTAATTAAATAACTTAATTAATATAAAGTCACCATTTGTTTGTTTTAAAAACAAATATTATATTTTACCAACCCGTTGGTAATTTCTTTGGATTTCTGCTTTTGTAACTTGTTTACATCATATGATTATGGCTACTCAGACCATTTAAATAATTCTTTTATAAACTTGATTAAAATATTTATTTATAAATTTCTAATTTAATTACTTGTATAAATAAATAAAAAGCTTCAATTCAGTTATAAAATAATTTATAACTTTAAAATTGCGTCAATTCACCGAACAGTAAATCGACGTCTAAAACAACACATCTTAGGCCATTCACTGCCAATTACCAAATCAACACTGTCAGTTGATTTTAAACACAACACAGGTGAATATTTATTCAACCATCACGTTCAAACAGATTCCACTACCATATGGGGTTCAATCAGTTCAAATATCAACAATATAAAACAAACAAACAACATATATAGTATTTGAGGAATCTGGTCGGATCCCTCCAACCTGTTCTTCCCTGCATCACAGCTCGTTATACATTTCATAATAATATCTGACAGCCAATAGCAACCAATCAACCAATTTATACTTTTTAAAGGTAAATTATATTTTTATATGAATTTACCACATCACAGGATTCCAGAAGGTGTGAGAATTAACTCACCAGATCATTTCGGTTGGCGGTTGACGCGTTTGAACGTTCAAAATTAGCTGAAATTTCAACTGCATCAGATCAGTGTCTAGTCAGCGCCATCGTCTAAGCCTCATTCCTGCGATCCCAACAGATTCAGTTTCGTCAGATTTCGTTTAAGTATGTGAAAGTTACGCTAGTTTAAAGTTTCATATATATATATATACACGATTATTAATTAAAACTAAATTATTAATTAATTAATTAACCTTACCTTAATTTCCGCTAACCCCCTGCCACGTCAGCAGCACTTAACTTCACGCGTTTTCCACTCTTCTAGGTCCACAAACCCGTTCCTTCCCCCTTTCAAAAATCCGTTCTCTTCGTTTACCCACCCAAGACCATCGGACCGCCAAAGCTTCACCAACGTCGATCCTGGGACCCACCTGACCTCGTCGTCGGCTTCTCCTCCACATCCAGCGCCTCCGCCCCAATCGCCAGCTTCCCCTTTTCCCTCGACCGCCATAATTCTCATTTACCCCCAATTCCGATCAATTCCCAAATTCACCAACCACCGGCCGCCAGCGACCCTGCCACCACGACCAATCGACGCCCCTTCCTCATCCCTTCCATCGCCCTTCAGTAAGGGTGAGCGTTTGGTTAGTTTGGTTTGTCCGATGGTGAAATTTGTTAAACCAAACTAAAACCAATAATAATGAAAACCAAACCAAACCAACCAAACTTAGTTTGGTTGGTTCGGTTGGTTATCAGATTAAACCGAACGAAAAATGTTTTACACTTTGTGTTTGAAATATTCACCATAATTTGAAATAAATTATAAATATATGATTAGAGTGTTATTATTTATGATTTTTATGTCTTTTAATATTTAATTTTGACACATAGGTGATGATTAATGTATGCTTAAATAACTAAACTAACATAAAATGTTTTTTGTAATACCGATAACTTTGAAAATATAGTAAAAGTTTGGTTAATTTGGTTAAACCGATAACCAAACTTAATATTTTTCTGGGCCGATCACAAATTGAATTAATTTCAGAACCGAACCAAACCGACCAAAATAAATTAGTTTGGTTGGTTTATTTGGTTTAACCGAATAATGCTCACCCCTACCCTTCAGGCATCGACCGCCTCGAGGCCCGCTCCGCCCTTACTTGCGCCAAAACCTTACCTTGCTTTCGAAAATAAACCCAAAACAGTCCCCTCCGTTCATCTCCCTTTTCCCCCCTCCATGGCCCACTTCAGGTCATCGACCCAAAGACAAAAATGACCCCCTTCCTCCCCTCTACGACTTCACCTTTTAATCCATCATCAATCGACAACCCAAATTGCCAGAAATCTATGAAAAGAGAAAATCCTTTTCTGTTGTTCATCGCGATTTCCCGCCACCTCAGTCAACCGTTCCGCCCCGAATTTTTACAGTAGCTAGGTATCGACCCGATCTACACCTTTGCCTTTGGAACCCCCTTTGAATTCATGATAGATTTGGAGATACAAATTGTTTTGTGATTAGGGACTTATTTGCAAAATAGGATGAATGAAAATTTTGGCTTGGCTGAAAATTATGATTTTTAGGGGTATATATATTTGTAAGTATTAATATTTTAAGTCGATGTGACAAGCAATGTTGACTAACGATTTTTATTTCGTGTCTATCGCGTGTTCGAACGTCGTTTATTCGCTCCTGCGCTCACATACAAACCCCGTTCGAGATGCGAATGGACAGCATAGTATATCTTGACGATACGGTCCTAATGAAACTTGTTTCATCGATTTCCGAGTTCGTTTGCTCGAATGGCGCTCGTTCCCGTTAAAATGGTCGTTTTTATCTGTATTTAATTTTGCAACGCTCACAAATTAATCCCGATTGACGCGCAACTTGAAACCTAACAATAATTTGCCATTGCAGTCCCAATAAAATTTGTTTCGTCAAAAACGAAGGTCGTTTGAATAAAGGCCCTTTTAAACTGCCCAATTCAAATGAAATAAACCAATTTTAAAATACCTCAATATAATATTATTAAAATATTGAAATTGGCCATACACGACCAGAATATCGTATACTACTAAAATAAAATAGCTCGGGTTGGGTTTGAAGCCAAATCGATATTATAAAAATTTAAGAACCCCTTTATTTAATATAAATAACGATAAAATTTATAAAGGAATTCCACAGCGACTTTTTCAAAATTTGATTTGGAAATAAAATAAAATCTACAACACGAAAACTCGATTTTTCTCTTTCATTAGAAAAATATTATCCAATAGATTCGGACGTTTCTTATTTCGAGAAAATCCGACTTATATTGGGCCCTGTACAACCGTTTAAAGTTCAAAACGCCAAATTATGAACTGTCGCACCGCTGCAGCTCGTTTTATAATTAAATTATAAATTAAATGCTCAGTCGTCGTTTTGTAAATGAAATCGTCACTATATTTTAAATACGAACGATATTGAACCATTTTAAATCGCCCGATCACATTATAATGCAAAAATTCAACATTTTCCAAATATCCCGAAAATAAAATGTTATTATATAATTAATATAATTTAAATATTCAAATTAAAATGGTCAAAATCAATTATTTACATTCAGACCAATATTTTAAATAAATAAAATATTTCAAATAAATGGTCAGAAAATACGGGACATTACAAATGTACTCTGATGTACCACTTGTAACTCTGATGTAATATTATTTTAATGATAATGGAAAAGTTCTTTTTATTTTGTGCAAATATTTTAGTGCCCTTGACAATCCGTCTTTATGAATGGTTTAAGTTGGTTTAATTATCGACAAAAACCGGGCAAAATGCCATGTCGTTACACTCCCGGTCGCTGAAATGCCCAGTGAACGTATATGGCGCTGAGGTGTTTAATTAAATAATACGTTACTTTATTTGCTTAATTTCTTTCCTTACAA
Source organism: Allium sativum (assembly GCA_030737875.1). Taxonomy (NCBI): domain Eukaryota; kingdom Viridiplantae; phylum Streptophyta; class Magnoliopsida; order Asparagales; family Amaryllidaceae; genus Allium; species Allium sativum. The sequence goes on along the minus strand of CM060910.1, from coordinate 193,448,501 downwards.
TCTTTTCTGTCCCCTCTATCTTATACTTTGTTTTAAATTCAAATTGACTCTTATTTATTTTAATATATTTTTGATACATACTTATATGATTATATATATATATATATATTTGCGTTCCAATTTCATTTGCTTGTAATACTTTCACCATTTTCAGCACATTATATATGAAAACGACTCAGAATTTCGCCAAGAATCCAAATAAAAGATTTTCGTAGCCAAATTATTGAAGTTGCAAAATTCTCATTTTCTAGCCTTATTATTAAATTGTTTCTTTTTTTATTTATTATTCATGTTTATGCCTTTTACGGGGTGTTACATTCTCTCCCCCTTAAAATAGATTTCATCCCGAATTATGTTTAAAGGGGCGAAAAACGCAACTTGCTCGAAACATTCATGTTGTACATCCATGTTAATTTTAATTCATCCATAAGCGTCCATGAGTCACAGTGATTATGAACTTCAGACCCACTAAAGTGAGCTCAATCCTCACGCATAGTTGTAATATACAATATGTATGCAAATAACCAAATTATGCATATATTTCTATAAGAGTGCGCTGTGTAATGGTGTTGTATCCATTTCCTAACATCCAATCTAGCAATCACAATGCATCCATAAATGTTATTTTGAGGAAAATTACCCAAAAAAGCTCTTGGTGTGTTTGTCTCATCTTGTCTTTGGTCTCCCATATGCTTTTCGTAGGATAATTTCCCTATTGTACTCGGAAAAGGTGAAGAGTTTTGTTGCGGAGTCTCTTGATGCCATGCTCTACAATCCTTGCAGTGGCACGGGGAACCCTAGACTCCTACTCGAAATTTTCTATGTCCTCAATTTCTTCAAGCTCGAGTCTGATAGCAGAATCATGAGGGCATTTCCTTTTATGAGATACATAAAAAGCATTATGGATTCCCGATAAATGTTCTAGGAGATCCACTCGAAAAGCTAAAGATCCCATCTTCTCGATGGCAAGAAAAGGTCCAATAAATCTGGGAGCTAACTTCCCAGTCTTTCCAAACCGAACAGTCTTCTTGAGAGGAGAAACTTTTACGAATACTAAATCTCCAACATTAAACTCAAGTTCCCTTCTTCGTTTATCGGCATACGACTTCTGACGGTCTTGGGCTACCTTCATCCTCTGCCTAATCAAGGATATCTTCTCCATGGAATCACGGATGAAGTTTGATCTAAGTAGAACCTTGTCGGTAGTTTCCCACCAACTAGTTGGCAATTTGCACGTCCTCTCGTAATCGCTTCAAAAAAGGCCATACCAATCGTCATTTGAAAACTATTGTTATAGGTGAACTCTACAAGCGGTAGGTGTTCTTCTGGAACTCCTCCAAAGTCGATGGCAGATGCTCTGAGCAAGTCTTCCACAATCCGATTTATTCTACCCATCTGGCCGTTAGTCTACGGATAATAGGTTGTGCTTAGGTTGAGGGTCATTCCCAATGCTGCTTGTAGGCTTCTCCAAAATTTGCTTATGAAAAAGGGGTCCCTATCCCTCATTATACTTGATAGGATACCCTGTAATCTGACTATCTCTTTGACATATAGTTAGGCTAACTAGGATGCATGACCTCATTACCCATTTGGCTTCTAGGAAGTCCTTCTACAAAGTCCACGGAAATATGTTCCCATTTCCACATAGGGATTTCTAAAGGTAGTAACAATCCTTCGGGCTTCACTTGCTCTGCTTTCACTTTCTGGAAAGTCAAACATTTAGCCACAAACTCAGCTACATCTCTCTTCATTCCTTCCCAATGGAGTTTCTTCTTCATATCTTTGTACATTTTATCTCCACCAGTGTGTATGGTCATTTTTGATCTATGACACTCCTCTATAATTTCTTTCCTTAACCCTTCATCTTTAGGGACATAAAGTCGTCCATACCAAAGTAAACTTTCATTATCGCCAGTCGAATATCTTACCGAATGGGAACATGTCCCCTTCTTTCCCACTTTCTCCTGTATGCTTCTTAGCCCTTCGTCAAGGTTTTATGTACTTCGAATCCTCTGTTTTAGAGTAGATCTAATTATCATAGCCCCAAGAAACCATTAGAAGTTATTGGCGAAGGTTGCAAATTAAAATTAGAGAGAAACTCTAATTGCTTCCATTCTGATATCGCATTTAAAGTTTCATGTTTCCTACTTAACGCATCCGCCACAACATTCTTTTGTCTTAGGGTATCCTGAATAATGAAATCAAATGAGGAAATATATTCCATCCGCCGTTGTTGTCTCAAAATTAAGTCACGTTGAGAAAATAAATACTTTAGGGATTTATGGTCAGTAAAAAGTTCAAATTTCTCCCCTAGAAGATAATGCCACCACATTTTAAGGACGAACATTGCTACGGCTAACTAAAAGTCATGAACTGGGAACCTCTTTTCTAGATCCTTGAATTTTCTACTAGCGTAAGCAACTACTCTTCCTTCTTGCATAAGGACCGCTGCTAAACCGATCCCACATGCATTGGTGTAAACTATAAGCAATTTTGAACCATCAAGTATAATTAGGACTGACGCGCCAGTTAATAGTTCCTTTAATTTCTCAAAGGCTATATCATATTTATTACTCTAAGAAAATACCAAATTCCTCTTTGTTAATTGGGTTAAAGGAGTAGCAATCTTTGTAAAGTCTTTAATGAGTTTCTGATAATATCCTGCCAATCCCAGGAAGCTTGTTACTTGCATAGAATTTCGAGTTATCCTCCATTCCTTGATTGCTTTGATTTTTGCGGGGTCTAATACCAAGCCTTTACTTGACATAATATGTCCTAAAAACTAACTTCTTCCCTCCAGAAATGGCTCTTCGAGAATTTTGTTTTCAATTGGTTCTTTCTTAATATCCTTAGAACTTATCTTAAGTGTTTTTCATGCTCTTCATGGTCTTTTGAAAATATAAAGATATCATCTATGAAGGCTACCACATCCTTATTTAGAATGCCCCTAAACACTCTACTCATAAGGACAACAAAGAAGGCGGGTGCATTCGTTAGTCCGAAGGGAATAACTTCCCACTGGAACAATCATATGGCGTCCTAAACGCAGTTTTGTCCTTACTGTCATCCGCAATTCTTAACTGGTGAAATCCAATGGCAAGATCTGTCTGGGAAAATACTCGAGCTCCTCCCAAGTGGTCAAAAAGACCATCAATTATAGGTAAGGGGTACCTATTCTTCTTGGTCAATTTATTAAGTTCCCTATAATCCACATAACGTCTTAGAGATACATCTGCTTTGGTGGCAAACACAACAGGTGCACCCCATTCTGAGGTATTTCACCAAATGAAACCTTTTTGTAATAATTATGAAATATTCTTATCTAACTCTCTTCTTTCCTTAAGCGCCATGTGCCTCAAGGGTAGTGCTACGGGTCTAGCATCTTCTCTAGCTCAATACGAAAAGAGATTTCTCTATGAGGTGGAAGTCCCATGACCTCCTCAAAAGCATCCAAGAACTCACATATTATAGGGACCAAAGATGGTTCTTCTAAACTAGGAGATAAGGAATATAATAAGGCATTATCCTTGTTCCTAACATTACAAGGAATACTCATACTATGTCCTCCCCGACTCCTAAGACGAATGATTCTCTTGTCGCAATCTAGGACGTCCCCATAAAATGATAGTCAATCCATACCTAGGATAAGGTCATATCCCATAAAATCCAGTGCATATGATTCGCAAAGGAAGTCGACATTGTCGACATCCAATACAAAGTCTTTGTAAAATAGTTTAAGATACTTAGATCCTCCGATAGGGTTGGCCATCTCTATCGGACTATCAAAGATAGACATGGGAAGGTTCAATAGATTAACTAATCTCTTAGAGATAAAAGGACGAGTCACTCCGAAATCAAACAATGTGTATAAAGTATTTCCTAAAACAGAAGTTATAACTTCAAGTGCAGGTTGTCCTTTGTCTTTCGGGGGTTGGCTTCGAATTGGTGCTTCCTTTATTGCATAATTATGACCACTTCGGATAATTATGGGCTTTGGGCAGTCCTTAGACATGTGTCCTGCTTCATGTCAGTTGAAACACTTTCCTTTGAATTCCTTCTTCACCAACGAGGTCCTACAGTCCTTGGCCTCATGGCTCTTGCGGTTGCACGTCGTACAAGTCTTTGCTTCCTTTTTGAATTTCCACATTTCTTCTTGTTCTTCCACCATTCCTTTTTCTTATTCTTGTTCGAACTTCCTCCTTTCTCACTTTCTTTATCCTCCTTGGGGCCTTCAGCTTTGCATAGGATAACTATCTCTACTAGGGTTTAAGAAGTTACCCCAAATGTTACTTGTTTTAATAAAGTTTCCATCAGTGGAGAGTTCAAACCTTAAGAAAACCTCAAGGCTTTGTTCATGGGGTTATCTACTAAACCCCTACCAAGCTTGCTCATTTCAATGAACTTGGCCACGTACTCTTGTAAGCTCAAGCTTCCTTGCTTGAGGTGGTTAAATTTCTCCAATTGGATCATTATTTCTGCTCTTGGAAAAAACTTTACTTCGAAACGGGTTTGGAATTTGGCCCATGTAAATATCCGTCCCTCGTTCTCTCTAGATACTAAATTCCACCATTCAAGGGACTCCTCTTTCAAGTGCCATGCCTCTATTCTTCTTTTTACTTCATCGCGCCAACCAATAGCTTCGAAAATTCTTTCGCAGTCAGTTATCCAAGACCGGGCATTAGTAAAAGCTTCCTTTCTAGTGAATGATTTCCCTCCAAGGTTTGGAAACACTTGCAGAAATAAGAAAAGTCAAAGGCTATATCAGCGATAGGAGATGTAGGCATCGCTAGGGCAAGATTAGCAACAAGTCCATGTTCCACAGTACGGGGATACTGTTGGTACCGTTCTGGCAAGTATCGGGGCCTTGCCTGATTACCCTGCTCAATAGGATTATCAGTCATTCTACTATCTAAAAAGAAAAGGAAGAGTCCTTTTGTGGATACTCCATAAATAGTATTTAAGCTGAAAAGGAAAGAAAAAAATAATGCAGCCTAGTATATATGCGTACGGTTATTGGGGAAAATATAATATATATTTATAGTTTGAAAAACCCTTTAAATATACAAATACATCTCTCATACGTATAACTCCCTTATAATTGGGTAACCTAGGCTCTGATACCAAATGTAATAACCTGCCCGGAATGAGCCTAAAAGTCAACCCAGAAAAGGCCCATCGAAACTTAGAACCATTCTAAATGGGTCATTGGTTCCTGTAAGGAATTACGTTTGCACAGATAATATAAATACACTTCGAATGGAAATCTCACATAGAGGAAGGAGAAACATATAATATTCAAATAAGATGTACCAATTTATTTAAAATCACAGAATTCCAAACAATAGTCAAGACTACATTTGTTTCATGGGTACGTCAATAAATTCATTCTCAAAAGTTTCCATAAGAAGTACAGTAATAAAAACTAATACTAGCATAATGACTTCGTCTTCATCTTCATCTCCCATCACTATTTCATCCATGGATTCTACCCCATCCACTGACATGTTGGATATGTTAAGGAGAGGGGTCAGAATATAAAGTTCTGTGTGACTTAAATATGGTATTTACTTAAAGTCCATACCCTAGTTTTTAGCAGGTTATATATGTCAAGGTATGTCTATGCAGCACATAACATTCACACATACACCAAGCATTTAACGAGGTGGATATCCAAGTCTATCGCTCATTAGTGTTTTTAGGGTAAAGACCCAACGAGGCGGGCATTCTCAGTCACTTATGGCCCTATTAAAGGTGGATTCTTACGATCGTTTATAACCCTGAGGCGAACCCTAGCTGCTTAAGACCCAGTCTTAATACATCAACGTTCTTAAGTCTATACTCTCAATTGTAATATAAGAAGTAGTATTGCGGACGTTACTACTTAACTGATATTACAATAGAACACCTATATCACTTAAGACTTCCCTTAGACAGTTGGTGAGCATGCAATGGCCACATATCTTTTATATACCAATCTTGTCCTTAGTTGAGACCCTATAGGCTTCTAGAGGAATTGGACATTCCCTGTGAACTACCCTACTCCATTACTGCTAATGCCTAACCGCTTTTAGAGAAGGAGGACTTATAGACCTACTTCGAATCTAATAAGGGTGAGTCCTATGACTTTGGTTCCTTTCCAAGGAATATACCTTAGGAGGGATCCTAGTCCTAACCACTTAAGACCCAAATTAGATAAGAAGAGAGTCAGCCACTTAAGACCTTCTCAAGGTGTAGTAAACCTGCCTATTTTCACACACACACTAATGGATTTGAGGACAATACACGAGTAGGAAATAATTGACCACTATAGGGTGGCCCATCCTAATGGGATCGTTCGGTTTATAACGAAGCAGGAAATAAATGACTTCAAATGGGGCATAGAAAGGATACCCCAAGATGACCTTCAGATGTAGGTATAGGTAGGCAGTCCATCAGAGGCAAGGTCTCTAAGTATTCATCAAAGAGGTATTGCCTTGATTTCCTTATGCAATCTAACGATCAGTGAATGCCAAGCTAATCATGCGTCCCATATTCAGCGGTGCCTAGTAGCGGGGAAACACAAAAGAATAGTAGTTGCATGTGTATAGATCATGCGACAGCCCGTTGTACACCACTAGTGCTCAGAACTAAAAATTCTCACTACACAAGCACCCGATGGTGTAAAGCGATCGCCAGGAGAAAGAAATAGTAAAAGGAAGAAAAAGAAGAAAGAAAAGTATAGAAGAGAAATGACAGAACAGAACATAAACATAATCACAAAACCTATCGTATATCTCATAACACATTAGATAACATATAATAATAATCAAATCATAGATACAAAAATGTGAGACAGTAATAACAATACAAACCATACAATCGGTGTACCCAGGTTCAAATAGTTATACATAATAGTAATAGAGTTTATACATGTAATGAATAAAATCGAAACTGATAAATTGTCTCCAACAGAACACATAACATTATCAAGGCTCCATAATGTGACACAACAAAATAAACAATAATGATACAAGTATAAATATATAAAAAGCACCACCTGTGAATCCTCCTACGCAGCTTTGAATAATCCGAACCTGCTACCCGGTCTGCTCATCAGCATCACCAATGAGCACCCAAAGTAATAAGAGGGAACATAAAACTTTGGGTCAGACATAAGTCTGGTGTGAGAGATAAACAAATCTCAAAGTACTAAAAAATTCGCAATAATAAACATGAAACAGAGGTATGGAGAATCATACCTGCCCTACCGCTGCATCCATAGCGCTAGCACATAACAATAGGTATAAGCTATATTGTGATAAACTTCATATAGTAGGGTGTGATAGATGTCTAAGCACTAATGATGATAAATAAGAATCCATAGCATCCATCCTCACATTCACGCACTCTATGTGCAAAGCATATGGTATCCAGTACTCTGGTCGTCCAATCAATCAATGAACTCATAGGCACCACCACATAAGTTGTGGTCGATAACCATACCCAGTCCACACCGCATCGGCACTTGGGTCTAGGCCGATCAGTCCATATCACATTGGTTCCGATCAGTCCTTGTGCCACTCTCTCTAAGGTGTACCAAAGTCGTGAACACCAATAACCCATTGCACACGTTCTCCGCAGCAGAATCCATCACTAAACTTTCCATAAGACTCACATCTAAAGTAGTCTAAATATAGGGACTATCCGCAACGGACAATGTATGTCGTAGGATATCATTATATGTCTCCCATCTCTCTCTATCCAACAGTCTCCTCAATACGACTTAATGTCGTCTTTTCTGCATCTTAGAGAAAAGAAATCCATCGTAGCAGCCTTGCTCTCCATCCTGGAATCATCATCGTCAAATGAAGCATCACTGCATGGAAGTACTACATCCTAGCCTCAAGCCAAGGCCACCGATCAAAGAGCGATTTGTAATGACCCGTGTGACGGCCCGCCCCGCACCAACAGACATTTACTCCCAAGGTGTGCTGTACACATGTCCAGTTAGCACGGAACGGGTCGTCAGAAGGAAAGGGAAGAAGGAAATGAACTAACAAAGAACTTGTAGAATGTCTCACAGCGCATAGAATAAAATATAATAATAACATACTTGACATAAAACAGGTGAGATAGTGCATAAGCTGAAGCAACTAACATAGCAGCGGAAAATCCAAGTACAGCTTATGATCCAAAGTTAAACATTATTACAACTTTTCAAACTGTCTTAAAGCAAAAGCAAGATAAAGGAGGTACACTACTAATGCCCAAGTAGCGACCACCAACGACACAGGGAGAATATCTATATATCATACGTGGAAGCCTCCTGCCCGCCTCTGAATCAGCTACTCGCGCATCACCAGCTAACCTGTCTCTAGTCTGCTCGTGTGAGCACCCAGAGTAATAAGAGGAGACATAAAACTCTGGGCCAGACATAAAGCCTGGTATGAGCGATAAGCATCTAAACAGAACAATAACAGGTAGACTAAAACATACCTGAACCTGGACCTGCAACCAAAGAGTTAGCACTACATACTGTACACCACTCTAAGGTGCCATATCAAACATTGTAAAGATACGGAGGTGGGGGGTGTGCATGTCATAGTGATGGCAAACAATCAAACATAGCAACCATCCTCACATCTCTCACTCAGTGCGTAAAGCATACGATATTCACCACTTCGATCACCCAACATACCTTACTACGATCACTTTGCCCCATGAAGTCATAAATGGCTTCACTACACTAATAACGTAGCCACTAATCCTTCGCTATGTCCACTTGCCCCATGGAGTTATTCACCCCATCTGCGCTGGCTCATAGCCTTACCAATCCTTTACTATGTCCACTCTACCCCATGGAGTCATAATGACCCCACTGCACTGGCTCATAGTCTTACTACGCATCACTTTGCCCCTCAAGTCACAATGACTCTACTGCACTGATAACGTAGTCATGCTACCATCACCTTGCCCCTCGAGTCGCAATAACTCTACTGCACTGATAAGTAGCCCATCATCCATTTTCACTGGTGAATCGAAGTTATGAACATCAACAACTCCTGAGCACACGTCCCGCAGCAAAGCCCAATCATGAAGTGAAATCATCGGTTCCCAACTGGATCCTGAGCTCTAACTTCCATTTGGACTACCTTTGCATCTCGGATTATTGGTCATCACCGGATCGGTTCGGATCGTCGCCTTCATGTCATAGCGGTTCAGATCGGTCTTCAACATCCTCCACTGGATCTGATCGGGTTCTCCATCACGCCATGGTTCGGATCGTCACCACTATCATCGGGTCGGGTCAGGTCTCCAAGCTCCATCGCCACAGATCGGTTCGGAGGTGGTTAAACAGATCGGGTCGGGGTCCTTCTGGAAATTCGGGTCGGGGTACTCTCCTCCAGGCCAAGTACAACGATTCGTTCTCACCATCTTCGAACGGATCGGGTCGGAGCTACTGAACTCGCGTGGGAGGTGGTTCGGTTCGGGTCCTCCTAACCGATCCGATCCGGTTCAGATGTCTTCCTGCACTTTTTCCAACAAGCAGTTTACGCCACTCGACGACATTTTCGACCATTCCAACTATTCTAATCAATCATAAAGCATACCATACAGTCATAGCAACATGTATAATCAACCACAAACACCAAAACAACAATATGATAGGTTAAAATGGATCAAACATAGCCAAAACCCCATATTTTCCCTTAAGCATGTTTAGGTGAAACTAATGATGTGATTAGCAAAACTTAACCAAATTAACCCAAATTCATATCAGAGGTCTAAAATATCATTTCTAATTTTATGAATATTTTTCCAGAATTTTATAATGTTTAAATTCGCTAATTAACACTAATTACCCTTAATTAGCCATAATTAGTGAGGAACTATGCAAATCACTCACCTTAGCCACAAATAAGATTTAGATCTGAAATAAATCTCTGAATTGGTGCGAATCCCAATGCTAAACAACAACTCTAATGTTGATTTGGTATTGATCTCTCTTGATTTGATGTTGCTAAGCCCAATCTTCAAGTAGAAAGTGATTTGGAGGTGATTTAGAGGTTGGAGGCCATTTTTAGGGTTTCTAAGAGGTAGGTGGAGGCTAGAAAACTAATATGGAATGAATCTCTAACTCTTTTCAGCCTCCCCATAACCCTAATCCCGAAATGGGTTATGGGCCTATTCACTAATCACCCTATTTGGCCCGGTTAAGCAGTTTCTCACCTTCCAAACCTTATTTCAGCCATATATCCCAAACGGTGAGTCCGTTTGGCTATTATGACCACTCTACGGAAAGGTAAACCATCAAACGAATCTAATGGAAATGGTTTCAGGTCAAAATTCCTTTCCATTCAAAAGTTATGGCCAAAACAAGATCATCTAGGGCCAAAACGGTCATTTAAAAATCGACAAAAATCATGAACATAGGAAATGACTCTAATGGTTGTTTCCCAAAGTTACATGACCATACGACTTAATATGGGAAAGAAATAAATATTCTACAATCCTCCGATGTGTAGAATGCGGGTTGTTACATTCTCCCCCCCCCCCCCCCTTAAGAAATTTCGCCCCTGAAATTCCCTAACCAAAACACACAAAGGGTCCCGCATGCCTATCAACCATAAAACAACAATCGAACATGCAAAACAAGTCTATCCTAGCATGCGGAATAACTAAATTGCAAAGTAAATCTTACTAGGCAAAGAGTTCTGGATACGTCTTCCTAATGCTCTCCTCTGTCTCCTAAGTACAGTCATTCTCGTTCTCGCCCCACTGAACCTTGACTAGCTTCACCGCCTTCCTTCGAAGTTGCTTCGTATCGTGCTCGACAATACGAATCGGCTTGCGGTTCCCAACCGCCTCGGGTTCTACTTCGAAGTCCTCTAACCGATCAGGTGAAATAGTCAAATCTGGGTCGTGTATGAACTTTCTTAGTTGGGAAACATGAAATACGTTGTGAACTCCCGCCATCTTCTCTGGTAAGTCAACTCTATACGCCAAATTCCCAACTTGTTCGAGAACTGGGAATGGGCCAACAAATCTTGGTGCCAACTTGCCTCTCCTGCCAAATCGTATCACGCTCTTCAACTGAGAAATCTTGACAAGCACCAAGTCACCAACGGAGAATTTTAAGTCTCTTCTTCTCTTATCAGCATAACTCTTCTGCCTATCTTGGGCAGCCTTCATTCGTTGTTGAATGATTTTAATCTTGTCCGAGGTTTCTCTTACCACATCTGGTCCAAGCACAAACTTCTCACCAGTCTCTATCCAACATGAAGGTGAGTTGCACGGTCTTCCGTACAAAGCTTCATATGGAGTCATACCGATACTGGATTGGTAGCTATTATTATATGCAAACTCTACTAGATGCAAATGGTCATCCCATGATCCACCAAAATCCAATATACAAGCTCTCAAGAGATCTTCCAATATACGATTCACCCTCTCCGTCTAACCGTCGGTCTGAGGATGATATGCGGTACTGAGAAGTAATTCTGACCCTAGAGCCTCTTGTAAGCTCTTCCAAAACCCACTAGTAAACAACGGGTCTCAGTCACTCACAATGCTTTTAGGTACTCCATGAAATCTCACTACCCACTTCATATACAATTCTGCCAACTTAGCTGCCGTTCTGGTCGATTTGACTGATATAAATCTTGCACTCTTAGTCAATCGATCCACAATTACCCAAATGCTATCATGTCCCGATCTAGTCCTTGGTAAACCATCGATGAAATCCATCGAGACTTGCTCCCATTTCCATTCGGGAATTTCTAATGGATTGCAACAAACCACTAGGCTTCTTTTGTTCGGCTTTGACTAGCTGGCAATTCATGCATTTGGATATAAACTTCCCAACGTCTCTTTTCATCCCTTCCCAGTAGTAAGTCTGCTTCATGTCTCGATACATCTTATTTCCACCGGGATGTATAGTCAATTTTGAGTGATGACATTCCCTAAGCACTTTATCTCTCAAACCATTCACATTGGGTACAACTAGTCTTCCATTCTTTCAAAGCCATCCTTCTCGATCAAGCCCATACAAATTCATCTCCTCACCGTCGATGTTCATCTCTAACTTGGAGATGATTTCCAATAGATTAGGATCGTCCCTCTGGCTGGAACCAATCCGCTCTATCAAAGTGGGTCTGATCGCCAAACTAGATAACATTTCTGGATCCAATTCGCACTTTGGTCTGAAATCAAACCCTGCGATATACTCCAGTTGCTTCCATACAAGAAACATAGCCCCTAAACTGGCATGTCTCCTACTCAAGGCATCGGTTACTGCATTATCTTTCCTAGGTGTGTATGCGATATCAAAATCATACGAAGCCAAGAACTCTAACCATCTCTGCTGACGGAGATTCAGATCTTTCTGAGAGAAGAGATACTTTAACGATTTATGATCGGTAAACAACTCAAATCTTTCTCCCAAGAGATAATGTCTCCACATTTTTAATGCGAACACGATCGCTGCTAGTTCCAAATCATGGGTAGGATACTTCTTCTCATGCGGCTTTAGCTGTCGACTAGCATAAGCTACAACCCTACCTCCTTGCATCAACACAACACCTAGTCCGGTACCACAAGCATCCGTGTATACCGTCATCTCTTCATTCCCTTTAGGAATGACTAGCACTAGCGCATGCGTCAACCTTTCCTTTAGACTCATGAATGCATTCTCACACACTCCGTCCCAGACGAAGGACTGATTCTTCTTAGTCAACTGAGTCAACGGTGCTGCTATCTTGGAGAAGTCCTGGATAAACTTACGATAATATCCAGCTAACCCCAAGAAACTCCTTACATCTGTTACATTCCTGGGCGTAGGCCAATCCGTACCGTAGCCACCTTCGCAGGGTCCACGGCAATATCGCTCTCTGAAACAACATGGCCCAAGAATCTCACTTCCCTTCTCCAAAAGTGATACTTAGAGAATTTCGCTTTCAATTGGTGTTTCCTCAACACCTCCATCACTATCCTCAAGTGTCCCTTGTGTTCCTCCTCTGTCCTTGAGTAAACAAGGATATCATCTACGAACACAAGAACAAACTTATTCAATTGATCTCTGAATACTCAATTCATAAGATCCACAAAGTAGGTTGGTGCATTGGTCAACCCAAATGGCATGACCAACCACTCATAAAATCCAGACGGGGTCCTAAATGCCGTTTTCGGAACACTCTCATCCGCTACTCGGAGCTGATGAAATCCTATCGCGAGGTCCAACTGGGAGAACACTCTTGCTCCTTCCAGTTGATCAAACAAATCATCTATCCGCGGTAGAGGATACTTATTCTTCCTTGTTACCTTATTCAACTCGCGATAGTCCACACACAAACGAAGGGAACCATTTGCCTTAGTGGCAAACACAACTGGTGCTCCCCACTCGGAGACACTCCTTCTAATAAATCCCTTCTTCAAAAGATCGCTTACTTGCACCCTGAGCTCTCTCTGCTCCCTTGGTGCCATATGATGAAGTGGCATCACTATAGGTCTGGCATCTTTCACGAAATCAATACGGAACTCAATCTCTCAGTGTGGTGGAAGCCCGGTCACCTCCTCGAAGACGTCGGGATACTGGCCAACCACGGGCACATCTAACAACTCATCATGCGAGATGTCGAGGGAATTTATAAAACTAGCCATTACCCCATCACTAGGTAGACTACCAAACACTACCCTCCGCCCATCATCCGCCCTAACTGTCACCAAAAAGCCCTCACAGTCTACCACCACCCCGTATCTTTGGAGCCAATCGACCCCCAATATAATGCCATACCCAGTAAAGCCCAAAACAAAGCAGTCACAAACAAACATACATCCATGACTCGATAAGACCAAATTTCTGCAAATCATACTAAGGTTAGTCGAACCACCAATCGGGTTCGTCACAACCAACGGTCTATCGACTATCTCGGGTTCTAGTCCCAACCTATCTACCAGGTCACTAGATATGAAGGAACGGGAAGCCCCAGTATCAAACAAAACTCGAACTGGTACATCATAAATAGAAAGCATACCTTGAATAACAACATTCTTTCCTTTCTCTGCTACAGTTGGGGCATTCGACGAAGAAGGAACAACATCGACAACATATACTTTCACAATCTGCTTCTCCTTAAGAGGTTGTTGACACTTATCTTTATGATGTCCCACTTGGCCACAGTTGTAGCACTTCCTATCTGCTGGCTTGGCCCGACATTCTTTAGCATAATGGCCCTTCTTACCATAGCTGAAGCACTCAACATCTTTCTTGCTCTTTTCCTGGCCATCCTTAGATTGGTTCTGTTTCCTCTTATTCTGAGAGTTATTCTTGCCTCCACCGCCTGCTTGCGGTTTCAGCCCTTCTGCAGATGCAACCTCGGTCTTTGGCTTAGGGTAAAGACTCTCTGATCTCAAAGCTTTCCCCATAATCGATTCAAAAGTCTCATCGATGTGGTTGATAAGCCTTTCCCCCAAGTATCCATCCAACCTAGTAATGAACTTCTCATTCTTCTTCTCAGGAGTATCGATAAGAGATAGTCCATACTTCGACAAAGTGTCGAATTCAGCAACATAGTCAGAGACTGCCCTACCATTCTACTTGAGTTCCAAGAATCTCTTAAACAACACTGACTTCTGGGCAGCTGGAATAAACTTCTCTCTAAAGCGAGCCTTGAACTGATCCCAAGTAACCTGATCTTCTAGAGTAGCTGTTCTAATGGCATTCCACCAATTCATCGCTCGCCTTTGCAGCTGACGAGACGCTAGCCTTCTCTTCATCGCATCCTCGATACCCAAGTCATCGAAGATACAATCACAGCTATCCAACCAGTCCTGAACATCTATGGCCGACTCCGTTCCGTGGAACGGCTTCCCACCAAGGTTAGTGTAATCCTTACACAACTTGGCGAAATCGACCGTAGGCGCCTGCACTACTGGACCACCACCATTTCCGGGATTGGGAACTGCTCCCTGAACATCCCTAAGCATCTCCCTCATGAAGTTAGTGAACATCGTCCTCATGTCAACAGCATTCCCATTATTGGTCCCTCTACCAGCACCCCTCGTGTCTTAACTCATCGTTCAATCTGTAAAGAGAAAACGATTAACGACCTCATAGTGGTGCTAGTGCAGTGCGACTTCATCTTTATACTACTAATATTATATCTATATATAGCTTTTGAAAACCAAAGTAATCACAAATACGCGCTCTCATATACGTACTATCTCTCCCTAGTGTCTTTCCCTAGGTTAACTAAGCAACCTAGAGCTCTGATACCAAGTGTGACGGCCTGCCCCGCAACAACCGACATTTACTCCAAAGGTGCGCTGTACACATGTCCAGTTAGCACGGGACGGTCGTCAAAAGGAAAGGAAAGAAGAGAATGAACTAACCTGAGAACCTGTAGAATGTCTCACAGCGCATAGAATAAAATATAATAATAACATACTTGATATAAAACAGGTGAGACAGTGCATAAGCTGAAGCAACTAACATAGCAGCGGTAAATCCAAGTACAGCTTATGATCCAAAGTTAAACATTATTACAACTTTTCAAACTGTCTCAAAGCAAAAGCAAGATAAAGGAGGTACACTACTAATGCCCAAGTAGCGACCACCAACGACACAGGGAGAATATCTATATATCATACGAGGAAGCCTCCTACCCACCTCCGAATCAGCTACTCGCGCATCACCAGCGAACATGTCTCTAGTCTGCTCGTGTGAGCACCCAGAGTAATAAGAGGAGACATAAAACTCTGGGTCAGACATAAAGCCTGGTATGGGAGATAAGCAACTAAACAGAACAATAACAGGTAAACTAAAACATACCTGAACCTGGACCTGCAACCAAAGAGTTAGCACTACATACTGTACAACACTCTAAGGTGCCATATCAAACGGTGTAAAGATACGGAGGTGGGGGGTGTGCAGGTCATAGTGATGGCAAACAATCAAACATAGCAACCATCCTCACATCTCTCAATCAGTGCGTAAAGCATACGATATTCACCACTTCGATCACCCAACATACCTTGCTACGATCACTTTGCCCCATGAAGTCATAAATGGCTTCACTGCACTGATAACGTAGCCACTAATCCTTCGCTATGTCCACTTGCCCCATGGAGTTATTCACCCTATCTGCGCTGGCTCATAGCCTTACCAATCCTTTACTATGTCCACTCTGCCCCATGGAGTCATAATGACCCCACTGCACTGGCTCATAGTCTTACTACGCATCACTTTGCCCCTCAAGTCACAATGACTCTACTGCACTGATAACGTAGTCTTGCTACCATCACCTTGCCCCTCGAGTCGCAATGACTCTACTGCACTGATAAGTAGCCCATCATCCATTTTCAGTGGTGAATCGAAGTTATGAACATCGACAACTCCTTAGCACATGTCCCGCAGCAAAGCCCAACCATGAAGTGAACTCATCGGTTCCCAACTGGATCCTGAGCTCTAACTTCCATTTGGACTACCTTTGCATCTCGGGTTATTGGTCATCACCGGATCGGTTCGGATCGTCGCCTTCATGTCATAGCGGTTCGAATCGGTCTTCAACATCCTCCATTGGATCGGATCGGGTTCTCCAGCACGCCATGGTTCGGATCGTCACCACTATCATCGGGTCGGGTCGGGTCTCCAAGCTCCATCGCCACAGATCGGTTCGGAGGTGGTTAAACAGATCGGGTCGGGGTGCTTCTGGAGATTCGGGTCGGGGTAATCTCCTCCAGGCCAAGTACAATGATTCGTGCTCACCATCTTCGAACGGATCGGGTCGGAGCTGCTGAACTCGCGTGGGAGGTGGTTCGGTTTGGGTCCTCCTAACCGATCCGATCTGGTTCCTACACTTTTTCCAACAAGCAGTTTACGCCACTCGACGATATTTTCGACCATTCCAACTATTCTAATCAATCACAAAGCATACCATACAGTCATAGCAACATGTATAATCAACCACAAACGCCAAAACAACAATATGATAGGTTAAAATGGATCAAACATAGCCTAAACCCCATATTTTCCCTTAAGCATGTTTAGGTGAAACTAATGACGTGATTAGCAAAACTTAACCAAATCAACCCAAATTCATATCAGAGGTCTAAAATATCATTTCTAATTTTATAAATATTTTTCCAGAATTTTATCTTGTTTAAATTCGCTAATTAACACTAATTACCCTTAACTAGCCATAATTAGTGAGGAACTATGCAAATCACTCACCTTAGCCACAAATAAGATTTAGATCTGAAATAAATCTCTGAATTGGTGCGAATCCCAATGCTAAACAGCAGCTCTAATGTTGATTTGGTGTTGATCTCTCTTGATTTGATGTTGCTAAGCCCAGTCTTCAAGTAGAAAGTGATTTGGAGGTGATTTAGAGGTTGGAGGCCATTTTTAGGGTTTCTAAGAGGTAAGTGGAGGCTAGAAAACTGAAATGGAATGAATCTCTAACTCTTTTCAGCCTCCCCATAACCCTAATCCCGAAATGGGTTATGGGCCCATTAACTAATCACCCTATTTGGCCCGGTTAAGCAGTTTCTCACCTTCCAAACCTTATTTCAGCCATATATCCCAAACGGTGAGTCCGTTTGGCTATTATGACCACTCTACGGAAAGGTAAACCATCAAACGAATCTAATGGAAGTGGTTTCAAGTCAAAATTCCTTTCCAGTCAAAAGTTATGGCCAAAACAAGATCATCTAGGGGCAAAACGGTCATTTAAAAATCGACAAAAATCATGAACATAGGAAATGACTCTAATGGTTGTTTCCCAAAGTTACATGACCATACGACTTAATATGGGAAAGAAATAAATATTCTACGATCCTCCGATGTGTAGAATGCGGGTGGTTTCAACCCGGGTTTTCAGCCTTCGAAAATCCACATTTAAACCATCCAAGTATTCAAATGTATTAATTTAAAACATCGGAATCTGCATCGCCTAGGATTATAACACATTTGAAACAACATAGTGAAACAAATTAGCTTCTTCGTTAATACAACATCTAGGATACAAGGGTTACAACAACATCATCAGAATATGTACATATCCAGGTATGCTGACTACTGAATATATAATGAAATAGTGGAAACACATCTAAGCTATACCGGGTGAATCCAAAATGAATCCATATTCACCTTATAAATCTCCAAACCACAAAAGCTCCAAAATCATAAATAAAGCTCCAACTAAGACTTCCACAAAAAATCCAAGATGCTCCCAATAAGACCTGACAAAAAGCTACAAGATGCTCCTACTAGAACCTAACAATTAGGCTGCCCGTGTGGAAAATTATGGGCACCCAAAGTTTAAGGAAAAACAAATAAACTCTGGGTCAGTCATGGGACTGGTGTGAGGAACTCAATATATTTGTTATGTGCAGTAAAATTCACAATGTTTTTGAAAAAAGAAGCTACCATAAGGTCTCGCGGCACACACACATAATGCAAACATAGCCATATTCTAGGTTTTTCCTTATGATAACCAAAAATGCTTGATACATGGAAACCATTTGCTATTATTATTAGTGTCGAAAATCATTTCGCAAGCAAATGTATCAATCCTAGACAACATAATACCCCATCTATTATGTTAACATATAGTACACAACTAAACTGTAAGGGTTCGTAGTAGAGAATGGATTTTCGACAAATGACCAGGCTAAGTAACTTCCTTATCCGATCGGTACACCACTAGATGTATGTCCCGAGAACTAACTGGCTCTCTACTAACATAAGGTCAGGTTATCTATTAACTAGATAACTTAGCGCATGCCTGAGTATTCCATCTCCCGGTTGTACTGTTATGTTTAAATGATCTAATCGGCAGTTTGATTTAAAAAAAATACCATCATAATAACCAGATCTATGCAATATTACAAAGAACCGTGTAATCGGTGTACCTTTTTGAGGTTTTGCAGAATTCACGAACTTGTATGAAATTTGGATCTTAATCGAATCAATCTCGAGTGCTCTTGGTGATGGAGGAGCCTCTACAACAACCACAAACGCTCCTTAGAAGTCGTCGAATGGAATCCAAGAAGAGTGAGAGACCGATACTAGCCAAATCGATGGATTTTGTTTTTCCTTTTTTTGATATCTTGGTGTGTTGATTAAGAAAAGGGTCGGTATCCAATTATAAAGTAAACGAGATATCTTAGGAGAAACGTAAAACCCAGTACACTATTTCGAAACCAAATGAAATGATCAATGTTTGACTATTATTTTGTTCTCACCCTTTTAAACGTTCTATTGTGTGTCCCTATAAGTTACTATAATGTTGGAAATAATTTAAATTACATTTATATTATAAACAGTGAGCGACATCTAGTAATACATTGTTGTTACCCAAGTAATAATAAAGTGGAATACAACTTTTTATATGACCGATGTATTAAGTAATTTAATTATTTTAACCAATATACCTAAGATTAAACTCAAGAAACGAAACAAATCAATATTTGAGCACGACCATGCATTTTATAAGCATACTTAATCAAGAGGCCCATGGATATCTCTACTTATATTGTAGGTTAAATTCCATCTAAATCATTCATATTATTTGATCGATTTGAGATGTATCCGGTAATCACCTTTATCATTTACTTGGTTAAAAGTAAATTTTGATGATATCAAAACAAAAATATCCTCGAATAGAATATATAATGATTTCAGGTCTGAGGACCATTACATCACTGTCACCATGAGAATTACTTATGACGCTATTAATTATGCTCCTTGAAGTTTGCTCAAGTTAGATCAGTCTAATACACTATTATCTAATACGTATTTATGTATTGACATTAATATCACATATATTAATGATCAACAAGATATGATCATCAGTCAATCTACATACTAGTCTCATTGTTTCATTGTTGTCCTATATATACAACAAAACTTGACCACAGACATTTAAGAATTATAATACTTACTATATTATATAATCTTATGTTCAAGTCACTTACTTGGAACTCTATAATTCTATATTATTTTTCTAAGGACTTTTGTTATGTTAATATTTATATTACGTAGTAAATATAACATAGCGGAATCTTTTTATTCAAAATGAAATATAACATTAGCAATGTTATTAATCACATCAAATAGATTGACTCTAAGTCAGAAACTCTAGCAATTACCAACCTTTAACTAAGGCCCTACAGTATCAACATTCACACAAATAGAAGTTTCCATATAAGTAATACATAAGCTCCATACCATGGTACACCTTTTTCATCTAGAAGGAAATAACATACCCATAACCCTGCTGCATCTTTTCCTATTTTGGTCATTTCCGAGGTGTAAGACTTGACACAGTCTCGTTACACAAAACTACGCTTATTCCAAAGCCATGATTTGATCATCAATAGATTATCACTTAATATGCCACATTGTCATTCCATAACATATAATCGATAATCATATCACCTTTGAGCTCGTACGTCTCAAGAAGTGTGTTAAGCTAAGAGAACATATTCTCTGCCACCAATCAAAAATATATTTAGTAAAGATCAACTAATACATTAAAAGATACAATGTCAAACACACATCCATACAAGTCCGTTATGTGTCTGAACGAAGCCGAAGGTGCTTTATTCATCATCCAGTAAAGGAGAGAAGCCCTTGCAAATCCGAAAATCCTCCATGTATGTTCAGACCACTACTATCATATATTTAATAAATCTCAAGATGGAAGCTAACCACTTAAGACCATCAGCGAGCAGTCGTCGCGAGGTAAAGGGTTCCAGCCTTCAATATCGTCTTTAAATATTCTTGTTTGCTCTTTACATTGTACTATTATTCGAAATGGTTTTCGGGCAAAAGTTCTGATCCTGAACTTGCCGAATAATAAGCGTCATTTTAAAATGATATGGATATATCAGATTCTAGTTAAGTCTCAACTTATCATAACTTTTGAAATTTCCATTTATTATTAAAAACCCTTCATTATACATTTGAAAAGGTTTCAAAAAGTTTGGATGAAGATATTAAGTTAGAACCTTCAGAATTAATTATTGAGCCAAAAGCGTTTCAAAAGTGTTGCTAAAAGCATTACAAGTAGGCTTATTAAACTAGTTTGACGAAAATAACTTTAGAAATTTATAATTTCAATACAAATAACTTTAAAAACATTTATTATGATTTATGAATTTTTTTCCATAGTTTTAATAATTTTTATATAGCTATTTTAGATGATTCCCGAAATTGGTCCTTACAATGTACTACCGCGATTTTCATTGAAAACCGTTTTAGATATAACTTGGAAATTGTACATTGAATTTCAAAATTTCCCTATCTAGTTGAAAATTATTGTTATAAGAAAGCAAATGTTGTTCATTATAGGGAAATCCAAATTAAAATGAACTTGTTATAACTGTTTAAAGTGTTATGGTCGAAATTCGCGAACCGACATAGCACGAAAAGCTCTATTTTAACCGTATTTTATATTTACAATAAAAATAATCCGATTTACTTAAAAATAGTTTAGAAAACCATTTGAAACATATGTAAGACTATTTCAAAGCAACATTTCATAATTTCCACCTTAAATTCAAATATTCATTTTTAATTAATGTAATTTAGTTATTTATTATTATTTTCCAAAAATTAATCTTTTCAAACACAAAATTTTCACTTCTCGAATTAAATGTTATATAAGCTATATGGAACAATCGATTTAAGTTAAAACACCTTCTATGTAGTCAAACCAAACTTCAATTTCAAAATTAATATCAAATTTAATCGATTAAACTTGAACAAACCATTTATTGTCAAAACCTTCTTTAATAAAATTTCAAACTTTACAAAAGTTTCTCAAAATCACTTAAATTTTAATTCTATCAAATTTCAAATAGAAAATTCGAACGTTAATTTTTCCACTATATGTGAATGAAATAAAATATTCATTTATAAAACCTGATAAGCATGAGACTTAACCAGTACCTAGATATTTCCATATAAGTGGGTGTAATATATGTAGTATGAAACAATATTATTACTAACAATCATTACAACATTCATAGCATCCATTCATCCATCCCATAGGTATATACGTATAAGTGTTTAGTAATTAATGCTACACTATGTTTAACAATTAATTAACCATAAATTCACATCCATCAACATAACATACATAACAAATAAATAAAAGTGTAAAGTTTGTCACCGAGGGTTCCACTCCACCAGTCTTTACTATAGGACTACTTAGCTATACCAGATTGTTAGAAACCGACTTTTGTCCTTCATCGGACTTTAACAATAGTAATAATATTATTATATTTATTTATTTATTTATTTATTGAAAGAGGAGGCTCGGCCTAGTGGGTTGGTGATGTAGGGAGGTGGCTTGTGGACATAAGCTTGGTGGTGCTTTAGGGTGCAAGGAGGAGGGGCCAGGGTGGCGTTAGGAAGTAGACTAGGGTTGTGGGCTTAGTGGTGGGATGTTAACCAAGGTAAGGCCAAATTTGACCGGCGTTAGTGGGCGTTATGGGAGGGAGGAGATGGCAGGTTGGAGAGGAGGGGGAGGAGGATCTAGGCTTGGGTTTTTGCATGGTGGGGAGAGGGCGTTCTTTGGATTTTTAGGAGGGGGTAGAGGTGCCAAGGGATTCGAACTAAAGAGAAGTAAAGAGGGAAAAGAAGAGAGGGTGGAGGAGAATTAGGCTAAAAAGCCATGGATATTAAGGTTAAGAAGAAGTAGGAAAAGTGAGTGGAAAAGAATAAGGAGGGTGTAGGGCGCTTTTTATAGGGAAGAACGGAGGGTAAAATGGTAAGAAGACACTCACAATCCATGGACTCTAAAACAAAACCATGGGTCATGGAACATGGTTTCCACCTACCACTTTGTAACACTTTTGTTACACATCTGAAGTGTTTCAAGCTTGCGAGGCCTATATGTGTTGCTAAATATCAATGTACGAGTTATTGTTTATGGTCAAAGCTAGTATATTTTGTCAATTTACTTCCCAATTGTATTTTATAGTTTTAAACTTATTATTTTTATTTATTTAAAGTAAATCCAAATTCAACTATTTAGATTTTAATTTCAACTAAATAATATATTTAACTAGTCGATATTTCTAGATCGTTACATTTACCCCCTTAAAAGAATTTCGTTCTCGAAATTGCATAAGGAGGGAGTAACCAAAAAGAAATAGATAAACAAATAAGTTTACTGAGGGGTTGGGCTAGACCTGGATGTCAACTTAACAATCAGGGTAGAACTTCTACATATAGGCTCCTCGGTCTCTTAGGTACAATCCTTAGGATCACTACTCCATTGCACTTTAACGAACCTAATAATCTTATTCCTCAACCTCTTTTCATCCTGAGCAATGATTTTCATAGGTTTCCTCTTGACCGCTAAGTTTGGGGGTATATCTAGATCTTGTTGAGTGGTTTCTTCAATAATCTATTTGGATCATGAACATACTTCCGTAAATTAGATATAAGGAAAACATCATGCATACCTGGTTTCAATTCATGTAACTGAATTCTATAAGCCGGTGGTCCAGCACTTTCTAGAATGGGGAATGGTCTAATATAGCGCGGCGCTAACTTTCATGTTCTCTCGAATCTTATAGCTCCGTGTACTAGAGAAACTTTTAGAAATACTAAATCTCCAGCTGCGAATTCTAGTGCTTACCTTCTGCAACAAACATAACTCTTTTGCCAATCTTGGGCTGTTTTCAACTTCTTCTTAATCAAATCCACTTTCTCCATAGGCTCTTTGATCATGTCTAGTCCGAGAACAAGTCTATCTCCTGACTCAATCCAATAAGCAGGTGACTTACATGGATGACCATACGGTGCTTCAAAAGGTTTTATTTTGATACTAGCTTGGTAACTATTATTATAAGAAAACTCGACCAAGGTAATTTTTTTTCCATGAACCTTCAATGTCAAGAACACGTGTTCATGGTAGATCCTCCAAAATCTGGTTAACTCTTTCCGTTTGTCCGTTCATTTGAAGGTGATAGGCAGTGTTGAATTTAAGTTTCATTCCCAAAACGTCTTGAAAAGCTTCCCAAAAGCGGCTTATGAAGATCGAATCTTTGTCACTCACTATACTACTTGGTATCCTATGCAATCGAACAATCTTCTTTTTATATAATTCTATCAGGTATGATTTTACTGGAATGAAATGGGCACTTTTGGTTAGATGATCTATAATGACCCAAATTCCTCTATTTCCTTTGCGACATCTGGGTAATATTTCAATGGAATTCATGGAGACTTGGTCCCATTTCCACTTCGGCACTCGCAAAGGATGGAGAAAACCTGCCATCTTCTGTTGATCACTTTTAATCTATTGACATATAGCGCACGGGCTGACATAAATGGATATGTCCCTCTTCATTGTTTTCTACCAAAATGTACATTTAATATCGCGATACATTTTATTAACACCAGGGTGAATGATGGATTAGGACATATGGCATTCCTCAAATACTTCTAGCTTGAGCTCTTCAATGTCCGAAATGTAAATTTTGCCTCTCAACCATAAAATTCCCTTATCATCAATCTCAAAACTTGTATTCTCGCCTTATTGTATACTCACTGTAATCTTTTGTAAAAATTCATCTTTATTCTGTTTGCATGTAATCTTGTTGATCAGAATTGGGGTGATAACTAAGGAGACGATTGTAACAACCCAGAATTTCTGAACCAATTTAAAAAAAAATTATTTTAGCTATTTTGATGGATTTTGAATAGTTAAAATGATTTATTTTAAATATTCATGATTTAAAATTTATCTAAAATGAAGTTAGAATGTATAAATTTATTTTAATTATAAAACGAGTCTGAAATGGCACAGTAGTTTGAAAATTCGATTTTTAACTTCAATTGAATGTACAGAATTCAAACTAAATCGGATTTCAGTAAAACAAGAAACATTGGAATATTTTGAACTGTAATTTTCTGATGAATGTAAGCAGCTAAGATTTCACTTTATAAAATACAAGTTATGTCCAGTTTACAATTTGGAATAGTCGTTATGGAATTTATATATATTTTAAATAATATAGCCCTTAAAGATAGCCATTTTGCAAACGACCTCCGTTTCCGACGAAAGCACTTTTGTTAGATGCGGAATATAAAATTATTGTTAGTTTTAAATTTCATAATTTTTGGAATTAATATGTGAACGTAGTAAATTTAAATGAATTTGTCAAATTCAGTTTAAATTTAGTCGACTAGAAAAGGACATTTTTCAGATGGTCTCCAAATTCGACGAAATTAGTTTTGTTAGGACAATCATCAAAACATAGCTAGATTTATTTTTCTTTAAATTTTGGAGTCAGTATGTGGTCCCGGTAAATTAAAATATACATTGAAATTCAATATTGACCATTATATTAATTTATATTTTAATTTTGACAAAAATTAATCAAAACAATCGAATTCGCTTACGAAACATATCTCATTGTGTCCGAAATACTTTATTTAGCTAGAAACGACAGTCGCTGGGTTCGATTTGGAGTTCGTATCAATAAACAGGTATTTTTGGAATTAAATAATATTATATATATATATATATATTTGAACTCTAATCTTCATTCACATCAGGAGCCGCTGCCTCCAAAAGCGATTAAGGGCTGATATCGTTTAAAACTTCCCATTCAATTTTTGTAAAACCCGTTCAATATTTTCAAATACTCCAAAAACTAAAATCAAAGAAATTGCTGCGAGATTTAATTTCATATGGCCATGATCATATTTCCTAGAGTTTTCAGTTCGAATTTCGAGCTGGAAGTGGCCGGGTTCGCACGCAATTTGGGGCGCAAAGGGGGGGCTAGAGTTCCAAGGGGCTGCTGGCGGTGGAAGAGCTGTTCATGGCGGTTCATGTGGCATGGTCCGATGGTGGTCTCGAGCATGGAGGATGCCGCAGTTTTTAACCCTAAGAGGAACTTGGTTACAGTTCTAGTTAGCTAAGCCTGGAGTTGAATACGAAGAGGAAGACGCGACTTAATTTTTGAATTAAGGTTAATTAAATTAATTAGTTAATTAATTATTTAAAGTATAATTATTAATGTATTTAACATATAACCAGCCGTAACTTGTTCATACAAAATCAGAATCAGACAAACCGGGATCCATTGGAATCGTGGAGAAGAACACTACGCAGTGTAACTGACCAGAACAAAAATGGAGCAAATTGGATTTTCAGCTAAATTAAATGCGTGTTCAATTTAGTTGAAAAATACAATCTTCAGATAAAGAATGGCGGAGTGGAAACCAACGTGAGAACTCCTTCTCACTCAATATTTTATCTTGTAGTTATTTTTGGAGTTCAAGACACAAATTCACACAAATCATTTAAATTAAAGCGATGTATGGATATCAGCGACACTCGCATTTCATACTCCACAGATGGCCACCAGTGGCATCGTAAATAGTATTAGGTTGTTGAGTATTTATTTATATGGATGATTGGGTGATTTGTGTATTGTGATTGTGATGACTGACATATTAAAATAATGTTATATTATTGTGGTAGTTGAAATTTAGTTATAAATATACATTTATAATTTAAACAGTGAAAATTGGTTAAATAAAAAATAATTCAAACCGAATTAGAATTGGTTAAATTTATTAACTAATGATTTATTTAAATAGACTTTTGTTATTTGAAAACCCCACACGGGTATTGGGATGATATTACACTATTCCCCATATTTAGTTGTATGTTGATCGATTGATTGACAGATAGTAGTAAGCGTTATTTATTTATTTTAATGCTTATACAGTTATGGAATGCACTCTGGATGATGTTTGAATGTTTAGTGCTTATTTATCATTATTATTGAATACATGCGATGTATGAAATAAGTATAAATGAATTCATATGGAAATTGATTGAGTCGCATTCTGATTCAGAATATGAATGAATATTTTAAAATAATATCGTTACTACCAAAATCAGCATTGAAGAAAGCTAATAGCAAAGGGGTATCAGACGACCGAAAGTTCGCAGAAGGCTTGATAGAAAGTAGGGGCTTAACAATGTGAAGAAAAAAGGGCAGGAAGACATAATCCGAAAGACCATATCTACCGCGATCTTTTATTCCACCAAAAGGAGAAAGCCGGGAAGGACTAGAGAGCAAAACCGACAGGACCCCTCCGCCATAGTCAGTCCGATAGGACTCTCTCGACGGTATCGACCCGAAGAAGGGTTCCACATAAAGATCCGCTTAGATCTAGAACCAAAGAAATTAGAGGCGACAAATCCAACAGACAAAGCCCGAGAGGAAATCTTCAATAATAACATATCCATGTACCGATACATCCAAAGGAGAAAACTCTAGAAGCAATAAACCAAAGAAGCACGAGGGCTACCGGGAACTAACCCCCGGAGCACCTACCATATGGACACCGAAAGGACGAAATCACAATAACAGGATTAACGTCAGAAGCTATTCCTCGAGAATCCAGGCTACCACAGAAGCCCTGCCAAAAGGCCAACCAAGACCCAAGAGGACACATAGGCTACCCGTACTAATCTGCTTAGTACCGAAACCCATGGCAGCTTCGAGCCGACAGATATCAACATATGTCACGAGGCCCAGTCCCCCTATGTATTCACGATAGAGCCGAAAGCCTACGTCTAAAAGCTCGTGTCCTCAAGCCTATGTTTACGAGATACTTTCAGAGATTCAAGTATCGTCCAGGGGCCGTGACCAATGCACCGAAAGCGATCAAAGGTCTCGCGCCCGAAGCCAAGAATAAAGCGACCGACAAGGACCCCAGCAGGCCCATCGGCCCACCAATGAAAGGGGTCCTGAACCATTATAAATAGGACCCCAGATATCACCCTGAGTGGGGGCTTTTCTCACTTTTCGTAATCTTGGGAAACAACTTAGAAAATGAAAATCCCTCCCTATAATCTCAATGTATATCCATTAAAAGCTCAATAAAAAGGAGATCTTCTTATGAGAAAATTACTCTGTGTGTACTTTTATTTCCCTAATTGTAATAGTCGTAGTTTATTTTCAATTTTGCAGAGGAGCTCGAACTTGCGTCCAATACACCCTTGAATGGCAATCGAATCTCGTTCATTGAGTTTAGACCTGATCTGGTGAACCTCAGCAAGCCTGCACCTTTGGACCTTAGCCTCCCAATCCCAACCAAAGTCGATCGGCGAAGAGGATCGATCAATCCTACTTTCCCTTAAGATTTGTCCCCGCTAACTCATTTCCAGTGTTGATGGAAAATATCGTTAACATTTTGGCACTAGAGGGAGGGGCCTGAACCTCTGACCTTGTGGTTAACAGCCATAAATCTACCTGTGTTATTCTGTCTCAGACTGGACTAGCTTTGAAGAAGAAAGATTATGAGCAAGAGACTCAGACGAAGATTCTCAGGATCTCGAACGGATAAGTCGAGCACCACTAGCCATATGTTACTGGAAGAGCAAGAGATAAGGGAAGAGGCTTTACGAGCAATAAGGGGGAAGAGGAAGATGGAACTACATGCCTGCGAGGCAGGGAGTAACAACTCTTACCACATGGAACAAACCATGGCATACTCACCCATTAGATCTACATCAGAAGAAATTAGCGTTTTCCCCCACTTGAAGGATGCTCTCTACAGGAAAGTCAAGGAAATGACGCTCGAACGCGAAATAATGGACGAATTCAACGGATTCGCCGATAGATGGACCAAATAGGTGATGACTCAATCTCGATACGATCTGAAAAGAGAGGGCGAGAGTGTAAGAACCATAACTGAAACGATTCACAGAAGGGTCAGACCCTGTCAACGAAAAGGGGAGTATACGCCTAAAATACCTCAGGAATGCCACCTCACTACTTCTAGGGAGAATGTTTATTTCCTAACCGAACATGAACTTAACTATTGGACCTCCACGAAGAAGAAACCTAAATACGAAAGAAAGACCGGAGGACCTTACTGTCATTATCACTTAATGAATGGACACGAAACTAATCACTACAGAACTCTCGAGGAAGCCATTATCAGATTCGTCAGTCAAGGCCAACTACAGGAATTTGTCGAGAAATTAGGGTGAACTTAAAAGAATCCTTAGGAAAAGGGTTAATGCATGTGTTTCGGCGTACGAAAGGCCCATTCCTTAGATTTTTAGAAGGAAAAACTAAAAGGGGTCCAATTAACAATTGATTAAATCTCTCGTCATCACAAAATTGGCCGGGGCGAGGCATCCCCCGGAAGTGGGGATGATTGTGTTAGTCTTTCTCCTTGCCCAAATAGAAGGGAGCAGGGTTATAGCGTAAGCCGCCGTATTACACCAGAAATGGTCGTGGTGGTGCATCTAAAAATTAGCACGCCCTTCCTCTGCTCAAACTAAGCACGTCCTACCTCTTCTTACGTTCCACTTTACCCATAGAAGGGAGCACAAACCCCTGTCATCGCCTATAACGGTCAGGATAGGGCACCCCTTGGAGGGGGTGGCGTATAAGCCTCTATCAGTGCCTACAATGGCCCGTGTAGAGCGTTAAAAGAGTAAACCTTAGTTATGTGCCTACGATAGCCCCGTCTAAGTTTCTAAGCCCTCATCATCGCCTACGATGGTCAGGATGAGGTGCCTCCTGGAGGGAGGACGGGTAAGTCCTTGGGCCTTGCTTGGGGATAAGCACATCGGACGCACAAGCCCAGAGAGTGGCCAACGAAGCACGTACAGCCTCTGCTTCCTAAATCAAATCCGAAGGGGATACTCGCTCTATTAATACCAGAAGGGGTTCAGGTTCTCTATATTAGTACCTGAATCTAGGTCGATTCAGTGCTCTACTAATACCGAAAGGGGTTTCGTGCCATATGCTAAATACCCGAATCTGGGTCGATTTCAGCGCTCTGTTAATACCGAAAGAAGTTTAGGTTCCATATGATAAATATCTGAATCTGGGTCGACTCGGTGCTCTATTAATACCGAAAGAATTTTCAGTTCCATATGATAAATACCCGATTTTGGGTCGATTCAGCGCTCTACTAATACCGAAAGAAGTTTCGGTTCCATATGATACATACTCGAATCTGGGACAATTCGGCGCTCTATTAAGGCCAAAAGAATTTTTGGTTCCATATGATAAATACCCGAATCTGGGTCGATTCGGTGCTCCATTAATACCGAAAGAAATTTCGGTTCCATATGATAAATGCCCGAATCTAGGTCGATTCGGCGCTCTACTAATACTGAAAGAGGTTTCGGTTCCATATGCTAAATACCCGAATTTGGGTTGATTCAGTGCTCTACTAATACCGAAAGAGGTTTCAGTTCCCTATGCTAAATATGCAAATCCAGGTCGATTCGGCACTTCATCAAGTACCGGAGGAGGTTCTGGTCGTCCCTATCAAGACCAAAATCTAGAACATTTCAGCACTTCACAAATACCCAAGGGGATTTTGGTCTTCCATGCATATTAGTAACTAACCCTACATAAATGTTAGGGGAAGCAATTAAACTCTGTCTCAACATCAAATCACGGCTCAAATTATACATTGGTAGCTTTTCTCATTTCCCCTTCATACCCAGGAAAGTATCTCTGATTTTCATGCGTGCACCAAATATTCACACTAATACATAAGACATGAGCAAGTATTTTGGATGTTTTATGATTGAGCGCGTTATGGTACAATTAGTCTCGCAGGAGGGCACAAGATACTGTTCGCAAGACCACGAGATGGACCCAACATAACATTCTGTGTCTAGTCATGATATAATGGTGGTTAAAAGAAAAGCCCCGAGATCAAAATACACAATTGCACGCCAAATCATATCATTATAGGTCCAACCCTTATTGTTTGTGCTAATTATATAAATGCTACACTCCGTTGTTAAAATACACGGTACCTTACGCATTTAAAAAAAACTTGAGAAAGCGAGAATGTTCCTAAAGCAAGGAAAAGAGAAGAAAGCAAGCTCCAACATGACAACTCCCGTATGAGCGTAGACCAATTTCCAATAGGGTACGCTCTATCCATGGAACCAGGAGGAAGTGGAAGAATAACGAATCGTGGCACACAAAAGCTCATCGACCTTTTGCAGCTTTTTCGTCACCACGCTAGGGTCATCCAGGGGTTCAGGTTGCCACTTTAAAGCTTGATTGAAAACCTTGCCCATCGCACGTAGATTTTTGTTTTCCTTCCTCAGATCGAAAGCATCTCTGCGTAAGAACTGCTTCTCCCTTTGCAGATGCTTAAGTTTGGAGGTATAAAAGTCAGCACAATGAGAGCTGCTCTCAACCTCCTTCCTGTCATAAAAACTTTTTTACGCCCATCATAAATTGTCTATGCCAGCTGTTAGCAAAGGAGTGATCTGCCCCCAGGGAATGATCCCCAATGCTGATATTCTGAGTAGACGCATTTTGTCGAGACCCATGACTCGCTAGAGGTAGAGACTCAGGGAGCACATTCAAACACAGTCTCCCATTCTTTGCATTTCACTAGTATGTCTTTGCATTCCGCCTCTAAGTCCTTAACCTGGCGCCGCAGCTCATCCCTTTCTTCATAAAAATCGACAGTAGGATTCGTTTTTATACTCCTCTTTTCTTTAAGGAAGTTTTTTCCTTTTTGCCTTATTCGAGTCTCTAACACACATATTTGTTCATCCAAACGTTGCACCAATCATTTCCCGGACGAGGTAGGTCCGCCACCTACGGTGGTAGGAAAAGTTCCCGGAAAATCTCCCAAACTTAAAGGAAACAATGCACCTCTATCTGCAAGAGAGGGATTGTCTTCAAGTAAATCATTCTGTTTAAATAAGCAGATAAGCTATCTTTGACGATATTATTTCGAACCCTGGAAAAGCACGCAACAAAGAAGAGGTAAAAGCAAATACAATTTACATTCACACGTGCTATTGTCAAAAAAATACATATAGATATAACAAATCATCTTTCCTCGATGTTCTTTTCCTTCATATTACATATTAACTTTGCATGATGAGTTCTAAGTTTCTTTAATATTATCTCCTTATCGTTCCCTAAAAAGTTGAAAGATAACCGAGGATACTTCAGATAAATACTTTTGAGTTCTTTCAGGAAGCGTTCTCTGCTAGACCTAAAAGGGGGCTAGGTGAGGAATTACCTCTTCAGCTTAGAAAAAGAACGAAGGTCACCCTTAAAGATAAAAATAAAAGAAGAGAAGTGAGCATCAAAGACATCATCCCTAGCTCCACGAGAACAAATCATCAAAAGTCAATTGGTGCAGGTAAAGAAAGAATCTAGAGGATGGGTTTTATACCTAGAGAATTGGGGAACCTGGGCACACCGCCTGCTCTCTCTCACCATGTCCTGGAGGATTTACCCCCTCTGCCAAACCATCATTTCCATACAAGCTGTCAACATTACCGAGTTCCTTATGCAAAATCGAGTTTTCACTATCCCTAAGTCATGGACGGTGGAACATTTTTTCAACAAATAGAAGATCCTCGACCTTCGCTTTCCCTCTTTCTGAATCTCTAGTACACTGATTCAAGGTAATTGTACCACTCGAGATTTTGTTCCAAAGGGATGGAGGAAGAGAAGGGTAGCCCATGTCAGGAAACTTGTCACAAAGGTAAACTGAGAGAAGAATCTTCTCATAGCAGTCAAACATCATATCTGGAAAATGCACCTTCAGGAACAAAGAAATCTGATTCCGAGTTTCATGAATTATTCGCTTGGCATCAGAAAGAGTCACCTCCCTTGTTTGTAGTCCCCCCGCGTGTCGCATCATCATATCTGACTGTTCATGCTTAAGGGCCAAAACTTCGGCAGTCAAGGAATTATTGACAACCCATTCCCTCTTAAGAGACTCCATCAACTAACCACGAACCTCTTCATTTCTACTCTTCGCCAAAGATAGATTGTGAACCTTAGACTCCAACACGGCTTTCTCTCTCTGAAGCTCCTCCTTATCCCAGAGTAGAGAGGCGGCTACAGGTCTGGTAACATACCAATCCTTGGCTATCTAAAAAAAGGGGGAAGGAGGGAGTGAGCCAAGACTGATGCAGTGTCAGTCCTTACATCAATAAGATGAACAAAAAAGCCACAATAAAACAGAGATGTGAACCAAGAATTGTCGTTTAGCAAAGTTAAGATAAAACTCAAACCATCCTTCAAGATCAAGTTTCTAAAATCAGAGACATTGATAGATGATAAAGCAGATCTAACAATTATATCAAAGTCTGAAACCTGAAAAGAGGGACCCGTGGGGTTACACAAGTAATGAGAAGAAAGGAAGGGGTCGCACTCCCTTAAATTCGGACCTTCCTGAAAATCAGATCTTAGGAGACCAGCAACATAATCACTTCCAGTAGTCTCTACAGAGGAAGGACAGACATTGTGAAAACTTCCAAGTGAAGGTACAAGAGGGTTTTGCAAAGCCGTCTGTGGGCAACACAACAATTTCACCTTCAGAAGAACGGGAAGCAGAATTTACTTTTTTGAGGTAACGGAAGGAATCACTTTTGAAACCTGGAGCAGATCTCTTCTTAGGAAGGGGTTTGGGGGAAGAAAAGGCCATAAGTGGTGGGAATAAGCTATCTTCAAGAAACATAGAACAAGAAGGGGAAGTTTGTTCTAGAAGACTCCGTTCCAAAGAAGAAGAGACATATCCGGGAAGAAATTTTGAGGGAAATGGACCAGAGTGCTAATAAAAAACAACTAGGATTTCACTTATAACATTGCTCACTTGGATTTCTCTCATCCCAAAACCTTCCTCTGTCAAACAAAACCCAGATTCATCCAGATTGAAATAGCCAATTTGTAATCTCGTGCATGACCCTGGCAGGTGATACCGTAACATAAATGTGTAGTTCAATCTAATTTTTCTTTGAAAGTTATACACAAATACCACATGGGCATACGAACAATTTGAAAATTCATCATCAAATAAGACAATAATTCTAGCTAAAGAAACTGACGTTAGTATGTCGAGTTATCCAACACTTTACAGCCAGTTAAAGCCGAGATCTTAGGGAAAATAACGCAAAAAATTTAGAAGAACGGTAATCTTGTTTTGGTAAAATGCTATGCAGGAAAAGGGAGAAAAAGGATGGGGAAAAAGATCTATCTTACCTCCTAGCTGTCCACCTGAGAAGGAATCAACGGGCTATATCAATACCAGAAAAGCAAGGCCACTGTACGAGGGTAAATGGATGGAGAGTGCGCTCTGTGTCAGAATACAGAGGCAATCTGGATCAGTCAAAAGGGGAGCAATCAACGCTCCCGATCGAAGGAAGGAAGAAGACCCAAAGATAACACCTCAAAGGAAAAACAAAAGTTCGACTTGAAAAGTTGGAAACACCACTTCACTGGGGGGGGGGAGGGGGGGAAGGGCAAATGTTACTACCAAAATCAACATTGAAGAAAGCTAACAGTGAAGGGCTATCAGATGACCAAAAATTCGCAGAAGGCTCAATAGAATGTGGGGCCTAACAATGTGAAGAAAAAGGGGAAGGAAGACATAATCTGAAAAACCGTATCAACTGCGATCTTTTATTCCTCCAAAAGGAGAAAGCCGGGAAGGACTAGAGAGCAAAACTAATAGGACCCCTCCGCCATAGTCAGTCCGATAGGAGTCTCTCGACAGTATGGACCCGATGAAGGGTTCCGCATAAAGAGCCGCTTTGTCTACAACTGAAGAAATTAGAGGCAAAAAATCCGGCAGACAAAGCCCGAGAGGAAGTCTTCAATAATAACATATCCATGCACCGATACATCCAAAGGAGAAAGCTCTAGAAGCAATAAACCAAAGAAGAACGAGGGCTACCCGGAACTGACCATCGGAGCACTTGCCGCATGGACACTGAAAGGACAAAATCAATATAACAAGATTAACGTCCGAAGCCATTACCGAGAATCCAGGCTACCGCAGAAGCCCGACCAAATGGCCAACCGAGACCCAAGCGGACACACAGGCTACCCATACTAATCCGCTTAGTACCGAAACCCATGGCGGTTTCGAGCCGGCGGATATCAACATACGTCATGAGGCCCAGTCCGTCCACGTATTCACGATAAAGCCAAAAACCTACGTCCGAAAGCTCGTGTCTACAAGCCTATGTTTACGAGATACTTTCAGAGATTCAAGTATCGTCCAGGGAACGTGACCGATGCACCGAAAGCGATCAAAGGTCTCGCACCCGAAGCCAAGAATAAAGCGACCGACAAGGACCCCAGCAGGCCCATCGGCCCACCAATGAAAGGAGTCCTGAACCATTATAAATAGGACCCTAGATATCACCCTGAGTGGGGACTTTTCTCACATTTCGTAATCTTGGTAAACAACTTAGAAAATAGCATTAATGGAGAATTCCTCCCTATAATCTCAATGTATATCCATTAAAAGCTCAATAAAAAGGAGATATTCTTATGAGAAAATTACTCTGTAAGTGTGTATTTCTATTTCTCAGTCATAGTTTATTGTCAATTCTGCAGAGGAGCTCAAACTTATGTCCATTACACTCTTGAATGGCAATCGAATATCGTTTATTGAGTTTAGACCCGATCTTGTGAACCTTAGTGATCCTGCACCTTTGAACCTTAGCCTCCCAATCCCTACCAAAGTCGATCAGAGAAGAGGATCGATCCATCCTACTTTCCCTTAAGATCTGTCCCTACTAACTCATTTTCGGTGTAGACAAAAAATATCGCTAACAAATATTAAGTGAAGAATCAAAATTTGATTTTAATGTCTGATTTTGGATGGACACGAGAATATATAAAAATATAAAGCCGAGTTAAGTTTAGAAATGCTATTTTGACTTAAATGAATTTTTATATCGATTTTATTCATTTTATAATGAACATCGAAAAGAATTGATTTCAAAATCTGATATTTTGAAAATATTATTATTTTACTGTTATAATGATATAGAATATTCAGTTTGGATTTAAAATTGAAAATGAAGTTGAAATCATTTTAAAATGAATTTATAAACGATTTATAAAATGTGTTTTAAATGGAAATCGATGATATATATATATTATATATATAATGCTTTGAATAGAATGCGCCACGCAGCGACCGTTCGTGAATTTCAACCATTTACTTCAAGCTGATGTAATGGGAGTCCGACCGTCAGATTCTCCTAAAGTTGGAACCGTCAGGTTCGTATCAAAAAGATCTTTCCAATAAATATAAGAGATTTAAATTTGAACGGTTGGATTTTAATTTATGTCTAAATCAATTTCAGAAAAGGTCGCTATGAATGCAGTTCGGTGGCCATTAGTGGAAACCGACTGTAAGGGCCTTAATAAAATTATTAAAAATATGGAAAAAAATTGTAAAATCATAATAAATGATTTGGAAAGATTTTGGATGAAAAATTCCACGTTTGGAAAGGATAAAAGATATTTTTATCGAAATGAACTAGTTATTAACTAGAATAATAATCCAATGTTTTTAAATAAATTAATTGGATTTGTAAATGGTTTTGATATAGCCAGAATTTTCCAACGTATGAATTGGAAATGATTTAAATGGAACTAACTTCTGAATATTCCGATATTGGATTCCGTAATTATACGGATATTGTTCAGGAATCTGGAAGATACGAATATCGTTATTCACAATACGATATCCGTTAGTTTCAAATTTTGATGTTGAATATAAGACAATATTATTTCTATTCAGAGCCTTGTATTTAATATAAAATTGGATTTGGGGGTTTGTCCTGAATGGCGTCTTTAATAAAACCGTTCATAACCCCATTGAGAAAAGAATAAATCTTTTAATTAAGATAAATGAAGTTTTCCAATTTATAATTATAAATTGGATTGAAATGGAAGATGATTTTGGGTTCAATGTGAACGATGTTTTAAATAACATTTGTTCTTAAAACCCAATTAACAGTGAAGATACGATTTAGAATTTATAAATCTTTTTATTAAGATTTAATGGAAATTTTCCAAGGTAAAGTTTTCCAATTTAATATATTAAATTCGAATTGAATGGAATTCGATTTAGCAATCATCGAGATGAGCTTCTGTGAAGAAAGACTATTACTATATATGGAATTTAAAAGGCTTTGTTGTTATTCTATTTATATTGTTAGTTTGATACGGAAGTTTATATCGATTATATATATTGATCTGTTTTCCGTGAAGATTTGATAGTTAGTGGAAGTTGATTTGGGTTTATTGTGAATTGTGTTTTTAATAACATTGGTTCTTTATCACGGTTAAAGATAAGATTAATTTCTTAAGTTGAATAATCATAAAGTGATGATTTTTGAGATTAAAACCAAGATGGAGTTTTAATGAATCTTTAAGTAGATTAAAGTGAGAATGAGATAATTAAATTTATCGAATTCATGAAATGATCGAGAATGGAGTACTGCCAGTTTTACTCCATGCAATAGTTAAATATTTAATTAGATTTGAACGTGAAATGATAATTAATTTTACCAATAACATAGTGGGTGTTAGATATGGGGTACTACCAGTTTTACTTTATGGGATGAATAGGTTGGGATTGAAATAATAAAAATAAATGATCATTTCGGTAAGATTCGCTAATCCCGACTAGTTGATAAACCTTAATTTGGTTTAAATTGTTAAAAGATAAAATAAAATCTTTTGAAATGGATATCCAAAGGAAGAATAAAGAATAAGTTTAAAAGAATTTATCTTTGATAAAATTTATGGGAACCTTTCCCTAAAGATGTGAATGTTTGAATAAAAGAATATTCTAAATTGGAATGGGGCATATGATGTGTTTTACAGCACTTGATTATTGATAATAAACTACGCGAGTTATTCGAAAAAATCGAGTTTAACCCATTCTGAATGACTGGTATAGCGACTAATGGTCGACGATGAAGACGGTGGTTGAAGACTAGAGATCTTCACATCGTTTGGATGATTACTGATGTATTGATTGTGCTGTACACCCAAGACAAGGTAATAAGTGGTGATCATCCAGACGTACTTGGAGATCGACCGGATATGCGAGGACCTCTATCCTGTATTGGATATATGGGATGAGGAATAAGGTGCCTCCGGTTTCATTCAGACCCAGAACGAACTTGTAAATGGATGTGTGTCTGACATTGGATTTCATTCTATGTTGATTGATTTCTACTAAATCTATATCTGTTTGGTGGCGGAGAATTTATTCTCGTGCTTAACACCCTTTTCTGAGACATACGAGCTTAGAGGTTATATATTGATGTACATCAGTTGTATGGCGTCAATTATCAGTGGGAATGCTGAGATGAAAATGATCATGGCTTTTGTTGAAAAGCAGACTCTTGTGATTGATGATCAAAGCATGGCTTAAAATAGCATAGCTTTGTGTATAGCGTTAATTCGCGAGCTTCACATCCCGGTATGAGTCAGAAACACAATAAGGGACGTAGGGAGTGCATACGTTTCTTTCTAGCTAGAAGTTGTGCCACGGTATGGAGCCCAGACATTTTTACTTATATGGATGATGGATTGAGAGGCACCTCGAATATAGGGCTATATGCTCATAGGTTCGGCGTACTGACCTGTTTGGAGGTCCGATAGGACCGGGAAACGTATTGTTCAAGAATAACTAATCCACTAAAGTAAGTGTGGACCGGCCCTGCAGGATCCAAGGGTTGCCCATAGGTGTGATCCTAGGTCATCTTGCTAGAGGTGATCTGAATCGGTAAGGAGACCATCCCTTGCCTTGACTCATGACGGGAATCCAATTTCCAATACACGACTTTTCGGTTTTAGTTGTAAACCTATGTATGGCAGCATAATATATGGTACCTATGTCGTCTATGATTGATACATTTATATTTGAAGTTGATTTTGACACTATGCACTTATAGTAATATCAAAATGGTTTGTTTTAAACGTAACAAGCATGTTTGGCTATTATAAAGGAAAACTCTATCCTCGGCTTGCGTTGCATTGTGTGATGGGACCTGAGTCTTATAATAGCTTCATTTTCCAAAAAGCATTACGTTGTTTTATTTTAAACAGAGATTCATGTGAAGTAAACCCGTTCCGTGTTATACGGCATGGTTCCATGATTTCCCAACTTTTAAAGTAAAGATTTAATAACTGTTTTAGTTCTCACACTAGTCCCATAACTGACTCGAAGTTTATTGTTTCTATTTAAACTCTGGGTGCCCTTATTTTCCACACAGGTAACTAGTAGTTTTGGTTTTGCAGATATTAATTTTCACTGGATCCTGGATGACAGCTGGAACTATATTCAAAAAGCTTTGTATCCATCTATTTCTTTTAGTTGTCTCAGTTGATTTATTTCCACTGCTATGTATTTTAATCTCTGGTATCTTGTACTCTGATGTAAATTGTTGTAATATTAATGAAATGTTCTATTGTTTGTGTTTTGATGCGTCGTGTTCTCAAAGCACTCCAGGCTCCTCTGTCTCCTCAGGGATTGGGGAAGTCTTGGTAGTT
This sequence comes from Allium sativum, assembly GCA_030737875.1. Lineage (NCBI taxonomy): Eukaryota > Viridiplantae > Streptophyta > Magnoliopsida > Asparagales > Amaryllidaceae > Allium > Allium sativum. Next base: position 193,409,150 of record CM060910.1, on the reverse strand, counting down.
TCATTTTGGTATTGGAGCTTTGGTGTGTAAAGCTACAGAACAAGACACATTAGAACCAAACAAAAGAATTTGTCAGAGATAGGGTTAGTAACATCCTATAAGAATGACTCATTAGAGATAGGGTTAGTAATGCCCTATAATGAGTTGGAAGTGTGTTATTTATGGAAATGAATTTAGTTTTGAAAATTATATCTTAGTATACGCACTTGAATATTTATTTTATTTTGAATTTGGACTATTGAGTATAAGCAGATTTTGTGTATACGTCTCGCGAACGTATATACGAAGTCTCAAATATACTGTATGGAATATAGAATCACACTCTAATTGCCCGGAGATGATTCTGATGATAGCTAGAGCATTATCAGCATTTATGTTCGAGTTTTGAAAGTGGGATATCTATATGTTTCTAATTGACTGGTGTGAGAACCAAACTTAGTTAGAGTTTATTGTTCGTGACTTAGGCATTAAAAATAGAATTTTTGAGTATGTATAAAAGTTATATGATTAAAAAGCTAATCAATTAATTGATTGCTGGTTGTGATGTGTGATTATTAGTTGATTAATAAAAATATTGGACAGATAAAACCCAAATGAGAATGAATGATAAATAAAACCAAACTAAATATAATATAGAGTTGAATAGAAAATTTAGTTCGAATTGGATTTATATATTAGATAGACATGTTCATATACATACATGCTGAGCAGGTTATGGATTTACTGTTGAGTAGAGAAATATATTGCATGCCCTACAAACAAGTGCACCTTAATGAGTTGGTTGTGCAATTTTATTTATTATATAAACTACTATGAGTGCAGTTGGATGCGTTGCTTTGTGTGAGATTATAAACATGCGCCATAGGATTGCAACAAATAAATTATGAACTACGCCACATGGCATACTACATGAAGATAACATATCATATCATATTCCATATAAGCATTTGGTGCTTATATAACGAGGTTTGGATTACCATACAGGCGAGATGCTTGTATGGCGATGACTGAATTACAGGTTGAACATAATACTGATTATGGACTTAATTAAGGAATACATATAACTGTGCTCGGGGCAGGATTTAATAAAAACTCTACATAGGTCTGGAGATGACAATAATTCACGTCTCTCTTGTTGTTAATTAAGATGCATTGATTATTTTATTTCCAACACTGGGGCAAGGTATGAGATTTCGACATTTTTACACGTCTCCTTTGGGAATAGATAGGTCACAAAAATTGTGTATGCTTTTTATTGATTTATTAGGTGCCTAACACGGCCCAATAAATTTTTCAAACCCTCCCCGTACAAAGGAGGTTATGGCGAAATGTTTCGAAAATTTAGGGTGTTAGCCAAATTTTTGAGAAACTAGGAAATTCTTAGAAACTGAAAGGTGAAGAACTCAAGCCTGAATGAAAGTTGAGCTGGTTAGTTAAACAACTTTCAGCTCTGTTCCTTTTCGAGGACGAGAAGATTTTAAGTAGGGGAGATTGTAACAACCCAGAATTTTTGAACCAATTTAATTTTTCTATTTTAGTTATTTTAATGGATTTTGAATATTTAAAATAAATTATTTTAAATAATAACGATTTGAAACTTATTTAAAACGATGTTAGAATGTATAAATTTATTATGAATATAAAACGAGCCTAAAATGGCGCGGTAGTTTGAAAATTCGATTTTTAACTTCAATTGAATGTAAGAATTCAAATTAAATCGGATTTCAGTAAAACAAGAAACGTTGGAATATTTTTCACTGTAATTTTCTAACGAATGTCAGAAACTGAGATTTCACTTAATAAATTGGAAGTTATGTCCAGTTTAAAATTTAGAATAGTCGCTATGGAATTTATATATATTTTAAATAATATATAGCCCTACCAGATCTTCCTTGAATTTGCTTGGTTCTTCTCTATATTCTCATCTCTCTACACTTCCTCATATAATCCTTCCTCCTCCAGCAATAAATCCTTCTTCTATAGTGAATCTAGATTCCTCAATTGTTGGTAGTGGTTCTTCTCAAAAAGGCAGCATGAAGAAAACTAAAGGTAGAAAGAAAAAAATCTAAGAAAGTTAGCGTAGAGGGAAATGAAGACTTTAATGAAGGGAAAGAGTTTAAACTAGAGGATGTAATGCCAATTTCTGGTATTACAAGTAATTCAACAAGACATGCTAGGAGTAATCCAACTTTCATGGTGGACCCTCTCCAATTTAAATAAAGAATTCAATTGGTTTTTGGAATATTCGAGGAGCAAATTTTCCCTCTAAGCAATGTGTGATTAGGTCTTTGATTAAAGATAACTCAATACAGTTGATGTGTCTTTCAGAGACAAAATTGGATGTTGTGTCAACTAATAAAGCTGCTAATTTCATTGCTCCTTATTGGAACTTTGATCACAATCTTTCCAAAGCGCCTTTTGGTTGATTATTAACCTTGTGGAACCCAAATTTCTTCTCATTATCCAAATTTTTTGAATCTGACCAGCTCATTCATTATAGTTGTATTTTCCTGCCTACAAACTCTAAGTTTCTTCTCACTTCTATCTATGCTCAAAACTCTATTTCTCTTCGTCAATCTTTCTATGATCATGTTAAGCATTTGAATCCCACAAATGAGCCTTGGCTTTTAGGAGGCGATTTTAACTACATGTACAGTTGCTCTCATAAATTTGGTGGTTGTCCTTTATCAATTAAATATTTGGCTCCTCTAAACCAAATGATTATATCCTTAAATCCTTTTCCAGTTAAAGAATTTGGCTTTTCTTTTACTTGGACAAATTGTTCAAGGCATGGTCCTCCTACCTTTGCAAACTTGATCATATTTTTGCCAATTCTGCTCTCTATAATTTGTGGTCTAATTCAATTTACTTCACCCTCACTCCACTTTTATTTGATCACAATCCTTTATTGTTCCATTGGGGGTATGATGATTCTATTAACAAGGGTAAGATTTCATTTAAAATTTTCAATTTTTGGTGTAATCACCTGAATTTTTCTAGCATTCTCTTACAGATTTGGAGCTCTCAATATTGCAGTATTCCTATGACTAACCTTCTCCACAAATTGAAGCTGCTTAAAAATCAACTAAGGTCTTGGTCTTCTGCTAATTTTGGTAAAGATGCAAAGAAATCTAATAATATAAGAGCTGAGCTAGAGTATGTACAGTATGAGATTCAAAGGGATCCGTTCGATATGGCTTTGGTTCAAAAAGAGAATGATTTAAGATGCAAGCTTATAGTAGTTTTGGATATGGAAATGCAGGGACTTCATCAAAAAGCTTTTATCAGGTGGGAATTGGAAGATGATAGAAATTCAAAAAAAAAATCACAACTCCATTAAAATTTAGAAGTCTAGAGATTCAATTTTATTAATAAAGGACATGATTGGTTTTATTCAATCTGATGAAGGTATGATTAATAAAGTTTTCATTCAATACTTTCCATCCATTCTAGCCAACCCCTTTTCATCGGTTGATATTAAGCTATTATTCCATTTAAATCTCCCAACCCTACCCCGTGTGCAAGCTGCTAATCTCATTCAAATTATCACTAATCAAGAGGTTAAATAAGCGGTTTTTGATCTTGATTCAAGTAGCTGTGGTGGTCCGGATGGTTTAAACTCTTATTTTCTGCAAAAATGTTGGAATGTTATTGGGGATGATGTTACAAAAGTAGTTCTTTATTTTTTCTTATATAATGAGCTTCCAACCAGTTTGTATGCTACTACAATTGCCCTTATACCTAAAGTACATAATCCATCCTTTGTTTCTGATTTTCGTCCAGTATCCTGTTGTAATGTCATTTATAAGGTCATATCCAAAATTCTTGTAAATAGAATTCAAGAGGTTTTGTCATCCATCATTGCTCCTAATCAGTCAGCCTTCATCAAGGGTAGATTTATCTCTGATAATATTTTGCTTACTCAAGAATTGTTGTATGGTTATATTAGGGTTAACATCTCGCCTAGATGCATGATGAAACTTGACAATTAAAAGACATTAGATTCGGTTGCATGGCATTCAGTTTTAGCAATTTTGGCAAGGATGAATTTCCCGCTTCCTTTTATTGCTTGGATTCATACATTAATTTCTTTACCCTATTATTCAATTGCTAGAAAAGGATGTTTACATGGATATTTTAAAGGGTCAAAAAGTGTGCATCAAGGTGATCCTATATCACCTTACCTGTTTATTATTTCAGTTGAGTTGCTTAATGCTTTGCTGAAGGATCAAGTTTTAAAGAAGAAGTTAGATTTACATCCAAAGTGCAAATGTCCTTTGATTACTCACCTTCTATTTGCCGATGATTTGATTATCTTTACTTAGCCTTATGTTCAAAATATCCAATGTGTTTTGGGTACTCTCCATATTTTTCACTCAATCCTTGGGGTTCAAATAAATCTGACTAAATCACATATATTGGTTGTTGGTCTGTCTGTTGATAGGAAGAAGGACACAATAGAAAGAAATCTGACTAAATCACATATATTGGTTGTTGGTCTGTCTGTTGATAGGAAGAAGGACACAATAGAAATATTAGGTTTTCTTGAACTACCAATGAATTCTTTTTACCTTGGTTTACCTCTTATTAGTTCTCGAATCACTAAGTTAAATTGCATGCCATTATTTGAAAAATCATTGGGAAACTTCAACAATGGCCTGCTTGTAAACTTTCACAAGTAGGAAGACTTGTAATTGTTCAGTCTGTTGCTCTTGCCTTCACAACATATTGGTCTCGTCATTATATATTGCCAGTGAAGCTTGTCCAGATGATAGAATCAACTCTTAATAGATTTTTGTGGCTTGGGGATCCATTTGCAAAGGGTTTAATTCCAGTTTCCTTTTCCAAGTTATTTGAGTCTAAAGAGTATGGTGGACTGGGTATTACAAATTTATCTCTTTGGAATAAGTCAGTTATTTCAACATTCATAGATAAGTTGTTTGCTCCAAACGGTAGTTTGTGATCAGAATGGATTATCAAGAATTTAATTGAGAACAAGCAGTTTTGGACGATGGATGTGCCTCTAAATGCTAGCTGGAGTAGGCGCAATATTTTGAAATTAAGAAGCACATTTTTTCCTTTTATCCAGTGCAATTACAAGTCCATTAAAAAGTTGTCTTTCTAGTTCTCACCATGGGTTAAACCAGGTTTGATTCTGAGCTCCACTGTTGATTTTAAATTGAGGCGTCGATCTGGTATTGCTGAGAATGCTTTAGTCGAAGATTACATTCATGATGGCAAATTAATCCTTCCTTACTCTAGCTCTGGTCTGAAGCATCTGATAGTTTTAAATTTAAGGGTGATAGAAGTATTTTATGGGTGGCAAAACTCATTCTATAAAGCATGTATGCAATTTAATGCAAGGAGAAAAACAGTTTTTCCCATGGTCCAAAAGAATCTGGAATTCTGGTAGCTCTGCAAAGGAGAATCTTCACTTATGGAAGGTCATGGAAAATGTGGTTAATACAAAGGATAAGTTGTACAAAATTGGTATTATGCCTGATAATATTTGTTTATTTTGTAAATCTGCTGAGGAATCGAATACACACTTGTTTTTTGAGTGTAGTTTTTCATTTTTGGTGTGGACGAGGCTTTTGTCCTTTGGTTGTTTTTTACAAGCCTGTAAATAATAGTAAACTCGAATGGTACAACATCTATAAAGCAACCATGTGGAAGAGAGGAAGTACCAAGTCTTTGTTAATGATCTTAAAAACGTTTTCTTATGAGTCATGGTTAGAAAGAAATAGAAGAGTTTTTGGGCGAGGGGAGTATAACGCAAATGAGCTTTTCAATATCATTTTCAGGAAATTGGTGAAGAAGTTTGGATTAGTTTCATGAAGGCAATGGAAATATAGCTGATTATTTTCGATGTTGTATATAAATTTTTTGTATGTCTATTATAAGCTGTATAGTTGTTTGTATTTCTTTAGTTGCGATACTTTTGCAAATAATTTTTTGTTCTTGTAAATATGCAATAAAATTTCTACCTTTCAAAATAATATATAGCCCTTAAAAATAACCATTTCACAGACGACCTCCGTTTTTGATGAAACCACTTTTGTTGGATCCGGAGTGTAAAATTATTATTAGGCTTCAAATTTCATAATTTTTGGAATTAATATGTGAGCGTAGTAAATTTACACGCGTTTGGCAAATTCAGTTTAAATTTAATTGACTAGAAAAGGCCATTTTTCAAACGGCCTCCAAATTCAATGAAATTAGTCTTATTAGGACCGTATCGTCAAAACATAGCTAGATTTATTTTTCTTTAATTTTTGGAGTCAGTATGTGGCCTCAGTAAATTAAAATGTACGTTGGAAATTCAATATTGACCATTATATTAATTTATATTTTAATTTTGACAAAAACTGATCAAAACAATCGAATTGGCTTACGAAACATATCCCATTGTGTCAGGAATGGGGGTATTTAGCTAGGAACGACAGTCGTTGGGTTCGATTTGGAGTTCGTATTAATAAACAGGTATTTTTGGAATTAAATACTATATATATATATATATATATATAAATTTTAAACCCTAATCTTCATTCACATCAGGAGCCGCCGCCTCCAAAAGTGATTAAGGGCTGATATCGTTCAAAACTTCCCATTCAATTTTTGCAAAATCCGTTCAATATTTTCTAATACTCCAAAAACAAAAATCAAAGGGATTTCTGCAAGCTTTAATTCCATATGGCTATGATCAGTTTTTATGGTGTTTTCTGCTCGAATTTCGAGCAGGAAGCTTCCAGGTTCACATGCAATTTGTGGCGCAAAGGGGGCTCGAGTTCCAAGATGCTGTCGGCGGTGGAGGAGCTGCTCAAGGCGGTTCATGTGGCATGGTCCGATGGCGGTCTCGAGCATGGAGGAGGCCGCACTTTTTGACCCTAAGGAGGGGCTTAGTTACGGTTTAAGTCAGCTAAGCATGGAGTTGAATACGAAGAGGAAGACGCGGCTTAATTTTTGAATTAAGGTTAATTAACTTAATTAGTTAATTAATTATTCAAAGTATAATTATTAATGTATTTAACATATAAACAGCCGTAACTTGTTCATACAAAATTAGAATCAGACAAACCCAGATCCATTGGAATCGCGGCGAAGAACACTATGCAATGGAACTAACTAGAACGAAAACGGAGAAAATTGGATTTTCAACTAAATTAAATCGCGTGTTTAATTTAGTTGAAAAATACCATCTTCAGACATCTTCAGACAAAGAATGGCGAAGTGGAAACCAACGTGAGAACTCCTTCTCACTCAATATTTTATCGTGCAGTTATTTTTGGAGTTCAACACACGAAATCACACAAATCGTTGGAATTGGAATTGATGTATGGATACTAGCGACACTTGCATTTCATACTCCGCGGATGACCACTTGTGGCGCCATAAATGGCATTGGGTAGTTGAGTATTTATTTATATGGATTATTGGGTAATCTGTGTATTATGATTGTGATGATTAACATATTAAAATAATGTTAATATTATTGTGGTAGTTGAAATTTAATTATAAATATCTATTTATAATTTAAACGATGAAAATTGTTTAAATAGAAAAATAATTCATACCGAACCAGAATTGGTTTAATTTATTAACCAATGATTTATTTAAATAGACTATTGTTGTTTGAAAACCCCATACGGGTATTGGGATGATATTTGATATACACGAATCCCCATATTTAGTTGTATGTTGATCGATTGATTGACAGACGGTAGTAAGCATTATTTATTTATTTTAATGCTTATACAGTTTTGGAATGCACTCTGAATGATGTTTGAATGTTTAGTGATTATTTATCATTATAGTTGAATATATGCGATGTAAAAAATCCACATAACTAAAATTATATGGCAATTGATTGAGTCACATTCTGATTCAAAATAAGAATGAATATTTTAAAATAATATTTAGTGAAGAATCAAAATATGATTTTGATGTCCAATTTTGGATGAACACGAGAATATATAAAAATACAAAGCGGAGTTAAGTTTAGAAATGCTATATTGACTCGAACGAATTTTTATATAGACTTTATTCATTTTATAATGAATATCGAAAAGATTTGATTTCAATATCTGATATATTGAAAATATTATCATTTTATGTTATAATGATATAGAATATTCAATTTGGATTTAAAATTGAAAAAGAAGTTGAAATCGTTTTAAAATGAATTAATAAAAGATTTATAAAATATGTTTTAAATGGAAATTGACGATATATATATTATATATATAATGGTTTAAATAGAACGCGCCGCGTAGCGACCGTTAGCCAATTTCAACCATTAACTTCAAATTGATGTAACGGGAGATCCGACCGTCGGATTCTCCTAATATCGGAACCGTTGGGATTGCATCAAAAATATCTTTCCAATGAATAAAAGAGATTTAAATTTGAATGGCTGGATTTTGAATTATGTTCGAATCAATTTCAGAAAAGGTCGGTATGAATGCAGTTCGGTGGCCGTTAGTGGAAACCGACTGTAAGGGCCTTAATAAAATTATTAAAGATATGGAAAAATTGTGTAAAATCATAGTAAATGATTTGGAAAGATTTTGGATGAAAAATTCCAGCTTTTGAAAGGATAAAGATATTTTTATCGAATTGAACTTGTTATTAACTAGAATAATAGTCCAATGTTTTAAATAAATAAATTGGATTTGTAAATGGTTTTGGTATAACCAGAATTTTCCAACATATGAATTGGGAAGGATTTAAATGGAAATAATCTTCGGAATATTTCGATATTGGATTCCGTGATTATACGGATATTGTTGAGGAATTTGGAAGATATAGATATAGCTATTCCCAATACGATATCCGTTAGTTTCAGAATTTGATGTTGAATATAAGCCGATATTATTTCTATTCAGAGCCTTGCATTTAATATCAAATTGGATTTGGGGGTTTGTCGTGAATGGCGTCTTTAATAACACCCTTCTTAAACCCCTTTGAGAAAAGAATAAATCTTTTAATTAAGATAAATGAAATTTTCCAATTTATAATTATAAATTGGAATTAAATGGAAGATGATTTTGGGTTCGTTGTGAACAATGTTTTAAATAACATTTGTTCTTAAAACCTAATTAACAGTGAAGATATGATTTGGAATTTATAAATCTTTTTATTAAGATTTAATGCAAATTTTCCAAGGTAAAGTTTTCCAATTTAATATATTAAATTGGCATTGAATGGAATTCGATTTGGTAATCATCGAGATGAGCTTCTATGAAGGAAGATCGTTACAATATATGGAATTAAAAGGCTTTGCCATTATTCCATTCATATTATTAGTCTGATACGGAAACTTATATCGATTATATATATTGATCTGTTTTTCGTGAAGATTCCATAGTTAAATGGAAGTTAATTTGGGTTTATTGTGAACTGTGTTTTTAATAACATTGGTTCTTTAACCCAGTTAATGATAAGATTAATTTCATAAGTTGAATAATCATAAAGTAATGATTTTTGAGATTAAAACCAAGATGGAGTTTTAATGAATCTTTAAGTAGATTAAAATGAGAATGAGATAATTAAATTTATCGAATTCATGAAATGATCGAAAATGGAGTACCGCCAGTATTACTCCATTTGATAGTTTAATCTTTAGTTAGATTTGAGCTGAAATGGTAATTAATTTTACCGATAACACAGTGGGTGTTAGATATGGGGTACTACCAGTTTTGCTCCATGGGATGAATAGGTTGGGATTGGAATAATAAAAGTAAATGGTCACTTCGGTAAGATTCGCTAATCCTGACTAGTTGACAAACCTTAATTTGGTTTAAATTGTTAAAAGATAAAATAAAATCTTTTGAAATGGATATCTAAAGGAAGAATAAAAAGTAAGTTTAAAAGAATTTATCTTTGATAAAATTATTGGGAACCTTTCCCTAAATATGTGAATATTTGAATAAAAGAATATTCTGAATTGGAATGAGGCGTATGATGTGTTTTACAACACTTGATTATTGATTATAAAATACGCGAGTTATTCGGAAAGACTGGGTTTAACTCATTCTGAATATAACTGATACGGCGACTAAAGGTCGTTGATGAAGACGGTGGTTGAAAACCGGAGATCTTTACATCGTTTGGATGATTATAAATGTCTTGATTGGGTTGTACACCCAAGATAAGTTAATAAGTGGTGATCGTCCAGACGTACTTGGAGATCGACCGGATATGCGAGGACCTCACTCCTGTATTGGACATATGGGACGAGGGATAAGGTGCCTCCAGTTTCGTTCAGACCCAGAACGGACTTGTAAATGTATGTGTGTATGATAATGGATTTCATTCTGTGTTGATTGATTTCTATTAATTATACATATATATATATATATATTTGTTTGGTGGCGGAGAATTTATTCTCTGGATTAACACCCTTCTCTGAGACGTACGAGCTTAGAGGTTATATATTGATTGACATCAGTTGTATGGCGCGAATTGTATGTGTGGCGTGCTGAGATGCAAATCATCAAGGCTTTTGTTGAAAAGTAAAGTCTTGTGGTTGATGATCAAACGATGGCTTTAAATAGCATAGCTTTGTGTATAGCATTAATTCGCGAGCTTCACATCCCGGTATGAGTCAGAAACAGGATAAGGGATGCGGGGAGTGCATACATTTCTTTCTAGCTAGAAGTTGTGTCATAGTATGGAGCCCAGACATTTTTACTTATGTGGATGATGGATTGCGAGGCGCCTCAGATATAGGGCTATATGCTCATAGGTTCAATGTAATGACCTGTTTGGAGGTCTGATAGGACCGGGTAACGTATTGTTCAGAAATAACTAATCCACTAAAGTAATTGTGGACCGGCCCTGCTGGATCCAAGGGTTGCCCGTAGGTGTGATCCTGGGTCATCTTGCTAGAGGTGATCTGGGTCGGTAAGGAGACCATCCCTTGCCTCGACTCATGACGAGAATCCAATTTCCAATACACGACTTCTCGGCTTTAGTTGTAAACCTATGTTTGGCGGCATAATATATGGTACCTATGTCATCTATGGTTGATACATTTATATTTGAAGTTGATTTTTACACTATGCACTTATAGTAATATCAGAATGATTTGTTTAAACGTACCAAGCATGTTTGGCTATTATAAGGGAAAACTCTATCCTCCGGCTTGCGTTGCATTGTGTGATGGGACCTGGGTCTTATAATAGCTTCATTTTCCAAAAAGCATTGCGTTGTTCTATTTTAAACAGAGATTCATGTGGAGTAAACTCATTTCGTATTATATGGCGTAGTCCCATGATGTCCCAACTTTTAAAGTAAAGATTTAATAACTGTTTTAGTTCTCATACTAGTCCCATGACTGACTCGGAGTTTATTGTTTCTACTAAACTCTGGGTCCTCTTATTTTTCACATGGGCAGCTAGTAGTTTTGGTTTTGCAGATACTCATCTTCATGGGATCCTAGATTACAGCTGGAGCTATATTCGAAAAGTCTTGTATCCGTCTATTTCTTTTAGTTGTGTCAGCTAATTTATTTCCGCTGCTATGTATTTTAATCTCTGATATCTTGTATTTTGATGTAAATTGTTGTAATAGCAATGAAATGTTCTATTGTTTGTGTTCTGATGCGTCGTATTCTCAAAGCAATCTGGGCTCCTCTATCTCCTCAAGGATCAGGGAAGTCTGTGTTGTTTCAATGATGATAGCATATTTTCTACTTAAAGTGTCGGCAACCACATTGGCTTTTCCAGGTGTGGAGAATATTTGGATCATGATACTAAAAATTTCAACCAACACTATTGTCTCAAACTAAAATCCTTTTGAGTGAACAAGTCCTTTAGGGGTTTGTGGTCTGTGAACAATTCAAAATTTTCCTCTAGCAGATAGTGCATCCAAATCAGTAAAGCAAATATTATGGATAACAACTCCAATTCATGTGTAGGATAATTTTTCTTGTGACGTCATAACTGTTTCTTGCATAGGCTATTACTCTGTCTTCTAGCATAAAAACTGCGCCAACACCTTCCTTGCACTCATCCATATAAACTAATAGCCCTTTATTTCCACTTATAATAGCCAAAACTGGAGCAGAGGTCAATCTTTTCTTTAGCTATTGAAAGGCTTCTCTACACTTTGGGGACCAATCAAATTTTGCGTTCTTCACTATAAACTTGGTCAAAGGAGAAGCTATCTTCGAAAAATCTTGTATGAACTTCCTGTAATAGCCATCCAATCCAAGGAAACCCCGGACTTCCTTTGGTGTTGTAGCCTGTTTCCAGCCTAGAATGGGAGAAATATTCCCTGGGTCTACTGAAATTCCGTTCTCAGATACGATACGACAAAGGAACGTACTTCTTCTTGTTGGAGAATAGAGTTTTGATGAAAACAACCTTAATTGATTATAAAATATATACTAACATCTCTATTTAGAATATATATACATATATGCAGGATTTGTACAGGAATTAATACTTAAGACTGTACAGTTTTAGAGTTTAGAGATTCAGAGTTCAGAAAAGATTCAAGACTCATGAGTAATCAAGAAATCAAGAGTTTAAGAGTTTAAGATATATATAATAATAGAGTTTAGTTTATACGTAAGACTCTGAATAGCACTCCAAGTTCAAATTCAAATTCTTTTTTTCAAATTCTATTTTTCAGAAATCAAATTCCAATTTTAATTAAGTTTTTCTATCCTACTTTTGATTTTAAACTTATGTTTTAAATTCATAAGTTTTTATATATTTATATAATTATATACTTTATATTTATATAGTTTTAAACTTTATAATTTTATAAATATATTTATATAGTTTATATTTATGATTTCATATGATTTGCTACTTTATAACACTTATTTATATTACTATGTTTTAATTCAAGAATTTCCAGAATTAAATGTATAGTAAAAATAATAGAAAAACATTCAAAATTCAAATTTTCAAAAAACTTATGTCGACATACATATATAGGGATGTCGACATACAACTGTCATATTCTCAGTTTTGAAAGGAAGTGTCTTTTCATCATTTGTAACATTCGGAAGCGTTGCAACCTTTCAAATCTTATAAATAGAGGTTGATTTCGAATTTTTTATTCATTTTTCTTCTTCATCATCTTCACCCCTCTTCATCCCATCATTAATAATTCATATTTTAATAATTTCTACACTTCTACTTTGCCGATTTCTATTCTAATTACATAAAACTTATTTTTTTCTCACACTCTACTCATTACTCTCTGAATCAAAGTTTTATTGAGGAATTATAGGGCTGTTGTAATCATTTAGGATTGTTTGGGAAATAGTATGTTCCTTGTTGTCGTGAAATCAAGGAAAGGAAACAGTGTTAATTTTGTAGCTGGGAAATCATGGGTAGTGGAAACGGTGTTAACCTTGTAGCCATGAAATCGAGAGGATTGTACTGAGATTCTAATCCAGTAATAAAACTCTGTCTAGTGTTGCGTGGGATTGGACGTAGGAGCAATCCGAACAAGTATAAAATCTGGTGTGTTCTTTCCTTTTCTACATTTTATTTTTGTTTATTTTTGTGTTTGAGTTTGATTTTGTGTTTGTGATTATCTCTGTGGTGTATTATTCAAATAGTAGATCATATTAGTTTTAGATTTTTTTTAAAATCCTTGAAAACACTATTCACCCCTCTCTGGTGTTAGTTTTGCCTTAAGATCCATTCCCTAATAATAGGCATTAGAGCAAGGTCTTTCAAAAAGTTCATAATCTGATTTTTGAAAATTTTAAATGGTATCCGACACTGGTAGTAATTGTTCTTTTGTAGAGGGTCAGCCCACTATTAGACTACCACTATTAGTGGCAGTAATTACTCATAGTGGGCACGTAGAATGAAAATATATTTACAATCAGTAGGATTAGACAATTGGAATAGTACATAGAATGAGTTTGTTGAACCCACAACTAATTTTCACAATGGACTAATGAACAAAAGGTTGCAGCACTAAACAATTCTAAAGCCATTAATATGTTATTCTGTTCATTAGGTAGGAATGAATTTAATAGAGTGTCAGTCTGTAAAACCGCTTATGAGATTTGGAGAACTTTACAAGTTACTCGTGAAGGAGCCAGTAAAGTTAAACAAACAAAGATATCAATGTTAATTAATCAGTTTGCGTTATTCAAAATGAACGAGAATGAATCTATCTCCGATATGTATTGAAGATTTCAAGAGATAGTGCATTCATTAATAGCACTGGGAAAACCTATTCAAGAGGTGATTAAGTCAGAAAAATATTGAGTTCATTAACTAATGATTAGAAAACATTAGCAATTGAAGAAGCCAATAATGTCAATGAAATAAAGATTGAGGAGTTAATCGAAAATTTAATGTCTTTTGAAGTTCAACTCCTAAAAAGAAAAGAAAATAGATAACTGAAAAGAAATCTGTTGCATTCAAACAACAACAAACGGTTCGGACTCAAGTAGTGAAGACGATGAAGAAACAACCTTAATGATAAGACATTTCAAAAAAATTCTGAAATACAGAAAGAGAAATAATTTTCATGGAAGTTCAGAAAGAAATAATAATCAATGTTATAACTGCAATCAACCGGGTTATACAAAGAGAATGTGTCCATATCCAGATAAAGCTGTTCAACAAACAGATAATAACAATTCATTAAAGAAAGGAAAGAAAGCATACGCAGCAACTCTAGACGATTTAGATTCATCATCAAGTTACGAAGAGCCAGAAAACCGAAAATACCAACATGTGCTACACAACAATTTAGAATTCAGAAAATATCGAAGAAATGGACTTAAAAACCAGGTACGCCTTAAATAATTTTTAATTTTTTTGGTTGAATGGATGCTTTGATTGTTTGCTTTGTTTTGAATTTTAATTTTAAACTTGAAAAATCCAAACTTGAAATTTAAAATTTAAAATTTAAAATTTAAAATTTGAAATTCAAAATAATAATTAACAATAAAATAATTTTTTAGTGTTTACTAGGATTTGTATTTTTTCAGGAAGTAGTTAAACTTGAAATATAAATCGATAATTTAAAACAAAAGTTACAAAGATCATATGTCCTTTGAATATGAGCATGTATGTCGACATACATATGTCTATATGTCGACATATCAGCCTGTAAACTAAAATTCAAAATTTGAATTTCAATCTTTCAAACTTCCCTCCAACTTTTCACCAACTCCCAATGTCTGAAAAGATGTCATTGATTTATAAAAGATTGCGCCTATTCAATTCATAACCATTCAATTTCTATTTATACATCTATTCTCTTTACCTCTCATTCACAATTCAAACTATATTCTTCATATCTATACTCTTCAAAACAAACATTTCAATGGCTTCCTCAAGTCATCTTATAAATTGAAATTAACCAAAACCATCAAAGGTTATCTCCACAATGATAAATAAGCAATCAAAACCTTTGTTGATTATATAGCAAATGCAAAAGTCAATGCGGGTGCTTTCGCCGTCTTTGGAGTATGATCTTATCTTTCTTTTCAATCACAATGAAGTATTGAGCTTGACTGACTCTCAGGATAATGATGAAGTGTGTTACCCGAAGCTTGCCAAAATGTTCTATGCAAATCTTAATCGCGGTTTCTAGGAAGGAAATGAAGACCAATTTTGGAGTAGTGTCAAAGGCACTCAAATTGTTCTAGATTACGAAATCTTGGGAAATATCTTGAATTGCAGAAGCACGGGATCGGATTTTTCGGATTTCAAAATTGATGAAACCGATCTAAAAACTTATCATAACATATTTGAAAGCGATGCTCAAATGAATTTCAAAAATCACTTTTTCCATCCAAAAACTAGAATCATAAACCTCCTCCTTCAACATACCATCACCCTTATTCCGGAAATTTTAACATCCCAACTCTCAAGGTCCAAAGAGCACTCTTTGCTATTATTGGTGGCTATGACATCAACTGGGCTGGCATGATCTTAAAAGAATTCAAGCCCTTGGAAACATCAACAAGAGAAAACACTCTTTATTATGGATTTTATCTAACTCATATTTTCAAATATTTCGGAGTTGATCTTCACAGAGAAGAGTTTGTATCAAGAAAGGTGTTTGCCTTCACAAACATACACTTTATGCAAATTCCGCTCAATTTCAAACCTTATGAGACATTCGAAGACAAACAAGCTCGAATGCAACAAGAATAAGAGCCTATGAAAACTGAAGAAGAAGAAGAAACTTCTTTGGAAAGTGTTGAGTGTCCACTCAACACTAGAACCATTTCCAGAGAGATGTTTGTTCAAAATCAAGTGAAGTTAGTCAAAAATCAAAAGAAGCTCAAAAAGAGCTTTACCAAAATGACTAAGTTCATGAGCAAGATAGGAAGAAAACTTGGAATTTCATCTTCCTCCTCATTATCCATTGAAATCGAGCCTATCTAGTTTAAATTATCTTTGGTATTTGCTTTCAAATCTCGTATTTAGTATGTCATAATTAGTTGGATGTATTTTCTCTTTAAGAATTAATGAATGAAGTTTTATTTATGTTAAATCATCTTTAAGTTATTGTAAAAAAACTTAGAATTAAATATAGTATATATAAGAACAAAAAATTCAAAATTTAAAAAAATTCAAAATTTAAAAAATTTCAAATTTTTTAACTAAGTATGTCGACATACATAGTTGACTATGTCGACAAATAACTACCAGTTTTTTAAAAAAATTCAAAATTTAAATTTAAAGAACTAGCTCATGTCCATTCAAATCCAACGAATTCCAAACCATATTTAAGAATGCTTGTTCCAGAAAAATTCATTATATTATTTCTCCTTCTTCTCTATTCAATTCTTATCAAAACTATGGAAAATCCAATTCATAACTTAAGCGAAAATCTTGAAGAGACATTAAATTCCTTCAAGAACATCCTTTTTATAGTACAACAAAAACAACATCGTCTCGAATTAAGCCAAATAAAGATGTTTGAACAACAAGAGAAGCACTTCGATGCCATCCGTTGGCTAATGTCTTCTCTTTTCATAGATGAAGATAACAATCTCGCTAAGGCACCACCGACAAAAGAAGATGAAAATTGGGAGGTTATCAAGAAGGATTCTATCTTTGGAGAATACGGTTGGGTAAAAGTCCCAAGAAACGTTTGATTGTTTGGTATGATTTGATTGGTTTGATGTGTTTGAATTTGTTTCACTACGCCATAAAGGGCCTAATGCAACGAATTTTCAAGGTGTTGCTAGCCAAAATGTCGTGATAGAAATATTATTTTGGTCCTATTGCAACATTTTATATTCAGTGTTACCTTAGCCATAAAAATGTGTTGCTCTAGATAAATAAGTGTGACACGATGCAATAGTTTGTACAGTGTTGCTATAGCAGACCTTTCCATGTCCTACGTGGCGATCCACACTATTATTAAAAAAATATCTCAGCCGTCCACCCATGCCATCAATCCACATCTCCCTTATTTCAGTTTCCCGTTTTTATTTTTATTCACTCAATTTTTTCTAACCCCCAAAATTTCAAAAATTTTAATCCCTAATTTTCATTTCGTTAACCCCTAAAATTTCAAAATCTTTAATTCCTAATTTTTATTTCGTTAACCCGCAAAATTTCAAAATCTTCGATCCCTGATCTTTGATCTGGGGGGCACACATCTCCAATCGGTCCTTAGCGAAATCTGATATGGGTTTCTAGTGATTCAATCATTGTTTCAAAAATAAAATCGGGGTCAAGGCATTAGCGAAATTGAGTTATTCAGTGTATTCAACTTTCAAATTCCTGCTGGATTTGTTATTACCGCATCTTTTGATCATTCTGCATAAGGTAAGAATTTTATTATTGGATTTAAATAGTTAGATTTGGGGATTTAATTTCGTTTGTGGGTTTGTTGGTACTAACAGCGGCAGTCCTTAAAATGTTGTTGTAAGGATTGGTATCAGTTCGATGATGTTGTAAGGATTTGGGGCTTCAGTTTCATTTGTTATAATGCACATTTCTGTTCATTATTGTCTTCATGTGCTAAGTCTTCTTTGAGTAAACCTGTAAGGAGCATAACATCAACAAGCAGCTCCTAGGCTTCATTTCAAACTTCACCATTTTTCTTTTCAACATGTCCTATACTTTGTGTATTCTCGTCTTGGTTGACATTGTGACTTCCATGTCATGCAATATGGTTGAATTTTTGCTTTAGTAATGCATCAGGTGGTTCAGGTAATACCATTCCATTTCATTCATGACTTTGTGCTCTATTTTATCTTCTATTGTTTGGCAACCAGTCAATTCAATCACTATTTGCACATTTCCATGATCTATAGTCTCAGCAGCAATAGTTTTAAATGATCTGTTCTCTCTAACTACAATACATTCATCTGACTTTGTTGGATTATCAATATCACTCCTATTAATCTTTTTATTACTCAACACTTTCCCATGGTTATTTTCTTCAACAACCAAGACCTTCATCTTTGCAAGACCATTAACTTCATGTTGTGATATAGGAATATCTAACCTATCTACTATACCAGTATGATTTGTTTCAATTTTAATTTTGTTTGTTCATTTGTGGGTTTGTAAGAATACGTTAAAATATGAAAATGGATCTGGGCTGTTAGCAATGGGCCATCCAAAATCACCCAGTTAATACTGATAAATACAATATGCTATTTGTCCATTACCCTGTTTGTTGTTCAAGAGCTTGTGTAATTGTTCTGTCTATCTTCTTGAACATGTGTGTTGTTTAAAAATTAATTCACACACAAAAGTATACATGCATATATTCATATTTACATGTATGCGTATATATATGTAGTTGTTCTGTCCATCTTCGAGTTCAATGACCACTCAATCAATTTCTACTTCAACTTCAACAACAGCGGCGGGAAGTAAGCATTGCCACCACAAAATCCCAGCGAAGATAAGGACTGTGAAGGTAATGTCGAATGCGAGGAAGAAGTTTTTTGGTTGCTCCATGTAGCCTGTAAGTATAAATTAGGCATTTTTGATTGCTTTGTCGATTATCGTATTTTTCAGTGATGTTTTAGTCGAGAATTTAACATATGTGCAAAATGACGATTATGGGTATTTTATGTGGCATGAAGCAGTGTATGAAATCAATAGCAATGCTGAAATGGAAGATACTATTGTTAAATTGATGGAAAAAGAAAATACTATATCACAATTGCTCATGGAAGGAAGACACTTGAAGATAAGCTGCTAAAGCAAAAGCAAAAGAGGGCAAAAGCCAATAAATTTGTGGCTGATATGAAGGTAGAGTTGGTTTTAATGCGCATTAAATGTGGAAAGAATGAGAAAGGTGAAAAAAATTTGTAAGAGTTTTAGTTATGTCCTGGATCATGATTGGGATTGTTCTGTGTATATTTGGCAATGTAGTGCAATGAAATACCATCCAAGTGAAATAGCAAATTTTCATATATTTTTTTATCTTTCGTCTTTTTGATATTGTTGATGATGAATTGTGATGTGTACTGTTGTATGTTTTGAAATGAATTTACGAATCATGTTTTATGCAAATGGTGTATGTGATATTACGCAAATAGCTTTAGTACTACCGTATGTGGTATTATGCAAGTAGCTATAATACTATTGTATGTGGTATTATATAAGTAGCTCACCCAAACAAATTCAGAAATTTAATATCTATAGCAACATTTTTGGATGTTGCTACAGACACCTAAGATGTTTCTAGAGACCTAAATAAGGTTCTACTGTAACAATATTTATTGTGTTGCCTTAGATAGTCAAAATGTTGCCTTTGAGGTCTGTAGCAACGGTGGAAATTGCATCACCCTTAAAACGTTGCATAAGACCTATATCAACATTTTTTGGGCCCGTGTTAACATTTTTTTTGCATTGCATTAGGCCATTTATGGCATAGTGCTTGAACTTATATATTGATTGGATTAGAACCTGTATATTTAAACATATATAAACATTACTTGAATTGGTATGCTTGTATTGATTTGTATATATAACTTAAAATAAGTGTAATTATGGTTTTTTGATTGATTTGTTTCTATACTTAGTATAAATATAGGTGTTTAAACCAAGATTTGTTCAAACACCAAAGGTACGTAAACTGTACTTCACCAAATGGTAAGTAGTAGAAAATGGAGCCATGAATGATAAAAGTAAGTAATAAACACAAGAATTTTATAGTGGTTCGATATAAAATAGATCTACGTCCACTTTGGAAGTGATTTTCATTATCATGAAGAAATTCACAAAGTGCATCGTCTCATACATCTCACTTATATCACTTGTTCACTCTCTTTATAATGATTTTCCATTTTTTACTCTCTTTCTGTTTTAGAACTGCCTTGAATTCGGGAAGGAATGGATTAGATCTTGTGAATTGTGATAGTTACCTTGTAGATCTTCAATCACTTAGGCAGTTAGATGATCTTCCTTGATTCCATCATGGAATTAGCGTTAGATCCGAGCTTTAAAAGAGGAGAAATGGCGGTTGGAAATCACTTGGATTGAACTTGAGTGAGAATTAATGGTATTTGGAGGAGATGTGATCCATTTGATGTTGGAGGAAGACGGGGTGAGCTTGGGAAGCCATCAATGGAGCCTGAGGAGCTTGAGAATGGTGGAAAACTGAAAATGAAAGCCCTTCGAACTGGCAAAAATCAGTCCCTTCAATGGTGGCGAAATGGGGTATTTATAGGAGAAGTTAGTACCAGGTGGCAATTCTGTAATTATGATGTACATGGTATGCGTCGAGCATAAACATTTTTTTACAGAACTGCCACTGAACAGTTGGAGCCAGCTGTGTATAGCTGGCACGACCGACCCAAAAAATGAGTGAGCGACCTACCCATATTTTGGTGAGCGACCCTTGCATGCGCGACCCAAGTAAGAAGTCGACGACCCCTAACCTGCTGTATGCACGACCGCTCCATACATAATTCAACCGCTGACCAATTCTTTAATGAATATATATATAGATAAGCCTGCATTTAGCTGCTACTTCTAGAAGCCACGCACAATAATTAGACCGACCTACGTGGCACTTTATGGCCATTTCATTATATTTCGTAGCCACATTTTCACCTTTATGCTCGCTGATAACTTCATGTGGCTTTCATTTACCACTATTTTATACATGACTTACACGTGTAAAGGCTTTCAGTTCACATATATACGAGCCATCTTCTTATGTACATAGAACTCTATGCTTATTTGAATACACACTCGTCCCTTGAATCATTTCCTGTAGCCAACTCTTTGCTTTATGCATGGTTCATAAAATGGGAATAATTATTACAAGAATTCCATTGCCTTTTTTATATTGCAAATGTAGGATTGACAATTACGGGTTTTCCATCCATTCTCTCTATACTTTTGCCAACTCCATACGGTTGCTCGACCCTTGCCGACTGATCGACCAAGGCACGCTGCTCGACCCAAGCACGTTGCTTCACATATAGGTGCTTGACCTAGAAATGAACAACTCTTAGAATGTGGATTCCTTTACTGCAAAGCTTGGTACTGTTACTCTTTAATTCAGTCTTCGCTGGTGCATACATTCTGCATGCATTGTATATGAAGTTGGAAGTCCCCTGATTTCGATGGTACTCAACCTAGTGCATGACTGATCATCTAACGTTGCTTCATGTGGAATTGGATGCTTTTCCATGTAATAACGTGGCACAACTTGCTTGACTGAACAGTTTGAGAACAATCTATCGAATGGTGAACAACCCTTCATATCAGACGCAGCTCGTCCCATCAGCATGGGTGTTGACTGTCCACGCCCCAAGGTGGTGTCATACTCCTCGCACGCAAAACAGATGTGTGTAACCAGTAATGCCTTGGTGAAGCTGCTCAACCGGGGAAGCTTTTTATGTTCTTGGTGAGGACTGCTCGACTTCAAAGCGGAGCTGTGCTCGACTAGGGGTTGAAGATGGTGCGCGACCGATCCTGTTGTTCTTTGCTCGACCTGCGGGGCAGGATGGTGCTTGAGCGAGTAGCTGTGTTGATGGTGACCGACCCTGGTTATTCTTTAGTTCATGCAAGCAGTTCATGTTATTTGCAGTTCTATTCATGTATGTCCTGTGTCAAGAACTTGCATTTGCTCGCGTGTATATATATTAAAATATAAGCTCAAATATGTTGTGAATCCATGCTAAGATGTCGATCATGGAGTTACCACATTGCTAATACGGTTCCAGCATTAAGCCAGTCTTGCTATTGATCCATTCTTGCACTAATGACATTATATTATAAATATTGCTACCCATATGAGGCACGTCCGATCAATATTTATAGTTACACCGATCAATGTTTTCGTATCAAACTTGATTCTTAAGCCGCATTTTGAATAACGGAGTTAACATTTTCCCCTAGAAGCTTGTATTTTTTACTTGTGAAAAATGCGGGAACTGAATAATGTTAATACGATCTGCGTTGAGTAGCTTTTTGTTTGCTATGGCAAATCATGTTTTGAATTTATATGCTTCATTCCACCTGTTCTGTAATTAAAACAAGTATTTACACAATTTTGGACTTATACTTTTTTGTTGATCGTCCACATCAATAACAAACTAGTTTAATCATAAATTATCATGAATTTTGTAATTGGGATTGAATAACGTATCTATACAGAACTATTTTGTTTAATTATTTATAATTCGTCAAACATTGTCTGTATAAATACGATACTCTAATCTGAACTTACAATGACGCTTGAATTCTGATAATCGATATGTATTTCGAATATAGATTTCAAGCCATGCTCTTTTAATGACTTATATGATTTTTGTATGATGGTTAACGTTTTATGAAACGTCTACCTGTTCAAATAAAAGCTCTGATTTGAGTTCCTGAGGCTAGAGCGACTGCAGTTTTTTGATTGTAAGAGGAATAGACTTTGGTTATTTCTTGTTCTCTTGACAACTTGCTGGAAAGATGCCATTCTGTGCTAACTCAATATATTTTTGATCAAGCGTGCACTTGTTTTGGCATTCATGAATTTGTCGCAAAATTTCCAGGCAAGAGAGAGTTTGATGACTGTCTATTTTTAGACTTGTTGCATTAGCTTAGTTAGATTTAGAAATTTTAATCTGCTTTGACACCATGGATCATCCTGGGATACATAAAATTATGAATCTCTATTTCACGACGACTTCCCCCAGTGCATAATTATTGCTCAATCCCTTTTTTAAATCTCACAATAATATGTGAGATATTTATGGATGGAGCTTTGTAGACGAGGAAGCTTTTGTGTTACAAGATTTTAATTGGGTTTCCCAGGTTGATCCTTATTTGTGTAATGAGTTTATTGTCATATCGTGCATGTCGATTTTTCTGAATTTTCCAAACGCCCCAATTTTGAAAGGCAAGTTCAAGCCAAGTGTATTGGCTTTCTCTGATGAGAATAAATTGGTTTGTTACAATGTTGTGATAGACCCATGGTATTTGTAACACCCCACCTCCGCTAGGGTCACTCACAAAGGGAATGCACTAGCTTTGGTGGAGTATTATCTTGGTAAACATACACAGAAATATTACAAGATAGAACATAAATAAAACAGCGGAAGGAAAACCCAAATTTCATTGCTTTAAAATCTAGTAAGGTCTAAAGCCTTTTACATCAAAATGCTATTAAGTCAATTACATCGAAATCTGTCTTGCAATAGTAAAGAAGCATAAAACCATAGTTATAAATCATTCCCCAATAAAGCAAAGCAAGCCATAGCCAAGAGAAATCCAAGCCGTACATGAAAGAGCTTTGGAGCTTGGTAAGATCCGAACTAAGCTGTATTCCCACCCTGCGAACCTGGGAGGGGGGGAACGGAAGAAAAAGAGGCGAAACAAAACGGGTCAGTCATAAAGACTGAGTAAGTCCTAGTGACTTTCAGCATAAAAACAGGTAAAGAAAACATGGCATGAATAAACTGAAAGTAAACATAAGCATGATGACAAGATAAGCTACAGAAAAGATAACTAAGGATAACCTCATATGGTTTTTGTCAAGTATAACATCGCCAGGTTTCCATTCAAGATAAACTAAGTATAATTTCGCAAGATTTCTATCAAGCATCGCAAGATTTCTCTGCTTTACCATTAAAATATTTCTATGATATCTATTTGCTTTACACCAACCGTACTAGTATCCCAACTCGTGTCAATGTGTTGACTATAAAATGATCCCTTGCCCAACGTCATGAAATGATCCATTACTTGGTCTCACGAAACGATCTATTAATCGATCGGCTCCCTACAAGTCCTATCTCTTTCATGTGTCTGTGTCATACAGCCCTATCACGAATGTAGTCACATGTGCTAGGTCCACCATGGGTGTATCAAGCCCTAGGGTGCCAACCACCGACACGAATCGAGCACGCACAGTGTAAACCTACTGGGGCCCAATGCCTTCTTTTTCAACTCCGGACTACGTGCACGACCGTAGTCCGCCTGAACCTACAATGGCGCGCCAACCCAGCCGTCGTTCTGGTCGCTTACAATCAGCCTAGTAATCGTGCCCCACCCTGCCTAGTTCCAGGGTACCATGATACATCTAGTGGGTTACTGTTGAAAAGGACCGCGTAACTAGGGTTTCCGTCCAGAAGGTTAAGTGTTGTCATTTAAATTCGAGACTTAACCCCATCAGTCTAGCATGTCAAGATGGTTAAGTGTGGTCATTCAAGTTCGTGACTTAACCCGTCTACGTGTCATGTCAACTTGGCTAAGTGTTGTCATTCAAGTTCATGACTTAGCCCTACGAATCATGTGTCAAGTTGGTTAAGTATGTCCAAGCGGTTCGTGAATTAACCCTATCAAGTCATCATGTCAAATTGGTTAAGTATATTCAAGCGGTTCATGACTTAACCCTATCAAGTCATCATGTCAAATTGGTTAAGTATATTCAAGCGGTTCATGACTTAACCCTATCAAGTCATTGTGTCAAATTAGTTAAGTATATTCGAGCGGTTCATTACTTAACCCTATCAAGTCATCGTGTCAAATTGGTTAAGTATATTCAAGCGGTTCGTGACTTAACCCTATCAAGTCATCGTGTCAAACTGGTTAAGTATATTCAAGCGGTTCGTGACTTAACCCTATCAAGTCATCGTGTCAAATTGGTTAAGTATATTCAAGCGGTTCGTGACTTAACCCTATCAAGTCATTAATTCATTTATGCACCCCAACCTCTCACATCAGACCTGTTGTTGTGGTCACTGGATATGCCGGGCAGCTCCAGGCAGAATTACACCACAACTCAGTCTGACCTCAGGTTTTCAAGTGCGATATGACCAACTACCCACATTGGATCCTATTGTTTGCAGTAACTGGATTTGCCGGGCGGTTCCGGGCAGAATTACACTGCAAACTCAACCCAACCTCGAGTTGGCCATTTTCTAGTTCATTCTAAATGTCATGTCCATGTTCAAGTTTCATGTCAAGTTCGTGTCTAGTTTCATGGCGAGTTTCATGTTTTCACTTATGCCTATTATCAAGTTAATGATTCAGATTCATAACCAATTCATGTTTCAAGTTCATAAGCATGTTTATGTGCCTTTTAAATGTCCAATACAAACCAACTAACCAAAACCCAACTTAGGCGCGTTCATATTAAACTTTCTCCAAGTCATAAATTATAATGTATGTTTCTATTCCAAATTTTTCATAATTAACATATGCCCAAGTTCTAGGTTACATGTCAGTTTTACATATGCCCAATTCATACCAAATTTACATATGTTCAATTCATGCCGTTTTACATGTATGCTAATTTTATGCCAATTTACACATCTATCAAAATCCATGCCAAATTACATATGCCAATTTATATATGCCTAATCCTAGACAATTTATATTTATACCAAATTTCATGCCCTTTTACATATGTCAAGATCTAGCCAACATTACATGTATTAAGTTTCATATCCAATAAGCTCAAATCGTGATTCATGATGTAGTTACCCCGAACCATAACCTTTTAATTACAATACAAGCCTGTTGTCCAATCTTTTGATTTGATTTACATGTTACATTACATAGATCCAAATTTACGCCAAATTCCATGCATATAATATTTATGCAATTTCCTCATACTAAGATTATACCAAAATTTACATATCAAGCTCAAACTCGCAAATACAATGATAATATCCAATTTCATGTTGCCAATAATTCCATCATATTCATATAGGCAATAATCCCATAATTCCCCCGTATACATATCGTACGCAAGTCGTGATTTTAGGCCAAGGTCCGAAATTGACCAAGGTTCATCGAAAGAAAATAAATAAGGGAAAGGTAGAATCTTGCATCAAAATAAGATCGGAGAGAAAAACATCATCACAGGCATATTAAGATTACAACAGGCTGAATAGACCATGAACTAGACTTGAGAATAAAGATGAACAAGTCTCAAAACTCAAGGTTCAAGAAGCAACAGAAATAGATCTGAATCGATAAACATACTTAAATCCAATTCCACTTTATTCCATGGCCATATTATAGTTAAATATTTAAATCAGAAAGCAACTAGAACTTACATTGATTGGCTAGGAGAGGACAAATCGATTCGTTGTCGCGTTGAAACGTCTAACTTGATTAATCTTCTGATTTGATTCAATATGGTCTAGGCGTCGTTGCTTGAAGCCTTAATCTCTAGTTTGAATTGAGTTGCTTAGGTTGATGTTGGTTAGCTTCTAGTTTTGATTCCAGCAGAGTAGTGACGCCATTTTTATTTTTATTTAGAACAGAGGCAGAGTAGAAGCAGAATAGAATTGTGTAGAGAAGGCTACGTTTGGGGCTGTTTAAATAGGTTTAGGCAGATGAATCTGGATAGGAATCGGACTAGATACATCAGAAGGAATACTGACCCAAAAATGGGCTCGGGGACCAGGTCGACACCCAAGTTGACTGCGCAGTCGAACTGGTCCTGGGGGTGTCGACTGCCCAGTCGACTCCCTAGTCGACCTGGGTCTGGGTGGGAAATTTCTCGCCCAGTCTGTTCTGCGTTTGAAATTCGAATTTTGAATTCGAATTCGAGCTGTTTTGAACTCTAAAAATTCCTGAAACTTCGGAGGGTCATATCTCCCTCATACGGACTCCGATTCTCGCAAACTCGGACTCGTTTCCAAGCAGAATTTCGAGACGGACGCAATGACGCAATCCGTTTCCCTTGATTCTAATCTTAAAATTTAATTCTGCCTTGATTTATGATTTTAACATGTTTTTAAAATTCGGGTTGTTACATTCTCCCCTCTTTAAAGGATTTCGTCCCTGAAATCTTCAAGTTAAGGAGAATGTGTCCTACCATCCAATCATCCATCTACTCAATCATCAATCACAGGCATCCATAGTCCTTAATAGATTTCTAATACTGTATGAACATATGCAGAAAGTGTGTGTATATGTTCCTTGTCTAATGCAAATGATCAGGCCTGACTGATCTTTCTAATGCAAAGTATGTTAAGTGCCATGAATCCATATGTATGCAAATAATCCTAGTCACGTAAATACTATATGTGTGCACAACCATTCATCCATATGCAACATTCACATGATAACACATTCAAACTCATCCATAAACAAGTATAAACACTCATGCATATGCAATATGGAAAGGTGACTGAGCCGATCTAGTGCCTAATGTGTAAATGCATCCACGAGCAACCACTAGCAACCACTTGCAGCCACTTGCAACCATCAATCATAACATGTCTCAAACACATGTTTACACCCAATTGTTCTTACCTAAAGGTATAACCGAATGATAGAAGCAAGTAAAAATTCTACGCCCATCAAAGCTGGAAATCTACGTCACATATATACTGATCAGGAGAAGAACTCCCTAAGCACCAGCCCCGGAGACCGAAATCAACATCAGGCTGACACCCAAAGAATTACTCAATCAAACCAGTATACGTTTCGAGGAAACTAAGCATGATGGACTCCTTTTAGGTTACAAGGGAATCCCTTCCTAAAACCAACCCGTATCCTATAAAACCCAAAGAGTTTAATCAACCCAACGGACACCCTCAAGCCCCAAAATATATTACTAACAGATGAGTCATACTCCCTATGGGGTTTGCAACAAAAATTTGATTGAGAATAGGACCGAGAGGAAAAAGATAACATGCAAGTAAGCTCTACAGGAAAAGAGGGACCAAGGATATACTCTTAAAAAGAGACATGATGCACGTATCTAGTCTTCAATCTTCTAAGTCGTGTTTCCTTGAGCTTAACTCCATTGTGCTTTGACCGTCTTCAACTTCACAGATTCTTAATTCTTGTTTCCAAAATATGAGTTGGAACTCATTTCACTGTTGCCTCTCATTCCACTTTCACTTATCCTCCTTCTAGTATACTCGGCTCAAACTTAACTACGTACTCATGGTTTCTTGCAAGCTCTCCAAAATTCACTAGTGAATCTTGGATCTCCTTCACTTACTAGGTGGTATTCCACGCAGAAGAACTATCTCTTGAAAATAACAAATATCAACCATGTTGCCAAATGTACTTACTAAGGTGACTTTCTACAACTCATGCATAAGTGAAATGAACCATCCGCCTTAGTGGTGAACACTACTCGAGCGGATCAATAAATGTATCAAGAGATTCTTGGTAACTAATCATGAGAGAACCCTAAAGGTTACACGCGACTTCGAGGGTATTACCGAGGCAAGTCAAGAGTCTAACTACCCTCTTTTCAAAACCGAGAATGTCACCCTTACTGGATAACTACTCCATCGCAAGAATCAACCCATAGCCCAAAACATAAACATAAGCATTACTTCTAAACTCAACACTTAGCATAGACATTATCAAATCCAAACAAATCATGAATACATGAGCTGATTCCCCAACAGGATTTGAGACAAAAAATGGGATCCTCTACTACGCTAGTACTAAGGTGCAGAGACTCAACTATCGAGGCAGAATTAAAAGGATGCGATGTATAAAAACAAAGTTCCCATGGTATGCTAGAAAAGAGAAGCTAAACTTTTAACAGAAACGTTACCACCTCTCTTAGGTATGCTAGTAGTGAAAGCATACAATTGCCCTCTCAATGATCTTGTTCTTTGCCATTGTCCTTGTCCTATGATACTTAACTACATGTCCCTTTTTACTATACTAACGATACTCTTTCTTGTCATGGGTTTTATTATTCTTTCACTTTGGCCTCTTTCCTTTCACCTTTTTCCTCCTTCGTGGATTAAGCCATTTCAACAAGTTTCTCATTATTAGGCTTGTGTTCTTTATGTTCCTACTATCCTTGTATAGCTTGTTGACAAGTCTCTCGAAAGCTACCTCCATCGCACGGCAACCCTACAAAGCTTGAAATAAGATTAGACGCAGATGGAACTACTGCGGCTACATATGGAGGTTGGGCACTTCTTTGCCCTCCGACATATGTTGGATGCCTAGAAAATATGGTGAAAAGAGAGAGAAGAGATTTCAAGAGAGAATCAAAAGATAGTGCATATGGCTTTGGGGAATATGTCTTTTAATCAAAACAAAATTTTCTTGAAAATTTGCTTCTTTGTAAATGTTTTGAAAATAATTTCAGAAGGTCTTAAAAGCTTTTGCCCAGTCTGGTAACCTTCTGCTCTGATACCAAATGTAACACCCCACCTCCACTAGGGTCACTCACAAAGGGAATGCATTAGCTTTGGTGGAGTATTATCTAGGTAAACATACACAGAAATATTACAAGACATAACATAAATAAAACAGCGGAAGGAAAACCCAAATTACATTGCTTTAAAATCTAGTAAGGTCTAAAGACTTTTACATCAAAATGCTATTAAGTCAATTACATCGAAATCTGACTTGCAGTAGTAAAGAAGCATAAAACCATAGTTATAAATCATTCCCCAATAAAGCAAAGCAAGCCATAGCCAAGAGAAATCCAAGCCGTACATGAAAGAGATTTGGAGCTTGGTAAGATCCGAACTAAGCTGTATTCCCACCCTGCGAACCTAGGGGTGGACGGAAGAAAAAGAGGCGAAACAAAACGGGTCAGTCATAAAGACTGAGTAAGTCCTAGTGACTTTCAGCATAAAAACAGGTAAAGATAACATGGCATGAATAAACTGAAAGTAAACATAAACATGATGACAAGATAAGCCACAAAAAAGATAACTAAGAATAACCTCATATGGTTTTTGTCAAGTATAACATCGCCAGGTTTCCATTCAAGATAAACTAAGTATAATTTCGCAAGATTTCTATCAAGCATCGCAAGATTTCTCTGCTTTACTATTAAAATATTTCTATGATATCTATTTGTTATGCACCAACCGTACTAGTATCCCAACTCGTGTCATGTGTTGACTATAAAATGATCCCTTGCCCAATGTCATGAAATATCCATTACTTGCTCTCACGAAATGATCTATTAATCGATCGGCTCCCTACAAGTCCTATCTCGTTCAAGTGTCTATGTCATACGGCACTATCATGAATGTAGTCACCTGTGCTAGGTCCACCATAGGGTGTATCAAGCCCTAGGGTGCCAACCACCGACACGAATCGAGCACGCACAGTGTAAACCTACTGGTGCCCAATGCCTGCTTTTTCAACTCCGGACTATGTGCACGACCGTAGTCCGCCTAAACCTACAACGGCGCACCAACTCAGCCGTCATTCTGGTCGGTTACAATCAGCCCAATAATCGTGCCCCACCCTACCTAGTTCCATGGTACCATGATACATCTAGTGGGTTACTGCTGAAAAGGACCGCGTAACTAGGGTTTCCGTCCAGTAGGTTAAGTGTTGTCATTTAAATTCGAGACTTAACCCCATCAGTCTAGCATGTCAAGTTGGTTAAGTGTGGTCATTCAAGTTCGTGACTTAACCCGTCTTCGTGTCATGTCAACTTGGCTAAGTGTTGTCGTTCAAGTTCATGACTTAGCCCTACGAATCATGTGTCAAGTTGGTTAAGTATGTCCAAGCGGTTCGTGACTTAACCCTATCAAGTCATCGTGTCAAATTGGTTAAGTATATTCAAGCGGTTCATGACTTAACCCTATCAAGTCATCGTGTCAAATTGGTTAAGTATATTCAAGCGGTTCATCACTTAACCCTTTCAAGTCATCGTGTCAAATTGGTTAAGTATATTCAAGCGGTTCATGACTTAACCCTATCAAGTCATCGTGTCAAATTGGTTAAGTATATTCAAGCGGTTCATGACTTAACCCTATCAAGTCATCGTGTCAAATTGGTTAAGTATATTCAAGCGGTTCGTGACTTAACCCTATCAAGTCATCGTGTCAAATTGGTTAAGTATATTCAAGCAGTTCGTGACTTAACCCTATCAAGTCATTAATTCATTTATGCACCCTAACCTCTCACATCAGACCTATTGTTGTGGTCACTGGATATGCCGGGCGGTTCCGGGCAGAATTACACCACAACTCAGTCTGACCTCGGGTTTTCAAGTGCGATATGACCAACTACCCACATTGGATCCTATTGTTTGCAGTAATTGGATTTGTCGGGCGGTTCCGGGCAGAATTACACTGCAAATTCAACCCAACCTCGAGTTGGCCATTTTCTAGTTCATTCTAAATGTCATGTCCATGTTCAAGTTTCATGTCAAGTTCATGTCTAGTTTCATGGCGAGTTTCATGTTTTCACTTATGCCTATTATCAAGTTAATGATTCATATTCATAACTAATTCATGTTTCAAGTTCATAAGCATGTTTACGTGCCTTTTAAATGTCCAATACAAACCAACTAACCAAAACCCAACTTAGGCGTGTTCATATTAAACTTTATCCAAGTCATAAATTATCATATATGTTTCTATTCCAATTTTTTCATAATTAACATATGCCCAAGTTCTAGGTTACATGTCAGTTTTACATATGCCCAATTCATACCAAATTTACATATGTACAATTCATGCTGTTTTACATGTATGCTAATTTTATGCCAATTTACACATCTATCAAGATCCATGCCAAATTACATATGCCAATTTATATATGCCTAATCCTAGACAATTTATATTTTACCAAATTTCATGCCCTTTTACATATGTCAAGATCTAGCCAACATTACATGTATTAAGTTTCATATCCAATAAGCCCAAATCGTGATTCATGATGTAGTTACCCCAAACCATAACCTTTTTATTACAATACAAGCCAGTTGTCCGATCTTTTGATTTGATTTACATGTTACATTACATAGATCCAAATTTACGCCAAATTCCATGCATATAATATTTATGCAATTTCCTCATAACAAGATTATACCAAAATTTACATATCAAGCTCAAACTCGCAAATACAATGATAATATCCAATTTCATGTTGCCAATAATTTCATCATATTCATATAGGCAATAATCCCATAATTCCCCCATATACATATCGTACGCAAGTCGTGATTTTAGGCCAAGGTCCGAAATTGACCAAGGTTCATCGAAAGAAAATAAATAGGGGAAGGTAGAATCTTGCATCAAAATAAGACAGGAAAGAAAAACATCATCACAGGCATATTAATATTACAAAAGGCTGAATAGACCATGAACTGGACATGAGAATAAAGATGAAAAAGTCTCAAAACTCAAGGTTCAAGAAGCAACAGAAATAGATCTGAATCGATAAACATACTTAAATCCAATTCCACTTTATTCCATGGCCATATTATAGTTAAATAATTAAATCGGAAAGCAACTAGAACTTACATTGATTGGCTAAGAGAGGACAAATCGATTCGTTGTTGCGTTGAAATGTCTAACTTGATTAATCTTCTGATTTGATTCAATATAGTCTAGGCGTCGTTGCTTGAAGCCTTAATCTCTAGTTTGAATTGAGTTGCTTAGGTTGATGTTGGTTAGCTTCTAGTTTTGATTCCAGCAGAGCAGCGACGCCATTTTTATTTTTATTTAGAACAGAGGCAGAGTAGAAGCAGAATAGAATTGTGTAGAGAAGGCTACGTTTGGGGCTGTTTAAATGGGTTTAGGCAGATGAATCTGGACAGAAATCGGACTAGATACATCAGAACGAATACTGGCCCAAAAATGGGCTCGGGGACCAGGTCGACACCCAAGTCGACTGCGCAGTCGACCTGGTCCTGGGGGTGTCGACTCCCCAGTCGACCTGGGTCTGGGCGGGAAATTTCCCGCCCAGTCTGTTCTGCGTTTGAAATTCGAATTTTGAATTCGAATTCAAGCTGTTTTGAACTCTAAAAATTCTTGAAACTTCGGAGGGTCATATCTCCCTCATACGGACTCCGATTCTCGCAAACTCGGACTCGTTTCCAAGAAGAATTTCAAGACGGACGCAATGGCGCAACCCGTTTCCCTTGATTCTGATCTTAAAATTTAATTCTGCTTTGATTTATGTTTTTAACATGTTTTTAAAATTCGGGTTGTTACAGTATTTTCCCGGGCATTATTCAACTCTTATATGGTTGTGTTGCCTTCATACCATGGGTCGTCATGAATCGCAAAAGCTCGATGTGATTAGTTTGTTAGGTTTCCTTAATCGTAGTTGACACACTAGAAGCTTTAGCTTTGTCAGTCGGAGCTATTTGAGCTTGCCAACATGTATAAAGTTTCTGAGCTTTGCCAATACAATTGGGTCTCCGACTTTTATTGACTTGTTCAACACTTCTACTTGGAGAATTTTTCATATCTTTGTGCACCCGCTAAGGGAGGTCTTCAAATTTAGTGCCCCGTCTTGGGGAGAATTTATATTTTTCCTCTGCTATGGGAAGACTTTCGTTGCTCAACATTTTGTCGGTCAATTCTGACATTGGAGACTTCATTGGATGTTCCTATTATTGAGAGGTTGTTTATAACCCAATGCTTGTCTTTTCATGTCGACAGAATCAACATTATAGACTTTATTGGGCATTGTTGATTTCTTCTGTGGAAAGATGGACCTTCTGTGTCGGCGCAAAAGTCTTACACATGTAGGATTTTGATTTTCCCTTGCTATGGAGGAATTTTAAATTTACACTTTCTATGAAGGGATTTTATTTTGCCTCTGCCATAGGAGGACTTTTACCCTTGCTATGGAGGGTTCCCTTGCTATGAAGGGACTTTTACCCTTGCTATGGAAGGTGCCCTAGCTATGGAGGGACTTTTATGTTGCCTCTGCTATGGGAGGACTTTTACCCTTGCTATGGAGGGTTCACTTGCTATAAAGGGACTTTTATTTGCCCTAGTTCCATAAGGCAACCTTCAGTTGTTGTAACGACTTGCAAATCCGTACCATTTGAGCTGACTAAATACAATACGCATCCAACCCAATTTGCACGAAAATACGAATAATTAATAGAAAGAAGTTAGAGGATGAGAAATAGAAAGATAGAAAATTAGAATAGAAGAAAATAGATAGAAGATAGAACTAAACAATAATACAGAATCTCACAATCGCAGCGGAATAAAATATAATATATAAATAATCATTTTTGAAATATAAACTTTATTTTCACTTACATACATCATCAGATTACATCTCAAAGATAACACAGCAGAATAAACTCTAAATATCTAATACTGAAGCCTCCTGCTCCTAGCTCCTCCAGAAAATCTTTAAAATCCTGAACTATTGGACTGCCCGTATAACTTTAGGCACCCAAGAGTTTAGGGAAAACATAGAAAATAAACTCTGGGTCAGTGATGGGACTAGTGTGAGTAAACGATTAAAGACAGTTTGATTTTAACTTTCAAAAAAACCTTTTAAAAGAAAAGAAATCGTAAGACCGATCCACACATAAGTACGGATGGTTTTTACCTTACGATAACCCAAAACATTTTGAAAACAATATCTTATTCTGATATTATAATATTGTCTAAATACAAATAAATATCAATCTAGCCGAACGCTTGCATCTCACGCCCCCACATATATGGTATACAATCAAAACCGTGAGTGATTATTGGATAATGGATTTCCAACTATGACAAGGTATGGAACCACTTGTCGATAGTGTATCTCTAGAAAGGAATACATTGGGTTCAAAAGAACGTCTTGCAACCCGGCCCACACATGACCGACCACTCGTTTCTCTTGAGTGTATCAAATATATTGTCACCAACAGTTGGGAGCTACCCACCGTTTCCCGAAAGGGACAACATCGAAAGATTTAAGAAGCAAAAGGAATTTCTCTAGATCGGTGACAATACACCCTAATGAGAGCGACCCACATAGTCATGTTGCCTGCCCGATTTTTGTCATTTCCCGGTTGTGAAGCTTGAGGTTGAACTTACCATTAGATATAACACGTCTTCATTCACTTTGAATTCCACATCGTCAAACCTGCCAAATCAAAAATTGATTTCCCTAAAACCACGGGTAAAAAGCTAAGAGGAACGAATTCCTCTGCCATAAAACATAGTTTTGGAGAGATCAACTTATGCGATCCATATATATACTTTGTCAGACATTCATCCATACAAGTTGTCCTGGAACTGGACAAACCGAAGGCACTACTCTGTAAATAGAATAGCCCTTGCACAAACTCCGTCTACAATAATCTTTGACTTGAAATGTATAAATCGAATCGAAGTGGAATTAAATTCCGGGCTCTTCGAAATGACAACGTAAAAGGTCAAGATTTGATAGTCGGTTATTTAACTATCAAATATAAAATAAAATGAGTAGATTTATTTCCATTGGGTCTGCTAAGCCTTGTTTAAATAATCTTTAATTATTCAAATATTAACTTTGTTTATACTTATCAGAAAACATATGTATTCCTTTTAACTTCGAAAATTATGATAAATCTCCTCTTGAATGTATGTTTCATAGATGAATGCGATATTCAAATCTAACACTCATTTCGAACACAAATTAGTACTGTCTATTGGATAACAATGAAATCGTTCAAGTTGTGGTATTTTAATTATCTCTCAGACCTTGAGTCGAAATTATTCTTATCGTTAAGATTTGTAGAAGTTCGATATTTAAAGTGTTTGACAAACCAGACTTTGTAAGTCTATTTGATTTCAATTCTTAAACCATTTCAAAATAACGTTGTTATTTTGAAACATTTATCTAGTTAATCCGAGTAATTAAAACCAAGGAATTTATCAAATAAATCGACTTAATCCCTTTCTCTTTTGATAATTAAATTACCTTTAACCTTACTTATTTAGAGATAAATAAACTAAAAATATCATCTTGGATAACTTATCACATTTCAACTGCCATGTTTAACTGTACAACTTATCTTACCAAAATCTATTAGTCAAAATATTAATTTGCTTTTAGTAAAACATTTCTACATTTAACAATTATCTCTTAGAAACTATTTCCATCAAATTAATCAAAACAAATTAATTAAATGACCCATTTTCATTTAAACCAGTTGATTAAATTAACTTAAAAACAATCAGATTAATTGATTACAAATAATATTCCTTTTTAAAATTAATTAATAATATAATTAATTTAAAATAATCACTTTTAATTGTTCTTAAAACAATTTATATCCAATTATCAAAACTGGAGTATTTTTCTGAGTTACTATACAGAAAATATAACTTAGCAGTTCCAACGGTAGTAGTTCTTATAACAGATGACATTCAAGTCGTTAACCCAATTTGCACAATTCAATATTATCAACTGAATATCTTAATAACAAATATTAAATGATAAAATATGTGAAACTAGCAGAACTATGTTTATTTCATCTAACAAGGTGTCCAAACAATTCAGTTAATCAAGTATACAGTGGAACAATGTATATTTCCACTAACAGATGTCCATTCAATATATAATTACATTTTTATGAAATTTATTACAACTTAATCAGTTAAATAATTAATTGAACAAATAAATTCTAAATTTATCAAATTATCGTTCATTATTGGTCGTTGGTTTACTCATTAACTTAATTTATCGGCTAAATTCATGTTTGACCAACTTAAATACAATCTTCCTTTAATTACTAAATAAATCGAATTGTTTAAAATTTGATAACTTATATCAGTTATGTGCACGTACTAACGTTACACAGATTCGAGTCTAACCATTCAGATATATTTCCTTGATCTTAACTTTAGTTATATACATATATGTATTTATATATTCAGTTTAAAGTTATAAAAAAAACATTTTCTTTTCTCTTTATTTTATTTAAAAATTGGGTTTAGCCCAGGCCCATGCACTTATACGTTTCATCCACTTACACAATTACTTCCCCATCATTTCTGCCTACTATTTCTTTCCCGGACCTCCTCGCTTCTCTTTTTCTTCTTTCGTTTATGTTTTTCTTTTTCTTTTTATTTTTTATTTTTTTACATACAAATCTGGGCCGAAGCCCATGGCCTAAACCCTGGCCACACACCTACAATGCTACAGCCAACCGCATCTCCGCCTTCTACATTTGCTTTTCTTTCTTTCCATTTATTTCTTGGCAAATTTTATTCCAACCCCCGAAATTAGGTAGTAGCCCCCCTGTAATTTGAAAAAAACAGCAAACCCCAAGTTTTAGTGTGTAGCCCCCCGCTGAATTAAAAAAATTCCAAAAATACCCTTCCACGTAGGTGTTCTACGTGGTTTTTCGAGGTACCTCATAGATACCCTACGTGGTTTCTCAGTGTACCACGCAGTAGCCCTACCTTTCCTTCTTGTTGTTCTGCCATTTAGATGCACAGGGTACACGGAGTACGTGCACACCCACCCCTATGACCATCTCTCTTCTACCACCACCCACACAAAAGCCATTTCATCATTTGAAACCGACCCCACCATCAGACTTCACCCAAACTCCTTTGATCAAAAACTACTGCTTCAGACCCAACCTACAAATAAAGTTCGATCCGAGAATACACCATGTGTCGTCACCCTACTTCACCAGTCATCACCATAACTTGTCCTAAAACCCGTGGTTACCTCCTCTCTCCATCCCCCAGGGTGCAATCACCTGAACCCTTCCCACGGCGGTGTAGTTCCACTCCAAAACCTAAGCTATCTGAAACCCTACTCCGACCTTATTTGCATCGTAAATTCACGAACTAGTCCTTTAAAAATCTTGATGGTATTTTTCCTAGGTTACCCCATTTCTCATGCTCCCCCATGTCGAACTTCATGGCCTTCGATCATCTCAAGTGATCAGAATTGCCAAAAATTCAAATTCTGTCCATCCCTAAATAACTCGCACTTTCCCTCACTAAAAATCCCAAAAATATTATCAAAATTCACGATTTATTCTAATGAACACAACCATATACCTGATACCCAAAAATACTATGATCAATTTTTGAGTTTTAAAACCCTTTCTTTTGTATATTTATTTGTCTGTACATATATACATTCTTATTTGCGATGGGTTTATTTTTAAAATGAGCTATATTATATTTCGAACAATTTCTAGGTTGGATTCAAGCCCTTAATGTCATTAGAATTGGTGTTAGGGGTTTTGTTTAAGGCATTTGTTATTTAAATGAAACAGAGCCGTTAAGTTTTACATGTTACAGGTGTATATATGTATATCTTTGACCCATATTTCCCTTTTTCAGGTTTTCATTTACCTCAGTTGAGAGTCACCTTTTCATCCCATATTCAGATGCCGATCTATATATGTTTCAATGGCAATAGATTTAAAGTGAAAACACAGTTTACTCGCAAATGTTATGCACTGTTACATGCCATCCAGTCCCAGGATTATTTAATGATCACATACCACATTCTAATGTATATCATCATTGTATTTGTCACTCAGTAACATATTTTTTGGGGAAAAAATGGTTTACTCATCCAACCTTGTGCACAGTTTTGGTCATTTAATTTCTAGTTACAAGCTTGATTCCTTTCTGTTTTAGCTAGTATGAATAATTAACTCAGCCTCATCACACATGATAAACAAGGGGATTATACTCACTAATATGCACACTACAGGTTATCAGTTTTAATGTATTTCAGCTTCTATGTTTTCCAGAAAAACATATATACACATGCAACAGAGCTTATTTATAAATGAATAAAACAAGTTGTATTCACCAAGTTCACTGGTCAATGTTACTCAAGTTACATGAATTTTTCTCTACCCTGGTTTCTGACATTTGCCTTTTTTCTTGTTTTTATGGAAACCAAAAGGGCCTAACACACCATATATGTATGCATTACTATCCATATCAATCAGTATGAAAAAGGGGAGAAGTTTACTCACAGGTTCGTCTTGCTCACTAGTTTCATGCATTCATGCTCACAGGTTCTACCCTGTTTTTAGTCATCCCATTCTCTAGTTTTCCCCACAATTGAACACAGTATTTGCTCCAGTCTTCTGCCATTATTTTGCTTTTATGTGTTCACAGCTTTAGTTTTTGTGTGCGTTTAAGATGAAAACCAGTGTATTTATGGATGAACTAAATAGTAAAATACAGACTAACTTGTAGGTTTTTAGGGTTGTAAAAGCTGCTGCTATATTGATTGAAATGAATTGTATTTGGTTATTTCCATCCTAATCTTCTCAGGATTGTTGAAATGCACGGTCATGTGCTTATGTATACACAATATTACTTCGCTCTTAAGTAATGAGTTGTCACAAATCCTATGCTTATGGCTTAGGCTGCCTACAACGTTGATGGAAAGGATGGTACTCTTAAGCCTTGTTCTAGTTTTTCTTGTACGTGTAGGTTAGGCTATAGCTGATTCTTTTCCAATTACTTACGGCAGTGCATAATAAAGTGTATCCATGTACACAAGGCCACGTGCTGTATGTGTTTCGAAGGCTAGGCTTGTATAGGCCGTCACATTCAAATGGATGGAGAGGATCCAAGTGCTATCACTCCTTGATTTTCTTTCAGGCATGGTCAGCTAGAGACACATGTGTGTGTACAAACCTAGGTACCAAAGTGAATTTTACACATCACACTTAGCTTTTTAAGAAATCAAGCTATTAAATGTTTGAGATCTCGTTTACCTCATCACCTAAATGTCATATATACACATAGGTACTTAGATGTGAAGTAAATGGATATATTTATATTTTAAATATTCTCATTTACATGCTTATACAATTCTATACTTATGATTTAAACAAGTTTTAAATGCAAATACAAGGTGTCAAAACAATATTTACCACATATACGAATATAAATATACACATAAGACTTTAAATTATTATTCTAATTTTTCTAGGGTATTAAATCCAATATTATCTATTCTAACAAAGGACTAAAGCAAAAGCAAAATAACAAAGCATCAATTACCATTTTTATAATATATATATATACACACACACACACACACTCTCTCTCTCTCTCTCTTGGAATCTATCCACAATTTATTTGTTAATTATTTAAATCAATTTTTAAAATAATCCACAATAAATTGTATTGAAAAAGCAGTTAAAAATTGGGACGTTACAATCGTCATCTCAGATATGCTTAACTATGGTAAGCGATCGTAGCCAGACTGAGAGGCTCTCTTGATAGAACTTTGCGGGGTTTGCGTCATTCCACAGGGTGAACATTAGTCCTTGTTTGTCGAATACACTTATCCATAGTAGGAGATCACATCTAAACCGAGAGGTTCTTTCGAACATCAGCCGTCGTGTCGGATTCACCTTATTATAGTTGGTGGTTGCATCTAGACTGAGTGGTTATGACCCTTTGGGATTTGCAAGGGTTTGTGTCATTCCCTGGAGCGAACGTCGACCTTCTGCTGGATGCACTTGACTATGGCAAGTGACCGTAGTCGGGCGTGGGCTGCACCTAGGAACTTGCAATCTCTGGCATTGACTTCACATCCACTTGTTGAACTATCCACCGTTTGACTCTTGGCAAATCCTATCGAAGGTGCTGCTTTTAATCGTTACATTTATGCATGAAGATGTTTTTTGCACTCCCCGCTTGAGTTAGTGTTATTGGGGTTTCCCCATTGCATCGGGTTTCGAGGAAGCAAGTGTTTATCGGATAGCCTGTAATAAGGAATTGTCTTTTAGCAAATTTTGAATTATAGAAAATATTGCAAGTAAGAGATTTATTCAGGCATATATGCTTTTAGTCACATAACAAATGTTCAGTGGATCACTTGCAAATTATTACAGACTGTTTACAAGAAGTTTTGAACAGAAAGTAAAACATGAAGTAAAGCATGAAATAAAGCAGTGGTGATGGTGATCGCTTATTCTGAACCATTGAAATTAGAGCACCACTGGTTGGCAGTAGATGATTGGCTTTGGTTTGGTTTGAGAGGGAGTTTGGTCGCTTGATGCCCCTTTCCCCTGGGGAGTCGGAGCAATGTTTGAGGAACGAGGATTTTCACATACTTCTATAGCCTATTTTTACTGATCAGTTCCTCGATAAGGTTTTTCAAGTGTTGGCATTCATATGTGGTATGACCAGGCTGGTCGTAGAACCTACATAACTTTCCTGAGTTCGCCGCTTTATTGCCTACCCTTATCGGATTTGGTTTCGCATATTCTTTCAAATCTTTTGTAGAATGATAGATATTTTCAAGAGTGTCATTTAAAGGCGTTAGCTCTGATGGGTTGACAAAGCGAATCTTCTTATAATCTTTGTTGTTCTTTGCATCGTTGGCGCGCTTTTGCCCTTGAGTATTCTTCTGGTTATACTAAGTACCAGCATTTTTGGGAGCTTCAAGAAGTTGGTTACCCTCAATAATCTGAAGAGGCACAGGATTATTGTCCACTCTTATATACTCCTCGGCCTTTTTATAAAATTTATCAAGAGTGTTTGGTTCTTTCATTTTAATCCATTTGCTGAATTCACTCTTCTCATATATGGTGCCGATTAGAGACATGAGGATTATGCGAGGTTATGGGTTCCTCACCTCGGACAAAGAAACATTGAATCGACTGAGAAATTTTTTAATGGAATCCTCTGGATTCTGCTTTATTACTAAAAATGTTAAAGCATACTTGGCTTTGGTAGCATATAGGCATAACTGCTCCTAAAACTTTTTGGTCAAGTCAGAGAACCGGTCCACCGACTTAGGTAGTAGCTTTGTGAACCATAATGACACAACACCTTCTAAGTAGAGGGGAAATTATAGACATCTCGTCTCAATTGTTGCTTTTGCCGCACTCATATGCCATTCGTATTTGAACAGAAAGTAGTTGGGATCAACAAGGTCGTTGTACGTAGGCAAGGTTGGAGGATTGAATACCTTCGGACACTCTGTTTCTTGATTTCTCTCGGTAAACGGAGTCCTATAAGGAGAGAAATCCCATTCCCTATTATCGTTGTTGAGAGCTTGCTTCTTCTTCATTATTTGTTCTATCATACCCGAGATGTATTCTTCAGTTTTATGCCACTCTACGAAGCAAAGCTCTTTACCAAATGTTCGTCTAGGCATGCGATCCTGGTTAGAGAGCTTAGGTCCTTTACTTTCCCAACGAGGAGGTTCCCCTGTGATGAGGCTGGTAACCCTTCGAGTTTTCATCTCGGAATGATTCTTAGCTTTTGGCATCGAGTCTTCGACATTAGCCTTGTCTTTGTTGCTTAACCATTCATTATCATCTTCCATGTTGTCGTTGTGATTACGGTCAAAAGCGGATGAATTGATATTCTCTTCGAGATCAACATGGACCTTTTGAGGCAATGGATTTGGTCAAGCGTTAAGGATGTCGTCAAGTTTCTCCGAAATAGCTCTGGTAGAGGCATCCATTCGTTGATTCATGTAAGCAATAGCCGCATCCAACTCATTCTTAGCCACATCGGCTCCACCAACCAAGTTTTCACCAACTACTAAATGATTAGTAAGTGGTGTAGCTGCGTTGTTAGCAACGTTGTCGGTTTCTCCAACAGTGTTACTAGCAATCTTCTTACATTTAGTCATGATCTCGGACAAGGCTTTGAATTTCAATGCAAGGCTCTTAAACTTGAGAGAATTGTGAGAGAAGGAAGTAAGAATGTGGCCCCACGGTGGGTGCCAA
Organism: Allium sativum; assembly: GCA_030737875.1. Lineage (NCBI taxonomy): Eukaryota > Viridiplantae > Streptophyta > Magnoliopsida > Asparagales > Amaryllidaceae > Allium > Allium sativum. Next base: position 193,366,340 of record CM060910.1, on the reverse strand, counting down.
ATGTTTAAACCAAGATTGGTACAAACACCAAAGGTACGTAATCCGTACTTCACCAAATGGTAAGTAGTAGAATATGGAGCCACGAAAGATAAAAGTAAGTAAAAACACAAGAATTTTATAGTGGTTCGATCTACAATAGATCTATATCCACTCTGGAAGTGATTTTCAATGAAGAAATTTACAAAGTGCATCGTCTCGTACATCTCACTTATATCACTTATTCACTCTTTTATATTGATTTTCCACTTCTTACTCTCTTTCCGCTTTAGATCTCACTTGAATTCGGGAAGGAATGGATTAGATCTTGTGAACTGTGATAGTTATCTTGTAGATCTTCAATCACTTAGGCACTTAGATGATCTTCCTTGATTACATCATGAAATTATTGTTAGATCCGAGCATTAAAGAGGAGAAATGGCGGTTGGAAATCATTTGGATTGAACTTGAGTAAGAATTAATGGTGTTTGGAGGAGATGTGATCCACTTGATATTGGAGGAAAACGGGGTGAGCTTGGGAAGCCATTAATGGAGCTTAAGGAGCTTGAGAATGGTGGAAAACCGAAAATGACGGCTCTTCGGGGTAGCAAAAATCGGTCCCTCTATTGGTGGTGAAATGGGGTATTTATAGGAGAAGTTAGCACTAGGTAGCAATTCTGTAATTATAATGTATAGGGTAGGGGTCGAGCGTAAACGTATTTACGGAGCTGCCACTGGACAGTTGGAGCCAGTTGTGTACAGTTGGCATGACCGACCCAAAAAATTAGTGAGCGACCGACCCAAAAAATTAGTGAGCGACCGACCCATATTTTGGTGAGCCGCCCTTGCATGCGTGACCCAAATAAGAAGTGCACGACCCCTAACCTGACGTATGCACGATTACTCCATACATAATTCAACTACTGACAAATTCTTTAATGAATATATGTATGGCTGACCCTGCATTTAGCTGCTACTTCTAGAAGCCATGCACAACAATTAGACTGACCCACGTGGCATTTTATGGCCTTTTCACTGTTTTTCTCATTATATTTCGTAGCCACATTTTCACCTTTATGCTCGCTGATAAGTTCATGTGGCTTACATTTACCACTATTTTATTCATAACTTACACATGTAAAGCCTTTTTGTTCACATATATACGAGCTATCTTCTTATATACATAGAACTCTATGCTTATTTGAATACACGATCGACCCTTGTATCATTTCATGTAGCCAACTCTTTGTTTTGTGCATGGTTCATAAAATGGGAATAATTATTACAAGAATGCCATTGCCTTCTGTATTGTGCACATGTGGGATTGACAAATACGGGTTTGCCATCCATTCTTTTTATACTTTTGCCAACTCCATACGTTTGCTCGACCCTTGCAGACTGATCGACCAACCCAGGCACGATGCTTCACATATAGGTGCTTGACCTAGAAATGAACGAATCTTAGAATGTGGACTGCTTTATCGTGAAGCCGGGTACTGTTGCTCTTTAATTCAGTCTTCGCTGGTGCATACATTCTACATGCATTGTATATGAAGTTGGAAGTCTTTTGATTACGATGGTGCTTAACCTAGTGCATGACTGATCAGTCCAACGCTGCTTCATGTGGGATTGGATGCTTGACCACGTAATGACATGGCATAACTTGCTTGACAGAACAGTTTGAGAGCAATCTGTCCAATGGCGAACAACCCTTTATATCTGACATAGCTCGTCCCATCAGCATGGATGCTGAACGTCCACGCCTCAAGGTGGTGTCCGACTCCTCGCACGCGGAAAAGATGTGCGCGACCAGCAATGCCCAGGTGAAGTTGCTCGCTAGAGGATGCTTTTGATGTGCTTGGTGAGGACTTCTCGACTTCAGAGAGGAGATGTGCTCAACCAGGGGTTGAAAATGGTGCTTGACCGATCCTATTGTTCCTTTCTCGACCCACGGGGTAGGATAGTGCTTGAGTGAGTAGCTATGTTGATGGTGACCGACCCTGGTTGTTCTTCAATTCATGCAAGAAGTTCATGTTATTTGCGGTTCTATTCGTGTATGTCCCGTGTCATGAACTTACATTTGTTCATATGTGTGTGTGTATATATATATATATATATATATATATATATATATATAGAGAGAGAGAGAGAGAGAGAGAGAGAGAGAGGAGGTTCCGCTACACCTCTTATATTGCACGTGAACTCTCCCCCTTAATCGCCACCAACCATTTCCCCATTCATTCTCTCTCTTCCCATTTCAATATTATTTCTTCGTGGGAGGAGAGAGAATGAGTGGGGAAATGGGTGGTGGAGATTAAGGGGGAGAGTTCACGTGCAATATAAGATTAAGCAAGTCTTGCTATTGATCCATTCTTGCAGTGGCATTTATTATAAATATTGCTACCCATATGATGCACATCCGATCAATATTTGTAGTCATACCGGTCGATGTTCTCGTATCAAACTTGATTCTTGAGCTGTGTTTGAATAACGGAGTTAATAATAGGCATGAATTTAGGTGGAGTTATTTATATATTTTAGAAATTTAGTATAAATTTAAGATTAGATAATTATAGGATTTAGGGGGAGTATTTTAGAATTCTTTTTGATAATGCCAAGGGGGAGAAATTATAAAATATAGACTTAGTTTAAGTAGAGTATATAGGAATCATATTGACAGGGGGAGTATTAGAAGGATCAACATCAACAGGTATGAACAGGTATGAATATTTTATAAACTAAGCTTGCCATCATCAAAAAGGATGAGATTGTTTGAGAATGGAGTTTTGATGACAACAACCTTAATTGATTATAAAATATATACTAACGTCTTTATCTAGAATGTATATATACACACATATATGCATGATTTGTATACAAGAATTAATACTGAAGACTATACATTTTAGGAGTTTAGAGATTCAAGAGATTCAGAATTTAGAGAAGATTCAAGACTCATGAGTAATCAAGAAATCAAGAGTTCAAGAGTTCAAGATAAATATAATAATAGAGTCTAGTTTATATGTAGGACTCTGAATAGTACTCCAGGTTCAAATTCTATTTTTATTTTTCAAATTCTATTTTCAAAATTCTAATTCTAATTTTAATTAAGTTTTTCTATCTTACTTTTGGTTTAAACTTAAGTTTTAAAGTTTACAAATTTTTATATATTTATATAGTTATATACTTTTATATATTTTATATTTATATAGTTTTAAACTTTATAATTTTATAAATATGTTTATATAGTTTATGTTTATGATTTCATATGATTTTCTACTTTATAACACTTATTTATATTAATATGTTTTATTTTGAGAATTTCCAGAATTATATATGTAGTAAAACACTTGAAAAATATTCAAAATTCAAAATTTCAAAACACTTATGTCGACATACATATATGGGAATGTCGACATACAATTGTCATATTTTCAGTTTTGAAAGGAAGTGTCTGTTCACCATTTATAACATTCCAGAAGAGTAGCAACCTTTAAAATCTTATCAATAGGGGTTGATTTCGAATTTTTTATTCATTATTCTTCTTCATCTTCACCCCTCTTCATCCCACCATTAATATTTCATATTTTATTGATTTCTACATTTCTGTTTTACCGATTTCTATTCTAATTACATAAAACTTCTTCTCTTCTCACTCTCTACTCATCACTCTTTGAATCAAAGTGCTATTGAGGAGTTATAGGGCTATTGTAATCATTTTGGATTGTTTTGGGATGGTTGGGGAAATGGTGTGTTCCTTGCAGCCGTGAAATCTAGGAAAGGAAATAGTGTTAACGTTATAGCTGGGGAATCAAGGATGGTGGAAACAGTGTTAACCTTGTATCTGTGAAATCAAGGGGATTGTACTGAGATTTTGATCTAGTAATAAAACTCTGTCCAGCGTTATATAGGACTGGGCGTAGGAGCAATCTGAACTAGTATGAAGTCCGGTGTGTTCTTTCCTTTTCGCATTTTATTTTTGTTTATTTCTGTGTTTGTGTTTGATTCTGTGTTTGTGATTATCTCTGTGGTGTGTTATTCATATAGTAGATCATATTAGTTTTAGATTTTCTTAAAATCCTTGAAAACACTATTCACCCCCTTCTAGTGTTAGTTTTGTCTTAGGATCCATTCTGCATTTCCTAACACTCTTTCCTAAAAATGACATTTAGAAAATTTTGCCTTTAGCACATTTATTCTGAATATTTCCAAAGCAGTTCTCAGATGCTCTGCATGTTCTTCCTCGGTTTCGAAGTAGGCAAGGAAATTGTCGATGAAAACCATGCAAATTAATTCAACACATCACAAAACACTCTCGTCATTAGATTCACAAAATAGGCGGGGGCATTAGTTAATCCAAAGGACATTACTAACCATTCGTAAAAGGTATCAGGTCCACGAAAAGCAGTCAAATGAATACGTTCTTCAATGATCCTAAGCTGATGAAAAATGGTGTCGAGGTTCATTTTAGAGAAAAATCAGCGCCACTTAATTGATCAAATAGGTCATCTATTTGAGGTAGCAGTATTTATTCTTTAGTTTGTTTATTTAGATCCCTATATCAGCTCACAACCTCAAGGAACCATCAGACTTAGTTACAAATACCACGGCTGACCTCCGACTTGAATGGCTAGGTCGGATAAATCCTTCTCCAGAAGTTCTTGGCTTTATTTATTCAGCTCCTCTCTTTCTCTTGTGGACATTCTACACCTAGGATGGACAGCAGATCTGGCATTGAGTACTAGGTCGATCCTAGACTCGATTTCTCGATGTGGATGGATATTTTTAACTTCTTCGAATACATCCGAAAATTTCCTAATGACAGGTACAGTTTCGATGTTGGTGTTTAAGTAACCCAAGGTATACATCAAGTTATCCCTCTTTGGGCTAGGGTCTTCACACAATATTTTGATAAAATTTCCGATATTTGTTTTTAGCAATTCTTTTCTATCTACACAATCTAGATTTTCTACGTATTTAGTCAACCAATTAATTCCAAGTATAATTTCAAATTCATCAAAATCAAGGGCAAATAGGTTGAAAGGAAATTCATGATGTGAACAAGAGATAGGGACATTCTTGCAATACAAACATAGGCTAGTGGTACATCCTATAGGATTTCTATACATAGGGGTTCATCAACAAATTTAGATTTAAGTTTAATTCTTCTACCATCGGTTTTGAAATGAAACTATGTAAGGCATCAGTTCTGGAAAGAACTCGACCTAGTTTATCATGGATGAAAATATTACCTTGTAAAACTTCCTTCCCTGTCTCTTCCTTAACAAATGAAGGACCTTTGGCAATAACATGTACCTTTGCCACTTCTGCTTTCTTCATAATCGGACAGTCCTTAATCAGATGTCCTAGCGTATGGCAATCGTAGCACTTTCTAACTCTTTGACTTGGCCTGCTTGACTTAATACATTTGTTGTAGTTGGTCCAATAATTCTCTTTTTCCTCGAAATTGAAGCACGTGACATTCTTAAGATGATATACCTTAGCTTGCTTCTTTCCTTTGTTCTAGTCAGGCTTCTTTCCACTGTACTTTCTTTTCTTCCAATTGCTGCTACTGTGGCCTTCATTCTCCTCTGGTGCCTTTTGTTGGTAAGGAGTAGCGAAACTATAACCCATATCGACTAAGTCAATGAATGATTGCTTCGTGTGTCCGGTCATCCTTTTATGGTACTTTTTCTCCTTCCCTTTAATAAACCCCTCATTCTTCTTTAGCGGTGTGTTAATCAATTCTAGTCCATAGCGGGACAACTCATTTAATTTGTTCAAGTACTCCTAAAACGCATATCCCCTTGCTTTAAGTTCATAAACTCCTGATACATCCTGGAAATCCCTACTAAAGGCATGTATCTTTCTTCAAAAACTTCTTTGAGATGATCCCATGAAAAGTCTTCTTCTGATTTCCCTTGAATAGTGGTCTCCCACCAGGGTGCAGCTCTTATTTGTAGTTTCCACGTAGCCAATGTCCTTTTCTGGTTGTCTTCTAAGCTTAAACCTCTGAAATCTTTTCACATTAGTTAATCCATTCTTGGGCCTCCAGAACATCTTATGACCCTTTGAATGGTTTTCCACTAAGACTCATGTAATGGTTATTCAGAACTGGAAGATTCATTTGGGGCTGATCCTGATAAGCAACTTCCTCAACTATTATGATATTGCGACCATTTGTAGTAGTGCTGCTTCTTCCCCTATTTCATTCTTGTCTTCCACTCATTTTCAACTATCCATAAATAGTCTGAAAATGCTATTAAAGAATACAGATGAAATATCTTAGGGAATATCAAACCATTTAGATGTTTCATTGGATTTTACTCATTCTAGGGCATTACCAACCCTATCACTAGTGAGTTATCTAATTAGTCATATCACATAAGCTTTGCATAAACCAAAGAATCGATACCTTGTTGTAACGACCCGGATTTTCAACCTTCGAGAATCGACATTTAATACATCCAAGTATTCAAATGACGAAATTTCAAAGGTCAGAATCTGCAGCGCCTGGGATTATAACACATAAGAAACAATATAATCAAACAGAACAACAACTTCACAAATACAACATCTGGGATTTTACAACAACATCATCATAGTATGTGCATATCTAGGTATACTTACTACTGGATATAAAATGTAACAACGGGAAAACAACTAAGATATACTGGGTGAATACAAAAAGAATCAATCTTCACCTTAAAATTTTCCAAACCACAAAAGCTCCAAAATCCAAAAGAAAGCTCCATAGAAAGCTCCAACTAAGTCTTCCACAAACATTCCAAGATACTCCCACTAAGACCTGACATAAATCTCTAAGATTATCCTATTAGAACCTGACCACTAGGCTACCCATAAGGAAAATTATGGGCACCCAGAGTTTAGGGAAAAACAAATAAACTCCAAGTCAGTAATGGGACTGCTGTAAGAAACTCAATATATTTGTTATGTGCAGTAAAATTCGCAATGCTTTTTGGAAAATGAAGCTACCATAAAGTCTCGCAGCATATACACAATGCAAACGTAGACATGGGCAAGGTTTCTCCATATAATAACCAAAAATGCTTGATATGTGAAACCCATTTGATATTATTATTAGTGTTGAAAATCATTTCGCAAGTAAATGTATCAATCTTAGCCAGCATAATACCCCATCCTATTATGTTGACATATAGTATACAACTAAAATCGTAAGAGTTTGTAGTGGAGAATGGATTTTCAACAAATAAACAGACTAAGGAACTTCCTTATCTAATGGGTACACCTTTAGAGGGATGTCCTGAGACCCAAATAACTCTCAACTAACATAAGGCGGGGTTGTCCCTTAATTGGAAAACTTAGAGCACACCTTACTATGCCATCTCCTGGTCATTATCAACCTTCAACTAGGGCCCCATAACATCAACATCCACATAAGTAATACCTGGGCTTCTTACCATGTTACACATTTTATCTAGAAGGCAATAACCCACCCATAATCTTGCTGCATTTTTTGTATTTTTGTTATTTCCGAGGTGTGAGGCTTGCCGAAGTCTCGATACATAAAGCTACGCTTATTCCGAATCCATGCTTCGATCATTAATAGATTGTTACTTGGTATGCCACATTTTCATTTCATAACATATAATCGATAATCACTAACCTTATAACCTTTGAGCTCGTACGTCTCAAAAAAGGGTGTTTAACTAAGAGAATGTTTTCGCTACCACCAATAAGATGTATGTTCAGTAAAGATCAACTAATACATTACAAAATACAATGTCAGACAAACATTTATACAAGTCTGTTTTGGGTCTGAATGAAGCCGAAGGCGCTTTATTCCTTGTTCAATCAAGAAAGAAGCCCTTAAGTACGTTCAGACCACTAATATAATATAAATAATAAATCTCAAGATGGAAGATTACCACTTGAGACCATCAACGAGCAGTCCTCCCAACGTGAAGGGTTCCGTCTTCAGCACCATCATCAAAATATTCTTATTTTACGCCGTATTAATATTTGGAATGGTTTTCAAACATATGTTCCGATCCAAGACTTCCCAAATAATAAGAACCGTTTTAAACCGATATGGATATATCGGATTCTAGTTAAGTCTCAACCTATCATAACTTTTGACATTTCTATTTATCATTAAAAATCCTTTATTACACATATGAAAAGGTTTCACAAAGTTTGGATGAAAATTATTAAGTTAAAACATTTAGAATCAATTATTAAGCCAAAAGCGTTGCTAAAAGCCTTATTAAACTAGTTTGATGAAAATATTTTTAAAACTTTATAATTTCAATCCAAATAACTTTGAAAACATTTATTATGATTTATATTTAAAAAATTGATATTTTTAAATATATTTATATAACTATTTCAGATAATTTCCGAATTTGGTCACTAAACTGTACTACCACGATTTTTATTGAAAATTCTTTTAGGCATAACTAGAAAATTATACATTGAATTTTGAAAATTCCATTTTTCATTTGAAAACTATTATTATAAGAAAGAAAACGTTTTTCATTTTAGGGAAATCCGATTTAAAATGAACTACCATAGTGCGACAAGCTCTATTCTACACGTGTTTTATATTCACATTAAAAATAATCTAATTTACTTCAAAATAGTTTAGAAAATAATTTAAAACATATATAAGACTATTTCAAAATAATATTTCATAATTTCTGCTTTATATTCAAATATTCATTTGATTAATATTATAATATTATTTAATTATTAAAATATTATTATTTCAAAAAATTGATCTTTTGAAATCCAAACTCTTCGGATCTCAAATTAAAGTTGTATATGCTTTATTTAACAATCGGTTTAACTTACAATAGCTTCTATATAGTCAAAACAAGCTTCAATTTCAAAATCGAAATCAATTTTAATTGATTAAACTTGAACACACCATTTATTGTCAAAACCTTGTTTAATAAAATTCCAACCTTTACAAAAGTTTCTCAAAATCACATCAATTTTATTTCTATCAAATTTTGGACAGAAAATTCCAAATTTCTTTTTTCCACTATATTTGAATGAATAAAATATTCATTTATATAACCAGATAAGCATGAGACTTAACCAATATCCGGATATTTCCATATAAGTGGGTGTAATATATGTAGTACGAACTAATATTACTACTAACAATCATTACAACATTCATAGCATACATTCATCCATCACATAGCATGTATATCACAGTATATATGTATAAGCATTTGGTAATTAACGCTTACACTATGTTTAATAGTTAATTAACCATAAATTCACATCCATCAGCCTAACATACATAATAAACAAATACAAGCGTAGAGTTTCTCATTGAGGGTTCCACTCCACCAATCTTTGCTATAGGTCTGTCTAGCTATACTAGATTGCTACGAACTGACCTTTGTCTTCACCGATGATTTTAACAATATTATTATCATTAAACAAATATATTTTTATTGAAAGAGGATGCTCGGCCTATGTGGGTTGGTGGCCTAGGGAGGCGGCTTGGAGGAGTGGGCTTGATGGTGCTTTAGGGCGCAATGAAGATGGGATAAGGTGGCATGAGGAGGTGGACTAGGACGATGGGCTTAGTGGTGGTATGTTGGCCAAGGTGGGGCCGAGTTTGGCCGGCGTTGGTGGGTGTTTAGGGAGGGAGGAGGTGGTAGGTTGGAGAGTGGGAGGAGGAACTAGGCTCGGGTTTTTGGGCGGTGAGGAGAGGATGTTGTTTAGATTTTTAGGAGGGAAGAGGTGCCAAGGGAGACGAACTAAGAAGGAGGGAAGAGGGAAAAGAAGGGAGGGAGGAGGAGAATTAGGCTAAGAAGCCATGGATACTAAGGTGAAGAAGTAGGAAAAGAGAGTGGAATGGAATGAGGAATAAGGAGGGTGTATGGTGCCTTATATAGGAAATAAAGGAGGCTAAAATGGTAAAAGGAAACTCACAAACTATGGACTCTAAAACAAAACAATGGACTATGGTATTCTACTTACCACTCTGTAACACTATTGTTACACTTCGAAAGTGTCTCAAGGTGGTGGTGCCTATAACGTTGCTAAATATCAATGTACAAGCTATTGTTTATAATCAAAAGCTAGTATATTTTGTCAATATACTTCCCAGTTATATTTTGTAATTCTAAAGAACTAATTTTTATTTATTCAAAATAAATCAAAGTTTACCTATTTAAATTACAATTTCAACTAAACAAAATATTTAGCTAGTCGAAATTTCTATGACATCATCCTTTTGAGTTCCAGGTGAAGAAGTGGTTTACCTTCTAACACTTGCTGTATTGCTCATCGCGCTCTCAGTTGTTGGATGAAGGGAGCATCCATGTTCTAACCCCGGATAATCGGGATCATATTCGGTGACAACATGAGTTGGAACGGACGGACTGCCATCAAAAACCAGTGGAAAAATTTGCTATTGTTGGCAACAACCATCTTCAAATGCATGAACGACTGCCACACTATCAACAATAAGGGCATTCCCCTTAGCAGCAGGAAGTTGTTCTGCCTTCTCTGCTTTGGCATCCTTTTTCAGTAATGCCCTGCCTTTTGATAACACCCGACACTCTTCTTCCGTTAAATATTGAACCATCAGCACTGCCACATGGCCGCCTCCACCTCCTTTATTCTAGACTTATATTCCACCAGCTACTCTCAAGCTCGAGCCAATTTGCGAGCATAATCTTCGACCCACGAAATCCAGCGCAATCGAAGTGTTTTGACCTAGAGGCCCCACACCACTGGCTCTTGCTTGGCCTCTACTCCCTCCTTAGCCTCCTCCACTTCGGCCTTATGTTTCGCCGACTGTTCTTGAAATTCGGCCTTTACACTTTCCTTCTAACCCAACACCTTTCAGTTCGAAGCCTCAGCGGCTTCCTTATCTTTCTTCGCCAGCTCGAGCTCCACACGAATTAAATCTAGAAGATTTATGAGCTTGTAATTCTCCTTAATAAGGCATTTTGCTCGTTCTCCTCTCATATCCTCCCATTTTCCTGTTTCAGAGACTCGTTGTTATAGCAGAGTTGATGTACTTCCTCACTTTCCTTCACCACTCGAGCATTCTCTTCAGTGCAATCTTTATTATCCTTCTCGATCGTTGTCGCCTCGGCTGAGAATGAAGCCAGTGTGTCTTTGTATGATTCCCGAGCCTGGACCATCTCTGCTTTAACTCTCTCAAAGTCCCTCTTCATCCTGTTTATTTCGAAAATAGAAAGTTAGCACATAAATGTGTTACTCGAATACATAGAAATGGACACAAATTGAAGTATTTTTTTAACTCATTTCGGCCTCCTAGTTCTTGTGGCTCTCCCCCTCCCCCCAACTTCAACCTCAATCTATAACCCCTGGATCACTTCTTTCTTATAGAAAATCAGATCGATAGCCTCCTTGCATACTTATAAATCTCCTAGTATTGATGGTAAACATTATATACCTTTGACCATGTATCCTCGTCAACATCCAGCGAAATCTGATGTAAGTCGAACATCCACAGAACTAATCGAAATAGAAGCCCTAGAAATACTTCTTGAATATCTCCTTCTTTTCCTCGTTGCTAAGATCTGGGATCATCGACATGTCAGGCAGTGTCAGACCCCTCTTCTTCACATCCCTCTTTCCGACTCCTAATGCTCTGGCTATCTTCTCTTTACCAGTAGTTATGGCCACTGACACTGCTGGTGGGACATAAGGAGGAAGTGTAGATGCCAGTTACCTTCTGCTCACTGCCTCAGATCTCTTTTCTTCTCCGGTTGGTTGAATTCTTGGTAGTGGAGTAATTAAGCGACGAGGCTGGTCCTGGTGTTGCTGACTATTATCATGGTTGTACGATCATAGGGGTTGCAATTGCAAATCCTCGCTCTTTTTAAAAGGCTTATGGTTCCACCCTTCGGTCGTCGATGAATCTCGAATCCCTGATTTCGGTCTGTATCGCCGTCTTGAGCCATTGCACTTGCACGTAGCAAATTTTGAGTCAAAGTCGAACATGGCTCACACACAAATAGATGTTGTGTTATGCAATGCTTATAATGGTGTCCTAAGTGCTCCCTCTACAGACCAGGTGATAGCTTACTTGAAGAGGTAACCACCCTAACGCTCAGCAAAAGGCTCTCGACATTTACGTCGATAAACCAGAAAGTGGAAGTCTCAATTGGAATTATATCCAAGCCTAAGAACTGGTGCTCGACTTCTATTGACGTGGTGGTCTCAGAGGTCACAGCTGGAGAAGTTGCCATGAAACCTTTTCCCTACCTCGCCTCCTCTTCGAGGGATGGGATGGAAGTAGGCATTGACTCATCTCCTCCAGCATATTCCTCCACATCATTGTCGTCATGACTACTAACTTCTCCTTTAACTCCTGCAATTCTCTCATCAACTAGGGGCACGGTAGGGTGCAAAATAAGGGGCAGTTTATCCTGCAGACCCGAAGTAGCAACTCCTCCCTCATCTTCCGCCTTATCATCTTCTTCATCACCATTCAGGCGATAAGTCGAATAGCCCTCCACCGACAGCAAGCTAGACAAATGAAGGAGGCAATGTGTTAGAAAAGAATGGGCATCACAAAACTCAGCTTGAACCTCCCCCATCGCGGAAAGATGCTCGAAGTAACATCATCTCTCCGAATCCGAGGGATACCTATTACATCAATACCTTAAGTCAGTCTAGAGATTACAATTCGATTAACTTAAGACACAATGTAAGAACAGACTACGTACGTCCAGCAAGCCATCTCCTCGCAAATCCCCAAGGGTATCAAACATTAAATCAACCGTGTTTAGAATACTTAGCTTGTTCCATGCCTTTAAGATGAAACGAGTAATGGCTCACGCCTCCATGTAAACAAGTGAAGGCACATCTGTAGCTTTCTTCTTCATGGAGAAAAGAAATCGAATGAGCCATTCGATGAGCTATTCAGACGACACTACAAAAAAACTGCATATAGCAGCGGCAGAATCCGCTTCTAATCTGCCGCTATTTTGGCTTTAGCGACGGATTTCCTGCATAACATGATTATCGGTAAAAACCATGACGGTAATTGTGTCAGATTTCGCGATGGACTTTAGCATCATTTTTCCGATAGTTTTCCGTCATTTTACTAATTATATAATAAAAACAAAAGTTTTTTGTTAATTCAATCTTGATTTATATACCAACTATTTAACGACGGAAAATTAATTTATAATAAAATATTATTTAATAAAGGAGTGGGTAATCCCTCACTAATTGGCAAGGGATTAGCGACGGAAATTAAAATGAGGAAAACTTAACCTCGCTTTTCTTGTTCGTAATTCGTCAATATTCCCCTTCTGATTTACATATATATATACACACAATATATATATATACACACACATGCATATATAATTACAACATATCATTTAATTAAGATATACAAATAAAAATTAGCATATCATTCAATACATATATTTTAAGTCATTACAAGCATCCATCTCAAAACATTCAGACTTTTCTCATTCAACGACTAAAATATGAGCCAACAACAAACCAAACGATGCAAAAAGATAACAATCATGTGCAGATACAACCAATACCACTCAGCTTGTTAACAAAAAGCATCAAACAAACAAATAATTACAAATAAATGTTCAATACTCCCATTCATTACCATAAACACCGAACAAACATCTACATAAAGCCTACCATACTCTACTCAATGTAGATAAGCAATCCAAACCATGTCAAACACATACAAAAAGCTACAACAGTAACAAAATATAACATTAACTCAAGTATAAAAAGATGGATGATTCCGCGTCAACCACTAAAAACAAGTATGCTTACTGTGGAGTGGTTAATTTCTACATGTATTGTACATGTGTGTGGATGAATATTTGGTTCCACTACTTCAATTACTTTGTTTTGCATATCTGCTTGTTTCCTCCACATCCTGTGCCTAAGCCTACCATAATCTTCTCAAAGTCGATTTCTTCTTAGATATGTATGCAGAACAATATCACGGTCAAAATATTAACATAAAACTACAAAATAATAAATACTGAAGGCAAAACAGATAATTGACAGTGCCTTGTATGTGCATCTCCTAAGCTGTTTGTATACACTTTTGAGTTTCAATAGAAATGAAGTTCTCAGTTACATCCAATACGCAGACACTGAAAATACACCAATATATACTGCATGAACTCAAATGATACATGTTAATTTCATACAGTACCTAACAATACCATGCAGTTCCTAATTGACAACAGATGTTCATACACACTTTTGAGTTTCTTATATGTCAATTCAGGCATGAAGGGAGAGGAAGTTTCAATCATGAACAGGGTTCCGTTGAGAACATACAGATACTTACATTTAACTAAACAATAATATACTCACTTAGTCAACTTGCACATAATAAGTAATCCAAATTCATTTCAAGTCTTTCACTATCCAAAGCTATCTCAACAGTCACTGTACATCGAAACTAAGAGAAAAAACAGCAGGATTCATTTTCACCACAAACATTTCATGTGATTATATCATATGTTTAGCGCTTTACATTCATAGATCAAAATAAAAACCAGTTATTTCTCACATCATAAATCAGTATATGATAGCTACTTTGTAAGGCACATAGTTGTGATAGTTCGTCAGTGAAAAATAGTTTTTTTCAAATGAAATTTAAGTATACCTTAGTAATGATATTGGTTTGATAAAGCATATGCTCTTTCTGAAGAAATAATTGTAAAAAAACAGTCCACCCATATTCAATGAGCTTGTTATTCCTCTGCAAAATAAAAATAAGCAAGCATTAGCAATTAGAAAGCTCTAATAGATAATCGAATTTTCTACACAGCTTTATGAAATCTACAATATTTCAGTAAATGTTTGCAATATGCTTATTTATATACTATGCAATATTTGAGAAATATAATCGGTTACCTTACTTAAGCAGGTCATCTTTTACAGATAAACTTCAGTAATTGTGCCATTTTTTTTCATTGAAGCGTGGTTTGAGAAATTGCTGTATGTCGTTGGCATGTGAAAGGCATATGACCAATTATGGTATTCAGCCGGTACTGAATCAAGGTAGCAATACATCCTAAATATTATACTATTTTACCTTCAAACCGAGTACATTAGTATAATTGTAATTCCTTATCCTTGTACAATTGTAATTTTTGTGGCAAGCTCTTCAGTCCCTTCGCAATCTTCTGTATCTTTCGCCTATGTTGACATTTGCAATTATCCTATCTTCTGCTGCACCGCCTGTACAAACGACAAATAACAAATGATAAGGATCATGTCCACTTTTGTGAAAATGTTCTATCTGATCAAAGGGATGTCGGGCTGCCCGAGCCAAAATAAAAATCATTGTGATAGTTGTCATAGCCTAATTGAACGAGTGTTATTAAAAATCTTGAAACAATATAAAAACTGGTTTATGTTAGTTCTATCAACATAGCACATTAGACATACATGTATCATATAGCTTGAATGTAGAGGAGGACCACTTATTAACTGGAGAATAGGAATGTGTTCATTAAATTTGTTAAAATGATTGAATGGGTAAAGTACGACCGTAAGAAGAACTACAGTAAGCAATATTCGCAGTTGATGCCAACCCAGATATCATCATAATGTTGTACGTCATACTTGTAATTATCACGCTAACATAGAAAAGATAAATCAAGTCTAGGCAGGAAACATTTGGGAACATTTATTGCATGCCTTCTGCCAATTTACTGTGAAAACCCGTAACTTCCCCGGTGAGGAAAGCGCGGATAGTTCGAGAACAAGCCACAACAAAACGTAGACGAAAGAACATTTCATTGTATATTACAACAATGCACCAGAATACAAGAATATACAGAGTATAAATGAATATTACACAGAAATATCAGAGATTTAAATTACATTTAAATACATCGCAGCGGAAAATAATACAATACACAACTAGAAGAGATATACAGATACAAAGCTTTCCGGATATCATTCCAGCTGTAAACCAGGATCCTGTGGATATAAATCTGCAAAACCAAAACTACTAGCTGCCCGTGTGGAAAATAGGGGCACCCAGAGTTTAGGTTAAAACAATAAACTCCAGGTCAGTCATGTGACTGGTGTGAGAACTTAAACAGTTATTTATCTTTATTTTCAAAGTTAGGTAAATCAAGGGACCACGCCGTATAACACGGAACCGGTTTCCTCCCAAGAACACCAGTGCCAAGAACAACAACGCAATGCTAAATAAAGAAAAATGAAGCTATTATAAGATCTAGGTCCCATCACACAATGCAACGCAAGCCGAAGGATACGGTTTTTACCTTATAATAGCCAAGAATGCTTGATTCGTTTAAAACAAATCTTTTGATACTATTATAAGTGCATATTGTATAAAATATCTTCAAATCATAAGTATCAATCATAGACGGCATAAGCGCCCCATCCCACTATGTCGCCGTACTAGGCTCTACAAATAAAACCGAAATACACGTATTGGAAATTGGATTTCCATCATGGTGGCTCCTGATTCGAAAGATCGATCGCGTAATGCAATTCACCACGGCTTACGTCCCAACAAGAGAAAACACCGTCTGCACATCCGCACATTTGGGACCAGAGTATCACCGCGGCTTACGTCCCAGCGAGAGAAAACACCGCTTACTCTATATATCCCTGAGCACTAAGCTCATCTCGGTCGACCGAATCCACGACACCACTAAGGTGCCCATCCACTAAAAAGCATACTGATCAAACCACCAGTTTACCACCATACCGGGGTGTGAGGCTCGCGAATCAACGCTATACACAAACCCATGCTATATTAAAGCTGGGCTTTGATCATCATCCACCAAACTTTGCTTTTCAACAAAAGTCTGGATCACTGCATCTCAGCATGCCACACTATCAATCCATAACGTACCACTGATATCTGCCAATATATAACCTCTGAGCTCGTATGTCTCAGAGAAGGGCGTTAAGCAAGAGAATAAATTCTCCGCCGCCAAACAGATATATATTTAGCAGAGATCAACGAATACAATATAAAGGAATACAATGTCAGACACACCATCCATTTACAAGTTCGTTCTGGGTCTCAACGAAACCGGAGGCACTTTCCTCGCATATCCATCCATCTCCAAGTACTTCTGGATGACCACCAACTATTTCCATCCTCTTGGGTGTACATCCCAATCAGGATCGTCAGTAATTATCCCAACGATGTGAAGACTTCCGGTCTTCAACCACCGTCTTCATCTTCGACATATCGTCGAATCGGTTATTCAGAATGGGTATAAACCCGGCCTTTCCGAACAACCTGCGTATATTAAAAATAAATGTTACACAAACACAACATACGCCTCATTCCAATTCATTAGTTACTAACCGTAAATCAGTAAGAGAGCAATTCCCCAAATATTAACCCCGAAGGCCGAAACTAACATCAGATCAATATCCAGGAAACCATTCTTCTTAACTAACCTTCAGCTAGTTTCTAAATTTCAATTCTTAGGGAAAGGTTCCCATTAATTTTATCCAAGATAAATTATTTAAAATTTATCCTTTAATCTTCCTTTGGATGTCATTTCAAACCAAATTATGGTTTTCCAAACTAGTCGAGATTAGCGAACCATACCGCAGTAATTATTTAATTTATTTCCCAATCCCAACCTATTCATCCCATGAAGCGAACTGGTAATACTCCATATTTAACACCACAGTGTTATCGGTAAAATTAATTACCATTTCACGTTCAAATCTGATTAAAGATTTAACTATCGCTTTGGAGCAAAACGGGTGATACTCCATTCTCGCTCATTTTCTAAAGCTGATAATTTAAATTATCAATCCACATTTCAATTTAATTGAAGATTCATTAAAACTCTTTTTACTGGGTTAAAGAACTAGTGTCATTTAAAACACAGTTCACGATAAACCCAAATCACATTCTATTTATTATCGGGTTAAAGAACTAGTGTTATTTAAAACACAGTTCATGATAAACCCATGAATTAATTCTATTTAAACCCATTTCAAATCCAATTTATTTATTTAAAAATAAATGGGTTTTAAATTTCAGTTCAAAACTAGTTCATTTCGATAAAAATCTATTTTTATCTTTTCAAATATGGAGTTTTTCATCCTAATTTTTCCCAAATCATTTCTTATGATCTTACACTAATTATTACTATTTTTATAATTTTATCAAGGCCCGTACAGTCGATTTCCATCAACGGCCATCGAACTGCACTTACAACGACCTTTTCCAAATTTGATTTGGACATATCTCCAAATCCAACCGTTAGATTTCAAATTTCTAATATTCGTTAGAAAGCTCTTTTCGATACGAACCCAACGGTTACGGTTTTAGGAGAATCCGACGGTCGGATCTCCCGTAATATCCGTTCGAAGTCAATGGTCGAAATTTACGAACTGCCGCGGCGCGGCGCGTTCTATTCAGGCCATTATATATATTATATATATTATACATATTTCGTCGATTTCCTTTTTAAAACGAATTTTATAAATCATTTCAAATTTGTTTCAAAAACAATTTCAACCTTTATTTCAAATTCAAATCAAAATTGAATTTTCCCTTATAAATTCTTTCTACATTCACTTCTATTTGATTTCAATTCTATTTCAATTCGTTTTCAATTGAATTCAATTCAATTCAGATTTGTTTTCTATCCGATTCAATTCAAATTCGTTTTCTATTCAATTCAAATTCGTTTTCTATTCAATTCTATTCGAATTCAGTTTCCTATTCAATTCTATTCGAATTCGTTTTCTATTCAATTCAATTCGAATTCAGTTTCCTATTCAATTCTATTCGAATTCGTTTTCTATTCAATTCAATTCGAATTCAGTTTCCTATTCAATTCTATTTGAATTCAGTTTCTTATTCAATTCTATCCGAATTCAGTTTCCTATTCAATTCTATTCGAATTCGTTTTCTATTCAATTCAAATTCGTTTTCTATTCAATTCTATTCGAATTCAGTTTGAATTCAATTCTTTTCAAAATATCAGATTTTGAAATCACTTTCGATATTCATTATAAAATGAAGAAAATCGATATAAATATCGTTCACGTCAAAATGGCGTCAATCTAATCAACACGGCTTCATATATTTTTGTTTTCAAATATTCTATTTCAAATATTTCTTTTCAAATATTTCTATTTCAAATATTGCTATTTCAAATATTGCTATTTCAAATATCCTATTTCAAATATTGCTATTTCAAATATTGCTATTTCAAATATTTCTATTTCAAATATTGCTATTTCAAATATTTCTATTTAAATATTTCTTTTCAAATATTGCTATTTCAAATATTTCTATTTCAAATATTGCTATTTAAAATATTGAATAAAGCCCAATCAATTACCATATAATGTTAATTATATGGATTTTTCTACAACACATGTATACAATAACAACGATGAATAATCAACCATCATCCAAAGTGCATTCTACACTGTATAAGCATCGAATATAAATATTTAACGCTTATAACAGTCTGTCAATCAATCGATCGACATACAACTAACTATTGGGATTAGTGTATGCTACATATCATCCCAATACCTGTGTGGGGTTTCAAACAATCAAACACAGATTTTATTTGTGTAGTGGGGCGATGTGTAAAATTTATCGTCCCAATCAATATCAGTCAAATGTGTGTATATAAACAAATCGTCCGATTTGTTTATTTTTATTTCCTTTCATATATACGTTAAAAATTCTATTTTTAACTATAAAATATTTTCCACTATAAAATATTTTATTTCGTTTCACATCACATCACACAATCAACTACACATCAAAATCAAACAAGTATACAAGTCGTCCATGGTCTGTGGACGATGGGTGTCGGGTGCTACTAAACACCGTCTACATCCTAGTATATAATTATAATTAGAAAAGTAAATTCAAAGTGAGAAGTTCTCACTCTTTCGCTAAACTGAATGACGCAATTCTTCATGGGTAGGAAATCTTCACCGTGCTTTTCTTTTGTCTATTTCGTTGCCCGTATTCACTACCTATATAAAAATTACATTTTTACTTTGCTATTCAATATATAAAAATCGAATTTTTACTTCGCTATTCAATATATAAAAATCGAATTTTTACTATGCTATCCAATATATAAAAATCGAATTTTTACTTCGCTATTCAATATATAAAAATCGAATTTTTACTATGCTATTCAATATATAAAAATCGATTTTTTACTATGCTATTCAATATATAAAAATCATATTTTTACTATGCTATTAAATATATAAAAATCATATTTTTATTCTTTTAAAAATCTTGTCTTCTCTAGTTCAAAAATCAAATGGTTATGTAAGGAAAAATCATTTCTTATATTCTAATGTTATACGAGTAAGAATTATATTTTTAACTTTCCTTGCTTAAATAAAAATCATACTTTTCTAAATCAGTTTTCTTATAATAAATAAAATCAGTTTTAATCGAAGAAAATAAACAGGAAAAACTCACATTGCACGTTTGAAAAAAATAGGGCTTGGTGCTGAGTTCGTCGGAGTGGTGGAAGGGGTGCACCGGAGCTGCTGACGGCGGGTCCAGGCTTCAGGCAGAGGCGGCCAGATTCGGGTGGCGGTGGGGTTGACTTCGGCCTTGGGGTCTGAAAAGGGCTGTCGCGGGTTTCGATGTGGGGGTTCGCGGTTGGAGGCGCCGGAGGGAGGAGAGCCTCGCCGGTGGTGGCGCGATGATGGGGGCCGGGAGTGAGTGGCGCGCAGTCGACGAAGATGGGGGGGGGGGGGGGGGGGGCGATGAGTTCGTGATGTCGGGTTTTTTCTATTTTACTTTTTCTAGATCTGAACGAAGTATGAGGAGAGAGAGATTAAGGGAGAATTATATAATATTTATTTTATTTTAATTTAATATCCACTTGAGGTTGACTTTTAATTCGAACTCAGAATTAAGCCCACTGACTGTCACCCCTAGCGTATTACCCCCATTCCAAACACAATGGGATATGTATCGTAAGCTGATTCGACTGTTTCGATCAGTTTCCGTTCAAATTAAAATATAAATCAGTATATTCAATTCTGAACGTACATTTCAATTTACTGGGGTCACATACGGACACCGAAAATTCCAGAAAAATATTTTCTTGCTTCGTATTGACGATACGGTCCTAACAAAACTAATTTCATCGAATTCTGAGACAGTTGGAAAAATGGCCATTTTCCAGTCGATTAAAATCAACTGAAACTTGTCAAACGCGTATTCCTTTGCCACGCTCACATATTGATTCGGAAAATTATGAAATTTGGAATCTAGCAATAACTTGACATCACAGACCCAACAAAAGTGGTTTCGTCGAAATCCGAGGTCGTTTGCAAAATGTCCATTTTTAAGGGCCTGAATTCCATAGCGACTATTCAGAATTTTCAACTGGACATATCTTTTGATTCCCGCTATGAAATTTCAATTTTTAGGATTCGTTGGAAAGGTAGTCACAATTAGATCCCATTATTTTTGGTTTCACTAAAATCCGGTTTATTTTGCACCCGGTACATTCATTTGAAGTTTGAAATCGAATTATCGAACTACCGCGCCATTTTCAATTCCATTTATGATTATATATAATTATTTATATTCTAACGACGACGTATATAATATATACGTTATATTCTATTCAAAATAAATTTCTCGTTGATATTATTTAAAATAATTCATTTTAAATATTCAAAATTCGCTAAAATTGCCAAAATAAATTTTTTAAACTGGCCCAGATTTTCGGGTTGTTACAATCTCCCCCACTTAAAACTTTTCGTCCCTGAAAAGGAACAAAGTCGAAAGTGGTTTGATCAATCAACTCTACGTTCGGTCTGGCTTCCATTCTTCAACTTTTCAGTTTCTGAGAATTTCCAAATTCTTCAAAAATTTGGCTAACACCCTAAATTTTCGAAAAATTTCGCCATAACCTCCCCTGCACCGGGAGCCACGGGAAAATCCCGAAATTGCCATATAGGCCTTCTGATCTCAAAAAGAAAAAGAAAAAGCCAAGCGGCTAGCCAATCGGCTCATAAAATCATCATCACCCAAACAAAACAGTAAATTATAGTAAATATGTACCTATTTGTCGGGCAAACAAATTTTATTCTTCTGCTCTAGCCTCTTTGCTATGACATGTTCAATGTAAGTACAAGTATATGCAAGCAAATGCGACACATTTTCAATACAACTCACCTTTTGGTACCATTTGACTAAATGGTTCAAATTTTAATTAATCCAACAATAATCAAACAACACAACCATCAATCAATTAGTTGATTATCATTTCAAATTCATAACTTTGATACATAGTCAAAAATCAGATTTTTGATGCCAAATCACAACAATAGGCCCTATCTAATTTTGGTTCTCACACCAGTCAATAGGAAATATATAGATATCACACGTTCGTCACTTGAACATAAATTTTGATGATGATGCATCAATCATCAGAATTCTCTCCAGGCGACTAGAAGGTGATTCTATATCTACCCAATATATCAAAACTTCGAATACACGCGGATCAGACGTATACGCAAAATCTACATATACTGGATTGTCCACATCAATATAAATAAATAACCAAATACGAATAATTGATTATATTTCAAAACAAGATTTGTTTTCATTTTCAAAAATATACTCTTTACACTCGTTCTAGGATACTACTGATCCCATCTCTAACGAGTCATTCTCGTTGGATATTACTAATCCAATTTCTGATGAATTCTTTCATATGGTTCTAATGTTTCTTGTTCTCTGAGCTTTGTAAACCAAAGCTCTGATACCAACTGTGAAAACCCGTAACTTCCCCGGTGAGGAAAGCGCGGATAGTTCGAGAACAAGCCACAACAAAACGTAGACGAAAGAACATTTCATTGTATATTACAACAATGCACCAGAATACAAGAATATACAGAGTATAAATGAATATTACACAGAAATATCAGAGATTTAAATTACATTTAAATGCATCGCAGAGGAAAATAATACAATACACAACTAGAAGAGATATACAGATACAAAGCTTTCCGGATATCATTCCAGCTGTAAACCAGGATCCTGTGGATATAAATCTGCAAAACCAAAACTACTAGCTGCCCGTGTGGAAAATAGGGGCACCCAGAGTTTAGGTTAAAACAATAAACTCCAGGTCAGTCATGTGACTGGTGTGAGAACTAAAACAGTTATTTATCTTTATTTTCAAAGTTAGGTAAATCAAGGGACCACGCCGTATAACACGGAACGGGTTTCCTCCCAAGAACACCAGTGCATAAAACAACAACGCAATGCTAAATAAAGAAAAATGAAGCTATTATAAGACCCAGGTCCCATCACACAATGCAACGTAAGCCGGAGGATAGGGTTTTTACCTTATAATAGCCAAGAATGCTTGATACGTTTAAAACAAATCTTTTGATACTATTATAAGTGCATATTGTATAAAAATATCTTCAAATCATAAGTATCAATCATATACGGCATAAGCGCCCCATCCCACTATGTCGCCATACTAGGCTCTACAAATAAAACCGAAAAACACGTATTGGAAATTGGATTTCCATCATGGTGGCTCCTGATTCGAAAGATCGATCGCGTAATGCAATTCACCACGGCTTACGTCCCAACAAGAGAAAACACCGTCTGCACATCCGCACATTTGGGACCAGAGTATCACCGCAGCTTACGTCCCAGCGAGAGAAAACACCGCTTACTCTATATATCCCTGAGCACTAAGCTCATCTCGGTCGACCGAATCCACGACACCACTAAGGTGCCCATCCACTAAAAAGCATACTGATCAAACCACCAGTTTACCACCATACAAGGTTTTTAGGCTCGCGAATCAACGCTATACACAAAGCCATGCTATATTAAAGCTGCGCTTTGATCATCATCCACCAAACTTTGTTTTTCAATAAAAGTCTGGATCACTGCATCTCAGCATGCCACACTATCAATCCATATCGTACCACTGATTTCTGCCAATATATAACCTCTGAGCTCGTATGTCTCAGAGAAGGGCGTTAAGCAAGAGAATAAATTCTCCGCCGCCAAACAGATATATATTTAGCAGAGATCAACGAATACAATATAAAGGAATACAATGTCAGACACACCATCCATTTACAAGTTCGTTCTGGGTCTCAACGAAACCGGAGGCACTTTCCTCGCATATCCATCCATCTCCAAGTACGTCTGGACGACCACCAACTATTTCCATCCTCTTGGGTGTACAGCCCAATCAGGATCGTCAGTAATTATCCCAACGATGTGAAGACTTCCGGTCTTCAACCACCGTCTTCATCTTCGACATATCGTCGAATCGGTTATTCAGAATGGGTATAAACCCGGCCTTTCTGAACAACCTGCGTACATTAAAAATAAATGTTACACAAACACAACATACGCCTCATTCCAATTCATTAGTTACTAACCGTAAATCAGTAAGAGAGCAATTCCCCAAATATTAACCCCGAAGGCCGAAACCAACATCAGATCAATATCCAGGAAACCATTCTTCTTAACTAACCTTCAGCTAGTTTCTAAATTTCAATTCTTAGGGAAAGGTTCCCATTAATTTTATCCAAGATAAATTCTTTAAAATTTATCCTTTAATCTTCCTTTGGATGTCATTTCAAACCAAATTATGGTTTTCCAAACTAGTCGAGATTAGCGAACCATACCGCAGTAATTATTTAATTTATTTCCCAATCCCAACCTATTCATCCCATGAAGCAAAACTGGTAATACTCCATATTTAACACCACAGTGTTATCGGTAAAATTAATTACCATTTCACGTTCAAATCTGATTAAAGATTTAACTATCGCTTTGGAGCAAAACGGGTGATACTCCATTCTCGCTCATTTTCTAAAGCTGATAATTTAAATTATCAATCCACATTTCAATTTAATTGAAGATTCATTAAAACTCTTTTTACTGGGTTAAAGAACTAGTGTCATTTAAAACACAGTTCACGATAAACCCAAATCACATTCTATTTATTATCGGGTTAAAGAACTAGTGTTATTTAAAACACAGTTCACGATAAACCCATGAATCAATTCTATTTAAACCCATTTCAAATCCAATTTATTTATTTAAAAATAAATGGGTTTTAAATTTCAGTTCAAAACTAGTTCATTTCGATAAAAATCTATTTTTATCTTTTCAAATATAGAGTTTTTCATCCCAATTTTTCCCAAATCATTTCTTATGATTTTACACTAATTATTACTATTTTTGATAATTTTATCAAGGCACGTACAGTCGATTTCCATCAACGGCCATCGAACTGCACTTACAACGACCTTTTCCAAATTTGATTTGGACGTATCTCCAAATCCAACCTTTAGATTTCAAATTTCTAATATTCGTTAGAAAGCTCTTTTCGATACGAACCCAATGGTTCCGGTTTTAGGAGAATCTGACGGTCGGATCTCCCGTAATATCCGTTCGAAGTCAATGGTCGAAATTTACGAACTGCCGCGGCGCGGCGCGTTCTATTCAGGCCATTATATATATAATGTATATATATTATATATATTTCGTCGATTTCCTTTTTAAAAAGAATTTTATAAATCATTTCAAATTTGTTTCAAAAACAATTTCAACCTTTATTTCAAATTCAAATCAAAATTGAATTTCCCCTTATAAATTCTTTCTACATTCACTTCTATTTGATTTCAATTCAAATCGATTTCAATTCTATTTCAATTGAATTCAATTCAATTCAGATTTGTTTTCTATCCGATTCAATTCAAATTCGTTTTCTATTCAATTCAAATTCATTTTTTATTCAATTCTATTCGAATTCAGTTTCCTATTCAATTCTATTCGAATTCGTTTTCTATTAAATTCAATTCGAATTCAGTTTCCTATTCAATTCTATTCGAATTCGTTTTCTATTCAATTCAATTCGAATTCAGTTTCCTATTCAATTCTATTCGAATTTAGTTTCCTATTCAATTCTATTCGAATTCAGTTTCCTATTCAATTCTATTCGATTTCGTTTTCTATTCAATTCAAATTCGTTTTCTATTCAATTCTATTCGAATTCAGTTTGAATTCAATTCTTTTCAAAATATCAGATTTTGAAATCACTTTCGATATTCATTATAAAATGAATAAAATCGATATAAATATCGTTCACGTCAAAATGACGTCAATCTAATCAACACGGCTTCATATATTTTTGTTTTCAAATATTCTATTTCAAATATTTCTTTTCAAATATTTCTATTTCAAATATTGCTATTTCAAATATTGCTATTTCAAATATCCTATTTCAAATATTGCTATTTCAAATATTGCTATTTCAAATATTTCTATTTCAAATATTTCTATTTCAAATATTGCTATTTCAAATATTGTTATTTAAATATTTCTTTTCAAATATTGCTATTTCAAATATTTCTATTTCAAATATTGCTATTTCAAATATTGAATGAAGCCCAATCAATTACCATATAATGTTAATTATATGGATTTTTCTACAACACATGTATACAATAACAACGATGAATAATCAACCATCATCCAAAGTGCATTCTACACTGTATAAGCATCGAATATAAATATTTAACGCTTATAACAGTCTGTCAATCAATCGATTGACATACAACTAACTATTGGGATTAGTGTATGCTACATATCATCCCAATACCCGTGTGGGGTTTCAAACAATCAAACACAGATTTTATTTGTGCAGTGGGGCGATGTGTAAAATTTATCGTCCCAATCAATATCAGTCAAATGTGTGTATATAAACAAATCGTCCGATTTGTTTATTTTTATTTCCTTTCATCTATACGTTAAAAATTCTATTTTTAACTATAAAATATTTTATTTCGTTTCACATCACATCACACAATCAACTACACATCAAAATCAAACAATTATACAAGCCGTCCATGGTCTGTGGACGACGGGTGTCGGGTGCTACTAAACACCGTCTACATCATAGTATATAATTATAATTAGAAAAGTAAATTCAAAGTGAGAAGTTCTCACTCTTTCGCTAAACTGAATGATGCAATTCTTCATGGGTAGGAAATCTTCACCGTGCTTTTCTTTTGTCTATTTCGTTGCCCGTATTCACTACCTATATAAAAATTACATTTTTACTTTGCTATTCAATATATAAAAATCGAATTTTTACTTCGCTATTCAATATATAAAAATCGAATTTTTACTATGCTATTCAAAAATCGAATTTTTACTTCGCTATTCAATATATAAAAATCAAATTTTTACTGTGTTATTCAATATATAAAAATCAAATTTTTACTATGCTATTCAATATATAAAAATCATATTTTTACTATGCTATTAAATATATAAAAATCGAATTTTTACTATGCTATTCAATATATAAAAATCATATTTTTATTCTTCTAAAAATTTGTCTTCTCTAGTTTAAAAATCAAATGGCTATGTAAGGAAAAATCATTTCTTATATTCTAATGTTATACGAGTAAGAATTATATTTTTAACTTTCCTTGCTTAAATAAAAATCATACTTTTCTAAATCAGTTTTCTTATAATAAATAAAATCAGTTTTAATCGAAGAAAATAAACAGGAAAAACTCACATTGCACGTTTGAAAAAAAAGGGCTTGGTGCTGAGTTCGTCGGAGTGGTGGAAGGGGTGCACCGGAGCTGCTGCCGGCGGGTCCAGGCTTCAGGCAGAGGCGGCCGGATTTGGGTGGCGGTGGGGTTGACTTCGGCCTTGGGGGTCTGAAAACGGCTGTCGCGGGTTTCGATGTGGGGGTTCGCGGTTGGAGGCGCCGGAGGGAGGAGAGCCTCTGTAACACCCCGTGTATTCTATAACTGTGAAATTAACAAATTAAAGTATAATTAATTTGAAATCAAAGAACTAAGGGAAACGGGATACGCCATTGCGTTCGTCTCGGAAAAATACGCAAAATAGAGTCCGAGTTTTCGAAAAACGGAGTTCGTATGAAGAAGATATAGCCTCCGGAAGTTTCTGAATTAAGTTTAAAATTCGAACAGCTCAGAAAAACAAGTTTAAAATTAAAACTCGGGCCCAATTGGCCAAGGCGGGAAAACTCCCGCCTAATGCACCCAGGTCGACTGGGCTGTCGACCTGGTCTAGCCAGGTCGACAGGGCTGTCGACAGGGCTGTCGACCTGGTCCAGAGCCAGGTCGAACCCAGCCCACCCTGGCTGGCCTAGTCTATGTTGGTCGATTTTCAGAAGCATGCTTTGTCATTAGGGCTAGGTGGCAGGCTCTAATTGGTCTCTCTTTCGAATGAATGGCTACGATCAATCCAAGCAACATCGAAGGTCCTAATCAGTTCATAAACTCTATAAAAATGACCCTAGACTCAACCTAATCTATTCATTCAAAAATAAGAACAAAGCCATCATGCTGCTGAGGAACGACTAGGAGTAGCCACCAATTTGGGAGAAGACTAGGAGGAAAATTCTAAAGCATAAAGCAACTTAGACAAATCAAATCAACGCCTACGTCAAAAGGAGTCGCATCTCCAAATTCCTAAATTGGAGAATTCGCCACGAAATTGTAAGTAGAGTATTATTTTGGTATGAACAAATAACTGTGTTGGTTTGTATACTTGATTTGTGGTGATAAAGTAATTCATATTTGTGCGTTACTATGATTCTTATCGATTTGGAATATTGTATACGTTTGGATATTCTCAAATTATGTTATTCATTATAAAAACTACATGGTTGCGGTAGTTTTATGCAAGTATACGTTTGGATATTCGCAAAGCATGTTATTCATTATAAAAACTACATGTTTGCGGTAGTTTTATGCAAGTATACGCTTGGAATATTCGCAAATTATGTAATCCATGTTGAAGCTACATGTATGTAGTTGTTTAATTGAAATTCATGCAAGTTTGGGGTTTTGCTACTATGCCATCATAATGTATATTTTTATACAAAAATCATTTTGTGAGTAATTGGAGCAAATTTGGGTTATTATAATCCATATGAAATTATGTTGAAAATTTGGCATCATGATCTATGTATTAAGCCATACTTTTGTACTAGAAAACCTCTTTGTGAACTTATGAATATGACTAGGCTATGATTGATATTTTGCATAATTGAAAACCATGTTAGGTCTATATTGTTAACAAGAATTATATGATGACATATGTGGTACATAGCTAGGTTAGATTCAAAATCCCATTTGCAAGTTTGCATGACTAAAGTAAAAATCATGATTTCATGTTAGAAATATTTATGCCATAAGTATATGTGTGCCATGGTTATGTGAATAGATTTAGAATCATGATTAAATTGGATTAATTCTAGTTGAATTATACTTTTGTATTAGTCACAAAAGTAAGCACCTTTGCAAACATGTAGTAATCTTATAAACATGATTTGCTTATGTTTGACATTATGCCTAAATAAAATATAGGTTTATGTTGTAGTTAAGCCTATGTGTCAATTGTGATATTCTTAACTTAACTACAAGTTTACATGCTTTGATTCATGTCACTTATGCTTTATGACCAAAGTATACATTACTACTATGCAAGTACACCAGTTTCTATTTTGTAGTTCCAACGTTATGTTGCAAGTTCATGCGTTCACATTCCCCTTCTTGTGTATGTAATCATGCTTTAAGCCTCCCCTTTTCACGTGGCTAAGTTGGGCTTAAAAAGGCTAAGCCCAACATATATATAATAAACAAGCGAATTAAACGGGGGTAAATAGCGTTGGGCCAAATTAATTAATAAATGAAAATATAAAGTAAAGGGGCCCAAATTCAAGTATGGGTTGGGCCCATGATTGGTGTAACCTTCACACCATTGATTTTTAATAATGGGCCGCAAATATTTACATATAAGAAAATAAAGAAGAAAGACAAAATATGTAAATGTAGAACATACGATGTGTTTAACCCGAGGTTGGATTGAGTTGTGATGTAAACCTGCCCAGAACCGCCCGGCTGTCCAGTAGTCACAACAATACCTATCCAATGTGGGTGGTTAAACATGGAGCCCAATAAGGACCCGAGGTTAGACTGAGTTGTGGCGTAAGACTGCCCGGAACCAATCGGCAACAGGCAGCCACAACAATACCTGTCTAATGTGAGAGGTCAAGGCTTTAATAAGACAGTTAAGGCTGAGTCAGGATTGTTAGGATTAAGTGAACTAAAGACTTAATCAAAAATGGGACATGCTAAACTAAACAGACTGATTGGGGGTTAGGTTCATAAAACACTTAACCAACTTAGCATGTTGGCTAGAAGTAGAAAACCTAGTAGCGGGGGACCCTTTTCAGCAGTAACCCTATAAGGTGTATCATGATACCCTGAAACTAGGCAGGGTGGGGCACGATTACTGGGCTGATTGTAAGAGGTCAAATCGACGGCGGTGGTGTAGCAGTGTAGGTTCTAACGGGGTGCGGGCGTGCACACACTCCGGCGCAGAAAAATAAAGCACTGGGCACCAGTAGCATACCTGTGCATTCTAAGGTTGTGTCGGGCCGCTGCCATGGGACTTGATACACCCCATGGTGGGACCAGCATAGGTATCTACAACATTGGGGGCCGTAAGACACATGTAACTATGCGAGTAGGAGCCGATCATCATAAAATGGATCACTTCACCCTGATTATGGGGTGCCAGTTGAAAACTAGTTTATATGGGTTCAGAGATTAACATGGGGTACGATAGTATATTCGACCCTAGACAACTTAACTAAGTTTATAGTGCTTTCCCACTTCTTGTTTATACTTATCATACCCAGTTCTTTATTCATAGACAGAATAGTCCTAGACTTACTCAGGCTTTATGTCTGACTCTACTTTTCTTTCGTCTTCTTTTCTTCCGTTCCCCCCCCCCCAGGTCCACAGGGAGGGAACACTGCAGCTTGACCAGCCTTAATATCCAGCTTGAAGAGGAGAAATGTATTGCTTGGACTTTTTCGTTTTGAACTATGGCTTTGGACAGCAACTATGGGGCCTTTGCAGTTTATTTATGTTTTCTTTAAGCTTCTTTAAATAATGTAATCAAGACAGATTATGAAAGTGTTATGTTATGATTTTGGAAAGAATGTAAGACAATTATGGTGATGTTGTTGTAACACGTATTTGCTTTTATGAAATAAAAGTTACCACTTTTCTGCTGTTTACAAATATGTGTTTTTATATCTGTCTTGTATATCTGTGACTTATACTTATAAACCTCCACCAAAATTAGGGCATTCCCTTTGAGAGTGACCCTAACGGAGGTGGGGTGTTTCAGCCTCGCCGGTGGTGGCGCGATGATGGGGGCCGGGAGTGAGTGGTGCGCAGTCGACGAAGAGGGGGGCGACGAGTTCGTGATGTCGGGTTTTTTCTATTTTACTTTTTCCAGATCTGAACGAAGTATGAGAAGAGAGAGAGTAAGGGAGAATTATATAATATTTATTTTAATTTAATTTAATATCCACTTGAGGTTGACTTTTAATTCGAACTCAGAATTAAGCCCACTGACTGTCACCCCTAGCATATTACCCCCATTCCGAACATAATGGGATATGTATCGTAAGCTGATTCGACTGTTTCGATCAGTTTCCGTTCAAATTAAAATATAAATCAGTATATTCAATTCTGAACGTACATTTCAATTTACTGGGGTCACATACGGACACCGAAAATTCCAGAAAAATATTTTCTAGCTTCGTATTGATGATACGGTCCTAACAAAACTAATTTCATCGAATTCTGAGATAGTTGGAAAAATGGTCATTTTCCAGTCGATTAAAATCAACTGAAACTGGTCAAACGCGTTTTCCTTTGCCACGCTCACATATTGATTCGGAAAATTATGAAATTTGGAATCTAGTAATAACTTGACATCACGGACCCAACAAAAGTGGTTTCGTCGAAATCCGAGGTCGTTTGCAAAATGTCCATTTTTAAGGGCTTGAATTCCATAGCGACTATTCAGAATTTTCAACTGGACATATCTTTTGATTCCCGCTATGAAATTTCAATTTTTCAGATTCGTTGGAAAGGTAGTCACAATTAGATCCCATTATTTTTGGTTTCACTAAAATCCGGTTTATTTTGCACCCGGTACATTCATTTGAAGTTTGAAATCGAATTATCGAACTATCGCGCCATTTGCAGCAGAAAATAGCGGCAAAATTTTCTGTCGGTAATTTGACGCAATTTGCAGCGACTTAGTGAGGGATAACAGAAGACGACGGTAATAAATAAAAGGAAAAAAGTTGAAAAAACAAAAAATTATCCCTTGCAAATCACATGGAAATCATAGCAAAATAGCGGTGGAAATTTCCGCTTCCAAAAATATGACGCTAATTCAGCATTTTCTCGTAGTGCGGACAGACAAGATGAGGCATGCACATGACAACACACATGTTCCTGCTCCAAACAGTGTACCCTTCTAGAGATGCATGCACTTTATCCTCCATCTAAGGGACTGGCACTTAATCCCACGATATGTTGTACTTCTTGCAGATATGTCTCAGTGCGGCTTCATCAATTCATGAGATGATCGAATCCGGTGAATTCTCAAGAATGGCAGCATTTTCCATCATACAAACGCTTTGGAACGTCTTCTTATTCTCCATCCACATCCTCTTCTCCATGTGAACCATCCTCTACTATTTCTCCACCTCTAAGGATTTTGGGCCCGCTCGTAAGTTCATTCGGAAGTTGGGATCCTTCTGATTTCCCTTCATGTTTGTGTGTGTTGCTCAGGCTAACTTGTTAGGAGGGAAAGGAAGATTCAAATGTTTCAAGCTCACTGCCTATCGTCTTGGATTCGTGGGATGATCCAGTTGGCGTGGGCGGTAGTTCTACGGTTTCCGCTTCAAGACCTTGCGATCTACTGGAACTTCTTGATGCCATAGCAAACAATACTCTCAAGATAGTTGCATTAGTAATTGTATGAGAACCTATACCCCTATGTTGGTGTAAACTAACATGGAACATTCAGTGTCATGCATGCAAAATCAATTACAATAAAACATGTCAGAATGCATCAAAGGTTTCCAGTTTCGTAAATTTAATTTGTCATCATCATCGACCGAGATTATTGAATTCGCGTCGAGTCACGATTACATCATGGTTGGATTGAAGATCGAGTTGCGGAGTTAGTGATAAAGACATATGTCCATAGTCCGAGTTTATGCTATAATCCTTTGTGCGCATATGAATTTCGAATCTAAGCGATTACGCTACTCAAATGTTAAGGCATTTCAACGACGCATTCAATTTCAAATCCAATCCGATCGCGCAACGTTGTGGAATTACTCGGATTCTTAAACTTGGTTTCTAAAGGACATAAAATTTGTAAGTACTAGAATACGAAATTTTTTATTTTGTATCCTGCACTTCAACCTTTTTCGTCTCTCGCTTCATCACATCATCGACAAAAAAATTCGTATCTCACCCCACTTCCTTTTCGTATCCCACGCGAGGACATCAAATTTTCTCTAAGTTCTCATATACGAAAACACTTTTCGTATTTCAGAACACGGAAAATTTTGAATTGTCCTATAGTGATAGGAAATCTCCCTTTCTTTCCCCTGAGGATACAAAACATGCAAAGCTTGCTTAGGATATGAAATCCAATTCGTATCTCCATACTTTGACGATTTTCATCATCTCCTCCCAGATTTCGTACTCCCTAACTCGTCATTCTTCTCGTGGCACTCGTCCTCCCTAACTTCCTCCACTATTGCAGTGACCATTAACTACATGCATCTCCAAGTCACCACCGCATCGATGTTCATGGCCATCGATTGGGCACCACGGCCTCATCGCTACCTTCGAACCAACTCCATAGAAATCAAAAACCCTAACTGAATCTCCAGTTTGATTCAATTACCCACATCAACTAGGACGAAGCGAGGCAGTGGTGTGCAAATTTTTCTAGAGTTTTTCAGGTTCTCAAATATTTTCAACAAGTACGAAGTAAGGTAGGCGATGGGAGTACAAGTTCATACCTAGATATATATGGGGTGAGAACAAATTCCATAACTTAGAAAAATGTCTAAATCCTGAGATCATACCGATCCCGATTAAAAAAAGAGAAGAAAGAAGAAGGAAAAGAGGGAAAGGAAAAGAGGCTCAACCCTCAACAAACCCAAGATCAGTGAATTTTTTTAACTGCAAAATTCGGTTATGATCACGTGCATGCATTCTCGGAACTCCAATTATAGAGACAAACTCGACTCACCAGCCAATCGTTCACTCGCAAGTTTAAACGTTATAGAGTGCGCGCCGGCAATCGAGTTTCCAATTCGATAACGTTTCTGAAATCGCACACTCAAGGCATAACTTTTCGATTATGTTTTATTATAAACTTCAATCGTGTTGAGCAAAATCGCATGCAAACATGTGAGTGCATACGTGACAATTAGTTGACAACGAGTCGTTTGCTTTCCGACATAGACGATAGTCAATGACTAACGTTTAATTTCCTGAGTCGACAGGAATTAGATACTCGCTAGAGCAACCAGAAGGATTTCAAGTCTAAGTAATCAACATTATCAACAATGTTAGAACTCCATGCTCGAATCGTCAAGCTTTGATACGACATCATGACTTCTTAAAAGCAACTAACTCAATGGAAAGGTCATGACCAATCGCCCGACACAACTTAGGGAACTTTCCGACTTCCAGAAAGGCTTGTCTCAACTCAAAGCACATCATGTCAAAACACGACATACTTTTAGAGCAATTGTTATTTGGCCTTTTGGCCTGGTTTCAAAGAGCAATCCAGCCCACACAACTCGTCCTATCACTTTGTTAAACATCCCGAACTGTCGCAAAAATACTCAGGAACCAAGCCCACATGAAGTTGTGCAAGTTTGTTCGTCACAGCTCGTCGGAGCTACTCAAATATTACTCAATGTTTGGGATCGGTGCTAAGCCTCATCACCAATTTTGTATCCCAACCTCGATAACTCCTTGAAATCCCACCGTCTCTATTTTCGTATCCCGCTCAAATCCAAGAAATTCAGATCCTCATACTTGCCTAATTTCATATCCCATGGCCACTTACACTTTTTGTATCTCAACGCTCGCTACCTCAAAAAGTGCCCAAGTCCCAAACTCGGTATATGGGGATACACAAAGGAAGATATGAAAGTGATATGAAGCAAGGGAAGTGAAATGATTTAAAGGAGTTAGCAAGGGAAATGAACATCCTGGGATACGTACTGATTCTTGGATCGGTATTGAACAGGTTTGAAAATTGAAGCTGGGACCCACTCTTCACTTGTTCCTACCTACTCCACTACCTATAAATACCCCCTAGCCAGCAACGTGAAAAGGGATGGCAACTTGATGATTTGACACTTCTAAGAGGAATTCTTGCTCCTTGAACACCATTAAACACCTTGGAACTTTAGGAAGAAGAAATATGCTTTCCACCATTGCCTTTTTTGTAACTTGTAATCATTGTGCGCGCTGTTGTACTTTGATAAAAGTGAATAAAATTAGCAAAGCCTTCAAAGTGGACGTAGGTTCATTCCGAATTGGACCACTATAAATATTGTGTTCACTATTTCCTGCATATTTTTCTTTATGCAAAATGTTATTTTCATTAATTCAAAATTCTTTAGGTGTTGTGCCAATTTTGCGCATCAACACTAGCAAAACTGGCTAGTTAAAGACAAGCCTCAAAAACTTGGACAGTCTCTGTCGGATTTCAAGCGACACCATGTATCAAGGAAAAAGAAAAAGGAAACTCAAAGGAATCTTTGATATTAACCAGGTCACACGAAAACTACCAGATCGATAGTAAGGAAGGGAAGACACATAAAGCATAAATCGAAAACAAAAACCCTTCTAAAAATTCCTATGGGAACAACTAGATGATACCAGTTTGAAAGTACTTAAATAAAGATATACTCCCCCACGACAGGATGGGAGCTAGGAAAATTAAGAGGCAAGCTTCCAATTTCAACATTTTGGATGGAATTTTATATAAGAGAGGTTGTGCACCCTTGTACCTAAGATGTGTGGATCTTAAAGACAGGGTAAGATTTCTAAAGGAAGCACTGAAGGGTTGTGTAGGGACTATTCTAATGGGATAATCTTGACCAAAAGAGTATCATGACAAGGGTTTTTTTGTCCATAATTAAAAGGAGTGATAAGTGTCAAAGGTATTTGAAGATTCCTCACTTACCTTAAAATAATCTTACTCCTATAACAAATCCATGGCCGTTCAACGTACGGAGAATAGATCTCATTGTGCCCCTACCCAATTCTAAAGGAGGAGAAAAGCACACGGTAGTATCAAGCGATTATTTTACAAAGTGGCTAGAAGAGGAACCAATTCAGAAAATAACCTCCGGAAAAGTTTTGAGGTTTGTCATCAAGATTATAGTAACAAGGTTTGGGATACCCCATAAGATTATATTTGATAATCAACCAAATTTGAAAGTGAAGAGTTTCGTAGTTCTTTCCGAAAATGGAATAATTAAGTTTTTGTCTTCAGTTGCACACCCAAAAGAAAATGGAGTTGTGGAAGCCGCAAACAAACGATTAAAACCATATTAAAGAAATGATTAAACAGAGAAAAAGGAAATTGGGTGGAAGAGTTACCCTTAGTCCTTTGGGAATATCAAACATCCACCAAGATGGCTATAAGGCATACGCCTTACACCTTAACTTTTGGAACTTAGGCAATGCTTCCATTTGGAATACAAGTTCCATTTCATCGAAGGATTGCTTATGCTTTCGATGAAAACCAAAATTAAGGAACGAATCCTTAGATTTAATTCTCGGATTATGGATGAGGTTATTGTCTCAATATTGAAATATCAAAGGAGAAAGACTCAATAGTATAATACTAGAACAAAACTAAGGATATTTAAGGAAGGAGATTTAGTCCTCCTAAGGGTAATGGCTAACACTAATAATCTCGTGGATGAACCATTGAGACCAAATTGAGAAGGACCTTTAATAATCCACACGGTTATACCATCGAGAGCCTACTGCTTGTGCCATTCCAATGGCAATATGGTGCTAAGGACATGGAATGCAAAAATTTTAAGACCATACTTTTCTTCTCTATAAGATTAAAAAATGGGCAAGGGAAAAAAATCTATTTAAGGATTGGAGGAAACAAGGCCCAAGGGAAAATAAAGGTAAGTTTGAAATTTAAGAGAAACTTGTCAACTCTAACTACATGGATAAAATAATAGAAAAATGATTTACGAGTAGGAAACCCAAAAAAGAGTTTCTACCTGGTTAAGGATGAAATCCCTTTTTTATAATGGAATAGTTTAGAAACTCTTGGGTGCATCCTAGTTGCTTTCCTCAAAAAGGAAAGAGTGTAAGCCTAAGGCATCGTATGACCAGCTCCAAGCCCTAGGGATATCTCGGGCGCCTCCAATAGGGAGGTGGGTAAGACCAGGACATATGAGCCTGCCCCACAAGACATTAATCGCATCTATGGGCCAGGTCAAGGCTCCCTCTAGAAGAGGGATGTGTAATCGCCGGTGCATAATCCCGGTCCAAAATGAAGCATGCTTTCCCTTTGATCTTTTCAAGTTCAAGCATGCCTCTACTTTGGCATGAGCGTGCACTGCATCTGTTTATGTCATTTACCATAGAAGGGAACAAAAGGCCTATAGAGCACCAAAGCATGCCATTCCTCTGCATTGCAAAAGGATACAATGGCCAAGGATATTTCTTAAACGAAAGCGCTCACGTATCTTGTTAAAAATCGAAAGACGAAATTTTGGGTTTCTATTAAAATCCAAAGATGGATTAGACGAAAAACTGGAAGAGGACACTCTGGCTTTCTATTAAAAGCCAAAGATGACTTTGACAATAGTCTGAAAAGGACACTCCGGGTTTCTAAAAGAATTTTTGTATATCCTTCAAGAGAAAAGATGGCTTCATTAGAAATAGAAGAGGACACTCCGAATACATGCAAAAGCCAAAAGGGCTTCATATTATTTATTCCCAAAGTAATGTTTTAGGGCTTCAGAGTTTCTTCCTATCCATAGTTGGATTTTAGATCCTCTAATCGGCCGAAGAAGGCTTCGTACGCATTACTTTCGAACTTGGTATTTCAATATTTCTAATTTATATAATGCCCGAATCTGGGTTTCATATTTCATCTGAGGGGAAAGGGACTCCATCTTTTTTATTTCTAGAAGTGATTTCCAGACTGTTATTATTCTATTGCCCGAATTAGAGTTTCGGGTCTAGTAAAAGCCCGCAAATCTGTACTCTTTGAGTTGACTAAATACAATACACGTCCAACCCAAATTGCATAGAAAACACTAATTGAAAAGAGATGAAAGAAAACAGAAACAATACACAGAATGTCACAATCTCAAGAATAAAACATAATATATAAAAGCTTTTA
Source organism: Allium sativum (assembly GCA_030737875.1). NCBI lineage: Eukaryota > Viridiplantae > Streptophyta > Magnoliopsida > Asparagales > Amaryllidaceae > Allium > Allium sativum. The sequence goes on along the minus strand of CM060910.1, from coordinate 193,328,014 downwards.
AATACATAAGTGTAGCTGTATATACATGCCAATCATCAGAGTACAACATTTATATGATACAGCAGAAAATAAACACTAAATAAATAGCGAGGAAGCCTCCTGCACTAAGCTCCTTCTAATGCATCTGTAAGAACCTGAACTACATGACTATCCATACAAATTTGATCACACAAGACGTTTTGGGAAACAAAATAAACTCTGGGTCAGTCATGGGTTTGGTGTGAGTAACCTCCAAACAACTTGCTTAAATTTGGAAAACCTTTTTAAAGAATGGAACACTCGTAAGACACGACTACACATAATCATGGCATGTTGTTCTACTCAAATCACCTTTATTTAAAAATACAGTGATATTGCAATAATGTCTATCAATTAACAAATAAAATAGGAATATAGCCGAAAAGCTTACATCTCACTTTTCGACATATTAACTTTGACTGTACGGCTCGTATTGCAGTTTGGATTTTCCGCATGACTAGGTATGTAACCACCTTCCGATCGGTGTTCTCAAGAGATACAACACCGGGGTTCAACAAGAACATCTTGTAACCCGGCCACACAGAACCAGCCACTCATTAAACTTGAGTGTACCGAATATATCATCCCTAAGGTTTTTGTTCTTTTAACCAAACTCATTCTGAAGCATACAAAATGAGACAATTGATTTCTCTAGATCAGATGATGATATACCCTAATGGGTATGACCCATATAGCTCTACTGCCTGCCCGATTTTTTTCATTTCACAGTCGATGAGGCTTAAGGTCATGATTACCTTTTTAGAAACATCACATTCAACTTTGAATGCCACATTATCAGATCTGCAAATCATTAATTAATTTGCAAAAATATAATCTGGGTGTTAAGCTAAAATAATTTTCCTTCTTCGTCACCATACTAGGTATATTTGTAAAAATCAACGTACGTGATTATTGAAAATACTCTGTTAGACATTCGTCCATACAAGTTCATTCTGGAACTGAACGAAACCGAAAATACACTAGGTTGTAGGGACTACTACTACTAGCTTAATCCTAGTAGCTAACCGGAGACATCAGCAAGCAGTCCTTTCCGCTTCGATGGTGTATGCCTTCAAATTTTCCCATATGCATCCCTGCAAGTTAGTTTTCAAACGCAAATTTGGTCCGAAGTGGTTTTGGGTCCAGTTCCCATCCCGGTCTCCTCAAACCAACACGTCACAAGTCAAAAAGGTAATTTATCGATAATTGATTCTTTAACTATCGAAAAAACAAACATCCAACCAATGATTTTATTTTCAAAGGGAAATATTATTGGTTAAACATCAAACAACACCAATCCCCTTTTTAAATTAATCTTTTATTAATTTAATAACTTTCCAAATTTAATTTCATTGTCTTTACTGAGATATTCTTCAAAATCATTTTGGCCTCTCATGATACTTTGAAAACATTTCCATATTTCACAAACCCCTTTATTTTCTATCTTTAGAAAATCTCCCTTATCGCAGAAAAACATTTCCCTTTTTCCTATCCTTTCCACGAACCCATTCTTTTTCTATGCTTAGAAATATATGTTATTTTACTTCCAAACCACCCTTACTTGGGTTAAAATGAATGTTGTGTAAAACATCATTACGACAACGCAAGATACTGCATATTTAACTAGCTGTGTTTAATATTGATCTTCGATATCGAATCTTTCCTATTTATTAGCTGAAAATGAAATAAATTGAGTTGGGGTATTATTACCTCTCAGATCTTGACTAAATATCATTCTTAACTTTGAAATGGACAAAGATCACCCACTTCTAATATCAATATAATTTGTAACATATATGTTGAAATCTAATATTCAACTTAAACCATTTCCTTTTCGGAAATCATTTACTATAAAAAAAAGTGTTATAGTTCACGCTTTTCTATTATTCGGGAAACGTATGTTACAACAATAAATGTTGAAATATACGTTCTGATACTGAATTCATTTCAGAAAACTTTAAATATCAAATTTCAACTTAAATTTGAAATATGATTTCAAAAAAAAAAAACTAACGAATTATCCATTTGTAATGTGTATACATTTTATTTTCTGACATCCAATGTTAAATTATCAAAATAAATTTTGATCCCACGTTTATAAATCTTTTTTAAAATTCACTTTGTATTATAAAATCCCTTTATAATTGAAATTATCGTTTTTCTCGTTTACTCAAATTCATACATTTATTCCTTATAAATTCTCTTTACTTGTAAAATCTGTACTTTTCTTACAAAGCAAACTATTTTAACATTTTTAAAAATGCTACCAATTGCCATTAAGTTTTACAAACTTCTGTTTACAATATTCTTTACTTATAAAATTCCATTAAAAGTTTCCATATTGACTTCAAATCCATTTATAAAATATTGGTTCAAAAACCAATATAAATTCACTTATCCAAACTCCATTTGCATATTTATTTATACAAATCCGGTTATTAACTCCTTTTGTAAAGTATCTGCTTAATTAATGCTTTCCATTTATTTAAACAATTCAACGTCTCATTTTGAATATATTTTACGAGCTATACATTCCATAGCTTTCAAAATCAACTTTATTTGATTTCTGCAAATCCTTTCTCAATTGATAATTGCAGATTAAAATAATTGTATATTTTTTCTTTGATTTACGTGTGGAACCGAAGGCTCCACTCAAGCCATTGCTTGTCGGTCTTAGTAAACAATAATTGTATATTATTTCAAAACATATACATACTAGAAGCATAGAATTTATTTTCATACTTTAAATATGGAAATATTAGTTTCTTAAATTTTTTACTTTTTCTAATTATAGTTTTTACTAAATAAAATTCAAATATCCTTTATGAAAATAATATACAATTATTGTTTACTAAGACTGACAAGCAATGGCTTGAGTAAGTCTTAATATTGATCTTCGATATCAAATCTTTCCTATTTATTAGCTGAAAATAATATATAATTATTGTTTACTAAGGCTGACAAACAATTATTTAACTAGTTGTATTTAATATTAATCTTCGATATCGAATCTTTCCTATTTATTAGCTGAAAATGAAATAAATTGAGTTAGGGTATTATTACCTCTCAGATCTTGACTAAATATCATTCTTAACTTTGAAATGGACAAAGATCACCCAATTCTAATATCAATATAATTTGTAACACATATGTTGAAATCTAATATTCAACTTAAACCATGTCCTTTTTGGAAATCATTAACTATAACAAAAGTGTTATAGGTCACGCTTTTCTATTATTCGGGAAACGTATGTTACAACAATAAATGTTGAAATATACGATCTGATACTGAATTCATTTCAAAAAACTTCACATATCAAATTTCAACTTAAATTTGAAATATCATTTCAAAAAAAATAACAACTAATGAGTTATCCATTTGTAATGTGTATATATTTTATTTTCTAACATCCAAGGTTAAATTATCAAAATAAATTTTGATCCCACATTTATAAATCTTCTTTATAATTCACGTTGTATTATAAAATCCCTTTATAATCGAAATTGTCATTTTTCTCGTTTACTCAAATTCATACATTTATTCCTTATAAATTCTCTTTGCTTGTAAAATCTGTACTTTGCTTACAAAGCAAACTATTTAACATTTCTAAAAATGTTACCAATTGCCATTAATTTTTACAAACTTCTGTTTACAAAATTCTTTACTTATAAAATTCCATTATAAGTTTCCATATTGACTTCAAACCCATTTATAAAATATTGGTTCAAAAACCAATATAAATCAACTTATCCAAACTCCATTTGCATATTTATTTATACAAATTCGGTTATTAACTCCTTTTGTAAAGTAGCTACTTAATTAATGCTTTCCATTTATTGAAACAATTCAACGTCTCATTTTGAGTATATTTTACGAGCTATACATTCCATAGCTTTCAAAATCAACTTTATTTGATTTCTACAAATCCTTTCTTAATTAATAATTCCAGTTTAAAATAATTGTATTTTTTTTTATTGGAACCTAAGACTTCACAAAAGCCATTGCTTGTCGGTCTTTATAAACAATAATTGTATATTAATTCAAAACTTATATATACAAAAAAACATAGAATTTATTTTCATACTTTAAATATGGAAATATTAGTTTTTTAAATTTTTTACTTTTTCTAATTATAGTTTTTACTAAATAAAATTCAAATATCCTTTATGAAAATAAATTATTTTTATAAAAATCATCATAGGTGATTTCCAGTAGTAAATCCTTCTGGGTTTAACTTTATTCCATTTAATTACAGTCCAAACCTTCGAAAAAAATCATCGTTTCCCTTTAAATTGATTTTGAATTTCGAATTCATTTTAAATTCACACTGGAATTTATATGCCTAAATTATCCAATGATAATTATTCACTTCGTTTATAAACATCATTTATAAATATTTCTCCTTGTTTTAAAAACAAGTTTAATATTTCAAGCCCATTCGCAATTCAAATAAATTTCCTTTTAAAACTCAAATTCTTTTTTTCCATTTGAATATATTTTATGGTATTTAAATACCAAAATTTAAAGGCCAGTGTCATTCAACATTCAAACACAAAATAATCAATCATGGATTATTAATCACATCATATAACACCATATATGAAAATAAACAATATAATTGTTGAGGAATTTAATTGGATCCCTCCAACCTGCTTCCCTGCATCTAGAAATGTTAGTCAACATAAATAATACAAATCCCATTTCAAGGTTGGATCTCGTAGTATAAAGGGTCAACCGCTAGTATGCGGGGCGCATAGGGTCTCATCCGCTAAAATTTGCAGGAATATTCAACTACCAAACATATATCTACTATATATATAATAGCAATAATTGATAATAATCAAGTCAATTCATCTAAAGAACCAACAATTATTTTTAACAATAAAAACAATTTTAAATATAAAATTTGAGAGAGATTTACTCACCTTGATTTGTAGTTGCCATTGACGTGGTTGTTTCAATTAAAATTAAACATTGTTTAATTTTAATAGAATTTTCATTAGCTTAAATAAATTCCATTCTAGCTCTGTATCGCAGTGTTTGTCGATATGATTTCAATGTAATTCATTTCGTTCGTTTCTGAAAATGGACGAACAAGTAATTGATGTTAATTTTTTTTAATTAAACCATCATTAACAAGATTTAATCACTTAATTAGTTTTACCTAAATCACGGTTTAATTCTTTCTTCCCTCGGTTTTGAAATCTTGTTCCCAGACTAAGATAAAACCCAACATTACAGTAAACTTCAACGCCCGTTGCTCCTCCTTCGCACCATTAATCCTAAAATGAAACTGGATGAACCTGTCATTATCGCGACCCCAGGCTATTCGCTATGCTACAGTAGAAACCATTGACACTTTTTGTGTCGAACGACCCTAAAATACAAGCAATATATGCGCCTCATTTCCCAAAACGCTACCATGCCATCGAACAAGCCTCCGGCCTTCCCCATCACACACGTGCAACATCCTAGCTTCACTGTTGGAAAAATCGAATCACTGATTGATGATCTAACATTATAATTTGCATGCCAGAGTGAAGCTTGCCCTTTCTGAGACCAATAGATCAAAAATTACTTATTTTTGTTAAGTATTTGAAGGTTATTTTGATTTTAGAAGAGGGGAATTCACGGTTGGATTGGTTATGTCTTCAAATAGGAGAAAGAGGAAAGAAATAAGGGTGGATAAGCTCCGTAAGGAAGGAAGGAATATTCAGATATTTCGTTATAATATTCAATTATATTTACGCGTATATATCGTTTAACCCTTTTTGATTCGTACAATCCCATATATTATCCAATTGCGATGAAAATTAACATCCTGCTATAGTTTGACATTTTGGACTCGATGAAACTTGTTTCGTCGAATTCCGATATCATTTGAAAATAGAATGTAATTTTAAATTTTAAATCGTTAATCGATACGCATTTATATTGCGCACGCTCAGACAACTACGATTGACATGAAACTTGAAATCTAGCAATAATTAAATATTAATAATTAAAAAAAATTAGTTTCATTGAAATCCGAGTTCATTTCAAAAATGGCTATTTCAACGCTTTGATTAAATCGACAATTTCAATAATAATTGAAATAACTTAAATTTTCATTTTGAAAACTTAACCAACTTAATTCCAATTCAAATAGAATTTATATTAATAATTAGAATCGTTATTACTCACTTTTAACTTATTAATACTTGCCTCTGTGTTATGTTAATTTGGTATATTTGTAAATAAATTGTATTTTTTTACTAAATCGATAAACTCCATATTAAAAATCCACTTATATTTCAAATTCAATATTTAAAACAAATTTTAAATACTTAAAATCAAATGACTAAAAATCCGAGTCATTACAGGTCTTTTAATATCTTAATACCTAAATCTTGGTTTATAATCTTCCAGGCCTTCTTATATTTTTCCTTATTTCCGGAATACGGGTTTTGGGTCTTCTAATTCAAGAAATGGCTCTGTATACCCCTTTCAAAGGAAAGTTCACAAATTTCTTTCTAAGTACCTGAATCTGGATACTGGTTTTTTCAAGTCAAAGGGGGTTGTTCACCTCTAGGATTATGATTTCTGATTTTCTTAATACACTAATCTAGGTTTTGGATCTATTCAGCCAAAAGGAGATTCAAGTATATTCCAATCAATGGAGTATCCTTTGATTTGCGTTGAAACCCAAGTCTGGATCGCCAAAATTAACTTCTAAATTTCTAACAAGCTTCCAATCACTTTCTGTAAAATACCGAATGTTGGGAATCTGGGCTAAACAGACCATTATGATTTTCTATATTTTAAATTTGAAGGGAATAAAACACGAGTTCAGGAGCCCAACTCGTCCTGAAACCCTACATCCCTTAATGTCACCCATATGAGGATGTATTAAGTTTTGTGGAGTGCTTAGGTATAAAGTAACAACATAGAGACTAAAATTCACAAAAACAAAATTGTAAAATACAATGGAACTTAAAAAAAGATTTAATTTATTAAAATGAGAAAATCAAGTCATAGTACTAATTTCATTTCAAAGAATCATCATAAAGAAAATATACATCTCGTGGAAAATATCATAGTACAATAGTAAATCCACAAAAGTTACCTCCCTCATAAGTCATAACAATGATTAGAAAATAAGAATTGAAATAATACATGAAAATAGAAATAATTTAAATCCAAGCTGAGAAAAAAGGTCAAAAGTCACTGTTGCGATCCTCCACTCTGAGAATCTAGGGGGAAAGGAAGAGAGAAGGAGAAAACAAACTAGGTCAGACATAAGTTACACTAAGATTAGTTTTTCTATCAGAAGACGGAAGTCGTTTATGGTGGTTTCTACATGTTACTTCACGACAAAGTTTCACATTATAATTAAATAATATATATCCTTTACTATATATATAACCAACCATCTGTAATACCCTAACTTTGTCAAAAACAAGTTCTACGGTCAACCCAGTCTTTACGCCGCCACTTATACAAAATGAATGAACACTATAATTCCATTTCTTCGATCCCTCGTTTGATTCCACAGCCGTTCGACTGTAAAACCCTTGAGCTCGATGGGGGCTGTCCATCCAACGGTCACGATTGAATGTTGTGTCTCTTGGGGACCGGAATCGAACAGAGAAGCACCGGGGGTTTTGGGTTCGCTGGCGAAGCATGGTGAGGCCGAGGGCTCAAGCTTTTGGCCGAAGGGGGAGCTCAGGATGACCTTCGGAATGCCGCAACTAGATCTAACTCCGATGAGCTAATGGTGGCGCTAATGGTGGTAAAAGGGTGGAGCGTTGTGGTATGGTGGTGGGTTTTGGCTGTGAAGCTGAAGCCGATATGCGGTTTTGGAATGGAAATATTGTCAAACGAACTGTGTAACGTAAATGAACTTTTAATGGTAATTTAATTAAACTAATTAAGGTTTAATAATTAGATTTGTTAACCAATGGAGTATTTACTAAGTGATAACTCTGTACATGCCATTGGAAGATGACCGAAACTGGAAACAATTGAAAGTTAGCTCCGTTCTTTTGGATATCTGGAATGATGGGGAAAAAATTGATCGGCCATTATATGTAAAGTAAATAATTAGTTAATTAATTATCAAGTTAAAAGTTGCTTAGTTTAAATTAACATCAATTATACTAAAATTAAAAACAACTTCTTACTGTACTAGGTTACGAAGCCAAGAGTCGTGAATTCAAAAGACTTTGAACAACAGTAGACAGAAGAGAAGAGTTTATAATCCACCAAACCATACTAAACATAATCAAATGTTTAATTGAGTTTTAATTTAATTATATTAATTAATAATGGTTATTAGGTTAGGATAATTATATAAAAAATTTGTGTATAATTAAAAATGCTAATAAGTTGCCTATATCTTACCTGAATTGGACAAAGCTAGTATCGTTGGAAGCGCAGTGATGAGTACTACATTTTGGAACAGAAATGGATAGAATTGGAAAAAATCTAAATTTTTAATTAAATTAAGCTACTGTTTAATTTAATTAAAACGAGCCGTTGACAACGGAACCAACTCAAGGTGAGTTAAACTCACTCAGTTTTACCCATTTATATTTTGTATAAATTGGGTTTTGATTTTTATGTGATCTGCTTGCCAATGGTTGACTGTTTGCTAATTATATAATTCATTTGTTGATTTAATTGATGAAATTAAACCATCATTTAATTTCAGTGAGATACCAAATCGTTATTCTAACGACTGGTTCCAATAAAGGTAACTTACCTTGTTGGTCACGTTTATAAAACAAACGTGTTTAATTGGTTGAATTGTTTGAATTTCTTGTGGTTGGATTAAATGCTCATTAGTTATTATTATTAGTTAAATGTTTGAATGACCTGATTTAGGATAACCATTTGAATATAGGGAAGAACAGGTTGGAGGGATCCAACGGGATTCCTCAATATATATTATTTATTTCATATTATCAACATATGAACTGTCCTGTTTGGGTGATTTATTTAATTATCGATTATTGACTGAAAATTCAACATCTGTCTAGTTTAAACCAATGGGCAATATTAGTTGAGTATTGGGCAACATATGGCATATAAAATCAATTGTTTTATAAATATTGATTCACCGTCAGGTGAGTCGATAGAGATGAAGTTATAAATTTATTTTATAACTCGAGGTAGATTTTTTTGAATAAAAGTTTATAAAAAGGAAATAAATATTTATTTTCAAAATAAATTGTAAATTGATTTTATAAAGGCAATTCTGATGTTAATAAGATGTGTAAATACGAGATTAAGGAAATTAACCAAACGGTTAAAAAGTGAAGAATGGTTTTGTTGAAAAAACATTTAAATGGGATTATTTAAATTAATTATAAATAAATTTAAAGGGAAAACGAATTAGAATTGTTTAACGAGATAAGCGTGTTTTGAGTTGAATAAATCAACCGTTTTAGATTAAGATATATTATTAAATTTGTGCGTTTTGAATAAAATAGTTTAATGAATGTTGTTTTAATTTTGATATGATTTTAAAAAGGGGATTTACTATTTACTTTAGATAAATAAAGAAATTAACTACTAACGTACTTAATGATTGAAATAAATAATTATTGTAAATAATAATGATTTAGAAAACTACTTTTTAATGAAAATCCATTTGAAAAGTAATCCAAGTGAAATGGAATCCAATTGAATGGTGAAAGAGTTTATAAACAGGTTTTGTTTAAAACCTGAGTTTTATAACAAAGTTATAAAAGGAATTTTTAAGTGAATATTATAGCTTAAATAAATGTTACTTAATTATTTGAATTAAGTAAAATAAAATTCATATAAAAGAGCTTGAAGATAAACTAGAGTTATATAAAAGAGGTGAAATGGTAAATCGTTAATTTTATATTAACGTTACTTAATAATGTGATTAAGTAGAATTGGGGAATTGAAATGAAATTTCCAAAGCGGGATACGGTTGAATGGATTTGAAACGGGATTGGTAAAAGTGAATTTGATAGGAGAAGTGAATCATAAGATTTGTAAACCAATCCGAATTATAAAGTGAATTTGTTTTAAAAGAGGAAGGTGTTAAAAGTGGCATTTTTATAAGAGGTTGCTTAATTATTAAATTAAGAAAGATGGTTATATCCGAGAAAGTGAATTTCAAAATAATAAGAAGGGTTTGAAATCGTATTTTGAATAAAATAGTTAAATGGAATTTGATTTGAGATTGGAATGAAATATTGGTTTTTGGATTACAACTTATATTTATCTTAAGGTATGAACATAGTTGATCAAGGTCTGAGAGGTAACTAAAATACCCCAACTTGAACGACTTCGGGATTATCTGAGGATGATATAAGTTGTAATGGCAAAAGAGATTAGTAAAGTTTATTATTTCATTAGAGAAATAATAACGCAACATTGGTAATGAAGAGTTGGAAAATATATAATGAGAATTCCAAAGTGAAAAGGGAAATAAAAAGGGGTCGTGTAACGGTATCTTCGAATTAGAAAGGAGACGTAAAGTTGAGTTTTATTCAATAAAAAATAGCGTTGGTTATTGTTTTCAAGTAATGAAATAGAAGATATTTCGTAATGTTATTTTACGAGAAATAAGTTGAAACGATTTCCAAATATTATATAATAATGTGGCTAATGTTTTGAAAGTTAGAAATAGAAAACTGAATATGATATATTGTTTTCCTAAGTATAAAAATGATTTTGTTTAAAGAATAATCTTATGTTAAATAAGAATCGAGAAAACTATATTTAAAATATTGGGATTTTAAGAGTTTTAAATTTATGTTTATTCTAATTAAAAGGCCAAGTGGTGCTGAATACTAAACCAGTGAACTCGTTGGGTTGTCATGTTTGAAACATTGTCAATTTTGATAGTAAAATCACCGACTATCAAATCTGTCTAGTACGATTGTTGATACGGAATGACCGGGATCGAATTTATATTCGAAAACCATTCCGACCAAAAATACGTGAAGAAATAAGAAGATAATCGAGAAGGAGCATTGAAGAACGTAGATATTCATAAACAGAAGAACCGCTACTTATCTTCGGTTTAGCGGCCAGAGATGAACTGTGGTTCTGTCGTGGTTGGAATCTACCGGTTGCAAGGACTTCTGGCTACTGATCCATGGGGTGATTCCTATACGAGATGCAGTAGGAGGGTACCTTCGGTTCATCATGTTCCTGGATGACTTGTATGGACGAATGTCTAACAGAGTATTTCCTGAAACCACGTACGTTGATTTTTACAAATATACCGAGTGGTGGCAAAGAGGGGCACTTCTTTTATACTCAGAGTATATTTGTGGACGTCAATTAGTGAATTGACGGATCTGATAATGTGGCAGTCAAAGTGAATGTTGACCAGATATTCCAAAAGGGAAATTTAAACCTCAAGCCTCATCAACCGGGAAACGACAAAAATCGGGAAAGCAGCATGTCTATGTGGGTCGCTCCTATTAGGGTGTATAATCACCTATCTAGAGAAAATCTATTTGCTTCTTTATCCTATTTCGTTGCTGTCACTTTTTGGGAAACGGTGGGTCGCACCCAACCGTTGGTGATATGCATTCGATACACTCAAGCGAAATGAGTGGTCGGTCATGTGAGGGTCGGGTTGCAAAACGTTCTTGTTGAACCCAGTGTATTCGCCTCTAGAGATACATTATCGGCTGGTGGTCCCATATCTTGTCGTAGTTGGAATCCAATCTCCAATAAGCGCTTATGGTTTTGATTTTATATATATATGTGGAGCGTGAGATGCAAGCGTTCTATTAGATTCTATTTACTTGTATTTAGACATTATTATAATATCAGACAAGATATTGGTTTCAAAAACTGTTTTGGGTTATCGTAAGGTAAAAACCGTCCGTATTTATGTGTGGATTTGGTCTTACGATTACTTTTTCTTTCAAAAAGATTTTAACTTTAAAAATCAGTTTGTGTGATACCATTAATACTATGCGAGTTTTTCTCACTCTGGTTCACTAGACTGACCCGGTATTTTGTAAATGCTTGGGTTAGCCCGGGGTGTACAGGTTCAGGTTATTGAATGTTGTGAAGTCCAGAGATGAGCTGGAGATGTTCAGACGTATGATATTATATGGCTACTATTCCGCTGTGTGTTGTATATGGGAACAGGTTATTACAATTGTCCCGTTGTATGATGTACTCTGATATTGTAAGTATTTTTAAAGCTCTCAATAAAGATTTATTTCTGTATTATATTTTGTTCCGCTGCGATGTGAGACTCTATGTTGTGTTGTTTCTTCTTCTTCTGCTATTCTAATATTTCTTTCTTTCTTATCTCACTCTCTAAATTCTTTCTAATAACGTCCAGTGTTTTTCGGTGTTTGGAAGGTCGGCATGAGTTACAGTGAAGGTATTTATGTCGATTTTCGAGGCCGAAAATCCCTAGGTCGTTACAGTGGTATCAGAGCTATTGCTTTAGTGATAACCTTGGCTCTATTGCGTGACTCGATAGAGATGGGGTTAGTAATACCCTATATTGAGTTTGAGTATATATATGAGGGCGCGTATTTGTAATTTGAATAAAATTATTTTTGAAATTATTTTTGGCCAATTTGTTTTATAATAAAAGTAGTGATTTTCTCAATTTATTATAGTATGGGAAATCGATTGATTTGTTTATGTTGATTTGAATGATATGTTTGGATTGTGTTGTTGATTGCTTAAATATAAATTTGAAAATGGATAGACTTAGTTTAAAACCAATACGAAATAAATAAGTTGGATAAATCAATCTAGATTAACAAACCTGAATGAATAATCAAAGGAATAAATGAAGGGATTATAAATAATTATAATCTCATGTGGATTAGATTGTGTGTAGAACTGGTTGGATCATACGATATGGATATTTGAAACTAATTGATGTTGTTTTGGGGACTAATGAAATTTATTGGAGTTGAGAACAGGTGCAGAAGTGCCAATTCAGCTTTAAAATCCATCCAAGAGAAAATTCTGGAGTTAATTGAATCTAGTTTGAATAGAGCTGCATAATAACTAAGCAAGCTCGAATATAAAATATTGCTTACTGCATAATAACGCTCGCAAAAAGTTACACCTATGAAAAATTTGAAATTTTGGTTCTTATTTGGGTTTTGAGTTAGGTTTTTGAATTTTTCTGACCCTGTCGGTCGATGTATATATATTTCTTGAACCTGCGATATTGCAGATGTCCTCCATACAGGGGAGTCTCTGCCAAAATTTCTCCAAAATTTAGGGTGTTAGAATTTTTTTGAAGATTTTTGGAAAATTCTTTTATTTATAATAAATTGGTTCTAAAACCAACTAGATTTGTTTTAGGAAATAAAAATCAAGTTTTAAATTTATTATTTTTGTAAAGATAACGGGTTTGTAACATTCTTTCTTACCTTAGCAATTTCGGGGACGAAATTATTTTAAGGGGGGAAGAATGTAACGTCCCGTATTTTGGCCAACAAATATTTAATTTAATTTATTATTTTAAATATTATATTTGGAGTATTTATATATTTTTAATATTTAATTCGTTATTTAAAACGAAGTTTAACATTAATTTATTTATAATATAAAACGAGCTCGAAATCGCGCGGCAGTTCGTAATATGGGGTTTTGAACTTCAACTAAATATACAGAATCCATTTTTAGTCGAATTTCTGTGAAACGAGAAACGTTGGAACTGTGTTGATGATAATTTTCATATGAAAGAGGAAAATTCAGATTCCGTGTTATAATTTGTTAGTTATGGCCAAATCAAATATTAAAATTGTCGCTATGGAAATCGTTATTTAAAATATATGCGTTAAAATAGTCGTTTTGTAAACGGACTCAGATTTCAACGAAATCAGTTTCATTGGGACCGGGACGTTAAATTACTGGACATTGTTAAATGGAATGGCAAACCGATGTCGTATGTGACCACGGCAGCCACAAATGCCCGTTCAATTTCTATAGCGCGTAATTAATTTAATAAAGGGTTATTTGGGTATAACTTGAACAGACGATCGAATTAAGCCACGAAACCAATTCCAATGAGTTCGTATCATCGATTAGAGTCAGAATAGGTATATAGTTTGTTATTTTTGGAGACCGTGTAATTTGGTGTTCAGAATGACATTGCGGTGCGCGTAAAAATAGCCTACCGGGGAAACAGTCTCAGAATGCGATGAAACTGATGTCGTTAGGTTCGTATTAACAAATTATTGTAGGATTTCAAGGTTTCGGGTTAATTTGATTTATCTAGTGACCGTGGAAAAATTAAACGCGTGTTTACTTCTGGTTTCATAAAGGAATTTTTTTTCATATGACCTCAGATTTCGACGAAACTGTCCCATTGGGTTTGGAATGCCCTTTTACACTAAGATTAGTTTTTTTTATCAGAAGACAGAAGTCGTTTGTGGTGCTTTATGCATGTTACTTCACGACGAAGTTTCACATTATAGTTAAATAATATATATCCTTTAATATATATATATAACCAACCATATGTAATACCCTAACTTCGTCAAAAACAAGTTCTACGGTCAACCCAGTCTTTAAGCCGCCACTTAAACAAAAAGAACGAACTCTATAATTCCATTTCTTTAATCCCTCGTTTGATTCCACAACCGTTCTACTGCAAAACCCTCGAGCTCTATCGGGACTGTCCATCCAACGGTCACGATTGAATTTTGTGTCTCTTGGGGACCGGAATCGAACAGAGAAGCACCAAGGATTTTGGGTTCGCTGGCGAAGCATGGTGAGGCCAGGGGAGCTCGAGCTTTTGGACGAAAGGGGAGATCAGGATGATCTTCGGAATGGCGCAACTGGATCTGACTCTGACGAGTTGATGGTGGCGCTGATGGTGGTCAAAGGGTGGAGCGTTTTGGTATGGTGGAGGGTTTTGGCTGTGGAGTTGAAGCCGATACGCGGTTTTGGAATGGAAACATGATCAGCCGAACTGTGTAACATAAATGAAATTTTAATGGTAATTTAATTAAACTAATTAAGGTTTAATGATTAGATTAGTTAACCAATGGAGTATTTACTAAGTGATAACTCTGTACTGGTCATTGGAAGATGACCGAAACTGGAAACAATTGAAAGTCGGCTCCGTTCTTTTGGATATCTGGAACGATGGGGAAAAATTGGTCGGCCATCATATGTAAAGTAAATAATTAGTTAATTAATTATCAAGTTAAAAGCTGCTTAGTTTAAATTAACATCAATTATACTAAAATTATAAACAACTTCTTACTATTCCAGGTTACGAAGCCAAGAGGCGTGAATTCAAAAGACTTTGAACAACAGTAGACAGAAGGGAACAGTTTATAATCCACTAAACCATACTAAACATAATCAAATGTTTAATTGAGTTTTAATTTAATTATATTAATTAATAATGGTGATTAGGTTAGGATAATTATAAAAAAAATTGTGTATAATTAAAAACGTTAATAAGTTGCCTATATCTTACCAGAATTGGACAAAGCTAGTACCATTGTAACTGCAGTGTAACGACCCAAATTTTCGAACAAATTATTGTAAATATTTAATATGGTTTTAAATACTTAATTGATCATATGAATGAAATTTTTTATGTTAAATTATCAATTTAAAAATCAACTTCGATTTAACATCGAATATATCGAATTATTGTAATACGAAATATATTGAAATCGAAGTTAAGACTGAATCGAAATGATACAGATAATCAGTGTCAATTCTGTCTAAATATGAACGATAATAATTTATTATCGAGAAAATGGTTAGTTCTGAATTTAAATTATATTATATTATATTAATATGGTATATGTGTTCAAATTAAATTTCAGAATATATACAGTTCAATTTAGAATAGCGTTATAATATTGAAACGTCGGTTTGTACGTTAAAATAGCGGTTCACGATTCTAAATTTGTACCCAAAGATATTTGTAATGGATAAGATCGAAATCAAATCACAATCTATTTAGATAAAATAAAAATAACTTTATATCTAATCGAAATAAATAAAAATCAAATTGATATCTTTTAAAAAGGAATAAAAATCCCTTGATATCATATCGAATTAAAATAAAATCAAATCATGTATTTAATCATACAAACAAACCACCCTCACATTTCGTTTCACGCAGCTATTTCCTTTATCAAGCAACAAAATTTGTCTCCTTACTTCAGTATCAAGGAAACACCACATTAATGGCATTTGTACTCTATAAACCGTTCGCCTCTATATAAGGCCGAGCCTTCTCTTCATCCCAAACCAACGAAATGAATGTCGTTCTCTTCATTTCTATCCTTTGAGTCAGAAATCAAATCGCTCCACAATATATATAAATAAAAAAATAATAGAAAGAGGAACATCGTGACTTGAAATCGTAGAAGACTTGAAGCTCGACATCGACCAGAAGACGCTCGCGATGATGAGTTCGTTCGAAGATATACAGCAGGGTTTGGAGGTGGTAAAATCGACGGGAAAGGGGATGTCTTCGCAGGATTTTATTGAGTTCAAAAAGGGGGTTCGCGACTTGATTCAAGACTGAGAGATGCTAGATGACGAGCAGTAATCAGTGGGGAAGGGCGCGATTCCAGATGCGATTCAAGGAAAAGGCGGAACTAGGAGTAGAGATTGATGCAGTTATTGATGGTGACGGTGTTGTTTTGGAGTTCGGTTATGGCTTGATGCTAATGAGAGTCTGGAGGAGTTCAATCTGTGTTTGAGGATGGAAGGGGTGCAGCCGTGTGAAGATTTAGGGGAAAGTTGCGTTCTAGAGTTGTGTGGGGTAACAGATTGGGTTCGGAGTTGAATGTTGGGAGAGGATGGACAATGAAGGGGGGCCGCTGCGTTCAAATTCAAGGATAAGAGGGAAGGCAGTACACTCATTGGAAGTGGCAATGTGGTGGAAATTGAATGTAGGGGCTTATGTGTATTTTTGGTGATGAAAGGAACAGCAGGTTTGATTTTAACAGAGGAGAAGAGGAATTTTTGAAAGGAAGGTTTAAGAAAAGTAAAACATAAAGGAAATGTTAATTTAAGGAATTATGAAGGGATGTTGTGTGGTTTCTGGTGGTGTTAGGTTGCTCGGAGTACTAGAATTCCAAGACGGGGCTGTTTTGGGTTCGATTAGAGAGCATGAGGACTTCTTTATTAGTAACAATGAGGTGTGAAATAAATTATTCGAGAAGTTCAAGTTGATTCTTAGCTGCAACGGTGCAACATCTAAATCAGATATTCATCAAACAAAACCAGGTGAGTAAATCTCACTTAAAAATTTATTTTTATCACTAAAAATAAATGGTTGGCTACTTGGATGCATTTGCAAATTATTTATCACTCTTGATTATCATATATGTGTGTTATACCTAGGATTGGTGATTGTGGTTATTGGATATTTCCCGCAGTACTATTAGCGGATGCTCGCGGTATCATTAGCGGATGACCTTATGCCTAGGTATATAAGTGGATCCCCTTTTATACCGTGATATCCTGCCTTGAAGTAGGATTGGTATTATTTTTGTTGACTAACATCTGTGAATGCAGGTAAAACAGGTTGGAGGGATCCAACTAGATTCCTCAAATTTATTTATTTTTGATTACATACTTACATGTGTGTGACGTATTGAGTTGGATTGATGGTTTGTGTATTGGGATATTTAAATATTACTGGCCCTAGATATTTATAATATCATAAAAGGTGATTTTCAGATTCGAAAAGGAAATTTTATTTTATTGAAATAAAAATTTGAATCTGGAATAAGCCAAGAAAATAATAACTTGTTTTAATAATAAAACAAGTATTGAATGTATAAACGGCTTGTTTGTAAATGTAAGAAAATTATCATTTGGTAATATTTAATTTTAAATTCAAGTATGAATTTAAAAAGGAAAATTTAATTTTCGAAATAGAAATGGGATTACAAATAGGTTCGGAAGTATTTACTTGTTTAAAAATTAAAAAAAGTAATTGAATTTATAAACTATGTTTATAAATGAAAAAGGAAATTATCACATGATAAATTTTGAAACGTAAATGCAAGCGTGATTTTAAAAGGAAGTTTATCCACCCAAAGTAGAAATGAAATTTCAAATGGAGTTTGAAATAGGACTTGTTTTAATATTTAAAACAAGAAGTATAGTCTATAAACAATGTTAATAGATGAATGTGAAAATCATCATTTGGTACTTATAACTTCTAAATTCAAGTATGATTTGTTTTCCGAATTGGGAATTAGATTTCAAATGTAATTTGAAATCGAAACATGGTTTAATATTTAGAATAAGATGTGAAATTTATAAACGATATTTATAAATAAAGAATAATAACTATTCTTGTATAATTTGAACTTTTAATTCAAGTATAAATTAAATAAGCGAATTTGGAATCGTTCGAGAAAAGAAACGATGAAATTTATTCCGATGTTCGGAGTAAATTGGATTGAAATAAATCTATACAGATTTATGTTGGGAATTCAAGGGAATCCAGTTTATAGAAAATAAAATATTATTTCCAAAAGCTATTGGAATTTATTAAATCAAGATTTAGGATTTGAGTATGAAAATAGATTCTATACTTATATAAGTTATAGTAATAAAATATTCAAACAAGGAAATCGAGTTTTAAATGGAAGTTGTTAAATATAAAATAAGAAAGCGATTTGTAAACCATGTTTATAAAGAAAATGTAGTAATTTCCTTTGGGTGGATTGGAAGTCGATTTTTCCAAATGTAAGAAATGACATTTAAAAATCATATTTTTAAATGAGATGAAAGAGGGGATTTGTATGATAAGTAATCAAGTTTTTGAAATTATAAACTCTTACCTGTCTCGAGATAAGAACGTTGTCGATCAAGGTCTGGGAGGTAAATAAATACCCCAACTTGAACGACATCACTATTATCAAGAGACGATATCAATTTGTAAAGGTAAGTGATGTTGAATTTATTTATTATTTGCATCAAAGGAATTTATAATTGAAATTCGACGATATGGACATTTTTTTGAAATAATCCAATTCCATGTGAATTGGACTTAATGTAGAGAATAGAGTTTGAACAACTTCCTAACGGAGTTATGAAAGGGAAATGAAATAATCGACGAGTTTGGATAACTTGAGTTATTAAGATTAAATTTGGATAATGAGCTTGTGTTATTTTTAAATATCGAAATGGAGTTGACATTTATTTTATAACAAAGTTAACGTTTATAATTTAATTTTAATTAAAACGAACTGGCCGCAACGCGGTACTTCGTAATTTGGCATTTAAACTTCAATTGAGTTTATAGAACTCAATATAAATCGGAATTCGATGAAACAAGAAATGCCCGGACCTATTAAATGATAGTTTCAAATGAAAGAGAAAAACCTTGATTTCATCGTATAGATTATGAGTTATGTCAAAATCAATCTTTCAGAAAAACAGCGCCATAATCGTTTTAAACCATAACGGGTTATTAAATAAAATAAATGGATGTTGAGTGAATAAAAATCCGAATTTCCAATAGTAAAAATCCAGATTTGAGTTATAAATTAAATATAAACTCAAGTGGAGTAGACGAAGTGATTTTTCGGATAAAAGATCGGATTTTTAAGTATCGAATGAAATTAATAACTTCTTTGGAATTAGTTAATATAAGTTTTGGCTTAATTTAACTTTATTGAAGTGATTTAAATTTGTTATTTGAATTGGGAAACCTGAATATGAAACTTGAATCAAATTTTGGAATTTGACATTGGGATGGAACTCAACTTATATATATAAGCGAATGAAAGTATATTTAAACGGGAAAGGTTCAAATTGAATGTGGATTCAGTAAAAAGGGGTAAATTGGGAATAAAGCATGAAAGAGGATGTGATTTAAATCTTAAAGTGTTGAATTGATTATGAATGGTTGAGTAAATTGTAAGACAGGTATGGGATGAAGAGAATGAAGGTTGCAATTTAAGTGCCTGACAAAAAGGTACATGTTTAAATTTCCATATGAGGTTTTATGCAACGAATCGGCAAGCCGCTTGGCTTTTTTATTTTCTTTTTTGAATGGAAAGGGCCTAGAGAGGCGAGTTGGGGTTTGAACGATTGACCGGTACAGGGGAAGTGCTGGCAAATTTTTCCGAAAATTTAAGGAGTTAGAATATTTTTAAGAAGTTTTGGTAATTATAAATTGATATATCGAGATTTAGAATTCAACAAGAAAACTTAAAATAAAATATTAGAAAGGGCCAGTGATTGTGAAATTGTTTGATGGATGTTTATTTTTCCTTTGATAGTTAAAACACCGGCTATCAAAGATTTTTACCATCGTTGTCGATACGGAGAGACCAGTTGGATTTAATATCCGAAAACCACTCCGTATAGGCATAGGCGTTGCGAATTAGATTATGCTGAAGATAATCGAAGATGGAGTGAAATTCAGAAAGCTGTTATGTTTGTCCAGTCCCAGGACAACTTGTATGGACGAATGTCTGACAAGAGTATTCCTAACGAGCAAAAAAGACGATCTTTTCAAGGTATTATGTCTGGTGGCGGAGAAATTCGTTTCTCTTAGCTTTTATACCCGTAATATTTTTGAGAAGATCAACTAGTGATTTGACGGGTTTGACGATGCGGCATTCAAAGTGTATGGTGGCCAGATGTTCTAAAAGATAGATGTAGCCTTAAACCTCATAACCGGAAAATGACAAAAATTGGGCAGGCAGCATGGCTATGTGGGTCGCTC
This sequence comes from Allium sativum, assembly GCA_030737875.1. Taxonomy (NCBI): domain Eukaryota; kingdom Viridiplantae; phylum Streptophyta; class Magnoliopsida; order Asparagales; family Amaryllidaceae; genus Allium; species Allium sativum. The sequence goes on along the minus strand of CM060910.1, from coordinate 193,307,303 downwards.
CCATTAGGGTGTATAATCACCTATCTAGAGAAATTCCTTTTAATTCTTTAATCTATTCGATGCTGTCCCTTTTCGGGAAATGGTGGTTTGAGCGCAAACGTTGGTGATATACATTTGATACACTCAAGCGAAATGAGTGGTCGGTCATGTATGGGTCGGGTTGCAAGACGTTCTTGTTGAACCTAGGTGTATTCGCCTCTAGAGATACACTATCGGAAGGTGGTCCCATACCTTGTCATAGTTGGAATCCATTCTCCAATAAGCGCCCTGCAATTTTTGATTTTATACTATACATGTAGAGTGTGAGATGCAAGCGATCTACTATTTGGTTATTTATTTGATTAGACATTATTATAATATCACTAGATTTTGAAATCAAAAATGGTTTCAGTTATATTAAGGTAAAAACTGTCAGTGTTAGGTGTGGACTGGTCTTACTATTATCCTTTTCTTTCAAAAGATTTTTGAAATTAAACCACGTGGTTGGAGTTTACTCACACCAGTCCCATGACTGACCCAGAGTTTATTTTGTTTTGTTTTTCCTAAACTCTTAGGTGCCCAAATTTGTACGGATAGTCAAGTGTTTCAGGCTTTACAGATACACTTGGAGGAGCTTGAAGCAGGAGGCTTCACCGCTAGTTATTTTAGAGTTATTTCTGCTGTATCAAATATTGTATTATGCTCTGATGATGGTATGTATGTGTGACACAAATTTTGTATTCAAGATTATGTTATATAATATATTTTATTCGTTCCGCTGTGAGGTTCTGTGTTGTTATTTCTATTCTTCTTCTATCTTTTTTACTTTCTTTAGCCCTAATGACTCGTATTTCTGTATTATTTGAGTTGGACGTGTGTTGTATTAGTCATCTCAGATAGTATGGAATTTCGGGTCGTTACAGTTGGTATCAGAGCTTAGGTTGAGCGAACACCTAGGCTTTTGTGGGGGGTTTAATCATTAGAGATAGGGTCAGTAGTACCCTAGAATGAGTAGAATGTATATATATTTATATATATGAGAGAGCGTACCTGTAAGTTGATAAAAAAAATTGTTTTATATTGTGTTGGCTTGTCTGTTGAGTGGTTTATGAATTCTGGTCGAATCGTGGGACCCCATGACATGGATAGGAGTTTCTAAACACTTAAACAGAAGAACTAACATAATATTGTTTTAAAGTGGGTAAATGAAATAATCTTACCCAAAATTATATTTTGACAGGAAAGGAATAATTTTTCTAAATTATTATAATATATATGGATGAGTTGGTTGTTATTATTATAATCAAATGAGATTATAAAATTGGAATGATTATATATAACCAGATAGAACTTATATATGAATAATATTTGCAAATGTGATCAACTAAAATTGAATTCAAACCGTAAATTGGAATTTAAATCCCGGAAGGTTGGAAAATATTTTTTTCAAAAGTATATTAGAATAATATAGCGTTATTTTGGGAAGGATTTTGGATAAAAACCATTTTGAATGGATTTTGAAAGTGATAAAGCACCGAACTCATTTCAATGGCTGGAAAATAATTTTGATGATGACTACAACACCATCAGTGTTCATTTTCGAGTTTCTAAGTGATGGATTACTACCTTAGGAAAGTTTTGATGGAAATTTGTTTGAAGGAAAACAAGTTTGGTTTAAAAATTCAAATATTTTGGATTTGAAATGGTTATAAATATATGAATATATTTATGGGATTTCAAAAGGATTTAAAATGAAAACCGGGAATTAGAATTCTGGAATTTAAAATTTAACTTAAGTAAGTTAAATGAATCGAAATGAATAAATTGACCAAAATCAATTTGAATGGAATATGAATTGATTGTAGATCATTCAAATTAAGTAAATGAAAATCAAAGGTTTGTGGGTATCGAAATTCGTTGAAATATGAAGAGTTGAGTTTCAGCATGAGTATGTTTTGAAAAGTACATAGGTTTGTAGCATTTTTCTTACCTTAGTAATTTCGGGGACGGAATTCTTTAAAGGGGGGAAGAATGTAACGACCCTGATTTTCGAACAAATTATTTTAAATATTTAATTTGGTTTTAAATATTGAATTGATAATATAAATGAATTTTTTTATTAAGTTATCAATTTAAAAATCAATTTCGATTTAATATCGAATATATCGAATTATCGTAATACAAAATATATTGAAATCGAAGTTAAGACTGAATCGAAATGATGTAGATAATCAATGTCAGTTCTATCTGAATATGAACGATAATAATTTATTATCGAGAAAATGATTAGTTCTGAATTTAAATTATATTATATTAATTTAATATGGTATATGTGTTCAAATCAAATTTCAGAATATATACAGTTCAATTAAGAATAGCGTTATAATATTAAAACGTCGGTTTGCACGTTAAAATAGCGGTTCATGATTCTAAATTTGTACCCCGAGATATTTGTAATGGATAAGATCGAAATCAAATCAGAATCTATTTAGATAAAATAAAAATCACTATATATCTAATCGAAATAAATAAAAATCAAATCGATATCTTTTAAAAAAGGAATAAAAATCCCGTGATATCAAATCGAATTAAAATAAAATCAAAAATAAAATCAAATCATGTACTTAATCATACAAACAAACCACCCTCACATTTCATTTCACGTAGCTATTTCCTTCATCGAGCAACAAAATTTGTCTCCTTACTTCAGTATCAAGGAAACACCACATTAATGGCATTTGTACTCTATAAACCGTTCGCCTCTATATAAGGTCGAGCCTTCTCTTCATCCCAAACCAACGAAATGAATGTCGTTCTCTTCATTTCTATCCTTCAAAAATCGCTCCACAATATATATAAATAAAAAAATAATAGAAAGAGGAACATCACGACTTGAAATCGTAGAAGACTTGAAGCACGACATTGACCAGAAGACGCTCGCGATGATGAGTTCGTTCGAAGATATGCTGCAGGGTTCGGAGGTGGTAAAATCGACGGGAAATGGGATGTCTTCGCAGGATTTTACTAAGTTCGAAAAGGGGGTTCGCGACTTGATTCAAGACTGAGAGATGCTAGATGAGGAGTGGTAATCAGTGGGGAAGGGCGCGATTCCAGATGCAATTCTGGGAAAAGGCGGAACTAAGAGTAGAAATTGATGCAGTTATTGATGGTGACGGTGTTGTTTTGGAGTTCGGCTATGGCTTGATGCTAATGATTGTCTGGAGGAGTTCAATCTGTGTTTAGGATGGAAGGGGTGCAACCGTGTGAAGATTTAGGGGAAAGTTGCGTTCTGGAGTTGTATGAGGTAACAGATTGGGTTCGAAGTTGAATGTTGGGAGAGGATGGACATTGAAGGGGGGTCGCTGCGTTCAAATTCAAGGATAAGGGGGGAAGACAATATACTCATTGGAAGTGGCAATGTGGTGGGAATTGAATGTAGGGGCTTATGTGTATTTCTGGTGATGAAAGGAGCAACAGGCTGATTTTTAACAGAGGAGAAGGGGAATTTTTGAAAGGAAGGTTTAAGCAAAGTAAAACATAAAGGAAATGTTAATTTAAGGAATTATGAAGGGTTGTTGTGTGGTTTATGGTGGTGTTAGGTTGCTCGGAGTTCTGGAATTCCAAGATGGGGCTGTTTTGGGTTCGATTAGAGAAGCATGAGGACTTCTTTATTAATAACAGTGAGGTGTCAAATAAATTATTCGAGAAGTTCAAGTTGATTCGTAGCTGCAACGGTGCAGCATCTAAATCAGATATTCAGCAAATAAAACCAGGTGAGTAAATCTCACTTAAAAATTTATTTTTATCATTAAAAATAAATGGTTGGCTGCTTGGATGCATTTGCAAATTATTTATCAGTCTTGATTATCATATATGTATGTTATACCTAGGATTGGTGATTGTGGTTATTGTATATTTCCCGCAGTACTATTAGCGGATGCCCGCAGTATCATTAGCGGATGACCTTACGCCCACGTATATAAGTGGATCCCCTTTTATACCGCGATATCCTGCCTTGAAGCAGGATTGGTATTATTTTTGTTGACTAACATCTGTGGATGCAGGTAAAATAGGTTGGAGGGATCCAACTAGATTCCTCAAATTTATTTATTTTTGATTACATACTTACATGTGTGTGACGTGTTGAATTGGATTGATGGTTTGTGTATTGGGATATTTAAATATTACTGGCCCTAGATATTTATAATATCATAAAAGGTGATTTTTAGATTCGAAAAGGAAATAAAATTTTAATGAAATAAAAATTTGAATTTCGAATAAGCTAAGAAAATAATAACTTGTTTTAATAATAAAACAAGTATTGAATGTATAAACGACTTGTTTGTAAATGTAAGAAAATTAACTACTTAATTTTAAATTCAAGTACGAATTTAAAAAGGAAAATTTAATTTCCAAAATAGAAATGGGATTACAAATAGGTTCAGAGGTATTTACTTGTTTAAAAATTAAAACAAGTAATTGAATTTATAACTATGTTTATAAATGAAAAAGTAAATTATCATTTGATAAATTTTGAAATGTAAATGCAAGCGTTATTTTAAAAGGAAGTTTATCCACCCAAAGTAGAAATGAAATTTCAAACGAAGTTTGAAACAGAACTTGTTTTAATATTTAAAACAAGAAGTATAGTCTATAAACAACGTTTATAGATGAATGTGAAAATCATCATTTGGTACTTTATAAATTCTAAATTCAAGTATGATTTGTTTTCCGAAGTGGGAATTAGATTTCAAATGTAATTTGAAATCGAAACATAGTTTAATATTTAGAATAAGATTTGAAATTTATAAACGATATTTATAAATAAAGGAAAATAACTTTTTTTGTATAATTTGAATTTTTAATTCAAGTATGAATTAAATAAGCGAATTTGGAATCGTTCGAGAAAGAAACGATGAAATTTATTTCGATGTTCGGAGTAAATTAGATTAAAATAAATCTATACAGATTTATGATTAGAATTCAAGGGAATCCAGTTTATAGAAAATAAAATATTATTTCCAAAAGCTATTGGAATTTATTAAATCAAGATTTAGAATTTGAGTATGAAAATAGATTCTATACTTATATAAGTTATAGTAATAAAATATCCAAATAAGGAAATCGAGTTTTAAATGGAAGTTGTTAAATATAAAATAAGAAAGCGATTTATAAACCATGTTTATAAAGAAAATGTAGTAATTTCCTTTGGGTGGATTGGAAGTAGATTTTTCCAAATGTAAGAAATGACATTTAAAAATCATATTTTTAAATGAGATGAAAGAGGGGATTTGTATGATAAGTACTCAAGTTTTAGAAATTATAAACTCTTACCTGTCTCGTGATAAGAACGTTGTCGATCACGGTCTAAGAGGTAAATAAATACCCCAACTTGAACGACATCACTATTATCAAGAGACGATATCAGTTTGTAATGGTAAGGGATGTTGAATTTATTTATTATTTGCATCAAAGGAATTTATAATTGAAATTCGACGATATGGATTTTTTTTTTGAAATAATCCAATTCCGTGTGAATAGGACTTAATGTAGAGAATCGAGTTTGAACAACTTCATAACGGAGTTATGAATGGGAAATGAAATAATCGACGAGTTTGGATAACTTGAATTATTAAGATTAAATTTTGATAATGAGCTTGTGTTATTTTTAAATATCGAAATGAAGTTGACATTTATTTTATAAGCAAAGTTAACGTTTATAATTTAATTTTAATTAAAACGAACTGGCCGCAGTGCGGTAGTTCGTAATTTGGCGTTTGAACTTCAATTGAATTAATAGAACTCAATATAAATTGGAATTCAATGAAACAAGAAACGCCCGGACCTATTAAATGATAGTTTCAAATGAAAGAGAAAAACCTTGATTTCGTCGTATAGATTTTGAGTTACGTCAAAATCAATCTTTCAGAAAAACAACGCCATAATCATTTTAAACCATAATCGGTTATTAAATAAACTAAATGGATGCTGAGTGAATAAAAATCCGAATTTCCAATAGTAAAAATCCAGATTTGAGTTATAAATTAAATATAAACTCAAATGGAGTAGACGAAGTGATTTTTGGGATAAAAGATCGGATTTTTAAGTATCGAATGAAATTAACTAACTTCTTTGGAATTAGTTAGTATAAGTTTTGGCCGAATTTAACTTTATTGAAGAGATTTAAATTTGTTATTTGAATTGGGAAACCTGAATATGAAACTTGAATCACATTTTGGAATTTGACATTGGGATGGAACTCAAATTATATATATATAAGCGAATGAAAGTATATTTAAACAGGAGAGGTTCAAACTGAATGTGGATTAAGTAAAAAGGGTAAATTGGAAATAAAGCGTTAAAGAGGATGCGATTTAAATCTTAAAGTGTTGAATTGATTATAAATTGTGAATGGTTGAGTAAATTGTAAGACAGGTATGGGATGAAGAGTATGAAGGTTACAATTTAAGTGCCGGACTAAAAGGTACATGTTTAAATTTCCCTATGAGGTTTTATGCGTCGAATCGGCAAGCCGCTTGGCTTTTTGGTTTTCTTTTTTGAATGGAAAGGGCCTAGAGAGGCGAGTTGGGGTTTGAACAATTGACCGGTATAGGGGAAGTGCTGGCGAATTTTTCCGAATATTTAAGGAGTTAGAATATTTTTAAGAAGTTTTGATAATTAGAAATCAATATATCGAGATTTAGAATTCAATAAGAAAACTTAAAATAAAATATTAGAAAGGGCCAGTGGTTGTGAAATTGTTTGATGGATGTTTATTTTTCCTTTGATAGTTAAAACAACAGCTATCAAAGAATTTTACCATCATTGTCGATACGGAGAGACCGGTTGGATTTAATATCCGAAAACCACTCCGTATAGGCATAGGCGTTGCGAATTAGATTATGCCGAAGATAATCGAAGACGGAGTGAAATTCAAAAAGTTGTTATGTTTGTCCAATCCCAGGACAACTTGTATGGATGAATGTCTGACAAGAGTATTCCTAACGGTCACGTAAGACGATCTTTTCAAGGTATTACGTCTGGTGGCGGAGAAATTCGTTTCTCTTAGCTTTTATACCCGTAATATTTTTGGGAAGATCAACTAGTGATTTGACGGGTTTGACGATGTGGCATTCAAAGTGTATGGTGGCCAGATGTTCTAAAAGCTAGCCTCAAACCTCACAACCATAAAATGACAAAAATCGGGCAGGCAGCATGGCTATGTGGGTCGCTCCCATTAGGGTGTATAATCACTTATCTAGAGAAATTCCTTTTAATTCTTTAATCTATTCGATGTTGTCCCTTTTCGGGAAATGATGGTTTGAGCCCAACCGTTGGTGATATACATTCGATACACTCAAGCGAAATGAGTGGTCGGTCATGTGTGGACCGGGTTGCAAGACGTTCTTGTTGAACCCAGGTGTATTCGCCTCTAGAGATACACTATTGGAAGGTGGTCCCATACCTTGTCATAGTTGGAATCCAATCTCCAATAAGCGCCCTGCTGTTTTTGATTTTATACTATATATGTAGAGCGTGAGATGCAAGCGATCTACTATTTGGTTATTTATTTGATTAGACATTATTATAATATCACTGGATTTTGATATCAAAAATGGTTTGGGTTATAGTAAGGTAAAAGCCGTCTGTTTTAGGTGTGGACTGGTCTTACTATTATCCTTTTCTTTCAAAAGATTTTTTAAATTAAACCACATGGTTGGAGTTTACTCACACCAGTCCCATGACTGACCTAGAGTTTATTTTGTTTTGTTTTTCCTAAACTCTTGGGTTCCCAAATTTGTACGGGCAGTCAAGTGTTTCAGGCTTTACAGATACACTTGGAGGAGCTTGAAGCAGGAGGCTTAAACGCTAGTTATTTTAGAGTTGTTTCTGCTGTGTTAGATATTGTATTATGCTCTGATGATGGTATGTATGTATGATACAAATTTTGTATTCAAGATTATGTTATATAATATATTTTATTCGTTCCATTGTGAGGTTCTGTGTTGTTATTTCTGTTCTTCTTCTATCTTTTCTACTTTCTTTAACCCTAATGACTCGTATTTCTGTATTATTTGAGTTGGACGTGTGTTGTATTAGTCAGCTCAGATAGTATGGAATTTTGGGTCGTTACACGCAGTGACGAGTACTACATTTTGGAACAGAAATGGATAGAATTGGAAACAATCAGAATTTTTAATTAAATTAAACTACTGTTTAATTTCATTAAAACAAGCTGTTGACAACGGAACCAACTCAAGGTGAGTTAAACTCACTCAGTTTTACCCATTTATATTTTGTATAAATTGGGTTTTGATTTTTGTGTGCTCTGTTTGCCAATGGTTGACTGTTTTCTAATTATATAATTTATTTGTTGATTTAATTAATGAAATTAAACCATCATTTAATTTCAGTGAAATACCAAATCGTTATTCTAACGATTGGTTCCAATAAAAGTAACTTACCTTGTTGGTCACGTTTATAAAATAAACGAGATTAATTGGTTGAATTGTTTGAATTCTTGTGGTTGATTAAATGGTCATTAGTTATTATTATCAGTTAAATGGTTGAATGACTTGATTTGAGATAACCATTTGAATACAGGGAAAACAGGTTGGAGGGATCCAACGGGATTCCTCAATATATATTTATTTCATATTATCAACATATGAACTGTCCTGTTTGGGTGATTTATTCAATTATGGATTATTGACTGAAAATTCAACATCTGTCTAGTTTAAACCAATATGCAATATTGGTTGAGTATTGGGCAACATATGGCCTATAAAATCAATAGTTTTATAAATATTGATTCACCGTCAGGTGAGTCGATAGAGATGAAGTTATAAATTTATTTTATAACTCGACGTAGATTTTTTTGAATATATTATTTTGAATAATAGTTTATAAAAAGGAAATAAATATTTATTTTCAAAATAAATTGTAAATTGATTTTATAAAGGCAATTCTGATGTTAATCAGATTTGTAAATATGAGATTAAAGAAATTAACCTAGCGGTTAAAAAGTGAATAATGGTTTTGTTGAAAAACATTTAAATGGGATTATTTAAATTAAGTATAAATAAATTTAAAGGGAAAATGAATTAGAATTGGTTATGGAGATAACCGTGTTTTGAGTTGTATAAATTAATCGTTTTAGATTAAGATTGATTATTAAGTTAGTGTGTTTTGAATAAAATAGTTTAATGAATGTTGTTTTAATTTTGATAAGATTTTAAAAAGGGGATTTACTATTTATTTTAGATAAATAAAGAAATTAACTACTAACGTAGTTAATGATTGGAATAAATAATTATTGTAAATAATAATGATTTAGAAAACTACTTTTTAATGAAAATCCATTTGAAAAGTAATCCAAGTGAAATGGAATCCAATTGAATGGTGAAAGAGTTTATGAATAGGTTTTGTTTAAAACCTGAGTTTTATAACAAGGTTATAAATGGAATTTTTAAGCTAATATTATAGATTAAATAAATGTTACTTAATTATTTGAATTAAGTAAAAGAAAATTTATTTAAAAGAGTTTGATGATAAACCAGAGTTATATAAAAGAGGTGAAATGGTAAATCATTAATTTTATATTAACGTTACTTAATAATGTGATTAAGTAGAATTGGGGATTTGAAATGAGATTTCCAAAGCGGGATATGGTTGAATGGATTTGAAACAGGATTGGAAAAAGTGAATTTGATAGGAGAAGTGAATCATAAGATTTGTAAACCAATCCGAATTATAAAGTAAATTTGTTTTAAAAGAGGAAGGTGTTAAAAGTGGCATTTTTATAAGAGGTTGCTTAATTATTAAATTAAGAAAGATGGTTATATCCGAGAAAGTGAATTTCAAAATAATAAGAAGGGTTTGAAATCGTATTTTGAATAAAATAGTTAAATGGAATTTGATTTGAGATTGGAATGAAATATTGGTTTTTGGATTACAACTTAAATTTATCTCAAGGTATGAACATTGTTGATCAAGGTCTGAGAGGTAACTAAATTACCCCAACTTGAACGACTTCGGGATTATCTGAGGATGATATAAGTTGTAATGGAAAAAGAGATTAGTAAATTTTATTATTTCATTAAAGAAATAATAACGCAACATTGGTAATGAAGATTTGGAAAATATATAATGAGAATTCCAAAGTGAAAAGGGAAATAAAAAGGAATTGTGTAACGGTATCTTCGAATTAGAAAGGAGACGTAAAGTTGAGTTTTATTCTATAAAAAATAGCGTTGGTTATTGTTTTCAAGTAATGAAATATCTATTTCGTAATGTTATTTCACGAGAAATAAGTTGAAATGATTTCCAAATATTATATATTAATGTGGCCAATGTTTTGAAAGTTAGAAATAGAAAACTGAATATGATATATTGTTTTCCTAAGTATAAAAATGGTTTTGTTTAAAGAATAATCTTATGTTAAATAAGAATCGAGAAAACTATATTTAAAATATCGGGATTTTAAGAGTTTTAAATTTACATTTATTCTAATTAAAAGGCCAAGTGGTGCTGAATAGTGACAAGAGAACTCATTGGGTTATCATGTTTGAAACACTGTCTATTTTGATAGTTAAATCACCGACTATCAAATCTGTCTAGTACGATTGTTGGTACGGAAAGACCGAGATCGAATTTATATTCGAAAACCATTCCGACCAACAAATACGTGAAGAAATCAGAAGATAATCGAGATGGAGCATTGAAGACCGTAGATATTCATAAACGGAAGAACCGCTACTAATCTCCGGTTTAGAGGCCAGAGATGAACTGTGGTTCTGTCGTGGTTGGAATCTACAGGTTGCAAGGACTTCTCGCTACTGATCCATGGGGTGATTCCTATATGAGATGCAGTAGGAGGGTACCTTCGGTTCATCCTGTTCCTGGATGACTTGTATGGACGAATGTCTGACAGAGTATTTCCAGAAACCACGTACGTTGATTTTTACAAATATACCGAGTGGTGGCAAAGAGGGGCACTTCTTTTATACCCAGAGTATATTTGTGGACGTCAATTAGTGACTTGACGGATCTGATAATGTGGCATTCAAAGTGAATGGTGACCAGATATTCCAAAAGGGAAATTTAAACCTCAAGCCTCATCAATCGGGAAACGATAAAAATCGTCCGTAGTTATGTGTGGATTTGGTCTTATGATTACCTTTTCTTTTAAAAATATTTTAACTTTAAAAATCAGGTTGTGTGATACCATTAATACCGTGCGAGTTTTTCTCACTTTGGTTCACCAGAATGACCCAGTGTTTTGTAAATGCTCGGATTAGCCCGGGGTGTACAGGTTCAGGTTATCGAATGTTGTGAAGTCCAGAGACGAGCTGGAGATGTTCAGACGTATGATGTTATATGGCTACTATTCCGCTGTGTGTTGTATATGGGAACAGGTTATTGTAACTGTCCCGGTGTCTGATGTACTCTGATATTGTAAGTATTTTTAAAGCTCTCAATAAAGATTTATTTCTGTATTATATTTTGTTCCGCTGCGATGTGAGACTCTGTGTTGTGTTGTTTCCTCTTCTTCTTCTGCTATTCTAATATTTATTTCTTTCTTATCTCACCCTCTAAATTCTTTCTAATAACGTCCAGTGTTTTTTGATGTTTGGAAGGTCAGCATGAGTTACAGCAAAGGTATTTATGTCGATTTTCGGGGCCGAAAATTCCTGGGTCGTTACAGGGGTCGACCCAGTTATGAACTGGGTTGCCCACTACTTCTCTGATTAAGTTTGATTATTTATTTAATTTTCAAAATTTGAATTTCAAACTTTAACTGATCATAACTTGTTCATTCTTCGTCCGTTTAACGCAAACTAAAATTCTATCTGAATCAGAATTTTGTATCGGACGTGATGTTGAAATTCTCTTTACCCAATTCTGAATATTATTTAAATTAATATTTGTTATATTACTCCTTTCTATTTAATTACTGTTTATTAAAATTCCGGGTGGTACATTCTCCCCTCCTTAAAGGATTTCGTCCCCAAAATCTTCAAGGCTAGAAGAATGTTATCAACCATTATCTACACCCATCTACTCAACCATCAACCACTGGCATCCATTGTCCTTAGAATTTATAATGCTTGGTATGAACATATGCAAAAGTTTCGTGTATATGTCCCTAAGCTAATGCAAAAATCAGACGGCCTGATGATTCAGTTGACCTTTTTAATGCAATTCACGTCTGTGCTATGCATCCAGCATATATGCAAAAGAATCCTGATGATACATTTAAAATTCTTTATGTGTACAACAACCTTTCACCAAAATTCAACATCCAAGTAATGATTCAACCATTTTTCATCCATATTTTAAATGAATTAAAATGCGTACACATCCATATGCAATATGTAAGTCCTAGTTCATCTGATCCCTACTCTACTGCCTAGTGTGTGTATATGCATCCACTGCGTTCACTAGCAAACACTTTCATCCACGTGAATCCATTCAATCATAATGTGATATATTAACATGTTTTAAACCATTTCCTACCATCCATTAGTTTATACCAAAGATTCAAGATTCAAACGGTAGGAAAAATATATTCAAATTCAAAGATTAGAAGAGAGTTAAGAGTGTACTCTCAATGAGAAACAGAAAAGAAGCGTGAATCCTATCTTCTTGTTACCAAGTCGAGTCATCATTATATTATCCCCACTGTATCTTGACTAGCTAGATCTCTTTATTACATAGCTTCTTTACTTTAGATCCTAGTATCTGAGTAGGAACTCTCCTAATTAATGCCTCCTTCTCTATCTCTATATTCTCTAGCGTAATCGACTCGACTAGTACCGCGGAGTCATATAGACACTTTCTCAAGTCCTAAACATGGAACACATTATGAACTTTTGTCAATCTCTCCAGTAGTCTAACTCTATGTGCCATTTGACATATGCTCTCTACTATAGGGAATGGCCCAACAAACCTTGGTGTCAACTTCTGTACCGAACCGAACAACACTCCTCAAAGGTGACACCTTAACAAAGACCAAATCACCTACCTCGAACTTTAGGTCTGTCTTCTTACGATCTATATACGACTTCTACCTGCCTTGAGCTGCCTTCATCTTCCTTCAAATCAAGTCTATCTTCTCTAAGGTCTCTTTAACCATCTCAGGACCAAGTAGAAGTTTGTCCGTGGACTCCCACCAACATGTAGGTGATCTTTAGGATCATCAATAAAGTGCCCCCTAAGGGAACCATACCAATACTCTTCTGATAGAGGTTATTGTATGTGAACTCTACCAACAGAAGATTCTCCTCTCAAGTCCCTCTAGGGTCTAGGATACACAACCTAAATAAATCCTCGATAATCCTATTAACCCTTTCCATCTGTCTATTAGTCTATGGATGATAGGCGTCACTAAGTTATAGACGTGTCCCTAATGATTCCTGCAGGCTCCTCTAAAACTCGTTCATTTAAATGGGTTCACGGTCACTAACAATACTAAAGGGTACTCCATGAAGTCAGACGATCTCTCTAAGATATACCGATGCCAATGGAGCTGCTATCCTCTTACTCTTGACTGGGATAAAGTGAGCGCTTTTAGTCAATCTGTCAACTATAAACCAAATACTGGTGTTGTCCCCCCTTAATATGGGCAACCAATCTATAAAGTATGTTGTATCTAATAATTCTATAATTTTTGTTTGATGATAACAAACATGTATATATTATATTAAATGTGTTTGTAATTGTACTATTCTACTACATCACAGATAGAATTATATATTTATATTTAAATAAAATACTACTGCACAAGAATTCAAATATTGAAACAATATTTTGAAATATAATATTTTATTTCTACATTTGAATAATACAGATTTATAACTCCACTATTTGTACATTTCATTAAAATACAGTATAGTCAATTTCATTTATTACACTGTTCCTCACTACAGCACTTGGCTACTCAGTTTACAACTCTCAGGCACTCATGTACATAGATTGACACACCCTGTTACACAAACTCTCATATATATTGTTTCACTCACTTATCTTCTATCTATCAGCATTGACAGTCCAGTTTTCTGCTTACCTGCCACATAAACACATACAGTAATCTAAAATATATATTTTTTAAATTCTAGCAGTTATAATTTTATTTTAAAATTTATTTGCCTTAGAATTTTGGTGTGTTTCTCATCATATTTCATTACTTGATCTGACTTATATGGATATCCATCTGTGTCTAGACCGCTTGTGATATTCATAGTGATACACTATAAATACCACAAGGAAGATAGTATTTCTAGTGCTCACACACACATACATACATACATACATATATATACACAAACTTTATGCACATACATGTATACACATACATGTGTATGTTTATACACATATATTTTGTGTAGGGGAAAGATGGTCAAATCAGTGAATGAGCATGAACCAAGAAATCCAATTCAAATGCAACACAAACACATATATACACACATCTATGCACACACACACACACACACACACACACACACACATATATATATATATATATGTATGTATGTATATGTATATACATAGAAGGAACAATGGTTTAGAATGATCAACATGGCTACAAAGAGCTCATGTATGACATGCAACAGTGAAGGCAAGTTAAGAGCAAAACATGGCATAAGCTTGAATGAATATGCAAAACTGTTATAACAGTGCATTTGTGCAACATTACATGCATGATTGCATGAATATAGGAATGAAACTGCATGAATGTGAACACACACAATTGTGTACATGTACACATGATATATGCATGTGTACAATGAAACTCGAGCAGATGAAACAAAACAGCATGCGAAAACATGAATGGTGAAACATTTTTTGTCAATAGTTAATGGTAAAACACAGCTTGGAAATTTCATCAATGTTAAAATGCAACAACATGGCAATAGTGTGATTACTGCATGATCAAGATAGAGTGAAACTTTACAAATCGCAAATACATGCCGAGACAAACAAGACTGTTGCAAGCGTAGGTTAGACAAGGACTCAAAACTGTACAAGTACGTAAACACGTACAGATACAATTGGACAAGCAGATATGTTGTATGCACAAGTTTCTCAAGTTCAACATGATTCATGCAAATGCTCTCAACTACAAACTTGTGCATACACAACAAGACAATATACTCATAATTTAAGGCAGCAGTATTGATATGCATATACACATAGATTGGTGTGTGTGTGTGTGTGTATACATATATATTTATTGTGAATACCATGTATGCACTGATACAAATAGTTTCATGTCCACAAAGCAACAAAACAACATGGATCAAAGAATGGATAGTGCAAAGGTGAGTGAAACAGCAAAATAAAACTGGGAAGGCTCACAAGTCAGGGTGCAATGATAACACAGCTCAAATGGAGCAAACAAGGCTTTTTTAATGACTCAAGCCATTCAAGTGTATGCTCAGCTAAGATGTTGCACAGTAAGGGCAAAGAGCAAGCAATAAATATGGAAAATTTTATTTGCTAACTAGGCAAAATGTTTATCATGCAAAATTGTATGAAGATATTATCCAGAATTTCCAAAATAGGCCGAAACATCTTTCCTGATATACAGGCCATGCAAAAAATTTTTGGTACGAATCATTTCGAATTTACTTAAAGCAAGTGTAGACACTCACAGCGAAAATCATTTCAAGAATTTTCATATTTCAACAATAAACAATGTGGAAAGAGACATTTTTATTTGCTTCTAGTTTTTGGCAAAGCTTTTAATGGTTCTAGGAAATCATATGAATGAGTCATAACATGCAACAAATTCATGAAATCACAGTGAATAATTTTTGGCAACGACAAAGTGGGAAATTGTTTTATTTAGCAAGATTGCATTTCATTTAGCATGCACTTATTTTTTAGCAGAAAATCAATCCTATAATTTAAATGTTTCTAGAAATTCACTGTAACAGGTTTCGCAAGTAAATCAGAGTAAAATCTTGGAAAGCACATTTAATCAAGCAAGAATCATTCATGCAAGGGCAAAGGGAAACCAATTATTTTGTTTTCAGATATTCGATCAATCAACCAGGGGATTCATGACCATTTTTAACAATCATGCAACAAACAAAATCAAGCAAGTCATTGGATGAAATCAGAGATGCATAAGGGTTGTTTAACTCTATATACGCACACGCAAATCATCATAGGCAATCATCGAAATCAAACAACCCAAAAAATCAAGAGTAAACAGTTTCATATCAGAATTACTCATAGAAGATTTCGACCACAAGCATACAAATCAAACAACAGAATATCATAGAGAATCAAAGATCATCAAAGAACATTCTTTTCAGCGATTGAAGTTGCGATTTGGAGATAAAAGAAATAAACAAAGGGGGTTGGCTTGTTTTGCTATTAGGGGCTTAAGGGTCTTTTATTTTATTTTGTATTGTTTTATTTTTTGAAAATCGTTCGTTAGTTTTCTAGTGTTTATAAAATGAGGGTTGACTAGCTATGGGTTCGCAACTATGGGAAAATATGATTTCGGGGACAGAAATCAGTGCAGAGATTTGATCATAGGATTAGAATAGCAGTAAGTTTTGCAAGTGTACAAGACTGTATAGGCGGTTGACGAGGGTTCGCGAGTTTATAGGTTTTTGTATGCAAGAATCTGTTTATTTCTAGTAGAATCCTTGGGGAATGCATCAGTAACAGGGTTTGCAGAAGTTGGGTAAAATCTTTAAGTCAATTATTTTCCGTACTTATTTATTCCTCTACTATCTATGCTATGATTATTATTCTGAGTTGCTATTTGTTTTATATTTTTCAAAAAGGTTATAAACCATATTCACACCTCTCTAGGGTTAATCTCGATCCAACAAGTGGTATCAGAGCAGGTATTTTCTATTAACTCTAGAGTAATGGTGTTCACTAGTTGTTAGTATAACGAGAGTCAGTCTGGTAATATTCCAAATATTTTCAATGGGACGGATTTTTTTAATTTAAAATTGAAAATCGAATTCTATTTGAAATATGTTAATTCTGAATATTGGAATGTCATTGAAAATAAAGGAGATATGTTAGATAAGAGGAATAGAGTTTTCAATGCTCATGTTATGCATATTATTTATTCCTATCTTAGTAATGATAAATTAAAATCTATCTCTCACTGTTTAACTGCGCAGGATATCTGAAAAACTCTCGATGCGTTGTATGGAAATGACAACAACACAAAACCTCATAAGAACAATTTAGATTCAGATGTATGCTTAACAGGAGTTACAAATGAAGACTCAACAAGCAATGATTCGGACAATGGAGATTTTTCACCAAAAGATTTGATTCATCTTTGTAATGATTTAACAAAATTTGTTGAGAGGCTTAAATATCAAAATAAAACTTTGATATCTAGAAAACTGGTGTTAATTAGCAAAAACAATATTTTGGAATTAAAACTTGCCAGAAAATTAGAAAAATCCAATTGCAATTTTTTTTGAAATTCCAAACTGATTTAGCTCATCACAATGAAAATTTTCAAAAGCTTGAAAAAGAAATTTTGGTTTTAAAAGATAAAGAGGATGAACTAATTTCTAAAAACAATCTTTCGTAAAAAGAATTGGAAAATTTTAAAATGAATAAAAATTCCAAAAATAAAATTGTTGATGAACAAAAGTTGCTGAAAACCGAATCCATTATGAATAAGCTTGAGAAAGAAAGTGAGAAGTTCAACAATTTTGAAAAACTTGAATCTGATAAACAAAAATGTTTTGAAATTGAAATTTCTGAGTCTAATGTCAAATTTGAGATGCTTGAACATGAAAGTTCAATAGTAAAATGTAAAGATGCCGAGGAGAGAGGAATTGTAATAACCCGGAAATCTAGGCCAATTTAAAAATTTTATTTTGGCAAATGAATTATTTTAAATAATATCGATGAGAAATTTATTTTGAATATAATTCGAACGTATATATTCGTTTGAATCGACGATAGAATATAAATATTTATTTATATTTATAAAAGGAATTGAAAATGGCGCGGTAGTTCGATAATTCGATTTCAAACTTCAATTGAACATACTGGGTGCAAAATAAACCGGATTTTAGTGAAACCAAAAATATTTGGATCTAATCTAGAATATCTTTCCAACGAATCCGAAAAATCAAGATTTCATAGCGGGAATCAAAAGATACGTCCAGTTGAAAATTCTGAATAGTCGCTATGAAATTCAGGCCCTTAAAAATGGAAATTTTGCAAACGACATCGGATTTCGACGAAACCACTTTTGTTGGATCCGCGATGTCAAATGATTGCTAGGTTTCAAATTTCGTAATTTTTCGAATAAATATGTGAGCGTGGCAAAGGAAAACGCGTTTGACCAGTTTTAGTTGATTTTAATCGACTGGAAAATGGCCATTTTTCAAACGGTCTCCGAATTTGACGAAATTAGTTTTGTTAGGACGGTATCGTCAATACGAAGCTAGAAATAATTTTTCTGGAATTTTTCGATGTAGTATGTGACCCCAGTAAATTGAAATGTACGTTTAAAATTCAATATAAAGATTTATATTTTAAATTGAACGGAAACTGATCGAAACGATCGAATCAGCCAACGATACATATCCCATTGTGTTCGGAATGGGGGTAAACCGCTAGGGACAACAGGCGGTGGGTCCCGTTTCGAGGTCGAAATAAAAAGTATCTTTTTGAAAATAAATAAATAAATATATATATTTTTATATATGCCCCCCTTTTCTTTATTCTCTCTCCCTCTCCCCTCATTTCCAAATCGGTTTCCAGAAGAGCAAAAAAAACCCGCTGTGCCTCGTCGAACCCCCCCCATGCCGGCGCTGGCCATCGCGCCTCCTCCCCCCCCCCCCCCCCCAGCCGTGCCTCCGCCACCAAGGTCCCCCCCTCGCTCCCCCTTTCCTGAACGAAAAACCCGCGCGAGCCTCCCACCAGCACCACCACCGAACTGCGACCCCCTCCCTGCCACCTCGATCCGTGAGCCAGACCCCTCCACCCTCTTCCTCCACCACCCGCAAGCAAAAAGGTCCCCCCTTCCTCTCGATTGGTGCTGTAAGTTTTCTTACTTCTAATTATTTTAATTTTCCTTTTAGGTGATTTCGATTTCTATAACATTGATATGATTATATTTTTAACGTAAGAAGATTATATTTTAATATATAAAGATATAACCTTGATTCGAAGAAAAATACGATTTTTAAGATTAAAAATATGATTTTTGTTTATGTAGTGAATTAAAAATATAATTTTTATTATGTAGAGCATTAAAAATATGATCTTTATTATATTTATAGAATAAAAATATAATTTTTATAGAGTAGGGAGAATAAAAATATAATTTTTATGTAGTAGGGATTATAAAAATACGACCTTGATATGTGTTGTAGCGAATTAACAATATAAAGAAGTGATTTTGTTTAAAATATAAGTTGAGATTTTTATATATTGAATAATGGAGTAAAAATTCGATTTTTATATATTGAATAGCGAAGTAAAAATTCGATTTTTATATATTGAATAACGAAGTAAAAATTCGATTTTTATATATTGAATAGCGAAATAAAAATTCGATTTTTATATATTGAATAGCGAAGTAAAAATTCGATTTTTATATATTGAATAACGAAGTAAAAATTCGATTTTTATATATTGAATAACGAAGTAAAAATTCGATTTTTATATATTGAATAACGAAGTAAAAATTCGATTTTTACATATTGAATAACGAAGTAAAAATTCGATTTTTATATATTGAACAACAAAGTAAAAATTCGATTTTTATATATTGAAAAGCAAAGTAAAAATTCGATTTTTATATATTGAATAGCGAAGTAAAAATTCTATTTTTATATATTGAATAGCAAAGTAAAAATTCGATTTTTATATATAGAATAGCGATATAAAAATGTGATTTTTATATATGTAGTGATAGCGGACAACGAAAGTGACAAAAGGAAGAACGACGAAGATATCCTACATTTGAAGAGTCCAGGCGTTTGGTTTTGCTAATCTGTGAGAACTTCTCACCTTTAATTCAATTTTCTAGTTGAAATATATACTAGGATGCAGACGTTGTTTAGTAGCACCGTATGCTTGATTGTTTGATTTTGATGTGTAGTTGATTGTGTGATGTGATGTGAAATGAAATAAAATATTTATAAAGTTGAAAATATTTTATAGTTAAAAATAGAATTTTTAACGTGTATATGAAATGAAATAAATAAATATAAACAAATCGGACGATTTGTTTATATACACACATTTGACTGATATTGATTGGGACGATAAATTTTACACATCGCCCAACTGCACAAATAAAATCTGTGTTTGATTGTTTGAAAACCCCACACGGGTATTGGGATGATATATGACATACACTAATCCCAATAATTAGTTGTATGTCGATCGATTGATTGACAGACTGTTATGAGCGTTAAATATTTATATTTGATGCTTATACAGTGTATAATGCACTTTGGATGATGGTTGATTATTCATCGTTGTTATTGTATACATGTGTTGTAGAAAATCCACATAATTAACATTATATGGTAATTGATTGGGCTTCATTCCAGTTTTGAATAGAAATATTTGAAAAAGAAATATTTGAAATAGAATATTTGAAAATAGAAATATATAAAGCCGTGTTGATTAGATTGACGCCATTTTGACATGAACGATATTTATATCGATTTTATTCATTTTATAATGAATATCGAAAGTGATTTCAAAATCTGATATTTTGAAAAGAAGTGAAATTCGAACTGAAACTGAATAGAAAAGAATTCGAATTAAATAGAAATGAATTTGAATTGAAATTGAATTGAATTGAAAACGAACTGAAATTGAATTAGAAATCAGTTTGAATTGAAATGAATTTGAAACGAATTTATATTGGAATATTCAATTTTGATTTGAAATTGAATATGAAGTTGAAACCGTTTTGAAAATGAATTTAAAACGATTTATAAAGCACGTTTTGAATTGAAATCGACGAAGTATATGTTATATATATTATATATATAATATAATGGCCTGAATAGAATGCGCCGCGCCGTGGCAGTTCGCGAATTTCGATCATTGACTTCGAATGGATATTGCGGGAGATCCGACCGTCGGATTCTCCTGAAACTGGAACCGTTGGGTTCGTATCGAAAAGAGCTTTCCAATGAATATTAGAAATTATAAATCTAACAGTTGGATTTGGAATTATGTCCAAATCAAATTTGAAAAAGGTCGTTGTAAGTGCAGTTCGATGGCCGTTGATGGAAATCGACTGTACGGGCCTTGATAAAATTATTAAAAATATCAGTAATTTGTGTAAAATCATAAGAAATGATTTGGGAAGAATCGGGATGGAAAACTCCATATTTGAAAAGATAAAAATAGATTTTTATCGAAATGAACTAGTTTTGAACTAGGATTAAAATTCTATTTATTTTTAAATAAATAAATTGGATTTGAAATGGTTTTGAAAATAACCAGAACTTCCAATAATTGCATTGGAATGGATTTGAATCGAAATCGTCTTCGGAATATTTCGATGTTGGATTTCGTGATTATACAGATGTTGTTATGGAAATTTGAAAGATATAGATATATACATCGTTATTTCCAATACGATATTTGTTGGTCGTAGAATTTGATATTGAATATAAGCCGATATATTTTCTATTCAGAGCCATGTATTTAATATCAAATGTGATTTGGGTTTGTCATGAATGGTGTCGTCATTAACACTGTTCTTGAACCTAGTTGAAAAAAGATTAAATCTTTTTATTTAAATTTAATGAAGTGTACCAATTAAATAATATTTAATTGGAATTGAGTTGGTATTGATTTTTGGGTTTATCGTGAACAGTGTTTTAAATAACACTTGTTCTTTAATCGATAATTAATGGAATGTGATTTTGGGTTTATCGTGAACCGTGTTTTAAATGGCACCGATTCTTTAACCCAGTTAAAGATTAAAACTAAGTGGAGTTTTAATGAATCTTTAATTAGATTGAAAAGGTGTTAGAATGGAGTACCACCAGTTTTACTCCAGGCGATAGTCAAATCTTTAATTAGATTTGAACGTGAAATGGTAATTGAATTTACCGATAACACCGTGGTGTTAGATATGAAGTATTACTAGTTTTACTTCATGGGATGAATAGGTTGGGGTTGGGAAATAAAATAAATGATTACTTCGGTGTGGTTCGCTAATCCCGACTAGTTTGAATTGATATTCAAAGGAGATTAAAGAATAAATTTAAAGAATTTATCTTTGATAAAATTAATGGGAACCTTTCCCAAAATATAAGAATATTTGAATAAAAGAATATTCTGAATTGGAATGAGGCGTATGTTGTGTTTGTGTAACACGTGTTTATTATATATATACGCGAGTTGTTCAGAAAGACCGGGTTTATCCCATTCTGAATAACTGATTCGACGTGGTGTGGAAGATGAAGACGGTGGTTGAAGACCGGAGGTCTTCACGTCGTTTGGATAATTACTGATGATCTTGATTGGGCTATACACCCAAGAAGATGGAAACAGTTGGTGATCGTCCAGACGTACTTGGAGATCGATGGATATGCGGGGTACTAGGCGCCTCCGGTTTCGTTCAGACCCAGAACGGACTTGTAAATGGACCGTGTGTCTGACATTGGATTTTAGTCTGTGTGACTGATTTCTATTAAATATATATCTGTTTAGCGGCGGAGAGTTTATTCTCTTGCTTAACGCCGTTCTCTGAGACGTACGAGCTCAGGGGTTATATACTGATGGATATCAAACGCATAGAGTGAATTGTCTGTGTGGCACGCCTAAGTGGAAATTGATCAAGGCTTCTGTTGAAAAGCAAAGTCTTGTGGTGATGATCAAAGCATAGCCTGTGTGGTACAGCTTTGTGTAACGTGAATTCACGAGCCTCACATCCTGGTGGTGAACCAAAAATGGGAGACGGACCTCAGGGGGGACATGCATTTTCTTTCTAGCTAGAAGTGGCGTCAGTGGTTTTACATGCCCTGACGAGTTTGACTTATGTGGTTGTTGCTGTTGCGAGGCGCCTCGGTTTGATCGGACGATCCGGGTCCGATGGAGTCATTTGTTGGCTCATTTACGCCCATAGGGCGGAGAAACGTAGTGTTTAGGAATTATAATCCACATCGGTGGACCGGCCCTGATGATCCAAGGTACGGTTGCGGCTGTGCCTGAGGCTCGGGCTAGAGAGTCTCGAATCGGTAGAGGACTATCTTTTGCCTCGGTTCATAGATGGAAATCCAACTTCCAATACGTGACATTTGAGGTTTTAATTGTAGAACTAGTATGGCGACATGATATATGGTACCCATGCCGTCTATGATTGATACTTATGATTTGAAGTTGTTTTATACACTATGCACTTATAGTAGTATCAAATGATTTGTTTTAAACGTACTAAGCATGTTTGGCTATTATAAGGGAAAACCCTATCCCCCGGCTTGCGTTGCATTGTGTGATAGGACCTGGGTCTTATAATAGCTTCATTTTTCCAAAAAGCATTGCGCTGTTTTGTTATACGCACTGGTATTCTTGGGATGAAACCCGTTCCGTGTTATACGGCGTGGTCCCTTGATTTACCTAACTTTAAAATAAAGATTTACAACTGTTTTAGTTCTCACACCGGTCCCATGACTGACCTGGAGTTTATTGTTTTAACCTAAACTCTGGGTGCCCCTATTTTGACACGGGCAGCTAGTAGTTTTGGTTTTGCAGATTTATATTCACAGGATCCTAGTTTACAGCTGGAACGATATCCGGAAAGCTTTGTATCTGTATATCTCTTCTAGTTGTGTATTGTATTATTTTCCGCTGCTATGTAATTTATTGTAATCTCTGATATTTCGTAATGTATAATATTCATTTATACTCTGTATATTCTTGTATTCTGATGAATTATTGTAATATACAATGAAATGTTCTTCCGTATGCGTTCTATTTTGTCGTGTTCTCAAAACAATTCGTTCTTTCTCTTCTCTTCGGAGACCGGGGAAGTTCGGGTCGCTACAGGAATTTTAGCCAAATGTTGTTCTAAACTAATAAACAAAAATGTTGTTTTGAAATCTGAAATCAATGGTCTTGAACTGACCTTGAAACGTTTTTCAATTGGAGAATTTTTTTTGAATTTGTTGTGAAAAATTCAATATTTTCCTAGAAATAAGGATGGTCTCGGTTTTGCCTTGCAAAAAAAAGGTTGGTCTCGGTTTTGGGAAAACTAATGATTTTGAAATTCTGAATTCTTGTGATTTTAAAAATCCCTCAAATTGTTTAAAAATGGATCGTTTTGGAAATTTTGAACTCTGAAAATTTCAAAGGATTTTTAAATCACAACCAAGTTGAAAATTTGTTTTATAACAAACCATTTAAATGTTTATGGGCCTAAAAAGAAATAAAGTGATTTCATCTAAATTCAAACAGATTTTGGTCCCTAAGGGTATAACGGTAAATTCAAACAAATTGTTATGCAAATGGGTTTGGGTACCTAAAGTCATAAACACATTTCAGAGTGGCATTACAAATTTTATTAGACTACTTGTTCCCACTAATTGTTATGTACTGGAGGTGGCTGAGGAACTGCTTTGCAAAAAGAGATCTGTATTCAAACTACTTCATATCATTGAATTATTCAGAGTTACTTAGCCAAGATTGCTGAGTTGGAGATCCACAACATCTACTGAAAATTAGGTATGATCTCTAGACTCACATCGTTTGTTTATATTCTTTGTTTTTATTTTATTCCTCCTTCTACCCCTTCTATTTATTTAATTTTGATTATTCTGTTATGATTTGGCTCTGCCATATATATTTATTCCTTCTTGAGCTTTCTTAACTTCAAAATGCAGAATTCTTGGTTTCTGGATATTCTCTTCATTTGTTAAAAAAAGTCTCATGATTTAATGATTTCCAAACCTTGAATTCAAAATCGTAAATTTCTGCAATTATTTTGAAGTCTTATTATTTTCTTATTTCTGAATTCTTAACAATGATGAAGTATTCTTTTCATATCTTGAACGTTGTTAATTTGAATACTAATTTTTTTTTTGAAGATTTGAAAAATTAATGAAATTTCACACACCTTTGCTGTTTTGAGTTTCTTCTAATTCATTTTGGAAAGACTTGAAAATTTATACTCATTACAGCACACTATTTTTCAGCTGTGATAATTTCGTTGGTTTTTGGATTGGCTTGGATATTTCTGTAGTGAAAATCAAAATGGCTTTATCCTTTGTGTTGAATATTGAAAATCATCTTTGAATGGATTGTGGTGTTGTATATTGAAACTTACTTTTAATTCATGATCATTTGACTTAAATATTTGTTTGTTTGAAATCTTTCATATTTTGAATCTCACACGTTTTTTAGATTTAAAATTAATAATCTTGTGTGATTGATTCATTGTATCTCAAAATTTACATCTACTCAAGTGATTTCAAATAAATTGTTTATTTAATCTTGGATCATATATCATCTCTTGTGCTTGTTCAAAATATTTCTGAAAAATTCTCTTATGCATCTCTGATTTGAAATTTTTCTGGTGTCCAGATAAAATGGTCTAAATTGGATCATGATTTGTCTTCTTGGACTTGCTGTAATTTTATTGAAAAACTTTCTTGTGAAACTTATTCTGAAATGTCTTGTTGCTCTGATAAAAGGAATTGTTTTCGAAAATGTTTTTATGACTTCTTGTTTTGGTAAATATTGATTGCTACTCTAATGAATGGAATTTGTGTGCTTACTTGGGCTTGGTAATTGGATATCGTTGTCTGAGATATCTTTGTTAGTGTAATGACCCGCATTGTCAGAGGTATTATAATTAATTTATTTAATTATATAAATAGTGATTTAGGGAATTAAATCGTCGTTTAATTAAATAAAGTGAATATTTAATTAATTTAAATAATAGAGTAATAAATTTAATTCAGAAATAATCAAAAATATTGGATATCACAATAGTCTGTGAACTGGGTCGTCCCTGGGATTTAGTTCAGCTTAGAGTTGAAATATATTGACGAATATATTCAATTGACGTCAGTTTGAATGTAGAATTATAATAGAATTAAAATAGAGCACGTAACGACGCGGCAGTTCACTATTTGGCGATTTGAACTTCAACTGAATGTACAGGATTCGTTTTAAGCCGGATTTCTATGAAACAAGAAACGAGTGGAGCTGGTGGAGTATATCTTTCTAGTGGAAGAGAAAAATCGGGATTTCGTTGTGTAGATTTTGATTTACGTCCAAATCAAATTTCAGAAAAGTCGCTGTGGAATTTCTTTATAATTTATAATGGAATTATTTATATTTTAAAAAGGGATTTCAATATAAATCGAATATCGGGTTGACCCAGAAGTGAAATATCAAGTTAGAAATTCATATAGGAATATTCTGAGCTGTATGGTATTCCACTGTGAATATACACGATAATATAAATTTATTTATATTTAATTTAATTATATTTAAATATATTTATATATTTAAATGGGTTATTTAGAGCTTTAAATATAGCCACTTTTGCAAACGAAGTCGGAATTCGACGAAACTAATTTTGTTGGATCCACAACATCAAATTATTGATAGATTCCAAGTTCCGTGATTTTTGAGGTCACTGTGTGGCCGTACAGATTTTTAGAGTGAAAAACAGTTAGTATTTTGACGGTTAAAAATACGCTGTTTGAGCAAACGGAGTTGGAATTCGACGAAACCAGTTTCGTTGAGACCGAAATGTCGAATTGTAGCTGCATGTCCAGTTTCGTGATTTTTGGGTATCGTGTGTGATCGCAGGGATTTTTAAACACGAATTAACAAAAGAATATATCGAGAATATTCCTTCTACAAAATATCTGATATTTGTTAACACTATAAATACCCCTCCCTTAAAATTCTAAACCTAATTCATTTTTCCATCTGTTGAAAACGGCCGCTATTTTCTTCCAGCAAAATTTCCATCTTCATTTAATTCAAAAAAATAGGAATAAAATCCTATAAATCCTCTAATGTATATATTTGAGATCGTTATGCAAGGGACTTTGAAATAATACCCATTATATTCAGATCGACGCGATTTCCTGGTCTTCCAAGTTTACATAGTGAACCCTAGATTGGATTCTTTTGGGCGTGTGGTGATATTTGGTTGGAGTGGAGGTGATGGTTGATCTCGTGGTGGAAAATGTCACACGTTGGCCGAGTTTGATGAAATACGGCTCCAATTAAGTTCGGTGGTGCAACAGTACTGTGCGGTTTCGAGGCGAAGGACGGAATTGAGAACGAGGGCCAAGAGCGAATTCGAGGGTAGGGAGAGTTGCGGATTTGGACGGCGATATCAACGATGGAGGCGGTGCCGGAAATGGATGGCCGCAGGTGGAGCAAGGTGCGATCAAAGATGAGGTCAATGGATGAAGGAGTTGGGATTAAAATGAGCAGGTCACGGCAAATCCTTTTGGGGAAGAAGGTAGTAAAAAGGGAGGCGGGTTTATATTGTGAAGTGGGCTATAGCAAGTGGATGGGCCGGATGGAAAGAAGGTGAGGCCCGAAACTAATGAGTATAGTTAAATTAAAATTAAATTAGTCTGTAAACTTGTTAAAGAAATATCTCGTTCGTACCTTATCAGATTCACAAACCGTAAGTTACGTTGGGATCGTATGGACGACGGCTACGCACTGGAACTGACTAGGAGTGGATTCGAGCTCGTTACAATTTATGGTGAAATAAATTGTCCGATCTGAATCAACGACAATTATCGTTAATTAACGATGATAGTCCAATGTGAGTAAAACTAACCAACTCTGAATATTTCTATTTTTACAGTGTATTCTTAGAACTGTTAAAAATTGTCTGTTTGACTGTGTGTTGGTTGTTTGATTGAACTGCTAGTCAGTTAGTAGAAATTTTATATATATATATATATATGTATATATATAAACCGTTAAACATTTATATGTCGATTCTGTTTATCAGAATATTTACAGTAAAGTGAAATCGATGTTAGTTATATTGTCTAACATCTGTGATGCAGGGAAACAGGTTGGAGGAATCCAACTGGATTCCTCAACATTTATTTTACTGTGATGTATATATATTGTGATATATAATGTGATGTATAATCTGATGATTGATTATGTGTGTTTGGACGATATTTATCGTCGTTATATGGTGTGTTAAATACCATAAGAAAATACCAGAATGTAGAAAGGAGATTTTCAAAAGTATATGTTGAAAATGATTTATTTATATAAAATCACTGGATTTTATATATAAGAAAAAGAATTTTGATAAAAGAATTATATTTGATTATCAAATTAAAAGGAAATATATTTGTTAAACAAATATAAAGGAAATGAGGAATATTTGTAAGACATTTACAAATAGGAAATCAAAGGAAATATTTGTGGAAACATTTCCAAATAGAATAATGGAAATATTTATTTATTAGAATAAATAGAATTAAAAGGAGATATTTATTTAGTGAATAAATAGAATAAAGGAATATTTATTTGTTAAATAAATATGATTTAATCAAAGGAATATTTATTTAGTGAATAAATAGAATAAAGGAATTTTATAAAATCAACCGATTTTATAAAAGGAAATAGTTTGAGATTTAAAGTATTTATAATATCAGAAGGATATTATAAAAGAGAAATATTTATTTAGAAAATAAATAGGATAAAGGAATATTTATTTAGTAAATAAATAGAATAAAGGAATATTCATTTGGAAAAAAATAAATAGGGTTATAAAAAGGAAAATTTGACAGGAGTTAATAAAAGAAAGAGTTAAACAAATAGAGTTAAATCGATTTGGGTCATTCGACTAGAGTCAAATCGAATAGAGTTATTCGAATATAAGTTATTTGAATAAGAGTTAAATCAAAGGGGGTTAATCGGATAGTGTTATTCGAAAGGAGATAATCGAATTAGTTATTCGAAGTGGAGTTAATCGAATTTAGTATTCGAAGGAGGTAATCGAATTTAGTTATTCGAAACGAATAAATCGAATATGGTATTCAAAAGTTAGTCTAGTTAAACGAGTAGAGTTAGTCGAACCTAATCAAAAGAGTTAGTCGAACCTAATCGAATGAGTTAGTCAAACCTAATCAAATGAGTTAGTCGAACCTAATCAAAAGAGTTAGTCGAGGCTAATCAAATGAGTTAGTCGAACCTAATCAAATGGGTTAGTCAAACCAAGTCAAAAGAGTAAGTCGGACCTAATCAAATGGGTTAGCCAAGTTAAATCAGTCAATTTGAGTTATCAAGTTAAGATAATCAAGTTAAGTTATTCGAATTGAGTCAGCGCGTTAAGTTAATCAAAATGAAGTTATCAAGTTGAGATAATCAAGTTAGGTTATCAAGTTGAGTTTTCAAGATTAAGTTATCAAGTTAAGATAATCAAGTTAGGTTATCAAGTTGAGTTATCAAGATTAAGCAATCGAGTTAAGTTAACTAAATAGGAGTATTCGAATAGAATTAGAGGAGTTAATCGAATATATTTTATTCGAATAGAGTTAGAGGAGTTATCGAATATAGTTTATTCGACAGGAGTTAAGTGAATAGGGTTAATCAAATAGAGTAAATCAAATAGAGTTAAGCAAATAGAGTTAACCAAAAGGAGTTAATCGAATATAGTTATTCAAAAGAAAGATTATCGAATGTAGTTATTCGAATGGAGGAGTTATCGAATAGAGATTATTCGAAAGAGAATTTCATAAGGAAGTTTGTTTAAGTTTTAAAGGATAAACCTTGTCTATCCCGAAGTTTAAACCGTTGTTCAGTTAAGGCCTGAGAGGTAATTATACCCCAACTTGATTGACTTCGTTTTTAACTAAGAAATGACTAAGGTTTGATAGTAAGTGGTGGTTAAGTGAATAAAGTTAAGAAGTGTAATGATTTGAGTTGGCATCGCGATTGTTTGTTTAAATATCCGCCTAAGTCCAATGTACGAGTTTTGGAAATGTTTTCCAATATGAACCAGAAATGTTTTCTAATATAGAAAACAAGAAATGGAAATGTCCCCAATGTTAATAACGTATATTTTCTAAATTTAGAAAATAAGAAATATTGAATATAGGGAAACAGGAGATGAAAATGAACTAAAGAGATTAATTTTAAATGATGTTTGTTCGATATAATTTCCATCTGGAAATAATATCGTTGTTTGCACACTTGTTTTTCTTTGATAGTTAATTCACAGACTATCGAAGTTTTGACCATTTTAACGTTGTTAATATGGAGAGACCGGTTGGATTATTATCCAAAGAACCACTCTGTATTGGCATAAGCGTTGCGAATCATATATGCCAAAGAAAATTGAAGATAGAGTAAAAAGCAAGGGCTATTGTATAAGTCTTAGATAACAGTGACTAAGATGGATATACTGAATAGTGCCTTCGGTTTGCCCAGTCCCAGGACAACTTGTATGGGCGAAGGTCTGACAGAGTATATCCAATGGATCGCGTAAGTTGATCTGTTCAAACGTATTCACATTTGGTGGCGGAGGAATTCGTTTCTCTAAGCTGTATACCCGTGTTATTTTTTGGATAAATCAATTTGTGATTTGGCGGGTATGACGATGTGACATTCTAAGTGAATGAGGATGACTTGTGTGGATGAATGTCTGACAGAGTATTTCCAGAAAGGTCACGTACTTTGATTTCTTCAACCGTACCAAGAGTGGAAGCGGAGAAGGAAACTTCTTTAGCTAACACGTAATGTACTGTTGTAGACGTCAATTAGTGATTTTCGATGGATCTGACAATGTGGCATTTGAAGTGAATCTGATGTGATGATAAAGCGTAGCTTCTAGCCTCATCAACCGGTAAATGACAGAAATCGGGCAGGCAGCATGGCTAAGTCGGTCGCACCGAAGTAGGTGTATAATCACCTATCTAGAGAATATTCATTTACTTCTAAAAATCTATTGTTGGTGTTGTCCCATTCGGGAAACGGTTGCTGGTCCCAACCGTTGGTGATATAAATTCGATACACTCAAGCGAAATGAGTGGTCGGTCATGTGTGGCCGGGTTGCAAGATGTTCTTGTTGAACCCAGTGTATTCCTCTCTAAAGGTACACGAGCAGAAGGTGGTTCCATACCTTGTCATAGTTGGAAATCCATTATCCAATACGTGCTTGCGATTTTGATTGTATACTATATATGTAGAACGTGAGATGAAAGCGTTTCTACTTGATTGATATATATTTGTACTTAGACATTATTATAATATCAGAATGATATTGCTTGTCAAAGATGTTGGATTATCATAAGGGAAAAACTCGTTCCATTATACGGTGTGGTCTTATGAGATATCGTTTACTTGTTCAACTGTTTTTAAACTGTTTTACTCATACCAGTCCCATGACTGACCCGGAGTTTACTTTGTTGTTTTCCCTAAACTCTTGGGTGCCCAATTTTGTACGGGCAGTCAAGTAGTCAGGATTTTACAGATATACTTGGAGAGCTTGGAGCAGGAGGCTTCAAGATCATATAGCTATAGTTTAATTCCGCTGTGTTGTAAGTGCTGTACTCTGATAAGTGCTATTGTATACATAACTGTTATATTTCAAAGTTATGTTATCTATTATATGTTATTCGTTCCGCTGTGAGGTTCGTGTTACTCTGATGTTGTGTTCTTCTTCTTCTTCTTCTTCTTCTATTCTAAGTTTTTATCTTATCTATTCTCACCCTCTAATTTCTTTCATTAATTACCGGGATTTTTCGATGTTTTGGTTATCGGCATCGTGTTTGTGTCGATAACCAAAGTCTCAAAAATCCGGGTCGTTACAGTTGGTATCAGAGCTTGGCTCTGTGGCGTGACTCGGTAGAGGTAGGGTTAGTAATACCCTAGATTGAGTGAGTGTATATATATACGAGTGCGTATTTGTATTTTATATAAAATCGTTTTATATTGTGGAGATTCATTGGCTGAGCTGTTTATGAGTTCTGGTCGATCAGTTTGATCCACTGTATCGGTAGGAGTAAATAAACACTTGAATACGATGGACCGACACAGTATGGATATGTGATATATTATCATATATAGGATGTGTTGGTATTAATTATAATCAGATAAGATTATAAAATGTGAAATGGTTATATATAACCAATCAGAATTTATACAAGTGAATTATATGAAATTGAAATGAATTGAATTTGAATTTAGATCAGAATTAATTGGAATTAAAATCCCAGAAATTGGAAAAGTGTTTGTAAATGAATCTAGATTAAGTATAAGGAAAATTTAAAATCCTGAGAGATTTTAAATGTGTTTAAAGCATTGCATATGATATTTTGAACTAATTTCAAAATAGAAGTGTTTAGAAATGGTTTTGAAAGTAATATAGTATTGAACTCACTTGATAACTGGGAAATAACCCTGATGATGAATCGCGACATCATCAGTGCTCATTTTCAAGTTGCTAAGTGATGGATTGCTACCAAAGAGATTGTTTTTGAAATTGTTTAGAAAAGCAAGTTGTTTGAAATCCAAAAAGGAATAGTTGGTTTTAGTAAAGAAAAACTGTTTAAAAACTCCTAGAACAGATTATTTGAATAAAAACAAGTTAGAGAAATTTGTGAAAGCAAATTTGAAATTGAATATAAAGCCAGTCCAGTGGTAATTGAATTAGATTGGTAGGTTAAGAGTTTGGAATCGAGGATGGAACTCGAATTGGAAATGTTATTGTGGTTTGGATATAAGCGAATAATTGGTTGAGATGACATTGGTACATGTAGGTTGATAACAGGTGAAAGTGATAGAGTTGATATGCCCGACAAAAAGGTACAAGTTTATATTTGATATGAGCATGAGATTTATGAGCCGATTTGGCAAGCCGCTTGGCTGTTTGATTTTCTTTTGGGTTGGAGAAGGCCTAGAGAGGCGAGTAGTGATTT
Organism: Allium sativum; assembly: GCA_030737875.1. Classification (NCBI taxonomy): domain Eukaryota; kingdom Viridiplantae; phylum Streptophyta; class Magnoliopsida; order Asparagales; family Amaryllidaceae; genus Allium; species Allium sativum. Next base: position 193,274,415 of record CM060910.1, on the reverse strand, counting down.
TACCGATATGGCTGTACAAAGGAGGTTATGGCGAAATTTTCCAAAAATTTAAAGTGTTAGAAAATTTTCAGAATTTTTGAAAATTTTAGTTAGTCGGAATGAATAAATATTTTAGTCGATATTAATTGGTTTAGTTGAAATCAGAAATTAAGGGTAAAAAAATCTTAGGAATTCTAATAGATAGGGTCGTCCTATAACTTAGCAATTTCGAGGACGAAATTATTTTAAGCAGGGAAGAATGTAATGACCCGCATTGTCAGAGGTATTATAATTAATTTATTTAATTATATAAATAGTGATTTAGGGAAATAAATCGTCATTTAATTAAATAAAGTGAATATTTAATTAATTTAAATAATAGAGTAATATATTTAATTCAGAAATAATCAAAAATATTGGATATCACAATAGTCTGTGAACTGGGTCGTCCCTGGGATTTAGTTCAGCTTAGTTGAAATATATTGACGAATATATTCAATCGACGTCAGTTTGAACGTAGAATTATAATAAAACTAAAATAGAGCGCGTAACGACGCGGCAGTTCGCTATTTGGCGATTTGAACTTCAACTGAATGTATAAGATTCGTTTTAAGCCGGATTTCTGTGAAACAAGAAACGTGTGGAGCTGGTGGAGTATATCTTTCTAGTGGAAGAGAAAAATCGGGATTTCGTCGTGTAGATTTTGATTTACGTCAAATCAAATTTCAGAAAAGTCGCTGTGTAATTCCTTTATAATTTATAATGGAATTATTTATATTTTAAAAAGGGATTTCAATATAAATCGAATATCGGGTTGACCCAGAAGTGAAATATCAAGTTAGAAATTCATATAGGAATATTCTGAGCTATATGGTATTCCACTGTGAATATACACGATAATATAAATTTATTTATATTTTATTTAATTATATTTAAATATATTTATATATTTAAATGGGTTATTTAGAGCTTTAAAAATAGCCACTTTTGCAAACGAAGTCGGAATTCGACGAAACTAATTTTGTTGGATCCACAACATCAAATTATTGTTAGATTCCAAGTTCCGTGATTTTTGAGGTCACTGTGTGGCCGTACAGATTTTTAGAGTGAAAAACAGTTAGTATTTTGACGGTTAAAAATACATTGTGTGAGCAAACGGAGTTGGAATTCGACGAAACCAGTTTCGTTGAGACCGAAATGTCGAACTTTAGCTGCATGTCCAATTTCGTGATTTTTGGGTATCGTGTGTGATCGCAGGGATTTTTAAACACGAATTAACAAAAGAATATATCGAGAATATTCCTTCTACAAAATATCTGATATTTGTTAACACTATAAATACCCCTCCCTTAAAATTCTAAACCTAATTCATTTTTCCATCTGTTGAAAACGGCCGCTGTTTTCTTCCAGCAAAATTTCCATCTTCATTTAATTCAAAAAAATAGGAATAAAATCCTATAAATCCTCTAATGTATATATTTGAGATCGTTATGCAAGGAACTTTGAAATAATACCCATTGTATTCAGATCGACGCGATTTCCTGGTCTTCCAAGTTTACACAGTGAACCCTAGATTGGATTCTTTTGGGCGTGTGGTGATATTTGGTTGGAGTGGAGGTGATGGTTGATCTCGTGGTGGAAAATGGCACACGTTGGCCGAGTTTGATGAAATACGGCTCCAATTAAGTTCGTGGTCCAACAGTACTGTGCGGTTTCGAGGCGAAGGACGGAATTGAGAATGAGGGCCGAGAGTGAATTCGAGGGTAGGGAGAGTTGCGGATTTGGACGGCGATATCAACGATGGAGGTGGCGCCGGAAATGGATGGCCGCAGGTGGAGCAAGGTGCGATCAAAGATGAGGTCAATGGATGAAGGAGTTGGGATTAAAATGAGCAGGTTACGGTAAATCCTTTTGGGGAAGAAGGTAGTAAAAAGGGAGGTGGGTTTATATTGTGAAGTGGGCTTTAGCAAGTGGATGGGCCGGATGGAAAGAAGGTGAGGCCCGAAACTAATGAGTATAGTTAAATTAAAATTAAATTAGTCTGTAAACTTGTTAAGGAAATATCTCGTTTATACCTTATCAGATTCACGAACCGTAAGTTACGTTGGGATCGTATGGACGACGGCTGCGCACTGGAACTGACTAGGAGTGGATTCGAGCTCGTTACAATTTATGGTGAAATAAATTGACTGATCTGAATCAACGACAATTATCGTTAATTAACGATGATAGTCCAATGTGAGTAAAACTCACCAACTCTGAATATTTCTAATTTTACAGTGTATTCTTAGAACTGTTAAAAATTGTCTGTTTGACTGTGTGTTGGTTGTTTGATTGAACTGCTAGTCAGTTAGTAGAAATTATATATATATATATACACATATATATATATATATATATGTATATACATATATATAAACCGTTAAACATTTATATGTCGATTCTGTTTATCAGAATATTTCATAGTAAAGTGAAATCGATGTTAGTTATATTGTCTAATATCTGTGATGCAGGGAAACAGGTTGGAGGAATCCAATTGGATTCCTCAACATCTATTTTACTGTGATGTATATATATATTGTGATATATAATGTGATGTCTAATCTGATGATTGATTATGTGTGTTTGGACGATATTTATCGTTGTTATATGGTGTGTTAAATACCATAAGAAAATACCAGAATGTAGAAATGAGATTTTCAAAAGTATATGTTGAAAATGATTTATTTATATAAAATCACTGGATTTTATATATAAGAAAAAGGATTTTGATAAAAGAATTATATTTGATTATCAAATTAAAAGGAAATATATTTGTTAAACAAATATAAAGGAAATTATTTGTAAAACAAATAGGAGGAGGAATATTTGTAAGACATTTACAAATAGGAAATCAAAGGAAATATTTGTGGAAACATTTACAAATAGAATAATGGAAATATTTATTTGTTAGAATAAATAGAATTAAAAGGAGATATTTATTTAGTGAATAAATAGAATAAAGGAATATTTATTTGTTAAATAAATATGATTTAATCAAAGGAATATTTATTTAGTGAATAAATAGAATAAAGGAATTTTATAAAATCAACCGATTTTATAAAAGGAAATAGTTTGAGATTTAAAGTATTTATAATATCAGAAGGATTATAAAAGAGAAATATTTATTTAGAAAATAAATAGGATAAAGGAATATTTATTTAGTAAATAAATAGAATAAAGGAATATTCATTTGGAAAAAAATAAATAGGGTTATAAAAAGGAAAATTTGATAGGAGTTAATAAAAGAAAGAGTTAAACAAATAGAGTTAAATCGATTTGGGTCATTCGACTAGAGTCAAATCGAATAGAGTTATTCGAATATAAGTTATTTGAATAAGAGTTAAATCAAAGGGGGTTAATCGGATAGTGTTATTCGAAAGGAGATAATCGAATTAGTTATTCGAAGTGGAGTTAATCGAATTTAGTATTCGAAGGAGTTAATCGAATTTAGTTATTCGAAACGAATAAATCGAATATGGTATTCGAAAGTTAGTCTAGTTAAACGAGTAGAGTTAGTCGAACCTAATCAAAAGAGTTAGTCGAACCTAATCAAATGAGTTAGTCAAACCTAATCAAATGAGTTAGTCGAACCTAATCAAAAGAGTTTGTCGAACCTAATCAAATGAGTTAGTCGAACCTAATCAAATGGGTTAGTCAAACCAAGTCAAAAGAGTTAGTCGGACCTAATTAAATGAGTTAGCCAAGTTGAATCAGTCAATTTGAGTTATCAAGTTAAGATAATCAAGTTAAGTTATTCAAATTGAGTCAGCGCGTTAAGTTAATCAAAATGAAGTTATCAAGTTAAGATAATCAAGTTAGGTTATTAAGTTGAGTTATCAAGATTAAGTTATCAAGTTAAGATAATCAAGTTAGGTTATCAAGTTGAGTTATCAAGATTAAGCAATTGAGTTAAGTTAACTAAATAGGAGTATTCGAATAGAATTAGAGGAGTTAATCGAATATATTTTATTCGAATAGAGTTAGAGGAGTTATCGAATATAGTTTATTCGACAGGAGTTAAGTGAATAGGGTTAATCAAATAGAGTAAATCAAATAGAGTTAAGCAAATAGAGTTAACCAAAAGGAGTTAATCGAATATAGTTATTCGAAAGAAAGATTATCGAATGTAGTTATTCGAATGGAGGAGTTATCGAATAGAGATTATTCGAAAGAGAATTTCGTAAGGAAGTTTTTTTAAGTTTTAAAGGATAAACCCTGTCTATCCTGAAGTTTAAACCGTTGTTCAGTTAAGGTCTGAGAGGTAATTATACCCCAACTTGATTGACTTCGTTTTTAACTAAGAAATGACTAAGGTTTGATAGTAAGTGGTGGTTAAGTGAATATAGTTAATAAGTGTAATGATTTGAGTTGGCATCGCGATGGTTTGTTTAAACATCCACCTAAGTCCAATGTACGAGTTTTGGAAATGTTTTCCAATAAGAACCAGAAATGTTTTCTAATATAGAAAACAAGAAATGGAAATGTCCCCAATGTTAATAACGTATATTTTCTAAATTTAGAAAATAAGAAATATTGAATATAGGGAAACAGGAGATGAAAATGAACTAAAGAGATTAATGTTAAATGATGTTTGTTCGATATAATTTCCATCTGGAAATAATATCGTTGTTTGCACACTTGATTTTCTTTGATAGTTAATTCACAGACTATCAAAGTTTTGACCATTTTAACGTTGTTAATATGGAGAGACCGGTTGGATTATTATCCAAAGAACCACTCTGTATTGGCATAAGCGTTGCGAATCATATATGCCAAAGAAAATTGAAGACGGAGTAAAAAGCAAGGGCTGTTGTATAAGTCTTAGATAACAATGACTAAGATGGATATACTGAATAGTGCCTTCGGTTTGTTCAGTCCCAGGACAACTTGTATGGACGAAGGTCTGACAGATATCCAATGGATCGCGTAAGTTGATCTGTTCAAACGTATTCATGTTTGGTGGCGGAGGAATTCGTTTCTCTAAGCTGTATTTCCGTGTTATTTTTTGGATGAATCAATTTGTGACTTGGCGGGTATGACGATGTGACATTCTAAGAGGATGACTTGTGTGGATGAATGTCTGACAGAGTATTTCCAGAAAGGTCACGTACTTTGATTTCTTCAACCGTACCAAGAGTTGAAGCGGAGAAGGAAACTTCTTTAGCTAACACGTAATGTACTGTTGTAGACGTCAATTAGTGATTTTCGATGGATCTGACAATGTGGCATTCGAAGTGAATCTGATGTGATGATAAAGCGTAGCTTCTAGCCTCATCAACCGGTAAATGATAGAAATCGGGCAGGCAGCATGGCTAAGTCGGTCGCACCGAAGTAGGGTGTATAATCACCTATCTAGAGAATATTCATTTACTTCTAAAAATCTATTGTTGATGCTGTCCCATTTGGGAAACGGTTGCTGATCCCAACCGTTGGTGATATACATTCGATACACTCAAGCGAAATGAGTGGTCGGTCATGTGTGGCCGGGTTGCAAGATGTTCTTGTTGAACCCAGTGTATTCCTCTCTAGAGGTACACGAGCAGAAGGTGGTTCCATACCTTGTCATAGTTGGAAATCCATTATCCAATACGTGCTTGCGATTTTGATTGTATACTGTATATGTAGAACGTGAGATGAAAGCGTTTCTGCTAGATTGATATATATTTGTACTTAGACATTATTATAATATCAGAATGATATTGCTTGTCAAAGATGTTGGATTCTCATAAGGGAAAAACCCGTTCCGTTATACGGCGTGGTCTTATGAGATATCGTTTACTTGTTCAACTGTTTTTATACTGTTTTACTCATACCAGTCCCATGACTGACCCGAAGTTTACTTTGTTGTTTTCCCTAAACTCTTGGGTGCCCAATTTTGTACGGGCAGTCAAGTAGTCAGGATTTTATAGATATACTTGGAGAGCTTGGAGCAGGAGGCTTCAAGATCATATAGCTATAGTTTAATTCCGCTGTGTTGTAAGTGCTGTACTCTGATAAGTGCTATTGTATACATAACTGTTATATTTCAAAGTTATGTTATCTATTACATGTTATTCGTTCCGCTGTGAGGTTCGTGTTACTCTGATGTTGTGTTCTTCTTCTTCTTCTATTCTAAGTTTCTATCTTATCTATTCTCACCCTCTAATTTCTTTCATTAATTACCGGGATTTTTCGATGTTTTGGTTATCGACATCGTGTTTATGTCGATAATCAAAGTCTCAAAAATCCGGGTCGTTACAGTTAGCCACTGAGGTGTTATAAAAATCCTCGTTAATGGAGATAATAAGTGGTATCAGCCTTAAATGCTTTGAAATTTTCTTACTCGTCTATTTTGATTCTTTAAACTAATTTTCAAACTGTATAGATCTTTCAAATCCCTCTTGTAGTTGATATTTCAAATTTAAAATAATTTATTGATTATTTATTCAGAAATTCAAATCAATAACCAAATTGAACCGTATTTACAATTCATCAAAATTTTATCAGATTTTGAAATTGTGATGAGTTGTGACTACAGTACACAACAAGAGGAAATTTTACATAAATTTCATGATACTTTGAACAGTTTTTATAATATATTTGAATTGGCGCTTATGTCACGAACATCTTCTTAGTCTATCATCATTTTGCCATCCACCATGATTTTATATGAATGTGGAGAGTTTATTTTTTAAAAATCATCTTTAAATATACAATGTAAAAATTTGTGATGGAAATGTGACTGTATTATTTTTCGGAAATAGAGATTATTGAAAACTTTTAAAAATCCCAGTACAGTTGAGCATATTTCATAATATAATTAATTTAGAAACTTATTTCACAACCATTTCTATACCTATCATATTTCTATCATCCATATTGGTTTTATATACTGAGGAGATTTTTTTAAGGGAAAATGATAAATATATAATATACATAGGTGTTTCTCTAACCTCATTTAAAAATCCAAGCTCTGGTCATGTATGGTTAAGAGAATACTTATAATTTAAGCTACAACTGACCTCATTTAAAAATCCAAGATCTGGTTATGCGTGGTCAGTGTGCTCTTAAATAAAAAGAAAAGGATAAAGGAAATAAATAAAAATTGGTATGAAATCCTCTTTGGTGTGTGAAAATCATTCTATCAATCCATTTTTTTAATTTGTGAAATGTGTTAATATTTTATGATGTATTATGATATATTGATTGATAGTTATTGGGATTTGAGATTATTTGATTTTGTCACTTAAGTTGAATTCATAACGGTAGTCCAATCCATCACTGTTTTTGTACTCATTTTTGAAATTTTATTGGAAACTAATTAGGAATCATATATTTTAAAAGCTCTCCATTTTTGTAAATTTCATCGTAAATCCATCATTCTATAATGTGAAATTTGTCACTAGCTCTTAGAATATTATGATTTTTTTTTTATTAATTGAGATTTATGATGAACGTTCTTCTTCTTAAGGTGATGTTATATTTCTAGTCAATTTTTTCATCACAACTTTAATTTCTGTATCCTTTTGATGATAACGAAACGAGGATATTGGGTTAAGATTTTGATTTTGAGTGAATATTTTATAAATACTTTAATATTGAAATTTCATTCGATTTATTTTTTTCACTCATGCACATATCTAGGGGGAGTTTTGTTGTAGCGGGAGCACACACATAGGGGGAGTTCCGCAATTCATTGTCATACAAATTTATAGTATTCAAAATCTTATCATATGTTTGGCATCATCAAAAGGGGAGATTACTGTATCTAACATTTTTATGATTTTTGTTTGATGATAACAAACATATATATATATATATATCAAATGTGTTTGTAATTGTACAATTCTACTACATCACAGACAGAATTATATATTTAATATAATACTACTGCACAAATATTCAAATGGTAATTTATTGAAATATAATGTTTTATTTCAACATTTGAATAGTACAGATTTATAACTCTTCTATTTGTACACAGAAATACAATACAATCAATTTCAGTTTCTTTTGTTAAACTGTTCCTCACTACAACACTCAGCTACTTAGTTTACAACTCTCACTGACTCATGTATATACATTACATACTCAGTTACACACTCTCTCATATATATTGTTTCACTCACTCATCTTCTGTCTGTCAGTCCAATCTTCTGCTTACAAGTCACAGAAACACACACAATAATCTGGAACAAAATATTTTTTAAATTCTAGCAGATATAATTTTATTTTAAAATTTATTTGCCTTAGAATTTTAGTGTGTTTCTCATCATATTTCACGAGTTGATCTGATTTATATGGACATTCATCTGTGTCTAAACAGCTTGTGATATTCACAATGATACACTGTAAATACCACAAGGAAGACAATATTTTTAGTGCTCACATTTACATATATACTTTCTGCACATACATGTATACACATACATGTGTATGTATATACACATATATTCTGTTTAGGGGCAACATAGTCAAATCAGTGAATGAGCATGAACCAAGAAATCCAGTTCAAATGCAGACACAAACACATATATATACACACACACACACACATCTGTGCATATATATATATATATACACACGTATGTATGTATGTATGCATGTACATAGAAGGAACAAGTGTTTAGCACAATCAACATGGCTACAAAGAACTCAAGTATGGCATGCAAAAGTGAAGGCAAGTAAAGGGTAAAACACGACACAAGCTTGAATGGATATGCAAAACTGTCATAATAATGCATTTGTGCAACAATATATACATGATTGCATAAATACAGCAACACAACTACATGAATGTGTACACACACAATTGTGTACATGTACACATGATATATGCATGTGCACAATGAAACTCGAGCCACTGAAGCAAAACAACATGCAAAAACATGAACGGTGAAACATGTTTTGCCAACAGTTAATGGTAAAACACAGCTTGGAAATTTCATCAATGTTCAAATACAACAACATGGCAACAGGGCGATTATAGCATGACTAAGACAGAGTGAAACTTTACTGATCACAAATACATGCCGAGACACACAAGACTGTTGTAAGCATAGGTTAGACAAGGACTCAAAATTGTACAAGTATGTAAACACATACAAATACAATTGGACAAGCAGATATACTGCATGCACATGTGTCTCAGTTTCAGCATGATTCATGCACATGCTCTCAACTACAAACTTGTGCACATATAGCAAGACAACATACTCAGAATTTAAGGCAGCAGTATTGATATGCATATACACACATTAATGTGTATATATACATATATACATACATATATACATACATACTTACATATATATATATATATATATATATATATATGGTGCAACATCATGTATGCACTGATACAAATAGTTTATGGTCCACAAAGCGGTAAAACAACATTAATCAGAGAATGGACAGTGCAAAGGTGAGTGACACAACAAAATAGAAATGGGAAGGCTCACAAGTAAGGTTGCAAAGATAATACAACTCAAATGGAGCAATCAATTTTTTTTAATGACTCAAGACAGTCAAGTGTACACTCAGCTAAAACGGTGCATAACAAGGACAAAGGGCATGCAACAAAAATGCAAAAATTTACTTGTAAACTTGGCAAAATGTTTATCATGCAAAATTGTATGAAGATATTATACAGAATTTTCAGAATTAGCCAAAACATCTTTCCTGGTATGCATGACAAGTGTAAAAGGCCATGCAAACATTTTCTGGCAAGAATCAATTCAATTTCCTGAAAACAAGTGTGAACACTCACAGCAAAAATCAATTCAAGTATTTTCAGGTTTAAATAGTAAACAATGTGGCAATATACATTTTGATTTGATTCCACTTTTTGGTAAAGATTTTAATGGTTCTAGGAAATCAAATGAAAGAGTCACGACATGCAACAAATTCATGCAATTATAGTGAATAATTTTTTGGCAACGACAAAGTGGCGAATTGTTTTATTTAGCAAGATTGCATTTCATTCAGCATGCACTTAACTTTTAGCAGAAAATCAACCTAAGATTTTTAAATGTTTCCAAAAATTCACTGTAACAGGCTTGGCAAGTAAATCAGAGTAAAATCTTGGAAAGCATATTTAATCAAGTAAGAATCATTCAAACAAGGGCCAAGGGAAACCAATTATTTTGTTTCCAGAAATTCGATCAATCAAAAAGGGGATTCGCGACCATTTTTAACAATCACGCAACAAACAAAATCAAATCAAGTCATTGGATGAGATCAGAGATGCATAAGGGTTTGTTAAACTCTATATAAGCACACACAAATCATCATAGGCAATCATCGAAATCAAACAACCCAAAAATTCAAGAGCAAATAATTTCAGATCAGAATTACTCATAGAAGATTTCGACAACAAGCATACAAATCGAACGACAGACTATCATAGAGAATTAAAGATCATTAGAGAACATTCTTTTCAGCGATTGAAGTTGCAATTTGTTCAGAAGGAAAAAACCCTATTTTTTTTATAGAGTCGACCAACATTCTTTTTGGAGATAAAAGAAATAAACAAAGGGGGCCAACTGGTTTTGTTATTAAGGGCTTAAGAGTTTTTTATTTTATTTTATTTTGTATTATTTTGTTTTTTGAAAATCGTCTATCAGTTTTCTAATGTTTGTAAAACTAGGGTTTACTAGCTACGAATTTGAAGATGGGGGAAAAATCTAGTTTTGAGGACAAAAATCAGTGCAGAGATTTGAGCGTAGATTAGAACTACAGTAGGTTTTGTGAGTGTACAAGAATATATAGGCGGTTAGCGAGGGAGTTGCGAGTTTATAGGTTTTTGTATGTGGGAGTGTGTTTAATTCTAGTAGAATCCTTGGGGAGGCAGGGTTTGCCAAAGCTGGGTAAAACCTTTGTGTCATTTACTTTCCAAACTTATTTACTCCTCTACTATCTGTGTTGTAAATATTATTCTGTGCGGCGATTTGTTTTATATTCTGCAAAAAGTTCATAAACCCTATTCACCCTCCCCCCTCTAGGTTAATCTCGATCCAACAAAGTCCATAGAGATGCTCTCTTACTTCCACTGTGGTATGTCTAGAGGCTGAAGCATTCCACCAGGCTTCTTTTGCTCATCTTTCACTCACTGGAAAGTCATACATCGAGCTACGTACTCTGCTAAATCCTTCTTCATTCCAATCCAATGAAAAACTCTCCTCGTATCTCTATACATCTTATCAATGCTCGGATGGATGGTCATCCTAGAGTGATGAGCCTTCTCTAAAACCAATCTCAACAAATCATCAACTCTAGGAACACACAATCTCCCCTCATGATGTAACCATCCCCTCTCATCCATAGAATACCTAGCAAGGTGACTAGAGGTCTTTACTCCACTAAGTCGGTCAATGAAGTCCACTAACTGCTGATCCTCGCACTGACTAGATCCAATGCACTCTAAGAGAATAGGTCGCACCTCCAATGATGCTAATATTCCGGGTGCAAAACTCGTAGATGGTTTAAAATCGAATGACAAAATGAACTCCAAACTCTTCCACTCTACGAGTAGTGGACTCAAAGTCATTCTCTGCCTACTCAATGCGTCAGCTACCACATTCCCCTTCTGCGAGGTATATACTATCTCGAAGTCATAAGATGTAAGGAACTCCATCCAACATTATTGTCACAAATTAAGATCTTTTTGTGAGAACAAGTATTTGAGCAACTTATAGTATGTATAAAGCTTGAACCTCTCGCCTAATAGATAGTATCTAATACTTGAGCGTAAAAACTATCATCGCTAGCTCCAATCATGGGTAAGGTAGTTCTTCTCATGTACGCTCAATTGCCTACTCCCGTAGCAAATAACTCTACCTTCCTGCTTCAACATTGTACCTAAACCCATGCTGCAAGCATCGATATTAAAAATAAACATCTTTGTACCATCAGGAAGAGCCAAAACTTGAGTTGATGTAAGAGTCTTCTTTACAAGAATGTATCCTCGTAATCTACGTCTCAAGAAAAAACTAAGTTATTTTTTGTTAGAAGGGTAAGCAGAGCCAAGTTCTGCATAAAATCCTTAATGAACTTTCTGTAGTATTCTTCCAATCCCAAGAAACTCCTAACTTCAGTCAAATTCTTAAGGGTTTTCCACTCCTAAACTACAACAACCTTAGCTGGTTCCATCGTTATACCATCTCTAGAGACAATATGCCCAAAGAACCTTACTTCCTTCCGCCAGAAATGACACATAGAAAAATTCGCCTTTAGCTGATGCACTCGGATAGTAAGAAGGACCTCTCCTAAATGTATGGCATGTTCTTCCTCGCTCCTCGAGAAAACCAAGATATCATCAACAAATATGACGACAAACTTGTTCAGGTACACCCTAAATACCCGGCTCATCAAATCCACAAAGTATGCTGGTGCATTGGTTAGCCCAAAAGGCGTAACTAGCCACTCAAAGAAACCGTCATGAGTCCTAAAGCAATCTTGTCTATGTTGTCATCTGCTATCCTAAGCTGATGAAAACCTGTGGTTAACTCTAACTACGAGAAAAACGAAGTGCCCACTAACTAGTCAAACAAGTCATTTATCCATAAGAGTGGGTGTCTACTCTTCTTAGTGAGTTCGTACAGCTCCCCGTAATCCACACATAGACAGAGAGAGCCGTCTACCTTGGTCGCAAAGACGACTGGTGCTCCGCACTTCGAAATGCTCCGTCTAATAAATCCTTTCTTGAACAACTCACCCACTTTCTTACTAAGCTCCCTGCTCTCCCTATAAGCCATGTGATGCAGTGGAAAAGCGACATGCTTAGCATTCTCTGCCAAGCATATCTAGAAATCTATCTCCCGCTTAGGAGGTAACCCTCTCACCTCCTCAAATACTTCCGAAAAGTCTCTAACTATAGGTACCAAACTGAGATCGTCAACAGAAGCATCAAAGGAATCTAAGAAACTGGGCTTAACTGACCCTTGTGGGTCGCAAGAAATATCAAGAGTCCTACCATGGCATGTCAAATGCCTAACGACTCTCCTCTCACAATCAAGGATGGCACCATACATGGTTAGCCGATCCATCCCTATACTAAGCCTGTAACCCATAAAACCCATTACATATGCATCACACTCAAACTTAACACCAAGAATACAGATCTTCAAACCCTTACACATCATAGATAGGTGATCCGTACCTTCTACGAGGTTTGACACAACTATTGGATCAAAAACTATAGAAGTATCTTGGTGAAAACTATCAACAACAGTAATGGATATGAAAAAAAACGAGAAGCACTGGAATCAAACAAAGTCCTAATAGGGAAGTCAAAAAGAGAAATCAAACCTTCTATGGTGACTTTCCTACCTCGGTACTGACTGCTACCATCAGTCTAAGTCGCCTCAAGTGCATGAACCTATGCTCTAGATGATCCTGCCCTCTGAAGCTGCTTCTTAGGGCATTGCTTACTGTAATGTCCTATATGCCCCTACTGGAAACAAGCACCTTTCTTAGTCTTCTTGCAGTCTTTGATAAAGTACCTCATCATTCCACAAACATGACACCCAATTTCCTTGTTTTGCACCTCCTCGGGTTTCTCTCCCTTCTTTACTACACCCTTCTTGGGCCACCACTTTTTATTTCCAGTATTTTCCTTAGCCTCCTCAGTGTTATCCCCTACTTACTCACTTTTCCATCCTTATGCACCACTTCCATATCCACAAGCCTAAAAAGGTAGCTCCCATAGGTATATGTGTCATCGCTAATCCTTGAAGGGGTTGGTTCAGCCCTCCTCACAAATCTCAAAGCCTTCTTGTGTGCAATATTAACTAGATCGAAGCCAAACCTTGCCAACTCATTGAAGCTATTCACATACTCCCTCACTGACACAGTTCCTTGCTTTAGACTAAAGAACTTTTCCAACTGCATTCCTTGCTCAACTTGTGATAAAAAAGTTTTTCCCATATCTATCCTTGAACTTATCCCATATATCAACAACTTGCTTTACTTGAGCTACCTCCCACCTTTAGGATGCTTCCCCTTTCAGTTGCCAAGCGGCCAACTGAATCCTCCTCCTATCATCTAGCTCCAATAATTAAAACACATGGTCGATCTCCCTAATCCAATTACGAGCCTCAACGGAACTCTCTGATCCAATAAATGGCTTACCGCCTATAGCACAAAAATTTTATAGAGTTTAGAGAAGTTAACTATTGGATTAGGTGGAACAACCAGGGCTCCAGCTAGGGGTGGGGCATTTCCTTTCCCTTCAGCAGGCATCGTAGCATCAACATATCTATGGAACTATGTCGGAATAGGAACGTAATAAGGGAAATTGGAAGCCCAGACATGCTGAAAAGAGAAGAGAAAAGGATTCAAAAAGAGATCAAAGGAATATTGCAATTAACTTGAGGGGATATATTTTTCAAAAACAGGTTTTACTTGAAAATTCTTTACTTTTGAAAACACTTTTCAATAACTTTTCTATGATCTTGTAAACTTAAGCTCTTATACCAAATGTGATATCCCACACGCCTTAATGTCACCCATATGAGGCTGCGTTAATTTTTGTGAAGCGTTTAGGTATAAAGTAACAACACAGAGACTAAAATTCACAAGACATAATTGTAAAATACAGTGGAAACTTAAAAAAGATTTCATTTATTAAAATGAGCAAATCAAGTCATAGTATTGATTTCATTTCAAAGAGTCATCATCATAAAGCAAATATATTGTCTCGTGGAAAATACTAGAGTACAATAGTAAAACCACAAAAGTTATCTCCCTCATAAGTCATTGCAGTGATCAGAAAACAAGAACTTAAATAATACATGTAACTAGAAAGTGTTTAAATCCAAGTTGAGCAAATGATCAAAAGTCACTGTTGCGATCCTCCACTTTAAGATCCTAGGGGGAAAAGGAAGAGAGAAGAAGAAAACAAAATAAGTCAGACATAAGTCTAATGAGTTCTAGTAATTTCAAGCACGAGCATAAGATAAAGAAGTATTTAGATAGATGAAACGTTCTAAAAGAAATGGACATAAAAGCATAAGTAAAATAACGCAAAACAAAAAATGAGATGCGCTTCTCATTCTTAACCGAAAATTGCTGCACCAACCACCAAAATGTCATAATTCGCCTTACCTAATTTCTACCCATCGATCGGGTTCTTTACCTAAATGTGAATAACCTGTGTCATTTATGGAATTCAAGTTTATCAATCCTGAACCTGTCAACTAAAAAAACACAGCATTAATCACAGGCGTTACAACATCTTATCTTCCCCAATCGGAACAATACACACTCACGGTTCCGCCAGAACATGCTCGTATCCACCACGTTTGAACCGCTTGCTATCCATTTCAGTAAAGCGTCCCCTAGCCTCTACCTAATGCGAGACTCCGTTATAACAAAGAGGTACTGACTAATATGGGTTCCCAAATAAAAATTCACTTGACACAAGTCACCCCTAAACTTAGTCCCCAATTTACAACTAGGATTTCTATGAACCCCTTGTATCCCCACTTGGAACAGACTCCCACTTAGCTTATTTACCTCATAATTTTAATTTAACACATTTAAGTTCATTAATAAACTCAATATAACCACGTGTTATATTCCTAGCTTGTAATTAACATTCTAGTTAATGCAATCTTTATATACAACCCTTTCCTATGACACTTAATGTCCCATTAAGCCCAATCTATTTTGATTTACATGCTTTTCACTTACATGTTGCTTAACGTCTAATTAAGTACAGTTTATTCCAATTCATAAATCTGAATATTCTTTAATTTAGATTTATTCCAATTTACAATCCATTATTTGAATATAATATTCACCAATTCTCAACAAGCCCAAAATTCTTTTTTTAACATAATTTCAATGTTATTCAAAATTTTACACAATTTAAACGATAAAGTTCGAGGATCTCGTTGGCTTAGGCTCAACCCAAAAGCAAATAAAAGGGAAAAATTGATCTAGGTTACTTGTAAGGCCTAGACTCATATATGAACAAAAAGAATAAATGAGAACTATGAGACTATAAATAAAATCATAGTAGAATAGTGGATGAAGAAGAATAATTGCTTGCAATAATTAAACAACTAAAAAGGGATAAACAATAGACAACAAATAGATTGTATATTAGCTTGTAGAAACAACTTATAATTACAGCAAATGTAAAACTTGTAGATCCAAATTATTTTACTATCAAATCTTTTTTATAAAATTAGTTGATCTAAAAATCACATAAAACTAATATAGAAAAGATTACAAATCCATAAAAAGGCCTTGGAAGAAGAAGAAAAATAATCCTTCAGATCTACAATTGGACAATATTCCGACCTATTCTCCAATTTTATTTCATTTTAGAAAATAGTGGAGTGGAGGCTGAGAGAATGAAGAAAAAGAGGTGTAGGGGAAAAGTGAGGAGTGCCAACTTATTTATTAGTGCAAAAGAATAATCCAAGCCATAGGATCTTATTTTTTCAATCTCGTCCCTTAAATACACATCAACAAAGAAGCCTCCAAAAACGTGCGTCACCGTGCTAGGCAAAAATCGCGCCTGGCACGTATATGGGTCGACCCACCCCTATATAGGTCGACACAGGGGTCGACCCATATATAGGAAGGATCTCCTATTACTTCGCTGATTAAATTTGAATATTTATTTAATTTTCAGAATTTGAATTTCAACCTTTAGTTAATCATAACTTGTTCATTTTCATCCATTTAAAGCAAACTGAAAGTCTATCTGAATCAAAATTTCAGAATGACATAACAATGAAATCCTCTTTGCACAATTTTGAATATTATTTTAATTAATATTTGTTTTTTCACTTTTCTATTCAATTATTGTTTATTAAAATTCGGGGTGTTACACTCATATAGTGTTTTGAAGAATGAAATATGGAATCGATGGGTTTCAAATTCGTGTGGTTTGAATAAATTACATGTTCTTACTTTAGTAAGTAATTTATCCCAATACTTATTTATAAATCATAACTTATTGATTAATGTGAGTATTGAAAATATATAAAATTGATTGGGAATCAATATTTAAATGGAAAATATTTTTTCAGTATAGATGCCAAATTGTTGGTTGGGATAATTAACAATTATTGGTTGGGATAATTATCAATTGTTGGTTTGTGCTGCAAATGCAAGTAATATTTCTTGTCCAAATATAATAGAGAATTTTATTTTAAACTATGTTGGAAGATTTAAAATAATAATAGTAGTAATAGTATAATGTTGGATTTGTTGGTTGTTGTTAATAAGTAAATATATGGCTCCCAATAATATTATTAACAACAATTAGTGAATTAATTGGATTGTTTTCATTATGAAAATACACATATTGATTGTGAATCAATATTTGTAGTTGCAAAATATTTATTGTAGTTAGTTGGTTCAATTTATTAAACCAATGATGGATTAAACTTTGTACTCAAAATGTAATTATGTTTCTTAATAATATTAATCACAATATTGGTGTTTTAATTGGATGGATGTCAGCATAAAATATAAATGTTAAGTATGAATAAATATTGGGGATTTGAAATGTTTATTATAGTTAACTGATTTAAATTGCTAAATCAACAGAGATTATAAACCTTGTTGTAGAAGTAGAAATTTTGTTTCAAAAGATATGAGAATTATTGTAACGTCCCAGAAAATCTGAACCAATTTAAAAATTTTAAATTGGCTAAAATAATGGATTTTAAATATTTAAAATAAATATTTTAAATAATAACGATGGAAAGTAAGTTTGAATCGATAATTGAAAACGAATATAATTAATTCTAATTATAAACAAGGCCTGAAATGGTGCGGTAGTTTCAAAATTAGAATTCAAACTTAGTCGGACTGTACCGGGTGCAAAACAAACCAGATTTGAGTGAAACCAAAAATATTTAAATCTGTTAGTGAATACCTTTCTAACGAATCTGAAAAATCGAAGTTTCATAGCGGAAAGCAAAAGTTATGGCCAAATGAATTTTCAGAAAGGTCGCTATGGAATTTATATAGCCCGTGAAATTGGCCATTTTGCATACGACCTCGGAATTCGACGAAACCACTTTTGTTGGATCCTGGATGTGAAGTTATTGCTATGTTTCAAATTTCATAATTTTTGAAACTAGTATGTGAGCGTGGCAAAGGGAAACGTATTTTGATCAATTATAGTTAAATTGGATCGACTAGAAATGGGCCATTTTTCAAACGGTCTTAGAATTCGACGAAACTAGTTTTGTTGGGATCGTATCATCAAAACATAGCCAGATTTATTTTTCTGGAATTTTTCGAACCAGTTTATGGCCCTGGCAAATTGAAATGTACGTTCAAATTGAATATTAAATGTTTTATATTTTAATTTGAAGGAAAACTGACTGAAACAGTCAAATAGGCCTACGAAACATATTCCATTGTGTTCGGAATGGGGGTAATTAGCTATGGGCGACATTCGTTGGGTTTGGTTTGGAGTTTGGAGAAACAAATTGGTTTTGAATTAAATAAAATAAAATCTTCATTTAAATATGGGGTCAAACTGGGTCAAAAACCCTAATTCCTTCTGGCCGCCGTCAACCCTAATATCAAAGGCCGATATTTTCTGATTTTAATTCATTAAAATCATTCAATCCTCAAACTTGTTTTGGAAAATTAAAACACGAAATCAAAGAGATTTCTGAGATCTACAGGTTTATACGGGTATGATCTTCTATCGTGGGGAGTAGGGCTCGATTTCTTGGAGCAAACTCAGCGCGTTCGAGCGCCGATTGCGTGGAAGGAGTTGCATCGAGTGGGCCCAGTTTCGTGGTGGGGGTAGAGGATGCTCCGGCGCTGCGAGTGGAGGTGGATGATCGACGAACGACGGCTCCTAGACGACGCAAGGCGGAGAGAGAACGACGGTGTGGTGGGTTCTTCGTTTCCAGATAACATAAGAGGAAGAAGGTTATTTTTACTTAAATTAATCCTATTTTAATTAATTCGAAAAGTAATCAACGCGTTGTTTATCATATCTTTTTCGTTTCTTGACGAAATTCAGTGAAACAAGAGACAGTGGACTCGTGTGGACGCCTTCTACATTCTAGAAGAGACCGCATATTTTTCTGAGCCTTCTATAATTTTTAGCAAAGCAACGAACCATTGTGAGATTTCTAATTTATAAACGATATGGAAAACGACGATGTATAAATTATATAGTCGATGTATGAGTTATATAAGCGTTGTGCACCTCATGTATAAGCGTTGTATAAGTTGTACGTTCGATGTATAAGTTATATATGCGTTGTAAAAATTATATATGTGTTGAAATAGAAGTGAATTGCTATATATATAAATATATATATATATATACGCCCCTCGTCCACAAACCATGGACGATATTTATTGGTTGCGATTGGTGTGAAAATTGATTGATAGCGAATGGTTGATTGGAATTGTTTGTGGTTGATATTGATTGATTGTGGTTGAAAAATACCCGTTTGTGGTTGAGGAATATTTGGTTGAAACCACATAGGATTAGTTTGTGGAAATGAAATAAATATATACATGCCGCCTGCGTGCGAACTAGATGCATGATCCCCATTGTCAAAAACCGCGAGGTTTTAAGGTAGAGCGAGGAGCCGTACTAGGGACGGTCCCGGTTTTAACTACCCTGCCGTTATGCTGTCGAAATTTTGAATAATATTCATGTGTTTGAATCATTTTCATTTATTGAAACTATATTTATTCGTTGAATAGAAAACCTTCATGTGTTGAATCGATATTCATTCGTTGGATAGAAATTCATGTGTTGAATGGTGTTCGTGTTTTAAATATAAAAATCACATTTTTATCTATATATATAAGCTATAGAAAACCTTCATGTGTTGAATCGATATTCATTCGTTGAATTGAAATTCATGTGTTGAATGGTATTCATATTTTAAAATAAATTGTTTTATAATAAAAATCACATTTTTATCATCTATATGAACTATATAAAATAATCTTGTTTTGAAAGAAATGGTTTTATAATAAAATCCTATTTTTATCATTTATATGAACTATATAAAATAATAGTGTTTTTGAAATGAATTGTTTTACAATAAAAACCACATTTTTATTATATACATGAATTGTTAAATATAGTGAAATGTTGAAATAGAAGACGGTTAGATAAAAATATCATTTTTATCAAATGTATGAAAAGAATATAGCTTTGAAATCGAAGAATCGATATATATATATATATATAAAAATAGAATTAAAATATATCGAATAACGACGCTGTAGTTCGTATTTTGAAACCGTGATTTCAAACGATTAGTACGGGAGATCCGACCATCGGATTTTCCTGAAATCGCAACCGTTGGGTTCGCTTTGGATAAATCTTTCCAACGGCACCAACTTTGTAAAAATCCAACGGTTGGATTGTCTGGAATGTTTAATTCAAATCTGAAGAAAAACAGCGCCAGAAATGATTATATATATATGTATATATATAATCATATATAATCAAATAACGACGCTGCAGTTCGTATTTTGAAATCGAAACTTCAAACGATTGTACCGGGAGATCCGACCGTCGGATTTTCTCGAAATTGGGACCATTGGATTCATTTTGAAAAGATATTTCTAATGATGTAAATTTTGGGAAGATCCAACGGTTAGATTTTCAGATATGTGTAAATCAAATCAGAAGAAAAACAGCGCCACGGTCGCATTATGGCACGAAGCGTCGTTTTAAATAAATTGGCTATTTTAAAATAAATAAAAATAGTGAGAAATCATTATAAGATATTATAAACGATATGGATGTGAAATTTAGAAATTAACTGAAGGTTTGCTAAGTTGAATGGTTTCCTGGGTGTTGATCTGAAGTTGGTTTCGGCCTTCGGGGTTAATATTTGGGAAATCGTTTTCTTACTGATTGACAGTTAGTGACTAATGAATTGAAATGATGTGTGTGTATGTTAGTGTTGCACTTGTTTATTATGTACGCGAGTTGATCAGAAAGACCGGGTTTATCCCATTCTGAATAACTGAATCGACGATAAGAAATCGAAGATGAAGACGGTGGTCGAAGACCGGAGATCTTCACCTCGTTTGGATGGTAACCGAGGTCCTGATTGGGAGGCATCCCAGAATATGGATAATGAGTGATGATCGTCCAGACGTACGTGGTGATCGATGGGTTTGCGAGGTATATAGTGCCTCCGGTTTCGTTCAGACCCAGAACGGACTTGTAAATGGACTGTGTGTCTGACATTGGATTTTATTCTGTGTTGATTGATCTCTGTTAAATATACGTCTGTTTGGTGGCGGAGAATTTATTCTTTTGCTTAACGCCCATCTCTGAAACGCACGAGCTCAGAGGTTGTATAACGATGGACATCAGTCGCATGGCATGAATTGCCAGTGTGGCATGCCTAAGTGGTAAATGATCAGGGCTTCTGTTGAAAAGCAAAGTCTTGTGGTGATGATCAAAGCACCGCCTGTGTGGCGTAGCTTTGTGTATAACGGGAATTCGCAAACCTCACACCCGGTATGAACCAGAAACGGCAGAGGACATCAGGGAGGGCCTGCGTTTCTTCCTAGCTATAAGTGGCGTCAGTGGTTTTACACGCCCTGATGAGTTTGACTTATGTGGTTGTTGCTGTTGCGAGGCGCCTCGGTTAGATCGGACGATCCGGGTCCGATGGAGTCATTCGTTGGCTCATTTACGCCCCAAAGGGCGGGGAAACTCAGTGTTCAGGAATTTTAATCCACATCGGTGGACCGGCCCTGACGATCCAAAGGTTTGACTGAGTACTTTCCTGAGGCCCGGGCTAGGCAGTCTCGAATTCAGTAAGGACTATCTTTTGCCTTGGTTCATGACGGAAATCCAATTTCCAAATACGTGACTGTGCGGTTTTGATTGTATATATATATGGCAACATGATATATGGTACCCATGCTGTCTATGATTGATAGTTATGATTGAAATTGTTTTTGAAACAAATAAACACTAGAAATAATATCCAATGCTTTTGTTTTATTCGTATCAAGCATATTTTGGCCATTATAAGGTAAAACTCTATCCTCCGGTTTGCGTTGCATTGTGTGATGGGAACTGAGTCTTATAATGGCTTCATTTTTATAAAAAGCATTGCGATGCTTAAAGGAATGATTTGTTTTTAAAGCACTGGCAATCCAATGGAGTAAACCCGTTCCACGAAAGTGGCGTGGTCCTGTGATTAGCTATATTTGAAATGTGTTGAGTAGATTTCTCATACCAGTCCCATGACTGACTCGTAGTTTGTTTCACTTTCAAACTCGGGTGCCCCTTTTTCTACATGGGCAGCCTTGTGTTCAGGTTTAGCTGGCTTTATCTGGATAGCTGGAGCTGAAGATGGATTCTATTATTTATCTCTTTTTATGCTGTTCAGCTCCTATTGTAGATATTTTGTTTGTTTCCGCTGTAGACATTTATGTATAGCTGAACTGTATTTGTACTAAGTAAGATCCTGTATACAGTGTAACTCTGATGATTACTTTTATCCAGTATATTCTATTGTTCATTATCTGGTGTATTTATTTAAATCTGTTCTGCAGTTATCTTTTTCTGTGTTATATTCCAAAGATTACCCTTGTCTCCGTCTGTACGGGGTTTGGGGTCGTCACAACGTAGTATCAGAGCTTTGGTTAAGCTTAGTTCTGGAATATAACATATTAACGAACTCATCAGAAATAGAACCAGTAGTGTTCTAGGACGGGCAACTCTATACAGATAGGATCAGTAATATCCTAGTATGAGTAAAGCAGAATGAAATTACACCCCAATAGACACATTTACATTTGAAGTATATGTTTCTATATTTTAAATTATCTTTTCTGTGACCTGACACTTGATCTGCTATTTCCAGAAGTACTAGAAAAATGAGTGTCAGAAACAGAAGGAATAGAGGCTCTATTTAAGAGATATCGAAATCTGGGTGGAGCACAATTCTCGGGCAATGAATCTATTATTCAAACTCAAGCTTGGGTGAGCTCTACAGAAAGAATATTTGAGCGTTTCCAGCTGAGAGACGACCAGAAAAGATTAGTAGCATCTTGGGCGCTCAATGGAGAAGCTTTAATCTGGTGGGAAACAATCATCAAAGATAATCCAGAAGGTGATATCACCTGGGATAGATTCAAAGAGATTTTCCTAGGAAGATTTACTCCTCCTGAAGTGACAGAGCGATTATGTGATGAATTCTCTTATCTGATACAAGGAGATATGACCATCCCAGAATATCATAAGAAATTCAACGAACTTTCTCACTTTGCTCCTCATCTGATTCAAGATCCAAAGAGGAAGAATCTGAGATTTATTCATGGCCTGCAAAGAAAATATCAGAATAGCGTGATGAGGAATGTGAAGCTCCCTTTTGCTGAAATGATTTATATGGCTTATCAGTATGAAGATCTCCATAAGAAAGGTATGTTGCGCGACGAAGAGGTGGTCAGTTTTAGTAACAAAGAAGAGTCGGAAACTGAGATTCCTGAAGCCAGTACGAGGTTTGAGGTCGGTAAAAAGCCTAAAGTCAATCGAAAAAGGGCCAGGCCTGAGAAAGAACCAGCAACGACTGCCATGTGCAAGAACTGCAATCAGAAGGGGCATTTGTCCAGAAAATGTAAATCTTTAAACAAACGAAGCAAGGATGGATCTAATCCCACTAAGAAACAAAAGAACCCACATGGGGAAAGGAGATGCCATAAGTGCCGCCAAGCAGGTCATATTGCACAGGAGTGCCAACTCTCAAAGAAATCTGAAGCAGTACAAGTGAATGAAGTGGCAGAAGTGCCTGCATCTTCGTCTGCTCAGGAAAGGTCTGATGTTTTAGAAGGCACGCTCAATGTCAAGAACATTCCAGTTAAAGTACTGTTTGATACTGGAGCGTCACGAAGCTTTATTGCAAAGAGTGCAGTCAAGAAGTTGGATTTGAAATTGAAGAAGCTCAAAGAACCAATGACTGTCCAAAATCCAGTTGGCTGTTACATCGGTCTCAGTTGGGTTTGTGGGGGTGCCTGTCTCTTTTTCCTGCTACAAATTCCCTACTATCTCTATCGTCATGAATTTTAATGAATTCGATCTTATTCTGGGATTGGATTGGCTAACCAAATATGAATCAGAGGTTAGATGCGCCGAGAGAGTTGTTAGGGCTAAGATTAAATCAGGGAATTATATAACGATACCGTGTGAAGGTCAGAAATCTAATAGAAAAGACTTCTGGGCAGCTCTCGATGTTTCTCCAGCCCAAATAGAAAATATCCCTGAAATCACAGAGAATATTCCTGACCTCATCAAAGATATTCCTATCGTCAAGAACTATGCGAATGTGTTCGAAGAAGTTGTTCGCTTACCTCCGCAGAGAGAAATAGATTTCAAAATCGCTTTAATTCCGAATGCAAGGCCGGTAGTTCACGCTATTCGAAGATTGTCCTTGAAAGAGAAGGAGGAATTAGACAATTAAACACGACAGCTAGTATGGAAGGGTCTGATCAGGCCTAGTTTCTCTGATTGGGGTGCAGCAGTGGTCTTTGTCCCGAAATCTGACGGTACTCTACGTCTATGTGTGGATTATCGTGATTTGAACAAGCAGACGATAAAGAACAAATATCCATTGCCGCAGATCGATGATTTATTGGATCGTCTGAATGGAGCACAAGTATTCTCAAGGATGGACTTAGCTACAGGCTTCCATCAACTTCGAATTGCCGAAGAGTGTGTTCCAATGACAGCATTCAGAGGTCCCGACTTATTCTACGAGTGGTTAGTAATGCCGTTCGGCTTATGTAACACTCCAGCTTACTTCGTCGATCTGATGAATAGAGTGTTCAGAGGGGTTTTGAATAAATTTGTTCTGGTTTTTATTGACGATATTCTAATCTTCTCTAAATCAAAGGCCGAACATGAAAAGCATTTGGAACAGGTTCTGGAAATCCTCAGAAGGAATGTATTAAAAGCCAAACTATCCAAATGTATATTCTGGCAGGATGAAGTGAAATTTCTAGGCCACGTCGTATCTAAAGAAGGAATTGATGTGGATCCAAGTAAAATCACAGCTATTCAGAATTGGAAGCAGCCCAGTACCCCCACAGAAGTCCGCAGTTTTCTCGGATTGGCTAGTTATTACTGGAAGTTCGTTAAAAAAATTTCGAAGATATCTGGTCACTTAACGAAGCTTACAAAGAAGCACTCTAAATTCAAATGGACTCCAGAAAGTGAGGAGGCTTTTGAAGAGCTAAAGTTAAGATTAACTACAGCTCCAGTGTTAACCGTTATCGACGGCAATCAGGATTTAAAAGTCTGGACAGATGCTTCTAGAGAAGGACTTGGCGCAGTGTTAATGCAAAGAGGCCAAGTGATCGCTTATGCTAGCCGTCAGCTGAAGCCGCACGAGATAAACTATGTCACTCATGATCTTGAGTTGTTGGCTATAGTATTCGCTTTGAAAATCTGGAGGCACTATCTTCTGGGTGAGAGATTTGAACTGTTTACAGATCACCAATCGTTGAAGTATCTGTTCACCCAGAAAGACTTGAATCTGAGGCAGCAACATTGGCTGGAGTTTCTTGCAGCATATGACTTTGAAATTATATACACTCCAGGGAAAGCCAATGTCATGGCCGATGCATTAAGCCGAAAAAATGAGATGATCGCAAGTTTTATTATCACGACTTCACTGATAGATAAAATATCTGCTCTTCAGAAGGATGATCACTTCATTCAGAAGATCAAAGAGATAATTCAGAAGGGCGAACCCTTGAGTTTTCAGGTTGATAATGAGGGGATTCTAAGGCTGAAAGGTCGAATCTGTGTTCCTAACATTGCTGAGCTCCGAAAGGAAGTTTTGGATGAATGCCACAAGTCAAAACTTAGTATTCATCCAGGAGTAAGCAAAATGTATAATGACATCAAACGCACTTTCTGGTGGAGGTCGATGAAGAGGGACATTTCTTTATATGTTAGCCGATGCCCTACTTGCCAGCTAGTCAAAAGCGACCAACAGAAACTAGCTGGATTATTACAACCGCTAGACGTTCCTGGTTGGAAGTGGGAACATATTTCCATGGACTTCATTGATGGTTTTCCCAGAACCAGAAAAGGAAATGACAGTATTTGGGTGATCGTAGATCGCTTCACGAAAACCGCCCATTTCATACCTGTCAGATCAAACAGAACTACTCAGAGTCTGGCGCAGATATATTTCAAGGAAATAGTTAGACAACATGGAGTGCTGCTCAGTATAGTCAGTGATAGAGATACAATATTTACTAGTAAATTCTGGGAGGCATTTCAAGTAGAGCTGGGAACAAAGCTGAAACTAAGCACCGCTTATCATCCTCAGACAGACGGTCAGACTGAGAGGGTGAATCGTATTTTAGAAGATCTATTACGGGCTTGTGTTCTAGAATTCGGTGGATCATGGGAAGACCATCTGCATTTGGCTGAATTCTCATATAACAACAGCTACCAGGAGAGCCTGACAATGTCGCCATTCGACGCATTATAAGGTAGACCGTGCCGATCTCCTGCTTGTTGGGTCGAACCTGGAAATAGACTTATGTTAGGGCCTGATATGATCCGAGAAGCTGCCGATAAAGTCGACTTTATTAAGAAGCGATTACTCGCCGCTCAAAGCCGACAAAAGAATTATGCCGATAGGAGAAAAAGAGATATATCCTTTGCTGTTGGCGACTATGTATATTTGAAAGTATCGCCGATGAGAGGAGTTATCTGGTTCGGTAAAACTGGAAAGTTGGCGCCCAAATTCATTGGTCCGTTTCCTATTCTGAAACGGATCGGAACTCTCGCTTATAGGGTTAAATTGCCTGATTGGTTGCCTGGAGTTCATGATGTATTTCACATATCTCAACTTCGAAAGCACGTTCATGATCCAGACTTGATCGTGGAAGAAGCAGCTCAACAGGATATTGAAATTACTCCAGAATTGGCTGTGAGAAGAGAGCCGCTCAAGATCATTGGCAAAGAAACCAAAGAACTGAGGACCAAGAAGGTTCACTTAGTCAAAGTGCAATGGAGTGGAGATCCGCGAGATTGTACTTGGGAAACTGAGGAGAGCATTCAGAAAGCCAATCCTAGATGCCGAGTGGATATATCTGATTGACTCCGGTGCAAGGTACCTTTACCATACTTTGCATTATCAATTAGTTCTCTACTTTGTTGTTATTTTCTTTCCATGGATGTGCACTTTTAATTCCATAGTCTGAATGATTTTAAAGAAATATAGAAATTGATTAGTATATTTTTAAAAAGTTAAAAACAATTTGATTGTTGTTTGTATTGTGTGATAGTAGATTTGATTAATTAAAATTATTAAATCGATAGTTAATTTAATCAATAATAGAATAATGGTAGAATTTATTCATTTATATCACACATTTAACTGATTAGAAAATACATAGAAATATATACATGTGCATTATATATGTTTGAACACGTAAATGGATTAGCTGTTGAGTAAAGATTTTATTTGTGTGCCCGACAAATAGGTAAACCTTAATGAGTTGGATGCGAAATATTATTATGTCAACTCCTGTGACTGCCATTGGATGCGGAGTGCTGGTTATTCTGTGTGTAAAAATAAATGTCGCCATAGGATAGTAACAATTAATTTTGAACTACATTACATGGCATACTTCAGAAGATAGGCATACTTCATCATATACCACATAAGCATTTGGAGCTTGTGTGACGAGGTGGAAGATTTACCATACGAGCGAGAGGCTTGTATGGCTATGACTATATTTTACAGGTTGAACTGATGACTGATATGGACTATTTAAGTTGTAACGATTAAATTGCCAGATTAATAAAAACCCCACACGGGTCTGGAGTTGACAATAATCACGTCTCACTAGTTAGTAGATACGGCACATGGACTATTTATTTCCCACACGGTACGAGGTGACGAGGATTTATCCTCTGGAGCATTTAAAATACACACTCCCTCAGGCTTTGACAGGGTGATGAGAATTTATTCTCTGGAGTTGTTATCTATACAAACTCCCCTGTAAACACCAGAATATATCACTATAAATATGTATATGCTTATTAGGATTTATTGGGTAACTAATACGGCCCAATAAATTTCTAAACCTCTCCCCGTACAAAGGAGGTTATGGCGATATTTTTCAAAAATTCCGGGTGTTAGCTAAATTTTTGAAGAATTTGAAAATTCTAAGAAACTGAAAAGTTGGAGAATGGAAGCCAGATTGAACGTGGAGTTGAATGATCAAACCACTTACGACTTTGTTCCTTTTCGGGGACGAAAAGTTTTAAGTGGGGGAGATTGTAACGACCCAGAAAATCTAAACCAATTTAAAAATTTTTAATTGGCTAAAATAATGGATTTTAAATATTTAAAATAAATATTTTAAATAATAGCGATGGAAAGTAAGTTTGAATCGACATTTGAAAACAAATACAATAAATTCTAATTATAAACAAGGCCTGAAATGGCGCGGTAGTTTCAAAATTTGAATTCAAACTTTGTCGGATTGTACCGGGTGCAAAACAAACCGGATTTGAGTGAAACCAAAAATATTTAAATCTGTTAGTGAATACCTTCCTAACGAATATGAAAAATCAAAATTTCATAGCGGAAAGCAAAAGTTATGGCCAAATGAATTTTCAGAAAGGTCGCTATGGAATTTATATAGCCCGTGAAATTGGCCATTTTGCATACGACCTCGGAATTCGATGAAACCACTTTTGTTGGATCCGGGATGTGAAGTTATTGCTAGGTTTCAAATTTCATAATTTGAGAAGCTAGTATGTGAGCGTGGCAAAGGAAAATGTGTTTTGATCAATTATAGTTAAATTGGATCGACCAGAAATGGGCCATTTTTCAAACGGTCTCAGAATTCGACGAAACTAGTTTTGTTGGGACCGTATCGTCAAAACATAGCCAGAATTATTTTTCTGGAATTTTTTGAATCAGTTTAAGGCCCTGGCAAATTGAAATGTACGTTCAAATTGCATATTAAATGTTTTATATTTTAATTTGAAGGAAAACTGACTGAAACAATCGAATGGACCTACGAAACATATTCCATTGTGTTCGAAATGGGGGTAATTAGCTATGGGCGACATTCGTTGGGTTTGGTTTGGAGTTTGGAGAAACAAATTGGTTTTGAATTAAATAAAATAAAATATTCATTTAAATATGGGGTCAAACTGGGTCAAAAACCCTAATTCCTTCTGGCCGCCGTCAACCCTAATATCAAAGGCCGATATTTTCTGATTTTAATTCATTAAAATCATTCAATCCTCAAACTTATTTTGGAAAATTAAAACACGAAATCAAAGAGATTTCTGAGATCTACAGGTCTGTATGGGTATGATCTTCTATCGTGGGGAGTAGGGCTCGTTTTCTTGGAGCAAACTCAGCGCGTTCGAGCGCCGATTGCGAGGAAGGGGGTGCATCGAGTGGGCCCAGTTTCGCGGTAGGGGTAGAGGATGCTCCGGCGCTGCGAGTGGAGGTGGATGATCGACGAACGGCGGCTCTTAGGCGGCGCAAGGAGGAGAGAGAACGACGGTGTGGTGGGTTCTTCGTTTCCAGATAACTTAAGAGGAAGAAGGTTATTTTTACTTAAATTAATCCTATTTTAATTAATTCGAAAAGTAATCAACGCGTTGTTTATCATATCTTTTTCGTTTCTTGACGAAATTCAGTGAAACAAGAGACAGTGGACTCGTGTGGACGCCTTCTACATTCTAGAAGAGACCGCATATTTTTCTGAGCCTTCTACAATTTTTAGCAAAGCAACGAACCATTGTGAGATTTCTAATTTATAAACGATATGGAAAAGGATGATGTATAAATTATATAGTCGATGTATGTGTTATATAAGCGTTGTACACCTCATGTATAAGCATTGTAAAAGTTGTACGTTCGATGTATAAGTTATATATGCGTTGTAAAAATTATATATGTGTTGAAATAGAAGTGAATTGCTATATATAAATATATATATATATATATACGCCCCTCGTCGACAAACCATGGACGATATTTATTGGTTGTGATTGGTGTGAAAATTGATTGATAGCGAATGGTTGATTGGAATTGTTTGTGGTTGATATTGATTGATTATGGTTGAAAAATACCTTTTTGTGGTTGAGGAATATTTGGTTGAAACCACATAGGATTAGTTTGTGGAAATGAAATAAATATATACATGCCGCCTACGTGCGAACTAGATGCATGATCCCCATTATAAAAAACCGCGAGGTTTTAAGGTAGAGCGAGGAGCCGTACTAGGGACGGTCCCGGTTTTAACTACCCTGCCGTTATGCTGCCGAAATTTTGAATAATATTCATGTGTTTGAATTATTTTCATTTGTTGAAACTATATTTATTCGTTGAATAGAAATCCTTCATGTGTTGAATCGATATTCATTCGTTGGATAGAAATTCATGTGTTGAATGGTGTTCGTGTTTTAAATATAAAAATCACATTTTTATCAATATATATAAGCTATAGAAAACCTTCATGTGTTGAATCGATATTCATTCGTTGAATTGAAATTCATGTGTTGAATGGTATTCATATTTTGAAATAAATTGTTTTATAATAAAAATCACATTTTTATCATCTATATGAACTATATAAAATAATCTTGTTTTGAAAGAAATGGTTTTATAATAAAATCCTATTTTTATCACTTATATGAACTACATAAAATAATAGTGTTTTTGAAATGAATTGTTTTACAATAAAAATCACATTTTTATTATATACATGAATTGTTAAATATAGCGAAATGTTGAAATAGAAGACGGTTAGATAAAAATATCATTTTTTCAAATGTATGAAAAGAATATAGCTTTGAAATCGAAGAATCGATATATATATATATATATATATATATATGTATATGTATATAAAGAGAATTAAAATATATCGAATAACGGCGCTGCAGTTCGTATTTTGAAACCGTGATTTCAAACGATTAGTACAGGAGATCCGACCATCGAATTTTCCTGAAATCGCAACCGTTGGGTTCGCTTTGGAAAAATCTTTCCAACGGCACCAACTTTGTAAAAATCCAACGGTTGGATTGTCTGGAATGTTTAATTCAAATCTGAAGAAAAACAGCGCCAGAAACGATTATATATATATAAATATAATTATATATAATCAAATAACGACGCTGCAGTTCGTATTTTGAAATCGAAACTTCAAACGATTGCACCGGGAGATCGGACCGTCGGATTTTCCTGAAACTGGGACCGTTGGATTCGTTTTGAAAAAATCTTTCTAACGATGTAAATTTTGGGAAGATCCAACAGTTAGATTTTCAGATATGTGTAAATCAAATCTGAAGAAAAATAGCACCACGGTCGCGTTATGGCCCGAAGCGTCGTTTTAAATAAATTGGCTATTTTAAAATAAATAAAAATAGCGAGAAATCGTTATAAAATATTATAAACGATATGGATGTGAAATTTAAAAATTAACTGAAGGTTGGCTAAGTCGAATGGTTTCCTGGGTTTTGATCTGATGTTGGTTTCGGCCTTCGGGGTTAATATTTGGGAAATCGTTCTCTTACTGATTGACAATTAGTGACTAATGAATTGAAATGATGCGTGTGTATGTTAGTGTTGCACTTGTTTATTATATACGTGAGTTGCTCAGAAAGGCCGAGTTTATCCCATTCTGAATAACTGAATCGACGACAAGAAATCGAAGATGAAGATGGTGGTCGAAGACTGGAGATCTTCACCTCGTTTGGATGGTAACCGAGGTCCTGATTGGGAGGCATCCCGAAATATGGATAATGAGTGGTGATCGTCCAGACGTACGTGGTGATCGATGGGTTTGCCAAGTATATAGTGCCTCTGGTTTCGTTCAGACCCAGAACGGACTTGTAAATGGACTGTGTGTCTGACATTGGATTTTATTCTGTGTTGATTGATCTCTGTTAAATATACATCTGTTTGGCGGCGGAGAATTTATTCTTTTGCTTAACGCCCTTCTCTGAAACGCACGAGCTCAGAGGTTGTATATCGATGGACATCAGTCGCATGGCATGAATTAGCAGTGTGGCATGCCTAAGTGGCAAATGATCAGGGCTTCTGTTGAAAAGCAAAGTCTTGTGGTGATGATCAAAGCACCGCCTGTGTGGCGTAGCTTTGTGTATAACGGGAATTCGCAAATCTCACACCCGGTATGAACCAAAAACGGGAGAGGACATCAGGGAGGGCCTGCGTTTCTTCCTAGCTAGAAGCGGCGTCAGTGGTTTTACACGCCCTGACGAGTTTGACTTATGTGGTTGTTGCTGTTGCGAGGCGCCTCGGTTAGATCGGACAATCCGGGTCCGATGGAGTCATTCTTTGGCTCATTTACGCCCCAAAGGGCGGGGAAACGCAGTGTTCAGGAATTTTAATCCACATCGGTGGATCGACCCTCACGATCCAAAGGCTTGACTGAGTACTTGCCTGAGGCTCGGGCTAGGCAGTCTCGAATTCGGTAAGGACTATCTTTTGCCTTGGTTCATGACAGAAATCCAATTTCCAAATACGTGACTGTGCGGTTTTGATTGTATATATATATATATGGCGACATGATATATGGTACCCATTTCGTCTATGATTGATAGTTATGATTGAAATTGTTTTTGAAACATATAAACACTAGTAATAATATCCAATGCTTTTGTTTTATTCGTATCAAGCATATTTTGGCCATTATAAGGTAAAACTCTATCCTCCGGTTTGCGTTGCATTGTGTGATGGGAACCGAGTCTTATAATGGCTTCATTTTTATAAAAAGCATTGCGATGTTTAAAGGAATGATTTGTTTTTAAAGCACTGACAATCCAATGGAGTAAACCCGTTCCACGAAAGTGGCGTGGTCCTGTGATTAGCCATATTTGAAATGTGTTGAGTAGATTTCTCATACCAGTCCCATGACTGACTTGTAGTTTGTTTCACTTTCAAACTCGGGTGCCCCTTTTTCTACATGGGAAGCCTTGTGTTCAGGTTTAGCAGGCTTTATCTAGATAGCTGAAGCTGAAGATGGATTCTATTATTTATCTCTTTTTATGTTGTTCAGCTCCTATTGTACATATTTTGTTTGTTTCTGCTGTAGACATTTATGTATAGCTGAACTGTATTTGTACTAAGTAAGATCCTGTATACTGTGTAACTCTAATGATTACTTTTATCCAGTATATTCTATTGTTCATTATCTGGTGTATTTATTTAATTCTGTTCTGCAGTTATCTGTTTCTGTGTTATATTCCAAAGATTACCCTTGTCTCCGTCTGTACGGGGTTTGGGGTCGCCACAATTATTTGATAGACATATTTATATAGTAATGATTTTTGTCTAAATTAATGTTAAGTGTAGTTATATAGTTTTTAAATTGTGGTGGATATGTTGTATTCATAAATCAAATACAATCTAATTAGTATTTGTGTATATGTTGGTGAATTTATAAATGTTTTTCATAAGTAAAATAATTATTGCGATAAACATATAATAATTGTATACAATGTTCGAAGTGAAATTCAAAGCAAAGTTTTTTGAAGTTTATTATAATGAGTGTTTGTGTTTTATATTTTGAACACAATTTAATTAGTGTTTAAAGGTATATAAATGAATTAATTGTTTGTTAATAGCGTTAATTATGGAAAATAGTGTGTTAATAATGTTGTAATGATGTAAAAAAGCTTAATTTGCTCAAGTAATTAACATAGTGGACTTTTTGGGTTGACTAGCCCATTCTGTTTACTTTCACTATTTCTGGAAGAGAAGGAAAACAAAAGCGACACTTTTTCTCATTCCTGCTTCCTCCTTCTACTGAAACAAAGCCAGTGCAAATTCATGGCCTATATGCTTGTTAATCCATCAAAAAACAAGCCAATCCTCATGAAATTAAGAGAGTGGCTTACAATTCTTATTTATGTTAAGTTATGTTCATCAATCTAAGTGTTATCATTGAAATTAGGAGATGGAGTTTAATGTTGATTTCTAAGAGGAATTACATGTAATTTCTCTCTTCCTCCTTAAGTCTTGGGTGCTTGAAGCTACCTCCTTGCAAGCTTAAAACATGTGAAATCACCTCTAATCCAATCCTAGGTGTGTGTGCACACACATTATATAGTTTACAAGTTTTGGTGTTCATCTATAGCTTTCCTATGATAAAATACATTAATTTCTGTACTGTGTTCTCATCTTGGTCTTTGTTGCTGAAATCACAACAAAAGATCATGTTTAAGCTGTTGGATCTTCTTGATCGTTTAACGTATTTGAATAAATCATTTTTCATGTTGAAGTAGAATGTTTGATGAGTCAATTTGTAAAATTTCATCTCAATTTTGACGTTGTTAGGCTGCCGGAATATGGCCTGAAATTTAGGGTTTCCTAAAGATAGCAGCCTATAACAAAACAAATAAAGTGGGTCAACCTATTATGCTACCTGAGTTGATCCAGGGGTCAACACGGTTAGTGATGTGGGTCGACCCACCTTAAGCATTGCATACGGATTAATCCTCCTGCTTCCTGTAGCTTGCCTGGGACATTCTTGTGCCTATGTACTTGATTTTCTTGTGCATTTCTGAGGTTAAATGACTTGGTTTACCATCCCATTAACTTGAGAAACAAAGTATATTTCTTAGCTAATATGAACCCCGTATTTTGAAGAATTTATGACGATTTATTATTGAGATTTTGAGTGAGTTTCTAATGATATTGAGCACACATCGAATGGTTTGAACTAGTTTTCGATGTATAAATAAAATATCGATTTATTTGTAGCTTTGGCGATAAAATATGTAACGACCCGGAAAAATGCGACCTTGATTATCCGATATACAACACATATCGAACATCAAGAGTCGATAATACTGGTCATTAACGAAAGAAATTAGAGGGTGAGAATAGATAAGATAGAAACTTAGAATAGAAGAAGAAGAAGAAGACAACATCAGAGTAACACGAACCTCACAGCGGAACGAATAACATATAATATAAATAACATAACTTGAAATATACATCTTTACTTGAATATACACCATTATCAAAGTACAACACTCACAACACAACGGAAATAAACTATAGCTATATGATCCTGACGCCTCCTGCTCCAGCTCTTCAAGTATCTGTAAATTCCTGACTACTTGACTACCCATACATAATTGGGCACCCAAGAGTTTAGGGAAAACAAAACAAAATAAACTCCGGGTCAGTCATGAGACTGGTATGAGTAAAATAGTTTAAAAACAGTTTGAGCCATTAAACGATATCTCAAAAGACCACGCCGTATAACGGAACGGGTTTTTCCCTTATGAGAATCCAAAATTTTCTTTATATCAAAAACCTTTTTGATATTATAATAATGTCTATCAACCACAATATAATAATCACCTAGTAGAAACGCTTTCATCTCACGTTCTACATATATAGTATACAATCAAAACCGCAAGCACGTATTGGGTAATGGATTTCCAACTATGACAAGGTATGGAACCACCTTTCGCTAGTGTACCTCTAGAAAGGAATACACTGGGTTCAACAGGAACATCTTGCAACCCGGCCACACATGACCGACCACTCATTTCGCTTGAGTGTATCGAATGTATATCACCAATGGTTGGGATCAGCAACCGTATCCCGAATGGGACAGCATCAACAATAGATTTTTAGAAATAAATGAACTCTAGATCAGGTGATTATACACCCTACTTCGGAGCGACCGACTTAGCCATGCTGCCTGCCCGATTTCTGTCATTTACCGGTTGATGAGGCTTGAGGTTACGCTTCATCATCACGTCAGATTCACTTCGAATGCCAAACCATCGAAAATCACTAATTGACATCTACAATAGTACATTACGTGTCAGCTAAAGAAGTTTCCTTCTCCGCTTCCACTCTTGGTACGGTTGAATAAATCAATGTACGTGACCTTTCTGGAAATACTCTGTCAGACATTCATCCATACAAGTCATCCAGGAACAGGATGAACCGAAGGCACTATTCAGTACATCCATCTTAGGTATTGTTATCTAAGACTTTACAATAGCCTTGCACTTTACTCCATCTTCAATTTTCTTTGGCATATATGATTTGCAACGCTTATGCCAATACAGAGTGGTTCTTTGGATAATAATCCAACCAGTCTCCCCATATTAACAACGTTAAAATGGTCAAAAACTTCAATAGTCAGTGATTTAACCATCAAAGAAAAACAGGTGTGCAAACAACGATATTATTTCCAGATGGGAATTCTATCAATCAATCATCAATCATATATATATATATATATATATATATATATATCTAAATATATATATATATATATATTCATATTTCCTTATTTTCTATGTTTAGAAAATATACGTTAACATTGGAAAACATTTCCATTTCTAATCCATATTTCCAATTTCAATATTTGATTATGTTTCTGATTCTATTTGGAAAACATTTCCAAATCTTCTTCACTTAGATTTAAACAGATGTTTAAAACAACATCGCGACGACAACTCAAACAACTATACTTATTTACTAAATCACTTAACCACTTTCACTCTCGAACCTTAACCATTTCTAAATTAAAAACGAAGTCAATCAAGTTGGGGTATAACTACCTCTCAGACCTTAACTGAACAACATTTCAAATCTCAAAATAGGTTAAGTTCATCTTTTTAACACTTCCTTACGAACCCTCGGATTTTTATTTACGAACCCCCTTCTTTTACAAGTTTTACGTGATTATAACAATGGTGTTGTAATCTCCTGCATCCGAAATATATTATCTTTAATATGACTTTTATTTCCTAACTCGAATAACATAACGACAACTAATTTATTTACTCCTATTCGGTTAACTCACTTCGAATATCTCTGATTCGATTATCTCACTTCGAATATCTCTGATTCGATTATCTCACTTCGAATATCTCTAATTCGATTTACTTCTTCGAATAACTAAATTCGATTAACTCATTTATTCGATTAACTCATTTCAACTCTATTCGAATAAACTAAATTCGATTAACTCCATTCGATTAAACTAACATCGATTAACTCCTTTCGATTAAACTAACATCGATTAACTCCTTTCGATTAAGCTAACATCGATTAACTCCTTTTAACTCGATTAAACTAACATTGACTAACTCCTTTTGATTAAACTAACATCAATTAACTCCTTTTAACTCGACTAAACTAACATCGATTAACTCCTTTCGATTAAACTAACATCGATGAACTCCTTTTAAGTCGATTAAACTAACTAATATTCGATAACTCCTTATAACTCGATTCGAATAACTAATATTCGATAACTCCTAATAACTCGATTCGAATAACTAATATTCGATAACTCCTTATTCGACTAACTCTAATCGATTTATTCTAATTCGATTAACTCTATTTAATTACTCTATTGGTTAACTCTACTTTAACTGGTTAACTCTAACTGATAACTCTAACTGATCACTTTAACTGGTCAACCCTAATTGATTAACTCTAACTGGTTAATTCTAACTCATACTCTATTTGATTAACTCTAATTGATTTAACTCCTTTAATTTATTCCTTTTCTATTTGTTTGCTTAACAAATAACTATTCCCTTTTCAATTCTATTTATTTAACAAATAAATATTTCTTTTATCTTTTCTATTTGTAAATGGTTTACAAATATATCCCTTTCATCTCTATTTTAACATATTTATTCCCCATAAAATATTTTCTTTTCAATTCTATTTGTACATGACTTACAAATATTTCGTTTCAATTCTATTTGTACATGATTTACAAATATTTCCTTTCATAAAAATCCTTTTCCTTTTCTATATAAAATCCATCGATTTTATGTAAATAATTCATTTTCAAAATACACTTTGAAAATCCCCTTTCCCACATCCATTATTTCTTTTAAATACCATATAACAACGATAAATATCGTCCAAACACACATATTTGTGTACTTCTTACTTCAGTTTCAACTAAACCAACTTAATTTCAATTAAATTATTAATTCTTATTATCGAAAATTTTCAAAAATCCTGAAAATTTTCTAACGCCTTACCTTTTCGAAAAATTTCGCCAGCACCTCCTTTGTACTGGCCAATAGGTCAAACCACCACTCGCCTCTCTAGGCCATCTCCATCCCAAAAGAAAATCAAACAGCCAAGCGACTTGCCAGTTCGACTCATAAATCTTATATCCAATAGAAATATAAACTTGTACCTTTTTGTCGGCATATCGTTATATCCTTTCCACCTGTTATCGATTCAGCGGATACAAGGGTCATCCCAATCAAATTCCAATCTTCTTTTATCCACAACACAACCATTCACTTATATCCGAGCCAAATATCATTTCAACTCGAGTTTCTTCTCGATTCCCAACTCTTAACTTGATTATCACATTACACTTCAAATTTGAATCTCACAATCCAATTTGTCTTGATATCATTCTAATTCAATCTCAGTTACCACTTCTGACTTTATTTTAATTCCAATTTGCTTCTACAAATTCCTATTTAATTTGTTTTAATTCCAACAGTCTCTCCCTAGGAGTTTTTTAAACAGTTTACTCTTTTCAAAAAATCAAATTTTCCATTTGAACATGTCACTGAGCCCTTAATTAATATTCCATTAGTTAAATCACTTCTCTATTACTTTATTAGTATTTGTAACCAAATATTTTCAATAACCATATTGGCCTTTTATGTTATTTGGAAAACATTTCCGAATATCGCCTTCCTTTATTTTCTAAACTTTAGAAAATATATGCTATTTATAATTGGAAAAATATTCCAATTACTTATCTCTTTTCCGATCTCGTTTATTTCTATACTTAGGAAATATTCTTTATTATATTTCCAAGCTTACACTTATTTGGGTTAAAACGGATGTTGTGTAAAACATCGTTACGACAACCCAAATACTATATTCAACTAACTCTTATTCAACATTGATCTTTGAGCCTGAAATCTTATTATTTATTTGTTACTAATGAAATCAATCAAGTTGGGGTATAACTACCTCTCAGACCTTGACTGAATAACATTTATAACGTCAAAACAGATATGACTACTTACTCGAATAATCAATACCATACAACTACTTATACACTTTTAAACACGTATACGCTTCCTCTTTCTATTCTTACTAGATTTTATTCTTAGTCTTCCTTTTTGATTTTACTATTCTATTTCTAAGTTCGTTTCCTTATCGACTTCTATATATATATCGATACGTTGATTTCTAACTATCAAATTATCTTAAAAATATTCTAACTCCTTAAATTCCCGGAAAAATTCGCCATAACCTCCTTTGTACCAGGAGCATCGGGATATTTCAAATAGCCTCCCATGGCCCTCACCAATCCAAAAGGAAAAAAAGCCAAGCGGCTAGCCGATACGGCGCATAAAATCTCATATATGAATTAAATACATACCTTTTCGTCGAGCATTCTATTTATATACCTTCATACCTTATACATACCTATCTCATGTATATTTATACCGCCCAATCTATTTTAACTATATCTAATCGTTTTAACTCAATTCGTTAATTAATTTGTTAATTAACTCTTTAATCTATTTCACTTTTATATTTGAACATGACATGTTCAAATATATTTTAACTTGCTTATTAAATAATTTGAATCCAAATTTCAAATTTAAATTCTATATTCGATTTCGAATATCCATTTACAAATCCAATTCACCTTTCAAAGTTCAACTTCAAATTCGAAACTCGATTAACTAATTCCTCTTCGACTTAGTTAACTCTATTTAATTCTATTCAAATTTTATATCACTTCTATTATTCAAATTCTATAGTTTAAATTCCATTTGAATTCTATATTCAAATTCTATATATTCAAATTCTATATATCAAATTCTATTCAAATTCTATATTATAAATCCCATTTGAAATTCAACACAACTTGTCTTTCCCAAAACAAATTCAAAACAGTATCTCTGGTAGTAATTCATCACTTATAACTCGAAAATGAATACTGGTGATGCAGCTATCATCATCAAAATCTATTTTCTAGCGATCGAAGTGAGTTCAATACTATAAAACCATTCCTAAACATTTCCACTTTGAAATTCATTTCAAAATATAATTCACACTGCTTGTTAAACAATTTAAAATCTCGTAGGATCTTAAATTTTCCTTATTTTTAATCCAAATCCATTTACAAACACTTATCCAATTTTCCAGAATTTTAATTCAATTTCTGGTTTAAATTTCAGATTTAACTCATCTTATTTTACGTATTTCACTTATATGAATTCTGATTGGTTATTTACATAACCATTTAATTTATAATCTTACTCGATTATAATAACAACAAATATATCCACTATATTAAATTTTTGATATATATATCTTCTCTATATCAAGATTTACCTTGGGCCAACTTATTTTAATTTACTCCTTTTCAAAACATATCGTGTCGACCCATCGTATTCGAGAGTTTATAAACTCCTACCGATACAGTGGATCAAACTGATCAACCAGAACCCATAAACTACTCAACCAATAAATCTTCACAATATAAAATTATTTTTATATCATATACAAATACGTTCACTCGTATCTATACACTCAAACTCAATCTAGGGCATTACTAACCCTATCTCTACCAAGTCACGCCACAGAGCCAAGGTAATTCTCTTAACTTAAGCTCTGATACCAACTGTAACGACCTGGAAAAATACGACCTTGATTATCCGATATACAACACATATCGAACATCAAGAGTCGAAAATACCGGTCATTAATGGAAGAAATTAGAGGGTGAGAATAGATAAGATAGAAACTTAGAATAGAAGAAGAAGAAGACAACATCAGAGTAATATGAACCTCACAACGGAACGAATAACATATAATATATATAACATAACTTGAAATATACATCTTTACTTGAATATACATCATTATCAAAGTACAACACTTGCAACACAACGGAAATAAACTATAGCTATATGATC
This sequence comes from Allium sativum, assembly GCA_030737875.1. Taxonomy (NCBI): domain Eukaryota; kingdom Viridiplantae; phylum Streptophyta; class Magnoliopsida; order Asparagales; family Amaryllidaceae; genus Allium; species Allium sativum. The sequence continues at coordinate 193,233,449 of CM060910.1, read as the reverse complement.
CTGAAGCCTCCTGCTCTTTCTCTTCAAGTATCTGTAAATTCCTGACTACTTGACTGCCCATACAAAATTGGGCACCCAAGAGTTTAGGGAAAACAAAACAAAATAAACTCTGGGTCAGTCTTGGGACTGGTATGAGTAAAACAGTTTAAAAACAGTTTGAGCCATTAAACGATATCTCAGAAGACCACGCCGTATAACGGAACGGGTTTTTTCCTTATGAGAATCCAAATTTTTCTTTATATGAAAAACCTTTTTGATATTATAATAATGTCTATCAACCACAATATAATAATCATCTAGCAGAAACGCTTTCATCTCACGTTCTACATATATAGTATACAATCAAAACCGCAAGCACGTATTGGGTAATGGATTTCCAACTATGACAAGGTATGGAACCACCTTTCGCTAGTGTACTTCTAGAAAGGAATACACTGGGTTCAACAGGAACATCTTGCAACCCGACCACACATGACCGACCACTCATTTCGCTTGAGTGTATCGAATGTATATCACCAACGGTTGGGATCAGCAACCGTTTCCCGAATGGGACAACATCAACAATAGATTTTTAGAAATAAATGAACTCTAGATCACGTGACTATACACCCTACTTCGGAGCGACCGACTTAGCTATGCTGCCTGCCTGATTTCTGTCATTTATCGGTTGATGAGGCTTGAGGTTACGCTTCATCATTACATCAGATTCACTTCGAATGCCACATTGTCAGATCCATCGAAAATCACTAATTGACATCTACAACAGCACATTACGTGTCAGCTAAAGAAGTTTCCTTCTCCGCTTCCACTCTTGGTACGGTTGAAGAAATCAATGTACTTTTTGGAAATACTCTGTCAGACATTCATCCATACAAGTCATCCAGGAACAGGATGAACCGAAGGCACTATTCAGTACATCCATCTTAGGTATTGTTATCTAAGACTTTACAATAGCCCTTGCACTTTACTCCGTCTTCAATTTTCTTTGGCATATATGATTCGCAACGCTTATGCCAATACAGAGTGGTTCTTTGGATAATAATCCAACCGGTCTCTCCATATTAACAACGTTAAAATGGTCAAAAACTTCGATAGTCTGTGAATTAACCATCAAAGAAAAACAGGTGTGCAAACAATGATATTATTTCCAGATGGAAATTCTATCAATCAATCATCAATCATATATATATCTAAATTTATATATAAATATATATTCATATTTCCTTATTTTCTATGTTTAGAAAATATACGTTAACACTGGAAAACATTTCCATTTCTAATCCATATTTCCAATTTCAATATTTGATTATGTTTTTGATTCTATTTGGAAAACATTTCCAAATCTTCTTTACTTGGATTTAAACAGATGTTTAAATCAACATCGCGACGACAACTCAAACCACTATACTTACTTACTAAATCACGTAACCACTTTCACTCTCGAACCTTAACCATTTCTAAATTAAAAACGAAGTCAATCAAGTTGGGGTATAACTACCTCTCATACCTTAACTGAACAACATTTCAAATCTCGAAATAGGGTAAGTTCATCTTTTTAACTCTTTAACACTTCCTTACGAACCCTCGGATTTTTATTTATGAACCCCCTTCTTTTACAAGTTTTACGTGATCATAACAATGGTGTTGTATTCTCCTGCATCTGAAATATATTATCTTTAATATGACTTTTATTTCCTAACTCGAATAATATAACGACAACTAATTTATTTACTCCTATTCGGTTAACTCACTTCGAATATCTCTGATTCGATTATCTCACTTCGAATATCTCTGATTTGATTATCTCACTTCGAATATCTCTGATTCGATTTACTTCTTCGAATAACTAAATTCGATTAACTCATTTCAACTCTATTCGAATAAACTAAATTCGATTAACTCCATTCGATTAAACTAACATCAATTAACTCCTTTCGATTAAACTAACATCGGTTAACTCCTTTCGATTAAACTAACATTGATTAACTCCTTTTAACTCGATTAAACTAACACCGACTAACTCCTTTCGATTAAACTAACATCGATTAACTCCTTTTAACTCGATTAAGCTAACATCGATTAACTCCTTCCGATTAAACTAACATCGATTAACTCCTTTTAACTCGATTAAACTAACTAATATTCGATAACTCCTTATAACTCGATTCGAATAACTAATATTCGATAACTCCTTATAACTCGATTCGAATAACTAATATTCGATAACTCCTTATTCGACTAACTCTAATCGATTTATTCTAATTTGATTAACTCTATTTAATTACTCTATTGGTTAACTCTACTTTAACTGGTTAACTCTAACTGATAACTCTAACTGATCACTTTAATTGGTCAACCCTAATTGATTAACTCTAACTGGTTAACTCTAACTCATACTTTATTCGATTAACTCTAATTGATTTAACTCCTTTAATTTATTCCTTTTCTATTTGTTTACTTAACAAATAACTATTCCCTTTTCAATTCTATTTATTTAACAAATAAATATTTCTTTTATCTTTTCTATTTGTAAATGGTTTACAAATATATCCCTTTCATCTCTATTTTAACATATTTATTCCCCATAAATGTTTCCTTTTCAATTCTATTTGTACATGACTTACAAATATTTCCTTTCAATTCTATTCGTACATGACTTACAAATATTTCCTTTCAATTCTATTTGTACATGACTTACAAATATTTCCTTTCATTATAACTTATCCTTCGATTTTATAATTATTTTCTTTTATAAAAATCCTTTTCCTTTTCTATATAAAATCCATCGATTTTAAATAAATAATTCATTTTCAAAATACACTTTGAAAATCCCCTTTCCCACATCCATTATTTCTTATGGTATTTAACATACCATATAACAATGATAAATATCGTCCAAACACACATAATCAACAACAGATTATATATCACATCATATACCACAATATATGAATCATAGTAAAATAAATGTTGAGGAATCCAGTTGGATTCCCCCAACCTGTTTCCCTGCATCACAGGTGTTACACAATAAAATCAACACCACTTTCAGTTCCATATGATATATTCTGTTAAACAGAATCAATATAGAAATTCAACTAACTGACTAGCAGTTCAATCAAACAGTCAACACACAGTCAATCAACCAACATTTAACAGTTCTAAAAATACAACATGAAATTATATACTGTTTGTGACAGCCGGGAATTTCGCTCGATCCGAATCAGTCGTTAAACCGATCTAGACCGTTCGAAACCCCTGATCGTTGAGAACAGGACAAATCAGAACGCAAACAGAAGAACATTTCATTGCTATTACAACAATTCCATCAGATACAAGAATATACAGAGTATAAATGAATAAATATACATTCGATAAATATCAGAGATTACAATAAATTACATAGCAGCGGAAAATATGCAAAGCACAACTGAAGGTGATATACGGATACAGAGCATTCCGGATATCATTCCAGCTGTAAACCAGGATCCTGTGAATATAAATCTGCAAAACCAAAACTACTAGCTGCCCGTGCGGAAAATAGGGGCACCCAGAGTTTAGGTTAAAACAATAAACTCCGGGTCAGTCATGTGACTGGTGTGAGAACTAAAACAGTTATTAAAACTTTATTTTAAAAGAGAGTAATTCAAGGGACCACGCCGTATAACACGGAACGGGTTTCCTCCCAAGAATACCAGTGCATAGAATAAACAGCGCAATGCTTTTTCGAAAAATGAAGCTATTATAAGACCCAGGTCCCATCACACAATGCAACGCAAGCCGGAGGATAGGGTTTTCCCTTATAATAGCCAAACATGCTTGGTACGTTTTAAAACAAATCATTTGATACTATAATAAGTGTATAGTGTCAAAACAGTTTCAATCATAAATATAAATCATAGGCGGCATGGGTACCATATATCATGTCGCCGTACTAGTTCTACAATTAAAACCACAATACACGTATTGGAAATTGGATTTCCGTCATGAGTCGAGGCAAGGGGCAAGCTCCTCTCCGCGTTCGAGACACTCTAGCAAATGTCCCAGGGCTACGCACTCTGGGCAACCCTTGGATGCTTCAGGGCCGGTCCTCACTTACGTTAGAGGATTGGCAATTCCTGAACACACGTTTCCCGGTCCTTACAGACCTATAATCGAGGCGCCTCGCATTCCAACAACCACATAGGTGAAAAGTATATAAATGTCAGGGCTGGTAAGTCACTGACACCACCAAAGCTAGAAAGAAACGTCGTGCTCTCCCTGCAGTCCGTATCCCGTTTTTAACTCATACCGAGGTGTGAGGTTCGCGAATTCACGTTATACACAAAGCTACCACGTAGGCGTGCTTTGATCATCAACCACAAGACTTTGCTTTTCAACAGAAGTCTTGATCCATGCAACTCAGCATGCCACACAGGCAATTCATGCCGTGCGATTGATATCTATCGATATATAACCTCTAAGCTCGTACGTCTCAGAGAAGGGCGTTAAGCAAGAGAATAAATTCTCCACTGCCAAACAGATATATATTTAACAGAAATCAATCAACACAGAATAAAATCCAATGTCAGACACACAATCCATTTTCAAGTTCGTTCTAGGTCTGAACGAAACCGGAGGCACTTTCCTCGCATATCCATCCATCTCCAGGTACGTCTGGACGACCACCAACTATTTCCATCCTCTTGGGTGTACAGCCCAATCAGGATCGTCAGTAATTATCCAAAAGATGTGAAAACTTCCGGTCTTCAACCACCGTCTTCATCTTCGACATATCGTCGAATCGGTTATTCAGAATGGGTATAAACCCGGACTTTCCGAACAACCCGCGTATATTAAAAACAAATGTTACACAAACACAACATATGCCTCATTCCAATTCAGAATATTCTTTTATTTACCAAATCACATTTTTAGGGAAAGGTTCCCATTAATTTTATCCAAGATAAATTCTTTAAAATTTATCCTTTAATCTTCCTTTGGATGTCATTTCAAACCAAATTATGGTTTTTCAAACTAGTCGAGATTAGCGAACCGCATCGAAGTAATTATTTATTTTATTTCCCAATCCCAACCTATTCATCCCATGAAGCAAAACTGGTAATACTCCATATCTAATACTATGGTGTTATCAGTAAAATTAATTACCATTTCACGTTCAAATCTAATTAAAGATTTAACTATCGCTTTGGAGCAAAACTGGCGATGCTCCATTCTCGCTCATTTCTAAATTTGATAATTTAGATTATAGATTCACATTTCAATCTAATTGCAGATTCGTTAAAACTCCTTTCACTGGGTTAAAGAACTAGGTGTTATTTAAAACACAATTCACGAAAACCCAAATCATATTCTATTTATCGTCGGGTTAAAGAACTAGTGTTGTTTAAAACACAGTTCACGATAAACCCACAAATCAATTCTAGTTCAATTTAATTCAAATATATTAGGAATTCCGATTATTTAAAACCCCTTTTTAAATCTAATTAATTTATTTAAAAATAATTGGGTTTTAAATTTAGTTCAATATAGTTCATTTCGATAAAAATCTATTTTTATCTTTTCAAATATGGAGTTTTTCACCCCAATTTCTCTCAAATCATTTCTTATGATTTTACACAAATTATTGATATTTTTAATAATTTTATCAAGGCCCGTACAGTCGATTTCCAACAATGGCCATCGAACTGCACTTACAGCGATCTTTTTCAAATTTGATTTGGATGTATCTCCAAATCCAACCGTTAGATTTCAAATTTCTAATATTCATTAGAAAGCTCTTTACGATACGAACCCAACGGTTCTGGTTTTAAGAGAATCCGACGGTCGGATCTCCCGTAATGTCCGTTTGAAATAAATGGTCGGAATTCACGAACTGCCGCGGCGCGGCGCGTTCTATTCAGGCCATTATATTATATATATAATATATATATATATATAATATATATTTCGTCGATTCCTATTTAAAACGAATTTTATAAATCGTTTTAATTTTGTTTCAAAAACAATTTCAACTTCCATTTCATTTCAAATCAAAATTGAATTCTTCCTTATAAATTCGGTTTAAAATTCATTTCTATTCATTTCTATTCAATTCAATTTTCAATTCAATTTGAATTCATTTCAATTCGCTTTCAATTCAATTTGAACTCGTTTTTAATTCAATTCAATTTCAAAGTCGTTTGCTATTCGATTCAATTCAAAATGGTTTCAAAGTCGTTTTCTATTCGATTCAATTCAAATTGGTTTTCTATTCGAATCAAATTCGTTATATATTCAATTGAAATCAAATTCGTTTTCTATTCAATTCATTTCGAAATCGTTTCATATTCAATTCATTTCGAAATCGTTTCATATTCAATTCATTTCGAAATCGTTTCAATTCAATTCATTTCGAAATCGTTTCATATTCAATTCATTTCGAAATCGTTTTCAATTCAATTCATTTCGAAATCGTTTTCAATTCAATTCATTTCGAAATCGTTTTCAATTCAATTCATTTCGAAATCGTTTCATATTCAATTCATTTCGAAATCGTTTTCAATTCAATTCATTTCGAAATCGTTTTCAATTCAATTCATTTCGAAATCGTTTTCAATTCAATTCATTTCGAAATCGTTTTCAATTTAATTTTCAAATATTCTATTTCAAATATTTCCTATTATCAAAATATTTGTTATTATCAAAATATTTCGTTCAACACATGACTAATCTCAATGGATGAGTACAGTCAACACATGAACCTTTATTTTATATTGATAAAGATGTAAATTTTATTATTAAAATATTTCGTTCAACACATGACTAATCTCAACGGATGAGTACAGTCAACACATGAACCTTTATTTTATATTGATAAAAATGTAAATTTTATTATTAAAATATTTCGTTCAACACATGACTAATCTCAACGGATGAGTACAGTCAACACATGAACCTTTATTTTATATTGATAAAGATGTAAATTTTATTATTAAAATATTTCGTTCAACACATGACTAATCTCAACGGATGAGTACAGTCAACACATGAACCTTTATTTTATATTGATAAAGATGTAAATTTTATTATTAAAATATTTCGTTCAACACATGACTAATCTCAACGGGTGAGTACAGTCAACACATGAACCTTTATTTTATATTGATAAAGATGTAAATTTTATTATTAAAATATTTCGTTCAACACATGACTAATCTCAACGGATGAGTACAGTCAACACATGAACCTTTATTTTATATTATTCTTTATCTTCTAAATTGGAATGAGGCCCAATCAATTACCATATAGCGTTAACTATATGGATTTCCATACAACACATGTATATAATAGCATTGAAAAATAATCAACCATCAACCAAAGTGCACTACACTGTATAAGCATCAAATATAGATACCTAACGCTTATAACAGCCTGTCAATCAATCGATCGACATATTTAATCAATCAGGAAGAGTGAACTTCAAATTTCATCCCAACACCCGTGTGGGGTTTCAAACAATCAAACACTTATTTTATTTGTGCAGTTGGGCGATGTGTAAAATTTATCGACCCAATCAATGTCCTTCAAATAGGTGTACATAAACAAACCGTCCGGGTTGTAAATGAATATTTATTTTATTCATTTCCACGTTAAAAATTATATTTTTAACGATAAAATATTTTATTTCAACCCATGAATTTCTATTCAGTTCATTTACATAATAAAAATGATATTTTTATTTTTCTAACATATTTTAGAAAATTTCGGCGGCATAACGGCACGATACTAGAAACGGGACAAGGCCTTGCCTTATCCCCGGTCTAGTGAAGGCCCACGCCATTCACACATCAATCAAATTCACCAAACAACCAAATTCAAATCAAATCATCTAACTAATTTATGCAACCAAACAAACGAGTCCATGGTCTGTGGACGATTGTGTCGGGTGCTACTAAGCACCGTCTGCATCCTAGTATATATATATAACTAGAAAAGAAATTGAAAGGTGAGAAATTCTCACCGATAGCTATCCTAACTCCACGGCACTTCCAATGCAGGAAATCTTCACTGTTCTCGTCTCTTATCACTTTCTTCGCCCGTATTCTCTACATATGTAAAAATCGAATTTTTACTTCGCTATTCAATATATAAAAATCACATTTTTACTTCGATGTTCAATATATAAAAATCACATTTTTACTTCGATGTTCAATATATAAAAATCACATTTTTACTTCGATGTTCAATATATAAAAATCACATTTTTACTTCGATGTTCAATATATAAAAATCGAATTTTTACTTCGATGTTCAATATATAAAAATCACATTTTTACTTCGATGTTCAATATATAAAAATCACATTTTTACTTTGCTACTATATAGATAAAAATTATATTTTTATCACGCTATTTTTCATATAAAGATCTCGCCTTTAATACGCCTATAATGTAAAAATTATATTTTACATCTTCTACATAGTAAAGATCATATTTTTAATACTTTAAAAATGTAAAAATCATATTTTTAATGTTTTAAAAATATAAAAATCATATTTTTAAATAGCTATTATATATATATATGAATTTTTCTTTCCTATGCTAAAAGAAAATCGATTTTTTTATTTGATTTATAAAATCAGTTACATAATAATTAACAATAATTATATATAAAAAAACGAATTAAAAATAACGTATAAAAACTTACAGTTAAAACTGAGTGGGGGTCATGAGGGAAGGGGGTCGACGTTGCTTGGAGGAGGGGAGGGAGAGGGGTGCGCCATCCTCTGGCGGCTGCGGTGGTGGCGGGCAGGGCAACGGGGTCTGGACGCGCTCGAAAAGGGGGAGGTGGGTTGGTCTCGAGGTCGGTGGAGGAGGTGCGGAGGGAAGGCGATGGAGGAGGAGGTCGCCAGGAGGCCGGCGGCGGCTGGCCAACACGGCGGTGGCAAGCGATTTAGGGCTCCGCCCTCATCGTTTTTTCTTTTTTTCTTTTTTTTTCCTTTCCCGAATTAATGAAAACGAGAAAATAAGGGGGGGTATATTTAAAAAAAATGAATTATATATATTAATTTATTTTAGAAAAACGGACTTTTTTATACGACCTCAAAACGAGGCCCACCGCCTGTCGTCCATAGCGTTTTACCCCCATTCCGAACACAATGGGATATGTATCGCAAGCTGATTCGATCGCTTTGATCAGTTTCCGTTGAATTTACATTTAAATCACTATATTGTATTTTAAACGTACATTTTAAATTACCGGGGTCACATACTAACTAGAAAAATTCCAGAAAAATATTTTCTAGCTTCATATTGACGATACGGTCCTAACAAAACTAGTTTCGTCGAATTCTGAGACCGTTAGAAAAATGGTCATTTTCCAGTCGATTAAAATTAACTAGAACTGGTCAACCGCGTTTTCCTTTGCCACGCTCACATATTGATTCGAAATATTATGAAATTTGAAACCTAGCAATAATTTGACACTGCGGATCCAACAAAAATGGTTTCATCGAAATCCGAGGTCATTTGCAAAATTCCCATTTTTAAGGGCCTGAATTCCATAGCGACTACTCAGAATTTTCAACTGGACATATCTTTTGATTCCCGTTATGAAATTTTGATTTTTCGGATTCGTTGGAAAGATATTCACGAATAGATCCTAATGTTTTTGGTTTCACTAAAATCCGGATTGTTTTGCACCCGGTATGTTCAATTGAAGTTTGAAATCGAATTATCGAACTACCGCGCCATTTTCAATTCCTATTATATTTATATATAAATATTTATATTCTAACGACGACGCGTATAAATATATACGTTCGAATTATATTCTAAATAAATTTATCGTCGATTTTATTTAAAATAATTCATTTTAAATCTTCAAAAATCGCTAAAATTGCCAAAATAAAAAATTTAAACTGGCTCAGAATTTCCGGGTTATTACAATCTCCCGCACTTAAAACTTTTCGTCCCCGAAAAGGAACAAAGTCAAAAGTGGTTTGATTAATCAATCCTACGTTCGATCTGGCTTCCATTCTCCAACTTTTTAGTTTCTGAGAATTTTCAAATTTTCAAAAATTTGGCTAACACCCTAAATTTTCGAAAAATTTCGCCATAACCTCCACTGCACCGGGAGCATCGGGGAATTTCAAATAGCTTCTCCGGTCCTTCTAATCTCAAAAAGAAAAAGAAAAAGCCAAGCGGCTAGCCAATAGGCTCATAAAATCATCATCACCCAAACAAAACAGTAAATTATGTAGTAAACATGTACCTATTTGTCGGGCAAACAAATTTTATTCTCTGCTCTAGCCTCCTTGCTATGACCTGTTCAATGATATATATGTATATGCATGCAAATGCGACCAATTTTCAATATAACTCAATATTTGGTTCAGTTAGGCATAATGGTTCAAAATTATCAAACAAATAAACAAACAACACAACATCAATCAATTAGTGGATTAACGTTTCAAATTCATAATTTTGATATATATACTGAAAATCTTGTTTTTGAGGCCAATTCACAACAAAGTGTTCTAGCTATATTAGTTTTGGTTCTCACACCAGTCTAATGGAAACATATAGAAAGCACACCTTTGAAACACGAAACTAATTACTAATGATGACGCGTCAATCATCAAAATCAGGTCCGGGCGACTAGAGTGTGATCCTATATCTATCTAATATATTAAAACTTCGAATATACGTTCATGACGCGTATATACAAAACCTTTATATATTGGATTGTCCATATTCAATATAAATAAATAATCAAATACGTTTAAAACGATTTAAATTTTCAAAACAAAATTGTTTTCATTTGAAAAATATACTCTTCACCCTCGTTCTAGGGTACGACTGATCCTATCTCTAACGAGTCATTCCAATTGGATATTACTAATCCAATATCTGATGAATTCTTTCGTACGGTTCTAATGTGTCTTGTTCTCGAGCTCTGTAAACCAAACCTCTGATACCAAATGTGACGGCCGGGAATTTCGCTCGATCTGAATCAGTCTTTAAACCGATCTAGACCGTTCGAAACCCCTGATCGTTGAGAACAGGACAAATCAGAACGCAAACAGAAGAACATTTCATTGCTATTACAACAATTCCATCAGATACAAGAATATACAGAGTATAAATGAATAAATATACATTCGATAAATATCAGAGATTACAATAAATTACATAGCAGCGGAAAATATACAAAGCACAACTGAAGGTGATATACGGATACAGAGCTTTCCGGATATCATTCCAGCTGTAAACCAGGATCCTGTGAATATAAATCTGCAAAACCAAAACTACTAGCTGCCCGTGCGGAAAATAGGGGCACCCAGAGTTTAGGTTAAAACAATAAACTCCGGGTCAGTCATGTGACTGGTGTGAGAACTAAAACAGTTATTAAAACTTTATTTTAAAAGAGAGTAATTCAAGGGACCACGCCGTATAACACGGAACGGGTTTCCTCCCAAGAATACCAGTGCATAGAATAAACAGCGCAATGCTTTTTCGAAAAATGAAGCTATTATAAGACCCAGGTCCCATCACACAATGCAACGCAAGCCGGAGGATAGGGTTTTCCCTTATAATAGCCAAACATGCTTGGTACGTTTTAAAACAAATCATTTGATACTATAATAAGTGTATAGTGTCAAAATAGTTTCAATCATAAATATAAATCATAGGCGGCATGGGTACCATATATCATGTCGCCGTACTAGTTCTACAATTAAAACCGCAATACACGTATTGGAAATTGGGTTTCCGTCATGAGTCGAGGCAAGGGGCAAGCTCCTCTCCGCGTTCGAGACACTCTAGCAAATGTCCCAGGGCTACGCACTCTGGGCAACCCTTGGATGCTTCAGGGCCGGTCCTCACTTACGTTAGAGGATTGGCAATTCCTGAACACACGTTTCCCGGTCCTTACAGACCTATAATCGAGGCGCCTCGCATTCCAACAACCACATAGGTGAAAAGTATATAAATGTCAGGGCTGGTAAGTCACTGACACCACCAAAGCTAGAAAGAAACGTCGTGCTCTCCCTGCAGTCCGTATCCCGTTTATAACTCATACCGAGGTGTGAGGTTCGCGAATTCACGTTATACACAAAGCTACCACGTAGGCGTGCTTTGATCATCAACCACAAGACTTTGCTTTTCAACAGAAGTCTTGATCCATGCAACTCAGCATGCCACACAGGCAATTCATGCCGTGCGATTGATATCTATCGATATATAACCTCTAAGCTCGTACGTCTCAGAGAAGGGCGTTAAGCAAGAGAATAAATTCTCCGCCGCCAAAAAGATATATATATTTAACAGAAATCAATCAACACAGAATAAAATCCAATGTCAGACACACAATCCATTTTCAAGTTCGTTCTGGGTCTGAACGAAACCGGAGGCACTTTCCTCGCATATCCATCCATCTCCAGGTACGTCTGGACGACCACCAACTATTTCCATCCTCTTGGGTGTACAGCCCAATCAGGATCGTCAGTAATTATCCAAACGATGTGAAAACTTCCGGTCTTCAACCACCGTCTTCATCTTCGACATATCGTCGAATCGGTTATTCAGAATGGGTATAAACCCGGACTTTCCGAACAACCCGCGTATATTAAAAACAAATGTTACACAAACACAACATACGCCTCATTCCAATTCAGAATATTCTTTTATTTACCAAATCACATTTTTAGGGAAAGGTTCCCATTAATTTTATCCAAGGCAAATTCTTTAAAATTTATCCTTTAATCTTCCTTTGGATGTCATTTCAAACCAAATTATGGTTTTTCAAACTAGTCGAGATTAGCGAACCGCATCGAAGTAATTATTTATTTTATTTCCCAATCCCAACCTATTCATCCCATGAAGCAAAACTGGTAATACTCCATATCTAATACTATGGTGTTATCGGTAAAATTAATTACCATTTCACGTTCAAATCTAATTAAAGATTTAACTATCGCTTTGGAGCAAAACTGGCGATGCTCCATTCTCGCTCATTTCTAAATTTGATAATTTAGATTATAGATCCACATTTCAATCTAATTGCAGATTCGTTAAAACTCCTTTCACTGGGTTAAAGAACTAGGTGTTATTTAAAACACAATTCACGAAAACCCAAATCATATTCTATTTATCGTCGGGTTAAAGAACTAGTGTTATTTAAAACACAGTTCACGATAAACCCACAAATCAATTCTAGTTCAATTTAATTCTAATATATTAGGAATTCCAATTATTTAAAACCCCTTTTTAAATCTAATTAATTTATTTAAAAATAATTGGGTTTTAAATTTAGTTCAATATAGTTCATTTCGATAAAAATCTATTTTTATCTTTTCAAATATGGAGTTTTTCACCCCAATTTCTCTCAAATCATTTCTTATGATTTTACACAAATTATTGATATTTTTAATAATTTTATCAAGGCCCGTACAGTCGATTTCCAACATTAGCCATCGAACTGCACTTACAGCGATCTTTTTCAAATTTGATTTGGACGTATCTCCAAATCCAACCGTTAGATTTCAAATTTCTAATATTCGTTAGAAAGCTCTTTTCGATACGAACCCAACGGTTCCGGTTTTAGGAGAATCTGACGATCGGATCTCCCGTAATGTCCGTTTGAAATAAATGGTCGGAATTCACGAACTGCCGCGGCGCGGCGCGTTCTATTCAGGCCATTATATTATATATATAATATATATATAATATATATTTCGTCGATTCCTATTTAAAACGAATTTTATAAATCGTTTTAATTTTGTTTCAAAAACAATTTCAACTTCCATTTCATTTCAAATCAAAATTGAATTCTTCCTTATAAATTCGGTTTAAAATTCATTTCTATTCAATTCAATTTTCAATTCAATTTGAATTCATTTCAATTCGCTTTCAATTCAATTTGAACTCGTTTTTATTTCAATTCAATTTCAAAGTCGTTTGCTATTCGATTCAATTCAAATTGGTTTCAAAGTCGTTTTCTATTCGATTCAATTCAAATTGGTTTTCTATTCGAATCAAATTCGTTATATATTCAATTGAAATCAAATTCGTTTTCTATTCAATTCATTTCGAAATCGTTTCGTATTCAATTCATTTCGAAACCGTTTCATATTCAATTCATTTCGAAATCGTTTCAATTCAATTCATTTCGAAATCGTTTCATATTCAATTCATTTCGAAATCGTTTTCAATTCAATTCATTTCGAAATCGTTTCATATTCAATTCATTTCGAAATCGTTTCATATTCAATTCATTTCGAAATCATTTTCAATTCAATTCATTTCGAAATCGTTTTCAATTCAATTCATTTCGAAATCGTTTTCAATTCATTTCGAAATCGTTTTCAATTCAATTTTCAAATATTCTATTTCAAATATTTCCTATTATCAAAATATTTGTTATTATCAAAATATTTCGTTCAACACATGACTAATCTCAACGGATGAGTACAGTCAACACATGAACCTTTATTTTATATTGATAAAGATGTAAATTTTATTATTAAAATATTTCGTTCAACACATGACTAATCTCAACGGATGAGTACAGTCAACACATGAACCTTTATTTTATATTGATAAAAATGTAAATTTTATTATTAAAATATTTCGTTCAACACATGACTAATCTCAACGGATGAGTACAGTCAACACATGAACCTTTATTTTATATTGATAAAGATGTAAATTTTATTATTAAAATATTTCGTTCAACACATGACTAATCTCAACGGATGAGTACAGTCAACACATGAACCTTTATTTTATATTGATAAAGATGTAAATTTTATTATTAAAATATTTCGTTCAACACATGACTAATCTCAACGGATGAGTACAGTCAACACATGAACCTTTATTTTATATTGATAAAGATGTAAATTTTATTATTAAAATATTTCGTTCAACACATGACTAATCTCAACGGATGAGTACAGTCAACACATGAACCTTTATTTTATATTATTCTTTATCTTCTAAATTGGAATGAGGCCCAATCAATTACCATATAGCGTTAACTATATGGATTTCCATACAACACATGTATATAATAGCATTGAAAAATAATCAACCATCAACCAAAGTGCACTACACTGTATAAGCATCAAATATAGATACCTAACGCTTATAACAGCCTGTCAATCAATCGATCGACATATTTAATCAATCAGGAAGAGTGAACTTCAAATTTCATCCCAACACCCGTGTGGGGTTTCAAACAATCAAACACTTATTTTATTTGTGCAGTTGGGCGATGTGTAAAATTTATCGACCCAATCAATGTCCTTCAAATAGGTGTATATAAACAAACCGTCCGGGTTGTAAATGAATATTTATTTTATTCACTTCCACGTTAAAAATTATATTTTTAACGATAAAATATTTTATTTCAACCCATGAATTTCTATTCAGTTCATTTACATAATAAAAATGATATTTTTATTTTTCTAACATATTTTAGAAAATTTCGGCGGCATAACGGCACGATACTAGAAACGGGACAAGGCCTAGCCTTATCCCCGGTCTAGTGAAGGCCCACGCCATTCACACATCAATCAAATTCACCAAACAACCAAATTCAAGTCAAATCATCTAACTAATTTATGCAACCAAACAAACAAGTCCATGGTCTATGGACGATTGTGTCGGGTGCTACTAAGCACCGTCTGCATCCTAGTATATATATATATATATATAACTAGAAAAGAAATTGAAAGGTGAGAAATTCTCACCGATAGCTATCCTAACTCCACGGCACTTCCAATGCAGGAAATCTTCATTGTTCTCGTCTCTTATCACTTTCTTCGCCCGTATTCTCTACATATGTAAAAATCGAATTTTTACTTCGCTATTCAATATATAAAAATCACATTTTTACTTCGATGTTCAATATATAAAAATCACATTTTTACTTCGATGTTCAATATATAAAAATCACATTTTTACTTCGATGTTCAATATATAAAAATCACATTTTTACTTCAATGTTCAATATATAAAAATCGAATTTTTACTTCGATGTTCAATATATAAAAATCACATTTTTACTTCGATGTTCAATATATAAAAATCACATTTTTACTTTGCTACTATACAGATAAAAAATATATTTTTATCACGCTATTTTTCATATAAAGATTTCGCCTTTTTTACATATAAAGATCTCGCCTTTAATACGCCTATAATGTAAAAATTATATTTTACATCTTCTACATAGTAAAGATCATATTTTTAATACTTTAAAAATGTAAAAATCATATTTTTAATGTTTTAAAAATATAAAAATCATATTTTTAAATAGCTATTATATATATATCTGAATTTTTCTTTCCTATGCTAAAAGAAAATCGATTTTTTTATTTGATTTATAAAATCAGTTACATAATAATTAACAATAATTATATATAAAAAAACGAATTAAAAATAACGTATAAAAACTTACAGTTAAAACCGAGTGGGGGTCATGAGGGAAGGGGGTCGACGTTGCTTGGAGGAGGGGAGGGAGAGGGGTGCGCCATCCTCTGGCGGCTGCGGTGGTGGCGGGCAGGGCAACGGGGTCTGGACGCGCTCGAAAAGGGGGAGGTGGGTTGGTCTCGAGGTCGGTGGAGGAGGTGCGGAGGGAAGGCGATGGAGGAGGGGGTCGCCTGGAGGCCGGCGGCGGCTGGCCAGCACGGCGGTGGCGAGCGATTTAGGGCTCCGCCCTCATCGTTTTTTCTTTTTTTCTTTTTTTTTCCTTTCCCGAATTAATGAAAACGAGAAAATAAGGGGGGGTATATGCAAAAAAAAAATGAATTATATATATTAATTTATTTTAGAAAAACGGACTTTTTTATACGACCTCAAAACGAGGCCCACCGCCTGTCGTCCATAGCGTTTCACCCCCATTCCGAACACAATGGGATATGTATCGCAAGCTGATTCGATCGCTTTGATCAGTTTCCGTTGAATTTACATTTAAATCACTATATTGTATTTTAAACGTACATTTCAAATTACCGGGGTCACATACTAACCAGAAAAATTCCAGAAAAATATTTTCTAGCTTCGTATTGACGATACAGTCCTAACAAAACTAGTTTCGTCGAATTCTGAGACCGTTAGAAAAATGGTCATTTTCCAGTCGATTAAAATTAACTGGAACTGGTCAAACGCGTTTTCCTTTGCCACGCTCACATATTGATTCGAAATATTATGAAATTTGAAACCTAGCAATAATTTGACACTGCGGATCCAACAAAAATGGTTTCATCGAAATCCGAGGTCGTTTGCAAAATTCCCATTTTTAAGGGCCTGAATTCCATAGCGACTACTCAGAATTTTCAACTGGACATATCTTTTGATTCTCGTTATGAAATTTTGATTTTTCGGATTCGTTGGAAAGATATTCACGAATAGATCCTAATGTTTTTGGTTTCACTAAAATCCGGATTGTTTTGCACCCGGTATGTTCAATTGAAGTTTGAAATCGAATTATCGAACTTCCGCGCCATTTTCAATTCCTATTATATTTATATATAAATATTTATATTCTAACGACGACGCGTATAAATATATACGTTCGAATTATATTCTAAATAAATTCATCTTCGATTTTATTTAAAATAATTCATTTTAAATCTTCAAAAATCGCTAAAATTGCCAAAATAAAAAATTTAAACTGGCTCAGAATTTCCGGGTTATTACACTGTTCAAGGTTAGTGAGATTTACTCACATTGCGCGTTAACCGTTATATAACGATTTGCGTTCGTTGATTCAGATCAGACAATTTATTTTGCCATAAATTGTAATGAGCTCGGATTCACTCCTAGTCAGTTCCATGGTGTAGCCACGGTCCATGCGATCCCAACGGATATTGTTTCGCTGAATTTCGATAACGTATGAATAAGTTACGCTATTTAAAAATTTAAACAATTTAAAAATAAAACAAAAGTTTTGATTTCCTTTTTAAATAGTAATTGGGCTTTAACCCCTTTTTCCTCGGCCCAATGACCTTCAGCACCGACCCAAATAAAATGCTTTCTTCCTCGTTCAAACGCTGGTAGCCGGCTCCTCCATCACATAGACATTGCCACTACTTCAACCTCCTACCGTACCCCAAACACTCCATGAAACTTCAAACCCAAGTTCTCATTCAACTCCTCTTTGATTCCTCTACTCAATTATCACCACGATGAACCATTCGACTCCCTCCCCAAAATGCATCATCCAGTCCTGTAGCTACAGGCATCGACACCTTTTAAACCAAAAACCCCTAAAACCTTGCCACTAACCCTTACTCGATCTCCTCTATCCAATTATCAACTCAAAATCGAGAATCATTGCATCATTCTCACCCAAAATCCAACCCTAGAACCCACTGAAAAATCCCCGACCCTACGGATGACCGTCAAACTCATTGAAATGGGTATGCAAATGGAGAGCATAACACCAGGAATTGAAATATATACATATAATGGTTTATTGGATTTTATTTGATTTTCTTTTTGATTTTATATCTTCATGATTTTGGGTTTTCTTCTGAGAATAAGTGGCGGCCGTTGTTTAGGTTATAAGTAGATGGGATTTTCTTTTGTGTGGCTCAAAAGTGAAGGAGGTGGTTTGTTTAGGTCCACAAATAAACATTTTATTTTATTTTCTATTCATTTTTGCTTTCTAAAAATCCGTGTGATCACACACGACATCCAATAATCCTCAAACTGGACATACTGCTAGAGTTTGACATTACGGTCCCAACGAAACTGGTTTCGTCGAATTCCGACTTTGTTTGCAAAAGTGGTTATTTTTAAAGCCCTAAATAACCTATTTAAATATATTCAAAATAAATAAATTTAATATTTAAAATAAATAAATATTATCGTATATATTCACAATGGAATACCATACAACTCTAGAATATTCCTATATGAATTTCTAACTTGATATTTCAATCTGGGTCAACCCGATATTCGATTTATATTGAAATTCCTTTTTAAAATATAAATAATTCCATTATAAATTATAAAGGAATTCCACAGTGACTTTTCTGAAATTTGATTTGGACGTGAATCAAAATCTACACGACGAAATACCGATTTTTCTCTTCCACTAGAAAGATATAATCCACCAGCTCCACACATTTCTTGTTTCACAGAAATCCGATTTAAAATGGCTTCTGTATATTCGTTTAAAGCTCGAATCGCCAAATTACGAATTGCAGCACCATTTCAAGCTCGATTTTAATTATATTATAACTCTACGTTCAAACTGTCGTTTATATAATATATTCGTTATTCAAATTCAATTCCAAACTGAATTCAATATCACAGATGATCCAGTTCACACCATATCGCCATTTCAGCCAATTCTGATTATTTCAGAATTAAATATATTATTTAGTTTATTGTTTTAAGTTAAATATTCACCATTATTTAATTAAACCACCATTTAATTCACTATATCACTATTTATATAATTAAATAAATTAATTATAATACCTCTGCCAATGCGGGTCATTACAAAATAAGTTTATGGTTTTGGTTTAGAAATATGAATAGCCTCAAAATAATAGTATAATGTTTATTCTTTATAATATGTAAGGATTTTAGAAAGAATACAATCGGTTTTGGGAAATCAGTTTATAAACTTGTTTTAGAAAAAACAAAGTATTTTCCTACTTAAAAACCACACCTTTTTGCACCCTTCAAGATGGTAAAATGGATATCGAACATTATCGTAAACCCAACGGTATGGGACACAAAGGTATATGAAACTGGTTAATCCTTGTATTCGTCTGACTGAAGCCGATGATTGTTGATTTTATGATTTTTGTGATTTTTGGGTTCTCCTGTGCGATGTTGACAAGCCGCAAGCAAACCAAGCAGTGAGAATATGTAGTATGGGATGCATAGTTACCACTGTTTAGATTATTGACCGAGGGTTAGTGACGTATATTGTATTGTGTTATGCCAGTACTTATGCAACGACCCGTGCTTTACGTATCTACCGTTCGTAAAATAATTATATTTTATTCTCTAATGGTCGGATCATTCTTATATTTTGATATGTTGTTCATAGGGATGTGAGACATGTCCATGATTTTTACTGAAATCAAGTATGACCATTTTTCCCTTAAGTTTACTATTTGGGCTATACCTTTTGATGGGGACCGAATCAGGTACTGAAATTGGTCTAATTGGATCGGGATGGTGGTTTACGATTCCGTAGAGTGGTCACCTAAAGAATTTGGTCCAGTGGTTTGGGGGGAAAATGTTGTTTTAAGTTTCAGCTTGTGTTACGCGGAGTGGTCAGCAGCTAATAGGCTGATTAACGAAGCCCATTAGACTAGTGACCTGCACATATAAATAGGGGTGTTTGGCGAGAAAACTAAGGTTACTCTCTTCATTCTAAGTTCTAGGTTGGACGTCTGTGATTCTACGATTCAACCTAAAACCCTAATTCTCCATCTTCTTCATTCATATTCATAAAAGATTGCATCTAGAAGCTAGACGTCATCAAGGAAGGTTATATCACATCAGATTGCATCCAATTCAAGGGTTTTAAGCATTGCCCAGATCTGATCTCATTGAATTTACATCAAATCAAGAATTAGGTGAGTGGTAGATATCTCTTACACAGAAGCAAAGGGTTGTATGGGTTAGATCTATGTTAATTTCATTCATTTATGTTATAATCACCTTAGATCTGATCATATATGTCTAATTATGATTTAGAAACCCTAGGAAAACTTAATTTAATCATATTAACTGGATAATTGTTAGATTAACATGTTTATACATATGTTTAGATCTAAAACAAGCTAAATCTCATGTTTATGATATGTTTACGCCATAATTGTGATTTTTCTATGTTTGTCCAATTATGTCTATTGAGTTACTATTTGTTTTAATTGAATTGATTGTGTTGCTTGAGTTATTTATTAGAATTGGACGTCATAGATCTTAAGGTCGAAGAACAGAGCAAACTGGAAGTTCAGATTATTGGATTCAGACGAAATTTGGTCGAGGTGCTTTGGAAGACGATGGGAGGAAGCATAAAAAATCTCATGGCAAAAGCACTAAGGGAATGGGTCGGCACCGACCCATCACCTTAGGTTGGGTATTGCCGAAACTTCGTAGGGAGCATTGTGGTGATCTATCGAGGCTACCAGTGAATTTTCATGTCATTTGGAGTTGGTTTGGATTGGGTCGAAGACTGATTGCTCAAGATGTTGATAGATCGACAGAAGTTGCTACACGAAGGTTAAAATGTTTGGAAAATGGATCAATAGGATATGCTCGAACAAGGATTTATCAAGGCCAGCTATTTAGCCAAGAATGGCTAATTAAATGGGTCTGCACTGACCCATGTGGAAGGCAAGTGGGGATTCGAGTTTTGCAGGGTTGGATTATGAAGACTTCCTGAGGTTACTAGTGAAGTTTGATTGGAAATGGGACACGTATGGGTGGTGTGCAACTCAAAGATTGGTAGTGCTACGATTGTGTACTCACATTAGCGTGGTCGAAGCCGGAATGAGGTGACACTGGTCGTGATTCGATATATGATCAAGTACGATGATGGATTGACATGACGGAAGTCAGTCATGGATGATAATGGAATGGCTCGAGCTATGGATTGAGTCGCCAAGATAAAAGTCTAGATGGATTTGATGTGCCAAGGAATCATCGGTAATCGAAGTGTTCTAGAAGACTCAAAGAAAAGGTACCGTAGGGACACCCATTTAGATCTGATCTGATTCGATAGATCGTATACCCTGGACGATCATGATTGGCTTAATTGTCGAGAATGGAAAAGACAAACATACGAGTCACAGTGGCATATGGTAGTTTAGCCAGAACCAGGGTTTATCCATTAGCCCTTTTGATCGTTGAAAGAATGTTCGATTATCAATAGATTCAAGGCTGTAGTCCGTGATAGTTATGATATTGGAGGCTATGAATGTTATGATTGAGTGTATTGACTTCTTCTCTGTTTTCTCTGGGTAAGCTATCACCGTAGGATGTTGAAGAGAAGCGGGATTGGGGATGTTTCTTTCCTATTATGTAGTAGTAGGTGATGGATTGTTTTTACGTGTTAACTTGTTGGTTGTTGAGCTGATCGGATGGTTGATTCGCCTATACTCATATTATCATGTGTAACTATTGTTAGCTATCTTATCACTCATTAAGACTATTGTCTGACTCAAGGTTTTATGTTTCCCTCTTATTACCTTAGGGTATTCATCAGTGTTGTTGATGAGCAGACTGAGAAGCAGGTTTGGTGCCATTGATGCTATGCAACGACGAGCAGGAAGCTGGTGTACTATTGTTATCCATTTAGTACCTTCTTTCTACTTCCGTTGTATGTTGATGTTATTGAACTTTGAGGGATGTAGTGGGGAATATTGTATTCATAAGTTCTTGTACTGAGATATATTGTACTTGAGATTCTATGGTTTATGAAATCTGATTTTCTAGCCAGGTTTGCTTGACTACTATATCCTATTGTATATTTTATTATTGTATATTATCCATACGCTGTGAGTTATATGACATGTTCATTTCGAGTTATTCTACTGTGATGATCATCCTATATCGGCCTGAAACATCATACAATGCACCATTTTCCTTAGTTCGGTGAAGGAGGTACGGGGTGGTTGTCACAACTTACTACGGGGAGGCCAGGTATCATGGAGTCACATGTACATATTTGCTTGGTTTAGGGGTTCAAGATACACTCATCTGGGGGTCGCAGTGATGGGCGCCTAATTTGAATACGTATAAGTACTTGGCTAAGCTCGAGGGTGCAATATTGTAGCTTGAGGAGCTACATTATATGGTGGCATGGACGTGCATATTTATTTGTGATGGATCCAATTTTTGATGTTGTTGTGATTTGAGATTTGATCTTCACCATCATATGTCGAGATGATTATTTGGATTTGCAATCCATCTATACAATATCTGATTTTTGTATTAGGGTGTGGTGCTCCTTTTGATGGTGTTTACTTTCTCGAGTTATATGATGTTTTTGATGATTTTTGGGGATTTGAATCATGTACGTGTTTGATGTTGTATCTTGCATTATGCTAGTAAATAAATCTTGAAGTACACCCTTCCCTGGGTCTTGTGAGAATGACCAAGTATAATTCATTTTGATTATTTGTTCTTCCCAAATCTTTAGTCAAAGAGCTGCATTTTGAGCTATTATACATCATCATACCTATTGTTGTTGACTTATAAACTAGACTGGCCCGTGTGTTATTGCTCGAGTTAGGCCGAGTCCATTCAGGTTAAGTTGTTGTTAATTCATGGATGCTGGGTATAGCTTGGACTACCTTTGAAGACTTTGTACATTTGTTCATTAGTATTCTCGTGTTGATGTATAGTTGTTCCTTTCAACATTGTAGGTTCATGTTGTATAATTGTTTGAGTTATAACGCATGTATATGAACTCAATGATTGTATTAGTATGTATCTGTTGTATTATCTGTGTTATATTGTATATTGTTCTGAAATGATTCTTAACCATCGTGATTTCTTATGAGAAGTATTGAGTCTGTCGATCCTCTTCAGAAACGAAAAGAAAATTGTATACACTAATCGACGTTTTCAATACTCTTCTAATATGAAATCACAGATGGTTGCCCCCAACAAGGCTTATTCTCTGCTCTAATAGACGACATTACCTGTTAATGCTCTTTATTAGGGTTGGTCTCGGCGTAGGGTGTTGCAAATGGTATCAGAGCAGAGGTTCATAACAAAATACAATAGACACAGAACAAAGCCATAAGTGTACATGTACTACAACTCGGAAGGATAACACTTGTGTTTACTATTTCATTCCACTGGTATCCTTATCTCGTGATTCTTATCTACCGAGTTGTTGAAGTCCAAGCTTTTTGAATACATTTAAAAATATACTTTGTTCCATTGTATTTCATGTGTGTCCTATCTGGTGTATCATGTTTCAATGGAAATTTGGTCCCTTATCTTTTTCGATGCTTTGACCTTGGGTTTAAAATTTTTGAGAAATTTGAATTCGTCCTTTTGGTGTTTGTGTTTAGGTTATGTTAAATAAATGGGGATGGGTTAGTAAATTAAAATCAGGATAAGCAAAGAAAGATTTATGTTGAGATATTGTGGCGTTAAATTGAAATAAATTAGATTTTCATAGCGGAAGCATGCGAATTATTTTGGGTGCGCAGTGTCTAATAAATTAACAATGGGGTTTAGGGGATATTAGATATTGGTGATTAATTGTTGTAAAAATTAACCACTTTTTAAATATAAATTTAATGAATTATTGTGAAAAGCTGTAACGGCCGGGAATTTCGCTCGATCCGAATCAGTCGTTAAACCGATGTAGACCGTTCGAAACCCCTGATCGTTTTGAGAACACGACAAAAACGAACGCAGACGGAAGAACATTTTATTGCTATTACAACAAT
This sequence comes from Allium sativum, assembly GCA_030737875.1. Classification (NCBI taxonomy): domain Eukaryota; kingdom Viridiplantae; phylum Streptophyta; class Magnoliopsida; order Asparagales; family Amaryllidaceae; genus Allium; species Allium sativum. The sequence continues at coordinate 193,209,022 of CM060910.1, read as the reverse complement.
TCCATCAGATACAAGAATATACAGAGTATAATTGAATAAATTACATACGATATATATCAGAGATTACAATAAATTACATAGCAGCGGAAAATAATACAAAGCACAACTGAAGGTGATATACGGATACAGAGCTTTCCGGATATCGTTCCAGCTGTAAACCAGGATCCTGTGAATATAAATCTGCAAAACCAAAACTACTAGCTGCCCGTGTGAAAAATAGGGGAACCCAGAGTTTAGGTTAAAACAATAAACTCCAGGTCAGCCATGTGACTGGTGTGAGAACTAAAACAGTTATTTAAAACTTTACTTTAAAAGAGAGTAATTCAAGGGACCACGCCGTATAACACGGAACGGGTTTCCTCCCAAGAATACCAGTGCATAGAATAAACAACGCAATGCTTTTTCGAAAAATGAAGCTATTATAAGACCAAGGTCTCATCACACAATGCAACGCAAGCCGGAGGATAGGGTTTTTACCTTATAACAGCCAAACATGCTTGGTACGTTTAAAACAAATCATTTGATACTATTATAAGTGTATAGTGTCAAAAAAATTTCAATCATAAATATCAATCATAGACGGCATGAGTGCCCCATCCCACTATGTCGCCATATTAGGCTCTACAAATAAAACCGAAATACACGTATTGGAAATTGGATTTCCGTCACGAGTCAAGGCAAGGGGCAAGCTCCTCTCCGCTTCGAGACACTCTAGCAAATTCCTCGGGACTACACACTCTGGGTAACCCCTGGATGCTTCAGGGCCGGTCCTCTCTTACGTTTGAGGATTAGTTATTCCTGAACTCATGTTTCCCGGTCCTTACAGACCTAAAATCGAGGCGCCTCATCCAACAACCACATAGGTGAAAAGTATATAAATGTCAGGGCTAGTAAGTCACTGACACCACCAAAGCTAGAAAGAAACGTCGTGCTCTCCCTGCAGTCCTTATCCCGTTTAAAACTCATACCGAGGTGTGAGGCTCGCGAATTCACGTTATACACAAAGCTATGCCACAAAGGTCGTGCTTTGATCATCAACCACGAGACTTTGCTTTTCAACAGAAGCCTTGATCAATTGCCACTTAGGCATGCCACACTGGCAATTCATGCCATGCGACTGATGTCCATCGATATATAACCTCTAAGCTCGTACGTCTCAGAGAAGGCGTTAAGCAAGAGAATAAATTCTCCACCGCCAAACAGATATATATTTAACAGAAATCAATCAACACAGAATAAAATCCAATGTCAGACACACAATCCATTTACAAGTTCGTTCTGGGTCTGAACGAAACCGAAGGCACTTTCCTCGCATATCCATCGATCTCCAGGTACGTCTGGACGACCACCAAATGATTCTATCATCCTGGGTGTACAGCCCAATCAAGATCATCAGTAATCATCCAAACGATGTGAAGACTACCGGTCTTCAACCACCGTCTTCATCTTTGACTTATCGTCGAATCGGTTATTCAGAATGGGTATAAACCCGGCCTTTCCGAACAACCCGCGTATATTATAAACAAATGCTACACAAACACAACATACGCCTCATTCCAATTCATTAGTCACTAACCGTAAATCAGTAAGAGAGCAATTCCCCAAATATTAACCCCGAAGGCCGAAACCAACATCAGATCAATACCCAGGAAACCATTCTTCTTAACTAACCTACAACTAGTTTCTAAATTCCATAATCTTTGGGGAAAGGTTCCCATTAATTCTATCCAAGATAAATTCTTTAAAATTTATTCTTTAATCTTCCATTGGATGTCATATCAAACCAAATTATGGTTTTCCAAACTAGTCGAGATTAGCGAACCACACCGAAGTAATTATTTATTTTATTTCCCAACCCCAACCTATTCATCCCATGAAGCAAAACTGGTAATACTCCATATCTAACACCGTAGTGTTATCGGTAAATTTAATTACCATTTCACGTTCAAATCTAATTAAAGATTTGACTATCGTTTTGGAGCAAAACTGGTGGTACTCCATTCTCGCTCACTTTCTAAATTTGATAATTTAAATTATCAATTCACATTTCAATCTAATTACAGATTCATTAAAACTCCTTTTACTGAGTTAAAGAACTAATGTCATTTAAAACAGTTCACGATAAACCCAAATCACATTCTATTTCTTATCGGGTTAAAGAACCAGTGTTATTTAAAACACTGTTCACGATAAACCCCTAAATCCATTCCAATAAAATATATTAGAAATTCCGATTATTTAAAACCCCTTTTAAATCCAATTTATTTATTTAGAAATAATTGGGTTTTAAATTTTGTTTCGATAAAAATCTATTTTTATCTTTTCAAATATGGAGTTTTTCATCCCAATTTTTCCCAAATCATTTCTTATGATTTTACACAAATTGTTACTATTTTTAATAATTTTATCGAGGCCCGTACAGTCGATTTCCATCAACGGCCATCGAACTGCACTTACAGCGACCTTTTCTGAAATTGATTTGGATGTATCTCCAAATCCAACCGTTAGATTTCAAATTTCAAATATTCGTTAGAAAGCTCTTTTCGATATGAACCTGACGGTTCTAGTTTTAGGAGAATCCGACGGTTGGATCTCCCGTAATGTCTGTTCGAAATCAATGGTCGAAATTCACGAACTGCCGTGGCGCGACGCGTTCTATTCAGGCCATTATATATATATATACATATTATATATATTTCGTCGATTTCTTTTTAAAACGAATTTTATAAATAGTTTTAAATTCGTTTCTAAAACATTTCAACTTCCATTTCCAATTCAAATCCAAATTGAAATTTTCCTTATAAATTCATTTTAAAATTCATTTCAATTCAATTCTAATTCGTTTTATATTCAATTCAGTTCGAATTCATTTTCTATTCAATTCAATTCGAATTCGTTTTCTATTCAATTCAATTGGAATTCATTTTCTATTCAATTCAATTCGAATTCGTTTTCTATTCAATTCAATTCGAATTCGTTTTCTATTCAATTCAATTCGAATTCGTTTTCTATTCAATTCAATTCGAATTCGTTTTCTATTCAATCCGAATTCGTTTTCTATTCAATTCAATTCGAATTCGTTTTCTATTCAATTCAATTCTTATTCGTTTTCTGTTCAATTCAATTTGAATTCGTTTTCTATTCAATTCAATTCGAATATATTCGATATAAATATCGTTCGCGTCAAAATAGCGCATCTCTAATCAACACGGCTTTATTTATTTTTCAATAACTTCGTTATTCTATTCAACAAATGAATCTATATCCTATTCAATACGTAAATCTATATTTTATAAAAATTATGGTATCTATCGTTTGATTTAAATCAGACTCCAACCGTAAATTAGTAAGAGAACGATTCCCTAAATATTAACCCCGAAGGCCGAAACCAACATCAGATCAATATTCAGGAGACCACTCATCTTATCTATTTTTCAGTTAGTTTCTAATTTTATATATGATAAAGATGTAAATTTTATTGTTAAAATATTTCGTTCAACACATGACTAATCTCAACGGATGAGTACTGTCAACACATGAACCTTTATTTTACAATGATAAAGATGTAAATTTTATTGTTAAAATATTTCGTTCAACACATGACTAATCTCAACGGATGAGTACTGTCAACACATGAACCTTTATTTTATAATATTCTTTATTTTCTAAATTGGAATGAGGCCCAATCAATTACCATATAAAGTTAATTATATGGATTCCATACAACACATGTATATAATAGCAACGATAAATAATCAACCATCATCCAAAGTGCACTACATTGTATAAGCATCAAATATAGATATCTAACGCTTATAACAGCCTGTCAATCAATCGATCGACATACAACTAATTATTGGGATTAGTGTATGCTATATTTTATCCCAATACCCATGTGGGGTTTCAGACAATCAAACACAGATTTTATTTGTGTAGTTGGGCGATGTGTAAAATTTTCGTCCCACTCAATGTCCTTCAAATAGGTGTACATAAACAAACCGTCCGGTTTGTAAATGAATATTTATTTATTCACATTCACGTTAAAAATTATATTTTTAACGACCAAATTATTTTATTTATTCACATTCATGTTAAAAATGATATTTTTAACGACCAAATTATTTTATTCAACCTATGAATATATTTTATTATCTATTTCACATCAACATCACAAACAATTTTCACAACACATCAATCAAATAAACAAGCCATCCAAGGTCTGTGGATGACGGGTGTCGGGTGCTACTAAACACCGTCTGCATCCTAGCATATATTATAATATAACTAGAGAAAGGAATTTTAAAAGGTGAGAAGTTCTCACCAAAGCTATCCCAATTCCACGACACTTCATATGTAGAAAATCTTGTCGTTCTCGCCTTTTGTCACTTTCGTTGCCCGTAGCCACTACATATATAAAAATCATATTTTTATAATTACTCCATATGGATAAAAATTCTATTTTTACATCGCTACTATATAGATAAAAATTATATTTTTACATCGATGTTCATATAATAAAGGTTATATTTTTCACGCTACTTATCTAAAAATCACATCTTTGTTCCTTCTACAAAATAAAGATCAAATCTTTAACACTTCTATAATGTAAAAATCATATTTTTAATCTTCTACTCATATAAAAATTATATTTTTATATTTCACATAAGATAAAAATCATATTTTTATTATGCCACTTTATAAAAAACATATTTTTAACTTGTCAAAAATAATTTCTTCCTACGATAAAAATCTCAACTTTTCACAATTAAAAATCTTATCATATCTTTAATTAAGATCTAACCTTTTTCTTAAACAAAATCGAACCTTTATCAATATTCCATATATATAAAAATTATATTTTTTATATAATTGAAAAATCGAATCTTTTTATCTAATAAAGAGCCCGAATTTTTATTCGTATGAAACCTTTATAAAAATCAAATTTTTATTGTTAAAAATCGTATACTTCAATCGGGGAAATCATACATTATTCCTGAATTAAAATCGAATAAGAAAAATAAAACTTACAGATATTTTTTCCTAGGGTTTCTTTGCCGGAGGAGGTTGGCAATGCTATGTCGGAGGGGGCGATTGAGGCTCGCTTGCGTCGGCATCAGAGGAGGGGGAGTCGGACGTCGCTGCAGGTGGTTGCTGGGGTTCGCTGCAGCATCGGAGGGGCGGATCAAGGGCGTGGGGGTCTTCGTCATTGGTGCGGCTATGTCCGGAGTGGAGGCGGAGCAGAAGGGGAGAAGGGCGGCGGTGGGTTTGGGGAAGAGGAGGGCGACGCGAGGGAGAAGGGAAAAAGGAGGAGGAGGTGAAGAGGGGGACGAGGCTGAGGGGGTGATGGCGGCGCGGTGATTGGGGGGCTTCGAGCTCCTCCGATCTTTTTTTTTTTTTGGAAAACCGACGAGAAGGAAGAGGGGGGGGGCCAGAGAGAAAGAGATAGGGAGAGGGAAGGGGTTTTTTTATTTTATTTATTTAATTTTCAAAAAGGTACTTTTTATTTCGACCTCTAAACAAGACCCACCGCCTGTCGTCCATAGCTAATTACCCCCATTCTGAACACAATGGGATATGTATCGTAGGCTGATTCGACCGTTTCGATCAGTTTCCGTTCAAATTAAAATATATATCAGTATATTCAATTCTGAACGTACATTTCAATTTACTGGGGTCACATACGGACACCGAAAATTCCAGAAAAATATTTTCTAGCTTCGTATTGACGATACGGTCCTAACAAAACTAATTTCATTGAATTCCGAGACCGTTGGAAAAATGGCCATTTTCCAGTCGATTAAAATCAACTAAAACTGGTCAAACGCGTTTTCCTTTGCCACGCTCACATATTGATTCGAAAAATTATGAAATTTGGAATCTAGCAATAATTCGACATCACGGATCCAACAAAAGTGGTTTCGTCGAAATCCGAGGTCGTTTGCAAAATTCCCATTTTTAAGGGCCTGAATTCCAAAGCGACTATTCAAAATTTTCAACTGGACGTATCTTTTGATTCCCGCTATGAAATTTCAATTTTTCGGATTCGTTGGAAAGATATTCTCCAATAGATCCTATTATTTTTGGTTTCGCTAAAATCCGGATTGTTTTGCACCTGGTAAATTCAATTGAAGTCTGAAATCGAATTATCGAACTACCGCGCCATTTTCAATTCTATTTATAATTATATATAATTATTTATATTCTAACGACGACGTATATAATATATACGTTCGAATTCTATTCAAAATAAATTTCTCGTCAATATTATTTAAAATAATTCATTTTAAATATTCAAAATTCACTAAAATTGCCAAAATAAAAATTTTGAACTGGCCAAGATTTTCGGGTTGTTACAATCTCCCCCACTTAAAACTTTTCGTCCCTGAAAAGGAACGAAGCCGAAAGTTGTTTAACTAATTCAACTCAACTTCCAGTATTTTCGTTACGGCTTAAGTTCTTCAACTTTTCAGTTTCTAAGAACTTTTCAAATTTTTCAAAAATTTGGCTAACACCCTAAATTTTCAAAATATTTCGCCATAACCTCCCCTGCACCGGGAGCACCGGAAAATCCCGAAATTGCCATGCAGGCCCTCTGATCTCAAAAAGAAAAAGAAAAAGCCAATCGGCTCATAAATTCATCATCACCCAAACAAAACAGTAAATTATAGTAAATATGTACCTATTTGTCGGGCAAACAAATTTTATTCTTCGGCTCTAGCCTCCTTGCTATGACCTGTTCAATGTAAGTACATGTATATGCAAGCAAATGCGACTAATTTTCAATACAATTCAATATTTGATTCAATTAGGCTAAATGGTTCAAAATTATCAAACAACTAAACAAACAACACATACATCAATCAATTAGTGGATTAACGTTTCAAATTCATAAATTTGATATATAGTCAAAAATTATGTTTTTGATGCCAAATCACAACAATAAATCTATCTATATAAGTTTTGGTTCTCACACCAGTCTAATGGAAATATATAGATATCACACCTTCGTAACACGAAAATAAATACTGATGATGCACGTGCTATCATCAGTACCATCTCCGGGCGATTAGAATGTGATTCTATATCTATCCAGTATATTAAAACTTCGAATATACGTTCATGACGCGTATATGCAAAATCTTTATATATTGGATTGTCCAAATTCAATATAAATAAATATTCAAATACATATAAAACGATTTAAATTTTCAAAACAAACTGTTTTCATTTGAAAAATATACTCTTCACACCAGTTCTAGGATACTACTGATCCCATCTCTAACGAGTCATTCTAATTGAATATTACTAATCCAATATCTGATGAATTCTTTCGTATGGTTCTAATGTGTCTTGTTCTCGAGCTCTGTAAACCAAAGCTCTGATACCAATTGTAACGGCCAGGAATTTCGCTCGATCTGAATCAGTCGTTAAACCGATCTAGACCGTTCGAAACCCCTGATCGTTTTGAGAACACGACAAAAAAGAACGCAGACGGAAGAACATTATATTGCTATTACAACAATTCCATCAGATACAAGAATATACATAGTATAATTGAATAAATTACATACGATATATATCAGAGATTACAATAAATTACATAGCAGCGGAAAATAATACAAAGCACAACTGAAGGTGATATACGGATACAGAGCTTTCCAGATATCGTTCCAGCTGTAAACCAGGATCCGGTGAATATAAATCTGCAAAACCAAAACTACTAGCTGCCCGTGTGAAAAATAGGGGCACCCAGAGTTTAGGTTAAAACAATAAACTCCAGGTCAGTCATGTGACTGGTGTGAGAACTAAAACAGTTATTTAAAACTTTACTTTAAAAGAGAGTAATTCAAGGGACCACGCCGTATAACACGGAACGGGTTTCCTCCCAAGAATACCAGTGCATAGAATAAACAACGCAATGCTTTTTCGAAAAATGAAGCTATTATAAGACCCAGGTCCCATCACACAATGCAACGCAAGCCGGAGGATAGGGTTTTTACCTTATAACAGCCAAACATGCTTGGTACGTTTAAAACAAATCATTTGATACTATTATAAGTGTATAGTGTCAAAACAATTTCAATCATAAATATCAATCATAGACAGCATGAATGCCCCATCCCACTATGTCGCCATACAAGGCTCTACAAATAAAACTGAAATACACGTATTGGAAATTTGATTTTCGTCATGAGTCGAGGCAAGGGGCAAGCTCCTCTCCGCTTCGAGACACTCTAGCAAATGCCTCGGGACTACACACTCTGGGTAACCCCTGGATGCTTCAGGGCCGGTCCTCTCTTACGTTTGAGGATTAGTTATTCCTGAACACACGTTTCCCGGTCCTTACAGACCTAAAATCGAGGCGCCTCATCCAACAACCACATAGGTGAAAAGTATATAAATGTCAGGGCTGGTAAGTCACTGACACCATCAAAACTAGAAAGAAACGTCGTGCTCTCCCTGCAGTCCTTATCCCGTTTTTAACTCATACCGAGGTGTGAGGCTCGCGAATTCACGTTATACACAAAGCTACGCCACAAAGGCTGTGCTTTGATCATCAACCACAAGACTTTGCTTTTCAACAGAAGCCTTGATCAATTGCCACTTAGTCATGCCACACTGGCAATTCATGCCATGCGACTGATGTCCATCGATATATAACCTCTAAGCTCGTACGTCTCAGAGAAGGGCGTTAAGCTAGAGAATAAATTCTCCGCCACCAACCAGATATATATTTAACAGAAATCAATCAACACAGAATAAAATCCAATGTCAGACACACAATCCATTTACAAGTTCGTTCTGGGTCTGAATGAAACTGGAGGCACTTTCCTTGCATATCCATCGATCTCCAGGTACGTCTGGACGGCCACCAACTGATTCTCTCATCTTGGGTGTATAGCCCAATCAAGATCATCAGTAATCACCCAAACGATGTGAAGACTTCCGGTCTTCAACCATCGTCTTCATCTTCGACTTATCGTCGAATCGGTTATTCAGAATGGGTATAAACCCGGCCTTTCCGAATAACCCGCGTATATTATAAACAAATGCTACACAAACACAACATACGCCTCATTCCAATTCATTAGTCACTAACCGTAAATCAGTAAGAGAGCAATTCCCCAAATATTAACCCCGAAGGCCAAAACCAACATCAGATCAATACCCAGGAAACCATTCTTCTTAACTAACCTACAGCTAGTTTCTAAATTTCATAATCATAGGGGAAAGGTTCCCATTAATTTTATCCAAGATAAATTCTTTAAAATGTATTCTTTAATCTTCCATTGGATGTCATATCAAACCGAATTATGGTTTTCCAAACTAGTCGAGATTAGCGAACAACTCCGAAGTAATTATTTATTTTATTTCCCAACCCCAACCTATTCATCCCATGAAGCAAAACTGGTAATACTCCATATCTAACACCGTAGTGTTATCGGTAAATTTAATTACCATTTCACGTTCAAATCTAATTAAAGATTTGACTATCGTTTTGGAGCAAAACTGGTGGTACTCCATTCTCGCTCACTTTCTAAATTTGATAATTTAAATTATCAATTCACATTTCAATCTAATTACAGATTCATTAAAACTCCTTTTACTGGTTAAAGAACTAATGTCATTTAAAACACAGTTCACGATAAACTTAAATCACATTCTATTTCTTATCGGGTTAAAGAACCAGTGTTATTTAAAACACCGTTCACGGTAAACCCCTAAATCCATTCCAATCAAATACATTAGAAATTCCGATTATTTAAAACCCCTTTTTAAATCCAATTTCCAATACGTGTATTTTGGTTTTATTTGTAGAGCCTAGTATGGCGACATAGTGGGATGGGGCACTCATGCCGTCTATGATTGATATTTATGATTGAAATTGTTTTGACACTATACTCTTATAATAGTATAAAATGAATTGTTTTAAACGTACCAAGCATGTTTGGCTGTTATAAGGTAAAAACCCTATCCTCCGGCTTGCGTTGCATTGTGTGATGGGACCTGGGTCTTATAATAGCTTCATTTTTCGAAAAAGCATTGTGTTGTTTATTCTATGCACTGGTATTCTTGGGAGGAAACCCGTTCCGTGTTATACGGCGTGGTCCCTTGAATTACTCTCTTTTAAAGTAAAGTTTTAAATAACTGTTTTAGTTCTCACACCAGTCACATGACTGATTTGGAGTTTATTGTTTTAACCTAAACTCTGGGTGCCTTTATTTTTCACACGGGCAGCTAGTAGTTTTGGTTTTGCAGATTTATATTCACAGGATCCTGGTTTACAGCTGGAACGATATCCGGAAAGCTCTGTATCCGTATATCACCTTCAGTTGTGCTTTGTATTATTTTCAGCTGCTATGTAATTTATTGTAATATCTAATATATATCGTATGTAATTTATTCAATTATACTCTGTATATTCTTGTATCTGATGGAATTGTTGTAATAGCAATGAAATGTTCTTCCGTCTGCGTTCTTTTTTGTCATGTTCTCAAAACGATCAGGGGTTTCGAACAGTCTAGATCGGTTTAACGACTGATTCGGATCGAGCGAAATTCCCAGCCGTTACAAAAGCAGTATTGGGTTGTTCTTGTTTTGAAAATAATTGTTTTAGTGAATAATAGAACAACCATTATGTGATTTAAATAAATCTAGTGGTTTTTGTGTTGGTTTGCCCATCAGGTATTTTAAGGAGTCCTGATCGATACGTCTGATCACTGATATCGAAAAGGAATTTTTAAACGCCTTTACGAGACGATCGAGCATAGTAACATGGGGTTTAATAAAAAAGTTCTTAGGAAAGAATAATTGTATAATTCGTGAGAATGGTGTTAAACCACTACATTTGTTGGTGATATTAAAGTTGAATGGGTGGTTTAATACTATTCGAATTGACTCGAAGAATTATTAATGGAAAATTTAGGGTTTTAAAATTGTATAGGGATTAAATATTGGTATTTCATTAACTAAAATTGTTTTGAATTATAAAAAAATCTTGAGAAAAAGTGATATTTTTGAATATTCACTCCAAAATTAGTCAGGAAATGGTTACAGCTGTCAAATTAGTAGCATAAAACGAGGAATGGCGAGGCTACTTGGTGTTGCAATCATGTTACAGTCGTCGTTTATTGCAAATTAATATAAAAGAGATGGTGTGTCAACGTTTCTATTTGACTGAAATTTGAGGGAAATAATTGTATATTCTAAATAATCACCTTTGTGAAAGAGATATGTTTTGAATTTTTGTGACATGATGTTTGGAGTAAAATTTGATCTTTATAAGAGCCAAGTGTCCGAGATTTTCAAACTTTAATGAGTTGAGTGTTGATTAAGTGTAAAAGTTTGAAAAAAATGTGTGGCTTTTGTTAAGCTAATCTTTTTCGAAGTAAACAAATATTGGATATGTTATTAGAGTGAAAATTTATTTTTAGTCTTGCGTGTTAAAAAAATTATGGGACCGCAGTTTATTTAAGCGAGAGTCTGTAACAACCCGGATTGTTTGCACCCAGGCTAAACAGACCAATATGGTTTTCTGTATTCAAAGTTTGAAGGTAACAAAATACAAGTTCGGGAACCCAACTCTTAGATTTTTAAAGTAGGAAATAAGGAATCTCTGGTTTTCAAATTCGTGTGATTGGAATACATTATAGTTCTTAATTTAATAAGTAATTTACCCCAATATGTATTTATAAATCATAACTTGTTGATTATTGTGAATATTGAAAATATATAATATTGATTGGGAATCGACATTTATGTGGAAAAATATATTTTCGATATTAATGACAAATTGATGGTTGGGATAATTATCAATTGTTGATTTGGGTTGCAAATGCAGGAAATAATTCTTATCGCAATATAATAGAGAATTGTGTTTAAAACTATGTTAGAAGAATTAAAATAATAATAGTAATAATAATAATGTAACATTGGATTTGTTGATTATTGTAATAAGTAAAATGTGGCTTTCACTATGATAATAATATTAACAACAACAATCAGTGATTTAACTGATTTTTTCATTATAAAAATATAATTATTGATTGTGATGTTTATTTGAGTTAATTGATTTAATTTATTAAATCAGTAAAGGATGTAAACTTTGTTATCAAAATTTAGTTATATTTCTTAATAATATTAACGACAGTATTGGTGCTTCAATTGGATTGTTGCCAATTTTAAATATAAATTTTGAGTATGAATCAATATTGGGGTTTTGAAATGTATATTATAGTTAATTGATCTAAATGGCTAAATCAACAAAGATTATAAACCTTGTGGTAGAAATATAAATTATGTTTCAAAAGATAATAGAATTATTTGATAAATTTATATATTAATGGGTTGTGTCTAAATTAAAGCTAAGTGTGGTCATAGAGTTTTAAAAGTTATTGTGGTGGATATGTTATGTTTCATAAATCAAATATAATCTAATAGGTATTTGTATATGTGTTGGTGAATTTATAATTGTGTTTCATAAGTAAAATAATTATTGTGATAAACATATAATAATTGTATACAATGTTAGAAGTAAAATTCAAAGCATGGTTGAAAGTGTTTTGAAGTTTGTTATAATGAGTGTTTGTGTTTTATATGTTGAACACAATTCAATTAGCGTTTCAAGGTGTAGAAATGAACTAATTGTGTGTTAATAACGTTAATTATGAGGAAATAGTGTGTTAATGATGTTGTAATGATGTAATTAAGCTTAACTTGCTTAAGTAATTAACATATGGGCCTTTAGCCCATTCCTTTAGCTTTCACTATTTCTGGAAGAAGAGGAAAACAAAAATAACGACATCTGTTCTCAATCCTTCTTCCTCCTTCTGCTAAAACAAAGCCAGTGTAAATTCATGGCCTCTATTCTCGCTAATCCATCAAAGCACATGCCAAACCTCATGAAATTAAGAGAGAGGCTTAAAATTCTTCTTTCTCTTAAGTTATATTCATCAATCCAGGTGTTATCATTGAAATTAGAAGATGGAGTTTACTGATGATTTCTGAGCGGCTTTATATGTCACCACTCCTCCTTCCTTGGGTCTTGGGTGCCTTAAGATGCCTCCTTGCAAGCTTAAAACATGGGAAATCGCCTCTAATCCAATTTTAGGTGAGTGTGCGCTCACATTTTCTGGTTTACAAGTTTCAATGTTCGTTTATAACTTTTCTATGATAAAATACATTGATTTATGTACAGTGTTCTCATCTTGGTCTCTGTTGTTGAAATCCCTGCAAATCTCATGCTTGAGCTGTTGTATCTTCTTGATTGTTTGATGTTTCTGAATAGATCCTTTTTCATGTTGAAGTAGAATGTTTGTGAGTCGATTTTTCAAATTTCATTTCAATCCAACGCCGCTAGGCTGCTAAAATATGGCATGAAATTTAGGGTTTCCTCAAGGTAGAAGTATATAGCCAAACCCGTAAAGTGGGTCGACTCACTATGCTACTTGGGTCAACCAGGCATCAGCAAAGTGAGTGACATCGGTCGACCCACCTTAAGCATTGCGTAGGGGTTAATTCCCCTGCTTCCTATAGCTTGCACCAGACATTTTCATAGCAAGATACTTGGTTTTCTTGTGTAGGTCTAAGGTTATATGACTTGGTTTACCATCCTACTAACTTGAGAAACCAAGTATATATCTTAGACAATCCGAACCTCGAATTTTGATGAATTTATGATGATTTATCATTGAGATTTTTGATGAGTTTCTGTTGATGTTGAGTACACATCACACGATTTTAACTAATTTCCGATATATAAATAAATATTGATTTCCTACAGTTTTGGGGCTAAAATAATTTTATGGGTTTGGTTTGGAAATATGAATAGCCTTAAAACAATAGTATAAAATCTATTTTTTGTAATATATAAGGATTTTAGGAAGAATAGATTTGGTTTTGGGAAATCAATTTATAAACTTGTTTTAGAAAATACCAAGTATTTTCCTATATAAAAACCACACCTTTCTTCACCCTTCAAGAAGGTGAAATGGATATTAAACGATATCGTAAACCCATTGGTATGGGACACAGAGGTGTATAAAATAGGTTAATCCTATGTTCGGCGGGCTGAAGCCGATAATTGTTGATTCAATGATTTCTGTGATTTCTGGGTTTTCTTGTACGAAGTTGACAAGTGGCTAGCAAACCAAGCAATTTGAGAACGTGTGGTATGAGGCTCACAGTTACCACTGTTTGGAATAGAGACTGAGATTCAGTGATGCATATTGCGTTGTGTCATGCCAGTACTTGCTTCAGGGAAGCCGAGACTCGGGAAGTCACACATACGTATTCACTTGGTCTAGGGGGTCAAGATAGACTCAACTGAGGGTCGTAGTGATGGGGGCCAAATTTAAATACGCATAAGTACTTGGCTAAGCTCAGGGAGAAATATTATATATTTGTGATGGATCCATATTTTGATGTTGTTGTGATTTGAGATTGATCTTCGCGATTAAATATTGAGATAATTATTTGGATTGAAAATCTAGTAATACATTATATGATTTCTATATTGAGGTGTGGTGCTCCTTTGGATGGTGTTTACTCCCTCGAGTTATATGATGTTTTGATGATTTTTGGGGATTTTGATCACATTCGTGTATGTGTTTGATGTTGTATCTTGCGTTATGCTAGTAAGTGAATCTTGTAGTACACCCTTCTTTGGGTCTTGTGGGAATGACCTTGTAACATCCCACAACTTTACAATTCTAAAAGTTAAGTAATTAAGAATTAATTATTACTAGAAGATAAACCGGATGTCGTATCTATTACCATTTCGAAGGTCTTTCCGAGATGATCAGTTTGATATATAATTTTGATATATTTGAAATTATCGTTTACAAGATATTTCTTTTTTTAGAATGAAAGATACGCACATGAAACTATTAATTTTCAATGTTCTAATTTTAAGAACAATAAATGTGTTTGGTTTAGTTGTTAAGTTAGTGGACTTTGATACATGAGGTCATGAGTTCGATTCTCGTCATCAACATCTTTTTGAATTTTAAATAAAACTGACAAAAAGATATTTATTACAAGTAAGAAGTATGTGTGTTGGTAGGCATATAAAAATGAGAGACATATAGGATTAAAAGTTGAATATAAGTAAAGATTTTATATGTAATGCGTATATATATTTGTATGTATGTACGTATGTGTGTGTGTGTGTATATATATAGGGCATATGTTGTTTCCAAATTATAATACATTAACTTCATAGGTTGTAAATTAATACACATTAATTAACATGTTATTCAAATCCTTTGTGTGTGTGTGTGTGTGTGTACATATATATGTATATATACATATATGTGTATAATTTGATCATACATTGACTTTGCATGTCATGAGGAAAGTATTGAAAAAGTGGGATGGAAAATTATGTACCCGATTTCCACTTTTGAAAATTGTTTAGCAATCACTTGTACATTTATTGTTGATATATTTTATGTATGGATGGTTATGGGTTTATTGCATATTCTTGCAAATGCTAGGCATTAATTGGTATAAATCTAAATTTCGCTATACATGTATAAATATGTAAATGTGGTAATTTTATATATTATGGAGCAATAACTGAATAATTGCACATGTAAAGATCTAGCAGGCATTGATTGACATGCATTTTGTTTTATTAGAGATTTATTTCTTAAAGACTGGGAATTAATCCTCTTATGTAAATAGTAATTTCTTAATAGATCTTAAAATATATTCATTTATCATCGTTTTAAATGGTATATTCAAATCGTTTTGTCATGTGTTGTATGAATATAATAATATACTTATGAGATGCAGCTAAAAGATATTACTTCATTACGAAGTAAATAAGAGAGCGGCTATGATTTAATTTTGGAATTGCTAGGGGTAATCGAATGGAAGAAATCAATCTCTATCTTCAATATAAGCAAGCTAAACCCAATTGAATTAGTATCGAGACATGCATCTTTTTTTCTTTTCTTCTTCCTCATGAAAAAAGGGGTAATTCAAAGTCTAAACCTTGAGGAGAAAGATCTATAATTTTAAGGAGGAAGAAACCCATTTGTATGATTGTTCCATTTTGGATCTAGAAAGATTTCTTTGATTTATCATTGTAGGCAAAGGTAAGTGATAACCTCATGTTTAATAATTTCTGTATATATGTAAAGACCTATTTTAGAAGTTGGTTTAATACTTGTTAAGATCTAGAAATGTTTCTCTAAAATTACATGATTTTATATCTTTGCAAACAAGTCCAGAATTCTTATTCTAGATCTGAACATGCTAGACCTATGTAAGTTGGATGTATGTTATATTTCATCCAGGTTTACTTTTAGATGTAAATATCATAAACTTATGCAAGCTAATTGATTTGATATATGCATTTTTTATGGATAAGTCATCTATCTCTATCTTAGATCTAAACATTTTGAATTGCTTTAAAATTGATGGATTGAATATTATATTTTATTTTGTATGTAAAGTGACGGAGAATGTTATAATTAGTCTACGAACTTCTAATTAATCATTTTTCTAATTGCATAAAGATTAGAATGTAGTAAATTCCAAAGGTAGACATTAAGATGAAAATGAAATAAGACTTCCAAATGAATGGAAAGTAATAAATAAAAATAAGTCTTAAATAGTAGGCAAAAGGAAGGAATAAGATATCAAATAAAATGAAGTATAATTAGATGGTTAAAATATATGATTGGCAATTGATTTTTTTTACGTGTCATTTTTGATGATGGATCACAATAAGGATGTTTATATGATGTTTTACCATTGATTACTACAAATTGATGTGTAGTTAGTTATTGTTATTTAATGATGAATGTCCAATCACTACACCAAATTCATCATATTGCAATGGTTTTAAGTTGTTGCCTATTTATTTAGCAATAGTTTTAAGCCGTTGCGACGACCTGGGTTGCAGTCTTTTAGCAACGGCTCGAAGCCGTTGCTAAATATGTTTTTAGCAACGACTTTAAGCTATTGCTAAATTAAATTCGGCAACGGTTTCGAGCCGTTGCAGAATCTTATTCAGAAACGGTTTCAAGCCGTTGCTACATGTTATAATACAATCAATAATACATGTTTAGCAACGGCTATTGCCCGTTCCCAAATTTATTTAGCAACGGTTTTGGGCCGTTGCTATGTCAAAATTTTCCAAAAAAAATTTCCCTGCAATTCGTATTCCACCTAAATCTATTAATATTTGATATAAATACCACAACTGGTCATAATATAATGATAATTTCAATACATGTTGCTTCATAAAGTACAAATACCATTCCGATCTTACATTATGAGTTCACCAAAATAATATTAAACCACACATACAATCATAAAGTACTAATACTACACACATACCATCATAAAGTTCTAAGACTACAAGCATAAACCATAGTTGACAGTTTCAAACCATTGTCATAATTAAAATACCATACTACAAACCAAGATAAGCGTCTCCCTTCATACCATGAACCATAGTTGACCTGGATGCCCAAGAAAGTTTGACTGCATCTCCCATCATACCATGAACCTGCCAAGAAAAGCATGTTATGATTAATATGCTCTATATTGACAAATCAAGAAACATTTCCCTTTCATTGATCATTATGATTGATGATCATATCAACAAAATCATGCAACTCAGATTCTTTTCGGACATGAAATTTCCTGCTCACTCACTGAATAATCATTCATTATTTTCACTCCCAGTCATGAACACTGAAGAATATTTTGCAGGTCTATAATTATATCAAGTCAAAATACACAGGCAGTCTTAATTATTGTTTATATGTCCATAGGAATGGAGTGAAATTTGATTGTCAACTTAGGCATTCTTCCTCTATCCTTGCCTACCATGTTAGGAAGTATAGCATATGTCTCTTATTAAATGTCGCATTTATAACATATATAACTATATTATAGTTACCATTATGCATTATTATGTTTCATCATTCATGGCTTATACAAATTTGATGAAGCTGTACCCACTATTAAGGCATGCGAAGGCAAGAAAATTAAGTGTGAAAGTGTAAGCTGTTTAATTAAAGAAAATTAAGTGTGAAATCGTCTAACTGTTAAGTTCAGAATTATCAGTGTGTGTTTGAATACAAAAACTCATACTGATCCAATGATTAAAATGAGTTCAGTATAATATGAATACATAGTAAGCAAACTAAACATCTAACAATTTCCATTATACTGATAATATGGATAAACCATCACAAAAAGGTAAAACAAAATATAATGGTCTTCCAAATCATGAAAGGTAAAACAAAATATAATGGTCACCATGCTCCATTAATGAAACCATCAATATGTATTCTCTGTTGATTCTGTTTTTGTTATGAGTATATTCTATGTTTTTTATTTTAACATAATTTCAATAAAAAATTATCTTCACATTTCAAGATTTAACTATATCTTGTACATAACTTGGAAGTATGGAACTAATGCAGAAAATTGGATATATAAAACTTAATCAGCTTCAAGATGAAAAAAAAAATCATACCATATCATGTTGTACGACAGCATGACTAGTTCGACCGGTGTGGTGGCCATAGCTATATCCTGATCTGTTTTTTTTCCTAGCTCTCTTTGCTCACTCACACCGGGTTTCTCTTCGTTCTTCAAAAATCCCTCCCATTCGTCTTGACTAATAGTGGGTGGACAGTTTTTCAACCTTTCATCGTAATTGTTGAATTTGTCGTAGTATTTTGTCCTCAACTCACTCTTATGTCTCCTAAAAGACTCACACATTTTTTTGAAATAAAACTCTTTTGTATTTGCATCAAGTTCAAAACGTTTCTGCAAAAATTTCAAATTATTTACTAAAAAGGGCATTTTAATAAAAAAAATACTTACATTGTGATAAATACATTTACCAACAATGCAACCCACACGTCATTTTTAATTTTTGGCGGTACTTTATCCCAGCTTTCGTAGGAGATCGGCACATGCATCTGCACAAGTTTACCAATGCGGCTGCCTATTTTTCCCACATTTTTTGAAACGGGAGCTCCATATGCATTTATATCAACCTTTTCGGGTTGTGTTGTTGATGATTGCGTAGACTGGGTTGGAGCTTCTCGAGATTCTGACATTCTTGGAACTGACAAGAAAACTTCTGCATCAAATACAGACAAGAAACACGATAATATTTGTTGTTAATGGAATTATAATACCTTTTAATCTCCTGAACTTGCTGAGGCTCTTTTTCCAAAGATGTGTATAGTAAGAACTGCTTGTTTGCCTAGTAACCCAATTTAACAATTACATGAGCAAGTATGTACAACAAAATCAAAAGGGAGAAATGTAAGAGAATGAAAAATGACTTATTTAAGAGGCGTATAAGAGAATGGAGTGTATTGAGGTAGGAAAATCAAATGGCTTGTACGTTGAGTGCTAATTTGGTGCAGACAGGATTTTAAGTTCCAACAAAGCAGAGTATAATCATATGATGGTAAGGTTAAATGGCACCGGCAAAGCATTCATCTCAAGTTGTCATGCATAGCGTGTCAAAATAATAATTAAACAACTTATGTTTTATGGACATAGTTAATAGTCAGAGTAATACTTTCCAATACCCATCAAAATCATAAGGAAAGAGCATATATTGTATTCTTGCTGAGTGAAAATTGTGTTGTAGTACATGAATTCAGAATTAAAAACACCATCATTACCGATTTGGATATATATATCCATATATTTGTCCTGTGACCTATTGGATTCTTGTATGGTTTACTGGTTAATAGTTTTTGCAGTTTAACTTTATGCAATGCTCACTGGTTATTTGTACTAGTGCAAGCTCCTTGATTGGAAATTTAATGGAACTGTCGATTTTAGATATTCCAACAAAACAAGACAACAAAAGAGGGGTATACACATTCATTGGTTCACCAGCGATGATTGGTATCTCGGCTCGTATAAAACACAAATGGAAATATGTTTAAAATAATTATCTTGTGTTCACTGTGATTTACATATGTCATTGAAGGTTTGAATGTGAATGCAAATTAATTAGTAGAAAAGTAAACATGCCCAAAGTTAAATGAAAAATAAGTAGTGTTTAAAGGTGTTAATAAAAATCCTATCTTGAAAGTAAAATGATTATATGCCAGCTATACAATTATTATGATAATTAATATGATTAATGAAGATAAACTAATGCTTTCAGATTTGAAATTCACTACATTGAACATACATAATTTTTTAAATACCTGCCACATATTTTTAAGTAGTTCATTAATTGACATTGGTGACAATTTATAAATAGAAAGATAATAATAATCAAAAGAGAAACCACTTGTCATCTGTAAATATACGCATTTATTTAATGAACATAATCCTATATAGATTACATGTTAAGAATAACCTTTCATAATTTTAGTATGTATGCAAATTTCACATTCGGTATGCGCAAAACGCAGGTTATAATTTATATTGAATAATTTATCTTTGAATCTACCTATTTATGCAATCAGCCACTATTAGTGATTAACTGATACACCTCTTCTTTTATTGCAAAAAATAAAATATATCAACACAAAAGTGTACGTGTATAAACTTCGAATAGTCACTTAAATAATTGATGACATAATCATTTAAGAATGCTGTAAAATATTGTTGAAAATTATTTTTATGTAGTGCTGATATACGCATCATTGGTTTTAAATGATATCAAATCATCCAGTGATTTTTTTTCAATCCAAAGATAGAACATTTTATCAAATGCTATCAAATCATCTTGCTTGCAGGTATGCTCCATTGAATATACTTAGACAGATGAAATGAACCCAATAGCAAACCGGACTTTGACATATAGTAGAGGGAAGCTTATAATAAAGTAACATTAAGTTCGAATGGTCAAACCAATTAGGATCTCAATACTGCTAGCCCAACTTATACTCCACACAGTGGCGGAGCTAGCTTAGCGCGTATGATTAGCCCGTTCATAGTATCGACCACTAAATTCTTGTTGCGCTTCATATTATCACATTCATTATGGGTTTGTGACTAGACGTGACCAAACCGCGCTTTGAATAGTAACGGCCCTCTAAAAGGAGCTGACAGAATTAACTAACTCAGGAAGATACTTCACGCAAATACAAATGAAAACTGTCACACGTTCGCTTGTTCAGAAAGTTTTGGGATGCTAAGGAGGGAAGTAGTAGCGAGCTAGGGTCAACATACGAATGCCAATGAAAACTACAAATACCAATGAAATCTGAATATTTTAAAATTACAATGATATTTCTATACCAGTTCCTGGTTTCAATTTAAAATTTGAATATCAACATATGAATCAGGGTTCGAGCTGCGAAGGTCAACATATTTGTCAAGTGGTCACTACAATGTTAAACAAAATAGAAAAATAGTTAAACTGCATTTCTTACGTAATATTTAAGTGCGAAATTAAAAATCACAAACATTGTTACTATATTTGACAATAAAATCTTCTATAGGTAATATTAAGGCATATTTAAAGCTAATGCTATCCTGATTTGGTGATCAACTTATATCATGTGATAAGTGTATGAGGTGAAGATGTCTAGGCAGACATGCACATGGAACTGGGCATCATTTATGTAGTGCCCAAATTTGGGTTCGCAGCCCTTTACGGAAGCGTGTACCTAGATTTTATTCAGCCATATCACAAAAAGATAACTTTGCCTGAAAATAAGACGGATCAAAATACAATAACACAAGATATTTCATCTAACGAATTGTCAGAAATTTTGTTTCCACTTGATGGAACATAACAAAAATAAACAAAACACAAATTTAATCAATAACCAAATTAAGAAAGGTAAATTATATCTAAATGGTTAATATTATTGAAGAGGAAAAACTATGAAGAACGATGTCAAGCACTTGACCTAGAGATTATATTAAGATTAATATTCTTTGATTTCGGTTCAATTCGGTGCATTTAACTTCAAACCTGAAAACAACATATATAAGAGAGCAGAAGATCTCAATATTCAAACTAATCCTATATAGTTTTGACTCAACTAGATTAGCGCTGATTTTTAACTGCTTCTTGTGAATCTGTGATCGTGTCTTCCCAATTTGATAGGTTTGTGCTTCCTTTAGAAAATCCTTGATTAACTGAGTTAGGTCAAGTTGCAATCAATTGGTTAGTCGGCGTCCAAATTTGGAATTTTGCTCAAATATAACATTGAGAATAGTTTGTGTTGTGGTTTGATTTTTTTAAAAAAAAAGGAAAAGAAATAAATTACCTAAAATGGGTAATATATTAACACCTGACATAGGTTGCACGTGGGTTAAAAAATGGAAACTTAAATCGATGTGTGAATCCTGATTAGTGATTACGCAGCGTTTCCTAGGTGAATGGGTAAATAAACAAAATAAAATTAACTGACTAGCCCAAGATCCAAAAGCATATTTACAGTTCAATCTTCTGTTCTTCATGCTCAGGATACACAATTAACGCATTTGTTATTGAAATTTTCAGTTTATGTTACATAAGTAATTAAAAACCAATAAAGTGACAGGCTCAAACTTATACCTAAATTTACCCTTTTTTTTAATGCTTTTACGATTAACAGTGTAATGGGAAAGTTGATGGGCGCATTTCCAAATTAACGTACTTGAAGATGGTTGATCAGTCTTCCCTTACGTGGATTAGCAGATTAGCCATGTTATATTATTCACTGTTTAGCACGTATAATATTGTCACTCATTAACATAGTCCATGTTTTATTTGAAAATATACCGATGAAATGAAAAAGGAAAGCAATGCATTGGTAAAAAAATATTCTGAACGGTCTTCTTGTTTGATACATAAGGGAATGCAAGTTGATCATCTCACCTTAGAGTGCCCTGATTTATATAAGCATATCATATTATTCAATAATATTTATCGACTTGAGTATTGTACCGAATGTAAATAGTTCGGGCACTTGTTTGAATATTGTATTATCATTCACGAATTATTCAATTATGAAAATAAAAGTTTGCCGTTACCGTATAAAATGCCACATTGAAACATGCATTTTATTATTCAATTATGAAGGTCAATGCTTCCACTATGGTCAATTGAAGAAACTTATCAATTACTAATGCCCCTATAATGCATAAGTGAAAAAGAGCAAATGAAAATTAACAATTGAAGTGAAAAATAACAAGTAGAATTCAACATTTTTTTACACAAAATTTCTACTCACTTCATACATCAAAGAAATGCTTCCCTCAATTCCCGTAACAAATTCATTTAATATCAACAAACACATTTTATAAGGTCTTCTAACTTCTCATTATCTTCAAAAGCTGATTGTAAATAGTAGGAAACTCAATGTCATCTACATTACTAGTCAACCGTTTTGGTGTGTGTAAAACCACAAACCATCCCTCATGTTTTAAATCTTTCGAGTAGAACACTTGAGTCACTTCCGATGCAAGAATAAACGGCTCATCGTTCACTCTGTCTTTACTCTTCAATTTTCCTAAGTTAACCGTGATTAAGTTTGAAATGGGATCAATCTTGCAACCATTGACCTTGTCTTCAACCTTTACCCAATCACAATAGAAAACTGTTTGTTTAAAGTCAATGTAATCACAATTTCTGTTTTATACCCATGTTTTTCAAATCCTTCCGTGCATTGATGCCATCTTTTGATTTGTCTTTATGACCTAAAATTGTGCTAATGAGATGTTCAGTGACATTCTTTTCTGTATGCATAACATCAATATTATGTCGGACCAAATTTGCTTTCCAATACGACAAATCAAAGAGGATGGACCTCCTGTACCATGCAGGAACATTTTCATATTCTTTTTCTTCGACTTCCTTTTTTCGTTTTCGACCAATTTCAGGTTTATCTTTACCAACTTTCATCTTGATATTCGCTACCTTCTTTTCAACTTGATAACCATTCAGTGCCCTTGGAGGACGACGATGCTCAAGTTTATTATTAAAATTTGATTTTTCATCACAAAACTTGTGTTTGGAAGGAAGGAACCTTCGATGATCCATCTAACACATCTTCTTACTAGCAGAAAGATAATAAGAACATGTTTCTTCTCCACACGTAGGACACGCAAAATAGCCATGAGTTGTACACCCCGATAATATCCCAAATGCAGGATGATCGTGAATTGCCCACAACACCCTAGCTCTCATTGTGAAATCATTCTTGTTAAACGAGTCAAAAGCCATTACTCCTTCCCATAGCTGCTTTAACTCGTCTATCAACGGTTGCAGATAAACAATATCCTTCCCTGGTTGTTTTGGTCCAGCGATCAACAGTGATAACATTGAAAACTCTCTTTTCATGCACATTGATGGAGGAAGATTATATAGTACTACAATTACTGGCCAACAACTATAGCGGGTACCTAGAGATGCATGTGGACTGAAACCATTCGTTGAGATTCCCAGGGTAACATTTCATGGTTCAACGGCAAACGTTTTATCAAAAGAATCTATAGTTCGCCACTGCGAAGTGTCGCATGGGTGACGCATTACAACTTGATCTGATTTTGCACGACTATGCCAAGTCATAGCTTCTGCTATCCATGGTATTGTATAAAGTCTCCTCAATCTGGGAATTAAAGGAAAATGTCTCAAATTCTTTTGTGCTACTTGGTGGTCTTTTTTTCTTTGCTAAATGTTGTCTTATATCTTAGTTTGTTGCAAATTCTACAAGAAACTTTGTTTGCATCATCTTTCCAATATAGCATGCAGTCATTAATGCAAGCATCATAAGATTTATAATCCATCCCAACTAGTTTAATTATCTTCTTCATGTCCGAATATTTTGTTGGTAGTTAGTTACCTTCGGGAATTAACTCGTTTATAAATTCGAGGAGCGCGGTCACACCATTGTCGGAAAAACCGTATTGCGTTTTCAAACCATTCAGCTTCACAATGGCATATAATTTTGTTATCCCTTTTGGGCAAGAAGGGTACAATGGCTCTTTTGCACTATCAAAAAGTGATTTATACTTCTTACTTTGATCAGTCTGCCAGTCAACATCAATGATAGGCGGTTCGTCAACATTATCGTGGAATTGACTTGTCGATTGAAAATTATGAAATCTATCGGCTTCATTAATTAGACCTTCCATTCTGGGATATTCGCCATCATCGACATGCATGGCTTAACTGATGGGTTGTTTTTCCTTTTCCGTCAGTTCTTCTCCATGAAAATGCCAAATGGTATATGTTTGATCAATTCCCTATCTAAGCAAATGAAAATGAATATCCTCTAATTTAATCTTTTTCGTCATATTTTGACATTTAGCGCAAGGGCAAGAATAGATTTCCTTATTACCACCATTTACTTCAATGAAATTAACAAACTCCTTCACTCCTTCCAAATATCGTGGAGTTCTACGATTGGATTCTTTCATCCATTGTTTGTCAATGCTAGAAGACATACCGACTTGTGTATCAAACATAGCAGGTCATGAAATATTTTTCTTCGACCAAGCAATTAAGTAGAACTGGTTTGCTACTTTACGTTAGCCTTCCCTACTTTGATCAAATCTTCAAAGCCAATATTTAATAAATTAAAAATCTAATTTGTGGTTACTAAGTTCATGTCTTTTCGGTAATATGACATGGCTTTCCGCGTATATGTATATACTTTCGACTAAAATATATAAACAAAAATAATTCTTAATTTCTTATATATGCACACATATATTTGCGTATGCGCCTGTATGGATGTGAATATTTTTATTTATTGATCAATCTCAGTTTATTACATTAATATCTTTGTTTAGAGTATCAAATTAACTAAGATTATGAAATTTAAGTTCCATATTAGTAATTGGAAACTTTGTTGCTTTATAAGACCATAAGTTTACAAATTTGTATGCATGTAAATGATTAAGTAATCTAATATTTATAAACCCTACTTTATTTTATTTCTCTTATAGGGGCAATAAAGTGTAATCAATAGCACCTCTTTTTTGAAGTAGGAACACCAAGAGTCATCTCCAATCCAATAATGAAGGATACATGTGGAAAAAATGAATTTTTTGCACACAAAATCATAATATAATTTATTTTTAATTCTAAAAGATAATTAACCCATGTTTACTTAGGATGTCATAGATTGGATGCTTGATAGTATCGGTCCGACCGTGGTTAACATTCAATTTTGAAGCTCTACGATTTCAAAAGTAAAATAAACTTACATGAGCATGTACTAGTGACCTAATCACAAAACTTTAAAGAAAAAAACAAACCTTTAAACCGAACCCTTTGGATCATACGGTTCTTAATTATCATTTTACTCCTCTTTTTTTTCACATAATTAATTTAATAAATAACTATTGTACAATATTAGTGTACAATTTATGAAATATTATTGAAATGTATAAAAAAACTATAGTTTGTCTTTGGATTAGTTATAAAACCAATCCAACTAATATTTGTTATGAAACGTTCTAGAATAGTTGTCTAAAAGTTCAATATATTACTTATAATTAGCTAAAATTTAAAATTAATTGAAATAATTTTACATTTAAATTAGAAAAAGGGGATTTCCACGGTCTGGCCAGTTCAATCACTATAACTTAACCTTGTGCACCAACAAAGTTCAACTCACAATTTAATCTTCAAAACTATGGTTTTATGAACAAATCCTGATTATCACTGGTTGTACCAAAAACTTTTTAAAAGAGAGCAAACTACTTCATTTTGCATTAAAATTAGTCCAACATTAGTGCTAAATTACACTTGCATCGATCAGCCTTCCTCTAACTTAGCGCAACGGTCACTTAAGTTGCACTACCTTACTTTATTTAACATTGAAGTGAGCAACCATGAACAGATAAAAAAGCTACTCATGTCTATGTCAAATAATAGTAGTATGAATGTCTTTTTAGAGCATGAAAAGCTAAACAAATTCTTCAAATTACATGGCTTTTGAACTCAGGAGATTAATTAACCATTGAAAAACCGCTTATTATGCTACTATCAAGGGTCATGATGCAATAGGTTTAACAAACTCATATAGGATTATTAAATTACGCATAAATAAAAAGTTAAAAACTCATACAAACATCAAATGGGGGGTGGGCCGGGTGGCTATTTTCTCCCCAAACTCCAGACACGTATACACACACGTGTATGTATGCATATGTATGTAAGTTTATACATGCACAGCATCTTACTCTTAGAACAAGCAGTCAGTGTCATCTTACTCTTAGAAAAAAATTATAATGCTTTCAAAATGCGTCGTTAGATTTAAAAAACGATAAAATTTTATGGGAAAATTAATATTTCATCGATCTTCTGAAATACTGTACAAAAAGGTATAATTTGATGTCAATAATAGAATGGTTTTATCTTGAAATTGCAGATCATCTTCTTAAGTTCCCTTCTTACTGAAATTATTACCAAAGAAAACTGTCTTTGGTCTGACCAGAACATTTTTTTGTTTTAGGAATTTAAAGTTGAAGTTTTATTTAAAGAAATATTGCAATAATTTTGAACTAGTTTACCATCAACTACTTAATATGTCATTTAAACGATATAAAGAAATATTGCAATAATTTCGAACCAGTTTTACTTTAATAGATTTAACTTGAGAAGATTGCAGTTTCTTTTCCAGATTATTCCAGACTTTAAGGCATTAACATATGCCGCCATAATACCTTTTTATTTGGCCAAAGCAATAAATGATTCTCCAATTACATTTCAAGGAAGAACGTCAAGAATATATGCATTGTTCCTCATCCTTGTACCTTTGTAAGAACCAACAAATAACAAACAAAACAAAATTGAACAAAGGCATAAAAATATATCCAAACTTCATACGAAACATTTCTATAAATTATCATTTACGTAGAAAGTCAACAGTTCAACATATATTCACCATGTTTTATTGTACACTGTATCATGCCATTAATTAAGAGATATCAACGATTAAAGAACGCGTATTTAACTTCGTTTTACCTGGGCTACTTAATAAAAGTTAATTATCCTTTTGTTTTTATTTACAACATATTATATGAACATCCATGATACACGAATATGATAACAGATTGTGTGGTAATGATTAATAGATAGTTACTATAATTAATAACATATCTTCACATCTAGAACAATATCATATAGTACTATAGCTTCTGCTTTATGTTTAATCAACTTGCCACACGCGACATTTATAGCAAAAGATCGGTTATTCATTAACAATGTATAAATCAATTAAACATATTCATATTTCTTTTATCGTCCTTTGCAAATATAACCTAACAAGTAAAATTTTAAAAATAAAATAGAGTGAATAAAAATTGATACCAAAACATTAAAGAAAGAAAAAGTAGGTATTAATTAAATAGGAGCTCTAAAGAGTAGGTATGGATTAAATACGAGGTCTAGACCCTTCCGATAGAGTTTTCTTAAATTTGTTGGGGTATCAATTTAAATACAATGGTAGCCCTGTCCTGTTAAATCAAATGAACAAGGATAGCTGGATTATTTGTACTACATTTGAACCATCTTTGAAAATATTGAATGGGACTAAACTTGAACAAGTACAATTAGCTTCAAATTGTGTTCCAAGTAAAAAACAGTATTTTAAAAACTTGATTTACATAAACTGTTTCCAAACTACAACATATGCTTGCAAATGGTTACTATCAACATCTGGATTGAATTTGAATCTAGGTTTGAATTTAAAATTAATTTATACCTAGAAACTTTAAATGCTCATAACTTTTACGAACAAGCAATATTTTTCAGCATGTTATATTTGGAAATTGATCAGAAACTCGCCATTTGTAGTAACCTAACTTTCATAATCAAATATTGAATTAAACAAAAAAATTATTTTTACTCTCACTTTGTTCATTCAAAAATATACAGATAAACGACATATTTACCAAATATAGAAGCAATGGGCACAATGTTTTGGGGAAAAATCAACTGATCTTAAGATTCCCCTTTAGATCGGTAGAAAACAAAACGAAATACTGCGTTAATCGAGATTGTTAGAAAACAAATCGAAATACTGCGTTAATTGAGATTCCATACCTTGACTTTTTTGAAATCGAAATCTTTGCTTTGGAATCAGACACTAAATCAGCTTAAATTTGGGATCGACAGTTGATCTTAGGGTTTTGGTCTCGTTTCTTTTTTTATTTTTTACTGGAATGTTTTGGGAAAGAGAGCGTATTGTTTTGGATACGGTGTATTTTGGAGAAAAGGGGAGCGTACTGGTTTGACCGGGAGGTAGGGAAGTACAATTCCCAGTTAGAACGGCCTAGCCATTGCAAACTATAAAACGCGGGGACCAATATCTCTAAAGAGCTTTGCAACGGCTTTAAGCCGTTGCCAATTAGCAACGGCTCAAAGCCGTAGCTAAGCAGCCGTATTAGGGGGTTGCGAAATTCCCATTATGGTGTAATGAATATTGATTGGATTACTATGCGTTGGTGACTGTGTTACCATTTTGGAATGATAAGTATGCACAAAGTGGTTTATGTTTTCATAGATGGCGTATAATTATTGATTGATGAGTAATAATTTGTAAGTATATTAATATTGTTACCATCTTATTTTATAAGTTGGAATTGTCATTGGATGTTGTTGGCATTGGAAGATTGCATGTATATTTTCTTTTGTTTAGTTGATCTGCTGCTATGTTGTGACAGATGCGTAAGACACTATTTTCTGCTCTTAATTGACTGTGTTAATGCAATAGTTGTAATAATTATGTTGTTTGCATCAATTTCAATGTTCGCAATGATTGTACAAAATTATATTGATTTCAATGGTTGAATGGATGCAATGGTTGTAATGTACTAACAAGTATTTGGATGCAGGAGAAGAGTAGGAAATAGAACTACATGGGCTTGATCCCTCAAAACGGGTACGTAGGCAGTCTTTTTCTATGCAATAGCCACTGAAACCCTTAGATTGGGTCGGGCTGTATAAGGTTAAGCGTAGTCCAAACATAGTTGAAAATCTTTTTCCTCTTTTAATAGAATTTGTATAGTTGGAAGATACGAGATGGCAAAAGAAAAATAATGAAGAAGAAAGGAGCCTAGCCTGCATGTCGGATCTAGAGGTTGTTTATTTAAATTCACTTCTTATTGTATCATTGCTATTTTTGTTTTGTAGATGTTTAATGTAATAAAATGGATTATGATGTTTTAGTCATGTAATTATTTATTTTATTCCATCATGAGATCTTCCATATTATTAATCATCTCTAGTATTTTTAATCTTATATACTTAAGGTCCGCTACTTTTAGTATCTATAATTAGTTATAAGCATATTTGATGATGTTTATAATTGATTTTGGACCTTTAAAAATAGTGGGTCTTCACATTTGGTATAAGAGCTTAGGTTTAGCGATTACTAGAGCCTTGGGTTGGTTTAACTATCATGTTATAATGATTTGCACCTTAAGGTTGGTTTAAACATGAGAGAAAATGTTTTGATTTATAATTGCATGCTTAAAGTGTGTGTACTATTTGTTTGGTCATTATTACCTCACTCTACAATGCTGTTCATTTATGAGAAACCTTTTGTGGAGGATAAAGAAAAGAACAGTGAGACAAGACCATGGGGTGAGTTATGTGTTTGGTTATAACCTAAATGACATACACACGATTATTAGATTGCAGTTGCAACCCAACTTTTATAAAGATGGAATCATTTTGATTTTAAGAGAACATAAATGGTCAAGAAATATTGTTTTTAACATATATCCCTTATTTTAAAGCTACCTCAGTAGTTAATAGAAAATGGTCATTTGTGAGTGATTTGCATTTTTATTCACTAATTACGACTAATTAGGGGTGATTAGTAATAATCAGCGAAATTACACATCAGAGAAATTTGGAAAAATATATAGAAATTCTAAAATATTATTTTATGTCACTGGTAAAAATTTGGATTAAGTTTGCTAATCCTATAGTTAAAATATGGTTTAGGGGATTAAGGGGAAAATCATGGATTTGGGTGTGTTTAATCTAATATAACCTATGTAATTGATGTTTTTATCTTTTTGATTTAACCTATATGTTGTTACTATTGTTTGGAATGTTTTATGATTGTTTAGTAAAGTTAGAATGGTTGAAAATGTCGTTGTATGGTGAGAATGAACGAAACAAGCTTGTTGGAAGGGCCGGGTTCGATTTGACCAAGGCGGACCAGATCGGTAGCTGAACCGAACTGGGTTGGGAGTCCAGAGAGGATGAACTGAACTGGGACCCAACCATAAGGAAGTATGGAAACAAGAAAGGCCATTTGCATAGTGTTGGAGTTGGAGTAGAGATCAGATCGAACTAGAGTAGAGCGGGCTGAAGCATTAAAGCGGATGAGAGGAGCTGGAGCAACCAGATCAGATGGGATTGGTTTGACATAGCCGAACTGAATCGAACAAGGAAGACCGAACCAAACTGAGATGAGGAGGAGCACCAAACCGAACCGAGATGAGGACAGAGCACTGAACTGAACCGAAATGGAGGAAGCCGAGCCGAACCGGATTTGAGCTTCTATTACTACCACGCGACAACGATCGTGAACTCTTCTAAAGACTAACTCCAATTCGACCAAAAACTCGAGATGCAAAGAAAGTCCGAATGGGAAGTTATTGCTCAGGATCCAGATGGGAACCAACGATTTAACTTCAAGAGTTGGGCTTTGCTGCTGGGCGTGTGCAAAGGGGTTATTGATATCTATAACTTTGGTTCACCATTGAAGAGAGGGGGCATGTAGATGAACCATAGCCAGGGAAGTGTGGACTGGTTGGCCCTTAACCTAGAGCCAGGGATGTGTGGACTGGGTAGGGTTATTGACTATAGACTAGGGAAGTATGGTTATAGCGATAGTTGTACGGAGTTGCCATCATGGCCCCAATGGATCTGGTGATCAAAGCGGTGGATATCGTATGCTTTACGCACTGAGTGAGAGATGTGAGGATGATTGCTATGTTTGGTTTTTTTTTGTGCTTATTAGTTCATGTCATGATTGTTTGGATTAATTCTTTTAATTGAATTGATTATTGTTTTCTTATTTGATATGTTTAGTTTGCCTGTATGTTATTTGTTTGTCTGTTGTTTATATTTTATATGATTAGATAGTAAGCTAGTGTTGAATATTGATTGAATTTACACTCGAGAAACAAAAGGATTGAAGGGGGGAACATGATTAGTTTAGGCATAGTGTGAATATGTTGTTTCCAAAACTAAAGAAGACTAGTATTTGGAATGACTAAAAGTTTTGAAGATGTTCCTTGAAGGTGAGAAGGGTATAATGGAGAATTTTAGTGATTAAAGACTTAATGTTTACTATGTATGAAAGTTGGAGTGATTCAAAATGCATATGTAATGTTTTTCAAATAATTACCAGCTTCCATAACTTTAAAAAAAGAGAGAGAGAGAGAGAGAAGTTTTATGAACTTAAGAATTTTGCCAAAGGATTTTTTATTTTATATGGATGGAAGTTATGATTTGAAATCAAAATCTTAATTTTTTTTAAGGCATATGAATCACTCTTATCTTGTGGATCCTTCTTTGGTATTTTGGACAGTTTAACTTTATCACCAAATGAAGGAACTCGCTATATATGGATTATCACTACTTCAATGCAACGACGAAGAACACTTTTGAAGATGAACTCCAATCGATTAAAATCCGAGATGCAAAGGTAGCTCTAGAAGGAAGTTGTCTTTAAAGGTCCAAGTGGGGACCAAGGGATTCAAGATGGAATCAAGGGGTTCAAGTGGGAATCAAGAGTTCAAGTAGGAACCAATGTGTCAACTTCCAAATTTAGGCTTTGTTGCAGGAAGTTTGCAAAGGAGCAGTAGGCGTTCGAGACTTCAATGCATCCTTAAGAGGTTGGTACAGGGAAGGTAGGGGACTCCACCATGTGAGGTTACAAATTTATTAAAGAGGAAAGAAAGAAAGGATACATCATTACTACAAATGTGAGGCTTTAAGGAATTTCATCAGATTTTTACAGAATACACAAATTAGGATGATTATATGGTCGGCACATTAATGAACATATATGTGTTCATTGTTAGTTTGGTGATGTGTTAATTGTTCTCTTGGTTTATGTATGCTTTATTCTTGCGAACCACGTTGATTGATGTGTGTTCTTTTGTTAGTATGAGGATGCTGTAATAACTATTGTTTGCTATAGAATTCAGTTATAGTCAATTAACGTTGAAATGCTATGGTTCATGTTGTCAAGTAGTGATTTTCATTATCTTACACTTTGTTGGTGGATTATTATTTTTACACACCGAATGTTCCATCAAATAACAAGAAAGTACATGTTTTATTGTGTTGTGTGTTGTGATTTGTAAGAAACTAAGGTTATTACACATGGGAAGTTAACTTATGATGGATGATTTTATCCTAATGAAGGATTTATTATTTTGAATGGGTTTTATATTTAGGGAATTGCGAGGGTGCAATTTTTCTAAGGGGGGAAGAATGTAACATCCCGCAACTTTTACTGTTCTAAAAGTTAAGTAATTAAGAATTAATTATTACTAGAGGATAAACCAGATGTCGTATCTATTACCATTTCGAAGGTCTTTCCGAGACAATCAATTTGATGTATAATTTTGATATATTTGAAATTATCATTTACAAGATATTTCTTTTTTTTAAATGAAAGATACGCACATGAAACCATTAATTTTCAATGTTCTAATTTTAAGGACAAGATATGTGTTTAGTTTAGTTATTAAGTTAGTGGACTTTGATACATGAGGTCATGAGTTCGATTCCCGTCATTGACATATTTTTGAATTTTAAGTAAATCAAACAAGAAGATATTTTATTTTTCAAGTAAGAAGTATGCGTGTATGGAGGCATATAAAAATGATAGACATATAGGATTAAAATTTTCATACAAGTAAAGAATTTATATGTAATGCGTATATATATTTGTATGTATGTACGTATGTGTGTATATATATAGGGCGTATGTTGTTTCCAAATTATAATACATTAATTTCATAGGCTGTAAATTAATTTACACTAATTAACATGTTATTCAAATCTTTTATATGTGTGTGTGTGCATA
Source organism: Allium sativum (assembly GCA_030737875.1). Classification (NCBI taxonomy): domain Eukaryota; kingdom Viridiplantae; phylum Streptophyta; class Magnoliopsida; order Asparagales; family Amaryllidaceae; genus Allium; species Allium sativum. The sequence continues at coordinate 193,175,000 of CM060910.1, read as the reverse complement.
TATATATATATATATATATGTATGTATGTATGTATGTATGTATGTATGTATGTATGTATGCATATAAATATGTAATTTGATCATACATTGACTTTGCATGCCATGAGGAAAGTATTGAAAAAGTGGGATGGAAAATTATATACCCGATTTCCACTTTTGTAAACTAGTTAGTAATCACTTGTACATTAATTGTTGATATATTTTATGTATGGATGGTTATGGGGTTTATTGCATATTTTTGCAAATGTTAGGCATTAATTAGTATAAATCTAAATTTCACTATACATGTATAAATATGCAAATGCGGTAATTTTATATATTATGGAGCAATAATAGAATAATCGCACATGTAAATATTTAGTAGGCATTGATTGACATGCATTTTGTTTTATTAGAGATTTATTTCTTAAAGACTGGGAACTAATCCTCTTATATAAATGGTAATTTCTTCATAGATCTTAAAATATATTCGTTTATCATCATTTTAAGTGGTATATTCAAATCTCTTTATCATGTGTTGTTTGAATATAATAATATTCTTATGATATGCGGCTAAAAGATATTACTTCATTACAAAGTAAATAAGAGAGCTGCTATGATTTAATTTTGGAATTTCTAGGGTCAATCGAATGGAAGAAATCAATCTTTATCTTCTATATAAGCAAGGTAAACCCAATTGAATTGGTATCGAGACATACATCTTTTTTTCTTTTCTTCTTCCTCATGAAAAAAGGGTAATTCAAAGTCTAAACCTAGAGGAGAAAGATCTATAGTTTTAAGGAGGAAGAAACCCATTTGTATGATTGTTCCTCAGATCTAGAAAGATTTCTTTGATTTATCATTGTAGGCAAAGGTAAGTGATAACCTTATGTTTACTGATTTCTATATATATGTAAAGATCTATTTTCGAAGTTGGTATAATACTTGTTAAGATATAGAAATATTTCTCTAAAATTACATGCTTTTATATCTTTGCAAACAAGTCCAGAATTCTTATTCTAGATCTGAACATGCTAGACCTATGTAAATTGATTTGTTGGATGTATGCACTATTTCGTCCAGGTTTACTTTTAGATGTAAATATCATAAACTTATGCAAGCTAATTGATTTGATATATGCGTTTTTTATGGATAAGTCATCTATCTCTATCTTAGATCTAAACATTTTGAATTGCTTTAAAATTAATGGATTGAATATTATATTTTATTTTGTATGTAAAGTGACGGACAAGGTTATAATTGGCCTATGAACTTCTAACTAATCATTTCTCTAATTGCATAAAGATTAGAATGTAGTAAATTCCAAAGGTGGACATTAAGATGAAAATGGAACAAGACTTCCAAATGAATGAAAAGTAATCAATAAAAATAAGTCTTAAATAGTAGGCAAAAGGAAGGAATAAGATATCGAATAAAATAAAGTATGATTAGATGGTTAAAATATATGATTGACAATTATTATTTTTATGTGTCATTTTTGATGATGGATCGCAATAAGGATGTTTATGTGATGTTTTACCATTGATTACTACAAATTGATGTGTAGTTAGTTATGGTTATTTAATGATGAACGTCCAATATTGATTGGATTACTATGCGTTGGTGACTGTGTTACCATTTTGGATTAATAAGTATGCACAGAATGGTTTATGTTTGCATGGACGGCGTACAATTATTGATTGATGAATAATAATTTGTAAGTATATTAATATTGTTACCATCTTATTTTATAAGTTGGAATTGTCATTGGATGTTGTTGGTATTTAAAAATTGCATGTATATTTTCTTTTGTTTAGTTCATCTGCTGCTATATTGTGACAGAGATGTAAGACACTATTTTCTGCTCTTAATTGACTGCATTAGTGCAGTAGTTGTATTAACTATGTTATTTGCATCAATTTCAATGTTCGCATTGATTGTACTAAATTATATTGATTTCAATGGTTGAATGGATGCAATGGTTGTAATGTACTAACGAGTATTTAGATGCAGGAGAAGAGCAAGAAATAGAACGACATGGGATTAATCCCTCAAAAGGGGTACGTAGGCAGTCTTTTCATATGCAATAGCCACCGGAACCCTTAGATTGGGTCGGGGTGTATAAGGTTAAGCGCCGTCCAAACATAGTTGGAACTCTTTTTCCTCTTTTAACAGAATTTTTATATATGAGATGGAAAAAGAAAAATAATGAAGAAGAAAGGAGCCTAGCCTGCATGTTGGATCTAGAGGTCGTTTATTTAAATTCACTTCTTATTGTATCGCTACTTTTTTTGTTTTGTAGATGTTTAATATAATAAAATGGATTATGATGTTTTAGTCGTGTAATTATTTATTTTATTCCATTGTGGGATCTTTGTAACGACCCAGAAAATCTGAACCAATTTAAAATTTTTAAATTGGCTAAAATAATGGATTTTAAATATTTAAAATAAATATTTTCAATAATGGCGATGAAAACTGAGTTTGAATCGACAATTGAAAACGAATATAATTAATTATAATTATAAACAAGGCCTGAAATGGCGCTTGTAACACCCCGAGAATTCTATAACTGTGGAATTCATGAATTAAAGTATAATTAATCTGAAATCAAAGAACTAAGGGAAACGGGATACGCCATTGCGTTCGTCTCGGAAAAATACACGAAATAGAGTCCGAGTTTTCGAAAAACGGAGTCCGTATGAAGAAGATATGGCCTTCAGAAGTTTTGAATCAAATTTAAAATTCAAACAGAATAAAATAATTCGAAAATGGGGCCCAATGGGCCAGGGCGGATAAACACCCGCCTAGGCCACCCAGGTCGACTGGGCTGTCGACCTGGGCTACCCATGTCGACAGGGCTGTCGACAGCGCTGTCGACAGGGGTGTCGACCTGGTCGAGCCCAGTCAACCTGGCTGGCCAGGTCGGTGTGTGGTCGAATTTCTGTGGTCTGCTTTGTCATTAGGGCTAGGTGGCGGGTTTTTATTGGTCTCTCTTCCTAATGAATGGCTACGATCTATCCAAGCAACATCAAGGGTCCTAATCAATTCCTAACCTCTATATAAACAACCCTAGACTAAACCCTAATCTATTCATTCAAATTAAGAACATAGCCGCCATGTTGCTGAGGAACGACTAAGAGTAGCCGCCAACTAGAGAGAGGATTAGGGAGAAAGTTCTAAAGCCTAAAGCAATTCAAGCAACCTAAAGCCAATCAATTCAACAAAGGAATCATATCTCTTAATTAGAGAATTCGCCGCAACCATTGTATGTAGAGTATTACTTTGGTATGAATAAACAACTGTATTGATTTGTATGCTTGAATTGGGATAATAAAGTAATTCATATTTGTGCAAAATTTATGTTATTCATTATAAAGAACTACATGCGGTAGTTCTATGCAAGTATGCGTTTGGAATATTTCGCAAATTATGTAATCTATGTTGAAGCTACATGTATGTAGTTGATTGAAATTTCATGCAAGTTTGGGGCTTTGTTATTATGCCATCATGATGTATATTTTTGTGCATAAATCATTTTGCAAGTAATTGAAACAAGTTTGGTTGTTATAGTTCATATGAAACTATGTTGGAATTTTGACACCATAATCCATGTATTAAGTCATGCTTTTGCAAAACTTATGAATATGGCTAGGCTATGAATGATATTTGGCATAATTGAAATCTATGATTAAGTCTATCTTGTTTAAAAGAATTATATGACGACATACGTGAGACATGGCTAGGTTAGACTCAAAAATCCCTTTTTGCAAGTTTAAAGCAAACACCATGATTAGGAATATTTATGCCATGCTTATGTTTGACATTATGCCATGTTTATGCTAGAAGTATTTATGCCATGCTTATGTTTGACATTATGCCCTGTTTATGCTAAAAGTATTTATGCCATGCTTATGTTTGACATTATGCTATGCTTATGCTAGGAATATTTATGACATGCTTATGTTTGACATTATGCCTAAATAAGAATATAGGTTCATGTTGTAGTTAAACCTATGCAAGTTCACATGCTTTGATTCATGTCACCTATGTTACCACTATGCAAGTACACCAATTTCTATTTTGTATTTCCAACGTCGTATTGCAAGTTCATGCGCTCACCTTCCCCTCTTTGTGTATACGCCATAAGCCTCCCCTTTCGCATGGCTAAATTGGGCTTTAAAAGGCTAAGCCCAATATATATGAACGGACGTGTAAAACGGGGGAAAATAACGTTGGGTTAAAATTAATTAATGAATGAAAATATAAAATAGAAGGGCCCAAATTCAAGTATGGGTTGGGCCCGTGATTGGTGTAATCTTTACACCATTAACTTAATAATGGGCCGCAAATATTTACATATAAATAAAGAAGAATGACAAGATATGTAAATGTAGAACATACGATGTGTTTAACCCGAGGTTGGATTGAGTTGTGATGTAAACCTGCCCGGAACCGCCCGGCTGTCCAGTAGTCACAACAATACCTATCCAATGTGGGAGGTTAAACATGGAGCCCAGCAAGGACCCGAGGTTAGACTGAGTTGTGGCGTAAGACTGCCCGGAACCAACCGGCAACAGGCAGCCACAACAATACCTGTCTAATGTGAGAGGTCAGGGCCTTAATAAGACAATTAAGGCTGAGTCAGGATTGATAGGATTAAGTGAACTAAAGACTTAATCAAAATGGAACATGCTAAACTAAACGGACTGGTGGGGTTAGGTTAGGAAACACTTAACCAACTTAGCATGTTGGCTAGAGATAGAAAACCTAGTAACGAGGGGACCCTTTTCAGCAGTAACCCTAAAAGGTGTATCAGGATACCCTGAAACTAGGCAGGGTGGGGCACGATTACTGGGCTGATTGTAAGAGGTCAAAGCGACGGCGGTGGTGTAGCAGTGTAGGTTCTAACGGAGTGCGGGCGTGCACACACTCCGGTGCAGAAAAATAAGGCACTGGACACCAGTAGCATACCTGTGCATTCTAAGGTTGTGTCGGGCCGCCACTATGGGACTTGATACACCCCATGGTGGGACCAGCATAGGTAACTACAACATCGGGGGCCGTAAGACACATGTAACTATGCGAGTAGGAGCCGATCATCATAGAATGGATCACATCACCCTGATTATGGGGTGCAAATTGGAAACCAGTTTATATGGGTTCAGAGATTAACATGGGGTACGATAGTATATTCGACCCTAGACAACTTAACCAAGTTTATAGTGCATGCCCACTTCTTGTTTATACTTATCATACCCAGTTCTTTATTCATAGACAAAATAGTACTAGACTTACTCAGGCTTTATGTCTGACTCTACTTTTCTTTCGTCTTCTTTCTTCCGTTTCCCCCCCCCCCCAGGTCCTCAGGGAGGGAACACAGCAGCTTGATCAGCCTTGACATCCAGCTTGAAGTAGAGAAATGTATTGCTTGGACTTTCTTGTTTTGAACTATGGCTTTGGACAATCCACTATGGGGCTTTTGCAGTTTATCTATGTTTTTTTTATGCTTCTTTAAATAATGTACTCATGACAGATTATGAAAGTGTTATGTTATGTTTTGGAAAGGATGTTGTTGTAACACGTATTTGACTTTATGAAATAAAAGTTTGTTGTTCTTCCGTTGTTTACAAATATGTGTTCTTATATCTGTCTTGTATATCTGTGACTTGTACTTATAAACCTCCACCAAAATTAGGGCATTCCCTTTGAGAGTGACCCTAACGGAGGTGGGGTGTTTCACTTGGTATCAGAGCATAGGTTTACCAGATAAGATAAAAAGTTTTGAAAAATTATTTTCAAAAAGGAAAATTTAAAGAAGCATTTTTAAAAAAGAAAAATATTATTTTATTTTAAAAAGGCAAAGTCCACCCCCCAAAGCCATAGGTACTATCTCTTATCCTTCGTTTTGAATCTATCCTTTTTGTTTCAGCATGTCCCAAGAACTTAACTTGCCGGAAGGGGTGCCAATACCTGGTTGGTTTAGACGGTTCTTAGAAGCAAGGGCCACTCAGCCAGGTCCTACCATTCCTCCTCCCCCAGCGGAAGGAAATCATCCAGCTGCAGCAGCACCTTTTCCTCCACCTCCTCCTCGGGGAAACATTTTTGCTAAGATATGTAAAGATTTTAAAGCTATGGGAGGAAGGGATTTCCATGGAACTGAGTCCTTCGTAGCAGCTAGAAATTGGCTGAAAGAAACGGAGGACCTATTCATCATCTTTGAGGTAGAAGATAGACAAAAAGTACAATTGGCGGTGTGGCTATTGAAGGGTGAGGCTTCCTACTGGTGGGAAGTCACTAATGCTGAAAGACCAGTGGAGACATGGGAGGACTTTAGGGCAAGGTTTGAGACTAAATTTCTCTCAGATGCGGAAAGAAGTTTGCAGTTGGAAAAATTCTTATTTCTTAAGCAAGGGGACAAGACAGTCAGAGAGTATGTGAATCAGTTTGATGAGCTGGCTAGGTTTGGGCTTGACCTAGTCAACACCCCGCACAAGAAGGCTCTCCGTTTCGTTAAGGGGTTAAATGAGCCATTACACAGTTTGGCCATGACCCATATACCCATGGGAGCCACGTATGAAAGATTGGTGCAAATGGCATTGCTGAATGAAGAGGACAAGGGCAAGAAGAAAGAGGGTTTGCAGCCCAAGAAGACAGACTTTAAGAAGGGCGGGAAAGGCAACAAAGAGAAGAGGAAGTGTAATTTCTGTGGCAAAGTGGGGCACTTAGTAAAGGACTGCCGGAAAAAGAAGGCCAAGGAGAATGGTAGGTGCTTTTCTTGCGGTGAGACGGGCCATAGGGCTAAGGACTGCCCAAAGAAACGAGGGCAGGGGCAGGGCGCTGGGTCCACCCCAGGGGCACAGGTTCATGTGCTAGAAGCGCCACCATTGCAACAGCGAGGTATAAATACTTCTGTAGAAAGCGTAATTTATCTTTATGATCACCCCGTTCGCACTTTATTTGATTCTGGCGCATCACACTCCTTTATCTCGTCTGCTTTAGTAGAATCTCTGCACCTAAAAACTAGTATGGTAGAGGACCCCTTAATTGTTTCAAACCCAATTGGGGGCCCAGCTCATTTGTCTATGATCTGTGTGGGATTGAAAATTTCTATTCTAAGTGTAGAATTTCAATGTAGTGCCTTTGTTTTGGGCTTTTCGGGGTATGGTTTGATTTTGGGTATGGATTGGCTATCCCGTAATGGGGCCATCCTTGATTGTGAGAAAAGGGTTGTTAGGCTCCTAACCCGACTCGGTAATACTTTGGAAATTTCTTGTAATCCCTCGCATGCGGTTATGCTTAGTTATCTTGAATCGCTAGATGCCTCTGTTGAAAATTTGAAATCAGTTAGAGTGGTCCAGGAATATTCGGATGTCTTTGAAGAGGTGAAGGGCTTGCCTCCGAAGCGGGAAATAGACTTCCGCATATATCTTGTAGATAATGCAAAGCCCGTTGCGTTGCCCGTTAGACACATGGCTCCACGAGAAAGGAAAGAGCTCAGTAAACAAATTAAAGAGCTTCTAGAGAAGGGGTTCATTAGGAGGAGCATTTCAGAATGGGGCGCTCCAGTGGTGTTCGCTACAAAGGCGGATGGTTCACTCCGTCTATGTGTTGACTATAGGGAGATCAACAAGCTAACGAAAAAGAATAGGCACCCTCTCCCTAGAATTGACGATTTATTTGACCAGCTTGTAGGAGCGTCTGTTTTCTCCCAACTCGATTTAGCAACCGGTTTTCATCAGCTAAGGGTGGCTGAAGATAGCATCAATAAAACGGCGTTCAGAACCCCAGACGGCTTCTTTGAATGGCTTGTCATGCCTTTCGGCTAGACAAATGCACCTGCTTACTTCATGGACCTGATGAGTAGGGTATTTAGAGAGTTCCTCAACAAATTCGTAGTGGTCTTCGTAGATGATATCCTTATCTTCTCAAAGAGTGAAGAGGAACATGCTCAACACTTAAGGGCAATCATGGAAACTTTGCGAGTCCATCAACTAAAAGCCAAATTCTCCAAATGCCACTTTTGGAGGGAAGAGGTGAGGTTCCTTGGGCACATAGTATCCAAACAAGGGTTAGCAGTGGACCCTGCTAAGGTAGTGGCGGTACAGGATTGGAAGACACCAAGGAATGCAACTGAGGTCCTAAGCTTTCTAGGACTAGCAGGTTTCTATCGAAAATTTATAAGGGATTTTGCGAAAATCTCAGCTCCGCTCACGAAATTGACCAAGAAGAATCTAGTGTTCAATTGGGATTTGGATTGCGAATTTGCTTTCCAACGACTAAAAAGGGCTCTTACAACAGCCCCAGTTTTGACGCTGCCAGATGGGAGCAAGATGTTCACTGTTTATACGGATGCATGTGGGACAGGGCTAGGCGCCGTCTTAATGCAAGAAGGAAGGGTAGTAGCTTATGGCGGGAGGCAGTTAAAAGTGCACGAAAAGAACTACCCAACCCACGATCTAGAGTTAGCCGCCATCGTCTTTGCACTCAAGTCTTGGCGACACTATCTCCTAGGTGAGAAGTCCGAACTTTACACTGACCATAAATCGTTGAAATATCTTTTCTCGCAGAAGGATCTTAACTTGAGGCAACAAAGATGGATGGAGTTTCTTGCCTCATACGATTTCGAAATCTCCTATACTCCGGGCAAAGGCAACGTAGTGGCAGACGCGTTGAGCCGAAAGAAATTGACCCTAAGCCCGTTGTTTGTTGAAAGACAAAGCCTAGAGTTTATAGCCAGCTTCGACTTTAGGCCTTCCTCCGATTTCGTACCGGGCCTGCTAGCATCTCTCGAAGTGCGCCCAACTTTAGTGGATTCAGTAGGGACAGCACAACGCGAAGATCCTCAGCTTGTGGAAATAATTGATAGGCTAATTAGGGGTGAGACTTCAAGTCACCTCAACCGATACTCCATTGACGATAGGGGTTTGCTAAGGCGAGACGGAAGACTCTGCGTCCCACAGACAAAAGATTTAGTAAAGAAGGTTCTAGAGGAAGCACATCACTCCAAGATGACGATACACCCAGGCGGAGATAAAATGTACAAAGATATAAAAAGGACTTTCTTTTGGAACGGCATGAAAAAGGACGTGGCAGAATTCGTTTCTAAGTGTATGGTGTGCCAACAGGTTAAAGCGGAACAGAAAAAGCCTGGCGGACTACTACATCCTCTGGAGGTCCCGCAGTGGAAGTGGGATAGCATCTCAATGGACTTCATCGATGGGCTGCCTAGGTCTAGGAGAGGCAACACTAGCATTTGGGTAATAGTGGATAGGCTTACTAAAAGCGCCCACTTTTTACCTATCAAAAGTAAAAGAACTGCCTCATCCCTAGCATCACTTTACCTTAAGGAAATCGTTCGACTCCATGGAATACCATATAGCATTGTTAGTGACCGAGACCCCATCTTCACCAGTGAGTTTTGGCGGAGTCTGCAAGAAGCAGTAGGAACGCAGTTATGCTTGAGCACAGCCTATCATCCCCAAACCGACGGCCAAACAGAGAGAGTGAACAGAGTTTTGGAAGACCTTTTAAGACTATGCGTCCTTGACTTCGGAGGGACATGGGAAGACCACCTTCCTTTGGTGGAATTTGCCTACAACAACAGCTATCAAGCAACCATAGGAATGGCGCCCTTCGAAGCTTTATATGGAAGACCGTGCCGATCGCCCACTTGTTGGTGGGAGTCTACTGATAAGCTTATACTTGGACCAGATATGATCCGAGAGACCTCAGAGAAAGTAGACTTAATACGAAGAAGGATGAAGACGGCCCAAGACAGACAAAAGTCTTACGCCGACAAGAGGAGGACCGACCTTGAATTTGAAGTTGGAGACAGAGTTTTTCTCAAGGTATCGCCGCTAAGGAACGTTGTTCGTTTTGGAACCACAGGAAAACTAGCACCAAGGTTCGTAGGGCCATTCCCTATTATCGAGAAGATTGGGAAAATGGCCTATAGATTAGAGCTACCCGAGAAGTTGGCTGGAGTCCACAACGTCTTTCACGTTTCACATCTCCGAAAATGTCTGCATGAGTCAGCTGAAGTGGTAGAACCAAATATCCTCGAAGAGGCCGAAGTGGAACGTGAAGCGACCATAAGAAAAGTTCCAACCCGCATCTTAGGAACAGAAGTGAAGAAGCTACGCAACCGCGAAGTCAAGCTCGTCAAAGTTCAGTGGAGCGACGCCGAGGGAGACGCGACTTGGGAAACTGAAGCTAGAATCCGTACAGCCTACCCTTTTCTGTTCGAGGGTACATCCTTGATCTTTCTCTTTCCTTAAGTTGCGCTTTTATCTTTTTAGGTATATTTCCTCGACCGTATCTTTTAGATAGAATCTTTTTGGATGGAAACATGTAGTTGAAACATGTTATGGATGATGGTTGCAAGTGGTTGCAAGTGATTGCTAGTGGTTGCTCGTGGTTGCATATACACACACAATCTAGGTTTTAGATCGGCTCAGTCACTTCATATTGCATATGCATATATGTTTGCATTCATATGTGGTTGAACTTTAATGTGTTGTCATGTGGATGTTGCATTTGTATTGAATGATTGTGCACTCATGTAGAATCAAGAATAGGAAAATTTGCATACATAATGGATTCATGGCACTTACATAATTCGCATTAAGGAGGTCAACTGAATCAGTAGACCGCCTGATTTTGCATTAGATAAGTACATGTACACACACACTTCGCATATGATCATGAAGCATTAGAAATCTTTTAAGGACAATGGATGCTCGTGTTTGGTGGATGAGTAGATGGATGATTGTATGTTAGGATATACATTCCTCCTAACTTGAAGATTTCGGGGACGAAATCCTTTTAAGTGGGGGAGAATGTAACACCCCGAGAATTCTATAACTGTGGAATTCATGAATTAAAGTATAATTAATCTGAAATCAAAGAACTAAGGGAAACGGGATACGCCATTGCGTTCGTCTCGGAAAAATACACGAAATAGAGTCCGAGTTTTCGAAAAACGGAGTCCGTATGAAGAAGATATGGCCTTCGGAAGTTTTGAATCAAATTTAAAATTCAAACAGAATAAAATAATTCGAAAATGGGGCCCAATGGGCCAGGGCGGATAAACACCCGCCTAGGCCACCCAGGTCGACTGAGCTGTCGACCTGGGCTACCCATGTCGACAGGGCTGTCGACAGCCCTGTCGACAGGGGTGTCGACCTGGTCGAGCCCAGTCAACCTGGCTGGCCAGGTCGGTGTGTGGTCGAATTTCTGTGGTCTGCTTTGTCATTAGGGCTAGGTGGCGGGTTTTTATTGGTCTCTCTTCCTAATGAATGGCTACGATCTATCCAAGCAACATCAAGGGTCCTAATCAATTCCTAACCTCTATATAAACAACCCTAGACTAAACCCTAATCTATTCATTCAAATTAAGAACATAGCCGCCATGTTGCTGAGGAACGACTAAGAGTAGCCGCCAACTAGAGAGAGGATTAGGGAGAAAGTTCTAAAGCCTAAAGCAATTCAAGCAACCTAAAGTCAATCAATTCAACAAAGGAATCATATCTCTTAATTAGAGAATTCGCCGCAACCATTGTAAGTAGAGTATTACTTTGGTATGAATAAACAACTGTATTGATTTGTATGCTTGAATTGGGATAATAAAGTAATTCATATTTGTGCAAAATTTATGTTATTCATTATAAAGAACTACATGCGGTAGTTCTATGCAAGTATGCGTTTGGAATATTTCGCAAATTATGTAATCTATGTTGAAGCTACATGTATGTAGTTGATTGAAATTTCATGCAAGTTTGGGGCTTTGTTATTATGCCATCATGATGTATATTTTTGTGCATAAATCATTTTGCAAGTAATTGAAACAAGTTTGGTTGTTATAGTTCATATGAAACTATGTTGGAATTTTGACACCATAATCCATGTATTAAGTCATGCTTTTGCAAAACTTATGAATATGGCTAGGCTATGAATGATATTTGGCATAATTGAAATCTATGATTAAGTCTATCTTGTTTAAAAGAATTATATGACGACATACGTGAGACATGGCTAGGTTAGACTCAAAAATCCCTTTTTGCAAGTTTAAAGCAAACACCATGATTAGGAATATTTATGCCATGCTTATGTTTGACATTATGCCATGTTTATGCTAGAAGTATTTATGCCATGCTTATGTTTGACATTATGCCCTGTTTATGCTAAAAGTATTTATGCCATGCTTATGTTTGACATTATGCTATGCTTATGCTAGGAATATTTATGACATGCTTATGTTTGACATTATGCCTAAATAAGAATATAGGTTCATGTTGTAGTTAAACCTATGCAAGTTCACATGCTTTGATTCATGTCACCTATGTTACCACTATGCAAGTACACCAATTTCTATTTTGTATTTCCAACGTCGTATTGCAAGTTCATGCGCTCACCTTCCCCTCTTTGTGTATACGCCATAAGCCTCCCCTTTCGCATGGCTAAATTGGGCTTTAAAAGGCTAAGCCCAATATATATGAACGGACGTGTAAAACGGGGGAAAATAACGTTGGGTTAAAATTAATTAATGAATGAAAATATAAAATAGAAGGGCCCAAATTCAAGTATGGGTTGGGCCCGTGATTGGTGTAATCTTTACACCATTAACTTAATAATGGGCCGCAAATATTTACATATAAATAAAGAAGAATGACAAGATATGTAAATGTAGAACATACGATGTGTTTAACCCGAGGTTGGATTGAGTTGTGATGTAAACCTGCCCGGAACCGCCCGGCTGTCCAGTAGTCACAACAATACCTATCCAATGTGGGAGGTTAAACATGGAGCCCAGCAAGGACCCGAGGTTAGACTGAGTTGTGGCGTAAGACTGCCCGGAACCAACCGGCAACAGGCAGCCACAACAATACCTGTCTAATGTGAGAGGTCAGGGCCTTAATAAGACAATTAAGGCTGAGTCAGGATTGATAGGATTAAGTGAACTAAAGACTTAATCAAAATGGAACATGCTAAACTAAACGGACTGGTGGGGTTAGGTTAGGAAACACTTAACCAACTTAGCATGTTGGCTAGAGATAGAAAACCTAGTAACGAGGGGACCCTTTTCAGCAGTAACCCTAAAAGGTGTATCAGGATACCCTGAAACTAGGCAGGGTGGGGCACGATTACTGGGCTGATTGTAAGAGGTCAAAGCGACGGCGGTGGTGTTGCAGTGTAGGTTCTAACGGAGTGCGGGCGTGCACACACTCCGGTGCAGAAAAATAAGGCACTGGACACCAGTAGCATACCTGTGCATTCTAAGGTTGTGTCGGGCCGCCACTATGGGACTTGATACACCCCATGGTGGGACCAGCATAGGTAACTACAACATCGGGGGCCGTAAGACACATGTAACTATGCGAGTAGGAGCCGATCATCATAGAATGGATCACATCACCCTGATTATGGGGTGCAAATTGGAAACCAGTTTATATGGGTTTAGAGATTAACATGGGGTACGATAGTATATTCGACCCTAGACAACTTAACCAAGTTTATAGTGCATGCCCACTTCTTGTTTATACTTATCATACCCAGTTCTTTATTCATAGACAAAATAGTACTAGACTTACTCAGGCTTTATGTCTGACTCTACTTTTCTTTCGTCTTCTTTCTTCCGTTCCCCCCCCCCCCAGGTCCTCAGGGAGGGAACACAGCAGCTTGATCAGCCTTGACATCCAGCTTGAAGTAGAGAAATGTATTGCTTGGACTTTCCTGTTTTGAACTATGGCTTTGGACAATCCACTATGGGGCTTTTGCAGTTTATCTATGTTTTTTTTATGCTTCTTTAAATAATGTACTCATGACAGATTATGAAAGTGTTATGTTATGTTTTGGAAAGGATGTTGTTGTAACACGTATTTGACTTTATGAAATAAAAGTTTGTTGTTCTTCCGCTGTTTACAAATATGTGTTCTTATATCTGTCTTGTATATCTGTGACTTGTACTTATAAACCTCCACCAAAATTAGGGCATTCCCTTTGAGAGTGACCCTAACGGAGGTGGGGTGTTTCAGCGCTGTAGTTTCAAAAATTGAATTCAAACTTTGTCGGACTGTACCGGGTGCAAAACAATCCGGATTTTAGTAAAACCAAAAATATTTAAATCTGTTAGTGAATACCTTTCTAATGAATCCGACCAATCGAAATTTGATAGCGGGAATCAAAAGATATGTCCAGTTGAAAATTCTGAATAGTCGCTATGGAATTCAGGCCCTTAAAAATGGACATTTTGCAAACGATCTCGGATTTCGACGAAACTACTTTTGTTGGATCCGTGATGTCAAATTATTGCTAGGTTTCAAATTTCATAATGTTTCGAATCAATATGTGAGCGTGGCAAAGGAAAACGCGTTTGACCAGTTTCAGTTGATTTTAATCGACTGGAAAATGACCATTTTTCAAACGATCTCAGAATTCGACGAAACTAGTTTTGTTAGGACCGTATCGTCAATACGAAGCTAGAAAATATTTTTCTGGAATTTTTCTAGTTAGTATGTGACCCCGGTAATTTGAAATGCGCGTTCAAATTCAATATATAGAGTTAAATGTATATTTGAAGAAAACTGATTGAAACGATCAAATCAGCTTACGATACATATCCCAATGTGTTCGGAATGGGGGTGAAACGCTATGGACGACAGGCGGTGGGTCCCGTTTCGAGTCCGAAATTTTAGTGATGCTTTTTGCATTTAAAATTAAAATAAATATATATATTCCTCTTTCTTTCTTCCTTCAGTCAAAAAAATATTAGGTCAAATAAAAAAAAAACCCTTGCTGCCTTCCCGCTCGTCGCCCACCACCGGAGCGCCGCTCACCCCGTCTCACCTCCGCCTCCCGATCCTCCTTCTTCCCACCGCCTCTCCTCCTCTCTCGCGTGGAACCCCAGACCCGCGCCCACATCGAAGGACCCTCCGCCGAGACCAACGACCACCGCCCTCCTCCACAAGCCCCCCCACCACCAGCGCATAACCCCCCCCCCCCCTCCTCGATCCGTGAACCGAAAGCACCCCCTTTTCAGGCGACAGCAAAGGTAAAGTTTAATTATTTTATTTTGTTTATTCCAGTTTCTTTTGATTAATTATTTTATATAAAACTGAAAAATTAAGTGATGATTTTTAACATCGAAAAGTGATGATTTTTAACATCGAAAAAGTTTGATTTTTAATGAAAGAAAATATAATTCATTATAGAAAAGGTAAATATAATTCATTATAGAAAAAGTAAATATACTTTGTTATAGAAAAGGAAAATGTACTTTGTTTCGAAAATGTTGTTTTTATAATATAAACAACTTTGTTTTAAAAATATAAATGGTTTTGTTTTTAAATAAATAACATAGTTGTAAAAAAAAGTAAAAATCAGATTTTTATATATTGAAAGTCGAAGTAAAAATCAGATTTTTCTATATTGAAAGTCGAAGTAAAAATCATATTTTTCTATATTGAAAGTCGAAGTAAAAATCAGATATTTCTATATTGAAAGTCGAAGTCAAAATTTGATTTTTATATATTGAATAGCATAATAAAAATTCGATTTTTATATATTGAATAGTGAAGTAAAAATTCGATTTTTCTATATATGTAGTGAATACGGGCAACGAAAGCGACAAAGGCGAGAACGGTGAAGATTTATGCAAAGAAGAGTCGTGGGATTGAATTAGCTATTCGGTGAGAATTTCTCACTCTTCAATTTCTTTTTCTAGCTATATATATATGTGTTGAAATAAAAGTGAATTGCTATATATATAATATATATATATATATATATATACGCCCCCTCGTCCACAAACCATGGACGATATTTATTGATTGAAATTGTTGTGAAAATTGATTGATAGCGAATGATTGTTTGGGATTGTTTGTGGTTGATGTTGGTTGATTGTGGTTGAAAAATACCCATTTGTGGTTGAGAAATATTTGGTTGAAACCACATAGGATTAGTTTGTGGAAATGAAATAAATATATACATGCCGCCTGCGTGCGAACTAGATGCATGATTCCCATTGTCAAAAACCGCGAAGTTTTAAGGTAGAGCGAGGAGCCGTACTAGGGACGGTCCCGGTTTTAACTACCCTGCCGTTATGCTGCCGAAATTTTGAATAATATTCATGTGTTTGAATTATATTCATTTGCTTAAACTATATTTATTCATTGAATAGAAAACCTTCATGTGTTGAATTGATATTCATTCGTTGATTAGAAATTCATGTGTTGAATGGTATTCGCGTTTTAAATATAAAAATCACATTTTTATCTATATATAGAAACTATAGAAAACCTTCATGTGTTGAATTGATATTCATTCGTTGATTAGAAATTCATGTGTTGAATGGTATTCGCGTTTTAAATATAAAAATCACATTTTTATCTATATATAGAAACTATAGAAAACCTTCATGTGTTGAATTGATATTCATTCGTTGATTAGAAATTCATGTGTTGAATGGTATTCATATTTTGAAATAAATTGTTTGATAATAAAAATCACCTTTTATCGACTATATGAACTGTGTAAAATAATCTCGTTTTGAAAGAAATTGTTTTATAAGAAAAATCCTATTTTTGTAACCTATATGAACTATATAGAAAAATAGTGTTTTGAAATGAATTGTTTTACAATAAAAATCACATTTTTATTGTATGCATGAATCGTTGAAATGTGAAGTGTTAAAAATAGCCACTTGTTCAAAATAAACATATATGAGTTGAAATATTCATTAATTAGCTAATGAAATGATTTGCACCTATGTATGTAACATTAGAATGAATGGTGTTTTTAAACCCAATAGAAATCAAATATGAAGTTGAATAGAAAATGATAAATGGTAAGGACTGTATATACATGTACATGCATATTCATTGAACAGGTTATAGCAAAGGGGCTAGAGAAGAGGAATAAAATTTTGTGCCCGACAAATAGGTACACATTTACTGTTTTGTTTGGGTGATGATTTTATGAGCCTGTTGGCTAGCCGCTTGGCTTTTTCTTTTTCTTTTTGAGATTAGAAGGACCGGGAAAGCTATTTGCGATTTCTCGATGCTCCCGGTGCAGGGGAGGTTATGGCGAAATTTTCCAAAATTTTAAGGCGTTAGTGAAATATTTGAAGTGAAAACGATATTGAAATCATTGAATGAACTATATTTATATAAATATATAAATATAAATAAAATTAAAACGAAACATGGCCGTGCAGTTCGCATTTTGAAACCGTGATTTCAAACAACTAG
Source organism: Allium sativum (assembly GCA_030737875.1). Taxonomy (NCBI): domain Eukaryota; kingdom Viridiplantae; phylum Streptophyta; class Magnoliopsida; order Asparagales; family Amaryllidaceae; genus Allium; species Allium sativum. The sequence goes on along the minus strand of CM060910.1, from coordinate 193,157,772 downwards.
TGCGGGAAATCCGACCATTGGATTTTCCCGAAACCTCAACCGTCGGGTTCGCCTTGGAATAATCTTTCCAACGGCACCAACCTTGTAAAAATCCAACGGTTGGATTGTCTGGAATGTTTAATTCAAATCTGATCAAAAACAGCGCCAGAAGCGATTATATTTATATATATATAAATATAATTATATATTTAATCGAATAACGACGCTACAGTTCGTATTTTGAAATCGAAACTTCAAACGACTGTACCGGGAGATCCGACCGTCGGATTTTCCCGAAACTGGAACCGTTGGATTCGTTTTGAAAAGACCTTTCTAATGATGTAAATTTTGTGAAGATCCAACGGTTAGATTTTCAGATATGTGTAAATCAAATCTGAAGAAAAACAGCGCCACGGCCGCTTTATGGCCCGAAGCGTCGTTTTGAATAAATTAGCTATTTGAAAATAAATAAAAATAGCGATAAATAGTTATAAAATATCATAAGCGATATGAAACGGAAATAAACTGAATTTGCTCGATTTATGTGGCTTTTGATGGTTGAATGTGTTTGGTGTGAAAATTACATTAAAGAACACAATTGGTGTTGTCGAATAATTTAACCATTGAAATAAATTGATTTGAAATTCTAAATATACGTGAATTATTTGAAAAGGCGGAGTTAATTCCCATTTCGAATAATTGACCGACGATTGAAATTCGAAGATGAAGACGATGGTCGAAGATCGGAGATCTTCACCTCGTTTGGATGGCAACCGAGGTCCTGATTGGGAGGCATCCCGAAATATGGATAATGAGTGGTGATCGTCCAGACGTACGTGGTGATCGAAGGGTTTGCGAGGTATTTAGTGCCTCCGGTTTCGTTCAGACCCAGAACGGACTTGTAAATGGACTGTGTGTCTGACATTGGAGTTTATTCTGTGTTGATTGATTTCTGTTAAATATACATCTGTTTGGCGGCGGAGAATTTATTCTTTTTCTTAACGCCCTTCTCTGAGACGCACGAGCTCAGAGGTTGTATATCGATGGACATCAGTCGCATGGCATGAATTGCCTGTGTGGCATGCTAAGATGTAGTGATCAGGGCTTATGTTGAAAAGCAAAGTCTTGTGGTGATGATCAAAGCACCGCCTGTGTGGCGTAGCTTTGTGTATAACGTGAATTCGAGAGCCTCACACCCCGGTATGAACCTAAAACGGGAGAGGACATCAGGGAGGGCCTGCGTTTCTTTCTAGCTAGGGTGGTGTCAGTGACCTACCAGCCCTGACATTTATATACTTTTCACCTATGTGGTTGTTGCTGTTGCGAGGCGCCTCGGTTTGATCGGGCAATTCGGGTCCGATGGAGTCATTCGTTGGCTCACTTACACCCAAAAGGGTGGGGAAACGCAGTGTTCAGGAATTTTAATCCACATCGGTGGACCGGGCCTGACGATCCAAAGGCTTGACTGAGTACTTGCCTGAGGGACGGGCTAGAGCGTCTCAAATTCGGTAAGGACTATCTTTTGCCTTGGTTCATGACGGAGATCCAATTTCCAAATACGTGACTGTGCGGTTTTGATTGTATATCTATATATATGGCGACATAGTGGTATGGGGCATTAATGTCGTCTATGATTGATAGTTATGATTTGAAACAGTTTTCAAGACATATAAACACTAGCAATAATATCAAATGCCTTTGTTTTATTCGTATCAATCATATTTTGGCCATTATAAGGTAAAACTCTATCCTCCGGTTTGCGTTGCTTTGTGTGATGGGAACTGAGTCTTATAATGGCTTCATTTTTATAAAAAGCATAGCGATGTTTAAAAGAAAGATTTGTTTTAAGGCACTGGCAATCCGATGGAGTAAACCCGTTCCACGAAAGTGGCGTGGTCCTGTGATTAGCCAAATTATATATGTGTTGAGTAGATTTCTCATACCAGTCCCATGACTGACTCGTAGTTTGTTTCACTCTCAAACTCGGGTGCCCCTTTTTCTACACGGGCAGCCTGGTATTCAGGTTTAGCTGGTTCTTTCTGGATAGCTGGAGCTGAAGATGGATTCTATCATTTATCTCTTTTTATGCTGTTCAGCTCCTATTGTACATATTTTGTTTATTTCCGCTGTAGACATTTATGTATAGCTGAACTGTATTTGTACTAAGTAAGATCCTGTATACTGTGTAACTCTGATGATTACTTTTATCCAGTATATTCTATTGTTCATTATCTGGTGTATTTATTTAATTTTGTTCTGCTATTATCTGTTTCTGTGTTATATTCCAAAGATAGCCCTTGTTTCCGTCTGAACGGGATTTCGGGTCGTCTCAACGTGGTATCAGAGCTTGGTTAAGCTTAGTTCTGGAATATAACATTTGAACGAACTCGTCAGAAATAGAACCAGTAGTGTTCTAGGACGGGTAACTCTATACAGATAGGATCAGCAATATCCTAGTATGAGTAACGCAGAATGAAATTACACCTCGATAGGCACATTTACACTTGAAGTATTTGTCTCTATATTTTAAACTACCTTTTCTGTGACCTGACACTTGATCTGCCATTTGCAGAAGTACTAGAAAAATGAGTGCCAGAAACAGAAGGAATACAAAACCCGATCTAGAGGCTCTATTAAAGAGATATCGAAATCTGAACGGAGCACAGTTTTCTGGCAATGAATCCATAATTCAAACTCAAGCTTGGATGAGTTCTGTCGAAAGAATATTTGAGCGTATCAAGTTGAGGGATGACCAGAAACGGTTAGTAGCATCTTGGGCGCTCAAAGAAGAAGCTTTAATCTGGTGGGAATCAATCATCAAAGATAATCCAGAAGGTGATATCACCTGGGATAGATTCAAAGTGATTTTCCTAGAAAGATTTACTCCTCCCGAAGCAACCGAGAGATTATGTGATGAATTTTCTTATCTAATACAAGGTGACATGACCATTCCCGAATATCATAAGAAATTCAACGAACTTGCTCACTTTGCTCCTCATCTAATTCAAAATCCGAAGAGGAAAAATATGAGATTTATTCACGGGCTTCAAAGGAAATACCAGAATAAAGTGTTGGGGCATGTGAAGCTTCCTTTTTCTGAAATGATATATATGGCCTATCAGTATGAAGATCTCCATAAGAAAGGAATGTTGTGCGACGAAGAAGAAGTCTGTTCTAGTGACAAAACAGAGTCAGAAACTGATATTCCGGAAGCCAGTAAGAGGTCTGAGGTCAATAAGAGGCCCAGTGCCAAGAGAAAAAGGGCTGAATCTGGGAACGAACGAATAATGACCGCCACGTGCTCAAGCTGCAATAGGAAAGGGCATTTGACGATAAGTTGCAAATCTTGGAACAAACGAAGAAAAAGTGGATCTAAGCCCACTAAGAAACAAAAGAACCCACATGGCGAAAGGAGATGCCATAAGTGCCGCCAGGCAGGACATATTGCACGGGAGTGCCAACTCTCAAAGAAATCTGAAACCGTATGTATAAATGAAGTAGCAGAAACTTCCGAGCCCTCAGCTAGTCAAGAAAGGGCCGATGTTTTAGAAGGCACGCTTACTGTCAAAAACATTCCAGTCAAAGTACTGTTTGACACAGGCGCGTCACGAAGTTTCATTGCCAAAGGTGCAGTCAAGAAGTTGGATTTGAATTTGAAGAAGCTCAAAGAGCCAATGACTGTCCGAAATCCAGTTGGAGGTTCCATCAATCTCAGTTGGGTTTGTGCAGTACCCGTCTCTTTTTCTTGCTATAAATTCCCTATTATCTCTATCATCATGAATTTTGATGAATTCGATCTTATTTTGGGATTGGATTGGTTAACCAAATATGAAGCAGAGGTTAGATGCACCGAGAGAGTTGTTAGAGCTAAGATTAAATCCGGGAGTTATATAACCATACCGTGTGAAGGTCAGAATGCTAATAGAAAATACTTCTGGGCAGCTCTAAATGTTTCTCCAGACCAAATAGAAAATGTCCCTGAAATCACAGTGAATATTCCCGATCTAGGAAAAGATATTTCTGTCGTCAAAAATTATGCGGATGTGTTTGAAGAAGTTGTTCGCTTACCTCCGCAAAGGGAAATAGATTTCAAGATTGCTTTGATTCCCAATGCAAGGCCGGTAGTTCACGCTATTCGAAGAATATCCTTGAAAGAGAAGGAGGAATTAGACAATCAAACACGACAGCTGGTATGGAAAGGTCTGATCAGGCCTAGTTTCTCTGATTGGGGTGCAGCAGTGGTGTTTGTCCCAAAATCTGACGGTACTCTACGGCTATGCGTGGACTATCGTGATCTGAACAAACAGACAATAAAGAACAAATATCCATTGCCGCGAATAGATGATTTGTTAGATCGATTAAATGGAGCACAAGTATTTTCAAGAATGGACCTAGCTACAGGTTTCCATCAACTTCGAATTGCCGAAGAGTGTGTTCCGATGACAGCATTCAGAGGCCCCGACTTATTCTACGAGTGGTTAGTAATGCCGTTCGGCTTATGTAACGCTCCCGCTTACTTCGTCGATCTAATGAACAGAGTATTCAGAGGAGTATTGAATAAATTTGTTCTGGTTTTTATTGATGATATTCTAATCTTCTCTAAATCAAAGGCCAAACATGAAAAGCATCTGGAGCAAGTGTTAGAAATTCTCAGACGGAATGTATTAAAAGCCAAATTTTCCAAGTGTATCTTCTGGCAAGATGAAGTAAAATTTCTGGGCCACGTTGTATCGAAAGAAGGAATTGCTGTGGGTCCAAGCAAAATCATGGCCATTCAGAATTGGAAACAGCCCAGTACTCCCACTGAAGTCCGCAGTTTTCTCGGATTGGCTAGCTATTGCCGGAAATTCGTTAAAAACTTTTCAAAGATATCTGGCCACTTAACGAAGCTTACAAAGAAGCATTCTAAGTTCAAATGGACTCCAGAAAGTGAGGAAGCTTTCGAAGAGCTAAAGTTAAGATTAACGACAGCTCCAGTGTTAACCATCATCGATGGCAACCAAGATTTAAAAGTATGGACTGATGCTTCTAGAGAAGGCCTTGGCGCAGTGTTAATGCAAAGAGGTCAAGTAATTGCTTATGCTAGCCGTCAACTGAAGCCGCACGAGAAAAACTATGTAACTCATGATCTTGAGTTATTGGCTATCATATTCTCTTTGAAAATCTGGAGACACTATCTTTTGGGCGAGAGATTTGAACTGTTTACAGATCACCAGTCGTTAAAGTATCTGTTCACTCAGAAGGACTTGAACTTGAGGCAGCAACGTTGGCTGGAGTTTCTTGCAGCATATGACTTTGAAATTATATATACTCCAGGAAAAGCCAATGTCATGGCTGATGCGTTAAGCAGAAAGAATGTAATGATCGCCAGCTTTATTATCACGACATCCTTGATTGACAAAATATCTATTCTTCAGAAGGAGGATAACTTTATTAAAGATATGATCAAAAGGATTCAGAAAGGCGAACACTCGTGTTTCCAAATAGATAACGACGAGACCTTGAGGTTAAAAGGAAGGATTTGTATTCCTGACATTCCTGAGCTAAAAAGGGAAGTGTTAGACGAGTATCACAAGTCCAAGCTGAGTATCCATCCTGGTGTGGCCAAAATGTATAACGATCTCAAAAGAACATTCTGGTGGAAGGCTATGAAAAGAGATGTTTCAATATACGTTAGCCGATGCCCTACTTGCCAGCTAGTCAAGAGTGACCAACAGAAATTGGCTGGATTATTACAACCGCTAGAAGTTCCTGGCTGGAAGTGGGAACATATTTCTATGGATTTCATTGATGGTTTGTCCAGAACCAGAAAAGGGGAATGACAGTATTTGGGTGATCGTAGATCGCTTCACGAAGACCGCCCATTTTATACCTGTCAGATCAAACAGAACTGCTCAGAGTCTGGCACAGATATACTTCAGGGAAATAGTTAGACTACATGGAGAGCCGCTCAGTATAGTAAGTGATAGAGATACAATATTCACTAGTAAATTCTGGGAGGCATTTCAAGTCGAGCTGGGAACAAAGTTAAACTTGAGCACCGCTTATCATCCTCAGACAGACGGTCAGACTGAGAGGGTGAATCGCATTTTAGAAGATCTATTGCGGGCTTGTGTTCTAGATTTCGGTGGATCATGGGAAGACCATCTGCATTTGGCTGAATTCTCTTATAACAACAGCTACCAGGCGAGTCTGGCAATGTCGCCATTCGAAGCATTGTACGGTAGACCGTGCCGATCTCCTGCTTGTTGGGTCGAACCCGGTAATAGACTGGTGTTGGGTCCAGATATGATCCGAGAAGCTGCCGACAAAGTCGATTTTATTAAGAAGCGATTACTCGCCGCTTAAAGCCGACAAAAGAGCTATGCCGATAGAAGAAGAAGAGATATATCCTTTGAAGTTGGCGACTATGTATATTTGAAAGTATCGCCGATGAGAGGAGTTATCCGGTTCGGTAAAACAGGAAAGTTAGCGCCCAAATTTATTGGTCCGTTTCCTATTCTGGAACGGATTGGAACGCTCGCTTATAGGGTCAAACTGCCTAATTGGTTGCCTGAAATTCATGATGTATTTCACATATCTCAACTTCGAAAGCACGTTCATGATCCAGACTTGATCGTGGAAGAAGCAGCTCAGCATGACATTGAAATAACCCCAGAATTAGCTGTGAGAAGAGAGCCGCTAAAGATAATAGGCAAAGAAACCAAAGAGCTGAGGAACAAGAAAGTTCACTTAGTCCAAGTGCAATGGAGTGGAGATCCACGAGATTGTACTTGGGAAACTGAGGAGAGCATTCAGAAATCTTATCCCAGATGCCGAGTAGATATCTCTGATTGACTCCGGTGCAAGGTACATTTACCCTACTTTGCACTACCATTCAATTCTCTACTCTATTGTTATTTTCTTTTCATAGATGTGCACTTTTAAATTATATAGTCTGAAAGATTTTTAAGGGGTATAGGATTTGATTAGTATATTTTTGAAGGTTAAAAACAATTTGATTGGTTGTTGTGTTGTGTGATTGTAGATTTATCAAACCACTTTCGACTTTGTTCCTTTTCGGGGACGAAAAGTTTTAAGTGGGGGAGATTGTAACGACCCAGAAAATCTGAACCAATTAAAATTTTTTAAATTGGCTAAAATAATGGATTTTAAATATTTAAAATAAATATTTTAAATAATGGTGATGAAAACTGAGTTTGAATCGACAATTGAAAACGAATATAATTAATTATAATTATAAACAAGGCCTGAAATGGCGCTGTAGTTTCAAAAATTGAATTCAAACTTTGTCGGACTGTACCGGGTGCAAAACAATCCGAATTTTAGTAAACCCAAAAATATTTAAATCTGTTAGTGAATACCTTTTTAATGAATCCGACCAATCGAAATTTGATAGCGGGAATCAAAAGATATGTCCAGTTGAAAATTCTGAATAGTCGCTATGGAATTCAGGCCCTTAAAAATGGACATTTTGCAAACGACCTCGGATTTCGACGAAACCACTTTTGTTGGATCCGTGATGTCAAATTATTGCTAGGTTTCAAATTTCATAATGTTTCGAATCAATATGTGAGCGTGGCAAAGGAAAACGCGTTTGACCAGTTTCAGTTGATTTTAATCGACTGGAAAATGGCCATTTTTCAAACGATCTCAGAATTCGATGAAACTAGTTTTGTTAGGACCGTATCGTCAATACGAAGCTAGAAAATATTTTTCTGGAATTTTTCTAGTTAGTATGTGACCCTGGTAATTTGAAATGCGCGTTCAAATTCAGTATATAGAGTTAAATGTATATTTGAAGAAAACTGATTGAAACGATCAAATCAGCTTACGATACATATCCCAATGTGTTCGGAATGAGGGTGAAACGCTATGGACGACAGGCGGTGGGTCCCGTTTCGAGTTCGAAATTTTAGTGATGCTTTTTGCATTTAAAATTAAAATAAATATATATATATTCCTCTTTCTTTCTTCCTTCAGTCAAAAAAAATTAGGTCAAAAAAAAAAACCCCTCGCTGCCTTCCCGCTCGTCGCCCACCACCGGAGCGCCGCCCACCCCGTCTCACCTCCGCCTTCCGATCCTCCTCCTTCTTCCCACCGCCTCTCCTCCTCTCTCGCGTGGAACCCCAGACCCGCGCCCACATCGAAGGACCCTCCGTCGAGACCAACGACCACCGCCCTCCTCCACAAGCCCCGCCACCACCAGCGCATAAACCCCCCCTTCCTCGATCCGTGAACCAAAAGCACCCCCCCTTCAGGCGACAGCAAAGGTAAAGTTTAATTATTTTATTTTGTTTATTCCAGTTTCTTTTGATTAATTATTTTATATAAAACTGAAAAATTAAGTGATGATTTTTAACATCGAAAAGTGATGATTTTTAACATCGAAAAAGTTTGATTTTTAATGAAAGAAAATATAATTCATTATAGAAAAGGTAAATATAATTCATTATAGAAAAAGTAAATATACTTTGTTATAGAAAAGGAAAATGTACTTTGTTTCGAAAATGTTGTTTTTATAATATAAACAACTTTGTTTTAAAAATATAAATGGTTTTGTTTTTAAATAAATAACATAGTTGTAAAAAAAAAGTAAAATTCATATTTTTATATATTGAAAGTCGAAGTAAAAATCAGATTTTTCTATATTGAAAGTCGAAGTAAAAATCAGATTTTTCTATATTGAAAGTCGAAGTAAAAATCAGATATTTCTATATTGAAAGTCGAAGTCAAAATTTGATTTTTATATATTGAATAGCATAATAAAAATTCGATTTTTATATATTGAATAGTGAAGTAAAAATTCGATTTTTTTATATATGTAGTGAATACGGGCAACGAAAGCGACAAAGGCGAGAACGGTGAAGATTTATGCAAAGAAGAGTCGTGGGATTGAATTAGCTATTCGGTGAGAATTTCTCACTCTTCAATTTCTTTTTCTAGCTATATATATATATGTGTTGAAATAAAAGTGAATTGCTATATAACATATATATATATATATATATATATACGCCCCCTCGTCCACAAACCATGGGCGATATTTATTGATTGAAATTGTTGTGAAAATTGATTGATAGCGAATGATTATTTGGGATTGTTTGTGGCTGATGTTGGTTGATTGTGGTTGAAAAATATCCATTTGTGGTTGAGAAATATTTGGTTGAAACCATATAGGATTAGTTTGTGGAAATGAAATAAATATATACATGCCGCCTGCGTGCGAACTAGATGCATGATTCACAATGTCAAAAACCGCGAAGTTTTAAGGTAGAGCGAGGAGCCGTACTAGGGACGGTCCCGGTTTTAACTACCTTGCCGTTATGCTGCCGAAATTTTGAATAATATTCATGTGTTTGAATTATTTTCATTTGCTTAAACTATATTTATTCATTGAATAGAAAACCTTCATGTGTTGAACTGATATTCATTTGTTGATTAGAAATTCATGTGTTGAATGGTATTCGCGTTTTAAATATAAAAATCACATATTTATCTATATATAGAAACTATAGAAAACCTTCATGTGTTGAATTGATATTCATTCGTTGATTAGAAATTCATGTGTTGAATGGTATTCGCGTTTTAAATATAAAAATCACATTTTTATCTATATATAGAAACTATAGAAAACCTTCATGTGTTGAATTGATATTCATTCGTTGATTAGAAATTCATGTGTTGAATGGTATTCATATTTTGAAATAAATTGTTTGATAATAAAAATCACCTTTTATCGACTATATGAACTGTGTAAAATAATCTCGTTTTGAAAGAAATTGTTTTATAAGAAAAATCCTATTTTTGTCACCTATATGAACTATATAGAAAAATAGTGTTTTCAAATGAATTGTTTTACAATAAAAATCACATTTTTATTGTATGCATGAATCGTTGAAATGTGAAGTGTTAAAAATAGCCACTTGTTCAAAATAAACATATATGAGTTGAAATATTCATTAATTAGCTAATGAAATGATTTGCACCTATGTATGTAACATTAGAATGAATGGTGTTTTTAAATCCAATAGAAATCAAATATGAAGTTGAATAGAAAATGATAAATGGTAAGGACTGTATATACATGTACATGCATATTCAATGAACAGGTTATAGCAAAGGGGCTAGAGAAGAGGAATAAAATTTTGTGCCCGACAAATAGGTACACATTTACTGTTTTGTTTGGGTGATGATTTTATGAGCCTGTTGGCTAGCCGCTTGGCTTTTTCTTTTTCTTTTTGAGATTAAAAGGACCAGGAAAGCTATTTGCGATTTCCCGATGCTCCCGGTGCTGGGGAGGTTATGGCGAAATTTTCCAAAATTTTAAGGCGTTAGTGAAATATTTGAAGTGAAAACGATATTGAAATCATTGAATGAACTATATTTATATAAATATATAAATATAAATAAAATTAAAACGAAACGTGGCCGCGCAGTTCACATTTTGAAACCGTGATTTCAAACAACTAGTGCGGGAAATCCGACCATTGGATTTTCCCGAAACCTCAACCGTCGGGTTCGCCTTGGAATAATCTTTCCAACGTCACCAACCTTGTAAAAATCCAACGGTTGGATTGTCTGGAATGTTTAATTCAAATCTGATGAAAAACAGCGCCAGAAGCGATTATATTTATATATATATAAATATAATTATATATTTAATCGAATAACGACGCTGCAGTTCGTATTTTGAAATCGAAACTTCAAACGACTGTACCGGGAGATCCGCCCGTCGGATTTTCCCGAAACTGGAACCGTTGGATTCGTTTTGAAAAGACCTTTCTAATGATGTAAATTTTGTGAAGATCCAACGGTTAGATTTTCAGATATGTGTAAATCAAATCTGAAGAAAAACAGCGCCACGGCCGCTTTATGGCCCGAAGCGTCGTTTTGAATAAATTAGCTATTTGAAAATAAATAAAAATAGCGATAAATAGTTATAAAATATCATAAGCGATATGGAATGGAAATAAACTGAATTTGCTCGATTTATGTGGCTTTTGATGGTTGAATGTGTTTGGTGTGAAAATTACATTAAAGAACACAATTGGTGTTGTCGAATAATTTAACCATTGAAATAAATTGATTTGAAATTCTAAATATACGTGAATTATTTGAAAAGGCCGAGTTAATTCTCATTTCGAATAATTGACCGACGATTGAAATTCGAAGATGAAGACGATGGTCGAAGATCGGAGATCTTCACCTCGTTTGGATGGTAACCGAGGTCCTGATTGGGAGGCATCCCGAAATATGGATAATGAGTGGTGATCGTCCAGACGCACGTGGTGATCGAAGGGTTTGCGAGGTATTTAGTGCCTCCGGTTTCGTTCAGACCCAGAACGGACTTGTAAATGGATTGTGTGTCTGACATTGGAGTTTATTCTGTGTTGATTGATTTTTGTTAAATATACATCTGTTTGGCGGCGGAGAATTTATTCTTTTGCTTAACGCCCTTCTCTGAGACGCACGAGCTCAGAGGTTGTATATCGATGGACATCAGTCGCATGGCATGAATTGCCTGTGTGGCATGCTAAGATGTAGTGATCAGGGCTTCTGTTGAAAAGCAAAGTCTTGTGGTGATGATCAAAGCACCGCCTGTGTGGCGTAGCTTTGTGTATAACGTGAATTCGCGAGCCTCACACCCCGGTATGAACCTAAAACGGGAGAGGACATCAGGGAGGGCCTGCGTTTCTTTCTAGCTAGGGTGGTGTCAGTGGCCTACCAGCCCTGACATTTATATACTTTTCACCTATGTGGTTGTTGCTGTTGCGAGGCGCCTCGGTTTGATCGGGCAATTCGGGTCCGATGGAGTCATTCGTTGGCTCACTTACACCCCAAAGGGTGAGGAAACGCAGTGTTCAGGAATTTTAATCCACATCGGTGGACCGGCCCTGACGATCCAAAGGCTTGACTGAGTACTTGCCTGAGGGGCGGGCTAGAGCGTCTCGAATTCGGTAAGGACTATCTTTTGCCTTAGTTCATGACGGAGATCCAATTTCCAAATACGTGACTGTGCGGTTTTGATTGTATATCTATATATATGGCGACATAGTGGTATGGGGCATTAATGCCGTCTATGATTGATAGTTATTATTTGAAACAGTTTTCAAGACATATAAACACTAGCAATAATATCAAATGCCTTTTTTTTATTCGTATCAATCATATTTTGGCCATTATAAGGTAAAACTCTATCCTTCGGTTTGCGTTGCATTATGTGATGGGAACTGAGTCTTATAATGGCTTCATTTTTATAAAAAGCATAGCGATGTTTAAAAGAAAGATTTGTTTTAAGGCACTGGCAATCCGATGGAGTAAACCCATTCCACGAAAGTGGTGTGGTCCTGTGATTAGCCAAATTATATATGTGTTGAGTAGATTTCTCATACCAGTCCCATGACTGACTCGTAGTTTGTTTCACTCTCAAACTCGGGTGCCCCTTTTTCTACACGGGCAGCCTGGTATCCAGGTTTAGCTGGTTCTTTCTGGATAGCTGGAGCTGAAGATGGATTCTATCATTTATCTCTTTTTATGCTGTTCAGCTCCTATTGTACATATTTTGTTTATTTCCGCTGTAGACATTTATGTATAGCTGAACTGTATTTGTACTAAGTAAGATCCTGTATACTGTGTAACTCTGATGATTACTTTTATCCAGTATATTCTATTGTTCATTATCTGGTGTATTTATTTAATTTTGTTCTGCTATTATCTGTTTCTGTGTTATATTCCAAAGATAGCCCTTGTTTCCGTTTGAACGGGATTTCGGGTCGTCTCAATCTTCCATATTATTAATCGTCTCTAGTATTTTTAATCTTATATACTTAAGGTCCGCTGCTTTTAATATCTAAAATTAGTTATAAGCGTGTTTGATGACGTTTATAATTGATTTTGGACCTTTAAAAATAGTGGGTCTTCACAGACCTACTATAATCCCTTGACTATTTATTCTTCCCTCATCTTTAGTTGAACAGTTGCATTTCGAGTTATTATGCGTCATCATACATGTTGTTATTGACTTGCACTAGACTCATCCGTTTGTGTTAGTGCTTGTGTCAAACCGAGTTGTTTCAGGTTCATTTACTGTTGATTCGTGGTTGCTGGGTATAGCTTGGACTACCTTTGAAGACTTTGTATAGTTGTTCATTAGTATTCTCGTGTTGATGTATAATTGTTCCTTTTGACATTGTTGTATTCGTGTTGTATAATCATTTGAGATGTTGCACGTGTATATGTATTTAGTGATTGTATCAATATGTATTTGTTCTGTGTCTGTGATTTATGTTGTTTTGTATATTGTTCTGAAACGATCCTTAACCATCGTGACTTCTTATTAGAAGTATTGATTTTTTTTCAATCCTCTTGAGCAAAGAAAAGAAAAATTCATACATCCAATCGATGCATTCAATACCCGTCTAATATGAAATCACAGATGGTCACCCCTAACCAACCATATTTTCCGCTCTAGCAGATGGCATTACTTGTTAATGCTCTTTATTAGGGTGGGTCTCGAGGTAGGGGTGTCACGCTTTCTATCATTAGAAAGATTATTATCTTGTCCTTCTTTGAATAAATTTATGTATTAACATTGAAATTTTTTAACACTAACATAAACAGGCTTGCAGGAAAAAATAAACCAAAGAGCATTTTTAGAGTTTGTACTAAAGAGCAAATGCTTCTTTCACACAAGGGAAGGGGGCTAAATGTTAACGAAAATATGGTTTGTTCGAAAGTAGAGGATAGAATGCTGAAACAAAGGAAAAAGACTATAGTGAAGGCAAGGAAGAGCAAGATAGCGTGGTGATTCAACCGAAAGCAAAAACCTCCTGTAAAAACACAAGTGTTTCATACAACATCCAGAAGTCCCTTTCTTGTTACGCAAAGGCAACGACAAATGAATAATGCTTCCATTCCGACAAAGAAAGTTCTCTTTTAGAAGGTTTCGAAAGGATCCTTTGGCAGAAGAAGTATGTCCGAATCCGGAAAAGCTATTACGTCCAATGGGAAGGCTCACCATAACAAAGGGAATGGTTTTCGGGACCATTGTCATCATAAGCTCGGAGTCAGCATAAATGTACGCCTTCCACAAAACATGGACCCGCTTTCGGAAAGGTGCCATTGGAAAGCTTTACCGACATAAGCCTACCAATAACAAAAGTTTTCTTATAACAACCTCAAGTGTCTCTTCAGAAAGTGCTCGGATGAAGCCCCTGAACCGAAAGGAAGTCAACCCGCATCTATAAATAGGACCCCAGGGGTTCAAGATCGGTACCATGAGTTCATTCTCAAATTTGTGAAACTGAATTTCGAGGGGAAACACTAATTTTCAAATCGAATTGGGGATAAATTTCTTTCCTGTGATTTTATTTCGTACATTAAGAAAATTGATTTTTTGTAGTGCACAAAAAACACCGCCGAGCATTTTTGGTAGCTTTTTGATAATCGTTATGAGAAAACATGCTGCTAAAAATCATCGAGTATTAATTGCATATTTTTCAACGCAACTGTAAATACTTTTATTGTAACGTTTTCCAAACGCCACCATAAACATTTCTGTAGCGCTTTAAAAACGCCATGAAAACACTTTTTGATGCTACTCATAAAATTTCCAATTTTACCCCTGATTTACGGTTGTGTTTACTCAACGCCACTACTTGTATTTCTGTAGCGTTTTTAAAACACTACTAAAATTTATTGATTAATTTGTTGTATTTTTTCTTGCAATTATTTGTTAATAGTCTATTTTGTTCTACAATATCAATCAATAATCATTCACATAATCATCATGTTCAAACAATTAAAAAAATCAATTGACCATATAATCAGATAGAATATACATAACCATTTCAATACAGTAGTTTTCTGAATAAATAACCAAACTCACATACAATAATCATTGATATACAAATTTACACATCTAGTACAAAGAAAATGTTATACCTAACTAGTACTTACAAAACGCTTGATTACCCATAATTCTTTGTTGTATGCACAAGTGAAACCTAGCACCATAAAAGTTCAACTTTGCTCTTTGAACGTCCAATGCTTGCACAAGTGAAAGCACAACATATAGTTTGACAGCTCCTCCTTGATCTCACAACAAAATACACAAATCTGCACATAGTCCAAATCTGCAGACATAAATATAAGCTCGCCAATTGTTTCTGAACTCCTCCCTGATCTCACAACAAGATACACAAATGTGTACGTTGTTGAATGATACAAGATTTTGTGAGCGCAAAAGGCAGTAATCTTAATATTTCTCATGGTTGAAAAATATTCATAAACATATATGGTAATAATATTACAACTACAAATATGTATCATACGATTGTTTTCCTATCCTTTTGCTGCAGAATTTTCAAAAGCCTCCTTTCTTGATACCAGATCAGTTTCCACTTTGTCGTATGCTTCTACAACATTGCAAGCGCAAAATAATAATACTGAAAAAGAGAGTAGTTCTTTTGGATATATTCGTAAAAACTGCTATCTGATTTTCGAAAAGTATGAACCTATTAATTCTGTTAAGACATTCCGCATTGCCAAGCCTCCTGTGAATATGCAACATTCTAAGCAAAATAAATTCAAGTCAAAGTGAATTTAGGCCATGTAATTTTTAAGGAATTAACTAACTGGTGTTTTAGATACTGTAAATCTTTTTTCCAATGTGATAGATACATACTATCAAGGCAGAAATCCCCTTGAAAAATTGCTTCACTAAGTTTACTATCAAGGTAGAAATTTTTGTTGAATTGGTGTTAAGTTGTAACTAGTATAAACCTCAGATACATTGATGTAGGGGAAGTCGAAAAGCATTTGTTATGGCTAGATATAGCAGGAGAGGTCTGTCGAGACTGACAAGGTTAGAGGTAAGGGATTGAACTATAGTCCAGTAATAGGTAAAGGTGGTGCTAGACGAGGAGGTGGTCTAGCTAACAAATTAGGTAAGATGGTTGTATATATGGAAGGGAAACAAGGTGAGATACGTGATAGTACTATTAAGCTTACTTCTGAAATAGGGTGTGATGCAAACTATACAGTGATTGAGGCAATCAACAGTTAATGCAGTGGACAGTAGGCAAAGGGAAATTTTAAGCAGCCTACTAAAACAAAAAAGGAAAAAAATATTACTACAAGATAGGTAGATGACTCTGCTTATATGGAACCGAGTGAATTTATATGATTGTGTGACAATAAAGTGAAGCGCGCAAATGCATTTCTCTTCAATTCAATTTTTATGCCCAAACGACTCGTTTAAATTACATGCTTCCATTCGTCATTAACCAATCCTTAGAAGATAAAATTTAAAATAATTCACTTTTATCCTATAGACTTGTCCTACAAAAAAAAATTCACTTTGGAATATTGCAAAATAGGTTAAAACCGAGAGAATTGACTACTATTATTTTAGTTAGCTGTGATATTAAGGAAAATTTTCCAGTATTTACACATTTGTTATAATGATTAGCATACACTCATCAAACAACTTGTTCACTGAAGATACATGTACTTTTTTAGTAAAGATTTCTAATTTACAAAGTTTCGGACTTTTTTTTTTTAGAGCAAAAATTTCAGACTTTTAATAACATGTATGTGTCAAATATATCAAAGTGGACTTTACTACTTACTTTATCTATATTTGACATTTCAAATAACCAAATTTACTATAAATTACCAAGATTTGATGGAGTGCAAATTCATAAATCATTTTGTCCAAAAATCGTACTACAGGAGAAATTCCAAGAGCTACATCCACTTGCAGGTTGCAGAGATGTTAAACAATTTGTAGAATGAACATGAGGCAAGTTGAGGCACAAAGACGAGAGGCAAGTTCAGTATAATGACACATATTCAGTTAAAGATAATGAACAAAACTTTTGTAGCTAACATGGTACAAAATATTCCTACTTCATGTGGTTATAATTCCAGTTTCAAAATATATTTAGTATCTTTTTAGGCCCATCTCCAATTCAACATACACTAAAACATGTCTTAGGAGACTACAGCCTAGATCAATATATCATTCTTATGTGTATCATTTTCTTATTTTGGTCAGTTGTCATATAAATTGTGGATTAGTGTTCAAAATCATGACAATCAAGATTAATAGAACAAAGTTTTACTAATTGACTGTCACCAGAACAATGAAAAACCTAGTCATCTTTGTAGCTTTTATTCGTAACATTACCAATGGAAATTGCGCACATTACATATTCAAATTTACAAGTTAATAATTGCATACCTTCAATAAAGGAACAGGAGGATTACTCTCACTAGGCTGAGGATGCCATTCAAGAAGAACATCATTATTCTCAACAACATCTCTAACGTGTTCATACATATTCATGCAGTCCTAGAATGAAAATCTCCGCCGACCTCAAAGGCATCTATCATGCTCTTGCAATTCGAAAGATGAACTAAAATTCTTAGCTCCATCTACATGAAATTTTCAGTGAAAAAATAGAATTCAAAGTAGCATCATATACAAGCTTGAAAATAGTACCTTGATATAGCAGACCTAAAATAAAATCCCTAATAAGTTCGATCGATATATAGTGGGCTTGAAAATAGTACCTTAACACATACGAAGTTGCTAAACATCCCCAAAAGCAGATCTGAAATAAATCCCCAAACTACCTCGAGTTCGATCGAAATGAGCTGCTAAACATCCCCAAACTACCTCGATCTAGGTCGAATCTCTAACTTTTTTTATGTTAGCCGCCTCTCCACAACTATTAAAATATTTGAGAACGACGAAATAGAATTAAATCAGATCTGAAATATGAAAATCATACCTATTTAGGGTTTACGTGGAAATCTCGTGATTAAAATAGCATAGAACAACTAAGAGGATAGCAGGAGGAGAGATAATCGGTGCGATGAAATTTCTTCGGCAGAGCGATTTGGAGGAAAGAGAACGAGGGTTAAAAAGTTATGAGTACGAGGGAAGAGGAATAGAAAACAGTGATTACGTTTATTTTGGATCATGCGGACGATTTTTTTTTAGGCGGGGAAGTGAATATTTTTTATGCCGCTTCTATATTGTGAGTGAAAACACTTTACTTGCATTTGCAAATAAACGCCGTTGATTTTTGCAACAAAAAATCAATTTTTTTATAGTGATAATTTACAAAAAAGAGAAGAATTGATGATCTTAGTCAGCGAAATTTAATTTTAAGAGAATGTAGAATGATCAATCATGATAATTAACTCTCTTAATAGTTGATAGTAGATGATTTATCTTCTACTTTTTTTTTTTTTTTTTTTTTGTACTTTCGCCCAAAGCTATATTGCAGAGCACATGAGGGGAAGCTGTTTAACTTATTAATACCGAAGGTGGTGATAATCCAATCGAAAGGTGTGCGAAGTACTACCACCGAGGGGATTAACTTCCGTTTTAAAACTAAGATTAATTCAACTTCATTTATGAACCTCTGCGATATTTGATTCCTTAATTTTAGTATTGATTGTCAATTGTTTTACCGAAAAGATTACAAGTTCAGTGAAGAGATTGGCATCATGACTCGGGCTGAAGATCCGACACCAAAACGAAGCAGCAACCTAGAAAGCTTCGAAACAACCCCTTTTACCCTTATGATCTTAGTTAAAATCTTGATATCATCCTCTCGATAAGACTAATTAATAGTAGGTTCACGAAAAGTGTATGCTTTCATCATCTGCCTATTAAAACACAATTACTGGGGTCTTGACCATTTTTATGGCTAATAATACTATTCACCTATAAGTTGAGGTTTTGAGATTCGTTGACAAAGTTTTGAAGCTCTAAATCCTAGCTTTTTCTCCTTTTTTCTTCCTAGCTTCAATGGATGACTACCCTTAGTAATGCTTTTAAATTTTTGGAATGAATGAAAAGTGAACAAAATGTGGTTGGATATCAATAGATATAAGGTTCAAAAGTTTACCGTTTAGCCCCTCTTGTATATGCTTTTCTTAAACATTAGTTCTTTTTTTTCTAAGGGCATCCCACTAGTTAATTTATTAAGCACAAATATCATATCCTCCTTCACCACACTATTCTTGTTTAATTTACCTAATTAAATTTGTGATTAATGTTATGAAAAATTAGGGCTATTATAAAAAGTACCAAAGACCGATACGTTGTTACTATTATAATTATTGCTTCAATAACATCATTGACAACTAAAACTCTATCAAAAAATGAACAACGGCTTATGTTCGACTATGATTAGGCGAGTATATCAGCCATCTTTTACAATGTTACAAT
This sequence comes from Allium sativum, assembly GCA_030737875.1. Classification (NCBI taxonomy): domain Eukaryota; kingdom Viridiplantae; phylum Streptophyta; class Magnoliopsida; order Asparagales; family Amaryllidaceae; genus Allium; species Allium sativum. Next base: position 193,138,541 of record CM060910.1, on the reverse strand, counting down.
TGCCATTCGATTTACGCCATTTTCCCTAATTTTATTAACGAGACCTTCCATGTAATCCCAACCACAAAATTCATCCTACTCTCTGAGGATCAAAATAACGACGATGGTAAAATAAAGGATGATAAAATGCGACTACCCATATCCATAAGCAATCCTTTGGCAAAATACAATTTCAAAACATATCTACTTTAAAATATTTGACAAAATACAATTTCAAAACATATCCACTTTAAAATATTACAAATACTTTACAATGAAATTAATAATAACAAATATATTGGATATCATTTATGCACTTTTTCAAATGCTAATTTTCCACCATTAAAATGTAATTTTCTTTATCTAAACAATCTTCTTTCATACTTCTTGCCCATGTTACTTCCAGTTCCGTCGACGGACTGGGTTCAGTTAAAGTATCCTAAAATCTGATCTGAAGCCCGATAGTAGTAATAAAAATTCAAGCTTGACCTTAATGCATGGTATATTTCGAATCCAACACTCGAGCTTCTGTCCATCGGACTTTTCTTTCTAACCCCGTAGGATAACAGCTGTATATCCAACGTACAATGTCTACATCAATATTATACTTTGAGCTTGAAATTTTCGTAAAATATATACCTAAATAATGTCAAAATACAAATTAGATGGTGATACAACCAAGTTCAGTATACATACATTCAAACAAACATAGTGGTAAATGAATAGTATGCACACTCATATTTGACGATAGAGTTGAGTATTCGGGTCGAGTCCTAACCGGATCACACACTCAACCCTTTTAGTAACAATTTCACATGCTCTCCCCTTTACGAGATCAAATTTCTGCCGGGTCTTGTTTTATCCAGTCTATTTTCACCGTCTAATCTTTGGAAACGGATAGCATCGAATCTGCCTAATTAAATTAAAAAATTGACGACTAATCATATTTCTTTCATGCATTGAACCTATCCTTGTCCCCTGTTGAACGATACCCAATTCAATTGTCGGCACTTGCCACGTACTGTGCAAATCCGCACAATAGATAGAATTCACTTCCAATATAAAAAAACTCACTCCCGTGTTCTTTTTAATCATCATACTTTTGCAAAATCCACAAAGTCTAGATCTATTCCAATCGTCCACTGCTATATAAATCCATCTTATCCCACTCAAATAAAAATCACAAAAGCAATCGACAGTGGCAATGGAGGTAATTTCAGGAAGGTCTACATCGTCGTTGAATCCGTTCGCCGCGCCGTACGTTCCCAAAGCGTTCCGTACGGTCGAAGACTTCTCCGACGATTGGTGGAAGCTGGTTAACTCTTCGCCTTGGTTTCGCGATTACTGGCTCCGCGAGTGTTTTGAGGAGCCTTCTGTTGATGCTGCTGATGAGACGGATCTTGACTTGTCGGATATTTGGGATTCTGTCGTTGATGAAACCGATTCCTTGTTCCACTCCTTTTCTGCTCAAGGTATGTCAATTTTTTATTTATTTAATTTTTTGATCTAGTGTCTGATTTGGGGGGAAAAAAATTTGTGCGATGAAATAATAATCGGCAGAGAAAAAGGAAGATGGGGTGAAAAGTAGACTGGAGATGGTGAGGTTTGGTGCTGGAAAATGGAAAGGGCAACGTGGAGGTGATATGAGTACTAGGAACTGTGAGAAGGCCGCGAAGATTGTGAGCGTGAAGGTTAGTCCCAGGACGATTCATCAGCCAAGATAGAAGAGGAAGGTGGCTCCTGTTGATGTTCTAACAATCAAACAAACTTCTGTAAATTTTGGCGAATCCGTCAATGTTAATTTGTAATCGCCATTTAGAGTTGATAGTTAAAACAGCAACTAGTATTGTCGTTTGAGTTTGTTGTGTAGATCTGGGCTATTGTTGATAAATAAATGTTTCTGTTTGGGTGGAAATTCAACCAGTGGTGCGTTTAATCTAATGAACGGTTTGCAGCATTCATCCAATGGTTATTTGATCCATTTGTCTTTTTGGACACTGTTTGGAAATAGGATTTTGTTCACGTCCTTTTCAAGGGATGTGAACAAAACACTCCATTCTGATTGGTGGAAATCAGGGGATCCATATGAATCCCCTTGATTTTCACCAATGGGGACCGAGTGTTTTGTTCACATCCCTTAAAAGATATGAACAAAATCGCACTCCATTGTTTGGTATACAGAATTAATTGGACGACAATGGTAAATTTTCCTTTTTCGCAGTAATTAATTCATCGGTAAATATTTTTCCTAAAAAAAAGAACAATGGTAAAATTCATGCGATGTATGTTTATTCATGTGATGTTTATTTAACCGAATGGTTATTTGTAATACATGTTTATTCATGTGAAGTATGTTTATTCAAGGGATAATTTTTATTAGACATTTAAACTTGAGAAAATGATTAAATTTTGTTGAATACAGTACTTTTTATTTATGTCATTTGTCAAATAATATTAAATTGTATAATAAAGCATTCATTTTAGAAACAGATGAAGATGACAATTTTTTTGAACCAACGATTATATACCTTAATAGCTAATTAGTTTTTTAGGAGGTATTTGCACTTTCTTTCTTGATACATGAATTGCTCGATTATCAGGCGGATGGTCTGGGAAGTTGATTGGATAGCCTAAGAAACGAGTACACATGACTACTCCAACTAATGAAAACATGGACACTATAATGGCCCAAGAGATTTTTGACTTCGAAAATCGACACAAAACAACTTATCGATTATTCAAGTATCGGAAATACTGGATCATTAATAGAAAGAAGTTAGAGGGTGAGATAAGAAAGAATGAATATTAGAATAGAGAATGAGAAAAAGAACACAACACAAAAGCAATGTCTCACATCGCACCGGAACAAAATATAATATAAAAATAAAACTTTACTGAGAGTTTGAAATAAAACTTACAATCATCAGAGTACATGAAAACATCTAGACAATTATAAATATCTGTCCTCATATACAACACAGCGAAATAAATACAAGATATCATACGTCTGGACTTCTCCAACTAGTCTCTGGAACTTCATCGCATCCGATAACCTGAACCTGTACAACCCGGGGTAACCCAAGCATTACAAACGCCGGATTAGTCTGGTAAATCAAAGTGAGAAAACTTCCTAAGTTTATGGGTAACATCCAACTTTATTTTAATGTTAAAATCTTTTCGAAAGAAAGGATAATCGTAAGATCAAATCCACACATAAATACAGACGGTTTTTACCTTACGATAACCCAAAACATTTTTGAAATTAATCTCTTCTGATATTATAATAGTGTTTAAGTACAATTAAATAACAAACTAGCAGAACGTTTGCATCTCACGCTCTACATACATAGTATACAATCAAAACCGCGGGCTCTTATTGGAGAGTGGAATTTCATGGCAAGGTATGGGCATCCACCTTTCCGACAATGTAGCTCCGGAGATCAATACATTGGGATTCAACAAGAACATCTTGCAACCCAGGCTAAACATGACCGACCCCTCACTTCTCTTGAGAGTACCGAATATATCATTACCATGGTTGTGGGCCAACCAACCGAACCGATAACATACATACAAATATCTAAAAAGGGACAACCGAAGGCATCTGAATTCTCCAGATCAAGTAATGATATACCCTTTTGATGGATGCGACCCACGTAGCCATGCGACCTACCCGATTTTAACCATTTTCTGGTTGATGAGACTTGAGGTCAAAATTAACTAACTAATTAATTAATTCATTCATTATTATTTTTCTTTAATTCTTTTATTTAATTCTTTTGTGAAGAATTTCTGATCACCATTCACTTTAAATGTCACATCGTCAGATCCGTCAAATCACTAATTGACGCCCGCAAATATGCTCTGGGTATAGAAGAAGTGCCCCTCTTCGCCACCAACTCGGTATATTTGTAAAAATCAACGTACGTGGTTTTTAGGAAATACCCTGTCAGACATTCATCCATAAAGTCATCTAGGGACAGGATGAACCGAAAGCATTCTCCTACCATATCCTAGGATTCACCCTATAGATCAGTAGCGAGTAGTCCTTGCAATCCATAGATTTCAATCACGACAGAATTACTGTTAACTCTAGGGACCGGCCAGAGATATTTAACAATAGTTCTTCCGCTCATGAAGATTTACGGTCTTCAGTTGCTCCATCTCGATTAGCATCTTCCACATATTCGTATTTATTGGTCGGAATGGTTTTCGAATATAAATTCGATCCCGGTCTTTCCATACCAATGATCATATGGGCAAGATTTGATAGTCGGTTATATAACTATCAAATAAACAAAATCAAAATGGATCTACTGGTTGAGTACACAACATCAGTTGGCCTTTTTAATTATAAATAATTCACGAATGGTTAATTAAAACTTCTAAATCTTTCAATGTAGTATTTACTTCTTATTTTAATATACAAATAGTCTCAAATCATTTCTTTATAATACTTAGAAAAATATTTTATAATCATATTCAATTTTCCATTTAATTATCATTTTAAATCATTTGCTACGGCGATTCTTATCATCCATAATCGGGAAATCGATTCAACTTATCATTCGTAAAGCCATCGTTACGAAATCTCCTTTTGTTTCTTTTACAATGGAAATGTCGTTTCATATTCTCAAGCCCTTTTTATTTTCGTTACTTTGGGAAATCAGTATATATTTCCTCAAATCCTTTATTTCCTTTAATATGAAATCTCATTATATCTATCCTCTATTACTTCAAATAACATCACATTATTATTTTCCAAAATAATCTCTTCTAACGTCTTTATCATTACAACTAATATCATCCTTCGATAATCCTGAAGTCGCTCAAGTTGGGGTATTTTAATTACCTCTCAAACCTTGGTTAACAACAATCTTATCTTAAGACATATATGAATTTTAATCTGAGACCCATATTCCATTTGATATCAAAAATACCACTTCACTATTTTATTAAAATGCGGTTTTATAAAACCTTCGTACTCTTGAAATCTCCCTTTTAAATATAATATTATTACTAAATTCATTGATTTGGTAAATGATTATAAAACATCAACTTTTAAACTTTAACTTCTTTAAACTATTTGTTTCATTATCCGGATTTTTATTACAAATTCTATTACTAAATCTTTTACCAAATTCAGTTACAAAAATCTCCTTTTCTAAACCTTTCAACCATTCCCTTTAGGAAATCTTATTTCAAAACTCATCCATTTCACTTAATACCAATATGAAGTACCGTTAATTTAAATTTAACGATTTAACTTCCCATCTCTTTTTATAATCTCGTTTATATAACTCTGGTTTAAAATAAAACCCTTTTTCATCTCGATTTACTTCACTTAATTCTAAAATTAATTAACATTTAATTTAAGCTTATCATATTCGCTTAAAATCACCTTTGTACTTCATTTACCAAACTCGGCTTAAATATAAACTCGTTCATAAACTCACTTTGAAATTCAATTGTGTTTTATTTAAAACTTCGATTACTTACCTAAATGAACTTCATTCAAGAAGTAATTCCTTTAAATTATTATTAATTTACTTTATCATTACTGGAATAAATATCTAATTTCCTTTTTAATTCTTATTAAGTTAAACACTATTCGCTAAATTATTTCCTCAGATTAGTTGGCCTAAATTAATTTAGTGTAATAATCAGTTTCCATTAAAACAGTTGGGTTGGTCAATTTTTAAAACATGATTAACTCGTTAATCAACTCTAACTCGTCTTTTCATTTAAATTAATAAAACATATTATTAATTTAAATAATCTCATTTACTTCGATTATTATAAAAAAAAAACAATTTCAAAATAGTCTCATTTAATTATTCTTAAAACAATTAATCTTAATTATTAATCATTACAGTAATCCTTGCTCACTTTCTTAACCACCTTAGTCATATAAGAATTAGCTTTATAAATCATTTAAAATTTTAGATGAGACACGTGCTTCGCACACGGTAGATTTTTGGTACAAAAATGGTGGTTAGTGGTTACAGCAATCAACACATATGTGGTTGGTTTATTTCCTTTTTATAAACTTCATTTAAAATAATATATTTAAAAATCTATATTCAGTTATAAAATAAATTTCATAACTTCATTTTTATCGATTTACCTAACGGTAAATCGATCTTTTATAAACGACGTATATTTAGGCCATCAACTGCCAATTTCCCAACCAATAATTCCCATTGGTTAATATCACAATAACCGTTGAATTTGGATTCAACAATAAATCAACTAATCATATTCAGTGAACAATCCATATAGTGATAATATGAAAAAAAAAATTAATACATTCAACTGATAAAGGTCAATAAATAGCACAATTCAGACATCCAATTAAATTAAATACGTTTGTGTTGATATAAACGTAACCAACAAGGTAAATTGCCTCCACTGAAAATAATCGTTAAAAATAACGATGGGGTTCGATTAAATTAAACAAACATTTAATTTAAATCAATTATATAAAATATTCAATATATATATATATATATATATATATATATGCAAACAAACATTAAACCATTCAACCAACAGCAAAAAAATCACACAAATATTTAAACCCGACTTATATAAATATAAGTGGGAGAGCTGAGTGAGTTTAACTCACCTTAGTTTTATTCTGTCGATTAAACACTCATTTTTAATTAAATTAAACTGACGTTTAATTTAATTAAAAATCCCAGTTGTTTCCTGTGTTGACAAACTTGCTCCACTGTGTTGTCTCGACGATATGGTTTCAACATAACCAACCACGCTCAATTCTGATGATATACGTGCAAGATATTATCATTACAAGATTGTTAAAACATTTATTTAATTAAATTTAAATTTTAAATGGGCCATAACCCAATCCTTACCAGCCCAGTTATTTCCACCGGTGTTGCACAGATACTTTGTTTCCCCATAGTATTATTTTTGAAGACCCTTTTTCCCTTTTTGGTTAGAAATCTGCTCGACATAATTTATTTATTTATTTTCTTTTAATTTAATAGATTGGCCCAAACCAATGCAACCGGCCCAAACCAATGCAACTGGCTAGCTACAGACTTTCTTCTCCAAAACTTCGTTGCTGAAGCTCCACCGTGTTCATGCCTGTGCACGCAAATTTCTCTTTTTTTCCTTCTTCATTATATACCAACTGTATTCCGCTGCTCCCATCTTCACGTTTCAGTTTCCGCCCATCTGTTCCACCTGCCTTGTTCCAAACGACTCTTTCTTCCCATGAATTCCCTCATTTCTCATGCACACTATCCCATTTCTTCCTCCCATACTGTCTCTCGCACCATCCCCCTCCTGTTATGCAACAAACCATTTTTTTTCTTCGTAAACCAAGGTCCTTCGCCATTCCAATCCACAAACTTTCGAATTCTTCGACTGTTCTCCGTCTCTGACCAATGCCATACCCGCCCGACAGCCTAGCTCCACGCTTACCGTACATGCTCCGGCCTCTTGCTCATAATTTCTCGAAAACACCCCATACGCTTCATTGTTGTGTATATTTTTGTTTGCACATACCTCTTCCCTCCCCTCACCGCAATCGCACCTACTCTCCCCATACGTTGACGTCGGAAAATACTTCCAGGCTGAGGTCGTGATGATTTTTCTCTTGTAGGGTGGTGAGGTTTTAAATAATAAAGCGAATCTTTTGGTTTTATATATGTAGAAGATTTTGGTTTTATCTCTCCCTAGAATCGAGAAGAAGTGCCACGCTGCATGCTTATATACGGAGGAAAGAAGGCATTGTTTACTGTAACACCCCGCCTCCGCTAGGGTCACTCGCAAAGGAATGCACTAGCTTTAGAGGGGCATTATTGGTAAACATGCACAGAAATATCACAAGACAGAACATATAAAATAGCGGAAGTAAAATCGAACTTTCATAAACATGAATACATAAGGTCTAAAGCCTTTTACATCAGAGTACATCAAAACCTGTCTTGCAATAGTAAAGAAGCATAAAGACTTTTTCATAAATTATTCCCCAAATAAAAACAGTAAAGTAGCCATAGCCAGGAAAAGTCCAAGCCATCCATGATGACCTTCAAGCAGAAGAAGTCCGAACTAATCAACAGTATTTCCTCCCTGTAACCTGGGGGGGGGGGGGAAACGGAAGAAAAGAGGCGAAACAAAACGGGTCAGTCAAAAAGACTGAGTAAGCCCTATCTACTATTAGTATAAAAACTAGTAAAGTTAACTGACATGAGAAACTGAGATGAACATAAGCATGATAACAAGATAGATAGGCTAAATCAAAATAACAGGATGAACTACTGAACTCAGGTAAACTAAGGTGTCATGATAAATTACGATGTCAAGATAAAACAAGGTATCACATCGTCAGGTTTCTATCAAGTATAATATCCCCAAGATATCTATCACGTATAACGTCCCATGGCATCTATCATGTATATCCGCTCTGCACCTACCGTACTAGTATCCCAACTGTATTACGTGTTATCCGTGAATGACCCTTACTCAAAAGTCGTGTAATGGTCCATGTCAACCTAATATGCCGCATATATAGGTTACTCAACTCATATGTTTCTTTCCATGTATAAGTTCAGTCCTTTGCCGTAGGCTGTACGGGCTTTCCCATGTAAACGGTTTATCCTTGAAGTTGTTTTGGACTGCAACCCTTGATCTAGTTGTGTTTCCTTACCATGAACTATCGCGCGTCCACTTAGGATTTATGCCACCTAGGACCTCTAGGGATTATGCTACCTAATGAACATTTTCGTGTCTTGGTTTGGGTTTTGGCCACCTAGGACCACTAGGGATTACGCCACCCGTCAACCGCGCCCTTGATCCCACGTATGTATCGTGAATCGTTTTCCATGTCTAGATGCACATGTTCCCCAATGTGCCATCCGAGTTCCGTGCCAGGGCAAATCAAGAAATACGGAACTCGATCGGGAGCTTTAAATCGTCTGCCGATGCAGATATCAAGGTCTGTTTTTGTACCCGTGGCTATGGTCCCACGTGACCCCTCCCTCAACTACTGAAAGGCAATCCAAGAAAAATCATGTGTAAGAACCACTCCACGGCCCCACTATAGCCCACTTTCCTACGGGCCAACCTCACCCATGGCTCGATAGCAAGCACATGGTCTGTTGGGGGTTCCCTGCCTTTCCGCACGTACACGATTGACTAAAGATGGTAGGTAGTCGACGATGCGCTATCCAGGGCAAAAACAAGAATCGTCGACTCCACGCTAATCCATCCCAGTCTTTAGGTTGCTCGCATAGCAACCAAGGCATACTCTTGGTCCTTCTAACGCAGACCTTAACCTCTCATGGGCCTAGTATAACTACCTGGCAGCCCACAGAGGGATCCCAAGAATATCCTCACGTCCCCCGAAGCTTCCACTTCGGCACCCAGTGCGCTGGAGCTTTTATCCAAGGCAGATAACTTGCTCCCCCTCGTATACTAAGCGATGACCTACCGTATCAGGTTACTCATCGTTTTGGGAATTAGTCCTATGTCCTTAGCTAAGAATTATTACTTAGTTACCCTTAACTAAGGTTTACCACTTAGCTTCCTTTCCCGTTATCCTTGATTAACCACGGTTTTCTACCTAGTTCTTCTAGCTAGGGTTTGTCTATTGGGTTAAGTGTTATCATTCAAGTCCATGACTTAACCCGCCCACGAATCACGTCAAAGATTGGCTAAGTATTTACGTTCAAGACTTAGTCCCACAAGTTGGTTAAGTGTACCCAGAGGCTCATGACTTAACCCTATCAAGTCAAATTGGTCAAGTACTAGCTTACCTTAATCCTATCGGATTATCTTGCTAGATCGATTAAGCATAGATTATCTTAATCCCATCAAATTATCGAGTCGGATTGGTTAAGTATAGGTTGGCTTAACCCCATCCTCTAATCGTACTACAATGGTTAAGTATATTCTAAAAAGGTCTTGTGACTTAACCTTATCAGGTCCGCGTATTAGATTGGTTAAGTGTAAGTTACTTAACCCCATCAAATCATCATGTATAATTGGTTAAGTATAAGTTGCTTAACCCTATTAAATTATCACGTTAAGTTGGTTAAGTATTGGTTACTTAACCTCATTGAATTACCGAGTTTAAATTGGTTAAGTGTTTAACTTAACCCCATCAAATTACCGTGTTTAGATTAGTTAAGTGTGGATTACTTAACCCCATCTAATTACCGTGTTGGATTAGTTAAGCGTAAATTACTTAACCCCATCCCCTAATCATCTTGTATGGTTAAGTGTCATTAAGAAAACTTACTTAACCTTGCCAAATTATCATGTTGGATTGATTAAGTGTTGGTTAACTTAATCCCCGTCCACTAGTCGTATAAAAATGGTTAAGCGTCATTAGGCAAATCAAATCACTTAACCTACCCAACCTTGTCATGTTTTGTTAAGTATCATTAGCCTAACCAATTTACTTAACCCATTTACCCATGTCATATTTGGTTAAGAGTCATTAATCAAATTAACTTAACCCTATCATGTGGCATTAATTACTTAATGCACCCCAACCTCTCACATTAGACTTTGTTGTGGTTACTAGTTAAGTCGGTCGGTTCCGGGTAGCTTTACACCACAACTTGGTCTAACCTCGGGTTCAAGCACAACATGACCAACTTCTCACATTGGGTCCTATTGTTTGCAACTACTAGTTAGGCCGGTCGGTTCCGGGTAGTTTTACGTTGCAAACTCAACCCAACCTCGAGTTGGCCACTTTCATGTTTAGTCTAGTGTCATGTTCACAGTCAAGTTTTCAAGCAATTGGGTAGACCTAACTTAATAGGTAAATTCCCAATGGGTAGACCTAACTTAATAGGTAAATTCCCAAGCTTATGTTTTTATGCATACTTACATGTCAACTTCCATGTTATATTTCAAGTCATGTTTTCAAGTATAAACACATGTCATATTTAGCGTTACATGTTGTCATGTTTATACCCATTTACCCAAGTCATATTCATGTCATTATGTTTCCCCATAATGTGACCCCAACGCTTTTTAAACTAGCATATACGTTCGCAACAACGTAATGGACTAAAAGAAGAGACTTGACAAGGGCATGACAAAAATGGATATTAAGCCACAAGTTAATCATGGTGGCAAATGAGGCACAAATGTGTTCATTAGCTTGCATGTTACATTCTTAAGCCTCACAAAGACATGCATAAACCCAAACTTGCAACATAAGCGAATCATGGTGACAAATGACATGAAATGATGACTAGAAACTCGCATATATCATCATATAAGGGTTATGACTTCGTATGCAAGTTGACATAAAAGGTATGAAGGTTCTCATGTTGCATAATGCAACATTTAAACATAAAGGTTGTAGCTTTTAGTTCATAAGATCAAGATGATGACTTTATAAACTTGCATGACATGATAGCACAAATCATACCCAATGATCAAACCCAAATTTGCAACATGAACATTTAACTTCATAGTTAATATCTAAGAGTAGGGAAGGGCTTACATTGCTATGAAGGCACAAATCGATTAGATGAAAGATTGAGACAAAGCCTATGCATGTCATCATCCTAAAACCCAAAAATGAAAGCTCCAAATCAATCAAAACCCCATCTTTATGAACAAAGATCAAAGCTTTAGCCTTGAAATCAACTTGAGAGGCTCTCATACTAACATAGAAACTCTCTAACACTCTCATGATCATGAAACCTCTCATAGAAATGAAGTGGAGGCTAGGATAGTTGAGTGGAGGCCATGAGAGTAGAAATTTTGCCATAGTTTAGTTACATGAGTGAATAATGAGGGTTTAGGGGAGGGTTAGGGGCTTATTTATAGAAGATTAGGCTAGTTAGGACCCTTAGATTAACCATAGGACCAACCTGAACCGTCAGATTTCAAACCAGGCCCAGAAACCTAGCCAAGATAGAAACAGGTGCACCAGGCAAGACTGCTCGTCTGAGCCAGGTCAACAGCCAAGTCGACAGGGCTGTCGACTTGGTCAGACCAAGTCGACTCCCTAGTCGACAGGGCTGTCGACTTGGGTACTGTGGCGGGAATTTTTCCCGCCTGGCCCAACTGGCCCAATTTTCCAAATTCAAGTTTGAATTTGAAATCTGTTTTTACTTAGAAATTTTCTGAAAACTTCGTTGGGCCTTAATCGGGTCATTCGGACTCCGATTTTCGAAAACTCGGACTCTATTTCGCGTATTTTTCCGAGACGAACGCAATGGCATAGCCCATTTCGCTTGATTCAGAATTTAAAATTAAATTATGCCTTGATTCTCGTCTTAATCATGTTATCGAAATACGGGTTGTTACATTCTCCCCACCTTTTAGGATTTCGTCCCCGAAATCTCCAAGTTAGGAAGAACATATCCTACCATCCATCATCCATCTACTCAAAACATCATCCACAAGCAACCATTGTCCTTAGATGATTTCTAATGCTGTATGAATATATGCAAAACGTGTGTGTACATGTTCCTTAGCTAATGCTAATGATCAGGCCTGAATAATCTTTCTAATGCAAAAATATGTATAGTGCCATGAATCCATCATGTATGCAAATAGTCCTAGCCATATAGATACTATATGCGTGCACAATCATTCATTCATATGCGACAACCGCATGATAATACATTCGATTTCATCCATAAACAAGTATAGATACTCGTGCATATGCAATATGAAATGTGACCGAGTCGAGCTAGTATCTAATGTGTATTCGCGCATCCACGAGCAACCACTTGCAACCATATCAATCATAACATGTTTCAATTACATGTTTACATCCATACGGTTCTACCTAGGATTCCCTGAAACAGGGTCGAGAAGATAAACAGGACAAACTCCTTACGGGGTTTGTAACAGAAAATAGGGCCGAGAGGATGTCCACAGAAGATAGCCTACAAGTAAGCTCTACAGAAAACAGGGATCAAGGATATACTCCCAAAAAGAGATATCATACGCGTATATAGTCTTTGACCATCAAAGTCGTCTTTTAACTTCGCGATTTTGTAGCTTCTTATTCCTGTTTCCATAACATGAGCTGGAACTCATTTCTTTGTCGCCTCTCGTTCCACTTGCACTTATCCTTTTCCTAGAATACTTGACGCAAATATGACTGCGTACTCATGATCTCATGCAAGCTTTCCAAAATTCACTAGTGAATCTCGGACCTCGTACCACAGGGTATTTCTCGTAGAAGAACTTCCTCTTGAAAGTAAACAGATGCCAACCAGGTTATCAAGCGCACTTACTAGGGTGATCTCTATAACCCATGCATAAATGAAGTAAACCATCCGTCTTATCGGCGAACACCACTCGATCGGGCTTCAAATTTCCAATAAAGGCATCAAGGGATTCTAAGTAACTAGTCATGACAGAACCTCAAAAAGGTTACACGATACTTCGAAGGTATTACCAAGGCTAGTCAAATGGTCTAACTACCCTCCTATCAAAAACCGAGAGTGGCACCCCCTACTGGATAACCACTTCATCCCTAGAATCCATCCATAGCTTATAAACATAAGCATTATTTCCAAACTCAACACTTGGCATAGACATTCCCAAATCCAAACAAGTCATGTATAAATGGACTGATTCTCCAATAGGACTTTGAGACAAAAATAGGATTCTCTATTACGCTAGTACTTAAGGTGCAGAGACTCAACTATCGAAGCAGACTTAAATGATACGAACAACGAAGTCCTAACGGGATGATAGAGAAGAAAAGCTAAACCTTTAACAAGATCGTTACCCTCCTTCCGAGGTACTCTAGAAATGAGAGCATACTACTGCCCTCCCGATGATCTTGTCCTTGTCCCATAATACTTAACTATCCACCCCGTTTTACCATGCCAAAGGTACTCTCTCGTCATGGGTTTCGTTGTTCATCTTTCTCCCTCCTTTGAGGACTAAGCCATACCAACAAGTTGCTCATCCTTAAGCCCGTATCCTCTATCCTCTTTCTCACTATCCTTCCTTATAACGCGGCCACTGGTCTCCCGAGAACCACCTCCATCGCATGGAAAGCACTTTCGTAGATAGAAAAGACTAGTCGCAGTTAAAACCACTGTGACTACAGATGGGGGAAAGAAAGGAAAAGAGATTCAATTAAGGAAACGAGGATAGTGCTAATGGCCTTTGGGGAATAGCCTTTTTCTTTTAAAAGAAAATTTTCTTGAAAAATGCTTCTTTATAAACGATTTTTCAAATAGTTTTCAGAAGGTCTTTAAAAACTTTTGTCTAGTCTGGTAACCTTCTGCTCTGATACCAAATGTAACACCCCGCCTCCGCTAGGGTCACTCGCAAAGGAATGCACTAGCTTTAGAGGGGCATTATTGGTAAACATGCACAGAAATATCACAAGACAGAACATATAAAATAGCGGAAGTAAAATCGAACTTTCATAAACATAAATACATAAGGTCTAAAGCCTTTTACATCAGAGTACATCAAAACCTGTCTTGCAATAGTAAAGAAGCATAAAGACTTTTTCACAAATTATTCCCCAAATAAAAACAGTAAAGTAGCCATAGCCAGGAAAAGTCCAAGCCATCCATGATGACCTTCAAGCAGAAGAAGTCTGAACTAATCAACGGTATTTCCTCCCTGTAACCTGGGGGGGGGGGAAACGGAAGAAAAGAGGCGAAACAAAACGGGTCAGTCAAAAAGACTGAGTAAGCCCTATCTACTATTAGTATAAAAACTAGTAAAGTTAACTGACATGAGAAACTGAGATGAACATAAGTATGATAACAAGATAGATAGGCTAAATCAAAATAACAGGATGAACTACTGAACTCAGGTAAACTAAGGTGTCATGATAAATTACGATGTCAAGATAAAACAAGGTATCACATCGTCAGGTTTCTATCAAGTATAATATCCCCAAGATATCTATCACGTATAACGTCCCATGGCATCTATCCTTTATATCTGCTCTGCACCTACCGTACTAGTATCCCAACTGTATTACGTGTTATCCGTGAATGACCCTTACTCAAAAGTCTTGTAATGGTCCATGTCAACCTAATATGCCGCATATATAGGTTACTCAACTCATATGTTTCTTTCCATGTATAAGTTCAGTCCTTTGCCGTAGGCTGTACGGGCTTTCCCATGTAAACGGTTTATCCTTGAAGTTGTTTTGGACTGCAACCCTTGATCTAGTTGTGTTTCCTTACCATGAACTATCGCGCGTCCACTTAGGATTTATGCCACCTAGGACCGCTAGGGATTATGCTACCTAATGAACGTTTCCGTGTCTCGGTTTGGGTTTTGGCCACCTAGGACCACTAGGGATTACGCCACCCGTCAACCGCGCCCTTGATCCCACGTATGTATCGTGAATCGTTTTCCATGTCTAGATGCACATGTTCCCCAATGTGCCATCCGAGTTCCGTGCCAGGGCAAATCAAGAAATACGGAACTCGGTCGGGAGCTTTAAATCGTCTGCCGATGCAGATATCAAGGTCTGTTTTTGTACCCGTGGCTATGGTCCCACGTGACCCCTCCCTCAACTACTGAAAGGCAATCCAAGAAAAATCATGTGTAAGAACCACTCCACGGCCCCACTATAGCCCACTTTCCTACGGGCCAACCTCACCCATGGCTCGATAGCAAGCACATGGTCTGTTGGGGGTTCCCTGCCTTTCCGCACGTACACGATTGACTAAAGATGGTAGGTAGTCGGCGATGCGCTATCCAGGGCAAAAACAAGAATCGTCGACTCCACGCTAATCCATCCCAGTCTTTGGGTTGCTCGCATAACAACCAAGGCATACTCTTGGTCCTTCTAACGCAGACCTTAACCTCTCATGGGCCTAGTATAACTACCTGGCAGCCCACAGAGGGATCCCAAGAATATCCTCACGTCCCCCGAAGCTTCCACTTCGGCACCCAGTGCGCTGGAGCTTTTATCCAAGTCAGATAACTTGCTCCCCCTCGTATACTAAGCGATGACCTACCGTATCAGGTTACTCATCGTTTTGGGAATTAGTCCTATGTCCTTAGCTAAGAATTATTACTTAGTTACCCTTAACTAAGGTTTACCACTTAGCTTCCTTTCCCGTTATCCTTGATTAACCACGGTTTTCTACCTAGATCTCCTAGCTAGGGTTTGTCTATTGGGTTAAGTGTTATCATTCAAGTCCATGACTTAACCCGCCCACGAATCACGTCAAAGATTGGCTAAGTATTTACGTTCAAGACTTAGTCCCACAAGTTGGTTAAGTGTACCCAGAGGCTCATGACTTAACCCTATCAAGTCAAATTGGTCAAGTACTAGCTTACCTTAATCCTATCGGATTATCTTGCTAGATCGATTAAGCATAGATTATCTTAATCCCATCAAATTATCGAGTCGGATTGGTTAAGTATAGGTTGGCTTAACCCCATCCTCTAATCGTACTACAATGGTTAAGTATATTCTAAAAAGGTCTTGTGACTTAACCTTATCAGGTCCGCGTATTAGATTGGTTAAGTGTAAGTTACTTAACCCCATCAAATCATCATGTATAATTGGTTAAGTATAAGTTGCTTAACCCTATTAAATTATCACGTTAAGTTGGTTAAGTATTGGTTACTTAACCTCATTGAATTACCGAGTTTAAATTGGTTAAGTGTTTAACTTAACCCCATCGAATTACCGTGTTTAGATTAGTTAAGTGTGGATTACTTAACCCCATCTAATTACTGTGTCGGATTAGTTAAGCGTAAATTACTTAACCCCATCCCCTAATCATCTTGTATGGTTAAGTGTCATTAAGAAAACTTACTTAACCTTGCCAAATTATCATGTTGGATTGATTAAGTGTTGGTTAACTTAATCCCCGTCCACTAGTCGTATAAAAATGGTTAAGCGTCATTAGGCAAATCAAATCACTTAACCTACCCAACCTTGTCATGTTTTGTTAAGTATCATTAGCCTAACCAATTTACTTAACCCATTTACCCATGTCATATTTGGTTAAGAGTCATTAATCAAATTAACTTAACCCTATCATGTGGCATTAATTACTTAATGCACCCCAACCTCTCACATTAGACTTTGTTGTGGTTACTAGTTAAGCCGGTCGGTTCCGGGTAGCTTTACACCGCAACTTGGTCTAACATCGGGTTCAAGCACAACATGACCAACTTCTCACATTGGGTCCTATTGTTTGCAACTACTAGTTAGGCCGGTCGGTTCCGGGTAGTTTTACGTTGCAAACTCAACCCAACCTCGAGTTGGCCACTTTCATGTTTAGTCTAGTGTCATGTTCATAGTCAAGTTTTCAAGCAATTGGGTAGACCTAACTTAATAGGTAAATCCCCAATGGGTAGACCTAACTTAATAGGTAAATTCCCAAGCTTATGTTTTTATGCATACTTACATGTCAACTTCCATGTTATATTTCAAGTCATGTTTTCAAGTATAAACACATGTCATATTTAACGTTACATGTTGTCATGTTTATACCCATTTACCCAAGTCATATTCATGTCATTATGTTTCCCCATAATGTGACCCCAACGCTTTTTAAACTAGCATATACGTTCGCAACAACGTAATGGACTAAAAGAAGAGACTTGACAAGGGCATGACAAAAATGGATATTAAGCCACAAGTTAATCATGGTGGCAAATGAGGCACAAATGTGTTCATTAGCTTGCATGTTACATTCTTAAGCCTCACAAAGACATGCATAAACCCAAACTTGCAACATAAGCGAATCATGGTGACAAATGACATGGAATGATGACTAGAAACTCGCATATATCATCATATAAGGGTTATGACTTCATATGCAAGTTGACATAAAAGGTATGAAGGTTCTCATGTTGCATAATGCAACATTTAAACATAAAGGTTGTAGCTTTTAGTTCATAAGATCAAGATGATGACTTCATAAACTTGCATGACATGATAGCACAAATCATACCCAATGATCAAACCCAAATTTGCAACATGAACATTTAACTTCATAGTTAATATCTAAGAGTAGGGAAGGGCTTACATTGCTATGAAGGCACAAATCGATTAGATGAAAGATTGAGACAAAGCCTATGCATGTCATCATCCTAAAACCCAAAAATGAAAGCTCCAAATCAATCAAAACCCCATCTTTATGAACAAAGATCAAAGCTTTAGCCTTGAAATCAACTTGAGAGGCTCTCATACTAACATAGAAACTCTCTAACACTCTCATGATCACGAAACCTCTCATAGAAATGAAGTGGAGGCTAGGATAGTTGAGTGGAGGCCATGAGAGTAGAAATTTTGCCATAGTTTAGTTACATGAGTGAATAATGAGGGTTTAGGGGAGGGTTAGGGGCTTATTTATAGAAGATTAGGCTAGTTAGGACCCTTAGATTAACCCTAGGACCAACCTGAACCGTCAGATTTCAAACCAGGCCCAGAAACCTAGCCAAGATAGAAACAGGTGCACCAGGCAAGACTGCTCGTCTGAGCCAGGTCGACAGCCAAGTCGACAGGGCTGTCGACTTGGTCAGACCAAGTCGACTCCCAAGTCGACAGGGCTGTCGACTTGGGTACTGTGGCGGGAATTTTTCCCGCCTGGCCCAACTGGCCCAATTTTCCAAATTCAAGTTTGAATTTGAAATCTGTTTTTACTTAGAAATTTTCTGAAAACTTCGTTGGGCCTTAATCGGGTCATTCGGACTCCGATTTTCGAAAACTCGGACTCTATTTCGCGTATTTTTCCGAGACGAACGCAATGGCATAGCCCATTTCGCTTGATTCAGAATTTAAAATT
This sequence comes from Allium sativum, assembly GCA_030737875.1. Classification (NCBI taxonomy): domain Eukaryota; kingdom Viridiplantae; phylum Streptophyta; class Magnoliopsida; order Asparagales; family Amaryllidaceae; genus Allium; species Allium sativum. The sequence continues at coordinate 193,119,813 of CM060910.1, read as the reverse complement.
AAATTCTGCCTTGATTCTCGTCTTAATCATGTTATCGAAATACGGGTTGTTACATTTACGGTGGAGTGTTCGCTGAAACAAGAAAATAAAATAAAAGGGAAATGGTTTTGGTCTGTGGCGGGTATCGGTTTTATTATCAGAAGGAAGAAATTAACTTGGAGGCAAGTTATTTATAATGTTTACAAGGTTTGGCAGCCACGCAAATTGGTTACAGAATAGGTATGCAGAAAAGACATAGGGTAGCAGTACATATCCTGTAGGTGAGTGAGAATCCCCAAATCGTGGGCAACACATATATATTATTTTTCTTTTATAGTACTGCATCTTTAGTTTAGCTGTTGTATCCTCTGATTACTTAATATCTAAGTCTGTACTATGGTTTCTGGTTTTGAGATTTGGCGCATGCAGAAGAAAATAGTTAGCTGGATTTTTAGAGTAGCTGTGTATATGGATATTTATGTTGAACAAGCTTTTCGTGTGCAGGTTGAAACATAGGCATGTGTTATGTGTTGTCATTAATCATATAGGCCACAATAAATTTGGGAACACCTGCATATTTTATTTTTAGTATAAGCTTGCTTATAGTTTAGGTGGTACAAATCAAATATTGTGTAGACATATGGGGTAGGTAGTTCCATCACTTAGGACCTAAGCAATTTGTTGCTTAGCTTGGAAGAAGGTAAGTTTTATTATATAAAATTTTATTTTATTTTGGTACGTTGAGTTTTGTATGGTTATTTAATTCCATCGCTACCTAGCGTTAAACGTTAAATATACGCATTGTCACACGGAATATCCAAATGGAATGAAAACAGAGACACTGCTATGTCTTGACGTTACGGTTTCAATGGAATTAATTTCGCTGAAAACGTACTTCGTTTGCACAAAGAAGTTATTTTAACTTCAAAGTATTCATCGGTTCACCTTTAAATTTCGCCTACCGAAAAAATAGCTCTGATTGACCCCAAACTGGAAATCTAGCAATAATTAATCATACGTATTCCAATAAAATCGTTTCATCGAAAACAGAGGTTGTTTGGAAAACAAATGAAACGACCCGAAATCCCCCGTATGGGAAAGCCTGGATTGCTTTGAGAATACGACTCATCAGAACACAAACAATAGAACATTTCATTGCTATTACAACAATTTACATCAGAGTTCAAGAATATCAGATAATAAATTACAGTGGAAAAATATTATCACAGATTAAGAATTTACATAGCACCGGAAAATAATACATAGTACAATGCGTAGCGGAAAATAACAACTGACACAACTGAAAGAGATATATGGATACAAAGATTTTCGAATATAGCTCCAGCTGTAATCCAGGATCCTTGCAAAAGAAGTATCTGCAAATCCAAAACTACTAACTGCCCGTGTGGAAAATATAGGCACTCAGTGTTTAGGTTAAAACAATAAACTCCAAGTCAGTTATGGGACTGGTGTGATAACTAAAACAGTTATTAGCTTTTATTTTAAAGCTAGGTAAATCACGGGATCACGCCGTATAACACGGAACGGGTTTATCCCCCATGGACACCAGTGCATAAAAATAAACAGCGCAATGCTAAAGAGAAAAATGAAGCTATTATAAGACTAAAGTCCCATCACACAATGAACGCAGTCGAGGATAGAGTTTCCCTTTTAATAGCCAAATTTGCTTGATACGCGAAATTTCATCTTTTATTATTACTATAGAAGTGAAGAAATCAACTTCAAATATAAATATATCAATCGTATGCAGCGTAGGTACATTATATTATGTAACAACCCGGAAAATCTGGGCCAGTTTAAAATTTTTATTTTGGCAATTTTGGCGAATTTTGAATATTTAAAATAGAGTATTTTAAATAATATCGACGAGAAAATTTATTTTGAATATAATTCGAGCGTATATATTATATACGTCGTCGTTAGAATATAAATAATTATATATAATTATAAAAGGAATTGAAATTGGCGCGGTAGTTCGAAAATTCGATTTCTAATTTCAAATGAATATACAGAATTCGTTATAAGTCAGAATTGAACGAAACAAGAAATATTTGAATCTGATGAAGAATATATTTCTAACGAAGTTAACAAATTGAGATTTCATCTTAGGAATGATAAGATATGTCCAGTTTAAAATTAGAAATAGTCGCTGTGGAATTTATATATATTTTTATATATATAAGGCCCTTAAAAATGGACATTTTGCAAATGACCTCGGATTTCGACGAAACCACTTTTGTTGGGTCCGCAGTGTAAAGTTATTGCTAGATTTCAAATTTCATAATTTTTCGAATCAATATGTGAGCGTGGCAAAGGAAAACGTGTTTTGACCATTTCAGTTGATTTTAATCGACTGGAAATTGGCCATTTTTCAAACGGTCTCAGAATTCGACGAAACTAGTTTTATTAGGACCGTATCGTCAATACGAAGCTAGAAAATATTTTTCCGTAATTTTTCGAGTTAGTATGTGACCCCGGTAATTTGAAATGTACGTTTAAAATTCAATAAAGTGATTTAAATGTAAATTTAACGGAAACTGATTCAAACGTCCGAATCAACCTACGATACATATCCCATTGTGTTCGGAATGGGGGTAAAACGCTATGGACGACAGGCAGTGGGTTTGATTTCGGCTTCGAAATAAAAAGTTACTTTTTAGAAGAGGAAATAAAATTAAAATATAAATAATTATATTTGCATATACCCCCCCCCCTCTCCTCTCGTTTTCACTCAGAAAACATAATAAGGAAAAAAAATTTAAACCTACGACCTAAATCGATGGAGGCAGACCCATCGCCGCCGCAACCAAGCCTGGCGCCCACCTTCGCCGAGCTTCGGCGATCGCCCCCTCCTCGATAGATGCGCCGCCGCCCCTGCTTCCCCTCGACCTCGCGACAGCCGCTCCCCTCCCCCTCGCAGTCAACCTCCGTCCCTCTTCCCCCTTCTCCTCTACGTCGAGACCCCCCCCCCATCCACCGACGCCTCGACCCCCTCAACCTCCACCTCCAGCGACGAAGCGAAGCCCCCCCCTCGACAAAGCCGACAGCGCCCCCCCGGTATATTTTTTTTTTATTTTATTTTATTTATTTTTACTGTTATGTTGATTTATTTAAACTGTTTTTATTTTTGTTTTAGGAATTATAAAAACTGTTTTGTTTTTTTTCTAAAAAGATTTTTAAAGAAAAACAGAAATTTATATAAGAATTTTAAAAACTACATTTTTAAGATTTTAAAAACTGCATTTTTATAAAAGAGATTTTAAAAACTGTTTTGAAAAATAATTTAAAAACCGTTTTGAAAAGAAAATAAAAACTGTTTTTTTTTCAAAAGGATTGATACTGATTAGGAAAAAGATTTGATTTTTAGTTAAAGAAAAATATGATTTTTATATTTTCAGAGTATTAAAAATATAGTCTTTACTATATAGATGATGTCAAAATATGATTTTTATATTTTTAAAGTATTAAAAATATAATCTTCATAGGATAGGGAATATAAAGATATCATCTTTGTGTATGTAACGAAATAAAAATCTGATTTTTATTTTATATACGTTGAGATAAAGTGGTGATTTTTAAAGGTGAAAACTTTATTTTTCATAAAGGCGAAAACTTTATTTTTGAAAAGGCTAAATCTTTATTTTAGAAAAGGCGAAATCTTTATGTGGAAAATAGCGTGATAAAAATATAATTTTTATCTATTTGACATAGCGATAGAAAATTCGATTTTTATATATTGAACTTTGAAATAAAAATTCGATTTTTATATATTGAACTTTGAAATAAAAATTCGATTTTTATATATTGAACTTTGAACTAAAAATATGATTTTTATTTATTGAACTTTGAACTAAAAATTCGATTTTTATATATTGAACTTTGAACTAAAAATTCGATTTTTATATATTGAACTTTGAACTAAAAATTCGATCTTCATATATTGAACTTTGAAATAAAAATTCGATTTTTATATATTGAACTTTGAAATAAAAATTCGATTTTTATATATTGAACTTTGAAGTAAAAATTCGATTTTTATATATGTAGCGAAAGCGAGCAACGAAGGTGACAAAAAGGCGAAACGACGAGATCTTCTGCAAATGAAGAGCCGTGGAGCTAGGATAGCTATAAGTGAGAATTCTCACTCTTCAATTTTGTTTCTAGTTATATATATATACTAGGATGCAGACGGTGCTTAGTAGCACCCGACACAATCGTCCACAGACCATGGACTTGTTTGTTTGACTGTTTGGTGATTGTTTGCGATATTGGTTTGAATGTGGTTTGTGGTGTGAAAAATCGAATCGATAAATTGGTTAGGATTAGACGTGCGCCGTTATAAGGCGAAGGAGTAAGGCTAGGTTAGACTCTTACTCCAATTTTTGTGGTTTACATAACGAAAGTGATTTGATTGATGTGTGAATGGCGTGGGCCTTCACTAGACCGGGGATAAGGCTAGGCCTTGTCCCGTTTCTAGTATAGTGCCGTTATGCCGCCGAAATTTTCTAAAATATGTTAGAAAAATAAAAATATCATTCTTATTTTGTAAATGAACTGAATAGATATTCATATGTTAAAATAAAATGTTTTATCGTTAAAAATATAATTTTTAACGTGAAGTGAATAAAATAAATATTCATTTACAAACCAGACGGTTTGTTTATGTACACTGATTTGACTGACATTGATTGGGTCGATAAATTTTACACATCGCCCAACTGCACGAATAAAATCTGTGTTTGATTGTTTGAAACCCCACACGGGTGTTGGGATGAAATTTAAAAGTTCACTCATCCTGACTGATAAATATGTCGATCGATTGATTGACAGGCTGTTATAAGCGTTAGATATCTATATTTGATGCTTATACAGTGTAGTGCACTTTGGTTGATGGTTGATTATTTTCAATGCTATTAAATACATGTGTTGTATGAAAATCCATATAATTAACGTTATATGGTGATTGATTGGGCCTCATTCCAATTTGAAAAATAAACAATATAAAATAAAGGTTCATGTGTTGACTATATTCATCCGTTGATATTAGTCATGTGTTGAACGAATTATTTTTATAATAAAATTTACATCTTTATCAATATAAAATAAAGGTTCATGTGTTGACGGTACTCATTCGTTGAGATTAGTCATGTGTTGAACGAAATAATTTAACCAAAAATAGTCACACATGGACGGTACTCACTCGTTGAGATTAGTCGTGTGTTGACAAAAAGAAATATTTGAAATAGAATATATAAAGCCGTGTTGAATAGTGATGCGCCATTTTGACGCGAACGAAATATAAAACGATTTCGAAATGAATTGAATATATAACGATTTCGAAATGAATTGAATATATAACGATTTCGAAATGAATTGAATATATAACGATTTCGAAATGAATTGAATATATAACGATTTCGAAATGAATTGAATATATAACGATTTCGAAATGAATTGAATATATAACGATTTCGAAATGAATTGAATATATAACGATTTCGAAATGAATTGAATATAAAACGATTTCGAAATGAATTGAATATATAACGATTTCGAAATGAATTGAATATATAACGATTTCGAAATGAGTTGAATATAAAACGATTTCGAATTGAATGGAATAGAAAACCAATTTGATTTCAAATTGAATATATAATGAACTTGATTCAAATAGAAAACGAAACGAATTTAATTTGAATAGAAAATGAATTTGAATCGAATAGAAAATCAATTTGAATTGAATTGAATTGAATTGAATTGAGAAACGAATTCGAATTGAATTTAAAATGAAGTGAAATGAATTCAAATTAAATTGAAATTTGAATTGAATAGAAATGAATTTTAAAACGAATTTATAAAGAAGAATTCAATTTTGATTTGAATTGAAATAGAAGTTGACTTTGTTTTTGAAACGAATTCAAAAATATATAATTCGTTTTAAATAGAAATCGACGAAATATATATTATATATATTATATATATAATATAATGGCCTGAATAGAACGCGCCGCGCCGCGGCAGTTCGTAAATTTCGACCATTTATTTCAAACGGACATTACGGGAGATCCGACCGTCGGATTCTCCTAAAACCGGAACCGTTGGGTTCGTATCGAAAAGAGCTTTCTAACGAATATTAGAAATTCAAAATCTAACGGTTGGATTTGGAGATACGTCCAAATCAAATTCGAAAAAGGTCGCTGTAAGTGCAGTTCGATGGCCATTGTTGGAAATCGACTGTACGGGCCTTGATAAAATTATTAAAAATATCAATAATTTGTGTAAAATCATAAGAAATGATTTGGGAAAAATTGGGGTGAAAAACTCCATATTTGAAAAGATAAAAATAGATTTTTATCAAAATGAACTAGTTTTGAACTAAATTTAAAACCAATTTATTTTTAAATAAATGAACAAGATTTAAAAAGGGGTTTTAAATAATCGAATTTCTAATATATTTGATTGAGTTTGAAATGGGTTTATCGTGAACTGTGTTTTAAATAACACCTAGTTCTTTAACCCAGTAAAAGGAGTTTTAACGAATCTGCAATTAGATTGAAATGTGAATTCGTAATCTAAATTTCCAAATTTAGAAAATGAGCGGGAATGGAGTATTACCAGTTTTGCTCCAAAGCGATAGTTAAATCTTTAATTAGATTTGAACGTGAAATGGTAATTAGTTTTACCGATAACACAGTGGTGTTAGATATGGAGTATTACCAGTTTTGCTTCATGGGATGAATAGGTTGGGATTGGGAAATAAAATAAATAATTACTTCGTTGTGGTTCGCTAATCTCGACTAGTTGGAAAAACCATAATTTGGTTTTAAATAACATCCAAAGGAAGATTTCAGGATAAATTTTAAAAGAATTTATCTTGGATAAAATTAATGGGAATCTTTCCCTGAGAATGTGGAATTTAGGAACTAGCTGTAGGTTGGCTAAGAAGAATGGTTTCCTGGGTATTGATCTGATGTTGGTTTCGGCCTTCGGGGTTAATGTTTGGGAAATTGTTCTCTTGCTGATTTGCAATTAGTGACTAATGAATTGGAATGAGGCGTATGTTGTGTTTGTGTAACATTTGTTTTAATATACGCGGGTTGTTCGGAAAGTCCGGGTTTACACCCATTCTGAATAACCGATTCGACGATATGTCGAAGATGAAGACGGTGGTTGAAGACCGGAAGTCTTCACATCGTAGGGATAATTACTGACGATCCTGATTGGGCTGTACACCCAAGAGGATGGAAATAGTTGGTGGTTGTCCAGACGTACCTGGAGATGGATGGATATGCGAGGAAAGTGCCTCCGGTTTCGTTCAGACCCAGAACGGACTTGTAAATGGATTGTGTGTCTGACATTGGATTTTATTCTGTGTTGATTGATTTCTATTAAATATATATCTGCTTGGCGGCGGAGAATTTATTCTCTTGCTTAACGCCCTTCTCTGAGACGTACGAGCTTAGAGGTTATATATCGATAGATATCAATCGCATGGCATGAATTGCCTGTGTGGCATGCTGAGTTGCATGGATCAAGGCTTCTGTTGAAAAGCAAAGTCTTGTGGTTGATGATCAAAGCATAACCTACGTGCTAGCTTTGTGTATAGCGTGTATTCGCGAGCCTCACACCTCGGTATGAGTTAAAAACGGGATACGGACTGCAGGGAGAGCGCACGTTTCTTTCTAGTTTTGGTGGTGTCAGTGACTTACCAGCCCTGACATTTATATACTTTTCACCTTTGTGGTTGTTGGATGAGGCGCCTCGATTATAGGTCTGTAAGGACCGGGAAACGTGTGTTCAGGCATAATTAATCCTCTAACGTAAGTGAGGACCGGCCCTGAAGATCCAGGGGTTACCCAGTGTGCGTAATCCCGGGGACATTTGCTAGAGTGTCTCGAACGCGGAGAGGAGCTTGCCCCTTGCCTCGACTCATGACGGAAATCCAATTTCCAATACGTGTATCGCGGTTTTAATTGTAGAACTAGTATGGCGACATGATATATGGTACCCATGCCGTCTATGATTTATATTTATGATTGAAATGTTTTGACACTATACACTTATTATAGTATCAAATGATTTGTTTAAAACGTACCAAGCATGTTTGGCTATTATAAGGGAAAACCCTATCCCCCGGCTTGCGTTGCATTGTATGATAGGACCTGGGTCTTATAATAGCTTCATTTTTCGAAAAAGCATTGCGTTGTCTATTGATATGCACTGGTATTCTTGGGAGGAAACCCGTTCCGTATTATGCGGCGTGGTCCCTTGAATTACTTTCTTTTAAAATAAAGTTTTAAATAACTGTTTTAGTTCTCACACCAGTCACATGACTGACCTGGAGTTTATTGTTTTAACCTAAACTCTGGGTGCCCCTATTTTCCGCACGGGCAGCTAGTAGTTTTGGTTTTGCAGATTTATATTCACAGGATCCTGGTTTACAGCTGGAATGATATCCGGAAAGCTCTGTATCCGTATATCACCTTCAGTTGTGCTTTATATTATTTTTCCGCTGCTATGAATTTAAATGTAATCTAAAACTCTGTTATTTCTGTGTAATATTTATTCGTTTATACTCTGTATATTCTTGTATCTGATGGAATTGTTGTAATAGCAATGAAATGTTCTTCTGTTTGTGTTCTGATTTGTCCTGTTCTCAACAGTCAGGGATTTCGAACGGTTTAGATCGGTTTAACGACTGATTCAGATCGAGCGAAATTCCAGGCCGTCACATTTGGTATCAGAGCTTTGGTTTACAGAGCTCGAGAACAAGGCACATTAGAACCATACGAAAGAATTCATCAGATATTGGATTAGTAATATCCAATTAGAATGACTCGTTAGAGATAGGATCAGTAGTATCCTAGAACGAGTGTGAAGAGTATATTTTCCAATTGAAAACAATTTTGTTTTGGAAATTTAAACCATTTTAAACGTATTTGACTATTTATTTATTTTGAATATGGACAATCGAGTATATAAAGATTTTGCATATACGCGTCATGAACGTATATTCGAAGTTTTAATATACTGGATAGATATAGAATCATACTCTAGTGGCCCGAAGATGATTCTGATGATTGACGCGTCATCATTAGTAATTAGTTTCGTGTTTCGAAGGTGTGATTTTCTATATATTTCCATTAGACTGGTGTGAGAACCAAAACTAATATAGATAGAACACATTGTTGTGAATTGGCATCAAAAACATGATTTTCTTTATATATATCAAAATTATGAATTTGAAACTCTAATTCACTAATTGATTGATGTTTGAGTTGCGTGTTTATTTGTTTGCTAATTTTTAATCATTTATGACTAATTGAACCAAATATTGAACTATATTGAAAATTGGTCGCATTTGCTTGCATATACATATGCTTATATTGAACAGGTCATAGCAAAGAGGCTAGAGCCAGAGAATAAAATTTGTTTGCCCGACAAATAGGTACATGTTTACTACATAATTTCCTGTTTTGTTTGGGTGATGATGATTTTGTGAGCCTATTGGCTAGCCGCTTGGCTTTTTCTTTTTCTTTTTGAGATCTGAAGGACCGGGGAAGCTATTTGAAATTCCCCGATGCTCCCGGTGCAGGGGAGGTTATGGCGAAATTTTTCGAAAATTTAGGGTGTTAGCCAAATTTTTGAATTTTTGAAAATTCTCAGAAACTAAAGAGTTGGAGAATGGAAGCCAAATCGAGCGTAGAGCTGATTAATCAAACCACTTTCGACTTTGTTCCTTTTCGGGGACGAAAAGTTTTAAGTGGGGGAGATTGTAACAACCCGGAAAATCTGGGCCAGTTTAAAATTTTTATTTTGGCAATTTTGGCGAATTTTGAATATTTAAAATAGAGTATTTTAAATAATATCGACGAGAAAATTTATTTTGAATATAATTCGAGCGTATATATTATATACGTCGTCGTTAGAATATAAATAATTATATATAATTATAAAAGGAATTGAAATTGGCGCGGTAGTTCGAAAATTCGATTTCTAATTTCAAATGAATATACAGAATTCGTTATAAGTCAGAATTGAACGAAACAAGAAATATTTGAATCTGATGAAGAATATATTTCTAACGAAGTTAACAAATTGAGATTTCATCTTAGGAATGATAAGATATGTCCAGTTTAAAATTAGAAATAGTCGCTGTGGAATTTATATATATTTTTATATATATAAGGCCCTTAAAAATGGACATTTTGCAAATGACCTCGGATTTCGACGAAACCACTTTTGTTGGGTCCGCAGTGTAAAGTTATTGCTAGATTTCAAATTTCATAATTTTTCGAATCAATATGTGAGCGTGGCAAAGGAAAACGTGTTTTGACCATTTCAGTTGATTTTAATCGACTGGAAATTGGCCATTTTTCAAACGGTCTCAGAATTCGACGAAACTAGTTTTATTAGGACCGTATCGTCAATACGAAGCTAGAAAATATTTTTCCGTAATTTTTCGAGTTAGTATGTGACCCCGGTAATTTGAAATGTACGTTTAAAATTCAATAAAGTGATTTAAATGTAAATTTAACGGAAACTGATTCAAACGTCCGAATCAACCTACGATACATATCCCATTGTGTTCGGAATGGGGGTAAAACGCTATGGACGACAGGCAGTGGGTTTGATTTCGGCTTCGAAATAAAAAGTTACTTTTTAGAAGAGGAAATAAAATTAAAATATAAATAATTATATTTGCATATACCCCCCCCCCTCTCCTCTCGTTTTCACTCAGAAAACATAATAAGGAAAAAAAATTTAAACCTACGACCTAAATCGATGGAGGCAGACCCATCGCCGCCGCAACCAAGCCTGGCGCCCACCTTCGCCGAGCTTCGGCGATCGCCCCCTCCTCGATAGATGCGCCGCCGCCCCTGCTTCCCCTCGACCTCGCGACAGCCGCTCCCCTCCCCCTCGCAGTCAACCTCCGTCCCTCTTCCCCCTTCTCCTATACGTCGAGACCCCCCCCCCCCATCCACCGACGCCTCGACCCCCTCAACCTCCACCTCCAGCGACGAAGCGAAGCCCCCCCCTCGACAAAGCCGACAGCGCCCCCCCGGTATATTTTTTTTTTTATTTTATTTTATTTATTTTTACTGTTATGTTGATTTATTTAAACTGTTTTTATTTTTGTTTTAGGAATTATAAAAACTGTTTTGTTTTTTTTCTAAAAAGATTTTTAAAGAAAAACAGAAATTTATATAAGAATTTTAAAAACTACATTTTTAAGATTTTAAAAACTGCATTTTTATAAAAGAGATTTTAAAAACTGTTTTGAAAAATAATTTAAAAACCGTTTTGAAAAGAAAATAAAAACTGTTTTTTTTTCAAAAGGATTGATACTGATTAGGAAAAAGATTTGATTTTTAGTTAAAGAAAAATATGATTTTTATATTTTCAGAGTATTAAAAATATAGTCTTTACTATATAGATGATGTCAAAATATGATTTTTATATTTTTAAAGTATTAAAAATATAATCTTCATAGGATAGGGAATATAAAGATATCATCTTTGTGTATGTAACGAAATAAAAATCTGATTTTTATTTTATATACGTTGAGATAAAGTGGTGATTTTTAAAGGTGAAAACTTTATTTTTCATAAAGGCGAAAACTTTATTTTTGAAAAGGCTAAATCTTTATTTTAGAAAAGGCGAAATCTTTATGTGGAAAATAGCGTGATAAAAATATAATTTTTATCTATTTGACATAGCGATAGAAAATTCGATTTTTATATATTGAACTTTGAAATAAAAATTCGATTTTTATATATTGAACTTTGAAATAAAAATTCGATTTTTATATATTGAACTTTGAACTAAAAATATGATTTTTATTTATTGAACTTTGAACTAAAAATTCGATTTTTATATATTGAACTTTGAACTAAAAATTCGATTTTTATATATTGAACTTTGAACTAAAAATTCGATCTTCATATATTGAACTTTGAAATAAAAATTCGATTTTTATATATTGAACTTTGAAATAAAAATTCGATTTTTATATATTGAACTTTGAAGTAAAAATTCGATTTTTATATATGTAGTGAAAGCGAGCAACGAAGGTGACAAAAAGGCGAAACGACGAGATCTTCTGCAAATGAAGAGCCGTGGAGCTAGGATAGCTATAAGTGAGAATTCTCACTCTTCAATTTTGTTTCTAGTTATATATATATACTAGGATGCAGACGGTGCTTAGTAGCACCCGACACAATCGTCCACAGACCATGGACTTGTTTGTTTGACTGTTTGGTGATTGTTTGCGATATTGGTTTGAATGTGGTTTGTGGTGTGAAAAATCGAATCGATAAATTGGTTAGGATTAGACGTGCGCCGTTATAAGGCGAAGGAGTAAGGCTAGGTTAGACTCTTACTCCAATTTTTGTGGTTTACATAACGAAAGTGATTTGATTGATGTGTGAATGGCGTGGGCCTTCACTAGACCGGGGATAAGGCTAGGCCTTGTCCCGTTTCTAGTATAGTGCCGTTATGCCGCCGAAATTTTCTAAAATATGTTAGAAAAATAAAAATATCATTCTTATTTTGTAAATGAACTGAATAGATATTCATATGTTAAAATAAAATGTTTTATCGTTAAAAATATAATTTTTAACGTGAAGTGAATAAAATAAATATTCATTTACAAACCAGACGGTTTGTTTATGTACACTGATTTGACTGACATTGATTGGGTCGATAAATTTTACACATCGCCCAACTGCACGAATAAAATCTGTGTTTGATTGTTTGAAACCCCACACGGGTGTTGGGATGAAATTTAAAAGTTCACTCATCCTGACTGATAAATATGTCGATCGATTGATTGACAGGCTGTTATAAGCGTTAGATATCTATATTTGATGCTTATACAGTGTAGTGCACTTTGGTTGATGGTTGATTATTTTCAATGCTATTAAATACATGTGTTGTATGAAAATCCATATAATTAACGTTATATGGTGATTGATTGGGCCTCATTCCAATTTGAAAAATAAACAATATAAAATAAAGGTTCATGTGTTGACTATATTCATCCGTTGATATTAGTCATGTGTTGAACGAATTATTTTTATAATAAAATTTACATCTTTATCAATATAAAATAAAGGTTCATGTGTTGACGGTACTCATTCGTTGAGATTAGTCATGTGTTGAACGAAATAATTTAACCAAAAATAGTCACACATGGACGGTACTCACTCGTTGAGATTAGTCGTGTGTTGACAAAAAGAAATATTTGAAATAGAATATATAAAGCCGTGTTGAATAGTGATGCGCCATTTTGACGCGAACGAAATATAAAACGATTTCGAAATGAATTGAATATATAACGATTTCGAAATGAATTGAATATATAACGATTTCGAAATGAATTGAATATATAACGATTTCGAAATGAATTGAATATATAACGATTTCGAAATGAATTGAATATATAACGATTTCGAAATGAATTGAATATATAACGATTTCGAAATGAATTGAATATATAACGATTTCGAAATGAATTGAATATAAAACGATTTCGAAATGAATTGAATATATAACGATTTCGAAATGAATTGAATATATAACGATTTCGAAATGAGTTGAATATAAAACGATTTCGAATTGAATGGAATAGAAAACCAATTTGATTTCAAATTGAATATATAATGAACTTGATTCAAATAGAAAACGAAACGAATTTAATTTGAATAGAAAATGAATTTGAATCGAATAGAAAATCAATTTGAATTGAATTGAATTGAATTGAATTGAGAAACGAATTCGAATTGAATTTAAAATGAAGTGAAATGAATTCAAATTAAATTGAAATTTGAATTGAATAGAAATGAATTTTAAAACGAATTTATAAAGAAGAATTCAATTTTGATTTGAATTGAAATAGAAGTTGACTTTGTTTTTGAAACGAATTCAAAAATATATAATTCGTTTTAAATAGAAATCGACGAAATATATATTATATATATTATATATATAATATAATGGCCTGAATAGAACGCGCCGCGCCGCGGCAGTTCGTAAATTTCGACCATTTATTTCAAACGGACATTACGGGAGATCCGACCGTCGGATTCTCCTAAAACCGGAACCGTTGGGTTCGTATCGAAAAGAGCTTTCTAACGAATATTAGAAATTCAAAATCTAACGGTTGGATTTGGAGATACGTCCAAATCAAATTCGAAAAAGGTCGCTGTAAGTGCAGTTCGATGGCCATTGTTGGAAATCGACTGTACGGGCCTTGATAAAATTATTAAAAATATCAATAATTTGTGTAAAATCATAAGAAATGATTTGGGAAAAATTGGGGTGAAAAACTCCATATTTGAAAAGATAAAAATAGATTTTTATCAAAATGAACTAGTTTTGAACTAAATTTAAAACCAATTTATTTTTAAATAAATGAACAAGATTTAAAAAGGGGTTTTAAATAATCGAATTTCTAATATATTTGATTGAGTTTGAAATGGGTTTATCGTGAACTGTGTTTTAAATAACACCTAGTTCTTTAACCCAGTAAAAGGAGTTTTAACGAATCTGCAATTAGATTGAAATGTGAATTCGTAATCTAAATTTCCAAATTTAGAAAATGAGCGGGAATGGAGTATTACCAGTTTTGCTCCAAAGCGATAGTTAAATCTTTAATTAGATTTGAACGTGAAATGGTAATTAGTTTTACCGATAACACAGTGGTGTTAGATATGGAGTATTACCAGTTTTGCTTCATGGGATGAATAGGTTGGGATTGGGAAATAAAATAAATAATTACTTCGTTGTGGTTCGCTAATCTCGACTAGTTGGAAAAACCATAATTTGGTTTTAAATAACATCCAAAGGAAGATTTCAGGATAAATTTTAAAAGAATTTATCTTGGATAAAATTAATGGGAATCTTTCCCTGAGAATGTGGAATTTAGGAACTAGCTGTAGGTTGGCTAAGAAGAATGGTTTCCTGGGTATTGATCTGATGTTGGTTTCGGCCTTCGGGGTTAATGTTTGGGAAATTGTTCTCTTGCTGATTTGCAATTAGTGACTAATGAATTGGAATGAGGCGTATGTTGTGTTTGTGTAACATTTGTTTTAATATACGCGGGTTGTTCGGAAAGTCCGGGTTTACACCCATTCTGAATAACCGATTCGACGATATGTCGAAGATGAAGACGGTGGTTGAAGACCGGAAGTCTTCACATCGTAGGGATAATTACTGACGATCCTGATTGGGCTGTACACCCAAGAGGATGGAAATAGTTGGTGGTTGTCCAGACGTACCTGGAGATGGATGGATATGCGAGGAAAGTGCCTCCGGTTTCGTTCAGACCCAGAACGGACTTGTAAATGGATTGTGTGTCTGACATTGGATTTTATTCTGTGTTGATTGATTTCTATTAAATATATATCTGCTTGGCGGCGGAGAATTTATTCTCTTGCTTAACGCCCTTCTCTGAGACGTACGAGCTTAGAGGTTATATATCGATAGATATCAATCGCATGGCATGAATTGCCTGTGTGGCATGCTGAGTTGCATGGATCAAGGCTTCTGTTGAAAAGCAAAGTCTTGTGGTTGATGATCAAAGCATAACCTACGTGCTAGCTTTGTGTATAGCGTGTATTCGCGAGCCTCACACCTCGGTATGAGTTAAAAACGGGATACGGACTGCAGGGAGAGCGCACGTTTCTTTCTAGTTTTGGTGGTGTCAGTGACTTACCAGCCCTGACATTTATATACTTTTCACCTTTGTGGTTGTTGGATGAGGCGCCTCGATTATAGGTCTGTAAGGACCGGGAAACGTGTGTTCAGGCATAATTAATCCTCTAACGTAAGTGAGGACCGGCCCTGAAGATCCAGGGGTTACCCAGTGTGCGTAATCCCGGGGACATTTGCTAGAGTGTCTCGAACGCGGAGAGGAGCTTGCCCCTTGCCTCGACTCATGACGGAAATCCAATTTCCAATACGTGTATCGCGGTTTTAATTGTAGAACTAGTATGGCGACATGATATATGGTACCCATGCCGTCTATGATTTATATTTATGATTGAAATGTTTTGACACTATACACTTATTATAGTATCAAATGATTTGTTTAAAACGTACCAAGCATGTTTGGCTATTATAAGGGAAAACCCTATCCCCCGGCTTGCGTTGCATTGTATGATAGGACCTGGGTCTTATAATAGCTTCATTTTTCGAAAAAGCATTGCGTTGTCTATTGATATGCACTGGTATTCTTGGGAGGAAACCCGTTCCGTATTATGCGGCGTGGTCCCTTGAATTACTTTCTTTTAAAATAAAGTTTTAAATAACTGTTTTAGTTCTCACACCAGTCACATGACTGACCTGGAGTTTATTGTTTTAACCTAAACTCTGGGTGCCCCTATTTTCCGCACGGGCAGCTAGTAGTTTTGGTTTTGCAGATTTATATTCACAGGATCCTGGTTTACAGCTGGAATGATATCCGGAAAGCTCTGTATCCGTATATCACCTTCAGTTGTGCTTTATATTATTTTTCCGCTGCTATGAATTTAAATGTAATCTAAAACTCTGTTATTTCTGTGTAATATTTATTCGTTTATACTCTGTATATTCTTGTATCTGATGGAATTGTTGTAATAGCAATGAAATGTTCTTCTGTTTGTGTTCTGATTTGTCCTGTTCTCAACAGTCAGGGATTTCGAACGGTTTAGATCGGTTTAACGACTGATTCAGATCGAGCGAAATTCCAGGCCGTCACATATTACATCGTCATATATATATATATATATATATATATATACACAACTAAAATCGAAAAATCACGTATTGGAAATTAGGTTTCCATTTATGAACTAAGGCAAGCGATCCTCCTTACCGATTCGAGACTCTCTAGCCCGAGATTCAGTCACAACCGCACCTGTGGTTAGCGTCAGAGCCGACCATCCGTCGATGATTGGCAATACTATAAACTATATGTTTGCCTGTTCTATGGGACCAACAAAATGGGTCTGTATGTCGACCACTCTAGAGTCACTAGGGACTCTAATCATATCCGAGCCTTTCAATCGGCCCGAATTCCGAGGTACCTCGCTTTCCATCAAATAATATGCAACATCCACATAAGTAAACAGTCTGAGCTCCATACCATGACGTTACTCCTAGCTAGAAACTAACATATGTCCACTTCCTTAAGGTTCTCATCCCATTTCTGGTTCATACCGGGGTGTGAAGCTCACGAATTAAATTAAAGCTGTGCTTTGATCATCAATCACAAAGCCTTGCTTTTCAACAAAAGCTTAGATCCATGCAAGTCAGCATACCACACTGTTAATCCATACCGTACCATAGATTTCCACCAATATATAACCTGTAAGCTCGTACTTCTCAGAGAAGGGTGTTAAGCAAGAGAATAATTTCTCCGCCACCAAACAGATATATATTTATCAGAGATCAACGAATACAATATAAAGGAATACAATGTCAGACACACTATCCATTTACAAGTCCATTCTGGGTCTGAACGAAACCGGAGGCACCTTATTCCTCGTCCCATATGTCCAATACAGGAGAGAGGCCCTCGCATATCCGGTCGATCTCCAAGTACGTCTGAATAATCACCACTTATTACCTTGTCTTGGGAGTAGATCCCAATCAAGACATCAGTAATCATTCAAACAATGTGAAGATCTTCAGTCTTCAACCGCCGTCTTCATATCATCGACATTTAGTCGCCATATCAGTTATTCAGAATGGGATAAACCAGGTCTTTCCGAATAACTCGCGTATTTTATAATTAAGTGCTATAAAAACACATCATACGCCTCATTCCAATTCATAATATTATCTTATTCAAATATTCACATCATTAGGGAAAGGTTCCCATTAATTTTATCAAAGATAATTTCTTTTAAATTTTCTCTATAGTTTTCCTTTTGATATCGGTTTCAAAAGATTTTATTTTATCTTTCCACAATTCTAAACCAAATTAAGGTTTATAAAACTAGTCAGGATTATCAAGCCATACCGAAGTAATCATTTAGTTATTAATCCCAATCTATTCATCCCACGGAGAAAAACTAGTAGTGCCTCATATCTAACACCCACAGTGTAATAACCCGGAAATTCGAGCCAATTTAAAATTTTTATTTTGGCAATTTTAGTGAATTTTGAATATTAAAATGAATTATTTTAAATAATAGTAACGAGAAATTTATTTTGAATAGAAATAGAATGTATATATTTATTTGAATCGTTGTTAGAATATAAATATTTATTTATATATATAAAAGGAATTGAAAATGGCGCGGTAGTTCGATAATTCGATTTCAAATTTCAAATGAATGTACAGGATTCAAAATAAACCGGATTTTGGTGAAACAAAAATATTCGAATCTATTTGAGAATATCTTTCCAACGAATCCGAAAAATCAATATTTCATAGCGGGAATCAAAAGTTACGTCCAGTTGAAAATTCAGAATAGTCGCTATGGAATTCTGGCCCTTAAAAAGGGAAATTTTGCAAACGACCTCGGTTTTCGACGAAACCACTTTTGTTGGATCCGTGATATTAAATTATTACTATGTTTCAAAATTCATAATTTTCTGAATTAATATGTGAGCGTGGCCAAGGAAAACGCGTTTGACCAATTTCAGTTGATTTTAATCGACTGGAAAATGACCATTTTTCAAACGGTCTCAGAATTTGACGAAATTAGTTTTGTTAGGACCATATCGTCAATACGAAGCTAGAAAATATTTTTCGGGAATTTTTAGAGTCCGTATGTGGCCCCAGTAAATTGAAATGCGCGTAAAAATTCAATATATACATTTATATTTTGATTTTGATGAAAACTGATCGAAACGATCGAATCAGCCTACGATACATATCCCATTGTGTTCGAAATGGGGGTAATTAGCTATGGACGACAGTCGGTGGGTTCGATTTTGAGGTCGAAATTAAAAGTTGCTTTTTGAAATTAAATAAATAAATAAATAAATAAAACCCTCTCTCTCTTCCTCTATACTCTCAGCCCCCCCCCCCCCCCCCCCACTTTACTTTTCTAAATCGAATAAAAAAACCCTAGACGCATCGCCCGTTGCTCCCACCGCCCTCCGCTCCATGAACCGCCGCGCGCCCCTCCGACTCCCCCTCCGACCATGCTCCAGCACCTCCCCCCATCATCCCCCTCTCCAACCTCGAAGTACCCCACGCCCCACAGCCCAAAACCCACAATTTCAGGCCGCCACCACCCATTTGAGCCCACCGTTGGCCGTGCCCGCCACTCCCTGACCACCGCACCTTCTGCTCCTCCTTCCTCTGCTTCTACAACACCTCGAGCCCTCCACCTCAGTTCGACATCCCACGAATTCGATTTTGGTGAGTTTTTATATATAATTTATTTATATATATTTATTTGTTTTTCAGTTTTTATTATGTAATGGCGAGTTAAAAATTTGAAATTTATATAATGATGAAAAGGTATAATTTTTAAACATGAAAAGGTATAATTTTTAAACATGAAAAAGATTTGGTTTTTAGAATTATAAAGATCCGATTTTTATTTCATTTTTATTTCGTTACAGAAATGATTTTTATTTCATTAAAGAAATGAACAAGAAGTGACTTTTGAAATGAATAGAGAAATAATAAAGATATGATTTTTATATAGTAGAAATTATAAAATATAATTTTTATGAGATAGAGAATATAAAAATACGATTTTTATATTATATAGATAGAAAAAAATTCGATCTTTATATAAGAAGTAGAAATATAAAAATATAATTTTTATATAGGAAGAAGCGTTGTAAATGCATATGAAGTAGAAATAAAAATATGATTTTTATTTATTGAAATGAAGTGATAAAAATATAATTTTTATTATGAAGTTAGTGTGATAAAAAATATGAACTTTATTATATGAACAGCGGTATAAAAATAGAATTTTTATCTATATAGTAGCGGTATAAAAATGTGATTTTTATCCATATAGAGTGATTATAAAAACGTGATTTTTATATACATAGCACCAAGATAAAAATGCGATTTTTATATATGTAGTGGACACTGACGACGAAAGTGACAAAAGGTGAGAACGGCGAAGATTTCTACATATGAAGAGTCGCAGTGTATTGGATTTGCTAGTCGGTGAGAACTTCTCACCTTTAATTTATTTCTAGTTTGAAATATTTTCTAGGATGCAGACGGTGCTTAGCAGCACCTGACACCCGTCGTCAACAGACCATATACGGCTTGTTTGTTTGATTGATGTGTACTGAAATTTGATTGTGTGATGTGGAATGAAATAAAATATTTTATAGTGGAAAATATTTTATAGTTAAAAATATGATTTTTAACGTGTATATAAAATAAATATTTATAAACAAATCGGACGATTTGTTTATATACACTGATTTGACTGATATTGATTGGGATGATAAATTTTACACATCGCCCAACCACACAAATAAAATATGTGTTTGTTGATTTGAAACCCCACACGGGTATTAGGATGATATTTGACGTACACTAATCCCGATTGTTTAGTTGTATGTCAATCGATGGGTTGACAGACTGTGTAAGCGTTAATTATTTATATTTAATGCTTATGCAGTTGTGTGGTGCACTCTGGATGATGGTTGATTATTTATCGTTGCTATTATATACATGTGTTGTAGAAGATCCATATAATTAACAATATATGGTAATAGATTGGGCCTCATTCCAATTTAGAAAATAAATTCATGTGTTGAATTGAAAATAAATTCATGTGTTGAATAGAAAATAAATTCATGTGTTGAATTGAAAATAAATTCATGTGTTGAATTGAAAATAAATTCATGTGTTGGATAGAAAAATATTCATGTGTTAAATAGAATAAACATTCATGTGTTGAATAAAAGCCGTGTTGATTAGATTGACGCCATTTTGACGTGAACTATATTTATATCGATTTTATTCATTTTTATAATGAATATAGAAAAGAAAGTGATTTAAAATTTAACGTTTTGAAAATATTATCATTTATAGATTAATGACATGGAATATTCAATTTTAACAAGAAATTGAATATGAAGTTGAAATCGTTTCGAAAACGAATTTAAAACGATTTATAAAATACGTTTTGAAAGGAAATCGACAAAATATATATAACATATATATTATATATATAATGGCCTGAATAGAACGCGCCACGCCGCGGCAGTTCGCGAATTTCGACCATTGGCTTCGAATTGACGTTACGGGAGATCCGACCGTCAGATTCTCCTAAAACAGGAACCGTTAGGTTCGTATCGAAAAGAGATTTCTAACGAATATTAGAAATTTGAAAATTAACGGTTGGATTTGGAATTATGTCCAAATCAAATTTGGAAAAGGTCGTTGTAAGTGCAGTTCGATGGCCGTTGATGGAAATCGACTGTACGGGCCTTGATAAAATTATTAAAAATAGTAATAATTTGTGTAAAATCATAAGAAATGATTTGTGAAGAATTGGGATGAAAAACTCCATATTTGAAAAGATAAAAATAGATTTTTATCGAAATGAACTAGTTTTGAACTAGAATAATAATTTATTTATTTTTAAATAAATAAATTGGATTTGAAATGGTTTTAAAAAGTAACCAGAATTTCCAATAATTGAATTGGAATGGATTTGAATCGAAATTATCTTTGGAATATTTCGATGTTGGATTTCGTGATTATACAGATATTGTTATGGAAATTTGAAAGATATATTAATATCGTTATCTCCAATACGATATTTGTTGGTCATAGAATTTGATATTGAATATAAGCTAGCTGCTTGGCTGACATTGGATATATTAATATCGTTTGGGTGATTACTGATGATCTTGATTGGGTTGTACACCCAAGAGGAGGGAATCAGTTGGTGATCATCCAGAATACTTGGAGATCGATGGATATGCGAGGTACAAGGTGCCTCCGGTTTCGTTCAGACCCAGAACGAACTTGTAAATGGACTGTGCGTCTGACATTGGATTTTAGTCTGTGTGATTGATTTCTATTAAATATATATATATATATATATATATATATATCTGTTTGGCGGCGGAGAAGTTATTCTCTTGCTTAACGCCCTTCTCTAAGACGTACGAGCTTAGAGGCTATATATTGGTGCATATCAATCGCATGGAGTGAATTGCCTGTGTGGCATGCCTAAGTGGCAAATGATCAAGGCTTTTTTTGAAAAGCAAAGTCTTGTGGTTGATGATCAAAGCACGGCCTGTATGGCATAGCTTTGTGTAGCGTTAATTCGCGAGCCTCACACCCCGGTTGTGAATCAGAAACGGGAGAGGACCTCAGGGAGGGCATGCGTTTCCTTCTAGCTAGAAGTGGCGTCAGTGGTTTTACACGCCCTGACGAGTTTGACTTATGTGGTTGTTGTTGTTGCGAGATGCCTCGGATATATCGGTGACTATGTGGAGCCGATGGAGTCATTGGGCTCATTTACGCCCCAAAGGGCGAGGAAACGCAATGTTCATGCATTTTAATCCACATCGGTGGACCGGCCCTGACGATCCAAGGATCACTCGAGCTCTGATCCTGAGACATGGGCTAGATTGTCTCGAATTGGTGGAGGACTATCTTTTGCCTCGGTTCACAGATGGAAACCCAACTTCCAATACGTGACTTTGCGGTTTTGATTGTATACCAATATATGGCGACATAGTGGTATGGGGCACTTATGCCGTCTATGATTGATACTTATGATTGAAATTGTTTTGACACTATACACTTATAGTAATAATAAAACATGAAATTTCACGTACCAAGCATTCTTGGCTATTATAAGGTAAAAACCCTATCCTCCGGCTTGCGTTGCATTGTGTGATGGGACCTGGGTCTTATAATAGCTTCATTGTTCTTTATTTAGCATTGCGCTGTTGTTTTATGCACTGGTGTTCTTGGGAGGAAACTCGTTCCGTGTTATACGGCGTGGTCCATTGATTTACCAAATTTTAAAATAAAGATTAATAACTGTTTTAGTTCTCACACCAGTCACATGACTGACCTGGAGTTTATTGTTTTAACCTAAACTCTGGGTGCCCTTATTTTGACATGGGCAGCTAGTAGTTTTGGTTTTGCAGATTTATATTCACAAGATCCTGATTTACAGCTGGAATTTTACTCGGAAAGCTCTGTATCCGCGTGTTTTTCCTTTCAGTTGTGTTTTTGTATTATTTTTCTGCTGCAGTAATGTATTTAAATCTCTGATAATTTATGATGTGTAATATTGATTTATACTTTGCATATTCTTGTATTCTGATGAATTGTTGTAATAAGCAATGAAATGTTCTTCTGTTTGCGTTCCAGTTTGTCGTTTTCTCAAAACGATCAGGGGTTTCGAACGGTCTTGGTCGGTTTAATGATCGATTCGGATCGAGCGGAATTCATTTTCGTTACACACGGTGTTATCGGTAAATTTAATTACCATTTCACGTTCAAATCTAATTAAAGATTTAACTATCGCCTGAAGTAAAACTGGTGGTACTCCATTCTTGATCATTTCATGAATTCGATAAATTTAATTATCCCATTCTCATTCCAATCTAATTAAAGATTCATTAAAACTCCAATTTAGTTTTAATCTCAAAAATCATTACTTAATGATTATTCAAATTTAAGAAATTAATCTTATCTTTAACCGGGTTAAAGAACTAATGTCAATAAAAACATAGTTCACAATAAACCTAAATCAGCTTCCATCAACTATGGAATCTTCACGGAAAACAGATCAAAATATAATCGATATAAATTTCTATATCCAATCAATACTATTAATGGAATAACGACAAAGCCTTTCAAATTCCATATATAGTAACAGTCTTCCATCACAAAAGCTCATCTCAATTATTACCTAATTGAATTCCATTCAATTCCAATTTAATATATTAAATTGGAAAACTTTACTTTGGAAAGTTTCCATTAACTCTTAATAAATAGATTTATAAATTCCAAATCATCTCTTCACTGTTAATTAGGTTAAAGAAAAAATGTTATTTAAAACACCATTCATGATAAACACTAAAATCCAATTTCATTTCAATTCTAATTAAATATTAATTAAGTGGTAAACTTCTCTAAATCTTATTTAAAAGATTTATTCTTTTCTCAACTGGGTTTAAGAACAGTGTTATTTAAGACACCATTCACAACAAACCCAAAATCCAATTTGATATTAAATACAAGGCTCTAAATAGAAATTATATCGACTTATATTCAATATCAAATATCAAATTCTCAGACTAATGGATATCATATTGGGAATAACGTTATCTGTATCTTCCAAATTCCCTCAACAATATCCGTATAATCACGAAATCCAATACCGAAATATTTCGAAGATTTTTTCCATTTAAATCCATTCCAACTCATACGTTGGAATTTCTGGTTATTTCAAAACCATTTATAGATCCAATTTATTTATTTAAAAACAAGGGATTTTTATACTAGTTAATAACTAGTTCATTTCGATAAAAATATCTTTTATGTTTTGAAATATGAGATTTTTCACCCAAACTCTTTCCAACTCATTTATTATGATTTTACACAAATTTTCCATATTTTTAATAATTTTATTAAGGCCCTTACAGTCGGTTTCCAATAACGGTCACCGAACTGCATCCATAGCGACCTTTTCTTAAATTGATTTGGACATAATTTGAATCCAACCGTTCAAATTTAAATCTCTTATATTCATTGGAAAGAACTTTTCGATACGAACCCAATGGTTTTGGGTTCAGGAGAATCCGACGGTCGGATCTTCCGTTACATCAATTTGAAGTTAATGGTCGAAATTCGCGAACGGTCGCTGCACGACGCGTTCTATTCAGGCCATTATATATGTATATCGTCGATTTCCATTTAAAACGTAAATTATATATCGTTTATAAATTCATTTTAAAATGATATCAACTTTATTTTTATTTTTAAATCAAAATTGAATATTCCATACTAGTATAATAATAAAATGATAATATTTTCAAAATATCTAATTTTGAAATCCATTTATCTTTCGTATTCATTATAAAATGAATAAAATAGATCGATAAACCCGTTCGGTTTAAAATAGAGTTTACTACTTAACTCGGCTTCCATATTTCAATATTTTTGTGCCCATACCAAATCGGACATCGAAACCATAATTTAATTTTTTCTAAATATTATTTTAAAATCCTTACTATATATTATTTTAAAATATTTACTATTATTATTTAAAATCTTTACTATATATTATTTTAAAATCTTTACTATATATTATTTTAAAATGTTTACTATATCTGAATTGGAACCAGACTCAATCAATTACCATATAATTTTATTTATATGGATTTCATCCATCGCATGTATCCAACATTGATGATAAATAATCATTCAACATTCAAACACCATCCAAAGTGCATTCTACAACTGTATAAGCATTAAAATAAATAAATAATGCTCATCACAGCCTGTCAACCCATCGATTGAGATACAACTAAATATTAGGATTAGTGAATGTCAAATATCATCCCAATACCCGTGTGGGAATTTCCAACAACAAATACTGTTTATTATTTATGCAGTTGGGCGATGTGTAAAAATTATCGTCCCAATCAATATCATTTAAATTGGTGTACATAAACGAGCCATCCGGCTTGTAAATGAATATTTATTCCAATTTTACTACTTTAAATTATAAATGGATACTTATAATTTTAATTTCAATTTCCACAATATTTTAATATGTTAAACATTCCAACATCACAAAAAAAACACAACACAGTCAATTAAATCGTCCATGGTTTGTGGACGAGGAAGGTGAGCTAACAGGCATCGTATACAATTTATGACAATAAAAAACTATAAAAAATCAATACTGGCAGTTCAATATGCAGTTATAAAATAAATAATTGTACAAGAATTTTAGTGAGAAGTTCTCACATTTGGTTCCACTCCATCAGTCTTTAAATGATGATTTTATTCGTTTGAATTAAAAATTGCCTCATTTTCTAATTTGCTCCGAATCATTTCTAGCTCCATGGCATAAATCTCGAATTTACGGTTCCAACGGTTCCGGTTTTGCTGGATTCTGTCCTCGTTTGAATAAGATACAATCGTTTAAACTTTTACTACATAATTGACTAACTCAAGATAATTAATACTTAATTAACTTTGCTTAACCACCTTTTAATTAAAATAATTTGTTTCCTCAACTCCTTCATCGTATACCAGTCACGAACAAAACCCATTAGATCGCCTAAAACCCTCGAGTTGCGCGCCACCAACAGACTTTGCGCCGTCAAACCATCGTCACTACCCAAACCCTCGAGTTGCGCGCCAGCAACAGACTTTGCGCCGTCAACCCATCGTCACTACCCAAACCCCCTTCGAATCGCCACCCCCCTCTAGCGAGCACAACTAGCTCGATGCACCACCTAGACAAGAAAACGTGATCAAAAGCAACGTGTTCGAGCACCAGATTCGCGTGAACCACTACGCTAAACCCAATCATAGCCGGATCATTTTAATGATCATGAAAAGTTCTACGATTATTGCTTTATGGGGTTTCGAAATTAATTAGTAGATTGAAAGAATTTGTGGAATGAAATTAGAGCGCTCCTGGCCTTTGATTTTTAGCTAACGGCGCTGGGGAAAATTAAGGTTTGGGGTTTCTTTAGAAAGGGGTATATATAGACAAATTATAATAATTTTTAATTCATTTATTACTCAAATGTGAAGTTTAACGATTCGAACTCCAAACAAAACCCAACGAATGTCGCCCCTAGCTAAATACCCCTATTCCCGACATAATGGAATATGTTTCGTAATCCAATTCGGCTATTTCTGACAGTTTTTATCAAAATTAAAATATAAATCAATATATATTGAATTTAAACGAACATTTTAATTTACCGGGGCCACATACTAATTCCAAAAATTACAGAAAATTTATCTAGCTATTTTTTAATGATACGGTACTAACAAAACTAATTTTGTCAAATTTTGAGGCCATTTGAAAAAATGGTCATTTTCTAGTCGATTAAATTTAAACTGAATATACAAAACACTTTAAATTTACCATGCTCACATATTAATTCCAAAAATTATAAAATTTGTAACCTAGCAATAATTTGACATTCCGTATCCAGCAAAAGTGGTTTCGTCAAAAACGGAGGTCGTTTGCAAAATGACTATTTTAAGGGCTTTATATTATATTAAAATATACATAAATTCCATAGCGACTATTTTAAATTTTAAACTTGACATAACTTTCAGTTTATTTATGAAATCTCAATTTTTCATATTCATTAGAAAGATATTATTAAATAGATTCAAATGTTTCTGGTTTTACTGAAATCCGATTTATTTTGAATCTTATACGTTCAATTGAAATTTAAAATCGAATTTTCAAATTACCGTGCCATTTCAAGCTCGTTTTATAATTAAAATAAATTTATATATTCTAACATCGATTTAAATAAATTTTAAATCGTTATTATTTAAAATAAATCATTTTTTAATTCTTAAAATCCATTAAAATAGCTGAAATAAAATTTTTAAATTGGTTCAGAAATTCTGGGTTGTTACAATCTCCCTCACTAAAAATCTTTTCGTCCTCGAAAAGGAACGGAACAGAAAGTTGTTTAAATAACCAACTCAACTTTCATTCTGGCTTGAGTTCTTCAACATTTCAGTTTCTAAGGACTTTCGAATTTCTCAAAAATTTGGCTAACACCTTAAATTTTTGAAAAATTTCGCCATAACCTCCTTTGTACAACCCTATCGGTAAAACCACAACTTGTCTCTTAGGGCCCTCATCAATCAAAAAGAAAAATAAAAAGCCAAGCGGCTTGCCAATCGGCTCATAAAATCATCAAACCCCAATAAATACAGTAAATATGTACTTATTTGTCGGGCATACAATTTTATTCCTCTTCTTAGCTTCTATGCTATGACTTGTTCATTATATACACATGTACATATATGCAATTCCAATCTATTTTCCATTCAGTTCAATATTTGATTCGATCTGGCTAAATTTACCATTCATTCATATATTGATTTTATCGTTCCAATATTTTAATTAGTTAACTAATAATCATCAATCACAACCAGCAATCAATTAGTTAATTAGCTTTTCAATCATATAACTTTAATATATTTATAAAAATCATATTTAGTGCTGAATCACAAACAATAAATTCTAACTAAGTTTTTGTTCTCACACCAGTCAATTGGAAATATATAGACATCCCACTTTCGAAACTCGAACATAAATTCTGATGATACTCGAAATCATCCCTGGGCGACTAGAGTGTGATTCTATATCTATCCAGTATATTCGAGACTTCATGTACACGTGGATCAGACATATATTAAAAATCTTCTCATACTCGATAGTCCAAAATCAATTTAAAATAAAATTCTCAAATATGTAGAATAAGGCATAATTTTTCAAAATCAATTTGTTTTTAATAAACAACACTCTTCAAACTCATTCTACGACATTTCTAACCCCATCTCTAATGATTTTCTCATTCTCGGATACTACTGGTCCTATCTCTAATGAGTTTTCTTTCATAGGATATTACTAATCCAATCTCTGATGAATTTTTTATTTGGTTCTAACGTGTCTTGTTCTCGAGCTTTGTAAAACAAAAGCTCTGATACCACGATGAAACGACCCAAAATCCCCCTTACGAAAAAGCCCGAATTGCTTTGAGAACACGACTCATCAGAACACAATCAACAGAATGTTTCTTTGTTGTTACAATAATTTATGTCATAGTACATGAATATCAGATAATAAATTACAGTGGAAAAATAATATCAGAGATTAAGAATTTACATAGTAGTGGAAAATAATACATAGTACAATGCGTAGCGGAAAATAACAATTGACACAACTGAAAGAGATATATGGATAAAAAGCTTTCCAAATATAGCTCCAGCTGTAATCCAAGATCCTAGGAAAAGAAGTATTTGCAAATCCAAAACTACTAGCTGCCCGTGTGGAAAATATGTGCACCCAGAGTTTAGGTTAAAACAATAAACTCTGAGTCAGTCATGGGACTGGTGTGAGAACTAAAACAATTATTAGATTTTATTACAAAGTTAGGTAAATCACGGGGCCATGCCATATAACACGGAACGGGTTTATCCCCCATGGATACCAGTGCATAAAAATAAACAGTGCAATGCTAAAGAGAAAATTGAAGGTATTATAAGACTAAGGCCCCATCACACAATGAACGCGGTCGAGGATAGAGTTTTCCCTTATAATAGCCAAATATGCTTGATACGCGAAATTTCAACTTTTATTATTACTATATAAGTGAAGAAATCAACTTCAGATATAAATGTATCAACATAGGCGGCGTAGGTACCATTATATTACGTCGCCATATATATATGTTTACAGCTATAACCGAAAAATCACGTATTCGAAATTGGGTTTCCATCTATGAACCAAGGCAAGCGATCCTCCTTACCTATTCGAGACTCTCAAGCC
Source organism: Allium sativum (assembly GCA_030737875.1). Taxonomy (NCBI): domain Eukaryota; kingdom Viridiplantae; phylum Streptophyta; class Magnoliopsida; order Asparagales; family Amaryllidaceae; genus Allium; species Allium sativum. The sequence goes on along the minus strand of CM060910.1, from coordinate 193,090,312 downwards.
CGAGCCTCAAGATTCAGTCGTAACTGCACCTGCGGTTAGCGTCATGGCCGGTCATTCGTCGATGATTGGCAATGCCATAAACTATATGTTAGCCGGTTCTATGGAACCTACAAAATGGGTCAGTTTGTCGACCACTTTAGAGCCACGAGGGACTCAAATCATATCCGAGCCTTTCAATCGGCTCGAATTACGAGGTACCTCGCTTTCCATCAAATAATATGCAACATCCACATAAGTAAACAGTCTGTGCTCCATACCATGACGTTACTCCTAGCTAGAACTAACATATGTCCATTTCCCTGAGGTCCTCATCCTATTCCTGGTTCATACCGGGGTGTGAAGCTCGTGAATTAACGCTACACAAAGCTATGCTAATTAAAGCTGTTCTTTGATCATCATCCACAAAGCCTTTCTTTTCAACAAAAGCTTTGATCCATGCAACTCAGCATGCCACACTATCAATCCATACCGTACCACTGATTTCCACCGTTATATAATCTCTAAGCTCGTACGTCTCAGAGACGGGTGTGTTAAGCAAGAGAATGAATTCTCCGCCACTAAATAGATATATATTTAGCAGAGATCAACGAATACAGTATAAAGGAATACAATGTCAGATACACTATCCATTTACAAGTCTGTTCTGGGTCTGAACGAAACCGGAGGCATCTTATTCCTCGTCCCATATGTCCAATACATGAGAGAGGCCTTCGCATATCCAGTCGATCTCCAAGTACATCTGGACGATCACCACTTATTACCTTGTCTTGGGTGTACATCCCAATCAAGACATCAGTAATCATCCAAACGATGTGAAGATCTCCGGTCTTCAACCAACGTCTTCATATCATCGACATTTAGTCGCCGTATCAGTTATTCAAAATAGGATAAACGCGGTCTTTCCGAATAACTAACATATTTTATAATCAAGTGCTATAAAAACACATCATACGCCTCATTCCAATTTAGAATATTATTTTATTCAAATATTCAGATCATTAGGGAAAGGTTCCCATTAATTTTATCAAAGAAAAATTCTTTTAAATTTTCTCTTTAATCTTCCTTTTGATATCGATTTCAAAATATTTTATTTTATCTTTCCACAATTCTAAACCAAATTACAGTTTACAAAACTAGTCGGGATTATCGAGCCATATCGAAGTAATCATTTAGTTATTAATCCCAATCCTACCTTATTCATTCCATGGAGAAAAACTGGTAGTACCCCATATCTAACACCCACGGTGTTATCGGTAAATTTAACTACCACTTCACATTCAAATCTAATTAAAATTTAACTATCGCCTGGAGTAAAACTGGTGGTACTCCCTTCTTGATCATATCATGAATTCGATAAATTTAATTATCCCATTCTCATTCCAATCTAATTAAAGATTCATTAAAACTCTAATTTAGTTTTAATCTCAAAAATCATTACTTAATGATTATTCAAATTTAGGAAATTAATTTAATCTTTAACTGGGTTAAAGAACTAATGTCATTAAAAACACAGTTCTCACTAAACCCAAATCAGCTTCCATCAGCTGTGGAATCTTCATGGAAAAAAGATCAATATATAATTGATATAAATTTCTGTATCCAATCAATACTATAAATGGAATAATGGAAAAGCCTTTCAAATTCCATATATAGTAAAGGTCTTCCTTCACAGAAGCTCATCTCGACTATTACCAAATCAAATTTCATTCAATTCCAATTTAATATATTAAACTGGAAAACTTTATTATGGAAAATTTCCATTAAATCTTAATAAAAAGATTTATAAATTCCAAATCATCTCTTCACTGTTAATTGGATTAAAGAACAAATGTTATTTAAAACACCGTTCATGATAAACCCCAAAATCCAATTTCATTTCAATTGCAATTAAATATTAGTTAATTGGTAAACTTCTCTAAATCTTATTTGAAAGATTTATTCTTTTCTCAATTGGGTTTAAAAAAAGTGTTATTTAAGACAGCATTCACGAAAAACCCAAAATACAATTTGATATTGAATATAAGGCTATAAATAGAAATTATATCAGCTTATATTCAATATCAAATTCTGAGACTAATGGATATTTTATTGGGAATAACGATATCTGTATCTTCCAAATTCCCTCAACAATATCTGTATAATCACTGAATCCAATATCAAAATTGTCCGAAGATTATTTCCATTTAAATCGATTCCAACTCATACGTTGGAATTCCTGGTTATTTCAAAACCATTTATAGATCCAATTTATTTATTTAAAGAAATTGGATTTTTATACTAGTTAATGACTAGTTCATTTCGATAAAAATATCTTTTATCTTTTCAAATATGGAAATTTTCACCCAAAATCTATCAAACTCATTTATTATGATTTTACACAATTTTTCCATATTTTTAATAATTTTATTAAGGCCTTTACAGTCGGTTTCCAATAACGGCCACCGAACTACATCCATAGCGACCTTTTCTGAAATTGATTTGGACATAATTTGAAATTCAACTGTTCAAATTTAAATCTCTTATAGTCTTTGGAAATCTCTTTTTGATATGAACCCAATGGTTCCGGGTTTAGGAGAATCCGATGGCCGGATCTCCCGTTACATCAATTTGAAGTTAATGGTCGAAATCACGAATGGTCGCTGCGCGATGCGTTATATTCAGCCATTAGATATATTTATATATCAATGATTTCCATTTAAAATGTATTTTATAAATCGTTTATAAATTTATTTTAAAATGATTTCAACTTCATTTTCAATTTTAAATCAAAATTGAATATTCCATACTACTAAAATATTAAAATGATAATATTTTCAAAATACCTGATTTTGAAATCCATTTCCCTTTCGTTTTCATTATAAAATGAATAAAATCGATCGATAAACCGGTTTAGGTTAAAATTGGGTTTACTACTTAACTCGGCTTCCATATTTCAATATTTTCGTGTCCATCCCAAATCGGACATCAAAACCATAATTTAATTTTTTTTCTAAATATTATTTTAAAATCTTTACTATATATTATTTTAAAATCTTTACTATTATTATTTTAAAATCGTTACTAGATATAATTTTAAAATCATTACTATATATTATTTTAAAATCTTTACTATGTATTATTTTAAAATCTTTACTATATATTATTTTAAAATGTTTACTATATCTGAATTGGAACCAGACTCAACCAATTACCATATAATTTTATTTACATGGATTTCGTCCGTCGCATGTATCCAACAATGATGATAAATAATCATTCAACATTCAAACATCTTCCAGAGTGCATTCTACAACTGTATAAGCATTAAAATAAATAAATAACGCTCATCACAACCTGTCAACCCATCGATTGACATATAACTAAATATTGGGATTAGTGAATGTCAAATATCATCCCAATACCTGTGTGGGGTTTACAAACAACAAATACTGATTATTATTTGTGCAGTTGGGCGATGTGTAAAAATCATCATCCCAATGATCAATATCATTTAAATCGGTGTACATAAACGAGCCATCCGGCTTGTAAATGAATATTTATTCCAATTTTGCTATTTTAAATTATAAATGGATATTTATATTTTTAATTTCAATTTCCACAATATTTTAATATGTTAAACATTCCAACATCACAAACAAAACACAACACAGTCAATTAAATCGTGCATGGTCTGTGGACGAGGGAGGTGAGCTAACAGGCACCGTATACAATTTATGATAATTAAAAACTGATAAAAATCAATAGTGGAAGGTCATATATGCAGTTATAAAATAAATAATTGTAGAAGAATTTTAGTGAGAAGTTCTCACATTGGGTTCCATTCCGTTAGTCTTTAAATGATGATTTTATTCTGTTTGAATTCAAATTTGCCTCATTTTCTAATTTGCTCGGAATAGATCTCGAATTTACAGTTCTAACGGTTCCAGTTTAGCTGGATTCTATCCTCGTTTGAATAAGATACAATCGATTAAACTTTTACTAAATTAATTCAATAATTGACTAACTCAAGATAATTAATACTTAATTAAATTTGCTTAACCACCTTTTAATTAAAATAATATGTTTCCTCATCTCCTTCATCGTATACCCGCCACGAACAAAACCCATTAGATTGCCTAAAACCCTCGAGTTGCGCGCCACCCACAGGCCTTGCGCTTCCAATCCATCGTCACCTCCCGCACCCCTTTAGAATTGCCACCTCCCTCCAGCGAGCACAGCCAGCACGACGCACCACCCAGCCAAGAAAATGTGATCGAAAGCAACGTGTTCGAGCACCCGATTCGCGCGAACCACTGCCCTAAACCCAATCATAGCCGGATCATTATAAAGGTCATGAAAAGTTCTACGATTATTGCTTTAGGGGGTTTTGAAATTAATTAGCAGATTGAAAGAATTTGAGGAATGAAATTAGGGCATTCCTGGCCTTTGATTTATAGCTGATGGCACTGGGGAAAATTAGGGTTTGGGGTTTCTTTAGAAAGGGGTATATATATAGACAAATTATAGTAATTTTTAATTCATTTATTACTCAAATGTGAAGTTTAATGGTTCGAACTCCGAACAAAACCAAATGACTGTCACCCGTAGCTAAATACCTCTATTCCAAACACAATGGAATATGTTTCGTAAGCCAATTCGACTGTTTCTAGCAGTTTTTATCAAAATTAAAATATAAATCAATATATATTGAATTTAAACATACATTTTAATTTACCGGGGCCACATACTGACTCCAAAAATTACAGAAAAAAATATCTATCTATGTTTTGACGATATGGTCCTAACAAAACTAATTTCGTCGAATTTGGAGGCTGTTTGAAAAACGGACATTTTCTAGTCGATTAAGTTTAAACTAGATATACAAAACACGTTTAAATTTACCATGCTCACATATTAATTCCAAAAATTATTAAATTTGAAATCCAGCAATAATTTCCAGATCCAACAAAAGTGGTTTCGTTGAAAACGGAGATCGTTTGCAAAATGGCTATTTTTAAAGGCTTTATTTTATATTAAAATATATATAAATTCGATAGCGACTATTTTAAAATTTAAACTGGACATAACTTTCAATTTATATTATGAAATCTCAATTTTTCACATTCGTTAGAAAGATATAATTAAGTAGATTCAAATGTTTCTGTTTTTACTAAATCCGATTTATTTTCAATCCTATACATTCAATTGAAATTTTAAATCGAATTTTCAAACTACCGCGCCATTTCAAGCTCGTTTTATAATTAAAATAAATTTATACGTTCTTACTTTGATTTAAATAAATTTTAAATCGTTATTATTTAAAATAAATCATTTTAAATTCTTAAAATCCACTAAAATGCTAAAATACAATTTTTAAATTGGTATAGAAACTCTGGGTTGTTACAATCTCCCCCACTTAAAATCTTTTCGTCCTCGAAAAGGAACAGAGCTGAAAGTTGTTTAACTAACCAACTCACCTTTCATTCTGGCTTGAGTTCTTCAAATTGTTGGTTTTTAAGAACTTTCTAATTTCTCAAAAAATTGGCGAACACCTTAAATTTTCGAAAAATTTCGCCATAACCTCCTTTGTACTGCCTTATTGGTAAAACCACAACTTGTCCCACAGGGCCTTCATCAATCAAAAAGAAAAAGGAAAAGCCAAGCGGCTTGCCAATCGGCTCATAAAATCATCAAACCCCAATAAATATAATAAATATGTACCAATTTGTCGGGCATACAATTTTATTCCTCTTCTTAGGTCCCATGTTATAACCTGTTCATTATATACACATGTACATATATGCAATTCCAATCTATTTTCAATTTAGTTCAATATTTGATTCGATCTGGCCAAATTTACCATTCTTTCATATATTGGTTTTATCGTTCCAATATTTTAATTAGTTAACTAATAATCATCCATCACAACTAGCAATCAATTAGTTAATTAGCTTTTCAATCATATAACTTTAATATATTTTTAAAAATCATATTTCAGTGCCAAATCACAAACAATAAATTCTAACTAAGTTTTTGTTCTCACACCAGTCAATTGGAAATATATATACATCCCACTTTCGAAACTCGAACATAAATTCTGATGATACTCGAGTAATCATCAGAATCATCTCCGGGCGACTAGATTGTGATTCTATATCTATCCAGTATATTCGAGACTTCATGTACACATGGATCAGGCGTATATTAAAAATCTTCTTATACTCGATAGTCCAAAATCAATTTAAAATCAATACTCAAATACGTGGAATAATGTATAATTTTTCAAAATCAAATTGTTTTTAATAAACAACACTTTAAAACTCATTCTAGGGCATTTCTAACCCCATCTCTAACGAGTTTCTCATTCCGGTATACTATTGATTATATCTCTAATGAGTTTGTTTTTAGGGAATATTATAATCCAATCTCTGATGAGTCTTTTATTTGGTTCTAACGTGTCTTGTTCTCAAGCTTTGTAAAACTAAATTTCTGATACCACGATGAAACGACCCAAAATCCCCCTTACGGGAAAGCCCAGATATCTTTAAGAACACGACTCATCAGAACACAAACAATAGAACATTTCATTGTTATTACAATAATTACATCAGAGCACAAGAATATCAGTTAATAAATTACAGTGGAAAAATAATATCAGAGATTAAGAATTTACATAGCAGCGGAAAATAATACATAGTACAATGCGTAGTGGAAAATAACAACTGACACAACTGAAAGAGATATATGGATACAAAGCTTTCTGAATATAGCTCCAGCTGTAATCCAGGATCCAGGGAAAAGAAGTATATGCAAATCCAAAACTACTAGCTGCCCGTGTGGAAAATATGGGCACCCAGAGTTTACGTTAAAACAATAAACTCCGAGTCAGAGAACTAAAACAGTTATTAGCTTTTGTTTTAAAGTTAGGTAAATCACGGGACCACGCCATATAACACGGAACGAGTTGATCCCCCATGGATACCAGTGCATAAACATAAACAACGCAATGCTAAAGAGAAAAATGAAGCTATTATAAGACTCAGGTCTCATCACACAATGAACGCAGTCGAGGATAGAGTTTTCCCTTATAATAGCCAAATATGCTTAATATGCGAACTTTCATCTTTTATTATTACTATATAAGTGAAGAAATAAACTTCAAATATAAATGTATCAATCATAGACGGCGTAGGTACCATTATATTACGTCGCCATATATATATATATATACATATATATATACACAACTAAAACGTAAAAATCACGTATAGGAAATTGGGTTTACATCTATGAACTAAGGCAAGCAATCCTCCTTACCGATTCGAGACTCTCTTACCCAAGCCTTAGGATTCAGTCGCAATTGCACCCGCGGTTAGTGCCAGGGCTGGTCATTCGTCGATGATTGGCAATAACATAAACTATATGTTAGCCGGTTCTATGGAACCTACAAAATGGGTCAGTATGTCGACCACTCTACAGCCACTAGGGATTCAAATCATATCCGAGCCTTTCAATCGGCCCAAATTCCAAGGTACCTCGCTTTCCATCAAATAATATGCAACATCCATGGAAGTAAACAATCTGCGCTCCATACCATGATGTTACTTCTTGCTTGAAACTAACATATGTCCATTTCCCTGAGGTCCTCATCTTGCTTCTAGTACATACCGGGGTGTGAAGCTCCCGAATTAACACTACACAAATCTATGCTAATTGAAGCTGTTCTTTGATCATCAACCACAAAGCCTTTCTTTTCAACAAAAGCTTTGATCCATGCAACTCAGCATGCCACACTGTCAATCCATACCGTACCACTGATTTCCACCAATATATAACCTCTAAGCTCGTACGTCTCAGAGAAGGGTGTTATGCAAGAGAATAAATTCTCCGCCACTAAATAGATATATATTTAGCAGAGATCAACGAATACAATATAAAGGAATACAATGTCAGATACACTATCCATTTACAAGTCCATTCTGTGTCTAAACAAAACCGGAGGCACCTTATTCCTCGTCCCATATGTCCAATACAATAGAGAAGACCACGCATATTCGGTCGATCTCCAAGTACGTCTGGACGATCACCACTTATTACCTTGTCTTGGGTGTACATCCCAATCAAGACATCAGTAATCATCCAAACGATGTGTAGATCTCCGGTCTTCAACCACCGTCTTCATATCATCGACATTTAGACGCCGTATCAGTTATTCAGAATAGGACAAACCTTTTCTTTTCGAATAACTCGCGTATTTTATAATCTAGTGCTATAAAAACACAACATACGCCTCATTCCAATTTACAATATTATTTTAGTCAAATATTCACATCATTAGGGAAAGGTTCCCATCAATTTTATCAAAGAAATATTCTTTTAAATTTTCTCTTTAATCTTACTTTTGATATCGATTTCAAAAGATTTTATTTTATCTTCCCACAATTCTAAACCAAATTATGGTTTATAAAACTAGTCGGGATTATCGAGCCATACCGAAGTAATCATTTAGTTATTAATCCCAATCCCAACCTATTCATCCCATGGAGCAAAAATCGTAGCACCCCATATCTAACACCCACGATGTTATCAGTAAATTTAATTACCATTTAACATTCAAATCTAATTAAAGATTTAACTATCGCCTGGAGTAAAACTGGTGGTACTCCCTTCTCGATCATTTCGTGAATTCGATAAATTTAATTATCCCATTCTTATTCCAATCTAATTAAAGATTCATTAAAACTATAATTCAGTTTTAATCTCAAAAATCATTACTTAATGATTATTCAAATTTAGGAAATTAATTTTATCTTTAACTGGGCTAAAGAACTAATGTGTAACGACCCAGAAAATCTGAACCAATTTAAAATTTTTAAATTGGCTAAAATAATGGATTTTAAATATTTAAAAAATATTTTAGCTAATTGAGATGAAAACTGGGTTTGAATCGACAATTGGAAATGAATATAATTAATTATAATTATAAACAAGGCTTGAAAAGGCGCTGCAGTTTCAAAAATTGAATTCAAACTTTGTCGGACTGTACCGGGTGCAAAACAATCCGGATTTTAGTGAAACCAAAAATATTTAAATCTGTTAGTGAATACCTTTCTAACGAATCTGAAAAATCGAATTTTCATAGCGGAAAGCAAAAGTTATGGCCGAATGAATTTTCAGAACGGTCGCTATGGAATTTATATAGCCCGTGAAAATGGCCATTTTGCATACGACCTCGGAATTCGACGAAACCACTTTTGTTGGATCCGGGATGAGAAGTTATTGCTAGGTTTCAAATTTCATAATTTTTGAAGCTAATATGTGAGCGTGACAAAAGAAAATGTGTTTTGGTCAATTACAGTTAAATTGGATCGACCAAAAATGGGCCTTTTTGCAAACGGTCTCAGAATTCGACGAAACTAGTTTTGTTGGGACCGTATCGTCAAAACATAGCTAGATTTATTTTTCTGGAATTTTTCGAATCAGTTTGTGGCCCTAGCAAATTGAAATGTACGTTCAAATTAAATATTTAATGTTTTATATTTTGATTTGAATGGGAACTGACTGAAACAGTCGAATGGGCCTACGAAACATATCCCATTGTGTTCGGAATGGGGGTAAAACGCTAGGGGTGACATTCGTTGGGCTTGGATTGGTGTTCGTGGGTAGCAAGGGGTATTTTCGGATTTTAAAACTTTATATATAAAAAAAATCTATTAGTCCACGTCAGACCCCCCCCCCCCCCCCCCGCTTCTCTCTCCCCGATCGCCATATACGGCGGAAAACCCCCCCGTGTCTTCTCTCCTCCGTTTCTCCTCCCACAAGCAAAATTAGCCCCTACCCCAGTTGAAGATTTTGAAGAGCTCAAGAAGATCTTCAAATCCATATGTAGTTTGTATTTTTTCGTGCATCATTCGAAGAGATATCGAGCTCGAAAGTTCCGAGCTTCCAACCGCCGCCGCCGTCACCAGAAGCCACCGAGTTGACCCCCCTTCCTGGAGCATGTGCGCCTCACGTAGCTCTTCGACCCTGCGCAACCCGATCGTGGAACCATTGCACGGATTGATCGAAAAATCGAAACCTAGTTTCGAACAGTTCTGAAAGTTATCGGCTGTTTTAATTTAAAACTGATTTCGATAGTTTAAAACCGTTGCAAACCTTTGAAAAATCATATCTTTTTGATGTGTTAACGAAATTCGATGAAACAGGAAACATCGTGACCGTGTGGACGCCTTCTACATTTTAGAAGAGACCGCGTATTTTTCTGAGCCTTCTGCTATTTTTGGTGGAGTGGAACCCAATGTGAGATTTCTAATTTATAAACAATATGGAAAACGACGATGTATAAATTATATAGTCGATGTATGAGTTATATAAGCGTTGTACACCTCTTGTATAAGCGTTGTATAAGTTGTACGTTCGATGTATAAGTTATATATGCATTGTAAAAATTATATATGTGTTGAAATGAAGTGAATTGATATATATATATATATATGTATATATATATATATACGCCCCTCGTCCACAAACCATGGACGATATTTATTGGTTGAAATTGTTGTGAAAATTGATTGATAGCGAATGGTTGTTTGGGATTGTTTGTGGTTGATATTGATTGATTGTGGTTGAAAAATACCCGTTGGTGGTTGAAAAATATTTGGTTGAAACCACATAGGATTAGTTAGTGGAAATGAAATAAATATATACATGTCGCCTGCGTGCGAACTAGATGCATGATCCCCATTGTCAAAAACCGCGAGGTTTTAAGGTAGAGCGAGGAGCCGTACTAGGGACGGTCCCGGTTTTAACTACCCTGCCGTTATGCTGCCGAAATTTTGAATAATATTCATGTGTTTGAATTATTTTCATTTGCTAAAACTATATTTATTCATTGAATAGAAAACCTTCATGTGTTGAATCGATATTCATTAGTTGATTAGAAATTCATGTGTTGAATGGTATTCGCGTTTTAAATATAAAAATCACATTTTTATCTATATATAGAAACTATAGAAAACCTTCATGTGTTGAATCGATATTCATTCGTTGATTAGAAATTCATGTGTTGAATGGTATTCATATTTTGAAATAAATCGTTTCATAACAAAAATCACCCTTTATTAACTATATGGAATATGAAAAATAATATCGTTTTAAAAAGAAATTGTTTTGTAAGAAAAATCCTATTTTTATCACATATATACACTATATAAAATAATAGGATTTTGAAATGAATTGCTTTACAATAAAAATCACATTTTTATTATATACACGATTTGTTGAAATGTGAAGTGTTAAAAATAGCAACTCGTTCAAATAAATATGCATGAGTTGAAATATTCATTAATTAGCTAAGGATATGATTTTTGCCTATACATGTAACAGTAGAATGAATGGTGTTTTTAAACCAAATGGAATCAAATATGAAGCTGAATAGAAAATGATAAATGATAATAACTGTGTATCTGTACATGCATATTTATTGAACAGATTATAGCAAAGGGGCTAGAGAAGAGGAATAAAATTTTGTGCCCGACAAATAGGTACACATTTACTGTTTTGTTTGGGTGATGATTTTATGAGCCTGTTGGCTAGCCGCTTGGCTTTTTCTTTTTCTTTTCGACATGAGACGCCCGTGTGGCTATTTGGGAATTTTCCCAGCCCTCTCGTACAAAGGAGGTTATGGTGAAATTTTCCAAAATTTTAAGGCGTTAGTGAAAAATTTGAAGTGTAAACGATATTGAAATTGTTGAATGAACTATATTTATATAAATATATAAATATAAATAAAATTAAAACGAAATGTGGCCGTGCAGTTCGCGTTTTGAAACCGTGATTTCAAACAACTAGAACGGGAGATCCGACCATTGGATTTTCCCGAAACCGCAACCGTCGGGTTCGCCTTGGAAAAATCTTTCCAATGGCACCAACTTTGTAAAAATCCAACGGTTGGATTGTCTGGGATGTTTAATTCAAATCTAAAGAAAAACAGCGCCCGAAACGATTATATTTATTTATATTTATAAATCTAATTATATTTAATCGAATAACGACGCTGCAGTTCGTATTTTGAAATCGAAACTTCAAACGACTATACCGGGAGATCCGACCGTCGGATTTTCCCGAAACTGGAACCGTTGGATTCGTTTTGAAAAGACCTTTCTAATGATGTAAATTTGGTAAAGATCCAATGGTTAGATTTTCAGATATGTGTAAATCAAATCTGAAGAAAAACAGTGCCACGACCGCGTTAAGGCCCGAAGCGTCGTTTTGAATAAATTGGCTATATTAAAATAAATAAAAATAACGATAAATCGTTATAAAATATCATAAACGATATGGAATGGAAATAAATGGAATTTGCTCGATTCATGTGGTATTTCATGGTTGAATGTGTTTGGTGTGAAAATTACCTTAAAGAACAAAATTGGTGTTGTCGAATAATTTAACCATTGAAGTAAATTGATTTGAAATTCTAAACATTCGTGAATTGTTTGAAAAGGCCGAGTTAATTCTCATTTCAAATAATTGACCGACGATTAAAAGTCGAAGATGAAGACGGTGGTCGAAGACTGGAGATCTTCACCTCGTTTGGATGGTAACCGAGGTCCTGATTGGGAGGCATCCCGAAATATGGATAATAAGTGGTGATCGTCCAGACGTACGTGGTGATCGATGGGTTTGCGAGGTATTTAGTGCCTCCGGTTTCGTTCAGACCCAGAACGGACTTGTAAATGGACTGTGTGTCTGACATTAGATTTTATTCTGTGTTGATTGATCTCCGTTAAATATACATCTGTTTGGCGGCGGAGAATTTATTCTTTTGCTTAACGCCCTTCTCTGTAACGCACGACCTCAGAGGTTGTATATCGATGGACATCAGTCGCATGGCATGAGTTGCTAGTGTGGCATGCCTAAGTGGCAAATGATCAAGGCTTCTGTTGAAAAGCAAAGTCTTGTGGTGATGATCAAAGCACCGCCTGTGTGGCGTAGCTTTGTGTATGACATGAATTCGCGAGCCTCACACCCCGGTATGAACCAGAAACGGGAGAAGGACTTCAGGGAGGGCATGCGTTTCTTTCTAGCTAGGGTGGTGTCAGTGACCTACCAGCCCTAACATTTATATACTTTTCACCTATGTGGTTGTTGCTGTTGCGAGGCGCTTCGGTTTGATCGGACGATCCGGGTCCGATGGAGTCATTCGTTGGCTCGTTTACGCCCCAAAGGGCGGGGAAACATATTGTTCAGGCATAATAATCCACATCGGTGGACCGGCCCTGACGATCCAAGGGGCAGTTGCGGCTATTCCTGATACATGGGCTAGATTGTCTCGAATTCGGTAAGGTCTATATTTTGCCTTGGTTCATGACTGAAATCCAATTTCCAAATACGACATCGTGCGATTCTGATTGTATATATATATTTGGCGACATAGTGGCATGGGACGCTCATGTCGTCTATGATTGATAGTTATGATTTGAAATTGTTTTCAAAACATGTAAACACTAGTAATAATATCAAATACCTTGGTTTTATTCGTATCAAGCATATTTTGGCCATTATAAGGTAAAACTCTATCCTCCGGTTTGCGTTGCATTGTGTGATGGGAACTGAGTCTTATAATGGCTTCAGTTTTATAAAAAGCATTGCGTTTTTTTAAAAGAAAGATTTGTTTTAAAGCACTGGCAATCCAATGGAGTAAACCCGTTCCACGAAAGTGGCATGGTCCTGTGATTGGCCATATTATATATGTGCTGAGTAGATTTCTCATACCAGTCCCATGACCGACTCGTAGTTTGTTTCACTTTCAAACTCGGGTGCCCCTTTTTCTACACGGGCAGCCTTGTATTCAAGTTTAGCTGGTTATTTCTGGATAGCTGGAGCTGAAGATGGATTCTATCATTTATCTCTTTTTATGTTGTTCATCTCCTATTGTACATATTTTGTTTGTTTTCCGTTGTAGACATTTATGTATAGATGAACTGTATTTGTACTAAGTAAGATCCTGTATACTGTGTAACTCTGATGATTACTTTTATCCAGTATATTCTATTGTTCATTATCTGGTGTATTTATTTAATTCTGTTCTGCTATTATATGTTTCTCTGTTATATTCCTAAGATAACCCTTGTTTCCGTTAGTACGGGATTTCGGGTCGTCTCATAATGTCATTAAAAACACAGTTCACAATAAACCCAAATTACCTTCCACTAACTATGGAATCTTCACGGAAAACAGATCATTATATAATCGATATAAATTTCCGCATCCAGTCAATACTATAAATGGAATAACGGAAAAGCCTTTCAAATTCCATATATAGTAACTGTCTTCCTTCACAGAAGCTCATCTCGATTATTATCAAATCGAATTCCAATCAATTCCAATTTAATATATTAAACCGGAAACTTTACTTTGGAAAATTTCCATTAAATCTTAATAAAAAGATTTATATTCCAAATAATCTCTTCACTGTTAATTGGGTTAAAGAACAAATGTTATTTAAAACACCGTTCACGATTAACCCCATAATCAAATTTCATTTCAATTCCAATTAAATATTAATTAATTGGTAGACTTCTCTAAATCTTATTTAAAAGATTTATTATTTTCTCAACTGGGTTTAAGGACAGTGTTATTTAAGACACCATTCACGACAAACCCAACATCCAATTTGAAATTAAATACAAGGCTCTAAATAGAAATTATATCGGCTTATATTCAATATCAAATTCTGAGACTAACAGATATTGTATTGGAAATAACGATATCTGTATCTTCCAAACTACCTCAACAATATTTTATAATCATGGAATCTAGTATCGAAATATTCAGAAGATTATTTCCATTTAAATCCATTCCAACTCATACGTTGGAATTCCAGGTTATTTATAAACCACTTACAGATCCAATTTATTTATTTAAAAAAAATGAATTTTTATACTAGTTAATAACTAGTTCATTTCGATAAAAATATCTTTTATCTTTTTAAATATGGACTTTTTCACCCAAACTCTTTCCAACTCATTTATTACGATTTTACACAATTTTTCCATATTTTTAATAATTTTTTGAAGGCCTTTACAGTCGATTTCCAATAACGGCCACCGAACTGCATCAATATCGACCTTTTCTGAAATTGATTTGGACATAATTTGAAATCCAACTGTTCAATTTAAATCTCTTATATTCGTAGGACAACTTTTTCGATATGAACCCAACGGTACCGACTTTAGGAGAATCCGACGGTCGGATATCCCGTTACATCAATTTGAAGTTAATGGTCGAAATTCGCGAACGGTCGCTGCTTGGCGCGTTATATTCAGCCTATTATATATATATATATATATATATATATATATAATATCATCGATTTCCATTTAAAATGTATTTTATAAATCATTTATAAATTCATTTTAAAATGATTTCAGCTTCATTTTCAATTTTGAATCAAAATTGAATATTCCATACTAGTATAATACTAAAACGATAATATTTTCAAAATATCTGATTTTGAAATATATTTCAATTTTGTATTCATTATAAAATGAATAAAATCGATCGATAAACCCGTTCAGGATAAAATAGCGTTTACTACTTAACTCGGCTTCCATATTTCAATATTTTCGTGTCCATCCCAAATCGGACATCAAAACCATAATTTTTTTCTAAATATTATTTTAAACTATTTACTATATATTATTTTAAAATCTTTACTATTTTTATTTTAAATCGTTAATATATATTATTTTAAAATCATTACGATATATTATTTTAAAATCTTTACTATATATTATTTTAAAATCTTTACTATATATTATTTTAAAATGATTACTTTATCTGGATTGGAACCAGACTTAATCAATTACCATATAATTTTAATTATATAGATTTCATCCATCGCATGTATCCAACAATGATGATAAATAACTATTCAGCATTCAAACATCATCCAGAGTGCATTATACAACTGTATAAGCATTAAAATAAATAAATAAATAAATAAATAGCGCTCATCATAGCCTGTCAACTCATCGATTGACATACAACTAAATATTGGGATTAGTGAATTCAAAATATCATCCCAATACCCATGTGGGGTTTTCAAACAATAAATACTGATTATTATTTGTGCAGTTGGGCGATGTGTAAAAATTATCATCCCAATCAATATCATTTAAATCGGTATACATAAACGAGCCATCCGGCTTGTAAATGAATATTTATTCCAACTTTACTATTTTAAATTATAAATGGATGTTTATAATTTTAAATTCAATTTCCACAATAATATTAACAATATTTTAATATGTTAAACATTCCAACATCACAAACAAAACACAACACAATCAATTAAATCGTCCATGGTTTGTGGACGAGGGAGGTAAGCTAACAGGTACCGTATACAATCTATGATAATTAAAAACTGATAAAAATCAATACTGCCAGTTCATATATGCAGTTACAAATATATAATTGTAAAAGAATTTTAGTGAGAAGTTCTCACATTGGGTTCCACTCCGTTAGTCTTTAAATGATGATTTTGTTCTGTTTGAATTCAAATTTGCCTCATTTTCTAATTTGCTCCGAATCGTTTCCAGTCATCTTCATGGTATAGATCTCGAATTTACATTTCCAACAGTTCCAGTTTTGCTAGATTTTGTCCTTGTTTGAATAAGATACAATCATTTAAACTTTTACTACATTAATTCAATAATTGACTAACTCAAGATAATTAATACTTAATTAACTTTGCTAAACCACCTTTTAATTAAAATGATATGTTTCCTCATCTCCTTCATCGTATACCATCACGAACAAAACCCATTAGATTGCCTAAAACCCTCGAGTTGCGCGCCACTCACAGGCCTTGCGCCGCCAATCCATCGTAACCACCTGAACCCCCTTAGAATCGTCACCCCCCTCCAGCGAGCACAGCCAGCTCGACGCACCACCCAGCTAAGAAAACATGATCGAAAGCAACATATTCGAGCACCAATTTCGTGTGAACCACTACTCTAAACCCAATCATAGCCAAATCATTTTAAAGATCATGAAAAGTTCTACGATTATTGCTTTATGGTGTTTCAAAATTAATTAGCAGATTGAAAGAATTTGAGGAATGAAACTAGGGCATTCTTACCCTTTGATTTATAGCTGACGGCGCTGGGGAAAATTAGGGTTTGGGGTTTCTTTAGAAAGGGGTATATATATAGACAAATTATAATAATTTTTAATTTATTTCTTACTCAAATGTGAAGTTTAACGGTTTGAACTCTAAGCAAAACCAAACGACTGTCGCCCGTAGCTAAATAACCTTATTCCGGACACAATGGAATATGTTTTGTAAGCCAATTCGACTGCTTTTGGCAGTTTTTATCCAAATTAAAATATAAATCAATATATATTAAATTTAAACATACATTTTAATTTACTGGAGCCACATACTAACTCCAAAAATTACAAAAAAATTTATCTAGCTATGTTTCAACGATACGGTCCTAAATAAACTAATTTCATCGAATATAGAGGTCGTTTGAAAAACGGCCATTTTCTAGTCGATTAAATTTAAACTAGATATACAAAACACATTTAAATTTACCATGCTCACATATTAATTCCAAAAATTATGAAATTTGAAACCTTACAATAATTTGACATTCCGGATCCAACAAAAGTGGTTTTGTCGAAAACGGTGGTTGTTTGCAAAATGGCTATTTTGAAGGGCTTTATATTATATTAAAATATATATAAATTCCATAGTGACTATTTTAAATTTTAAAATGGACATAACTTTTAATTTATATTATGAAATCCCAAATTTTCACATTCATTAGATAGATATAATTAAACAAATTCAAATGTTTCTGGTTTTACTGAAATCCGATTTATTTTGAATCCTATACATTCAATTGAAATTAAAAATCGAATTTTCATACTACCGCGCCATTTCAAGCTCGTTTTATAATTAAAATAAATTTATACATTCTAACTTCGATTTAAATAAAGTTTAGATCATTATTATTTAAAATAAATCATTTTAAATTCTTGAAATCCATTAAAATAGCTAAAATAATTTTTTTAATTGGTACAGAAATTCCGGGTTGTTACAATCTCCCCCACTTAAAATCTTTTCGTCCTCGAAAAGGAATGGAGCTGAAAGTTGTTTAACTAACCAACTCAACTTTCATTCTGGCTTGAGTTCTTCAATTTTTCAGTTATTAAGAACTTTCTAAGTTTTCAAAAATTTGGCTAACGCCTTAAATTTTCGAAAAATTTCGCCATAACCTCATTTGTATAGCCTTATCGGTAAAAGCATAACTTTCCTCACAGGGCCCTCATCAATCAACAAGAAAAAGGAAAAGCCAAGCGGCTTGCCAATCGGCTCATAAAATCATCAAACCCCAACAGATACAGTAAATATGTACCTATTAGTCGGGCATACAATTTTATTTCTCTTCTTAGCTCTAATGCTATAACCTGTTCATTATATACACACGTACATATATGCAATTCCAATTTATTATAAATTCAGTTCAATAATTAATTCGATCTGGCTAAATTTACCTTTCATTCATATATTGGTTTTATCGTTCCAATATTTTAATTAGTTAACTAATAATTATCCATCACAACCAGCAATCAATTAGTTAATTATCTTTTCAATCATATAACTTTAATATATTTTTAAAAATCATATTTCTGTGCCAAATCACAAACAATAGATTCTAACTAAGTTTTTGTTCTCACACGAATCAGTTGGAAATATATAGAAATCCGACTTTCGAAACTCGAACATAAATTCTAATGATACTCGAGTAATCATCAGAATCATCTCCGGGCGACTACAGTATGATTCTATATCTATCCAGTATATTCGAGACTTCATGTACACGTGGATCAGACATATATTAAAAATCTTCTTATATTCGACAGTCCAAAATCAATTCAAAATAAAATACTCAAATACGTAGAATAAGGTATAATTTTTTCAAAATCAAATTGTTTTTAATAAACAACACTCTTCAAACTCATTCTAGGGCATTTCTAACCCCATCTACAATGAATTTCTCATTCTCGGATTATACTGATCCTATCTCTAATGAGTTTTCTTTCACAGGATATTACTAATACAATCTCTGATGAGTCTTTAATTTGGTTCTAACGTGTCTTGTTCTCATGCTTTGTAAAACCAAAGTTCTGATACCACGATGAAACGACCCGAAACCCCCCTTACGGGAAAGCCTAAATATCTTTAAGAACATGACTCATCAGAACACAAACAATAGAACATTTCATTGTTATTACAATTATTACATCAGAGTACAAGAATATCAGATAATAAATTACAGTGGAAAAATAATATCAGAGATTAAGAATTTACATAGCAGCAGAAAATAATACATAGTACAATGCGTAGCGGAAAATAACAACTGACACAACTGAAAGAGATGCATGGATACAAAGCTTTCCGAATATAGCTCCATCTGTAATCCAGGATCTTGGGAAAAGAAGTATATGCAAATCCAAAACTACTAGCTGCTCGTGTGGAAAATATGGGCACCCAGAGTTTAGGTTAAAACAATAAACTCCGAGTCGGTCATGGGACTTGTGTGAGAACTAAAACAGTTATTAGCTTTAATTTTAAAGTTAGGTAAATACGGGACCACGCCGTATAACACGGAACGGATTTATTCCCCATGGATACCGGTGCATAAAAATAAACAACGCAATGCTAAAGAGAAAAATGAAGCTATTATAAGACTCATGTCCCATCACACAATGAACGCAGTCGAGGATAGAGTTTTCCCTTATAATAGCCAAATATGCTTGATACGCGAAATTTTATCTTTTATTATTACTATATAAGTTTAGAAATCAACTTCAAATATAAATGTATCAATCACAAGCGGCGTAGGTACCGTTATGTTACATCGCCATATATATATTTACAACTAAAACCGGAAAATCACGTATTGGAAATTGGGTTTCCATCTATGAACCAAGGCAAGCGATCCTCCTTACTGATTAGAGACTTTCTAGCCCGAACCTCAGGATTCATTCATAATTGCACCTGCAGTTAGCGTCACGGCCGGTCATCCGTCGATGATTGGAAATACCATAAACTATATGTTAGCCGGTTCTATGGAACCTACAAATGGGTCAGTGTGTCGACCAATCTAGAGCCACTACGGATTCAAATCATATTCGAGCCTTTCAATCGGCCTGAGTTCCAAGGTACCTCGTTTTCCATCAGATAATATGCAACATCCACATAGGTAAACAGTCTGGTCTCCATACCATGATGTTACTCCTTTCTTGAAACTAGCATATGTCCATTTCCCTGAGGTCCTCATCCCGTTTCTGGTTCATACCGGATTGTGAAGCTCGTGAATTAATGCTACACAAAGCTATACTAATTGATGTTGTGCTTTGATCATCAATCACAAAGCCTTGCTTTTCAACAAAAGCTTTGATCTATGCAACTTAACATGCCACACTGTCAATCCATACCATACCACATATTTCCACCAATATATAACCTCTAAGATCGTAGGTCTCAGAGAAGGGTATTAAGCAAAAGAATAAATTCTCCGCCACCAAACAGATATATATTTAGCGGAGATCAACGATTACAGTATAAAGGAATACAATGTCAAACACACTATCCATTTACAAGTCCATTCTGGGTTGAACGAAACCGAAGGCACCTTATTCCTCGTCCCATATGTCCAATACAGGATAGAGGGTCTCGCATATCCGGTGGATATCCAAGTACGTCTGGACGATCACCACTTATTACCTTGACTTGGGTGTACATCCCAATCAAGACATCAGTAATCGTCCAAATGATGTGAAGATCTCTGGTCTTCAGCCACCGTCTTCATATCATCGACATTTTGTCGCCATATCAGTTATTCAGAATAGGATAAACCCGGTCTTTCCGAATAACTCGCGTATTTTATAATCAAGTGCTATAAAAACACATCATACGCCTCATTCCAATTCAGAATATTATTTTATTCAAATATTCACATCATTGGGGAAAGGTTCCCATTAATTTTATCAAAGATAATTTCTTTTAAGTTTTCTCTTTAATCTTCCTTTTGATATCGGTTTCAAAAGATTTTATTTTATCTTTCCACAATTCTAAACCAAATTAAGGTTTATAAAACTAATCGGGATTATCGAGCCATACCGAAGTAATCATTTAGTTATTAATCCCAATCCCAACTTATTCATCCCGTGGAGAAAAACTGGTAGTGCCCCATATCTAACACCTACGATGTTATCGGTAAATTTAATTACCATTTCACGTTCAAATCTAATTAAAGATTTAACTATCGCCTGAAGTAAAAGTGGTGGTACTCCATTCTTGATCATTTCATGAATTTGATAAATTTAATTATCCCATTCTCATTCCAATCTAATTAAAGATTCATTAAAACTCTAATTCAGTTTTAGTCTCAAAAATCATTACTTAATGATTATTCAAATTTAAGAAATTAATCTTATTTTTAACTGGGTTAAAGAACTAATGTCATTCAAAACACAGTTCACAATATACCCAAATCATCTTCCATCAACTATGGAATCTTCACGGAAAACAGATCAATATATAATCAATATAAATTTCCTTATCCAATCAATACTATAAATGGAATAACGGCAAAGCCTTTCAAATTCCATATATAGTAACGGTCTTCCTTCACAGAAGCTCATCACGATTATTACCAAATCGAATTCCAATTTAATATATTAAGTTGGAAAACTTTACTTTGGAAAATTTCCATTAAATATCAATAAAAAGATTTATAAATTCCAAATCATCTCTTCACTATTAATTGGGTTATGGAACAAATGTTATTTAAAACACCATTCACGATAAACCCCAAAATCCAATTCCATTTCAATTCCAATTAAATATTAATTAATTGGTAAACTTCTCTAAATCTTATTTAAAAGATTTATTCTTTTCTCAACTGAGTTTAAGAACAGTGTTATTTAAGACACCATTCACGACAAACCCAAAATCCAATTTGATATTAAATACAAGGCTCTAAATAAAAATTATATCGGCTTATATTCAATATCAAATTATGAGACTAACGGATATCATATTGGGAATAACGATATCTTTATCTTCGAAATTCCCTCAACAATATCTGTATAATCACGGATCCAAAATGGAAATATTCCGAAGATTATTTCCATTTAAATCCATTCCAACTCATACGCTGGAATTCCTGGTTATTTCAAAACCATTTACAGATCTAATTTATTTATTTAAAAACATTAGATTTTTATACTAGTTAATAACTACTTCATTTCGATATTACAATTTTACACAATTTTCCATATTTTTAATAATTTTATTAAGGCCCTAACAGTCGGTTTCCAATAATGGCCACTGAACTGCATCCATATCGACCTTTTCTGAAATTGATTTGAACATAATTTGAATCCAACCGTTCCAATTTAAATCTCTTATATTCGTTGGAAATCTCTTTTCGATACAAACAAAATGGTTCCTGTTTTAGGAGAATCCGATGGTCGGTTCTCCCGTTACATCAATTTGAAGTTAATGGTCGAAATTCGCGAATGGTCGCTGCGTGGTGCGTATTATTCAGGCCATTATATATATATATTTATATATATGTATATAGATATATATCGTTGATTTCCATTTAAAACTTATTTTATAAATCGTTTATAAATTCATTTTAAAACGATTTTCAATTTTAAATCAAAATTGAATATTCCATACTAGTATAATATTAATATGATAATATTTTCAAAATATCTGATTTTGAAATCCAGTTCCCTTTCGTATTCATTATAAAATGAATAAAATCGATCGATAAACCCATTCGAGTTAAAATAGCGTTTACTACTTAACTCGGCTTCCATATTTCAATATTTTCGTGTCCATCCCAAATCGGACATCAAAACCATAATTTAATTTTTTTTCTAAATATTATTTTAAAATTTTTACTATATATTATTTTAAAATCTTTACTATTATTATTTTAAAATCGTTACTATATATTATTTTAAAATCATTACGATATATTATTTTAAATTCTTTACTACATATTATTTTAAAATCTTTACTATGTATTATTTTAAAATCTTTACAATATCTGAATTGGAACCAGACTCAATAAATTACAATATAATTTTATTATATGGATTTCATCCATCGCATGTATCCAGCAATGATGATAAATAACCATTCAGCATTCAAACATCATCCAGAGTGCATTCTACAACTGTATAAGCATTAAAATAAATAAATAACGCTCATCACCGCATGTCAACCCATCGATTGACATACAACTAAATATTGGGATTACTGAATGTCAAATATCATCCCAATACCCGTGTGGGGTTTTCAAACAACAAATACTGATTATTATTTGTGCTGTTGGGCGATGTGTAAAAAATATCATCCCAATCAATATCATTTAAATCAGTGTACATAAATGAGCCATCCGGCTTGTAATTGAATATTTATTCCAGTTTTACTACTTTAAATTATAAATGGATATTTATAATTTTAATTTCAATTTCCACAATAATATTAACAATATTTTAATATGTTAAACATTCCAACATCACAAAAAAAACACAATACAGTCAATTAAATCGTCCATGATCCGTGGACGAGGGAGGTGAGCTAACAGGCACCGTATACAATTTATGATAATTAAAAATCAATAAAAATCAATACTGGCAGTTCATATATGCAGTTATAAAATAAATAATTGTACACGAATTTTAGTGAGAAGTTCTCATATTGGGTTCCACTCCGTCAGTCTTTAAATGATGATTTTATTCTATTTGAATTCAAATTTGCCTTATTTTCTAATTTTCTCTGAATCATTTCTAGTCAGCTCCATGGCATAGATCTCGAATTTACGGTTCCAACGGTTCCAATTTTGCTGGATTTTGTCCTTGTTTGAATAAGATACAATCGTTTTAACTTTTACTACATTAATTCAATAATTGACTAACTCAAGATAATTAATACTTAATTAACTTTTCTTAACGACCTTTTAATTAAAATAATCTATTTTCTCGTATCCTTCATTGTATACTAGTCACAAACAAAACCCATTTGATAGCCTAACACCGTCGAGTTGCGCGCCACCTACAGGCCTTGCGCCGTCAATCCATCATCACCACCTGAACCCCCTTCGAATCGCCACCCTCCTCCAGCGAGCACAGCCAGCTCGAAGCACCACCCAGCCAAGAAAACATGATCGAAAGTAACATGTTTGAGCACCAGATTCGCGCGAACCACTACCCTAAACCCAATCATAGTCGGATCATTTTAAAGATCATGAAAAATTCTATGATTATTGCTTTATGGGGTTTCGAAATCCTTTAGCAAATTGAAAGAATTTGAGGAATGAAATTAGGGCGTTCTTGGCCTTTGATTACTAGCTGACGACACTGGGGAAAATTAGGGTTTGGGGTTTCTTTAGAAAGGGGTATATATATAGACAAATTATAATAATTTTTAACTCAAATGTGAAGTTTAATGATTCAAACTCCAAACAGGACACAATGACTGTCGCCCCCAGATAAATACCCTTATTCCGGACACAATAGAATATGTTTCATAAGCCAATTCAACTGTTTCTAACAGTTTTTATCAAAATTAAAATATAAACCAATATATATTGAATTTAAACGTACATTTTAATTTACCAGGGCCACATACTAACTCCAAAAATTACAGAAAAATTTATCTAGCTATGTTTTGACGAGACAGCCCTAAAAATACTAATTTCATTAAAATTGAAGGCTGTTTGAAAAAAGGCCATTTTCTAGTCGATTAAATTTAAACTGAATATACAAACCATGTTTAAATTTACCATGCTCACATATTTATTCCAAAAATTATGAAATTTGAAAAATAGCAATAATTTGACATTTTGGATCCACGAAAAGTGGTTTCATCGAAAATGGAGGTCTTTTGCAAAATGGCTATTTTTAAGGGTTTTATATTATACTAAAATATATATAGATTTCATAGCGACTATTTTAAATTTTAAACTGGACATTACTTTCAATTTATATTATGAAATCTCAAATTTTCACATTCATTAGAAAGATATAATTAATCAGATTCAAGTGCTTCTAATTTTACTGAAATCCGATTTATTTTGAATCATATACATTCAATTGAAATTTAAAATCGAATTTTCAAACTACCGCGCCATTTCAAGCTCGTTTTATAATTAAAATAAATTTATACGTTCTAACTTTGGTTCAAATAAATTTTAAATCGTTACAATTTAAAATAAATCATTTTAAATACTTAAAACCCATTAAATTTTCTGAAATTAAAAAATTAAATTGGTTTAGAAATTCCGGGTTGTTACAATAAATATTTTTAACGCTTATATAATATCGATATAATATTATAAATTAAATCCAATACAATACAATTAAATAATAATAAATTATAATTATCGAATATATCCAAAAAAAAAAATATCACTCTAAATATAAACCAATATGAAAGTTTAACCCAATATTAACATTTTCGAATTAAACGATATTAAAATATATTGAAATTCCTTATTAAATAAACGTTATAATTTATAAATGATTTCCATAGCGACTATTTTAAAATTTGAATTGGACATAAATTACAATATATAAGCTGAAATCTCGAATTTTCCCTTCCATTAGAAAATTATAAACAATTAGATTCCAACATTTCTTGTTTCACAGAAATCCGACTTAAAATGGATTATGTATATTCAATTGAAGTTCAAAACTTAATTTCACATCGCACCGTTTCGAGTTCGTTTTAAATACAAATATAAATATAAACATTCAATCGTCGTTTAATTAACTAATTAAATATTAAAAATCCAATAATATTTCAAATAAAATATTAAAAACATATTTAAATATTCGAATTCAAATAGCCGAAAAATCCAGGTCGTTACATTCTTCCGCCCTTAATAGAATTTCGTCCCCGAAATTACTGAGTAAGAAGAATGCTCCAAAAACTCAATTATTTCCAAAAAAATTATTTAAAAAAATTATTAAAAAATTCTAAGTTTTAAAATTTTTGAAAAATTCGCCAGCACTTCCTCTGTACGGCTTAATCTGGACAACTACAAGTGCCACTCCGGGCCTCACATCGATTAAAAGAAAACAATGCCAATCGGCTACCCAACTCAGGGGTATAAAATCAACCACCCAAATTAATATAATTAAGGTTTACCTATTTGTCGGGCAATTCAAACTCTAATTCCAAAGAAAAGCATTAACAACGCTTTCTCTTCTAACCTGCACTAACTCAGTATATAATGCAAATAACACATCACAGGGTTAAGTCGTCTAGTTTTATTTCGTATCGATTATATTCAAATTTACTATACTGAAATTTATCCTTTTAGTTTTCAATTCATTTTTAACTGTCAATGAATTCTATATTCAACTAATCAGTTATTTAACACATAAACAATCAACATAACCCAAACTAATTTAATTCATATTCAATTAACTAGTTAATATTTCAATTATTTCACTTTTCATTTTCTAAATTTCGTTTAACTTATCTTCGAGTTAAACTCTGTATCGTTTAATTCCAAATTAAAATTCGTATTCTCAAATTCTGCTGTTTATATTAAGCCATTTACGATCCCATTTGAATTCCTATTCAAATCAATCCAACAAACCAATATCAATAATTTGATAAAAAAATATTTCTTTTCTATATACAAATATAGTTTAGGTAAAATTATTTACCCGCTTTACAAAACAATATTGTATCAATTGTCAGTTCATCTTAAACCGATCAAGCAACTCAATACAAAACCTTCGTATATAAAATTTACAAATACGCTATCTCATATATATATATATACACTCAGCTTGATTTAGGGTATTCCCAACCCCATCTCTACCGAGTTACACCACAGAGCCAAGGTTGTTATTAAACCATTGCTTTGATACCACTGTAATGGCCCAAGAGATTTTCGACCCCGAAAATCGACTCAAAACAACCTATCGACTATTCAAGCATCAAAAATACTGGATCATTAATAGAAAGAAGTTAAACGGTGAGATAAGAAAGAAAGAATATTAGAATAGAAGAATAAGAAGAAGAACACAACATAGAATCAAAGTCTCACATCGCAGCGGAACAAAATATAATATAAAAATAAAACTTTATTGAGAGTTTGAAATAAAACTTACAATCATCAGAGTACATCAAAACATCGGGATAGTTATAAACTTGTATGTAACACAACGGAATAAATACAAGATATCATATGCCTGGAATTCTCCAACTATTCTCAGGAACTTCGTCGCATCCTATAACCAGAACCTGCACAACCCGGGCTAACCCAAGTATTACAAACGCTGGATCAGTCTGGTGAACCAGAGTGAGAAAAACTTCCTAAGTTTATGGGTAACATCCAACTTCATTTTAATGTCAAAATCTTTTCAAAAGAAAGGATAATCGTAAGACTAAATCCACACATAAATATGGACATTTTTTACCTTACAATAACCCAAAACATTTTTGAAATTAATATCTCTTCTGATATTATAATAGTGTCTAAATACAAATAAATAACAAACTAGCAGAACGCTTGCATCTCACGCTCTACATACATAGTATACAATCAAAACCATGGGCTCTTATTGGAGAATGGATTTCCATGGTAAGGTATGGGCAACCACCTTTCTGATAATGTACCTCGGGAGATGAATACATTGGGGTTCAACAAGAACATCTTGCAACCGAGGCTAAACATGACCGGCTCCTCACTTCTCTTGAGAGTACCGAATATATCATTACCACGGTTGGGGGCTAGCCAACCGAACCGATAGCATACACACAAAAATATAAAAAGGGACAATTGAAAGCATTTGAATTCTCCAGATCAGGTAATGATATACCCTTTTGATGGGTGCGGCCCACATAGCCACGCGACCTACCCGATTTTAACCATTTCCTGGTTGATGAGGCTTGAGGTCAAAATTAATTAATTCATTTATTATTCTTTTCTTTAATTCTCTTATTTAATTCTTTTAAAAAGAGCTTCTGATCAACATTCACTTTAAATGCCACATCGTCAGATCCGTCAAATCACTAATTGACGCCTACAAATATGCTCTGAGTATAGAAGAAGTGCCCTTCTTCGCCACCAACTTGGTATGTTTGTAAAAATCAACGTGCATGGTTTTTAGGAACTACTATGTCAGAAAATCATCCATAAAAGTCATCCAATAACAGGATGAACCGAAGGCACTCCCCTACCATATCCTAGGATTCACACTATAGATCAGTAGCGAGTAGTCCTTGCATTCCGTAGATTTCAATCACGACATAATCACTGTTAACTCTGGGGATCAACCAGAGATATTTAACAATAGTTCTTCCACTCATGAAGATTTACGGTCTTCATTTGCTCCATCTCGATTAGCATCTTCCACGTATTCGTATTTATTGGTCAGAATGGTTTTCGAATATAAAGTCGATCCCTATCTTTCCATACCAATAATCGTATGGGCAAGATTTGATAGTCGTTTATTTAATAATCAAATAAACAAAATCAAAATGGATCTACTGGTTGAGTACACACATTAATTAGCCTTTTTAATTAAAAATAATTCATGAAAGGTTAATTAAAATTACTAAGCCTTTCAATGTAGTATTTACTTCTTATTTTAATATACAAATAGTCTCAAATCATTTCTTTATAATACTTAGAAATATATTTTATAATCATATTCAATTTTCCATTTAATTATCATTTCAAATCATTTGCTACGGCGATTGTTATTATCCATAATCGGGAAATCGATTCAACTTATCATTCGTAAAACCAGCGTTACGAAATCTCCTTTTGTTTCTTTTACAATGGAAATGTCGTTTCATATTCTCAAGCCCTTTTTATTTTTGTTACTTTGGGAAGTCAGTTTGTATATTTCATCAAATCCTTTATTTCCTTTAATATGAAATCTCATTATATCTATCCTCTATTACTTCAAATAACGTTACATTATTATTTTCCAAAATAATCTCTTCTAACATCTTTATCCTTACAACTAATATCATCCTTCGATAATCCTAAAATCGCTCAAGTTGCGGTATTTTAATTACCTCTCAAACCTTGGTTAACAACAATCTTATCTTAAAACATATATGAATTTTAATCTGAAACCCATATTCAATTTGATACCAAAAATACCACTTCACTATTTTGTTTAAAATGTGATTTTATAAAACCTTCGTACTTTGAATTCTCCATTTTAAATATAATATTATTACTAAATCATTGATTTTAAAACATCAACTTTTAAAATTTAACTTCTTTAAACTATTTGTTTCATTATCCAAATTTTTATTACAAATTCTATTACTAAACCTTTTACCAAATTCTACCTTTCGACCATTCCCTTTAGGAAATCTTATTTCAAAACTCATCCATTTCGCTTAATACCAATAATGAGTATCGTCAATTTAAATTTAACGATTTAAATTCCCATCTCTTTTTATAAACTCGTTTATATAACTCTGGTTTAAAATAAAACCCTTTTTCATCTTGATTTACTTCACTTAATTCTAAAATTAAGTAACATTTAATTTAAGCTTATCATATTCGCTTAAAATCACCTTTATACTTCATTTACCAAACTCGGCTTAAATATAAACTCGTTCATAAACTCACTTTGAAATTCAATTATATTTCATTTAAAACTTCGATTACTAACCTAACTGAACTTCATTCAAGAAGTAATTCCTTTAAATTATTATTAATATACTTATCATTACTGAAATAAATATCCAATTTCCTTTTTAATTCTTATTAAGTTAAACACTATTCGCTAAATTATTTCCTTAGATTAATTGGCCTAATTTAATTTAATTTAGTTTAATAATCAATTTCCATTAAAGTAGTTGGGTTGGTTAATTTTTAAAACATGATTAACTCGTTAATCAACTCTAACTTGTCTTTTCATTTAAATTAATAAAACATATTATTAATTTAAATAATCTCATTTACTTCGATTATTATAAAATAAATAATAATCAATTTCAAAATAATCACATTTAATTATTTCTTAAAACAATCAATCTCAATTATTAATCATTATAGTAATCCTTGCTCACTTTCTTAACCACCTTAGTCATATAAGAATTAGCTTTATATATCATTTAAAATTTTCGATAAGGCACGTGCTTCGCACACGGTAGATTTTTGGTACAAAAATTGTGATTGGCGGTTACAACAATCAACACATATATGGTTGGTTTATTTCCTTTTTATAAACTTCATTTAAAATAATATATTTAAAAATCTATATTCAGATACAAAATAAATTTCAGAACTTCATTTTTATCGATTTACCTAACAGTACATCGATCTTTTATAAACGACGTATATTTTGGTCATCAACTGCCAATTTCCCAACCAATGATTCCCATTAGTTAATATCACAATAATTGTTGAATTTGGAATCAACAATAAATCACCCAATCATATTCAGTAAACAATCCATATAGTGATAATATGAAAATAAACTATAATAATACATTCAACTCATAAAGGTCAATAATAACACAATTCAGACATCCAATTAAATTAAATACGTTTGTATTGATATAAACGTAACCAACAAGGTAAATTACCTCCACTGGAAATAATCGTTAAAAATTATGATGGGGTTCGATTAAATTAGACAAACGTTTAATTTAAATCAATTATATAAAATATTCAATTTATATATATATATATATATATATATATGCAAACAAACATCAAATCATTCAACCAATAGCAAACAAATCACATAAATATTTAAACCCGACTTATATAAATATAAGTAGGAGAGCTGAGTGAGTTTAACTCACCTTGGTTTTATTCTGTCAGTTAAACACTCACTTTTTAATTAAATTAAACCAACATTTAATTTAATTAAAAATCACAATCGTTTCCTGTGCTGACCAAACCTGCTCCATTGCATTGTCTCGGCGATATGGTTTCAACGGAACCAACCACGCTCAATTCTGATGATATATGTGTAAGATATTATCATTACATAATTGTTAGAACATTTATTTAATTAATTTTAAATGGGCCATAACCCAATCCTTACCAACCCAATTATTTCCATTGGCGTTGCATAGATACTTTGTTTCCCCATAGTATTATTTTTGAAGACCCTTTCTCCTTTTTGCTTAGAAATATGCTTGACACAATTTATTTGATTATTTTATTTTAATTTAACAGATAGGCCCAAACAAATGCAGTCGGCCCAAACCAATGCAACCGGCTAGCTACATACTTTCTTCTCCAAAACTTCGTTGTTGAAGCTCCACAGTGTTCATGCCTGTGCATGAAAATATCTCTCTTTTTTTTCTTCTTCATTGTATACCAACTGTATTTCGCTGCTCCCATCTTCACGTTTTAGTTTCCGCCCATTTGCTCCACATGCCTTGTTCCAAACAACTCCTTCTTCCCATGAATTCCCCCTTTTCGCATGCACACTATCCCATTTCTTCCTCCCATACTGTCTCTCGCACCATCCCCCTCCTGTTATGCAACAAACCATTTTTTTTCTTCGTAAACCAAGGTCCTTCGCCATTCCAATCCATAAATTTTCGAATTCTTCCACCGTTCTCTATCTCCGACCAACGCCGTACCCGCCCGACTGACCAGCTCCACGCTTACCATCCATGCTTCCGCCTCATGCTCACACTTTCTCGAAAACACCCCATACGATTCAATTTTGCATATATTTTTGTTTGCACAGACCTTTTCCCTCCCCTCACCGCACCTACTCTCCCCTTACGTTGACATCGGAAAATACTTCCAGGCTGAGGACGTGATGATTTTTCTCTTTCAAGGTGGTGCGGTTTTAAATAATGAAGTAAAGCTTTTGGTTTTATATATGTAGAAGATTTTGATTTTATTTCTCCCTAGAAACGAGAACAAGTGCCATGCTGCATGCTTATATATAGAGGAAAGAAGGCATTGTTTACATTGGAGTGTTCGCTGAAACAAGAAAATAAAATAAAAGGGGAATGGTTTTGGTCTATGGTGGGTATCAGTTTTATTATCAGCAGCAAGATATTAACTTGGAGGCAAGTTATTTATATAGTTTACAAGGTTTGGCAGCCACGCAAATTAGGTACAGGGTAGGTGTGCAATAAAGACATAGGGTAGTAGTACGTATCCTGTAGGTGAGTGAGAATCCCCAAATCATGGGCAACACGTATATATTCTTTTTCTTTTATAGTGTTGCATCTTTAGTTTAGTTGTTGTATCCTCTGGTTACTTAATATCTGAGTCTGTACTATGGTTTCTAGTTTTGAGATTTGGCGCATGCAGAAGTAAATAGTTTGCTGGATTTTTAGAGTAGCCGTGTATATGGAGATTTATGTTGAATAAGATTTTCGTGTGTAGGTTGAAACATAGGCATGTGTTATGTGTTGTCATTAATCATATAGGCCACAGTAAATTTGGGGACACCTGCATATTTTATATTTTGTATAAGCCTGCTTATAGTTTAGGTGGTACGAATCAAATATTGTGTAGAAATATGGGGTAGATAGTTCGATCACTTAGGACCTAAGCAATTTGCTGCTTAGCTTGGAAGAAGGTAAATTTTATTATATAAAATTATATTTTATTTTGGTACGTTGAGTTTTGTATGGTTATTTAATTCCATCACTACTTAGCGTTAAACATTAAATATACGCATTGTCACATGGGATATCCAAATGCAATGAAAATAGAGACACTACTATATCTTGACGTTACGGATTCAATGGAATTAATTTCATTAAAAACGGACTCCGTTTGCATAAAGAAGTTATTTTAATTTCAAATTATTCATCGGTTCACCTTTATATTTCGCCTACCGACAAAATAGCTTCGATTGATCCCAAATTGGAAATCTAGCAATAATTAACCGTACGTATTCCAATAAAATTCGTTTCGGCGAAAATGGAGGTTGTTTGGAAAAAAAATATTTTTAACGCTTATATAATATCGATATAATATTATAAATTAAATCCAGTACAATTAAACTAAATAATAATAAATTTTAATTATCAAATATATCCAAATAAAATTATATATCACTCCAAATATAAACCAATATGAAAGTTTAACTCAATATTAACACGAATTAAACGATATTAAAATATATAGAAATTCCTTATTAAATAAACGTTATAATTTATAAATGATTTCCATAGCGACTATTTTAAAATTTGAATTGGACATAACTTACAATATATAAGCTGAAATCTCAAATTTTCTCTTCCATTAGTAGATTGTAAACAATTAGATTCCAACGTTTCTTGTTTCACATAAATCTGACTTAAAATGGATTTTGTATATTCAATTGAAATTCAAAACCCAATTTCATGAACTACCGCGTCGTTTCGGGTTCGTTTTAAACACAAATATAAATATAAACGTTCAATCGTCATTTAATTAACGAATTAAATATTAAAAATCCAATAAAACTTCAAATAAAATATTTAAAACATATTTAAATATTCGAATTTAAATATTCGAAAAATCCGGGTCGTTACAGACACGCTTGCCCAAACAAACGGGATGAAAATAACTCGAAGTAATAGAATGGGTTGAGGGACATCATAAGGTGTGTGCCTTAAATTGGCCACCAAACTTGGCCTTAGATCAAACCAGGTACCAATCGATTGGTTGGAGCTTTACGCCTCAGATCGACATTAACATCAAGAGCTTCGGATCGGTCTTGGCTTTTGGCATTTGATCAACTATTGCACAACTTTTAGGGTTAGTGTTTGGATTTTAGTTGAAAACACCACAACTCAACACATTTGAATCACTCAAAACTTGAATACAAACTGGATTGGAATTAGCGTCAATGAATGGAAGCGCCTTCTTGCACTGATGAATTTACTCAATGTCTTATTCGGGTCGACCCCATCAGATCGGGTACCGATTCGTTCAACGAATCGATACAGATTTGATTGCATTGCGATGCGCAGTCCGACCTGTCGTGCACGAACTTGACCACTTCTAGATGCTACTTTTCCTCTTAGAATGTAAACTGATCCGAGTATTCTTCTTGCTATTAATACATGTCATTATAGCTTAATTCAAGGATCTTTTTTCCTTCTCTACGTAGGGACTCTGCCTGTTTTCGACCTAAACTTCTTTACCGTTACTACTTTACATTCAAATCAAGCTATATTTGTAAGCCTACAATATGAATAATTGATTACTGCAAGTGAACATATGTTAGATCGTTAATCACTACAATTTTTTTATTCCCTTTATTTCTACACATAATTCTAAGATCTGTGACTATTGTGATTTGCATCATTTGTTACTTGAATCAAGTTGGGTGTTAGTGGCCAGATTTGGAACTAATTTTTTTGTCCACTAGAAAATGGGCAAACATTAGAATTTAATTGGGATTGCTTAAGAGATTCGACTATGGCTATAAGGAAGAAAGAAGATACTCGTGTTGATGCTGAAGGAGCTGGACATGAAGGAGGTCAAGAGGCTCCTTTGATCCCTGTGTCTACCAAACGAGAGAGAAGGTAGATGATGTAATAGCCCTTAATTTTAATGGAATATTTAAATGATTTATAAATATTTAATCGTGAAGCTATGATGTGCCTCTTATATTCGTTATTCGCATAAGGTTGAATTAGGGCTTAACACAAGTTTCATTGGGGGATCGATAGTGGAAATGTTTTTATGTATAAACATCGATATATATCGATAGTTGGATTTTTAGCCAGTAGCCGGCGATCGATTCATAAATCTATCAAAAAAGCCAACTTTTGCATATGATGGAATTTGGTCTCATAATTTTTCCATTGGGCTCGGAATGACTCTCAAAATTCTTCTAAGTACAAGGTTAGACAAGTTTAGAGTTCGAGATTTTTGGGAAGGAAATGTGTAAGATAGTGATGATTCGAGCTAAACCCTTTAATAGCCTATAAATAATTAAGTCCACTCATTCACGTTCATTTTCTTCCTCTTGTCGTAGTCACTCACTAATGGCTTCTTAATCATCCTTAAATCCCTGATGTAACACTCCAAAACTTAATACACTATAACTAGGCGTAGAGATAATAAATTTGGAATAACTTAATTAAATACTCAGAATTAAGTGAAACCGACAATACCGTTTCATTCGTCTCGGAATTCTGGTTCAGATATACCCCAAGTTTGCGTAAATCGAATAACGAATAAAGGAGTTAGGTGATTTAGAAGTTGGTATACATATAAGGAGCTCTATTTGTAAATATAATAATAATATTTACTCCAGAAATTTGAATGAAGTAAGCGGGAAGGCAAAGCAGGGAACAAACCCGTTATTGGACGACCCATACTTGCCTTGGTCGACCCAAGGGGGATAGGTCGACCTAGGGGGTAGGTGGATTGACCCACCCCTGATACAGGAAGATTCTGAATGTGAACCTGGACTATTTTGTGTACTACATTTATTGCTGACTCAGCATGACTTGTACGGTTTGGATTTAAAACTTAAAATCTAAGAGTTGATGTTGGCTCTGTAACTCTATGAATAGATGGCTTCCCTCATTCCCAATTCACACAAATTCTTCATATCTTCTTCTACCTCCATGAAATTATTCTGAAAATTATAAACATATAATGGGGGAATGCTGCTAAAAATAGGATCAAGCAGAGACAACAACAGGACTTGTGTACATACAACTTGGACTTTCTATGGCATAATGATATATATATATATATATATATAACTTCACCAAGACCCACTGTGAGTTTCCGTTATTTACAGATCTGATTTCTTAGGCCTTGAACATGACACTTAAATAAAACCGGTTAGGATCTGTAGTGTTAGTAAAATAAAAATTATACTTGTTTTCCACTGTTAATCACCTATGCGTGTAGAATCTGTTTTATATACATATATATATATATATATACATATATATACATACATACATATATATGCATGTGATATTGGATGAATTACAAGTTAAATGTATCTATCTTCCTTTTCCCATTTTATATGTTTTATTTCTAATCTTGCTTATATGACTTAGTAATTTGATTATATTCTTCTTCCTCTTTTTTATTTTTTATTTTACGCCAAGCCTAGGCCCTTGCAAGCCTAGGCTATACCCGATTAGATTGTGCATATGTTTAGGGGCAATAGTGAACAATATAAGAGAGGAATTCAGGCATGTTATTTACTTGGACTGATTTAATATGATTTGAGAAAAAGGATAAATATACACATGTTTAGACTTGGTGTAAACTCATAGAAAAAGGGTAAGTGTATATACTTGCTATAAATGAACTTTATACAAAACCTGTTACTTGGGAATGTAGTTGATGAATAATTTGTATATAAACCGGACATGTTGAATTTGACTTAAAATGGACATTAAGTAAATGACATGTTAAGAATAGGGTTGTACACACATAATGACATTTAATGTTACAACCACGCTTATTAAGTAATCCTAAACCTGTTAGGTTAAACATAAGTATTAATAAGCTAAGAGGTCCCTCGTCTGCTGTTGTATAGGGTTTTGGGGGCTCTTAAATTTTAGTTATTTGGGGATACAAGCTTATGGGGTTTGCCTTATGGAAATTTGTTGTTTGGAACCCATATCAGTCAGTATTGCTATAGGTATCTTGTTAATGGGGGTCCCGTACTAGGTAGGGTCCAAGGCACGCTTTATTGAACTGGATAGTAAGAGGTTCACATGTGGGTGGGTACAGACGTGTTCGGGCGGGGTCATGAGCATGCATGAGTCCGACTAGGGTAGATAAGCCGTTGTAACACCAGTAAATAGGTCTATGTTATATAGTTTCTTGGTTAGGGAGTGATACACCCTGCTGTTTGGGATGACACAGGATATTTACGTAGTAGAGAGCCGATCGCATGGGTAGTAATTAGGGTACATCTAATCCTGCTATTATGTAATTAGGTTAACACCTAATCCTATTATGTAATTAAGGTATACCTAATCCTTTAGTTTAAACCTACTGTTTATTTCTGCTTTTAATTTTGCTGATATGTAATTAGGCAAAGAAACTAATCCGGTTGAACATGTTATAGCAGTACTAGTGCAGACATATTTGTTCAAACATTACCTATTTAGGATGTAAATGTGAAGCATTACTCGATCATAGTTTATTCCAGTTATTCCTGTCTATTCTGTTTAGTTTATTTGTTATAACACTATACCTTTCTCATCTAGTCTTATTTACCTGTCTTGGCATTACTATTTATGCATATTTGTAAATCTCTAGAACCCGCCAGACTTTATACCTGGTTCTTTTTCTTTCTCCTCTTTCTTCCTTCCCCTAGGTCCTCAGAGTGGAAGCACTCAACCGTGACTAGGATTTCTCTTACAGCCTGGACTTGACCTGGGTTTCTTGAGATGTTTCGATTTGACTTGCTCTCTACTTTAGTATGCCTTATGGTGAGGGATATGACTTTATGTACTTTGATATTTTATTTCATGAGGTGTTTTGCAAGACAGATTTAAGACAGTTTGCTAGTTGTAACTGAGTTTGATTTATTTTTGAAACTATGTTTTATTTCTTTTATAACAAAGTTTAAGATTTTTCGTTGCTTATTTTATCCGTCTTGAAAATATTCTGTAATGATTACCTGTTGTGTTTCATGGAACTTAATGTATTCTCTTATGAGTGACATTAACGTACATGGGGTGTCACATTTGGTACCAGAGCTGAAGGTTATCAAATCAGAGAAAAAGTTTTTTTTTTTTAAAAGCAAAGTATTTTCAAAGAAAAAACTGTTTTTGAAAAACATATTCTCTCAAGCCATGGTCAATATTCTCTTGATCTCTTGTTGAACCCTTTTTCTTTTCTTTTCATCATGTCTGGGGGACCTAATCTTCTAGAGGGCATTCCGTTATTGACATGGTTCCATAGGTACCCTGAGGCTATGGAACCTGCCGGAGATCAAGGGGATGCTCCTCCAGCTGCAGCCGATGTTCTTCCACCTCCATGAGTAGATAACTTCACTAAGTTATGCAAAGACTTCTGCACTATGGGAGGAAAACTATTCCATGGTACCAAAAGCTTTATTGAAGCACAAAATTAGCTATGAGAAACAGAGAATTTGTTTAGACTCTTTGAGATCGACGACCGAAGAAAGATACAATTGGCTGCATGACAAGTTAAGGATGAGGCTTCCTACTGGTGGGAAGTGACGCAAGCTGGACAACCAGTAGTGACTTGGGATGACTTCAGACAGAGGTTCGAGATGAAATTATTATCTCAGGTGGAAGAGGGATTGCAAATGGGGAGGTTCTTGGCTTTAAAATACGGGGACATGTCGGTTAAGGAGTATGTGAATAAGTTTAATCAACTAGCGAGGTTCGGACTAGAGTTGGTAAATACGCCCCATAAGAAGGCGCTTAGATTTGCGAGAGGGTTGAACCAACCTCTCCAAGGGCTTGCTTTGTCTCACATACCAATGGGGGTTACTTTTGAAAGTAGTTTACATAGCGCTTATGCACGAAGATGGAAGGAGATTAAGACTGAGGAGACTCAAGCTAAGGGCAAAAATAGAAATGGTGGCCCAAGAAAGGAAATAAACAAAAGAAAGGTGGGAAGCCTGACAAGGCTAAGATCAAGATGGATATCAAGTGTCATGGTTGCGGAGCTATGTGTCATTTTGTAAAAGGCTGCAGAAAGACAAAGGGAGCTTGCTTTAATTGTGGACAGAGGGGACATTTCACTAAGAAATGCCCTAGCAAGCAAGGACAAGGGGCAGGAACTTTTGGACAAGTGCATGCTTTGGAAGCAAGTGGACCTGATCGAGGTAGGAAAGCCACAGTTGAAGGTTTGATTTCCAATTTTGACTATCGTGTTCGAACCCTATTTGATTCTAGCGCTTCACACTCATTTGTATCAAGTTCTCTAGTAGATAGTCTGCATCGTAATACTAGTATAGTCTCTGAACCTGTAGTGGTCTCAAACCCCATATGAGGATCGGCTCATTTATCCATGATGTGTAGGGGTTTGAGAAATTCCATGTTGGGTGTCGAGTTTGATTACGATGCATATGCGCTGGGCTTTATGGGCTATGGTTTGATTATAGGTATGGATTGCCTAGCCATGTATGGTGCCATCCTTGATTGCAAAAAGAGAGTAGTTAGACTTCTTACTTGTCATGGTAGGACTCTCGAGATTTCCTGTGACCCACGAGGGTCGGTAATGCTCAGTTTTCTAGAATCGCTGGATACTTCTGTTGAAGACCTGTGATATGTGCCCATAGTTAGAGACTACCCGGATGTGTTTGTGGAGGTTAAGGGACTACCCCAATAGTGTGATATAGACTTACGGATTTACTTAGTAGAGAATGCGAAGCCAATTGCTCTACCAGTGCGCCACATGGCTCCTAGGGAAAGTAAGGAGCTCTGCAAGCAAGTAAGAGAGTTATTCAAGAAAGTTTTTATTAGGCAAAGCGTTTCAAAATGGGGAGCTCTAGTCATCTTCGCAACTAAGGAAGATGACTCACTTCGTCTATGTGTAGATTATAGGGAGCTAAATAAGCTCACTGGGAATAGTAGGCACCCGCTACCGAGAATAAACGACATGTTGGATCAGCCAGTAGGCGCATTAGCTTTCTTGCAGATGGATCTGGCCTTGGGGTTCATCAGTTAAGAGTGGAAGAAGACAACATTTATAAGTCTGCATTCATAACTCTAAATGACTTCTTCGAATGGTTGGTTATTCCTTTTGGGATAACCAATGAACCTGCCTATTTTTGTGGACTTGATGCGTAGGGTGTTTAGGGAGTTTCTTAACAAGTTCGTGGTGGTCTTTGTGGATGACATTCTGATCTTCTCAAAGAACGAGGAGGAGCATGGCCAACACTTAGGAGAGGTTCTACGTATCCTAAGGTCGCATTAACTCAAAACAAAGTTTTCTAAGTGCCACTTCTGGAGAAAGGAAGTAAGGTTCCTAGGGAAAGTGGTCTCCAAAGACGGGATAGCTGTGGATCTGCGAAAGTCGTTGTAGTTCAAGCTTGGAGGGTTCCTGTAACACCCCGTGTATTCTATAATAGAGAAATTCACAAATTAAAGTATAATAAATTTCAAATCAAAGAATTAAGGGAAACGGGATACGCCATTGCGTTCGTCTCGGAATTCTGTTTGAAATAAAGTCCGAGTTTGCGTAAAACGGACTCCGTATGAAGAAGATATGGCCTCTGGAAGTTTCAGAATTCAGTTTAAAATTCAAACAGACCAAAACAGCTTAGAAAACAAGTTTAAAATTCAAAAATCGGGCCGGATTGGCCAGGTCGGGAATTTCCCCGCCCAAGACACCTAGTTTGACTGGGTAGTCGAACTGGGCTACCCAGGTCGACTGGGTAGTCGACCTGGGGCACCCAGGTCGACTACATAGTCGACCTGGGGGTCGACTGGGGGGTCGACCTGGCCCTTGAGCCAGGTCGAACCCAACCCCCCTGTGTAACACCCCGTATGTTGAATAACTTGCTATAATATAAAATAGGGCAGAATTAAATTTAAAAATCTGAATCAGGTGAAACGGGCTATGCCATTGCGTTCATCTCGGAAAAATACGCGAAATAGAGTCCGTGTTTTTGAAAATCGGAGTCCGTATGACCCAGTTAAGGCCCGAAGAAGTTTTCAGAAATTCAAAACAGATTTAAAAACTGAAATTTCACATTTCAGAAGAGGCGGGAAAAATTCCCGCCAGACCCAGGGAGTCGACCTGGGGGTCGACAGGGGTGTCGACCTACCCACCAGG
The DNA here is from genome assembly GCA_030737875.1 of Allium sativum. NCBI lineage: Eukaryota > Viridiplantae > Streptophyta > Magnoliopsida > Asparagales > Amaryllidaceae > Allium > Allium sativum. The sequence goes on along the minus strand of CM060910.1, from coordinate 193,049,525 downwards.
TCGACTAGGGTGTCGACCCTAGTGTCGACCTGGGGGTCGACCCCCCCTGGTCGAGCCCAGGTGACCTGGGTGCACCAGTTTGGCTTTTGGGCTGTGTTTTGGTGGCTAGGACGAGATCTGACGGCTCTAATCTGATTTAGGGTTAATCTAATGGCCTAAAACACCTAACTACTCTAAAAATACACCCTAAGACTACCCTAATTCATACTAAAAATAGATACAACACCGTTATGCCGTCAAAATGCAACTTGAAGGAGCCTCCATCAAATTAAAGAGGAAGATAGCTTCTCAAATCAACTTCTAATCAACTCTAGCAACTTAATCTTCTTCTTAGGAGTGCTAATCAACAAGTTGTGAGTTTTCTATAGCCTTAATGACCAATTATTGAAATGATTATGATAGGATATAATGAGGTTATGGCTATGAATGTGGATCAATGCAAGTTATGCAAGTTATATGCTATGTGTTAATGATGTTATGCATGTTATCCAAGTTATATGCTATGTGTTAATGATGTAATGCATGTTATGCAAGTTATATGCTATGTGTTTGTGATGTTATGCAAGTTATGTAAGTCATATGCTACATGTTCATGATGTTATGCAAGTTATATGCTACATGTTCATGATGTTATGCAAGTTATGCAAGTGTTAGGCTATGTGTTCATGATGCTAGTTATGCAAATTGCTATGATAAACATTGATCCGTTATGACACCATGATTATGCAAGTTTGGTGTATGATTATATGCAAGTTCATATATGATTTGTAGGCAAGTTTGGTGTATGATTATATGCAAGTTCATATATGATTTGTATGCAAGTTTGGTGTATGATTATATGCAAGTTCACATATGACATGTTATGCAAGTATGGTGTTTGATTATATGCAAGTAACATGTGCAAGTTTACACCTTTGTATGATATGCATACATATGCAAGTTAACCCCTTTATATGTCATACATACATATGCAAGTTTACCCCTTTGTATGACATAAGAAACTTATGCAAGTTAACCTCTTTATGACATATGTGATTCATGCAAGTTTGGGTTGATTATTTATGCTAGTTGGGTTTGATGCTATATGCATGTTGACACCTTTAAACCCATGTTGATGCTAATATGTTATGCAAGTTGAACCCAATGTATTTGTGATGAATCTTCCCTTTTATGTCATGTTAGCAAATTACGTGGGGAACGATGGGGTTAATATACATGTTAATGAAATGGTGTGAAGTTGGTATGATTATGCATCCCATAAAGTGGATGGACATAATTGAGTCAATTATGTACATCGTTAAAATTGGAATTAATTAGGGAAAATTAATTCGAATTATGGGGGTGATTAATTAGGTGTAATTAATCGACTAAGACACGAGGTTGGACCCTTTTGTAGCATAAGACTGCCCGGAACCGACCGGCAAATCCAGCGGCTACAAATGATTGGCCCAATGTGAGAGGTCTTAGGCACAAACTAAATACGTGACAAGTGTATAGACACGAGGTTAGACTCGGTTATGGCGTATGGCTGCCCGGACCCAACCGGCAAATCCAGCTGCCATAAAAGATAGTCTAATGTGAGAGGTCTTTACAATGGTTACGTTCTTAATCAATTAAGAAACACTTAACCAGATAAGCATGTAGTGGGCATGAGGGGTTAAGTGGGTGCCTTGGGTGGCATGTGGAAATCAAGTAAGTGCCTTGGGTGGCATGTGGAAATCTAGTGGGTTGCCTTGGGTGGCAATAGAAAATACGATTAGAATACTTAACCAAGTGGAAACATGTAATTAAACATGATTAAAGGGTTAAGTGGGATACACTAGATAAAGAGACAAGCTTAGGTGGTAGCTTGTGGGGGCCCATCTCAACCAGTAACCCATATGTATCTTATTGGGCTCGACCCATGTCGAGGACGGAACATGCGTACTGGGCTTGATTATAAGAGGCCAAAACGGGTCAGCGGTGGCAACGCAAGTCCAATGGGTTTCATATGCGTGTGAGGACCCGGGCTGGTAGGTAAGACGTTGTTGCATCGTGTAGGTATACGCCGTGCACCATTTGTTGTATCGAGTTGCCACTTTGGGGAGTGATACACCCCACTGTGGGGCCAGCACGGGTATCTACGGTAGGGAGCCGATCGCTTGGGAGTAGTGGGTACACCTAGTGGAGATAGGGGCAGACGACACCTATGTAGTCAGCTAGGGGTACATGAAACTAGTGGGTAAATTTTCTAAGTCCTTGGGAGGGATCAACCTTTAAGTAGGAATGACCGGTGTGGTGCAGTTAGTAATTACCCTTGGGTGGGTAGATGTGTCGTTACCGTTATCTTAGTTCACCTTATGTCTAGTTGGCTACTTAGTGTAGTCATTTATCCCCAGTCATCCCGTACCAAGTTTATATCATACCCTAATTACTTTAATGATTGTGTTGTTAAAGTTATAGGGCTCACTCAGACTTATGTCTGACCCCGTTGTTTTTATCTTTTTCCCCCTCAGGTCCTCAGGTTGGGCCTAGCACTAGTGGGCTTTGATCAGATTTCTCTATCTATCTTTTGGAGCTTGGACCGTGATGTAGAGCCTAGCTTATCTTTTCTTTTATGGCTATTGTTTATGTAGTGGGATTATGTACTTATGTTTTTATCAGGATGGATATTTAGTACTTGACTCTTTATGGTGCTGTAACTAAACATGTTTACCTTCTGCTGCTATGAAATGATGTTTTAGATTTTCAAGTATTTATATCTGTCTTGTTGTAATTTTTCTGTTCTATACTCACTTAAAATGCTCCACCGAAGTTAAGGCATTCCCTTTGTGAGTGACCTTAGCGGGTGTGGGGTGTTACACGTGGTATCAGAGCAACAGATAAATTTTTTTTAGAAAACTATTTTTCTAAAAACATTTTTGGAAGAAGTGTTTTCAAAAACATGTCTTTAAAGAAAAAAGTTTTTGAAAGAAAAGCATAATCCCCAATAGCCATATCTTTATCTTTCGAATTCTCCGTTTTGAATCTTTCCTTTTTCGTTTCAGTATGGCTGAAGATCTTAACTTTCCGGAGGGTGTGACGATACCAGTATGGTATAGGAGATTGATGGAGGCTAGGGCCGCCACTGTGGGTCCATCAAATGTTCCTCCACCAACAGTAGCACCCGATCTTCCTCCTCCCCCTCCCCCTCCCCCTCCTCCTCCTCGCACGGATACTTTTGCTAAGACTTGCAAGGAATTTAAGGCTATGGGAGGGAAACCTTTTCAAGGATCAGAAACTTTTGTGGAGGCTAGAGATTGTCTTAAGGAGGTGGAAGAGTTGATAGATATCTTTGAGATGGAAGAAGGAAAGAAAGTCAAGTTGGTTGCTTGGTTAATGAAGGGAGAGGCCTCATTCTGGTGGGAGGTCACTAATGGAGAACGCCCTGTTGACTCTTGGGCGGATTTCAGGCAAAAATTTGTGACAAAGTTTCTCTCAAGGGCGGATGAAAACTTGTATATGGAAAGGTTCTTGACTCTAAAGCAAGGAAACCTCTCGGTGAAGGAATATGTCAACAAGTTTAATCAATTGGCAAGGTTTGGCATAGACATGGTGAATACACCGAAGAAGAAGGCTTTGAGGTTCGTTAAGGGCTTGAATGAACCAATGCATGGATTGGCTATGACTCACATCCCTATGGGGGCCACCTTTGAGAAGCTAGTTGACATGGCACTCATGCATGAGGAAGAGAAGGGTCCCAATGCTAATAAGGCACCTGAGAAGAAAGGAGATCAAAAGAGACCTCAACAGCAACAAAACAAAGGTGGGAAAGGCAACGGTGGCAAGGGAAAGAAGAAGTGCTTCAATTGCGGGATACCAGGCCACCTAAGCAAAGATTGTCGGAAGAAGAAGAAGACTGGCTGCTACCATTGTGGCGAAGCAGGGCATCTAGTGAAGGACTGCCCTAAGAAGGGGCAAAGGACGGGATCTACCTCAGGAGGACAGGTGCAAGCTCTTATGGCACCGGGTCAGGCAAGGGGGCAAGTTCAGGCTCTCGCGGTTCCACCAATTCAGGAAAGAGGTAGAACTATTTCTGTTGAAAGTCTGGTTTTTCTATTTGATCATCCTGTCCGTACATTGTTTGATTTTGGCGCATCGCATTCGTTTATCTCATCATCATTAGTTGAGTCACTGCACTTAGACACCAGTCTAGTAGATGATCCCTTGGTTGTTTCAAACCCAATTGGGGGCTCCACTTATTTGTCCATGATATGTTTGGGTTTGAAGATTTCTATACTTAGCGTTGAGTTTAGATGTGATGCTTTTGTTTTGGGCTTCACGGGCTATGGGTTGATTTTGGGCATGGACTGGTTATCCAGTAATGGTGCCGTTCTTGATTGCGAAAGGAGAGTTGTTAGGCTCATGACCCGCTTGGGTAACACTCTCGAGATCTCTTGTAATCCCATGGATTCTATTATGCTAAGTTATCTTGAATCGCTTGATGCTTCAGTCGAGAGTTTGCGATCTGTTAGAGTGGTCCAGGAATACTCGGATGTGTTTGAGGAGGTGAAGGGTTTACCTCCAAAGCGGGAGATAGACTTACGAATATATCTGGTGGATAATGCTAAACCAGTATCTTTACCAGTGCGCCACATGGCTCCTCGTGAGAGGAGGGAACTCCATAAGCAAGTAGGGGAGTTGCTTGAGAAGGGGTTCATAAGACGAAGTATATCGGAGTGGGGTGCTCCAGTAGTTTTTGCCACGAAGGCGGATGGGTCCCTCAGACTTTGTGTAGACTATAGAGAACTCAACAAGCTCACAAAGAAGAATAGACACCCATTGCCGAGGATTGATGATCTTTTTGATCAGTTGGTTGGCGCTTCAGTATTTTCTCAGTTGGACTTAGCCACGGGGTTTCATCAGTTGAGGGTGGCTGAGGATAGCATAGACAAGACTGCCTTTAGGACTCCGGATGGTTTCTATGAGTGGCTGGTGATGCCATTTGGTTTGATGAACGCCCCTGCATACTTTATTGATTTGATGAGTAGGGTGTTCAGGGAGTACCTTAATAAGTTCGTGGTGGTCTTTGTGGATGACGTCTTAGTCTTTTCTAAGAGTGAAGAAGAGCATGCCCTACATCTTAGGGAATTGTGGGAGACTCTTCGAGCGCATAGCCTTAAGGCTAAATTCTCTAAATGTCACTTCTGGAGGAGGGAAGTGCGGTTCTTGGGGCACGTGGTCTCCAAGGAGGGGATAGCTGTGGATCCCGCGAAGGTAGTATCCATCCAAGATTGGAAGGTTCCGAAGAATGCTACCGAGATGAGGAGTTTCTTGGGGTTGGCTGGCTACTATAGGAAGTTTATCAAGGACTTCGCGAAGATATCAGCCCCATTAACTCGCTTGACGAAGAAGAATCTAGTCTTCGTATGGGACGTCGATTGTGATGATGCGTTCCGACGGTTAAAGAGAGCTTTAACCACAGCTCCAGTCTTAGTGTTGCCAGATGGGAGTAAGCCATTTATTGTCTATACCGATGCTTGTGGGACAGGACTGGGCGCAGTCTTAATGCAGGAGGGAAGGGTAATAGCCTACGGTGGAAGGCAGTTGAGAAAGCATGAGAAGAATTACCCTACCCATGATTTAGAGTTGGCCGCTATTGTTTTTGCGCTTAAAATTTGGCGCCATTATCTTCTTGGAGAGAGGTTCGAATTGTTCACTGACCACAAATCATTGAAGTACTTGTTTTCTCAGAAGGATTTGAACTTGAGACAACAAAGGTGGATGGAGTTCTTAGCATCCTATGATTTCGAGATAGCGTATACCCCTGGCAAGGGTAACGTGGTGGCGGACGCCTTGAGTAGAAAAAGGTTGTCCTTGAGTCCATTGTTCGTGGAACGACGAAACTTGGAATTTATCTCGATGTTTGATTTCAGACCTTCCGTTGACTATATACCCGGTTTGCTAGCATCCTTGGAGGTTAGACCTACTCTTTTGGGACGGATTGGCGAGGCACAGCGGGACGACCCACAGTTGGTTGAGTTGGTAGAGAGGCTCATAAGGGGGGAGTCGTCTAGCCATTTGAGTAGGTACACCCTAGACGATAGGGGGTGCTTGCGTAGAGACGGTAGACTTTGTGTACCGCAAGACGAGGGTTTGAGGAAGGCTATTCTTGATGATGCACACCGTTCTAGGATGACCATTCATCCCGGTGGGGACAAAGCGAGTTTTCTTTTGGGCCAGTATGAAGAAAGATGTGGCCGAGTATGTCGCTAGATGCTTGGTGTGCCAACAAGTGCAAGCGGAGCAAAAGAAGCCAGGTGGGTTGCTTCACCCATTGGAAGTTCCGCAATGGAAGTGGGATAGCGTCTCGATGGATTTTGTTGATGGGTTACCTAGGTCGAGGAAGGGTAATACGAGAATTTGGGTTGTGGTAGACAGGCTTACTAAGAGTGACCATTTCATACCCGTGAAGAGCAAGAGGACCGCTCCATGGCTAGCTTCAGTTTACCTTCGAGAGATAGTTCGGTTGCATGGGATACCCTCTAGCATTGTGAGTGATCGAGATCCTATCTTCACTAGCGAGTTTTGGAGGAGTTTGCAAGAGGCGGTAGGGACTCAGTTGTGTTTGAGCACCGCATATCATCCTTAGACGGACGCCCAGACCGAGAGGGTGAATCGTGTTCTGGAAGACCTTTTGAGGCTTTGTATCTTAGATTTTGGAGGTACATGGGAAGAGCATTTTCCATTGGTGGAGTTCGCGTATAATAACAGCTTTCAGTCCAGTATTGGTATGGCTCCTTTCGAAGCTCTTTATGGAAGGCCTTGTCGATCACCTACATGTTGGTGGGAATCTACAGATAAGATCTTGCTAGGGCCTGATATGGTTAGAGGGACTTCGGAAAAGATTGATTTGATTCGAAGAAGGGTGAAACCAGCGCAAGATAGACAGAAATCTTATGCGGACAAGAGGAGGACGGATCTTGAGTTTGATGTTGGGGACATGGACTTTGTCAAAGTATCTCCATTACGGAATGTGGTTCGCTTTGGGTCCGTTGGGAAGTTAGCTCCAAGATTTGTGGGACCGTTTCCTATTAAGGAAAGGATTGGACGGATGGCATATAGAGTGGATTTACCCGAGAGACTTAGTGGGGTACATGACGTATTCCATGTGTCACATTTGAGGAAGTGCCTACATGAGACCGCAGAGGTGGTAGAGCCGAGCTTGCTTAAAGAAGTGGAGGTAGAGCGTGATGCGACTATTCGACGAGCTCCTACCCGCATCCTTGGGTCAGAGGTTAGGAAGTTGAGAAACAGAGAGGTGCGACTAGTCAAAGTGCAATGGGGAGAGGATGAGAGCAATGCTACTTGGGAGACAGAAGCGAAGATGCGTTCACTATACCCATTCCTTTTTGAGGGTATGTCTTTTAACTTCTCCTTTATCGTTTGTCTAGTACTTATCTTATCTTTAGTATGTCCTCTCATTAGTATCTTTGACCTTTAGATAGGGTAAACCTATGGTTGAAACATGTGTTTGAGACATGTTATGTTTGATGGATGTGTGTGGATGCAAGTGGTTGCTGGTGGTTGCTCGTGGATGCATATACACACACTTTAGGCACTAGATCGGCTCAGTCACTTCATATTGCATATCGCATATAATTGTGTGTAGGTAGTTATATTAATGGATGCAAAATGGTTGTGCTATCATATGGATGATGCATTTTGGTGAATGGTTGTGCACTCATGTAGAAATAGTATGTGTCGATAAGGTTCTTTCGCATACAAATTGGATGCATGGCACTATCATGGTTTGCATTAAGGAGGTCAACTGAATCAGTAGACCGCCTGATTTTGCATTAGACAGGGAACATGTACACTCACTTTTTGCATATGTTCATACAACATTAGAAACTTTAAGGACAATGGATGCCAGTGTTTGATGGTCTAGTAGATGGTTGTTTGGTTGGCAGGATACGTTCTTCTTGACTTAGAGATTTCGGGGACGAAATCCTTTAAGTAGGGGAGAATGTAACACCCCGTATGTTGAATAACTTGCTATAATATAAAACAGGGCAGAATTAAATTTAAAAATCTGAATCAGCGGAAACGGGCTATGCCATTGCGTTCGTCTCGGAAAAATACGCGAAATAGAGTCCGAATTTTCGAAAATCGGAGTCCGTATGATCTAGTTAAGGCCCGAAGAAGTTTTCAGAAATTCAAAACAGATTTAAAAACAGAAATTTCACATTTCAGAAGAGGCGGGAAAAATTCCCGCCAGACCCAGGGAGTATACCTGGGGGTCGACAGGGGTGTCGACCTACCCACCAGGTCGACTAGGGTGTCGACCCTAGTGTCGACCTGGGGGTCGACCCCCCCTGGTCGAGCCCAGGTGACCTGGGTGCACCAGTTTGGCTTTTGGGCTGTGTTTTGGTGGCTAGGACGAGATTTGACGGCTCTAATCTGATTTAGGGTTAATCTAATGGCCTAAAACACCTAACTACTCTATAAATACACCCTAAGACTACCCTAATTCATACTAAAAATAGATACAACACCGTTATGCCGTCAAAATGCAACTTGAAGGAGCCTCCATCAAATTAAAGAGGAAGATAGCTTCTCAAATCAACTTCTAATCAACTCTAGCAACTTAATCTTCTTCTTAGGAGTGCTAATCAACAAGTTGTGAGTTTTCTATAGCCTTAATGACCAATTATTGAAATGATTATGATAGGATATAATGAGGTTATGGCTATGAATGTGGATCAATGCAAGTTATATGCTATGTGTTAATGATGTTATGCAAGTTATATGCTATGTGTTAATGATGTTATGCATGTTATGCAAGTTATATGTTATGTGTTTGTGATGTTATGCAAGTTATGCAAGTCATATGCTACATGTTCATGATGTTATGCAAGTTATGCAAGTTATATGCTACATGTTCATGATGTTATGCAAGTTATGCAAGTGTTAGGCTATGTGTTCATGATGCTAGTTATGCAAATTGCTATGATAAACATTGATCCATTATGACACCATGATTATGCAAGTTTGGTGTATGATTATATACAAGTTCATATATGATTTATATGCAAGTTTGGTGTATGATTATATGCAAGTTCATATATGATTTGTATGCAAGTTTGGTGTATGATTATATGCAAGTTCACATATGACATGTTATGCAAGTATGGTGTTTGATTATATGCAAGTAACATGTGCAAGTTTACACCTTTGTATGATATGCATACATATGCAAGTTAACCCCTTTATATGTCATACATACATATGCAAGTTTACCCCTTTGTATGACATAAGAAACTTATGCAAGTTAACCTCTTTATGACATATGTGATTCATGCAAGTTTGGGTTGATTATTTATGCTAGTTGGGTTTGATGCTATATGCATGTTGACACCTTTAAACCCATGTTGATGCTAATATGTTATGCAAGTTGAACCCATTGTATTTGTGATGAATCTTCCCTTTTATGTCATGTTAGCAAATTACGTGGGGAACGATGGGGTTAATATACATGTTAATGAAATGGTGTGAAGTTGGTATGATTATGCATACCATAAAGTGGATGGACATAATTGAGTCAATTATGTACATCGTTAAAATTGGAATTAATTAGGGAAAATTAATTCAAAATATGGGGGTGATTAATTAGGTGTAATTAATCGACTAAGACACGAGGTTGGACCCTTTTGTAGCATAAGACTGCCCGGAACCGACCGGCAAATCCAGCGGCTACAAATGATTGGCCCAATGTGAGAGGTCTTAGGCACAAACTAAATACGTGACAAGTGTATAGACACGAGGTTAGACTCGGTTATGGCGTAAGGCTTCCCGGACCCAACCGGCAAATCCAGCTGCCATAAAAGATAGTCTAATGTGAGAGGTCTTTACAATGGTTACGTTCTTAATCAATTAAGAAACACTTAACCAGATAAGCATGTAGTGGGCATGAGGGGTTAAGTGGGTGCCTTGGGTGGCATGTGGAAATCAAGTAAGTGCCTTGGGTGGCATGTGGAAATCTAGTGGGTTGCCTTGGGTGGCAATAGAAAATACGATTAGAATACTTAACCAAGTGGAAACATGTAATTAAACATGATTAAAGGGTTAAGTGGGATGCACTAGATAAAGAGACAAGCTTAGGTGGTAGCTTGTGGGGGCCCATCTCAACCAGTAACCCATATGTATCTTATTGGGCTCGACCCATGTCGAGGACGGGACACGCGTACTGGGCTTGATTATAAGAGGCCAAAACGGGTTAGCGATGGCAACGCAAGTCCAACGGGTTTCATATGCGTGTGTGGACCCGGGCTGGTAGGTAAGACGTTGTTGCATCGTGTAGGTATAAGCCGTGCATGATTTGTTGTATCGGGTTTCCACTTTGGGGAGTGATACACCCCACTGTGGGGCCAGCACGGGTATCTACGGTAGGGAGCCGATCGCTTGGGAGTAGTGGGTACACCTAGTGGAGATAGGGGCAGACGACACCTATGTAGTCAGCTAGGGGTACACGAAACTACTGGGTAAATTTTCTAAGTCCTTGGGAGGGATCAACCTTTAAGTAGGAATGACTGGTGTGGTGCAGTTAGTAATTACCCATGGGTGGGTAGATGTGTCTTTACCGTTATCTTAGTTCACCTTATGTCTAGTTGGCTACTAAGTGTGGTCATTTATCCCTAGTCATCCCATACCAAGTTTATATCATACCCTAATTACTTTAATGATTGTGTTGTTAAAGTTATAGGGCTCACTCAGACTTATGTCTGACCCCGTTGTTTTTATCTTTTTCCCCCTCAGGTCCTTAGGTTGGGCCTAGCACTAGTGGGCTTTGATCAGATTTCTCTATCTATCTTTTGAATCTTGGACCGTGATGTAGAGCCCAGCTTATCTTTTCTTTTATGGCTATTGTTTATGTAGTGGGATTATGTACTTATGTTTTTATCAGGATGGATATTTAGTACTTGACTCTTTATGGTGTTGTAACTAAACATGTTTACCTTCTGCTGCTATGAAATGATGTTTTAGATTTTCAAGTATTTATATCTATCTTGTTGTAATTTTTCTGTTCTATACTCACTTAAAATGCTCCACCAAATTTAAGGCATTCCCTTTGTGAGTGACCTTAGCGGGTGTGGGGTGTTACACCCTGGCTGGCCTAGTCTGTGTTTGGTCGATTTTCTGGGCCTTGCCTTGTCACTAGGGCTAGTTGTCAGCTCCTGGTTGGTCTCTCCTTTGAACGAACGGCTATTATTACACCAAGCTCCATCGACGGTCCAAATCAACTCACAAACTGTATAAAAGGGACCTAAGACTCACCCTAATTCACACAAACAAAAATGGAGATGAGACCGTCATGATGCTGAGGAGAGACTAGGAATAACCGTCAGGAATTGAGAGACAATTAGGAGATAATTCGAAAAGCTTAAAGCAACGACAACTAAATCAAAACAACGCCTACAACAAAGGATAGCATCTCCAGATTCAGAATTCAGATTCCTGAATTGAAGATTCGTCATACGTTGTAAGTAGAGTGCTATTCCGATGTGAATAAGTAATTGTGTTTTGATTTGTATAAAGTGAGAAATGGAATTGTGGCGATAATAATCTATATTTGTATGTTGCTTTGGTTCTAAACGATTTGAAAATGTTGTGATATACGATTGGGTATTTGCAAATATGTGATTTATGTTGGAAGTTAACAACCATATGTTGTGGTATTTTATTTGGAATTCATGCAAGTATATGATTCATGTTAACAACCATAGGTTGTGGTATTTTATTTTGGATTCATGCAAGTATATGATTCACTATTATGCCAATATGATGTACATACTTTTATGATCACTTTTAAAGCGTAATTGGATTCGACTAAGTACTATGGTTGATGTTGGTATTGGAAAATCATACTTTTGTATTAGAGACAAAAGTAAACATTTTATGAACATGACTAAACTATGTTTGGTGTTATGCCTAGTTGAAACCATGCTTTAGGCCTATGTTGTTATAAAAATCATATGGTGATATATGCAACACTAAGTTAGATTTACATTCCAATTGCAAGTTTACATGAATGGATTAAAAACCATGATTCATGTTTAGGTATGTTTATGCTATGATTATAAGAATACAATGATTCATGTTTAAGTATGTTTATGCCATGACTATATGCTATTACCATGCAAGTTCACATATGCCTAATTCTTATTAATTGGATCGTTATGTTACAAGTTCATGCGCTCACACTCCCCTTTTTATGTCACTTAGAATATTTAAACACCATGTTATAAGCCTCCCCTTTTTCATGAGGCTAAGTTGGGTTTAAATGTTAAACCCAACATATGTTATATTTTAGTGAACGTATAAACCGGGGGTAATGACGATGGGGTTAAAACATAGAACATATGTGTTGGCATGTTTGACGCATGCCAACAACCATGAAAAACAATTTAAGTGGCATAAATAAATTCTACCCAATAAAGATGAATTTAAATAATGGGTCGCAAATATTTACATATGAAAAGGAAAGAGACAAAATATGTAAAGGTAGAAAATACGATGTGTTTAACCCGAGGTTGGATTGAGTTGTGATGTAAACCTGCCCGGAACCGCCCGGCTGTCCAGTAGTCACAACAATACCTATCCAATATGGGTGGTTAAACACGGAGCCCAATAAGGACCCGAGGTTAGACTGAGTTGTGGCGTAAGACTGCCCGGACCCAACAGGCAAAAGGCAGCCACAACAATACATGTCTATGTGAGAGGTCAAGGCTTTAATAAGACAAGTAAGGCTGAGTCAGGATTGATAGGATTAAGTAAATTAAATTAATACTTAATCAGAATGGAACATGCTAAACTATACAGACTAATTGGGGGTTAGGTTTACAAAACACTTAACCAACTTAGCATGTTGGCTAGAAATAGAAAACCTAGTAGCGGGGGACCCTTTTCAGCAGTAACCCTACAAGGTGTATCAGGATACCCTGAACTAGGCAGGGTGGGGCACGATTACTGGGCTGACTGTAAGAGGTCAAATCGACGGCGGTGGTGCAGCAGTGTAGGTTCTAACGGGATGCGGGCGTGCACACACTCCGGCGCTAGAAAAATAAGGCACTGGGCACCAGTAGCATACCTGTGCATTCTAGGATTGTGTCGGACTACCACCATAGGACTTGATACACCCTATGGTGGGACCAGCATAGGTAACTACAACATCGGGGGCCGTAAGACACATGTAACTATGCGAGTAGGAGTCGATCATTAGAAACGAATCACTTCACCCTGATTATGGGGTGCCAGTTGGGAATCAGTTTATATGGATGCAGAGATTAATATGGGGTACGATAGTATATTCGACTCTAGACAACTTAACTTAGTTTATGGTGCTTTCCCATTTCCAGTTTATACTTAGCATACCCAGTTCTTTATTCATAGACTGAATAGTCCTAGACTTACTCAGGCTTTATGTCTGACTCTACTTTTCTTTCGTCTTCTTTTCTTTCGTTCCCCCCCCCCCCCCAGGTCCACAGGGAGGGAATACCGCAGTTTGACCAGCTTTCACATCCATCTTGAAGAGAAAGAATGTATTGCTTGGATCTTTTTCGTTTTGGACTATGGCTTTGATCAGCAATTATGGGACCTATGCAGTTTACTTATGTTTTCTTTATGCTTCTTTAAATAATGTAATCAAGACAGTTATGAAGATGTTATGTTTTTGGAAGTATTGTAAGACAAATTATGACATGGTTTGTGTAACACGTATTTTGTTGAAATAAAAGTTGTTGCTGTTTTCCGCTGTTCAAAAATATGTGTTCTTATATCTATCTTGTATATCTGTGACTTATACTTATAAACCTCCACCAAAATTAGGGCATTCCCTTTGAGAGTGACCCTAACGGAGGTGGGGTGTTTCACTTGGTATCAGAGCATATGTTTACCAGATAAGATAAAAGTTTTGGAAATTTATTTTCAAAGGAAAATTTAAAGAAGCATTTTTAAAGATAAAATATTATATTTTAAAAAGGCAAAGTCCCCCCAAAGCCATAGGTACTATCTTTTATCCTTCGTTTTGAATCTATCCTTTTTGTTTCAGCATGTCCGAAGAACTTAACTTGCCAGAGGGTATACCAATACCTAGTTGGTTTAGACGATTTTTAGAAGCAAGGGCCACTCAGCCAGGTCCTACCGTTCCTCCTCCCCCAGCTGCAGGAAATCATCCAGCTGCAGCAGTACCTCTTCCTCCACCTCCTCCGTGGGGAAATACTTTTGCTAAGATATGTAAAGATTTTAAATCTATGGGAGGAAAGGACTTTCATGGAACCGAGTCCTTCGTGGTGGCCAGGAATTGGCTGAAAGAAACAGAGGACTTATTCATCATTTTTGAGGTAGAGGATAGGCAGAAGGTACAACTGGCAGTATGGCTACTTAAAGGTGAGGCTTCCTACTGGTGGGAAGTCACTAATGCAGAAAGGCTAGTGGAAACATAGGAGGACTTTAGGACAAGGTTTGAAGCAAAATTTCTCTCAGAAGATGAAAGGAGTCTTCAGTTGGAAAAATTCTTATTTCTTAAGCAAGGGAATATGACAGTCAAAGAGTATGTTAACCAGTTCGATCAGCTGGCTAGGTTCGGACTGGACCTAGTCAACACCCCGCACAAGAAGGCTCTCCGCTTTTTCAAGGGGTTGAATGAGCCATTACACAGTTTGGCCATGACCCATATACCCATGGGAGCTACGTATGAAAGGTTGGTGCAAATGGCATTGTTGAACGAAGAAGATAAGGGCAAGAAGGAGACAAAGGCAGAAAGCTATCAAGGGAAAAAAGAGGGTTTGCAGCCTAAGAAGACAGACTTTAAGAAGGGCGGGAAAGACAACAAAGAGAAGAGGAAGTGTAATTTCTGTGGCAAAGTGGGGCACTTAGTGAAATATTGCCGAAAAAAGAAGGCCAAGATGAATGGTGAGTGCTTTTCTTGTGGTGAGACGGGCCATCTGGCTAAGGATTGCCCAAAGAAGCGAGGGCAGGGGCAGAGGGCTGGATCCACCTCAGGGGCACAAGTTCATGCGCTAGAAGCACCGCCTCTGCAACAGCGAGGTATAAATACTCCTGTAGAAAGTGTAGTTTATCTTTATGATCACCCAGTTCGCACTTTATTCGATTCTGGCGCATCACATTCCTTTATCTCATCTGCTTTAGTAGAATCTCTACACCTAGAAACTAGAATGGTGGAGGACCCCTTAATTGTTTCAAATCCCATTGGGGGCCCAGCTTATTTATCTATGATCTGTGTGGGATTGAAAATTTCTGTTCTAAGCGTAGAATTTAAATGTAGTGCCTTTGTTTTGGGCTTTTCGGAATATGGTTTGATTTTGGGCATGGATTGGCTATCCAGTAATGGGGCCATCCTTGATTGTGAGAAAAGGGCTCTTACAACAGCCCCAGTTTTGACGTTGCCAGATGGAAGCAAGATGTTCACAGTTTATACAGATGCATGTAGGACAGGACTAGGCGCCGTCTTAATGCAAGAAGGAAGGGTAGTAGCTTATGGCGGGAGACAATTGAAAGTGCATGAAAAGAACTACCCGACCCACGATCTTGAGTTAGCCGCCATCGTCTTTGCACTCAAGTCTTGGCGACACTATCTCCTAGGTGAGAAGTTCGAACTTTACACTAACCATAAATCATTGAAATATCTTTTCTCGTAGAAAGATCTTAACTTGAGGCAACAGAGATGGATGGAGTTTCTTGCCTCGTACGATTTCGAGATCTCCTACACTTCGGGCAAAGGCAACATAGTGGCAGACGCGTTGAGCCGAAAGAAACTAACCCTAAGCCCGTTGTTTGTTGAAAGACAAAGCCTAGAGTTTATAGCCAGCTTTGACTTTAGGCCCTCCGATTTTATACCAGGCTTGCTGGCATCTCTCGAAATACGCCCGACTTTAGTGGACTCAATAGGGACAACACAACGTGAAGACCCTCAGCTTGTGGAAGCGATTGATAGGCTAATTAGGGGTGAGACCTCAAGTCACCTCAACAGATACTCCATCGACGATAAGGGTTGGCTAAGGCGAGACGGAAGACTATGCGTCCCACAGACAAGGGATTTAGTAAAGACAGTTCTCGAGGAGGCACATCACTCCAAGATGACGATACACCCAGACAGGGATAAAATGTACAAGGACATAAAGAGGACTTTCTTTTGGAACGGCATGAAGAAGGACGTGGCAGATTTCGTTTCTAAGTGTATGGTGTACCAGCAGGTTAAGGCGGAACAGAAAAAGCCTGGCGGTCTGCTCCATCCTCTAGAGGTCCCGCAGTGGAAGTGGGATAGTATCTCAATGGACTTCATTGATGGGCTGCCTAGGTCTAGAAGAGGCAACACTAGCATTTGGGTAATAGTGGATAGGCTTACTAAAAGCGCCCACCTTTTACCTGTCAAAAGTAAAAGAACTGCCTCATCCCTTGCATCTCTTTACCTCAAGGAAATTGTTAGGCTCCATGGAATACCATCCAGCATTGTTAGCGACTGGGACGCTATCTTCACAAGTGAGTTTTGGCGGGGTCTGCAAGAAGCGGTAGGCACACAGTTATGCTTAAGCACAGCCTATCATCCCCAAATCGACGGCCAGACAGAAAGGGTGAACAGAGTTTTGGAGGACCTTTTAAGACTGTGCGTCCTTGACTTCGGAGGGACGTGGGAAGACCATCTTCCTTTGGTAGAATTTTCCTACAACAACAGCTACCAAGCAACCATCGGAATGGCGTCCTTCGAAGCCTTATATGGAAGACCGTGCCGATCGCCCACTTGTTGGTGGGAGTCTACTGACAAACTCATACTTGGACCGGATATGATCCGAGAGACTTCAGAAAAAGTAGACTTAATACGGAGAAGGATGAAGACAACCCAAGACAGACAAAAATCCTACGCCGACAAGAGGAGGACCGACCTTGAATTTGAGGTTGGGGACAGAGTTTTCCTTAAGGTATCTCCGCTAAGGAACGTTGTTCGTTTTGGAACCACAGGAAAGCTAGCACCAAGGTTCGTAGGGCCATTTCCAATCATCGAGAAAATTGGGAAAACGGCCTATAGATTAGAGCTACCCGAGAAATTGGCCGGAATTCACAACGTTTTCCATGTTTCGCACCTCCGAAAATGTCTACATGAATCTGCTGAAGTGGTAGAGCCAAATATCCTAGAAGAAGCTGAAGTGGAACGCGAAGCAACCATGAGGAAAGTCCCAACCCGCATATTAGGAACGGAAGTAAAGAAGCTACGCAACCACGAAGTCAAGCTCGTCAAAATTCAGTGGAGCGACGCCGAGGGAGACGCAACTTGGGAAACTGAAGCGAGAATACGCGCAGCCTACCCTTTTCATTTCGAGGGTACATCTTTGATCTTTCTTTTTTTTTCCTTAAGTTGCGCTTTTATCTATCTTTTTAGGTATATCTCCTCGACCTTATCTTTTAGGAAGAAACCCTTTGGATGAAAACATGTAATTGAAACATGTTATGGATGATGGTTGCAAGTGGATGTAAGTGATTGCTAGTGGTTGCTCGTGGTTGCATATACACACACAATCTAGGTTTTAGATCGGCTCAGTCACTTCATGTTGCATATGCATAAATGTATTTATTCGTATATTGTTGAAGTTTAATGTGTTGCCATATGGATGTTGCATTTATACATGAATGATTGTGCACTCATGTAGAATCATGAATAGGAAAATTTGCATACATAATGGATTCATGGCACTTACATAATTTGCATTAAGGAGGTCAAATGAATCAGTAGACCGACTGATTTTGCATTAGATAATACATGTACACACACTTCGCATATGATCATGAAGCATTAGAAGTCTTTTAAGGACAATGGATGCTCGTGTTTGATGGATGAGTAGATGGATGTTTGGATGTTAGGATGAACATTCTTCCTGAACTTGAAGATTTCGGGGACGAAATCCTTTTAAGTGGGGGAGAATGTAACACCCCGTGTATTCTATAACAGAGAAATTCACAAATTAAAGTATAATAAATTTCAAATCAAAGAATTAAGGGAAACGGGATACGCCATTGCGTTCGTCTCAGAATTCTGTTTGAAATAGAGTCCGAGTTTGCATAAAACGGACTCCGTATGAAGAAGATATGGCCTCTGGAAGTTTCAGAATTCAGTTTAAAATTCAAACAGACCAAAACAGCTTAGAAAACAAGTTTAAAATTCAAAAATCGGGCCGAATTGGCCAGGGCGGGAATTTTCCCGCCCAAGACACCCAGGTTGACTGGGTAGTCGACCTGGGGCACCCAGGTCGACTACATAGTCGACCTGGGGGTCGACTAGGGGGTCGACCTGGCCCTTGAGCCAGGTCGAACCCAGCCCCTTTGGCTTTCCTAGTCTGTGTTTGGTCGATTTTCTGGGCCTTGCCTTGTCAGTAGGGCTAGGTGTCAGCTCCTGGTTGGTCTCTCCTTTGAATGAACGGCTATTATTACACCAAGCTCCATCGACGGTCCAAATCAACTCACAAACTCTATAAAAAGGACCTTAGACTCACCCTAATTCACACAAACAAAAATGGAGATGAGACCGTCATGCTGCTGAGGAGAGACTAGGAATAGCCGTCAGGAATTGAGAGACAATTAGGAGATAATTCGAAAATCTTAAAGCAACGACAACTAAATCAAAACAACGCCTACAACAAAGGATAGCATCTCCAAATTCAGAATTCAGATTCCTGAATTGAAGATTCGTCATACGTTGTAAGTAGAGTGCTATTCCGATGTGAATAAGTAATTGTGTTTTGATTTGTATAAAGTGAGAAATGGAATTGTGGCGATAATAATCTATATTTGTATGTTGCTTTGGTTCTAAACGATTTGAAAATGTTGTGATATACGATTGGGTATTTGCAAATATGTGATTTATGTTGGAAGTTAACAACCATATGCTGTGGTATTTTATTTGGAATTCATGCAAGTATATGATTCATGTTAACAACCATAGGTTGTGGTATTTTATTTTGGATTCATGCAAGTATATGATTCACTATTATGCCAATATGATGTACATACTTTTATGATCACTTTTAAAGCGTAATTGGATTCGACTAAGTACTATGGTTGATGTTGGAATTGGAAAATCATACTTTTGTATTAGAGACAAAAGTAAACATTTTATGAACATGACTAAACTATGTTTGGTGTTATGCCTAGTTGAAACCATGCTTTAGGCCTATGTTGTTATAAAAATCATATGGTGATATATGCAACACTAAGTTAGATTTACATTCCAATTGCAAGTTTACATGAATGGATTAAAAACCATGATTTATGTTTAGGTATGTTTATGCTATGATTATAAGAATAGAATGATTCATGTTTAAGTATGTTTATGCCATGACTATATGCTATTACCATGCAAGTTCACATATGCCTAATTCTTATTAATTGGATCGTTATGTTGCAAGTTCATGCACTCACACTCCCCTTTTTATGTCACTTAGAATATTTAAACACCATGTTATAAGCCTCCCCTTTTTCATGAGGCTAAGTTGGGTTTAAATGTTAAACCCAACATATGTTATATTTTAGTGAACGTATAAACCGGGGGTAATGACGATGGGGTTAAAACATAGAACATATGTGTTGGCATGTTTGACGCATGCCAACAACCATGAAAAACAATTTAAGTGGCATAAATAAATTCTACCCAATAAAGATGAATTTGAATAATGGGCCGCAAATATTTACATATGAAAAGGAAAGAGACAAAATATGTAAAGGTAGAAAATACGATGTGTTTAACCCGAGGTTGGATTGAGTTGTGATGTAAACCTGCCCGGAACCGCCCGGCTGTCCAGTAGTCACAACAATACCTATCCAATGTGGGTGGTTAAACATGGAGTCCAATAAGGACCCGAGGTTAGACTGAGTTGTGGCGTAAGACTGCCTGGACCCAACCGGCAACAGGCAGCCACAACAATACATGTCTAATGTGAGAGGTCAAGGCTTTAATAAGACAATTAAGGCTAAGTCAGGATTGATAGGATTAAGTAAATTAAATTAATACTTAATCAGAATGGAACATGCTAAACTATACAGACTGATTGGGGGTTAGGTTTACAAAACACTTAACCAACTTAGCATGTTGGCTAGAAATAGAAAACCAAGTAGCGGGGGACCCTTTTCAGCAGTAACCCTACAAGGTGTATCACGATACCCTGAACTAGGCAGGGTGGGGCACGATTACTGGGCTGACTGTAAGTGGTCAAATCGACGGCGGTGGTGCAGCAGTGTAGGTTCTAACGGGGTGCGGGCGTGCACACACTCCGGCGCAGAAAAATAAGGCACTGGGCACCAGTAGAATAACTGTGCATTCTAGGATTGTGTCGGGCCGCCACCATAGGACTTGATACACCCCATGGTGGGACCAGCATAGGTAACTACAACATCGGGGGCCGTAAGACACATGTAACTATGCGAGTAGGAGCCAATCATTAGAAACGAATCACTTCACCCTGATTATGGGGTGCCTGTTGGGAATCAGTTTATATGGATGCAGAGATTAATATGGGGTACGATAGTATATTCGACTCTAGAAAACTTAACTTTGTTTATGGTGCTTACCCATTTCCAGTTTATACTTATCATACCCAGTTCTTTATTCATAGACTGAATAGTCCTAGACTTACTCAGGCTTTATGTCTGACTCTACTTTTATTTCATCCCCCCCCCCTCCCCAGGTCCACAGGGAGGGAATACCGCAGTTTGACCAGCTTTCGCATCCAGCTTGAAGAGAAAGAATGTATTGCTTGGATCTTTTTCGTTTTGAACTATGGCTTTGATCAGCAATTATGGGACTTATGCAGTTTACTTATGTTTTCTTTATGCTTCTTTAAATAATGTAATCAAGACAGTTATGAAGATGTTATGTTTTTGGAAGTATTGTAAGACAAATTATGACATGGTTTGTGTAACACGTATTTTGTTGAAATAAAAGTTGTTGTTGTTTTCCGCTGTTCAAAAATATGTGTTCTTATATCTGTCTTGTATATCTGTGACTTATACTTATAAACCTCCACCAAAATTAGGGCATTCCCTTTTAGAGTGACCCTAACGGAGGTGGGGTGTTTCAGTTCCAAAGAATGCAACGGAGGTGAGAATATTCTTAGGTTTGGGGGCAACTATAGAAAGTTTATCAAAGATTTTGCAAGGGTATCGGCCCTGGTTACCCGATTGATGAAAAAGAACTTGGCTTTTTCGTGGAGCACTGATTGTGAGAATGCCTTTCTATTGTTGGCATCATTGGAGGTGCGGCCTATTCTATTGGAGTGAATTAGATCAATGCTACAAGTGGACCCACAGGTATCAGATATCTTAGATTGGCTTGGTAGAGGAGAGGCTTCTAGTCACCTTGCTAGATATGCCATGGATGAAAAAGGGTGGCTAAGACAAGATGGAAGGCTATGTGTCCCCAAGATTTGGGAATTGCTTAAGGCAGTGCTTGACGAAGCTCGTAATTCTCGGACGACTATCCATCCGGATGATGAAAAATGTATCGAGACTTGAAGAGGGTTTTATTTTAGACTAGCATGAATAAAGATGTGGTGGAATTTGTAACTCGACGCATGACTTGCCAAAGGGTAAAGCCTGAACAAAAGAAATCAGATGGATTGCTTCAGCCCTGGGATATCCCATAATGGAAGTGGGCGAGCGTCTCTATGGACTTCATCGGTGATTTCCTCGATCAAGGAAGGGCAATATGAGTATTTGGGTGATAGTGGATAGACTTACAAAGAGCGCTCACTTTATTCCTGTAAAGAGCAAGAGGACGGCGTCTTGGCTATCATCAGCATTTCTTCGAGAGATAGTTCGGTTGGATAGAGTACCTTCTAGTATCGTGAGTGACCGCAACCCCATCTTTGCTTGCGAGTTTTGGAAAAGCTTGCAAGAGGCATTAGGTACACAGCTATGTTTGAGCACACCATATCATCCTAAAATAGATGGACAGTCTGAGAGGGTGAATAGAGTTCTTGAGGATCTTCTAAGACTATGTATCCTAGACTTTGGAGGGACTTAGGAAGAGCATCACCCTTTGGTGGAGTTCGCTTACAACAATAGTTACCAATCAAGCATAGG
Organism: Allium sativum; assembly: GCA_030737875.1. NCBI lineage: Eukaryota > Viridiplantae > Streptophyta > Magnoliopsida > Asparagales > Amaryllidaceae > Allium > Allium sativum. The sequence goes on along the minus strand of CM060910.1, from coordinate 193,027,421 downwards.
CATGGCACACTTCGAATCATTATACGGATGACCTCGTAGATCGTCGTCTTTTTGGTGGGAGTCTATGAACAGACTTCTGCTTGGCAAAGATATGATTCGAGAAACTTCCAAGAAGATTGATCTTATCCATTGAAAAATGAAAACCTCTCAAGGTGGAGAGAAACTTATGCTGATAAAAGGACCAACTTGGAATTTGAAGTAGGAGATATGGTCTTCATTAAAGTGTCACCGCAAAGGAAGGTAATTCGCTTTGGCTCAATAGGGAAATTAGCGCCGAGATTTGTAGGGCTATTCCGTATACTAGGGAGGATAGGACAAATGGCTTATAGGAATAAACTACCGGATAGACTAGTGGGTGTACACGGCGTATTTCACATTTCCCATCTAAGGAAATGTCTCCATGACATGGCAGAGATAGTAGAGCCGAGCACACTTGAGGACGTGAAAATTGAGAAGGAAGCATAAGTGAGACGAGTTCCTGCTCATATCCTTGGATCGAAAATTAAGAAGCTACATAATATGGGAATCAGATTGGTGAAAGTGCAATAGGGAGAAAACTGCGAAGATGCGACGTGGGAACCCGATGATAGGATTCATGCTTCTTATCCTTTTCTTTTTGGGAGTACGTTCTTGACTTCTTTTCCAAGTTTTTTACTTTGCATTTTCTTCTGTCATTTGAGTTTATTTATCCTATTGTTCGAACCTTTCGATCCTTAGATGGAGTCCTATGGTTGGGAAAATGTGATTGAGACATGTTATGATTGATTGTTGTAAGTGGATGCAAGTATTTTATGGTGGTTGGTCAATGATCCATATACACACACTAGGCACAAGATCGGCTCAATCACTTACATATTGCATATGGGTGTGTATGCATTTTCAGATTTTCTATGGATGGAAATGGATGTATCATCACATGGATGTTGCATTTGGATGAATGATTATGCACACTATAGAGCTTACATGTCATACTAGGACTATTTGCATAAATTTTGGACTCATGGCACAAACATATATTGCATTAAGGAGTCCAACTGAATCAGTCGACCACCGGATTTTCGCGTAAGTATAAGGTACACACAACACTTTGCATATGTTCATACAATCAATAGAAATTTTCTCAAGGACAATGGACTTATGTGGATGATAGATGAGTAGATGGTCGTAGATGGATGTTAGGATAGTTATATTATTCTAGACTTGGAGATTTCAGGAACAGAATCCTTTAAGTAAAGGAGAACAAAACACCCTGAAACTTAATACAATATAACCATACTTAAAGATAATAAACTTGGAATAACTTAATTAAATATTTAGAATTAAGTGAACTCGGCATTACCGTTGCATTCATCTCGGAATTCTGGTTCAGACAGACCATAAGTTTGCGTAAAATGGTTAACGTATATAGGAGTTAGGGGGTTTAGAAGTTTGTATACATATAAGGAGTTATATATGTAAATATAATAAAAATAATAATAATTCCAGAATTTCGAACGAAGCAAGCGGGAAGGCAAAGTAAGAAACCGGCCTGTTATGAGACGACCCTTACTTGCCTGGGTCGACCCGTAGGTCAACCCAACGAGGCTGGGTCGACCCTAGGCTCGACCCAGGGATAGGTGGGTCAACCCGTGGGTCAACCCAGGGGGTAGGTGGGTCGACCTACCCCTAATCCGGGAAGATTCTGAAAGTAAACCTAGACTATTTTGTGTACTACATTCGTTACTGACTAAACATGACTTGTACGGTTTGGATTTAAAATCTAAAATCTAAGGTTTGATGTTGGCACTGTAACTCTATAAAGATTGGCTTGTCTCATTCTCAATTCACACAAATTCTTCATATCTTCTTCTGCCTCCATGAAATTATTCTAAAAATTATAAACATATAATGGGGATTGCTGCTAAAAATTGGATCAAGCTGAGGCAACATCAGGACTTGCATACATAAAACTTGGATTGGACTTGGACTTTCTACGGAATAATAATATATATATTTGTCTTCACTAAGACTCACTGTGAGTTTCCATTATTTACTTATCTTATTTCTCGGGCTTTGAACATGGCAGTTAAATAAAACTGGTTAGGATCTACAGTGTTAGTAAAATAAAAGTTATACATGTTTTCCACTATTAATCACCTATACCGTTAGAATTTGTTATATATATATATATATATATTCCTGTGATATTGGATAAATAACAAATTGTACATATGCCTATGATATTGGATAAATAACAAGTTAAGTATATCTATCTTCCTTTTCCCAGTTTCTATTTTTTATTTCTAGTCTTGCCTATATGTCTAACTGATTTGATTCTATTCTTCTTCCTCTGTTTTCGCTTTTTATTTCACGCCAAGCATAGGCCCTTGCAAGCCTAGGCTATAACCGATTAGAGTGTGTGTATGTTTGGGGGCAACAACAAACAATATAAAAGAGGAATTTAGGCATGTTATTTACTTGGACTAATTGATTATAATTTTAGAAAAAGGATAAATATAGACATGTTTAGACTTGCTGTAAACTCATAGAAAAGGTGTAATGTGTATATACTTGTTGTAAATGAATATTATGCAAAACCTGTAACTTAGGAATGTAGTTGATGAATAATTTTCATATAAATTGGACATGTTGAATTTGACTTAAAACGAACATTAAGTAAATGACTTTTTAAGAAAAGGATTGTACACACATAATGACATGTAATTATATAACCGCACTTATTAAGTAAACCTAAACCTACTAGGTTATACTTAAGTATTAATAAGCTAAGAGGTCCCGCGTATGCTGTTGTATTGGGTTTTGGGGACACTTAACTCCTAGTTATTTGGTGACGCAAGCTTAAGAGGTTTGAATTGTGTCAATCCGTTGTTTGGAACCTATATCAATCAGTATCCTTGTAGGTATCTTGTTAATGGGGCTTCCACTTGGTATGGGCCGAGGCATGCTTTACTGAACTGGATAGTAAGAGGTTCACATGGGGGTGTGTAGGGTGCGTTCCGGCGAGGTCATGAGCGTGCATGAGTCCGACTAGGGAAGATACCTCGACGTAATACCAGTAAATTGGTCTGTGTTATATAGTTGCTGGGTTAGGGAGTGGTACACCCTACTACCGGGGTTGACACAGGATATTTACGTAGTAGGGAGTCGATCGCATAGGTAGTAATTAGGGTATACCTAATCCTACTGTTATGTAATTAGGTTAACTCATAATCCTATTATGTAATTAGGGTGTACCTAATCCTGTAGTTTAAACCTGCTGTTTATTTCTGTTGTTAATCCTGCTGATATGTAATTAGGCAAAGAACCTAATCCTGTTAAACCTAGTATTGGTGCATACGTATATGTTCAGACATTACCTATTTAGGGTATAAATGTGAAGCATTACTCGATCATATTGTATTCCTGTTATTCTTGTCCATCATGCTATTATGTTTAGTCATCTGTTATGACACTATACCTTTGTCTTCTAATCTTATTTACCTATCTTGGAATTCCTATTTATGCATATTTGTAAATCACAGGAACTCGCTAGACTTTATGTCTGACTCTTTTTCTTTTGCCTCTTTCTTCTTTCCCCCCCAAGGTTCTAATAGTGGAAGCACTCAACAGTGACTAGGATTTCTCTTATAGGTTGGACTTGACTTGGATTTCTTGAGATGTATCGTTTTGACTTGTCTCTATTTTAGTATGGCTTATGGCGAGGGATACGACGTTATGTACTACGATATTTTATTTTATTTAATGAGGTGTTTTGTAAGAAATATTTGAGACAGTTTGCAAGTTGTAACTGAGTTTAATGTATTTCTGAAACTATGTTTTATTTCTTTTGTAATAAAGTTTAAGATTTCACACTGCTTATTTTATTTGTCTTGGAAATATTCTGTAATAATTACCTATTACGCTTCACGGAACTTAATGCTTTCTCTTATAAGTGACATTAACGGACGTGGGAAAAGGCTCTTGGTTGTATCGTTCAAGTCGCTTTTCTCGGATAAGCTTTTCAATTGCATTCCTTAGTTGTCATTCATATTGTGCCCATACATATCATGATATCGACAATATCTCCCCGAGTTCTTCTCGGTGTCGGTTGATTCCCTGATGCGAGGCTTCTTCTACGACAAGGTGTTACACGTCTCTAGGTAGATAGTTTCTGGATCTTCGTTTAGTGGAGTGTATGTCTCATAGGCTTGGTAAGTGTCGGGCTTCCTCGGCTCTGTCAAGACCTGATTGTTGCTTCGGCCACCTTGCCCCCCCTCATGTTTGATCTTTGTCTGGGTGGTCCTGCCCCCGTGTTCAGATTGGAGAGTCCTCCTGCTTCTTGCCCTCTAGGACGGTTTTTGGCGGTGTCTGCTCGAGGGATATTGGGGCGACTATTCTCGGAGACACGGTTCCGTCTTGCTTCTTCTTGGCATAAGAACTGCCATGTTTTCTCATAGAAAGCATCGAGGCTCTTTGGTTATTTTGGGTCGATCCATGCGCCAAATTCAAAAGTTGGAAGGAAGCCTTTAGCTACCTGAAAGAGTACGGTGCATGGATCGGGATTCTCGACGTCGGTGAGGGCGATGTTGAATCTAGAAAGGTAGTTTTTGAGTGACTCTGAGGGCCTTTGGTATAGGTTAGAAAGGGTGAGGACATTCTTCGGAGTCGTGAATGCATCTTGAACTTCTTGACTAACTGTGTCGCCAATTGGCCAAAGTTGTTGATGGAGTTAAGCGGAAGGCGAGAGAACCACAATAGAGCGGTCCCCGATAGGAAGACTGGAAAGCATTTGCACTTGATAGGATCGTCGCCTCTGCTCGAGTCCATTTACCATTCATAACGGTTCAGGAAAGCACAAGGGTCAGTGGTGCCGTCATAGAGCGGCATCTACGGCATGCTGAAGCATCACGGCCATTCAGCTTCATTGACTCTTCGAGTGAAAGGGTTGCGCATAATGTGCACTTCCCATGAATCATGCACATTCCCTCGCATCTCCCTCGTGATCCTTCAGACCATGTTGGGAAGACAGGTCGGATGGGGGTCCTCCATCGGGACCCATGGGTTTTGGTGAGGTTCTGGAGTTCTGGCGCGAGGGCGTCTTCTAGGGTGGATGTCTGGATTGTCTTCTTCCATGTCCTCGACATCTATAATGTGATCCTGGTGTGCGTGATGATGTGGAGCAGGGTCACGCAGATCCGGTTCCGGAAAGGCACGGGCCGTCAAAATAATAGGTTCATTGTCTCCACGGGCGGCGGTTGAGTCCTGTCGAGGAGGAGGTTGGTTAGTAGGAGCGGGTCCTTCATTGATGACTAAGTTAGAATGGTTCCGATATTGGGCGCCCTCGCTATAGGTGACCGTGGTCCGGTCGCCGTTGCCGTTGGCATACCCATTGCCATGGCCATTGTCGAGGGCGTTTGTTCGGACGGTGACATTGTTGATAAGACTAAACCTCCTTCTTTGGCGTGGCCCCCTAGACTAGAAAGAGGAATTTTCCGATGTTGGTGGTGAGGTCGAGCATTTTTTCGAGCTAGTTGTAGCCGAGCGACGATGCGCTGACTTTCCTGGAGTTGCCGCATAAGGTCGATGTTATCCCTTAGCGCTTGGTTAAGCTCGACAGCTGTATTTTCATACTTCTCACTAAGCATGTGGACTTGCGCTTGGGTTGCGGGCATTTCGGGGTTCGCAACTGGAGGTTCACTTTCATTAGTGGACGGGATGTCCGCCGGTCGAGGTTGTTGAGTTGTACCAGCCTCACCTGCGGCTGAAAAGCCGATCATTGCGTTCTTTGACTTTTTTACCATCGTAAGAGGACTCGACAATAGGTTAAGCAAGGAACCCTAAGCTCGGCGAAGTCGAGATGGTAATGTGCGAGAAAGACGCAATATCCGAGTTCTCTCAATGAAACCATCAAATGTTGACAGCAAAAAATGTCGTAAACACCAAAAATTCCCAATTACTAGGAATTATAAATATGGTCGCATAGACAAGAACATAAAATAGTACATAAACAGTAAATAACACAAGGAATTTATAGTGGTTCGGCCTCAGTGAGGGCCTGCGTCCACTTTGAAGAGTCGTTGGAATTTTATTGATCACTTGGAAGATTACAAGGTTGAGACTATCTCACGATATCTCATTACATTCACTTTTCATGATATATGATGTCATAATCATCATATATTAAATAAATAAGGAAAAAGACAATTTTGTCCTTCTTCTTCCTCAAAGAGGAGATGCCATTAATGAAGCTCTATGGAGATTTCCAAGCTCAAGAATCCAATCCTTTTGAAGTGTGAGGCCATGGGGTATTTATAGGAAGTGGTTAGGTAGGGGTTAGGTAGAAGTAGGTAGAAATGGGGACCATCTACAGGAAATTCACGCCTCCAGCTGTCGGCCACTGGAAATTCATACCTGGACAAAGGTGCGAAATTTCGCACCTGCTTTATGCGAAACTTCGCACCTGCCAGGTGCGAAATTTCGCATCTGTAAGGTGCGAAATTTCACACTTGGTAGGTGCGGAATTTCGCACCTACTAGGTACGAAATTTCATACCTGGCTTGGTGCGAAGTATGCATAGTGAGGGATGTGGTTGAGGCTCGTTGGCGCGATCTCTCTTCGGTCTTCCTCCTGCACTTCCTAAGCTTCTCCCTTGGCTTTGTCTTCACTCGATGAGTTGAGTCGAGCGTGTAGTACTTTTGGTAACCGGACCAAAAGGCCGGTTAACAAGACTTCTTACTTGTCATGGTAGGACTCTCGAGATTTCCTCCGACCCACGAGGGTCGGTAATGCTCAGTTTTCTAGAATCGTTGGATACTTCTGATGAAGACCTGCTATCTGTCCCCATAGTTAGAGACTACCCGAATGTGTTTGAGGAGGTTAAGGGACTACCCCCAAAGTTTGAGATAGACTTACGGATTTACTTAGTAGAGAATGCGAAGCCAGTTGCTCTACCAATGCATCACATGGCTCTTAGGGAAAGGAGGGAGCTCAACAGGCAAGTATGGGAGCTATTCAAGAAAGTTTTTATTAGGCGAAGCTTTTCAAAATGGGGAGCTCTAGTCATCTTCGCAACTAAGGCAGACGACTCACTTCGTCTATGTGTAGATTATAGGGAGCTGAATAAGCTCACTGGGAATAGTAGGCACCCGCTACCGAGAATAGACGACATGTTTGATCAGCCAGTAGGCGCATTAGCTTTCTCGCAGATGGATCTGGCCTTGGGGTTCATCAGTTAAGAGCGGAAGAGGACAACATTTATAAGTCTGCATTCATAACTCTAGATGACTTCTTCGAATGGTTAGTTATTCCTTTTGGGCTAACCAATGAACCTGCCTATTTTGTGGACTTGATGCGTAGGGTGTTTAGGGAGTTTCTTAACAAGTTCGTGGTGGTCTTTGTGGATGACATTCTGATCTTCTCAAAGAACGAGGAGGAAATGGCCAACACTTAGGAGAGGTTCTACATATCCTAAGGTCACATTAACTCAAAGCAAAGTTTTCTAAGTGCCACTTCTGGAGAAAGGAAGTAAGGTTCCTAGGGCAAGTGTTCTCCAAAGACGGGATAGTTGTGGATCCGCAAAAGTCGTTGTAGTTCAAGAATGGAGGGTTCCAAAGAATGCAACGGAGATGAGAAGTTTCTTAGGTTTGGGGGCAACTATAGAAAGTTTATCAAAGATTTTGCAAGGGTATCGGCCCCGCTTACCCGATTGACGAAAAAGAACTTGGCTTTTTCGTGGAGCACTGATTGTGAGAATACCTTTCAGAGATTAAAGAGGGCTCTGACAATAGCCCCAGTTTTGACTCTTCCAGACGGAAGTAAGATGTTCACGGTTTTCACAATTGCTTGTGGCACATGGCTTGGTGCCATTCTAATGCAAGACGGAAGGGTAATATGCTATGGAAGCAGACAGTTGAGGGTTCATGAAAAGAACTACCCAACCCATGATCTAGAGTTGGCTGCTATAGTGTTCACATTGAATTCTTGGTGACACCATCTACTTAGAGAAAAATTTGAACTATATACGGATCATAAGTCTCTCAAGTACTTGTTTTGACACAAGGATCTCAACCTTAGGCAGCAACGGTGGATGGAGTTCCTAGCGTCCTACGACTTCGAGATTGTTTATACCCCAGGCAAGGGTAATGTAGTGGCGAACGCACTTAATAGGTAGAGGATGACTTTGAGTGCTCTATTTGTAGAAAGGCGGAGCTTGGAGTACATCTGGACTTTTGATATTAAGCCTTCTACAGATTTCACAGTTGGATTGTTGGCATCATTGGAGGTGCGGCCTACTCTATTGGAGCGAATTAGATCAATGCAACAAGTGGACCCATAAATATCAGATATCTTAGATTGGCTTGGTAGAGGAGAGGCTTCTAGTCACCTTGCTAGATATGCTGTGGACGACAAAGGGTGGCTAAGACAAGAAGGAAGGCTATGTGTCCCTAAGATTTGGGAATTGCTTAAGGCAGTGCTTGAGGAAGCTCGCCATTCTCGGATGACTATCCATCCAGATGATGACAAAATGTATCGAGACATGAAGAGGTTTTTCTTTTAGACTAGCATGAATAAAGATGTGGTGGAATTTGTAATTCGATGCATGACTTGCCAAAGAGTAAAGCCTGAACAAAAGAAATCAGGTAGATTGCTTCAGCCCTGGGATATCCCACAATGGAAGTGGGCGAGCTTCTCTATGGACTTCGTCGATGATTTCCACGATCAAGGAAGAGCAATAGGAGTATTTGGGTGATAGTATATAGACTTATAATGAGAGCTCACTTTATTCCTGCAAAGAGCAAGAGGACGGTGTCTTGGCTATCATCAGCATTTCTTCGAGAGATAGTTCGGTTGCATGGGGTACCTTCTAGTATCGTGAATGATCGCGACCCCATCATTGCTTGCGAGTTTTGGAAAATCTTGCAAGAGGCATTAGGTACACAGCTATGTTTGAGCACATCATATCATCCTCAAACAGATGGACAGACTGAGAGGGTGAATAGAGTTCTTGAGGATCTTCTAAGACTATTTATCTTAGACTTTGGAGGGACTTGGGAAGATGTAACACCCCGTGATTTTAAATAATAAAAAATAACGAATTTAAGAATACTTAATTATTAAAGTGATAATTAAGGGAAATGGGTTACACCATTGTGTTCGTCTCGGAATTCTGCTTGAGATAGAGTCCGAGTTTGCGTGAATTGGACTCCATATGAAGAAGTTATGGCCTTCCGAAGTTTTAGAATTCAAATAAATTAAAAACAGTTCGAAATTCAAATTCAAACACGGGAGAAGGCTGGGCGGGAATTCTCCCGCCCAAGGGCCAGGTCGACCAGGGGGTCGACCTACCCATACAGGTCGACCAAGGGGTCGACCTACCCCCCTCCCCCCGGTAGATCTGGAAGGTGACGATGTTTTGACTCACTACTGAGTCATTAGGCTGAGGTGTTTATTCTATCTTGTCTGGATGGTCTTGATTGCTTCTAGGTTAATCTGGCAGCTCTTAATTAATTAAAATTATATATAAGCAACCTAACCCTCAACCTAAAATCACACTAATTCATACCAAGAGCCATCATGCCGTCAATGGTGAACCTAGAGTAGCCGCCGTTCTCTTTCAACTCAAAAGCAAGATAGAAGCAAGAATCAAAATAAAATCTAAACCTTAATTAGAATAACAATTAGTCTACATCAAAGGCGAGCAATTCAGTTTCAGAATACAGATCCCAGAAAAACAAGACTGTTATTTTGTTTGTGAGTACTTTTTCTTTCACAATATAATTATTAAATTAATTATGATGGGTTGTAATTGGAATATGAGAACATGTCTGTTGAATCGCATGGTGTTGTTTAACTTTGTAGATCTATTTCATATGTTAATTCATATGTGAATGTTATGCAAGTTTGGGTTGTTAAATCATATGTGAATATTATGCAAGTTTGGATGTTAAATCATATGCTAATTCGTATGTGAATCTTATGCAAGTTTGGAATGTTAAATCATATGTTAGTTTGAGTAATGAATCTTATGCAAGTCTATATGTGAATTGTACATAAGTTCATATATGAATCAAGTTTATACATATGCTAGTTATATGCAAAACGTGTGACACTATATTACATGTCTAGATCCATATGCAAGTTTATAGGAATCTATATGAAAGTTCACAATTAATGTAAGCTTAGGTGATAAACCATATTTTTGTGCAAGTTCACATTTTAATGTTTAGATCTATGTTCAGATCCATGATAGTTTATGCAAAATTATGTTATGCATGTTCATTGCATATGCAAGTTCTTGGCTATGCAAACTTATGCTATAATTCTTAGATCTATTTTATGTGTTATGCAAGTTGTGATGTCGCTTTTCTTTTTATAAGTTAGACTATTTGCGAGTCTAACACATTTCATGTTAAAACGTACGAACGTCATGTTAATGGGAAAATATTAATTAAGTAAATTGTGAATTGGCATAAAATGGCTTTAAAGGCATATAAATTAAATTGAAACATTAATTGGTATAATTTTTATACCTAAAAAGTATGGACATAATTTAGGTGACAATTATGGACAAAATTAATTTGGAAATTATTGGAAATTTGAATAGGGATAATTAATTCATATTGGGGTGAAATAATGTGTAATAATAAACACCTAAGACACGAGGTTAGACTCATTTGTGGTGTAAGGCTGCCCGGACCTGCCCGACAAATCCAGAAACAACAAACGGTAGTCTAATGTGAGAGGTCGAATGCATAAATTAAATGCATAACAGTTGTAATGACACGAGGTTAGACACGTTTGCAGTATAAGATTGCCCGGACCCACCCGGCAAATCCAGCAACCGCAAACGGGAGTCTAATGTGGGAGGTCTTACAAGGTTACGGTTATAATGAATTAAGTAACACTTGACCAAGATAAACATGTGGTGGGACATGGAATTCAGTGGGTGACATGGTGGCACGTGAAATACAATTAGAAACACTTAACCATATTTAAACATGTAAAGAAGACATGAATGAGAGGGGGTTAAGTGGAAAATTCTAGTGGGGACCAAGCATAGGTGGAAAGCTTGTGTCAAGCATGGGGGACACATTTCAAACCAGTAACCATTAAGTATCTTTGTGAGCTCGAGTTAGATCGAGGAGTGGACACACTTACTGAGTTTGATTGTAAGAGGTCAAAACGGGTTAACGGTGGCAACACACGTCCAACGGGGTCATGTGCGTGCGTAGGCTCGGGCTGGTAGGTAAGACGTTATTGCATCGTGTAGATATAAGCCGTGCATCTTTAGTGGTATCGGGTTGCCACTTTGGGGAGTGATACACCCCACTGTGGAACCAGCACGGGTATCTACGAGTTAGGGAGCCGATCACATGGGGGTAGTGGGTATCACTAGTGGAGATAGGGGCAGGTGGCACCTATGAAGGCAGCTAGGGGTACACGAAACTACCATTATAATTATTATGTAGGCGGGATCAACTCTTAGGGCGACTAGTAGTGGTGCAGTATAGCAATGATCCAATATTGATTAGGAGCGAGATTAACACCAGAATATTCCTCCTGTTTGTTTAGTCTTCCCCACTTGTTTCACAATCATTCCTTATTTTACCAATTTATGCCTTATCCTAATTACTTTAATAATTGTATTGTTAATGTTATGGTACTCGCTAGACTTTATGTCTGACCCCCTTTGTTTTTGCCTCTTTTCTTCCTCCCCCCCCCCCCCCCCCAGGTTCTCAGGGTGGGACTAGTACTAGTGGAGCTTGATCAGGATCTTTCTCTCTCTTTTGGAAGTGCTTGGATTGCTGAAAGTAAAGTTCAACTCATCTCTTTTATGGCTACTTATGTTTGGGTTATGCTTCTTATTTTATGTACTCAGAAAACAATTTGTCAAGATGGTTACACGTGGTATTAGAGCTGAAGGTTAACAGAACAGATAAGAGATTTTGAAAAACTGTTTTTGAAAAGCATTTTTTTAAGAAATACTTCCAAAAGTATGTTTTAAGGAGAGTGTTTTCAAGAGAAAAGTACGTTTTAAAAACATAACCCCCAAGAGCTATATATCTTTCTTTCGAATTCTCCGTTTTGAATCTCTTCATTTTCTTTTTAGCATGTCTGGGTTACCCGAGATACCCGAGGGAATACCGATACCAACCTGGTTCAGAAGGTATCTGGCGGCTAGGGCCACCGCCGCAGGCCCAACAGACATCCCTCCTCCCCCAGCTGCAACCGCTCCTCCTCCTCCCCCTCCCTGTGTTGATAGTTTTTCAAAGATATGCAAAGACTTTTGAGCAATGGGCGGAAAACCTTTTCATGGATCAGAGACGTTTGTTGAAGCTCGAAATTGGCTTAAGGAGGTAGAAGACTTGTTTGGTATCTTCGAGGTAGAAGATGGAAGGAAGGTCCAATTGGCCGCTTGGTTAATGAAGGATGAAGCCTCATTTTGGTGGGAGGTCACGAATGGAGAGCGTCTAGTAGAGACGTGGATGGATTTCAGACATAAGTTCGAGATGAAATTTCTCTCACGAGCAGAAGAGAATTTATACATGGAAAGATTCTTGGCATTGAAGCAGGGGAATTTATCAGTAAAGGAGTACGTCAACAAGTTCAATCAGTTGGCGAGGTTTGGCTTAGACTTAGTGAACATACCTGAAAAGAAGGCCCTGAGGCTCGTTAAAGGTTTGAATGCGTCCCTACATGGGTTAGCTATGACCCACATTCCTATGGGGGCTACCTTTGAGAAACTAGTTGAGATGGCGCTTATTCATGAAGAGGAGAAAAGCGCTAATGCTAATAAGGCACCAGAAAAAAGGGGATCAAAAGAAGTCACAGCAGCAACCTAAGAAAGGTGGTAAGGACAACAATAGCAAAGGAAAGAAAAGTTGCTTTAATTGTGGAACACCAGGCCATCTGAGCAAGGACTGTAGGAAGAAGAAGAAGACTGGTTGTTTCCACTGTGGAGAGGTAGGACGTCTAATTAAAGACTGCTCGAGGAAACAGGGACAAAGGAAAAGAATTGGGTCTACTTCTGGAGGACAGATTCAGGCTCTCATTGCACCAGGGCAGGCAAGAGGGCAGGTTCACGCTCTCATGGCACCAGGATAGGAAAGAGGTAGAAACATTTCTGTTGAAAGTTTGGTTTTTCTGTTTGATCATCATGTTCGTACTTTATTTGATTCTGGCGCTTCACACTCTTTTGTGCCTGCTTCGTTAGTTGAAACACTGCACCTAAATACTAGTCTAGTTATGGATCCCATAGTAGTCTCGAATCCTATTGGTGGTTCGGCTCATCTTTCAATGATTTGTCGGGATTTGAGAGTGTCTATCTTGAGCGTTGAGTTTGAATGCAACGCCTTCGTTCTTGGCTTCACGGGTTATGGATTGATTCTAGGCATTGATTGATTATCCAGTAATGGTGCCATCCTCGATTGTGAAAAGAGAGTGGTTAGACTTATGACTCACCTTGGAAACACTCTCGAAATCTCTTGTAACCCACATTCTGTTATGCTTAGTTACCTAGAATCTCTTGATGCATCTGTTGAAAACCTACAGTCTGTTAGAGTAGTCCGTGAATACTCAGATGTATTTAAAGAGGTGAAGGGCTTACCTCCAAAGCGGGAGATAGACTTACGCATATACCTTGTTGATAATGCAAAACCCGTAGCTCTACCCGTTAGACACATGGCTCCTAGGGAGAGAAAAGAGCTCAGTAAGCAAGTTAAAGAGCTGCTCGAAAAGTGGTTTATAAGGCAGAGTATTTCTGAATGGGGTGCTCCATTAGTATTCGCAACCAAAGCGGATGGTTCACTTCGCCTATGCATTGATTATAGGGAGCTAAACAAGCTGACCAAAAAGAATAGGCACCCACTTCCTAGAATAGATGACTTGTTTGATCAGCTTGTAGGTGCGTCTGTTTTCTCCCAACTAGATTTGGTACCAGGTTCCATCAGTTAAGAGTGGATGAAGACAGCATTGATAAGACCGCGTTCAGAACCCCGGATGGTTTCTTCGAATGGCTTGTCATGCCTTTCGGCTTGACAAACGCACCCACTTACTTCATTGACTTGATGAGTAGGGTGTTTAGAGAATTCCTTAATAAGTTTGTAGTGGTCTTCTTTGACGACATTTTGATCTTCTCAAAGAATGAAGAAGAGCATGCTTTGCATTTAAGGGAAGTCATGGATACTCTTCGTACACATCAGCTGAAGGCCAAATTCTCCAAATGCCATTTCTGGAGAGAAGAGGTGAGGTTTCTTGGACATGTGGTGTCCAAAGAGGGGTTAGCCGTGGACCCTGCAAAAGTAGTTGTGGTGAATGATTGGAAGGTTCCACGGAATGCAACCGAAGTCCGAAGCTTTCTTGGGCTGGCGGGCTTTTACCGAAAATTCATTAAAGACTTTGTTAAAATCTTAGCCCCACTCACGAGATTAACGAAGAAGAACCTAACTTTCGCTTGGGATTTGGATTGCGATATTGCTTTCCAACGTTTGAAAAGGGCTCTAACAACAGCCCCAGTTCTGACATTGCCGGATGGGAGCAAGATGTTTACCGTATACACGGATGCATGTGGTACGGGACTAGGTGCTGTCTTGATGCAAGAAGGGAAGGTAGTAGCTTATGGAGGCAGACAGTTGAAAGTACATGAGAAAAACTACCCAACCCATGAACTAGAGTTGGCTGCTATCGTCTTTGCGCTTAAGTCTTGGCGCCATTATCTCCTAGGTGAGAAGTTTGAATTATATACTGACCATAAATCGTTGAAGTACCTTTTCTCGCAAAAAGATCTTAACTTAAGACAGCAAAGGTGGATGGAATTTTTGGCCTCCTATGAATTTGAGATTTCCTATACTCTAGGCAAGGGCAATGTGGTAGTGGATGCCTTAAGTAGGAAGAAGCTAACCTTGAGTCCTCTCTTTGTAGAAAGGAAAAGTTTCGAATATATAGCAAACTTTAATTTTAGACCCTCCTCTGAAATTGTGCCTGGTCTGTTAGCATCACTAGAGGTGCGGCCTAATCTTTTGGACTCAATAGTAACCGCGCAACGAGAAGACTGTCAGCTAGTTGATATGATGGAAAAGTTAGTTAGGGGTGATACTTCTAGTCACCTCAGTAGATACTCCATCGATAAAGGGGTTGGTTGAGACGGGATGGAAGGTTGTGCGTCCCACAAGTAAGGGATTTAGTGAAGACGGTTCTCAAAGAGGCGCACCATTCTAAACTGACCATACACCCAGGCGGAGACAAGATGTATAAAGATATAAAAAGGGTTTTCTTTTGGAATGGGATGAAGAGTGATGTAGCTGAGTTCGTCGCTAAGTGTTTGGTATGCTAGCAAGTCAAAGCGGAGTAGAAGAAGCCTGGTGGTCTGCTCCATCCCCTAGAGGTCCCACAGTGGAAGTGGGATAACATTTCGATGGACTTTGTTGATGGGTTGCCTAGGTCAAGAAGGGGCAATACCAGTATTTGGGTAATAGTGGACAGGCTCACTAAAAACGCCCACTTTATACCTATTAAAAGTAGAAGGACTGCCTCGTCCCTAACATCCATTTATCTTAAAGAAATAGTTCAACTCCATGGGATACCCTCCAGCATAGTGAGTGATGGAGACCCTATCTTTACGAGCGAGTTTTGGAAGAGTTTGCAAGAGGCAGTAGGCACACAATTATGCTTAAGCATGGCCTATCACCCCCAAACCGATGGTCAGACGGAAAGGGTGAATAAGGTATTGGAAGACCTCTTGAGATTGTGAATTGTTGACTTTGGAGGGACATGGGAGGATCATCTTCTCTTGGTGGAATTCTCCTGCAACAATAGCTACCAACCCACCGTAGGCATGGCGCCCTTCGAAGCTTTATATGGAAGACCATGTCGATCGCCAAAGTGTTGGTTGTAGTCTACAAATAAACTCGTACCTGGGCCAGACATGATTAGGGAAACCTCAGAAAAGGTGGACTTGATAAGAAGACGGATGAAGGCTGCACAAGATAGACATAAGTCCTATACAGACAAAAGAAGGACCGACCTTGAGTTTAAGGTTGGAGATAGGGTGTTCCTTAAAGTATCTCCTTTGAGGAATGTCATTCGCTTTGGGTCCGTAGGAAAGCTAGAACCAAGATTTGTAGGTCCATTTCCTATCATTGAAAGGATTAGGACGATGGCTTACAGAGTAGAGCTACCCAAGAGACTGGCTGGAGTTCATAATGTTTTTCATGTTTCTCAACTATGAAAGTTCTTACATGAATCTGCGGAAGTGGTGGAGCCGAACATACTAGAAGAAGTAGAAGTGGAACGAGAAGCGACTGTGAGAAGAGTTCCAACTCGTATCTTGGGTACGGAAGTCAAAAAGTTACGCAACCGTGAAGTCAAGCTTGTTAAAGTTCAATGGAGTGATGCTAAGGAAGACGCGACTTGGGAAACTGAGAGGAAAATACGCACAGCCTACACTTTTCTCTTTGAGGGTACCTCCTTGATCTCTTTTTCCATAAGTTTATTCATGCTTATATCTATCTTTCAAGTATATCTCCTCAGTCCTATTCTTTATCCTTAGGTAGAAATTGATGGATGTAAACATGTGTTTGAAACATGTTATGATTGATGGTTGCAAGTGGTTGCTCGTGGATGCATGTACACACACTTTAGGCACTAGATCGACTTAATCACTTTCATATTGCATATAAATGTGTGTGCATATTAAAATTAATGGATGTATAATGGTTGTGTTATCATATGGATGCTGCATTCTGATGAATGGTTGTGCACACATGTAGAAGTAATATGTATCGTTGGGATTCTTTTGCATGCATAATGGACGCATGGCACTATCATGATTTGCATTAAGGAGGTCAACTGAATCAGTGGACTGCCTGATTTTGCATTAGATAAGGAACATATACACACACTTTTTGCATATGTTCATACGACATTAGAAATCTTGTAAGGACAATGGATGCCTGTGTTTGATGGTTGAGTAGATGGATGATTGGATGATTGGATGTTAGGATATACATTCTCCTTAACTTGGAGATTTCGGGGGCGAAATCCTTTAAGGAGAGGAGAATGTAACACCCCGTGATTTTAAATATTAAAAATTAACAAATTTAAGAATACTTAATTATTAAAGTGAGAATTAAGGGAAATGGGTTACGCCATTGCGTTCGTCTCGGAATTCTTCTTGAGATAGAGTCCGAGTTTGCGTGAATTGGACTCCGTATGAAGTAGTTATGGCTTTCCGAAGTTTCAGAATTCAAATAAATTAAAAACAGTCCGAAATTCAAATTCAAACAGGGGAGCAGGCTAGGCGGAAATTCTCCTACCCAAGGACCAGGTCGACCAGGGGGTCGACCTACCCATACAGGTCGACCAAGGGGTCGACCAACCCCCCCTTTGCCCAACCCCCCCACCCCGGGCAGATCTGAAAGGTGATGATGTTTTGACTCACTGCTGAGTCATTAGGGCTGAGGTGGTTATTCTATCTTGTCTAGATGGTCTTGATTTCTTCTAGGTTAATCTGACGGCTCTTAATTAATTAAAATTCTATATAAGCAATCTAACCCTCAACCCAAAATCACACTAATTCATACCAAGAGCCATCATGCCGTCAATGGTGAACCTAGAGTAGCCGCCGTTCTCTTTCAACTCAAAAGCAAGATAGAAGCAAGAATCAAAATCAAATCAAAACCTAAATTAGAATGACAATTAACATACATCAAAGGCGAGAAATTCAGTTTCAGAATACAGATCCCAGAAAAACAAGACTGTTCTTTTGTTTGTGAGTACTATTTCTTTCACAATATAATTATTAAATTAGTTATGATGGGTTGTAATTGGAATATGAGAACATGTCTGTTGATTCGCATGGTGTTGTTTAACTTTGTAGATCTATTTCATATGTTAATTCATATGTGAATGTTATGCAAGTTAGGGTTGTTAAATCATATGCTAATTCATATGTGAATCTTATGCAAGTTTGGAATGTTAAATCGTATGTTAGTTTGAATAATGAATCTTATGCAAGTATATATGTGAATTGTACACAAGTTCATATATGAATCAAGTTTATATATATGCTAGTTATATGCAAAACATGTGACACTATATTACATGTCTAGATCCATATGCAAGTTTATAGGAATCTATATGCAAGTTCAAAATTTATGTAAGTTTAGGTGAAAAACCATATTTATGTGCAAGTTCACATTTTAATGTTTAGATCTATGTTCAGATCCATGATAGTTTATGCAAAATTATGTTATGCATATTCATTGCCTATGCAAGTTCTTGGCTATGCAAACTTATGCTATAATTCTTAGATCTATTTTATGTGTTATGCAAGTTGCGATGTTGCTTTTCTTTTTATAAGTTAGACTATTTGCGAGTCTAACACATTTCATGTTAAAACGTACGAACGACGTGGGGATAATTGGAAAATATTAATTATGTAAATTGTGAATTGGCATAAAATGGCTTTAAAGGCATATAAATTAAATTGAAACATTAATTGGTATAATTTTCATACTAAAAAGTATGGACATAGTTTAGGTGACAATTATGGACATAATTAATTTGGAAATTATTGGAAATTTGAATAGGGATAATTAATTCATATTGAGGTGAAATAATGTGTAATAATAAATGCCTAAGACACGAGGTTAGACATGTTTGTGGTGTAAGACTGCCGGACCCACCCGCCAAATCCAGCAACCACAAACGGTAGTCTAATGTGAGAGGTCGAAGGCATAAATTAAATGCGTAACAGTTGTAATGACACGAGGTTAGACAAATTTCCGGTATAAGACTGCCGGACCCGCCCGGAAAATCCAGCAACCGCAAATGGGAGTCGAATGTGGGAGGTCTTACAAGGTTACGGTTATAATGAATTAAGTAACACTTAACCAAGATAAACATGTGGTGGGACATGGGGGTTAAGTGGGAGACCATGGTGGCATGTGAAATATGATTAGAAACACTTAACCATATTTAAACATGTAAAGAAGACATGAATGAGAGAGGGTTAAGTGGAAAATTTTAGTAGGGACCAAGCATAGGTGGAAAGCTTGTGTCAAGCATGGGGGACCCATTTCAAACCGATAACCCATTAAGTATCTTTGTGAGCTCGAGTTAGATCGAGGACAGAACACACTTACTGAGTTTGATTGTAAGAGGTCAAAACGGGTTAACGATGGCAACGCAAGTCCAACGGGGTCATGTGCGTGTGTGGGCCCGGGCTGGTAGGTAAGACGTTGCTGCATTGTGTAGATATAAGCCGTGCATCTTTAGTGGTATCGGTTTGCCACTTTGGGGAGTGATACACCCCACTGTGGGACCAGCACAGGTATCTACGAGTTAGGGAGCCGATCGCATGGGGGTAGTGGGTATCACTAGTGGAGATAGGGGCAGGTGACACCTATGAAGGCAGCTAGGGGTACACGAAACTACCATTATAATTATTATGTAGGCGGGATCAACTCTTTGGGTGACTAGTAGTGGTGCACTATAGAAATGATCCTATAGTGATTAGGAGCGAGATTAACGCCAGAATATTCCTCCTGTTTGTTTTGTCTTCCCCACTTGTTTCACAGTCATTCCTTATTTTACCAGTTTATGCCTTATCCTAATTACTTTAATAATTGTATTGTTAAAGTTATGGTACTCGCCAGACTTTATGTCTGACCCCCTTTGTTTTCTCATCTTTTCTTCCTCCCTCCCCCCCCCCCCAAGTTCTCAGGGTGGGACTAGTACTAGTGGAGCTTGATCAGGATCTTTCTCTCTCTTTTGGATGTGCTTGGATTGCTGAAAGTAAAGTTCAGCTCGTCTGTTTTATGGCTACTTATGTTGGGGTTATGCTTTTTATTTTATGTACTCAGAAAACAATTTGTCAAGATGGTTACAGAAGAGCATCTCCCTTTGGTGGAGTTCGCTTACAATAACAGTTACCAATCAAGCATAGGCATGGCACCCTTCGAATCATTAGACGGATGACCTTGTAGATCGTCATCTTGTTGGTGGGAGTCTACGGACAGACTTCTGCTTGGGACAGATATGATTCGAGAAATTTCCAAGAAGATTGATCTTATCCATTGAAAAATGAAAACCTCTCAAGGTAGAGAGAAATCTTATGCCGATAAAAGGAGGACCGACTTGGAATTTGAAGTAGGAGATATGGTCTTCATTAAAGTGTCACCGCAAAGGAAGGTAATTCGCTTTGGCTCAATAGGGAAATTAGCGCCGAGATTTGCAGGGCCATTCCTTATAGTAGGGAGGATAGGACAAATGGCTTATAGGATTAAACTACCGGATAGACTAACGGGCGTACACGACGTATTTCACATTTCCCACCTAAGGAAATGTCTCCATGATATGGCAGAGATAGTAGAGCCGAGCACTCTTGAGGACGTGAAAGTTGAGAAGGAAACATAAGTGAGATGAGTTCCTTCTCATATCCTTGTATCAAAAATTAAGAAGCTACGTAATATGGGAATCAGATTGGTGAAAGTGCAATAGGGAGAAAACCGTGAAGATGCAACATAGGAACCCGAAGATAGGATTCGCGCTTCTTATCCTTTTCTTTTTGAGAGTACGTTGTTGACTTCTTTTCCAAGTTTTTTACTTTGCATTTTCTTCTGTCATTCAAGTTTATTTATCCTATTGTTCGAACCTTTCGATGCTTAGGTGGAGTCCAATGGTTGGAAAAATGTGATTGAGACAAGTTATGATTGATGGTTGTAAGTGGATGCAAGTATTTTCTAGTGGTTAGTCGATGACCCATATACACACACTAGGCACAAGATCGGCTCAATCACTTACATATTGCATATAGGTGTGTACGCATTTTTAGATTTTCTATGGATGGAAATGGATGTATCATCACATGGATGTTGCATTTGGATGAATGATTGTGCACACTATAGAGCTTACGTGTTATACTAGGACTATTTGCATACATTTTGGATTCATGGCACAAACATATATTGCATTAAAGTGGCCAATTGAATAAGTCGACCACCTAATTTTCGCGTAAGTATAAGGACATGTACACACAACACTTTGCATATGTTCATACAAGCAATAGAAATTTTCTTAAGGACAATGGACTTATGTGGATGATAGATAAGTAGATGGTCGTAGATGGAAGTTAGGATAGTTATATTATTCTAGACTTGGAGATTTCAAGAATGGAATCCTTTAAGTAAAGGAGAACAAAACACCTCAAAACTTGATACACTATAACCATACTTGAAGATAATAAATTTGGAATAACTTAATTAAATATTCATAATTAAGTGAAATCGGCATTACTGTTGCATTCATCTCGGAATTCTGGTTCAGATAGACCATAAGTTTGCGTAAAATGGATAATGTGTATAGGAGTTAGGGGCTTTAGGAGTTTGTATACATATAAGGAGTTCTATATGTAAATATAATAAAAATAATAATAATTCCAGAATTTCGAATGAAGCAAGCGGGAAGACAAAGTGAGAAACCGACCTGTTATGAGACGATCCTTACTTGCCTGGGTCGACCCATAAGTTAACCCAACGGGGCTGGGTCGACCCAGGGGTAGGTGGGTCAACCCGTGGGTCAACCCATGGGGTAGGTGGGTCGACCTACCCCTAATCCGGGCAGATCCTAAAAGTAAACCTAGACTATTTTGTGTACTACATTCGTTACTGACTCAACATGACTTGTATGGTTTGGATTTAAAATCAAAAATCTAAGGTTTGATGTTGGCTTTGTAACTCTATAAATATTGGCTTCCCTCAATCCCAATCACACAAATTCTTTATATCTTCTTCTGCCTCCATGAAATTATTCTAAAAATTATAAACATATAATGGGGAATGCTTCTAAAAATTGGATCAAGCTGAGACAACATCAGGACTTGCATACATAAAACTTGGATTGGACTTGGACTTTCTACGGAATAATAATACATATATTTTCTTCACTAAGACTCGCTATGAGTTTCCATTGTTTACATATCTTATTTCTCAGGCCTTGAACATGTAAGTTAAATAAAACTGGTTAGGATCTACAGTGTTAGTAAAATAAAATTTATACATGATTTCCACTATTAATCACCTATATTATTAGAATTTGTTATATATATATATATATATATATATATATATATTCCTGTGATACTGGATAAATAACAAATTGTACATATGCCTATTATATTGGATAAATAACAAGTTAAGTGTATCTATCTTCCTTTTCCCAGTTTCTATGTTTTATTTCCAGTCTTGCCTGTATGTCTAACTGATTTGATTCTATTCTTCTTCCTCTGTTTTCGCTTTTTATTTCATGCCAAGCATAGGCCCTTGCAAGCTTAGGCTATATCCGATTAGAGTTTGAGTATGTTTGGGGACAATAGCAAACAATATAAAGGAGGAATTTAGGCATGTTATTTACTTGGACTGATTGATTATAATTTTAGAAGAAAGATAAATATAGACATGTTTAGACTTGCCATAAACTCATAGAAAAGGTGTAATGTGCATATACTTGCTGTAAATGAACATTATGCAAAACCTGTAACTTGGGAATGTAGTTGATGAATAATTTTCATATAAATTGGACAAGTTGAATTTGACTTAAAACAAACATTAAGTAAATGACTTTTTAAGAAAAGGATTGTACACACATAATGACATGTAATTTTAAGTAAACCTGAACCAGCTAGGTTATACTTAAGTATTAATAAGCTAAGAGGTCCCTCATATGCTGTTGTATTGAGTTTTGGGGACACTTAAATCCAAGTTATTTGGTGATGCAAGCTTAAGAGTTTTGTATTGTGTCAATCCGCTGTTTGGAACCCATATCAGTCAGTATCCTTGTAGGTATCTTGTTAATGGGGCTTCCACTTGGCATGCTTTATTGAATTGGATAGTAAGAGGTTAACATGAGGGTGGGTAGGGTGCGTTACGGCGAGGTCATGAGCGTGCATGAGTCCGACTAGGGAAGATAAGTCGCTGTAACACCAGTAAATAGGTCTGTGTTATATAGTTGCTGGGTTAAGGAGTTGTACACCCTACTACCAGTGATGACACAGGATATTTACGTAGTAGGAGTCAATCGCATAGGTAGTAATTAGGGTATACCTAATCCTACTGTTTTGTAACTAGGTTAACTCATAATCCTATTATGTAATTAGGGTATACGTAATCCTGTAGTTTAAACCTGCTGTTTATTTATATTGTTAATCCTGCTGATATGTAATTAGACAAAGAACCTAATCCTGTTAAACCTAGTATTGGTGCAGACATATATGTTCAAACATTACCTGTTTAGGGTATAAATATGAAGCATTACTCGATCATAGTTTATTCATGTTATTCTTGTCCATCATGCTATTCTGTTTAGTCATCTGTTATGACACTATACCTTTCTCATCCAATCTTATTTACCTATCTTGGCATTCCTATTTATGCATATTTGTAAATCGCTGGAACTCGCTAGACTTTTATATCTGACCCTTTTTCTTTCGCCTCTTTCTTCTTTCTCCCCCGAGGTTCTCATAGTGGAAGCACTCAACAGTGACTAGGATTTCTCTTACAGCTTGGACTTGACTTGGATTTCTTGAGATGTATCGTTTTGACTTGCTCTCTATTTTAGTATGGCTAATGGCTAGGGATACGATTTTATGCACTATGATATTTTATTTTATTTAATGAGGTGTTTTGTAAGAAATATTTGAGACAGTTAGCTAGTTGTAACTG
Source organism: Allium sativum (assembly GCA_030737875.1). Classification (NCBI taxonomy): domain Eukaryota; kingdom Viridiplantae; phylum Streptophyta; class Magnoliopsida; order Asparagales; family Amaryllidaceae; genus Allium; species Allium sativum. The sequence goes on along the minus strand of CM060910.1, from coordinate 193,003,725 downwards.
AGTTTGATGTATTTCTGAAACTATGTTTTATTTCTTTTATAATAAAGTTTAAGATTTTACGCTGGTTATTTTATTTGTCTTGGAAATATTCTGTAATGATTACCTATTACGCTTCACGGAACTTAATGATTTCTCTTATGAGTGACATTAACGGACTTGGGATGTCACACCCGAGCCCTAAACCCTCCAAATAAATTTCCTAAAATCAAATTAAAATCCCCATAAAACTTCTCTCCTCATTCTCTGTAAAACCCGCAAAGAAATTAGCTTTAATCAAATTTTGGAGAGAGAGCTCAAATCTCAAGAGAGCTTTGGAAATGGGTTTGGGTATTAAAGATTGATTTGGGCTTAATGAAGGTGAGTGGGATGATTCACATAGTATATTTGTGTACATTATTTCACTTATTTTCTTATCTATAATTTTGAAGCATTATGGAATGATTTAGAGATTCCTATGCTAAGGTTTGAACTTATTCATGTTATAAACATGTTTCTCTTCGCTAATTAATTGTTCGAGACCCAAATGCTTTTTTTAAAAGATAGTTAGTAAGCCCTAGCATTAATTTGAGCTAATTAGGTGATTTCTTATAGTGACATTGAAATATTTACGGTTAATTATATATGGTATTGATGTGCATGTCATTAGTACTAACTAATTAATCCATATGAATTGATTTATAAAATAGTTTGTTTATTTTATAAAGAAGATTATATTTTATAAGATGGATATAGGATTCTATAAAATAGTAATATAAAGGATACTTAGTCAAGTTCGACAGTTCAGTAATATAACTCCAAAAATGGCGATAACACCTAGTTTATTGCAAAAGCACCCCTCCCCCCTCGATGGGGAAAACAAAATATAACAGTAAAAATAAATGAAAATGGAAAGAAAAGGTAAGCAGGGAAGAAGAAACATAATTTTATAGTGATTTAGTTTAAGATCAAGCCTATGTTCACTTTGAACACTTTATTATGATCCTGGCCAAGCCAATTACAAAGAATTACATATGGCTACAATGCTCTCCACATTAGAGATTTACAGTTTGTAATAAGGACTAAAGATTATTGGAGAAAACCTCAATAATCTACTTAGGTGACCTTAGACTATTGTCTTTGTAGATGAAGTCTTGCCGCTGAAGGTGAACAATGGTTGTTGGTGATTAAGATCCACCTTGACAGTTCTTTGTCAAGACAAGCAATTCAATCACCTTACATGTTGGAGCATAGAGGGTATCTATAGTAATTTCGGAGGTGTTGGGTAATCCCCTTTGGAGAAAGACTCGGAATTGTGCCTCGATCCTACCCAGGAAGCCGCTTGCCAAAATACTCTACATGGATCGGTACCGGTCCATGGATGATGGACAGGTACCCATCAATGAAGGTAGTGTATTTTTCACTTTAAACTTCAGAAATACCATCTCCATTTTCCATTAAGTCCTCGGGTAAAACCTGGCATCACTTGGACTTAATTTACTTATGCGTCGAGCTCTGACGCTTCGTCGTTCTAAAATTCCCTTCAATCCATCAAACTTCTGTATCTAGGTAGATTGTATTGATTTCGTATTTGGTCATTAAGCTCAATTTTGAATAAGCACTATATTCACATAAGCCTTGTTAGCCAAAACCCAAAATTCATGGATCAGTATCGGTCCATCCGGATAACTATTCCAAGGTCCCAAATTTTTGTTCTTCCTTCCTTTTATCTCTGGTTTATTCCTGCAAAGTTTCATTCGATTTGAATATTGGATGATCTTGTTTCTTACTTTGATTTTGTGCTTATTTATTTTGGGGTTTATAACCAGGTTAACATTTGTCGCTTAGAGAGCTTTTGTGTTGAAAACATGATGTGCTCTGGAATTATTGCCTTGCGTGCTTTATGATGGATCTGTTTGGAGTTGAAAAGTTTGCCTTTTTTTTTAAAATCATTATGTGCCAAAGACTGACAAACCGACACCTTCGACTGGAATTCACATTGGTTGTCGAAATAGCCTTTCTTATCATCGAATTCTCAACACGGTCTTAGAATTATATGCACATGCAACTGGGATGAAAACGTCAAATTTTGGTCAAGGAATGATGGACCGGTAACAGTCCTTAGTCGATGGACCGGTACAGGTCTTGGTACTCAGCAAAAAAATCTGCTCTTTCTTTTTCCACTTAGAATGCCATTCGACCCATTCTCATTTCATTACTTTCTGTTGCTTGAGACTTAGGGTTTTGATCCGTTCATCCTACCTAGTGCCGACCCAAAAATTCCAACTCCGTCATCGATCACCTACGCCTCCTCCGTCCATCGAAGTCACTGACATTCCTCCTTAACCTGGGACCAACCGCTTTGGCGCAAATATGGACATCCGTCATTCAATTCTGACTAAATCCTCTCCAAATAAATTTCGACTTGCTGTTTGGTTCCAATCCTTATCAATTTCTACCACCTCCAGCCCACCTCAACTTATAATTGTCAATAAATCATGCTCCTTGTCAATTTCAGCTCAATGGAGTTGGGACCACGCCGTTCCTTTCCAATTTAGGGTTACTGTGTCAGTTTAGTGATGAACGAAGTGGTTAGGTGTTGATTGGAGCAATATTGGTCATGGCTATACATTTATCGTTTGGACTTAGTCATGTAATGACATAAATTGGATTTGAAATAAATGGCCTTACGGACTTGTACAAGACTTCAACTTTCATTTGCAATGTGTCTTGCATTAATTTTAACCAGTGATGACATGTTTGTTCACTTCGTATTAAAAATACAAGTTTGATAAACTTTAGGCCATTGCCATTGAGAATACAATTTTTATCACCTAATTAAATCGAATAGCTACCGATGACATATTAATTCAAGAGTAGAAATAATTTTCTTGGCACTGATCTTGACCATGCTAGCTAAATAAGTCATCTTGCTTTCTTGTGTTATTTCAGCATGTGCACACTTCCTGCGAACCCGTAACAAAAGAACTTTTCGCGCCGATTCGAGTGAGGTATACGTTGCCGATTTCTCAAGTCGACAACGAATTAGTTTAGTCAAAGAAAAATGAAGCATAAAAATTCGTTTGCTCTCAAGTGGGTCATCTCTACGATCCCATTCCATTTGATATTTTACATTTTACTAGATATGACTCACGTAGATATAGCACTACACTTGCACTTGGGTGACACTTAAGATTCACTGACCGATACGAACTGATTTCAAATTTCAAGCGTCTCCTTTTTACACAACAATCTACACTTAAGGAACATGCATACCCGATTGTTATGAGCTGAAAGTTTGTTATGCAAAATGGCCTCTCGACCATCAGAATACCTTCGATTCTTCTTAGATTCAAACTCAGTCTACTTCCGATGCGCATTCGTCGCTTATGCAAATTGGTTCACACGTGCCCACTGAAAGAGCTATCGTCGCAATGGGGCCTATAATAGATCGATCTCATCCTGTTTTCAAACTCATTATGAATCCTCCGGAGAGATTCCCCTCTGTGGTGACTCATAGGATGCTCCAACATGTATGTATACAATTTGGCATTCTAGAAGAGGATGTTCGAACGCCTAGGAGGGATGAAATGGTTGATCATCCGCCTGTCGGGTTTACCGTTTGTCATGATTACGTGTGCTCTCATGGTGCAGTTCTACCTTTTAATCCTTTCTTGCAGTTAGTCCTTGAGGAACTTGGAGTTCGCCTTACCAATTGCACACAAAAGGATATGCCATACTCACTGTATTATGCATGATTTACTTAAAAAAATTACAGCACATGCCCCTATTCGAGGAAGTTTGTTACCTTTATATTTTCAAGAGGAGGAAAGACCATCCTTCCATGATTTCTGTCGATGCTGCAAGAAATCAAAAACTCTTTCTCGGTTTATAGTACAAGATTCCTCCTTTTATGAATCTGATTTTGTATGTCAAATGTCGGATGAGTTTTAATAGGTTTTGGACGGTAGGAGGTGCATGCTCGAGCTAAGGTCACTCTTTTCATTGAACTCATAAGTCTGCAACATTTTGACTCATCTTCCTTTTTCTCTTTTACCTTTACAGCTTTGCCCTCCTTAGTTAAGGATTCCAAGCACTTTCCAACATTTGAATCCTTAAAGGTTCTTGATGATGACGATAGACAAAAGGATTTCCTTCTTCAAGATTAATTCCTTCATCAATTCATCTTGTTGGAGGCTTCTCAGTTTGTTTTTCCTCGAGAGGTTTTGACCCTTGCTCGTGTTATGATCGTTGACCCATCTACCCAACAGACGGAAGAGGGCAAAGGGGAGGGAGTTCCTCCTGAAGATGCTCCTGCTACTAAAGAATTGGGGCAGGAGCCTGTTGAGGAACAAGGAACTCTGCATAAGATGTCACCCATCAAAGAAGGAGACGAGAGAAAATTTATACAAATATGAGGGGAAAGAACTCATAGATCCTGAGATAGATATAAAGGATGGAGAGATTTCAGGTGATAGCGACACCAACGTAGGAACTAGTGAATACGACCCCCAATTTGCAAATTTTTCTAGCGGAGAATTTACCAGCGACGAGTATAATGCTGACTCTGCTAATATGGCTGTTAACAATGCTCAAACTCCTTTGAAATGAACTTCCCCCGCTCAAACTTTGGATGGGAATGGTCCGGACATTTTTGATGACTTAGTGACATATATGAGACACCCACCAAAATTTTCAAGGATTACCCCGCGCTGATTAATCCTGAGACATCTAGTACAGGCACTCCTCTGATCCCATTGTTTGCTCTGTGTGCTCCGAAACTCACGTTCTCTGAGACACCTTCGATTCACTCTGCAACAATCGGTTTGTAGGGAAGATGGGTTTAGATAACACTCACATGCACCACACTTAGTTATCACTCATGCTTCTCCTATTATATTACCTCCATTTTTGACTATGTCAATAATTCAAACTCTTTTTTCTTGTAGGTTCCGCTATGAGCCGCCAATAAGCCTACTATGACAATTTCCAACATCGTGCCTCTACCGGTTTCATAGACTAAAGTTGTTTTTATCTTAGGCATAATGAGATAGAGGAGGAGAGGAAAGAGAGAAAAATTCGCGAGGAGTATGTTTGCAAGGATCGGGAAGAACGTGACAAGAGAGATCGTGAGGAATAGGAAAAAGGAGATTGTGAACGTCGCGCCTGAGATGGTAGCCAAGAAGAGGATAGACATAGGAAGCGCGAAAGGGATAAGAAGAAAGATGTCGCCTCGAAGAAAATGTCTAAGCATGGCAAAACCGACAAAAGCTCAATTCCTCCAAATATGACGTCCACCGCTCTTGCCCTTGTTGTCCCTTCCGGTTCCAACCCTTATGTCATCACTTCAGCTGATCCAGACATTTATAAAATTGTATAAAGACCACCCTATTCGCCCTTGCAAGTGCCGAGCTGATTAGCACTGAGGTTTCTGGGATGGTTTCTAGGAGGTTCGATTTGGATATCACACCAGCAGACAAAGAGAAAATGTTGAATAATATTGAGGTTTTCTAGAATGATGTGGAGAAAATCTCTAATTGGTAGAAACTGGTCCCGAAACTCCAGAGAGTTCATAGGTATAATTATGAGGCTCAACTCACAACAGAAAGTGATCGCATCGAATGGGAGAGGGCTCTTAAAAAGGGAGATAGAGAAATTGGGTGCATCTCTATTGCTTATGAGGAAGTTGAGGCTGCTAGAAGGAAAGATGAACAAGAGCTAGTAGCTACGGTTCAATATCACCAACAAAACGAGGCCTTAATAAATTCTCAACTGAGTGATGCTGATGCCATGCAAAATGGACCGAAGATTTATTGGACATAGAGAAAAGGACCGTTGAGGATTATTGCAAGTAGGTGACAAATCTTACCATAGCAGTCAATAATGAGTCTCTTGAAAATATTAAATTGAAGGACTAACTTGCCGAGGCCCAGTGAGAGTGTGATTTTATGAAGAAAAACGCTGGAAGACCCCCACACCTCTTAATGTCATCCATATGAGGATGCATTAGGTTTATGAAGCGCTTAGGTATAAAGTAAAAACACAAAGACTAAAATTCACAAGATAGGAATATAAAACACAACAGAACTTTTAAGACATCATTTAATAAAGCAAGTCAAATCACAGTACTTATTACATTTCATAAACACCATATGGTCACCATCATAAAACCAAATACACTATCTTGTGGAAAACCATAATATTAGAGTACATAAGTAAAACCATCCCTCTCAAATGTCAATACAATAATCAGAAAATGAAGAATGAACTAATACATGAGTCTGAATCCAAGCTGAACAGAAAAGTCAAGAATCACTACTAAGACCCTCCATTATGCGAACCATGGGGGAAGGGAGAAGGAGAAAACAAACTAGGTAAGACATAAGCCTAGTGAATTCTAGTAATTTCTAGCATGAGCAAGAAGAAAGGAAGCATTGGACAGATGAACAATTGTAAGGGAATAAGACAAAGGTATAAAAGCAGTAAGTAAGGTTAAGCACGAATCAAGATTGGCTTCTCATTTAATTCAAGATTGCAGCACCAACTTACCAAAATGTCATAATTAGGCTTTACCTAATTTCTACTAGTCGATCAGCTCCTATAATCATAATGGGATAACCTATGCCAAGTACAGAACTCAGGGTTATTGATCCCAAATCCATAAAATAAAGGACATAACCATTAGTCATAGGCGTTACACCAGCTTATTTCTCCAATCAGCACGATGCACACTCATCCTCCTGTCAGAACGTGCCCATACCAACATCGTTTGGACCTCTTACTACCCAGCGCAGTAAAGCGTTCCCTCGCCTCTTCCTAGTGTGAGACCTCCACATATGATAATAGGGATACTTCCTGATACGGATCCCCAACCAAATATCAAGTTGACATAAGTCACCCCTACAATTGGTCCCCATTTATTATTCTATTAGGCCACATAGTTTCTCCAATCAGTTCCCCGCTGTTGGAACGGACTTCAACTACAATTTCAATATATTATTAGGCCTCTTATTTTCCCTCAATCGGCCCCATGGTGCCGAAACAGACCTACGAGCCAATTATTTTCCCCAATCAACCCCACGCTGACGGAATGGACTTCCACTAAAATTTCATTATTTTGTTAGGCCTTTTATTTTCCCCAATCAGCCCCACGCTGCAAGAACGCCCAGTCAGTCCCACGCTACCAGAATGGACTCCACTATCTTATCTTATTAATTCATCTTTAATTTAACTTAACACAATTTAAGTTTATTAATAAACCCCAATATAACATCATTTGTAATCCTAGATTGTATTAAGCATTTCTACATAATGCTTATCTTTTTATACAACCTTGCCCCAACGTTACTTAGTGTCCAACTAAGTTACCTATTCGACCTAGCATACTAATTACTTTCTATTCCTTTTATTGTTATTAATTAGGAACTACGAACCATAAGAAAACAAATTTGTAATAAACAAGGGCCCTCGGCTGTATTGCAAAGGCTCGTCTTCTATAAACAAAGTCATTGACAAAACAATCTCGTTCCCCAAAAATGTCAGAAGGAAAACACATACCAAAGAATGAATCATAGTCAAAAGGAAAGGAAAATAGCAAAGGTGAAGCCTACGGAAAGGGTAGGATGTCAGAGAAAGACCCCCGGGCCTAAAAAGAATATTGACCATGTCGGAGAAGATGATGATGAGAAGATAGCCGCTACTGAAAGCCGAGAGCCCGCATACATCTATGCCTTTCGCAATTATTTGGCCCACAACTAGAGAGATATATCCTAGAAATTAATATTGATGAAATAGAATGGTCAAAGTTAGGGACTACTTTGCACGACCCTCAAGGAATCCTATGAAATAGTGATTGGACGAGGCACACAAAGCCGAAGGGAATCCAATCCACACCTATAAATAGGATCCCAGAAGACCATGATCGGGACAATCAAATAATTTTCAAAATTTGTAATGCTAAATTGCGGAATGAAACCCTCATTTGTAAATCAATTTGGAGAAAAAGAGTTTGCAGTATCGTATATATTCAATAGAAGGAAACCTATGGAGATTAAGTTAACTATGAGAAATTTTGTCCAATTAAGTATGTTATTGTTATCATTCGTAAATATTTCATGTACAGTATGCTATTTATATGAATAGTTAGAATCTTGTTCATACCTTTGTCAATGACCATCATTAGGATCCTTGGACCATAGAGAAAATGACCATCCTTAGTTTACCAACCATAGCGGTAAACCAAAATTGTGCTAGTTTCCCCTTTTTACTAATGACCTATTAAACCTACGTGCTCATCCAAGGTTATGATTATATTCCTAATGTTCAATTTGAATTTTGAGAAACTAAGGAAAATCTATCATTCGATGGTCATTTTAAGATGGAAAATCGCTCAAGTACCATTTTTACAATCTTTGAACCATCAGAAAGCCCGATCCAGAGCTGCTGAAACCACATCCATCACCGAAAGAGATCCACGGAATGGAACCTAACAGCCAACTCTGAATCGAGTAAACGCAAGAGAACTACTCCCATTTACCAAGGACATTCTAAGGAAGTTCTTTACAAAAGGATAGTTTATCCACCTAAAAGTTAAAAGGGAAACTCGTAGTTAGTTTTGTTTTCTATAGGAAATTTACTTACAGTATCCTACGGAAGCATTTCAAAAAGAACTCTGAAACAAAAGAAATTCTAAATTTTAGATTATCCCTTCCATATATTAAGAATTCTATGATTAAACTCTACTTTTGGGGTGTTAAACATAAATTTGGCTAACATTTTTGGTGCTAAAGGGAGGGGTTGAACCTCTGTCCCTATTTTTTTCTTTATGTATCAATTAAGTTTATCCTTAAGAGGTATGAAACTAATGAGAAATAAGCATAGAAGTACTCTTAATGAATTACAAAGGATTGCGAAAGCCTCAAACAAAGCTTCGTACAAACAAAAAAAAGGGTTATAAATGGAATGAAAATCCTTAAAAACTAAGAAAATATTCTTGTATGACAAAGTGTAGGGATATATGAACACACCCACAATCTTGTAAAGAGAAAGAGGATGAGACTCCTTTTATTAGTTGACATAAGGATTACCCGGGAGAATTGAGAGAAATATCAAGTCTACCTCAAAAGGAAAGGAGGGTGTTAAACTTGACACAAAGGTCTGCGAGCATGAGTACCAAATCAACAAAATCGGAACAAGGGTCTTTAAAGCCATTCCAGAAGGAAATATTTTATGTGGATTTAAGGTTTCACAAGGAGAAAATGTTGCGAGTAAATTCCTATAGTATGGTTATTCAAAAGAGAAAAGGGGCTTATGACTCTTGAGGAATAGAAATGAACTCATAATCAAAAGAGAATAGGGACTTACAACTCATGAAGAGTAGGAATGAACCAATCTTAAGGAGGTTTAACCTCATATTTTGACAACATCATTGTATCAGATATACATGGCAACACAAAGAAATAACAAAGAATGATGAGGCCTTCGTTCAAAAATGGCAAAATACCAAGGCTAAGCCTTGGGAAAATCCATACCTATACCAATCAGGAAAGTACGAAAGCAGCGACAATAGAATCTCAAGGCCCCTTAGAAATGAAATCAAAGAGGAAAATATTTTACAAAAGCATGGGATCGTAGCCAGAAGGAAGGAAATCAAAAGCTGATCCTTCAAGAAAAAAGGGAAAGCCCAAACAAATTATGGAATACAAGTTAACCACTTCAATGGAGAACATATTCTTATTGACAAATGAAGAATTGGACTACTAGCCAACAAGAAAGAAGGCATTAAAGTATGAATGGAATAAAGAAGGCAGTTATTTCCATTATCACTTAATGAATGGACATGAAACCAATCAGTGCAGGGTACATAAAAAGAAGATAGACCACCTATATGGACAAGAAAATTATGGAGATATCTTATGAATTGAGAATTATTTTGGAATGAAATGTAAATCGAAATAAAAAGGAACCTTTGTGTGGAATTAAGAATTTCTTTAAGCTAATGCTAAGAATAAGAATTTCTACTGGGTTGGGGAAGAATTACCCCCGTTCTACAACGGATTAGTTTGGAAATAACTGGGTATATGCCGAGTTCTTCCCCCGAAGTTGAAGTGGGTAAGCCTAGGGCATCGTGCGCTTGGATCCAAGCCTAAGGTATATCCCTACTACTTCTTGGGGGGAGGAGGGTAATCCATCTTCCACGCCCAAAGGATAGGGTAATGCATCGAATCCCTTAACCGTATTTGATGGCCTGGTCAACGCACCCTCTAGAGGAGGGACTGGCAAGCCTGCGGAGATGCACCTGGCTATGAAGGAAGCATGCTCTGCCTATGACCATTGCATGATCAAGCCATGCCTATGTTTTGGCATAAGTACACACTGCCACTGTTTATGTCCTATCCCGAAGAAGGGATCAAAAGCTCTGAAGGAGCACTAAAGCATGCCAAGCCTCTGCTTTAGAAAGATGCCAATGATAGCCAAAAATAAAGTAAAACCGAAAGCACTTTCATAGCCAAGCGGAAGTTCCATGTTTTCCTTAAAAAGCCAAAAATGGCTTCATCAAAATTGGGAAAAAAGGATATTCCAAACTTCTGTTATTATACTACTCGAATCTAGGTTTCCTAAGCTAGAAGAGACTTTGTCTATTTCCATAAAATGGTCGCTAGATCTCTACTTCCTTATTGCCTGAATTTGTATCTTTATCTTATTAAAAATTGTTTAAGGTTTTGTATATTCTCGAGGAACAGATTCCTAGACTTCTATTATGTCTTCGTTCTAATCTGGGTTTTAGTTTTAAACAGTATGAGACTAGTACATTTATGGACCTCCGCCATCCCATCATCTAAATGCTAATTATGCTCTTGAAGTCGAAAGGGGCTTCGTCTCTCTGATGCTAAAAGAAGCTCTAACTAAGGAGATATTGTCTCCAAAATTTTCCAATCTAGGCTCCAATACTAAAGAAGGCTACTCAAGCTTAACCTTGAACGACTTTCGTCTGCTCATGGGTTTGTCTCAAGGATTCTTATGAATATCAAGACACACCAATAGCCAGAGGAGGTTTCAACTTTGCCCTATCCTCAAAAAGGATAATCCCAACTACTACTATTTGATTGCTTAGGTAAATAGTAATTATTTCCATTCGAAATTCATGAATAAGTTAATTTTCCAAATTTAAACCTCTAGGTTTTCTAAGATAATCATAATCTCAAGTTTTCTATTAAAAGGGAAATATTATGAAGGAAAAATGCCCAAACATTTATTCAGACATTAATGCAACCTTCGAAAATATGTTAAGAAAATGAAAATTGACCTCCTTGCGAGTTTCTTCCCCCAACCTCAGCACTATCAAAGAATTTAATTTGAAGTTAGAAGAATTTCTCATACAATTTGTTAACTTCTAAAAAAAGCTTAGTAATTCTCTTTTGTCTTGTACTATAATTCCCATTGAAAAGGACTTTGTACTCAATTTCCTCAACATGATCCGTTATAGACACGACGAATATTCACCACTGGTAGCCTATAACACCCACACTTTTTTTAGCCTGAATTTCGACAAAAAATAAAAAACCAAGCCCATATAAGAATGGAGTATATAAATCTGGTACCTGCAAATAATGAGCATGATCATAATAAGAGTAAAATAATACTAACTCACAGCGAAACAAAATAAGAAAACAAATACCGACTAAGGCGACTACCTTAAAGCATACCACCATATTGATATTGAGCATGAGAGAACAAGAAACGAAACCAAACATTTGCTATGACCTGCCTTCCCAGAGCTAAACCTGAGAGTTATAAAGAGAAGAGGGGTAAGAACTACAAGTTCACGTGAATAGAAAACGTACAGCACTGTCTATAATTCAAAAATGTATCCTGTTTGGTCACAACCAAAACATATGTCAAAAAAGGTAGTAATTCTAAGTAACCTCATAAAGATCTATGCACATTGACTAACTACTACACCCGATGTAGCGTCCCAAACACGATGATATCTAAATACTCAAATAGAATTTTCACGCCTAAATATGGCCTTTAAACCACCATTCAACCAGTTACCAAAAAATAAATGGTGGGCTCTCAACTGCTAACTATTCCATAAGGAGGTTAATTATTTCTATATAGCCACTTAAGACCTATCTAAAAAAGATAATTGTGGATCCTTTTGATCACTTAAGACCAAATTACTAATATAAGATAAGGGTGGATCCTTTCAATTACTTAAGACCCAAGGCAGACCTGTTAATCACTTAATGCCTTATTCGGTGGTTTATTCTACACTAATATAAATTAAAGGACACTAGCTATAAGTCCTACTAATTTAATGCTACGATCTTTACCGCCATTCCCCTCATATGGCCATTACCGCCATTCCCCTCATATGGCCAGAAATATTAAGTAGTCACTAATTACCTACAGAATAGGTAGACGACATCTCATTATTTATGATCTTCCTCCGGCGGACCCCCATGTAACTATCTAACTGGCCTTATTAGATAATCCCTTAGCTACTTACTACTTCTCACACGATAGGCAGACACATGGTAGCTCCAGAGCAGTCATTTAATACCTAATCCCAAGGCAGAATCTCACCTAGTCACATAATACCTAGAGGAAGCAGACTAATGTTGGGATTCTTTATAGACAATCTTGATGAAAATTTCGATCCTTTATCCCTTTTTGATGTTCTATTTACTAGGTTAGAATTTTCAAGGAAAATTATAAACGGTGTCCCTTTATATTAAGCGAGTTGTTAAAAAAATAAAATAAATTGGGATGGCTTAATAAACTAAGTCCAAGATTTTATAAGGGTAACCCGAAAAGTGATAATCATGTGTCCTATGCCATACATTCCCACTTATCGATTCACACACTTTAAGTCAGCTCCACACTAGAAAAACACAGTAAGTCACAAGAAAATCACTAGAAAACATAGAATAACAAAAGAACCCCAGAGAATCACTGAAACACCAAGAATCACTGAGATCCATCCAATCAAAGAAATCATTTAATATCACAAATAATCATATAGGATCACTGCAACATTTAGAATCACTGAGATTCATAGCTTCAATTCGACGGATCTGGGATTAAATAATATGGTTTACCGCCATGTCCTATACTACGGGGTATACGACGTTATTCGATCATTAACACGCCATCTCGAAGAGTTAAAATGTTATACTTTTTATCTAAAATCATACTTTTAAGAAAATAGTTTGGAAAACATACTTTATTGGAAAATCTTTAAAAATCACATAGTTCGAAAATCCTTGTTTAAATAATGTTATTAATAATTCAGATAATCTGGTTAAAATAATTATTTTCAAAACCAAACTTTCTTATTCAAAACATTTCAAAAAAATTTATAAAAGTCATGCACGTGTCATTGAAACACCAAATTCAAAATGAAAGCATCATCTGCAACGACACAAAATAACAAATCCAAGGTACAAATTTGCTCATAATATAGGTTTGTCCAAATAGGAACAAAGCCTATCAAAATCCACTTTAAACCCATCAAAGCGATAAGAAAAAATCATTTAGATTCACATAGAGCTATTGCCAACTTTTCCTCTTGGTATAGTAGTATAGAAGTACAAATTCGAACAAGTTAACCTCAAAATTAAAGAAAACTCATAACATGAAACTTGTAGAATATGTTATAAGCTTTCCAGAACTTCCAAGATAATTGAATTGCAATCAGAAACAAAAAAGTTACGCTAAATCTCATTTTAGATTAATTAAATATAGCTACTATCGATTTCACTCAGGGGACAGCAATACAAAAGTGAAAATTAGAACAAGTTATCATCAAAATCATGAAAAACTACAAACATCAAACTTGTAGAATATGTTCAGAGCTTTCAACAACATCCAAGATAATCAAATTCCAACAAGAAATGAGAAAGATATGCTAAATATTGTTTTAGATTCAACAAATATAGATACTATCGATTTCACCATCGAAACAGTAATACAAAAGTGAAAATTCGAACACGCTATCATGAATATTATGAAAAACTCAAAACATGAAACTTTAGAATATTCTAAGCTTTCCAAAACATCCAAGATAATCGAATTTCAATAAGAAGTGAGAATGATATGCTAAGTCTCATTTCAGATTCAATAAATATAGCTGCTATCAATTTCAGCCTTGGGAAAGTAATACAAAAGTGCAAATTTGAACAAGCTATCATCATAATCATGAAAAACTCAAAATATGAAACTTTTAGAATATGTTTTGAAATTTCTATAACATGCAAGATAATCAAATTCCGAAAAGAAATGAGAAAGATACGTTAAGTCTCATTTCAAATTCAATAAATATTTGCAACTTAAAAATAAGTAGAAATAAACTTATGTGCCAAATACGTAGAAATAAACTTATGTAACTTGCAAATTTTTGGTAAACAATTTCACAAAAAAAGCTACTGGGTCAAGTTAGAAGAGAGTGAGAGACCTCACCTTTGATTTGCAGCAAGGATTTACAAGAAGAAAATTCAAATTTGATCAAGGGTGGAGCTTTTATTGGATTATTGTTGAGCTTGACAACCTATTGTAGGTTAGCTCTAGGGTTTTAATTCTTCTTAGATTTTGCGTATACAATTAGAGAATTGAATTTTCTAGAAAAAATGGCCATGGAACTTACAGTAAGAAGGAGATGTGTTTCCTCTTTCTAAGAAAAGGGAAAATACATTGTTTCCTTCTTTCTAGATAATTCTCCACTACTCCTTACCACTAATTAGGCCCATTAGACCATAATTATGCCATTACCGCCTTAAATTAAGCCCTAATCATGTAATTAGAGCCTTGTGGCCAATTAGCACTAGCTTATGCACATTTCCCTTTTAAAATCCAATATATTTATAAGTTAAAGCTTATAAAATTTATAAAAATCCTTTAAAAAAATATGAAATATGTATTTCAACATATTTTTGACCACTTTAACATTATTTTTACTTTATTTACACAAAGTTAACATTTTACATAAAAATGAACAGTTTGAACTAAATTTACACAAAATGGACATTATTAAGAATTTAATTGTTTCAAACACACAATCTTACCCCAATTAAATTCTTAAGCTCAAAAGTATCATTATTATTCCCAAATTATCCACAACACATGAATTGTAAACACTGTTTTAATTTGTTTTAAAGCTTTTTAGCACTTAAAAATCATAATACGCAACAATTTTACATTTCCCCTAAATATAGACATTTTAACATAACTCGTATAAAATTTTACATAACACATGTATTAAATACTTTACTATCCAAATTAAAGTACAAAAATCACCCAACATGCACAAAATTCACAATTGCTACGTTATATTAACGTTTTCAACAAAAGTTTGCCTTTTAACATTTTACATGTACAAATTTCTCAAAATTCAGATAATATACAAAACTTGACATTAAATTCATAAAACCATATTTGATTTTAAACACAAATTTACAAAGGTATATTTTAAATGAACTTAGCTCCAATAATTTCTCTCGATATAACATTTAACCATTTTATTTTTCTATATTGCAACCATTGTTAACACTTATTAATATTACAAAGTTTCCAAAATATTTATTTCATACCTAAGATTTCCATTTCAACAGTTGATCCACAATATACATTTATTTACAACAATCCTTAATTTAATCTTTTTTCAAATGGTTAAATTTCATAACTAAACCTCAAAACAAGTTCTTAATTGTTGACACGAATAATTAAGTCAAATTATCAATTTAATGATATGTTCAACTTAATTATCACCCAAGAATTTATATTTTAATGGTTATATATATATATATAACAGTTGATCGACAAAAAATCGGATTGTTATAGACTTCATCCCTTACAAAAATTGCGTCCTCGCAATTTCCTTAGAGATAAGTCATGTACAACCTAACCCATAACATCAATACATAGAATAAACAATGAAGGAGATGAGCTTAAATTTGGAATTTCTCATTTCAAAGCTCGGAAGAGTGGGAAAAAAATCAGAATTTGACACACTCGATAGACGGGTGAGTAGATACAAGCCCAAACGATGATAAGGAAAGAGCACCAAATTTTCTTCGAAGGTGTTTATTCTTTGAAGAAAAAAACTGAGGTATGCACCAAAGATCATCATGCAAATCAAATCATATGCACAACAACGAACACAATCACCGAATGGAAATATAGCAAACCCTTCCTTATAATAATTTATCCCAACAACTTATTTACTAAGGTAGAAGGTTTAGCTTACACTAATAGCCACATATTTTTTAAACTTCTTTTCTTAATCACCGCATAGCTCATATAATTTTGTAAATTACAAATACTCAGCTTTTACCAAACACAAATTTTTACTCTAAATATCAAATCACTCATCCATCATAATTTATCAATTAACTTGGCTGCGAAGTCGACACCAAATCGTTATCGCCTCGCCATCTATATATTATTTCCAACAATGCAGTGGTTTAATAAAATCTCGAAGAATATTCTCCATTATTATATTCAAAAATTCCAATTTGAACTTTTACAAAATAACATGTCCAATTATATTGTATAAGTGTTTAAGAAATTCTAATCGATTGCATTGATCAGAGTATCGATCAGAACTCCTTGAATACTCAACGGACAACTCAACACGGAAGATAATCATCAAATCTGTAACTCGTGTATGGTTGCTCCTATTAATTAAATTATCATCACCAATATTTAAAAACTAAAGCAACCCAACATTACAATTCACAAATTGTTTATTAGGTTAATATTCCAAGACAAATAACTTCAAAACATCCATTTAATCATCAGTATTAATTACCAACCTTTAATTGCTATTTTAAATCCGTTAAATTCATGCACAGCCGAAATAGTTCATTTGTTTCCGCTGCGAACTCTGAATTGATATCAGAACCACATTCCTCATCCTACACGAGTTTCACTTATAAAATCATGGACTTAATTTATTAATCCATCCCAATTAAATTTATTCTTCTAACAACTCACCTAATATAAAGGGATATAGTTTATGATTTTCCTTCAAAATTCTAGACCCAGTAAATAGAACATCAAAAAGGGATAAAGGATCGAAATTCTCATCAAGATTGGCCATAAAGAATAGGATACCACATAAGGAGAACTACAAAATTAAATATGTTCTCAAACGTACCCGAAAAGCTTGGGCTTAAGCTCAACCCGCCTAAAAAGAATCAAGAGAAGGGATAACGACGAGTGTGATAAAGTAGACACAAGTGTTATCCTTCTGCGTTGTAACACATGTATTATTCTTGTTCAGTTCTGTGTTTATTGTATTTTGTTCTGGACCTTCACTCATATACTAACTGTAAACGATGTCTATCCTTATGTGGCCACTGCTAGTACCCCAACACCCTAGTTTTATGGCTAGCTAACCTCTTGACTGTCGCACACAACAACCAACCCAAATGGGATGTGTAAGGGTAAGAGTCAATGCATGTCCACTGATCATAAGGCGAGAACCCCCTATCACTTTGATCACACAACAAACAAGGGTTGGTTAGAGGCTACCATCTGTAATTCTATATTAGACGAGTATGGAATACGTCGAGTAAGTGTATAAATTATTCAATTCTTATTCCTAGTGGATCGACGTACTCTATACTTCTAATATAGAATCAGAATGACTAAAGATCATAATCAGAACGAGTCACAATACATCACAGATATAGATCATAGAACAAAATACATATAAATACAACCACAAGTAAGACTGATACATGAGCTAGAGATACGAATGGCTATACAAGTAAACCATTTACTTATACAATACGATCAAATGAAAGGATACACAAAAGACTCAAACACACGAATACACAACCGAAAAACAACTTCAGGTGAGATAGTCCAAGGATGATGCTTCTAAGCATACGATAAAAGATCTTAACTGCAACACGGTCTGACCCGAGGAACGCACACTGGTTAATCTAACCAGAATCAGAGAATCAGTACAATGTGATAAGGGATAGATCTCTAAGGAAAACATTCCTTTAGGCTGTAATGGAATGAGGTATCATAGTTTACCACAAGGTTTAATACTACAAAACGATTTAAAAGTATCTTTGAAATCCATAAGATGAAACCACAAGATCTCATAAATCACATATTCGCGGAAATTACTAAATCATGGATTAATAGAATCGCGGAGAAGCAACAATAATTTAAAACCACTAATTAATGAAATCACCGATATTAATAATTGCTAGGTGAAATCAATAATAAACACAGAAACATAAAATATGGATCCATCACAGAGTGGCAAGCTAAGCTATGCTTGCACGTGTTGTCACACAGGATGGCTTAAATCCATAACTAGTACTATGTCACACAAAAGGGTACCCGGATGACCCGGAGGTCCACAGAGTTCACAAAGGATTGGCAGTAAGGTCCACAGAAAATTCATACAGAATTGACTAGAAGATCAAGTACTAGCGGTCACATAGGAATGTGTCACAAACCCTCAGATAGTAACCCGGAAAGCGGTAATCGTGTGTCCTATACCACACATTCCCACTTATCAGTTCATACACTTTAAGTCAGCTCCACACTAGAAAAACACAGTAAGTCACAAGAAAATCAATAGAAAACATAAAATAACACAAAGAACCTCAGGGATCACTGAAACACTGAGAGTCACTGAGATTCGTCCGATCATAGAAATAAATTAATATCACAAAGAATCACAGAGTATCATTGTAACATTGAGAATCACCGAGATTCATAGCTTCGATTAAACGGATCCGGGATTGAATAATATGGTTTATTGCCACGTCCCATACCGCGGGGTATACAACATTATTTGATCACAAACGCGCCATCTCGAAGTGTGCAAATGTGTATGCTTTTTATTTAAAATCGTACATTTAAGAAAATAGTTTGGGAAACATACTTTATCAAAAAATCTTTATTAATCACATGGTTTGAAAATGCATGTTTAGATAATATTATTAATAAAATTCATACAACCTGATTTAAATAATTGTTCCTAAAACCAAACTTCCTTATGTAAAAAATTTTGAAAATAATTTATTAAAGCCGTGCACATGTCATTGAAACACAAAATTCAACACGAAAGCATCATCTACAACAACACAAAATTGCAAATCTGAGGTACAAATTTGCATACAATATAGATTTACCCAAATAGGATCAAAGCCTATCAAAATCCACTTTAAAATCACCAAAGCAACAAGAAAAGTCATTAAAATTCACAAAGAGCTATACTTTTGCTCCCGGGGCAGTAGTATAAAACTACAAATTTGAATAAGTTAACCTTAAAATCAAAGAAAATTAGAAACATAAAACTTGTAGAATATGTTCTGTGCTTTCCAAAACATTCCAGATAATTGAATTCCGATTAGAAAGGAGAAAGATGTGCTAAATCCCGTTTTGAATTCAATAAATTTAACTACCGTCTATTTCACTCTCGGGACAGTAATACAAATGTGCAAATTAGAACAAGCTATCATCAAAATCATAAAAAACTTAAAACACGAAAATTGTAGAATATGTTCAGAGCTTTCCAGAACATCCAAGATAATCGAATACCAATAAGAAACGAGAAATGTACGCTAAATCTTGCTTCAGATTCAATAAATGTAGATAGTGTCGATTTCACTATCGGGATGGTAATACAAAAGTGAAAATTCGAACAAGCTATCATAAAAATCATGAAAAACTCAAAACATAAAACTGTAGAATATATTCTGAGCTTTCCAGAACATCCAAGATAATCGAATTCCAATAAGAAACGAGAAAGATACAATAAATCTTGTTTCAGATTCAATAGATATAGCTACTGTCAATTTCACTCTTGGGATAGTAATACAAAAGTGCAAATTCGAACACGCTATCATCAGAATCATGAAAAACTCAAAAAAGAAACTTGTAGAGTATGTTCCGGGCTTTCCAGAACATCAAAATAATCGAATTCCGATAAGATACGCTAAATCTACTTTGAGATTCAATAAATATAGCTACTATCGATTTTACTCTCGGGACAGCAATACAAAATTGCAAGTTTAAACAAGCTATCATCAAAATCATGAAAAACTCAAAATATGAAACTTGTAGAACATGTTCTGAATTTTCCAAAACTTCCAAGATAATAAAATTCCAAAAAGAAACGAGAAAGATATGCTAAATATCGTTTCAGATTCAATAAATATTTGCAACTTAGAAACATGTAGAAATAAACTTATGTAACTTGCAAATTTTTGGCAAACAATTTCAAATAAAAGCTACCGAATCAAGTTAGAAGAGTGAGGGAACCATCACCTTTGATTTGCAGCAAGATTTGCAAGAAGAGACTTCAAGTTTGATTAAGGATGGAGCCTTATTTTTTTGGTTTACTGTTGACCTTGATAACCTGCTGTAGTTTAGCTTCTAGGGTTTTCATTCTTCTTAGATTTTGTGTATAGAGTTGGAGAATTGAGTTTTCTAGGAATGGCCATGGAAACTTACAGTAAGAAGGAGATGTGTTTCCTCTTTTTGAGAAAGGAAAAAATGCATTGTTTTCTTCTTTCCAGATAATTCTCCACTTCTCCTTACCACTAGTTAGGCCACTTAGGCCATAATTATGCCATTACCCCTTTAGATTAAACCCTAGTCATGTAATTAGAGCCTTATGGCCAATTAACACTAGTTTATGCACATTTTCCTTTTAAAATCCACTATATTTATAAGTTTAAAGCTTATAAAATTTAAGCAAATCCTTTTAAAAAAAATATGAAATATGTATTTCAACATATTTTTAACCATTTTTTACATTATTTTTTACTTTATTTACAAAAAATTTACATTTTACATAAAAATGAACATTTTGAACTAAATTTACAAAAGATGGACATTGTTAAGAATTTAATTGTTTCAAACACACAATCTTACCCCAATTAAATTCTTAAGCTCAAAAGTTTGATTATTATTCCCGATTTATACACAACATATAAATTGTAAACACTACTTTTAAAATGTTTGAAAGCTTTTTAACACTTAAAATTCACAATACACACCAATTTTACATTTTCCCAAAATATAGACATTTTAACATAACTCGTATAAAATTTAACATAACACATGAATTAACTACTTTACTATCCAAATTTTAGTACATAAATCACCAAACACGCACAAAATTCACGTTTGCTACATTTTATTAACATTTTCAACAATGCCTTTTAACATTTTACGTGTGCAAATTTCTCAAAATTCACATAATACAAAAAAGTTGACATCAAATTCATAAAACTATATTTGCATTTAAACACAAATTTCCAAAGATATATTTTAAACGAACTTAGCTCCAATACTTTCTCTCGATATAACATTTAACCCTTTTACTTCTCTATATTACAACATTTGTTAACACTTATTAATATTATAAAGTTGCTAATATATATATATATATATATATATATATTTCACATCCATGATTTCCATTTCAACAATTGATCCACGATTTATATTTATTTACACCAACCCTCAATTTAATCATCTTTCAAATGGTTAAATTTAACAAATAAACCCCGAAACAAGTTCTTAATTGTTGACATGAATAATTAAGTCAAATAATCAATTTAATGATATGTTCAACTTAACTATCACCAAAATATTTGTATTTTAATGGTTATTTATATAGCAGTTAATCAACAAAACTCGGGTTGTTACATAAACAATAACGAAAACATGATGCAAACATCCTAAAATATGCTCGCAATTCTATATGAATGCAAATTTTTGAAAACATTTTTCATCCATAACACTCAAATGACTACAAATAAAAGTGTGAAGCAACTAATTTTATGTCCAGACCCTGCCATCCAATACAGTAACGCATCCAAACCGTTTCATATTAGGTTCTCCTAATCCGGAAAAAAGACATCAAGACACGGTCTAAAAAGTAAAACGGGTTAATTAATAACCCGCGCACATCATCGACAAGGTAGGGAAATAATGTTTCCACAACTAATCCATCCTTTTCCTTGTTACCGTTAACGTCTTTTCGCATCGTCATTCCTAATGCACCGCTAAAACTCGTAAACAAACCATCCACAATCTTCCTTATGCTTCACATATGATTATAAAAATTGAAATTTTATATAAAAGTAATTTTCTGCTTTAAAATTCTTATATAAAATTTTGAAATCCATCTTGATACCATTCTACTTCCTTTATCAGATTTTTCCTAAAAATAGAATTTTGGTAACACACGCTTTAGTATATTTAAACCATCTATTTTATACAAAACAAATGTTTAAACATATGTAAACTACCATACCTAAATCTATGTTTTTACATAAATCTTATTGAAAGAATATAAATTAGAGAAATATAAAATTTAAAAGGATTCTCTCACCTTTTTTTCAAATAGCATTTATAAAAGTTTCAAAAATATATTTCGTGGAAATTTAAAGGATTCAAGTCACATGTTAGGGTCGAAGGAAGTCGGTTGTGCAAATGTGTGAAAATTGAAACCACAAACAAAACAAAAATAAATTTTAGCTTAAAAGGAACAGGCGACAAATAATTAATATAACCATAACGAAACAACGCAAAAACCTATCTTTTGCTAAAATTTATCTACTACAGAATTCTATATTTTCCTTCTCTAGATAATCGTTAGTTAGATAAGAAAATGAGATTTCATTTCTAATTCAAATATAGCGTAGCATTGAAGACAAACACACATGAAATCTTATTACGTCATCATGTGATTTACAGGAACAACAACACTAATAGTTACAAGCACGAACTACCACGAGCCAAGAAACAAATGCTGAAAAGGGAAAGAACAAAGACAACAATAAGAAAACAACACCAAAACTTCAAAACTCTAAAACATTGCCCATAAACAATAGGACGTCTTACTCCGCGGTTGGAGCTAAAACCGTTTCCTTAACCTTCGACTAGTCATATCGTGTTAGCAAAATGTTTAATCTCGTGTTGCAGGCACTGTTGGTGTTGTTGGAGGTTTCCACATTATCATCTCTTCTAAAAGAGAGTCAGCAATGATAAAAGGAACCTACCTCAAAACTGCTTTTCATGGATATTCACCTTTCATTATCTAAATACAAAATGGATACATGAAAATATAGCAAGCAACTCTACGGAACATCACACAAGGACATCAAGCTGAATAAAATATGATGCATACTAAATGATGGTTATGTCACTAATCTAAGAAAAGATTGATTCCCACATCATGAGAAAAATCTAATCGTAACTTTCCAATTGCAGAATAATGTGCTAAATGAATAACACGTCAACATGGGCATTTCGAACCTAAATTTCCGAACTAAAAAACCGACATTAAGAAAAAGAGAGATCTACGGTAAAAATCTCCAAAGACGGTCAAACAAAACATCCTTTAAGTCCGCATACAACACGGATGCCTCTAAAAACTCATTGAGGTCTTCCTTCAAAAGACCATCCAAAAACAACATAACCTTCACCTCCGATAGGACGATTGCCTTCGTAAAAAACCTATTCCAACAAGATATGGTAAAGGAAGATGCAGCACAAACAATGACCCTACATGAAATTTTTTGAAGCAAACGACAGGTACAAGTCTAACTGCTATGACTAATTCTCTTTTCCCAAAAGCGATGAAACCTTATTATCAATCCAATCCCACCAAATGATCTCCCTCCCTAAGAATGAGATTTAAATGGCATGAGAAAGATCGGGTAGTGCAGGTAGGTATCATGGGCTAAGAAATGATTGGGTTTTGTACTAGTGGAGAGATCTAATGCACGAACTAGCATGGAAAAGTAGGAGATGTGGCAACAACAAAGAAAGAGCAAAAGAATATCGTTCGACTAGATGATGAAGGTGGGATGAAAGAAAGAAGTTCACAGAGGGAAATTTCAGACTCAACTTTTACGGCTGAATCCTAGGTTCAAGCTATTCCAAAACTCACTAACTAGTTGACCACTCTAGGTATAACACTAAACGGTCGGTTATTAAACAGCCTTTGGAAAATGGTTGAACCTTAACCCTAAAGGGGTCAGATCAAAATATTAATTGCCTGGTGTCATCTTTTAAGATTTGACGCAAATACGAAAAATACTTGTGCTCATCATGGCGGTATCATAGATCGCAGTCAAACTCCGAACCATCTCCAAAGATTTAAAGTAGTCACAATGAAAGGCTGCGACCAACCAACAATGAATTTTCAAAAAGAAAACTCAGCTAGAAATCTAAAATAAATATAACTAATTTTCCCCTTACCTAGCTGACAAACAACCCAATCGATTTACAAAATCAAATACCCTAAGTTGAATAAAAAAATTCCTTTGTCTCTTCCAAGAGAAAATTTTGGAAACTTTTTGATATTATTACTTTAATTGAGAGTCTCACAATATAAATATACATTAAAAAATTTATTCTAGTTTATTCTACTAATTGGAATGACCTTTCCATGTATTTGATTGTCGAGATTATAAATCTCTAAAAAGGGTATTTGTCATAATTTCAATAAATCATCCAAAGTATTCAAAAAAAGGAATATTAGAAATCAAAAGGAGTGAGTAATTATAGTTTCTGAATTTTGAGGCTTAATCCTTGTCATTTTAAATTCCTCTTTTACCAAGATGAATTGTTTACTAAAATTACCAAAAACCTAATGATCCAAAATATGGTTAGATTTAAATTTCAAAGATTATATTTTGTTTTACTCAAATCTTTATTTATAAAACAATTTCTCGAAAACCATTATTCAAATTTCAAAAAACCCTTTTTAATTTCAAAAACAGTTTTGAAAGCTGAAATATCACCGAGCATTGGACTAAGGATTCAAATGATTAATTCTATTAAAAAATTATCCGGATTTACGAATGAATTGTTGGATCTAGATTAACCCTAGAGGGGGTGAATAGGGTTTATCACAGTTTTTCGCTGAATTAAAATTCTAACAGGATATAAATAATAAACAGATCACATAATGCAGCAGAAATAAAAAGCAAAAAGGAAATAACACACAGAGATACCTAGCTTCGACAAAACCCTGCCTACTGCTGTAATCACAGATCCCGCTTATAGACACTATAAACTCGCACTCCCCGCTTCTGTACTAACCTACGCTCAAAACCCTAGACTGACCGATATCCTCTCGACCATATTTTCCCGAATTACAAACCCGTAATCCGTAACCCTAGTTTTTTTATAGACTCTAGTAAACTGCTAGAATTTTACAGACTCTAGAACTAATGGAATGATTACAGATGGAATTAGAAAACAAAAAAAAAATAAAAATAAAACAAAGAAACCGTTTTCTCAAATTAAAAACCAACTAAGCCCTTCTAAATTAAAATGGTCGGCCCATTTGTTTTAGATCCATCCTCATTTTCATTTAGTCCGATCCCTCTTTTGTTCTCTGGAGAAAAAAATATGGCGGCTGTGATTGCTAGGGTTTCTGAGATTCAGCCCAAAATCGAAACGACTGCTTGAAGTTTGGATTATCTCTGAAGCTCGAAACTGTGTTGCTTGATACTTCGATTTGGAGTTTGCTCTCTTTCTCGATCGAAACTATGAGTTTTCTGAACTATATTACTTTGAATAACTCTTGAATTGATTTGTAGTTTTTCGATCAATAACGCCAGTGATGATTGGTGAATAAATAGGGTAATTCGAAACCCTAACACACTCTGATTTCTCTAATAATGATTTGGTTTGATTTGTCCCTAATTTGCGTTTTCCTCTTTTGAATTCTCAGCTGAAATTGACTCTTTAATTTGAAATCTTGGCATTGAAAAACTTGCATGATTTATTGATGACTCGTCCCTTGTGAATTTTGATTACTTGCCTTGTTTGATTTTGTGAGATTGAAACTCTCTGGAAAAAAAACTTTGCTAATTTATTTAATTGGATTCCTCTTTTGAAAAATCTCGGCTTTGATATTCCTAAACTGCTTTCATATTTTAAAACAATTTAAAAAATTTCCGAGGATGACATGAATGAATTTTGGAAATGAAATAAGGGTTTTTCCCTTTTTTACTAATGCCTTGATTTCAATCTGCTCTAATTTCGAAAACAAACATGCCTTGAATTTCACTGCAATTCAAATCACCTTGCCTAATATGTTGTGCACCATTCTGGAAACAAAGATAATCACTTACCTATTTTAATTCATACTGATTTTACCATTTCTGGAAACATAAACTCTTGCCTTATCTCGTGATATCATGCACCATTGTATATGCTTGACATTTAGTTTTCTATTGAGCTGCTTGCATTCAAAACAAATCTACACCTTTTTTATGTACTTGCTCCTTGAAAAATCTCCATGTATACACCTTTCTTATTGAACCATGGCTCGACAATTTCTGTTTCATTATGACTTGTGCTGCATGTGTACACATGCTGCTGCTATGCATTCATCACCATTGTGTATTATTGTATTTGTTCACCACTGTACTTGAAATTAAACCTGAAACAGAATGTATTTGTGATGCTCGACAATTTGTGTCATTTTTACATGTGCATGCTGGTTTGACCTTATTCTTGATCATGCCTTTACTATGTACACAGTTGCTTATCCATGTTGTAAGCTAAAAAGATCTTGCACACTTGAAATTGCTGTCCCAACCATTTATGTTGCTCGGCCCATGTTGTTAATACTTGAGATCACCCATTGTGTATATATTTGCTTTGTTGAAACTTCATGTGTTCATCCCTTGAGTGCATAGCATAAATGAAGTTGTGTACACATCAGCTCGCTTCTTGACTTGCTTAAATATGTTGCTGACCACATATGTGAACATGATTGCACCATGCTTTAGTTTTGCCCCCATGTGCACCAATGCACATTAATGTACACAAATGTTGTGTATCCATGAAATCTGGACCATGTTGTTTGCCACTGGCCTTGACACTTTCATGTCCCCTTGCTGTTTCCATCCCATGTGTATTGATCATTGCTGTTGTGTGTGTGTGTGTGTGTGTGTGTGTGTGTGTGTATTCACCACTCTTTGGGTGTATTTTTGAGCTGAACTATTGTAAACTTGCTTAACCTTGTGCACACTTGAGATATGTTGACATGCTTGCTCATGCTGTTATGATCTATGTAGTTCTGAATTTGTGCACAGTTGCACATGTTGTACCATCCATGCTCATGCACCCTGATTATGTACTTGTTGCTTTTGAATGTTGTATGTATCACTAATGTATTCATGTCTCGGCCAATTTCCTTGCTGGTTTGACTTGAATTTGCATGGCTCGACATATGAGCTTGTATATTGCCACTATCCATTTTTGGTTGGCCATTGATTTTTTTTTTTTTGAAGATTGGTTAAATTTTATAGATGGATTGGGCCAAGACAGCCCAAGCCCACAGCAAAATAGGATACAACGGATCTATAAAAGAGGCAATACATGATACCGTACAAATATGGAAGGTGAGCAAATGATTGCTTGCGACAGTCAACATTTAATACCATAAACACGTATTGAAAACTTCTCTCTCCGAAGAACTCCCCCTAATTAGAAATTAGGGTAAATCATGGCGGCTGAAAACATCAACTCTCGAAGGTGCGATATCCTTCCTGGCCACTTCTGGTGAGCTTCGACCTTTTTATCCTCTGAATTAGTATGTTTACGTCTGAGTGTATGAGGTTACTGATCAGTTTGCCATCTCTTTTCTTGTTCTCAAACACGCGCCGATTTCTCTGCTTCCATATGTGATGTACTGTAGCTGTCAGTGTTATATGGAGCATTTGCAGTCGCAGTGGCGAACCAGTCTGCGATCTCAGGTGAATTATCTCCTCCTCAAGATTACTAGCGAAACTACTTTTGTTTTGGTTTCTTGTTATGGACATGATTTCTGAGCTGATCTTACATTCAAAAAATAAATGTTCTTGAGATTCATGTGCTACATTGCATAATGTACAGGTCGGATCGACTTGTATAGACCATTTCAGTAGTCTGTCTGAGGTAGGGAGTCGACCTGTAGTAGCTTTATAGGTCGTGAATGCCATTTTTGGGCAGTTTGCCTTGCTCCACACTATGTCTGCCCAATCTTTAATTGCATGCTTTGTTCTGACGTAGTCCCATGCCGTCGAAGTCGAAAATAAGCCATTAGGAGAGTCAGACCAGACCCAAATGTCTTTGTTGAGATGAGCTACTATGTTAATTTGTTGGATTTCTGGTTGCAGAGCCTGCATGCAACCGAGATTTGTGGTGTTCCGCCTACCATTCGTTATGATTTTGTCCACACTTGAGTCATAACCCCCCACTGCCGTTAGCGAGTCCCATCCTAGGAATCTGATCAGTGACTGGCCCAGGAACCAGGGATCCTTCCATATACTGGTGGATTTACCGTCTGCAAACTCACGATGGATTAGCTGTTTTAAAGAATCCCTTGTCGCCATAATGTGGTTCCAAATCATAGACGAGTTGTTGTCACTTTTCATTATCCAGAAATTAGTTTTGATATAGCGGTTTCTCATTCAAGTAGCCCATAAAGAATCAACTAGAATGGTTGGCCATTGATGTTGAGCTACCTATATGTCTGCATTTCTGTTGCACTGTCCATTTGAGTGTGCACTGAGTCGAGATGGTCTATGTGGATGCTCCTTAGTTGCACACTGGATTGGCGAAGCAGCGCACACGTATATATATATATATATATATATATATATATATATACACACACACACACACACACATGTATATATGCAGCCATCCAGACAAGTTTTCTGTCCCTATAAAATATATGTATATAGTCTACCTTGTGATATTTACAGTGTATCACTGTGAATATCACAAGCTATCTAGACACAGTCGGATGGATATGAAAATCAGATTGAGTCATGAAAAATGATGAGAAACACACCCGAAAAATGATGAGAAACACACCTGAAAAATGATGACAAACAAAAATCATATAATTGTGTATACAACACCGTTATATACAACAATCTCCCCCTTTTGACGATGACAAACAAATATTAAGATTTTGAATCCAATAAATGTGTTTAACAGTGAAGAACTAAACAAGAACAGAACTCCCCTATTTGAATGCTCCCCCTACAACAGAAACTCCCCCTATAACTGTGTATGAGCGAAATGAATGAATTATATAAAATATTCACTCATAAATCAAAATCTCAACCCATTCTCCCACTTTTGTTATCATCAAAAGGATATATAATTTAAAATATATATGAAAAAAAAATGACTAAAAATATTATTTCAGCTTAATAGGAAGAACGGTCATCATAAATCTCAATCAGTCAAGCAAAAATCATAATAAGCTGAGAACTAGTGGCATATTTCACATTGTAGAGAATGATGGAATTACGATGAATTTTATAAAAATGGAGAGAGTTAAAAAAAAACGAGTTCCAATTATTTTCCAAAAGAATTTTATAAAAATGAGGCACAAAAACAGTGATGGATTTGGACTATAGTTAATAATTCAATTTAACTAACAAAATCGAATAATCTCAAATCCCAATACCCATTAATCAACAAATCATAATACGTCATAAGATTTCAATACATTTCACAAATTAGAAAGATGGATTGATAGGCTGGTTTTCACATACCAAGGAGAGTTTCAAATTAATTTCTATTTATAGCACAGTTTTTCTTTTTCTTTTATTTAAGAGCACACTGACCACGCATAACTAGAGCTTGGATTTTTAAATAAGGTCAGTCGCAGCTTAAATCATAAGTTGTCTCATAACCATGCATAACCAGAGCTTAGATTTTTTTAAATGAGGTTAGAGATACACTTATGTATTAATAATATATTTTATTATTCTCATCTTTAAATAGAAAAACTCCTCGGTATATACAACCAATATGAATGATAAAAATGTGGTAGGTACAAAAATGGACTATGAAAAAAAATTCTAAATTAATTATATTATGAAATATGCTCGACTGTACCGGGATCATTGAAAATTTTCAATTATCACTAATTCTGAATAATAACATAGTCCAATTCCTATCACAAATAATTCCACTGTTTATTCAAAAAGACTTTTAAAAAATATTAAATCTCCATATTTATATAAAATCATAATGGATGATAGAATAGTGGAAGATAAAGAAGATGGTCGTGAAATAATCGCCAATTCAAAGATATTATAATATATGTTCAACCATCATGAAAATATAAATAAAATCTCCTCTTGTTGTGAAATATACTGCAGTCATAATTCATCACAATTTCAAAATCTATTAATAATTTTGATGAATTATAAATACAGTTCAATTTGGATATTTATTTCAATTTCTGAATGAATAATCAATAAATAATTTAAAATTGTAAAACAATTACAAAAGGAATATGAAAAACTATACAAGCCAAGAGGGATTAAAAATATATATACAGCAAAAAATATGCAGCACTTCTAAACTAATACCACTTGAAGTCTCTAATCATGATAATTTTGACATGATACTAAACAAGAATACCATAGACAAAAGAATTATTAAGTACAAAGCCCAAGCAGACAAGATAACAGATTATGCACATGTGTCAGAGCAGCACAGAAAATCAGATTCAAATTAGACTTGTCAAGATGACGGTCACATAAGATGATTCATGATCAAATGAATAAAAATATCGTTTATTTGAAATCATTTGAGAAATATGAAACTCTCAAGATTCAGTGAATCAGTCACTCCAGAATGTAAATTTTAGATTCAAGATATGTGTGTGATTCAATAAATCAATAACTTCAAATGATTTTAAACAAACATATATTCAAATCAAATAATCATGAAATAACAGTGAGATTTAAGACCAGATATTCAAAGAATTTTCAAAAATATCTTTGACAAGTATAAGAGAAATTTCAAATCATTTACATCAAATTTGAGAGGTATTCATGATCCAGAAAATTAAAAAATAATTTATTTGAAATCACTTGAATCAATGTCAAGTTCAAGATATAATGAATCATTCACACAAGATGATTATTTCAGGATTAAGAGGTGTGTGGTATTCAAAATATCAATAATTTCAAATGATTTCAAACAAACAAATTTCAACCATAATAATCATGAATAAAGGTGAAATTCAAGATGTATCCCTATGATTCAAGCTAATCCGAAAATCAATGAAATTATCACGAATGATAAGAAGCAGTGTACTGTAATGAGTATAATATTTTAAGCGTTTCCAAAATGAAATGGAAGAAACTCAAAACAGCATAAGTGTGTGAAATTTCATTAATTATTCAGATCTTCAAAAGTTTAGAATTTAAAATGACAGTGTTCAAGATATGATATTGATTCATCAACACTGTTATGAATTCAGAAAACAGAAAAATAAACTTCAAAAAACAATTGTAGATATTTACAAGATTACATTCCAGATTTGGAAATAATTAAAACATCAAAGTTCCATTCAACTAAAGCGAATTTCCAGAAAATATGAATTCTACAATTGAAGTTTAAGAAGCACAAAATAAGAAATAAAGATATAGCAGTGACAAATAAAAACAAAACAAAAACAAAAAAAGAAGGGGTAGAAGAAGAAATATTTTTTTTTTACAAAGATGAGTTTAGAGGTTATACCTGAAATTAACATGAGTAAATAAATCTCTAACTCAACAATCCTGGCTGGAGGAACTGTGAATGATACAGAAGTATAAACCAACTTGATTTCAAATTTCTTTTTGCACAGCAGTTCCTCAGCCTCCACCAGTACCTAACAGTTTGTAGAATCAGGTGGTCTAACAAAATTAGTAAAGCCACTCATAGTTGTATTCATATGTTTTGGTACCCAGACTTGTTCGTTCTATAAACCATTAGAATTAACTTTTGTACCCGTAGGAACCCAAATCCATTTGAATTTAACAAAAGACATTTTATTTCCTTTTGGGATCCAAGAATGTACAAATGGATTGTTATAAAACAAATTCTCATCTCGATGGTGATTTGAAAATCTTTTGAAATTTTCGGAGTTTAAATTTTCAAAGCAAACATTTCCAAAGTGATTTGAGGGATTTTTAAAATTATTTGTTCTTCTCTTTTCAAACTCATCAATTTTTCCAAAGCCGAGTCCACTTTTATTTCCTAATGAAAACTAATTTTTCAACAACATATTTAAATATTTTTCACCGTTAGAAAATTTAGTCAATGTTGTTTTAGGTCGTTGAATTTTAGTTTTAAGATCACCGTTTTCTTTCATTAAATCTGAACAACAATTTTTAGTGATCTTACATCTTTCAAAATCAGATTTCAAAGCCAAATTTTCATCTTTAAGAAATTTAATTTTGGCTTGGGACTCCGAGATTTCAAATTCAAATCGTTTTTGTTTTTCAGACTGAAAATTCTTGGATTTTTCAATCTCATTTTCAAGTTCTTTCAAAATCAAATCACTTTTCACCAAATTTCCATTGTCAGCAATTTCAAGTTTGGAATTTAAAATTTTCAAATTCCTTTTGCAGAAAATTATTCGAACTTGATAACTCAATCTTGTTTTCTTTTAAGATCAGAATTTCCTTTCCAAACTTTTGAATATTTTTATTGAGATGAACAAGATTGGTTTCCAATTTAAAGCAATTTTTGCAATCTGAATTTGAAGAATTTTTGAAATATTCAAGTTGTATTTCCAAATTATCAATTTTGTTGGTCAACTCAGAATTCTTAGATTTCAAAGATTTATTTTTCAGTTGGAGTTTTTCAACAGATTTTGTTAAATCAACACACAAATAAACTAAATCTTCGTATGTGAAATTCTCCGTTTCAGCATATGTTGATTCTCCATCATCTGATCTGTCTGAAATTTCATCTGCACGACCTGTTAAGCATAGATCTGAATTTGAGTTGACATTTTGGGGTTTTGAGCTGCAGTTGTCAGATCTTTCATACTTCGTATTGAGAGTATCCTAGATTTCCTCTGCGGATAAACAATGACAGATAAGATTAAATTGTTCAATACTAAGATAATCAAATATAAATTTCATAGCACGAGCATTGAAAGTAATATTTACACTATCAAACCCATTGATAACAACATCCCAATATTTAATATTAACAGATTTTAAATAAAATTCCATTTTGGATTTCCAGTTTAAAAAATCTATTCCATTGAAAATAGTTGGAGATGAACTGGACTGACTCTCTATCGGCTGACAACTAGGATCCATGATTCTAGGGTTAATGAAATTACCAGGCTCTGATACCACTTGTTGGATCTAGATTAACCCTAGAGGGAAGGGGGTGAATAGGGTTTATCATAGTTTTTTGCTAAATTAAAATTCTAACAGGATATAAAATAATAAACTGATCACAGAATGCAGTAGAAATAAAAAGCAGAAAGGAAATAACACACAGAGATACCCAGCTTCGGCAAAACCCTGCCTACTGCTGCATTCCTAAAGTTTCTACTAGGTATCAATAACAGTTCCCGCTTACAAACACTGTAAACTCGCACTCCCTGCTTCTGTACTAACCCTACGCTCAAAACCCTAGATTGACCGATATCCTCTCGACCAGATTTTCCCGAATTACAAACCCATAATCCGTAACCCTAGTTTTTTACAGACTCTAGTAAACTACTAGAATTTTATAGCCTCTAGAACTGATGGAATGATTACAGATGGAATTAAAAAACAAAATAAAAATAAAAATAAAACAAAAAAACCCTTTTCTCAAATTAAAATCCAACTAAGCCCTTCTAAATTAAAATGGCCGGCCCATTTGTTTTAGATCCATCTTAATTTTCATTTAGTCTGATCCCTCTTTTGTTCTCTGGAGAAAAAAAATATGGTGGTTGAGATAGCTAGGGTTTCTGAGATTTAGCCCCAAATCAAAACGACTGATTGATGTTTGGATTATCTCTGAAGCTCGAAAATGTGTTACTTGATACTTCGATTTGGAGTTTGCTCTCTCTTTCTCTCGATCGAAACTGTGAGTTTTCTGAATTATATTACTTTGAATAATTCTCGAATTGATTTGTGGTTTTTCGATCAATAACGCCAGTGATGATTGGTGAATAAATAGGGTAATTCGAAACCCTAACACACTCTGATTTCGCCAAAAATGATTTGGTTTGATTTGTCCCTGATTTGCGTTTTCCACTTTTGAATTCTCGGCTGAAATTGACTCTTGAATTTGAAATCTTGGCATTGAAAAATTTGCGTGATTTATTGATGAACTGTCCCTTGTGAATTTCGATTACTTGCCTTGTTTGATTTTGTGAGACTGAATCTCTCTGGAAAAAAAAAGCTTTGCTAGTTTATTTAATTGGTTTCCTCTTTTGAAAAATCTAGGATTTGATATTCCAAAACTGCATTCCCATTTTAAAAAAATTTAAAAAATTGCTGAGGATGACATGAATGAATTCTGAAAATGAAATAAGGGTTTTTCCCTTTCTGACTGATACATTGATTTCAATCTGCTCTAGTTTCGAAAACAAACAAGCCTTGAATTTCACTGCAATTCAAATCACCTTGCCTAATATGTTGTGCACCATTCTAGAAACAAAGATAATCACTTACCTATTTTGATTCATGCTGATTTTACCATTTCTGGAAACATAAACTCTTGCCTTATCTTGTGATATCATGCACCATTGTATATGCTTGACATTTACTTTTCCATTGAGCTGCTTGCATTCAAAACAAATCTGCACCTTTGTTACGTACTTGCTCCTTGAAAAACTCCATGTATACACCTTTCTTATTGAACCATGGCTCGACCATTTCTGTTTTATTATGACTTGTGTTGCATGTGTACATATGCTCCTGCTATTCATTCATTACCATTGTGTATTATTGTATTTTTTTCACCACTGTACTTGAAATTAAACCTGAAACAGAATGTATTTGTGATGCTAGGCAATTTGTGTCATTTTTACATGTGCATGCTGGTTTGACCTTATTCTTGTTCATGCCTTTACTGTGTACGCTGTTGCTTATCCATGTTGTAAGCTAAAAATATCTTGCACATTTGAAATTGTTGTCCCAACCATTTATGTTGCTCGGCCCATGTTGTTAATACTTGAGATCACCCATTGTGTATATATTTGCTTTGTTGAAACTGCTTGTGTTCATCCCTTGAGTGCATAGCATAAATGAAGTTGTGTACACATCAGCTCGCTTCTTGACTTGCTTAAATATGTTGCTGACCACATATGTGAACATGATTGCACCATGCTTTAGTTATGCACCCATATGCACCAATGCACATTAATGTACATAAATGTTGTGTATCCATGAAATCTGGACCATGTTGTTTGCCACTGGCCTTGACACTTTCATGTTGTTTCCATCCTATGTGTATTGATCATTGATGTTGTGTGTGTGTGTGTGTGTGTGTGTGTGTGTGTATATATATATATATATTCACCACTGTTTTGGTGTATTTTTGAGCTGCACTATTGTAGACTTGCTTAACCTTGTGCACAAAGATATGTTGACATGCTAGCTCATGCTGTTATGATCTATGTAGTTTTGAATTTGTGCACAGTTGCACATGTTGTACCATCCATGCTCATGCACCCTGATTATGTACTTGCTACTTTTGAATATTGTATGTATCACTGATGTATTCATGTCTCGGCCAATTTCCTTGCTGGTTTGACTTGAATTTGCATGGCTCGACACATGAGCTTGTATATTGCCACTATCCATTTTTGGTTGACCATTGATGTTGAGCTACCTGTATATTTGCATTTCTGTTGCACTGTCCATTTGAATGCGCACTGAGTCGATATGGTCCACGTGGATGCTCCTCAGTTGCAAAATGGATTGGCAAAGCAGTGCACACGTGTGTTTGTGTGTGTGTGTATATATATATATACATACACACACACACGCGTGTATATGCAGCCATCCAGACAAGTTTTCATGTCCTGTAAAAAAAATATACAGTCTACCTTGTGATATTTACAGTGTATCACTGTTAATATCACAAGTTGTCTAGACACAGTCGGATGGATATGAAAATCAGATTGAGTAATGAAAAATGATGGAAAACACACCAGAAATCAGAGGCAAATAAAATTTTAAAAATAAAATTTATATTCACATGTATTTTGAAAACTATTTCTGTTCCATATACAGTGTGTGTTTCTGTATATGACCGGTATGAAGATGATGATTGGACTGAGCTGTGAAGACAGAAAACTGAAGATGACAGAAGACCGTGAATGAAGCAGTGTCAATAAATGTATCTGTATATGAAAGTGAAAAAGTATGTATATATGATTTGTATAGACAGAGTGACTGTATGAGTGTTGCAGGGAGAAATGTACTAATATTTGTAATAAACAAATTTTGTTTGAAATAAAATATTATTTTATTGTGTTCAAGCAAATTTGTTTATCGTATTCAATTTATATACAAGTACAATGTCATGTGAAGAATATATAAATAGTGGAGTTATAAATATGTACTGTTTGATTGTTGAAATAGAATATTATATTCAAATAGAATACGGTTTGAATGTTCAATTCTAGTGCAGTAGTATTCCATTTAAATATAAATATTATATTCTTGTCTGTGATATATATATATATATAGAACAGTACAGTTATAAACACATTTAATAATATAATATATTTGGTTGTTATAATAAAAAAAATTATATAATTGTGTATACAACACCGTTATATACAACAAGAATATGTTTCATAATTATATTTCCAGACTATAACGACATGCTAAAGTGAATTTCCCGTTTCTAGACCAAAATAAGGTCTTCGGCTGGAGCTCCCAAACAAAACCAAAAATAATATATCATGACTCCCTTAGTCGTAGCTAGCTTTTCATCCAGTCACCAAGCTAAAATCCACAGGATTTACCATATGTCGTCCTCATGCTCTCCACAATGAAATCTCCAAACGCACCATGGGGTAAATCGGGGTTGGCCAAACACTAAACTGAAAATACTTCTAACTCTTAGTAGTTCAGAACATATCTTAATTAAACAGGCCCACACTATGTCATCATCGAAGTGAGTTAAAGTCAAGTAAGAAAGACGAAATAAATAGAAAATAAGTTCGAATATGTTCTCTCAGTAATCCTAGTTTATTGATTCCTCCGATCGTCTACACCTAAGCTATGATACCGAATGTAACACCCCATAGTTTTCTGAGCCTGAATTTCAACCAAAAAAAATTGAAATCCAAACCCATCCAAGAATAGAGAGTATAAATCTAGTAGCTGCAAATAATGAGCATAAGCATAATTAGGGTAAAACAAAACTAACTTACAGCGGGAACGAAATAAGATAATGAATATCGACTAAGGTGAGTGACTTAAGGCATATCATCATATCGATATTGAGTATGAGAGAACGAGAACCAAAAACCAAACTAAACACTTGCTAACACCTGTCTTCCCTGAGATAAACCTGAGAGTTGTTATGAAGGGGGGTCAGAACAACAAGTTCTAGTGAGTAAAAAATGTAAAACACTGTTTATAATACACAAGTGTATCCCGTTTCATCAGAATCAAATCATATATCTAATAAGACTAGTAATTCTAACCTAACCTTATTAAGATTTATGCACAACGAAAAATTACCGTACCCAAGGTAATATCCCAAACACAATGATATCGCAATATTGAGATAGAATGTTTATGCATAAATATGAAGCCTTTAAACCGCCATTCAACCAATTACCAAAAACTAAGAGGTGGGTTCTCAACTGTTCACTATTCCATAAAGGGTTAATTATTTCTATGTAGCCAATTTATACCTCACTACCTATATAAGATAAGGGTGGATCCTTTCGATCACTTAAGACCTCCTACCAATATAAGATGAGGATGGATCCTTTAAATTACTTAAGACCCAAGGCAGACCTATTGATCATTTAATACCTTATTCGATGGTTTATTCTACACTAGTTTAAATTAGAAGACATTATCTACAAGTCCTACTAATTTAAAATTTTAACCTTTCACATATAAACCAATATCCCGTATAAGGCGAGAGATAGTAAACATTCACTTATTACCTACAGAATAGGTGGATAACATCTCATTATTTTTGACCTTCCCCCGTGTGGACCCCCCGTTACTATCTAGCTGGCTTTTTTAGATAATCTCGTAGCCACTTACTACTTCCTTCTAGATAGTCAGACCTATGGTACCTCCATAGCGATCATTTAATATCGAATCCCAAGATGAACTCTCACCTCAGTCACTTACTACCTAGAAGAGCAGATTAACGCAGAGAATACCAATCCTGTACCCAATAGCCACTTAATACTTATTGATTATGGGGAGGTGAGTTGCGCGATCACTTTATACCCTTTTAATGGTGGATCTAACTAATTAATACTTCTATCCTGAATCAGGTATATGCTTATAAATTATTTCCCCCTTTCAAAGTTTTCACTTTTGGGTAGGAGGCGGGTCCTACAGCCACTTAATGCCTCGCATACCTCAATTCAGGAAATAATCCTCGTTGTGTAATTAACTAACGTGTGACGATCGTCCATAACCCCCGCATGATATAAGAGGAATAATGCACTAAAGGGTGTAACAGGCAGTCATGGACGATCATCAGAGTAGGTAAACACAAGCGGAACCTGTCGTAAAACTCATAGCGCAAGGATAAAATATAATAGAACATATACAACAGGTAGTAATAGTGAAGCAGAAACACTAGACTTTCATACAAATAGAGAGTAATATCCACAACTTGGAAATAGGGTTTGTACAAAGTTGCCTCACTACATCACTCAGAAAAGCAAATAGCGGAAACAAATACTAGATAGTAATAAAACTGGTACATGAGCCCCCTGCTCGTCAACGATCAACATCGTCGTCCTCACTAAAGCATTTCCTTTCACCTGTTACTTAGTCTGCCCATCCTCAACTAGATGAACAACCCAAGGTAATAAGAGGAAACATAAAACCTTGAGTTAGACAACAGTCTTAGTGAGCGATAAATCAGCTAACAAACTTCAACAATAAAGTATATGAGAAGGGATGGATAAACATACTAATCTACCCACAACACCAGATAAGAACTCAACCTTATCTTCCCCACATCGGACAGTGATAGCCTTTACAAAAAGCAATTCGACCATTCATCCATGGAAACCAGAACACCCATTCGATCATGGAAAGCATCCATAACATCCAGATTATATAAGTCTCACACAGACAACCCTAATCAAGTTTGACATCCCCCAAGCACTCTCCCCAGAGGCCTAAACCAATATCATTCAAGCACTCAAAGAACATCTTCCTTGATTTTGGATAATCCATGTGAGATGGTACAAATAGAACAACCAATCATCCATGACTGACTCTGGCTATCACCGCCAATCCTGCTTTGAAACCATCGTTAATCATATGACGGCCAACCTTGCTATATGTCAAGGGCTAATGATAACCCCAGCTCTAGCATAAACTCCATACGCCTTTTAACGACACATATGTGACACCTCACTTCCGTTAATGTCACTCACTAAGGGAATGCATTAAGTTTCGTGAAGCGTTATAGGTAAACAAAACAGAAACAATACAAGATAGATATAAAATAGAAGCGGAATTTTAAATTTTTATTAATCATAAAGTATGGTTACACCATATGTATGAAAATACATAAACTCATTACATCATTAAAAACTTCTTTCTTGTACTTTAAATATCAGAGTACAATAACAAAGAAAGCATAATCCCCAAATCATAAGCCATAGTAGCAAAGATGGAAGCTTGAGCAATACGTCTAAAAGCTCCAAGCAAGACGATAGCACAATCTTGACTAAGCCTGAGAATTCCCTCCCTTGAGAACCTGGGGGGAACGGTAGTAGAAGAGGAAACAGAAAGGGTCAGACATAAAGTATGGCGAGTCTAGTTACTTTTAGCCAGTAAATAAATAAAAGTAACATGATAGGCACATAAAATGGATAAGAGAGATCACTACATAAATGGCAGGTGTGACAAGGTAAACAAGATAAGGTGTGAATGCTTCACTAGTGATTACTTTGCACTATTACTAGTATAACTAAAGTGAGATGATCCCTTCCACTATAAATTGGTAGATTTAGGGCACACGTCCGAGTGTACCCTAACCCTACCCTAATTGATCGGCTCCCTACTCCGTAGATATCTAGTGTTGGCCCCACAAAAGGAGGTATCACTCCCTAAAATGGCAACCCAAGGTGTGCACAACCATATCTACTGGTGTCACGGTCGTCTTATCCCCCTCTGCCTGGCCCATGCATGCACACATCCCCGGTCGGTTTGCGCCGCCCACATCATCCGTCTCATTTGGATCTCTTACAATCAGTCAGTAAGCGTGCCCCTTCTCCGCATAGTACGGAGTTCTTTACTTGATACCAACTCCGGGTTACTGACTGAAATGGGTCCCACACAATATGATACAAGCTCTCCCCCTTGTCTTGTATCCCCACTAGGTTTTTCACTGACTATGTATACCCTTAGGTGTCTTTAATTACATATCCCTAATCTTTCTACCGGTTATGCTTACATATAGGTGTCTTTAATACATAACCCCCAATCTTCCAACTGGTTATGCTTACCTATAGGTGTCTTTAATACATAACCCTATTATTTCTACAAGTTATGTTTACCCTAAAAGGTGTCTTTAATTTCATAACTTTATTATTTCCACCGGTTATGTATACCACTAGGTGTCTTTAATTACATAACCTTATCGGGTTAAATTTGTGGGCCTATATATGCTAATATTACCCACCTACCCAAGATTTATTTAATCCTCCCGCTGATCCAAGCATGTTTATTTAAAGGTTAAGTTTGTGGGCCTATATATACTAATATTACCCACCTACCCAAAATTTACTTAACCATCCCACTGATCCAAGCATGTTTATTTAACGGTTAAGTTTATGGGCCTATATATGCTAATATTATCCACCTACCCATGATTTACTTAACCCTCCCACTGATACAATCAATTTACTTAACCCTAGTCTTATTTCATAATCATACAATTCATATGGATTAGATTTGGTTAAGTTGTCCAATTCGTTACCATGTCCATTTATGGTTTCATAATGGGCCAGACCTCCCACATTAGGCCTACAACATGTGGATACTGGATATGTCGGTCGGGTCTGGGCAGACTTATTCCACAGTTGGGCCTAACCTCGTGTCATAGCCTGATTCGTATTTACATACTTAGACCTCCCACATTAGGTTCAACATTAGTAGCTGCTGGATATGTCGGTCGGGTCCGGGCAGACTTCCACCACTAATGCAACCTAACCTCGTGTCAGTACAATTACAATTCCTAATTGTAATTACTAGACATTCCATTTTTAATTAATTTACCAATTAATTAATCCCTTCCTTTTTATAGGTGTCAATTCCTATTTTACCCAATAATTTGAATTACATGTCCAAATATGTTCATATTCAAATTATGCCATTTTTAACCCTTTTTCCAGAAGGAAAATTAGGATCGATTAGCAGCGGATTTAACCAATTCTACACATCAATTATGAAGTTCGAATTCAAAATTGAATTAAAACATGTACCTTTCTTCTGATTTCCGAATCAAATTAAAAGGGTCAAGCTTGAAAATCATTGAATCTGATCCCAGATTAAATCAAATCGAACGCTTGAATTTTGTAACAACCCTGAATTTTGGGGTAAATTTAAAAATTTATATTAAGTAATTTTAATGGGTTTTGATATTTAAAATGATTTATTTAAAATAGTAATGATTAAAATTGATTTAAATTGAATTTAGAATGAATAATTTAATTCAAATTATAAAAGAAGTTAGAAATGGCGAGGTAGTTTGAAAAGTCAAACTTGAATTTTGACTCATCATAAAAGATGCAAAATTTAACGGATTTTAGTGAAACCAAAAATATTAGAATCTATTTAAAAATATCTTTCTAACGAATCCGAAAAATTAAAATTTCATAGCGGGAATCAAAAGTTATGTCAAAATTAATATTTAGAAAAGTCGCTATGAAATATATAAAGGTAAAAAATGCTACTTTTTGCATATGAAGGAATTTGGACTCGAAACCACTTCCATTGAGTTCAGAATGACGTTTCTGCATTGAAAAACAGTAAACACTTATATATTTCGAGTTTCGTAAATTATTTGTTTAAAAATGTATTTTTAATATTTAATATATACGCCTTGAAAATAGCCATTTTTCAAACGACCTCTGTTTTCGACGAAACCACTTTTGTTGGATTCGGAATGTCAAATTATGGCTAAGTTTAATTTTCCAGAATTTTTCGAATTAATATGTGAGCATGGCAAAAGAAAATGTGTTTTGACCATTTCAGTTAAATTGGATCGACCAGAAAAAGGCCATTTTTCAAACAGTCTCAGCATTCGACGAAATTAATTTTGTTAGGACCGTATCGACAAAAAAAAGCCAGAAATAATTTTTCTGTAATTTTCGGAGTCCGTATGTGGCCCCGGCATATTTAAATGTACGGTGGAAATTAAAATATTAATTTAATATTGTAAATTTAATAAAACGCGCAACAGACTTCAGAATTGGGCCACGGGGCATAGCCCATCGCGTTCAGAAGATGTCAAAACATTAAGGACGACACTAAGCAGGCCTGATTTGGAGTTAGCCCGGATTTCCACCTTTTAAGCACGAAAATCGAGATTTATTATTAAAATAATAAAAAAAACCTAGCCCTAATTCATGGCCGCCGCCGTTCATATTCACGGATGGCCCAAATCCTCCGAAATTCAAACCTCAATAACTTTTGATCCGTTCAATGAAATTCAACATATTATATACCAAATCGAAGCTCTTGGAGAGATCTACAGATCCATACGGTTAAGATCGGGTTTTAGTTCACAGATTTCGTGAATTCTCAGCCTGAAGTGGCTGCTTTTATGGGTGGTTTGCGGACTAGAGGTGGTTGCGAGTTGCACCTTAATGGAGGCGCGGGGAGAGTCGATGATAGCGGTCGAGATGGTGGCGTCCGATCGAAGTCCGGTGGTGGCGTTGGTGGTGCGTCAAGAAGCAAAGAAGGTTGAAGTTGGGTTCAGTCTTGTACAGGGAACGATATGGAAGAAAGGCCGATGGGATGAAAGTAATTAAGACTTAATTATGTGATTAATTAATCATATTTAATTTTGTCAATCTTTAAACGTACATAACTTCTTCATACGAGGTCCGTTTTGCGAACCGTTTGTTGCGTTGGATTCGTCTTTCCGAGATCTTCGCGATGACGTTGTCCAG
The DNA here is from genome assembly GCA_030737875.1 of Allium sativum. Classification (NCBI taxonomy): domain Eukaryota; kingdom Viridiplantae; phylum Streptophyta; class Magnoliopsida; order Asparagales; family Amaryllidaceae; genus Allium; species Allium sativum. The sequence goes on along the minus strand of CM060910.1, from coordinate 192,960,590 downwards.
ATCTGAAATAGAGAGTTGAATTTTCAGCCAAATTGGTGAGAATCTCTGATTTTTTTACAATTTAATTAATTTAATTAATTGTTTTAACGCTGTTAAATCATTATATGTATGTTATTTATTCAAATTTGTGCTGTGATGAATTTTTCTTGTGTTCTGATGATTTGTATTGCATTGTATTTTTAGATCTGTTATCGTACGATCTAGATCTATATGAATCCGATAAAAATCATCGTGTTCTATAAATTAGAATAAACTAGAATTTTAATCCAATTAAAAATATTGACTTGACATCAGAAAATTTTAATCCAATTAAAATATTATATAGTCTGTGTTTATTTTAGGGACATTGACATTGTTTATTATATTTTTATTTACATTCCATGTGTAAATAAAAAGGAAAAAATATTTTATATATTCTGATTTACACCTCATGTGTAAATAAAAAGACAAGATTAGAAAACACATTTTTATTTGCATTTTATGTGCGAATAAAAAAAGGACAAAAGGTTAGATACATTTTAAATTGCATTTTATGTGCAAATAAAAAGACAACCTTATTTTATACATTTTTATTTATATCCTTTGTGTAAATAAAAAGGCAAATTTGTAAAATCACTTTTATTTACATTTCGTTTGTAAATAAAAGAGCTGAAATGAAATTTAGTATTTTTATTGTAAATTCATTACAATAAAAAGAATGGACATTAAAGATTTTGTTTATAATTTTGTTTAAATATAAAGTTTTTACATTAAAGGCTATATCATTATGTAGTGCTGTTTTGAATAAAAGTTATGATAAAAGAACTTATTCTTTTGTTGTAACTTTGTGGAATCAAGTGAAATGTTTTAGTGTCATTATATATTTAGTCTTAAAGAGGTACATCTAGTGTTACATTAGAAAAGATCATCTTTACTATATAAAAAGGTTAGCATAGAAAAGTAACATTTTTATTTTTGTTGCAATTGAAGGAATTAATATTTTTAGTATAAAAGGTTGCATTTAAAAATTAACATTTTTAGTCAAAATGTAGCATAAGGAATAAAGGTTCATTTTTGTTAAAGAATGTTGCATTTAAAAGAATATCTTTCATTTGTTGTTAAAAAGAATTAACCCTCATTTGTTTTGATAATTTTAAAATGATCATTATTTGTACCGTTATAGGTTAAGTAAGAAATTGACATTTATTTTCACCGTCATTTGTTGGAAAAGAAATTGGACATTTTGAGATATTAGACAATGGTTAAACAAAAACCATTATATTTGTTCATTAAGAATGTGACACCAAAATTTGATATGTGTGTAAAATGGGAAATTTGTTTAGTAAAATAAAAAGAGTAGTATTTTGTTTGCATTCCTTGATGCAAAAAAAACATTGAAATAAAAGAGTTACAAAAAAAAAGAGTTACTTTAAAATAAAATGTTATGTATTGGCATTTCGTTTATGCAAATATACTGAAAGAAATCAAAAGGTTATTTTATTTGCATTCTTTTATGCAAATATATTTATAAATAAAAATTGTTCTTTTATTTGGATTCCTCGATGCAAATATACATAGAAAATAGAATGTACTTTTATTCACATTTTTATGAAACTGAATTAAAGTGAAAGTTACATTTTTCATGTGAAATATATAAGAATTAGGAAAATTTACATTTTTAATGTAAGTTAGAAGAATTAGGAAAATTTACATTTTTAATGTAAGTTATAAGAATTAGAAAAATTTACATTTTTAAGGTAAGTTATAAGAATTAGAAAAAATTTCATTTTTAATGTAAGTTAGAATAAGAAAATTACATTTTTATATGTAATTAAAGAGTAAGAATTTGCATAGTAACAAATTACTTTTTTTATTGAATTTTAGAATAAGATTTTATCATTGTAATTAAAATTACATTTTTAATGTAATTATAAGGTAAGAATTTACCGTCGTAATGTAATTACATTTTTAATGTAATTAAGAAGAAAATTTGACATGGTAATGAGAATTACATTTTTAATGAAATCCAAAAGATAGAATTTTTCACCGTAATGTTAATTACATTTTTAATGTAATTAAAAAGGGGATATTACGTAATTAGATTAAAAGAAGAGAAAATTTCATTTTTATGTAATTGGATTTTCATTAAATAGGATAAGGATATGAAATTTACATTTTTATGTAAAGTGGTTTTCGATGAAAATTATAATGATGGAAATTTTCATTTTTAGGAATTTGATTTCATTTAGAGACTAAAGATATGAAAATTTACATTTTTCAATGTAATCTTATATTGAAGCAAAAAGTCACATTTCAATGTAGTAATACATAGTACATTTTTGATCTGTAATCATAATAAAAAGTATAAAAGATTTCATTCTTAATGAAATCAAAGAAAAGTATAAAATTATATTTTTACTTGTAATCAAAGCAAAGTATTTGAAATTACATTTTTCAATGTAAATAAAGATTTCATAGGAATTTACTTTTTCCTATGTAAATATAGAATGAAATGATAATTTGCATTTTTAATGTAATCAAACGTTGTAGTAAAAGATTTCATTTTGAAATGAAATAATGCATTAAAAGAAAAGAGTACATTTCTAATGCAAGTCATGAAACTAGAAAAATGATCAAATGTTTGAAATAAAAATATGTTTGCATCAAACACCACATTTTTTTTAATATAATAAGGACGAAAACCAAACATTTATTTTTGTTATAAATGTTAGCATTAGCATAAAAGAACATTTTTTGTTATTAATGATAGCATTAGAATAAAAGATTCATTTTTGGTCATTGAGTAGGATTACATAAAGATGTTCATTTTATTAGTAAAGACAAATTAGAATAAAAAGGTCCATTTTTGTTAGAATGTCATATTAGAAGATAAAAGCACCGTTATGTGTTAAATAGAAAATTGACATTATGTACACTTTCATGGGTTAGAATAGAAATTTCATTATTTTCACCGTCATGTTTTAGAAATGAAAAATAGACATAATTACTTTGCCAATTTGTTAGGAATGAAAAAATAGGACACGTCATATTTCCTCACCACATATTTAATAATAATTGCGTGTTGTTTGTTTGATTTATTGGTCGCCTTTATACATGAGCGATAATATGAATGGTTTATATTTATATTTATTTATAAATATAAATTATAATGAATAGAACGTCATCAATTACGAATAATGTTATAAAATGATTTCCAACTTATATATATATATATATATATATATATATATATATATATGCGAGGATTATTTGGAAAGTCTGAGTCTATCTCATTCCAAATAATTTAAACGATGTTTAAAAATTCAAGATTTGAAGACGGCGATTGAAGACCGACGATTTTCACATCGAATGGACGATGACTGCTGATGCCCGTGATTGGAGTAGCTACCTTGAAGGGGCTACAGTGGTTGCTGTCTGGACGTAGTGTTGATTTGTACAGATTTGGCTTTTGCTCAGACCCAGAGCATAAGCTTATAAATGGAATGTGTGTCTGACGTTGAATTTTATTCTATGTAAATTGATTTCTATTAATATACGACCTTTGGTGGCGGAGAATTTATTCTCCTGCTCAACACCCTTAGAGGTTGTGTATTAATAGTTATCAATCGCATGGCGTGAATTGTCAACGTGGCACGCTAAGATGAAGATGGTCAAGGCTTTGTTGAAAAGCAGGCCTTGTGGTTATAACGTTACTTCGCGAGCCTCACAACCCGGTTGAGTCTAAAACGGGAGAAGGGAACGCAGGGAGAGCAGCACGTTTCTTTCTAGCTAGAAGTGGTGTCGGTGCTTAAACTGGCTGATATTTACTTATGTGGATGATGGAATGTGGCGCGCCTCGGATGATAGGTCCTATAGGACCGGGAAACGTGTATTCAGGAATAACTAATCCGCAACTCGTATGGTGGACCGGCCCTGCAGCTTTCCAAGGGTTCACTGCGGGGGATCCTGAGACATTAGCTAGAGTGTCTCGAATCGGTAAGGAGATCCCCCTAGCCTTGACTCATGATGGAAACCCAATTTCCAATACGACACCGTGCGGTTTTGATTGTAGAACTAGTATGGCGACATAGTAGGATGGGGCACTATGCCGTCTAGGATTGATACATTATGATTGAAATTGTTCTTGAAACATATATACACTAATAATAATATCAAATCCGTTTTGTCGTATCAAGCATCTTTTGACCATTATAAGGTAAAACCCTATCCTCCGGTTTGCGTTGCATTGTGTGATGGGACTTGGGTCTTATAATGGTTTCATTTTTCTAAAAAGCATTGCGTTGTTTCACGATTTACTTTAAGTTATGCACGGCAATCCATTGGAATAACCCGTTCCGCGTTAGCGGCTTGGTCCTTGGATTTGCCTTATTACTATTAGTTAAATTAGTTAAGAATTCTCACACCAGTCCCATGACTGGCCCGTTGTTTGTTTCCACCTTTGCAAACTCGGGTGCCCTTTTTCCATACGGGCAGTCGAGTAGTTTGTCTACAGGTCTTTATCTCTTGAGCAGGATGCTGGATTGAAGCTTAAAGCTGTGTCCAGAGCATAGTTATCTTCCGCTGTATCTATTTCATTGTTTCCGCTGTATTGTATTAAAATATTGTAATTTATCTTCCGATGTAATTTATTCGATGTACTCTAATATTCTGTACTCTGATGTAACATTACTGTAATGTTTATAAAAGTATGTTGTTATTGTTCTGATGATGTTGTATTCCCAAAGTTAATGTACTCGGGTTTTGAACGGTCTTGGTCGATTTTGCGATCGATCGGGTCGGGTGGAATGCGGGTCGTTACAAATTTGAGCGTCTCTATTGGAGATCCACAAGCCTTGCCTTCGAATACGACTATCGAGATCAAATAATAGTGATTCGGCACTAGCCGAGAAGATGAATAAGATCTAGAGTTTTCTTTATAATAGGATAATCTCAAAAAAAAAAAAAAAAGTGGCACTCGATATTTCGATACCCCTGTTTACCCGTTCTCCTTCTTTTAAATAAAATAATTTTTCAAACCTATTTGATCTCTTTTATTTAAACATTACCACCATTTACAACGCTTATAAGTGTGACCCAATAGGTTATCATAATGTTGGTAACAATTTAAATATTTAAACTGTAAACAGTGAGCGGCATCTAATAATACATCACTTTTACCCAACTTATAATAAGATCATTGATTCGATACAACCTGTCTGTGACCAGTGTATCAATGCAATATAATCCTTTTAACCTATATATCTAGGATTAAACTAGAGGCATGGATCGTATCATCCTCATTATAATTTAATCTGTATTTCTTCATCGATGAGTGGACTGTTTAAAACAAATCAATATTTGAGCACGGCCATGCATTTCACAGTCTCACTCAATCAAGAGGCCCATGGATATCACTACGAATATATCGTATGGTTTAAATTCCATCTACATCATTCATAATTCTCATTCGATTCGAGATGTATACAATAATCACCTTTATCATTACTCTGTTACGAATACCTTTAGATGACATCAAAACACAAATATCCTCAAATAAAATTATAATGATTTCAGGTCTGAGGACCATTACATCACTGTCACTATGAGAATAACTTATGATACTGTTAATTATATTCCATGTAGTTATCTCAAGGTGGGTTAGCCCAAAAGACTATTCTCTAGTACGTATTTATGTCTTGACATTAATATCACGTATATTAATGATCAATGAGATGTGATCATCAGTCAATTAACATACTAGTCTCAACGTTTTATTGTTGTCCTTTGTCAACAATAAAAATTGACTAGGGACATTTCATAATTGTAATATTAATAATTATATAATCTTAAATTAAAGTCTTACTCGAATGATATAATTCCGTATTATAGTTCTAAGGACTTCGATTATATTAATATTTGTATTACGCAGTAAATATAATATTATTTTATTCCAAATAAAATAATAACAACAACATTGTTATCAATCTCATCAAATGGATTGCCTTTAGGGCATAAACTCTAACAATCTCCCACTTGCACTAGAGTCAATCATCTACGTATCGTATACTCATGTAACTAGTGTGACTATTAAACTTCTGCTGCGACAGAGTTTACTTCAGTAGGTCTGCAACATTACAACTTTTGTAACTTTGCAGATATGTTTATTTCTTCTGTGAACAAATTCACATAAGAATTATATTTCTTAAAATATATGTTTGGATTGATGATGAGTTTAATGTTTTAGGCCTGAGCAACAGCCATATTATTATCGCAATGTATATCATTCGATCTACAATGAATTAAGTTCAATCATGAACTTCTTAATCCGAACATTTTCTTTCTCAGAATCAGTATTTATTTCTTGTTTTTAAACTAACATTATTTGCAATAATTAATGTGTTATCAAATAACATTTGAATTATTGTATCACTCCCACTCAATTTGTTATTTATACAAGATTCAGTGGCATTTTGTGGTTGCGAAACGTTTCGAATTCTATTTCATTCTCATTGGTATCTATTTCATTCTCATTGGTATCTTAGAGACTAGCTCTCCTTTATAAAGGATACCAATTCGAGCAATAAATATTTTATTCTCAGAGGATATATAGAAATAATATCCACTTGGTTCTTTTGGATATTCCACAAAATGATTATTTAATTTGGATCCAATCTTACTGGAAGGACGTTCAATAAATGTCTTTGCATCCCAAATCTTCGCATTAGACACACTAGGACATTTCCTAGTTCATATCTTATATGGCGTCTTCATACTCATTTTAATAGAATTAAATGCAACTGTTCCAAATTTAATTTATTAGAAGATCTATATGACTTATCATTAATCGTATTTTATCTTATAAGGTACGAAGTCTCCTTTCAAACACATCATTCCAATATGGTCTTCTAGATGGAGTAAGTTATGAAACAATTTCAAACTCATATGGACAATCATCAATTAATTGGCTTAAATATTCTCTTTGATCCTTTTAGAGAGAATTTATTTTCTATCAAAACTGGTTTCAAACTTCATTCTGAATTCTTTGAAATTTCCGAAGGATTTTGATATGTGTTTCATAAGATACACAGATCCGTATCTACTAATATCATCAGTAAATATAATGAAGTAATAAAACCTACCTCTATTTATGTATTCATTGCTCCATATATATCATTATGTAGGAGACCCTATACTTATCACTCAATCATTGTGTCAAGTGAAAGTGGATCCAGTTATTTTTCCTAATAAACAGGATTTGTATTCTTCATACAATTCAAAATCAAATAATCTCAAAATTCCATCATTATGGAGTTTTGATATGCTTTCTTGTTTATAGGGCTAACTGGTAATACTAAAGGTATATTGGATTTGAATCACTAAAATTAGTCCAGTCACTATTAATGTCAAGTACATTATAGCCAAGGATTTACAAATATCATTATTTGTGAAATTCCATATGATATTTCACTTAAATAGAATGAATAACAATTATTCTTTTATTACAAATGAAATTTAAACTTGTCTAAACAAGTTCTATTATAACATCTATTATAGGTGGAATTTCGTGATAACAATTATTATATTTGTTTAATTAAGCCATTATATAGAACCAGAATCAACCTCCTGTGGATAATCCAACAACATTTGCTTCATTTCCAGTTGTAAGTCCACTTGTCATTTTAATCAAATTACTACTTACATTATAGTTTTGGTAAATTCACATACATTTATGTGATTCATATCTAGTATCTAATACTAGAGATGTATAAGTAGATTTTATAATATTTATATCTTAATCGATTGAAGTCATACTTTAACTCATTTTAGATCCTCCCTTTATTTATAAAACGATTACGTTTAATTTGTTTGAGGACGATCCTCAAATTTCAATGTTAGTCAAGAAATTTGTTTTAATTCAATTTATCCTTCTTAAGGAATAATTTAAATTATCGGAGTTATTTATTATTTAATATCTACATTAGATAATAAAATAATAACTGATTATGTAATATTATTTAATATAAAATTTTGACAATCAAAATTTATATTAACATAAATATGTAATTTAAACTAAAATACGCTCCCGCTCAAATTAACATCCCTCTGTTTATATATATATATATATATATATCATTATATACATATAATGGTGTTCCAAGATCCATATCTAGTCATGTCTTGACCCAGCTTTGGCTAAACTCAAAACATAGCCTTTTAGGTAGACATCTTATGTCAATTATATCGTCTATATAACTCTTGGATCGCATGTTGAACATTTTTTTCAGTATTATTCATTTGCTCCAAATATAGAATAATTTATGCTTTTGTATCTAAGGCCATAATCCTATTATGCAGCCGAGTTAAGTCAGACCCAATAATAGGTCAGAGCACCACATTTACTCCATCGCATATAACCAAAATAAAAGGTGCACAACGCTTTGGCGTTAGTTACATCCAGTGATTTTAGACAGTGATGAGTATATTATTGGAAGACGTCACTATGACTTAATATAACAAAAAAATTGCTTTAGAGGGAATTATAATTCGTAGTGGCGAACAATATCAGAGTTTTTATTTTACATATATCAAAATATCTGAATTTTATATTCATAATATAAATTGGATTTAAATAGAACATGTGAATCATACATATATTATAATTCAATAGTGTATATAGGTGGATCGCCGTTCTGTTATTGAACATTTCAAAGTTATGGTCAACTTACCCTTTTATTTTTGTTGAGTATCAAAATTATACTCATGTATTACAGCCAATGTGATTAAATAGTTTTAAAGTTTATACATAACCCATGCATGATTAATTTAAGGCTCATCGGTAAGAAAAATAAGCCCACATGAAATTTACAGTGTACATATGAGCAAATTATTTGGCCCATAAGAGAATAGTATAATTAAAAGGATGGACATACAGATAAACATATATGTATATATATATATATGTATGTATGTATATCAATAATATACATATACATGTATATAATCAGTCCATACTAGAATACTACTACATATCCATTCTGTTGAAAAACAGCAATGAAAGATAAAACTGTATAACGATTATAATTACAATAATTATACACATTACTATTCAGTCCTATAATACAAAACTATTCAGCAACTATTTCTTTTAGTAAACACTACAGATTAGTGTTTATTACACACATAACATGAGCAAAAAGCACACATATGTTAAATTTACATTATACACGTACAAACTGGAATTTTAAATGTATAAAAAAATACACCGACTTATGCAGTGTTTTAGTAGATGCTTTCGCTAATTTTTGAGTGATGGAGTTGCTTATCACTGAAATGATTTAAGCAAGCTTTACCATTTGACCTGTCAAAAATAGTTTCAATACATTGGGTTAGGCTGATATAAATACATCTAATGTATTCCAACAGTACACTACTGCAGTGAGAATCAAATATTCACACACACATAGTAAATTTGCCAGCTCTTATTCTGAATCAGCATTCAGTAGTATACAAAAGGTGATTCAGGCATTCAATATTCATTAATTTATAAATCTGCATTTATATATAACGGTTCAACTCCTAGTTTTGTATGTGTATATTCAAATAGTGATATAGTCCGCTTATATGTTTTAACTACTAAAACATTCATACAGTGTGCTCATCATTATGAACATGAATAGCCTATAATATAATTTGCATGCAAAAACTAGTGTATGTGGTTCGTGATCTAGTCTTTACTCCACATTCTAAGATTCAACTTCAATGTTCAGATTAAATTTTACAATGGTATAAGTCACACACTTATCTAATATTTATCAAATCATATTTGTGAAATTAAATAAACATATTTAAATGATCAGTCAAAACTGGGGCAGGAGTTCTTGACCCCAACTCTAAAACCATTTCAGAGTTTCTTATAGTAATCTAATATACATTTACATATACACTAATGAAATCAAGTCTTACCTGATTCAGTTAATATACATTATATTTATATATGTATATATCCTTTTAAATTCTAAATTTAAAATGAATACAGCCCATGTTTACAAAAACAAAGTAAAACTGTCAGGCTCAATGTTTAATTCTGAAATTTGCATTGTTTTTTAATATACAGAAAAGCTGCTAGAATAATAATGTACATGTTACAAGATAAATCTACTATTTTATTTATATGTTATTACCAACTGTAAATCAAATTTGCAAAGGTATATATAAAATAAACAAAATTATAAAATGTTCATAAACATATCAGTTATATATGTAAATTTGTATGAACAAATCTAATATCGAGTAACATGTATAATTTAGGTGAATTTAACCGAGGAAATCACATTTGCTATTATTCATATATCATTATATATAAAGATCAACTATGTATAAATATGGAGTGTAAAATCTGCAAATCAAATTCATATTTTATATATCAATATATATATATGTATATATATGAATATCATATATTTCAGATATACATAACCATATTATATAGATTATACAATCATTTGTATAACCTTTTAGATTTAGCATAACAAATAAAGTTAATCAATCAGGTTCATATCATTTTTAAATCTCAAGACAGTAATACAAAGGATCATTTTACAAGTCACACTTGTAAAGCAGTTCATTTACAAATGCACTTGGGTACGTACTTGCAGCATATTGAAATGATCTTTTATTACTTTAGAATCTAGAATCAACTATCCATACAATTAGTGTATAAAAATTGAACTGGAAAACTCATTTCCCGTAAATGTTGGAATCTGAATATATATTGTGCATTTATCGCTATAATATCATCAATATATGTTCAAGTACAAAAGAAGTTTTAACCAACCGGTCATTTCAGAACAGTTCATAGCATATTTAATGTATGGGTATAATCAGAACATAATTCATGAGATAACTGACCAGATGTGTTTTGTTCACAACAATTTAAAACATATGTGTAACTAAAACATAAATTATGAGAAACCAGACCAGAACCTGATGTTTTCATAGTTGTTCATCATATATACACATAACTGGAAAATAAAACAAGATTAATCTGATCAAATCTGATATATTTACATTAGTTTCACTTATATACATATGGCTGTATTATAGAAAAGAATGAATCAGATTAAATCTGATATGTTTAGTACAATACTACACATTTACATATAACTGGAATATAAAGCAAGATAAATCAGATCAAATTTGATGTGTTTATATCAGTTTAACTTGTATACATTTAACTATAATATTAAACAGAATAAATCAGATCAAATCTGATGTGTTTTACGACTGTTTTGCTTGACATACATAACCAGATCAAATCTGATTAAACTATGGCATGTTTTTCTATATTTGTTCATCACAAGTGTTCATATACATCAAACATATGATACTGTGCTTCATCGCAACATAGATGTTTATAAATATATGTATATATATTCCAGAGATTAATAAACTATGGTAATCTCCTATATACAGAATTAACATTATCTAAATTACCAAGTATATCATACATGAGAATATATATACAAGAACCTTTTATCTGGTTAATGAACAGGACTACCACATGAAGGTTTAATTTTGAATGGAATTTCCTGGTATAAGGTATTGATCATGAAATAATCACAGGAATACTTAAGTTATAGAAACATTTTTCTACCACTTATATAATTTCAATGAATCTGAAATCACCAAAATTTGAAAACTGGGTTAGTATGAGGCTTAGTTCATATTATAATAGATCAACCTTTGTTTATATGAATGAATTACCCTGTCGCTACTATGAAGAAATATGATTATCCAATATTTCAGATCTGTAGTTCAATAACTAGGATTATCTAAAATTTCAGATATGTAGTTCAATAACTAGGATTATCCAAAATTTCAGATCTGGAGTTCAATATCAAATAATTGTAACAGAATAACAACTAAAAATTTTAGGAGTTTAGCATGTAATCAACTCCAAATACATACTAATATGAAAACTGTGTATCATCTTAATCACATTCATAGGATCCAACAAAGCACAATTAAATACATATAATAGATATGATTCGAAATCAATCTATATACATATTAAAGTTTCTTTAACAATTACAAAATAGAAACAACACTTGATTCCATATTAATTTGCAAGATATACAAATCCAATTAATTCACACCCATGTTCTCAACACAGTTGAATTATTATTCGAAAACAAAATCGAATACATGGCTTTAAATCGCAATAATTGAATTCGAAAATAACCTGGCTCCGATACCATTGAAGGAAAATAGGATCGATTAGCAGCGGATTTTAGCAATTTTACACATCAATTATGAAGTTCGAATCAAAAATTGAATTAAAACATGTACCTTTCTTCAGATTTCCAAATCAAATTAAAAGGGTCGAGTTTGAAAATCGTTGAATCTAATTCCAGATTAAATCAAATCGAACGCTTGAATTTGAGCGTCTCTATTGGAGATCCACAAGCCTTGCCTTCGAATACGACAACCGAGATCGAAGAATAGTGATCCGGTACTAGCCGAGAAGATGAATAAGATCTAGGGTTTTCTTTATAATTGGATAATCTCAAAATAAAGAAGTGCCCCTTCTTTTATAATGCATTATCCGATATTTCGGTACCCCTGTTTACCCGTTCTCCTACTTTTAAATAAAAGAATTTGCCAAACCTATTTGATCTCTTTTATTTAAACATTATCACCATTTACAACGCTTATAAGTGTGACCCAATAGGTTATCATAATGTTGGTAACAATTTAAATATTTAAACTGTAAACAGTGAGCGGCATCTAATAATACATCACTTTTACCCAACTTATAATAAGATCATTGATTCGATACAACCTGTCTGTGACCAGTGTATCAATGCAATATAATCCTTTTAACCTATATATCTAGGATTAAACTAGAGGCATGGATCGTATCATCCTCATTATAATTTAATATGTATTTCTTCATCGATGAGTAGACTGTTTAAAACAAATCAATATTTGAGCACGGCCATGCATTTCACAGTCTCACTCAATCAAGAGGCCCATGGATATCACTACGAATATATCGTATGGTTTAAATTCCATCTACATCATTCATAATTCTCATTCGATTCGAGATGTATACAATAATCACCTTTATCATTACTCTATTACGAATACCTTTAGATGACATCAAAACACAAATATCCTCAAATAAAATTATATTGATTTCAGGTCTGAGGACCATTACATCACTGTCACTATGAGAATAACTTATTCCAAATAAAACAATAACAACAACATTGTTATTAATCTCATCAAATGAATTGCCACTTGGGCATAAACTCTAACATTTCCCACGTTCCTTAACTAGCGCCCTCACGAAATTGGCAACTTGCCTAGGCTAGACAATAGCGTAGTCATAAACGATAATAGGGAAAATAATGGGAATATAACTAAAATGATCATCTTGTCATAAACATAAACTTGTCATTATAACAAGGTGAGTGGACATGTAATTTTCATCATAACAAGATGAACATAAAACTAGTGAACATAACATGATGTCTCAATAAGCATAGTAAGATCTAAATCAGCAGTTTAGATGTCTAATTCGTTTAGATCTAACATGATAACACATGGTGATGGATTAGATCACATGATTCAGATCTAGAGGTTAAAATAGCTCTAACATGATAACACAGGGTGATAAATTAGATCACATAAAATATATCTAACATGATAACACAAGATGATAATCTAGATCTGATTAACAGTTCCAGTGTCCACATAAATTGGATCCACTAGTTTAGAAATAGATCTACGGAAATCCACATCATAACATGCCATAGAAATTACAATTTAGATAAAGATTTAGATCCAATCCTAACCAATTCAAGGTAGCATATGTTCATGATTTACATAAATGATTAGGTCTATCCGATGACATAACTCTTCAAATTAATAGATTACTATTAACCACAATATAGCTACAAACCAAGATCCACAATAATAACATAGTAAAATAATCACTATTGAATTGGATCTAAAGAAAAAGATCTATCATGACATAGCAGAATAATCACAATTGAATTGGATCTAAAGAAATAAATCTATCATGACATAGCAGAATAATCACAAAGAAATAGATCTATCATGACATAGTATCAGATATGATATTAGCATAGATTCATGGTTTACACATATCCAAATCACAGTCTTTCATAATTTACTTTTATTTATCTAAATCTAAAAGCAACTAGAACTCACTGCGTTAGGTTTATAGAATGAATCTTGAATTTCTGAATTTGATTTGCAAAGTATGTTGTTTGTAGAAAACGGTTCAATTCGCACTCCAGCAGCATATGGCCTCCATAACTTCCAATGAAGAAAATATGAGAAATAGCCATATATTTATAGCCACAGAGCCCTCTGAAACTAACATCCACCTCAGCCCTAGGGGTGTCGACACCCCTGTGGGTGGGTCGACCCCTAGGTCGACACCCATTCAGGGGGGTCGGCCCCAAGGTCGACACCCCTCTAGGGGGGTCGACCCCTAAAGCGGGAATTTTGGTGCTTTGAGAATTTTTCAAATTCGAACGGTTCTGGATAGAATTCAGAATCAGCTCTGACTCATACGTAGGTATATAATTTTTCTATGCGTATACAAACTTAAAACCCTCATAACTTCCTCATACGGTGTCCGTTTTACGCAAACCAAATGTCTATCTTGACCAGAATTTCGAGACGGACGTAATAGTGCAATCTGTTTCCTCTAATTCAAATATTAACTTAATTATTATTTAATTTATTTTCTTTTAGTGTTGTTAAAAATTCGGAGTATTAAATTCTCCCCTACTCAATTGATTTCGTCTCACAATTGAATTGGATCTAAAGAAATAAATCTATCATGACATAGAAGAATAATCACAAAGAAATAGATCTATCATGACATAGTATCAGATATGATATTAGCATAGATTCATGGTTTACACATATCCAAATCACAGTCTTTCATAATTTACTTTTATTTATCTAAATCTAAAAGCAACTAGAACTCACTGCGTTAGGTTTATAGAATGAATCTTGAATTTCTGAATTTGATTTGCAAAGTATGTTGTTTGTAGAAAACGGTTCAATTCGCACTCCAACAGCATATAGCCTCCATAACTTCCAATGAAGAAAATATGAGAAATAGCCATATATTTATAGCTACAGAGCCCTCTGAAACCAACATCCACCTCAGTCCTAGGGGTATAGACACCCCTGTGGGTGGGTCGACCCCTAGGTCAACACCCATTCAGGGGGGTCGACCCCTAGGTCGACACCCCTCTTGGGGGGTCGATCCCTAAAGCGGGAATTTTGGTGCTTTGAGAATT
This sequence comes from Allium sativum, assembly GCA_030737875.1. Classification (NCBI taxonomy): domain Eukaryota; kingdom Viridiplantae; phylum Streptophyta; class Magnoliopsida; order Asparagales; family Amaryllidaceae; genus Allium; species Allium sativum. Next base: position 192,945,264 of record CM060910.1, on the reverse strand, counting down.
TTTCAAATTCGAATGGTTCTGGATAGAATTCAGAATCAGCTCTGACTCATCTCTGACTCATACGTAGGTATATAATTTTTCTATGTGTATACAAACTTAAAACCCTCATAACTTCCTCATACGGTGTCCGTTTTACGCAAACCAAATGTCTATCTTGACCAGAATTTCGAGACGGACGTAATAGTGCAATCTGTTTCATCTAATTCTAAATATTAACTTAATTATTATTTAATTTATTTTCTTTTAGTGTTGTTAAAAATTCGGAGTATTAAATTCTCCCCTACTCAAAGGATTTCGTCTCAAAATTTCTAAGTTGAGAAGAATGCATATCTTACCATCCATCACCATTTACTCATCCACCAATCACTAGCATCCATTGTCCTTAAAGATTTCTAATGCTTATATGAATATATGCGAAGGTGTGTGTATATGTCCCAACACTAATGCGAAGATCAGGCGGTCTACTAATTCAGTTGACCTCCTTAATGCAATGTATGTTAGTGCCATGAATCCAATATGTATGAAAATAAACCTATAGTATCATATAAGTTCTATATGTGTGCACACCCATCCATCGAAATGCAACATTCATATGCTAGTTCATCCATAAAAGAAAAGAAAATGCACAAGCATCCATATGCAGTATGAAAGTGATTGATCCGATCTTAGTGCCTAATGTGTGTATATGCGTCCCCAGGCAACCACTAGCAAACAGTTGCATCCATCAAACATAACATGTTTCAAACACATGTTTGCATCCATAAGATTACTATCTAAAGGTCGAAAATATGATGGATACGATATATTCTATTGATAGAAACAAGCACTGATAAAACTTAGGAAAAAGTAGTAAAGAACATACCCTCGAAAAGAAAAGGGTACGAAGCATGAATCTTGTCTTCAGCCTCCCAAGTCGCATCTTCTGGGTTATCTCCCCATTGAACCTTTAGCAACTTGATCTCCTTATTGCGCAGCTTCTTAACCTCTGATCCTAAGAATACGGGTAGGGACTCGTCTGACTGTCGCCTCCCGTTCCTCTTCGACTTCTTCCAACATACTCGACTCAACAACCTCCACGGTGTCATGCAGGCACTTCTGTAGATGAGAGACATGGAAAACATCATGAACACCAGATAGATTTTCTGGGAGCTTTACTCGGTAGACCATTTGGCCAATCTTCTCGGTTATAGGAAATGGTCCCACAATCCTAGGTACTAACTTTCCTACTGATCCGAAGCGAACCACATTCCTTAAAGGCGATACTTTGATAAAGACCATGTCTCCCACTTCGAATTCGATTTCAAACCTTCTCTTATCTGCATAGGACTTCTGTCCATCTTGAGCTGTCTTCATCCACCGTCGAATAAGGTCAATCTTTTTGGATGTTTCCCTAACCATATCTGGTCCAAGTAATAATCTTTCTGTAGATTACCACCAACAAGTTGGCAATCTACAAGATCGTACATACAATGCTTCGAAGGGTTCCATGCCGATGCTGGCCTGATAACTGTTATTATAGGAAAACTCTAGTAAAGTAAGATGCTCTTCCGAAGTCCCTCTGAAGTATAGGATATACAACCTTATAAGATCTTCAAAAATCCTGTTCACCCTCTCCGTCTGTCCGTCAGTCTGAGTATGATAAGCGGTGCTCAAACACAACTGTGTACCTAATGCTTCTTGCAAGCTCCTCCAAAATTCGCTGGTAAAGATGGGTCATGGTCGCTCACGATGCTGGAAGATACTCCATGAAGACGGACTATCTCACGAACATAAATTGCTGCCAACCATGGTGTCGTCCTCTTACTCTTAACTGGAAATAAAATGAGTGCTCTTAGTAAGCCTGTCTACTACCACTCAAATGCTGGTGTTGCCCCTCGTTGATCTGGGCAAACCATCTATGAAATCCATGGAGACGCTCTCCCACTTCCACTGCGGGACCTCTAGGATGAAGTAAACCACCGAGCTCCCTTTGCTCAGCTTTGACCTGTAGGCAAATTAGATATTGAGAAACAATGCTGCTACATCTTTCTTCATCCCATCCCAAAAGAAAACCCTTTCTCAAGTAGCTCCCCTATATGCTTACTCAGCTCCATCCTTTCCCTTGGAGCCATATGGCGCACTAGTAATGCAACCGGCTTTGCATTGTCCACCAGATATATATGAAAATCGATCTCATGCCTCGGAGGTAAGTCCCGTACCTCATCAAAAACGTCAAAATAATCTTGAACTGCTGGAATGGATTGCAAATCATTGATAGATGCATCAAGATACTCTAGGAAACTAAGCATAATAGACCCTTGGGGGTCACAAGGAACTTCGAGGGTCTTCCCATGACAAGTCAGGAGTCTAACAACACTCCTCTCACAATCCAGAATGGCCCCATATGTGGTAAGACAATCCATTCCTAGAATCAACCCATAGCCCATAAACCCGAGCACATATGCGTCACACTCAAACTTGACGCCTAACACAGATATTCTCAAACCCCGACAAATCATAGATAAATGAGCCGAACCACCAATGGGGTTTGAGACAACAATAGGATCCACTACCATACTAGTATTTAAGTGCAGAGATTCAACTAAAGAACTAGATATAAACGAATGTGAAGCGCTAGAATCAAAAAGAGTTCTTACAGGAAGATCGGAAAGAGAAATCAAACCTTCCATGGAAACTTTCCTACCTCTATCTGGTGCACTAGCCAAGAGAGCATTCGCTTGCCCTCCAGAGGTTCCTGTCCTTTGACTTGCCCTTGCTTCCTTGGGAACTCCCTAGAATAGTGTCCAACCTTTTCACAAACGAAGCAAGCATTCTTCCCTTTCCTACAGTCCTGGGCCAAGTGACCCTCTCGCCCGTAATTATGGCGCTTCCTCTTACCCTTAGCCTTGTCATTCTTTCCGCCCTTCTTTTGTTGCTATTGCCGTCCTTTCTTGGACCATACCTTTTTATTTTGTGTTACCTCGACCTTAACTTTTTCATTTTCACCTTTATTTGAACTTTATCTATGTTCCCTTCCCGGTCCATCATTTTTCTCATCCTGGGGCTGTACTCCTTAGCTCTAACTCCCTTGTTCTCCTTTTTTACCATCCTTGTGTAATAAGCTAACAAGTCTCTTGAAAGTTGCCTCCATCGCACAGAAATCCTTACAAAGCTTGAGAATATTAGCCGTAGGTGATACTATTGCAGCTCAGATGGAGGTTAGGCACTTCATTGCCCTTCGACGTTGTTGGATCTAGATTAACCCTAGAGGGGGGTGAATAGGGTTTATCACAGTTTTTAGCTGAATTAAAAATCTAACGGGATATATAATAATAAACAGATCACAGAATATAGCGGAAACAGAAATGCAGAAAGTAAATGACACAAGATATACCCAGCTTCGGCACAATCCTGCCTACTGCTGCATTCCTAAGGTTTCTACTAGGTGATAGAATAGATCCCGCTTACAAGACCATGTAAATTCGCACTCCCTGCTCCTGTACTAACCCTACGCTCAAAACCCTAGACTGGACTATATCCCCTGGACCTGATTTTCCCTAATTTTACAGACACTAGTAAACTGTCAGTTAACCCCTAACTGAATCCACTAGAATTTTACAGACTCTAGAAAACTGTTTTAATCGTTTACAAAAAAAAAATACAACAATACAAATAAAAACCAGATAACTAAAAACCCTAGTTTATAAGAGAGAAAAACAAATCCCTTTAATCACTTAAATAGGTCAAGCCTACTTGACAATCTTGGCCGGCCCATCTTTATTTTCTTTGTCCCGATGTCTTTCCTCCTGGAAACGAGAATGGCGGTGATTTGAAAAAGCTAGGGTTTCTCTGGAAATTCAAATACTGATGTCGATGATGATTCAAATCAATTCATTGAGGCTCGAATAGATGTTGCTCCTTAGATGTTGAATTGTCCCTCTCTATGGCGATCGAAACCCTAAGAGATGTGAGTTATTTGATTCTCTTGAATTCTTTGAATTGTTTTTTTTGGATTTCAATTCAACTTGCCTATGATGTATGTGGTGTATTATAGGGTTATAGAAAAACCCCTAATTACTCTGATTTCGTGATAACTGACTTGGCTTGATTTGCGTTGATTTTTCCCAGATTTTCCTCTTGAGTTATTGTTGTCTTACTTGATAATCTCTGATTTTCCTCTCGAGTTATTTGTGATTCAATTTGCATGATATTCCATATGCCATGAATAAAAAACTTTGCTTGTTTAGATGCCGTGAATTTGTGATGAGAAAAACTGGAAATAATTTGCGATTTCTTCTTTTGTGATTTAATCACCTCGGCTTTGATATTGTGGTCCTTCTTGATTTCATACATGCCAATTTTCTCTCTGCCAAAACAAGCCACGAATCTTGAAATCATGTTTCGAAATCAACTTATATATATTGCCGAGTTTGATTCTTGCTTAATCACCATTCCATACATGATTAATTCCAAGCATTACTCATGTTTATTACTGGTCCCATGTATGATTTGAAATTCTGGAAAGAAAATTGATTTATTTTAGCACAAAATTATTTAGTACTTGCCAACAAAATATCCAAAACTGGAAAAAAACTGAACTTGTTTAGCTTGTATCCCACTAATTTGTCTCCACTGCATTCAAACCAGATTATGATTAATTTCTTGCCTGACTTTCTAGAAATGAAATTTTGATTTCTGAAAAAAAAACTTTCCTTGCCAAACATATGATTGCACTGTTTTCAAATATCCTAATTTCCCTATTCACTTGTGTTTCTGTCGAGCTTTCAAGTTCCTGAAGCTGGAGAACCATTATGCCATTTCAGTTTGAATTTGTGCTCACTGTATTGTGCACCATTGCATTGCCAGGACACTTCCATGTCCACTGAAGTGTTGCACCACATGTATATATACTTCATGTATTTTCTAGTCATTGAAAAAAAACTACTGCCTTGATTACATGCTCCATACTTGTTTATGCTGGAAATTCAAAACTGACTCGCATTTTCCATGTTGTAGCACTCTCTTGCTTTATGCACTGTCCGTGATACACCAGTTTAATTGTAAATTATTTTGAACTTGTATTTCGAACATGATTTGTATTTGCTGCTGCACTCGATCACTTATGATGTAACCATGTTAGTATTTCATTGACCTTGAATCACCTTGGGCTTGTTATGCTGATGCTTGTCCGTGCCTTAATCACATATTGATCCGGTGCACCATGTATCACCATTCATGTAGCATATATCATTGAGACTGTGTTGATTAGCTGCACTTGCACCATGTTGTATTGACATTGAAAGGCTTGTTCCAGAATTGATGTGGCATGAGTATGGCTGATTTGTTCCATATAAATTTCATGCTGAACCACTAGTGTATGTATGAAATTTCTTTGGTCTTGAACTGGTTTTCATCCATGCTTTTTGAAACAACTATATACATTATTGTTGCCTCCTTCAGTCATGTGTGTTCGACTGTGTTGCATGTGTATGAGAAACCATGTCATTGAACTTGAAAATTTGATTTTTGCACATATGCATGCACTGTCCCTTGCACTTGCTTCAATGCTGCACCCATTTATGCTGTGCCTTTCCATTCATATACCATGCTATTTGAATTTTATACATGGCTCGATCATGTACTTGCTTGTAACCATTTGCTGTTTTTTAAAAAAAAAGCCTTATTTGCCAAGTTTGTCAACATGATTTTGAGTTGATCTCTCTTGTTTGTCACACATTTTTGTGCGGATCTGAAATTTTTGAATTTCCATGATATGTTTGATCATTTGCACACTGAGTTGATATGGTTCACGTGGCTACTCCTCAGTTGCACACTGGATTGGCGAGGCAGTGCACATGTGTATATATATACACGTGTGTATATGCAGCCATCCAGACAAGTTTTCCTGTCCCTGCATTGAGATATATATGTTGTCTGCCTTGTGGTGTTTATAGTTTATCACTGTGAATATCACAAGCTGTTTAGACACAGTTAGATGGGTTAAAAGAAATCAGATCGAGTCATGAAAAATGATGAGAAAACACACCAGAAAGTTGAGGCAAATAAAATTTTAAAATTAAAATTTATATTCGCTGGAATTAAGAATGTTATTTCTGTTCCATATGTTGTGTGTATGTTTCTATATATGACAGGTATGAAGACTGGACTGACTGAAAACTGTGAAGACTGAAGACAACAAGATAGTGTTGATTGTGTATATGATTGAATGTATACATAACTTAGTGTGAGTGTTGTAGAGAGGTACCGTGTACTGAAAAAGAATGTATTGAAATGTATATGAAATTGTATATCGGAGAATATATACAAATAGTGGAGTTGTGAATCTGTACTGTTTTAAAAATTGAAACAAAATATTATATTTAAATAAAATACTATGTGAATATTTAAAGTTCTGCACAATTATATTTTATTTAAATATAAATATTATATTCCTATCTGTGTGTATGTGTGAAACAGTACAACAACAAACACATTTATAAATAATATATATTTGATTGTTACCATCAAACAAAAATCATATAATTGTGTATACAATACGTCATATACAACAATCTCCCCCTTTTGATGATGACAAACAAATAAAAGATTTTGAGCACAATAAATGTGTTTTAACAGTGAATATTAAACTCCCCCTATTCATATGCTCCCCCTACAACCAAACTCCCCCTATAACTGTGCATGAGTGAAAAGAAAGAAAAAAATGAATGAACTTTCTAAATTGAAAATATTTATAAAATATTCACTCATAAATCAAAATCTCAACCAATTCTCCCCCTTTTGTTATCATCAAAAGGATACAGAATTTTAAAATATAGATGAAAAATGACTAAAAATATAATTTTAGCTTAAGAGGAAGAACGGTCATCATAAATCTCAATCAGTCAAACAAAAAATCATAATAAACTGAGAACTGGTGTTATATTTCATATTGTAGATAATGACGGACTTACGATGAAATTTATATAAATGGAGAGAGTTAAAAAAATATGAATATTTTCAATCATTTTCAAAAAAAAATCTATAAAAATGAGATTCAAAAACAGTGACGGATTTGGACTATAATTAATAATTCAATTTAAGTGACAAAATCGTATAATCTCAAATCCCAATAGCTATCAATCAACAAATCATAATACTTCATAAGATTTCAACACATTTCACAAATAGAAAATGGATTGATAGGCTGGTTTATACACAAAGGAGAATTTCAGAACAATTTCAATTTATAGCACATTATTTCCTTTTTTTAATTTTTTTATATTTAAGAGCACACTGACCACGCATAACCAGAGCTTGTATTTTTAAATGAGGTCAGTCGTAGCTTAAATTATAAGTTGTCTCTTAACCATGCACGACCAGAGCTTGGATTTTTAAATGAGGTTAGAGACACACTTATATATTAATTATATTTATCATTTCATCTTTAAAAGGGAAAACTCCTCGGTATATAACACCAATATATGGATGATAGAAAATGGGGTAGGTACAGAAATGGACTGTGAAATAAATTTCTAAATTAATTATATTATGAAATATGCTCAACTATACCGGGATCATTGAAAATTTTCAATTATCATAATTCTGAATAATAACATAGTCCAATTTCTATCACATATATTTCCACTGTTTATTCAAGAAGATTTTAAAAAATATTAAACTCTCCACGTTAATATAAAAAACACGACGAGTGACAGAATAATGGTGGACAAAGAAGATGTCGTGAAATAATTGCCGATTCAAAGATATTATAATAAATGTTCAATCATCATGAAAATCTAAATAAAATCTCCTCTTGTTGTGAAATATACTGCAGTCACAATTCATCATAATTTCAAAAACTGATAATAATTTTGATGACTTATAAATACAGTTCAATTTGGATATCGATTTCAATTTCTTAATGAATAATCAATAAATAATTTTAAAATTGAAAATCAATTACAAGAGGAAATTGAAAAGTTCTATACAAAGCAAGAAGGAATAGAGAAAATATATATAAAAAATAATCGACACTTCTAATACCAATTGGTGTCTCAATTAATGAGAAATGTAAAAAGGCACTAGAGACAAACCAGGATATCAGATACAAACAAAAATTAAATCATAAGGCCCAAGCAGATAAGATTAACCAATCAAGCAAAATACTTCCATCTATCAGAGAAGCAACCAATTTTAATCAAGCAAGCGAGCAACAAAAAATTGTATTCAATAAAAATATCCGAGCACCATAAAAATCGTTTTCAAAGCAGATTTGCCAAGGAGATGTTTCAAAAATATTTCAAACAGTCAAAAAATGGTTCATGATCCTATGATTAAATATACAGTTTTTTTTAAATCATTTGAAGGGATATGAAAAGATCGAGATTCAATGAATCAGTCACACCAAATTATAAATTTCGGATTCAAGATACGTGTGTGATTCAATAAATCAATAAATTCAAATGATTTTAAACAAACCAATATTTAAGTCAAATAATCATGAAAAAGCAGAGAATTTCAGGACCGGATTTTCAAAAAAAATTCACAAGAATTTTCTGACAAGTACTCAAGAAATTTCAGAATATTTACATCAAGTCTGAAGACATATTCATGATCCAAAAATAAAAATTATTTATTTAAAATCACTTGAATGGATGTAGATAATGAGATACAATGAATCAATCACACAGAATTAATAATTTAAGATCTAAGAGGTGTGTGAGATTCAACATATCTGAAATTTCAAATGATCTCAAACAAACAGAAAACTGTACAGATGATCATGAATGACAGTAAATTTCAAAATATGAGCAATGATTCAAGACATATCAAAAAAAATACAAGCCAATCTGAAAATCAATGAAATTATCTTGACTGAGAAGTAGTGTGTGCTGTAATGAGTATAATATTTCAAGCTTTTCTAAACTGAATTAGAAGAAAACCCAAAACAGTAGATTTAAGTGAAATTTCATTAAATATTCAGATCTTCAAAAATTTAGAATTCAAATTAACAATGTTCAAGATATGACAAGAATACATCAACACTGTTATGAATTCAAAATTCAAAAAATAAACTTCAAAACAATTGCAGATATATACAAGTTTAGATTCAAGATCTGGATAAGATTAAAACATCAAAGTTCTATTCAACTAGAGTGAATTTCCAGAAAATATGAGTTCTACAATTGGAAGTTAATAAAGCCTAGAAGAAGTTACAATGATATGACAGTGACAAAAATAAAACAGAAAAAAATAGAAATAAAAAAATAAACAGAAGGAACAGAAGGAGAAATAAACAAAGAAAATAAAAACAGAGAATATTTACAAAGCCGAGTTTAGGTATCATGCCAGAATCCAATGTAAAACAGAATCTCTAACTCAAAAAATCATGGCCAAGGAACTATAAAGAATACAGAAATATAGAACAGCTTGAAATCAATATCTTTTCAGCACAACAGTTCCTCAACCACCTTCGGTACCTAACAGTTTAAAGGATCGAATGGTCTAACAAAATTAATAAAACCACTCACAGTGGTATTCACATGTTTTGGTACCCAAACTTGTTTATATAACAATCCATCAAAATTTACCAAAGTACCTTTAGGAACCCAAATTTGTTAGAATTTTTATTAATTTACTATATTTCTTTTTGGGGTCCAAAATGGTTTAAATGGATTATTAGCAAACAAATTCTCATTTCGTTTTCGATTTAAAAACCCTTTGAAATTATTTGAATTCAAATTTTCAAGATGAATATTTCCAAAACGATTTGAAGGATTTTTAACATCATTTGAACTTCTCTTTTCAAATTCATCACATTTTCCAAAGCAAAGACCATTCCTATTTCTAGAAGAAAATTGATTTTTCAACAATATATTCAATGATTTTTCTCCAGTTGAAAAACGCTTTAAGCTCAATTCAAGATTGCTGATTTTGGATTTAAGATCCGAATTTTCTTTTATTAGATCTAAACAACGATTAATACTAATCTTTCTCCTTTCAGTGTCGTTTTGTTTCAAAAACAAATTTTCATTTTCAAGAACTTTAATTTTGGTCTTGGATTCAAAAGTCTCAGATTCAAACTGAATTTGGTTTTCAAATTGTTGTTTTTCAGAACCCTTGAATATTTCAATCCCCTTTTCAAGTTCTTTCAAAATAGATTCAGTTTTCAATAGGCTCTCTCTTTCAAAAAATTTGAATTTTGAATTTTCAGATGTCTTGAGATTATCTAATTCCTTTTGCAAAATATTGTTTCTACAAATTAGTTCATTCTCTTTTTCTTTTAAAAGCTTGATTTCATTTTCAAGGTATTTCAAATCTTCATTTTGATGAACTAAATCAGAATTGAAATCGAAACAATTTTTGTAGTCGGAATTTTCTAAATTTCTGACATTTTCAAGCTTTAATTCCAAAATGTTAATTTTAGTGATCAACTCAAGTTTTTCAGACTTCAGTTCGATTTGAGACTATCAACAGCATTTGTTAGTTCAGTACAAAGATAAACCAAATCTTCATATGAAGGATCTTTAGTTTCATCATCCGTTGAGTCTCCATCGACAGATCCATCTGAATTATCATTTGTAAAACCTGTTAAGCATATATCAGAACTTGAGTTGATATTCCAGGGTTTTGACTTGTGGTTTTCAGATCTTCCATACTTCATATTGAGAGTATCCCAGATTTCCTGTGCAGATAAATAATGACAGATAAGATTAAACTATTCAGTACTAGGATAATCAAATATAATTTTCATAGCACAAGCATTGAAAGTAATATCTACACTATTAAACCCATTGATAACAACATCCCAAGATTTAATATTAACATATTTTAAATAAAATTCCATTTTGAATTTCCAGTTTGAAAAATCTGTTCCATCGAAAATAGTTGGAAATGAACTGGACTGACTCTCTATAGGTTGACAACTAGGATCCATGATTCTAGGTTTAATGAGATTACCAGGCTCCAATACCACTTGTTGGATCTAGATTAACCCTAGAGAGGGGGGAATAGGGTTTATCATAGTTTTTAGCTGAATTAAAAATCTAACGGGATATATAATAATAAACAGATCACAGAATACAGCAGAAATAGAAATGCAGAAAGTAAATGACACAAGATATACCCAGCTTCGGCAAAATCCTGCCTACTGCTGCATTCCTAAGGTTTCTACTAGGTGATAGAAAAGATCCCGCTTACAAGACCATGTAAACTCGCACTCCCTGCTCCTGTACTAACCCTACGCTCAAAACCCTAGACTGGTCTATATCCCCTAGACCATATTTTCCCTAGTTTTACAGACACTAGTAAACTGTCAGTTAACCCCTAACTGAATGCACTAGAATTTTACAGACTCTAGAAAAATGTTTTGATCGTTTACAAAAAAAAACAATACAAATAAAAACCAAATAACTAAAAACCCTAGTTTATAAGAGAGAAAACAAATCCATTTAATCACATGAATAGGTCAAGCCCACTTGACAACCTTGGCCGGCCCATCTTTATTTTCTTTGTCCTGATGTCTTTCCTCCTGGAAACAAGAACGGCGACAATTTGGAAAAGCTAGGGTTTCTCTGCAAATTCAAATACTGATGTCAATGATGATTCAAATCAATTCTCTGAAGCTCGAATAGATGTTGCTCCTTCGATGTTGACTTGTCCCTCTCTATGGCGATCGAAACCCTAAGAGATGTGAGTTATTTGGGACTCTTGAATTCGCTGAATTGTTTTTTTTTTTGGATTTCAATTCAACTTGCCTATGATGTATGTGGTGTATTATAGGGTTATAGGAAAACCCCTAATCACTCTGATTTCGTGATAACTGACTTGGCTTGATTTGCATATATTTTTCCCAGATTTTGCTCTCGAGTTATTGTTGGCTTACTTAATAATCTCTGATTTTCCTCTCGAGTTATTTGTGATTGAATTTGCATGATATTCCATATGCCATGAATAAAAAACTTTGCTTGTTTAGATGTCGTGAATTTGTGATGAGAAAAATTGGAAATAATTTATGATTTCTTCTTTTGTGATTTAATCACCTCGGCTTTGATATTGTGGTCCTCCTTGATTTCAAACATGCCAATTTTCTCTTTGCCAAAACAAACCGTGAATCTTGAAATCATGTTTCCAAATCAACTTGTATATATTCCCGAGTTTGATTCTTGTTTAATCACCATTCCATATATGATTAATTCCAAGCATTACTCATGTCTATTACTGGTCCCACGTATGATTTGAAATTCTGGAAAGAAAAATTATTTATTTTAGCACAAAATTGTTTAGTACTTGCCAATAAAGTATATATCCAAAACTGGAAACAAAATAAACTTGTTTAGCTTGTATCCCACTGATTTGTCTCCACTGCATTCAAACCAGATTTTGATTAATTTCTTGCCTGACTTTCTAGAAATGAAATTTTGTTTTCTGAAAAAAAAAACTTTCCTTGCCAAACACATGACTGCACTGTTTTCAAATATCCTTATTTCTCTATTCACTTGTGTTTCTGTCGAGCTTCCAAGTTCCTGAAGCTGCAGAACCATTATGCCATTTCAGTTTGAATTTATGCTCACTGTATTGTGAACCATTGCATTGCCATGACACTTCCATGTCCACTAAAGTGTTGCACCACATGTATATATACTTCATGTATTTTCTGGTTGTTGAAAAAAAACTGATGCCTTGTTTACATGCTCCATACTTGCTTATGCTGGAAATTCAAAACTGACTCGCATTTGCCATGTTGTAGCACTCTCTTGCTTTGTGCACTGTCCATGATACACCAGTTCAATTGTAAACTATTTTGAACTTCTATTTTGAACATGATTTGTATTTGCTGCTGCACTCGATCACTTATGCTGTAACCATGTTAGTATTTCATTGTCCTTGAATCACCTTGGGTTTGTTATGCTGATGCTTGTCCGTGCCTTAATCACATATTGATCTGGTGCACCATGTATCACCATTCATGTAGCATATATCATTGAGACTGTGTTGATTAGTTGCACTTGCACCATGTTGTATTGACATTGAAAAGGCTTGTTCTAGAATTGATGTGGCATGAGTATGGTTGATTTGTTCCATATAAATTTCATGCCGAACCAGTAGTGTATGTATGAAATTTCTACGGTCTTAAACTTGTTTTCATACATGCTTGTTGAAACAACTATATACATTATTGTTGCCTCCTTCAGTCATGTGCATTCGATGGGGTTGCATATGTATGAGAAACCATGTCATTGAACTTGAAAACTTGATTTGTGCACATATGCATGCACTGTCCCTTGCACTTGCTTCATTGCTGCACCCATTTATGTTGCGCCTTTCCATTCATATACCATGCTATTTGAATTTTATACATGGCTCGATCATGTACTTGCTTGTAGCCATTTGCTGTTTAAAAAAAAAACTGATTTGCCAAGTTTGTCAACATGATTTTGAGTTGATCTCTCATGTTTGTCACACATTTTTGGGCTGATCTGAAATTTTTGCATTTCCATGATATGTTTGACCATTTGCACACTAATTTGCATTGTGCACTGAGTCGAGATGGTCCACGTGGCTACTCCTCAGTTGCACACTGGTTTGGCGAGGCAGTGCACACATGTATATATATACACGTGTGTATATCCATTCATCCACACAAGTTTTTTTGTCCCTGCATTGAGATATATATATATATATATGTTGTCTGCCTTGTGGTATTTACAGTGTATCACTGTGAATATCACAAGCTGTCTAGACACAGTCGGATGGGTTAAAAGAAATCAGATCGAGTCATGAAAAATAATGAGAAAACACACCAGAAACCTGAGGCATATAAAATTTTAAAATTAAAATTTATATTTGCTAGAATTTAGAATATTATTTCTGTTCCATATACCGTGTGTGTGTTTCTATATATGACAGGTATAAAGACTGGACTGACTGAAAATTGTGAGGACTGAAGATTAAAGACAACAAGACAGTGTTGATTGTGAATATGAGTGAAGGTACATATAACTTAGTGTGAGTGTTGTAGAGAGGATCTGTGTACTGAAAAAGAATGTATTGAAATGTATATGAAATTGTATATCAGTGGATATATACAAATAGTGGAGTTGTAAATCTGTACTATTTTAAAAATTGAAATAAAGTATTATATTTAAATAAAATACTGTGTGAATATTTAAAGTTCTATACAATTATATTTTATTTACATATAAATATTATATTCCTATCTATATGTATGTGTGAAACAGTACAACAACAAACACATTTATAAATAATATATATTTGGTTGTTATCATCAAACAAAAATCATATAATTGTGTATACAACTACGTCATATACAATAGACTTGTGTCGCAGTTTAAACATGCCTACGACATTATGCCAGAATGGGGACACATTTCAGGAAGAATCGGTTCCCCATAACAAAAAAAGGAATCAAGCGGAGAATTGAGAGATATTTCCTATGGCTTTGGGGAATATGTTTTCCAAATAGACTTTTCCTTTTGGAAATGCTTTCTTCTAAAACCTTTTTGAAAATAGTTTTTAAAAACTTTTATCCAATCTGGTAACCTTCAGCTCTAATACCAAGTGTGACACCCCACTTCTGTTAATGTCACTCACTAGGGGAATGCATTAAGTTTTGTGAAGCGTTATAGGTAAACAGAACAGAAAATTACAAGATAGATATAAAATAGCATCGGAAATTTAAACTTTTATTAATCATAAAGCATGGTTACACCATATGTCTGAAAATACATAAACTCAATACATCATTAAAAACTTCTTTCTCGTACTTTAAATATCAGAGTACAATAACAAAGAAAGCATAATCCCCAAATCATAAGCCATAGTAGCAAAGATGGAAGCTTGAGCAATACATCTAGAAGGTCCAAGCAAGACGATAGCAGAATCCTGACTAAGCCTGAGAATTCCCTCCCTTGAGAACCTAGGGGGAACGGGAGAAAGAAGAGTAAACAAAAAGGGTCAGACATAAAGTCTGGCGAGTCCAGTTACTTTTAGCCAGTAAATAAATAAAAGTAACATGACAGGCATATAAAATAGATAAGAGAGATCACTACATAAATGGCAGGTGTGACAAGGTAAATAAGATAAGGTGTAAATGCTTCACTAATGATTACTCTGCACTATTACTAGTATAACTAAAGTGAGATGATCCCTTCCACTACAAGTTGGTAGACTTAGGGCATACGTCCGAGTGTACCCTAACCCTACCCTAATTGATTTGCTCCCTACTCCGTAGATGTCATGTGCTGGCCCCATAGTAGGAGGTATCACTCCCTAAAGTGGCAACCCAAGGTGTGCACAACCATATCTACAGGTGTCACGGTCGTCTTAGCACCCTTTGCCCGGCCCATGCACGAACATGTCCCCGATCAGTTTGCGCCGCCCACACCATCCGTCATTTGGATCTCTTACAATCAATCAATAAGCGTTCCCCTTCTCCGCCTAGTACGGAGTTCTTTACTTGATACCAACTCCGGGTTACTAACTGAAATGGGTCCCACACAATATGATACAAGCTCTCCCCCATGTCTTGTATCCCTACTACGTTTTTCACTGACTATGTATACCCTTAGGTGTCTTTAATTACATAGCCCCAATCTTTCTACTGGTTATGCTTACCTATAGGTGTCTTTAATACATATCCCACAATCTTCCAATCGGTTATGCTTACCTATAGGTGTCTTTAATACATAACCCTATTATTTCTACAAGTTATGTTTACCCTAAAAGGTGTCTTTAATTTCATAACTTTATTATTTCCACCAGTTATTTATACCATTAGGTGTCTTTAATTACATAACCTTATCGGGTTAAATTTGTGGGCCTATATATTTTAATATTACCCACCTACCCAAGAGTTACTTTATCCTCCCACTGATCCATGCATGTTTATTTAACGGTTAAGTTTGTGGGCCTATATATACTAATATTTCCCACCTACCCAAGATTTACTTAACCCTCCCACTGAACCAAGCATGTTTATTAAATGGTTAAGTTTGTGGGCCTATATATGCTAGTATTACTTGCTTACCCAAGATTTACTTAACCATCCCACTGATCCAATCAACTTACTTAACCCTAATCTTATTTCATAATCATACAATTCCTACGGATTAGATTTGGTTAAGTAGTCCAATTCATTACCATGTCCATTTATGGTTTCATAATGGGCCAGACCTCCCACATTAGGCCTACAACATGTGGATACTGTATATGCCGGTCGGGTCCGGGCAGACTTATTCCACAGTTGGGCCTAACCAAGTGTCATAGCCCGATTTGTATTTACGTACTTAGACCTCCTACATTAGGTTCAACATTAGTAGCTACTGGATATGCTGGTCGGGTCCTGGCAGACTTCCACCACTAATGCAACCTAACCTCGTGCCGTAAGTGCAATTACAATTCCTAATTGTAATTACTAGACATTCCATTTTTAATTTGTTTACCAGTTAATTAATCCCTTCCTTTTTTATAGGTGTCAATACCTATTTTACCCAATAATTTGAATTACATGTCCAAAAACGTTCATATTCAAATTATACCATTTTTAACCCTTTTTCCCTCGTTCCTTAACTAGCGCCCTCACAAAATTGGCAACTTGCCTAGGCTAGACAATAGCCTAGTCATAAACTATAATAGGGAAAATAATGGGAATGTTAGATCACATGATTCAGAACTAGAGGTTAAAATAGCTCTAACATGATAACACAAGGTGATAAATTAGATCACATAAAATAGATCTAACATGATAACACATGGTGATAATCTGGATCTGACTAACAGTTTCAGTGTCCGCATAAATTAGATCTACTAGTTTAGAAATAGATCTACACAAATCTACATCATAACATGCCACAGAAGTTACAATTTAGATAAAGATTTAGATCCAATCCTAACCAATTCAAGGTGGCATATGTTCATGATTTACATAAATAATTAGGTCTATCCGATGACATAACTATTCAAATTAGCATATTTATATTAACCACTATATAGCTACAAACCAAGATCCACAATAATAACATAGTAGAATAATCACTATTGAATTGGATCTAAAGAAATAGATCTATCATGACATAGCAGAATAATCACAATTGAATTGGATCAAAAGAAATAGATCTATCATGACATAGCAGAATAATCACAAAGAAATAGATCTATCAGGACATAGTATCAGATATGATAATAGCATAGATTCATGGTTTACACATATCCAAATCATAGTCTTTCATAATTTACTTTTATTTATCTAAACCTAAAAGCAACTAGAACTCACTACGTTAGATTTAGAGAATGGATCTTGAATTTCTGAATTTGATTTGCAAAGCATGTTGTTTGTAGATAATGGTTCGGTTCGCACTCTAGCAGCATATGGCCTCCATGACTTCCAATGAAGAAAATATGAGAAATAACCACATATTTATAGCTGTAGAGCCCTCTAAAACCGACTTCCACCTCAATCCTAGGGGTGTCGACACCCCTGTGGGTGGGTCGACCCCCTAAAGCGGGAATGTTGGCGCTTTGACGAATTTTTCAGATTCGAACAGTTTTGGATAGAATTCTGACTCATCTCTGACTCATACGTATGTAAATATATTTTTGCGCGTATACAAACTTAAAACCCTCACATCTTCCTCATACGGTGTCCGTTTTACACAAACCAAATGTCTGTCTTGACCAGAATTTCGAGGCGGACGTAATGATGCAATCATGTTTCCTCTAATTCTGAATAAATAAATTATTATTTAATTTATTCTCTTTTAGTGTCGTTAAAAATTTGGGGTGTTACAACGTATGTATGTCCAACCTTGACAACTAGGCCTTTCAACAATACCCAAGGTACTCGACCTACAACCGGTCTTTTGGGTGCCCCCATCGTACCTTTGCTTTGAGCCTGCTAAAACTTACGAAAATGATAATCTCTTGGCCCTCTTACCTCTAGTCATCCAACTTGACGACTTTTCATAGCCCGAGCAACCTTCTCGAGCAACCATTATCTACCAACTCACGACCTTTGAGTTGAATCCCCATTCTTTGCATACCACCAACAACGAACACTTCACATCACTTTCAGCAATCACTGCAGCAAACACTACAGCAATCATTGTAGCAATTACTATAGCAACAGACCAAACGATCACTGTAGCATGCGACTGACCGACACTGTAGCGATCTCCAAAACATTGTAGCAACAGACCGAACGATCACTGTAGCACGCGACCGACTGACACCGTTAGCAATCTCCAAAACACTATACCATGAACGACCGCCACTATAGCATGAGTGCGACCAACCATTGTAGCACACAAGACACTGTAGCATGAACGATCGTCACTGTAGAACAAGTGCGACCGATCACTGTAGCGTGAGCGCGACCGAATACTGTAACACCCAAAGCACTGTAGCATGAATGATCGCACTGTAGCACGAGTGCGACCGATCACTATAGCGCACAAACACTGTAGCACACAATCAATCGCTGTAGCATGCTTCATTAATGATCACTATAGCGCACAAACACCTGCACTACTCTAAAACAGCCCCGATTTCCACCAATGTTTCGCCAAACGATAGATTCGATGAAACCAACTTGTCTAATCCATCAAAATGTGATCAAAAACATGGTGTGAATCTGCTAACAACATGAAAACAATAGTTTTCACCAAATCATGCAAATCACTCCAAAAATAATAATGAATGGTCATATAAACAAAACTATAGATCTATTCTACCCATACATATGAAATAACATAGAATCGTCAATCTAAACTTACTAAATGAGATCATAGGGTGATTTATGTGAAAATGGACTAAATATGGCATAGATCTATGATTAAACATTTAAACTTGATGAAAAACATGATCAAACACTGAAACACTTCATTGAATCCGTGCGAGAGATGTAAACCACTCACCGATTTGCCAAAACAAGCTAAAATGGATGATATAAGAATCCGGACAGCAAGCACTTTACACTGATCTCCTTGATCCGATGAATACTTGCTTCGATTGATGTAGATCTAGCCTCAAGTGATGTAGATATATAATTTCCCTCCTTGGATTTGGATTTTAATGGTGGAAAGGTGTTAGAGGAAGAAGGAGATCAATGCCTCCAAATGAAAGAATGGGAAGGTAAACCTTTTCCCTCCTCTCTCATCCACTATTTATAGGATTCCACCAGCCCAATAATGGGCCTCCCCAATTCAGCCCATTAGGCTCTCCAAACCTGAACAGCCAACTGAAAAACCTTAAAACAACGATTTCTCCCAAACCGCTGAGCCAAATCTTTAATGTAACCACTCTACGGAAAGATAATCATCAATTCCTTTCCAATGGCGCATGTCTCACCCTCTAATTTGACCTAAGTCAAAAGTAATGCCCTACACAAGACTGATAGGGGTAAAACGGTCACAAACAAAATTGGTAAAAATTATGGACATGTATCACATCCCCATAAGCAACATACCAAAAGATGAGAATGATCCAACCCACAGGGAATAGAATAAAAATATTTTATGATCATTTGATATGTAAAATGCGGGATATTACATTCTCCCCCCTTAAAAATTTCATCCCCGAAATTCCAAGTACAGATAAGCAACCATAACAATTCTGCAAGCCTATCATCCATGAAAAGCCAATTCTATCACCCAAATTAGCAACCATCAAGCCAAGCATCCATAGCCTTATCCTAGGATGTGGAATTCTATCAAAAAACAACAAGATACAACGATATAACGATGATACGTTTAAAGGATCCTACAGACGAAGAGTTCTGGATGAGTCACCCTTATGCACTCTTCCGTCTCCCACGTACAATCGTCGCCATTTTCACTCTATCGTACCTTGACAAGCTTAATCGTCTTCCTCCTAAGCTGTTTCGTGTCACTTCCCACAACACGAAGCGACTTACGAAGCCTTGCAACTGCGGTATCTACTTTCTAAGTCTTCGTACTGCTTTGGAGATACCACCACATTCGAATCATGTACAAACTTCCGTAGGAACGATACATGGAACACATTATGCACACTCGACATCTTCTCGGGTAACTCCAATCTATATGCGAGCTTTCCAATTCGCTCGACTATCGGAAATGGTCCAACGAACCTAGGAGAGAACTTTCCTTTACTTCCGAATCGAACCATATGCTTCAATGGTGAAATCTTCATGAAAACCATATCGTCTATGTCGAATTCCAAATCCTTACGCATATATCGGCACAACTCTTTTGACGATTTTGGGCCGCTTTCATTCATTGCCGAACGATCTCGATACAATCCGAGGTTTCTCTAATCATCTTTGTCCCAAGTACCAACTTATCTCTAGTTTCTAACCAACATGCTGGAGAATTGCACGGTCTTCCATACAACGCCATATATGGTTCCATCCCAATGCTCGACTGGTAGCTATTATTATATGCAAACTCAACCAGATGTAGATGGTCTTCCCACGATCCTCCGAAGTCTAACACACAAGCCCTCGGGAGATCTTACAAAACTCGATTGACTCTCTCGGTCTGATCATCAGGTTGGGGATGATATGCCGTACTCAAGCACAACTCGGTTCCCAAAGCTTCTTGTAAACTTTTCCAAATCCGCTAGTGAACAACGGATCTCGATCACTCACTATACTCTTTGGGACACCATGGAATCAAACTATCCATTTCACATAAAGTTCAGCCAGTTTCGACGCCATCCTAGTCAACTTGACAGGAATGAATCTTGCACTTTTGGTCAAGCGATCCATAATGACCCAAATCCCTTTCATTTCCTGCCCTCGTCCTAGGTAGTCCAACGATAAAATACATCGACACTTGCTCCCACTTCCATGTAGGAACTTCCAATGGCTGAATCAAACCACTCGGCTTATTATGTTCATCTTTCACCAACTGACAGTTTATACATTTGTAAATGAACTCTCCAATATCTCGCTTCATCCCTTCTCCGTAGTAGACTCGCTTCATGTCCTGATACATATTATTACCACCGGGATGAATCATCAACTTCGAGTGATGACATTCTCTCAGAACCTCATCTCTCAATTCATCAGTATCAGGAACAACTAATCGTCCTTGTTTTCGAAACCAACCTTCTCTATCGACTTCGAATTCTTTATCCTCTGGTTCCAGCTTGTGGATAAACTCGACAAGCTTAACATCTCTCTTCTGGCTCTTGCCAATCCTTTCGATAACGGTAGGTTTTATCGATAAGCTTTCCAACATTTCAGGTCCCAATTCACACCTTGTCCTGAAATCGAACCTTGCCAAATACTCAAGGCTCTTCCATTCCGAAAACATCGCTCCCAAACTTACGTGTCTTCGACTCAACGCATCTGCGACTGTGTTCCTTTGCCCGACGTATAGGCTATGCCAAAATCATATGATGCCAGAAACTCTAGCCATCTTTGCTGCCGAAGATTCAAATCCTTTTGGGAGAAAAGATACTTCAACGACTTGTGATTCGTAAACTACTCGAATCGAACTCCCAACAGGTAATGTCTCCACATCTTCCGAGCAAACAGAATCATCGCCAACTCTAAATCATGAGTTGGGTAATTACTCTCATGCAGCTTCAGCTATCAACTAGCGTAGGCAACAACCTTATCCTTCTGCATCAATACTGCTCTAAGTCCAGTACCACATGCACCGGTGCATACCACCATCTCTTCATTCCCACTTGGGATGGTCAACACAGGAGCACTCGTTGGTCTCTCTTTCAGGATTCTGAATGCTTGTTCACAATTCACATCCCATGTGAACACGTGGTTCTTCTTCGTTAATCATGTCAACGGTGCAGCTACTTTGGAGAAATCATTGATAAACCGTTGGTAATAACTGGCCAAACTAAGGAAACTTCAAACATCCGTCACATTCTTAGGTTTATCCTGGTCCTGGATTGCTGCAACTTTAGCGGGGTCAACCGCTATCCCATTTCTAGAAACAACATGGCCTAAGAACCTCACTTCACTCTTCCAGAAGTGACACTTTGAAAACTTAGCTCTCAGCTGATGCTTTCGCAAGATTTTTAACACAACTCTCAAGTGCGTCTTATGTTCTTCCTCATTTCTGGAGTAAACTAGAATATCATCCACGAACACAAGCACGAACTTGTTCAACTAATCTCTGAACACCTTATTCATATGATCCATGAAATACATTGGCGCGTTAGTCAACCCGAATGGCATCACCAACCATTCGAAGAAACCAGATGATGTCCTAAAAGCAGTCTTCGGCACTCTATCCTTAGCCACCCTCAACTGGTGAAATCTCGTTGCCAAATCCATCTAAGAAAACACTTTGGCTTCGCGAAGCTGATCGAACAAGTCATCTATCCTTGGCAATGGGTACTTGTTCTTCTTTGTCACCTTGTTCAGCTCACGATAGTCTACACACAATCTTAACGAGACATCCGCCTTGGTTGCAAATACGACCGGTGCACCCCATTCGGATACACTCCTCCGAATGAACCCTTTTCCCTAAAGGTCTCTAAACTGCACCTCTAACTCTCGTTGTTCCTTAGGCACCATCCGCCTAAGAGGCATAACAATTGGTCTAGAACCCTCGACCAAATCGATCCTAAACTCGATCTCACGATGCGACGGTAACCGTTTGACCTCGTCAAAGACATCTACATACTCATTAGTGATCAGCACTGATGACAGATCTTCTTGTGGAATCCCAAGCGAATATAGATAGCTAACGAAGACGCCCTCTTCGTGCTTACATCTAATCAACACCTTTTGCCCTTCCACATCCCCGACCCTCACATCTAGCTTCTCGCAATTCACCCTTGCCGCATACCTCTTGAGCCAATCCATGCCCAAGATGATCCCAAACCCAGCGAAGTTAAGAACAAAGCAATCACAAACAAAAGAGCAACCATGACTCGACAACACTAGACCATGACATATCATGCAAAGATTTGACAAACCCCCAACTGAATTAGTCACTACGAAGGGTCTATCACAAATCTTAGGTTCCAAGCCCAACAAACAAACAAGATCATTGCCAATGAACGAATGCGATGCTCCATTATCAAACAAAACTCGAACTGAAACACCACTAACAGAAAAGAGTACTTGCACCACGACACCCTTTCCCTTCTCCTGTATAGTAGGAGCTCTCGAAGAAGATGACACGGTTTCCAAAGCATACACCTTCACAATCAGCTTGCCCTTAGCCGATTCTGGACAATCTTTCTTCTCATGCCCAGGCTTCCCACACTTGAACCACTTCTTCTCAGCTTTGGGATTCTTGCATTCACTAGCAAAATGACCTTTCTGTTGGTAGTTAAAGCAAACCACCTCGCTCTTGGGCTTCTTTTAGCCATCTTTTCCCTTCCGCTGTTGTTGCTTCCTCTTCTTATTATTACCACTCTGCTGTGGTTTCGGAACCTCTTTGGTTGCAGCGACAACATTTGATTCCTTTGGAAACAAGCTCTCACGACGAATAGCTTTTTCCATAATCTTATCAAATGAATCATCAAGATGGTCCACTAACGGCTTTCCGATATAAGCATCCAAACCCAAGACAAATTTCTCGTTCTTCTGATAGGGTGTATCAATGTATGAACGAGCATATCTAGACAAGGCCTCGAAATCAGAAATATAATCAAGTACATAACGACCATTCTGTTTTAGCTCTATGAACTTCTTGAATAGAGAAGATTTCTGAGCTATGGAGATAAACTTTGCTTCAAACTTAGCTTGGAATTGCTCCCATGAAATTTCTTCCTCTGGTGTCTCGAGTGTAACAGAATTCCACCATTCCATGGCCCTGCCTTGCAGTTGCCTTGATGCAAGCTTTCTCTTTATTGCATCCTCAATACCCAAGTCTCCAAAGATACAAACACAAGAATCCATCCACCTCTGAACCTCTTCAGCTGACTCAGTTCCTTTGAATGGTTTTCCTCCTAGAGATGTAAAGTCCTTGCACAGCTTTGCAAAATCTACTACTCTAGGAACTCGTACACTTACGTCTATCGGTGCTGCCACTGGAGCGGGTACCCTTCGCATAAATGCTTCTGTCATGGCTTCAAACATGGCTGGGTAATTTGGTTCACCGCCATTTCCCACTCTAGTATTAGCTCTCCTAGCAGTATGTCTTGATTCTCGTCTACTTATTCTAAATCTGAAATTTAGAATAATTAGCCATTTCCAAGAAAAACTGCTAAAGAGATAAAACCTCTACTACTGTATATGCTAATATATATAGTAAGCATCCAACTGAAATCTACATGTATGTCTCTCATACGTAATTACATCCTCGAACTTTGGCCACAATCGTTGACTAGAGCTCTGATACCAAATGTGATGATCTCCCATAACCCCCGCACTATACAAGAGGAATAATGCACTAAAGGGTGTGTCAGGCAGTCATGGACGATCATCAGAGTAGGTAAACACAAGTGGAACCTGTCGTAAAACTCACAGTGCAAGGATAAAATATAATAGAACATATACAACAGGTAGTAATTCTGAAGTAGAAACACTAGACTTTCATACAACCAGAAAGTAATATCCACAACTTGGAAATAGTGTTTGTACAAAGTTGCCTCACTACATCATTTAGAATAGCAAATAGCGGAAACAAATACGAGATAGTAATAAAACTGGTACGTGAGCCCCCTGCTCGCCATCGATCAGCATCGTCGTGCTCACTAAAGCATTTCCTGTCACATGTTACTTAGTCTGCCCATCCCCAATCGGATGAACATCCCAAGGTAGTAAGAGGAAACATAAAATCTTGAGTCAGACAATAGTCTTAGTGAGCGATAAAACAGATAACAAACTTCAACAATAAAGTATATGAGGAGGGATAGATAAACATACTAATCTACCTACAACACCAGAGAAGAACTCAACCTTATCTTCCCCACATCGGACAGTGATATCCTTTACTAAAAGCAATTCAGCCATTCATCCATGGAAACTAGAACATTCATTCAATCATGGAAAGCATTCATAACATCCAGATTATATAAGTCTCACACAGACAACCCTAATCAAGTTTGACATCCCCCAAGCACTCTCCCCAAAGGCCTAAACCAATATCAGTCAAGCACTCAAAGAACATCTTCCTTGATTTTGGATAATCCATGTACGATGGTACAAACAGAACAACCAATCACCCATGACTGACTCTGGCTATCACCACCAATCCTGCTTTGAAACCATCATTAATCATATGATGACCAACCTTGCCATATGTCAAGGGCTAATGGTTACCCCAACTCTAGCATAAACTCCATATGCCTCTCAACGATATGTATGTATGTCTAACCTTGACAACTAAGCCTTTCAACGATACCTAAAGTGCTCGGCCTATAACCGGTCTTTTGGTGCCCCCATCGTACCTTTGCTTTGATCTTGCTAGAACTTACGACAACAATAATCTCTCGGCCCTCTCACCTTTATTCATTCAACTTAATGACTTTTCATAGCCCAAGCAACCTTCTCGAGTAACCATTATCCACCAACTCACGACCTTTGAGTTGAATCCCCATTCTTTGCATATGACAAACAACGAATACTTAACATCACTTTCAGCAATCACTGTAGCAAATAGTGTAGCAATCACTGTAGCAACAGACCGAACGATCACTGTAGCACGCGAATGACCGACACTGTAGCAATCTCCAAAACACTGTAGCAACAGACTGAACGATCACTGTAGCACATGACCGACCAACACTGTAGCAATCTCCAAAACATTGTAGCATGAACGACCACCACTGTAGCACATAAGACACTGTAGCATGAACGATCGTCACTGTAGAACAAGTGCGACTGATCACTGTAGCACGAGCGCGACCGAATACTGTAACACCCAAAACAGTGTAGCATGAACGATCGCACTGTAGCACGAGTGCTACGGATCACTATAGCGCACAAACACTGTAGCACGCAATCGATCGTTGTAGCAATCACTATAGCACTGACTTGTTTCTTAAGAAACTCACCATGGTGCGCGACCGAACCCTCCCCCCCCCCCCCCCCCCCGGCACACGTGCGACCCAAAACCTACACTACTCTAAAGCAGCCCCGATTTCCACCAAAGCTTCGCCAAATGATAAATTCGATGAAACAACTTGTCTAATCCATCAAATTTGATCAAAATCACGGTATGAATCCGATAACAACATGAAAACAATAGTTTTCACCAAATCATGCAAATCACTCCAAAAATCATAGTGAATGGTCACATGAACAAAACTATAGATCTAATCTACCCAAACATATGAAATAACATAGAATCGTCAATCTAAACTTACTAAATGAGATCATAGGGTGATTTATGTGAAAATGGACTAAATATGGCATAGATCTATGATTAAACACTTAAACTTGATGAAAAACATGATCAAACACTCATACACTTCATTGAATCCATGTGAGAGATGTAAACCCCTCACCGATTTGCCAAAACAAGCTAAAATGGATGATATAAGAATCTGGACAGCAAGCACTTCGCACCAATCTCCTTGATCCAATGAATCCTTGCTTCAATTGATGTAGATCTAGCCTCCAATGGTGTAGATCTATGATTTCCCTCCTTGGATTTGGATTTTAATGGTTGAAAGTTGTTAGAGGAAGAAGGAGATCAATGCCTCCAAATGAGAGAATGGGAAAGTAAACTTTTCCCTCCTCTCTCACCCTCTATTTATATGATTCCATCAGCCTAATAATGGGCCTCCCCAATTCAACCCATTATGCTCTCCAAACCTGAACAGTCAACTAAAAAGCCTTAAAAATGCGATTTCTCCCAAACCGATGAGCCAAATCTTTAATGTAACCAATCTACAGAAAGGCAATCATCTATTCCTTTCCAATGGCACAGGTCTCACCCTCTGATTCGACCTGAGTCAAAAGTTATGCCTTGCACAAGAGTGACATGGCGAAAATGGTCACAAACAAAATTGGTAAAAATTATGGACATGTATCACATCCCCATAAGCAACATACTAAAAGATGAGAATGATCCAACCCTCAGGGAATAAAATAAAAATATTTTATGATCCTCCGATACGTAAAATGCGGGCTGTTACATAACGTCACTCGTTCCTTTGGTTAATGATATCTCACATCAGTTGTACATATATCCGACTGCCAGAAAGTGCATGTGGCACCCCATGTCCATTAATGTCACTCACAAATGGAATGCAATAACTTCTATGGAGCGTTGTAAGTGTGTATAGAACAGAAACTTAACAACAAGACAGATATAAAACAGTACTTAAAAATTTAAAATTTTATTCATTGCAGCGGTAACAGATAAGTTTGATTACATCATCAAAAACCAAAGACTAGAGTCAAGTACATAATATCCATCTTGATTAAATCAGAGTACATAAAATAAAAGACATAACCCCAACATAAAATAGCCATAAATAAGATATGTTGAACATTTACTTCAGCGATCCAAGCAACTTCCAAAGAAAGAGATAAAGCTGTCCAAATCAAGATCCACTAGTACTAGTCCCACCCTGAGCACCTGGGGGGGGAGGGAAGAAAAGAAGTGGAAACAAGGGGATCATACATAAAGTCTGGCGAGTGCAGTAACTTTAACAATATAATCATTAAGTAATTAGGATAAGGCATAAGCTGGAAAATAAGGAGATGACTGTGAACAAATGGGTATGACAGAGGAAACAATGGAAATAAGACGAACAAAGATAACGTTAAAGGCGCCCCTAATCACTCTAGGATAATTACTATACTGCACCACCACTAGTCACCCTAAGGGTTGATCCCTCCTACAGAACTTAATAATGATAACGGTAGTTTCGTGTACCCCTAGCTACCTTCATAGGTGCCATCTGGCCCAACTCCACTAGGTGTACCCACTACCCCCTTTCGATCGGCTCCCAAACTCGTAGATACCCGTGCTGGCCCCACAGTGGGGTGTATCACTCCCCAAAGTGGCAACCCGATACCACCAAAAATGCACGGCTTATATCTACACGATGCAACAATGTCTTACCTACCAGCCCGGGCCCACACACGCATATGAACCTGTTGGACTTGCGTTGCCACCGCTAACCCATTTTGACCTCTTACAATCAAATCCAGTACGCGTGTCCCATCCTCGACTTGGGTCGAGCCCACAAAGGTACTTAATGGGTTACTGGTTTGAAAAGGGCCCCTATGCATGACACAAGCTTTCCACCTATGCTTGGTCCCCACTAAGGTTTTCTCACTTAACCCCATTCTTATTAATGTCTTCTTACATGTTTCAATCTTGTTTAAGTGCATCTAATCGTATTTCAAATGCCACCCAAGGCACCCACTTAATTCCACATGCCACCCAAGGCACCCACTTAACCCCCCATGTCCTACCACATGTTTATCTAGTTAAGTGTTTCTTAATTCATTAACACCGTAACCTTGTAAATACCTCCCACATTAAACTGACATTTGTGGTAGCTGGATTTGTCGGGTGGGTCCGGGCAATCTTACACCACAAACGAGCCTAACGTCGTGTCTTTACAACTGTTACGCATTTAATTCATGCCTTTGACCTCTCACATTAGACTGGCATTTGTGGCAGCTGGATTTGCCGGGCGGGTCCGGGCAGTCTTACACCACAAAAGAGTCTAACCTCATGTCTTAGGCATTTTATTATTACATATCTTCATTTAACCCCAAATTGGATTATTATCCCTATTCAAATTTGTAAATAAATTCCAAATTCATTTATGTCCATAAATACCAATTATGCCAATTAATATCTTAAATTTATTATATGCCTTTTTAAGGCCATTTATGCCAATTCTCAATAGGTGTATATTCAATATTACCTGTAACGTCCCCACATTGTTCCTTCGTTTATCATGACATATATATATATATATATATATATATATATATACTAGACTATAAATTAGTCTAATACATAAAAGGGAAGAAACATCACAGATTTTCCTAACACCCAAAATAGATCTAACTTGCAAATAAGAATTACAACATAACTTGCATAAACTTTGTATAGTCATGAATCTAAACATAAACCTAAAAGGTGTGAACTTGCATGTATATGATATAGTTTTTCACTTAAAACTTGCATAGGCCATAATCACAAACTTGCATAAAACTATACATGTCATAGATCTAAACATAGGGTTGTAAACTTGCATATATGTGATATAGTTTTTCACCTAAAACTTGCATAGGCCATAATCACAAACTTGCATAAAATGATGTATGTCATAGATCTAAATCTAAAGGGTGAACTTGCAAATATGTGAATCCAATTTCTACCTCAACTTGCATATAATCACTTCATTTGATTCAAATATAAACTAGTGTACAATTCACATATCACATAGAAACTAGCATGTAATCTGCACCCAAACTTGCATATAAAATGATGTCAAACGTGAATCAAGTTGAACATAGATGATTTGGCATATGAAAAAGGATCCACAACAAAACTATCATGATAAACATCTAGCATATATTCACAAAAGATTACATTTTTTCAATGATTCATAAACATAGCCATATAACCCAATTTATATCTCAACCCAATTAACTTATTAATTATCTTATTAAAGAAATTGAACTCACAACTCAAAGAAGGTCTTGATTTCTGAAATCTGAGTTCTGAAATTGATTTAGCTCGCCTCTGAAGTAGACAATTCGTTGTTGTTGTTATAAACTTGAATTGAATTGAGTTGATTAGCTTTACTTCCTCTCTAATTGGTGGTGGCTACTCTAGGTTGCAAGGTGATAGCATGACGGCCATGGTTCTAATTTTAATTAGGTTTTAGGGTTTGAGTCTACATGTGTTTATATAGAGTTTAGGATTAATTTAGGACATCCGATCAACCTAGAACTAACCACAACCATTCAGTGCAGATCAGAACTATCCAGAAACCCTAATGACTCAACAACCAGTCACAAAATCGTCATCACTCAAATCTGCCGGGGGGGGGGGGGGGGGCAGGTCGAGCCCCGGGTCGACCCCAAGGTCGACCCCCAGGTCGACCTGTAGGGGGGAGGTCGACACTAGGGCCGACCCCCTGGTCGACCTGGGTACTGGGCGGGAATTTTCCCACCCAGCCTGCTTCTGGCTTCTGATTTGAAATTTGAATTTATTTTGAGCTGTTTGAATTTATTAAATTTTCTGGAAACTTCCGACAGCCATAACTTCTTCATACGAAGTTCAATTTACGCAAACTCAGACTCCTCAACCAGAATTCCAAGACGAACATAATGGCGTAACCCGTTTCCCTTGATTCTCACATTTAAAATTAAGTATTCTTTAATTTGTTAGTTTATGTTAACAGAAAACACGGGGTGTTACATTATCCCCTCCTTAAAGGATTTCGCCCCCGAAATCTCCAAGTTAAGGAGAATGCATATCCTAACATCCAATCATCCATCTACTCAACCATCAAACACAGGCATCCATTGTCCTTACAAAATTTCTAATGTTATATGAACATATGCAAGAAGTGTGTGTATATGTTCCTTATCTAATGCAAAATCAGGCGGTCTACTGATTCAGTTGACCTCCTTAATGCAAATCATGATAGTGCCATGCGTCCATTATGTATGCGAAAGAATCCTATCGATACATATTATTTCTACATGTGTGCACAACCATTCATCAAAATGCAGCATCCATATGATATACAACCATTATACATCCATTAATTTAAAGATGCACACACATTTATATGCAATATGAAGGTGATTGAGCCGATCTAGTGCCTAAGGTGTGTGTATATGCATCCATGAGCAACCACTAGCAACCACTTGCATCCATTTGCATCCATCGGACATAACATGTCTCAAACACATGATTTAACCATAGGGTTATTCCTAACTAAAGATCGAAGATGTCATCGTAAAGATAACACTACAAGAAAACACTGATTTAGCGTCAAATATTCAGAAGCGGAAATTTCCGTCGCTAATTTGCGACGGATTTCCATGTGATCTGCAAGGGATAGTTTTTTGTTTTTTCGACTTTTTTTTCTTTTATTTATTACCGACGTCTTTTGTTATCCCTCGCTAATCCGTCGCAAATTGCGTCAAATTACCGACATAAAATTTTCGCCGCTATTTCCAGCTGCAAATTCAGGCAGAATACCGACGAATATTTATCGAAGCTATTTTACAGTAGAATCCCGACATATTTGCAAGAGATGTTTATATTATTTTTCTAAGATATACTTTAGTGTTATTTTTTAATAATTATTAACATGTTCAATAATCAATAATTAATTTGTTCTAATTAATAATTTATAAGTAATAATAAATAATAATTTACATTCTATAATAAATAACTTATAATTGTTGCTTAGTTAAAATTAACAAAATTATATTTTCTCTTAACCAATTTAGTTATTAAATTCTTAGTTAAGTCCTATGCTTTCATCACAAATTTTAGTCAGTATACTATTAGATAAAAGGCTGATTTATGATGACAATTAGCGACTTTATAATGACGCAGCGACAGAATGACATTACTAAATTTCTAGACATCACTAAGATGTCATTAAGGCACCGCTAAGACGTAGATAATTATCAACGATTTTATGATCGACGCCAAAAATTTGTAGAAAATTGTTTGATGTCGCATCTGTGATGCCAAGAGTTTTAAGATGTGGCAATAATAACATAATTTATTTTCGTGTTCTTGGCAAAATAAGACTAATCCGCGGCTTCATTACAACTGAGCAATCCTTCGTTAATCTATTTATAACTCAACGCTCCAGATTCCCCCACCTCATCTATCTTCGTCATGTTCCACAACTTACCTTTCGTAAACAATACTTCACCAAGGTAAGCATTATCCCCAAAATGAAAATCGTTTTGAATCCCTAATTTTTCTTTGCAAGGCCAGACAAATGCTCACCTCTCCCCCTTCATCGTCGATCAACCCCAATTCTCTACAGTCATCTTGGCCATGACGTTCCACCCTCGATGCTCGATCTGTCATCCTCAACTGCGGCACCGGCCTCCTCTCCTCCTTTCAAAAGGTTTCGATCGTCGTCGATGCCACAAGCAGTGATTATGATCTCGCGATGGGGGATAAAATCTATAAATCTCTACCCATAGTGAAGAGAAACCTACTCATGCGAGGAGCACATGACTTGAACCACTACATGGGTATGTACTTTTTCTGAGTAAATAACATGAATTTGAAGAAAATTGAGGAATATCTATTATTTCTTGCATAGCACACAGAAAATATTCACAGTTCAAAACAAAATCGAGCAACTAGAGCAAGATTTATAATTTCTCTTACTACTGTATATTCACCAAAAGTCTTAACTTTTGTTTCGCCTAGACTTAAAAATATAGAGCTTTGTGTGAATGGGGAAAAAAATTAAATGTTGTTTCATCATGGCTTGAAAAACTAGAACTGTGTATGAATTAAGAAAAAGGACATTATGCGTGACTAACTGTGAAGTTATGTTTTTCCATTCAAAAAGTTACATATGTTACCATTTGTAAAGATGAATGGCATAACTTCCATTATTTCTCCTTCAACTTGAGCAAAATTATATTAACTACCATTTTCATTTTTTTTTCTCTTATTTTGTAATTTTTTTTTGTTCCTATAAAAGTAAAATAGTAGTGCATTCAATCTGTACAATCCTTAACCATGTATTGTCAGTCTAAATTGATTTGTTACATGGTTAAAATCAACCACGTTATCATTATCAATCTAAATTGATTTTTCAAAAACATTCACAATATTTTAGACTGCTTAAATTTTAATCTCGTTGGTAGTGTTGTGGAATTTTTTTTGAATCGGTCCATACTATTTAGGATCATATAGTACACATTTTCTGTGTTCACATTAGCATATGGCATTTTATTATTGCTAATTAACCTTTAGTTCATAACCATATTGATTTTCTGGAACATCATTGCTATATGTACTTCAACCAGCTATAAGAAAAATCATCAGTACATATATATGTGTGTGTGTGTGCGTGTATGTAGCTAAATATATTTCAATCAGCATGAAAAATTCATTAGAATTTTATGTTTATATTGTTGATCACTCAGTGGAGAGGGTCGGTATGCGGGAATGCATGGATTTCTACCTGGTAGATACAACAGATTAATCCCACGCCAACCACGGGTTGAATCCGTCCGTTAGGCCCAGCTCGGCTATGAAGCATGTACTGAAGGCTAGAATGGATGATGATAGACATGATTACCATGCGATCGGGACATACGATCCTGCACAGAACATGTGGGTTCCGGATGATGCGAGCGTAGACGTTGGCATTGGGTTGAGGTATGACTAGGGAAATTTTACGCTTCCAAGACATTTTATAATCATGTAAAAAAGAGGCGCATTCTTTGGAGTTGGATTGGAGAGACCGACAGTGAAACTACTGGTATTGCTAAGGGCCAGTCTTCTCTTCAGTTTTGGGATATTCTGTAATGTTTTGATCTAACTCGACTATATAGGCAAATGTCTTACTCGACTGAAAATGCAGGGCGTTCCGAGGACAATGTTGTTGGATTTGAAAATAGGAAGCAATTTGATAACATGGCCAGTTGTGGAGATAGAGAGCTTGAGGACGAGGCCAAGAGATTTCAGTGGATCACTGTAGAAGCAGGGTCCAATTTAAAGTTGAACATTGGTGGTGCTGCTCAGGTAGATTTTAGTTAAATTTAGTCATTAAGTAAAGACGTAAAACACAAAACTAATATCAGTGGTAAATTTGGTTAAGAACTTATGTTGCCAAAGTGATGGAGACAGCTGCCACCGTAAATAAACATGTTATAAGAGGAATGTGAACTACAAATATCAGCAACATGAAGAAATATAATCGCACCATCATATTTAAACTAGGTCGTTATGCCAAGTTGTTGGTTCTTTGGGTGACTACCATGACAGAAGTTTAGACAGTGTGTTATTGTCTTACTGAATTTGCCATGTGAACTCACCTGCCATTGTCCATAATTTGTTGAAATCCCTATTTCTGCAACCTGAATCTTATGTTTTCACTTATTTAAAATAGGTTATCATTTAGGGATATATCCGTGTTCAAGCTTAAGACTGAGGAAGATAATGGTATCAAGATCTCCAAGGATAAGAAAGAAAGTGTGAAAATAAAACATTAATCCCGATAACTAGGAATAAGCTGCATTGCTTAAGCTTTTGAGAGCCAACTAATAATTTGCACTTTAGTTGTTTATGCATGGCTCTTTTTCTTGAATAACAGTTGACAAACAACTAATAATTGGCTCAGCCTTTTTCATTGGTGATTTTGAGTGATTTTCTCTATTTCCACAAATAACAGAGTGTGTGCTTGGATAGTATCCACTGGTTCAACTTGTGACTTACTTTTGCTATTGTTGATGTTAACTTCAGATATGTGACTTCCTTTATTAACATGTGAAGTTATCTCACCTTCTTCAACCTCATTTTCATCATCCAAAGCATTATTTCCTTCCTGAAAGCATGCTTATTCGAATACCAATGTCAAACTCATCAGTCTACTTACCTACTTGATTAATGTCATATACTTTAGTCACAGTGACATTAACTAGTTGGACATCAAGACCATAACATCCATCATTTTGTTGATAAATTCTTCCTAACTCAGCAGTTTTCACATCTGCACTACTTCCGACCTGGAAATACTTAACTTTCCTACTCCTTCTCATAACTTTATTCTAGATTTGTTTCTTCTTAACCGACCTAACAGCAGTGCCCTTAATAGTTTTCATATTGCAAGATTTAGTTTGTGAGTTAACAGTAGCTTTTAAGGCAGATCTAACCTCATCTCCACTGATTTCTTTAACACAAGCATCCCTCTCAACAACTTCATTCTTAGCTGTGCAAACGTAGGTCGACTTAAATTTTCATTTCACAGTCTTTAGGATAGTGAAAGCAAACACAACCGATATTTGGTCTGTACGTTTTGAAACAGTTGCATGTGCCTTTCCTTAATTTATTGGCTCTGTTAAAATCCTTAGGTCTGCGTTGGATTTCATTTCGTAGTGTAGTTGTTATCTTTGCTGCGTTTTGGAAAAATGAGGAAGAGAGGTAGAACATATATTTGGCACGCAAGGCAACTATTTTTATTTATCTTAGTACAAATATCTTATACCACTATAGTGTAAATAAGATAGCAATATACCGCCATAGTTACGTGAGTTAAAGGATATTCTGATGTTTCAGTTGCACAATATGAATTTTATATAATTGATATTTATATCATAAACCAAGTGCCAGATTAGCATCTTTATAGGTCGGCATTTTATAGTAATCTTACAGTTGATAGAACTTACTGTAGTGAATTAGAATAAAAAAATTCCATTTGTTGCATGATGCTTTGGGGTGTGTTAAGGACAGATAGCTCATTTAGAGTTTGCAAGCAAGTTTGATGTTAGGTTCGCTTAATTATTAACAAATAATTGGATGCTTGAATGATTATTGGCTGATTTTTTATTTTTGGATACCATAAACAAGCGATGCAGCTTGTAGCCTGAGGTAATAGTAGTTGGTAAGATGATATTATGGATGATCTCATCCATTTTAGATACTAACATCAACGCAACTGCCATTCAAGAAAATTGTTTCAGTGGCATACTGTGTAGGAATGAGAAATCAATTACATACGAAAAAATCAAAGTGAATGTAATAGGCAGGTATCTCATTTAAAATAATTGTAAGGGACTTCTCCCACTCTAAAATCCATGGCTCACTTTCATAATTTGCCCCAACCATTACTTGAATTGTGAACACTTCCATAATTCATAAAGAAGTAACATTTGAGATGTATTCAAGCAAGTAATAGTTGATAAGCCTGGCAATAGATACTTTTGGATGCGATATAATCATATTTGTATCCGCATTCGAATTTCGAATATCAGTATTCGCGGATACGGATGGATAACAAATAATTATCTTATCTTCTAACGACCGTAAATAAAGAAGTTAGTCACTTTGCATAATTTCATAAATACTTAAAAACTGTTAAATTTTAAAATATCATTCTTCAAGTTATATTTCTTGCTTAGTGGTACGTTTTCGATTGTTTTGAAGTGATTTTGAGCTCATACGCTTTTCTAGTTGCCTACATTGTCCAGCCTATGCTTGAGCATGTTAGATTTCATAGAATCTTATTTACTATGAAACTTTTGTGTTTATAGCTTATTTGATGGAAAAATAATCTGTCCCTGTAGTATTAGGTGTATGTTATCCCTGTAGTATTAGGTGTGCTCATCTTATTCATTTTAAGATTTTTTTTTTGTTAACCTTAAAACTCATTGGTTTAGCATGGTTATGGTAAATAACTTAAATTCAAAATTATTCTTGCAATATTTGATGAACTAGGCGATTTTAGTTTAGATTGCCTTTTGAGTAGTATGTTGGATGACTGTAACTTTTGGGGTGTATATTCTATTCTCTAAAAGCATTGACGTGATAATTTGATTTGTACCATAAAAGCAGTTTTTAGTGGAATAAAGTAGATGTATCAATTGCCACAGAGTACTACCCTAATTGAAATTCATTCATATGTCTTATACATGATAAGCGTATGACTAGAAAAGATATATTTTGTACCCCTAAAGTGGCTATAATTGGACATAACATTGTGTCCACCATGTACCCCTAATTGAAACCAAATGAAGATTGCAAGAGTACATACACGGTTGATATACTTTATTTTGTTGACGTACTTTGGATGTGTGAGATAATTTGTAGTGACAGTTGATACTACATTTAAGCATTATGGAGTTTATTGCCATAGAATATAAGAAAGAGAAATTTGTATTTCGGTCACATATTCATGTTGTTGTTTATCATCAATGTATGTATGACTTTACATACACAGCTTGCATAAATTCATTCATTTTCCTGTGTTCTCTGTGCCTTGCAGGTATTTAGTTCCTGCTGATATAACTATAGGTCAGTTCGTTTATGTGGTTCGTAAGAGAATCAAATTTGGTGCTGAAAAGGCCCTTTTCATTTTTGCCAAGGACACGCTAGCTCCTACAGGTTTGACTTTTTTTTTCTTGTGCATTTTCGCACTTTCTAATGTCCATATTGGACTAAAGCTTTGTCATCTGGTTTTTGATAATGCTAATATTTCGTATAGTTTTTCTAGAATCTTAATTTTATCATAGGGTAGTGGCAGCGAAAATCCAATGTACACTGTGTCTTCAACGGAACACTAGGTGAATGCTAGCTTTCGTTGCCATCAATTAAAGATCTGCTTGAGATTACAAAAGTATTGTAAATCATTATTTTCCTCACTGAAATGGATGTTTATCTTATTTTATTTTTTCTTGATAGAAAAGGAAGTTACTTGAGTTTCTCAAATTTGAGTGTGCTTGTAACCGGAGTTGTTGAATTTTGACATCTGACAAGAAGATTTTTGTAATATTTAAATTATCCATGTTTAATTCTTTTTTGTAGTTTTGGGTACCTATTTGTGAAGTTAATGCTTTCTTTATTTACTAGGCCGAGAGTAGATGTGCTTTTGTGCATCCATCTACACATCTCCTATGTGTGTTTTTATTAGTTTGTTTTGATTGTATCAATGTGATGTTCTTATTCGGTGATTTGGATATTGTGACATCTTGGTAACTTGGATTATATATTGTATTTTGGAAGTATTTGTGAATGCTAGCTAACAATTATAATGATAAATGTGTTTGTTATGTATAGTTGACTACTTTTCATTCCTAAAACTTATTGTGGTGTTATGTTACAGACATACAGTTCCAACATCAAGGAGCAAATTGGAGGACAAGCATTCAAGCCCTGTCAGGATGGATCCGTGCAGAAAATGAGAAGTTTTTTTATATATATGTGCAGGTTCTTTTTTTCTTTTCTTTTTTGAATTTCAGACATTATGATGCATAGATCCATCAACTATGTAAACATAATTTTTGTCTAGATTTTTGCTTATGTGACATTAGTTTTAAGTTGTATCGAATAATGTTATGAATGTTGGGTGTTATGTGAGTATTTTATCAATTATTATACCATTTTTTATTGTTATATAATGTTTTGTGACATTAATTTTTCTAGTTGATATATATGTATATATGTTTCATTGCACGATGAGTATTGAATGTTGAGTATTGTTGAAATGAATGTATTTGATGTCTAGATTAATGGTTAGAAATGAAATGAATGTATTTGATGTCTAGATTGATGGTTAGAAATATTGCAAAATGTTTGCTATATATTTTCGTTGCTAATTCGTCGGTAATCCGCCGTTATATAGCTAGGATTTACCGACGGATAACTAGAATGTAAAATGTTTGCTATATATTTCCGTCGGTAATCCCTCACTAAATAGCGAGCATTTAGCGACGGAAAAATATTTACTGATTTTATTATGTTATATATATCCGTCAGTAAAACGTCGGTGAAATATTTTTAAATGAAATGATAATTTATCAGAAAATGACGGTGAAGTGACGGAGAATCGACGCTAAATTCCGTCGTAAAATTATGCCTAAAATACCGACGTGGTTTTTAGCGACAGCCGTATTCTGCTGCAAATCCGTCGCTAACAGGCTTTTAGCGAGGATTTAGCGACGGATTTTTCCGCTGCAAAATCAGTGTTTTCTTGTAGTGTAATACTAAAAGATAGGACAAGTATCAACAAAGCGGTAGAAAAGGAGAAATAAAAACATACCCTAAAAAAGGAAAGGGTACAACGTACGCATCTTATCTTCCGTTTCCTAAGTCGCGTCTCTTTGATCATCTCCCCATTGCACTTTGACCAACTTCACCTCTTTGTTGCGAAGCTTTTTGACCTTCGATCCGAGAATGTGTGTAGAAGCTCCTCTGATCGTGGCATTGCGCTCTTCTTCCACTTCTTCGAGCGTGCTCGGCTCTACCACTTCCGCCGTATCGTGTAAACACTTACGCAAATGTGAAACGTGAAGCACGTCATGAACTCCGCTGAGCTTCTCTAGTAACTCTACTCTGTATGCCATCTACCCAATCCTCTCTACTATTGGAAAGGGTCCTACGAACCTTGGTGCCAACTTCCCTACCGATCCAAAGCGGACTATGTTTCTCAACGGTGACACCTTAATAAAAACCATGTCCCCAACATTGAACTCAAGATTCGTTCGTCTCTTATCAGCATATGACTTCTGCCGGTCCTATGCTGTTTTCATTCGCCGTCGAATCAGGTCTATCTTCTCCGAAGTCTCCCCAATCATGTCGGGTCCAAGCAAAACCTTATCAATGGATTCCCACCAACATGTAGTTGATCGGCACGGTCGTCCATAAAGAGCCTCAAAAGGTGCCATGCCAATGCTAGCCTAAAAACTATTATTATAGGCGAATTCTACTAGTGGAAGGTGTTCTACCCATGTTCCTCCAAAGTCTAGAATGCATAGCCTCAGAAGGTCTTCTAGAATCCGATTTACCCTCTCGGTCTGACCGTCCGTCCGAGGATGATGAGCGGTACTTAAGCATAGTTGCGTTCCAACCGCCTCTTGTAAGCTCTTCCAAAATTCGCTTGTGAAAAAAGGATCTCTATCGCTTACAATGCTGGAGGATATGCCATGCAAACGGACTATCTCTCAAAGGTAAACAGATGCTAACCATGCGACGGTCCTTCTATTTTTGACGGGAATAAAATGGGCACTTTTAGTAAGTCGTCTACAATTACCCAAATCACCGTATTACCCTTCCTCGATCTTGGTAACCCATCTACAAAATCCATGGAAACACTTTCCCATTTCCAAAGAGGAATCTCTAAGGGATGGAGCAAACCTCTGGGCTTCATTTGCTCCGCTTTGACTTGCTGGCACAATAAGCATCTAGCAATGAATTTGTCCACGTCCTTCTTCATTCCGGCCCAGAAGAAAACTCGCTTCATATCCCTATACATCTTATCACCGCCGGGATGTATGGTCATCTTAGAGCGATGTGAGTCTTCAAGAATTGCCTTCTTCAAACTTTCATCTTGTGGTACGCAAAGTCTTCCATCTCTACGTAGCCAACCTTTTTCGTCTATAGCATATCTATCAAGATGTCTTGAGGACTCCCCTCCTATAAGCTTGCCTACAATTTCAACCAACTGTGGGTCGTTCCGCTGTGCCTCTCCAACTCGACCCAAAATTGTAAGTTGCACCTCTAATGATGCCAATAATCCGGGTACATAATCGACAGAGGGTCTGAAGTCAAAGGAAGATATATACTCCAAACTCTGCCGCTCTACAAACAAAGGACTTAAAGTTAATTTCTTTCTACTTAAGGCGTCAGCTACAACATTACCCTTGCCAGGGGTATATGCGATCTCAAAATCATAGGACGCCAAAAACTCCATCCATCTCTGTTGCCTCAAGTTTAGGTCCTTCTGAGAGAATAAGTACTTTAGCGACTTATGGTCTGTATACAACTCAAACCTTTCGCCAAGCAAATAATGACACCACGACTTAAGCGCAAAAACTATGGCCGCCAACTCCAAATCGTGGGTAGGGTAATTTTTCTCGTAGGCTTTCAACTGTCTTCCACCATAGCATATCACCCTTCCCTCTTGCATTAAAACTGCGCCAAGCCCTGTCCCGCAAGCATTGGTATATACAATGAATGTCTTACTCCCGTCTGGCAAAACTAAAACTGGATCTGTCGTCAAAGCCCTCTTCAGACATTGAAAAGCATCGTCACAGTCAACGTCCCAAGTAAAAGTCAAATTCTTTTTCGTTAATCGAGTGAGAGGGGCTGATATCTCCGAGAAGTCCTTAATGAACTTCCTATAATAACCAGCCAGCCCTAAAAAGCTTCATACTTCAGTTGCGTTCTTAGGCGTTTTCAAATCTTGGATTGCCACTACCTTGGCGGGATCCACAGCTATCCCTTCCTTAGAGACCACGTGTCCTAAGAACCTCACTTCTCTTCTCCAAAAATGGCGCTTGGAGAACTTAGCTTTTAGCTGATGTGCTCGTAGGGTCTCTAAGACTTCCCTAAGATGTAGGGCATGCTCTTCTTCATTTTTAGAGAAAACCAGAATATCATCTACAAAGACTACCACAAACTTGTTCAGAAACTACCTAAACACCCTACTCATTAAGTCAACAAAGTATGCGGGTGCATTCGTCAAACCAAAAGGCATGACGAGCCACTCGAAGAAACCGTCAGGAGTTCTAAAGACAGTCTTATCGATGCTATCTTCAGCCACCCTTAGCTGATGAAACCCTGTAGCCAAATCCAGTTGCGAGAAAACTGAAGCACCCACCAACTGATCAAATAAGTCGTCTATTCTCGGTAACAGGTGTTTGTTCTTCTTTGTTAGCTTATTCAGCTCTCTATAGTCCACGCACAATCTAAGTGAACCATCAGCTTTTGTAGCAAAAAGACTGGATCACCCCACTCCGAAATACTTCTTCTTATGAACCCCTTCTCAAGCAGTTCTTTCACATGCTTACTGAGTTCTCTTCTCTCTCTCTCGGAACCATGTGGCGCACTGGTAATGCAACTGGCTTTGCATTATCTACTATGTATATTCGAAAGTATATCTCACGCCTCGGGGGTAAACCTCGAACTACATCGAAGACGTCACTATATTCACGGACCACACGAATAGATTTCAGTTCATCATTGGATGCGTCTAGGGATTCTAGGTAGCTAAGCATTATCGGACCTTTAGGGTCACAAGAAATATCAAGGGTCTTTCCACAACGAGTCAACGATCTAACTACCTTTCTTTCACAATCTAGGATGGCACCGTATCTAGTTAGCCAATCCATACCTAGAATCAAGCCGTAGCCCATGAAGCCAAGAACAAAGGCATTGCATTCAAACCCAACGCCCAAGATAGACACTCTGAAATCCCGACAAATCATAGAAAGATGAGCCGAACCACCAATAGGAATTGAGACTACTATGGCATCTGAAACTAGAGTAGTATTTAGGTGCAGTGTTTCAACTAACGAAGCAGACACAAACGAGTGTGAAGTGCCAGAGTCAAACAATGTATGAACATGATGATCAAAC
This sequence comes from Allium sativum, assembly GCA_030737875.1. Lineage (NCBI taxonomy): Eukaryota > Viridiplantae > Streptophyta > Magnoliopsida > Asparagales > Amaryllidaceae > Allium > Allium sativum. Next base: position 192,903,310 of record CM060910.1, on the reverse strand, counting down.
AAAAAAACTAAACTTTCAACGGAAATGTTTCTACCTCGTTCTTGTAGCGGTGGGACCGCGAGAGCCTGGACCTGCTCCCTTGCCTGCCGTGGTGCCATGAGAGCCTGAAGCTGCCCTCCAGAAGTTCTTTGCCCTTGCCCATGTTTCCTTGGGCAATCCTTAACTGGATGACCTGCCTCTCCATAGTAGAAACAGACAGTCTTTTCTCTTTCCTACAGTCTTTACTCATATGGCCTGGTGTCCCACAATTAAAGCACTTCTTCTTTCCTTTGCCATTATTGTTCTCCCCGCCTTTCTTATTTTACTGTTGTGGTTTCTTTTGATCTCCTTTCTTCTCAGGTGCCTTATTAGCATTGGCGCCTTTCTCCTCTTCATACATAAGCGCCATGTCAACAAGTCTCTCAAATGTGGCCCCCAAAGGGATGTGGGTCATAGCTAACCCATGTAGCGGCTCATTCAAACCCTTAACAAATCTCAGGGCCTTCTTTTCGGGTGTATTCACCAAGTCCAAGCCAAATCTCTCCAACTGATTGAACTTGTTAACGTATTCTTTCACTGATAGATTCCCTTGCTTCAACGCCAAAAATATTTCCATATACAAATTTTCTTTAGCCCGTGAGAGAAACTTTGCCTCAAACCTACGCCTGAAATCAGACCATGTATCAACTGGACGCTCTCCATTAGTAACCTCTCACCAAAACGAGGCCTCATCCTTCATTAACCAGGCAGCTAACTGGACCTTTCTTCCATCTTCTACCTCAAAGATTCCAAACAATTCTTCCACCTCCTTTAGCCAATTTCAAGCTTCAACAAACGTCTCCGACCCGTGAAAAGGTTTCCCGCCCATTGCTCAAAAGTCCTTGCATATCTTTGCGAAAGTGTCAACATGGGGAGGAGGAGGAGGAGCATTTGCTGGGCCTGCGACATTGGCCCTAGCTTCCAGATACCTTTTAAACCATCCTGGTATCGGTATCCCTTTGGGTATCTCGGGAATTCCATACATACTGAAAAGAAAAATAAAGAGATTCAAACGAAGAATTCGAAAGAAAGATATATGGCTCTTGGTGTTATGTTTTCAAAATAAACTTTTCTCTTGAAAATACTTTCCTTAAAACGTAATTTTGAAAGTATTTCTTTATAAAAGTGCTACTGAAAAATAGTTTTTCAAAATTCATATCTGTTATGGTAACCTTCAGCTCTGATACCATGTGCGACACACCATGTCCATTAATGTCACTAAAAAATGGAATGCATTAACTTCTACGGAGCGTTTTAAGTGTGTATAGAACAGAAACTTAACAACAAGACAGATATAAAACAGTACTTAAAAATTTAAAAATTTATTCATTGCAGCGGTAACATATAAGTTTAATTACATCATCAAAAACCAAAGACTAGAGTCAAGTACATAATATCCATCTTGATTAAATCAGAGTACATAAAATAAAAGACATAACCCTAACATAAAATAGCCATAAATAAGATAGGCTAAACTTTTACTTCAGCGATCCAAGCAACTTCCAAAGAAAGAGATAAAGTTGTCCAAATCAAGCTCCACTAGTACTAGTCCCACCCTAAGCACCTTGGGGGGGGGGGGAAGAAAAGAGGTGGAAACTTGGGGGTCAGACATAAAGTCTGGCGAGTGCAATAACTTTAACAATATAATCATTAAGTAACTAGGATAAGGCATAAGCTGGAAAATAAGGAGATGACTGTGAACAAATGGGTATGACAGAGCAAACAAAGGAAATAAGACGAACACAGATAACGTTAAAGGTGCCCCTAATCACTCTAGGATAATTACTATACTGCCACCATAGTCACCCTAAGGGTTGATCCCGCCTACAGAACTTAATAATGATAATGGTAGTTTCGTGTACCCCTAGCTACCTTCATAGGTGTCGTCTGCCCCTATCTCCACTAGGTGTACCCACTACCCCCTTTCGATCGGCTCCCTAACTCGTAGATACCCGTGCTGGCCCCACAGTGGGGTGTATCACTCCCCAAAGTGGCAACCCGAAACCACCAAAAATGCATGGCTTATATCTACATGATGCAATAATGTCTTACCTACCAGCCCGAGCCCACACACGCATATGAACCCGTTGGACTTGTGTTGCCACCGCTAACCCGTTTTGACCTCTTACAATCAAATCCAGTACGCGCGTCCCGTCCTCGACTCGGGTCGAGCCCACAAAGATACTTAATGGGTTACTGGTTTGAAAAGGGCCCCTATGCATGACACAAGCTTTCCACCTATGCTTGGTCCCCTCTAAGGTTTTCCCACTTAACCCCATTCTTATTCATGTCTTCTTACATGTTTCAGTCTTGGTTAAGTGCATCTAATCGTATTTCAAATGCCACTCAAGGCACCCACTTAATTCCACATGCCACCCAAGGCACCCACTTAAACCCCTCATGTCCGACCACATGTTTATCTGGTTAAGTGTTTCTTAATTCATTAGCACCGTAACCTTGTAAAGACCTCCCACATTAGACTGGCATTTGTGGCAGCTGGATTTGCCGGGCGGGTACGGGCAGTCTTACACCACAAAAGAGCCTAATCTCATGTCTTTACAATTGTTACACATTTAATTCATGCCTTTGACCTCTCACATTAGACTGGCATTTGTGGCAGCTGGATTTGCCGGGCGGGTTCGGGCAGTCTTACACCACAAAAGAGTCTAACCTCGTGTCTTAGGCAGTTTATTATTACAAATCTTCATTTAACCCCAAATTGGATTATTATCCCTATTCAAATTTGTAGATAAATTCCAAATTCATTTATGTCCATAATTGTCTCAATTATGTCCATAAATACCAATTATTCCAATTAATATCTTAAATTTATTATATGCCTTTTTCAGGCCATTTATGCCAATTCTCAATAGGTGTATATTCAATATTACCCCTATCGTCCCCACATTGTTTGTTCGTTTATCATGACATATATATATATATATATATATATATATATATATATATATATATATATATACTAGACTATAAATTAGTCTAATACATAAAAGGGAAGAAACATCACAGATTTGCCTAACACCCAAAATAGATCTAACTTGCAAATAAGAATTACAACATAACTTGCATAAACTTTGTATAGTCATGAATCTAAACATAAACCTAAAAGGTGTGAACTTGCATGTATATGATATAGTTTTTCACTTAAAACTTGCATAGGCCATAATCACAAACTTGCATAAAACTATACATGTCATAGATCTAAACATAAGGGTGTAAACTTGCATATATGCGATATAGTTTTTCACCTAAAACTTGCATAGGCCATAATCACAAACTTGCATAAAACGATGTATGTCATAGATCTAAATCTAAAGGGTGAACTAGCATATATGTGAATCGAATTTCTACCTAAATTTGCATATAATCACTTTATTTAATTCAAATGTAAACTAGTGTACAATTCACAAAGAAACTAGCATATAATCTACACCCAAACTTGCATATAAAATGATGTCAAACGTGAATCAAGTTGAACATAGATGATTTGGCATATGAAAAGGGATCCACAACAAAACTATCATGAAAACATCTAGCATATATTCACAAAAGATTACATTTTCCAATGATTCACAAACATAGCCATATAACCAAATTTATATCTCAACCCAATTAACTTATTAATTATCTTATTAAAGAAATTGAACTCACAACTCAAAGAAGGTCTTGAGTTCTGAAATCTGAGTTCTGAAATTGATTTAGCTCACCTCTGAAGTAGACAATTCGTTGTTGTTATTGTTATAAACTTGAATTGAATTGAGTTGATGAGCTTTACTTCCTCTCTAATTGGTGGCAGCTACTCTAGGTTTCAAGGTGATAGCATGACGGCCATGGTTCTAGTTTTAATTAGGTTTTAGGGTTTCAGTCTACATGTGTTTATATAGAGTTTAGGATTAATTTAGGCCATCCGATCAACCTAGAACTAACCACAACCATTCAATCCAGATCAGAACTATCCAGAAACCCTAATGACTCAGCAACCAGTCACAAAATCGTCATCAATCAAACCTGCCCGGGGGGCAGGTCGACCCCAAGGTCGACCCCCAGGTCGACCTGTAGGGGGGAGGTCGACACTAGGGTCGACCCCCCGGTCGACCTGGGTCCTGGGCGGGAATTTTCCCGCCCAACCTGCTTCTGGCTTCTGATTTGAAATTTGAATTTATTTTGAGCTGTTTGAATTTATTAAATTTTCTGGAAACTTCCGACATCCATGACTTCTTCATACGAAGTCCAATTTACGCAAACTCGGACTCTATCTCAACCAGAATTCCAAGACGAACACAATGGCATAACTTGTTTCCCTTGATTCTCACATTTAAAATTAAGTATTCTTTAATTTGTTAGTTTATGTTAACAGAAAACATGGGGTGTTATGGTGTAGACTTTTGTCGAATAAGGAAACTAACCTCGCATCATTAACCAACAAGACCAATTCTCATACTTAATTATATTAATTATAGATCAACTAGAAATTGATAATAAAAACTTATAACTTCCTATCCTTGGATGTTTATTTAACAATTTCCTTATTGGAGTTAGTATTTACTACATCAATCAATCCCCACTAATTCCTTTATATTCCTTTTTTTGTTACTAATTAGATTACTAGCCACTAATGATCCGGTCATATTTCCCTAGGCATTCATTTCCTAATTTATTCATTTTCCCCAAAACAAATATGGTTGCAATATTTATTACTTAACTTATGACTATTTATTTATAGCAAGTCAATCAATATTTATTTCTACAATGACTATAATATTTAATTTTATTCCTATAAGTTTTGTTTCCATATACATACCTATAAAAATGGAAACTATTCAAACACAAGCAACAAAATTTTTTATAATAATATTTACGTAGATTTGGACAGATAAGAATAATATATATATATGTGTGTGTGTGTGTGTGTGTGTGTGTGTGTGTGTGTGTGTGTGTTTTAAGTACAGTTAACGTAGTTGCTAAGTTTTATTTTATTATTAATAGTTATCGTTTCTGTTCTGGTCTAAACTGATGACCAAGACAATCATTTTTGTGTTTAATCTTGTTTAAGATTAAAAATCTTATAAAAGGTCAACAACTGTAATTATTGCAAATCTTGCCTAGAAATATTTGAATATTGGCATATTTGAAATCAAAGAAATAAGGAGTATTTAATTTGGAATAACAAATTTAAATTTCATAAAAACATTCAAAAATTTACGTTTCTTTTTTATTTATTTTATTCCTATTTCTTGCTAATTTCAAATAATGCCTTTTTAATTAAGAGAAACAAAAATGAGCAAATTTACAATAATCAAGTAAAAACCCCAAAAAATATTACACACAATATGTTTTCTATTTTAAATAAAAAATCACACAAATTCTAAATTAACACCCAAATATAAGGATTTGGAACAAATGCGACAATTCTAACAATGGTTTTGGGACTGGTTTCTTGATCCAAGGTGTTCACAATAACCACAACAAACCTAAGAACAATTATAGGCAACAAACATAGTAACCAAGGGAAAGGTTAAGGCACCCTCTAGAGGAGGGATCAGTAAGTCTGAAGAGATGCACCTGGCTCTGAAGGAAGCATGCTCTGCCTCTGATCACTACATGATCAAGCCATGCCTCTGCTTTGGCATAAGCATGCACTACCTCTGTTTATGTCATATCCCCAAGAATGGATCAAATGCTCTGAAGGAGCACTAAAGCATGCCAAACCTCTACGTTTGAAAGATGCCCATGTTGTCCAAAAATAAAGTAAAACCGAAAGCGCTTCCATAACCAAAGCGAAAGTTCTGCGTTTTCCTTAAAAAGGAGAAGATGACTTCGTCAAAATTGGAAAAAAGGATATTCCAAACTTCTATTATTCTACTACTCGAGTCTGGGTTTCCTAAGCCGGAAGAGGCTCTGTCTATTTCTAGAAACTGATTTCTGGATCTCTACTGCCTTATTGCCTAAATTCATATCTTTCTTCTCAAAAATTGTATAAGGTTTTGTATATTCTCCAAGAATAGATTCCTAAACTTCTACTATGTCATCATCCTAATCTGGGTTTCGGTTTTTGAACCGTTTGAGGATCGTACGTTCATGGACCTCCGTTACCCATCATTTAATTGCTGATTATGCTCTTGACGCCGAAAGGGTCTTCCACTCTCTAATACCAAAAAAAGCTTTGACTAAGGAGATATTGTCTCCAAAATTTTCCTATCTAGGCTCCAATACTAAAGAAGGCTACTCAAGCATGAGCATGAAGGACTTTCATTTATTCAAGGGTTTGTCTCAAGGATTCTTATGAACATCAAGACACACCAATAGCCAGAGGAGGTTTCAACTTTCCCCTACCCTCGGAAAAGATAATCCCAAATACTACTATTTGATTTTTAAGGTAAATGGTAATAATTTCCATTTGAAAGTCATGAATAAGTTAAATGTCCAAATTTAAACTTTTAGGCCTTCTAAGATAAACATAATATCAAGTTTGCTACTAAAAGGGAAATACTATGAAGGAAGGATTCCCAAACATTAATTCATAAATTAATTTATCCTTTAGAAATATAATAGAAAATGAAAAATGATCTCCCTGTGAATTTCTTCCCCCAACCTCAGCGCTGTCAAAGAATTTAATTTGAAGTCATAGGAATTTCTCATACAATTTGTTAACTTCTAAAAAAAGCTTTGTAATCCTCTTGTGTCCCGTATTATACGTGCAATAGAAAAGATTTTTTTTTCTCAATCTCCTTAACATGATCCGCTATAGACACGATGAATATTCACCACTAGCAACTTATAACATCCCACACTTTTTCGTGCTTGAATTTCGACAAAAAAATCAAAATCCAAACACATCCAAGAATGGAGAGTATAAATCCGGTAACTGCAAATAATGAGCATGAGCATAACTAGAGTAAAATAATACTAAATCACAACAGAAACAAAATAAGATAAAGAATACCTAATAAGGCGACTACCTTAAAGAATATCACCATATTGATATTGAGCATAACAGAACAAGAACCGAAAACCAAACACTTGCTCTGACTTGTCTACACCGGGATAAACTTGAGAGTTACTATGAGGAGAAGGGTCAGAGAAATAAGTCCTAATGAGTAGAAAACGTATAACACTGCTTATAATACACACATTATATCCCATTTGGGCAGAACCGAAACATATGTCAAACAAGGCTAGTAATTCTAATGTTACCATGTAATGATTTACACACAACAACAAACTACTATACCCGAGGTAGTGTCTCAAATACAACGATATCGCAATACTCAAATAGAATATTTACGCCTAAATATGAAGCCTTTAAACCACCATTCAACCAATTACCAAGAACTAAAAGGTGGGCTCTCAACTGCTCACTATTCCGTAAGGAGGTTAATTATTTCCATATAGTCACTTAAGACCTTACTATCAAAATAATATAATGGTGGATCCTTTTGATCAATTAAGACAATATTACAAATATAAGATAAAGATGGATACTTTGAACTACTTAAGACCCAAGGCGGACCTATCGATTAGTTAATACCTTATTCGATGGCTTCTTCTACACTAATATAAATTAAAGGACACTAGCTATAAGTCTTACTAATTTAAGGCTTCGGTCATTCACGCATGCCCCGCATAAGGCAAGAGATAGTAAGCACTCACTTATTACCTACAGGTTATGTAGACGACATCTCATTATTTATAACCTTTCCCGACGGACCCCCGTGTTACTAACTGGCTGTAACACCCCGTATTCTCTGAGAATATTAAAATAACAAATTAAAGAATAATTTATTTGAAAAAGAGGAATGAGAAAAGAATGTTGTTTAGCATTGTTCTAAGGTTTGTAAGCAAAAGACTTAGTAGCTCATTTGGTTAGAACATGTGACTTGCATACAAGAGGTACAGAGTTCGATCCCCGCCAGCGCTATATTATTGTTTTAGGGGAATGGCTAGAAAGTGGCTTAGTGTGAACGCAGTTCAAAAAGTGGTTTAGTGTGAAAATGGTTAATTATGAAGAAGTTATTAAGCCATGAAGTTTGTATGCATATGAGAGAAAGATATATATAGATATATATATATATAAATTAATTAAATAAATATTCAAAAAAATTCAAAACAACGAATCGGGAGGGGGAATAGCCAAACCGCACCATTTTTGGAGTCGACCCGAGCTCCGCTGGGTCGACTAGAGGTCAATCCAGGGTGTTTGCTGCCAACTCGTGGCTCGATTCACCCTAAGGGCTGATATGGCATCTGAGTGGTCCAGATCAGTTCTACGGTTAATCCTAAGGCCTAAATAACTTCCTACACCTATATATACACCCTAAGACCTAACCCTAATTCATTAATATTATCTATGACACCATTATGCTGTCAAATTCTCTCTTAAACCCTAGCCGCCGCCTCTAAATCAAATCTCAAGTTTTCAACTTCAACTCAAATTAATGATTAGAGCTTCTACAACAATTCAAGAAGATAAATCAGCAACACCGCAACGTTTCTACACCAATTTCAGTGCATAATTCTATTCTTTAACCACGAAAGGTGAGTACGGTGATTTTCACAATATAATGGGATTAAAAGTAACATGATGAAGTTGTAAAGAGGATTCATATGTATGTATGTAATTTAAATCTCATCCAAGTCTTCACCTTTTTGATTCATGTCATCATATGCCTATGTTTCTATGTAAAGTTCATACCTTTTATCAGTTTATCCATGTTGAATCTATCATTATGCCTCTATGCCAGTTTACATGCCCCTTTATTTTACGATGTTGTCTTAATTCAATTTTCTGTGATTTGATTCTCTCTTCTTATCCCTATTCCTTTTATTATTGGATCTAGGCTACCTTCGAGCCTATGTTAAAAATACGCGCAAATGCGAATACGCGGGAACGATGGGAATATGTGAAATATGGAAAATTGGATATTATTGGATATTTTGGATAATTGGATACTATGTGAAATTGGCATATTTGGGTATGAATTACATGGAATTGATGAAATTGCCTATAATTGTAAATTTGTAATTGAGGCTAATTAATATGTAATTAGTGACAATTTGGAATAGGTAATATTATAAACATGATTACATGTTTAATTGGATATACATGACATGAAAATTGGGTATGGGTGAAATATGATTATTAATAAACCTTTGACACGAGGTTAGGCGCAATTGTGGTGTAAGACTGCCCGGAACCGCCCGGCAAATCCAGCTGCCACATTTGGACGTCTAATGTGAGAGGTCAAAGGAATGAATTATAGGTGTAACGGTTAATGACACGAGGTTAGACCCGGTTTGTGGCGTAAAACTGCCCGGAACCACGCGATAAATCCAGCGGCCATAAAATGTTCGGTCTAATGTGGGAGGTCATGCACCGTTCGTTATAAGGAATGAATTAAGGAATACTAACCATAATAAGACATGGGTATGGTTAGAGGGTTAAGTGGGGTGACATGTAAATTATGACATGTAAATATGGACTTAACTGGAATAAGATAAGACATGTAAATTATGACATGTAAGTATGGACTTAACCGTAGCATGTGTAAGACATGGACACTTAAATTAAAATGGTTAAGTGGGAGAAAAACCTAGTGGGGACCAAGCATAGGTGGGAGGCTTGTGTCGGATGGGGACCCGTTTCAACCAGTAACCCGTTTGAGTATCTAATTGGGCCCAGTACTAGGCCGGGGTTGGGGCACGCTTACTGGACCTGAATGCAAGAGGTCAAAACGTGAATAGTGGTGGCAACGCAAGTCCAACGGGTTCATGTGCGTGCATGGGTCCGAGTTGGTAGGTAAGACGTTGTTGCATCGTGTAGGTATGGCCGTGCATTTTATGTTGGTATCGGGGTTGCCACTTTGGGGAGTGATACACCCCACTGTGGGGCCAGCACGGGTGCCTACGGAGTGTAGGGAGCTGATCAAACGGGTAGGGTAAGGGTACCTTAGTGGTGGTAGGAGCAAGCCGGCAGCTATGATAGCAGCTAGGTACAAGTAACTACCAAGTTTGTCATGTGGGTACAGTTAGTGGGAAGGGATCAACCTTTAGTAATTAGAGACTAGTAGATGTGCGGTGTAATTAAGTAATGTGGTGTAACTTAGCAAAAGTGCGGTGTAACGAAATATTTTTTGGTTGAGTTGGATAGTCCTTTGGGTGCTATTCTGATGTTGACTTCGGTCTTCGGGGTTAGTACTTGGAGGGTTGTTCGCTTAGCCAAGGTGTAGGATTGTCTTAGTACTTAGGAATGGAATCATCTTGTCCATCCTTTATATCTACCTTATCTATGCTATAGCCATATCATGATACCTATTTATGTCTTGATCATTTACCTTACCTATTATTTGTTAAAATTACTGGACTCGCCAGACTTTATGTCTGACCCGTTTTGTTTCCACCTCTTTTCTTTCCCCCCCCCTCAGGTTTGCAAGGAGGGAATACTACGGCTTAGTGTCGATTTCTTTCAGTTGCTTGAAAAGAGTATATGTATCGCTTTGGACTCTCTCATCTTTATGGCTTTGCTTATGCTCAGTGGGGATTTATGCATTTATGTTATTTAAGTATTTGCTTCTTTATGTACTTTGAAGTTTTTAGAAAAGACAATTGATCCTGTTGTAATGGTTTTTGGAGACTACTTATGTAAGCTTGTTTTGAAGTTATGATGCTATGAAATAAGTTTTATCTTCCGCTGTGTTTTATTTATTTATTCTTGTAATTTATCTGTTCTATACTACTATAACGCTTCATGACATTAATGCATTCCCTTTGTGGGTGACATTAATGGCCATGGGGTGTTACACGTGGTATCAGAGCTATGGTTACAAGAATAGATAAAAAGTTCTGAAAAGTGTTTTCAAAAGTATTATTTTCATAGAAAGTATTTTCAAAAACTTGTTTTAAAGAAGCTATTTTCAAGGAAAGTTTACTTTAAAGAGCATAATCCCCGCAAGCCATACTTCTCTCTTTCGCTTTCCTTGTTTTGAAACTCTTTCTTTTTCTTTTTAGCATGTCTGGAGCATCTGAGATACCAGAGGGTGTTCATGTACCCGGTTGGTTTTGTCAATATCTCGAGGCTAGGGCCGCAGGTCCGGCCGACGTTCCTCCTCCTCCCCCAGCTCCAGTCATTCCTCCGCGTGGAGATGCTTTCTCCAAGATATGTAAAGACTTTCGTTCGATGGGTGGAAAACCTTTTAGTGGGTCTGAAACGTTCGTTGAAGCTAGAAATTGGTTGAAAGAAGTGGAGGATCTGTTTGGCATTTTCGATTTGGACGATTGTAAGAAGGTCCAATTGGCTGCTTGGTTGATGAAGGACGAAGCTTCGTTTTGGTAGGAGGTTACTAATGGAGAGCGTGCTGTAGAGACGTGGGCAGATTTTAGGGGAAGGTTTGAGTTGAAATTCCTTTCTCAAGCTGAGGAGAGTATGTACATGGAGAGGTTCTTGACATTGAAGCAGAAAAACTTGACCGTGAAGGAGTATGTGACCGAATTTAATAAGTTGGTGAGATTTGGGCTAGAGTTGGTGAATACACCTCACAAGAAGGCCTTGAGGTTTGCAAAGGGCCTAAATGAACCGCTTCACAGTTTAGCTATGTCCCACATTCCAATGGGGCCTACGTATGAAAAGCTTGTTGATATGGCATACATGCATGAAGAAGAGAAGGGTGTAAGTACTTTTAGGCCGCAAGATAAGAAGGAGGATCCAAAGAAAGCCCAACAACAAAAGAAAGGTGGTAAAGAAAAGAGGAATTGTCACAACTGTGGGATACCCGGCTATTCGAAGAAAGACTGTAGGAAGAAGAAGAAGTTCGCTAGTTATCATTGTGGTGATCCAGGTCATGCTGTCAAGGACTGTCCTAAGAAGTAAGGGCATAGGGCAGGTTCTACTTCGGGAGGGCAGGTTCATGCTCTCATGGCTCCGGGGCAGGAAGAAGGTAGAAAAATTTCTGTCCAAAGTTTGATTTTCTTGTTTGATCATCCTGTCCGTAATTTATTCGATTCTGGCGCATCACATTCGTTTATCTCTACATCATTAGTTGAAACACTGCACTTAATACTAGTCTTTTTGTGGATCCCATTATAGTCTCGAATCCTATTGGTGGGTCGGCTCATTTATCCATGGTTTGTAGGGATTTGAGATTGTCTATCTTAGGCGTTGGTTTTGAATGTAATGCTTTTGTGCTTGGTTTCATGGGCTATAGGTTGATTCTAGGGATGGATTGGCTAGCCAGACATGGTGCCATCCTAGATTGTTATCGAAGGGTAGTAAAATTGTTGACTCATAGTAGAAAGACCCTTGATATTTCTTGTGACCCTAGAGGATCGGCGATGCTTAGTTATCTTGAGTCACTTGACGCATCCGATGATGATTTACATTCTGTTCGTATAGTCCGTGAATATGTTGATGTCTTCAATGAGGTGAGGGGTCTACCCCCAAAACGTGAGATAGACTTTCGTATTTATCTTGTAGATAATGCAAAACACGTATCTCTGCCAGTACGCCACATGGCTCCTCGTGAGAGGTGGGAACTCAATAAGCAAGTAGGGGAGTTGCTTGAGAAGGGGTTCATAAGACGTAGTATATCGAAGTGTGGTGCTCCAGTAGTATTTGCCACGAAGGTGGATGGGTCCCTTAGACTTTGCGTGGACTATAGAGAACTTAATAAGCTTACTAAGAAGAATAGGCACCCAATGCCGAGGATTGACGATCTCTTCGATCAGTTAGTTGGCGCCTCAGTGTTTTCGCAGTTGGACTTAGCCACTGGTTTCTATCAGTTGAGAGTGGCTGAGGATAGCATAGACAAGACTGCCTTTAGGACTCCGGACGATTTCTATGAGTGGCTTGTGATGCCCTTCGGTTTGACAAACGCCCCCGCATACTTTGTTGACTTGATGAGTAGGGTTTTTAGGGAGTACCTTAATAAATTCGTGGTGGTCTTGGTGGATGACATCTTGATCTTTTATAAGAATGAGGAAGAGCATGCCCTACATCTTAGGGAAGTGTTGGAGATCCTTCGAGCGCATAACCTTAAAGCTAAATTTTCTAAATGTCGCTTTTGGAGGAAGGAAGTGCGATTCTTAGGGCATGTGGTTTCCAAAAAAGGGATAGCTATGGATCCCGCGAAGGTGGTGGCCATCCAAGATTGGAAGGTCCCTAAAAATGATATCGAGGTGAGGAGTTTCTTGGGATTGGCTGGCTACTATAAGAAGTTTATCAAGGACTTCGCAAAGATATCATCCCCATTGACACGCTTGACAAAGAACACAAATTCAAATCTCATAGACATTTATTTCCACGTCTATGGGTCGCTTATAATTTCTATGTTCATCACTAATAATGTCATCAAAAGTCTCTACTGATGGCATTGCGGCATTAAATGGTTGCTGCTCCATTTTAATATCTTCCAGTTCCTCATCTTCATCAGCACCTTGGTAGTTTCTATCAGGGCATCATACAACCACTGACCATAGAGGATCCAATGGATCTTGAATGTAAAAAAAATGCTGCACATGTTCACCCAAACAAAAGAATCATTCAAATATCCTATCCTATTCACATTTACCAATGCAAACCCTTGTTCATCTACTTTGATGGCCTTAACACTCTCAACCCAATCACATTTGAATATAGGTGCACTAAAATTGTAGTAGTCCATCTCCCAAATCTGTGTAATCACACCGTGAAAATCCATATCCTTTTTTGTGTGGTTTTTATCCTTAACACTAGCTACTAGCATTATATCTGCATCCACATACACTCCACTGTTCTGAATTGGTCGAATTCCATCATGCTCCTTGGTATTGAAAAGCACTCCATCAACCATGTATGCCCCAAAGGTAGGCACTTAATGGTATGGACCTCCTGAAATCCACTTAAATTCTTATGAATCTTTGTTTCCAGGAATGACAAGTTCATCTGATACCTGCAAGAACAATTAAAAAAAATTGCAGTAGCTTTCAGTTTTGAAAAATGCATTAGTTTTCAATTCAAAAAATGCATCAGCTTTCAATTCAAAAAATGAAATAACAAGTTCATCTAATACCTGCATGATAAATACATTAGCTTTCAATTCAAAAAAATATAAGTTGGAAGCACTACATTAAGCCATCAATAAATCGACAACTTACCCTTTCTTTAACCATGTCTCAAATGTCCTGTTTTGTTTATCCTTCAGTCACTTCTCTGATTAGGTTGGTTTGCATGCATTTTCGAGCCTGAGTATCTCCAAGTGTTCACTGTAATAAGATAAATTCAAACAAGTTAGCCATGTAAATAAAATGTAATATAATCCACATATTGAATAAAAATATATATAGTTAAGTAACATAAGACTTACACAAAGTAGGGCCCCGCATCCTCCATATTATGCAATACACAGAGATGTACTTGATCAAATTACTTTCTATGAACTTCCAAGTATAACATTCCTGATTTTCTTTTATTTGCTTGATGGAGATCTGATCTGCAACTTTGTGGAATTCCAACAATACTATAATTTTCAAGCAAGAGTTCAGCACAAAATTTAATAGCCTCTTCAACTATGTAGCATTCTGCTAGGCACCCCTTCGGATGACTGCGACTTTTTACCCCTCCTTTAAATACCTTCATATATCTTTCAAAGGGGTACATCCATCGAAAAATTCATGGCCACATAACTCTACTTCTCTCACAAGTTGAACAGTCAAATGATTCATAATGTCAAAAAATGAAGGAGGAAAGTATTTCTAAAGCAAGAAAATTGTAACTACTAGGTCAGCTTGCATTTTTTCCAACTTTGATGGATCAATCACTTTGGCACATGTTGTCTTGAAGAATCAGCTGTAGCTTATGATTGCATACCTTACCGGCTTCTCTAAAACAGAATGCAATGCAATAGGGAGAAGAAATTGCAGTACGGTGTGACAGTCATGTGATTTAAGACCAACAAGTTTTAAATCATACATAAAGACAAGATTCCTAATGTTAGATGAAAATTTTAATGGCACGATCATGTTAAAGAAAGAGTTGCAAACAATTTTCTTTTCTTTTGCAAGAAGATTCCAACTAGCCCTAGGCAACTTTGAACTTTTTGCATCATCATTAGCTACCAAATCCTTCCTAAAGCCTATGGCGCACATGTCTAATCGAGCAAAAGCCCCATCTTTTGTCCTCCCTGGAACATTTAATAGGGTATCAAGAACGGCCTCAGCACAGTTCTTCTCTACATGCATCACATCAAGCATATGTCGAACCGGAATATATGGCCAATACTCTAGCTAGAAAAAGCAGACTTCTCCTTCAAATGGGTTTGATATGGTCTTTACAACCCATCAATGAAGGAGGATCTACCTTTTTGCCAAACACATCCACTCTTGCTATCACTTCTTCACCCGTTAACGGAACAGGAGCCATGTAATTCTCTATTGTGTTGTCAAAAGCTTTTTTCTGCTTACAACAAGGATGATCTCGTGGTAAGAACCTCTGACGCCTCATGAATGACATTTTCATACCATGCTTCATGTATCTTGGTTTTGTCTTATCGATGCATATTGGACAAGCATTGTAACTCTTCACAATTCTACCAGACACGTTCCCATAAGCGGGAAAGTCATTAATAGTCCAAAGAAGTGTTGCAATCGACATGAAGTATTCACCTTTTAGTGCATTGTATACTCCATCAACACCCTCCCACAATAACTTAAGATCATCTACTGGGGTTGAAGGTAGATGTCGATATCATTATCCGGCTATTTTGGTCTAGAGATTATTAACGTCAACATCATAAACTTCCTCTTCATACATAGCCATAGAGGAAGATTATACGTGACAACCAAAATAGGCCAACAAGAATTCTTGCTACTTTGGTTGTCGAAGGGATTAAATCCATCAGATGATAGTGCTAGTCTGAGATTCTTCGGCTCACTGCTAAACTCTGGCCATTTTTTGTCTATTAAATACCAAGTTAGGGAATCAGCTGGATGTCGTAGCATTCCATCTTTCTTCCTACTATGGTCATCCCATGTAAGATTCTTTGATGTATTTTCCAACTGATACATCCGTTTCAACCTTGGAATTATTGGAAAGTACCACAAAACCTTAGCAGGAACACTTGTTAATTCTTTTTTCTCCTTCTCCATTTTCCAGCATGAAAAGCGACAAATGTGGTAGCGAACGTTAGCTACATGCTTCCCTCTATACAACATGCAGTCATTAGGACAAGCATGAATTTTTTTCGTATTTCAATCCTAATGCATCGAGACTTTTTCTAGCTTCATAAAAGGAGTATGAAACAAAATTATCTTCTGGAAGCAAACCCTAGATCAATAATAACATATCAGTAAAACAACCATCAGTCATGTTTTTCCTTGCTTTCAAATTGAAAATCCGAATCAAAGCGTTTAACTTAGTTGTCTTTATACAACCAGGGTACAGTGGTTTATCACCATCGTCTACATACTTTAAGTACTCATCTGAGTCATTTCACATATGTTCATCCTTACGTTCTTCACCATCTACCTCATCCTCCCACACATCACCCTGATACTCCCCATCTTCACTTTTAGATTCTTATCCACTATTATGCTTAAACCCAACTGTATTTGGTTCTCTATGACACTTCCAATGTTGATACCCCTCATCAATGCCATTCAAATAAATATGGTCCCTAATAGCTGAAATGGAGAATCCATGTGTGCTGCAACATTTCAAATAAGGAAACATGATAGTATTTTTATCCATGGAAGTAGCTGATGCAAACTCAAAGAATGATGTTAATCCCTTTTCAAATTTATGTGAACATATATCCGCCTTCATCCATGAATTATCCATAAACAAATAAAACAAAATGAACTAAGTCTTTTGTTACGCTGTAACTGAGATTATCCACCTACAACTAAACAAAATGAACAAGTTTATTATTTTTTCGGAGAAATTGAAAACCACAATGATAAATACATACAATAATAGAAACTAATCAAACCATTGTATTTCAGTACAAATCAATAAAAACCAAAATCAGTGAGTAGCCTAACCAACAAGAAGAAGAACAATAACAGAGTACAATTGCAATAAGCACAATAGTCAAATTTCCCAATAATAGAACAATCAATAACAACCGATAACAATCACCAAATTCTCATCATAATTCCATAAACAAAACACAAGAGAATTGGGGTTTACATTATATTGCATAGATTAGGGTTTCGCTGCCGAATCATTGAGAATAGGGTTCAATTTGGTTTTGATATAGAGAGATTATCAGAAGAGAGAAAGTGAAAAATAACAAGAAGAAGAGGGAAAATAAAATGGTGAGTGCGAAAGTAAAGTATAATATGGATCTAAACACGTAATATTTTCACAACCCCAACAAACAACGGAAAGGATAAAACATAGAGGTGGAAACAGACCGAAAAGTAATTTTTTTTACTACTTCTTCAAGCAACAGATAAATATGGTCCAAATACAAAATTAAAATATGAAACGGAAAGTCAAACTATTGACCAGTTTTTGGAGGGAGAGCAAATTTCTTTGGAGCCAAATCTGAATTTTTTCTAACTCTAATCAAACAACATAAAAGTATGGTCTAAAATCATATCTAAACTATGGGAGGGAAATAAAACGTTGACCAACATTTTAGAGGGAAAAACAACTATGTGAAGCCAAATAAAAAAAACTGTAATCAAACAATATATAAAATGTTGTTTGAATGTCATGCATGAAATCTTCATAACATAATGATTTCTCCTTATATTGTGCAGAAAGTGGGATAACAAAGGTTATTCTTATGTTATGTTATCGTTGTTGTCTGATTCAATTTGTTATTAGGGATTGCGAAATGGATCATTAAGGAAAAACAAACACTAGAGGGAGGGTAAATAGTGTTTTTGAGAATTTAATCAAAATCTAAACTTATATGAACTTCTGTATGAATCAAAAACCACATAAACAATAACAAACACAAAATCAAACACAAATGAAAAGATAAACAAAAGTAAACTATAGAAAAGGAAAGAACACACCGGATTTTATACTAGTTCGGAATCGCTCCAACATCCAGCCCCACTCAAAACTGGATTACGCAAAGTTTTATTACTATATCAATATCCAATTACAACCCTCCTTGAATTCACGGCTATAAGGGATACCACCGATTACACCCCCACACTTGATCAAGTATACCTTCCTTGATTTCACGGCTACAAGGGATACCACCGATTACCCTCCTTGATTTCACGGCTACAAGGGATACCACCGGTTTCTTACACAACCCAAACTATTACAAACAACCCTATAACTCTTCAATAGCACTTGATTAAGAGAGTAATAAGTAGAGAGTGTAGAGAGAAGAAGATTAGTGAAAATAGAATTGAATTCGGAAGAGTATAGGTGTAAAAATCATAGAAATAATGAAAAATAATGGTGTAATGAAAGAGAGAGGAAAGGGAGAAGAAGAAGTGATTAAAAATTCGAAATCAGTCCCTTTTTATAGTGTGTGAAACGTTGCAACGCATTCAGAACCGTCACAAATAGTGAAAATACACTTTCTTTCAAATTTGAAAAAATGACAATTATATGTCAACATGTATATATATGTATGTCGCTATATATAATACAAAATTGAAATTTGAACATTTTTCAAGTTTTTTGATATAAATAAAATTCTGGAAATTCTTGCATCAAAATATAGTGTTATAAATAAATATTATAAAGTAGAAAATCATATAGAAACATAATTATAAATTATATTAACATATTTATAAAATTATAGAGTTTAAAACTATATAAATATAAAGTATATAAAATATAAATGTGTAACGACCCACATTTTATGTATCGAAGGATTGTAGAATATTTATTTCATTCTCATACGAAGTCGTATGGTCGTGTAACTTTGGGGAACGACTATTGGGGTCATTTCCCATGTTCACGATTTTAGCCGATTTTTAAATGACCGTTTTACCCCTGGCGAATCTTGTTTCACATATAAATTTTGATTAGTAAGTATTTTTGACCTGAAACCACTTCCATTGGATTCGGATGATGGTTTACCTTTCTGTAGAGTAGTCACATTAATCAAACGGACTTACCGTTTGGGAGATATGGCTGAAATAAAGTTCGGAGGGTGAAAAACAACATAATTAAGCTTAACTGGGTAATTAGCAATTAGGCCCATTAGGGATTTTGGGATTAGGGTTATATAAGCGTTGAGAAGGGTTAGAGAAACTTTCTTTGTCATTTTTATAGCTGCCACTTACCTCTCTTCAACCGTAACAATGGCTTTCACCTTCTAAATTACCTCCTAATCACTTTCTAATCAAATATTAAGCTAATCAATATCAAATCAAAGAAAATTAACATCAAATTGGAGATAAAGCTGTTGTGTTGCATTATTATTCAAATCAAATTAGAGATATTTTCAGATCTGAGATTAATTTGTGGCTAAGGTGAGTGATTAACATGTTTTTACACTAATTACGGCTAATTAGGGGTGATTAGTGATAATTAGCGAAATTATGACTCAGAAAAATATGGAAAAATATGTAGAAATTCTAAAATATTATTTTACGTCTCTGTTAGAAATTTGGGTTAATTTGGTTTAAGTTTGCTAATCCTATAGTTAAAACATGGTTAAGGGGATTAAGTGGAAAATCATGGTTTTGGGTATGTTTGATCCATATTAGCATGTTAAACCATTGTTTTGATATTTATGGTTGTTTCTATATGTTGCTATTACTGTTTGGTATGATTTGTGATTTCATAGAAAAGTTAGAATGGTCGAAAACGCCGTCGTATGGCGTAAATAGCTCGTTGGAAAAGTTGCAGGAATATGGTCAATCCCTCCCCCCTTCACGAGTGGACTTTGCCTTCACGACTCGACCCCTATGGAGGATCACGACCCGACCCCTATGGAGGATCACAACCCGCCTAGTTGGTCAACAGTGGAAAGCAAGGTCATGACCCGGAGAGCTTGACCATGAATTTCGCACCAAGAATCGATTGCACATCACGAACGGAGACTAACGAACTGAATGCGACGAACCAGACTGAAGGAGACCAAAACCCGAGATGCAAAGGAAGTCCAAATGGGAAGTTATCACTCAGGATCTAGATGGGAACCAACGAGTTAACTTCATAAGTTGGACTTTGCTGCGGGACGTGTGCAAAGGGGTTATCGATATCTATAACTTTGATTTACTATTCATGGGGGGCGTTGACTATGGACCAATGCTGTTGGGTCAAAGTTGTTTGGAATTGAACTCCATCAGGAGCCCCAAGGGCAAAGTGGTCGTAGTAAGGTTTGGATGGAGCCGGGCTCCGTCATGGCCTCAATGGTTCTGGTGACCAAAGCGGTGGATATCGTATGCTTTACGCACTGAGTGAGAGATGTGAGGATGATTGCTATGTTTGATGTTTTCTATCACTATGACATGCACACTTCCACTTTACACTTTATGTTAGTGTTACCTTAGAGTACTGTACATCCTGTTGTGCTAACTCTTTGGTTGCAGGTTCAGGTATGATTATTTATACATGTTATTGTTTTACTTTGCTATTATTGCTCACACCAGACTTTTGTCTGACCCAGAGTTTTATGTCTCTTCTTATTACTCTGGGTGCTACTAAACGAGCAGACTAGAGAGAGGTTTTGTAGTTATGCACGAGTAGCTGTCCGGAGACGAGCAGGAGGCTTCCACGTACTATTTACATATATTCCCCTTGTGTTGTTGTTGGTCACTGCTTTGGGCATTATTAGTGTACCTTTTCTATTTTGCTTTAGAGGTAGTGTTTTGAAGTTGTAATAATGATGGTTTGGATCATAAGCTGTATTTTGGATTCCGCTGCAATAATGGTTTAGTTTTCAGCTTATGCACTGTCTTGCCTGTTTTATGTCAAGTTATGTTATTATTATATTTTATTCCATGCGCTGTGAGATATACTACAGGTTCTTTGGTGATTCATAGTTTCAAATCATTTTCCTTTGACGACCGTCCCGTGCTAGTCGTCCATTGGTACAACGCATTTCGGGGAAATGTCGGCTGGTGTGGGGCGGGCCGTCACACTTGGTATCAGAGCCTATGTTGCGTAGTTAACCTAGGGTAAGACATCAGGGAGAGATAATATATGTATATAAGAGCTTGTATTTGTTTTATTTTTGTTTTCAAAAACTATACATATATACTATTAGTATATCTAAGGATGAAGTTGCGCTGCACAGGCACCACTAAGGAGATAGTTAATCGTTTTTCTCTTTACAGATTGAATGATGAGCCGATATACGAGGAGTATGGGTTTAGGGGCGAGTGATAGGAATGTTCCTGATATGAGGACAATGTTTACTGCCTTCATGCGAGAGATTCTTAGGGATTCTCAGGGAGCAGCTCCTAATGCTGCTAACATTGGTGGTGCGGCGGTGCAGGCACCTAGGGCCGATTTCGCCATGCTCGGCAAGGATATACTAATATTAATGGAAAGCCGTTCCATGGAACGAAATCGTCTACGGATGTTCAAGATTGGCTGGATAGTTGCGAGCGCATCTTCGAGGATTTGGGGATCCACTACAAGAAAATTGATTTTTTTTTTGTTGCAAAAATCAGTGGCGTTTATTCGCAAATCCAAGTAAAGCTGTTTTCACTCACAATATAAACGCGGCAAAAAAAATTCACATTCCCGCCTTCGTAAAAATAAGTCCGCGTGTCCCAAAATAAACGTAACCCGCTATTTTCTATTTTCTCCCCTCGTACTTCAAAATTTTTATCCCTCATTCCCTTTCCTCTAAACTGCTTTCTAGCGAATAAATTGAATCTTCCCCTTTTAATCGTGCTCAAATTTCTTCGCAAATTTCTCTTTTCATCATCAACTCTCATTTGTACTCCACTCAACATGGTCGATTTCTTTCATTAATTTGTTTCACCGCCTTTCCTTGATTTTTTGGTAAAAAAAACCCTAGTTTCTGTCCATTATCGTTTATTCAATCTACTATGCCTAAACCAACGCTTCAAATCTTAGATCAACCTGTCGGTACTCCATTTTAGCATCTACCCCGTAGTTGTCTATTATGCACACCAGATTTTGGAAGCGATGATTAATTTGGCAGCCCTACTGCGATGGTGACTGTTCTGCTGTGTGGTATACATGAATCGAGGTCTATTTTGTTTACATAATGTATATAAATATTTTCTACAAAATCAATGCCATGTTGTTTACTAAGCTTTGAAAATTAGGCTGTATAAAAACTGGGAGAAGGTAAGTTAGTAGGCCCTGAGGATTTGTCTAAAGGTCCATATAAATTTCTCATAAGTAGGATCTCATTCCACTCTATTATAATTAGAACAAGTACATGAACTAGGTTCGCTATATATATTAGGATTGTTAACTGTAATTTTTCAATTGTTCTTCCACCGATATTTATTAGACCTTTCTACATATAAATTTCTCATAAGTAGGATCTCATTCCATTCCATTATAATTAGAACAAGTACATTAACTAGATTCACTCTATCAATTAGTATTGTTAACTGTAATTTTTCAATTGTTCTTCCAGCTATATTTATTCGTATCAGCAGGATGGATTTGGTTTGGTTTCATGTGTTAGTTGCATAGCTCTTATAGGTTTTTTAGATAAGGAGCGTGTGTTAAAAGCTAGTGTATGGAAGGGCAAGTTTCTTCTTTAGCTTGTATGGAAGGACAAGTTTATTCTTTAGCATGTGTTGGGGTATGACCCTTGATTTGGGGGATTATAGTTCTTCTCAATAGAGGAATTTAATGCAGTATATCCTATGTTTTCATGTGTTTATATTTTGTGACAGGTTGATTTATTACATAGGATATACTGCATTAAATCTGTACATTTTACTGTGTTTTTCTAGATTTGGACAAAGGATGCTTAGGCAAAGATTTCCTTATGGAGCACGTCTCTACTTCTACATTTTTGGAGTATTTGCTGGGATTTTGGTTCGCTTGTTTTACTGAAAATTATGCCAAATTAGGTGTTGTATGGGTGTGTTCCATTGCCTAAAAACTGTGTGCAGGTGGGAAACACCAATACATGTCGATGCCAAAAGTAAGGGATTCATTGCTCTATTTTTGTATCCGGGGCTCGAATGGGATTTCCGACTACCCCTTGTCAAAAGTATACATGTGAGCGGACATAAATATGGATTGGTTTATGCAGGTGTTAGGTGGGTGATTTGGAGAATCAAAGAGGATTTGCCTAAAGAACTCATTTTCATATCAACTATCTTGGTGCAGACCAACCTAGATTGACTCTCAATTTTTCCAAAGGTAAATTACATAACTCTATTTCATATAATCATATATCAATCATAAAATGCAACATGGGATTGGATTATTTGCATCAATAGGTTCAAGCCAAGTGATAACACAATACTACCAACTAATACGCCTGGGCTTCGAAGGCTATGAAAACGTAATGTAAAATTGCTAAGACAACGCCACCATCCTGAAACAAGGCCTCTTGTCACCTTCTCTTTAATAGACAGAACCAAACATGACGAGTTCGAGATACCAGGCCACTTGCAAAGGTTTTGGATTAACTTTCTTTATGCTTTTATACTATTTTTTTAACATTTGACCATGAGTTAATAGTAATACACTAGCTCATCATAGTTTGTCAGAACAATTTGTCTAGGTCACATTTAAGACAGCAAAGACGTGGATGGATTGAATAATAAGTCAGCGATTAATTTATTTTCCAAAACTAGTTCAAACAGATGTACAATCTGAATATATATATACACGTGGACGTGCTTCTTATTTATGCATACAATCAATATAATGCAGGCCGTAGCCAAGAATTACACTTTAGAATAACTAGTCATCATTTGAATATTTCTGGTGTCCATGGCTATAGGGAAAAATATGTGTTTTAAATTATCTCTATGGTTGAATGCTAATTGACTATGAAATGCTCCACAAACACGGGAGTATCACTAGCAAACTAAACTCCTTTTAAAAGGGTTACAAATTCAGCCATTTTATCATCGAAACGCTTTACCACTAGCAAAACCCATTGTAAAAAGATTAGATGATCGGGTCAATGAAATTTCTTACCATGTGTGTTATAACAAACTTACGATTTGCTCATGCTGAAGAATTAGCGCCTTCATCAATGAAGAGGGATGTTGCATCAATTATGTAACACCCCATGTCCATTAATGTCACTCACAAAGGGAATGCATCAATGTCCATGAAGCGTTATTGTTGTATAGAACAGATAAATTACAAGAATAAATAAATAAAACAACACAGCAGAAGATAAAACTTATTTCATAGCATCATAATTCAAAACAAGCTTACATAAGTAGTTTCTAGAACCATTACAACAGGATCAATAGTCTTTTCCAAAAACTTCAAAGTACATAAAGAAGCAAATACTTAAATAACATAAATGCATAAAATCCCAATGAGCATAAGAAAAGCCATAAAGATGAGAGAGTCCAAAGAAATACATCTACTCTTTTTCAAGCAACTGAAAGAAATCGGCACTAAGCTGTAGTATTCCCTCCTTGCAGACCTGAGGGGGGGAAAAGGCAAGAAAAGAGGTGGAAACAAAAGGGGTCAGACATAAAGTCTGGTGAGTCCAGTAATTTTAACAAATAATAGGTAAGGTAAATGATCAAGACATAAATACGCATAATGATATGGCTGTAACATAGATAAGGTAGATAAAAAGGATGGACAAGATGATTTCATTCCTAAGTACTAAGACAATCCTACACCTTGGCAAAGTGAACAACCCTCCAAGTACTAACCGCGAAGACCGAAGTCAAAATCAGACTAGCACCCAAAGGACTATCCAACTCAACCAACTTGTATTTCGTTACACCGCACTTTTGCTAAGTTACACCACATTACTTAGTTACACCACACATCTACTAGTCTCTTTTACTCAAGGTTGATCCCTTCCCACTAACTGTACCCACATGACAAACTTGGTAGTTACTTGTACCTAGCTGCTATCGTACGTACCGGCTTGCTCCTACCACCGCTAAGGTACCCTTACTCTACCCATTCGATCGACTCCCTAAACCCCGTAGGCACCCGTGCTGGCCCTATAGTGGGGTGTATCACTCCCCAAAGTGGCAATCCCGATACCAACATGAAATGCACGGCCATACCTACACGATGCAACAACGTCTTACCTACCAGCCCAGACTCAAGCACGCACATGAATCCGTTGGACTTGCGTTGCCACCGCTATTCACGTTTTGACCTCTTATATTAAAGCCCAGTAAGCGTGCCCCAACCCCGGCCTAGTATCGGGCCCAATTAGATACTCAAACGGGTTACTGGTTGAAACGGGTCCCCATCCGACACAAGCCTCCCACCAATGCTTGGCCCCCACTAGGTTTTTCCCCAACTTAACCATTTTAATTTAAATGTCCATACACATGCTACAGTTAAGTCCATGCTTACATGTCATAATTTACATGCCTTATCTTATTCCGGTTAAGTCCATATTTACGTGTCATAATTTACACGTCACCACACTTAATCCTCTAACCATACCCTTGTCTTATTATGGTTAGTATTCCTTAATTCATTCCTTATGACGAACGGTGCATGACCTCCCACATTAGACCGAACACTTTGTGGCTGCTGGATTTGCTTGGCGGTTCCGGGCAGTCTTACGCCACAAATTGGGTCTAACCTCGTGTCACCCATCGTTACGCCTACAATTCATGCCTTTGACCTCTCACATTAGACGTCCAATTGTGGCAGCTGGATTTGCCGGGCGGTTCCGGGCAGTCTTACACCACAATTGCGCCTAACCTCGTGTCAAAGGTTTATTAATAATCGTATTTTACCCAAACCCCAATATTCATGTCATGTGTTTCCAATTCATTAATTATACTAATTACATATTAATTAGCCTTAATTACAAATTTCCAATTATAGGCAATTTCATCAATTCCATGCAATTCATACCCAAATATGTCAATTTCACATATTATCCAATTATCCAATAATATCCAATATTCCAAATTTCCCACGTTCCCAATATTCCCCATCGTTCCCACGTATTTGCATTCGCGCGTATTTTTATTATAGGCTCGAAAGTAGCCTAGATCCACAAATAAAAGGAATAGGGGTAAGAAGAGAGAATCAATTCATAGAAAATTGGAATAAAACATCATCATGAAATAAAGAGGCATATAGACTAGCATAGAGGCATAATAAAATATTCAACATGAATAAACTGATAAAAGGTATAAACTTTACATAGAAGCATAGGCATATGATGACATGAATCAAAAAGGTGAAGATTTGGTGAGATTTTCATTACAAACATATATGAATCCTTTTTACAACTTTTTCATGTTACTTTAATCCCATTAAATTTGTGAAAATAACTGTACTCACCTTTCGTGGCTTAAGAAAAGGATTAACGAATTGAAATTGGTGTAGAAACGTTGCAGTGATGTTAATTGTTGTTGAAGCTCTAAAATTGATTTGAATTGTGTATGAACACTTGAGATTTGATTAGAGGCGGCGGCTAGGGTTTAGGAGAGAGAGTTTGACAGCATAATGGTGTCTTAGAAATTATTTTATGAATTAGGGTTAGGTTGATGACATATTTATAGGTGTACGAAGTTATTTAGGCCTTAGGATTAACCCTAGAACTGATCTGGACCATCAAAAATCGTCCCAGCCCCCCAAAAATCGCACCACGCAGCAAACTGGCCAAACTAGGTTCGTCCTCCCAAAGGGGGAGGTCGACCTGGGGGTACCCAGGTCGACACCATGGTCGACCTGCTCACATATATATATATATATATACATACATATATATATATATATATATATATATTTCTTGTTATCTTCCGAGGGTCATATCTCCTTCGTTCGGACTCCGTTTTTTGGAAACTTGGTCTCTATTCCATGCAGAATTCCAAGACGAACGCAATGGTGCAACCTATTTTCCTTTATTCCTCTTTTAAAAATTAAGTGTTCTTAAATTTAGTTAATTCGATCATTCAAAATTCGGGGTGTTACATTCTCCCCTACTTAAGGGATTTCGTTCTCGAAATCTCTAAGTCAAGAAGAATGTATCCTACCATCCAAACATCCATCTACTCAACCATCAACCACAAGCAACCATTGTCCTTAAAAAAAATTCTAATGCTTTTCATGTACATATGCGTAGTGTGTGTATATGATCGTATACTAATGCAAAATCAGGCGGTCCACTGATTCAGTCGACCTCCTTAATGCAAATAATGATAGTGCCATGTATCCATCATGTATGCAAAGAACCCTATACATATCATTACAACATGTGTGCACAACCATTCCTTTAAATGCAACATCCGTATGATACACACATTCAATGTACATGCATTTTACTAAATACATCCATTTAAATGCAATATGAAAGTGACTGAGCCGATCTAGTGACTAAAGTGTGTGTATATGCATCCACGAGCAACCACTAGCAAACACTTGCAACCACATGCATCCACCATACATAACATGTCTCAAACACATGTTTCAACCATAGGAATACCTTATCTAAAGGTCAAAGATACTATCGAGAGGACATACTAAAGATAGAACAAGTACAAGCTAAGCGATAAAGGAGAAATTAAAAGACATACCCTCAAAAAGAAAAGGGTACAATGAACACATCTTCTCTTCCGTCTCCCAAGTAGCTTCGCTCTCATCATCTCCCCATTGCACTTTGACTAGCTTGACCTCTCGATTCCTCAACTTCTTAATCTCCGACGCAAGAATGCATGTAGGAGCTCGTCGAATCGTTGCATCACGCTCTATCTCGACCTCTCTAAGCAAGCTCGGCTCTACCACTTCCGCGGTCTCATGCAAGAACTTCCTCAAATGTGATACATGGAATACGTCGTGTACACCACTAAGTCTCTCGAGCAACTCCACTTTATACGCCATGTGTCCAATCCTCTCCTTAATAGGAAACGACCCTACGAACCTTGGTGCTAACTTCCCAACGGACCCAAAGCGAACAACATTCCATAATGGAGACACCTAGATAAAGACCATGTCCCCAATATCAAATTCAAGATCTATCCTCCTCTTGTCCGCATACGATTTCTGCCTATCTTGCGTCGTCTTTATCCTCCTTCAAATCAAATCGATCTTTTCCGTAGTCTCTCTAATCATATCGGCCCCAAGTAAGATCTTATCCGTAGATTCCCACCAACATGTAGGTGAACGACAAGACCTTCCATAAAGAGCCTCGAAAGGTGCCATGCCAATGCTAGACTGAAAACTATTATTATACACGAACTCCACCAAAGGAAGATGCTCCTCCCATGTACCTCCGAAGTCTAAAACACATAGCCTCAAAAGGTCCTCTAGATTACGATTCACCCTCTCGGTCTGGTCGTCCGTATGAGGATGATATGCGGTGCTCAAACATAACTGAGTCCCTGCCGCCTCCTGCAAGCTCTTCCAAAACTCGCTAGTAAAGATAGGATCGCGATCACTCACTATGCTAGAAGGAACACCGTGCAAACGAACTATCTCTCGAATGTATACGGAGGTTAACCATGGAGCAGTCCTCTTACACTTCACGGGAATGAAATGGGCGCTCTTAGTAAGTCTGTCTACCACGACCCAAATCCCCGTATTACCCTTCCTCGATCTCGGTAACCCATCAATAAAGTCCATCGAGACACTCTCCCACTTCCATTGTGGGACCTCCAATGGGTGAAGCGACCCACTGGGCTTCTTTTGCTCTGCTTTTACTTATTGGCACACCAAGCATCTAGCGACAAACTCGGCCACATCCCTCTTCGTACCGGCCCAAAAGTAAACTGGTCTTATGTCCATGTACATCTTGTCCCCGCTGGGATGAATGGTATCTTCGAACGATGTGCATCATCAAGAATGGTCTTCCTCAAGTTCACGTCTCGCGGTACACAAAGTCTACCATCCCTACGTAACTAACCCTTGTCATCTAGGGTATACCTACTGAGATGGCTCGATGACTTCCCCTTTATGAGCTTCTCTACCAACTCAACCAACTGTGGGTCATCTCGCTGTGCCTCACCAATCCGTACCAAAAGCGAAGGTCTGACCTCTAAGGATGCTAGCAAACCGGGTACAAATTCAATGGAAGGTCTAAAGTCAAACGTAGAGATGAACTCTAAGCTTTGCTGCTCAACAAACAACGGACTCAAGGACAACCTTTTCCTACATAAGGCGTCTTCCACCACGTTACCCTTGCTAGGGGTATATGCGATCTCGAAATCGTAGGACGCTAAGAATTCCATGCACCTTTGCTGCCTTAAGTTCAAGTCCTTCTGAGAGAACAAGTATTTCAGTGATTTGTGGTCTGTGAACAATTCGAATTTCTCGCCAAGAAGATAATGGCGCCAAGACTTAAGCGCGAAAACAATAGCGGCCAACTCTAGGTCATGTGTAGGGTAATTTATCTCATGCACTCTCAATTACCTTCCTCCATAGGCTATTACCCTCCCCACTTGCATTAAGACCGCGCCTCGTCCTATCCCACAAGCATCGGTATAAATGGTAAATGGCTTACTTCCATCTGGCAACACTAAGTCTGGGGCTGTGGTCAAAGCTCTCTTTAAACGTTGGAACGCATCATCACACTCTATGTCCCACGTGAAAACTAGGTTCTTCTTCGTCAAGCGTGTCAATGGGGCTGATATCTTTGCGAAGTCCTTGATAAACTTCCTATAGTAGCTTGCCAATCACAAGAAACTCCTCACCTCAGTAGCATTTTTAGGGACCTTCCAATCTTGGATGACCACCACCTTCGTAGGATCCATAGCTATCCCTTCTTTGGAAACCACGTGCCCTAAGAATCACACTTCCTTCCTCCAAAAGTGACATTTAGAAAATTTAGATTTAAGGTTATGGGCTCGAAGGGTCTCCAATACTTCCCTAAGATGTAGGGCATGCTCTTCCTCGCTCTTACAAAAGATCAAGATGTCATCCACAATGACCACCACGAATTTATTAAGCTACTCCGTAAACAACCTACTCATCAAGTCAACAAAGTATGCGGGGGCATTTGTCAAACCGAAGGGCATTACAAGCCACTCATAGAAACCTCCGGAGTC
Source organism: Allium sativum (assembly GCA_030737875.1). Taxonomy (NCBI): domain Eukaryota; kingdom Viridiplantae; phylum Streptophyta; class Magnoliopsida; order Asparagales; family Amaryllidaceae; genus Allium; species Allium sativum. The sequence continues at coordinate 192,873,214 of CM060910.1, read as the reverse complement.
CTAAAGGCAGTCTTGTCTATGCTATCCTCAGCCACTCTCAACTGATGGAAATTAGTGGCTAAGTCCAACTGCGAAAACACTGAGGCGCCAACTAACTGATCGAAGAGATCGTCAATCCTCGGCAGTGGGTGCCTATTCTTCTTAATAAGCTTATTAAGTTCTCTATAGTCCACACAAAGTCTAAGGGTCCCATCCACCTTCGTGGCAAATACTATTGGAGCACCCCACTCCGATATACTACGTCTTATGAATCCCTTCTCAAGCAACTCCCCTACTTGCTTATTGAGCCCCCTCCTCTCACGAGGAGCTATGTGGCGTACTGGCAGAGATACTGGTTTTGCATTGACTTCAAGATAAATACGAAAGTCTATCTCACGTTTTGGGGGTAGACCCCTCACCTCATCGAAGACATCAACATATTCACGGACTATACGAACAAAATGTAAATCATCATTGGATGCATCAAGTGACTCAAGATAACTAAGCATCACCGATCCTCTAGGGTCACAAGAAATATCAAGGGTCTTTCCACTACGAGTCAACAATTTTACTACTCTTCGTTCACAATCTAGGATGGCACCATATCTGGCAAGCCAATCCATCCCTAGAATCAACCCATAGCCCATAAAACCAAGCACAAAGCATTACATTCAATGACAATGCCTAAGAAAGACAATCTCAAATCCCTACATACCATGGATAAATGAGCCGACCCACCAATAGGATTTGAGACTACAATGGGATCCACAACGAGACTAGTATTTAAGTGAAGTGTTTCAACTAATGATGTAGAGATAAACGAATGTGATGCACCAGAATCGAATAAAGTACGGACAAGATGATCAAACAAGAAAATCAAACTTTCGACAGAAATTTCTCTACCTTCTTCCTGTCCCGGAGCCATGAGAGCGTGAACCTGCCCTCCCGAAGTAGAACCTTCCCTCTGCCCTTGCTTCTTAGGACAGTCCTTCACAGCATGACCCGCATCACCACAATGATAACAAGCGAACTTCTTCTTCTTCCTACAGTCTTTCTTCAAATGGCCGGGTATCCCACAATTGTGACACTTCCTCTTTTCTTTACCACCTTTCTTTTGTTGTTGGGCTTTCTTTGGATCCTCCTTCTTATCTTGCGGCCTAAAAGTACTTACACCCTTCTCTTCTTCATGCATGTATGCCATATCAACAAGCTTTTCATACGTAGCCCCCATTGGAATGTGGGACATAGCCAAACTGTGAAGCGTTTCATTTAGGCCCTTTGCAAACCTCAAGCCCTTCTTGTGAGGCGTATTCACCAACTCTAGCCCAAATCTCACCAACTTATTAAATTCGGCCACATACTCCTCCACGGTCAAGTTTTTCTGCTTCAATGTCAAGAACCTCTCCATGTACATACTCTCCTCAGCTTGAGAAAGGAATTTCAACTCAAACCTTCCCCTAAAATCTGCCCATGTCTCTACAGCACACTCTCCATTAGTAACCTCCCACCAAAACGAAGCTTCATCCTTCATCAATCAAGCAGCCAATTGGACCTTCCTACAATCGTCCAAATCAAAAATGCCAAATAGATCCTCCACTTCTTTCAACCAATTTCTAGCTTCAACGAACGTTTCAGACCCACTAAAAGGTTTTCCACCCACCGAACGAAAGTCTTTACACATCTTGGAGAAAGCATCTCCACGCGGAGGAATGACTGGAGCTGGGGGAGAAGGAACATCGGCCGGACCCGCGGCAGCGGCCCTAGCCTCGAGATATTGACAAAACCAACTGGGTACATGAACACCCTCTGGCATCTCAGATGCTCCAGACATGCTGAAAAGAAAAAGGAAGAGTTTCAAAACAAGGGAAGCGAAAGAGAGATGTATGGCTTGCGGGGATTATGCTCTTTAAAGTAAACTTTCCTTGAAAATAGCTTCTTTAAAACAAGTTTTTGAAAATACTTTCTAGGAAAATAATACTTTTGAAAACACTTTTCAAAACTTTTTATTTGTTCTTGTAACTTGGCTCTGATACCACGTGTAACACCCCATGTCCATTAATGTCACTCACAAAGGAAATGCATCAATGTCCATGAAGCGTTATTGTTGTATAGAACAGATAAATTACAAGAATAAATAAATAAAACAACACAGCGGAAGATAAAACTTATTTCATAGCATCATAATTCAAAACAAGCTTACATAAGTAGTTTCTAGAACCATTACAACAGGATCAATAGTCTTTTCCAAAAACTTCAAAGTACATAAAGAAGCAAATATTTAAATAACATAAATGCATAAAATCCCAATGAGCATAAGAAAAGCCATAAAGATGAGAGAGTCCAAAGCAATACATCTACTCTTTTTCAAGCAACTGAAAGAAATCGGCACTAAGCTGTAGTATTCCCTCCTTGCAAACCTGAGGGGGGGGGGGAAGACAAGAAAAGAGGTGGAAACAAAAGGGGTCAGGCATATAGTCTGGCGAGTCCAGTAATTTTAACAAATAATAGGTAAGGTAAATGATCAAGACATAAATAAGCATAATGATATGGCTGTAACATAGATAAGGTAGGTAAAAAGGATGGACACGATGATTTCATTCCTAAGTACTAAGACAATCCTACACCTTGGCAAAGTGAACAACCCTCCAAGTACTAACCCCGAAGACCGAAGTCAACATCAGACTAGCACCCAAAGGACTATCCAACTCAACCAACTTGTATTTCGTTACACCGCACTTTTGCTAAGTTACACCACGTTACTTGGTTACACCGCACATCTACTAGTCTCTTTTACTCAAGGTTGATCCCTTCCCACTAACTGTACCCACATGACAAACTTGGTAGTTACTTGTACCTAGCTGCTATCGTACGTACCGGCTTGCTCCTACCACCGCTAAGGTAACCTTACTCTACCCATTCGATCGGCTCCCTAAACCACGTAGGCACCCGTGCTGGCCCCACAGTGGGGTGTATCACTCCCCAAAGTGGCAACCCCGATACCAACATGAAATGCACGGCCATACCTACACGATGCAACAACGTCTTACCTACCAGCCCGGACCCATGCACGCACATGAATCCGTTGGACTTGCTTTGCCACCGCTATTCACGTTTTGACCTCTTATATTCAAGCCCAGTAAGCGTGCCCCAACCCCGGCCTAGTATCGGGCCCAATTAGGTACTCAAACGGGTTACTGGTTGAAACGGGTCCCCATCCGACACAAGCCTCCCACCAATGCTTGGCCCCCACTAGGTTTTTCCCCAACTTAACCATTTTAATTTAAATGTCCATGTCTTACACATGCTACTGTTAAGTCCATGCTTACATGTCATAATTTACATGCCTTATCTTATTTCGGTTAAGTCCATATTTACATGTCATAATTTACATGTTACCCCACTTAACCCTCTAACCATACCCATGTCTTACTATGGTTAGTATTCCTTAATTCATTCCTTATGACGAACGGTGCATGACCTCCCACATTAGACCGAACACTTTGTGGCCGCTGGATTTGCCGGGCGGTTCCGGGCAGTCTTACGCCACAAACTGGGTCTAACCTCATGTCACCCATCGTTACGCCTACAATTCATGCCTTTGACCTCTCACATTAGACGTCCAATTGTGGCAGCTGGATTTTTCGGGCGGTTCCGGGCAGTCTTACACTACAATTGTGCCTAACCTCGTGTCAAAGGTTTATTAATAATCGTATTTCACCCAAACACCAATTTTCATGTCATGTGTTTCCAATTCACTAATTATACTAATTACATATTAATTAGCCTCAATTAAAATTTCCAATTATAGGCAATTTCATCAATTCCATGCAATTCATACCCAGATATGCCAATTTCACATATTATCCAATTATCCAATAATATCCAATTTTCCAAATTTCCCATATTCCTAATATTCCCCATCGTTCCCACGTATTCGCATTCGCGCGTATTTTTATTATAGGCTCGAAGGTAGCCTAGATCCACAAATAAAAGGAATAGGGGTAAGAAGAGAGAATCAATTCATAGAAAATTAGAATAAAACATCATCATGGCATAAAGAGGCATATAGACTGGCATAGAGGCATAATAAAAGATTCAACATGAATAAACTGATAAAAGGTATGAACTTTACATAGAAGCATAGGCATATGATGAGATGAATCAAAAAGGTGAAGACTTGGTGAGATTTTCATTACAAACATATATGAATCCTTTTTACAACTTTTTCATGTTATTTTAATCCCATTAAATTTGTGAAAATAACTGTATTCACCTTTCGTGGCTTAAGAAAAGGATTAACGAATTGAAATTGGTGTAGAAACGTTGTGGTGATGTTGATTGGTCTTCTTTAATTGTTGTTGAAGCTCTAAACTTTGATTTGAATTGTGTATGAACACTTGAGATTTGATTAGAGGCGGCGGCTAGGGTTTAGGAGAGAGATTTTGACAGCATAATGGTGTCTTAGAAATTATTTTATGAATTAGGGTTAGGTTGATGACATATTTATAGGTCTAGGAAGTTATTTAGGCCTTAGGATTAACCCTAGAACTGATCTGGACCATCAAAACTCATCCCAGGCCCAAAAATCGCACCACGCAGCAAACTGCCTGAACCAGGTTCGTCCTCCCAAAGGGGGAGGTCGACCCCCTAGGTCAACCTGGGGGTACCCAGGTCGACACCATGGTCGACCTGCTCATATATATATATATATATATATATATATATATATTCTTGTTATCTTCCGAGGGTTATATCTCCTTCATCCGGACTCCGCTTTTCGAAAACTTGGACTCTATTTAATGTAGAATTCCGAGACGAACGCAATGGTGCAACCTGTTTCCCTTCATTCCTCTTTTAAAAATTAAGTTTTCTTAAATTTATTTAATTCGATCATTCAAAATTCGGGTTGTTACAAATTAATAGATCGAGGGAGAGTGATGTATTGACCCTTGTAGCTTTATACCAATAGTTTACGTACTCTCACATGAGTGGATAAGATAGAACTAGCACAATGAGACATTGAGGATATGGGAATAGTATTATCTCAAGTGTTTATATGTTTTATACCAAGAAAGATTATGTCAAATCAACCATTTACAATACTTTATTCATGTATAGAGTCCAACTATAAAATTGTCCAAAAATAAGAATAACATGATGCTATATATAGAGAGATCAGTTCAATACTCAAATAATATGAAGTTATTGCGTAAATTCCGTGTGACTGATATACAAGTATTAAACAACCTTGTTATGTTTGGCATGAAGAATCATGCCATGAAAATGAGATTTACCTATGACTAGCAGGAACGGTTTGGCATTTAAGACTAGTGGTTTAGTTCTAGGAATCAAACATTTACCTGTGACTAGCAGGAACTGTTATTCAAGTATGGTGAATCCGAGTAGCTTGGAAGGAAATATGAATAATTAACATGTTTTCCACTTCAATGTTCAGATGTCAAGCAACCTTCAAAAATTGATTTTAGAATGTTGCCTAGTTAGTGTACATGTTGGATTAATATTATGTACTCTGTTGTGTTTCAGTGATTTCCTAACAAGATCGTATGATATTGGTGGTGTCATCACTGTCATTGCATTAAGCAGGCTTTTTGTTCTCATGACACAGCATGGACTTGAATATCCCAAATTTTATGAAATTTTTTATGCATTGGGCCCGATCGTTTTTATGCTAAAACATCATGCTGTATTTTTCCAAGTAAGTTTTCTTTATAGGGTATTACTCAACTTTTTTTGCCACCTCATTTTAGTTTTATTTGGATATTTTGTTAAGCTTAATTTGTATGTGCTAATGTTATGCTTGTCAGATAGTACTATAATTACTAAAAATTATCTGTTACTGTAAGAAAAAATTGAATTGTGTCTAAATATAATTTTCATTATGTAGTAGTGCATATACGTAAGCTATTACATATACTCACACGTTTAATTTAAAATCATCACAACCATTTTGTAAAGCTGGAAATCACTTCATACATTAGAATAAGTAATCCCACTAATCCTGTATACCATAATTTTTTTGATTTAACAGGTAGCTCTTTATGGGGAATTGATAGTCTTCGGAATCATTACTGCCCAACTATATCCAGGAATGATCTTACGGTATTATTGATCTTACAATATTAGTAAATGATCTTACAATATTATTGTACAGCTATGACAGGTAGCTCTTTATGGGAAATTTTTGTACTATCCTTCAATATTATTGTACAGATTTGTTGCTTCTTTGGAGAATAATCTTACAGTCAGAGCCAAAACATATGAGGTTGCAATTGCAGATTTTAGTTTTGGTTCATGTGCAACCATATTTAGAGATGAGGTTTAATTTCTTTTGCATCCACTCCTTTTTTTAATAATACCAACATTTCTATAGCCTAGACTTCATTCACGTTGAACACCAATTTATGTATTATTTGATAAACACACCCCTTATTTGGAGGATGTTTGAGAGTAGCTTATATATAGGAATTTTTTTGTTATATTACATGTCAGTATAAGTTCAACCTAAGCTATGAAAGTTTCGAACATGTGAAACTGAAAATGATTGAATTATTTTGTCTTTCTTTTGTTCAGTACTTTTTTTACAGGTAGATCAAAGAATTGTCTAACTATATGTTGTGCATTCACTTGTGCAAGCATTAGACGTTCAAAGAGCAAGGTTGAACTTTTATGGTGTTAGGTTTCACTTGTGCATACAACAAAGAATTATGGGTAATCAAGCGTTTTGTAAGTACTAGTTAGGCATAACATTTTCTTTGTACTAGATGTAAATTTGTATATCAATGGTTATTGTATGTGAGTCTAGTCATTTATTCAAAAAACTATTGTATTGAAATGGTTATGCATATTCTATTTGATTATATGGTTAATTGTTTTTTTTAATTGTTTGAACATGATGATTATGTGAATTATTATTTATTGATATTGTAGAAAAAAAATAGACTATTAACAAGAAATAATTGCATGAAAAAATACAGCAAATTAATCAATAATTTTTAGTAGCGTTTTAAAACTGCTACAGAAATACATGTAGTAGCATCGAGTAAACGCAACAGTAAATCAGGCGTAAAATTGGAAATTTTATTTGTAGCATCAAAAGGATTTTTTATGGCGTTTCTAAAGCGCTACAGAAATATTTATGGTGGCATTTGGAAAACGTTACAACATAAGTATTTACAGTGGCGCTTATTAAAAGTGCAACAAATATTTTTTATTTTTAGTGGCATGTTTTCTTGTAACGATTGTCGAAATGCCACCAAAAATGATTGGTGGTGTCTACAAAAATCATTTTTCTTGTAGTGATCGATGATGCAATGAAGAGAAAGTTAGCATCGCTTTAGCTTCAAGGGCAAGTTATGAATTGGTGGAATGCTATTAAAGTGGCTACTCCCAAGGATCAAGTCACTTGGAATCAGTTTAAGACCCGCTTCAGCGATAAGTTTATCCCAGCTGCTCAAAAATCAGAATTGTTCAGGAAGTTTTTGGAGCTTAGGCAAAATGGTAGGGCAGCCTCAGAGTATATTATTGAATTCGATAACTTATCGAAATAAGGATTGTCCCTTATCGATAATGTCGAGAAGAAGAACGAGAAGTTTCATAATTGGCCTAGATGAGTACTTGTGGGAGAGACTCATAATCCATATCGATGAGACATTCGAATCTATTACGGGAAAAGCATTGAGATCTAAGATCCTTTACCAAAGCTGAAGACCGAGGTTGCTGTTACATCTGTAGTGGAGCCAAAGACGCAGGCAAGCGGTGGAGGCAAGAATAATTCCCAGAATAAGAGAAAATAGGACCAGACTAAGGATGGTCAGAAAAAGAAGAATAAGAAAGAGGTCGAGTGCTTTAGTTGTGGCAAGAACGGCCACTATGCTAGAGATTGTCAGGAAAAGCCAGCGGACAGGAGGTGCTTCAATTGCAGCCATGTGGGACATCACAAGAATGAATGTCCACAACCCCCTAAAGAGAAGCAGATTGTGAAAGAATATGTTATCAACGCTGTTCCTTCTTCATCGAATGCCCCAACTGCGGCGCAGAAGGGAAAAGGTGTCGTTATTCATGGTATGCTTTCCATTTATGATGTTCTTGTTCGAGTTTTGTATGATACCGGGGCTTCCCATTCCTTCATATCTAGTGACCTGGTGGATAGGTTGGAATTGGAACTCGAGATTGTCAATAGACCTTTAGTTGTGACGAACCTGATCCGTTGTTTGGTTAGAACTAGGGTTGCCATTAACCCTTGACATATGACATAGGACGTCATGCGATCAACGATGGTTTCGAAGCAGGATTGGAGAGGATAGCTAGAGTCAGTTATGAGTGCTCGAGTGTTTTGCTCGTATCATCTCACGTAGATTGTCTGAATTCGGAGGAGATTTTCCTTGGGTGCTTGTCTGATATTGGTTTAGGCCTTTGGGGCTTGTGCTTGGGGAATGTCAAGTTCGACTAGGATGGTTTGTGTGAGATATAAGTAGTTGTTATGACTTCCATTGAATAATATCTCAATTTACTCGAGGAGTGATGTGCAGCCCGTGTCATGATAAGACTGTTCATGATATGGACTGCTCGAGTGGGACTCGATAGGGCTATGAGATCACTCGAGTGGGACTCGAGAAGGCTAAAAGATAATGGATTGACTTGGGTGGGGCTCGAGTTGAAGATGGAGTTATGGATAACTCTTTTGATGAGAGTGCCAAGGAACCGTCGATAGTTCGGAGTGTTCTAAGCGGACTCGAAGCAGGGGTATCTGGGGACGCCCATTTTCCTTGGATCCGTTGAACGTGATCTAGTTATCCTTGGAGGATAAACGTACATTGGACATGCGGTAGTCCATTTGGAGCCGGGGCTTCCATTAGCCCTTGAGATTGGTTGGACCAGTCATGTGGGTATCGACGTATTCATGACTTTAGCAGGTGATAGATAAGACTTGTTTGATGGATGCTATGGTTGCTATGTTTGTTCCAATTTTTCTTCCTTTGAGTAGGCTATTACCTGTAGGATTCTGGCGATGGGGAATAAAGAAATGACGATTTACACGGATGCCTGTGGTACCGGACTAGGTGCGATAGCTAATGCACTGAGTAGGATACAGGCCATTTTAGATGCTATGTTTCTTGAATGGAAACAACTAGAATATATCCCGGGATATGATTTTAGACTTAAGTATGGATTAGGTCCAGAAATGTTAACAATTTTACGATCAGACCAACTTTGATGAACAGATTGGTTCCGGTCAGAGGGATGATCCTAACCTATTAGAAATCCCCGAATGGAAATGGGTACAAATCTCTATGGATTTCATTAACGATTTACCAAGGACTAGATCTGGTCATGATAGTATTTGGGTGATTGTGGATCGATCGACCAAGAGTGCAAGGTTTATACCGGTCAAGTCGAATAGAACGACAACTAAGTTAGCAGAATTGTATATGAAGTGGGTAGTGAGATTTCATGGAGTACCCAAAGGTATCGTGAGTGACCAAGATCCATTATTTACTAGTGGGTTTTGGAAGAGCTTACAAGAGGCTTTAGGGTCAGAATTACATCTCGGTACCGCGTACCATCCCCAAACCGACGATCAAACAGAGAGGGTGAATCGTGTGTTAGAGGATCTCTTAAGAGGTTGTATATTGGATTTTGGAGGATCATGGGATGCCCATTTACATCTGGTTGAGCTCGCATATAACAATAGTTATCAGTGCAGTATTGGTATGGCTCCATTTGAAGCTTTGTATGGAAGACCGTGCAACTCACCGTCATGTTGGTTGGAAACCGGTGAGAAATTTGTGCTTGGGCCGCATGTGATAAGAGAAACTTCAAATAAGATCAAGGTTATTCAACAACGAATGACGACTGCCCAAGATAGGCAGAAGAGCTATGCTAATAAAAGACGAAGAGAATTGAAATTCTCTGTTGGCGACTTGGTATTCATCAAAATTTCTCCATTGAAGAGTGTGATTCGATTTGGTAGAAGAGGTTTGTTGGTACCAAGGTTTGTTGGTACCAAGGTTTGTTGGTCCATTCCCAGTTCTCGAACAAGTTGGAAATTTAGCATATAAAGTTGGATTGCCTGACAAGATGGCGGGAGTGCACAACGTATTTCATGTTTCTCAGTTAAGGAAGTTCGTGCACGATTCAGATATGACTATCTCACCCGATCAGATGGATGATACCGAGGTAGAAACCGAGGCAGTTGAAAGCCGCAGACCGATTCGTATTGTCGGACACAATACGAAGCAACTCCGTCGGAAGACGATGAAACTGGTTAAGGTCTAGTGGGGTGATAACAAAAGTGACTGCACTTGGGAAACCGAGGAGAACATAAGGAAGCCATATCCATAGCTCTTTACCTTGTAAGGTTTTAATCGCGATGTAGTTATACTGCATGCTAGGATAGGCTTGTTGTGCTATTATGTATGTTTGGTTGTTTGTAAATGGCTGATAGGCATGCGGGACTCCATTGTATGTTTGGTTAAGGAATTTCGGGGGCGAAATTTCTTAAGGGAGGAAGAGTGTAACAACCCGCATTTTATGTATCGGAGGATCATAGAATATTTATTTCAATCTCATACGAAGTCGTATGGTCATGTAACTTTGGGGAACGACTATTGGGGTCATTTCCCATGTTCACGATTTTTACCGATTTGTAAATGACCGTTTTACTCCTGGCGAATCTTGTTTCACCTATAACTTTTTATTGGTAAGGAGTTTTGACCTAAAAATACTTCCATTTGATTCGGATGATGGTTTACCTTTCCGTAGAGTAGTCACATCAATCAAACGGATTTACCATTTAGGAGATATGGCTGAAATAAGGTTTGAAGGGTGAAAAACAACATCATTGGGCTTAATTGGGTAACTAGCAGCTAGACCCATTGGGGATTTCAGGATTAGGGTTACATAAGGGCTGAAAAGGTTAGCGAAACCTTTCTTTGTCATTTTTACAGCCGCCACTTACCTCTCTTCAACCCTAACAATGGCTTCCACCTTCTAAACTACCTCCTAATCACTTTCTACTCAAATATTAAGCTAATCAACATCAATTCAAGGCAAATTAACATCAAATTGGAGATAAAGCTGCTGTGTTGCATTGGGATTCGAACCAAATCAGAGATATTTCCAGTTCTGAGTTTAATTTGTGGCTAAGGTGAGTGATTAGCATGTTTTTACACTAATTACGGCTAATTAGGGGTGATTAGTGATAATTAGTGAAATTATGACTCAGAAAATAATGGAAAAATATGTAGAAATTCTAAAATATTATTTTATGCCTCTGTTAGAAATTTGGGTCAATTTGGTTTAAGTTTGCTAATCCTATAGTTAAAACATGGTTAAGGGGATTAAGGGGAAAATCATGGTTTTGGGCATGTTTGATCCATATTAACATGTTAAACCATTGTTTTGATGTATATGGTTGTTTCTATATGTTGTTATCACTGTTTGGTATCATTTGTGATTTCATAGAAAAGTTAGAATGGTCGAAAATGCCGTCGTATGGCGTAAATAGCTCGCTGGAAAAGTTGCAGGAAATTGGTCAGACCCCCCTTTCACGAGTGGACTTTGCCTTCATGACCCGACCCCTATGGAGGATCATGACCCGACCCCTATGGAGGATCACGACCTGCCTAGTTGGTAAGGATTGGAAGGTCATGAGTGGAAAGCAAGGTCACGACCCGGAGAGCTTGACCACGAATTTTGCACCAAGAATCGATTGCACATCACGAACGGAGACTAATGAACTGAATGTGACGAACCGGACCGAAGGAGACCAAAACCGGAGATGCAAAGGAAGTCCAAATGGGAAGTTATAACTTAGGACCCAGATGCGAACCAACGAGTTAACTTCATAAGTTGGACTTTGCAGCGGTACGTGTGCAAAGGGGTTATCAATATCTACAACTTTGATTCACTATTGATGGGGGCATTGATTATGGACCAGTGCGGTGGGTCAAAGTTGTTTGGAGTCGAACTCCATCAGGACCCGCAAGGGCAAAGTGGTCATAGTAAGATTTGGATGGAGTTGGGCTCCGTCATGGCCCCAATGGTTCTGGTGACCAAAGCGATGGATATCGTATACTTTACGCACTGAGTGAGAGATGTGAGGATGATTGCTATATTTGATGTTTGCTATCACCATGACAAGCACACTTGCACTTTACACTTTATGTTGGTGTTACCTTAGAGTACTATACATCATGTTGTGCTAACTCTTTGGTTGCAGGTCCAGGTTCAGGTATGATTTTTATACATGTTATTGTTTTACTTTGCTGCTATCCCTCACACCAGACTTTTGTCTGACACCAGAGTTTTATGTATCTTCTTATTACTTTGGGTGCTCCCAACCGAGCAGACTAGAGACAGGTTAGGTAGTTTTGCACGAGTAGTTGTCCGGAGACGAGCAGGAGGCTTCCACGTACTATTTACATATATTCTCCCCATGTTGTTGTTGGTCACTACTTTGGACATTAGTAGTGTACCTTTTCTATTTTTCTTTAGAGACAGTATTTTGAAGTTGTAATAATGATTGTTTGGATCATAAGCTATATTTTGGATTCCGCTGCTACGATGGTTTAGTTTTCAGCTTATGCACTGTCTTTTCTATTTTATATCAAGTTATGTTATTATTATATTTTATTCCATGGGCTGTGAGATATACTACAGGTTCTTTGGTGGTTCATAGTTTCAAACCTTTGACGACCATCCTATGCTAGTCGGGCATTGGTATAGCGCATTTCGGGGAAATGTCGGCTGGTCCGGGGCGGGCCGTCACAAAATGTATAAAATTTATAAAGTATAAGCTTATAAAACTTAAGTTTAAAATCAAATAAAAATAGAAAATAAAATAGAGAGGAAAGAGATTGAAAATAGAATTTGAAAACATAATTTGAAAATCATAATTTGAAATTAATTTGAATTTGAACCAGGAGTGCTATTCAGAATCTTACATAATCTAGACTCTATAACTATATTTATCTTGAACTCTTGAAATCTTGAATACTCATGAGTCCTGAAATATCTCTGAATTCTGAATCTCTAACATCTTTAAACTGTACAGTCTTAAGTAATATTTTATGTATACAAATCCTGCATAAGTGTATATATAAATTTTGGATGGAGGTGCTAGTACATATTTTATATTCAATTAATATTGAAATAAGGTTGTTGTCATCAAAACTCCATTCTCCAACAATCTCCCCTTTTTTGATGATGACAACCTTAGTTTATTAAATATGATACCCGTATATACCTGTTGATGATGATCCTTCAAATACTCCCCCTGTCTATATAAATCCTATTAACTATGTCCTATATTTTATAATTTCTCCCCTTTGGCATTATCAAAAAGAAATTCTAAAACTACACCCCCTAATTGTGTAACTATCTAAATAAAACCTATAAGAACCTATGTATCTTCTAATTCAAGGTAAAATACTCCCCGTAAGTAAAATATTCCTTTAATAATTCTTATACTCCCCCTTAATTTTATATTCATATTACTTTATGCTAAGATTTATAAATGTCTAACTAATTATACTACTTAACTTATACTTACGATAAACATAAACAATTATTATATTAAACTTGAGTTAGTACAAGCGGTAGTACACGGATTTATACAAGCACGATACATCGAAAAACCGAAGAAAACCTTAAATACTAATTATTCTTTACAATGGGAAAATTTTGAATTGGACAATTTGGATAATGGAGACAAAAATCCTCATTCTGTTCAATCACATTCCCATTTTGGTCGAATAAGACCTCTTCTACACATACAACCTTATCGTCTTCTTCCATAATCGTTGGTTGAGTCTCTTGAGGTTCTTCTTCCTCCATTATCTCTTCTTCCTCTTTTGGTTCTTCCTCTGGTTCTTTCTCCTCTTCCATGGCTTGATTATCATCTTCGATGATAATCGGATTAGCCTGATTATCCATTATGAATTTAAGAAGTTTCCTTAATACTTTCCCTAGCCTATTTTCTTCTTGGCTAATCCTAATCTGTAGTACTTGTATTTCAGCCATCATTTGCAGAGCACACTCCATCTTTTCTCCGATTTTGATGACCAAAGATAGCGTAGATCATTGAAAAGGACCCTCGGATGGTCCAGTGGACGAATTGTGATTGATTTGGGTGTTTAAATTAGTGGAGGCTATTGTTTACTTTAGTTTAGAATTTTTACAGAGAAGAGAAATGAAAATGAATAAGAAAAGTCAAAGTAGAAGATTTAAATAATTGGTATAACTAACTTTTGGTGGGAATTAAATTTAAATTCTGGTAGTTATATGTCGACACATGCATAAATGTATGTAGACATACTTGTGTTTAAAATTTTATTTTTCTGATTTTTTGTGTTATTTTTATATATAATAGTATATTTAATTATTCTAACACACTTAATGAACATATGCCTAATTCTGTTCTAAATTTAGTGAATGTTGCTTTATTTAATGGTTTTGTTAATATATCCGCTATTTGTTTATTTATTTCAATAAATTTGAGTGAGATTTTCTCTTTACTTACGTTATCTCTTAGAAAATGATGTCTTATATCGACATGTTTAGTTCTTGAATGATGAGTTGGACTTTTAAAAATATTTATAGCACTCATATTATCGCACTATATCGGTGATTTATTTATTTTTAATCCAAATTCATTTAGAGTTTGTTGCATATATATTACTGGTAAACAAGCTAAAGTAGCAGAGATATATTCTGCTTCAGTTGTTGACAGAGATACAGTATTTTGCTTTTTACTAAACCATGAGACCAATGAATGTTCTAAAAAGTTACATGTTCCACTAGTACTTTTACGATAAGATTTACATCCTGCGTAGTCAGCGTCACAATAAGAAACTAAATCGAATGAATCATCCTTAGGTTAAAATAAACCAAAGTCTAATGTATGCTTTACATACCTTTGAATACGTTTTACAACATTTAAATGTGTTTCCTTAGGTTGCGATTGATATCTTGCACAGAGACATACACTATGCATTATATTTGGTCTACTAGCAGTTATATATAATAACGACCCTATAATTCCTCTATTAGTTTTTGATCAACGTCCTTAGATATATCATCTTTGCTTAATGACATATTAGTCGCCATAGGTGTTGGTCTCCCGTTTGTTGTTGTTAAATTATATTTATTAATTAGATCTCTTGCGTATTTTTCTTGATTAATAAATATTCCATTCTTTAATCGAAAATTTTGTAATCCGAAAAAGAATGATAGTTCTCCCATATGACTCATTACAAATTCTTGGGTCATAATGTCTGAAATTTCTTTATTCATCTTATCTTTGTTGATCCGAAAATTATATCTTCATGTATATTTGTACTAATTGAATATCCTTTTTATTTTTCTTAATGAACAAAGTATTATCTAATTTTTCTATTTCAAAATTTGATTGTAACAAATAATTTCTTAGTCTATTATACGAAGACCTAGGAGCATGTTTTAATCTATATAACGTTTTCTTTAACTTATATACGTGATCTGGAAATTTTTCATCTTCTAGTAGAGGTGGTTGCTCTACATATACGTCTTCTTTGAAAAATCCATTTAGAAAAGCACTTTTGACATCCATTTGATATAATTTGAAATTATTATGGTTTGCAAAGGCTAGTAAAATCCTAATAGCTTCTAGTCTTACTACGGGGCAAAAGTTTCATCATAATCTATTCCTTCTTCTTGGGTATATCCTTATGCTAATAAACGTGCCTTATTTCTTACTACCTTACCGTGTTCATTAATTTTATTTTTATAAACCTATTTGGTTCCTATTATAGTCTATTCTCTGGTCTAGGAACAAGTCCCATCATTCCTAGTAAATTGATTCAGTTCTTCTGGCATAGCAAGTATCCATGAATCATCGGAAGATGCTTGCTTTGAATTCTTAGGTTCAATAGTTGAAATAAATGCAATATTACTGATATTATTTAATTGATTACGAGTTCTAACAACAAATTCAATATTTGCTAAGATATTTTCAACAGGATGATCTCTAAGTAATCTAATTCGTTTATTTGGTTGATTATCTTCATGGTTTATCTAATTAATTTCATTTTCACATTCATCTTCATTGTTCTAAGTTATAATTTTCGTCGAAAGATGCATTTAATGTTTCTTCTATGGTATGGGTTCGAGTATTGAAAGCTCTATATGATTTACTTCCTTCTGAATACCCAACAAATACTCCTTTATCGGATTTCGAGTCAAAATTTTCTAGATTGTCTTTAGTATTAAGTATAAAACATTTACTTCCAAGTATTTTAAAATATGATAGTTTTGGTTTCTTATTATACAAAAGTTCATATGGGGTTTTATGAGTTAAAGGTCTAATTGAGATTCTATTTATAATATCGCAAGCTGTTGCTATTACCTCAGCCCAAAATTTTCTTGGTAAATTACTATCAGATAACATAGTTCTCGCACACTCTTATATTGTCCTATTTTTATGTTCAACTACTCCATTTTGTGGAGCAGTTCTCGGATTTGAAAAATTATGGGTTATTCCCTTTTTGTTACTATATTTTTCAAAATTTTCGTTTTCGAATTCTCCGCCATGATCACTTCGTATTGTTTTAAATTTTAGTGATAATAAATTTTGAATTCTTTTAGAAAAAATTTTAAATTGATCGAAAACATCACTTTTATTTTTAAGAAACAAAGTCCATGTGAATCTAGAAAAATCATCGACTATTACATAAACATATTTATTATGATTTATTGATTGGACTTGAGATGGACCAAATAAATCCATGTGAATTAATTCGAATGGTTTTGAGGTAGTACTTTCCTCTTTTGATTTAAATGAAATTTTCTTTAATTTTCCGAATTGACAAGCATCGCGTACGTTATTAACTTTAAATTTCACTTTGGATAATCCTCTAATTGAGTCTAATTTAGAAATACTAGAAATGTGTTTGAAATTTATATGACCAAATTTGTTATGCTAGATCCAGGGGTCACTTGTATTGGCCATAAGACATAGGTTATCGCTAGAGATTTTCATACTCAATAATATTTTTCTTTCTATCTCCTTCAAGTATTACTTTTGAATTCCTATCTTCCATAAAAAATTTAACCTTTCAAAGTTTATTTTATAACCCTTATCACAAAGTTGACTTATACTTATAAATTGTGTTTTAAATTTCTAACTAGTAAAACATCAGAAATAGTAGGAGTTTTAGAATCACCAACATTGCGAATTCCAATAATGTATCCTTTAGAGTTATCTCCGAAGTTCAACATTCCACCATCTTCATATTTCAGATTATTGAGTAATTCAGGATTTCCCGTCATATGTCTGAAACAACCACTATCCAGTATCCATTTATCCTTTTTTCATTTCCACCAATTGCTTTCCACAGTTTGAGTTATCAATAGCCATATAACACATCAGTTCGAGATTTGAATTTCCAACAGCCACCTTTTCAAAAATTGAATTTCCAAAAGCCAACATTTCAGAATTTGAATTACCAACAGGCACTTTACCCATCATTTCAACTTTTGACTTTTCAGAAGTCATAAAACACATCTTTTCCTGAATTGAACAATATTTCTGTAGATCACACGACTTTTCAACATAATTATATGCAGAGTCTTTCAACATCAATATAATGCATGAATTTTCACTAGTGTTAACAGATATTCCAAATTTGCCACTTAAAAATATACAAAAATCATATTATGAACTTTTTGAAAGACCTTGCTCCGATACCAATTGTTAGGAATCGCGAAATGGATCGTTAAGGCAAAAACAAACACTAAATGAGCGTGAATAGTGTTTTTGAGAATATAAACAAAATCTAAACTTATATGAACTTCTTTATGAATCAAACACCACAGAAACAATAACAAACATAGAATCAAAAACAAATGCAAAGATAAACAAAAGTAAAGTAAAGAAAAGGAAAGAACACACCAGATTTTATACTAGTTCGGAATTGCTCCTACGTCCAGTCCTACGCAACGCTGGATTGCGCAGAGTTTTATTACCCTATCAATATCCAATTACAACCCTCCTTGATTTCACGGATACAAGGGATACCACTGATTCCACCCACACACTTGATCAAGTATACCTTCCTTGATTTCATGGCTACAAGGGATACCATCGATTGCCCGTCCTTGATTTCACGGCTACAAGGGATACCACCGGTTTCTTACGCAACTCAAACTATTACAAACTGCCCTATAACTCTTTAATAGCGCTTGATTCAGAGAGCGATGAGTAGAGAGTGTAGAGAGAAGAAGATTAGTGAAAACAGAATTGAATTCGGCAGAGTATAGGTGTAGAAATCATAAAAATAATGAAAAATAATGGTGCAATGAAAGAGAGTGGAAAGGGAGAAGAAGAAGTGATTAAAAATTCAAAATCAGCCCCTTTCTACAGTGTGTGAAAGGTTGCAATGCTTCAGAACCCTCACAAATAGTGAAAAGACACTTCCTTTAAAAAAATTTAAAAATGATAGTTATATGTCGACATGTATATATATATGTATGTCGCCATATGTAATACAAAATTGAAATTTGAACATTTTTCAAGTGTTTTGATATAAATATAATTTTGAAAATTCTTGTATTGAAATACAGTGTTATAAATAAATATTATAAAGTAGAAAATCATATAGAAACATAAATATAAACTATATAAACATATTTATAAAATTATAAAGTTTAAAACTATATAAATATAAAGTATATAAAATATAAATATATAAAATTTATAAAGTATAAACTTATAAAACTTAAGTTTAAAATCAAATAAAAATAGAAAATAAAATAAAGAGGAAAGAGACAGAAAATAGAATTTGAAAACAAAATTTGGAAATCTGAATTTGAACCTGGCGTGCTATTTAGAGTCTTACATAATCTAGACTCTATAACTATATTTATCTTGAACTCTTGAAATCTTAAATACTCATGAGTCTTGAAATATCTCTGAATTCTGAATCTCAACATCTTTAAACCGTAAATTCTTCAGTAATATTTCCTGTATATAAATCCTGCATATGTGTGTAAACATATTCTAGATAGAGGTGTTAGTATATATTTTATAATCAACTAATATTGAAATAAGGTTGTTGGCATCAAAACTCCATTCTCCAACATTTGTGCCGTAGTGTAGGCACCTTACCGTGTAAACATAAGTTGGTAGAACCTCCTATTGGGTTTCTAACGCAAACGGGCTTCTCAATATACTGGAGTTTTAGATTTAATTCCTTGATCTTTGTCTTTGATATAAAGCTATGCGAGGCAGCGGTATCAAATAATGCTTTAACTAGAATATTCTTACTAGAAAGTTTACCTTCAAGAACTTCCTTTCCCTTTCCGCCCGATGAGGTTGACGGCACATCTTCAACAACATAAATATGTGCAACCTCTGACTTCTTCATTAATGGACAATACTTTGCAATGTGACCAGTCTTGTGACAGTTGTAACATTCTCTAGTATCTTGAGCTTTCCTCTTATGTTCTTGATCATCCTTTTCAGCTTCTTTAGCTTTTTGCAATCAGTCGACAAATGCCCCTTCTCATTACAATTATAACACGTGGCATTCTTCACCCAATCCTTTTTGGGTTTCTTTTCATTTTATCAGATTAGACTTCTTGCCTCTAAACATCCTCTTCTTCCATGAATGGTCCTTTTTTTCCTTCACATCCATAACATTCTGTTTGTTAAGGGATTCGAAGCAATACTCCATATCTACCATATCCACGAATGATGTTTTCACATGAGCCATAGTCCTGCTTTGGCACCTTCTTTGCAATCCTTTTATAAACCTTTCATTCTTCTTGACCGGATTTTGAAATAGCTCGGGACAAAAACAAGAGAGTTCATTATACTTATTCAGATATTCCTAAATGGTTAAATCTCCTTGCTTTAAGTTGGAATTCTCATAGTACGAGTGAGCTATCCCTTCAGATGGTACAAACCATCCTTCAAAAACTTTCTTAAAGTGTTCCCAAGAGAAGTCTTCTTTGGGTTCTTCCAATGTAACTGTCTCCCATGGACTAAGGCTTCATTCTTTAGCATCCAAGTCACCAAATACCTCTTCTCCTCTCTAAGCTCCAAGCCTTTGAAAATTCTTTCACATGTACACAACCAAGACTGTACCTCAACAACTAATTCTCTTCCAAGAAACTGTTGTCCTCCAAGATTCTTGTACATCTTTGATAAAATTTCCAAATCCGGCTCAAATTTTTCTTACACAATGGCTTCAGCTTTTACTGCTGCTTCTGGTAATATAGGGGCTTAAATATTTGTTGCGGCTTTACCCTTCCCCTTCCTGGTCTTCTTATTTCACTCATTTTCCACTATCTGCATAGTAAGAAAAAAGTTAGACAAGTAGACAAGATACCTTAGGGAATATAGTAAAGCATATGAATAGATACTAACAAAGATTGATTTAACGAATGTTTTCCAAGCTGTACTCATTCTAGGGATTTACTAACTCTATCTTTAATGAGTCAGTCATCCTAGAATACTACTGTTTCTATCTCTAATGAGTCCTTACTAAGGTTAATCCTCAGCTCTGATACCATATTTGACGACCACCATCTCAGTACCTGGGATATCGACATTTCAAGTGCCCAAAAGAACAAATTGGCTTTAGAGTATAACACATTTCATAACAACAGAAATAAACATTGCATTACAACATCATAAGGTACAACATAGTACACCATGAATACATTAGAGTTTAGTACGACCGAAAAGATTCAATAATACAGAACATCGGAAATAGGAAATAAGTATGCAGCAGATATAGTAACATGATAGAGTCTTAAGAGAGAATCCAAAAAGAACGTCTAACTTCTGCTCTTGCTCCAAATCCAAAACCAAATTCCATATATAGCTCCATACATTTCTCCCAAAATGAACTTAACTACTAATATAAGTACTATGATGCCCATGTGGAAATAAGGGCACTCGAGTTTTCAAGGAAAAAACAATAAACTATGGGTCAGTCATGGGACTGGTATGAGAGGCCAAAAACAATTGTGTCTAAAAAGGATAGTAAAGAAAGACCAAGCTACTTAACACGGAATGAGTTTACCCTTATGAATACCTTTGCACAAAAACTTGCAATGCTTTTTGAAAATGAAGCTACCATAAGACTCGCATCCCAACACACAATGCAAAAACAAACCATTAGGAGCAAGTTTTGCCTTATGATAACCAAATATACCTGATATGCAAATATCATTTGATATTATTATTAATGTTTATCTTAGAAAATATTTTTGAAATAAATGTATAGATCTTATCAGACTTAGGTACCCATATATTACGTCTACATATATAGATTACAACTAAAACCGTAAAGATTCGTATTGGTAGTTGGGTTCCATCAATGACCAAGGCAAAGGATCTTCCTTTCTGTAATTCGGAACACCTCTAGCGCGATGTTCCAGGATCAACAAATGCTCCTTCTATAGAGGCAAA
The DNA here is from genome assembly GCA_030737875.1 of Allium sativum. Taxonomy (NCBI): domain Eukaryota; kingdom Viridiplantae; phylum Streptophyta; class Magnoliopsida; order Asparagales; family Amaryllidaceae; genus Allium; species Allium sativum. The sequence continues at coordinate 192,851,757 of CM060910.1, read as the reverse complement.
GTCGGCCTACATATACCAAGTGTAGTTCGGGTTTCTCGTGAACATAACGTTCTTCAGTCGTTACTGACCATTATCCGAGGCGCCTCGTTCCATCATCCACTAAGCAAATTGCATGGGCTCTATACCAAGGGATCGCTTTCTCAACTAGAAGGAAACATTAGTCCTTAAATCTGAAGTACCATGGCATCACTTTCTCAAATGGAAGAAAACATTAGTCCTTAACTTTGAGCTACTTCATCCCGTTTCGACTCATTACCGGTTGTGTGGTCATGAGTCACGTTCCACAAAGCTCTACTGATCAACAAAAGCTTTGATTTATCTACCATCAGCACTTAACATGCCATCTTGTCAATTCATAGCATATAATCAGTGTCATTAATATATAACCCTCTGAATACATAAGTCCTAGAGGAGAGTGTTAAGCTAAAAGGATAAATCCTCCGCCACCAACTGATATATCATAAATAGAAACCAATTGGTTATATCGTAAAGTACAACATCAGACATACACCCAATACAAGTTCATTCTAGGTTATGAACGAAGTTGAAGGCATCTTATTCCTCATCCAATAAAGGAGAGAGGCCCTTGCATATCCGGACAATCAACAAGTACGTCCGGACTACTGCTACTTATAAACTAATAATGGAAGTTAACCAAGGCATCAGCAGACAGTCCATTTGATGTGAAGTTTCCCTGTTTTCCACGGTCTTCATCTCTTCAATATCTAACTCGTCGCATTATTATTCGAAATGGGATGAACCCAGTCTTTTCGAAATAATTAGCATAAAAAAAAATCCTTTTATCGGATTACCAAATCTTCAATTATGTCTCTTTTAATTGGAAAACACTTCATAAGATTAGATTTTATTCTTAAATTTGGTTAAGCTATTGGCCTTCCAATAACATCTTCGAAACTCTTTTATTAACCATATAAAGGTTCATAAAGGTTTGTATTCAATTTGGGAACTTAAAACCTTTCATCTTAAAACCTTTCTTAAAACCGTTACAAAAGGCATTGCAAAATAGCCTATTTCTAGTTAACAGGTGTTTAATATTTAAACCGTATATATTTTATCCAATACTCTTTAAAATCATTTATTATAATTTACCTTAATTTTCCGTTATTTTTAATGATTCAAATATAGTCCATTTTAATAAGACCCCATTCCGGGTTCTAAACTGCACCAGCGTTGTTTTTATTCAAATTTGATTTGAAATTATGTCCAAATCCAACCATTGGATTATAAAACCTTTCTTTGCTTTTGAAAGCTCTTTTCATTTCAAATCGAATGTTTTTTTGTTTTGGAAAAATCCAACGGTCGGATCTCCTGGTACGCCAATTTGAAGTCCATGGTCGAAATTCGCAAACTACCGTTGCGCAACTAGTTCTATTCAAACCAAACTTCGAGTTATATTTAATATCCAGATGAATTGCCTTCAAAATACTTTATTAACCATATAATAACTTTCAGAGCTATATTTCCAATATTTAACTTCATATTCAATTATTCTGTTACTTAAATATTATAATATTATTTAAATCATTAAAATAATATTATTTTTCAAACTTCGTCTTTTGAATTCAAACTTTCCTGAAGTCCAATATAAAAATGAATGAGATAGTTTGAAAATGAAAATCTTGTTAAAACACTTCTTATATACCCAAACCAAACTTCATTTTTCAAAGTTATTATTCATTTTTAATTAAAAACTTGAACAACCCTTAATTACTTGGAAATTGCTTCAAATCAATTTCTTTCCTTTATGAAGATTTATCGTTATAAATTTGACTTTGTTTCTATCAAAAGTCGGATATCAAATTTGAACTTTATTTTTTCACTTATTATTTAATTAATAAAATATTCAATTAAATAATGTTTATTAAATAGAGACTTAACTGTTGATCCAATAATCCAACTATTTGGGTATAATTAATTACGATTTCATATACCATGTCATAAACAACCATTATAACATTCAACATCAACCAACCAGGGTGTCTTTAACTTAACAAGTTAATATCCAATAACCCATTACTGTTCAAAATAGTGTTCAATCATCCCAATAAGGTTTATATCCATAATCAATCATCCAATATCCACCCACAATCAATCATCCAATATCCACACAATCATCAACATAAGGTGTCATTACCTTAAGTGTCATATGTTTACCACTTAAACATCAGTTTTTCACTTCGGTAATCATTATTAAATCCAAACGTATCCACCCACAATCAATCATCCAATATCAACACAATCATCAACATAGGGTGTCATTACCTTAAGTGTCATATGTTTACCACTTAAACATCAGTTTTTCACTTCGGTAATCATTATTAAATCCAAACGTGATTAAATATTAACAACCCTACTCTACTTAATCATTTAAATATGTAGTTTCTCACCGAGTTATCCACTTCTTCATAACTTCAAATGTAGGACTACTCCACATTCTTATAAAATCGGTAGCCTTCCGGCGTCACGGTGCAATATCAGTTTTCGAACGGACAAGTTTCGTCGCATACAGGTTTTATGGATTTCACTTGAATATATTCATTTTGGGGACAAAATGTCGAATATTTGAGTGAAGGAAGTGCCGCCTAGGGGATGGGGTCCACATGGGTGCGGGTATGGATCGGTGGGGTCCACGAGTCCGGTATTTTTGGGTGTAGGGGTGTAAATATGTGGTGTTTTATTGTTTTTAAGGGGTTTAGAGGTGGTTTAGTGGTGTTTGGAGGTGATAGGGCCCACGGCTAGGAAGGGGAGGTGCTTGGGATGGTGTTGCAGTAAGGAGTAGGGTGCATATGGGTTGAGGTGGCAGGTGGGGCCCACAGCCGTGAGGAAGGGGGGAGTAAGGGGAAGGAGGAAGAAAGGAGGAGAGAATGGAAAAGGGAAAGAAAGTGAGGGAGAGGGGCTCTATTTATATGCAAGAGCTAGGTTGTTGGGTGCATAATGTCGCCAGGATGCCATCATGAGAGTGGATAGCTTCATGGTGAAATAAGGACTTTACAACAATTTCCCCCTCCATGGTTTATTAATTTATTCCTTATTTTAAGTGACAAAAACATAATTATTACCTAGGCTTCATCAAGGAAGAGTGCGAAGACATCATCACAGAAGAATATTAATGAGGTGTCATGGAGGGAGTAATTTAAGGAAGCTCGTCTCTAATTAATTTATGCCAACATTTAGCTAAACAACCTTCGTTTTCAATTAATACGATCAAACCATAAGTCTGATCGAAACAAATTTGAAATCTTACTATATTTCATGGATATGCATCCAATGAAACTGGTCTCGTCGAATTTGGAGACTGTTTTAAAAATGGCATTTTCTAAACTTCTATCAAAATTCAACAAATTTTCCAATACGCGTTTATATTGCGTACTCTCACATACTAACTACGATTAATATGAAAATTGAAATTTTATCATACTTTAACGTTCTGGATCCGATGGAAGTGGTTTCATCGAAATCCGAGATCATTTGCAACATGTCCATTTTTAGGCTATTAAAATATTATTGAATTATCAATTTTCAATATATTTTACTTTTAAATCAAATTTTAAATTGGTTAAAATAGTCCATAATAATAATAACCACCTCTTAATCGGACAACGTAGTAGCTTACACATGTACGGAACTGGGATTTTCTCCCCAAACAAACTCTGAGCCAATGTTGTGTCGTGATGCCCGGAAAGGCATAACTTATTTTTCTTTTCCTCTTCGCTTTTTTCTTTGTCATGATCTTGATTTAATCCTCCATAGGTGATGAATAAGAATCAATTGTGGTTTAACTTCAGGCGAAGAGATGAAATAACAATCGCAAGGTTCAAATTCTTTTCATCAGAGAGTGACTAGATGAATTCGTACCAATTAGCTATGAATCCTTTTCACTGTAAACTAACAGGGTGGATTCATTTAAGTAAACCACGAATTCCTTTCATCATAAAGTGACAAGATGAATTTGTATGAATTAACCATAAATTGCTTTCATCGAAGACAGATTGAATGGACTTCCATAAATAAACCATGAATCCCTTTCACTGGATTGCGAATAAATAGATTCGTGAAAAGAGGCCAGTAACTAAGTTCCCGACCAGAAAGTCGGAAGAACCAAGTAGTAAAAAGAAACAATAAGTCAACATTCATATGGACTACCAAGTGTGGATGACGTTTAGCATGAAAAAGCAAGGACTGCTCTATGTCGTTGGCTGGGAGTCAAGACCAGAGTGCACGAAGCAACACCCCTTCATCGAAGAGAGACAAGATCAACTTACTTGTCATTGAACCTCTTTCACCGTGAGCGATTGGATTGGGTGCAACAAGGGCTTAGATAAGCTAAATTGGTTTAGAAGAGTCATAACATCGCTAGAAGTATTTGGATGTGAAACTGAAGCGCAAGAAGTAATGCCGCTTTTCCAAAGAGTGACAGGATCGACTTACTTATCGTTGAGCATCATTCATCAAGAAGTGATCGGCATGAAACTTGGGACGAGGCCGGAGAGGCAATGGATCGTCAAGGATGATAAATGCTTGGAAATATCCCGGCATGTTACAAAATGTCAGGTATGGTGGATGCTTGGAAATAACTCAAAGAGGTTATGGACTACCAAGCGTGGATTGAGCTTTATGCATGAAACTTGGATGGTCGATTATTACACTGTTCAACAGAAATCCACTGAGACTAGGATCGTTAAGCTTGGTTAGTGCTTGGCATGAGCAGACAACGTTTGTTGGGTGCAAACTGTATTCGGCAAGGGTTAGAATGACCGAAAATCAGCTTGATGGATCAACAAAGCCACCAGAACTTGCTCGAGGAAGTTATCGAGTATTCCATTAATTTGGAGAGGTCACGAACTGCATTGAATGGCTTGGAACAGCCATAAAGCTCATGAACAAAGCAGAGAGATTGTGGACATTGAATGAATGCAAAACAAATCTTCCATAGAAAGATATGCTTTTGGAGGCAAGTGTTAACCTACTTTTCTTACAAGGCCTTTGCACTCTTGATCTTGATACATGAATTGCTCGACCATCAAGGTTTAGATGACCTTGAAAGATGACTGGATAGCTAAAGAAACAATACAAATGATTACTGAAAGTAATAAAAACATGGACACACCTTGGTAAAGCATCAGGATGAAATTAACTCGAAGTAGTGGGATGGCTCAAATCGGGTCGTCTTAGGGCACATGCTCGAATCGGACATCGGATTTGTCCTTGGATCAGGTTAGGGATTAACATCGACTCATCGGATCGGCTGGAGCTCTATGCTTCAGATCAGCATGAACGCCACGAGTTATAGATCGGTCTTTGCTTTTGGCACCGGGTCGGTTATTGAACAAATTTTTTTATTTGTGTTAGGATTTCACTTGATTGCACTGCAAATTACATATTTGACTCAAAACATGGATGCAATTTGGATTTGAATTAGCGTGAATGGATGGAAGTGCCTTCATGCACGGATGGATCTACTTGATGTCTGATTTGGATCGACCTTAATAGATTGGTATTGATTTACATCCCGTATTGGTACCGGTTCAATTGCATTATGATGGGTGATACAACCTATCGTGCGTTGACTTAGCTCACTTCGAGATGCTACTATTCCTCCTGGTTTCTAGACCAATATGAGCATTCTTCTGCTTGTAAATACAAGATTTGATAGCTTATTTCAAGGTTACTTTTGGCTTATGTATGTAAGGACTTCCCTTTTCGACCTCAACTTCTTCACCATCACTTTCTTGCACTAAAATCAAACTGTATTTGAATTCCTACTGTATAAATAATCGACTACTACACGTGGATGTTGGCTAGATCGTCGAACCACCATAAATTATGTTGTGATTTATACTTCTACAGTTCTACGCATAATTATGTGATTTAAAACTGTTGTAATTTGCATTATCTGAGACTTGAATCAACTTGGGTGTTAGTGACAAGATTTGGAGTTAACAATTAACCATGTAACAGTCATCAAAGCAGTTTTTGGTAAAATCGTTATGGCATCGACGTTTATGAAATGGTAATAGTTATCATTTTCATAACACTAAAGGAAACGGACAAGAACATAGCAATAGCAGTTTTTGGATTTGTTGTTAAACTGGGATTAAAATCAAAATTACTTGAATTGTGATCTTTTTTCTATACTATTTTTTTTCCTTAAATGTCACATAAAAAAAAACTAGGACTACTGTATATGGTGGCTGTGTTAACGTTGGACAGTGCGATTCTAGACACCACGAAATAAGCACCTACATTAGTGAAGCACGCTTTGGGTAGAAATACAAACTGACAAAGTAAGATGCGTGGATTATAACGCAATCGATAACTGACGAACAATACAATTCTAGGCGCACGCAGATTATACTGTCATTCAAGTACCGCCCTAGTCAAACAAAGGAAAAATACGAGTCTATTTGCCATGCACTGAGCAAGATAATAACAAGTCCTAGCCTATCAGATTATACTAGCAGTTCATAAAACTTCGCCGACTGAATGACAAACATCCTTGTTTTAACCGATTAAGACGTTGAAACAGTATGTAAGAGAGCATATTTCGATTCGATTGGACCTCTTATCCTGATAGTATAAGTACCTAGATTTACAAGAATAGTAGACGACAGCTGCGCATATGTACAAGGCATGTAACTATCAGATCAACTTGGAAATACTCCTCCAATAACGAACGGTGCCTAGTAATGAAGTAGCGAAGTCAGTCACTTCAATTATGCTAAGCTACACCTCCCGGACAGGGAGGTGATCGTCTGATCCGAAAATCCCCGAATCCTCTGGACTCAACCAATAAAAACCTCTGATTTTAGTCTTTTGCAATTAAACTTCTAAAACATAATTGGGTTTAATTGCAAAAGATTAAAATTAGGGGTTTTCATTGGTTAGGTCTAGGTATTAGATAATTTTGGAACCAGACGATTTCATGCCAGTCAAACAAATATTAACTTTATATTAAAATTAGGTAATATCCTAACTCGATCGTGTTGCTAACTCGATCGTGTTGTATGTACGACTCCTCGGGTTTAAAGGCATGTAACTATTTTCAGTATGAACATTTTGTAATTAAAACATGTAATTAGATTTGTTTGACTGACATTTTGTATTAAAATTAGGTAATATCCTAACTCGATCGTGTTGTATGTACGACTCCTCGGGTTTTGAGTTCATGCTCAATGCTAGATGTTGTAAATAGTTCTATCGTTTTGCTATATGTTTGATTTGCTATAAACAAAATCACTAATAGATTGATAGCCTATAGTTAGGATGGAGATATGTGTATGTCATGGCATACATCCATTTACAAAAGAAATGTAATAATTCTAATCAAGCTCGGCATAGATCGACTTACAAAAAAAATGTAATAGTTATAATCATGATTTTATTGGTGAGATTTTGGTACCATTACATCTATTTATTTAAGAATTATTACTATGTTGACTAACGTCTGTGGATGCAGGAAAACAGGTTGGAGGAATCCAACTGGATTCCTCAAAAATATATTATCTGTTTGTTGTTTGTTTGATTTCATATATATTCCTATATGATGTGTTAAAAATCAAGTGATTGAAATTTGGTTGATCTGATTATTGAAAATACCACTAGAGCTTGAATATTGATTTATAAAAATATTGAAAAGGGTATTTGAGGTTTAGAAAGGGAATTCTATTTTTATAAATAGAATTTGAATTTTTAATAAACTATAGAAAATATTAACTTGTTTTGAAGGTATATAAAACAAGTGATCGAATTTATAAACTTTATTTATAAATGAAAGGTGGGTTTTGAATCGAATTTATAAACTTTGTTTATAAATGAAAGGTGGGTTTTGAATCGAATTTATAAACTCTGTTTATAAATGAAAATATGGGATTTGAATTGAATTTATAAACGTTGTTTATAAATGGAAAGGTGGGATTTGAATTGAAGTTATAAACGTTGTTTATAAATAATGCAGAGAATTCAAATGGACTTTGAATATAAGGAATTGAAATAGAATTTGAATAATAGAATTCAAATGGAGTTTAACTATAGAATTTGAACATAGTATTTCAAATGGAATTTGAATATAGAAATTCAAATGGGATTTATAATAAATAGATTTGGATAAATAGAAGTGGATTAGACTAAGAGGTTAATTAACAGATTTAATTAACAAATTGAGTTAAAACGATTGGTATAGTTAAAATAGATTGGACAGGTATAGACATATAGGAGACAGATTTGGAATAAAGTATAGAAGTGAAATAAATAGAATGCCCGACAAAAAGGTAAGTATTTAATTCATATATGAGATTTTATGCGCCGTATCGGCAAGCTGCTTGGTTTTTTCTTTTTCTTTTTGAGATGTGAAGGACCGGGAAAGCTATTTGAAAATTTCCCGATGCTCCCGGTACAAAGGAGGTTATGGCGAATTTTTCCGGGAATTTAAGGAGATAGAATATTTTTAAGATAATTTGATAGTTAGAAATCAACGTATCGATATATATAGAAGTCGATAAGAAAACGAACTTAGAAATAGAATAGTATAATCAAAAAGGAAGTATAAGAATAAAATCTAGTAAGAATAGAAAGAGAAAGTATATATGTGTTTAAAAGTGAAGAAGTAGTTGTATGGTATTGATTGTTCGAGTAAGTAGTCTTATCTGTTTTGACGTTATAAATGTTATTCAGTCAAGGTCTGAGAGGTAGTTATACCCCAACTTGATTGATTGCATTATTAACAAATGAACAGTAAGATTCAGGCTCGAAGATCAATGTTAGATAAGAGTTAGTTGAATATAGTATTTGGGTTGTCGTAACGATGTTTTACACAACATCCGTTTTAACCCAAATAAGTGTAAGCTGGGAAATAGAATAATAAATATTTCCTAAGTATAGGAATAAACGAGATTGGAAAAGAGATAAGTAATTGGAATATTTTCCAATTATAAATAACATATATTTTCTAAAGTTTAGAAAATAAAAGAAGGCGATATATGGAAAAGTTTTCCAAATAACGTATAAGGCCAATATGGTTATTGAAAATATTTGGTTAACAAATATTGATAAGAAATAGAGAAGAGATTTAATTAATGGAATATTAATTAAGGGCTTAGTAACTGGTTGATAATTGGATGAACACTTGTTTTTATTCGATAGTTAAATCATCGACTATCGAAACACTTGTTTTTATTCGATAGTTAAATCACAGACTATCGAAGTTTTGACCATCGTTGTCAATATGGAGAGACCGGTTGGATTATTATCCGAAGAACCACTCCGTATTGGCAGTAGCGTGCGAATTAGATTATATAAAGATAATCGAAGACGGAGTAGAGTGCAAGGACTTTTTCTATTAATAGAAATTGTGCCTTCGGTTCATCCTGTTCCTGGGTGACCTGTATGGATGGATGTCTGACAGAGTATTTCCAGAAAGGTCACGTACATTGATTTCTTCAACCGTACCAAGAGTGGAAGCGGAGAAGGAAACTTCTTTTAGCTGACACGTAATGTACTGTTGTAGACATCAATTAGTGATTTTCGATGGATCTGACGATGTGACATTCGAAGTGAATCTTGTGTGATGACAAAGCGTAGCTTCTAGCCTCATCAACCGGTAAATGACAGAAATCGGGCAGGCAGCATGGCTATGTAGGTCGCACCTATTAGGCTGTATAATCACCTAATCTAGAGTTTCATTTATTTCTAAAAATCTATTGTCGATGCTGTTCCATTCGGGAAACTGTTGCTGATCCCAACCGTTGGTGATATACATTCGATACACTAAAGCTAAATGAGTGGTCGGTCAGGTGTGGCTGAGTTGCAAGATGTTCTTGTTGAACTCGGTGTATTCTCCTCTAGAGATATACCAGCGGAAGGTGGTTCCATACCTTGTCATAGTTGGAAATCCATTACCCAATACGTGCTTGCGGTTTTGATTGTATATTATTTATGTGGAACGTGAGATGCAAACGTTCTACTAGATTGTATTTACTTGATTTAGACACTATCATAATATCAAAGGAGTTTTGATATAAAGCTATCGTTCATTTCAAAGGGATTTTGAAAGTTAAATCAAGTGTTTGGATTCTCATAAGGGAAAACCCGTTCCGTGTTATACGGCGTGGTCTTATGAGATATCATTTAGTTTTCTGAAACTGTTTTAAACTGTTTACTCATACCAGTCCCATGACTGACCCGGAGTTTATTTGTTTTGTTCTACCTAAACTCTTGGGTGCCTAAATTTGTACGGGCAGTCAAGTAGTTCAGGATTTTTCAGATATATCTAAAGGAGCTTGGAGCAGGAGGCTTCAGCGTTATCTAGTTATAGTATTGTTCCGTTGTGTTGTAAGTGTTGTACTCTGATAAGTGTATGTTATACAGTTAAGATTTTGTATTTCAAAGATGTGATATATTATATTTTGTTCCGCTGCGATGTGAGATTCTGTGTTGTTATTTCTGTTATTCTTCTACCTCTTTCTTCTAAAAAAAAAATGTTTCGTATTTTCCTGATATTTGGGTTGGACGTATGATGTATATAGTCAACTCAGATGTTGCGGATTTGTGGGTCGTTACAGTTGGTATCAGAGCTTTGGTTGAGCGAATACCTAGGCTTGTTGGAATGTGCTCATTAGAGATAGGATCAGTAGTATCCTAGAATGAGTTGAGCGTATATATATACGAGAGAGCGTATTTGTTATTTGATATAAAAACTGTTTTATATGGTGTTGACTAGTCTGTTGAGTGGATTATAAATTTTGGTCGAATCGTGGGACGCCACGATGTCGATGGGAGTTTATAAACACTTGAACAGAAGATTGGACACGATATTGTTTTTAAATAGTTGAGTTGATTGTTAGGATTATAATCGAATTAGATTATAAAACAGAAATAGTTATATATATATATAACCAATGGAATTTGTATATGAAATCAAATATACAAATGTGATAAATTGAAATTGAATTCCAACCAGAATTCAGAATTTAAAATCCTGGGAGTTTGGAAAATATTTTTCTAAATGGATTTTGAAAGAAATATAGCACTGGCCTCATTCAGTAGCTGGGAAATAATTCTGATGATGGTCGCAACATCATTAGTGTTCATTTTTGAGTTTCTAAGTGACGAATTGCTGCCTTAGAAAAGTTTTGATGGAAATTTGTTTGAAAAGAAGCAAGTTGTTTGAAAATTCAGATGTTTTGAATTTGAGATAGATAAATATATGTATATATTTATATAACTTCAAAGGAATTTTGAAATGGGAATTGGGATATAGATTTCAAATAGAAGTAAAATAAAGGAATTTGAATATATATATAATTCAAATAGAAGTGAAATAGAATTTGAATTCAAAGGAATTCAAATGAGTTTGAATAAAGAAAATTCAAATAGAAATTGTATAAGAAAAATTGAAATGGAATTTGAATTCAAAGGAATTCAGATGGATTTGAATAAAGAAAAGTCAAATAGAGATTTGAATATTAGAATTCAAATGGAATTTGGTTAAATAGAATTTCAAAGAGAATATAAAGTGGAAGTTGAATATTAGAATTCAAGAAAATATAGAGTTTGAAATAGAATTTAAATTCAAAGGAATTTAAATAGAAATCGAATAAAGGATTTTAAATGAAATTTGAATAAGGGATTTGAAATGGGTTTTTGATTGAAGAAATTCAAATAGAATTTGAAGATAAGGAGTTGAAATAGAATTTGAATAAAGGATTTCAAATAGAAATTGAATAGAAGGAAATTCAAATATAGAGTTTGAATAAAAAAATTCAAATGGAATTTGAATATTGTAAATATATAGGATTTGAATATTAGAAGTGAAATAGATCGGGAATATTATGTTGAAATGAAAAAAAAATTGGATTTGATACATATTAAAAATATATCAGAATGGAGTTGAATTTATTATAAACGAAGTTAAAACGTTTATATTTATAAATATAATTAAAACGAGCTCGCCGTAGCGCGGCAGTTCGTAAATTGGCGATTCGAACTTCAATTTACTATACAGAACTCAATTGAAGTCGGAATTCTTTGAAACAAGAATCGTCGGGACCGGTTGAATAATAGTTTTCTAATGAAAGAGAAAAATCTGGATTTCGTCGTATAGATTTTGGGTTATGTCAAAATCAAATTTTTAGAAAAGCAGCGCCAGGACCATTATAAAACCATAACGGTTTAATTAAATAAATAAAAGGATTTTTAGGAAATAAAATCCGAATTGGCATTAGAAAAATCCAGACTGAAGATATAATATAAATATGAACTCCAGTGAAGTAAGTGAAATGATTTTTAAGACAAAAATCAAATTTTAAATGGTTAAATAGAATTAACTAAATTGGAAAATAATTAGTTAAAGGAAATTTGAGTCGAAATTGGGTTTTTGGATAAGTGAAAGAGATTGAGAATTTATATTCGAAATCGAATATATAACTCGAGTTGAAATATAATTAGATTAGTTTATAATTAAGTTGACATATATTTGAACAAGTTATATTCAAATAAAAAGGGTGAAATAGGCAAAACGGTTAATTAGCAACTAGTTAATGGGAATTTGAACGATTGAAATTAAATTTAACTTAAGTAAGTTAAATGGATCGAAATGAATAAATTGAGTAAAATCAATGTGAATGAAATTTGAATTGGCTATGAATAAAGGAAAAACCAAAAGAGCTAAAAACAAAATATATTTGTAAAACAAATATAAAGGAAATATATTTGTAAAACAAATACAAAGGAAGTTATGTGCAAACAAATAGAAGGAGAAATATTTGTAAAAACATTTACAAATAGAATTTAAAAGGAAATATTTGTAAAACATTTACAAATAGATTCATGGAAACATTTATTTATAGAAAATAAATAGAATGTTATAAATGAGATATTTATTTATTAAATAAATAGAATTTAATCAAAGGAATATTTAGAAGGTGAATAGAAAATGGAAATATGTTTTTAACAGATAAATAGAAAAGATTAATTTATAAAAAAAACAGTTTATAAATTAAATTAGGTATTTATCATTCGATAAATGGGATATATAAGTCTGCACTTATATAGAGAAGAGATATTGGTCTTTAACACCGATAGTTTTAAATAGAAGGGGTACACAACACTTGTATAAGTGAAGTAACGTTATTAAAGAGAACATTTATAAAGTGAAGAACCGTTACTAAAAGTAAATCTTTATAAATGAATAAACGTTATCCAATAAGAGTTATTCGAATAGGAGAAGTCGATTAGAGATAGAGAAGTTGATTAGAGTTAGAAATAATCAATTAAAGTTAGAATAAATCGATTAGAGTAAGAATTAACCAGTTAGAGTTAATCGGTTAGGGTTAATCCGTAGAGTTAATTGAGTATTAGTTATTCAATTAGAATTTATCGAATATTTGTTATTCAAATTAAGAGTTAACCAGATAGAGTTAATTGAACATAGTTAATCGAATTAGGATTTAATTGAATGTTAGTTATTCAACTAAAAGTTGATCGAATATAGTTATTGAGATAGAGTTAGTCAAACATAGTTACTCATGATAAGTGCCATTTCGTACGACTGCTAGCGTAATTCGTAGGGCTGCAGATAGTCTAGGACGGTCGGATGTTTCCTGGGGGAATCAGGCGTAACCATTGTGATCGCTGCGATCTAGAGTCAATCGAATGGAGTTAAATCAAATATTAGTTTATTCGAATAGAACTAAAGGAATTATCGAATTTGTTTATTCGAAAGGAATTATCGAATTTGGTTATTCGAAATGAGTAATCGATTATTCGTTAATCGAAGGAGTTATCGATTATTAGTAAATCAAAGGAGTTATCGATTATTTGTTAATCGAAATGAGTTATCGATTATAGTTTATTCGAAAGAGAGTATATCGAATATAGTTTATTCGAAGAAATGTTTTCGAATCTAGTTATTCGAAAGAGAGATTATCGAATATAGTTATTCGAAGGGAGGAGTTATCGAATATGGATCTATTCGAAAGAGAGTTATGTAAGGAAGTTTGAAATGTTGAGTATCAACATAAATAAGTTTTGAAAAGATAAATGGGTTTGTAGCACTTTTCCTACCTTAGCAATTTCGAGGACGAAATTATTTTAAGTGGGGAAGATTGTAATGACCCGGGATTTCAGTCAACTACTTTTAAATATTTAATCTGGTTTTAAATATTTAGTTGACAATATAAATTTATATTTATATTGAGTTATAGATTTTTAATCGAAATACAATTTATTTTGAATATTTATAATTATCAAAATACGAGAAATTGGAATTTATCGATTAGAGTTAGAATTTACCGATTTGAGTTAGAAATAATTTAATTAGAATTAGGATAAATCGATTGGAATTAGAGTTAACCAGTCAATCAATCGAGGAAATTAAATTGTTCTGAAATAAATTTATATCAAATTAAATTATATCTTCTACAGACAGTCAGATTGGACTTCGTGACCTATCCCAGTGTGTCCGAAATTGGGGTGTTACCCTAGAAATGCCGGTTACTGTGTTTGAAAAGGAGTTCGGAAATCACGGTGTATTTTTATTTAAAGGATGCCGGTCCAATACAAATTAAAAATATAAATAAAATATCATTAAGGGGAAAGAAATTGGCCACACAGATCAATTTAAAAACCGCCACATCTCTTTTTGTTTTCCATTCATTTTCTGCCATCTTAAAAATCACCACGCCTCCCACTTCAAATGGCCTTGCTGTTCAAAGAAAAACTACACCCAGTTCCTATATAACCACGACCCTCTCCATTTTTATTTTGGTTGATTTTCTCCCTTTCACCAGTAAACAAAATTGGCGAAGCCATCCTCTTCTCAAACCCAAAGTAGAAACGCACCCTTCTTTTCAAAATCAGAGCCTCCAAACCATTTCCGCGTCTGCTCAAACTCGAGCAGGAAGTCGAGAAGGAAATCGCGAGTTTTAGAGAGCCGAGACCTGGGTTGAAATTGAATCGAGGTGCGAGTGTGGTCTAACGAGGTTGTAGGCAACTCGATGGAGGAAATGAACGCGAGATCGATCCGTTCAAGTGGAGTTTGACAGTCGCGATGGATTTTGAGCCAACGCCATTCCCTGTAGCTCAACAAAGTAGAAATCGCGATCTGAAATTGGGAGGGGGCGAGTGTAGTTGTGCGATGGGGACTGAAATTTGGGGAGCAGCTCGATCTAAGGAACGATGGTGATATTTTAGAGTGCAGCAGTGCATTTATCTTGGTGTAAGTTCGATGTTTGAACAGGTGGAAGAGCGGAAGTTCAACAGTGGGTACTCTGGAGTTCAACTGTGGTTTAAGGATAGGCACTGAAGGTGGGGAAGTTCAGCAAATAAGGGAGGTTGTTCGATCTGTATGATGCAGGGAAAGGGGAAGTTAATTAGATGAATTGAGGTATGAATTTATTTCAAGATAGAAAATGAACTTGAATGTTCTTATTAGTATGAAGTAGTTTTAATTTAAATGCAAGTAAATCAATTTGTATAACTAGTTTATACAAAGCAAAATTTGTCAACGAAGAAATAAAATTTGTAGATTTATCATTTAAATAAAAGTAAGGTTTAAAATTGGAATTTATATTACGTATGAAATTGATTAAATTGAATTCGTAAAATTTAAATAACTAGAATTTTATTAATTATTATTTTACAGTGGAAAGCAGACGAATGGAAGAATCGCTTAAAAATTTATATAATATGCCTCAGTGGATATTCAGCGCAGTTAAATCTAGTGAGTAAACCTCACTCACCATTTTATTTAGAATTTATTTTTATATAGTTAAAAATAATTTTTATGCTTGTTTGAATGTTGTCTGATTGTTTTAAAATATATATAGTTATTTAGGATTGGTTGACTATTATATATATATATATATATATATATATATATATATATATATTGGGTTGATGATTGGTTGGATTCCCGTAGTCTCATTAGTGGATGCCCGTAGTTTCATTAGCGGATGAATACCCGATGCGCCCCACGCTATGATAGTGGATGACCTTCATACCGCGATATCCTGCCTCGAAGCAGGATGGGTATTACTATGTTGACTAACGTCCGTGGATGCAGGAAAACAGGTTGGAGGAATCCAACTGGATTCCTCAAAATTATATTATCTGTTTGTTGTTTGTTTGATTTCATATATATTCCTATATGATGTGTTAAAAATCAAGTGATTGAAATTTGGTTGATCTGATTGTTGAAAATACCACTAGAGCTTGAATATTGATTTATAAAAATATCGAAAAGGGTATTTGAGGTTTAGAAAGGGAATTCTATTTTTATAAATAGAATTTGAATTTTTAATAAAACTATAGAAAATATTAACTTGTTTTGAAGGTATATAAAACAAGTGATCGAATTTATAAACTTTGTTTATAAATGAAAGGTGGGTTTTGAATCGAATTTATAAACTTTGTTTATAAATGAAAGATGGGTTTTGAATCGAATTTATAAACTCTGTTTATAAATGAAAATATGGGATTTGAATTGAATTTATAAACATTGTTTATAAATGGAAAGGTGGGATTTGAATTGAAGTTATAAACGTTGTTTATAAATAATGCAGAGAATTCAAATGGACTTTGAATATAAGGAATTGAAATAGAATTTGAATAATAGAATTCAAATGGAGTTTAACTATAGAATTTGAACATAGTATTTCAAATGGAATTTGAATATAGAAATTCAAATGGGATTTATAATAAATAGATTTGGATAAATAGAAGTGGATTAGACTAAGAAGTTAATTAACATATTTAATTAACAAATTGAGTTAAAATGATTGGTATAGTTAAAATGATTGGTATAGTTAAAATAGATTGGACAGGTATGTATAGACATACAGGAGACAGGTTTGGAATAAAGTATAGAAGTGAAATAAATAGAATGCCCGACAAAAAGGTACGTATTTAATTCATATATGAGATTTTATGTGCCGTATCGGCAAGCCGCTTGGCTTTTTCTTTTTCTTTTCAAGATGAGAAGGACCGGGAAAGCTATTTGAAAATTTCCCGATGCTCCCGGTACAAAGGAGGTTATGGCGAATTTTTCCGGGAATTTAAGGAGATAGAATATTTTTAAGATAATTTGATAGTTAGAAATCAACGTATCGATATATATAGAAGTCGATAAGAAAACGAACTTAGAAATAGAATAGTATAATCAAAAAGGAAGTATAAGAATAAAATCTAGTAAGAATAGAAAGAGAAAGTATATATGTGTTTAAAAGTGAAGAAGTAGTTGTATGGTATTGATTGTTCGAGTAAGTAGTCTTATCTGTTTTGACGTTATAAATGTTATTCAGTCAAGGTCTGAGAGGTAGTTATACCCCAACTTGATTGATTGCATTATTAACAAATGAACAGTAAGATTCAGGCTCGAAGATCAATGTTAGATAAGAGTTAGTTGAATATAGTATTTGGGTTGTCGTAACGATGTTTTACACAACATCCGTTTTAACCCAAATAAGTGTAAGCTGGGAAATAGAATAATAAATATTTCCTAAGTATAGGAATAAACGAGATTGGAAAAGAGATAAGTAATTGGAATATTTTCCAATTATAAATAACATATATTTTCTAAAGTTTAGAAAATAAAAGAAGACGATATATGGAAATGTTTTCCAAATAACGTATAAGGCCAATATGGTTATTGAAAATATTTGGTTAACAAATATTGATAAGAAATAGAGAAGAGATTTAATTAATGGAATATTAATTAAGGGCTTAGTAATTGGTTGATAATTGGATAAACACTTGTTTTTATTCGATAGTTAAATCATCGACTATCGAAACACTTGTTTTTATTCGATAGTTAAATCACAGACTATCGAAGTTTTGACCATCGTTGTCAATATGGAGAGACCGGTTGGATTATTATCCGAAGAACCACTCCATATTGGCAGTAGTGTGCGAATCAGATTATATAAAGATAATCGAAGACGGAGTAGAGTGCAAGGACTTTTTCTATTAATAGAAATCGTGCCTTCGGTTCATCCTGTTCCTGGGTGACCTGTATGGGTGGATGTCTGACAGAGTATTTCCAGAAAGGTGATGTACATTGATTTCTTCAACTGTACCAAGAGTGGAAGCGGAGAAGGAAACTTCTTTTAGCTGACATGTAATGTACTGTTGTAGACATCAATTAGTGATTTTCGATGGATCTGACGATGTGACATTCGAAGTGAATCTTGTGTGATGACAAAGCGTAGCTTCTAGCCTCATCAACCGGTAAATGACAGAAATCGGGCAGGCAGCATGGCTATGTAGGTCGCACCTATTAGGCTGTATAATCACCTGATCTAGAGTTTCATTTATTTCTAAAAATCTATTGTCGATGTTGTTCCATTCGGGAAACGGTTGCTAATCCCAACCGTTGGTGATATACATTCGATACACTCAAGCCAAATGAGTGGTCGGTCATGTGTGGCTGAGTTGCAAGATGTTCTTGTTGAACTCGGTGTATTCTCCTCTAGATATATACCAGCGGAAGGTGGTTCCATACCTTGTCATAGTTGGAAATCCATTACCCAATAGGTGCTTGCGGTTTTGATTGTATATTATTTATGTGGAACGTGAGATGCAAACGTTCTACTAGATTGTATTTACTTGATTTAGACACTGTCATAATATCAAAGGAGTTTTGATATAAAGCTATCGTTCATTTCAAAGGGATTTTGAAAGTTAAATCAAGTGTTTGGATTCTCATAAGGGAAAAACCCGTTCCGTGTTATATGGCGTGGTCTTATGAGATATCACTTAGTTTTCTGAAACTGTTTTAAACTGTTTACTCATACCAGTCCCATGACTGATCCGGAGTTTATTTGTTTTGTTCTACCTAAACTTTTGGGTGCCTAAATTTGTACGGGCAGTCAAGTAGTTCAGGATTTTTCAGATATATCTAAAGGAGCTTGGAGCAGGAGGCTTCAGCGTTATCTAGTTATAGTATTGTTCCGTTGTGTTGTAAGTGTTGTACTCTGATAAGTGTATGTTATACAGTTAAGATTTTGTATTTCAAAGATGTGATATATTATATTTTGTTCCGCTGCGATGTGAGATTCTGTGTTGTTATTTCTGTTCTTCTTCTACCTCTTTCTTCTAAAAAAAAAATGTTTCGTATTTTCGTGATATTTGGGTTGGACGTATGATGTATATAGTCAACTCAGATGTTGCGGATTTGCGGGTCGTTACAGTATGTCTACGCAACACATAAGATTTCACACAAACATAAGTGTTTAACTAATGGGGTAGACGTCCAAGTGAATCGCCCATTAGTGTTTTTAGGGTTAAGACCCAACGAGGTGGCATTCTCGATTACTTATGGCCCTATTAAAGGTGGATTCTTAGAGTCTCTTATAACCTTTAGGCAGACCCCTAGCCCTTTATGAACCCCGTCTTAGTACGTTAACTTTCTTAAGTCTGTTCTCTCATTTGTAATATGAGAAGTAGTATTGCGAACGTTACTACTTAACTGATATTACCCGGTAGGACACCTATGTCACTTAAGACTTCCCTTAGACCGTTGGTGAGCATGCAATGGCCACATATCCTTCAATTACCAACATGTCTCTAGTTGTACCCTTACAAGCTTCTAGAGGAAGTGCACAACCCCCGTGAACTACCCTACTCCGTTAGCCGTTTTATGTCTAACTACTTTTAAAGAAGGAGGACCCAAAGACTTACCTTAATACTAAAAAGGTGGGTCCCATGACTTGGGTTCCTCTATAAGGAATAAAACTTCAGAGGGATCCTAGCCCTAACCATTTAAGACTCGAATTAAATAAAGAGGTGAGTCAGCCACTTAAGACCTTCTTAAGGCGTAGTAAGCCTATTTGTTTCCACACATCAACTTATACACACACACGACCTCTTTCTTTAACCCATATACTTGTAGATGATGAATATGTCGGTCGGTTCCAAGCAGGCTTCTACTACAAGTCAGTTTAACCTCGTGTCTAGTGTACTAAGGTTATGAATGACCCATGACACCTAGACATCTCACATTAGTTGGGCCTACTTGTGGTTGTCGGATATGCCGGTCGGTTGCGGGCAGGCTTCTACCACAAATGGCAACTAACCTCGTGTCTGTGTGTCATTTATTTATAAATATATTTAAGTCATTCTTTATATATACACACACAAGCAAACAAATATATGTATATTTGTTAAGGGGACATTTCAAATTCAAAATTTAACCTAATCACATTTATTACGCTAATATTACATTAATTACATTTAAATAAATAATATAATAATAGTGCCTAATTAACATAACATTCGCATAAACGGGAAAATGTTCTAATCGGGATGGAAATTGTCATTTATCCAATTTAAGGCATATAAGTCTAAGTCTTTCCCTGTTATACTGCTACAACATAACATGATGGCATAATGAGCATATAGTAGTAATGGAAAACAGAAACACACATATCAATTACAACTTGTATCCTAGGCATGTAGAAAAAGGTTTCAATATTAAATTAAAAGTAGAGTATTTCATACATTCAATCTATATTTCACCAATTCCACCCTTTTGTGGTGTTATACACCAAAAATTGTTTGCATTTGACTTATTCCAATTTATGAATGCATTTACACCCAAATTAGGATCCAAACCCAATTCAATTATGAAACAATTCAAACCTCAACCTTTTTAGGCCATATCAAATGATAATAGTGGTGAATTACATAAAATATAGATAATAATACAATACTCATGTTTACCTTTAATTCAATACGAAAACAAAATTCTATAAAACCAAATCAACATGACAATTCCTACGTGATTACAAAGAAGATTTGGAGAGTTTTTTCTTGTTATATTATCACATAAACAAATCTTCATAGGCATAATAATTCATATAGCAAACTGATAATAATATAAATATGCTTTTAAGAAAACCTAGAATCCACACACAAATTAAGTGGGGATGTGATAGAAATCTCAAGATCTGCGACGGTTCTCAACGTTCAAGCGAGCTCTGATTGATCTCCTAACAATATAAATATAAGAAACATATAATTACATTCTTATATATATATCGCTTGTGCTAAATCCCAACTTCCTAAACTTATATAAATTGAAATAAAGAGATATAGAATGGAGGTAGAGAAGTAGAAGAGTCTTCACCCTTTTTCTCTTTATTTTTCTATGGAATTCAACAACATCGAGGTAGAGGTTTAGAATAATTAGGGTTTCTAGTGTGGGGTTTGAGGGGTTGTTTAGACTTGCTCGTGTGAGCATGACCCGTCGGATTAATAAAATTTAACCCGGGCCTTATATATAAACATAACCACTTAGAAAACCATAATACACGTAGGCAGAATTAGGCCTACTAGTCGACTAGCGATTGGCCGGCGGTTGACCCCAACTTACGGAGGAGCGGTCGACCCTCCTTCGGCTGGAACGTCCAATTATGTTGTGCTGATGAGTTGTTAATTTTTATTAATACGTTCTTAATTTGGTTTATTCTTTTCCATATATTCAATATAAGCTTTCCCCTAAACCTTATCTCAAATTTAAAATTTGAATTTCCCTCTTTTTATTTTATATCATTATTTGGACAATATATATAAATATTTACACAATTATATATATATATATATATATATTCTACGTACACTGTCCAAATTCATTTGTTCATGACTTCTTCATACATTGACCGTTTTCAGCATATTATATATGAAAACTATTAAGAATTTCGCCATGAATCCAAATAAAATAATTTCGTAGCTAAATTCCTAAAGCTGCAGAATCTCATTTTACACCCGTATCATTTAACTGCTTATTTTTAATTATTTAATTTATTGTAGAGCCTCTTGATTCCACGCTCTACAATCCTTGCAGTGGCACGGAGCACCCTGGACTCCAACTCGAGTTTCTCTATGTCCCTAATTTCATCAAGCTCGAGTCTGATAGCAGAATCATGAAGGCATTTCCTTAGATGAGATACATAAAAAAACATTATGGATTCCCGATAGACGCTCTTGGAGATCCACTCGATAAGCCAAAGATCCTATTTTCTCGATGACACTAAAAGGGCCAATAAAACTGGGAGCCAACTTCCCAGACTTTCCAAACTGAATAGTCTTCTTAAGAGGGGGATACTTTCAAGAATACCAAGTCTCCAACATTGAATTCTAGTTCCCTCCTTCGCTTATCAGCATACGATTTCTGACAGTTTTGGGCTGCCTTCATTCTTGGCCTAATCAAAGCTATCTTCCCCGTAGATTTACGGACGAAGTCTGGTTCGAGTATAACATTGTCGGTAGTTTCCCACCAACAAGTTGGTGATTTGCATGGCCTCCCGTATAGCGCTTCGAAAGGGGTCGTACCAATCGTCGCTTGAAAACTATTATTATACATGAACTCCACAAGCGGTAGGTGCTACTCCCAAACTCCTCCAAAATCGATGATACAAGCTCTGAGCAAGTCTTCAAAGATTTTGTTTACTCTCTCTGTCTGTCCGTCAGTCTACGGATGATATGTTGTGCTTAAGTTAAGGGTCATCCCAAATGTTGCTTGTAGGCTTCTCCAAAATTCACTTATGAATAAGAG
This sequence comes from Allium sativum, assembly GCA_030737875.1. Classification (NCBI taxonomy): domain Eukaryota; kingdom Viridiplantae; phylum Streptophyta; class Magnoliopsida; order Asparagales; family Amaryllidaceae; genus Allium; species Allium sativum. The sequence goes on along the minus strand of CM060910.1, from coordinate 192,829,190 downwards.
ATCTCTATCACTCACGATACTTGATGGAATACCATTGAGTATGACTATCTCTTTGACATATAATTGGGCTAATGAGGTCGCAGTCCTTGTCTTCTTGACTGTTATGAAATAGGCGCTTTTGGTTAAACGATCTACCACAACCCAAATGGCCTCATTCCCTTTTTGGCATCTAGGAATTCTATCTATGAAGTCCATGGAAATATGTTCCCACTTCCATGTGGGGATCTCTAAAGGTAACAACAGTCCTCCGAGCATTCCTTGCTCCGTCTTGACTTTTTGGCATGTTAAACATTTGGCCATGAACTCGACTACGTCTCTCTTCATTCCTTCCCAATGAAGATTCCTCTTCATGTCCTTGTACATTTTATCCCCACCGGGGTGTATGGTCATGTTGGAGAATGGATTTTTGATGACAACAACCTTATTTCAATTATCATTAATTATGAAATATATACTAACATCTTTATATAGAATGTATATATATATATATACACATATGCAGGAATTGTATACATGAATTAATACTGAAGACTGTACAGTTTAAGAGCTTTTAGAGATTCAGAATTCAGAGTAGATTCAAGGCTCATGAGTAATCAAGATTTCAAGAATAATATATTTATAGAGTCTAGATTTTGTAAGACTCTAAATAGCGCTCCAGGTTCAAATCCAAATTCAAATTCAAATTCAAATTCTGATTTTTCAATTCTTTCCTCAATCCCTTCTATTTTGTTTTTCTATTTTATTCTCAATCCTCTCTATTTTGTATTTACACTTGTTTCTAATTTCATTCTTCTTTGTTTTTCAAAACTTAAGTTTTTATATATATATATATACTTTATTTATATTTTATATAGTTTAACACCTTATAATTTTATAAATATATTTATATTTTTTAAAAATATGTTTTCCTATGTTTTTCTATCATATAATATTGATTTACAACATTAGAATTTTACTCAAGAAATTCCAGAGTTAATTTTATATCAAAATTCTTGAAAATTGCTTTGAAAATGAAATTTACACATGAGTATGTCGACATAGAAAAATATGTATGTCGACATATAATAGCTATTTTTCTAAATTTGAAGGGAAGTGTCTTTTCACTATTTGAAACGCTTCAGAACCGTTGCAACCCTTCATTCTCTATAAAAAGAGGTTAAAACCGAATTTTCTAACATCTCTTCTTCTCCATCTTCATCCTCTTTCATCCTATCATTATTCTTCTTCATTTTTATGGTTTTTACACTTATACTCTGCCGAATTCACTTCTGAATTGATCAAACTTCTTCTCACTACACTTTCTACTCTCTACTCTCTGAATCAAGTGCTATTGAAGAGTTATAGGTTGGTTTTGTAATTGCTTGGTTTGAAAGACCCTGTTTGTAAGTCAAAGAGTAATCGATTTATCCTTATAGCCGTATATGTAGAGCACATTTCTAAATTGTTTTGTTAAAGAAGACGTATATGTAGAGCAACCACCCATATTTGAAGATGAAAAATTACCCGATCACGTATATAAACTAACGAAAGCGTTATATGGATTAAAACAGGCCCTTAGAGCTTGGTATGATAGATTACGAAATTATTTATCACAATCAAGCTTTGAAATAATAAAATTAGATAATACATTGTTTATTAAGAAAAATAACAAAGATATACAATTAGTACCAATATATGTTAATGATATAATCTTTGTGTCAACAAATGAGAAAATGAACAAAGGATTTTCAGATATTATGGCCAAAGAATTTGAAATGAGTCATATGGGAGAATTATCATTCTTTTTAGGTTTACAAATTCGACAACTAAAGAATGGAATATTATCAAGAAAAATATGCGAGAGATTTAATTAATAAGTACAACCTAACAAAAGCAAATGGTAGACCAACACCTATGGCAACTAATATTGCTTTAAGTAAAGATGATATATCAAAAGACGTTGAACAAAAACAATATAGAGGAATGATAGGATCATTATTATATATAACCGCCAGTAGACCAGATATACTGCATAGTGTATGTCTGTGTGCAAGATATCAATCACAACCTAAGGAAACTCATTTAACAGCCGTAAAACGTATTCTGTGATATGTAAAGCATACATCAGATTTTGGATTATTTTATCCTAAAAAAGATTCATTCTATCTAGTTTCGTACTGTGACGTTGACGATGTTGGATGTAAATCTGATAGGAAAAGTACTAGTCGAACATGTCATTTTCTTGGACATTCCCTTATTGTGACGGCCTGGAATTTCGCTCGATCTGAATCAGTCGTTAAACCGATCTAGACCGTTCGAAACCCCTGAACGTTGAGAACATGACAAATCAGAACACAAACAGAAGAACATTTCATTGTATATTACAACAATGCATCAGATTACAAGAATATACAGAGTATAAATGAATAAATATTACACAGAAATGTCAGAGATTTAAATTACATTTAAATACATAGCAGCGGAAAAATAATATAAAGCACAACTGAAGGTGATATACGGATACAGAGCTTTCCGGATATCATTCCAGCTGTAAACCAGGATCCTGTGAATATAAATCTGCAAAACCAAAACTACTAGCTGCCCGTGCGGAAAATAGGGGCACCCAGAGTTTAGGTTAAAACAATAAACTCCAGGTCAGTCATGTGACTGGTGTGAGAACTAAAACAGTTATTTAAAGCTTTACTTTAAAAGAGAGTGATTCAAGGGACCACGCCGTATAACACGGAACGGGTTTCCTCCCAAGAATACTAGTGCATAGAATAAACAACGCAATGCTTTTTCGAAAAATGAAGCTATTATAAGACCCAGGTCCCATCACACAATGCAACGCAAGCCGGAGGATAGGGTTTTACCTTATAATAGCCAAACATGCTTGATACGTTTAAAACCAATCATTTGATACTATAATAAGTGTATAGTGTCAAAACAATTTCAATCATAAATATAAATCATAGACGGCATAGTATCCCATGCTACTATGTCGCCATACTAGGCTCTACAAATAAAGCCGCAATACACGTATTGGAAATTGGATTTCCGTCATGAGTCGAGGCAAGGGGCAAGCTCCTCTCCGCGTTCGAGACACTCTAGCAAATGCCTCAGGGTTACGCACACTGGGTAACCCCTGGATGCTTCAGGGCCGGTCCTCACTTACGTTAGAGGATTAGTATTCCTGAACACACGTTTCCCGGTCCTTACAGACCTATAATCGAGGCGCCTCATCCAACAACCACAAAGGTGAAAAGTATATATATGTCAGGGCTGGTAAGTCACTGACACCACCAAAGCTAGAAAGAAACGTGCGCTCTCCCTGCAGTCCGTATCCCGTTTTTAACTCATACCGAGGTGTGAGGCTCGCGAATACACGCTATACACAAAGCTACGCCACAAGGGCCGTGCTTTGATCATCAACTACAAGACTTTGCTTTTCAACAGAAGCCTTGATCCATGCAACTCAGCATGCCACACAGGCAATTCATGCCATGCGATTGATATCCATCGATATATAACCTCTAAGCTCGTACGTCTCAGAGAAGGGCGTTAAGCAAAAGAATAAATTCTCCGCCGCCAAGCAGATATATATTTAATAGAAATCAATCAACACAGAATAAAATCCAATGTCAGACACACAATCCATTTACAAGTCCGTTCTGGGTCTGAACGAAACCGGAGGCACTTTCCTCGCATATCCATCCATCTCCAAGTACGTCTGGACGACCCCCAACTATTTCCATCCTCTTGGGTGTACAGCCCAATCATGATCGTCAGTAATTACCCAAACGATGTGAAAACTTCCGGTCTTCGACCACCGTCTTCATCTTCGACTTATCGTCGAATCGGTTATTCAGAATGGGTGTAAACCCGGTCTTTCCGAATAACCCGCGTATATTGAAAACAAATGTTACACAAACACAACATACGCCTCATTCCAATTCATTAGTCACTAACCGTAAATTAACAAGAGAACAATTTCCCAAACATTAACCCCGAAGGTCGAAACCAACATCAGATCAATATCCAGGAAACCATTCTTCTTAGCCAACCTACAGCTAGTTCCTAAATTCCACATTCTTAGGGAAAGATTCCCATTAATTTTATCCAAGATAAATTCTTTAAAATTTATCCTGAAATCTTCCTTTGGATGTTATTTAAAACCAAATTATGGTTTTTCCAACTAGTCGAGATTAGCGAACCACAACGAAGTAATTATTTATTTTATTTCCCAATCCCAACCTATTCATCCCATGAAGCAAAACTGGTAATACTCCATATCTAACACCGTGGTGTTATCGGTAAAATTAATTACCATTTCACGTTCAAATCTAATTAAAGATTTAACTATCGCTTTGGAGCAAAACTGGTAATACTCCATTCCCGCTCATTTCTAAATTTGATGATTTAGATTATAGATTCACATTTCAATCTAATTGCAGATTCGTTAGAACTCCTTTTACTGGGTTAAAGAACTAGGTGTTATTTAAAACACAGTTCACGACAAACCCAAATCACATTCTATTTGTTATCGGGTTAAAGAACTATTGTTATTTAAAACACCGTTCACGATAAACCCATTTCAAATTCAATCAAATATATTAGAAATTTGATTATTTAAAACCCCTTTTTTAAATCTAATTCATTTATTTAAAAATGATTGGGTTTTAAATTTAGTTCAAAACTAGTTCATTTCGATAAAAATCTATTTTTATCTTTTCAAATATGGAGTTTTTCACCCCAATTTTTCCCAAATCATTTCTTATGATTTTATACAAATTATTACTATTTTTAATAATTTTATCAAGGCCCATACAGTCGATTTCCAACAATGGCCATCGAACTGCACTTATAGCGACCTTTTTCGAATTTGATTTGGACGTATCTCCAAATCCAACCGTTAGATTTTGAATTTCTAATATTCGTTAGAAAGCTCTTTTCGATACGAACCCAACGGTTCAGGTTTTAGGAGAATCCGACGGTCGGATCTCCCGTAACGTCCGTTTGAAATAAATGGTCGAAATTTACGAACTGCCGCGGCGCGGCGCGTTCTATTCAGGCCATTATATTATATATATATAATATATATAATATATATTTCGTCGACTTCTATTTAAAACGAATTATATATATAGTTTTGAATTCGTTTCAAAAGCAAATTCAACTTCCATTTCAATTCAAATCAAAATTTAATTCTTCTTTATAAATTCGTTTTAAAAATCATTTCTATTCAATTCAAATTTCAATTCAATTTGAATTCATTTCACTTCATTTTAAATTCAATTCGAATTCGTTTTTCAATTCAATTCAATTCAATTCAATTCAATTCAAATTGGTTTTCTATTCGATTCAAATTCATTTTCTATTCAAATTAAATTCGTTTCGTTTTCTATTTGAATCAAGTTCATTATATATTCAATTTGAAATCAAATTGGTTTTCTATTCCATTCAATTCGAAATCGTTTTATATTCAATTCAAATCGAAATCGTTATATATTCAATTCATTTCGAAATCGTTATAATCGATATAAATATCGTTCGCGTCCAAATGGCGCATCACTAATCAACACGGCTTTATATATTCTATTTCAAATATTTCTTTTTGTCAACACACGACTAATCTCAACGAATGAGTACCGTCCATGTGTGACTATTTTTGTTAAATTATTTCGTTCAACACATGACTAATCCCAACGGATGAGTATAGTCAACACACGAACCTTTATTTTATATTGATAAAGATGTAAATTTTATTATAAAAATAATTCGTTCAACACATGACTAATCCCAACGGATGAGTATAGTCAACACATGAACCTTTATTTTATATTGATAAAGATGTAAATTTTATTATAAAAATAATTCGTTTAACACATGACTAATCCCAACGGATGAGTATAGTCAACACATGAACCTTTATTTTATATTGATAAAGATGTAAATTTTATTATAAAAATAATTCGTTCAACACATGACTAATCCCAACGGATGAGTATAGTCAACACATGAACCTTTATTTTATATATTCTTTATTTTTCAAATTGGAATGAGGCCCAATCAATCACCATATAACGTTAATTATATGGATTTTCATACAACACATGTATATAATAGCATTGAAAATAATCAACCATCAACCAAAGTGCACTACACTGTATAAGCATCAAATATAGATATCTAACGCTCATAACAGCCTGTCAATCAATCGATCGACATATTTAATCAGTTAGGATGAGTGAACTTTAAATTTCATCCCAACACCCGTGTGGGGTTTCAAACAATCAAACATAGATTTTATTCGTGCAGTTGGGCGATGTGTGAAATTTATCGTCCCAATCAATGTCAGTCAAATCAGTGTACATAAACAAACCGTCTGGTTTGTAAATGAATATTTTATTTTATTCACTTCACGTTAAAAATTATATTTTTAACGATAAAACATTTTATTTCAACATATGAATTTCTATTCAGTTCATTCTTTAAATAAAATGATATTTTTATTTTTCTAAGATATTTTAGAAAATTTCGGCGGCATAACGGCACTATACTAGAAACGGGACAAGGCCTAGCCTTATCCCCGGTCTAGTGAAGGCCCACGCCATTCACACATCAATCAAATCAATTTCGTTATGTAAACCACAAAACTTGGAGTAAGAGTCTAACCTAGCCTTACTCCTTCGCCTTATAACGACGCACGTCTAATCCTAACCAATTTATCGATTCGATTCTTCACACCACAAACCACATTCAAACCAATATCGCAATCAATCACCAAACAGCCAAACAAACAAGTCCATGGTCTGTGGACGATTGTGTCGGGTGCTACTAAACACCGTCTGCATCCTAGTATATGTATATATAACTAGAAAATAAATTGAAGAGTGAGAAGTTCTCACCGAAAGCTATCCAATACCACGCCTCTTCGTTTATAGAAATCTTCTTCGTTATCCCGTCTTCGTCATCTTCGCTGCCCGTATTCACTATATATATAAAAATCGAATTTTTACCTTGCTATTCAATATAAAAAGAAATCGAATTTTGACTTCGCTATTCAATATATAAAAATCGAATTTTTAGTTCGAAGTTCAATATATAAAAATCGAATTTTTAGTTCGAAGTTCAATATATAAAAATCGAATTTTTAGTTCAAAGTTCAATATATAAAAATCGAATTTTGACTTCGCTATTCAATATATAAAAATCGAATTTTGACTTCGCTATTCAATATATAAAAATCACCTTTTTATTTCGAAGTTCATAGATAAAAATTATATTTTTACTTCGTTGTTCAAAGATAAAAATTATATTTTTATCACGCTATTTTCCATATAAAGATTTCGCCTTTTCAAATTTAAAGATTTCACCTTTTTAAATTTAAAGATTTCATCATTATAAAAATCACCACTTTATCTCAACGTATATAAAATAAAAATCAGATTTTTATTTCATTACATACACAAAGATGATATCTTTATATTCTCTATTCTATAAAGATTATATTTTTAATACTTTAAAAATATAAAAATCATATTTTTAATATTCCTATATAGTAAAGATTATATTTTTAATACTTTAAAAATATAAAAATCATATTTTTTTCTTCTTCTACTCAATAAAAATCCCGTCTTTCCTATTTTAAAGATATGATCTTTATTTTATCAAGTTCAAATCTTTTTTCTTTTAAAAGATTAAAACCTTTTGTTATTTAAATTCTAAAAATAAAAATCAGTTTTGAAATCCCTAAAAAAAATCAGTTTTGAAATTCCAAAAAAATCAGTTTTGAAATTCCAAAAAAATCAGTTTTGAAATTCATTAACAATTCAGTTTTTTAAAATTCTATTTATATAAAAAAAATAAAAATAAAACAAATAAATAAAAAAAAACCGACTTACAGGGGGGGGGGGGGTTTGCGGCGCCTGGCTCCGGAGGTGGATCCTACGGCGGAGGGGGTGGGCCAGGGTAGTAGCGGGCGGAGGCTTCTTTGCGTCGCGGGGCTTCGGTCTTCGTCAGAGGGAGGAGGAGAGCAATAGGAGGGCGGAGGGGTTCTGGCGTGCGAGGACGAGATGGAGGAGGGAGGGCACGGTGGCGCGGTGGCCGGCGGTGGCCCAGGGAGGAGGCGGCGGCGTGATGGCGGGATCGAGGGATCCGTTGTTTTTTTTTTTTTTTTCTTTTTTTTTTTTTTGAAATCGGAAATGAAGGAATAAAGGGGGGGGCCAGAAGATAAAGAGGGAAGGGTTTATTTTTTTTATTATTTTATTTTATTTTAATTATTTTATTTGCCAATAGTTGACTTTTACATACGACCTCGAAACGAGGTCCACCGACTGTCGCCCATAGCGTTTCACCCCCATTCCGAACACAATGGGATATGTATCGTAAGCTGATTCGGTTGTTAAAATCAGTTTTCGTTAAATTTACATTTAAATTACTATATTGAATTTTAAACGTACATTTCAAATTACCGGGGTCACATACTAACTAGAAAAATTCCAGAAAAATATTTTCTAGCTTCGTATTGACGATACGGTCCTAACAAAACTAGTTTCGTCGAATTCTGAGACCGTATTAAAAATGGCCAATTTCCAGTCGATTAAAATCAACTGAAACTGGTCAAACGCGTTTTCCTTCGCCACGCTCACATATTGATTCGAAAAATTATGAAATTTGGAATCTAGCAATAACTCGACATCACGGATCCAACAAAACTGGTTTCGTCGAAATCCGAGGTCATTTGCAAAATGTCCATTTTTAAGGGCCTGAATTCCATAGCGACTATTCAGAATTTTCAACTGGACATATCTCTCAATTTTTAAAGTGAAATCTCAGTTTCTTACATCCGTTAGAAAGATATTATCAATTAGATCCTAATGTTTTTGGTTTCACTAAAATCCGGATTGTTTTGCACCCGGTACATTCAATTGAAGTTTGAAATCGAATTATCGAACTACCGCGCCATTTTCAATTCCTATTTATAATTATATATAAATATTTATATTCTAACGACGACGCGTATAATATATACGTCGATTCTATATTCAAAATAAATTTTCTCGTCGATATTATTTAAAATAATCTATTTTAAATATTCAAAATTCGCTAAAATGGCCAAAATAAAAATTTTAAACTGGCCCAGATTTTCGGGTTATTACAATCTCCCCCACTTAAAACTTTTCGTCCCCGAAAAGGAACAAAGTCGAAAGTGGTTTGATTATTAAGCTCTACATTCGATCTGGCTTCCATTCTCCAACTTTTCAGTTTCTGAGAATTTTCAAAATTTCAAAAATTTGGCTAACACCCTAAATTTTTGAAAAATTTCGCCATAACCTCCCCTGCACCGGGAGCATCGGGGAATTTCAAATAGCTTCCCCGGTCCTTCAGATCTCAAAAAGAAAAAGAAAAAGCCAAGCGGCTAGCCAATAGGCTCACAAAATCATCATCACCCAAACAAAACAGGAAATTATGTAGTAAACATGTACCTATTTGTCGGGCAAACAAATTTTATTCTCTGCTCTAGCCTCCTTGCTATGACCTGTTCAATGTAAGTATATGTATATGCAAGCAAATGCGACCAATTTCAATACAATTCAATATTTGGTTCAATTAGGCTAAATGGTTCAAAATTATCAAACAAATAAACAAACAACACAAACATCAATCAATTAGTGAATTAGAGTTTCAAATTCATAAAATTTGATATATATACAGAAAATCTTGTTTTTGATGCCAATTCACAACAATGTGTTCTAACTATATAAGTTTTGGTTCTCACACCAGCCTAATGGAAATATATAGAAAATCACGCCTTCGTCACTCGAAAATAAATACTGGTGATGGTATACTTCATCATCAGGACCATGTCCGGGTGCCTAGAGTGTGACTCTATATCTATCTAATATATTAAAACTTCGAATATACGTTCATGACGCGTATATGCAAAACCTTTATATACTAGATTGTCCACATTCAAAATAAATAAATATTCAAATACGTATAGAATGATTTAAATTTTCAAAACAAAATTGTTTTCATTTGAAAAATATACTCTTCACACTCGTTCTAGGATACTACTGATCCTATCTCTAACGAGTCATTCTAATTGGATATTACTAATCCAATATCTGATGAATTCTTTCGTATGGTTCTAATGTGTCTTGTTCTCGAGCTCTGTAAACCAAAGCTCTGATACCAAATGTGACGGCCTGGAATTTCGCTCGATCTGAATCAGTCGTTAAACCGATCTAGACCGTTCGAAACCCCTGAACGTTGAGAACATGACAAATCAGAACACAAACAGAAGAACATTTCATTGTATATTACAACAATGCATCAGATTACAAGAATATACAGAGTATAAATGAATAAATATTACACAGAAATGTCAGAGATTTAAATTACATTTAAATACATAGCAGCGGAAAAATAATATAAAGCACAACTGAAGGTGATATACGGATACAGAGCTTTCCGGATATCATTCCAGCTGTAAACCAGGATCCTGTGAATATAAATCTGCAAAACCAAAACTACTAGCTGCCCGTGCGGAAAATAGGGGCACCCAGAGTTTAGGTTAAAACAATAAACTCCAGGTCAGTCATGTGACTGGTGTGAGAACTAAAACAGTTATTTAAAGCTTTACTTTAAAAGAGAGTGATTCAAGGGACCACGCCGTATAACACGGAACGGGTTTCCTCCCAAGAATACTAGTGCATAGAATAAACAACGCAATGCTTTTTCGAAAAATGAAGCTATTATAAGACCCAGGTCCCACCACACAATGCAACGCAAGCCGGAGGATAGGGTTTTACCTTATAATAGCCAAACATGCTTGATACGTTTAAAACCAATCATTTGATACTATAATAAGTGTATAGTGTCAAAACAATTTCAATCATAAATATAAATCATAGACGGCATAGTATCCCATGCTACTATGTCGCCATACTAGGCTCTACAAATAAAGCCGCAATACACGTATTGGAAATTGGATTTCCGTCATGAGTCGAGGCAAGGGGCAAGCTCCTCTCCGCGTTCGAGACACTCTAGCAAATGCCTCAGGGTTACGCACACTGGGTAACCCCTGGATGCTTCAGGGCCGGTCCTCACTTACGTTAGAGGATTAGTATTCCTGAACACACGTTTCCCGGTCCTTACAGACCTATAATCGAGGCGCCTCATCCAACAACCACAAAGGTGAAAAGTATATATATGTCAGGGCTGGTAAGTCACTGACACCACCAAAGCTAGAAAGAAACGTGCGCTCTCCCTGCAGTCCGTATCCCGTTTTTAACTCATACCGAGGTGTGAGGCTCGCGAATACACGCTATACACAAAGCTACGCCACAAGGGCCGTGCTTTGATCATCAACTACAAGACTTTGCTTTTCAACAGAAGCCTTGATCCATGCAACTCAGCATGCCACACAGGCAATTCATGCCATGCGATTGATATCCATCGATATATAACCTCTAAGCTCGTACGTCTCAGAGAAGGGCGTTAAGCAAAAGAATAAATTCTCCGCCGCCAAGCAGATATATATTTAATAGAAATCAATCAACACAGAATAAAATCCAATGTCAGACACACAATCCATTTACAAGTCCGTTCTGGGTCTGAACGAAACCGGAGGCACTTTCCTCGCATATCCATCCATCTCCAAGTACGTCTGGACGACCCCCAACTATTTCCATCCTCTTGGGTGTACAGCCCAATCATGATCGTCAGTAATTACCCAAACGATGTGAAAACTTCCGGTCTTCGACCACCGTCTTCATCTTCGACTTATCGTCGAATCGGTTATTCAGAATGGGTGTAAACCCGGTCTTTCCGAATAACCCGCGTATATTGAAAACAAATGTTACACAAACACAACATACGCCTCATTCCAATTCATTAGTCACTAACCGTAAATTAACAAGAGAACAATTTCCCAAACATTAACCCCGAAGGTCGAAACCAACATCAGATCAATATCCAGGAAACCATTCTTCTTAGCCAACCTACAGCTAGTTCCTAAATTCCACATTCTTAGGGAAAGATTCCCATTAATTTTATCCAAGATAAATTCTTTAAAATTTATCCTGAAATCTTCCTTTGGATGTTATTTAAAACCAAATTATGGTTTTTCCAACTAGTCGAGATTAGCGAACAACAACGAAGTAATTATTTATTTTATTTCCCAATCCCAACCTATTCATCCCATGAAGCAAAACTGGTAATACTCCATATCTAACACCGTGGTGTTATCGGTAAAATTAATTACCATTTCACGTTCAAATCTAATTAAAGATTTAACTATCGCTTTGGAGCAAAACTGGTAATACTCCATTCCCGCTCATTTCTAAATTTGATGATTTAGATTATAGATTCACATTTCAATCTAATTGCAGATTCGTTAGAACTCCTTTTACTGGGTTAAAGAACTAGGTGTTATTTAAAACACAGTTCACGACAAACCCAAATCACATTCTATTTGTTATCGGGTTAAAGAACTATTGTTATTTAAAACACCGTTCACGATAAACCCATTTCAAATTCAATCAAATATATTAGAAATTCGATTATTTAAAACCCCTTTTTTAAATCTAATTCATTTATTTAAAAATGATTGGGTTTTAAATTTAGTTCAAAACTAGTTCATTTCGATAAAAATCTATTTTTATCTTTTCAAATATGGAGTTTTTCACCCCAATTTTTCCCAAATCATTTCTTATGATTTTATACAAATTATTACTATTTTTAATAATTTTATCAAGGCCCATACAGTCGATTTCCAACAATGGCCATCGAACTGCACTTATAGCGACCTTTTTCGAATTTGATTTGGACGTATCTCCAAATCCAACCGTTAGATTTTGAATTTCTAATATTCGTTAGAAAGCTCTTTTCGATACGAACCCAACGGTTCCGGTTTTAGGAGAATCCGACGGTCGGATCTCCCGTAACGTCCGTTTGAAATAAATGGTCGAAATTTACGAACTGCCGCGGCGCGGCGCGTTCTATTCAGGCCATTATATTATATATATATTATATATATATAATATATATTTCGTCGACTTCTATTTAAAACGAATTATATATATAGTTTTGAATTCGTTTCAAAAGCAAATTCAACTTCCATTTCAATTCAAATCAAAATTTAATTCTTCTTTATAAATTCGTTTTAAAAATCATTTCTATTCAATTCAAATTTCAATTCAATTTGAATTCATTTCACTTCATTTTAAATTCAATTCGAATTCGTTTTTCAATTCAATTCAATTCAATTCAATTCAATTCAAATTGGTTTTCTATTCGATTCAAATTCATTTTCTATTCAAATTAAATTCGTTTCGTTTTCTATTTGAATCAAGTTCATTATATATTCAATTTGAAATCAAATTGGTTTTCTATTCCATTCAATTCGAAATCGTTTTATATTCAATTCAAATCGAAATCGTTATATATTCAATTCATTTCGAAATCGTTATAATCGATATAAATATCGTTCGCGTCCAAATGGCGCATCACTAATCAACACGGCTTTATATATTCTATTTCAAATATTTCTTTTTGCCAACACACGACTAATCTCAACGAATGAGTACCGTCCATGTGTGACTATTTTTGTTAAATTATTTCGTTCAACACATGACTAATCCCAACGGATGAGTATAGTCAACACACGAACCTTTATTTTATATTGATAAAGATGTAAATTTTATTATAAAAATAATTCGTTCAACACATGACTAATCCCAACGGATGAGTATAGTCAACACATGAACCTTTATTTTATATTGATAAAGATGTAAATTTTATTATAAAAATAATTCGTTCAACACATGACTAATCCCAACGGATGAGTATAGTCAACACATGAACCTTTATTTTATATTGATAAAGATGTAAATTTTATTATAAAAATAATTCGTTCAACACATGACTAATCCCAACGGATGAGTATAGTCAACACATGAACCTTTATTTTATATATTCTTTATTTTTCAAATTGGAATGAGGCCCAATCAATCACCATATAACGTTAATTATATGGATTTTCATACAACACATGTATATAATAGCATTGAAAATAATCAACCATCAACCAAAGTGCACTACACTGTATAAGCATCAAATATAGATATCTAACGCTCATAACAGCCTGTCAATCAATCGATCGACATATTTAATCAGTTAGGATGAGTGAACTTTAAATTTCATCCCAACACCCGTGTGGGGTTTCAAACAATCAAACATAGATTTTATTCGTGCAGTTGGGCGATGTGTGAAATTTATCGTCCCAATCAATGTCAGTCAAATCAGTGTACATAAACAAACCGTCTGGTTTGTAAATGAATATTTTATTTTATTCACTTCACGTTAAAAATTATATTTTTAACGATAAAACATTTTATTTCAACATATGAATTTCTATTCAGTTCATTCTTTAAATAAAATGATATTTTTATTTTTCTAAGATATTTTAGAAAATTTCGGCGGCATAACGGCACTATAATAGAAACGGGACAAGGCCTAGCCTTATCCCCGGTCTAGTGAAGGCCCACGCCATTCACACATCAATCAAATCAATTTCGTTATGTAAACCACAAAACTTGGAGTAAGAGTCTAACCTAGCCTTACTCCTTCGCCTTATAACGGCGCACGTCTAATCCTAACCAATTTATCGATTCGATTCTTCACACCACAAACCACATTCAAACCAATATCGCAATCAATCACCAAACAGCCAAACAAACAAGTCCATGGTCTGTGGACGATTGTGTCGGGTGCTACTAAACACCGTCTGCATCCTAGTATATGTATATATAACTAGAAAATAAATTGAAGAGTGAGAAGTTCTCACCGAAAGCTATCCAATACCACGCCTCTTCGTTTATAGAAATCTTCTTCGTTATCCCGTCTTCGTCATCTTCGCTGCCCGTATTCACTATATATATAAAAATCGAATTTTTACCTTGCTATTCAATATAAAAAAAATCGAATTTTGACTTCGCTATTCAATATATAAAAATCGAATTTTTAGTTCGAAGTTCAATATATAAAAATCGAATTTTGACTTCGCTATTCAATATATAAAAATCGAATTTTGACTTCGCTATTCAATATATAAAAATCACCTTTTTATTTCGAAGTTCATAGATAAAAATTATATTTTTACTTCGTTGTTCAAAGATAAAAATTATATTTTTATCACGCTATTTTCCATATAAAGATTTCGCCTTTTCAAATTTAAAGATTTCACCTTTTTAAATTTAAAGATTTCATCATTATAAAAATCACCACTTTATCTCAACGTATATAAAATAAAAATCAGATTTTTATTTCATTACATACACAAAGATGATATCTTTATATTCTCTATTCTATAAAGATTATATTTTTAATACTTTAAAAATATAAAAATCATATTTTTAATATTCCTATATAGTAAAGATTATATTTTTAATACTTTAAAAATATAAAAATCATATTTTTTTCTTCTACTACTCAATAAAAATCCCGTCTTTCCTATTTTAAAGATATGATCTTTATTTTATCAAGTTCAAATCTTTTTTCTTTTAAAAGATTAAAACCTTTTGTTATTTAAATTCTAAAAATAAAAATCAGTTTTGAAATCCCTAAAAAAAATCAGTTTTGAAATTCCAAAAAAATCAGTTTTGAAATTCCAAAAAAATCAGTTTTGAAATTCATTAACAATTCAGTTTTTTAAAATTCTATTTATATAAAAAAAATAAAAATAAAACAAATAAATAAAAAAAAACCGACTTACAGGGGGGGGGGGTTTGCGGCGCCTGGCTCCGGAGGTGGATCCTACGGCGGAGGGGGTGGGCCAGGGTAGTAGCGGGCGGAGGCTTCTTTGCGTCGCGGGGCTTCGGTCTTCGTCAGAGGGAGGAGGAGAGCAATAGGAGGGCGGAGGGGTTCTGGCGTGCGAGGACGAGATGGAGGAGGGAGGGCACGGTGGCGCGGTGGCCGGCGGTGGCCCAGGGAGGAGGCGGCGGCGTGATGGCGGGATCGAGGGATCCGTTGTTTTTTTTTTTTTTTTTTTTTTTTTTTTTTGAAATCGGAAATGAAGGAATAAAGGGGGGGGCCAGAAGATAAAGAGGGAAGGGTTTATTTTTTTTATTATTTTATTTTATTTTAATTATTTTATTTGCCAATAGTTGACTTTTACATACGACCTCGAAACGAGGTCCACCGACTGTCGCCCATAGCGTTTCACCCCCATTCCGAACACAATGGGATATGTATCGTAAGCTGATTCGGTTGTTAAAATCAGTTTTCGTTAAATTTACATTTAAATTACTATATTGAATTTTAAACGTACATTTCAAATTACCGGGGTCACATACTAACTAGAAAAATTCCAGAAAAATATTTTCTAGCTTCGTATTGACGATACGGTCCTAACAAAACTAGTTTCGTCGAATTCTGAGACCGTATTAAAAATGGCCAATTTCCAGTCGATTAAAATCAACTGAAACTGGTCAAACGCGTTTTCCTTCGCCACGCTCACATATTGATTCGAAAAATTATGAAATTTGGAATCTAGCAATAACTCGACATCACGGATCCAACAAAACTGGTTTCGTCGAAATCCGAGGTCATTTGCAAAATGTCCATTTTTAAGGGCCTGAATTCCATAGCGACTATTCAGAATTTTCAACTGGACATATCTCTCAATTTTTAAAGTGAAATCTCAGTTTCTTACATCCGTTAGAAAGATATTATCAATTAGATCCTAATGTTTTTGGTTTCACTAAAATCCGGATTGTTTTGCACCCGGTACATTCAATTGAAGTTTGAAATCGAATTATCGAACTACCGCGCCATTTTCAATTCCTATTTATAATTATATATAAATATTTATATTCTAACGACGACGCGTATAATATATACGTCGATTCTATATTCAAAATAAATTTTCTCGTCGATATTATTTAAAATAATCTATTTTAAATATTCAAAATTCGCTAAAATGGCCAAAATAAAAATTTTAAACTGGCCCAGATTTTCGGGTTATTACACTTATATCTTAGTTTGGTAAAAAATAAAATACCGTATCTTTGTCAACAACTGAAGAAAAATATATATCTGATGCTTTGGCGTGTTCACAAGTATTTATATGCAACAAAATTTAAACGATTTTGGTTAAAACATAAGTAAATGACCTATATACTGCGATAATACAAGTGCTATAAATATTTCTAAAAATCCTACTCATCATTTGAGAACTAAACATATTGATGTGCGACATCATTTTCTAAGAGATAATGTGAGTAAAGGAAAGATTTCTCTTGAATTTATAGAAACAGGTAAACAAATAGCTGATATATTAACCAAATCATTAAATGAAGCAAAATTCACTAAATTTAGGAGAGACTTAGGCATATGTTCGTTAAGTGAATTAGAATAATTAAAGTAATAATATATATACACACACATATATAAAAATATTATAAGGAATTAAAATAATCAAAATTAAAACAACACTATGTCGACATAAAACTGAAAAATTTCAAAATTAATTCCCACCAAAAGTTAGTTATTTTAACTATATGAATTCTTTAATTCGACTTCCCTTCTTCATTCTCATTATTGTTCTCTATAAAAACTCTAAATTAAAAATTACAATGGCTTCCACTAATCCAAATAATCAAAACATCTCCAATTCATACGTTGGACCATCCGAGGGTCCATTTTAACGATCTACGCTCTCTAGAGTGATCAAAATTGGAGAGGAAATGGAGTATTTACTGCAAATGGTGGCTGAGATGCAAGTGCTTCAAATTAGACTAAGTCAACAGCAAAACGAACAAGAAAAAGTGATGAGAAGTCTCATAAAGTTTATAATGGACAACGAGACTAATCCAATTATCATCAATGATGATAATCAACCAATGGAAGAAGAGGAAGAACCAAAAGAAGAACCAGAGGAAGAACCAGAAGAGGAAGAAGAAATGATGGAGGAGGAAGCAGAACAAGAGAATCAACCAACGGTCGCGGACGAAGACGATAACATTGAGTGCGTAGGAGAAGTACTATTTGACGAAAATGGGAATGTGATTCAAAAGAATGGAGATTTCTGTCTCCATTATCCAAATTGTCCAATTCACAAATATTCTATTGTCAAATAATTTAGTGTTTAAGGGTTTTCTAGATTTCACTATATTATGTTCTTATGGTGTGTCGTATATGTATAAATTCATGTATATGTACACGTGTTTGTTTAAATAAAACTGTTGTTTATAATTAATATTGTTCTAACCTTCTATAACATAAATATATGATTAAAAGATTAAGGAGGAGTATTCTAAATATAAATAGTAATTAAATTTAGGGGGGAGTATTTTTAGGATTATTACTTAGATTCTACAGTTGTTTAACTTATGGGGAGTATATTTAATCTTTCTTTTTGATAATGCCAAAGGGGGAGAAATTATAAAATATAGGCATAGTTTTATAGAATTCTTATAGACAGGGGGAGTATAAGAGGATCATCATCAAATAGGTATATACAGATATGATATTTTATAAACTAAGGTTGTCATCATCAAAAAGAGGGAGATTGTTGGGGAATGAAGTTTCAATGACAATAACCTTATTTCAATTATCATTGATTATAAAATATATACTAACATCTTTATCTAGAATATACATATATATATATATATATATATATAAATACATATATATGTAAGATTTGTATACAGGAATTAATACTGAAGACGGTATAGTTTAAGAGCTTTTAGTGATTCAGAATTTAGAGTAGATTCAAGAATCATGAGTAATCAAGATTTCAAGAGTTCAAGAATAATATATTTGTAGAGTCTAGTTTTGTAAGATTCTAAATAACACTCCAGGTTCAAATTCAAATTCAAAATCTGATTTTTCAATTCTTTCCTCAATCCCTTCTGTTTTGTTTTTCTATTTTATTCTCAATCCTCTCTATTGTGTTTTTAAACTTGTTTCTATTTTTATTCTTCTTTGTTTTTCAAAACTTAAGTTTATATATATATATACTTTATTTATATTTTATATAGTTTAAAACCTTATAATTTTATAAATATATATATTGTTTAAAAATATGTTTTCATATGTTTTTCTATTATATAATATTGATTTACAACATTAGAATTTTACTCAAGAAATTCCAGAATTAATTAAAAAATTCTTTGAAAATGAAATTTACACATGAGTATGTCGATATAGCAAAATATGTATGTCGACATATAACAACTATTTTTCTAAATTTGAAGGGAAGTTTCTTTTCACTATTTGAAACACTTTAGAACCATTGCAACCCTTCATTCTTTATTAAAAGAGGTTAAAACCGAATTTTCTAACATCTCTTCTTCTGTATCTTTATCCTCTTTCATACTATAATTCTTCTTCTTCATTTTTATGGTTTTTACACTTATACTCTGCCGAATTCACTTCTGAATTGATCAAACTTCTTCTCTCTACACTCTCTACTCTCTACTCTCTGAATCAAGTGCTATTGAAGAGTTATAGGGCTGTTTTGTAATTGCTTGGGTTGAAAGACCCTGTTTGTTAGTCAAAGAGTAATCGGTTTATCCTTGTAGCCGTGAAATCAAGGAATAGGAGTCGGTGTGCCCTTGTTGAGCCGTGAAATCAAGGGATAAGAGTCGGTGTCTCCATGTTGAGCCGTGAAATCAAGGAGGTTGTATTTGGCTATTTGAAAATAGTAATAAAACTCTGCACAATCCAGCATTGTGTGGGACTGGACGTAGGAGTGATCCGAACCAGTATAAAATCCGGTGTGTTCTTTCCTTTTCTGCACTTTTATCTTTGTTTATTTTGCATCTGTGTATATGGTTGTGTTTGTGATGTTTAATTCATCCTATAGTTCTCTCTAGTTTTTAGTTTTGTCTAAAGTCTTACAAACACTATTCACCTCCCTCTAGTGTTTGCTTTGCCTGACCGATCCATTCCGCAGTCCCTAACAATTGGTATTAGAGCAAGGTCTTTAAAAATGTTCATAATCTGATTTTTGAAAATTTATTAAAATGGCTAATTTTGGAGTCTCTGATAATACTAGCGTCAATTCATGCATTTCATCGATGTTAAAAGAGTCTTCATATATTAATGATAAAGAAACATATAATCTACTGAAATATTGTTCAATACAGAAAAGGATGAGTACTATGACTTTTGAGAATTCAAAAGTTGAAGAGATGGGTGAAGTGGCTATTGGAAATTTAATTTTTGAAAAGGTGGCTATTGGAGATTCAAATCTTGAACTGGTGTGTTACATGGCTATTGAAAATTCAAGTTTTGGAGGAAATGAAAAAGGAAAAATGGATACTGGATAGTGGTTGTTCGAGACATATGACTGGAAATTCAGAACTACTTAATAATTTAAAGTATGAAAATGGTGGGTTGGTAAACTTCGAAGATAATTCTAAAGGATACATCATTGGAATCAATAATGTCGGTAATTCTGAAACTCCTACTATTTCTGATGTTTTATTAGTTAGGAATTTAAAACACAATTTACTAAGTATAAGTCAACTTTGCGATAATGGATATAAAATAAAATTTGAAAAGAATAAATGTTTCATAGAAGATAGGAATTCAAAGGTTATATTCGAAGGAGATATAAAGAAAAATATTTATATATTAAGTATGAAAATTTCCAACGATAATCTATGCCTTATGGCCAATATAAGTGATCCCTGGATTTGGCATAAGAGATTCGGTCATACAACTTCAAACATATTTCTAGAATTTCTAAATTAGATTCGGTTAGAGGATTACCCAAAATTAAATTCAAAGTTAATAACTTATACGATGCTTGTCAATTTGTAAAATTAAGGAAGAGTTCATTTAAATCAAAAGAAGAAATCACTACTTCAAAACCATTAGAGTTAATACACATGGATTTATTTGGTCCATCTCAAACTCAATCAATAAATCATAACAGATATGTATTTGTAATAGTTGATGATTTTTCTAGATACACTTGGACTTTGTTTCTTAAAAATAAAAATGATGCTTTCGATCAATACAAAACTTTTTCTAAAAGAATTCAAAATTTATTATCACTAAAAATTAAAATAATACATAGTGACCATGGTGGAGAATTCAAAAATGATTTTTTTTTTAAAATATTGTAATAAAAAGGGAATAACCCACAAATTTTCAAATCCAAGTACTCCTCAACAAAATTGAGTAGTTGAATGTAAAATAGGACGATACAAGAATGTCAAAGAACTATATTATCCGATAGTAACTTACCAAGAAATTTTTGGGTTGAGGCAGTAGCAACAGCTTGTTATATTATAAATAGAATTTCAATTAGACCATTGACTCATAAAACTCCTTAAGAACTTTTGTATAATGAGAAACCAAAAGTTTCTTATTTTAAAATATTTGGAAGTAAATGTTTTATACTTAATACAAAGGATAATTTAGACAAATTTGATTCAAAATCAGATAAAGGAATTTTTATTAGATATTCAGAAAGAAGCAAGGCTTATAGAGTTTTTAATACTTGAACCAACAATATAAAAGAAACATTAAACGTATCTTTCGATGAAAACAATTAAAGTATAACTCAAAATAATAAAGACAATTGTGAGGATGAAGTTAATGAAATAAATAATGAAGATAACCAACCAAATAAAAGAATTAGATTACTTAGAGACAATACTGTAGAAAATATCTTAGGGGATATTGAATCTGTTGTTAGAACTCGTAATCAATTAAATAATATGAGTAATATTGCATTTATATCAACTATAGAACCCATAAATCCAAAGGAAGCTTCTTTCGATGATTCATGGATACTTGCTATGCGAGAAGAATTGAATCAATTTACTAGGAATGAAGTATGGGAACTTGTTCCTAGACCAGAGGATAAAACAATTATAGGAACCAAATGGGTCTATACAAATAAAATGAATGAACATGGTGAGGTATTAAGAAATAAGTCATGATTAGTAGCTCAAGGATACACAAAAGAAGAAGGAATAGATTACGATGAAACTTTTACCCCTGTAGCAAGACTAGAAGCTATTAGAATTTTACTAGACTTTGCAAACTATAATAATTTCAAATTATTTCAAATGGATGTTAAAAGCGCATTTCTAAATGGTTTTGTTAAAGAAGACGTATATGTAGAGCAACCACCCCTATTTGAAGATGAAAAATTACCCGATCATGTATATAAACTAAAGAAAGCGTTATATGGATTACAACAGGCTCCTAGAGCTTGGTATGATAGATTACGAAATTATTTATTACAATCAAACTTTGAAATAGGAAAATTAGATAATAGTTGTTTATTAAGAAAAATAACAAGGATATACAATTAGTATAAATATATGTTGATGATATAATCTTTGGGTCAACAAATGAGAAAATGAACAAAGAATTTTCAGATATTATGACCAAAGAATTTGAAATGAGTCATATGGGAGAATTATCATTCTTTTTAGGTTTACAAATTCGACAACTAAAGAATAGAATATTTATTAATCAAGAAAAATATGCGAGAGATTTAATTAATTAGTACAATTTAACAACAACAAATGGTAGACCAACACCTATGGCAACTAATATTGCTTTAAGTAAAGATGATATATCAAAAGACATTGATCAAAAACTATAAAGAGGAATGATATGATCATTATTATATATAACCGCCAGCAGACTAGATATAATGCATAGTGTATGTCTCTGTGCAAGATATCAATCACAACCTAAGGAAACTCATTTAACAGCTGTAAGACGTATTTTGAGATATGTAAAGCTTACATCAGATTTTGGATTATTTTATCCTAAAAATGATGCATTCGATCTAGTTTCATACTGTGACGTTGACTATGCTGGATTTAAATTTGATAGGAAAGGCACTAGTGGAACATGTCATTTTCCAGGACATTCCATTGTATCTTGGTTTAGTAAGATGCAAAATACCGTATCTTTGTCAACAACTGAAGTAGAATATATATCTACTGCTTTGGCGTGTTCACAAGTAATTCATATGCAACAAACTTTAAACGATTTTGGTTTAAACATAAGTAAATCACCTATATACTGCGATAATACAAGTGCTATAAATATTTCAAAAAATCCTACTCATTGTTCGGGAACTAAACATATTGATGTGTGACATCATTTTCTAAGAGATAATGTGAGTAAAGAAAAGATTTCACTTGAATTTATAGAAACAGATAAACAAATAGCTGATATATTAAACAAATCATTAAAAGAAGCAACATTCACTAAATTTAGGAGAGAATTAAGTATATGTTCATTAAGTGAGTTAGAATAATTAAAGTAATAATATATATATATACATATATATATATATATATATATATAAATATAATAAGGAATTAAAATAATAAAATTTAAAACAACACTATGTCGACATGAATATTCTGCTATGTTGGCATATAACTGAATTTTTTTAAAATTAATTCCCACCAAAAGTTAGTTATTTCAACTATATAAATTCTTTAATTCGACTTTTCTTTTTCATTCTCGTTCTTTTTCTTTGTAAAAAACTCTAAATTAAAAATTACAATGGCTTCCACTAATCCAAATAATCAAAACAACTCTGATTCATACGCTGGCCCATCCGAGGGTCCATTTCAACGATCTATGCTCTCTAGAGTGATCAAAATTGAAGAGGAAATGGAGTATTTACTGCAAATGGTAGCTGAGATGCAAGTGCTTCAAATTAGACTAAGTCAACAGGAAATGGAGTATTTAAAACAACACTTTGTTCGGGGGAGTATTCTAAATATATGATTAATAGATTAAGGAGGAGTATTCTAAATATAAATAGTAATTAAATTTAGGGGGGAGTATTTTTAGGATTATTACTTAGATTCTACAGTTGTTTAACTTATGGGGAGTATATTTAATCTTTCTTTTTGATAATGCCAAAGGGGGAGAAATTATAAAATATATGCATAGTTTTATAGAATTCTTATAGATAGGGGGAGTATAAGAGGATCATCATCAAACAGGTATATACAGGTATGATATTTTATAAACTAAGGTTGTCATCATCAAAAAGGGGAGATTGTTGGTGAATGGAGATTTTATGAAAACCTTATTTCAATTATCATTGATTATAAAATATATACTAACATCTTTATCTAGAATACACACACACACACACACATATGCAGGATTTGTATACAGGAATTAATACTGAAGACTGTACAGTTTAAGAGCTTTTAGAGATTCATAATTTAGAATAGATTCATGACTCATGATTAATCAAGATTTCAAGAGTTCAATAATAATATATTTTTAGAGTCTAGATTTTGTAAGACTCTAAATAACACTCCAGGTTCAAATTCAAATTCAAAATTTTCAATTCTTTCCTTAATCCCTTCTATTTTGTTTTTCTATTTTATTCTCAATCCTCTCTATTTTGTTTTTATGCTTGTCTCTATTTTTATTCTTCTTTGTTTTTCAAAACTTAAGTTTTTATATATACTTTATTTATATTTCATATAGTTTAAAACCTTATAATTTTATAAATATATTTGTATTAATTAAAAATATGTTTTCATTTGTTTTTCTATCATATAATATTGATTTACAACATTAGAATTTTACTCAAGAAATTCCAGAAATAATTTTATATCAAAATTCTTAAAAAATGCTTTGAAAATGAAATTTACACATGAGTATGTCGACATAGCAAAATATGCATGTCGACATATAACGGCTATTTTTCTAAATTTGAAGGGAAGTGTCTTTTCACTATTTAAAACGCTTCAGAACTGTTGCAACCCTTCACTCTCTATAAAAAGAGGTTAAAACCGAATTTTCTAACATCTCTTCTTCTCCATCTTCATCCTCTTTCATTCTATCATTATTCTTCTTCATTTTAATGGTTTTTACACTTATACTCTGCCGAATTCACTTTTGAATTGATCAAACTTCTTCTCTCTACACTCTCTACTATGTACTCTCTGAATCAAGTGCTATTGAAGAGTTATAGGGCTGTTTTTTAATTGCTTGGGTTGAAAGTCCCTATTTGTAAGTCAAAGAGTAATCGTTTTATCCTTGTAGCCGTGAAATCAAGGAATAGGAGTCGGTGTGCCCTTGTTGAGCCGTGAAATCAAGGGACAGGAGTCGGTGTCTCCTTGTTGAGCAGTGAAATCAAGGAGGTTGTATTTGGCTATTTGAAAATAGTAATAAAACTCTGCACAATCTAGCGTTGTGCGGGACTAGACGTAGGAGTGATCTAAACCAGTATAAAATCAGGTGTGTTCTTTCCTTTTCTGCACTTTTATCTTTGTTTATTTTGCGTCTGTGTCTGAATCTGTGTCTGTGGTTGTGTTTGTGGTCTTTGATTCATCCCATAGTTCTCTCTAGTTTATAATTTTGTTTAAAGTCTTACAAACACTATTCACCCCTCCTCTAGTGTTTGCTTTTCCTGAACGATCCATTCCGCAGTCCCTAACAGGTCAGTCTCGACCTATGGCACTCCTCTAGAATTTCTTTCCTCGACCCTTCATCCTTAGGGACGTAAAGTCGTCCATCCCAAAGTAAACTTCCATCATCATGCATCGAATACCTAACCAAATGAGGAAAGGTATCTCTTTTTACCACTTTCCACTTTATTCCTCTTAACTCTTCGTCAATATCTTGTGCGCTTTGGACTCTTTCTCTTAGGGTAGGTCTAATTACCATAGCCCCAAGAAAACCATTGAAAGTGGTCAGTAAGGATTGCAAATTAAAATTGGCGAGGAACTGTAGTTGTTTCCATTCTTTTATCGCATTCAATGTCGCATGTTTCTAACTTAAAGCATCCGCCACAACATTCCCCTTGCCCAAGTTATACTAAATCGTAAATTCTTATGACGCAATATATTCCATCCATCTTTGTTGTCTCAAGTTTATGTCACGTTGAGAAAATAAATACTTAAGGGATTTATTATCTATAAACAATTCAAACTTCTCCCCTAAGAGATAATGCCTCCACATCTTAAGGGCGAACACTACTACGGCTAACTCAAGCTCATGCGCTGGATATCTTTTCTCTGGATCCTTGAGTTGTCTACTAACATAGGCAACTACTCTTCCTTCTTGCATAAGGACCGCTCATAAACGAGTCCTGCATGCGTCAGTGTAAACAGTGAAAAACTTTGAACTGCCGGGTATAATTAGCACTGGTCCGCTAGTTAATGTTCCTTTAATTTCTTAAAGGTTGTATCACTTTTATTATTCCAAGTGAATACCAAATTCTTTCTCGTTAATTGGGTTAATGGAGTAGTAATCTTTGCGAAGTCTTTAATGAATTTCGTATAATACCCGGCCAATCCAAAGGAACTTCTTACCTCTGTAGCATTTCGGGATATCCTCCATTCCTTGATTGCCTCGATCTTCGTGGGGTCTACGGCCAAGCCTTCACTTGACACAATATGTCCTAAAAATCTTACTTCTTCCCTCCAGAAATGGCACTTTCAGAATTTTTCTTTCAGTTGGTTCTTTCTTAATATCCCTAACACTTGTCTCAAGTGTTTTTCATTCTCTTCACCATCTTTCGAAAATATAAGGATATCATCTACTAAGACTACCATAATTTTGTTTAGAATGCCCCTAAATACTCTACTCATGAGGTCTACAAAGAAGGCGGGTACATTCGTTAATCCAAAGGGCATAACTTCCCATTGTAACAATTCGTCTGGCATCCTAAACGCGGTTTTGTCCTTACTGTCCTCCGAAATTCTCAACTAGTGAAATCCAGTTGCAAGTTCTAGTTGGGAAAATACTCGGGCTCCTCCCAAGTGGTCAAAAAGGTCATCGATTCTAGGTAAAGGGTACTTTTTCTTTTTGGTTAATTTACCTGTTTTTTTTTGGTTAATTTAATAAGTTCTTTATAGTCCACACAAAGTCTTAAAGATCCATCCGCTTTAGTGGAAAATAAAACAGGTGCACCCCATTCTGAGGTACTTCGGCGAATAAAACCTTTTTGCAACAACTTTGAAATTTGCTTATCTAACTCCCCCCTTTCCTTGGTCGCCATATGCCTCAAGGGCAGTGCTACAGGTTTAGCGTCCTTCTCTAGGTCAATGTGAAAGGAGATTTATCTATGGGGCGGAAGCCCCGTAACTTCCTCAAAAACATCCAAGAACTCACAAACTATAAGGACCGAATATGGTCCTTCATAACTTAGGAGACAAGGAATATAATAAGGCTTTGTCCTTGTTTCTAACATTACAAGGAATATTTTGGCTTCGTCCTCCTCAGCTCCAAAGACGAACGAGTCTCTTATCGCAATCTAGGACGGCCCCATAAAACGATAGCCAGTCCATACCTAAGTCAAGGTCATACCCCATAAAGTACAACGCATACACTTCGCAATGGAACTCGACATTATCGACTTCCAATACTAGGTCTTTACATAACATATGAAGATACTTAGATCCTCCGATAGGGTTGGCCATCTCAATCGGACTATCCGAGATAGATATGGAAAGGTTCAACAGATTTACTAATCGCTTGGAGATAAAAGAATGGGTAGCTGCAGATTCAAAGAAAGTGTATGCTGAATTTCCTAAAATAGAGATTATACTTTCAAGTGTAGGCTGCCCTTGATCTCTTGGGGGTCGACTTTGAATTGTCGTTGCTTCTATTGCATAGTCCTGGCCAATTTTGGTAGCTTTGGGCGGTCTTTGGACATGTGTCCTTGTTCGTGGTAGTTGTAACACTTTTCCTTAAACTCCTTCTTTGCCAATGAGACCCTACAAACCTTGGCCTCATGGCCCTTGCGGTTGCACCTCACACAAGTCTTTGCATCCTTTTTGAAGTTCTTCTTCTTGTTATTCCACCATTCTTTCTTCTTGTTCTTGTTGGAGCTTTCTCCTTTCTCACCTCCTTATCCTCCTGGAGCTTTCGGCCATGCAAAGGGTAGCTGTCTCAACTAGAGTCTCAAAAATTCTCCCCAAGTGCTACTTGGGCTAATAAGGTTTCCTTCAACGGGAAGTTCATTCCTTTTACAAAACTAAGGGCTTTATTCATGGGGGTGTCTGCCAATCCCCTGCCAAAATTACATAACTTAGTGAATTTGGATACGTATTCTTGCAGACTAAAGCTTCCTTGCTTGAGCTGGATGAATTTCTCTAGCTGAATAGTCATTTCTGCCCTTCGCAAAAATTTCGCTTCAAAACAGGTCTTGAATTCGGCCCATGTGAAGATCCGGCCCTCTTTCTCCATTGATATTAAGTTCCACCACTCTAAGGCTTCATCCTTCAAATGCCAGACTGCTATCCTTCTTCTTATTTCATCGGGCGAACCAGTAGCCTCAAAGATTCTTTCACAGTCCATAACCCATGATTGGGCACTAGAAAAGCCTTCCTTTACAGAAAACGGTTTACCTCCAAAATTCATAAAGACCTTACAAAAGCAAGAAAAATCAAAGGCCACATTAGTGGCAAGAGTTGCAGGAGCCACCAGGCAGGATTAGCTACAGGGACCTGCTCTACAGTACGGAGGTACTACTGGAACCATTCTGGCAAGTATCGGGGTCTTGCCTGGTTGCCCTGCTCATTAAGATTTTCAGCCATTATACTATCTGAAAAGAAAAGGAAGAATCCCTTAGTGGATACTTCTGAGATTGTATTTAAGCTAAAAAAAGAAGAAACGATAAAGGTGCCTAGTATATATGCGTATGCTTATTGGGGTAAGCATATTATATATATATACACACACACACATAACTTGAAAAATCTTTTCAAATTACAAATACGCCTCCCATACGTATATTTCCCTTATGATCGGGTAACCTATACTCTGATACCAAATGTAACAACCCACCCGGAATGGGCCTAAATATTGACTCAGAAAAGGCCCATCGAAACATAGAGCCATTCTAAATGGGTCGTTGGTTCCTGTAAGGATTACATTTGCACAGATAACAATAAACATATACTTCGAATGGAAATCTCACACGGTGGAAAGAGAAAATATAATATTCAAATAAGATGTACCATTTTTTTTCAAAAATCTCAAAAAGGGCATAGTCATTGTAACATTTATTCAAAAGTTACATCAAATAGTTCATCTTCATATGATTCCAAAAGAAGCACAACTATAACAGCTAATAATATCATTATAACTTCATCTTCTCCGTCATCTTCAATCAGAACTTCGTCCATGGCTTTACCCCATCTACTGACTTGTTTAGATGTTAAGGAGAGGGGGTTAGAACATAAAGTTCTGTGTGACTGGAATATAGTGTTACTTAATGTCCATACCCTATATATTTAGCAGGTTACATATGTCAAGGTATGTCTACGCAACACACAAGATTTCACACAAGCATAAATATCTAACCAATGGGGTGGATATCCAAGTTAATTGTCCATTAGTGTTTTTAGGGTAAAGACCCAACGAGGTGGCATTTTCGATCACTTATGGCCTCATTAAAGGTGGATTCTTACAATATCTTATAACCCTGAGGTGAACGCCTAGCCTTTTAAGAACCCCGTCCTAGTACGTTAACGTTCTTAAGTCTATTCTCTCATTTGTAATATGAGAAGTAGTACTGCGAACGTTATTACTTAACTAATCTCACCTATGTCACTTAAGACTTTCCTTAGATAGTTGGTGAGCATGCAATGGCCATATATCCTTCAATTACCAACCTGTCCCATGTTGATCCCTTACAAGCTTCTAGAGGAAGTAGACATCCCCCGTGAACTACCCTACATTGTTGGCAGTTTTATGTCTAACCACTTTTAAAGAAGGAGTACCCAAAGACTTACCTTAATACTAATATGGGTGGGTCCCATGTCTTGGGTTCCTCTCCAATGAATAAACCTTCGGAGGGATCCTAGTCCAAACCACTTAAGACCTAAATTAGATAAAGAGGTGAGTCATCCACTTAAGACCTTTTTAAGGCGTAGTAAGCCTATTTGTTTTCACACATCAACTTATATATACACACACACAGTTATATATATACACACTATACCTCTCACATTAACCAATACACTTATAGATGCGGATATGCCGGTCGGTTCCGGGCAGGCTTCTACTACAAGTCGGTTTAACCTCATGTCTAGTATACAAAGTTTATGAATGGCTTATGACACCTAGACATCTTACATTAGTTGGGCCTACTTGTGGTTACTGGATATGTTGGTCAGTTCCAGGCAGGCTTCTACCACAAATTGTAACTAACCTCATGTCTATGTGTCATTTATTTATAAATATATTTAAGTCATTCTATATATACGCACACACAAGCAAACAAATATATGTATATTTTTTAAGGGGACATTTCAAATTCAAACCTTAACCTAATCGAATTTATTATGCTAATATAACGTTAATTACGTTTAAATAAATAATATAATAATAGTGCCTAATTAACGTAACATTCATATAAACGGGAAAATATTCTAATCGGGATGGCAATTGTCATTTATCCAATTTAAGGCATACAAGTCTAAGTCTTTCCATATTTTACCTCTACAACATAACATTATGGCATAATGAGCATATAGCAAATAGCAGTAATGGAAAACATACACATACATATCAGTTACAACTTGTACCCTAAGCATGTAGAAAAGGTTTCAATATTAGATTAAAAGTAGAGTATTTCATACATTCAATATAAATTTCACCCAATCCACCCTTTTTGTGGTGTTATACACCCAAAAATGTTCGCATTTGACATATTCCAATTTATTAATGTGTTTACACCCAAATTAGGATCCAATCCCAATTCAATTGTAAAACAATTCAAATCCCAACCATTTTAGGCCAAATCAAATGATAATAGCGGTGAAATGCATAAAATATAGATAATAATACAATACTCGTGTTTACCTTTAATTCAATATAAAACACAATTCTACAAAACCAATTCAACACGATAATTCCTACGTGATTAAAAAGAAGATTTGGGGAGTTTTTCATGTTATATTATCGCACAACCAAATCTTCATAGGCATAACAATTCATATAGCAAACTGATAATAAAATCAATATGCCTTTGAGCAAAACTAGATTCCACTCACAAATTAAGTGGGGATGTGATAGAAATCTCAAGATCTGTGACGATTCTCAACGTTCAAGCGAGCTCTGATTGATCTCCTAACAATATAAATATAAGAAACATATAATTAGATTCTTATATATATTGTTTGTGATAAATTCGAACTTCAACCTTCACCCTTTTTCTCTTTATTTTTTATGGAATTCAGTAGCATGGAGGCAGAGATTTAGAATAATTAGGGTTTCTAGTGTGGGGTTTGAGGGGTTATTTATGCTTGATCGTGTGAGCATGAGCCGTCGGATTTATAAAATTTACTACATACGCACATATCTTCTTTGAAAACCCTAATACATGTAGGCAAAATCGGGCCTGCCAGTCGATCGGCGGTCGACCCCCTTAAGGGGGAGCGGTCGACCCCTCTTCGGCTAGAACGTCCAATTCTACTGTGTTGATGAGTTCTTAATTTGGTTTATTATTTTCCATATATTCAATATACGCTGTCCTTAAACCTTATCTCAAATTTAAAATTTGTATTTCCCTCTTTTTATTTTAAATTATTATTTGGACAATATATATAATATTTACACAATTATATATATATATATATATATATATATATATTCAGCGTACACTGTCCAAATTCATTTGTTTATAATTTCTCCATATGTTGACCATTTTCACCATATTATATACGAAAACGATTCAGAATTTCACCACGAATCCAAATAAAAGAATTTCATAGCCAAATTCCTAATGCTACAAAGTCTCATTTTCCAACCGTATCATTTAATTGCTTATTTTTAATTATTTAATTTATTATTAATACTTATGAATTTTACGGGGTGTTATAAGAAATTACTTTAAGGAATTGATCTCGATGTATCAAGGTGTATGAATAGGCTTTGGGGACAAGGTAATATCTTATTTACAATTATAGTATACTAACCTGATAGTCTATATAATGCATATTTCTTTTTTATTTATGGAATGATTCTAATTCATCGATATATTATTGACTGAGCTTAGAGTATGCTTTAGAGGTAATTCTGTATTTTGTTACATATATCTAATTGATAACCAATCTTTACCGATTTAAGTGAATTTGTCACTAAATCCATAGTGGCATCATATGAAGAAGAATTGGTTTTCCGAATCTTTGGACTTTTCGATGGGGTCAACCATCAATGCCTTTTCGGTGTTAGCCCGATACAATGTAAGGTTGGCCTTACTAATTTTAATCAAGCGATCTTATGAAGAGCCGAAGGATTCAATGAGTAGCCTCAGAAGTTAAGCGAGACCATCTCCAAACACAGCATATAAGTATATGTGTTTAGGGATAATTGGTTTGGAGAAAGATGGGTATGTTGAAGAAAACATAAGAGGGAGTCGGGGAAAGGAAGAAGCCTCCATATTAGATATGAACAGAAGTGTAAACAAAGCAAGTCCTATGACGTTATTTGATGGAAGAAACCTCTGACAGGGGGATAGCTACGACATTGGATATAAGGAAGTCTTGCAAGAATATTATTCACCTCTTTTTGGGTAGTTACTTGTGATTTTTTGGTGATGGTAGCAATCTTTTCGGCCCTCTTAGTCCATATTGACACATAATTTGGTTCTTCTGAACTCAACACCCAAATCATAGAAATAACATAGATCACAGTAATATTCAATCATAGAATGTAGAAAACAACAGGATACAAGAGATCTTATAGAGGTTCGGCAATCAGGCCTACGTCCACTTTATGCAGTCTACCATTTATTATACTATATGATAACAAATACAGTTAGTTTTTATGAAAGAAATGTAGAGAAAAGGAAATATGTCAATGGCAATAATATCCTTGCGTGTGAGCCAAAGAATGAAAGATTCAATCCCTATTCTAGGTCCAAAAATTAGCTATTTATAGGGAATCACGGATCCGGGTCGACCAAGACACGTGCCGATCGATCTGGAGTTTGCAGAGCAGTGTGCTAATCTCGCTAGAGTGATCGAATAATCAACAAGACGTTTTCTGAATCCGGGTTAACATAGTACGGGTTGACATAGTCGAGCCGGATTGGCTGAACCGCAAGTACACTTGAAATAAGGTGGTCATTTGGCTACAAAAAGCTGGATTAGCCGATCCGGGCTTTTCAAGCCGAAGTGAGATGATATGGTGGAAGGTCGAGCCGACTTAGCCAAGCGGGGCATGTTGGAATAGAATACAATCTTCTGATACCCCTATCTTCCAAAGCTTTCCTACTTCAGTTAAGTATATTTGGGCTCACCAAAGCCTATTCCCATGTTCTGATCTCTTTGATAATCGAAAAATTCAATATGTGATTGCAAAAGGTCGGGTCAACACTTTCTCCTCGTAACATGTCTTGCTGTGGAAGATGTGTTTCAGAAAACCAAGAAGTCCATAGAATTCAAAATAGAAGTCCGAATAGAAATCCAATATTTGAAGACCAGAAATCCAGGATTCGGCCGGATTGTAATAAGAGAACCAGAAATCCTTGGTCACACATGCCATATTAATAGAAAATCACGATCGCTCTGGATCGTATCAATTGAAGGTCATGATCACTCCAGATCGTATTTAACGTAAACCCATGATCACTCTTGATCACCTTAATAAATAATCAGAAATCCGGAATTCCAATGAACTCTCACGATCTCCCCAGATCATAATATAAAGTAACTAATAAGAATCCAACAATCTCTTCAGACCCTAATATGAGAGAAATCAAAATTCAAGAAATCCAAAATCCATGGCCTCGTAGGGCCTATCCAAAGCGAGTATATTCCATACCTACAAGTAAACAAAGCGAACTGTTTTTGCCAAGTCCTCATAAAACCGTTCAAGCTCAAGAATAATCCTTGCTTGGAAATCCATACTGAGTTTGTCCATTATTATGTTATGACTGAGTTATCTTGCTAAGTCCTAATAGGAAATCAGCCATATACGCATAATCCATACCTGGAAATCAATATTGAGTATGGTATGGCCATGACCAAGTGACCTTGCTAAGTCCTATCAAGACAACTAAGTCCCTCAAACATAGTCCATGCCCGGAAGTCCATGATCAAGCGATCTTACCAAGTCCTGACAAAATAGCTCCATACTTAAAACACAGTCAATGTTCGGAAATCAATTTATTAAAATCCATAATCATTACAAAATCAAACATAATATAACGGTCTATCGTTGGACGTAGATGACACTTAGGAATTAAGTCCTAATCTCGTACATGTGTAAGCCAACCAAGCCATTTCGTATTACAATTTTTTTTAGGAGAATGGTTTATTGTTTGCAAAGAGCATGTCTAGGCATCTCGTCGGTTCTCGTACATGGGCAGGCAGACGTACCCATACAAAAAAACCTTTAACAAAAGAAAGCAAATATATAGAGAATCCCATAATCTATTGAAATAGGTATCCAGAAATCTGGATTAGTTGATGATTAATCCACCGAGCCTGTTCTAGGCCCATCCCCTCTTCGGAGAGCAACATGGGGTTGTACCTGTTCCGTCCGTGCTACCCGGTTTCTAACATAGTGTGCAAGTTCTCCACTTCTAACACACTCTTCGATTATGTCACATAGATGTCTGCATTCACTTGTTGCATGACCATCAATTTCATGAAACATGTAATGGTTTCTAGACTCTCATTCTTTCTGTGTAGGCTCCCTCCTAGGAGGCTTCTTGAAGGGAGTAATTTCGTTCATATCTAAGTAGATATTCTCTAGTGAGGAATTGAGTTCAGTGTATCTGTAGAATTTAGGCTCTCTCGGTGGCATAATGTTTCGATCGTTCTCAGTCAGGTCTTTTCATTTGCCTTTATCTCTTCCTTTTTAAGATTCAGATGGTCATCCGCCCTTGGTCTATTAACTTCTAGAGTTTTCTTTACGAATCTAGCATCTTCTTCGCGTAGGAACCAATCTGCGTCAAATTATAATTTTTTAACATAAAATTCATTCGATGTGAAAGGACAAAATAAAAGAGGAAGATCTCCAAAAGTAGTAAAAGATGAGAATAAGATAGTGTTGACACACTTTTTAGTCAAAGCAGTCACATGTGAAATCTATGGTTAACAATATGCTCAAGTATTGGGAACATCGTCAGAAGACAACAATTGGGCCCGAAAATCTCTAGCCCGAATGTCCTAGCATACGGCCTCTTTTGGGACCAAAAACATCAATTATGGAGCTATGTTATCTTGTAGCCCTCTGAATTAGCTTCAAGTAGAGCTTTCGTTTGGCTAAAACGGACTTACGGTTTGGAAGTTACGTCTGTTTCCGTGAATGCACGCAGAACCAGAATAACTTGAATTTTTGCATTAGCACAACCCTGGGCTGGATCGAAAACCTTGGATCGGATCAGTGGCATCGGGTTGGATCGGACCCAATCCGATCCTGCATCTTGATGGGCAGCTTGGCGTGAACTTGGCGCACCACTTCTTGGCTAAAGCGACCGGTTCGGGTCGGATGGGGATAGAGGACCCGACCCGCCTTATTCAGCACCGAAGTGCAACACATCTTTGAAGTGAAGACACTGGTTCAGATCGGTGGTAAGAAGACCCGATCTGACCCTCCTGGAGAATTCCTGCACACTCGGGTTTGACCTATTCCTATGGAATAACTTCCTCCTATTAACCTGGATCAGACTCAACATGGCATACCATGACTTGGAATGGTTTTCTCCACGTTTTCCACTACATTTCGGGATTCTTGGGATGTGCACCACGTGGCATCCAAACTGGAACCCTCCTACAGCTAGGAATACACCACCTGAAGGCAAATGAAGAGATCTTTTGACCATTCTTCTACTCGGTGCCCACCATTACTGAGTGTAAAGAATTTGCACCTTCCAACAACCAAATTCTTCTCTTTTCTACACAATTAACACGTGGATTGTGTGTATAAAATCTTGTAATTTCACTAAACACATGGATAGTGTGTCTGCATGTAACTGATTCTTGTAATCTGTTAGTATAACAGTAAGATTATAAAGTGGATGTAGGCTACATCTACAGTCAAACCACTATAAAAATCTCATGTGTCTCCTGTTATTGATTGTTTTCTGCATTCTGTAATATGTGATCTGTGATTGCAAGTATTTCATGCTGAATTTAGGTGTTAGTACCAACTTTCGGCCTAACATTTTGGTGCTCCAGGTAAGGGGGAACACTATATTACTACAATTTGTAGCTCTAAAGGAATCGGATTGCTTGGTTATTGGATAAATGCCAAAATGAAAGAAAGACGGAGCCTTTTCTCGAGCGGACGATGTTGGAGCTCAAGGCACAAGAAACGAGGCAATCCAGGAGGCTTCCTCTCATGAAAATCCATCAGCATACTTAACCAGAGAAGAGATGGATGACGTTCTCACTGAATTGAGAGCTCAGATGGAAAGGCAATATGATCTCCTCCGGAGACAGCAGGAAATGATGGACGAGTTCATCGCTCGGATGGACGGAAGGCTGGGTAGCGACATACAAGCCGTTGGAAATAATGCAACGAACTCAACAATTGCAACTGCGCCGAACCGGATTAGATCAGTCCCGATTTGAACCGTAGGAGCTAGGGGCAATCTGCCTCCTTCTAGGATTGAACAGTGTCCACCACTCATTGTTTCGAATGGGAACAACGGAAACTTTGGGAATGTAGACTCAGGTCAAGCACAACCAACATCTGCTCCTGTTCGCCTAGACAATAGGGCAACAGTAATTGGAATAACATAAATCCAAGATGGAGCGCACCAGGCCAATACATACGAACCCGGGCCAAGCACCCCGAACCGACTCAGTTCGGGTTCACCGATCCGCAGGCCGCAGGTGCCTCCGACCCACACCGAATGAGTTTCCAGGCACCTCATACACTTCCAAACTCTTCTGGACTAAATGCTGAGGGCACTAGCTCCGATAATGGCAACCTGCAATAGCTTTTCAATAGAGACCAGCTTGCAAGTTTGATTGAGCGCCTCTCAAAAGGCCGTACTTATCAAAATGACATGGATGACGTTAATCACAATCCATTGACGCAAGAAATCAGGAATTCCCGCAATCTGGCGGATTTCAAACTTCCTGTTCTGGAACCATACAACGGCAGGACTGATTCTACCGTGCACCTGATGCGCTACAAACGGCATATGGAAGTTCAATCAGCGTCGCAAACGTCATGGATAAATATTTCCCTCTCTTCTTGAACGATATAGCTGCTATGTGTATTCGGCAGCTTGAATATGAATCGATCAACAACTGGAACTTGTTGGTCGCTCACTTTATTGAGCAATTTCAGGTCCACATAGGTCGAACCAAGAACATAATGTCGCTTACTACAATCAAGCAGAGACCCATAGAAACTCTGTGCTCATATCTAGAAAGGTTTAACATTGCAACAACATCGGTTGATCGACCTGAACCATCGATGGTACTGATGGCAGTAGTATCCGATGTCCTAGATAACTCGGAATTCAAAAAAAAAATTAACCGAGATCCACCGCGAAACCTAGGTGAATTCTACCTTGAAGCAGATAGATTTCTGCGTGAAGAGTATGCAACTTCCGAGAAGAACGTTTTCGAAGTCAACATGCATAAAGATGGAGGACCGTCTGACTTTGGAGAAGGCAAGGGAAAATCCACTATCAAGAACGATCCTAATGCTCAACCCTGGAGAGGGCCCAGATATTAAAAGTACACTGAACTCGGTGCTTCATTATTTTACATCTACATGGACACAAACAACGCTGTCTCCTACCTGAAGCCTCCCAGGAGGGAGCCATCACAAAGAGAACGTGATTCTAGAAAACATTGCATATTCCATGATATGGACGGTCATGACACAAATGAATGCAGGCATCTACGCGATTTGATTAAGGAACGGGTTAGAAGTGGAGAGCTACCCGAGTATGTGAAACAACCAACATCGCCTGCATTCGCGCTGCCACCACCTACTCCCCGGAGAGTGAATGAACCTGGATCGAGCTCTCGTGGGCTCATCATCAACTGATCTGGATGAGATCAGTCTGGATTTTCTGCATTTCTTAGGATTTAAGATATGTTTTTTCTTTCTTTAGGTTTTCCGATTGGTTAAATCGGAGTACACACGTATAGGGTTAGGAGTTAGCCCTAAAGCGTGTTA
This sequence comes from Allium sativum, assembly GCA_030737875.1. Classification (NCBI taxonomy): domain Eukaryota; kingdom Viridiplantae; phylum Streptophyta; class Magnoliopsida; order Asparagales; family Amaryllidaceae; genus Allium; species Allium sativum. The sequence continues at coordinate 192,791,072 of CM060910.1, read as the reverse complement.
TGGACTCGATGACAAACCAATCATGATTTGCTTTGGTTTTGTACTTTGAATTGAATAAGGATGGACTTTCCGAGCATGGATTATGTTTGGAAATTTTAAGTATCTTGTCAGGTTGTGACAGGATTCTCAATCTCACTTAAAGTATAACTAATATTTATCTCAAAACCCAAGGTACGGATTGTGCCTGGGGAAGGACTGTCTTGTCAGGATTTGGCAAGTATAGCTCTATCTCGGTATGTGTATGGATTGTACTCCACTGAATTTCTAAGTATGGATTATACTTGGGAACGACGAATAGTCTTGTTAAGATTTGGCAAAGGAACTCAATAAAACTCGAATATGGCTTATGCTCAGTTTGAACTTCCTAGTATGGCTTATGCCTGGAAGGTTAGGTCCCTCGCCAGGTTTTGGCAGGACGATTCGATCATCCCTCGAGTATGGTTTGTGCTCAATCGGACGCCCAAGCATGGTTTATGCTCGAAAGTGTAATTAGTTTTGTCAGGTTTTGACATCCCTATTTGCTTTCTTTTCTTAGCAGGTATTGTTTATACTTGCAGCTGGTAGGCCGGCGTGGCCTTTGATTTCGTGGATTATCAAGAACACATCTTCTTTCAGTTAGCAAGATATGTTCCGGAGGGCAAAATGTTGACATGCTTTTTGGTTAAAGTAGTCACATGTGAAATCTCTGGTTAACAATACGCTCAAGTATTGGGAACATCATCAGAAGACAGGGAGCAATTTGGTTGAAGTCGCATTGCAAACATAGAAAGGCCTGAAAGTCCTAGAAGATGACCTCTTTTGGGTCTGAAAACATCAATTATGAAGCTATGCTTAAAACTCTTGTAGCCTTCTGAATTAGCTTTAACTAGAGCTTTCGCTTGGCTAAAACGGACTTACAGTTTGGAAGTTACGCATGTTTCCGTGAACGCATGCAGAACCAGAACAATTTGAATTTTGGCACTGGCACCACCCCGGATCGAATCGAAAACCCCAGATCGGATCAATGGCATCGGGTCGGATCGGACCCAATCCGATCCTGCATCTTGATGGGTGGCTTGGCATGAACTTGGCACACCACTTCTTGGCATAAGCGACCGGTTTGGGTCAGATGGGGATGGAGGACCCAACTCGCCTTATTCAACACCGAAGTGCAGCACATCTTTGAAGTGAAGACACCAGTTTGGATCGGTGGTAGGAAGACCCGATCCGACCTTCCTAGAGAATTCTTGCACACTATAGTTTGACCTATTCCTATGGCATAACTTCCTCCTATTAACCCGGATCAAGTTCCACACGGCATACCACGACGTAGAGAGGTTTTCTCCTCGTTTTTCACTAAATTTCGTGATTCTTGGGATGTGTGCCACGTGGCATCTGAACCAAAACCTTCCTACAGCTGTAAATACACCACTTGAAGGCAAATGAAGAGATCTTTTGACCATTCTTCCACACGGCATCCACCATTACAAAGTGCAAATATTTTGCACCTTCCAACAGCCAAACTCTTCTCTTTTCTACACAATTAACACATGGAATGCATGTATAAACTCTTGTCCTTTCACTAAACACACGGATTGTGTATCTACATGTAACTAATTCTTGTAATCTATTAGTATAACAATCAGATTATAAAGTGGACGTAGGCTACATCTACAATCGAGCCACTATAAAAATCTCGTGTGGCTCCTGTTATTGACTGTTTTCTGCATTCTGGAATCTGTGATTGGTTATTGTGAGTACTTCACGCTAAATTTGGGTGTTAGTACCAACTTTCGGTCTAACAAATAGAAAAACGTTCCAAGTCTAGCTGATAGCATCACGAAGCACACACATATGTACCCAGATCCGCTTTTTGGGGTAACCCATTTTAGCTACCAATAGAGCCCTTCGGAAGAGATGAATCAAAGCTTTTAATGCTTACCTTCGAGGTTTAAGGAAAGCGAGTCATGGTTGGCATAACACGAAAGGCAACAAATCCAGGCCCAAAGCCTCTAAGCATCAAAGGCTAAGCATGGGACAAATGTTCAGAAAGGCCAAAAGCTCCTGCATGACCATCTCTTTCATATCCAACTAAAATTTACCTTCGTTAAGGACCTCAGAACCATCCATATGAATTTACTCCAAAAGTAGAAAAGTCGAGGAGAAGCCCATCAAAAGTTCAAATTTCAAAAAAGTGCCCATGAACCCAACCATGCCATAGAAAGCACTAATTCGAAGATAGTTGTTATTATAAGCCAGGAACCTGCATACATCTATGCCTCTCACAACTATCCAAACCGAAGCTTAAGGAGCTAATTCTAAAAATACTAATGAGTAAAGAGGGCCAATGTGAAGAAAGCCTTTGCTTGACCCTCAAAAAACCCTCCGAAGTGGTGATTGGTCGAAATCACCAAAGACGAAGAGAGGCCAACCCGTTGCTAGAAGAACACCTAAGTCTACCATTTATGTTCTGTTGGGATCATTCTGTTTCTGCTAAGTAATTGGAAAACACTTATTTTAGTATACTATTATTGGTGTAGAGAAAAGTATTTGAGAAGCATAACCTATTCTGTTTATCATGCTTATTCAATTTAGCTTGTTCATACTTGTTATATGATATCGTTATCTCTCATCTAGTTTATATGCCTATCATGACACTTTTACTTATTTATACGCTAAAAGTAACTGGACTCACCAGACTTTATGTCTGACCCGTTTTGTTTCCTTTTCTCCCTCTTCCTCCCCCCAGGTTCTCAGGGTGGGAACACTTAGGCTTGATTAGGACTCTATCTTCTACTTTTGCTTGGATTTAGATTTGCTTCGATGTATCGCTTTGACTTCTTATCTATTTGTTTATGTCTACTTATGGGGACTATGGCTTTTTTCTCTATATTCTTATGGTTTTAGTACAAGGCAAATACTTTAATTTGATGCAATTGGTTTTCAGTATTTCGGACTTATGTTGTAACTAGATTTTTGGACCATGATGTTTTCTACTGAAAAATAAAATTTTAAATTTTTGCTATTAATTTTTATCTGTCTTCTGAAATTTTGTGTCTGTTTACCTATAGCGCTTCAAGGAACTTAATGCATTCTGATAAAGAGTGACATTAATGGATGTGGGGTATCAAATTTGGTATTAGAGCTGAAGGTTGCAAGATTAGATAAAAGTTTTGAAAATTGTTTTAAAAAAGGTTTCAGAAAAAGTATTTTCAAAGGAAAGTCTATTTTTGAAAAACATATTCCCCAAAGCCATACAAAATATCTTTTGATTCTCTGTTTGAATTTTGTTTTCTTTTCTTTTCAGCATGTCCGGGGAACCGAATATTTTCAAGGGTATTCAGATACCGGCTTGGTTCCGTAGATATCCTGAGGTTACAGCACCTACCAAAGGCCAAGAAAACGCCCCTTCCCCAACTTCATCCGCTGTTCCTCCTCCTCCGCATGGGGATAATTTCTCTAAGATATGCAAGGACTTCTATGATATGGGAAGAAAATCATTCCGTGCAACTGAAAGCTTTGTGTAAGAACAGAATTTGCTTAAAGAGACGGAGGATTTGTTTGAGATTTTCGAGGTTGAGGACTGTAGGAAGATTCAGTTGGCCGCATGGCAGCTGAAGAATGAGGCTTCATTCTGGTGGGAAGTGACGCAAGCAGTGCATCTAGTAGAGACTTGGGATGATTTTCGATAGAGATTCAAGACGAAGTTTCTCTCTCCGAAAGAAGTGAGTATGTAGATGGAAAACTTTCTAGCACTTAAGCAAGGGAGTTTATTCGTTAAAGAGTATATCAATAAATTCAATAAGTTGGGAAGGTTTGGTTTGGAACTACTGAATACCCTGCACAAGAAAGATTTGAGGTTTGCAAGAGGATTAAATCAGACCCTTCAAGCATTGGCGTTATATCACATTCCGATGGGGGCTACTTTTGAGAATCTGGTTGATATGACACTGATGCACAAAGATGGTAAAGATGAGAAAAAGGAGGCTAAGACTGAAGAGACACAAAACAAGAAAGTATGGCCCAAGAAAGATCAACAAAAGAAAGATGGAAAGAACGGCAAGGCTAAGAAGAAATGTCATGGTTGTGGAGGCTTGGGTCATGTGATCATGGATTGCAGAAAAAAGAAGATTTCTTGTTTCAACTGCGGTGAAACCGGACATTATAGTAGGGAATGCCCGAAGAAGAAAGGATAGGTGCAAAGGGCAGGATCTTCTGGAGGGAAAACGCATGCACTCAAGGCTAGCAGACCAGACATATTCAAGAAGGTTTCCGTTGTAGGTTTGATTTCTCTTTTGATCACCCAGTTACGACTCTTTTTGATTCTGGCGCTTCTCATTTTTTTATATCTAATTCTATGGTTGAGTCTCTACACCTTAATACTAGTGCTTCCGATCCCGTTATTGTCTCAAACCCCATGGGGGCATGGCTTATCTGTCTATGATTTGTCGGGGTTTGAGGATATCTATGTTGGGCATCGAGTTGGAGTGCGATGCACATGCGCTTGGTTTTATGGGCTACGGTTTGATTCTATGGATAGATTGGCTATCCATGTATGGTGCCATTCTAGGCTGTGAAAGGAGGGTCGTTAGACTTTCGACTTGCCATGGGAAGACTCTAGAGATTTCCTGTGACCCAAGGGAGTCTGTTATGCTTAGTTTCCTAGAGTCACTAGATGCTTATGTCGATGATTTGCGATTTGTACCTGTAGTCTGTGAGTTTCCAGATGTTTTTGATGAGGTTAGGGGCTTACCTCCGAGATGCGAGATTGATTTCTAGATATATTTTGTGGATAATGCAAAGCCAATCGCATTTCCCGCCACATGGCTCCTAGGGAAAGGAGGGAACTTGGCAAGCAAGTAGGGGAGCTACTTGAGAAGGGTTTATTGGACAAGCATATCAGAATGGGGTTCTCCAGTCGAATTTGCAAATAAGACGGATGGCTTGCTTCGCTTATGTGTGGATTACAGGGAGTTGAATAAGCTCACCAAGAAGACTAGGCTCCCAATTCCGAGGATAGATGGTCTATTTGACCAGCTTGTTGCTGCATCTGGTTGGACTTGGCCACGTGTAACACCCCGTGTATTCTATAACAGTGAGATTCACAAATTAAAGTATAATTAATTTCAAATCAAATAATTAAGGGAAACGGGTTACGCCCTTGCATTCGCCTCGAAATTCTGCTTGAAATAGAGTCCGAGTTTACGCAAAACGGATAACGTGTGAAGAAGATATCTTTAATTTAAATATCGCAGCAAAACATGAAAAAAAAAGAATGGGAAACGAATAATGTTTAGCATTGTTCTAGGGTTTGTAAGCAAAAGACTTAGTAGCTCATTTGGTTGGAACACATGACTTGCATACAAGAGGTACAGAGTTCGATCCCCGCCAGCGCCCTATTTTTGTTTTAGGGGAATGGCTTAAAATAGCCTAGTGTGAACGCAGTTCAAAAAGTGGTTTAGTGTGAAAATGGGTAATTGGGAAGATAGAGAAAAAAATGAATATATATATAATATATATATACATATACGCATATATATATATATATATATATATATATATATATATATATATATATATATGACGTGTACGCATCATGTATACGTTGTGCATTTTTGGTTGTCAAGGATGGTTTTTTTTTTGGCCTTCTCCAATTTTTAATTATGACAAATTAAAGGTAAGAAAATATTTATTCATATATAAATAAATATTTATATATGGGTAGTTAATACGGTAAAGGGGAAAATGTATCTATTAAATACGTATTTACGTTTGAATTGGTGAACATTTAATACGCTGAGTCATTTCTGACTCATCGCTGAGTCAATGCTGAGTCATTTCTGACTCATGGCTGAGTCAATAGGATAACTCTATCCTGACTGAACGGTTATGGTCATTTCTAGGATTAATCAAACGGCCTAAATTAATCCTAAAATTCTATATATACAACTCAAACCTAACCTAAACTCACACAAAAAAATAAGAATGAGGCCATCATGCTGCTGAGGAACGACTAGGAGTAGCCACCAATTTGAGAGAAGATTAGGAGGCAAATTCTAAAGCATAAAGCAACTTAAACAAATCAAATCAACGCCTACGTCAAAAAGGAGTCGCATCTCCAAATTCCTGAATTGGAGAATTCGCCACACGATTGTAAGTAGAGTATTATTTTGGTATGAATAAATAACTGTGTTGGTTTGTACACTTGATTTGTGGTGATAAGTAATTCATATTTGTGCGTTATTATGATTCTTATCGATTTGGAATATTGTATAACGATTGGATATTCGCAAAGTATGTTATTCATTATAAAAACTACATGTTTGCGGTAGTTTTATGCAAGTATACGTTTGGATATTCGCAAAGTATGTTATTCATTATAAAAACTACATGTTTGCGGTAGTTTTATGCAAATATACGTTTGGATATTCGCAAAGTTTGTAATTCATGTTGAAGCTACATGTATGTAGTTCTTTAATTAAAATTCATGCAAGTTTGTGGTTTTGCTACTATGCCATCATAATGTATATTTTTGTACAAAAATCATTTTGTGTGTAATTGGAACAAATTTGGGTTATTATAATTCATATGAAATTATGTTGAAAAATTTGGCATCATGATCTATGTATAAGACCATACTTTTGTATTAGAAACAAAAGTAAGCCTCTTTGCGAACTTACGAATATGACTAGGTTATGTTTGATATTTTGCATAATTGAAAAACATGTTAGGTCTATATTGTTAACAAGAATTATATGATGACATATGTTGTACATAGCTAGGTTAGATTTAAAATCCCATTTGCAAGTTTGCATGACTAAAGTAAAAATCATGATTTCATGTTTAGAAATATTTATGCCATAGGTATATGTGTGCCATGGTTATGTGAATAGATTTAAAATCATGATTAAGTTGGAATAATTCTAGTTGAACTATACTTTTGTATTAGTAACAAAAGTAAGCACCTTTGTAAACATGTAGTAATCTTATGAACATGATTTGCTTATGTTTGACATTATGCCTAAATAAAAATATAGGTTTATGTTGTAGTTAAGACTATGTGTCAATGATGATATCCAATTTAGATTCTTAACTTAACTACAAGTTTACATGCTTTGATTCATGTCACTTATGCTTTATGACCAAAGTATACGTTACTACTATGAAAGTACACCAGTTTCTATTTTGTAGTTCCAACGTTATGTTGCAAGTTCATGCGTTCACATTCCCTTTTTTGTGTATGTAATCACGCTTTAAGCCTCCCCTTTTTCACGTGGCTAAATTGGGCTTAAAAAGGCTAAGCCCAACATATATATATATATATATATATATAATAAACGAGCGTATTAGACGGGGAAAAATAGCGTTGGGCCAAAGTAATTAATGAATGAAAAACATAAAGCAAAGGGGCCCAAATTCAAGTATGGGTTGGGCCCATGATTGGTGTAAACCTTTACACCATTAGCTTAAACTGGTTTTTAATAATGGGCCGCAAATATTTACATATAAGAAAATAAAGAAGAAAGACAAAATATGTAAATGTAGAAAATACGATGTGTTTAACCCGAGGTTGGATTGAGTTGTGATGTAAACCTGCCCGGAACCGCCCGGCTGTCCAGTAGTCACAACAATACCTATCCAATGTGGGTGGTTAAACATGGAGCCCAATAAGGACCCGAGGTTAGACTGAGTTGTGGCGTAAGACTGCCCGGAACCAACCGGCAACAGGCAGCCACAACAATACCTGTCTAATGTAAGAGGTCAAATCGACGGCGGTGGTGCAGCAGTGTAGGTTCTAACGGGGTGCGGGCGTGCACACACTCCGGCACAGAAAAATAAGGCACTAGGCACCAGTAGCATACCTGTGCATTCTAGGATTGTGTCGGGTCGCCACCATGGGACTTGATACACCCCATGGTGGGACCAGCACAGGTAACTACAACATCGGGGGCCGTAAGACACATGTAACTATGCGAGTAGGAGCCGATCATCGTAAAATGGATCACTTCACCCTGGTTATGGGGTGCCTATTGGGAACTAGTTTATATGGGTACAGAGATTAATATGGGGTACGATAGTATATTCGACCCTAGACAACTTAACCAAGTTTATAGTGCTTTCCCCATTTCTAGTTTATACTTATCATACCCAGTTCTTTATTCATAGACAGAGTAGTCCTCGACTTACTCAGGCTTTATGTCTGACTCTACTTTTCTTCCGTTTCCCCCCCCCCCCCAGGTCCACAGGGAGGGAATACTGCAGCTTGACCAGCCTTCATATCCAGCTTGAAGAGAAAGAATGTATTGCTTGGACCTTTTCGTTTGAACTACGGCTTTGGACAACAACTATGGGACTTTTGCAGTTTATTTATGTTTTCTTTATGCTTCTTTAAAATAATGTAATCAAGACAGTTATGAAGGTGTTATGTTTTTTTTTGAAAGGATGTAAGACAATCATGGTGATGTTGTTGTACCACGTATTTACTTTTATGAAATAAAAGTTGCTGCTTTTCTGCTGTTCACAAATATGTGTTCTTATATCTGTCTTGTATATCTGTGACTTATACTTATAAACCTCCACCAAAATTAGGGCATTCCCTTTGAGAGTGACCCTAACGGAGGTGGGGTGTTTCACTTGGTATCAGAGCATAGGTTTACCAGATAAGATAAAAAGTTTTGAAAATTTATTTTCAAAAAAAGAAATTTAAAGAAGCATTTTTAAAAGATAAAATATTATTTTTATTTTAAAAAGGCAAAGTCCCCCCCAAAGCCATAGGTACTATCTCTTATCCTTCGTTTTGAATCTATCCTTTCTGTTTCAGCATGTCTGGAGACCTTACTCCCCACCTGCTGAGGCTTTCACTTCTCCTCCTCCACGTGAACCATCAAGCGGAAGAGTCCCAGAGTAGGAAGACGAATAATAGTCAAACAAGAAAGGATCGAACAGTAATAATAAGAAACGAGAAAAAAGGAAATGCAATTTTTGTGGTACAGAAGGGCACATAGCCAAGGATTGTAGAAAAAGGAAAGAAATCAAGGAGAATGTTTTCATTGTGGGGAGACTGGACACATCAGCAAACACTGCTCTGAGAAGCAGACCGGACCTTCTGGCGGTACATCGTTAACTTATTCTAGATGCTTTGTTTTATCCTATTTCTCTCCTCGATCCTATCTTGAGAACCATAGGTAGAATCTTTTTGGATGTAAACATGTAGTTGAAACATGTTATGGATGATGGTTGCAAGTGGTTGCAAGTGATTGCTAGTGGTTGCTCGTGGTTGCATATACACACACAATCTAGGTTTTAGATCGGCTCAGTCACTTCATATTGCATATGCATATATGTTTGCATTCGTATATGGTTGAACTTTAATGTGTTATCATATGGATGTTGCATTTGTATGAATGATTGTGCACTCATGTAGAATCATGAATAGGAAAATTTGCATACATAATGGATTCATGGCACTTACATAATTCGCATTAAGGAGGTCAACTGAATCAGTAGACCGCCTGATTTTGCATTAGATAAGTACATGTACACACACACACTTCGCATATGATCATGAAGCATTAGAAGTCTTTTAAGGACAATGGATGCTCGTGTTTGATGGATGAGTAGATGGATGATTGGATGTTAGGATATACATTCCTCCTAACTTGAAGATTTCGGGGACGAAATCCTTTTAAGTGGGGGAGAATGTAACACCCCGTGTATTCTATATCAGTGAGATTCACAAATTAAAGTATAATTAATTTCAAATCAAAGAATTAAGGGAAACGGGTTACGCCATTGCATTCGCCTCGAAATTCTGCTTGAAATAGAGTCCGAGTTTACGCAAAACGGATAACGTGTGAAGAAGATATCTTTAATTTAAATATCGCAGTAAAACATGAAAAAAAAAGAATGGGAAACGAATAATGTTTAGCATTGTTCTAGGGTTTGTAAGCAAAAGACTTAGTAGCTCATTTGGTTGGAACACATGACTTGCATACAAGAGGTACAGAGTTCGATCCCCGCTAGCGCCCTATTTTTGTTTTAGGGGAATGGCTTAAAATAGCCTAGTGTGAACGCAGTTCAAAAAGTGGTTTAGTGTGAAAATGGGTAATTGGGAAGATAGAGAAAAAAATGAATATATATATATATAATATATATACATATACGCATATATATATATATATATATATATATGACGTGTACGCATCATGTAGCGTACGTTGTGCATTTTTGGTTGTCAAGGATGGTTTTTTTTTTTTTGGCCTTCTCCAATTTTTAATTATGACAAATTAAAGGTAAGAAAATATTTATTCATATATAAATAAATATTCATATATGGGTAGTTAATACGGTAAAGGGGAAAATGTATCTATTAAATACGTATTTACGTTTGAATTGGTGAACATTTAATACGCTGAGTCATTTCTGACTCATCGCTGAGTCAATGCTGAGTCATTTCTGACTCATGGCTGAGTCAATAGGATAACTTTATCCTGACTGAACGGTTATGGTCATTTCTAGGATTAATCAAACGGCCTAAATTAATCCTAAAATTCTATATATACAACTCAAACCTAACCTAAACTCACACAAAAAAATAAGAATGAGGCCATCATGCTGCTGAGGAACGACTAGGAGTAGCCACCAATTTGAGAGAAGATTAGGAGGCAAATTCTAAAGCATAAAGCTACTTAAACAAATCAAATCAACGCCTACGTCAAAAAGGAGTCGCATCTCCAAATTCCTGAATTGGAGAATTCGCCACACGATTGTAAGTAGAGTATTATTTTGGTATGAATAAATAACTGTGTTGGTTTGTACACTTGATTTGTGGTGATAAGTAATTCATATTTGTGCGTTACTATGATTCTTATCGATTTGGAATATTGTATAACGATTGGATATTCGCAAAGTATGTTATTCATTATAAAAACTACATGTTTGCGGTAGTTTTATGCAAGTATACGTTTGGATATTCGCAAAGTATGTTATTCATTATAAAAACTACATGTTTGCGGTAGTTTTATGCAAATATACGTTTGGATATTCGCAAAGTTTGTAATTCATGTTGAAGCTACATGTATGTAGTTCTTTAATTAAAATTCATGCAAGTTTGTGGTTTTGCTACTGTGCCATCATAATGTATATTTTTGTACAAAAATCATTTTGTGTGTAATTGGAACAAATTTGGGTTATTATAATTCATATGAAATTATGTTGAAAAATTTGGCATCATGATCTATGTATAAGACCATACTTTTGTATTAGAAACAAAAGTAAGCCTCTTTGCGAACTTACGAATACGACTAGGCTATGTTTGATATTTTGCATAATTGAAAAACATGTTAGGTCTATATTGTTAACAAAAATTATATGATGACATATGTTGTACATAGCTAGGTTAGATTTAAAATCCCATTTGCAAGTTTGGATGACTAAAGTAAAAATCATGATTTCATGTTTAGAAATATTTATGCCATAGGTATATGTGTGCCATGGTTATGTGAATAGATTTAAAATCATGATTAAGTTGGAATAATTCTAGTTGAACTATACTTTTGTATTAGTAACAAAAGTAAGCACCTTTGTAAACATGTAGTAATCTTATGAACATGATTTGCTTATGTTTGACATTATGCCTAAATAAAAATATAGGTTTATGTTGTAGTTAAGACTATGTGTCAATGATGATATCCAATTTAGATTCTTAACTTAACTACAAGTTTACATGCTTTGATTCATGTCACTTATGCTTTATGACCAAAGTATACGTTACTACTATGAAAGTACACCAGTTTCTATTTTGTAGTTCCAACGTTATGTTGCAAGTTCATGCGTTCACATTCCCCTTTTTGTGTATGTAATCACGCTTTAAGCCTCCCCTTTTTTACGTGGCTAAATTGGGCTTAAAAAGGCTAAGCCCAACATATATATATATATATATAATAATAATAATAATAATAATAATAATAAACGAGCGTATTAGACGGGGAAAAATAGCGTTGGGCCAAAGTAATTAATGAATGAAAAACATAAAGCAAAGGGGCCCAAATTCAAGTATGGGTTGGGCCCATGATTGGTGTAAACCTTTACACCATTAGCTTAAACTGGTTTTTAATAATGGGCCGCAAATATTTACATATAAGAAAATAAAGAAGAAAGACAAAATATGTAAATGTAGAAAATACGATGTGTTTAACCCGAGGTTGGATTGAGTTGTGATGTAAACCTGCCCGGAACCGCCCGGCTGTCCAGTAGTCACAACAATACCTATCCAATGTGGGTGGTTAAACATGGAGCCCAATAAGGACCCGAGGTTAGACTGAGTTGTGGCGTATGACTACCTGGAACCAACCGGCAACAGGCAGCCACAACAATACCTGTCTAATGTAAGAGGTCAACTCGACGGCGGTGGTGCAGCAGTGTAGGTTCTAACGGGGTGCGGGCGTGCACACACTCCGGCGCAGAAAAATAAGGCACTGGGCACCAGTAGCATACCTGTGCATTCTAGGATTGTGTCGGGTCGCCACCATGGGACTTGATACACCCCATGGTGGGACCAGCACAGGTAACTACAACATCGGGGGCCGTAAGACACATGTAACTATGCGAGTAGGAGCCGATCATCGTAAAATGGATCACTTCACCCTGGTTATGGGGTGCCTATTGGGAACTAGTTTATATGGGTACAGAGATTAATATGGGGTACGATAGTATATTCGACCCTAGACAACTTAACCAAGTTTATAGTGCTTTCCCCATTTCTAGTTTATACTTATCATACCCAGTTCTTTATTCATAGACAGAGTAGTCCTCGACTTACTCAGGCTTTATGTCTGACTCTACTTTTCTTTCGTCTTCTTTTCTTCCGTTCCCCCCCAGGTCCACAGGGAGGGAATACTGCAGCTTGACCAGCCTTCATATCCAGCTTGAAGAGAAAGAATGTATTGCTTGGACCTTTTCGTTTGAACTACGGCTTTGGACAACAACTATGGGACTTTTGCAGTTTATTTATGTTTTCTTTATGCTCCTTTAAAATAATGTAATCAAGACAGTTATGAAGGTGTTATGTTTTTTTTGAAAGGATGTAAGACAATCATGGTGATGTTGTTGTACCACGTATTTACTTTTATGAAATAAAAGTTGCTGCTTTTCTGCTGTTCACAAATATGTGTTCTTATATCTGTCTTGTATATCTGTGACTTATACTTATAAACCTCCACCAAAATTAGGGCATTTCCTTTGAGAGTGACCCTAACGGAGGTGGGGTGTTTCACCACGGGGTTTCATCAGTTGAAGGTAGCCGAAGACAGTATATATAAGACCGCTTTCAGGACTCCGGTTGGTTTCTTCGAGTGGTTAGTCATGCCTTTTGGTTTGACGAATGCACCCACGTATTTTGGATCCGATGAGTTGGGTGTTCCGGGAGTTTCTGAATAAGTTCGTTGTGGTTTTTTTGGATGACATTTTGATCTTCTCAAAGATGAAGAAGAGCATTCCAAACATTTAGGAGAAGTTTTGACGACTCTCAGAGCACACCAGCTTAAGCGAATTATCCAAGTGCCACTTTTGGAGAAAGGAGGTGAGATTTTTAGGGCATGTGGTCTCCAAGGAAGGGATAGCAATGGATCCCGCAAAAGTAATTGCAGTTCAATATTGGAAAGTTCCAAAGAATGCAGTGGAGGTGAGGAGTTTTCTTGGTTTAGCGGGCTACTGTAGGAAGTTTATTAAGGATTTCCAAAGGATATCAGCCCCACTCACCAGACTGACGAAGAAAAATCTGAACTTTGCTTGGAGTATTGATTATGAGGATGCTTTTCAGCGATTAAAAAGGGCTCTGACAATGGCCCTAGTTTTGACATTGCTTGATGGGAGAAAGGTGTTTGTTAAACGGCCTTTTGGTCCGGTTCCCAAAAGTGCACAAGACACGCTCGAATCAACATACCGCGTGATATTACAGCCCAGAGGCATCGCCAATATCATCCGAGGTCCAGTACCAGAAGACTTGAGTCTGGCCACTAGCAGGATGTCGCATCCCTCGAACACAACCTCCATCAGTATCCGTCTACATCCAAGCCGAAGGCGAGCCGTCAAGTGGGTCCGGGCCGTGAACCCGAGCTTCAGGCCACCAAAACAGTTGCACCCATAACCATCACACCTCCCATAAAGACGATCTTCGCACCCAGCGGGTACGAAATTCCCGCACCAATGCCTGGGTTCGAAATTTCGAAATTTCCGCACCACCGGGTATGAAATTTCCGCACCCAGCGGGTGCGAAATTTCTGCACCCATGCCTGGGTTCGAAATTTCGAACCCAGCGGGTGCAAAATTTCGCACCCGTGCCCGGGTTCGAAATTTCGAGGTATGCAGGTGGCAGGTTTGAAATTCTACTAGTGGTCCCCTATTTCTACCTACTCCTACCTAATCTTGCCTACCCCCACTCCTATAAATAGCCCATGGCCTCACATTTCAAAGGTGTTGGATTTTCTTCACTTGAGACCTCCCTATAGCTCCATGAGCCCCATTAATGGCATCTCCTATTTGAGTAAGAAGGAGAATTAAATGTTCTTTTCCCCAAATACCTAGCATACGGCAATTATGAAGGTGAATGTAATGAGCATGGATCTGCCTTGTAATTCTTGAATGATTAATAAAAGTCCAACATCCTTCCAAAGTGGACGTAGGCCTAATCCGCGTCTGAACCAATATAAATTTTCATGTAATTTACCGCTTTCTCTTACTTAGTCTTGCGACCGAATTAATTATTCCTAGTAATATGAATCTTTACTCTTTACGACATTTTTTGCCGTCAACATTTGGTGCTTTCACTGAGAATTGAACTCAAGATTAGCGTCTTTCTTCCACATTATCATCTCGACTTAGACGAGCTTAGGGTTCCTTGCTCAACCTGTTATCGAGTCCGCTTACGATGGTAAAGAAGTCAAAGAACGCAATGGTCGGCTCTTCTGCCGCAGCCGAGGCCGGTACATCCCAACAACCTCAATCGGTGGATATCCAGGCCACTAATGAAACCATCCCTCCTATTGTGGACCACAAAGTGCCTGTTACACAAGTTCAAATCCGCATGCTTAATGAAAGATACGAGAACACCGCGGTCGAGCTTAACCAAACATTAAGGAATAACATCGACCTTATGCGGCAACTTCAAGAAAGTCAACGCGTCGTCGCTCGACTTCAACTACCTCGGAACAATGCTCGACCCCGACCAACTGCCCGGAAACTTCCTCTTTCGAGTCAAGGGGCCCACACCAATGGAGGAGGTTCAGCCTCATCAACAACGTCACCGCTCGTACCAATGCACTCGATAACGGTAACGGTCATGCCAATGGCAATGGGAACGACAATGGCGACCGAACTACAGTCACATATTGCGATGGGGTACAGTACGGAGACCGCCCTCGCTTGATTATCAACGACGGACCAGATCCTACAAACCAACCTCTTCCTCGACACAACCCGAGGGTCGCTAATCAGGGTGATGAGCCCTCTATTCCAACGGCCCGTGCTCCTCCAGAACAAGATCCTCATCACCTCGCTCCACCTAACCATCCACACCAAGACCCAATCATAGATGTCAAGGACATGAAGGAAGACGATCCGGACATCCATCCTAAAAGACGCCCTCGCAACAGAACTCTAGAACCTCGCCAAAACCCATGGGTCCCCATGGCGGATCCCCATCCAGCCTACCTCCCGACATGGTCTGAAGGATCATGAGGGAAATGAGAGGAAAGGCGCATGATTCATGGGAAGCGCACGTTAGGCGCAACCCCTTCACAAGAAGGGTGAGCGAAGCAGAATGGCCGCAATGCTTCAGCATGCCACGGATGCCACTCTACGACGTCACCACTGATCCCTGTGCCTTCCTAAATCGATATGAATGGAAAATGGACTCGAGCCGGGGCAACGATCCGGTCAAATGCAAATGCTTTCCAGTCTTCTTATCAGGAACCGCTCTACTATGGTTCTCTCGCCTCCCACTTGATTCCATTGACAACTTCGTCTAGGTAGCGACATAGTTGGTTAGACAATTCAGTATGCATTTTCCAACTCCAAAGAATGCCCTCACCTTGCCCAATTTATACTAAGGACCCGCCGAGTCCCTCAAAAGTTATCTCTCCCGGTGCAGTGTCGCCCTCACCGAGGTCGAGGACCCAGATCCTCGCACCGTCCTCTTCCAACAAGCGAAAGGCGTACTTCCCACTTCTAAATTTGTGTCATGGATTCATCGTTAGCAGCCAAAGATCCTCAACACTTTCTATGAGAAGGCGAGGCAGTACATATGTCAAGAAGAAGCGAGATGAAACCGACTCTCCAGGGCCGGTCTTCCCAACAATCCACACGCGAATACCATAAATGACAGCGTCAAAGAGAAATAGATAGCGAAGCTCTTCGATAAGGACAAGGGGGCAGGTCCCTAAAAACAAAGGCCGAATAATGGTAGGCAAGGCATCCGCGACAACGGCCAGGTTCCTACGAAACTCCAGAAAACCGGCTCTCACCGGGCATACAAGACCCCGTTGAGTGAAGACTTGGAAACAACCTATTTGGAAACATGCAACACGCTTCAATACAAGAAGCCATACAACAGGGAATCAACTAATCATGAGAAGAATACTGGCAAGTACTATCGATACCATGACATGTACGGGCATAATACCAATAATTGCCGTCAATTCAAAGACGTAATCGAAAGGCTTATCCGCGAGTAGCGCCTTGAACAGTACGTCCAAAAAGCATCACGACTCCCACCGGCATCAAACAAAATTCCGGCAAAACCTAACGCTCACCCCATTTGCCACAATTGACGTTGGTACCTCTCACCTGTCCCAATCAGCAAAGGACCTGCTGGAAACGGATCTCCTTCCACTTGCGGCCCCCGAAGCTCCTGCAACTCAAGCACCGATTCACACGCTTAATAAGAAATATGAAAATGTAGCTTCCGCGCTAGGCATTGAACATTAACATCAACCTTATGCGCCAACTTAAAGAAAGTCAATACATTGTCATTCTGCTTTAGCTTGCCCAGAACCGCACTTGCCGAGGGTGTGAAATTCGCACCCAGCAGATGCGAAATTTTCGCACCCAGCAGGTGCGAAAATTTCCGCACCCAGTAGGCGCGAAATTTCTGCACCCAGCAGGCGCGAAAATTTCCGCACCCAGCAGGCGCGAAAATTCCACACCCAGTAGGCGCGAAATTTCCGCACCTAGCAGGCGCGGAAATTTCCGCACCCAACAGGTGGGAAAATTTCCGCACCCAGTCGGTGCGAAATTTCCACACCCAGCAGGTGCGAAAAATTCCGCACCCAGCAAGTGCGAAAATTTCCATACCCAGCAGGTGCGAAAATTTCCGCATCCAGCAGGTGCGAAATTTCGCACCCAGAGCACCTGCTCGCGGCACGCCGCATCGTAAATTTCTTCTTTCGATGTTAAGGGCCCACGTCGAGGAAGAAGGTTCGGCCTCATTAAAAACATTGTCGTCCGCTCCAACACTCGTGTGGCGATAACAACAACAACAGAAATAAGATGATGATCGAACCAACATCACTTACGACCAAGGGACACAGTAATAAAATGGGTCTGAGTAACCAACCTTTTACGCAGAATAGCCCAACTTTCGCCACTCACAACCAGAGCCCCACTCTTCCAGCAGCTCGTTGGGCCAGAGTACTTCCGGACCAAGGTGCCTACCAGCTCGCCCAACCTCGACAGCCAGAACGTCCATGACATAGAAGAGAGCGAGCTAGATGTGTTCCATAGAAGATGTCGACGGATTGGAACTCCCAAAATTCATCAAAAATAATGGGTTCCATTAGAGAATCCCTCTTCGGCATATCTCCTGGACGTGGTCTGTGTAATCGTAAGAAATACACGAAGAAGCGCCAACCACTCAAGAGGAACCCGCTCGAGGCGTAATCCCTTCACAAGGATCGTACACAAAGTTGAGCGGCCTCGACACTTCAACACACCACATGTGGCATTCCATGAAGGCACGACTGACCTCTAATCTCGGCAATGTCAGAGTCACCACCAGAAATGGAATGCATCATCCCGGCCTTCTCCGGCTTTGACACTCAAGCCTCCTCTAGGCGTACTCAAACTGCTATGAGTCCATACTTATCGCCAACGCTTATAACATCCAACTAGGCCCAAGTTCACTTCAACTGACTTCCACAACATCATGCAATCGAAGTTGGAGACTCATGGATTGCCAAAGACCTTATGTCAAGAAGGTGCGCTAGGCTCCAAAGTCCTGGACTAGATCACGGCCTCTATAATGCGGTAGGAGCCCAACCTATGATTGTCGCCGACACGATCCGTGGGATCATGAGGAAATTACGGGGGCATGCCCATGACGTCGCGAAAGCAGTACGAGGCGTAACCATTCACTTCGGCTAGCCATAATACCAAATTGCGCTAGCGCTTCGACATGCCAACGCCCCCCCCCATACTTAAAGAAGCCATGATTCACGAAGCTTCGTTAGCTGCCACAAATGGCACGTGGGTTCATTACACATCGCCAATGCCATAAAGTGCAAGTGCTTCCCCCATCCTTATCCAATACGACTCTATCCGGGTTCTCTCGACTTCCACCTTGAACTATCTCAACTCTCGACTAACTCGCCAAAAGATTGGTCGTGCAATCCAGGTTGCACATTGCTATGCCCAGAGACATCCTCTCAGCCTCGAACAGTTACCAAGGCACCCATGAAAACTCTCAAAGGCTATCTCGCAAGATTCCACATTGCCTTGGTTGAAGTCGAGAAACCTACTCCTCGAATCGCACTCATCCAGCTCGCAAATGACATACTACCTGATTCCGAACTTAGAGCATGGACCAGTCAGAAGCAATCAAAGATTCAGGAGATCTTCTGCACGAATGTCTGCTACCTCCTATGTCGAAATCTAGCCCACAAGAATCACGCTCCTACCCTCAACATCCTTCCTCGTGACGACATACAAAGCTCCAACAACTCTAATTCTATCACTCTGCGCAATCTTGCTTGCGCCGACAACGTCAAAGGTAGTCGCAGCAGTGGATGGAATCGTCTTCGACTCTTATCTTTCCACAGCTATACTGCTCCTAGCGACACCTCCGAGAAAATCTATCTCGCAACCTGCAACTCTTAACCACACAAAAGGCCAAGACTTGAAAGCCCGACGAGCGCACCAAGGGACTCTATAGGATATCGTCGGTTCTACAACATCCGCGGGTGCAACATGAACATATTTCGCCACTTGCAGAATGACATCGAGGAACTTATCCACAGGGGAACTCTGAGCCACTCAACGCTCATCAAAGACTCCCACTGTATGGAATCTTCGAGCCACTCGACGCTCATCGAGGATTCCCATTATGTGGGGTCTTCAAGCCACTCGATGCTCATCAGGGATTCACACTATATGGGATTTCCGAGCTACTCAACGCTCATCAAAGATTCCAACTAAACAGGACCTCGACTCCGACAACTAATCCCTCAAGAGTGTCCCTTCGGCTCGTCAGGACAACAGCTTCCATGACGTAGTTGACTCTAGGTGATCATCGGAGATGTCAATTTGCAACTCCTTCCTACCTGTTCCTCCCTCAGTATACAGCAACTTCAGGGCACGACCAGAAGCTTAACCAAAGGCCCGCTCAAGTGCACATCGGCGACCTCATCTTCAAACGGGTCTTTCCTCCACCTGCAGGCCTCGCCCGTCGTTTGGAAGGCTCATACTCATACAACGGGAGCTTAGCGATGGAACTTTCAAATTCTCCTCCATGGATGGAGCCTAACTCCCAAGGGCATGGAATAATGAACATCTTCGCCTCTACTCTACATAACTTAGTGTACAACTGTTCATGCCTTCCCACGATGTTTTGTTTTCCCGCAATTCGAGGCATTGTAAAGGCCACTACTACCAGAGTTATCTGTAGTAATGATGTTCAGTTCTATATCACACTTCCTTGTTTACTCCGTGCATGACGTGTTTGAGTAATTCTGACAACCAGCTTGCGTGCAAACATGCGATCGCCGTGTCGGTACCCCGAGCACGGGAGTTTATGCCGCCATCAGAACCTCGATCCAACATCGAGGCTAAACAACACTGGCTACGTCCCGCACTCCGAGCATGGGATCTGGCAATGCTACTCGAGTCGCCGGCCCGTGGCGCGACCGAGTATAAATAACCAATAACTCGACCTCGGCCCCATGCAGAAACTGGGATTAAATCGTTCCACGTCCAAGTCTAGGCGTCTTGGCACCGCCACTTAATGGCCAACTAAGAGTGATGAAAGTCTCTCTTCGCCGGTTACGGGTGCCAGTCGAATCTTGGCGCAACACCAAGACCGACCTTAAATCGTTTCTCTCCGAAGCCCTGAAGGCTTAGGTGCAGCTCATGGCCACGATCGAACCCTACGGGCTGATGATCGGAGCTTTTTTACGTCGGTGAATAAACAACGCTTGGTGGCTCGCCCCAACCCGATGAACGACGGGAGAGCACCATACGGATTGCACAACGCGGCGTCATAGCCTTCGCTACACTTGGGATTAACCCCGGGCAACCCAAACACAGCAGACACTCAGCCTTGCTTCACAAACTATGGGTTTCCTGAGATGAAGGAAACTTACTAGAAGCTTGCGCTCTATCACACCCTTCCGGAATAATTGACCCGAAGCATTGTATACAATCACATCCCTCTGGAATAATTGACCTAGAGCGTGGTACACAATCGCTTTTTTGTTAGGTGTAACGATAAGTATGCTTATGCAAGTACGAGACGCCTGAAAACATAAGAAGAACATCCAAACACTTAAAACAAATTGCGGTCTTTACTAATTCATATTTCATTTTCACACACACACATTAAACAGACTACATGTCTAACATCTTTTCTCTCTGATGATAGGGTGTACATGAATACCACACAATGTCTTTAGGAACCAAAAGCGAGGACCACACTCGAATAGGCTATCGGTCTGCCTCACCAAAAGCATCTATAATTCCTTTAACAATTATTGATGCTACTCATCCTTCTCTTGTCTTTTCCTTTTTCTGTACAGATTCAACACTTGACAGGTCACCACCAGCGATGGTCCTGTTCCTTCCAGAATTGCTTTCTCCTCCTCTACTCTTCACAAGAGTAACAGATTCATAAGACATCAATAAGCTCCTCCCGCCATTATCCTCACCGCTTGTAATTATCGTAACATCCCAGAGAGCGATACATGGCAACGGCCTAAGGATGATGTCAAAGGCGAGGACCAATGCAGCCTGGGTTTTCTCCCCAAGTCTTCTTGGTGCCCGACTCTGCTCTCTTCTCAGCATCTTCGGCGGTCTTCTAATCAGCTAGCTCCCTGGCCTGGAGTCGCATAATTGCATCAGCTTCAAGTTTGCTAAGGGTCCCCTCGCCCTTTTTTGCTGGGCATCATCGATGGTTTTCCTTTTTCCTAGCCTACTCGGAGGCCCTCTCCTTCACCGCCTCAATATAGGCCTACTTCTTCTCCACGACAATAGCGTATTTCTCCTCGGCATCCTGCCTAGCCTTTGCCCACGCATCTTGTATGGCAGCCTCGTCCTATCCCTCTTCCCCTCTGGCTACTCAGACTTTGCCACCAGTCGGGTTTCCTGGTCTTCCACTATAGCTTGCATTGTTGGCAAACTTACATTAGCTATGTCCTTCACACGAGCGTTTCGGCCAACCAAAACTTCTCCTCCTCCAAAGAGACTCATATAAATGTGGGATTCCGAGGCTACGGGATCTTCTACTTCTCCACATTAGTCTCACTATAGCTCCAACCGATACTAGAATGCTTGAGGAAGCACAGCGGCAAAGCCTGGTGTTGCCTCCGCTCCAAGGTGGGCTGCCCTGCGAAAGAGGCAACTATTGGACTCCTGAAGGGTCATCGCTCGCATCTTCTTCAATTGGCAAGTACTAGAACCCGGGGGTAGTCCCCCACCTATCCTTTTGCCTGCTTACTCATCGCACGACCTGAGGAAGATCCCTACCAGCTCCCATGCTGGCATTTCCATCACCATAACCTTCGGAACAACCATTCTAAAGAGGAACATGCACCTCGCCACGAGGATGATCCAGACCCAAAAGCTCGGGTTTCGGAAGCTTCTAACCTCCCGTCAATAATAGGTAGGCCGTGCATAGAGGCCCGAACTGAAAGACAGGGGGAGCTACATAATCACTAGTTCCCCGTGGAACATGGAAATTTAGACAAGTTCTCATTATGCAAAATAAAAAATTCATATCTAGATGCAATTTCTGTAGTTTCCATGGCCGGCTCATCGGGTTACCAAAGTCTCTATGCCTTGCCAGCAAGCTCATACTTAAATGAAATGTGAAGTTGACTCACACCCCTCGATGCAACGGCTTCCTACCTACAAGAGCATCGGAATGTGGTGACGACACCTAGTTTTAACAAATATGGCAGTGATTCCCGGTAACCATCAACACCATTCTCAGGTTGGAAAAGGGTTGCAACATAATTGGGATGGAAGTAATGACTCTACCGCATATTTACATCTTATATGCATATCCGAGTAGTCAGCCCGAATAAGCCCAATCTCCATAATCATTCGCCAACCAGTTGTGTTACGTTCAACTTCAATTACCAAACAGACATAAAACATTGAGCAACGATCCGAACTTGCTAGCTCGTCCCTGACGTCGAGCGAAATCTAGCGGATACCTGGGCTTGGGGGCAGCCCTCTACCGATTACCGCACTAGCCTGGCCATAACAGGACCCAATCAGATACCTTTCGATCCCTGCTCAGGCATCATCTTCACAATATCCCTTGGAGCCACCATCTTGAGAGCGCCTTCACCTCGCAACGAAGGCAATCTAGAAGCAGAGTCCAGGCCCTGGAGGCTTTTTAGGCTTTCCTTCAGCACCCAGACTCCACAAGAAGTAGACATTCTGGAACATGATGGAAACCTTTAGCCTCAACGACTAACGCAACGGCCATCACCAACCGCCAACGCAATGCCTGAGTCAAAATGCAACTGCATCGTGGTTGGGTTATTGATCGGATCCCAGGACTAACAGCTCAACTGTGTGCTGACATCTTCCATATGCATTCGAGCCGACAATCCAAGCAAGTCCATTCCTTGAGGACCACGTCGCAAGACCAAAACTCACTGATCACTGTCTGCTCATCGGGCACCATGCGAATGTTTAATTTCACTAGCCTAAGCTTGGAGCTAAGACCAAGTCATCAGAATGCGAAGTTATGCGTCGTCCTCCCACGCACTTACTAGATTATCATGTCCCTCAAATCAACTTTGACCTCTTGATAAACCAGAAGGGTTCATTAAGTATCTGGGATACAAAGCCCAATCCCGTATTCACGTAGGCTTGGCGACCTTTATCCAAATTCCTAATTCTGTTCCCTAAGATTCCCCGCTCCACGTTCGAAGTACAAAAGAAATTTTTTGGTATCCTCCATGCCTCAAGCTGATTTTCTGTCCGGAGAAGAGAAGAAATGAAGCAACTACTATCAAAGGATCAACACACCCCAAACAGATGTTCCGAGATCAGAATTCAGGATCGTACACCAAGCTACGATCATATTTTGAAGCTCTAACTACCAACTCAATCACTACTCGGCGACCTCTTGTGTGCTCACCAAGTGCTCAATCATCAAAGTTCATGCGCCCAACATTTGGATCGACCTTACCTCAAAGGAAAACCCATATGAATACATTCCATGACATAGGACAAGTATTGCCCTAACAAGGGCATTCGTGTATATGAGTTGTCGAAACTTTGATCGATTGAACTAGCCCGGAACATTGAACGACCTTGGGTTCACAAATCCAAGTGATTTAGCCAATCCTCAAACATTTCGAAAGTTAAAATTGTGCAATTGCAAGCCCAGGACATACAATTCACCTTCATGTTACCTATTCCAACTCAGATCGCATCACACAAAACCACATGCAAACTCGTGGTTGCATGCGCGATTGCGACCCGATAATAGACCGTTTGCACTTCGATGCAACCAGGGGTCAGCCGCTAACATTTATGGTCTTTAATCCACAGGAACTAAACGCCTTGGACAAGTTCCAACCCAAACCACAAGACTCAAGCGAGGCAAAGCTCTTAGCCATGTTGAATCCTAAGCTCATACCAGCATATTCCAACAAGGCGTCCCAACAGCTCCAAAGTAGTGCGCTCTCGGCATACAACTCAAAAGGAAGGTCATAACCAATCGATAAGCACCGCATGGAGATGTTTGCACCCATACTAGACTCATCTCACTTTAAAGCACGTCTGGTTAACACAAAACATACTTTGAGGGGGCAAATGTTAACCAGACTTTTGGTCTGGTTCCCAAAAGTGCACAAGACACACTCGACTCAACATATCGCGTGATATTACAGCCCATAGGCGTTGCCAATATCATCCGGAGTCCAGTACCAGAAGAGTCGAGTCTGGCCACTAGCAGGATGTCGCATCTCTCGAACGCAACCTCCATCAGTATCCGTCCGCGTCTGAGCCGAAGGCGAGCCGTGCTCCGAGCCGAAGGCAAGCCGTCAAGCGGGTCCAGGCCATGAACCCAAGCTTCAGGCCACCAAAACACCTGCACCCATAACCATCGCACCTCCCATAAAGATGATCTTCGCACCCAGCGGGTGCGAAATTTCTGCGCCCAGCGGGTGCAAATTCCCGTGCCAAGCGGGTACGAAATTCCCGCGCCCAGCTGGTGCGAAATTCCTGTACCCATGTCTGGGTTCGAAATTTCAAACCCAGCGGGTGCCAATTTCCACACCCATGCCTGGGTTCGAAATTTCGAACCCAGCGGGCGCAAAATTTCGCACCTATGCCCGGGTTAGAAATTTCGAGGTATGCAGGTGGCGGGTTCGAAATCCTGCTAGTAGTCCCCTATTTCTACCTACTCCTTCCTAATCCTACCTACCCCCACTACTATAATAGCCCATGGCCTCACACTTCAAAGGGGTTGGATTTTCTTCACTTGAGACCTCCCTAGAGCTCCATGAGACCTATTAATGGCATCTCCTATTTGAGGAAGAAGGAGAATTAAATGTTCTTTTTCCCAAATACCTACCATATGGCAATTATGAAAGTGAATGTAATGAGCATGGCTCTACCTTGTAATTCTTGAATGATTAATAAAAGTTCAACATCCTTCCAAAGTGGACGTAGGCCTAATCAACGGTCGAACCACTATAAATTCTCGTGTCATTTACCGCTTTCTCTAACTTAGTCTTACGACTGAATTAACTATTCCTAGTAATAGGAATCTTTAGTGTTTACGACATTTTTTACCGTTAACAATGTTCACAGTGTATACTGATGCATGTGGTACAGGGCTTGGTGTCATTTTGATGCATGAGGGGAGGATAGTATGCTATGTAAGTGGATAGTTTAAGGTTCATGAGAAGAACTACCGCACTCACGATTTGGAATTGGCTGTTAGTGTTTGCACTTAAGTCTTGGCGGCGTTATTTACTTGAGGAGAGGTTCGAGTTATACACGCCCATAAATATCTCAAGTGTATGTTCTCGCAGAAGGACCTCAATTTGAGACAGCAGAGATGGATGGAGTTCCTAGGTTCCTACGACTTTGTGATTGCTTATACACCTGGCAAGGGTAATGTAGTGGTGGACGCATTGAGTAAGCAGAGAATGACCCTGAGTCCTCTATTCATAGAGAGGCGGAACTTGGAGTACATAACAACCTTTGATTTTAGGCCATCTACAGATCTTACACCTGGTTTGTTGGCATCCTTAGAGGTGTGAACTACTCTAATGGATTAGATAGGATCTTCACAGCGAGAGGACCCACAGATAGTAGGCATCTTGGACCGGCTCAGTAGAGGGAGACTTCTAGTCACCTTAGTAGATATTCAATGGATGATAAGGGGTGTTTGTGACGAGATGGAAGGCTTTGTGTTCTTGGGAGTTTGTGGAAGACAATCCTTGAGGAAGCCCATCGTTCTAGGATGACTATCCATCCAGGCGGTGATAAGATGTATAGAGATATGCAGAGGGTTTTCTTTTGGGCTGGGATGAAGAAAGATGTAGCGGAGTTTGTCTCACGATATTTGTTTTGCCAGCTGGTTAAAGCTGAGTAGAGGAAGCCTGGTGGTTTTCTTCATCCTTTGCAGGTCCAATAGTGGAAGTGGGAGAGCATCTCTATGGATTTCATCGATGGTTTGCCTATATCGAGGAAGGACAATACCGGCATCTAGGTTATACCGGGCCGGCTTACTAAGAGCGCTCATTTTATTCCTGTTAAGAGCAAGAGAGCAGCAACATGTTTGGCATCAGTTTATCTTCATGAGATAGTCCGTCTACATGGAGTACCTTCTAGCATAGTTAGTGATCTTGATCCCATCTTCACTAGTGAGTTCTGGAAGAGCCTACAACAGGCATTAGGTACACAGTTATGTTTGAGCACTGCATATCATCCTCAGACCGATGGACAGACTGAGAGGGTGAATAGAGTTCTTGAGGATCTTTAATGGCTGTGTATTCTAGACTTTGAAGGGACTTGGGAGGAACATCTTCCATTTGTTGAGTTTGCCTACAACAACAGTTATCAGGTTAGTATTGGCATGGCACCCTTCGAGGCACTGTACGGATGACCTTGTAGATCACAGACTTGTTGGTGGGAGTCTGAGGATAGGGTTCTACTTGGACCTGAGATGATTAGAGAAACTTCAGAAAATATTGGTCTCATCCACATAAGTGTAACAACCCGAATTCCGAAAGACCGATTTTTTTAAAATTCTAATCTATCGAAACTCGTGTTGGTTTGCTCTGGTATCCTGCAGAAAAGACAGAGACATAAAATTTGTCAGAGCTTAGAAAATATCTCACAGCGGAATGGATAAAATATAATGTAATCAAAATATATCCTTACCGTAGTAATAATACTGCCTAACCAGTATCCAAAGCTATCATGTCTCTGCCACAATTCTAGCCTATGAGTATGTGATGAGGAGGGGGTCAAAACACAAGTTCTAGTGGCTAGATTTAAATTATACATATAAGATAATCCAACATATACCGTTCAATCACATTTTCTCATTTATTAGGTTACTTGGGTTAACAGCACTCAAGGCTTACAAACACGTCGTGCCCATTTACTTTCCAGTGGATTAACCTAAAACAATATATATGTAGCTACCCCCAATATTAAGGTACACCCCATGGTACACCGCTTGCACGGTCTCCACCGTAATACCACCGAAATATACGCAGTCCCTCATCCTACGCCGGAGTGATGTACGGTTCTCTATATAACAATGTTACGTTCCGCATATATCTATAAATTCTATGCTACGTAAGCGTACGGACTATCATCTTCGATCAAATCAGATTCCATACCGGAGTAACGCCCTCAAGTCTACGATACACCACCCAAAGAAGACATACGTGTATCTAGACTTTCCCACGTACGTATCGTCAATTGTAACTCGATGCCTTAACCGCACGTCCTCTAATGTGCATCGAGTTCTGTGGCAAGGCAATACAAGAAACACAGAACTCGTTGGGGAGCTTTTCCATATTTGTATAGGCCCGCCTTTAAGAGCCTCAAAATACAGATATTCCTAGGGTCTATTTTCATGGTGGCTATGGCCCCACCTCAGCCCCTCCCTCAACTAGTAAAGGCTACAAGAGCTAAGCGACATGCCCCTAACAACAAACAATCTAAACATCCAGTTCGAGTCTCTCATCAACCACCGTACCTCGATAGTGAAAGGTGAATGGTCTATTGGGTTTAGCTCTAGTCTTTTCGCATCCCACTGGCTGCCGATGATGGGAATCTGACGATATAATATCCTTATTGGTCGTGACCCTCTGCCTCCCTATTAAGGCGACCGCTAAATCACTCTATTGTCACCTCGTCATAGCATTTTGACTGCAAAGTTACTTTTGCAGTCAAGGCCCACCCACCTGGTAGTTACGCGCAGACCCAACCTCTGAGAGCACAACCTAAACATCTGCCACCACACAGAGGACTACCAGGAGCACCTTACATACCTCAGGAAGCCGCGTGCTTCCTCTTCCAGTCCTTCGGAGTCGACAGAATAATCAGATGAACGTGCTCTCATCTCGTGCCTTATGACACCACGATGATCTACCCTGTTGGGTTAATCACCCTCAAACTTGTGGACTAGTCCAAGTGCCTTAATTTAATATGTTATTAGACCCTATGTCTAAACATTCTTTTATGCGCCTGCTTTACCTTATTGGGTTTGCATTTAACTTGGTTATCATCTTAACTTTTTATTCATGTTACCAAGTTCTTTCTAGTCCCTAATATTTCTAAGGAATGGGCCTTCCCTCGCTTATTAATTTCAATCATATAACTTAACCCATTTAAGTTTACTAATAAGCCCACAACGTGTTATTATATATATTGTGATCCAACGTCTGTAATCCACCATCCTTTATATTCTTGTTTGATTCAAGGTTACAATAACTTGTTCTACTTAATGCGTAATTAAGTATATCTCAATTTACATGCATTCTGTCTAACATGCCAATTATCAATTATGATTAAATGAAAATTATTTCATTTCATAAGTTTGCCTCACTCTTTCCTATTTGATCATAATTCCATCTTACATTGTCACTACAACTTATCGTTGTTTACTTGTTAACTTAGTTCTCTTAACTAAGGTTCACTGATAAGTCTCCTTCCATTTATTATAACCTATGTTATAATTTCCTCTTGTCACTAGGACAAACCTTAACACGTTATTCTTATCAGCATATTTCAGACTTCCATTACTTAATTTATAATTAATTACAACTTCTTACATTTCATAAACTTTCCCCCTTTTCTCTACTTATTACAAACAACTGGTGTCAGGCTTCCCCGTTTACTGATTACTTAATTTACAATTAAATGCCACTTATCTCATTTCACCAGTTATCTCATTTCCTTACTAGTTTATTGTAACCAAAGTTATAATCTTCACTTGTCCCTAGGACAAGCCACCTATTATGTAACATTCTCATTAATGTAATTAATTTATAATAGGTTATTATCGTTCCCTTTTCATTCCTTTCCCTTTTTCTGTTGTAATTATATTTCATTCAATTCCATTCACTCCCATTAATTACATTTAAAGCCATTTATCAATCTTTCCATTTACATATATTTAAATTTATGTTTATGCACTAGATCTCTCACATTAAGCCTACACTTGTGGATGCTGAATTTGCCGGGCAGTTCCGGGTAGACTTCTTCCACAAGTTGACTTAACCTCGTGTCTTAGCACCGTTACATGTTTTATTTATGCAATTAGACCCCTCACATTAGATTTACCACCTGTGGATGCTGGATATGTCGAGCGATTCCGGGCAGACTTCTTCCATAAGTGTAATCTAACCTCGTGTCTAAAAGCGGTTACAATTTCTTATTTACTGTAAGACTTCTACATAATCAAGGCATGTCTATTCGTTCAAATTTCCATTGTAATTTATATTTTACATGTCATCATATTATGCCTATTTTATGTTATACGTTCTTTCTAACATATAATCAATTCTATTCCATTATGTACTCATTTAATCAGATAATTGTTCAAATTTAACAATACCAAATCACGTAATTTTTCTCAATTTCTACCGTTAATGGTCCAGGTACATAAATGTCACCAGTTAACATGGAATTGAAAGAACAATAATTACAACACATATTTTGGCAAATTTTCCAACATATTAATATCTTAGCATATTAATATTCCAAGATGTCATATTCGTCACTTCAATCCTTTTAGAATATGTTTAAACATTTCAACATATCATATTTAAACATGTCATAATAACATTTCAATACTTTTAATTATTCTAGCCAATTCACATTGTACAATAATGGGGAATGTTAAACGATAATATATCATTATCTAAAATGATATAACTTAAATCCGCTCACCTTGATATGCTGATCTAGAAAAGAATCTCTTTGGATTGGTTGCAAATGGAGAGCCATGAGTTTGTACAGTTGTTGTAGTTGAAAATGCCTTATTTTCTGAATTTGTCTTTGTTGACGATAAATTTTCTTTTTTTTCTTTAATCTTCATTTATGCAGTTCTCGAATATTATAATTAATAATTTCATTCAGAAATTAAGGGAGGAAGAAGAAGAGAATGAAGAAATAACAAATGAGAATGGAGAGCTATATGATCCTTTATATATAAAGCTTAAATTGATGCTAACCGTCTATTTTCCCTGATGAAATCTATTCTCTCCATGTCATATAGCTAATATGAAGTTGCCACGTCAACAATAATTTTGAATTGGACCAATAGAATAAAGCCAGCAAGACATGCATTGTAACTTCCTACCAATTAAATGTGTCAATTAGGCGCAAAAGTTTGAATTTCAAATGTTTGAATTGTTTTGGCGTAGAAATTTGATTTTTGAACTTTTGAATTTCTAGAATTTATTTAACTGTTATATTCACATATATTCTTCTTTTACGTATACAATTCTTCTAACATCTATTTTACGTATATATATATATATATATATATATATATATATATATACGCATAACTTTTGTTTCATTTTCAAAATTTGAACGGTATTGCACCACTATTTGATTATTTCTATATTCTATTATTTCAGCCTTATCTTGAATTTTATCTCTTGTATATATATATATATATATTCCTACACATATATACATATATATTCTCATATATATATACACATATATATATTCTTTATTTCTTTATATGT
Organism: Allium sativum; assembly: GCA_030737875.1. Lineage (NCBI taxonomy): Eukaryota > Viridiplantae > Streptophyta > Magnoliopsida > Asparagales > Amaryllidaceae > Allium > Allium sativum. The sequence goes on along the minus strand of CM060910.1, from coordinate 192,760,356 downwards.
GCGTTCTTATACTTACAAATTTTGAATTTGTATGCGTACACATATTTGTATGTTCAGTTGGCCCTCTCTAAAACAAAGGCAAAAATTATGTCGTCGCCGGGGTTCGAACCCCTCGGCCTCTATGTTGCATATCCAACGCCTTAACCAACTGGGCTATGATGTCTTTTGTTAATAAGTTTAGAGACAATGGTAGTCATTGTTCTCCTTCTTTTACCTTATTTTCATGTTTTGTTACAATACTTCATTTAAAGGTATCTCTTTCATCCTAAATCAGTTTTCGGTAATCCTTAGTCTAAATTGACCAGAAAATCACCACGAACGCAATGACGCTAATCCCTTGGCCAAATTCTAGAAGCACTTCATAATTTTCTTTTTCTTAAATGTTTATGTCTGTGCATATATATACATATATGCATTATTTTATTAAGTTACTCACATTTTATTATCTTAAAAATGCGGGGTGTTACATTTTCCCACCCGTAGGAAATTTCATCCCCGAAATTTGATAAGGGTAAAAATCAGTTAACCCCTCACATAATATACATCCATCATGTGTGCATCCAATTTTTGCAAGCATTATGCACTTGTGCGTAGTGAAATACAACATAATAATACACGTATGCCTAAGCGGTACCTCCTATGTGTACGCAAATTTTCAAAAATTCTTTAAAAATATGATGCTCACATCCTAAATATACTGGCAGTTCTACATGAATGCAATATTTTGAAAATCGTCTTTGCATCCAAATTTTCCCACACTCTTACCGAGCAAGAGCGTAGTTCATCCATTTTTTTGCATCCAAAACCCTACCAAGCAACTTTATTTCTCGAATTTCAGAAAAATCTATTTTTCTAAATTCAATTTCTTATGTTACAAAAAAGGTGGAAAATGGAAAACTTCACATCTTTCGTTTTTCTTTTAATTACCGTTTTCCATCCGTACTTGTATTTTATGAAACTATTCTATAAAGATCCCCTATTTTTCTATGCAAGCAAAGCCCACATAAGAAAATTTTCTCTATTACAGATTTTCTTTTTCATCTTATCTTGGAAAATTTTATTCTTATCCATCTTTTCTCATAATTTTTCCATTTTTCTTGAACTGTCATGTTTGTTGCTTTAATGAATTTGTTGTTTCCTTTTTAGTTGTACCATATCTCTTTTCTTAGCTTATTTGATCATCTGATCTAAGTTTAGTTTTCAAATAAGCCCTTAGTCTTTTAACTAAAACAGGAAAATAGACACCCTACACAGCTACTACTAAGGGCCAAGAATCTCGGGACTATGTCCCCCTCTGAAAAATTCAACCAACAGGATATAAATACTTACTTTCCCTCTAATGTCTACTAGCACCACTAGTACTAGCCATGTACCAACAATTATTTCAAGCAACACCCTAGGCTTTTCAATGCTTAAACATTCTATGGGAACTTACCATTATTCCCAAAATAATTCTTGCTATTTGCTTCATAGCCTCAAAACTTTTCCCGTCTTCCTTAGGCACTAATCCTTACCTACTCCATACTTTTAAAATATGGTTTGGCCTTTTCATTTCACTTTTTTTTTCAAAAGTTAAAAATTATCAAAACTTTATTTTCCTCATCAAAACTTACTTTTGCCAAACCATAAAACATGTCGTTTTTTATAAAAAATGTAAATCATTTTTTTTTTCAAATCACAAAACTGGAGTAGATAAGGACAACTATTTCTCAATCGGGTTTATAACTTGTTCTCACCTATAAGGTCGGTTCAATTACTTCTTACAAGGTTCAAACATCTACTCTATTTTTAATTTCTACAACTTATTTTGTCCACCCAACAAAATTTTTTCTTTTAAAACAATTTATCAAAAACGATTGTCAAAAGAATAGAGATTTCAAAACTTTTTTTTACTGAGAATTTTAACAAAATGCAATACTTTCTAAATTTTGCTTGCAAATCCTTTCATGCAATATAACAAGAAAACTAGCGAGCTATACATGCTCTATAATATGCACCTTTTACTGAGAGAATTTTATTTTAGACAAAATTTTCTTAAGAAATCATTACTTCCAAAATATATCCTATTTTACTTTAAAACCCAACATGTGTACTTTACATATTTAGAACTATAACTTTTAAGATTAAAACTTAAAAACACCATAAACCATTTTCCCAAAACTTTATAATTTCAAGTTCTTAAAAGTTAACAATGGGGTTAGACTCAAAGCGGGTTTCCAATTTTTCTAGGCTTTCCTAGACAATCCCACAAGGCCAATTCTCTCAACTATATATATATATATATATTCCCAATCCATTTTTTTTCTCTTTTTAACCTTTTCCAAATTATAAGGTTTTACCGCCAAACCCACTATCCCAAATACTAATCATATGGGATTCACCTTCCTTCCATATAAAATATATTGTACACTTTCCACCTAAATTTCCTAAGGGTCTCAAATTTCCATATTCATTCCTTTAGTGTGCAAAACAATCATCCCAATTCATACCATATTAGATTCTTTCTACTTAGTGGGTTCCTCTATGGATCTAGGTGTATATATATAAAATGTATTTATATTTTTAAAAATACAAATACGTTCACTCACTATTTATACAGGAATCCTAAAACTAAGCTCAGATACCAGATGTAACAACCTGAATTCCGACAGATCGATTTTTTTTTTTCAAAATTCTAATCTATTGAAATTAGTGTTGGTTTGCTCTGGTATCCTGCAGAAAAGACGGAGACATAAAATATGTCAGTGCTCAGAAAATACCTCACAGCGGAATGGATAAAATATAATGTAATCAAAATATAGCCTTACCGTAATAATAATACTGCCTAACCAGTATCCAAAGTTATCATGTCTCCGCCACAATTCTAACCTATGAGTATGTGATGAGGAGGGGGTCAGAACACAAGTTCTGGTGACTAGATTTAAATTATACACATTGGATAATCCTACATATACCATTCAATCACATTTTCTTATTTATTAGGTTACTTGGGTTAATAACACTCAAGGCTTACAAACATGTCGTACCCATTTACTTCCCAGTGGATTAACCTAAAACAGTATATATGTAGCTACCCCCAATATTAAGGTACACCCCATGGTACCCCTCTAGCACGGTCTCCACTATAATACCACTGAAATATACGCAGCCCCTCATCCTACACCGGAGTGATGTACGGATCTCTATATAACAATGTTACGTTCCACATATATTTATCAATTCTATGCTATATAAGCGTACGGATTGCTACCTTCGATCAAATCAGATTCCATACCAGAGTAGTGCCCTCAAGTCTACGATACACCACCCAAAGCAGACATGCATGTATCTAGACTTTCCCATGTATGTATCGTCAATTGTAGCTCGATGCCTTAAATGCACGTCCTCTAATGTGCACCGAGTTCCGTGGCAGGGCGATACAAGAAACACGGAACTCGTTCGGGAACTTTTCCATATTTGTATAGGTCCACCTTTAAGAGCCTCAAAATACAGATATTCCTAGGGTCTATTTTTCATGGTGGCTATGGCCCCACCTCAGCCCCTCCCTCAAATAGTAAAGACTACAAGAGCAAAGCGACATGCCCCTAACAACAAACAATCTAAACATCCAATTGGCGTCTCCCATCAACCATCGTACCTCAATAGTGAAAGGTGAATGGTCTATTGGATTTAGCTCTATTCTTTTCGCATCCCACTGGCTGTAGATGACGGGCATATGACGATCTACTATCCTTGTTGGTCGTAACCCTCTGCCTCCCCGTTAAGGCGACCGACGAATCACCCTATTGTCACCTCATCACAGCATTCTGACCGCAAAGTACTTTTGTAGTCAAGGCCCACCCACCTGGTAGTTACGCGCAGACCCAACCCCTGATAGCACAGCCTAAACATCTGCCACCACATAGAGGACTACCATGAGCACATTACGTACCTCAAGAAGCCGCATGCTTCCCCTTCCAGTCTTTTGGAGCCGACGGAATAATCGAATGAACTTGCGCTCCTCTCGTGCCTTATGACACCATGATGATCTACCGCATTGAGTTATTCACCCTCAAACGTGTGGACTGGTCCAAGAGCCTTACTTTAATATGTTACTATACCCAATGTCTAAACATTCCTTTATGCTCTTGCTTTACCTCATCGGGTTTCCATTTAACTTGGTTATCATCTTAACTTTTTATTCAGGTTACCAAGTACTTTCTAGCCCTTTATATTTCTAAGGAATGGGCCCCCTCGCTTATTAATTTCAGTCATATAACTTAACCCATTTAAGTTTATTAATAAGCCCAAAACATGTTATTCTCTAGATGTGATCCAAGGTCTGTAATCCACAATCCTTTATATTCTTGTTTGATTCAAGGTTACAGTAACATGTTCTACTTAATACGTAATTAAGTATATCTCAATTTAGATGTTTTCTACTAACATATCAATTTACATTTATGATTAAATATAACTTATTTCATTTCATAATTTTGCCTCACTCTTTCCAATTTAATCATAATTCCATCTTACATTGTCACCACAACTTATCGTTGTTTACTTATTAACTTAGTTCTCTTAACTAAGGTTCACTGATAAGTCTCCTTTCTATTAGTTATAACCTATGTTATAATTTCCTCTTATCCCTAGGACAAACCTTAACACGTTATTCTTATTAGCATATTTCAGACTTCCATTACTTAATTTATAATTAAGTACAACTTCTTACATTTCATAAACTTTCCCCCTTTTCTCTACTTATTACAAACAACTAGTTTCAGGCTTCCCCATTTACTGATTACTTAATTTACAATTAAGTGCCACTAATCTCATTTCACCAGTTATCTCATTTCCTTACTAGTTTATTATAACCTAAGTTATAATCTTCACTTGTCCCTAGGACAAGCCTACCTATTATATAACATTCTCATTAATGTAATTCATTTATAATAGGTTATTATCATTCCCTGTTCATTCCTTTCCCTTTTTCTGTTGTAATTATCTTTCATTCAATTCCATTCACTCCCATTAATTACAATTAATGTCGTTTATCTATCCCTCCATTTACATATATTTAAATATATGTTTATGCACTAAACCTCTCACATTAAGCCTACACTTTTGAATGTTGGATTTGTCGGGCAATTCTGGGAAGACTTCTTCCACAAGTTGACTTAACCTCGTGTCTTAGCATCGTCACATGTTTTTCTTTATGCACTTAGACCCCTCACATTAGATTTACCATTTGTGAATGCTGGATATGCCGGGAGGTTCCGGGCAGACTTCTTCCACAAGTGTAATCTAACCTCGGGTTTAAGCACGGTTACAGTTTGTTATTTATTGAAAATCTTCTATATAATCTAGGCATGTCTATTCTTTCTAATTTCCACAGTAATTTATATTTTACATGTCATCATATTATGCCTATTTTATGTCGTACGTTCTTTCTAACATATAATCAATTCTATTCCATCATGTAATCAATTAATCAGATAATTGTTCAAATTTAACAATAACTTGTGATTGCTAAATCATGTAATTTTCTCAATTTATACCGTTAATGGTCCAGGTACATAAATATCACAAGTTAACATGGAATTGGAACAACAGTAATTGCTACACATATTTTGGCAAATTTTCCAACATATTAATACCTTAGCATATTAATATTCCAACATGTCATATTCGTCACTTCAATCCTTTTAACATATGTTTAAACATTTCAACATATCATATTTAAACATGTCATAATAACATTTCAATACTTTTAATTATTCTAGCCAATTCACATTATACAATAATGGGGAATGTTACACGATAATATATCATTATCTAAAATGATATAACTTAAATCCACTCATCTTGATATGCCGATCTGGAAAAGAATCTCTTTGGATTGGTTGCAGATGGAGAGTCATCAGTTTGTACTGTTGTTGTAGTTGAAAACGCCTTATTTTCTAAATTTATCGTTGTTGGCGATAACTTTTTTCCTTAATCTTCATTTAGACAGCGCTCCAAAATTAAAATTAATAATTATATTCGTAAATTATATAGAGGAAGAAGAAGAGAGTGAATAAACAGTACACAAAATTTTACAAGATAGATGCAAACTGTCCATTTATGTGACACCCTACGTCCGTTAATGTCACTCACAAAAGGAATGAATTAAGTTTCGTGAAGTATTATAGGCAAACATACACAAAATATTACAAGATAGATATAATTAAGATAGCAGCGGAATTCAAATTTTTATTTCAAACACAAATCATACATTGTGGTCCAAAATACCATAAGTCAAAAAAACCGTTACAACAATATAATATCGATCTTTTACCATCAGAGTACATAAATACTTAAAAGAAAACATAATTCCCCAAATAAAAGAGACAAAGCCATAGTAGGGATAAGAACTTGAACCATACTTCCGAAGCAGCTCTAGCAAGATGATAAATGAGTCCTGACTAAGCCTGAGTGTTTCCTCCCTGAGAACCTTGAAGGGGGGACGGAAGAAAGAGGAGGAAACAGAAGGGTCAAACATGAAGTCTGGCGAGTCTAGTTACTTTTAGCAAGTAAAGAAATAAAAGTATCATGACAGGCATATAAAGTGGATTAGAGAGATCACAACATAAATGGTAGGTGTGACAAGGTAGACAGGATAAGGTGTATATGCTTCTCTAACGATTACTCTGCATTATTACTAGCATAAGTAGAATGAGATGATCCCTTCTTCTATAAGGTGGTAGACTTAGGCATACGTCCAAATGTACCCTAACTACTACCCTAATCGATCGACTCCTTACTCCATAGATACTCCGTGACAGCCCCACAGTAGGATGTATCACGTCTTAAAGTGGCAACCCCTCGCTGATATGCACAGCCCCATATCTACAGGTGTCACGGTCATCTTATCCCCTTTTGCTCGGTTCATGCACGCATATGGCCCGGTCGGCTTGCGCCGCCCGCACCGTCCTCCACGTTTGGATGTCTTACAATCATTCCAGCAAGCGTGCCCCTTCTCCAACCTAGTACGGAGTACATGTTTTGATACTACTCCGGGTTACCGGATGAAACAGAACCCACACAATATGATACAAGCTCTCCCCTTTGTCTTGTATCCCCCACTAGGTTTTGTTTGGCTATGTATACCACTGGGTGTCTATAATTACATAACCCTATTATTTCTACAAGTTATGTTTACCCTAAATTTGTGTCTTTAATTACATAATTTGATTATTCCAACCGGTCATGTATACCACTAGGTGTCTTTAATTACATAACCTTATCGGGTTAAGTTTGTGGGCCTATATGTAAATATTACCCACCCCCTTCAGATTTTCTTAACCCATCCATTATCCAATCAATTTTACTTAACCCTAACTTTAGTTCATGATCATACAATCCCTATGGATTAGATTTGGTTAAGTAGTCCAATTTATTACCATGTCCATTTATGGTTTATAATGGGATAGACCTCCCACATTAGGCCTACATCTTGTGGATGCTGGATATGCCGGTCGGGTCCATGCAATATTATTCCACAAGTTGGGCCTAACCTCGTGTCATAGCTCGATTCGTATTTGCACGCTTAGACCTCTCACATTAGGTTCAACATTAGTGGCTGCTGGATATGCCGATCGGGTCTGGGCAGAATTCTGCCACTAGTGCAACCTAACCTCGTGCCATAAGCGCCATTACAATTTCTAATTGTAATCCTAGGCATTCATTTTTATTAATCAATTAATTAAACATATTCCTTTATAGGTGTTAATGCCCATTTTACCCAATAATTTGAATTATATGTCTAATGATGTTTATATTCAAATTATGCCAATATTAACCTTTTTCCCCTGTTCAGCGCACTCACAAAATTGGTAGCATGCCTAGGCTAGATAATAGCCTAGTCATAAATGAAAAAAGGGAAAATAATAGGAATATACCCAAAGTGATTGTTTTAACATAACTTGGCATAAATATAAACTAGCATGGTGATAAGGTGGACATATGAGCATAAATCTGATGAGCTTGTTGCAATTACTAGTTCTAACATAACTATGATGTCATAGTGAGCATAATAAGATCTAAATTAACCATTTAGATGTCCAACTATTCAGATCTAACATAACAGGCACAAGATGATAATCTAGATCTGATTAACAAATTAAATGTCCACACAATTTAGATCCAATAGTTTAAAAGTAGATCTACATAATTAAGGTTTTAGATTCACATCATGGCATGTCATAGAAGTTACAATAGATCCATCTAGAAAGAGGTTTAGATCCAAATCCTAACCAATTCAGAATGTCATATAATCACAGTTTTCAATGGATCTGATATAATCTAGGCATATGAACAAATCCAAGTCATAGACATGCCATATTTACTTTTTAAATATTCAAATCTAAAAGCAACTAGGCACTCATAGAGTTTGGATAAGAAGATAGAACTAGAAAAGATTGGATCTTGAATCTCCAATTGATTTGCTTTAGTTGAAGAAGATAACGGATCTAGATCAGTTCAGATACCGGCAGAGTTTGGCCACCATGAATTCTCCATGAAGAAAACAAGAGAAATGACCATGTATATATGGATGCAAGACCCTCTGAAACCGACTTCCATGTCAGCCATAGGGGTGTCAACACCCCTGTGGTTGGGTCAACCCTGGTGTCGACACCCCTTAAGTGGGGTCGACCGCGGTGTCGACAACCCTCTAGAGGGGTTGTAACACCCTGAATTTTCTATGTTTATTAAGTAACGAATTAAAGAATACTTAATTTTAAAAGTTAGAACTAAGGGAAACGGGTTACGCCATTGCGTTTGTCTCAAAATTCTGCTTGAGATAGAGTCCGAGTTTGCATAAATCGGACTCCGTATGAAGAAGTTATGGAGTCCAGAAGATTTCATGTTAAATCAGAAATTAAATATAAATATATAAATAATAATTAAATATCCCAAACCAAGTTCAAAATTCGAAATTCAAGCAGAATAGGCTGAGCGGGAAAATTCCCGCTCAGGGGTCGACCCCCCCAGGGGGAGTCGACATAGGTGTCGACCCCCTATAGAGGAGTCGACATAGATGTCGACCCCCCCTGTAGGGGTCGACTCCTGCATTCTGATCCAAACAGTGACGATTTGTGACTTGTTGCTGAGTCACTAGGCCATAGGTGGCAGTTTCTGGATAGCTCTATCTTGTCTAGATGGTTCTGATTGCTTCTAGGTTGATCTAATGCCTCACAAAAGTCTAAACCTTTATAAAAGCAACCCCAACCCTAAATCACACTAAAATTCATTCCAAGAGTCGTCATGTTGTCCATGGTCAACTTAGAGTGGCCTCCATTCTTCCCTAATTAGAAAGCAAGTTAAATGCTACGAATCAAATCAAATCTAAATTAGAGAATCGATAGTCTACTTCAAGGGATAGCTATTCAGTTTCAGAATACAGATCCCAGAAAACAAGACTGTTCTCTTATTTGTAAGTTTAGTTATCTTTTAGATGTGAACAAATTAAAGTCATGATTTGTAATAAAGTGAAAAACTAGAACTGTGCCTAGTTGTATGATAATAGCGATGCTGATTCATGTCTATTCTTGTGACAATTCTATCATATATGCTTGTGAGACTATTGCGGTTTATTGAACCTATCATGTTGTATAGAATTTGGTGAATGAACCAATTATGTTGTATAGTAATTTGGGAATGAAAATATCATGTTGTATGTAAGTTTGGTGATTCGATCATGTTATGTTACATGAAAGTTTATAGGCTAATTCATGTCATATATGCCTAAATGTTTAGATCCACATGCCTCTATGTTAAATCTATGTTAACTTGATTCAACCCAAATGCAAGTTCACATCTACATGCCTAATTAAGCTTGTGTAGTTCTATGTAAACTCCTGTTTATATGCTTATGATTCATGTTGAGTGGATCTAAAATTGCAAGTTCATAATTAAATGTATATTGTTCTATGCCAAATTCATATGACATATGTTTAGTTGGATCCGTATTATGCTTGTTGGAATGTTACATGTTCCTTTCTTTTCCCTTTTGCTTATGATTTCGGCTAAATTGCGAAGCCTAACATTCTATGTGATTTATGTGAACGTATAACTAGGGTAACGTTGGGAAAAATAATAAATTACATATTATTGGCATGGTTTGGTAGCATAAATGGTATGATTTATATACCTAAAAATTATGAACATGATTTAGAGGGTAAATGGGGCATGACTTGAATGACAACAATTGATTGATAATTTACATATAAACATGAAGGATAAATATGTAAATTAAGCAAAAGATGAATATGCCTAACCCGAGCTTAGATTGAGTTATGGTGTAAGATTGCCCAGAACCGCCCGGCACATCCAGCAACCATAACAATATAGATCTAATGTGAGAGGTTAGCGCATTAAGCCCAAAAGAACCCGAGGTTAGAATGAGTTGCGATGTAAGACTGCCCGGAACCGATCGGCACATCCAGTGACCGCAACAATACCTGTCTAATATGAGAAATTGGGTCTTTAATGAATGAATTAAAGCTAAGACAGGAATGGTAGGGTTAAGTTAATTAAGGAAACACTTAACCAATACAACATGTTAACTAAACTGATGGGTGGGGTTAGGTTAATTTAAGAACACTTAACCATTTTAACTTGTTGATTAAGAAACCCTAGTAATGGGGACCCATTTCAGCAATAACTTACATAGATGTATCATGGTACCCTGAACTTGTCAGGGTGGGGCATGATTACTGGGCTGATTATAAGCGGTCAAAGCAACGGTGGGTGGTGCGTCAGTGTAGGTTCCGACGGAGTACGGGCGTGCTCGTACTCCAGAGTGGAAAAAGCAGACACTGGGCATCAGTAGTTATACACTGTGCATCTTGGATTGTGTCTGGTTGCCACCATAGAATTTGATACACCCCATGGTGGGACCAACACAGGTATCTACAATCAGGTGTGGCCGAATGACACAAGTGGTAAATGTATATGAGTATGAGCCGATCGATAAAAGGGATCACTTTGTTATGAACACGTGAGGCTGGTTGAAACAATAGTTAGTAGGTGCATAGAAACAGAAATGGATGCGATAGTATATTCTGTTTAAACTGCCTTATCTTGGTTTATGTTATCTTGTTATTCTGGTATTGTCCTATTTTCAGTTTATTCCTATCATGATCCTTTTTCTTGTTTACATGCTGAAAATCACTCGACTTACCAGACTTATGTCTGACCCATTTTTCTTTCATCCTCTTTTCTTACTTCCCCCCCCCCCCCCGGTCCGTAGGGAGGGAATACTCCAGCTTAGTTCAGACCTTTTGCAAGCTTGAAGAGAGTAGATGTATTGCTTGGACTCTCTCCTCTTGGGCTATGGCTTTGGATACACTCTTAATGGGGATTTATGCTAATTTATTGTTGTTTTCTGCTTCTTTATGTTTTAATCAAGACAGAGATTTTGTTGTATTGCTTTGGAAGTTGGTTTAAGACAGTTGTTGTAATGTTTTGACTGAACCATGTGTTTATGAAATAAATTTAGTTTTTCCGATGCTTATATGTATGTCTTGTAAATTATCTATATCTTTTACCTACAATGCTCCACCGAAGTTAAGGCATTCCCTTTGTGAGTGACCTTAATGGAGGTGGAGTGTTTCACTTGGTATCAGAGCAAAGGTTTACCATATCAGATAAAAGTTTTTGAAAACTAATTTTCAAAAAGAAGTTTAAAGAACCATTTTTCAAGAAAAAGTGTTGTTTTTATTTAAAAAGGCATAATCCCCAAAGCCATATGCACTATCTTTCTATTCTTTGTATTGAATCTTTCCTTTTTCGTTTCAGCATGTCTGGGATCTTAACCTTCCAAAGGGCGTGCCGGTACTTGGCTGGTTTAGAAGGTACCTAGAGGCTAGGGCTAATGTTGCAGGCCCAGCAGACGTTCCTCCTCCCCCAGCTGCAGCGATTCCTCCTCCGCGTGCAAAAGATTTCTCAAAGATATGTAGAGACTTTTGAGCCATGGGTGGAAAGAACATTAATGGAACTGAATCATTCGTGGAAGCAAGGAACTGCCTCAAAGAAACTGAGGATTTGTTTGTTATCTTCGAAGTGGACGATAGGCAGAAGATACAGTTGGCTGTATGGTTGCTTAACGAAGCTTCTTATAGGTGGGAAGTTACTAATGCTAAGAGACTAGTTGAAACTTGGGAGGACTTCAGAATGAGGTTTGAAATGAAATTCCTCTCACAAGATGAACAAAGCCTACAGATGGAGAAGTTCTTAGCTCTCAAATAGGGAAGTATGTCAGTCAAGGAATACGTCAACCAATTCAACCAGCTGGCTAGATTCGGACTGGAGTTAGTGAACACTACACATAAGAAGGCTCTCCGTTTTGTTAAAGGGTTTAATGAGCAACTGCACAATGTAGCTAAGTCCCATGTACCTATGGGTGCAACGTATGAGAGACTGGTGGACATGGCATTGTTACAAGAGGAAGACAAGGATGGCAAGAAAGAGACAAAGGTGGAAGTACCTCAAGATAAGAAAGTGGAAGGATCAAAGAACAAGAAGACAGATTCCAAGAAAGGCGGGAAGAACAACAAACCCCATGACAAGAGGAACTGTAATTTTTGTGGCATTCCTGGACATCTGATTAAGGACTGCAGAAAGAAGGAGAGGAAGATAGGTGGTTGTTTCCAGTGTGGCGAGACATGACATATGGCTAAGGACTGCCCAAGGAAGCAAAGGCAAGGGTAGAGAGATGGATCTACTTCTGGAGGGCAGGTTCATGCTCTCATAGCACCGCCGCAAGGACGAGATAGAAATATTTTTGTTGAGAGTTTTGCTTATCTTTTTGATCATCCTATTCGTACACCCTTTGATTCGGGCGCATCGCACTCTTTTACATCTACTGCTTTAGTTGATTCTCTGCACCTAGACACCAGTATAGTAGAGGATCCCTTGGTTGTTTCAAATCCAATTGGGGGTTCGGCTTATTTATCAATGATTTGTTTGTATTTGGAAATTTCTATACTAAGCATTGGGTTTAGATGTAATGCCTATGTTTTGGGCTTCACGGGCTATGGGTTGATTCTAGGCATGGATTAGTTATCCAGCAATGGTGTCGTCCTCGATTGTGAAAAGAGAGTGGTTAGACTCATGACTCGCCTCGGTAACACTCTCGAAATTTCTTGTAATCCCATGAACTCTGTTATGCTTAGCTATCTAGAATCTCTTGATGCGTCTGTTGAGAATTTGCAGTCTGTTAGAGCAGTCCGTGAATACTCGGATGTATTTGAAGAGGTGAAGTGCTTACCTCCGAAGCAAGAGATAGACTTTCGCATATATCTCGTTGATAATGCAAAACCCGTTGATTTACCCATTAGACACATGGCTCCAAGGGAGAGGAAAGAGCTCAGCAAGCAAGTTAAAGAGCTGCGAGAAAAGTGGTTTATAAGGCGGAGTATTTCTGAATGGAGTGCTCCAGTAGTATTCACAACCAAAGCAGATGGTTCACTTCGCCTATGCATTGATTATAGGGAGCTAAACAAGCTGACCAAGAAGAATAGGCACCCACTTCCAAGAATAGATGACTTATTCGATCAGCTTAAAGGTGCATCGGTTTTCTCCCAACTAGATCTAGCTACTAGGTTTCATCAACTAAGAGTGGCTGAAGATAGCATTGATAAGACCGCATTCAGAACCCCGGATGGTATCTTCTAATGGCTTGTCATGCCTTTCCGCTTGATAAACGCACTCGCTTATTTCGTTGAGTTGATGAGCAGGGTGTTCAGGGAATTCCTTAATAAGTCTGTGGTGGTCTTTGTGGACGACATTTTTATTTTCTCGAAGAGTAAGGAAGAGCATGCTCTGCATTTAAGGGAAGTCATGGATACTCTTCTTGCACATCAGCTAAAAGCCAAATTCTCCAAATGCCATTTCTGGAGAGAAGAAGTAAAATTCCTTGGACATGTGGTGTTCAAAGAGGGGATAGTTGTGGACCCCGCAAAAGTAGTTGCGGTGCAAGATTGGAAGGTTCCACGAAATGCAACCGAAGTACGAAGCTTTCTCGGGCTAGCGGGCTTTTACCGAAAGTTCATTAAAGACTTTGCGAAAATATCAGCTCCACTTACAAGGTTGACGAAGAAGAACCTAACTTTCGCTTGGGATTTGGATTGCGATTTTGCTTTCCAACGTTTGAAAAAGGCTCTAATAACAGCCCTGGCTCTGACATTGCCTGATGGGAGCAAAATGTTTACCGTATACATAGACGTATGCGGTACAGGATTAGGCGCTGTCTTGATGCAAGAAGGCAAGGTTGTTTGTTATGAGGGAAGGTAGTTGAAGGTACATGAGAAGAACTACCCAACTCATGATTTGGAGCTAGCTGCCATTGTTTTCGCTCTTAAATCATGGCGTCATTACCTGCTAGGAGAAAGATTTGAATTGTTTACAGACCATAAATCGTTAAAGTACCTTTTCTCATAGAAGGATCTAAATTTATGACAACAAAGGTGGATGGAGTTTCTTCCCTCGTATGATTTTGAGATTTCTTATATGCCTGGCAAGGGCAATGTAGTAGCAGACGCCTTGAGTAGAAAGAAGCTGATCTTAAGCCCTCTCTTTGTAGAAAGGCAAAGCTTGGAGTACATAGCAAACTTTGACTTTAGACCCTCCTCTGAATTTGTACCTGGTTTGTTAGCATCGCTAGAGGTGCGGCCTACTCTTTTGGACTCAATAGGAACCGCACAACGTGAAGACCCTTTAGCTAGTTGATGTAATGGATAAGCTAATTAGGGGTGAGACTTCTAGTCACCTCAATAGATACTCCATCGATGACAAGGTTTGGTTGAGACGGGATGGAAGACTATGCATCCCACAAGCGAGGGATTTGGTGAAGACGGTTCTCGAAGAAGCACACCATTCTAAGTTGACTATACACCCTGGTGGAGACAAGATGTGTAAAGACATGAAAAGGGTTTTCTTTTTGAATGGAATGAAGAGGGATGAAGCTGAATTCATTTCTAAGTGCATGATATGCTAGCAAGTCAAGGCGGAGCATAAATAGCAAGGTGGTTTGCTTCATCCTCTAGAGGTCCCACAATGGAAATGGGATAGCATTTCGATGGACTTTGTTGATGGATTGCCTAGGTCAAGAAGGGGCAATACCACTATTTGTGTGATAGTGGACATGCTCACTAAAAGCGCTCACTTTATACCTGTTAAGAGTAGAAGGACTGCCTCATCTTTAACATCCATTTATCTTAAAGAGATAGTTCGACTCCATGGGATACCCTCCAGCATAGTGAGTGATCGAGATCCTATCTTTACGAGCGAATTTTGGAGGAGCTTGCAAGAGGCTGTGGGCACACAGCTATGCTTAAGCACGGCCTATCACCCCCAAACCGATGGTCAGACGGAAAGGGTGAACAGAGTATTAGAAGACCTCTTGAGATTGCGCATTCTTGACTTTGGAGGGACATAAGAGGATCATCTTCCTATGGTGGAATTCGCTTACAACAATAGCTGCCAAGCCACTATAGGCATGGCACCCTTTGAAGCTTTATATGGAAGACCATGCCGATCACCAACTTGTTGGTGGGAGTCTATAGACAAGCTCATACTGGGGCCAGACATGATTAGAGAAACTACAGAGAAAGTGGACTTGATACGAGGAAGAATGAAGACTGCCCAAGACAGACAGAAATCCTACGCAGACAAAAGAAGGCTCGACCTTGAGTTTGAGGTTGGAGACAGGGTATTGCTTAAAGTATCTCCTTTGAGGAATGTCATTCGCTTTGGGTCCGTAGGAAAGTTGACACTAAGATTTATAGGACCATTTCCTATCATTGAGAGGATTGGGACGATGGCTTACAAAGTTGAGCTGCCCAAAAGACTGGCTGGAGTTCATAATGTTTTTCATGTTTCTCAACTACGAAATTGCTTACATGAGTCTGCAGAAGTTGTGGAGCCAAGCATACTAAAGGAAGTAGAAGGGGAACGAGAAGCGACTGCGAGAAGAGTTCCAACTCGTATCTTAGATACAGAAGTCAACAAGCTACGCAACCGTGAAGTCAAACTTGTTAAAGTTCAATGGAGTGACGCTGAGGAATACGCTACTTGGGAAACTGAGAAAAAAATATGAGCAGCCTACCCTTTTCTTTTTGAGGGTACATCCTTGATCTCTTTTTCCTTAAGTCTATGCATGCTTGTATCTACCTTTTTAAGTATGTTTCCTCGGTTCTATTCTTTATCCTTAGGTAGAAACCAATGGATTTAAACATGTATTCGAAACATGTTATGATTGATGGTTGCAAGTGGTTGCTAGTGGCTGCTCGTGGATGCATATACACACACATTAGGTGTTAGATCGGCTCAGTCACTTTCATATTGCATGTGCATATATGTATTTGTATATGGATTGAACTTGATGTGTTATCATATAGACGTTGCATTTGTATGAATGATTGTGCACTCATGTAGAAAGAATGATTAGGAATAATTGCATACATAATGGACTCATGACACTAACATAATTCGCATTAAGGTGGTCAACTGAATCAGTAGACCGCCTGATTTTTGTATTAGATAAGGACATGTACACACACTATGCATATAATCATGAAAGCATTAGAAGTCTTTTTAAGGACAATGGACGCCTGTGTTTTATGGTTGAGTAGATGGATGATTGGATGGTAGGATATACGTTCTTCTTGACTTGAAGATTTCGGGGATGAAATCCTTTAAGGAGGGGAGAATGTAACACCATGAATTTTCTATGTTTATTAAGGTAACGAATTAAAGAATACTTAATTTAAAAGTGAGAATTAAGGGAAATGGGTTACATCATTGCGTTCGTCTCGAAATTTTGCTTAAGATAGAGTCCGAGTTTGCGTGAATCGGACTTTGTATGAAGAAGTTATGGGGTCCAGAAGATTTCATATTAAATCAGAAATTAAATATAAATATATAAATAATAATTAAATATCCCAAACCAAGTTCAAAATTTGAAATTCAAGCAGAATAGGCTGAGCGGGAAAATTCCCGCTCAGGGGTCGACCCCCCCAGGGGGAGTCGACATAGGTGTCGACCCCCTATAGGGGAGTCGACATAGGTGTCGACCCCCCTGTAGGGGTCGACTCCTGCATTCTGATCCAAACAGTGACGATTTGTGACTTGTTGCTGAATCACTAGGGCATAGGTGGTAGATTCTGGATAGCTCTATCTTGTCTAGATGGTTCTGATTGCTTCTAGATTGATCTAACGGCTCACATAAGTCTAAACCTCTATAAAAGCAACCCCAACCCTCAACCCTAAATCACACAAAAATTCATTCCAAGAGTCGTCATGCTGTCCATGGTCCACTTAGAGTAGCCGCCATTCTTCTCCAATTAGAAAGAAAGTTAGAAGCTACGAATCGAATCAAATCTAAATTATAGAATCAATAGTCTACTTCAAGGGATAGCTATTCAGTTTCAGAATACAGATCCCAGAAAACAAGACTGTTCTCTCGTTTGTAAGTTTAGTTATCTTTTAGATGTGAACAAATTAAAGTCATGATTTGTAATAAAGTGAAAAACTAGAACTGTGCCTAGTTGTATGATAATAGTGATGCTGATTCATGTCTATTCTTATGACAATTCTATCATATATGCTTGTGAGACTATTGCGGTTTATTGAACCTGTCATGTTGTATAGAATTTGGTGAATGAACCTATTATGTTGTATAGTAATTTGGGAATGAAAATATCATGTTGTATGTAAGTTTGGTGATTCGATCATGTTATGTTACATGACAGTTTATAGGCTAATTCATGTCATATATGCCTAAATGTTTAGATCCACATGCCTCTATGTTATATCTATGTTAACTTGATTCAACCCAAATGCAAGTTCACATCTACATGCCTAATTAAGTTTGTGTAGTTCTATGTAAACTCCTATTTATATGCTTATGATTCATGTTGAGTGGATCTAAAATTGCAAGTTCATAATTAAATGTATATTGTTCTATGCCAAATTTATATGACATATGTTTAATTGGATCCATATTATGCTTGTTGGAATGGTACATGTTCCATCCTTTTCCCTTTTGATTATGATTAGGCTAAATTGCAAAGCCTTACATTCTATGTGATTTATGCGAACGTATAACGGGGGTAACGTTGGGAAAAATAATAAATTACATATTATTGGCATGGTTTGCAGCATAAATGGTATGATTTATATACCTAAAAATTATGAACATGATTTAGAGGGTAAATGGGGCATGACTTGAATGACAACAATTGATTGATAATTTACATATAAACATGAAGGATAAATATGTAAATTAAGCAAAAGACGAATATGCATAACCCGAGGTTAGATTGAGTTACGGTGTAAGACTGCCCGGAACCGCCTGGCACATCCAGCAACCGTAACAATATAGATCTAATGTGAGAGGTTAGCGCATTAAGCCTAAAAGAACCCGAGGTTAAACTGAATTGCAGTGTAAGACTGCCCAGAAACGACCGGCACATCCAGCGACCGCAACAATACCTGTCTAATGTGAGAGGTTGGTGCTTTCATGAATGAATTAAGCTAAGACAGGAATGGTAGGGTTAAGATAATTAAGGCAATGCTTAACCAATACAATATGTTAACTAAACTGATGGGTGGGTTCAGGTTAATTTGAGAACACTTACCATTTTAACATGTTGATTAGGAAACCCTAGTAACGGGGACCCATTTCAGCAGTAACCCACATAGATGTATCATGGTACCCTAAACTATGCAGCGTGGGGCACGATTACTAGGCTGATTATAAACGGTCAAAGCAACAGCGGGTGGTGCATCAGTGTAGGTTCGGCCGGAGTACGGGCGTGCATGTACTTCGTAGTGGAAAAAAGCAGACACTGGGCATCAGTAGTTATACACTGTGCATCTTGAATTGTGTCGGGTTTCCACCATAGGATTTGATACACAGGTGGGACCAACACAGGTATCTACAATCAGGCGGGGCTGAATGACACAAGTGTAAACGTATACGAGTAGGAGCCGATCGATAAAAGGGATCACTTTGTTATGAACACGTAAGGCTGGTTGAAACAATAGTTAGTAGGTGCGGAGAAATAGAAATGGGTGCGATAGTATATTCTGTTTAAACTGCCTTATCTTGGTTTATGTTATCTTGTTATTCTGGTATTGTCCTATTTTTAGTTTATTCCTGTCATGATCCTTTTTCTTGATCACATGCTGGAAAATCACCGGACTTACCAGACTTATGTCTGACCCATTTTTCTTTTGTCTTCTTTTCTTCTGTTCCCCCCTAGGTCCGCAGGGAGGGAATACTCCAGCTTTGCTCAGATCTTTTGTAAGCTTGAAGAGAGTAGATGTATTGCTTGGACTCTCTCCTCTTGGGCTATGGCGTTCGATACACTCTTAATGGGGATTTATGCTACTTTATTGTTTTTTTATGCTTCTTTATGTTTTAATCAAGACAGAGATTTTGTTGTAATGCTTTGGAAGTTGGTTTAAGACAATTGTTGTAATGTTTTGACTGAACCACGTGTTTATGAAATAAATTTAGTTTTCCCTCTTCTTATATGTCTGTCTTGTAAATTATCTGTATCTTTTACCTACAGCGCTCCACTGAAGTTAAGGCATTCCCTTTGTGAGTGACCTTAACGGAGGTGGGGTGTTTCAGGGGTCAACCCCCTAGAGCGGGAAAACTGCCGCCACTTTCTCTTTTTCAAATTCGAACGGTTTTGGATAAAATTCTGACTCATCCTTGACTCATGTGTATATATATAATTCTTTTGCGCGTATACAAACTTACAACTCTAATAACTTCTTCATACGGTGCCCGTTTTATGCAAACCAAATGTCTATCTTGACAAGAATTTCGAGACAGACGCAATGGCGCAGTCTGTTTTCCTTAATTCTAAATATTAAATTAATTATAATTTAATTTACCCTCTTTTAGTATCGTTAGAAATACGGGGTTTGACATTCTCCCCTACTCAAAAGATTTTGTCCCCGAAATCTAAGTTGAAAAGAATGCACATCCTACCAGCCATCATCCATCTACTCATCCATCAATTACTGGCATCCATTATCCATAAAGATTTCTAATGCTTATATGAATATATGCAAGGTTATGTGTATATGTCCCAACACTAATGCAGAAATTAGGCGGTCTACTGATTCAGTTGACCTCCTGAATGCAATGTATGTTAGTGCCATGAATCTATTATGTATGCAAATAATCCTATTATAACATGTGAGTTCTATATGTGTGCACACTCGTTCATCCAAATGAAACATCCATATGGTAATACATCCATTTCCATTCATAAAAGAAAAGAAAAGGCACACAAATCCATATGCAGTATGAGAGTGATTGAGCCGATCCGGTGCCTAATGTGTGTGTATATGCATCTACAGGCAACCACTAGAAAACACTTGCATCCACTTGCATCCATCAAACATAACATCTCTCAAACACATGTTTACATCCATAGGATTCCTATCTAAACATAAAAAAAACTATGGATAGGATATGTTCAAATGTTAGAAACAAGCACATATAAAACTTTGGAAAAAAGAGTTAAGAACATACCCTCGAAAAGAAAAGGGTATGAAGCACAAATCTTGGCTTGGGTCTCCCAAGTCGAATCCTCTGGATTATCTCCCCATTGAACCTTTAGTAACTTGATCTCTTTATTGCGTAGCTTCTTAACTTCTAATCCAAGAATACGGGTAGGCACTCGCTTGACTGTCGCCTCCCATTCCACTTCTACCTCTTCCAATACACTCGGCTCAACGACTTCTGCGGTGTCATGCAAACATTTTTGTAGATGAGAAACATGGAAAACGTCATGAATACTGGATAGATTTTTTGGGAGCTTTACTCTGTAGGCCATTTGGCCAATCCTCTCGGTTATGGGAAATGGTCCCATAAACCTAGGTGCCAACTTCCTTACTGATCCGAAGCGAACCACATTCCTCAGAGGCGATACTTTAATAAAAACCAAGTCTCCCACTTTAAATTCGATGTTAGTCCTCCTCTTGTCTACGTAGTATTTCTGCCTATCTTGAGCTGTCTTCATCCATCGTCGAATAAGGTCAATCTTTTCGGACGTTTCACTAACCATATCTGGTCCAAGTAATAATCTTTCTATAGATTCCCACCAACAAGTTGTTGATCTACAGGGTCGTCCATACAATTCTTCAAAGGTGCCATGCCGATGCTAGATTGATAGTTGTTGTTATAGGAAAACTCTACTAAAGGAAGGTGCTCTTCCCAAGTTCCTCTGAAATTTAGGATACACTGCCTTAAGATCCTCTAGAATTTTGTTCACCCTCTCCATCTGCCCATTGGTCTGAGGATGATAAGCGATGCTCCAACACAACTGTGTACCTAATGATTCTTGCAAGCTCCTCCAAAATTCACTGGTAAAGATGGGGTTACGATTGCGCATGATGCTGGAAGGTACTCCATGAAGACGAACTATCTTACGAACATAAATTGCTGCCAACCATGATGTCGTCCTCTTGCTCTTAACTGGAATAAAGTGAGCGCTCTTAGTGAGTCTATCTACCATAACCCAGATACTAGTGTTGCCTTTCTTCGATCTAGGCAAACCATCTATGAAATACATAGAGACGCTCTCCTATTTCTACTGAGGAACCTCCAAAGGATGAAGTAAACCATCGGGCTTCTTTTGCTCAGCTTTAACTTGTTGGCAAACTAGACATTGGGAAACAAATTCGGCCACATCTTTCTTCATTCCTGCCCAAAAGAAAACCCTCTTCATGTCTCTGTACATCTTATCACCGCCTGGATGAATGGTCATCTTAGAATGGTGGGCTTCTTCTAGGACTGCCTTTATCAAGCTTCCAGTTTGAGGAAGACAAAGCCTTCCATCTCGTCGCAACCACCCCTTTTCATCTATGGAATATCTACTGAGGTAACTAGAAGTCTCCCCTTTTCGGAGCTTTTCCATGATGTCTAAAATCTATGGGTCACCTTGTTGCGAAGCTCTTATTTGATCCATAAGAGTTGGTCGTATCTACAAGGATGCAAACAAATCAGGCAAAATCTCGATGGAGGGTCAAAAATCAAAAGCTAATATGAACTCCAAGCTCTTCCTTTCTACAAATAGAGGACTCGCCATACTCTGCTTACTTAGCGCATCTGCCACCACATTACCCTTGCCAGGAGTATAAGCAATCTCAAAATCATAAGAAGCTAGGAACTCCATCCACTGTTTTTTTGCCTTAAATTGAGATCCTTCTATGTGAACAGATACTTGAGAGATTTATGATCGATGTATAACTCGAACTTCTCTCCAAGTAAATAATAGCGCCACGTCTTAAGCGCGAAGTGGTAGCTAGCTCTAGATCATGGGTGGGGTAGTTCATCTCATGAATTCTCAATTGTCTACCCCTATAACACACTACTTTCCCTTCTTGCATCAAAACTGCACCAAGCCCTGTACCACACACATCAGTGTAAACCGTAAGCACTTTGTTCCCATCGGCCAAAGACAAGACTGGGGCTGTTGTTAGAGCCTTTTTTAAACGTTGGAAAGCGACATCATAGTCTATATCCCATGAAAATTCCAAGTTCTTCTTCGTCAGCCTGGTGTGTGGGGCTGATATTTGCGAAGTCCTTAATGAACTTCCTAAAATAACCTGCCAACCCAAGAAAGCTTCTTAACTCGGTTGCATTTTTTGGAATTTACCAATCTTGCACTACAACCACCTTTGTGGGATCTACATCTACCCCTTCTTTAGAGACCACATGCCCTAAGAATCTCACGTCTTTTCTCCAAAAATGGCGTTTGGAGAATTTCGCCTTAAGCTGATGCGCACAGAGAATTTTCAAGACTTCTCTCAAATGTTGGTCATGTTATTCTTCGCTTTTGGAGAAGTTCAAGATATCATCAACAAAGACCATGACAAATTTGTTTAGAAACTCACGAAACACTCTACTTATCAAATCAACAAAATAGGAGGGTCCATTCGTCAATCCAAAAGGCATAACCATCCTTTCAAAGAAACCATCCGTAGTTCTAAAAATGGTCTTATCTATGCTGTCCTCAACCACCCTCGATTGATGAAATCCCATAGCTAAGTCAGATTGGGAAAATACCGAGGCACCAACAAGTTGATCAAATAAATCATCAATCCTTGGGAGCGGGTGCCTATTCTTCTTAGTGAGTTTATTCAACTCTCCATAGTCAACACACAAATGAAGCGAACCTTCTGCCTTAGTTGTGAATACAAATGGAGCACCCCACTCAGATATGCTTCGTTTGATAAATCGTTTCTCAGGTAGCTCCCCAACTTGCTTACTCATCTCCCTCCTTTCCCTCGGGGACATATGGCGCACTGGTAATGCAACTGGCTTTGCATTATCGACCAGATATATAGGAAAATCGATCTCGAGCCTCGGAGGTAAACCCCGTACCTCATCAAAAACATCAAAATAATCTCAGACTACCGGAACAGATTGCAGATCATCGATAGATGCATCAAGAGACTCTAGGAAACTAAGCATAACCGACCCTTGCAGGTTACAAGAAATCTCGAGGGTCCTCCCATGACAAGTCAGAAGCCTAACGACCCTCCTCTCGCAATCCAGAATGGCACCATACATGGTAACCCAATCCATTCCTAGAATCAACCCATAGCCCATAATCCTGAGAACATACGCGTCACATTCAAACTCGACGCCTAACACAGATATTTTCAAACCCCGACAGATCATAGATAAATGACCGAACCACCAATGGGGTTTGAAACAACTACGGGATCCACTACCATACTAGCCCATAAACCATGAAGGGGTTCATTTAGAACTTTAGCAAACCGTAACGCCTTCTTGTGCAGAGTATCCACTAATTCTAACTCGAACCTTGCTAGCTGGTTGAATTTGTTCACGTATTCTTTCACCGTACAGTTCCCATGTTTGAGTGTTAAGAACCTCTCCATCTGCACGCTTTTCTCGGCTTTGGAAAGAAATTTTATTTCAAATATTTGTCTAAAATCTTCCCAAGTTTTCACCGGATGTCCAGCCTGGGTAACTACCCACCAAAATGAAGCTTCGTCTTTCAGTAGCCAGGCGGCTAACTGAACCTTCCTTCTATCCTCTACTTCAAAGATTATGAATAAGTCCTCGGTCTCCTTGACCCAATTCCGCGCTTCTACGAATGTCTCGTTCATGGAATGACTTCCCTCCCATAGCACGGAAGTCTTTGCAGATCTTAGCAAAATTATCTGCTCTTGGAGGGGGAGGAGGAGAAATGACTGGTGCAGCTGGGGAGGAATGTTTCGTTGGCCCTCGGAAGGTGTCGTGGCCTCCAGATAGCTATGAAACCAATCGGGTATGACAATGCCCTCTGCAATATTAGGGAATGTTTGGCTCCCTAGACATGCTGAAAAGAAAAAGGTAGAGATTTAGACAAAGGACCAAAGGATATTACATATGGCTTTTGGGGAATGTTTTTCAAAACAGACTTTTCTTTTTGAAAATGCTTTCTTTTAAAACCTTTTTGAAAATAATTTTCAAAAACTTTTATCTAATCTGGTAACCTTCAGCTCTGATACCATGTGTGACACCCCACGTCCGTTAATGTCACTCATAAAGGGAATGCATTAAGTTTCATGAAGCATTATAGGTAAACAGACACAGAATATTACAAGACATATATAGTTAAGATAGCAGCGGAAATTCAAATTTTTATTTCAAACACAAATCATACATCATGGCCCAAAATACCATAAGTCACAAAAACCATTACAACAATATAAAAACTAAATGAAAAAGTTTTCTTTTTATAGAAAAATTAGAATAAAAGGTGACACTATATCCAAGATTAAAGAAAAAAGTTTCCAAACTTTTTCTCTTTTGGAAGATACAGGGGCGAAACAATCAATCTATTGATATTGGAAGACCATAAAGATTAACTTCTATCTTTTACCATCAGAGTATATAAATACTTAAAAGAAAACATAATTCCCTAAATAAAAGAGACAAAGCAATAGTAAATATAAGAACTTGAGCCATACTTTGGAAGTAGCTCTAGCAAGATGATATCTGAGTCACTGACAATGCCCGAGTGTTTCCTCCCTGAGAACCTGAGAGGGGAAACAGAAGAAAGAAGAGGAAACAAAAGGGCCAGACATGAAGTCTGGCGAGTCTAGTTACTTTTAGGAAGTAAATAGATAAAAGTAGCATGACAGGCATATAAAGTGGATAAGAGATATCACTATATAAATGGAAGGTGTGAGAAGGTAAACAGGATAAGGTGTATACGCTTCTCTAATGATTACTCTGCACTATTACTAGTGTAACCAGAATGAGATGATCCCTTCCACTATAAGGTGGTAGACTTAGGCATACGTCAAAATGTACCCTAACTACTACCCTAATCGATCGGCTCCCTACTCCGTAGATACTCTATGCCGACCCCATAGTAGGATGTATCATGTCCTAAAGTGGCAACCCCACGCTGATATGCACAACCCCATATCTCTTACAATCAATCCAGTAACCGTGCCCCTTCTCCGACCTAGTACGGAGTAAATGTTTTGATACCTACTCCGGGTTACTGGATGAAACCGATCCCACACAATATGATACAATCTCTCCCCTTTGTATTGTATCCCCCACTATATTTTCTTTGGCTATGTATACCACTAGGTGTCTTTAATTACATAACCCTATCATTTCTACAAGTTATGTTTACCCTAAAAGGTGTCTTTAATTACATAACTTGATTATTCCAACCGGTCATGTATACCACTAGGTGTCTTTAATTACATAACGTTATCGGGTTAAGTTTGTAGGCCTATATGTAAATATTACCCACCCCCTCCATATTTGCTTAATCCATCCACTATCCAATCAATTTTACTTAACCCTAAATTTAGTTCACGATCATACAATCCCTATAGACTAGATTTGGTTAAGTAATCCAATTTATTACCATGTCCATTTATGGTTTATAATGGGCTAGACCTCCCACATTAGGCCTACAACTTCTGGATGCTGGATATGTTGGTCTGGTCCGGGCATTCTTATTCCACAAGTTGGACCTAACCTCGTATCATAGCCCGATTCGTATTTGCACACGTAGACCTCTCACATTAGGTTCAACGTTAGTGGCTGCGGGATATACCGGTTGGGTCCGGGCAGACTTCCACCACCAATGCAACCTAACCTCGTGTCATAAGCACCATTACAATTTCTAATTGTAATCCTAGGCATTCATTATTAATTAATCAGTTAATTAAACATATGCCTTTATAGGTGTTAATGCATATTTTACCCAATAATTTGAACTATATGTCCAATGATGTTTATATTCAAATGATGCCAATAATAACCTTTTCCCCGTATTCCTTAACTAGCGGACTCACAAAATTGGCAGCATGCCTAAGCTAGATAATAGACTAGTCATAAACAAAAAAGGGAAAATAATAGGAATATACCCAAAGTGATTGTTTTAACATAACTTGGCATAAACATAAATTAGCATGGTGATAAGCTGGACATATGATCATAAATCTGATGAATGCTAGTTCCAACATAACTATGATGTCACAGTGAGCATAATAAGATCTAAGCTAACCATTTAGATGCCCAACTATTCAGATCTAACATAATAGGCACAAGATGATAATCTATATCTGATTAACAAATTAAATGTCCACATAATTTAGATCCAATGGTTTAAAAGTAGATCTACACAATTAAGGGTTAAGATTCACATCATGGAATGTTATAGAAGTTACAATAGATCCGTCAAATAGAGGTTTAGATCCAAATAATAACCAATTCAGAATGTTATATAATCACAATTTACAATGGACCTGATATAATCTAGGCATATGAACAAATCCAAGTCATAGTCGTGTCATATTTACTTTTAAATATTCAAATCTAAAAACAACTAAGGACTCATAGAGTTTGGATAAAAAGATAGAACCAGAAAAGATTGGATCTTGAATCTCCAATTGATTTGCTTTAGTTGAAGAAGATAACGGATCTAGATCAGTTCAGATGCGGACAGAGTTTGGCCACGATGAATTCTCAATGAAGAAAACAAGAGAAATGATCATGTATATATAGCTGCCAAACCCTCTGAAACCGACTACCACGTCAGCTCTACGGGTGTCGACACCCCTTAAGAAGGGTCGACCCCAGTGTCGACACCCCTCTAGGGGGGGTCGACCCCCTAGAGTGGGAAAACTGCCGCCACTTTCACTTTTTCGAATTCGAACGGTTTTGGATAAAATTCTGACTCATCCTTGACTCATGTGTGTGTGTGTGTATATATATATAATTCTTCTGCACATATACAAACTTACAACCCTCATAACTTCTTCATCCTATGTCCGTTTTACGCAAACCAAATGTCTATCTTAACCAGAATTTCGAGACGGATGCAATGGCACAATTCGTTTTCCTTAAGTCTGAATATTAAATTAATTATAATTTAATTTATCCTCTTTTAGTATCGTTAAAAATACGGAGTGTTACAATTTTCCCTGTTGAAATATGTTCTCTCTATGTCATATAACTAATAGGAAGTTGCCACGTCAACAATAATTTTGAATTGGACCAATAGAATAAAGCCAACAAGGCATGCATTGTCACTTCCTACTAATTAAATGTGCCAACTAGGCGCAAAAGTTTGAATTTCGAATGTTTGAATTGTTTTGGCGCAGAAATTTGATTTTCAAACTTTTGAATTTTTGGAATTTATTTAACTGTTATATTCACATATACTCTTCTAATACGTATACAATTCTTCTAACGACCATTTTACGCGTATATATATATATATATATATATATATATATATATATATATATATATATGCACAACTTTTGTTTCATTTTCAAAATTTGAACGGTATTGCACCGCTATTTAATTATTTCCATATTTCTATGATTTCAGCCTTATCTTGAATTTTATCTCCTGTATATATATATATATATTACTACACATATATACATATATATATATATATATTCTCATATATATATATATATGAGAAAATGGGAGGAGTGCCTTTGAGGGTTAATCAACTTACAGAGTTTAACAACTGCATATCTGGTGTTGGACTGCTTGAACCAGTACACAATGGCCTGAAATATACATGGAGAAGTGGTGAAAAGAAAAAAAATCTCTTGTAAGTTGGATAGAGTTTTAGTTAACTCTGAATGTATCATAACAATGCCTGATATCAAAGTGGAAATTCTTTCCACTTTCACAAGTGATCACAGCCCGCTCCTTATTCAATTCTTGGATAGGAAAAATAACACAAAAGGAAAACCTTTTAGATATGTT
This sequence comes from Allium sativum, assembly GCA_030737875.1. Lineage (NCBI taxonomy): Eukaryota > Viridiplantae > Streptophyta > Magnoliopsida > Asparagales > Amaryllidaceae > Allium > Allium sativum. The sequence continues at coordinate 192,732,032 of CM060910.1, read as the reverse complement.
AATGCTTGGCAATATATAGATGGGTATGATGATGCGATTAACTTTAATCTTTTCCAAATAAAAGATGGTTGTGCAGGTTATAAGGTTCTTCAATTGCTCAAATATGCTAAAAAATGTCTAAAGGAATGGAACAAAAGCAGGCCAAAAGAAACAGAGCTCATCAATCAATTACAGAATGATTGTGCAATGTATTTACAGCTGATAGATAATGGTGATAATTCTGAAGCAATTTGGAGACAATATCACAACACACAACAGGAACTGAAAAAAGCTCTTGCAAATAAAGCTATTGAATTGAAACAAAAAGCTAAAGTTCAATGGTTAACCGAGGGGGATGATTGCACTAAATTCGTCTACACCAAAATGTCCATTCGTAGCCGCATCAACAAGAACTCTCATTTGTTTGATCAGCAAGGGAATTACAGCACAAATCAACAAACACTTTAAAGAGAAACTATTGAATACTTTACCAATCTGTATAATGGTGAAAGTGATACTAATTTACCTGTTATTCATTGCAGGCGAGTTGTGAACGCTTGTGGAAGGAGGATGTTGAGAAGCCAAGTCTTGTATGATGAAGTTTGGCAAGCCCTCCAATCCATTAGTGTAGACTACAGCCCAGGACCAGATGGGGTAGAGGCTGGGTTCTTCAAAAAACACTGGGAGTACCTGAAAATTTTTGTAACTCTAGCAATTCAGGAAGCATTCAGCACAGGGAAAATAATCAAAGAAATGAACCACACGTTCATATGTCTAATTCCAAAAGTTGAAAATCGCACCAGACAAGAAGAATTCAGACCGATCGCTTGTTGCAATGTGCTATATAAAATTCTCAGCAAGGTGATATGCAACAGAATGAAACAAATTTTACCAGACATCATCTCAGAGTTTCAGAGTGCATTCATTAAAGGTAGACATATATCTGAGAACTCTTTGTTGGCACATGAACTTGTTAGAAATTTCAACAAACCTGGGGCTGATAAATTCTGTTTGAAAGTGGACCTTCACAAAGTATATGACAAAATAAATCATAATTTCATAATCCATATGTTAAGAAGTATGGGTTTTCCTAACAAGTTTGTTAAGTTGATTAATGAATGTATATCCACCCCTACTTTTTCTATTTTGATCAATGGAATCCCCAAGGGATTCATTGGATCCAACAGGGGGATTAGACAAGGAGTTTTGTTATCTCCTTACCTGTTTGCCATAGTAACAGAGTACTTTTCTCTCCAGATGGAATTGTCGGAGCACAACAGACTAATTCAGACAGTGTTCAATTTCCAACCTAAGATAAGCCACCTTTTATATGCTGATGACCCGATAATATGCATTAAATCGAATGAAAAGGCATCTAGAACTATCAAGAATAACTTTCTTCTATTGGAAAAATTTGTTGGTCTAAAGGTGAGTGAGAACAAAACAAAGTGTTACTTTAATAAATTTTGTGCTAACAAAAATGTGATTTTGGAAATACTGGGGGTAACTGAAGGATCACTGCCTGTTAAATACTTGGGAGTTCCTCTGTCGTCTAACAAAATAACGGACACATAGTGTGTTGAACTGATTAGTAAGATTAAAGATAAGTTACAAGGATGGAGTTCTAGAACTTTAACTTTGGCAGGAAGAATTGAGCTGGTGCATACTGTAATACACGCAAAAATTAACTTTTGGCTTCAAACATTCCAAATTCCAGCTGCATCTATTGATAAGATAGAAAAAGTTTGTGCTGATTTCATTTGGAGAGGTGGATATCACAAAATTGAAATGTCTGATTTATGTAGACCAAAGGAGGAAGGGGGAGTAGGCTTGAGAAACATTAGAGACATGCGAGAAGTTTTTACTCTCAAACAAGGTTGGAAAATAATCACCAGTAATAGCCTATGGGCTAGATGGATGAGACAAAGATATATAAAAGATAATTTTTGGCACATGGCTGAGGATAATAATGCATCCCCAAACTGGAAGGCAATCCTTAGAATAAGAGACAAACAAGCTGCTAATTGCACACATGAATTTGCTACAGGCAGAGAAACACATTTGTGGAAAGATCCTTGGATACTGGGTAAGTCAATGATTGATATTGTGGGGTGGAGCACTTACTCTACATATGGTTCACCTAATACTGCTGTTGACTCTTTAATTGACAATCAAACTTGGAAGTGTGAACATTTGCCATGCAACAACGAAATAATTCAGAAAATTGCTGCAATGCCAATTTACACTGGTAGGGAAAACGATATTTGGGCTTGGAATAATTCTAATGGGAATTTTGAAATTAAAACAGCCTGGAACTCCATTCGAACTAGACATGCAAAAAAAGAATGGAGTAAAACAATTTGGGATAAAGCCATTTGTCCTAAAAACTCTCTTACTGCATACAAAGCTATCATGCAAAGATTACCAACCAGAGACAGATTATACAAATGGGGGATTATAGAGGACAGACTCTGTGTTCTTTGTGGAGCTTCAGAGGAGACACATGAACACTTGTTTTTTACATGTGAATACTCAAAGACAATTGCGATGAACTGTAAAGTAGAAGTTAACCCACAAACACAGAAGTACAATCTAGAGGAAATCGCAACATACCTGGCCAGGCACCCACACAACAATTGTTTGGTAACCAAATTGAAGATGATGGCCGTCACATACGCTGTAGCAGCGATTTGGAGAGAGAGAAATTCACGAATTTTCAGAGCAAAGGAAAGTAATGCGATGGTGGTTAGTAAACTTGCAATCACAGACATTATTTTAAGTAGAAGACGAATTAAAATCAGTAATCAAACCGAAAGCTCGGGACTTGAACTCGATGGATGGTCAGAAATGGATCTTAAGGATGTGTCGGCACGAATTCCAGGAACCAGTACAGTGGTGTTTGAGCCTCCATGATTTGCGGTGGAAAAGGAAGACGAAGGAGTTTTGTGGCGAAAGAGGAAGACAAAGGAACTTTGTAATTGGAATGTTCTGGTTGTAACTGTATTGATTTGCGTATGAGCTGGCATGTTATAATGACTGATGTATGTTACAAAGGCCGTCGGCCTTATTGTATTCATCCCTTTTGGGCTAAAAGCCTAATAAAGTTTTAACCCAATTTCAAAAAATATATATGTATATATATTCTTTATTTCCTTATATGTGCATTCTTATCCTTTCACATTTTGAATATGTATGTATACACATATTTGTATGTTCAGTTGCCCTTCTCTAAAACAAAGACAAAAATTATGTCATCGTCCGGGTTCGAACCCCGCGACCGCTATGTTGCATATCCAACGCCTTAACCAACTAGGCTATGATGTCTTTTGTTAATAAGTTTAGAGACAATGGTAGTCATTGTTCTCCTTCTTTTACCTTATTTTCATGTTTTGCTACAATACTTCATTTAAATGTATCTCTTTCAACTTAATTCAGTTTTGTGCAATCCATAGGTCTAAATTGACCAAAAAATTGCCATGGATGCAATGACGCTAATCCCGTGGCCAAATTCTGGAAGCTCTTCAAATTTAACTTTTTCTTAAATGTTTATGTTTATGTGTGTATATATATATATATATATGCATTATTTAATTAAGTTACACACAATTTATTATCTTAAAAATGCGGGTGTTACAATACGCATAAAGACAACTCATGATAGGCAGAAGTCCTATGCAGATAAGAGAAGGAAAAATATTGAGTTTGAGGTGGGAGACATGGTTTTCATTAAAGTATCACCTTTGACGAATGTGGTTAGCTTTGGATCTATAGGGAGGTTGGCGCCAAACATCGTACGGCCATTTCCCATAGTGGAAAGAATAGGTGAAATAGCCTATAGATGAAAGTACAATGGGGAGAAGACAACGAGGATGCAACTTGGGAAACTAAAGACAAGTTTCATGCTTCATACCCTTTTCTTTTGAAGGGTATGTTCCTAACTTCTTTTTCCAAGCTTTTATTAATACATGTTTCTATCATTCATACGTATACTATAAATCGAATCTTCAGCCTTTGGGTAGAAAACCAATGGATGTAAATATGTGTTTGAGACATGTTACGTTTGATGGATGCAAGTGGATGCAAGTTTTTTCCAGTGGTTGCTCGTGGATGCATACACACACTAGGCACTAGATCGGCTAAATCACTTACATATTGCATATGGATGTGTGTGCATTAGGATGTAATAAGGATGAAAATGGATGTATCATCATATGGATGTTACATTTGGATGAAAGATTGTGCACACATATAGAACTTACATGTTACACTAGGATTATTTGCAAACATTTTTTTTACATGACAAGAACACAAATTGCATTAAGGAGGTCAACTGAATTAGTCGACCGAATGATTTTTCGCAGTAGTGTAAGGATACATACATTATTGCATATATTCATACAAGTATTGGAAAAATCTTAAGAAAAATGGATGCTTCTGGATGATGAATGAGTATATGGGTGTGGTTATTAGGATAATAACATTCTTCTTGGCTTGCAGATTTCGGGGACGAAATCCTTTAAGTAGGGGAGAATCTAAAACCCCTTAATTTTTAAGAATGTTAATAAACCAAATAATACTTAATTTAATTTTGGGAATTACATAAAATGGAATTTACCATTGCGTTCGCCTCGGAATTATGCTTAAGACGGACTCCGAGTTTGCGTAAATCAAACATCGTGTGAAGAAGATATTAGGGTTTGAAGTTTGTATACGTATAAGAGAAATATGTATATATAAACAAATTAGTCCAGAAATTAAAAAATATTAAAAAATCAAAGCGGGGAAAGGACACGGGATTGGAACCGTTGGGGATCGACCCATGGGTCGACACGCTCAAGGGAGTGTCGAACCTAGGGTCGACACAGGGGAAGACCCACCCCAGATCCAGCCAGGTTCATTTCCTAAACCTGGACTTGTTTCTGAGCGAGTGTAACACCCCGGATTTTTGAATAAACGAATTAACTAAAATAAAGAATAATTAATCTCAGACGTGAGAATTATGGGAATGGGGTTGCGCCATTGTGTTCGTCTCGGAATTCTGGTTGAAATAGAGTGCGAGTTTGCGGGAAACGGGTACCGGATGAAGGAGTTATGGACGAACGAAGATTGGTGGCAAAAGAGGAAAAAAAGGATTGCACTGGCACACTTGGGAAGTGCGCCAGTACAAATTTGCACTGGCGCACCTGCCAAGTGCGCCCAGGCCAAGGCAGAGGCCTGGACAGCTTTCTGGTTCAGGCTGACCCATGTTGCTGAGTCCGTTCTGACTCCTTGCTGAGTCATTAGGGCTGAGGTGTCACCCTATCATGACTGAATGGTATTGATTAACCCTAAGATCATCTGACGGCTTAAATTAATTCAGAACTCTATAAAAAGACCCATAGAATCAAACCCTAAATCAGAATTAAAATTGAAACTATGGCCGTCATGCTGTTGTCTTGAACCCTAGAGCAGCCGCCACCAAATTAAAGAGGAATAACAACAATCAAATCAGTATTACTCAACCCTGACAACGAATCTTCTTCAAAGGAGAGCTAATTCAACTCTAAAAATCAGAATTCAGAACTCAAGACTGCTTCTGAGTTGTGAGTTTGATAGTTTTAACAAAATAATTAGTAAATTAATTGGGTTAAGATATAATGTGGATTGTATGGAAGTGATATGAAGTATTGATTGCATGTTGTAATTATGTTGTAGGATTGTGATTAAAATCTCTATGACGTTATGTTGTGATGCTATCATTTATGATGTAAAGTTATGTTGCTATCATCCATGTTGTAATTTTATATACAATCAAATCATCATGTTTCACATGTTAGTTTGGTTATGTTGATTCATATGATAAATCATATGTATGCAAGTTTTGATTTTGTTTAAAACATGAATCATATACAAGTTGGGTAAAATTATGACATCTAGTTCATGTGAAAAAATGATTAAAAGTTAGGCTATGATATGTGTGAGTTATATGCTAAATTCTACATGATACTTTACATGTTAGATACTAGTTTGCACCATTGTTGCGATGTATAAATCACATAGGTGAGTTTATGAGTTGGATATGAATCATGTTATGCAAGTTTAGGGTTATTACCTATGCAAGTTTACTCCTTTAGATTTGGATCCATGACATATGTTGTTTATGCAAGTTTGTGGCCATTATCTCATCAAGTTCACACCTTTAGATTTGGATCCATGACATATGTTGTTTATGCAAGTTTGTGGCCATTATCTCATCAAGTTCACACCTTTAGATTTGGATCCATGACATATGTTGTTTATGCAAGTTGTAACTTTGGCCTATGCAAGTTTTAGATGTAGAACATCATTCACACATGCAAGTTCACCCCTATGTTTAGATTTATGTTTTAATTATGTGTATATTGTGATGTTTTCTCTTTATTCCATGAGTTAGACTATTCGAGTCTAACGTATACTTTTACGTTAAACGAACAAACGTACAATGTGGGGTAAAGGGGATAATATTAAAAAGATTTAATTGGCATAAATGCCTTAAAAGGCATAATATATAATTGTGGTGAAAATTGGTATGATTTTACATACCATAAATGGATGGACATAATTGAGTCAATTATGGACATCGTTAAATTTGGAATTGATTGATAATTTGAATAGGGAAAGTAATTCAAATTGGGGGATGATTAATTAGGAGTAATTAATCGTCTAAGACACGAGGTTAGGCTCTTTTGTGGTGTAAGACTGCCCGGACCCGCCCGACAAATCCAGCTGCCACAAATGCCAGTTTAATGTGAGAGGTCTTAGGCATAAACTAAATACGTAACAATTGTAAAGACATGAGGTTAGGCTCTTTTGTGCTGTAAGACTGCCCGGACCCGCCCGGCAAATCTAGCTGCCACAAATGTCAGTCTAATGTGAGAGGTCTTTATGAGGTTACAGTCTTAATGAATTAAGAAACACTTAACCAGATAAACATGTAGTGGGACATGAGGGGGTTAAGTGGGTGCCTTGGGTGGCATGTGGAATCTAGTGGGTGCATTGGGTGGCATTTGGAAATACGATTAGAAACACTTAAACAAAATTGAAACATGTAATTGAAAGTTGAATAAGAAGTGGGTTAAGTGGGATGTACTAGAGGGGACCAAGCTTAGGTGGATAGCTTGTGTCAAGTAATGGGGGCCCGTTTCAACCAGTAACCCATACGTATCTTTGTGGGCTCGACCCAAGTCGAGGACAGGACACACATACTGGGATTGACTGTAAGAGGCCAAACCAGGTTAGCGGTGGCAACGCAAGTCCAACGGGTTCATATGCGTGTGTGGACTCGGGCTGGTAGGTAAGATGTTGTTGCATCGTGTAGGTATAAGCCGTGCATTCTTGGTGGTATTGGGTTGCCACTTTGGGGAGTGATACACCCCACTATGAGGCCGACACGAGTATCTATGAGTTAGGGAGCTGATCGCTTGGGGGTAGTGGGTACACCTAGTGGAGATAGGGGCAGACGACACCTATAAAGGCAGCTAGGGGTGCACGAAACTACCAATATCATTATTAAGTCTGTAGGCGGGATCAACCTTAGGGTGACTAGTGGTGGTGCAGTATAGCAATTATCCTATAGTGTTGGTGTAGTTCAGTAATCATCCTATAGTGGTTTAGGTGCGCTTAAACGATATCGTTTTTCATCTTGTTTCCTTGTTTACTCTGCCATACTCAATGGTTCATGATCATTTCCTTATTTTCCAACTTATGCCTTAGCCTAGTTACTTTGTTAAATATATTGTTAGAGTTATTGCACTCGCCAGACTTTATGTCAGACCCCTTTTTGTTTCCTCCTCTTTTCTCCCTTCCCCCCCCCCCCCAAGTGCTCAGGTTGGAACTAGCACTAGTGGAGCTTGATTTTGGACTGCTTTTAGAAGATTGCTTGGATCGCTGAAGTAAAGTTCAGCTTCTCTTTTGTTTATGGCTATTTTGATGTTGGGGATTATGTCTTTCAGTTTATGTACTTTGTTTTATCAAGATGGATATTATGTACTTGACTTTGGTTTATGGTTTTGATGATGTAACCAAACATATTTACCTTATGCTGCAACAAATAACGTTTTAAATTTTCAAGTACTGCTTTATATCTGTCTTGTTGTGATTTTCCGTTCTATATTCACTTAAAATGCTCCATGGAAGTTAATGCATTCCCTTTGCGAGTGACATTAATGGACGTGGGGTGTTACACGTGGTATCAGAGTTGAAGGTTACCAGAACAGATATGAATTTTTGAAAAACTATTTTTCAAAACAACTTTTATAAAGAAGTACTTTAAAAAGTATATTTTAGAAAGCATAACCCCAAGAGCCATATATCTTTCCCTCGGTTCTTTTATATTGAATCTTTCCTTTTTCGTTTCAGCATGTCTGAAGCATTTGAGATACTAGAGGGTGTTCATGTACCTGGTTGGTTTCGTCAATATCTCGAGGCTAGGGCCGCCACTGCAGGTCTAGCAAATACTCCTCCTCCTCCCCCTTCTCCTCGCGTCAATACTTTTGCTAAGATATGTAAGGACTTTAGAGCAATGGGTGAAAACCTTTGCATGGGACGGAGACATTTGTTGAAGCTCGTAACTGGCTAAAGGAGGTGAAAGAATTATTTGGAATCTTTGAAGTGGATGATGGAAGAAAGGTCTAGCTAGCTGCCTGGCTAATGAAGGATGAGGCCTCGTTTTGGTGGGAGGTCACTAATGGGGGACGTCCAATCGATACGTGGCCAGATTTTAGGCAGAGGTTTGAGGCGAAGTTTCTCTCGCGGGCTGAAGAGAATCTATACATAGAAAGGTTTTTGTCGCTGAAGCAAGGGAATCTATCGGTGAAAGAGTACGTCAACAAATTCAACCAATTGGCAAGGTTTGGCTTGGACTTGGTGAACACTCCAGAAAATAAGGCTCTAAGATTTGTTAAGGGTTTAAACGAGCCTCTTCATAGGTTAGCTATGACCCACATTCCCATGGGGGCTACCTTCGAGAGACTAGTTGATATGGCGCTCATGCATGAAGAGGAGAAGGGCGCCAATGCTAATAAGGCACCCGAGAAGAAAGGGGATCAAAAGAACTCGCAACAACAACAACAGAACAAGAAAGGTGGCAAAGGCAACAATGCTAAGGGGAAGAAGAAATGCTTTAACTGTGGAACACCCGACCATCTAAGCAAAGATTGTAGGAAGAAAAAGAAGATTGGTTGTTTCCACTGTGGCGAAGTGGGACATCTTATTAAGGACTGCCCAAAGAAAGGGCAGAGGGTAGGGTCTACCTCGGGAGGACAGGTGCAAGCTCTTATGGCACCAGGGCAGGCAAGGGGACAAGTTCAGGCTCTCGTGGTCCCACCGCTGCAAGAACGAGGTAGAGCAATTTCCGTTGAAAGTTTAGTTTTTCTATTTGATCATCATGTCCGTATTTTATTCGATTCTGGCGCATCACATTCGTTTATTTCTACATCATTAGTTGAAATATTGCACCTTGATACTAGTCTAGTTACTGATCCCTTAGTAGTCTCAAATCCTATCGGTGGTTCGACTCATCTATTTATGATTTGTCGGGATTTGAGAGTGTTTATCTTAGGCGTTGAGTTTGAATGCAACGTTTTTTTTCTTGGCTTCATGGGCTACGATTTAATTCTAGGTATGGGTTGGCTAACTAGATATGGGGCCATCCTAGATTGTGAAAGAAGGGTAGTTAGATTGTTGACCCGTTCAGGAAAGACCCTTGATATTTCTTGTGACCCTAGAGGTCCAGTAATGCTTAGCTACCTAGAATCCCTTGACGCATCCAATGATGACTTACATTCTGTTCCCATAGTCCGTGAATATGCTGATGTCTTCGATGAGGTGAGGGGCTTACCTCCAAAATGCGAGATAGACTTTCGAATATATCTAGTGGATAATGCAAAGCCAGTTGCATTACCAGTGCGCCACATGGCTCCAAGAGAGAGAAGGGAAATCAGTAAGCAAGTGAAAGAATTGCTTGAGAAGGGGTTCATCAGACGTAGTATATCGGAGTGGGGTGCTCCAGTAATATTTTCCACGAAGGCAGATGGGTCCCTTAGACTTTGTGTGGACTATAGAGAACTTAATAAGCTTACTAAGAAGAATAGACATCCACTGCCGAGGATTGACGATCTCTTCGATCAGTTAGTTGGCGCCTCAGTGTTTTTGCAGTTGGACTTAGCCACGGGTTTCCATTAGTTGAGAGTGGCTCAGGATAGCATAGACAAGACTGCCTTTAGGACTCCAGAAGGTTTCTTCGAGTGGCTTGTGATGCCCTTCGGTTTGACAAACGCCCCCGCATACTTTGTTGACTTGATGATTAGGGTGTTTAGGGAGTACCTTAATAAATTCGTGGTAGTCTTTGTAGATGACATCTTGATCTTTTCTAAGAGTGAGGAAGAGCATGCCCTACATCTTAGGGAAGTGTTGGACACTCTTCGAGCGCATAGCCTTAAAGCTAAATTTTCTAAATGTCACTTTTGGAGGAAGGAAGTGCGATTCTTAGGGCACGTGGTTTCCAAAGAAGGGATAGCCGTGGATCCCGCGAAGATAGTGGCCATCCAAGATTGGAAGGTTCCTAAAAATGCTACCGAGGTGAGGAGTTTCTTAGGGTTGACTGGCTACTGTAGGAAGTTCATCAAAGACTTCGCAAAAATATCAGCTCCATTAACACGCTTGACGAAGAAGAACTTAGTTTTCATGTGGGACATAGATTGTGATGATGCGTTACAACGTTTAAAGAGAGCTTTGACCACAGCCCCAGTCTTAGTTTTGCCAGATGGGAGTAAGCCATTTACCGTTTATACCGACGCTTGTGGGACAGGACTAGGCGCAGTCTTAATGTAAGAGGGAAGGGTAATAGCCTATGGTGGAAGGCAGTTGAGAGTGCATGAGAAAAATTACCCTACACATGACCAAGAGTTGGCCGCTATTGTTTTCACGCTTAAGTCTTGGCGTCATTATCTTCTTGGCGAAAAATTCGAATTATTCACTAACCACAAATCGCTAAAATACTTATTCTCTCAGAAGGACTTGAACTTAAGGTAGCAAAGGTGGATGGAACTCTTAGCATCCTACGACTTCGAGATAGCATATACCCCTGGCAAGGGTAATGTGGTGGCAGACGCCTTAAGTAGAAAAAGGTTATCCTTGAGTCCATTGTTTGTTGAGCGGTGAAGCTTAGAGTTCATCTCTATGTTTGACTTTAAAACTTCCGTTGACTTTATACCCGGTTTGCAAGCATCCTTAGAGGTCAGCCCTACACTTTTGGGACGGATTGGTGAGGCACAGCGAGACGACCCACAGTTGGTTGAGTTAGTAGCAAAGCTCAAAAGAGGGGAGTCATCGAGCCATCTCCGTAGGTATACCCTAGATGATAAGTGTTGGTTGCGAAGTGACGGTAGGCTTTGTGTACCACGGGACGAGAATCTGAGGAAGACCATTCTTGATGATGCACATCGTTCGAAGATGACCATTCATCCCGGTGGGGACAAGATGTATATAGACATGAGACGAGTTTACTTTTGGGCCGGCATGAAGAAAGATGTGGCTGAATATGTCGCTAGATGCTTGGTGTGCCAACAAGTAACAGCAGAGCAAAAGAAGCCCGGTGGATTGCTTCACCCATTGGAGGTCCCACAATGGAAGTGGGAAATTGTTTCGATGGACTTTGTTGACGGATTACCAAGATCGAGGAAGGGTAATACGGGAATTTGGGTCGTAGTAGACAGACTTACTAAGGGCGCCCATTTCATTCCTGTTAAGAGTAAGAGGACTGCTCCATGGTTAGCCTCCGTATACATTCGAGAGATAGTTCGTTTGCACGGTGTTCCATCTAGCATAGTGAGCAACCGCGATCCTATTTTTACTAGCGAGTTTTGGAAGAGCTTGCAAGAGGCGGTAGGGACTCAGTTATGTTTGAGCACCGCATATCATCCTCAGACGGATGGCCAGACCGAGAGGGTGAATTGTATTCTAGAGGACTTATTGAGGTTGTGTGTCTTAGATTTCGGAGGTTCATGGGAGGAACATCTTCCGTTGGTAGAGTTCGCATATAATAATAGCTTTCAGTCTAGCATTGGCATGGCACCATTCGAGGATCTTTATGGACGGCCGTGTCATTCGCCTACATGTTGGTGGGAGTCCACAGATAAGATCTTACTTGGGCCCGATATGATTAGAGAGACTTCGAAAAAGATCGATTTGATTCGAAGGAGGATGAAGATGGCGCAAGATAGACAGAAATCTTATGCGGACAAGAGGAGGTCAGATCTTGAGTTTGATGTTGGGGACATGGTCTTTGTCAAGGTGTCTCCATTACGGAACGTCGTTCGCTTTGGGTCCGTTGGGAAGTTAGCACCATGGTTCGTAGGGCCGTTTCCTATTAAGGAGAGGATTGGGCAGATGGCGTATAGAGTGGAGTTACCCGAGAGACTTAGTGGTGTACACGATGTATTCCATGTATCACATTTGAGGAAGTGCTTGCACGAGACCGCAGAAGTGGTAGAGCCAAGCTTGCTTAGAGAGGTTGAGATAGAGCGTGATGCGACAATTCGACGAGCTCCTACGTGCATTCTTGGGTCAGAGATTAAGCAGTTGAGGAGTCGAGAGGTCAAACTAGTCAAAGTGCAATAGGGAGATGATGAGAGCAACACTACTTGGGAGACGGAAGCGAAGACGAGTTCATTATACCCTTTTCTTTTCGAGGGTATGTCTTTTAATTTCTCCTTTATCGCTTACCTTGTACTTATCTTATCTTTAGTATATCCTCTCGCTAGTATCTTTGACCTTTAGATAGGGTAGTCCTATGGTTGAAACATGTGTTTGAGACATGTTATGTATGATGGATGCATGTGGATGCAAGTGGTTGCTCGTGGATGCATATACACCCACTTTAGGCACTAGATCGGCTCAGTCACTTCATATTGCATATTGCATATAAATGTGTGTACATATTTAAGTAATGGATGTATAATGGTTATACCGTCATATGGATGTTGCATTTTGGTGAATGGTTGTGCACACATGCAGAAATAATATGTATCGATAAGGTTCTTTCGCATACATAATGGACGCATGGCACTATCATGGTTTGCATAAAGGAGGTCAACTGAATCAGTAGACCGCCTGATTTTGCATTAGATAAAGAACATATACACGCACTTCTTGCATATGTTCATACAGCATTAGAAATTTTATAAGGACAATGGATGCCTATGTTTGATGGTTGAGTAGATGGTTGTTTGGATGGTAGGATATGCATTCTCCTTAACTCGGAGATTTCGGGGGAGAAATCCTTTAAGGAGGGGAAAATGTAACACCCCGGATTTTTGAATGATTGAATTAACTAAAATAAAGAATAATTAATCTCAGACGTGAGAATTATGGGAATGGGGTTGCGCCATTGTGTTCGTCTCGGAATTCTGGTTGAAATAGAGTCCGAGTTTGCGGGAAACGAGTACCGGGTGAAGGAGTTATGGACGAACGAAGATTGGTGGCAAAAGAAGGAAAAAAAGGATTGCACTAGCGCGCTTGGGAAGTGCGCCAGTACAAATTTGCACTGGCGCACCTGCCAAGTGCGCCCAGGCCGAGGCAGAGGCCTGCACAGCTTTCTAGTTCAGGCTGACCCATGTTGCTGAGTCCGTTCTGACTCCTTGCTGAGTCATTAGGGCTGAGGTGTCACCCTATCATGACTGAATGGTTTTGATTAACCCTAAGATCATCCGACGGCTTAAATTAATTCAAAACTGTATAAAAAGACCCATAGACTCAAACCCTAAATCAGAATTAAAATTGAAACTATGGCCGTCATGCTGTTGTATTGAACCCTAGAGTAGCTGCCACCAAATTAAAGAGGAAGAACAACAATCAAATCAGTACTACTCAACCCGAACAGTGAATCTTCTACAAAGGAGAGATAATTCAACTCCAAAAATCAGAATTCAGAACTCAAGACTTCTTTTGAGTTGTGAGTTCGATAGTTTTAACAAAATAATTAGTAATTTAATTGGGTTAAGATATAATGCGGATTGTATGGATGTGATATGAAGTATTGATTGCATGTTGTAATTATGTTGTAGGATTGTGATTGAAATCTCTATGACGTTATGTTGTGATGCTATCATTTATGATGTAAAGTTATGTTGCTATCATCCATGTTGTACTTTTATATACAATCAAATCATCATGTTTCACATGTTAGTTTGGTTATGTTGATTCATATGATAAATCATATGTATGCAAGTTTTGATTTTGTTTAAAACATGAATCATATACAAGTTGGGTAAAATTATGACATCTAGTTCATGTGAAAAAATGATTAAAAGTTAGGCTATGATATGTGTGAGTTATATGCTAAATTCTACATGATACTTTACATGTTAGATACTAGTTTGCACCATTGTTGCGATGTATAAATCACATAGGTGAGTTTATGAGTTGGATATGAATCATGTTATGCAAGTTTAGGGTTATTACCTATGCAAGTTTACTCCTTTAGATTTGGATCCATGGCATATGTTGTTTATGCCTGTTTGTGGCCATTATCTCATCAAGTTCACACCTTTAGATTTGGATCCATGACATATGTTGTTTATGCAAGTTTGTGGCCATTATCTCATCAAGTTCACACCTTTAGATTTGGATCCATGACATATGTTGTTTATGCAAGTTGTAACTTTGGCCTATGCAAGTTTTAGATGTAGAACATCATTCACACATGCAAGTTCACCCCTATGTTTAGATTTATGTTTTAATTATGTGTATATTATGATGTTTTCTCTTTATTCCATGAGTTAGACTATTCGAGTCTATCATATATTTTTACGTTAAACGAACAAACGTACAACGTGGGGTAAAGGGGATAATATTAAAAAGATTTAATTGGCATAAATGCCTTAAAAGGCATAAAATATAATTGTGGTGAAAATTGGTATGATTTTACATACCATAAATGGATGGACATAATTGAGTCAATTATGGACATCGTTAAATTTGGAATTGATTGATAATTTGAATAGGGAAAGTAATTCAAATTGGGGGATGATTAATTAGGAGTAATTAATCGTCTAAGACACGAGGTTAGGCTCTTTTGTGGTGTAAGACTGCCCGGACCCGCCCGGCAAATCCAGCTGCCACAAATGCCAGTTTAATGTGAGAGGTCTTAGGCATAAACTAAATACGTAACAATTGTAAAGACACGAGGTTAGGCTCTTTTGTGGTGTAAGACTGCCCGGACCCTCCCGGCAAATCTAGCTGCCACAAATGCCAATCTAATGTGAGAGGTCTTTATGAGGTTACGGTCTTAATGAATTAAGAAACACTTAACCAGATAAACATGTAATGGGACATGAGGGGGTTAAGTGGGTGCCTTGGGTGGCATGTGGAATCTAGTGGGTGCCTTGGGTGACATTTGGAAATACGATTAGAAACACTTAACCAAAATTGAAACATGTAATTGAAACATGAATAAGAAGTGGGTTAAGTGGGATGTACTAGAGGGGACCAAGCTTAGGTGGATAGCTTGTGTCAAGTAATGGGGGCCCGTTTCGACCAGTAACCCATACGTATCTTTGCGGGCTCGACCCAAGTCGAGGACGGGGCACGCATACTGGGCTTGACTGTAAGAGGCTAAACCGGGTTAGCGGTGGCAACGCAAGTCCAACGGGTTCATATGTGTGTGTGGACCCGAGCTAGTAGGTAAGACGTTGTTGCATCATGTAGGTATAAGCCGTGCATTCTTGGGGGTATTGGTTTGCCACTTTGGGGAGTGATACACCCCACTATGGGGCCAACACGGGTATCTACGAGTTAGGGAGCCGATCGCTTGGGGGTAGTGGGTACACCTAGTGGAGATAGGAGCAGCCGACACCTATGAAGGCAGCTAGGGGTGCACGAAACTACCAATATCATTATTAAGTCTGTAGGCGGGATCAACCTTAGGGTGACTAGTGGTGGTGCAGTATAGCAATTATCCCATAGTGTTGGTGTAGTTTAGTAATCATCCTATAGTGGTTTAGGTGCGCTTAAACGATATCATTGTTCATCTTGTTTCCTTGTTTACTCTGCCATACTCAATGGTTCATGATAATTTCCTTATTTTCCAACTTATGCCTTAGCCTAGTTACTTTGTTAATTATATTGTTAGAGTTATCGCACTCGCCAGACATTATATCTGACCCCCCTTTGTTTCCTCCTCTTTTCTCCCCCCCCCCCCCAGGTGCTCAGGTTGGAACTAGCACCAGTGGAGCTTGATTTTGGACTGCTTTTAGAAGATTGCTTGGATCGCTGAAGTAAAGTTCAACTTCTCTTTTATTTATGGCTATTTTGATGTTGGGGATTATGTCTTTCAGTTTATGTACTTTGTTTTATCAAGATGGATATTATGTACTTGACTTTGGTTTATGGTTTTGATGATGTAACCAAACATATTTACCTTCTGCTGCAATAAATAAAGTTTTAAATTTTCAAGTACTGCTTTATATCTGTCTTGTTGTGATTTTCCGTTCTATATTCACTTAAAATGCTCCACGGAAGTTAATACATTCCCTTTGCGAGTGATATTAATGGACGTGGGGTGTTACAGCGAGATTCGTTGGTAGTAGGCTATATGTAGGACATCATTTCTATTGTTTTATTCACCTAAAACAATGGAGACAACGAGATGCTGCCCCAACTTAGATTGAATTAGCCTATTTTTCTTCAACAACGATGTATACGTATACAAGAATCTCTTATGCAACTTCAACATATCATTCTCTGTTCTTTAGATCCAGTCTCTGTGAGTTCATTTATTTTTAGATATAAATATTTAACAAGTAATCCTGACATGTTTATAAATCTGGATCTAAACCTATACATGTTAAGAATCTAATTCGTACCTAATCAGTCATGTTATTACATGTACACCTGATCTGTTATTCAGTTCTTATATGCTTATTCCTGATATGACTATTTCTGCTATCATATGCTCATCTCTATTATTATATGCTTATTTTGTTATTTTCCTATTCTGTTCTTCTCTCTCTTTCCCTTTTTATTTTTATAGTTTAGGCTACCTTCGAGCCTAGGCCAATACCGCAGAAATATGCGTATGAACGAAATTGGAATTAATTGGGAAAGGTAATTTGGGGACATAACCTGTACTATGAATATGACTAAATTTTGGGACATAACGTATACTGTGGAATATAACTGAAATACGAGGTGTATGAACTTGAAAACATGTAGGCTTAATTCAAATATTAGGTGGAACATGTTAATGGAACTGTATGTCGCTTATGTAATCTTTTTGATCTGTTGGAGGTCAAGTAAACTTGCTAATCTGTTGGGGTTTTAGGGACACTATTAACCCGTGGAAATCCTAGTTGATTGGGGACACAAGTTTAGGGATTTGACTTTTGTCATCTGTTGTGTGGGACCCATATTAGTTAGTAACCCATTCTGATATTAAAAGGGGACCTCCCACTAAGAAGAGGTCAGGGAACGCTTACTGATCTAATTATAAGTGGTTCATTTGGGATGGTGTGTTCTGATGGCGCGTTCGAACGGGGTAATGTGTGTGCATGGGTTTAGACTGTTTGGGAAAATAAGATGTCATAACACATGTAAATAGGGTTGTTTCCTTTTGGTGCTTGCCACTTTAGGAAGTAATACACCCTGGGGATGACACAGGGTGTTTACATGGTAGGGAGCCAATCATTGGGGGTAGTAATTAGGGTGCATATAGTTTTGTTTAGGTACCTATTATTTCTGTTTGGGGTAACACTCGTTATTTCTGTTTAGATACTTGTTATTTGTATTTGGGGGTAAAACCCGTTGCTAAAAGTACGCCTAAGTCTACCATTTATGTTCTGTTGGGATCATTCTGTTTTTGTTAAGTAATTGGAAAACACTTAATTTAGTATACTATTATTGGTGCAGAGAAAAGTATTTGAGAAGCATAACCTATTCTGTTTATCCTGCTTATTTTATTCAATTGTTCATACCTGTTATATGATACTTTTATCTCTCATCTAGTTTATATGCCTATCATGGTACTTTTATGATTTATATGCTAAAAGTAACTGACTTGGAAGACTTTATGTCTGACTCATTTTGTTTCCTTTTCTCCCTCTTCCTTCCCCCCTCCCCTAGGCTCTCAGGGTGGGAACGCTCAGGCTTGATTAGGACTCTCTCTTCTGTTTCTGCTTGGATTTGGATTTGCTTCGATGTACCACTTTGACTTCTTGTCTACTTATTTAATGCTACTTATGGCGACTATGGATTTTTATTTCTGTACTCTGATGGTTTTAGTACCAGGCAAATACTATAATTTGATGTAACCAGTTTTCAGTATTTCGGATTTATGTTGTAACAGGATTTTTGGACCACGATGTTTTCTGCCGAAAAATTAAGTTTTAAATTTTCGTTGCTATTTTATATCGATCTTGTGAAATTCTGTGCCTGTTTACCTATAACTCTTTATGGAACTTAATGCATTATGATAAAGAATGACATTAACGAACGTGGGGTGTCACGGATTTCCATTGTAAATGGATAATTTGAACGTATTCAGGTATAAAACAAATTAAATATCAACTTTTTTATGTATAACATAAGAAAGGGTAAATTAGATAAATAAAGGTCTTTCTCTCTCTCTCTCTATATATATATATATATACACACACGTATATATATATATATATATATATATATTTATTTATTTGTGTGTGTGTGTGATGTAGAAAATTTACACCTTGTTCTTGATTCATTACTAGAATTATTCTTACAAGCCTAGAATGCAAGTTTTAATTGTATGTTGTATTTTTCCCATTATTGCTATCTGTAATTATGCAATTATGTCATGTATGTAGCGGTTCGATGTTAGAATTATTAAAGGCAGACTAAGTTGACAATTTTACCTCATTAAAACGTTCACTCATTCATACGAAAACTAGCTTTATTTATATGTACTAAATATTCTAATTATATAGTGTAACTAGCATAATAATGACGTAATAAATGCGATTAGGATAAGATTTCAATTTGAAAATGTCCCCATATAAGTTGTTGTTTGTACATGTGTATAAATGGCTTATTTATATATTAAATAATGATTCACAGACATGAGGTTAGTTTCCATTTGTGGTAGAAGTTTGCCTGGAACCGACCGGCAAATCCAGCAACCAAAAATAGGTCAGGATAATGTGAGAGGTCTAGGTGTCATGGGCCATTTAAATTAGTACATTATAACCTGAGGTTAAGCCCATTTGTAGTAGAAGTCTGCCCGGGACCATCCGGCATATCCAGCATCTACATGTAGATGGTTTAATGTGATAGGTCTACTGTATATATACCTATTATATGTGTGAATAGGTAGGTTTACTACGCCTTAAGAAGTTCTTAAGTGGCTGACTCTCTTTTTATCTAATTTGGGTCTTAAGTGGTTAGGACTAGGACCGTTCCGAAGGTTTATTCCTTGGATATAGACCAAAGTCATGGGACCCTCCCCTATTAAATTTGAAGTTTGTCTCTAGGTCCTCCTTCTCTCAAAGTGGTTTAGACATGGCGATAACAGAGTAGAGTAGTTTACCAGAATGTCCACTTCCTCTAGGAGCTTTGGAAGGGCCAACCTAGGAATAGATTTGGTATACGTTGGACGTAGCATGCTTTTTAATTCACCAACTTTCTAAAGGAAGCCTTAAGCGGCATAGGTGTTCTACCGTAATATGAGATAAATAGTAACACGAGGCATCTTCCGGAGGGGTCTTACATGGCTATATGTTGGCCTACCCAAAATCGGTACTACGCGGCGCATTACTATTTCTCATATTACTTGTGAGAATCTATATAATTAATAATGTTGGCCTATTAGGACAGGGCCTTAAGTGGATAGGGTCCGCCTTAGGGTTATAAAAGATAATGAGAATCCACCCTTAATAAATATGCTAGAACATGCCTTAAGTGACCGAGAATGTCAACCTCGTTGGATCTCCACCCTAAATGCACTAATGAGGTCTTAAGCGATTGATTCA
This sequence comes from Allium sativum, assembly GCA_030737875.1. Lineage (NCBI taxonomy): Eukaryota > Viridiplantae > Streptophyta > Magnoliopsida > Asparagales > Amaryllidaceae > Allium > Allium sativum. The sequence goes on along the minus strand of CM060910.1, from coordinate 192,712,038 downwards.
GATATATACCTCATTGGTTAAACTCTTTTTGTGCATGTGTATGCTTGTCTATTTCTTAAACATACCTTGACATATATAACCTATTAAATCTAGGGAATGGTCTTTAAGAAAATATCATTTTCAGTCACATAGGACTTTATGTTCTGACCCCTCTCCTTAACATATCCAATAGGTCAATGGGTGGGATAGATTCAATGGACGAAGTTATGGCGGAGACTGAAGAAGACGATGGAGATATTATGCTATTATTAGTTATCATTGCTACATTGCTTATGGAAGCTCTAGATGATGAACTTTAATGATGTACCTATCGAATAATTGTATCTTGACAATCTATGTTTGAATTCAGTGGTTTTTATGAAATGTACATCCTATTTTGTTTTTATACTTTCTCGTTCCGCTATGTGAGATTCCATAACACTATGTTTATATATTATTCTATGCAAATGTAATTCCTAACAGAAACCAATGATCCGTTTAGAGTGGCTATAAGTTTCGATGGGTCTTTTCTAGGTCGAAATTTAGGCCCACTCCAGGCGGATTGTTATAGTGAATTCATAAAAACATACTATTTTTATCACTTAGAATATTAGTGTTATATACTTAACTAAATGGTGTAAGTACAATCACATTTTATATGTGGGCCAAACATTATTACTTCTTATGGAGATAATACAATGTTTATTCTAAATTCCAAATTTAATTTAAATCTCTAAATCTTGCAAATAATTTGCAATATTACTTCTTATGGAGATAATAAATTATTTCCAACATTATTATCATTACAAACTAATACCATCCCTAGATAATAGTGAAGTTGTTCAAGTTGGGGTATTTTATTTACCTCTCAGACCTTGATCAACAAGGTTCTTTTCTTGAGATAGATAAAAGTTCGTAACTTCAAAACTGGTACTAATTATAATATTAATTTCATTTACTATTCCATTTTAAATATGGTTTTATAAACCATTTTTAGTTTTTGTAAATCTCTTTTCAAATATAACTATTGTTAATTAATTCATTGATTAAGTAAATTCTTACTAGACCATTACCTTTTAACTTTAAAATTCTTTAAATAAATTTGTTTTCTAAGTCATATTTTATTACAAAATCTGATTACTAAGTCCTTTACCAACCTAATTAAAAAATCCCATTTTACTAATCCATTTAACAATTTTCCCTTTAGAAAATCTCACCTTATTTCATTCATTTTACCTAATTCCATAATTAAATAAACTCTTATTTAGATCATCAAATCAGCTTAAAATCTCTTTTATGAACTTTATTTATAAAACATGAATTTTTTTTCTAAAATCCTTTCATGAACCTTTGCTTGATTCGAATAAATCTCATTATTAACTTGATTATCTTCCTAAATGAATTTCAATTAAAAAGATAATTACTTTAATTATTAATAATTAAATTAATGATTAACTTTACTATTATTTAAAGTAAAAATAGCTTAATTTAGTATTAACTTAAAATAATATAGTTAATCCCTACTCAAAAAGTTATTTAAATAATATTAATGATTACTAACTCGATAATTACTATTAAATACCATTAATCAGAAAGTTAATTGATTTTTAAGAAATTTTATTAGGTTTAAACGACAAAAGAATTTAAACTTAATTACCAAACTTAATTAAAACAGTTGACTTAGTCAACTTGAAAACGTTAGTTAACCCGTTAATTGATTTCAATTATTCCCTCCACTTTAAATTAATTAATTATATAATTTGTTTAAAAATCTTGCTTAATTGTTTCATGAAACAATTATTCCAACTTATTAACCCATAGGTTAATTTCTGACTTCATCGCTTATAAAACATACGACTTACTATGTAAGTCATTGATAAGTACTATATAAAAACTAATTATAAAATATCGATTTATTTATAAAAAATCTATTTTATATAAAATATAATCTATAACCTAGCTTCAGTTATGAAAAATAAATTTTATAACTTGAAGTACATCGATTTGCCGAATGACGAATTAACCTCTTATAAATATGGGTTTTAGGCCATTTGTTGCTAATCCTTAATCAATATTGTCTATTGATTAAAAACACAACGTTGAATGTTAATTCAGCAATCAATATCCAAACAGGTTGCAACGTAACTGGGTCTAACAGTTCATACATGAATAATATGAAATCTAATAACATAAACAATATTTGTGGAATCGAGTTGGATTCCTCCAACCTGTTTTTCCCTACATCTCAATTCATAATAACATTTAAATAATGCATACGAAATAGGAATTTTAAGCTAATTCATTTAAATGATGTAAATATAAATAATGCCAATCAATAACAAACAAATAACATTCAAGACATCCAAATATCTAAATTATACTATCAACGATAAACTATGGTTATATGAATTTAATCATGTCACCGGATTCCAGAAGGTGTGAGAGTTAACTCGCTGTTTATTTCGAAGCATGATTTTAGATCATTTTATTTGATTTCAAACAAGCGTTTAAAATCATATGAAATTCCGGCTAGGCCCAAATCCTTCCAAACCAGTACGATCGCGTAGGCTTCGCCCATATGATCCCAATGGATCTTGTTTCAACAGATTCCGTACACATATGTAAAAGTAATAACTATTACAATCTAAATAAATTAGATGATTATTAAAACTTAACTAATTATTAAATTAATGTTCTTAATTACCGTAGAACGTAATTAACTATTGCCTTAATCCTGATTAGGCATAGTTAAATCCGATTACTTCATTCCCAAGCCTGCGATTCCTTCCAATCCAAACACGAACTTGGACATCGACCTCTTCCCATTGTCAACCGTCGTCGTTGTCCTCCACCGGACCATCGGTCTTCTCCATCCTCAATTGCGCCGCCTTCTGCTTCCCTTCCTCTAATCAACTCCAAACCCTCTGGAAACCCCAAATCTCACAAATGAAGCCAAAAACCGAACCAAATTTCGAGATTTACATGGAGATGGACCCCTCCATTCATCCCTTTACTGTGCCGCCCGAGTCCCACTGCATGTCGCTAGACCGCCGCCGCAACGACCCTCGTCCCTCCAGCTTCCATCTCCGGTCAGCCTCCTCCCTTCCGATGCTCTATAGGTTGCACACACCCCCAATAAATTAAAACCAACCTATTTCTGGTCCTCTCAATGAAATGACTACCACACTTCACCGTTGGCCACCAAACATGGCCAACGAGTCAAGATCACCTTCCCCTCCATCTTCCTAATTGAAAACTTCACCTAAAAACCCACCAAATCGCTTGAATAAATCAAAGAACGAATTGAAGAAAGTTGCCGTTTCTGGCAATTTTCGACCACCTCCAGCCATCGCGCCACCTCATACTTCACTCGTTGGTAGAACTCAGTACCCCCTATAACTTTTTAGTTAATGACTTCCTCCAATTCTTCACCAATTTTGAGATTTAATTTATTGTTTGAAATGTAAGAAAGAAAGTTGTAACAACCCGGAAATTCTGAGCCAGTTTAAAATTTTTATTTTGGCAATTTTGACAAATTTGAATATTTAAAATAGATTATTTTAAATAAAATCGACGAGAAATTTATTTTGAATATAATTCAAACGTATATATTATATACGCCGTCGTTAGAATATAAATATTTATATATAATTATAAATAGAATTGAAAATGGCGCAGTAGTTCGATAATTCGATTTCAAACTTCAATTGAATGTACCGGGTGCAAAACAATCCGAATTTTAGCGAAACTAAAAACATTAGGATCTAATTGATGATATCTTTCCAACGAATCCGAAAAATTGAAATTTCATAGCGGGAATCAAAAGATATGTCCAGTTGAAAATTCTGAATAGTCGCTATGGAATTCAGGCCCTTAAAAATGGAAATTTTGCAAACGACCTCGGATTTCGGAGAAACCACTTTTGTTGGATCCGCAGTGTCAAATTATTGTTAGATTCCAAATTTCATAATTTTCTGAATCAATATGTGAGCGTGGCGAAGGAAAACGCGTTTGACCAGTTTCAGTTGATTTTAATCGACTGGAAATTGGCCTTTTTTCCAACAATCTCAGAATTCGACGAAATTAGTTTTGATAGGACCGTATCGTCAATACGAAGCTAGAAAATATTTTTCTGGAATTTTTCGAGTTAGTATGTGGCCCCGGTAAATTGAAATGTGCGTTCAAATTCAATATATAAAGATTTATAATTTGATTTAAACGAAAATTGATCGAAACGATAAAATTGGCCTATGAAACATATCCCATTGTGTTCGGAATGGGGGTTATTAGCTAGGGGCGACAGCCGTTGGGTTCAATTCAGTGTTCGAATAAAAAGTCAACTGTTAGGGGAATGAAATATAATATAAATTTATTTAATAAACCCCCCTCTCTCTAAAACCTAATCAGAAAATAAAACGAGCCCTCCTTTAAACTAAAACCCGCCGTCACCTTAAGCTCCTCCAAATCGCCCCGTCCAGGCCATGCCCACCGCTGTCGATGGCGTGCGCTCCTCCCTGGCGGAGCCCCGTCGCCGCGCACCCCTTCCCCCCTCCTGTTGCTGCTGTCGCGGCCTCTTCTTCTTCCTCCTGCCTCCTAGCCCCAGCGCCGCCTGCCTGAGCGCCTCCCTCCACCTGCACGTACACCGACGCAGCCATCTTCCACCCCCACCTCCGATTCAACAACGAACACCCCCCCTCCTCCTCTGAAAGCAACTGTAAGTTTTATAATTTCTTTTATTTTATTTAAAAACTGAAATTTATATTGTTTAAAAACTGAAAATATGATTTTTATATTTTTAAAGTAATAAAAATATGATTTTTATATTTTAAAAGTATTAAAAATATAATCTTTACTATATAGAAGATGTAAAAATATGATTTTTGTTTATGTAGAGAATTAAAAATATAATTTTTACATGATAGGAATATTAGAAATATCATCTTTTTATGTGTAGAAAAATAAAAATGTGATTTTTATATTGATATATTTAAAAAGGTTCGATCTTTATATTTGAAAAGGTTTGATCTTTATATTTGAAAAGATTTAATCTTTATATTTGAAAAGGCGAAGTCTTTATATGGAGAGTAGCGTTGTAAAAATAGAATTTTTATCTATATAGTAGCGTTGTAAAAATTCGATTTTTATATATTGAATAGCAAAGTAAAGATTTGATTTTTATATATTGAATAGCAAAGTAAAAATTCGATTTTTATATATTGAATAGCGAAATAAAAATTCGATTTTTATATATTGAATAGCAAAGTAAAAATTCGATTTTTATATATTGAAAAGCGAAGTGAAAATTCGATTTTTATATATGTAGTGGCTACGGGTAACGAAAGCGACAAAAGGCGGAAATGGCGAAGATTTCTCAAAATGAAGTATCATGAAGTTGGATAGCTATAGGTGAGAATTTCTCACCTTTCAATTTCTTTTTCTAGTTATATATATATACTAAGATGCAGACGGTGTTTAGTAGCACCCGACACAATCGTCCACAGACCATGGACTTGTTTGTTTGATTGCAAAAATTAGTTAGATTATTTGATTGAAATTTGAATTGCTTGGTGAAATGAAATTGATTTGATTGATGTGTGAATGGCGTGGGCCTTCACTAGACCGGGGATAAGGCTAGGCCTCGTCCCGTTTCTAGTATCGTGCCGTTATGCCGCCGAAATTTTCTAAAATAAGTTAGAAAAAAAAATCATTTTATTTAAAGAATGAACTGAATAGAAATTCATATGTTAAAATAAAATGTTTTATCGTTAAAAATATATTTTTTAACGTGAAGTGAATAAAATAAAATATTCATTTATAAACCGGACGGTTTGTTTATGTACACCTATTTGACTGATATTGATTGGGTCGATAAATTTTACACATCGCCCAACTGCACAAATAAAATCTGTGTTTGATTGTTTGAAACCCCACACGGGTGTTGGGATGAAATTTGAAGTTCACTCATCCTGATTGATTAAATATGTCGATCGATTGATTGACAGGCTGTTATAAGCGTTAGATATCTATATTTAATGCTTATACAGTGTAGTGCACTTTGGATGATGGTTGATTATTTATCGTTGAAATTATATACATGTGTTGTATGGAATCCATATAATTAATATTATATGGTGATTCATTGGGCCTCATTCCAATTTAGAAGATAAAGAATATTATAAAATAAAGGTTTATGTGTTGACTGTACTCATTTGTTGAGATTAGTCATGTGTTGAACGAAATATTTTAACAATAAAATTTATATCTTTATCACTATAAAATAAAGGTTCATGTGTTGACTGTACTCATCCGTTGAGATTAGTCATGTATTGAACGAAATATTTTAACAATAAAATTTATATCTTTATCACTATAAAATAAAGGTTCATGTGTTGACTGTACTCATCCGTTGAGATTAGTCATGTGTTGAACGAAATATTTTAACAATAAAATTTATATCTTTATCACTATAAAATAAAGGTTCATGTGTTGACTGTACTCATCCGTTGAGATTAGTCATGTGTTGAACGAAATATTTTAACAATAAAATTTATATCTTTATCACTATAAAATAAAGGTTCATGTGTTGACTGTACTCATCCATTGAGATTAGTCATGTGTTGAACGAAATAATTTAACAAAAATAGTCACACGTGGACAGTACTCATTCGTTTAGATTAGTCGTGTGTTGACAAAAATAAATACTCATTTGTTGAAAAGAAATATTTGGAATAGAATATTTGAAATAGAATATTTGAAATTAGAAATATATGGAGCCGTGTTGATTATATTGACGCCATTTTGACGTGAACGATATTTATATCGATTTTACTCATTTTGAAATGAATTTGATTCAAATAGAATTGAACATATAACGATTTCGAAATGAATTGAATATATAACGATTTCGAAATGAATTGAATATATAACGATTTCGAAATGAATTGAATATATAACGATTTCGAAATGAATTGAATATATAAGGAATTCGAATTGAATGGAAAACGAATTTGATTTCAACTGAATAGCAAACGAAACGAATTCGAAATGAATTGAATATATAACGATTTTGAAATGAATTGACTATATAACGATTTCGAAATGAATTGAATATATAACGATTTCGAAATGAATTGAATATATAACGATTTCGAAATGAATTGAATATATAACGATTTCGAAATGAATTGAATATATAATGAATTCGAATTGAATGGAAAACGAATTTGATTTCAATTGAATAGCAAACGAAACGAATTCGAATTGAATTGAATAGATAACGAATTTGAATTGAATTGAATATAAAACCAATTCGAATTGAATTGAAAACGAATTCGAATTGAATTGGAAACAAATTGAAATGAACTCAAATTGAATTTAATAGGAATGAATTTTAAAACGAATTTAGAAGGAAAAATTCAATTTTGATTTGAATTGAAATGGAAGTTGAAAATGCTTTTTGAAACGAATTCAAAACTATTTATATAATTCGTTTTAAATAGAAATCGACGAAATATATATTATATATATTATATATATAATATAATGGCCTGAATAGAACACGCCGCGCCGCGGCAGTTCGTGAATTTCGACCATTTATTTCAAACGGACATTACGGGAGATCCGACCGTCGGATTCTCCTAAAACTGGAACCGTTGGGTTCGTATCGAAAAGAGCTTTCTAACGAATATTAGAAATTCAAAATCTAACGGTTGGATTTGGATTTACATCCAAATCAAATTTGAAAAAGGTCGCTGTAAGTGCAGTTCGATGGCTGTTGATGGAAATCGACTGTACGGGCCTTGATAAAATTATTAAAAATATCAATAATTTGTGTAAAATCATAAGAAATGATTTGGGAAAATTTGGGATGAAAAACTCCATATTTGAAAAGATAAAAATAGATTTTTATCAAAATGAACTAGTTTGAACTAAATTTAAAACCCGATTTGTTTTTAAATAAATAAATTAGATTTAAAAAGGGGTTTTAAATAATCGGAATTCCTAATATATTTGGTTTAAATTGAACTAGAATTGATTTGTGGGTTCATCGTGAACTGTGTTTTAAACAACACTAGTTCTTTAACCCGATGATAAATAGAATGTGAGTTGGGTTTGTCGTGAACTGTGTTTTAAAAGACATCAGTTCTTTAACCCACTAAAAGGAGTTTTAATGAATCTGCAATCAAATTGAAATGTGAATTGATAGGTTAAATTATCAAATTTGGAAAGTGAGCGGATATGGAGTATCACCAGTTTTGCTCCAAAGCGATAGTTAAATCTTTAATTAGATTTGAACGTGAAATGGTAATTAATTTTACCGATAACACCATGGTATTAGATATGGAGTATCACCAGTTTTGCTTCATGGGATGAATAGGTTGGGATTGGGAAATAAAATAAATAATTACTTCGTTGTGGTTCGCTAATCTCGACTAGTTTGAAAAACCATAATTTGGTTTGAAACGACATCCAAAGGAAGATTAAAGGATAAATTTTAAAGAATTTATCTTGGATAAAATTAATGGGAACCTTTCCCTAAAAATGTGATTTTATGAATAAAAGAATATTCTGAATTGGAATGAGGCGTATGTTGTGTTTGTGTAACATTTGTTTTTAATATACGCGGGTTGTTCGGAAAGGCCGGGTTTATACCCATTCCGAATAACCGATTCGACGATAAGTCGAAGATGAAGACGGTGGTTGAAGACCGGAAGTGTTCACATCGTTTGGATTATTACTGACGATCCTGATTGGGCTGTACACCCAAGAGGATGGAAATAGTTGGTGGTCGTCCAGACGTACTTGGGGATGGATGGATATGCGAGGAAAGTGCGTCCGGTTTTGTTCAGACCCAGAACGAACTTGTAAATGGATTGTGTGTCTGACATTGGATTTCATTCTGTGTTGATTGATCTCTATTAAATATACATCTGTTTGGCGGCGGAGAATTTATTCTTTTGCTTAACGCCCTTCTCTGAGACGTACGAGCTCAGAGGTTGTATATCGATGGACATCAGTCGCACGGCGTGAACTGCCTGTGTGGCACGCTGAGATGCAATGATCAAGGCTTCTGTTGAAAAGCAAAGTCTTGTGGTTGATGATCAAAGCACAGCCTACGTGGCAGCTTTGTGAATAACGTGAATTCGCGAGCCTCACACCTCGGTATGAGTTAAAAAAGGGATATGGACCGTTGGGAGAACACGACGTTTCTTTCTAGCTTTGGTGGTGTCAGTGACTTACCAACCCTGACATTTATATACTTTTCACCTTTATGGTTGTTGAAATGAGGCGCCTCGATTATAGGTCTGTAAGGACCGGGAAACGTGTGTTCATGCATAAATAATCCTCTAACGTAAGTGAGGACCGGCCCAACCGATCCAAGTGGCTGCCCAGAGTGTGTAGTCCTGAGCATTTGCTAGATTGTCTCGAAGCGGAGAGGAGCTTGCCCCTTGCCTCGACTCATGACGGAAATCCAATTTCCAATACGTGTATTGCGGTTTTAATTGTAGAACTAGTATGGCGACATGATATATGGTACCCATGCCGTCTATGATTTATATTTACGATTGAAATTGTTTTGACACTATACACTTGTTATAGTATCAAATGATTTGTTTTAAACGTACCAAGCATGTTTGTCTATTATAAGGGAAAACCCTATCCTCCGGCTTGCGTTGCATTGTGTGATGGGACCTGGGTCTTATAATAGCTTCATTTTTCGAAAAAGCATTGCGTTGTTTATTCTATGCACGGGTATTCTTGGGAGGAAACCCGTTCCGTGTTATACGGCGTGGTCCCTTAAATTACTCTCTTTTAAAGTAAAGCTTTAAATAACTGTTTTAGTTCTCACACCAGTCACATGACTGACCTGGAGTTTATTGTTTTAACCTAAACTCTGGGTGCCCCTATTTTCCGCACGGGCAGCTAGTAGTTTTGGTTTTTCAGGTTTATATTCACAGGATCCTGGTTTACAGCTGGAATGATATCCGGAAAGCTCTGTATCCGTATATCACCTTCAGTTGTGCTTTATATTATTTTCCGCTGCAATGTAATTTATTGTAATCTCTGGTATTTATCGAATGTAATTTATTCATTTATACTCTGTATATTCTTGTATCTGATGGAATTGTTGTAATAACAATGAAATGTTCTTCCGTCTGCGTTCTGATTTGTCCTGTTCTCAAACGATCAGGGGTTTCGAACGATCTAGATCGGTTTAACGACTGATTCGGATCGAGCGAAATTCCTTGCCGTCACATTTGGTATCAGAGCTTTGGTTTACAGAGCTCGAGAACAAGACACATTAGAACCATACGAAAGAATTCATCAGATATTAGATTAGTAAAATCCAATTAGAATGACTCGTTAGAGATAGGATCAGTAGTATCCTAGAACGAGTGTGAAGAGTATATTTATCAAATGAAAACAATTTTGTTTTGAAAATTTAAATCGCTTTATACGTATTTGAATATTTTATTTGTATTGATTTGGACAATCTAGTATATAAAGGTTTTGCATATACGCGTCATGAACGTATATTCGAAGTTTTAATATACTGGATAGATATAGAATCGCATTCTAGACACCCGGAGATGGTTCTGATGATTGATCGATCATCATCAGAACTTATGTTCGTGTTTTCGAAGGTGTGATTTCTATATATTTCCATTAGACTGGTGTGAGAACCAAAACTTATATAGATAGGTTTATTGTTGTGAATTGGCACCAAAAACATGATTTTCAGTATGTATATCAAAATTATGAATTTGAAACGTTAATTCACTAATAGATTGATGTTTGTGTTGTTTGTTTATTTGTTTGATAATTTTTAACCATTTAGCCTAATTGAACCAAATTTTGAATTGTATTGAAAATTGGTCGCATTTGCTTGCAATATACATATACTTACATTGAACAGGTCATTAAAAGGAGGCTAGAGCAGAGAATAAAATTTGTTTGCCCGACAAATAGGTACATGTTTACTATAATTTACTGTTTTGTTTGGGTGATGATGATTTTATGAGCCTATTGGCTAACCGCTTGGCTTTTTCTTTTTCTTTTTGAGATCAGAAGGCCTATATGGCAATTTCGGGATTTTCCCGTGGCTCCCGGTGCAGGGGAGGTTATGGCGAAATTTTTCGAAAATTTAGGGTGTTAGCCAAATTTTTGAAAAATTTGAAAATTCTCAGAAACTGAAAAGTCGGAGAATGCAAGCCAGATCGAACGTAGAGCTGATTAATCAAACCACTTTCGACTTTGTTCCTTTTCGGGGACGAAAAGTTTTAAGTGGGGGAGATTGTAACAACCCGGAAATTCTGAGCCAGTTTAAATTTTTTATTTTGGCAATTTTGACGAATTTTGAATATTTAAAATAGATTATTTTAAATAAAATCGACGAGAAATTTATTTTGAATATAATTCGAACGTATATATTATATACACCGTCGTTAGAATATAAATATTTATATACAATTATACATAGAATTGAAAATAGCGCGGTAGTTCGATAATTCGATTTCAAACTTCAATTGAATGTACCGAGCGCAAAACAATCCGGATTTTAGCGAAACCAAAAACATTAGGATCTAATTGATGATATCTTTCCAACGAATCCGAAAAATTGAAATTTCATAGCGGGAATCAAAAGATATGTCCAGTTGAAAATTCTGAATAGTCGCTATGAAATTCAGGCCCTTAAAAATGGAAATTTTGCAAACGACCTCGGATTTCGGCGAAACCACTTTTGTTGGATCCGCAGTGTCAAATTATTATTAGATTCCAAATTTCATAATTTTCTGAATCAATATGTGAGCGTGGCGAAGGAAAACGCGTTTGACCAGTTTCAGTTGATTTTAATCGACTGGAAATTGGCCATTTTTCCAACGATCTCAGAATTCGACGAAATTAGTTTTGATAGGACCGTATCGTCAATACGAAGCTAGAAAATATTTTTCTGGAATTTTTCGAGTTAGTATGTGGCCCCGGTAAATTGAAATGTGCGTTCAAATTCAATATATAAAGATTTATAATTTCATTTAAACGAAAATTGATCGAAACGATAAAATTGGCCTATGAAACATATCCCATTGTGTTCGGAATGGGGGTTATTAGCTAAGGGCGACAGTCGTTGGGTTCAATTCGGTGTTCGAATAAAAAGTCAACTGTTAGGGGAATAAAATAAAATATAAATTAATTTAATAAAACCCCCCTCTCTCTAAAACCAAATCAGAAAAAAAAAAACGAGCCCTCCTTTAAACTAAAACCCGCCGTCACCTTAAGCTCCTCCAAATCGCCCCGTTCAGGCCATGCCCACCACCGTCGATGGCGTGCGCTCCTCCCTGGCGGAGCCCCGTCGCCGCGCACCCCTTTCCCCCCTCCTGTTGCTGCTGCCGCGGTCTCTTCTTCTTCTTCCTCCTGCCTCTTAGCCCCACCGCCGCCTGCCTGAGCGCCTCCCTCCACCTGCACGTACACCGACGCAGCCATCTTCCACCCCCACCTCCGATTCAACAGCGAACACCCCCCCTCCTCCTCTGAAAGCAACTGTAAGTTTTATAATTTCTTTTATTTTATTTAAAAACTGAAATTTATATTGTTTAAAAACTGAAAATATGATTTTTTATATTTTTAAAGTAATAAAAATATGATTTTTATATTTTTAAAGTATTAAAAATATAATCTTTACTGTATAGAAGATGTAAAAATATGATTTTTGTTTATGTAGAGAATTAAAAATATAATTTTTACATGATAGGAATATTAGAAATATCATCTTTTTATGTGTAGAAAAATAAAAATGTGATTTTTATATTGATATATTTAAAAAGGTTCGATCTTTATATTTGAAAAGGTTTGATCTTTATATTTGAAAAGATTTAATCTTTATATTTGAAAAGGCGAAGTCTTTATATGGAGAGTAGCGTTGTAAAAATAGAATTTTTATCTATATAGTAGCGTTGTAAAAATTCGATTTTTATATATTGAATAGCAAAGTAAAGATTTGATTTTTATATATTGAATAGCAAAGTAAAAATTCGATTTTTATATATTGAATAGCGAAATAAAAATTCGATTTTTATATATTGAATAGCAAAGTAAAAATTCGATTTTTATATATTGAAAAGCGAAGTGAAAATTCGATTTTTATATATGTAGTGGCTACGGGTAACGAAAGCGACAAAAGGCGGAAATGGCGAAGATTCCTTAAAATGAAGTATCGTGCAGTTGGATAGCTATAGGTGAGAATTTCTCACCTTTCAATTTCTTTTTCTAGTTATATATATATACTAGGATGCAGACGGTGTTTAGTAGCACCCGACACAATCGTCCACAGACCATGGACTTGTTTGTTTAATTGCAAAAATTAGTTAGATTATTTGATTGAAATTTGAATTACTTGGTGAAATGAAATTGATTTGATTGATGTGTGAATGGCGTGGGCCTTCACTAGACCGGGGATAAGGCTAGGCCTCGTCCCGTTTTTAGTATCGTGCCGTTATGCCGCCGAAATTTTCTAAAATAAGTTAGAAAAATAAAAATATCATTTTATTTAAAGAATGAACAGAATAGAAATTCATATGTTAAAATAAAATGCTTTATCGTTAAAAATATAATTTTTAACGTGAAGTGAATAAAATAAAATATTCATTTACAAACCGGACGGTTTGTTTATGTACACCTATTTGACTGATATTGATTGGGTCGATAAATTTTACACATCGCCCAACTGCACAAATAAAATCTGTGTTTGATTGTTTGAAACCCCACACGGGTGTTGGGATGAAATTTGAAGTTCACTCATCCTGATTGATTAAATATGTCGATCGATTGATTGACAGGCTGTTATAAGCGTTAGATATCTATATTTAATGCTTATACAGTGTAGTGCACTTTGGATGATGGTTGATTATTTATCGTTGAAATTATATACATGTGTTGTATGGAATCCATATAATTAATATTATATGGTGATTCATTGGGCCTCATTCCAATTTAGAAGATAAAGAATATTATAAAATAAAGGTTCATGTGTTGACTGTACTCATCCGTTGAGATTAGTCATGTGTTGAACGAAATATTTTAACAATAAAATTTATATCTTTTCACTATAAAATAAAGGTTCATGTGTTGACTGTACTCATCCGTTGAGATTAGTCATGTGTTGAACGAAATATTTTAACAATAAAATTTATATCTTTATCACTATAAAATAAAGGTTTATGTGTTGACTGTACTCATCCGTTGAGATTAGTCATGTGTTGAACGAAATATTTTAACAATAAAATTTATATCTTTATCACTATAAAATAAAGGTTCATGTGTTGACTGTACTCATCCGTTGAGATTAGTCATGTGTTGAAAGAAATATTTTAACAATAAAATTTATATCTTTATCACTATAAAATAAAGGTTCATGTGTTGACTGTACTCATCCGTTGAGATTAGTCATGTGTTGAACGAAATAATTTAACAAAAATAGTCACACGTGGACAGTACTCATTCGTTGAGATTAGTCGTGTGTTGACAAAAATAAATACTCATTTGTTGAAAAGAAATATTTGGAATAGAATATTTGAAATAGAATATTTGAAATTAGAAATATATGGAGCCGTGTTGATTAGATTGACGCCATTTTGACGTGAACGATATTTATATCGATTTTACTCATTTTGAAATGAATTTGATTCAAATAGAATTGAATATATAACGATTTCGAAATGAATTGAATATATAACGATTTCGAAATGAATTGAATATATAACGATTTTGAAATGAATTGAATATATAACGATTTCGAAATGAATTGAATATATAATGAATTCGAATTGAATGGAAAACGAATTTGATTTCAATTGAATAACAAACGAAACGAATTCGAAATGAATTGAATATATAACGATTTCGAAATGAATTGAATATATAACGATTTCGAAATGAATTGAATATATAACGATTTCGAAATGAATTGAATATATAACGATTTCGAAATGAATTGAATATATAATGAATTCTAATTGAATGGAAAACGAATTTGATTTCAATTGAATAGCAAACGAAACGAAATCGAATTGAATTGAATAGATAACGAATTTGAATTGAATTGAATATAAAACCAATTCGAATTGAATTGAAAACGAATTCGAATTGAATTGGAAACAAATTGAAATGAACTCAAATTGAATTGAATAGGAATGAATTTTAAAACGAATTTAGAAGGAAAAATTCAATTTTGATTTGAATTGAAATGGAAGTTGAAAATGCTTTTTGAAACGAATTCAAAACTATTTATAATGGAAGTTGAAAATGCTTTTTGAAACGAATTCAAAACTATTTATATAATTTGTTTTAAATAGAAATCGATGAAATATATATTATATATATTATATATATAATATAATGGCCTGAATAGAACGCGCCGCGCCGCGACAGTTAGTGAATTTCGACCATTTATTTCCAACGGACATTACGGGAGATCCGACCGTCGGATTCTCCTAAAACCAGAACCGCTGGGTTCGTATCGAAAAGAGCTTTCTAACGAATATTAGAAATTCAAAATCTAACGGTTGGATTTGGAGTTACATCCAAATCAAATTTGAAAAAGGTCGATGTAAGTGCAGTTCGATGGCCGTTGATGGAAATCGACTGTACGGGCCTTGATAAAATTATTAAAAATATCAATAATTTGTGTAAAATCATAAGAAATGATTTGGGAAAATTTGGGATGAAAAACTCCATATTTGAAAAGATAAAAATAGAATTTTATCAAAATGAACTAGTTTGAACTAAATTTAAAACCCGATTTGTTTTTAAATAAATAAATTAGATTTAAAAAGGGGTTTTAAATAATCGGAATTCCTAATATATTTGGTTTAAATTGAACTAGAATTGATTTGTGGGTTCATCGTGAACTGTGTTTTAAACAACACTAGTTCTTTAACCCGATGATAAATAGAATGTGAGTTGGGTTTGTCGTGAACTGTGTTTTAAAAGACATCAGTTCTTTAACCCACTAAAAGGAGTTTTAATGAATCTGCAATCAAATTGAAATGTGAATTGATAGGTTAAATTATCAAATTTGGAAAGTGAGCGGATATGGAGTATCACCAGTTTTGCTCCAAAGCGATAGTTAAATCTTTAATTAGATTTGAACGTGAAATGGTAATTAATTTTACCGATAACACCATGGTATTAGATATGGAGTATCACCAGTTTTGCTTCATGGGATGAATAGGTTGGGATTGGGAAATAAAATAAATAATTACTTCGTTGTGGTTCGCTAATCTCGACTAGTTTGAAAAACCATAATTTGGTTTGAAACGACATCCAAAGGAAGATTAAAGGATAAATTTTAAAGAATTTATCTTGGATAAAATTAATGGGAACCTTTCCCTAAAAATGTGATTTTATGAATAAAAGAATATTCTGAATTGGAATGAGGCGTATGTTGTGTTTGTGTAACATTTGTTTTTAATATACGCGGGTTGTTCGGAAAGGCCGGGTTTATACCCATTCCGAATAACCGATTCGACGATAAGTCGAAGATGAAGACGGTGGTTGAAGACCGGAAGTCTTCACATCGTTTGGATTATTACTGACGATCCTGATTGGGCTGTACACCCAAGAGGATGGAAATAGTTGGTGGTCGTCCAGACGTACTTGGGGATGGATGGATATGCGAGGAAAGTGCCTCCGGTTTCGTTCAGACCCAGAACGAACTTGTAAATGGATTGTGTGTCTGACATTGGATTTCATTCTGTGTTGATTGATCTCTATTAAATATACATCTGTTTGGCGGCGGAGAATTTATTCTTTTGCTTAACGCCCTTCTCTGAGACGTACGAGCTCAGAGGTTGTATATCGATGGACATCAGTCGCACGGCATGAACTGCCTGTGTGGCACGCTGAGATGCAATGATCAAGGCTTCTGTTGAAAAGCAAAGTCTTGTGGTTGATGATCAAAGCACAGCCTACGTGGCAGCTTTGTGTATAACGTGAATTCGCGAGCCTCACACCTCGGTATGAGTTAAAAACGGGATACGGACCGTTGGGAGAACACGACATTTCTTTCTAGCTTTGGTGGTGTCAGTGACTTACCAGCCCTGACATTTATATACTTTTCACCTTTGTGGTTGTTGGAATGAGGCGCCTCGATTATAGGTCTGTAAGGACCGGGAAACGTGTGTTCAGGCATAAATAATCCTCTAACGTAAGTGAGGACCGGCCCAACCGATCCAAGTGGCTGCCCAGAGTGTGTAGTCCTGAGCATTTGCTAGAGTGTCTCGAAGCGGAGAGAAGCTTGCCCCTTGCCTCGACTCATGACGGAAATCCAATTTCCAATATATGTATTGCGGTTTTAATTGTAGAACTAGTATGGCGACATGATATATGGTACCCATGCCGTCTATGATTTATATTTATGATTGAAATTGTTTTGACACTATACACTTATTATATTATCAAATGATTTGTTTTAAACGTACCAAGCATGTTTGGCTATTATAAGGGAAAACCCTATCCTCCGGCTTGCGTTGCATTGTGTGATGGGACCTGGATCTTATAATAGCTTCATTTTTCGAAAAAGCATTGCGTTGTTTATTCTATGCACGGGTATTCTTAGGAGGAAACTCGTTCCGTGTTATACGGCGTGGTCCCTTGAATTACTCTCTTTTAAAGTAAAGCTTTAAATAACTGTTTTAGTTCTCACACCAGTCACATGACTGACCTGGAGTTTATTGTTTTAACCTAAACTCTGGGTGCCCCTATTTTCCGCACGGGCAGCTAGTAGTTTTGGTTTTGCAGATTTATATTCACAGGATCCTGGTTTACAGCTGGAATGATATCCGGAAAGCTCTGTATCCGTATATCACCTTCAGTTGTGCTTTGTATTATTTTCCGCTGCAATGTAATTTATTGTAATCTCTGGTATTTATCGAATGTAATTTATTCATTTATACTCTGTATATTCTTGTATCTGATGGAATTGTTGTAATAACAATGAAATGTTCTTCCGTCTGCATTCTGATTTGTCCTGTTCTCAAACGATCAGGGGTTTCGAACGGTATAGATCGGTTTAACAACTGATTCGGATCGAGCGAAATTCCTTGCCGTCACAAAAGTGGTGGTGGAATTTATTTGACCATGGAATGAAGATTGATTAGGGTTAGGTTATTTAGGGTGTATTTATAAGGTAGCTATATTGTTAAAATATTTACATGAAATTTACGCATGAAGTAATACGCTTAAGCAATCACATACAACCTCTAATAGCGATGGAAATTGTAATTCAGCAATAACTTAATATTCCAAACACGATGGAACTAGTTTCTTCGAATTCAGATATCATTTGTAAAACTTTTTTTTATTTCACAACGTGTATCGATACGCGTTTATATCACGCACGATCATAAAATAAATCCAATTGGCTTGAAACTGAAAATTTTACAATAGTTAAGTATTATGGATTTTATAAAATTAGTTTCACTGAAACCCGAGGTCATTTGAAAATTGGTTATTCTTAAGTTCCATATTTAAATCAATAGAATATACATTGATTTCGAATTAAAAAATCATTTGATAATATATTATTATTATCATATATTCAAACAAAATTTATATAACTTTTGCTATTTTAACTCGATTTTATATTCCAAGTTCAATATTTAATTTATTAAAAGCCTTTTATTTCACTAAAATAAATCATTATGGTTAATAAACAGTTCCAAAACGACTTTCTGAAAGTTTGATTTTGACATAACTCAAAATCAATAATATGAAATCTCGATTTTTCTCTTTTATCCAAAAATTATAATCTAATAGATCCGGACGATTCTTGTTTCAAAGAATCCTGACTTATATTGGATCTTGTACATTCAACTAAAATTCAAAACGTAAAACTACGAACTATCAAGATGCTATGGGCTCGTTTTATAATTAAATTAAATTTATATGTTCAAACTTCCTTTAATAAATAAATTCCAATTATAATTCAAATCTAAACTTAATTAAATTCTTTTATGTTGTCCAATCCATATTGTATTTCAAATCCAACTAATTCCGACTATTTCAGAATTAAATTTATTATTTCATTATTCAAATTGAATTAATATTCAAAATCATTGAATTCAAGTTATTTAAATTCCAAATCAACATTTAAAACCATTTTTAAATGTTTAATTTAACGGCTAAAAATTCAGGTTGTTACATTTCCCCTTAAAAGAATTTCGTCTGAAATTATAACACAAGAAATATGCTACAAACCCATTAACTTTTCAAAAATCATATTAGTTTAAAATCTTCCATTCCACTTTCTGAACGTTTAGTTTTAACTAACCCAATTTGTTTTAATCGAAAACCAATTCATTATTTTTAACCAAAAATTCTCAAGAATTTTGAAATTTTCCTAACACCTCGAATTTCAAAAAAATTCGGCAGAGTTCCCCTTGCACGGAGGGACTTCGCAATACAACAAGAGAGATAAAAATATATACATCAACCCACACAGTAAGAAAACCCAATTCAAATACCAAAATTTTCCATTTTGTGTAAGCGTGCCTTATATGAGCATTAATAACCAATAAGCTATAAGCGAGCTTGCTCAATGAGTACGCAGCTATAGCCAAACTCGATCCAATTAGTTATAGAACTCAATCGAATAGGCTCAAAAGTGAATTAGCCTCTACACCAGTTCTTAACTCAGTGAAATCTTTAGTTCCGTGATCAAGCAATGTAGGTTCAAACATTCAGATTAGCCACTACAATCTATTTTATATACTGTTCTACTCACATGAATTTTATTTATAATCAATTCCTAGCAATCCATTTTGGATGCATAAATTGATTCCTTTATATATTCCATTCAGATTCATTGCACTTGAATTTATGTCCATGAGTTTAATTTAGTTATTCCAGATTGGTTCTCAATCAAGCTTATTTTTCTTTAATTTTAATCTCATTCAATTTGTTTTATCTGCATAACTCGAATTGATTCCTAATGCAAATTGTTATAATGAAATATGAATTTGAATTTATTCCATATTGACTTAAGCTTATTTATTTTTTCAAAACTCAAGTTCATTTAACACTTATACAATTTATTTTAATTCAATCTATTTAAAAGTCCTATTTACACATTTCATATATGAAAACTTCTTTTAGTTAAATCACTATAATTTCATAATCCAATTTGAATTCTATTCAAATCAACATTGGGGTATTTGGTTGATTACCAATAATATAATAATTTGATAAAGCTATTACTTTTACCTTCTTTACGAAAGATAGTAGGCAAAAAATAATATAAAAATAATTTTATATTCAATTATAAATATGCGCTCCTATATATACACACATATTCAAGTCAATCTAGATTTTTACTAACCCCATCTTTATTGAGTTACACCACAAAGTCAAGGTTTTTACTAAACCTTATGCTCTGATAGCACTGTAACGAACCAAGGAATTCGACGCTCGAATTTTGACAATAATACATCTTCCTGTATTCACTTGCCAAAATCCAAGTATCGGAACTTGGACAGTTAATAGAAAGAAATTAGAGGGTGAGAAAAGAAAGAAATATTACAATAGAAGAAGAAGAATAACAACACTATAGAATCTGAATATAAATAAAAAACCTCACAATGGAATGGACGAAATATAATATATCAAACTCTTCACACAAAAATGAAACTATACATATATGATTACAACATCAAAGTACACAATAGATCAACACAACTCACAAAGCGGAAATAATTTATTACCAGAAAATATGGAATTACGCCTTGACTCCAGCTCCTTTGAAGCTCCAAGCGAGACCTAACCTAGAAATATACTCGGTCTGACCCGAGCACGTTTTGAAGCAAAGAAAAATCAACCCAGATTAGTTAGGAATACTTTCAGTGATAACCTTATATTACAAACAACTTGCTTAACTTTAGAAAATCCTTTGAAAGAATGGTACTCTCGTAAGACACGACCACACATAAGCATGACACGTGTTTTTACATTACCATACCCAAATCGCTTTTATATCAAAATCCAGTGATATTATATTACTGTCTATTGAACCACAAATAAATAAGAATAGAGATGGAAAACTTGCATCTCACTTTCCAACTTAGTTTGTATACATCTAAAAACGTACGACTCGTATTGGAGTTTGGATTACCAACATGACAAGGTATGGGACTACCTCTGGATCAGTGAGGGGAAACACGGGGGTTTAACAAGAAGATCTTGTAACTCGGCCACACATGACTGGCCACTCATTTAACTTGTGTGTACCGAATATATTATCACCAACAGTTGGGCCTACATAACCATTTCCCGTAAGATACAAACGTGACAGAAGAAATACATGAATTTTCTATAGATGGTGATAATGCACCCTAATGGGAATGAGCCACAAAGCCATGCTGCCTCCCTGTTCTATCATTTCCCGATTGATGAGGCTTGAGGTCGCGATTACCTTTCAAAGAACATCATATTAAATTTGAAATCTACATAGTCAGATCCATCAAATCACTAATGGACGTCTACAAATATACTTTGGGAGTTAAGCTAAAAGAAGTTGCCTTCTCCACCACCAAACTTGGTATATTTGTAAAAATCAACATATGTGATTCTTAGGAAATACTCTATCAGACATTCATCAATACAAGTCATCCAGTACAGGATGAACCAAAGGAACTCTCCTACCGCATCCTATATAGGAATCACCCCAATAAAATTAAGCCAACGCAACACAAAAATTCACAAAACATATCTCGGCCATCTATGAATCTCCTGGGTGTAACAGCCCGAATTTTACGTACTAGAAGATCGTAAAATATTTTTATTTTATTTACTGAGGGTTGGATCATTCTCATTTTTAATATGTTGCTTATAGGGATGTGAGACATGTCCATAATTTTTACCGATTTTGTTTGTGACCATTTTTCCCCTGCCAGTCTTGTACGGGGCATAACTTTGATTCAGGTCGAATCATAGGCTGAGACCTGTGCCATTGGAAAGGAATTGATGGTTACCTTTCCGTAGAGTGGTTACATTAAGGATTTGGCTCAGCGGTTTGGGAGAAATCACTATTTTAAGGATTTTTAGTTGGCTGTTCAGATTTGGAGAGCCAAATGGGCTGAATTAGGGAGGCCCATTAGTAGGATGGTGGAATCCTATAAATAGGGGGTGAGAGTGGAGGGAAAAGGTTTATTTTCCCATTCTCTCATTTGGAGGCATTGATCTCCTTCTTCCTCTAACACCCTTCCACCATTAAATCGAAGGGCTAGGAGCTATCTCTTCGCTGTCCGAAATTCTATTTCTTCGATTTTGCTTTGTTTTGATCGGTGCGTGATTTACATCTCTCACATGAATGCAATGAAGTATATGAGTGTTTGTGCA
Organism: Allium sativum; assembly: GCA_030737875.1. Taxonomy (NCBI): domain Eukaryota; kingdom Viridiplantae; phylum Streptophyta; class Magnoliopsida; order Asparagales; family Amaryllidaceae; genus Allium; species Allium sativum. The sequence goes on along the minus strand of CM060910.1, from coordinate 192,689,670 downwards.
TGTTTCTCATCAAATTGGGATGTTCTGCCATAGATTTACACCATTACATGTTCAATTTCACATGCATCACCCTATGATCTTATCTAGCAAGTTTTACTCGGTAATTTCATGTCATTTAACATGTTTATGTTAGTTAGATCTCTCATTTTGATCATAGGTTCATTTTAATGGTTTTTGGTGAGATTTATATCATTTTTATGGTAATCATCATATTCATGTGGTTAGTAATGTTATGATATGTTTATGTTTGTGTTTGATGAGTTTGGTTGAGTTGGTTTCGTCGGATTCGTCGTTTGGCGAAGTTTTGATCGAAATCGGAGTAGAATTGAAGATGTGTAGAATGTGGCTCGGGTCGGACCAAATTGGCTTGGGTCGGGATCAAATCTGTCGCGGAGGACAAGTCAAAGTTGGCTCGGGTCGGACTAAAGGGGGGCGGGTCGGACTAAAGGGGGTTGGGTCGGACTACTCTGGATTGGGTTAAAGTGAATCAGACCATTTTGGATAGGGCTAAAGTGTATTGGACCATTCTTGATCGGATGAAGGTGGGTCGGGTTGGACAAAAGGGGGTCGGGTCGGGCCAAAAGGAGGGGTCGGGTCGGACCAAAGTGGCTCGGGTCAAGCTGTTCTGGACAACCATTTCTGGTCAGCCATTTTTGCCTTTTCTGGTCACCTATTTCTGGTCGGACACTTCCAGTGATGATGCGACTTCAAAGTGAGTTCAATTGGGAAGATAGGAAGTGTTGAAATAATGCTATGTATTGCTTTGAACCTTACAAAGTTATTGGTTGGTTCAACGATGGCGGTGGCTTCGACAAGAGTCTAGAAAGGGATGTTCGAAGTGATGTGATATGTTCGTTGATCGGTGAAAAGCAACGAATAGGCAGACAACTCAAAGGTCATGAGTTGGTGGATAATGGTTGCTAAAGAAGGTTGGTTGAGCTATGAAATGTCATCAAGGTTGGATGGCTAGAGATGCGAAGGCCGAGAAGTCATCGTTGTCGTAAGTTCCAGCAGGCTCAAAGCATGGGTACGATGGGGGCACCCAATAGACTGGAGGGTTGTTGGTCGAGTTCCTTGGGTATCCTTGAAAGGCCTAGTTGTCAAGGTTGGACATTGTCAAGGTTGGACATATGGAGTTTATGCTAGAACTGGGGTTACCATTAACCCTTGACATATGGCAAGGTTGGCCGTCATACGATTAACGATGGTTTCAAAGCAAGATTGGCGGTGATAGCCAGAGTCAGTCATGGATGATTGGTTGTTCTGTATGAGACTTATATAATCTGGATGTTATGTATGTTTTCCATGATTGAATGGTTGCTCTGGTTTCCATGTATGAATTGTTTTCCTTTGGTTGAATGGATTGTAAAGGCTATCACTGTCCGATGTAGGGAAGATAAGGTTGAGTTCGTCTCTGGTGTCATGGGTAGATTAGTATATTTATCTATTCCCTCTCATACACTTCATTGTTGAAGTTTGTTAGTTGTTTTATCGCTCACTAAGACTGTTATCTGACTCAAGGTTTTATGTATCCTCTTATTACCTTGGGTTGTTAATCCGATTTTGGATGGGCAGACTAAGTAATAGGTGACAGGTAATGCTTTAGTGAGGACAACGATGCTGATCGATGGGGAGCAGGAGGCTCACGTACCAGTTTTACTACTAGCTAATAATTGGATTTCCGTTGTTTTCTTTTCTAAGTGATGTAGTGAGGCAACTTTGTATAAACACTATTTCCAAGTTTGTGGATCTTACTTTCTACTTGTATGGGGGTCCAGTGTTTCTGCTTCACTATTACTACCTGTTGTATAAGTTCTATTATATTTTATCCTTGCGCTGTGAGTTTTATGATAGGTTCCGCTTGTGTTTACCTACACTGATGATCGTCCATGACAGCCTTGCACATCTTTTAGCGCATTATTTCCCTCGTATAGTGCGGGGGTTATGGGCAGTCGTCACATTTGGTATCAGAGCTCTTTTTATCGATTTTAGCTAAAGTTCTAAGATGTAATTACGTATGAGAGACGTACTTGTAGATTTCAGTTGGATGTTTACTATATATAAGCATATATAGTAGTAGCGGTTGTTTTCCTTTAGCAGTTTATCTTGTAAGTGGACTAGTCATTCTATTTTAGATTTAGAATGAGTTGACAAACCTCTAGGAGTGAGCCTGAGATGGGAAGAGTAGGAGATGGAAGAAGCCGATTGGAAGCATTAGCTGTTTCACCGGAATATCTAGTTATGTTTGGGGCGACCATGATGGCAGTAGCCATGTTAAGGATGCCCGTTCCAGAAGCGTCAGTAGAGCATGGTGTTCTTACGCAAGTACCCAAAAGGGATTCTGTTAAGCGACAGAGGGAATATTCTCCTACAGATGAAGAAACCTTTATTGGCCCCAGTGCTAATAAGAAGAATCTAAGAAGAATGGGTTTTGCTTCAATTGTCAATTGGAGGGTCATTATGCCAACGATTGTGAGAAGCCGAAAACCGAAAGGAAGTGCTTTGAATGCGGCAAGCCTGGACATAAGAAGAAAGATTGTCCAGACCTTCCAAAGAATAGGCAACGGAGGAAGCATGTGTTGTGGAAGCTATTCCAATTTCCTATTGTATTCCTGAAGAGAACTAGGAGAAGTTGTTGTCTGGATGTGCTTCCAACCAGTGAAGTTGTTTGAGTTCTATTTGGTACTAGAGAATCGTCATCTTTTACCTATAATAAGATTGTATGTTGAATGGGTTCGAAACTTGAAATTGAAATAGACCATTGATCGTGACTAATCTAGTTGGGGATTCGTTCAGTTTGTGCATATTGTGTCATGGTCTAGTGTTTTCGAGTCATGGTTGCTCTTTTGTGTGTGATTGCTTTGTTCTTAACTTCGTTGGGTATGGGATCATCTTGGGCATGGATTGGCTCAAGAGGTATGCGGAAAGGGTGAATTGCGAGAAGCTAGAGGTGAGGATCGGGGATGTGGAAGGGCGAAAGGTGTTGATTAGGGGTAACCCGAAGATGATGTTCTTATAAGTTGTTATATTCGCTTGTGATTCCACAAGAAGACTTGTCATCTGTGTTGATCGCTAAGGAGTACGAAGATGTATTTGACGAGGTCAAAGGGTCGCCGCCGCATCGTGAGATCGAGTTTAGAATCGATTTGGTTGAGGGTGTTAGACCAATCATTATGCCACTTAGGCAGATGACACCTAAGGAACAACGAGAGTTAGAGGTGCAGTTTCGTGACCTTTAGGGAATAGGATTCATTCGGAGAAGTGTATCCGAATGGGGCGCACCGGTCGTATTTGCAACCAAGGCGGATGGCTCGTTAAGATTGTGTGTGGACTATCGTGAGCTGAACAAGGTGATAAAGAAGAACAAGTATCTGTTGCCAAGGATAGTTTACTTGTTCGATCAGCTTCATGAAGCCAAAGTGTTTTCTCAGATGGATTTGGCAACGGGATTTCACCAGTTGAGGGTGGCTAAGGATAGTGTGCCAAAGACTGCTTTTAGGACACCATCTGGTTGACTAACGCGCCAGCGTATTTTTCGGATCTTATGAATAGAGTGTTCAGAGATCAGTTGAATAAGTTCGTGCTTGTGTTCATGGATGACATTCTGGTTCACTCCAGAAATGAGGAAGAGCATAAGACGCACTTGAAAGTTGTATTAGAGATCTTGCGGAAGCATCATCTTAAGGCTAAGTTCTCAAAGTGTCACTTCTGGAAGGATGAAGTGAGGTTCTTAGGTCATGTAGTTTCTGGAAAAGGGATAGCGGTTGACCCCGCTAAAGTTGCAGCAATCCAGACCTAAGAATGCAACGGATGTTCGGAGTTTCCTTGGGTTGGCAGGATATTACCGATGGTTTATCAAGGATTTCTCCGAAGTAGCTGCACCGTTGACAGGATTGACGAAGAAGAACTAAGTGTTCACATGGGATGCAAAGTGTGAACAAGCGTTCGGATTCCTGAAGGAGAGATTGACGAATGCTCCTGTATTGACCATTCCAAGCGGGAATGAAGAGATGGTGGTATATACGGATGCATGTGGTACTGGAATTGGAGTAGTACTAATGCAAAAGGATAAGGTTGTGGCCTACGCGTGTCAACAGCTCAAGTCACATGAGAAGAATTACCCAACTCATGATTTGGAGTTGGCGGCGATTGTATTTGCTCTAAAGATGTGGACACATTACCTGTTGGGAGTTCGATTCGAGTTGTTTACGGATCACAAGTCGTTGAAGTATCTTTTCTCCCAAAAGGATTTGAATCTTCGGTAGCAAAGATGGTTAGAATTTCTAGCGTCATATGATTTTAGCATAGCCTATACTCCGGGCAAGGGTAACGCAGTTGCAGATGCGTTATGTCGAATACACGCAAGTTTGGGAGCGATGTTTTCGGAATAGAAGAGCCTCAAGTACTTGGCAAGGTTCGATTTCAGGCCAAGGTGTGAGTTGGAACCAGAAATGTTGGCAAGCTTATCGATAAGACCAACTCTTATCGAAAGGAGTGGCGAGAGCCAAAAGAAAGATGCGAAGCTTGTCGAGTTTATTCAGAAACTGGAACCAGAAGATAAATAGTTCGAGGTCGATCGAGAAGATTGGCTTCGAAATCAAGGGCGATTAGTTGTTCCTGATATCGACGGATTGAGGGATGAGGTTCTGAGAGAATGTCATCACTCGAAGTTGACGATTCATCCCGGTGGAAATAAGATGTATTAGGACATGGACAGAGTCTACTACTAAGAAGGGATGAAGAGAGATATTGGAAAGTTCATTTCCAAGTGTATGAACTGTCAGTTGGTGAAAGCTGTACAGAAGAAGCCGAGTGGTTTGCTTCAGCCATTGGAAGTTCCTACGTGGAAGTGGGAGCAAGTATCAATGGATTTTATCGAAGGACTACCTAGAACCAGGGCAAGGAATGAAGGGATTTGGGTCATTGTGGATCGTTTGACCAAAAGTGCGAGATTCATTCCTGTTAAGTTGACTAGGACGGCATCAAAATTGGCTGAACTTTATGTGAAATTGTAACGGCCAGTGGAAATTGCGATCCTGGATATCGGCATACAATACTATGTCGACTATTCAAGCATCGGAAACACCGGATAGTCCATGAAAGAAATTAGAGGGTGAGAATAGATAAGATAGAAACTTAGAATAGAAGAAGAAGAAGAAGAACATACAACATCAGAGTAAACATGAATCTCACTGCGGAACGAACAATATATAATAGATACATAACTTTGAAATAAAATCAGGATATGTATACAATAACATTATCAGAGTATAACACTTACATCACAGCGGAAATAAACAATAGCTATAAAAACGCTGCTGAAGCCTCCTGCTCCAGTTCCTTCAAGTGCATCTGTAAATCCCGACTACTTGACTGCTCGTACAAATTTGAGCAGCCAAGAGTTTAGGGAGAATAAAACAAAACAAACTCCGGGTCAGTCATGGGACTGGTATGAGTAAACAATTTTAAACCGTTTGGAAAAATAACGATATCTCATAAGACCATGCCGTATAACGGAACGGGTTTTTCCCTTATGAGAATCCAAATCAATTTGATTTAACTTTCAAATCATTTTTAAAGAAACAATGATCTTTTATATCAAAACTCTTTTGATATTATAATAGTGTCTATCAACCCAAATATAATAATCATCTTGCAGAACGCTTTCATCTCACGTTCCACATATATAGTATACAATCAAAAACTGCGAGCACTTATTAGGTAATGGATTTCCAACTATGACAAGGTATGGAACCACCTTCCGATAGTGTACCTCTAGAGTGGAATACACTGGGTTTAACAAGAACATCTTGTAACCCGGCCACACATGAACGACCACTCATTTCGCTTGAGTGTATCGAATGTGTATCACCAATGGTTGGGATCAGCAACCATTTCCCGAATGGGACATCATTGAATAGATTAAAGAATGAAATGAATATCTCTAGATAGGTGATAATACACCCTACTTGGTAGCCAACCACTTAGCCATGCTGCCTGCCCGATTTTTGTCATTTCTCGGTTGTAAGGCTAGAGGCCACGCTTATCTATGACAGATCACACATTTATTCACTTTGAATGTCACATCATCATACCCGCCAAATCAAAAATTAATTTCCCCAAAAATACAGCGGGTATACAGCTAAGAGAAACAAATTCCTCCGCCGCCAAATGTAAATACGTTTGAAGAGATCAACTTGCGCTATCTGTTAAATATACCCTGTTAGACATTCTTCCATACAGGTCGTCCTGGGACTGGACAAACCGAAGGCACTATTCTTTAAACAGGACAGCCCTTGCATTACTCCGTCTTCAATTATCTTCATCATATTTGATCACAACGCTAACGCCATACGGAGTGGTTTCAGATAATATATCTGATCCCGGTTTCTCCGTATTGACAACGGAAAAATGGTCAAAAACTTCAATAGTCGGTGAGTTAAATATCAAAGAAAAACACATGTGCAAACAACGGTCGTATTTCCAAATGGAAATCTTACCGATCAATCATCAATCAACATTTTCTCTTTAGTTCATTAATTAATTTATTTCCTATTTCCATATATTCAACATTCCTTATTTTCTAAATTTAGAAAATATACGTTATTAATCATTGGAAAACATTTCCTTCTTTTTTCACATATCACTGTCATTCTAGTATTCTTTACCATCCAACATTTCATTTTCTATGATTTGAAAATATCTCTGATTATATTTGGAAATGTTTCCAAAACTCTTTCATTGGATTTAAACAGATGTTTAAATAAAACATCGTTATGCCAACTCAAACATTACACTGATTAACTAATTTCACTTAACCAACCTTCACTATCGAAGCTTAACCATTCCTTAGTTAAAAACGAAGACAATCAAGTTGGGGTATAACTACCTCTCAGACCTTAACTGGACAACATTTATAACTTCGAAATAGACAAGGTTCACCTTCTAAATCTTTAACAAACTTCCTCACTTAACTCTCGGATTCAGTTAATGAATCAAATTCTTTTATGAAAAACACTGGTTATAACGATAACGTTATAATCTCTACTTCTGAAATACCTAACTTCAAATATAACTTTTATTTATTAATTTGGAAAAATAAACAAATAACAAATTTATTAATAAATAAATAAATCTTTATTAAAATAGAAAGTGAATAGTACTTTCCCAAATTCGATATAATCGAATTTCACATATAACGCTCTTTCGAATAAACTATATTCGATAACTCCTTTTCAAATAAACTATATTCGATTAACTCTCTTTCGAATAACTTATACTTGATAATCTCTCTTTCGAATAAACTATATTCGATACTCTTCTTTCGAATAAACTATATTCGATTAACTCCTTTTCGAATAAACTATATTCGATTAACTCTCTTCGAATAACTAATATTCGATAATCTCTCTTTGGAATAAACTGTATTCGATAATCTTCTTTCGAATAAACTATATTCGATAATTCCTTTCGAATAAACTATATTCGATTAATTCCTTTCAATTAACTCTACTCGAATAAATAATATTCGATTAACTCTTTTACGATTAACTCTAATTCAATTACTCTAATTCGATTAACTCTATTTCGATCAACCCTAACTCTAATCGATTAACTCTAACTCTAATCGATTAACTCTAACTCTAATCGATTAACTCTAACTGGTTAACTCTAACTGATTAACTCTAACTAATTAACTCTAACTGCTTAACTCTAATTGCTTAACTCTATCTGATTAACTCAAACTGGTTAACTCTAACTGATTAACTCTAACTGGTTACTCTTCGTCCATATTCAGTTTCAAATATCGATGTTGAAATCGATTCTTACTTCTTTATATAAGCCCTGACTTATATATTCTATTTATCCAATGATAAATATTTTACTTAATTTATAAAACCTTATTTATAAATTTATCTTCTTACTTTATCTGTTAAAACATATTTCTCTTAAATATTCACTTTAAATTCATATTCTGTTATACCCATGTGCGAAGCACGGGTCTAAACCTTCCTAGTGTAAAATTCTCTTTTTATACAATTCTCTTTTTTTTCTCAAGTATTTCCTTTTGTAATCTATTTATTTTCTAAATAAATATTTCCTTTTCAATTCTATTTGTAAATGTTTTACAAATATTTCCCTTTCTATTCTTTTTCACAAATATTTCCTTTTCTATTTGTTTTTCACAAATATTTCCTTTTCTATTTGTTTTCACAAATATTATTCCTTTTCTATTTGTTTTCACAAATATTATTCGTTTTTAATCTATTTGTTTTCACAAATATTATTCCTTTTTAATCTATTTGTTTTCACAAATATTATTCCTCTTTTTATTTGTTTTACAAATATTTTCCTTTTATAAAATTCCTTGATTTTATAATTATTTTCTTTTATAAAACCCTTTTCCTTTTCTAATATAAAATCCATTGATTTTATATAAATTAATTATTTCCAAAATATACTTTGAAATCCCCTTTTCAACATCCTATATTTCTTACGGTATTTAAAATACCAATTAACAATGATCGATATCATTCAAACACACATAATCGACAACAGATTATAATTCACATCATATATTACAATATATGAAAAACAGAAAAATAATGTTGAGGAATCCAGTTGGATTCCTCCGACCTGTTTCACTGCATCCACAGATGTTACATGATATAATTCACATTAATTTCATTTCACTATGAAATATTATGATATATAGAATCAATATTTGATTCACGATATATATATATATAACTATATCGATATTATTAACCAATCACTTAGCAGTTCAACCAAATAGTCAACATGCAACAATCAGCCAATAATTATCAGTTCTGAAAATATGTTATAAAGATATTACTGTTCAGAGTTGGTGAGTTTTACTCACATTGGTCGGTAATTGTTGAATAATGATAATCGATCGTTGATTTGGTTCTGACAATTTATTTCACTATAAATTGTAACGATCTCCAATCCACTCCCAGTCTGTTCCATTGTGTAGCCAACATCCATACGATCCTAACAGATCTTGTTTCACGCAATTCTGATAAAATATGACAAAATATTGATATTACAACATTTAAATTTAAATTAAACTAATTAAAAGTTCAGTGGGCTTTACCCAAAACACAATGGCCCATTCAAATTTTCTGGCCCGCACCTTAACTCCTTCTTCCCCAATGACATACGGATCCTGCTCCAGTAAATCAAAACAACCCATTTCGAAAATTACTCCCTCCACGAGTTCTTCTTTCCATTCCATTAAAATCCACATAACAAGTACAATCGTTCCCCCTTAAGTTTCCTCTCCAACTTCAAACCGAAAGCATTAAACTCGAGTTCACTCTGGCACATCGCGTCGAACAGGTTTTCCCCATCGCTAAAACCCGTTGCGTCCCAAAACCTGTTTACTTTGAATGAAGAAACCCACATGGAAACTCTCGTTCATCACTTGCCTTGCTTTCCAGAACCTCGCGCCCTCCTAAATAACGTCTTCTACAGTTTCTCGAACCCAAAATCCATACTTTTTTAACCATCACCAGCGCCTCCTAAGGCCACTGAACGGCCTTGCCTGACCACCGTAGGATGCCCCCTCCTCGCTTTCCCCAACGCTGCCATTATCCTCTTCACCGTTGACCAGAACGATGACAACAATCCATATTTAGTGAACCTTAAGTCTCGATGTGTTAAAACAACGAACCCCAAATGTAGTCGTACCTATTAAAACATATATGAGCTTGTCATGAAACCAAATAGGATTCAGAATATATATAAGTATTGATTTATAGAAATTGTTTTGTATTTCTTTTGATTTTGAAGAGGTGAACGTTCTTGCTTTTTTTTGTGTTGAACACTGACGGCGTAGTTTCTGCATTGACTTGGAGAAGAGAAATTTTAGGGTTAAGTTATAAATAAGGGGTATTTATAGGGGATAATGTAGATTACAAAGTAAGCTTCTTCTTTTTTATATTCATTTATTATTGTTACACTATCTGTATTAGTCTTCTAAAAATTTCTGTGATCTCATACAATATCCAAAAATCATGAAAATGGCCATACAGCTACAGTTCGACATTACGGACCCAACGAAACTGGTTTCGTCGAATTCCGACTTCGTTTGCTTACACAACGTATTTTTAACCGTCAAAATATCAATTGTTTTTCACATTAAAAATCTGTATGGCCACACATTGACCCCAAAAATCACAAAAATTGAAATCTATAAATAATTTAATATTGCAAATCTAATAAAATTAGTTTCGTCGAAAACGGAGGTCGTTTGCAAAACTGGCTATTTTTAAAGCTCTAAATAACCCCTTTAAGTATATAAATATATTTAAAAATAATTAAACTAAGTATCAATAAATATATATTATCGTATATATTCACAACAGAATATCATACAACTCCAATTGGATTTATAACTCGATATTTCAAAATTCCCAGTTATATCGATATTCGTTTTATATTTAAAATCCATTTAAAATATAAATAAATCGATATAAATTATAAAGGAATTCCATAGCGACTATTTTAAAATTTGATTTGGATATAAATCAAAATCTACACAATGAAATCCCGATTTTTCTCTTCCATTAGAAATATATACTTCACCAGCTCTGAACGTTTCTTGTTTCACAGAAATCCGGTTTAAAACAGACTCTGTACATTCAGTTGAAGTACAAATTGCCAAATAGCAAACTGCCGTGACGTTACGGGCTCGATTATAATTATATTATAATTATACGTTCAAACTGTCATTATTTAAATATACTTGTGAATATAACTCAACTCTAAACTGTATATATATATATATATTTGAATTGTCCAGTTCACACAATATTGTTAATTTAACTTAATTCCGATTATTTCAGTATTAAATATATTATTCTATTATTTATATTAATTAAATATTCAATATTATTTAATTAAATAACCATTTGAATCTTTAAATCACTATTTATATAATTAAATAAATTAATTAAAATGCCAAAAAATACGAGTCATTACATACTTCCACCCTTAAAATAATTTCATCCTCAAAATTGGTAAGGTAGAAAATAAACCCTATTAACTGGTTAAAAATTATTTTTACTTCTTTAACTTCAGTTTCGACTGAACCAATTGATTTCAATTAAAATATTAATTAATTCTTACCAATGGAAATTTTCAAAAATCCTGGAAATTTTCTAACACCTTAACTTTTCAAAAAATTTCGCCAGCACCTCCTTTGTACTGGTCAATCGGTACAACTACAACTCGCCTCTCTAGGCCTTCTCCAACCCAAAAGAAAATCAAACAGCCAAGCAGCTTGCCAAATCGACTCATAACTCATCAAACTCATATGAATATAAACTTGTACCTTTTTGTCGGGCATATCATTATATTTCCCGCATTTGATTCCATTCAATATCTGCTCAACATATATTCGATCATTCCAATTGATTTCCAATCAATTCCAGTCTATCAAATCTCAACACAATTATTCGCTTATACCCAAGCCGAATTCTGTTTGTAACTCAGATTCCAATATTCATTTCAACTCCTAACTTACTAGTCAAATTCCATTTCGGATTATCTCTCATCCAATCTGATTCGATATTTTCTATCTCAATTCAATTTTCAGTTAATTGGTTTCAATTCATATTTGCTTTCAAAAATTTCTATTCAAATTTGGTTTTAATCCAAATGATCTTTCCCTGGGAATTCGAAATAGCTTAGCCATTCTAAAAATCAAATATCCTTTTTTGGAATTTCAAAACAACTTGTTTTTCTCAAAACAATTCAAAAACAACATCTTTGGTACTAATCCGTCACATAACAACTTGAAAATGACACTGATGATGTGGCCATCATCATCAGGATTATTTTCCAGCTTATCGAAGTGAGTTCAATACTATAACAATTTCAAAACTATATTTAAACACATTTATTTCGAAGTCATTTCTAAATATCCTTCATAATGCTTGTAAACAATTTAAAATCTCCCAGGATTTTAAAATTCTCATATATTTAATCCAAATCCAATTACAACCACTTATTCAAATTTTAATTCCAATTCCGATTTAAATTCAGATTCAATTTATCGGATTTCATATGTTTCTCTTATATGATTTCTGATTGGTTACTTACATAACCATTTCAATTTATAATCTTACTCGATTATAATAACAACCAATATATCCAATATATTATAATTCCAATATATATTTTCTCTATAGCAAAATATACTTTGGGTAAAATTATTTCATTTACCCTTTTTTTCAAAACATATCATGTCGACCCATCGTATTCGAGTGTTTAGAAACTCCTACTGATACAGTGGATCAAACTGATCAACTAGAACTCATAAACAACTCAACCAATAAATATCCACAATATAAAACAATTTTTATAACAAATAACAAATACTTTCACTCGTATATATACACTCAAACTCAATCTAGGGTATTACTAACCCCATCTCTACTGAGTCACGCCACAGAGCCAAGGTAATTACTTAACCTTAAGCTCTGATACCACTGTAACGACCCGGGGAAATTGCGATCCTGGATATCGACATATAACACTATGTCGACTATTCAAGCATCGGAAACACCGGATAGTCCATGAAAGAAATTAGAGGGTGAGAATAGATAAGATAGAAACTTAGAATAGAAGAAGAAGAAGAACATACAACATCAGAGTAAACACGAATCTCACAGCGGAACGAACAATATATAATAGATACATAACTTTGAAATAAAATCAGGATATGTATACAATAACATTATCAGAGTATAACACTTACATCAAAGTGGAAATAAACAATAGCTATAAAAACGCTTATGAAGCCTCCTGCTCCAGCTCCTTCTAGTGCATTTGTAAATCCCGACTACTTGATTGCTCGTACAAATTTGAGCACCCAAGAGTTTAGGGAAAACAAAACAAACTCCGGGTCAGTCATGGGACTGGTATGAGTAAACAATTTAAAACAGTTTGAAAAAATAACGACATCTCATAAGACCACGCCATATAACAGAACGGGTTTTTCCCTTATGATAATCCAAATCAATTTGACTTAGCTTTCAAATAATTTTGAAAGAAACAATGATCTTTTATATCAAAACTCTTTTGATATTATAATAGTGTTTATCAACCCCAATACAATAATCATCTTGCAGAACGCTTTCATCTCACGTTCCACATCTATAGTATACAATCAAAAACCGCGAGCACTTATTGGGTAATGGATTTCCAACTATGACAAGGTATGGAACCACCTTTCGATAGTGTACCTCTAGAGAGGAATACACTGGGTTCAACAAGAACATCTTGCAACCCAGCCACACAATCCCGACCACTCATTTCGCTTGAGTGTATCGAATGTATATCACTAACGGTTAGGATCAGCAACCATTTCCCGAATAGGACAACATCGAATAGATTAAAGAATGAAATGAATATCTCTAGATAGGTGATAATACACCCAACTTGGCAGCCAACCACTTAGCCATGCCGCCTGCCCAATTTTTGTCATTTCCCAGTTGTGAGGCTAGAGTCCATGTTTATCTCTGACAGATCACATATTTATTCACTTTGAATGTCACATCGCCATACCCGCCAAATCACAAATTAATTTATCCAAAAATACAACGGGTATACAGCTAAGAGAAACAAATTCATCCTCCACCAAACGTAAATACGTTTGAAGAGATCAACTTACGCGATCTGTTAAATATACCCTGTTAGACATTCTTCCATACAGGTCGTCCTGGGATTGGACAAACCGAAGGCACTATTCTGTAAATAGGACAACCCTTGCATAACTCCGTCTTCAATTATCTTCATCATATTTGATTGCAACCCTAATGCCATACGGAGTGGTTTTCAGATAATATATCTGATCCCGGTCTCTCCGTATTGACAACAGAAAAATGGTCAAAAACTTCGATAGTCGGTGAGTTAACTATCAAAGAAAAACACGTGTGCAAACAACGGTCGTATTTCCAAATGGAAATCTTACCGATCAATCATCAATCAACATTTTCTCTATATTTCAATAATTTATTTATTTCCTATTTCCATATATTCAACATTCTTTATTTTCTAAATTTAGAAAATATACGTTATTAATCATTGGAAAACATTTCCATCTCTTTTTCACGTATCACTGTCATTCTAGTATTCTTTACAATCCAACATTTCATTTTCTATGATTTGAAAATATCTCTGATTATATTTGGAAAATGTTTCCAAAACTCATTCATTGGATTTAAACAGATGTTTAAACAAAACATCGTTATGCCAACTCAATAATTACATTAATTAACTAATTTCATGTAACACCCCACCTCCGCCAGGGTGGCTCTTGCAAGCAACTCTGACTTTGGTGGGGCGTTTTAAAACAAGGTAAACATGCATAATGATATAACAAGGCAGGACATGACATATATATGTAAATAAACAGAGTAAGTAGATAGATAAAACAGCGGAAGAATTTTAAACCATTTCAAAAACAAGCCTGCTACATCATAATGTCAATTTCCCAAATAAACAAGTCTAGTACATAAAATAACATCATCTGAAACTGAAAAGGAAAACATAAAAGTAGCTATCCCCAAAGTGGAAAAACCATAGCGAGCTCAAGTCCAAAGCATACATGAGCTATCCAAGAAAGCAGCTAAGATCCAAGCTAGGCTCCTGTATTCCCTCCCTGAGAACCTGGGGGGGGGGGGGGAAACGGAAGAAAAGAGGCGAAAGAAAACAGGTCAGTCAAAAAGACTGAGTAAGCCCTGCTACGATCAGTCTATAAACTAATAAAGTTAACAGCATGATGGAAACTGAGATGATCATAGATAACAACATACTGGCATGATAAATTAACTACAAGATAGATAGAGGTGTCATCGCATAAACAAGGTTAAGTTCTGCACCACGGTGTACTAGCAAACCAACATAACAAGTATTGATCCCTTGGCCCAAGCTTTGACCCAATAACATGAAGTGACCTTAATATAAGGTCCAACCAAACGGTCTAGTCGATCGGCTCCCTAAAAGCCTAACACGTCAAGTGTTGGTGTCCATACGGCCCACATATGGATGTAGTCAGACTGTGCTGGGTCCACCTTCGGGTGTATCAAGCCCTCGGGTGTCAACCCCAGACACTGAAGCAATAATGCACAGTCTAAACCTACTGGTACATGTGCCTCGAGTTTGTCCAATACCGGACTACGTGCACGTCCGTAGCCCGCCTGGACCCGCACCGCTGTACCACTCAGCCATCGCTTTGGTCGCTTACATCAGTCCAGTAATCGTGCCCCGCCCTAGCCCAGCCTCTAGGGTTGTGATGATACCAAACTGGGATTACTGCTGGAACAGACCACGTTGCTAGGGTTTCCTAAGAGGGTTAAGTGCGATTTAACCCTTCACTAATCATGGATTAAATTGGTTAAGTGTAACCGATAGTTCACAACTTAACCCCATTTCAATCCCTCGAACCCCCAAATGGATTAAATTGGTTAAGTGTAACCGACAGTTCACAACTTAACCCCATTTCAATCCCTCGAATCCCCAAATGGATTAAATTGGTTAAGTGTAACCGACAGTTCACAACTTAACCCCATTTCAATCCCTCGAATCCCCAAATTGGTTAAGTATTAGTGGACCCTGACTTAACCCTAATCATGAGGCATTAATTAATTTAATGCACCTTAACCTCTCACATTAGACTTTGTTGTGGTTACCTAGTTAAGCCGGTGGGTTCCGGGTAGATTTACACCACAACTTGGTCTAACCTCGGGTCTTGGCACCACATGACCAACTTCTCACATTGGGTCCTATTGTTTGTAGCCACTAGTTAAGCCGGTAGGTTCCGGGTAGAATTACGCTACAAACTCAACCCAACCTCGAGTTGGCCACACTTATGTTTTCTAAGTGTCATGTCCACTTTATTTCAAAACATAATTACAAGTCAACAAATACTTGGGTAAACCTAACTTAATAGGTAAATTCCCAAGGGGTAGACCTAACTTAATAGGTAAAATCCCAACCTTATATTTTCATGTATTTTAAGTTTACCCAACCCCCCCCCCCCCCCAACGTCATTCTATCGCTTACATATTCGTAATAACGCATAAAGGATAGGAAGAGGGAACTTGGCATAACATACATGATGAACTTGCATATCACAACAAACATGCATAACATGTTAGACTTGCATAACTTAGCATAGTGAACTTGCATATTACCATAAACATGCATAACATGTTAAACTTGCCTAACATGGCATAGGGAACTTGCATAAACACGCATAACTTGTCAAACATGCATAACATGTCATTGTGAACTTGCATAAGCACGCATAACTTATTAAACATGCATAACATGGCATAGTGAACTTGCATAAACATGCATAACTCAATAAACTTGCAAATCATGGCATAGTGAACTTGCATAAACATGCATAACTCAATAAACTTGCAAATCCCAACTTGCATCACATATTAACTTTAGAGTTTCTAAAATGAAGGTAAGAGGGCTTACAATGCTTATGCGGACTCAAATGAGTATAGAAAATGTAAGAAACCCCTTATGCAACAAAATAATACCCCAAAATGCAAGCAAACTTGATCAAGACTCCTCCTTTATGATGACAATAGAGAAACAAGACTTTAATGCAAGCTAAAGAGGATCATACAAGCCTAAATACACTTGTATGCATGGAAATCTCTTAGGAATTTGTTTAGGAATTGTATGAAGAGAGTGGAGGCCATGAGAGGATGGATTTTGACCTAGTTTAGTTGCTAGAATGAATAATGAATGATTTAGGGTAGGTTAGGGTCTTATTTATAGAAGATTAGAGTGTTTTTAGCCTTAGGATTAACCCTAGGTTAGTTTAGGTCCATCAGATTTCGGAAGTCTCCAGAACACAGCCACAAAACCAGACCAAGACCCAAAATGGCGCGCCAGGCAAAACTGCCCGGCCACCCTGTGTCGACAGGGCTGTCGACACCCTGGGGACCCTGTCGACATGCCTGTCGACATGGGGGTCCTGGCGGGAGTTTTCCCGCCTGCGCCAGTTTGCCCTAATTTCCAACTTTGAACTTGAAATTCAAATTTGTTTTTGACATGGAAATTTCTGAAAACTTCAATGGGCCTTAACTGGGTCATACGGACTCCGATTTTCGAAAACTCGGACTCTATTTCGCGTATTTTTCCGAGACGAACGCAATGGCATAGCCCGTTTCCCTTGATTCACATTTTAGAATTAAATTATGCCTCGATTTATGTTATAACAGGTTATTGAAAATACGGGTTGTTACATTCTCCCCTCCTTAAAGGATTTCGTCCCCGAAATCTTCAAGTTAGGAAGAACGTATCCTACCATCCAACATCCATCTACTCAAAACATCATCCACGAGCAATTATTGTCCTTAAAGGATTCTAAATGCGGTATGAACATATGCAAAAGTGTGTGTATATGTACTTACCTAATGCAAAAATCAGGCGGTTACTGATACAGTAAACCTCCTTAATGCATATGTATGTCAGTGAAATGAATCCATATGTATGCAAACTCCTAACATAATTCATAGTATCTATATGAGTGCACATAACATTCATCCATATGCAATATCCATGTGGTAGCACAACAAGTTTCAACCATGAATAAGTGTAAGCACTCATGCATATGCAACATGAAGAGTGTGTGAGCCGATCTAGTGCCTAATGTGTATAATGCATCCACGAGTAACCACTTGCAAACACTTGCAACCACTTGCAAACATCAAGCATAACATGTTTCAAATACATGTTTCATCCAAAGGGTTTCTACCTAAGGTTCTCATGATAAGATAAACACGATAAACTAGATAAACCAGATAAACATGGACAGAGATATATGCTAGCAAGATAAACTCCTTTTTGGATTACAAGAAATCCATTCAAACTCTGACATATAGTACTAACCGATGAGTCATAACCCCCTTATGGAGTTTACAACAGAAATAAGATCGAGAATGGGACCGAGAGGATATATACAAAAGATAACTTGCAAGCAAGCTCCCCAGGAAAACAAGGATCAAGGATGCACTCTTAAAAAGAGATATGATGCGCGTATCTGGTCTTCACCCTTCTTAGTCACGTTTCCTTGAGCTTAACTCCACTGTGCTTTGACCGTCTTTCACTTCATGATTTCTTGGCTTCCTAACTCCTATTTCCCAAATTCGAGTTGGAACTCATTTCATCATCGCCTTTCGTCTTCTTCTTATTCGTCTTTTATCATACTCGGCCTAAACATAACTGTAACCTCATGATTTCATGCAAGCTCTCCAAAATTCACTGGTGAATCCTGGATCTCGTCTACTTACTATAAAGTATTCCACGCAGCAGAACTTTTCTTGAAAATACCAATCCACGTTGCCAATTGCCCTTATAAACGTGCTTTTCTATAACTCATGCTTAATCGAAATGAACCATCCGCCTATGAGTGATAGGCCATACCTAGATTCAGTTGCCTACCCATGGCTTCCTGTAGGCTATTTCAAAACTGGCCAACTTCTTGAGGGTAAACCGTTGCTAATCATGATGCAGTCCTCTCGCTCTTCACCGGACTGAAATGAGCAATCTTCGTGAGTCTACCTATTATGACCCATATACCCGTATTCCTTTCTTTGATCTAGGTAGTCCATCCACATAATCTATCGAGATGTTTTCACACTTCCCTTGCGGAACCTCCAATGGAGGTAATGGCCCGCCGGGCTTCTATGACTTGGCCTTAACCTGGTGGCACAACATGCATCCTGAGACCAACTCGGCCACCTCCTCGAGTGATGCGCATTTTTAAGAACCTTCTTTACCAAGTCTTTCACTCGAGGAACACATAATCTCTCATCGCGCCTTAGTCATCCCTTGTCATCTATAATATATCTAGCGAGGTGACTTAACATCTCGCCTCGAATCAACTGGTCCATGTTCTTGACTAACTGCGGGTCTTCTTCCTGTGAAACCCCCTTCTTGATCCAGAAGAGTAAGTCTAAGCTCAAGGAATGCTAACTAACTAGCCAAACGGAGAAAGCTTCTTACTTCAATTGCCCTCCTCAGAGTTTTCCGGTCTTAAACCGCAACCACTTTAGCGGAATCCACCGCTAAGCCTTACTTAGGAACTATGTGCCCAAGAAATCCAACTTCTTTCCTCCAAAGTGACATTTGGAGAACTTGTCCTTCAACTGGTGGCTCTAAGTGTATCCATCACCTCCTTGAGATGTCTAGCATGCTCTTCCTCGTTCTTTTAAGGAGATCAAAATATCGTCTACGACGACCACGACAAACTTGTTCAAGGACTCCCTAAACACCCTACCCATCAAGTTCACGTAATATGAGGGTGCATTAGTCAAACCAAGTAGAATGACTAGCCATTCTAAAAATCCATCTAGGGTCCTAAACGCAGTCTTGTCAATTCCATCCTCAGCCATCATAAGCTGATGAAATCCGGTAGCTAGATCAAAAGAAAACAGATGCTCCTACAAGCTGATCAAACAAATCATCGATCCTTGGTAACGGTTGTCTATTCTTCTCACGATAATCAACACATAAGCAAAGCAAACTGTCCACATTAGTAACGAATACTACTGGAGCACCCTACTCGAAAATGCTTCGTCTCAGGAAGTTCTTCTCAAGCAACTCCTTGACTTGCTTTCTTAACTCTCATCTCGTGAGGTCACGTGCCTAACCGTCCACGGAACTGGCTTGGTATTACCAACCAGATAATGCGGAAATCTATCCCACGTCTAGGGGTAACCCCTTTACTTCCCCCAAGATATCAGGATATTCTCGGACCACCCTCACAGATTGCAAACCATCGATAGACGAGTCGAGGGATTTCAAGATAACATAACATGACGGGACCCATAGGGTTACTAGAAATTTCTAGGGTATTACCGAGGCGGATCATGAGCCTCACAACCCTATGCACAAAAACCAAGAATGGCTCCAAAACAGGACAACCATTCCATGCCCAAAACCAACCCATATCCCCTGAAACCGAGAATATAAACATCCCACGAGAATTTTATACTCAAGATAGAAATTTTCAAATCCACCCAGACCACAGACAATTGGGCGGAACCCCCAATTGGATTTGAAACACATACGGGATCATCAACTAGGCTAGTACTTAGGTGCAAACTTTCAACTAGATCAGATGAAATAAAACTATGCGATGCGCCAGAATCAAACAAAGTACGAACAGGGAAATCAGAAAATGTAAACAAGACTTTCAACAGAAACACTACCTCTATCATGAGCTGGAAGAACGGTGTTGAGGGGATGAACTCGCCCTCCAGATAGTCCTGCACACTGAGTCTGACCTTGCCCTTGTTTCCTCGGGCAATCCTTGTTGAGATGTCCAAACTCACCATAATGAAAGCATTCGCCCCGCTTTCTCTTCTTCTTCCTACATTCCCTGGATATATGTCCAACTTTACCACAGAATTTGCATTTCCTATTCTCTCTTGGCTTGTCCTTGCGGTTGTTGTTATTCTTGCCTCGTTTCCCGGAATTTACCCTCTTGCCTTGAGACTCATTCGCCTTGACCTCTTTCTTGTCATTGTTATCTTCTTCTTGAAGTAGGGCCATATTCACCAAACTCTCGAAAGTCGCCCCCAAGGGTATGTG
Source organism: Allium sativum (assembly GCA_030737875.1). Taxonomy (NCBI): domain Eukaryota; kingdom Viridiplantae; phylum Streptophyta; class Magnoliopsida; order Asparagales; family Amaryllidaceae; genus Allium; species Allium sativum. The sequence continues at coordinate 192,669,018 of CM060910.1, read as the reverse complement.
AGACATGGCCAAACCGTGCAATGGCTCGTTTAATCCTTGAGCAAAGTGTAGGGCCTTCTTCTGAGCTGTATTAACCAAGTCTAAATCGACCCGAGCCAGTTGATTGAACTTATCTATGTATTCCCTAATAGTCATGTCCCCTTGCTTCAGTGATAAGAACCTCAGTCCAAACCTTCCTCTAAAATCATCCCAAGTCTCAATTGGCCTAGTAGCGGTGGTGACTACCCACCAACGTGCAGCTTCTTCCTTTAGCAACCATACTGCTAATAAAACCTTCCTGCGGTCCCCTATATCCAAGGTGGCTAAAAGATCTTCGGTCTCTTTCAACCAATTCCTTGCCTCTACAAAAGTCTCTGTTCCACTAAAATCCTTGCCACCCATCATCTTAAAGTTCTTACAAGTTTCCGCAAAATCCGCTTGTGGAGGCTGAGGGAGAAGAGGAACATCAGCTACGGAAGGAGGAGGAGGAACAGCGGCCTTGACTGGAAAGACAACATTAGAGACACCCGGGACCGGTGCCGTGACTTCCAAGTACCGACGAAACCAATCGGGTATTGTTACTCCTTCGGGCAAGATGAGATTATCAGACATGCTGGAAACGAAAAGAAAAGAGTTCAAACGAGGGGTCAAAGGATAGTGCTAATGGCTTTTGGGGAATTAGCCTTTAAAAATAACTAGACTTTTCTTTGGAAAATACTTTATACTTGGTTTTGAAAATAGTTTTTCAAAAGTTTTAAAAACCTTTTTATCCCTTCTCGTAAACCATATGCTCTGATACCAAATGTAACACCCCACCTCCGCCATGGTGGCTCTTGCAAGCAACTCTGACTTTGGTGGGGTGTTTTAAAACAAGGTAAACATGCATAATGATATAACAAGGCAGGACATGACATATATATGTAAATAAACAGAGTAAGTAGATAGATAAAACAGCGAAAGAATTTTAAACCATTTCAAAAACAAGCCTGCTACATCATAATGTCAATTTCCCAAATAAACAAGTCTAGTACATAAAATAACATCATCTGAAACTGAAAAGGAAAACATAAAAGTAGCTATCCCCAAAGTGGAAAAACCATAGCGAGCTCAAGTCCAAAGCATACATGAGCTATCCAAGAAAGCAGCTAAGATCCAAGCTAGGCTCCTGTATTCCCTCCCTGAGAACCTGGGGGGGGGGGGGGAACGGAAGAAAAGAGGCGAAAGAAAACAGGTCAGTCAAAAAGACTGAGTAAGCCCTGCTACGATCAGTCTATAAACTAATAAAGTTAACAGCATGATGGAAACTGAGATGATCATAGATAACAACATACTGGCATGATAAATTAACTACAAGATAGATAGAGGTGTCATCGCATAAACAAGGTTAAGTTCTGCACCACGGTGTACTAGCAAACCAACATAACAAGTATTGATCCCTTGGCCCAAGCTTTGACCCAATAACATGAAGTGACCTTAATATAAGGTCCAACCAAACGGTCTAGTCGATCGGCTCCCTAAAAGCCTAACACGTCAAGTGTTGGTGTCCATACGGCCCACATATGGATGTAGTCAGACTGTGCTGGGTCCACCTTCGGGTGTATCAAGCCCTCGGGTGTCAACCCCAGACACTGAAGCAATAATGCACAGTCTAAACCTACTGGTACCCGTGCCTCGAGTTTGTCCAATACCGGACTACGTGCACGTCCGTAGCCCGCCTGGACCCGCACCGCTGTACCACTCAGCCATCGCTTTGGTCGCTTACATCAGTCCAGTAATCGTGCCCCGCCCTAGCCCAGCCTCTAGGGTTGTGATGATACCAAACTGGGATTACTGCTGGAACAGACCACGTTGCTAGGGTTTCCTAAGAGGGTTAAGTGCGATTTAACCCTTCACTAATCATGGATTAAATTGGTTAACTGTAACCGACAGTTCACAACTTAACCCCATTTCAATCCCTCGAACCCCCAAATGGATTAAATTGGTTAAGTGTAACCGACAGTTCACAACTTAACCCCATTTCAATCCCTCGAATCCCCAAATGGATTAAATTGGTTAAGTGTAACCGACAGTTCACAACTTAACCCCATTTCAATCCCTCGAATCCCCAAATTGGTTAAGTATTAGTGGACCCTGACTTAACCCTAATCATGAGGCATTAATTAATTTAATGCACCTTAACCTCTCACATTAGACTTTGTTGTGGTTACCTAGTTAAGCCGGTGGGTTCCGGGTAGATTTACACCACAACTTGGTCTAACCTCGGGTCTTGGCACCACATGACCAACTTCTCACATTGGGTCCTATTGTTTGTAGCCACTAGTTAAGCCGGTAGGTTCCGGGTAGAATTACGCTACAAACTCAACCCAACCTCGAGTTGGCCACACTTATGTTTTATAAGTGTCATGTCCACTTTATTTCAAAACATAATTACAAGTCAACAAATACTTGGGTAGACCTAACTTAATAGGTAAATTCCCAAGGGGTAGACCTAACTTAATAGGTAAATTCCCAACCTTATATTTTCATGTATTTTAAGTTTACCCAACCCCCCCCCCCCAACGTCATTCTATCGCTTACATATTCGTAATAACGCATAAAGGATAGGAAGAGGGAACTTGGCATAACATACATGATGAACTTGCATATCACAACAAACATGCATAACATGTTAGACTTGCATAACTTAGCATAGTGAACTTGCATATTACCATAAACATGCATAACATGTTTAACTTGCCTAACATGGCATATGGAACTTGCATAAACACGCATAACTTGTCAAACATGCATAACATGTCATTGTGAACTTGCATAAGCACGCATAACTTATTAAACATGCATAACATGGCATAGTGAACTTGCATAAACATGCATAACTCAATAAACTTGCAAATCATGGCATAGTGAACTTGCATAAACATGCATAACTCAATAAACTTGCAAATCCCAACTTGCATCACATATTAACTTTAGAGTTTCTAAAATGAAGGTAAGAGGGCTTACACTGCTTATGCGGACTCAAATGAGTATAGCAAATGTAAGAAACCCCTTATGCAACAAAATAAAACCCCAAAATGCAAGCAAACTTGATCAAGACTCCTCCTTTATGATGACAATAGAGAAACAAGACTTTAATGCAAGCTAAAGAGGATCGTACAAGCCTAAATACACTTGTATGCATGGAAATCTCTTAGGAATTTGTTTAGGAATTGTATGAAGAGAGTGGAGGCCATGAGAGGATGGATTTTGACATAGTTTAGTTGCTAGAATGAATAATGAATGATTTAGGGTAGGTTAGGGTCTTATTTATAGAAGATTAGAGTGTTTTTAGCCTTAGGATTAACCCTAGGTTAGTTTAGGTCCATCAGATTTCGGAAGTCTCCAGAACACAGCCACAAAACCAGACCAAGACCCAAAATGGTGCGCCAGGCAAAACTGCCCGGCCACCCTGTGTCGACAGGGCTGTCGACACCCTGGGGACCCTGTCGACATGCCTGTCGACATGGGGGTCCTGGCGGGAGTTTTCCCGCCTGCGCCAGTTTTGCCCTAATTTCCAACTTTGAACTTGAAATTCAAATTTGTTTTTGACATGGAAATTTCTGAAAACTTCAATGGGCCTTAACTGGGTCATACGGACTCCGATTTTCGAAAACTCGGACTCTATTTCGCGTATTTTTCCGAGACGAACGCAATGGCATAGCCCGTTTCCCTTGATTCACATTTTAGAATTAAATTCTGCCTCGATTTATGTTATAATAGGTTATTGAAAATACGGGTTGTTACATTTCACTTAACCAACCTTCACTATCGAACCTTAACCATTCCTTAGTTAAAAACGAAGCCAATCAAGTTGGGGTATAACTACCTCTCAGACCTTAACTGAACAACATTTCTAACTTCGAAATAGACAAGGTTCACCTTCTAAATCTTTAACAAACTTCCTTACTTAACTCTCGGATTTAGTTTATGAATCAAATTCTTTTATGAAAAACATTGGTTATAACGATAACGTTATAATCCCTACTTCTGAAATACCTAACATCAAATATAACTTTTACTTATTAATTTGGATAAATAAACAAATAACTAATTTATTAATAAATAAATAGATCTTGATTAAAATGGAAAGTGAATAGTACTTTCCCGAATTCGATATAATCGAATTTCACGTATAAATCTCTTTCGAATAAACTATATTCGATTAACTCTCTTTCGAATAACTAATATTCAATAATCTCTCTTTCGAATAAACTATATTCTATTAACTCTCTTTCGAATAACTAATACTCGATAATCTCTCTTTCGAATAAACTATATTCGATAATCTTCTTTCGAATAAACTATTTCGATTAACTCCTTTTCGAATAAACTATATTCGATTAACTCTCTTCGAATAACTAATATTCGATAATCTCTCTTTCGAATCAAACTATATTCGATAATCTTCTTTCGAATAAACTATATTCGATAATTCCTTTCGAATAAACTATATTCGATTAATTCCTTTCAATTAACTCTACTCGAATAACTAATATTCGATTAACTATAATTCAATTAACTCTATTAAGATTAACTCTAATTCAATTACTCTAATTCGATTAACTCTATTTCGATTAACCCTAACTCTAATCGATTAACTCTAACTTTAATCAATTAACTCTAATTCTAATCGATTAACTCAAACTGGTTAACTCTAACTGATTAACTCTAACTGATTAACTCTAACTGATTAACTCTAACTGGTTAACTCTAACTGAATAACTCTAACCGGTTAACTCTAACTGATTAACTCTAACTGGTTACTCTTCGTCCGTATTCAGTTTCAAATATCGATGTTGAAATCGATTCTTACTTCTCTATATAAGTCCTGACTTATATATTCTATTTATCCAATGGTAAATATTTTACTTAATTTATAAAACCTTATTTATAAATTTATCTTCTTACTTTATCTGTTAAAACAGATTTCTCTTAAATATTCACTTTAAATTCATATTCTGTTATACCCGTGTGCGAAGCACGGGTCTAAACCTTCATAGTGTAAAATTCTCTTTTTATACAATTCTATTTTTTTTCAAGTATTTCCTTTTGTAATCTATTTATTTTCTAAATAAATATTTCCTTTTCAATTCTATTTGTAAATGTTTTACAAATTTTTCCCTTTCTATTCTTTTTCATAAATATTTCCTTTTTTATTTATTTTCACAAATATTATTCCTTTTTAATCTATTTTTTCCACAAATATTATTCCTTTTTAATCTATTTGTTTTCAAAAATATTATTCCTCTTTCTATTTGTTTTACAAATATTTTCCTTTTATAAAATTCCTTGATTTTATAATTATTTTCTTTTATAAAACCCTTTTCCTTTTCTATAAAAAATCTATTGATTTTATATTAATTAATTATTTCCAAAATATACTTTGAAAATCCCCTTTTCTACATCCTAGTATTTCTTACGGTATTTAAAATACCAATTAACAATGATCGATATCATTTAAACACACATAATCGACAACATATTATAATTCACATCATATATTACAATATATGAAAAACAGTAAAATAATGTTGAGGAATCCAGTTGGATTCCTCCGACCTGTTTCTCTGCATCCACAGATGTTACACAATATAATTCACATCAATTTCATTTCACTATGAAATATTACGATATACAGAATCAATATTTGATACACGATATATATATAACTATATCGATATTTTTAACCAATCACTTAGCAGTTCAACCAAGCAGTCAACACATAACAATCAACCAATAATTATCAGTTCTGAAAATATATTATAAAGATATAACTGTTCAGAGTTGGTGAGTTTTACTCACGTTGGTCGATTATCGTTGAATAACGATAATCGATCGTTGATTTGGTTCTGACAATTTATTTTACTATAAATTGTAATGAGCTCCAATCCACTCCCTGTCAGTTCCATTGCGTAGCCACCGTCCATACGATCCCAACAGATCTTGTTTCACTCAATGCCGATAACATATGACAAAGATATTGATATTACAATTTATTATACAACATTTAAATTAAACTAATTAAAAGTTCAGTGGGCTTTACCTAAAACACAATGGCCTATTCAAATTTTCTGGCCCGCACCTTAACTTCTTCTTCCCCGATGACATACGGATCCTGCTCCAGTAAATCAAAACAACCCATTTTGAAAATTACTCCCTCCACGAATTCTTCTTCCATTCCATTAAAATCCACATAACAATTACCATCATTCCCCCCTAAGTTTCCTCTCCAACTTCATACTGAAGGCATTAAACTCGAGTTCACTCTGGCACATCGCGTCGAACAGGTTTTCCCCATTGCTAAAACCCGTTTCTTCCCAAAACCTGTTTACTTCGAATGTAGAAACCCACACGGAAACTCTCGTTCACCACTCGCCTTGCTGTCCAGAACCTCGCGCCCTCCTAAATAACGTCTTCTACAGTTTCTCGAACCCAAAATCCGTACTTTTTTAACCATCACCAACTCCTCCTAAGGCCATCGGACAGCCTTGCCTGACCACCGTAGGATGCCCCCTCCTCGCTCTCCCCAACGCTGCCATTATTCATATTCACCGTTGACCATAACGATGACAGCAATCCATATTTAGCGAACCCTAAGTCTCGATGTGTTAAAACAGCGAACCCCAATTGCAGTCGTACCAATTAAAACGCACATGAGCTTGTCAAGAAACCAAACAGGATTCAGAATATATATAAGTATTGATTTATAGAAATTGTTTTGTACTTCTTTTGATTTTGAAGAGGTGAATGTTCTTGCTTTTTTTTGTGTTGAGCACTGACGGCTTAGTTTCTGCGTTGACTTAGAGAAGAGAAATTTTAGGGTTAAGTTATAAATAAGGGGTATTTATAGAGGATAATGTAGCTTTCAAAGTAAGCTTCTTCTTTTTTATATTCATTTATTATTGTTACGCTATCTGTATTCGTCTTCTAAAAATTTCTTTGATCTCATACAACATCCAAAAACCATGAAAATGGGCATACGGCTACAGTTCGACATTACGGATCCAACGAAAATGGTTTCGTCGAATTCCGACTTCGTTTGCTCACACATCGTATTTTTAACTGTAAAAATATCAACTGTTTTTCACATTAAAAATCCGTATGGCCACACACTGACCCCAAAAATTACAAAAATTGAAATCTAGTAATAATTTAATATTGTGGACCCAACAAAATTAGTTTCGTTGAAATCAGAGGTCGTTTGCAAAACTGGCCATTTTTAAAGCTCTAAATAACCCCTTTAAATATATAAATATATTTAAAAATAATTAAATTAAATATCAATATAAGTATATTATATCGCATATATTCACATCAGAATATCATACAACTCCAATTGGATTTATAACTCGATATTTCAAAATTCCCAGTTATATCGATATTCATTTTATATTTAAAATCCTTTTAAAATATAAATAAATCGATATAAATTATAAAGGAATTCCATAGCGACTATTTTAAAATTTGATTTGGACATAAATCAAAATCAACACAATGAAATCTCGATTTTTCTCTTCCATTAGAAAAATATACTTCACCAGCTCCGAACGTTTCTTGTTTCACAGAAATCCGATTTGAAACGGACCATGTATATTCAGTTAAAGTTCAAATCGCCAAATAGCATACTGCCGCGACGTTACGGGCTCGATTATAATTATATTATAATTCTACGTTCAAACTGTCATTATTTAAATATATTTGTGAATATAATTCAACTCTAAACTGAATATATATTTGAATTGTCTAGTTCACACAATATTGTCAATTCAACTTAATTCCGATTATTTCAGAATTAAATATATTATTCTATTATTTATATTAATTAAATATTCAATATTATTCAATTAAATAACCATTTAAATCTCTAAATCACTATTTATATAATTAAATTAATTAATTAAAATGCCGAAAAATACTGGTCGCTAAAGAAATGGATAGTTCGATTCCATGGTGTCCCAAAGAGTATAGTAAGTGACCGAGATCCATTATTCATGAGTGGATTTTGGAAAAGTTTGCAAGAAACTTTGGGAACCGAGTTGTGCTTAAGTACGACATGTCATCCCCAAACGGATGGTCAGAACGAGAGAGTCAACCGAGTTTTGGAAGGTCTCCTGAGGGCTTGTGTGTTAGACTTCGGAGGATCATGGGAAGACCATCTACATCTAGTTGAGTTTACGTATAATAATAGCTACCAATCTAGCATTGGGATGGCACCATATGAAGCGTTGTATGGAAGGTCGTGCAATTCTCCAGCATGTTTGCTAGAAGCTGGAGATAAGTTGGTACTTGGGCCTGAGATGATTAGAGAAACCTCGGACTATATCGAGATAGTTCGGCAATGAATGAAGGCAACCCAGGACCGTCAGAAGAGTTACGCCGACAAGCGTCGTAAGGACTTGGAATTCGACGTGGGCGATATGGTTTTTGTGAAGGTTTCACCGTTGAAGCATATGGTGAGATTTGGAAGTAAAGGAAAGTTGGCTCCTAGGTTCGTTGGAACATTTCCGATAGTCGAGTGAATTGGAAGGCTCGCATAACGACTGGAGTTCCCGAGAAGATGTCGAGTATGCATAATGTTTTCTATGAGTCGCTTCTACGAAAATATGTGCTTGGTCTGGATGTGGTAGTACCTCCGAAGTAATACATTGGCCTTGTAGTTGAGTTTGTAGTTACGAAACCCTATAAGCTGCTTCGTGTTATGACGAATGACACGAAACAACTTAGGGAAAGGATGTTTTATTTAGTTAAGTTATAATGGAGTAGAGATGGCGACGATGGTACGTGGGGGACGAAGGAGAGTATAAGGAAGAACCATCCAAAATTCTTCGTCCTTAAGATCCATTGATTTCGCACCAACATTATTACTTGTGGTAATTATTGTTACTTACTAATATTGTTGTTATCTTGTTGTTGTTCTTTGATAGAATTCCGCATGCTAGGATAAGGCTATGGATGCATGGCTTGATGATTGCTAGTTTGGATGATAGAATTGGCTTCTGATGGATGATAGGCATGCGGAATTTGTGGTTGCTTGAAATTTCGGGGGTAAAATTCTTAAGGGGAGGAGAATGTAACAACCCACATTTTACGTACCAGAAGATCGTAAAATAATTTTAGTTTATTCCCTGAGGATTGGATCATTCTCATCTTTTAATATGTTGCTTATGGGGATGTGATACATGTCCATAGTTTTTACTGATTTTGTTTGTGACCATTTTGCCCCTGCCAGTCTTGTACAAGGCATAACTTTTGATTCAGGTCGAATCAGAGGGTGAGACCTATGCCATTGGAAAGGAATTGATGGTTATCTTTCCGTAGAGTGGTTACATTAAGGATTTGGCTCAGCGGTTTGGGAGAAATCGTTGTTTTAAGGTTTTTCAGTTGGCTGTTCAGATTTGGAGAGCCTAATGGGATGAATTAGGGAGGCCCATTAGTGGGATGGTGGAATCCTATAAATAGGGGGTGAGAGTGGAGGGAAAAGGTTTATTTCCTATTATCTCATTTGGAGGCATTGATCTCCTTCTTCCTCTAACACCCTTTCACCATTAAAAATCCAAATATAAGGCAGGAAATCATAGATCTACACCATTGGAGGCTATATCTACATCATTTCAAGTGAGGATTCATCAAACCGAAGGGCTAGGAGCTATCTCTTCACTGTTTGGAATTCTATTTCTTCGATTTTGCTTTGTTTTGATTGGTGAGTGATTTACATCTCTCACATGAATGTAGTGAAGTATATGAGTGTTTGTGCATGTTTCTCATCAAATTGGGATGTTCTACCATAGATTTGCACCATTACTTGTTCAATTTCATGTGCATCACCCTATGATCTTATCTAGCAAGTTTTACTCGGTAATTTCATGTCATTTAACATGTTTATGTTAGTTAGATCTCTCATTTTGATCAAAGGTTCATTTTAATGGTTTTTGGTGAGATTTACATCATTTTTATGGTAATCATCATATTCATGTGGTTATTAATGTTATGATATGTTTATGATTGTGTTTGATGAGTTTGGTTGAGTTGGTTTTGTCGGATTCGTCGTTTGGCGAAGTTTTGATCGAAATCATAGTAGAATTGAAGATGTGCAGAAAGTGGCTCGGGTCGGACCAAAGTGGCTTGGGGCGGGATCAAATTCTGCCTTGGAGGACAAGTCAAAGTTGGCTCAGGTTGGACTAAAGTTGGCTCGGGTCGGACTAAAGGGGGTCGGGTCGGACTACTCTGGATTGGGTTAAGTGAATCAGACCATTTTGGAACGGGCTAAAGTGGATTGAACCATTCTGGATCGGACGAAGGTGGGTCGGGTCGGACAAAAGGGGGTCGGGTCGGGCCAAAAGGAGGGGTCGGGTCGGGCCAAAAAGAGGGGTCAGGTCGGACCAAAGTGGCTCGGGTTGGGCTGTTCTGGACAACCATTTCTAGTCAGCCATTTTTGCCATTTCTGGTTAGCTATTTCTGGTCGGACACTTCCGGTGATGATGCGACTTCAAAGTGAGTTCAATTGGGAAGTTAGGAAGTGCTGAAATAATGCTATGGATTGCTTTGAACCTTACAAAGATGTTGGTTGGTTCAGCGATGGTGGTGGCTTCGACAAGAGTCCAAAACGGGATGTTCGAAGTGATGTGATATGTTCGTTGATCGGTGAAAAGCAACGAACAAGCAGACAACTTAAAGGTCATGAGTTGGTGGATAATGGTTGCTCTAGAAGGTCGCTTGAGCTATGAAATGCCGTCAAGGTTGGATGATAGAGATGCGAAGGCCGATAAGTCATCATTGTCGTAAGTTCTAGCAGGCTCAAAGCAGGGGTACGATGGGGGCACCCAATAGACCGGAAGGTTGCTGGTAGAGTACCTTGGATATCGTTGAAAGGCCTTGTTGTCAAGGTTGGACATATGGAGTTTATGCTAGAACCGGGGTTACCATTAGCCCTTGACATATGGCAAGGTTGGCCGTCATATGATTAACGATGATTTCAAAGCAGGATTGGCGGTGATAGCCAGAGTCAATTCATGGATGATTGGTTGTTCTTTGTGAGACTTATATAATTTGGATGTTATGTGTGTTTGCAATGATTGAATGGTTGCTCTGGTTTCCATGTATGAATTGTTTTCCTTTGGTTGAATGGATTGTAAAGGCTATCACTATCTGATGTAGGGAAGATAAGGTTGAGTTCTTCTATGATGTCGTGGGTAAATTAGTATGTTCATCTATCCCCACTATCTGATGTAGGGAAGATAAGGTTGAGTTCTTATATGATGTCATGGGTAAATTAGTATGTTTATCTATCCCCTCTCATACACTTCATTGTTGAAGTTTGTCAGCTGTTTTATCGCTCACTAAGACTGTTGTCTGACTCAAGGTTTTATGTATCCTCGTATTACCTTGGGTTGTTCATCCGATTTTAGATGGGCAGACTAAGTAATAGGTGATAGGTAATGCTTTAATGAGGACGACGATGCTGATCGATGGCGAGCAGGAGGCTCACGTACCAGTTTTACTACTAGTTAATAATTGGATTTCCGCTGTTTGATTTTCTGAGTGATGTAGTGAGGCAACTTTGTATAAACACTATTTCCAAGTTTGTGGATCTTACTTTCTGCTTGTATGGAAGTCCAGTGTTTCTGCTTCACTATTACTACCTGTTGTATAAGTTCTATTATATTTTATCCTTGCGCTGTGAGTTTTACGACAGGTTCCGCTTGTGTTTACCTACACTGATGATCGTCCATGACAGTCTCGCACATCTTTCAGCGCATTATTTTCCTTGTATAGTGGGGGGGGTTATGGGCGGTCGTCACACTGGGCGTGACTTGTGCCTATTTATTCGGGTAGGCTGACCCATCCAACTCGTGGGTCGACCTAGATTACAGGATGGGTTGACCTATAACGATGGCCTTATACCTCCTACAATAACCTGACGTGTTAGGCCGATATAGGACGATCATTAGTGAAAATAGTCTCAAAACAGAACCTGTCGTATAGCTCACAATGCATGGATAACATATAACAGTAGATTATGCAACAGGATATAGTAGTGAAGCATAACAAAGAAGAAGATCTCATCTCCATGAAACCACATATCCTCAAGTACAATAAATCCTAATATATGAATATCTTAATACACTATGCCTTACTACATCCCTTATAGTATCTCAATAAAATAGAGAAATAGTAATATGGTATAAGAAAATAGTACGAAAACCTCCAGCTCATCACCATACAAAATCAACGCCACTAAACCTGTAACCTAGTACTTAGTTTACTAGTCGGCATCATTAATGAGTAGTCCAAGGTAATAAGAGGAGACATAAAACCTTGAGTCTGACAACAGTCATAGTGAGTGGTAAAATAACTTCAACAGTTACATAGGATAATATGATAATAAACAGTTCAGGTCTCACTCAAGCCATTTCTCCAACCACAGAGATAGCACATAATAATCTCATTATAATATGGTCCAAATAAATAGAATAGACACAAGTCAGAATAGGATTCCCAATCTCTATTCTCTTAAATGTCCTACGATGATAGCCTACCGATAGAAAAATAGAAGAGAACATACACAAGAAACCATAGCATACATAACAACCAATAACCTAGATATCACCGACCACGACCTTGGATGCATCGAGATTGAATGACTGATTATTGCCATCAGTCAAGGGCTAACAAAAACCCCAGTTCTAGTCAAATTACCTTAGGTCCCTCATGCGTTTGCCTCCTCGAGACAACTAGATCACTCCTCGAGTGATCCAAGGCACTCGATCTCTCAGATCATGATAGGCAATTCCATGATACACCTGTTTTGAGTCCGCTAGAACCTTCGACTATTGACGATTCCTTGGCACTTCTAATTCCACAAGCCATCCTCGATGACTCCATTCTTTAGTTCGAATCCTACTCGACTCAGTCCATTATCTCTTATAAATGAGTCCCACTCAATTCAGTTCATCATCTTACGAGCTCAAGTCCCACTCAAGTTGATACACTATCTCATTGCATTTTCCCACGATCAGTTGCGCATTGGTTCAGCTTCGACCACTTTTGTCTTAGGTTCATGATCGAAGAATCAATGCCTCATCGATAACCACTTCCATCCCATAGAAGCTCTTCATAATCCAACTCCATCAACAAGCTCCAAAAGGCCAATGCTCCACATCATTGAAGCCTCAACCGCCATCCATCGTCCCTGATGGATTGTGTAACGACCCGCAAGTCTGAACCATTTGAGTCGACTGAATACAACACACGTCCAACCCAAATTATGCAAAAATACGAATCATTAATAAAAAGAAGTTGGAGGATGAGAAATAGAAAATTAGAATAGAAGATTAAACTGAACAACACCACAATGTCTCACAATCGCAGCGGAATAAAATATAATATATAAATAATCACTTTTGAAATACAAACTGTATTATCACTTACATACTTCATCAGAGTACATCACAGATAAAATACATCAGAAATAAACTCTAAATATCTAATGTTGAATTCTCCTGCTCCAAGCTCCTTCAGATACATCTGTAAAATCCTGAACTATTGGATGCCCGTACAAATTTGGGCACCCAAGAGTTTAAGGAAAACATATAAAATAAACTCTGGGTCAGTCATGGGACTGGTGTGAGTAAACGATTAAAGACAGATTGATTTTAACTTTCAAAAACCTTTTGAAAGAAAAGATAATCGTAAGACCGATCCACACATAAATACAGACGAATTTTATCTTACGATAACCCAAAGCAATCTTTGAAAAACAATATTATTCTGATATTATAATAGTGTCTATTAGTCCACAAATAAATAGCAAATTTAGTAGAATGTTTGCATCTCACGCTCTACACATATAGTATACAATCAAACCGCGGGTGCTTATTGGAGATTGGATTTCCAACTATGACAAGGTATGGAACCACCTTCCGATAGTGTATCTCTAGAGGGGAATACACTGGGTTCAACAAGAACATCTTGCAACCCAACTCACACATGACCGACCACTCATTTTGCTTGAGTTTATCAAATACATCGTCACCAACGGTTGGGAGCTACCGACCATTTCCCAAAAGGGACAACATCGAATAGAATAAAGAAGAAAATGGAATTTCTCTAGATAGATGACAATACACCCGAACAAGAGCGACCCACATAGCCATGCGGCCTGCCCGATTTTTGTCATTTCCCGGTTGTGAGGCTTGAGTTCAGAACTTACCCTTTAGAATAACATATCTTCATCCACTTTGAATGCCACATCGTCAAACCCGCCAGTATCACAAATTGATTTCCCCAATACCATGGGTATAAGGCTAAGAGAAACGGATTCCTCCTCTACCAAACACAGTTTGAAGAGATCAATCATATGATCTGTTAGGTATATTCTATTAGACATTCGTCCATACAAGTTATCCTGGGACTGGACAAACCGAAGGCACTATCCTGTAAATCCATCTTAGGAAATTTCTACCTAGGATCAACAGAATAGCCCTTGTATAAACTCCGTCTTCAATGGTCTTCAATAATCTCTGACTTGAAACGTATATCGAATCAATGTGGAATTTAGATTCCGGTCTCTTTGAAAATGATAATGAAAAAGTCCAGATTTGATAGTCGGTTATTTAACTATCAAATATAAAATTAAATAAACAGATTTATTTCCATTGGATCTGATAAGCCTTATTTAAATAATCTTTAAATATTTCAATACAATATTAACTTTGCTTATATATTCATCTGAAAACATAATTATTAATTAAACAACAAAACTCTTATTATCAATCTTATGTCACTACAACAAAAACACCATATTACAACTTTAATTTTACAACGATGGTAAAAGCATCGTTGAAATAAATGTTTTTTACAACGGTGGTAAAAGCACCACCGTTGTAATAAATGTTTTTTACAACGGTGGTAAAAGCACCATTGTAATAAACATATTTTTAACAACTTTTCCTTTTGTTAGTTGTAATAGATGCCTATTACAAACTTCATGTTTATAACATCTATATTTAAATTATATTAATATTTATTAATATTTAATAATTAATAATAAACTTAGGAATCAATAATATTTATAAATTATTATTAAATAATTAATATTTAATAAGTAATAATTTATTTTTAATAGTTAATGTATGTTAACTACTTATTAATCAATAATTAGTTACATACATTATAAGCTTTTAATAATTAATAATTGATTATATCTAAGTAGAAATAAGTAAAAGTTAAATAATAACTATTATTAATAAGTAATATTTGATTTGGTAGTAACTGTTTCAACAGTTTTATTTGAAAATTGTACAAACTTATTTTTAGCAGTTCTTTTTTATAATTTTATAATAGTGGCCTATTAGAAATTAACAATAGCTAATGTTTAATAACTAATAATATTAATATTTAAGAATAATTAATAAATAGTAATTATGCTTTGCCAAAAAAATTAGTAAATGTTTCTTAATAATTAATGTTAAGTGTTCTATAAGTAATAATTAGTAACTTTTACATGATAAGTTTAGGTGGAAACTCGCATCCTTTATAAATCTATGATTTTATTAGTAACTGGTTTAGGCGGAAAAACAAAAAATTGGTTAGAAACTCACGTGCTAAATCAAAGTTTAGAAGGGAAACATGAAAATTAAGGTGGGCCGCCTTTTCAATTTGACGTCCTTTACTATACCCAAATTAAAATCATCTGACAAATCTAAACAAATTCGATATCCCCTTTTGTATTTGACGACCTCCTTTTTAAATCTTAAATCGCTTCCCAATTAACCCAGACCTGGATCAATGCGGATCTACTTCGAATCGAAGCAGATCTGCTTCGAATCGGAGGTCGTTGTGAGCACTTCGTCCTTCAGATTTGTGCTGGCTTGCGATGCTTTTGGTGTTGATCAACGAGGCTGATGAAGATTCCGATGAAGGTTCTGGACTAAGATCGGATTGCTTGATGATGGCGCGTATGAAGACAGTAGGGAATACGAGCCTCAACTAGAAGTCCAGCGCAGGCATTTCAGAACGTAATTGGAACTTCCTCAACCTTGTCGGCGTTTGATTTGTCCTCAGCCCCGAGATCTGATCATCTCAGACCACTTCCACTTGTAGTAGTTATTGACCTTTTGACAATCTCAGACCACTTCCACATGTAGCAGGTATTGACCTTTTGACACATATTTTTTATTAAAGTGCAGTTTATTATTTCTCCAACTTGTAGTATTGATCTGGACACTTGTTGTTTGATGGAGATCGACATCATTGCAGCGGTTACAGAAGAGTATTTGTACACTTGTAAGTTGAACACGCTCCAGGATAAACCATGCGCGGTGAGCCTTGTTGATGTAGCTAAGATGCTCGATCAAATGGTTCTTCACTTTTTTCGAATGTCGCTGTAATTTGAGACAACCTGCAATTGGTATATGGCTGTAGTAGCGCTATTGGTATGGTTTTGAATTCCAGTTCCATCTCAACTTGTTTAAAAGTAAAAGCAGAATTAATCACATGCGTGCTGTTTTTAGTCCTTGCAGTATAAAAAAACAAAGATGAAAGATAACTACAGAGAAAAATCTTATATTGAAAGTACATAAACATTGCCATTAGTTTATGCTTAGTAGAGTGTATATATGTGCAAAATCTTCTAATTCTTGAAAATGAACATGTAATAAGCATCATAGTTAAGAATCTTCAGGCATGGGTGCAACATATATGTAATAGCAATAAAATAAAAATGCTTGATTTTTTTAGAAATAAATAAATCATAATTTATGCTGTAAAACAGTGAAGTACATCCCTACTATTATGACTTTGGACTATACTAAATGGTTAGAAACTTATGCTGTACAAATTGTGAATTATAACATGGTTGCATTTTAATATTTTATATGCAATTGTTGATTAGTATGCATGTGTACTACTTGTACTTTATTATGGTGCGCATTACCGTCCATTCCAACCAAGTTATGTGCAGAGAATACTAACAGCCTTATACCAAAAAGGTTATATGATTTTATCAACATATGCCTTTGTGGAGAAGTCATCACTACAACAAAAACACCATATTACAACTTTAATTTTACAACGGTGGTAAAAGCACAGTTGTAATAAATGTTTTTTACAATTTTTTCCAGAAAAGTTGTAATAAACTTATTTTTAACAACTGTGTTATTTTGACAGTTGTAATAAAAGCCTATCACAACTTTTATTTTTTGACTCTTGTAATATATGTCTATATTTTAATATAATTAACAACTAATAATTAATATTTAATACATTTATATTGATTATTTGTAATTAATAACTAATAATTACTATTAATAATCAATTAGGAAGTAATAATTAATAATCAATCCGTAATATTTAATACTTAGCAATTAAGAAGAATAATTAAAAAAATAGTTAATATTACATAATTATTATTATTTATTAATATTTAATAATTATTAGTGATAATAATTTCTAATAAAAATGAATACATTATAATATATACTCAATATTAATACTTAAGAATCGTAATTAATCAAAACAGTAATACTTTTGAAGTGATATTTAGTGTTTAATAATTATTTTTAAATGATTAATATTTAAAACTAATAATTAATTAATAATCAATAACTAATAAAATATTTAATAATTTAGTGTAATGTCCCGCATTTTTCTGGCCATTTTATTTATTTAAAATATTGGTTTGAATTTAAATAATCGATTTTGACCATTTTAATTTGAATGTTTAAATTTTATTAATAATATTTTATTTTCGGGATGTAGGGAAAATGTCAATCTACTGTATAATATGATCGGGCGATTTTAAAATGGTTTAACATTTGTTTTTATTGAAATTATAATATCGATTTCGTTATAAAACGACATTATAATGTTTAATTTATAATTTAATTATAAACGAGCTGCAGCGGGTGGAAGTTCGTAATTTGGCATTTTGAACTTTAAACGGCCGTACAGGGCCCAGCATGAGTCGGATTTCCTCGAAACAAGAAACATCCGAATTTGTTGGATAATATCTTTCTAATGAAAGAGGAAAATCGAATTTTCATGTTGTAGATTTTGTTTTATGTCCAAATCAAATTTTAAAATAGTCGCTGTGGAATTCCTTTATAAATTATAACGTTATTTATATTAAATAAAGGGTTTTTAAATTTTTATAATATCGATTTGGCTTCAAATTCAACCCGGGATATTTTATTGTGGCAGTATACGATATTCTGGTCGTGTATGGCCAATTTCAATATTTTAATAATATTATATTGAGGTACTTTAAAATTGGTTTATTTTATTTGAATTGGGCAGTTATAAAAAGGGACTTTATTCAAATGACCTCTGTTTTCGACGAAATAAATTTTATTGAGACCGCAACAATAAATTATTGCTAGATTTCAAGTGGCGCGTCAATCGGGGTTAAATTGTGAGCGTGGAAAAATAAAGTACAAATAAAAACGACCATTTGAACGTGAACGAGGGCCATTCGAGTAAACGAACTCGGAATTCGACGAAACAAGTTTCGTTAGGACCGTATCATCAAATTATACTATGTCGTCCATTCGCATCTCGAATGGGGTTTGTATGTGAGCACAGCAGCGAATAAACGATGTTTAAATTAGCGATAGGAACGAAATAAAATATCGTTAGCCAACATCGCTCGTCACATCAACTTAAAATATATTTTTCCACCTTATATAAACCCCCCAAACCAGCAATTTCCAGCCCATCTTCATTTCTGTCCAGCAATTTTACAAATAAGTCCTCCATTACAAAATCAATTATATCTTCTAATCCGTTGCTAATTTGTTAGGGCGACCTGAAGTAAAGTCGTAGATTGGGTCAAAACCTACATGCTGTAAAAAGTTGGGGGCGAACGGTGTAGTGTGGTGGTCGGAATTTCACCAAAACCAAAGAAAACCAGTTTCGTTCTTTTGTAAAATTGGAGAGATGTGTCGATTTTAGGAACCCAGACCTTGGAGGAATGAAATAGGAGAGAAAGCGCTTTGATTTGGCACTGGTCGGAGGTTATGAAACGGAGTGTGGTGGTCGGAATGTTGAGATGAACGGTGGTGAAACATTTCGGGCTGTTTTCAAAAGTGGTGGTCGAGTTTACTTCGATTCCGGCGACTGAGGCGGTCGAGGGGGTTGTGAACTGAAGTGAAATGGAAGGGGTTGGCGAGCCGGTCAGGATGGGGGTGGAGCGGACCTCTCCGGTGGATGGTGGCGATCAAATTTTGCTGATGAACCAATTTGGGGCAAAACAGAAATTCCGGCGGTCTGAGACACGGTGGGGCCAGGCGTTTCTGGCGATGGCAGAGGGTGGATGGGCGGTGGTGCCGGCGAGTTCAGGTGGGTCTCTGGTGGAGGGTAGCGCCGATGGTGATCAATGATTGTGAAGCCGTGGGTTTCGTTCGTGAGAAGGGAGAATATCGGGTTCAGGGAGCCAAGAAAAGTGAAAACGCGTGGAGAACTAAATGAGCTGCTGACCTGGATTATGAGTGGTCAAGGGGTGGTTAATTAAAGTCAAAGTTTTTTTTAATTAATTTAGTTTTATTTTTCATTTAACTTTATAATCTTTAAACGAGCGTAACTTTTTCGTATGTTGACGAAATTTAACGAAACTGGATCCATTGGGATCGTAGGGATGAGGCCTAGGTGATGGCACTGACTAGGCGCTGATCTAACGCAGTTTAAATTTCAGCAAATTTTGAACGTTAATCTCAAATTAGATGCAACAAACGCATCAACCGTCAACCGAATATAACCCGATGAGTTAATTCTCATACCTTCTGGAATCCTGTGATGTGGTACATTCATAGTAAAATATAATTTACGGTTAACAGTTTAAAATGGTTGATTGGATGCGATGGATGCAAATTGGTTGTTTACTGTTTGTTGATCGGCGTTATTTCATTGTTTTAAATGCATATTTAATTCAAATATTTTTATCAACTATCTGTGATGCAGAGAAGGACAGGTTGGAGGGATCCAACCGGAGTCCTCAAATAAACTGTATTTTTGTTTGTTATGCATATATATGAATTGTTCACCCTGACTGACACCAAAACCTGTTTGAATGTTGATGACTGAATATATATTCATCATTGTTGTGATTAAGATTAATCGCCAGTGTTGATTGGGTAATTGGCAGTAAATGGTCTAAATGTATGGTTTTAACGTCGTTCGACCGTCAGGTGAATTGACGTAGTTTTAAGGTTATAAATTTATTTATAACTGAATTAAAGTTTTTCAATTATTTTATGTAAAGATTTAAGTTGGAAATGTACAAATAAATATCTTAGGTCAAGTTTATAAAAGGAAATTATTTGAATAGTTTAGACCAGTTTTAAAAGTAGAAACCCAAGGGATTTACCTATGAGTTGGTAAAATAGAATAATTGTTTTAAAAAAACAATTAAATAGTGATTTAAATTAATCAAGTCATTTAATTAATTTAAAGGGGGAATGCACATGAAAATCAGTTAAAAGTTAACTGAGATGTACGGTCAATAAATTCAACTGTTTTTACTTGAAAATGATAATTGAATTAAATTGATTTGAATATTTGAATTATTTGTTAAATGCAACTAATAAATGTTAAATGTTAGTTAATGTTTGATTAACTACAATTAATGTAATTATCGAATTAGTTGGAGTTAATATAGCTAATAATTATTTAATAAGGTGTTGAAAGTGATAAATGATCCCATTTCCAGTAAATAGCAAAGTTAATTATTTTTAATATAGTTAATTATTATTTTAAATTAATAATAATTAAGACGATGGCTTTTAATTGGGACTCATTCGAGAAGTGATTTAGTGGCATTATGGTTTGGTCAAAGATATGATAAGAGATGTTATAAAGGGATTTAAATCCGAGTGTTCAAACAAGAATTGTAATTGTGATTAGTAAGTAGATGTGAAGATTTAAATAAAATTTTACTTAATTGTTAAATTAAGTAAAGTAAGTGCAAGTGAAATGAACCTTTTAAGGGAGATGGTTAAGACATTCGTAATGGAGTGAGATGTGAATATTAAAATGGGATTAAACTAAAGTGATACCTTTAAATGATAAAGGACTGGGTTAAGCGAGCAGGGTAAATGGAAATAAGGATTTCAACATAAAGCAAATTACATATAATTGTTTTATGTCAAATATTGGTAAAAGAATTTGGAAATGGCATCCAAGTCAAAATAGATCTTAATTTAGTTTTAAAAATCTAAAATAAGCTTCATTATAAGAACGCCAGATAGATTGAAACTAGTTATTTAACAAGGGTTTTAAAGAAAATATATCGATGTTTCCAAACGTAATGGAAAGCTAGGGTATATATATACATGTATATATGCTCTATAGTACTTAAAATAGTTTTCGTGATAAATAAGGATAAATATAATGTTTAAAATATATTGGAAGGTTTAAAAGTGGATTTACCATTTGGTTAAATATATATATATATATATATATATATATTATATAGGCCAGGTAATGCCAAATATAGAACCAGTGAAATCATTTCATTGACACGGTTGTTATTTGATAGTTAAATCACCGACTATCAAACCTGACCAATATGATTGTTGGTACGGAAAGACCGGGATCGAATTTATAATCGAAAACCATTCTGACCAACAAATACGCGAGGATATCAGGAGAAGATCAAGACGGAGCGTTGAAGACCGTAGATCATCATAAGCGGAAGAACCACTAAGATTCTCTGTCTTGCAAACGGAGATAAACTGTAATTCTGTCGTGTTGGAATCTACGGGTTGCAAGGACTTCTTGCTACTGATCCTTGGGATGATTCCTATATGGATGCAGTAGGAGGGTACCATCGGTTCATCCTGTTCCTGGATGACTTGTATGGACGAGTGTCTGACAGAGTATTTCCAAAGGACCACGTACGTTGATTTCTTCAAACGTATTATAGTTGGTTAGCTCCCAACTAGAGTATTTTGGTGGACGTCAATTAGTGATATCCATAGGATCTAACGATGTGGCATTCAAAGTGAATGGTGGCCAGATGTTCGAAAGAGGAATTCTAGCCTCAAGCCTCATCAACTGGGAGATGACAAAAATCGGGCAGGCAGCATGGCTATGTGGGTCACTCCCATTAGGGTGTATGACCACCTATCTAGAGAAATTCCATTTGCTTCTTTAATCTATATTTGATGTTGTCCCTTTTCGGGAGCCGGTTGCTGATCCCAACCGTCGGTGATATACATTCGATACACTCAAGCGAAATGAGTGGTCGGTCATGTGTGGGCCGGGTTGCAAGACGTTCTTGTTAAACCCAATGTATTCGCCTCTAGAGATACACATTCGGAAGGTGGTCCTATACCTTGTCAAGTTGGAATCCAATATCCAATAAGCGCCCGAGGTCTTGATTGTATAATATATATGGGGAGCGTGAGATGCAAGCGTTCCTCTAGATTGTTATTTACTTGTATTTAGACATTATGATAATATCATAACAAATTATGATTTCAAAAACGTTTTGGGTTATAGTAAGGTAAAAACCGTCCGTGTTTATGTGTGGGCTGGTCTTACTATTATCCTTTTATTTCAAAAGGATTTTTCCAAAGTTAAACAAGTGGTGTGTGCTGTGAATTTGTCACTGATAGTATTCCAGACTGACCCGGTGTATTTTGCTTTGCTTCAAATGTGCTTGGGTCAGACCGAGTAAGTTCCAAGTCAGGTTTTGCTTGGAGTTCCAAGAGCTAGAAGCAGGAGGCTTCACCACTAGTTATATAAAGTTATTTCCGGTGTATAATTATATGTTGAACTCTGATGATTGGTATGTATTTACAGTTCTTTTGTATAAAAGATTTGTTATATTATATTTTATCCGTTCCGCTGTGAGATTCTGATGTGATGTTCTTCTTCTTTCTTCTATTCTAATATTTCTTTCTTTCTATTCTCAGCCTCTAATTTCTTTCTATAAACAATCTGGGGTTCGATACTTGGGTTTTTGGCAAGTAATACGGGTTCATGTATTGTTGTCGAAAATTCGAGCGTCGAGTCTTTCCCGGGTCGTTACAATGGTATCAGAGCTATTGGTTTAGAGATAACCTTGGCTTTGTGGTGTGACTCGATAAAGATGGGGTTAGTAATACCCTAGATTGAGTTTGATTATATATATGAGAGTGCGTATTTGTAAATTTGATATAAAATTATTTTTGAAACTATTTATGCCCAATTTATTTTATAAAATAATAAAACTAAGGATTTTTACGAATTATTATAGTATGGGAAAATTATTTAGATTTGTTGATGTTGATTGTATGATATGTTTGAATTGTGTTGTTGGTTGCTTGGATATAAACCTGAACATGAATCGATTTGGTTGAAACCCAATCTGAAATAAATAATTCAAATAAATCAATCCTGATTAAATAAATTTAAATGGATAATTAAAGTAATAAATGAAGTGATTATAAATAATTATAATCTTGTGTGGATTGAATTGTGGTTGATATGTATGGTATGGGTGTTTTGAACATAACTGACATTTATTTGATGACTAATGAAATTCATTTAAGTTGAGAATAGGTGCAGAAGTGCCAATTCAGCTTTAAAATCCGCTCAAGAGAGAAATTCTGGAATTATTGAATCCAGTTTGAGTATAGAGCTGCATAATCACTAAGCAAGCTTGAATATAAATTATCGCTTATCGCGTAATAACGGTCGCAAAAAGGTACGCCTACACAAATATGAATTTTTGGTTTTTAATTGGGTTTTGAGTTTGGATTTTGAATTTTTCCGACCATGAGAGTCGATGTATAGATATTTCTTGAACCTGCGATATTGCAGATGTCCCCCGTACAGGGGAGACTCTGCCAAATTTTTTCCAAAATTTAAGGTGTTAGAATTTTTTTTGAAGATTTTTGGGAAATTCTTTTATTTGAAATAAATTGGTTTTACAACCGATTAGATTTTTTTTTAGAATAAAATCGAATTTTACATTAAATATTATTTTAAAGATAATGGGTTGTGACATTCTTTCTACCTTAGCAATTTCGAGGACGAAATTATTTTAAGGGGGAAGGAATGTAATGTCCTGTATTTTTATGGCCATTTTATTAAAATATTTTATTTATTTAAAATATTGGTTTGAATTTAAATAATCGATTTTGACCATTTTAATTTGAATATTTAAATTTTATTAATAATATAATAATATTTTATTTTCGGGATGTTGGGAAAATGTCGATTTACAGTATAATATGATCGGGCGATTTTAAAATGGTTTAACATTTGTTTTTATTGAAATTATAATTTCGATTTCGTTATTAAAACGACGTTATAACGTTTAATTTATAATTTAATTATAAAACGAGCTGCAGCGGCGCGATAGTTCGTAATTTGGCATTTTGAACGTTAAACGACCATATTGGGCCCAACATGAGTCGGATTTCCTCGAAACAAGAAACGTCCGAATCTGTTGGATAATATATTTCTAATGAAAGAGGAAAATCAAATTTTCGTGTTGTAGATTTTGTTTTATGTCCAAATCAAATTTTGAAATAGTCGTTGTGGAATTCCTTTATAAATTATAATGTTATTTATATTAAATAAAGGGTTTTTAAATTTTTACAATATCGATTTGGCTTCAAATTCAACCCGGGATATTTTATTGTGGTAGTATACGATATTCTGGTCGTGTATGGCCAATTTCAATATTTTAATAGTATTATATTGAGGTACTTTAAAATTGGTTTATTTTATTTGAATTGGGCAGTTATAAAAAGGGACTTTATTCAAACGACCTATGTTTTCGACGAAATAAATTTTATTGAGACCGCAACAATAAATTATTGCTAGATTTCAAGTGGCGCGTCAATTGGGGTTAAATTGTGAGCATGGAAAAATAAAGTACAATTAAAAATGACCATTTGAACGTGAACGAGGGCCATTCGAGCAAATGAACTCGGAATTCGACGAAACAAGTTTTGTTAGAACCATGTCATCAAATTATACTATGCCGTCCATTCGTATCTCGAATGGGGTTTGTATGTGAGCGCAGCAGCGAATAAACAATGTTTAAAATAGCAATAGGTACGAAATAAAATATCGTTAGTCAACGTTGCTCGTCACATCAACTTAAAATATATTTTTCCACCTTATATAAACCCCCCAAACCAGCAATTTCCAGCCCATCTTCATTTCTGTCCAGCAATTTTACAAATAAGTCCTCCATTAAAAAATCAATTATATCTTCCAATCCGTTGCGAATTTGTTAGGGCGACCTGAAGTAAAGTCGTAGATCGGGTCGAGACCTACATGCTGTAAAAAGTTGGGGGCGAACGGTGTAGTGTGGTGGTCGGAATTTCACCAAAACCAAAGAAAACCAGTTTCGTTCTTTGGTAAAATTGGAGAGATGTTTTCGGTTTTAGGAACCCAGACCTTGGAGGAATGAAAGAGGAGAGAAAGGGCTTCTATTTGGCACTGGTCGGAGGTTCTGAAACGGAGTGTGATGGTCGGGATGTTGATATGAACGGAGGTGAAAAATTTCGGGCTGTTTTCAAAAGTGGTGGTCAAGTTTGTTTCGATTCCAACGACTGAGGCGGTCGAGGGGGTTGTGGCCTGAAGTTAAACGGAAGGGGGTGGCGAGCCGGTCAGGATGGGGGTGCTGCGGACCTCTCCTGTGGACGGTGGCGATCGAATTTTGCTGATGAACCAAATTTGTAACACCCCACCTCCGCTAGGGTCACTCACAAAGGGAATGCACTAGGTTTGGTGAAGCATTATCAAGGTAAACATGCACAGAAATATTACAAGACAGAACATATATAAAACAAGTAAAGCAAATTTCATTACCTTATAAAATAGTAAGGTCAAAAGCCTTTTACATCAGAATACATCAAAACATATCTTGCAATAGTAAAGAAGCATAAACCATTTCATAAATTATTCCCAAGTAAAACAGTAAGGTAGCCATAGCCAAGAAAAGTCCAAGCCATGCATGATGACCTTCAAGCAGAGGAAGTCCGAACTAAATAACAGTGTTTCCTCCCTGAAAACCTGGGGGGGGGGGGAACGGAAGACAAAGAGGAGAAACAAAACGGGGTCAGTCATAAAGACTGGTAAGTCCTACCTACTTCCAGTATAAAAACAGGTAAAGGTAACATGACATGCATAAACTGAAAGTAAACATAAGGATGACGACAAGACAAATAAGCTAAACCAAGATAACCGGATGAGCTACTGTAGCAAGATAAACTAAGGTATCATAATAAACTACGGTGTCAAGATAAATCAAGGTATCACATCGTCAGGTTTCTATCAAGTATACTATCCCAAGGTATCCATCATGTATAACATCCCACAGTATCTATCATGTATAACATCCCTAGGTATCTATCATGTATAACATCCCAAGGTATTTATCATGTATATTTTCTCTGCACCTCTCGTACTAGTATCCCAACCCGCGTCATGTGTTAACTATGAATGTCCCTTTCCCAATGTCATGTAATGGTCCATGTCAACCTAGCATATGTAGGTTTTCCCAACTCGTATGTTCCTTTCCATGTATAAGTTCAGTCCTTTGCCGTAGGCTGTACGGGCTTTCCCATGTAAATCTATACCACCTGAACGTAGTACCATTTTATCCTTGAAGTTGTTTTGGACTGCTACCTCTGGTCTGGTTATGTTTTCTTACCATGAACTATCGCGTGTTCACTTAGGATTTATGCCACCTAGGACCACTAGGGATTATGCTACCTAATGAACGTTTCCGTGTCTCGGTTTGGGTTCAAGCCACCTAGGGCCACTAGGGATTATGCCACCCGTCAACCACGCCCTTTATCCCACGTATGTATCGTGAATCGTTTTCCATGTCTAGACGCAAATGTATCTCAATGTGTCATCCGAGTTCCGTGCCAGGGCAAATCGAGAAATATAGAACTCGGTCGTGAGCTTTAAGTCGTCTGCCGAATGCAGATATCAAGGTCTGTTTTTGTATTCGTGGCTATGGTCCCACGTGACCTCTCCCTCAACTACTGAAAGGCAATCCAAGAAAAATCATGCACGAGAACTATACTCCGGCCCCACTATGCCCCACTTTCCTATTGGCCAACCTCACCCATGACTCGATAGCAAGAACATGGTCTGTTAGGAGTTCTCTGCCTTTCCGTTCGTACACGATTGACTAAAGATGGTAGGTAGTCAACGACGCGCTATCCAGGGCAAAATCAAGTATCCTCGACTCCACGCTAATCCATCCCCGTCTTTAGGTTGCTCGCACAGCAACCAAGGCATACCCTTGGCTCTTCTACCGCAGACCTTAACCTCCGTGAGGCCAGGTTTCATGGACCATCTGCCACCTCATAGAGGGATACCAAGAGTACCCTCACGTCCCCCGAAGCTACCGCTTCGTCACCCAGTTCGCTGGAGCTTTTTATCCAAGTCAGATAAGTTGCTCCTCCTCGTATACTAAGCGATGACCTACCGTATCAGGTTACTCATCTATTTATGAACTAGTCCCATGTCCTTGGCTAAGAATTATTACTTAGTTATTCTTAACTAAGGTTTACCACATAGCTTCTTTTCCCGTTATCCTTGATTAACTACGATTTTCTACCTAGTTCCTCTAACTAGGGTTTTGTCTATTGGGTTAAGTGTTGTTATTCAAGCCCATGACTTAACCCGCCTACCAACCATATCATAATCGACTAAGTGTTCAAGTTCAAGGCTTAGCCCTACAACTCGTATGTCAAATTGGTTAAGTATTTGTTTGTCTTAACCCTATCAGATTATCGTGTTAGATTGATTAAGCATAGATTATCTTAATCCCATTAGATTATCGAGTCGGATTGGTTAAGTATGTGTTAGCTTAACCCCATCCACTAATCGTATTACAATGGTTAAGTATATTTAAAAATGTCTTGTGACTTAACCCTATGAGGTCCGTATATTAGATTGGTTAAGTATAGGTTACTTAACCTCATATAATCATCATGTATAATTGGTTAAGTATAAGTTACTTAACCCCATTAAATTATCATGTTAAGTTGGTTAAGTATTAGTTATTAACCTCATTGAATTACCAAGTTTAGATTGGTTAAGTGTTTAACTTAACCCCATCGAATTACCGTGTTTAGATTAGTTAAGTGTAGGTTACTTAAGCCCATCTAATTACCGTGTTTAGATTAGTTAAGTCTAAGCTACTTAACCCCATCTAAGTACCGTGTTTAGATTAGTTAAGCGTAAATTACTTAACCCCATCCCCTAATTGCCTTATATGGTTAATTGTCATTAAGAAATCAAATCCGATTCCACTTAACCTACCCATTCGTGTCATATCGGTTAAGTGTCATTAGTCAATATTACTTAACCTTTTCATGTGGCATTAATTAGATTAATGCACCCCAACCTCTCACATTAGACTTTGTTGTGGTTACTAGTTAAGCCGGGCGGGTCCGGGTAGATTTATACCACAACCTAGTCTAACCTCGGGTTTTAAGTGCTATATGACCAACTACTCACATTGGGTCCTATTGTTTGTAGCCACTAGTTAAGTCGGGCGGGTCCGGGTAGATTTATGCTACAAACTCAACCCAACCTCGAGTTGGCCACTTTCATGTTTGGTCTAGTGTCATATTACACTTACAACCCATACGTGTCTAGTTACAAGTTCCATGTTTTCCTACGTGTCATGACCACATTTAAGTATATCATGAATGTCGTGTTCTCATGTAAACCCCATGTCAAGTTTTTCGTGTCATATCCACGTTTTTCCTAAGCTACCCAAACGTATTTCCAACCCAAGTGGAAGCGAGTCACATAGTAGGGGTATTATGCCAACATATTAGCCACAAACATGCATAGAATCATAAGGGAATTTGGCCACAAACATGCATAGTATCATAAGGGAATTTGGCCATAAACATGCATAGTATCATAAGGGGATTTAGCCACAAACATGCATAGTATCATAAGGAATTTGGCCAAAAACATGCATAGTATCATAAGGGAATTTGGCCACAAACATGCATAGTATCATAAGGGAATTTGGCCACAAACATGCATGATAACATAAGGGGTTTGGGTTCATTTACATGCATAAGCCCCAAAGTCAAGTCTTTGCCAGTGTTTCACAAGTCAAGTGGTTCCCAAAGATTCATGCTAACATTCCATAGATAAAGATTCAAACTTGCAAGATATACTAGGTTAAACATAACATGAGTGGCATGATTAAGTCGCTAAAACTTAGCCCAAGGTCATAGATCATAGAAAAGGGGCAAAATTAGGTTCACATAGGCTAGCATACTTATGTTTCATCGCATTTTATTCCATGTCACATTAGAACCACCGTTAGAATCTACAAGTAGCTAGAACTTACATAGCGAGGCTTAGGGAAGGATCATGCATCGTCTTGACGAAGAAATGTGGCTCCTTTGTTGAAGAAACGTCATGAAATTTGCGTAGCAACGTTGATCCACTCCCTTGATTTGATGTAGCAAGCTAGCACCTTTGATTCGGATTCGATTTGAATGCATAAGCTCTTGGAGTTGGAGATGGAGGCCATGATCAAGAGGGATTTGGGTAGCACTTCGTTCTTAGATTGATTTTGAGTGATTTAGGTTAGGTCCTAGGGTGTTTTTATAGAGATTAGGAGTAGTTTAGGCCGTAGGATAAACCCTAGGATAGATTTGAGCCCTCAAAATCCGTCACAGGCCCATAAAACATGTCTTGAGGAACAAGTCAGGTGCACCCAGGCCCAAGTGGTCGGACCACCCAGGTCAACACCCGTGTCGACTGGGCAGTCGACCTACCCCCTGGGCGTGTCGACTCCCCAGTCGACACCCCAGTCGACCTGGGGCTTGGGCGGGAACTTTCCCGCCCAGTTCATTCGGCTCCAGATTTGAATTTCGAACTGTTTTTGAACTTGAATTTTCTGAAAACTTTGACGGGCCATAACTGGGTCATACGGACTCCGATTTTTGAAATCTCGGACTCTATTTCACGTATTTTTCCGAGAAAAACACAATGGCGCAACCCTTTTCTCCTGATTCAGATTTTATAATTAAATTCTGCCTTGATTCTTGTCTTAGCATGTTGTAAAAATCCAGTTTGTCACAAAATTGGGGCAAAACAGAAATTCCGGCGGTCTGAGACACGGTGGGGCCAGGCGTTTCTGGCGATGGCAGAGGGTGGATGGGCGGTGGTGTCGGCGAGTTCAGGTGGGTCTCCGGTGGAAGGTAGCGCCAATGGTGATCAATGATTATGAAGCCGTGGGTTTCGTTCGTGAGAAGGGAGAATATCGGGTTCAGAGATGTAATAACCCGGAAATCAGGGCCAGTTTAAAATTTTTATTTTGGCAATTTTAGCGAATTTTGCATATTTAAAATGAATTATTTTAAATAATATCGGCGAGAAAATTTCTTTTGAATAAAATTCAAACGTATATAGTTATATATATCGTCGTTAGAATATAAATAATTATTTATATATATAAAAGGAATTGAAAACGGCGCGGTAGTTCGATAATTCGATTTCAAACTTCAAATGAACATACCGGGTGCAAAATAAACCGGATTTTAGTGAAACCGAAAATAATGGAATCTAATAGAGAATATCTTTCCGACGAATCTGAAAAATCAAAATTTCATAGCGGGAATCAAAAGATATGTCCAGTTTAAAATTCTGAATAGTCGCTATGGAATTCAGGCCCTTAAAAATGGGAATTTTGCAAACGACCTCGGATTTCGACGAAACCTCTTTTGTTGGGTCCGTGATGTAAAGTTATTGCTAGATTACAAATTTCATAATTTTTCGAATCAATATGTGAGTGTGGCAAAGGAAAACGTGTTTGACCAGTTTTAGTTGATTTTAATCGACTGGAAAATGGCCATTTCTCTAACGGTCTCAGAATTTGATGAAATTAGTTTTGTTAGGACCGTATCGTCAATACGAAGCTAGAAAATATTTTTCTGGAATTTTTCGAGTTAGTATGTGGCCCCGGTAAATTGAAATGTACGTTTAAAATTCAATATAATGATTTAAATGTAAATTCGACGAAAACTGATTGAACCAGTCGAATCAGCCTACGATACATAACCCATTGTGTTCGGAATAAGGGTAAAACGCTATGGA
The DNA here is from genome assembly GCA_030737875.1 of Allium sativum. Classification (NCBI taxonomy): domain Eukaryota; kingdom Viridiplantae; phylum Streptophyta; class Magnoliopsida; order Asparagales; family Amaryllidaceae; genus Allium; species Allium sativum. The sequence goes on along the minus strand of CM060910.1, from coordinate 192,637,914 downwards.
CGACAGGCGGTGCGTCTCGTTTTGAGTTCAAAATAAAAAGTTACCTTTTGGAATAATTTAAAATAAAATTATATAAACCTATCCTCTTTAAAACCTAAGTCAAATCCCTCTCTCTTAGTCAAAATTGAAAAACCTACAGTCGTTCTCGTTGAAGCCCTTTCCTCCTTGTCGCGTCGCGCTTTGGGCCGCCAGTGGCCTCGCCGCCACCCTCCGATGGTGGGCGCTTCTTCTTCCTCCACTTCCTGTTGCTCCGCCCAGTCAAACCCCGCTCCTCTTCCCGATTCTATCTCCATCGACCCAAACACCAAATCAGTGAGCGCCACCCCCAGACCCGCCTGCCTCCGCCACTCTGATGATCTCCGACGCCATCTCTCCCTCTACCCACTTCAAAACCGCACAAGACAGCAGCGTCCAGACCTACCCTTTCTTCGCGGAAAACGATGTAAGCTTTGTTTAATTTTTAATTAACTAGTATCGTGTTATTTTCAGAAAAATTAAAATAGAATAGCTTTTAAAATAAAATTTCCTTTGTTTTTGAAATAAAATTTGCATTGTTGTTAAAATAAAAAGAGAGGATTTTTATTGTAAGTAAAAATATGATTTTTATATATTGAATAGCGAAGTAAAGATATGATTTTTATATATTGAATAGCGAAGTAAAAATTCGATTTTTATATATTGAATAGCAAAGTAAAAATTCGATTTTTATATATTGAATAGCAAAGTAAAAATTCAATTTTTATATATTGGGTGGCAAAGTAAAAATTCGATTTTTACATATGTAGAGAATACGGGCAAAGAAAGTGACAAGAGGCAAGAACGGCGAAGATTTCTACAAAAGAAGAGTCGTAGGATTGGATTAGCTAATCTGTGAGAACTTCTCACCTTTTAATTTAATTTTCTAGTTAAAATATATACTAGGATGCAGACGATGTTTGGTAGCACCCGACACCCGTCGTCCACAGACCATGGACGGCTTGTATGCTTGTTTTGTTTGATTTTGACGTGTAGTTGATTGTGTGATGTGAAGTGAAATGGAATAAAATATTTATGTAGTTAAAAATAGTTTATAGTTGAAAATATAATTTTTAACATGAAAATGAAATAAATTAATATAAACAAATCGGACGATTTGTTTATCTACACACATTTGACTGATATTGATTGGGACGATAAATTTTACTCATCGCCCAACAGCACAAATAAAATCTGTGTTTGATTTTTGAAACCCCACATGGGTATTGGGATGATATATGACATACACTAATCCCAATAATTAGTTGTATGTCGATCGATTGATTGACAGACTGTTATAAGCGTTAAATATTTATATTCGATGCTTATACAGTGTAGAATGCACTTTGGATGATGGTTGATTATTCATCGTTGTTATTGTATACATGTGTTGTAGAAAATCCATATAATTAACATTATATGGTAATTGATTGGGCCTCATTCCATATTTGAAATAGAAATATTGGAAATAGAAATATTTGAAATAGAAATATTTGAAATAGAAATATTGGAAATAGAAATATTTGAAATAGAAATATTTGAAATAGAAATATTGGAAAAAGAAATATTTGAAATAGAAATATTTGAAATAGAATATTTGAAAATAGAAATATATGAAGCCGTGTTGATTAGATTGACGCCATTTTGACGTGAACGATATTTATATCGATTTTATTCATTTTATAATGAATATCGAAAGTGATTTCAAAATCTGATATTTTGAAAAGAATTGAAATTCGAATTAAATTGAATATAAATGAATTCGAATTGAAATTGAATATAAATGAATTCGAATTGAAATTGAATATAAATGAATTCGAATTGAAATTGAATATAAATGAATTCGAATTGAAATTGAATATAAATGAATTCGAATTGAAATTGAATTGAATTGAAAACGAACTGAAATTGAATTAGAAATCCATTTGAATTGAAATCAATTTGAAATGAATTTAAAACGAATTTATAAGGAAAAATTCAATTTTGATTTGAATTAGAAAAGAAGTTCAAATCGTTTTGAAAACGAATTTAAAACGATTTATAAAATACGTTTTAAAAGGAATTCGACGAAGTATATATTATATATATTATATATGTCATATAATGGCCTGAATAGAACGCGCCGCGCCGCGGCAGTTCGCGAATTTCGACCTTTGACTTCGAACGGATATTACGGGAGATCCGACCGTCGGATTCTCCTAAAACCGGAACCGTTGGGTTCGTATCGAAAAGAGATTTCTAACGAATATTAGAAATTTGAAATCTAATGGTTGGATTTGGAATTATGTCCAAATCAAATTTGGAAAAGGTCGTTGTAAGTGCAGTTCGATGGCCGTTGATGGAAATCGACTGTACGGGCCTTGATCAAATTATTAAAAATAGTAATAATTTATGCAAAATCATAAGAAATGATTTGTGAAGAAGTGGGGTGAAAAACTCCATATATGAAAAGATAAAAATAGATTTTTATTGAAATGAACTAGTTTTGAACTAGAATTATAATTCTATTTATTTTTAAATAAATAAATTGAATTTAAAAAGGGTTTTGAAAGTAACCAGAATTTCCAGTAATTGAATTGGAATGGATTGGAATCGAAATTGTCTTCGGAATATTTCGATGTTGGATTTCGTGATTATACAGATATTGTTATGGAAATTTGAAAGATACATATATATATATCGTTATTTCCAATACGATATTTGTTGGTCGTAGAATTTGATATTGAATATAAGCCGATATATTTTCTATTCAGAGCCTTGTATTTAATATCAAATGTGATTTGGGTTTGTCATGAATGGTGTCTTCATTAACACTGTTCTCAAGCCCAGTTGAGAAAAGATTAAATCTTTTTATTTAAATTTAATGAAGTGTACCAATTAAATGATATTTAATTGGAATTGAACTGGTATTGATTTTCGGGTTTATCATGAACAGTGTTTTAAATAACACTTGTTCTTTAACCCGATAATTAATGGAATGTGATTTTGGGTTGTCGTGAACGGTATCTTCAATAATACTGTTCTTAGACCCAAAGAAGTTAAGGAAATCAGAAACTAACTGTCGGTTAGCTAAGTAGAATGGTTTTCTGGGGTATTGATCTGATGTTGGTTTCGGCCTTCGGGATTAATACTTAGGGAACTGCTCATTTGCTAATTTACGGTTAGGGACTGATTGAAATGTGATGTGATTTTGGGTCTATCGTGAACCGTGTTTTAAATGACACTGATTCTTTAACCCAGTCAAAGATTAAAACTAAGTGGAGTTTTAATGAATCTTTACTTAGATTGAAAAGATCGAGAATGGAGTATCACCAGTTTTGCTCCAGGCGATAGTTAAATATTTAATTAGATTTAAACGTGAAATGGTAATTAAATTTACCGATAACACCGTGGTGTTAGATATGAAGTAAGACCCATTTTACTTCATAGGATGAATAGGTTGGGATTGGAAAATTAAAACAAACGATTACTTCGGTAAGGTTCGTTAATCCCGACTAGTTTGAAGTGATATTCAAAAGAAGATTAAAGAATAAATTTAGAAGAATTTATCTTGGATAAAATTAATGGGAACCTTTCCCTAAGAATGTGAAATTTAGAAACTAACTGTCGGTTAGCTAAGTAGAATGGTTTTCTAGATATTGATCTGATGTTGGTTTCGGCCTTCGGGGTTAATATTTGGGGAATTATTCTCTTGGTTAATTTACGGTTAGTGACTGATGAATTGGAATGAGGCGTATGTTGTGTTTGTGTAACACTTATTTATCATATACGCGAGTTACTCAGAAAGGCCGGGTTTATCCCATTCTGAATAACTGTTACGACGATAAGTCGAAGATGAGGGCTGTGGTTGAAGACCGTAAGTCTTCACGTCGGTTGGGTGATTACTGATGATCTTGATTGGGCTGTACACCCAAGTTGATGGAAACAGTTAGTGGTCGTCCAGACGTACTTGGAGATCGATGGATATGCGGGGTACTAGGTGCCTCCGGTTTCGTTCAGACCCAGAACGGACTTGTAAATGGACTGTGTGTCTGACATCAGATTTCATTCTGTGTGACTGATATTGGTTGCATAGAGTGGTTTGCCTATGTTGCATGCTAAGATGCAAATGAGCAAGGCTTCTGTTGAAAAGCAGAGTCTTGTGGTTGATGATCAAAGCACGGCCTGTGTGGCGTAGCTTTGTGTAGCGTTGATTCGCGAGCCTCACACCCCGGTTGTGAACTAAAACGGGAGAAGGACCTCAGGGAGGACATGCATTCCTTTCTAGCTAGAAGTGGCGTCAGTGGTTTTACACGCCCTGACGAGTTTGACTTATGTGGTTGTTGCTGTTGCGAGGCGCCTCGGATATATCGGTCGTTCTCGAACCGATGGAGTTATTTAGTGGCTCATTTACGCCCCATAGGGCGGAGAGACGTAGTGTTCAGGATTTCGTCTAATCCACATCGGTGGACCGGCCCTGACGATCCAAGGGTCGATGCGTTCTGTCCCTGAGACTCGGGCTAGACAGTCTCGAATTCGTTAGAGGACGATCCCTTGCCTCAGTTCACAGACGGAAATCCAATTTCCAAATACGTGACATTTGCGGTTTTATTTGTAGAACTAGTATGGCGACATGATATATGGTACCCATGCCATCTATGATTGATACTTATGATTTGAAGTTGTTTTATACACTATGCACTTATTATAGTATCAAATGATTTGTTTTAAACGTACTAAGCATGTTTGGCTATTATAAGGGAGAACCCTATCCCCCGGCTTGCGTTGCATTGTGTGATAGGACCTGGGTCTTATAATAGCTTCATTTTTCTTTAATTAGCATTGCGCTGTTGTTTTATGCACTGGTGTTCTTGGGAGGAAACCCGTTCCGTGTTATACGGCGTAGTCCCTTGATTTACCTAACTTTAAAAATAAAGAATAATAACTGTTTTAGTTCTCACACCAGTCCCATGACTGACCTGGAGTTTATTGTTTTAACCTAAACTCTGGGTGCCCTTATTTTGACACGGGCAGCTAGTAGTTTTGGTTTTGCAGATTTATATTCACAAGATCCTGGTTTACAGCTGGAACGATATCCATAAAGCTTTGTATCCGTATATCTCCTTCAGTTGTATTTGTATTATTTTTCGCTGCTATGTAATGTATTGTAATCTCTGATATTTATCGAATGTATATTATTTGCTTATACTCTGTATATTCTTGTATTCTGATGAATTGTTGTTATATACAATGAAATGTTCTTCCGTCTGCGTTCCGTTGTGGCTTGTTCTCGAACTATCCGCGCTTTCCTCACCGGGGAAGTTACGGGTTTTCACAGTTGGTATCAGAGCTTTGGTTTACTAAGCTTAGAGAACAAGACACATTAGAACCATACGAAAGAATTCATCAGATATTGGACTAGTAATATCCAACGAGAATGACTCGTTAGAGATAGGATCAGTAGTATCCTAGAACGAGTGTGAAGAGTATATTTTTAAAATGAAACCAATTTTTTTTTGAAAATTTAAATCAATTATTCTTATTTGATTATTTATTTTAAATTGATTTGGACAATCCAATATATAAAGATTTTGTATATTTGTCTTGCAAACGTGTGTTCGAAGTTTTAATATACTGGGTAGATATAGAATCCCTCTAGTGCCCGGGGATAATTCTGGTGATGGGGCACCATCGCCAGTATTTATTTTCGAGTTTCGAAAGTGAGATTTCTATATATTACCAATTGACTGGTGTGAGAACCGAAACTAGATAGGGCTTATTACTGTGATTTGGCATCAAAAATCTGATTTTTTGACTATGTATCAAAGTTATGAATTTCAAAAGCTAATCAACTAACTGATTGATGGTTGTGTTGTTGATTATTGGTTGATTAATTAAAATTTGTACCATATAGCCAAATTGAATCAAACAGTGAATTGTATTGAAAATTGGTCGCATTTCCTTGCATATACATGTACTTACATTGAACAGGTCATTGTAAGGAGGCTAGAGCAGAGAATAAAATTTGTTTGCCCGACAAATAGGTACATGTTTACAATAATTTACTGTTTTGTTTGGGTGATGATGATTTTATGAGCCGATTGGTTAGCCGCTTGGCTTTTTCTTTTTCTTTTTGAGATCAGAAGGCCTGTATGGCAATTTCGGGATTTTTCCCGTGCTCACGATACAGGGGAGGTTATGGCGAAATTTTTCGAAAATTTATGGTGTTAGCCAAATTTTTGAATTTTTTGAAAAGTTCTTAGAAACTGACAAGTCGAAGAACTTACGCCATAATAAAAATAATGAAAGTTGAGTTGATTTGTGAAACAACTTTCGGCTTTGTTCCATTTCGGGGACGAAAAGTTTTAAGTGGGGGAGATTGTAATAACCCGGAAATCTGGGCCAGTTTAAAATTTTTATTTTGGCAATTTTAGCGAATTTTGCTTATTTAAAATGAATTATTTTAAATAATATCGGTGAGAAAATTTCTTTTGAATAACATTCAAACGTATATAGTTATATAGATCGTCGTTAGAATATAAATAATTATTTATATATATAAAAGGAATTGAAAATGGCGCGGTAGTTCGATAATTCGATTTCAAACTTCAAATGAACATACCGGGTGCAAAATAAGCCGGATTTTAGTGAAACCGAAAATAATGGAATCTAATAGAGAATATCTTTCCAATGAATCTGAAAAATCAAAATTTCATAGTGGGAATCAAAAGATATGTCCAGTTGAAAATTCTGAATAGTCGCTATAGAATTCAGGCCCTTAAAAATGGGAATTTTGCAAACGACCTCGGATTTCGACGAAACCACTTTTGTTGGGTCCGTGATGTAAAGTTATTACTAGATTCCAAATTTCATAATTTTTCGAATCAATAAGTGAGCGTGGCAAAGGAAAACGTGTTAGACCAGTTTCAGTTGATTTTAATCGACTGGAAAATGGCCATTTCTCTAACGGTCTCGGAATTTGACGAAACTAGTTTTGTTAGGACCGTATCGTCAATACGAAGCTAGAAAATATTTTTCTGGAATTTTTCGAGTTAGTATGTGCCCCCGGTAAATTAAAATGTACGTTTAAAATTCAATATAATGATTTAATTGTAAATTCAACGAAAACTGATTGAAACAGTCGAATCAGCCTACGATACATAACCCATTGTGTTCGGAATAAGGGTAAAACGCTATGGACGACAGGCGGTGGGTCTCGTTTTGAGTTCAAAATAAAAAGTTACTTTTTGGAATAATTTAAAATAAAATTATATAAACCTATCCTCTTTAAAACCTAAGTCAAATCCCTCTCTCTCAGTCAAAATTGAAAAACCTGTAGTCGTTCTCGTTGAAGCCCTTTCCTCCTTATCGCGTCGCGCTTTGGGCCGCCAGTGGCCTCTCCGCCACCCTCCGATGGTGGGCGCTTCTTCTTCCTCCACTTCCTGTTGCTCCGCCCAGTCAAACCCCGCTCCTCTTCCCGATTCTATCTCCATCGACCCAAATCCCAAATCAGCGAGCGCCACCCCCAGACCCGCCTGCCTCCGCCACTCTGATGATCTCCGATGCCATCTCTCCCTCTACCCCCTTCAAAACCGCACAAGACAGCAGCGTCCAGACCTCCCCTTTCTTCGTTGAAAACGATTTAAGCTTTGTTTAATTTTTAATTAATTAGTATCGTGTTATTTTCAGAAAAATTAAAATAGAATAGCTTTTAAAATAAAATTTCCTTTGTTTTTGAAATAAAATTTGCATTGTTGTTAAAATAAAAAGAGAGGATTTTTATTGTAAGTAAAAATATGATTTTTATATATTAAATAGCGAAGTAAAGATATGATTTTTATATATTGAATAGCGAAGTAAAAAATTCGATTTTTATATATTGAATAGCAAAGTAAAAATTCGATTTTTATATATTGAATAGCAAAGTAAAAATTAGATTTTTATATATTGGGTAGCAAAGTAAAAATTCGATTTTTATATATTGAATAACGAAGTAAAAATTCGATTTTTACATATGTAGAGAATACGGGCAAAGAAAGTGACAAGAGGCAAGAACGGCGAAGATTTCTACAAAAGAAGAGTCGTAGGATTGGATTAGCTAATCTGTGAGAACTTCTCACCTTTTAATTTAATTTTCTAGTTAAAATATATACTAGGATGCAGATGGTGTTTAGTAGCACCCGACACCCGTCGTCCACAACCATGGACAGCTTGTACGCTTGTTTTATTTGATTTTGATGTGTAGTTGATTGTGTGATGTGAAGTGAAATGGAATAAAATATTTATGTAGTTAAAAATATTTTATAGTTGAAAATATAATTTTTAACATGAAAATGAAATAAATTAACATAAACAAATCGGATGATTTGTTTATCTACACACATTTGACTGATATTGATTGGGACGATAAATTTTATACATCGCCCAACAGCACAAATAAAATCTGTGTTTGATTGTTTGAAACCCCACATGGGTATTGGGATGATATATGACATACACTAATCCCAATAATTAGTTGTATGTCGATCGATCGATTGACAGACTGTTATAAGCGTTAAATATTTATATTCGATGCTTATACAGTGTAGAATGCACTTTGGATGATGGTTGATTATTCATCGTTGTTATTGTATACATGTGTTGTAGAAAATCCATATAATTAACATTATATGGTAATTGATTGGGCCTCATTCCATATTTGAAATAGAAATATTGAAAATAGAAATATTTGAAATAGAAATATTTGAAATAGAAATATTGGAAATAGAAATATTTGAAATAGAAATATTTGAAATAGAAATATTGGACAAAGAAATATTTGAAAAAGAAATATTTGAAGTAGAAATATTTGAAATACAATATTTGAAAATATAAATATATGAAGCCGTGTTGATTAGATTGACGCCATTTTGACGTGAATGATATTTATATCGATTTTATTCATTTTATAATGAATATCGAAAGTGATTTCAAAATCTGATATTTTGAAAAGAATTGAAATTCGAATTAAATTGAATATAAATGAATTCGAATTGAAATTGAATATAAATGAATTCGAATTGAAATTGAATATAAATGAATTCGAATTGAAATTGAATATAAATGAATTCGAATTGAAATTGAATATAAATGAATTCGAATGGAAATTGAATATAAATGAATTCGAATTGAAATTGAATATAAATGAATTTGAATTGAAATTGAATATAAATGAACTCGAATTGAAATTGAATTGAATTGAAAACGAACTGAAATTGAATTAGAAATCCATTTGAATTGAAATCAATTTGAAATGAATTTAAAACGAATTTATAAGGAAAAATTCAATTTTGATTTGAATTAGAAAAGAAGTTGAAATCGTTTTGAAAACGAATTTAAAATGATTTATAAAATACGTTTTAAAAGGAAATCGACAAAGTATATATTATATATATTATATATATAATATAATGGCCTGAATAGAACGCGCCGCGCCGCGGCAGTTCGCGAATTTCAACCATTGACTTCGAGTGGATATTGCGGGAGATCCGACCGTCGGATTCTACTAAAACTGGAACCTTGGGTTCGTATCGAAAAGAGCTTTCTAACGAATATTAGAAATTTGAAATCTAACGGTTGGATTTGGAATTATGTCCAAATCAAATTTGGAAAAGGTCGATGTAAGTGCAGTTCGATGGCCATTGATGGAAATCGACTGTACGGGCCTTGATAAAATTATTAAAAATAGTAATAATTTATGCAAAATCATAAGAAATGATTTGTGAAGAAGTGGGGTGAAAAACTCCATATATGAAAAGATAAAAATAGATTTTTATCGAAATGAACTAGTTTTGAACTAGAATTATAATTCTATTTATTTTTAAATAAATAAATTGAATTTAAAAAGGGTTTTAAAAGTAACCAAAATTTCCAGTAATTGAATTGGCATGGATTGGAATCGAAATTGTCTTCGGAATATTTCGATGTTGGATTTCGTGATTATACAGATATTGTTATGGAAATTTGAAAGATATATATATATATATATCGTTATTTCCAATACGATATTTGTTGGTCGTAGAATTTGATATTGAATATAAGCTGATATATTTTCTATTCAGAGCCTTGTATTTAATATCAAATGTGATTTGGGTTTGTCGTGAATGGTGTCTTCATTAACACTGTTCTTTAGCCCAGTTGAGAAAAGATTAAATCTTTTTATTTAAATTTAATGAAGTGTACCAATTAAATGATATTTAATTGGAATTGAATTGGTATTGATTTTCGGGTTTATCGTGAACAGTGTTTTAAATAACACTTGTTCTTTAACCCGATAATTAATGGAATGTGATTTTGGGTTGTCGTGAACGGTGTCTTCAATAATACTGTTCTTAGACCCAAAGAAGTTAAGGAAATCAGAAACTAGCTGTCGGTTAGCTAAGTAGAATGGTTTTCTGGGGTATTGATCTGATGTTGGTTTCGACCTTCGGGATTAATACTTAGGGAACTGCTCATTTGCTAATTTACGGTTAGGGACTGATTGAAATGTGATGTGTAATGACCCGCATTTTCCAGGGGTATAATTACTTTATTTAATTATTTAAAATAGTGATATAGGGAATTAAATCGAGGTTTAATTAAATAATATGGAATATTTAATTAAATTAAATAATTCAATAATATATTTAATTTAGAAATAATCAAAAATATTGGAAATCACAATATTCTATAAATCGGGCCGTCCCTTAGATTTAATTCAGCTTAGAGTTGAATTATATTGACGAATATATTCAATCGACGTCAGTTTGAACATAGAATTATAATATAATTAAAATCGAGCTCGAAATGGCACTGCAGTTCGTAAATTGGCGATTCGAACTTCAACTGAATGTACAAGATTCGTTTTAAGCCGGAATTCTGTGAAACAAGAAACGTGTGGAGCTGGTGGAGTATATCTTTCTAGTGGAAGAGAAAAATCGGGATTTCGTCGTGTAGATTTTGATTTATGTCCAAATCAAATTTCAGAAAAGTCGCTGTGGAATTCCTTTATAATTTGCGACGCTTTAATTACGTTATAAATGGATTTTCGATATAAATGGAATATCGAGATAATCTGGAATCTGAAATATCAAGCTGTAAATCTTGATATGATATTATGGAGCTGTACGATATCATATGTGAAGATATACGATAAAATAAATTTATTTATATTTAAATTAATTATATTTAAATATATTTATATATTTAAATGGGTCATCCAGAGCATTAAAAATAGCCATTTTTGCAAACGAAGCCAGAATTCGACGAAACTAATTTTGTTGGATCCGCAATGTCGAATAGTTGTTAGGTTTCAAGTTTTGTGATTTTTAGAGTCAGTGTGTGGCTGTACGGATTTTTAGAGTGGAAAACAGTCAGTATTCTAACAGTTAAAAATACGTTGTGTGAGCATACGAAGTCGAAATTTGACAAAACCAGTTTCGTTGGGTCCGTAATGTCAAACTCTAGCTACATGTCCAGTTTGGTGATTTTTGGTTATCGTGTGTGATCACACGAATTTTCAGAAGACAAATACAGATAGAAATTGACAAAATAGAATATTAAAATATTAATAAAAAAATATCTAGATATTTTGTTTTCCTATAAATAGACCTCACTTCCTCTAAACCTAATTTTCTCATTTCTAAGTCAACACCAAATAAAAACCGCCGTTGTCTTCCTCACAGAAAAACTCTCGATCTTCTTTTAAATCAAAAAAATAGGAATCAAATTCCTAAAATCATGAAACAATCCTCTTTGAGTTACTGACGGAAATTCCTTCGATCCTATGTATGAAATATGGGGTTCGATACCCATTTTCTTTGTTCGACGTTCACGACAGTGAAGCTAGGGTTCCTCTTTCAGTGTAATTGAAGGATCGATGTGAGATATGGAGTTTAGATTTGGGTTCATGGTTAGATTGTGCTTTGATTGTTGGAAATTTGGGGATTTTCGTGATGTTTCTGTTCGATACTTTCACTGTTGCGATGCGTGAAGTCCTCCGACGCGTCTGTGATAACTTGACCGAGTTCAAGGGTTGTGGTATGAGGTTGAAGAGGAAGTGTAGAGGAGAATTTATGTGATTTTAGTTTGATTTATAGTGGTAAGGTGATAGTGTTGGGAAAGCAAGAAGGATTAGAATTGGCAAAGAGTAATACTGGACGTGTTTTACTTCGTGGAGGAAGAAGATATGCGGGTTGGGCTTTAAAGGGTAGTGGGCCAAGGGTTGAAAAGGTTAAGGTCCATTAGTTATTTAAATTCTAAGTGTTAATTAATTTAGAATAATCGTACAACTTGAAAATTGTATAACTTTTTCATACGTGATCAAAATTCAGCGAAACAAGATCCGACAGGTTCGTATGGATGAGCACTCCACAATGAAACTAACTGGAAGTCTATCGGAGCTCGTTACAATTTATGGCGAAATAAATTGTCCAACTGAGTCAAATAACGCAAACCGTTATTTAACGATTAACGCGTCAATGTGAGTAAAACTCACCAACTCTGAACAGTTATATTTTTATAATGTATTCTTAGAACTGTTAATCATCTGTTGATTGCTTTGTGTTGGTTGATTGATTGAACTGCTAGTCAGTTAGTGAAAATTATATATATATATATATATATATATACCATTAAATATTTATATATTGATTATGGCAACAGAATAATTTATATTGAACTGAAAGTGATGATAATCATATTGTGTAACATCTGTGATGCAGGGAAACAGGTTGGAGGAATACAACTGGATTCCTCAACAGTTATTTTACTGTGATTTATATATTGTGATATATAATGTGATATATAATCTGACATTGATTATGTGTGCTTTGGACGATAGTTATCGTTGTTATATGGTGTGTTAAATACCATAAGAAATACCAGAATGTGGAAAAGGGATTTTCAAAGTATATTTTGAAAATAAGTTATTTATATAAAATCAATGGATTTTATATTATACAAGAAAAAGGATTTTGAATAAAAGAATTATATTTGTAAATCAAATATAAAGGAAATTTATATTTATTAATCAAATATAAAGGGATTTTATTTGTTAAACAAATATAGAAGAGATATATTTGTGAAATCAAATATAAAGGAAAATATTTGTAAAACAATATATATAAGGGAAAATATTGTCAAAACCAATAGAAAAAGGGATATTTGTAAACCATTTACAAATAGATAAAAAGGATTTATTTATTTAGGAAATAAATAAAGGTAAAAAAATTTATTATTTAGGGTATAAATAAAGTTAAATGATTTATTTATTTAGGGAATAAATAAAATAAAGGAATATTTATTTGTTAGAATAAATAGAATAAAGGATATATTTATTTGTTAAATAAAGGATTATAAGGAAATATTTATTTAGGAAATAAATAGATTATAAAAGAAAATCTTTAAAAATGAATAAACATTATTAGCGAGTAAGTTAATCAAATTGAGTTATCAGGTTAGTTAATCAAAGTGAATTGGTTAAGTTAATCAAAGTGAATTGGTTAAGTTAATCAAAGTGAATTGGTTAAGGTAATCAAAGTGAATTATTCGAGTTAATCAAAGTGATTAGTTCAGTTAATCGAGATAAGAAAAATCAAGCTAGGTTAATCGAGTTGAATTAGTCAGTCGAGTTAATCAATTGAGTTAGTCAAACCAAGTAAGACCAGGCAGATTTAATCAGTTGGAGTTAATCGATTTGAGTTAAGATTTTCGAGTTGATAATCGAGTTAAGTTATCGAATACCACTTATTCGAAGTAGAAGTTATCAAATATAGTTATGTGAGATAGAGTTAGTCAAACAGAGTTATTCAGGATAAGTTGCCATCTCGTACGACTGCTAGCGTAATTCACAGGGCTGTAAATAGCCTACGGCGGTCGGATGTTTCCTGAGGGTGTCAGGCGTAACCATTATAATCGCTGCGATCTAGAGTCAAGCGAATGGAGTTAAATCGAATATTAGTTATTCGATAGGAGGTAATCAACTTGAGTTAGATTATCGAGATAAGTTAATCGATTTAAGTTCTTGAGTTAGATTATCGAGATAAGTGAGTTGAGTTAAGTTCGTCGAGTTAAATTAATCGATGTTAGTTTCATCGAAAGGAGTTAATCGTTGTTAATTTCATCGAAAGGAGTATCGATGTTAGTTTCATCGAAGGGAGTTATCGATTATAGTTTAATCGAAAGGAGTTATCGATTAGTTAAATCGAAAGGAGTTGTCAAATTTAGTTATTCGAAAAGGAGTTATTGATTTGTTAAATCGAAAGGGAAGATTTTCGAATATCGTTTATTCGAGAGGAGATTATCGAATATAGTTATTCGAAGGAGTTATCAATTATTAGTTAATCGAAGCGAGTTATAGAATATTAGTTAAATCAAAGGAAATAATCGAATATAGTTTATTCGAAAATAGTAAAGGAGTTAATCGAATATAGTTTATTCGAATATAGTTTATTCGAATATAGTAAAGGAGTTAATCGAATATAGTTTATTCGAATAGAGTTGGAGGAGTTAATCGAATATAGTTTATTCAAATAAAGTTAGAGGAGTTATCGAATATAGTCATTCGACAGGAGTTAAGTGAATAGAGTAAATCCAATAGAGCAAATCAAATAGAGTTAAGTAAATAGAGTTAATCCAAACGTAGGAGTTTTGTAAATGTTTTCCAAACAAGAATCATAAATGTTTTCTAAATACAGAAAACAAGGAATGGAAATGTTTCCAGTGTTAATAACGTATATTTTCTAAATATAGAATATAGCAAATGTTGAATGAAGGGAAACAGGAGATGTAAAATGAACTAAAGAGATAAATGTTAAATGATGTCTGTTTGATATAATTTCCATCTGGAAATAATATCGTTGTGTGCACACTTGTTTTCTTTGATGGTTAACTCACAGACTATCGAAGTTTTGACCATTTTTAACGTTGTTAATATGGAGAGACCGGTTGGATTATTTTCCAAAGAACCACTCTGTATTGGCATAAGCGTTGTGAATCATTTATGCCAAAGATAATTGAAGATGGAGTAAAGTGCAAGGGCTGTTGTATAAGTCTTAGTTAACAGTGACTAAGATGGATATACTGAATAGTGCCTTCGGTTTGTCCAGTCCCAGGACAACTTGTATGGATGAAGGTCTGACAGAGTATATCCAATGGATCGCGTAAGTTGATCCCTTCAAATGTATATACGTTGGTGGCGGAGGAATTCGTTTCTCTTAGCTGTATACTCGTTGTATCTTTGAGGAAATCAATTTGTGATTTTGCGGGTATGACGATGTGACATTTCTAAGTGAATGAAGATGGATGTCTGACAGAGTATTTCCAGACGATCACGTACATTGATTTCTCCAATCGTACCAAGAGTGGAAGCGGAGAAGGAAAGTTCTTTTAGCTAACACATAATGTATTGTTGAGGACGTCAATCGGTGATTGGATGGATTTGATGATGTGGCATTTAAAGTGAATATGATGTGAAGATAAGCGTAGCTTCTAGCCTCACATCCGGTAAATGACAGAAATCGGGCAGGTAGCATGGCTATGTAGGTCGCACCTATTAGGGTGTATAATCACCTGATCTAGAGTTTCATTTATTTCTAAAAATCTATTGTTGATGCTGTCCCATTCGGGAAACGGTTGCTGATCCCAACCGTTGGTGATATACATTCGATACACTCAAGCGAAATGAGTGGTCAGTCATGTGTGGCCGGGTTGCAAGATGTTCTTGTTGAACCCAGTGTATTCCTCTCTAGATGTACACTAGCGAAAGGTGGTTCCATACCTTGTCATAGTTGGAACTCCATTATCCAATACGTGCTTGCGATTTTTATTGTATACTATATATGTAGAACGTGAGATGAAAGCGTTTCTACTAGATTGATATATATTTGTACTTAGACATTATTATAATATCAGAATGATATTGCTTGTCAAAGATGTTGGATTCTCATAAGGGAAAAACCCGTTCCGTATTCACGGCGTGGTCTTATGAGATATCATATATATGTTAAACTCTGTTAAACTATTTAACTCACACCAGTCCCATGACTGACCCGGAGTTTACTTTGTTGTTTTCCCTAAACTCATGGGTGCCCAATTTTGTATGGGCAGTCAAGTAGTCAGGAATTTAAAGATACACTTGAAGAGCTGGAGCAGGAGGCTTCAGGATTCTATAGCTATTATTATTTCCGCTATTGTTGTAAGTGATGTACTCTGATAAGTGCTATTGTATATATAACTATTGTATTTCAGAAGTTATGTTATATTTTATTTGTTCCGCTGTGAGATTCGTGCTTACTCTGATGATGTTCTTCTTCTTCTATTCTAAGTTTCTATCTTATCTATCCTCACCCTCTAATTTCTTTCATTAATTACCGGGATTTGTCGATGTTTTGGTTATCGACATCGAGTTTATGTCGATAACCAAAGTCGTCGAAAATCCGGGTCATTACAGTTGGTATCAGAGCTTAAGTTAAGTGAATTACCTTGGCTCTGTGGCGTGACTCGGTAGAGATAGGGTTAGTAATACCTTAGATTGAGTTTGAGTGTATATATACGAGTGAACGTATTTGTTATTGATATAAAATTTTGTTTTATATTGTGGAGATTCATTGGCTGAGTTGTTTATGAGTTCTGGTCGATCAGTTTGATCCACTGTATCGGTAGGAGTAAATAAACACTTGAATACGATGGACTGACACAATATGGATATGTGATATATTATCGTATATAGGTTGTGATTATAATCGAGTAAGATTATAACATGTGAAATGGTTATATATAACCAATCAGAATTTATATAAGTAAAATGTATGGAATTGAAATGAATTAAAGCTGAATTTAAATCAGAATTGGAGTTAAAATCCCAGAGATTGGGAAAGTGTTTGTAAAGGAATCTGGATTACATATAAGGAAATTTTAAGATCCTGGGAGATTTTAAATTTGTTTAAAACATTTCAAATAGTATTTGGAATTGATTTCAAAGTGGAAAGGTTTAGAAATGGTTTTAAAAGTGATATAGTATTGAACTCACTTCGATAGTTGGAAAATAATTCTGATAATGACTGCAGCATCATCAGTGTTCATTTTCGAGTTGATAAGTGATGGATTACTACCGAGGATTTTGTTTTTGAATTGTTTAATAAAAACAAGTGTTTGGTACTTTGAAATAAACACTTTGATTTTTGATATGATAAAGTGATTTAAAATTCCCAGGAAAAGATTGTTGAATTAAAACCAAATTGAATTGAAGGTTGGAAAAGCAATTGGAATTAAGTTGAAATCAGTTAAGAGGTAACTGAAATTGAATTAGAATATATCGAAACCAATTTGGATTTATAAGATAGGAATTTGAAACGATATGTGGTTGATGAGTAAGAATTTGGAATCAAGAAATAAAACTTTGATTTGAAATTGAATTTGGCTTGGATAAGTGGATGGTAGTGTTAAGGATAAATTAATCAGAGGTTGATTGGATTGATATTGGTATATGTTGGGCTGATAACAGGTGAAAGTGATAAGGTTGATATGCCCGACAAAAAGGTACGAGTTTATATTTGATATAAGCATGAGATTTATGAGCCGAATCGGCAAGCCGTTTGGCTGTTTGATTTTCTTTTGGGTTGAAATAGGCCTAGAGAGGCGAGTTGGAGTTTTACCGATAGGGTTGTACAAAGGAGGTTATGGCGAAATTTTCCGAAAATTTAAAGTGTTAGAAAATTTTCAGAATTTTTGAAAATTTTAGTTAGTCGGAATGAATAAATATTTTAGCTGATATTAATTGGTTCAGTTGAAATCAGAAAGAAGGGGTAAACAAATCTTAGGAATTTCAAATAGATAGGGTCGTCCTCTACCTTAGCAATTTCGAGGACGAAATTATTTTAAGTGGGGAAGAATGTAATGACCCACATTTTCCAGGGGTATAATTACTTTATTTAATTATTTAAAATAGTGATATAGGGAATTAAATCGAGGTCTAATTAAAAAATATGGAATATTTAATTAAATTAAATAACTAAATAATATATTTAATTTAGAAATAATCAAAAATATTGGAAATCACAATATTCTGTGAATGGGGTCGTCCTTTAGATTTAATTCAGCTTAGAGTTGAATTATATTGACGAATATATTCAATCGACGTCAATTTGAACGTAGAATTATAATATAATTAAAATCGAGCTCGAAATGGCACTGCAGTTCATAAATTGGCGATTCGAACTTCAACTGAATGTACAGGATCCGTTTTAAGCCGGATTTCTGTGAAACAAGAAACGTGTGGAGCTGGCGGAGTATATCTTTCTAGTGGAAGAGAAAAATCGGGATTTTGTCGTGTAGATTTTGATTTATGTCCAAATCAAATTTCAGAAAAGTCGTTGTGGAATTCCTTTATAATTTGCGACGCTTTAATTACGTTATAAATGGATTTTCGATATAAATTGAATATCGAGATAATCTGGAAGCTGAAATATCAAGCTGTAAATCCTGATATGATATTATGGAGCAGTACGATATCATATGTGAAGATATATGATAGTATAAATTTATTTATATTTAATTTAATTATATTTAAATATATTTATATATTTATATATTTAAATAGGTCATCTAGAGCATTAAAAATAGCCACTTTTGCAAACGAAGTCAGAATTCGACGAAACTAATTTTGTTGGATCCGCAATGTCGAATAGTTGTTAGGTTTCCAGTTTTGTGATTTTTAGAGTCAGTGTGTAGCCGTACGGATTTTTAGAGTGGAAAACAATCAGTATTCTGACAGTTAAAAATACGCTGTGTGAGCATACGAAGTCGAAATTCGACGAAACCAATTTCGTTGGGACCGTAATGTCAAACTCTAGCTACATGTCTAGTTTGGTGATTTTTGGGTATCGTGTGTGATCACACGAATTTTCAGAAGACAAATACAGATAGAAATTGACAAAATAGAATATTAAAATATTAATAAAAAAAATATCTAGATATTTTGTTTTCCTACAAATAGACCTCACTTCCTCTAAACCTAATTTGCTTATTTCTAAGTCAACACCAAATAAAAACCGCCGTTGTCTTCCTCATAGAAAAACTCTCGATCTTCTTTTAAATCAAAAAAATAGGAATCAAATTCCTAAAATCATGAAACAATCCTCTTTGAGTTACTGACGGAAATTCCTTCGATCTTATGTATGAAATATGGGGTTCGATAGCCATTTTCTTTGTTCGACGTTCACGACAGTGAAGCTAGGGTTCCTCTTTCAGTGTAATTGAAGGAATGATGTGAGATATGGAGTTTAGATTTGGGTTCATGGTTAGATTGGGCTTGGATTGTTGGAAATTCGAGGATTTTCGTGATGTTTCTGTTCGATACTTTCATTGTTGCGATGCGTGAAGTCCTCCGACGTGTCTGTGATAACTTGACCGAGTTCAAGGGTTGTGGTATGAGGTTGAAGAGGAAGTGTAGAGGAAAATTTATGTGATTTTAGTTTGATTTATAGTGGTAAGGTGATAGAGTTGGGAAAGCAAGAAGGATCGGTAATGGCAAAGAGGAATACTGGACGTGTTTTACTTCGTGGAGGAAGAAGATATGCGGGTTGGGCTTTAAAGGGTAGTGGGCCAAGGGTTGAAAAGGTTAAGGTCCATTAGTTATTTAAATTCTAAGTGTTAATTAATTTAGAATAATCGTACAACTTGAAAATTGTATAGCTTTTTCATACGTGATCAAAATTCAGCGAAACAAGATCCGACAGGATCATATGGACGAGCACTCCACAGTGAAACTGACTGGAAGTCCATCGAAGCTCGTTACAATTTATGGCGAAATAAATTGTCCAACTGAGTCAAATAACGCAAACCGTTATTTAACGATTAACGCGTCAATGTGAGTAAAACTCACCAACTCTGAACAGTTATATTTTTGTAATGTATTCTTAGAACTGTTAATCATCTGTTGATTGCTGTGTGTTGGTTGATTGATTGAACTGCTAGTCAGTTAGTTAAAATTATATATATATATATATATAAACCGTCAAATATTTATATATTGATTATGCCATCAGAATAATTTATATTGAACTGAAAGTGATGATAATCATATTGTGTAACATCTGTGATGCAGGGAAACAGGTTGGAGGAATCCAACTGGATTCCTCAACAGTTATTTTACTGTGATTTATATATTGTGATATATAATCTGACATTGATTATGTGTGCTTTGGACGATAGTTATCGTTGTTATATGGTGTGTTAAATACCATAAGAAATACCAGAATGTGGAAAAGGGATTTTCAAAGTATATTTTGAAAATAATTTATTTATATAAAATCAATGGATTTTATATTATAAAAAAAGGATTTTGAATAAAAGAATTATATTTGTATATCAAATATAAAGGAAATTTATATTTGTTAATCAAATATAAAGGGATTTTATTTGTTAAACAAATATAGAGGAGATATATTTGTGAAATCAAATATAAAGGAAAATATTTGTAAAATAATATATATATAAGGGAAAATATTGTCAAAACCAATAGAAAGAGGGATATTTGTAAACCATTTACAAATAGAAAAAAAGGATTTATTTATTTAGGAAATAAATAAAGGTAAAAAGAATTTATTATTTAGGGTATAAATAAAGTTAAATGATTTATTTATTTATGGAATAAATAAAATAAAGGAATATTTATTTGTTAGAATAAATAGAATAAAGGAGATATTTATTTGTTAAATAAATAGGATTATAAGGAAATATTTATTTAGGAAATAAATAGATTATAAAAGAAAATCTTTAAAAAGGAATAAACGTTATTAGCGAGTAAGTTAATCAAAGTAAATTGGTTAGTTAATCAAAGTGAATTGGTTAAGTTAATCAAAGTGAATTGGTTAAGTTAATCAAAGTGAATTGGTTAAGGTAATCAAAGTGAATTAGTCGAGTAAATCAAAGTGATTAGTTCAGTTAATCGAGATAAGAAAAATCAAGCTAGGTTAATCAAGTTGAATTAGTCAGTCGAGCTAATCAATTGAGTTAGTCAAACCAAGTAAGACCAGGCAGAGTTAATCAGTTGGAGTTAATCGTTTTGAGTTAAGATTTTCGAGTTGATAATCGAGTTAAGTTATCGAATACCACTTATTCGAAGTAGAAGTTATCAAATATAGTTATTTGAGATAGAGTTAGTCAAACAGAGTTATTCAGGATAAGTTGCCATCTCGTACGACTGCTAGCGTAATTCGTAGGGCTGTAAATAGCCTATGGCGGTCGGATGTTTCCTGAGGGAGTCAGGTGTAACCATTATGATCGCTGTGATCTAGAGTCAAGCGAGTGGAGTTAAATCGAATATTAGTTATTCGATAGGAGTTAATCAACTTGAGTTAGATTATCGAGATAAATTAATCGTGTTAAGTTCTTGAGTTAGATTATCGAGATAAGTGAGTCGAGTTAAGTTCGTCGAGTTAAATTAATCGATGTTAGTTTCATCGAAAGGAGTTAATCGATGTTAATTTCATCGAAAGGAGTATCAATGTTAGTTTGATCGAAGGGAGTTATCAATTATAGTTTAATCGAAAGGAGTTATCGATTAGTTAAATCGAAAGGAGTTGTCAAATTTAGTTATTCGAAAAGGAGTTATCGATTTGTTAAATCGAAAGGGAAGATTTTCGAATATCGTTTATTCGAGAGGAGATTATCGAATATAGTTATTCGAAGGAGTTATCAATTATTAGTTAATCGAAGTGAGTTATAGAATATTAGTTAAATCAAAGGAGTTAATCGAATATAGTTTATTCGAATATAGTAAAGGAGTTAATCGAATATTGTTTATTCGAATATAGTAAAGGAGTTAATCGAATATAGTTTATTCGAATATAGTAAAGGCGTTAATCAAATATAGCTTATTCGAATATAGTAAAGGAGTTAATCGAATATAGTAAAGGAGTTAATCGAATATAGTTTATTCGAATAGAGTTGGAGGAGTTAATCGAATATAGTTTATTCAAATACACTCAAGCGAAATGAGTGGTCAGTCATGTGTGGCCGGGTTGCAAAATGTGTGGCCGGGTTGCAAAATGTTTAATCGAATATACATTTGATACACTCAAGCGAAATGAGTGGTCAGTCATGTGTGGCCGGGTTGCAAAATTTCTTGTTGAACCCAGTGTATTCCTCTCTAGAGGTACACTAGCAAAAGGTGGTTCCATACCTTGTCATAGTTGGAAATCCATTATCCAATACGTGCTTGCGATTTTGATTGTATACTATATATGTAGAACGTGAGATGAAAGCGTTTCTGCTAGATTGATATATATTTGTACTTAGACATTATTATAATATGAGAATGATATTGCTTGTCAAAGATGTTGGATTCTCATAAGGGAAAAACCCGTTTCGTATTCACGGCGTGGTCTTATGAGATATCATATATATGTTAAACTGTGTTAAACTATTTTACTCACACCAGTCCCATGACTGACCCGGAGTTTACTTTGTTGTTTTCCCTAAACTCTTAGGTGCCCAATTTTGTACGAGCAGTCAAGTAGTCAGGAATTTACAGATACACTTGAAGAGCTGGAGTAGGAGGCTATTTACAGATACTCTTCGTTGTTTTCCCTAAGCTATTATTATTTCTTCTGTTGTTGTAAGTGTTGTACTCTGATAAGTGCTATTGTATATATAACTGTTGTATTTTAGAAGTTATGTTATATTTTATTCGTTCCGCTATGAGATTCGTGCTTACTATGATGATGATGTTCTTCTTCTTCTTCTATTCTAAGTTTCTATCTTATCTATCCTCACCCTCTAATTTCTTTCATTAATTACCGGGATTTGTCGATGTTTTGGTTATCGACATCGAGTTTATGTCGATAACCAAAGTCGCTGAAAATCCGGGCCGTTACATGATGTGATTTTGGGTCTATCGTGAACCGTGTTTTAAATGACACTGATTCTTTAACCCAGTCAAAGATTAAAACTAAGTGGAGTTTTAATGAATCTTCAATTAGATTGAAAAGATCGAGAATGGAGTATCACCAGTTTTTCTCCAGGCGATAGTTAAATATTTAATTAGATTTAAACGTGAAATGGTAATTAAATTTACCGATAACACCGTGGTGTTAGATATGAAGTAAGACCCGTTTTACTTTATGGGATGAATAGGTTGGGATTGGGAAATTAAAACAAACGATTACTTCGGTAAGGTTCGTTAATCCCGACTAGTTTGAAGTGATATTCAAAAGAAGATTAAAGAATAAATTTAGAAGAATTTATCTTGGATAAAATTAATGGGAACCTTTCCCTAAGAATGTGAAATTTAGAATCTAACTGTCGGTTAGCTAAGTAGAATGGTTTTCTGGATATTGATCTGATGTTGGTTTCAGCCTTCGGGGTTAATATTTGGAGAATTATTCTCTTGGTTAATTTACGGTTAGTGACTGATGAATTGGAATGAGGCGTATGTTGTGTTTGTGTAACACTTGTTTATCATATACGCGAGTTATTCAGAAAGGCCGGGTTTATCCCATTCTGAATAACTGTTACGACGATAAGTCGAAGATGAGCATGGTGGTTGAAGACCGGAAGTCTTCACGTCGTTTGGGTGATTACTGATGATCTTGATTGGGCTGTACACCCAAGAAGATGGAAACAGTTAGTGGTCATCCAGACGTACTTGGAGATCGATGGATATGCGAGGTACTAGGTGCCTCCGGTTTCGTTCAGACCCAGAACGGACTTGTAAATGAACTGTGTGTCTGACATCGGATTTCATTCTGTGTGACTGATATCGGTTGCATAGAGTGGTTTGCCTGTGTGGCATGCTAAGATGCAAATGAGCAAGGCTTCTGTTGAAAAGCAGAGTCTTGTGGTTGATGATCAAAGCACGGCCTGTGTGGCGTAGCTTTGTGTAGCGTTGATTCGCGAGCCTCACACCCCGGTTGTGAACTAAAACGGGAGAAGGACCTCAGGGAGGACATGCGTTTCTTTCTAGCTAGAAGTGGCGTCAGTGGTTTAACACGCCCTGACGAGTTTGACTTATGTGGTTGTTGCTGTTGCGAGGCGCCTCGGATATATCAGTCATTCTCGAACCGATGGAGTCATTTAGTGGCTCATTTACGCCCCATAGGGCGGAGAGACGTCGTGTTCAGGATTTCGTCTAATCCACATCGGTGGACTGGCCCTGACGATCCAAGGGTCGATGTGTTCTGTCCTTGAGACTCGGGCTAGACAGTCTCGAATTCGTTAGAGGACGATCCCTTGCCTCGGTTCACAGACGGAAATCCAATTTCCAAATACGTGACATTTGCGGTTTTAATTGTAGAACTAGTATGGCGACATGATATATGGTACCCATACCGTCTATGATTGATACTTATGATTTGAAGTTGTTTTATACACTATGCACTTATTATAGTATCAAATGATTGTTTTAAACGTACTAAGCATGTTTGGCTATTATAAGGGAGAACCCTATCCCCCGGCTTGCGTTGCATTGTGTGATAGGACCGCGGTCTTATAATAGCTTCATTTTTCTTTAATTAGCATTGCGCTGTTGTTTTATGCACTGGTGTTCTTGGGAGGAAACCCGTTCCGTGTTATACGGCGTGGTCCCTTGATTTACCTAACTTTAAAAATAAAGAATAATAACTGTTTTAGTTCTCACACCAGTCCCATGACTGACCTGGAGTTTATTGTTTTAACCTAAACTCTGGGTGCCCTTATTTTGACACGGGCAACTAGTAGTTTTGGTTTTGCAGATTTATATTCACAGGATCCTGGTTTACAGCTGGAACGATATCCGGAAAGCTTTGTTTCCGTATATCTCCTTCAGTTGTATTTGTATTATTTTCCGCTGCTATGTAATGTATTGTAATCTCTGATATTTATCGAACGTATATTATTTGCTTATACTATGTATATTCTTGTATTCTGATGAATTGTTGTAGTATACAATGAAATGTTCTTCCGTCTGCGTTCTATTTTGTCGTGTTCTCGAAAACAATCAGGCGTTTCAAACGGTCTAGATCGGTTTAGCGACTGATTCGGACCGAGCGAAATTCCTTTTCGTCACAAGAGAGCCAAGAAAAGAGAAAACACGTGGAGAACTAAATGAGCTGCTGACGTGGATTATGAGTGGTAAAGGGATGGTTAATTAAGGTAATTAAATCAAAGTTTTTTTAATTAATTTAGTTTTATTTTTCGTTTAACTTTATAATCTTTAAATGAGCGTAAATTTTTCGTACGTTGATGAAATTTAACGAAACTGGATCCGTTGGGATTATAGGGATGAGGCCTAGGTGATGGCACTGACTAGGTGCTGATCTGACGCAGTTGAAATGTAACGGCAAGGAATTTCGCTCGATCCGAATCGATCATTAAACCGACTAAGATCGTTCGAAAACCCCTGATCGTTTGAGAACATGACACATCGGAACGCAAACGGAAGAACATTTCATTGTTATTACAACAATTCCATCAGATACAAGAATATACAGAGTATAAATGAATAAATTACATTCGACAAATATCAGAGATTACAATAAATTACATAGCAGCGGAAAAATACACAAAATACAACTGAAAGTGATACATGGATACAGAGCTTTCCGGATATCGTTCCAGCAGTAATTCAGGATCCTGTGAATATAAATCTGCAAAACCAAAACTACTAGCTGCCCGTGTAGAAAATAGGGGCACCCAGAGTTTAGGTTAAAACAATAAACTCCAGGTCAGTCATGTGACTGGTGTGAGAACTAAAACATTTATTTAAAACTTTGCTTTAAAAGATAGTAATTCAAGGGACCACGCCGTATAACACGGAACGGGTTTCCTCCCAAGAATACTAGTGCATATAACAAAACAGCTCAATGCTCTTTGGAAAAATGAAGCTATTATAAGACCCAGGTCCCATCACACAATGCAACGCAAGCCGGAGAATAGGGTTTTCCCTTATAATAGCCAAATAATGCTTGATACGTTTAAAACAAATCATTTGATACTATCATAGGTGTATAGTGTCAAAACATTTTCAATCATAAATATCAATCATAGACGGCATGGGTACCATATATCATGTCGCCATACTAGTTCTACAATTAAAACCGCAATATCACGTATTGGAAATTGGATTTCCGTCATGAGCCGAGGCAAGGGGCAAGCTCCTATCCGATTCGAGACACTCTAGCAAATGCCTCAGGACCCCACTATGATCCTTGGATCTTCTGGGCCGGTCCTCTCTTACTTTTGAGGATTGGCAATTCCTGAACACACATTTCCCGGTCCTTACAGACCTATATCCGAGGCGCCTCGTATCCAACAACCACACAGGTGAAAAGTATATAAATGTCAGGGCTGGTAGGTCACTGACACCACCTTAGCTAGAAAGAAACGTCGTGCTCTCCCTGCAGTCACTATCCCGTTTTTGACTCATACCGAGGTATGAGGCTCGCGAATTCACGTTATACACAAAGTTGCGCCACACAGGCCGTGCTTTGATCACCAACCACAAGACTTTGCTTTTCAACAGAAGCCTTGATCAATTGCCACTTACGCGTGCCACACTGGCAATTCACTCCATGCGACTGATGTCCATCGATATACAACCTCTGAGCTCGTATGTCTCAGAGAAGGGCGTTAAGCAAAAGAATAAATTCTTCGCCGCCAAACAGATGTATATTTAATGGAGATCAATCAACACAGAATAAAATCCATTGTGAAACACACAATCCATTTACAAGTTCGCTCTGGGTCTGAACGAAATCGGAGGCACTTTACTCGCATATCCATCCATCTCCAAGTACGTCTAGACGATCACCAACTGTTTCCCTCATCTTGGGTGTACAGCCCAATCGAGATCATCATTAATCACCCAACGATGTGAAGACTTCCGGTCTTCAACCATCGTCTTCATCTTCGACATCTCGTCGAATCGGTTATTCAGAATGGGTATAAACCCGGCCTTTCTGAATAACCCACGTATATGATAAAAAAATGTTACACAAACACAACGAACGCCTCATTCCAATTCAGAATATTCTTTTATTCACAAAATCACATTCTTAGGGAAAGGTTCCCATTAATTTTATCCAAGATAAATTCTTCTAAATTTATTCTTTAATCCTCCTTTGGATATCATTTCAAACTAGTCGGGATTAACGAACCACACCGAAGTAATTATTTATTTTATTTCCCAATCCCAACCTATATATCCCATGGAGCAAAACTGGTGATACTCCATATCTAACACCACAGTGTTATCGGTAAAATTAATTACCATTTCACATTCAAATCTAATTAAAGATTTAACTATCGCTTTGGAGCAAAACTGGTGGTACTCCATTCTCGATCACCTTTCAGATTTGATATTTAAATTATCAATTCACTTTTCAATCTAATTAAAGATTCATTAAAACTCCACTTAGTTTTAATCTTTTCAAAAATCAATATCCTGTCTTTAATTGGGTTAAAGAACCAATGTCATTAAAAACACGATTCACGATAAACCCAAATCACATTTGATATTAAATACAAGGATCTGAATAGAAAATATATCAGCTTATATTCAATATCAAATTCTGAAACCAACAAATATCGTATTGGAAATAACGATATAAAATATATCTTTCAAATTCCCATAACAATATCTATATAGTCACGAAATCCAACATCGAAATATTCATAAGATAATTTCAATTCAACTCCAGTCCAATCCACGTATTGTGAATATTGATTATTTTTAAAATCACTTTCAAATTCAGTTTATTTATTTCAAAAATAAATTGATTTTAATTCTAGTTCAAAACTAGTTCATTTCGATAAAAATCTATTTTTATCTTTTCAAATATGGAATTTTTCAGCCCAATTTTTCCCAAATCATATATTACGATATTACACAAATTATTAATACTTTTAATAATTTTATCAAGGCCCGTACAGTCGATTTTCATCAACGGCCATCGAACTGCACTTACAGCGACCTTTTTCAAATTTGATTTGGACATGATTCCAAATCCAACCGTTAGATTTCAAATTTCTAATATTCATTGGAAAGCTCTTTTCGATACGAACCCAATGGTTCCGGTTTTAGGAGAATCCAACGGTCGGATCTCCCGCAACGTCAATTCGAAGTCAATGGTCGAAATTCACGAACTATCGCGGCGCGGCGCGTTCTATTCAGGCCATTATATATATAATATATATATTATATATATTTCGTTGATTTCCTTTTTAAAATGTATTTTATAAATCGTTTTAAATTCATTTCAAAAACAATTTCAACTTCATCTTCAATTTCAAATCGATTTGATTTCAATTCAATTGGAATTCATTTCAATTTTATTTAATTCGAATTCAAATTCTAATTCGTTTTAATTCAATTCAATTTGAATTTACCTTCTATTTACTTCAATTCGAATTCATTTCAAATTGATTTCAATTCAATTTCAGTTCATTTTAAATTTCATTCAAAACGATTTCAATTCGTTTTTAATTCAATTTCAATTTAATTCAGTTTGAATTCATTTCTATTTAATTCGAATTCATTTTCTATTCAATTCAATTTCAAATTCACTTTCTATTCAATTCGAATCGAATTCATTTTCTATTCGATTCGAATTCATTTCAAATTGATTCAATAAAATTTCAATTTGAAATGAATTTTAATCCAATTCAATTTGAATTTCATTTCAAAATATTAAATTTTGAAATCACTTTTCAATATTCATTGTAAAACGAATAAAATCGATATAGATATCGTTTTCGTCAAAATAGTGCAACTTTAATCAACATGGCTTCATATTTTTCAGAAACTTCTTTATTCCATTCAACAAATGAATATTTATTCTATTCAACACATGAATCTATATTTCTTTCAACACACGACAAATCTCAACACATGAGTACTGTCAACACATCACTATTTTTGTTATGTAAAATATTTTATAAAATTATGGTATCTATCGTTTGATTTTAATTAGAATCCACCGTGAAGTAGATTCTAATTGTAAATATGATAAAGATGTAATTTTTATTATTTTAAAATATTTTACTCAACACATGAATAGTTTCAACACATGAATATTTTTATATTCAACACATGAACTTCCTTTTATTATATTCATTATTTTCCCGATTGGAATGAGGCCCAATCAATTACCATATAACGTTAATTATATGGATTCCATACAACACATGTATATAATAACAACGATAAACAATCAACCATCATCCAACGTGCACCACACAACTGCATAAGCATCAAATATAAATAATCAATGCTTACACAGTCTGTCGACCAATCGATCGACATACAATTAAATAATTGGGATTAGTGTACTCAAATATCATCCCAACACCCGTGTGGGGTTTCAAATCAACAACCACAGATTTTTATTTGTGCAGTTGGGCGATGTGTAAAATTTATCGACCCAATCAATATCAGTATATATAAACAAATCGGCCGATTCGTTTATAAATATTTATTTATTCATTTTCACGTTAAAAAATATATTTTTAACGATAATTAATTTATTTCAACAGACCCACTTTTTATTATCGATTCCACATCAACAACACAAACAAATTTCACAACACATCAATCAAACAAACAAACAAGCCATCCATGGTCTGTGGATGGCGGGTGTCGGGTGCTGCTAAGCACCGTCTGCATCCTAGTATATATATATATATATATATATATATATATAACTAGAAAAAGAAATTTAGAGTGAGAAGTTATCACCGATAGCAATCCCAACTCCACGACACTTCATTTAGAGAAATCTTCATCGTTCTCGCCTTTTTGTCACCTTCGTTGCCCGTATTCTCTACATATGTAAAAATCGAATTTTTACTTTACTATTCAATACATAAAAATCGAAATTTTACTTCGCTATTCAATATATAAAAATCCTATTTTTACTTCGCTATTCAATATATAAAAATCGAATTTTTACTTCGCTATTCAATATATAAAAATCCTATTTTTACTTTGCTATTCAATATATAGATAAAAATTCTATTTTTACATCGTTACTATATAGATGAAAAATCTATTTTTATCATGCTATTCTCTATATAAAGATTTTGCCTTTTCATATATATAAAGATTTCGCCTTTTCATATATAAAGATTTCGCCTTTTCAAAAATAAATATTTCGCCTTTTCAAAAATAAATATTTCGCCTTTTCAAAAATAAATATTTCGCCTTTTCAAAAATAAATATTTCGGCTTTTTCAAAAATAAATATTTCGCCTTTTCCTTACATCACTATATATATAATAAAAATCAGATTTTTATTTCGCTACATATATAAAGATCATATTTTTATATTCTCTATAATATAGAAGTCTTATTTTCAATACACTACTTATATAGAAATAGTATTTTTATATCTTCTATTATATAAAGATCACATTTTTAATGTGTCACTAGTATAAAATTTATATTTTTAACCTTTCTATAATATAAAAATTATATTTTTATATTAATAAAAATCTAGACTTTATATATTAAAAACCGCTATGTTTATACTTTCGAAGATCAGATCTTTATATGTTTTCCATAGTTAAAAATATAATCTTTGACTGAATAAAAATATAAACTTTTAACTAAACAAAAGTCTAAGCACTCACTATACACTGATGGGGTAGGGTTTTCAGTCGGAGAAGAAGAGGGAGGCGGCTTTTCTCTGTTTGAACTGCGCGAGGAGGGGGGTTTGCAACAGTCTTCGGAGGGTGGTGTTGCGCCTGGTGGTGCGCGACTTCTGATGGCAGCGGCGGACCCAAAGCTGGTCGGAGGCGGGCCCCTCTTTGCTGGCAGCGGCGGATTCCAGTCGATGGGGGAGGGCTTGCAGTGGTACGACGGTCGAAGATCAGAGGAGGGGGGTTGGTCGCTCGCGTCGATCGAGGAAGAGGGGGGCAGCTCGGCGGCGGTGGCCCCTCCCTTGGCGGCGCGATGGATGGTGGGGTGGCGCTCCGCCCCCCTGTCGCTTTCACCTCTCTTTTTTTTCTCGTTCTGAACGAAAATGAAGGGGGGGTCTTAAGTGAAAAGAAAAGGGTTTTATAAAAATAAATTATACTATTTAATTTCAAAAAGTTGACATTTTAATACGACCTCTAAACGAGGCCCACCGCCTGTCGTCCATAGCATTTCACCCCCATTTCGAACACAATGGGATATGTATCGTAGGCTGATTCGATCGTTTCGATCAGTTTTCGTTGAAATCAACATATAACTCTATATATTGAATTTGAACGCATATTTCAATTTACCGGGGTCACATACTAACTCGAAAAATTCCCGAAAAATATTTTCTAGCTTCGTATTGACGTTACGGTCCTAACAAAACTAGTTTTGTCGAATTCTGAGACCGTTGGAAAAATGGCCATTTTAAAGTCGATTAAAATCAACTAAAACTGATCAAACGCATTTTCCTTTGCCACGCTCACATATTGATTCGAAAAATTACAAAATTTGGAATCTAACAATAATTTGACATCACGGACCCACCAAAAGTGGTTTCGTCGAAATCCGAGGTCGTTTGCAAAATTCCCATTTTTAAGGGCCCGAATTCCATAGCGACTATTCAGAATTTTCAACTGGACATATCTTTTGATTCCCGCTATGAAATTTCAATTTTTCGGATTCGTTGGAAAGATATTCTCAATTAGATTCCATTATTTTTGGTTTCACTAAAATCCAGTTTATTTTGCACCCGGTACATTCAATTGAAGTTTGAAGTCGAATTATCGAACTACCGCGCCATTTTCGATTCTATTTATAATTATATATAATTATTTATATTCTAACGACGACGTATATAATATATACGTTCGATTCTATTCAAAATAAATTTCTCGTCGATATTATTTAAAATAATTCATTTTAAATATTCAAAATTCGCTAAAATTGCCAAAATAAAATTTTTAAACTGGCTCGCATTTCCGGGTTGTTACATGAAATTTCAGCAAATTTTGAACGTTCGTCTCAAATTAGATGCAACAAACGCGTCAACCGTCAACCGAATATAACCCGGTGAGTTAATTCTCACACCTTCTGGAATCCTGTGATGTGGTACATTCATAGTAAAATATAATGTACAGTTAACAGTTTAAAATGGTTGATTGGATACGATGCATGCAAATTGGTTGTTTACTATTTGTTGATCGTCGTTATTTCATTGTCTTAAATGCATATCTAATTCAAATATTTTTATGAACCATCTGTGATGCAAAGAAGGACAGGTTGGAGGGATCCAACCGGATTCCTCAAATAAACTGTATTTTTGTTTGTTGTGCATATATATGAATTGTTCACCCTGACTGACACCAAAACATGTTTGAATGTTGATGACTGAATATATATTCATCATCGTTGTGATTTAGATTAATCGCCAATGCTGATTGGGTAATTGGCAGTAAATGGTCTAAATGTATGGTTTTAACGTCGTTCGACCGTCAGGTGAATTGACGTAGTTTTAAGGTTATAAATTTATTTATAACTGAAATAAAGTTTTTCAATTATTTTATGTAAAGATTTAAATTGGAAATGTACAAATAAATATATTAAGTCAAGTTTATAAAAGGAAATCATTTGAATAGTTTAGACCAGTTTTAAAAGTAGAAACCCAAGGGATTTACATACGAGTGAGTAAAACAGAATAATTGTTTTTTTATTTTTTAAAAACAATTAAATAGTGATTTAAATTAATCAAGTCATTTAATTAATTTAAAGGGGGAATGCCCATGAAAATCAGTTAAAAGTTAACTGAGATGTACGATCAATAAATTCAACTTTTTTTACTTGAAAATGATAATTGAATTAAATTGATTTGAATATCTGAATTATTTGTTGAATGCAACTAATAAATGTTAAATGTTAGTTAATGTTTGATTAACTACAATTAAAGTAATTATCGAATTAGTTGGAGTTAATAATTATTTAATAAGGTGTTGAAAGTAATAAATGATCCCATTTCTAATTAATAGCAAAGTTAATTATTTTTAATATAGTTAGTTAATATTTTAAATTAATAATAATTAGGACGATGGCTTTTAATTGGGACTCATTCGAGAAGTGATTTACTGGCATTATGGTTTGGTCAAAGAGATGATAAGAGATGTTATAAAGGGATTTAAATCCGAGTGTTCAAACGAGAATTGTAATTGTGATTAGTAAGTAGATGTGAAGATTTAAATAAAGTTTTACTTAATTGTTAAATTAAGTAAAGTAAGTGCAAGTGAAATGAACCTTTTAAGGGAGATGGTTAAGACATTGGTAATGGAGTGAGATGTGAATATTAAAAAGGGTTTAAACCAAAGTGATACCTTTAAATGATAAAGGACTGGGTTAAGCGAGCAGGGTAAATGGAAATAAGAATTTCAACACAAAGCAAATTACATATAATTGTTTTGTGTCAAATATTGGTAAAAGAATTTGGAAATGGATTCCAAGTCAAAAGGGATCTTAATTTAGTTTTAAAAATCTAAAATAAGCTTCATTGTAAGAATGCCAGATAGATTGAAACTAGTTATTTAACAAGGGTTTTAAAGAAAATATATCGATGTTTCCAAACGTAATGGAAAGTTAGGGTATATATATACAGGTATATATGCTCTATAGTACTTAAAATAGTTTTCGTGATAAATAAGGATAAATATAATGTTTAAAATATATTGGAAGGTTTAAAAGTGGATTTACCATTTGGTTAAATATATATATATATATATATTATATAGGCCAGGTAATGCCAAATATAGAACTAGTGAAATCATTTCAATGACACGATTGTTATTTGATAGTTAAATCGCCGACTATCAAACTTGACCAATACGATTGTTGGTACGGAAAGACCGGGATCGAATTTATATTCGGAAACCATTCTGACCAGCAAATACGTGAGGATATCAGGAGAAGATCAAGACGGAGCATTGAAGACCGTAGATCATCATAAGCGGAAGAACCACTAAGATTCTCTGTCTTCCAAACAGAGATAAACTGTAATTCTATCGTGGTTGGAATCTACGGGTTGCAAGGACTTCTTGCTACTGATCCTTGGGGTGATTCCTATATGGATGCAGTAGGAGGGTACCTTCGGTTCATCCTGTTCCTGGATGACTTGTATGGACGAGTGTCTGACAGAGTATTTCCAAAGGACCACGTACGTTGATTTCTTCAAACGTATTATAGTTGGTTAGCTCCCAACTAAAGTATTTTTGTGGACGTCAATTAGTGATATCCAGAGGATCTGACGATGTGGCATTCAAAGTGAATGGTGGCCAGATGTTCGAAAGAGGAATTCTAGCCTCAAGCCTCATCAACCGGGAGAAGACAAAATTCGGGCATGCAGCATGGCTATGTGGGTCGCTCCCATTAGGGTGTATGACCACCTATCTAGAGAAATTCCATTTGCTTCTTCAATCTATATTCGATGCTATCCCTTTTCGGGAGCCGGTTGCTGATCCCAATCGTCAGTGATATACATTCGATACACTCAAGCGAAATGAGTGGTCGGTCATGTGTGGGCCGGGTTGCAAGACGTTCTTGTTAAACCCAGTGTATTCGCCTCTAGAGATACACATTCGGAAGGTGGTCAATACCTTGTCAAGTTGGAATCCAATATCCAATAAGCGCCCGCGGTTTTGATTGTATAATATATATGAGGAGCATGAGATGCAAGCGTTCCTCTAGATTGTTATTTACTTGTATTTAGACATTATGATAATATCAGAATAAATTATGATTTCAAAAACGTTTTGGGTTATAGTAAGGTAAAAACCATCCGTGTTTATGTGTGGGCTGATCTTACTATTATCCTTTTATTTCAAAAGGATTTTTTCAAAGTTAAACAAGTGGTGTGTGCTGTGAATTTATCACTGATAGTATTCTAGACTAACCCGGTGTATTTTGCTTTGCTTCAAATGTGCTCGGGTCAGACCGAGTATGTTCCAGGTCAGGTTTTGCTTGGAGTTTCAGGAGCTAGAAGTAGGAGGCTTCACCGCTAGTTATATAAAGTTATTTCCGCTGTACAGTTATATGTTGAACTCTGATGATTGGTATATTTACAGTTCTCTTGTATAAAATATTTGTTATATTATATTTTATCCGTTCCGCTGTGAGATTCTGATGTGATGTTCTTCTTCTTTCTTCTATTCTAATATTTCTTTCTTTCTATTATCACCCTCTAATTTCTTTCTATAAACAATCTGGGGTTCGATACTTGGGTTTTTGGCAAGTAATACGGGTTCATGTATTGTTGTCGAAAATTCGAGCGTCGAGTTTTTCCCGGGTTGTTACATTTAGAATTAACAATAGATATTAACAATTAAGAAGTAACATTTTGTATTTAATATTTCATAATTATAGTTAGCAGTTGTGTGAGAACCCAAATTTTGTGACTCAAAAATAATATTGATTATAATTAAATATATATTTGGGGTGAATGAACAAATGAATAAATAAATAGATCATTTGTGTGTGTATGATGAATAAATACAAATTTGTACATGGTTAAAATTGTTAACAAAGTATACACGTCTATTGCTTATTTTGTATAACATGGAAATGGATCTAAATGTTGTAAAATGGGTTAAGTTTTGTATGGAGCTAATAAAGAAAAAACCTAAGGGGCAGAGTTGGAATTAGCAAGATCATAGCCCTAATAACTTAACCTAGAAAACAATCTGCCGGCCCTCAATTCATTTCTCTCGTTTGTTACAAAACAAAAAAAATGGCCGAAGCCCTAGCCGACAAAAATTGGGGGGAAATCGATCAATCCACCGTCTCGCATCAAATAGAACTGATTCGTGAGAGAGATGGATTCTATAGGGAAGCGGCAGCAGGTCTAGGGAGATCGAAGCCTAAATCGAGGAACCACAGAGAGAAATCGAAGTCTGGAAGCACGAAACCGAATCGAATGTGAGTGTATTTCATTTTTCAAATAGAAATCGAAGTCTGTAAGCTGAGTTCAAGAATTATTTATATATTTTGTAACAACCCGTATTTTTGAATAACATGTTATAAAATAAATGGAGGCAGAATTAAACTGTAAAATCTGAATCAAGGGAAACGGGCTATGCCATTGCGTTCGTCTCGGAAAAATACGCGAAATAGAGTCCGAGTTTTCGAAAATCGGAGTCCGTATGACCAAGATATGGCCTCGCGAAGTTTCACGAAAAATTCATAATTTAAAGTATACTTAATTAAGTGAAATGGGTTGCGCAGAGAAATATATATATATTGATATATATATATATAATTGAAAATTAAATAAATTAATATGCAAAAATGTTCAAAACAGCGAATTGGGAGAGGGGAATAACCGAACCGGCCGATTTTTGAGGTCGACCCGAGCTCGCTGGGTCGACTAGGGGTTAATCCAGGGTGTTTGGCTATCAACCCATGGGCCGATTCGCTCAAATGCAGATTTTGCATTTGAATGGTTCTCATGGTTCATCTTTAATCTAAAGGCCCTAGATGGTTCCTACACTTGACTTCTTCCCCAAGACATGCTTTGATGGCTTGGATTGAATCTAGGTTTAATCCTACGGCCTAAAACACTTGCCTAATCTATAAATAAGACCCTAACCTACCCTAAATCATCATTATTCATTCATACAACTAAACTATGGTAAAATCAATCCTCTCATGGCCTCCACTCTCTTCATAAAATTCCTAAATAAATTCCTAAGTGATTTTCCATGCATACAAGTGTTTTCAAACTTGTATGAGCATCATTAGCTTGCATTCAAGTCAAGTTTATATATTTGCATCATAAAGAAAGTCTTGATCATTTTGGCTCAAGGGTTTTGCTTGCATTTTGGGTTTAATTGATTTCATAAGGGCTTTGTCATATTTTTGTGACTTCTTAAGCATTGTAAGCCCTATTCTACTTTCATACTTAAACTCTAAAGTTAAATGTATGATATGCAAGTTTATATGCAAGTTTATCATGTTGTGATATGCAAGTTTATATGCAAGTTTATCATGTTGTGATATGCAAGTTTATATGCAAGTTTATCATGTTGTGATATGCAAGTTTATATGCAAGTATGCCAAGTTATGTTATGCAAGTTTGGGTTGAACATTTTGTTCATGCTATCATGTTATGCAAGCTTATTTTGGGTTTATGAGCATAAAGCTTTAAGCTTTATGCCAAAGGTTGCATTTTAGCAACATGTAAGTTATCATATCTCTTATGATAACTTGCATGTGAGGCTAAATGCGAACTTATCGCCATCTCTACATGTCATTTAGCACCATGTATCACCAATATGCTAAGTTTGGTTTTATGCATGCTTTTGAGGCCTAAAAATGTAATATGCAAGTGTATGAACATATGAACATTTCATATGCCACCATGTTAAGCTTGTGGCTTCAATACCCTTATGTCATGATTATGCCAAGTTCCCTCTTTCTATCCTTTATGCGCTATTGCGATATGTAAGCGATGGGATTGCGTTTGGGGTTGGGTAAACTTAAAAGAAATAAAACATAAGCTTGGGAATTTACCTATTAAGTTAGGTCTACCCATTGGGAATTTACCTATTAAGTTAGGTCTACCCAATTGCTTGAAAACTTGTAACATGTTTTGGAAACATGATGGACATGACACTTAGAAAAGATAAGTGTGGCCAACTCGAGGTTGGGTTGAGTTTGTAGCGTAAACCTACCCGGAACCGACCGGCTTAACTAGTTGCTACAAACAATAGGACCCAATGTGAGAAGTTGGTCATGTTGTACCTTGAACCCGAGGTTAGACCAAGTTGTGGTGTAAAGCTACCCGGACCCGCCCGGCTTAACTAGTAACCACAACAAGGTCTAATGTGAGAGGTTAAGACGCATTAAATTAATTAATGCCTCGTGATTAGGGTTAAGTCATGGTCCACTTAATACTTAACCAATTTGGGCTTGGTAGATTAATCGGGGTTAAGTCGTGAACTCATCGTTACACTTAACCAAGTTAATCCAGGATTAGCAAGATGGTTAAACCGTACTTAACCCACTAGAAAAATCCTAGCAATGGGGGCCCACTCCAGCAGTAATCCCAAGTTAGTATCATCATGACCCTAGGGACTAGGCTAGGGTGGGGGCACGATTACTGGACTGGAGGTAAGTGACCAAAAGCGACGGCAGAGGGTACGCCGGTGTAGTTCCGGGCGGACTCTGGTCGTGCACATAGTCCGTAGCCGGAGAAAACATGCACGGGTACCAGTAGATCGGGACTGTGCACTCATGTTCATGGTGTCCAGGGGTTGACACCCTAGGGCTTGATACACCCGAAGGGTGGACCCGGCACAGTTCGACTACAATTATGATTGGGCCGTATTGACACCAACACGTGACGAGTTAGGCTTAGGGAGCCGATCGACTAGACCGCTTGGTTGGACCTTGTATTAGGGTCATTTCATGTTATTGGGCCAAAGCTTGGGCCAAGGGATCAATACTTGTTTATTCAAGTCATGTTAGTTTGCTAGTACACCTGTGGTGCAAAACCTTAATCCTGATTATGCGATGACACCTTTATCTACCTTGTTAGTTAATCATCATGCTAGTATATTGTTATCCATATGTTCATCCCTGCTGCTCATGCCAGTTAACTTTATCAGTTTACATTGATTGTAGTAGGGCTTACTCAGTCTTTTTGACTGACCTGTTTTCTTTCGCCTCTTTTCTTCCGTTCCCCCCCCCCCCCCCGGTTCTCAGGGAGGGAATACTGGAGCTTAGCTTGGATTTCGGATTGCTTGCTTGTGGGATTTCAGCTCATGTACGGTTTCGACATGAAGCTAGCTATGGTTACCACTTAATTGGGGATAGCACTTATTTATTTCAGTTTTTCAGTTGATGTTGTTTTATCTAGACTTGTTTATTTGGAAAGCTATGTTGTACCAGACTTGTTTTGAAATGTTTTGAAATCTTCCGTTGTTTTATCTATGTTATTTACTCTGTTTACATATATACATATGTTCTTGTTCTGCCTTGATATATCATTATGCATGTTTACCTGATTCAAACGCCCCTCCAAAGTCAGAGTGCTTGCAAGAGCCACCCTGGTGGAGGTGGGGTGTTACATTTGGTATCAGAGCATATGGTACGAGAAGGAACAAAAAGGCTTTTAGAAAACTTTTGGAAAACTATTTTCAAAACCAAGTATAAAGTATTTTCCAAAGAAAAGTCTAGTTTATTTTAAAGGCTATTCCCCAAAAAGCCATTAGCAAAATTCCTTCGTTTTTCTCCATTCTGAATCTGTCTTTTTCTTCGTTTTCAGTATGGCCGATAACTTTGCTATTCCGGAGGGAGTACACGTACCTGTTTGGTATAGGAGACTTTTGGAGGCTAGGGCGACCGAAGCCGGCCCCGCAGATGTTCCTCCTCCTCCTCCTGTAGTTAATGTTCCTCCTCCTCCTCCTCCGGTGGTTAATGTTCCTCCTCCTCCTGTCGCTGAGGTTCCTCTTCCTCCTCCCCCTCAGCATCCTCAAGTGGACTTCGCAAAGACTTGCAAAGATTTCAAAGCAATGGGTGGCAAGAACTTTCAAGGCACTGAAACTTTTGTAGAGGCCAGAAATTGGTTGAAAGAGACCGAGGATTTGTTTGCTATCTTTGGGTTAGACGATCAGAGGAAGCTCTTGTTGGCGGTTTGGCGTATGAAGGATGAAGCCGCTTATTGGTGGGAAGTCACCAATGGTACTAGGCCTGTTGAGACTTGGGCCGATTTCAGGGCAAGGTTCATGCTTAAGTTTCTATCTTCTGCTGAGGAGAATCTGCAAATGCAGAGGTTCATAACTTTGAAACAAGGAGATATGTCTGTCAAAGAATATGTGAACAAGTTCAATCAGTTAGCTCGTTTTGGCTTGGATA
Organism: Allium sativum; assembly: GCA_030737875.1. Classification (NCBI taxonomy): domain Eukaryota; kingdom Viridiplantae; phylum Streptophyta; class Magnoliopsida; order Asparagales; family Amaryllidaceae; genus Allium; species Allium sativum. Next base: position 192,598,074 of record CM060910.1, on the reverse strand, counting down.
TGGTGAATACTCCTCAAAAGAAGGCTCTTCGTTTTGCTAGAGGATTGAATGAGCCGTTGCAGGGATTGGCTATGTCACATATTCCCCATGGGGCCACGTTTGAGAGTTTGGTTGATATGGCGTTACTTCAGGGAGATGTCAAGAAAGAAACCAAGATGAATGATACTCAAGCCAAGAAGACTGATTCCCAGGGAAAAGGAAATCAGGGTAATCCAAGTGGTCAGAGCAGTCAAGGCAATAAGAACAAGAACAAGAGTCAAGGCAACAAGGGCAATAACAACAAGGGCAAGAACAACAAGGGGAAGTGCCATTATTGCGGTTCAGTTGGGCATCTTATTAAGGATTGTAAAAAGAGGAAAAGGAAGAATGGTGAATGCTTTTTCTGCGGTGAGACTGGACATTTCAGTAAGGATTGCCCGAGGAAGCAAGGGCAAGGCCAGGGTCAGACTCAGCGTGCTGGACCTTCAGGAGGGCAAGTTCATGCTCTCAATGTCGCTCCAGTTCCCGATCGAGGTAGTATTTCTGTTGAGAGCCTTGTATATATTTCTGATTTTCCAGTTCGTACCTTGTTTGATTCTGGTGCATCGCATAGCTTTATCTCATCTGATCTTGTTGATAGTTTGCACCTTAGTATTAGCTTGGTAGATGATCCCGTCTGTGTCTCAAATCCTATTGGGGGTTCCGCCCATTTGTCTATGATATGTGGGGATTTGAGATCTCTATACTGAGTGTAGAGTTCTTGTGCAGTGCTTATGTTCTTGGTTTTAGGGGATACAGATTGATATTGGGCATGGATTGGCTGTCCAGATATGGAGCCATTCTTGATTGTGAGCATAGGGTTGTGAGGCTCGTGACTCGCCTCGGAAACACCCTAGAGATTTCTTGTGATCCGAGAGGTCCCGTCATGTTGTGCTATCTGGAATCACTCGACTCGTCAATGGAAACTCTTCAGTCTGTGAGAGTGGTTCGAGAGTATCCGGATGTTTTCGATGAAGTTAGGGGGTTTCCCCCTAAGCGAGAGATTGATTTCCGCATTTATCTGGTGGATAATGCAAAGCCTGTTTCTTTGCCCGTTCGGCACATGGCTCCGTGTGAAAGGCGGGAGCTAAGTAAGCAAGTGAAAGAGTTGCTTGAGAAGAACTTCATTAGACGAAGTATATCTGAATGGGGAGCGCCTGTGGTATTTGCTACCAAGGCGGATGGTTCTCTCCGACTTTGCATTGACTATCGAGAGTTGAATAAGCTGACTAAGAAGAACAGACACCCGTTACCGAGGATTGATGATCTCTTTGACCAGCTTGTCAGTGCTTCTGTTTTCTCTCAGCTTGATCTTGCTACGGGGTTCCATCAGCTCAGGGTAGCTGAAGATAGTATAGACAAGACTGCGTTCAGAACTCCAGATGGATTCTTCGAATGGCTTGTCATGCCGTTCGGCTTGACTAATGCACCCGCATATTTCGTGGACTTGATGAGTAGGGTGTTCAGGGAGTTCTTGAACAAGTTTTTCGTGGTCTTCGTAGATGATATTCTGATCTTCTCTAAGGATGAGGAAGAGCACGCAAGGCATCTCATGGAGGTGATGGATACGCTTAGAGCGCATCAGTTGAAGGCCAAGTTCTCCAAGTGTCACTTTTGGAGAAGGGAAGTTAGATTCCTTGGGCATATAGTATCTAAGCAAGGCTTAGCGGTGGATCCCGCTAAGGTAGTGGCAGTTCAGGATTGGAAGACTCCAAGGAATGCAACCGAAGTGAGAAGTTTTCTAGGTCTTGCGGGTTTCTACCGGAAGTTCATCAAAGACTTCGCAAAGATATCCGCTCCTCTCACTAAATTGACGAAGAAGAATTTAGTTTTTGCTTGGAGCATAGAATGCGAGCTTGCTTTTCAGAAGCTCAAGAGAGCCCTCACATCAGCACCTGTTCTAGCTTTGCCCGATGGAGGGAAGTTATTTACCGTATACACCGATGCATGTGGCACGGGGTTAGGAGCTGTTCTTATGCAAGAAGGAAGAGTGATATGCTTTGGCGGTAGACAACTCAAAGTGCATGAGAAGAATTATCCCACTCATGACTTAGAGTTGGCAGCAATAGTATATGCACTCAAGGCTTGGTGCCATTATCTTCTGGGAGAAAGATTTGAGCTTTATACCGATCACAAGTCATTGAAGTATCTCTTTTCTTAGAAGGATCTGAATCTGAGGCAACAAAGATGGATGGAATTCTTGGCGTCCTACGATTTTGAGATAGCTTATACCCCTGGCAAGGGGAATGTGGTAGCAGATGCATTGAGTAGAAGAAGGTTGACCCTAAGTCCTCTATTCGTTGAGATGAAGAATTTAGAGTATGTGGCAACCTTTGATTTCTCTTTGGCGATTGAGTCGATGACCGGTTCTTTAGCATCTCTGGAACTCAGACCTACCCTTCTTGTTCAAGTTGGGGCTTCGCAGAGAGAAGACCCTCAGATAGTTGAGATTATGGATAAGCTAATTCGAGGAGAGACGTCTAGTCATCTCGCTCGATATTCTATTGATGACAAGGGTTGGCTGAGGAGAGACGGAAGGTTATGTGTTCCAATGGTAGAAGATCTAGTAAGAAGATTTCTTGAGGAAGCGCATCACTCTAAGTTGACTATACATCCGGGCGGAGATAAGATGTATAAAGATATGAAGCGCATTTTCTTTTGGCCTGGGATGAAGAAGGATGTGGCAGAATTTGTCTCTAGATGTATCATTTGCCAGCAAGTTAAGGCCGAGTCGAAGAAGCCCAGTGGGCTATTGCATCCTCTAGACGTTCCACTATGGAAGTGGGAGAGTATTTCCATGGATTTTATCGATGGACTACCAAGGTCAAGGAAAGGGAATACGAGCATTAGGGTTATTGTGGATAGACTTACGAAGAGTGCTCATTTCATTCCGGTGAAGAGCAAGAGGACCGCATCTTGGCTAGCGTCTGTATATCTTCGTGAGATTGTGAGACTACATGGAGTCCCTTGTAGTATAGTCAGTGACCGTGACCCAATCTTTACAAGTCAATTCTGGAATAGCTTGCAAGAAGCTATGGGCACAAGGTTGAATCTAAGTACGGCTTATCACCCACAGACGGACGGTCAAACCGAAAGGGTGAATAGGGTACTCGAGGATCTGTTGAGGTTTGTATTCTGGATTTTGGTGGTACTTGGGAAGACCATCTTCCTCTTGTTGAGTTTGCATATAATAAAAGTTATCAGGCAAGCATAGGGATGGCACCATTTGAAGCTTTATATGGGAGGCCGTGCAAGTCGCCTACATGTTGGTGGGAGACTACAGATGAGCTTATACTTGGGCCTGATATGATCAGAGATACATCCGAGAAGATCGAGTTGATTCGGAGACGGATGAAAGCGGCCCAAGACCGACAGAAATCCTATGCTGATAAGCGAAGAACGGATTTGGAGTTTGATGTTTGGGATATGGTTTTCGTGAAGGTTTCTCCTTTGCAGAATGTGGTCCGATTTGGAGCTGTTGGGAAGTTGGCACCGAGGTTTGTTGGACCATTCCCTATTATAGAGAGGATCGGGCAGATGGCTTATAGAGTGAAGTTGCCCGAGAAGCTTGCTGGAGTACATGATGTTTTTCATGTCTCGCATCTCCGGAAGTGTTTACATGAATCAGCAGAGGTTGTTGAGCCAAGTGTTCTAAAAGATGTAGAAGTGGAGAAAGAGGCTACCTTGAGGAGAGCTCCGATTCGTATCTTGGGGACGGAGACCAAGAAGCTAAGGAATCGAGAGGTCAAATTGGTGAAGGTTCAATGGGGTGAAGCCGAAGAAGATGCAACTTGGGAAACCGAGGAGAAGATGCGTGGGCTTTATCCATTCCTTTTTGAGGGTACACTCTCAATCTCTTTTCTTTGTTAGCATATCTTTCTCTTTGCTATCCATGTTTATCTAGTTTATCGTGTTAATCTTGTCATGAGAACCTTAGGTAGAAACCCTTTGGATGAAACATGTGTTTGAAACATGTTATGCTTGATGGTTGCAAGTGGTTGCAAGTGTTTGCAAGTGGATACTCGTGGATGCATAATACACGTTAGGCACTAAGATCGGCTCACACACTTTCATACCGCATATGCATGAGTGTTTATGCTTATTCATGGATGAAAACTTGTTATGCTATCACGTGGATGTTGCATATGGATGAATGTTATGTGCACTCATGTAGAGATTATAAATTATGTTAGGAATTTGCATACATATGGACTCATTTCACTAACATATTTTGCATTAAGGGGGTTTACTGAATCAGTAACCTCCTGATTTTCACATTAGATAAGTACATATACACACACCTTTGCATATGATCATACAGCATTTAGAACCTTTTAAGGACAATGATTGCTCGTGAATGATGTTTTGAGTAGATGGATGATGGATGGTAGGATACGTTCTTCCTAACTTGGAGATTTCGGGGACGAAATCCATTAAGGAGGGAAGAATGTAACAACCCGTATTTTTGAATAACATGTTAAAACATAAATGGAGGCAGAATTAAACTGTAAAATCTAAATCAAGGGAAACGGGCTAGGCCATTGCGTTCGTCTCGGAAAAATACGCGAAATAGAGTCCGAGTTTTCGAAAATCGGAGTCCGTATGACCAAGATATGGCCTCGCGAAGTTTCACGAAAAATTCCCAAATTAAAGTATACTTAATTAAGTGAAATGGGTTGCGCAGAGAAATATATATATATATATATATATATATATATATATAAATGAAAATTAAATAAATAAATATGCAAAAATGTTCAAAACAGCGAATTGGGAGAGGGGAATAACCGAACCGGCCGATTTTTGAGGTCGACCCGAGCTCGCTGGGTCGACTAGGGGTTAATCCAGGGTGTTTGGCTATCAACCCGTGGGCCGATTCGCTCAAATGCAGATTTTGCATTTGAATTGTTCTCATGGTTCATCTTTAATCTAAAGGCCCTAGATGGTTCCTACACTTGACTTCTTCCCCAAGACATGCTTTGATGGCTTGGATTGAATCTAGGTTTAATCCTATGGCCTAAAACACTTGCCTAATCTATAAATAAGACCCTAACCTACCCGAAATCATCATTATTCATTCATACAACTAAACTATGGCAAAATCAATCCTCTCATGGCCTCCACTCTCTTCATAAAATTCCTAAATAAATTCCTAAGTGATTTTCCATGCATACAAGTGTTTTCAAACTTGTATGAGCATCATTAGCTTGCATTCAAGTCAAGTTTATATATTTGCATCATAAAGAAAGAGTCTTGATCATTTTGGCTCAAGGGTTTTGCTTGCATTTTGGGTTTAATTGATTTCATAAGGGCTTTGTCATATTTTTGTGACTTCTTAAGCATTGTAAGCCCTATTCTACTTTCATACTTAAACTCTAAAGTTAAATGTATGATATGCAAGTTTATATGCAAGTTTATCATGTTGTGATATGCAAGTTTATATGCAAGTTTATCATGTTGTGATATGCAAGTTTATATGCAAGTTTATCATGTTGTGATATGCAAGTTTATATGCAAGTATGCCAAGTTATGTTATGCAAGTTTGGGTTGAACATTTTGTTCATGCTATCATGTTATGCAAGCTTATTTTGGGTTTATGAACATAAAGCTTTAAGCTTTATGCTAAAGGTTGCATTTTAGCAACATGTAAGTTATCATATCTCTTATGATAACTTGCATGTGAGGCTAAATGCGAACTTATGGCCATCTCTACATGTCATTTAGCACCATGTATCACCAATATGCTAAGTTTGGTTTTATGCATGCTTTTGAGGCCTAAAAATGTAATATGCAAGTGTATGAACATATGAACATTTCATATGCCACCATGTTAAGCTTGTGGCTTCAATACCCTTATGTCATGATTATGCCAAGTTCCCTCTTTCTATCCTTTATGCGCTATTGCGATATGTAAGCGATGAGATTGCGTTTGGGGTTGGGTAAACTTAAAAGAAATAAAACATAAGCTTGGGAATTTACCTATTAAGTTAGGTCTACCCATTGGGAATTTACCTATTAAGTTAGGTCTACCCAATTGCTTGAAAACTTGTAACATGTTTTGGAAACATGATGGACATGACACTTAGAAAAGATAAGTGTGGCCAACTCGAGGTTGGGTTGAGTTTGTAGCGTAAACCTACCCGGAACTGACCGGCTTAACTAGTTGCTACAAACAATAGGACCCAATGTGAGAAGTTGGTCATGTTGTACCTTGAACCCGAGGTTAGACCAAGTTGTGGTGTAAAGCTACCCGGACCCGCCCGACTTAACTAGTAACCACAACAAGGTCTAATGTGAGAGGTTAAGGCACATTAAATTAATTAATGCCTCGTGATTAGGGTTAAGTCATGGTCCACTTAATACTTAACCAATTTGGGCTTGGTAGATTAATCGGGGTTAAGTCGTGAACTCATCGTTACACTTAACCAAGTTAATCCAGGATTAGCAAGAGGGTTAAACCGTACTTAACCCACTAGAAAAATCTTAGCAATGGGGGCCCACTCCATCAGTAATCCCAAGTTAGTATCATCATGACCCTAGGGACTAGGCTAGGGTGGGGGCACGATTACTGGACTGGAGGTAAGTGACCAAAAGCGACGGCAGAGGGTACGCCGGTGTAGTTCCGGGCGGACTCTGGTCGTGCACATAGTCCATAGCCTGAGAAAACATGCATGGGTACCAGTAGATCGGGACTGTGCACTCATGTTCATGGTGTCCAGGGGTTGACACCCTAGGGCTTGATACACCCGAAGGGTGGACCCGGCACAGTTCGACTACAATTATGATTGGGTCGTATTGACACCAACACATGACGAGTTAGGCTTAGGGAGCCGATCGACTAGACCGCTTGGTTGGACCTTGTATTAGGGTCATTTCATGTTATTGGGCCAAAGCTTGGGCCAAGGGATCAATACATGTTTATTCAAGTCATGTTAGTTTGCTAGTACACCCGTGGTGCAAAACCTTAATCCTGATTATGCGATGACACCTTTATCTACCTTGTTAGTTAATCATCATGCTAGTATATTGTTATCCATATGTTCATCCCTGCTGCTCATGCCAGTTAACTTTATCAGTTTACATTGATTGTAGTAGGGCTTACTCAGTCTTTTTGACTGACCTGTTTTCTTTCGCCTCTTTTCTTCCGTTCCCCCCCCCCCCCCCGGTTCTCAGGGAGGGAATACTGGAGCTTAGCTTGGATTTCGGATTGCTTGCTTGTGGGATTTCAGCTCATGTACGGTTTCGACATGAAGCTAGCTATGGTTACCACTTAATTGGGGATAGCACTTATTTATTTCAGTTTTTCAGTTGATGTTGTTTTATCTAGACTTGTTTATTTGGAAAGCTATGTTGTACCAGACTTGTTTTGAAATGTTTTGAAATCTTCCGCTGTTTTATCTATGTTATTTACTCTGTTTACATATATACATATGCTCTTGTTCTGCCTTGATATATCATTATGCATGTTTACCTGATTCAAACGCCCCTCCAAAGTCAGAGTGCTTGCAAGAGCCACCCTGGTGGAGGTGGGGTGTTACATATTTTTATATGTACAGTCTTCTTGCTATTAAAGTCTGAACTGAATGAGTTTTGGGAAAAGATAAAAATAATTATCTTTTTGCTATAAAAGTAGTCAAACTGTCTGCTTGCTTATATGTAAATATGGTTTCTGAACTTTCTAGCTGAATCGATTTTAAGGGTTATATTAGGAACCTGTATGAAATTATAAGGTTATATTATGAACCTGAATCGTTTTCATCTTTTAATCAATTTGATGTCTAGTTACTGCTACCGAAATTTAACTCTTTTTTCTTTGTTATGCAAATATATAGCCTGGTTGCTAAGATTGGCATCACCGTTGATCTGAAATTGAGTACAGTTTCTCGCTCGTGGATCTGATGTCGTCATTCCAGTTTTATTCGTCGTGATTTGTATGCATATTAACTAGAAGACGATGGTGAGTACGAAGACGGCGAATTTGAAGATGCAGTTGTATTTAAGGAAGAGGAGGTAAGGACTTTATTTTATTATATGATAAACAAACTTCAATTTCTTTATTCGATAGTTGAATGACATTATGTTGTTTCTACTTTAATACTTTAATATACAGAGTGTAACTGTTGTTAGGAAGATTCCCTGTATATGCTAATATACAGGTTGTATTCCCTCCAAAAAAAATTCATTTTTTTACTGGATAAATTTGAGAAGCCTACATATTGAATAGTCTATGTTGGAATGGTATTTTCATTTCCAGTACAGTAACATGGAAAGAAGCATTCCAAATTCAGTTCGGTATATGCTGTTTTTACTTTTGAAATCATTTCTCTTTTGATTTTTCGATGTGCAATCCATGCGTGTTTATACGAATTTGACTTTTCTACACAAAAAGCAAATGGTTAGATAAACGGAAGAACGAGTTTAGTTATTTTAATCTTGTTAAGTTGTGTGGACATTATTTTGCATTATTTTATCTTCAGAGATGAAGAATTCAAGGATAAGAGTGGAAGCAACCGTCATGGAAGCTATATGGCGTTCAACCCTAACATTGATGAACTGGAGATGTTATAAGAGGCTTATTTTGTTCAAATAGTACATAATGCAAGAAATGTAGTCTAAAACTTATTGTTTGTATACCTGAGTATTTTAATAAATTAGTTTGCAAATAACTGTAATATCTGATTTGCTTATGGAGTATTGCTATATTTAGTGTATTGTTCTTTTCAATTGTAAATGATTTTTTTTTAAACCCAAATGTCAATCACAACGGTGCATAACAGTTGTAGTAGATATTATGACAACGGTGCATAACTGTTGCAATGGAGTTTATTACAACGGTGGAAAAAAATTGTAAAATATACATATTACAACGGTGTTGCAACGGTGCAAAAATGTTGTTAAAGATATTAGTTTATTACAACTTCTTAATACACGACGGTTAGCCCACCGTTGTAAAATGTATATTACAATGGTTTTCCACCGTTGTAATAGGGTCATTTTGTTGTAGTGTGTGATAATCTCACTTTCGAATATCCGTTTCATTACTGGAAACGATATTCAACTTTAACACTTATTCTGAACACGAACTAATACAATATAGAGAATAATAGTGTCATTGATCAAGTTGGGGTATTTTAATTACCTCTCAGACCTTGAATCGTAATCATCCTTATCGCCAAGATTCGTAGAAGTTCGTACCTAAAACTAGCATTTGTAAATCCTACTGATTTCCAAATCTTGAACTATTTCAAAAAACATTGTTGTTTTGAACCATTCATCAATTTAACTTGATATTTAATCATGGAGGATTAAATCTAAATGATCGACTTGATTTCCTTTTCCTTTAAAACTAATTTTTCTTCTTTACCTACTTAATTAGAAGATTAATTAAGTTTAAAATATTCTTTGTAGGTAATTTATCCAAATTTAAAATGATATTTAATTACACTATTATCTTACCAAAATCCGTTAGTTTGAAACTAATTAACTTCTCACAATTTATTTAGCAAAATGAATAGTTAAAACGATCACAATTAATCTTTCCTTTCTAAATTAATATAATTAATTTATAATAGACCATTTAATTATTTCTAAAAACAATTTATATTTAATTATTAAAAATGCAAGTTTATTTCTGGGTTACTTTACAGAAATTATCATTTAGCAGTTCCAAGGGTATATAGTTGTTCTTTGACATTCAAGTCATAATCCAAATTTACATAAATAGCCATTGAATACAATTCAACATTATCAATTTATAATCTCAACCATGTATATGTACTGATAAAATATATCAAGTAGTATAATAGCAGAATGGTGTTTATTTCTACTGACAGGGTGTCCAAACAATTCAGTCAAATTCCAATATATAGCAGAATGGTGTTTATTTCCACTGACAGATATCAACATAATATATAATTAAGGTTAACTTGATTAAACAAAACTCAATTAATTAAATAAATAAATTAACAATCAATTCAGAATTACTTAATTAACAGGTTTTTACAGGTTAATTATCAATAGTTGAGGGTTAATTTAGCTCACTGACTGAATTTATGTTTATTATAACATAATTATTTATATAAATCAATCCAATTCAAATTTGTTTCTAATTGATCTTATTACAACATAGCGTTGCATAATCAAAATATACTATCAAATTCCTGGATCTGACTTACTTGGTCCACACGTGTTTTGATCAATACAATCATCTATCAATATAAATATATTCTATTTCCATCTATTTTTAATTTGGCCGAACTCAACCCAAATTTCTCAAAGCCAACATATACCACCGTAATATATATATAAACCCATATGTTATATTTAAATTTAACCTAAGTTTAAATCCCCCCTTCTTCTTCATTTTTTTTTCTACATGGGCCGAGCCCAGGCCCAAACTTATCAGCAATGAAACACGCCTGCACCAAAAAGGCACGATGCACCTCCTCTTCCCCCATCCGTTCTTGTCTTTGTCCCACTTTCTGTTCTTTTTTACTTTACATCTTACGTTTTGTTTTAATCTTTTGGTTTTTTTTTTCTATTTGAGAAAACTGGGCGGAAATAATATGCATTAGCACACGTCGCCACTACTTGAACAACTGAGCTCCCCTTTCATTTCCCATCTGATCCTTCCCCTTGCCATTTTTCTTTGTTTACATTTTGTTTTATAATACTTTTTATAGCCGCACGCAATCATTATGTTGTACCCAAATCTTCCAAACAAAGAGCCCATTACAATATATTATTCTAAATCCTTAACTCAGTCCAAACTAAAGTAAAGGTGTACTTAAGGTACTCGTGTTTTTTGTGAGCAAACAATAAAATAAATTATAATTTGATTTACATCCCCATCAACCCACGTTATCCACCTCAGCCATATTCATTTGATTACTTATTACAATTCAATTTTTGTATATAAACTTTTCCACCGACTAGTTCCTTCAACACTATTTCATCACACTTTTTGTTTGTAGAAACTGAATTCAAATGATATGTTTTCTACCATCTTCTATTTTTAGCGCCGACTGACATCTTTAATTTGCTATTTTCCCATTCATTGGAAGATATATAATGTTGGATCATGCTCCCTACTCCATAAATGTGACCACAATTCCAGAGTTATATCACTTACTGTGTGTTTTTATATTGATGAACTAGTGAAAAATTGTGAATAGTATTGTTGTGTTAATATTGTTTCCCTAACATAAAACGTTCAGCATAACAATGATATATATATATATATATATATATATATATATATATATATATATATATATATATATATATATGTGTGTGTATATATATATATATTGTTGGTCGAGTTCATATAAATGAGTTGATATATTATTGTTTCTTCGCCCTTTTTTCCTTTTAATATCATGTACTATTTATCCATTTCACGGAAACAAGAACTATAAGTCATCTGTTGTTTATGAAGAGATGGATCAATCATGATACATTACAAACATACATTCTTTTCTTTCCCTTTTGCTGCTATGATTGTTTTCCTCTGTTCGTGTTGTTAAACACAACAATGCACAGTGCACGGTGCACATGTGCACATGCACAACAAAGCATTCCACTGTCTCGCTGCCTCCACACTAGTACGACCATCCATGTCCTAATTGGATGAACTCGATTCCCTCAACAGTGCACATGAACCAATTAAAACCCTACCCCAAAAGCTTACCCAAAACCTAAAATCACTTCGCTCCATCTCCACCAACCTCCAGAGTTTGCCAAACTCCGTTCATGGCCTTACCTAACACTCGTGAGCCTCCCACAAAAGCAGTTCCGAATATCATCTTCTCAAATTCCCGGTTTTAATTTTTTTAACCCAAATCAAAAACATATCATAACTCGCATTATCATGTATTTAAAGTCATGATTTTTATTTTAAAAATCATGATTTGCTTATATGAATCCGTTTATCAGCCTGGAACCATAGATTACAATGTTTGGAAATTTGATATTTAAATCCTCTTTCATGTATTATACATACATACACGACTATGTATATTCTGATTAGCAGTAAAAATATTTTCAAAATGAATTTAAAGGATTTTGAACATTATTGTAGTTGATACCATTTGGAAAAAAAGATCAGTCGGATCTTAAGATACTGATTTTACGGAAGGATGGAGTCATATTGGTATAACAGAGTGATGTTTCCTTTCCCAGGCAATGCTTCACAATCATCAAGCAAATCAAGATCTATTTACCTTGGTTTTGTTCAAACAAACGACAAGTTTTAATAACATAATTTCAGAAGAATATGGGCATAGATATACATAATTAGCAGAAGAAGTTTATACTGTACAAACACTAAAGATTTATACATGATATATATATATTTCACCCATAAGTAAAGGCATAATCTAATAGGATAAGAAGATAAACAACATGGATATATTTAGACACAGAAGCAAAAGTGGGGTTTACTCACATTCATTTACTCTGCTCTTTCCAGGTTTCAAACCTTGTTGCCATTTCAGTTTTAGTTCTTGTTCGAATGCTTTTGGTGAATGTAGTGGCTAGTGTTGTGTATTTATAGTGAAATAAATGATTAAAAAAATGGGGAGCACATGGGTATATGGGAACGTGAAATGCCATGGTGGTGATGGAAATGACATAACCGTTCTTAGCTTTGGAAAGAATGCACTATGCTTGCTGATTGTAATGGAGAGTATAGTAGCTAGGCATTGTTTTGGAAAGAGCAGCTACGTAGTAGCAGGTTCATACTTCAATTGAAACAACCATTTCATGGCAGCCTTATGTATTAACCACATTAAACCACTAACTTGGCTCTTAAGTATTTAGGCCATGTTCTTAGATGTGTCCATATTTCAATTGAAATGACAAATGCATGGCGGGGGATGATGTACATATATGCATAGGTAGAGTGATTGCCAGTTCCTTATCTATGTGCAGTTATGTTATGAAGTACCAATGTATACAAGCATTGCATGTGATGTGTATATGTAGCGAAAAGATGGGCTATATTCTATACATCAAATGGGACATCAAATGCAGGTCAAATTCCTAGAATGAAGTACATATGCTTGCATAGCCATGTGAAAAAAGGAAACTATATGGTAGCTGCAACGATTGTGATCGAATGAGATGGTAAAATCTTATGTATGCGAGCTACAGCTAATGTCCTTAGGTAAAAAGAAAATTTAGTTAACACACACAAAAAAAAAAAAAAAAAAAAAAAAAAAAAAAAAACTATTAAATGCATATGTAATTAAACAAATGAATGTCATACTCATGACACAAAACCAATTTTCTTCATTTATTTGTTTTGATTCTAAGTGCACTAAATGAATCATTCCTTAGCTATGAGGAATCTGTATATGTCACTAAAGTTATTTACATCAAATTTTACTTAAGTAATGATTAGTTTTAATTTACATGGGTTTGAAACTATTATAAAAATATAAAACAAAACAAGAAAACATTTCCCGCTTGTTTTACATTGGTAAAAATATTTTAAAACCCTTTAAATATATTATTCCTGAAATTTTCCCCATATATATTATTCAAAATTTATTATTATTCTAACTAAATTACTGAATAAATACTTAATCAACTGTATTAAAAATTTAGTCAAAAACCGGGACGTTACAATCTACACCCCTTAAAAGAATTTCGTCCCCGAAATTAAAGTAACGAATAGATTCCAGTTATATTCAAAATCGTAGACTTATAACAAAAGACATACATGGATCATGTCCTAACAATCACAACAACCAAGGCATCCAAAACACACGATTTAACTATCAAAACTGTCCACAGCACTCAAAACATAACAACACTCATCAGTTCCTGACCGTAAATCGGTAAGAAAATAATCCTCTAAGTATCAACCCCTAAGACCGAAATCAACAATAGATTAATACACAGAAAATTATTTAACTCAACCAATCTCCTGTTAGATTCTGGGTTTTTTTCTAAACCAGTTTGAAATTACTTAGCTCAATTCCATTGTAAATCCAAAACCTTTTGTTTTACTCGAACAATTTTCCAACGTTGTCCTATTTGTATACCTTATCCTTATACAAATCCAATTTAGTTTAATATATAACCATTTCAATGTTTATAATCCTATTTGATTATAATAACAATTGACACTTCCATATATAATAATTCCAGAAAATTATTCTTTTATAACAAAAACATATTTTTGGGCATGATTATTTCATTTACCGAGCTTTTAAAACAACACTGTGTTGAATTATTTTGTTCAAGTGTTTAAAAACAACTATCGATACAGTTGTTAATTTCTATATCGACCAGAATTCATAAACCACTCGACAAACCAATCATCACAATGTAGAACAATTTTTATATCAATTAACAAATACGCGCTCATATATATACACTCAAACTCAATCTAGGGTGTTACTAACCCCATCTCTATCGAGTTACGCAACAAAGCCAAGGTTACTACTCAACCTTCAGCTCTGATACCAAGTGTAACGACTCGCAAATCTGAACCATTTGAGTCGAATGAATACAACACACGTCCAACCCAAATTGCATAAAAATACGAATCATTAATAAAAAGAAGTTAAAGGATGAGAAATAGAAAGATAGAAAATTAGAATAGAAGATTAAACTGAACAACAACACAAAGTCTTACAATCGCAGCGGAATAAAATATAATATATAAATAATCACTTTTGAAATACAAACTGTATTATCACTTACATACTTCATCAGAGTATATCACAGATACAATACAACGGAAATAAACTCTAAATATCTAACGTTGAAGTCTCTTGCTCCAAGCTCCTCCAGATACATCCGTAAAATCCTGAACTATTGGACTGCCCGTACAAATTTGGGTACCCAAGAGTTTAGGGAAAACACATAAAATAAACTTTGGGTCAGTCATGGGACTGGTGTGAGTAAACGATTAAAGACGGTTTGATTTTAACTTTCAAAAAACCTTTTGAAAGAAATGATAATTGTAAGACTTATCCACACATAAATACAAACGATTTTTATCTTATGATAGCCCAAAGTAATCTTTAAAAGACAATTTTATTCTGATATTATAATAGTGTCTATTAGTCAACAAATAAATAGCAAATTTAGTAGAACGTTTACATCTCACGCTCTACACATATAGTATACAATTAAAACCGCGGGTGCTTATTGGAGATTGGATTCCCAACTATAACAAGGTATGGAACCACCTTCTGACAGTGTATCTCTAGAGGGGAATACACTGGGTTCAACAAGAACGTCTTGCAACCCGGCCCACACATGACCGACCACACATTTCGCTTGAGTGTAACGAATATATTGTCACCAACGGTTGGGAGCTACCCACCGTTTCCCAAAAGGGACAACATCGAATTGAATAAAGAAGGAAATGGAATTTCTGTATATAGGTGAAAATACACCCTAATGGGAACAACCCACATAGCTATGCTGCCTGCCCGATTTATGTCATTTCGCGGTTGTGAGGCTTGAGGTCAGAACTTACCATTTAGAACAGCATATCTTCATCCACTTTGTATTCCACATCGTCAAACCCGCCAGTATCACAAATCGATTTCCCAAATACCACAGGTATAAAGCTAAGAGAAACGAATTCCTCCGCCACCAAACACAGTTTGAAGAGATCAATCATATGATATGTTAGGCATATTCTATCAGACATTCGTCCATACAAGTTGTCCTGGGACTAGACAAACTAAAGGCACTATCCTGTAAATCCATCTTAGGCAATTTCTACCTAGCATCGACAAAATAGCCCTTGCATAAACTCTGTTTTCAATGGTCTTCAAAAATCTCTAACTCGAAACGTATATCGAATCAAAGTGGAATTTAGATTCCGGTCTCTTTGAAAATGATATCGAAAAAGTCCAGATTTGATAGTCGGTTATTTAACTATCAAATATAAAATAAAATAAACAAATTTATTTCCATTAGATCTGCTAAGCCTTATTTAAATAATCTTTAAATATTTCAATACAAAATTAACTTTGCTTATATATTCATTTGAAAACATAATTATTAATTAAACAACAAGACTCTTATTATCAATCTTACATGATAATCCCACTTCCGAATATTCGTTTCATAACTGAAAACGATTTTCAACTTTAACACTTATTCTGAACACAAACTAATACAATCTATCAAATAATAGTGTCAGCGACCAAGTTGGGGTATTTTAATTACCTCTCAGACCTTGAATCGAAATCATCCTTATCGCTAAGATTCGTAGAGGTTCGTACCAAAAGCCAGCATTTGTAAATCCTATTAATTTACAAATCTTAAACCATTTCAAACAACGTTGTTGTTTTGAACCATTCATCAATTTAACTTGATATTTAATCATGGAGGATTAAATGTAAATGATCGGCTTGATTTCCTTTTCCTTTAAAACTAAATTTTCTTCTTTACCTACTTAATTAAAAGATTAATTAAGTTTAAAACATTCTCCAGGGGTAATTTATCCAAATTTAAAATGCTATTTAATTACACTATTATCTTACCAAAATCCGTTAGTTAGAAACTAATTAACTTCTCGCAATTTATTTAACAAAATGAATAGTTAAAACGATTACAATTAATCTTTCGTTTCTAAATTAATATTAGTCCATTTAATTATTTCTAAAAACAATTTATATTTAATATTAAAAATGTAAGTTTATTTCTGAGTTACTTCACAGAAATTATCACTTAGCAGTTCCAAGGTTATTTAGCAGTTCTTTGACATTCAAGTCGTTATCCAAATTTACATAAACAGCCATTGAATACAATTCAATATTATCAATTTATAATCTCAACCATGTATATTACTAATAAAATATATCAAGTAGTATAATAGCAGAACGGTGTTAATTTTTGCTGATAGGGTGTCCCAACAATTCAGTCAAATTCCAATATATAGTGGGACGGTGTTTATTTCCACTGACAGATATCAACACAATATATAATTACGGTTAACATGATTAAACAAAACTCAATTAATTAAGTAAGTAAATTAACAATCAATTCAGAATCACTTAATTAACAGATTTCTACAGGTCAATTATGAATAGTTGGGGATTAATTTAGCTCACTGACTGAATTTATGCTTTATTATAACGTAATTATTTATAGAAATCAATCCAATTTAAATTTGATTCTTATTGATCTTATAACTACATAGAGTTGCATAATCAAAAAATACTAGCAAATTCCTGGATTTGACTTACTTGATCCATACGTGTTTAGATCAATACAATCATCTATCTGTATAAATATATTCTATTTCCATCTATATTTAATTTGGCAAAACTCAACCCAAATTTCCCTAAGTCAACATATACCACCGTATATATATTAACCCGTATGTTATACTTAAATTTCACCTAAGTTTAAATTCCCTCTTCTTCTTCATTTTTTTTACACGGGCCGAGCCCAGGCCCAAACTTATCCGCAATGAAACACGCCTGCACCAAAAAGGCACGCGACACCTCCTCTTTCCCCATCCGTTCTTGTCTTTGTCCCACTTTCTGTTCTTTCACTTTACATTTTATGTTTTTTTAATCTTTTGGTTTCTCTTTTTTTTTAATGTTTTATAATACTTTTTATAGCCACACGCAATCATTTTGTTGTACCGAAATTTTCCAAACAAAGAGCCCATTACAATATATTATTCTAAATCCTTAACTCAGTCCAAACTAAAGTAAAGGTGTGCTTAAGGTACTCGTATTTGTTGTGAGCTAACAATAAACTAAATTATAATTTGATTTACTTCCCCGTCAGCCCACGTTGTCCACCTCAGCCATATTCATTTGATTACTTATTACAATTCCATTTTTGTATATAAACTTTTCCACCGACTATTTCATTCAGCACTATTTCATCACACTTTTTGTTTGTAGAAACTGAATTCAGATGATATGTTTTCTACCATCTTCTATTTTTAGCGCCGACTGACATCTTTAATTAGATGTTTTCGCATTCATTGGAAGATATATAATGTTGGATCATGCTCCCTTCTCCATAAATGTGACTAAAATTCCAGATTTATATCACTTAGTGTGTGTCTTTATATTGATGAACTAGTGAAAATTTGTAAATAGTATTGCTGTGTTTACATTGTCCCCCTAACATAAATCGTTCAGCACAACAATGATATATATATGTAACTCGTTGGTCGAGTTCATATAAATGAGTTGATATATTATAGTTTCTTAAACCTTTTTTTCCTTTTAATAGCACGTACTGTTTATCCATTTCACTGAAACAAGAACTAGAAGTCATCTGCAGTTTATGAAGAGATGGATCAATCATGATGCATTGCAAACATACATTCTTTTCTTTCCCTTTTCTTGCTATGTTTGTTTTCCTCTGTTTGTGCTGTTAAACAGTGCACAGTGCATGGTGCACATGTGCACATGCACAACAAAGCATTCCACTGTCTTGCTGCCTCCACACCAATACGACCCTCCACGTCCTAATTGGATGAACTCGATTCCCTCAACAGTGCACATGAACCAATTAAAACCCTACCCCAAAAGCTTACCCAAAACCTAAAATTACTTCGCTCCATCTCCACCGACCTCCGGAGTTCGCCAAACTCCATCCATGGCCTTACCTAACTCTCATGAGCCTCCCACAAAAGCAGTTCCGAATATCATCTTCCCAAATTCACGGTTTTAATTTATTTAACCCAAAATAAAAACTTATCATAACTCTCATTATCATGTATTTAAAGTCATGTTTTTTATTTTAAAAATCGTGATTTGCATGTATGAATCCGTTTATCAGCCTGAAACCACAGATTATAATGTTTGGAAATTTGATATTTAAATCCTCTTTTGTGTATTATACATACCTACATACATGGCTATATATATTCTGATTAGCAGTAAAACTATTTTTAAAATGAATTTCAAAGGATTTTGAACAGTATTGTAGTTGATACCATTTGAAAAAAAATCAGTCGGATCTTAAGATACTGATTTTACGGAAGGATGGAGTCATATTGGTATAACAGAGCGATGTTTCCTTTCCTAGGCAATGCTTTATAATCATCAAGCAAACCAAGATCTATTTACCTTGGTTTTGTTGAAACAAACGACAAGTTTTAGTGGCATAATTTCAGAAGAATATGGGCATAGATATACATAATTAGCAGAAGAAGTTTATACTGTACAAACACTAAAGATTCATACATGATATATATTTCACCCATAAGTAAAGGCATATATCTAATAGGATAAGAAGATAAACAACATGGATATATTTAGGTACAGAAGCAGAAGTGGGGTTTACTCACATTCAATTACTCTACTCTTTCCAGGTTTCAAACCTTGTCGCCATTTCAGTTTTAGTTTTTGTTCGAATGCTTATGGTGAATGTAGTGGCTAGTGTTGTGTATTTATAGTGAAATAAATGATTAAAAAAATGGGGAGCACATGGGTATATGGGAACGTGAAATGCCATGGTGATGGAAATGACATAGTTGTTCCTAGCTTTGGAAAGAATGCATTGTGCTTGTTGATTGAGATGGAGAGTATAGCTTAGGGTATAGCTAAGCATTGTTTTGGAAAGAGCAGCTATGTAGTAGCAGGTTCATACTTCAATTGAAACAACCATTTCATGACAGCCTTATGTATTAACCACATAAAACCACAAACTAGGCTCTTAAGTATTTAGGCCATGTTCTTAGCTGTGTCCATATTTCAATTGAAATGACAAATGCATGACACGGGATGATGTACATATATGCATAGGTATAGTGATTGCCAGGTCCTTATCTATGTGCTGTTCTGTTATGAAGTACCAATGTATACAAGCATTGCATGTGCTATGTATGTGTAGTGAAAAGATGGGCTATATTCTATACATCAAATGCAGGTCAAAATCCTAGAATGAAGTACATATGCTTGCATAGGTATGTGAAAAAGGGAAATTATATGGTAGCTGCAGCGATTGTGATTGAAATGAGGTGTTAAAATCTTATGTATACGAGCTACAGCTAATGTCCTTAGGTAAAAAGAAAACTTAGTTACCAAAAAAAATTAACTATTAAATGCATATGTAATTAAACAAATGAATGTCACACTCATGACACAAAACCAATTTTCTTCATTTATTTGTTTTAATTGTAAGTGCACAAACGTGTTACATTATTTGTAAATGAATCATTCCTTGGCTGTGAGAAATCTATATATGTCACTAAAGTTATTTACATCAAATTTGACTTAAGTGCTGATTAGTTTTAATTTACATGGGTTTGAAACTATTATAAAAATACAAAACAAAACAAGAAAACATTTCCCGCTTGTTTTACATTGGTAAAAATATTTTTAAACCTTTTAAATATATTATTCCTGAAACTTTCCCCATGTATACTATTCAGAATTTATTATTATTCTAACTAAATTACTGAATAAACCATTAATCAAATGTATTACAAACTCAATCAAAAACCGGGACGTTACAGATCGGTACCTGTCCATCAGCTATGGACCAGTACCGGTCCATCACTGAGGCAAAATTTGGCAAAGTTTTGGATAGGTGCACTACCCTCCTTGAGTACTTCCCTCTGGTCCAATTTCGAAGCAAAACTCCTTCCCGATAATTTTTCCCACCAGTTCATTAACGAGAACTCAAGCGACCAAACTTTGACCCATCCAAATCATACCAAAATTTGCACATGACCTACTTTCCTCCCATGAAGCCATGCCTCACATTTCAAGTCACCCCACCCAATCATCATAAATCGGCACCGGTCCATAGGGCATGGATCGGTACCAGTCCATCCACTTATTATGTTTTGCGGTGAAATTTTCTAGGCATCATTCTGACACCCTCCAGAGCTCCTCCACCAAGTTTCATTTGAATTCGATCATCCAAACCTTTGATTTTCTCTGTCTATCAATTCTAATATATAACATACTATTCTAAATGATCAAATCAATCAAAACCATATAATTCAATTAATCAAACAACAATTCATCCAATTTCTGTCATGATTAATCATACACACATGAATATACATGAAATATATCATAATAACCATGGATTTAACTTAATTTGGATTTAAACATATATTAAAACGGATTAATCTAACATATTACCGATTCATATGATCAATTCAGATTATCCTTGGGTTTTTAGTACTGAAATTAACATAGGCAATTAGATTTTGGATGATATTAACATGCATGGTGTGAAATAATCCTTAATTAACCCATATTATTCAAAATATATGTGTGACAGATATCTATCGCTCATAAAAACCTAGATCCGATGATTTAAGGATGAGATATAACGAATAAAATCCTTGATTTGACGCAAAATAGCAAGATCCGATCTTCTTGGATGTAGATTTTGCCTTGGGATATGATTTAGAATGAATAGATGAACATAGGGTTTGGGTTGAATCCGAGGAATCACGGACACCAACCTAATGTTTGAATGAGAAGAGAAACCTTAATTCTCTCCCTAAACCGCCTTATTTATAACTGCAGGTCATTATCCTTGTGGGCTTGCTAATCGGCCCATCAGGAGCTAATTAATATGCCCAACAGAAACTGAAAGCGTGCCATGCATAACAACATTCTTTCCATTTTCCGCAACAGTCGGAGTCCTCGAGGAAGATGGCACAACATCCAAAGCATGAACTTTCATAACCTACTTATCCTTCGATGATTCTACATAGTTCTTTCTCAAGTCCCCAGGCTTATCGTAGTTATAACACTTCGTTTATGCCTCCAGAACCTTACAATCCTCGGAATAATAACCCTTCTCTTGAAAGTTAAAGCATGTAACCTCACCCTTACATTTCTTCTGGCCATTTTCCCTTGCTTTTGTCATTTCCTCTTTCCATTGCATTTTTTCTTATTCCCGCCGCCATGGTGCGGCTTCGACTCTTCCTTATTCTCAACAACAGCCTCTTCCTTATTCGGGAACAAACTCCCCTTTCTTAAAGCCATATCGGCTAACTTCTCGTATGAATCCTCAATATGATCCACCAGCTGCTTCATTGGACACTTGTCCAGACCCATAGTAAACTTCCCATTCTTTTGATATGAAGTCTTAATATATGAACGAGCGTACTTCCAAAAGGCTTTGAACTCTGTTACATACTCAACAATAGGCCTTCCGCCATACTTAAACTCAACATATATCTTAAAGAGAATCATCTTCTGGACCATAAAATAAACTTCTCCTCAAACATAGTTCTGAGCTGGTACCATGTAATTTAATCCTTTGGAGGTTCGAGAGTAATATAATTCCACCAATCTATTGCTTCCCCTTGAAGCAGCCTTGATGCGAGCTTCCTCTTTGGTGCATCATCGACCCCTTAGTCCCCGAAGATGCAAGCATAAGTATCCAACCAATTCTGAATCTCAATAGTAGGTTCTATACCAACAAATGGCTTGTTACCCAAAGAAGTATAATCCTTACACAGCTTGGCAAAATCAACAACCCTAGGTTCCTACACAGGAACACCACCCTCTGTTGACCCCTTTGAATGGAATCCTTCTCATGATTTCTTCCATCATGGCCTCGAACATAGCAGGATAATCGGATGTAGTAGCTGTTGTTCCTGACTGACTACCCTCGCCTACCACTCCAGTAGTAGGCTCATCCCTAGCAGTGTGTCTCGAAGTTCAACAACTCATTCTTACTTTGAAACAAGGATGATTAGTCCACGTCCAAGAAAGGCCACAATGGTGCTAAAGTGCTTATAAACCAACTATACTAGATACTATAATATAGTAATCATCCATTAGAAATTTTAAGTACATCGCTTGTACTCTTTTACGCTCGCAAACTTTTTATGTAAAATCGATTAACTGTTTAAAAAAAAATGTAAAATCGATTAACCAAAGCATAATACCAAATATGGTGACGGTTCCATAACTTATACACTAATGTAACGTGTTAGGCCAATATGGTATGATTATCAATGATAATAGTCTCAAAAAGGAACCTGTCATATAGCTCACAACGCATGGATAATATATAATAGTAAAATATACAACAGGACACGATAGTGAAGCGTAACAAAGCAAAAGATTGCACCTCCATAAAACCACCGAATCTCAAGTACATATGAATATCTAAATACAATATGCCTCACTTCATCCCTCATAGAATCTCAACAAAGTACCGGAATTGTAATACAACATAAGAAAATAATACGCTGGCGTCCTTCTCGTCACCATACAACACCAACGCAACTAAACGTGTAACCTGCTATTCAATTACTCATCGGCATCATCAATGAGCAGTCTAAGGTAATAAGAGGAAACATACAACCTTGAGCCAGACAACAGTCTTAGTGAGCGATAAAATAACTATTAACAATTTTGTAGGATAATACGGTAATAGACAGCTCAAGTCTCACCCGAGCCATCCCAACAACCACAGAGTTAGCACATAATAGTCTCATTATAATTTGCTACAAATACATAGAATAGACATGAGTCAGAATATGATTCCCAATCCCCGCATCTCTTCAATATCGTATGGTGATTGCCTACCCAAAGAGAAATAGAAGTGAACATATACAAGCAACCATAACATCAATAACAAGCAATAATCTAGCTATCACTGACTACAGCCTTGAATGCATCGATATCAAATGATTGGTCATTGTCATTCGTCAAAGGCTAATGAAAACCCTGGTTCTAGTCAGACTGTCGTACTTCCCGCGTACAATTTCCTTCTCGAGACAACTAGATCACTCCCCAAGAGATCCAAGGTACTTGATCTCTAAGATCTAGATAAACGTCCCCACGATACCCCTGTTTTGAGTCTGCAAGAACCTTTGACAATCGACGAATTCTTCGCGCTTCTAATTCCACAAGCCATCCTCAACGACTCCATTCTTTATTTTGAGTCCCACTTGAATAAGTCTTATCTCACATACTCGAGTCCCACCCGAGTCAATCCATCTTACGAGTTCAAGTCTCACTCAAGTCGATACATTGTCTCACTGCATCGTCCCACGACCAGCAATGCATTAATTCAACTTTGACTACTCCTGTCTCGAGTTCACGATCGAAGAAACAACGCCTTGTTGATAACCACTTCCATCACATAGAATCTATTCATAATATAACTCCATTAACAAGCTCCACAATGCCAATGCTCTACATACTTGAAGCCTAGAGATCCCTATCGATCATCCCTGATGGATCGGCACCGGTCCATCAATTATTGACCGGTACCTATCCATCCACTTAGTCGAAATTTGGCAATTTGTTGGATCGGTCCACACAACTCTTTGAGTCATTCCCTCCAGTCCAATTTCGAAGAAAAACTCCTTCCCGATAATTTTTCCTAATAGTCCATCAGCGAGAACTCGAGAGACCAAACTTGGACCCATCCAAATCTTACCAAAATTTGCACATGACCTGCTTTCAACCCCATGAAGCCACGTCTTAAATATTAAGTTTCACCAACCAATCATCTTTGATTGGAACCGGTTCATAGGGTATGGAACGGTACCGGTCCATCCACTTAGCATATTTAGCGATGAAATATTCTGGGCATCATCTTGACATCCTCCAGAGCTCCTCCGCCAAGTTTCATTTGAGCCTGATCATTTGAACCTCGAATTGCTTTGTTTATCAATTCTAAGCCTAAGAAGCACAATTCTAAACAACCAAATGAATCAAAATCATATAATTTAACTAATCAGACATCAATTCGTCCAATTGCAATCATGATTGGTCATATAAACATGAACATACATGAAATATATCATAAAAATCGTGAATCTAACATAATTAGGATTTAAACATACTTAAACATGATTAATCTAACATCTAACCAATCATTATGAACAATTCAGATTATCCTAGGGTTTTTAGTATTGAAATTAACATAGACGATCGGATTTTAGGTGATATTAACATGCACGGTGTAAAATAATCTTAAATTAACCCATATTACCCATAATATCCATGTGAGAGAAATCTATCACTTTCGAAAACCTAGATCCAATGATTTAAGGATAAAATCAATTCTGGACAGCGAAGAGATAACGTAGAATATCCTTGATTTGATGCAAAATAGCAAGATCGGATCTTCTCGGATATAGACTTTGCATTGGGATATAAATTAGAATGAATTGATAAAGAGATTAGGGTTTTGGTTGGATCAGGAGAATCACAAACACCAACCTAATCTTTGAATGAGAAGAGAAACCTTAATTCTCTCCTCAGACCCCCTTATTTATAACCATAGGTCAGTAGCCTAATGGGCTTGCTAATCAACCCATTAGTAGCTAATTAATCCACTTAGCAGAAACAGAAACTTAGAACAACGATTCCTCCCAAACAACACATTCAAATTTTTAATGTGAGCACTCTACAGAATCGCCAACCACCATTCTGATCCAAGGAGATCGTTTCAGCACCTGATTCGGCCTCCATCAAAGGTTATAGCTAAAACAAAAAGTCATAGGGCAAAATGATCACAATTAAGTTTGGTAAAAATCGTGGACATATTTCACATCCTCATGAACAACATATTCAAATATGAGAACGATATGACCACTAGGGAATTAAATGAAATTATCTTACGATCCTTCGATACATAAGATACAGGTCGGTACACGACCTAATCCATATATTTGTTTAATTATTTATTTATTTTCTTTTGATTTTTGTTTCTGCGATAACTCCTCCATACGAGCTCGAAATTTGACATGTTATACATGATGACCTAGAAAATCATAACAGCAGCAATGAAAATTTTTCAATAATTTAATATGGTTATTTATAAAAAAACATTTTTAGCTTCTATTGTATGTTTCAAAATTATACTCATAACTTGTATATTTTATAAATTTTCCACATTAGCTTTGATTTTTACATACTTTATTTTAAATAAATCAGAAAATTGTTATGGACATAATAGTGCAACTTCTACAACAAAATTATAATAATTTTTCCAAATTGTTATTTTATTAATTAATGGCTATCTTAAAATTTTGGGTTATTACATTCTCCCCTCCTAAAAGGATTTCATATCTGAAAACTCCAAGGTCAAAAGAATCACATACGTATTTCCATACAAATATCTACAGCTGTCTACTCGAATATCGTCTATTCTCATCCATTGTCCCTAAGTTTGCTAATGTTGTTTATGAAATTATGCAATAATTTAGTGTATATGTCCCTAACAAGTGCAAAAGATTAAATGGTCTACTAATTCAGTTGACCATTTTTTTGTGCAATTATGATCGTGTAATGTATCCCAATTATGCAAAAATTCTAATGATGACAGATAATTCTATATGCGTTCTTCAAACATCATTCATATGCAACAATCATTTGACGATCATCCATTATATCAACCATGGAAATAAAGTAAAAATGCACACAATTCATATACATATGTTGGTGTGCTAGCTAGTCGATCACTAATAGTGCCTAGTTTGTGTATATGCATCCACCCACATCCACTTGCAAATACTCATCCAGTTGTGTATATCATAGATGATATGTTCTGTCAACGTGTTTACAATGAATCCTACCATCCATAGGCTAAATCCTAAGTCCTACCATTCCCAAGGATATCTAGAAGAAAGTTCCAAATTAAAGGACAAAGTTAATGATAGAATGTCCAAAAGGAAATTTTCATCGAAAGAATATGGGCAAGAAACTTGTACTCTTTGAAGACACAAGTTGTTATAACTAGAAGTTCTCCATATGAGATGAAAGATTTTATATCCGATTTTATTAATGATTCATCATATGATCACTCACTAGTAAATTATATCTTTTCACCATACTACCAATCTGAATGATTTCACTTATAACGATTGGGTCATCCTAAAGAAATCCACTGGAGGGATCTACCGTCTTACCCATCCTAAATACTTTATGAAGAAACCTTTTGATTAGGTTATCCACTTATCTTCTAATTTTTCCATTTACTTTCTTTTTCGGTTTATGGTTAACTAGTTTAATACTACTAAGACATTGTAACAACATGGTTTTAAGATCCTAAAGACTACTTTACCTTCCAAGTAGAGTCAATTTTATCATATCCATATTCCAATTTTAAGTATTTACTCTTTTCGATCCTGTATTCCTCTATTTATTCCACTTATATTGTCCAACCCTATAAGGACGCACTTCTTTTTAAGCTTTCTCTCTCTATATATATATATACACACACACACACATATCAAAACTTAAATTTTATCTAATCAAATCTCATTTGAAAAAGCTTAATTATTATTCATAGAGTTGCAAATCAATTTCTTTTCAAAATTTGTATATGGTTATTCCCGTGAAATTCCCTTAAATACAAATTTCAAAACAAAACGTACTTGCTCTAATAAATATCTGTTTCTGAAACCATATATATGTATGGGGTTTGGACACAAAGTGCACCTACAAATTTCCTTTTTCCTAAAAATACCGTTTTCTAAATTCTTTTCTTGAAACACAATTATTCACCCTATCATTAGTCCATTTGAAATTTTCGTATCCTTTTTATATAAACATTTAATCGTTTGCCTACTAGATAAACTTATTTTTTCTTCTTTCTGATGGTCATATAAAGATCTATTCAACCAACATGATTCTTATAATTTGGCGTCAACCTATCCTTATAAGTTATTTTTCTTCAAACGGAATTTCAGGGATCCTTATCTCATGCCCAAATGATGTAATCGTGATGAACAACCAAACTTTCTATCATTGAATTATAACAAACAGTGAAATTCATCTTCATATCCTGTCAAAACTTCAAGAAATACTTTCGAGTTAAATCTTTCATATTCTAATTGTTATGTTTAGACTTAGTCTTTGGTCTTCTTCATTCTTAGAGACCTTACCATAAAACGTTACATGGTATTCCCATAGAAGCTACATATGTTAACAATGTTTCCATTCCAAGAATTCTAATACCAAAATTCTATAATTAAACGTTACCAGTGTTCTGACTTTTACACAAAGCATAAGAAAACAAATATCAACTGAAAATGGAACATAATTAACCTTTATTGTCCTATGTTCCAATTTCTTGTAGGGAAAAATATCAACAATCAATGGCCATTGAAGTTTCAAACCTTCCCCGTAACGGGTAATTCCCCCATGACCTAAATGAAAAACTGATGGTATTTATTCCAAGGTAAATACCCTCATGGATCCTCTACTTATGTTACTAAGAAGAAAAAATACCAATGTATTATTCAGAACTTTGAAAAAAATAGCTTCTCAATTTTCATTCACGAAAGGTAAAATTTTCTCGGTGAGGTAAGTCAAGAAAATATGTATCTTGGAAAGTTATCAATAACTTTTCTATAATAATCCACTAATCTAAGAAAATTCCTTACCTTCCATAAGTGAGTCTTAGATAAATTGGTCTTAGATCCATGTGCTTATAAGGTACTAAATTCCTCATCTAAATACCAAACCTTTCCCTTGTTATCTTTGGTTAAACAACCATGTCATCTACATGAGCCCCAACCAACTTACCACAAAACCTCACCAACCATCATACCACACAAGTCAATAATTAGATTTACGCACAAGCTAGTCTAAAAGGTATCGCTACAAGAAGAACCGCATATAGCAGCGGAAAAATCTGCTTCTAATTTGTCGCTGTATTGGCCTTAGCGACGGATTTCCTGCATAACACTGTGGTCAGTAAAAACCATGACGGTAATTGTGTCAGAATTTGCGATGGAATTTATCATGAGTTTTCCGAAGTTTTACTAATTATATAATAAAAATAAAATTTTATTTATTAATTTAATTTTAATTTATGTACCGACCGTTTAGCGACAGATAATTAATTTACAATAATTTATCATTTATAAAAAATCATCGGTAAAGACTTGCTAATTAGCAAGGGATTAGCGACAAAATATTTTTAGATCAAACATTTTCGATAGGTACTCCGTCACTATTCCCTTTTTGTCACACCAATAAACATTCTTCCATGTTTCCTTCTTTCAGCTTTACCAACTACTATCGTTCAACTATCAACAGTAAAATAAATAGCATAACCAAAAAATAAAAATAAAGAATGCAGTTATGAGTACAATACACAAATTTATTACTATTTAACACAAAATAGTAAAATACAATATAAAACACACGTTTTTGGAATTTGGTAACATTGTACACAACCAAACACACTTCTCTTTACAGCTTGGATTGCTAGGATAAGCATATAACTTATCTCTTAGCTCAAAATTCAATATATGAATTACTCATTCCCTACCTAGCATTACTGCAAACCACTCTTTCCAGTCTGAGATCTTCTCTTTCCCATTTGCCACCTGTAATGTTAAGAAAATATCAAGATCTTCAAATTTTAGTTAGATTTATTACTTACTCTATAAATAGACAACCGTACAAACTAACGACTGATTTACACAGTGTATACATATATGTGTATTACCAGAGTACTAAACTTATAGATATACAGCTGAAACGTGAGATTGCTGCTTGTTCTATGTCTTGATATATCATAACGGTCCAAAATAATAAGAGGAGAAAATAATAGAAACATCAAACTATTAGTTTTTCTTTTGTTGAATCTGTAATCTGTATGTAGTTGTACTTAACCTGTACTCAGTTAGACGCCATAAAACTGATTTGCCTTTTCCAAAAGTTGTATTTATATTTGTGACACACAAATTTTTCACCTTTCAGATTGTTGAAATAGTAGATTGTGCATTTATTCTTCGTATAACCAAATAATATGGTATCTTAAGTCAGACATATTTCAACCCGTTGTATAATAGCACATCCTTACAAGTGGAAAAACAGTTCGAAGATCAAACATTGTATCACTACAAGAGAATACTGATTTTTGCGAAAAAAGATGATAATGAACTGTTTAGTTCTAGTTCAACTAGAAAAGATGATAGTAAAATTGTGAGAAGCAAAAGATGTGACTCCTTGATAACTGATAGAAAATAGGAAAAAAGAAAATAATGCAATGTGTTCAGCATGCATATGAATATGACCTCTGACTATCTACAACAATCAAGTTAACTAAGATAAATAAATATAAGTCTAACCTCTTTTGCTCAAAAAATCATGTCACTTGCTGGCATTTGCCAAGATGATGGAACATGAGGCTGCTGAATCATGACAGCAAAGATCAGATTTGGCATTTTAGCTAATTTAATCATGAAACAAAGTGAAAATATTTGGAAGCGCGATATGATTCAATATGCACCATACCCTTAGAATTAGGCATCATAAACCAACTTCCTTTCTTTCCAATTGCCAAAAGTAAACAAGCTGATTGCAGCTCCAACTGCTACAGTTTGAAAGATGGTATGAATTTGAATAATTCCAAAATAGAAATTGAATTTACCTCATTCATCAATTTCATAATGGCATCGTATATAGCAAAACCTTCAGACTCCATTCCAACCTGATATACAAAATATGAACCTTCATATCATTCAAATTCGTACAAGATACCTAGTTTAGGTATTATCATCCAACTAGAAAAATGACTAGATGATGGCATAGTGGGAACCTTCTTTTTCACTATAATTACCTGACAGAAGAACAACCATAAACCACGCAAAAACAAAATGCCCAAACCTGCTACAGCTTAAAACTTCAACTCGGCATAACTAAAAGCCACCATCCAAACACACCCGCAAACAAACAGACCACACCCATCATCAAAATACCATCAACTCAAGACGAAAAAACCTAGCATGATAACACCGAGGTAAAAACAACTGGATCAATACCTAACCAAAACTCCACACACATCGAGCTACACTCGTTCTAGAGCTACAACCAAAACTTGAAAAGATGACCTGTGAATCCAAGGACCAGAATAGTGAGTGGAGTGGCTTGATTTCGAGGAAAGAGGCAAAGTTTAAAGTGAAACAAAGGGGGAATAAACCTGGTGAAGTAGCGAGAAGCACTCTGCGAGACTCGCACTTGCTTTAGGAAGAGAGGAGGAGGTCAGATAGCATGGCATGGCAGGGAAAAGCAATCGAAAGAGAAAACGCCAAGAGGCAGAAGTCATAAAAGGGAAATTAGGGTTAGATTGTAGGAGGCAGCGGAAGGTGGAGAAATGAAATGAATGAAAACTAAAGATACGAGAAGGGCGATGTAAATGTTTCTGAACTGAGCGGAAAAAAAATTAGATTTTCGCCAAAATTTTCAAACTAGAAACAAAAATTTCCATACTTGAACTAGTTGAGTAGCGCATTTGCAAAAATAATATGTATTGTAACTAACGTGAAAGCTTTGTAAACATATGTTTATTGTCATTAATAATTATAATAATTATTTTCTATATATTAATTATTTAATAATAATAATTATTTTTAACAAGTATGTATTACATACTAAACATTATTAATAATAAATTAGTATCAATTGCAGAGGACTTAATTAAGAATTTAGTAATTACATTGGTTATGAACAAAGATTATTTTGCTAATTCTAAATAAGCAATGATTATAAGTTATTTATTATAAAAGTAAATTAATATTTATTATTACTTATAAATCATTAATTTGAACAAATTAATTATTAATTATTGAACATGTCAATAATTATTATATAAAAAATAACACTAAAGTATATCTTAGAAAAATAATACAAACATCTCTCGCAAATCTCTAGGAATTCTGCTGCAAAATGGCTTTGATAAATATTCGTCGATATTCTGCTTGGATTTTAGCAGAAAATAGTGGTAGAAATTTCTATCATTAATTTGACGCAATTTGCAACGGCTTAGTGAGAGATGACAGAAGACGACGGTAATAAATAAAAGAAAAAAGTTGAAAAAACAAAAAACTATCCCTTGTAGATCACAAGGAAATCCGTCGCAAATTAGCGGTGGGAATTTCCACTTCTAAATATATGACGCTAAATCAGTGTTTTCTTGTAGTGTATGGAAACTACTCTTAAAATGCATTGGAAGCTTTACGAATAACCCCATCTCTAATCCATCCTATGTGCTTTAATGCTATAGGTTTTGAATTGTCATATATATAAATCAGAAAATCAATCTTCCTTCTAGGAGGTAACCTTATAACCTCTTCCAATATTCCAAAAAATCTAACATAACGATGACTGGATTGAAATGCCTAGAGATGCACTAAAGAAAATAGAAAAATCATCATGACTGACCCATTGGGTCGCAAGAAATCTCAAAAGTTCGTCAACTGCATATGCTACCCCATCAACTCTTCTATTGCAATCAAAACAGCCCAGTATGTGGCTAACTAATCCATCCTTAAAATTTTCGGATCTCAAAAATATCATGTCATAAGCATCCCGGTCAAACTCTACTACCAATGTCAAAATATAAGATAACCAAATATAAGATAACCAAATATATAGCTAACCTAGCTAGACCATAAACTAATCCATACCCAGAAATGTCCCAAGCACCCTATATCTTGAATATTTGATTTCAAAATCCAGCTTATCATAAATAACCATGTTGGTCCTTCTACGAATTTGAGAAACTTCTACTGGGGCTAGAAACGAGCCTAAGTGCAAACAATCAACTAGTTCCACTAATGCACACTCACATTTACTATATCTTTAAAGGACAACTTCGTTAGGTCTACAATACAGATGCCCTACATGGCATGTCTTATATTAACATGGCTATGGCTCCATGCAGCCAACCTTAACTAGTGAATCATTGAAAATGGAATGGATTACTCATAAATCAGATAAAAAGACAAACTAAAAAGAACAAGAGATGGATAACACTTCTTTCACCAATCTTTTCTCATTTCTATTACTCGATCCTATTGATTAACACCTTCCCTATAACACTCTCGACATAGTGCCCATATCAATTATTTACTCTTTAAAGCTTATAATACCTTCTTGAATCCTTATGATAATACTTCTTAAGTCATAATACAATTCTTGGCCTCTAAGGTTGCCACATCCATAATTGGACTGACTCAATATATGTCAAGTAGCAAGTTTATCTCTAACTTTAGTTTCACAAAGCTCTCACAAAAAATGGATTGAACAAGTTTATCCACGAATCAAAACTCCAACCTATAAAGATAAAGGTCCTAATATATGTAGGTAAGCTTAGATAGGTTGTTCCATAAGTAACTCAATCAAGAAAGGAGAGAATGGGATAAGGAAAGAAGATGGACTTAAGGTTTTTTTTATATAAAACTTTTATTATGAAAAATACTTTTTGATTTGAAAATCTATTCATCTTTGGAAAATACTTTACATTAAAGAAAATTTTTAGGAATCATGTAACCTTAAGCTTTGATATCAAATAAAACACCTTGCATCCCTTAGTATTCCCAACTAAGGTCATACTAAGGAATGTAGAGCATGTAGGTACAAAGAAATTAATCATATATACCAACATTAACAAGACATAATACAAAAACAAGGAAACAATTAATATTCAATAACTTGTCATTATAAAACAATGCTTTATAAAAATAAGTTTTAATACAAAAATATATGTCTTACTTAATCTTAGTTCAAAATAGAGTATTAAATAAAACATTTCTTCTCTACAAATTCTGACCATGACAAATAAACAGTTGAAAAATGGAAGAAAATAAGACCTCTGCCATTAATCCTCCAAAGCTGCTAGTATTAGTCAGTCACAACCCTGTAAGCCTATAAGGGGAAAGAGGAAAAAAGAAACAGGAGTACATCAGACATAAAGTATGTTGAGCAGTACAATTATTTGCACGATTGGTAAATAAAGGGAAATAGACATGATAGTAGTTCTAGTGTTATATAGGGTAAGTGTTTGTGCACAACTACTAGGGTGAACATACTGGGATAATATATAAAGAAATGTACTGAACTTTACGAGTACAGTTTTATTCGATTGTTTATCTAATTCAACTTGTCACTTGATGTTTTCATTTTCTTAATTACTGAATTTAGTAAACGTAATAAGGATATATTGTAATACAACCCACCAATCAGCTACTAGTCTAGCATCTTACATGGTAGCTTATGTCACTATGAATTTCTGGATTTATCTGACCCTACCCATCAGTAAAGACATAACTAATCGTTGTTTGTCGTAGTAGTGATTTGTTTTCCCTTGTCAATACACATGCACGCTCATTGCACTACCGGAATGCACCATACACACGGCTCTATCTCTATTAACCCCTTATTTACCTCAATCAGCATAAGCATACCCAAGCTCCACCATCCATCGTTTTGTGAGACCATCAGTGATAAACTTGAAAGTGAATGCTATTGGCACAGGTCCTAGCAAACAAATATTCTAATCTACACTTCGTTTCAAATCCTCATTGATTCGAGCCTTATCCTTTAGTCGCTTATTTTCCCTAATCAGTCCCCATGCTGTCAAGATGGACCACAATAAAAAAATGCTTATCAACTAAGGTCGTTTATTTTACTAAATCTACCTATTAGTGCTGGAACGGGCCATAACCAGTTCATATATGTTAAATTTCATCTTAGTTTTTAGTTTATGTCAATAATAAGCATGTTCATTATTTTTTTCAACTGTAACCTTTGTTTTATAATTATGTTTGCAATTAGTCTAATCTACTAATTATGATTTCCATGAGTATCTGTATAGATTATAATAATATTACTTAGCAAATATGTTTACTCTTTTCCAATTACAACATGCATTATAGTTTAATAGCAAATCTTACTAAATTTTCCTGTTTCGGTCCAACCTTTTTAATAACAGTTTTATACTTTATATTCATTATTAATAAATTTAGCCTCAATTATTAAATCCACTTTTACACAATTTTGATTTACTTCTGTTTTTTCCATATGCGTAAAATAAAAGAATTATAATCAGTCGCATAAATCAGTCATTAATATGTTGTTATTTACAAAATCAGGAACATTTTGAACAAAATCAAAATAAACATAGAAACTATAAAATTATTATCAGGCGCAGAAAAGGTGGAGGAAGACTAAGAAGATATCTTGTGGTATCTAAATAAAATAGTAAGAAAAACTAAAAAAACTGTCGACATATCTTATAGAAAGAAACTTACAGAAAAAAAGTACTAGCTTACAGAAAATAAACAAAATTGTAAGAAAACTCTAAAGAAAAACAATAAAAACTCTACAACTATTTGGCAAGGCCGACCAGTTTTTATAGTGATCGGTAACACTCTTTTATTTATTGAAAAATAAAAGATACAAAGTGAATAGGCGATACGAAGTATACATATCAACTATTACTCTACAACTATTATAATGCCTATTTACTCTAAGTTATAAAAAATCTAAATAATTATAAACCCACCTTGGTAGTGTTCCTTCGTGACCACTTAGATCCCATCTCCAAAAAGGGCGCATATATATAATTTATTTTGTAAAATTTTCCTCCGAAAATTCAAGCTAGGTCTGTCTCAAAAAGAGAAAACACTAGAGGGGAAGAGACTGCGTAGTGATAAATGAGTGTAGTCTAGAGGTTTATTTGTACATTAGGCTAGGGTTCTTAAGTCTTTGGAATTATGGATTAAATCTTGGTTAGCCACGTCGCACGACCAATAGGAACAATCCACGTTAGCAAAAAAATTAAAACCAATAAAAAAGTTAAGCCAACTCAGCACAGAAATTCACGAAACACGTCATGGCCATCTACGTGTCTCCTAGGCATGACTTGCACCCATTTATTTGGTGGGTTGACCCCTTGATCGACCAAGTATGGGTTGAGTCGACCCAACCCATATTTTTTTAAGTTTCTTCAGATTTTTTCTCTCCATGATAACTCCTCCATACGAGCTCGAATAATCATAGGTTAAACATAATGACCCAGAAAATCATAACGGATGCAGCGTAAAAGGTTTCATAGTAAAATTTGGTCATTTGCGAAAATATTCTTTTTTGCTTCTTTTGTTTATTTCAGAATTATAGTTATAACTTGTCTTTTTATAACTTTTCCATATTAGCTCTAATTTTCACAAATTTTATATATAAACTGATCAAAAATTGCTACGGACATAACGAGGCAACTTCCACTGCTAAAGTTTAATAATTATACAAATTTAATATTTTATTAATTAATTCTTTGCTCTATTGTTGTATCTTAAAAATTCGGGTTGTTGCATTCTCCCCTCCTTGAAGGATTTCGTCTCTGAAATCTCCAAGTCAGAAGAATGATATATGTATTTTCATGTAAATATCTACAATCATGTACTCAAACATTTTCCATTCGCATCCATATCCTTATGTAATGCCCTGCCTCTATATTCATATTAGCCAAGGTCATTGCAAGTAATGATGCTAACTAACTCGAAGAATAAGGCTATGACCATTTGTATAATAGCTTTGAATGAGCGTTAAACATGTCGGATAATGTAGTCTTATTTTTTTTTATCTCATTAGGAAATCCAACACTTCTAATTCATGTTCAAACCAACTACACAGCGGCTATATATAATTCAGATCAATATAAAATACAAAACAGTATAATCAGAGTTAGACAAAATATTCACAATTCACATTACTAAGGCGAAAATAAATATAAATATAACATATAAGTGTGTACACAAAAATAGTGGTCATACTTGATCCATTTAACAACAAAAGAATAGGTACAAGGCTTCATAAAATAATATGTATACAAAGGAGTCTCATATACGAATAACCCAAAATATTAAAGTTTCAATGTAATTGCTAAGAGTCAAGAAGTGGTCCCTGCTAGAAGTCATGTGTAAGCACCTGTAATAACCGGTTTGACATGAGTATTATTTATAGGAAAATAAACAGTAAACAGATTAGTCTAGCTGTGCTTATCACAGTAAACTGGGATAGAAATAGAGATATAACGAGTAATGACATATACACAATAAAACACAATGTTCACATGTAATGTGAAATCCAAAGAATGTCCACATAATATCTCAAAGAAATCTCAATGCAACAAAAGAATGTCACATTCTTAATGATAAAGCTACTCACAAGAAATGATGTTCCCAATCGAATCAACTCGATATTGATAACACGATATCAAAACGCAAATACCCTCCTAGGCCAAAACGATATGAACATCCTCACATGAAGGGATTCTGAAAACTCCATAAACTGAAATTCCCCAAATAGTCGAAAGACTATCATGATGAACTGAAGTTCCATAAATAGTCCGAAGGCTCTCATGAATGAACTAAAGTTCCACAAATAGTTCAAAGACTCACAAGGATGAACCGAAGTTCCACAAATAGTCCGAAGACTCTCAAGATGAACCGAGGATCCACTAGAACCAAAGTTCCTTAAAATGATCTGAAGATCATTATACAAAATGAACTGAAGTTCCCCAAAGTAATCCGAAGATCCTCTAAAATGCATATAAATTCCACAACCCAAAGACGTCGGACAAAGCTAGTCTAAATCTCAAAAAGATCACAATTGATTAATAGTAGTGTAAATTACTCCAAGCTAGTAAATATGATGGTTAAGCTACCTGTCCCATAACTCCTTTCTCTACTCGAATTTTTACAAACAAGCCGTATATTCCACTAGAAACACGAAACGATCATTACCACAGTTTTCAATTGAACGAGTTCAAGAATTAAACCTCGAAGATCATGCAAGGGTTCATAGTCCTTGTTTTACTAAGGTGATTAAGCGGATTTCTCATACGAGTGAGAAAAATATTTATATAAATATATACTAGTAGATTAGAAGACTAATTATAAAATGACTTTGTACGAAAAGTAACATTAAAAACCACTTTAATAAAGATTTTGGTATCTACTAATAATATAAAACCCATTATAGTTTAAAGAGGCAATGATTGTAATACCAATCAATCTTAATATTCACGCTTTAATAATGTGAATAAAATCCCATGAATATTGATTATAAGTTCGTTCACCAAGAATCAATCGAAAGTCCATCTAACCAAGCTGTTAAAACACATGGATTAAAGCAATTGAAAAGTTATAGGAAAAGAGAAAACGGGCCGAAACTCGGCCAAGGATAAGCCTAGAACAACCTAAACTATCAACCATGGTCTCCATTAGTCAATAGAATGAAAAATAGAACAACGGCAATTTTCAGATGTCTGGACCCAATTTCAGATGTCTGACCTGGCTCAGATGTCTGAAGCTAGATTTCAGACATCGCAAATTGGCAATTGCATATTCTTGGGGACTAGTTCAAACATCTGAAATTTATTTCAGATGTTTGACTTACTATGAAGATGTTTTTCAAGGTGAAATTCATCACCTGATGGCTTTGGATCGATACGTGCTTGTTCTAGACTCTTGGATAGGTTAAAGGCATTATTTAATACACTAAAGCACGTGAAAAATGTCCATGCAAGGGTTTACACTTGAAATAATTGAAATGAGATCAAAACATCAAAAATTAAAAAGTTCACACGTAAACAATCCAACTCACACAATTCATATACAACATATATGTGCCAAGGGCACACTAGCCAAGCCTACAAGCTTGAGTAATAGATGTGAGTTTGCAAGAATTCACCTTTGGTCTTAATCAGGAAGAAGGGGGTGCAAAACTAAGCTAGATCACTCTCTCTTCCAATATAGCTTGCTAATCTTTAATCTAAACACGAATGCGCAAATTTCTTATAAGTTAGGCAATAGGAAATCTCAGATATTTAAAAGAAAGCAAGTAAGTGAAGCGGGAGAAGGAGTTGGAGA
Source organism: Allium sativum (assembly GCA_030737875.1). NCBI lineage: Eukaryota > Viridiplantae > Streptophyta > Magnoliopsida > Asparagales > Amaryllidaceae > Allium > Allium sativum. Next base: position 192,559,445 of record CM060910.1, on the reverse strand, counting down.
AGCTTACTTAAGTAGGCCTACCTCGAGAATGTATTAAGTGGCTGACCTACCATGTTTGGGTATTAAGTTATTAGGACTAATTCCAATTCCTAAGGTTCACTCCTTATCTTAGGAGTAGGACCAAAGTCATAGGACCCGCCCTTGTGAAGGTCTTAAATGGTCATTGGGTCCGTATTTATCTTAAAAAGGTACTGAATGGTCTTAATTATGCGATATATGTTTGAGTATGGTAGTTCTTCGAAAGCATTCGCTTCTTATCTAGGGGCTATGTGAGGGCATGCCTAGGGATGGGAATGTAAGAGCTATTAAGGAACCACCCAACTAAGGGAAGTATTAAGTGGCCTGGAGTTCACCGGTATAAACAATTAGATAGTGATGCATGGGTCCGTCAGGCGGGTCACAAATGACAAAGGGAGTCTACCAAAACCTGGTATTAAGTGTTGGATTACTATCCCTCGATTTACATTAAGAGTATATTTAACAACATTGATAATTATAAGACGAGGTCTTAAATGACCGGGTTTCGCCATAGGGTCTTAAATGATCAAAGGAATCCTCTCATAGAAAAATATACACATATAATTGCCTTAAGTGACCAATTGATAGTCCGGCTTGTAGGGTATTATGTGATTGTGAAGAATATCCCCTTAAGTAAATGAATAACATGTAGGCCTTAAGTGACTATAGGGTAGTCTGCCTCATTATTACATATGTTCGATTGTGTTTTAGATCTCGCATAAATAATTTAATGAATTCGTACTACCAGGTGTAGGAAATAGTTATTCCTTAATCTAATGTGATTTTCATTCACCAAAACTTATTGATTTGATCTCCCTCCTCATAATAATTAAACAGGTTAGTAGGTGGGAATGCTTGAGTGATGGAGTCATGGAGACAGGAGCTTGGCGAAGGAGATCCTACAGTTATTATTATTGAGAGTTTATTGTAATTCATTGGATAATATTATTATTAACAGTTAGAATTTGATGAAATTGACATTATGGTGGTTATAATTAATGGTACTTATATTTTCTATTATTAAATTTTATCCCATCCGCTTTAAGTTTCTGATTTCACTTTTAGTTGGCTTTATCTATGTAATCTTTATTGGAACCAACAATCCTTTAGAATGGCTCTAAGTTTCGATGGGCCATTTTTGGGTCGGAATTTAGGCCTATTCTGAGTCGGGTTGTTGCATGACCTGTTGAATTAGATAAACAATTGAATTAATCTATCCTCGTAAAGTTCAGCATATTTCTCTATATAATATCCCAGTATGTTCACCGTTGTAGTTGTGCATGAACACTTACCTTCCGTGACACTAGAATTTTTATCATATCCATTTTCCTTTATTTATCCATTGTGCTATTGATTATACTTCTCACCAAACTTTATGTTTGACCCACTCCTCATTCTTCCTTTTTCTTTCCCACGGTAGGCTTACAGGGTAGTGATTGATTAATACTAGTAGCCTTCGAGGATTAAAGCTAGAGATCTTATGTTCTTCTATTTTATGAAAGTTTATTTGTCATAGTCCAGATTTGTACTTGAGAGGAGAAATATTTCATTTAATACTCTGATTTGAACTGAGATTATGTAAGGCATATGTTTTTTATTGAAACATATTTTTATAAAGCATTGTTTTGTAATGATAAGTTATTGTATAATAAATGTTTCCGTTGTTTATATTATGTCTTTTAAATCTTAGTCTTTATGATTAATTTCTATGTACATATAACGCTCTACATTCCTCAGTATGACCTAAATTAGAAACACTAAGTCGTGTGGGGTATTCTATTTAGTATCAAAGCCTGAAGTTACAAGATTCTAAAAATTTGCTTTAGAGTAAAGTATTTTTTCAAAGAAAAATAGATTTTCAAATCAAAAAGTAGTTTTGAAAATGAAAGTTATACAAAATACCCTCAAATCCATCTTCTTTCCCTGTCCTATTCTCTCTTTTCTTCATTGAGTTAATTATAAAGCAACCTATCTAAGCTTATCTATATACATTAGGACCTTAGATATTTATAGGTTAGAGTTTTGATTCATGGATAAAAAAATTTAATACATTATTTGTGAAACTAGAGTTAGGAGATGAACTTGCTACTTGACGTATATTAAGTGATGCCAATTATGGATAAGGCAACATTCAAGGCCAAGGATTGCGAGATGACTTCAAAAGTATAATCGTAAGGATTCGAGAAGGTATTATCAGCTTTGAAATGGAAACTTTTAATGTGGGCACTACGCCAAGAGTGTTATGGGGAAGGTGTCGATCAAAAGAATCGAGTAATATAAATGAGTAAAGGTTGGTGATATAAGCGTTATCTATCTCTTGTTCTTTCTAGTTTACCTATTTTATCTGATTTAGAAGTAACCCATCCAATTTTCTTTGATTCAGTAGTTGAGGGTGACTACGTGGAATCATAGCCATATCGATATAAGACATGCCATGTAGGAAATTAGTATTATATGTCTAATGAAGTTGTCCTTCACAAATATAGTAAATCGCTAGTGTGCATTAGTGAAAGTAGTTAATTGTTTGCACTTAGGGTCATTTCTAGGCCCAATATTAATTTCTCAACCCATTAGGAGGACCGACATGGCTTTATGATAAGTACGGATTTAAAACTAGAGATTCTAGATATGGGAAATGCTTGGGTCATTTCTAGGTATTGGTTGGTTTTTGATCTAGGTAAGTTAGACATATAATTGGTTATCACGTACTTTGACATTATAGTAGAGTTTTCCTGGAATACTTATGTTCTGATATTTTTGGACATTCTGAGAATGGATTAGTTAGTCACATATTAGGCTATTTTGACAGCAAGAGGAGAGTGGATGGGCTAGGATACAAAGTTGTCAAACTCTTGAGATTTCCTTCGACCCAACGGTTGAGTCATGTTGGTTTTCCTATTTTCTTTAGTGCATCTCTATTCATTATTGATCCAATCCTCGTCAAGCTAGATTTTTTTGAATATTGGAAGAACTTAGAAGGTTATCTCCAAGAAGAGATTAATTTTCAGATTTATATTTATACTAATGCTAAACCTGTACCATTAAAGCACATAATTCTAGGAGAAAGATGAGAGTATAGTTTCATATATATGGCTGAATACTTTTCTAGATATGAAGTGATGCTTATAACATTACCAGGTGCAGGTTGGTTTGGAGTTTCGACATGTCAGCTACATGGTGAGTTACCTCATATATTGAGGGGAAGATGGTTACATGGGGATATGCATGGTAGACATACCCGTGGACAGACTTGAAGAAATGGCTAAAATGGATTATTTTACTCACTAAACCTATCTTTTGGTAGATTGAGTTTACTGCCTACGATAGGAGCATCCCGCATCTGTTTTAAGGAAATCATTGGATTTCAGCAAGATCATAAATATTTTAGGAAAACAAATTAAGGAACTTTTGAAAAAAAAGGGTAAGAATTCTTGAATGAGAGGCATCACTCGCCTTTGCTACAAAGAAAGATGGTTCTATTGGCTCTATAGTGATTATAAGTAAATTGTTTTGATAGAACCATTACTCTTCGCCTCACAGATGGTCTCTTTGATTATTAAGAGCGGGCTAGTTCTTCTTACAATAAGATTTCTTGGTCGATGATTTCCACCAAGTTTTAAGTAGTGAAAAGGATTAGATATGGGATTGTTCATAGAACATACGATGGATTTTAAGAGTAGTTGCCATACATTTTGGACTAGCTCGAGCCTACGTTTAATTATTGACTTATGCAGTATGATGGTTGGTGTGGTTTAGTTGTAATTTGGTAGTGGTCCGTGAAGATGACATGTTGGTCTAACCAAAGATAGCAAGGGATAAATTTGGTACTTAGATAAATAATTCACTACCTTTTAAGCATATGGACCCAAGACTAAGTTCTCTAAGAATCACTTTTGGAAGGTAAGGATTTTATTCGATTAGTGGATTCTTATGGAAAAGTTATTGATAGTTTTTCCAAGATATATATTTTCTTGACTTATGTCACCAAGAAAAGTTTACCTTTTGTAGATGCAAATTATGAATCTACTTTTTACATGGTTCTAATTAATACATTGTTATCAATTCTACTTAGTAACATTAGTAGAGGACCTACGAGGGTAGTTACCTTGAAATTACTACTATCGGTTTTTCAGTTAGGTCATGGGAGCATTACCTATTGTGAGGATGTTTTGAAACTTCAATAACCATAAATTGTTGATTTATTGTCCCGACAAGAAATTGGAACTTGAGACAATAAAGGTTAATTAAGTTTGAGTATCCGATGGTTTTTGGCATTTCTTATGCTCTGTGTAAAAGTAAGAACATAAGTAACGTTAAATTTTTGATCTTTTATTAACATTCTAAGGATGGAAGCATTGGATATGTATGTAGCTCTTATGGGATACCATTAATGTGTTATGGTAAGGTCTCTAAGGATGAAGAAGACCCAAGACTAAGAATAAACATACAATTAGAATCGTAAAATAATTAACTCAGAAGTATACCTTGAAGTTTTGATATGATATGAAGATAAATTCACCGTTAGTTACGATTCAAAGATCGAGAGTTTGTTGTTCATCAGGATTATGTCATTTGGGCATGAAACGAGGAACCTCTAAATTCCATTTGAAGAAAAATAACGTATAAGGATAGGCTAACGCCAAATTATAAGAATCAAGTTGATATAATAGAACTTTATTTGACCATCAAACTAAAGTAAGTAATAAGTAAATGTTCATATAAAAAGGATACAAAGATTTCAAACGGATTTATGACAGAGTGAATAATTGTGTTCCAAAAAAAAGAATTTGAAAAAGAGTATTTTAAGGAAAAAGGAAAATTGTCGGTACAATTTGAGTACAAACCCCATATATATGGTTTTAGAAACAGAAATTTAAAAAAGCTAGTATATTTTGTTATGAAATTCATATTTAAGGTAATTTCAAGAGAATACCTATATATATAAAAAAGAAATTGCCTTGTAACATATGAATATTAAGTCATTCGCCATTCATTACCCTTAGGGCGGTCAACCCCCTCTATAAAAGGGCAGCCGACCCCCCAGGTAGGCCCTCTTCTAGGGTCGAGTCAGGAATATGTTTTTCCTATGACGTTGTTTTGTATTAATTATATTATTAATGCTCCTTAATTCTTTCCATTTGTTGTTTATCCTTTTCCTCTTTGTGTGTGTGTGTGTGTATACACAAACAAAAATTAAAACCTTCAAGGAATATTCCATTGTGCCAATCAGCATTTAATTATATTCCAGATTTATATTTAATCAATTTGAATTTCAAACCTTGTGCATATATTTTATGTGTAACCTGTTTTATTAATAAGTCCTTTATACGGACTCCGTTTTCGACAAATAAAATATGAAAACAGATTAGAATTCTCTACGAATACAATGTTAATATTTTCATGGCCAATTCTCAATTATACAACATTCTTATGTTTAACCCATTAACATTTTAGAAATTTATTATTGTTTATTCAATTTAATTACATATATCTATTTAGGGTATATTTTATGGGGTTCTACAGGTCACTTGATTGTTTGCACTTTCTCAATTACTGAATGTAGTAAACATAATCAGGATATATTCCTAATACTACCCATCGATCGACAACTAGTCTTCCATCATACATGGTAGCTTATATCACTATGGATCTCGGGCTTTTCCGACCTGACCCATCAATAAAGACATAACTAATCATTATTGGTCACAATAGTGGTTTATTTTCCCTCATCAGTTCACATGAACGCCCATTGCACTGCTGAAACACACCATACAAAAATCCTTGTCTCTGTTGACATCTTATTTACCACCAATCATCATAAACATGTCCAACCTCCACCATCCATCGTTTCTGGGACCATCACTGCTAAACTTGAAAGAAAATCCTATCAGTATGAGTCCAAACAAAATGATATTCAAATTTGTGCTTATCCCAAATCTCTATTGATTTAGGCCTTATTCTTTGGTTTCTTATTTTCCTTAATCAGCCCTCGTGTTGTTGAAACGGACCACAAAAAAATATGCTTATTAACCAAGGTCACTTATTTTCCTAAATCATCCTATCACGACTGGAACGGACCATAACATGTTCATATATGTTAAATTTAACCTCAGTTTTAAGTTTATGTCAATAATAAGCATGTCCATTTTTTATTCAATTATAAACTTCGTGTTATAATTACACTTGTTAATCCAAACCGTCAGTTATGATTTCATACGAGTTTATATAATTTATCATAATATTACTTTGCAAATATGTTCATTCTTTTCTAATTACAACCTATGCTATAACTTAATAGCAAATCTTACTAGGCTTTCATATTTCAATCCAAATTCCTTTCTAATTATAGTTTTATACCTTATGTTCATTATCTGTAAATTTAGCCTCAACTTTTTAATACACTTTTGCACAATTTTGATTCACTTTCATTTTTCCTACATGTGCAAAATAAAAGAATTATAATCAATTGCATAAACAAGTCATTAACATGGTATTATTTACAGATTCAGGTGCGTTTTGAAGATAATCAAAATAAATATAGAAACTATAAAATTAGAGGCAGATGTAGAAATGGGGGAAGAAGACTAAGATGATATCTTACAGTATTTAAATATGAATTAAATAAAACTCTAAGAAAAGACTAAAAAAGTGTAGAAATATCCTATAGAAAGATTAAACTTTCTTACGGAAAACAAATAAAAATTGTAAAAAAATGAAAAAAAAAACTACGAAAACTTTACAACTACTATAAGGCATGTTTACTCTAAATTATCAAAAATTCAAATAATTACAAAAATCACTATGGTCAAAACATTGCTCCGTAGCCTATGTTGATCACATCTCCAAAAAGGACGTATATATATACATATAGGAACATATAAATATAAATATAAATATATTAAAAGCCTTTTTCCTTCAAAATTTAGGCCAGGTCATCTCATTAAGAGAGAACACAAGCGAGGAAGAGATTGCATTATAAGAAATGAGTATGGTCTAAAGGTTTATTTATAGGTTAGGTTAGGGAAATAAGGCCATTGGATGTATGAATTAAATCTAGGACAGGCACGTCATGCAACCAATAGGAAAAATTCTCTTTAACAAAAGTTTTAAAACCAACAGATAAAATTAAGCCAATTCAGGATGTAAATTCATGAAACACATCTCGACCACCTATACATCTCATGGGAGCGACTTGCACCCATTAATTTGGGTGGGTCGATCCATCCAACTCGTGGGTCAACCCCTGGGTCGATCTTGATATGGGTTGGGTTGACCCAAACTATATATATATAATTTCTTCTAATTCCTGTTTCTGCGATAGCTCCTCCACACGAACTCAGATTTTGACAAGTTGTACATGAAAATGACCCAAAAAATCATAAAGGATGTAATGAAAAGGTTTCATAGTAAAATTTGGTGATCTACAAAAAATTTCTTTTTACCTTCTTTTGTTTATTTCAGAATTATACTTATAAGTTGTCGAATTTACAATATTTCCATATTAGCTCTGATTTTTACGAACCTTATATGTAAATCGATCAGAAAATTGCCATGGAAATAGTGTTGCAAGTTCCTAGCTAAATTCTGTTAATTTTGCCAACTTATTTTTTTCAGTTAATTCTTTAATTAATTATTATGTCTTAAAAATTCAGGTTGTTACGGTCCCTAAATATTATTGAGGTTTGTGCGATTTTTTATTCTAGATTTGTAGAATCGGGTGTAACTGTAAGATTTGCTTAAATTACCCTCATTATTGCCCTCATTATTGTGTAAATCTATTTGAGTTTTGGATTATTAATGGTTTTTCTTGAAATTTGTAAATTAGTCCTATTTGTTGTAATATGCAAAAGAATTAAGGGTGAATATGAGGCCTCACATCCTTTTCGAGGTCTATCCTAAATGATATTTCTTGGTGGGGTGCACCAGTAGTGTTTGCCACAAAGTATGATGGATCATTGAGATTATGTGTGGATTATTAGGAGCTTAACATGCTGATAAAGAAGAATAAATATCCCTTACCGATGATTGATGACTTGTTTGACCGTTTCAGCCGAGTTGTTACATTTGGTATCAGAGCATGACGATATAGAGAGATTGTTTACATTTTATTGTACATCTTAATGAATAGAAATAAAAGTTGTCTCTCTAATATCTTATGTTCTCTCTAATGGCTTCTCCTCTTTTATTTATTCTCTTTTATTTTATAACAAATTATTAGCACGAGATACTACTAGAGCAATTTTTTTAAATCTTCTAGATTTACATTTATGGATTTGTCAGGTAATTAATTTTTACTTGAGGATTCTTAATTCCTAGATTTCTAGATTTGTTCTACAATTATTTTCTATTTGAGAATCCTTGATTAATGGATCTATGAATTTGTTATATCTTTTGTTTTTCTAAATCTGATTCAAACTTCTAGATCTATTTTTCTTTTTTGAAGATGTAACGACGCGATTTTTGACCCTTCGAAAACCGTGTCATTTTTGAAAGAAATTAGAAGATGAGATAGAAAAGATAGAACTAATAGAATAGAAGAATAAGGAGTTATCAGAAATCTCACAGCGGAATTTAAAAATACAAATACATTACATCATAGGGTCTGATACATCATAATACATCAACAACTTACATCATCATAGTACATTCACATAATAATACATCATGATATGGAAATACAAATCTAACTGGATACATAGGTGTAGTAAACTACTAGACTTGTGCGGCAACTTGAACTTCGTAAGGTTCCATTTGCCAACCTGAATTACTTGCCTACTCATAATAAATATTATGAGTACCCAAGAGTTTAGGGAAAACACAGAAAATAAACTCCGGGTCAGTCAGGGGACTGGTGTGAGTAAACACAGTTAAATAGATGTAAATAGGGAAATAAGGAATAAGGTGTTCCGTTATTAATAGATTCAATTAATTTAGGAATCTTAAGCCCAATCCATAACTAATATATGGAAAACGACCCTTGTATTTTAAATATCAAAACGTTTGATATTTATGATAGTATTTATCAAATAAATAATCATCTAGTGAATCGCTTGCATCTCACGTTCACGTACATAGAATAAAATCTAAAACCATCGAGCGCTTATTGGAATTTGGTTTCTAACTGACAGGGTATGGGAGCACCCACCGATCATGGTACTCTAGAGAAGATACACTGGGGTTCAACAAGAACATCCTGCAAAACTGGCCACACATGACCGTCCACTCATTTAGCTTGAGTGTAACGAATATATTACCACCTCCACAGTTGGGAATGACCCACCGATTACCGAAGGTAACAGCAGTGAAAATAGATTAAGAAACAAAAAGAAATACTCTAGATGGTGATAATATACCCTGCTTGGGTATGACCCAACTAGCCATGCTGCCTAGCCCAACTATTGTCTTTCTAGGTTTGTGAGGTTTTAAGTCACGTTACCTTTTTGACGGGTTATTCTTCAATGCCTTTGAATATCACACCATCCTATCTGACAGATCACTCATTTGTTTCCACAAACATATTCTGGTTATAAGGCTAACGAAACGAATCTCTCCGCCACCAACATAATACACTTATGTAAAGTCGATGTGAAAAATCTGATTGATATACGTTGTCAGACATCCGACTGTTCGGATATGTTCTGGGATTTAACAGACCGTAGATACTATTTTGAAATAGTCCTTGCATTCTTCATCTTTATCGATTCCCGGTATATGTCGTAAAGTTCGAGTCGAAGTGGAAAGTAAATTCCGGACTCTTCGAAACGATGTACGAATTTTCTTTTATAGTCAATAATTTATTATCAGCTTACTGTCTTTAATTCAGTTGCACATCCTATATTTATAATTAGATATACAGTATATAAAATTTCTCTGTTTCATATCTGGATATTTTAAATATCATTTACAAATGTATAGTTAAAGTGTGTGCGACGCACACAAGATGTTATACAGTTTTTATCAATATTTGGCAGTGTCTAGAAAAAGCCTGTGCTTCGCACACGGTATTTTGTCATGTTGAACATTGATGTTTAGATGATGTTTCACTGCTAAAGTTCTGTTGGAAATCATTTATTTCCATCATATTTTACTTAAATAAATTGTTTACTAATTTATTTAAATTAAATTATCTTTAAAACTTAAGTTTCCATCTCGATGAACTTCATCGGACAACATCGATTCTCTGACCTCACTGTCATCTTTACTGTTCCACTTGCCTAAGCTAAATTAAATAAAAACTCTATTTTTATTTAATTAATTAATTGCTGATTAATTATATTTTATTTATTTATTTAATTAAATTCGATTAAATTAAATTCTTGCATTTAAAAATTGTTTCTCTCTTACAATTGCCAAGTCGGATCTGGCATCTCCAAATCAAATGACCACCAAGGGGTGATCACTCACTTTCACTTGGTATCCCCACCGGATCAACCATGCCAGAAAGCCTTTCCTCGACCCTTGCCTTGCCGCTCCGATCAGCTCGAAAACACTAGTGAATCCACTCGAAAATCTTGTGCCAACCTCCTCTTTTCCTTCTCTGGCCTCGCCTGTACAACGTGCACTGGTGTGCACGTGCACACCTCCACCCGACATCGTGGCGCCTTCGAACCACCACCCACAAGTTCCCTTGTCACCACCGATCATCTATGACCAGTCACCACCACCTCCAGTCACCTCCCTCTCCAAATCATTCTTCCACGTTTTGAAACCGAAAGCTGCTCCTCAATACCCCTACCTACATCGACCTCGTCCGACACCCTCCGACCACCTGGAGACCTCGCACCGCCGCCGATAGCTGCCCCAACTTCCGACGCCTCTCCTCCCCAAGTTCTGGCCCACTCGATCCATCGTGGACCCCACACGACCTCTGGAAATGCTCGAACCCATTTCGCTTCTTAGAACATAAATCGAGCTCGTTAGCTCAATCCACTTGCTGGAAAAATTATCTGATATTTTTCCCATGATCCCCGAAGTCTCACCCTCCTCCACGCTCCACGCCTTGGCGTTCAACTACGTTGATCATCGGATTTTGGCGACAATGCCATTTCTATCCATCTCGACTTATCTACCCAATCTCAACGTTTAAAATCTTGAAAACACTTTTAAAAATCATCGTTTGGCCTGTCGATTACATTCATAAACCTGTTTTTCGATTCTGTGATGTTCGAAAATTTAAGTGTTGAGTTTGAGACAGAGAACCAACTGTTCTTGTCTATCGGGGTTTTCAAAACAAAATGTTCATGCTCTGATCTCTCTAAATGTTTGTAAATGTTTGAGTATACATAATTAGCTCCTACGTATACACACATGTCTTGTGTTTTAAAACAAATCAAAGTGTAGTTGAAAATCAGAGAGTATTTGGTTTTAACAGAGGAAACATATCAGTGTTTTCCTTGTTCACAGTTCAAACTATAAACCCATTCCCCAAACTACTATCACTTATATACAGATTTTACTGATGAATATAAATGAGGTGTTCTAGCATCCAAAAGATTGTTAACATCATGATATAACTTGCAGTAACATATATACATGAAATGAGTAAAACTGTTTACAGTACACAACATCAAACATTAGCTAAGTGAGGTTTACTCACTTGTAAACTCTTCCAATTTCTTGCTTGTGAAATGTTATAAATCTCAGCAAAAACTCCTGAGTTTGCGTAAAAGGAAATGCATGGAAATGGGTATGTATTTATAGGCAACATCTCACTATAGTTTTCTACAGCAACAAGCACTTTTTCCTACCTACCCCTTCTCTCTCTCTTCGAATGGCTCACGAATGTTACAACATATACCAAAGTACATTGCACAAAAGAAAATTCTGCCAACCCCTTTTCCTCTCCTATAAGTACACAAGACTTACACCTTCATTAAATGCTCATCTTGCCTTCATTAAATGCAAACCTTACTCTTTCCATCAACTCAAGAGAATGGCCATTCCATAGCTTGGAAAATTGTTTTGCACTCTTACTTCGCCGCAGATATTTGTATAGGGTGATTATGAGATAGTTAAACTCTTTTAACTTGTTTGTCTTGTTGTTAATTCCTTTGTTGAATTGATTTCATGTATACATTATATATACACATATAGGCCGTAGTATATATATATACCCCTTTTTCATGATACACTACATATATATAATTATATATATATAAGAGTTTAGTTCCTTAAGCTTGTATGTATTAGTTTGCTTATAAAATGATAACTTACTTATGCTAGTTGCACATAGCATTTTCCCTACTAGTTTATAGTGCTATATTTCTCACATTTCTCTGTGCTATAAACAAGTGTTACAAATATTTTCTTAAGTAGTTATATCACTCATATTTAATATATCTTGTATATATTAAGTTATAGTATAAATCATATATATTTTTTCATATATATAGGTGATTATATACATTTTAAACTGGTTGAACCCTCCAGATATATTTTAATATCTTATTAAAATAGATATCAGAAGCTTGAAAAATCCAGCCATTACAGACTACCCCACAATTTCGCCCCGAAATTACACAAGAAAAGTAGAAAGTTTCCAAAAGAAAATATTTCATAAACTGGTTGTTTTAGTACACATACACATACGACTAGTTCTATACTAGCACTAGTCTTGATCCATATAATAATACTAGACTTGACTACTCAAGTTCTAAACTGCCCCAAAATATACACTCGTAACTAAAACACCCCACCTCCGTTAGGGTCACTCTCAAAGGGAATGCCCTAATTTTGGTAGAGGTTTATAAGTATAAGTCACAGATATACAAGACAGATATAAGAACACATATTTGTAAACAGCGGAAAAACAACAACTTTTATTTCATCAAAGCAAATACGTGTTACAACAACATCACCATGATTGTCTTACATCCTTTCCAAAAACATAACATAACACTTTCATAATCTGTCATGATTACATCATTTAAAGAAGCATAAAGAAAACATAGATAAACTGCAAAAGCCCCATAGTGGTTGTCCAAAGCCATAGTTCAAAACGAAAAGATCCAAGCAATACATTTCTCCTCTTCAAGCTGGGTATTAAGGCCGGTCAAGCTGCAGTGTTCCCTCCCTGTGGACCTGGAGGGGGGAAACGGAAGAAAAGAAGACGAAAGAAAAGTAGAGTCAGACATAAAGCCTGAGTAAGTCTAGGACTATTCTGTCGATGAATAAAGAACTGGGTATGATAAGTATAAACAAGAAGTGGGAAAGCACTATAAACTTGGTTAAGTTGTCTAGGGTCGAATATACTATCGTACCCCATGTTAATCTCTGAACCCATATAAACTAGTTTCCAACTGGCACCCCATAATCAGGGTGAAGTGATCCATTCTATGATGATCGGCTCCTACTCGCATAGTTACATGTGTCTTACGGCCCCCGATGTTGTAGTTACCTATGCTGGTCCCACCATGGGGTGTATCAAGTCCCATGGTGGCGGCCCGACACAACCTTAGAATGCACAGGTATGCTACTGGTGCCCAGTGCTTTATTTTTCTGCGCCGGGGTGTGTGCACGCCCGCACCCCGTTAGAACCTACACTGCTACACCACCGCCGTCGATTTGACCTCTTACAATCAGCCCAGTAATCGTGCCCCACCCTGCCTAGTTTCAGGGTATCATGATACACCTTCTAGGGTTACTGCTGAAAAGGGTCCCCCGTTACTAGGTTTTCTATCTCTAGCCAACATGCTAAGTTGGTTAAGTGTTTTTTAACCTAACCCCCACCAGTCCGTTTAGTTTAGCATGTTCCATTTTGATTAAGTCTTTAGTTCACTTAATCCTAACAATCCTGACTCAGCCTTAATTGTCTTATTAAAGCCTTGACCTCTCACATTAGACAGGTATTGTTGTGGCTGCCTGTTGCCGGTTGGTTCCGGGCAGTCTTACGCCACAACTCAGTCTAACCTCGGGTCCTTATTGGGCTCCATGTTTAACCTCCCACATTGGATAGGTATTGTTGTGACTACTGGATAGCCGGGCGGTTCCGGGCAGGTTTACATCACAACTCAATCCAACCTCAGGTTAAACACATCGTATGTTCTACATTTACATATTTTGTCTTTCTTCTTTATTTTCTTATATGTAAATATTTGCGGCCCATTATTAAGTTAATGGTGTAAAGGTTACACCAATCATGGGCCCAACCCATACTTGAATTTGGGCCCTTCTACTTTATATTTTCATTTATTAATTAATTTGGCCCAACGCTATTTTCCCCCGTTTAATACGTTCGTTTATCATAATATATGTTGGGCTTAGGCTTTTAAGCCCAACTTAGCCATGAGAAAAAGGGGAGGCTTAAAGCGTGATTACATACACAAAAAGGGGAATGTGAACGCATGAACTTGCAACATAACGTTGGAACTACAAAACAGAAACTGGTGTACTTGCATAGTAGCATAAGTGACATGAATCAAAGCATGTAAACTTGTAGTTAAGTTAAGAATCTAAATTGGATATCATTATTGACACATAGTCTTAACTACAACATAAACCTATATTTTTATTTAGGCATAATGTCAAACATAAGCAAATCATGTTCATAAGATTACTACATGTTTACAAGGGTGCTTACTTTTGTTACTAACACAAAAGTATAGTTCAACTTAATCAAGATTTTAAATCTATTCACATAACCATGGCATAAATATTTCTAACATGAAATCATGATTTTTACTTTAGTCATGCAAACTTGCAAATGGGATTTTGAATCTAACCTAGCTATGTACCACATATGTCATCATATAATTCTTGTTAACAATATAGACCTAACATGGATTTCATTTATGCAAAATATCAATCATAGCCTAGTCATATTCATAAGTTTGCAAATAGGTTTTCTAGTACAAAAGCATGGCTTAATACATAGATCATGGTGCCAAAATTTTCAACATAGTTTCATATGAACTATAATAACCCAAGTTTGTTCCAATTACGCACAAAATGATTTTTGTACAAAAATATACATTATGATGGCATAGTAGCAAAACCCCAAACTTGCATGAATTTCAATTGAGCAACTACATACATGTAGCTTCAACATGGATTACATAATTTGCAAATATTCCAAACGTATACTTGCATAAAACTACCGCAAACATGTAGTTTTTTTATAATGAATAACATAATTCGAGAATATCCAAACGTATACAATATTCCAAATCGATAAGAATCATAGTAACGCACAAATATGAATTACTTTATCGCCACAAATCAAGTATACAAACCAACACAATTATTTGTTCATACCAAAATAATACTCTACTTACAATTGTGTCTCCAATTTAGGAATTTGGAGATGCGATTCCTTGTTGATTTGATTTGATTAAGTTGCTTTATGCTTTAGAATTTGCCTCCTAATCCTCTCTCCAATTGGTGGCTACTCTTAGTCGTTCCTCAGCAACATGATGGCCTTGTTCTTATTTTTGAATGAATAGATTAGGTTGAGTCTAGGGTCATTTTTATAGGGTTTATGAACTGATTAGGGCCATCGATGTTGCTTGGATTGATCATAGCCATTCATTCGAAAGAGAGACCAATTTGAGCCTGCCACCTAGCCCTAATGACAAAGCAAACTTCTGAAAATCGACCAACATAGAATAGGCCAGCCAGGTTGGGCTGGGTTCGACCTGGCTCTGGACCAGGTCGACAGCCCTGTCGACAGCCCTGTCGACCTGGCTAGACCAGGTCGACAGCCCAATCGACCTGGGTGCATTAGGCGGGAGTTTTCCCGCCCTGGCCAATTGGGCCCGATTTTGGAATTTAAACTTGTTTTTCTGAGTTGTTTTATTCTGTTCGAATTTTAAACTTAATTCAGAAACTTCCGAAGGCCATATCTTCTTCATACGGACTCCGTTTTTCGAAAACTCGGACTCTATTTCGCGTATTTTTCCGAGACGAACGCAATGGCGTATCCCGTTTCCCTTAGTTCTTTGATTTGAAATTAATTATACTTTAATTTGTGAATTTCACAGTTATAGAATTCGCGGGGTGTTACATTCTCCCCCACTTAAAAGGATTTCGTCCCCGAAATCTTCAAGTTAGGAGGAATGTATATCCTAACATCCAATCATCCATCTACTCATCCATCAAACACGAGCATCCATTGTCCTTAAAAGACTTCTAATGCTTCATGATCATATGCGAAGTGTGTGTGTGTACATGTACTTATCTAATGCAAAATCAGGCGGTCTACTGATTCAGTTGACCTCCTTAATGCGAATTATGTAAGTGCCATGAATCCATTATGTGTGCAAATTTTCCTATTCATGGTTCTACATGAGTGCACAATCATTCAATACAAATGCAACATCCATATGACAACACATTAGAGTTCAACCATATACGAATGCAAACATATATGCATATGCAATATGAAGTGACTGAGCCGATCTAAAACCTAGATTGTGTGTGTATATGCAACCACGAGCAACCACTAGCAATCACTTGCAACCACTTGCAACCATCATCCATAACATGTTTCAATTACATGTTTCCATCCAAAGGGTTTCTACCTAAAAGATAAGGTCGAGGAAATATACCTAAAAAGATAGATAAAAGCGCAACTTAAGGAAAAAGAAAGATCAAGGATGTACCCTCGAAAAGAAAAGGGTAGGCAGTGCGTATTCTAGCTTCAGTTTCCCAAGTCGCGTCTCCCTCGGCGTCGCTCCACTGAACTTTGACGAGCTTGACTTCGCGGTTGCGTAGCTTCTTCACTTCCGTTCCTAAGATGCGGGTTGGAACTTTTCTTATGGTTGCTTCGCGTTCCACTTCTGCCTCTTCGAGGATATTTGGCTCTACCACTTCAGCAGACTCATGTAGACATTTTCGGAGATGTGAAACGTGAAAAACGTTGTGGACTCCGGCCAACTTCTCGGGTATCTCTAATCTATAGGCCATTTTCCCAATTTTCTCGATGATAGGGAATGGCCCTACGAACCTCGGTGCCAGTTTTCCTGTGGTTCCAAAACGAACAACGTTTCTTAGCGGTGATACCTTGAGAAAAACTCTGTCTCCAACCTCAAATTCAAGGTCGGTCCTTCTCTTGTCGGCATAGGACTTTTGTCTGTCTTGGGCCGTCTTCATCCTTCTTCGTATTAAGTCTACTTTCTCTGAAGTCTCTCGGATCATATCTGGTCCAAGTATGAGCTTATCAGTAGACTCCCACCAACAAGTGGGCGATCGGCACGGTCTTCCATATAAAGCTTCGAAGGGCGCCATTCCGATGGTTGCTTGATAGCTGTTGTTGTAGGCAAATTCCACCAAAGGAAGGTGGTCTTCCCATGTCCCTCCGAAGTCAAGGACGCATAGCCTTAAGAGGTCTTCCAAAACTCTGTTCACTCTCTCTGTTTGGCCGTCGGTTTGGGGATGGTAGGCTGTGCTCAAGCATAACTGCGTTCCTACTGCTTCTTGCAGACTCCGCCAAAACTTGCTGGTGAAGATGGGGTCTCGGTCACTAACAATGCTAGATGGTATTCCATGGAGTCGAACGATTTCTTTGAGGTAAAGTGATGCTAGGGATGAGGCAGTTCTTTTACTTTTGACTGGTAAAAAGTGGGCGCTTTTAGTAAGCCTATCCACTATTACCCAAATGCTAGTGTTGCCTCTCCTAGACCTAGGCAGCCCATCGATGAAGTCCATTGATATGCTATCCCACTTCCACTGCGGGACCTCTAGAGGATGTAGTAGTCCGCCAGGCTTTTTCTGTTCCGCTTTAACCTGTTGGCACACCATACACTTAGAAACGAATTCTGCCACGTCCTTTTTCATGCCGTTCCAGAAGAAAGTTCTTTTTATGTCTTTGTACATTTTATCTCCGCCTGGGTGTATCGTCATCTTGGAGTGATGTGCTTCCTCGAGAACCTTCTTTACTAAATCTTTTGTTTGTGGGACGCATAGTCTTCCGTCTCGCCTTAGCAAACCCTTATCGTCGATGGAGTATCTGTTGAGGTGACTTGAAGTCTCACCCCTAATTAGCCTATCAATTGTCTCCACAAGCTGAGGGTCTTCGCGTTGTGCTGTCCCTACTGAATCCACTAAAGTTGGGCGCACTTCGAGAGATGCTAGCAAGCCTGGTACGAAATCGGAGGAAGGCCTAAAGTAGAAGCTGGCTATAAACTCTAGGCTTTGTCTTTCAACAAACAACGGGCTTAGGGTCAATTTCTTTCGGCTCAACGCGTCTGTCACTACGTTGCCTTTGCCCGGAGTGTAGGAGATTTCGAAATCGTACGAGGCAAGAAACTCCATCCATCTTTGTTGCCTCAAGTTAAGATCCTTCTGCGAGAAAAGATATTTCAACGATTTATGGTCAGTGTAAAGTTCGAACTTCTCACCTAGGAGATAGTGTCGCCAAGACTTGAGTGCAAAGACGATGGCGGCTAACTCAAGATCGTGAGTTGGGTAGTTCTTTTCGTGCACTTTCAACTGCCTCCCGCCATAAGCTACTACCCTTCCTTCTTGCATTAAGACGACGCCTAGCCCTGTCCCACATGCATCCGTATAAACAGTGAACATCTTGCTCCCATCTGGCAGCGTCAAAACTGGGGCTGTTGTAAGAGCCCTTTTCAGTCGTTGGAAAGCAAACTCGCAATCCAAATCCCAATTGAACACTAGATTCTTCTTAGTCAATTTCGTGAGCGGAGCTGAGATTTTCGCAAAATCCCTTATAAACTTTCGATAGAAACCTGCTAGTCCTAGAAAACTTCGGACCTCAGTTGCATTCCTTGGTGTCTTCCAATCCTGTACCGCCACTACCTTAGCAGGGTTCACTGCTAACCCTTGTTTGGATACTATGTGCCCAAGGAACCTCACCTCTTCTCTCCAAAAGTGGCATTTGGAGAATTTGGCTTTTAGTTGATGGACTCGCAAAGTTTCCATGATTGCCCTTAAGTGCTGAGCATGTTCCTCTTCACTTTTTGAGAAGATAAGATATCATCTACGAAGACCACTACGAATTTGTTGAGGAAATCTCTGAATACCCTACTCATCAGGTCCACGAAGTAAGCAGGTGCATTTGTCAAGTCGAAAGGCATGACAAGCCATTCAAAGAAGCCGTCTGGGATTCTGGACGCCGTTTTATCGATGCTATCTTCAGCCACCCTTAGCTGATGAAAACCGGTTTCTAAATCGAGTTGGGAGAAAACAGACGCTCCTACAAGCTGGTCAAACAAATCGTCAATTCTAGGGAGAGGGTGCCTATTCTTTTTCGTTAGCTTGTTGAGCTCCCTATAGTCAACACATAGACGGAGTGAACCATCCGCCTTTGTAGCAAACACCACTGGAGCGCCCCATTCTGAAATGCTTCTCCTAATGAACCCCTTTTCTAGAAGCTCTTTAATCTGTTTACTGAGCTCTTTCCTTTCCCGTGGATCCATGTGTCTAACGGGTAACGCAACGGGCTTTGCATTATCTACAAGATATATGCGGAAGTCTATTTCCCGCTTCGGAGGCAAGCCCTTCACCTCTTCGAAGACATCCGGATATTCCCGGACCACTCTAACTGATTGCAAATTTTCAACAGAGGCATCTAGCGATTCAAGATAACTAAGCATAATCGCATACGAGGGATTACAAGAAATTTCCAAAGTATTACCGAGCTGGGTTAGGAGCCTAACAACCCTTTTCTCAAAATCAAGGATGGCCCCATTACTGGATAGCCAATCCATACCCAAAATCAAACCATAACCCGAAAAGCCCAAAACAAAGGCACTACATTGAAATTCTACACTTAGAATAGAAATTTTCAATCCCAAACAGATCATAGACAAATGAGCTGGGCCCCCAATTGGGTTTGAAACAATTAAGGGGTCCTCTACCATACTAGTTTTTAGGTGCAGAGATTCTACTAAAGCAGACGAGATAAAGGAGTGTGATGCGCCAGAATCAAATAAAGTGTGAACGGGGTGATCATAAAGATAAACTACACTTTCTACAGAAGTATTTATACCTCGCTGTTGCAGAGGTGGCGCTTCCAGCACATGAACCTGTGCCCCTGGGGTGGATCCAGCCCTCTGCCCCTGTCCTCTTTTCTTTGGGCAGTCCTTAGCCCTGTGGCCTGTCTCACCACAAGAAAAGCACCCACCATTCTCCTTGGCCTTCTTTTTCCGGCAGTCCTTTACTAAGTGCCCCACTTTGCCACAGAAATTGCACTTCCTCTTCTCTTTGTTACCTTTCCCGCCCTTCTTAAAGTCTGTCTTCTTAGGATGCAAACCCTCTTTCTTCCCTTGAGAGCTTTCTGCCTTTGTCTCCTTCTTACCCTTATCCTCTTTGTTCAGCAAAGCCATTTGCACCAGTCTTTCATACGTGGCTCCCATGGGTATATGGGTCATGGCCAAACTGTGTAATGGCTCATTTAACCCTTTGACGAAACGGAGAGCCTTCTTGTGCGGGGTGTTGACTAGGTCAAGCCCAAACCTAGCCAGCTCATCGAACTGATTCACATACTCTCTGACTGTCTTGTCCCCTTGCTTAAGAAATAAGAATTTTTCCAACTGCAAACTTCTTTCCGCATCTGAGAGAAATTTAGTCTCAAACCTTGCCCTAAAGTCCTCCCATGTCTCCACTGGTCTTTCAGCATTAGTGACTTCCCACCAGTAGGAAGCCTCGCCCTTCAATAGCCACACTGCCAATTGTACTTTTTGTCTATCCTCTACCTCAAAGATGATGAATAGGTCCTCAGTTTCTTTCAGCCAATTCCTAGCTGCCACGAAGGACTCAGTTCCATGGAAATCCTTTCCTCCCATAGCTTTAAAATCTTTACATATCTTAGCAAATGTGTTTCCCCGTGGAGGAGGTGGAGGAAAAGGTGCTGCTGCAGCTGGATGATTTCCTGCAGCTGGGGGAGGAGGAACGGTAGGACCTGGCTGAGTTGCCCTTGCTTCTAAGAACCGTCTAAACCAACCAGGTATTGGTACCCCTTCCGGCAAGTTAAGTTCTTCGGACATGCTGAAACAAAAAAGGATAGATTCAAAACGAAGGATAAGAGATAGTACCTATGGCTTTGGGGAGTGGACTTTGCCTTTTTTTTTAAAATAAAATAATATTTTTCTTCTAAAATTGCTTCTCTAAATTTCCTTTTTGAAAATAAATTTTCAAAACTTTTTATCTTATCTGGTAAACCTATGCTCTGATACCAAGTGAAACACCCCACCTCCGTTAGGGTCACTCTCAAAGGGAATGCCCTAATTTTGGTAGAGGTTTATAAGTATAAGTCACAGATATACAAGACAGATATAAGAACACATATTTGTAAACAGCGGAAAAACAACAACTTTTATTTCATAAAAGCAAATACGTGTTACAACAACATCACCATGATTGTCTTACATCCTTTCCAAAAACATAACATAACACTTTCATAATCTGTCTTGATTACATCATTTAAAGAAGCATAAAGAAAACATAGATAAACTGCAAAAGCCCCATAGTGGTTGTCCAAAGCCATAGTTCAAAACGAAAAGATCCAAGCAATACATTTCTCCTCTTCAAGCTGGGTATTAAGGCCGGTCAAGCTGCAGTGTTCCCTCCCTGTGGACCTGGGGGGGTGGGGGGGGGGGGGACGGAAGAAAAGAAGACGAAAGAAAAGTAGAGTCAGACATAAAGCCTGAGTAAGTCTAGGACTATTCTGTCGATGAATAAAGAACTGGGTATGATAAGTATAAACAAGAAGTGGGAAAGCACTATAAACTTGGTTAAGTTGTCTAGGGTCGAATATACTATCGTACCCCATGTTAATCTCTGAACCCATATAAACTAGTTTCCAACTGGCACCCCATAATCAGGGTGAAGTGATCCATTCTATGATGATCGGCTCCTACTCGCATAGTTACATGTGTCTTACGGCCCCCGATGTTGTAGTTACCTATGCTGGTCCCACCATGGGGTGTATCAAGTCCCATGGTGGCGGCCCGACACAACCTTAGAATGCACAGGTATGCTACTGGTGCCCAGTGCTTTATTTTTCTGCGCCGGGGTGTGTGCACGCCCGCACCCCGTTAGAACCTACACTGCTACACCACCGCCGTCGATTTGACCTCTTACAATCAGCCCAGTAATCGTGCCCCACCCTGCCTAGTTTCAGGGTATCATGATACACCTTCTAGGGTTACTGCTGAAAAGGGTCCCCCGTTACTAGGTTTTCTATCTCTAGCCAACATGCTAAGTTGGTTAAGTGTTTTTTAACCTAACCCCCACCAGTCCGTTTAGTTTAGCATGTTCCATTTTGATTAAGTCTTTAGTTCACTTAATCCTAACAATCCTGACTCAGCCTTAATTGTCTTATTAAAGCCTTGACCTCTCACATTAGACAGGTATTGTTGTGGCTGCCTGTTGCCGGTTGGTTCCGGGCAGTCTTACGCCACAACTCAGTCTAACCTCGGGTCCTTATTGGGCTCCATGTTTAACCTCCCACATTGGATAGGTATTGTTGTGACTACTGGACAGCCGGGCGGTTCCGGGCAGGTTTACATCACAACTCAATCCAACCTCAGGTTAAACACATCGTATGTTCTACATTTACATATTTTGTCTTTCTTCTTTATTTTCTTATATGTAAATATTTGCGGCCCATTATTAAGTTAATGGTGTAAAGGTTACACCAATCATGGGCCCAACCCATACTTGAATTTGGGCCCTTCTACTTTATATTTTCATTTATTAATTAATTTGGCTCAACGCTATTTTCCCCCGTTTAATACGTTCGTTTATCATAATATATGTTGGGCTTAGGCTTTTAAGCCCAACTTAGCCATGAGAAAAAGGGGAGGCTTAAAGCGTGATTACATACACAAAAAGGGGAATGTGAACGCATGAACTTGCAACATAACGTTGGAACTACAAAACAGAAACTGGTGTACTTGCATAGTAGCATAAGTGACATGAATCAAAGCATGTAAACTTGTAGTTAAGTTAAGAATCTAAATTGGATATCATTATTGACACATAGTCTTAACTACAACATAAACCTATATTTTTATTTAGGCATAATGTCAAACATAAGCAAATCATGTTCATAAGATTACTACATGTTTACAAGGGTGCTTACTTTTGTTACTAACACAAAAGTATAGTTCAACTTAATCAAGATTTTAAATCTATTCACATAACCATGGCATAAATATTTCTAACATGAAATCATGATTTTTACTTTAGTCATGCAAACTTGCAAATGGGATTTTGAATCTAACCTAGCTATGTACCACATATGTCATCATATAATTCTTGTTAACAATATAGACCTAACATGGATTTCAATTATGCAAAATATCAATCATAGCCTAGTCATATTCATAAGTTTGCAAATAGGTTTTCTAGTACAAAAGCATGGCTTAATACATAGATCATGGTGCCAAAATTTTCAACATAGTTTCATATGAACTATAATAACCCAAGTTTGTTCCAATTACGCACAAAATGATTTTTGTACAAAAATATACATTATGATGGTATAGTAGCAAAACCCCAAACTTGCATGAATTTCAATTGAGCAACTACATACATGTAGCTTCAACATGGATTACATAATTTGCGAATATTCCAAACGTATACTTGCATAAAACTACCGCAAACATGTAGTTTTTTTATAGTGAATAACATAATTCGAGAATATCCAAACGTATACAATATTCCAAATCGATAAGAATCATAGTAACGCACAAATATGAATTACTTTATCGCCACAAATCAAGTATACAAACCAACACAATTATTTGTTCATACCAAAATAATACTCTACTTACAATTGTGTCTCCAATTTAGGAATTTGGAGATGCGATTCCTTGTTGATTTGATTTGATTAAGTTGCTTTATGCTTTAGAATTTGCCTCCTAATCCTCTCTCCAATTGGTGGCTACTCTTAGTCGTTCCTCAGCAACATGATGGCCTTGTTCTTATTTTTGAATGAATAGATTAGGTTGAGTCTAGGGTCATTTTTATAGGGTTTATGAACTGATTAGGGCCATCGATGTTGCTTGGATTGATCGTAGCCATTCATTCGAAAGAGAGACCAATTAGAGCCTGCCACCTAGCCCTAATGACAAAGCAAACTTCTGAAAATCGACCAACATAGAATAGGCCAGCCAGGTTGGGCTGGGTTCGACCTGGCTCTGGACCAGGTCGACAGCCCTGTTGATAGTCCTGTCGACAGCCCTGTCGACCTGGCTAGACCAGGTCGACAGCCCAGTCGACCTGGGTGCATTAGGCGGGAGTTTTCCCGCCCTGGCCAATTGGGCCCGATTTTGGAATTTAAACTTGTTTTTCTGAGCTGTTTTATTCTGTTCGAATTTTAAACTTAATTCAGAAACTTCCGAAGGCCATATCTTCTTCATACGGACTCCGTTTTTCGAAAACTCGGACTCTATTTCGCGTATTTTTCTGAGACGAACGCAATGGCGTATCCCGTTTCCCTTAGTTCTTTGATTTGAAATTAATTATACTTTAATTTGTGAATTTCACAGTTATAGGATTCGCGGGGTGTTACAGTAACTATCCTCCTCCAGTCTCTGTCCTACTACTCGTCGTCAGAGATATCTATTATCTCTACGACCTCCACGTCATCAGATATATTAAGGACCTCAACTATGTCTTCTGCATCAGTCTCCTCCTCATCATCCTCTATATAAATCAGACCCACTGGTGATATTAAATATAGCCTCACCAAGGGGTATCCATACTCACCGAATACTTGTACTCCTCCTCCTACTATGCGAAACTCAACGAGAACTTGTTCCAATCTATTCCATATCGCTGTCCTTTGGGCTACTTGCTCTTCTTGCTGGTTTCCCGCAGCAATGACTGGGGTTCCTGGAACAACTTGGTCTTCTTCTTCCTCTTCTTCTTCTTCGTATTCTTCCTCTTCTTCCTCTTCAGCGTCCATATACTCAACTTCTTCCTCCTCCTCGTCACCCTCATCTCCTTCACCATAACCGTCAACACTCCCTTCATCTCCTAACACTTCATCCTCATCAGTAAAGTCTTGGTGTCCTCCATCTTGTTCTATTGGTTCGTTCCTGCTAAGCACTGATCCTTCTGATGATATGTGTGTACCTTCGTCGTCGATGGGTGATCTCTCTCGGTTGTTGTCGGAATCTCCTACTCTTTGTCTCTTTGCTCGCAGCATAAGAAACTGGAGTGGTGTCACCCTCTTTCTTGCCGTGGTCTTCCACACTGGAGCCATCTAACACATAAGCAAGAATATAGAACTCATCAGTGATGTAAACATACAAGAGAGTTCATAAGTCCTAATAAACTGAATCCATAAAACACACATGCAAATGCTCCCAGAAATGTAGAAATCGAAATTTCATTACATTTAACTATACCAAAGTAAATCATACCTAACCCGTAGGAAAATCTGGGTATAATTCCTTTATATGCTTCTCGGTCTCCCACGTACAGTCTTTCGGGTTTTCGCTCCACTGGATCTTTAGTAGCCTCACCACTTTGTTGCGAAGTTGCTTTCCCTCTCGGTCAATAATACTAAATGGATGTCTTATCACTGTCAAATCTGGCTCGATCTCTATCTCTTGCTGAACAGAGGGTTCCAGAATTAATGATGGATTGTGCATACATTTTCTCAAGTGTGATACGTGAAATACGTTGTGAATTCCCGCCATATATTCTGGTAATTCAACTTTATATGCTTGAAAACCAATTCTTTCTAAGACGCGGAAAGGTCCAACATATCTTGGTTCTAACTTTCCATATTTTCCAAATCTTACTACTCCCTTCATTGGTGAGATCTTCACAAAAACTAGATCTTCTATTTCGAATACTAAATCTCTTCGCCTTTTATCGGCATAGCTTTTCTGGAGATCCTGGGCTTCCTTCATTCTTAGCTTCACTAATTTCACTTTCGCTGCTGCCTCTCGTATCATATCCGGACCAAGTACCAATTTGTTTCCGGACTCCACCCAACATGCAGGCGCTTTACAAGGTCTTCCATATAATGCTTCATATGGTGCCATTTGTATACTCGCCTGGTAACTGTTATTATATGAAAATTCTACTAGGTGTAAATGATCTTCCCACGATCCTCCAAAATCTAAAATACACGCTCTTAGAAGATCTTCCAATATACGATTAACTCTTTCCGTCTGACCGTCCGTTTGAGGATGGTAAGCTGTACTGAAATTTAATCTTGTTCCCAACGTTCTCTGCAAAGCTTCCCAAAATCTACTTGTGAAAATGGTATCTCTGTCGCTTACAATGCTCATTGGAGTACCGTGCAGTCGTACTATCTCTTTCATGAATACTTCGGCTAATGTCATGGCAGTGCGCGTTGGTTTCACTGGAATAAAGTGCGCACTCTTAGTTAACCGATCTACGATTACCCAAATCCCTTCGTAGCCTCTCCTTGTTCTTGGCAAACCATCGATGAAGTCCATCGATATCATTTCCCACTTCCAGTTGGGAATCTCTAATGGCCGTAATAGTCCAGCAGTCTTTTGATGGTCTCCCTTGACTTGCTGACAACATAGACATTCATTTATGAAAGTAATGATATCTTTATTCATTCCTGACCACCAGAATACTCGTCTCATATCGTGATTCATTTTATGAATTCCTGGATGGATGCTCAACTTTGATGCATGGCATTCTTTTAAAATCTCCTGTCTTATCCCATCCACGTTAGGTACGCATAATCTGCCGTTTATTCTCAATACTCCTTGATTGTCCAACTCGAAGTCAGTCTCTTTTCCGTTTGTGACTCCTCGAATAATCTTTTCCAGTTTGGGATCCCTTTTCTGATTACTCATTATCCTTTTTTGGAGAGTCGGTGTGACTTCCAAAAGTGATAATATCGCATTTCTACTCAAGGCATCTGCCACTACGTTCGCTTTTCCCGGTGTATAAATGATATCCAAGTCATATGATGCAAGAAATTCTTACCACCGCTGTTGTCTCAGATTTAAATCTTTTTGAGTGAACAGATACTTCAATGGTTTATGATCGGTGAAAAGTTCGAATCTCTCACCCAGAAGATAATGTCTCCACATCTTTAATGCGAAAACAACTGCCAATAACTCTAGGTCGTGAGTTGCGTAATTCTTCTCGTGAATCCTTAACTGCCTACTTGCATATGAAATCACTTGTCCCTTCTGCATTAACACCACTCCTACTCCCTTTCCACAAGCATCGGTGTAAACTGCAAATCCGCTCGTTCCATCGGGAACAGCTAATACTGGTGCTTCCGTTAATCTTTTC
Organism: Allium sativum; assembly: GCA_030737875.1. Taxonomy (NCBI): domain Eukaryota; kingdom Viridiplantae; phylum Streptophyta; class Magnoliopsida; order Asparagales; family Amaryllidaceae; genus Allium; species Allium sativum. The sequence continues at coordinate 192,532,223 of CM060910.1, read as the reverse complement.
TTTAGTTCTTGAAACGATTCTTCACACTTTGGGTCCCAAATAAACTTTTGGCCCTTCTTTGTTAACTTGGTCAGATGTGACGATATTTTGGAGTAGTCTCGGATAAATCTTCGATAGTATCCTGCCAGTCCTAGGAAACTATGAATATCTGTTGGTGTTTGAGGTTGTTTCCATAGTTGTACTGCATCTACTTTAACTGGGTCTACTGATATCCCATCTCTGTTTACTATGTGCCCCAAAAATCTCACTTCTGATTTCCAAAAGTGACATTTTGAAAACTTTGCCTTCAACACATGTTTCCTTAGAGTTTCTAGCACTACTCTAAGATGACCACGGTGCTCTTCTTCGGTTTTTGAAAAGATTAAGATATCGTCAATGAAAACGAGAACGAATTTATTAAGAATTTTCCTAAAGACTCTGTTCATCAGATCTACGAAGAAAGCTGGTGCGTTGGTTAGTCCGAACGGCATAACCAACCATTCATAAAAGAAATCTAGGCCTCTGAATGCTGTTAAAGGAATACAATCTTCAGAGATTCTCAATTGGTGAAATCCTGTTGCTAAATCCATCTGGGAGAATACCGTTGCTCCGTGCAATTGATCGAAAAGGTCATCAATTCTAGGTAATGGATATCTATTTCGGATGGTTACTTTATTTAATTCTCGGTAGTCCACACACAGTCGTAAGGACCCATCAGACTTTACTACAAAAACTACCACAGAGCCCCAACTAGAAAAACTAGGTCGGATTAAGCCTTTACTCAGCAAATCCCGAGTTTGTCTCTCTAATTCCTGAACTTCCTTGGGAGCCATCCGTCTCTTTGGTTGAATCATTTGTCTAGATCCTGGGACTAAATCAATTTGGAATTTGATCTCTCGATGCGGAGGTAAACTTCCGACTTTCTCGAATACGTCCTTGAATTCTCTTACTACTTCCAAAGTGTCGAGACTTTCTTGAGGTGCTTCTAAAGCGTATAGAAAACTACAGGTGTGAATTCCCGGTTTCCCACAAGTTATTCTAGCTTTACGCTGTAAGCTAGTTATAAGGGTTATGATTTCTTTATCACATTTTATCTTGGCTTGGAACTTGCTTAACCAGTCTAATCTAAGTATAAAATTGAAACTTTTGAAGTCTAGAACATAGAAGTCAAATTGAAAAGAGTGTGAGAGATATAAGAGAGTTATATCCTCACAACACATTTTAAGCTCAGTTTTTTCCCCTATGGGGTTTGATATGCAAATGTGGTTTGGTGATATAATTGGTTTAAGGTCAAACTGATCTATGGTTTCGGCTGAAATAAAACTGTGTGAAGCGCCGGTATCAAATAAAACATGAAGGTAAATTCCATTAAACTGTAAAGTACCTTCTAGCACTCCCTTCCCTTTCACAGTCTGAGAAGTAGACGGTTCATCTTTGATTGTAAAAACCCTAGGCTGTGGTGCCCTCTTCATCAATGGACAGTCTTTCACCATGTGTCCTGGTTGATGACAGTTGAAACAGAGATTCTTCACTACCATCTCGTTCCTCTGATTCTAGTTCTGGTTCTGATTCTGATGCTGAGTTTTTTGTTGCTGTCTCGGGTATTGCTGGGGTTTCTGTTGTTGTTGTGGGTATTGCTGGGGTTTCTGTTGCTGTTGTGGGTATTGCTGGGGTTTCTGGTTCCCCTTTTGTTTACAGAATCATGCAATGTGTCCCTTTTGCTTGCAGTTGTGACACAACACATTCTTAAATTTACCGTCCACAGTCTGTTGCCCCGTCTTAGCTTGGCCCTGATTATCATTCCAATCTGGGTTGACCTTTCTTTTCATGATATTCACCCCACTCGTCTCCCCAGTCTGGATCCTCGCTCCTGGTTTCTTTGTATCTAGTGCTTCATATCTGAGTGCTAGGTCTACTAGTTCCACAAATGGATCCTCCAAATGTCCCATCATCCTTCCTTGCAGATTATCTCTAAGACCAGCAACAAACATCTCGTTCTTTTTCAAAAGAGTATTTATCAGCTCCGGTCCAAAGATTAAAAGTGTGTTGAACTGGTTTTCGTACTCAGCGACAGACATGCTTTCCTGCTTTAAGTCAATGAAGTCTCGGTACATCCTTGTCCTTCCAGTAGCAGGTAGATACTGACCTTCAAAAGCTTCTTTGAACATGGACCAAGTAAAGTTTTCCTCAGGAGTGTTAGCAGTCTGGGCATCCCACCATATTGCTGCGGCTCCTTCCAGATTCCATGAAGTTAAGAGACACTTATGCTCGTCATCCAACCTCAGTCCTTTAAAAATCTTCTCACATGACCTAATCCATGCTTGGACTCCGACCAGTGATTCAGTACCTCTGAAAATCTTTCCTCCCAGAGTTGTGTAATTCTTACAGACCATAGCAAAGTTAGGCTGAGTTGGTGCTCGGATTACTTCAGTAGTATCCACTTGGGTCTGGTTAACAGTGTGTCCGTTTGTCGTAGTTGTTCCGCTTGCTCCTCGGCCTCTTCCTCCACGAGAACTCATTTTCAACTCCTTGAGTACACGGATTGAAATTTTATTAACTAAATTGGAAAAATATGTCGAGGGATTACCTAAGTAACTACGATCTACCTATATTAAAAATATAGTTTTTAGTAAAAATACGCTCTCTTACTATTTCAAAGCCAAAATGTTTCCGAAGAACATAGGCTCTGATACCAACTGTAACGGCGCGATTTTCGACCCTTCGAAAACCGTGTCATTTTTGAAAGAAATTTGAAGATGAGATAGAAAAGATAGAACTAATAGAATAGAAGAATAAGAAGTTATCAGAAATCTCACAGCGGAATTTAAAAATACAAATACATTACATCATAGGGTCTGATACATCATAATACATCAACAACTTACATCATCATAGTACATTCACATAATAATACATCATGATATGGAAATACAAATCTAACTGGATACATAGGTGTAGTAAACTACTAGACTTGTCCTGCAACTTGAACTTTGTAAGGTTCCATTTGCCAACCTGAATTACTTGCCTACTCATAATAAATATTATGAGTACCCAAGAGTTTAGGGAAAACACAGAAAATAAACTCCGGGTCAGTCAGGGGACTGGTGTGAGTAAACACAGTTAAATAGATGTAAACAGGGAAATAAGGAATAAGGTGTTCCGTTATTAATAGATTCAATTACTTTAGGAATCTTAAGCCCAATACATAACTAATACATGGAAAACGACCCTTGTATTTTAAATATCAAAACGTTTGATATTTATGATAGTATTTATCAAATAAATAATCATCTAGTGAATGGCTTGCATCTCACGTTCACGTACATAGAATAAAATCTAAAACCGTCGAGCGCTTATTGGAATTTGGTTTCTAACTGACAGGGTATGGGAGCACCCACCGATCAGGGTACTCTAGAGAAGATACACTGGGGTTCAACAAGAACATCCTGCAAAACCGGCCACACATGACCGTCCACTCATTTAGCTTGAGTGTAACGAATATATTACCACCTCCACGGTTGGGAATGACCCATCGATTACGGAAGGTAACAGCAGTGAAAATAGATTAATAAACAAAAAGAAATACTCTAGATGGTGATAATATACCCTGCTTGGGTATGACCCAACTAGCCATGCTGCCTAGCCCAACTATTGTCTTTCTCGGTTTGTGAGGTTTTAAGTCACGTTACCGTTTTGACGGGTTATTCTTCAACGCCTTTGAATATCACACCATCCTATCTGACAGATCACTCATTTTTTTCCACAAACATATTCTGGGTATAAGGCTAAAGAAACGAATCTCTCCGCCACTAACATAATACACTTATGTAAAGTCGATGTGAAAAATCTGATTGATATACGTTGTCAGACATCCGACTGTTCGGATCTGTTCTAGGATTTAACAGACCGTAGATACTATTTTGAAATAGTCCTTGCATTCTTCATCTTTATCGATTCCCGGTATACGTCGTAAAGTTCGAGTCGAAGTGGAAAGTAAATTCCGGACTCTTCGAAATGATGTACGAATTTTCTTTTATAGTCAATAATTTATTATCAGCTTACTCTCTTTAATTCAGTTGCACATCCTATATTTATAATTAGATATACAGTATATAAAATTTCTATGTTTCATATCTGGACATTTTAAATATCATTTACAAATGTATAGTTAAAGTGTGTGCGATGCACACAAGATGTCATACATTTTTTATCAATATTTGGCAGTGTCTAGAAAAAGCCCGTGCTTCGCACACGGTATTTTGTCATGTTGAACATTGATGTTTAGATGATGTTTCACTGCTAAAGTTCTGCTGGAAATCATTTATTTCCTTCATATTTTACTTAAATAAATTGTTTACTAATTTATTTAAATTAAATTATCTTTAAAACTTAAGTTTCCATCTCGATGAACTTCATCGGACAACTTCGATTCTCTGACCTCACTGTCATCTTTACTATTCCACTTGCCTAAGCTAAATTAAATAAAAACTATATTTTTATTTAATTAATTAATTACTGATTAATTATATTTTATTTATTTATTTATTTAAATTCGATTAAATTAAATTCTTGCATTTAAAAACTGTTTCTCTCTTACAATTGCCAAGTCGGATCTGGCATCTCCAAATCAAATGACCACCAAGGGGTGATCACTCACTTTCACTTGGTATCCCCACCGGATCAACCATGCCAGAAAGCCTTGCCTCGACCCTTGCCTTGCCGCTCCGATCAGCTCGAAAACACTAGTGAATCCACTCAAAAATCTTGTGCCAACCTCCTCTTTTCCTTCTCCATTTTCTTCTCTGGCCTCGCCTGTACAACGTGCACTGGTGTGCACGTGCACTGGTGTGCACGTGCACACCTCCACCCGACATCGTGGCGCCTTCGAACCACCACCCACAAGTTCCCTTGTCACCACCGATTATCTATGACCAGTCACCACCACCTCCAGTCACCTCCCTCTCCAAAACATTCTTCCACGTTTTGAAACCGAAAGCTGCTCCTCAATACCACTACCTACATCGACCTCGTCCGACACCCTCCGACCACCTGGAGACCTCGCACTGCCGCCGATAGCTGCCCCAACTTCCGACGCCGCTCCTCCCCAAGTTCTGGCCCACTCGATCCATCGTGGACCCCACACGACCTCTGGAAATGCTCGAACCCATTTCTCTTCTCAGAACATAAATCGAGCTCGTTAGCTCAATCCACTTGCTGGAAAAATTATCTGATATTTTTCACATGATCCCCGAAGTCTCACCCTCCTCCACGCTCCACGCCTTGGTGTTCAACTACGTTGATCATCGGATTTTGGCGACAATGCCATTTCTGTCCATCTCGACTTATCTACCCAATCTCAACGTTTAAAATCTTGAAAACACTTTTAAAAATCATCGTTTGGCCTGTCGATTACATTCATAAACCTGTTTTTCAATTCTGTGATGTTTGAAAATTTAAGTGTTGAGTTTGAGACAGAGAACCAACTGTTCTTGTCTGTCGGGGTTTTCAAAACAAAATGTTCACGCTCTGATCTCTCTAAATGTTTGTAAATGTTTGAGTATACATAATTAGCTCCTACGTATACACACATGTCTTGTTTTTTAAAACAAATCAAAGTGTAGTTTAAAATCAGAGAGTATTTGGTTTTAACAGAGGAAACATATCAGTGTTTTCCTTGTTCACAGTTCAAACTATAAACCCATTCCCCAACCTACTATCCCTTATATACAGAGTTTACTGATGAATATAAACGAGGTGTTCTAGCAACCAAAATATTGTTAACATCATGATATAACTTGCAGTAACATATATACATGAATGAGTAAAACTGTTTACAGTACACAACATCAAACATTAGCTAAGTGAGGTTTACTCACTTGTAAACTCTTCCAATTTCTTGCTTGTGAAATGTTATAAATCTCAGAAAAAAATCTTGAGTTTGCGTAAAAGGAAATGCATGGAAATAGGTATGTATTTATAGGCAACATCTCACTATAGTTTTCTACAGCAAAAAGCACTTTTTCCTACCTACCCCTTCTCTCTCTTCGAATGGCTCACGAATGTTACAGCATATACCAAAGTACATTGCACAAAAGAAAATTCTGCCAACCCCTTTTCCTCTCCTATAAGTACACAAGACTTACACCTTCTTTAAATGCTCATCTTGCCTTCATTAAATGCAAACCTTACTCTTTCCATCAACTCAAGAGAATGGCCATTCCATAGCTTGGAAAATTGTTTTGCACTCTTACTTCACCGCAGATATTTGTATAGGGTGATTATGAGATGGTTAAACTCTTTTAACTTGTTTGTCTTGTTGTTAATTCCTTTGTTGAATTGATTTCATGTATACATTATATATACACATATAGGCCGTAGTGTGTATATATATATATATATATATACACATACCCCTTTGTCATGATACACTACATATATATAATTATATATATATATATAAGAGTTTTACTTATGCTAGTTGCACATAGCATTTTCCCCACTAGTTTATAGTGCTATATTTCTCACATTTCTCAGTGCTATAAACAAGTGTTACAAATATTTTCTTAAGTAGTTATATCACTCATATTTAATATATCATGTATATATTAAGTTATAGTATAAATCATATATATATATATATTCATATATATATATATGTGATTATATGCATTTTAAACTGGTTGAACCCTCCAGATATATTTTAATATCTTATTAAAATAGATATTAGAAGCTTGAAAAATCCAGCCATTACAGTAGATCTTGATTGGGTTCTAATGTATCTATTTTTTAGATCTAATTATTTTCATTAACCCTAAATATGTATCTAGATTTATTCTTTTAATTCTTTGCAGATCTAATTTTGAGTTTTCCAAATCCAATCTGATGGAGATTTGATTATATATATATTTATGTATGTATGTATTTTTTGCATTATTGATGATGTAGAGGTAGATCTAATTTCATTTTTTTCAATCTACTATTACTTTTCACATGTAATTCTTTTGGAAAGGCTGAGGACATAATATCTCTTGACTTATCGTGGAAGTGAAATTGAAATATTGATTTTTTTGTGTATACCCAACAAAATTATGGTTACAAAATATAAAGGTGTAGTGTTTAAATTCAATAGCAACATGGATTTATCACCGTAAGTGAAATTGAAAAACCATGATGTAAACAAATTCTTTCAAATAAGGTACCTGAAGTTCACATGCTAAAATAAAGCCTTCAAATGTGCCTTTAAATGCTAAAATGAATCCTCAAAGCATATGAGTGTGCTTAATATTTGCTTACAGTAAAAAACATAGAATTCAATAATAGGGAAGGATTTTAAACTTCAATGAAAGGAAAAGTTTCGATAAAAGGAAAAAGGCTTGTATTCAAATTTTATGTTACATATAATTTCTTGAAGAAATTTATTGTTAGATGAGATCATTACACTTATAATAAGTACTACTTTCTTAAAGAACAATAGTAAAATGACTCTCATATGTGAATAAAAGCACTTTCTAGAGAAATTGCTTCAATTTAAAAATATAAATGATATGTAAATTATAATAAAATCTGAAGTTTTATTATAGTAATCTTATAACATATCATATTTCCAAAAGAAATATTTTATTATTCCTTAGAAAAACTTTAAAAAATATGCATCTCAAATATCGTATTAAGTTAAGATCTAAATATTGATCTTAATTTAGCACAACTGAAGTGAATGCAAAAAAAAAAAATTGTTATAAAAATGGAAAATTTAGAACCTGCATTTTCTATAATGGTAAGAGGTAATTTTGGTGTGAGAAAAGATCTTTATATGGATTGTATAATTTGAATCTAGGACTAAGTTTTATATTTATGAATTTTATGTATAGACCTACAAGTTTTTCGAATCATTCATATTGAAGAATGTAAAATCTCTATAATTATGCATATTTTCTCAATTCTTTTTTTTTTTTGGCAAAGCCCACGGGGTTAAGGCCCCGACCTTTTATTGCAGCATATAGAAAAAACAAACAAAAGGACAACAAGATACACTTGCTGTCGAAATACAGGGGACACATATGCTACAAACACAGGAAGTACAAAGACAAAAACACAAGGGAAACAAAAACAAGTCAAACTGAGAATAACAGAATTATTCCCGGTTCTATTGCGAAGGAAGCTTGCTCGAGGCAAAGCTTAATCTAAGAGAAAATCCATTGCTTGAGAGCAACGTCGGTCTTCGCTCTCTCCGGTTTATTTTCTCAATTCTTGATTAGACATTATGCATATATACGGTATTTTAGAAAAATGATTTTTGAGAAATGTAGTACAACTTTATGTTGTTTATTTTAGTTTTATCACTGATCGATGTTGTAGCTAGATTCAAATTTTATTATTTTTATTTAAGTAAAATTTATTTATTTGATTCATATATTTGGACCACATAACGGTTAATTTCTATTGTTTTTATAATAAATTCATTAAATGGTGATATATTATGTTACAATATTACCATAAATGTATTAAATGCATTAGTTATTGTAAGTTACATGATGTATATTTGTGTTTGGAATAAGAATAAACATTGTATTATTATTCAATGTATTTAGCAAATAATATCTAATGTAATGGAAGAAATAAAAAGGTTAGAACCACAATCTGAAGTTGTGCAAAGAAAATTTTAAACTAGAAGCTGTATAACTCAAAGTCCAAGGCCTGAAGTCTTGAATCATGAAAAACAAATTTTTTGACAAAGTTTACAAATTTTAAATCTTGACAATTAGCTAGAATGTAAAAGCTCATAAATTAGAAGTATGTAAAAAGATTGAGAACCAGAAGTTCATCATTAATTAACAAATTTGATATACATATGTATATGTGTGTATATGCATGAACCTAAAGTTCATCAATCAATGAACTTGAAATAATTCGTAATTTGAAAGTTTGAAGCTTTATTGAAACTATGTGAAATAATAACATTGTACTTCCTAAAGAAGTTACATCACATGGGACAATGATGATGCATCCAAAAGTTTCAAATTTTTTAAAATGAGTTGTATCTTGCTAATATATATTTACATTTACATATTGTATTGAAGAATAAATTTTAACAACTTGAAGCTTTTATATACCTTATTTGAACTAGAAGTTTAATATAGTTTAAAACCAGATGTTTTGAACATTATAATAGGTTTTTAAGATTCACATTGTCATTGCTTGATAAGCAAAATTTTAACGATTTGGAACCTGATAAACAATTTGTTCTAAAATCTATAACTCGAATGACAAAGAATATGTAAATATATTACATATGTAATATGTAGATGCATGTATACACACATATATGTGAATATTTAACAAACAACTTGAAGATTGTTTGATTAAATTGGTATGAGCTCACCATTTAGGCATCAATATCATTTAATGATATAAAAATCGATCAACACAAATATAGAAAGACCTGAAGTCATGATCTATATAATTTGAAAATTCCTCTATGTTACTAGATCAATAAAAGAGAATAAGTAATATAATATGAATCTTTTTTATCAACTAATAGGAGAATTATCCTCCTATAATTGAAATACATATAATGTATTTGCTAATAGTAATATGATAATGGATCAAAAGTGAGAATCCAAAAGGTCTTATTATTTAATGTGATGTGACAATGCTTGTCAATATTAAGTGGGAGGATAAAGGGATATAAGTTCATGTTGATCATTGGTATATTTGCAAACATATAAATTTATATGAAGTATCAAGTAACTTACATAAATTATCAATTATGTCCCTAATAGAATTTCTCCAATATAGATTTGAATCCCTAAAGGATCAAAAGGTATAAACCACAGCTGAAATATGGTATAAAAGTCAGTTCAAAATATTTTTGGAGTAAGTCATAAAGATGCCAAATAATGGAGGTGAGTGTTCTTGAAGAAATACTTGAGGGTGCTTTGAAAGAATCTCATAACATGATTGTGAAATAACCCTAGATGTGGTTTAGGTACCCAAAACATGATAAGTTTTGAGATCTCAATAAGTCATGTATAGAACCGACAAAAATAATCACCGATAATAAATTAATAAATAATAAAGCGCTTATATTTATAAATGGATCAAAAATCCCATATAAGAGAGAAACATGATTGGCCATCATTAAATTCTCCTAAACAAGATATATGGATCTATAGTTCATAAGATAAAATTATAAATATATAAAATGACAAAAGCACACTAAAGTTATTGAAGCACCATACAGTGTCAGCAACATGTTATGTATCATGAGCATTGTACTTTAAGAGATAATTGAATTGGTTAAAGTAGTGAAAGTGTTTAAAGCGTTTACACAACCCTGAAGGTATAAACGATGAAACTATATGGATTCCGGAAGAATTTAAATAACTTTGTTAGTGATAAAGAATGTAAAGAACAAGAAATCTAGATTGCAACATTCTTTTAAGTATTGTTATGATGAAGATCTTGATATAATTCATGATGAGTAAATCACTTCCTGCTTTCAAGAATTATTGTAATAAAACTCTTAATATCCATTGAAGTGGTAGTTGCGATATGCAAAACTTATTCAAATATATTTGTTCCTGAAGAATATAAATAATATTTTTGGTTATAAGGAATGACAAGGACATGGACAATATATTACAACATTCTTCTAAGTATTGTTGTAATGAAAATCTTAAGATACTTCAAGATAAATAGATTACTTCCAGCTTAGTTTTGCTTTAATAAAAATCTTGATATACTTTATTCTTCTAAATATTGTTGTAATGAAAATCTTAATATACTTCAAGATGACTAAATTATTTCCTGCTTAGTGTTGTTGTAATGAAACTTGTCTTATTCATCAAATGTGTATTGCAATATGCAAACCTGATTGAAACACAAAATTGTAAGTACATGAAGTGTATTTTTAAGTGAATATTAGTAGCATACAAATCACAAAAAGAAGGTGCTTTAAATAAGAAATTGAAATGATAAAAATGGAGTTGTGAGATACAAGGCACGACTTGTTGCATAAGGTTTCTAGCAGAGCCAGGTTTTGAATTACATATTCTCCTATTATGGATGTAATATTATTTCGATATTTGATAAGCCTTGTAGTTTCTGTGAAACTTGATATAAGATTAACCGATGTTATAACAGCTTATTTATACGATATATTAGATACCGATATTTATATGAGAATCCCAAATGGATATAAGATGTATGAAGAAAAATCAAAGTCGACGTACTCATTAAAAATGAGATGATCACTATATGGTTGATAACAATCTGGAAGAATGTGTTATTACCGTCTTATTGAATATTTGGTAAAAGCTCGATATAAAAACAATCTCATTCGTCCATGTGTCTTTATAAAGAAATCGGTAAAGGGATTTGCAATTTTAGCGGTATATGTTGATGATATAATTGTGATTGGGACTCCAGAAGAGATTGATGAAACAATAGATCATTTGAAATAGGAATTAATAATGAAAGATCTTAGCAAGACTAACTATTTTCTTATTCTATAGATCAAGCATAGCACAAATGACATACTAACCCATCAATCAAATTACATTCAGAAAATCCAGAAGCGTTTTCAAATGAGTAAAGCATATCCACTTAGTACGCGTTTGATTGTTAGATCATTAGATATTAAAAAGGACCCTAACCGTCCAAAGTAAGATGATGAAAATGTACTTGATCCAGAAGTATCAACCCAATCAGTAATATATAAAAATTAGTTATAATGTACTGTTTTTCCCTATTTAAGATTTTTCCCATTGGGTTATTCTTATTAAGGTTTTGTAACGACCCAGATTTTTTGGCCATTTGAATTCGAATATTTAATTTTGTTTTAAATATTATACTTGGATTATTTACGGGATTTAATATCGAATTCGTTAACTAAACACCGATTGAATATTTATATTTATATTTTAAAACGAACTTGAAATAGCGCAGTAATTCGTAAAATCGAGTTTGAACTTCAATTGATTATACCGAATCTGTTTTAAGTCATATTTCATTGAAACAAGAAGCGTATGAATCTAGTTGATAATATTTTTCTAATAGAGGAGAAAAATCGAGTTTTCGTATTATAGATTTTGTTTTACGCACAAATCAAATTTTCAAATAGTCGTTGTGGAATCGTTTATACGCCATGACGAATTGTTTAAAAATAATTAAATATTGGCTTCGAATTTGGATAAGTCCTTTGAGGCGTAGTCATAATTAAAATTTTAGAATTTTACTGTAATTTTTATTTTGAAAAATAAGCAATTTTTTATTTGGAGTATTTCGCACCCTATATCAACATTTTAGCATTTCACAATATAAATTAACCTACTGATATTATTATATATTTGGGATCGTGGCACACTATTGAACGCGACAGTAGATTTATTTCTGTCGACAGCAAGTCGTATGGGGACGGAGTCTTATATAACGAGGTACGTTCACTTTAAACTAAAAATCCTTAGTCTCCATCATAGAATTCAAATCAAAGAAAAAGGCCATGCTTCCTTAAGTCAAAACTTGCGTTAACATCAGTGGAGAAAGACACCTCGCCGTACAATATTTAAAGAAAAGGGTAAGGCTTGCAGTATATCATGTGCAAGTTCAAACTAAACAACCAATAAAGAAACTGAAACAAAATCTTATGCATATCTCTGCAAGCTAAATAGGGTGATGGCCAATTAATGAAATCCCAGTGCATGCCTCACTGTGTACATTTATATCAGAGTAAGATCCGTATCTCACCTAGTAATGCAAATTTAATAAATGCCAACCCCTATTATTTGCACTACACCCTAATTCTGTTGTCTAAGCACATGACATCGCTCATTTTGGATTCAACAAAGGAAAGGAGACCAAAGCTTCTCTACCTACGTTTTCATTTTCAAAACCAACCCTATCTCCTTTCAGCTTTCACATGGCAAATGAAAGCTCAGTTCCTAGCAACGCCCCTGCCCAATATTTATCAATCAACACAACTATGTGATGGGAAAGAACACTGAACTCTATTTCCCTATTCTAATGCCTACCTTTTCAATGTCGTGATGGCCAATCCTCCTCCATCTTCTTTTAGCAAGACAGGAAACCGATTCTTCATTCCATTTCCAGTTCATAATTAAAACCGCATACCTCTGTTTCAAAATATGTGTGTATATTTATAAAAGGGAGTAAACTGTTTCGCCAAAGTATTATGGAAAGAAGGGTAAAGACGCTGAGGCGGGGCTAATGCATGCAAGCTCCGGCGAACATGGATTGCGGAGTTACATGGCCTGGCGTTGAAGAAAAAAAATGGAGAGGAGCTCAACTTGTTGGTCTGGTAAATAGTAAGGGTGCGAAAGAATTAAGTTGATGGAGAAATTTGTTGTCAGTTTTAGGGAGTTGGACGACTGATAGGAGTTGTCGGTTGAGCTCGCGTGGAAACCATGCGCCATGAAAGAAAGCTTCAGGAGTTGTATTTTCTATCTGAGGGAAGAAGGCCACGTTATGGGGTACTAGAAATATTGTTTTAAGAAAAAAGGAAGTGGGCTTGCAACCTGACGAGGGGATGTAGGTGGCATGGACTGCGGAAGTAATAGCGAAGTGGACGGAAGTGACAATGAAGTGGATGGGTGTTTGGGTGTTGTGTGTTTGGAGAGAAAATAGATGAGTATGTATGTGTTTTCAGTTGGTATGTACAAGGCGGTGGAGGAAATAAATAGAAGAAGAGGGCGGCCAGTCTGGAGAGAATGGTGAACAGAGGGGTTCGCATGTATTATCATGGAAGGAGACTGCGTCTAATCACAATGTAGGGGAGAAATGGTTTGGGCATGGGTTGTGAACGTAATATGGGGCTTTGGGACTTTATATTAAAAGAAATAAAATAAAAGGGAAATAGATGGGTTGGAGGAAAGGTTGGCTCAACAATATTTTGTAAGTGCAGAGAGAAGGTAGCAACGGTAAATCATAGATTACAATAAGACTAAACGCGTGATTAATGGCTTAATGAAGGATTAAGGAGGAGCAAATCGGGGAAGACCGGGTTCTCCATGGTGCAAAGGAAGGGAATGCGTTGGACAGATTTAAAACTGCTGACGCGAATAATTACTTTGTTAAGAGTCATGCGAAAACAGACATATTGAAAGCGCAGCAAAGAGCACTACGTTGCTGGGCAGGTTCAGAAAGGAACGGAAGCAACCTGATTTTCCATTTAATTTTAGATGCTGGTTTAAAATTAAACAAAGTGATGCATGAACCGACAAATCAGAAACAGACTGGTGAGTTAATTCTCACACATTTCTTAAATACTAGGATGTGCTAAATTCGTATAATTTAATTTAATTGGTTGATTGGATGCTTTAGATGCCTATGGTTGTTGTAATAATTGACATTAATTATATTATCGTCATTTAAATATTTCTATATGCTGATATGAAATATCACAATGATTTGTGTTGCAGGGAAGAACAGGTAGGAGGAATCAAACCGGTTCCTCAAATATTTAGTATGTTGTTATTTCATATTTTATATGAACTGTTTGAAAACCGTTGACTTTAAAACCCTGTTGGTTGTTGATTATGGTTGAGCTTTAAATCAATATATATTATTGATTTAGGAATAAATAGGAGATGGCCATGATATACACCGTTTTATAAAGATCGATTCACCGTTAGGTGAATCGCTAGAAATAAAGTATGGAATTTATTTTATAACCGAATATAGATTTTAATTAGATTATTTATGAAGTTTCTAAAAAGGTGATAAAACAACCACATATATACATTGATTGGTTTAACCAAATTCTACTGTGTGCGAAGCACGTGCTTATTAAAAACGATTTTAATTAGCTAATTCAAGAGGCCAGATTTGACGAACAATTAGAATGGGTTTATATTACTAACGCGTTAGTCATATTTAGATTGGAACAAGTTAACGACGTTAACTGAAGTTGCTTATTTAATCAGTCCATTAATTTAAAGGGTTAGTAAATGGTAAAGTAACCCAGCTTTATTTTAATCAATATTGAAACATGATTAATAATCATTTATTAATAATCGAAGTGATAATTTGAAATGTAATAAACATTAAGGAAAGTTTGTGAAGTATAAAGCGTGTTTAAATTTAACAAAGCAATTTAAAATATAGTGTGAAATCGAAGTTTTAAATTGATTCTTACTAAGTTATACTTAATTGGATTCTACGAATCCAAGTTATATGAAGATATCAAACCCCGGTTTATTGAATAGGTAAATGGAACTAGGTATTAAAGTGACATTTGAATAAAGTAAAAGCCAAGACTGAAAATTTAAGTAAACCGGTGGAGATAGGAAATGGGAAATCAAACGTTTGAATCAGAGTAATTAAACGTGATAAGTTATAAAGATGCGATATAGAGCCACTATTTTGAAGAGTGATGATATTTCGTCAAGATGGAATAAAAATGTGATTTGTTGTGATAAGGGAAATAAGTATCGGTTTTTGTATTACAACTAATATTCATCCTAAGATAAAAACGTTGTTGATCAAGGTCTGAGAGGTAATTAAAATACCCCAACTTGAACAACTTCAGGATTATCAAAAGATGATATTAGTCGTAATGATGAAAGTGTTGAAATAAAGTATTTTGGTCAAATAACAAAGTATCGTTACTAGAAGGGTTTGGAAATGTATTTAATGAGATTCCGAAATTAAAGGAAAAAGGGGGCTTAATGGTCTGAAGTGATACCCCCATAAATAAAGAAATAAAAAGGGAGATTGGTGAAAGTATAATGGTATTTTCAAAGTATTAAAATAAGATTTAAATGGGATTATTCTAAAGATATGAGTAGTGATTTTTGTGTTCAAATAACAAAGCCAAAGAAGATGTCGTAATGATTAAATGATAAGTTTGAATCAATAAGAAATGTTGTGAAAATGTTTTGAAATGTTAGTGAAGGATAAATTAGATATGATTTAAGATATTTTCTAGGTTTATAGGTAAAGGAATTTGAGTATAATTATATATCAAACCAATATATTATTTTTTGGTATTTTAACTGAGATATTGTTTTTAATGGCCAAGTGATGTTGTGTATAAACCGATGGATTTGATTTATTTTTATGGTTGTTTTTTTTGATAGTTAAATAACCAACTATCAAAATCTGACCAAACGTTATTGGTATGGAAAGACCGGGATCGAATTTATATTCGAAAACCATTCCGACCAATAAATACGAATACGTCAAAGACGCTGATCGAGGTGAAGCATTTGAAGACCGTAGATCTTCGTGAAACGGAAGAATAACTTACAATTTCTGGCTGATCCCCAAAGATATACTGTGATTCTGTCGTGATTGGAATCTACGGGTTGCAAGGACTACTCGCTACTGATCTATAGGGTGATTCCTAGGATGTGGTAGGAGGGTGACTTAGGTTCATCCTGTACCTGGATGACGTATATGGGCGATGTGAATAGTGGCCAGATGTTTCAAAGGTCGAATATAGCCTCAAGCCTCATCAACCGGGAAATGAAAAAATCGGGCAGGCAGCATGGCTATGTGGGTCGCACCCATTAGGGTGTATTGTCGCCATCTAGAGAATATTCATATTTGTTACTTCTTTTCATTTCTGTATCTCCTGGGAACTACGGTGGTCCTGCGACAAAAAGCCGTAAGGTGACAATATACTCGATACACTCAAGAGGAATGAGTGGTCGGCCAAGTGTGGGCCAGGTTGCAAGACGTTCTTGTTAAACCCAGTGTATTCGTCTCTAGAAATACACTATTGGCAGGTGGTTCCATACCTTGTCATAGTTAGAAATCCAATCTCCAATAAGCACCCGCAGTTTTTATTGTATACTATATATGTGGAGCGTGAGATGCAAGCGTTCTACTAGATTCTATTTACTTGTATTTAGACACTATTATAATATCAGAAGAAGATATTGATTTCAATGTGGTTTGGGTTATAGTAGGGTAAAAACTGTCTGTGTTTATGTGTGGACTGGTCTTACTATTATCCTTTTGTTCAAAAGTAATTTTCAAAGTTAAACAAGTTGGTTGCTGTATGAATTTATCATTGAAAGTATTTCAGACTGATCCGGGTGAATTTTGCTTTGCTTCAAATGTGCTCGGGTCAGACCGAGTATATTATCAGGTTAAGTATCGCTTGGAGCTTCAGAAGAGGAGTTGAAGTCAAGACATATTCCATATATATACTGGTACTAGTTTATTTCCGCTGTGTGTTGTATTGATCTGAATGTATACTCTGATGTTGTAATATACAGTTCTTTTATAAAGTATTATTGATTATTATACTTTGTCCATTCCGCTGTGAGACTCTGATCTTCTTATTCTTCTACTCTAATATTTCTTTCTTTCTTTTCTCACCTTCTAACTTCTTTCTATTAGCTTTCTAGGTTTTTCGATACTTGAGTTTGGACACAGGATGTGTTAGTGTTTAGATTTGAGTGTTGGAAATTCAGGGTTGCTACAATTGGTATCAGAGCAATGGTTTAGGAATAACCTTGGCTCTGTGGTGTAACTCGATAGATATTGGGCTAATAATACCCTAGATTGAGTTTGAGTGTATATGTATATACGAGAGCGCATATTTGTAATTTTAATATAAAATTATTTTTATATTGTTTTGACCCAAAATCTTTTATAAGAAGGTAAAATTTAAAATTTTCTCAAACTTGTATGAAGTTGGAAACATTTCAAACATGAAACAGGAATTAATTTTAACTTGTATGAGTTAAAATGAATCCTTTGAACTGGAATTGAGACAAGCCAACAAGAATTTGACTTGTGTTGGGTAAAATAAAAAGTGAATGAATGGGAATTGGTTGGATTGTATGTTTGGAATATTTTGCATAACTATGAATTTGAGCTTGACTTGGCATGAATAAATTGAAATAAAATTCAAATATACTGAATTTGAATATGGAATTAAATACTTAATTGATGACAAGTTAAAAAAATTAATTAAAAAGGAAATTAAATGATTTGGTTGAAATGATTGTTTGTTTGTTGGTTGCTAGATTGATCGAATATAAGAATTTCTCAACAGTTCAATGAACTAAAAAACTAGAAAGTAAATTTCAGTATAAAATCAATATGAAATAGAACAAAATGGTTTAACCCTATGTTAGTCATTTCCAATATATATCAAGTTGATTGCAGGTTGAAAATGGAGAGCAATTAGTTGCCGAACTTCGTGATTCGCGTATTGGTTGCCCGACAAAAAAGGTAAACCTTAATATGATTGATTGGGTTTTTAATTTATTCCCGAAATGGGTAGCCGCTTGGCTTTTATTTGGATCAATATGAGAGGCCCAGAATGGCATTTGTAGTTGTTTAGATCGAATAGTACAGAGGAGGTGCTGGCAATTTTTTCGTAAATTATTAAGACTTAGAAATATTTTAAATTAATTATTTTGGTAATATTTGGAGTTTGAACATTCTTCTTACCTAGCAATTTCGAGGACGAAATTTATTTAAGGGGGGAAGAATGTAACAACCCGGATTTTTCGGCCAATTGAATTCGAATATTTAAATTTATTTTAAATATTATACTTGGATTATTTACGGGATTTAATATCGAATTCGTTAACTAAACGCCACTGAATATTTATATTTATATTTTAAAACGAACTTGAAACAGTGTGGTAGCTCGTAAAATTGAGTTTGAACTTCAATTGATTATACCGAATCTGTTTTAAGTCAGATTTCATTGAAACAAGAAGCATCTGAATCTAGTTGATAATATTTTTCTAATAGAGGAGAAAAATCGAGTTTTTGTATTATAGATTTTGTTTTACGCACAAATCAAATTTTCAAATAGTCGCTGTGGAATCGTTTATACGCCATGACGATTTGTTTAAAAATAATTAAATATTGGCTTCGAATTTGGACAAGTCCTTTGAGGCGTAGTCATAATTAAAGTTTTAGAATTTTAATGTAATTTTTATTTTGAAAAATAAGCAACTTTTTATTTGGAGTATTTCGCACCCTATATCAACATTTTAGCATTTCACAATATAAGTTAACCTACCGATATTATTATATATTTGGGACCGTGGAACACTGCTGAACGCGACAGTAGATTTATTTCTGTCGATAGCAAGTCGTATGGGGACAAAGTCTTATATAACGAGGTACGTTCACTTTAAACTGAAAATCTTTAGTCTCCATCATAGAATTCAATTCAAAGAAAAAGGCCATGCATCCTTAAGTCAAAACTTGCGTTAACATCAGTGGAGAAAGACACCTCGCCGTACAATATTTAAAGAAAAGGGTAAGGATGGCAGTATATCATGTGCAAGTTCAAATTAAACAACCAATAAAGAAACTGAAACAAAATCTTATGCATATCTCTGCAAGCTGAATTGGGTGATGGCTAATTAATGAAATCCCAACCCATGCCTCACTATGTACATTTATATCAGAGTAAAATCCGTATCTCACCTAGTAATGCAAATTTAATAAACGTCAACCCCTATTATTTGCGCCACATCCTATTTCTGTTGTCTAAGCACATGACATCGCTCATTTTGGATTCAGCAAAGGAAAGGAGACCAAAGCTTCTCTACCTATGTTTTCATTTTCAAAACCTACCCTATCTCCTTTCAGCTTTCACATGGCAAATGAAAGCTCAGTTCCCAGCAACGCCCATGCCCAATATTTATCAATCAACACAGCTATGTGATGGGAAAGAACACTGAACTCTATTTCCCTATTCTAATGCCTACCTTTTCAATGCCGTGATGGCCAATCCTCCTCCATATATAGATATGTCCTCCATCTTCTTTCAGCAAGTCAAGAAACCGATTCTTCATTCCATTTCCAGTTCATAATTAAAACCGCATACCTCTGTTTCAAAATATGTATATATATATATATATAAAAGGGAGTAAACTGTTTCGCCAAAGTATTATGGAAAGAAGGGTAAAGAGGCGGGGCCAGTGCAAGCAAGCTCCGACGAACATGGATTGCGGAGTTACATGGCCTGGCTTTGAAGAAAAAAATGGAGAGGAGCTCAACTTGTTGGTCTGGTAAATAGTAAGGGCGCAAAAGAATTAAGTTGATGGAGAAATTTGTTGTCAGTTTTAGGGAGTTGGACGGCTGGTAGGAGTTGTCGGTTGAGCTCGCGTGGAAACCATGCGCCATGAAAGAAAGCTTCAGGAGTTGTATTTTCTATCTGAGGGAAGAAGGCCACGTTATGGGGTACTGGAAATATTATTTTAAGATAAAAAGGAAGTGGGCTTGCAACCTGACGAGGGGATGTAGGTTGCGTGGACTGCGGAAGTGATAGCGAAGTGGACGGAAGTGACAGTGAAGTGGATGGGTGTTTGGCTGCTGTGTGTGTGGAGAGAAAATAGAAAAGTATATATGGGTTTTCAGTTGGTATGTACAAGGCGGTGAAGGAAATAAATAGAAGAAGAGGGCGACCAGTCTGGAGAGAATGGTGAACAGAGGGGTTCGCATGTATTATCATGGAAGGAGACCGCGTCTAATTACAATGTAGGGGAGAAATGGTTTGGGCATGGGTTGTGAACTTAATAAAGGGCTTTAGGCCTTTATATTAAAAGAAATAAAATAAAAGGGAAATAGATGGGTTGGAGGAAAGGTTGGCTCGGTAATATTTCGTAAGTGCGGAGAGAAGGAAGCAACGGTAAATCATAGATTACAATAAGACTAAATGCATGAGTAATGGCTTAATGAAGGATTAAGGAGGAGCAAATCGGGGAAGACCGGGTTCTCCACGGTGCAAAGGAAGGGAATGCGTGGGACAGATTTAAAACTGCTGACGCGAATAATTACTTTGTTAAGAGTCATGGGAAACCAGACATATTGAAAGCGCAGCAAAGAGCACTAAGTTGCTGGGCAGGTTCAGAAAGGAACGAAAGCAACCAGATTTTTCATTTAATTTTAGACGCTGGTTTAAAATTAAACAAAGCGACGCGTGAACCGACAAATCGGAAACAGACTGGTGAGTTAATTCTCACACATTTCTGAAATACTAGGATGTGCTAAATTCATATAATTAAATTTAATTGGTTGATTGGATGCTTTGGATGCCTATGGTTGCTTTAATGGTTGACATTAATTATATTATCGTCGTTTAATTATTTCTACATGCTGATATGAAATATCACAATGATCTGTGTTGCAGGGAAGAACAGGTAGGAGGAATCAAACCGGTTCCTCAAATATTTAGTATGTTGTTATTTCATATTTTATATGAACTATTTGAAAACCATTGACTTTAAAACCCTGTTGGTTGTTGATTGTGGTTGAGCTTTAAATCAATATATATTATTGGTTTAGGAATAAATAGGAGATGGCAATGATATACACTGTTTTATAAAGATCGATTCACCGTTAGGTGAATCGCTAGAAATAAAGTATGGAATTTATTTTATAACCAAATATAGATTTTTAATTAGATTATTTAAATGAAGTTTCTAAAAAGGGGATAAAACAGCCATATATATACATTGATTGGTTTAACCATATTCTACTTTGTGCGAAGCACGTGCTTATTAAGTGATTATTAAAAACGATTTTAATTAGCTAATTCAAGTGGCCAGATTTGACGAACAATTAGAATGGGTTTATATTGATATTGATCAAAGTGAATAAAATTATTATTAATTTAAATGGCAAGATCAATAATGATTGACTAACGGGTTAGTCATATTTAGAGTGGAACAAGTTAACGACGTTAACTGAAGTTGCTTATTTAATCAGTCCATTAATTTAAAGGGGCAGTAAATGGTAAAGTAACCCAACTTTATTTTAATCAATATTGAAACTTGATTATTAATCATTTATTAATAATCGAAGTGCTAATTTGAGATGTAATAAACATTAAGGAAAGTTTGTGAAGTTTAAAGCATGTTTAAAATTAACAAAGCAATTTAAAATATAGTGTGAAATCGAATTTTTAAATTGATTCTTACTAAGTTATACTTAATTGGATTCTACGAATCCAAGTTATACGAAGATATTAAACCCCAGTTTATTGAATAGGTAAATGGAACTAGGTATTTAAGTGACATTTGAATAAAGTAAAAGCCAAGATTGAAAATTTAAGTAAACTGGTGGAGATAGGAAATGGGAAATCAAACGTTTGAATCAGAGTAATTAAACGTGATAAGTTATAAAGATGCAATATAGAGCCACTATTTTGAAGAGTGATGATATTTCGTCAAGATGGAATAAAAATGTGATTTGTTGTGATAAGGGAAATAAGTATCGGTTTTTGTATTACAACTAATATTCATTCTAAGATAAAAATGTTGTTGATCAAGGTCTGAGAGGTAATTAAAATACCCCAACTTGAACAACTTCAGGATTATCAAAAGATGATATTAGTCGTAATGATGAAAGTGTTAAAATAAAGTATTTTGGTCAAATAACAAAGTATCGTTACTAGAAGGGTTTGGAAATGTATTTAATGAGATTCCGAAATTAAAGGAAAAAGGGGGCTTAATGGTATGAAGTGATACTCCCATAAATAAAGAAATAAAAAGGGAGATTGGTGAAGGTATAATGGTACTTTCAAAGTATTAAAATAAGATTTAAATGGGATTATTCTAAAGAGATGAGTAGTGATTTTGTGTTCAAATAACAAAGCCAAAGAAGATGTCGTAATGATTAAATGATAAGTTTGAATCAATAAGAAATGTTGTGAAAATGTTTTGAAATGTTAGTGAAGGATAAATTAGATATGATTTAAGTTATTTTCTAGGTTTATAGGTAATTAATTTGAGTATAGTTATATATCAAACCAATATATTATTTTTTGGTATTTTAACTGAGATATTGTTCTTAATGGCCAAGTGATGTTGTGTATAAACCAATGGATTTGATTTATTTTTATGGTTGTTTATTTTGATAGTTAAATAACCAACTATCAAAATCTAACCCAACGTTATTGGTACGGAAAGACCGGGATCGAATTTATATTCGAAAACCATTCCGACCAATAAATACGAATACGTCAAAAACGCTGATCGAGATGGAGCATTTGAAGACCATAGATCTTCACGTAACAGAAGAATTACTTACAATCACTGGCTGATCCCCAGAGATATACTGCGATTCTGTCGTCATTTGAATCTATAGGTTGCAAGGACTACTCGCTACTGATCAATAGGGTGATTCCTAGGATGCGGTAGGAGGGTGCCTTCGGTTCATCCTATACCTGGATGACGTATATGGGCGATGTGAATAGTGGCCAGATGTTTCAAAGGCCGATTATAGCCTCAAGCCTCATCAACCGGGAAATGACAAAAATCGGGCAGGCAGCATGGCTATGTCGGTCGCACCCATTAGGGTGTATTGTCACCATCTAGAGAATATTCATATTTGTTTCTTCTTTTCATTTCTGTATCTCCCGGGAATTACGATGGTCGCGCGACAAAAAGCCGTAAGGTGAATATACTCAATACACTCAAGAGGAATGAGTGGTCGGTCATGTGTGGGCCGGGTTGCAAGACGTTCTTGTTAAACCCAGTGTATTCGTCTCTAGAAATACACTATCGACAGGTGGTCCCATTCCTTGTCATAGTTGGAAATCTAATCTCCAATAAGCGCCCGCGGTTTTGATTGTATACTATATATGTGGAGCGTGAGATGCAAGCGTTCCACTAGATTCTATTTACTTGTATTTAGACACTATTATAATATCAGAAGAAGATATTGATTTCAAAATGGTTTGGGTTATAGTAAGGTAAAAACTGTCCGTGTTTATGTGTGGAATGGTCTTACTATTATCCTTTTGTTCAAAAGAATTTTTCAAAGTTAAACAAGTTGGTTGCTGTATGAATTTATCACTGAAAGTATTTCAGACAAATCCGGGTGAATTTTGCTTTGCTTCAAATGTGCTCGGGTCAGACCGAGTATATTATCAGGTTAGGTATCGCTTGGAGCTTCAGAAGTGGAGTTGAAGTCAAGACATATTCTATATATATACTGGTACTAGTTTATTTCCGCTGTGTTTTGTATTGATCTGAATGTATACTCTAATGTTGTAATATACAGTTCTTTTATAAAGTATTATTGATTATTATACTTTGTCCATTCCGCTGTGAGACTTTGATCTTCTTATTCTTCTACTCTAATATTTCTTTCTTTCTTTTCTCACCTTCTAACTTCTTTCTATTATCTTTCTGGGTTTTTCGATACTAGAGTTTGGACACAGTATGTGTTAGTGTCTAGATTCGAGTGTTGGGAATTCAGGGTTGCTACAGGTTTTAACGAGCATTGCATTGATCTGGAAATACATACTCCATTTGACGTAGTAAATTGTTGAAATGTTGCATTTTATATTGTTCTCTTTTTCCATCACTAAGATTTTTCTCATCGGGTTTTAATGAGGCAATATTTTGATCTAGAAGTATCAAACATCTTTTTACGCAGCAAACTATTATTTACGGGGACAATGCAGCTTGTATGGCTCAGATTCCAGTAGATTATATCATGGATGATAGGATAGAGCAATTTCTTCAAAATTTCTGTCACACATAAACTATGGAAGGACAAAAAGAAAGAGAAGAAACAAATCCAGTTTCAAAAAAAGCCGATAGATCTGTTTCTCAAGGGCAATTTTCGAATCAACGTTTCAAGAGATGGAGTACAAAATTGGCATGCGTCGACCACATCAATAGACTAATTAAGTAATGCATTATAAATCAGGGAGAACATATAAAATTATGCTCTTTTCCTTCACTAATATTTTTCCCACTGGGTTTTGTTATGAAGGTTTTTAATAAGGCATTATCTTGATCCTATATACCAACCCTCATTGTAACATTGTAAAGTATGTTACCTAAAGATGAAATAAAATTACACTCCTTTCCTTTTTATGATTTTCCCCATAGGTGTTTTTATAAAAATGGTTTATAATGGCAATTTATTTTATCAACTTTGCATATGCATATTTAAGGGAAAGTGTTGTAATATGTAAAAGAAATAAGGGTGTATATGCTAACGAAGTTTACTGTAATTTACATGGCATGTAGACTTTAGGAATAGAGAGGTTGTTTACATTGCATTGTACATCTAAATCAATAGAAATGAAAGGCCTCTTCTTAATATTACCAATAGAAATAGAAAGGTTGTTTACATGGCATGTAGACTCTAATGGCTTATCCTTTTTTATCTATTCTTTTTTATTTGGTAACACTTTTGTCCTTTTTCTTTAAAAACACAGTGTTTAAGATAACAAGGAATGTGAGCAAATCATATAGGAGGAGATGTTTAAATTCACGTGTTCTGTACATAGTTTATACTAACTATTCCAAATAAAATATTACTAATACTACCTAATCATTGTGATTTTGAATATGTCAGTATTTCATCTTTTGAATATTTAGGCAAATTTATAACAAATAACCTATTTATGAGATATTGAATCTCAACAAGTCAAAACATTGGAAGATTGTTCTAGTCATTAGTTTGGACTATAATGTAAAATAATTAAAATTTAAAAAGAATTAGTAACTACGTAAATATCATGCTAACATATATATAATTATATTATAACTATCTACCTAAAATATACATGAATAGCGCTGGTACTATTATAAATTAGGTAGACGCAAAATATTTGTTTGGATCTGAATGTTCTCCACTAATGACAAATATATGGGAATATTTCCCATAATGAATGGAAATAAATTTTTGTAACCTTTGAATTGATTAACAATAAATGTAGGGGTAATTGCAATAATTGCAAAGGTTACAACTAACTTAAATGAGAATTAAGATTGCAAGCATGAATTTTGTGGGGAAACAAATGTGAGGATAAATGCCAAAAGGTTACAATTAAAGTAAATTGGGAATAAATATTGTAACTTCAGTTTAGGATAATTGATATAATAAACATGCATAAGTTATCTGTGTATATATATGAACTAATAAAATACATAATAGTGGTGTATTAAATGGGAGTTACAATAAATAGAATTATTGAAATTAAGGGGACATATATTATAACATTCATTTGAATGTCCATTGTCTGAGGAAAAGTGACCGTTATGGTCATTAATGAAATGTAATAGTTATTGTAATTAATTAATAAATGGGAAGTAGATAGTAATTGCCATAATCAATACTACGTCAAGTAAATAATCCTAGAACTATGAAACTTATATTAGGGTAATCAATTTTATCTTTCTATGCATAATATCTCCAATTAATATAAGAATTGGACTTAATAGGTTGATGATGCAAGATCAATTGAGTTATCCAATAGAATTTAGCACTTTTCAACATTTGGATATACATACAACTGACGTAAGATATCATCGATCATAGGAACTCATGACAATTATTTTTACGTAATACGAATTTATTCTATAGTTTTACTTCAAGTGTTGAGGTCTTAAGTGGCTGCAGGACTCGCCTCTCTTCCATAAAAAGAAGCCTAATGGGACAATCTAATAGCATAGCCAACATTGAAATTAAGGCCTTAATTAGCGAGATCCGCCTATTGGGGCATTAAGTGATTTGATTTACTGTTCCTTTTGAGGTAAAGGTAAAATCATAAGGTCCGTCCGTGTAAGGTATTAAGTGATCTAACAACTCATCCTTTTCCAATAAGAGGAATTAAATAGCTAATTGTATATAAGTTTAGAAATCCCTAAAAGTGTCTGCTTCCTTTAGGTAGTAAGCGACAGGGTTAAAACTCCGCCTTTGGATAAGGTATTAATTGGTCGTTACGGAGGTACCAAAGGTCTTCCTATCCTACGGGAAGTATTAAATGGCTCAGGATTTATCCAATACAGTTAGCTAGATAGTAACGTAGGGGTCCACCAAGGCAAGGTCTTAAATGATGGTTAGTCATCTACTTATCATGTAGGAAATAAGTAACTGATTACTACCTCTTACCTTATGCGGGTTAGGACATGCGAATAATGGAAGCCTTATATAGGGTTAGGGGATTAATAGATAGTGATCTCTAATTTAAATTAGTGTGTTCGTAAACCTACTAGGTATTAAGTGATCATTAAAGATCCTTCTTATGAATTATATCGTGAGTGAGATCATAAGCGGCTATAGAACCTGCTTCTTTTGTAAGTGATGTATTATGTGGCCAGAAAGCCTACATCTTAGTTATTAGTTATTGGTTACTGTTTCGTAAGGTGGTTTAAAGGCTTCATAGAGGCGTAAAGATTCTATCTTAGTATAATGATAATAATAATAATTTATCTTTGGGAAGTGCTACCTTGTATATGGTAGTTAACCATTGCGTATGATCTTTACAAGGTTAGGTTATAATCACTAAACTTGTTAGACGTATAATTTTAGCGAAACCAAACGGGATGCATTTGTGTATTGTGGACATTGTTATACATTTTCTACTCACTAGGACTCGTAGTTTTGACCTCCTCATAATGACTCTCAGGTCTATCTTAGAGAATATAAGTCTCTGGAAGTATTCAAGTTTGGTTTTCTATTCGGGTTCTCTCATGCTTGGTATTAATGTGGCGATTCACTATTATGGTAGTTGTCGTAGTTGACACTTTTTATTATTTCTTGTTTCTACTATGAGTTAGTTTTATTGTACTCTGATTATGCTCAAGCTCATTATTTGCAGGTACCAGATTTACACAACCTATACTTTTATGGGTTTGAGTTTCGAATTTTGTTGAATTTTGGTCTCAAAAAGGTATGGAGTGTTACAATAACACTTGAAAATAAAAGGGAAAATCCTTATGTATTATTCCTCCGGAAAACACTATAAGACGATTGATAAAATAATTAAAACATAAATGCTTTCTGAACAAATGGCAATCAGAAATGCAAGGCAAAAAATCATTAATTAAGTGGTGATTGCTTTAAAATTGTCTTCCGATTTATAACAACATCTTTTCTCTTTCGTGTATTAGAACCAGAAAATAAGGTTTCACTCAAACAAACGAAAGAGAGAAATTAAGAAAACTGGAAGGTACATGTTTTAGCCTTTAATAACCAATTACTTAATCAAACGATGATTGTTAGGCCTAGAATATACGGTATGGACATATCAAACTTATTTAATTATAATTAGACCAAAGTGGTTTCAGTTTGGAAAATCATATCAAATACACAAAAGTTACACTCAAATACAAGAAAATATGATTGGAATTGAAAAGTGCCTAACTATGATTGATACATGAGCCCTTTAGGATTCCATAATCAATTCCCTCGATTGATTGAAACCCAAATCGATTAACGATTTTCATATACAAAATTAAGGGGCTTAAAACCCTAGAAAACTTGAAATTCGTGGGTTGATTATGAAATTTGAGTAAAACATAAAATATTTACCTTGAATTAGTGGTAAAAATGTTCTGGAGAGATTGAGGTTTTTGGTAAGTTTTAATTCAGGGGCTTTGAAATATGAGTATAAGAAATAAGGGAAGTTCACAATTTGTAGAAACAGGGAAAATATGAGAAACAGGGGCAGTTGTTGATTCATATCTGACCATCCAGATAGGAATACCAAGTGGTGGGAAGAACGTCACATACCTCAAAACCTGGACCATTTTACTCGAAAAGTCAAGAAAACCCTTCATTTGCGAGGCGGTTGTTAGCACTGAAATAACCAAGGAGAAACCAAAAGCCAAAGTTAAGGTGAAGGTTGCTAAAGACAACAGACCTTTGGCATAGTCTAAACCGTTCCATCAATATCTACTTCAAGGAAAAATAGTTGAAGAAATAAAGGATTCATTCTCTCAAACAAATCTCCTATCGGTGAAATCCAAAGGGCATGATTTCCAAAGCGGCTATCTCAAAGCATAGGGAAAGAACAAATTACCCAAAGGAAGCATGTCAAAAATCTCCGGCCTTCACTTGGTAATTATCGCAAGAACTCATCGTATTCTAAAGAATACGTTACTATAAGCGACATCAAAAGCCAGGAGTGCCCACAAGTTCACATTTCTCATAGATTGTCAAAGCCTTCAGTTCTGGAAGATTACTTTTGGAAGACCCTACCTTGGCAGCTATCCTCCAAGGGTTAAAGGAAGGCCCCTTCGTCAAGTCTTCATACGTGCCTCGGCCAGAGTATTGGGACAAGCTTATAAGACGAAGGTAGGGCCATCCCGCACCTATAAATATGACCCGAAGGGTCCATAATTAGGACTAGATTTCTCATTCTCTTTTTGTATCTAAAAGCCTGAGTTACAAACCCTAATTTCAAAATCAATTGGAGAAAAAATTTTAAGATCGGAACATATAAATAGAGATATTTATCCATTCAATTGAGGTAATAAAGTGGCAAATTGTTAATTATTATTGTTATCTAATAAAACTGTATGTTCAACACCAAAAGCATCCAAAATACAGTGGTTATGGAAGTTCCTTCCAGAAGATCTGAAAGGTCTTAAATTCAAGAGTAGATTAATTGTACCAAATTTAGATATGAACTGTTCAAAACCACATGACTCATAACCTATCAATGATTTCCTAAGGGAAACCAAACTAGTTAGAATCCTAAGCCTCCTTCGAAAGATCTGATAGACCCTTCATCGACATGACCGAAACCCCAATTAATATAAGTTATTTGCATGGTAATATATCACAAGAAATGTAAGAACCCCGAGACATCATATAAGGGACCAGTGGCCTCACCGAAATTCTTACTCCGAAACTAATATGAAATCATCAACACAATATAACAGACTAGAGGACAAAGCTTCTTTCAAGCAGTCTTTTAACTCCATCTTGCCGACATTTGATCATTATGTCTTGTTTTCTATGGGAAATACATATGTAGATTACCAAAAGTACTCTACAAGTTTCATATCATTGAAATGGTAGTATAACCTGAGATAACCCATTCATAAGTAAAGGATTCAATAGGGGTACACTGTTTAAGGGTCATATTTTTTTCTAACATTCCCCTAGCCAAAAACATCAGGATGTGGTATTAACTATGTAGGCTCGCATGGAAAGATAAAGAGGCATTGACTAATTATGATGTGTAGATCAGATTGATAGCAAATTCGAGCAAAGGCACTTCTATGATGTCAAGTTTGAATAGTCAATTGTTTTGATTGAAAGGATTGCCTCTAAGCGAGGAGAAGACCCTATATTGGATGAAAGGATTAAAAATACTCCAAGTTGGAGTAGATATTGATGATTTGAAATATTTTGGTCTAGGCACGTGTGACGACAAGGAATTTCGCTCGATCCGAATCAGTCACTAAACCGATCAAGACCGTTCGAAACGCCTGATTGTTTTGAGAACACGACAAAATAGAACGCAGACGGAAGAACATTTCATTGTATATTACAACAATTCATCAGATTACAAGAATATACAGAGTATAAATGAATAAAATACATCGATAAATATCAGAGATTACAATAAATTACATAGCAGCGGAAAATAATACAAAACACAACTAGAAGTAATACGCGGATACAGAGCTTTCCGAGTATCGTTCCAGCTGTAAATCAGGATCCTGTGAATATAAATCTGCAAAACCAAAACTACTAGCTGCCCATGTCAAAATAAGGGCACCCAGAGTTTAGGTTAAAACAATAAACTCTAGGTCAGTCATGGGACTGGCGTGAGAACTAAAACAGTTATTAATCTTTATTTTAAAGTTCGGTAAATCAAGGGACCACGCCGTAAAACACGGAACGGGTTTCCTCCCAAGAATACCAGTGCATAAACCAACAGCGCAATGCTAAATAAAGAACAATGAAGCTATTATAAGACCCAGGTCCCATCACACAATGCAACACAAACCAGAGGATAGGGTTTTACCTTATAATAGCCAAAGAATGCTTGATACGTTAAAACAAATCTTTTATTATTGCTATAAGTGTATAGTGTCAAAACAATTTCAAATCATAAGTATCAATCATAGATGGCATAAGCGCCCCATCCCACTATGTCGCCATACTAAGCTCTACAATCAAAACCGCAAAGTCACGTATTTGGAAATTGGATTTCCATCTATGAACCGAGGCCAGGGATCGTCCTCTACCGATTCGAGACAATCTAGCCTACCATGTCTCAGGCAAGCGCGCAGGCAAGCCTTAGGAGCCACAGGGCTGGTCCACCGATGTGGATTAAAATGCCTGAACACTACGTCTCCCCGCCCTATGGGGCGTAAATGAGCCAACGAATGACCCCATCGGTTCGAGAACGACCGATATATCCGAGGCTCCTCGCAACAGCAACAACCACATAAGTCAAACTCATCAGGGCATGTAAAACCACTGATGCCACTTCTAGCTAGAAAGAGATGCATGCCCTCCCTGGATCCTTCTCCCGTTTCTGGTTCACAACCGGAGTGTGAGGCTCGCGAATCCATGCTACACAAAGCTATGCCACACAGGTCGTGCTTTGATCATCAACACAAGACTTTGCTTTTCAACAGAGGCCTTGATCAATTGCCACTTAGGCATGCCACACAGGCAATTCACTCCATGCGATTGATATCCATCAATATATAACCCCTGAGCTCGTACGTCTCAGAGAAGGGCGTTAAGCAAGAGAATAAATTCCCCGCCGCCAAACAGATATATATTTAATAGAAATCAATCACACAGACTAAAATCCAATGTCAGACACACAGTCCATTTACAAGTCCGTTCTGGGTCTGAACGAAACCGGAGGCACCTAGTACCCCGCATATCCATCGATCTCCAAGTACGTCCGGACGACCACTAACTGATTCCCTCCTCTTGGGTGTATGGACCAATCAAGATCATCAGTAATCACCCAAACGACGTGAAGACCTCTGGTCTTCGACCACCGTCTTCATCCTCGACACCACGTCGAATCAGTTATTCAGAATGGGATAAACCCGGTCTTTCTGAATAACTCGCGTATATAATAAACAAGTGTTACACAAACACAACATACGCCTCATTCCAATTCAGAATATTCTTTTATTCAAATATTGTTATACTTTGGGAAAAGTTCCCATCAATTTTATCAAAGATAAATTCTTTAAATTTATTCTTTAATCTTCTTTGAACATCAATTCAAACTAGTCGGGATTAGCGAACCACACCGAAGTAATCATTTATTTTATTTCCCAATCCCAACCTATTCACCCCATGAAGTAAAACTGGTAATACTTCATATCAAACACCACGGTGTTATCGGTAAATTCAATTACCATTTCACGTTCAAATCTAATTAAAGATTTAACTATCGCCTGGAGTAAAACTGGTGATGCTCCATTCTCGATCTTTTTAATCTAATTAAAGATTCATTAAAACTCCACTTAGTTTTAATCTTTAACTAGGTTAAAGAATCAGTGTCATTTAAAACACGGTTCACGATAAACCCAAAATCACATTCCATTAATTATCGGGTTAAAGAACAAGTGTTATTTAAAACACTGTTCACGATAAACCCAAAAATCAATACCAATTCAATTCCAATTAAATATTATTTAATTGGTACACTTCATTAAATCTAAATAAAAAGATTTAATCCTGTTCTCAACTGGGTTTAAGAACATTGTTAATGAAGAAACCATTCACGGCAAACCCAAATCTCATTTGATATTAAATACAAGGCTCTGAAAAGAAAATATATCGGCTTATATTCAATATCAAATTCTACGACCAACAAATATCGTATTGGAAATAACGATATATATATATATATATATATCTTTCAAATTTCCATAACAACATCTGTATAATCACGAAACCCAACATCGAACTATTCCGAAGATGATTTCGATTCAAATCCCTTCCAATTCAATCATTGGAAATCCTGGTTATTTTCAAAACCATTTCGAATCTAATTTATTTATTTTTAAAAATAAATAAATTATTACTCTAGTTCAAAACTAGTTCATTTCAATAAAAATTTACTTTTATCTTTTCAAATAGGGAGTTTTTCATCCCAATTCTTCACAAATCATTTCTTATGATTTTACACAAATTATCACTATTTTTAATAATTTTATCAAGGCCCGTACAGTCGATTTCCATCAACGGCCATCAAACTGCACTTACATCGACCTTTTTCAAATTTGATTTGGGCATAATTCCAAATACAACCGTTAGATTTCTAATATTCGTTAGAAATCTCTTCTCGATACGAACCCAACTGTTCCAGTTTTAGGAGAATCCGACGGTCGGATCTCCTGCAACGTCCATTCGAAGTCAATGGTCGAAATTCACGAACTGCCACGGCGCGGCGCGTTCTATTCAGGCCATTATATTATATATATAATATATATTTCGTCAATTTCAATTCAAAACGTATTTTATAAATCGTTTTAAATTCGTTTTCAAAACGATTTCAACTTCCTTTTCAAATTCAAATCAAAATCGAATTTTTTAATATAAATTCATTTTAATTTCATTTCAAATCGATTTCAATTCAATTTCAATTTAATTCGAATTGGTTTCAATTCAAATCAATTTCAGTTCAATTTCAATACGTTTTAAATTCAATTCAAAACGATTTCAATTCTATTTCAATCCAATTTGAATTTCAATTCTATTTAATTTCAATTTGAATTCATTCTATTTGAATTTCAATTTGAATTCATTTCTATTCAATTTCAATTCGAATTCAATTCTTTTCAAAATATCAGATTTTGAAGTCACTTTCGATATTCATTAAAAAAATGAATAAAATCGATATAAATATCGTTCACGTCAAAATGGCGTTAATCTAATCAACACGGTTTCATATATTTCTATTTTCAAATATTCTATTTCAAATATTTCTTTTTCAAATATTTCCTTTCAAATATTCCTATTCCAAAACTGGAATGAGGCCCAATCAATTACCATATAATGTTAATTATACGGATTTTCTACAACACATGTATAAAATAACAACAATAAATAATCAACCATCATCCAGAGTGCGTTCTACACTGTATAAGCATCAAATATAAATATTTAACGCTCATAATAGTCTGTCAATCAATCGATCGACATACAACTAATTATTGGGATTAGTGTATGTCATATATCTTGCCAATACCCGTGTGGGGTTTCAAATAATCAAACACAGATTTTATTTGTGCAGTTGGGCGATGTGTAAAATTTATCGTCCCAATCAATATCAATCAAATCAGTGTATATAAACAAATTTCTGATTTGTTTATAAATATTTATTTTAAATACACGTTAAAAATTCTATTTTTAACTATAAAATATTTTCCACTATAAAATATTTTATTTCCTTTCACATCACATCACACAATCAACTACACATCAAAATCAAACAAACAAGCATACAAACCGTCCATGGTCTATGGACGACGGGTGTCGGGTGCTACTAAACACCGTCTGCATCCTAGTATATATTTTAACTAGAAAACAAAATTGAAAGGTGAGAAGTTCTCACAGAGGGTTCCACTCCACCTTGCTTTGCTCCTGCACTGCTGAACATCTGGATTTGTTTGAAATTCCAATGTAGTTCTTTTCACGCTGTTCATGATAAAAAATATATTTTTATCACCTCATTTCAATAAATAAAAATTATATTTTTATTACTTCTTCATATATATAGATCGAATTTTTATTTCTACTTCATATATAAAGATCGAATTTTTATTTCTACATAATATAAAATCGCATTTTTATCTTCAATTCATATATATAGAAATCTAATTTTTATCTTGCCATTCTCTATATAAAAATCACATTTTTACTTCGCTGCATATATAAAGATAATATTTTTATTATTTCCACTATATAAAAATCTTATCTTTAATATTTCTACTATATAAAAATAACATCTTTAATATTTCTATAGTATAAAAATCGAATCTTTTGTAAATTTTTATTTCTAAATTCAATGTATAAATTCATTTAAAAGAAAAACTGAATTTTAACAATGCAAAATATATTTCTAATCTTCCTACTTCATGATAAAGACCAAAATCATAAATAAAAACTGATTTTGCTATATAAAAAAAATAAAGGAATAAAATTTAAAAACTTACACTTTGATTTCTTCAGCGAGGGGGGGGGGGGTTTCTTCACTAGTGGAGGTTTGAAGGGGGACGGCGGAGAAAGGGAGAGGCTGTGGGTCTTGAGGCAGCGGTTGCAAAAGGGGGCTAGGGCTTCTCGAGGGAGGGAGAACATCGGAGTGGGGGCCACGCGAGGTCGAAGGCGGCTTAATGGGGGTTACGATGGAAGAAGAGGGGGGTTCTGGCGCTAGGGTTCGCGGGTTCAGGGAGTCTCGATCAGATCAGAAGGGGGATAGAGAGGAAGGTGGCGCGAGGGGGAGGGGCGGCGAGCCAGGGCAGGTGCTGCGAAGGGGGGGCTACTCCAGCAGGCGGCTACGGGCTCTGATTCCCCCTTGTGCTCCGTTTTTTTTCTAAAACGAACGGCTGTAGGAATGAGGAGAGAAGGTAGAAGGAGGGGGTTAAGTGGATTATATATTTATTTAATTTATTTTTCTAAAAAAAAAAGTTGACTTTTTATACGAACTCGAAATCAAGTCCACCGACTGTCGCCCCTAGCTATTTACCCTCATTCCGAACACAATGGGATATATATCGTAAGCTGATTCGACCGTTTCGATCAGTTTTCGTCAAAATCAAAATATAACTCTATATATTGAATTTGAATGCGCATTTCAATTCACTGGGGTCACATACTAACTTGAAAAATTCCCGAAAAATATTTTCTAGCTTTGTATTGACGATACGGTCCTAACAAAACTAATTTCGTCGAATTATGAGACCGTTTGAAAAATGGCCGTTTTCCAGTCGATTAAAATCAACTAAAGCTGGTCAAACGTGTTTTCCTTTGCCATGCTCACTTATTGATTCGAAAAATTATGAAATTTTAAACCTAGCAATAACTTGACATCGCGGATCCAACAAAAGTGGTTTCGTCGAAAACCGATGTCGTTTGCAAAATGGCTATTTTTAAGGGCCAGAACTCCATAGCGACTATTTTGAAATTTCATCTGGACATATCTTTTGATTCTCGCTATGAAATTTTGATCTTTCAGATTCGTTGGAAAGATATTTTCATTTAGATTCTAATATTTTTGGTTTCACTAAAATCCAGTTTATTTTGAATCATGTACATTCATTTGAAGTTTGAAATCGAATTATCGAACTACCGCGCCATTTTCAATTCCTTTTATATTTTAAAATAAATATTTATATTCTATCGTCGAGCTATATAAATATATACATTCGAATTATATTCAAAATAAATTTCTCGTCGATATTATTTAAAATAATTCATTTTAAATATTCAAAAATTGCCAAAATAAAAATTTTAAATTGGCTCGGATTTTCGGGTTATTACAGCACGTAAGGCAATGGCCTTGGTAGGATTCACCATTTTACCCTTTCTAGTTAGTCGTAACCACTCTGTACCTATCGCAACTATCAACTCAAAGGGAGGGTGCACCCAAAGAGTTCAAAATCACAATAGTAATACAAATAACCCATGCCGCTAGAGGTAGCTAACTTCATTAGCCAGACATAGGCTCCTGTTTTAGTCATTTTAGTTATGACACAAGTGTCAAGGCTATCCATCATCGTTCTCTTACTTCATTTAAGTAAATGTTTGGCAATTAAACCACTTCATTCTGGAACATCCTCCACAAACATAGTTGTTAAAGTGGTTCCAGTATTGATGGAGAGTATGCCAATATCCAGCTCTAGTCTCTTTACAACCAATCATCATTTTACACCTGTAACACCCCGTAAAATATATCAAAAGGCGTAAATATTAGCAATAAATAAAAATAAAACAGTTTAATAATAAGGCTAGAAAATGAGATTTGCAGCATTAAGAATTTGTCTATGAATTTTTTTATTTGGATTCATGGCGAAATTCTGAATCGTTTTCATATATAATATTTTGAAAACGGTGAAAGTATGAAAAAGTTAAAAGCAAATGAATTGGATAGTAAAAGACAAATAAATATATATATATATATATAATCAGATGAGTAATAATTTTGTATATCCAAGATGTATTAAAATAAATATGGATGAGTTTGAATTTCAAATATAGGATACGATAGAGGGGACAAAGAATATTGTGAGTAAGGAAAGAGATTAAGCAAATAAAGTAACGTATTATTTAATTAAACACCTCAGCGCCATATATGTTCATTGGGCATCCTCTAACCTCCATTCTTATCTTTTCTCTAATCTAAGTTCATATAGATTTTAGTATAAATTCTGGAATTTAGTTTTAGTGTAGTGCTAAGGGCACCCTAAAATACACTTCCTAATACCGCAATTAAAAAATAAAACTCATTAAATTTTGTATACTTCCTAATACCACATTACCTTCCCTGTAATACCCCACATCCGTTAGTGTCACTCACAAAGGGAATGCACTAAGTTCTGTGGAGCATTTAAGGTAAAAGATGTAGATGAATTACAAGACAGACAAAAATTAAAACAACGGAAAATAAAACTTTACTTTATTGATAAAATAGTTTGTACAACGATTTCTTTATAATATCAGAGTATCATCTATCCTACAAAATAAAGAAGCATAAAACAACATTTATATTCCCCAATGTAGCAAGAGCCAGCCATAGCATCTGAAAAGAGAATCCAAGCAAAACTTCGACAAATCTTCAAGCTGGGAAAGAGTGACAGTCCAACTTAACCTGAGCTATACTATTCCCACCTTTACTACCTAGGGGGGGGGGGGGACGGAAGAAAATAAGACGAAAGAAAAACAGAGTCAGACATAAAGCCTGAGTAAGTTCAGTTACTTCTAGCATGTGAACATGGAAAAACAAAACGACATGAATTAACTGAATACAAGATAACACCATGATGATAGGGTCAGAAAGGTTAGACAAGATTATCACAAGATATGCTAAGACAAGATAAACTGGATATGCTCTAATACTTTCGTCGCTTCGCTATATCTTTGTTATACTGGTTTCTATATCTCTGCACCACCTAACTAGTGTCCCAACTAGTAACGATAACGTGATCTCAATCCCTGTCGTTTCCGTTGCCTTCAGGCATACATTCATTATTTATTACCTAGATCTAATCTAGGGTTTTCTGTCAAGTGCTTTCTAGATTCAACTAGAGTTTACGCTATCTGCTGAACGCTTCTCGGATTCAGGGTTTATGCCACCTAGTTCAACTAGGGATTATGCTACCTGTCGAACGATGCCCCCTAGTCTAGGACACACTACCTAGAGTGGTATATGTTCCTAGACTTCCCCACGCATGTATCGCGAATCGTTATCGCATGTCTAGATGCACATGTCCTGTAATGTGCGGCCCGAGTCCTGTGGCAGGGCAAATCAAGAAACATAGAACTCGGTCGGGAGCTTTCAGATATCTGCTGATGCAGATGCTAAGGTCTGTTTTTATTCCAGTAGCTATGGTCCCACTCGACCCCTACCTCAACTAATGAAAGGCACACCTTGAAAAATGAGAACTATACGCAGGCCCCCTATTCCCCACTAACCTATGGCCATCCTCACCCATAACTAGATAGCAAGTATATGGTCTTTTGGATTTCTCCGCCTTTCCGCATCACGTATCTCGATTGACTCAAGATGGATGGTAGACGACGAGTTGCTATCACAGGGCTACCGTTTTCTCGCCGAATCACGCTGGTCCATCCTAGTCTTTAGGTTGCCATATATTGCAACCAAGGCATACCCCTGGTTCTTCTAACGCAGACCTTAACCTCTGTGAGCCCAGGAGGATCATCTGCAGCCTCACAAAGGGATACCAAGAGTACCCTCACGTCCCCTTGAAGCCTCGGGCTTCGTAACCCAATTCGTTGGAGCCTTATTTTTAATCAGACAGACGTTCGCTCCTTCCGTGTTATACTAAGAATTACTACTTAGTTTTGCTAACTAAGGTTTACCACTTAGTTTCCAGAATCGTTGTTTTCTTAACTAAGGTTTACTACTTAGCTCCTTTTAACTAAGGTTTACTACTTAGTTCTCTTTCTCGTCAATTTGGATTGGTTAAGTGTCATTAGTAAATTCAAGCTAACTTAACCCTCTTCATTTATCCTTTTAAACTGGTTAAGTGTTATTAGTAATTCATGTTGACTTAACCCTACCACAAACCAAGTTATATTGGTTAAGAATTTCTTATTACTTAACCCTACCCATTCATCCTGTATTGGTTAAGTGTTCCTTTTTAACTTAACCTTGCCCATCTGTTTTAACTAACATTTTATTAGTGGTTAAGTATTATCCTTCATGTTTTAGACTTAACCCTATTCCTTTATCACAATCGGATGGTTAAGTGTTCAAATTTACTTAACCCTACGGTCTAGTCCAGCTAACATATCAAATTGGCTAAGTGTATTAACTTTACTTAACCCCAACCTCTAATCTAGTTAACATGTTAATTTGGCTAAGTGTATTAACTTTACTTAACCCCACCTTCTAGTCTAGTTAACATGTTAATTTGGATAAGTGTTTTCTTAGTTACTTAACCCCTACAAATCTAGTCTTGTTACGATGTAAAGTTTGGTTAAGTGTCCCTATGGACTTAACCCTCCCATTCTAGCTTAACTGTGTTAAGTTTCAGTATGAACCTAACCCCACCCATCGGTTTGGTTACCATGTTGAAATGGTTAAGTGTCTTAGTTAACTTAACCCTGCCATTCTTGTTCTAGCTTTAACTAAATAAATTAAAGCCGCGATCACTCACATTAGGCAGATATTGTTGCGATTACTGGATGTGTCGGTTGGTTCCGGGCAGGTTTACATCGCAACTCAGTCTAACCTCGGGTTAGGCATATTCGTGTTTTCTAAGTTCAAAGAGTTTTGATTAATTTTCAAATCAGGTTTTGAAAGTAACCATCCCGTCCATCGGATCAGTTAGGGATAGTCAGGGAGAGCAGGAAACTTGTATTTCCCAAACCCAAGCCTAGATACTATCCTCATGGTCACCCTAGAACTTTCTGGTGTATTATTAAAAGAGATGTCGTTAATAAACCTTTAATTTGTCTAAATTTACATTTTCCTCATTAAGGACAAATTCTATAAGTAAATTATTCCTAATTTACTTATTTCATAATTACTATTTTAATGTAAATTGCCAACATTTATTATTATGGCCCATTTTCCCCTCTACATCATATTTATGCTTTTTGGTATGTAAACTATACCAAATTAAGTGTCACTAACCATGATTTTGCTAAACATGACAATTTCTCACAATTATGGCCAATTTCAAATTTATGCCAATATACTTATTATGCCAAATTAGCTAATCCAATTCTGATTTAACATTCTAATTTCAGTTCATGTCAAACAAGACTTATTATTCTAGTTCACAGTTCATGTAAATGCTAGATTTACAAGTCAATACTAGATTCAAATTACACATCCTATGATTCATGTCAAATTTATCCAATTTGCATTTTTATAAACATGCCATAATACATGTTCCCAATTTATGCCAATTTCCAAGTTTATAACTACGTTTTAGTAAATTTCATATTTTTGCCCAAATCGTATTCCCATTGTTCGTATAATCGTGATTCAATCTAGATTACAGATAAATCTAGATTCGTAGAAAATAGGTAATGAACCAAAGATGCTATGAAAAAGATAGACATAATAACTGGCATAAAATGATAACTTACTAATTACAGACCTAACGAATTACACTGAAATAAATTGATCTAAAACATCGAAGGCCTATAGATCTGAAAATGTTATGACATAAAAAGGGTTGAATAACGATGTAGGTTCAAGAACATGGGTAGACCTAACTTAATAGGTAAATTCCCAAGATCAAAAAGCAAAAAAAATCAAGAATAGACAGAATAGATAATCAGGTCTAGACCCAATTTCACAGTCACAAAACTTAAGCAACACTTTCCTAGTCATGAATCATAGGTGTTTAGTCACAGTTGTCCTCGTTATGCCATAGGCAATAGTTTATGTTTCCTAATCAAAGGCATAGGCTTGTGTTCATAGTCAAAGGAAATAATTCTCATAGTCATGAGTCACAATCATAGACAATGTTCATAGTCATAGGCAATGTTCATAGTCAAAGAGGCATATGGTTTTAAGGTCCATAGTTTCATAGTCACAGTCTTATTGGTCATCGAATCATAACAGTTCTTAATTAGGTCCAAGGATAGAAGCACTGATTCGAATAGAAAGATTTGGCATATTCTTTTATTCCTTTAATTTCATGTCACGAATAGAGAAAAACGTTCAAATCTAAAAAGTAACCGACTTACAGAGATTATATTAGACTCGTAGAAAAACAGTCATTGAAGTCGTTTGAATCTTCACTTGAATCCTAGCTTGTTTTGAATCTCCTCTTGAAAGTCTTGAGCAGCATTTCCTCGTCTTGATTTATTTTACATATTATTTTATTTATTATTTAATTAAGAGGAGGAGAAGAAGCCATGTTCACCAAGAATCTTTGCAGCATAAGGTTAGAGAAGATTTGTGAATAGTGAAGGAGACTAAGGGCTGTTTATATAGGGTTAGGCGGACGAATCTAGGCAGAAAACGAGACCAGGTACATCAGAATGCACCCAGGCCCAAAAGTGGGTTTTTGCACCCAGGTCGACCCCCAGGTCGACTGCCCAGTCGAACTGGTCAGGGGGGGTCGACTCCCCAGTCGACCTGGGTAGGGGGGTCGACTACCCAGTCGACTCCCCAGTCGACGTGGGTCCTGGGCGGGAATTTTCCCGCCCAGCCCGCTTCTGAATTTGAATTCGAATTCGAATTTCGAGTTGTTTTCGATTCTGAAAATTCCTGAAACTTCGGAGGGTCATATATCCCTCATACAGACTCCGATTCTCGCAAACTCGGACTCGTTCCCAAGCAGAATTTCGAGACGAACGCAATGGCGCAACCCGTTTCCCTTGATTTTGATCTTAAAATTTAATTCTGCCTTTATTTGTGAATCCTAGTGTTACAGAATTACGGGGTGTTACATTTTTCCCCACTTAAAAGGATTTCGTCCCCGAAATCTTCAAGTTAGGAAGAATGTGTTCTACCATCCAGTCACCCATCTACTCAACCATTCAATCATAGGCATTCATTGTCCTTAAAAGATTTCTAATGCTTTCATGTTATTATGCATAGTGTGTGTATATGCCTTTATCTAGTGCAAAATCAGGCGGTCTATAGATTCAGTTGACCTCCTTAATGCGAATCATGTCAGTGCCATGCGTCCAATCATGTATGCAAGCATCCCTAGTTATGTAAATACTACATGTTTGCATAGCCATTCATCCATATGCAACATCCATATGATAACATATCAAGTTCAACTTACAAACAAACACATATCTGTATTTGCAATATGAAAGCGTCTGAACTGATCTAGTGCCTAATACGTATGCATATGCATTCACGAGCAACCACTCGCAACCATCAACCATAACATGTTTCAAATGCATGTTTACATCCAAAAGAGTTTTTACCTAAGGATCGAAGTACCACCTAGAGGATATACTTTGGAAAGGGAGAAACAATTATGCGTAAAGCTCTTACAAAAAAAAAATCAAGGATGCACCCTTAAGGAAAAGGGTATGATGCTTGTATCCAGTCTTCTTGAGCTTTACTTTACTGTATCTTAACTAATTTAACTTCACGATTGTGAAGTTTCTGACCTCCATTTCCAAAATAAACAGATGTCAATCACGGTACCAAGTGTATGTACTAAGATGATTAGAGGTCTCCCTCTTATCCACCATGCCATAACTATAAGGGTCGAAAGGTCACTACGTGCTTTTTAGAGTGCCTGCCACAACTATTCATCTCTCACGCAAACCATCCTAGTCGAACTCGACATTCCTCAAGTACAAGCCCCAAAGGCCTAAACCAATATCAGACAAGCACCCAAGGAATTTCTCCTCCGAATTTAGACGATCTACGTGAGATGATTAAGCAAACTCGATAGCTATTCTCAAATCCCTACTAACCAAAAATAAACTGGTCGGACCACCAATTGGATTTGAGACTCTAGTGGGATCTTTCTACTATACAAGTACTATGGTGTAGAGACTCAACTATGGAAGTGGATACGAACAATTGCGAAGCGCTAAAACCAAAGGAAAGAGTACGAACAACAAAACTAGACTCTTCCAACAGAACTTTACTACCTTTCTCCTAGGTACGCTTGGTGGCGAAAGTAGGTACTTTCCCTTCTGAAAATCTTATTCTTTGCCCTTAATTCATGCCCTATTATACCATAGTAAAGATACTTCTTCTTGTATTAGGTTTTATAATTCCTTTCTCCTTTGTGAGCTAAATCTACATCCATGAATTCCTCATCCTCTTCCGTGTGTAGTCATGTTGAAAAATCTCTCAAAAGCTGCTTCCATCATACAGAAAACCCTATAAGCTTGAAAGAAAACTGGTCGTAGGTGAAACAACTATGAATATGGATGGAAGCCAGGCACGACTTTGCCCATCGATTTGGTTACCTCCCAGAAAGCCAGGAGCCCCAGAGACTCAAGAAAGAAGGAGACAAGAATTCAAACAGAGGAAGAGAAGATAGTGTGTATGGCTTTGGGGAATATGCCTTTTAAACAAATCTTTTCTCTTGAAAATGCTTCTTTTAAAACCGTTTTGAAAATAATTTTTCAAATCCTTTATCTGATCTGGTAACCTTCAGCTCTGATACCACGTGTAACACCCCACATCCGTTAGTGTCACTCACAAAGGGAATGCACTAAGTTCTGTGGAGCATTTTAAGGTAAAAGATGCAGATGAATTACAAGACAGACAAAAATTAAAACAGCGGAAAATAAAACTTTACTTTATTGATAAAATAGTTTGTACAACGATTTCTTTACAATATCAGAGTATCATCTGTCCTACAAAATAAAGAAGCATAAAACAACATTTATATTCCCCAATGTAGCAAGAGCCAGCCATAGCATCTGAAAAGAGGATCCAAGCAAAACTTCGACAAATCTTCAAGCTGGGAAAGAGTGACAGCCCAACTTAACCTGAGCTATATTATTCCCTCCTTTACTACCTGGGGGGGGGGGGACGGAAGAAAAGAAGACGAAAGAAAAACAGAGTCAGACAAAAAGCCTGAGTAAGTTCAGTTACTTCTAGCATATGAACATGGAAAAACAAAACGACATGAATTAAATGAATACAAGATAACACCATGATGATAGGGTCAGCAAGGTTAGACAAGATTATCACAAGATATGCTAAGACAAGATAAACTGGATATGCTCTAATACTTTCGCCGCTTCGCTTTTTCCTTGTTATACTAGTTTCTATATCTCTGCACCACCTAACTAGTGTCCCAACTAGTAATGATAACGTGATCCCAATCCCTGTCGTTTCCTTTGCCTTTATGCATACATTCTTTATTTATTACCTAGATCTAATCTAGGGTTTTCTATCAAGTGCTTTCTAGATTCAACTAGAGTTTACGCTATCTGATGAACGCTTCTCGGATTCAGGGTTTATGCCACCTAGTCCAACTAGGCATTATGCTACCTGTCGAACGATGCCCCTAGTCTAGGACACACTACCTAGAGTGGTATATGTTCCTAGACTTCCCCACGCATGTATCGCGAATCGTTATCGCTTGTCTAGATGCACATGTCCTGTAATGTGCGGCCCGAGTCCTGTGGCAGGGCAAATCAAGAAACACAGAACTCGGTCGGGAGCTTACAGATATCTGTTGATGCAGATGCTAAGGTATGTATTTATTCCAGTGGCTATGGTCCCACTCGACCCCTACCTC
This sequence comes from Allium sativum, assembly GCA_030737875.1. Lineage (NCBI taxonomy): Eukaryota > Viridiplantae > Streptophyta > Magnoliopsida > Asparagales > Amaryllidaceae > Allium > Allium sativum. The sequence continues at coordinate 192,487,626 of CM060910.1, read as the reverse complement.
AACTAATGAAAGGCAAACCTTGAAAAATGAGAACTATAAGCAGGCCCCCTATGCCCCCACTAACCTATAGCCATCCTCACCCATAACTAGATAGCAAGTATATGGTCTTTTGAAGTTCTCCGCCTTTCCGCTTCACGTATCTCGATTGACTCAAGATGGATGGTACACGACGAGTTGCTATCACAGGGCTACCGTTTTTTCGCCGAATCACGCTGGTCCATCCTAGTCTTTAGGATGCCATATATTGCAACCAAGGCATACCCCTAGTTCTTCTAACGCAGACCTTAACCTCTGTGAGCCCAGGAGGATCATCTGCAATCTCACAGAGGGATACCAAGAGTACCCTCACGTCCCCTCGAAGCCTCGGGCTTCGTAACCCAATTCGTTGGAGCCTTATTTTTAATCAGACAGACGTTCGCTCCTTCCGTGTTATACTAAGAATTACTACTCAGTTTTGCTAACTAAGGTTTACCACTTAGTTTCCAGAATCGTTGTTTTCTTAACTAAGGTTTACTACTTAGCTCCTTTTAACTAAGGTTTACTACTTAGTTCTCTTTCTCGTCAATTTGGATTGGTTAAGTGTCATTAGTCAATTCAAGCTAACTTAACCCTCTTTATTTATCCTATTAAACTGGTTAAGTGTTATCAGTAATTCATGTTGACTTAACCCTACCACAAACCAAGTTATATTGGTTAAGTATTTCTTATTACTTAACCCTACCCATTCATCCTGTATTGGTTAAGTGTTCCTTTTTAACTTAACCTTGCCCATCTGTTTTAACTAACATTTTATTAATGGTTAATTATTATCCTTCATGTTTTAGACTTAACCTTATTCCTTTATCATAATCTGATGGTTAAGTGTTCAAATTTACTTAACCCTACGGTCTAGTCCAACTAACATATCAAATTGGCTAAGTGTATTAACTTTACTTAACCCCAACCTCTAGTCTAGTTAACATGCTAATTTGGCTAAGTGTATTAACTTTACTTAACCCCACCTTCTAGTCTAGTTAACATGTTAATTTGGATAAGTGTTTTCTTAGTTACTTAACCCCTACAAATCTTGTCTTGTTACGATGTAAAGTTTGGTTAAGTGTCCCTATGGACTTAACCCTCCCATTCTAGCTTAACTGTGTTAAGCTTCAGTATGAACCTAACCCCACCCATCGGTTTGGTTACCATGTTGAAATGGTTAAGTGTCTTAGTTAACTTAACCCTACCATTCTTGTTCTAGCTTTAACTAAATAAATTAAAGTCGCGACCACTCACATTAGACAGATATTGTTGCGATTACTGGATGTGCCGGTTGGTTCCGGGCAGGTTTACATCGCAACTCAGTCTAACCTCGGGTTAGGCACATTCGTGTTTTCTAAGTTCAAAGGGTTTTGATTAATTTTCAAATCAGGTTTTGAAAGTAACCATCCCGTCCGTCAGATCAGTTAGGGATAGCCAGGGAGAGCAGGAAACTTGTATTTTCCAAACCCAAGCCTAGACACTATCCTCTTTGTCACCCTAGAACTTTCTGGTGTATTATTAAAAGAGATGTCGTTAATAAACCTTTAATTTGTCTAAATTTACATTTTCCTCATTTAGGACAAATTCTATAAGTAAATTATTCCTAATTTACTTGTTTCATAATTACTCTTTTAATGTAAATTGTCAACATTTATTATTATGGCCCATTTTCCCCTCTACATCATATTTATGCTTTTTGGTATGTAAACTATACCAAATTAAGTGTCACTAACCATGATTTTGCTAAACATGACAATTTCTCACAATTATGGCCAATTTCAAATTTATGCCAATATACTTACTATGCCAAATTAGCTAATCCAATTCTGATTTAACATTCTAATTTCAGTTCATGTCAAACTGGACTTATTATTCTAGTTCACAGTTCATGTAAATGCTAGATTTACAAGTCAATACTAGATTCAAATTACACATCCTATAATTCATGTCAAATTTATCCAATTTGCATTTTTATAAACATGCCATAATACATGTTCCCAATTTATGCCAATTTCCAAGTTTATAACTACGTTTTAGTAAATTTCATATTTTTGCCCAAATCGTATTCCCATCGTTCGTATAATCGTGATTCAATCTAGATTATAGATAAATCTAGATTCGTAGAAAATAGGGAATGAACCAAAGATGCTATGAAAAAGATAGACATAATAACTGGCATAAAATGATAATTTACTAATTACAGACCTAACGAATTACACTAAAATAAATTGATCTAAAACATCGAAGGCCTATAGATCTGAAAATGTTATACCATAAAAAGGGTTGAATAACGATGTAGGTTCAAGAACATGGGTAGACCTAACTTAATAGGTAAATTCCCAGGATCAAAAACCAAAGAAAACCAAGAATAGACAGAATAGATAATCAGGTTTAGACCCAATTTCACAGTCACAAAACTTAAGCAACACTTTCCTAGTCATGAATCATAGGTGTTTAGTCACAGTTGTCCTCGTTATGTCATAGGCAATCGTTTATGTTTCCTAATCAAAGGCATAGGCTTGTGTTCATAGTCAAAGGAAATAATTCTCATAGTCATGAGTCACAGTCATAGGCAATGTTCATAGTCATAGGCAATGTTCATAGTCAAAGAGGCATATGGTTTTAAGGTCCATAGTTTCATAGTCACAGTCTTATTAGTCATCGAATCATAACCGTTCTTAATTAGGTCCAAGGATAGAAGCACTGATTCGAATAGAAAGATTTGGCATATTCTTTTATTCCTTTAATTTCATGTCACGAATAGAGAAAAACGTTCAAATCTAAAAAGTAACCGACTTATAGAGATTATATTAGACTCGTAGAAAAACAGTCGTTGAAGTCGTTTGAATCTTCACTTGAACCCTAGCTTGTTTTGAATCTCCTCTTGAAAGTCTTGAGCAACATTTCCTCGTCTTGATTTATTTTACATATTATTTTATTTATTATTTAATTAAGAGGAGGAGAAGAAGCCATGTTCACCAAGAATCTTTGCAGCATAAGGTTAGAGAAGATTTGTGAATAGTGAAGGAGACTAAGGGCTGTTTATATAGGGTTAGGCGGACGAATCTAGGCAGAAAATGAGACCAGGTACATCAGAATGCACCCAGGCCCAAAAGTGGGTTTTTGCACCCAGGTCGACCCCCAGGTCGACTGCCCAGTCGACCTGGTCGGGGGAGCGAGGGGAGGGTCGACTACCCAGTCGACTCCCCAGTCGACCTGGGTAGGGGGGTCGACTACCCAGTTGACTCTCCAGTCGACCTGGGCCCTGGGCGGGAATTTTTCCGCCCAGCCCGCTTCTGAGTTTGAATTCGAATTTCGAGTTGTTTTCGATTCTGAAAATTCCTGAAACTTCGGAGGGTCATATCTCCCTCATACGGACTCCGGTTCTCGCAAACTCGGACTCGTTTCCAAGCAGAATTTCGAGACGAACGCAATGGCGCAACGCGTTTCCCTTGATTTTGAGTTTAAAATTTAATTCTGCCTTGATTTGTGAATCCTAGTGTTACAGAATTACGGGGTGCTACATTCCCAATCTAATCTCTCACTCAACCACTACATCTGAACTAATCACGTAATCTCCTCTAATCTGAAAACTCTAATCTTTCTTTGCCATAATTGCTTCCTTATTCACATATCTTGTGGAAAAATTCAAAGTTACGATAATATCCTATTCTTTTACTTCTTCTTCTAGTTTGTTTAATTCAAAATCGTATGGTGATCTAAAAACCCTAATATCTTACTTCCTCTTCTAGTTAGTTTAATTCAAACCTTATTCGCAGCTTTTGTTTATTCATCCACGCATTTTTTGGAGTCATTGGAATTTTGTGAGGGAAACATGGTTGAATTTGCTAGAAACAAAAATAATGGCATTGAATCCGGATAGCTTATTAATTCACTGTTACTGATATTTCTGATATTCATTGTTTAATTTAACGTAATTAATTCAGTGTTCATTGTATTAAGTTATATTGTTAATTTCTTTAAGATTTAATTTAGTTTGTTATTCTTGCTCAGTTTATACAGAACAGAAAGAAAAAAAAGCAGTAATAGGTTGAACGGTCCACTAGAACCGAACAACCCACGGTAACATAAAACCGAACAGATACTGCATACAAGATTGAGAATAACCGAACAGAAAACTTAACCGAAACTATTCCTAAAATATATTACACATACATATCGGCTACAATCACAGTAGGTGTGATACATATATGTAGCTTGTAAATTACAAATTAAACAAATGAATGTTAATTCTTTTCTATAACAATAAAGATTAGTGTATGTATCATGTGTGGTATATGTAATAGCCAATTATAGTTTGCAGTATTATATATATTAACAATATCTTGTGTAAATATAAGCAAAGGAAGTTTAAAAAAATGAAAAGAAAACAAATAGAATGGCCATACAAGTTGCATTACCAGTTTAAGTGCATGCACGATGGGAGTTTATTGTTTCCAAATATGGCAAAAGATGTTTGGATGTTTTTGTAAAAGAAATAATTCAAACTTCCAATTAGAAGCAACAGATTCATCAATTACATGCTGCCAGCGACATGAAGAAGTGGGAATTTGCAAGATTAAATTTAGTTTGCATGGTAAATTTTAGCCATGTATGTTGGTAGTTCATTCAACATATAACAGCCGAACACGGGATGTTAGAGTGGTGAATGAACATGTAGTTGAGGTAGCCCTTATTTTTAATTGTTTGGTATTGGGAAGAAGAGAATATAATATTTTGTGGTATTTTTTAGTTGTGGTATTAGGAAGCACATATTGGGGTTCCCTTAGCACCACATTAGTTTTATATATGCATAAGATTCTAAAGGTGATTCTTACATATATATTAGAAAGATTGAAGCACGTTTATAATGAAGACTAAATCCAGATCTGAATCTACAACAAAGAATTTTATTGTTCTTCCTTTTAGGCCTATGAGTGGAATATTGTGTTTCTTAGGCATATTTTATTTTTTTAATAGTGTTACTACAAAAAATCAACAGCAGAGGGAGCTGGCGGTGAGGGGGTATCGGGTGATCAAAGGCTCGCAAGAGGCCCAGTAAAAAGTGGGAGCTAGATACCGAGAAGGACAAGAACAAGAAGAAATAGTCCACAAAGTCGCATCACCCGAAGTCTTCTTTCCTCTCTCCCTCTAAGGGGAAAGATCGTAAAGAACTATGGGGTATAACTGACAGGGTCCATCCGCCAGGGTTAATCCGAAAAGACCCTTCAGACAGTATCAGCTCAACGGAAGACTCCATGTGAAGAACCACCCATCTCCTAAAGCCAAGTAAGCCAGAAGTGATAAACTTGATAAACGAAGCCCAAAGGAATTTTTAGTAATGACCAGCCCGAATGTCGAGACACCTAAAGACGGAAGCATCGAAGGCACCAAACCGGAAGAATGTGAAGGCCATCTAGAATCAACTTCCAGAGCACCTACTGTATGGAGACCGAAAGGTAACCAAGACCCAAGTGGATATACAGGCTACCCATACTAATTCACTTAGTACCGAAACCCATGGCAGCTTTGAACTGGCAGTTATCAACATACAACATGAGAGCATGCTTCTCTAAGTATTCACGATATGGTTGGAGGCCTACATCCGAGAGCTCGTAGCCGAAAGCCTATATCTAAGGACCATGGTTGACACTAAAAGACTGTCTGAAAGGCAAGCTCCCGAAACTCAGGAAAAAAAAGTAACCAACAAAGACTTCCGTAGGCCCAATATCCCGTCAACGGAAGGAGCACCGAACCACTATAAATAAGACCCCAAAGGTCACATTCAGAGGGAGAATTTTTGGCCTTAGAGAAAACTGTATTATTAAAATTAACATAGAAAAGAGATCAATGGGGAAATCCCCCTATGGCATTCACGTACTCTTAATGAAAATTGAATAAAAGGGAATCTATCACAAGAAAGTTGCTATGTTAGTGTGTATTTCCATTTTCTGATCATCACCATTGCGGTTGCTTGTATTCCTTTTTAGATGTGAATTGGATTTCCTCTTTAATACACCCTTGATTAGGAAAACACGCTTCGTCCCCTAGGTCGAAACCCATTTTGATTGCCCTTGGAAAACCCCTTTTACCCATTTCCACTTCCAGGGCAGTAACCCGATTTGACACGTAAAACAACCTACCAACCATTCCCTCCTTTTGATCCACCCCAGTCGACCAGTCTTCGGTGTTGACGAAAAATATCGATAACATTTTTGCGCTAGAAGGATAGCTTGAACCTCCAACCTCGTGGTTAACCCTACCCCATACCTACCTGTGATTGTCCCGTCCTGGGCTAAGTTCTTGAAGAGCCGAACATTATGAGTAAAGGATCTCCACCGATGATTGACAGATTTACCATGGCTAGAGCGAACATCGACGAGCCATGGTCGATCGAAAGATTCAAATTGGAAAACTTCCATATTCAAGAGAAAGAGAAAGACATAGAGCATTATGACCTCGATCGATGGAGCATTAACCCCTTCCACATAGGATCAACCCCGATTTTTTCCCTTTACCAGCCCTCGACTGAGAGATACAACTCTTTCTCCTCGCCAAAGAATCCATCCTCGCAAAAGCTAGGGAAACCATATCCAAATGAAACATAGAGAAAACTCATATCCCTCTGACCGATGGAAAGTCTGAAGAAGATATACTCCCGCATCGGAGGGCAGTAAAAAGGAAGTGTAGAGATAGTAAAGGAATAACAAAATTGAGTAACAAAAAGACCAGAATGCAACGGCGGAAGAAGAATTTCGAGTCAATATTACCAAAAGGTTATAAGCTCACTATATCAATCGAGAGTATCTATTTCCTATCTAGACATGAATTAAATTTCTGGTCGTCGCCCAAAAAGAAACCCAAGAATGAAGGTAAGAGAGAAAGGTCGTATTTCTACTACCATATGGTAAACGGACACAAAACCAATCATTGTAGAGTGCTAGAGGGGAAGATCATCAAATTCTTGAACCAAGGAAAATTACAAAGTTATGTAAGGAAAGCATAGTAGGTATTGTCATCAAGATCCTCCTAAAATAATAAGAAAAGGATTATTCTCCCTATTACAAAGGAGAAAAACTTTACAAACGAAATGACCAAGGAAAGGTCAGACCATAAATGGATAAAGAGAAAAAAACCTTGCTAGGACTAAATTAGTCCGGGAAAGGCATCCCCCGGAGGGGGATGGCATGTTAGTCTTTCTCCATGCCCAAATTCGAGGGGGCAGGGTTAAAGCATCGAAAGCGTAAGCCGCCGTTTCACACCAGAAATGGTCGTGCGATGCATCTAAAATTAGCACGCCCTGCCTATGCTCGCAGAAGAGTACGCCTTGCCTCTGATAGAACTAAGCACGTCCTACCTCTGCTCGTAGAAGAGCACGTCCTACCTCTTCTAATGTTCCACGCTACCCGCAGAAGGGAACGCAAACCCCTATCAATGCCTATGATGGTCAGGATAGGGCACCCCTCGAAGGGGGTGGTGTATAAGCCTCTATCAGCGCCTACAATGGCCCATATAGAGCATCAAAAGAGTAAACCTTAGTTCTGTGCCTACGAGGGCCCCGTCTAAGTTTCTAAGCCCTTATCATCGCCTAGATGGTCAGGATAAGGCGCCTCCTGGAAGGAGGTCGGGTAAGTCCTTGGGCCCTACTTGTGGATAAGCTAGCCAAGTGCACCGGACGCACTTGCCCAGAGAGTGGCAAACAAAGCACGTACATTCTCTTCTTTGACATCAAAATCCCAAGGGGAGGCTCAAGAAGCACGTACAACCTTTGCTTTTCAAATAAAATCCGAAAGGATACTCACTTCAATAATATCAGAGGGGTTTCCGGTCTTCAATGCTACTACCCGAATCTGGGTCGATTCGGCACTCTACCAATACCGGAAGAGGTTCCGATCTTCAAATGCTACCACCTGAATCTGGGTGGATCCAGCACTTCATTAATACTGGAGGAGGTTTCGGTCTCAATGCTACCAGCCAAATCTGGGTCGATTCGGCATTTCAAAGATACCAGAGGGGGTTTTGGTCTATTATTGTCGACATCCGAATCTGGGTCGACCCAACTCCGTACAAATACCAGAGGAGGTCCCAGTCAACTATTGTTAATGCCCGAATCTAGGCAAGACACAGTGTTTCCCGGTGCCGAAGAAGGTCCCGGTCTACTACTATCTATATGTGAATCCGGATCAATTCGGCTCTGAACCAATGCCCGGGGGAGGCAAGTTTGCCACATATCAATATCCGAAATGGGGTGGAAGGAACCCTTTTATAATTATTGAAAGAGGGTTCCAACCGTCGAGACGACGGCCCGAAGACCTCCAAGGTAATATTCCCAGATCAAGGCAACCGTAGGTATGCATACGAAGGAAGACCCACAAAATTCGGAAGCTAACGGAAAGCTCATTGTCAAAAACAAAGCCAGGTAAAAAAAAAAAAGAGTTTGTATTTTCTCATACTCAAAGGAAACCTCTTAAGTCATTCATCATACGAGCAATCCTCACTCATGTCTCATATCAGCAATTATTTATATACTAAATGTTATCAATGCATAAGTTTATTCAATCAGTATTCTTATCATGAGCAAAATTATGTGTCATCTTCACAAAATATCACTGTATATCTGGATCTTCTCCATCCTCGGGTAAAGGGGGTCAATGGCATGGCGAAGTGCCACACCTAGTAACTTGTTAAGTTTTTGAACTATCCTACTTGTCTATGTCTCGTTCAAGTGATCGGAAGGTTTGGGATGGAGTTTGAAAGCTCTGTTGTAAGCCTTGCACATTGCCCTGAGAGACTTGTTTTCCTTTTCCAAATCAAAAACGGTTATACGCAAGTCGTGATTTTCTTCTTGCAAATATCTGATTTGGCCGGCATATCTGACGACACGGTCATGAGAATCCTTGATTAATCGAGTGACATAGATTCCTTTCATCTCGGCAACCGCTCTTTTACACCACTTAGAAATAACTATTTCCTTTAAACCCGGTGGGGGGTTATTCAAGTAATAACATTTCTGAAGAGTAGAGGTCTTACGTGTTGTCGCGAAGCCAGGGTGCGAAGGTCCCTCCATTATAGGGATATTCTCAAAGAAATTTTCCTACGTCTTGCACTTTGTAGTAGCATTGTTTAAATCGATTTCCAAGTCGATGACACGTTGACAAAAATTCTTTAGCTCGTGCTCGAACTCGATAGGGGTTTGGTCTTTATGTACGTCCTCAACCCAAGAATGGTTCTATCCTTCTTTTTTAACTGTCTTTTCAAAATGGTTATCCTCTCAATAAAGTGTTTAATGGATAACTCCTGATGTAAGATCTTCCTTTCATAAGACATAGGGAGGACATCTATTATCGGTGGCGTTCCGCTCCGGGAGGAAGGAGTCTCGCGTTGATCAACCTGCCCATAGACATACAAGAAAGTGATTTGATTCTATTTTCTCTTTTTTGGATGTTTGAAGGTTATATCCCCCTCTTTTTTTTATACATCACTACACGGGTTAAACCCAAAGCCTACCAACTATAACTTATAGGCAGAAAGGCAAATTATAAATACATCACTTTTTCACACGTCTATGGTTTACATAGTGCCTCAGCATGTTTAATCCTAAGATTCCTTAACATAGCTTCATGATCCCCACTCCACAAGTCAAAGAAGAGCTGAGCAAATGCAATATAAACTCACTCAAGTCCCTCGAGGAGACAGGTTTCCTTGAAAGTATGGATAGGCGAAGTACGAAACTCTTTTCTCAGCCTACAAACGATGCGTAATGCCTCCTCATAGTAAATTGAACTCTACCATAATGAAAATAATCACATTAGCCCTCGTTGATAGCAAAGGGGGACCCCCATACAAGTGTTTTGTAGGTTGCGAAACTAAATATACAAGTGTACTATCTGCCCAACGTAAAAATGGTTTGAACTTTTGTCACCTAATTTTCCTCATGGCAAGAAAACAGTTATTCCTTTTTTCTATTATAACAACATGAAACTATTCAAAAGGCAAGCATCCATAAAAAAGGAAAAATACATCTAAAGAAAAAGATATTCCTGAACGGAGGGAACTTCGTGGTCAACAACTTCCTTCCCTCTCAGAAAGCCAGGAGGACCGCTATCTCTTGGTGATAACGGTTCAGAATTATGGATAATACGTTCACCTAGGCAGTCACCATCTCTGGAAACGATACCCCCTCTCTCATTATTACCGCCAAAGGAGGCGGGAGCCACCCTCTCCTCGCTTAAATCATCCGAAAGTCTATCGATGTATAAAAGGTCCTCGACTATAGGTTCACTCCTTCGTGACGCCTCAACTCCTTCCTCACTCAACTTAATCCTTTTCATAACCCGATCTAGGGTGAAGAAAGGAATGGGGGAGGTTCGGAGTTCAGAAAGATTCTGAAGGTTGTTATAAAAAAGATGGAATAGGGCATCTTCATAACATTCAGACTTAATCCGTGGAAGGCTGACATTCAAGAAACCAGAAATCTTATCCTGGGCTGCTTAAATGATCTGGGCGGCACGGGAAAGTTTTCCATTCTTCTTCTGAAGCTCATCAGTATGGGTAACCGCATCCTCTGCCATTTGATGCTCTAAGGTCGATACCCTGTCGGGAGTTACATCCTTAGCCCGCCTCTCACTTTCTAGGGCTGACTCATCATATTCCAAGGAAGACTTCAGGCTCTCACACTCTTCGCTCAAAATTGCGTTACCTCCTGAAGCCGAGTAATTTCAGTGACAGAAGAAGAAGGGATGAGCTGAGACACATGCCAGCTCTTAAAAGCCTAGGAAGGTATAAACACTCAGCACATGGTTGCGGTAGGCGGGAAGCCCAGGAGTAAAAAGAAATGGTCATACCTTAAGTTGTTGAGCAATCAGGCACCGATAAAAATCCGTCATGTCAAAGGAAGTGGCAGGCGACGAAATATCAGAAAATCCGGGTCCCGAAAGAATAAGTTTCACGAGATTAGTAAAACTAGATGAGAAATCAAGAGGTCTCGAAGGACCGATGGCATGAGAAGTAGAAGTAGGCAGCATGGCACTTAAACCCTCCCTGGATGTGCTTGAAGAAAACGGTAAGAGGACCCCACTTCTCATCTCCTTTTTGAAGACACTTCCGGGAATCATGGGGGTAGAGGTGTCGAACCTCAATCTTTTAGTTTATGAATCGACAGGAGATTCAGCTAACCTCTTAAGGGCAACCACGGTAGTCCAGTTCAAGGCACCAGTAAGAGTTGGGGCTTCCAAAGCCGAAAGCCTAGCCAAACGAAATGTTAGGAAAAGTTCGAAAGCATGAAGTGTTAGTATCAAAAAGGGATCTCAACGCAGAACTGTAGAATCGATAAAACATACCTGGGCAACAAGTGATTAGTACCGGGAAGACGGACATGTGGGCGCCCCAGTATCTTTTTTCCATGAGGGAGGAGGTTGTAAAGACGCAGCTTATCCTTGGTTAGTAGAACGGACCGACTCGGCGGCTTTTTGAGCAATCCGAAGATAAGCTTATACATGCAAGATTCGCTCTCGGTTAAAGACACTCTCTCAGAGGTAAAATCTGAAAGAAAGGAATTAAGGATACACTACAAACATGAAGATAACCACCTACGAAAGGTTAAAGGGGCTTACTATGATCAGCAATTTGACTAGAAACAATGGAAGGACATTTAAAGAAAAATAATTGGTCTTCCCAAGGCATAACCTTGCCTGCACCATCATTAACAATCCTCCGCAAAGGGGTAGCATGGAATAAGGGAAAATCATCATCCCTTGAAAAGCACATCAAATGACGGGCGAGATTCGACGTAAGAGAGACCGGACCCAATTCCAGAGCAAGAACTTCCAAGCATAAGAGTAATGTGCAGGTGCTCAGGGGAAATTGAATTCGCGCGACTCCCAAATCCTGCAGAGGCCGAAGCATAAAGGGTGGAAAAGGAAACAAGCCCCCATGGCAGACATGAATGGCTGAGTAGGCAAAATATCCCTTAGGAGGATGCATGATATCATCATAGTCAGTAACAGGAATAACCTCCACTTCATCCATTCCAAAGCTGGCAAGAATGGAACTAACGTCATCCTAAGAAGTAACCAGCGATGTCTTCAAGAAAAGAGATTTTTCCATCCGAGAAAGACTACAAGCATCAACGAGTGACAAACCGGAACTCTTCTCATAAGACATGACATTTCCCGGCGATATCATTTCGTGAAACATATAAAGTCTATAACTCATTCATTATAACGTCTGGAATAGATTACGCATAAGCCTTTAAAAAAAAGGAAAGTAAAGCAGGGCATTTACCAAAGGATTATGCAGAGAGAGTTCTACGATAAGCTTCAAATCCTCAATGAACGAATAATCTGGCTCAAGAAATTGATGTTGCAGGTAAAAGTGAAGAAGAACAGTGGTAATTATGCAAGGAAATATACCTAAATCCCCACCGCACAAACGAAGACCAATCAACGTCCCTCTGCCAAGAAAGATCAAAGGACTCCGATATGATGCCTCGGGAAAGGCAAAGAGTTTGACTTTAAAAGTCGAAAACACCCCTTCACAAAAGGGGGGAAATGTTACTACCAAATATCAACAACGGAGGGAGATGGCGGTGAAGGGGTATAGGGTGATCTAAGGCTCACAGGAGGCCCAATAAAAAGTGGGAGCAAGATACCAAGAAGGACAAGAACAAGAAGAAATATTCCAAAAAGCCGCATCACCCGAAGTCTTCTTTCCTCTCTCCCTCTAAGGGGAAAAATCATAAAGAACTATGGGGTATAACCGATAGGGTCCATCCACCAAGGTAAATCTGACAAGACCCTTCCGACAGTATCATCTCAACGGAAGACTCCATGTGAGGAACCACCCATCTCCTAAGGCCAAGTAAGCTAGAAGTGATAAACTCGATAAACGAAGCCCAAAGGAATCTTCAGTAATGACTAGCCTGAATGTCGACACACCCGAAGATAGAAGCATCGAAGGCACTAAACCAGAAGAACATGAAGGTCAACCAGAACCAACTTCCGGAGCACCTACTGCATGGAGACCGAATGGCTAACCGAGACCCAAGCGGATGTACAGGCTACCGTACTAATTCACTTAGTACTGAAACTCGTGGCGGCTTCGAACCGATAGTTATCAACATACAACATGAGAGCAGGCCTCTTCAAGTATTCAAGATAAGGCTGGAGGTCTACATCCGAGAGCTCGTAGCCGAAAGCCTATGTCCAAGGACCATGGCTGACACTCCAAGAATGGCCGAAAGGCAAGCGCCCGAAATTCAGGAATAAAAAGTAACTGGCAAAGACTTCCGTAGGCCCAATAGCCCGTCAACGGAAGGAGCACCGAACCACTATAAATAAGACCCCAGAGGTCACATTCAGAGGGAGATTTTTTGGCCTTAGAGAAAACTGTATTCTTAAAATTAACATAGAAAAGAGATCAATGGGGAAATCCCCCTATGAAATTCATGTACTCTTAATAAAAATTGAATAAAAGAGAATCTATCACAAGAAAATTGCTCTGTTAGTGTGTATTTCCATTGTCAGATCATCACCATTGTGGTTGCTTGTTTTCCTTTTTAGATTTGAATTGGATTTCCTCTTCATACGCCATTGATTTGGAAAACACGCTTCGTCCCCAGGGTAAACCCATTTTGATTGCCCTTGGCAAACCCCTTTTTCCCTATTTCCACTTCTAGGGCAGTATCCCGATTTGACCCGTAAAACAACCTACCAACCATTCCCTACTTTAGATCCACCCCAGTCGACCAGTCTTTAGTGTTGACGAAAAATGTCGTTAACGAATAGATTAACATGTTAATAGTTATTCCTAAGAGGATTTGGCAACGATAACATCAATACAAAAACCCCAAATCCTTTATTTAATGTTTTACGTAAGAATTATCGATTTATTGGATTGGTGGATCTTGATCTTAATACTGAATTGAGAATAAAAGGGGTGTTGTGTTTCTGCTTTATGTAATTCATCCTTATGTAAATATTTGATTGTAACTAAAAGGTTTTAAATTTGGTTTAATTCATGACTTGATTAGGTTTGGGTTCTATTTTTAATCTAAACAAATTCATACCTGAAATTAATCAAATATAAACGTATTTATGTGCAATACACCAAAAAGGGGTGAATTAGATAAAGTCTAGCTTATAAATTTACATGTAAATATTATATGTGTATATTATACTCTATTCTTGATCCATTATTGAAATCTTTTCAGTACGCCTAGGATGTAAGTTGAAATTTGTATATATGTTGTATTTTCCATTCACTGCTATCTGTTGTTATGCTATTATGCCATCATGCCTAAAACGTAGTGGTCAAGATACGAAAATTAACTTGTATACCTTAATTTAGTACAAGTTGACAATTTATGTCTCGTTAGAACGTTCTCTCGTTTATACGAACATTAGCGTTATTTATGAGTTATAATTATTATACTTATAGCATAATCAATGTAATTAACGTAATAAATGCGATTAGGATAGAATTTGAAATGCCCCCATATATATATTGATTGCATGTATGTGTATATAGAATGGCTTTACATATATAAATAGTGATACATAGACACGAGGTTAGTTGCCATTTGTGGTATAAGCCTGCCTGGACCAAGCCGGCAAATTCAGCAACCACAAGAATGCCCAACTAATGCGAGAGGTTTGGGTTCTATGGGCCATTCAAACTTATTACACAATGACATGAGCGTAAACCTACTTGTAGTAGAAGCCTTCCCTAAACCGCCCGGCATATCCAGCTTCTACAGGTATATTGTTTAATGTGTGAGGTCTTGTGTATATATAAATATGTATATATAAGACTATTGTGTGTGAAAATAGGAAGGTTTACTACAACTTGAGAAGGTCTTAAGTGGTTGAATCTCTTCTTATCTAATTTGGGTCTTCAGTGCTTAGGACTGGGATCCCTCCGAAGATTTATTCCTTGGAGAGAAACCAAAGTCATGGGACTCACCCTTATTGGATTTGAAGTAATTCTATTGGTCCTCCTTCTCTAAAAGTGGTTAGGCATAAGCGGTAACGGAGTAGGGTAGTTCACGGGGTATGCCCACTTCCTCTAGAAGCTTATAAGGGCCTAACTAGTGACAAGATTGGTATATAAAAGATATGTGGCCATAGCATGCTCACCAACTTTATATGGGAAGTCCTGAGCGACATAGGTGTTCTGCCGTAATATCAGTGAAGTTGTAACATTCGGAATACTACTTATCATATTATAATTAAGAGTATAGACTTGAAAACATTGACGTATTAGGATGGGGTCTTAAGCGGCTAGGGTCCGCCTCAGGCTTATAAGCGATCATAAGAATTGACACGACCCAAACTCGCCCTTACGGGAAAGCCCGGATTGAGTTGAGAACACGACAAATCAGAACATAGACAGAAGAACATTTCATTGTTATTACAACAATTTCATCAGATTACAATAATATAACAGAGCATGAGTAAACAATATACATTAGAAAAATATTAGATATTTAATTACATTTAAGTACATAGCAGCGGAAAATAATACCTATCACAACTGAAAGAAATACACGGATATAGAGCTTTCTGAGTATAGTCCCAGCTGTAAACCAGGATCATGTGAATACAATATCTGCAAAACCCCAACTACTAGCTGCCCGTGTGGAAAATAGGGGTACCCAGAGTTTAGGTTAAAACAATAAACTCCAGGTTAGTCATGCGGCTGGTGTGAGAACTAAAATAGTTATTAATTTGATTTTAAAGTTAGGTAAATCAAGGGATCATGCCGTATAACACAGAACGGGATTACCCCAAGAATACTAGTGCATAAAACAAACATCGCAATGTCAAATAAAGAACAATGAAGCTATTATAAGACTCAGGTCCGATCACACAATGCAATGCAAGCCGGAGGATAGAGTTTTACCTTATAATAACCAAAAATGCTTAGTATGTGAAATTTCATATTTTATTATTACTATAAGTGTATAGTGTCAAAATAGCTTCAAATATAAATGTATCAATCATAGATGGCATAGTACCCCATCCCACTATGCTCCACACCAATTCTGCAATTAAAACCGCAATGTCACGTATTGGAAGTTGGATTTCCATCATGAACCAAGGCAAGGGATCATCCTTACCGAATTCGAGACAATCTAGCCTACCATGTCTTAGGCTACAGCCGCAACTGCACCTAGGAAAATGCAGGGCCAGTCCACCCGTTGGTGGATTAGTAATCCCTGAACAATACGTTTCCCCGCCCTATGGGGCGTAATGGTCAGTATGTTGACCATATCATCCATCGGCCCCGTACGGACCGATATATCCAAGGTACCTAGCTTTCCAACAATCACATAAGTAAAAATGTCTGGGCTCCATACCATGACACCACTCCTAGCTAGAAAGAAGCGCTTGTCCTCCCTGCCATCCTTCAACCCATTTCTGGTTCATACCGGTGTGTGAAGCTCGCGAATTAATGCTACACAAAGCTATGTCGTTTAAGGCCGTGCTTTGATCATCAATCACAAGACTCTGCTTTTCAACAGAAGCCTTAATCATTTGCATCTGCACATGTGACACAGGCAATTCACGCTATATGACTGATGTCTATCGATATATAACCTTTGAGCTCGTACGTCTCAGAGAAGGGTGTTAACAAGAGAATGAATTCTCCGCCACCAAAAAGATATATATTTAATAGAGATCAATCAACACAGAATAAAATCCAATGTCAGACACACATCCATTTACAAGTTCATTCTGGGTATGAACGAAACCGGAGGCACCTTATTCCTCGTCCCATATGTCCAATACAGGAGAGAGGTCACCGCATATCCGGTCGATCTCCAAGTACGTCTAGACGATCACCACTTATTACCTCGTCTTGGGTGTAGAGCCCAATCACGACACCAGTAATAATCTAAACAATGTGAGGACCTCCGGTCTTCAACCACCGTCTTCATCATCGACTTATCGTCGAATCAATTATTCAGAATGGGTATAATCCCAGCCTTTCCAAATAATTCACGTATTTTATAAACAAGTGCTATAAAAACACAACATACGCCTTATTCCTATTCTGAATATTCTTTTATTTAAATATTCATATCCTTTGGGAAAGGTTCCCATTAATTTTATCAAAGATAAATTCTTTAAATTTATTCTTTAATCTTCCTTTGGATATCAATTCAAACCAAATTAAGGTTTATCCAAACTAGTCGGGATTAGCAAACCTTACCGAAATAATCATTTGTTATATTTCCCAATCCCAACCTATTCATCCCATGGAGAAAAATTGGTAATACTCCATATCTAACACCCTGGTGTTATCGATGAATTTAATTACCATTTCACGTTCAAATCTAATCAAAATTTAACTATCGCTTGGAGCAAAACTGGTGATTCTCCATTCTCGATCATTTTCCCAAATTTGATCATTTAAATTATCACATTCATATTTCAATCTAATTAAAGATTCATTAAAACTCCACTTAGTTTTAATCTTCCCAAAAATCAATATTAATGATTATTTAACTTTGGGAAATCAAACATGTCATATCGATAATCTACACCGTACCATTGATTTCTGCCGATATATAACCTCTGAGCTCATACGTCTCAGAGAAGGGTGTTAAGCAAGAGAATAAATTTTATGCCACCAAACAAAAAAAACAAATATATATTTAGCAGAGATCAACATACAGTTCGAAATATAATGTTAGACATGTAATCCTGTCTTTAACTGGGTTAAAGGATTAATGTCATTTAAAACACAGTTCACGATAAACTTAAAATCACATTCCATTAATTATGGAATCTTCACGGAAAATAGATCGATATATATATAATCGATATCAATTTCTGTATCCGACTTATAATATAAACGGAATAACGACAAAGCCTTTTAAATTCCAAATATATTAACAGTCTTCCTCCATAGAAGCTCACTTGATTATTATCAAATCGAATTCCATTCAATTCCAATTTAATATATTAAATTGGAAAACTTTGCTTCGGAAATTTCCGTTAAATCTTAATAAAAAGATTTATAAATTCCAAACAACATTTCACTGCAAATCGGGTTAAAGTACGAATGTCGTTAAAACACAGTTCACAATAAACCCAATTCACATTCCATTTTATTCCAATTAAGTGTTAAATAACTGGAAACGCTAATAATCTTGATAAAAGGTTTATTCTTTTCACACGGGGTTTAAGAACAGTGTTATTTAAGACACCATTCACGACAAACCCAAAATCCAATTCTTTTATTCAGTTCCAATTAAATATTAATTAATTGGAAACCTTCACTAAATCTTAAATTAAAGATTTATTCTTTTCTCAACTAGGTTTAAGAACAGTGTTATTTATAACATCGTTCACAACAAACCCAAATTCCAATTTAATATTAAATAAAAGCCTCTGAACAGAAATTATATCCGCTTATATTCAATATCAAATTCTGAAATCAACAAATATCGTATTGGGAATAACGATATATATATATATCTTCCAAATTCATCCACAATATCCGTATAATCACGGAATCCAATATCGAAATATTCTGAAGATAATTTTGATTCAAATCCATTCCAATACATATATTGGAAATTCTGGTTATATTAAAGTCCATTCTCAATCCAATTTATTTATTTAGAAATAATTGCATTTTAATTCTAGTTAATAACTAGTTCATTTCGATAAAAATATTTTTTTATCTTTTCAAATATGGAATTTTTCACCCTAATTCTTTCTAAATGATTTATTATGATTTTACACAAATTATTAATATTTTTAATAATTTTATCAAGGCCCTTTCAGTCGATTTCCATAAACGGTCATCGAACTACACTTACACCGACCTTTCCCAAATTTTATTTGGACATAATTCCAAATCCAACCGTTACATTTCAAATCTCTTATATTCGTTAGAAAGCTCTTTACGATACGAACCCAACGGTTCCGGTTTTAGGAGGATCCGACGGTCGGATCTCCCGTAATATCAATTCGAAGTCAGTGGTTGAAATTCGTGAATGGTCGCAGCGCGACGCATTCTATTCAGGCCATTAAATATATATATAATATATATTATATATATTTCATTGATTTCCATTTTAAAATGTATTTTATAAATCATTTTAAATTTGTTTTAAAAACGATTTCAACTTCATATTCAATATTAAATCAAAATTGAATATTCCATATCATTAGTATAGAAATGATAAATTTTTTCCTCAAAACATTACATTTTGAAATCACTTCCTTCTCGATATTCATTATAAAAATGAATAAAATTGATAAAAATATCGTTCGCGTCAAAATGGCGCATATCTAATCAACACGGCTTCATATATATTTCAATATTTTCGTGTCCATCCCAAATCGAACATCAAAATCATATTTTGATCCATTATTGAATATTATTTTAAAATATTTGTTATTTTAAAATATTCATTATTCGTCATTTTAAAATATTCTTTATTTTAAAATTTTCTTTATTCGTCTTTTTAAAATATTCGTTAATTTAAAATATTCGTTCTTTCCGAATTGGAATCAGACATAGTCAATTACCATATAATTTTATTTATATGGATTTCATACACACATGTACATAATGATAATCAAACATGGTCAACCATCATTCAGAGTGCATTACACAACTGCATAAGCATTAAATATAAATAATTAACGCTTACAACAGCCTGTCAACCAATCGATTGACATACAACTAAACAATTGGGATTAGTGTATGTCAAATATCATCCCAATACCCATGTGGGATTTCAACCAACAAATATTGAATATTATTTGTTCAGTTGGACGATGTGTAAAATTATCGTCCCAATCAATATCAGTCAAATGAGTGTATATAAACAAATCATCCTATTTGTAAATGAATATTTATTTCCATTCATATACTCGTTAAAAATTATATTTTTAACGATAAAATATTTATTTTAACATATGAATATTTTATCCAGTTCATATATACAATAAAAATGATATTTTTATTGTTCAAATATTTTATTCCATACATGAATATTTTATATATTTTATTCATACAATAAAAATGATATTTTTATTGTTCAAATATTTTATTCCATATATGAATATTTTATATATTTAATGCAGTCAATAAACACAATACAGTCCATTCAATCCAAACAAACAACCATGGTTTGTACAATAAATAATGTCGGGTGCTGCTAAGCACCGTCTGCATCCTAATATATAATATCTATAAAATAATTTTAGTGTGAGAGATTTCTCACTTTCGTTTCCACTCCTTCGTTCTTTTATTTCTGAATTTATGTTCTGTTTAGATTCAAATCTGCCTCTAATTCTGCTTTGCTCCGTCGAAACCCTAGCCTGCTCCGACGTCGATCCAAGTGTGCCACGATGGAGGGCTTGAGGCGCGCCGCCACCTGCCTGAGTTCAGACGAACTCGGCCCTTCCTATCTCTCGTAGAACATGCTGAAATATGCTGCATTTGCAGCTCAAAATCGGCCAACCCACAACACTTAAAATAATCTCGACCGTATGAATTGGTAGAGCATAAGAAGTATTTTGATTTTGGCTTTGGAATTATCTTTTAATTTGCGGTAAATTGATAGAAATTAAAGAAAAAGAATCAAATAAATCCGGCCATTCAATCGTGGGGTGCCGGCTACGTTGTGATGCCTGGACTAGGGTTTAACGTTTTGGGGAAAGGGATATATATAGTGCATATATTTATTTTAATAATATTTTCTTATCGTTTGAAATTTTTATGTCTGAACTCCAAATCAAACCCAATGACTGTCGTCCCCAGCTAATTACCCCCGTTTCGGACACAATGGGATATTTCCGGTTAGCTAATTCGACTATTTCGATCAATTTTTGTAAAAATTAAAATATAAATTAATATATTGAATTTGAACGTACGTTTTAATTTTCCGGGGCCACATACCGACTTCCAAAATTCCAGAAAATAAACCTAGCTATGTTTTGATGATACGGTCCTAACAAAACTAGTTTCGTCAAATTTGGAGACCATTTGAAAAATGGGCTTTTTCTGGGCGATCCAATTCAACTAAACTTGACAAAACACGTTTTCTTTTGCCACGCTCACAAATTAATTCCAAAAATTTTGAAAATTGGAATCTAGCAATAATTTAACATTCCAGATCCAACCAAAGTGGTTTCGTCGAAAATGGAGGTGGTTTGCAAAGTGACTATTTTTAAGGGCTATATATATATATTCCATAGTGATTATTCTGAATTTTCAACTGGACTTATGAAATCTAGATTTTTCACATTCGTTGGAAAGATATTTTTAAATAGATTCAAATATTTCTTGTTTCACTGAAATCCGGTTTATTTTGAATCATGTACATTCATTTGAAATTTGAAATCGAATTTTCAAACTGCCGCGCCATTTCAGGCTCGTTATATAATTAAAATAAATTTATTCATTCTAACTTCATTTAAAATAAATTTTTAGTTGTTATTATTTAAAATAAATCATTTTAAATATTCAGAATCCATTAAAATTGCTAAAATAAAATTGTTTAATTGGTTCCGATTTTTCGGGTTATTATAAGAATCCACCTTTAATAGGGCCATAAGTGACCGAGAATGCTTACCTCATTGGATCTTTACCCTAAAAACACTAATGAGCGATTGACTTGGATATCCAACTCATTGGTTATATACTTTAAGTAAATACTATATTTCAGTCACACAAAACTTTATGTTCTGACCCCTCTCCTTAACATATCTAACATGTCAAAAGAAGGGGTAGAATCCATGGACAAAATAATGATGGAGGCTGAATACGAAGACGAAGTCGTTATGCTATTATTATTTGTTATAGCTATACTTCTTAAAGAAACTTTTGAGAATGAATTTATTGATGTACCCACGAAACAAATGTAATCTTGACTGTTGTGTTGGAATTCTATGATTTTAAATAAACTGGTACATCTTATTTGAATATTATATGTTTCTCCTTTCGCTGTGTGAGATTTCCATTCGAATTTTATATATAGTATTTGTGCAAATGTAAATCCTTATAGGAACCAATGACATGTTCAAAACGGTTCTAATTTTCGATGGGTCTTTTCTAGGTCGAAATTTAGCCCTATTCCGGGTGGGTTGTTACATTTGGTATCAGACCTAGGTTACCCGATTATAAGGGAATTATATGTATGAGAGACACATTTGTATATTAAAAAAGGCTTTTCAAACTATATAATACTTACCCCCATAAGCATATGCATCTACACCAAGCAACTTTATTGTTTTCTTCCCTTTTCATCTTAAATGCTATCTCAAGAGTATCCACTAAAGTGTTCTTCCTTTTCTTTTTTGATAGTAGAATGGATGACAATCCTACTGGGCAGGGTAACCAGGCAAGGCCCCGATACTTGCCAGAATGGTTCCAGCAGTATCTCCATACTATAAAACGGGTCCTTGTTACTAATCCTACCTCAACAGTGCTTGCAGCTCCTGTCGCTGAGGTAGCCTTTTGACTTTTCTCATTTCTGCAAGAGTTTCGCGAATATTGGAGGGAAATCATTCACTATAAAGGAAGGTTTTACTAATGCCCAATCTTGGCTAACAAATTATGAAAGAATTTTCGAACCTATTGGTTGGCCCGATGAAGTAAAAAGGAGAATCGCGGCCTGGCACTTGAAAGAGGAGGCCCTTGAATGGTGGAATTTAGTATCTGGAGAGAACGATGGCCGAATATTTACATGAGCCAAATTCAAAACCCGTTTTGAAGCAAAGTTTTTGCCAAAGCAGAAATGACGATTCAGTTGGAAAATTTTATCCACCTCAAGAAAGGAAGCTTGAGCTTGCAAGAGTATGTAGCCAAATTTATCGAATTGAGTAAGTTTGGAATAGGTTTAGTAGACACCCCCATGAACAAAATCTTGAGATTTGTAAAAGGGTTGAACTCTCCAATGAAGGAAACTTTATTAGCCCAAGTAACATTTGCGGAAACTTTTGCAACCCTAGTAGAGACAGCTATCATATGCACGGAATAAGGCTCCAAGGAGGATAAAGAAGGTGAGAAAGGAGAAGGAAGTTCCAACAAGAACAAGAAAAAGGAATGGTGGAAATAAAAAAAAGAAAGGGGGCAAATTCAAAAAGGAAGCAAAGACTTGTACAACGTGCAACTGCAAGGGCCATGAGGCCAAGGATTGTAGGTAGGGCTGTCAATGGATGCTTTAGGATACGGATAGTGCCATATCCGTATCCATATTCGAAATTATTTTTGGATATCGGATATCCGTATCCGCTTAATTTTCGGATACGGACGGATATCGGATATTTATCCGCTCGCCTGTAATTAATAAATTTAGGAGTATAAATAAAAAAGTTCGGATCAAAATACAATAATTTTTGTATTAATGTTTATAAAAAACAAGGAAATAAAGAAGTATAATGAGGAAACATTGTTTTATACTAATATGCATAAGCATATCCAAAAATATTCCAAAATTAAACACTAAAACTATAATTTTTCACTAAAAATTGACAAAGAATTATATCATAGTAACATTCAACAGTTAAAAAATAATTATTAACTCAATTATTCAGTTTTGAGTTATATATATTACATCAATCAATCGGACGGATATTTTACGGATACGGATATCACTATAACCATATCCGTATCCGAAATGCTTTTTGGATATCGGATATCCGTATCCGCTTTCCGAATAATGCCGGATAACGGATATTTCGATTACGGATTCGGATGGATATCGGATTTTTCTGGTATCCGTTGACAGCCCTAATTGTCGGACCTCGTTGGCGAAGAAGGAATTCGAAGGAAAGTGTTTCAACTACCATGAGGAAGGATAAAAGTCTAAGGACTTCCCAAAGCCCAAAAATATATGAGGTGGTCAGAGTTATGCAATAGAGGCGGCACTGATTCAAAGGTGGCCCCCAAAAGACCAAGGACTATCCACACTTGAATGTATTACTTCTATTTTAGGAAATTTTGTATACACCCTGTTCGATTCAAGAGTCACTCATTCTTTTATCTCAAAGAGATTAGTTAATCTATTGAACCTTCCCATGTCTATCTCTGATAGTCCGATAGAGGTAACCAACCCTATAGAGGATCTAAGTATCTTGAACTTTTTTGCAAAGACCTAGTATTGGAGGTCGACAATGTCGAATTACTATGTGAAGTGTATGCGTTGGATTTTATGGGGTATGGCCTTAACCTAAGTATGGACTAGCTATCATTTTATGGGCCTGTCCTAGATTGCGACAAGAGAACCGCTCTTCTTAGGAGCCGAGGAGGATGTAGTCTGAGTATTCCTTGCAATGTTAGGAATAGGGATAAAACCTTGTTATATTCCTTATCTCCTAATTCAGAAGGACCGTCTTTGGTCCCTGTAGTTTGTGAGTTTTTGAGGAAGTCATGGGGCTTCCACCCACAAAGAAATCTCCTTTCGTATTGACCTAGAGAAGGATGCTAGACCTGTAGCACTACCCTTGAGGCATATGGCGCATAAAGAAAGAAGGGAGTTGGATAAGAAGATTTTAGAATCGTTACAAAAAGGTTTCATTCGACGAAGTACCTCAGAATGGGGTGCACCTATTTTGTTTGCCACTAAAGCAGATGGATCTTTAAGACTTTGAGTGGATTATAGGGAACTTAATAATATGACCAAGAAGAATAGGTACCCTTGACTAGAATCGATGACCTTTTTAACCACTTGGGAGGAGCCCGAGTAATTTCCCAATTAGACCATACTACTGGATTTCACCAATTAAGAACTGCGAAGGACAGCAAGGACAAAACTGTGTTTAGGACGCCGGATGGATTATTCCAATGGGAGGTTATCCCTTCGGACTGACAAATGCACCTGCCTTCTTTGTTGACCTTATGAGTAGAGTGTTTAGGGGAATTCTAAATAAGAATGTGGTAGTCTTCATAGATGATATCCTTATATTTTCAAAAGACAATAAAGAGCATGAAAATCACTTAAGACAAGTTTTAGGGATATTAAGAAATAACCAATTGAAAGCAAAATTCTAGAAGTGCCATTTCTAGAGGGAAGAAGTTAGATTTTTAGGGCACATTGTATCAAGCGAAGGCTTAGCCTAGACATCGTGAAGATCGAGGTGATCATGGAATGGATGATACCTCGAAATGTTACGAAAGTAAGAAGCTTCCTTGGATTGGCCGGATATTATTGAAAATTCATTAAAGACTTTGTAAAGATTTCTACTTCTTTAACCCAATTAAGAAGAATTTGGTGTTTTCTTGGAGTAATAAATATGACATAGCCTTTAAGAAATTAAAGGGAGTATTAAATAGCGCGTCAACCCTAATTATACCCAATGGTTCAAAATTGTATGTAGTTTACATGGATGCGTGTGGGATCGATTAAGGAGTGGTCCTTTTGCAAGAAGGAAGAGTAGTTGCTTACTCTAATAGACAACTCAAGGATCCAGAGAAGAGGTACTCGGTTTATGACCTTGAGTTAGCCGTAGTAGTGTTCTCCCGTAAAACGTGGAGGCATTATCTTTTAGGGGAGAATTTTGAACATTTGGCCAACCATAAGTCCTTAAAGTATTTATTTTCTCAACGTGCCCTAAACTTGAGACAAGAACGGTGGATGGAATATATTGCCTCATTTAATTTCATGATTCAATGTTATGGCAGATGCATTAAGTAAGAAACATGCAACCTTGAATGCTATCTCAGAATGGAAACAATTAGAGTTTCTCTCTAATTTTAATTTACAACCCTTACCAATCACTTATAATGGTTTTCTCGGAGCTATGGTTATTAGACCTACTATAAAAGAGAGGATTCGAAGTGCACAAGACCTTGACGAAGAATTAAGAAGCATAAAGGAGAAAGTGGGAGAGAATGAGACATTTCCCATTCGGCTACTATTCGATTGGCGATGATGGAGGTTTGCTTTGGGACAGATGACTTCACATCCCTAAAGATGAAGAGTTGAGGAAAGAAATTCTAGAAGAGTGCTATAGGTAAAAAGTGACCATATACCCCAACGGGGATAAAATGTACAAAGATATGAAGAGGAATCTCCATTGCGAAGGAATGAAGAGAGATGTAGCCGAGTTCGTGGCTAAATGTTTGACATGCCAAAAAGTGAAAGTGGAGCAAGGGAAGCCTAGAGGATTGTTACTACCTTTAGAGATACCCATGTTGAAGTGGGAACATATTTCCATGGACTTTGTAAATGGACTTCCTAGAAGCCAAAAGGGTAATGAGGCCATTTGGGTTGTGGTAGATCATTTAACCAAAAGCTTGCATTTTATACCAATCAAGAAGACAAGGACTACAACCTCATTATCCCAACTATATGTCAAAGACATAATCAGATTACATGGTATCCCATCTAGTATAGTGAGCAATAGAGAACCCTTGTTTACAATCGGATTTTTGTGGCCTTCAAGCAGCATTAGGAACGACCCACAATATAAGCACAACCTATCATCTGCAGACCGATGACCAGATGGAAAGAGTAAATTGGATTTTGGAAGACTTGCTTAAAGCTTGCATCATCTACTTTGGAGGAGATTAGGAGCAGCACCTACCACTCGTACAGTTCACTTGTAACAATAGCTTTCAAACGACGATTGGTATGGCCCCTTTTGAAGCGCTTTATGGGGGCTGTGCAAATCGCCAACTTGTTGGTGGGAAACTACCGATATGGTTCTGCTCGGACCATATTTCGTCTGTGATTCCACGGAGAAGATATCCTTGATTAGGCAGAGGATGAAGGCATCCCAAGACCGTCAGAAATCATATGCTAATAAATGAAGAAGGGAGCTTGAGTTTAATATTGGAGATTTAGTATTCTTAAAAGTATCCTCTCTCAAGAAGATTGTTCGGTTTGGGAAGACTAGGAGGTTAGCTCCTAAATTTATTAGACCTTTTCGTATCATCTAGAAGATAGGATCTTTGGCTTATCAAGTGGATCTCCCAGAGCGTCTATCAGGAATCCATAACGTTTTTCATGTATCTCATCTTAGGAAATGTATTCATGATTCTACTATCAGACTCGAGCTTAATCAAATTGGGGACATAGAAAAACTCAAGTTGGAGTCCAGGGTGCCTTGTGCCACTGCAAGGATTGTCGAACATGGAATTAAGAGACTCCATATTAAAACCTTTCTCCTCGTCCGAGTACAATGGGGAAATGATCCTGTGGAAAGCACCTGGGAGATCGAAGATAAGATGAGACAGACTCACTCAGAGCTTTTCTCGGTTAATTTTTCCTCAAAAAATGTTTACGGATGCATTGTGATTGCTAGATTGGATGTTGTAAAATGGATGCAACACTATTGCATAGCGCACTCATATAGAAATATATACATAATTAAGTTGTGTATATACATATTGCATCACTTATTACACCTACAAGTTAGGATTGAGCTCACTTTAGTGGGTCTGCAATTCATAATCACTACGAGTCATGGACGCTTATGGATGAATTAAAAATAACATGGATGTTTTTAGTTAGTTGTATTTTTCGCCCCTTCAAACAGATTTCGAGACGAAATCTATTTTAAGGGGGACGAATGTAACACCCCATAAAATATACGTAAAGGCATAAATATTAACAATAAATAAAAGTAAAACAATTTAATGATAAGGCTGGAAAACGAGATTTTGCAGCTTTAAGAATTTGGCTATGAGTTTTTTTGTTTGGATTCCAGGCGAAATTCTGAATCGTTTTCATATATAATATGTTGAAAATGGTGAAAATATGAAAAAGTTACAAGCAAATGAAATTGGACAGCAAAACACAAATATATATATATATATAATCAGATGAGTAATATATACATATATCCAAAATGTATTAAAATAAATATGGATGAGTTTGAATTTCAAAAAGAGGATAAGATAAAAGGGACAGTGTGACGGCCCGCCCCGCACCAGCCTGCATTTCCTCCAAAAGTGCACTGTACACATGCCCGACTAGCACGGGACGGTCGTCAGGAGAAAGGAAAGAAGAGAGTAAACTAATCAAGGAACCTGTAGAATGTCTCACAGCGCATGGGATAAAATATAATAATAATAATGTACTTGACATAAAACAGGCGAGACAGTGCATAAGCTGATAACTAAAACCAACATCAATATCAAAGCAGCGGAAATCCAAATATAGCTTATTACAACTTTTTAAAATCTACTGTTTCTAAACAAAAGAAAGCCAAAATAGAAGATACACCACCAATGCTCAAGCAGTGATCTTCAACAACACAGGGAGAATACTATATATATATGTATTACGTGGAAGCCTCCTGCTCGTCTCCGGATCATCCACTCGTGCATCACCAGCTAACCTGTCTCTAGTCTGCTCGTGTGAGCACCCAGAGTAATAAGAGGAGACATAAAACTCTGGGTCAGACATAAAGCCTGGTATGAGCGATAAGCATCTAAACAGAATAATAACAGGTATACTAAACCATACCTGAACCTGGACCTGCAACCAAAGAGTTAGTACCACATACCGTACAGTTCTCTAAGGTGCCATAATGAATAGTGTAAAGAATACGGGGGTGGGGTGTGTATGTCATAATGATAGCAAACAAACCATCCATAGGAACCATCCTCACATCCCTCACTCAGTGCGTAAAGCATACGACATCTACCACCTTGGAATACTAGACAAATTGAGGTAACGACGGATCCTGACTTGTAGAAACCCTGCTGTGACCAAGCTAAACATATGGAGTCATGACCAAACATTTCAATGACCCATTTCATTGATCGTAGCCCTTGGTTCTACCAATGCCATAATGGCCCTGAATCCGCCTCCGTACCTCCTACCATAGTGGTCCAAAGCTACAGACATCGTAAACCCCTTAGTACGCGTCCCGCGGCAAAGCCCAACCATGAAGCGAACTCATTGATTCCCATCTGAATCTCGAGCTCTAACTTCTCATTTGGACTTCCTTTGCATCTCGGGTTTGGTCGAATTGGAGTGGGTCTTCAGAAGAGTCATCGCGTAGTATTCGGTGCTCCTCGTCTAGCTCGGTTCGGTTCGGTGTAATCTTTCTGATCGGTTCGGTTCGGTGGTCCTTGTCTAGCTCGGTTCGGGTCGGGTACTTCACTTCGGGTCGGGTCGGTGTCCTACTCCGGGTCGGGTCGGGTTACTGTCTTCCTTCCAGATTTCTCCGATCAGCTCCCTGATTTTCCATCTACTCCAATCCGATCCGCTCCCGTTCTCCATCTACTCCGATCCGCTCCCGTTCTCCATCTACTCCGATCCGATCCGCTCCCTTCGCCTTGCTCCAGTCGTAGCCTTCCACTCTTGAGTCGATCCGATCTGGTCTCCATATTTCTTTCGATCCGATCCCCTTGTCCACTCCAACTCTAAGCAAAAGGCCTTCCTTCTCGCCAAGCCTCCTATGTGCCAAACTCCGGTTCGGGTCGGGTTTCCTGCCCAGTTCACATATCCGATCCGAGCCCTCATCCGATCCGATCCGAAGCCCTGCACAACTTTCTGCAATTTTTCCAGCAGCTTGTTTACGCCGTTCGACGACGTTTTTAACAAATCTAACTATTCTAATCAATCTCAAATCATGTCAAGTAGCCATAACAACATATAAGAGCAACCACAAACATCAAACAACAATTCAAATGAATCGAAATGGATCAAAAGTGGCCAAAACCCCACATTTTCCCATAACCTCTCTTAATCATGTTTAGGCACATACTTAGTAAAACTTAATCAAATCGTCTAAATTTTCAAACAGAGGCATGAAATATTATTTAAGAATTTCTAAACATTTTTCCAGAATTTATTAGTGTATCAATTCGCTAATCTTCACTAATCACTCTTAATTAACTGTAATTAGTGTCAAAACGATGCTATCACTCACCTTTGCCACAACTAAAACCCCAAAACAGAAATATTCTCTGATTTGGCGCTGTTCCCAATCTTACACAGCAGCTCTACCTCGGTTCTCGTGCTAATACTCCTTGATTTGATGTTTGCTAAGCCTAATCTTCAATTAGAAAGTGATTAAGAGGTGTTTTGAAGAGATTTAGATGGTGGAGGCCATGGCTAGGTTAAGAGGAATGAATAGTGACGGCTGAAAAATGAGAAAAAGTTATTCTCCAAACCCTAACTGCCCTTTTAAACTCCTAATCCCGAAATTCCCCTTTGGGCCTATCTGTTAATCACCCGGTTAAGCCCAATTAAGCTGTTTTTCACCATCTGAAACTTGTTTCAGCTATATCTCCCAAACGGTGAGTCTGTTTGGCTAATGTGACCACTCTACGGAAAGAGAAACCATCATCCGGAGCCAATGGAAGTGGTTTCAGGTCAAAATTTCTTTCCAGTCAAAAGTTATGGCCAAAACAGTACCAACTAGGGGTAAATGGTCATTTAAAAATCGGGAAAAATCATGGACATGGGAAATGACCCTACTAGTCGTTTCCCAAAAGTACACGACCATACGAATTACTAAGAAAAAGAAATAAATATTCTACGATCTTCCGATGCGTAGAATGCGGGTCGTTACACTCTCCCCACCTTAAGAAATTTCGTCCCCGAAATTCCTTAACCCAAACATACAAAGGATCCCGCATGCCTAACAACCAGATACAACAATCAAACATGCAAAACAAGCAACCAAGCCTATCCTAGCATGCGGAAAACTAAATCGAAGTCAAAATCTTACCAGGCAAAGAGTTCTGGATAAGTCTTCCTAATGTTCTCCTCCGTCTCCCAAGTACAATCATTCTCGTCCTCACCCCACTGAACCTTGACTAGCTTCACCGCCTTCATTCGAAGTTGTTTCATGTCATGCTCGACAGTACGGGCCGGCTTGCGGTTCCCAACCGCCTCGGGTTCTACTTCGAAGTCCTCTAACTGATCAGGTGCAATAGTCATATCTGAGTCGTGGACGAACTTCCTTAGTTGGGAAACATGAAATACATTGTGAACTCCCGCCATTTTCTCTGGTAAGTCAATTCTATATGCCAAGTTCCCGACTAATTCGAGAACAGGGAATGGGCCAACAAATCTTGGTGCCAACTTGCCTCTCCTGCCAAATCGTATTACGCTCTTCAACGGAGAAATCTTGACAAACACCAAGTCGCCAACGGAGAATTTTAATTCCCTTCTCCTCTTATCTGCGTAACTCTTCTGCCTATCTTGGGTAGCCTTCATTCGTTGTTGAATGGTCTTGTTTTTATCTGAATTTTCCCTCACCACATCTGATCCAAGCATAAACTTCTCGCCAGTCTCTATCCAACATGATGGTGAGTTGCACGGCCTTCCGTACAAAGCTTCAAACAGAGCCATACCGATACTGGATTGATAGCTATTATTATATGCAAACTCCACTAGATGCAAATGGTCATCCCATGATCCACCAAAATCCAATATACATGCTCTCAAGAGATCTTCCAAAATACGGTTCACCCTCTCCGTCTGACCGTCGGTCTGAGGATGATATGCGTTACTGAGATGTAACTCTGACCCTAGAGCCTCTTGTAAGCTGTTCCAAAACCCACTAGTGAACAACGGGTCTCGGTCACTCACAATGCTTTTAGGTACTCCATGAAATCTCACTACCCACTTCATATACAATTCTGCCAACTTGGCTGCCGTTCTGGTCGATTTGACTGGTATGAATTTTGCACTTTTAGTCAGTCGATCCACAACTACCCAAATGCTATCATGTCCCGATCTGGTCCTTGGTAATCCATCAATGAAATCCATCGAGACTTGCTCCCATTTCCATTCGGGAATTTCTAAGGGCTGTAACAACCCACTAGGCTTCTTTTGCTCGGCTTTAACTAGATGGCAATTCATGCACTTGGATATAAACTTCCCAACGTCTCTTTTCATCCCTTCCCAGTAGTGAGACTGCTTCATATCTCGATACATCTTATTACCACCGGGATGTATAGTCAGTTTTGAGTGATGACATTCTCTAAGCACTTCATCTCTCAATCCATTGACATTGGGTACGACTAGTCTTCCATCCTTTCTAAGCCATCCATCTCGATCAAGCCCATACTTGTTCATCTCCTTATCGATACCCATCTCTAACTTGGAGATGATTTCCAATAGGTTAGGATCTTCCCTCTGACTAGAGCCGATCCGCTCAATCAAAGTGGGTCTGATCGTCAAACTTGCTAACATTTCTGGATCCAATTCGCACTTTGGTCTGAAATCATACCCAGCGATGTACTCCAGTTGCTTCCATTCTAGAAACATAGCCCCTAGGCTGGCATGTCTTCTACTCAATGCATCAGCCACCGCATTGCCCTTTCCCGGTGTATATGCGATGTCAAAATCATAGGAAGCTAAGAACTCTAACCACCTTTGTTGCCGGAGATTTAAATCCTTCTGGGAGAAGAGATACTTCAACGACTTATGGTCTGTAAACAGCTCAAATCTTTCTCCCAAGAGATAGTGTCTCCATATCTTTAACGCGAACACGATTGCTGCCAATTCTAAATCATGGGTAGGGTATCTTTTCTCGTGCGGCTTCAATTGCCGACTTGCATAAGCTACAACCCTACCGCCTTGCATCAATACAGCACCCAGTCCGGTACCACATGCATCCGTGTATACCGTCTTCTCTTCATTCCCCTTAGGAATGACTAACACTGGTGCGCTTGTCAACTTGTCCTTTAGACTCTTGAATGCATTCTCGCACCTTTCATTCCAGACAAAAGCTTGATTCTTCTTGGTCAACTGGGTCAATGGAGCTGCTATCTTGGAGAAACCTTGGATAAACTTACGATAATATCCAGCCAATCCCAAGAAACTCCTTACGTCTGTTGCATTCTTGGGCGTAGGCCAATCCTGTACCGTAGCCACCTTTGCCGGGTCCACGGCAATCCCATTCTCTGATACAACATGGTCCAAGAATCTCACTTCCCTCTTCCAGAAGTGACACTTAGAAAACTTTGCTTTCAATTGGTGTTTTCTCAACACCTCCATCACTACTCTCAAATGTTCCTTGTGTTCTTCCTCTGTCCTTGAGTAGACCAAAATATCATCAACGAACACAAGGACAAACTTATTCAACTGATCTCTGAATACCCTATTCATAAGATCCACAAAATATACTGGGGCATTGGTCAGCCCGAATGGCATGACCAACCACTCATAAAATCCAGACGGCGTTCGAAATGCCGTTTTAGCTATATTCTCAGCTTCCACTCTAAGCTGATGAAAACCTGTCGCGAGATCCAACTGAGAAAATACTCTCGCGCCACTCAACTGATCGAACAAATCATCTATCCGCGGTAGAGGATACTTGTTCTTCCCCGTCACTTTATTCAACTCGCGGTAGTCTACACACAAACGAAGGGAACCATCCGCCTTGGTAGCAAACACAACTGGTGCTCCCCATTCAGAAACACTCCTCCTGATAAATCCCTTCTTCAAAAGATCGCTGACTTGCACCTCGAGCTCTCGCTGCTCCCTTGGTTCCATACGACGAAGTGGCATTACTATAGGCCTGGCATCTTTTACCAAATCAATACGGAACTCAATCTCTCGGTGTGGTGGAAGTCCGGTCACTTCTTCGAAAACATCCGGATACTGGCCAACCACGGGCAAACCTGACAACTCACTATGCGGAATGTCAAGGGAGTTTAGAAAACTAGCCAATACCCCCTCACTGGGTAGACCACCAAACACTATCCTCCGCCCATCTTCCGCTCTAGCTGTCACCAAAAAGCCCTCACAGTCTACCACCACCCCGTATCTTTGGAGCCAATCTACTCCCAAAATAATGCCAAACCCAATAAAACCCAAAACAAAGCAATCACAAACAAACATGCATCCATGACTCGATAAGACCACACTACGACAGATCATGCTAAGGCTAGTAGAACCACCAATCGGGTTCGTCACTACTAAAGGTCTATCGACAATCTCGGGCTCCAATCCCAACCTATCTACCAGGTCACTAGATATGAAAGAACTGGAAGCTCCGGTATCAAACAAAACTCTAACAGGAACATCATAAACAGAAAGCATACCTTGAATGACGACATTCTTTCCCTTCTCCGCCGCAGTTGGGGCATTCGACGAAGAAGGAATAGCATTGAGAGCATATGCTTTCACCATTTGCTTTCACCATTTGCTTTCACCATTTGCTTTTCTTTAGGGGGCTGTGGACACTTGTCCTTGTGGTGTCCCATTTGGCCACAGTTGAAGCACTTCCTATCCGCTGGCTTGGCCCGACAATTACTAGCATAATGGCCCTTCTTACCATAGCTGAAGCACTCAACATCTTGCTTATTCTTTTTCTTCTGGCCATCCTTAGTCTGACTCTGCTTTCTTTTATTCTGGGAACCACCTTTGCCTCCAGCACTTGCTTGTGGCTTTGGCTCATCTGCGGATGCAACCTCAGTCTTCGGCTTAGGGTAGAGACTTTATGATCTTAATGCTTTCCCCACAATCGATTCAAACGTCTCATCGATGTGGTTAATAAGTCTTTCCCCCAAGTACTGATCCAAACCAGTTATGAATTTCTCATTCTTTTTCTCGGCAGTATCAATAAGAGATAACCCATATTTTGACAAAGTGTCAAATTTAGCAATGTACTCCGAGACAGCTTTGCCATTCTGCTTGAGCTCCAAGAATTTCTTAAACAGCACTGACTTCTGAGCAGCTGGAATGAACTTCTCGCTAAAGCGAGCCTTAAACTGCTCCCAAGTAATCTGATCTTCGGGAGTGGCTGCATTTATAGCATTCCACCAATTCATTGCCCGCCCTTGCAGCTGACGGGACGCTAGCTTTCTCTTCATCGCATCCTCGATCCCCAAATCCTCGAAGATACGTTCGCAACTATCCAACCAATCTTGAACATCCGTGGCCGACTCCGTTCCGTGGAACGGCTTCCCACCAAGGCTAGTATAATCCTTATTCAGCTTGGCGAAGTCGACCCTCGGCGCCTGCACTATTGGACCACCACCATTTCCATCATTGGGAGCTGCCCTCTGTACATCTCTAAGCATCTCTCTCATGAGGTCAGTAAACATCGTCCTCATGTCAGCAGCATTCCCATTATTGGATCCCCTACCAGCACCTCTAGTATCTCGGCTCATCGTCAATCTGGAAAAGGAAACGATTAACGACTCCATAGTGGTGCTAGTGCAGTGTGACTTCATCCTTATACTAGTAATAGTATATATATATAGCTTTTAAAAACCAAAGTAATCACAACTACGCTCTCTCGTATATGTATATTATCTCTCCCTGATAACTTCCCTAGGTTAACTACGCAACCTAGAGCTCTGATACCAAGTGTGACGGCCCGCCCCGTAACAGCCTGCATTTCCTCCAAAAGTGCGCTGTACACATGCCCGACTAGCACGGGACGGTCGTCAGGAGAAAGGAAAGAAGAGAATGAACTAATCAAGGAACCTGTAGAATGTCTCACAGCGCATGGGATAAACTATAATAATAATAATGTACTTGACATAAAACAGGCGAGACAGTGCATAAGCTGATAACTAAAACCAACATCAATATCAAAGCAACAGAAATCCAAATACAGCTTATTACAACTTTTTAAAATCTACTGTCTCTAAACAAAAGAAAGCCAAAATAGAAGATACACCACCAATGCCCAAGCAGTGATCTTCAACAACACAGGGAGAATACTATATATATATATGTATTACGTGGAAGCCTCCTGCTCGTCTCCAGATCATCCACTCGTGCATCACCAGCTAACCTGTCTATAGTCTGCTCGTGTGAGCACCTAGAGTAATAAGAGGAGACATAAAACTCTGGGTCAGACATAAAGCCTGGTATGAGCGATAAGCATCTAATCATAATAATAACAGGTATACTAAACCATACCTGAACCTGGACCTGCAACCAAAGAGTTAGTACCACATACCGTATAGTTCTCTAAGGTGCCATAATGAATAGTGTAAAGAATACGGGGGTGGGGTGTGTATGTCATAATGATAGCAAACAAACAATCCATAGAAACCATCCTCGCATCCCTCACTCAGTGCGTAAAGCATACGACATCTACCACCTTGGAATACTAGAAAAATTGAGGTAACGACGGATCCCGACTTGTAGAATCCCTGCTGTGACCAAGGTAAACATATGGAGTCATGACCAAACATTTCAATGACCCATTTCATTGATCGTAGCCCTTGATTCTACCAATGCCATAATGGCCCTGAATCCGCCTCCGTACCTCCTACCATAGTGGTCCAAAGCTACAGACATCGTAAACCCCTTAGCATGCATCCCGCGGCAAAGCTCAACCATGAAGCGAACTCATTGATTCCCATCTAAATCTCGAGCTCTAACTTCTTATTTGGACTTCCTTTGCATCTCGGGTTTAGTCGAATTGGAGTGGGTCTTCAGAAGAGTCATCGCGTATTAGTAATAGCCCACGTACGGTTCGGTTCGGTGCTCCTCGTCTAGCTCGGTTCGGTTCGGTGTAATCTTTCTGATCAGTTCGGTTCGGTGGTCCTTGTCTAGCTCGGTTCGGGTCGGGTACTTCACTTTGGGTTGGGTCGGTGTCCTCCTCCGGGTCGGGTCGGGTTACTGTCTTCCTTCCAGTTTTCTCCAATTAGCTCCCTCATTTTCCATCTACTCCGATCCGATCCGCTCCCGTTCTCCATCTACTCCGATCCGATCCGCTCCCGTTCTCCATCTACTCCGATCCGATCCGCTCCCTTCGCCTTGCTCCAGTCGTAGCCTTCCACTCTTGAGTCAATCCGATCTGGTCTCCATATTTCTTCCGATCCGATCCCCTTGTCCACTCCAACTCTAAGCAAAAGGCCTTCCTTCTCGCCAAGCCTCCTATGTGCCAAACTCCGGTTCGGGTCGGGTTTCCTGCCCAGTTCACATATCCGATCCGAGCCCTCATCCGATCCGATCCGAAGCCCTGCACAACTTTCTGCAATTTTTCCAGCAGCTTGTTTACGCCGTTCGACGACGTTTTTAACAAATCTAACTATTCTAATCAATCTCAAATCATGTCAAGTAGCCATAACAACATATAAGAGCAACCACAAACATCAAACAACAATTCAAATGAATCGAAATGGATCAAAAGTGGCCAAAACCCCACATTTTCCCATAACCTCTCTTAATCATGTTTAGGCACATACTTAGTAAAACTTAATCAAATCGTCTAAATTTTCAAACAGAGGCATGAAATATTATTTAAGAATTTCTAAACATTTTTCCAGAATTTATTAGTGTATCAATTCGCTAATCTTCACTAATCACTCTTAATTAACTGTAATTAGTGTCAAAACGATGCTATCACTCACCTTTGCCACAACTAAAACCCCAAAACAGAAATATTCTCTGATTTGGCGCTGTTCCCAATCTTACACAGCAGCTCTACCTCGGTTCTCGTGCTAATACTCCTTGATTTGATGTTTGCTAAGCCTAATCTTCAATTAGAAAGTGATTAAGAGGTGTTTTGAAGAGATTTAGAGGGTGGAGGCCATGGCTAGGTTAAGAGGAATGAATAGTGACGGCTGAAAAATGAGAAAAAGTTATTCTCCAAACCCTAACTGCCCTTTTAAACTCCTAATCCCGAAATTCCCCTTTGGGCCTATCTGTTAATCACCCGGTTAAGCCCAATTAAGCTGTTTTTCACCATCTGAAACTTGTTTCAGCCATATCTCCCAAACGGTGAGTCTGTTTGGCTGATGTGACCACTCTACGGAAAGAGAAACCATCATCCGGAGCCAATGGAAGTGGTTTCAGGTCAAATTTCCTTTCCAGTCAAAAGTTATGGCCAAAACAGTACCAACTAGGGGTAAAATGGTCATTTAAAAATCGGGGAAAATCATGGACATGGGAAATGACCCTACTAGTCGTTTTCCAAAAGTACACGACCGTACGACTTACTAAGAAAAATAAATAAATATTCTACGATCTTCCGATGCGTAGAATGCGGGTCGTTACAGACAGAGAATATTATAAGTAAAGAAAGAGGTTAAGCAAATAAAGTAATGTATTATTTAATTAAACACCTCAGGGCCATATACGTTCATTGGGCATTTCAGCGACCAGAAGGTCGATCGACCAGCTGGAATGCCCAATGAATATATGTTTGGTTAGGTTCTTTTTAGAGGAATATATAAATACATGGGTAGGATTACATCTAAATACTCTAAGGGAATACGCATACACAAGCGACAATATATTGACCTTCAAACCTCACAACTAAACCCTAGCCACACTCTTATCTCCACCTCCATATTACCCTTCTTCCATTGCTGAATTCCAGAAAGGTTAGGAATTTCTCTTCTATTCCTCTAACCTCCATTCTTACCTTTCCTCTAATTTAAATTCATATAGATTTTAGCATAAATTTTGGAATTTAGTTTTATATACGTACAAAATTCTAAAGGTGATTCTTACATATATATATTAGAAAGTTTGGAGCACGTTTATAACGAAGGCTGAATCAGATCAGAATCTACAACAAAGAATTCTATTATTCTTCCTTTTAGATCTGTGAGTGGAATATTGTGTTTCTTAGGCATATCTTATTTTTTGATAGATTAACATGTTAATAGTTATTCCTAAGAGGATTTGGCAACGATAACATCAATACAAAACCCCCCCAAATCTTATATTTAATTTTTTGCGTAAGAATTATCAATTTATTAGGTTTGTGGATCTTGATCTTAATATTGATTTGAGAATAAAAGGGGTGTTGTATTTCTACTTTATGTAATTCATCCTTATGTAAATATTTGATTGCAACCTAAAAGGGTTTAAATTTGGTTTAATTTATGACTTAATTAGGTTTGGGTTCTATTTTTAATCTAAACGTATTCATACTTGAAATCTATCAAATATAAACGTTTTTATGTGCAATACACCAAAAAGGGTTGAATTAGATAAAGTGGAGCTTATAAATATACATGTATATATTATATGTGTATATTATACTCTATTCTTGATCCATTATTGAAGTTATTCCAACAATGGAGCTGGTGTCGCAGATTGATCGAAAAGTGAGGGGTTCTAATGTGGTAGTCAAGCTAGACATGGCTAAAGCTTACGATAGAATGTCCTGGTATTTCTTCGTCAGGGTGCTAAGGGCTTTTTGGTTTCTAGAAGACCTTATCGATCCTATGTGGAGGCTCATCTCCAACTATTGGTTTTCCGTTCTCATTAACGAATCGGCCAACGGGTATTTCAAGGTTGGAAGAGGACTTCTTCAAGGAGATCCTCTGTCCCCGTATCTATTCTTTATCGCTGCTGAAGCTTTCATCCGTGGATTGCACTCACTGAAGATAGCATACCAGATCCAGCGATTTGGCATCCCATCGGGTTGTCATATCATCTCTTCCTTATCCTTTGCTAACAACATTATCATTTTCATGAATGGTAGCCGTCAATCAGTCCATCGCCTTGTCGGGGTCATTCAACATTATGAGAGGTTCTTTGGACAACTCGTTAATACTGCTAAGAGCTGCTTCGTTCCAGCTAGAGATATGTCTGAGGCTAGATCTTCCTGGGTCGAAACCTTCAATGGTTTCAAGGCGGCTTCCCTTCCTTTACCGTACCTCGGCATTGAACTTTCATAGGTCGTAAGCTTAATGCCATTTTCGATCCCCTTACCGATTAGGCTAGGGATAAGATCCTTAGGTGGAATGCGTCGCTTCTCTCTCAAGCAGGAAGACTGGTTCTTATTCGGTCAGTACTCGACTCTATAGGATCGCACATCTTTGTTGCTATGACTCTCACCTCTTTGTTTTTCAGATCCTACCGATCTTTGGCTTCGTCATTTTTCTGGAGGAATAAAGATAATGCAGATCGTCAGCATTAGATCTCTTGGAACATCATCTGTCGTCCCAAAAGTGAAGGGGGATTAGGCTTCTGTAATCCCAAAGGATACCGGTATTGCCTTTGCTTGCAAGTTGTAGGAGATATTTGAAGCGAACGATACCTTATGGGCGACATTGCTTCACGACAAGTACCGCAGGATTCTGCCAGTGAACTTTACCAAGGTCCCGTCATATGCTAGTGAGACATGAAAACACATGCAATCCGTGAAGGTTTTTTCCGATTATCATGGCGGCGGCTCCGGATGGGACGACAATCCATTTTCGATTAGAGCAGCTTGGAGCTCCACGATGATGCCTTCTCCTCGTCTTTTTCTTTTTTCCTTCATCTGGGATGTTCGTATTTCCCCGAAGGTTTCTCTTTTTATGTGGCGGACCCTGCACGATGGGCTACTGATAGACGAGAACCTCCGAAGGATTGGCATCCCTTTAGTTTCCCGTTGCAGGTGTTGTAGGTCCAGGGATACTGAATCCGTAGCTCACTTGATTTTCTTTAGCTTCTCTGCCATAGTAGTTTGGAATTACTTCGGGAACCTGATTGGTCTTCGGGGTAATGCATTTTCCCTTCAAGATCTACTAAGAAACTGGTGGACCAGAGTCTCAAGAAAATTTTGAGGTCTATCCTCCTTCGCCTTATTCCTTGTCTTATATGCTGGCATATCTAGTGCTCGCGGAATAAGGCTGTGTTTGACGAAGTGCCTATGGACCCCTCGTCAATCATCTGAAAGGTAAGGAATGATGCATTCCTTGCTTTTTGTGGCAGACCGTTTAGAGGTTCCTTCAGTTCCCGATCATAGCGGCTCGTAGGAAATTTTGATGTTTCATCGGTCCCTGGAGCCTCTCGTGAATGCATTGGTTGAACCGGTTGCTTCTAGGTCTGACGGACTCGCCCCTCTTTCCTATCCACACCTCCCCACCCCTTTTTTGGCTGATATTGTTTACTAGTACTGCAAGGCCTAAATTTACAGGTTGTTGGATCGCTAGGACTAGGCTCTTCAAGGATGGACTTGCTTATTAGCTTTGGAGCTATACTTTGGATGGGATGTTGGTTCTCCT
Source organism: Allium sativum (assembly GCA_030737875.1). Lineage (NCBI taxonomy): Eukaryota > Viridiplantae > Streptophyta > Magnoliopsida > Asparagales > Amaryllidaceae > Allium > Allium sativum. The sequence continues at coordinate 192,446,751 of CM060910.1, read as the reverse complement.
ACATTGCGAGTTGTTCGTCCTTCCAGTGGTTTTCAGCCTTGTCTCCTAATCTGTCCTCGTTTTGCAACTTTTCTACCTTCCAAGCATCCTTTGCTCGAAGCATCGCCTGACTGGTCATTTAGTTCTCAGGAGCTCCATCTATTATTGGTTTTTCCTGTTGTTCTATTGAGTCCGCTCTGTATTTTTGTACTAGTTCGTTGTTATTTTGTTCACATTTCCTATTGATTCCATAGGACTGTTTTTGTGCACCATTGGGGAATGGCTTTATTTTCCCTTTTGTTATATTATATTTCTTTTGGTAAAATAAACAAATAAATCATTCCAAAAATCCTAGGATGAAAGTTAAAATTTGTATGTATGTTGTATTTTCCATTTATTGCTATCTATTATTATGCTATTATGCCATCGTGCCTAAAATGTAGCGGTCAAGATATGGAAATTAACTTGTATACCTTAATTTAGGACAAGTTGACAATATTTGGCTCGTTAGAACGTTCTCCCTTTCCTACGAACATTAGCGTTATTTATGAGTTATAATTATTATACTTGTTAGCGTAATCAACGTAATATTTACGTAATAAATGCGATTAGAATAGAATTTGAATTTGAAATATCCCCATATATATATTGATTACTTGTTTGGGTATAGAATGGCTTTACATATATAAATAGTGACAACGTACACGAGGTTAGTTGTCATTAGTAGTATAAACCTGCCTGGAACCAACTGGTAAATCCATCAACAACAAGTAGGCCCAACTAATGTGAGAGGTCTGGGTGCCATGGGCCATTCAAACTTAGTACACTATGACACGAGGTTAAACCTACTTGTAGTAGAAGCCTGCCCGGAACTGCCCGATTATCCAACATCTACAGGTATATGGTTTAATGTAAGAGGTCTAGTGTGTGTGTATATATAACTATATATATATAAGTCTATTGTGTGTGATATAGCCAGGTTTACTACACCTTGAGAAGGTATTAAGTGGTTGACTTTATTCGTATCTAATTTGATTCTTAAGTGGTTAGGACTAAGATCTTTCCGAAGGTTTATTCCTTGGAGAGAAACCAAAGTTATGGGACTCACCCTTATTAGATTTGAAGTAAGTCTATGGGTCCTCCTTCTCTAAAATTGGTTAGGCATAAGCAGTAACGGAGTATGGTAGTTCACGGGGGATGTCCCCTTCCTCTAGTAGCTTATAAGGAACTAACTAGGGACAAGATTGGTATATAAAATATATGTAGCCATAACATGCTCACAAATTGTCTAAGGGAAGTCTTAAGCGACATAGCTGTTCTACCATAATATCAGTTAAGTAGTAACGTTCGCAATACTACTTCTCATATTACAATTAAGAGTATAAACTTAAGAACGTTGACGTATTAGGACGGGGTCTTAAGCAGCTAGGGTCTGCCTTAGGGTTATAAGGAGATCATAAGAATCCACCTTTAATAGGGCCATAAGTGACCGAGAATGCCCGCCTCGTTGAGTCTTTACCCTAAAAACACTAATGATCGGTTGACTTGGATTTCCACCTTATTGGTTAGATACTTGGTGTTTGTGTGAATGTTGTGTGCTGCATAGACATACCTCGACATATGTAACATGTTAAAAACTAAGGTATGGATTTTAAGTAAATACTATATTTCAGTCACTCAAAACTTTATGTTCTGTCCCCTATCCTTAACTTATCCAACAAATCAGTAGAAGGGGTAGAATCCATGGACGAAATAGTGATGGGGGACGAAGATGAAGGTGTCATGCTATTATTATTTTCTGTTACAATACTTCTTATGGAAACTTTTAAGAATGAATTTATTGATGTACCCATGGAACAAATGTAATCTTGACTGTTGTGTTGGAATTCTGTGATTTTAAATAAATTGGTGCATCTTATTTGAATATTATAGGTTTCTCCTTCCACTGCGTGAGATTTCCATTCGAAGTGTATATATATTATCTGTGCAAATGTAATTCCTTATAGGAACCAACGACCCATTTAGAACGGTTCTAAGTTTCGATGGGTCTTTTCTAGGTCAAAATTTAGGTCCATTCCGCGTGGGTTGTTATTTATGTTTAAATAAAACATCATGTTTCATATTATAAAATGATTTGGTTTAAATCCTGATTTCGCATTATCGCTTTGTCAAATCAATTAGTTATTGAATTCAAATTCAATTTCATATTTTTGTATCATAAATCGATCCGTTATCAAATTTCCGATTTTCAGACCTACGTGTTATAATTATCATTATTCAATGTAATCTTATATTCAAACCAGGTTGGACTCAGCTGCTAGGATAGAAAATAAACTTTCTATTTAAAATAGTTTGTGTATGTATAAGATAGTTAAAATTAACTATAATCGATAAATAAAATAGTTATTTATATAATAATACAAAATAAGAAAGCATAAGAGAAAGTGTTTAAATAAAATGGTTAATACAAATAATACTAATTTTGAAAATAATATAAGTATAAAATATTTGGAATAAACAGTTTATTTCCTTACAAAACATCTGAACCCAATACCGAGTTTCAAAATCCATACTAAACCATTTTCGATTTCATATTCTGATTTGGAACAAAAATTTTATCATTCAATTTACCATTTAAAGTAAAATCAAAATCAAATTAATCAACTGAAAAATCAACGTCGATTTAATGAATCATGTTTTTACTCGCTAATTTGAACATATTTCACTAAATATATTACAACTTATATATCAAATTCCATATCCAATTCCATTATATTGGTCTCAAACCTTAAACCCTATTTTTTTTCACATCAAACTTAAATCTTATATCCTAGTTTAAGTACTTGAAATAATCCAATTTTAAATAAATCTAATTTAAATCTTTTTTTTTACCTTTAGATTCTAATTAAAATTTTATTTTTCAACTCACTTTATCAAATCAAATTTGAATTTCAAGTTGGATTGAAATTCATAAATTTTTGGGTTTCTATATACCGGTTTCCACTTTAATGATCCATTCCAACATAGAATTTGATTCAAACTTCGCTTTCGCTCAACAATTTTTTTTCTTTCAATCATACCATATATTCCAAAATGATGGATTCAACTTAAGAGTAAATCTGAAATTCAAATTTAATTAGAATTTCCATTTCCAAAATTTCATCCTAAATTATAATAAATTCCAATCTCAACATCAATTAAAATTGTACTTCAATTACTTTCAAATTAAATTCTAATTTAAAATCAAACATAACAAAATCTAGTAAATTTGGAAATCCAAGTTCATGAAATTAAATCAAATTAAAAATCATTCATCAAATTAATAAAATTTTGTTAATGTTGTTATATTCAACATATTCAAATTTTAATCTCAAATGACTATGTATTCCAATTTCAAAAATTGAGTTTTTAATATATAAATCGATTCAAAACCATATATCCATAAATTATCGTATAATTCATGCAGTCTCATTATATTAGTAAATCAAATCGATTAATAAAATAATATTTTTTAACAATTTCAAATTAAAATCCACATATTCATTATCAAATTTCAAACCAATATCAATTTGTAAAACAATTCAATTTTGACCAACAAAATTTGTAATTTGATTTTCTACATAAGCCAAGTGAAATACTTAAACTTAAAATTCTAGTATATATCATTTCAACCCTTACCATGTCACAAATGGACATAATCAACAATATCCAATATCAATGGGAAATTTTCCGACAAAATAATAGTTATTCATATGACGAATAATATAATTGAATATAAACATAATACAAACTACAAAATTTTCACTATAGTTTTCTATACATGTGTACATATATATGTCATGTACATGTGTCGACATATGCACATCTAATACAAACATTTTAATATTAATTCAGAAACTTATATATACACTCAACTTACCAATATAAACATAACTTATTGTCATATTTTAGTGTGTTATATATAAGATCAAATATAGGAAAATTTTGCATAATTTTGTTGTACCCTATAATGTATCATGTTTGCTGTATATGACGATCACCCTGTATTAGCCGACACGTAACGAGTTACGCTGTGGCTGTGCTCGACCAATAGGAGGTGACTGCTAAGGTTGAAATAAGAAAAACCATATAATATGTGATATATCTCACAACGCATGGAATAAAATATAATCATAACATAAGACGAAAAATAAAACAGGCGAGATAGTGTATAAGCTGAAAACTAAATCATGAACATCAATGTAGCAGATTCACATTACAGGACAATATCTATTGAGTCATATATAGATACATTTTCAAAATAATATATCTTACCAAAACACTATTAATGCCCCTATGTAATGATCAATAGAAGTAACAAGGATAAGAGTATATATAATACGTAAGAGTATCCTACTTGTCTCCAGTCAACTGCTCGAGCACACCAACATGTCTCTAGTTTGCTCGTTTAACAGCACCTAGAGTAATACGAGGCAATGCATTAAACTCGAATTCAGACAAAGTCCGATGTGAGCGACAGTAATCTTAATCACTAAATAAGATAACACAATAGGTATGAAGAGTCATGCCTAACCTTGTCGTGCATCCAAAGGGTTAACACACATAATTATGTACTCTACTCTATGGTAATCACAATACTGAGTGTAAATGGAAGTGTGTGCATGTCATAGTGATTGCAATCATCCAAACATAACAAACATACTCATGTTCACTCACTTAGTGCTTTTGAATTCATGACATCAAACATCTCGGCCACCCCTTCCAAGTAGCACTAGTAGGTCTGAACGTTAACTGACTCTACCGATTAATTTCCACACTAGCCACTAGGTCAAAACATCAACATGCTCTAGTGAATTAAGATATCTAGTCCACAACATCAACAGGATCTAAGGTCCAAGCAAATCAGGTTTAAATCGTCAACCGGCTCCGATCTCCTCCTCATGCTATTTTTCCCAAGGTACGCTAAAGTGTCTAATGCTGTTGACTTCCTTTGTACACGTACGTGTAGCGAAGTCCAACTTGGAAGTCACCCCGTTGGTTCCCGTCTAGATCCTTGGTGGTGACATGCCCCCCCCCCCCCATTTAGACTTTTCTTATGTCTTGGGTATATCTAGTCGTACTGGAATTGGTCTTCAAAAGAGCTCGTTCCTCGTCGTAAAGTAACACCATGCCGTATGCTACCAGAAAGAAGCCATGTCCTCCGTTCTCGTATGGTCGGCTTTTCCTGGCTCGATATTGCCGCATCGGGTACATAGTGACATACCTAGATCAGTTATGCCGATCCGAGCCTAAAACACCATATCCGAATTGACATGGGTTAATATCTCTGAATCGGTATTTCTGGTCGTCATTTTCGGGTTGTCTATAGAACCGAACTTACAAACGATATGAAATTTGGCCTATAGCCTCCTTGGACCTTCCTTTTCGTCCTCATAAAATTTCGTACCAATCTGATAAAAAATTTCTGGGTCGTCATTTCTGGCTAAGCCCGACTGATCTAGAATTTGCTAAGTATATTTTAGTGATTTTAACACCTTATTTCACCACTCGACGACATTTGCATCCACCTGGCTTAGTGCTCCTAGGCACTGTCTGAACATACCAAACAACTAAAACAACATATACAACAACCAACCAAGATCAAAATACCAAAAGAAGCATGTTTTTCCCTTAATCCCTTATGATCCTGGATTCATAAATTAAGTCCAAATCAACCCAAACTTATATATGTGTCATAATGTAACAACCCACTTTTTACGTACATTTAAGCCGACATTTATCAACCCATGTCAACTCAAATTGCACCGAGAAGTAGATAGTTAGTAGGAGAAATTTAGAGGGTGAGATAAGAAAGAAAGAAAATATTAGAATAGAAGAATAAGAAGAACCAGCACATTACAGAGTCTCACATCGCAGCGGAACAGAATATAATATAGAAGTAAATCTTTACTGAGAGCTTGAAATAAAAACTTACAATCATCAGAGTACATCAACACATCTAGGCAGTTATAATAACATGTCCTCATATACAATCACATAGTGGAATAATATTATACAATATCATATGTTTGAACTCTTCCAGTTCGTCACTTCACCGTATCTGATAACCTGAACCTGTAAAATTCGGTCTAACACGAGCATTTCAAACGCCGGATCAATCTAATGAACCAAAGTGAGAAACCCATTCAGTTTAAAGGCATCACACAACTTGATTTTAACATCAAAATATTTTTGAAAGAAAAGGATAATCATAAGACCAAATCCATACATAAATACGAATGGTTTTTACCTTACGATAACCCAAACATTTTTTTGAAAGTCATATCTTATATAATCTAACAGAATGTTTACATCTCAAGCTCTACATACATAGTATATAATCAAAACCGCAGGCTCTTATTGGATAATGGATTTCCATGGTAAGGTATGGCCATCCACCTTCCAACAGTGTATCTATAGAGAGGAATAAACTGATTTCAATAAGAACATCTTGCAACCAAGGCTAAACATGACCGACCCCTCATTTCGCTTGAGAGTATCGAATATATTGTCACCTACGGTTGGATCCAACATAACCGTTCCCGGGAGATACAGAAGCAAAAGAAGAACAAATATGAATATTCTCTACGTTGTTGGCAATACACCCTAATGGGAGTCGCCCACATAGACATGCGATCTACACGATTTTTACCATTTTCCGGTTGATGAGGCTTGAGGTCAAACTTACTCTTTCGGAACATGTGGCCACCATTCACTTTGAATGCCACATTGTCAAATCCGTCAAATCACTAATTGACGTCCACAAATATACTCTAGATATAAAAGAAGTGTAAATCTTTGCCACCAACTCGGTATATTTGTAAAAATCAACATATGTGGTTTTTAGGAAATACTCTGTCAGACATTCGTCCATACAAGTCATCCAGGAACAGGATGAACCGAAGGCACTCTCCTACCACATCATAGGTATCACCATATAGATCAGTCGCGAGTAGTCCTTGCAACCTGTAGATTCCAGCCATGACAGAATCACAGCTTATCTTCGGGAGCTAGCCAAAGAATATAAGTAATTCTACCGTTTTATGAAGATAAATGGTCTTCAATTTCTCCGTCTTGATCATCGTCTGATGTCTTCTACATATTTGTTTTTATTGGTCAGAATGGTATTCGAATATAAATTCAATCCCGGTCTTTCCGTACCAACAATCGTATGGGCCAGATTTAATAGTCGGTTATTTAACTATCAAATAAATAACCATTCAATCATAAAAATAAAATAGGTTTACTGGTTCAGTATTCAACATCACTTGGCTTCTTTAATTAAAAACAATTAATGAATGGTTAATTTAAAAATCCAAAATGTTTTAATAATTCAAACGTAGTTTTCCACTTCTTATTCTATCATTTGCAAAACATTATCTACCTCATTATTCATTATTTATAACTGGGAAATCAGTTAACTTATTTTCGTAAAATAATGTTATGAAATATCTTTTATTTCCTTGCCTGAAAAACAATAACCAACGCTTGTTTCTTAGAATAATTCCATTCCAAAACTCCACTTTCCATTTCCTTTTTCCCTCAAAACAATGTTGTATTTTCACGCAATTTCTTTTTATTTCCTTTATATTGGAGCTATCATTATATACATATATATATATATACACACACACATACAAACATTCTCAAGTCTTTTCATTTCCGTTACTTTGGAAATCCCATTATATATATACATTCTCAAGTCCTTTTTGTTAACGTTACATTCTTATTTCTCTTATGGAAATAATAATTTATTATTGACCTCTTTACCATTATAACTAATATTATCCTCAGATAATCCTAAAGTCGTTCAAGTTGAGGTATTTATTTACCTCTCAGACCTTGATCAACAACGTTCTTATCTTAAGATAGAAATGAGTTGTAATCCAAAAACCGATATTTATTCTAATATCAAACCACATCCCATTTAACTATTTTATTTAAGATATGGTTTTATAAAACCTTTTTACTTTTGAAAATATCCCTTTTTAATACAACCAATATTTCTTAATTCATTAATTTAGTAATTGCTTACTAAGACATAACATTTAACTACTACTTCTTTAACAATTCGTTTTATAACATAGATTTTTGATATAAAATCCCATTACTCACTCCTTTACCAAATTCCATTTGTAACAATCCCTTTTCTAATCTGTTCAACCATTTTCCACTTGAAAATATCATTTCAGTTCCATTTCTTTCACTTAATTCATTATTACGTATCGCCAACTCAAATCAACACTTTGACTTCACATCTCCTTTATAACCTTGTTTATAAATCTCAGGTTTTAACATAAACCCTAGTTATCTCAACTTCTTTTACTTAATTCAAACATTAAGTAAATATTTATTTTAAGCTGCTGTGGTCACTTAAATCCCTTTTATAACTTACTTCATAATACTTGGGTTTTGATATAAAACCCATTCATAACCTCCTTTAACAATTTAACTAAATTTCATTTCAAACTTGATTATATTCATAAATAAATTTCACTTAAATAGTGATCAGTTAAATTATTATTAATTAGAATAATAATTTTTTTCATCATTAACTACTACAAAAGCAGTTAAATTCTTTATTAACTAAATTAAATATTAAATTCTTGTTTAAAATTTTATTAAAATAAAATAAATACCCATTAAACCCTTTCATTCGGTTAATGACGACAAATCAATTTAATAATCAATTCTAGTTCAAACGGTCGACTTGGTCAACTCAAAACACGATTATCTCCTTAAAAAAGTTCTAATTAATTTCTTCTTTAAATTAATTAATAATATAATTAATTTAAATTATTTCATTAAATTATTTCTTAGAACAATTAATCCAATCCTTAACCGTTACTTTAATTTCTGCTCAACTGCTTATAAATCTAATTACATAAGAATTAATTTATAAAAATATTTAATAATTATTTATAAACTTAAATAATAAATATGAATATGAATTTCATTTTTAATAAACTTTTATTCAAAATAAAAGATTCCAAACTTTTATTCAAATTAATAGATTTCAAACTCTATCTTCAGTTATAATAATAAGTTTTATAACTTCATTTCAATCTATTTACCTGCCGGTAAATCCATATTTAAAAACGACTGATTTAAGCCTTCTGATGCCAATTACTCAATCATTATTACTCATTAGTTAAAACCAAACAAATGTTGAATTCCAATCAACAACTAAATCAATTTGTCCAATCCATAACAGTTCATATAATTGTAATATGAAAATAATAATAAATTTAAGGAATCCAGTTGGATCCCTCCAACCTGTTATTCCCTGCACCCAAATACGGTTACTTCAAATACCATTATTTAATAAAAATTATTAAGTTTAAACTAGTAATAGTAAATAAATACTATTTAACAACAACCAATTTATTTAGCAAAAAAATCAGACAATCAAATTAAACACGTCTATATTATAAACGTGACCAATAAGGTAAATTAACTCAGTTGGTTCCAATCGTTATAATAACGATTTGGTGTTTCACTGAAATTAAACACAATATAATTTCATCGATTAAATAAACAAAGGACTATATAATTAACAAAAAATAACCATTAGCAATCATAGCATACAATTATAAAACCCTACTTATATAAAATATAAGTGGGAAGAACTGAGTGAGTTTTACTCACCTTGATATGATTTATCGTTAAAATGACTTATTTTAGTTAAATTAAACAACGTTTAATTTAATTAAGAATATCAGTTGATTCCAATTCTGTCTATTCCGATCTATAGCGTAGTACTCGTCAAGACGGTTCCAACGACACCTTGTTTGTCCAATTCTAGTAAGATATGCACGAATATCACCGTTATAAGTATACGACTTAATTTTAAAACTAATTAACTCCTAATTAATATTATAATTAATCTAATTACATTGATTATTTCTGGGATTACAACGTAGGCCGACGGAACTTCTTCGTTTGTTACTGCTGCTTTTTGTGTTGCTTACATTCCTTCGTTCCAGCCTCTGTTCAAAATGTTTGCATGATTTTTAAACAAAGTATACTTAACTTCCTTAATCAAAATTTAAATTAACTAACTACTTCCTATTTACCATAACTAGCCGACTAATTACTTTATGTTCAAAATCTAGGTCGAGACAAACTTCATCTCCCCAGGTCTTCGTTCTTTAATACTTGTTGCTTCTACATGCTTGCAAACTATTCATGGTTTATCATATAGGAATCTAATTCAGATAAAAATCCATTTATTGTATAATTAGCAAACTAATTACTTTGTGCTTAAATCGGCCTGCCCCCATTCTTTCTTCCAAGTCCCCAAAATATGTCCATCTCCTTTCTTCACGCACCCGTTAAAACTGCTGCTTTTCATTCGTTTTTCATTTTGTCACCCAGGTAGGGTAAAAAGATAACACCAACATTTCGTTTGTTTCTTTTGTTCAGCAATGTGCACTGTTCATGATTTTAATAAAAATATTAGCTTTTTTATTATTTAAATGTGACTAACGTCGCACTTACTAGAAAAAAATCGAAACCTTCTGTTATCTGCTCCCAAAACAATCGCACTCTATATAAAACTGTTGTCACCCAGAATAACGCACCGAACCCTTAGATCAATGTCACGCCTTCACCCAGTGATCGAAGTCCGACTAGGGATCATCATCAGTTACGTCAAATCCCATTCCCCCTTTGACTGTAGCACCACTTCGCTAGAATCCTTCCTCCGCCTGTACAAGCGTCTCAACCGCAGGTCCTTTGGAACATATTTCTGGTCACCACGGCATTTCAGATGTGATCATGGCCATACATCTTAGAGCTCTCATCGAGCTCGTGGATTTTCTAGTTGGAAGCTTGAGCTAAAAATAAATGGATAAGAAGCGAAATTGGAGAGAAGGAAGGGAGTTTATAGCTGGTGTTTAATTTAGTGGAGGCGGGTTTGACTTATTCACCACAGCTTGCGGGTTTGCGCAAAGAAGGTAAAAACGTGGATGGTATATATATAGTATGGGTATAATATATTATTATTATATTATATCGAAACTTAGCTATGAAGTATCACGTTAAAATAGCCACGTATGATCTCCGATCGAGATGAAACTCATAATCCTAGCATATAAAATATCCCGAACACGATGGGACAGGTTTTGTCAAATTCCGAGGTCGTTTGTAAAAAGTCCTTTATAATTAATAGGCGAAAAACACGCGTTTAAATTTCCCACGATCACAAAATAAATCCAGTCAACTTGAAATCTTGAAATTCTACTAGTCTTTTTCCTTACGGATCCAATGAAATTTGTTTCGTTAAAGTCGGAGTTCGTTTGACTAGTCGTTTATTCCTTTAAAGTTACCCTTGTCTAAATTGGTCAAAATAATATAAACTATTAAGGCGATCATCGTTGCCACGATCAAACGGTAAGTCCGATTGACACGAAAATTGAAATATTATAATAATGATTAATTAATACGAATCCAGCGGCACATGTTTCGTCACATTCTGAGACTGTTTCCCGGTACGCTGTTTTTATATGCCAAGCAACGCTATCTTGGACACCAAAATATCCGATGTCCAAAATTAAGTAACTACCTACTTAACTACCTACTTATCTTGACTCTAAACGTCGATATTAACTCAACAGAATTGGTTATGTGGCTTAATTCGATCATCTGCTCAAGTTATGCACAAAAATCCACTTATTAAATTAAATTAAATTAATTGCGCTATACACAACAAATGAACGTTTACGCCTGCCGTTGTCACGTACAAATCGGTTTTCCACGAAATTTAATACTGTACAATAATTGAACGTTACGGTTCCAATGAAACTAATTTCATTGAAACCGAGACCGTTTGCAAAATTACTATTTTTAAAGCTATAAAAATATCAATAAAATTTTAACTAAATTCCAAATTAATTCATTAAATAATAATAAATTATTATTATCATAGACATCCAAATAGAATAATATACGCATCGTCAAATATAAGTTATACAACTAAATATCATCAATTCAAGTTAAAATGGTGCCCAGTTTATATTAAAATCCTTTTAAATTTATTAATAAACGTTATATTCTAATAACGATTTCCATAGCGACTATTTTAAAATTTGATTTGGACATAACTAACAATCTATAACACGAAATCTGGATTTTTCTCTTTCATATAAAAATTATAATCAACAAGATTTAAACGTTTCTTGTTTCACGGAATTTCGACTTATATCGGATCCTGTATATTCAATTGAAGTTCAAAACTCAATATTACGAACTATCGCGCCATTTCGAGCTCGTTTTATAATTACATATAAATTATAACGTTTAAACTTCATTTTTATAACGAATTCAATATTAAAATCCATTAATATTCCAAATATAATATTTAAAATAATAATTTAAATAAAATATTTGGCTACCAAAAATACGGGACATTACATTCTTTCCCCTTAAAAGAATTTCATACCCGAAATTACTAACATAGGAAAAATGTTACAAATCCCATTATTTTAAATATCCAATTTATTTTAAATCCAAAACCATTCCATTTCATAAATAATATTTTTCAAAAATATTGAAAATATTCTAACACTTTAAATTTCCGAAAAAAATCGGCAGAATCTCCCCTATACGGAGTGACATCTATGATATCGAAGAAACAAATAATATATATATATATATATATATATTGACCCTCATGGTTGGAAAAAAACCAAATTTTTTATTTTCGTGTAGGTGTACCTTTTACGAGCGTTATTGAGCATATTTGCTCAACTTATATGCAATTATTCAACCAAAATCAACCTCAAAGCCTATTGGTACTTGTACTTAACTCATTTAACATGTAAGTCACAAATACATGAAATTTAGATAATATCTCACTAATCAACAAGTATAACTACACCAATTTCAAGAACTAAGTACGAAATATCAATTCAGTTTATACAATACAAGGTTATATCACCCAGTTTTAATACGTATGTGGTTTCATTCTAATTTAAAATTTTGGAATTCATTTCTCTTGGTTTCCGATTCATTTAACTTATTTCAAACCCTCGATGAATATATTCCAATTAATCGAATACACCATCAATAATCAATAAACAACCAATGCCCAACCAGTTTAATTAAATCAACTGAATTTACATTCAGTATTAACATTTACTTTGGTTTCACATATTTAAACATCAATCGATTAATCTCCGATTGATTTTTTTAATTATTATCTATTTAATTTCCAAATTCCAAATTTATTTTAATATATTCCAATATCATCTTAATTTAACTTTAACTTAACCTAGTTATGTTCCAATTCAAATTCTTAATCCAATTTGGAATTATTTGTAATGACCTAAGGATTTTCGACCCCGAAAATCAACACAAAACATCATGCCAATTATTCGGGCATCGAAAATACCAGATCATTAATAGAAGAAGTTAGAGGGTGAGAAAATAGAAAGAAAGAAAGTTAGAATAGAAGAAGAAGATCACAACAGAACAAAATCAGAGTAAACACGAATCTCACAGCGGAATGAACAAAATATATTATATAACAACTTTTGAAATATAAAACAGTATTTGTACTTACATACATCATCAGAGTACATCATATTTATCATAGAGGAAATAAACGATAGCTATAAAATGCTAAAGCCTCCTGCTCCTAGCTCTTCCAAGTATATCTGTAAAATCCCGACTACTTGACTTCCTGTACAAATTCGGACACCCAAGAGTTTAGGGTAAAACAAAACAAAATAAACTCTAGGTCAGTCATGGGACTGGTGTGAGTAAACTCCAACCATTTGATTTACAAAACCCTTTTCAAAATAAAAGATAATCGTAAGACCGATTGACACATAAACATAGATGGTTTTTACCTTACGATAACCCAAAACATTTTTAAAATCAATACTATTCTGAAATTATAATAGTGTCTAATACAAGTAAATAGCAATCTAGCGGAACGCTTTCATCTCACGCTCCACATATATAATATACAATCAAAAACTGTGGGTGCTTATTGGGGAATGGATTTCCAACTATGACAAGGTATGGAACCACCTTCCGATCAGTGTCTCTAGAGCGGATACACTAGAGTTCAACAAGAACATCTTGCAACTCAGCCACACATGACCGGCCATTCATGTAGCTTGAATGTTCTGAATATATAGTCACCTTACGGTTGGTACACCGACATATCTGTTCCCGAGAGATACAGAAATGAAAAGAAGTAACAAATAAGAGTATTCTCAAGATGGTGACAATACACCCTAATGGGAGCGACCCACTTAGCCATGTTGCTTACCCGATTTTTGTCATTTCCCGATTGATGAGGCTTGAGGCCATAACGTATCCTTTGACAGATCACCTTCATTTACTTTGAACTCCACATCGTCACACCCGCCAAATCATAAATTGATTTCGCCAAAAATACCACAGGTATAAAGCAAAGAGAAATGAATTCCTCCGCCACCAAACGTGAGTACGTTTGAAGAGATCAACTTACGCGATCTATTAGATATACTCTGTCAAACATTCATCCATTCAAGTTGTCCTGGGTCTGGACAAAATGAAGGCGCTATACTATAAACCCATCTTAGGCAATTTCTACCTAGGATAGCCAGAACAACCCTTGCATAGAATCCGACTTCAATTATCTTCATCATATTTGATTCGCAACGCTAATGCCCATACGGAGTGGTTTTCAGATAATAAATTGATCCCGGTCTCTCCGTATTACCAATGGAAAAATGGTCAAAAACTTTGATAGCCGGTGATTTAACTATCAAAGGAAAACATCCATACACATAACGATCTTATTTCCAAATGGAAATTATATCGACCAACCAACCATCAACACTGAGCCCCTTAAATTAATTTATCAATAATTTATTCATTTCCCCAATTTCTAGTTTCCCAAATTTTCCCAAATATTTCTTCAAACCCGTTTTACCTCACATGATCCTTGAAAAAGGTTTCCATCTATTTAAACTATTTATTTTCTATATTTAGAAAATATCTCTTTTAATCATCAGGAATTAATTCCATATATTCACAACCCTTATTTTCTATATTTAGAAAATATACGTTATTAACATTAGAAAACATTTCCATCACTTATTCACACATCATTATTCTTCCTCATTCATCAGTCTCTAACTGTAAACTAGTAAGAGATTAATTCCCTAAGTATCAACCCCGAAGGCCGAAACCAACATCAGATCGATACTGAAGAAACCATTCATCTTAACTAATCTCCAGCCAGTTTCTAGTTCCTTAACTCCATTTCTTATTTTCTTATTTACACAACTCTCGTATTCAGTTTACAAATCGACTTCTTTACAGAAATCTTTGATTATAACGATAACATTAAAATCTTTGTTTTGAAATATTTAATTTCAAAATATAATTTTTATTTAAATAAACAAATAACTAATTAATTAGATAAATAAATCTTGATTATAACAGGAAAGTAAATGGTGCTTTACTGAATTCGGTAGAATCTAATTCAACTTACAACTAATTTTTGAATACTCTCTATTCAATTAACGTTCTGAATGTCGGAATAAACTCACCATTTCAGATTAACTTGATTTTAAATTCATGTTTGAATTTATCACTTCAAATGTTCATCAGTTTCCTTTTATAACCCACTTAATCTACAAACGTTTGCTCTTAGATCATTATTCACTTTAAAAAGTGAATATTATTCCTTTACAATCCCGACTCATTTTATCAAATCAAATCTTGATTTGAATACTAAAATACCATTTTGGTTTAAAATTCTATTTATCTTGTTATTTATAAATCATAGTTCCTACTTCATTTCATAAACTCAATTTATAAGTTATAACTTTATCTCGATTTCACATCAAATAATAAAACCCAATATTAATTATCTTGTCAACTTCTGGATTTCATTATTTAAAATTTATAAAGATAAATTATTTTTATAATATTCGACACAGTCAATTTTTAATTATAAACCCTTACGTATTTATTTCAATCTTATTTACACTTCAAACTTCGAAATGATTCCCCAATTATCTCTTTTTAAATCCATCCTTGTATTTCTAAATTATTTAATAACAATTAATCCACTTTATTCCTAAACATTATTTTTTATAAATCAAACTGCCTGTTTTAATATAATTAAAACAAGTTATAATATTCTAGTTTATTTGAAATTCAACTTCTATATAAAAAACATAAATTCCTTTTTAAAACCCCGATTTCTTTTCTAGTATATTTGAATATATTTTACGGTATTTAAATATCAATTATTTCAGGTCAATATTGTTTACACATCCCAATACATAGTAATCAACACAAGATGTTTGTCACATCATATAATGTAATATACGGGAAACAACAATATAATTATCGAGGAATCCAGTTGGATCCCTCCAACCTGTTTTCCTGCATCCACAGATCTTAATCACCGTAATAACACTAATTTCATAACAGTACGAGATATTAAACTAAACAGATCAATATTCAATCAACTGTTTATATATATAATTGTATATATTGTTTCAACCAATTAATTAGCAAATCATCCAAACAACCATCATACACAACATTCAATCATTTTTATCAATATTAAATAATGTTTATAAAATTATAAAACTGGACAGGGTTAGTGAGTTTACTCACCTTGGTCATTAATCGTTGAATAACGATTAAAGTTCGCTGATTAAACCAGACGTTTAATTTTGCCAAGATTTCTAATGAGCTCCAAATGGTTTTGAACTAGCTTCATAATGTAGCCTGCCTTCGTATAGTTCCAACGAATCATACGGTTCGTCAATCTGACACCGTATAAGAGAGATTTATCATATATACAAGTTTATATATATTATATTATAAACCTAAATCTATTCCTATTATTATTTATGGTGAGCGGTCTACACAGATAAGCTTCTTAGTGGATCTTATCAGTATGTACTACCCATTGTATGACAATATAATGTATCTCCATTTATTTTGTATTTGAACATATAAGCGCATTTTATATCATGCTACTGCTGCAACAATATGTGTGTTCTCATTGGTTTAGTTTCTTTCTCAACCCTTTCATATCACTACAACAAATATCAAGAAAGAAATCTGAGTGTTTGAGTCTTCCTAGACACATTATACGGTTATATAAAATACTTGCATTCTTGTTTATGGATAGTGCTTGACCCTCAAATAAATAAGCACATCCCCAAATTTGGCATTGTTATACGCCTAATTAAAATAATTAGAGTTGATATGAACTTAGACAAAAACACAAGGAGATGAAGGGTTACTGAATTGAACCTAGACAAAAAGGTTGGCTGGAAAATGAGTATATTACCCTTTTTAATTTTGGTTGCAAATGCGTATACTGAATCTGCTACTCAAATTACCAAGTCGCTACTTTCCTTTTTTTAGGGGGGAGGGCTTTAACTATAACCTTTCGGCCTACTTCCTACTTGACAACCTCAGACCCGATCCATTCTTGTACCATGTATTCCTTCCGTAGTATCTAAATTAACCCAGAGGGGTGGTGAATAGGGTTTATCACAGATTTTAGCAGAGTAATTAAATAATAACAACACAGTTAATAATCAGAGTAAATGCGAAAAATAAATAACACACAGATATACCTAGCTACGGCAAAACTTCGCCTACTGCTGCATTCCCCAAGGTTTCTACTAGGAGTTAAAACAATCTTTACGCTTACAATCCCCTGCAAACACGCGACATTCGCTCCCAACTTTTCTTAACCCTACACTCAAAACCCTACACTAGTTTCTATCCCCGAAACCAGATTTCCCCGAATTACAAATCTCATAATTCGTCTCCATAGTTTTAGAGACAAACTAGAAAAGTCTAATTCAATTACAACTTGAAACTAAAGACAAATAAAAAACAAACAATAAAAACAAATTTAAAACAATTAAAATAGAAACCCTAGTTTTTAATTAAAAAACCCTTTAAGAAATTAAACCCTAGCCCTTAAAATAATTAGAATGGCCGCTTTGCTTCATCTATCTTCACTTTAGCCCGATCACTTTTCTCTCTGAAATGAAAAATGGTGGCAGCTTTGCTCCTAGGGTTTCCAATGTCTTCGAATTTGAAGCTTGCGCGATGTCGAGTATCAATCACAGTTGCAATCTCTTCTTCGATTGAGTCTATGAACATTGATTTGGATCCAAGTAACTTCTTTTTCTGGTATGAATTTTCAATCCGAATTTTCTTTGATTTGTGCTTGAACTTGGATAGAAACCAGTGATGAATCAGTGTATTTATAGGATTAAAAATCCTAAATATTTGCTCTGATTTTGTTATTGACTTGGTCAAAATATATATGTCATTTTTGGGGCTTGAAATCTTCGGCTTTGATGTTTAAAAATGTACAAACTTTCTAGAGTATTTTGCGAGACAATTTCCGGAATTTTGCTCTTGCGGAATATATTGTATTTTGATCATATCTCTGTGTTACTTCTTTGACATATTCAACATGGATTAGAACTGACATTATTTCAAATAAACTAATGTCTTTAATAAAAGTCCTGTGTATAATTTGCTGCTATATGATAAAAATTATGATATGAACAGATGCTTTACACTTTGCCAGATCTAAGAACTGATACTTTTGCTTAAATAACTTTTTGAGCTGATAAGAAAAAATGCCACCCTGTCTTGCTACTCATTTGTAAACATGTTACTGTACTTTAGCACTCTTGAGTCCATATCTCCATTTCATGCATGTGAAAATTGAATTTACCATACCCATAATCTTCTTTGCTTAGTTCCATCTTCCTAGCATTATTTTTAGTTGAAATATTCTTTGCAGCTCCATCCTCATAGACAGTATTGTTAGACGACTTTATTTCAACGTTGGTAGAACTTGCAAGAGTATTTTCATCCATATGACAATGTTGATCTTCATCGATGTCTTCACATGAGATCCAAATAAATTCTGATCGCCTTGTCTTACAAAAATTTTATCATAATTTTACTTATTTCATTTTGAAGAAAATGGTAGTTATATTTACGTGTAGCAGCCATTTGCATGTGTCTCTTTGAAGTTGTGTACTGTCCTGTTTTAAGATCCTGATGTAGAACTACACTTGACATCCTTTTCCAATAACACATACTATACTTTGGTATTATTTGAGTGCAATATATGTATATATGTATGTATATATATATGAACAATTGCTTCTCTTGAACTTGTGCCATGACCTGTATATGCTGCTATGTTGCTTGATTGAATTATTTCATTGGTCTGCATTTGAAAAGCTCTTTTGTGCATTCTTGCATCCTTGCATATGTGTCCGATCATGCTAGTGCCTTGCTTATGCTAATTGCTCCTATCTTGTTTAAACACTGAACTTGAGTCATTCATTTGTGTACACACACATGCGCATACACTTCCTCGACTTTGACACTCGTTTTTGTACATATGTTCATAGCCATCTTTTAAAAAAATGTAGAACTACATCACTTTGCTGGACTATGACCTTTATATGTTGAACCATATTTGTACTGATCATTTCTTGAGTCTGTAATGGCTTGTACTTGTCCATTGTTCTTGTACTTGGGGTCTGGCTGCCTTAAATTTGCTTGTCCCATTTCAATTAGCATTGCTTTGTATTTTTGAACTTGAAGCTTTGTGTTGTTGAAATTGTCGAGCCATAGTTGTTACTTGTTCTTAACCAATCTTGGCTTGTTGTGGCATGTAGTTTATGCCGCACCATGTCTCCATTGATTTCATATTCTTGCTCAGTAGTATACTTCCCTTTTGCTTACATGAATTTGATACTGCACTTGTTCACTTCTCCTTGAATTTCTCTGGCTTTTATAAAAAACTGATATAAACAGATTTTGCCTTGATTTGCACTAAGTTGAGTTGGTCCACGAGGCTGCTCCTCAGTGCAATACTGTTTTCTTTTCTGTACACTTAAACAGATGTGAGCATTTGATATATATCAGACCAAGTTTGAAAAATGATGAGAAACACACCATAATTATGAGGCAAATAAAATTTAAAAATAAATTTTTATTTGCTTGTATTTAATTTTATTCTTGTTCCAGTTTATTGAGTGTGTGTTTTTGTGACAGGCATACAGGTGGCTGAACGGGATTTCTGGACAGGATCTGGAGTACATCAAGACAAGTATACATGTAAAAAAAACTGTACGAGTCTGTATATGAGTGAACGAGTGTAAGTGTAGTGAGGCAATGACTGTGCATAGAGTGATAAGAGTTATAGTGAGGAATAAATGTACTGTATGAGAAGATTGTACTAATATTTGTAATAAACAAATTTGACTGAAATAAAATGTTATTGTATTGTGTTCAAATCAATTTGTGTTATTGTATTGTGTTCAAATCAATTTGTCTATCATATTCAAATAATTCAGTTAGTACAATTCCATGTAAAATATTATAACTGTGAATATACAATAGTGGACTTATAATGTTGTACTATTTCAGATTTTGAAATAAAATATACAATTGAATAAATATACTGTGAACTGTGTATAATAGTATATTATTCAATAAATATTTATTTCCACGAAATGAAATATAAAATAGTACAGTTACAAACACATTTAAATAATATTATATGTTTGTTATCATCAAACAAAAATCATACAACACATTGTTGTACCCAACAATCTCCCCTTTTTGATGATGACAAACATATACAAGATTTTGAATGTGTTTGAATGTGAAATGCATTACTCCCCCACTTGTATGCTCCCCCTACAACTGAACTCCCCCTATATATGTGGAAAATATAAATAATGAAATTCAATTGACCATTCTACCCCTAGATATTTAATTTCCAATCTTAAAATATTTTTGAATTAAATACTCATCAATCAAAATCTTGACAATTCTCCCCTTTTATTTTCATCAAAAGGATAATAGAAATCGAAACAGTGATGAATATAAACTAGAAATATAAATTCAAATCAAGAGGGAAAATATATATCGTAAATCTCATTTAATCAAGCAAAAATCATAATAATCTTTAAATCGGAAGAAAAATTTCACTTTCAGAGTGAATGTATTTACAATGGATTTTATAGAATGAGGAGAGTTCAATAAAATTGAATATTTGAATATGAATTTTAAAGATTTTAAATTAGCTCAAACCGTGTTAAGCACTTGCTAACCACACATAGCCCAAAGGTCTTTTAAATGAGGTTAGTAGTAACTTAACTTTATCCTCTCTAATGAGTTCCATCCATGCACAGCCCAGTGAGAATGGAAGCACATAGAGATTAAGGTAATTCACCCACCCATACCCGCGAGGACTTTTAAATGGGAGTGAATACAATGGATAAATAATATATATATATTTCTTTTTCTCTTCTTTTAATTTTATTTTTATTTCCAAGAATAATTTGAACTCCTTAAATTAAATAAAACCATGATGAATGACAGAAATATGGTAGATATAGAAGATGGTCGTGATATAATCTCTAATTCAAAGATGTAATAAAATCTATCCAATCATCATGAGATTTAAAATAACATCTCCTCTAGTTATGAATTATACCATAGTCATGACTCATCACAACTTCATAAATCTATTAATAATTTTTTTAGTTCCAAGATGGTTCAAATTTGTCAATAATTTCAATTTTTGAATAAATAATCAAAAATGATTTTTAAATTGAAAATATCAATTTCAAGAGGGGTTTTGAAAATATCAATGCAAGCTGAAAATCAGTTTCAAAAATTAATTAGTAGAATATGGAATTTTCTAATATTTCTAACCGTGATTGCTCCTAGACAATTTTAAAAAATACTTGTATATGAAATTCAAATTTTAAAGAAATCTAATCACTGATTTTTCAACTCATCGTCCAATCACCAAGGTATTCAAACGAATCAAATCAATTTCCTTATCAGAGCAGCACAAGATCATATTCAAAGCAAGAATCACAAGTGAATTTTTTTTCTAGAGAATTTTTAAACAAGCACAAGAAACAGTCAACAATCAAATCTAAAGGTAATTATTTGAAATTACTTGAAAAAAATCAAATTTTTTAATCAAAGAAATTCAGCAATCAATCACGAATGATTTCAAAAAACAATAAAATCCAGCCAAGTAAAAAAAATGAAATTTTCACAACTAGTCAATCATGGCTTTCAAGTAGTCTGCTGTATTGAGTTCGATTTTTCAATATTTTCCAAAAATGAATAAGAAGAAACCCAAAACAACAACAAAAAAATGTGAAATTTCATTAGCATTCGAGAACATCATAAATTTCAAAATTTTGATTTACGATGTTCAAGGTGTGCTCAAAATGTTATGACCCTGTCAACATAAGTCAGCATAAAATAAAATAAAATTAAAAGGGAATAAAATAAAAACAAGAGTTTAGAGATCATACCTGTCTTACCGTAATCAATGTGAACTATTGAATCTCCAACTCAGAAATCTATGGCTAAGGAACTTCAAACAATTCAATAAAGTGGAACAACTTGAATTTTATCTCTTTTAAGCATATTTGTTCCTTAGCCTCCCTCGGTACCTAAATGTTTATTGGATCGAGTAGTCTAATAAAAGTTGTTTTACCACTCTTATATTCGTTTACATGTTTTGGTACCCAAACCCGTTTATATAACAATCCACTATTATATTAAAGTACCCTTTGGAACCCAAATTCGTTTAGACTTATTCAAAAACATTGTGTTATTTTTTGGAATCCAAACATGTTTAAATGAATTGTTTTTAAATGAGTTATCATTTCGTTTATGATTTAAAAACCCTTTTAAATTATTAGATTTCAAAATTTCAATTCGATCGTTTTCAAAATCATTTTAAAATCATTAGGATTTTGTTTTTCAACTTGATCAAATCCAAAACCAAGCCCCTTTTTATTCTGGACAAAAATTTGGTTTTTTAACAACATATTCAACAATTTCTCTCCTTTAGAAAATTTAGTCAAAGTTGACTCAAGTTGTTGAATTTTAAATTTAAGATCGCTACTTTCTTTCATTAAATTTGAATAGAAATTAATAGCGATTTTCCTCTTTTCAGCATCAGTTTGTTTTAAAATTAAATTTTTGTTCTCAAGTGCTTTGATTTTAGCATTGGACTTAAAAGTTTCAATTTCAAATTGTTTTCTCTTTTCAAAATAAAGTTTTTCAGATTCTCTAAGCTTTTCAATCTCCTTCTCAAAATCACGATTTTCGTTCTTCAAATTCACGTTTTCACTTTTAAGTAACTCAAAATTAGTTTTGAATTTCGAAAGATCATTACTCAAAAACTGACATTTTTCACATTCTGAAAACGGTGAATTCTTAACTTTTTCAAGTTTTCTTTCTAAACTGTTATTTTCTTGAACTAGTTTTGAACTATCAAATTTTAGTTTCTTAACTTTTAGTTCAAGAGAATCAACGGTTTTTGTGAGATCGTGACACATTATAATTAAATCTTTACAAGTAAGATTCGATACCTCGCTTGAATCCTCTTCACTACTTTCCAGATCAAATCGTGTCATAAGACACAAATTAGCTTCCTCTTCATCACTTCCTGTAATAACCCGGATTCCGACAGACCGATTTTTTTTCTTCCAAAAATCCAATCTATCGAAACCTGAGTTGGGTTCTCTGGTATCCTAAAGAAAAAGACAGAGATAAAGAAACATGTCAGAACTCGTAAAGCATCTCACAGCGAAAGTAAATAAAGTATAATATTCAAATATTGCTTTACCTTATTAACAATACTGCTAAACCAGTATCCAAAGCTATACCATCTCTGTCATGAACCTAACCTGAAAGTATGTAATGAGGAGGGGGTCAGAACATAAGTTCTGTGTGAGTGGACTTAGAATAAACTTCTGTATAATCCTACATATACCGTTTAATTACATTTTCTTGGTTATTAGGTTGTTAACAATGTTAGCTCTCTAGGCTATACTCATGTCCCATTAGTAGATTAACCTAATACAACGTATATGTAGACACCCCAACTCGTGTAATCCTTTCCATGTATATATACAGTCCTTTGCCGTATGTCGTACGGGCTTCATCATGTAAATCTATACTACTTAAGTGTAGTGCCACCATTCTCGAAATCGTTTGGACTGCCACTCTTGATCTTGCTAGATTCCGTGTATTACCTAGATCTAATCTAGGGTTTACTATCGAGCGCTTCCTAGATTCAACCAGGGTTTACGCTACCCAGGGCCACTGGGTTTTATGCTACCTATTGAATGCTTTATAGACCCGACCAAGGTTTATGCTACCTAGGGCCACTAGGATTTATGCTACCTATCGAACAATGCCCCCTAGTCTAGGACACACTACCTAGAGCGATGAATGTTCCTATACTTTCCCCACGTACTCGTCGTGAATCGTTTTCGATGTCTATTTGCACATGTCCTCTATATGTGCGGCCCGAGTCCCGTGGAAGGGTTAATCAAGAAACACGGAACTCGGTCGGGAGCTTTAAGTTATCTGCCGATGCAGATGCTAAGATCTGTTTTAACTATGTGTGGCTATGGTCCCACTTGACCCCTCCCTCAACTAATGAAAGGAACCCACGAAAATCAAGAATGAGAACTGTACGTAGGCCCCCAATGCCCCCACAAACCTATTGGACAACCTCACCCATAACTAGATAGCAGGTATATGGTCTTTTGGAGTTCTCCGCCATTCCGCTTCACATGCTCGATTGACTCAAGATGGTAGGTAGACGACAACGTGCTATCACAGGGCTAATCTAGATACCGCCGCCTCACGCTGGTCCATCCTAGTCTTTAGGTTGCCTTATATTGCAACCAAGGCATACTCTTGGTTCTTCTAACGCAGACCTTAACCTCTGTGAGCCCAGTAGGATCATTTGCAACCTTACAGAGGGATACCAAGAGTACCCTCACGTCCCCTCGAAGCCGCGTGCTTCGTAACCCAGACCGTTGGAGCCTTCTTCTTGGTCAGACGGATGTTCGCTCCTTCCCGTGTTCTACTTGGCTTTCTTGACTAAGGTTTACTACTTAATTCTCTTAACTAAGGTTAACCACTTAGTTTCCTGAATCGTTCGTTTTCTTAACTAAGGTTTACAACTTAGTCCTCTTAACTAAGGTTTTCTACTTAGTTCTCTTTCTCGTTATTTACTTAGTTCTCTTAACTAAGGTTTATTACTTGGTTCTCTTAACCAAGGTTTGATACTTAGTTTCTTTTACTTAGTTCTCTTTAACTAAGGTTTGTTACTTAGTTCCTTTTAACTAAGGTTTACCTATGAATTCAAGCATGACTTAAGTTCTCTTTATCAAATGATGGCGTACGGGTGTTCTCCCACATTTCCAGTTTAGATTAACTTATTTCATGGTATAAGTCGTCCCACCCTTCGAGTCTTGTATTACATCTTAAGTCATATTCATTTCTTATCCCTAGGATAAGTTTACCTATTATTTAATCTTATCATTCCCCACTTTTCCTTGCTTTGATACTGTTATATTGGTTAAGTTTTCCCATGTGTCCAAGTTGACTTAACCCCCAATCACGTATTCAATTCAACCAACGCGTCAGGTCAAATTGGTTAAGTGTTATCTATCATTTCATGTTGACTTAACCTGCACATATATCATGTCAAATTGGTTAAGTGTTATCCAATAGTTCACGTTGACTTAACCCACCCATATATCAAGTCAAATTGGTTAAGTGTTATCTATCAGTTCATGTTGATATATCATGTCAAATTGGTTAAGTGTTATCTAGCGGTTCACGTTGACTTAACCCACCCATATATCATGTCAAATTGGTTAAGTGTTGTCTAGCGGTTCACGTTGACTTAACCCACCCATATATCATGTCAAATTGGTTAAGTGTTGTCTAGCGGTTCACGTTGACTTAACCCACCCATATGTCATGTCAAATTGGTTAAGTGTTGTCTTGTATTTCATGTTGACTTAACCTTACCATACTAGCACGTGTCATTAGCATTAATTAATTAATTATTAATGCCCAACCTCTCACATTAGACCTATTGTTGTGGTCACTGGATGTGCCGGTTGGTTCCGGGCAGGATTACACCACAACTGAATCTAACCTCGGGTTTCAAGAACGTTATGACTAACTTCTCACATTAGAACCTATTGTTTGCGGTCACTGGATGTGCCGGGCGGTTCCGGGCAGGATTACTCCGCAAACTCATTCTAACCTCAAGTTAGCCATGTTTCATGTTTAGCCTATTAACAAATTCACAAATATGTTCATGTTCTTGTTCACTAGTGTCAATTTTCATGTTATATTTCTAAACTTCCCATTTCTTTAACCAATCAAACCCAAATTTAATTAAAACACTCATACCTCAAATTTTAGGTTTTTGAATTAGATTTCACGATTACATGAGACACATTAAACCCAAACATATCCAATTTCGATTAGGTTTCTAGTTTACCTATTTCTTCACCAAATTAGGATTTTTATCTTTAAATCATTTTTCCCCAAATCCCCTATTCAAACTTTATTTACCTTTAGCGTAAGTTACTCCAAATTACCAATTTCACGATCCTTTCCCCTTATTTCCTTGAATAATATCGATATATACTCTTCCAATTACCCCAATATTTGCAATAATAGTCGTTATGCCACAAACCCCAAATTACAGATTATATTCCTCGACTGTATAAAATAGATTATGCCCAATATTTGCAACAATAATCGTTATGCCACAAACCCCAAATTATAGATTATATTCCTCGACTACATAAAACAGATTATGCCCAATATTTGCAATAATAATCGTTATGCCACAAACCCCAAATTACAGATTATATTCCTCGACTGCATAAAATAGATTATGCCCAGTATTCCCATATTCCAACCATACGTATGTATAATAAGATTTCGTCTAGGTTCGAGATAACCTAGATCCAAAAATAAAAAGGGGAAGGAAAATAAAAGAACAATTATTATAACATGAATCTTGAATTGAATTTATAACTGGGGAATGATGAACAATAATAATACTATTATACAACAAGTTTATTATAATTCCACTCACCTTGACTGGATTGGGGAAAATAAACGATTTGTTGATGTAGAACGATGATTTTAATCTTCTTATTGATTGTTGGTGAAGTGCATGAATTGTTGATGAAGAACTTTGCTACTTGATTTGATTAAACTCCAAAGTTGATGAAGAACTTGCAATATAATTTAGAGTTTTGGGGCGGTGGCTATGTTTGGTTGAAGTTTGGCGGAATGGAGGCATCTTAAGCAATTGTTATGAATTAGGGTTAGATCTTGCTATGTATTTATAGGTGTAGAGAGTGTTTTAGAGCCCTTAGATTGACCTAAAAGCCATTCGACCCGTACAGCACATCAAAACACGTCACAGGAACTGAAATCGCCAAGATCTGGGGATAGGTCGACCCCCAGGTCGACCTCCCTAGGGGTGACCCCCCTGGTCGACCTGACCCCCAGGTCGACCTGCCTGGTTCTAGCGGGAAATTTCCCGCCTAGCTGCCTGGGTCGAATTTCGAACTGTTTTGAATTTTCGTTGAATTTTCTAAAGGCATAACTCCTTCATACGGAGTCCGATTTATGCAAACTTGGACTCTAAATGTGACGGCAAGGAATTTCGCTCGATCCGATCAGTCGTTAAACCGATCTAGACCGTTCGAAAACCCCTGATCGTTTTGAGAACACGACAAATCAGAACACAAACAGAAGAACATTTCATTGTTATTACAACAATTCCATCAGATACAAGAATATACCGAGTATAAATGAATATTATACATTCGAATAAATATCAGAGATTACAATAAATTACATAGCAGCGGAAAAATAATACAAAGCACAACTGAAGGTGATATACGGATACAGAGCTTTCCGGATATCATTCCAGCTGTAAACCAGGATCCTGTGAATATAAATCTGCAAAACCGAAACTACTAGCTGCCCGTGCGGAAAATAGGGGCACCCAGAGTTTAGGTTAAAACAATAAACTCCAGGTCAGTCATGTGACTGGTGTGAGAACTAAAACAGTTATTTAAAACTTTACTTTAAAAGGGAGTAATTCAAGGGACCACGCCGTATAACACGGAACGGGTTTCCTCCCAAGAATACTAGTGCATAGAATAAACAGCGTAATGCTTTTTCGAAAATGAAGCTATTATAAGACTCAGGTCCCATCACACAATGCAACGCAAGCCGGAGGATAGGGTTTTCCCTTATAATAGCCAAACATGCTTGGTACATTTAAAACAAATCATTTGATACTATAATAAGTGTATAGTGTCAAAACAATTTCAATCATAAATATAAATCATAGACGGCATAGCATCCCATGCTACTATGTCGTCATACTGGGCTCTACAAATAAGGCCGGAATATCTCGTATTGGAAATTGGATTTCCGTCATGAGTCGAGGCAAGGGGCAAGCTCCTCTCCGCTTCGAGACATTCTAGCAAATGCTCAGGACTACACACTCTGGGCAGCCACTTGGATCGGTTGGGCCGGTCCTTACTTACGTTAGAGGATTATTTATTCCTGAACACACGTTTCCCGGTCCTTACAGACCTATAATCGAGGCGCCTCATTCCAACAACCACAAAGGTGAAAAGTATATAAATGTCAGGGCTGGTAAGTCACTGACACCACCAAAACTAGAAAGAAACGTCGTGTTCTCCCAACGGTCCGTATCCCATTTTTAACTCATACCGAGGTGTGAGGCTCGCGAATCCACGCTATACACAAAGCTACGCCACAAAGGCCGTGCTTTGATCATCAACCACAAGACTTTGCTTTTCAACAGAAGCCTTGATCCATGCAACTCAGCGTGCCACACAGGCAATTCATGCCATGCGACTGATGTTTATCGATATATAACCTCTAAGCTCGTATGTCTCAGAGAAGGGCGTTAAGCAAGAGAATAAATTCTCCGCCGCCCAACATATATATATTTAACAGAAATCAATCAACACAGAATAAAATCCAATGTCAGACACACAATCCATTTACAAGTTCGTTCTGGGTCTGAACGAAACCGGGGGCACTTTCCTCGCATATCCATCCATCTCCAAGTACGTCTGGACGACCACCAACTATTTCCATCCTCTTGGGTGTACAGCCCAATCAGGATCGTCAGTAATTACCCAAAAGATGTGAAGACTTCCGGTCTTCGACCACCGTCTTCATCTTCGACTTATCGTCGAATCGGTTATTCAGAATGGGTATGAACCCGGCCTTTCCGAACAACCCGCGTATATCAAAAACAAATGTTACACAAACACAACATACGCCTCATTCCAATTCAGAATATTCTTTTATTCACAAAATCTCATTTTTAGGGAAAGGTTCCCATTAATTTTATCCAAGATAAATTCTTTCAAATTTATCCTTTAATCTTCCTTTGGATGACATTTCAAACCAAATTATGGTTTTCTAAACTAGTCGAGATTAGCGAACCACACCGAAGTAATTATTTATTTTATTTCTCAATCCCAACCTATTCATCCCATGAAGCAAAACTGGTAATACTCCATATCTAACACCACGGTGTTATCGGTAAAATTAATTACCATTTTACGTTCAAATCTAATTAAAGATTTAACTATCGCTTTGGAGAAAAACTGGTGATACTCCATTCTCGCTTATTTTTCCAAATTTGATAATTTAAATTATCAATTCACATCTCAATCTAATTGCAGATTCATTAAAACTCTTTCTACTGGGTTAAAGAACTAATGTCATTTAAAACACAGTTCACGACCAACCCAAATCACATTCTATTTATTATCAGGTTAAAGAACTGGTGTTATTTAAAACACTGTTCACGATAAACCCACATCAATTCTATCCAATTCAAATCAAATATATTAGGAATTACGATTATTTAAAACCGCTTTTTAAATCTAATTTATTTATTTAAAAAAAAATCGGGTTTTAAATTTAGTTCAAACTAGTTCATTTTGATAAAAATCTATTTTTATCTTTTCAAATATGCAGTTTTTCATCCCAATTTTTCCCAAATCACTTCTTATGATTTTACACAAATTATTGATATTTTTAATAATTTTATCAAGGCCCGTACAGTCGATTTCCATCAACGGCCATCGAACTGCACTTACAGCGACCTTTTCCAAATTTGATTTGGACGTATCTCCAAATCCCACCGTTAGATTTTGAATTTCTAATATTCGTTAGAAAGCTCTTTTCGATACGAACCCAACGGTTCCGGTTTTAGGAGAATCCGACGATCGGATCTTCCGTAATGTCTGTTTGAAATAAATGGTCGAAATTCACGAACTGCCGCGGCGCGGCGCATTCTATTCAGGCCATTATATTATATATATATATATATATATATATATAATATATAATATATATTTCATCGATTACTATTCAAAACGAATTTTATAAATACTTTTGAATTCGTTTCAAAAACAATTTCAACCTTTATTTCAAATTCAAATTCGTTTTCTATTCGATTCAATTCAAATCCGTTTTCTATTCGATTCAATTCAAATTCGTTTTCTATTCGATTCAATTCAAATTCGTTTTATATTCAATTCAATTCGAAATCGTTTTATATTCAATTCATTTCGAAATCGTTTCATATTCAATTCATTTCGAAATCGTTTCATATTCAATTCATTTCGAAATCGTTTCATATTCAATTCATTTCGAAATCGTTTCATATTCAATTCATTTCGAAATCGTTTTATATTCAATTCATTTCGAAATCGTTTTATATTCAATTCATTTCGAAATCGATTCATATTCAATTCATTTCGAAATCGTTTTATATTCAATTCATTTCGAAATCGTTTTATATTCAATCAATTCAAATTGGTTTTCAAAATATTCGATTTCGAAATCACTTTTCAAAATTCATTTTTAAATGAATAAAATCGATATAAATATCGTTCACGTCAAAATGGCGTCAATCTAATCAACAGGGCTTCATATATTTCTATTTTCAAATATTCTATTCAACAAATGAATATTTATTCTTGTCAACACACGACTAATCTCAACGAATGAGTACTGTCCACGTGTGACTATTTTTGTTATTTAATATATTTTATAAAAATTAGGGTATCTATATCAAATCAGACTCCAACCGTAAATTAGTAAGAGAACGATTCCCTAAATATTAACCCCGAAGGCCGAAACCAACATCAGATCAATATTCAGGAGACCACTCATCTTATCTATCTTCCAGTTAATTTCTGATTTCATATATGATAAAGATGTGAATTTTATTGTTAAAATATTTTGTTCAACACATGACTAATCTCAACGGATGAGTACAGTCAACACATGAACCTTTATTTTATATTGATAAAGATGTAAATTTTATTATTAAAATATTTCGTTCAACACATGACTAATCTCAACGGATGAGTACAGTCAACACATGAACCTTTATTTTATAATATTCTTTATTTTTTAAATTGGAATGAGACCCAATCAATTACCATATAGCGTTAACTATATGGATTTCCATACAACACATGTATATAATAGCATTGAAAAATAATCAACCATCAACCAAAGTGCACTACACTGTATAAGCATCAAATATGGATATCTAACGCTTATAACAGCCTGTCAATCAATCGATCGACATATTTAATCAATCAGGATGAGTGAACTTCAAATTTCATCCCAATACCCGTGTGGGGTTTCAAACAATCAAACACTGATTTTATTCGTGCAGTTGGGCGATGTGTAAAATTTATCGTCCCAATCAATGTCAGTCAAATCAGTGTACATAAACAAACCGTCCGGTTTGTAAATGAATATTTATTTATTCACATTCACTATATTCATATTCACGCTAAAAATTATATTTTTAACGACAAAAACATTTTTATTTTAACATATGAATTTCTATTCAGTTCATTCTTTTAAGTAAAATTATATTTTTATTTTCTAACATATTTTAGAAAATTTCGGCGGCATAACGGCACGATACTAGAAACGGGACGAGGCCTAGCCTTATCCCCGGTCTAGTGAAGGCCCACGCCATTCACACATCAATCAAATCCATTCATTTCATCAAACAATTCAATTCAACCCAAATAATCTAACCAACTACACAGCCAAACAAACAAGTCCATGGTCTGTGGACGATTGTGTCGGGTGCTACTAAGCACCGTCTGCATCCTAGTATATATATATATATATATATATATATATATATATATAACTAGAAACTGAAATTGAAAGGGGAGAAATTCTCACCAAAGCTATCCAATACCATGACTCTTCATTTATAGAAATCTTCATCTTTTTCGCCCTTTTGTCACTTTCGTTGCCCATAGCCACTACATATATAAAAATCGAATTTTTATTAAACTATTCAATATATAAAAATCGAATTTTTACTATGCTATTCAATATATAAAAATCGAATTTTTATTATGCTATTCAATATATAAAAATCGAATTTTTATTATGCTATTCAATATATAAAGATCGAATTTTTATTATGCTATTCAATATATAAAAATCGAATTTTTATTATGCTATTCAATATATAAAAATCGAATTTTTATTATGCTATTCAATATATAAAAATCGAATTTTTATCATGCTATTCAATATATAAAAATCGAATTTTTCTACGATGTCATATAGATAAAAATTCCATTTCAAAAATATTGATTTCGCCTTTATAAAAATAAAGATTTCGCCTTTATAAAAATAAAGATTTCGCCTTTATAAAAATAAAGATTTCGCCTTTTCAATTTTAAAAAATCTTGTCTTTTCAATGAACAAAACTGATCTAAGTTATAAAAAAAACAAAATCAGATTAGAAAATAAAGTAAGAAGACTCACGGTTTTAAATCGAAGAAGAGGAGGAGGAATGGGGGTCGAAGAGGGCATCGCTGGAGTCAGGGGTTCTGCGATGAAAGAGGAGGGCTCCAGGGCTGCGCCAGGCGTCGGAGGTCTGGTCAGAGGAGCGCGGTGGCTCGGCGAGCGATGGAGGAGGGGAGCGACTGGCTTGGGTGGTCGATTTGGGGGTTCTGTCGCGGTGGGGTTTGGATCGATGGAGGGAGGATCGGGGCGGAGTTTGGATGGAGGGGAGGCGCCAGAGAAGGGGGCCGACGGAAGAGGCTGACGTGGGCGCGACTGTCGAGGTAGGCGTCGGCTTCTCCGATCGTGCCCCTCCCTTTTTTTTATTTAATTTTATTCTGTAATGAATCGGTCAAAGTTAGGGGGGAATACTTATATAATAAATTATTATTATTTTTATTTAATTTATATTCTCATAAAGTAACCTTTTCTATCGACTTCAGAATCGAACCCACCGCCTGTCGTCCATAGCTAATTACCCCCATTCCGAACACAATGGGATATGTATCAAAGGTTGATTCGCTCGTTTCGATCAGTTTTCGTCAAAATCAACATATAACTCTATATATTGAATTTGAACGCGCATTTCAATTTACCGGGGTCACATACTAACTCTAAAAATTGCAGAAAAATATTTTCTAGCTTCGTATTGACGATACGGTCCTAACAAAACTAGTTTCGTCGAATTCTGAGACCGTTGGAAAAATGATCAATTTCCAGTCGATTAAAATCAACTAAAACTGGTCAAACGCGTTTTCCTTTTCCATGCTCACATATTGATTCGAAAAATTATGAAATTTGAAACCTAGCAATAATTTGACATCACGGATCCAACAAAAGTGGTTTCGTCGAAATCCGAGGTCGGTTGCAAAATTCCCCTTTTTAAGGGCCTGAATTCCATAACGACTATTCAGAATTTTCAACTGGACATATCTTTTGATTCCAGCTATGAAATTTTGATTTGTCGGATTCGTTGGAAAGATATTATCAAATAGATCCTAACGTTTTTGGTTTCACTAAAATCCGGATTGTTTTGCACCCGGTACATTCAATTGAAGTTTGAAATCGAATTATCGAACTACCGCGCCATTTCCAATCTTATTTATAATTATATATAAATATTTATATTTCAACGACGGCTTATATAATATATACGTTCGAATTATATTCAAAATAAATTTCTCGTTGATTTTATTTAAAATAATTCATTTTAAATATTCGAAATTCGCTAAAATTGTCAAAATAAATTTTTTAAACTGGTTCGCATTTCCGGGTTATTACAATCTCCCCCACTTAAAAGTTTTCGTCCCCGAAAAGGAACAAAGTCGAAAGTGGTTTGATTAATCAACTCTACGTTTGATCTGGCTTCCATTCTCTAACTTTTCAGTTTCTGAGAATTTTCAAATTCTTCAAAAATTTGACTAACACCCTAAATTTTTGAAAAATTTCGCCATAACCTCCCCTGCACCGGGAGCCACGGGAAAATCCCGAAATTGCCATACAGGCCTTCTGATCTCAAAAAGAAAAAGAAAAAGCCAAGCGGCTAGCCAATAGGCTCATAAAATCATCATCACCCAAACAAAACAGTAAATTATAGTAAATATGTACCTATTTGTCGGGCAAGCAAATTTTATTCTCTGCTCTAGCCTCCTTGCTATGACCTGTTCAATGTAAGTATATGTATATGCAAGCAAATGCGACCAATTTTCAATACAGTTCAAAGTTTGGTTCAATTAGGCATAATGGTTCAAAATTATCAAACAAATAAACATACAACACAAACATCAATCAATTAGTGAATTAGAGTTTCAAATTCATAATTTTGATATATATACTGAAAATCTTGTTTTTGATGCCAAATCACAACAATAAACCTATCTATATAAGTTTTGGTTATCACACCAGTCTGATGGAAATATATAGACATCACACCTTCGAAACACGAACATAAATACTGATGATGTCATGACAATCATCAGTACCATCTCCGGGCGATTAGAATGTGATTCCATATCTATCCAATATATTAAAACTTCGAATATACGTTCATGACGCGTATATGCAAAATCTTTATATATTAGATTGTCCAAATTCAAAGTAAATAAATATTCGAATACATATAAAACGATTTAAATTTTCAAAACAAAATTGTTTTCATTTGAAAAATATATCTCTAACGAGTCATTCTAATTGGATATTTCTAATCCAATATCTGATGAATTCTTTCGAATGGTTCTAATATGTCTTGTTCTCGAGCTCTGTAAACCAAAGCTCTGATACCAAATGTGACGGCAAGGAATTTCGCACGATCCGATCAGTCGTTAAACCGATCTAGACCATTCGAAAACCCCTGATCATTTTGAGAACACGACAAATCAGAACACAAACAGAAGAACATTTCATTGTTATTACAACAATTCCATCAGATACAAGAATATACCGAGTATAAATGAATACTATACATTCGAATAAATATCAGAGATTATAATAAATTACATAGCAGTCGAAAAATAATACAAAGCACAACTGAAGGTGATATACGGATACAGAGCTTTCCGGATATCATTCCAGCTGTAAACCAGGATCCTGTGAATATAAATCTGCAAAACCGAAACTACTAGCTGCCCATGTGGAAAATAGGGGCACCCAGAGTTTAGGTTAAAACAATAAACTCCAGGTCAGTCATGTGACTGGTGTGAGAACTAAAACAGTTATTTAAAACTTTACTTTAAAAGGGAGTAATTCAAGGGACCACGCCGTATAACACGGAACGGGTTTCCTCCCAAGAATACTAGTGCATAGAATAAACAACATAATGCTTTTTCGAAAATGAAGCTATTATAAGACCCAGGTCCCATCACACAATTCAACGCAAGCCGGAGGATAGGGTTTCCCTTATAATAGCCAAACATGCTTGGTACGTTTCAAACAAATCATTTGATACTATAATAAGTGTATAGTGTCAAAACAATTTCAATCATAAATA
The DNA here is from genome assembly GCA_030737875.1 of Allium sativum. Classification (NCBI taxonomy): domain Eukaryota; kingdom Viridiplantae; phylum Streptophyta; class Magnoliopsida; order Asparagales; family Amaryllidaceae; genus Allium; species Allium sativum. Next base: position 192,410,954 of record CM060910.1, on the reverse strand, counting down.
TAAATCATAGACAGCATAGCATCCCATGCTACTATGTCGTCATACTAGGCTCTACAAATAAGGCCGAAATATCTCGTATTGGAAATTGGATTTCCGTCATGAGTCGAGGCAAGGGGCAAGCTCCTCTCCGCTTCGAGACATTCTAGCAAATGCTCAGGACTGCACACTCTGGGCAGCCACTAGGATCGGTTGGGCTGGTCCTCACATACGTTAGAGGATTATTTATTCCTAAACACATGTTTCCCGGTCCTTACAGACCTATAATCGAGGCGCCTCATTCCAACAACCACAAAGGTGAAAAGTATATAAATGTCAGGGCTGGTAAGTCACTAACACCACCAAAGCTAGAAAGAAACGTCGTGTTCTCCCAACGGTCCGTATCCCGTTTTTAACTCATACCAAGGTGTGAGGCTCGCGAATCCACGCTATACACAAAGCTACGCCACAAAGGTCGTGCTTTGATCATCAACCACAAGACTTTGCTTTTCAACAGAAGCCTTGATCCATGCAACTCAGCGTGCCACACAGGCAATTCATGCCATGCGACTGATGTCTATCGATATATAACCTCTAAGCTCGTATGTCTCAGAGAAGGGCGTTAAGCAAGAGAATAAATTCTCCGCTGCCAAACAGATGTATATTTAACAGAAATCAATCAACACAGAATAAAATCCAATGTTAGACACACAATCCATTTACAAGTTCGTTCTAGGTCTGAACGAAACCGGAGGCACTTTCCTCGCATATCCATCCATCTCCAAGTACGTCTGGACGACCACCAACTATTTCCATCCTCTTAGGTTTACAGCCTAATCAGGATCGTCAGTAATTACCCAAACGATGTGAAGACTTCCGGTCTTCGACCACCGTCTTCATCTTCGACTTATCGTCGAATCGGTTATTCAGAATGGGTATGAACCCGGCCTTTCCGAACAACCCGCGTATATCAAAAACAAATGTTACACAAACACAACATACGCCTCATTCCAATTCAGAATATTCTTTTATTCAAAAAATCTCATTTTTAGGGAAAGGTTCCCATTAATTTTATCAAAGATAAATTCTTTCAAATTTATCCTTTAATCTTCCTTTGGATGACATTTTAAACCAAATTATGGTTTTCTAAACTAGTTGAGATTAGCGAACCACACCGAAGTAATTATTTATTTTATTTCTCAATACCAACCTATTCATCCCATGAAGCAAAACTGGTAATACTCCATATCTAACACCACGGTGTTATCGGTAAAATTAATTACCATTTTACGTTCGAATCTAATTAAAGATTTAACTATCGCTTTGGAGCAAAACTGGTGATACTCCATTCTCGCTTATTTTTCCAAATTTGATAATTTAAATTATCAATTCACATCTCAATCTAATTGCAGATTCATTAAAACTCTTTCTACTGGGTTAAAGAACTAATGTCATTTAAAACACAGTTCACGACCAACCCAAATCACATTCTATTTATTATCGGGTTAAAGAACTGGTATTATTTAAAACACTGTTCACGATAAACCCACATCAATTCTATTCAATTCAAATCAAATATATTAGGAATTACGATTATTTAAAACCCCCTTTTAAATCTAATTTATTTATTTAAAAAAAATCGGGTTTTAAATTTAGTTCAAACTAGTTCATTTTGATAAAAATCTATTTTTATCTCTTCAAATATGGAGTTTTTCATCCCAATTTTTCCCAAATCACTTCTTATGATTTTACACAAATTATTGATATTTTTAATAATTTTATCAAGGCCCGTACAGTCGATTTCCATCAACGGCCATCGAACTGCACTTACAGCGACCTTTTCTAAATTCGATTTGGACGTATCTCCAAATCCAACTGTTAGATTTTGAATTTCTAATATTCGTTAGAAAGCTCTTTTCGATACGAACCCAACGGTTCCAGTTTTAGGAGAATCCGACGGTCGGATCTCCCGTAATGTTTGTTTGAAATAAATGGTCGAAATCCGCGAACTGCCGCGGCGCGGGGCGTTCTATTCAGGCCATTATATTATATATATAATATATATTTTGTCGGTTATTATTCAAAAAGAATTTTATAAATAGTTTTGAATTCGTTTCAAAAACAATTTCAACCTTTATTTCAAATTCAAATTCGTTTTCTATTCGATTCAATTCAAATTCGTTTTCTATTCGATTCAATTCGAATTCGTTTTCTATTCGATTCAATTCGAAATCGTTTTATATTCAATTCAATTCGAAATCGTTTTATATTCAATTCATTTCGAAATCGTTTCATATTCAATTCATTTCGAAATCGTTTCATATTCAATTCATTTCGAAATCGTTTCATATTCAATTCATGTAACGACCCGTGTTTTTGGCAATCAAATATTTAATTTAATTTATTTATTTTAAATATTATATTGGGAATATTAATGAAATTTAATATTGAACTCGTTATTTAAACAAAGTTCGATATATTTATATAATTATAAATAGAGCTTGAAATATAGCGCTGCAGTTTAAAAATTCGAGTTTGAACTTCAACTGGACATACAGAGCCCGATATAAGTCGGATTTCTGTGAAACAAGAAACGTTGGGAGCAAGTTGACGATAGCTTTCATATGAAAGAGAAAAATCCAGATTTCGTGTTATAGTTTGATATTTATGGCCAAATCAAATTTTGAAATAGTCGCTATGGAAAATCGTTATTAAATTATAGGCCTTTAAAATGGCCGTTTTGCAAACGGACTCAGATTTCGACGAAATCAGTTTCATTAGAACCGTATCGCTATATTATTGTACGGTGGTGAATTGTGTGGAAAATAGATATCGTATGTGACCACGGTAGCCGTAAACGCCCGTTCAATTTCTATAGCGCGTATTTAAATAAATAAAGGAGTATTTGGGCGTAACTTGAGCAGACGATCGAATTAGGCCACGAAACCAGTTCCATTGAGTTCGTATCGTCGATTAGAGTCAGGATAGGTATATAGTTTGTTATTTTTAGAGATCGAGAAATTTGGCGTTAAAAAGGGTAGGGCGGTTCGGGGTAAAAACAGCCTATCGGGCAAACAGTCTTAGAATGCGACGAAACTAGTGCCGTTGGGTTCGTATCGAAAAGTTATTGCAAGATATCAAGGTTTCAAGTTGATTCGATTTAGCTGGTGATCGTGAAAAAATTAAACGCGTGTTTATTTCTGGTTTTATAAAGGAATTTTTTTCATATGACCTCGGGTTTCGACGAAACTAGTCCCATTGGGTTCGGAATACCTTTCTACACCAAGATTAGCTTTTTTATCAGTAGACAGAAGTCGTTTGATAGGGTTTTATCGTGTTACTTTAGGACGAAGTTTCGTGAATAATATTACAATATTTTAGTTCCACTATATATACATTCAACTAATGACAAAACCCTAGTTCTCGGCTAACCATATATGCGCCGCCACCCATAATATACGAACGGCCTCAAATCACGTTTTCTTCCTCCTAATTAACCTCAAATCCCTCAACTAATTTCAACGCTTATAACCAAGGAACCATTGAGCTTCACGAGCTCTAAATTCTGGACGGTTATGGTGTGAGTTAAGGTGCCGAGCTGACCAGAATCGGAGCTCAAAGTCGGGGTCTTTGAGAAGCTTCCTGGTGCGAAAGGGGCAGTCGAGTGGCGGGGTTTTTGGCGGCGTAGCTGGGTGGTGATGAGGGATCGACGCTGCGGCGTCTGATTGATGTCCGACGGCCTCTTGGGGGTGCTGCTGAAGATCTTTACGAGAGCGTGGTTCGATGGGAGGGCAACGTGGTGTCCAGTTAAAGAACGAAGCAGGGTTGGACGGATAAGGTGAAGCCAAGGTGGAGCTTGCATTCTGGTTGTCCTGGCGAATGAAGGATCCAAGCAGGAAACCAAAAGGGGTCGCCGTATCCTGTATATCCCAACGTAATTAAACCATGATTTCATCAGTTAAATTGGTATTAGGCGATTAAATAGTAATTGAGGAACTGATTAGTTATTTCATTTAAATCATGGTGCAGATTGTTTGAAACCGAGAGGAAAGAAGCAGCCGGTTGTTATCCCGTAATCGGTTTGTTAAGTTAGTTATTTATTTAACTAAGAAATGATTTTCCAGTTAATTAAAACTAATTGTGGTTGTTCCAGGACTGAAGGGGGAGGAACGAACATCAAGAGAAGTTTAAAATCAATTGGCCTAATCCTTTGGATAGAGTAATAAAACATGTGTTATTTAAAAACTTAATTGGTTAATTTAAGATTTTTTTATACTAAAATGACTCTTTAACCTTGAACAGTGAATGGTGGCATCCTGGAACATGGTGGAGTGTGAGTACAAGGGAGAAAAACAGTCCGTCGGCTCTGTTATTTTGTTACCAAAGTAACTAGAAAACCTTATCCTATAATTAACACTATAACTTATAAACTTTTTAATTAAGAAAAATAATTTTCACCGGAGTATTTGTTATAGGTACTGGAACAGGATAAGGGACTGTGGAGTGGATCAATAGTAGGTGCAGAGCCGTGAACGGAGAAACAAAGGAAATTCGATTTGCCCAGTATTCTAATTAAAAGTAATTAAACTAAGTAAACATTAATTCTGAAATAATTGTTTTAGTTAAGTCGTACAATTATAACGGTACAACTCTCATGTTGCGGACAGAATGGAATGAAACAAAAGACGCTGAAATCATGATGACGAGCACTGAGTCATGGAACAAAGATGGACGAAATTGGAATCAACTGGATTTTCTATTAAATTAAACACTTGTTTAATTTAACCGAGATCAGCTGTCTAAACAGCGTATCAACTCAAGGTGAGTTAAACTCACTCAGTTTTCCCATTTATATTTTATATAAATTGGGTTTTTAATTGTGTGCTCTGCTTGCTGATGATTGCCTGTTTGCTAGTTATACCTATTGTTGATTTAACTGATGAAATTAAACTGTGTTTAATTTCAGTGAAATTCCAAATCGTTATTTTAACGATTGGTTCCAATAAAGGTAACTCACCTTGGTTGGTCACGTTTATAAAATGAACGTGTTGAAATTGTTAAATTGGTTGCATGGGTTGTGAATTGATTGATGGCCGTCATTTATTGTTATCGGTTAAATGAAACTAAATGATCCTGTTTGTGATAACCGTTTTGAATACAGGGAAGAACAGGTTGGAGGGATCCAACCGGATTCCTCAAAAATATTGTTTGTTTTCATATTATCACATATGAATTGTCCTGTTTGGGGTGATTGATTTGATTGTTGATTTTTGACTGAACATTCAACATGTGTTGTGTTTAAACTAATGGGTGATATTGGTTGGGTATTTGGCAGCGTATGGCCTATAAAATCAATCGTGTCATGAATATTGATTCACAGTCAGGTGAACTGAAAAAGATGAAGTTATAAAATTTATTTTATAACTGGAGTTGCTTTTTGAATATATTATTTTGAATAAAAGTTATAAAAGGGAAATAAATAAATATTTTATTTATTTAAGGTTTTGATTTGTTAAAAATTTATCTTATAGAATAAATGCTGATGTTAGACTGATTTGTAAGTACAAGATGAGAAATAAGGTCGCATAGTTACACTTTGGTAATTGTTTTTGTGAAGAAGAAATTTATGGATTTTTTTAAATTAATTATTTAATTAATTTAAAGTGAAAATTTATTTGGAATCGGCTAACGAGATAATCAAGTTTGAGTGAATTAAATCGACCATTTTGAATTTGAATTGATTATCAAATTAATGTGTTTTTGGGTTAAATATCGTTTAAATTTAGATAAGGTTTTAAAAAGGGTTTAAGATAAACCAGAATATATAAATGAGTTTCAAAGTGTAAATCATTAATATTGAATTAACGTTATTTGAAAATGAGATCAAGTAAAAGGGAAATTTGGAAAAAAAAAAGATTTCAAAAGTGGGGAATGGTCGAACAGATTTGGAAGAAGATTGGAAATAAATGAATCTGGTTAAAGGAGTGGGTTAGAGGGTTGTATAACTAAACCCAAGTTATAATGGAATGTATTTCGAGATGGAAATAGGAATATTGATTTTGGTGATTAGAACTGATATTCATCTGAGGATAAGAACGTTGTTTGATCAAGGTCTGAGAGGTAATTAAAATACCCCAACTTGAACAACGTCGGGATTATCTGAAGATAGTATTAGTTGGTAATCGTAAGAGACGTTAGTGAATATGTTTTGAAATCTAAACAGCGACTTTAGCGCTGTTGTTATAATGTTTGTGAATCTAATAGCGAGTTTAGCGCTGTTGCTATGGTAAATGTTTTGTAAACCTAAAACAGCGATTTATAGTGTTGTTGTTTGTAAATCTAAATAGTAATTATAATGCTATTGTTATAACATATGTGCTATAAATTTCTTTGTTAAAACTAATGGATTTACGAATTTAAAGGATGATTGGAAGGAAGATTTAAGTGGGAAATTGAATATAGTTATTCGAGCTAGAGTTAGTCAAACATAGTTTTTTTTTCAAGATGAGTGCCATTTCGTACGACTGCTAGCGTAATTCGCAGGGCTGCAGATAGCCTACGGCGGTCGGATGTTTCCTGAGGGAATCAGGCGTAACCATTGTGATCGCTGTGATCTAGATTCAAGCGAATGGATTTAAATCGAGTATTAGTTAATCAATAGGAGTTAAATAAGTCGAGTTAATCAATTTGAGTTAACCAGTTAGAGTTAATCAATTTGAGTTAATCGATTAGAGTTAAATCAAAAATTAGAGTTTTTCAAATATCATATTTTTGAATATTAAAAGAGTTAGAAGTTTTAATTTAACAAAAGTAAATCAGTTGTGTTAAAAAGGGCCAGGTAATGCTGAATATTGAACCAGTGAACTCATTGGAGTGTCATGTTTGAAAACACTGAATATTTTGATAGTTAAAACACCGACTATCAAATCTGTCCAATACGATTGTTGGTACGGAAAGACCGGGATCGAATTTTTATTCGAAAACCATTCCGTCTAACAAATACGTAAAGATATCAGGAGATGATCGAGATGGAGCATTGAAGACCGTGGATTTTCATAAACGGAAGAACCACTAATCTTCTCTGCCTGGCAAGCAGAGTAAAGCTGTGATTCTGTCGCGATTGGAATCTACGGGTTGCAAGGACTTCTCGCTACTGATCCATGGGGTAATTCCTATATTGGATGCGGTAGGAAAGTGCCTTCGGTTCATCCTGTTCCTGGATGACGTATATGGACGGATGTCTGACAGAGTATTTACAAAGGGTCACGTACGTTGATTTCTTCAAACGTGCGATATTTGTTGGCGGGGAATCGCCGTTCTCTAGCTTCCAACTAGAGTATTTTTGGGGACGTCAATTAGTGATATCTGACGGATCTGACGATGTGGCATTCAAAGTGAATGACGACCAGATGATCAAGAGTAATCTAGACCTCAAGCCTCATCAGCCGGGGAATGACAAAAATCGGGCAGGCAGCATGGCTATGTGGGTCGCTCCCATTAGGGTGTATAATCACCTATCTAGAGGAAGTCCTATTTGTTTTCTTAAATCTATGTTTCGATGCTGTCCCTTTTCGGGAGACGGTTGCTGATCCCAACCGTCGGTGATATACATTCGATACTCTCAAGCGAAATGAGGGGTCGGTCATGTGAGGGCCGGGTTGCAAGAAGTTCTTGTTGAACCCAGTGTATTCGTCTCTAGAGATACACTATCGGAAGGTGGACCCATACCTTGTCAAGTTGGAATCCAATCTCCAATAAGCGCCTGCGGGTTTTGATTGTATACTATATATGTGGAGCGTGAGATGCAAGCGTTCCACTAGATTGTTATTTACTTGTATTTAGACATTATTATAATATCAGACAAGATATTGGTTTCAAACTGTTTTGGGTTATCGTAAGGTAAAAACCGTCCGTGTTTATGTGTGGATTTGGTCTTACGATTATCCTTCCTTCTGAAAAGATTTTGAACTTTAAAATCATGATTGGATGATTTACCTTATTACTGTGCGAGTTTATCTCACTCTGGTTCACCAGACTGACCCGGTGTTTTGTAAATGCTCGGGTTAGCCCGGAGTGTACAGGTTCAGGTTAGCGACTGCTATGAAGAGACGAGCTGGAAGAGTCCAGACGTATGATATTACTACTATTCCGCTGTGTGTTGTATATGGGAACAGGCTATTACAACTGTCCCATGGTATGATGTACTCTGGTACTGTAAGTATTTTCAAAGCTCTCAATAAAGATTTATTTCTGTATTATATTTTGTTCCGCTGCGATGTGAGACTCTGTGTTGTGTTGTTTCTTCTTCTTCTTCTATTCTAATATTTCTACCTTATCTATTCTCACCCTCTAACTTCTTTCTATTAATGATCTGGAATGTTCGATGTCTGAAAGGGTCAACATGGTAGTTTGATGTTGAATTTCGGAGTCGAAAATCCCGGTTCGTTACAATTCATTTCGAAATCGTTTCATATTCAATTCATTTCGAAATCGTTTTATATTCAATTCATTTCGAAATCGTTTTATATTCAATTTATTTCGAAATCGTTTCATATTCAATTCATTTCGAAATCGTTTTATATTCCATTCATTTTGAAATCGTTTTATATTCAATCAATTCAAATTGGTTTTCAAAATATTCGATTTCGAAATCACTTTTCAAAATTCATTTTTAAATGAATAAAAGCGATATAAATATCGTTCACGTCAAAATGGCGTCAATCTAATCAACACGGCTTCATATATTTCTATTTTCAAATATTCTATTCAACAAATGAATATTTATTCTTGTCAACACACGACTAATCTCAACGAATGAGTACTGTCCACGTGTGACTATTTTTGTTATTTAATATATTTTATAAAAAATAGGGTATCTATCGTTTGATATCAAATCAGAATCCAACCGTAAATTAGTAAGAGAACGATTCCCTAAATATTAACCCCGAAGGCCGAAACCAACATCAGATCAATATTCAGGAGACCACTCATCTTATCTATCTTCCAGTTAATTTCTGATTTCATATATGATAAAGATGTGAATTTTATTGTTAAAATATTTCATTCAACACATGACTAATCTCAACGGATGAGTACAGTCAACACATGAACCTTTATTTTATATTGATAAAGATGTAAATTTTATTATTAAAATATTTCGTTCAACACATGACTAATCTCAACGGATGAGTACAGTCAACACATGAACCTTTATTTTATAATATTCTTTATTTTCTAAATTGGAATGAGGCCCAATCAATTACCATATAGCGTTAACTATATGGATTTCCATACAACACATGTATATAATAGCATTGAAAAATAATCAACCATCAACCAAAGTGCACTACACTGTATAAGCATCAAATATGGGTATCTAACGCTTATAACAGCCTGTCAATCAATCGATCGACATATTTAATCAATTAGGATGAGTGAACTTCAAATTTCATCCCAATACCCGTGTGGGGTTTCAAACAATCAAACACAGATTTTATTCGTGCAGTTGGGCGATGTGTAAAATCTATCGTCCCAATCAATGTCAGTCAAATCAGTGTACATAAACAAACCGTCCGGTTTGTAAATGAATATTTATTTATTCACATTCACTATATTCATATTCACGCTAAAAATTATATTTTTAACGACAAAAACATTTTTATTTTAACATATGAATTTCTATTCAGTTCATTCTTTTAAATAAAATGATATTTTTATTTTCTAACTTATTTTAGAAAATTTCGGCGGCATAACGGCACGATACTAGAAACGGGACGAGGCCTAGCCTTATCCCCGGTCTAGTGAAGGCCCACGCCATTCACACATCAATCAAATCCATTCATTTCACCAAACAATTCAATTCAACCCAAATAATCTAACCAACTACACAGCCAAACAAACAAGTCCATGGTCTGTGGACGATTGTATCGGGTGCTACTGAGCACCGTCTGCATCCTAGTATATATATATAACTAGAAACTGAAATTAAAAGTTGAGAAATTCTCACCAAAGCTATCCAATACCACGACTCTTCATTTATAGAAATCTTCATCTTTCTCGCCCTTTTGTCACTTTCGTTGCCCATAGCCACTACATATATAAAAATCGAATTTTTATTATATTATTTAATATATAAAAATCGAATTTTTACTATGCTATTCAATATATAAAAATCGAATTTTTATTATGCTATTCAATATAAAAAAAATCGAATTTTTATTATGCTATTCAATATATAAAGATCGAATTTTTATTATGCTATTCAATAAATAAAAATCGAATTTTTTTTATGCTATTCAATATATAAAAATCGAATTTTTATTATGCTATTCAATATATAAAGATCGAATTTTTATTATGCTATTCAATATATAAAAATCGAATTTTTATTACGCTATTCAATATATAAAAATCGAATTTTTACTACGATGTCATATAGATAAAAATTCCATTTCAAAAATATAGATTTCGCCTTTATAAAAATAAAGATTTCGCCTTTTCAATTTTTAAAAATCTCGTCTTTTCAATGAACAAAACTGATCTAAGTTATAAAAAAAACAAAATCAGATTAGAAAATAAAGTAAGAAGACTCACGGTTTTAAATCGAAGAAGACGAGGAGGAATGGGGGTCGAAGAGGGCGTCGCTGGAGTCGGGGGTTCTGCGATGGAAGAGGAGGGCTCCAGGGCTGCGCCAGGCGTCAAAGGTCTGGTCAGAGGAGCGCGGTGGCTCGGCGAGCGATGGAGGAGGGGAGCGACTGGCTTGGGTGGTCGATTTGGGGGTTCTGTCGCGGTGGGGTTTGGATCGATGGAGAGAGGATCAGGACAGAGTTTGGACGGAGGGGAGGCGCCAGAGAAGGGGGCCGACGGAAGAGGCTGACGTGGGCGCGACTGTCGAGGTAGGCGTCGGCTTCTCCGATCGTGCCCCTCCCTTTTTTTATTTAATTTTATTCTGTAATGAATCGGTCAAAGTAAGGGGGGAATACTTATATAATAAATTATTATTATTTTTATTTAATTTATATTCTCATAAAGTAACCTTTTCTATCGACTTCAGAATCGAACCCACCGCCTGTCGTCCATAGCTAATTACCCCCATTTCGAACACAATGGGATATGTATCAAAGGATGATTCGCTCGTTTCGATCAGTTTTCGTCAAAATCAACATATAACTCTATATATTGAATTTGAACGCGCATTTCAATTACCGGGGTCACATACTAACTCTAAAAATTGCAGAAAAATATTTTCTAGCTTCGTATTGACGATACGGTCCTAACAAAACCAGTTTCGTCGAATTCTGAGACCGTTGGAAAAATGGCCAATTTCCAGTCGATTAAAATCAACTGAAACTGGTCAAACGCGTTTTCCTTTGCCATGCTCACATATTGATTCGAAAAATTATGAAAATTGAAACCTAGCAATAATTTGACATCACGGATCCAACAAAAGTGGTTTCGTCGAAATCCGAGGTCGGTTGCAAAATTCCCCTTTTTAAGGGCCTGAATTCCATAGCGACTATTCAAAATTTTCAACTGGACATATCTTTTGATTCCCACTATGAAATTTTGATTTGTCGGATTCGTTGGAAAGATATTATCAAATAGATCCTAACGTTTTTGGTTTCACTAAAATCCGGATTATTTTGCACCCGGTACATTCAATTAAAGTTTGAAATCGAATTATCGAACTACCGCGCCATTTTCAATCCTATTTATAATTATATATAAATATTTATATTTCAACGACGGCGTATATAATATATACGTTCGAAATATATTCAAAATAAATCTCTCGTTGATTTTATTTAAAATAATTCATTTTAAATATTTGAAATTCACTAAAATTGTCAAAATAAAATTTTTAAACTGGTTCGCATTTCCGGGTTATTACACTATTCCAAGCAGAATTTCGAGATGAACGCAATAGTGATGTCCGTTTTACTTAATTCCTGATATTTAAATTAAATATCCTTATTTTATTATCTTTTCCGTTACGCATACTGTTATCGAATTAATTTTTCCTTCTCTTCCATATATTAATTAATTTTCATTATACATCACCATTATTTACCTTTCTATGCATATCCACATATTTTTACATTTTTTTAATTATATTAAAAATGCGGGGTGTTACACTTCCAGAAACTTCTTCTCCTCCTTCATCATCCTATGTAGCAGCAAAAGCCTTCTTCTTTCTTCTGAACTTCTTTTTCTTTTCATTTTTAAGCTATGGGCAATTTGGTTTGATATGTCCAGGTTTCTTGCAATTGTAGCCAAACACTTCATCATCTGAACTTTCTAAACTTTTGGACTTGTTAGTTTTTGAATTCTTCTTTTGTGTCTTGTAATTTCCTTTGCCCACTTTCTCAAAACCATGGCTAGCTCTTCAGCGGGATCTTCATCATCACTTTCAACAGTATTATTTAAAGCGATCATCTTTTTCTTTGATTCAAAATTCTTTCGTTCTTCTCTTGATTTTAACTCCATCTCGTAAGTAATCAAATTTCCGATCAACTCTTCCATGCTTACTTTATTCAGATGTATTGATTCTTGAATCACCATCCCCTTAGCTTCAAAATTCATCGGTAGCACTCTCAATATTTTTCTGATCAATTCCACTTTGGTATAAGTTTTGCCAACAGCTTTTGCATTGTATACTAGTGACGAGAAGCGTCCATACATCTCTTTTATATCTTCGTCCTTTTGCATAGAAAATTTTTCATGTTCATTGCTGAGTAGAGCGAGACGAGATTCCTTAACTTAAGATGTGCCTTTATGTGTGACCTCCAACGTATGCCATATTTCCTGCGTAGTCTCACAATGAGAGATTCGATTAAATTCAGTTTTATCAAGAACACGGATTAAAGCATTCATCGCTTTGGCATTAGTTGAAAATAGTTTTTTTATCATTAGCATCCCACCTGTCTTTTGATTTCGGAACTTCAATACCATTAACAATAACAGTGAGAGTCCTATAACCTGTTTCAATAATATCCCACACATCATAATCGACTGAACTCAAATAAATTTTCATCCTAGCTTTCCAAAAAGCATAATCAGTTCCATTAAACATGGGTGGCCTAGTTATAGACTAACCCTCAGAAAAAGCGTTATTAGACAGATTCATGACTCTAAAGTTAAAATAAAATAAAAAATACCTTCTCTTGTTGTATATGACGTAGTTCTATACACAATTATATGATTTTTTTTGATGATCACAACTAAATATATATTATTTATAAATGTGTTTGTTGTTGTACTGTTTCACATATACATACAGATAGGAATATAATATTTATATTTAAATAAAATACGACTGTACAGAAATTTAAATATTCACACAGTATTTTATTTAAATATAATATTTTATTTCAATATCAAACAGTACAATTTTTATACTCCACTATTTGTACATCTCACAGATATTCATTACAGTACAATAAATTTAATTATATACAATTCCCCTCACTACATACACTCTGTCACTCTGTTTACAGTTTCATTTGTACAAACACTCACATTCAGTTATACAGACATTAACTCATATACAAATTTATATACTGTTCTTGTCTTCAATCTTCTGTCTTCACAGCATCTTCACTGTCATTCCAGTCATCATCTGCTTACCTATCACATGAAACAAACACAGTATCTAGAACAGAAATAATATTTTAAATTCTAGCAAATATAATTTTTTATTTTAAAAAGTTATTTGCCTCAGAATTTTGGTGTGTTTCTCATCATTTTTCATGACTTGATCTGATTTATCTGTGTCTAGACAGCTTGTGATATTCACAGTGAGGCACTGTAAATAGCACAAGGCAGACAGTTTGTATATGTACAGGGACAGAAAATAATACTGAATGGTTGCGTATACACACGTGTATATATACATGTGTGCACTACCTCGCCAATCAGCGAGCAACTGAGGAGTTGCCACGTGGACCCTCTCGACTCAGTGCACATGTCAACATAGTCAACACATATCAAAATGGTCGAGCCAAGCCCAAGACTGCTTAACAAATAATAAAGCCATTCTCTAACATACAAGTATCAAATGCAACATGAACAGTTTGTTTTCCAAATAGAAAGACAGTTTCAACATGCCAAAATGGTCGAGCTAAATGTTACAGAAGCTACTATACAGTGTGCAGTAAAGTGTAAAAGCCAATAGTCGAGATTGTCAAGAATTTAAATGCAGCATAGTATGACAACACACAGAGGAGATCAACATTGATTTCACAAACAATACTTCAGCATGTTTCGAGTAGAGATGGCAGATCAACATATTAAAATAAAGTCCAAAACAACTTATTCATGAAAGCAGCAAATCAACTTGACTGTGTAGATTTGTATAGGACACAAATGCTAACATGTATATGACACAACAGCAAAAAATAGTGAAGCAGAATATAGCTAAGCAAGTGGAGCCAAGCACTCAGGTTTGAGCATATACATACATGGTGCAGTCTTTCAAATACAAAATAGTTCAGCGTAAATGAACAAGTACAAAGAAGCAAGATGATTCATTTATACATGCTGGGTTCGAACTAGTGTAGCAAGAGTACACTCAACAATTCAGGTTCGTGTATATGTTTAAATGCATCCATGTGTAAGTGGTGCTACAAAATCAGGTGGACTCTAATTTAAGCAAGTATGAGCACAACATAAAAACTTTGAATTGTGATTCCAGAAATTCAGTGTTTGGCAAGAATTCAATTTATGGGAAAAAGGCATGCACAATCAAGGGATACATTTTTGGGACTTTAAAATTCTCTGTCCAAATGTTTAATCACATAGTGGACTAAAGAAGATCATGTTTGTTGCTTATAGTTGTACATATATTGTACATATATAGCATGATGTTTTAGGATGATTCAAACTAGGAAATGAGGTGATTTCAAGCAATTTCTACATAACATATAAAACTGTCTAGATTCATAGAAGAAAACCAAATTATGTTCTGATTTAAGCAGTGTTAAATCTCGAGAAAAAACAGAGATGTAATTCTAGTAATAAACCAATTCTCACTCAAGATCTCTTTTTAGAAATGGTAATATGAATTCAAGGCAATTTTAAATCAATTCAAGTATGGTAACATTTCGAGTTGACAAGTAATCAAGTCATTTTACAGAGGAAATTAAGACTGAGGAAATCTACTCAGTTATCACGCAAAGGTCAAAAGGGGAGTAATGCATTTTCCAGAAATTCATCAATCATGCCTAAAGAAATCAAGTTATTCAAGGGAACCATGTTTTTTTAATCTAGCAAGAAATTTTTTCAAGAAGGACCACGATTAATAGGTTTCCAGAATTTAATTACTTGGGACTAATTAACCTCAATTATAAGGCAACAAATCAACCTTTTTACTCATGCAAGAATCCTTCAAATTAGAGCTGATTTTATCAAGGGACAATATCAGACTCATTTAAATCGAGCCAAATCAAAAGGGGAAAGCAACGCAATCAGATTAAACCATATAGGTGAAATCATAGGCTATCAAGGGTTTGTAAACCCCATATAACATCACCAATTCATCACTGGCGCAGGGTATCGAAACAACAAACAACTCAAAAGAAATCAGAAGAGAAAATACAAGAGAACTCACAATCTTTCACGTTTTTCGATCGCCACAAATTCCTCAAATCAGTAGGCAAATCGAGACTGAACCCATACATGAATTGTTTCAGCAATCGATTCGTTTTGGGGGTTTCAGGAAACCCTAGGTTTTAGGAACGACCGACATTATTTTGGAGCATGGCTTTCAAATAGATAGTAAACAATGGGCCGGGCTTGATTTAAATTAATAAGGGGTTTCCTTTTTATTTGTTTACTCATTGTTTTAAAATTGTGTTGTAAATCATTGTTTAGTTTTTTTAGTGTCTGTAAAAAACTAGGCAATCAAGTTAGGATTTTAGCTGGTAGTCTACTAGAGTATGTAAAAACTAGGGTTACTAGTTACGGGGTTGTAATAAGGGGAAATATGATCTAGGAGATTAGATCAGTCTAGGGTTTTGAGCTTAGGGTTAGTATAGGTGCAGAGAGTGCGAGTTTACAGTGTATGTAAGCGGGATCTGTTATTAACACCTAGTAGAAACCTTAGGAATGCAGCAGTAGGCAAAATTTGCCAAAGCTGGGTTTTTCTGTGTGTTATTTACTTTCCGCGTTTACTTACTCTGGAATTACCTGTGTTGCGATTAATTTTTAAAATCACAATAAACCCTTTTCACCCCCTCCTCTAGGGTTAATCTAGATCCAACAATTGGTATCAGAGCAAATATTTTTGTTTAACACTAGAGTCATGGGTTATCCTTGTTGTTAGATTATTGAGAGTCAGTCCAGTCACATCTCAAACATTTTTGATGGTACAGATTTTTTGAATTGGAAATCAGAAATGATATCCTATTTGAAATCTATTAATATTAAATATTGGTATGTTGTTAACTGTGGAGGTGATATAATAGATAGGAATATTAATGCTCATGCTATGCATATTCTTTATTCTCATCTTAGTAATAATCAGTTTGTTTTTATCTCCCACTATTTGACTGCGCAGGAAATTTGGAAAACTCTCAATACGAAGTATGGAAAATTTGACAACAACTGCTCAAAACCCCAGAAGGTCAAATCAGATCTATGTTTAACTGGGCTTACAGATGAGATTTCAGAAAGATCAAATAATGGAGATTCAACAGATGATGAAACAGGAAATTTCTCATACGAAGATTTGGTTTATATGTGGGTTGATTTAACTAAATCTATTGATAAACTCCAATCTAAAAATAAATCTCTGAAATCTAAGAACTCTGAGTTGACAAGCAAAATTCAGTGTTTGGAATCAAAACTTTTAAATGTCATGAAAGTTGAAAATTCTAATTGTGAAAATTGTTTGAAATTAAAAACTGACCTCGTTCATCTCAACAATAACATTCAAAGACTTGAAGAGAAATTTCTAATTTTAAAGGATAATGAGATTAAGTTGAAAGATGCAAACAATTATTTACAAAAGGAATTTATAAATTTTAAGGCTACCAAAAATTCTAAACATGAAATTGCTGAAAATGATAGTTTGTTGAAAACAGATCTGATTTTGAGTGAGCTTGAAAAGGAGATTGAAAAACTCAAGAAAGTTGAATTTGAAAAACCAATTAAATTTGAATCAGAGATTTTTGAATCCAAGACCAAAATTAAATTGCTTGAAAACGAAAACTTGGTTTTGAAACAAAACGATGCTGAAAAGAGAAAGATTAATATTAATCGTTGTTCAAATCTGATGAAAGAGAATAGCAATCTTAAATCTAAAATTCAGTGTCTCGAATTAACTTTGGATAGATTCTCCACGGAGAAAAATCTTTGAAAATGTTATTGAAAAACCAGTTTTCTAATGGAAATAAACGTGGTCTTGGTTTTGGGAAATCAAATGCTTCTGAAAATTTGAATTCGTATGATTTGAAAAATCCTTCAAATTGCTTTGAAAATAATGGATTTGAAAATTCAATCTCTGATAATCTCAAAGGATTTCTGAATCGTAAACGTGATATGAAGTTGTTTTATAATAATAAATCTAAACAATCTTGGATCCCAAAAAGAAATAAAACAAACTTTGTTAAATTCAAACAGATTTGGGTTCCAAAGGGTACAAAGGTAAATTCGGATGGATTGTTATACAAACAGGTTTGGGTACCAAAACATATGAATACAACTGTGAGTGGTTTTACAAAATTTGTTAGACCACTCGATCCCTTAAATTGTTAGGTACCGGAGGAGGCTGAGGAACTGCATTGCTAAAGAAAAATTGAATTCAAACCACTTCATATCACTAAATCAATCACAGTTCCTTAGCCACATCTATTGAGTTAGAGATTCATCTGCTCACACTGAAATCTGGTATGATCTCTTGACACGCCTTTATATTTTTTTTTTATGTTTTCCCTCCTTCTATCTCTTCTGTTTATTTTCTTTATCTGTTTGATTTGACAATGCCATATTCCATTTGGGCTTCATTAACTTCTAATTGCGGGATTCATATTTTTCTGGAAATTCGCTTTATTTGTATAAAACTCTGATGTTTTCAATCATTTCCGGATCTTGAATTTATTTTTGTAAATATCTGCAATTGATTTGAAGTTTGTTTTCTGATTCTCCGAATTCATAACAGTGTTGATGTATTCTTGTCATATTTTGAACACTTTTGATTCGAATTCTAAATTTTTGAAGATCTGAAAGTTTTATGGAATTTCACACACCTTTGCTGTTTTGAGTCTCTTCTAATTCATTTTGGAAAGTCTTGAAAATTTATACTCATTACAACACTCTGTTATTTATTAGTGTGATAATTTCAGAAATTTTCAGATTAGCTTGAATAGTTTAAATTGTCTTGAATCAGTAATACATCTTGAAATTCATCTTTATTCATGATTATTATGGTTGAAAATAGTTTTGTTTGAAATCATCTGAAATTCTTGATATTTTGAATATCACACACCACTTAAATTTTAAATTATCAATCTAGTGTGAATAATTCATTCTATCTCAAAACTTGACATTAATTCAAGTTATTTCAAACAAATTATTTTTTATCATGAATATCTCCCAAATGTGATGTAAATGATCTGAAATTTCTCTTGTGCTTGTCATAAATATTCTTTGATTTTTTTGTTGAAAATATGGCCTTAAAACTCTCTGTTATCTCATGATGATTTGATGTAAATATTTGTTTGTTTAAAACATTTGAAATTATTAATTTATTGATTCTCACACATATCTTGAATCAGAAATTTAATCTGGTGTGATTGATTCATTTAATCTAGAGTTTTCATATTCCTCAAATGATTTCAAATAAACGTTATTTTTAATCCTGGATCATGGAATATCCTTTGTGACCATCTAACATATCTGTGAAACATCTTCTTGACAAGCCTGCCCTGAAATTAAGTGTTTTGCTGCTCTGATAAAAGGAATCATTTTGAAAAGTTTTGATGTCTATTTGTTTTAGTATCATCTGCTTAGGCTTTGTGATTAAATTTTATTGTCTGAGATACCCTTGTTAAACACCAGTGGCATATTAAATTCCTCATTTGCAGAGACAACAAATGGTATCAGATTAGGAAGTGCTGACTTTTTTTTTTATATATATATATATATTTTAATCCCTCTTGTCTTGTATATATCTGCATATTCCTCTTGTAATTGATTTTCAATTTTAAAAGTATTTATTTTTTATTCATTCAGAAATTGAAATCAATATCCAAATAGAACTGTATTTATAATTCATCAAAATTATTATCATATTTTGAAATTGTGATGAGTAATGACTGCAGTATATTTCACAACAAGAGGATATTTTATTTAGATTTTCGTGATGGTTGAACATTTATTATAATATCTTTGAATTGGTAATTATTTCACTACCATCTCCTTTATCTATCATCATTCTGCCATCCATGATAATTTTATATTAATGTGAAGAGTTAATATGTTTTAAAATCTTTTTGAATAAACAGTGGAAATATTTATGATAGAAATTGGACTATGTTATTATTCAGAATTAGTGATAATTGAAAATTTTCAATGAGCCCGGTATAGTCGAGCATATTTCATAATATAATTAATTTAGAAATTTATTTCGCAAACCATTTCTATACTTTCACATTTCTATCATCCATATTGCTTTTATATACTAAGGAGTTCTTTTATTTTGAAACTAAAAATAATAAAAATATAATATTCATAAGTGTGTCTCTAACCTCATTTAAAAATCCAAGCTTTGGTCATGCATGGTTAAGAGATTACTTATATTTAAGCTGCAACTGATCTCATTTAAAAATCCAAATTTGGTTATGCATGGTCAGTGTGCTCTTACATCAAAAATAAAAGAAAAGGAAATATTATGCTAGAAATAGAAATTAATAAAAATTTCCTTGGTATGTGAAAACCAGCCTATCAGACCATGTTCTAATCTGTAAAATGTGTTAATGTCTTATGACATATTATGTGTGACGACCCCAAACCCCGATAAAACGGTAGTAAGGGCAATCTTTAGAATATAACACATAAACAGATCATAGCAGAACAGAAATAAATAAATACACCAGATAATGTACAATAGAATACACTGGATAAACATAATCATCAGAGTTACACAGTATACAGGATCATACTTAGTACAAATACAGTTCAACTATACATAAATGTCGACAGCGGAAAACAAAACATAATATGTACAATAGGAGCTGAACAACATAAAAAGAGATAAATGATAGAATCCAGCTCCAGCTAACCAGAAAGAGCCTGCTAAAACCTGAATACAAGGCTGCCCATGTAGAAATAGGGGCACCCGAGTTTGCAAGTGAAACAAACTACGAGTCAGTCATGGGACTGGTATGAGAAATCTACTGAACACATTTTACAATATGGCTAATCACATGACCACGCCACGATCGCGGAACGGATTTACTCCATTGGATTGCCAGTGCTTTAAAACAGATAAATCTTTTAAACATCGCAATGCTTTTCATAAAAATGAAGCCATTATAAGACTCAGTTCCTATCACACAATGCAACACAAACCAGAGGATAAAGTTTTACCTTATAATGGACAAAATATGCTTGATATGAATAAAACAAATCATTTGATATTAATGCTAGTGTATATATGTTTCAAAAAATATCTCAATCATAACTATCAATCATAGACAGCATGGGTACCATATATCATGTCACCATATATATATATATACAATCAAAACCGCACGGTATCGTATTTGGAAATTGGATTTCCGTCATGAACTAAGGCAAAAGATAGTCCTTACCGAATTCGAGACAATCTAGCCTACCATGTCTCAGGCAAGCGCGCAGGCAAGCCTTGGATCGTCAGGGCCGGTCCACCGATGTGGATTAAAATGCCTGAACACTGCGTTTCCCCGCCCTTTGGGGCGTAAATGAGCCCAATGACTCCATCGGTCCCGGATCGACCGATATCCGAGGCGCCTCGCAACAGCAACAACTACATAGGTTAAAATAATATAAATGTCAGGGCTGGTAGGTCACTGACACTACCCTAGCTAGAAAGAAACGCATGCCATCCCTGATGTCCTTCTCCCGTTTCTGGCTCATACCGGGGTGTGAGGCTCGCGAAACAACGCTATACACAAAGTTATGCCACACAGGCCGTGCTTTGATCATCAACCACAAGACTTTGCTTTTCAACAGAAGCCTTGATCATCTGCCACTTAGGCGTGCTACACAGGCAATTCACTCAATGCGACTGATTTCTATCGATATATAACCTTTGAGCTCGTATGTCTCAGAGAAGGGAGTTAAGCAGGAGAATACATTCTCCACCGCCAAACAGATATATATTTAATAGAGATTAATCAGCACAGAACTAAATCCAATGTCAGACACACAGTCCATTTACAAGTTCGTTCTGGGTCTGAACGAAACCGGAGGCACTCAATACCTCGCATACCCGTACAATCAACTAGTACGTCCGGACGGCTACTACTTCAGCCCCTTCTAGGTAGCTACTCCTATCATGAGCATCAATAGCACCCCCTCCATTCGACGTGAAGATCATCGGTCTTGCACCGTCTTCATATCTTCGACTTTCACTCGTTGATCAATAATTTGAAATGAGAATTAACTCGACCTTTTCAAATAATTCACGTATATTTAGAATTTCAAATCAATTCATTTCAATGGTTAAATTATTCGATATCACTAATTTTGTCCTTTAATGTAATTTTCACGCCAGACACATTCAACCATCAAATATCACATAAACCGAGCAAATACAGTTTATTTCCATTCCATATTGTTTATAATATTTTATCACGATTTATCGCTATTTTTATTTATTTAAAAATAGCCATTTCACTCAAACGACGCTTCAGGCCATAACGCGGCCGTGGCGCTGTTTTTCTTCAAATTTGATTTACACATATCTGAAAATCTAACCGTTGGATCTTCACAAAGTTTATATCATTAGAAAGATCTTTTCAAAACAAATCCAACGGTTTCAGTTTTGGGAAAATTTGACGGTCGGATCTCCCGCACTAATCGTTTGAAGTTACGATTTCAAAATACGAAATACAACGTCGTTATTCGATTTAATTTAATTATATATATATACATATAATTGATTCTGGCGCTGGTTTTCTTCAGATTTGGATTAAACATTCCAGACAATCCAACCGTTGGATCTTCACAAAGTGGGTGTCGTTGGAAAGATATTTCCAAAGCGAACCAAACGGTTGCGGTTTCGGGAAAATCCGATGGTCGGATCTCCCGCACTAATCATTTGAAATCATGGTTTCAAAACACGAACTGCAGCTTCGTTATTCGATTTATTTTAATTATATTTATATATATATATAAATATAATTCATTCTTCAATTTCAAAACTATATTCGTTTCATATATTTGATAAAAATGCTATTTTTATCATCAAAAATATTTATTCAACACATCACCATTTTTAACACTTCATATTTCGCATAAAAATGATATTTTTAGCGAACACAAATATCTCTCAACGCATGACTATTTTATTTAGTTCATACACATGTCAAAAATAATATTCCTATCAAACAAATATTTATTTCGACACTTGTGTATTTTTAGCTAGTCGTTCACATGATAAAAATGATATTTTTATTCAACACATGAATATTTTTAACACTTCATATTTACAATAAAAATGTAGATTTTATTGTTTAATCTATATATTCAACACATGAGTGTTTTCAACTTCACACACACGATAAAAGTATGATTTTTATCATTCTAATCCTTTATTCTACACATGAATATTTTCTATAGTTTATATATATATAATAAAAATGTGATTTTTATTGTAAAACAATTTATTTCAAAACACGATTATTTTATCTAGTTCATATATAAGGGAAAAATACTATTTTTATATAGTTCATATATAAGGGAAAAATATTATTTTTATATAGTTCATATATAAGGGAAAAATATTATTTTTATATAGTACATATATAAGGGAAAAATATTATTTTTATATAGTTCAAAGAATTTATTCAACACATGAATTCCATTCAACACATGAATTTCTATTCAACACACGAATATAGTTTCAACACATGAAAATAATTCTAACACATGAATGTTATTGAAAATTTCGACAGCAAAACGACAGGCTAGTTAAAACCGGCACCGTCCCTAGTACGGCTCCTCGCTCTACCTTAAAACCTCGCGGTTTTTGACAATGGGGATTTTCAATATCTAGTTCGCACGCAGGCGAATTCTCCCATATACTAATCCTATTGGGATTTCAATCACAATCAATCATTTCAATTCAACCATTCATGATATTCACCAAATTTCACATCAACCAATAATCCAAACAATATCACAACCAATATATATCGTCCATGGTCCGTGGACGAGGGGAGTATATATATATATATAACTATGTTTCGATTTCACTTCAATA
The DNA here is from genome assembly GCA_030737875.1 of Allium sativum. Taxonomy (NCBI): domain Eukaryota; kingdom Viridiplantae; phylum Streptophyta; class Magnoliopsida; order Asparagales; family Amaryllidaceae; genus Allium; species Allium sativum. The sequence goes on along the minus strand of CM060910.1, from coordinate 192,387,514 downwards.
TCATTTCAATTTATTTCAACGCATATATTATTTTTACAACGCATATATAACTTATACATCGAACATACAACTTATACAACGCTTATACATGAGGTGTACAATGCTTATATATCTCATACATCGACTATATAATTTATACATCGTTGTTTTCCATATCGTTTATAAATTAGAAATCTCACCTTGGGTTCCACTCCTCCGAAAATTGTAGAAGGCTCTGAAAAATATCCGGTCTCTTCTAAAATGTAGAAGACGTCCACACGAGTCTACTGTCTCTTATTTCACTGAATTTCGTCTACATAGCAAAAAGATATGATTTTTATTTGATAATCATGTTTTGCGACGGTTTTAAACAGTTGAAATCAGTTCAGATAATTAAAACCGCACCTTTCTCTTACTGTTCAAACCTAGGGTTGCAAAAATCTTTCGATCCTGGTAGCGATTCGTCGATCAGGTTCCACCACTGTTTAGAGCTATGGTAGCGCGCAAAACCATGGTGGTATGGTCCAACTCGCCGCGGCAGAGTAGGAGATAACCAGGTTGAATGGCGGCGACTTCCCAAGCTTGAATCTCGAACAACACACGACGATAGAGGGTGAAAGTGGTATGGATTTGTAGAGGAGACGGAGCACTTCAGAATCCCCCAAAAGGCGCTCGATTCTATTGAGAGACGGAGGAGAAATCAAGAGGGGAAGGAATCGACGTATTTCCGTCGTTCAGCAGGGAGGTCGAGGAAGAAATAGCGGGGAGAGAGAAGTGAGATGATTGGCTGATATATTTTATAATTATTTTTAATTCTTTAAAATCCGAATATACCCCTTATCACATACGAACTCCAATTCAAACCCAATGACTGTCGCCCCTAGCTAAATACCCCCATTCCGAACACAATGGGATAGGTTTCGTAGGCCCATTCGACTGTTTCAGTCAGTTTTTCTTCAAATTAAAATATAAAACATTCAATATTTGATTTGAACGTACATTTCAATTTGCCGGGGCCACATACTAATTCTAAAAATTCCCAAAAAATAAATCTAGCTATGTTTTGACGATACGGTCCCAACAAAACTAGCTTCGTCAAATTCTGAGACCGTTTGAAAAATGTCTATTTTCACGGGCTATATAAATTCTATAGCGACCTTTCTGAATATTCATTTGGCCATAACTTTTGACTCCCGCTATGAAACTTCAATTTTTCAGATTCGTTAGAAAGATATTCACTAACAGATTTAAATATTTTTGGTTTCACTAAAATCCGTTTTATTTTGCACCCGGTACAGTCAGTCAAAGTTTGAATTCAATTTTTGAAACTGCCACGCCATTTCAGGCCTTGTTTATAATTAGAAGTAATTATATTTATTTTCAAACGTCGATTCAAACTTACTTTTCATCGTTATTATTTAAAATATTTATTTTAAATATTTAAAATCCACTAAAATAGCCAAATTAAAAAATTTAAACTGGCTCAGATTTTCCGGGTTGTTACAATCTCCCCCACTTAAAACTTTTCGTCCCCGAAAAGGAACAAAGTCAGAAGTGGTTTAATTTACTAACTCAACTTTCAATCGGGTCAACTTTTTAGTTTCTAATAATTTCCAAATTCTTCAAAAATTTGGATAACACCCTAAATTTTCGAAAAAAATCTCCATAACCTCCTTTGTACGGAGGACTTGGGGATATTTCAAATAGCCTCCCATGGCCCTCACCAATCCAAAAGAAAAAGAAAAAGCCAAGCGGCTAGCCAATCGGCTCATAAAATCATCAAATCCCAAGAAATACAATAAACATGTACCTATTTGTCGGGCAAACAATTTTATTCCTCTGCTTAGCTGTTTATCCATAACCTGTTCACACATATATAATGCACATGTATATATTTCTATCAATCTCTAAATCAGTTCAATATTTGTTCAATGGCATACATTTAACTTCATTCTCTTATTGATTAAATTAACTATCATTCTAATAATTTAAATAATCAAACCCACAATCGCACAACGCAACCAATAATCAATTTGTTTTTAACTTTTCAAAAATATACTAATTAATTCATATACTCTTTTGAAAATCATTCAGATTATATAATTAAAAAGTTTACATGCATGAAAAGAAAACAATTAAGTAGAGAACAAAATGGTAATGCAAAGATATGGTAAATGTACCTTGCACCAGAGTCAATCTGAGATATCCAACCTGCACTTAGGATAGGCTTTCTTAATGCTTACCTCTGTTTCCCAAGTACAATCTCGTGGATCTCCACTCCATTGCACTTTGACTAAGTGAACCTTCTTGTTCCTCAGTTCTTTGGCTTCTTTGCCAATTATCTTTAGCGACTCTCTTCTCATAGCCAATTCTGGAGTAATTTCTATATCCTGTTGCGTTGCTTCTTCCACGATCAAGTCAAGATCATGAACATGCTTTCGAAGTTGAGATACATGAAACACATTATGTACCCCAGGCAACCAATCAGTAATTGAACCCTATAAGCTAGAGTTCCAATCCGTTATAGAATAGGAAACAGGCCAATAAATTTGGGCTCCAATTTCCCTGTTTTACCGAACCGGATAACTCCTCTCATCGAAGATACCTTTAAATACACATAGTTGCCAACAGCAAATGATACATCTCTTCTTATCTTATCTGCATTGCTTTTCTGTCGGCTTTGAGCGGCGAGTAATCGTTTCTTAACGAAATTGACTTTGTCCGCAGCTTCGCGAATCATATCGGGTCCCAATACGTGTCTATTACCAGGTTCCACCCAACAAGCAGGAGATCGGCACGGTCTACCATACAGTGCTTCGAATGGTGACATTGTCAGGCTCGCTTGGTAGCTGTTGTTTTATGAGAACTCGGCCAAATGCAAATGGTCCTCCCATGATCCGCCAAAATCAATAACACAAGCCCGCAATAAATCTTCAAGAATACAGTTCACCCTCTCAGTTTGACCATCTGTCTGAGGATGATATGCGGTGCTCAAGTTCAGTTTCGTTCCCAATTCTGCTTGGAATGCTTCCCAGAATTTACTAGCAAAAATCGGGTCACAGTCACTAATGATGCTCATGGGAACTCCGTGCAGTCTAACAATTTCCTTGAAATAAACCTGCGCTAGACTCTGAGCAGTTCTATTCGATTTGACTGGTATGAAATGGGCAATCTTCGTGAAATGATCTACGATCACCCAAATACTGTCATTTCCCTTCCTGGTTCTGGGCAAACCATCTATGAAATCCATAGAAATTTGTTCCCACTTCCCACTTGGAACTTCCAAAGGTTGCAACAACCCAGCGAGCTTCTGCTGATCGCTTTTGACTTGTTGACAAGTAGAACACCGGCTAATGTATAAAGAAATGTCTCGTTTCATAGATTTCCACCAGAAAGTGCGTTTGATGTCATTATACATTTTTCTCACTCCTGGATGGATACTAAGCTTGGCTTTGTGACATTCATCTAATACTTCCCTCCGGAGTTTAGGAATGTTTGGAACACATATTCGGCCTTTCAACCTAAGAATCCCCTCGTTATCTATCTGAAAACTCGAGGGCTCGCCTTTCTGAATTCTCTCTGTGATCTGCTGAATGAAGAGATCATCCTTTTGAAGAGCAGATATGTTATCAATCAACGAAGGCGTGATAATAAGATTGGCGACAATTACATTCTTTCTGCTGAGAGCATCAGTCACAACATTAGCCTTCCCCAGTGTATATAAGATATTAAGATCATATGCCGCGAGAAATTCTAACCAACGCTGTTGTCTCATATTCAGATCCTTCTGGGTGAATAAATATTTCAATGATTGATGATTAGTGTATAATTCAAATTTCTCACCCAATAGATAATGCCTCCAGATTTTCATAGCAAACACGATAGCTAGCAATTCGAGATCGTGAGTTACATAATTCTTTTCATGTGGTTTCAATTGACGGCTAGCATAAGCGACTACATGGCCTCTTTGCATTAACACTGCACCAAGACCTTCTTTAGAAGCATCGGTCCAGACTTTAAATCCTGATTGCCGTCAATAATTGTGAGCACTGGAGCAGTCGTCAATTTTAACTTCAACTCCTGGAAAGCTGCCTCACATTCGGGAGTCCAGTTGAATCTCGAATGTTTCTTAGTAAGTTTTGTTAAGTGACTGGATATCTTCGAAAAATTCTTAACGAACTTCCGATAATAACTGGCCAACCCAAGAAAACTTCTAACTTCTGTGGGCGTACGAGGTTGTTTCCAATTCTGAATAGCAGTGATTTTACTGGGATCCACTGAAATTCCTTGCTTTGACACAATTTGGCCAAGAAATTTGATTTCTTCTTGCCAGAATATACATTTGGAAAACTTTTCTTTTAAAACATTCTTTCTGAGAATTTCTAACACTTGTTCTAAATGGTTTTCATGCTCGCTTTCTGATTTAGAGAAGATTAAAATATCATCAATGAAAACCAGAACAAATTTATTCAATACTCCTCTGAATACCCGGTTCATTAGATCGACAAAATAAGCTGGAGCGTTACATAAGCCAAACGGCATTACTAACCACTCGTAGAATAAGTCTGGACCTCTGAATTCTGTCAAAGGAACACACTCTTCGGCAATACCAAGCTGATGGAAACCTGTAGCTACGTCCATTCGGGAAAACACTTGTGCTCCATTCAATCGGTCCAACAAATCATCAATCCGCGACAATGGATATTTGTTTTTCAGCGTGTGCTTATTCAAATCACGATAATCTACACATAGTCTGAGAGTATCGTCTGACTTCGGGACAAATACCACTGTTGCTCCCCAATCAGAGAAACTATGCCTGATCAGACCCTTCCATAAAAGTTGTCTAGTTTGATTGTCTAACTCTTCTTTCTCTTTCAAGGTCATTCTTCGAATAGCGTGAACTACTAGCCTTACATTCGGAACTAAAGAGATTTTAAAATCAATTTCTCTCTGCGGAGGTAAGCTAACAACTTCTTCGAACACATCCGTATACATTTTGACAATTGGAATATTTGCAATGTCGACCTGAATATTCTCTGTAACGACAAGAATAGGTTCTATTTGAGCAGGAGAAACATCTAAAGCTGACCAAAATTCTTTTCTATCTGAAATCGGCCCTTCACATGGAATGGTTATATAATTTCCTGATTTAATCCTCGCCCTTACGACTCTGTCGGCGCATTTAACCTTAGCTTCATATTTGGTTAACCAATCCATCCCCAGAATCAGATCAAACTATGTAAAATTAATGAAGATCGCGATAGTAGGGAATCGATAGCAGGAAAAAGAAACTGGAATCCCACAAACCCAACTAAGATCGACAGAACCCTCAACCGGATTATGAACAGTTATGGGTTCCCCGAGCTTTTTCAAATTCAAATCTAGTTTCTTAACCGCATTCTTTGCTTCAAAGCTTCGCGACGCGCCTGTATCAAACAGTACTTTAACTGGAATGTTTTTGAAAGTAAGCGTGCTTTCTAAAACATCTGGTCTTTCCTGACTAGCAGAGGGCTCAGAAGTTTCCGCTACTTTATTTACCTGAACCACTTTGGTTGTTCTCAACTATCGGCAGTCTCGCTTTATATGACCAACCTGATGGCAGAGATGGCATTTTCTATCTTCTTGAACCTTGTTCTTGGATTTAGATCCATTTTTCTTTTGTTTGTTCCAAGATTCACAGTTCCTTATTGAATGCCCTTGCTGATTACACTTTAAACATACGACTGCTTTAGTCTTTTTCTGACTGGCCCTTGGCCTCTTACTGCCTTCAGACTTTCTACTTACCTCAGGCTGCATACTAGCCTCTGGCTATGTACTTGTCTCTGGGCTATCAGTTTCGAATTTCCTTTTGTTGCCCGAACTGGCTTCCTCTTCATCGACCAAAAGACCTCGAAAATTTAGATCTTCATACTGATAAGCCATGTATATCATTTCAGAAAAAGGAAGCTTCACATGCCCCATTACTTTATTCTGATATTTTCTTTGAAGACCATTTATAAATCTCAGATTCTTCCTCTTTTGATCTTGAATTAGATGAGGGGCAAAATGAGAAAGTTCATTGAATTTCTTATGATATTCTGGAATGGTCATATCCCCTTGTATCAAATAATAGAATTCATCACATAACCGCTCAGTTGCTTTTGGAGGAATAAATTTTTCACTGAAAGTTTCCTTAAATCTATCCCAGGTGATATCACCTTCTGGATTATCTTTAACAATCGAATCCCACCAGAACAAAGCTTCGTCTCTGAGTGCGCAAGATGCCAGTTATCTTTTCTGGTCATCCCTCAGCTTTAAACCTTCAAAGACTTTCTCAGAAGAACGAATCCAAGCTTGTGTTTTAATAATAGATTCTTCGCCTAAGAATGGTACTCCACCCATATTTCTATATTTCTTAAGTAGAGCTTCAGCATCTAGTTCCAACCTACCTCTTCTACTTCTGCCACTCATTTTCAATGTCTGCAAATAGCAGACAAAGTGTTAGGCCAACAGAAAAAAGGTAATTTTTAAAGCATAGAGACATATACTTGAACATAAATGTGTCTATCGAGGTGTATTTCATTCTGCTATATTCATACAAGGATATTACTGATCCTGTCGGTAATGAGTTACTCATCTTAGAACTAAGCTTAACCAAAGCTCTGATACCACGTTTGTAACGACCCCAAACCCCGATAAGACGGTAGCAAGGGTAAACTTTGGAATATAACACATAAACAGATAATAGCATAACAGAAATAAATAAATACACCAGATAATGTACAATAGAATACACTGGATAAACATAATGATCAGAGTTACATAGTATACAGGATCATACTTAGTACAAATACAGTTCAGCTATACATAAACGTCTACAGCGGAAAACAAAACATAATATGTACAATAGGAGCTGAACAGCATAAAAAGAGATAAATGATAGAATCCAGCTCCAGCTATCCAGAAAGAGCCTGCTAAAATCTAAATACAAGGCTGCTCATGTAGAAATAGGGGCACCCGAGTTTGCAAGTGAAACAAACTACGAGTCAGTCATGGGACTGGTATGAGAAATCTACTTAACACATTTTACAATATGGCTAATCACAGGACCACACCACTTTCGCGGAACGGGTTTACTCCATTGGATCGTCAGTGCTTTAAAACATATAAATCTTTTAAACATCGCAATGCTTTTCATAAAAATGAAGCCATTATAAGACTCAGTTCCCATCACACAATGCAACATAAACCAGAGGATAGAGTTTTACCTTATAATGGCCAAAATATGCTTGATACGAATAAAACAAATCATTTGATATTATTGCTAGTGTATATTTGTTTCAAAAACAATTTCAATCATAACTATCAATCATAGACGGCATGGGTACCAAATGTCATGTCGCCATATATATACAATCAAAATCGCACGGTATCGTATTTGGAAATTGGATTTCCGTCACGAACCAAGGCAAAAGATAGTCCTTACCGAATTCGAGACAATCTAGCCTACCATGTCTCAGGCAAGCGCGCAGGCAAGCCTTGGATCGTCAGGGCCGGTCCACCGATGTGGATTAAAATGCCTGGACACTGTGTTTCCCCGCCTTGGGGCGTAAATGAGCCCAATGACTCCATCGGTCCCGGATCGACCGATATATCTGAGGCGCCTCGCAACAGCAACAACCACACAGGTGAAAATAATATAAATGTCAGGGCTGGTAGGTCATTGACACCACCCTAGCTAGAAAAAAAACATGCCCTCCCTGATGTCCTTATCCCGTTTCTGGCTCATACCGGGGTGTGAGGCTCGCGAAACAACGCTATACACAAAGCTATGCCACATAGGTCGTGCTTTGATCATCAACCACAAGACTTTGCTTTTCAATAGAAGCCTTGATCATCTGCCACTTAGGCGTGCCACACAGGCAATTCACTCCATGCGACTGATTTCTATCGAGGTTATACCTCTGAGCTCGTACGTCTCAGAGAAGGGCGTTAAGCAAGAGAATACATTCTCCGCCGCCAAACAGATATATATTTAATAGAGATCAATCAGCACAGAACTAAATCCAATGTCAGACACACAGTCCATTTACAAGTTCGTTCTGGGTCTGAACGAAACCGGAGGCACTCAATACCACGCATACCCGTACAATCAACAAGTACGTCCGGACGGCTACTACTTCAGCCCCTTCTAGGTAGCTACTCCTATCATGAGCATCAATAGCACCCCTCCATTCGATGTGAAGACCATCCGTCATGCACCGTCTTCATATCTTCGACTTTCACTCGTCGATCAATTATTTGAAATGAGAATTAACTCGGTCTTTTCAAATAATTCACGTATATTTAGAATTTCAAATCAATTTATTTCAATGGTTAAATTATTCGATATCACTAATTCTGTCCTTTAATGTAATTTTCACGCCAAACACATTCAACCATCAAATATCACATAAATCGAGCAAATCCAGTTTATTTCCATTCCATATTGTTTATAATATTTTATCACGATTTATCGCTATTTTTATTTATTTAAAAATAGCCATTTCACTCAAACGACGCTTCAGGCCATAACGCGGCTGTGGCGCTGTTTTTCTTCAGATTTGATTTACATATATCTGAAAATCTAACCGTTGGATCTTCACAAAGTTTATATCATTAGAAAGATCTTTTTAAAACGAATCCAATGGTTCTAGTTTCGGGAAAATCCAACGGTCGGATCTCCCGCACTAATCGTTTGAAGTTACGATTTCAAAATACGAACTGCAGCGTCGTTATTCGGTTTAATTTAATTGTGTATATATATATAATCGATTCTGACGCTGGTTTTCTTCAGATTTGAATTAAACATTCCAGATAATCCAACCGTTGGATCTTCACAAAGTGGGTGCCGTTGGAAAGATATTTCCAAAGCGAACCCAACGGTTGCGGTTTCGGGAAAATTTGATGGTCCGATTTCCCGCACTAATCGTTTGAAATCACGGTTTTAAAACACGAACCGCAGCTTCGATATTCGATTTATTTTAATTATATTTATATATAATTCATTCTTCGATTTAAAAACTATATTCATTTCATATATTTGATAAAAATGCTATTTTTATCATCAAAAATATTTATTCAACACATCACCATTTTTAACACTTCATATTTCGCATAAAATGATATTTTCAGCGAACACAAATATCTCTCAGCGCATGACTATTTTATTTAGTTCATGCACATGTCAAAAATAATATTCCTATCAAACAAATATTTATTTCGACACTTGTGTATTTTTAGCGAGTCGTTCACATGACAAAAATGATATTTTTATCATCAAAAACATTTATTCAACACATGAATATTTTTAACACTTCATATTTACAAGAAAAATGTAGATTTTATTGTTTAATCTATATATTCAACTCATGAATGTTTTTGACTTCACACACACGAAAAAAGTATGATTTTTATCGTTCTAGTCCTTTATTCTACACATGAATATTTTCTATAGTTTATATATATACTAAAAATGTGATTTTTATTGTGAAACAATTTATTTCAAAACACGATTATTTTATCTAGTTCATATATAAGGGAAAATATTATTTTTATATAGTTCATATATAAGGGAAAAATATTATTTTTATATAGTTCATATATAAGGGAAAAATACTATTTTTATATAGTTCATATATAAGGGGAAAATATTATTTTTATATAGTTCAAAGAATTTATTCAACACATGAATTCCATTCAATACATGAATTTCTATTCAACACACGAATATAGTTTCAACATATGAAAATAATTCTAACACATGAATATTATTGAAAATTTCGGCAGCATAACAGCAGGGTAGTTAAAACCGGCACCGTCCCTAGTACGGCTCCTCGCTCTACCTTAAAACCTCGCGGTTTTTGACAATGGGGATTTTCAATATCTAGTTCGCACGCAGGTGAATTCTCCCATATACTAATCCTATTGGGATTTCAATCACAATCAATCATTTCTATTCAACCATTCATGATATTCACCAAATTTCACATCAACCAATAATCCAAACAATATCACAACCAATATATATCGTCCATGGTCTGTGGACGAGGGGAGTATATATATATATATATATATATATATATATATATATATATATATAGAGAGAGAGAGAGAGAGAGAGAGAGAGATAGATAGATAGATAGACAGATATACGTGTATAACTATATTTCGATTTCACTTCAATATCATTTCAATTTATTTCAACGCATATATTATTTTTACAATGCATATATAACTTATACATCGAACATATAACTTATACAATGCTTATACATGAGGTGTACAGCGCTTATATAACTCATACATCGACTATATAATTTATACATTGTTGTTTTCCATATCGTTTATAAATTAGAAATCTCACCTTGGGTTCTACTCCTCCAAAAATTGTAAAAGGCTCAGAAAAATTTCCGGTCTCTTCTAAAATGTAGAAGACGTCCACATGAGTCCAATGTCTCTTGTTTCACTGAATTTCGTCTACATAGCAAAAAGATATGATTTTTATTTGATAATCATGTTTTGTAACGGTTTTAAACAGTTGAAATCAGTTCAGAAAATTAAAACTGCACCTTTATCTTACTGTTCAAACCTAGGGTTGCAAAAATCTTTCGATCCTGGTAGCGATTCGTTGATCAGGTTTCACGACTGTTTAGAGCTAGGGGAGGCGCGCAAAACCATGGTGGTATGGTCCAACTCGCCGCGGTGGAGGAGGAGATAACTAGGGTGAACGGCGGCGACTTCCCAAGCTTGAATCTCGAACAATACACGACGATAGAGAGTGAAAGTGGTATGGATTTGTAGAGGAGACGGAGCACTTCAGAATCCCCCAAGGGGCGCTCGATTCTGTTGAGAGACGGAGGAGAAATCAAGGGGTGAAGGAATCGACGTGTTCCCATCATTCAGCAGGGAGGTCGAGGAAGAAATAGCGGGGAGAGAGAAGTGAGATGATTGGCCGATATATTTTATAATTATTTTTAATTCTTTAAAATCCGAATATACCCCTTATCACATACGAACTCCAATTCAAACCCAACGACTGTCGCCCCTAGCTAAATACCCCCGTTCCGAACACAATGGGATAGGTTTCGTAGGCCCATTCGACTGTTTCAGTCAGTTTTTCTTCAAATTAAAATATAAAACATTCAATATTTGATTTGAACGTACATTTCAATTTGCCGGGGCCACATACTGATTCTAAAAATTCCCAAAAAATAAATCTAGCTATGTTTTGACGATACGGTCCCAACAAAACTAGTTTCGTCAAATTCTGAGACCGTTTGAAAAATGTCTATTTTCACGGGCTATATAAATTCTGTAGCGACCTTTCTGAAAATTCATTTAGCCATAACTTTTAACTCCCGCTATGAAACTTCGATTTTTCAGATTCGTTAGGAAGATATTCACTAACAAATTTAATTATTTTTGGTTTCACTACAATCCGTTTTATTTTGCACCCGGTACAGTCAGTCAAAGTTTGAATTCAATTTTTGAAACTGCCGCGCCATTTCAGGCCTTGTTTATAATTATAATTAATTATATTTATTTTCAAACATCTATTCAAACTTACTTTTCATCGTTATTATTTAAAATATTTATTTTAAATATTTAAAATCCACTAAAATAGCCAAATTAAAAATTTTAAACTTGCTCAGATTTTCCGGGTTGTTACATTATGATTTGTTGATTGATAGCCATTGGGATTTGAGATTATACGATTTTGTCACTTAAATTGAATTATTAATTATAGTTCAAATCCATCACTGTTTTTTGTGCTTCAATTTTATAAAATTCTTTTGAAAATAATTGAAATTCATATCTTTATAACTCTCTCCATTTTTATAAATTTCATCGTAAATCCATCATTATCTACAATGTGAAATATAACAACAGTTCTCAGTTTATTATGATTTTTTGTTTGACTGATTGAGATTTATGATGACCGTTCTTACTCTTAAGCTGAAATTATATTTTTAGTCATTTTTCGTCTATATTTTAAAATTCTGTATCGTTTTGATGATAACAAAAGGGGGGAAATGGGTTGAGATTTTGATTTATGAGTGAATATTTTATAAATATTTTTAATTTTGAAGATTCATTCTTTTTCCTTTTCACTCAGGCACAGTTAGGGGGAGTTTGGTTGTTGGGGGGCATATGAATAGGAGGAGTTTAATATTCACTATTAAAACACATTTATTGTGCTCAAAATCTTCTATTTGTTTGTCATCTCAAAAAGGGGAGATTGATGTATATGACGTAGTTGTATACACAATTATATGATTTTCGTTTGATGACAACAAGCAAATATATATTATTTATAAATGTGTTCGTTGTTGTACAGTTTCACATATACATACAGATAGGAATATAACATTTATATTTAAATAAAATATGACTGTACAGAAATTTAAATATTCACACAGTATTTTATTTCAATATCAAACAGTACAATTTTTATACTCTACTATTTGTACATCTCACAGATATTCATTACAGTATAACAAATTTCATTATATAAAATTCCCCTAACTACATACACTCTGTCACTCTGTTTACAATATCATTTGTACAAACGCTCACACACAGTTATGCAGACATTAACTCATATACACATTTATATACTGTTCTTGTCTTCAATCTTCTATCTTCACAGCATCTTCACTGTCAGTCCGGTCATCATCTGCTTACCTGTCACATGAAGCACACACACAGTATCTGGAACAGAAATAATATTTCAAATTCTAGCAGATATAATTTTTTATTTTAAAAAGTTATTTGCCTCAGAATTTTGGTGTGTTTCTCATCATTTTTCATGACTTGATCTGATTTATATGTGTCTAGACAGCTTGTGATATTCACAGTGAAGCACCGTAAATACCACAAGGCAGACAGTTTGTATATGTACCGGGATAGAAAATAATACTGAATGGCTGGATATACACACGTGTATATATACACGTGTGCACTGCCTCGCCAATCAGCGAGCAACTGAGGAGTAGCCACATGGACCCTCTCGACTCAGTGCACATGTCAACATAGTCAACACATATCAAAATGGTCGAGCCAAGCCCAAGACTGCTCAACAAATAATAAAGCCATTCTCTAACATGCAAGTATCAAATGCAACATGGACAGTTTGTTTTCCAAATAGCAAGACAGTTCTACATGCCACAATGGTCGAGCTAAATGTTACAGCAGCTACTATATAGTGTGCAGCAAAGTGTAAAAGCCAATGGTCGAGATTGTCAAGAATTTCAATGCAGCATAGTATGACAACACACAAAGGAGATCAACATTGATTTCACAAACAATACTTCAGCATGTTTCGAGTAGAGATGGTAGATCAACATATTAAAATAAAGTCCAAAAAAACTTATTCATGAAAGCAGCAAATCAACTTGACTATGCAGATTTGTATAGGACACAAATGCTAACATGTATATGACACAACAGCAAAAAATGGTGAAGTAGAATATAGCTAAGCAAGTGGAGCCAAGCACTCAGGTTTGAGCATATACATACATGGTGCAGTCTTTACACTTGCAACAGGAGATAAATGACAGTTGTAATAAATGATATTTAGCAACAAACCTATCATAGCAGTTGCAATAGATAAGATTTAGCAACATGCCTTTTCTTCCTGTTGCGAAAAGTATATTTTTAGCAACTGCGCTTCTCTTCCTATTGCAAAAACATACTTTTAGCAACAGTGCTTCCATAACAGTTGCAACAAACATATTATTTGCAACTGCGCTTCCAAGCCAGTTGCGAATAAATGTCTTTAGCAACGGTTTTCGCCACTTGCAATAAATGTATTTTTTTTTCAACTGGTAAAGCCAGTTGCGAAAAACATACTAAAAATAAGTATTAGTTTTTAATGATTAACTTTTAACAATTAATTTTAAATTGTCACTATTAAATGATTAACTACTAGTAATTAAGATTAACATTTAATATTTATTAATTAATAATAAAATTTAAGTATTATAAAGTGATATTTTATCATGGTAAGCATAATTAACTTTAAATACAAAAGTACGAAGTAATAAGTAATACTTAGTTTTAATTTGATAAGTATTAAGTAATAATAGTCAATTGAAATGAATTAATCCTTTAACAATTTATCATGGTTAGTTATTAATAGTGTGTAAATTATATTTAACAATTATTAATTACATTTAGTAATTAATAATTATAGTTAACAACAAATATTAATTATTACTAAATATTCATCATATATTGTATTTAACAAGTAATAATCAATAATTAATTAGCAAGAAATAGTATTTTATAATCATTAGTTAGTGATTACTATTAAATAATTCCTATTAAGTAATTATTAATCAATAATTAAGGCAAATTTTAATTATCAACAAGTAATTGATATTTAATAATCAAGAAGTAATTTATTATTTTGTAGTTGATATTTGATATATATTTATGGTTATTAATTATATTTGTTTTTTTTATTATTTCAGGAAATTTAAAATTTTCTAAAATAAATGTAATAATACTCACAAAATTAATGATTTTTTTTCTAAATTCAAAGAATAAAGTTTACAATAATCCTTTTGAAATAAATGGCCAAAAAAATTCCAAAAAAAAAGGTGAAGAAAAAAAGTATATTACTAATTCGTCGAATCAAGACCAATGCGCAAATTAAACCACTTCCACCCGAATCATTCTAGCTAATTTTATTGAGTGATGCTACAGTAACCGAACAAAAAAGAAATGGGATATACGGATCTGGAAAAACAAAGGTTGTTAGGTGGGATTGAGAAATCGAAGGGTTGGCGTTGGTTTCACATTAAATGACGAACATATTTTCGGGCAGCGTCATTTTCCAATTTTTCATGCTTTCGCGCATTTTTCCCGCCATCGCACCTTCGTTTCTTTCACGCTTTATTCCACCCACTCCACTCAATCACAGTGCTTACATCATTCTTACATCGCAGTCTCCAATTCTTCCTCTCCACGCTCATGCTTGACTCTACTCTCATTTTCTCAGGAAACACTGAAATCCTGGTGAAAATTGTTGCCTCACCCTCCGTTTAGCCACCATTTCAACTCCGATGACCACATCCTCGAGGACGACGACTTTTGCCTCCCCACTCTCAACCGCAAATCCTTCCCGGCCCCTGCTTCCCTACGTCTGATCGCATCCGCATCTGGGCCTGTACTGGCTACTCGTCCGGTACCTCCTTCTATTGCCAGACCGGCGTCTACTGTAACGCCTCAACTGCTCCGACCACGTGATGCCGCTTTGGTCACCCACGGCCAGATCTCCCTCCATAACTGTGTGCCACACCAGGAGCTGACCTTCTACTGCATCAGCCTCAACAACGGCTTCTATAGTACAATTTGCTCACTCTTCTTTTATGTATGTATTATGATTTTTTGGTATATGTTATAATATTTATACGTATAGCAATATAATTGTCCATGTGTGCATCAGTAGTTTACTGGTCTTTGATCTGTTTTGCAGAACGCCCTAGAAATGTTTGAGAAAATCTGTATGAGAAAAACGAAAATGAACAAGTAACCGTAAAGCATCACAAGTATGTTTGGTAATTGAATATAGATATTACATTAATTTTTTTTGCTTATATGTGATTCTTTTTATTTTATTTCCATGAAATCGATATAATAAATGGGATTATAGTGCCAAGTTGGTTCAGTTTTTATTAATGCGGGCAAAGTTGGTTCTATTTTTGAATAATAATGACTTTCGGGTTTTTACTGTTGGTTCTACGTATTTTTGGTTTTATAAAACCATTTGATAACATAATGACAAACAAAGAGCATCCATTTTTAGTATTTTTTGGGTTTTGTTTCCTATGAGATTATGTTTTGGTTTTATAAAACCATTTGATAATAGTGTTAGCAAGCAAAGAGGAACCAATATCATTCGATTTCAATAGATGTACAAGTAGATGATCTGTTTTCTTTTTTGGGTTTTCTTTTTTATAAAAATGATAACAAAAGGAAACTACTGCCTACAGAGAACTTACATCCAGGAATTGGGATATATATGCACGAATTGGCTTTTATGGTGTGAATTGTAATTTAGATGTACATAATATTAGCTGTAACTAGTTAGTATTATAGTAAACTATTCAAGTTGTATTATCTAAGGCGAAACCAAGAGCTAATGGGCTATCCACGTTATTTCCCTTTCCTGCCATCTATAAGAAGAACAAATTTTAAATATGCATGTTTTAGTTGGTTATCACTATAACTATTAATTTATATCATGATCAAGTTTGTCAGCTCTTGAACTCTATTCTATAATCCCGTAACTTGGGTTTCAAAGTGCAGATACTTTCTTCGAGTTGTGTACATGAGCCCCCAATTGAGGTGGTGTAACACCAAAACCAATTCTTATTTTTCCACATTGTTCCTTGCCAAATGTCTTTGCCACACCATCTACACTTAATGGAACTACTCGATTTTGTATAGTGCCACGGTCTGTTTTGTCATTGGTTTTTCACCATGGTACAGCAAAAAAGAAAAAAAAGCAAACTATGCACTATTGGATGAGGGGCTACTATTGAATGAGGGGGTAGGCGAACCAAATAAATTGAGTTTGTATTTAAAAGCAAGCACATCAAATTTGATCATTAATCAAACAACAAGTACTAATACAGGGACCTGGTGCGTAATAATAAAATTTAACAAGTTACCCAGTCAAAATAAGATGATGGTTTACGCACAAAAGACACATTCAAATTTAAAATTAAGCACCCAACAGGTACAACTATGCTTAAGGTGTATGTGTGATCCTTTGTATCCCAATATACATATATTTATGACACTGCTCTCTGTTTGATAATTGTTTCAAGAAATTGACATATATTTTTTAGCATGTTGACCTGCAATTTACATGTTTGTGCATTAGTAAACAAATGAATGAAACAATGAAGAAGAATGATGATTTTTTTTGATAACATTAGTGTTATAGGATAGCTATAACATAATTGGAAAGAATTCAATATCAAAAGCAGATGATTTTATGATACTTGTTGTAAATGTTTCTAACTGTGTTGCTTCAATATCAAATCTTAATGACATCTACATTTTTACATGAAGAAATAATTATCTGGTCCACTTGTTAAAGGCTTAAATTCCTTGTTTTCAATGCATATTCATGATATATTTTAGACTGAAGTCATGTTTTTTGATTGTATAACTAAACCAATAATGGTTGCCATTTGATATTATATTTTAGGCTGAAGTCAAGTTTTTTTATTTTCATGCCTATTTATAGTTCCATTAAAAAAATAGTGCTTGCTGCATATTTTCAGTTGTAAACACTGCATTTAATTTCTCAGTTTGTCTATCTATTACATATATTTTGTTTTACATGCATTGCTCCAATTCTTTTACATTCTGAGCACAAGTTGTTTTGAATAGAAGTAATGCTTCAGTTTTTGAATAGAAGTAGCGCTTCAGTTTTGAATAGAATAGTGCTTCAGTTTTTAAACCGAAGTGCATGCTTCGGTTTTTGAACACAAACCATTTCCATAAAAATATTCTTGCCACACACAAAGCATGTACTGTAGCAATTTCTTTCAAATGATTTTCCAATAGAAAGGACAATATTAAATGTCACAGAACCAAATTCATATTGTTTTTAATCCAAAGGATGTCACATTTCTAATTCTATCGATTATACTCACCAACTGTTTAATTCACATTTAATTACATTTTTATTGCATAAGCTGATCATTTTATCGATATTTATTGTTAGTTTCATAGATTTGCCTATGATTTAGTTTTACACAAGGAATATAGAGAGCTAAATCTGCAGGTATGACTCATCACTCTTTTTTTTTTTTCTATTGTTCCAATTTTTAATAGTTTTTTTTATTAAGGGGCCATTGCTTTGATGTGCTTGAAAGAGTTGAAGTGGGTGCATCGAGTGGATGAAAGACACAATGTATTGAAATGCACGGTGGTAGAGTTATAGAATTTGCATCATTGAATTTGGACGTGGGAGAGAAATGATTCTAATGCTCATGTTGCTAATTTTTGATCAATTTTTATTGAAAATAATTTGTAATCTTGACGAGAAATGTTGATATATTTTGTAATCATCTTTGTCAGTGTATTGTTTTTGCTTATATTTAAAGATATTGTAATAAAATTTTAACTTTTGTGAATATTTAATGAAATATTTTAGAGTAGTATTAACTTCGAGTTGATATTTAAATTGTATGTATTTTAATTTATGAAATCATGATTTTATAATAGTTAAAATTGCAAAACATTTTGTAAAAGATTTAGTTGCAAGGAACAAAAACAGTTGTGAAAAATTCTTTTGCAACAAGCATAAAATTGTATTAGACTATTTTGCAACTGTCATTTGTTGTTGTAAAAGAATAAGTTGCAACAGCAAAGGCCTGTTGCAAAAAAGTATACCGCAACATCTTATTGCAACAGGCGGAAAATGTTGCGGACTTTTTACAACTCCGGCTATACCAACGGGCATGGACCTATTGCAATTGGTCTACTGCAACAGAAATTGCCTGTTGCAAAAAGTGTTTTTTGTTGTAGTGAAAACTTGTAGGATCTAAATTAACCATAGAGAAGGTGAATAGGGTTTATCGCAGATTTTAGAAGAGTAATTAAACAATGACAACACAAATAATAATCATAGTAAATGCGGAAAATAAATAACACACAGATATACCCAGCTTCGGCAAAACCCTGCCAACTGCTGCATTCCCTAAGGTTTCTACTAGGAGCTAAAACAATCTCTATGCTTACAATCTCCTGTAAACTCGCGACACTTACTCCCAACTGTTCTTAACCCTACGCTCAAAACCCTGCACTGGTTTCTATCCCTGAAACCAGATTTCCCCGAATTAAAAATCCTGTAATTCGTCTCCTTAGTTTTAGTGACAAACTAGAAAACTCTAATTCAAATACAACTCGAAACTAAAGATGAATAAAAAACAAACTATAAAAACAAATTTAAAACAACTAAAATAGAAACCCTAGTTTTTAATTAAAAAACCCTTTAAAAAATTAAACCCTAGCCCTTAAAATAATTAGGCCCGCTGCTTTGCTTCATCTATCTTCACTTTAGCCCGATCTCTTTCCTCTCTGAAATGAAAAATGGTGGAGGCTTTGCTCCTAGGTTTTCCAATCTCTTCGAATTTGAAGCTTGCGCGATGTCTAGTATCAATCCCAGTAGCAATCTCTTCTTCGATTGAGTCTATGAACGTTGATTTGGATCCAAGCAATCTATTTTTCTGGTATGAATTTTCTTTGGTTTGTGCTTGAACTTGGATAGATTGAAACCAGTGATGAATCGGTGTATTTATAGGATTAAAAATCCTAAATATTTTCTCTGATTTCGTTATTGACTCGGTCATGATATATACGTCATTTTTGGGGTTTGAAATCTTCGGCTTTGATGTTCAAAATTGTACAAACTTTCTGGAGTATTTTGCGAGATAATTTCTGGAATTTTGATCTTGTAGAGTATACTGGATTTTGATCATATCTCTCTGTTTCTTCTTTGAAATATTCAACATGGATTAGAACTGACATTATTTCGAATAAACTGATGTCTTTAATAAAAGTCCTATGTATAATTTGCTGCTTTATGATAAAAATTCTGATCTGAACAGATGCTTTACACTTTGCCAGATTTAGGAACTGATATTTTGCTTGATAACTTTTTGAACTGATAAGAAAAAATGCCACCCTGTCTTGCTACTTATTTGTGAACATGTTATTGTACTTTAGCACTCTTGAGTCCATATCTCCATTTCATGCATGTGAATATTGAATTTACCATACCCATAATCTTCTTTGCTTAGTTCCTTCTTCCTAGCATTATTTTTAGTTGAAATATCCTTTGCAGCTCCATCCTCGTAGACTGTATTGTTAGACGACTTTATTTCAACATTGATAGAACTTGCATGAGTATTTTCATCCATATGACAATGTTGATCTTCTTCAATGTCTTCACTTGAGATCCAAATAAATTCTGATCGCCTTGTCTTTAAAAAAATATCATAATTTTACTTATTTCATTTTGAAGAAAATGGTAGTTATATTTACGAGTAGCAGCCACTTGCATGTGTCTCTTTGAAGTTGTATACTGTCCTGTTTTAAGATCCTGATGTAGAACTACACTTGACATGCCTTTTCCAGTAACACGTACTATACTTTGGTATTATTTAAGTGCATATTATATATATATATAAGAACAATTGCTTTTCTTGAACTTGTTCCATGACCTGTATATGCTGTTGTGTTGCTTGATTGAATTATTTCATTGGTCTGCATTTGAAAAGCTCTTTTGTGCCATCTGTATCCTTGCATATGTGTCCGATCATGCTAGTGCCTTGCTTATGCTAATTGCTCCTGTCTTGTTTAAACACTGAACTTGAGTCATTCATTTGTGTACACATACATGAGCATACACTTCCTCGACTTTGACACTCGTTTTTGAACATATGTTCACAGCCATCTTTAAAAAAAATGTAGAACCGGATCACTTTGCTGGACTGTGACCTGTATATGTTGAACCATATTTGTATTGATCATTTCTTGGGTCTGTAATGGCTTGTAATTGTCCATTGTTCTTGTACTTGGGGTCTGTCTTCCTTAAACTTGCTTGTCCCATTTCAATTAGCATTGCTTTGTATTTTTGATCTTGAAGCTTTGTGTTGTTGAAATTGTCGAGCCATAGTTGTTACTTGTTCTTGACCAATCTTGGCTTGTTGTGGCATGTAGTTAATGCTGCACCATGTCTCCATTGATTTCATGTTCTTGCTCACTAGTATACTTCCCTTTTGCTTACTTGAATTTGATACTGCACTTGTTCACTTCTCCTTGAATTTTTTTGGCTTCTATAGAAAACTGATATAAACAGATTCTGCCTTGATTTGCACTCAGTTGAGTTGGTCCACGAGGCTACTCCTCAGTGCAATACTGTTTTCTTTTCTATACACTTAAACAGATGTGAGCATTTGATATATATCAGACCAAGTCTGAAAAATGATGAGAAACACACCGTAATTCTGAGGCAAAATAAAATTTAAAAATAAACTTTTATTTGGTTGTATTTAATTTTAATCTTGTTCCAGTTTACTGCGTGTGTGTTTTTATGACAGGCATCCAGGTGGCTGAACTGGATTGCTGGACAGGATCTGGAGTACATCAAGACAAGTGTACGTGTATAAAAAAACTGTATGAATCTGTATATAAGTGAACGAGTGTTACTGTAGTGAGGCAATGACTGTGTATAGAGTGATGAGAGTTGTAGTGAGGAATAAATGTATTGTATGAGAAGATTCTATTAATATTTGTAATAAACAAATTTGACTGAAATAAAATAATATTTTATTGTGTTGAAATCAATTTGTCTATCATATTCAAATTAATTCAGTTAGTACAATTCCATGTAAAATATTATAACTGTGAATATACAATAGTGGAGTTATAATGTTGTACTATTTCAGATTTTGAAATAAAATATTTAATTAAATAAATATAATGTGAACTATGTATAATAGTATATTATTCAATAAATATTTATTTCTATGAAATGAAATATAAAATATTACAGTTACAAACACATTTAAATAATATTATATGTTTGTTATCATCAAAAAAAATCATACAAGACATTGTTGTACCCAACACCTTCTTCTCCCAAAACACGTTGCTTTAGTGTATATTACGTAACAAAAGGAATCGCTATAGTCGACCGATTGAGCTTCCCCTTACGTCCATCGTCCGTCCATCTTTCTCCACATCGAACGCGCCATCTCTCTCCTCGTGTCAAGCTCTCCTTCCTAATGTCATTTATGAAGAACTCGAGTGCTCCTCGTAAATCGCGTCAACCCATTCTCCTACGCTACCTGGTGAAGACCCAGCGACGTTCTTTAGCACCCGACTCACAAAAAAACCCCAAATACGAAACACATGGCTCCTTATGAAACCAAAATATAACCTCAGATCCGAGCATCAGTGCCTACATTTGCCTTACAATCTTACCTTGGTTATTGTTCTAGATAACCCAACGGCATAAATAGTTTGAATCTAGAACAATAGGGCAATTTGGAGAGAATTACTATGGGAATCTAACTGAAAATTTTTTCCCATGATTTTAAAAACTATTTTTGATTTGCTACCATTGAAAAGGAACTTTGGTTTGAATATGTCATGCTGTCGAAAAAATGGAAGAACGACTGCGTGTGAATATATAGATTAACAAAAGATAAGATCAACGTCCTCTCCCTAGGCCTATGCGTGACTGCGTTGATCCGTCATAGATTAGCTACAATAAGTCCAAAACTTACAGTAGTAGTTTGTTGAAACCACTTTTAGTTGTGTCAACGTGATACTATGCCACTATTGATGGAAATAAGGGGACCTAATATCGGGCCCCCTGAATTCCACCAATAAGAGCCAAGTGTCTGGTACAACGTTATTTATTTATATCTTTCCATGTCTGCACGGTTTTGGTAGCTGGCATTTTTGGTTGCAGGCCACGGGTAGGTAGGTACAATTTAGCATGTGCCTTGATTGATCTTAGGTTTGTGTTAGGTAACGTAGCTATGTAAATTTTATGCATTTTGATGGAGGAAGTACCATCCCTTAACAGCTAAGGCAAGAAATATATGTATGTATAATTTTTGTTTTTGTTTTGTGAGAACAAAGTACATTCGAATTGTCTATCCATGAATATGACCTTCTCTACTCTTTCCCTCAAATGCTTTATAAACCCCAAAATGGAGTACTTAAAATATTAATAATATTGTATGCTCCAAGGTTCCACTTGAACGTGTTGGATTTATTACTTGAAGTGCAATGATGTCAATGTTCATGTACAAAGATATTATACCATATGCTCTATAAATGGAGAAATGGATGAACCCAAGAACAAAAGGCAAGGGCACTTTTTATATTCATTTCTTACATTGTAAATATTTTTTTAATAATAATAATAATCAATCCATTTAATTTAAATTACATGAGTGTATTGCACGTGATGAATGCACTATATATATTGTCTGTCTGTTTTAGTTTTGAATGGTTTTGGCACTCGTTATATAAGGCTTCGTTCACGAATGGACCGCTATCGACCAAAAATAAAAATACCATTGTGACGAGCAATGTGCCACGATCCCAATAATATAATAATATAGACAAGATAACTTATTTTGTGAAATCCCAAAAACACTGATATAGGGAGTAAAATACTTTAAACCAAAAGTTGCTTATTTTCCAAAATAAAAATTACAAAAAAATTCCGTAAATTAAATTAAATATACATATCAAAAATCTTGTCCAAATTCAAAATAATTATTTAATTATATTAAACAAATCGTTATGCCTTATAAACAATTCCACAACGACTATTTGGAAAATTGATTTGGACATAACTTACAATCTATAAGAAGAAATCTCGATTTTTCACTTCCATTAGGAAATTACAGCTCAACGGATTCGAACTTTCAAAGAAATCCGACTTATAATGAATCCTGTACATTCATTTGAAGTTCAAAATTCAATATTACGGACTACCACGATGTTGCGTGCTCGATATATAATTATATTATATAAATAATATGTTCAACTGTTGTTTATTTAATAAATTTGTTATTATAATTCAATTCTAACTTAATTAAAAAATTTATATTATCTAATTTACACCGTATTTCAAATCAACTAATTTCGACCATTTCAGAATTACAATTATTATTCCACTATTTAAAATAATTGAGTAATCAAAATTATTTAAATTCAAACTGTTTAAATTACCAAACCACTATATTAAAATTATTAAATAAATTATTTAATAATCGCTGAAATTTTGGGATGTTACATTATTCAAATCAAGCAATCACATAAAACACACCAATATCTCAATAATTTGAGAAAATGATTTCTTTTCTATACAAAAATATATTTCGGGTAAAAAAATTTCATTTACCCCCTTTACAAAATAATATCGTGTCCATTGTCAGTTCAAAAGCTTCTCAACATTTGAACCGATCAAACAACACAATATAAAACATTTGTATATAAAATTTACAAATACGCTCTCATATATATATACACACACACACACACACACGCTCAAACTCAATCTAGGGTATTACTTACCCCATCTCTATCGAGTTACGCCACAGAGCCATGGTTATTACTAAACTAATAGCTCTAATACCAAGTGTAACGACCCACTTTTTACGTACATTTAAGCCAACATTTATCAACCCACGTAGGCTTAAATTGCACCGAAAACTAGATGGTTAGTAGGAGAAATTTAGAGGATGAAATAAGAAAGAAAGAAATATTAGAATAGAAGAATAAGAAGAACCAATACAACACAGAGTCTCACATCACAGCGGAACAAAATATAATATAGAAGTAAAACTTTACTGAGAGCTTGAAATAAAAGCTTACAATCATCAGAGTACATCAACACATCCAGGCAGTTATAATAACTTGTTCTCATATACGATCACACAATGGAATAATATTATACAATATCATATGTTTGAACCCTTTTAGCTCGTCGCTTCACCGTATCTGATAACCTGAACTTGTAAATCTCGGTCTAAGCCGAGCATTTCAAACGTCGGATCAGTCTGGTGAACCAGAGTGAGAAACCCACTAAGTTTAAAGGCATCACACAACTTGATTTTAACATCAAAATAATTTCAAAAGAAAAGGATAATCGTAAGACCAAATCCATACACAAATACAGACGGTTTTTACCTTACGATAACCCAAACATTTTTTTGAAAGTTGTATCTTTTCTAATATTATAATAATGTTTAAATACAAATAACCAACAATCTAGTAGAACACTTGCATCTTACGCTCTACATACATAGTATACAATCAAAACTGCGGGCTCTTATTGGAGAATGGATTTCCATGGCAAGGTATGGGAAACCACCTTCCCGACTGTGTATCTCTAGAGAGGAATACACTGAGTTCAACAAGAACATCTTGCAACTCAGGCTAAACATGACCGACCCCTCATTTTGCTTGAGAGTACCGAACATATTGTCACCTAAGGTTGGATCCAACATAACCATTCCCGGGAGATACAGAAACAAAATAAGAACAAATATGAATATTATTTAGATTGGTGTCAATACACCCTAATGGGAGCGACCCACATAGCCATGCGACCTACCCGATTTTTATCATTTCCTAGTTTATGAGGCTTGAGGTCATACTTACTCTTTCGGAACATCTGGCTGCCTTTTACTTTGAATGCCGCATTGTCAAATCCATCAAATCACTAATTGACGTCAACAAATATACTCTGGGTATAAAAGAAGTTCCTCTCTTCGCCGCCAACTCGGTATATTTGTAAAAATCAACGTACGTGGTTTTTAGGAAATACTCTGTCAAACATTCGTCTATACAAGTCATCCAGGAACAGGATGAACCGACGACACTCTCCTACCATATCCTAGGTATCACCTTATAGATCAGTAGCGAGTAGTCCTTGCAATCCGTAGATTCCAATCATGACAGAATCACAGTTTATCTCTGGAAGCTAACCAGAGATTATAAGTAATCCTACCGTTTTATGAAGAACTATGGTCTTCAATTTCTCTATCTTGATCATCATTATCTTCTACACATTCGTATTTATTGGTCGGAATGGTTTTAGAATATAAATTCGACCCCAATCTTTCCGTACCAACAATCGTATGGGCCAGGTTTAATAGTCGGTTATTTAACTATCAAATAAACAACACCATTCAATCATAAAAATAAATTTGGTTTACCGGTTCAGTATTCAACATCACTTAGCTTCTTTAATTAAAAATAATTAATGAATGGTTAATTTAATACTTCAAAATCTTTCAATAATTCGAACGCAATTTTCCACTTCTTATTTTAATATATAAATATATTAAAAATCATTTCCATTTTATATACTTAGAAAAATATCTTATAATCATATCAAGTTTCCCATCTTACTATCATTTTGCAAAAAATTATCTACCTCATTATTCATTATTTATAACTGGGAAATCATTTCAACTTATTTTCATAAAATAATGTTACGAAATATCTTTTATTTCTTTGCCTGAAAAAAAAATAACCAACCCTTGTTCCTTAGAATAATTCTATTCCAAAACTCCACTTTCCATTTCCTTTTTCCGTCAATATATTGTGATATTTTCACACAATTTCTTTTTATTTCCCTTATATTGGAGCTATCATTACATACATATATATACACATATTATCAAGTCTTTTTATTTCCGTTACTTTGGAAATCCCATTATACATATATATATATATATATATATATATATATATATATATATATATATATATATTCTCGAGTCCTTTTTATTAACGTTACATTATTATTTCTCTTATGGAAATAAGAATTTCTTGCTGACCTCTTTACCATTACAACTAATATTATCCTCAGGTAATCCTGAAATCGTTCAAGTTGGGGGTATTTATTTACCTCACAGACTTTCGTTAACAACATTCTTATCTTAAGATAGATATGAGTTGTAATCCAAAAACAGATATTTATTCTAATATCAAACCACATCCCATTTAACTATTTTATTTAAAATATGGTTTTAAAAAACCTTTTTATCTTTGAAGATATCCCTTTTTAATATAACCATTATTTCTTAATTCATTGATTTAGTAATTGCTTACTAAATCATAATCTTTAACTTCTACTTCTTTAACAATTCATTTTATAACACGGATTTTTTATATAAAATCCTATTAATCACTCCTTTACCAAATTTCATTTTTAATAATCTATTTTTCTAATCCATTCAACCATTTTCCACTTGAAGATATTGTTTCGATTCCATTTCATTATTATGTACCGCCAACTCAAAATCAACACTTCGACTTTGCACCTCCTTTATAGCCTTGTTTATAAATATTAGGTTTTAACATAAACCCTTCTTATCTCAACTTCTTTTACTTAATTCAAACGTTAAGTAAATATTTATTTTAAGTTATCGTGTTCACTTAAATCCCTTTTATAACTTACTTCATAAAACTCGGGTTTTAATATAAAACCTGTTTATAACCTCCTTTAACAATTTAACTAAATTTCATTTCAAACTTGATTATATTCATAAATAAATTTCACTTAAATAGTGATCTCTTAAATTATTATTAATTAGAATAATAATTTATTCATCATTAACTACTATAGAAGTAGTTAAATTCTTTATTAACTAAATTAGATAGTAAACTCTTGTTTAAAATTTTATTAAAATAAAAAAATTAATTTAAATAACTTCATTTAATTGTTTCTTAGAACAACTAATCCAATCCTCAACCGTTACTTTAATTTCTGCTCAACTGCTTATAAATCTAATTACATAAGAATTTGATTTATAAAAACATTTAATAATAATTTATAAACGTAAATAATAAATATAAATATGAATTTCCTTTTTAATAAGCTTTTATTCAAAATAAAAGATTCTAAACTTTTATCCAAATTAATAGATTTCAAACTCTATCTTCAGTTATAAAAATAAGTTTTATAAATTCATTTCAGTCTATTTACCTAACGGTAAATCCATATTTAAAAACGACTAATTTTAATCCTTCTGATGCCAATTATTCAACCAATATTACCCATTGGTTAAAACCACACAAACGTTGAATTCCGATCAACAACTAAATCAATTTTTCCAATCCATAACAGTTCATATAATTGTAATATGAAAATAATAATATATTTGAGGAATCCAGTTGGATCCCTCCAACCTGTTTTTCCCTGCACCCAAATACGGTTACTACAAATACATTATTCAACAAGAATTATTAAGTTTAAATTAATAACAGTAAATAACTAATATTTAACAACAATCAATTTATGTAGCAAACAATTCAAACAATCAAATTAAACACATTTATATTATAAACGTGACCCATAAGGTAAATTACCTCAATTGGTTCCGATCGTTAGAATAACTATTTGGTCTTTCACTAGAATTAAACATGGTTTAATTTCATTGGTTAAATCAACAAAGGAATATGTATTTAACAAATAATCAACCATTAGCAATCATAGCATACAATTATAAAAAATGACTTATATAAAATATAAGTGGGAAGAGCTGAGTGAGTTTTACACACCTTAAACTGATTTATTGTTAAAACCGCTTGTTTCAGTTAAATTATACAATGTTTAATTCTGAAAATATCAGTTGATTCCAACTCCGTCTATTCTGTTCCATAGCGTAGTACTCGTCAAGACGGTTCCAAGGACACGTTGTTTGTTCAATTCTGATAAGATATGTATGAATTATCACCGTTATAAGTATACGATTTAATTTAAAAACTAATTAACTCCTAATTAATATTATAAATAATCTAATTACATTGATTATTTATGGGATTACAACACAGGCCAACTAAACTTCTTCGTTTGTTACTGCTGCTTTTTGTGTTGCTCACGTTCCTTCGTTCCAGTCTCTGTTCAAAATGTCAGCATGATTTTAAAACGAAGTATACTTAACTTCCTTAATCAAAATTTAAATTAACTAACTACTTCCTATTTACCATAACTAGCCAACTAATTACGTTCTATTCAAAATCTTATTTGAGACAAACTTCATCTCCCGAGGTCTTCGTTCTTCAATACATGTTGCTTCTACATGCTTGCAGACTATTCACGGTTTATCATATAGTAATCTAATTCAGATAAAAATCCATTTATGGTGTAATTAGCAAACTAATTACTTTGTATATAAATCAGCCCGCCCCCATTCTTTCTTCCAAATCCCCAAAATAATGTCATCACCTTTCTTCATGCGCCAGTTAAAACTGCCGCTCTTCATTCCTTTTTCGTTTTGTCACCTAGGTAAGGTACTTGAAGATAACATCAACATTTCATTTGTTTCTTTTGTTCAGCAATCTGCACTGTTCTTGATTTTAATAAAACTATTAGCTTTTTGTATTTAAATGTGATCAACGTTGCACTAAAAATACTAGAAAAAAACGAAACCTTCTGTTATCTGCTCCTAAAACAATCCCACTCTTCATAAAACTGTTGTCACCCAGAACAATGCACCGAACCCTTAGATCAATATCGCACCTTCACCCCGTGATCGGAGTTCGATCAAGGATCATCATCAGTTACGCTAAGTCCCGTTCCCCCTTTGACTGCAACACCACTTCGCCAGAGTCCTTCCTCCACCTGTACAGATGTCTCGACTATAGGTCCTTTGAAACATATTTCTGGTCACCACGGCCTTTCAGATTTGATCAAAGCCATTCATCTTGGAGCTCTCATCGAGCTCGTGGATTTTCTAGTTGGAAGCTCAGGCTAAATATTAATGGATAGGAAGAGAAATTAGATAGAAGAAAGGGAGTTTACAACTGTTGTTTAATTTAGTGGAGGCAGGATTGACTTATTGACCACGGCTTGCGGGTTTGCGCAAGGAAGGTTAAAACGTGGATGGTATATATATATATATATATAGTCTAGGTATAATATATTATTATTATATTATATCGAAACTTAGCAATTAAGTATAGCGTTAAAGTAGCCACATACGATCTCCAATTGAGATGAAACTCCTAATCCTAGCATAGAAAAATATTCCTAACACGATGGGACATGTTTCGTCAAATTCTGAGGTCGTTTGTAAAAAGTCCTTTATAATTCACAGGCAAAAAACACGCGTTTAAATTTCCTATGGTCACAAAATAAATCCATCAACTTGAAACTTTGAAATTTTACTATTCTTTTTCCTTACGGGTCCAATGAAATTTGTTTCGTTAACATCAGAGTTCGTTTGAGTAGTCGTTTATTCCTTTAAAGTTACCCATATCTAAATTAGTTAAATAATATGAACTATTAAGGCTTTTATCGCTGCCACGATCAAACGGTAAGTCCGTGTAACGACAAGAAATTTCGCTCGATCCGAATCAGTCGCTAAACCGACCAAGACCGTACGAAACGCCTGATTGTTCTGATCATTTTTTGCTAAATTTAAAATATAAACCAACATATCTTTAATTTTAACGCACATTTTAATTTACCAGGGCCTCATACGAACTCTAAAAATTACAGAAAAAAATATTTCTGACTTCGTATTGACGATAGGTCCTAACAAAACTAATTTCGTCAGATTCTGTGACCGTTTGAAAAATGGCCATTTTCCAGTCGATTAAAATCAACTAAAACTGGTCAAACGCGTTTTCCTTTGCCACGCTCACATATTGATTCGAAAAATTACGAATTTTGGAATCTAGCAATAATTTGACATCACGGATCCAACAAAAGTGGTTTCGTCGAAATCCGAGGTCGTTTGCAAAATTTCCATTTTTAAGGGCCAGAATTCCATAGCGACTATTCTGAATTTTCAACTGGACATATCTTTTGATTCCCGCTATGAAACTTCGATTTTTCAGATTCGTTGGAAAGACATTCACAAATAGATTCTAATATTTTTGGTTTCACTAAAATCCGGTTTATTTTGAATCCTGTACATTCATTTGAAATTTGAAATCGAATTATCGAACTACCACGCAATTTTCAATTCCTTTTATAATTTAAAATAAATATTTATATTCTAACGACGACCTATATAAATATATACGTTCTAATTCCATTCAAACTAAATTTTTCGTCGTTACTATTTAAAATAATCTATTTTAAATATTCAAAATTCGCAAAAATTGCCAAAATAAAAATTTTAAACTGGCTCAGATTTTCCGGGTTGTTACAATCTCCCCCACTTAAAACTTTTCGTCCCCGAAAAGGAACGAAGCCGAAAGTTGTTTAACTAATCAAATCAACTTTCTTTGTTTTAATTACGGCTTAAGTTCTTCAACTTTTCAGTTTCTAAGAACTTTTCAAATTTTTCAAAAATTTGGCTAACACCCTAAATTTTCGAAAAAAAACGCCATAACCTCCCCTGCACCGGGGACTTCGGGATATTTCATATAGCCTCCCATGGCTTTCTTCAATCCAAAAGAAAAAGAAAAAGCCAAGCGGCTAGCCAAGCGGCTAGCCAATCGGCTCATAAAATCATCATCACCCAAACAAAACAGTAAATTATGGTAAACATGTACCTATTTGTCGGGTAAACAATTTTATTCTTCTGCTCTAGCCTCCTTGCTATGACCTGTTCAATGTAAGTACATGTATACGCAAGCAAATGCGACTAATTTTCAATACAATTCACTATTTGGTTCAATTTGGCTAAATGGTTCAACATTTAATTAATTCAAACAATAATCAAACAACACAACCAGCAATCAATTTGTTGATTATCATTTCAATTCATAACTTTGATATATAGTCAAAAATCACATTTTGATGCCAAATCACAACAATAGGCCCTATCTAATTTTGGTTCTCACACCAGTCTAATGAAAATATATAGATATCACACCTTCGAAACACGAATATAAATACTGATGATGTCCGGACATCATCAGAATTATCCCGAGCGACTAGAGTGCGAATCTATATCTATCCAGTATATTAAAACTTCGAATACACGCGGATCAGACGTATATGCAAAATCTTTATATATTGGATGGTCCAAATCAATTTAAATAAATATTCAAATACGAATGATTGATTTAAATTTTCAAAACAAAATTTGTTTTCATTTTAAGAATATACTCTTCACACCCGTTCTAGGATACTACTGATCCCATCTCTAACGAGTCATTCTCATTGGATATTACTAATCCAATTTCTGATGAATTCTTTCGTATGGTTCTAATGTGTCTTGTTCTCTGAGCTTTGTAAACCAAAGCTCTGATACCACTGTAACGACAAGGAATTTCGCTTGATCCGAATCAGTTGCTAAACCGACCAAGACCGTACGAAATGCCTGATTGTTTTGATCATTTTTTGCTAAATTTAAAATATAAACCAACACATATTTAATTTTAACGCACATTTTAATTTACCAGGGCCTCATACGAACTCTAAAAATTACAGAAAAAAATATTTTTGACTTCATATTGACGATACGGTCCTAACAAAACTAATTTCGTCAGATACTGAGACCGTTTGAAAAATGGCCATTTTCCAGTCGATTAAAATCAACTAAAACTGGTCAAACGCGTTTTCCTTTGCCACGCTCACATATTGATTCGAAAAATTACGAATTTTGGAATCTAGCAATAATTTGACATCACGGATCCAACAAAAGTGGTTTCGTCGAAATCCGAGGTCGTTTGCAAAATTTCCATTTTTAAGGGCCAGAATTCCATAGCGACTATTCTGAATTTTCAACTGGACATATCTTTTGATTCCCGCTATGAAACTTCGATTTTTCAGATTCTTTGGAAAGACATTGACAAATAGATTCTAATATTTTTGGTTTCACTAAAATCCGTTTTATTTTGAATCTTGTAAATTCATTTGAAATTTGAAATCGAGTTATCGAACTACCGCGCCATTTTCAATTCCTTTTATAATTTAAAATAAATATTTATATTCTAATGACAATCTATATAAATATATACATTCTAATTCCATTCAAACTAAAAATTTTCATCGTTACTATTTAAAATAATCTATTTTAAATATTCAGAATTCCCTTAAAATTGCCAAAATAAAAATTTTAAATTGGCTCAGATTTTCCGGGTTGTTACAGTCCGATTGACAAGAAAATCAAAATATTATAATAATTAACTAATATGAATCCAATGGCACAAGTTTCGTCACATTCCGAGACTATTTCCTGGTACATTATTTTTATATGCCAAACAACGCTATTTTGGACACCAAAATATCCAGTGTCCAAAACTAACAAACTACCTTCCTACTAAACGTCGATACAAACTCAACGAAATTGATTTCGTGGTTTAATTCGATCGTTTGCTCAAGTTATGCACAAAAATCCACTTATTAAATTAAGTTAATTTAATTGTGCGCTATCCACAACTAATTTAATAAGTGGTTTCCATAGCGACTATTATAAAATTTGATTTGGACATAACTAATAATCTATAACACAAAATCAATTTTTCTCTTTTATATGAAAATTATAATCAACAAGATTCCAATATTTCTTGTTTCACGGAATTCTGACTTATATCGGATCCTGTATATTCAATTGAAGTTCAAAACTCAATATTATGAACTACCGCACCGTTTCGAGCTTGTTTTATAATAATATATAAATTATAACTTTTAAACTTCATTTTTATAATGAATTCAATATTAAAATCCACTAATATTCCAAATATAATATTTATAATAATAATTTAAATTAAATATTTGGCTACCAAAAATATGAGACATTACACATAACATGATTAATAATGAATTATAAGCATTTTTACATATTTATATGAGCAACCCATATGCTAATCTACTCTAATTAGTGAATAATCATACTATTACTCACCTTAATTAATCACCCCAAAAAGGGCAGATCCGGAAATAGAAAGTGCTTGGCTCGGATTCCTATGTGTTGCATCAGCTTTTATCTTGTTGTGGTGTTAATTTGACTTGATTTGCATTAATTAAGTGGTTGGGTGTTTAAGTGGTGGATTAGTGGTAGGTAGAAGCCATTAATGGTTGATTAGAAGTTTTTTGGGTGTTGGAAAAGTGAATAAGGAGATTCCTTTACCCCTTCAGCCCCTACCTACTAATCCTACCTGAAATGGGTAACATCCCTACCCACTAATGGCTCAATTAGCCCGTTTGAGCACTTACCTTATTTCAGTCCTTTCTCCCTAAGGGTAAGTCTGTTTTCTTATTGTGACAACTCTACGAAATGTAAAACCATTATCCGGATCCAGTGGAAGTGGTTTCATGTCTAAAATTCCTACCAATCAAAAGTAATGAGCAAAATTAGATTTGGCAAGGGAAAAATGGTCATGCTAAAATTCGAGAAAAGTGGTGAAGGTAGGAAATGGCTCCAGTAGTCATTTACCCAAGTTATATAGTCATACGTCCTCATAAGAGCGATAGAATGAATATTTTACGATCCTCCGATACGTATGCATTCTCCCTCCTTAAGAAATTTTGCCACCAAAATTCCTTAAGCAACAAATAAGATTGTCTCATGCGCCTATCAATCATCCATAGGAAATTATGACACACATATCAAGCATGAAAACAAAACAATCTAAGTCTATCGTGAAAATGCGGGATACTAAATGAGAAAACTGATGATACCACAAATAGAAATTTAAGAGTAGTCTATTAAAAACTTACAAAGTAAAGAGCTCTGGATAAGGTGTCCTCATACTCTCCTCGATCTCCCAAGTTCAATCACTCTCGCTTTCGCCCCACTGAGCCTTAACCAGTTTCTAAGTTGTTTTGCATCGTGTCCAACGATACAAATTGGTCTACGAGCTACAGTGGCTCTTGGTTCCACCTCGATATCATCCAACTGATCCAGTGTGATAGATGTATCGGGATTGTGTACTAACTTTCTCAAGTGAGAACATGGAACACATTGTGTAGCCTAGCCATCTTCTAAGATAACTCAACCTTAGATGTCAAATTTCCAACCTACTCAAGGACTGGAAATGGGCCAACAAAACTCGATGCTAACTTTCCCTTACTACCAAACTGAATCACATTCAAGGAGAAATCTTGACAAACACAAAATTACCAACGGAGAACTCTAAATCTTTCCGTCTCTTATCGGCATAGCTCTTCTGTAACAACCCGCATTTTCATAACCAATTTAAATTTTTCATTTTAGCTATTTTCATGGATTTTGAATATTTAGAATAATTTATTTTAAATAATAACGACTAGAAATTTATTTAAATCGAATTAGAATGAATAAATTTATTTTAATTATAAAACGAGCCTCACATGGCGCGGTAGTTTGAAAATTCAATTTTAAAATTCAAATGAATGTACAGAATTCAAAATAAATCAAATTTCAGTAAAACTTTATAAAATTTTTGGGAATCTCATTTCGGCCTTTTAAGTTTATTTGGAAATCTACTTCTCCTCCTAAAGCTAAATATCTAATGTGGTTAATCATCCATAAGAAACTTAATACGGTTGAGCTTCTAAAGAGGAAGAATATCATTTTTGATGTTAAGTGTTATTTTTGTAATCTTTTGAACGAGGATGTTGATCATTTATTTTTCTCATGCAATATCACAAATTTTATATTTAATATGGTTTTAAGGATATTTGTTTTTGATTGTCCTAATTCTTACAATAGTTGTGTCGAATATTGGGATTCTTATAGATTTGTGTATAATGGTAGTAAAAGATACATTCTAGATTCTTTAGTCACTATCATAAGTTGGTTCATTTGGTTCGAGAGAAATCAGAGATGTCTTCATTCTAATTATGTTTCTACGGATAATTTAATTATTAAAATAGTTTATTTTTGTTTGGAATGGATGTCTAATTCACATTATAAGTTATTCGGGAAATTGGGCTTTGAGAGTTTATTGATTAAGGTCAGATTGAATTTGTATCTATTTATTAGAATCAACAGTTTCTTTCGTAATAGATATCGCATTGGTTGTTAATTTCTTTTATTAGTTTTTCATTGTATTTTTCTTTTACACATATATGTATGGTAGATAAATATGTATGAATATATATATATATATGCTTATATAATATATATATATATATTTATACACATTTATTTCCATATATATGTGCGTGACAAATTACTGATAGTTTGTTGAGCTTTTCGCAGATTCAGGTTGTTGATTATCAGGAAGTACTTAGCGGATAGCGAGATGGATTGGTAGCAGTTATTATGGGGGTTGTTTTTTATAGTCAGTTTTGGAGTGTTGTATTTGGTTGTTTTGTTTATCATTGGCTATTTTGATGTATTTTGTTTGTATTGGAGTAGATATACTTTAATATCGGGTGGTGGCCTTGCCGGAATTCGATATTAAAGTATGATGGGCGGTGGTTTATCCGTAGCTCATCTATCTACCTCATATACATCTATATAGCAGAGTCGGGATCTTATGTAGTCAGATTTTGTAGTTTTTGGCTATATATATATATATATATATATATATATATATATATATATACGTGTGTGTGTGTGTGTATGTGTGTGTGCTCTCTTCTTTCCAGAAGATCACACATTTTTGTTTTCAAAAAAAAAAATCAAATTTTACTAAAACTAGAAATATTTTAATTTGTTTAATTCACATGGCGCGGTAGTTAGAAAACTCGATTTTAAATTTCAAATGAATGTACAGAATTCAAAATAAATCGGATTTCAGTAAAACCAGAAATATTTGAATCTATTTAATTATATCTTTTTAACGAATGTGAAAAATCCAGATTTCATAACGATAATTAAAAGTTATGTCCAGTTTAAAATTCAGAATAGTCGTTATGGAATTTACATATTTTTATATTATATATAACCCTTAAAAATAGCAATTTTGTGAACGACCTCCGTTTTCGACGAAACCACTTTTGTTGGATCAGGAATGTCAAATTATTGCTAGATTCCAATTTTCATAATTTTTTGAATTAATATGTGAGTGTGGTGAATTAAAACGTGTTTGGCAATTTCAGTTTGAATTTAATCGATTGGAAATTGACCATTTTTCAAACGGTCTCCAAATTCAACGAAATTAGTTTTATTACGACTGTATCGTTAAAACATAGCTAGACTTATTTTTTTGGAGTTTTAGGAGTCAGTATGTGGCCCCGGTAAATTAAAATGTATGTTGAAATCAATTTTGAACGTTATATTAATTTATATTTTAATTTTGATGAAAAATGATAGAAACAGTCGAATTGGCTTATGGGAAATATCTCATTGTGTCCGAAATGGGGGTAATTAACTAGGGGCGATAGTCGGTGTGTTCGAATTAAAGAGTTACTTTTTGAAATTAAAATAAAATAAATATGTAAATTATATACTCTCACCCCCCTTCTCTCTCAGACATCGTTCGAAGAAAAAAAGACCCAACCTAGCCTGCGCTGCCATCCACCGCGACTCCCCTCCCACCGTCGTGCCCCTCACCAATGCTCCCCTCCGACGCCGCACCCCTCCTCCTCCCTCCCACAAGCTCCACCTCTCTCCGTTCTTCAACTCCGAACCCAAAAACCCCAAACCGCATAAAACCGCCGCCGCCAGCAATGTGGGCCCCAACAGCTGCCTACACCACCTCCTGCCACCACCACCAAGCCCCGCCGCCCCCTCGGCCACCACCTGCCGCCTGTAAGTCTTTACTTTTATTTTTTTAAAATAATTAATTTAATTTAATAAAAAAGCATTGATTTTAAAATCAATTTTTATAGGAGTAACATTGTGTTTAGATTTCAGATTTTTAAAAATAAAATGGCATTGTTTTAAAAATAAAAATAGTATTTTTATATAACTAGCATTGAAATAAAAATAAGGTTTTTATATATACAACTTCGAATTAAAATTTTGATTTTTATTATATGAATAGCGATGTAAAAAATTTGATTTTTATCATATGAATAGCGATGTAAAAATTTGATTTTAATTATATGAATAGCGATGTAAAACTTTGATTTTTATTATATGAATAGCGATGTAAAACTTTGATTTTTATTATATGAATAGCGATGTAAAATTTTGATTTTTATTATATGAATAGCAATGTAAAAATTTGATTTTTATTATATGAATAGCGATATAAAATTTTGATTTTTATTATATGAATAGCGATATAAAAATATGATTTTTATTATATGAATAACGATATAAAAATATGATTTTTATATATATGGTAGCGATATAAAATTATAATTTTTATATATAAGTAGTGAAACAAAAATATGATTTTTAGTTATATAAAAATACGATTTTTATATATATCATTTTAGAATAGAAATTTGATTTATTTATATATATATAATAGCATTATAAAATTTTGATTTATAAATATATAGTTGCGTTATGAGAATGTGATTTTTAATTATATGCAGCGATGTTCAGAATGTGATTTTTAATTATATATAGCAAGATAAAAATGAGATATATATATAGTGTTGTTAAAAGTATGATTTTTAATCTAAATCGCGTGAAACGGATTGCATTGGAATCACGGTGAAGTACACTACGCACTGGAAGAAAATCCAAATCCAAACCGTTCAATTAAAGAATGACAGAGTGGAAACCAAAGGTGAGAACTCCTCACTCTATTTAATTTACAATTAAAAATATTCTAGGATGCTGACGGGGCTTAGAAGCCCCT
Source organism: Allium sativum (assembly GCA_030737875.1). Taxonomy (NCBI): domain Eukaryota; kingdom Viridiplantae; phylum Streptophyta; class Magnoliopsida; order Asparagales; family Amaryllidaceae; genus Allium; species Allium sativum. Next base: position 192,349,357 of record CM060910.1, on the reverse strand, counting down.
GACACTGTTTATCTACAAACCATGTTGTCTGATTCGAATTATATGGAGTTCAACACTCGAATTCGCACAATCACATAAATTGAAAGGGATGTATGGATATTGCCGACACACGGATTCCATACTCCGCGAATAGCTACTTATGGCGCCGTAAATGGCATTGGGGTAGTTGAGTATTTATTTATTTGGATGTTCTGCGTGATTTGATTATTGTTGTGAAAATTGATTTATTTGTTTAGATTTGCTTTGGATGTGAATTGGATTGAAATTGGTTTGTGTATGGTGCGAGCCAGTATTAAGCGAGGAATAAGGCTAGACCTTATTCCGGTTCTAGTATCGTGCCATTATGCTATCGAAATTTTCTAAAAAGTGTTAGAAAAATTTAGTTAGTTGAAAATATTATTTTTAGCTTATAACTACGATAAATCAAATTATTATTGGGTAGTTAAAAATAAGTTTACACATCCATTTACAAGTCGAACGACTTGTTTATGCTCGTCTATTTTTGTGATATCTTTTGGTCGATAATTTTACACATCGCCCAACTGCACAAATAATATTCAGTATTTGTTGGTTGAAACCCCACACAGGTATTGGGATGATATTGGGCGTACACTAATCCCAATTGTTTAGTTGTATGTCAATCGATTGATTGACAGACTGTTGTAAGTGTTAATTATTTATATTGATGCTTATGCAGTTGATTAGTGCACTTTGGATGATGGTTGACTGGTGTATTAGGGGTGGAATTGGTTCGGTACCGGAACTTTGTGCTCAAAACCATTACCGTACCGACTTTATATGGTAATAGAAAAATCATACCATTACCAGCCAAAGAAATAGGTTACTAATAGTTCGATTTATGGTTGGTAACGTTTGGTAGAGGTCGGTAATAAGTTTTTACCGTTCACTAGCATGAGATGTTTTTGTTTACAATATTTCACGTTAAAATATTAAAATTGAATTTTTTTCTTTTGTTATTATATTATTATTTATCTATCTTATTTTACGTAGTCAAACATGCATGAAAACTTTATGGATGAACAAAAATACCATATAAATTATATTGTTTCAAAGATATGTAATAAAAATTGCATTTAATCTTGTATCGTAATAGTATTTTCCTAGATATTTTATTAAATCATTACATATTGGAAGTTCTTTGTTATGTAATAAACATATATGATGAAATATAAGAACATACATATGTATTGTTTAAGATATGTGGTAGGTATGGTAATTACCATTGCTAATGCTCAATTACCATTAGCGTACCACATATTTTCATGTGGTTTGGCATACCGTACCAATCAAATTGGTTACCGATTGTCCGGTACCACTTTTGTTGGTAGCGGTTGGTAATGGTTGCTAAGTTGTAATATAGCAAAAAAATCCAGCCCTACTGTGTATAATTATTGTTGTGTACATGTGTGGATGAAATCCATATAAATAACATTATATGGTAATTGATTGTGTCTAATTCCAATTCAGAAATTACGAATATTTTAAAATAATATTCCGTAAAGGATTAAAATGTGAAGCCGTGTTGATTAGATTTGCGCCATTTCGATGCGAACGATATTTATATCGATTTTATTCATTTTTATAGTGAATATCGAAAAGGAAATTATTTCAAAATCTGATATTTTGAAAAGATTATCATTGAAATATTATACTGATAAGGAGTATTCAATTTTGATTTAAAATTTAAAATGAAGTTAGAATTGTTTTAAAACAAATTTATAAACAATTTACAAAATACGTTTTAAATGGAAATCGACGAAATATATATTATATATATTTAATAGCCAGAATAGAACGTGCCGCGACCGTTCGCAAATTTCGACCATTGACTTCGAATTGACATTACGGGAGGTCCAACCGTCGAATTCTCCTAAAAACGGAATCGTTGCTTTCATATCGAAAAGAGCTTTCAAATGAGTATAAGAGATTTGAAATTTAACAGTTGGATTTGGAATTATGTCCAAATCAAATTTGGAAAAGGTCATTGTAAGTGCAGTTTGATGACCGTTTATGGAAATCGACTAAAAGGGCCTTAATAAAATTATTAAAAATAGTAATAATTTGTGTAAAATCATAATAAATGATTTGGATGAAAAATTCCATGTTTGTAAAGATAAAAATGTATTTTTGTCAAAATGAACTAGTTATTAATTAGATTTGAAATCCAATAATTTTTAAATAAAATAAATTAGATTTGTGAACAGTTTTAATACAACCAGAAATTTCCAACGAACAAATTGGAATGGATTTGGAATGGAAATATTCCTCGGAATATTTCAATGTTGTATTTCGTGATTATATGGATATTGTTATGGAAATTTGGAAGATATATTTATATTGATATTTCCAATACGATATTTGTTGGTTTCAGAATTTGAAATTGAATACAAGCCGATATAATTTCTATTCGGAGCCTTGTATGTAATATCAAATGGGATTTTGGATTTGTCGTGAATGGTGTCTTCAGTAACACTATTCTTAATCCCAGTTGAGAAAAGAATAATTCTTTTAATTAAGATTTAGTGAAGTTTACCAATTAATTAACATTTAATTGGAATTGAAATGAAAGTTGATTTTGGATTTATTGTGAACTGTGTTTTAAATGACATTCGTTCTTTTACTCAAATTAACAGTGAAATGTGATTTGGAACTTATAAATCTTTTAATTAAGATTAATGGAAAATTTCCAAAGTAAAGTTTTCCGATTTAATATATTAAATTAGAATTCGATTTAGTAATAATCGAAGTGAGCTTCTGTGGAGGAAAACTGTTAATATATATGTAATTTAAAAAGGCTTTGTCGTTATTCCATTTATATTATTGGTTGAATACGGAAATTTATATCGATTATATATATTGATTTGTTTTCCGTGAAGATTCCAAAATTAATGGAATGTGATTTTGGGTTAATCGTGAACTGTGTTTTAAATGACATTGGTTCTTTAACCCAGTTAAAGACAGGATTTCATGTCTAACATTGTATTTCAAACTGTATTGGTGATCTCTGCTAAATATATATATATGTTTGTTGGCGAAGAATTTATTCTCTTGCATAACACCCTTCTCTAAGATGTACGAGCTTAGAGGTTATATATCGGCAGAAATCAATGGTACGGTGTAGATTGTCGATGCGACATGTTTGATTTCCCAAAGTCAAACAATCATTAATATTGATTTTTGGGAAGACTAAAACTAAGTGGAGTTTTAATGAATCTTTAATTAGATGAAATGTGAATGTAATAATTTAAATTTTCAAATTTGGGAAATGATCGCGAATGGAGTATCACCAGTTTTTCTCCAAGCGATAGTTATATCTTTAATTAGATTTGAACGTGAAATGGTAATTAAATTTACCAATAACACCGTGGTGTTATATATGGAGTATTGCCAGTTTAGCTCCATGGCATGAATAAGTTGGGATTGGGAAATAAAAACAAATGATTACTTCTGTAAGGTGCGCTAATCCCGACTAGTTTGGATTAGCCTTAATTTGGTTTGAATTGATATCCAAAAGGAAGATTAAAGAATAAATTTAAAGAATTTATCGTTGATAAAATTAATGTGAACCTTTCCCTAAAGATGTGAATATTTGAATAAAAGAATATTCAGAGTTGGAATGAGGTGTATGTTGTGTTTTTCTAGCACTTGATTATAAAATACGCAAATTATTCGGAAAGGCCAGGTTTATACCCATTCTGAATAATTGATTCGACGATAAGTCGACGATGAAGACGTTGGTTGAAGATAGGAGGTCTTCACATCGTTTGTATGATTACTGATGTCTTGATTGGGCTGTATACCCAAGACAAGGTAATAAGTGGTGATCGTCCGGACGTACTTGGAGATCGACCGGACATGCGAGGACCTCTCTCCCGTATTGGACATATGGGATGAGGAATAAGGTGCCTCCGGTTTCGTTCAGACCCAGAACGAACTAGTAAATGGATGTGTGTCTGACATTGGATTTTATTCTATGTTGATTGATCTCTATTAAATATATATCTATTTAGTGGTGGAGAATTTATTCTCTTGTTTAACACCCTTCTCTGAGACGTACGAGCTTAGATGTTATATATCGATAGACATCAGTTGCATGACGTGAATTGTCCGTGTGGCATGCTGAGATGCAAATGATCAAGGCTTCTATGGAAAAGCGGAGTCTTGTGGTTGATGATCAAAGCACGGTTTTAAATAGCATAGCATTGTGTATAGCGTTAATTCGCGGGCCTCATACCTCGGTATGAGTCAAAAATGGGAAAAGGTACAACAGAGAGTGCACGACGTTTCCTTCTAGCTATGGGTGGTGTCATGGTATGGAGCCCAAACATTTATTATATTTTTACCTAGGTGGATGATGGATAGCGAGGCGCCTCGGATATATCGATTACTACGAAGCCGATGGATAGGTCCTATAGGATCGGGGAACGTGTGTTTAGGAATTTCCAATCCACTAACGTAAGTGTAGACCGGCCCTGCATGATCCAAGGGTTCACTGTGGTGGAACATGAGGCATTTGCTAGAGTGTCTCGAAGTCGGCGAGGAGTACATCCCCTGCCTTGACTCATGACGGAAATCCAATTTGCAATACGTGACATTTCGGTTTTGATTGTAGAGCTTAGTATGGCGACATGATATATGGTACCCATGTTGTCTATGATTGATACATTTATGTTTGAAGTTTTTTTTATACACTATGCACTTATAATAGTATCAAATGATTTGTTTTAAACATACCAAGCATGTTTGGCTATTATATGGGAAAACTCTATCCTCTGGCTCGCGTTGCATTGTGTGATGGGACCTGAGTCTTATAATAGCTTCATTTTTCGAAAAGCATTGTGTTGTTTATAAACTGTTTTATGCACTGGTATTCTTGGGAGGAAACCTATTCCGTGTTATACGGCGTGGTCCCTTGATTTACTTTATTTTTAAAGTAAAGTTTTAAATAACTGTTTTAGTTCTCACACCAGTCCCATGACTGATCTGGAGTTTATTGTTTTAACCTAAACTTTGGGTGCCCCTATTTTCCGTACGGGCAGCTAGTAGTTTTGGTTTTGCAGATATTATATTCACAGGATCCTGCTTTACAGCAGGAGCTATATTCGGAAAGCTCTGTATCCGTGTATTTCTTTCAGTTGTGTTATGTATTATTTTCCGCTGCTATGTAATGTATTTTTAAATCTTTGATATTTGTCTAATGTATATTATCTATTCATACTCTGTTATATTCTTGCACTCTGATGTAAATTGTTGTAATAACAATGAAATGTTCTTCTATTTGTGTTCTGATTTGTCGTGTTCTCAACTCAATCCGGGCTTTCCCGTAAGGGCGTGTTTGGGTCGTCTCAGACGTGGTATCAGAGCTTTGGTTTACAGAGCTCGAGAAAAAGTTACATTAGAACCAAACGAAAGAATTCATAAGAGATTGGATTAGTAATATCCAATGAGAATGACTCGTTAGACATAGGATCAGTAGTATCCTAGAATGAGTTAGAAGAGTATTATTTAGTAAAAACAAATTTTGTTTTGAAAATTTAATCTAGTAATACATATTTGAGTATATTATTTTATTTTATTTTGGACAATCGAGTATATGAGATTTTGCTTATACGCGTCATGAACGCATATTCAAAGTCTCAAATGTACTGGATAGATATAGAATCACACTCTAGTAGCTCGGAGATGATTCTGATGATTGATATATCATCATCATAGTTTATATTTGGGTTTCGAAAGTGGGATATCTATATAGTTTCAATTGACTGGTGTGAGAACCAAAACTTAGAGTACATTGGCTGTAAATTGGCATCGAAAATGGATTTTTGAATATATATATATATATATATATATATATAAGTATATGTTTTGGAAGGCTAACCCACTAATTGATTGTTGATTGAGTTGTGTGATAATTAGTGTGACTAAATAAAAATATTGGACTAATAAAACCAATAAGAAAATGTAAGGCAAATTTAGCCAAATGGAATCAAATATTGAAGTGAAATGAGAATTGTTTGAAATTGCATACATGTACATATATATGTGTGAACAGGTCATAGCATGGAAGCTAAGAAGAGAAAAAAAATTGTATGCCCGACAAATAGGTACATGTTTATCGTATTTCTTGGGTTTTGATGATTTTATGAGCCGATTGGCTAGCCGCTTGGCTTTTTCCTTTTCTTTTGGAATGGTGAGAGTCCTGTGAGGCAAGTTGTGGTTTTAAAGGTCTCCCCGTAAAAAGGAGGATATGGCAAAAAAAATCGAAAATTTAGGGTGTTAGCCAAATTTTTGAAGAATTTGAAAATTCTTAGAAATTGAAAAGTTAAAGAATGAACGCTAGAATGAAAGTTGAGCTGGTTGATTAAACAACTTTCAGCTCCGTTCTTTTTCGAGGAAGAAAAGATTTTGAGTGGAGGAGATTGTAACGACCCGGGTTTTCAGAACCAATTTAAAATTTTCATTTTAGTTATTTTCATGGATTTTGAATATTTAAAATGATTTATTTTAAATAATAACGACTAAAAATTTATTTAAATCGAAGTTAGAATGTATAAATTTATTTTAATTATAAAACGAGCCTGAAATGACGCGGTAGTTCGAAAATTCGATTTTAAATTTCAAATGAATGTACAGAATTCAAAATAAATCTGATTTCAGTAAAACCAGAAATATTTGAATCTATTTAATTATATCTTTCTAATGAATGTGAAAAATCCAGATTTCATAACGACAATTAAAAGTTATGTCCAGTTTAAAATTCAGAATAGTCGCTATGGAATTTATATATATTTTACATTATATATAGCCCTTAAAAATAGCCATTTTGCAAACGACCTCCGTATTCGACGAAACCACTTTTGTTGGATCCGGAATGTCAAATTACTGCTAGATTCCAATTTTCATAATTTTTGAAATTAATATGTGAGCGTGGTGAATTAAAACGTGTTTGGCAATTTCAGTTTGAATTTAATCGACTAGAGATTGACCATTTTTCAAACGGTCTACAAATTCGACGAAACTAGTTTTTTTAGGACCGTATCGTTAAAAACATAGCTAGATTTATTTTTATGGAATTTTTGGACTCAGTATGTGGCTTCGGTAAATTAAAATGTACGTTGAAATCAATTTCGAACGTTTTTTTTTTTGAAAATGGGTAAACTACCTCGTTAAAAACCTATTCTAATATCCAGCGTGGATATTAGGTAGTAAAAAAGAGTGCGGTGCTTTATTGACATCACATCAATAAAATGTACAGAGAGAGTATAAATGGCAAGAAAACACCATTTCACCTTGCTGCCAAAACCCGGAAAAAAACATCAAACTTAAGACAAAGAATACATTGGTATACACCAGACTAGGACATGCGCACATAAAAAATAACTCAAGACAAAACAATTGTTAGCCACCATCATGTGAACTGGCATGTGTCCATCTTCTAACTGGAAACACATTAAACTCCCTAAAAAGCTTCACTTCCCCAAGCTCTTCGTCACTTCCCCAAGACTTGAAAAAAAAAACTCCAAACGACATTCCACAGATGGGGAAAAGATATGGAAGACAACTTAACCGCCATCTAGAAGGTCTATTCCCCATCGCTCCAAAACTTTCGTACTTTGAGTGCTCCAATTAGCTTTGAATCTCGATTTTTTCAAGAGGTACTTTATATCCATCTCTAGTAAATTCCACCTATGAAACTTATCCTTCGCTACTTTGTTATGAATTCTATCATTCCACTCATTCCAGATGTGGTAAACAATTGCTATAGCACTACAGTAAGCAACGTCCTGCTCTGGAGACTTGCAATTGAACTTCATGGTCAGGAAGTTGATCTCATCCTCCAGCAATAAAGCTATTGCAGTAGAAGGAGGAAGGCCAAGCTTTAGTCTACATCGCACCCATAAGTATGCCGAATATGGGGAAATGAAAAACAGGTGATCTCTTGATTCGTTCTCATTGTCACATAACACACAAATCAGGTCTGTTTCATATCCCCAACTCCTAATAATATCCCTAGTACTCAATCGGTTTAGAATTGCCTTGTACGTGCACAATGACATTTTAGGACTATTTATATAATGCCAAATAACTTTACTACATCCATACACCGTACTGTGGTTTCTGGAACCATCCCATGCAGGATAGAAGTTGAAACCATTCGAATTGTTATTCCAACCCCAAAAATCATGTTCATGACCCGTATGTATTGTGATAGAATTAATTTGCCCTGTCAGTAACTTGGTTACTGGAATTTTGTTAGGGTTTAATTTTCCATCTTGAAAAATGCTTTCTACTTTCAAATTTTCACCACCGTAAATGCTCAAATGGTCCCATCCAAGCAATTTGACTAAAATATCATTATTCAACCAAGGATCGAACCACAGTTTAGTATCTCGCCCATTCACAATACATCTGTTAATAAATTTCAGGCCTTTGTCTCGATGTCTAAGGATAGCTTTCCATGTACAGGAGCTATTAATATAAATGTCCATGACCTGAAAATGATTATCCGAACATTACATATTCATCATCCACCTTTTCCATAAGTTGTTACCTTGACCAGACGCCACAACAATTTATTCGTTGATGTTGTTTTAATTTCTTTAAAGTTACGCAAACCAACCCCACCTCCTTCTTTGGGCATACAAAGAGTATCCCAAGCGATCTTGTGTTTCTTTCCACCCCAAATGAAATTACTGCATAGCCTGTTAATCTTTTCAATAGTCGTTGTAGGCAGCTGATATATAAGCATCCAATACATGACCATTGGCGTGATAACGGATCTAATTAATTCAATTTTTCCTGCCACGGATTATAGCCTACAATCCCAACTATCCATTTTCATTCTTATTTTATCAAACAACTATCCACAATTCGCATAGTGAAGATAATTATTAGACAGCAGGACACCTAAGTACTTAATGGGAATTCTACCCTCTTTCATGTTTAAAATAGCCAGTAAGCATGGTTTATTCCTGACAGCTTTGCTAAAGAAAACTTTAGACTTCATATTATTAATCTGTAACCCAGCCATCTCTTCCATCATAATAAGAATTTCCTTAATTGCTGCAATTCCTTTCACCTTAGATTTAGTAAAAAAAAACATTAAATCATCGACATAAATAAGGTGAGTAATTTTTGGATCTTGTTTGTAGATAGGCTGAACTACATCAGTTTGAACTGCTTTGAACATTTGAATCGATAAAAACTCCATAGCTACACAGAAAAGATAGGGGGAGAGCGGGTCCCCCTGTCTTAAACCCCTCGAACTTTGCAGAAAACCCTTTGGACTTCCCTGAACTATTATCGAAAACGTAGATGTAGAAATACATTTTTTATGATACATACAGTACAAGTGGGAAATCCCATCATATTCAACATGTGATAGATAAAATTCCTATTAATCATATCATATGTTTTTTTCAAGTCTATCTTTATGCAAATATTTCCACTACCCAGCCTGTTAAAGTGTCTGATTTTTTCATGCGCTAGTAGAACATTTTCAGCGATATGTCTATTTAGTAAGAACGCCGATTGATTTTCAGCAATAAGATGCATCAGATATGGTTTAATTCTATTGCATATCACCTTAGAAATTATTTTATATATCACATTACAAAACGAAATTGGTCTATAATCCGAGATGCCTTTCGGGTTTTCCACCTTCGGTATGAGCGTAATAAACTTGTGATTAATATCTTTAGCTATTTTTCCAGTGGTGAAAACTTCTTAAATAATTTCTAACATGCTGACTTTCAAAATGTCCCGGTGCAGCTTGAAGAATTTCGCAGTAAACCCGTCTGGGCCAGGGCTTTTATCGTCTGAAATAGAAAAGGTAGCTTTATGAACCTCTTCTAAACCGATATCTACAAACAGGTAATTTTTTCCCCTTTCATTGATCACATACATGCAATTTATGATTGGGAATTCTTCTCTCATCGGTATATCCGGGTTGTAGATGTTAGTAAAATAAGCGATCGCTTCTCTTTTAATTCTTTCCGCATCATTCACCAATTCTCCATTGCTCATAATAATATTGCTCCAATTATTAACATAATTCCTCATGGACATCTTGGCATGGAAAAATTTCGTACAAGAGTCACCTTCCGTTGGCCAATTAATTTTTTTCCTTTTGTCTATTGTTTTGAAATTCGATATTACTATGGACTTTCCACCGATCATATGCCATTTTAAGCTTCTTAAAAATAGACAAGTTCGTCGCATCTCTATCAATTTCTTGTAGTAAATAAATATATTCCTCTTCCATATGTTTCAGAACATTTTTATCTTTCCAGCTGGTGCAATTCCACCATTTTAGATGTTGCTTGCATATTCGCAGGAATTATTGAAATATGTAAATCTTAGATCCAAAATATTTGTTGAGTACATATAGTCAATAACATGGTTTATGGTGTCCATATACCCCTCTTTTGTATGCCGGGTATTTACATACCTGAAAGGGATATTCCTTCTAACCTCATTACCTTTTTTAAAATTGACGCAAATGGGAATATGATCACTTATGGGATTAGCAACACCAAAAGCCTTAATATCATGAAATTTATCCAATAACTAATGATTACATAATAACTTATCAATTTTAGAGGCCATACCCTTTTTTCTCCAAGTGTATTTAAACCCCGCAATTGGTAAGTTTATCAGCCCTCGGAGGCAATGTAGTCAAGAAGTCTGCTCAGATATCTAAAAGGAACCGTCGATCCCCCATTTTTTTCATTTAAATAAATAACATTATTGGAATCTCCAATAACCATCCATGGCTCATTAATCATTTTAGACTAGGAGGCGATGGATTTCCACAACAGTTCTCTATCCAGCAAAAAATTACTTGCATACACAAAGGTGACTCTACAAATCATCCCTTCCACATTAGCTATCTGAATAGATATATGTTGTTGTGAAACAGATTCTTTAGTAACTTTCCACACATTAGTGTCCCACAATATAAGAATTCTACCCTTGCACCTGCATTCGTTATTGTCTATATAAGTCCAGTTACTTTGCATTCTGCTCAATAACTTTGTAATCATATTGTTACTCAATTTATTTTCCAACAAGCCAACCAAGGATGGCCTGTACGTAGTAAGGAATTTGAAAATTTCAAACTGCTTAGTTGGAGAATTCAAACCCCTTACGTTCCACGCAATGATATTCATTTGATTTTGCTCTGGCTCCTTGTCGTAACTTTAGGAGGAGAAAAATATGATTGTTTAGTTGTGTACTTCTGTTTGTTATTTCTAGTTGCTGCATCAACCTCATCTAGGAAATTTTTGTTTTTTTTACATGATCTGAAACATCTAATTCTTTTACAGGTTCGTCCGTTTCATGTGGATCTATCTCTAAACTTGTAATATTTTTGATGATGTTCTCTTCCTCAGAATTCACCTCCGCCTCATCCGCATCGTCAGCCAAGCCATTGGCTCCACCTTCTTCTGCAGTTGCGTCTTCAAGTTTTCCCTCATATGTGATCTTCAATGGTGAAATGTTTGTGTCTTCATCCATCATGTTGATGTCACTAGTGGCCTTACTACGTATAGTAACATACTTAGAATTTATAAGATTCTCAAGCTATGTATTCTTCATCGTAAGAGCATTAAATATGTTGTGTGTCAATGGGTTGAAAATCCCCCCATAACCCACTTGTAATATATTATTCTGCGAGACGTATCCCCCCTTGTAATGAGTTATTTACTAGGTCATTTCCATTATTATATGCAATACTGCTAATTTTGAACGTTATATTAATTTATATTTTAATTTTGATGAAAATTTATCGAAACAGTCGAATTGGATTATGAGGCATATACCATTGTGTCCGAAATGGGGGTGATCAGCAAGAGGCGACAATCGGTGGGTTCGATTTGGAGTTCGAATAAAAAAGTTACTTTTTGAAATTAAATTAAAATAAATATATAAATATATACTCTCACCCCCCTCTTCTCTCTCAGACATCGTTCGAAGAAAATAAAAATAAATACCCAACCCTAGCCCGCGCCGCCAGCCACCGCGACTCCCCTCCCCACCGCCGCGCACCTAGCCAGCGCCCCCCCCCCCCCCCTCCGACGCTGCACACCTCCTCCTCCCTCCCCTTAGCTCCTCCTCTCTCCATTCTTCAACTCTGAACCCAAAAATCCCCAAACCGCATAAAACCGTCGCCGTTAGCAATGTGCGCCCCCACAGCTGCCTACGCCACCTCCTGCCACCACCACCAAGCCCCGCCGCCCCCTCAGCCACCACTTACTGCCAGTAAGTCTTTATTTTTATTTATTTTAAATAACTAGTTTAATTTAATAAAAAAACGTTGATTTTAAAATCACTTTTTATAGGAGTAACATTGTGTTTAGATTTCAGATTTTTAAAAATAACTATGGCATTGTTTTAAAAATAAAAATAGGATTTTTATATAACTAGCATTGAAATAGAAATAGGGTTTTTATATATACAACTTCAAATTAAAATTTTGATTTTATTATATGAATAGCGATGTAAAATTTTGATTTTTATTATATGAATAGCGATGTAAAAGTTTGATTTTTATTATATGAATAGCGATGTAAAAATTTGATTTTTATTATATGAATAGCGATATAAAAATATGATTTTTATTTTATGAATAACGATATAAAAATATGATTTTTATATATATGGTAGCGATATAAAATTATAATTTTTATATATATAGTAGGGAAATAAAAAAAAATGATATTTAGCTGTATAAAAATATGATGTATATATATCATTTTAGAATAGAAATTTGATTTTTATATATATATAATAGCATTAAAATTTTTGATTTATATATAGTAGCATTATGAGAATGTGATTTTTAATTATATACAGCGATGTTAAGAATGTGGTTTTTACTTATATATAGCAAGATAAAAATGTGATTTTTATGTATATATATAGCGTTTTTAAAAATATGATTTTTAATATAAATCTCGTGAAACAAATTGCATTGGAATCACGGTGAAGTACACTACGCACTGAAAGCAAATCCAAATCCAAACCGTTCAATTAAAGAATGACGGAGTGGAAACCAAAGGTGAGAACTCCTTCTCACTCTATTTAATTTACAATTAAAAATATACTAGGATGCAGACGGGGCTTAGAAGCCCCCGACACTATTTATTGTACAAACCATGTTGTTTGATTCGAATTATATGGAGTTCAACACTCGAATTCGCACAATCACATAAATTGAAAGCGATGTATGGATATTACTGACACACGCATTCCATACTCCACGAATAGCCACTTATGGCATCGTAAATCGCATTGGGGTAGTTGAGTATTTATTTATTTGGATGTTTTGCGTGATTTGATTATGGTTGTGAAAATTGATTTATTTGTTTAGATTTGCTTTGGATGTGAATTGGATTGAAATTGGTTTGTGTATGGCGCGAGCCAGTATTAAGCGAGGGATAAGGCTAGACCTTATCCTGGTTCTAGTATCGTATCGTTATGCTGCCGAAATTTTCTAAAAAGTGTTAGAAAAATTTAGTTAGTTGAAAATATTGTTTTTAGCTTATAACTGCGATAAATAAAATAATTATTTGGTAGTTAAAATAAGTTTACACATCCATTTACAAGTCGGATGACTTGTTTATGTCACCTATTTTTGTGATATCGATTAGGTTGATAATTTTACACATCGCCCAACTACACAAATAATATTCAATATTTGTTGGTTGAAACCCCACATGGGTATTGGGATGATATTAGGCGTACACTAATCCCAATTGTTTAGTTGTATGTCAATCGATTGGTTGAAAGACTGTTGTCAGCGTTAATTATTTATATTTGATGCTTATGCAGTTGAGTAGTGCACTCTGGATGATGGTTGACTGTGTATAATTATTACTGTGTACATGTGTGGACGAAATCCATACAAATAACATTATATGGTAATTGACTATGTCTGATTCCAATTCAAAAATAACGAATATTTTAAAATAATATTCTGTAAAGGATTAAAATGTGAAGCCATGTTGATTAGATTTGCGACATCTTGATACAAACAATATTTGTATCGATTTTATTCAATTTTATAATGAATATCGAAAAGGAAATTATTTCAAAATATGATATTTGAAAATATTATCATTTAAATATTATAATGATAAGGAGTATTCAATTTTGATTTCAAATTGAAAATGAAGTTAGAATCGTTTTAAAACGAATTTGTAAACGATTTATAAAAATACGTTTTAAATGGAAATTGAGGAAATATATATAATATATATTATATATATTTAATGGCCTAAATAGAATGCGCCGCACCGCGACCGTTCGCGAATTTCGACCATTGACTTCGAATTGACATTACGGGAGATCCGACCGTCGGATTCTCCTAAAACCCAAAACCGTTGGGTTCGTATCGAAAAGAGCTTTACAGTGAATATAAGAGATTTGAAATCTAACGGTTAGATTTGGAATTATGTCCAACTCAAATTTGGAAAAGGTCGCTGTAAGTGCAGTTCGATGACCGTTTATGGAAATCGACTGAAAGGGCCTTAATAAAATTATTAAAAATAGTAATAATTTGTGTAAAATCGTAATAAATGATTTGGAAAGAATTTGGATGAAAAATTCCATGTTTGTAAAGATAAAAATATATTTTTGTCAAAATGAACTAATTATTAACTATATTTGAAATCCAATAATTTTTAAATAAAATAAATTGGATTTGTGAATGATTTTAATACAACCAAAAATTTCCAACGAACAAATTGGAATGGATTTGGAATGTAAATAATCCTCGGAATATTTCGATATTGGATTCCGTGATTATACGGATATTGTTATGGAAATTTGGAATATATACTTATATCGATATTTCCAATACGATATTTGTTGGTTTCAGAATTTGGTATTGAATACAAGCCGGTATAATTTCTATTCAGAGCCTTGTATTTAATATCAAATAGGATTTTGGGTTTGTCGTGAATGGTGTCTTTAGTAACACTGTTCTTAAACCCAGTTGAGAAAAGAATAAATCTTTTAATTAAGATTTAATGAAGTTTACCAATTAATTAACATTTAATTGGAAATGAAATGAAAGTTGATTTTGGGTTTATTGTGAACTGTGTTTTAAATGACATTCGTTTTTTAACTCAAATTAATAGTGAACTATGATTTGGAACTTATAAATCTTTTAATTAAGATTAATGGAAATTTTCCAAAGTAAAGTTTTCTAATTTAATATATGAAATTGGAATTGAATGGAATTCGATTAAGTAATAATTGAAGTGAGCTTCTGTGGAGGAAGACTGTTAATATATATGTAATTTAAAAGGCTTTGTCGTTATTCCATTTATATTATTAGTTGGATATGGAAATTTATATCGATTATATATATTGACCTATTTTCCGTGAAGATTCCAAAATTAATGGAATGTGATTTTGGGTTTATCGTGAACTGTGTTTTAAATGACATTAGTTCTTTAACCTAGTTAAAGACAGGATTTCATATCTAACATTGTATTTCGAACTGTATTGGTGATCTCTGCTAAATACATATCTATTTGGTGGTGGAGAATTCATTCTCTTACTTAACACCTTCTCTAAGACGTATGAGCTTAGAGGTTATATATCGGCAGAAATCAATGGTACGGTGTAGATTGTCGATGCGACATGTTTGATTTCCCAAAGTTAAATAATCATTAATATTGATTTTTGGGAAGATTAAAACTAAGTGGAGTTTTAATGAATCTTCAATTAGATGAAAATGAAAATGTGATAATTTAAATTATCAACTTTGGAAATGATCGAGAATGGAGTATCATCAGTAGTTTTGCTCCAAGCGATTGTTAAATCTATAATTAGACTTGAATGTGAAATGGTAATTAAATTTACCGATAACACCATGGTGTTAGATATGGAGTATTACCAGTTTTGCTCCGTAGGATGAATAGGTTGGGATTGGGAAATAAAAAAATGATTACTTCTGTAAGGTGCGCTAATCCCGACTAGTTTGGATAAGCCTTAATTTGGTTTGAATTGATGTCCAAAAGGAAGATTAAAGAATAAATTTAAAGAATTTATCTTTGATAAAATTAATGGGAACCTTTCCCTAAAGATGTGAATATTTGAATAAAAGAATATTCAGAGTTGGAATGAGGCGTATGTTGTGTTTTTTTAGCACTTGATTATAAAATATGCAACTTATTCGGAAAGGCCGGGTTTATACCCATTCTGAATAATTGATTCGACGATAAGTCGACGATGAAGACGGTGGTTGAAGACCAGAGGTCTTCACATCGTTTGGATGATTACTGATGTCTTGATTGGGCTGTACACCCAAGACAAGGTAATAACTGATGATCGTCCAGACGTACTTGGAGATCGACCGGACATGCGAGGACCTCTCTCCCGTATTGGACATATGGGACGAGGAATAAGATGCCTCTGGTTTCGTTCAGACCCAGAACAAACTAGTAAATGGATGTGTGTCTGACATTGGATTTTATTCTGTGTTGATTGATCTCTATTAAATATATATCTGTTTGATGGCGGAGAATTTATTCTCTTGCTTAACACCCTTCTCTGAGACGTACGAGCTTAGAGGTTATATATCGATAGACATTAGTTGTATGGCGTGAATTGTCAGTGTGGCATGCTGAGATGCAAATGATCAAGGCTTCCGTTGAAAAGCAGAGTCTTGTGGTTGATGATCAAAGCATGGCTTTAAATAGCATAGCTTTGTGTATAGCGTTAATTCGCGGGCCTCACACCTCGGTATGAGTCAAAAATGGGATAAGGGACAGTGGGGAGTGCACGACGTTTCCTTCTAGCTATGGGTGGTGTCATGGTATGGAGCCAAGACATTTATTATATTTTTACCTATGTGGATGATGGATAGCGAGGCGCCTCAGATATATCGATTACTACGAAGTCGATGGATAGGTCATATAGGACTGGGAAACATGTGTTCAGGAATTGCCAATCCACTAATGTAAGTGTGGACCGGCCCTGCATGATCCAAGGGTTCACTGCGGGGAACCCTGAGGCATTTGCTAGATTGTCTCGAAGCCGACGAGGAGTGCATCCCTTGCCTCGACTCATGACGGGAATCCAATTTCCAATACATGGCATTTCAGTTTTGATTGTAGAGCCTAGTATGGCAACATGATATATGGTACCTATGCCGTCTATGATTGATACATTTATATTTGAAGTTGTTTTATACGCTATGCACTTATAATAGTATCAAATGATTTGTTTTAAACGTACCAAGCATGTTTGGCTATTATAAGGAAAAACTCTATCCTCCGACTTGCGTTTCATTGTGTGATGGGACCTAAGTCCTATAATAGCTTCATTTTTCGAAAAGCATTGTGTTGTTTATAAACTGTTTTATGCACTGGTATTCTTGGGAGGAAACCTATTCCGTGTTATACGGCATGGTCCCTTGATTTACTTTATTTTTAAAGTAAAATTTTAAATAACTATTTTAGTTCTCACATCAGTTCCATGACTGACCTGGAGTTTATTGTTTTAACCTAAATTATGGGTTCTCCTATTTTCCACACTGGCAGCTAGTAGTTTTGGTTTTGCAGATATTATATTCACAGGATCCTGGTTTACAGCTGGAGCTATATTCGGAAAGCTCTGTATCCGTGTATTTCTTTCAGTTGTGTTATGTATTATTTTTCCACTGCTATGTAATGTATTTTTAAATCTCTGATATTTTTCTGATGTATATTATCTATTCATATTTTGTTATATTCTTGCACTCTGATGTTTATAATAATGAAATGTTCTTCTATTTGTGTTCTGATCTGTCGTATTCTCAACTCAATCTGGGCTTTCCCATAAGGGCGAGTTTGGTTCGTTTCATCTTTTGCCTATCTTGGGAGGATTTCATTGCCGAATGAGTTTAATTTTTTCTGAAGTTTCCCTAACCGTATCTAGTCTGAGTATCAAGTTCTCACCTGCCTCCCACCAACATAAAGGAGCATTGCATGACCACCCATATAACGCTTCGTATGGAGCCATACCACTGCTTGACTTATAACCATTATTGTATGTGAATTCAACCAAATGCAAATGATCATCCCATGAACCTCCAAAATTGAGGACACACACTCTTAAGAGATCTTCCAATATGCAATTCACCCTTTCTGACTGACCATCAGTTTGAGGATGACAAGCGATACTGAGATGTAACTCAGATCCCAAACCTTCTTGTAAGATCTTCCAGAACCCACTAGTAAACAATGGATCTCGGTCACTTACAATGCCTTTTGGCACTCCATGGAATCGCACAATCCATTTCACATACAACTATGCTAGCTTGGCTACCATCCTATTTGGCTTGATGGGTATAAACTGGAACTATTGGTCAACCTGTCCACCATTACCCAAATGCTATCATACCCCACCCTAGTCCTTGGCAAACCATCAGTGAAATCCATTGAAAGTTGCTCCCATTTCCACTTCGGAACCTCCAACGGTTGCAACAAGCCAATAGGCTTCTTTTGCTTAGCCTTAACCAATTGACAATTCATGCACTTGGAGATGAATTTCCCAGCGTCCTTCTTCATGCCTTCCCAGTAGTACTTTCATCTCATGTCTCTGTACATCTTTTTACCACTGGAATGTATGGTTAATTTTGAGTGATGACACTCTTTAAGTACTTCATTCCTCGATCCATCGACGTTGGGTACAACTAACCTTCCACATTTCCGAAGCCAACCCTTGCTGTCAAGTTCGTACATGTTCTTAACCTCATCATCCACACCATATTCCACTTTGGTAATGGTCTCCAACAATCTAGGAACGCTCCGACCAAAGTTGGTCTAATTGTTAGGCTAGCCAACATCTCTGGCTCCAATTCACATATAGGTCTGAAGTCACGACCAACAATAAACTACAACTGCTTCCATTCTAGAAAAATTGTCCGCAAACTGACAAATCTCCTACTTAATGCATCGGCAACCATATTATCCTTTCCTTGGTGTATACGGTATTGAAGTTATAGGAAGCCAAGAATTCCAATCATCGCCGTTGATAGAGAATTAAATCACTTAGAGAGAAAAGATACTTCAATGACTTGTGGCCAGTAAATAGTTCAAACCTTTCTCCCGACAGATAATGTCTCCACATCTTCAATGCAAACACAATCGCAGCTAATTCTAAATCATATGTGCGGTACCTCTTTTCATGTGGTTTTAGATGCCGACTAGCACAAGCGACAACTTTACCTCCTTACATCAACACCGCACCCAATCCGGTACTACAAGAACCTATGTATACTGTAACACCACATAATTTTAAATAGTAAAATTAACAAAATTAAGAACACTTAATTTTTAAGAGGAGAATTAAGGGAAATGGGTTACTCCATTGCGTTCGTCTCGGAATTAAGCTTGGAATAGAGTCCAAGTTTTCGAAAATCGGACTCCGTATGAGGAAGTTATGGCCCTCAGAAGTTTCAGAAATTTAAATAAATTAAAACAGCTCGAATTAAAAATTCAAAATTCAAATTGAAAACACAGAAGCGGGCTGGGCGGGAAATTTCCCGCCCCAGGCCAGATCGACCTCCCCTATACAGGTCGACCTGGGGGTCGACCTACCCCCTCGGACAGATCTGAAAGATGACGACTTCTGACTTGTGGCTGGGTCACTAGGGCTTAGGTGGCGGGTCTGAATGGTTCTGATTGCTCCTATGATAATCTAACAACTTATATTGATCTAAACTTCTATATAAGCACGCATAGACTCAAGCTCTAAACCTAAACTAAATTATTCTCTTGGCCTTCATGCTGCTACTGGAATAATTCTCCTTCTTCTTAAAGCTTAGGAATTGCAACTTCTTCTTAAAGCTTAGGAATTGCAAGTCAAGATTCTAATTCAAACGACAAACGACGAACGAATTATTCTCTTCTCTAATCCGTTTTGTGAGTACAATTTCTTTCACAAAATAATTAATAAACTAATTATGATGAGTTATAAATTGGATTATGATAACATGCATGTTGAATCATGTAACGTTGCTTAATTTTATTATCATCTGTTTGTGAACATATGACAGTTTGGTTAACTTATGTTAGTAGATCTATTTCATATGTCCAGTCACATATGTTTAGCTTGATTCATGTTATGACATCAGTTTGTATGCAAGTTGGGATGTAAATTATATGCTAGTTTGGATGTGAATCATAAGCAAGTCTGTATGCGAATTATACACAAGTTTATATGTGAATCAAGTATGTATATATGCTAGTTTATGTGTAAAACATGTGGTATTAGTATACATGTTTAGATTCATATGCAAGTTTGTAGGAATATATATGCAAGTTTAGGTGAAAAGTATATTCACATATGCAAGTTTAGGTGAAAATCATATTCACATATGCAAGTTTAGGTGAAAACCTTATTCATATATGCAAGTTTCACAGTTTCATGTTTAGATCTATATCTAGATCCATGGCAGTACATAGCTTATGCAAATTTATGTTCTATATGTCCATTGCCTCTGCAAGTTATTGGCTATGCAAACTTATGTTGTAATTCTTATTTGCAAGTTAGATCTATTTTATGTGTTATGCAAGTTGTGATGTTTCTTTTCTTTTTTTTATGAGTTAGACTATTTGCGAGACTAACGTATTTCTTATTAAACGTACGAACAACGTAGGCACAATGGAAAATATGAAATATACATATTGTGAATTGGCATAAAATGGCTTTAAAGGCATATAATTAATTTGAGACATTAATTGGTATAATTTATATACCTGAAACTATGGACATAATTTAGGTAACAATTATGGACATAAATTAATTTGGAAATTATTGACAATTTGAATAGGGATAATTAATTCATATTAGGGTAAAATAATTATATGCAATAATACACGCCTAAGACACGAGGTTAGACTTGTTTGTGGTATAAGACTGCCCGGACCCGCCCGGCAAATCCAGCAACCACAAACGGTAGTCTAATGTGAGAGGTCGAAGGCATAAATTTAATGCGTAACAATTGTAAAGACACGAGGTTAGGCTCGTTTGCGGTATAAGACTGCCCGGACCCACCCGGCAAATCCCGCAAACGGTAGTCTAATATGGGAGGTCTTTACAAGGTTACGGTTATAATGAATTAAGTAACACCTAACCAAGATAAGCATGTGGTGGGACATGGGGGTTAAGTGGGTGACATGGGTCACATGTGAAATACGATTAGAAACACTTAACCAAGTTGAAAACATGTAAGAAGATAGGAATAAGAAGGGGTTAAGTGGGAAATCTTAGTGGGGACCAAGCATAGGTGGAAAGCTTATGTCAAGTATGGGGGCCCTTTTCAAACCAGTAACCCATTAAATATCTTTGTGAGATCGAGTTAGATCGAGGACGGGACACACTTACTGGATTTGATTATAAGAGGTCAAAGCGGATTAGCGGTGGCAACGCAAGTCCAACGGGTCATGTGCGTGCGTGGGCCCGGGCTGGTAGGTAAGACGTTGTTGCATCGTGTAGATATAAGCCGTGCATCTTTAGTGGTATCGGGTTGCCACTTTGGGGAGTGATACACCCCACTGTGGGACCAGCACGGGCATCTACGAGTTAAGGAGCCGATCACATGGGGGTAGTGGGTACAACTAGTGGAGATAGGGGCAAGCGGCACCTATGAAGACAACTAGGGGTACACAAAACTACCATTATGATTATTATGTTCTGTAGGCGGGATTAACTTTTAGGGTGACTAGTAATGGTGCAATATAGTAATTATCCTATAGTGATTAGGAGCGCTATTAACGCCAGCATAATCCTTTTGTTTGTTTTGTCTTGCCCACTTGTTTCACAGTCATTCCTTGTTTTACAAGTTTATGCCTTATCCTATTTACTTTAATAATTATATTGTTGAAGTTATTGGACTTGCCAGACTTTATGTCTGACCCCCTTTGTTTTTGCCACTTTTCCTCCTTCCCCCCCTAGGTTCTCAGGGTGGGACTAGTGCTAGTGGACCTTGATTTGGACCTCTTTCTCTCTTTTGGAAGTGCTTGGATTGCTGAAAGTAAAGTTCAGCTCATCTCTTTTATGGCTACTTATGATGGGGTTATGCTTTTTTACTTTATGCACTCAGAAAACAATTTGTCAAGATGGATATTAAGTGTACTTGGTTTTATTGTTGGTTTTTGATGTTGTTTTCACCAAACTATTTCTCCACTGCAATAAAAATTGTTTAAAAATTTTCATGTACCAATATATGTATCTGTCTTGTTATATTCTGTTCTATACACCAATAATACTCCATGAAAGTTAATGCATTCCCTTTGAGAGTGACATTAATGGATGTGGGGTGTTACACGTGGTATCAGACCTGAAGGTTACTAGAACAGATAAGAGATTTTGAAAACATAACCCCCAAGAGCCATATGTCTTTCCTTAGATTCTCTGTTTTGAATCTCTTCCTTTTTATTTTTCAGCATGTTTGGGGAACCCGAGATACCCGATGGCATACCGATACCAGGCTGGTTCAGAAGGTATCTGGAGGCTAGGGCCACTGCCGCAGGCCCAGCAAATGTTCCTCCTTCCCCAGCTGCAGTCGCTCCTCCTCCTCCCCCTCCCCGCGTTGATACTTTTTCGAAGATATACAAGGACTTTCGGGTAATGGGAGGGAAACCTTTTCACGGGTCAGAGACGTTTGTTCAAGCTCGAAATTGGCTTAAGGAGGTTAAAGATTTGTTTGGCATCTTCGAGATAGAATGTAAGGACCCGTAACTTCCCCGGTAAGGAAAGCCCGGATTGCCTTGAGAACACGACATAATAGAACGCAGACAGAAGAACATTTCATTGTATATTACAACAATTCCATCAGAATATACAGAGTATGAATAAATATACATTCGATAAATATCAGAGATTACAATAAATTACATAGCAGCGGAAAAACAATACAAAACACAACTGAAAGTAATACACGGATACAGAGCTTTCTGAGCATCGTTCCAGCTGTAAATCAGGATCTTGTGAATATAAATATGCGAAACCAAAACTACTAGCTGTCCATGTCGAAAATAAGGGCACCCAGAGTTTAGGTTAAAACAATAAACTCCAGGTCAGTCATGTGACTGGTGTGAGAACTAAAACAGTTATTAATCTTTATTTTAAAGTTTGGTAAATCAAGGGACCACGCCGTATAACATGGAACGAGTTTCCTCCTAAGAATACCAGTGCATAAAACAAACAGCGCAATGCTGAATAAAGAAAAATGAAGCTATTATAAGACCCAGGTCCCATCACACAATGCAACGCAAGCCGGAGGATAGGGTTTTTACCTTATAATAGCCAAAGCATGTTTGATACGTTTAAAACAAATCATTTGATACTATTATAAATGTATAGTGTCGAAACAATTTCAATCATAAATATCAATCATAGGCGGCATGGGTACCATCTATCATGTCGCCATTCTAGGCTCGACAAATAAAACCGCAAGTCAGGTATTGGAAATTGGATTTCCGTCATGAGTCGAGGCAAGGGGCAAGCTCCTCTCCGTTCGAGACACTCTAGCAAATGTCTCAGGACCCCACTATGATCCTTAGAATCGGTTGGGCCGGTCCTCACCTAACTTTGGAGGATTGGAAATTCCTGAACACACGTTTCCCGGTCCTAACAGACCTATATCTGAGGCGCCTCGCATTCCAACATCCACATAGGTAAAAAAGTATATAAATGTCAGGGCTGGTAGGTCACTGACATCACCCATAGCTAGAAAGAAACGTTGTGTTCTCCCAACGGTCTGTATCCCCTTTTTGACTCATACCGAGGTGTGAGGTTCGTGAATTCACGCTATACACAAAGATATGCCACACAGGTCGTGCTTTGATCATCAACCACAAGACTTTGCTTTTCAACAGAAGCCTTGATCAATTTCCACTTACGCATGCCACACTGGCAATTCACTCCATGCGACTGATGTCCATCGATATGCAACCTCTGAGCTCGTACGTCTCAGAGAAGGGCGTTAAGCAAGAGAATAAATTCTCCGCCGCCAAACAGATGTATATTTAATAAAGATTAATCAACACAGAATAAAATCCAATGTCAGACACACAATCCATTTACAAGTTCGTTCTGGGTCTGAACGAAACCGGAGGCACTTTCCTCGCATATCCATCAATCTCCAAGTACGTCTGGACGATCACCAACTGATTCCCTCATCTTGAGTGTACAGCCCAAATCAAGATCACCAGTAATCACCCAAATGATGTGAAGACTTCCGGTCTTCAACCACCGTCTTCATCTTCGACTTATCGCCGAATCGGTTATTCAGAATGGGTATAAACCCGGCCTTTCTGAATAACCCACGTATATAATAAACAAATGTTACAAAAACACAACAAACGCCTCATTCCAATTCAGAATATTCTTTTATTCACAAAATCACATTCTTAGGGAAAGGTTCCCATTAATTTTATCAAAGATAAATTCTTCTAAATTTATTCTTTAATCTTCCTTTGGATATCATTTCAAACCATATTATGGTTTTCCAAACTAGTCAGGATTAGCGAACCACACCGAAGTAATTATTTATTTTATTTCTCAATCCCAACCTATTCATCCCATGGAACAAAACTGGTAATACTCCATATCTAACACCACAGTGTTATCGATAAATATTAATTACCATTTCACGTTCAAATCTAATTAAAGATTTAACTATCGCTTTGGAGCAAAACTGGTAATACTCCATTCTCGATCATTTTAATCTAATTAGAGATTCATTAAAACTTCACTTAGTTTTAATTTTCCCAAAAATCAATATCATGTCTTTAACTGGGTTAAAGAATCAATGTCATCTAAAACACGACACAAGATAAGCCCAAAATCACATTCAAATTCAATTCCAATTAAATATTATTTAATTGGTACACTTCATTAAATCTAAATAGAAAGATTTAATCTTTTTCTCTACTGGGTTTTAATGACAGTGTTAATGAAGACACCATTCACGATAAACCCAAATCACGTTTGATATTAAATACAAGGCTCTGAATAGAAAATATATCGGCTTATATTCAATATCAAATTGTGACGGCCCGCCCCGCACCAGCCTGCATTTCCTCCGAAAGTGCGCTGTACACATGCCCGACTAGCACAGGACGGACGTCAAGAGAAAGGAAAGAAGAGAATGAACTAATCAAGGAACCTGTAGAATGTCTCACAGCGCATGGGATAAAATATAATAATAACATACTTGACATAAAACAGGTGAGACAGTGCATAAGCTGATAACAAAATCAACATCAATCATCAGAGCAGCGGAAATTCAAATACAGCTCATTACAACTTTCCAAATTTACTGTCTCCAAACAAAAGGAAGCTAAAGTAGAAGATACACCACCAATGCCCAAGCAGTGATCTTCAACAATACAGGGAGAATATTATGTATATATTTTACGTGGAAGCCTCCTGCTCGTCTCCGGATCATCTACCCGCGCATCACCAGCTAACCTGTCTCTAGTCTGCTCGTGTGAGCACCCAGAGTAATAAGAGGAGACATAAAACTCTGGGTCAGACATAAAGCCTGGTATGAGCGATAAGCATCTAAACAGAACAATAACAGGTATACTAAACCATACCTGAGCCTGGACCTGCAACCAAAGAGTTAGTACCTCATACCGTACGATGCTCTAAGGTGCCATAATAAATAGTGTAAGAATACGGGGGTGGGGTGTGCATGTCACAATGATAGCAACCAAATCATCCATAGCCACCATCCTCACATCTCTCACTCAGTGCGTAAAGCATACGATATCTACCACTTTGGAACACTAGACAAACTGAGGTAACGACGAATCCCGACTTGTAGAAACCCTGCTGTGACCAAGCCAAACATTTGGAGTCATGACCAAACATTTCAATGACCCACTTCATTGGTCGTAGCCCTTGGTTCTACCTATGCCATAATGACCCTGAATCCGCCTTCGTACCTCCTACCATAGTGGTCCAAAGCTATAGACGTCGATAACTCCTTGGCACACGTCCCGCAGCAAAACCCAACCATGAAGCGAACTCATTGATTCCCATCTGAATCTTGAGCTCTAACTTCTCATTTGGGCTTCCTTTGCATCTCGGGTTATAGTCTTCACTTCCGGATCGGTCTTCATTCAGTTTGTAGCTTCCTGGTTCGGTTCGCAGTCACCAGCTCGTAGCCATCAACCTCGGATCGGTTCGGATCATCCTTCACGCTCAGGTCGGATCGTGGAAGCCTTCCTCAGGTCGGGTCGGTTCAAGTTCCCTATCTCCATCGGATCGTGATCCTCAGATCGTGGCGGCTCCCTCCAGTGCATAACTCCGGTTCGGGTCGTCTCGTGGTGCTCGGTTCGGTTCGAAAGTGACTACACGGGTCGGGTCGGAGTCTCCAAGTCGCATCGCCATCACTGGTTCGGGTCGCACTTTCTGGTCACGAGAGATTCGGATCGTGCAAGCGGGTCGGATCGTGGTGTGGTGCTACGATTCCATCGTCTCGTGGAGGGGGTTCGGGTAGTATAGCCTCCATCGATTCGTGCTCACCATCTTTCAGCGGATCGGGTCGGAGTCCTTACATCGGTTCGGTTCGGGTCTCCCTTATCCGATCCGATCCGGTTAGGTACCCTGCAGTTTTCTGCAACTTTCCAGCAACTGTTTATACGCCTCTCGACGACGTTTTCGACCAATCTAACTATTGGAATCAATCACAAAGCATACCAAAGAGTCATAGCAACATATAACAGCAACCACAAGCAACAAACAACAATTTAAATGAATCAAAATGGGTCAAAAGTGGCCAAAACCTCACATTTTCCTATAATCCCTCTTAATCATGTTTAAGCATACGATTAGCAAAACACATCGAAATTAACCCAAATTTCTAACAGAGCCTTAAAACATTATTTTAGAATTTTAAGGATTTTTCCAGAATTTATTTACGTATAAATTCGCTAATCTTCACTAATCACCCTTAATTAACTGTAATTAGTGTCAAAACGATGTTATCACTCACCTTTGCCACAACTAGAACCCCAAAACTGAAATATTCTCTGATTTGGCGCTGTTCCCAATCTTATACAGCAGCTCCAACCTTGCTTTGGTGCTTTTTCTTCTTAATTTAATGTTTGCTAAGCCTAATCTTCAATTAGAAGGTGATTTTTGGGTGTTTTAGAGAGATTTAGAGAGTGGAGGCCATGACTAGGTTAGGAGAAATGAAAGTGGCGGCTGGAAAATGTCTAAAGAAATGTTTTCTAACCCTAATCAGCCCCTATATACTCCTAAACCCGAAATTCCCCTTGGGTCTAGCTGCTAATCACCCGTTTAAGCCCAATTAAGCTGTTTTTCACCATCTGAAACTTGTTTCAGCCATATCTCCCAAACGGTGAGTCCGTTTGGCTAATGTGACCACTCTACGGAAAGAGAAACCATCATCCGGAGCCAATGGAAGTGGTTTCAGGTCAAAATTCCTTTCCAGTCAAAAGTTATGGCCAAAACAGTGATAACCAGGGGTAAAATGGTCATTTAAAAATCGGGAAAAATCATGAACATGGGAAATGACCCCAATAGTCGTTCCCCAAAGTTACATGACCATACGACTTCGTATGTGAAAGAAATAAATATTCTACGATCCTATGATGCGTAGAGTGCGGGTCGTTACACAAATTCTACTACCAACAAATATCGTATTGGAAATAACGATATGAATATATCTTTCAAATTTCCACAACATATCTGTATAATCACAAAATCCGACATCGAAATATTCCGAAGACAATTTCGATTCAAATTCATTTCAATTCTGGTATTGGAAATTCTGATTATTTTTGAAACCACTTTCAAATTCAATTTATTCATTTCAAAAATAAATTG
This sequence comes from Allium sativum, assembly GCA_030737875.1. Classification (NCBI taxonomy): domain Eukaryota; kingdom Viridiplantae; phylum Streptophyta; class Magnoliopsida; order Asparagales; family Amaryllidaceae; genus Allium; species Allium sativum. The sequence continues at coordinate 192,321,472 of CM060910.1, read as the reverse complement.
ACTTTAATTCTAGTTCAAAATTAGTTCATTTTGATAAAAATCTGTTTTTATCTTTTCAAACGTGGAATTTTTCATCTCAGTTCTTCACAAACCATTTCTTATGATTTTACACAAATTGTAGATATTTTTAATAATTTTATCAAGACCCGTACAGTCGATTTCCATCAACGGCCATCGAACTGCACTTACAACGACCTTTTCCAAATTTGATTTGGACATAATCCCAATTCCAACCATTAGATTTCAAATTTCTAATATTCATTGGAAAGCTATTTTCGATACGTACCCAACGGTTCTGGTTTCAGGAGAATCCGACGGTCGGATCTCCCGTAACGTCAATTCGAAGTCAATGGTCAAAATTCACGAACTACCGCAGCGCGGCGCGTTCTATTCAGGCCATTATATATATATATATATAATATATATATATTATATATTTCATCGATTTCCTTTTAAAACGTATTTTATAAATCGTTTTAAATTCGTTTTCGAAACGATTTCAACTTCATATTCAATTTCGAATCGAAATTGAATATTCCACATCATCGTTATACAGATGATAATATTTTCAAAACGTTATATTTTGCAATCACTTCTTTTTCTATAATTATTTTAAAAACGAATATAATCGATATAAATATCGTTCACATCAAAATAGCGCATCTCTAATCAACACGGCTTTATATATTTCAATAAATTCGTTATTCTATTCAACAAATGAATATTTATTCCATTCAACACATGAATCTATATTTCTTCTTACTTACAATAAAAAGGTAAATTTTATTGTATAAATATTTTATTCAACACATGAATACACTTTCAACACATGAACACTGTTAACACATGACTATTTATATTATTTAATAAAATTATGGTATCTATCGTTTGATTTTTAATCAGACTTCAATTGTAAAGCAGTAAGAGAATGATTCCCTAAATATTAACCCCGAAGGCCGAAACCAATATCAGATCAATACCCAGGAAACCACTCATCTTATCTATTTTCCAGTTAGTTTCTAACTTTAAATATGATAAAGATGTAAATTTTATTGTTAAAATATTTCTTTCAACACATGACTATATATTTTATTCAACACATGAATATTTATATTTTATAATATTCTTTATTTCCCCAATTGGAATGAGGCCCAATCAATTACCATATAATGTTAATTATATGGTTTCCACACAACACAGGTATATAATAGCACTGACAAATAATCAACCATCATCCAAAGTGCACTACACTGTATAAAAACATGCTTTAACATAAAATAAAAAAGGTTAAAACAACTCACTGTATTGTTTTTCAGAAAGGAGGGGGAGAAACTCGCTGGTTCGATCGGTGGTGGAGGAGAGGAGGGCGCAGAGGTGGTGCGGTCGGCGGCGGGCGGCTCTGTTGGGGCTCGGTGGTCGAGCGCGGCTCTGGTGGGGTTTAAATGGATGCAGGGGAGGAAGGAGAAGGAAGGGAAGAAGAGGAGGAAGGAGAGGAAGTGGAGGAAGGAGGCTAAGGGGGGCGCTACGCCTCCTGGCGGCGGCGACGAGGCGATCGATCGCTTGGGGGGAATCGTGATCCCCCCTTTTTTCTTCTTTTTTTATTTTCTTTATTCGATTAGAAATGAACGGGGGGGGGCTGAGAGGAAGTAAGGGATAGAGGAGAGAGAGGTTTCATTTTATATTATTTTATTTAATTCCTTAAAGTTGACTTTTTTATTTGACCTCTAAACGAGGCCCACCGCCTGTCGTCCATAGCTAATTACCCTCATTCCGAACACAATGGGATATGTATTGAAAGCTAATTTGATCGTTTCAATCAGTTTTCGTCAAAATCAACATATAACTCTATATATTGAATTTGAACGCGCATTTCAATTTATTGGGGTCACATACTAACTCGAAAAATTCCAAAAAAATATTTTCTAACTTCGTATTTACGATACGGTCCTAATAAAACTAGTTTCATCAAATTCTGAGACCGTTTTTCTAGTCGATTAAAATCAACTGAAACTGTTCAAAAGCGTTTTCCTTTTCCACGCTCACATATTGATTCGAAAAATTATGAAATTTGAAACCTAGCAATAATTTGACATCACGGATCCAACGAAAGTGGTTTCGTCGAAAACCGAGGTCGTTTGCAAAATGACTATTTTTAAAGGCCGAAATTCCATAGCGACTATTCTGAAATTTCAACTGGACATATCTTTTTATCCCCGCTATGAAATTTCGATTTTTCGGATTCGTTGGAAAGATATTATCAATTAGATTCTAATGTTTTAGGTTTCGCTAAAATCCGGTTTATTTTGCACCCTGTACATTCATTTGAATCTTGAAATCGAATTATCGAACTACCGCTCCATTTTCAATTCCTTTTATATATATAAATAAAATTTATATTCTAACGACGACGTATATAAATATATACGTTCGAATCCAATTCAAAATAAATTTCTCGTCGATATTATTTAAAATAATTCATTTTAAATATTCAAAATTCGCTAAATTCGCCAAAATAAAAATTTTAAACTGGCTCGCATTTCCGGGTTGTTACAATCTCCCCCACTTAAAACTTTTCGTCCCCGAAAAGGAACAAAGCCGAAAGTTGTTTTACAAATCAACTCAACTTCCAATATTTTCGTTACAGCTTAAGTTCTTCAACTTTTCAGTTTCTAAGAACTTTTCAAATTTTTCAAAAATTTGGCTAACACCCTAAATTTTCGAATTTTTTTGCCATAACCTCCCCTGCACCCGGGACTTCGGGATATTTCATATAGCCTCCCATGGCATTCTTCAACTCGAAAGAAAAAGAAAAAGCCAACCGGGTAGCCAATCGGCTCATAAAATCATCATCACCCAAACAAAACAGTAAACTATGGTAAACATGTACCTATTTGTCGGGCAAACAATTTTATTCTTCTGCTCTAGCCTCCTTGCTATGACCTGTTCAATGTAAGTGCATGTATATGCAAGCAAATGCGACTAATTTTCAATACAGTTCAATATTCAGTTCCATTAGGCTAAATGGTTCAAAATTTTCAAACAAATGAACAAACGACACAACCATCAATCAATTAGTGAATTAACATTTCAAATTCATAAATTTAATATATATACAGAAAATCATGTTTTTTATGCCAATTCACAATAATAAATTTATCTAGTTTTGGTTCTCACACCAGTCTAATATAGATATCACACCTTCGAAACTCGAACACAAATATTGATGATGTCGTGACATCACCATAATTGTCCCCGGGCGACTAGAGTGTGATTCTATATCTATCCAGTATATTAAAACTTCGAATATACGTTCATGAAGCATATATGCAAAACCTTTATATACTAGATTGTCCAAATCAATATAAATAAATTATTCAAATACGTATAATCTAGTTTAAATTTCAAAACAAAATTGTTTTCATTTGAAAAATATACTCTTCACACTCGTTCTAGGATACTACTGATCCTATCTCTAACGAGTAATTCTAATTGGATATTACTAATCCAATATCTGATGGATTCTTTCGTTCGGTTCTAATGTGTCTTGTTCTCGAGCTCTGTAAACCAAAGCTCTGATACCACTGTAAGGACCCGTAACTTCCCCGGTAAGGAAAGCCCGGATTTCCTTGAGAACACGACATATGTAACAACCCGAAATTTAACAACATGTTAAAACAAGAATCAAGGAAGAATTATATTATAAAATCTGAATTAACAGAAACGGGCTGAGCCATTACGTTTGTCTCGGAAAAATACACGAAATAGAGTCTGAAATTTCGTAAATCGGAGTCTGTATGGCCGAGATATGGCCTTCGGAAGTTTCACGAAAAATAAGAATTCAAAACAGATTTCAAAAACAAAGAAATCAGGCTATGTGGGAAAAATCCCGCCAGAACCAGGTCGACCTGGGGGTCGACCTGGTGGGGACCAGGTCGACTATAGAGTCGACCCCAGGGTCGACCTGCCTGGTCGAACCCAGGCAGCCTGGTGCACCTGTTTTGCTGTTTGGCTCGGTTTTGGAGGCTGGTGACGATTTTTAAGGGCTCAGATCTATCCTAGGGTTAATCCTATGGCCTAAACTACTCCTAATCTCTATAAAAAGACCCCTAGACCTAGCTTAAACCCTCACAAATCACTCTTGCAACGAAGTGCTTCCCAAATCTACATTGATCATGGCCTCCATCCCCAAATTCAAGAGCTTATGCTTGCAAACTAGATTCAAGACGAAGGTGCTAGCTTGCTACATCAAATCAAGGGAATGGATCAACGTTGCTAGGCAAATTCCATGATGATTCTTCAACAAAGGAGCCACCTTTCTTTGTCAAGACGATGCATGATCCTTCCCTAAGCCTCGCTAGGTAAGTTCTAGCTACTTGTAGATTCTAACGGTGGTTCTAATGTGACATGGGATAAAATGTGATGAAACATAAGTATGCTAGCCTATATGACCTTGTCATGTCTCTTTTTCTTGAACCTATGACTTTTGGCTATGCTTAGTGACTAAATCATGCCATTTATGTTATGTTTAACCTAGTATATCTTGCAAGTTTGAATCTTTATCCATGGAATGTTAACATGAACCTTTGGGAACCACTTGACTTGTGAAAACATTGGCAAAGACTTGACTTTGGGGCTTATGCATGTAAATGAATCCAAACCCCTTATGTATCATGCATGTTTGTGGCCAAATTCCCTTATGACACTATGCATGTTTGTGGCCAAATCCCCTTATGATACTATGCATGTTTGTGGCCAAATTCCCTTATGATACTATGCATGTTTGTGGCCAATATGTTGGCATAATACCCTACTATGTGACTCGCTTCCACTTGGGTTGGAAATACGTTTGGGTAGCTTAGGGAAAACGTGGGTATGACATGAAAAACTTGACATGGGGTTTATATGAGAACATGACATTCATGATACATTTAAATATGGACATGACACGTGGGAAACCATGGAACTTGAACTAGACATGGGTGGGTTGTAAGTGTAATAAGACACTAGACCAAACATGGAATTGGCCAACTCGAGGTTGGGTTGAGTTTGTAGCATAAATCTACCCGGACCCGACCGGCTTAACTAGTGGCTACAAACAATAGGACCCAATGTGAGTAGTTGGTCACATAGCACTTAAAACCCGAGGTTAGACTAGGTTGTGGTGTAAATCTACCCGGACCCGCCCGGCTTAACTAGTAACCACAACAAAGTCTAATGTGAGAGGTTGAGGTGCATTAATCTAATTAATGCCACATGATAAGGTTAAGTACATTTGACTAATGACACTTAACCGATATGACACGAATGGGTAGGTTAAGTGGGACCGGGCTTGATTTCTTAATGACACTTAACCATACAAGACAATTAGGGGATGGGGTTAAGTAATTTACGCTTAACTAATCCGACTTGGTAATTAGATTGGGTTAAGTAATTTACGCTTAACTAATCCGACTTAGTAATTAGATGGGGTTAAGTAATTTACACTTAACTAATCCGACTTGGTAATTAGATGGGGTTAAGTAATTTAGACTTAACTAATCTAAACACGGTAATTAGATGGGGTTAAGTAACCTATACTTAACTAATCTAAACACGGTAATTCGATGGGGTTAAGATAAACACTTAACTAATCTAACTTGGTAATTCAATGAGGTTAAGCAACCAATACTTAACCAACTTAACATGATAATTTAATGGGGTTAAGTAACTCATAGTAAACCAATTATACATGATGATTTGATGAGGTTAAGTAACCTGTACTTAACCAATCTAACATGTGGACTTGATAGGGTTAAGTCACAAGACCTTTTGAATATACTTAACCCTTGTAGTATGATTAGTGGATGAGGTTAAGCTAACCCATACTTAACCAATCCGGCTCGATGATCTGATGCGATTTAGATAATTTATGCTTGATCAATCTAACACGATAATCTGATAGGGTTAAGACAAACCAATACTTAACCAATTTGACTTGATAGGGTTAAGTCATGCGCTTCTTGGTATACTTAACCAACTTGTAGGGCTAAGCCTTGAACTTAAATACTTAGCCAATCTTGACATGATTCGTAGGCGGGCTAAGTCACGAACCTGAATAACTACACTTAACCCAATAGACAAAACCCTAGTGAGAGGAACTAGGTAGAAAATCGTGGTTAATCAAGGGTAACGGGGAAAAGAAGCTAAGTGGTAAACCTTAGTTAAGTATAACTAAGTAATAATTCTTAGCCAAGGACATGGGACTAGTTCATGAATGGATGAGTAACCCGATATGGTAGGTCATCGCTTAAACACACGAGGAGGAGCAAATTGTCCGACTTGAATAAGGGCTCCAACGAACTGGGTGACGAAGCGGTAGCTTCAGGGGATGTGAGGGTACTCTTGGTATCCCTCTGTGAGGTGGCAGGTGGTCCATGAAACCCGGCCTCACAGAGGTTAAGGTCTGCGATAGAAGAGCCAAGAGTATGCCTTGGTTGCTATGCGAGCGACCTAAAGACTGGGATGGATTAGCGTGGAGTCGACGATACTTGATTTTGCCCTGGATAGCACGTCGCCGACTACCTACCATCTTTAGTCAATCGTGTACGAACGGAAAGGCAGGAAACCCCCAACAGACCATGTTCTGGCTATCGAGTCATGGGTGAGGTTGGCCCATAGGAAAGTAGGGCTATAGTGGGGCCAGGATGTGGTTCTCATACATGATTTTTCTTGGATTGCCTTTCAAGTAGATGAGGGAGGGGTCACGTGGGACCATAGCCACGGATACAAAAACAGACCTTGATATCTGCATCAGCAGACGACTTAAAGCTCCCGACCGAGTTCCGTATTTCTTGATTTGCCCTGGCACGGAACTCGGATGGCACATTGAGATACATGTGCGTCTAGACATGGAAACAATTCATGATATATACGTGGGACAAAGGGCGCGGTTGACGGGTGGCATAATCAGTGGCCCTAGGTGGCTTGAACCCAATCCGAGACACGGAAACGTTCATTAGGTAGCATAATCCCTAGTGGTCCTAGGTGGTATAAATCCTAAGTGAACACGCGATAGTTCATGGTAAGAAAACATAACCAGATCAAGGGTAGCAGTCCAAAACAACATCAAGGATAAAATGGTACTACGTTAAGGTGGTATAGATTTACATGGGAAAGCTCGTACGGCCTACGGCAAAGGACTGAACTTATACATGGGAAGAAACATACGAGTTGGGAAACCTACATATGCTATATGTTAGGTTGACATGGACCATTACATGACATTGGGCAAGGGACATTCATAGTTAACACATGACGCGGGTAGGGATACTAGTACGAGACGTGCAGAGCGAATATACATGATAAATACCTTGGGATGTTATACATGATAGATATTGTGGGATGTTATACATGATAGATACCTTGGGATAGCATACTTGATAGGAACCTGACGATGTGATACCTTGATTTATCTTGGCACCGTAGTTTATCATGATACCTTAGTTTATCTTGCTACAGTAGTTCATCCAGTTATCTTGGTTTAGCTTATCTATCTTGTCATCATCCTTATGTTTACTTTCAGTTTATGCATGTCATGTTACCTTTACCTGTTTTTATACTGGAAGTAGATAGGACTTACCAATCTTTATGACTGACCCCGTTTTGTTTCGCCTCTTTGTCTTCTGTTCCCCCCCCCCTAGGTTTTCAGGGAGGAAACACTGTTATTTAGTTCGGACTTCCTCTGCTTGAAGGTCATCATGCATGGCTTGGACTTTTCTTGGCTATGGCTACCTTACTGTTCTACTTGGGGAATAATTTATGAAATGGTTTATGCTTCTTTACTATTGCAAGACAGGTTTTGATGTATTCTGATGTAAAAGGCTTTTGACCTTACTATTTTATAAGGTAATGAAATTTGCTTTACTTCCGCTGTTTTATATATGTTCCGTCTTGTAATATTTCTGTGCATGTTTACCTCGATAATGCTTCACCAAACCTAGTGCATTCCCTTTGTGAGTGACCCAAGCGGAGGTGGGGTGTTACAACATAATAGAACGCAGATAGAAGAACATTTCATTGTATATTACAACAATTCCATCAGAATACAAGAATATACAGAGTATGAATAAATATACATTCGATAAATATCAGAGATTATAATAAATTACATAGCAGCAGAAAAATAATACAAAACACAACTGAAAGTAATACACGGATACAGAGCTTTCCGAGCACCGTTCCAGCTGTAAATCCGGATCCTGTGAATATAAATCTGCAAAAACAAAACTACTAGCTGCCCGTGTCGAAAATAAGGGCACCCAGAGTTTAGGTTAAAACAATAAACTCCGGGTCAGTCATGTGACTGGTGTGAGAACTAAAACAGTTATTAATCTTTATTTTAAAGTTTGGTAAATCAAGGGACCACGCCGTATAACACGGAACGGGTTTCCTCCCAAGAATACCAGTGCATAAAACAAACAGCGCAATGCTAAATAAAGAAAAATGAAGCTATTATAAGACCCAGGTCCCATCACACAATGCAACGCAAGCCGGAGGATAAGGTTTGTACCTTATAATAGCCAAAACATGCTTGATACGTTTAAAACAAATCATTTGATACTATTATAAATGTATAGTGTCAAAACAATTTCAATCATAAATATCAGTCATAGGCGGCATGGGTACCATCTATCATGTCGTCATACTAGGCTCTACAAATAAAACCGCAAGTCAGGTATTGGAAATTGGATTTCCGTCATGAGTCGAGGCAAGGGGCAAGCTCCTCTCCGTTCGAGACACCCTAGCAAATGTCTCAGGACCCCACTATGATCCTTGGAATTGGTTGGGCCGGTCCTCACCTAACTTTGGAGGATTGGCAATTCTTGAACACACGTTTCCCGGTCCTAACAGGCCTATATCCGAGGCGCCTCGCATTCCAACATCCACACAGGTAAAAAATTACATAAATGTCAGGGATGGTAGGTCACTGACATCACCTATAGCTAGAAAGAAACGTTGTGTTCTCCCAACGGTCTGTATCCCGTTTTTGACTCATACCGAGGTGTGAGGCTCGCGAATTTACGCTATACACAAAGCTATGCCACACAGGCCGTGCTTTGATCATCAACCACAAGACTTTGCTTTTCAACAGAAGCCTTGGTCAATTGCCACTTACGCGTGCCACACTGGCAATTCACTCCATGCGACTGATGTTCATCGATATACAACCTCTGAGCTCGTACGTCTCAGAGAAGGGCGTTAAGCAAGAGAATAAATTCTCCGCCGCCAAACAGATGTATATTTAATAGAGATCAATCAACACAGAATAAAATCCAATGTTAGACACACAATCCATTTACAAGTTCGTTCTGGGTCTGAACGAAACCGGAGGCACTTTCCTCGCATATCCATCCATCTCCAAGTACGTCTGGACGATCACCAACTGATTCCCTCATCTTGGGTGTACAGCCCAAATCAAGATCATCAGTAATCACCCAAACGATGTGAAGACTTCCGGTCTTCAACCACCGTCTTCATCTTCGACTTATCGCCGAATCGATTATTCAGAATGGGTATAAACCCAGCCTTTCTGAATAACCCACGTATATAATAAACAAATGTTACACAAACACAACAAACGCCTCATTCCAATTCAGAATATTCTTTAATTCACAAAATCACATTCTTAGGGAAAGGTTCCCATTAATTTTATCAAAGATAAATTCTTCTAAATTTATTCTTTAATCTTCCTTTGGATATCATTTCAAACCATATTATGGTTTTCCAAACTAGTCGGGATAAGCGAACCACACCGAAGTAATTATTTATTTTATTTCCCAATCCCAACCTATTCATCCTATGGAGCAAAACTGGTAATACTCCATATCTAACACCACGGTGTTATCGGTAAATATTAATTACCATTTCACATTCTAATCTAATTAAAGATTTAACTATCGCTTTGGAGCAAAACTGGTAATACTCCATTCTCGATCATTTTAATCTAATTAGAGATTCATTAAAACTTCACTTAGTTTTAATCTTCCCAAAAATCAATATCTTGTCTTTAACTAGGTTAAAGAATCAATGTCATCTAAAACACGACTCACGATAAACCCAAAATCACATTCAAATTCAATTCAAATTCAATTCCAATTAAATATTATTTAATTGGTACACTTCATTAAATCTAAATAGAAAGATTTAATCTTTTTCTCTACTGGGTTTTAAGGACAGTGTTGATGAAGACACCATTCACGATAAACCCAAATCACGTTTGATATTAAATACAAGGCTCTGAATAGAAAATATATCGGCTTATATTCAATATCAAATTCTACGACCAACAAATATCGTATTGGAAATAACGATATGAATATATCTTTCAAATTTCCACAACCATATCTGTATAATCACAAAATCCGACATCGAAATATTCCGAAGACAATTTCGATTCAAATTCATTTCAATTCCCGTATTGGAAATTCTGATTATTTTTTAAACCACTTTCAAATTCAATTTATTTATTTCAAAAATAAATTGACTTTAATTCTAGTTCAAATCTAGTTCATTTTGATAAAAATCTATTTTTGTCTTTTCAAAGGTGGAATTTTTCATCTCAGTTCTTCACAAACCATTTCTTATGATTTTACACAAATTGTAGATATTTTTAATAATTTTATCAAGGCCCGTACAGTCAATTTCCATCAACGGCCATCGAACTGCACTTACAACGACCTTTTCCAAATTTGATTTGGACATAATCCCAAATCCAACCGTTAGATTTCAAATTTCTAATATTCATTGGAAAGTTATATTCGATACGAACCCAACGGTTCCGGTTTCAGGAGAATCTGACGGTCAGATCTCCCGTAACGTCAATTCGAAGTCAATGGTCGAAATTCTCGAACTGGCGCAGCGTGTTCTATTCAGGCCATTATATATATAATATATATATATATATTATATATTTCGTCGATTTCCTTTTAAAACGTATTTTATAAATTGTTTTAAATTCGTTTTCGAAACGATTTCAACTTCATATTCAATTTCGAATCGAAATTGAATATTCCACATCATCGTTATACAGATGATAATATTTTCAAAACGTTATATTTTGAAATCACTTCTTTTTCTATAATTATTTTAAAAACAAATATTATCGATATAAATATCGTTCACATCAATATAGCGCATCTCTAATCAACACGGCTTTATATATTTCAATAAATTCGTTAATTCTATTCAACAAATGAATATTTATTCCATTCAACACATGAATCTATATTTCTTCTTACTTACAATAAAAAGGTAAATTTTATTGTATAAATATTTTATTTAACACATGAATACACTTTCAACACATGAACACTGTCAACACATGACTATTTATATTATTTAATAAAATTATGGTATCTATCGTTTGATTTTTAATCAGACTTCAACTGTAAAGCAGTAAGAGAATGATTCCCTAAATATTAACCCCGAAGGCCGAAACCAATATCAGATCAATACCAAGGAAACCACTCATCTTATCTATTTTCCAGTTAGTTTCTAACTTTAAATATAATAAAGATGTAAATTTTATTGTTAAAATATTTCTTTCAACACATGATTATCGTCAACACATGACTATATATTCTATTCAACACATGAATATTTATATTTTATAATATTCTTTACTTCCCCAATTGGAATGAGACCCAATCAATTAACATATAATGTTAATTATATGGTTTCCACACAACACAGGTATATAATAGCACTGACAAATAATCAACCATCATCCAAAGTGCAGTACACTGTATAAGCATCAAATATAGATATCTAACGCTTATAACAGCCTGTCAATCAATCGATCGACATACAACTAATTATTGGGATTAGTGTATGCCGTATTTTATCCCAATACCCGTGTGGGGTTTCAAATCAACAAACACTTATTTTTATTCATTCACATACCCGTTAAAAATTATATTTTTAACGATAAAATATTTTTAATGATATAAATATTTTATTTCTTCTCACAACACACAATAAATTTTTCACCACAACAAACAATCAAACATACAAGCCATCCATGGTCTGTGGACGACGGCTGTCGGGTGATGCTAAGCACCGTCTGCATCCTAGTATATATTTTTAACTAGAAAAGAAAATTTAAAGTGAGAAGTTCTCACCGGCTAGCTAAACCAAACGCCGCGACTCTTCTTATGTAGAAATCTTCGTCGTGCTCGCCTTTCGTCAATTTCATCGTCCGTAGCCACTACATATATAAAAATCACATTTTTACTTCATTATATATATAATAAAAATCAGATTTTTATTTCGCTACATATATAAAGATAATATTTTTATATTCTCTATTATATAGAAATTCTATTTTCAATACACTACTTATATAAAAATAGTATTTTTATATCTTCTATTATATAAAGATCATATTTTTAATTCACTACATATATAAAGATCACATTTTTATATCCTCTAGTATATAAAAATTACATTTTTATTACTCTACCTTAATAAAAATCATATTTTTAATTTCTTACATTAATAAAAATTATATCTTTAACCTTTCTATAATATAAAAATCGAATTTTTATTTTCATTCCTTCATGATAAAAATAAAGTTCATATATAGAATAAAAATCACACTTTTATCTAATCTAAAAATCAATCCTTTATACTTCTAAAAATTCGATCTTTTCTATGTATAAAAATCCGTCCCTTTTCACGATTAAAAATCAAAGGAACTCATACTTTAAAAATCAAACTTTATTAGTTTTTAAAAATCAAACTTTCCTAAGTTTAAAAATCAAACTTTTAACATTGTTCTTCATCTCTCTATATATATATACATAAATATATATATAAAAACATAAAAATCATAATAAAAACATGCTTTAACATAAAATAAAAAAGGTTAAAACAACTCACTGTATTGTTTCTCAGAAGGGGGGAGAAACTCGCTGGTGCGATCGGTGGCGGAGGAGAGGAGGGCGCAGAGGTGGTGCAGTCGGCGGTGGGTGGCTCTGGTGGGGCTCGGTGGTCGAGCGCGGCTCTGGTGGGGTTTAAATGGGTGTGGGGGTGGAAGGAGAAGGAAGGGAAGAAGAGGAGGAAGGATAAGAAGTGAAGGAAGGAGGCTAGGGGGGTGCTGCGCCTCCTGGCGGCGGCGACGAGGCGATCGATCGCCTGGGGGGAATCGCGATTCCCTCCTTTTTTTTCTTTTTTTATATTTTCTTTATTCGATTAGAAATGAACTGGGGGGCTTGAGAGGATGTAAGGGGTAGAGGAGAGAGAGGTTTCATTTTATTTTATTTTATTTTATTTAATTCCTTAAAGTTGACTTTTTTGTTTGACCTCCAAACGAGGCCCACCGCCTGTCGTCCATAGCTAATTACCCCCATTCCGAACACAATGGGTATGTAATGAAAGACAATTTGATCGTTTCGATCAGTTTTCGTCAAAATCAACATATAATTCTATATATTGAATTTGAATGCGCATTTCAATTTACTGGGGTTACATACTAACTCGAAAAATTCCAAAAAAATATTTTCTAACTTCGTATTGATGATACAGTCCTAATAAAACTAGTTTCGTCAAATTATGAGACAGTTTGAAAAATGGCCATTTTCCAGTCGATTAAAATCAACTGAAACTGGTCAAACGCGTTTTCCTTTGCCATGCTCACATATTGATTCGAAAAATTATGAAATTTGAAACCTAGCACTAATTTGACATCACGGATCCAACGAAAGTGGTTTCGTCGAAAACCGAGGTCGTTTGCAAAATGACTATTTTTAAAGGCCGAAATTCCATAGCGACTATTCTGAAATTTTAACTGGACATATCTTTTTATCCCCGCTATGAAATTTCGATTTTTCGGATTCGTTGGAAAGATATTATCAATTAGATTCTAATGTTTTAGGTTTCGCTAAAATCCGGTTTATTTTGCACCCGGTACATTCATTTGAATCTTGAAATCGAATTATCGAACTACCGCTCCATTTTCAATTCCTTTTATATATATAAATAAATTTTATATTCTAACGATGACGTATATAAATATATACGTTCGAATCCAATTCAAAATAAATTTCTCATCGATATTATTTAAAATAATTCATTTTAAATATTCAAAATTCGCTAAATTCGCCAAAATAAAATTTTTAAACTGGCTCGCATTTCCGGGTTGTTACAATCTCCCCCACTTAAAACTTTTCGTCCCCGAAAAGGAACAAAGCCGAAAGTTTTTTTACAAATCAACTCAACTTCCAATATTTTCGTTACGGCTTAAGTTCTTCAACTTTTCAGTTTCTACGAACTTTTCAAATTTTTCAAAAATTTGGCTAACACCCTAAATTTTCGAATTTTTTTGCCATAACCTCCCCTGCACCGGGGACTTCTGGATATTTCATATAGCCTGCCATGGCATTCTTCAACTCAAAAGAAAAAGAAAAAGCCAACCGGGTAGCCAATCGGCTCATAAAATCATCATCACCCAAACAAAACAGTAAACTATGGTAAACATGTACCTATTTGTCGGGCAAACAATTTTATTCTTCTGCTCTAGCCTCCTTGCTATGACCTGTTCAATGTAAGTACATGTATATGCAAGCAAATGCGACTAATTTTCAATACAGTTCAATATTCGGTTCCATTAGGCTAAATGGTTCAAAATTTTCAAACAAATGAACAAACGACACAACCATCAATCAATTAGTGAATTAACATTTCAAATTCATAAATTTAATATATATACAGAAAATCATGTTTTTTATGCCAATTCACAATAATAAATCTATCTAGTTTTGGTTCTCACACCAGTATAATATAGATATCACACCTTCGAAACTCGAACACAAATATTGATGATGTCGCGACATCACCAGAATTGTCCCCGGGCGACTAGAGTGTGATTCTATATCTATCCAGTATATTAAAACTTCGAATATACGTTCATGAAGCGTATATGCAAAACCTTTATATACTAGATTGTCCAAATCAATATAAATAAATTATTCAAATACGTATAATCTAGTTTAAATTTCAAAACAAAATTGTTTTCATTTGAAAAATATACTCTTCACACTCGTTCTAGGATACTACTGATCCTATCTCTAACGAGTAATTCTAATTGGATATTACTAATTCAATATCTGATGGATTCTTTCGTTCGGTTCTAATGTGTCTTGTTCTCGAGCTCTGTAAACCAAAGCTCTGATACCACTGTAAGGACCCGTAACTTCCCCGGTAAGGAAAGCCCGGATTTCCTTGAGAACACGACATATGTAACAACCCGAAATTTAACAACATGTTAAAACAAGAATCAAGGAAGAATTATATTATAAAATCTGAATTATGAGAAACGGGCTATGCCATTGCATTCGTCTCGGAAAAATACACGAAATAGAGTCCGAAATTTCATAAATCGGAGTCTGTATGGCCGAGATATGGCCTTCGGAAGTTTCACGAAAAATAAGAATTCAAAACAGATTTAAAAAACACAGAAATCAGGCTAGGCGGGAAAAATCCCGCCAGAACCAGGTCGACCTGGTGGGGACTAGGTCGACTATAGAGTCGACCCCAGGGTCGACTTCCGGGTCGACCCGCCTGGTCGAACCCAGGCAGCCTGGTGCACCTGTTTTGCTGTTTGGCTCGGTTTTGGAGGCTGGTGACGATTTTTAAGGGCTCAGATCTATCCTAGGGTTAATCCTATGGCCTAAACTACTCCTAATCTCTATAAAAAGACCCCTAAACCTAGCTTAAACTTTCACAAATCACTCTTGCAACGAAGTGCTGCCCAAATCTACATTGATCATGGCCTCCATCCCCAAATTCAAGAGCTTATGCTTGCAAACTAGATTCAAGACGAAGGTGCTAGCTTGCTACATCAAATCAAGGGAATGGATCAACGTTGCTAGGCCAATTCCATGATGATTCTTCAATAAAGGAGCCACCTTTCTTCGTCAAGACGATGCATGATCCTTCCTTAAGCCTCGCTAGGTAAGTTCTAGCTACTTGTAGATTCTAACGGTGGTTCTAATGTGACATGGGATAAAATGTGATGAAACATAAGTATGCTAGCCTATATGAACCTTGTCATGTCTCTTTTGCTTGAACCTATGA
Source organism: Allium sativum (assembly GCA_030737875.1). NCBI lineage: Eukaryota > Viridiplantae > Streptophyta > Magnoliopsida > Asparagales > Amaryllidaceae > Allium > Allium sativum. The sequence goes on along the minus strand of CM060910.1, from coordinate 192,305,359 downwards.
CTTTGGGCTATGCTTTGTGACTAAATCATGCCACTTATGTTATGTTTAACCTAGTATATCTTGCAAGTTTGAATCTTTATCCATGGAATGTTAACATGAACCTTTGGGAACCACTTAACTTGTGAAAACATTGGCAAAGACTTGACTTTGGGGCTTATGCATGTAAATGAATCCAAACCCCTTATGTATCATGCATGTTTGTGGCCAAATTCCCTTATGACACTATGCATGTTTGTGGCCAAATCCCCTTATGATACTATGCATGTTTGTGGCCAAATTACCTTATGATACTATGCATGTTTGTGGCTAATATGTTGGCATAATACCCTACTATGTGACTCGCTTCCACTTGGGTTGGAAATACGTTTGGGTAGCTTAGGGAAAAACGTGGGTATGACATGAAAAACTTGACATGGGGTTTATATGAGAACATGACATTCATGATACATTTAAATATGGACATGACACGTGGGAAAACATGGAACTTGAACTAGACATGGGTGGGTTGTAAGTGTAATAAGACACTAGACCAAACATGGAATTGGCCAACTCGAGGTTGGGTTGAGTTTGTAGCATAAATCTACCCGGACCCGACCGGCTTAACTAGTGGCTACAAACAATAGGACCCAATGTGAGTAGTTGGTCACATAGCACTTAAAACCCGAGGTTAGACTAGGTTGTGGTGTAAATCTACCCGGACCCGCCCGGCTTAACTAGTAACCACAACAAAGTCTAATGTGAGAGGTTGAGGTGCATTAATCTAATTAATGCCACATGATAAGGTTAAGTAAATTTGACTAATGACACTTAACCGATATGACACGAATGGGTAGGTTAAGTGGGACCGGGCTTGATTTCTTAATGACACTTAACCATACAAGACAATTAGGGGATGGGGTTAAGTAATTTACGCTTAACTAATCCGACTTGGTAATTAGATTGGGTTAAGTAATTTACGCTTAACTAATCCGACTTAGTAATTAGATGGGGTTAAGTAATTTACACTTAACTAATCCGACTTGGTAATTAGATGGGGTTAAGTAATTTAGACTTAACTAATCTAAACACGGTAATTAGATGGGGCTAAGTAACCTATACTTAACTAATCTAAACACGGTAATTCGAAGGGGTTAAGATAAACACTTAACCAATCTAAACTTGGTAATTCAATGAGGTTAAGCAACCAATACTTAACCAACTTAACATGATAATTTAATGGGGTTAAGCAACTTATAGTAAACCAATTATACATGATGATTTGATGAGGTTAAGTAACCTGTACTTAACCAATCTAACATGTGGACTTGATAGGGTTAAGTCACAAGACCTTTTGAATATACTTAACCCTTGTAGTATGATTAGTGGATGAGGTTAAGCTAACCCATACTTAACCAATCCGGCTCGATGATCTGATGCGATTTAGATAATTTATGCTTGATCAATCTAACACGATAATCTGATAGGGTTAAGACAAACCAATACTTAACCAATTTGACTTGATAGGGTTAAGTCATGCGCTTCTTGGTATACTTAACCAACTTGTAGGGCTAAGCCTTGAACTTAAATACTTAGCCAATCTTGACATGATTCGTAGGCGGGCTAAGTCACGAACCTGAACAACAACACTTAACCCAATAGACAAAACCCTAGTGAGAGGAACTAGGTAGAAAATTGTGGTTAATCAAGGGTAACGGGGAAAAGAAGCTTAGTGGTAAACCTTAGTTAAGTATAACTAAGTAATAATTCTTAGCCAAGGACATGGGACTAGTTCATGAATGGATGAGTAACCCGATATGGTAGGTCATCGCTTAAACACACGAGGAGGAGCAAATTGACCGACTTGGATAAGGGCTCCAACGAACTGGGTGACGAAGCGGTAGCTTCAGGGGACGTGAGGGTACTCTTGGTATCCCTCTGTGAGGTGGCAGGTGGTCCATGAAACCCGGCCTCACAGAGGTTAAGGTCTGCGATAGAAGAGCCAAGAGTATGCCTTGGTTGCTATGCGAGCGACCTAAAGACTGGGATGGGTTAGTGTGGAGTCGACGATACTTGATTTCGCCCTGGATAGCACGTCGCCGACTACCTACCATCTTTAGTCAATCGTGTACGAACGGAAAGGCAGGGAACCCCCAACAGACCATGTTCTTGCTATCGAGTCATGGGTGAGGTTGGCCCATAGGAAAGTGAGCCTATAGTGGGGCCGGGATGTGGTTCTCATACATGATTTTTCTTGGATTGCCTTTCAAGTAGATGAGGGAGGGGTCACGTGGGACCATAGCCACGGATACAAAAACAGACCTTGATATATGCATCAGCAGACGACTTAAAGCTCCCGACCGAGTTCCGTATTTCTTGATTTGCCCTGGCACGGAACTCAGATGGAACATTGAGATACATGTGCGTCTAGACATGGAAATGATTCACGATATATACGTGGGACAAAGGGCGCGGTTGAAGGGTGGCATAATCCCTAGTGGCCCTAGGTGGCTTGAACCCAAACCGAGACACGGAAACGTTCATTAGGTAGCATAATCCCTAGTGGTCCAAGGTGGCATAAATCCTAAGTGAACACGCGATAGTTCATGGTAAGAAAACATAACCAGATCAAGGGTAGCAGTCCAAAACAACATCAAGGATAAAATGGTACTACGTTAAGGTGGTATAGATTTACATGGGAAAGCCCGTACGGCCTACGGCAAAGGACTGAACTTATACATGGGAAGAAACATACGAGTTGGGAAACCTACATATGTTATATATTAGGTTGACATGGACCATTACATGACATTGGGCAAGGGACATTCATAGTTAACACATGACGCGGGTAGGGATACTAGTACGAGACGTGCAGAGCGAATATACATGATAAATACCTTGGGATGTTATACATGATAGATATTGTGGGATGTTATAGATGATAGATACCTTGGGATAGCATACTTGATAGGAACCTGACGATGTGATACCTTGATTTATCTTGGCACCGTAGTTTATCATGATACCTTAGTTTATCTTGCTACAGTAGTTCATCCAGTTATCTTGGTTTAGCTTATCTATCTTGTCATCATCCTTATGTTTACTTTCAGTTTATGCATGTCATGTTACCTTTACCTGTTTTTATACTGGAAGTAGGTAGGACTTACCAATCTTTATGACTGACCCCGTTTTGTTTCGCCTCTTTGTCTTCTGTCCCCCCCCCCAGGTTTTCAGGGAGGAAACACTGTTATTTAGTTCGGACTTCCTCTGCTTGAAGGTCATCATGCATGGCTTGGACTTTTCTTGGCTATGGCTACCTTACTGTTCTACTTGGGGAATAATTTATGAAATGGTTTATGCTTCTTTACTATTGCAAGACAGGTTTTGATGTATTCTGATGTAAAAGGCTTTTGACCTTACTATTTTATAAGGTAATGAAATTTGCTTTACTTCCGCTATTTTATATATGTTCTGTCTTGTAATATTTCTGTGCATGTTTACCTCGATAATGCTTCACCAAACCTAGTGCATTCCCTTTATGAGTGACCCTAGCGGAGGTGGGGTGTTACAACATAATAGAACGCAGACAGAAGAACATTTCATTGTATATTACAACAATTCCATCAAAATACAAGAATATACAGAGAATGAATAAATATACATTCGATAAATATCAGAGATTACAATAAATTACATAGCAGCAGAAAAACAATACAAAACAGAACTGAAAGTAATACACGGATACAGAGCTTTCCGAGCACCGTTCCAGCTGTAAATCCGGATCCTGTGAATATAAATCTGCAAAAACAAAACTACTAGCTGCCCGTGTCGAAAATAAGGGCACCCAGAGTTTAGGTTAAAACAATAAACTCCAGGTCAGTCATGTGACTGGTGTGAGAACTAAAACAGTTATTAATCTTTATTTTAAAGTTTGGTAAATCAAGGGACCACACCGTATAACACGGAACGGGTTTCCTCCCAAGAATACCAGTGCATAAAACAAACAGCTGTGAAAAACCGTAACTTCTCCATAAAGGAAAGCGGCGGATAGTTCGAGAACAAGCCACAACAGAACACATACAGAAGAACATTTCATTGTATATTACAACAATACATCAGATTACAAGAATATACAGAGTATAAATGAATATTACACAGAAATATCAGAGATTTAAATTACATTTAAATACATCGCAGCGGAAAATAATACAATACACAACTAGAAGGAGATATACGGATACAAAGCTTTCCGGATATCGTTCCAGCTGTAAACCAGGATCCTGTGAATATAAATCTGCAAAACCGAAACTACTAGCTGCCCGTGTCAAAATAAGGGCACCCAGAGTTTAGGTTAAAACAATAAACTCCAGGTCAGTCAAGTGACTGGTGTGAGAACTAAAACAGTTATTAATATTTATTTTAAATCATTAGGTAAATCAAGGGACCACGCCGTATAACACGGAACGGGTTTCCTCCCAAGAATACCAGTGCATAAAACAAACAGCGCAATGCTAAATAAAGAAAAATGAAGCTGTTATAAGACCCAGGTTCCATCACACAATGCAACGCAGCCGAGGATAGGGTTTTCCCTTATAACAGCCAAAGAATGCTTGATACATTTAAAACAAATCGTTTGATACTATTATAAGTGCATAGTGTATAAAACAACTTCAAATCATAAGTATTAATCATAGGCGGCATGGGTACCATATATCATGTCGCCATACTAGTTCTACAATTAAAACCGCAAATGTCGTATTGGAAGTTGGGTTATCATTTATGGTATGAACCGAGGCTAGGGGCAAGATCCTCACCGATTCGAGACGCTCTAGCCCGTGTCTCAGGCAAGCGCGCAGGCAAGCCTTGGATCGTCAGGGCCGGTCCACCGATGTGGATTATTATGCCTGAACACTACGTTTCCCCACCCTATGGGGTGTAAGTCTGGCCCATCAGCCGACCAGAAGCATCGGCCGAAACCGATATCACGAGGCGCCTCGCTTTTCAGCAAGTAATAATAAGGAACATCCAGATGAGTCAAACTCGTCAGCCAGTTCAAGCACTGACGCCACTCCTAACTAGAAAGAAACGCATGTCCTCCCTGAGGTCCGTCTCTCGTTTTTAGTTCATACCGGGTGTGATACTCGCGAAGTAAACGTTACACAAAGCTACGCCACAAAGGCCTTGCTTCGATCATCAACCACAAGACTTTGCTTTTCAACAGAAGCCTTGATCATTTGCCACTTAGGCATGCCACATAGGCAATTCACTCCATGCGATTGATATCCATCAATATATAACCCCTGAGCTCGTACGTCTCAGAGAAGGGCGTTAAGCAAGAGAATAAATTCTCCCCCGCCAAACAGATATATATTTAATAGAGATCAATCACACGGACTAAAATCCAATGTCAGACACACAGTCCATTTACAAGTCCGTTCTGGGTCTGAACGAAACCGGAGGCACCTAGTACCCCGCATATCCATCGATCTCCAAGCACGTCTGGACGATCACCAACTGTTTCCATCTTCTTGGGTGTACAGCCCAATCAAGATCATCAGTAATCACCCAAACGACGTGAAGACGTCCGGTCTTCGACCACCGTCTTCATCTTCGACTTTTCGTCGTATCAGTTATTCAGAATGGGATAAACCCGGTCTTTCCGAATAACTCGCGTATACTTTAAACAAGTGTTACACAAACACAACATACGCCTCATTCCAATTCATCAGTCACTAACTGTAAATTAATCAAGAGAATAATTTCCCAAATATTAACCCCGAAGGCCGAAACCAACATCAGATCAATATCCAAAAAACCATTCTGCTTAGCTAACCGATAGTTAGTTTCTAAAATTTCACATTCATAGGGAAAGGTTCCCATTAATTTTATCAAAGATAAATTCTTTAATTTATTCTTGAATCTACTTGTGAATTTCGATTCAACTAGTCGGGATTAACGAACCTTACCGAAGTAATCATTTGTTTTAATTTCCCAATCCCAACCTATTCATCCCATGAAGTAAAACGGGTCTTACTTCATATCTAACACCACAGTGTTATCGGTAAATTCAATTACCATTTCACGTTCAAATCTAATTAAAGATTTAACTATCGCCTGGAGCAAAACTGGTGGTACTCCATTTTCGATCTTTTCAATCTAATTAAAGATTCATTAAAACTCCACTTAGTTTTAATCTTTGACTGGGTTAAAGAATCAGTGTCATTTAAAAACACGGTTCACGATAAACCCAAAATCACATTCCATTAATTATCGGGTTAAAGAACAAGTGTTATTTAAAACACTAGCCACGATAAACCCAAAAAAATCAATATCAATTCAATTCCAATTAAATATTATTTAATTGGTACACTTCATTAAATCTAAATAGAAAGATTTAATCTTTTCTCAACTGGGTTCAAGAACAGTGTTAATGAAGACACCATTCACGACAAACCCAAATCACATTTGATATTCAATACAAGGCTCTAAATAGAAAATATATCGGCTTATACTCAATATCAAATTCTACGATTAACAAATGTCGTATTGGAAATAACGATATAAATATATATCTTTCAAATTTCCATAACAACATCCGTATAATCACGAAATCCAACATCGAAATATTCCGAAGACAATTTCGATTCAAATCCATTCCAATGCAATCATTGGAAATTCTGGTTGTTTTCAAAACCATCTCAAATTCAATTTATTTATTTAAAAATAAATAGAATTATAATTCTAGTTCAAAACTAGTTCATCTCGATAAAAATCTATTTTTAACTTTTCAAATATGGAGTTTTTCATCCCAATCCTTTCTAAATCATTTCTTATGATTTTACACAAATTATTAATATTTTTAATATTTTTATTAAGGCCCGTACAGTCGATTTCCAACAATGACCATCGAACTGCACTTACAGCGACCTTTTTCAAATTTGATTTGGACGTAACTCCAAATCCAACCGTTAGATTTCAAATTTCTAATATTCGTTAGAAAGCTCTTTTCGATACGAACCCAACGGTTCCGGTTTTAGGAGAATCCGACAGTCGGATCTCCCGTAATGTCCGTTCGAAGTCAATGGTCGAAATTCGTGAACTGTCGCGGCGCGGCGCGTTCTATTCAGGCCATTATATTATATATATAATATATACTTCGTCGATTTCAATTCAAAACGAATTATATAAATAGTTTTAAATTCGTTTCAAAAGCAATTTTAACTTCCTTTTCAATTCAAATCAAAATTGAATTCTTCTTTATAAATTCGTTTTAAAATTCATTTCTATTCAATTCAAATTTCAATTCAATTTGAATTCATTTCAATTCAATTCATTTCGAAATCGTTTTCAATTCAATTCATTTCGAAATCGTTTTCAATTCAATTCATTTCGAAATCGTTTACGTCAAAATGGCGTCAATCTAATCAACACGGCTTCATAAATTTCTATTTTCAGATATTCTATTTCAAATATTTCTTTTTCAAAATAGTTGTTATTATCAAAATATTTCGTTCAACACATGACCAATCTCAATGGATGAGTACTGTCAACACATGAACCTTTATTTTATATCGATAAAGATGTAAATTTTATTACTAAAATATTTCGTTCAACACATGACCAATCTCAATGGATGAGTACTGTCAACACATGAACTTTTATTTTATATCGATAAAGATGTAAATTTTATTACTAAAATATTTCGTTCAACACATGACCAATCTCAATGGATTAGTACTGTCAACACATGTACTTTTATTTTATATCGATAAAGATGTAAATTTTATTACTAAAATATTTCGTTCAGCACATGACCAATCTCAATGGATGAGTACTGTCAACACATGAACTTTTATTTTATAATATTCTTTATTTTTCAAATTGGAATGAGGCCCAATCAATTACCATATAAAGTTAATTATATGGATTTTCATACATTACACACATATAATAGCATTGAAAAATAATCAACCATCAACCAAAGTGCACTACACTGTATAAGCATCAAATATAGATATCTAACGCTTATAACAGCCTGTCAATCAATCGATCGACATATTTAATCAATCAGGATGAGTGAACTTCAAATTTCATCCCAACACCCGTGTGGGGTTTCAAACAATCAAACGCATATTTTATTTGTGCAGTTGGGCGATGTGTAAAATTTATCGACCCAATCAATGTCCTTCAAATAGGTGTACATAAACAAACCGTCTGGTTTGTAAATGAATATTTATTTATTCACATTCACGTTAAAAATTATATTTTTAACGATAAAACATTTTATTCCAACATATGAATTTCTATTCAGTTCATTCTTTAAATAAAATGATATTTTTATTTTACTAACTTATTTTAGAAAATTTCGGCGGCATAACGGCACGATACTAGAAACGGGACAAGGCCTAGCCTTATCCCCGGTCTAGTGAAGGCCCACGCCATTCACACATCAATCAAAATCAATTTCATTTCACCAAACAATTCAATTCAAACCAAAGCATCTAACTAATTTATGCAACCAAACAAACAAGTCCATGGTCTGTGGACGATTGTGTCGGGTGCTACTAAGCACCGTCTGCATCCTAGTATATATATATAAATAGAAATGAAATTGAAAGGTGAGAAATTCTCACCGATAGCTATCCTAACTCCACGGCACTTCCAATGCAGGAAATCTTCACTGTTCTCATCTCTTATCATTTTCTTCGCCCGTATTCTCTACATATGTAAAAATCACATTTTTATATATTGATGTCTTTAAAATAAAAATCACATTTTCATTTATTCACTTCCTACATATGTAAAAATCAAATTTTTATTCCGTTATTCAATATATGAAAATCGAATTTTTACTACTATGTTATATAGATAAAAATTATATTTTTATCACGCTATTTTCCATATAAAGATTTCGCCTTTATAAAAACATAGACTTCGCCTTTTCAAATTTAAAGATTTCATCTTTATAAAAATCTCATTTTTATTTTTCTACACATATAAAGATGACATTTTTAATATTCCTATCATGTAAAAATTATATTTTTAATTCTCTACCTAACCAAAAATCATATTTTTACATCTTCTAGATAGTAAAAACTATATTTTTAATACTTTAAAAATATAAAAATCATATTTTATTTACTAACAAAATCAAATCTTTTTCTTCTTAATGCCTTAATATATATAAAGACTGATTTTTCTTTAACTAACCAAATTAATTAAATAGAACAAATAAAAATAAAGCACAAAAAAAAACTTACAGGGGGGTTTGAGGGGAAGGGGGTCTTCTCGCGATCGACTTCGAGGAGGGGGGAATCCTTTGCGGGGTCGCAGCTGATGTCAGGGGGAAGGGTGCGGCTTGGGCTGGAGTGGTCGGAGGGGGGGTTTCGAATCGGTTTGGGGGGGGGGGAGGGAAGGACGTCGGTTGCGGTGGCGGAAAGGGGAGGACTGGCGGTTGCTAGCGCGAGGGAGGGGGCTCGAGGTCGTGTATAGGGGGAAGAGGAGGAGGATGAGGAGGGGAGGCGTACGGATGTGGCGCGGTGGTGGTGGCTCTGCCACCTGCGGTGGCATGGGGGGGGCATCGACGCGATTTCGATTTGATTCTTTTTTTTTCTGAATTGGGTCGAATGAAATAGGGGGGGCAGAACGATTTTAAGGAGGAGGGAGGTTTTTTTATTTTATTTTATTTTATATTATTTAATTTCTAAAAGTTGACTTTTACATACGACCTCGAAACGAGGCCCACCGCCTGTCGTCTACAGCGTTTTACCCCCATCCCGAACATAATGGTATATGTATCGTAGGCTGGTTCGGCTGTTACAATCAGTTTCCGTTAAATTTACATTTAAATCACTATATTGAATTTTAAACGTACATTTCAAACTACCGGGGTCACATACTAACCCTAAAAATTCCAGAAAAATATTTTCTAACTTCGTATTGATGATACAGTCCTAATAAAACTAGTTTCGTCGAATTCTGAGACCGTTTGAAAAATGGCCATTTTCCAGTCGATTAAAATCAACTGAAACTGGTCAACGCGTTTTCCTTTGCCACGCTCACATACTGAATCGAAAAATTATGAAATTTGAAACCTAGCAATAACTTGACACCACGGACCCAACAAAACTGGTTTCGTCGAAATCCGAGGTCATTTGCAAAATGTCCATTTTTAAGGGCCTGAATTCCATAGCGACTATTCAGAATTTTCAACTGGACATTTCTTTTGATTCCCGTTATGAAATTTTTATTTTTCGAATTCGTTGGAAAGATATCATCAATTAGATCCCATTATTTTTGGTTTCACTAAAATCTGGATTGTTTTGCACCCGGTACATTCAATTGAAGTTTGAAATCGAATTATCGAACTACCGCGCCATTTTCAATTCTATTTATAATTATATATAATTATTTATATTCTAACGACGACGTATATAACATATACGTTCTAATATATTCAAAATAAAATTTCTCGTCGATATTATTTAAAATAATCTAATTTAAATAATCAAAATTCGCCAAAATTGCCAAAATAAAAATTTTAAACTGGCCCAGATTTTCGGGTTGTTACAATCTCCCCCACTTAAAACTTTTCGTCCCCGAAAAGGAACAAAGTCGAAAGTGGTTTGATTAATCAACTCTACGTTCGATCTGGCTTCCATTCTCCAACTTTTCAGTTTCTGAGAATTTTCAAATTTTCAAAAATTTGGCTAACACCCTAAATTTTCGAAAAATTTCGCCATAACCTCCCCTGCACCGGGAGCATCGGGGAATTTCAAATAGCTTCCCCGGTCCTTCAGATCTCAAAAAGAAAAAGAAAAAGCCAAGCGGCTAGCCAATAGGCTCATAAAATCATCATCACCCAAACAAAACAGTAAATTATGATAAATATGTACCTATTTGTCGGGCAAACAAATTTTATTCTTCGGCTCTAGCCTCCTTGCTATGACCTGTTCAATGTAAGTATATGTATATGCAAGCAAATGCGACCAATTTTCGATACAATTCAATATTTGATGCTATTAGGCATAATGGTTCAAAATTATCAAACAAATAAACAAACAACACAAACATCAATCAATTAGTGAATTAGAGTTTCAAATTCATAAATTTGATACATATACAGAAAATCATGTTTTGATGCCAAATCACAACAATGTATTCTAGCTATATTAGTTTTGGTTCTCACACCAGTCTAATGGAAATATATAGAAAATCACACCTTCGAAACTCGAACATAAATGTTGATGATGCGATCGCTATCATCAATACCATCTTCGGGCGACTAGAGTGTGATGCTATATTTATCCAATATATTAAAACTTTGAATACACGCGGATCAGACGTATACGAAAAATCTATATATTCTGGATTGTCCACATCAATATAAATAAATAATCAAATACGAATAATTGATTTAAATTTTCAAAACAATTTTTTTTTTCATTTGAAAAATAAACTCTTCACACTCGTTCTAGGATACTACGGATCCCATCTCTAACGAGTCATTCTCGTTGGATATTACTAATCCAATATCTGATGAATTCTTTCATATGGTTCTAATGTGTCTTGTTCTCTAAGCTTTGTAAACCAAAGCTCTAATACCAACTGTGAAAACCCGTAACTTCCCCGTAAAGGAAAGCGGCAGATAGTTCGAGAACAAGCCACAACAGAACACATACAGAAGAACATTTCATTGTATATTACAACAATACATCAGATTACAAGAATATACAGAGTATAAATGAATATTACACAGAAATATCAGAGATTTAAATTACATTTAAATACATCGCAGCGGAAAATAATACAATACACAACTAGAAGGAGATATACGGATACAAAGCTTTCCGGATATCGTTCCAGCTGTAAACCAGGATCCTGTGAATATAAATCTGCAAAACCGAAACTACTAGCTGCCCGTGTCAAAATAAGGGCACCCAGAGTTTAGGTTAAAACAATAAACTCCAGGTCAGTCATGTGACTGGTGTGAGAACTAAAACAGTTATTAATATTTATTTTAAATCATTAGGTAAATCAAGGGACCACGCCGTATAACACGGAACGGGTTTCCTCCCAAGAATACCAGTGCATAAAACAAACAGCGCAATGCTAAATAAAGAAAAATGAAGCTGTTATAAGACCCAGGTCCCATCACACAATGCAACGCAGCCGAGGATAGGGTTTTCCCTTATAACAGCCAAAGAATGCTTGATACGTTTAAAACAAATCGTTTGATACTATTATAAGTGCATAGTGTATAAAACAACTTCAAATCATATGTATTAATCATAGGCGGCATGGGTACCATATATCATGTCGCCATACTAGTTCTACAATTAAAACCGCAAATGTCGTATTGGAAGTTGGGTTATCATTTATGGTATGAACCGAGGCTAGGGGCAAGATCCTCACCGATTCGAGACGCTCTAGCCCGTGTCTCAGGCAAGCGCGCAGGCAAGCCTTGGATCGTCAGGGCCGGTCCACCGATGTGGATTATTATGCCTGAACACTACGTTTCCCCACCCTATGGGGTGTAAGTCTGGCCCATCAGCCGACCAGAAGCATCGGCCGAAACCGATATCACGAGGCGCCTCGCTTTTCAGCAAGTAATAATAAGGAACATCCAGATGAGTCAAACTCGTCAGCCAGTTCAAGCACTGACGCCACTCCTAACTAGAAAGAAACGCATGTCCTCCCTGAGGTCCGTCTCCCGTTTTTAGTTCATACCGGGTGTGATACTCGCGAAGTAAACGTTACACAAAGCTACGCCACAAAGGCCTTGCTTCGATCATCAACCACAAGACTTTGCTTTTCAACAGAAGCCTTGATCATTTGCCACTTAGGCATGCCACATAGGCAATTCACTCCATGCGATTGATATCCATCAATATATAACCCCTGAGCTCGTACGTCTCAGAGAAGGGCGTTAAGCAAGAGAATAAATTCTCCGCCGCCAAACAGATATATATTTAATAGAGATCAATCACACGGACTAAAATCCAATGTCAGACACACAGTCCATTTACAAGTCCGTTCTGGGTCTGAACGAAACCGGAGGCACCTAGTACCCCGCATATCCATCGATCTCCAAGCACGTCTGGACGATCACCAACTGTTTCCATCTTCTTGGGTGTACAGCCCAATCAAGATCATCAGTAATCACCCAAACGACGTGAAGACGTCCAGTCTTCGACCACCGTCTTCATCTTCGACTTTTCGTCGAATCAGTTATTCAGAATGGGATAAACCCGGTCTTTCCGAATAACTCGCGTATACTTTAAACAAATGTTACACAAACACAACATACGCCTCATTCCAATTCATCAGTCACTAACCGTAAATTAATCAAGAGAATAATTTCCCAAATATTAACCCCGAAGGCCGAAACCAACATCATATCAATATCCAAAAAACCATTCTGCTTAGCTAACCGACAGTTAGTTTCTAAAATTTCACATTCATAGGGAAAGGTTCCCATTAATTTTATCAAAGATAAATTCTTAAATTTATTCTTGAATCTACTTGTGAATTTCGATTCAACTAGTCGGGATTAACGAACCTTACCGAAGTAATCATTTGTTTTAATTTCCCAATCCCAACCTATTCATCCCATGAAGTAAAACGGGTCTTACTTCATATCTAACACCACAATGTTATCGGTAAATTCAATTACCATTTCACGTTCAAATCTAATTAAAGATTTAACTATCGCCTGGAGCAAAACTGGTGGTACTCCATTTTCGATCTTTTCAATCTAATTAAAGATTCATTAAAACTCCACTTAGTTTTAATCTTTGACTGGGTTAAAGAATCAGTGTCATTTAAAAACACGGTTCACGATAAACCCAAAATCACATTCCATTAATTATCGGGTTAAAGAACAAGTGTTATTTAAAACACTGTCCACGATAAACCCAAAAAAATCAATATCAATTCAATTCCAATTAAATATTATTTAATTGGTACACTTCATTAAATCTAAATAGAAAGATTTAATCTTTTCTCAACTGGGTTCAAGAACAGTGTTAATGAAGACACCATTCACGACAAACCCAAATCACATTTGATATTCAATACAAGGCTCTAAATAGAAAATATATCGGCTTATACTCAATATCAAATTCTACGATTAACAAATGTCGTATTGGAAATAACGATATAAATATATATCTTTCAAATTTCCATAACAACATCCGTATAATCACGAAATCCAACATCGAAATATTCCGAAGACAATTTTGATTCAAATCCATTCCAATGCAATCATTGGAAATTCTGGTTGTTTTCAAAACCATCTCAAATTCAATTTATTTATTTAAAAATAAATAGAATTATAATTCTAGTTCAAAACTAGTTCATCTCGATAAAAATCTATTTTTATCTTTTCAAATATGGAGTTTTTCATCCCAATCCTTTCTAAATCATTTCTTATGATTTTACACAAATTATTAATATTTTTAATAATTTTATCAAGGCCCGTACAGTCGATTTCCAACAATGGCCATCGAACTGCACTTACAGCGACCTTTTTCAAATTTGATTTGGACGTAACTCCAAATCCAACCGTTAGATTTCAAATTTCTAATATTCGTTAGAAAGCTCTTTTCGATACGAACCCAACGGTTCCAGTTTTAGGAGAATCCGACAGTCGGATCTCCCGTAATGTCCGTTCGAAGTCAATGGTCGAAATTCGTGAACTGTCGCGGCGCGGCGCGTTCTATTCAGGCCATTATATTATATATATAATATATACTTCGTCGATTTCAATTCAAAACGAATTATATAAATAGTTTTAAATTCGTTTCAAAAGCAATTTCAACTTCCTTTTCAATTCAAATCAAAATTGAATTCTTCTTTATAAATTCGTTTTAAAATTCATTTCTATTCAATTCAAATTTCAATTCAATTTGAATTCATTTCAATTCAATTCATTTCGAAATCGTTTTCAATTCAATTCATTTCGAAATCGTTTTCAATTCAATTCATTTCGAAATCGTTTACGTCAAAATGGCGTCAATCTAATCAACACGGCTTCATAAATTTCTATTTTCAAATATTCTATTTCAAATATTTCTTTTTCAAAATAGTTGTTATTATCAAAATATTTCATTCAACACATGACCAATCTCAATGGATGAGTACTGTCAACACATGAACCTTTATTTTATATCGATAAAGATGTAAATTTTATTACTAAAATATTTCGTTCAACACATGACCAATCTCAATGGATGAGTACTGTCAACACATGAACTTTTATTTTATATCGATAAAGATGTAAATTTTATTACTAAAATATTTCGTTCAACACATGACCAATCTCAATGGATGAGTACTGTCAACACATGAACTTTTATTTTATATCGATAAAGATGTAAATTTTATTACTAAAATATTTCGTTCAACACATGACCAATCTCAATGGATGAGTACTGTCAACACATGAACTTTTATTTTATAATATTCTTTATTTTTCAAATTGGAATGAGGCCCAATCAATTACCATATAAAGTTAATTATATGGATTTTCATACATTACACACATATAATAGCATTGAAAAATAATCAACCATCAACCAAAGTGCACTACACTGTATAAGCATCAAATATAGATATCTAACGCTTATAACAGCCTGTCAATCAATCGATCGACATATTTAATCAATCAGGATGAGTGAACTTCAAATTTCATCCCAACACCCGTGTGGGGTTTCAAACAATCAAACGCATATTTTATTTGTGCAGTTGGGCGATGTGTAAAATTTATCGACCCAATCAATGTCCTTCAAATAGGTGTACATAAACAAACCGTCTGGTTTGTAAATGAATATTTATTTATTCACATTCACGTTAAAAATTATATTTTTAACGATAAAACATTTTATTCCAACATATGAATTTCTATTCAGTTCATTCTTTAAATAAAATGATATTTTTATTTTACTAACTTATTTTAGAAAATTTCGGCGGCATAACGGCACGATACTAGAAACGGGACAAGGCCTAGCCTTATCCCCGGTCTAGTGAAAACCCACGCCATTCACACATCAATCAAAATCAATTTCATTTCACCAAACAATTCAATTCAAACCAAAGCATCTAACTAATTTATGCAACCAAACAAACAAGTCCATGGTCTGTGGACGATTGTGTCGGGTGCTACTAAGCACCGTCTGCATCCTAGTATATATATATAAATATATAGAAATGAAATTGAAAGGTGAGAAATTCTCACCGATAGCTATCCTAACTCCACGGCACTTCCAATGCAGGAAATCTTCACTGTTCTCATCTCTTATCATTTTCTTCGCCCGTATTCTCTACATATGTAAAAATCACATTTTTATATATTGATGTCTTTAAAATAAAAATCACATTTTCATTTATTCACTTCCTACATATGTAAAAATCGAATTTTTATTCCGTTATTCAATATATGAAAATCGAATTTTTACTACTATGTTATATAGATAAAAATTATATTTTTATCATGCTATTTTCCATATAAAGATTTCGCCTTTATAAAAACATAGACTTCGCCTTTTCAAATTTAAAGATTTCATCTTTATAAAAATCTCATTTTTATTTTTCTACACATATAAAGATGATATTTTTAATATTCCTATCATGTAAAAATTATATTTTTAATTCTCTACCTAACCAAAAATCATATTTTTACATCTTCTAGATAGTAAAAACTATATTTTTAATACTTTAAAAATATAAAAATCATATTTTTATTTATTAACAAAATCAAATCTTTTTCTTCTTAATGCCTTAATATATATAAAGACTGATTTTTCAACCAAATTAATTAAATAGAACAAATAAAAATAAAACACAAAAAAAAAAACTTACAGGGGGGGTTTGAGGGGAAGGGGGTCTTCTCGTGATCGACTTCGAGGAGGGGGGAATCCTTTGCGGGGTCGCAGCTGATGTCAGGGGGAAGGGTGCGGCTTGGGCTGGAGTGGTCGGAGGGGGGGTTTCGAATCGGATTTGGGGGGGGGGGAAAGGACGTTGGTTGCGGTGGCGGAAAGGGGAGGACTGGTGGTTGCTGGCGCGAGGGAGGGGGCTCGATGTCGCGTATAGGGGGAAGAGGAGGAGGATGAGGAGGGGAGGCGTACGGATGTGGCGCGGTGGTGGTGGCTCTACCACCTGCGGCGGCGTGGGGGGGGCATCGACGCAATTTCGATTCGATTCTTTTTTTTTCTGAATTGGATCGAATGAAATAGGGGGGGCAGAACGATTTTAAGGAGGAGGGAGGTTATTTTATTTTATTTTATTTTATATTATTTAATTTCTAAAAGTTGGCTTTTACATACGACCTCGAAACGAGGCCCACCGCCTGTCGTCTACAGCGTTTTACCCCCATCCCGAACACAATGGTATATGTATCGTAGGCTGGTTCGGCTGTTACAATCAGTTTCCGTTAAATTTACATTTAAATCACTATATTGAATTTTAAACGTACATTTCAAACTACCGGGGTCACATACTAACCCTAAAAATTCCAGAAAAATATTTTCTAACTTCGTATTGACGATACAGTCCTAATAAAACTAGTTTCGTCGAATTCTGAGACCGTTTGAAAAATAGCCATTTTCCAGTCGATTAAAATCAACTGAAACTGGTCAAACGCGTTTTCCTTTGCCATGCTCACATACTGAATCAAAAAATTATGAAATTTGAAACCTAGCAATAACTTGACACCACGGACCCAACAAAACTGGTTTCGTCGAAATCCGAGGTCATTTGCAAAATGTCCATTTTTAAGGGCCTGAATTCCATAGCGACTATTCAGAATTTTCAACTGGACATATCTTTTGATTCCCGTTATGAAATTTTGATTTTTCGGATTCGTTGGAAAGATATCATCAATTAGATCCCATTATTTTTGGTTTCACTAAAATCTGGATTGTTTTGCACCCGGTACATTCAATTGAAGTTTGAAATCGAATTATCGAACTACCGCGCCATTTTCAATTCTATTTATAATTATATATAATTATTTATAATCTAACGACGACGTATATAATATATACATTCTAATATATTCAAAATAAAATTTCTCGTCGATATTATTTAAAATAATCTAATTTAAATAATCAAAATTCGCCAAAATTGCCAAAATAAAAATTTTAAACTGGCCCAGATTTTCGGGTTGTTACAACAGCGCAATGCTAAATAAAGAAAAATGAAGCTATTATAAGACCCAGGTCCCATCACACAATGCAACGCAAGCCGGAGGATAGGGTTTTTACCTTATAATAGCCAAAACATGCTTGATACGTTTAAAACAAAGCATTTGATACTATTATAAATGTATAGTGTCAAAACAATTTCAATCATAAATATCAATCATAGGCGGCATGGGTACCATCTATCATGTCGTCATACTAGGCTCTACAAATAAAACCGCAAGTCAGGTATTGGAAATTGGATTTCCGTCATGAGTCGAGGCAAGGGGCAAGCTCCTCTCCGTTCGAGACACTCTAGCAAATGTCTCAGGACCCCACTATGATCCTTGGAATTGGTTGGGCCAGTCCTCACCTAACTTTGGAGGATTGGCAATTCCTGAACACACGTTTCCCGGTCCTAACAGACCTATATCCGAGGCGCCTCGCATTCCAACATCCACACAGGTAAAAAAGTACATAAATGTCAGGGCTGGTAGGTCACTGACATCACCCATAGCTAGAAAGAAACGTTGTGTTCTCCCAATGGTCTGTATCCCATTTTTGACTCATACCGAGGTGTGAGGCTCGCGAATTTACGCTATACACAAAGCGCCACACAGGCCGTGCTTTGATCATCAACCACAAGACTTTGCTTTCCAACAGAAGCCTTGATCAATTGCCACTTACGCGTGCCACACTGGCAATTCACTCCATGCGACTGATGTCCATCGATATACAACCTCTGAGCTCGTACGTCTCAGAGAAGGGCGTTAAGCAAGAGAATAAATTCTCCGGCGCCAAACAGATGTATATTTAATAGAGATCAATCAACACAGAATAAAATCCAATGTCAGACACACAATCCATTTACAAGTTCGTTCTGGGTCTGAACGAAACCGGAGGCACTTTCCTCGCATATCCATCCATCTCCAAGTACGTCTGGACGATCACCAACTGATTCCCTCATCTTGGGTGTACAGCCCAAATCAAGATCATCAGTAATCACCCAAACGATGTGAAGACTTCCGGTCTTCAACCACCGTCTTCATCTTCGACTTATCGCCGAATCGGTTATTCAGAATGGGTATAAACCCAGCCTTTCTGAATAACCCACGTATATAATAAACAAATGTTACACAAACACAACAAACGCCTCATTCCAATTCAGAATATTATTTAATTCACAAAATCACATTCTTAGGGAAAGGTTCCCATTAATTTTATCAAAGATAAATTCTTCTAAATTTATTCTTTAATCTTCCTTTGGATATCATTTCAAACCATATTATGGTTTTCCAAACTAGTCGGGATTAGCGAACCACACCGAAGTAATTATTTATTTTATTTCCCAATCCCAACCTATTCATCCTATGGAGCAAAACTGGTAATACTCCATATCTAACACCACGGTGTTATCGGTAAATATTAATTACCATTTCACATTCAAATCTAATTAAAGATTTAACTATCGCTTTGGAGCAAAACTGGTAATACTCCATTCTCGATCATTTTAATCTAATTAGAGATTCATTAAAACTTCACTTAGTTTTAATCTTCCCAAAAATCAATATCTTGTCTTTAACTGGGTTAAAGAATCAATGTCATCTAAAACACGACTCACGATAAACCCAAAATCACATTCAAATTCAATTCCAATTAAATATTATTTAATTGGTACACTTCATTAAATCTAAATAGAAAGATTTAATCTTTTTCTCTACTGGGTTTTAAGGACAGTGTTAATGAAGACACCATTCACGATAAACCCAAATCACGTTTGATATTAAATACAAGGCTCTGAATAGAAAATATATCGGCTTATATTCAATATCAAATTCTACGACCAACAAATATCGTATTGGAAATAACGATATGAATATATCTTTCAAATTTCCACAACCATATCTGTATAATCACAAAATCCGACATCGAAATATTCCGAAGACAATTTCGATTCAAATTCATTTCAATTCCCGTATTGGAAATTCTAATTATTTTTGAAACCACTTTCAAATTCAATTTATTTATTTCAAAAATAAATTGACTTTAATTCTAGTTCAAAACTAGTTCATTTTGATAAAAATCTATTTTTATCTTTTCAAAGGTGGAATTTTTCATCTCAGTTCTTCACAAACCATTTCTTATGATTTTACACAAATTGTAGATATTTTTAATAATTTTATCAAGGCCCGTACAGTCAATTTCCATCAACGGCCATCGAACTGCACTTACAACGATCTTTTCCAAATTTGATTTGGACATAATCCCAAATCCAACCGTTAGATTTCAAATTTATAATATTCATTGGAAAGCTATATTCGATACGAACCCAACGGTTCCGGTTTCAGGAGAATCCGACGGTCGGATCTCCCGTAACGTCAATTCGAAGTCAATGGTCGAAATTCACGGACTGGCGCAGCGCGTTCTATTCAGGCCATTATACATATAATATATATATATATTATATATTTCGTCGATTTCCTTTTAAAACGTATTTTATAAATTGTTTTAAATTCGTTTTCGAAACAATTTCAACTTCATATTCAATTTCGAATTGAAATTGAATATTCCACATCATCGTTATACAGATGATAATATTTTCAAAACGTTATATTTTGAAATCACTTCTTTTTCTATAATTATTTTAAAAACGAATATAATCGATATAAATATCGTTCACATCAAAATAGCGCATCTCTAATCAACACGGCTTTATATATTTCAATAAATTCATTATTCTATTCAACAAATGAATATTTATTCCATTCAACACATGAATCTATATTTCTTCTTACTTACAATAAAAAGGTAAATTTTATTGTATAAATATTTTATTTAACACATGAATACACTTTCAACACATGAACACTGTCAACACATGACTATTTATATTATTTAATAAAATTATGGTATCTATCGTTTGATTTTTAATCAGACTTCAACTGTAAAGCAGTAAGAGAATGATTCCCTAAATATTAACCCCGAAGGTCGAAACCAATATCAGATCAATACCAAGGAAACCACTCATCTTATCTATTTTCCAGTTAGTTTCTAACTTTAAATATGATAAAGATGTAAATTTTATTGTTAAAATATTTCTTTCAACACATGATTATCGTCAACACATGACTATATATTCTATTCAACACATGAATATTTATATTTTATAATATTCTTTATTTCCCCAATTGGCATGAGACCCAATCAATTAACATATAATGTTAATTATATGGTTTCCACACAACACAGGTATATAATAGCACTGACAAATAATCAACCATCATCCAAAGTGCAGTACACTGTATAAGCATCAAATATAGATATCTAATGCTTATAACAGCCTGTCAATCAATCGATCGACATACAACTAATTATTGGGATTAGTGTATGCCGTATTTTATCCCAATACCCGTGTGGGGTTTCAAATCAACAAACACTTATTTTTATTCATTCACATACCCGTTAAAAATTATATTTTTAACGATAAAATATTTTTAATGATATAAATATTTTATTTCTTCTCACAACACACAATAAATTTTTCACCACAACAAACAATCAAACATACAAGCCATCCATGGTCTGTGGACGACGGCTGTCGGGTGATGCTAAGCACCGTCTGCATCCTAGTATATATTTTTAACTAGAAAAGAAAATTTAAAGTGAGAAGTTCTCATCGGCTAGCTAAACCAAACGCCGCGACTCTTCTTATGTAGAAATCTTCGTCATGCTCGCCTTTCGTCAATTTCATCATCCGTAGCCACTACATATATAAAAATCACATTTTTACTTCATTATATATATAATAAAAATCAGATTTTTATTTCGCTACATATATAAAGATAATATTTTTATATTCTCTATTATATAGAAATTCTATTTTCAATACACTACTTATATAAAAATAGTATTTTTATATCTTCTATTATATAAAGATCATATTTTTAATTCACTACATATATAAAGATCACATTTTTATATCCTCTAGTATATAAAAATTACATTTTTATTACTCTACCTTAATAAAAATCATATTTTTAATTTCTTACATTAATAAAAATTATATCTTTAACCTTTCTATAATATAAAAATCGAATTTTTATTTTCATTCCTTCATGATAAAAATAAAGTTCATATATAGAATAAAAATCACACTTTTATCTAATCTAAAAATCAATCCTTTATACTTCTAAAAATTCGATCTTTTCTATGTATAAAAATCCGTCCCTTTTCACGATTAAAAATCAAAGGAACTCATACTTTAAAAATCAAACTTTATTAGTTTTTAAAAATCAAACTTTCCTAAGTTTAAAAATCAAACTTTTAACATTGTTCTTCATCTCTCTATATATATATATATATACATAAATATATATATAAAAACATAAAAATCAGAATAAAAACATGCTTTAACATAAAATAAAAAAGGTTAAAACAACTCACTGTATTGTTTCTCAGAAGGGGGGGAGAAACTCGCTGGTGCGATCGGCGGCGGAGGAGAGGAGGGCGCAGAGGTGGTGCAGTCGGCGGTGGGTGGCTCTGGTGGGGCTCGGTGGTCGAGCGCGACTCTGGTGGGGTTTAAATGGGTGTGGGGGTGGAAGGAGAAGGAAGGGAAGAAGAGGAGGAAGGATAAGAAGTGAAGGAAGGAGGCTAGGGGGGTGCTGCGCCTCCTGGCGGCGGCGACGAGGCGATCGATCGCCTGGGGGGAATCGCGATTCCCCTCCTTTTTTTCTTTTTTTATATTTTCTTTATTCGATTAGAAATGAACCGGGGGGGGGGGGCTTGAGAGGAAGTAAGGGGTAGAGGAGAGAGAGGTTTCATTTTTATTATTTTATTTTATTTAATTCCTTAAAGTTGACTTTTTTATTTGACCTCCAAACGAGGCCCACCGCATGTCGTCCATAGCTAATTACCCCCATTCCGAACACAATGGGTATGTATTGAAAGACAATTTGATCGTTTCAATCAGTTTTCGTCAAAATCAACATATAATTCTATATATTGAATTTGAATGCGCATTTCAATTTACTGGGGTTACATACTAACTCAAAAAATTCCAAAAAAATATTTTCGAACTTCGTATTGACGATACGGTCCTAATAAAACTAGTTTCGTCAAATTATGAGACCGCTTGAAAAATGGCCATTTTCCAGTCGATTAAAATCAACTGAAACTGGTCAAACGCGTTTTCCTTTTCCATGCTCACATATTGATTCGAAAAATTATGAAATTTGAAACCTAGCAATAATTTGACATCACGGATCCAACGAAAGTGGTTTCGTCGAAAACCGAGGTCGTTTGCAAAATGACTACTTTTAAAGGCCGAAATTCTATAGCGACTATTCTGAAATTTCAACTGGACATATCTTTTTATCCGCACTATGAAATTTCGATTTTTCGGATTCGTTGGAAAGATATTATCAATTAGATTCTAATGTTTTTGGTTTCGCTAAAATCCGGTTTATTTTGCACCCGGTACATTCATTTGAATCTTGAAATCGAATTATCAAGCTACCACGCCATTTTCAATTCCTTTTATATATATAAATAAAATTTATATTCTAACGACGACGTATATAAATATATACGTTCGAATCCAATTCAAAATAAATTTCTCGTCGATATTATTTAAAATAATTCATTTTAAATATTCAAAATTCGCTAAATTCGCCAAAATAAAAATTTTAAACTGGCTCGCATTTCCGGGTTGTTACATAGAAGATGGAAGGAAGGTCCAATTGGCTGCTTGGTTAATGAAGGACGAAGCCTCCCTAGGTCACGAATGGAGAGCGTCCAGTGGAGACATAAATGGATTTCAGGCATAGGTTCGAGATGAAATTTCTCTCACAAGCAGAAGAGAATTTATACATGGAAAGGTTCTTGGCATTAAAGCAAAGGAATTTATCAGTAAAAGAGTGCGTCAACAAGTTCAATCAGTTGGCAAGATTTGGCTTAGACATGGTGAACACACCTGAGAAGAAGGCCCTGAGGTTCGTTAAAGGTTTGAATGAGCCGCTACATGGGTTGGCTATGATCCTTATTCCTATGGGGGCTACCTTTGAGAAACTGGTTGACATGGCGCTTATGCATGAAGAGGAGAAAGGAGCTAATGCTAATAAGGCACCGGAGAAGAAAGGGGATCAAAAGAAATCACAACAGCAAAACAAGAAAGGTGGTAAGGATAACAATAGCAAAGGAAAGAAGAGGTGCTTTAATTGTGGAACACCAGGCCATCTGAGCAAGGAATGTAGAAAGAAGAAGAAAACTGGTTGTTTCAACAGTGGTGAGGTAGGAAATCTGATTAAAGACTGCCCGAGAAGACAAGGGCAAGGGCAGAGGACAGGCTCTACTTCTGGAGGGCAGGTTCGGGCTCTCATGGCACTAGGGCAGGCAAGAAGGCAGGTTCATGCTTTTATGGCACCAGGACAGGAGAGAGGTAGAAACATTTCCGTTGAAAGTTTGGTTTTTCTGTTTGATCATCCTGTTCGTACTTTGTTTGATTCTGGCGCTTCACACTCTTTTGTATCTGCTTCGTTAGTTGAAACACTGCACCTAAATATTAGTCTAGTTACGGATCCCATAGTAGTCTCAAATCCTATTGGTGGTTCGGCTCATCTTTCAATGATTTGTCGGGATTTGAGAGTGTCTATCTTGGGCGTTGGGTTTGAATGCAATGCCTTCGTTCTTGGCTTCATGGGCTACGGCTTGATTCTAGGCATGAATTGGCTAGCTAGATACGGTGCCATCCTAGACTGTGAAAGAAGGGTAGTTAGATTGTTGACTCGTTGTGGTAAGACCCTTGATATTTTTTGTGACCCTAAAGGTCCGGTAATGCTTAGCTACCTAGAATCCCTTGACGCATCCAATGATGATTTGGAATTTGTTCGTGTGGTCCGTGAATATAGTGACGTCTTCGATGAAGTTCGAAGTTTACCCTCGAGGCGCGAGATAGACTTTCGAATATACCTAGTAGATAATGCAAAGCCAGTTGCATTACCAGTGCGCCGCATGGCCCCGAGTGAGAGAAGATAACTCAATAAGCAAGTGAAAGAGTTGCTTGAGAAGGGGTTCATAAGAAGAAGTATTTCAGAATGGGGTGCTCCAGTTGTTTTTGCTATGAAAGCTGATGGTTCACTTAGATTGTGCGTGGACTATAGAGAGCAGAATAAGCTCACAAAGAAGAACAAACACCCATTGCCGAGGATAGATGATTTATTCGATCAGTTGGTGGGTGCTTCGGTTTTCTCGCAACT
Source organism: Allium sativum (assembly GCA_030737875.1). Lineage (NCBI taxonomy): Eukaryota > Viridiplantae > Streptophyta > Magnoliopsida > Asparagales > Amaryllidaceae > Allium > Allium sativum. The sequence continues at coordinate 192,279,951 of CM060910.1, read as the reverse complement.
GGATTTGGCTACAGGATTTCATCAGCTAAGGGTGGCTGAAGACAGCATAGGTAAGACTGCATTTGGAACTCCTGACGGTTTCCTCGAGTGGCTTGTCATGCCTTTTGGTTTGACGAATGCACCCGCATACTTCGTTGACTTAATGAGCAGGGTGTTTAGGGAGTTTCTAAATAAGTTTGTGGTAGTCTTTGTGGACGATATCTTGATTTTCTTTAGAATCGAGGAAGAGCATGCCCTACATCTTAGGGAAGTCTTAAAGACCCTACGAGCGCATCAACTCAAAGCTAAGTTCTCCAAATGTCATTTTTGAAGAAAAGAAGTGAGGTTCTTAGGACACGTGGTCTCTAAGGAAGGGATAGCTGTGGATCCCACAAAGGTAGTGGCAATCCAAGATTGGAAGATTCCTAAGAATGCAACAGAAGTAAGAAGCTTTTTAGGGCTGGCTGGTTATTATAAGAAGTTCATTAAGGACTTCGTGAAGATATCAGCCCTACTTACTCGGTTGACGAAAAAGAACTTGACTTTTTCATGGGATGTTGACTGTGACGTTGCTTTCTAGTGTTTGAAGAGGGCTTTGACGACAGCTCTAGTTTTAGTTTTGCCAGATGGGAGTAAGCCATTCACAATATATACCAATGCTTGCAGGACAGGGCTTGGCGTAGTTTTAATGCAAAAAGGAAGGGTGATATGCTATGGTGGAAGGTAGTTGAAAGTCCACGAGAAGAATTACCTTACCCACGACTTAGAGTTGGCTGCCATAGTTTTTGCGCTTAAGTCATGGTGTCATTATTTGCTAGGCGAGAGGTTTGAGTTGTATACAGACCATAAGTCGCTAAAATACTTGTTCTCTTAGAAAGATCTAAACTTGAGGCAACAGAGGTGGATGGAGTTTTTGGCATCCTACGATTTTGAGATCGCATATACCCCTGGCAAGGGTAACGTTGTAGCCGATGCCTTAAGTAGAAAGAAGTTGACTTTAAGTCCTTTGTTTGTAGAACAACAGAGTTTGGAGTATATATCTACTTTTGACTTCAGACCCTCTGTCGATTATATACCCGGATTGTTGGCATCACTAGAGGTGCAACCTACACTTTTGGGTCGGGTTGGAGAGGCACAGCGAGATGACCCACTGTTGGTTGAGATAGTAGGCAAGCTTATAGGAGGGGAGTCTTCGAGTCATCTTAATAGATATGCTATAGATGAGAGAGGCTGGTTGCATAGAGATGGGAGACTTTGCGTGCCACAAGACGAGAGCTTGAGGAAGACAATTCTTGAAGACTCACATCGCTCTAAGATGACAACATGTATAGGAATATGAAGCTAGTTTTCTTTTGGGTCGGAATGAAGAAGGACGTGGCTGAGTTCGTTTGTAGATGCTTAGTGTTCCAGCAAGTCAAGGAGGAGCAAAAGAAGACTGGTGGTTTGCTCCACCCTTTAGAGATTCCGCTGTGGAAATGGGAAAGTGTTTCCATGGATTTTGTAGACGGGTTGCCAAGATCAAGAAAGGGTAATACGGGGATTTGGGTAGTTGTAGTCAGACTTACCAAAAGTGCCCATTTTATTCCCGTTAAAAGTAGGAGGACCGCCACATGGTTAGCATCCGTTTACCTTCGAGAGATAGTTCGTCTGCACGGCATACCCACTAGCATTGTGAGCAATAGAGATCCCATTTTCACTAGCGAGTTTTGGAAGAGCTTACAAGAGGCGATTGGAACATAATTGTGCTTAAGTACCGCTTACCACCCTCAGACGGACGGGCGGACCGAGAGAGTAAATCGTATTCTAGAAGATCTTCTGAGGCTATGCATCTTAGACTTTGGAGGAACATGGGAAGAACATCTTCCATTAGTGGAGTTCTCCTATAATAACAGCTTTCAGGCTAGCATTGGCATGAAACATTTTGAGGCTCTTTATGGACGACCATGCCGATCACCTACTTATTGGTGGGAATCCACGGATAAGGTTTTGCTTGGACCCGACATGATTAAGGAGACTTCGGAGAAGATAAACCTGACTCGACGACGAATGAAGACGGCGCAGGACCGACAGAAGTCATATGCTGATAAGAGACGAACCGATCTTAAGTTCGATGTTGGGGACATGGTTTTTATTAAGGTGTCACCGTTGAGAAACGTAGTCCGTTTTGGATCAGTAGGGAAGTTGGCACCAAGGTTAGTAGGACCCTTTCCAATTACAGAGAAGATTGGGCAGATGGCGTATAGAGTAAAGTTGCCAGAGAAGCTCAGTAATGTTCATGACGTGTTTCACGTTTCGCATTTGCGTAAGTGTTTGCATGATACAACGGAAGTGGTGGAGCCGAGCACGCTCAAAGAAGTGGAAGTAGAGCGAAATGCCACGGTTAGACGAGCTCCTACACGCATTCTCGGATCGGAGGTCAAAAAACTATGCAACAAAGAGGTCAAGTTGGCCAAAGTGCTATAGGGAGATGATCAAGGAGACGTGACTTGGGAGACGGAAGACAAGATGCGTACGTTGTACCCTTTCCTTTTTGAGGGTATGTTTTTTAAACTTCTCCTTTTTCTACCGCTTTGTTGATACTTGTCCTATCATTTAGTATTGTCTTTGCAATGATATCTTCGATCTTTAATTAGGAAAAACCCTATGGATGTAAACATGTGTTTGAGACATGTTATGTTTGGTGGATGCAAATGGATGCGAGTGGTTGCTAGTGGTTGTTCATGAATGCATGTACACACACATTAGGCATTAGATCGGCTCAATCACTTTCATATTGCATATAAATGTGTATGCATATTTAAATTAATGGATGTATAATGGTTGTGTTATCATACGGATGCTGCATTTTGATGAATGGTTGTGCACACATGTAGAAATAATATGTATCGTTGGGATTCTTTCGCATATATAATGGACGCATGGCGCTGTCATGATTTGCATTAAGGAGGTCAACTGAATCAGTAGACCGCCTGATTTTGCATTAGATAAGGAGCATATACACACACTTTTTGCATATGTTCACACGGCATTAGAAATCTTGTAAGGACAATGGATGCTTGTGTTTGATGGTTGAGTAGATGGATGACTGGATGTTAGGATATACATTCTCCTTAACTTGGAGATTTTGGGGGCGAAATCCTTTAAGGAGGGGAGAATGTAACACCCATAATTTTAAGTATTAAAATTAAAAAAATTAAGAACACTTAATTTTTAAGAGGAGAATTAAGGGAAATGGGTTATGCCATTGTGTTCATCTTAGAATTATGCTTGGAATAGAGTCCAAGTTTTCTAAAATTGGACTTCGTATGAGGAAGTTATGGCCCTTAGAAGTTTCAGAAATTTAAATAAATCAAAACAGCTCGACTTAAAAATTCAAAATTCAAATTGAAAACACAGAAGCGGGCTGGGCGGGAAATTTCCCATCCCAGGCCAGGTCGACCAGGGGGTCGACCTCCCCTATACAGGTCGACCTAGGGGTCGACTTGGGGGTCGACCTGGGGGTCGACCTACCCCCTCGGACAGATCTGAAAGATGACGACTTCTGACTTGTGGCTGAGTCACTAGGGCTTAGGTGGCGGGTCTAAATGGTTCTGATTGCTCCTATGATAATCTAACGACTTATATTAATATAAACTTCTGTATAAGCACGCATAGACTCAAGCTCTAAATCTAAACTAAATTAATCTCTTGGCCTCCATGCTGTTGCTGGAATAATTCTCCTTCTTCTTAAAGCTTAGGAATTGCAAGTCAAGATTCTAATTCAAACGACAAACGACGAACGAGTTATTCTCTTCTCTAATCCGTTTTGTGAGTACGATTTCTTTCACAAAATAATTAATAAACTAATTATGATGAGTTATAATTTGGATTATGAGAACATGCCTGTTGAATCATGTAACGTTGCTTAATTTTGTTATCGTCTGTTTGTGAACATATGACAGTTTGGTTAACTTATGTTAGTAGAACTATTTCATATGTCCAATCACATATGTTTAACTTGATTCATGTTATGACATCAGTTTGTATGCAAGTTGGGATGTAAATTATATGCTAGTTTGGATGTGAATCATATGCAAGTCTGTATGCGAATTATACACAAGTTATATGTGAATCAAGTATGTATATATGCTAGTTTATGTGTAAAACATGTGGTATTAGTTTACATGTTTAGATTCATATGCAAGTTTGTAGGAATCTATATGCAAGTTTAGGTGAAAACTATATTCGCATATGCAAGTTTAGGTGAAAACCATATTCACATATGCAAGTTTAGGTGAAAACCTTATTCATATATGCAAGTTCACAATTTCATGTTTAGATCTATATCTAGATCCATGGCAGTACATAGCTTATGCAAATTTATGTTCTATATGTCCATTGCCTCTGCAAGTTATTGGCTATGCAAACTTATGTTATAATTCTTATTTGCAAGTTAGATCTATTTTATGTGTTATGCAAGTTGTGATGTTTCTTTTCTTTTTTTATATGAGTTAGACTATTTGCGAGTCTAACGTATTTCTTATTAAACGTACGAACAACGTGGGGACAATGGGAAAATATGAAATATACATATTGTGAATTGGCATAAAATGGCTTTAAAGGCGTATAATTAATTTGAGACATTAATTAGTATAATTTATATACCTTAAACTATGGACATAATTTAGGTGACAATTATGGACATAAATTAATTTGGAAATTACTGACAATTTGAATAGGGATAATTAATTCATATTAGGGTAAAATAATTATGTGTAATAATAAACGCCTAAGACACGAGGTTAGACTCGTTTGTGGTATAAGACTGCCCGGACCCGCCCGGTAAATCCAGCAACCATAAACAGTAGTCTAATGTGAGAGGTCGAAGACATAAATTAAATGCGTAACAATTGTAAAGACACGAGGTTAGGCTCGTTTGCGGTATAAGACTGCCCGGACCCGCCCGACAAATCCAGCAACCGGAAATGGTAGTCTAATGTGGGAGGTATTTACAAGGTTACAGTTATAATGAATTAAGTAACACTTAACCAAGATAAGCATGTGGTGGGACATGGGGGTTAAGTGGGTGACATGTGAAATATGATTAGAAACACTTAACCAAGTTGAAAACATGTAAGAAGACATGAATAAGAAGGGGTTAAGTGGGAAATCTTAGTGGGGACCAAGCATAGGTGGAAAGCTTGTGTCAAGTATGGGGGCCCTTTTCAAACCAGTAACCCATTAAGTATCTTTGTAAGCTCGAGTTAGATCAAGGACGGGACACGCTTACTAGATTTGATTGTAAGAGGTCAAAACGGGTTAGCGGTGGCAACGCAAGTCCAACGGGGTCATGTGCGTGCGTGGGCCCGGGCTGGTAGGTAAGACGTTGTTGCATCGTGTAGATATAAGTCATGCATCTTTAGTGGTATCGGGTTGCCACTTTGGGGAGTGATACACCCCACTGTGGGACCAGCATGGGTATCTACGAGTTAGGGAGCCGATCACATGGGGGTAGTGGGTACAACTAGTGGAGATAGGGGCAGGCGACACCTATGAAGACAACTAGGGGTACACGAAACTACCATTATGATTATTATGTTCTGTAGGCAGGATCAACTTTTAGGGTGACTAGTAATGGTGCAGTATAGTAATTATCCTATAGTGATTAGGAGCGCTATTAATAGCAACATATTCCTTTTGTTTGTTTTTCCTTGCCCACTTGTTTCACAGTCATTCGTTGTTTTACTAGTTTATGCCTTATCCTAGTTACTTTAATAATTATATTGTTAAAGTTATTGGACTTGCCAGACTTTATGTCTGACCCCCTTTGTTTTCGCCTCTTTTCTTCCTTCCACCCCTCCCCCCGCCCCCACAGGTTCTCAGGGTGGGACTAGTGCTAGTGGAGCTTGATTTGGATCTCTTTCTCTCTTTTGGAAGTGCTTGGATTGCTGAAAGTAAAGTTCAACTCATCTCTTTTATGGCTACTTATGTTGGGGTTATGCTTTTTTACTTTATGTACTCAGAAAACAATTTGTCAAGATGGATATTAAGTGTACTTGGTTTTATTGTTGGTTTTTTATGTTGTTGTAACCAAACTATTTCTCCGCTGCAATAAAAATTGTTTTAAAATTTTCAAGTACCAATATATGTATTTGTCTTGTTATATTCTGTTCTATACACCAATAATACTCCATGAAAGTTAATGCATTCACTTTGAGAGTGACATTAATGGACGTGGGGTTTTACATATACTGTAATCTCGTCATTCCCTTTTGGAACAACTAACATCAGAGCACACGTCAACTTTTCCTTTAGGCTCTTTAATGCACACTCGCATCTTGCACCCAGACAAAAGCCTAATTCTTCTTAGCCAATTGAGTTAGCAGTGCCGCTATCTTGGAGAAGTCCTGAATAAACTTACGATAATATCCAGCTAACCCCAAGAAACTTCTTACATCCATTGCATTCTTGGGCATAAACCAGTCTTGCACTGTCACCACCTTCGCGTGGTCCACTTGCAATATCATTTTCTGAAACAACATGGCCAAAGAACCACACTTCTCTCCTACAGAAGTGACATTTGGAAAACTTAGCCTTTAGTCGGTGTTTCCTTTACGCCTCCATCATAATTCTCAAATGCTTCATATGTTCTTCTTCTGCCCGTGAGTAGACCAGAATATCATTAACGAACACAAGCACAAACTTATTTAATTGGTCTTTGAATATGCGATTCATGAGATCCATAAAATATGCGGATGCATTGGTTAGTCCGAACGGCATAACCAACCACTCATAAAACCAGAAGGCGTCCGTAACGCTGTCTTTGGCACACCTTTATTCACTACCCGTAGCTTATGAAATCTTGTCACAAGGTCTAACTGGGAAAATATCCACGCTCCATTCAATTGATCGTCTATTCATCGAAGAGGATACTAATTCTTTCTCGTCACCTTATTTAGCTCACGGTAGTCTACACAAAATCGAAGGGAACCATCCACCTTCGGGGAGAACAACCGGTACTCCCCACTCGTAAATACTTCTCTAAAAAACAACCTTCCTCGTGAGATCACTCACTTTCACCTCTAGCTCTTATCACTCTTTTGGTGCCAATCGTTGAAGAGGCATCACTATAGGTCTGGCATCTTTTATAAATCAATATGAAACTCAATCTCTCGATGTGGTGAAAGTCCGGTAACTTCCTTGAAGTTATCCGAATACTCACAAGCAATAGGCACAACCAATAACTCTTCATGCGGGATGCCGAGGGAATACATATAACTAGTCATCACCTCATCGTCAGGTAAACAACCCAACACTACCCTCTACCCCAATGGTCACCAAACACCTCTCACAGTCAACTACCACCCCGTATCTCTGGAGCCAATCGACTCTGAGGATAATACCAAACCCAGTAAATCCCAAAACAAAGCAATCACAATCAAACATGCATCTATGACTTGATAAGACCAACCCACGATAAATCATACAAAGGCTAGTAGAATCACCAATCAGGTTCATCACAACTAAAGGTCGGTCAACAATTTCAGGTTCCAATTCCAATTATCTACCAGGTCACTGGATATAAAGGAATGGAAGCCCCAGTATCAAATAGAACTCAAACAGGAATATCATAAACTGAGAGCATACCTCGAATGACAAAACCCTTTCTCTTCTCCACCACTGTAGGGGCATTGGACAAAGAAGGAACATCATTAAAAGTGTATGCTTTTACCAACTGCATCTCCGTAAGAAGCTTGTGACAATCCCTTTGGATATGTCCTGGCTTGTCACAATTAAAGCATTTCTCTGTTCCCGTTCTACAGTCTTTGCTGAAGTGACCATTCCTTCCACAATTATAGCAAGCTAACTCAGACTTAGGTTTCTTCTTCTGCCCTTCCTTAGGTTGAAATGGTTTTCTCTTATTTGGGAACTTTTTCTTCTTGCTTTCACCGCCCTCTTGTGGCTTTGGCTCCTTCTGAGGGACAACAGCGGCAACCTCGGTCTTTGACTTAGGCTACAAGCTTTCTGATCATAAAGCTTTTTCGACGATGGACTCAAAAGTCTCATTGGTATGGTTTATAAGCCTCTCTCCTAAGTAATCATCCAACCCTGTGATGAATTTCTCAGTCTTCTTATGAGCGGTATCGATAAAAGACATTCCATATTTTGAGAAAGCATCAAACTCAGCAATATACTCAGAAGCGGTTCTACCATTTTGCTTAAGCTCCATAAATTTCCGAAGCAACTCTGACTTTTAAGCAGCTGGAATAAACTTCCCACAAAATCGAGCTTTAAATTTCTCCCAAGTAAACTGATCCTCGTGAGTAGCAGCTTTAACAACATTCCACCAGTTCATGGCCCATAAGCTGGCGCGATATCATCCTGCTCTTTATGACATCATTAAGTTTAAGATCTTCAAAGATGCGATCACAGGCCTCTATCCAATCCTAAACCTCCACAGTCGACTCCGTTCCTTGGAACAATTTACTACCGAGACTGATAAAGTCCTTACTCAACCTAGCAAAGTCGGCCATTGGCGCCTGCACAAGTGCAACACCGCCTTCAACAACATTCAGAGCAACTATCTGAGCATTCCTAAGCATCTCTCTCATAAAAGAAGTAAACATTGTCTGCATATCAGGAGCATTAGCATTGTTGGCTCCTGAGCCTGCTTCTTCCTCTAGTCTAGAGTTCCTAGTGGTGTTCCTAGTTGGGCCACTCATCGTTTAACCTGTAAAGAAGTTGATTGATCGTCTTTCCAAGGAACCATACTTAGCGGTGCATGTGCAATGCGACTTTCCTTAAGTATACTAATAGTATACATATACATAGGTATAGTTTTGAAAACCAAAATACCACAAATTCATGCTCTCTTATATAAGCATACTCTTTCCCTTGCCACTATCCACTTAGGTTAAACTATGCAACCTAAGCTGTGATAACAAATGTGACGATCGCCCCATACCAGCCGATACCCAACGCGTTGCGCTGTAGCGGTACTCGACTAATAGGAGGCGATTGCCGAGGTTGAAATGAGAAAAACCATATAACATGTCGTATGTCTCACAGCGCATGGAATAAAATATAATCATAACATAAGACATGATATAAAACAGAGGAGACAACGTATAAGCTAAAAACTGAATCATAAACATCAAAGTAGCAAATTCATATTACTACATAATATCTAATGAGTCATATATAGATACATATCCAAAATACTATCTCTTACAAAATACACTACTAATGTCCAAAGTAGTGATCAACGGAAGTAACAGGGATAAGAGTATATATAATACGTAGGAGCTTCCTACTCGTTTCCAATCAGCTACTCGAGCACACCAACCTTCCTTAAGTTTGCTCATTTAAGAGCATCAAGAGTAATAAAAGGCAATGCATAAAACTCCAAATCAAACAAAGTCTGATGTGAGCGATAGTAATCTTAATCACTAAATAAGATAACACAATAGGTATGAAGAGTCATACCTGACCTGGCCTTGCATCCGAAGAATTAGCACACGTAATCATGTATTGTACTTTATGGTAATCACAATACCGAGTGTAAATGGAAGTGTGCATGTAATAGTGATTGCAATCATCCAAACATAACAAACATCCTCGATTTCACTCGCTCAATGCTTTTGAATTCACAACATCAAACATCTCGATCGCCCCTTCCAAGTAGCTCTGGTAGGTCTGAATGATAACTGACTCTACTAATTAATTTCCATGCTAGCCACTAGGTCAAAACGTCAACAGACTCTTGTGAATTACCCTACCCAATCCATAACGTCAATAGGCTCTAGGGTACGGGCAGATCAGGTCTAATTCGTCTACCAACTCTGATCACCTCCTCATACTACCTTTCCCAAGGTGCGCCAAAGTGTCTAATGTTGTGGACTTCCTTTGTACACGTACGCACATCGAACTCCAACTTGGAAGTCATCCCGTTGGTTCCCGCCTAGATCCTTGGTGGTAATCCCCCCATTTAGACTTTTCTTTGCGTCTCGGGTACAAGTAGTCGTATTGGAGTCGGTCTTCAAAAGAGCTCGTTCCTCGCCGTGAAGTGACACAATGTCGTACGCCACCATAAAGAAGCCACGTCCTCCGTACTCGTCCGGATCGGCCTTTGCCGGCTTGGTATGGCCAAGACGGGCTCATAATGCCATATCCTGATCGGCTATGCCGATCCGGAAATGGGTTAATATCTCTGAATTGGTATTTTTTTGGGTCATCATTTCCGGGTCCGTTTATAGAATCGAACCTGCAAGTGCTACAACTTGATCTCCAGAACTCTAAACGGCTTGAAATTTGGCTTATAGTCTCCTGGGATCTTCCTTGTTGTCCCCACAAAATTTCGTACCAATCTAACAACATTTTTCTGGGTCATCATTTCCGGCTCAGCCTAGCCAACCCGAGCATGCCAACACGAAATCTGCGAAGTGTATTTTAGCAATTTTAACACCCTATTTCGCCACTCGACGGCATTTGCATCCACCTTAATGCTCCTAGGCACTGTCTAAACATACCAAACATCTAAAACAACATATACATCAACAAAACAATATCAAAATACCCAAAGAAGCATGTTTTCCCCTTAATCCCTTACGATCCGGGATTCCCAAATTAAGTCCAAATCAACTCAAACTTATATACGTGTCATAACAAGATTAATAATGAATTATAAGCATTTTTACATATTTTTATGAGCAACTCATATATTAATCTACTCTAATTAGTGAATAATCATACTACACCTTAATCACCCCAAAAAGGTCAGATCGAAAAATAGAAATTGCTTGGCCCAGATTCCTATGTGTTGCGGCAACTTTTATCTTGTTGTGGTGTTAATTTGATTTGATTTGCAATTAATTAGGTGGTTGGGTATTTAAATAGTGGATTAGAGGTAGGTAGAAGCCATTAATGGTCAATTAAAAGTTTTTGGTAGTTGGAAAAGTGAATAGAAAGATTCCCTTACCCCCTTTAGCCCCTACCTACTAATCCTACCCGAAATGGGTAATAACCCTACCCACTAATGACTTAATTAGCCCATTTGAGCACTATGAACCTTATTTCAATCCTTTCTCCCTAAGGTTAAGTTCGTTTTCTTATTGTGACAACTCTACATAATGGAATACTATCATCCGGATCCAATGTAAGCGGTTTCAGATCTCAATTCCTTACCAATCAAAAGTTATGGGTGAAAGAAGATTCGCCAAGGGCAAAACGGTCATGTTAAAATTCGAGAAAAATAGCGAAGGTAGGAAATGGCTCCATTAGTCATTTCAAAAAGTTATATAGTCATACGACCTCACAAAAACATAAAATAAATATTCTACGATCCTCCAATATGTAAAACATGAATTGTTACACTGTACCATGGTTGTCTTATACCCACACAAATTTATCCTATACTCATGTAATAATTTGCTAACGTTAACTGGAATGAAAAAGTTTACATTAATTTTATCCTTCATGCCAAAAACTAAGCATATTTTGTATGCCCTAAAGTAACTAGTTATGCACCTAAGCCACCCGTTTCCATGCAACAAAACTTAACATTTTCATGCAACTATATACAAACCACAGGTTGGAGGAAGAATAAAAGGAGCTGACGAGAAAATGAGTTTGATCGAAATTCATTATGTCACTGACTGGATTTGACCAACAAACTATCTATTTCACAGCAGCTATACACACACACATGTGTGTGTGTGTGTGCGCGCGCGCGCGTGCACGTGCGCGCGCGCACACACACACACACATGTGTATGTGTATACAACAAACATATCTATTATATATATGTATGTATGCTGAAACTTATCAATAACATGATAATGTTAGTTAAGTGTGAGTGAAAAATCACTTACCTTCACCACGCTGTAAAGACTCGACCAATCGAGTGAATGGTCCCGGACTGCATTGCACAAATGCTAATGTCTTCTGCTTCCTTACACACACACACGTGGTAGTGACTGGAGGGGAGAGGAGAGAAGGTTCGTCGATCTGGTGATGTAGTAGAATAGGTGGCGTCGGACAGTGGGCTTGTTGGTCGGTGGAGGGGGAGTTGTGGCTGTTAGGGTTCTTTTTTTTAGTAGCACGCGAACTGGAAGAGAGAGTGGGGGAAGGAGTTTGATCTGAGCAGCGGTTAGAGGAGGAGCACGATGGCTAAGGGGAGCAGTGATGGCAGACGTCGGGTACGGGGCTATAAAATGTTGGAGGGGGGAAGTTTCTTTTGGTTTGGTTTTATAATAAAAAAATTGTCAAATTAACACTGGGTTAATAACGATAGGGAAGAGAGACCTGGCTTGGGAGATGAGGAGGAAATGGTCCACTTCAGCCTCAAATAAAGGACATTGTTGCTAATTCAAACCATATAACGTGTAGTAGTTCAAATTGTACTAAGAACATCTTCAACCCTTATTGAATGAAATATCATTAAACGCCTATGTGTCCATGTCTATTTTCACAATGTGAAATACATAAAACAAACTTCAACAATAAAATTAAAATTTGTTCTGCATTGCAAATGTCTAAAAACATACAATTTTTTACATTTGTCATTATGAGAATATTTCAAAATTAAATAACTAAAAGGTAGTGGTTGTAAATCCTTCCACATTTTGGATTACAATGTCTACTACTAGACATTATATTTCACAATGTCATATAATTTTTTTGACATGTTATATTCCAAATTCATTCAACAATTGCATTGGAGATAGTAAATTAAATAAAAATGTTAATGGATGATGTGTCTTTGATTTTACATTTAAATTGACAAAGCATTGGAGATGTTCTAAAATATATTTGATAATTCGATAGTGACATGTTGTTGTACACATAATAAAATTTCACGGCTTTATAATGGGTCAAGTAAAAATATATATACATCGTTAATCACAGACTAAAAACAATCTAGAGGGCAAATCAGTTGTCCAAATACACGAAACTGAATAGCGGCGTGCTTGTGTCGATACAAATGAGTTAGCACACAGGGATTTGGTTGTATAACATTTGGGCGACAAGTCACTATTCACTCAATAATGATTATTTGCTACTGTAAATCGATCGTTTATTTAAATGGAGCTAACGAACTCACAATTCAACAAAACGAACTGACGTACTCATTATAAAATTCTGTTAATAAATTTTATGTTAAACATTCGTGTTTTAAAAACGATATTTCAACGTTATATTATTAGCTAATTTCACGTTAGATTGCAAAACAAATGAATTCTTATTTAAATGAATGTTTTAATTTCTTATGACCAATATAAATGTACATATTCCATATTTACGTTCAAATTTAAATTAATAAAAATCGAATTCCATAATAATTTAAACGACAAATTTTGCAGTTATTTACATTTAGAAATGAGCGTAATATAAGTAAAATTAGGTGTAATGCTTCGAAAAAAAATCAAAATAGGAAGAAAAAAAAAAGTTTGTATATAATATTCAGTGTTATGGAATTTAACCTATAACAAATAAAAAAAATGTAAAGAGGAAATAAGATAAACAATCAAACAACGTTTGGCTTATTTTGTATTTTATGTTTTGAGTTTTAAACGTCAACTATAAAACTAGAATGAGTTGAAGGACAACGGTGTATAGAACAATGGAGGGAACGCATGGACAACGAAAAGATGAATTATGTCTTTTGATCCATTATTTTCTAAAACATGAAAAATAAATAAACTTGTATTATGTTTTGAATGTTTACTTTTCAGTTTTAAAACAACCATCCTTAATAATATTCAGATTTTTTATGGGTGAAAATCCAAAACAAAAAAGGTAAACAAAAGGCACCTTAATTTTCAGACCTATAGCTTAGGGACTGTTCGGGGGAAAATTTTACCCCGTTTTGTAACAGACGCGTCCGTTACAAAACGGGGCAAAATGCTCCGTTTCGCCAACGCAGCCCAAGAGGTCCGTTATGCTTCCGTTTGATTAATTAGCCTAATTAATCATTTTAATTAATGAATTTTAGTGTTTTGTAGATTTTAAAAATTAATAACAGTTGCAAATGAGATGTGTTTGAGACACGGTTTTTTGCGTTACGATCGTGTCGAAGAGCTTCACGTAATGGACTTGGGATTCGATTTGAACTGAATTGGAGTAATTTATAATTTTTCTATTTTACTAAACACCCGTTAACATTCTCCGCTCAAATGGTCCGCTTAACCCATCAAAGGCATTTTCGGCTAATTACAGCTCTCCGGTGTAATAGTCAGCTAAAATTCTCCGCTTAACTTGCTCCAAAGACACTCTTGATTGTGCGGTCGGATCCATCAACCCACGCACTTCCATTTTCTCCTCCGGCAGAAGAATGGCGTTTAAAACTTTGAAAGCTTTCAGCTTTCTCTCTCATCGCAGTCTCTGGTACTCTTCCTCCTTTTCTACTCTTCCAACGTCGTCGCTTTCTGAAAAATCTCTTTTTGACCAACTCTCGGGCATTCTGCCGATTAACTCCGATGCCATTCTTAGCCCTAGCCCTAGTTATACAGATATTACCCAAAAATCCACACAGTCTTGTGCATATCCTACTTCCATACGTGATCTTGTCCTTTCTCCCGCTGAAAAGCTACGAAATGTCTTCATCCTCAATCTTAAAGGTACATCTGCTGTCGAGTCCGCATTATCAACTGCCTCGGTTGACCTGACGGTCGAGATATTTCGTGAAGTAATCGACAAAGGCAATTTGAATGGTGAGTTCGTGATTTCGTTTTTCAATTGGGCTATTAAACAGCCTCGAGTAGAGAAATGCGTGGACAATTACAATATTGTAGTAAAATTGTTAGGAAGGAGGAAGTTTTTCAATTATTTGGAAGGTTTTTTAATTCGGATGAGGCAGGATGGTGTAGACTATAATTTGAACACAGTTGAGATTGTGATTGATAGCTTTGTTAGAGCTAGAAGAATATCAAAAGCAATTGAGTTCTATGATAATTTAGGAAAAGGAGATGTTGATTCTTTTAATGTGTTGATATCTTGTTTGTGTTGCAGATCACATATGAAAACAGCAACTTCTTTGTTTAATTTGAAGAGAGGAAGCATCTCATTTAATAGTGCAAGCTATAATGAGATCATCAATGGGTGGGCAAAGGCAGGAAGAGTTGACATGGTAGATAAGTTTATGGATATGATGATCAGTGATGGGTTCAACCATGATAATACTACTTTGAGTTGTAAGATGGAGGCATTGGGAAGAGCTAAGAGGATTAGCGATGCTCTTGAATTGTTTAACAAATCGAAAGAAATGGGGCGTGAACCATGTGTTATAATGTATAACACAATGATCTCCAATTATATTTGCATAGGAGAGTTAGATGACGCAATGATGTACTACAAGTGCATGTCCGGGGAAAAATGTTTGCCTAGCATTGATACATATGATAAGCTGATAAATGCGTTACTAAAAGCAAGAAGAGTAGCTGATGCTCTTGAAATATTTAATGAGATGATTA
Source organism: Allium sativum (assembly GCA_030737875.1). Taxonomy (NCBI): domain Eukaryota; kingdom Viridiplantae; phylum Streptophyta; class Magnoliopsida; order Asparagales; family Amaryllidaceae; genus Allium; species Allium sativum. The sequence continues at coordinate 192,264,523 of CM060910.1, read as the reverse complement.
GTCTTGGAGTTGTTCCTACTTCTGGAATGATAACTTCCTTTCTTAAGCCTTTGTGTAGTTTTGGGCCACCTCATGCTGCTATGATCGTCTATACAAAGAGTAGGAATTTAGGATGTGTAATATCGATGAATGCTTATAAGCTTTTATTGATGAGACTTTCTAGATTTGGAAAATCGGGTATGATATTGAAGATTTGGGAGGAAATGCAAGATAGTGGGTATACATCTGATAAAGAGGTCTACGAGTATATAATTAATGGGCTTTGTAACGTTGGACATGTTGATAATGCTGTATGCATTGTAGAAGAGGCGTTGAGAAATGGATATTGTATTGGAAAGATTGTTTATAGCAAGCTGAACAGTAAATTGGCAGAGATGAACAAAGTTGAAACTGCATATAAACTCTTCTTGAAAGTAAAAGGTGTGCGTGATTGTGAAAATTCCAGGAGGTTTTGGAGAGCTAACGGCTGGCATTTTTAGACCTTGGTACATTACTGGATTTAGCATCTCCTGATGCTTGGTGAGTTGCATTTATACTAACTTGGTTATTATACGTAGGCACCTTCTTGGGCCTCATCCAGTCATGCAGGATTATAAATTCAGTATCAATTCACCCAACCTGAAAAATTCACTTGTTACTAGACCAAGTGTGTTGCACAATTATTCAAAAGTCATACTTGTAGTATTAAACTACACTGGAAAGTCTTAACCGACTCATGATGTCAAAGCATCACCATCAACAAGCCATGTTGAATTTTTTTCAACTTATGTTCAATTTTAAAGTAAATCCGTTCTGTTGCAAGTGAAGTATTTTGTGTTTAAAGCATGCGGACCTTTTTATTATGTTACATTCAAGATGGTTTATATTTTAACTCATCCACAAATATATCAACAACTGAGCTATTGCTTTAATACTAAGATACTCCCAAATGGTGCGCTCGACGGAGAAATTAAGGCATGTAATGTGTCTTTGCGTTTCCATTCAAGAAATTTGTGCTGTTTATATGTTGATATTTGATGGTGTTTCTGATGTATTGTTATGAACAATTTGCTCTAGTGCAGATGTACTGTAGGGTAATTGTCATTTTGATCAGCAGCTCAATGCATTTGAAAGAAATCTAATCTGTGTGTATTCCAATAAAAACAGTTCAATCCATGTATGTGCATACAAAATTTGTTCACATGGATTTTTTTTATTTTGGGTAATTTGTCAGCCGGGTGTGAACTGTACATCATAACAAAAACAAATTTATGCATTGTATCATGTAATATTTGTTCAGACAATTCAAAATAACCTTTGTTGTCAACCCAAAGCAATTGGAAATGGGATAATAAGATTTAACGTTACATTCTCTATTTTGAAGTTAGATTTTCTCGACTAGTGCAAATTTGATAGGATTTTACATTTTGGCATTGTCACATACTATTCAAGTTAGGAAAATGATAACTTGTTGCGTTATGCAAAAACACACATTTTCTTCTACTTAAATTTTTTATTATTTTTTTAGAAAATTTCTGTGATCCATTGAACTACCAAAAAATGTTGCTTGAAGTTGATAAACAACAAAAAGACCATTAAATTTCTTTATGTACGAAAATATGTAGATGATTATGCAACATCAATTGATAATCTGAAATTTTCAGTTCCGACTGCAAATCAGAATCAAGCAGTGTTGTCAATAGCGAATAGCGCAAGGCCTGCGCTATGCGCTAGCGCGCGCTATAATGTTTTTTTTTTTTTTTTTTTTTTTTGCTTACAGAAAAGAAGATCTTAAAAAAAAAACACACACACAGGAAAAGGGCACAAAAGGAAAAAACTGTATGTTTAAAATCTCCAAAAAGAAAAAAAAAACGAAAATGCATGTTCAAAAAAGAAAAAGCAAAATAGCGCGCTATTCATAGCTGCGTTATGATAAAATAGCGCGCTATTTTTGCGCTACACGGGACCCCTGCGCTATAAGAACCAAAATAGCGCAACCTGTGCGCTATGCGCTATTTTGCGCTATAGCGCTCGCTATGACAACTATGGAATCAAGCTGTGTCCACGGCGATAGTTTATCTTGAAAAAGAGGTATATTGATTACATCTACTTAACTTTTCTTCTTTATATGGTTTGGTATTTTTTGAATTTGTTTCAAGAATCAAAACTTTGAGGTATAACTTCATTCAGAGCTAGAAACGATAGATCCTATTTTTGAATTGACTTTTACTGAATGATTAATGTAATTTAGTCGTCAATTAGTCCAAATCCACTACATAAGTAGTATATCAATTTAATAAATGGAATCAAATTTGAATTAGTTTAAAAACGTTTAGCTATATATGTAGTGAAACGGTTTTGAAAGTTCATCAGAACTTTTCCGTTTTTTGATGTGGATTTGTTGATTGGTACGTTCTATTATCTACTAGTTCTTTTCTTTTTTGCTCTTTATATGTTGTTATCTGTTATAGTAATGCATCATTTCCTTAATAGTTTTTAATGGATAAACATGACATTAACATATGGAATGATTGATGGCTTTTCTAGTTGGGTTGCTGATGGGAAATTGTAGAGAAGTGCTTCACCTATCCTGTTACTTTTATTTTTAGATGGCTTCACCCTACTTAAAAATTCAGAGTTCATATGAATTATTACTCTAAAGATTCTCATGTATTATTCGACTAATTTTATATATATATATATATATATATATATATATATATATATATATATATATATATATATATATCTTGGGTGTCAATGGCTATCTTGTACTCATTGTTCGTTATGCTACCTTTTAAAGATAATAATTGCTTGAAACTTCATTTTATGCTTATGAATGTAATTATTCTGGGAAGTTGAATGGTGGTTCTAAGCATTTATATGTAATATGACATGTAGTTGAATGACAACATATTTGGTTCACCTTCGTTTTATACTTCTTTCAGCTATGTCTGCCCTCTAAATCAAAACTGTGTAACTACATGAATATAGGTATCTTGCTTCAATAATATGAAGTACATAGTTTACGATCATTAGAGTTTGACAGCAGCCTTGTGTATAATATTCTGGAATAATAAGCATTTGAACGGAAATCGTTTTTTTCCTGATGTTTGTTTGCAAATTTTGTTACATTACCACAGCGAGAAACCTTATGCCTCAAGTTTTTTCCCTTTCCTGTCAAAAACAAGCTTTGCTTCTATGATATGGCTTTATCATAAATGACAAATGAATACGGAACAAGTTTTTAGACAAATATGACATAGAGTTCACACTACACTCTATGTAGAGTGTTGATGCAAACTATGTTCCATTATATATTAACACTAAAGGCTTGGCGAAAATTTTGAAAATTATACCTCTACTGGAAGGTCTTTAAGAATTTAATATAGGGACCATGGAATCATTGCAGTTGCCATGAATGTAGAAACTGATTGGCCAGGCCTCCAGTTACAAACCCAGTGTCACCTGCATATGATTCTTTTTAACTTTATTGAATCTGAATTAACTTACTGATAGTTGATGTACTTCACTCGAAGTAAAATTTTTAAATGATACTAATACTTTTCCTGCTTTGTCCACTTTTAGTCTTTTATTCTTTTTCTACTGGGAATTTAATGCTAATTGTTCTAGTAGTCAATTTCTATCTATGATGCTTTCCCTTGAGCATAGCTAAGAATTATAAGAGTTGATTTAATTGTATGTTTATAATAATAATAAAAAGGCAAAAGATAAAAGTAAAGGCATGTACCTGTTTATTGTGCAATTACATGAGTGGTGTTTGCTTTAAATTTATTTTATTAGTAGCTATTTTTATAGATAATAAACCTATAATTCAATTTATTCAGTTTAGAAAAATGTAAATAATTACATCATAACTTGTATTAGAGTATAAAATATTAAAGCATAAAGATTAAAATAAACTATTTTGATAATGTTTTTGTTCATAAGTTTACACTAAATGATAATTTCCAAAAGATAAAAGGAATTATAGAGTAAAATAAACTATATATATGGGGCAGGTTCAATGGCACCCCAAAAACTTAGCACCGCTTTAGCCTACCACTTTTCCACCACACATTTCCTTTCTCCTTCCACTCATTCTCTCACCTCCCACTCACTTTCTTTAAACATAAATATATGGCTGAAATTGAGGTGTAAATGGGGGGCTGAAATTCAGAGGGGCTCCCTGATCCTATCCCTATATATATAATATATATATATATGAGATTCTAATATTTGTATAATAAAAGAGAAAAGGTAAAAGGTGAAGTTGAAAGATTAAAGTTAGATAAGTGTTAAAAGAAATATGTTTCTATTTACTGCTTTACAAATTTAAATGTTAAATCATTTTATTAAAAAAATGATAAAAGTGATAAAAAGTAAATACAAAAAGAGAAACAAATTTTTGTATTCCCTTTTGTAACAATAATTTTTTATTTACTTTCCATATATTAATATCAACAATGTTGATCTTATACGTACTTTTTACTTGTATAACAATAAGAGATGAATGATAACATAAAAATAATACAAAAAAGAAAGAAACTATGTGAGTTACAAGTATAAAAATGAACGTTTGGGATAATTTTTTTAACCAAAATGTAAAAGATAAATTACTTATGTAATGTTACAATTATATGTGTGATATATTTATATTTAAGATGGTAAAAGCTTAAAAAAAAGAATAAGAACAAAAATATAAAAGACGAATCCTTTTATTATTTTAAACATTATAAATGATAGAACCAAATGTAAAAAATAAAATAAAAGGTTATATGGAACTAAATCTCCCCTTCATAAGCATATATATACAAATAATTATCACCTCCTCACTTCAAAACCACCCTAATGTATTACGTAATAGAAATATTTTTGAGCTGCAGTTGTAAACATAGTTCATTTCAGAATTTCCAGGTTTCATATTAAGTGAAAAGTTTATAGGATATATTACCTAATTCCTGTTTCTGCTTACGCAAATACAGGCTTCAGAAGAAAACAAAACACATAGAAAGATCGGAATCGTTTCATTATATTATTACGTTTTTTGCATCACTACAATGTGCTGATTATTTTTTAATGTCCAGACCAAAAATGTTGCTTAAGGGCATAGAATAGCCCTAGGATAGCGATGTCTAAAATTGATGCTTAGGGGCATAGATCAGATGTAGAAACGATAGATGTAAGCTAGTCTATTTCACTTCCATTTTTTTTCTTCCTCTTTGTTACAGGCTTGTTTGGAATTCTTGTTTTCATCGATTTTCATCCCAGTTTCATTCTATTTTTTGAAGCTGTTGCGTTGGTTTTCACCGTGATTTATCTTCCAACCTAGGAGGAATTATGATGATGTATGTATAGGTAACGTATAGAGTGCAAATTTTACTAACAAAGGGGAAACCGGGCTGCAGCAAAACATAGTGTCAACGATCATGCAAAGCTGGTGCAATGAAGACTAAGGCTGTGTATTTTTTATATTCTATTTTGTGGGTTGAAGGAACATATAAAGAAAATGAGTACGGTCCTTCATGATACAAGCTCACATTTTGCAATTAGTCCCTCTTTGTTAATCGTTGTTGAATTGGAGCTGAAGTTCATTTTCTTAAGGTATTCATTTAGTTAGTCAGAGTAACAAATTAATTCAACTCAATACCCTATAGATTAGGTTTAAAATAATAACATCAGTATTTCGAGTTAGATATTTGTATTGTATCTTAATACCCTAAAGATTAGGTTTATGCAATTGGTTCAAATTCAACAGGATCAGATTATTTTAACAGTGGCCTTGTTGAGAATTTTTTTTTTCCTTTTATATTTTTGCTGCTCAAACTAAATCCATTCTAACAGACCTAGCAATAACATTTTAAACATTGAAGTTAAAAAGATTTATTATTCTTTTTCAGTAGTTCAAGCAAGGTTGTGTTTAAAGGAAAGACCTGAGCTAAAGTTAGAGTTTTCCTCCCTTTTTTTTTTTTTTTTTTTGTGAGCACTGGTACATACAATTGAAATCACTTACAAGCAACCATGTTGAGCATGAAGTATAAAGATGGTGTAAAGTTTGAAGGAGTGCTTGATTCGCCTACATGAATTGGACAGAGTTTAAAAAAATCAAGAGTCGGCTGTATGGAACATGTTCAATATTGCAAGAGAAAGACCAATCAGGTACAATTTAAATAGCAAATTTCAGGATTTTGGTTAGACCAGTTCTTATTTCAGAGATAACTACTATTTATGAATGACCATAAGGACATGATAAGGTATTTGCTATAAGTAGGCTACAAACTGCAAAAACAGGGAAGGAAAAAGGAAGGACATGAATTAATAGAAATGAGATAGTAAATTACATGAACAATTAGGCTGCAATCTGCAGTTTTTTGCATGCTTGGCTTAACTAGTTGTTCTGGTTTTTGCATTCTCGATTTGAACCTATAATTCAAAGTTATATAACTACGGTTGCACTATAATTGTGTAATTGTAAACTGCAATCAAACTGCTATCAGTTGCAGTTTGCAACTGCAACTACATTATGCGAATTGCAGTTGCTCGAAACCATAGATGCAACTGTGCAATTCCACAACTGTGTTTTTCAACTAGAATTGGATCCAATATAACGTGCTTTGAAATGCTGCAATTGTATAAATGAAGTTGGAATTTCCATATTGTTGGCTTGCTGGATTATATCTATACAGCTTTTCTTACAGTATAATCTTTCAAAAGATCATACAACATAGCTTATATAATAGAAATATTGACAAATGACATGCATAGAATAGCACACATTGACAATGCGTCGAAACAAGAAAAAAAAAATATCAACTGTTATAGTTATAAGCAATTTGATATAAACAAGAGCTCGCCCAAGCTTTTTCACATACATAAGTTCTCTAGTTTTCTGCAAAATAATCATTTCTCTATTTCTAGGAGATAAATCCTGCTGAAATGTATATTTGCTTGAAAATACATGCTTTTGCCTAAAATTCTTCTTCATACATGTACTTCTGCACCCTCTGTGCTTGAAATAGTCCTCAGTAATTCATCTGTTTCGTCCAGCAATTGTAATTTTAGTTTCAAAAATTTATTCAAGGGATAAATTCAAAAGGGACGAGGAGACTACATCATATGAATCTGTTGTTCTCTAATGAGTTTACTTCCTTTTTTAACTATCTACGTGACTGTGTTTTAAGTGGTTGTGGGTGCTCTCATGCATGAATTTTTGAGTAACGTAGTTATAACCCCGCCTTTTTGATGTGCTTAAAATTGTGTGAGATATAGTTAAAATTATATAAATATATATTTGTATGCCAAAGTTTATCTTTGTGGACAAAGGACTTCAATGGAAATTTACTTATGTTTATAATTACTAGTGAAAACGAATTATAAACATGGCTTCTATGTGAAAGTTTATTGCATTCAAAAGGTTGAAAGTGTTGGATATATTTAAGTGTTGGTATGAGATGAACAGAGTAGCTACCTAATTTAAATGAATTTGAATCAATTTATCCCTAATAAATAGGGATGCATAGGGACATAAGAGTGATATAAGTCTGCTATGTGTTTATTTTGTTGCCTGTAACATAAAATTGTTCATTTTGTTGCCTGAACAGAACTGCATATTTCAATCTTGCACGTAACATAAGGTTGGAGTTTGAGTTGTTTCTAAACAATTTCTTCCCTTAAATTTTAATCATCTTTTCTTCTTCGTTTTTCTTCTTTTTCTTCTTCTTTCTTTCGGAGCTTGTTTAGATTTTGTTGGCTTGTTTCTTGATAAATTAAACTGAAGTTGGATGAATATATAGGAGGAAAGAGCTTGTAAACATGAATAAATGACAGAAAGTTGATCATACAACGACATAGCATGAATAACGACCGGCACATTTTATGATTGAATAGACCAATTCATGCATGTATGCCTTTGCATATACCTTTTGTTTTCGAATGAAGCCAATTTATAAATTGTTTGTGTGTAGATCATCCATGGCTACACACGGGGCTGTCAACATCCTCTTCCATGATGAGTGAACTTCAATTTAATATTTCAAAAAAAAAAAAAAAAAAAAAAAAAAAAAAAGAAGAAGATATTTATGGCACATCAGATCTTCTGTATGACTTTCCTTTTATCATTTTATTTTTTTGGCTGATAAATTATGTATTATTACCTAGGTTCTCAGTGGTCAGTCTGATTAGTATGCATTTAAATTTAATGCTATATCAAGTCGCGGTGGAAAAAAAGGATGTTATACGGTTGTTCTAGTGGTAATCAGCCGGGCTCAGCTTTGTCAACCTGTGCCTTGACGCTCAGTTTTACCAAGTGTCATGGCTCAGTAAAACTGAGCGTTCGGACTCAGTTTTACCAAACTGAGTCAGACTTAGTGAAATTGAGTCACAAATCTCAGTTTTAGTGAGTGTCGAGGTTTAGTTTCAATTTCAATAATCATTCCTGTTATTATATTTCAAGGCGATCTTATATTTTTGTATTTATTGACACTTTGTAGCTTGAAACTTAATAATTAATAATGTTTATCTTGTATTTCAGGAAGGATATATCAGAAACTTATGTGGTGGTTAAAATTCTTGGACTAGATGCATTAGTATATGACGGTCCTCAAAATAAAGTGTAAAGCTACGTGAATTTTCAGATTTTAGCTTCCTTAAATGGAGAGAGTTTCATATTTGATATTTGTAGAATGTGATTACGAAGGATATTCTCTTTTGTAATTCTAATTTGATATTGTTGGAAATATTGGGTGAATTATTAAAATATTGAGATAAGTGTATGAATGACTCTTTTATGTGAATAGTCTCATATCATGGGATTATATGGAAGAGGCAAGTATTTATACTTGTTTCTAAGAAATCATGTTGGGGCCTTGGGCCCTCAATACATGCTTTGTTGTGAGGAGGGAGGTCATGCATCATGACCATCACACGCGCGACCGACTCGACCCGGTCCGGTTTGGGCTTTGTGGTGTAAACACTTATATTTTTGGGTCAGAAAACACTGCATTTTTTGAAATATGTTTTTAAATACGAAAATATTTCTGAGCCGACTTTTATTTTGAAGCGGTAAACTATTGACTCGGTATTTTAGCATATTTTATTACTGCACAGTGTTTTCGTTCAGTCCTAATCCCCATCTATATATTATCTTCAGTTGTAGATGAAAAAATATAACTTATCTCCGTCAATAAAATTATAATCCAGAAATTTTCGAGCAGTAATTTTATTTCGAAAGTGCAAATCTGCACTGGTTTGTCGTGCAAAGCAAATCAGTTATTAATTTCAGAGGCTGTTTTATCCTAGAGACGGCGGCGAAAGTACGAACTGGTTTTGCACCACCGACCAGATCGCCGAATCGTCTTCAAGAAAGCGACCAAGTACGTGACTCAGCCATTGTTTTCCAACTGATATAACTATGGACATAGTTAATTGTGCATTAAACTTGGTAACTAATTATGTATTGAACATGTCTTATATTAATAGAGATTGTTCTGTTACCATCATTATGGATGTTGCTTGTTACCATCATTATGGATGTTGCTTACTGATATTAGTTGAGTTATACTTATATATATATATATATATATATATATATATATATATATATATATATATATATATATATATATGTGTGTGTGTGTGTGTGTGTGTGTGTGTGTGTGTAACTATTATTATTATTGAAATCGTATTTGATTAAATGCGGTCTGCACTATAATCATGCATAACTGTGGCAGCCGTTATTAATGTTAGAATATATAAATTACCAATACTTATGTCATCAGTTTGTTATCGCTTAACATTGGAGAAAATTATCTTCCAACGCTTATAGCCGTTGGGGAAAATTATCTTGCAACGTTTATAACCGTTTGGAAAAATATATCTTCCACGCATATAAGCGTTACAAATAATTGCCGACCCCCTTTTAGTAGCACTTACAAGTGTTGCTGAAAGCATTTAGAACCGTTATGCTCGTTGGTAATCACTTGTTTTGGTGTAGTGGTTGCTTCAATTGTGATGAGACATGCCATCTAAAAAGAGACTGTCAGTGGCCGAATAGACATAGATTACCTCCCAACAATGATTTATCATAGAAAAGGAATAGAGCATATATTGTTATGTTGATCAAATGCGGGAAAGAACAGAGAATTCCGAAAACAGTGGCCTTACAATCATCGGATTTGTAGCGTCGAGATATTGAGGTGGTGGATTGATGTACCAACATTACTATTCAAACAGTGGCCTTACAATCACTAGATCTGGGCCAGACCACCTACTAGCTGGTAAACGAAAACCACCTCGATAGGAGCCTTTGCTCAAGGAGCTATATTCTTTAGGTGCCTGCGATGGGACGGATGCGACTTCCCATGCCCTACGGCTCTCCTTCCTTACAACATGCTTCATTGGGAGTAGGGGAGTAATCCACAAAAATGAAAAAAGGAGAATGCTGAGGTTTTGTCAAAGAGCTCTACCAATACATAAATCGATATGGAATTCTAAGACTTCTCTAAGATAATGTAACGACCCGTGTTTTTCGACCATTTGAATATGAATATTTAAATTAGTTTTAAATATTATATTGGAAATATTAATGGAATTAAATATTGAATTCGTTATTTAAACGAAGTTCGAACGTTATATATTTATATAATTATAAATCGAGCTTGAAAATGGCGTGCAGTTCGTAAATTCGAGTTTTGAACTTCAACTGAGAATACAGGATTCGATATAAGTCGGATTTCTGTGAAACAAGACACGTTGGAGCCGTATTGGCGATAGCTTTCATATGAAAGAGAAAAATCCAGATTTCGTGTTATAGTTTGATATTTATGGCCAAATCAAATTTTGAAATAGTCGCTATGGAAAATCGTTATTAAATTATAGGCCTTTAAAATGGCCGTTTTGCAAACGGACTCAGATTTCGATGAAATTAGTTTCATTAGAACCGTATCGCTAAATTATTGTACGGTGGTGAATTGCGTGGAAAACCGATATCGTATGTGACCATGGTAGCCGTAAACGCCCGTTCAATTTCTATAGCGCGTATTTAAATAAATAAAGGGGTATTTGAGTGTAACTTGAGCAGACGATCGAATTAGGCCACGAAACCAGTTTCATTGAGTTCGTATCGTCGATTAGAGTCAGGATAGGTATATAGTTTGTTATTTTTAGAGACCGAGAAATTTGGCATTAAAAAGGGTAGGGCGGTTCGGGGTAAAAACAGCCTATGGGGCAAACAGTATCAGAATGCGACGAAATTAGTGCCGTTGGGTTCGTATCGAAAAGTTATTGTCGATGTTCGCAGTTTCAAGTTGATTCGATTTATCTGGTGACCGTGGAAAAATTAAACGTGTGTTCATTTCTGGTTTCATAAAGGAAATTTTTTCAAATGACCTCGGATTTCGACGAAACTGGTCCCATTGGGTCCGGAATACCTTTTTACACCAAGATTAGCTTTTTTATCAGTAAACGAAAATCGTCCGTAGTGATTTTTAACACGATTTCTCCACGACGAAGTTTCGTACCTTATAATATGAATAAAACTATCCATTCTTTGTTGCTATAGCTTGTTTCTCTTCTGTACTTGCTGGCCAAACTATCCATCCGTGTTGTCCAAGGAAACGTGCCACCCAAACATTTCTTTTCTCTGTCTACCATTACACAGACACCGTGCCGACCAAGTAATCTTCGAGACCCACCCTACCTATGTTATCTGCAATCCTATACCCCCCTACGCCGTGGCCACCACGTCTTTGCCTCTATAAATACATTTACTTTTCGTTCATCCCTTACTGCTTCCAGCAATGAAAATGCTCCATTCCTCCAACAAATAAAATCCAAAACCAAACCCACTAAGAACAGGTAGGAGGCGTCTTCGAAGAGGCCGGGGTTTTGGACGAGTGTAGGGGCCAGCGCGACCTTCGAAGTGACGCCATCTGATCACAATCGGGCAGAAGAATGGGTAAGCGATGGTGCGGTTTTTCAAACGTGAGTGGTTGCGCGGGTCTCTGGGAACAAGGATGAAGTGAGGCTTTGTTTTGTGTGGACGTGAGCAAACTGAAAGGGGGTCAGTACTGTTTGGGTGCTAAATGATGTTGGAGCATGGTAATAAAGAGGAGGAAGGCCCTGCGTGGGAGCTGCTGAAAGATGGTGGCGACGGAGGGGTGCATGCGGAACACGTGATGGCAGTGTGAAGACAGCAGGTGGCTTTTACGTGAACAATGATGTACATATATAAGTTTAACCGTACTCTATATTATGCCTAATCCTATTAGTATATTAGTATGGGCCTAATTATATTCTAACCTTGGCTAATCAAAGTATTATTACATAATAGTATTGATAATATATATAAATGTGGGAAGACAGAGGCCATGACAGCGTCGAAAGGATTCTTAATACCAATAGTTTGTCCACTTAAAAAGAACCGTTAAAACCCTCACAGTTATATTATAAATGTTTAAAGCTTTGCCGAAATCAAGTGGTAGCATCTAATGTAACTGGAAAGTTAGGATACATCTTACCCTGTTTTTTTTTATGCCTAATTATAGTTATATATTGCCTTATCAGTTTGTGTGTAATTAAGTTACAACGTCCCTGGAATATGAAAATGTGCCTAGTTCTACTTATTTCTTTGCAGTACCTAACCGAATTGTAAACGTAAGCGAGGACCGGAATAATTTTATAGAGCCTAATCTCGTTTAAAAGAATGCCTAACCGACCTAATCAAAATTAGTTACTAAAATTAATTTAGAATTTAATAATATAAATATATATTAAGGGATACCGTGTTAAAATAGCAACTGTGTCATTCGTACACAGAATCAGACAAACCGAAGAACGTTGGACCCGTACCGACAGACGTAATATTAGGGGAGTGGAGCGGACAAAGTTGAACGTAGCTGGAGGCTTGTAAAACAAACTGTCTTGACGATAGCAAGGTGAGTTAATCTCACTCAGTTACCCTTTTTATATTTTATATAAATTGGGTATTTTTATTTTGTGTGCTCTACTTGCCAATGGTTGACTGTTTTGCTAGTTATCTGCTTATCTGTTGATTTAACCGATGAAATTAAACTGTGTTTAATTTCAGTGAAATACCAAACCGTTATTTTAACGATTAGTTCCAATAAAAGTAACTTACCCTATTGGTCATGTTTATAAAATAAACGTGTTTAAATGGTTGAATTATTTTGAATGGCGTGTGGTTGATGTTAAATGGTCGTTATTTGTTGTTATCAGTTAAGTGAAACTGAATGATCCAGTTTGTGATAACCATTGTGAATACAGGGAAGAACAGATTGGAGGGACCCAACCGGATCCCTCAAATGTATTTTTATTTTCATATTCTCATATATGAACTGATCTGTTTGTGTGATTGATTTGATGGTTGATTATTGAGTGTTCAACATCTGTTAGTTTAGAACCAATGGGTGATATTGGTTGGGTATTTGGCATCGTATGGCCAATAAAATCAATCGTTTTATAGATATTGATTCACCGTCAGGTGAGTCAATAGAGGTGAAGTTATAAAATGCATTTTATAACTGGAGATAGATTTTTGAACATATTATTTTGAATAAAAGTTATTCAAGAGAAACAAATAAATATTTTATTTAAGTAAGACTTTAGATTATTTTTAATTGATTTTATAAAGCAAGTTCCGATGTAAATCAGATTGATAAGTACGAGATAGGAAATAAAATCGCATGGTTAGAATTGGATAATCGTTTTGTTAAGAAAACCATTAATGGGATTTATTTAAATTAATTATATAATTAATTAATTTAAAGTGAGAATTTATTTGGAATGGGCTAACGAGATAATCAAGTTGAGTGAATTAAATCGACCATTTTGAATTTGAATTGATTATCGAATTAATGTGTTTTTGGATTAAATATCGTTTAAATGTAGATATGGTTTTTGGAAAGGGGTTTAAGATAAACCAGAATATATAAACGAGTTTCAAGGTGAAAATCGTTAATATTGAATTAACGTTATTTGAAAATGAGGTCAAGAAAAAGGAAAATTTGAAATAAGGTTTCAAAAGTGGGGAATGGTCGAACAGATTTGAAAGAAGATTGGAAATAAATGAATATGGTTAAAGAAGTGAGTTATAGGGTTGTATAACTAAACCCCAGTTATAATGGAATGTATTTCGAGATGAAAATGGGAGTATTGATTTTGTGATTACAACTGATATTCATCAGAGGATAAGAATGTTTGGTCAAGGTCTGAGAGGTAATTAAAATACCCCAACTCGAACAACATCGGGATTATCTGAAGATAATATTAGTTGGCAATCGTAAAAGAGGTTCATGATAATACAACGAATGTTTTAAAAGGGGAATTGAGTGGAAATCATATATGGTTATAAGTTATTTTACTAAGTATGATAACATAAGGGTTATGAGGACATTAGTATATAAGAATATAGTTATTCGAGATGGAGTCAGTCAAACATAGTTATTCAGGACGAGTGGCCATTTCGTACGACTGCTAGCGTAATTCGCAGGGCTGCAGATAGCCTACGGCGGTCGGATGTTTCCTGGGGGAATCAGGCGTAACCATTGTGATCGCTGCGATCTGGAGTCAAGCGAATGGAGTTAAGACAAATGTTAGTTAAATCGAATTAGAGTTATTCAAATATCGTATTTTTGAATATTAAAAGAGTTAGAAGTTTTAATTTAGCAAAAAGTAAATCAAGTGTTAAAAGGCCAGGTGATGCTGAATACTGAACCCGTGAACTCATTGGAGTGTCATGTTTGAAACACTGTTTATTTTGATAGTTAAATCACCGACTATCAAATCTGGCCAATACGATTGTTGGTACGGGAAGACCGGGATCGAATGTATATTCGAAAACCATTCCGACCAACAAATACGTGAAGATATCAGAAGATGATCGAGATGGTGCTGTGAAGACCGTTGATTTTCATAAACGGAAGAACCACTAATATTCTCTGCCTGGCAAGCCGAGATAAGCTGTGATTCTGTCGTAGTTGGAATCTACGGGTTGCAAGGACTTCTCGCTACTGATCCATGGGTGATTCCTATATGGATGCGGTAGGGGAGTGCCTTCGGTTCATCCTGTTCCTGGATGATTTGTATGGACGGATGTCTGACAGCGTATTTCCAAGGGATCACGTACGTTGATTTCTTCAAACGTACTATAGTTGTTGGCGGAGAATTGCCAAACTCTTAGCTGCTGCTAGAGTATTTTTGGGGACGTCAATTAGTGATATCTGACGGATCTGACGATGTGGCATTCAAAGTAAATGGCGACCATATGTCAAGAGTTATTTCTGGCCTCAAGCCTCATCAACCGGGAAATGACAAAAATCGGGCAGGCAGCATGGCTATGTGGGTCGCTCCCATTAGGGTGTATGATCACCTATCTAGAGGAAATCCTATTTGTTTCTTAAATCTATGTTTCGATGCTGTTCCTTTTCGGGAGACGGTTGCTGATCCCAACCGTCGGTGGTATACATTCGATACACTCAAGCGAAATGAGTGGTCGGTCATGTGAGGGCCGGGTTGCAAGAAGTTCTTGTTGAACCCAGTGTATTCGTCTCTAGAGATACACTATCGGAAGGTGGACCCATACCTTGTCAAGTTGGAATCCAATCTCCAATAAGCGCCTGCGGGTTTTGATTGTATACTATATATGTGGAGCGTGAGATGCAAGCGTTCCACTAAATTGATATTTACTTGTATTTAGACATTATTATAATATCAGAACAAGATATTGGTTTCAAAACTGTTTTGGGTTATCGTAAGGTAAAAACCGTCCGTGTTTATGTGTGGATTTGGTCTTACGATTATCCTTTTCTTTTGAAAAGGTTTTGAACTTTAAAATCATGATTGGATGGTTCACCCTTATTACTGTGCGAGTTTATCTCACTCTGGTTCACCAGACTGACCCGGTGTTTTGTAAATGCTCGGGTTAGGCCGGGTTGTACAGGTCCAGGTTATCGACTGCTGTGAAGAGACGAGCTGGAAGAGTCCAGACGTATGATATTACTATTCCGCTGTGTGTTATATGAGGACAGATTATTATCACTATCCAGGTGTGTACTCTGATATTGTAAGTATTTTAAAAGCTTTCAATAAAGATTATTTCTGTATTATACTTTGTTCCGCTGCGATGTGAGACTATGTGTGGTGTTTCTTCTTCTTCTTCTATTCAATATTTCTACCTTATCTATTCTCACCCTCTAACTTCTTTCTATTAATGATCTGGAATGTTCGATGTCTGAATGGTCAACACGGTAGTTTGATGTTGATTTTCAGAGTCGAAAATCCCAGTTCGTTACAGATAAGGAGTCCGGATTAGGCACGACCTCCTTAGTTGTCCAAGTAAGACCTGGGAACAAGTGATTATTTGCTTAAAGCCTGAACTGTCAAGGTACTTGCGCAAAGACAGCTTATGAATATCTCCCCGAGCATAGAAGGAGTACACAAGTAACCAAGTCCAGTATATTAATTGGGAATGGGAAAGGTGTCGCTCGAAAAGGTCTAATATACTATGCGTTTTTTTATTGAGACGCTTCTAGTTTTGAGAAGCGGACATAAACTTATTATGCGCCTACTCACTAGGCTCACCAACCAACCTGGACTTTGATTCTTTTTTTTTTTAAAACCGAACATCAAAATCATAAGGATTGTCCATTAGTTCCCATATGACATAAGCGCTCTTGAGTGGAGTGGGCCATCATTCGCCAGGTTTTTGAGTGCCCCGCCTTCTCGATGCTACTCTCTAGGAACAGATGACATTAGAAGATCAAGGGATAGAAAATTCAAATTCGTGCTTTACATCTACTCATAAATTTGATGATCTCGGGAATATGGATCGAAAAATAGGTATGCATTTAAATTACATCGGTTGAGATTGCTTGTTTGAATGTTCGAATTTTTAAATGTGCATGTTTTAAAATTGCTTGTTGTTTAAAATTAAGTTTCAAATTAATATTATTTTAGTAATATTTATAATATTAAATATTAATATCAAAATGTTATTATATTTAATAATATATCAGATAAAATGTATATTAAATTATAGGATATCTATATAATAAAATCCCCCCCCCCCCCCCCCGGACAAACAACAAGACAAAGAGTGGTTCAGATTTAATATTAGAAAAGACATCAGATGGCTAACAATGTGACACCTCAGCAGCCGTTAGAATTAATTGAATGTACCAATGTTTTGTTCCACCCACTTCCGTAATTTCTTCCACAAACGCACTATTGGTTTCCGTCTAAATTAACTGTTGAGCTTGATCGTGGGCCTATTCTCTTCTCCATTTATTTTTATTATACCACGTTCTCAAAGCCCTTTCTTTACTTCTGCTTTGTGATAGCTGTAATGTTTTGCATTCATCTTTGGAATGCATGCCCATATTTAATTCACAGTATTTATTTATTATGGCATCTTTTTCATCTATTATTTTAATTAAGTTCATTATTTTCTCAATTTCTTTCAACTATAGTCTTTAATGCATATGTATTTTTGGTAGGCTACGAATACCTTGGTACTATGTTGCTAGATTAATTCCATGGTAGCACTTGTGCCTCCTGTTCATTTGTTTTCATAAATATATTTCCATTTAGGTTTGATTAATATATGGTTATAAGTTTTCTAAATCGATGCTATTGTATTAATGTTACTATTCCTACTTTAAACAGTCAAACTAGGCAGTCATATATATTATAATATCATTAATGAAAATAATTCCTAAATCAGTGTTATTACTTTCTCTTTTAATGGGTAAGACTATTGTTAATTGGATAAATATTTCCTTAAGTTTACGTTTATTGGTATGTGGATAATCCACTTCATTAATGCTAATGAATAATGTTTTCACATATATAGTTATACAAAATCATTTTATTTTGTATTTCCAGCCATTCATACCATACATCTTTGGAATGCATGTGACCTTATAATTCAAGGTATATATTTATTATGGCATCTTTTTCATCTATTATTTTAATTAAGTTCATTATTTTCCCAGTTTCTTTCAACAATGGTCTTTAATACATATGTATTTTCGGTAGGCTACGAATACCTTGGTATTATGTTGCTAGATTAAATGCATGGTAGCACTGGTGCCTCCTGTTCATTTGTTTTCATAAATATATTTCCATTTAGGTTTGATTAATATATAGTTATAAGTTTTCTAAATCAATGCTATTGTATTAATGTTACTATTCCTACTTTAAACAGTCAAACTAGGCAGTCATATATATTATAATGTCATTAATGAAAATAATTCCTAAATCAGTGTTATTACTTTCTCTTTTAATAGGTAAGACTATTGTTAATTGGATAAATATTTCCTTAAGTTTACGTTTATTGTCATGTGGATAATCCACTTCATTAATGCTAATGAATAATGCTTTAACATATATAGTTATACAAAATCATTTTATTTTAAATTGAGAGCCATTCATACCATCCATGTTTGATAATCCGCTTCATATAATTTTAGTCATGGACAATTGTATGTTGCTGTATCTAGATGCACTGCATTCCTTAGAATTTCAATTCTGCTAGATTCAACCATAACAACATTTACAACAAATGTCGTTTATCCTGAGATTTTGCTGTAATTTCACACAAAAAATTAGAGTATAAATGTACTTACTTTTCTCCTCAAAAGTTAGTTTACTCAAACATTTTTTTTCAACAATAATTCTTACTGTATTTTTACAACTTTATTTTCGCACAGATAACTTCATTTTCGCTACAGATGCTTTGCATTATAAATATTTGGGCTGCCACCGACGTAATCACCAATCTCCATCTTTTTGGTTAGTTTATTAGTTTGCAAGTCCTTATTTCTTTCACTATTACAAGTGTTTTCGAAATTATTTATTCATTTTGGTACCTTAACACTATGGCTTCATGCTAATATACCGTATCTATACTGCCATAACAACTTGAATATTTTGAAGACCCTCATGGCCAACCTGAAGCAAATATAGAACCCAATGAGTAACACTGGCATTTCTTTATTCCGTCAACGAATCTGAGGTTCAATCTTTAGCGGATCACCTGATACCTAACACGGCAGCACCCATTTTTTTATTCCTCTGCAGCTGACTAACATGCATGTATATCTGTCTTTGTGTATATATGTGTTGCGGTTTTTTTTTCCTTTAATGGGTCTCTGTTTTTTTTTTCCTTTGTTTGTTTCCTCTATATGTTAGCATGTTCTTTATCTTCTTGAATTTTGCTCTATTTGTCATTTTCTTTTGCTTCATTGCATTATGTCCATTCTATAAAGCACTACATTGATTGATGAGTATCTGAAAGATAGTTCCATAACTAATCCTATTTCTGGAACTATGTTATGTTGTCCATTTTATACGAAATAACTTTTTCATTCTATGCATGTTCTTTCTCTATTCTTTACTCATATTTTATATCCTCATTGTGTTCAATCAATGCAGCATATCCCATAATAAGGTTGCTCAATTCATCATTTCATATATATGTCTTATCATCAACTCAATAGGGATACATAAAATTTTAAACTGTTTATCATACGTGCAACCTATACCTACATGCTATGCATGCATTATTTATTGATTGCTGCAAAATTTAGTTTCTACATTAGAATACAAACACAAACATATATCACTTACAGTATGTATCTTGCTATTATAGAATATGATCCCACCTCTTATTCACAAATGCAAACTACAACACTTGAATAGTACAATCTTACCATACTAAAAATAGAAGCTTATTTCATAATATTTCTTTCTTGGTTTATTTACCCTATCAATGGCTATGATTGTTATCCATGATTTACTTTTCATTAACCATTCAATACAATAGCATCTATATATCTAACTACAAACTATAGCTAATTTGCATTACGATATACATACATCACTCAATGCTACATGATTCATTTCATTTTTATAATAGAAAGGAACATAGAAATTACTTCTATAATTATACCCATCTAATATGTTCCTGCAACTTATTCATACATTTAGATTCAAATGCGGTTGCATATTATATAAAGAAAGCTGTTGCATGCGTGCGATTTAATGCATACACTATTGCATGTTGTTTTTTCATGCAGTTTTGTCTTCTTTTCTAACATACAGTTAGTATAAATGTAAAAAGGAGGATTGGAATATAACACTAAACCACAGAAAATTACTTTAACTCGCTATGTTTCAGAAAAAAATACAAAATCCTATTTATTATATATTAAAAGAATCAATTACTAGCCGTATAACTCCACATTTGTTCACATACGGTTTCCACCCACTTCTCTCGTTTCTTTATATTTTTTGACTTCTTTCTCTGCTACAAATACTAATTTATAGAATATAAACGCATGTTGTAATGTATACAAATTCCCCATAATATCACCTGAATTTAACCTGCCATAACTTTGAACATAATGATGATATATAATTTAACCTTTCATAACTCTTCATAATCCCTTTTCATAAACTCTCCTTGATTATTTTTTTTCTTACCGAATTAATAGTTTTATTCGTACTTTTTTCATGCATTGAATCTTTATATTTTTTCGCTTTCATTTTGTATTCTTTTGTCATCTTCTTCCATCCTTTATTACTTACGTGATATAATTCAATAATATTACATTCAACAACATCCAATTTTCATTACATTACCTGCTACAACCAAAAATTGAAACATAATATTACTACACACATAAAAAAACATTTCACGAACATCATTCCACGCGCGAAGCGCGTGCCACGACCATGCGCGAAGCGCGTGCCAAGACCATGCACGTGCAAACTACAACACCCTGTACTCTATGCTTCCGTGCAAACTATAACACCCCGTACTCTATGCTTCCGTGCAACGCACAGGTTTCCACTCGTATATATATAATTTTCAATATATATATATATATATATATATATATATATATAGAGATTAAAACAAGATAGGAAATTTAGTCACATGAATTATAGAAATCATGTCGATAAGGTCCTACCCTCATGTTGATGTACCCCCTAAATTTTAAAATTCAAATTTGAAATCAAAGCTTTGAATTCCCTCCACCTTTTCACCAACTCTAAAGCTCTAAAAAGGTGTCTTTTGACCAGAAGACATGACTATTGATATTTATTTATTTTCTTAACTTTATTCTATCTTTTCACTTCATTTCAAAATTCAAATAATATTTCAAGCTCTTTACCCTCTTTAATATTGACCTCCTCAAGCACTTCATCCACCATTAGGCCATCCAAAGCCATCAGAGAGTATCTTAATAATGACTCGGAAGCTATCTAAGCTTACATAAGCTATGCAAACTTTGGTAAAGTCCATATGGGAAAATTTGCAATTTCTAATGACTTTCATTCTAAAGAACTCGATAATTTTTCTGACGAGAATCGAATTCTCAATTAATTAATGATTCTCATAATGGTTTCGTTTGTTATCCTAACCTTATTAAATTGTTTTATGCGAATTTGAATTGCAGTTTTTATGAAGAAAAAGAAAGAGAAATTTGGAGTAGTGTTAAAGGAACATAAATTGTTTTAGATTGTGAAGTTTTAGGAAATATTTTTGGTTGCAAACTATGACAACTGCCTTGCACTACCAACACCCAAGTAGTGTGCTGCAGTGATGTTTGGCTAATGCAAGATGATCATCAAGGTTGAAATAAGAAAAGTAACTCAAAACCTGTCATATATCTCACAATGCATGACACAAAATATAATATCAACATAAGGCTGATATAAAAAAACAAGACCGTATAAGTTGAATTGAATCATAAACATCAAGGTAATAGACCCATATCACAGTATAGTATCAAATAGTCAAAAATATATAAGTGAAAATAAGGCTCGGGTCCCTAAAAGCAAACTTAATTAGGCTCACATCCAGTGATTAACTTATTATAAATTAGGTCCCTATTTTTCAAAAGTTGCGAAATAAATGGGAAAAAAGTAAAAAAAAATACGAAAATTATTATTTAAATAAATTATTCATTCAACCATTAATTCAGTTCAAAAAAATCATAAACATGTAAAAAAATAAAATCAAACAAGAAAAAACAGCGAAAAATGCAGTTAAATGCATAATATTATGCACAAATTCCAATTTTCTGCATATATATGCGCACAAATTCAAAACCATGAAATTCAGTTATTTTTATTTGCGTTCGGCTGTGCAAATAATGCGAAATTATGCACACATATGTGCAACAAATCTGCAGGCAAAACGTTAGCCTATTTTGTGCATATGCAATTATTGCATATAAGTATGCAACTATTGGCATAATTTGCATATATATATATATATATATATATATATATATATATATATATATATATATATATGCAACTTTTTGTTTTCAATTTTCGTGGACTGCTGCAATTATTTAACAATTTTAGATTTTTTTTTTATACATGGCCGCACATTTTTTTTTTGTAAAAAGCGAAGGAGCGAAGGGAGCGAAGTGGGTAGGCTGGACGTGAAGGTAGGGAGCGGATCCTTGATTGTAGGAGGCGGCTGTTCAAAAATAGGGACCGGAAATGTATATGAAACTTTGAGCGGTTTTATTTATTTATTTTGAAACTTAATAGGGACCTCTAAAAAACGCACCCAATATATAAATCTCCACAACACGGTGTCTACAAAAATACGCTAATGCGCCTAAAGTAGCGATCAATAGAAATAAATAGAAATACAATTATATATATAATATGTGGAAGCCTCTTGCTCGTCTCCGGTTAGCTACCCGAGCACACCAACCTATCACTAATCTGCTCATTTAAGAGTACCCATAGCAATAAGAAGCAATGTATAAAACTCCAATTAGACAAAGTCTGGTGTGAGCGATAGCAATCTCAATCACTAAATAGGGTAATAACATAGGTATGAAGAATCATTCCTGATTTGTCCTTGCATTCAAAGAGTTATCACACATGATCATGTACTCTACTCTATGGTAATCAAAATATCGAGTGTAAATAAAAGTGCACCTGACATAATGACATCAATCATTCAAACATAGTATCCATCCTCACAATCACTCACTCGGTGGATTGAACATGCGGTATTCGATACTTCTGTCACCAAATGTACCGAGACACGGGTAGGCCCCACTGCATGAGCTCCACCTATTTATAGCTATGTCCTACTACATGGACTATAGCCAATTACCCTACTTAGTCCACATTGCATTGGCTATGAGGTCCGGTCCGACCAGTCCACACTCCATTGGCTTTGATCCGTCCTCGTGTCACTCTCTGAATGGTGTACCGAAGTCGCGACTGGTAACTCCTTTACACACGCTTCTGCAGCGAAGTCCAACATGGAAGTCACCCTGATGGTTCTCATCTGAAGCCCTGGCGGCAACTCCTGTAACGACCCGCATTCTACGCATCATAGGATCGTAGAATATTTATTTCATTCATATACGAAGTCGTATGGTCATGTAACTTTGGGAGACGACTATTGGGGTCATTTCCCATGTTCATGATTTTTCCCAATTTTTAAATGACCATTTTACCCCTAGTTATTACTGTTTTGGCCATAACTTTTGACTGGGAAGGAATTTTGACCTGAAACCACTTCCATTGGCTCCGGATTATGGTTTCTCTTTCCGTAGAGTGGTCACATTAGCCAAACGGACTCACCATTTGGGAGATATGGCTGAAACAAGTTTCAGATGGTGAAAAACAGCTTAATTGGGCTTAACCGGGTGATTAGCAGCTAGGCCCAGAGGGGAATTTCGGGTTTAGAGGTATAGGAGGACTGATTAGGGTTAGGAAATCATTTCCATTTCAGTTTTGAGCCGCCACAAACATTCTTGAGACCCTAGTAATGGCTTCCATTCCCTAAAACCACTCCAAAACACATTTTTAGTGAAGATTAAGCCTAAACTACATCAAAGCAAGGCCAAATAGCAACAAAGCAAGGTTGGAGCTGCTGCTATACATAGGAATTCGACCCAAACAGAGAGTATTTCAGATTTTGTGTTCTATTTTGTGGCCAAGGTGAGTGATAGCATCGTTTTGACACTAATTACAGTTAATTAAGGGTGATTAGTGAAGATTAGCGAATTTATACACTGATAAATTCTGGAAAAATGTTTAGAAATTCTTAAATAATGTTTTATGCCTCTGGTTGAAATTTGGTTCGATTTGATTAAGTTTTGTTAAACCTATGATTAGATTTGCTTAAACATGCTTAAGGGAAAATAAGGGGTTTTGGGCACATTTGATCCATTTTGGCATATAAATTCATTGTTTGGTGGTTGTGGTTAGTTTACTATGTTGTTATGACTGTTTGACATGAATTGTGATTGATTAGAATAGTTAGATTTGTCAAAAACGTCATCGAACGGCGTAAACAAGTTGCTGGAAAAAGTTGCAGAAAGTTGTGCAGGGCTTCGGATCGGATCGGATGAAGGCTCGGATCGGATATGTGAATTGGGCAAGAAAACCCGACCCGAACTGGAGTTTGGCACATAAGAGACTTGGTGAAAAGGAAGGCCGTTTACTTAGAGTTGGAGTGGACAAGGGGATCGGATCGGAAGAATAATGGGGGCCAGATCGGATCGGAAGAACATTGGGAGCGGACCGGATCGGAGTAAGTCAGGGAGCGGAGCGGATCGGACTGGAGTAAGGCGAAGGGATCGGATCGGATTGGAGTAGATGGAAAACGAGGGAACTGATCGGAGAAGGAGCATGAACTGGAAGGAAGACAACAACCCGACCCGACTCGGAGGAGGACACCGACCCGACCCGAAGTGGAGTATCCGACCCGAAACGAATGAAGAGATGACCACCGAACCGAACCGACGAGGGTAATGACCATCGAACCGAACCGTATTCTAGGGCTGCTACTGTACGACAACTCTTCTGAAGACCCACTCCAATTCAATCAAAACCCGAGATGCAAAGGAAGTCCAAATGATGAGCTTTGACTCAGGATCCAGTTGGGAACCAATGAGTGGGCTTCATGATTGGGCTTTGCTGCGGGACGTGTGCCAAGGGACAGTCGATGTTTATGACTTTGGATCACTATGTATGGGAAGTATGTGAACGGATTCAGGGCTGCAATGGCCTAGGTACGACTAAAGGGCTATAGACCAATGAAGTGGGGTCATTTGTAAAGATTTGGTCATGACTCCATGTGGTAAGCTTGGTAGTAGCACTAGTTGTACAAGTCGAACTCCGTCACTACTTCAATGGGTCTAGTGATTGACAGTGATGGACATCGTATGCTTTACGCACGGAGTGAGAGATGTGAGGATGATTGCTATGGATGATTTGTTTGCTATCATTATGACATGCACACCCCATCCCCGTATTCTTACACTATTTATTATGGCACCTTAGAGTATTGTACGGTATGTGGTACTAACTCTTTGGTTGCAGGTCCAGGTTCAGGTATGGTTTAGTGTACCTGTTATTATTCTGTTTAGATGCTTATCGCTCATACCAGGCTTTATGTCTGACCCAGAGTTTTATGTCTCCTCTTATTACTCTGGGTGCTCACACGAGCAGACTAGAGACAGGTTAGCTGGTGATGCACGGGTAGACGATCCGGAGACGAGCAGGAGGCTTCCACGTAATATATATAGTATTCTCCCTGTGTTGTTGATGATCACTACTTGGGCATTGGTGGTGTATCTTCTATTTTAATTTCCTTTTTGTTAGAGACAGTAAATTTGGAAAGTTGTAATATGCTGTATTTGGATTTCCGCTACTCTGATGTTGATGTTAGTCTTAGTTATCAGCTTATGCACTGTCTCGCCTGTTTTATGTCAAGTATATTATTATTATTATATCTTATCCCATGCGCCGTGAGACATTCTACAGGTTCCTTGATTAGTTCATTCTCTTCTATCCTTTCTCCTGACGACCGTCCCGTGCTAGTCGGGCATGTGTACAGCGCACTTTTGGAGGAAATGCAGGCTGGTGCGGGGCGGGCCGTCACATTTGGTATCAGAGCTCTAGGTTGCGTAGTTAACCTAGGGAAGTTATCAGGGAGAGATAATATACGTATACGAGAGAGCGTATTTGTGATTATTTTGATTTTTAAAAGCTATATATACATATATACTATTAGTATATAAGAATGAAGTCGTGCTGCACTAGCACCACTATGGGATCGTTAATCATTTCCTTTTTCAGATTGACGATGAGCCGATATACTAGAGGTGTTGGTAGAGGGGCCAATAATGGGAATGCTGCTGACATGAGGACGATGTTTACTGACCTCATGAGAGAAATGCTTAGAGATGTACGGAGGGCAGACCCCAATGATGGAAATGGTGGTGGTCCAATAGTGCAGGCGCCGAGGGTCGATTTCGCCAAGCTGAACAAGGATTATACTAGCCTTGGTGGGAAGCCGTTTCACGGAACGGAGTCGGCCACGGATGTTCAAGATTGGTTGGATAGTTGCGAACGTATCTTCGAGGATTTGGGTATCGAGGATGCGATGAAGAGAAAGCTAGCGTCCCGTCAGCTGCAAGGCGGACAATGAATTGGTGGAATGCTATAAAGGCAGCTACTCCCGAAGATCAGATTACTTGGGAGCAGTTTAAGGCTCGCTTTAGCGAGAAGTTCCTTCCAGCTGCTCAGAAGTCAGTGCTTTTTAAGAAATTCTTGGAACTCAAGCAGAATGGCAGAGCTGTCTCGGAGTATATTGCTGAATTTGACACTTTATCAAAGTATGGGTTATCTCTTATTGATACTGCCGAGAAGAAGAATGAGAAATTCATAACTGGGTTAGATCAGTACTTAGGGGAAAGGCTTATTAACCACATCGATGAGACGTTTGAGTCGATTGTGGGGAAAGCATTAAGATCAGAGAGTCTCTACCCTAAGCCGAAGACTGAGGTTGCATCCGCAGATGAGCCAAAGCCACAAGCAAGTGGTGGAGGCAAAGGTGGTTCCCAGAATAAGAGAAAGCAAAATCAGACTAAGGATGGCCAGAAGAAAAAGAATAAGCAAGATGTTGAGTGCTTCAGCTGTGGTAAGAAGGGCCATTATGTTAGTAATTGTCGGGTTAAGCCAGCGGATAGGAAGTGCTTCAATTGTGGCCAAATGGGACATCACAAGGACAAGTGTCCGCAACCCCCTAAAGAAAAGCAAATGGTGAAAGCATATGCCCTTAATGCTATTCCTTCTTCGTCGAATGCCCCAACTGCGGCGGAGAAAGGAAAGAATGTCGTCATTCAAGGTATGCTTTCTGTTTACGATGTTCCTGTTAGAGTTTTGTTTGATACCGGAGCTTCCAGTTCTTTCATATCTAGTGACCTGGTAGATAGGTTGGGATTGGAGCCCGAGATTTTTGATAGACCTTTAGTAGTGACGAACCCAATTGGTGGTTCTACTAGCCTTAGCACGATCTGTCGTAATGTGGTCTTATCGAGTCATGGATGCATGTTTGTTTGTGATTGCTTTGTTTTGGGTTTTACTGGGTTTGGCATTATTTTGGGAGTAGATTGGCTCCGAAGATACGGGGTGGTGGTAGACTGTGAGGGCTTTTTGGTGACAGCTAGAGCGGATGATGGGCGGAGGATAGTGTTTGGTGGTCTACCCAGTGAGGGGGTATTGGCTAGTTTTCTAAACTCCCTTGACATTCCGCATAGTGAGTTGTCAGGTTTGCCCGTGGTTGGCCAGTATCCGGATGTTTTCGAAAAAGTGACCGGACTTCCACCACACCGAGAGATTGAGTTCTGTATTGATTTGGTAAAAGATGCCAGGCCTATAGTGATGCCACTTCGTCGTATGGCACCAAGGGAGCAGCGAGAGCTCGAGGTGCAAGTCAGCGATCTTTTGAAGAAGGGATTTATCAGAAGGAGTGTTTCTGAATGGGGAGCACCAGTTGTGTTTGCTACCAAGGCGGATGGTTCCCTTCGTTTGTGTGTAGATTACCGCGAGTTGAATAAAGTGACGAGGAAGAACAAGTATCCTCTTCCGCGGATAGATGATTTGTTTGATCAGTTGAGTGGCGCGAGAGTATTTTATCAGTTGGATCTCGCGACAGGTTTTCATCAGCTTAGAGTGTAAGCTGAGAGTACAGCTAAAACAACATTTCAGACGCAGTCTGGGTTTTATGAGTGGTTGGTCATGCCATTCGGGCTGACCAATGCCCCAGCATATTTTGTGGATCTTATGAATAGGGTATTCAGAGATCAGTTGAATAAGTTTGTCCTTGTGTTCGTTGATGATATTTTGGTCTACTCAAGGACAGAGGAAGAACACAAGGAACATTTGAGAGTAGTGATGGAGGTGTTGAGAAAACACCAATTGAAAGCAAAGTTTTCTAAGTGTCACTTCTGGAAGAGGGAAGTGAGGTTCTTGGGCCATGTTGTATCAGAGAATGGGATTGCCGTAGACCCGACGAAGGTGGCTACGGTACAGGATTGGCCTACGCCCAAGAATGCAACAGACGTAAGAAGTTTCTTGGGATTAGCGGGATATTATCGTAAGTTTATCCAAGGTTTCTCCAAGATAGCAGCACCATTGACCCAGTTGACTAAAAAGAATCAAGCTTTTGTCTGGGATGGAAGGTGCGAGAATGCATTCAAGAGTCTAAAGGACAAGTTGACAAGCGCACCAGTGTTAGTCATTCCTAAGGGGAATGAAGAGATGACGGTATACACGGATGCCTGTGGTATCGGACTGGGTGCTGTATTGATGCAAGGCGGTAGGGTTGTAGCTTATGCAAGTCGGCAATTGAAGCCGCACGAGAAAAGATACCCTACCCATGATTTAGAATTGGCAGCAATCGTGTTCGCGTTAAAGATGTGGAGACACTATCTCTTGGGAGAAAGATTTGAGCTGTTTACAGACCATAAGTCGTTGAAGTATCTCTTCTCCCAGAAGGATTTAAATCTCCGGCAACAAAGGTGGTTAGAGTTCTTAGCTTCCTATGATTTTGACATCGCATATACACCGGGAAAGGGCAATGCGGTGGCTGATGCATTGAGTAGGAGACATGCCAGTTTAGGGGCTATGTTTTTAGAATGGAAGCAACTGGAGTATATCGCGGGGTTTGATTTCAGACCAAAGTGCGAATTGGATCCAGAAATGTTAGCAAGTTTGACGATCAGACCCACTTTGATTGAGCGGATCGGCTCTAGTCAGAGGGACGATCCTAACCTATTGGAAATCATCTCCAAGTTAGAGATGGGTATCGATGAGGAGATGAACAGGTATGGGCTTGATCGAAATGGATGGCTTAAAAAGGATGGAAGACTAGTCGTACCCAATGTCAATGGATTGAGAGATGAAGTGCTTAGAGAATGTCATCACTCAAAGCTGACTATACACCCCGGTGGTAATAAGATGTATCGAGACATGAAGCAGACCTACTACTGGGAAGGGATGAAAAGAGACATTGGGAAGTTTATATCCAAGTGCATGAATTGCCAGCTAGTTAAAGCCGAGCAAAAGAAACCTAGTGAATTGTTACAGCCCTTAGAAATTCCCAAATGGAAATGGGAGCAAGTCTCGATTTCATCGATGGTTTACCGAGGACTAGATCGGGACATGATAGCATTTGGGTGATTGTAGACCGATTGACTAAGAGTGCAAGATTTATACCAGTCAAATCAACCAGAACGGCAGCTAAGTTAGCAGAATTGTATATGAAGTGGGTAGTGAGATTTCATGGAGTACCTAAAAGCATTGTGAGTGACCGAGACCCGTTGTTCACTAATGGGTTTTGGAACAGCTTACAAGAGGCTTTAGGGTCAGAGTTACATCTCAGTACCGCATATCATCCTCAGACCGACGGTCAGACGGAGAGGGTGAACCGTATTTTGGAAGATTTCTTGAGGGCATGTATATTGGATTTTGGTGGATCATGGGATGACCATTTGCATCTAGTAGAGTTTGCATATAATAATAGCTACCAATCCAGTATCGGTATGGCTCCTTTTGAAGCATTGTACGGAAGGCCATGCAACTCACCATCATGTTGGATAGAGGCTGGCGAGAAGTTTATGCTTGGACCAGATGTGGTGAGGGAAACTTCAGATAAGATCAAGATCATTCAACAACGAATGAAGGCTGCCCAAGATAGGCAGAAGAGTTATGCTGATAAGAGGAGAAGAGATTTAAAATTCTCTGTTGGCGACTTGGTGTTTGTCAAGATTTCTCCGTTGAAGAGCGTAATACGATTTGGCAGGAGAGGCAAGTTGGCACCAAGATTTGTTGGCCCATTCCCTGTTCTCGAACTAGTCGGGAACTTGGCATATAGAATTGACTTACCAGAGAAAATGGCGGGAGTTCACAATGTATTTCATGTTTCCCAACTAAGGAAGTTCGTCCACGACTCAGATATGACTATTGCACCTGATCAGTTAGAGAACTTCGAAGTAGAACCCGAGGCGGTTGGGAACCGCAAGCCGGCCCGTATTGTCGAGCATGACATGAAACAACTTCGAAGGAAGGCGGTGAAGCTAGTCAAGGTTCAGTGGGACGAGGACGAGAATGATTGTACTTGGGAGACAGAGGAGAACATTAGGAAGACTTATCCAGAACTCTTTGCCTGGTAAGATTTTGACTTCGATTTAGTTTTCCGCATGCTATGATAGGCTTGGTTGCTTGTTTGCATGTTTGATTGTTGTATGTGGTTGTTAGGCATGCGGGATCCTTTGTATGTTTTGGGTTAAGGAATTTCGGGGACGAAATTTCTTAAGGGTGGGAGAGTGTAACGACCCGCATTCTTCGCATCATAGGATCGTAGAATATTTATTTCATTCATATACGAAGTCGTATGGTCATGTAACTTTGGGAGACGACTATTGGGGTCATTTCCCATGTTCATGATTTTTCCCAATTTTTAAATGACCATTTTACCCCTAGTTATTACTGTTTTGGCCATAACTTTTGACTGGGAAGGAATTTTGACCTGAAACCACTTCCATTGGCTCCGAATGATGGTTTCTCTTTCCGTAGAGTGGTCACATTAGCCAAACGGACTCACCATTTGGGAGATATGGCTGAAACAAGTTTCAGATGGTGAAAAACAGCTTAATTGGGCTTAACCGGGTGATTAGCAGCTAGGCCCAGAGGGGAATTTCGGGTTTAGAGGTATAGGAGGACTGATTAGGGTTAGGAAATCATTTCCATTTCAGTTTTGAGCCGCCACAAACATTCTTGAGACCCTAGTAATGGCTTCCATTCCCTAAAACCACTCCAAAACACATTTTTAGTGAAGATTAAGCCTAAACTACATCAAAGCAAGGCCAAATAGCAACAAAGCAAGGTTGGAGCTGCTGCTATACATAGGAATTCGACCCAAACAGAGAGTATTTCAGATTTTGTGTTCTATTTTGTGGCCAAGGTGAGTGATAGCATCGTTTTGACACTAATTACAGTTAATTAAGGGTGATTAGTGAAGATTAGCGAATTTATACACTGATAAATTCTGGAAAAATGTTTAGAAATTCTTAAATAATGTTTTATGCCTCTGGTTGAAATTTGGTTCGATTTGATTAAGTTTTGTTAAACCTATGATTAGATTTGCTTAAACATGCTTAAGGGAAAATAAGGGGTTTTGGGCACATTTGATCCATTTTGGCATATAAATTCATTGTTTGGTGGTTGTGGTTAGTTTACTATGTTGTTATGACTGTTTGACATGAATTGTGATTGATTAGAATAGTTAGATTTGTCAAAAACGTCATCGAACGGCGTAAACAAGTTGCTGGAAAAAGTTGCAGAAAGTTGTGCAGGGCTTCGGATCGGATCGGATGAAGGCTCGGATCGGATATGTGAATTGGGCAAGAAAACCCGACCCGAACTGGAGTTTGGCACATAAGAGACTTGGTGAAAAGGAAGGCCGTTTACTTAGAGTTGGAGTGGACAAGGGGATCGGATCGGAAGAATAATGGGGGCCAGATCGGATCGGAAGAACATTGGGAGCGGACCGGATCGGAGTAAGTCAGGGAGCGGAGCGGATCGGACTGGAGTAAGGCGAAGGGATCGGATCGGATTGGAGTAGATGGAAAACGAGGGAACTGATCGGAGAAGGAGCATGAACTGGAAGGAAGACAACAACCCGACCCGACTCGGAGGAGGACACCGACCCGACCCGAAGTGGAGTATCCGACCCGAAACGAATGAAGAGATGACCACCGAACCGAACCGACGAGGGTAATGACCATCGAACCGAACCGTATTCTAGGGCTGCTACTGTACGACAACTCTTCTGAAGACCCACTCCAATTCAATCAAAACCCGAGATGCAAAGGAAGTCCAAATGATGAGCTTTGACTCAGGATCCAGTTGGGAACCAATGAGTGGGCTTCATGATTGGGCTTTGCTGCGGGACGTGTGCCAAGGGACAGTCGATGTTTATGACTTTGGATCACTATGTATGGGAAGTATGTGAACGGATTCAGGGCTGCAATGGCCTAGGTACGACTAAAGGGCTATAGACCAATGAAGTGGGGTCATTTGTAAAGATTTGGTCATGACTCCATGTGGTAAGCTTGGTAGTAGCACTAGTTGTACAAGTCGAACTCCGTCACTACTTCAATGGGTCTAGTGATTGACAGTGATGGACATCGTATGCTTTACGCACGGAGTGAGAGATGTGAGGATGATTGCTATGGATGATTTGTTTGCTATCATTATGACATGCACACCCCATCCCCGTATTCTTACACTATTTATTATGGCACCTTAGAGTATTGTACGGTATGTGGTACTAACTCTTTGGTTGCAGGTCCAGGTTCAGGTATGGTTTAGTATACCTGTTATTATTCTGTTTAGATGCTTATCGCTCATACCAGGCTTTATGTCTGACCCAGAGTTTTATGTCTTCTCTTATTACTCTGGGTGCTCACACGAGCAGACTAGAGACAGGTTAGCTGGTGATGCACGGGTAGACGATCCGGAGACGAGCAGGAGGCTTCCACGTAATATATACAGTATTCTCCCTGTGTTGTTGAAGATCACTACTTGGGCATTGGTGGTGTATCTTCTATTTTAATTTCCCTTTTGTTAGAGACAGTAAATTTGGAAAGTTGTAATAAGCTGTATTTGGATTTCCACTACTCTGATGTTGATGTTAGTCTTAGTTATCAGCTTATGCACTGTCTCGCCTGTTTTATGTCAAGTATATTATTATTATTATATCTTATCCCATGCGCCGTGAGACATTCTACAGGTTCCTTGATTAGTTCATTCTCTTCTTTTCTTTCTCCTGACGACCGTCCCGTGCTAGTCGGGCATGTGTACAGCGCACTTTTGGAGGAAATGCAGGCTGGTGCGGGGCGGGCCGTCATAACTCCCCACTTAGATGTTCCTTGCATCTCAGGTTTATAGGCTAGTCGTATTAGAGTTATCTTCTGAAGACAACAATCGTCATCATGAAGAAGCACCACAACAGGAATGCTCCACCACTCGAAGCCACCACCCAGGCTTCCTTCCCTATAGTCACCAACTCCGGATCTGCACGGTCGATCCGTAATTGGATATTACATGAATTGAGATCCGGTTCGGCTACGAATCGGATTTTGATTCGTATACCGATCTGGATTCGAATCCGTCATGCCGATCTGGATCGGTTTGGTATGCCGAACCAAAGGCTTCTCCCCTTCACTTCTTACCCAAGTTCAACTTCCCTCCGTCCCGAACCGGATCTCCCTCCTTATGCCAAACTGGACTTGAAGGCACTAAAACTTGGTTTCTGGAACTCCAAACGACTTGAAACTTTTCCTAAGGCTTCTTGAGGTCTTCCTTGTCGTCCCCACCAAATATCGTGCCGATCCAAGTCCATACAGGTCTGGCTCAATGGCAGAATAGAAACCTGCTACATGTTTTCTCCATTCTATTTCGCCATTCGATGACGTTTACATCCATCCTAGCATTCCTAGGCATTGTCCTCCCATACCAAACACACTCAAGCAACACTTAGATTATTCAAGCAAGATTAAACACCAGAATAAGCATATATTTCTCTAGCCCTTAAATTTCAGGTTTGACTAGTCAGGTCCTAACCAACCCAACCCAAATTTACACACACACACACACACACACACACACACACATATATATATATATATACATATATATATCATATGATTAACAATGAATTATAAGCATTTTCCATACTTTTATAAGGAATTTACATACTAATCTATCCAAATTAGTGAATAAGAATATTATTTAGTCACTTTAATCACCCAAAATGTCTTAGATCCAAGTGGAAAAGATTTGGACCAGATTCCAATGTATTGCAGCAGCTTTTGGCTAGATATGATGTTGATTATACTAATCTCCTCTTAATATGGTGTTTAGGTTAATTAAAGTATGGTTTTGATGTTTATTTAAGAGGTGGAGGTCATTAAAAGGTATAAGGATTTATTTTGAGAATTGTTAAATGAATATGAGAGGGTTCTCCTATCACTTCATCCTCCACAAGTCACTAATCCCAAATGGATATCGGGCCCACACATTAATTTCCCATTTAAGCCCATTTGACTTGTCTAATCCTCTCCAAAATTTATTTCAGCCATTCGTCTCAAATGGTAAGTACATTTGCTTATTATGACCACTCTATGAAATAGGAAACCATCATTTGAATGCAATGGAAGTGGTTTTAGGTCTAAACTATTTAGCAATCAAAAGTTATGGACGAAACAAGATTCACCAAGGATAAAATGGACATATTAAAATTCGACAAAAATAGTGAAGATAGAAAATAGCCGTATTAGTCATTTCCCAAAGTTATATAGACATACGACCTTATTTGCAAATAATATAAATATTCTACGATCCTACGATACGAAGAATATTGAAACGACCCGAACTTCCCCGTGAAGGAAAGCACGGATAGAATTGAGAACAAGCCATACCAGAATGCAAACAGAAGAACATTTCATTGTTAATCACAACAATTCCATCAGAATATAAGAATATACAGAGTATGAATAAATATTACACAACAGAGAATATCAGAGATTTAAATTACATTTAAATACATAACAGCGGAAAAATAATACAACGCACAACTGAAGGCGATACACGGATACAGAGCTTTCCGAGCATCGTCCCAGCTGTATATCAGGACCCTGTGAATATAAATCTGCAAAACCAAAACTACTAGCTGCCCGTGTCGAAAATAAGGACACCCAAAGTTTAGGTTAAAACAATAAACTCCAGGTCAGTCATGTGACTGGTGTGAGAACTAAAACAGTTATTTAAAACTTTATTTTAAAAGAGAGTAATTCAAGGGACCACGCCGTATAACACGGAACGGGTTTCCTCCCAAGAATACCAGTGCATAGAATAAACAACGCAATGCTTTTTCGAAAAATGAATCTATTATAAGACCCAGGTCCCATCACACAATGCAACGCAAGCCGGAGGATAGGGTTTTCCCTTATAATAGCCAAACATGCTTGGTACGTTTAAAACAAATCATTTGATATTATTATAAGTGTATAGTGTCAAAACAACTTCAATCATAAATACCAATCATAAAGGACATAGTATCCCATGCTACTATGTTGCCATACTAGGCTCTACAAATAAAACCGAAATATCACGTATTGGAAATTGGATTTCCATCATGAGTCGAGGCAAGGGGCAAGCTCCTCTCCGCTTTGAGACACTCTAGCAAATGCCTCAGGACTACACACTCTGGGCAACCCTTGGATCTTCATGGCCGGTCCACACTTACGTTAGTGGATTAGTATTCCTGAACACATGTTTCCCGGTCCTAATAGACCTAAAATCGAGGCTCCTCGCATCCAAAAACCACATAGGTGAAAAGTATATAAATGTTAGCCAGTTTAAGCACTGACACCACCACTAGCTAGAAAGAAACGTCGTGCTCTCCCCGCAGTCACTATCCCGTTTTTGACTCATACCGAGGTGTAAGGCTCGCGAATTCACGTTATACACAAAGCTGCGCCACACATGCCGTGCTTTGATCATCAACCACAAGACTTTGCTTTTCAACAGAAGCCTTGATCAATTGCCACTTAGGCGTGCCACACAGGCAATTCATGCCATGCGACTGATGTCCATCGATATACAACCTCTGAGCTCGTACGTCTCAAAGAAGGGCATTAAGCAAGAGAATAAATTCTCTGCCGCCAAATAGATGTATATTTAATAGAGATCAATCAACACAGAATAAAATCCAATGTCAGACACACAGTCTATTTACAAGTTCGTTCTGGGTCTGAACGAAACTGGAGGCACTTTCCTCGCATATCCATCGATCTCCAAGTACGTCTGGACGACCACCAACCGAGTCCCTTATCTTGGGTGTACAGCCCAATCAAGATCAATAGTAATCACCCAAACGATGTGAAGACTTCCGGTCTTCATCCACCGTCTTCATCTTCGACTTATCGTCGAATCGGTTATTCAGAATGGCTATAAACCCGGCATTTCCGAACAACTCTTGTATATAATAAACCAATGTTACACAAACACAACATACGCCTCATTCCAAATCAGCAACCACTAACCGTAAATCAGCAAGAGAACAATTTCCCAAATATTAACCCCGAAGGCCGAAACCAACATCAGATCAATACCCAGAAAACCATTCTTCTTAGCTAACCTACAGCTAGTTTCTAAACTTCATATTCTTAGGGAAATGTTCCCATTAATTTTATCAAAGATAAATTCTTTTAAATTTATTCTTTAATCTTCCTTTGGATGTTATTTCAAACCATGTTAAGGTTTTCCAAACTAGTCGGGATTAGTGAACCACACCGAAGTAATTATTTATTTTATTTCCCAATCCCAACCTATTCATCCCATGAAGCAAAACGGGTAATACTCCATATCTAACACCACGGTGTTATCGATAAAATTAATTACCATTTCACGTTCAAATATAATTAAAGATTTAACTATCGCTTTGGAGCAAAACTGGTGATACTCCATTCTCGCTCATTTTCCAAATTTGATAATTTAAATTATCCATTCACATTTCAATCTAATTACAGATTCATTAAAACTCCTTTTACTGGGTTAAAGAACTAATGTCGTTTAAAACAAAGTTCACGATAAACCCAAATCACATTCTATTTATTATCGGGTTAAAGAACAAGTGTTATTTGAAACACCGTTCACGATAAACCCACAAATCAATTCTTATTCAATTCCAATTAAATATATTAGAAATTCTGGTTATTTAAAACCCATTTCAAATCCAACTTATTTATTTAAAAATAATTGGGTTTTAAATTTAGTTCAAAACCAGTTCATTTCGATAAAAATCTATTTTTATCTTTACAAAGGTGGGATTTTTCATCCCAGTTCTTCCCAAATCATTCATTTTGATTTTACACAATTTATTGATATTTTTAATAATTTTATTAAGGCCCGTACAGTCGATTTCCATCAACGGCCATCGAACTGCACTTACAGCGACCTTTTCCAAATTTGATTTGGATGTATCTCCAAATCCAACCGTTAGATTTCAAATTCCTAATATTCACTGGAAAGCTCTTTTCGATCCGAACCCAACGGTTTCGGTTTCAGGAGAATCCGACGGTCGGATCTCCCGCAGCGTCCGTTTGAAATTGATGGTCGAAATTCACGAACTACCGCGGCGCGGCGCGTTCTATTCAGGCCAATATATTATATATATAATATATATTTCGTCGATTTCTATTTAAAACGAATTTTATAAATAGTTTTAAATTCGTTTCAAAAACAATTTCAATTTCCATTTCAAATTCAAATAAAAATTGAATTTTTCCTTATAAATTCGTTTTAAATTCATTTCAATTCAATTCAAATTTCAATTCAATTTGAATTCATTTCAAATTGATTTTTATTCTATTTCAATTCGTTTTCAATTCAATTTGAATTCCTTTTCTATTCGAATTCAATTTGAATTCAATTCAATTCGAATTCGTTTTATATTCAATTCAATTCGAATTCGTTTTCTATTCAATTCAATTCGAATTCGTTTTATATTCAATTCAATTCGAATTTCTAATTCATTCAATAAAATTCTAATTCGTTTTCTATTCAATTCAATTCGAATTCGTTTTATATTCAATTCAATTCGAATTCATTTTATATTCAATTCAATTTGAATTCGTTTTCTATTCAATTCAATTCGAATTCGTTTTATATTCAATTCAATTCGAATGTCTAATTCATTCAATTAAATTCGAATTCATTTTCTATTCAATTTATTATAAAAACGAATATAATCGATATAAATATCGTTCGCGTCAAAATAACGCATCTCTAATCAACACGGCTTTATATTTTTCAATAATTCCGTTATTCTATTCAACAAATGAATATTTATTCTATTCAACACATGAATCTATATTTTTGTCAACACATGACTAATCTCAACAAATGAGCACTGTCCACATGTGACTATTTTTGTTATTCAATATATTTTATAAAATTATGATTTCTATTGTTTAATTTCTAATCAGACTCCAACCGTAAATTAGTAAGAGAACGATTCCCTAAGCATTAACCCCGAAGGCCGAAACCAACATCAGATCAATACCCAGGAAACCACTCATCTTATCTATTTTCCAGTTAGTTTCTAATTTTATATATGATAAAGATGTAAATTTTATTGTTAAAAATATTTCGTCCAACACATGACTAATCTCAACGAATGAGTACTGTCAATACATGAATCTATATTTTATATTATTCTTTATTGTCCCAATTGGAATGAGGCCCAATTTATATGGATTCCATACAACACATGTATATAATAGCAACGATAAATAATCAACCATCATCCAAAGTACACCACCCAACTGCATAAGCATCAAATATAAATAATTAACGCTCACACAATCTGTCGACCCATCGATCGACATACAACTAAATAATTGGGATTAGTGTATACCAAATATCATCCCAATACGCGTGTGGGGTTTCAAACAATCAAATATAGATTTTATTTGTGCAGTTGGGCGATGTGTAAAATTTATTGTCCCAATCAATGTCCTTCAAATAGGTGTACATAAACAAACCATCCGGTTTGTAAATGAATATTTATTCCTTCACATTCACATTAAAATTATATTTTTAACGATAAAATATTTTTAACTATATAAATATTTTATTTTATTTCACATCACACAATCAATTCAATCAAATTTATCAACCAAACAAATAAATCAATCACCAAACAATTAACTAAACAAATAAGCCGTCCATGGTCTGTGGACGACGGGTGTCGGGTGCTACTAAACACCGGCTGCATCCTAGTATATATTTATAACTAGAAAAGGAAATTTAAAGTGAGAAGTTCTCACCGACTAGTAAATCCAATACTACGACTCTTCATATGTAGAAAACTTCGTCATGCTCGCCCTTTTGTCACTTTCGCTGCCTGCTTTCACTACATATATAAAAATCGAATTTTTACTTCGCTATTCAATATATAAAAATCGATTTTTTCTCTTCACTACCTTATAAAAAACATTATTTTCCTCTCGCCATTCTTTATATAAAGATTTCGCCTTTTCAAATATAAAGATTTCGCCTTTTCAAATATAAAGATCCCGCCTTTTCAAATACAAAGATTTCACCTTTTCAAATATAAAGATTTCGTTTTCGTAACTCTACATGAATAAAAATCATATTTTTAATGTGCCACTAGTGTAAAAAATATATTTTTAACTTTCCTATATTATAAAATTATATTTTTATCCTTTCCATGATATAAAAATTATATTTTTAATTCTTTACATTATATATAAAAATTATATTTTTATAACGCTTTCTCCTATATAAAAATCCGACCTTTCTTCTAAATAACTTCATGCAAAGATTATATTTTTATAACGTTATCATACATATAAAAATCTATACTTTATATTGATAAAAATCTAATCTTTCTACTAGTAAAAATCATAATTTTCTATCATTAAAAATCTCACTTCTCTACCATGAAAAAAATATATTTTTCTAACTTGTGTTTACAAATAAAATTCAGATTTTATTATTTTAGAAGCCGAGAATAAATTCAATGCTTTCATACATTCAAAATCCTATTTTATATATAATAGAACTAGATTTTTTTATGTAAATAAAATTTATAAATGCTCATCGCTTCAATCGGAGAAAGGAGTGGCTTCAGGTGGTCGCGGCGTCGGGGCAGGTGGTCGGCGCCCTTGCTGGTGGCGTTTGGTGGCGATTCACTCAGGGTTTGAGTGGTATTTGGGTTTGGTTTTGGGGAGGAAGGAGGAGGGTGTTTGGGGGTGTTTGCGTCGATGGAGAGAGGGTCGGGAAGAGGAGCGGAAGGAGTGGAGAAGAAGAAGGGAAGTGGGAGGCGACGGGGAGGATTGCTGAAGAAAGGGGGCGGTTTTCAGTTTGGAGGAACGGGCTCGAATGAAAGGGGGGGGGGGCTAGGGTTCTGAAGAGAAAGGAGATATTTATTTTAATTTTTATATTATATTTAATTCCAGAAGTTGACTTTTAAATCTGAACACCAAACGAGACCCAACGACTGTCTCCCATAGCGTATCACACCCATTTCGAACACAATGGAATATGTATCGTAGGCCAGTTCGACCATTACGATCAGTTTTCGTCAGATTTAAAATATAAATCTATATACATTCAGTTTGGACGCACATTTCAATTTACTGGGGCCACATACTAACTCGAAAAATTCCTGAAAAATATTTTCTAACTTCGTATTGACGATACGGTCCTAACAAAACTAATTTCATCAAATTCTGAGACCGTTGGAAAAATGGCCATTTTCCAGTCGATTAAAATCAACTAAAACTGGTCAAACGCATTTTCCTTTGCCACTCTCACATATTGATTCGAAAAATTATGAAATTTGAAACCTAGCAATAAGTTGACATCACGGATCCAACAAAAGTGGTTTCGTCGAAAACCGAGGTCGTTTGCAAAATTTCCATTTTTAAGGGCCAAAATTCCATAGCGACTATTCTGAAATTTCAACTGGACATATCTTTTGATTCCCGCTATGAAATTCCAATCTTTCGGATTCGTTGGAAAGATATTCACAAATAGATTCTAATATTTTTGGTTTCACTAAAATCCGGTTTGTTTTGCACCCATTACATTCAATTGAAATTTGAAATCGAATTATCGAACTACCGTGCCATTTTCAATTCCTTTTATAATTTAAAATAAATATTTATATTCTAACGACGACGTATATAAATATATACGTTCGATTCTATTCAACATAAATTTCTCGTCGTTTTTCTTTAAAATAATTCATTTTAAATATTCAAAATTCGTTAAAATTGCCAAAATAATTTTTTTTAATTGGCCCGCATTTCCGGGTTGTTACAAATATAGGTCGTTACATTCTTCCCTTCTTAAGAATTTCACCTCGAAATTTTGCAATAGGTTAACAGAGTTATCCCGCATGCCTACCAATCATTAAAATCAACCATACATACAAAGCAATCATGACGAGAATGGGTATTACTATCCTATCCTAGCATGTAGGATACGAGACAAGAGAAATTTTGATGATATTGCGAAATGAAATTAAGAGCGATAAGTTAAAATCCTACCAAGTAACGAGATCTGGATACGACGTCCTCATGCTCTGTTCGGTTTCCCAAGCACAGTCTCCCTCACTTTCTCCCCATTGAACCTTAAGAAGATTTATAACTTTCCTTTTGGGTTGCTTTGTATCATGTCCAACGATACAAATAGTCTTGCGAACTCAAGTAGCTTCCGATTCCACCACGATACCATCCCATTGATCCGGTGTGATAGTTGCCTCGGAATCATGTACTAACTTTCTTAAATGGGAAACATCAAGCACGTTGTGCACTCCTACCATCTACTAGGATGGACCAACTCTACAGAACGAACTCCCAATCCGTTTAGGAATCGAAAAAGGACCAACAAACCTCGTTGCTAACTTTCCTTTGCTACCAACACTCTTCAAAAGAGAAATCTTTACAAGCACAAAATCACCAACGGATAATTCTAGATCTTTACATCCCTTATCGGCGTAGCTTTTCTACATGTCTTGAATGGTTTTCATTCGTTGACGAATGATCTCAGTCTTCTCTGAGATCTCCCTAACCATATCCAGCCCATGTATCAGTTTTTTTCCCACATCCAACAAATTTGAAGGGGCTATACATGGTCTCCCACATAAAGCTTCGTATGGTGCAAACTCCATCAGATGCAAATGATCATCCCACGATCCTCCAAAGTTAACTCAGATATTTTAACTAATAGTAATCTAGAAATCCTCTTTCAGAATTAATAGATGACC
Source organism: Allium sativum (assembly GCA_030737875.1). Classification (NCBI taxonomy): domain Eukaryota; kingdom Viridiplantae; phylum Streptophyta; class Magnoliopsida; order Asparagales; family Amaryllidaceae; genus Allium; species Allium sativum. Next base: position 192,222,324 of record CM060910.1, on the reverse strand, counting down.
GAAACCTCTTTGGAAATAATTAAAAGATCCAAAAATGAGATTTGGGAATTCTAAATAACAAAAATCTAGAAACTCACTTCAGAAATAAGTAGAAAATCAAAATCTGTTTTGGCAATAATTAGAAGACCCAAAACTTAGATCTAGGTATTTTAACTACTAGAAATCCAAAAATCCGCTTCTGGAATAAATAAAAGAATTTAAACCTAGAAATGCATTTCAATATTAATAGAAAATGGAAACCTCTTTAATTGATTATTAGAAGACCGAAAACCCAGATTCAGGTATGCAAATAATAGAATTCTTGAAATTCACTTTCAGAATTAGTAATAGACCAAAATCTCTTTCAATAGTAATTTGTAGGCCTAAAACTCAAATTTAGGAAGTTTAAATAATAGAAATATAGATATCCACCTCCGAAATTAATAGAATACCAAAACCACTTTCGATAATATTAAAAAGACTTGAAACCCAAATTCAGGTATTTCGAATAATAGAAAATTAGGAATCCACTTCTGAAATCAACAAAAAACCTAAACCTCTTTAGACAATAGTTAAATGACCTAAAACCTAGATTGGGGTATTTTAATAACGGAAATCGATAAATCCACTTTTGGAATAGAATACCAAAACCTCTTTCAGAAATAATTAGAAAGCCTAAAACCGAGACTCTAGTATTTTAAATAATAAGTATCCAATAATCCACTATCAGAATTAATAGAGGACCGAAACTTCTTTCGACAATATTAGAAGACCCGAAACCCAGATCTAGGTATTTTAAATGATAAACCCTGAAATTAACTTTTGGAATTAATAGAAGACCAAAATCTCTTTTAGCAATAATTAAAAGTCCTAAAGCCAAAAATTTGGGTATTTTAAATAATTGAAATCCATAAATCCACTTTTGAAATTAATAAAAGTCCAAAACTTTTTTTTGGAAAATATTTAAAAGACCCGAAACCTAAATTGGAATATTCTAGATAGTATAAATCCTTAAACTCACTTTTGGAATTAATAGAAGGCTAGATCGTCTTTCAATAATAATTAGAAGACCCGAAACCCTGATTCGGGAATTTTAAATAATAGAAGTCCAGAAATCCATTTTTGGAATTAATAGAAGAACGAAACCTCTTTCGATAATAATTAAAATATACAAAACTCGGATTCAGTTACTTCAATAATAGAAATACATGAATTCACATTCGGAATTAATAGAAGATCGAAATCTATTATGGATTTTGAAATTGATATCCGAAGCCCATTTCAGGCTTTCCTTAAAGTAGAGGTAGGGTGTGCTCTTCTTTCGAGCAGATGCAGGTATGCTCTAAGCGCTCCTATTGATCCTGCATTCCTTTTTATAGGACGAGACACTAGAAAGGGTATGGCATGCTGATTCTTTAGGGTAGAGGCAGAGCGTACTTAGCCAAAGAAAAGGCATACCCTGCTCTAAAAGGAACATGGACAAAGTATTCATCAATCAGAGCTGGGTGCATATCCCTAGGCTTATTTGACCCTTCTCTAAAGGGAGTCTTAAATAGGCCACATTAGTGATAGAAACAAGGGCTTGTGAGTGCATCATCTAAGCCTTATAGGCGGGACTAACAGGCTTGCCCCTCTTCCTACTAAGAGGGGCCTCGACTAGGAATTTTGGCGAGATCAAGGGCTTAAGTGGGTCTCACATGCATATTATCCCTAGGCTTACACATCCTCCATTAGGGGAGGCTCCTTTCTACATCAAGGACTTACTCAAATATAAATGAGCATTCACTTATAACCATATTGGACCACTTAACTGAGTTAAAATTGAAGTTTTTTTACTTACCTCCCCATGTAGATTTTTTCTATTCGAAATTCTTTATCCAATCTGATAGAGCTTCCTTATTTCTTAATCAGGTGGAGTATTATGATTCTTCAAACACAGGGGTATCATCTCCATAAAATTTACTTTGCTCATCCATTGTGCGAAAATACAGTTTTAAATGCTCAACATTTCATGTTCTTAGAGCAATGTTGTCATAAGGTTGGCATAGATGATAGGATCCTAGTGTAATTATCGTATTTATAATTAGGGGTCCTTCCCAATTTGGTCATAGTGAACCATCCATAAGATTCTTGGTACTGGCGATTATCCTCAGAAGTAATAAGTCCCCTTCTCATAAAATCCTTGTTTTCACTTTAGTGTTGTAGTACTTAGACATTCTCCTTTGATACTCAGCTGTTCGAATGACATCTTCGTCTCTTAATCCAGGGATTAAATCTAATCAATCTTTCCATAGTTTCTGATTTGGATCAAACATGTATGTAATTCTATGATGCGAGATTATTTCAATTTCGATAGGAAAAATAGCTTTGCATCCATATGTTACTGAATATGGCGTATGACTGTAGAAGTTTTGGTAGAGATTCGGTATGCTTAGAGTACTAAGGATAATTTTTCTACCAATTTTCTTTGGCTCTGCTTAACCGTTTCTTTAGTATAGTATTTTTGGTTTTGTTTAAGACTTTAGAAAAAATTGATAATTCTATTCTTATAACAAAACTATGAGAATTCTTTGCTCTTGACTTGCGTTCCTTTATCGGGTATGATCTTATGAGGTAATCCAAACCTTATGTCAATTTTTTTTTTAAAATCAACACTTTCATGATGTGACCTTTGGAAGAAATTCTGCTTCTTCCCATTTGGTAAAATGATAAATAGCAACTACATCATACTTTGCACCTTCCTTTAAGATTAGTAATGGGCCAAAAAGGTCAATTCCTTATACGTCAAATGGCTGTGGACTCATGGTTGGATTTAATTGACTTGGTGTTAGTTGGGGAATCTTGGAATACTTTTGACACTTGTCACATCTCTTTACTAGTTCTATGGCTAGGTTATTCATTTGTAGCCAATAGAACTTTTACCTCATTACGTTCTTGACTAGTTTTATTCCATTCGATAGGTCCCTATAGAACTCTTCATATACCTCTCTCAATAATTTCAATCCATCTTCTAACACGTCTTAAGTACGGAAGAGAATACCCTTTCTTATAAAGGATTCCATATGATATTGTGTAGTTTGGGGTTTATAGCTTAAGCTTTATGCCTTTGTTTTATCTGTAGGAAGTGTGTTGTTGATCAAATGTTCCATAATGGGAGTCATCAAATTGCTTCCATTCTATTAATTTATTCCAAAAGGGTTTGATTGTTCAGATAAAGCCTCTTAATTCAATTTCTTTTCCATTTCTTCTTGGGATAATTCTTGCGATTTAGTTAGGACTAACAATTCTTTTCCATTTCGATCATTTTTCCTTCAATACTTGGTGTTGGTTGATATCATATAGGAATAATTCGAGTTTCGTAGGCTCTTTAGAGCTTGCTAGTTTAGCTAAGGAATCAGCTTGAGAATTTTGTCCTCTTGGAACTTGGTGTATGGAATAATCCTCAAATAATGTAATCTTCCCTAATATTTTCTTTATATATTGGGAAACTTAGGATCTTTTTTTTGATAGACCTATTTCAGTTGATTTGCCATTAATTAGGATTCACTAAAGATTTGATCCATGGAATGTTAAGTTGTATTGCCATGGTTATTCTAGCTACTGTTAACCAAAAATAAGGTTAACACTCTAAAATAGTGCATCCATTTATATTCCTTTAATTGCAAAAGGGTTAGATTCAGTTTGGATACTGCTTCATTACAAAATTACTATTGGAAGCTTTAGGTGACTTCTGAAAGTAGGTTCCTATAGAAAACAAGATACAATGATAAGATGTTGGTAGAACGAAGGTCAAAATTCCATCTGGAAGAAGCTTTGGTTTTCTAATGAGCCGGATTTAACTAATGATTTCCTACCAGTCTCGGAGTTATTCTTTTGGCCGAGCCATAGTCTCTAGTGTCGGGTCCTGAGATTCTGAACATACTTGGATAAATTACCAAGTAGGTTTCTTAAATACTCTATCGAAGGGATTGACGAAGAGTCTTTCGGTATTGCAAAAAGGACTTGGGGTTTTCACTAATCTGAATCAACTTAGGAAACCATTGTTTAGCTATAAGTTTATGTGGTTTTGGATATTCTATTCTCGGAGTAGATATGGTTAGCCTATTTCAATAGTTAAGACCTTACGGATCTTTCAGAAAGGGTTTTGATTAAACTCTTTCCCTCCGTACAGTTTCGATGGTAAATCCAAAAAGTAATAAGAGAATAATAATTAAGAAATTACCATTTATTACTTCAACTATTTGATTAAATCCCTTTGTTAATAACTTCTGAAGTTACAAAACTTTTTCCCCAAATTGATTTAAAAATTAGGGTTTACAACTCAAACTTATAAACATAAGATGTAGAATGGGAAATCTGATCTCGTTTCTAGACCCCCAGGGTCGTATTAATAGGTGCAGGTCGACCATCCCTTTGTCAGATGGGCTTCGTCCTTGATTTTCGACGGGAGTACATATAGAGGCTTAGTGAAAGTGTCTTTGGCTATCCTTTGGAATAGTAGTTATAGTGTTGCTGCTATAGGGCTCTTTGAAGGAACTACTTCGTAACTGGAAGTTTTGGCTATTTGATGGAGGAGTGATCTTGTTAGACGTCCGTGCATTTGACGCTGCTTATGGCTTCATCTTCTTTAGAGCGCAATGCTTATTTGATGGAGGATTACATTTTTTTAACATACTTCATTCGGGCTGACCGAAAGACATACTTTGCTCCTTTCCACGTGCTCTAAGATAGCTGTTTAGAGGATCATGCCCTTCGTATTGTAACAGAATGAGCTTTTCTTGATAATGACAATTTGTTGCTTCTTCAATCCTGATTATGAAATCATATGTTAAAGGAGTGGTTCTGTTTGTGTAGAAGACATGCTATCTTCCGCACCCCTTCACCCTAGCTTTTGTTTTCGGTTTTCATCGTCATTTTGGTGCTAACAACTACCATTGACTCATATTTTGTTACATTAATAGTTGCGCGAAAGTTTAATTTCGTGGCATATTGCAAGAGGTGCCTAATTAGGGTAATTCAGGTATATCTTAGCTCCTTGCTCATTGGATGCTCGATTGACCTCCACTTCGGTTTCCGATCCTTTTCAGATCGTTTTCAATAAATCGTGTGCATTCTTTCACAAAATAAGCTAAGGCTTATTCTTCGATAGCCAATTGCGGCTTATACTCTATATCATATTAGCTTAGGTCTATTCCCTTATTTACCAACCATCATGAAGTTTTCGGTGTACTAATAACTTGTTTATGAGTGAAATTGATTAATACCTTGATGGGGTGTGCCTTAAAGTATGACCTTAACTTGCGGGCGATCAATATCATGCCGTAAGTTAGTTTCTCAATAATAGGCTTTGGGGTTATAGCATATTTTAACCATTTACATATATAGTAGATTGGAAACAACACTTCATTCTCTTCTTGAATTAGTATTGAGCTTACGGCATGCTAGGAAACCACCTTATACAAATACGAGGTTACTCCATCCTTTGGGATGGACAGCATGGGAGGTTTTTCCAATTTGTCTTTTAACTTTTGGAATGCCCTTAGGCGATCTTCTCCACCATTCGAAGTTCTTCTCCTTTTTAATCACGACAAACTTAATAATTGCTTTATAAATGAATCTGCTTAAGGCTGCAACTTCTCCATTCAATCACATTATGTCGTTATTAGTCTTGGGCCTGGCCAAGTCTCTATTTCCCTTATTTGTGCGGAACTCGCATCTATTCCTTGATCACTTACAATGTGACATAATAATTTTCCTGAGTGGACTACAAAATGGCGCTTATGAGGGTTTAACATTATTTGATACTTTCGCAATACTTTGTACATTTCCTCTAGATCCTTTAAATGATTTTCTTCTTTTTGATTTTACCAACATATCGTCTACCTAGACCTCCAATATTCTTTTATTTTGTTCATGAAACATTTTGTTGACTAGTCTTTGATATGTGGCTTTGGCCTTTTTTAGTCCAAAGGGAATAGCTTTGCAGTAGAAAATTCCCCAATTAGTGATAAAAATTGTGTGTTCCTCATCTGGTTTATACATGGGTACTTGATTGTATGCCGAATAAGCATCCATGAGAGATAGAAACTTTTGCCCATTTATATCATCTACCAATTTGTCTATCCTACGTAAAAGGTAAAAATCCATCAGAAATGCTTTGTTCAAATTAGTATAGTCAACAAATTTTCTCCTTCTCCCATTGGACTTTTTCGATATGGTTCCCGATCTAATTTTCGATACCTCAGTACCCTATAAAGTTGAATCCTAGTTGACATGACAAAGTTGATCTTGGTCAATTGAGACAAAATATCAAACTAAGGCCGTGAGGTTGAAGTTCTTGTTTATAGAGTTTATTGGAATTTGTTTTTCGATTTAAGATAGATCATATTAGGAGATTTTTATTTTTAACGTTTGAGGTTTACATGCAACAATAAATTTTGATACAACAATGGCCTGAATTGAGGAGATAAAGTGAATAGTAGCCTGACAAATTTGATTTAAGGGTTTCGATAATTAAATAATGCAATCTTCACTTTTCTCAATTCAAACTAACATGAATTTTAAATTTTTTTGATCAAATGACTGATCAGGTTGCTATTCACTTGGTGGCATGTATTTCCTTAACATTATGGTTTTGATGGTACAAGTTTTGTTCTAATTCGAGACTGTGCTATGAAATGATAATTTAAGCATATTTGAAGATCGTTTTGACCAGTAAGTGGTCCAAACTTAAAATGTAACGATCCATATGCTTCTTGTTCATGTAACAATCAGTTCATACTCAATTGAACTTGTCTTAGGTCCTGATTCGATCATATGTGAAATTTCACCATTTGGAATAGTCATTCTATTAAGGAATAATAATTAAATGGAATTTTTAAATATTACATCGTTAAAATATGGGTCATTAAATTCTCCTTTCCTTAAGGATTTTATCCCCGAAATCCTCAAGGACGAAATAACTCAAACCAACACTCTCGGATAAGTGATGATACATGATGAATAGTCACTCAACCGCTTTCAAAACAACCATTGAAAGTGGTCGCCATAAAGGAAATAAACTCACAATTTTGCATGGAACCATAATCCCCATCCTTAAGTACAACCACAATCAAATCTGAGATTAATGTAGCCAAGCCAAACATATAAGTCGCACACCCATTTCCAAATGAATGGAAAATGGAAAATAAAGTGAAAACCCGCTAATTGAAAAATAATTCAACATATTAAATTTCCTCCTAATACTACGCCATAGATTGCATACGGAAACCCCTGAGAAGTGATGCAGGAAGTGCAAAAAAACGTTGCTATTGGCCAAAAATGATCTGTGCAACACTTTTTTGGGGTTGCCTTTTGCCGTGTTGACTTAGAGTCAAAGGCAACGTCTTTGCTATACTAAGGTAACATCACTACAGGTGTTGCTACAGGTACTAAATTTACAAAAATGTGGGGCCCACTAAATTCTGAATCCCGGGTTCACGGAATCCTGTTGTGCCTTTAAAATATGTAGTCGGGTTCACGGAATCCTGTTGTGGAGCCCACATGCATTAATTTATGGCGACACTATATCATAGCTATGACAACATTTAACATTACATACTGCAACATTATATTATAGCTATTGCATCATTATATAACATACTGCAACATAACAGCAATTAACACCACACACTAAAATTAATTAACAACTTTTCATTTCAAATTAACCAGTAACACAAGTATTATTTAGTCAAGTAAAAAATAACAAAACATAGCCAATAAATTCAGTTTTACAGAGTACTTACAAACACAACCGGTACTAAATTCATGTTTACATCAAACTAAAACAGTTTCATATTAATAAAGCGCGAGCCTCTAGTGCATTCAGTACCTCTATTGCCTCCTTCACCTGCAAAATAAAGCAGTTTTAAAAGTCATGCACTTCAGCAAAAAAACCTTTAGTACAACTAATGCATTTCAGCACAACCAAAGTTATGCATGCCTCGGTTACAAACTGATGCAATGCCTCGTTTACATACATGCCTCAGTTGCATTTCAGCACAAACTGTAACATCCCGCAACTTTTACGGTTCTAAAAATTAATTAATTAAGAATTATTATTACTACATGATAAACCAGATATTTTATTTATTACCATTGCGAAACACTTTCCGAGACAATCAGTTTGATATATAATTTTGATATATTTGAAATTATCATTTACAAGATATTTTTTTTAGAATGAAAGATACGCACATAAAACCATTAATTTTCAATGTTCTAATTTTAAGAATAAGAAATGTGTTTGGTGTAGTTGTTAAGTTAGTGGACTTTGATACATGAGGTCATGAGTTCAATTCCCGTCATTGACATATTTTTGAATTTTAGGTGGAACTAACAAAAAGATATTTGTTCCAACTAAGAAGTATGTGTGTATGGAGGCATATAAAAATGAGAGACATATAGGATTAAAAGTTGCATATAAGTGAAAATTTTATATGTAATGTGTATATATATTTGTATGTATGTATGTGTGTGTATATATATATAAATATAGGGCATATGTTGTTTCCAAATTATAATACATTAATTTCATAGGCTGTAAATTAATTCACATTAATTAATATGTTATTCAAATCCTTTGTGTGTGTGTACATATACACACATATATATATACATATATTTATATATACATATATGTATGTAATTTGATCATACATTGACTTTACATGCCATGAGGAAAGTAGTGAAAAGGGGGAATTAAATTATGTACCTGATTTACACTTTTTAAAATAGGCAAGCAATTAATTTGCATTAATCGTCAATATATTCCACTTATTAGACATTTGTTGATGGTTTCTATTTTTTTTATTTTATATATTATGGAGGAGGGTTAATTGGATATTCATGCAATTAATTAGTAGGATTCGAATCATCCTTTGCATATATATACAAATGTCTTTCATTTTATATGGTAAAAGATTAATTGTGCATGTTAGAAATTAAGGCACTGATTGATACATAAGTCATTAATATGTTTTAATAGACATTTGTTTCCTATAGAATTAGGAGATAATTCTGTTGAAAAAAAAGTTAAATTTCTGATATGTTCATTTATTACATTCTTATATGGTATATTCAAATCTATTTGTTATGGATTGGATGGAATCAATCTCTAGCTTATATATAAGCAATTTAAACCCATCTGAATTGGCATCCAGACATATATCATCTTTCTTTTCATCTTTCTCATGAAAAGAAAATCTTTAGTTGCAATTTCTCAACTTTAAAAAAAAAGTTGATTCAAAGTCCAAACCTAGAGGGGGAAGGCCTACAGTTTTAGGCAGTTTTAGGGAGGAAGGAACCCATTTGTATGGTTGTTCCATTCCAGATTTAGAAAGATTTCTCTGACTTATCAATGTAGGCAAAGGTGAGTGATAGCTTCATGTTTACAATTTTCTGTGTACATGTAAGATCTATTCTAGAAGTTGGTTTAATACTTGTTAAAGATCTAGAAAGATTTCTCTAAAATTACATGATTTTATATCTTTGCAAATAAGTCCTAAATTCTTATTTTAGATCTAAACATGCTAGACCTATATAAATTGATTTGTTGGATGTATGCACTCTTTCATCTAAGTTTACTTTTAGATGTAAATATCATAAACATATGAGAGTTAATTGATTTGATATGAACATTTTTTTTGGATAAGTCATCTATCTCTATCTTAAATCTAAACATTTTGAATTGGTTTAAAATTAATGGATTGAATATTATATTTTTATGTATGTAAAATGACGGAGAATGTTATAATTGGCCTATGAATTTCTAACTATTCATTTATGTAACTGCATAAAGATTAGAAACTGGTTTTTGTTTTAAAAAAAATTGTAGCACTTTCATTTTGCTAACTTTTTTTAGAACATGAAATGTTACAAATTTCCGCATATAGTGAAGATGAAAACTAATAAAAGTGTAATGTTTGAAATTAGAAGGTATGCATGGAAAAGAATAGCAATTCCTTGTAGTTACAAGCACCACGCTAAATATATGTTAAGTAAAAGAAAATAAATAAATTTTCAAGTATATATAAAAAGGTAGTTTATTCCAAAGGTAGTCATTAAGATAAAAATGAAATAAGACCACCGAATGAATGAAAAAAAGAGAGTCTAAAATGGCAGGCAAAAGGAAGAATAAGAAATCAAATAGAAAATAAAGTATGATTGAACGGTTAAAGTATATGATTGGCAATTGATTTATTATATGGGTCAATTTTGATGATGGATCGCAATAAGGATGTTTATGCGATGTTTTACCATTGATTACTACAAATTGGTGTGTTGTTAATTATGATGAATGTTGTGTAACCAATATTGATTGGATTACTATGCGTTGCTGACTGTGTTACTATTTTGGAATGATTAGTATACACAAAACGGTTTATGTTTGCATTGCTGGCATATAATTATTGATTGATAAATAATTATTTGTAAGTATATTAATATTGTTACCTTCTCATTTTTAAGTTGGAATTGTCATTGGATGTTGCTGGTGTTTAAAGATTGCATGTATATGTTATTTTGTTTAGTTCATTTACTTCTATGTTGTGATAGATGTGTAAGACACTATTTTCTGCTCTTAATTGACTGCGTTAGTGAAGTAGTTGTATTAATTATGTTGTTTGCACCAATTTCAATGTTCGCATTGATTGTACTAAATTATATTGATTTCAATGGTCGAATGGATGAAATGGTTAAATGGATGCAATGGTTGTAATGTACTAATGAGTATTTGGATGCAGGAGAAAAGCAGAAAATAGAACTACGTGGGCTTGATCCCTCAAAAGGGGTACGTAGGCAGTCTTTTCCTATGCAATAGCCACCAGAACCCTTAGATTGGGTCGGGGTGTATAGGGTTAGGCGCAGTCCAAACATAGTTGAAACTCTTTTTCCTCTTTGAACAAAATTTGTATAGTTGGAAGATACGAGATGACAAAAGAAAAATAATGAAGAAGAAAGGAGCCTAGCCTGCATACTGGATCTAGAAGTTTTTTATTTAAATTCACTTCTTATTGTATCACTGTTGTTTTGTTTGTAGATGTTTAATGTCATAAAATAAAATGGATTATGATGTTTTAATCATTTAATTATTTATTTTATTTCATTGTGTGATCTTCCATATTATTAATCGTCTCTAGTATTTTAAATCTTATATACTTAAGGTCCGCTACTTTTAATATCTAAAATTAGTTGTAAGCGTGTTTGATAACGTTTATAATTGATTTTGGACCTTTAAAATTGTGGGCCTTTACATTTGGTATCATAGCTTAGGTTTAGCAATTACTAGAGCCTTGGGTAGGTTTAACTATTATGTTATAATGATTTGCACATTAAGGTTCGTTTAAATATGAGGGAAAATGTTTTGATTTATAATTGCAAGATTGAAGTGTGTGTACTATTTTTTTTGGTCATTATTACCTCACTCTACAACGTTGTTCATTTACGAGAAACCTTTTGTGGAGGATTAAGAAAAGAACAGTGAGAAAAGATGAACAATCATGGGGTGAGTTATGTGTTCGGTTATAACCTAAATGACATACACACGATTATTAGATTGCAATTGAAACCCAACTTTTAAAAGATGGAATCATTTTGATTTTGAGAGAACATAAATGGTATAGAAATATTGTTTTTAACATATACCCCTTATTTTAAAGCTATCCCATTAGTTAATAGAAAATGGTCATTTGTGAATGATTTGCATATTTATGCACTAATTAGTGCTAATGAGGGTTGATTAGTGATAATTAGTGAAATTACACATACAAAAAATTTTATGGGAAAATATGCATAAATTCTAGAATCATATTTTATGTCACATATATGCATTTGGGTTAATTTGGATTAAGTTTGAAAATACCGGAATTTAGGGGATTAAGGGGAAAATCATGGATTTGGGTATGTTTAATCTAATATAGCCTGTGTGATTGATGTTTTGATCCTTTTGATTTAACCTATATATTGTTACTGTTGTTAGGAATGTTTTATGATTGCTTAGTAAAGTTATAGTGGTTGAAAACGCCGTCGCATGGTGGGAAAGAACTAAACAAGCTTGCTCGAAGGACTAGGTTCGGTTCGACCAAGGCAGATCAGATCGGTAGCCGAACCGAACTAGGCTGGGAGTCCGGAGGAGATGAACCAAACTAGGACCTAAGTATAAGGAAGTATGGCAACAAGGAAGGCCACTTTCGTTGTGTTGGAGTTGGAGTAGGGATCAGATCGAACTAGAGTAGAGTGGACTGAAGTATCAAAGCAGATGAGAGGAGTTGCAGCAACCGGATCGAATGGGATCAGTTCGACATAGCTGAACCGAATCGAATAAGGAGGATCGAACCGAACTGAGATGAGAAGGAGCACCAAACCAAACCGAGCTGAGGAGAGAGAACCGAACCAAACCGAAATAGAGGAAGCCGAGCCGAACCGGATTTGAGCTTCTATTACTACCACGCAACAACGATCATGAACTCTTCTGAAGACCAACTCCAATTCGACCGAAAACCCGAGATGCAAAGGATGTCCAAATGGGGAGTTATTGCTTAGGATCCAGATGGGAACCAATGAGTGAACTTCAAGGGTTGTACTTTGCTGTGGAACGTGTGCAAAGGGGTTATCGATGTCTATAACTTTGATTCACTATTGATGGGGGGCATTGACTATGGACCAGTGCGGTGAGGTCAAAGTTGTTTGGAGTTGAACTCCATCAGGACCCCTAAGGGCAAAATGGTCATAGTAAGGTTTGGATGGAGCCGAGCGCCATCAAGGCCCCAAATGGTTCTGGTGATCAAAGCGGTGGATATCGTATGCTTTATGTACTAAGTGAGAGATGTGAGGATGATTGCTATGTTTGATTTTTTTTTTTTAGCTTATTAGTTCATGTCATGATTGTTTGGATTAATTTTTTTTAATTGAATTGATTATATTGTTTTCTTATTTGATATGTTTAGTTTGCTTGTATGTTATTTGTTTGTTGTTTATATTAATTGTATGATTATATAGTAAGCTATTATTGAATATTGATTGAATTTACACTCGAGAAACAAAAGGATTAAAGGGGGAACATGATTAGTTTAGGAATAGTGTGAATATGTTGTTTCCTAAACTAAAGAAGACTGAATGACTAAAAGTTTTGAAGATGTTCCTTAAAGGCGAGAAGGGTAAAATGGAGAATTTTAGTGATTAAAGACTTAATGTTTACCACTTAGGAATATGTATGAAAGTTGGAGTGATTCAAAATGCATATTTAATGTTTTTCAAATAATTGCCAGCTTCCATAACTTAAAAAAAAAGTTTTATGAACTTGAGAATTTTGCCAAAGGATTTTTTATTTTATATAGTTGGAAGTTTTGATTTGAAATCAAAATCTTAATTTTTTTTTAAGGCATATGAATCACTCCTATCTAATGGATCCCTCTTTGGTATTCCGGACAGTTTAACTTTATCACCAAATGAAGGAACCCGCTATATATGGATTATCACTACTCCAATGCAACGACAAAGAACTCTTTTGAAGATAAACTCCAATGGATTAAAATGTGAGATGCAAATGTAGCTCAAGAAGGAAGTTGTCTTTAAAGGTCCAAGTGGGGAACAAGGGATTAAAGATAGAATCAAGGGGTTCAAGTGGGAACCAATGGTTCAAGTAGGAACCAATGTGTCAACTTCCAAATTTGGGCTTTGCTGCAGGACGTTTGCAAATGGGCAGTTGGCGTTTGAGACTACGATGCATCATTGAGAGGTTGGTACAAGGAAGGTAGGGGACTGCACCATGTGAGGTTACAAATTTATTAAAGAGGAAAGAAAGACACATCATTGCTACAGATGTGAGACTTTAAGGAATTTCATCAGATTTTTACAGAATACACATATTAGGATGATTATATGGTCAGCACATTAATGAACATACATGTGTTCATTGTTAGTTTGATGATGTGTTAATTGTTCTCTTCGTCTACATATACTTTATTCTTGTGAACCATGTTGATTGATGTGTGTTCTTTTATTTGTATGAGGATGTTGTAATAACTATTGTTTGCTATAGATTTCAGTTATAGTCAATTAATGTTGAAATGCAATGGTTCATGTTGTCAAGTAGTGATTTTCATTATCTTACACTTTGTTGATGGATTATTATTTTTACACACCACGTGTTCCATATAATGACAAGAAAGTACATATTTTATTGAGTTGTGTGTTGTGATTGGTAAGAAACTATGGTTATTACATATGGGAAGTTAACTTATGATGGATGATTTTATCCTAATGAAGGATTTATTATTTTGAATGGGTTTTTGGGGAATTGCGAGGGTGCAATTCTTTTTAAGGGGGAAGAATGTAACATCCCGAAACTTTTACGGTTCTAAAAGTTAAGTAATTAAGAATTATTATTACTAGAGGATAAACCAGATGTTGTATTTATTACCATTGCGAAGCTCTTTCCGAGACGATCAGTTTGATATATAATTTTGATATATTTGAAATTATCATTTACAAGATATATTTTTTTAGAATGAAAGTTACGCACATGAAACCATTAATTTTCAATTTTCTAATTTTAAGAACAAGAAATGTGTTTGGTGTAGTTGTTAAGTTAGTGGACTTTGATACATGAGGTCACGAGTTCGATTCCCATCATTGAATTATTTTTGAATTTTAGTTAAAACTAACAAAAAGATATTTGTTCCAAGTAAGAAGTATGTGTATGGAGGCATATAAAAATGAGACATATAGGATTAAAAGTTGCATATAAGTAAAGATTTTATATGTAATGTGTATATATATTTGTATGCATGTGTGTGTGCGCGTGTATATATATATATATAAGGCATATGTTGTTTTCAAATTATAATACATTAATTTCATAGGTTGTAAACTAATTCACATTAATTAACATGTTATTCAAATTCTTTGTGTGTGTGTATGTACATATATATGTATATATACATATATGTATGTAATTTGATCATACATTAATAGGCAAGCAATCAATTTGCATTAATTGTCAATATATTCCACTTATTAGACATTTGTTGATGGTTTTTTTTTTTTTTTTTTTTTTTTTTTTTTTTTTTTGATTTTATATAGTATGGAGGGAGGGTTAATTGGATATTCATGCAATTAATTAGTAGGATTCGAATCATCCTATGCATATATATACAATTGTCTTTCATTTTATATGGTAAAGGATTAATTGTGCATGTTGGAAATTAAGGCACTGATTGATACATAAGTCATTAATATGTTTTAATAGACATTTATTTCCTATAGATTTAGGAGTTAATTCTTTTGAAAAAAAGTTAAATTTCTAATATGTTCATTTATTTCATTCTTAAATGGTATATTCAAATTTATTTGTTATGGATTGGATGAAATCAATCTCTAGCTTCTATATAAGCAATTTAAACCCATCTGAATTGGCAACCATACATATATCATCTTTCTTTTCATCTTCCTCATGAAAAAAAAAATCTTTAGTTGTAATTTCTCAACTTTTTAACAAAAAGTTGATTCAAAGTCCAAACCTAGAAGGGGAAGACCTACAGTTTTAGGGAGGAAGGAACCCATTTGTATGGTTGTTCCATTCTAGATTTAGAAAGATTTCTCTGACTTATCACTGTAGGCAAAGGTGAGTGATAACTTCATGTTTACAATTCTCTGTGTACATGTAAGATCTATTCTAGAAATTGGTTTAATACTTGTTAAAGATCTAGAAAGATTTCTCTAAAATTACATGATTTTATATCTTTGTAAATAAGCCCTAAATTCTTATTTTAGATCTAAACATGCTAGATCTATATAAATTGATTTGTTGGATGTATGCACTCTTTCATCTCAGTTTACTTTTAGATGTAAATATCATAAACATATGCAAGTTAATTGATTTGATATGAGCATTTTTTTGGATAAGTCAACTATTTCTATCTTAAATCTAAACATTTTGAATTGGTTTAAAATTGATGGATTGAATAATATGTATGTAAAATGACGGAGAATGTTATAATTGGCCTTTGAATTTCCAACTATTCATTTATGTAACTGCATAAAGATTAGCAACTGGTTTTTGTTTAAAAAAAAATTGTAGCACTTTCATTTTCCTAACTTTTTTTTAGAACATGAAATGTTACAAATTTCCGCATATAGTGAAGATGAAAACTAATAAAATTGTAATGTTTGAAATTAGAAAGTATGCATGGAAAAGAATAGCAATTCCTTACAGTTACAAACACCACACAAAATATATATTAAGTAAAAGAAAAGAAAATAAAGAAATTTTCAAGTATATATAAAAAGGTAGTAAATTCCAAAGGTAGTAAATTCCAAAGGTAGTCATTAAGATAAAAATGAAATAAGACCACCAAATGAATGAAAAAAAAAGAGAGTCTAAAATAGCAGGCAAAAGGAAGGAATAAGAAATCAAATAGAAAATAAAGTATGATTGAACGGTTAAAATATATGATTAGTAATTGATTTATTATATGTGTCATTTTTGATGATGGATTGCAATAAGGTTGTTTATGCGATGTTTTACCATTGATTACTACAAATTGATGTGTAGTTAATTATGGTTATTTAATGATGAATGTTGTGTAACCAATATTGATTGGATTACTATGCGTTGCTAACTGTGTTACTATTTTGGAATTATTAGTATACACAAAATGGTATATGTTTGCATTGCTGGCATATAATTATTGATTGATAAATAATTATTTGTAAGTATATTAATATTGTTACCTTCTCATTTTTAAGCTGGAATTGTCATTGGATGTTGTTGGTGTTTAAAGATTGCATGTATATTTTATTTTGTTTTGTTCATCTACTTCTATGTTGTGATAGATGTGTAAGACACTATTTTCTGCTCTTAATTGACTGCGTTAGTGAAGTAGTTGTATTAATTATTTTGTTTTCATCAATTTCAATGTTCGCATTGATTGTACTAAATTATATTGATTTCAATGGTCGAATGGATGAAATGGTTAAGTGGATGCAATGGTTGTAATGTACTAATGAGTATTTGGACGCAGGAGAAGAGCAGGAAATAGAACTACATGGGCTTGATCCCTCAAAAGGGGTACGTAGGCAGTAATTTCCTATGCAATAGCTACCGGAACCCTTAGATTGGGTCGGGGTGTATAGGGTTAGGAGCAGCCCAAAAATAGTTGAAACTTTTTTTCTTCTTTGAACATAATTTTATAGTTGGAAGATACGAGATGGCAAAAGAAAAATAATGAAGAAGAAAGGAGCCTAGCCTGCATGCTGGATCTAGAGTTTTTTTTTTTATTTAAATTCACTTCTTATTGTATCACTGCTGTTTTGTTTTGTAGATGTTTATTGTCATAAAATAAAATGGATTATGATGTTTTAGTCATTTAATTATTTACTTTATTCCATCATGAGATCTTCCATATTATTAATCGTCTCTAGTATTTTTAATCTTATATACTTAAGGTCCGCTATTTTTAATATCTAAAATTAGTTGCAAGCGTGTTTGATGACGTTTATAACTGATTTTGGACCTTTAAAATTGTGGGTCTTTACACAAACTATAGCCATAGTATAACTGACTTGCACTTCAGCACAAAGACATTTCAACACAAACTGTGGCCAGAGTTGCTTTTCAGCACCTAGTTGCATTTCACAATCTATGGCTGAGTTGCCAACTGATGCAATGACTCAGCTTGTTCAAAGCACGAACGATATCAAGGAATGCAATAGTATGCCTGAGGCACTACTTTAGTGTGATATATTTTGACGAAATGCCTCTATTTGCTTCGGTAAAAATTTAGACATGCCATGACTCATTCAAGTACAAACTCAATCATTGCATCAATTACGAACTGACACGGTCATTACTGATTGAAGAGAAAATAAAATTCTTAAAATTTTGTAGTTCATTACTAAAGCATCAGTCTTGTACATGATCAGTTACGTACCAACATTGAAATACATAATTGTAAGAATTAGACTGATGCTTCGGCAAGCGGAAATTGTAAGAATTCTGAAGCACACCTCCAACCAACCATAAAAATAAGCAAAAATACATACCAGCAGTGTGTGTCTGTATACGATCTCCGATTTGCACAATTTGTAAGGGACTTGGACTACAAAAACTTGAAATTAAGATGCCTTGTTTTTCACTTTGCTAGGTGGAAGGTGGATTCATCTTATTGGGACATCGTCTCTACACCAACGAACATCAAAATCTTGATTTTCCATTCCATAAGCAGGCTGGATATCATTCAAATCTTTATTTTCGTATTCTTTTTCGAGTTCACACCTGTCTTTCGTCAATTTCTTGATAACATTGTAGCACATCTTATCAATTGGATCTTCTATATAAAACACCTATTTTACTTGTGAAGCCATAACATAAAGATCAGATTTCTGGCACAGTCGATTAAAATTGACATGAATCAGCCCATATAAATCTTTCTCTTCTTGGTACCAACAACACTTAAATAAAACCACACTAAATTCTCCCCAACAATCTAGTTCTAATATTTCTTCAATTGATCCATAGTAATTAACATCACCAACCAATGGGTTTTGATCTTTTGAACTTGCAAAGCTAGTAGTCAAGGCTGTCAAAAATATACCACTGTTTTGTGTTGTACATTTGGCATCTTTGAACCTTGTATAAAATTTGTATCCATTGATAACATATCCAGTAAACCGCTTAGCTGTTAGGAGAGGCCCCATTGCAATCAGTTGTACTTCTTTTGAAATGTCCTCCTTTTTCCCAACCTCTTCCTTTAACCACTTCCAAAATTCTTCACTGTGTTCTCTCTCTCTCTTTTATATTTTTTTTGATGATGTATGACCATCAATTAAAGCTTGATGTTCCCTAGAATAAAGATCGGGTTAATAAAAGATAGAAACAAATTTGGCTGGATCTATTACTAAAGCTGAAACTGACCTTACCAAAAACAATTATGTATGAATGTGAACATAGCTTAAGTATAAATCATGCCTGAAATCTCTGAAAGTGCTGAAACTTGGAATTTAAAACTATCACTACATGAGGCTAGAATCAATAACATGTTTGTAGATTGTTTAAAAGAACCGATTTTGATGGCAAAAGGATGACATCAAAAATAGTTTTTTTTATAATCTAGTTGACATCATTTCACAAGCTACGCAAAGAATATTATTACCGATGTTAACCGAACTTGTCCACTTTTCTAATTAAATAAACCTTTGTAAACTTTAATTGTATAAAATTCCATCTACCAGGTTCAAAAAGGAAAACATTATTTATTATGAAAAAGTTGAAGTAAAGAAAAAACTGCAAGGAACAAAATAACTAATAAAGGATTCATAAAGATAGGGATAACACTTCAATACTTACTAAAATAAAAATACTTACCCAAGTAAACTCTCTATTTCCTTGTTACCACAATTGAATAAAATGTAACGGTGACATTCCTTCCATTGAGAATTTTTAAGATGAATAGCTTTGCCATCGTTGTTTCTTCTTATGCCAATAGGATATTCCATATTTTGTGGACATGTTTCAAATTGCATTTTTCCTGCTCTATCGCCACCCAAGAACCTTGAACAGAATATCAAACATTCCTCTGCAAGATAACCTTCAACAATGGATGCCTCGGTTTTACTTTTGTTACGAATATATGATTTCAGTTTACAAAGATAACGCTCAATAGGAAACATACAACGAACATGTGAAGTCCATCATATTCAAGTTCCTTGCATAAATGAACTAGTAAGTACACTATTGTATCGAAGAAAGCATTTGGGAATATCATATCAAATTGACAAAGAATTTCCACAATTTCCTTTTGTAGCCTCTTGAGTTCAACCAAATCGATAATTTTACTCCAAAGACTTCTTAGAAATGTGCCTAATCTAACATAGGTATTTCAAATTCAGGTTTTACAGATTTCTTCACGGAAAACTACAGCAAGTAGTGGAGAAGAAAATGAGCATTGTGGCTCTTATACCCTGCAACTTTCCTCTTTTTTTTTTACATACCGACTGATATTAGCTGCACAACCATAAGGCAATTTAGCATTCTCCAACACCGAGCAAAATAGTTCTTTCTCCTTGTTCGTCATTTCAAATATGGCAGCCCACACCTCAAGGTAATTCCCATCAGTTGACAGAACCGGATGAAGGACCTCCCTGATGCCTATCTCTCGTAAACAATACTGAGCATTTAAATGGTCTTTCGACTTCCCGTCAATGTTAGTAAAGTACCAAGTATGTTATCACAAATGTTTTTCTCTATGTGCATAACATCAAGGTTATGTTGACATACATTTTGACTCTAATACGGTAAATTAAAAAATATTGACTTTTTTTGGAAGAAGATTCATTTTTATGCTTCTTGATCTCTTTCTTCCCAAAAATATTTTTCATAACCAGCCAACAATTCTTCAATGTCAGTCCCGAATAAAATACCGGGAGGTGTTCCCATTTCAATTTCACCATTGAACATTTTCTTATCAAACCTCCACTTTTGTCCTGGGTCTAAAAATTTCCTATGATTCATGAAGCACATTGTTTTTACTATGTTTCAAGTAAGTTGAAGAAGTCTCGAAATGGCATACGGGACAAGCTAAATAACCTTTCGTGCTCTAGCCGGATAACACGCTTGCACATAATGTGAAATTATCACCAGTGAAGGCGTCATAAGTTTGTATGCCATGATCCCATAATTCTTTCAATTCTGTGATAAGAGGCTGCATGTAGACATCAATGTAATTGTTATGAGACTCTGGACCAGGGATAAGGGTTGAAAGTATCAAATTTTCTGTCTTCATGCATAACCAAGGTGGAAGGTTTTAATGTACCAATACGACCGGCCATGTGCTATGCTGTGCAGTCATTGAATAAAAAGGACTGAATCCATCAGATGCTACTCCTAACCTGATATTTCTGTTTTCTGATGAAAAATGAGGATAATTGGCATCCATCATCTTCCATACCTCGCCATTAGCTGGATGTCGAAGTCTGCCATCATTTTTTCTTCCAACTGTATGTCATAAAATAAGTTCTGCGTACTCCTTGGACATGAACATCCTTTGCAACCATGGTTTTAGTGGAAAATAACGCATCACTTTTGCTGGTACTTTGTGAATCCGCTTCTCCGAATCTTTGTCAATAGCCACTTTCTCTTCTGGTATAGCCCACCTTGAAAAACCACAACTTTTGCAGTTATTTTCCATTTCATTTTCTGCCCAATATAGCATGCAATCATTTGGACATGCATGTATTCTTTGGTAATCGAGGCCTAAATCTTCAATGATATTTTTGGTAGCATTGAAAGATAAAGGGATGTGGGCTTGTGGAAAAGCTTCTTTCATCAACTCTAATAAACCACTGAATGCAGACTCAGTGATTCTATGTAGGCATTTTAAAGAATAAAGCCTGATAATGAAACTTAATCGCTAAAATTTAATACACCGGGATATAACGGCTATTTTCCCTCTTCACCATGTTGATAAAATTTTCTAGCATCAACATCTATTCCATTTGACCCATCAGAAGATCCATCTTCATTGTTCCGCATGTTTCCACAAGTATGTTGCAACATCTCGTCGAGATTATCTCCAAAATTTATTCCTTCTTCACAATCCATATCGTTATCGCTCCTTTCAGGATTTAAACAGGAAACCTCACAAATCCATTTCATGTACAATTCAGATGGACCATTCCAAATCAGATAATTGTAGACTACTTCTTGATAATGCCACTTGCGATTATGACACTTTTTGAAAGGGCATGTAATTTCATCACCTACAGCAAATCTAAAAAAGTATTTCGAATAAAAAGTTTCACTCCACTAATGTACCCTTCACTGAACATAGGAAGTTCTTCCCATAGTTTTTCCTCGTCATTCATTGAGTGATACCTTAAAGCAGAAAATTAGGCGCAAGTAAAGCAGTACGTTACGCAGCACAACACTCAAATCAGAAAAAATTGAAATATACATTGAGTGATACCTGAAGCAGCATATTAAATCGAAGCCCTAACTGAAATCTGAAACCCAAATGAACCCCAATTGAAGACCTAATTGAAACAATGAAGCCCTAATTGAACTTGAACTCGAACCTGCCCTAATCGAACCCTAACTAAGCCTGTAAACTTGAACTTTTAGCCCTAATTAAACTGAGAGTGAGTATTTGAGAGGCTGAGCAGCGGAGTATTTTGTTAAATTTCGATTGAAACTTTCAATATTTTGTTAGTTTTCCCCCTATGTTTTTGCTTCACATTGTAAACATTATTTCATGCACGGATTGCTAATCTGGACTAAACATTATTTCATGCGGATCGCTAACCTAGACCGTTGGATCTTGTTGACGCGGATAGATAATTTTATTCACTCCGCTACTGCAATACATGTTGATATATGCTAACAAATTTAAGCGTGCGTTGAAATAGACAAAAAACAGCATGGCAATGGCAACATTATAGCTAGCAACATCATGGATTTTTGTTGTGATAGGTCATCTATAGCGTAGTGTAATTTGATGAAATTCAAAGAAAATTTTGGCAGCACCTTATTTGCCTGGCTCGATCCAGAAACACTACAAATCGACAAATATGGCTCATCCCAACAAAATAAACCCAAAATTGGCTATCCATATCTAGGGCATAAAATCTCTAGAAATACCCACATGGAAAAAACCACAACTCTACATCTACTACTTACCTTTTTAAAGAAAACTTAGCATTTTGATACAAGCAAACACGAATAGCATACAAACAAACTGTAACGACCCAGATTTTTGGTTGATTAATTTTAAATATTTAATATGGTTTTAAATATATAGTTGATAATATAAATTATTTTTTATATTGAGTTATCAATTTAATAATCGAATATAATTCAATTTAGAATATATCGAATTATTGTAATTCGAAATATAATTGAAATCGAAGTTAAAAAACTGAATCAAAATGATTCAGATGATAAGTAGGAATTTTATTTGATATATACGATAATAATTTATTATCAAAGAATTTGTGGTTTACGAATTTAAATTATATTATATTAATTTAATATGGTATATATGTTGAAATTAAATTTCAGAATATTTACTGCTGAGTTCAAAATAGGATTATTATATTGAAATGTCGGTCGATACACTCGAATAGCGGTTCGTGATTTAAATTAATGGACCCGGAGATATTTGATTGTGGATAAGCTCGAAATCAAATCAATATCCATCTAAAAAGAATAAAAATCTCTTTATATCGAATCGTATTAAATACTAAATCAAGTCAATTAAAATTTGATATCAAATGAAATTTATTAGGAAATCTTTTTAAATTAAATAAAAGATTTGTTGTGTACTTTAGCCTACACAAACATTTAATTGTTGTGTACGTTGGTCCCCCCTCCATCTGTAAAAACGCAACTACCCTCTCTTCTCCCATTTCCATTCTCTGTCAAAAATTGATCAAAGCCTATTTTTCGGTCCTTCAAAATCAGTCTAAGTATACAAATCCTTTGAGAAATGGTAACCGATATTTATCTAGTGCCTTTACTCTTTACAATCGAAATGGAAAAAAAAGGGACCGCATCTTCTTCATTTCTCCAGTGAGGCCAAATCGAAAGTCCCCAAACCTAGCAATAATTTGACATTCTGGTTCCAACAAAAGTGGTTTCGTCGAAAACCGAGGTCGTTTGCAAAATGACTATTTTTAAGGGCTATATATTTAATTAAAATATATATAAATTCTACAGCGACTTTTCTAAATTTTTAATTGGACATAACCTTTCAAATTGTAAAGTGAAATTTTAGTTTTCCAGATTCGTTAGAAAGATATGATTAAACATATTTAAATATTTCTTGTTTAGCCTAATTCTGATTTAAAATGAATGTCGTATATTCAGTCAAAGTTCAAATTCAAATTTTCAAACTGCAGCGCTGTTTTAAACTCCTTTTAGAATTAAATTAAATTTATTCGTTTTAATTTCGATTAAAATAAAATTTTAGCCGTTATTATTTAAAATAAATTATTTTAATTATTAAAATCTATTAAAATTTCTAAAAAAAAAAATTTAAATTGGCCCCAAAATTCCAGGTTGTAACAATCTCCCCCACTTAAAATCTTTTGTCCTCGAAAAGGAACGAAGCTAAAAGTTGTTTAATTAACTAACTTAATTAAATTTCTATTTATTGTTTTCAATAATTTTATTAGTTAAAGTAATTATCATTCCAATAATTTTATTAGCTAAACTAATAATCAAACATCACAACCATCAATCAATTAGGTAATTAACTTTTTAAATATATATATAACTTTTATATATAGCCAAAAATCATATTTTTAGTGCAAATCACGAATCCTATCTAGTTTTGGTTCTCATACCAGTCAATGGAAATATATAGATATACCACTTTCGGAGCTCGAACACCAATACTGATGATGGAGCTCCATCATCAGAATCATCTCCGGGCGACTAGAGTTTGATTCTATATCTATCCAATATATTAAAACTTCGAATATCCGTTAATTACTCGTATATTCAAAATCTTTATATACTCGATTGTCCAAATTGAAATATAATAATAAACTCAAATACGTATATTTAGATAAAATTTTCAAAACTAAATTTGTTTTCATTTTTATTTTAAAGAAAATAATACTCTTCACGCTCGTTCTAGGATACTACCGATCCCATCTCTAACGAGTATTCTTATTGGATATTACTAATCCAATCTCTATTGAATTCTTTCGTTCGGTTCTAATGTGTCTTGTTCTCGAGCTCTGTAAACCAAAGCTCTGATACCAAATGTGACGACCCTGAACTTTCCCGTAAATGAAAGCCTGGATTGCTATGAGAACAACACACATCAGAACACAGACTGAAGAACATTTTATTGCCGATTACAACAATTACATCAGAGTTCTAGAATATAACAGAGTATGAATACTTATTACACAATTGAAATACAATAATATCAGAGATTTAAATTACATTAAATAGCAGTGGAAAAATAATAATAATATAAATATACAACCGAAAGGAATACGCGGATACAGGGCTTTCCGAATACCGCTTCAGCTGTAAACCAGGATCCTGTAAATATATCTACAAAAAGCTACTCGACTGCCCGTGTGGAAATATGGGCACCCGAATTTGCCAGTGAAACAAACTACAGGTCAGTCATGGGACTGGTATGAGAAATCTTACTTAACTTATCTAATAATAAGGCTAATCCCAGGACCACGCCGCTAACGCGGAACGGGTTTACTCCATTGGATTGCCAATGCATAAAATAAAGTAAATCTTTAAACAACGTAATGCTTTTTAGAAAAATGAAACCACTATAAGACCCAAGTCCCATCACACAATGCAACGCAAACCGGAGGATAGGGTTTTACCTTATAATGGTCAAAAGTTGCTTGATACGATAAAAAAATGGACTAGATATTATTATTAGTGTCTATATATGTTTCAAAAACAATTCAATCATAATGTATCAATCATAGACGACATGGGTACCATATATCATGTCGCCATACTAGTTCTACAATCAAAACTGCATGGTGTCGTATTTGAAATTGGATTTCCATCATGAAATCAAGGCTAGGGATCGTCCTCTCCGATTCGAGAGACTCTAGCAAATGCCTCAGGATCCGCCGTAGTGAACCCTTGGATCTTCAGGGTCGGTCCCCACCTAACGGTAGTGGATTAGTTATGCCTGAACACACGCTTCCCGGTCCCTTTGGACCTACATATGACCACTAAAGGCCTATAAATCTGAGGCGCCTCAAAATCCATCATCCACATAAGTAAAATGTTAGCCAGTTTAAGCACTGACCCAACTTCTAGCTAGAAAGAAACGTGTGCACTCCCTGCAGTCCTAATCCCGTTTTTGACTCATACCGGGGTGTGAGGCTCGCGAAGTCACGCTATACACAAAGCTATGCCGAAATACACTATGCTTTGATCATCCCACAAGGCCCTGCTTTTCAACAAAAGCCTTGATCAATTGCATCTTGGCGTGCCACATTGACAATTCACGCCATGCGATTAATCACTATTAATATATATACCAGGGTGTTAAGCAGAGAATAAATTCTCCACCACCAATCAGATATACATTAATAAAAATCAATTTAATTTACATGGAATGAAATCCAATGTCAGACACGCATCCATTTACAAGTCCGTTCTGGGTCTGAACGAAACCGGAGACACCTGAGAGGTCCTCGCATATCCGGAGAATCAACAATACGTATGGACGGCTACCACTGTAGCCCCTTCAAGGTAGCTACTCCAATCATGGGCATCAGTAGCAACACATCCATTTGATGTGAAGATCGTCGGTCTTCAACCACCGTCCTCATCTTCGACTCTTCATCGTCGTAGTAATTATTCGGAATGGGTTAAACCCGGTCTTCCCGAATAACTTGCGTATTTTTTTTTTTAATTAAAAATCAAGTGCTGTATAAAACACATCCAACGCCTCATTCCAATTCTGAATATTCTTTTAAAATAAAATATTCACATTATTCTGTCAAAGATAAATTCTTCAAATTTATCCTTAAATCTTTCTTTTAAAGATTTATTAAAACCCCAATCTGGTTTTAAATATCAAAAATCATTATTCAATGATTATTTAAATTTAAGAAATTAATCTTATCTTTAACTGGGTTAAAGAACTAATGTCATTTAAAACATAGTTCATGGTAAACCCATAATCAGCTTCCATAAATTATGGAATCTTCACAGAAATCAAATCAATATATACTCATTATAAATTTCTCTATCCGACCAATAATAAAAATGGAATAACGGCAAAGCCTCTTAAATTCCATATGTAGTATCAGACTTCTTTTACAGAAGCTTATCTCGGTTATTATTATTTCGAATTCCATTTAACTCCAATTTAATATATTAAATTGGAAAACTTGGCTTTTGGAAAATTCCCCTAAAAATCATAGTAAAAGATTTATAAATTCCAAATCATATTTTTACTATCAATTGGGTTAAAGAACACATGTCACTTTAAAACACAGTTCACAATAAACCCAACTCACATTCCTTTTTATTCCAATTTCTAAATATAACTGAAAACTTTAATAATCTAAATAAAAGATTATTCTTTTCATACGGGGTTCAAGAACAGTGTTATTTAAGACACTATTCACGATAAACCCAAAATCCAATTTATTTAATTTAACTTCAATTAAATATTAACATATTGGGAAACTTCATTAAATCTTAATTTAATGATTTATTCTAGTTAATAACTAGTTCATTTCAATAAAAATATATTTTTCTAAATTATATCCTTTTTCTAAGATATTTTCTAAAATATTCTTTTCTAGAATATTCTTTATTGGAATGTGACTCAATCAACAACCATATATTGCATGTAATCAATAATCACGATAAATAATTATCAAGCATCCAAATAACACCCAAAGTGGATTCTACACTAAATATTGGGACTAGTGTAGATCAAATATCATCCCAACACCCGTGTGGGGTTTCGTCCAACAATCAAATAATAAATTATCTGTGCACTTGGGCGATGTGAAAAAAAAATTGTCGTCCCAATCACATAAATAAGTCGGGTAACTTGTAAATGGAAGTGTAATATTCATTTTGAATATACTAACATTATATTTAACACATCAGACATTTCAACATCACAGACATAAATTCCAAGCCATTGCTGATATCATATTCATAACATATGATCTTTTTATTGTAACTAATCGACAATAAAGATATTAAATTTTATCTCTAATCTTTTTATTGTTAACAAGCGACAATAAAAATCTTAACTTCATTTCTATTCTTTTTATTGCTAATAAGTGACAATAAAAATCTTAACTTTATAAATCCAGTCTTTTTATTGAATATAAAATATCAATAAAAATCTATCTTTTATTCCAACTCTTGTTATTGTAAACAAATGACAAATAAAATCTATTCTTTCAATTGAAAACAATATTACATGTGAATGTAATCTTCTAACTCTATGATATCAATATTACATGTAAATGTAACCTTCTAATTCTATTCTCTTTAATGATGTCAATATTACATGTAAATGTAATCTTCTTATTCTATTCTCTTTAATGATATTTTTAATCCTAAGAAACATTGCCTAACAAAAATGTTCCTTTAATCATATTAAACATTCCTAAACAAAAATGTACTTTTTGATCACATTAAACATTTATAAACAAAAAATGTCCTTTTTATCCTATTTAACATTTATAAAAAAAATGATAATTTTGATCTAATTCTTTTCAATGACCAAAAATGGATATTTTTGGTTTAATCATTTTTAATAACCAAAAATGTATATTTTGGTTTAATTCTTTTTAAGTGACAAAATGAATATTTTTACTTCATTCTTTTAAATGACCAAAAGTAAATGTTTTTGTTTCATTCCTATAAATGACAAAATGTCCATTTCTAATTCATTCTTTTTAATGTGACAAAAATCTCTCTTTTTATCTCATTCTTTTCAAAGTACAAAAACATTCATTTTTGTATAATTCCTTTTAATGTACAAAAATATTCATTTCTAATTCATTCTTTTTAAAATGACAAAAATGTCTCCTTTAATCTAATTCTTTTAAAGTGACAAAAATTGTAATTTTGTCTAATTCCTTTTAATGTACAAAATATGATAATTTGGTCTAACCTTTTCAATGTAACAAAATATGATAATTTGGTCTAATCTTTTAAATGTAACAAAATATGATAATTTTGTCTAATCTTTTCAATGTAACAAAATATGATAATTTTGTCAAATTCTTTTCAATGTACTAAATATGATCTTTATAACTATTCCATTTACCATTAACCTTTCATTTATACTAAATGACCATAGAAGTGTGTTCTTCATTCACTCTTTTTAAATGACCAAAGATGCCTATTTTTAATTCATTCTTTTTAAATGACAAGAATGTCCTTTTTATTTTAATTCACATTTTCTAATAGAAATGTACTTTTTATTCTAGTATACATTTTCTATAATCATGTTTTAACAAAAATGTGATTTTTATTTCATAAAACAAGTTTTAACAAAAAAATGTGATTTTTATTTTACTAACATATTTAACACAAAAATGAATATTTTATTTCACTAATCATGTTTTGACAAAAATGTTATTTTATTCACTAATCAAGTTAAGACAAGAATGTTAATCTTAATCACCAATCAAGTTTTGCCAAAAAATAATGTTAATCTTAATCACTCATCAAGTTTTGACAAGAAATGTTAATCTTAATCACTCATCAAGTTTTGACAAAAAAATGTTAATCTTAATCTAATCATCATTTCTAGCCAAGGTGGTATTTTTTATCTACTTTAACAAAACATGATCATTGCAATTCATCACCAACAACAACCAGAGAAACACAGAATCTGAATTTATTACATTCATACATCGATTTCAAATAACCAGAAAATAATTAAATTTTAGTTAATTATAAAAAAATGAATTCTCACATTGATTTGGTTGAATTTTCAGAGTGCTCCGCTTATGCTCTAGTCAGTTCCATGTCGAAGTTCTTGCGAAGACGGTTCCAACGCAATTCGTTTCGTCAAATTCTGATTAAATATGAACAACTTATGGTAGTTCGAACATTGAATAATATTTAATTTTAAATTAAAATAATTAGTTTTGAATTATTCCACCTCATCACTAACAGGCCGCTCCTTCCCTTTCTTCGTATTCTTCCCGTATATCCCTTCAGTAAAACCGAACCCATGAACCTCGTCATTTTGGTTTGAACTTCGCCTCTCCTGTAGTCCCTTTGACGCGGATCTGAGACCACCACTTCGTCGGCCTTTCCTCCTCCTCCCTGCGCCCTGAAGGATGCGCAACTCGCACGTCCCATGGCTCCCCAAATCGAACCAGAACGTTGTGACTTTGGAGCAGAAATTGGAGCTCCATACTCAATTGATTTCAATCACGTCCGTATGAAATGAAAGAGCAAACGAATCTCTTCTATTTTGTTTTTGAATCATGGATTAATTCGATCTATGATAGGAGAAATTAACGAATCATTTGTGGAGCTTTTCAGCCATTCAAAGAGGATACGGCGGTTGTACATTATAGAATTAGGATTTGGCCGTATCCTAGCGTATTTATACTGTATTTTATACTATTTATTTATTTTAATTCAGTTTAATTCAAATAAAACTAGTTTATCTTCACGAACTCCAAATCCAACCCAACGGGTGTCGCCGCTAGCCAATAACCCCCGTCCCGGACACATTGGAATATGTTTCGTAACCCAGTTCGGCTGTTACGATATGTTTTTCTTTAAATTAAATTATAAATCATTTAATTATTAAATTCAAACGTATATTTTAAATTTCCGGGGCTACCTACGAACCCCAAAAATTATAGAAAAATTATTTCTAGCTATGTTTTGACGATACGGTCCTAACAAGATTAATTTCGTCGAATTCTGAGATCGTTTGAAAAATGGCCATTTTCAAGTAGATTAAATTTGACTTAAATGGTCAAAACACCTTTTCGTTTGCCACGCTCACATATTAACTCGAAAAATTATGTAAATTGAAACCTAGCAATAATTTGACATTCCAGTTCCAACAAAAGTGGTTTCGTCGAAAACCGAGGTCGTTTGCAAAATGGCTATTTTTAAGGGCTATATATTTAATTAAAATATATATAAATTCTACATCGACTTTTCTAAATTTTTAACCGGACATAACCTTTCAAATTATAAAGTGAAATTTCAGTTTTCCAGATTAGTTAGAAAGATATGATTAAACAGATTTAAATATTTCTTGTTTCGCCTAATTCTGATTTAAAATGAATGTCGTATATTCAGTCAAAGTTCAAATTCAAATTTTCAAACTGCAGCGCTGTTTTAAACTCTTTTTAGAATTAATTTAAATTTATTCGTTTTAACTTCGATTAAAATAAATTTTTAGCCGTTATTATTTAAAATAAATAATTTTAAATATTAAAATCCATTAAAATTTCTAAACTAAAAATTTTAAATTGGCCCCAAAATTCCGGGTTGTTGCATTATTTGTATTTAGACACTTTTATAATATCAGAAGATATATTTGATTCCAAAATGTTTTGGGTTATCGTATGGTAAAAACCATCTGTGTTTATGTGTGGATCGGTCTTACGATTATCTTTTCTTTCCAACCGTTTTTGAAAGTTAAACCGAGTACTTGTGAGGCTCATAAGAGAAAAGCCCGTTCCGTTTTCACGGCGTGGTCTTATGAGATATCCTTCGTTAATCAAGTTGTTTTAAAATTGCTTACTCACACCAGTCTTATGACCGACCCAGAGTTTATTTTATTTTTGTTTTCCCTAAACTCTAGGGTGCCCAAATTTGTACGGGCAGTCAAGTAGTCGGGATTTTTCAGATTCACTTGGAAGAGATGGAAGCAGGAGGCTTCACTTGTTAGCTATAGACTATCATATTTCCACTGTATACTATGTGGTATCTGGAAACAAGCATTTATAACTGTTGTGCTCTGATGATGGTATGTATATAAAGTTACTGATTTGTATATTCAAAAAGTTATGTTATATACTATATTTTATTCATTCCGCTGTGAGATTTGTCTTCTTTGTTTTCTTCTATTCTAACATTTCTTTCTTTCTATTTCTCATCCTCTAACTTTTTTCTAATAATGATTCGTATTTCTGTGCAATTTGGGTTGGACGTGTGATGTATGTAGTCAACTCAGATAGTACGGATTTGTGGGCCATTACAGTTGGTATCAGAGCTTAGGTTGATCGAATACCTAGGCTGTCATGTTGTGCTAATTAGAGATAGGGTCAGTAGTACCCTTGAATGAGTGGAGTGTGTATATATATATACATACGAGAGAGCATATTTGTTAATTGATATAAAAATTATTTTATATTGTATTGGCTAGTCTGTTAAATGGTTTATGAATTCTGATCGAATCGTGGGACGCCACAGAGTCGATAGGAATTTCTAAACAATGGAACAGAGAAATTTGACACAATACTGTTTTAAGTGGGTAAATGAAATAATTTTACCCAAAATTATATTTTGATATAAAAGAAATAATTTTCTGAAATTATTATAGTATATGGATGCGTTGGTTGTTGTTATCATAATCAAATGAGACAATAAAATTGAAATGGTTATAAATAACTAAATAGATTTGTATATGAATAAAATATACAAATGAGATGAATTAAAATTGAATTCAAACCAAAATTTGGAATTTAAATCTTGGGAAGTTTGAAAATATTTTCCGAAGCATATTAAAATAATATAGCTTTGTTTTGAAGGGATTTTTGAATAAAAATCATTTAGAATGGATTCTCAAAGTGTTAAAGCACTTAACTCACTTCATGGCTGGAAAATAATTCTGATGATGACTGCAACTTCATTTTCGAGTTTCTAAGTAATGGATTGCTACCTTAGAAAAGTTTTTATGGAAATTTGTTTGAAAGAAAATAAGTGGTTTGAAAATTCAAATGTTTTGAATTTGAATGGAAATAAATATATGTACATATTTAAGTGATGTCAAAGGAATTTAAATGACAATCCTGGGATTTGGATTCTGGAATTGAAAATTAACTTAAGCTAGTTAAATGGATTGAAGCGAATGAATTGACTAGAATCAATTTGAATATATTTAAATGGAATATGAATTGATTGTAAATCATTAAGATTAATTGAATAGGAGCATATATGGCGTGCAATGTAAATGGAAACCAAAAAATTTGGTAGAACGAAAATTGTTGAAATATAAAGTGTAGAGTATCAACATAAGTGAATTTTGAAAGAGATAATGGGTTTGTAGCATTTTTCCTACATTAGTAATTTCGAGGAAGAAATTCTTTTAAGGGGGGAAGAATGTAACGACCCAGATTTTTGGTTGATTAATTTTAAATATTTAATAGGGTTTTAAATATATAGTTGATAATATAAATTAATTTTTATATTGAGTTATCGATTTAGTAATCGAATATAATTTAATTTAGAATATATCGAATTATTGTAATTTGAAATATAATTGAAATCGAAGTTAAAAAACTGAATCAAAATGATTCAGATGATAAGTAGGAATTTTATTTGATATATACGATAATAAATAATAATTTATTATCAAAGAATTTGTGGTTTTCGAATTTAAATTATATTAATTTAATATAGTATATATGTTGAAATTAAATTTCAGAATATTTACCATTGAATTCAGAATAGGGTTATTATATTGAAATGTCGGTCGGTACGCTAGAATAGCGGTTCGTGATTTAAATTAATGGACGCGGAGATATTTGATTGTGCATAAGCTCGAAATCAAATCGATATCCATCTAAAAAGAAATAAAATCTCTTTATATCGAATCGTATTAAATACTAAATCAATTCGATTAAAATTTGATATCAAATCAAATTTATTAGGAAATCTTTTTAAATTAAATAAAAGATTTGTTGTGTACGTTGGTCCCCCTCCGTCTATAAAAACACAACTACCCTCTCTTCTCCCATTTCCATTCTCTATCAAAAATTGATCAAAGCCTATTTTTCGGTCCTTCAAAATCAGTCTAAGTATTCAAATCCTTTGAGAAATGGTAATCGACATTTATCTTGTGCCTTTACTCTTTACAATCGAAATGGAAAACAAAAGGGGACCGCATCTTCTTTATTTCTCCAGCGAGGCCAAATCGAAAGTCCCCAAACAAAAATAAATAAATACAGATATGAAAATCACATCTCGATTCGATGATTTAGGGAACACCGATGCAACCTGCGTTCATACGCAGGCCTGGGGATCTCGATAACTAGCAGCACGGCTAGGGAATCAAATGGTGTAACGATGTAGGGGACAGTAAATTAGGGCTTTCTAGGTCCACAAAGACGGAAGCGATCGATGAGATAAGTGGTGGTTGTGTTGTCCTGGAATTTGGGATTTTATCGGTAGGATGGGGGTGCGAGCTCTGAAACGTCATAATGGAAGTGTACGACTTCAAATAGTGCATCGCAATGATGGGAATCGAAGTCACAGAACTTGGTTAATGTCTGGAGGTGAAAACGAATGTCTGGATGTCTGTTGGTTGCAAGTGAGTGGGTGAAGGATGTTGTGGTTTAGGAGGCGACGCTAGTATTGTTGCAGCAGGGTGATGTCTCGATCTGGGGGAGCAAGCTAGGTTTTTGTGAATGACTTTGGGGACGAGGTTAATGGCAGTGTTCAAATGTGTGTCAGGAGGAAAATAGGTGCGAGTTATACCAGATTAGAATGGCAGTAATCGAAGTGGAGGTTGAAATAAGATGATGGGATAGCTCAGAGAAGTATTCTGGTTGACTAGGAAAAACTAGAGGGGTGCTATGACATTCATAAGTCCTGTAGTACCATCATTTGAGGGCAGCAAGTCTCAAATTGGGAAAGTAAGTCAAGCTTGAAGTAAGGATGACATTTGGGTATGTTTCCCGAAGAGGAGCAGATTTCATAAGGTTACAAGAAGCATGGTGAATGGAGGCACTTTGAGAAATTGCCAATTGGAATTAGAATTGGTCTTGTGATGATGTGTAAGTGATATGGATTGCAATGAGGTATATATTTATGAAATTAAAAACTTATAAGCTAATATATTTATTTAAATTAGTAATTAAATTTAAATAAATAAATATTTACTTGTTAATTAAAAATAAATTATCATAGGTGTGTAACAAATTTATTCAAGATAATTCGAGTGATTCGTAGCTTTGAAGATTCGACATCTAATCGGATGTTCAGAAAATAAAGATCGCGGTGAGTAAATCTCACCCATATTTTTATTTAGAATTATTTAATTCGTTAAAATAATTGCTTGTTGGTTGTTTGGATGCGTTGAAATTTTACTATGGATATATTATAAATATATTAGTTATATAGGCTTGGTGTTTGTGGTTATTATATATATATTGGTGATTGGTTGGATTCCCGCAGTATCATTAGCGGATGCCAGCGGTATCATTAGCGGATGATTTCCCTATGCACCCCATAATATATATAGTGGATGACCTTCATACCGCGATATCCTGCCTCGAAGCAGGATGGGTATTATTTATGTCGGCTAACATCTGTGGATGCAGGAAAACAGGTTGGAGGGATCCAATTGGATTCCTCAAAAATATTATTAATTGTTTGTTTCACATATATTACCATATATGATGTGTTGGAAAATATGTTTTTGATAATTTGGTGTTTTTGATTGGTTAAATGTCACTGGCCCTAAATGTTGATTTATATAAAATATCGTAAAATGATATTTAGAGATTTAAAAGGAAAATCTCTTTTTCCAAAAATAGAATTCGAATTCTAAATGGACTATAAATATTTACTTGTTTTGTGAAATAAAAACAAGTATTGAATTTATAAACGGCATTTATAAATTAGATAATGCAGTGAAATTATAAACGGTATTTATAAATAAAGTAGAAAAATTATCATTGGATAATTTGAATATATAAATTCAAATGTGAATTTAAAAATAGAAATGGGGAAATCGTTTTAAAGAAATAAACGATGGAATTTATTCTGATATTCAGAATATAAATTGAACTAAAATAAATCCGTAAGGATTTATGATTTGAATTCGATTAATTCGAATTTATTTAAATAGAAGTTAAATTGAATATGAAAATAAATTGGGTGTTATATATATAAGTTATTATAAATAGAAATTTACAAAATAAGATTTTGGTTTTAAATAGATTTCAAAATAGACTTGCTTAAATATAAAACAAGGAAATTTATAAAATGGTGTTTATAAATATAATGAATTGATTATCAAGAGATAATTTGAATATTTAAATTCAAATATGGATTTAAAAAATATAATTTGAAATCATTCGAAAGGAACAACGGTTTTTATTCCGCAATTCGGAATATCAAAGAGATGGAGTTTCAAATAGAAATTTGAAAAGGGAACTTGTTTAAATATATGAAACAAGGATGTTGAATTTATAAATAGTGTTATAAATTTGGGGAAATAAATTATCATTTGGATAATTTAAACCATTTAAATTCAAATAGGAATTAAAAAGTAAATTGGGGAGTATTTTAAAACAAAACGATTGATTATATTTCAGAATTCGGAATATAAGCTGAATTGAGAAGAATTCAACGGGTTATAATTGAAATTCGATTATATCGAATTTTATAAATAATTTATTTGTAAAATAAAATGGAATTCAATTGATTTATAAGCAAACTAACAATACATACGGACATGATATGTTCAGATAACAAGTGAAATAGGCTAAGAAGCTACATAAAGAATAAATGGGCGAAACTGAATTCAAACGATTGGATTGAGTTTAATTGAAAACAGGTGAACATGTGTTAAACATGTATGTAATGAAGAGAATGAAGTTTATAAATTTAGTGCCCGACAATAAGGTACATGTTTAAATTCCATATGAAGTTTTATGCGCCGAATCGGCAAGCCACTTGGGTTTTTGATTTTCTTTTTGAATGGAAAGGGCCTAGAGAGGCGAGTTGAGGTTTGAACTATTTTCCAGTACAAAGGAGGTTATGGCAAAATTTTCTGGAAATTTAAGGAGCTAGAATATTTTTAGTAAATTTTGATAACTGGAAATCAATGTATTGATATATATATATATATATATATATATATATATAGAATTCGACACGGAAACGAACTTGAAAATAGAATACTATAAACAAATAGAAAAGCTATAGTTAAATCTAGTAAAATTAGAAAGAGAAACATATACGGGTTTAAAAACGAATAACTGGTTTTATGATGTTGATTATTGAGGTGAGTGGTCTTGTCCGTTTTGAAATTAAGGATGTTTTCAGTCAAGGTCTGAGAGGTAATTATACCCCAACTTGATTGATTTCATTTTTAACCGATAAGTAGCAAGATCAAGTCTCGATGAGAAATGTTTGAATAAGAGTTAGTTGAATGCAGTGTTTTGGGTTGTTGTAATAATGTTTTACACAACATTCGTTTTAACCTGAGTAAGTGGAAATTTAGAAATATAATAAATAAATATTTCCTGTGTGTAGAAATGAATGGGCGTGAAAGAGTTAAGTAATTGGAATGTTTTCAATTATAAATAGAAGATATTTTCTATGTATAGAAAATAAAAGGAGGCGATTTATGGAAATGTTTTCCAAATAGCGAAAAGGGCCAAGATGATTGTTAAAAATATTTGGCTAACAAATATTTATATGGAAATGGGAAGAAGTGATTTAATTAATGAAATATTAATTAAGAGGCCCAATGATTTGTTTGATGGTTGGAATGTTTGTTTATTTTTCTTCGATAATTAAATAACTGACTATTGAAGTATTTGCCAATATGGAGAGACCGGTTGGATTATCATCCGAGAACCACTCCGTATTGGCAGTAGCGTTGCGAATCAAATTATATGAAGATAATTGAAGACAGAGTAAAGTGCAAGGGATTTTTGTATTAATAGAGATTGTGCCTTCGGTTTCGTTCAATCCCAGAACGAACATATATGGACGAATGTCTGAAAGAGTATTTCCAATGATCGCATATGTTGGTCTGTATAGATATATATGGTGGCGGAGGATTTATTCTCTTAGCATAATATCCAGAATATATTTATGCAAATCAATAAGTGATTAACGGGTCTGACAATGTGGCATTCAAAGTGATTGTGCAATCAAGAATGATAAGAAATCGTAGCCTCAGGCCTCAATAACCGGGAAATGACAAAAATCGGGCTAGCAGCATGACTATGTGGGTCGCTCCCATTAGGGTGTATAATCACCCATCTAGATATATTCATTTCATTCTTTAATATATTCGACGTTGTCCCGTTTGGGAAACGGTTGCTGATCCCAACCATGGGTGATATACATTCGATACACTCAAGCGAAATGAGTGGTCGGTCATGTGTAGGCCGGGGTGCAAGATGTTCTTGTTGAACCTAGTGTATTTCCCTCTAGAGATACACTATCGGCAGGTGGTTCCATACCTTGTCATGGTTAGAACCCAATCTCCAATATGTGCCCGCTGTTTTGATTGTATACTATATATGTGGAGCGTGAGATGCAAGCGTTCCGCTAGATTGCTATTTATTTGTATTTAGACACAATTATAATATCAGAAGATATATTTGATTCCAAAATGTTTTGGGTTATCGTAAGGTAAAAACCATCCGTGTTTATGTGTGGATCGGTCTTACGGTTATCTTTTCTTTCCAACCGTTTTTGAAAG
Organism: Allium sativum; assembly: GCA_030737875.1. Lineage (NCBI taxonomy): Eukaryota > Viridiplantae > Streptophyta > Magnoliopsida > Asparagales > Amaryllidaceae > Allium > Allium sativum. Next base: position 192,184,123 of record CM060910.1, on the reverse strand, counting down.
TTAAACCGAGTACTTGTGAGGCTCATAAGAGAAAAGCCCGTTCCGTTTTCACGGCGTGGTCTTATGAGATATCCTTCATTAATCAAGTTGTTTTAAAATCGCTTACTCACACCGGTCCTACGACTGACCCAGAGTTTATTTTGTCTTTGTTTTCCCTAAACTCTTGGGTGCCCAAATTTGTACGGACAATCAAGTAGTCGGGATTTTCCAGATTCACTTGGAAGAGCTGGAAGCAGGAGGCTTCACCTGTTAGCTATAGACTATCATATTTCCATTGTGTACTATGTGGTATCTGGAAACATGCGTTTATAACTGTTCTAGGAATAACTGTTGTGCTCTGATGATGGTATGTATATAAAGTTACTGATTTGTATATTCAAAAAGTTATGTTAATATATTTTATTCGTTCCGCTGTGAGATTTGTATTCTTTGTTTTCTTTTATTCTAACATTTCTTTCTTTCTATTTCTCATCCTCTAACTTCTTTCTAATAATGATTCGTATTTCTGTGCAATTTGGGTTGGACGTGTGATGTATGTTGTTAGACCAAAAAATGGTCCTAACACCCAAATTATCGTATTTAGAGCGTAGGATATGAAGAATAACTGAAAAAGTGAGAGAAAAGCAAGACAACAGGATTTTTATAGTGGTTCGGCGTTAACAAGCCTACATCCACTTCATAGTTTCTCATTTCATTCATGGATTACAATTACAAGGAATTCAATCACTCAATCGCTCAAATACAATGAATAATTCTCTCCGAATTCATTGATTTTCATTGGAGAAGAAGGTGGTTATTGGTGGGGGAATTCGGCCATGGCTACCATGAATGAATGAAATGCCAAAAGTCCCTTCAAATGGCCATGTTGTGGTGTATTTATAGCTATAGAGAAGCTCTGGGCACTTCCGGTTCGGATGGGCCACGTGGCGTGACCGGAGGAGATCTCAGAAGTAGTGGAGAACGTGGAAAAGTGGTTACCAGGTCGTGCTTTGCCAAGTGGAGTCCGATCCGCAATTGTAGGAGTCGGTTATGCCAAGAGAAGAGGTCAAACTCTATGTGCAGAAGCAGGTCCAGTCGGTTCGGATCGGATCCGAACCGAACCAGTTGTTCGAGCAGAATGCTTGCACGCACTTTTGTGCAGAATACTTCAGGCGGTTCGGGTAGAGGGTACTCCGATCCGATCCGGGGAGGGGGATCTGATCCGATCCGAAAGCAGGGATCCGATCCGATCCGAATGGGGGATCCGATCCGATGACATTTGCATGAATAATTCAAATTTTCCATCTTTCTATCACTCCATCCAAGTGATCGCCAATCAATGTAAGTTCATACTCAAGTCCCTAGCTTTGGGTAGCCTGGTCACAAAGCAGGCTAACATATGTAGTTAACTCAGATAGTACGGATTTGCAGGCCATTACATAAACGATCCTTTCTTCTTTGTACCAGGGAATGTACTCAACGAAATGGGTCAAACAGAGTAGAAGGAACAACAATAACAAATAACATTTAATTAAGTTGAATTTATTTAACATAAATATGTCAAGCCGTATTTGGAATTTATCCTAAATAAGTGGATGATACTTCAATACAACTATTCTGCATGCCTAACAAACATATGAGCATAAATAATTATGTCAAACATCAGAAATAAAAGGTGCATGGAAAAATAATAGCAATTATAAGAATCTATGCCTAATCATGGCAAGTAGGATAATAATCTATCTAATATGAGACATCCAACATGATATGCAGTCCATATATGACTTGACACTTGGTCGCCATCCTAAAAGTAAGGGATATAGTTCTAACATTTCCGGTCAATGAATCGAGTATGACTTCATTACTAACTTTTATGGCAACTTATCGACGAAAAGCATCAATAAATATTCTCGCATCCAATTGCGAATATTAAATAGTTATAAAGAACCGTTCGAGTCATCCCATTCAGCAATAGATAGCTGATGTTGCATTCACTATAGAATGAATAACTGACCAACCTCTTCTAATGATGTTGAAAATAAGTAAATCCTTTTCCATACAGAACCAACTACCTTGGTTGGGTCTGAATCACATCACGTGGAGTTATAGGGTCATGTCCAGTAATAAGCACAAGCAGCAACAACAAGTCGGATATCGCTTTCGAACCGGTACATCACTAACTCAACGCTTACAACGACTAGCCCGTTCCATATGTATGTATAGGAAATAACAAAGTCATAAAAATTAAGTATTTCAACTATTGCTACTAGCAAAGGTTGAGATACCCCTTGGGGAAGAGAAATCCCAGTGATGTGACATCATTAAATGACTTTAACCCCCCTGCTAATTAATACTGCCTCTTGTCTTCCAAAAAAAACTCTATCTCCGTTGACTCTAAATCAGGAGTCGATAACCCTCCTTGTGCGGTCCTAGTTATTGTCAAAAATGTGACAACCTTCCATTTGGAAGCACACTGCACTTAAACCGTCCATACAACCAAGTGTGTCTTATCGGCTTGTTGTTCTTACTTGTAATGAGCGATCCATACACCCAAGGGTTAACTTCAAATTCCAAAACATCGAAAATCTCTTAAGACTTATAATGACATCCTACTCGAGATGACATGACTCAAATAATCCACTTCACTCGATGAAAAGTGAAACTCTAACGAGCTACCCAAAAATGGTGCTTTTCAACACTAGCAACACAAACACCAATTGTGATTTGTGTTACCTGTTCATCTACGGGAAGATGGAAATACAATCGAATAGCACAAGCATAACTCATTTAGGTGATATCTCCGAACATGGTCCAAGAAATTGACAAAATATGCCGACTCACTGGTTAACCTGAATAATACAACCAAACAATCAAAATCAAAGCAGCATGCGAAACACTATAATCAACACATACCACCCAAGTGCCCATAATCAGTAAAATCCCTTTAGGATTCCTAACAGAAAGAACATTCTTACACTCTAGAGTCAATAAGGCAAACCACCAACTATAGGCAATAGATACTCACTTGCTTCCCTCACCTAAGGTGTCATATGCCTTGAAGCACAACTATTGGTCCAGATCGATACGAAACTCTACTTAAATATGGCAGTAATATGGTATCCATATCATAAGTGTCTAGATACTCTCAAGTTACAAGTTCAGGTGACAACTTACTACTAGAGAACTCGGTATCCTAGCCCGCTAGCGAATCGATTACAGAAGACCAAAGTCTCATCCTACCATCACTAAATCAAGGACAAATCACTACTGAAGAACAAAGTGTCCTAGCCCATTATCATCGCCAACAGCCCCAAAGTACAATAAATATTTCATAAATTCTTAGTAACTGAACTACTAAACATAAATATTAAGCCCAACTAAACTCAACAATCAACAACAAACAATCTGAAAAACAAGCAAGCATGAAACGATGAAATTATTATTTTTAACTAACCATGTATACCTCCAAATATAGACAATCTATGTCGGAACTCTCCCCTTGCATTAAGCCTAATAATTTAGCGACATGGATATTGCAGTCATCTATAGTATTAATTTCTAGCAATAAAACATGGGATGTTACACATATGTATAATCTAATTGAGCCCTCAAATCGGTTAGGAATAATCAAGAAAAGCATCTAATTATCACGAGCCCCTATCCCGTTCCATCCGTCCGATCGCATGATCAAATGAGATGATGAAATCCCGTTGTCAAAGTATAGCATATTTGGGAATGCCGTTAGTGGAAAGCATATATCAATGGTGATGTCCTTTTCCCTTCTCTTTCATTGAAGCAACATTCGATGAAATGGCAATGACAATCAATATATATATATATATCCATGATCAGTCCTGATAATGCAGGAAATCATTTAATGGGAGCAAGCTCGGTCATTGCAAGCTTCCTAGATCGACTCCTCCAAGACATCATTCATTCATCGAATAAAGTCAATCATATTTTGAGTCGATCACTTAATCCAGCTATGAATTCCATCACAAACATATCGCTTAAATCAACAAATTCCTCAATATTTCTAAGGAGTCAATGCAAACCTCTTCGAAGTGAACCATGAACTAGTCTCGAGCTAATCGATATCGGGAACATGAAATGATAAAGACTCTTAACCAATTCAGGCTTAACCTTGGATTTTTTTAGGAGTAAACTCCAACTATATTTCAATACCTTACTCCAAGTCATTAAATAACTCCTTGCAAGAAACAAATAGCTCTCTCACCATAACAGTTGACTTTGTTTCATGGAATGGTTTGTCACATAAACACGTAAGTTTCCATACATTGTGGCATATTCGACTCCCTGCACTTAAATGTGTTAACTAATTAGAGATATTTGATCATCCCATATAATGGTTCATACAATTGCTGGAAACACAACTCTAAATCGAGGCTATTAGTCCTTGTTTTAGCCAGATTCTCTACTCCAGTGATGAAGTACTTAGCAATATTTCTTGTTTGCTAGATCATCTCAGATAAGTTGTTAGGACGACTAGTAGCTAATTAAAAAACCTATTCCAATGTCATTCACATGTAAAACAACCTATATTATACATATTACTAATATATAAATTTGAGACAAAAATATATGCACTCTCTCGTATATATTTTTAACTTTTAGTTTCAATATTACTTAGGTTAAATAACTCAACCTAAGCTACAAGATTGAATGTGACGACTTGTCATATAGCATTGGTGCTTATTTAATCCAATATTGTGTTGTACAAGCACTAGATCAATGTAAAAAAGTTATCTAGAGAAAGAAATAATAGAAAAAAGAGAAAAAGGAAAGAAAAGGAAAATAAGAAGAGAACATGAAATAAAATCACATAAAATACAAACATGATCACAAGATCTATTGTATATTTTATAACGCATCAGATAACATATTATAGTAACAATCACATATATATAAATGCGAGATAGTTGGTGTATACAGTTACGTATAACATAATAGAGTCTATACAAGTGATAAATAAACTCAAACATATAATATGTCTCTAATAATGATCATAACACTGTCAGGGCCCATAGTGTCACATAAAGGAATAAACGAAGATAATACAAGTATAAGTATAAAAAGACATCATCTTTTGTGAGTCCACTTGTGTAGCTCCAAATGACACTCATACCTTTACCTGGAGAACTCATCATCATCGTCGATAAACATTCAAGGTAATAAAAGAGATCATAAAACCATGGGTCAAACAACTGTCTGATGTGAACAATAAACAAATCTCAAAGTACTATAACGGTTGTAATAGTATATATGACACGAAAAATACTAAGAATTGAACCTATCATGCACCTGCATTCACAGAGTTAGTGCATTATAATAGATATTGTTAAACATTAGATAAAGAGGGTGTGACAGATACATAAATACTAAATGGTGATAAGTAAGTAAACGACCATAACATCCATCATCACATTCACTCATTTAGTGCGTAAAGCATATAGTGCACGATATATTATTCATCTAATCCATCTAAGCACCAGTAGGTCGAAAATGTCAACTGACTCGACCACAATACCCATTAAGTCAAAAAGTTAACAGGCTATAGCGATAACCATGCCTAGTAAAAAATGTCGACATGCTCTGGGGTCTGGCCAGATGAGGTCGAAAACAACAATTGACTCTGATCCCATCCTTGGGTCATTCGCTCAAAGGTGTATCAAAGTCTCAAATACCAATAACTCCTTTACACATGTTCTCCACAGAATAATCCTTCTCATTGACTGTCCATATGACTCCCATCTGAAGTTAACCAACAAATGGGATGTCCCCGGTGAATATTCATTGCTATGAGACCATGTAAACTACTGTTTAAGTCACAAAGGTTATGAACCATCCTCGGTGGTCATCAATTGCCATCATATCTCATCATTTATCTCTCATCCTTCTCTGACAATTACGTAAATATAACTAAAATTGAATGTTTCCTTTTCTACATCTCAAAGAAAACCATTTGTTGCAACAACCTCCCTTCCTATCATGTAATCGCTGCCATCAAATGACGAATCTCTACATAAAAGCATCATATCCTTTCCTCCTGTTAAAGCTACTTGTTAAAGAGCAATCATATCGAATGAAACATTATATCTTGCTTCTTGAAGTCGCACCGTCATCCAAATCAAATTGAAAAAGTGTCTAACAATAGTAGTAGTCAATATAGACCACTCAATAGTAATTGATACCGTCTACTTGGATCATGTATTTAACCAAATATGGTTGAATATACATCAAGGGAAAATGTACGACATTAATTGCAAAACCCAGCTTATCGCCAAGTCAATCCTTCATCTTCTGGTCGACCATCAAGCTCCAGTGTCGCTCCGTCTTTTGACCTATCGCCAAACACCAATGTTGCTCCACTGTCAAATCTATCCATGCGCTTTGTAGATCCTTTGTGAATTCATCCCATTCGTCCGAGTCTATCATCCTTGTCCACTTAATCAATATGCATCAATTTGTATGTTTGGTAGATAGGCACTAAACTCTTACAAATATGATTTTTCCTTATATTAAATCACCCACGAACGACGTTTTAAGCTAAGCTAAGCAAATAATTTAACTATATAACCAATATGAATTTTTTTTAAATCTGACATACAAGAATCTATGATACTTTCAACAAATCAAGTAGATTCTATCTAAATCAATCAAAGGAATAAATGCCTAAATGCCTAAGTATAGTAGTATGGTTAAAATAAAGCGTAATCACGCAAAAAAAGTGAAATGTGATAATCAAGCTAAAAATACTTAAATCTCATTTTAAACCTTTTATTTATTATTTAGTAGGTTCAAATACCATAAACAATATGTTTTACAATTAAAAACCAATTTAAAACGTCAAATTTATACCATATAAATAAATATAGTTTAGTGAGCGACAATATCACTCACTGTTAGCCAAATTTTATCCCTTTGAGAAAACAGGGCGAAGGAAGGCTAAAGCACACAAAAAAGCCTCCGAAGAAGTGGGGAAGAGTCAAGCACCTTAAAAGTAATCGAGAACAAAGACTTTTAGGGAAATCAAAGGTTTTGTGCGCTAGTCGAGGTTCATTGCCACTGATAAAAGCAGTGGTAAAATAATAAGCTTCTGGTGTAGTGAACCAAATCCTATTTCGATAAAGTAGAGGGCATATCTTACTTGAAATATGTTCAGAAGCCAAGAAATAATGAAAAACCTTGAAAACCAAAAATAATATGGCTCTAAAGAGTTATATATATTTGAAAACTACTTCATAACCGGAGAAAGACTAATAAGTCCAAAGGGAGTATCGTTCTGGGATAATCTGTTACTACAATTCGAGAGCTTGCACGAGAACATACCTCCAAGTACGAATAAACCCGCTTCCTAAAGGATATATTATGGAAGTACTATAAACACCAGCCACTTGACAAAAAAGGTGACTCTACGAAGCTCATAGGACTGCCCTTGAGAAAGCATCTGACAAGGCCTATTAGCCAAAAAGGGGCCAACTCACCCCAATAAATACGACTGTAAGGTTCTAGAATCGGGACAATCAACTCATTCCCAATATTACAATCACAAATTGCAAAGTGTAATCCTAATTTCTAGATTGAATTGGGGATTTCTTTTTTCTTGTAATCTTATTTGGCAATTCGTAATAAATAAAGGAGAATTGAGGATCTTGACTTATGGAGTTTAATTTTAAGAGAAAAGGGGTTGATCATTTTGGCTGTCAACTTGTTTGATAAACGATTTCACTTGTTTAATATTATTCTTATTCGAAACCATGTTGTGAAACGCATAAGGAGGCATAGTGAAATTAGGGTCAAAGTAGTAAATTTCTATCTGAAAGGTGTAAAAGGGAATTATTGCTAATGTAACTTATTTCCCTTGAGAAGACATTAATAAATTTATCCCTTCTTTATTGAGCTTTGCAACACCATATTCTTTATTTACAAAGTGCTAAAATAGATCCCTCCCAACAGATTATTAATCTCCCAATGGGAAAAAGAGTTTTGACATTGTTTACGGTTTTGGTCGAACATCATAAACGGAACCTTAACCTCATGTGCTTTCGGTTGTCTATTTCCCAAAAATTATAAACATCTTTCAAATAAAGGCTTTCGGAGGCATCAAAATATGAAGCCTACTATCCTTTTTGGGGTATTAAATAGTTTGATGAGAATGATGATGAGCCTATGATTTCATAATTTTTCTACTATAAACGAATTTGGCATGTTAACCATTTTTAATGGCTAACATTTTTGGTACTAAGAAGAGGACTCAAACCTTCATCCCTTTTTTTTAATACAAACTAATTTTTCGTATTTGAATGAATGTAGGAACTGAACAGAACGAATCAAAAAGAGTACATATCATCAATGAGGACATAGTCCATACACATTGCCTAGAGGAAGATATAATGACATCCTTCAACTAGGCAGACACTTTACAACGAGAATCTTCCATCATAGAGTCGAAGGAAGAAATTTTTGAAGAAACCAAGCAGACGAAAAATGAAATCGTTGAATTTAAGACATTGCCAAATAAAATGCTTTCTCAAAAATCTGCCAGAAGCAAAAGTCTCCAAAATGAAAAAACTAAGTAAACCAGGTGGTGGAATCTCAGAGAAAAGGGTCCAAATCTACTCAATCGGAAAGTAAAAGAAACAAAATTAACATTCAGAGCTCAAGCTTAAAAAACTGAAGGAAGGGAATACAAGATCTGATTAACATGGGATGTTGAAGAATAAGAGGAGCAGTTTGGAAGCTCTACCGCTAAGGGGTATAACAACCAATAGGTGAATTATCCTATCAAAGATGCTTACACTAAAAACCTGATAGTGAAAGCTATTAAGGATTCATTTAGTTTCAAAGGAAAGAGAACCCTTGATTCTAAGATAAATGGTAAGGAGAAGGTTGCTCCATTCACCAAAGAGATCATGTCTGTCATTATCCCATCACAAGTAAAGATCCTGTCTATTAAATATCAAGGGACCATAGAACCTGATGATCACATGATGTCCGTTAATGCTCAGATGGATTTGTATAATGCTCCCGGGGTAGTCCACGTGGATTGTTCCTCATAGCACTTTGAGGCTATGCTATCAAATGGTATTAGAAGTATTGTGAGAAGATCATATACTACTTGAAACAATTCTTATATGAATTTTACTGCTTAATTTTGCATTTGGAAAGATCCCACTATTCATAATACAATGGTTGATAACATCTAGCAACAATCGGCGGAACCCTTGGGAGAGCCTTTGAAAATATTAAATGTCGAAGCGATAAGAGCGAAAGGGATGAATAACAAAGCAAAATTAATAGCTGTTATCCCAAGGCTCTAAGTAAACACCCCAAGATCACATGATAAACAAAGCCTAAGACTTGCAAGAATTCCATTTTTAGGTCGATAAATACATACGAATAGATGTGATTTATTATGCCAAAAAGAATGGATTCGTTCATAGAGAGGGAACGAAACCTGGCTTTGACCGGAGCTCAAAATGAATCCAATGGAGGAACACAAACTACAACTCATTGGCATTGAATAAGCTAACTTCCTTTATCTATTTTATGATGAAAGGAAAACAAACTTCCCCGTCCCAATCAAAGCTCAGAAAAACCTAGATGCTAAAAAGGGTGATACCTACGGTATTTATCTCATGGCGAATGTCTATAAGACTGACGAGTGCAAGGTCTAAGCTAATATCATCCAAAGGCTTGTACAAGATGGGAAGCTGTAGGAATTAGTTTAGAATGAAGAAACAATTCCTAATATAGAAAAGCATACAAGAATCCCTCCAACGGGACCACATTAATGCACCTAAGGAGGAGGAAGTCTTGGAAATTTCCCCCACCATCTTCCTCAACCTCATAAACATGATCCGTGGAGGCCTACACATTGCTGGAGTAGCCAAGGGGTGAAGAGTCTATATAAGAGAAGCCAGATGTGGGTACTCTCAATTCAGGAGGGTATCAGATCATCCACTGAAGGGATCCATATGCATACTCTAGTGGTGACCCTGCAAGAGCTCTAGAAGGGATTTATCACCCTTATAATGACCCATTGATGAGCACTGCCCACATAAGACAATCCATGGTTACCAAAATCCTAGTTGACTTAGAAACCGCTATCAACTTTATCTTCAAGCATGCTTGTGATCAAATGGATATCAGATAAGCAAAGATGAGTCCTAGCCTAGTGCTAATTTTTAGGTTCAACAAGAGTTCTACAACTGTCAGTTAAGTAAAGATTAGAGTATAAATGGGAATCCTTCCCTTTTTTCATAATTTTGAAGCTCTCTCTGTAATCATCGATCATCCATCCTTCTACATTGTGTTCTTTGGGTGCCTAACACTGGACGAGTTGTACGTCTTCATCTTTCCCAAATGCTTAATGGTCAACTTTTAATGAAGAAAGGCTAGGGAACTATTAAAAGAGAATAATTCAGCTTAAGGGAGATGTATTTTGCATAATTTTATCCAAATTTATGGTTAACACCCTATAATGGTATATTCTAGTAAACTCCTTAGTTTGGGAAAGGACTAGATAAGACTGGGAGACTATTTCCATGAAATTGCTCTTGTAATGTGATTCTGCTAACTTCCAAAAGTGAATTCCTATATAAAAATGAGATAGTGGTAAATAACGGTGAAGTAAGGGTTTGAAAACCATCGAATAATAGCTTGGGTTTCCTACAGAAAATATAGTGGATGATGTTAATCTATTGCATCTGGTATGGGTCTTCCGATCAGGAATTTAGCCTTCGATAAGGTAATCTCAAATTTTGAATGTGTTGGTGGTAAGTAGTTGGGTAGATATCTTAGACGTCCTTTTCGTAGTATGGACTAAGGATCTTTCGATCTCACGGAATGTGATGTTGATCTACTATGAATTTGGGTCAACTTAGGATGCCATCATTACTTTCGGGCTCAAATGATTTACATGGTATCGACATGGTTGTTGACATGTTTCATGGTTGTGGAAACGACATCTTGGATTCTAAATCGGCTTGATTATCCTAGGCAACCATTGGTAGGTTAGGGTTTATGAGGTTGTGGATGATGCAGTCTTGAAGGGTATTTTGTTGTCGAACGTACTAGATGTGAAGCCTTCATGGTTAAGACATAATAATAAATTAATGATTAAATAATTACAACTTCATTAATTTAATTTCTTAAAAATAATATTTATTTATGACTTCTGTGACTACAAACTCTTTTTCCCCAAATTGATTTAGAATTAGGTTTTACAACTGATACTTATGAGTATAAGACTAAGAAAGAGAAATTTTGATCTTTATTATGGACTCCTAGGGTCGTATTTATAGGTGCGGGTTGGCCCTCCTCTTGGCATATAGGCACCGTCTCGGCTATTTTGCGGAAGCATATGCAGAGGTTTAGTTAAATTTTCCCATTATCTCTTGAAGGATTAAGGCGATGTTGTTGCTTGTTCGAGTGGAGTGATCCTGTGTATTAAAGCCTTGGTTAGTTTCTGGAGAAGTGAGTTTTACGAAGCTTTTGACTTTTATCGCTGCTTATATCCCCAAGTTGCTTTTTCCTTCTAGATTGCTTGTGATGCTCAATTGGTGGAGGCTTAGGCGTTCAAGCATACTTCCTTCTGGTAGACTGAAAGGTATACCAAGCTTTACTTTACATGCTTGAAGATGTCAGTTTTAGCAACTAAGACCTTTAGGTTATGCAGATAGGGGATTCTCCCATATGGACGAAATTCCTAGATTCCTTTCCTATGCTTTGAATTAAATCATGTGGTATTTACTCCCTTCAGGTTTCACCGACAGAACCTTTGGATATCGAGTGGAGTCTCTTACTTCTTTGTTTCCAACTACAAGAGTACACATTAGTGGGATAATATTGTCTTTGTCGAAGGGTTGATGGTCGTTGCACCCCTTCACCTTAGTTCCGAAACCATGTCGCCCCTTTATAATTTTGTTGCTAACAATTACCCCTTATCCACACTAGTGAAGAGGTGTTCATGACTTTTCAAGTCAGCTGCTCTGATATTTGATGCATGTGGCATTATTCCCACCTCTTGGCATTCTCCTCTGAATGGTTTGACCTAGATCAATGGCTACTCTTTCTTCTCCTTTGTCTTTATCTTTATATATAGCGTTCCTTTTGTCTTTCTCTTCTCTTTCCCTGCAGATATCATCTTGAACTTGCAAGCATCAAATCTTAGACAACACAATTTTTTAGACTTGTTTTAATTATTATCTTTAGGTAAATTCCACATTTTCCATCCTACTTTTCGTAATCGATCCATGGACATCGAATTATGGGGATTTTGCTCCTTCAACTAATCGATTATCGATTGAAGTTTAAGCTAATCCACGGGGAAGATTACGAAATTTTGAGGAATTTTGGTCGTGATTTGACCCCTTTTTATTTCAATTCAACTTTTTAAAAATTTGTTATATTTTATGTTTTAGGATTGAAATCTTACTGTTGTCAAATTACAATTAGATTAAGTATTTTAGGTATTTACAAGCTGTGTACTTTTAGGCTTAATAATCAAAATATGATTAAGTGATCGGTTACCAAAGTCCGAAGCATGCGTCTTCCGCCTTTGTTTGGTTATTTCATTTATTATCTCATAGTTCTTTCAGAATAAATTTTACATAAACTATAATCTTTTTGAGCTTTTAAGTGTTGCGACTTTATAATTATGAAACCAAACCATTTGGCAGAACTATGGGTAAAAAGAAAGGCGTCTAGAAGGCTTCCCCAGTGGAAATTTTTGTTGGTGGTGAATCTTTTTCGCTACCTCCTCAAGTAGTAAGAAAGCGGCTTTGAAAGTTGTTTCTTTCTTGTGGAGAAATCTAATCACAACCCAAAAGGAAGTAGATGCCATCCTTGAAGGCATACTTATCTCTAAGGTGGAAGCTATTCCTCCGTTCATAGGGTCTTGCATTGGAAATCCGCCAGAAGGCTTTTTTTTATACTGCTGTCCATATCTAGCATGGTGGATTTTTCCTTATTTTTTGTTGTGCTTCCTCCTTCAAACCCAACTTGCTCTGTTCTATCTATCACCCAACAAGTATACTTAAATGATGTGCTTAGAGTTGATGGCTTGTGAATCCAGAGGTTCATATTTGAGTCCTGCGGTTCTTTACAATCTTCTTAGGTTGGCCAAAATTAGCAAGGCCAACCCTACTTTATAACGGGCCAACCTGAATAAGTCATCGATAGTTGGCCCTATCAACTAGTTGAAGGATTGGGAAACACAATTCTTCTTCATCCAACGCCCTCCCAGCATCAGCGGGATATTCAAAAAGCTTGATAAGGGATTTAACTTCCAACTCCATGGTTTATATCCATATTTCATAAAATATTTACTTTAACACTCGCTTTGCAGAGAATGTGCCGAAACATCCTGAGGATGTTCTGGACTAGATTATAAATGAGCTCAGGGAGGTTTCATAAAACTTAGGATGGAGGTCTACGCTTTTGACAATGGCCAACCTTCAAAAATATATCCTACCTACCTAAAAGCAAAGGATCCTAGGGACTCCTCCAATGATGGTTTCTCCATCAAGGGGAAGCTTTCATATAGCTTTGGGTGATCTGGTGTAGTTTACCACTCTATCACCGATTCTTGCTACCCCAGGAAGTAAGTTTCCATTTAGCACTTTTGCTATGACATATATTCCTTTTCTTATCTCATTCCATTAACTTATTTCGGTATACCTCTATAGTCCTTTGTTTGCTCCTCTTGTAGTTAACATTCCCTCACCTTTTACTCTAGAGTCGGAGACCTCATCCACATCTAAAATGCTTTATAAAGTTCTCAAGGACTCTCAAAGGAAACTCTGAAATTTCTCTTTCAAAGAGCCCACCCCGAAGAGGGCTAAATCTTCCTTGGAACCTGTAGTCGATATTTCTGATGAAGAAGGTGATGGCAGGGAAGCCTTTTCGACTAAAGAAATCATCGTTTCATCAACTTGGGATGTTGAGCCTTCTCTTGAAGGTACTGTTTGACACTGACTTAACTTCGAAATGTATTATTGTTTAAAGTTTTTATTTTCAATATTAGGCACTACTGGGGAAGGGATTGCGCTTCTTCCTTCTGCTCCCATTATCGGTGTTGCCTCTGTCGCCTCCTCAAGCCTTTTCGTAAGTTTTGCCAAGGAGGCGAGGTGGCCTTTGGAATCATCATTTCTGACCTCTTTTGATAACTTTCCATTTCTCCTCGATGTATCGATCTTTTATTCTTCAGGTTCTCAAGGTGTGTGTGTTCTCTTTTTAGGTTTTCACTAATTTACTTTTAACTCCTTTCATTCTTATCATTTGTTGTTTTCTTATTTTCAGCATGTGAACAACTGGTTTGCCTTTCGCCATTGCTCTTTTATTTCTGAAGATGAAGCCTCTATCCTTAGTAAGGAGCTCTAAGAGTTAAGGAACAATGCGTCCTTTGCTACCACAACCACTATGGTTGAAAAGGAGGCTTCCACCTAAATCTTATACTCAAACCATCCTTCGGGAAATTCGAACGACCGAAAGGAAGAAACTTTTAGAAGGGGAATGCTCATATTTATGAAAACAATTAGAGGAGGAGTGCTCTTCCTCCGGGAAATCCATGGCGAGGAAGGAACGAGACTTGAAGAAGCTTAAGGATACCTTAGGCGAGGATAAGGAGAAAGTGGACAATTTCCTAGATCACTCTTATGACCGGGTTATCGAGGACTCTTTCATGGTCCCACTGATTATGGTCTATTCTCAAAATTATGAAAAGTGTTCATATATAATCTTTGATTTGTTTTCACAACCCCTAGTTGAAAAGTTAGTCCTTAGCAAGGCACTCCACTGTTGCAATGCAGCTCTGCCAATAGAGTAGTGGGTGAAAGAGATCTCCTCTTCTTCAAAATCCCATCGATTGAAGGAGACTCCGAAGGAGAGGAAGATGAGGGAGAAGGATGGAGGCTTCGGCTGCCGGTAAAGCTTCTAAAGGAATATCTTCTCTGCAACTTTCAGGAAGTGTGGATGGTGGCTCTCGTTTGGGAAGAAAAAGGAGGCCTTACGAGAGTTCAAAGATAAAGGGGATTATGACTAGCTCTTCCCCTCCTCCTTTTTAGGTTTTTTGCTTTCCTTTTTGATAAATTGCTTTGTTTTGGTTGCATCTTTAATAACATTTATGTGCTTATCCTGCTTGCTAACAAACTTACATTAAAGTCATTAGAAATATTGTTCTAATCTTTAAATTTAAATAAGTGAAATAGTATAACAAATCTTCTTCCATGACATTTTCTAGGATTAGATTTTCAAGATCCTACTATCATTGTTTTACAACAAGGCTGTTGGGTGTTCGGTATTTGTGTACATGCCTTTACTTCACAATTTATAACTGGTTGTTAATATTTTGATGGTTACTTCTGTTGTTGTCTCTTCTTTTCTGGATGTTGGTTTAAATATGTATTGGTATTTTGAGGTTAGCATTTAAGTATTGGTCAAATTTGTTTTTTTACCAAATGTACTTTTGAATAATTTCAATAAACGGCTAAAAAATAAATTGAATAAATATAACGGATACCCACGAATACCCGCCATTACCCGCAACTTGTTTAAAACCCGTTTAATGGGTACCCGAGCGGGTATGGGCGGGCACGGGGCAAAAAATCACCCAACGGGGCGGGTGATGGGGTGGTACTACCCACGCCCGCCCCCCCATTGCTACTCATACAAATGATTACAACAGCCCTATAACTCTTCAATAGCAATTCGATTCAGAGAGTAATGAGTAGAGAGTGATAAGAGACGAAGTTTTATATAATTAGAACTGAAATCGGCAGAGTATAAGTGTAGAAATCATAAAAATATGAAATAATAATAGAGGAATGAAAAGGCATAAAGATGGAGAAGATGAATGGTTAAAAAATTCGAAATCAACCCTTGTTTATAAGATTCGAAAGGTTGCAATACTTCTGGAACGTTACAAATGGTGAAAAGACACTTCCTTTCAAAATTGAAAATATGACGGTTATATGTCGACATGGCCGCATATGTATGTCGACATATGTTAGTTCAAATTTTAAATTTGAGTATTTTTCAAGTGTTTTAATATATATATATATATATATAATTATGGAAATTCTTAGATTAAAACATAGCGATATAAATAAGTATTATAAAGTAGAAAATCATATGAAATCATAAATATAAATTATATAATTATATTTATAAAATTATAAAGTTTAAAACTATAAAAATATAAAGATATAAAAGTATATAACTATATAAATATATATAAACTTATAATCTTTAAAACTCAAGTTTAAAATCAAAAGTAAAATAGAAATACTTAATTAAATTTTGAATAGAATTTGAAATTTGAAATTTGAAAATTAGAATTTGAATTTGAACCTGGAGTGCTATTTAGAGTCTTACATAAACTAGACTCTATTACTATATTTATCTTGAACTCTTAAACTCTTAATTTCTTGAAATCTTGATTACTCATGAGTTTTGAATCTTCTCTGAATTCTGAATCTCTAAAATTATACAGTCTTGAGTATTAATTCCTAATACAAATCCTGCATATATTTGTGTGTGTGTATATTCTAGATAGAGTTGTTAGAATATATTTTATAATCAATTAATATTGAAATAAGGTTGTTGTCATCAAAACCCCATTCTCCAACAATCTCTCCCTTTTTGATGATGACAACCTTAGTTTATAAAATATTCATACCTGTTCGTACCTGTTGATGCTGGTCCTTCTAATACTCCTCATGTCTATATGAATCCTATATATTCTACTTAAACTAAGTCTATATTTTATAAATTCGCCCCCTTTGGCATTATCAAAAATAAATTCTAAAAATACTCCCTCTAAATCCTATAACTATCTGAATGACTCCTATACAAAGTAAAGCACTCCACTTGAATCCTAAATCTGCGTGTATATATACACATATCTTATAATCATAAAATACTCCCCTTAAATTCATAATTATACAATAATCAATACTAAGTATATAAATAAACTGATCCAAATATTATAATTGCATATGTTTTAAGTCATATACACAAATTAATCCAATCACACCAATCCAAGTAATAATTTACATATGTTTTAATGTACATGTTTTAAGTCAAGTAAACCAATCATAAGTTCAAACAAATTTAGACAAATCAAACCAATCGAATCATACCAAACAATTAAACCTTTCTTGGGACTTCTACCCAACCGTCTTCTTCGGAGATAGGATCCTTCTTGATGACCTCCCAATATTCATTTTCTTTTGTCGGTGGTGCTTCATTGTTTTCATTTTTGAAATGAGAAGAGATTGACCAACGAATTACGTCGAAGTGTTTCTCTTGATATTTAACCATTCTCATCTGCATTAATTCTAGATGAAGCTGATTAAGTAGTACTATGGAAAGGATGTTCTTAAAGGAATTCAAAGTATCTTCAAGATTTTCACTTAAGTTATGAATTGGATTTTCCATAGTTTTGATAAGAATTGAATAGGGAAGAAGGATAAATGATATAATAAAGTTTTCTGGAAGAAATAGGCTTAAATAGGGTCTGGAATTCGTTGGATTTAAATGGACATAAGTTAGTTATGTAATTTTAAATTTTTTTGAAAAGCTGGCAGTTATATGTCGACATAGCCAAGTATGTATGTCAACATACTTATCAAATTTTTTTTGAAAATTTTCAAATTTTGAATCTTTTGTTCTTATATTATATTATATTTAATTCTAAAATTTTTACAGTAACTTAAAGAATATTTTGACATAAATAAAACTCCATTCATTACTTCAAAAAAAACAAATACATCCAACTAATTAAGACACACTAAATGTGAGATTCGAAAGCAAATAAAGTAAATACTAAAGATAACTTAAACTAGATAGGCTAGTTTTCGGCGGATGAGGAGGAGGAAGATGAAATTCCAAACTTACTTCCTATCTTGCTCATGAACTTAGTCATTTTGGAAAAATTCTTTTTGAGTTTCTTTTGATTGTTGACTATCTTCACTTTAACAATCATCTCTTTGGAAATGGTTCTAGTGTTGATTGGACATTCAACACTTTCTAAAGAAGTTTCTTCTTCTTCGATTTCCATAGGCTCTTGTTCTTGTTGCATTCGGGCATTTTTGTCTTCGAATGTCTCATAAGGTTTGAAAGTGAGTGGAATTTGCATAAGGTGTATGTTCGTGGAGTCAAACACCTTTCTTAGCACAAATACTTCTCAGTGAAGATCAACTCAAAAATATTTGAAAATGCGTGTGAGATAAACTCCATAGTATAGAGTGTTTTCTCTTCATGAAGTTTCTATGGGTTTGAATTCTCGTAAGATCATGTCGGCCCAATTGATGTTATATCCACCAATAATAGCAAAGAGTGCTTTTCGGACCTTGAGAATTGGGTTGCTAAAATTTCCGAAACGAGGAGTGATGGTATGTTGAAGGAGAAGGTTTACAATTCTTATTTTTGGGCGGAAAAAGCGATTTTTAATTCCATGTGAGCATCGCTTTCAAATATGTCGTGATAAGTCTCTAAGTCGGTTTCGTTAATTTTGAAATCTGAAAAATCCGAGCCCGTGCTTCTACAATTAAGATATTTCCCTAGATTTCGCAATCTAGAACAATTTGTGTGCCTTTAACGCTACTCCAAATTTGGTCTTCACTTCCTTCGAAAAATCCGCGATTAAGATTCGCATAGAACATCTTGACAAGCTTCGGGTAACACACTTCATCGTCACCCCGAGAGTCAATTAAGCTCTGGACTTCATTGTGATTGAAAAGAGAGATAAGATCATAGGACGGAAAATCTCCAAAGATGGCGAAAGCACCCCTATTGACTTTTGCATTTACTAAATAGTCAACATAGGTTTTGATAGCTTCTCTATTATTATGAAGATAATCTTTGATGGTTTTGGTTAACTTCAATTTCTGAGATGAGCTTGAGGAAGCCATTGAAGTGTTTGTCTTAAAGAGTACAGATATGAAGAATGTAATTTGAATTGTGAATGAAAGTTAGGGAGAATAGATGCATAAATAGAAATTGAATGGATAGGAATTGAACCGGCTCAACTTTTCATAAATCAATGACACCTTTTCAGACCTTGCGAGTTGGTGAAAAGTTGGAGGAAAGTTTGAAAGTTTAAACTTTTGAAATTCAAAATTTGAATTTCAAGTTACAGGCTGATATGTCGACATATAGACATATGTATGTCAACATATATGTTCAACTTCAAAAGACTTTTGGTTTTAGTGACTTTTGATTTAAATTATCGATTTATATTTCTATCTCCTAAAATTATTCTAATCCTAGAAAACATTCAAAATTTATCTTATTAATTATTATTATTATTTTGAATTTAAAAATTCAAAATTCAAATTTGAATTTTAAATTTCAAGTGTTGAATTTTAAAGTTTAAATTTCAAATCTAGAACAAAGCAAGCAATCAAAGCATCCATTTAACCAAAGGAATTTAAAAATTAATTATTGCGTACCCGCTTTTTAGTTCCTTTTCATCGATATTTTCTGAATTCTGAATTGCTATGAAGCACATATTTGAATTTCCGGTTTCTGGCTCTTCACCACTTGATGATGAATCTGAATCGTCTAACGTTGTTGAGTATGCTCTCTTTCTCTTCTTTGATGAATTGCTATTGTCCGTCTGTTGAATTGATTTGTCTAGATATGGACACATTCTCTTCATATGGCCTGGTTTAATGCAGTTATGACTTCGACCTTCATTTCTTACTGAAATTCCTTGGTTATTATTTTGAAAATTATTTTTCCTTCTGTATCTCAGAAATTTTCTGAAATCTCTTGCCATTAAGGTTGTTTCTTAATTGTCTTTGTTGCTCGAGTTAGAATTATTTGTTGTTGCTTTAAATGCTATGGATTTCTTTTCAGTTGGCTTGTTTTCCTTTCTTTTTTGTAATTGGACTTCAAAAGACATCAGATTAATGATTAACTCCTTAATCCTTATTTCACTGACATTATGGGCTTCTTCGATCGCCAATGTTTCTTGATCCCATTCTAAAGTCAATGAATTCAATATTTTTCTGACTTGGTCTTCTTTAGAATAAGTTTTTCCAAATGCTGTTAATGAATGCACTATCTCTTGAAATCTACAGTACATATCAGAGATAGATTCATTCTCGTTCATTTTGAACAACTCAAACTGATTAACTAACATTGATAACTTTGTTTGTTCAACGTTACTAGTTCCTACATGAGTAACTTGTAAAGTTCTCCAAATTTCATAAGCAGATTTACAAACTGGCACTCTATTAATTTTGTTCCTATCTAATTAACAAAATAACATATTCATGGCTTTAGAATTGCTTTGTGCAGCAGTCTTTTGTTCATTTTTTCCATTGTGCAAAATTAGTTGTGGGTTCTACATATTCAGTCTGTGTGTTATTCCATGTGTCTAATCTTACTAATTGTAAATATATTTTCATTCTACATGCCCAATATTAATAATTAATATCATTAAATAGTGGTGTTCTAAAAGTGGACCGACCTCTACAAAAGAACTATTAATTTTACCAGTAATGGTTGCCATTTTTTAAAATTTCCAAATATCAGATTATGAACTTTTTGAAAGACCTTGCGCTGATACAAGTCGTTAGGGAATGCGAAATGGACCGTTAAGGAAAAACTAACACTAGAGGAGGGTGAATAGTGTTTCAAGAAATTTAAGAAAATCTAAAACTTATATGATCTACTATATGAATCACACACCATTATATAATCACAGACACGGAATCAAACACAAACATAGAAATAAACATAAATAAAATGCAGAAAATGAAAGAACACACCATATTTTATACTGGATCAGATTACTCCTACGTTCAGTCCCATGCAATGCTGGATTGCGCAGAGTTTTATAACTATATCTATATCCAAGTACAACACCCTTGATTTCACAGCTACAAGGTTACCACCGTTTCCACACCACCCTTGATTTCCCCGGCTATAAGGTTACCACCGATTCCTTCCTTGATTCCACGGCTACGAGGAACACATCATTTCCAAGAATATCCCAAAACAATCCCAAATGATTACAACAACCCTATAACTCTTCAATAGCACTTCGATTCAGAGAGTAATGAGTAGAGAGTGAGAAGAGAAGAAGTTTTATATAGTTAGAATTGAAATCGGCAGAGTATAAGTGTAGAGATCATAAAAATATGAAATAATAATAGAGGAATGAAAAAGGATGAAGATGGAGAAGAAGAATGGTTAAAAAATTCGAAATCAACCCCAATTTATCAGATTTGAAAGGTTGCAACGCTTCTGGAACGTTATAAATGGTGAAAAGACACTTCCTTTCAAAATTGAAAATATGACGGTTATACGTCAACATGGCCACATATGTATGTCGATTTATGTTTTTTCAAATTTGAAATTGAGTATTTTTCAAGTGTTTTAATATATATATATATATAATTTTGGAAACTCTTGGATTAAAACATAGTGATATAAGTAGAAAATCATACGAAATCATAAATATAAATTATATAAACATATTTGTAAAATTATAATGTTTAAAACTATATAAATATAAAGATATAAAAGTATATAACTACATAAATATATGTACTTATAATCTTTAAAACTCAAGTTTTAAATCAAAAGTAAAATAGAAAACTTAATTAAATTTTGAAAATAGAATTTGAAAATTAGACTTTGAATTTGAACCTGGAGTGCTATTCAGAGTCTTACATAGACTAGACTCTATTAATGTATTTATCTTGAACTCATGGTTTCTTGAAATCTTGATTACTCATGAATCTTGAATCTTCTTTGAATTCTGAATCTCTAAAATTTTTGAACTCTTAAACTGTATAGTCTTCAGTATTAATTCCTGTATACAAATCCTACATATATATGTGTGTATTTATTCTAGATAAAGATGTTTGCATATATTTTATAATCAATTAATATTGAAATAAGGTTGTTGTCATCAAAACTCCATTCTCTAACACCTGTTACCCAACTTTCCTGAAGCCACATTAAGAAGGTCTACAATTCTTTTACCTGTGAAATTTAGAATCATTGGGAGCAGCACCTGTAAAAAAAATAGTATGTGTACTTGCATTTGGACGATAAATGTACTTCAAGTTAAGAAGAGCAAGTAAAAGATATGGTCAAAGTTCAAACTCGGAATATTGAAATTTTCGGAAATGTCAGATAGGCAGCGTATGAAGAAAAATTGAGTTTCCCCGTCTTTTAATTTAACCACCCATTTGGATTGCAATTTCTTTGAGGGAATAGCGTGGAAAAGTTGGTAGTTCATGTTACTGAGTTTAGCAGGGAGAAACAAGTAATCGAGAAGTGAAGGATCTAAGGAGGGATTACTAGATTCCAATGATAAAAGTTCTAAACCTAAAAGGTAACTATAGGTATTTGGAGAAAGCTGAATAGGAGCAATCTCCAAATACTGCAGGAACCTAGCAATAAAATTTGTAAAAGGGACAAAGCCTCCGTGCCAGATATGGATCTCTGTATAAGAAAAATACCCTTCAGGAGGAGATAGTATCGATTTCACGTGTAGGAATGGCTTCCGTACCATAAATATTGAAATCCTGAAGAATAACATCAACTTCCTCCTGCGAAGTAATCAAGGAGCGTTTTTCGATAGCTCCAATCTTCCATAAAATGGAAGGTTCAGATGGTAGGATGGAATTTTTTGTGGGCTTAATTGCGGTATGTTTCTTCCCATGATGTCAGGTATTACCTACCCATTGTCATTACACAAATCATGCGTACGTGCAATGGCAGGAGAAATTCACATAAACATAAACATCAACATATTTTTTTTTTCATTCCTTCAAAGGCATTTTAAAGTAACCACATTTTCATTGAATCGTGAAGTATATGCCCTTGGAAGAAGAAGAAACAAAGGAAATGTTTGAATTCTTTCTCAATAAAATCAAAGTTGATTAGCGGAAGTCAATTTGGCAATAAAGCCGAAATCGATTTACACCAATCACTTCAGCAATTCGATCAACTAAGTCGATCAGAGTCACTTGATAATCAAACAGGCAATTCAGTTGGATAATTTATTCGATGTATACTAGCAGCTTTTAGAAATCATCCAATCATATACAAATTCATATTACCCAGGTTTGACGGTGATTACGAAACTAAATTAGTAAACACTTCAAATTATTTCGAAAGAAATAAAGTAAAACTTGTCCCGATTAATGTGAGTTATAAATACATTGAAATTGTTGATACTCGTACTAGGAAATTTTAAATGCGGGAAATAGACGAAGGAGAACAAAAGAGACTCATATGGAAAAGAATGGAAAAAGAAGGCGGGACAAGTGCTTATAACAAAATGTTTGAATCCCTGAATTGAAAAGTCAGGAATAGGCCTTCACAAGGGGCTAAATGTTACTACAAGATTTCGATATCGAAACCGAAGTGAGATGAAGGGGTATCAAAATGAAGACAACACTATAGTAGAAGCCTGGGGAGTCTTCGGTCGACACTAAAGCATTGGGTATAGTCGAACCAGAAGCAAAAGGATTAAAAGAGCTAAGCCATACCAAAGCAAGAGGGATAGGAATAGAAAGTCGACACAAAAACAAGGGATTGGTACATGTGCTATCGGCACCGACAAAGGAGAGAAAATAGCTTTGTGTCGATACCAAGAAGATAACATGTTATCGATACCAACATGCACAGGAAGTTGGCTTGGTTTCGATATCGGATAATGGAGACAGATACACAAGAGCTGATACCAAGCAAGGCAAGGCTAGTGCATAAAACGATACCGGAAGGTAGTACACAGAACAGGAGGACGAAACCAGGATCGGTAAAGGAAATACCAAGCACAAAGAAAAGGAATTAAACAATTCGACACCGGAAGTAAATACACAAGCTTAGAGAACGATACTAAAACTAAATGCATAAAAGAAAAAGCACAAGATCAATATTGGAGCAAATAAATTGTTATCGATATCAACAGGCTTGGCATCAATACCGTGACCAAAGACAACACCAAAATCACAAGGTGAAAAGCATAACAGCTATACTTAGTTACTATGCAAAAGCATGAATGAGGCACCCAGAAATGCAAGCAGCGCGGTGTCAAAACCGATACTAGAAGCCCTTAAAACAAGCCGAAACGAAAGACCGCTACCGAAGCTAGAAGTTATTGAAATAGGCTAACACCTGATCGCAACCAAAGAGGGTCCAAATCTTCTATAAATAATACCTCAGGGGTCAAATTTTCGTGAACTTCTCCTTATTACAAAATATTGTTGTGACGACCCGGATTTTCGGTCTTCGAAGCTTGGCATTCAACGCAACTCAAGCACCAAATGTTGGAGATTCAAACTCCGAAATCCACATCGGTTGGAGTTCCAACACATCAGATAGAAACAAAAGAACTTTTTATTGACATCATCACAATATTACATCAAAGTACAAGAATATATCAGAGTACATATATCAGATTACGTGGAAAATAAATACACATTGAAATAACACAAACTTTCAGTGGAAGACTAAGAAAGTATCTAGAGTACCGCTCCATCCATAATCCAAAATCCTGCTCTAAAAATCTCAAAACCTAAACTACTAGCCTCCCGTGTGGAAAATTATGGGCACCAAGAGTTGAGGTAAAATCAATAAACTCCAGGTCAGTCATGGGACTGGTGTGAGAAACAAAACAGTTATTCATATTTTAAAGTCAGGTAAATCATAGGACCACGCCGTATAACACGGAACGGGTTTTTCCATATGAATATTAGTTCATAAAACTTGCAATGCCATTGGAAAATGAAGCTATCATAAGGTCTCTCGGCACAAACACAATGCAATCGCAGACATGTGAAAGGTTTCTCCCAATAATAGCCAAACATGCTTGATACGGAAAATTCTCTTTCATTATTGTTAGTGCGTTGTGTGGAAATCATTTTTACAAATAAATGTATCAATCCTAGATGACATGAATATTCCATACCACTATGCCACCATATAAGTTTACAACTAAAATCATAGAAACTCATAGCGGAGAATGGATATCCATTAAATGACCAGGCTAAGGAACTTCCCTTTCGATTCTGAACATCTCTAAAGGGATGTCTAAGAACAACACAATGTCCTCTACCAACACAAGGTCGGATACCCAACACAATGGAGTACACCTGGGTATATCATCTCCCGGTCGTTACTAACCTTTAACCGTGTGCTCGCAACATCAACAACCACAAAAAATAGAAGTCACCACTAAAGTAATACCTGGCTTCCTTACCATGTTACAATTTCCTGTCTAGGAAGAGACGATCACCCATACTTTGCCGCATTATTCCTGTTTCGGTCATTTACCGGGGTATGAGGCTTGCCGAAGTAACGTTAAACTAAGTTACGCAGCACTAAGCCATGCTTTGATCATCATAGAACATAACTTAGTATGCTGCATTGTCATCCTATAACATATAATCAATAATCGCTAACCATATCATCTTTGATCTCGTACGTCACAAAGAAGGGTGTTAAGCTAAGAGAATAAATTCTCTGCCACCAACAAAAATATGTTTAGCAAAAATAAATCACATACTACAAGATAAAATGTCGGTCACACATCCATACAAGTCCGTTCTGGGTCAAAACGAAACCGAAGGCACCTTATTCCTCGTCCAATAAAGGGGAGAGGTCCTTGCAATCCGATATTCCATCAAATACATCCAGACCACTGCCACTTAACTGATATAAAATCCATCTTCAAATGGAAGCTATCCATTTGAGCATTTAGCAAGTAGTCCTTTCGATGTGTAGGTTCCCGGTCATCAACACCGTCTTCAAATATCTTATATCACATCTTAATCTTATTTGGAACGGTCTTCGGACCAAAATCCGATCCTGGTCTTTCCAAATAATAATTGCTATTCAAAACTATATGAAAATTTAGGATTCACTAAGTCTCTTTTCCATTTCAATTATTTAATTAAAACTTTATTATGGAAATCATTTATTTCATAAATCCTTCTTTAAAGCATATCTTTTTAAATCAAGGATAGTTAAAGTTTTAGTTAAGATTTGTTAATTCTCTAGTTCCTTTTTATTTCCAAAATAAGATCATTAAGCATTTCTTTCTTAGCTTTTTAAAAGATCTTAATCCATTAAAAATTCCATATGTAACTAAATCTTAGTGGGTTAAAGAACGATGTTATTTAAGACACCATTCATAAAAATCCCAAAATCAATTCGTAATGAATATAATATTTAAATAGAAGTTATATCAACTTATATTCAATACAAATTCTCGTATCCAACAAATACTATAAGTGGAATAATGATATAGATATCTTCCAAATTCCTCAAATAGTATACATTTAAATAACATAATTCAATATCAAATATCTAAGGATTCTTTCCCAAATCCAATTTATTTAAACTAGAAAAACTTTACCTTAATCAAAAAAGGCTTATCCCACATATCTTTTCTTATATTCCAAATCATACTCTATCTTGGGTTAAAGAATATGTCATTTAAAACACCGTTCACAATAAAACCAACACCAATTGAATATTATTTATATTAGCTTATATTCAATACTCATCCTCAAATCAAGTAATACTATAAGTAGAATAACGATACAAAATACCTTCGAAATTCCCCGAATAGTAAAATCTTAACTATGAGTTCAAATATCGAAAAAATGAAAATTTATTCTTATTTAACTTTCCAAAAATATTCTATTTATCGTTTAAAAACGATTACTCAAATCTTAGATGAAAACAAATGAGTTTAAAACCTTTAAATAAACCCTTTCGGAAATATCGTAATAGCATTACAAAATATTCATTTTTAAATATTTTATACTTCCTTGAAATCAATCATTCTTTTCATATTCTTTTATGAAATCCTCTTCCAAAAATCATTCATTGATATTTATTTTCACAATTTAAATGAATCAAATACTATCGCTAAACTAAAAGCGTCACAAATAGTGTTGCTAAAATGACTCATTTTCACAAAGTAGCTTTTTAACTTTCCAAACTTGGTATATTCAATACAAATCTCTTTCAATTCATTTATTATGTTTTATCATGATTTATCACTATTTTTAATAATTCAAAAATAGCTTATTTCAGTAAAATCCAATTTCTGGTTACTAACTCAATTGAAAATCTAACCGTTGGATTAGAAAATATTCTTTTGCCTTTGAGAAGTCTTTTCATTTCGAACCAAAAGATTTTCATTTCGGGAAATTCCGATGGTCGGATCTCCCAGTAAGTGAATTTGAAGTCATCGGTCGAAATTCGCGAACAACCGCTACGTGACTCGTCCTATTCAGACCACAACTGAATTTAAATTCAAAAATCATCTAATTTACTTTAAATATGATTTTAAAACATATTTAAACTTGTTTTAAAACAAATTTTCAGTATTTAACTTCAAAATTCAATATTCATATTACATGAATATTATAATGTTATTTTATTATTAAAATAATATTATTTTTCAAAACTTATCCTTTTGAACTCAGACTTTCCTGAAATCCATTATAGAAGTAAATAAGATAGTTTGAATAATAAATAGAGTTAAAACACTTTCTATATACAATAAATGAACTTCACTTTTTAAAGTTACTATTCATTTTCAAATTCAAATATACTATTTATATTTCTAATAAATTTCCAATAAATCTTCATTCTTTAAAAAGTTTTTCATAAACAGATTTACTTCATTCCCAAATCATTTTAAAATTATAAACCCAACTTTTATTTTTCACTTATTATTTTAAAATAATAAAATATTCATTTAAATTATTCAAACTTATCCAATGCCTAACAATTCAACTTTTTAGGTATAATTCATTATGATAATCTATACCACATCATTCACAATCATTCTACATCCATCCACACATATCGTGGCATAGTTCATACCATATAAGCCTTAAACTATTAACGCTTATATGTTTTTATCAATCAAGAGATTAATCGCAATACACACAATCATCAATCACCATATGCATTCATCACAATCATATCATTATCACATAAATAACACATATTTACTTCACTGTTCATTATTAAACCATAATGTGATTCAATGTTAAATAATCGTAACATACTTAATTATTTACTTGCATAGTTTCACATAACTACTTTTAACAAATTCAGGTTTCTCACCGAAGGATCCACTCCTCCATTCTTTTAAAGGTGGATGTTTAACTTCCTTACGACTTTAAATTTCTCTTTTTATTGTTTTATAGGAAGAATAGCTTGATTGGGTGTAGAAGGATACGAATTCAAGTGGGATTTTGAACACAAAATTTTTGCTTAAAAAGTAAGTCAACTTAACTTGGATTTTTTTACATTCGACACATAGAATTTGAAAACGTGATAAACCGCAAAGTTTTAGACCTTTTTTCTCTTTTGTTTCGAAAAAGAAATTTCTAAATTTGGATTTGTTTTTAGGAAGTTATGGCCAAAAGAAAAGAGAGCATTTTCTGGTTGAATAGAAAATTCAGACCAGAAAACGATGTTCAAAGAACTGGATATTTGAACAACTCCGAACTGGGTCAAGTGCTCAACATAAAAGATGTAGCCACTGGACTTTACACGGTTTACAAAAAGGAATTTTGAAATTTTGTTCAGTTTGGACAAAGTTATGATAGTTAGAAAATGAGGTATTTTTGGGTTACGTTTCGGGTTCAAAAAATATAGTGGAGAAAATGGTGTTTTTGGGAAAGCTAGGCTTGGATTTGGAAAAGGTGGTCAACTAGAAAGTTGTATTCACTAAAAAATTATACGGTTTTAAAAAATAATTTCTTGATCTACGTTAATTTTGAGGGAGTTTTAGCCCCTTCAAGATGGAAGATCTGTGCGGGTTGTGGAGGCCGAGAAGAATTTGAAAATGGTGGCATGGGGGTTGGGTGTTTTGAGGTAGTGGGATCCATGACTTGGAGAGGGAGGCTAGGCTGGTGGTGGTTGGTCAGTGGAGGGGGTGGTGGCTGATGGGGCAACGGTGGTGGAAGGGGTAGGAGGTCATGGAAGCAAGGGGAGAGGAAGAAGAGAAGTTGAGAAAGGAGGGAAAGGGAGAAGGGAGGGTTCTCTTTTATAGGAAATGGATGACTACATGGATTGGTGAGGTATCGGCATCCCACGGAGATGGCTTGACAACTCAATGAAAGCACAAACGGGTTATGTTAGGAGGTGACACTTCATAAAAGCACACTTTCCTTTGAATTTATTGTTTTTGTTAATTTAACTACACCACATCTTCTCGCTTCTACTCATATAAGCACATATTGATCCCGATTGCTACGAAATTTGGAACTCTGCTATGTTTCACAAATATAATTCTAATGGTCCTGGTATTATCGAATTCGGAGACCATTTATAAAATGGAATTTCTTTATGTTATTATTTAAATTTAACTGGTTTTTTCGACCTGCGTTTAGATTACGCACACTCACACACTAACCCTGATTGATATGAAACTTGGAATCTTACATTAGTTTAATGTTTTGGATCCGATGAAACCGATTTCATCAAAATCCGAGATTGTTTACAAAATGACATTTTAGGCTATTGAAATAGTAGTAAAATATCAAATTTTAATATAGTTAACTTTTAAATCAATTTTAAAAGTTCACTAATCTCATTTCAACTTTAGTAAGATATAAAACAAAGTTAGAATTCATTTCCCATAGTTTTTCAGTTCTTGATTCAATATTTAATGATATTTGAAATTCAACCAGTCTTATTCATTAAAAAACCCTTTTAAATATATTTAAATCCACATTTTAAATTGACTAAAATCCTAGGTCGTTACATTCTTCCCCACTTAAAATCTTTTCATCCTCGAAAAGGAAAGAAAGACGATTGTAAGTTTATAACTATACATAGATTCAAATATGTTATCTAATTAACTCAATTTTGATAACCCCTATTTATTTTCCAAACACCCTTTGGTCAAAATTGTGAAATTAAATTCATAAGATATTCATAACTACTTACATATTTTATTGTCTTACCTAATAGGTTTTAGAACTTATCGACTATCCAAAATCCCCGATATTTTCAATTCCTAATCCACATTCTTTATAATTAATTCTTTTATGTTCAAAATATAACTTTTCAAAATCGATTTTTAAAGTCAATTTCATACTGTGAATATGCTCTCTCATATACGTAAAACTCTTAACTCATTCTAGGGCATTACTAACCCTCTCTCTAATGAGTTTCTCTTCGAGGATATTACTAATCCTAGCTGTGATGAGTTCTTTCCTTCTGTTCTAATGAGTCGTACGCCAAAACTTTGAAAAAACCAAAGCAGTAATACCATATGTGACGACCCAGATTTACGAAGCCCGAAAATTGGCATTCAAATCTTAAAGATTCAAACACCGAAACCTACACCACTTGGGATTACAACGCATTATCACAGAAACAAAAGAACTTTTTCATTAATATCATTACAATATTACATCTGAGTACAAGAATATATCAGAGTACACAAAAAATAAATACATAGCGGAAATAACATAAACTCTCAGCTGAAGACTAAGAAATGATCTAAAGTATAGCTCCATCCATAATCCAAAATCCTACTCTAAAATCTACAAGACCTAAACTACTAGATGTCTGTGTGGAAAATTATAGGTGCCCAGAGTTTAGGGAAAAACAATAAAATCCAAGTCAGTCATGGGACTGGTATGAGAAACAAAACAGTTATTCACATTTTTAAGTTAGGTAAATCATAAGACCACGCCATATAACACAAAACGGGTTTCCTCCATATGAATATCGATTCATAAAACTCACAATGCCTTTGGAAAATTATAGGTGCCCAGAGTTTAGGGAAAAACAATAAAATCCAAGTCAGTCATGGGACTGGTATGAGAAACAAAACAGTTATTCACATTTTTAAGTTAGGTAAATCATAAGACCACGCCGTATAACACAAAACGGGTTTCCTCCATATGAATATCGATTCATAAAACTCACAATGCCTTTTGAAAATGAAGTTATAATTAGGTCCCTTGGCAAACACACAAAGCAATTACAGACATGTGAAATGTTTCTCCTTATGATAGCCAATCATTCTTGATATAGAAAATTCTCTTTTATTATTATTAGTGTGTAGTGTAGAAATCATTTACACAATAAAATGTATCAATCCTAGATGACATGATTGTCCCACACCACTATGCCACCATATAGGTTTACAACAAAAACCTTAGAAACTCATATCGGAGAATGGATTTCCATCAAATGACCAAGCTAAGGAACTTCCCTTTCGATTCTGAACACCTCTTGAGGGATGTCCGAGAACAACACAATGTCCTCTGCCAATACAAGGCCGGATCCCCAACACAATGGAATATACCTGAGTATATCATCTCCCGGTCATTACCAATCTTTAACGGGGTGCCCGCAACGTCAAAAACCATGAACATTAGAAGTCACCATTAAAGTAATACCAAGGCTCCATACCATGGTACACTTTTTTATCTAAAAAGAGGTGATCACCCGTACATTGCCACATCTTTCCTGTTTCAGTCATTTACCGAGGTGAGGCTTGTCGAAGTCTCGTTACACAAAGCTACGATATACTAAGCCATGCTTTGATCATCATAGCACAATCACTTAACATGCCACATTGTCATCCTATAACATATAATTGATAATCACTAACCATATCACCTTCGAGCTCGTATGTCTCAAACAAGGGTGTTAAGCTTAGAGAATAAATTCTATGCCACCAACAAAAATATGTTTAGCAAAAATCAATCACATACTACATGATACAACGTCAGACACACATCCATACAAATCCGTTGTGGGTCTGGCTGAAATCGAAGACACCTTATTCCTCGTCCAATAAAGGAGAGAGGTCCTTGCAATCCGAAATTCCTTCAAATACGTCTGGACCACTGCCACTTAACTGGTATAAAATCCATCTTCAAATGGAAGCTATCCATTTGAGACATTTAGCAAGCAGTCCTTTCAATGTGAAGGTTCCCCGGTCTTCAACACCATCTTCAAATATCTTTCATCACGTCTTACTCTTATTTGGAATGGCCTTCGGACCTAAATCTGATCCCGGACATTCGAAATAACAGTCGCTATTAAAAACTATATGAAAATACAGGATTCACTAAGTCTCTTCTCCATTTCGATTAGTTAATTAAAACTTTATTATGGAAGTCATTCATTTCATAAATCCTTCTTTAAAACATATCTTTTAAATCAAATATAGTTAAAATCTTTAATTAAGATTTATTAATTCTCCAATTCCTTTTTATTTCCTAAATAAGGTGATTAAGCATTTCTCCCATAGCTTTTTAAAAAATCTTAATCCATAAAAAATTCCATATCATAACTAAATTTTAGCGGGTCAGAGAACAATGTCATTTAAGACACCATTCACAGCAAACCCAAAATCAGTTCATATTAAATACAAGATTTAAATAGTAGTTATATCAACTTATATTCAATACAAATTCTCGTATCCAACAAATATTATAAGTGGAATAACGATATAAATATCTTCCAAATTCCTCAAATAGTACCCATTTAAATAATGAAATTCAATATCCAATATCTGGGGATTCTTTCCATCCAAATCAAATTTATTTAAATTGTGAAAACTTTACCTTAATAAAAAAGGCTTATCCCACATATCTTTTTTTAAATTTCAAATCATACTCGATTTTGGGTTAGAGAATGATGTCATTAAAAACACGGTTCACAATAAACAGTAAACTAATTGAATATAATTTATATTAGCTTATATTCAATACTCATCCTTAAATCAACTAATACTACAAGTGTAATAACGGTACAAAATACCTTTGAAATTCCCCGAATAGTAAAATTTGAACTATGAGTTGAAATATCGAAGAACTAAAAATTTATTCTCATTTAACTTTCCAAAAATATTTTATTTATTATTCAAAAATGATTACTCAAATCATAGATGAAAACAAATGAGATTAAAACCTTTAAATAAACCCTTTCAGAAAATACTATTGCTAAACCAAATGAATCAAATACTATTGCTAAACCAAAAGCGTCATAAATGGCGTTGCTAAAACGAGTCATTTCCACAAAGTAGCCTTTTAACTTTCCAAACTTGGTGTTTTCAATGCACATCTCTCTCAAATCATTTATTATGATTTATCATAATTTATCTCTATTTTTAACAAAAATAGCTTATTTCAATAAAATCCAATTTTTGTTACTAATTGCACTGGTGATATTTTTATTCAAATTTGATTTGAACTTATTTCAAAATTTAACCATTAGAATATAAAAAAAAATTGCCTTTGAAAATTCTTTTCATTTCAAACCAAATGTTTTTGTTTTGGGAAAATCCAATGGTCGGATCTCCTGATACATCAATTTGAAGTCAACGTTCGAAATTCGCGAACTACCGTTGTGCGATGAGTCCTATTCAGATGATAACTAAATTTAAATCCAAAACTCATCTAGTTTACTTAACATATGATTTTCGAACATATTTGAACTTGTTTGAAATTAACTTTTCAATATTTAACTTCAAAATTCAATATTCATATTAAATGACATTACAATATTATTTTATTAGTAAAATAATATTATTTTTCAAAATTTATTATCCTTTTGAACACAAACTTTCCTGAAATCCATTATAAAAATAAATAAGAAAGTTGGAATAATAAAATAGAGTTAAAACACTTTCTATATACTCAAACCAAACTTCACTTTTTAAAATTACTATTCATTTTCAAATTCAAATTTGAATATACTATTTATATTTCAAGTAAATTTCTAATAAATCTTCATTCTTTTAAAAAAAAATCATAAGCACATTTACTTCATTCCCAAATCATTTTGAAATTAAAAACCCAACTTTTATTTTTCACTTATTATTTTAAATGAATAAAATATTCATTTAAATTATTCAAACTTATCTAATACCCAATAATTCAACTTTTTGGATATAATTCATTATGGTAATCTATACCACATCATTCGTAACCATTCCGACATCCATCTACACAAATCTTTGCATAGTTCATACCATATAGCCTTTAACCACTAACGCTTATATCTTTTTGTCAATCAAGAGATTAACCATAATACACACAATCATCAATCAACATATGCATCCATCAAAATCATATCATTATCACATAAATATCACATCTTTACTTCACTATTCATTATTAAACCATAATGTGATTCAATATTAGATAATCAGAACATACTTAACCATTTACTTGCGTAGTTTCACATAACTATATTTAACAAATTCAGGTTTCTCGCTGAGGGATCCACTCCTCCATTCTTTTAAAGGTAGGACCTTTAGCATCCTTACAACTTCATATTTCTCTCTTTTATTGTTTTAAAGTAATAATAGCTTGATTGGGTGTAGAAGGAACAGATTCAAGTGGGATTTTGAACACAAAAATTTATCTAAAAAAGTAAGTTAAATGAACTTGGATTTTTAGACATTCTACACTTAGAATTTGAAAAAGTGATAAACAAAAAAGTTTTAGATTTTTTTCTCTATTGTTCAAAAAAAGAATTTCTAAATTTGGATTTTTTTAGGAAGTTATGGCCAAAAGAACAGAGAGCATTTTCTGGTTGAATAGAAAATTCAGACCAGAAAAGGATGTTCAAAGAACTAGACATTTAAACAACTTAGGCTCCGAACTAGGTCAAGTGCTCATCATAAAAGATGTAGCCACTAGACTTTTAGTCAGTTTACGAAAAAGAATTTTGAAATCTTGTTCAGTTCTGATAGAATTATGATAGTTAGAAAATAGGGTATTTTAATGTTATATTTCGGGTTCAAAAAATATTGTGGAGAAAATGGTGTTTTTAGGCAAGCTAAGCTTGGAATTGGAAAAGGTGGTCAACTAAAAAGTTGTAGCCACTGGAAAAATACACGGTTTTAAACCAGAATTTCTTAATTTGAGTTACTTTTGAGGTACTTATGGCCTTTGCAAGATGGCGGATCTGTGCGGGTTATGGAGACCGAGAAGAATATGAAAATGGTGGTGTGGGTGTTTTGAGGTGGTGGATTCCATGGATTGGAGGGAGAGGCCAGGCTAGTGGTGGTTGGTCAGTAAAGAGGGTGGTGGCTGGTGGGGTAATGGTGGTGGAAGGTGTAGGAGGCCATGAAAGCATGGGGACGGGAAGAAGAGAAGTGGAGAAAGGTGGAGAAAGGAGGAGAAAGTTATTAGTGAGGGTTCTCTTTTATAGGAAATGGATGAGTACATGGGTTGGTGAGGTATCGACATCCTAGGGGACGGATTGACTACCCAATGAAAGCACAAATGGGTTATGTTAGGGGGTGAAACTTCATAGAGAGCACACTTTCCTTTTAATGTAATGTTTTTGCTAATTTGAATACACTACATCTTTTCGTTTCTACTCGTACGATCACATACTAATCCCAATTTCTATGAATTTGAAACTCTGCTATGTTTCACAGATACGGTTCTAATGGTCCTAGTTTCATCGAACTCGAAGACCGTTTGCAAAATAGCCTTTCTTTATGTTGTTATTTAATTTTAACTGGTTTTTTGATCTACATTTATATTATGCATGCTCATACAGTAACTCTGATTGACATGAAATTCGGAATCTTACATTATTTTAACATTTTGGATCCGATGAAACATATTTCATCAAAATCCGAGATCGTTTGTATAATGTTTATTTTTAGGCTATTGAAATAAAGTTAAAATGTCAAAATTTATTATAGTTAACTTTTAAATCAATTTTAAAAGTTCACTAATCTCATTTCAACTTTACTAAGATATAAAACAAAGTTAGAATTTATTTACCATAGTTTTTCAAGTCTAGATTCAATATTTAATGAAATTTTAAATTCAACCAGTCTTATTCATTTAAAAACCTTTTAAAATATATTTGAATCCATATTTTAAATTGAATAAAATTCCAGGTTGTTACAATTGTACTCATTTCTAAGAGACAAACCTTAATTGTGAAATCAATTTGGGAATTTCTTATGTAATCATCAATGTATTCAATTAAGTGATCAAATAAAGAGATACTTAGCATTTACTACCAATTATACTTGCCTATCATAAACTAACTCTAATTCAAGCCTTCTACCTAGAGATAATTACCAAATCGACCATGATGAGAATTTTAGTTCTTACTAGCTACTATCTTACGAATCCCTTATTACAAGGTAACTTTTTCCTAAGTACCGAAGCGTGATACTCTCTCCTCTAAAAGGAAGAGTAACTAATCTTCATATTTGGATAATTGATATCTAGGAAACTATTAATTAAGTTGAGCTTAGAGGGACTAAATTACCCTAGGTTCCCTAGGTCCATAACCATAACCCAATATTCTGGTGTTGGCAATTTTTATTGTTAACAAGGGCTTTTCCTCGAGGGAGGGAATTCCTGGATTCCTTTACTATGCTTCGGAGTAACTGCTGTGGTGTTTATTCCCTTCAGGTCTCACCGACATTGGCTTTTGATGTTGAATGGAGTCTTTTAATTCTTTGTTTCCAACCAAAAAGTATGTGGTTATGCGATAATATTGTTTATGTCGAAGGGCTATTTGTCAGCATCCCTTTACCTTAGTTCCAACACTATCTCTCCCAATGAAATTTTTTGCGATAATACAATACTTGGTCAATGCAAGAAAGTTTACTTTGATTATTTCGATGCTTCCATCGAACTGTAGCCCTTGGATGATGGGCTTCAAAACCCAACATTCAAAGAAAGGGTAAGAAAGGTAAAAGGTATTCGATCTATTAAACTTAGAAAGAATGGTTGCAGGTCAAAGGACAGAAAAAGAAAGAAGCAAGAGGTCAATAGCATTGATGAAGAAGAAATCATAACTGATTTAGACTATCGGGGAAAGGTCGAAAGAATGGAGCCTTCCAAAGATGTTGAGGAAGTAGAAATAGACATCACAGATCTAGGAAAACTATTAATGTCAGAAAACTTTGGAATCAATGGTTGAGAATGAATTAATCCACTTCCTCAAAGATATTAAAGGTAGCTTTGCATGGACACACTATGACATGATAGAAATTGACCCTACAGTCATGTGTCATTCACTCGTGATTGATCTAACCATAACCCCCGTTCGACAAAAGAAAAAGCAAATTGACAAGGTTCGGTGCATAGCCTTAAAGGAGGAGGTGACGAAATTGTTTAAGAATAGATTGATACGTAAGGTCGTTTACCCCTAAATGGTTAGCGAACACCGTTTTTTAAAATAAATCCAACAGAATGTAGAGAACATGTGTCGACTACACAAATTTAAATGAATCTTGTCTATAGGACTATTACCCTTTACCGAGAATTGATCAATTAGTGGATGCCACACGTGGGCACAAGTTGTTGTATTTTATGCCTATTTGATATATGACAAAATACCCATGTTCAAATGAGACGAAGAGCATACAAGCTTCATCGCTGACAATGGGACATACTGCTATAAAGCGATGCCCTTCGGTCTAAAGAACGCTGAAGCAACATATCAAAGGCTAGTCCATAGGATTTTCAACGTTCAAATCGGAAAGAACAAGGATGTCTATGTGGATGACATGTTGTTCAAATCATTAGAGGTATAAAATCATTTAAAGTATCCAGAGGAAATGTTCAAGATAATAAGGAAATATTAAATGAAATTGAATCCTTAGACATTCTACTTTAGGGTCCACTTTGGGAAATTCCTTGGTTATAATATAAGTGAACGAGGGGTAGAAGTGAGTCCGCACAAATTAAGGCAATAGGGAAATGGACAAGCCTAGGACAAGTAAAGATGTAATGATCCTTAATGGAAAGGA
The DNA here is from genome assembly GCA_030737875.1 of Allium sativum. Classification (NCBI taxonomy): domain Eukaryota; kingdom Viridiplantae; phylum Streptophyta; class Magnoliopsida; order Asparagales; family Amaryllidaceae; genus Allium; species Allium sativum. Next base: position 192,146,352 of record CM060910.1, on the reverse strand, counting down.
GGCGACTTTGAATGGATTTATTTCAAAAGCTATCAATAAATTCATACTATTCTTCAATGTAATTAAAAAGAAGAAACTTTTTGAATAGGTACAATAACGTCGAAGGGCATTCTGAGAGTTAAAAGACCATTTGGAGAAACCTTCTATAATATAATGCCCAAAAGATGGAGAAACCTTAGACATCTACACGGAAATTTCAGAACATGACGTCAACTCAGTTTTAGAACCAGAAAATAATGGAACCATGCTTCTTGTTTATTATGTCAACTGAAGGCTAAGAGATACCAAAACTTGACACCTGGTTATTGAAAAGTTGGTTATGGGTTAATCCTAACTGCTCGAAAGCTAGAGTCATACTTCCAAGCACATTTGATTATGGTTTTGACCAACTTACACCTTAAAAAAGTTCTTAGCAAGCCAAATATTATGGAAGGCTTGTAAAATAAGGAATTAAGCTAAATCAATACGACACTGAGTATAGACTTCGGACGACTGTTAAAGGCCAAGATTTAGCAGGCTTTGTAAATACATGTACTAGATTTATTGAAAAACAATCTGAAAGAGGAAAAGTATTTAGAGCCAAATTTACAATTGTTTTCTAATGGGGCATCTAATGAGCAAGGCGTAGGAGCAAGATATGTCATCATAATATCGGATGGACATCAACTAAATTATGCCATGAAATTGGGTTTCCCCGCAACAAATAATGTGACGGATATGAATCTATAGTTGCAGTATTAACCTTAGTAAAGCAATTTAAAATTCCCCGGATCTAAATTTTCAGGGATTCTCAACTAATGGTAAACCAACTTAAAAAAACATATCAGAAAAAAGATCCGAAACTATCTCAATATGTTAGGAAGATAATGGGAATGCTAGTAGTATTCATAGTTTCTCAATACATCAGTTCCAAGATAAGAAAACACCCAAGCGAATTTCATAGGTAAATTAGCAAGCTTAAGAGAGGTTCTGGAGAGTTGAATAATCCTTATCGGATATCAAACGATGCCAAGCATTAGAGAAAAAGAAATTGAAAAATGGAACGAGTCTTTGGTACCAACCAGATCTCAAAATAAAGGTCCAAACTAAAATTGAGAATATGGTTCAAGGAATTCCGAACGAGATGGAAAACCCATTTGGGATTAACGAGTAAAGCAACTAGATGATGTCAGTCAAATAATAACATATTACCTAAAGGTAAAACGGAGGTTATGAAAATCAATAGACAAGCCTCAAATTTTGTTTTCTTGTATGGAATTTTATATAAGAAAGGCTATCCGACGCCATATTTGAGATGTGTTAACCCTAAAAATGAGTAATGGTCGTTAAAAGAGACACATGCAGGGTTTTGTAGGGACCATTCTAGTGGAGATAAATTGGCTAAACAAATAGTGCGATAAGGATTTTTTTGGCCATAGATGACCAAGGAGGCCATCGACTTGGTTAAAAGATGCGATAAGTGCCAAAGATACTCAAAGATTCTGCACTTACCATCAAGTGGCTTGGCTCCTGTAATGAGCCCATGGTCATTCGATGTAACGAGGATAGACCTTATTGGCCTACTACTATTTTCAAAATGGGGTGAAAAATACATTGTGGTAGCCACTGACTATTTTACCAAATGGGTAGAAGCGAAATCACTTTTGAAAATCACTTCCGACAAAGTTCTAAGATTTTTCATCAAGATCATAGCTACTCGATTTGGAATACTTTATAAAATCAAATCTGATAATGGAACACAATTTGAAAGCAAGGAGTTCTCATGGTTTTGCTTTAATAATTGTGTCATAAAGTGTTTCACTTCAATAGCGCACCCAAAGGTAAATAGTGCCATATAAGCTGCTAATAAGACCATCAAAACCATATTAAAGAAATGACTAAATAGAGCAAAAGGAAATTGGGTAGAAGAATTTCCCTTAGTACTCCAAGCATACTAGATTTTAATTAAAATAACGATAGGTCATATGCTTTGTGCTTTGAACTTTGGATGTTATGCAATACTTCCGATCGTGGTAGAAATCCTATCCCACTGGAGGGTGGTCTATGATTTCCATAAAAATAAAGAGCTAAAGAAGGAATATTTAAATTTAATCCTCGGTCTCAGGGACGAGGCTACTATTCAAATAGTGGAGTATCAAAGGAGGATGACCTAATACTATAATAAGAAAGTAAGATCAAGATTATTTAAGGAAGGAGACTTAGTTCTCCAAAGAGTAATGGATAACACTAAGAGCGCGACAAACAGATAATTAGGGCCAAATTGGGAAGGACCCCAAATTATCCATATAGTAATACCTCCGGGAGCTTACCATACTTCCTCTACATAAGTGAATGAAAAAAATTCACCAAGGGAAATATTTGCATAATGGATTAAGGGAAATTAGCGCCAAGGGCAAGAAAAATAAATTTAAACTCTGATGAGTTTTGTTGAAACCACATGGATAAAATAATGGATTAATGACTTCCAAGTGGAAAATCATAATAAGAAAATATAGTTGGTTATGGGTAAAAATCCCATTGATAATGGGTTAACCATACAAAGTCATTGATGTAGTCAAGGCACTTCCTGAAAGGAAGGAGGGGTAAGCCCGAGGACTGTGCCTAGCACCCATTAAATTCCTTGGTACACCGAGGTCTTTCCCTAGGAGTGAGTGGGTTAGCCAAGGACAAACGAGCCTGGCCCCGGGGTAAGCCCAGGATAAGCATTCCTGACTCGAAGCCCTTGAAGTAGTCAAGTCTCCCTTTAGAGGATGGATGGATAATTATCAGAGCAAAAGCCCAGTTCCGACCAGTCCTTGACATAAATAAGGTGCCCTTTGGAGGAGGGATGGGTAATTGTCGGTGCATAAATCCAACTCCAAATGAAGCATGCTCTTCTTCTGTTCTTTTTAGAACAAACCCTGCCTCTACTTCGGCATAAGCAGGCCCTACCTTTGCTCTAAAGTTGAGCATGCTATGTTTTTGCTTATGTCTCGTCCCCGCAGAAGGGAAAGAAAGCCCAAAAGAAGAACCTAAAGCATGCCAAGCCTCTTCTTTGGATAAAGCATAAAATGGCAAAGAGTTAGTTAAAACTAAAGGCGCCTTCGTATAAATCACTTTTGGAAGAATGTTTTTAGATTTTTACTGCCTAAAGAAAGGTTTCACGATTTTTATGAGTCGAAAGAGGCTTTCTGCATAATAATTTCATCCAGAATATAGTTTTTTGAACTTCTTGCAATTAATACCCAAAAATTGATTTCAGGCCCTCTATAAAGACGAAGGTGGCTTCGTATATATTATTTTCAAATTATAGTTTTCTAGATTTCTGTTAATATCCGAGTCTGGTTTCGAGCCTTTTATTAAGCCCAAGGTAGCTTCATATCTATTACTTCGGAATGATGGTTTTTTGGATTAATATTAATACCGGAATGTGGGTTTCGGGTCATCTATTAATGTCGTATGTAGCGCCATATGTATTATTTTCAAAAGGAAATTTCTAAAATTCTATTACCTAAGCCTGGGTTTCAAGTATTCAAGTAAGTCGAAGGTGGCTTCGTAACTATTTTTCTAGAGGATAATTCTTGGTCTTCTATTACCTGAATGCGGATTCTGAAGTTTCAATAAGCCGTAAGTGGCTTCGATCATATTAATTACTTCCAGAAGAGGGATTCTGAATTTATATTCTCACCCAATTCCCAGTTTTGGGTACTTTAGTAAGCCAAAGATGGCTTTGCAACTATTATCTTCATGAAAAAACTTCGCATTTATCAAGACAAATATGGACTCCGAACTTCTATTATTCTAAATCTCGAATTAGGGCTCCAAATTTCTTACTAAACCAAAGATGGTTTTGTATTTATTACTAAAGGGAATTGACATCTCAGACTCTGCTATCATATTGCCGGAATATAAGTTTTGAGGATTCTATAAGCCAAAATGGCTTTGTATTTATCATCTCCGAAAGAAGATTTCTAGGTCCCTGTTACTTAATTTTCCAAATATGAGCCTATGGTATGTCATTAAGCTGAAAGCATTTTCACAACTATTATTTATAAATAGGAATTTTCTGAAGTTTCAATTGTTGCCTAAATCCAGGGTTTGAATATCAAAAAATGTTTTTGTCCTTCATTGTTTCTGGTCCTTATTAAGCTGAAGAACCTGATTCTAGGTTATGATTTTCTTTTATGATGAAAACAATTTTGGTCAAACCTATGCAGTTAAATCCCTGCTAAGGCCCCGTAATATCCCCGCTATAGCCCATAGTGCTCTTCGACCGTTACATCATTTCAACTTATCGCTGATGAATAGTGGATCCGCTTTGAGCACAGCTATTTTCCGGTGCATCCACTAAATCAAGGCTTTTTAACGTTCTCTTTAGCAATATTAATATATAGAACTTGATTTGGCTTGTTCTCTATTAAAAAATTCAGTAAATTTAGCATAAAGGGATAAATTTAAGGCATAAGTACCTAATATATGGTAACTATTAATTATATTCATCAAATTTAGCATGCATAACTATGATATTCCATGATTTTGTTAAATAAGATTAATTAATATTAGTTCCTTGTACACATATAATGTGAGAAAGATGATTAATTAATTTTCAAATATTTGGTTTTACATTTAATGAATCTTTTTGCGCATCCTATTTCCCCGCTTTATCTCCGCTACACTTTTTTGCACCTCCTCTGGTATAGAACCGCTAAGCGCTTTAACTGCACAGGGCCAAACCGGTCTATTAGATGAAAAGATTACCAAATTTCTATTTCCAAAAAGTGGGATTTGTTCAAAATCAGAAGAAGCTTTGGTAAAACCCGTATACGGGTTTTAGACTATATTAGTTTCCAGTATTACAATGAGGAGAACTAATATCCTACCATTCTAGCTGAATACAATTAAACGAAATTATATACAATATCAAAATTGCTAACTGATATCAATGCTAACATGATTATGGAAAAAATAAGACGAAAGAATTCACGGCCTTTTCCCTAAAGATCAATGGCTTCTTTCACACTAAGGGCCAAATGCTAGCCAAAATTTATTGCTTCATGAAAACAGGATGAAAGAGGCTAAAGCAGAACAGAAAGCCCCTAAAAAAGCAGAGAAGAGCCAAGCTCCTTAAAGTCTCATAATGCCGAAGGGGGTATCCTACTAAAAATTTGTTTTGGAACCAAGCAATAAATAATCCTAGAAAAGCCTGAAATAAGCAGGGTTTAGAGAGTTAAACAATAGAAATCTACTTCATAACCAGAAAAAGTCTCATAATACCAAAGGGAGCATCATTCCTGGATAAATTGTTACCATAAGCTAGGAGGTTGCATGAGAACATGCCTCCTACTACAATTAAATCGGCGTCTTGAAAGATACATTCCTGAAATGCTATAAACACCAGCCGCTTGACAATAAAGGTACCTCCTCGAATCCCTCAAGTCTGCCTTCGAAAAAGCATCTAACAAAGCCTATCAGGAGAAAAGGCACCCATAAACACGACCCTAGAGCTCTAGAATCAGGACAATCAATTCTTTCCAAAAAATTGTAAGCACAAAATGCGAATAGCATCGCTAACTTCCAAATTGTGCTGGATATTTCTCTTTTCCTATAATCTTATTAGGGAACTTGTAATAAATGACAAGAATTTAGGATCTTACGTATGGATTTTAATTTTAAGAGGAGTCTTGATCATTTTGGCTATTAACTTGTTTAATAGTCGATCGCACATGGTTCTAACTTCTAATTTCTCATTCTTATTTGAAACCATGTTGTGAAACACATAAGGAGGCATAATGAAACTAGGACCGAAAGTAGTAAATTCCTATTCAAAAGTTATAAAGGTGAATTACTATCGATTGAACCTATTTCCCTGATGAAGATATAATTAAAAATTTCCCTTCCATATTGAGCTTCACAACATCAGATTCTCTATTTACTAAGTTATGAAACATAGCCTTCTCGGTAGGTTGTTAATCTCCTGAAAGGAAAAAGGGTTTTGACATTTTTTGTGTTTTTGTTTGAACTTTATAAATGAAGCGTCAAAGTCACATGCTTTCGGTGGTTTGTGGCTAAAAGACATAAACGTCTATTTTATTTCAAAAAAGGCTTTTGGAGGCATTGAAAGATGAAACAAACTACCCTTTCAGGGTATTTATTTATGAAGCAACTGATATAGGAGCCTATACTTTTGGAATTTGTCTACTATAAACTACTTTGGGGTGTTAACCATTTTTATGGCTAACACTCACCCCGATGAATCATTCCATACCGCTCCACTTTGTAGAGCTCGCTAGTTTGGGTCTAATGGAAGAAAAAAGATCCAAATCGGACTTCGTATGCATAAGTTATCACATTTATAAGGTCATAGATAATTTTAATAATTAAATTAGCTAAACATGATTGACCATTAATTAGTTACTTTCATAATTAGCTATATCCAATCCTGTACACATCCCACAAACAAGCCAACTCCTCCAAATCCTCTTACTCTGATTCTTGGTCATCCCTCAATGAAAACATGCCTTGTCTACCGAAGAGAAAAGGGAAGATTAATCAATCATCTCTGGGAACAATAGATAAGAGATATTTTCTTGGCTTCTTAATGGATTATAAATAGGGTATTGATGTTAAACCCTAGCATAAGGTTAGTAAATAATCACTTAAAAGTATCAGTCAAATAACATCTTATTTGAGTAAAAGAATTACTTACTTGACAGATGGATAAAAGGCTAGTTGAGTTGATTTATGACTTGAATTAGGCATTTCAATCTTTCAGTAGAACGAGAAGGATCTAAGTTTATTCCGTCGCCAAATCATTCGTCTATGTGTTAACTTTGCAATGCACCTAGGGACGTCGAACTCGATCATGTCTAATGAAACACTACCTGTATCATTTCAAAAGCAACCCCTAATGTCGCATTTACATGTAAAGACCAGACTCGTTCAAATTTTGCAAGACGACACTTCTCGATGAGAAAAGAAAGAACATGGTCTTTGATCCAATATTTGATACCTTCCGATAAAGTTGAACCCTAATTAATGTTGGAAAAGTTTATCTTCGACCAGGCTAAGATCACATATCAAACTAAGGGCATGAAATTGAAGCTCGTACCGATAGAAATCTATTGGATTTTGTTTTGCAATGTAAGATGGAGCATATTTGGAGATTTTGACTTTTAACATTCATGGTTTAAGGCGACAATTGATTTTGATACAATAGTGATTTGAGTTGAGGAGATATAGTGGACAATAGCCCAACCAATCAAGTTTAAAGGTTTGGAAAGTTAAATAATGTAATATTCTCATTTCTCAATTCAGAGCAACATGCATTTTACTTCATTGCGATCAAATGCACATCCAATCGCTTGAAACATGACGACATGAATCACCTCAACAATGTGATTCTGATGGTGCAAGTTTTGTCATAATCCGAGATTATGCTGTGGAATGATAATTTATGCATATTATGAAACCCTTTGACCACCAATTGTTTCCAACACGAAATATAGTGATCTGATATATTTTATTCACATAACGAATAGTCCAGAATCAATGGAATTAGTTTCAAGTCATGATTTGATCATATGTGAAAAGTCACCTATTGGAACCGTTACTCAATCAATGACTAATACTTAAATAAAATATTTAAATATCCAATCGTCAAAATATGGGTCGTTGCAAAAACCTCGTGAATGAAATCCTTCTCAGTAATTTTTTGCTTCTTCCAAGTCTTCATATCATACCTTATCAAATTGTCTTTTCTTTTTCTAAATAGAACTCATATTAGGTTCGATAATTCAAGGGCGTGACACATAACCGATGTGGTCAATTCCAACCATATATGAATGTGGCCATATAGATATCATTACTCCTTTGAGGATGTAAACAAAGTTCCTTTTTAAATTGGGTTCCAATTTCTTTCCCACTTTATCTATACAAACTGAATCAGTTAGATCTTAAATACTTCATCAAGCTCCTCGATGGGTTCAATTCTTTTCATTTCTCACGACAGTATATATCCGTTTTGACTTCACCTTCTATGTATTATTTGTGACCATCATTTTTCTTTTCCTATTCTCTAACCTGTAGTTTAGCTTCATTCTCTTACCAAATTGATTAGTTCTTACCTTTGCTTATAATGTTTGGTGTAGAAACTCATTATCTAAAGGCTTAAAAACAGTAGAAGAATCGAAATTAGCAAAGTAATCCCTTTTATATTGATCAAGAATGGTGTAGTACATCTCCCTGGAGCTGAATTATTCCCCTTTGATTGTTTCCCAATCTTTTTGGTTAAGAACTTGACCATCAAGTACTTCATGGATATAAAAGAATCAGCTTCATTGAGATCAAGACATCCAAATAAAGAATTATAGAAGGATGGTTGGTCTATGATCACAAAGAGTGTTTCGAAGAAGCAGCAGAAAGGTGAAAGACCCATTTATACTTTGAGCTTCACCTATCCAATTGGAGTTGGTCATTTGTTATTGAACCCAAAAGGGGCTCCATACCAGGATCTAGCTTCCCTTTTGCAAATAAGTGATGCTAACGGTACCAACATAGGATAACGCTGCTTAGTGCCGATACCAAGAAAAAAAAAGAGGCCCACAATCGACACCAACATATTGTAGGCAATAAGCTTGGCGTAACACCCCACGTCCATTATTGTCACTCATAAAGGGAATGCATTAACTTCCATGGAGCGTTTTAAGTGTGTATAGAACAAAAACTTAACAACAAGACAGATATAAAACAGTATTTAAAATTTAAAAACTTCATTCATTGCAGCGGTAAACAAATAAGTTTGATTACATCCTCAAAAAAAACCAAAGACTAGAGTCAAGTACATAATATCCATCTTGACTAAATCAGAGTACAAAAAAAATGAGAGACATAACCCCAACATAAAATAGCCATAAATAAGATAGGATGAACTTTTACTTCAGCGATCCAAAGAAAGAGATAAGGCTGTATAAATCAAGATCCACTAGTACTAGTCCCACCCTGAGCACCTTGGGGGGGGAGGGAGGAAGAAAAGAGGTGGAAACAAAGGGGGTCAGACATAAAGTCTGGCGAGTGCAATAACTTTAACAATATAATCATTAAGTAACTAGGATAAGTCATAAGCTGGAAAATAAGGAAATGACTGTGAACAAATGGGTATGACAAAGCAAACAAAGGAAATCAGATGAACAAAGATAACGTTAAAGGCATACCTAATCACTATAGGATAATTACTACACTGCACCACGCCAAACACCCGAAAAGTTGATCCCGTCTACAGAACTTAATAATGATAATGGTAGTTTCGTGCACCCCTAACTGCCTTCATAGGTGTTGTCTGCCCCTATCTCCACTAGGTGTACCCACTACCCCCAATCGATCGGCTCCCTAACTCGTAGATACCCATGCTGACCCCACAATGGGGTGTATCACTCCCCAAAGTGGCAACCCGATACCATCAAAATGCACGGCTTATATCTACACGATGTAACAACGTCTTACCTACCAGCCCAGGCCCACACACGTATGTGACCCCGTTGGACTTGCGTTGCCACCGCTAACCCGTTTTGACCTCTTACAATCAAACCTAGTACGCGTGTCCCGTCCTCGACTTGGGTCGAGCCCACAAAGATACTTAATGGGTTACTGGTTTGAAAAGGGCCCCCATGCAATGCACAAGCTTTCCACCTATGCTTGATCCCTTCTAAGGTTTTTTCCCCACTTAACCACATTCTTATTCATGTCTTCTTACATGTTTCAGTCTTGGTTAAGTGCATCTAATCGTATTTCACATGCCACCCAAGGCACCCTCTTAATTTCACAAGCCACCCAAAGACCCCACTTAACCCCCTCAGGTCCCACCACATGTTTATCTGGTTAGGTGTTTCTTAATTCATTAACACCGTAACCTTGTAAAGATCTCCCACATTAGACTGGCATTTGTGGCAGCTGGATTTGCCGGGCGGGTCTGGACAGTCTTACACCACAAACGAGCCTAACCTCGTGTCTTTACAACTGTTACACATTTAATTCATGCCTTTGACCTCTCAGATTAGACTGGCATTTGTGGCTGCTGGATTTGTCGGGCGGGTCCGGGCAGTCTTACACCACAAATGAGTCTAACCTCGTGTCTTAGGCGGTTTATTATTACACATCTTCATTTAACCCCAAATTGGATTAATATCCCTATTCAAATTTGTCAATGAATTCCAAATATACTTATGTTCATAATTGTCTCAATTATGTCCATAAATGCCAATTTTTCCAATTAATGTCTTTAATTAATTATATTTCGTTTCAAGGCCATTATGCCAATTCTCAATATGTGTATATTTAGTATTACCCCCATCGTCCCTACGTTGTTCGTTCGTTTATCATGACATATATGTATATTAGGCTAGCAATTAGTCTAGCACATAAAAGGGAAGAAACATCGCAAATTTGCATGACACACAAAATGGATCTAATCTTGCAAATAAGGATTACAACATAACTTGCATAAACTTTGTATTGTCATGAATCTAAACATAGGCCTAAAGGTGTGAACTTGCATATATATATATATATATATATATATAATATAGTTTTTCACCTAAAACTTGCATATATGAATATAGTTTTCACTCCAAAACTTGCATAGGCCATAGTCACAAACTTGCATAAAACTATGTACATCATAGATCTAAATCTAAAGGTGTAAACTTGCATATATGTGAATCCAATCTCTACCTAAACTTGCATATAGTCACTTTATTTGATTCACATGTAAACTTGTGTACAATTCATATCGAAACTAGCATATAATCTATACCCAAACTTGCATATAAAATGATGTCAAACGTGAATCAAGTTGAACATAGGTGATTTGGCATATGAAAAGGGATCCACAACAAAACTATCATTATGAACAACTAGCATATATTCACAAAATATCCCATTTTTCCAATGTTTCACAAGCATAAGCATATAACCCAATTTATAACTCAACCCAATTAACATATTAATTATCTTATTAAAGAAATTGAACTCACAACTCAAAGAAGGTCTTAAGTTCTGGAATCTGAGTTCTGAAATTGATTTAGCTCACCTTTGAAGTAGACAAATTCGTTGTTGTTGTTGTTATAAATTTGAGTTGATTAGCTTCACTTTCCCTCTAGTTGGTGGCGGCTACTCTAGGTTGCAAGGTGATAGCATGACGACCATGGTTCTAATTTTTATTTGGTTTTAGGATTTGAGTCTACATGTGTTTATATAAAATTTAGGATTAATTTAGGCCATCCGATCAACCTAGAATCAATCAAGACCATCCAGTTAAGATAGAGTGACACCTCAGCCCTAATGACTCAGCACTGAGTCACAAAATCGTCATCCCTCAGATCTGCCGTGGGGGCAGGTCGACCCCCAGGTTGACCTGTAGGGGGGAGGTCGACACTTGGGTCGACCCCCTGGTCAACCTGGGTACTGGACGGGAATTTTCCCGCCCAGCCCGATTCTGACTTCTGATTTGAATTTTGAATCTGTTTCGAGCTGTTTGAATTTATTTGAATTTTCTGGAAATTTCCGACAGCCATAACTTCTTCATACGAAGTCCAATTTATGCAAACTCGGACTCTATATCATCCAGAATTCCGAGACGAATACAATGGCATAACCTGTTTCCCTTGATTCTTACATTTAAAATTAAGTATTCTTTAATTTGTTAACTTTAATATTTAAATTTACGGGATGTTACATTCTCCCCTACTTAAAGGATTTCGCCCCCGAAATCTCCAAGTTAAGGAGAATGCATATCCTAACATCCAATCATCCATCTACTCAACCATCAAACGCAGGCATCCATTGTCCTTACAAAGTTTCTAATGATGTATGAACATATGCAAAAAGTGTGTGTACATGTTCCTTATCTAATGCAAAATCTGGTGGTCTACTGATTCAGTTGACCTCCTTAATGCAAATCATGATAGTGTCATGTGTCCATTATGTATGCGAAAGAATCCTATCGATACATATTATTTCTACATGTGTGCACAACCATTCATCAAAATGCAGCATCCATATGATGACACAACCATTATACATCCATTAAATTAAATATGCACACACATTTATATGCAACATGAAGGTGATTGAGCCAATCTAGTGCCTAAGGTGTGTGTATATGCATCCACGAGCAACCACTTGCATCCATTTCCATCCATCAGATATAACATGTCTCAAACACATGTTTCAACCATAGGGTTCTTCCTAACTAAAGATCGAAGATGTCATCGCAAAGATAATACTAAAAGATAGGACAAGTATCAACAAAGCGGTAGAAAAAGGAGAAATCAAAACATACCCTCAAAAAGGAAAGGGTACAACGTACGCATCTTATCTTCCGTCTCACAAATCGCGTCTCTTTGATCATCTCCCCATTGCACTTTGACCAACTTGACCTCTTTATTACGAAGCTTTTTGACCTCCGATCCAAGAATGCGTGTAGGAGCTCGTCCGATCATGGCATTGCGCTCTACTTCCGCTTCTTCGAGCGTGTCGGCTCTACCACTTCCGCCGTATCGTGCAAATACTTATGCAAATGTGAAACGTGAAACACGTCATGAACTCCGCTGAGCTTCTCTGGTAACTTTACTCTGTACGCTATCTGCCTAATCCTTTATGTAATTGGAAAGGGTCCTACGAACCTTGGTGCCAACTTCCCAACCGATCCAAATCGGACTACGTTTCTCAATGGTGACACCTTAATAAAAACCATGTCCCCAACATTGAACTCAAGATCGATTCATCTCTTATCAGCATATGACTTTTGTTGGTCCTGTGTCGTCTTCATTCGTCGTCGAATCAGGTCTATCTTCTCCGAAGTCTCCCTAATCATGTCGGGTCCAAGCAAAACCTTATCCGTGGATTCCCACCAACATGTAGGTGATCGGCACGGTCATCCATAAAGAACCTCAAAAGGTGCCATGCCAATGATAGCCTGAAAACTATTATTATAGGCGAACTCTACTAGTGGAAGGTGTTCTTCCCATGTCCCTCCAAAGTCTAGAATGTATAGCCTCAGATGGTCTTCTAGTATCCGATTCACCCTCTCGGTATGGTCGTCCGTCTGAGGATGATAAGCGGTACTTAAGCATAATTGCGTTCCAACCGCCTCTTGTAAGCTCTTCCAAAATTCGCTTGTGAAAATAGGATCTCTTTCGCTCACAATGCTGGAGGGTATGCCGTGCAAACAGACTATCTCTCGAAGGTAAACGGATGCTAACCATGTGGCGGTCCTTCTACTTTTGACGGGAATAAAATGGGCACTTTTAGTAAGTCGGTCTACAATTACCCAAATCCCCGTATTACCTTTTCTCGATCTTGGTAACCCATCTACAAAATCCATGGAAACGCTTTCCCATTTCCAAAGCGGAATCTCTAAGGGATGGAGCAAACCTCCGGGCTTCTTTTGCTCCCCCTTGTCTTGCTGGCACACTAAGCATCTAGCAACGAACTCGACCACGTCCTTCTTCATTCCGGCCCAAAAGAAAACTCGCTTCATATCCCTATACATCTTATCAACACCGGGATGTATGGTCATCTTAGAGCGATGTGAGTCTTCAAGAATTGCCTTCTTCAAACTTTCGTCTTGTGGTACACAAAGTCTTCCATCTCTACCTAGCCAACCTCTTTCATCTATAGCATATCTATCCAGATGTCTTGAGGACTCCCCTCCTATAAGCGTGCCTACTATCTCAACCAACTGTGGGTCGTTCCGCTGTGCCTCTCCAACTCGACCCAAAAGTGTAGGTTGCACCTCTAATGATGCCAACAATCCAAGTACATATTCGACAGAGGGTCTGAAGTCAAAGGAAGATATATACTCCAAACTCTGCCGCTCTACAAACAAAGGACTTAAAGTTAATTTCTTTCTACTTAAGGAATCAGCTACAACGTTACCCTTGCCAGGGGTATATGCGATCTCAAAATCGTAGGATGCCAAAAACTCCATCCATCTCTGTTGCCTCAAGTTTGGGTCCTTCTGAGAGAATAATTATTTTAGTGACTTATGGTCTGTATATAACTCAAACTTCTCGCCAAGCAAATAAAAACGGCACTTGGAGAACTTAGCTTTTAGCTGATGTGCTCGTAGGGTCTCTAAGACTTCCCTAAGATGTAGGGCATGCTCTTCTTCATCTTTAGAGAAAACCAGAATATCGTCTACAAAGACTACCACAAACTTGTTCAGAAACTCCCTAAACACCCTACTCATTAAGTCAACAAAGTATGCAGGTGCATTTGTCAAACCAAAAGGCATGACAAGCCACTCGAAGAAACCGTCAGGAGTTCTAAATGCAGTCTTATCGATGCTATCTTCAGCCACCCTTAGCTGATGAAACCCTGTAGCCAAATCCAGTTGCGAGAAAACTGAAGCACCCACCAACTGATCGAATAAATCGTCTATCCTCGGTAACGGGTGTCTGTTCTTCTTTGTTAGCTTATTCAGCTCTCTATAGTCCACGCACAATCTAAGTGAACCATCAGCTTTTGTAGCAAAAACGACTGGAGCACCCCACTCTGAAATAATATTTCTTATGAACCCCTTCTCAAGCAATTCTTTCACTTGCTTACTGGGTTCTCTTCTCTCTCTCGGAGCCATGTGGCGCACTGGTAATGCAACTAGCTTTGCATTATCTACTAAGTATATTCGAAAGTCTATCTCACGCCTCGGGGTTAAACCTCGAACTTCATCGAAGACATCCGAGTATTCACGGACCACTCTAACAGACTGCAAATTCTCAACAGATGCGTCAAACGATTCTAGATAACTTAGCATAACAGAATTCATGGGATTACAAGAGATTTCGAGAGTGTTGCCCAAACGAGTCATAAGCCTAACCTCTCTCTTTTCACAATCTAGGACGGCTCCATTACTGGATAGCCAATCCATGCCCAAAATTAACCCATAGCCCGTGAAGCCTAAAACATAAGCATCACATCTAAACCCAATGCTAAGTATAGAAATTTCCAAATCCAAACAAATCATCAACAAATATGCTGAGCCCCCAACTGGATTTGAAACAACAAAGGGATCCCCTACTATACCGGTGTTTAGGTGTAGTATCTCAACTAAAGTACTGGATATAAAAGAGTGCGATGCGCCAGAATCAAAGACTGTGCGGACAGGATGATCGAAAAGATAAACTAAAATTTCAACGGAAATCGCTCTACCTCGTTCTTGCAGCGGTGGGACCACGAGAGCCTGGACCTGCCCCCTTGCATGCCCTGGTGCCATGAGAGCCTGAATAGGCCCTCCAGAGGTAGGCCCTGCCCTCTGCCCTTTCTTTTGGCAGTCCTTAATCGGATGTCCTGCCTCGCCACAGTGGAAACAACCAGTCTTCTTCTTCTTCCTACAGTCTTTGCTTAAATGGACTGGTGTCCCACAGTTAAATCATCTTTTCTTTCCCTTACCATTGTTGTCTTTACCACCCTTCTTGTTTTGTTGTTGCTGTTGTGGTTTCTTTTGATCCCCTTTCTTCTCAGTTGCCTTATTAGCATTGGCGCCTTTCTCCTCTTCATGCATAAGCGTCATGTCAACTAGTCCCTCAAAGGTGGCCCCCATAAGGATGTGGGTCATAGCTAACCCATGTAGCAGCTCGTTCAAACCCTTAACAAACCTCAGGGCCTTCTTTTCGGGTGTATTCACCAAGTCCAAGCCAAATCTTGCCAACTGATTGAACTTGTTGACGTATTCTTTCACTGATAGATTCCCTTGCCTCAATGCCAAAACCTTTCTTCCATCTTCTACCTCAAAGATTCCAAACAATTCTTCCACCTCCTTTAGCCAATTTCAAGCTTCAACAAAGGTCTCCGACCCGTGAAAAGGTTTCCTGCCCATTGCCCGAAAGTCCTTGCATATCTTTGCGAAAGTGTCAACACGGGGAGGAGGAGGAGGAGCATTTGCTGGGCCTGCGACATGGGCCCTAGCTTCCAGATACCTTCTAAACCATCCTGGTATCGGTATCCCCTCGGGTATCTCGGGAATTCCAGACATGCTGAAAAGAAAATGAAGATATTCAAACGAAGAATTCGAAAGAAAGATATATGGCTCTTGGGGTTATGTTTTTATAATAAACTTTTCTCTTGAAGATATTCTCCTTAAAACATACTTTTGAAAGTATTTCTTTATAAAATGTTTTTGAAAAATAGTTTTTCAAAATATCTTATCTGTTTTGGTGACCTTCAGCTCTGATACCACGTGTAACATCCCACGTCCATTAATGTCACTCACAAAGGGAATGCATTAACTTCCATGGAGCATTTTAAATGTGTATAGAATAGAAACTTAACAACAAGACAGATATAAAACAGTACTTAAAAATTTAAAAACTTCATTCATTGCAGCGGTAAACAAATAAGTTTGATTACATCCTAAAAAAAAAACACTAGAGTAAAGTACATAATATCCATCTTGACTAAATCAGAGTACAAAAAAAATGAGAGACATAACCCAAACATAAAATAGCCATAAATAAGAAAGGCTGAACTTTTACTTCAGCGATCGAAAGAAAGAGATAAGGTTGTCCAAATCAAGCTCCACTAGTACTAGTCCCACCCTGAGCACCTGGGGGGGGAAGGAAGAAAAGAGGTGGAAACAAAGGGGGTCAAACATAAAGTCTGGCGAGTGCAATAACTTTAACAATATAATCATTAAGTATCTAGGATAAGGCATAAGCTGGAAAATAAGGAAATGACTGTGAACAAATGGGTATGACAAAGCAAACAAAGGAAATCAGATGAACAAAGATAACGTTAAAGGCGTACATAATCACTATAGGATAATTACTACACTGCACCACATAAAACACCCTAAAAGTTGATCCCACCTACAGAACTTAATAATGATAATGGTAGTTTCGTGTACCCCTAGTTGCCTTCATAGGTGTCATCTGCCCCTATCTCCACTTGGTGTACCCACTACCCCATTCGATCGGCTCCCTAACTCGTAGATACCCGAGCTGGCCCCACAGTGGGGTGTATCACTCCCCAAAGTGGCAACCCGATACCACCAAAATGCATGGCTTATATCTACACGATGCAACAACGTCTTAATTACCAGCCTGAGCCCACACACGCATATGACCCCGTTGGACTTGCGTTGCCAGCGCTAACCCGTTTTGACCTCTTACAATCAAACCCATTACGCATTCCTGTCCTCGACTTGGGTCGAGCCCACAAAGATACTTAATGGGTTACTAGTTTGAAAAGGGCCCCCATGCATGACACAAGCTTTCCACCTATGCTTGGTCCCCTCTATGGTTTTTCCCCACTTAACCCCATTCTTATTCATGTCTTCTTACATGTTTCAAACTTGGTTAAGTGCATCTAATCGTATTTCACATGCCACCCAAGGCACCCTCTTAATTTCACAAGCCACCCAAAGCACCCACTTAACCTCTCATGTCCCACCACATGTTTATCTGGTTAAGTGTTTCTTAATTCATTAACACCGTAACCTTGTAAAGAGCTCCCACATTAGACTGGCATTTGTGGCAGCTGGATTTGCCGGGCGGGTCCGGGCAGTCTTACACCACAAACGAGCCTATCCTCGGGTCTTTACAACTGTTACGCATTTAATTCATGCCTTTGACCTCTCACATTAGACTGGCATTTGTGGCTGCTGGATTTGCTGGGCGGGTCCGGGCAGTCTTACACCACAAACGAGTCTAACCTCGTGTCTTAGGCGGTTTATTATTACACATCTTCATTTAACCCCAAATTGGATTAATATCCCTATTCAAATTTGTCAATGAATTCCAAATATACTTATGTCCATAATTGTCTCAATTATGTCCATAAATGCCAATTTTTCCAATTAATGTCTTTAATTAATTATATGCCTTTTCAAGGCCATTATGCCAATTCTCAATATGTGTATATTCAATATTACCCCCATCATCCCCACGTTGTTCGTTCGTTTATCATGACATATATGTATATTAGACTAGCAATTAGTCTAGCACATAAAAGGGAAGAAACATCGCAAATTTGCATAACACACAAAATGGATCTAATCTTGCAAATAAGGATTACAACATAACTTGCATAAACTTTGTATTGTCATGAATCTAAACATAGGCTTAAAGGTGTGAACTTGCATATATGTAATATAGTTTTTCACCTAAAACTTGCATATATGAATATAGTTTTCACTCCAAAACTTGAATAGGCCATAGTCACAAACTTGCATAAAACTAAGTACATCATAGATCTAAATCTAAAGGTGTAAATGTAACACCCCATCTCCATCAAGGTCACTCACAAAGAGAATATCTTAGCTTTGATGGAGCGTTTTAGTAGACAGAATAGAATATTACAAGAACAGATACGTAAAGCAGTACTAGAAAAATTTACAACTTTATTACAGCGGAAAACAGAAATCAGTTTGGTTACATCCTTCCAAATCACTTTACCAAAACTCAAGTATATATATATATCAGCCCTTTTCAAAAGCCCTCAGAGTACAAAACTTTAAGATAATAATCCCCACAGAAGCTGCCATAAGGAGTCAAGCCATACTTTAAGCACTTTAAGTACTTCAAGAAAACGAGATCAGACATAAAGTCTGGCGAGTCCAGTGATTTCCAGCATATGAACAGATAATAATAATCATGGCATGCAAATAAAACTGGATGCGAGATAATAGTAACAGGAGTAGCAGATATACTTAGGTTAAACAGAAGAAGCAGAATGATATAAGCTATCACTTTTCACTTCTCTGCACTAATACTAGTATAACAGGATTAGGTGTTACCCTAATGTCTAAACAGAAACAGAATAATGGGCCTTTACCACCCGAACAAAAGGTACAGGAACAGAAACAGAATAATCCTTACGGAAACAGAATGTTAGAATTAGGTGTACACTAGTAAATGGGCCTTTACCACCCCAACAGACGGTACCACGCAGAAACAGACAGGTGTTACTACCCAACAGAAACAGACGGTACCCCACAGAATAGACAGATCTAAGTGTATCCTAAATCCTACCCCATGCGATCGACTCCCTAATACATAAATACCCTGTGCCAGCCCCACAAAAGGGTGTATCATTCCCTAAAGTGGCAACCTTTGAATGACACAGACCTATTTACAGATGTCACGGCGTCTTACATCCTCAGAGGTAGACTGTGATCCATGCACGCACATGACCCGGTTGGAACGCACCATCAACACCCCTCGCCATTATCAGAATGAACCGCTTATATTTAGTTCAGTAAGCGTGCCCGGACCCTACCTACTGTTGGGTCATGGTTTTGATACCAGAAAGGGTTACTGACTAATATGGGTCCCAAACAACAGAGGGCACAAGTATTTTTCCCTCCTAACCTTGTGTCCCCAGACTAACAGATTTCAGATTAACTTGTTTACAAGTTTTCAGACATACAGAGTTCAGGTCAACTAGTTCACAGATCAGAAAATCAAGTTAACAGGTTTTCAGACTAACGGATCAGATGTACAGTTCTTAACAGACTTACAGATTGTCTAACTTTGTATTGGGCCCACCGACTTACGAAACGGGTTTGTTAAATTCATCAATCCGGTTGGTTTAACCCTATTCACCCAAAACGTTTTAGACATCATATTTATCCCAGATTTGCGTTAATTAAATATTAATGCACAGACCTCTCACATTAGGTCGGTAGCTTGTGGCCGCTGGATATGCCGGGCGGTTCCGGGCAGACTTCTGCCATAAGCCAGAACTAACCTCGTGTCTAAGCATATTTTAGTTATGCCTACGACCTCTCACATTAGACTGACAGTTTTCGGTTGCTGGTTAAGCCGGTTGGTTCCGGGCAGACTTCCACCGCAAACAGAGTCTAACCTCGTGTCATAGCCAATTCATTCCAATACAGATTTTACAGATATCAGACTAATTCTGTTTATTTAACAGATTAAACTTCTTCACAGGATACAACAGATTAATCAAATTTCCATATTTTACTAAATCTTAGGTCGAGCCTATGGATTTCCATACCCAGATTACCATTATCTAGTTTTCAACAGATCAGACAATTCAACAGATAGCAGATCTAGCAGTTTAAGCGATTCAACAGATTTAGCAGATAACAGATTTAGCAGTTTAGGCAATTCAACAGATTTAGCAGATAACGGATTAGGCAATTTAACGGATTTAGCAGATTATATATATCTAAAACTCTATTAACATATCTTGCCGAATCATAAATTTAGCCTAAACTTACATGCCCAAATCAAGGTCATAATTCATAATACAATATATGCCCCAAATTTTAGTCTTAATATTCCCATTTACAGTTCATGTCAAAACTAGATTTAATATTCTAGTTCACCATTTATGTCCAAGACTAATATACATGTTAATCATTCACTATTATAGCCATTCAGACTATGCCAACATATTTATTGGGCCAAATTAACTTAATTAAGCTACGCCCAATCCCCGTATAACATGTTCCCACAAGTTCTCTAAGTACTCATGAAATGGCACTAACAAAATGAGTAGGGGATAAGCATAGGAATTGATATAAAAGAATAGGCATGCAATAATGAACCAAATACAATAATAATGGCTCCAATAGTCTCGATGTACATAACAGTGAATGGGAATAAACTAGCCAAGTTACACACTAATTATGAGATCCAACATAATTAAGGGAATAGGAATAAGTAACTAACTACACTAGTTATAGGCAACTAACCACAATAGTCATGGGCGACTAATCACAATAGTCTCTTATTCAATGTCATAGGCAATAGTCTCATAGTCATGAGTCATAGTCATAGGCAATAGTCTCATTGGCATGAATCATAGTCATAGGCAAAAGTCTCATAGGCATGAATCATAGTCATAGGCAATAGTCTCATAGGCATGAATCATAGTCATAGGCAATAGTCTCATAGGCAACAATTTCATGTCCAATTATGCATTATTCATTATTTGTCCCAAAATTTAGCGTTCGTGCATTAATCTCTTATGAGATTCGGCGCAAGCTCGTAGTAGCCTGGCTATAGAACAAAAAGAAGAAAGAGGTACAGAATAGTCACAGAAAAGCAGATCTGACAGATAAGAATATACATAACCTCAGATTCAGATTTATAACCACGTCAAGATCATAATTAAAGTTCATATCTGAAAATAACTTTACTCACAATTAAAAAGGAAAGTCTTGATTTCTGGTATCTGAGTTCTAACACTAAATAGCGTTCCTTTGGCGAAGACTATCGATTAGATTAGAAAATATTTGTTCCCTTTTAACTTTATTCAGATTGGAAGAAGATCCTAGTTTTGATTCCAGCAAAGTAACGACGCCATTATTTTATTTAATAAGAACGGAGGTAGAGTATAGGAATGAAATTGTGCAGCATAAGGTTAGAGAAGAATGGTGTAAAGAGAATGGGGCTAGGGGGCTGTTTATATAGGATTAGGCGGACGAATCTAGACTGAAAATGAGACCAGAAACATCAGAATGAATCAGGTTCAAAAACTGGGTTTCGGGAGCAGGTCAACCCCCAGGTCGACACTATGGTCAACCTGGCCCCGGGGAGGTCGACACTATGGTCGACCCCCAGGTCGAACTGGTCCATGGGCGGGAATTTTCCCGCCCAGCCTGTTCTGGGATTTTGAATTCGAATTTGAATTCGAATTTTCGAGCTGTTTTCGATTCTGAAAATCTCTGAAACTTCGGAGGGTCGTATCTTCCTTATACGGACTCCGTTTCTCGAAAACTCGGACTCGTTTCCAAGCAGAATTTCAGACAAACGCAATGGCGGAACCCTTTTCCCTTGATTCTTATTTTAAAAATTAATTATTCTTTGATTTGTTTACTTATACGTTCATAGAAAATACGGGGTGTTACATTCTCCCCTCCTTAAAGGATTTCGTCCCCGAAATCTTCAAGTTAAGAAGAATGTGTCCTACCATCCAGTCTTCCATCTACTCAACCATCATCCACAAGCATCCATTTTCCATAGAAAACTTCTAATGTTGTATGAACATATGCAAAAGTGTGTGTATATGTTCCTTATCTAATGCAAAGATCAGGCGGTCCACTGATTCAGTTGACCTCCTTAATGCGAACTATGTCAGTGTCATGAGTCCAACATGTATGCAATTTTCCTATTTGATACATATCATTCTTATATGAGTGACAACCATTCATTCATATGCAACATCCATGTGATGAGTCAATCGTTTTGCATCCACAAAAATTGAAAATGCTCACACATCCATATGCAGTATGAGAGTGTTTTCGAGCCGATCTAGTGCCTAGTGTGTGAATATGCATCCACTAGCAACCACTTGCATCCACTTGCAACCATCAAACATAACATGTCTCAAACACATGTTTACACCCATTAGTTTCTACCTAAAGTTCGAAGATTCGATCGGTAGGATACATACGAATGATGGAAGCGAGTACAGATGAAACAAAAACTTGGTTCCCATTAGACATTGGTTGAGAGAATAATTCCCCTAAGTATCAACCCCGCAGACTGATATCACAATCAGATTGACACCCAGAGGATTACCCTCTTTAGACAATGTCAAAACTGGAAATCTTAACCTTATCAGAAATATTCAGATATTTACAGATTACTGGTACAGATCAGATTACCGAATGATTCTTAGGAAACTAAGCATGATAAAAACCCAGAATGTATGCGTCATAGTCAACTTAACGCTCAATACAGATACCCAACTTACCACACTTAGATGAGTCATAACCCTTATGGGTCTGAGTCTACAGCAGAATCAGAAACAATACTAGTATTCAAGTGCAGAGTATCGATTACAGAATCAAAATGCCAGAATCAGAAAAGAGTTTTAACTCAAAAATCAGATAAAGAAATTAAACCTCCTACAGAAAGTTTTCCTATTTCTATCCTATCCACTAGCCTCGAGAGTGTTTGTCTGCCCTCCAGAAGTTGGTTCTGGCCTCTGCCCTTGCCCTCGTTTCTTCGGGCATTCCCTAGTGAAGTATCCCATCTCACCATAGTTGAAGCAAGTGCCCTTTCTTTTTCTGCAATCCTTGTTCAGATGAGTCGAGCTTCCACAAGTAAAGCACTTTTTCTCCTTCTTATCTTCAGACTTCTCATCCTTCTTTTGTGTTTCCTTTTTGGGCCATGCTTTCTTGTTCTGTGGTTCTTCCTTCTTTGCCTCTTTCTTGCCCTTGTCTTCCTCGTGCCATAGTGCCATGTCCACCAATCTCTCGTAAGTCGCTCCCATGGGTACATGGGTCATGGCTAGGCTGTGCAGTGGCTCGTTCAATCCTTTAACAAAGCGGAGAGCCTTTTTATGCTGAGTGTTGACTAAATCCAGTCCGAACCTAGCCAGTTGGTTGGACTGGTTGACGTATTCCTTGACCGTCATGCTCCCTTGCTTAAGAGATAAGAACTTCTTCACCTGCAGACTTCGCTCAGCTTGTGAGAGGAATTTCATTTCAAATCTCATCCTGGAATCCTCCCAAGTTTCCACCGGTCTCTCAGCATGGGTAACCTCCCACCAATAAGAAGCTTCATCTTTAAGCAACCACACAGCCAACCGTACCTTTTGCCTGTCGTCTACCTCGAAAATGACGAACAAATCTTCGGTCTCCTTCAGCCAGTTCCTTGCTGCCACGAAGGATTCAGTTCCATAGTAGTCTTTTCCACCCATAGCCTTGAAGTCTCTACACGTCTTTGTGAAAGCATTTCCACGAGGAGGAGGTGGTGGTATCGCTGCCACTGGGGGAGGAATATCTGCTGGGCCTATACCATTGGCCCTAGCCTCTAAGTACCTCCTGAACCAGCCAGGTATTGGCACACCCTCTGGAAGGTTAAGATTCCCAGACATGCTGAAACGAAAGAAAAAGGATTCAAAACGGAGAACTGAAAAGATAGATATATGGCTTTCGGGGATTATGTTTTTCAAAATAAACTTTATTTTTGAAAATACTTCCTTTTAAAACCTTTTTGAAAATAGTTTTCAAAAACTTTACCCAATCTGGTAACCTTCAACTCTGATACCAAGTGTAACACCCCACCTCCGTCAAGGTCACTCACAAAGGGAATGCCTTAACTTTGATGGAGCGTTTTAGTAGATAGAACAGAATATTACAAGAACATATATGTAAAGCAGTACTAGAAAATTTTACAACTTTATTACAGCGGAAAACAGAAATCAGTTTGGTTACATCCTTCCAAATCACTTTACCAAAACTCAAGTACATATATATATATATATATATATATATATATATATATATATATATATATATATATCAGCCCTTTTCAAAAGCCCTCAGAGTACAAAACTTTAAATTCATAATCCCCACAGAAGCTTCCATAAGGATTCAAGCCATACTTTAAGCACTTTAAGTACTTCAAGCAGAAGAAATCCGGATCAAGCTAAAGTATTCCCTCCTTGGAAACCTGGGGGGGAACAGAAAGAAAAGGAGCGAAAAACAAATGAGGTCAGACATAAAGTCTGGCGAGTCCAGTGATTTCCAGTATATGAACAGATAATAATAATCATGGCATGCAAATAAAACTGGATGCGAGATAACAGTAACAGGAGTAGCAGATATACTTAGGTTAAATAAAAGAAACAGAATGATATAAGCTATTACTTTTCACTTCTCTGCACTAATACTAGTATAAGAGGATTAGGTGTTACCCTAATGTCTAAACAGAAACAGAATAATGGGCCTTCACCACCCGAACAGAAGGTACAGGAACAGAAACAGAATAATCCTTACGGAAACAGAATGTTAGAATTAGGTGTACACTAGTAAATGGGCCTTTACCACCCCAACAGAAGGTACCACGCAGAAACAGACAGGTGTTACCACCCAACAGAAACAGACGGTACCCCCACAGAACAGACAGAACTAAGTGTATCCTAAATCCTACCCCACGCGATCGACTCCCTAATACATAAATACCCTATGC
Organism: Allium sativum; assembly: GCA_030737875.1. NCBI lineage: Eukaryota > Viridiplantae > Streptophyta > Magnoliopsida > Asparagales > Amaryllidaceae > Allium > Allium sativum. The sequence goes on along the minus strand of CM060910.1, from coordinate 192,121,429 downwards.
CAGCCCCACAAAAGGGTGTATCATTCCCTAAAGTGGCAACCTTTGAATGACAGAGACCTATTTACAGATGTCACGGCGTCTTACATCCTCAGAGGCAGACCAAAATCCATGCACGCACATGACCCGGTTGGAACGCACCATCAACACCCCTCGCCATTATCAGAATGAACCGCTTATATTTAGTTCAGTAAGCGTGCCCGGACCCTACCTACTGTTGGGTCATAGTATTGATACCAGAAAGGGTTACTGACTAATATGGGTCCCAAACAACAGATGACACAAGTATTTTTTTTCCTCCTAACCTTGTGTCCCCAGACTAACAGATTTCAGTTTAACATGTTTACAAGTTTTCAGACATACAGAGTTCAGGTCAACTAGTTCACAGATCAGAAAATCAAGTTAACAGTTTTTCAGACTAACGGATCATATGTACAGTTCTTAACAGACTTACAGATTGTCTAACTTTGTATTGGGCCCACCGACTTACGAAACGGGTTTGTTAAATTCATCAATTCGGTTGGTTTAACCTTTTTCACCCAAAACGTTTTAGACATCATATTTATCCCAGATTTGCATTAATTAAATATTAATGCACAGACCTCTCACATTAGGTCAGTAGCTTGTGGCCGCTGGATATGCCGGGCGGTTCCGGGCAGACTTCTGCCATAAGCCAGACCTAACCTCGTGTCTAAGCATATTTTAGTTATGCCTATGACCTCTCACATTAAACTGACAGTTTGCGGTCGCTGGTTAAGCCGATTGGTTCCGGGCAGACTTCTACTGCAAACAGAGTCTAACCTCGTGTCACAGCCAATTCATTCCAATACAGATTTTACAGATATCAGACTAATTCTGTTTATTTAACCGATTAAACTTCTTCACAGGATACAACAAATTAACCAAATTTCCATGTTTTACTAAATCTTAGGTCGAGCCTACGGATTTCCATACCCAGATTACCATTATCTAGTTTTCAACAGATCAGACAATTCAACAGATAGCAGATCTAGCAGTTTAAGCGATTCAACAGATTTCGCAGTTTAGGCAATTCAACAGATTTAGCAGATAACGGATTAGGCAATTTAACAGATTTAGCAGATAACAGATTTAGCAGATTATATATATCTAAAACTCTATTTACATATCTTGCCTAATCATAAATTTAGCCTAAACTAACATGCCCAAATCAAGGTCATAATTCATAATACAATATATGCCCTAAATTTTAGTCTTAATATTCCCATTTACAGTTCATGTCAAAACTAGATTTAATATTCTAGTTCACCATTTATGTCCAAGACTAATATACATGTTAATCATTCACTATTATAGCCAATTCAGACTATGCCAACATATTTATTGTGCCAAATTAACTTAATTAAGCTACGCCCAATCCCCGTATATCATGTTCCCATAAGTTCTCTAAGTACTCATGAAATGGCACTAACAAAAGGAGTAGGGGATAAGCACAGGAATTGATATAAAAGAATAGGCATGCAATAATGAACCAAATACAATAACAATTGCTCCAATAGGCTCGATGTACATAACAGTGAATGGGAATAAACTAGCCAAGTTACACACTAATTATGAGATCTAACATAATTAAGGGAATAGGCATAAGAAACTAACTACACTAGTTATAGGCAACTAACCACAATAGTCATGGGCGACTAATCACAATAGTCTCTTATTCAATGTCATAGGCAATAGTCTCATAGTCATGAGTCATAGTCATAGGCAATAGTCTCATATGCATGAATCATAGTCATAGGCAATAGTCTCATAGGCATGAATCATAGTCATAGGCAATAGTCTCATAGGCAACAGTTTCATGTCCAATTATGCATTATTCATTATTTGTCCCAAAATTTAGCGTTCGTGCATTAATCTCTTATGAGATTCGGCGCAGGTTCGTAGTAGCCTGGCTATATAACAGAAAGAGGTACAAAATAGTCACAGAAAAGCAGATCTGACAGATAAGAATATACATAACCTCAGATTCAGATTTATAACCACGTCAAGATCATAATTAAAGTTCATATCTGAAAATAACTGTACTCACAATCAAAAAGGAAAGTCTTACATTTCTGGTATTTGAGTTCTGACACTGAATAGCGTTCCTTTGGCGTAGACTATCGATTAGATTAGTAAATAGTTGTTCCCTTTTAACTTTATTCAGATTGGAAGAAGATCCTAGTTTTGATTCCAGCAGAGTAACGACGCCACTATTTTATTTAATAAGAACGGAGGCAGAGTATAGGAATGAAATTGTGCAGCATAAGGTTAGAGAAGAATGGTGTAAAGAGAATGGGGATAGGGGCTGTTTATATAGGATTAGGCCGACGAATCTAGACTGAAAACGAGACCAGAAACATCAGAACGAATCAGGTTCAAAAACTGGGTTTTGGGAGCAGGTCGACACTATGGTCGACCTAGCCCCTGGGAGGTCGACACTATGGTCGACCCCCAGGTCAGCCTGGTCCATGGGCGGGAATTTTCCCGCCCAGCCTTTTCTGGGATTTTGAATTCGAATTTTCGAGCTGTTTTCGATTCTGAAAATCTCTGAAACTTCGAAGGGTCATATCTTCCTCATACGGACTCCGTTTCTTGAAAACTCGGACTCGTTTCCAAGAAGAATTTCGAGACGAACGCAATGGCGTAACCCATTTCCCTTGATTCTTATTTTAAAAATTAATTAATCTCTGATTTGTTTACTTATACGTTCACAGAAAATACGGGGTGTTACAGTAAACTTGCATATATGTGAATCCAATCTCTACCTAAACTTGCATATAGTCACTTTATTTGATTCACATGTAAACTTGTGTACAATTCATATAGAAACTAGCATATAATCTACACCCAAACTTGCATATAAAATGATGTCAAAATGTGAATCAAGTTGAACATAGGTGATTTGGCATATGAAAAGGGATCCACAACAAAAATATCATTATGAACAACTAGCATATATTCACAAAATATCCCATTTTTCCAATGTTTCACTAACATAGCCATATAACCCAATTTATAACTCAACCCAATTAACTTATTAATTATCTTATTAAAGAAATTGAACTCACAACTCAAAGAAGGTCTTGAGTTCTGGAATCTGAGTTCTGAAATTGATTTAGCTCGCCTTTGAAGTAGACAAATTCGTTGTTGTTGTTATAAATTTGAGTTGATTAGCTTCACTTTCCCTCTAGTTGGTGGCGGCTACTCTAGGTTGCAAGGTGATAGCATGACAACCATGGTTCTAATTTTGATTTGGTTTTAGGGTTTGAGCCTACATGTGTTTATATAGAATTTAGGATTAATTTAGGCCATTCGATCAACCTAAAATCAATCAAGAACATCCAGTCAAGATAGAGTGACACCTTAGCCCTAATGACTCACCAATGAGTCACAAAATCGTCATACCTCAAATATGCCCGGGGGAGCAGGTCGACCTGTAGGGGGGAGGTCGACACTTGGGTCGACCTGGGTCCTGGGCGGGAATTTTCCCGCCCAGCCCGATTCTGACTTCTGATTTGAATTTTGATTCTGTTTCGAGCTGTTTGAATTTATTTGAATTTTCTGGAAACTTCCGACAACCATAACTTCTTCATACGAAGTCCAATTTACGCAAGCTCGGACTCTATCTCAACCAGAATTCCGAGACGAACACAATGGCATAACCCGTTTCCCTTGATTCTTACATTTAAAATTAAGTATTCTTTAATTCGTTAACTTTAATATTTAAATTTATGGGGTGTTACACTTGGTGTCAATACTAAAATATAAAAGCAGTTTAATTGGTTTCTGTACTGAAGAAAAGAAAGGATAGTTATAATGTCGATACCCAGAAAGCAGAATTAAAGCATGAAGGCGATACCGGCAACTATCAAGTTGAATAAAAGAGAGAAGCCAAGCATCGGAACCAAGTATAGGAATTGTTGGAAGTAATATCACATATATAGGAGTGGGAACATGAGGTCGAAACCAAATGGAGGCACAGGACCAACAAGAAAACAGGGGAGGAAACAAAGTGCTATCGATACCAACATGCTTGGTATCGATACCATTACCAATGGCAACACCAAAGTCAAAAAGATTGAAGTATTAAAGCAGTTCCTAGAAAACCCTAAAGCATGCCAACACTAAGAAGTTACTACCGAAGCTAGGGCTACCGAAACCGGAAGATGCCGAAAAGCAAACCGACCCAAAGCTAAAGACCACAAAGGGGGCCGATACTAGAGGCCTAAGGCGGAACCAATTTTCCCACTTTATTGCTACCCAAGGGGGGCCTAAATCTTCTATATATAAGACTCCAAAGGTCACCTTTTGGGGGAGTTTCACATTTTCACAATCTTGTATTCATTCCTAAGAGATAAAACCCTAATTTTGAAATTGAATTGGGGATTTCCACATAAAGATGTAATAATTTCATGATAAATGAAAGAGGGGAAATCAAGATCATACTTATTCTCGATTCGATAATTATGTTGTGTCCATGTTGATTTAACAGGGAGTTACACTAACCTCGTATGTGAAGGATTTAAGCACAAACATATCAGAAGGAGAATCATCGAGTGAAATCAATGATTCTTCCTTTATGATTTACACTTGCGCTTCAATCTTTTCGTAATATGTCCAACATATCACAACATTCAAATGACTATTATAGCCTTATGACACGATAATAGGCACAACCAAGGCCTTTCTTGGGATGGCTCGATGTGGAAGTATCACCTTTTGTCATTAAGAGCTATGATATGTCATCAAATATAGCCATTGAGATATTTTATCCTGTTTTCACTTAATACAATGTTTATTATTCTACCTTGGATCTAAGGGAGTACCTTTGTAACAAGGTTTTCTACGCCTATGAAAGGTGTCCTCTAGATTGATCATCCTTTAGTTGCCTTATATATACTTTGTCAATTCTAGAAACTAGATGTTGACGCTTTTTATTGTTAACATTTTCTATTATGGTTAGTTCCGAGAAACCCTTTTCCTGATTCTTTGACACTTTCGGGGGGATTCTCCTCTGATTTTTTCCTTTCCTCTTAATGTTGTCGCACGTATTAGAGTATGTTCCCTTTTGACATCCTTAGGTGAGTTTATTTTGCCCAAGCCTTTGTTTACGTTTGATGAGCACTTTAGAATATGACCAAATGTTCTTATCTGTTATAAATTCACCTGTAATGATTCTTAGCTCCTTCTCTGTTGCTTTTGATGCTTTGCCCTTGGATTACTCCCCTTGTTCTTTCTTGCAATGTCAACAGGTCTGAAGTTAATGTTGGTTAAGACCTGAATGGGCTTCCTAGTTTGAGGTTAATGCCCTTTCAGTTAAGACCAAAAAGTGATTCTTGGTCTGAAGAAAATATCCTTTTCCTTTCTTCATATATTTCAAAAGGATATTGTAGAAGGCTTAGTACAACTTCCTTCAGGGCATCGTTGGCTCTCACACATCTTCACCTTGACTTTTATTACTGATCTGCCTTGGTTATTTTAGGTGCGAACATTTTCTCTCCCCCTACTGAAGGAGTGTTCTTTACTTTTCATGTCATCTGTCTTGGATTTTTGTGCACATGTCAACATCCCACCATATTTTCTTTTAAGCACTTCTCTCTTAGTGGTTGGAATTTGGTCAATAGAAGTCGATTCATTTCTTTTGTCTTTTCTCCAGTGCACGTTTTCTTTAGTGCACGTCGTATATTTCTATTTCATTTTCATTTGCAAGCTTCTTTTCAAATTATGAATATTAATTGCTCCAACTGGCATGTATTCCTTCTTAATTTTCATGCCTTTTCTAACATTGCTATCCGTCCATTCATGTTTGATCCAACGGTCTAAGATCGAAGATGTTCCTTTATAAATTGCCTCATCTTCCTTCTTTATTGTTACCTCTCTATTTTATTAGTGAATGGAATAAATTCATTCGAGTGAGTTTATTTGCAAACTACCGAGGGTTGCCTTAATTTAGTCTTCTTTAGATATTTTCATTTACTTCCTTAAGTAAGAAAATTCCCCTTATCAATATTTCTGGATTCCTTCTCCTAGCATTGTCCTTTTATCAATTGAACATAGCAACACCAGTTTTAGAAATGGCAGTTGCATTTTTTGTGAGGATACATGATGTCTTGAGAGTTTCTACTTTTCACTTCGCTCTCCTGCTTAAAGCAGATTCTGGTAAAGAGTTCGTTCTATTTACGAGGCTCTTTGTTATATTTTTCCATTGTCACTGACATTCACTTTTTCCTACTTGGTGTCGTTGTTTCTTGTCATTCTAGGAAGGAACTGGTCTTTAGTGCGGTAGAATCTCTTTGGCTCCGGCTAAGGATCCTGTCACACTAGCTAACACCTTGGGGTTGTGCAATTAATGTCACTCTATTACCCCGTCATATCCTCGCTATATTGTGTAGCATATTTCTACCACTGTGCTATTTCCAAATAACCCCTAAAATAGCATTTTCACTTTAAACCTGCTATATTTCGATAATATATCCCATTATTTCAGCTATATTTCGCTACGTCCGCTATATCTTCTACAAAAAAAATGAATTTAGAAATGACATTTATACATTATAAAATTTATAAAAATATTTTTTAATATAATTTTTTAACAAATATTTTTCAGAATACAAAATACTATAATATTCTATTAAATATAATCAAGTTAAACAAAAGTTTACATTTATTTACATATATTTGCTTGTGCTTTTATTTAAAATTAAGAATGTACTAATTATAATTAAGCTGAATGTTAATTTTCCATTTATTTATCATTTATATATTTATAGAAGCATTAAATTATATGAATTCTATATGTTATTTTAGACTCATCCGTTATATCCCACTATGACTTTTTGCACCTCCGCCGCATTGGATCCGCTAAGCGCTTTAATTGCACAGCCTTGGGGAGAATGATGCCTTTTGGAGATGAAGCATCCATTTCCCACATAACACTTAGAGCTTGAGGAGCGATGATAGCAGCTTCTACCGAGTGAACGGACTTCCTCCAGTCAGAAGGTATGAAAACCTAATCTTTAACTCAGGTATTCATTTTTTAGTTATTTATGTTGTCCTACCAATTCCTTTCAGATTTATGTCTCTAACTTGGTTAGCTTATAGACCTACAGTAGTGTAGTTAGATTTTCTCAAAACTGTTGAACAATATCATAATTTTTTCTTCTGATTAATTCTAGGGAAAATGATGTAGGTTCTCCTTGTGAACTTTACACAAAAAGTGTTTCGTCAGATTTTTTATAGCTTTAAGCATTGTGGTTTGAAGTTTTTAATTTTCTTTTAAGGTGAAGGTAGGAATTGGACAGTGAGCATTTATTCGGTCGTTGTTCGAGAAATTCTCCATGCTTTATAGGAAAAGTAAATTCTGATTATATTTTTTATCGTGACTTATATAAGTCTTTGTAATGAGGTTAACGCTATGAAGCTAAATCCCTGCTATAGTCTGTAACACCCTTCAACCTCTAAACTATTTCTATTTAGCGCTGATGAACATTAGCCCTGCTTTAAGCCCCGCTATTTTCCATTGAACCCGCTAAATCAACACTTTTTAGCGCTTGCTTTGGCAATATTAATATATGAAGCTTGATTTGACTAGTTCTCTTTAAAACAAATCAATGAAGTTAGTGTAAAGAGATAATTTTAACACATAAGTGTCTAATGTATGGTAGAAATCTATTATAATCATTAATTCTAATGTGTGTCTCCTTGATATTCTTTGATTTTATTATATAAAATTAATAGATACTAGTTTCTTCTACACAAATGATGTGAGAATGATAATCAATTAATTTTAAAATAGTTATTTTTACATCTAATGCACCTTTTTTCACCTCCTCTATATCCTCGCAATTTCCCTGCTTTATCCCTGCAACATCCTTTTGCACCACCACTAATACAGAACCGCTAAGCGCTTTAACTGCACAAGGTTAACGAAATTCAGTGTGAAATTTTTGATGATATAATCAAGGATATTTTACTTTTAAGAAATTTCAATAGTTGAGGTCTTTTATTATGGATTTATTACTTTAAGGAAGGAGCTTTCGGAAAGGTTTTCATTGTTTGTTCCTTTGGGATTCTTACAAAAACTTCTTATGAATGCTGAACAGGCCTTTAACTTATCTTGGTCGTTAAATATATGTTAGAGAGCGAGTTAAAGAATTTTGACTTTCATGTCTGAAGTGGCTTGTGAAATGTATCTTTTTGGTTTAGTCGTAACTTTATGAAATATTCTGTCTCTTTGACCCAAAATATTTTCCCTATCATCAAATTCCTTTATCTTCATTAACGGTCTCATTGAAGAAAAACCTTTGACAATGCTTCCGCTCACCACTCCGAAGTTTAAAAGTCACATCTTTAGGGCAAAGCGATGACCTTAAAATTTATTTTTCGCATTTTAGATTTCATCTATTTCTCGGAACAATAGGAAGAAAAAAGGCTCTGGATTTCGATCTAAGTGTTGAAAAGACATATTTTTCTCGAAACGATTAAGATTTTAGTCAAAGCCGAACGTGAAAATAAAATGGGGGTTGTTGCTTTTACGAGGAATGCTAACGTCATTAACGAATTAAAGCTTATTTGAGAACCAAGGAATTATTTTCAATTTTTTTTAGTTTATAGGGGAGTGGTATTCTAAATTCAATCCCTCGATCTCCTATTGGTCCATCTCATCTTACAGTTAAATTTTGATACTTGGCACATGCTTTTTTGAAATTTTAAACAAAAAGTTTTATTGAAGAATATGTTGATATTGTAAAGTCTAAGTTGGAGAACTACCCTGAACGGTTTCGAAGGGTGATTATTCATCGTGTCTATAGCAGAGTAAGTTAAGAAACATAAGTGCAAAATTCTTTCTCACAGAAATGCGATGCTAGATGGTTATCAAGTCCCTTTTGGGAGTTAATAAGTATAGGAGAATTCCCTCCTATTTGTCGATTTTTATTTTCCAATTTGTTTCCAAAAAATTTAGTAAATTCTAAAGTATGTTTTAGGAATTTTACCTTCGTAACATTACCTCTATGATTTTCAAGGTAAGCTTGAAGTTATGATTATTTAGAAGACCTAAGAACTTAAGCTTTAGCTTATAATTTATTCATAGATAATGGAAATTGGTACCATTTACTTGAGCATTTATGTGTTGATATCCGATGTAACCTTTTCCGAAAGTGGAATTAGATTAAAACCCTTATTGGATATCATTGCGCCTTAATATTCATCAAAATCCTTGAAACAAAGCCTTCGGTGCCAATGGGAAAACCGATATCTTTCCAGTATCAAAGTCCCAAAAGAGGGATTATTTCTTGGATGGATCTTCTTCTTATTTTTGGTATTAGAAAGGTGAGGCCCCTTTCGACATCAAGTGTTTTAACCAGTATGTAATTGATGAGATAACGGAGGTTCCTAAATGTAACCTTGTACGGCTCTAAAACTAGAACCGAGGTTCACGTACGGACATAATAGAAGTCTAGAAGTTATTTTTGAAGAATATACAAATTCTTATATGGCTTTAAATAGATTAGGCACCGGATTCGGGCAATAAGGTGACTGAAGTCCATATATCACTTTTTAGAAATAGACGGAACCTTCTCGAATTATGAAACCAAGATTTTTTAATAATAATAAAAGTTCATAGATTATCTTCTAAAATAGATGGAGCCACTTTTGGCTTAAGAAACCCAGCTTCGGGTAATTAAGAAAGTAAAAGTCCAGATATTACTTTATTGAAATAAATGAAGCCTATTGCGACTTAGGAATCCCAAAATCAGGTAATAAGATTATATAAGTCCATAGATTACCTTTTGGAAAGAGGAAAAGCACATTTCGGCTTAGGAAACCCAGAAATGGGAAACAAAATAATATAAGTCCAAATAATACCTAAATCGATCACAATAGTCATAGAGATGGTATCGAAGAAGCGTGTCTGGTCGGAGGTGCGACCTCACTTAGCCATGGTATAGCACCTGTTTTAGTTATTTTAATTATGACCCAAAAGTCAAGGACAATCCATCATCGTTCTCTTTGTTCAAATCCAGTAAACACCTGTATACCATCCTACTTCATTCTGGAATCTCCACCACGTGCACCCTTTGATTATGGGAGTGTGTTTCGAGGTAGTGGTATTTGCTACTATGCGTTACCACCGATCCGGAAATGCAAATGGTAGAATCATACCCTATGTATTCCTCGGTGCCTTATCATATTATCCTGATCGATCCCCCTACGATTTTGATTTAACGTTGTCGTATCACGGTGCATCCCTATCCATCGATGTACTAGTGTTTTATATGCAATCTGTACGACAACGATATAAACGATGTAAGGGTAATAATGGTAATCTCGCTTACACTATTTTGATACATTTACTTTACTGAATAGACACTATTGTAATAGCGTTTTATACTATAATTATTTGTTCCTCGCATCCTTAAAGGATGTGAATCCTAAACATCCTTTAAGTATTGATGCATTCCATTTAAACATTTAACTTGAGTTGATTAACTTATATGAGAATGTTAGTCCTGACTCTAGTATTTTATTTTATTTTTCCTTAAAAAATGCTCAGGTCAGATCGAGTATTATAGCTTATAGATTTATCTATTAGAGCTCGAGATTTGCTAGACACCCAGCCATCCATCTATTACTATGCAGTCATTCCCGCTTCTACCAGTCATTCAAGTATTGTAAATCTACTACATTCAGTCTTCCGCTGTATATGTATTTATTCTATACTTTGATGTGTATAAATTAAAATTTTGTATTATTGTATAAATTTTATTTTCATTGTGAGATAATCTGTGTTCTGTGTTAGTGATTCTACGATGATTTATATTTTAACCTCATAAACAAAAACAATATGTTGCTTCGAACGGTTTAAGTTGGCTTAATTATCGACTTGAAGCGGTCGAAAGGATAGGTCGTTACAACTTTATGGAAAGAGACGAAGATCATTTCGGCTTAGGAAACCTAGATTCGGGTAATAAGATAATATAAGCCTAGAGATTACTTTCTAGAAAGAGATAAAGCCCATTTAGCTTAGGAAACCTAGATTCCTGCAATAAGATAATATAAGTCCATAGATTACTTTATGGAAAGAGATGAAGCCCATTTCTGCTCAGGAAACCCAGATTTGGGTAACAAGATAATATAAGTAGGAAGCATTTCTCGGCTTAAGAAGCCCAAATTTGGGTACTGAGATTCTTAGAAGTTCGGGGTACTCCTTCCTCGATTTTGATAGAGCCATCTTTGGCTTTTAAGGAAAATTTAGAATTTCTTCTTCAAGTTTGGTTACGAAAGCGCTTTCGGTTTAATTTTTTTCCATCTTAGGCATTTTCTAAATCAGAGGCTTTGGTATGCTTTCGTGCTCCTTCTGAGCTTTTGATCCCTTCTTTGGGATAGAATATAAACAAAGGCAGTGAATGCTTATGCCAAAGCAGAGGCATGGCTTGATCATGTAATGATCAAAGGCAGAGCGTGCTTCCTTTGGAGCCGAGTACATATCCTTAGGTTTACCCATCCCTCCTCTAGAGGGCGCCTTAGCCTGTCCCCCGTGCACAGTGAATAGCTTTGGCTCATCACCCTGGCTCTTAGCACGGATGATGGCTTACCCTCCTTCCTCAAGGAGGCACCAGGGAAATACCTTGGGCTTGGAGCTAGGCGCACAATGCACTAAGGTTGCCCCCTTTACCCTTTTGAATGAGGAAAGTCGGTTGGTGATGCGTTTCTGCTTTCCTGGTTGATATTAGTACAGATCTTCTCGGGGTCTAGCCGTGGTATCTTGCCATTTTTCGGCGAAGGCCTCATAATCCTTTAGTATTTCTTCCTCAAAAATTGAGTATTGCGAGAAAGTTTGTATACTTATTTTATCTGATGGAATAACCCGTTGCTTTGATTATTAAAAGATGAGGTTAATTTCCCTTGAGATGAGTTCATCTCTACTTTCACAGAGTCATATGCTTTTTCTCTCCGTTGGTTAATTATAATCAAGGCTTTTATTCACCACATTTGTTCATTGTTAAACCATAAATCCACATAAGATATTTCCATTTGGAATGGCTCAAAAGATCCTTATTCCGATTTGGTTGAGTTGGCATCCATGCTAAGGGACCATCATATCAGGTTCAACACCCTCTTTTACTTTGAAGGTAGACTTAACCTTTCTCTTAATTTTTCCTAATTATCCTTTTGACAATAAAAAGGAGCCGCAACCTCTTTCCCTTTACCGGACTGTGGAGGTGTCTGTATATACCTACTATGTTGATACTTTATCCTTCGGGGTTGTTTTCTTACTTCGTCCAGATTTCATTCTTCTCATAACCCTTTTCTTTCGGTCCGTATAAAGCATTGTTCAAGGCTTCCGCGATCCTTTGTGATCCATTAAGAATTATTCTCCTCTTATTTCGCATTGGTTTCTTTCTTCTTAAAGATAAATTTTAGTAATACTTAAAGGAGGAAATAAGAACGGTGGTTCAACCCTCCTTCTACCGCTAAAAATGTGAGCTAAGTTTATGGTTAACACCCCAAAAAAGAGATTTGGCTGTAGAATTCCCAATCTATGAAAAAAACAAACTTTGATCTGAGAGCCGCTAATGTTTCAAGATACCTATCGAAATACCTCCATAGAATACCGAAAGTAAATTTTCTAAAGAGAATAAAACAACCGTGAGTTTCCCTTTGATTTATAAATAAAGGATTCATCCTTTCGTAACGTGTTCCCTTAGAATTTTACAAGTGCTCGGAAGCAATTTCCTTTGTTTTTGTCAGGATAAAGTTTAGTTTATGATTCCATTCTGTAGATCTCTTTTTGATGATGGTTATGACTTCAACATATTTGGATTAAACTCTTTGAGAGTTCAGAGAGCATGAAAATGGCTCTGTAGAGAACAGGTCTTCTAAATTGATCATTAAGCGATAGATTTTCCTTAGTTTCTCAGATACTTATTTGGGCGACTGGAATATTATCATAATCGTAGACGAGCATATAAATATAGTTGGTCGTCAGATAAGAAATCCAAACATAGATTTGGGTTAAATATGATAATAAACTGGGGATGGTTACTATACCTATAGTCCAAGGGTTCTAATGGTAGTCACGAATAAGGGAATGAAAAATATTCAAATTACCCATATAATCCACACATTAAACGTGCATTGTTAGTGAATAATAATAATAATATGCTAAATGGACAAGATTTCTCATGATTACTTTAATTGCCTCGCTTTCCTTCTTTATTGAACATATTTGATACTACAAAATCTTTTACTCAAATTGATTTACAAATTAGGGTTTCATCCTGCAATTTGTGAGTATAAATTTTGGGAATTAACTGAATCTCCCTATCTTGGTTTCCTAGATTCCTATTTACATGTGCAGATTGGCTTCCCTTCGGCATCGGGGATCTCGTCTAGTTCCTGCTTCAAAGGTACCCTTTAGGGTCATACGAAGGTGTTCCTGACATCGGCTTTCCTACTTCATCAACACCTTCAGGATATGCCCCTTCGATTACGGTTTGAATGATTGAGAGAGGTGAAAGTATTTACAGGCCCCCGGCTTATAGTAGCAGCTATCTCGAATCAACAATTTTCTATTATGGTTAAGTCCAAGAGCTCTTTTCATAATCTTTGGCTCTTTTAGGGGCTTCTCCTCTGCTCTTTCCTTTCCTATTGATGTTATTGTGTATTTTAGAGTATATTCCCTTCTGACATCCTTGGGTGAGTTTGTTTTGCCTGAACCTTTATTTACAAAGATAAGCCTTCTGGAATATGACCAAAGGTTCTTATCTGTTAAAAATTCACCTGTTTATGATTGTTATATCCTTCTGCGTTTCTTATGATGTGTTTCCCTTGGCTTACTCACCTTGCTCTTTCTTGCAGTGTCAACAAGTCTAAAGTTAATGCCTTTTTGGTTAAGATCGAAATGGGCTTCCTGGTTTGAGGTTAATGACCTTTTAGTTAAGACCGAAACAGGATTCTTGGACTGAAGGAAATTCCCTTTTCCTTCCTACCTATATTTCAAAAGAATATTGTCAAAGGCCTAACACTACTTTCTTCGAGGCACCGTTGGATCTCGTACTCCTTTACCTTGACTTTTTTTCTTGATCTACCTTGGTTATTTTTTGTGCTAATATTCCCGATAAATTAAAAATCAGAAATAGATTGAAGAGAATACCGATTCATGAATTTAGGAGGTGGTTTCTTGATTCCAGGCGAAGTATTTCATGAGATATTGATTTTTGAAGAACAAAGGAAGCAGAGACCAAGGAAAATAAAGAGCAGATGATGGAATGGTAGATTACCGAATTGTCGGTCAATCAGAATTAGGATCAGTGGGTGATTTAAGGGGTATTTATAATCTCAAAGGCCCAGTTGTCAAAAATTGTGTATCTAAAACACAAAAACGTTTTAAGAGCGCACGAATTAACGTTACATCCATTAGATACGAAACCTAATGGCGTGAGACAATTTTCTATGATGATTCCAAAAAAAAAAAATTGTCGTAATTCGATACTTTCCCCGATATGACAATTTTTGTGCGTATTTCGAGACTGTTTTTCCCTTGAAGCGTCAAATGTTAAAATATAATGATCTATATACTTTTTCTACATCTAGTGAACTAGCTAAACTCAATAGAAATACTTTCGTGTCCTGATTCGATCATTTATGAAAAATATCACTATGGAGCCGTCAAATAGTTAACGATTAATATTTAAATATTCAGTCATCAAAATGCGAGTTGTTACATTCTTTCTCTTAAAGGATTTCATCCCCTAAATCGTTAAGGACAAAACAACACAACCCCACACTCTCGCATAAGTGATGAACCAAGACAAATCGTCACTCAACGCTCTCATGTATAAGTGACGACCCTAGACCAATCGTCACTCATTGCTTTTAGAACAACTACTAAAAGCGATCATTACGAAGAAATAGACTCTGTATTTGGCATGAAGCTATAATTCTCATTCCCAAGTACAACCGCTATCAAAATTCGAGATCGATCTAATTAAGCCACAACACCAACATTGTTCATTTATTTCCAAATGAAAAAACAATAGGAGATATAAGTGATGACCCCTTAGTTGGGAGCTCGACTAAGAAACTCCTCTCCCAACTATGACTTAGCTTATGGAAAACTATGACAACATCATATCTTCGTGGTTTTATCTGAAAAGCTATAACTATCCAAATCTAGCTCAATCCAACAAAAAGGAACAAAAGCCCAAAGTGGCCTCTCATCTCCAGGGCATTAAATCACCAAAAATGTACCTAGAGAAAAACCTCAACTCAGAATAACCCTTATGGCCATGGAAACAAAGATATTCAAAGACAAGGCTATCCTGCATGCCATACAACCACAGAAGTATAAGAAATCATTTGAACATCAAACATTAAACAAATATAGGTAAACAATCATGAAAGCACAACCAATCGAATATACATGGAAAAACAATTGCAATCAACAAGATAACATCTAATCCTACCCTAGGATGTAGGATACTCTATCCTACTTAGGAAGACACTGAATATGGCATCTAATCCATATTTGACTCGATAAACCATGTTTTTTTGGCAAGGCACTCGATAAACCTTGTTGACACCTCATGGGAATAATAAGTCCAACATCTCTAGTCAACGAATCAAATATGACACAATTCCTTGGCAACCTATCGATGAAAACCATCAATATTTATCCTTACATCCCTCCATAATTATGAGTAATTTTATGCAGTGTTAATCAATTAATCTCCCTACAAATCGTCAACCACCCTCCTTCAATGATGTTGGGTACAACAACACCTCCCGTACGTAACCGACTACCATGGTTGAGTATGCATCACACCACTCTAAGCTTTAAGGTCATAACCAATGACTAGTACAAGCAATGTACACTAAAAGAAGATAGCCTGTAAACTAGAACATCCCCAACTCAAACATAATAACTGCACTGGGAGGCCGGGAGCCCTAACTGTTGCTACCAACGAAGGTTAAGATCACTCTAGAGAAGAGAAACACGGTGATGTGATGTCATTAAACAACTCTCTCCCCTTTTTCTAATAATTAGTGCCTCTAAGTCTCCAAAGCAAACATTATCACTACTAACTCCAAATCAAGAGTCAGGTACTCCCTCCCATGCAGTTTTGGTCCTCGACTACGGATGCGACAGCTTCCTTTTACTTTTGACCCCGCACTACTCAGGCCACACAAACAAAGAAATGTTATTGACCCCTCACTCTCACAATCAATGAGTATTTCGATACACTCGCCAACCAAAATTTAAAAATGCAACTCAAATGGGTCAACTCGAACTCCAAACCTCCTTAAACCTCGTAGGACTATTAAGGATATCCTAACTAAGGTAGCATGACCCAAGCAATTCGCTTCACCTATCCTGAAGCAAAACTCCAACAAACTAAACCATCAATTAGTGTCTTCTCCACCCCAATAACTCAACATCGCTTGTGCTTCATATTTTCTCTTCATCAATGGAAACAAGAATAAGCTATGTAGATAAGCATAACTACTTAACGCGATATCTTGGAATATGTTCTAAGAAACTAACTAAATGCGCCAACTTTCCTGCAACTTGAGTGACATAACAAGCCAATCAAAAAAAGTAGCACGTAACATGTTGTACACTCCATCCAATTATTTTCCATCAACTATATCTCCTAGGAAAGTCCAATACAATATACCCATACTCTGTGGGCTAATTTAACAAGCCACCAAGAAAGGCTTGCCTCCCACTCCATGGGTACCACATACCATAGAGGCATGACAATAGTTCATCATCTAAAACTACGTCGATTCGGAATTCAACTCAAATATGGTGGTTATCTGGCCACCTCATCCAATATGCCCAGATACTCTCAAACTACAATTTAAGATGGCGACTTGCTACTAGGAAACTCAACATCTCAGTAGTCGTTAAACCACAAACGACTCGCCTACTGAAGATCACGCTCTCAACCTACTATCACTAAATCAATGATGACTCACTATCGAAGGGATAAGTGTCTTGGCCTACTATCATCGCCAACAACCACCAACTTTCTATATCCTTCGGCAAGCTAACCTCTAAACCTCGGAACTCGACTAATTAAGTCTAAGGAAACCAACTTAACAACCAAGTAAACCTGACTCGGTGATCCTACGGTTTGACGAACCATGTATACTGACAAGTATGGACAACTCATGTCATACCACTCCCCCTCCTCAAAGCCCGAAATTAAGCACTATGGATGTTGCGGTCATCCATAGTATTAATTCCTAGTGACCAAACATGAGATACTACACACATACGGACCAACTAGGCCCTCGACATGCTAAGTCATAATCAAAGAAAGAAAACAAATTATCTCGAGTCTCAATCTCATTCCATCCATCTTATCACAATCTGGATGAAACCGTGAAAACTCAATGCTAAAATAAAACATGTATGGGTACTTCATTAGTGGAAAACATATCATAAGTGGTGATATCATTTCCTTTCTTTCTCAACAAGACAGCACTCGATGAAACGAGAATGGTAATCAATGCACATGCTCCCACCATTGATCCAAATCAACAGGATAACTCACAATTGGGTACAAGCTCGAACACCTGAGCTTTCTTGATCAACTCCTCCTAGACATTATCCTCCCACCGAATGAAATCAAGCACCTCCTGGGTGGATCCCTCACAACCCAGTCACAAACTCCCATCCAACCTTTCTATACAGAGTAATAACGAGGAAAGTAAACCGTACTTCGATAACATACTGAATTCGACCACGTACTTTTACACAATTATCGCCTTGCTCAAATCATGAACTCCTTATCCAGAACAAACTTCCAAGAAACCAAGACAAAATTTCTTTGAAGTGACCCACAAACTGATCTTGAGTGAATCGATATTAAGGAAATCAAAGCGATAAGATCTATGACCAATTAAAATTCAACCTTGGAGTTTTCTAGGATCAAAACCCCTAACTCACTTCACCATCCAACTCCAAGTCGTGGAAAAACTCCGTGCAAGAAAACAAAGCAATCTTGCATTACTACAGTCAATTTGCCTCTTAGCTACCTAAATATCCACATAGCTAGGCATAACCAACTCCTTGCACTTGAGTACCAAAACTAGTTGGAGAAAACATAACATCATAAATAGTGATTCAAATCACCGTTGGGAATATATCATGTGAATCGAGACCATTAGTCCTCGATCTTGTCCAATTCTTAACACGAAAGATGGAGCAACTAATAGTATTTCTCATTTGCTAAATCGTTTCAGAAAAGAGGTTAAGACGAATGGTCACCAATAGAGAAAACTATTCCAAAAGTACTCTTGTGCAAAACATCCCTTACTATATATATACTACCAATATATAGTTTTGAAAACCAAAATATATAAAATACGTACTCTCTCATATTTATTAAATCTCAATTTGATACTTCTTTGGTTAAACAATGAACCTAAGCTCTGATACCACTTGTAATGACCGTTATACACCACCAATGCTCATATATCCAAAATGTGGCACCAAATCGATGTGGTTGGTTGTTCAGGGAAATAAATTGGAAGAAATAAGGAAAGAGGAAAGGAAAAGAAGAAAATAGAAGAGAAAGAAACGTAAGACCGAAACACAGATACAATCGTACTTCTCACATGCATCTGATAAAATATACTAGAAATCATATGTATAAAACAGGCGAGCCAGTAAATGCTATATAATCAGAGTATACTAAAGACAAATATACTCATTGGTAAACTATCCTAAGATAAATAACCAAAACTATCATGGATCCATAGTATCATACAACAGAATAATCAATAATACAAATATAATATGAGAAGATGCCACCTCCTGCTAATCCACCTGTGCAGCTTTAGATGATATATATACCTGCTACCAAGCCTATCCATCAATGTGTTTGATGAGCACCCAAGGTAATAAGAAAGAACATAAAACCTTGAGTCAGGCAATAGTTTGGTCTTAGCGATAAATGAATCTCAAAAACTATCAAACTGGCAATATATATGGTGCAGTTGGTATGAAGAATCATACCTGACCTGCTTTTGCACCCACAAAGTTAGCACATATAATAAGATAATATAAGCTACTCAACCAATAACAACAGAAAATAGATACTACTCGGAATAGGATTCCCAATCACCCACTTCTCTTCAGTATCCTAAGGTGATAGCCTACTCAGGGAACTAAGAGATAGAACATGCAAAACAACCATAGCATCTATCAAACAATATCCTAGCTATCACCATCTAAACCTTGAATCTGTTAATATCAGTAAAACTGGCCAATGTCATACGTTAATGGCTGATGGAAAAGCCACGACCTAGGCAAACTAATGTACGCCCCCACAAACGTTGTCTTCCCAAGGTAACTAGATGATTTCCCAAGCGATCCGAGGTACACGTTTACTAGATCCTAATGGGTGTCCCCACGATACCCCTGCTATGTATCTGCTAGAATCCTCCGAACTATCAATGATTCTTGGCACTTCTAATCATATGAGCAATTCATAACTCCGTTTATATGTCGAACCCCACTCGAGTCAATCCATTATCCCAGAGCCTTGTTCCAGCCCGAACTTATGTGTAACACCCCGTATTTTCTATGAACATAAAGTAACAAAACAAAGTGTACTTAATTTTTAAAAGAAGAATTAAGGGAAATGGGTTGCGCCATTGCGTTCGGCTTGGAATTCTGCTTGAGATAGAGTCCGAGTTTGCGTAAATCGGACTTCGTATGAAGAAGTTATGGCACTTAGAAATTTCAGGAAGCCCGAATTCAAATTTTAAAAGTTTGAAATTCAAAACACACACCTGGGCTAGGCGGGAAATTTCCCGCCCAGGACCCAGGTCGACCAGGGGTTGACCTGGGTCACATAGGTCGACCAAGGGGTCGACCTCCCCCCATTTCCAGATCCGTGGACAGGTTCGTTTTTCTGCATTTGGACACCCGTTCTGACCAGATTCGTTGATCCTTATGATATATAAACACCCCTAAGGCTACAGTTTTCTCTACACATCTTCATTACGCCTATACTCTACCCTAATTCATATTAAAATAAATCAATGGTGTCACTACTCTGCTGAAACCTAAGCTAGAGCTAGTGCTCCTTCTTCTTCCAATCTGAATAGGATTAAAAGAGAACAACTACAACCCTTTTTCTTTTAGAATCCAACCAAGGTGAGCACAGTTATTTTCAAATATGAAATTTATTTATGATCTTGACATGGTTATAAACCTGAATTTGGTATTATGCATATTCTTATTTATCAGATCTATTTTTCTGTGTAGATCTATCTTATTAATGTTATAGTAACTATTCTGTATCTCTTCCTTCCTTCTGTTCTATAGTCAGGCTACCACGAGCCTGAGCCAAATCTCGTAAGAGATTGATGCACAAACGCTAAATTTGGGGAAAATAGTGAATGATGCATAATTGGACATGATTGATTTGTGACTGATTTGAGAAAAGAACATATGTTGTAATTTATGATCTAGATCCAGGCATACTATATATAATAGTCTATGATTTGGAAGAAGGAGAATTATTGTGTATATGACTTAGGCGTAAAGATCTATACTATAATAGGATAACTATTAAATGTGAATATGCCTAAATGTGGATTTTTGGATATTTGGCATAAGCTGAAATCAAAGGCTATAATTAGGCATAATTCGTATTGTATATCATGATTTGGGGTTTTTGGAGAATACTTTGTACTATGTAAATTTAACTAAAATTTGGGGCATATGTTATATTATGAATTATGACCATAATTTGGGCATGTAAAATTAGGCTTAATTTTATGATTAAATCTGTTAAATTGCCTAATCTGCTGAAACTGTTGAAACTGAATACGGCAAATTTGGGGTATGTAAATCTGTAGGCTCGATCTAAAATTGAGCAAAACGAGTTAATAGAACTTTGAATAATCTGCTGTAACTTGCAAAGAAGTTAAATTTGTTGAATTGGCATAATTAGTCTAATATTGGCATAATCTATAAATGAATACTATAGCTAAAAATAAGAATGCTGAGACACGAGGTTAGACTCTGTTTGCGGTAGAAGCTTGCCCGGACCCAACCAGCTTAACCCGCAACCGCAAACTATCAGTCTAATGTGAGAGATCGAAGGCATAGCTAAAAGATGCTTAGACACGAGGTTAGGTCTGGCTTGTGGCAGAAGTCTGCCCGGAACCGCCCGGCACATCCAGTGGCCACAA
Organism: Allium sativum; assembly: GCA_030737875.1. Taxonomy (NCBI): domain Eukaryota; kingdom Viridiplantae; phylum Streptophyta; class Magnoliopsida; order Asparagales; family Amaryllidaceae; genus Allium; species Allium sativum. Next base: position 192,100,189 of record CM060910.1, on the reverse strand, counting down.
GCTACCGACCTAATGTGAGAGGTCTGTGCATTAGTAATTAATTAATGCTAATCTAGGATAAATATGATGCCTAAAACGTGTTGGGTGGATAAGGTTTAATCAACTGGGCGGATGAATCTAATAAACCCGTTTCGTAAATCTATAGGCCCAATACAAGGTTAGGTAAAACAATCTTGGTCTATATCATTATGTTTCTTCTATTTAACTTAAGCATACCTGTTACTCTTGTTGTTGCAATCTCTCATCCAGTTTTATTTACATGTCATGATACTACTATCTATTTATATGCTGAAAGTTACTAGACTCGACAGACTTTATGTCTAACCTCGTTTGTTTTCGCCTCTTTTTCTTTCTGTTTCCCTCACCCCAGATGCTCAGGGTGGAAACATAGGAGTTTGATTCATATCCTCTCTGCTTGAAGTGCTTGAAGTATTGCTTGGCTTTGACTCTACCTTCTTATGGCAGTTTATGTTGGGGATTATGGTTTTAAAATTATGCATTCTGAAGGATTTTGGTATAAGACTGATACTTGTGTACTTGGGTTTTGGTATTATGATTTTGAAGGATGTAACCAAACTTATTTCTGTTTCTGCTGTAAATAAGTTATAAAATTTTCAAGTACTACTTTACGTATCTGTCTTGTAATATTCTGTTCTGTTTACTTATAATGCTTCATGGAAGTTAATGCATTCCCTTTGTGAGTGACATTAACGAACATGGGGTGTTACACTTGGTATCAGAGCTAAAGGTTACCAGATTTGATAAAAAGTTTTTGAAAACTATTTTCAAAAAGATATAAAAAAAGAAGTATTTTCAAAAGTAAAGTTTATTTTGAAAAACATAATCCCCAAAAGCCATATATTTGTCTTTCGATTCCCCGTTTTGAATCTCTTCCTTTTTCTTTTCAGCATGTCTGGGGTACCCGAGATACCCGAGGGCATACCGATACCAACCTGGTTTAGAAGGTATCTTGTAATAACCCGGAAAATCTGAGCCAGTTTAAAAATTTTATTTTGGCAATTTTAGCAAATTTTGAATATTTAAAATGAATTATTTTAAATAATATCGACAAGAAATTTATTTTGAATATAATTCGAACGTATATATCTATATACATCGTCGTTAGAATATAAATAATTATTTATAATTATAAAAGAAATTGAAAATGGCGCTGTAGTTCGATAATTCGATTACAAATTTCAATTGAACATACCGAGTGAAAAATAAACCGGATTTTAACAAAACCAAAAATAATGGAATCTAATTGAAAATATCTTTCCAACGAATCGGAAAAATCGAAATTTCATAGCGGGAATCAAAAGTTATGCCCAGTTGAAAATTCAGAATAGTCGCTATGTAAATTATACATGTCCCAAAAAGTCAAATTTTGCATATGGATGAATTTGGACTCGAAACCACTTCCATTGAGTTCAAAATGCCATTTAGAACTCCGAAAAGTATAAGCTTCGATATATTCCGATATCCGGAATAGTGGCTATGGGCTGGAGTTGTTCGGTTAACAAAACATAGCCCTTAAAAAGTGAAATTTTGCATACGAGCTCAGAGTTCGACGAGATAAATTTTTATGGATTCATAATGACAAATCATTGTTGAGTTCCAAATGGTGCGTCGAACGGAGTTAGTATGTGGCCGTGCGAGCTGAAACAGTTCAGGGTAAAGCGAGCAGTCATTTTACAAAGGAACATTATTGATACAACCTTAGAATTCGATTTCGTTTTTTTTATGGATTCGTATCGTCTAATAATGGTTAAATCCAAGAGGGCTTGATTTTTTGAGTTAGCATGTGAGCGTGCGAGAAGAAAAGGTGCGCCAAAATCGCATTTTTAGAGCTTATCTGAGCATTTTTGTGATTTTTTTGAATGGTCAAACGAACTCGGAATTCGACGAAACTTGTTTCGTTGGACTCGTCTTCACGTCTACTATCTCGTGTCCGAAATCCCGGCCATCGGAGATCGCTAGCGTTCAGGCGATACGCGAGAAACTAGCATATAATCACTATTCCTCCTTTTCTATTTCATAAATTCACTTTTCCTCCTTCCTCCACAAAAACTCAAAAATGGCCTCCTCCTCCTAGGTGTCGCTGCCCCTCCTCCCACCGCCACCGCCGTACCACCTCCTCCCCTCCTCCTCCTCCTTCTCTCTCCTCTTCTCATGAACCCTAGGCCTTCAACACCAACCACCACCACTCCGGGCCCCACCACCACCGCCACCACCCACCAGCGGACTCCCCCGCCTCAATCAGGTCCGGCGCCCCCCCCTCAGGCCATCCCTCCGGCTGTGGGCCCCCCGGTCACCAAAAACCCATTTTACACTAATCGCCCGTTTTGCAAATAACACCCTGTCCTTATTTCGCAAATAACTCCCAAACTGTGCACTTTTGGCCAAAGTCTCTCTAGACCAAAGTTGTAGAGCACGAAATTCTCTTCGATTTGGCTATATGAAAGTCATGTTTTGGAGTTCGGAGCTGCTCGGAAAACGCGTTCGAATTATGCTGTTTAAAAGCGGTAAAATTCGTGTACTTTCGCGAATTCTGGCGAATTGGAGCATTTTCGGCAAAAAGACCCTTAGGCGAAAGTTGTCCGGAATGGCGCGTTTGCAAAGTCTAGGACCCGAACAGCGAATCTAGGCATTAAAAAAAAGTGAGTTTTCTCCATTTTAAAGCTTCTACAGTTTTTGACATATGAAGTAAATAAAAATATGATCTTTATATTATAGAGAGGATAAAAATCCGATTTTTAACTTATAAAGATATAAAGATAAGATTTTTATATAATGTAGATAATAAAAATGTGATTTTTATACATGTAGTGGCTATGGGCAACGAAAGTGACAAAAGGCGAGAACGACAAGATTTTCTACATAAGAAGAGTCGAGATGATTGGATTAGCTATCGGTGAGAACTTCTCACTCAAAATTTTCTTTTTCTAGTTATATATATATATATACTAGGATGCAGACGGTGTTTAGTAGCACCGACATCACTGTCCATAGACCATGGACTTGTTTGTTTGGTTGTGTAGTTGGTTAGATTATTTGATTTGAACTTGATTGTTTGGTGAAATGGAATGATTTGATTGATATGTGTGTGGCGTGGGCCATCACTAGACCGGGGATAAGGCTAGGCCTGGTCCCGTTTCTAGTATCGTGCCGTTATGCCGCCGAAATTTTCTAAAATAAGTTAGAAAAATAAAGATATCATTTTATTTGATAAATGAACCGAATAGAATATTCATAGGTTGGATAAAATAGTTTGGTCGTTAAAAATATAAATTTTAACGTGAATTTGAATAAATCAATATTCATTTACAAACCGGACGGTTTGTTTATGTACACCTATTTGAAGGACATTGACTGGGACGATAAAATTTACACATCGCCCAACTGCACAAATAGAAAGAATCTGTGTTTGTTGATTTGAAACCCCAATCGGGTATTGGGATAAAATATGGCATACACTAATCCCAATAATTAGTTGTATGTCGATCGATGGATCGACAGGCTGTTATAAGCATGAGATATCTATATTTGATGCTTATACAGTGTAGTGCACTTTGTATGATGGTTGATTATTTATCGTTGCTATTATATACATGTGTTGTATGGAATCCATATAATTAACTTTATATGGTAATTGATTGGGCCTCATTCCAATTTAGAAAATAAAGAATATTATAAAATAAAGGTTCATGTGTTGACAGTACTCATCCGTTGAGATTAGTCATGTGTTGAACGAAATATTTTAACAATAAAATTATCATCTTTATCATATATAAAATTAGAAACTAATTGGAAAATAGATTAGATGAGTGGTCTCCTGGATACTGATCCGATGTTGGTTTCGGCCTTCGGGGTTAATATTCAGGGAATTGTTCTCTTACTAATTTACAGTTGGAGTCTGATTTGAAATCAAACGATAGATACCATAATTTTTATAAAATATATTAAATAACAAAAATAGTCACACGTGGACAGTACTCATTCGTTGAGATTAGTCGTGTGTTGACAAAAATATAGATTCACATATTGAATAGAATAAATATTCATTTGTTGAATAGAATAACGGGATTATTGAAAGATATAAAGCCGTGTTGATTAGAGATGCGCTATTTTGACGCGAACGATATTTATATCGACTATATTCGTTTTTGAATTGAATATAAAACGAATTCGAATTGAATTGAATATAAAACAAATTCGAATTGAATTGAATATAAAAGGAATTCGAATTGAATTGAATATAAAACGAATTGAATTTGATTTGAATAGAAAACGAATTGAATTTGATTTGAATAGAAAACGAATTGAATTTGATTTGAATAGAAAACGAATTGAATTCAAATTGAATTGAAAACGAATTGTAATAGAAGTAAAATCAATTTGAAATGAATTCAAATTGAATTGAAATTTGAATTGAATTCAAATGAATTTTAAAACGAATTTATAAGGAAAAATTCAATTTTGATTTGAATTGGAAATAGAAGTTGAAATGTTTTTGAAACGAATTTAAAATTATTTATAAAGTTTGTTTTAAATAGAAATCGACGAAATATATATTATATATATTATATATAATATATAATGGCCGGAATAGAACGCGCCGCGCCGCGGCAGTTCGCGAATTTCAACCATTTATTTCGAACGGACATCACGGGAGATCCGACCGTCGGATTCTCCTAAAACTGGAACCGTTGGGTTCGTATCGAAAAGAGCTTTCTAACGAATAATAGAAATTTGAAATCTAACGGTTGGATTTGGAGATACGTCCAAATCAAATTTGGAAAAGGTCGGGGTAAGTGCAGTTCGGTGGCCATTGTTGGAAATCGGCTGTAAGGGCCTTGATGAAATTATTAAAAATAGTAATAATTTGCGTAAAATCATAAGAAATGATTTGGGAAAAATTAGGATGAAAAACTCCATATTTGAAAAGACAAAAATAGATTTTTATCGAAATAAATAAATTGAATTTGAAATGGGTTTTAAATAAATTGGATTTGAAATGGGTTTTAAATAGAATTGATTTGTGGGTTTATCGTGAAGGGTGTTTTAAATGACACTTGTTCTTTAACCCGATAAATAAATAGAATGTGATTTGGGTTTGTCGTGAACTGTGTTTTAAATGACATTAGTTCTTTAACCCAGAAAAAGGAGTTTTAATGAATCTGCAATTAGATTGAAATGTAAATTGATAATTTAAATTATCAAATTAGGAAAATGAGCGAGAATGGAGTATCACCAGTTTTGCTCCAAAGCGATAGTTAAATCTTTAATTAGATTTGAACGTGAAATGGTAATTAATTTTACCGATAACACCGTGGTGTTAGATATGGAGTACTACCAGTTTTCCTTCATGGGATGAATAGGTTGGGATTGGGAAATAAAATAAATAATTACTTCGGTGTGGTGAGCTAATCTCGACTAGTTTGAAAAACCATAATTTGGTTTGAAATGACATCCAAAGGAAAATTAAAGGATAAATTTTAAAGAATTTATCTTGGATAAAATTAATGGGAACCTTTCCCTAAGAATATGAAATTAGAAACTAGCTGTAGGTTAGTTAAGAAGAATGGTTTCCTGGGTATTGATCCGATGTTGGTTTCGGCCTTCGGGGTTAATATTTGGGAAATTGTTCTCTTGCTAATTTGCGGTTAGTGGCTGCTGAATTGGAATGAGGCGTATGTTGTGTTTGTGTAACATTTGTTTTCAATATACGCGGGTTGTTCGGAAAGGCCGGGTTTATACCCATTTTGAATAACCGATTCGACGATATGTCGAAGATGAAGACGGTGGTCGAAGACCGGAAGTCTTCACATCGTTTGGATAATTACTTATGATCCTGATTGGGATGTACACCCAAGAGGATGGAAATAGTTGGTGGTCGTCCAGACGTACTTGGAGATCGATGGATATGCGAGGAAAGTGCCTTCGGTTTCGTTCAGACCTAGAACGAACTTGTAAATGGATTGTGTGTCTGACATTGGATTTTATTCTGTGTTGATTGATTTCTATTAAATATATATCTGTTTGGCGGCGGAGAATTTATTCTCTTGCTTAACGCCCTTCTCTGAGACGTACGAGCTTAGAGGTTATATATCGATAGATATCAATTGCATGGCATGAATTGCCTGTGTGGCACGCTGAGTTGCATGGATCAAGGCTTTTGTTGAAAAGCAAAGTCTTGTGGTTGATGATCAAAGCACGACCTACGTGGCAGCTTTGTGTATAGCGTGGATTCCCGAGCCTCACACCTCGGTATGAGTCAAAAACGGGATAAGGACTGCAGGGAGAGCACGACGTTTCTTTCTAGCTTTGGTGGTGTCAGTGACTTACCAGCCCTGACATTTATATACTTTTCACCTATGTGGTTGTTGGATGAGGCGCCTCGATTTTAGGTCTGTAAGGACCGGGAAACGTGTGTTCAGGAATTGCCAATCCTCAAACGTAAGAGAGGACCGGCCCTGAAGATCCAAGGGTTACCCAGAGTGTGTAGTCCTAAGGCATTTGCTAAAGTGTCTCGAAGCGGAGAGGAGCTTGCCTCTTGCCTCGACTCATGACGGAAATCCAATTTCCAATACGTGTATTTCGGTTTTATTTGTAGAGCCTATAATGGCGACATGATAGATGGTACCCATGCCGCCTAGGATTGATATTTATGATTGAAAATATTTTGACACTATACACTTATTATAGTATCAAATGATTTGTTTTAAACGTACCAAGCATGTTTGGCTATTATAAGGGAAAACCCTATCCTCCGGCTTGCGTTGCATTGTATGATGGGACCTGGGTCTTATAATAGCTTCATTTTTCGAAAAAGCATTGCGTTGTCTTTTCTATGCACTGGTATTCTTGGAAGGAAACCCGTTCCGTATTATACGGCGTGGTCCCTTGAATTACTTTCTTTTAAAGTAAAGTTTTAATAACTGTTTTAGTTCTCACACCAATCACATGACTGACCTGGAGTTTATTGTTTTAACCTAAACTCTGGGTGCCCTTATTTTCTACACGGGCAGCTAGTAGTTTTGGTTTTGTAGATTTATATTCACAGGATCCTGATTTACAACTGGAACGATGCTCGGAAAGCTCTGTATCCGTGCATTACTTCTAGTTGTGCTTTTGTATTATTTTCCGCTGCGATGTATTTAAATGTAATTTAAATCTCTGATATTTATCGAATGTATATTTATTCATACTCTGTATATTCTTGTATTCTGATGGAATTGTTGTAATAAGCAATGAAATGTTCTTCCGTCTGCGTTCATTTGTGTGTTGTTCTCAAAGTATCTGCTCTTTCCTTAACGGGGAAGTAACGGGTCACTACATTTGGTATCAGAGCTTTGGTTTATAGAGCTCGAGAACAAGACACATTAGAACCGAACGAAAGAATTCATCAGATATTGGATTAGTAATATCCGATTAGAATGACTCGTTAGAGATGGGATCAGTAGTATCCTAGAACGAGTGTGAAGAGTATATTTTTCAAATGAAAACAATTTTGTTTTGAAAATTTAAACCATTTTATACGTATTTGATTATTTTATTTGTATTGAATTTGGACAATCCAATATATAAAGATTTTGCATATACGCGTCATGAATGTATATTCGAAGTTTTAATATACTGGATAGATATAGAATCACATTCTAGACATCCGGGGATGATTCTGATGATGGTGCATCATCATCAGTATTCATATTCGAGTTTCGAAGGTGTGATTTCTATATATTTCCATTAGACTGGTGTGAGAACCAAAACTTATATGGATAGACTTATTTGTTGTGAATTGACATCAAAAACATGATTTTCTGTATATATATCAAAATTATGAATTTGAAACGTTAATCCACTAATTGATTGATGTTTGTGTTGTTTGTTCATTTGTTTGATAATCTTGAACCATTTAGCCTAATTGAATCAAATATTGAATTGTATTGAAAATTGGTAGCATTTGCTTGCATATACATGCACTTACATTGAACAGGTCATAGCAAGGAGGCTAGAGCAGAAAATTAAATTTGTTTGCCCGACAAATAGGTACATATTTACTATAATTTACTGTTTTGTTTAGGTGATGATGATTTTATGAGCCTATTGGCTAGCCGCTTGGCGTTTTCTTTTTCTTTTTGAGATCAGAAGGCCTGTATGGCTATTTCGAGATTTTCCCGTGCTCCCCGTACAAAGGAGGTTATGGCGAAATTTTTCGAAAATTCCGGGTGTTAGCCAAATTTTTGAAGAATTGGGAAATTCTCAGAAACTGAAAAGTTGGAGAATGGAAGCCAGATCGAACGTAGAGTTGATTAATCAAAGTACTTTCGACTTTGTTCCTTTTCGGGGAAGCAAAGTTTTAAGTGGGGGAGATTGTAATAACCCGTAAAATCTGAGCCAGTTTAAAAATTTTATTTTGGCAATTTTTGCGAATTTTGAATATTTAAAATGAATTATTTTAAATAATATCGACGAGAAATTTATTTTGAATATAATTCGAATGTATATATCTATATACATCATCGTTAGAATATAAATAATTATTTATAATTATAAAAGGAATTGAAAATGGCGTGGTAGTTCGATAATTCGATTTCAAATTTCAATTGAACATACCGAGTGCAAAATAAACCGGATTTTAACGAAACCAAAAATAATGGAATCTAATTGAAAATATCTTTCCAACGAATCTGAAAAATCGAAATTTCATAGCGGGAATCAAAAGTTATGCCCAGTTGAAAATTCAAAATAGTCGCTATGTAAATTATACATGTCCCAAAAAGTCAAATTTTGCATACGGATGAATTTGGACTCGAAACCACTTCCATTGAGTTCACAATGCCGTTTAGAACTCCGAAAAGTATAAGCTGCGATATATTCCGATATCCGGAATAGTGGCTATGGGCTGGAGTTGTTCGATTAACAAAACATAGCCCTTAAAAAGTGAAATTTTGCATACGAACTCAGAATTCGATGAGATAAATTTTTGTGGATTCATAATGACAAATCATTGTTGAGTTCCAAATGGCGCGTCGAACGGAGTTAGTATATGGCCGTGCGAGCTGAAACAGTTCAGGGTAAAGCGAGCAGTCATTTTACAAAGGAACATTATTAATACGACCTCAGAATTCGATTTCGTTTTTTTTTATGGATTCGTATCGTCCAATAATGGTTAAATCCAAGAGGGCTTGATTTTTTGAGTTAGCATGTGAGCGTGCAAGAAGACAAGGTGCGCCAAAATCGCATTTTTAGAGCTTATCTGAGCATTTTTGTGATTTTTTTTGAATGGTTAAACGAACTCGGAATGCGACGAAACTTGTTTCGTTGGACTCATCTTCACGTCTACTATCTCGTGTCCGAAATCCGCAGCCATCGGAGATCACTAGCGTTCAAGCGATACGAGAGAAACTAGCATATAATCACTTTTCCTCCTTTTCTATTTCATAAATTCATTTTTCCTCCTTCCTCCACAAAAACTCAAAAATGGCCTCCTCCTCCTAGGTGCCGCTGCCCCTCCTCCCACCGCCACCGCCGCACCACCTCGGGTCGTCGCACCCCCTCCTCCTCCTCCCCTCCTCCTCCTCTTCCTCCTCCTCCTTCTCTCTCCTCTTCTCATGAACCCTAGGCCTTCAACACCAACCACCACCACTCCAGGCCCCACCACCACCGCCACCACCCACCAGCGGACTCCCCTACCTCAATCAGGTCCGGCGCCCCCCCCCCCTCAGGCCATCCCTCCGGCCGTGGGCACCTCGGTCACCAAAAACTCATTTTACACTAATCGCCCGTTTTGCAAATAACACCCTGTCCTTATTTCGCAAATAACTCCCAAACGGTGCACTTTTGGCCAAAGTCTCTCTAGACCAAAGTTGTAGAGCACGAAATTCTCTTCGATTTGGCTATATGGAAGTCATGTTTTGGAGTTCGGAGCTGCTCGGAAAACGCATTCGAAGTCTATTGTTTAAAAGCGGTAAAATTCATGTACTTTCGCGAATTCTGGCGAATTGGAACATTTTCGGCAAAAAGACTCTTAGGAAAAAGTTGTCCGGAATGGCGCGTTTAAGCAAGGAAAAAGTTGGTGTGAAGATTGAAATTCGTTTGCAAAGTCTAGGACCCGAACAGCGAATCCGGACGTTAGAAAAAAAGTGAGTTTTCTCCATTTTAAAGCTTCTCCAGTTTTTGACATATGAAGTAAATAAAAATATGATATTTATATTATAGAGAGGATAAAAATCTGATTTTTAACTTATAAAAGATATAAAGATAAGATTTTTATATAATGTAGATAATAAAAATGTGATTTTTATACATGTAGTGGCTACGGGCAACGAAAGTGACGAAAGGCGAGAACGACAAGATTTTCTACATAAGAAGAGTCGAGATGATTGGATTAGCTATCGGTGAGAACTTCTCACTCAAAATTTTCTTTTTCTAGTTATATATATATATATATATATATATATATAAGGATGCAGACGGTGTTTAGTAGCACCCGACACCACTGTCCACAAACCATGGACTTGTTTGTTTGGTTGTGTAGTTGGTTAGATTATTTGATTTGAACTTGATTGTTTGGTGAAATGGAATGATTTGATTGATATGTGTATGGCATGGGCCATCACTAGACCGGGGATAAGGCTAGGCCTCGTCCCGTTTCTAGTATCGTGCCGTTATGCCGCCGAAATTTTCTAAAATAAGTTAGAAAAATAAAGATATCATTTTATTTGATAAATGAACCGAATAGAATATTCATAGGTTGGATAAAATAGTTTGGTCGTTAAAAATATAATTTTTAACGTGAATTTGAATAAATCAATATTCATTTACAAACCGGACGGTTTGTTTATGTACACTTATTTGAAGGACATTGACTGGGACGATAAATTTTACACATCGCCCAACTGCACAAATAGAAAGAATCTGTGTTTGTTGATTTGAAACCCCACACAGGTATTGGGATAAAATACGGCATACACTAATCCCAATAATTAGTTGTATGTCGATCGATGGATCGACAGGCTGTTATAAGCGTTAGATATCTATATTTAATGCTTATACAGTGTAGTGCACTTTGGATGATGGTTGATTATTTATCGTTGCTATTATATACATGTGTTGTATGGAATCCATATAATTAACTTTATATGGTAATTGATTGGGCCTCATTCCAATTTAGAAAATAAAGAATATTATAAAATAAAGGTTCATGTGTTGACAGTACTCATCCGTTGAGATTAGTCATGTGTTGAACGAAATATTTTAATAATCAAATTTACATCTTTATCTTTATAAAATAAAGGTTCATATGTTGACAATACTCATCCGTTAAGATTAATCATGTGTTGAACGAAATATTTTAACAATAAAATTTTCATCTTTATCATATATAAAATTAGAAACTAATTGGAAAATAGATAAGATGAGTGGTCTCCTGGATACTGATCTGATGTTGGTTTCGGCCTTCAGGGTTAATATTTAGGGAATCGTTCTCTTACTAATTTACAGTTGGAGTCTGATTTGAAATCAAACGATAGATACCATAATTTTTATAAAATATATTAAATAACAAAAATAGTCACACGTGGACAGTACTCATTCGTTGAGATTAGTCGTGTGTTGACAAAAATATAGGTTCACATATTGAATAGAATAAATATTCATTTGTTGAATAGAATAACGGGATTATTAAAAGATATAAAGCCGTGTTGATTAGAGATGCGCTATTTTGATGCGAACGATATTTATATCGATTATATTCGTTTTTGAATTGAATATAAAACGAATTCGAATTGAATTGAATATAAAACGAATTCGAATTGAATTGAATATAAAACGAATTCGAATTGAATTGAATATAAAACGAATTGAATTTGATTTGAATAGAAAACGAATTGAATTTGATTTGAATAGAAAACGAATAGAATTTGATTTGAATAGAAAACGAATTGAATTCAAATTGAATTGAAAATGAATTGAAATAGAAGTAAAATCAATTTGAAATGAATTCAAATTGAATTGAAATTTGAATTGAATTCAAATGAATTTTAAAACGAATTTATAAGGAAAAATTCAATTTTGATTTGAATTGGAAATAGAAGTTGAAATGTTTTTGAAACAAATTTAAAACTATTTATAAAGTTTGTTTTAAATAGAAATCGACGAAATATATATTATATATATTATATATATAATATAATGGCCTGAATAGAACGCGCCGCGGCAGTTCGCGAATTTCGACCATTTATTTCGAACGGACATCACGGGAGATCCGACCGTCGGATTCTCCTAAAACTAGAACCGTTGGGTTCGTATCGAAAAGAGATTTCTAACGAATAATAAAAATTTGAAATCTAACGGTTGGATTTGGAGATACGTCCAAATCAAATTTGGAAAAGGTTGGGGTAAGTGCAGTTCGATGGCCATTGTTGGAAATCGACTGTACGGGCCTGGATGAAATTATTAAAAATAGTAGTAATTTGCGTAAAATCATAAGAAATGATTTGGGAAAAATTAGGATGAAAAATTCCATATTTGAAAAGACAAAAATAGATTTTTATCGAAATAAATAAATTGGATTTGAAATGGGTTTTAAATAAATTGGATTTGAAACGGGTTTTAAATAGAATTGATTTGTGGGTTTATCGTGAAGGGTGTTTTAAATGACACTTGTTCTTTAACCCGATAAATAAATAGAATGTGATTTGGGTTTGTCGTGAACTATGTTTTAAATGACATTAGTTCTTTAACCCCGAAAAAGGAGTTTTAATGAATCTGCAATTAGATTGAAATGTAAATTGATAATTTAAATTATCAAATTAGGAAAATGAGCGAGAATGGAGTATCACCAGTTTTGCTCCAAAGCGATAGTTAAATCTTTAATTAGATTTGAACGTGAAATGGTAATTAATTTTACCGATAACACCATGGTGTTAGATATGGAGTACTACCAGTTTTGCTTCATGGGATGAATAGGTTGGGATTGGGAAATAAAATAAATAATTACTTCGGTGTGGTGAGCTAATCTCGACTAGTTTGAAAAACCATAATTTGGTTTGAAATGACATCCAAAGGAAAATTAAAGGATAAATTTTAAAGAATTTATCTTGGATAAAATTAATGGGAACCTTTCCCTAAGAATATGAAATTAGAAACTAGCTGTAGGTTAGTTAAGAAGAATGGTTTCCTGGGTATTGATCCGATGTTGGTTTCGGCCTTCGGGGTTAATATTTGGGAAATTGTTCTCTTGCTAATTTGCGGTTGGTGGCTGCTGAATTGGAATGAGGCGTATGTTGTGTTTGTGTAACATTTGTTTTCAATATACGCGGGTTGTTCGGAAAGGCCGGGTTTATACCCATTCTGAATGACCGATTCGACGATATGTCGAAGATGAAGACGGTGGTCGAAGACCGGAAGTCTTCACATCGTTTGGATAATTACTGATGATCCTGATTGGGCTGTACACCTAAGAGGATGGAAATAGTTGGTGGTCGTCCAGACGTACTTGGAGATCGATGGATATGCGAGGAAAGTGCCTCCGGTTTCGTTCAGACCTAGAACGAACTTGTAAATGGATTGTGTGTCTGACATTGGATTTTATTCTGTGTTGATTGATTTCTATTAAATATATATCTGTTTGGCGGCGGAGAATTTATTCTCTTGCTTAACGCCCTTCTCTGAGACGTACGAGCTTAGAGGTTATATATCGATAGATATCAATCGCATGGCATGAAATGCCTGTGTGGCACGCTGAGTTGCATGGATCAAGGCTTCTGTTGAAAAGCAAAGTCTTGTGATTGATGATCAAAGCACGGCCTACGTGGCAGCTTTGTGTATAGCGTGGATTCGCGAGCCTCACACCTCGGTATGAGTCAAAAACGGGATAAGGACTGCAGGGAGAGCGCGACGTTTCTTTCTAGCTTTGGTGGTGTCAGTGACTTACCAGCCCTGACATTTATATACTTTTCACCTATGTGGTTGTTGGATGAGGCGCCTCGATTTTAGGTCTGTAAGGACCGGGAAACGTGTGTTCAGGAATTGCCAATCCTCAAACGTAAGAGAGGACCGGCCCTGAAGATCCAAGGGTTACCCAGAGTGTGTAGTCCTGAGGCATTTGCTAGAGTGTCTCGAAGCGGAGAGGAGCTTGCCCCTTGCCTCGACTCATGACAGAAATCCAATTTCCAATACGTGTATTTTGGTTTTATTTGTAGAGCCTAGTATGGCGACATGATAGACGATACCCATGCCGCCTAGGATTGATATTTATGATTGAAAATGTTTTGACACTATACACTTATTATAGTATCAAATGATTTGTTTTAAATGTACCAAGCATGTTTGGCTATTATAAGGGAAAACCCTATCCTCCGGCTTGCGTTGCATTGTGTGATGGGACCTGGGTCTTATAATAGCTTCATTTTTCGAAAAAGCATTGCATTGTCTTTTCTATGCACTGGTATTCTTGGAAGGAAACCCGTTCCGTGTTATACGGCGTGGTCCCTTGAATTACTCTCTTTTAAAGTAAAGTTTTAATAACTGTTTTAGTTCTCACACCAGTCACTTGACTGTCCTGGAGTTTATTGTTTTAACCTAAACTCTGGGTGCCCTTATTTTCTACACGGGCAGCTAGTAGTTTTGGTTTTGTAGATTTATATTCACAGGATCCTGATTTACAGCTGGAACGATGCTCGGAAAGCTCTGTATCCGTGCATTACTTCTAGTTGTGCTTTTGTATTATTTTCCGTTGCGATGTATTTAAATGTAATTTAAATCTCTGATATTTATCGAATGTATATTTATTCATACTCTGTATATTCTTGTATTCTGATGGAATTGTTGTAATAAGCAATGAAATGTTCTTCCGTCTGCGTTCATTTGTGTGTTGTTCTCAAAGTATCTGCTCTTTCCTTAACGGGGAAGTAACGGGTCACTACATATCTAGAGGCTAGGGCCACCACCGCAGGCCCAGCAGACGTTTCTCCTCCCCCAGCTGCAGCCGCTCCTCCTCCTCCCCCTCCCCGCGTTGATACTTTTTCGAAGATATGTAAGGACTTTCGGGCAATGGGCGGGAAACCTTTTTACGGGTCAGAGACGTTTGTTGAAGCTCGAAATTGGCTTAAGGAGGTGGAAGATTTGTTTGGTATCTTCGAGATAGAAGGTGGAAGGAAGGTCCAAATAGCTGCTTGGTTAATGAAGGATGAAGCCTCGTTTTGGTGGGAGGTCATGAATGGAGACGTCCAGTGGAGACATGGATCGATTTCAGGCATAGGTTCGAGATGAAATTTCTCTCACGAGCAGAAGAGAATTTATACATGGAGAGGTTCTTGGCGTTGAAGCAGGGGAATTTATCAGTAAAAGAGTACGTTAACAAGTTCAATTAGTTGGCGAGATTTGGCTTAGACTTGGTGAACACACCTGAAAAGAAGGCCCTGAGATTCGTTAAAGGTTTGAATGAGCCGCTACACGAGTTGGCTAAGACCAACATTCCTATGGGGGCTACCTTCGAGAAATTGATTGACATGGCATTGATGCATGAAGAGGAAGCTAAAAGTGAGAAAAAAGAGGAAAAACTTAAAGGACCACAGAACAAGAAAGCGTGGCCCAAAAATGAAACACAAAAGAAGGATGAAAAGTCTGAAGATAAGGAGAAAAAGTGCTTTACTTGTGGAAGCTTGACTCATCTGAACAAGGATTGCAGAAAGAGGAAGGGCACTTGCTTCAACTGTGGTGAGATGGGACACTTCACTAGGGACTGCTCGAAGAAACGAGGGCAAGGGCAGAGGACAGGACCTACTTCTGAAGGGCAGTTGAATGCTCACGGGGCTGGTGGATAGGATATATATAGGAAAATTTCTGTAGAAGGTTTAAATTTCCTTATCTGATTTTTGAGTTAAAACTCTTTTTGATTCTAGCATTTTGATTCTGTAATTGAGACTCTGCACTTTAATACTAGTCTTGTTTCTGATCCCGCTATAGTCTCAAACCCCATAAGGGTTACGACTCATCTGTTTGTGATAAGTTGAGGGTATCTACGTTGGGCGTTAAGTTGGCTATGACGCATACATTCTGGGTTTTGATAATCTGATCTGTACATGTAGTCTATAAGTATCTGAATATTTCTGAAAAGGATTTTTACTCGAAGCGTGAAGTAGATTTCCACTTTTGACATTATTTAATGGAAGTAATTCTCTGAGTATCAATCTGATGTTGATTTCGGTCTTCGGGGTTGATACTAAAAGATTTATTCTCTTAACCAATGTCTAATGGGAACAGAACTTTTGTTTTAATTGTACTTGCTTCTATCACTCGGCTGTATCCTATCGATCGATTCTTCGACCTTTAGGTAGAAACTAATGGGTGTAAACATGTGTTTGAGACATGCACTGTTTGATGGTTGCAAGTAGATGCAAATGGTTGCTCGTGGATGCATATGCACACACTAGGCACTAGATCGGCTCACAAACACTCTCATACTGCATATGGATGTGTGTGCATTTTTCAATTTTTGTGGATGCAAAATGATTGACCCATCACATGGATGTTGCATTCGGATGAATGGTTATGCACTCATATAGAAATGATGTGTATCAAACAGGATTTCTTGCATACATAATTGGACTCATGGCACTAACATAATCGCATTGAGAAGGTTAACTGAATCAGTAGAGCGCCTGATCTTTTTATTAGATAAGAGACATACACACACACTTTTGCATATGTTCATACAACATTAGAAGTTTTGTAAGGACAATGGATGCTTGTGGATGATGGTTGAGTAGATGAGTGATCGGATGGTAGGACACATTCTTCTTAACTTGAAGATTTCGGGAACGAAATCCTTTAAGGAGGGGAGAATGTAATACCCCGTATTTTCTGCGAACATAAGTAACAAAACAAAGTATACTTAATTTTTAAATTAAGAATGAAGGGAAATGGGTTGCGCCATTGCGTTCGGCTCGGAATTCTGCTTGAAATAGAGTCCGAGTTTGCGTAAATCGGACTTCGTATGAAGAAGTTATGGCACTTAGAAGTTTCAGGAATTTAAAATAAAAACCAGCCCGAATTCAAAATTTAAAAGTTCGAAATTCAAAACACACACCCGGGCTGGGCGGAGCCCAGGACCCAGGTCGAACAGGGGATCGACCTGGGGGTTGACCTGGGTCACGTAGGTCGACCTGGGGGTCGACCTCCCCCCTATTTCCAGATCCGTGGACAGGTTCGTTTTTTGCATTTGGATGCATGTTCTGACCAGAATCGTTGATCCCTATGCTATATAAACACCCCTAAGGCTATAGTTTTCTCTATACAACTTCATTACGCCTATACTCTGCCCTAATTCATATTAAAATAAATCAATGGCGTCGGTACTATGCTGAAACCTAAGCTAGAACCAGTGCTCCTTCTTCTTCCAATCTGAATAGGATTAAAAGAGAATAACTATAACCCTTTTTCTTTTATAATCCAACCAAGGTGAGTACAGTTATTTTCAGATATGAAATTTAATTATGATCTTGACATAGCTATAAATCTGAATTTGGGATTATGCATATTATTGTTTATCAGATATGTTTTTCTGTGTAGATCTATCTTATTAATATTATAGTAACTATTCTGTATCTCTTCCTTCCTTCTGTTCTATAGCCAGGCTACCACGAGCCTAAGCCAAATCTCATAAGAGATTGACGCACAATCGCTAAATTTGGGGAAAATAGTGAATGATGCATAATTGAACATGACTGATTTGAGAAAAGAACATATGTTGTAATTTAAGATCTAGATCTGGGCATACTATATATAATAGTCTGTGATTTGGAAGAAGGAGAATTATTGTGTATATGAATTAGGCGTAAAGATCTATATTATAATAGGATAACTATTAAATGTGAATACGCCTAAATGGGGATTTTTGGATATTGGCATACACTAAAATCAAAGGCTATAATCAGGCTTAATTTGTATTGTATATCATGATTTGGGGTTTTTGGAAAATATTATGTACTATGTAAATTTAACTAAAATTTGGGGCATATGTTATATTATGAATTATGACCATAATTTGGGCATGTAAAATTAGGCTTAATTTTATGATTAAATCTGTTAAATTGCCTAATCTACTGAAACTGTTGAAATTGAATACGGTAAATTTGGGGTATGTAAATCTGTAGGCTCGATCTAAAATTGAGCAAAACGAGCTAATAGAACTTTGAATAATCTGCTGTAACTTATAAAAAAGTTAAATTTGTTGAATTGGCATAATTAGTCTAATACTGGCATAATCGGTGAATGAATACTTTAGCTAAAAATAAGAATGCTGAGACACGAGGTTAGACTCTGTTTGCGGTAGAAGACTGCCCGGACCCAACCGGCTTAACCAGCAACCGCAAACTGCCAGTCTAATGTGAGAGGTCGAAGGCATAGCTAAAAGATGCATAGACACGAGGTTAGGTCTAGCTTGTGGCAGACGTCTACCCGGACCTCCCGGCACATCCAACGGCCACAAGCTACCGACCTAATGTGAGAGGTCTGTGCATTAGTAATTAATTAATGCAAATCTAGGATAAATATGATGCCTAAAATGTGTTGGGTGGATAAGGTTTAATTAACTGGGCGGATGAATCTAATAAACCCGTTTCGTAATTCTGTAGGCCCAATACAAGGTTAGGTAAAACAATCTGTAAGTCAATTAATCTGTATATCTGATCCGTTAGCCTGAAAACTTGTTAACCTGTATGTCTGATCTGAGAACTAGTTAATCTGAACTTTGTACATCTGAAATCTGTAAGCAAGTTAATCTGAAATCTGTTAGTCTAGGGACACAAGGTTAGGAGGGGTAATTACTTGTGTCATCTGTCGTGTGGGACCTATATTAGTCAGTAACCCTTTTCTGGTATCAAAACTATGACCCAACACTAGGAGGGGTCCGGGGCACACTTACTGAACTAATTGTAAGAGGTTCGCTCTGATAATGGCGAGGGGTGTCGATGGCGCATTCCAACCGGGTCATGTGCGTGCATGGATCCGGTCTGCTCTGAGGATATAAGACACTGTGACATCTGTAATAGGTCTGTGTCTATAGGTTGCCACTTTAGGGAATGATACACCCTTCTGTGGGGCCGACACAGGTTATTTATGTATTAGGGAGCCGATCGCTTGGGGTAGAATTTAGCGTACGCCTAGTTTTGTTTGTTTCTATTGGTGTACCGTCTGTTTCTGTTGGGGTGGTAAAGGCCCATTAGTTGGGGTGGTAAAGGCCCATTATTAGCCTTCTGTTTTTGTACCTTCTGTCTCTGTTAGGGTGGTAAAGGCCCATTATTTGGGGTGGTAAAGGCCCATTATTAGCATTATGTTCATGTACCTTCCGTCTCTGTTGGGGTGGTAAAGGCCCATTAGTTGGGGTGGTAAAGGCCCATTATTAGCATTTTGTTTCTATACCTTCTGTATCAGTTGGGGTGGTAAAGGTCTATTATTAGCATTCTATTTCTATACCTTCTGTCTCAGTTGGGGTGGTAAAGGCCCATCACTAGCATTCTGTTTCTGTAGAGATTACTGTTACTGTTTCTGTTTCAGTTTAGATGGTAGGGTAATACCTAACCCTGTTATACTAAGTATTAGTGCGGAGAAGTAAGATATAGGTAAGAAGCAAATCTTGGTCTATATCATTTTGTTTCTTCTGTTTAACTTAAGCATACCTGCTACTCCTGTTGCTGTAATCTCTCATCCAGTTTTATTTACATGTCATGATACAACCATCTGTTTATATGCTGACGGTTACTGGACTCGCCTGACTTTATGTCTGACCTCGTTTGTTTTCGCCTCCTTTTCTTTTCGTTTCACCCCCCAGGTGCTCAGGGTGGAAACATAGAAGCTTGATTCATATCCTCTCTGCTTGATGTGCTTGAAGTATTGCTTGGCTTTGACTCTACCTTCTTATGGTAGTTTATGTTGGGGATTATGGTTTTAAAATTATGCATTCTGAAGGATTTTGGTATAAGACTGATACTTGTGTACTTGGGTTTATTATTGTGATTTTGAAGGATGTAACCAAACTTATTTCTGTTTCTGCTGTAATAAAGTTATAAAATTTTCAAGTACTACTTTAAAGTATCTGTCTTGTAATATTCTATTCTGTTTACTTATAATGCTTCATGGAAGTTAATGCATTCCCTTTGTGAGTGACATTTATGGACATGGGGTGTTACATTATGTCACATTTACTTTTGACCACTCCATCTGAGTTCACAATCGATGGATATACACTTCCCCAAGTGTATTACCTCCACCCCATGGAAGAGATTCACGAACCACAGCCTGCAACACCACCTTAGACACCTCAATACATAATTTCGCGGATTTCCTAATCTGTCTTTATGAAACATTCATCTTGTTTCGCACCAAAGCCAACAAACGAAGAGCCATCATCTCAAAACCACCATCGACAAATTCTCATATCATGCTCCTCGAAGCTATATCGTCACTAAGTCAAATTGGCTAAAATGACCAACACCAATAGTGGTCAATATAGATCCCTTCGTAGCAATCATTAATGACCACTCAGATCATGTGTTTAACAAAAATTGGTTAAATGCACATCTAATACGAAAGCGTCCGGCATCCATTTAAAAATCCAAGCTCGCCATTGAATCAATTCTCTTTCTTCAGATCCTTCACCAAATTCCAGTACTGTCCATACTCTGATTAATCGTTACACTCCAACGCATGCCTATGACTTTTAGATAGTCTATCCGTTCTGATATTTCTTCGTAAAACTATCTTGCACATTCGAGTCTCGTACACTTAATCAGTACACACCAACTTGTGCGTTTGTAACACTAAACTCTAACAGTCAAGTTTTTCTAATCTTATTTCGCCGATAATCGGCGTTTATAACCAAACTACGTAAACAACAACCATGCAACTAATAATCCTAAAATTGACTAAAATAGCATTCAAAACAGAAGTAGAACCTATCTGAATTAATTGGTGTAAATTTTGTGTCAAAATAGTTCAATTACGGTAATAATGTCAAAACGGCGCGTAGTAACATGCAGTTGAGTAAAAATGTATTATTTGGGTCTAAACTAACCAAATTATGTTTTAATCCACTTATTTACCAATTAGTAATTACAAGGTTCAACTATCCTACAAATTATAATTTCAGGTTAAAGTGTTAATTTTTCATAGTATAAATAAATCCAGTTCAGTGGGAGACAATATCACTCATCTTAGCGAAATCAGCAAAACTAGTGTCAAAACGAAGAGCTCACCAATACAAGTCCAATGCAAAAACGACGTCCAAATCTGATGTCTATGCAAAAAATATGATAATTACAATACCACAGATGTAAATCGACAAAATTAAATTAAACATTAAAATATTTGCCGAAATGCCCATATACTTTCTTCCCCAACCTCCTTAATTTCCCAGGTCGTGATATGCACAACATAACCCACCAAACACATGCATGAAATTGATATGATACAGAGCTATGCAACACGAAATCAAAATCCTAAAATACCATTGTGAAACTCTTCGAAAATGCAGCCTGCGCATACCTGGATCACCATCACTCGAGCCACCATGCAAAATGCATCTAACCCACTTCATCGCACTGCCTTGTATAGATCTCGGCACTTCTCGTGACCGAACACAACAAAATTCGACCCAAAGAAGTTATTTTCGATGCTGAATCCAAATCCAATCTCTATTTTGCAAATTGTTGCTCCTAATTCTTGAAAACTCAAGCCTTAGGCCTCAAGCTAGGCACATACATGTCAAGGTGCTCAGATAAATTAAAAAATAGATATAGGATTGAAGAGAACCTCGATTCATGAATTTAGGAGGTGCTTTCGTGATTTTAGGTCGAGCAACTCATGAGATGTTGATTTCTGAATATCAAAGGAAGTCGGCCATTGAAAATAAAGAGCAGATGATGGGACAATAGATTAGAGAATTGTCAACCAATCAGAATTAGGGCTAGTTGGTGATTACGTGGTATTTATAATTTCACAAGGCCCAATTGTCAAAAATTGTGTGACCAAAATACACACACGTTTTAAGAGCGCACGACCAAATGGTGTATTCTTTGATACGAAACTTGACAACATGAAACAACATTCTATGATGATTTCAAAAATATAAATTCTGTCGCGATCCGACCCTATTCCCAAAACGATAATTTTCATGCCTATTTCGAGACTGTTTTGTCATTAATCATCCAATCCTGAAATATAACGATCCATATATTTTTTCTTCACCTAGTGAACTATCTGAACTCAATAAAAATAGTCTCTAGTTCTGATTCGATCATTTATAAAAAATATCACTTGGAACCTCAAATAGTTAATGGTTGATATTGAAATAAAAATATTTAAATATTCAACCGTCAATATACGAGTTGTTACAGGGAAGTTGTGAACTATATTTGAACTATTTATTTTAACTCGTTTATATATTTAAATAAAAAAATTAATATTTAAAAAAATTATTAAGATATTTATTGAAAAAAAAATATAGGTTGTTGTAGAGCAATTGTTATTTAAATGAGTATATAGGCACGCCCAGGTGGGCTTGCATTAGGTGCGCTTGAATATGACCATAATATGTATGCATCAATTTAACCATATATGGACTATCTATAGTAAACCTACATGAAATGATATGAAAAATTTCAAATCGAACTCCAATTTATTTCCAAGCAAACATCTTTTTGTAACTACATGTAGATTTCCAAGCATTTTATACGTAGTTTTTGAGTAAAATAAATGTTGATTATTTCCAATTGTATAAATTACAAAAAAAATCATTTTTTGATGAAAAAGCAAGATATTAATAGCCAAAACATCGCTAATAGCACTATATATACAATAGGCTAATGAAAACAAAACTGAAAATGGATGCAATGCCTAATGAGTTAGTAATAATATAATATAGTCAATTCACATATAAGAAATGAAACACAATGAATCATACTTAGTTAAATTACAAAGACACTTGAGATATTCAACAACCAAGCATTTTGCTTAGGGTTCTATATCATAAAGTGAAACAGTTTTTGATTTCAAATCTAATTGGATTTTAGATTTGATTTGATTTAAATGTGGATTTAAATGGAGTTACGAAGATAATTAGCAAACAATATGCAATGAATCGCTATATTATGATGTTACAACTGCCATTAGAGAAGAATGATTAGTGTTAATAATGAATTATGTGATTGTATTAATCTTATTATATGGATTAATGTGATGAATAAGGTATTTAAATTCATGCATTACCTTGTTTAAATTAATCTTTATGATTCCTCTATAGATTTACATTTCTGGGTAACTGACATCGAAATTTCAAACCCCATGAAATATATATATTCAACTCTTTGTTCATACTTTACGAATGGAGTTGCTTGTAAGTCAGTTCAGAATATTTTACCATAAAATATTTAATTACTTGATGAATGTGGAGTTGTCTGACGTTAAATTATTTCATTATTGCCTATTATAGTTTATTAACTATTGTTCATCATTTATTTGACCATTGAAATTCTCCTTTATCCAATCATTCATATTCAAGGTGAACATTTATTTATTTATCTCATGTTCATTTATTTCATTTATATTCATTTTATTTCAACATAGAATGTTTTAATTTCATTTAGTGTCCGTTACTATATCAGTTACAATTGATCTTCATTTCTCACTTCAACTCAAGTGCAAGTTCAAAAATGTGTAGACTGCTCTTAGTTGAAGGTAGTAGTGTTTTAATACCTTTTTCGAACTCAAATAGTCAAAATTATGTTTTAATTACGCTAAGATATAGGACATCTGAGTCTCAAATAACGATAGGGATTGATGTGTAGACAGAATCATAAAATCACGTTAAGCTGTAAATATATAAGGAAAAAAGTAATAACAATGATGCTGCCATATGGCCATTAAAATCTGATGTCATCTCTTTTGCATTTCTAATACGAGTGATGGGAGTCAATTGCCAAGCTTTTTAAGGTAAACGGAAAGTTATTTAACACAAATGATGAAGTGTTAAATTTAAGCTCAACAAAACATAGTCAAATTCCATAAAGATGTATCATTTCTTCCTATATTGCAATGACATTAACAAAATTACAGTTTTGGAAAAGATAATGAAACAAAAGAACATGGTCTTGGACTTGAAGATGATTCATCAAGAAAGAAGCAACCATGTAAGCTGTCGTATATGAATAAAAATGCATCTTCGTATGAACCCTAAATGAGAGATTTAGGATTGTCCATAAAGAATAATACAATAACACATTTCCTTCTTTTAGTCACCCTTCAAATCAACCATTCCAAATAGATAATTTAAAAATCACAAAGCAAATATCTTTTTGTCAATACCTATATAGAAATCTAGTTACCAAAAGTTATATTTTATAATTTAACGTGCACTTAAGAAGTGAATAAGAGAAGCTAAGCCTACGAATGAGCAAACCTCGGTTCGGTTCGGTTTTGGGGTAAAACCGAAACCGAAGGATTTTAGTTTTAAAAATCGATAATCAAAATCGTAGCCGAAGCATCGGTTTCGGTTTCAAAACCTCGGTTTTGGTTGTTTTGGTTCGGTTTCGGTTTTAAAACCGATTTAAATAAAAAAATATTATAAATTTAAACAACCGTAATAGAAATTAAAATAAATTGTTTCAACCGAGTGTATTGAGACGCATGGTACAGAGTACAGACTAATAGACTAAAAGTCATCCAAAGTAGTACAAAACTAAGCTAGCTAGCTCTAAGCCGAAAACAAGAAACAAAAAAAGGAAATGAGCAGAAGCACTCAAGTGAACCACATTACAGCAGACCAACAACAACTTGGAATTCTAGAAAATAATTTACTGGTACCTCAACTTTCATCTTCAATTCAAAACATCCAAGAATTTACAAAAACAAGAAATGGACGTTTAACATTAGACTGCCCTTAATGCTGTATTCAGCTAAATCAAAAGAGTGAAGCTGTAACACCCCTTATCTTCAGTAAACATTAAAGTTACTAATTAAAAAATAATTAATTTCAAATGTAATAATTAAGGGAAATGGGTTACGCCATTGCGTTCGTCTCGGAATTCTGCTTGAGATAGAGTCCGAGTTTGCGTAAATCGGATTCCGTATGAAGGATTTATGACCTTCACAAGATTCAAGAATTTAAATAAACAGTTCAGAATATAGTTCAGAAATTCAAAATTCAAAATCTGAAGCAGAAGCGGGTTGGGCGGGAAATTTCCCGCCCAAGGCTAGGTCGACCAGGGGGTCGGCCTCCCCCCATATAGGTCGACCTCCCCCTCGGGTCAGATCTAAAATCTGTCATGTTTTCTCCTATGATGAATTTCTGTGTCATTAGGGCTTGCATGGCATGTTCTGGTTGGTTCTCTTAGGTTTGAATGGCTTTGATTTGCTCTAGGTTAATCTGACGGCTCCAATTAAATCAAACTTTTATATAAGCAACCTAAATCTAAACCCTAAAGCCACACAAAAATATTCCTAAGACCGTCATGCTGTCAACACTCAACCTAGAGTAGCCTCCATTCTCATTCAACTAGAAAGCAAGTAGGAATTGCAAATCAAATCTAATTCAACTAAGAGAATTCAACGTCTACAACAAAGGGGAGCTATTCAAATTCAGAATATAGATCCTAGAACTAAAGACTAGCCTCCTTTTTGTAAGTCCAGTTATCATTTAGACCTAAACGATGTTAGAATTGTGACTAAATAACTGGATATAGAACATCGCATATGTAAATCTATGCCTATCCTTTTTGTTAAAACTGAATTGATTGAGACTATGATTCTTTCTATGCTAAGTTGTGAATCTTGTTGTATGTAAATTGATGATCAAAGTTAAATGCTTTGGACCCATACGTTGAATAAATTGGAGATGACATATTATGTTGTATACTTGGTGATGACATAAATTGGCGATGACATATTATAATTTGGCGATGACATATCATATTGTGTAGTTTGGCAATGACAAACCATATTGTATAATTTGGCGATGGATATCACATTGTGTAAATTTTGCAATGACATTTCATGTCGCATGATTTGATAATAACACCTATATGTTATATGACAATTTGGTAATTTTGCTATGGTTATGCAAGTTCAACCATTTTCACATATATGACCAAAACTACATGCTAATATGATTAGGTTCATGTTAGATTAGATCCAACTAATTTGCGAAGTTCATAATTACATGCCTAATGTTAAGTTTATGTAATTCTATGTAAAACCCCTATTTCACGATCCATGTTAAGTAGGTCTAAATTTGCAAGTTCATAATTGAATGTATATTGTTCTATGCCAAGTTCATATGAAACATGTGTAGTTAGATCCATATTTTTATGATGTTGGAATTATTACATGTTCCTCTTTTTCCCCTTTTGTGTATAAGTTAGGCTATGTATCGAGCTTAACATTTTATGTGATTCATGCGAATGTTTAACGGGGGTAACGTTGGGGGGAAAAATATGAAATTATATATAATTGGCATATTTGGCTCATGAACATGAAAATGTTTTATGGCATAAAGTGGTATAAATTTTTATACCTAAAATTATGAACTTGTTTTAAAAAGGAAAGTGGGGACTTGACTTGAATGACAATAATTTACATATAAATATAAAGAAGTAAATATGTAAATTTAGAAAAGACGAATATGCCTAACCCGAGGTTAGATTGAGTTACGGTGTAAGACTGCCCGGAACCGCCCGGCACATCCAGCAACCGTAACAATATATATCTAATGTGGGAGGTTAGTGCATCAAGCCCAAAGGAACTCGAGGTTAGACTGAGTTGCGGTGTAAAACTGCCCGGACCCGACCGGCACATCCGGTAATCGCAACAATACCTGTCTAATGTGAGTGGTTGGTGCTTTAATAAATGAATTAAAGCTAAATCAGGAATGGTAGTGTTAAGTTAATTAAGGCAACACTTAACCAATGCAACATGTTAACTAAACTGATGGGTGGGGTTAGGTTAACTTGGACACTTAACCAATTTAGCATGTTAACTAGAAAACCCTAGTAACGGGGACTTATTTCAGCAGTAACCCACATAGATGTATCATGGTACCCTGAACTAGGAAGGGTGGGGCACGATTACTGGGCGATTATAAGCGGTCAAAATGACGGCGGTTGGTGCGTCAGTGTAGGTTCCGATGGAGTACGGGCGTGCACGTACTCCGGAGTGGAAAAAGCAGGCACTGGGCATCAGTAGTTATACACTGTGCATCTTGAATTGTGTCGGGTTGCCACCATAGGATTTGATACATCCTATGGTGGGACCAACACAGATATCTACAATCGAACGGGG
Organism: Allium sativum; assembly: GCA_030737875.1. NCBI lineage: Eukaryota > Viridiplantae > Streptophyta > Magnoliopsida > Asparagales > Amaryllidaceae > Allium > Allium sativum. The sequence goes on along the minus strand of CM060910.1, from coordinate 192,072,850 downwards.
CCGTATGACACAAGTGGTAAACACGTGCGAATAGGAGCCGATCAATGAAAAAGGGATCACTGGGTTTTGAACTCATGATAATGGTTAAAATATCTAGTAGGTGCAGAGAATATGGACATGAGTGCGATAGTATGATTAGTTTATCTTGCCTTGTTTATCTTGCCCTGTTTAGCTTACCTTATCCTATGTTACCTTATTTCCTTATTATTGTCCTGTGTCCAACTTATTCAAGTCATGGTTCTCTTATCAGTTTACATACTGGACTTACCAGACTTATGTCTGACCCATTTTCTTTCGCTCTCTTTTCTTCAGTCCCCCCCGCCCTCAGGTACCTAGGGAGGGAATAACTCAGCCTAATTTGGACCGTTCGTCTTTCCAAGCTTGAAGACTCTGTGATGTATAACTTGGTACTTCTTATCTTTGGCTATGGCTTTGACACACTACTACTTGGGGATTTATGCAGTTTTATTGTGTTTTACGCTTCTTTATGTAATAATCAAGAAAGAGATTTTGATGTAGTGATTTGGAAGTTGGTTTGAAACAGTTTGTTGTAATGTTTTGTTATGAACGACGTCTGAAATAAAGTTTGTTTTTCCACTGCTTATATACATATCTGTCTTGTAAATTATCTGTGTCTTTTACCTATAATGCTCCACCAAAGTAAAGGCATTCCCTTTGTGAGTGACCTTAACGGAGGTGGGGTGTTTCAGAAGCAGTGGCCAATGTGTATATGTTATTTAATACGAAACAACATGCAGCAAGAGACAATGTGCAACATTTTATAATTCGGTTCGGTTTTTTTGGGTTCGGTTTGGACCTAAAACCAAAACTGAAATATTAGTACGATTCGGATTTTTGATTTTCGGTTTCGGTTTTTTTCGGTTCGATTTTTATCGGTTTCGGTTTTATTTTGGTTTTTTGCTTACCCCTAGCTAAGCCCATATTTTTTTATACTCTTGGATTAATTGCAAGAAAAGACCATATCGGTAGCTTCTTAAGTGTGCAAAGCAAGTTAATTAACATAAATGTAAACTAACTTAAACCATTAATATATCCCATAATACCACCATTAATCAAACATCCATAATGTTCATGTTTTTTTCTTGTTTAGTGGTACAACAGTATGTCTTATAATACAGTCAAAAATCATGCTCCCTAATCATTTATATGTCTGTAGACTGAATTGTTAAATTATTAAGTAGAATAACCTATTAAAAATAAGTTTCTTTCTAAGTTTAGGCATGCTATGGTATATATACTACGATTATTATGAATTATTCAAGCTGCACATAGCATAAAAATTATTAAATCATTCAAATATGTAATTCAATAAACCTTAAGAGTGTAACCAAATAATACTGTCTACTAATACTAAATTTAAATAAGTATGAACACCTCAATGCAATTCCGGTCATAGTATAATGTTTGTATCACAACAGTAACAACAATAACACTGATGACTTTCAAAATAGCAGATTGTTTTTCCAACTTGATATTCGGTATCCACTGTGTTGCAGAAATATGGAACTTATGAACGGTTATTTTTCTGTTGTGACTACAAAAATACACCATCTCTTTTTACCGACCGAAAATGTGAATTGTTCATCCGGTTATTGTAGATCTTTTAGAGGAAAGTCAAGAGCTTAAATCAATTTTTAGAATGAAAATGCCATGCAAGATATTGCTTATGTCGCACTGAAAACTTCGATTTATCATATTTGTGTAGCGAGAAACATGAGAATCTTTGATAACGAAGAAAGCATGAGACTATAGTGTTACAAATATCAATTATTAGAATTAGTTTGTTATTTTATAAGTATAAACGTTAATCACCTTGGAAAGCTATAATGTTCGTTCATAGGACGAAATACCCGAGTGTTTCAATTTGTCCATAATTTAGTTCAGAGCCTATCGGTCGAAGTCTCATTCGGTTCTGAAGTAATATAAAGAAATTATTGCGGTTTTCACACAAAAAATAGCGACTTTGGATGTATGCAGAGTTTAAATATGTGAATATAGTCTGTTATTTTCTAAGTACAACTGTTTGTCACCTTGGAGACCTACAATGTTCATTCACAGAACGAAACATTTAAGTATTTCATATTGTCCATAATTTAAGTGGGAGTTTGGCGGTTGAAGTCCTGTCCGATTCCGAGGCAGTATGAAGAAATTACTGCGGTTTTAACAAAAAATAGTGACTTCGTATGTAGGCAGAGTTCAAATATGGGAATATAGCCCGTTATTTTCTAAGTAAAACTGGTAGTCACCTTGGAGCACTCGTAGTCACCTTGGAGAACTACAGTGTTCGATCATAGGGCAAAGCATTCGAGTATTTCACTCTGTTCGTAATTTAGGTGGGAATCTATCGGTCAAAGTTTCCCGCTGGTTCCGAGGCAGTATAAAGAAAATACTGTAACTTTTACAATAAAAACAACGACTTCGTATGTAGGCAGATTTCAAATATGTGAATATGGAGATAGCGGAGGAAGGATGGTCCTTTGTTAGAAATGGAGACAACAGAAGGTAGATCGAAATTTTTGGGTGACTGGTGAATTACTTAAAGGGTTAAGGGCATTTTCGGAAGTTCAAAAAGACGCCTAGAGTGGAAGGAGTTTTCATTATTAGTAACAAAAATAAATATTTATTCAAAGATTATTAAAATATTATTGCGGGGCAACTATTTATTAATTAAAATAATTTTTTTGAAAGCAAAAATGTGTGATCCTCTAAAAAGAAGAGAACACACACACACACACACACACACATATATATATATATATATATATGTATATATATGTAAAAGACGATATACAATAGCTGCCAACATGCCTTGAAGGTAACCAGATGTATACGGACAACTCAGACTATGACCATAAGTCTAGGATGTAGATGGATGAGCTCCGGCATGACCATCGCCCATCATACTTCAAAATCGAGTTCCGGCATAGCCACCACCCTATTATGAAGCATATCTACTACTAAAAAGTACAATGGTCACTTAATAATATACAAGATAAGCAAAACAGCATAATAAAAGAACGTAAAACTCTAGATCTGGTCTCCAGTAAGTTCCTCATCAACATACAACCAACCTGTAACATGAAGTAAGACTAAAACAAGGGTCAGCCAACAACATACATATATACATACATACATACATACATACATACATATATATATATATATATATATATATATATATATGTGTGTGTGTGTGTGTGTGTGTGTGTGTGTGTGTGTGTATGTGTGTGTGTGTGTGTGTATGTTTGTGTGTGTGTGTGTGTGTTTGTGTGGAAAGAATAACAACATATAATAAAAGAAAACAATAATAAAAACCATTAAAACAACTATCAATTATAAAAAAAACAATATTCTATTATGACTAAAATGCAGAACATATTTAAATAAAAAAATTATTTAAATTTATGTTTAATAAAATATTTAATATTTATTTTTAAAATACGGTTTGTTATATGGCAATCCTTAAAAAAATGTAAATTAAATTTGACACATATGATTTAATTGACATTACAAGCTAGTTGAATTGGAGATGCTCTTAAAATTCACGTTTGATCCCGTTTAAAATATTGTTATTCATTTTCCAAATTCAGACGTTTTCCACGTTCTTCGAAATACAATTGTCTTACTATTTAATATCATTTATACATATACTGGAAATGAATTTAAATCCATCATTAATTGTTTTTGTTCTAACTTATCTATTTTCATCATGTGTTTGCCTTAGTCCGATATATTGGAAATGAATTTAAACCCAGCATTAATTGTTGGTTCTAACTTATCTTGATCATGTGTCTGCCTAAATCCAATTATTTATTAGCTTTACATAATATTAACTGTAGAAACCAAACATAGAATGGATGATTTGATTTTATGGAGGGAAACACATTTATTTTGTGGTTGGAGAATAGCTGGTCCAAACGTATAACAGCATTGAAAAATGCTTCACCCTGCCCAACCGAGATATCCAGAACCTGCACGTCACATCCACGAAATCACTGTCATCACTGACCCGCATTCCTACTGTGTGCACACCCAAATATTTTAAATTACCAAACTACCCCCACAAAATACATATAAATACCAACCCAAACCCTTCTGGTTACAAAATCTCCCATTCTCCGAAGCAACAAGCAATACAGAAAACAGAAAAAACCACCCCGAAAAGAAACCCATACCCACAACTGGCTAACCCGAACCAACCCCAAACTCTGGAAGAAACCCAGAAAACCAACCAGCCGAACCCGGAAACCGAACCCGACAAGGAGGCCGTGCTCTCCCTGTATGAAGCCATAAACACGCGGAACGCGAGCCTCGTCCACAAGCTTTTAAAACCGGACATCGAGTGGTGGTTCCATGGCCCTCCAGACCACCAGCACATGATGCGACTGCTCACCGGCTCCGAACCCGACGACTCTTTCCAGTTCGTGCCCCGCAGGATCGAATCCATCGGCCCGACCGTACTCGTGGAAGGAACCGACCGGACCGGTTCGGTGTACTGGGTTCATGCTTGGACCGTGAACTCGGATGGGATAATCAGTCAGGTCAGGGAGTACTTCAACACCAGCGTCACGGTCACCGTTGTCGGCGAGAAACGCGCGGCGGCGGCGTCGAGTTGCTTGCCCGTTTGGCAGAGCGAGCTGACCGATATTTCCGGGAAATCGCTTCCCGGTCTTGTTCTTGCTATCTGAGCTTCTGTTTCTTGATTATTATATTTATAATAAATAAAAATAAGTGCTTGTTTGTGTGGTGATGGTGGAGTTTCTTGTTTTAGTTGCTTGTGATTGTGATTGTGAAGTTGAAATGCTATTTAATGAAACGTTTAAAATGTTTGGATTTAATTATGTTTCTAACTAGGCAAGCGTCCAATGGTACCTGAAAAATGCAGCATCTTTGATTCTTTTGAATTTCACCATTCATATTAGTTTAAGTCAGTAGAAGACGATAGAATAAGTGGAAGAGAAAGAGGAAGAATATGTGGTAAAAAAAAAAAAAAAAAAAAAAAAGAAAAAGAAAAAAGAGACCAAAATGGTGCTCTACTTTTTCAGATTGCATTGAACCTACCTCTTCTAACTGTGTTAATATGTGGATGAAAATTTGGAGTGGACTCTTTAATATGATAAAGCAGCTTTTTTTTTCTTTTCTATATAAGAAGAAAGTGGGTACGAGTGGAATACAGATCAAAATTTGGCCTAATAGCACTTCTGGTCCTAAAGATTTACCGAATACTTTTGACGTTTTGTTATAGACTAATGTGTGTTTCTCAATGTGGTAAAGCATTTGGTTCTCCGTAAACGATGAACCCAAGAAAAAGGAGATCCACACGTTCCAATGGAGCATGTGAGAGAAAATGTTGGCATCTAATGATTTATGTGAAAATTAATTTATATTTTTTAAATTAATTATTTGCTTTTTAATAAGTAATATTCGTTGATAATTTTCGCTTGATAAATAATACGATTCTAAATTGTTTGGATTTAATTCAAACCAAATTCAGGAGAAACGATTTGCACGAAATTTTATTTGTATTTCTGTTGAAATTATGCGTGGGTAGTTTGAATTTTTATTTCTAAGTGAAGTGTCTCAATTTTTTATTAGTTCCAATTTTTATTTGTTGTTAGTTAATAAAAACAATATTACAAATCATATTTGTTTATTAAATCTTATTTGTAAAAGATACCAAGTTTTGTTAGGATTTGTAGAATTGTAGTTGTGGTATCTAACTTTTTATTATTTTTAATTTTTATGTGTATTATTAATCGATAAAAATAAAAAACTAAGTTGTAAAGAATGTTCATTTGGTTACATCTTTGCTTTGATACTAAGACTTGTTAATGTTTGTAAAATACAGTTTGAATTTGTAAAAATGACTTAGTTCTTATATCTTAATATTAGGTGAGGTAAAGATTTCTATGTGCAATTTCGAAAGTTTACAGTCGAATCTAAAGTTTACGATCAGACGTAAAGTTTGCGTTTCCAAGCAAATTTTGATGTGATTAGATTTATTTATTATTTCTAAGTTTTTAGTTGCGGTATATAACTTTATATTACTTTTAATTTTTGTCCGTATTTAACTAATTAAAAACAATGTTATAAAGAAATGTTAATTTATTATATCTTACTTTTTTAGTGAAATTGAGATTTGTTAACATTTATAAAATATAGTTTGAATTTGTAAAAATGCCTTAATTTCTAGGGACAGTTTGACTCAGTTTTCTTTTATGTTTCAAAATACAAAAAAATTCCATGTTTAAAAAAATTATAAATTAAGTCTTTTTCGAAAATCAACAAAAAAACAACGAAAAAAAATTAAAATAGTAGTTATATATCAGCAATTATATACGATAATTGCTGATATCAGTAATTATTAAGTAACCTTCCATCAACTGTAAACTAGTTCGTGATAAATCAACAATTATATATAATAATTGCTGATAGAGAAATTCTATGGTAAGTCGCTCAAAAGCGACTGGGTGCGCACTCGCTGACACTTGTCCTTTGCCTTTTGTATTTCAGTTGGAACTACATGTGTAACATTTCACAAAGCCACGATATTGGACTGAAATGATAAATGCAAATGATAGGTGTCAGCAAGTGTGCATCCAGTCGCTTTTGAGCGACTTACCATAGAATTTCTCTTGCTGATATATCAGCAATTATTCATTAGCCTTCCATCAAATGTATAATAGTTACTGATATATCAGCAATTATATAAAATAATTGTTGATATATCAGAAATTATTCATCCGCCTTTCAACTACATGTTGTGTATGTAATTGCTGATATTTCAGATTTTTCTAGTGCAAAATACTTCAGTGAATATTTTCAATTTTTTGATTTTTTTATGTAGCAGGGCAAAAAACACATAAAAGGACATTGCAATAGTAAAACAAGAACCCGCTTTAGATTAAAACAAACACAAGGATGCACATAAAATTGATTTTGAAAAGAAGGATGCGATTCGAATTTCCATTAATTTCTATATCTATTATCTATGATGATATATAAAAGCAAAGATGATTAAGGAAAATTTTAAACAATCAAATCAAAAGTTTGCATTTTCAAGTCGACAACTAATAAAGATAAAGCATTTTAATGCGATCGCTACGTAAAAACTATGTATTTAATGGATTTACTAATTTTTAAAATTTTAAAAAATTTAAAGAAAGACAAATTTACTAACTAATGTTATTACCAAAAGACCCGCTTCTGTCACAGTCAGGAACTTGCTTCAAAATCGTTACCCGTGCTTGTAAGGTGATAAAGTAAGGGAACTGTTAAAAGGGACTTCATTTTTTGTTAAAGGGAGTAGCATTTTCAATTTATCAAACCGATCGGTAGGGAGGTTTCTCTATTATAAGGGACCAAAAATTAAATTGTCTGAAACCAACTATACTCGCCTGCAAAATCTGATTTTCGCGACAGTTTCTTCAGTGTTCATTCTCCTTCGATTCTTATTGCAATTCAAAGCGTAATTTTAGATTTATTACCGCTATCTTCTCAATCTTATAAGTTAATTTACGCATTTTTTCAGCCATTGTACTCCGATTCTTCCTTTGCTAAACAAATCGTGATTTTAATTTTGTTCCCAACTTCTCCATACCGTGAAAACCCCAATTTTTATATGGAAACCGACCTCCTCAATGCCCTAAATCTTGACCCATCCCTGCCTCCTTTGTATTTGAAATTACAACCTTCCCCCTCAGAATTCGAAATTACTGCTTGTCACTGCCATTGATCAACATTGCAAAGTATTTTGATCTGGATCTGAAAGTGTGACGCCTATATTGTATCTTTTCTGTGGAGAAGAACCCGTGTCTGAATCTAAGCACGAGTTAAATGCGGATAGAGTAAGTTGTGGATTGAATTACTTGGCCATTTACTTTGTTCTTCTTACCTTCGAACTCTTGTCCTGTGATTATAATCAGCTGTTATTCTTCCCTCTTTTAATCAACTCTCGTCTGCTTGACGATGCCTGGAATATGAAGATCTATTTCTAGGCGATTTGGTTATTTGCAGGCTTGGTCTTGTCTTTTGTAAGCGTTATCTACTGTTTTCCCCTTTTAATCTAACATTAGAATTTCATAGCCACTTACAACATTCAACACTTTTTTTTTTTGTTATAGGATAGTAAACATAGTTTATTGATTAATTCATTTTTGAATTTTTTTGTACATCTATGCTGTCCTTTTCCTGATTTGATTCAACTTTATGGCCTTGCTTGTGAACACTCTCCAACATCATTATTTTGAATGAACTTATCTGTGCTTTAGGTGATGATCAAAGAATCCATACCAATGTTGTCTAGCGTTTGTAAAATGGGTTAGTTTTTTGAATAAGTAACTGAACCAAAGGCAGGTTCATCATTGTTCTTCAGTTTATTCGATCCTATCAACATTAATAAGTGTAACGTTTGATCCTACATTATTGTATGTATTTCCATGCTTGTTGAACCCTGAAAAGAAGAAGCCGTTTGTTGCTGCCTTCATGGGGTCTTTGCATATTACGCTATTCACAAATACTGCAATAAAAGGTATGTGTTCTCATTGTATGTATTCATTGTCAATGATGGTAAACATATAAGTAATTTAAAATAGCACAATCAGGCATTTTGACGCCAACGCAGAAGTCCTACAAAGGACTGGAATCGGTAGCAAATGCAACAGAAGCAACAACTATGAGGAGAGCTAGAATAACAATACACGAAGTCATTTAAATTGAAACTAGGAATAGTAGGTTGGAAATGATTGATTGATTTGGATTTTAACACAGATTACAAGGCTATTTATAATGTTTGTGATCAGATGTTATGCATTATACTTGCACGTTTTTTGAACTGATCAAGTTAAATAACATTGACATGCTAAATATTCAAAAGCTAGTTAAACTAATTAGGTAGATCTATTTATCTTTCTCTTTATACTTAACATTTTTATTTATCTTCCTTTGCTGTAGAAGTTGGACTATGTTAGTTGAATTAGCTCAAAGGACATAAAATTGTACAACTGAAAGTTGTTAGTGAGAGAAATTAAAATATTGGTAATGTGGATTGAATATAATATGATAGGTTGGGCATCATTTATTATAGTTTGAACTATGTTAAAAGTACCAAAATATATAAGTTGCGTATCTTTATGTGTGCAAGACATGATCAAATCTTTAGATTATTTAAATGAAAACTACTTACCCTATAACAGATGATTACCTTTTCCACTATTTTTGCCAAATTTTGTAATTATTGTATACTATGTATAAAGAGAAAGGTCTGACAAAAATGAAGTATTAGAGTCCGTCAAATATATTATATTCAAAGACAATTTCACATATATGCACGTGGACATGTACAAAGAAGTAAGATAAAGGTGAAGTAATTTATTCTAATAAATTTTCCTATATGTCAAGACAAGGACATAGAAGGATTTCCAAGAAACAAAAATTACTTTATAAAATACCTGCAAATTTGAAGCTGACAAGAATATAAGTGAATTTTTTTTCTTCAAAACACTTCCTGGCTGTGCTACAGTTGTACTGAAGTTTACAAACAAATCAAAAGTTTGCATTTTCAAGTCGACAACTAATAAAGATAAAGCATTTTAATGCGATTGCTACGTAAAAACTGTGTATTTAATGGATTTATTAGTTTTAAAATTTTAAAGAAATTTAAAGAAAGACAAATTTACTAACTAATGTTATTACCAAAAGACCTGCTTCTGTCACTGTCAGGAACTTGCTCCAAAATCGTTACCCGTGCTTGTAAGGTGATAAAGTAAGGGAACTGTTAAAAGGGACTTCATTTTTTGTTAAGGGGAGTAGCATTTTCAATTTATCAAACCGATCGTTAGGGAGGTTTCTCTATTGTAAGGGACCCAAAATCAAATTGTCTGAAGCCAACTATACTCACCTGCAAAATCTGATTTTCGCGATAATTTCTTCAATGTTCATCCTCCTTCGATTCTTATTGCAATTCAAAGCATAATTTTAGATTTATTACCGTTATCTTCTCAATCGTATAAGTTAATTTACGCATTTCTTCAGCCATTGTACTCCGATTCTTCCTTTGCTAAACAAATTGTGATTTTAATTTTGTTCCCAACTTCTCCATACCGTGAAAACCCCAATTTTTATACGGAAAACCGACTATAACAACCTGAATTTTCAGAACCAATTTAAATTTTTTATTTTGGCCATTTTAATGGAGTTTAAGAATTTAAAATGATTTATTTTAAATAATAACGACTAAAAATTTATTTAAATCGAAGTTAGAACGTATAAGTTTATTTTAATCATAAAACGAGCCTGAAATGGCGTGGTAGTTTGAAGATTCGATTTTAAATTTCAAATGAATATACATAATTCAAAATAAATCGAATTTCAGTAAAACTAGAAACATTTGAATCTATTTAATTATATCTTTCTAACGAAGGTGAAAAATTCAGATTTCATAGCGAGAATTGGAAGTTATGTTCAGTTTAAAATTCAGAATAGTCGCCATGAAATTTATATATATATTAAATAATATATAGCCCTTAAAAATAGCCATTTTGCAAACGACCTCCGTTTTCGACGAAACTACTTTTGTTGGATTCGTAATGTCAAATTATTGCTAGATTCCAATTTTCATAGTTTTTGGAATTAATGTGTAAGCGTGGTGAATTCAAATGTGTAAGCGTGGTGAATTCAAATGTGTTTGGTCAATACAGTTTAAATTTAATCGACCAGAAAATGACCATTTTTTAAATGGTCTCCAAATTCGATGAAATTTGTTTTGTTAGGACCGTATCGTTAAAACGTAACTGAATTTATTTTTCTGGAATTTTTGGAGTCAGTATGTGGTCCTAGTAAATTAAAATGTGCATTTAAATTCAATATATATTGATTTATATTTTAATTTTGATAAAAACTAATCGAAACAGTCGAATTGGCTTACGAAACATATCCCATTGTGTGCAGAATGGGGGTATTTGGCTAGAAGCGACAGTCGTTGGATTTGATTTGGAGTTCGGAGTATGAAATTTCATTGGAAACTAATAAGTTAATTAAATATAAATTAAATAAAGGTATAAATAGCCCTTAGGGTTCCTAAAACCGTAGTCAACACTAACCGCGTGGTCAACCCTCCCCCCCTTTTACTGCCGCTCTCCAACCTTTCAATGGCTGAAGGCCCACGATCGATTCCCCCCCAAAGTCTCACGATCCCCCTAATAAAATTCGAGAGTTTCAAAGGTAAAAAAGTTGAACTATGAGAGAGCTTCAGTTTGATAGGTTTTTTATCGACTATTGGGTGCTGTCTTGGTCTGGCATTCGCTCAGGAAAGGCGCCGTTAGAACCGGTTTGGGTGGGCCCTGGGGTTGTCGAGCGCCACGTCATTCAAAAGGGGAGAGAGGAGGTTGCGCCATCGCTAGTGATGGCCACCGATCATCTTTTGTTCGACAGGGTGACGCACGATTTGAGCAAGAAGGGTGCGATATCGGGTTTTGCTATTCCAGGAAGAAGACATGATAAAAAAATGGTTAAGTGTTAATTATTTAGATAAATTAATTAATTAATTTAATTTTGTATTGAAATGTAAATAATATCATATCTTGGTCATATGGAATCAGAATTAAACGAAATCAGTTTCGTTAGGATCGTGAAGCCGAGCACTACAACATGGAACTGACTAGAAGCGATTTGGATCAAGTCAGAATTTAAGGCGAATTCAAATTCAAACAGAATAAATTCATCACTAAAAGAATGGCGGAGTGGAAATAAACGTGAGAACTCCTTCTCACTCTAATTATTTTACAGTTAAAAATATACTATGATACAGACGGGGCTTAGAAGCCCACGACACTATTTATTGTAGAAACCATGATTGTTTGTTTGTATGGATTGAATTATAGTTGTAAATTTGATTGTGTTGAATAAAATGTTTGAATAAAAATATCATTTTTATTGAATAAATAAACTATTAAAAATATTCTTGTGTTGAGTAAAATGTTTGAATAATAAAAATATCATTTTTATTGAATAAATAAACTATTAAAAATATTCATGTGTTGAATAAAATATTTGAACAATAAAAATATCATTTTTATTGAATGTGTGAACTATATAAAATGTTCATGTGTTGAAATAAATATTTTATCGTTAAAAATATAATTTTTAATGTATATATGAACGGTATGAAATTCTCCTGAAATGAAAATAAATATTCATTTACAAATCGGACGATTTGTTTATGTACACCCATTTAACTGACATGGATTGAGATGATAAATTTTACACATCGCCCAACTGCACAAATAATATTCAGTATTTGTTGGTTGAAACCCCACACGGGTATTGGGATGATATTTGGCGTGCACTAATCCCAATTGTTTAGTTATATGTCAATCGATTGATTGACAGACTGTAGTTAGCATTAGTTATTTATATTTAATGCTTATGTAGTTGTGTAATGCACTCTAGATGATGGTTAGTTGTGTTTCATGATTGTTGTGTACATGTGTTGTATGAAATCCATATAAATAAATTATATGGTAATTAATTGACTCTAATTCCAATTCAGAAATAGCGAAATGTTTTAAATTAATATATAGCATAGTTTTAAATTAATATTTTGTATAGTTTTAAATTAATATATATACAGTACAGTTTTAAATTAATATATAGTATAGTTTTAAATTAATATTCTGTATAGTTTTAAATTAATATATATAGTATAGTTTTAAATTAATATATAGTATAGTTTCAAATTAATATTCTGTATAGTTTTAAAATAATATTCAGTATGGATCAAAATGTGAATTTGATGTCTGATTTTGGATGGACACGAAAGTATTGAAATATATGAAGCCGTGTTGATTAAATTTACGTCATTTTAATGCAAACAATAATTATATTGATTTTATTCATTTTTATAATGAATATCAAAAAGGAAATGATTGCAAATCAGATATTTTGAAAATATTATCATTTAAATATTATAATGATAAGGAGTATTCAATTTTGATTTAAAATTGTGATGAAAGTGGGAATCATTTTGAAGAGAATTTATAAATGATTTATAAAATAAGTTATAAATGGAAATCGATGAAATATATATAATATATATATTATATATATTTAACAGCCTGAATAGTACGTGCCGCGCCGCGACCGTTCGCAAATTTCAACCATTGACTTCGAATTGACATTACGGGAGACCCAACCGTCGGATTCTCCTAAAATCAGAACCATTGAGTTCGTATCGAAAAGAGATTTCCAACGAATATAAGAGATTTGAAATCTAACAGTTGGATTTGGAATTATGTTCAAATCAACTTTGGAAAAGATCGTTGTAAGTGCAGTTCAATGACCGTTTATGGAAAACGATTGAAAGGGCCTTAATAAAATTATTAAAAATATTAATAGTTTGTGTAAAATCATAATAAATGATTTGGAAAGAATTTGGATGAAAAATTCTAATTTTTTAAAGATAAAAATATATTTTATCAAAATGAACTAGTTATTAACTAGAAAAACAATCCAATAATTTTTAAATAAATAAATTGGATTTATAAAGGGTTTTAATAAAAACCAGAAATTTCCAATATATAAATTAGAATGGATTTGAATAGAAGTCATCTTCAAAATTTCGATATTGGATTCCGTGACTATACATATATTGTGGAGCAATTTGAAAGACAGATAAATATCGTTATTCCCTATACGATATGTGTTGGTTTCAAAATTTGATATTGAATATAAGCCGATTTAATTTCTATTCAGAGCCTTATATTTAATATTAAATTGGATTTTGGGTTTGTCGTGAATGGTGTCTTCGTAACACTAGTCTTAAAACCCATGTGAAAAGAAATAAATCTTTTAATTAAGATTATTAAAGTTTCCAGTTATATTTAGTAATTGGAATAAAATAGAATGTGAATTGGGTTTATTGTGAACTGTATTTTTAACGACATTTGTTCGTTAACCCGATTAACAGTGAAATGTGATTTGGAATATATAAATCTTTTATTAAGATTTAATGGAAAATTTCCAAAGTAAAGTTTTCTAATTTAATAAAATAAATTGGGATTAAATGGAATTCGATTTGGTAATAATTGAAGTGAGCTTCTGTGGAGGAAGACTGTTAATATATATGGAATTTAAAAGGCTTCGTCATTATTCCATTTATATTATTAGTTGGATACGAAAATTGATATCGATTATATATTGATCTGTTTACCGTAAAGATTCCATAGTTAATGGAATGTGATTTCGAGTTTATTGTGAACTTTGTTTTAAACGACATTAATTCTTTAACCCAGTTAAAGACAGGATTACATGTCTAACATTGTATTTCGAACCGTACTGTTGATCTCTGCTAAATAAATATCTGTTTGGTGGCGGAGAATTTATTCTCTTGCTTAACACCCTTCTCTGAGATGTGCGAGCTTAGAGGTTATATATCGGCAGAAATCAATGGTACAATGTAGATTGTCGATGCGACATGTTTGATTTCCCAAAGTTAAATAATAATTAATAATGATTTTTGGGAAGATTAAAACTAAGTGGAGTTTTAATGAATCTTTAGTTAGATTGAAATGTGAAAGTGATAATTTAAATTATCAAATTTGGAAAATGATGGAGAATGGAGTACCACCAGTTTTACTCCAGGCGATAGTTAAATATTTAATTAGATTTGAACGGGAAATGGTAATTAATTTTACCGATAACACCGTGATGTTAGATATGGAGTATCACCAGTTTTTCTCCATGGGATGAATAGGTTGGGATTGGGAAATTAAACAAATGATTACTTCGGTAAGGTTCGCTAATCCCGAGTAGTTGATAAACCTTAATTTGGTTTAGAATTGATATCTAAAGGAAGATTAATGAATAAATTTAAAAGAATTTATCTTCGATAAAATTAATGGGAACCTTTCCCAAAGTATAAAAATATTTGAATAAAAGAATATTCTGGATTGGAATGAGGCGTATGTTGTGTTTTTATAGCACTTGATTATGAGATATGTGAATTATTCGGGAAGGCCGGGTTTATACCCATTCTAAATAATTGATTCGACGATAAATCGACGATGAAGACGGTGGTTGAAGACCGGAGTTCTTCACATCGTTTGGATGAATACTGATGTCTTGATTGGGTTGTACACCCAAGACAAGGCAATAAGTGGTGATCGTCCAGACGTACTTGCAGATCGACCGGATATGCGAGGACCTCTCTCCTATATTGGACATATGAGACGAGGAATAAGGTGCCTCCGGTTTCGTTCATACCCAGAACGAACTAGTAAATGGATATGTGTCTGACATTGGATTTAATTCTGTGTTGATTGATTTCTATTGCAGAGAATTTATTCTCTTGCTTAACACCCTTCTCTGAGACGTATGAGCTTAGAGGTTATCTATCGATAGACATCAGTCGCATGGCGTGAATTGTCAGTATGGCATGCTGCGATGCAAATGATCAAGGCTTCTATTGAAAAGCAGAGTCTTGTGGTTGCTGATCAAAGCACGGCTTTAAATAGCATAGCTTTGTGTATAGCGTTAATTTACGAGCATCACACCTCGGTATGAGTCAAAAACGGGATCGTGACTGCAGGGAGTGCATGACGTTTCTTTTTAGCTATGGGTGGTGTCATGGTATGGAGCCCAGACATTTATATTTTTACGTATATGGATGATGGATAACGAGGCGCCTCGGATACATCGGTCACTACGGAGCCAATGGATAGGTCCGATAGGATCGAGAAACGTTTGTTCAGGAATACTAATCCACTAGCGTAAGTGTGGACCGGCCCTGAAGATCCAGGGTTGCCTAGAGTGTGTTATCCTGAGATATTTGCTAGAGTATCTCGAATCGGTGAGGAGCCATCCCTTGCCTCGACTCATAGATGGAACCCAATTTCCAATACGTGACATTTCGGTTTTAATTGCAGAACTAGTAGGCGACCTAGTAGGATGGGGTACTATGCTGTCTATGGTTGATACATTTATATTTGAAGTTGTTTTATACACTTTACACTTATAATAATATCAAAATGATTTGTTTTAAACGTACCAAGCATGTTTGGCTATTATAAGGGAAAACTCTATCCTTCGGCTTGCATTACACTGTGTGATGGGACTCGAGCCTTATAATAGCTTCATTTTTCGAAAAGCATTGTGTTATTTATAAACTGTCTTATGCATTGGTATTCTTGGGAGAAAATCCGTTCCGTGTTATACAACGTGGTCACTTGATTTACTTTATTTTAAAGTAAATATTTAATAACTGTTTTAGTTCTCACACCAGTCTCATGACTGACTCAGAGTTTATTATTTCTACCTAAACACTAGGTGCCCCTATTTTCCACACGGGCAGCTAGTAGTTGGATTTTTGTAGATATTTCTTTTTCAGGATCCTGGATTTACAGCTGGAGCTATATTCGGAAAGCTTTGTATCCATGTATTTCTTTCAGTTGTGTTATGTATTATTTTCCACTGCATTGAAATTTTAAATCTCTGATATTTCCTAATGTGTAGTATTTATTCATACTTTGTTATATTCTTGTACTCTGATGTAATTGTTGTAATAAGCAATGAAATGTTCTTCTGTTTGCGTTCCGATGCATCATGTTCTCAACTCAATCCGGGCTTTCCCAAAAGGGAGAGTTTGGGTCGTAACATTTATGGTATCGGAGCTTTGGTTTACAGAGCTCAAGAACAAGACATATTAGAACCAAACAAAAGAATTCATCGGAGATTGGATTAGTAATATTCAATAAGGATGGCTCGTTAGAGATGGGATCAGTAGTATCCTAGAATGAGTTAAAAGAGTATTATTTATTAAAGACAAATTTAGTTTTGAAAATTTTATTTAATTATACGTATTTGAATAATTTATTTTAAATTGATTTTGAACAATTGAGTATATGAAGATTTTGCATATATGCCTAGCTAGCGTGTTTGCGAAGTCTCGAATATACTGGATAGATATAGAATCACACTCTAGTCGCCCGGAGATGATCCTGATGATTACTATAGTATCATCAATATCTATGTTCGAGTTTCGAAATTGGGATGTCTATATATTTCCAATTGACTGGTGTAGATAGGGTTAATGTTTGAGATTTGACACTAAAAACATGATTTTGATTATATATTAAAGTAATATGTTTGAAAAGCTAATCAACTAATTGATTGATGATTGTGTTGTGTATTATTTATTTAACCAATACGTAAGTGAAGGGTAAATTTAGCCAAGTTGAATCAAATATTGAACTGAATTGAAAATTGCTTGAAATTGCATACACGTACATATATATGTGTGAATAGGTCATAGCAAGGAAGCTAAAAAGAGAAATAAAATTGTACGCCCGACAAATAGGTACATATTAACTGTATTTTTTGGGTTTTGGTGATTTTATGAGCCGATTGGCTAGCCGCTTGGCTTTTTCTTTTGGATTGATGAAGGCACTGTGAGGCAAGTTGCGGTTTTAAATATCAACCCGTACAAAGGAGGTTGTGATGGAAATTTTTCAAAAATTTAGCATGTTAGCCAAATTTTTGAGAAATTAGAAAATTTTTAGAAACTGAAAAGTTGAAGAATGAAAGCTAGAATGAAAGTTGAGTTGGTTAGTTAAACAACTTTCAGCTTCGTTCCTTTTCGAGGACGAAAAGATTTTAAGTGGGGCAGATTGTAACAACCTGGATTTTCAGAACCAATTTAAAAATTTTATTTTGGCCATTTATTGGATTTTAAGAATTTAAAATTATTTATTTTAAATAATAAAGACTAAAAATTTATTTAAATCGAAGTTGGAACGTATAAATTTATTTTAATTATAAAACGAGCCTGAAATGGCGTAGTAGTTTGAAAATTTGGCTAACGAAGGTAGACTGAAATGGCATGGTAGATTGTAACAACCCGATTAACAGTTAAATGTGATTTGGAATATATAAATCTTTTATTAAGTTTTAATGGAAAATTTCCAAAGTAAAATTTTCTAATTTAATAAAATAAATAGGGATTGAATGGAATTCGATTTCGTAATAATCGAAGTGAGCTTTTGTGGAGGTAGACTGTTAATATATATGGAATTTAAAAGGCTTTGTTGTTATTCCATTTAAATTATTAGTCGGATACGGAAATTGATATCGATTATATATTGATCTATTTTCCATGAAGATTCATTAATTAATGGAATGTGATTTTGGGTTTATCGTGAAATGTGTTTTAAATGACATTAGTTCTCTAACGCAGTTAAAGATAGGATTACATGTCTAACATTATGTTTCGAACCGTATTGTTGATCTCTGCTGAATATATATCTGTTTGGTGGCGGAGAATTTATTCTCTTACGTAACACCCTTCTCTGAGACGTACGAGCTTAGAGGCTATATATCGACAGATATCAATGGTACGGTATAGATTGTCGATGCGCCATGTTTGATTTCCCAAAGTTAAACAATAATTAATAATGATTTTTGGGAAGATTTAAACTACGTGGAGTTTTAATGAATCTTTAATAAGATTGAAATATGAATGTGAATGATCAAATTTGGGAAATGACCGAGAATGGAGTACCACCAGTTTTACTCTAGCCAATAGTTAAATCTTTAATTAGATTTGAACGAGAATAGCAATAACACCATGGTGTTAGATATGTAATATCACCAGTTTTGCTCCATGGAATGAATAGGTTTTGGATTGGGAAATTAAGCAAATGATTACTTCGGGAAGGTTCGCTAATCCCGACTAGTTGATAAACCTTAATTTGGTTTAGAATTGATATCTAAAGGAAGATTAAAGAATAAATTTAAAAGAATTTATCTTTGATAAAATTAATGGGAACCTTTCCCAAAGTATAAGAATATTTGAATAAAAGAATATTCTAGATTGAAATGAGGCGTATGTTGTGTTTTATAGCACTTGATTATAAGATACGTAAATTATTCGGAAAGGCCGGGTTTATACCCATTCTGAATAATTGATTCGACGATAAGTCGACGATGAAGACGGTGGTTGAAGACTGGAGTTCTTCACATCGTTTGGATGATTACTGATGTCTTGATTAGGTTGTACACCCAAGACAAGGTAATAAGCGGTGATCGTCCAGACGTACTTGGAGATCGACCTGATATGCGAGGACCACTCTCCTGTATTGGACATATGGGATGAGGAATAAGATGCCTCCGGTTTCGTTCAGACCCAGAACGAACTTGTAAATGGATGTTTGTCTGACATTGGATTTTATTCTATGCAGATTGATCTCTATTAAATATATATTTGTTTGGTGGTGGAGAATTTATTCTCTTGCTTAACACCCTTTTCTGAAACGTACGAGCTTAGAGGTTATATATCGATAGACATCAGTCGCATGGCGTGAAATGCCTGTGTGGCATGCTGAGATGCAAAAGAACAAGGCTTCTATTGAAAAGCATAGTTTTGCGGTTGATGATCAAAGCACGACTTTAAATAGCATAGCTTTGTGTATAGCGTTAATTCGCGAGCCTCACACCTCGGTATGAGTCAAAAATGGGATCGTGATTGCAGGGAGTGCACGACGTTTCTTTCTAGCTATGGGTGGTGTCATGGTATGGAGCCCATACATTTGTATTATTATCTATGTAGATGATGGATAGCGAGGCGCCTTGGTTATATCGATGACTACGGGGCCGATGGATAGGTCCGAGAAACGTGTGTTCAGGAATACTAATCCACTAACGTAAGTGTGGACCGACCCTGAAGATCCAGGGTTGCCCAGAGTGTGTAATCCTGAGACATTTGAAAGAGTGTCTCGAATTGGTGAGAAGCCATCCCTTTCCTCAACTCATAGATGGAATCCAATTTCCAATACGTGGCATTTCGGTTTTAATTGCAGAACTAGTACGGCGATCTAGTTGGATGGGGTACTATGCCGTTTATGATTGATACATTTATATTTGAAGTTTTATATACACTTTACACTTACAATAATATCAAAATGAATTGTTTTAAACGTACCAAGCATGTTTGGCTATTATGAGGGAAAACTCTATCCTCTGGCTTGCGTTGCATTCTGTGATGGGACCCGAGTCTTATAATAGCTTCATTTTTCGAAAAGCATTGCGTTATTTATAAATTGTCTTATGCACTGGTATTCTTGGGAGAAAACCCGTTCCGTGTGATACGGCATGGTCCCTTGATTTACTTTACTTTTAATGTAAAGATTTAATAACTGTTTTAGTTCTCACACCAGTCCCATGACTGGCTCGGAGTTGATTGTTTCTACCTAAACTCTGGGTGCCCCTATTTTCCACATGGGCAGCTAGTAGTTGGGTTTTTACAGATGTTTCTTTTCCAGGATCCTGGATTTACAGCTGCAGCTATATTCAGAAAGCTCTGTATCCGTGTATTTCTTCCAATTGTGTTATGTATTATTTTCCACTACACTCTGATATTTCCCAATGTGTAATATTTATTCATACTCTGTTATATTCTTGTACTATGATATAATTATTGTAATAAGCAATGGAATGTTCTTCTGTTTGCGTTCTAATGCATCATGTTCTTAACTCAATCCGGGCTTTCCCGAAAGGGAGAGTTTGGGTCGTAACACCGACATCCTCAATGCCCTAAATCTTGACCTATCCCTGCCTCCTTAGTATTTGAAATTACAACCTTCCACCTCAGAATTCGAAATTACTGCTTGTCACCGCCATTGATCAACATTGCAAAGTATTTTGATCTAGATCTGAAAGTGTGACGCCTATATTGCATCTTTTCTATGGAGAAGAACCTGCGTATGAATCTAAATGCGAGTTAAATGCGGATAGAGTAAGATGTGGATTGAATTACTTGGCCGTTTACTTTGTTCTTCTTACCTTCGAACTCTTGTCCAGTGATTATAATCAGCTATTATTCTTCCCTCTTTTAATCAACTCTCATCTTCTTGAGGATGCCTGGAATATGAAGATCTATTTCTAGGCGATTTGGTTATTTGCAGGCTTGGTCTTGTCTTTTGTAAGTGTTATCTACTATTTTCCCCTTTTAACTAACATTAGAATTTCATAGCCACTTACAACTTTCAACACTTTTTTTGTTATAGGATAGTAAACATAGTTTATTGATTAATTCATTTTTGAAAATTTTTGTACATCTATGCCGTCCTTTTCCTGATTTGATTCAACTTTATGGCCTTGCTAGTGAACACTCTCCAGCATCATTATTTTGAATGAACTTATCTGTGCTTTAGGTGATGATTAAAGAATCCATACAATGTTGTCTAGTGTTTGTAAAATGGGTTAGTTTTTTGAATAAGTAACTGAACCAAAGGCCCATTCATCGTTGTTCTTCAGTTTATCCGATTCTATCAACATTAATAAGTGTAACGGTTGATCCCACATTATTGTATGTATTTCCGTGCTTGTTGAACCCTGAAAAGAAGAAGCCATCTGCTACTGCCTTCATGGGGTCTTTGCATATTACGCTATTCACAAATACTGCAATAAAAGTTACACGTTCTCATTTTATGTATTCGTTGTCAATGTTGGTAAACATACAAACAATTTAAAATAGTACAATCAGGCATTTTGACGCCAATGCAGAAGTCCTACAAAGGACTAGGATCAGTAGCAAATGCCACAGAAGCAACAGCTATGAGGAGAGCTAGAATAACAATACGCGAAGTTATTTAAATTGAAACAAGGAGAAGTAGGTTGGAAATGATTGGTTGATTTGAACTTTAACACAAATTACAAGGCTATTTATAATGTTTGTGATCAGATGTTATGCATTATACTTGCATGTTTTTTGAATTGATCAAAGTTAAATAACATTGACATGCTAAATATTCAAAAGCTAGTCAAACTAATTAGGTTGATCTATTTATCTTTCTCTTTAAACTTAACATTTTTATTTATCTTCCTTTGCTGCAGAAGTTAGACTATGTTAGTTGAATTAGCTCAAAGGACATAAAATTGTACAGCTGAAAGTTGTTAGCGAGAGAAAATTAAAATATTGGTAATGTGGATTAAATATAATATGATAGTTGTGCATCTTTTATTATAGTTTGAACTATGTTAAAAGTACCAAGATATATAGGTTGTGTATCTTTATGTGTGCAAGACATGATCATAATTTTAGATTATTTAAATGAAAAATCTTTTGATTATTTAAATGAAAACTACTCACCCTATAATAGATGATTACCTTTTCCACTATTTTTGCCAAATTTTGTAATTATTATATACTATGTATAAAGAGAAAAGTCTGACAAAATTGAAGTATTAGAGTCCGTCAAACATATTCTATTCAAATACAATTTCAAATATATGCACGTGGACATGTACAAAGAAGTAAGATAAAGGTGAAGTAATGTATTCTAATAAATTTTCCTATATGTCGAGACAAGGACATAGATGGATTTCCAAGAAACAAAAATTACTTTTTAAAATACCTGCAAATTTGAAGCTGACAAGAATATAAGTGAATGTTTTTTCTTCTAAACACTTCATAGCTGTTCTATAGTTGTACTGAAGGAATGCAAAAAATTATTGTGCCACCTTTTGGACCCACATGTAGGAAACATGGCTACCCATGTAGAGTAACTCATTTTTCTTAATAATTATCAATCATGTTTTCCTCACTGATATGGGCACGAAAAACATTCAAATGTACCTGTTATTTTCCTAGTACTAGTTCTCTTGATTCTAATATGTAGATTTTGATTTGGGGCTGCTATTTTTGAAAATAGCTTCATCAGATATGAACATGCTGGCCATTTTAATTTTGGAACCATGTTTCAGTCTTCAATTATAATAAATGCATGAAATTCATATCTCTTGATTTCTAATTATGTGCACAATCATATAACAATCCTATTACATCATTATATGTCGAATTGGAGCATGTTGCTATAATCTTTTAAACCTAAAACTTTGTGTTATTTTTTTTGCCTTTTTAGTGGAACAGTGATATTAGAAAGAAAAGGAAAAAGAAACAATGTCTCCAAACTAAGCTTGACTTTGATTACTTCTATAACACCCCGTAAAATTCGTAAGTATTAATAATAACTAAATGAAAATAAGCAATTAAATAATAAGACCGGAAAATGAGATTTCGCAACTTTAGGAATTTGGCTACGAAACTCTTTTATTTAGATTCATGGCAAAATTTTGAATCGTTTTCATATATAATATGCTGGAAACGATCAATGTATGAAGAAGTTATAAACAAATGAATTTGGACAGTAAATGCATAAAAAATATATAATTAAATATATAATATGTGTGTGTCCAAGATAAATTCAAATAAAGAGGAAGAATTTGAAATTTGGATTGAAGATAAGATCATGGGGACAAAGTATATTGCATATATGGAATAAGATTAAGAGCTTAAGGAACATATTAATTAAATTTAACACCTCATCAACGCACCCTTATTGGGTGTTCCAGCCTCCAAGGGGTTGACCGCTCCCCCTTAAGGGGTCTCGACTGCCGTTCGACCGCTCCGGTCGACCTCTTGGCGGTTGGACAACCTAATAAATCTAATTGGTTATGGTTTTGTTTAGAGGGATATATATGAATAAAATGCTTGGATTAATTCTAAGTAATCCAATGGTATATGCTCATACGAGCAACTATATATAGCCCCTTCTGTCACACTATGAAACCCTAATCATTCTCTATCCCTGCCTTCATGCTTCCTCTATGCCATTACTAAATTCTAGAGAAAAATAAAAGAAAAAGGTTAAGGATTTCTTCTAATTCTCCAACCCTATTCTTAATCTTTCTCTATTCTAATTTATATAAGTTTAGTATTCTTCCACTTGGCTTAAACACACAGATATATATATATATATATATGAGATTCTAATACATGGCTCTTATATATATATATATATATATATATATATATATATATATATATATATATATATATATATATTGGGAGGATTATCGGAGCACGTTTGGCCGCAAAGAATTAGTGCAACTCTAGATCTACTACAAATTTCTCTATATTCTGCCTAGATCTATGAGTGGAATATAGTTTACTTAGGCATATTCATATTCATGTTGAAAGGTATGCTTAGGAGGATTTGGAATTGATAATATAAACATTAAAAACCCCAAATCCTCTATCTTATGATTGCGTATGAATTGTCATGATTATTTGGGTTTTGTGGACATTTGATTTTAATATTGGATTAAAGATGAAAATGGGTGTTGCTACTATTGTTTATTTTTTGTATAATTCACCGTTACCAAAAATTTGATTGTAACCTAAAATGGTTAAGATTTGGGTACTTCATGATTTAATTAGGTTTGGATTCTATTTTGAATCTAAACGTACTCATACTTGAAATATGTCAAATATAAACATTTTTATGTGCATAATACCCAAAAACAGGTGAAGTAGACAAAGTTGAAATTATAAACATACATGTATAAATGTATGTAATACTCAATTCTTAATCCAGTATTGAAATCATTCCAACAAGCCTAGGATGCAAGTTGAAATTGTATGTTTATATATTTTCCGCCCACTGCTATTTGTTATCATATCATTATGTCATCATGCCTATGTTGTAGCGGTAAAAGTATGGAAAACATAACTTGTATACCTTGAATTGGACAAATTGACAATTTCCACCTTGTTAGAAAATTTCGCCATTTATACGAATATTTACATTAATTAGGCGTTGTTATTATTATACTTATATAAACATAATCAACGTAATTAACGTTGTATTAGCGAAATAAATGCGATTAGGTTAGAATTCGAATTTGAAATGTTCCCAGAATAAATGTATATTTGATTGCTTGTGTGTGCGTATTTGGAATGGCTATATATATATATATATAAATAGTGACACATAGACACGAGGTTAGTTGGCAATTGTGGTAGAAATCTGCCCGGAACCGATCGGTAAATCCAGCAACCACAAGTAGGCCCAACTAATGTGAGATGTCTAGGTGCCATGGGCCATTTAAAAACTTAGTAAACCAGACACAAGGTTAAACCTACTTGTAGTAGAAGTAGAAATCTTCCCGGAACCGACAGGTATATCCAACATCTACAGGTACACGGTTTAATGTGAGAAGTCTAGTGTGTATACATAGATAACTATATTTATATATGTATATATTAGTCTATTTAATAAGTAGGTTTACTACACCTTGAGAAAGTCTTAAGTGGCTAACTCTCTTTTTATATAGTCTGGGTCTTAAGTGGTTAGGATCCCTCCGAAGGTTTACTCCTTGGAGTGGAACCAAATTCATGGGACCCACCCTTATTAGATTTAAAGAAAGTCTTTGGGTCCTCCTTCTCTAAAAGTGGTTAGGCATAAAACGGTAACAGAGTAGGGTAGTTCACGGGATTATCCACTTCCTCTAGAAGCTTGTAAGGGCTCAACTAGGAACAAATTTGGTAAATAAAAGATATATGGCCATTGTATGCTAACCAACCGTTTAAGGAAAATCTTAAACAATATAGGTGTCCTACCGTAATATCAGTTAAGCAGCAACGTTCGCAATACTACTTCCTATATTACAATTGAGAGTATAGACTTAAGAACGTTAACGTATTAGGACAGGGTCTTAAGGGGCTAGGGGTTCGCCTCAGGGTTATAAGAGATCATAAGCATCCACCTTCAATAGGGCCATAAGTGACCAAGCATTCCCATCTCGTTAAGTCTTTACCTTAAAAACACCAATGGACGATTGACTTAGATATTCATCCCATTTGTTAGATGCTTGGTGTTTGTGTGAATCTCGTGTGCTGCATAGATATACCTTGACATATGTAACCTACTAAAAATATAGGATATGGACATTAAGTAACAATATATTTCGGTCACACAGGACTTTGTTTTTTGACCCTTCTCCTCAACATATCTAACAGGTCAGTTGATGGAAAAATCCATGGATGAAGTCATGATTGAAGATGAAGAAGAAGACGTAGTTGTTATGCTATTGTTAGTAGTTATTGCTTTACTTCTTTTGGAAACTTGTGAGAATGAACTATTTGATGTACCCATTGAACATATGTAACTGTGACTGTTGTATTTCTGTGATTTTTAAATAAGTGGTACATCTTATTTTCAGTATTATATTTTCTCTTTCCGATGTGTGAGATTTCTATTTGAAGTATTTATGTATATATATTCTATGAAAATGTAATCCTTACAGGAACCAACGATCAGTTTAGAATGGCTCTAAGTTTCGATGGGCCTTTTCTGGGTCGAAATTTAGGCCCATTCCGGACGGGTTGTTACATTTGGACTCAGAGCGTAGGTTACCCGATTATAAGGGAATTATACGTATGAGAGGCGTATTTGTATATTGAAAAAGACTTTTCAAACTCTCTCTCTTTCTCTCTCTCTCTCTCTATATATATATATATATATATAATATTTACCCCAATAAGCATACGCATTTATACTATGCATCTTTACCATTTTCTTCCCTTTTCAGCATAAATACTATCTCAGTAGTATCCACTAAGGGATTCTTCCTTTTCTTTTCATATAGTAGAATGGATGAAAATCAAACTGAGCAAGGTAACCAGGCAAGACCCCGCTACTTGCCAGAATGGTTTCAACAATATCTCCGTACTGCTGAAAGGGTCCTTGTTGCTATCCTGCCCCAGCGGCTCCTGCCGCTGAGGTAACCTTTGACTTTTCTCGCTACTGTAAGACCTTTACGAATCTTAGAGGAAAATCGTTTTCTGGGAAAGAAAGATTTACTAATGCCCAGTCTTGGTTAATGGACTGTGAAAGAATTTTTGAAGCTACTAGCTGGCCCGATGAATCGAAGAGGAGAATTGCGGCCTGACATATGAAGGATGAGGCCCTTGAATGGTAGAACTTAGTATCGGTGGAAAACAAGGGCTGGATATTTACATGGGAACAATTCAAAACCCATTTCGAAGCGAAGTTTTTGTCAAGGGCAGAAATGACTATCCTGCTAGAGAAATCCATCCACCTTAAGCAAGGAAGCTTGAGCCTGCAAGAGTATGTATCCAAATTTACCAAATTATGTAGGTTTAGAGGTGGATTGGTTGACACCCCCATGAACAAAGCCCTCAGATTTGTTAAAATACTGAACTCTCTGTTGAAGGAAACTTTATTAGCCCAAGTAACGTTTAGGGAAACTTTTGAAACCCTAGTTGAGACAGCTATCCTATGCACGGCTGAAGGCGCCAAGGAGGATAAAGAAGTTGAGAAAGGAGACAGATCCAACAAAAATAAGAAGAAGGAATGGTGCAAAAATAAGAAGAAGAACAAATTCAAAAAGGAAGCAAAGACTTGTATGAGGTGCAACTGCAAGGACCATGAGGCCAAGGATTGTAGGACCTTGTTGGCCAAAAAAGAGTTCAAGGGAAAATGTTACAACTTCACAAAAATAATAAGAAGGAATGGTGGAAAAATAAGAAAAAGAACAATTCAAAAAGAAAGCAAAGACTTGCACGAGGTACAACCGCTAGGGCCGTGAGGCCAAGGATTGTAGGACCTCGTTGGCTAAAAAGGAGTTCAAGGGAAAATGTTACAACTTCCATGAAGAAGGATGCATGTCGTAGGACTGCACAAAGCCCAAAATTGTCAAGAGTGGCCACAACTTTACAATAGAGGCAACACCAATTCAAAGTCGATCCCTAAGAGACCAAGGGCAGCCCGTACTTGAATGTATAACCTCTATTTTAGGAAATTCAGTATACACCTTGTTCGATTCTGGAGCGACCCATTATTTTATCTCCAAACGATTAGTAAATTTTTTGAACCTTTTGATATATATCTCGAACAATCCGGCAGAGGTGGCCAACCCTATCGGAGGATCTAAGTATCTTGAGGTTTTATGTAAAGACCTAGTATTGGAGGTCAACAATGTCGAGTTCCATTGCAAAGCGTATGCATTAGATTTTATGGGGTACAATCTTATCCTAGGTGTGGATTGAATATCGTTTTATGGGGATGTCCTAGATTGCGATAAGAGAATCGTTCGTCTTAGGAGCCGAGGAGGACACAACCTAAGTATTCATTGTAATGTTAGAAACAAGGATAAAGCTTTATTATATTCCTTATCTCCTAGTTCTGAAGGACCATCTTCGGTCCCTATAGTTTGTGAGTTCTTGGATGTTTTTGAGAAAGTCACGGGGCTTCCGCCCCATAGAGAAAACTCTTTTCGTATTGACCTAGAGAAGGACGCTAGACCTGTAGCACTACCTTTGAGGCATATAGCACCTAAGGAAAGAAGGGGGTTAGATAAGTAAATTTCAGGGTTGTTGCAAAAAGGTTTCATTCGTAGAAGTACCTCAAAATTGGGTGCACCTATCATATTTTCCACCAAAGCAGACGGATCTTTGAGACTTTGTGTGGACTATAGGGAACTCAGTAAATTGACCAAGAAGAATAGGTACCCTTTACTTAGAATCGATGACTTTTTTGACCACTTGGTAGGAGTCCGAGTATTTTTCCCTACTAGAACTTGCTACTGGATTTCACCAGTTAAGAATTACGGAGGATAGCAGGACAAAACAACGTTTAGGATGCCAGTCAGATTGTTTCAATGGGAAGTTATGCCCTTCGGACTAACAAATACACCTGCCTTCTTTGTTGACTTCATGAATAGAGTGTTTAGGGCCATTCTAAATAAAATTGTTGTAGTCTTCGTAGATGATATCCTTATATTCTCAAAAAACCATAAAGAGCATGAGATCACTTGAGACAGGTGTTAAGGATATTAAGAAAGAACCAATTAAAAGCAAAATTCTCGAAGTGCCATTTCTGGAGGGAAGTAAGATTTTTAGGACATATCGTGTCGAGCGAAGGCTTGGCAATATACGTCGGAAGGTCGAGGAAATCGAGGAATGGAGGATACCTTAGAATGCTACAAAAGTGAGAAGCTTCCTTGGATTGGCTGGATATTATGGAAATTCATCAAAGATTTTGTCAAGATTGCTACTCCTTTAACCCAATTAACAAAGAAGAATTTGGTGTTTGCTTGGAGTGATAAATGTGATATAGCCTTTCAAAAATTAAAGGAAGTATTAACTAGCGCACTTGTTGTTTACGAACAAATTATACAATTGTAAACAACTGTAAAATCCGTTCGGTTTTCCTAAACAACAAGGATTGTTGTAGAGGGTGTCGAACTCTGGGACCAAAAATATTTTAATTAATAAATCCAATCAAGTTATTCCAAGATTTTGATTGGTTGAAAACACAGGAAATAACAGCAATTAAATAAAGAAGAGAGATTTATCTAATAAGAGAAAGCAATTAGGGGATAATGACATAGATTAGATTCACACTCATCAATAGCCAACAAATAAATATAGATCTAATTCATGTTTCTGTCACAAACACGAATCAACGATAAATAGATTCTTAGAAACAAATAATTAAATAACGACAAGCATAGCCTATGCAGGAGCTGAGCTCTTAAACAACCATGGGCTATCAGGACAAATTCACAAATTAATTTCTAAAAACCTAAAACTAGATCTAAATCTGATAATTGTTAGATCGAACACGAATATACCCTGTGAAGGAGCATAGCTCTTAAACGACACAGAATATGAAGGTTCAGATCTAACCCTTGATTCAGATCTAGATCTACATATATAAAGTCCTCATCTATTGGCTATGTGATTCATGTTGAATCATATCTATTAGCGTCATCACCCCCTAAACAAAGGGGATTAGCTAGACATAGTTAAAGAAGAAGAAACACAGAAATTAAATAACATGAACATAAACAAAACTAAAACTAAATAGAACAGAGGAAGAAGAGTTTTATTCCAAGAGAAAGATTACAGAATAAAACTAAGTGTGTTTCACAATGAATGAGATACAGTGTATTTATAGCTGATATGACAAAGGCTGCTTGGAAAATTACACAATGTGAGACTAAAGAATTAGCCCAAATAACACATAAGCCAGTGTGAACGCAGCTGTAGAGTGAGTGGTCTTGCAAACGAGCTAATGTGAACGCAACATGAGTAAGAGGCCTTTCAAATGAGCCAATGTGAACACGGCATGAGTATTCACTGAGCCAAATCTTTCTAAATGAACTCTATTTGCAACCGTTCTTCAAGCTTTAAACTGTTCATGCTTTAGCAATTTCAAACTTCACTCTTTTTAAGAAAATTCTTCATGCTTTATCCATCAAATGCTCTAAACCATGCTTTTTATCAACAATCTGAAAAACATAGCTATAAATACACAATATTAATTATTTTTAAAAAGAAAACAAGATAAATAAGCGGATAAGATATACACATTTACGTGTATATCAAATACCCCCACACTTATCTTTTTATTCGTCCTCGAATAAACTAAACTAAGATATGTCACACTTTCGTAGGAAACACGATTGCATTTAGCGTATGCAACAAGCCGTTAAACCTCTGGGTGTCCCCAGTAGGACGAGTGTTGTCTCGTGAGGGTTTTCAGCGGATACTACCCACAAAATCCAAAGCGTCTTATGTACACGGATTAATCAAACAATATATTTAAGGTCTTTCACATTCCAAGGATTTCACCTAACTTCAATAATAACGGTTTAGCTCCAAATTGTCCATCCCGTAATTAGTGCAAAAATGAATAAAAATTTTCAAGCTCAATCGTAATTCCTTGATAACACTGTAATTGTCTTGAAGGTTAAGAGCGTGGTGTCAACCAAAGTTCTACACATCGACAATGTGCACCCAATCATTTCTTTATTCCTTTTTTTTTAATAATTTTGCACCAATGTAACTGTAATGTATTGGATATGAGTTATGCATAGATGAAGGAAAATTTTGTAAGTTCTAAAAATATTCTAGATAAGAGGGCAAGTGTATTAGTTGAACTTCAGGCTACAAAAGATAAAGTAATACTAAAGCACATATGAACATTTTTGTTTCCTTTCATCTCTTCTACTACAATCCTCACTTCCAAGTACAGTATAATGGATGTGGATGGAATGGAAATGGATGCTTCATAGTCAAGAATGATGAAGACTATTTTATTCAGAGATACTCTCTCTTTATTTCATTTTTTTTTCTTCTTCTTCTTTTTTTTTTTTTGCATGATGAATGGAGATGGAATGATGCCGTACATTATTTCATTTGATTCCTCCTCTACTAAACCAATACTTCATGAAAGGAAAGTTTTGTGCCCTAGTTACTCTATTTCTATAACCCTAATTCAACACACAAGTCTGGATTGATGTTATATAAAAAGCTGAAAGGAATGATAAACAAAGTTTCGTAAGATAGATAACCCATATAAAATAAGATGTGGTATATGGTTATCCTACCTTAAAACAAGTACGGAGTGGGTAGTGTAATATTGGTATAGAAAGTGACGTTTTTGAACCTTTGAAAATAAATCAGTACAAGGTTCTTAAGTATGCCAATATAAGAAAAACTTGTCGAAACATGGATGTAATCCGACCAAAACTTGGGTTTGAATAATGTGGGGTATCGAAGAAGAATGCTACAATGAGTCATTTCTCCTTAATTGGGCCAAGTGGATTTTAGAACTTACGATTTTGAAAATTTGAGTGGAAAAGAAAATATTATGCATGAAAATGAACTTAGAAAATCCAACAAATGTAGGTGCAAAATCATTTTATTTGATGATTTTTTTTTTTTGATTATTTGTACTTGCACATTCTAACATGTATAACAAGGGTTGACACGCTTACTCCAGAACACGACTAACGTCTGCATAGTCTCAAGCTAGCATCTTAAAAAGACACATTACGACTCAATGAATAAATAATGTTCATTCCCATCACCCAACAATTCAACTTATCAAACAAGAACCAAGGTGTTATTTATGAATTTAAGTTAATCCTTGTTCAACGAATGACCTAATTCATAAAATTTGATTGCTGATGTAATGTAAATTCTCCCCCACACTTGAGTGTGACCGTGTCCTCACAGTCGTTAATCAGACATATCTTAGTGAAAGGTAAAAACAAATAAGATGGTCAGCACGACTTACCGAGTACACATGCAGAAAATACGCAGCCATCGAATAGATGAAGCGGTCCACAATGGACCTATGGATCAGCCTCATTAAGATTATGAGACACAGCTTCAGCATAGAAAACCAAATCATAAAGAATTTTATATCACATTTCAGATTTGGAAAAACAAATTTTGTTTTTTCAAAAATTTGAGTTGCTAAATTTAAAAATTTTAGCTTACAATTGATCATAAAATTGAATTGTATTTCTGTAGCAACTAAAGAGAGGTCATCGAGCTGGGGTTCAGTAAAAGTTTCAAAAACAAAGCTTGATTTGTTCAGATGGTGTATAAATTGAGAGACGTGTGAATCACTCTCACCCCCACACTTGTTTTGAGAAATATTGTTCAGTTTTGCTTTAATATTGCAAATTTTATTGACTAAAGGTTCATTCATAAACCTAAAGTTAAAACCAAACAAGTGAATTTTCAGTAAATTTCGAAATCATGTTTTCTCAAAAACCGTGTTATTCCAAAAAGAGTTCATATACTGCAGAAATTTATCATTGAAAAACAAGTGATCAAAGTGAGATTAAGTTGAAACGATCAAGTCACAAGGGGTTTCAACAGTTTTAGAAAAATTGTGTCCAACCTCAAGAAATTCAAAGGTTTCAAATGATTTAGTTTCAATTTCAGTCCCAACAACATTATCATCAATCGATGCAAGAAGTTTTCGCTTATCAAAGTCGTCCTCACCTAAACAGTTGTTACCAACTTCGTCATTTCTTTCAAGTTGACAGTCTAAAGCTGCTAACATTTCAAAATTTTCATAATCTGAGAGAGGAAGATCAAATTGAAGATTGATGTCTCTGTTTTCAAGAGAATTTTAATTCAAATCAATTGCAGAGATTTCAACAATTTTATTTAGATTTTTATCAATTTCAAAAGTTGTTAGTTGAAAATTTTCGATTTCAGCAAGAGTTGAATTTTCAGCAGAAGCATCAGTTCGAGTTTGAATTTCAGTTTCACAGAAATCAGTGTTTTGCACAAGAGATTTCCCAAAATTTTCATCAACGATCATATCGTCAGAATCATCAATAATCGTGATATAATATTGTGACGAAGTTACTGGCTGATTGTTGTTTTCAAAAGAAGCATTGGCAGAAACTTGTTTGTCACTAGATTGGGATTTAAAGTTGTTGTACAATTCCATAACTTCAGTTTGAAGAGGAGAAATTTGATACACTATCCTAGTGCAACGTTGTTTGCTATCTGTTATTCTTTGAGCTAGTTCTTCGATGTAAGTCAAGCCAAGTTTCATTAAATCCTCAAATTTATCAACGTCATCAATTCCCTCAAGTAAGAATTTTTCTAGATTTTGCCAAAATTCAATGGTGTATTGAGACAGTTGTTCAATGATACGCGTGTTTTCGATATCTTTATTTTCAGAAGCTTGTTTTTCATCAAAAGTTCGCGCCCATTCCTTGATTTCCTTGCGACAAATCTAAATTTCATGCATTAATTGATTGATTTCACTCAGGCTGCCTTCAATAAAATTGGTAGACACATCAGATTTCAAAATGTTGTTTTTTAGATTCATCGTTTATATGTGTTCCTCACTGGTTGACCTTAAAAATCCATCCACCTCATCTCTTAGAAGTTGTCCATTATTTATTTTCCAAAACCAACATCGCCAAAAATTTAGCTTATTCTCCACACATTTTTCATATTCGATAATCAACATTTGACATCCACTCGTATTATGAAAATCATTTTGGTTTTCAAAAATTTCGTTAAAACCCGTGTTGTAATTGTTTTGATTTTCAGCACTTTGCTTAGCCATTTGCGCTAATAGTCGTCTCGCCTCAGATAAATTCTCATTAATCATAGAACGACAGTTTTCATATTGGGGTACAACCGTTTGATGAGATTGGTGGAAATTATTCACAAAAATTTCAGCCTGAAATTCAATCTAATTTGAATTGAAACCAAAATCATTTAAAGTTTGAAAAGAATTGCAATTTTGGTTGTATATGGGGAAAGCACGCGTGTACTAGAAGTAGAGAGTTTTTCGTCGAAAAATCAGTTGCAAAGTTGTGGCTCTAAAGAAACTATAGAAAAATTGTTAAAATTAACAATTTCGGATTGTATGAATACAGGTCTGGGCCAGGTTCAGATAGGGGTTATCAGTGTGCCACGAATCACTGTAGAAACACGACTGAAGGTTTAAGAACCTGTTTGAGTTCTAGACTCTACCGTTCCTTAGACACCTCAGAGAGTATCAATCCTAATTGTCAATTTAACGAATATTTTGTCCTATGAGCTTTGGGGAATCCTCGATTCGATTTCAAAAATAAATTTTCAATTAATCCCACGTTCGTTTTAAAATTTTAAACCACACAACAAGCAGAATAATCAATCACAGAATAATAATTTGTAGCAATAAATTTTTTACAAGCAAGCCGCTGCCCCTGCAGAAGATTTTTACAAGCAATGTCTATATATTTTTGTTTATTTGCAGCAGCAGTCCCTGTAGAGTTAGAGAATACTCACCTTGATCGGCAGTCCGTCCAGTGCAATTGAGTAGCGCTAGCGGGTCACACCCCACTTGGTGTGCAACCGCTCCAATCAAATATGTTTGCAAATCACTTGGTTGAACTCTTCACTTCTCGTTGGCCTTTGAATTGATTTCTTTGCTTGACTTCGATTCCTTGATTTGTTTGCTTGAGCCTTGAATTCTTTCTGCTTTGGCCTTTGTTTGAGTTCTTTCTTTCTCTTTTTTGACTTTTTTTTGAAAGGAAAACTAAAATGGCACTAAAACAAAAACAAAAGAAAACTAAGGCTAATAAAAAAAATTAAACAAAGAGATGAAATCTCTTTCTTCCTTTTTTTTAAGAAACACAAGAAAATATATAACAAACAAAGAAAACAATTTTTTTTTTAAAAAAAAGGATTTGGGAAAAGAAAGCTAGAACCAACTTACAAAATTCAAAGAAGAGAAAAGGATTTTTTTTTTAAAGGGAACAAGGAGAACTATAAACTATGAGAAGAAGAAAAAACAAAGGAAGAGGATGGGGTATTGGTTTGAGAAGTGGTTGTGGTGACTATTGTTTGTGATGAAGAGGTTGGAGAGGATGGGTATATGTAGAACATAAGAAAGAAAATTGGAAAGAATTGAAAAATGATTTTTTTTATTTTTATTTTGGGAAAAGGAATGTATTTATACAAGGAATATTGGAAAGTAGATAAGTTTGGAAAGAAATAATGGAAAAGAGGGGAAAGAAATTGGAAAAAGTTGGAACGAAATTAATGAAAGAAAGGGAAAGAAATAAATAAAGAAAGAATGGTAATGAATAGAAAAGAAAGTAGAAAAGGAAAGAGATCAAACTAAATTTGCAAGTTTTTTTTTGTTTAATTAGAATTGTTGTAA
This sequence comes from Allium sativum, assembly GCA_030737875.1. NCBI lineage: Eukaryota > Viridiplantae > Streptophyta > Magnoliopsida > Asparagales > Amaryllidaceae > Allium > Allium sativum. The sequence goes on along the minus strand of CM060910.1, from coordinate 192,037,496 downwards.
AAGTAGAGGTGTGGAAAGGTGGAAAGAAATTTGAAAGAAAAAGAAAAGAATTAAAAGAAAGAAATTGTTAGAAAATTTGAAATTTTTTATATGGAAATGTTGAAAGGAGGAAGCAAGATGCAAATAAAGTGGAAAGAAATAAATAAAAAAATGAAATTATTTTTTTATTGTTGTCAAAATAGAAGAGAGAGAAGAGATTGTGTAGAAGAAAAATCGGAAAGAAGTAAATGAGAAAAAAGGGAAACAAAAAGAACAAAAATTGCACAAAAAAGGGCAAGAATTTTTTTTTTAATTTTTTTTATTGTAAGAGAATGAAATATGAGAGTTTGGAAAGAATTTTTTTTTAAAAAAAAGGAAATCTAAGAAATATAATGGGTAAGAAATTTGAGAAAATAGATGGCAAGAAATCGAACACAATTGTGGCAATTTGAATTGGAGAAATCAGGTGTAAAAGGAAATGAATAAAAAAGGAAGAATTATAAGAGAGATCGGAGATTGGGGATATAAAATTACAAAAAGTTATATATATATATATATATATAAATAAAAAAAATTAAATAGAAGGAAGAAAAGTGAAAAGAAATAGGAAAGAAATCAAAACAAATATGGCATTTTTTTTACGACAGAAAAATATGTAAAAGAGGAAAGAAATTTAAAACAAAAATTGGCAACTTTTTTTTTTCTCTTAGTTGGAAGATTACGGTATCATTGACTAACACCAAATCAAACCAATCAAGAATTTTCTGCTATATATAAAAGACAACAAAAGGAATAAACTAAAAATAAAACTAACACAAATTAGAAAATAAAATATTTTTGTGAGTTTTTTTTTAATGAAAAAAGAAGAAAATAATTGGAAAAAAAATAACTCGAAGGATTTAAAAATAAAAATAATTTTGATCCCCGGCAACGGCGCCAAAATTTGTTTATGAACAAATTATACAATTGTAAACAACTGTAAAATCCGTTCGATTTTCCTAAACAACAAGGATTGTTGTAGAGGGTGTCGAACTCTGGGACCAAAAATATTTTAATTAATAAATCCAATCAAGTTATTCCAAGATTTTGATTGGTTGAAAACACAGGAAATAACAGCAATTAAATAAAGAAGAGAGATTTATCTAATAAGAGAAAGCAATTAGGGGATAATGACATAGATTAGATTCACACTCATCAATAGCCAACAAATAAATATAGATCTAATTCATGTTTCTGTCACAAACACGAATCAACGATAAATAGATTCTTAGAAACAAATAAGTAAATAACGACAAGCATAACCTATGCAGGAGCTGAGCTCTTAAACAACCGTAGACTATCAGGACAGATTCACAAATTAATTTCTAAAAACCTAAAACTAGATCTAAATCTGATAATTGTTAGATCGAACACGAATATACCCTGTGAAGGAGCATAGCTCTTAAATGACACAGAATATGAAGGTTCAGATCTAACCCTTGATTCAGATTTAGATCTACATATATAAAGTCCTCATCTATTGGCTATGTGATTCATGTTGAATCATATCTATTAGCGTCATCACCCCCTAATCAAAGGGGATTAGCTAGACATAGCTAATGAAGAAGAAACACAGAAATTAAATAACATGAACATAAACAAAACTAAAACTAAATAGAACAGAGGAAGAAGAGTTTTATTCCAAGAGAAAGATTACATAATAAAACTAAGTGTGTTTCACAATGAATGAGATACAGTGTATTTATAGCTGATATGACAAAGGCTGCTTGGAAAATTACACAATGTGGGACTAAAGAATTAGCCCAAATAACACATAAGCCAGTGTGAACGCAGCTGTAGAGTGAGTGGTCTTGCAAACGAGCTAATGTGAACGCAACATGAGTAAGAGGCCTTTCAAATGAGCCAATGTGAACACAGCATGAGTATTCACTGAGCCAAATCTTTCTAAATGAACTCTATTTGCAACCGTTCTTCAAGCTTTAAACTGTTCATGCTTTAGCAATTTCAAACTTCACTCTTTTTAAGAAAATTCTTCATGCTTTATCCATCAAATGCTCTAAACCATGCTTTTTATCAACAATCTGAAAAACATAGCTATAAATACACAATATTAATTATTTTTAAAAAGAAAACAAGATAAATAAGCGGATAAGATATACACATTTACGTGTATATCACTTGTCCTAATTATACCCAACGGTTCAAAATTGTTCACCGTTCACACCAACGCATGTGCGACCAGCTTAGGAGCAGTCCTTATGCAAAAAGGAAGAGTAGTTGCCTATGCTAGTAGACAACTGAAGGATCCAGAGAAAAGATGCCCAGTTCATGACTTGAGTTAGCCGCAGTAGTGTTCGCCCTTAAGATGTGGAGACACTATCTTTTAGGGGAAAAAATTGAACTCTTTGCTGATCATAAATCCCTTAAGTATTTATTTTCCCAATGTGACTTAAACTTGAAAAAACAACGATGGATGGAATATATTGCCTCATTTGACTTTATAGTTTAGTACACCTTGGGAAAGGGGAATGTTGTGGCGTATGCTTTAAGTAGAAAATATGTGACATTGAATGCAATCCTAGAATGGAAATAATTAGAGTTCCTCGCTAATTTAATTTGCAGCCCTCGCCAACCACTTCTAATGGTTTTCATAGGGCTATGATAATTGGACCTACCCTAAGAGAAAGAATCCAAAGCGCATAAGACCACACGAGGAATTGAGAAGTATAAAAGAAACAGTAGGAAAGAAGGGGACCTTTCCCCATTCGGTTAGGTATTCAATTGGTGATGATGGAATTTTACTTTGGGATAAACGACTTTACATCCCTAAGAATGAAGGGTTGAGGAAAGAAATTCTAGAGGAGTCCCATAGGTCAAATTTGACCATACACCCCGATGGGGATAAGATGTACAAGGATATGAATAGGAATCTCCATTGGGAAGGAATGAAGAAAGATGCAGCCGAATTCATGGCCAAATGTTTGACATTCCAAAAAGTCAAAGTGGAGCAAGGGAAGCCCGGAGGATTGTTGTTACCTTTAGAGATCCCTAAGCAGAAGTGGGAACATATTTCCATGGACTTTATGGATGGACTTCCTAGAAGCCAAAAGGGGAATGAGGCCATTTGGATTGTGGTAGATCGTCTAACCAAAAGCACCCATTTTATACCAGTTAAGAAGACAAGGACTGCAGGCTCATTAATCCAATTGAATGTCAAAGAGATTGTCAGACTACATGGTATTCCATCAAGTATCGTAAGTGATAGAGACCTCTTGTTCATGAGTGAATTTTGGAGAAGCCTTCAAGAAGCATTAGGAACGACCCTTAACTTAAGCACAACTTATCATCCAAAGACTGATGAACATACAAAAAGAGTAAACCGAATCTTGGAAGACTTACTCAGAGCTTACATCATCGATTTTGGAGAAGTTTGGGAGCAGCACCTACCGCTTGTGGAGTTCACATATAATAATAGTTTTCAAACGACGATTGGCATGACCCCTTTTGAAGCGCTTTATAGGAGGCCATGCAAATCGCCAACTTGTTGGAGGGAAACTACCGACAATATTATACTCGGACCAGACTTCATCCGTGAATCCACAGAAAAGATAACCTTGATTAGGCAGAGGATGAAGGCATCCCAAGACAGTCAGAAATCGTATGTCAATAAGTGAAGGTGGGAAGTTGAGTTTAGTGTTGGAGACTTGGTATTCGTAAAAGTATCACTTCTTAAGAAAACTTTTCAGTTTGGAAAGACTGGGAAGTTGGATACCAGATTTATTGGGCCTTTTCTTGTCATCAAGGAGATAGGATCTTTGGCTTATCGAGTGGATCTCCTAAAGAGTCTATCGGGAATCCATAATGTTTTTATGTACCTGATCTAAGGAAATGCCTTCATAATTCTGTTGTCAGACTCGAGCTTGACGAAATTGGGGACGTAAAAAAAATCGAGTTGGAGTCCAGGGTCCCCCGTGTGATGAACATCAAATTGGGTAAATTTTATGCTGTTTAATTATGCATTTTATTATTCTAAGTCACAATTACTCGGTCTTTTTAGTTGAGTTTATTGCAGGTAATTTATTTCCAAAATAAGAAGAAAATCCTTCTAAAAAGGGGGCCAACTCAAGAAGATTGTAGAATATTATAGAGAAAGAAGCTTGTAGAAGATCAAGTCAAAAGTTTCTAGAATGTGCTAAGCAAGAAGCTCCTAGAAATATAAAGAAAGAGATTTCCATAACAAATAAAAAGGAGAAAATAAAGGAAGACCGAGTCAATTTTCTAGAGATATCTTCTTTTTAGATCTAGATCCAATGAGCATTATAAACACCCCTACTTAGCATTAGTTTTGGCATCTTGGCATTAGATGCCAAAAGGGCATCAACTTAGATTTACTTGTATTTTCTTTTAGTCTATTCTCTTGTAATCAACTTCTACTTCATTAATAAAATTTGGTTTTCTTCTTGTTGTTCTCTTTATTACATTTCTTCCTATTAAATTCTTCTTGCACCTTTCAATCTGTGCTCTCTTTTGTTTTATTTTAACTTTTGTTCTTGCTTGCATTGTATTTTCTGTTTTCTATTTTTAATTTCTTGAGATATATTGATTTGCTAAGAGGTTAATAAATCTCGTCTTTAATTCTCAGAGCTCTTACATATTCTCTGCAAAATCATTGTTATTCTCTTCTAATTCTTATAATTTAAACATTAATCCTGAATTTGTCTAACTCGCCTAGAATTTAAATAAACATTAGCAAATTATACAGCTCCCTGGTAAAATAAAATCATGGTTTTTGTTAAAAACTAAAACCATTGATTAATTTTTTGGCGCCGTTGCCGGGGAATTTTAATAATTCCTAGTGTTTATTTAATATTTGATTCGTGTTCGTTTTTCTTTTTATTTTTCTTGTTTTTTTTTGTAATTTCCATTTTTTTTTGTTAATTAAAAAAAATCTTTTTTTCCTTTTTTTAGTTTAGCTGCTTGTTTTTCTTATTTTTCTAGTAGTTATATTAGTAGTTTTTGTTTTTCTTTATCTACTAAAAAAAATTAATTTTTGTTTTCCCTTTTCTTTAATTTAGTTGTTTGATTATCTTATTTCTTGTTCTTGTTTTCATTCATTAAAAAAAAAGATAACTTTCTCTCTTTAGTATTTCCTATTTCATAACATCAAAAAGAAAAAAAAATCATTTTTTTACTCATTTACATTTCCTTTTTACAATATAAAAAAATATTTTTTTCCTTGTTAGTTCGCTTGCTTAGGTTTCTTGTTGGTAGTTTCGGATTTTTTTTTGTTTTCTTTTATTAACCGTAAAGAAAAAATCATTTTTTTTCTTATCTTAGTTTAGTTGGTTATTTCCCTTTGTTTTCTTATTATTAGTTTTAGTTTTCTAAAAAAAAAAAAATCATTTTTTCTCCTTTCTACTTCAGTTCAGCTGTTCTCTATTTATTTTTTGTTCCTCTGAGTCTTCTGCAATTTTCTCATCCTCTGGACAATTTCAGTTTTCACCTCACCTCAACTTGCACCCATGTTCGAGCCATTATCACAAGCCTTGCAACCAAAGCGAAACCCAAAACCACCATCACCATACACTAACCGAACAACTACTCAACATTAGCACAAATCGCCAGATCCTCAATTACCATGCAATCACCAAACTCACTCCCTTAACCACAACTCATAACAACTGCCTCCAGAACCATTCTTTCGTTTTCCTTCAACCCTAACCAAAAATCAAAGTAGCACATTATCGCTACCAATCCTCATGTGACACGTCCTCAAGGATCGAACCCTAATTGCAAAACTCCTTGTCCAAATCCGTGCTCCTTAAAGCAATCAATAAAAAGGGGGAAGAGAGTTTGCGTAGATTACAAACAAAGAAAGTGAACGTAGGAGACTAGCTGAAACAATTTTCGCATGAAAAGCCTCAAAAGGAAGATTACTGTGAGTTCATGGGGAGAAAAAGTGAACATTGAGCATTGAGCTAGCTGTACAAAGGCCGGACCACATTTTGATACAAGGCTGAGTTCAAGCACTTAAAAAGTAAAGACCTTAGCCATTCAACCCCAGTTAGCAATCTAATTTCCCTTTTTTAATCATTTAATGTTGATAATTTTAATTTGCAGATAGTAATTGTTTGATTATTTTATGCAAATGTGGTTTCGAAACGATCGTAATCGTTTAGAAAGACGCAAGAACACTTCTGAACAATTTACATCAATGAGTAATCACGGTTCCGCGCCACAATCACCTAGACAAAACGAAATGAATTTTAATAATCAAAATCAAAATGTTCAAAACTCAGTTTTCCCTTTTCAACAAATTTTTCAACAACCACAACCACCTCAAGATTTATCGTTAAGAGAACAATGTTATCCAACTAGAACTGTAGAACCTTCGGTTATTGTATATCCGCCAAATAAAGGAAATAATTTTGAATTAAAGTTCTTTTATTCAAGGGGTTCCAAAATTCACTGGCTCTGAAAATGCATATGGATTTATTGACGATCTTGAATTATACACATCAATGATAAAAATGCAACAACTTTCACATGAGTCCATCAAGCTTAGATTGATTCCATTTGCTCTAGCAGGTAACGCTAAAAGGTGGTTCAAGTCTCTTCCATGACCCTCAATTTATAATTGGAATGATTTTGAAACAATATTCATAAAAAAGTTCTTTCCTTTTCATAAGACTCGAAAAATTAGAATCGAAATTCAACAATTTAAGCAAAATAAAAGAGTGACATTTTAGCAATATTTTGAACGATTTAACCAACTATTACAAAGTTGTCCTCACCATGGAATTCCAAAACACATGTTATGCCAAATATTATATGAAAGACTTAATTATCCAACTCGAACTAAACTTGAAATGACGTACTGTGGAGAATTTTTGGTTAAATCAAGCGAGGAAGCTTGGGCTCTCTTCGAAGAATATGCTTGTAAAGATCAACAATGGAAATCTATCTGTATCCCAACTTGTACAAATCCACGAGGAGTTCATGCCATAGAACCTTCTTTCTTTTCTTCCGAGGAGTCCCAAGAAGAAGACGGGCCACTTTCGTATCCTCAAGAACAAGTGAACGGCTTCGCTCCAACTAATCCTTCATGTATTTCTAACTGGAGGAAGCATCCAAATTTGTCGTGGTTAAATCGAAATAATTTTTCAAGATCTTCACATTTTTGTTCCACGAGCCAAAATACTCAACCCCCTCAGATGCCCAATCCAACATTCGTTCCTCAAAGTAAGAGTTCTGCTAGTCAAACTTATATACCTCCACATCGTAGAAACACATCAAAACCATCTCAATAGCCACAATGTTATGTTCTCCCTAAAAGACAAATCAAAGAATTTCAAAGAGGATCTAATAATAAATGCAATCAACTCATGAAAATAGTAAAGAACTTGTCCATAGATAACAAGAATGAGAAATTATCAAGTCAAGTGGAAGTAAAACCTAAATATAATAATTCTTGGGGAGTGAATTCTAGTGAGGATGAAAATTAAAACTCGATAAATTCAATTGTTACCTTAAGATAGAGTAATAAAATTGGTAATATTAAAGATTTTAGTGCTTTCACTAATATGATATCTTCAATTGTTGACTTACCACGCTTCCAACCGTTATCGAAAGGCGGCACTCGTAACATTCTTCCCTCCTCTGTGAGCAAGCCTAACAATAATCCAAATCTTATTCGTAATGATAATTTTGAAATAACCACTTATGAAACTGAAAATGAAAATCTTGATAAGGTTGTTAAAAATTCGTAGATAGATTTTGATTTTTATTCTTTTAAAGAACAAGATTTAGGTTTGAATTTCGATCTCCCTTTACCTAACACTAACAAGATGGAAACTAAAAATTTTGAGGTTGGAAATTTTAAAAACAGTAAGGCTGTTGTTGGTGTGGAATTTGGTGAACTCAAATTTATTGGACTATCTGAAAATGAATTCTTAAATGATGGTGAGTCAAATTTAATTTTTGAAGAAATTGTAAAAGAGGAAAAATGTGAGAGCATAGTGTGTGAAGTAGAAAATTCCACTAATGAGGCTAATGGTGAAGGTGAACCCAAGATTAATTTTGAACTTGTTGAGAATATCGAAATGTCAGCTAACAAAGCACTTGATATTGAACATGATCTTAGATCACCTCTTTATTATACTAATCTATCTACAATTGTGCACGATCACTTATTTTTAAAGTACTACACTGATAAATTTGTCGAGTATATGAATCACATCATGCACAAAACTTGGTTGGAGAAATTTACATTTACAGGATACCAAGATATCAATCAAATTAACTATAAATCTAGGTATAAAAATGAGATGCTGGTGAAAAGAAGTTTCTTATTAAGTAGTGTACCTAAGCATAGCGTGGGGGGAACAAATAATACAAAAACCAAGTGCGGAAGAAAGAGGTGGTGGCAATATATGTATCGCATTCATCGTAAACATATATGTTATTTTATACACAATCCACTTCTGAATATCAGTAAATTGCATTTTATATTACAAATCATTTTGCATTGCATCCATTTATGGGTACTTTCTTTCAAGTTTAGAAAAAGTTATGAACAGCGAGGACACTGTTGAATTTAAGTGTGGGGGGAGACTCATATTGCATTCATTCATATTTTTTAATTTTACATTTTTTTTCCTAGTTGCGCTCATTTTTTTCTTTTTTGCATTTAAAAACACATTTATTTCAGGCATGTGCATTTAGGACATAACATTTATTTAAAAAAAATTCAGTTTATTATAAATAGATACAGTAGCATAGATATATTGCAATAGTCATTTGATGGAAATTTTTGTGGATCATTAGCTTCAGATGGAAAATAAGATGAAAAGTGTAAATCGCACACGATAATAGTAAGCTAATATGTTGTTTAATTCATAGGTGGCAATTATGGAGTTGGTTATATATTGTCATTGTTTAAGCAGTGTTATCTCTAGAATACACAAGTTAATAGTTTTCAAATCTATATAATGAAGAGGTGCTAAGATGATTTTGAATTGTCCTCTCTTGGCTAATAATTATAGTGATAATAATAATTAATAAACCAAGGGTATCCAACATTCCTAGTACATCTAGCATTGGTGTGCACACCCGCAAAGCTCTGTCTCACTCTCACATAAGCCCGAAAGGCAGTGCATGGCCTTGGTCTCGTTTTATGAGTTGGGCACTTAAGGATCACCGACCTGTACTGACATTGTTAGAGTCGGTTCGCACAATCCACTAAGCTCTATTCCATTCTCACGTAAGCCCGAAAGGCAGTGCATGGGTGGTACACCTTGGCCCATGGGTTAGGTGTACGGGTAAAAAAAAGTGCTATCATTAAATAAAAACATAAATAATAGGAGTGGGTAAATAAAATGAAATCAAAGCATACACTTCAGTTTTATTGATTTGAAATTGATTACAAGTAAAAATAGAAATATCACTTTACAAACTTTGACAATCACGAAAAAATAAACTTCATAACTTATTCATGTTTTAACCTAAAATATTAGCAAGCTAGAGTCTAATGTGATGAAAACTTGATTTTATGTTTGAAGTTTGTTGCTACGTGATGAACTTAATTTTCGGATTTTGACTATATCATTTATATTCTACAATATTATAACTATTTAAAACAAATCGATTCATCATGTTCTTTTCATTCATATAGTTGCATTAATAGCATATCATGTTGCATTGGATTTTGTGGGTAGTATCCGTTGAAAATCATCACGAGACACAACTCGTCCTACTAGGGACACCTCGGGGTTAAAGACTTGTTGCATACGCTAAATGCAATTGTGATTCCATAAGAAAGTGTAGCTAATAAATTTAGTTAGGTTTTTTTATTCGAGGATGAATAAAGGTTCTAGTGTGAGGGTATTTGATGAACATCAAATTGTGTAAATTTTATACTGCTTAATTATGCATTTTATTATTCTAAGACATAATTACTCGGTCTTTTTAGTTGAGTTTATTGCAGGTACTTTATTTCCAAAATAAGAAGAAAATCCTTCTAAAAAGGGGGCCAAATCAAGAAGATTGTAGAATATTATAGAGAAAGAAGCTTGTAGAAGAATATGGAACAAGCTAGATCAAGAGGCATCTACAAAAAGATCAAGTCAAAAGTTTCTAGAATGTGCTAAGCAAGAAGCTCCTAGAAATATAAAGAAAGATATTTCCATGACAAATAGGATGGAGAAATTAAAGGAAGACCGAGTCAAGTTTCTAGAGATATCTTATTTTTATATCTAGATCCAATGAGCATTATAAATAACCCAACCTAGCATTAGTTTTGGCATCTTGGCATTAGATGCCAAAAGGGCATCAACTTAGATTTATTTGCATTTTCTTTTAGTCTATTCTCTTGTAATTAACTTCTACTTCATTAATAAAATTTGGTTTTCTTCTTGTTATTCTCTTTATTATATTTCTTCTTATTAAATTTTTCTTGCACCTTTCAATCTGCGATCTCTTTTATTATTTTAACTTTTGTTCTTGCTTGCATTGCATTTTCTGTTTTCTATTTTTAATTTCTTGAGATCTATTGATTTGCCAAGAAGTTAATAGATCTCATCTCTAATTCTCAGAGCTCTTACATATACTCTTCAAAATCATTGCTATTCTCTTCTAATTCTTAATTTGATCCTAAATTTGTCTAACTCGCCTAGAATTTAAATAAACATTAGCAAATTATATAGCTCCCTCTGGATTCGACCCATACTCGCATAATTATTACAACAAATGTCGTGCGCTTGCGGTAAAATAGAATCGTGGTTTTTGTTAACAATTAAAACCATCGATCACTGTGCCACTGCAAGGATTGTAGAGCACAGAATCAAGAGACTCGCAACAAAACTGTTCGCCTCGTCTGAGTACAACAGGGAAATGATCCTATGGAAAGAACATGGGAGACCGAGGATAAGATGAAACAGGCTCACCCAAAGCTTTTCACAGGTAAATTTTTCCTCAAAATAACATTTATGGATGCATCGTAATTGCTAGATTGAATGTTAGGAAATGGATGCAACACCATTGCACCGAGCACTAATATAAAAATATATGCATATTTAGGTTGTTTGCATCACTTATTACACTTACATGCTAGGGTAGAGCTCACTTTAATGGGTCTGTCGTTCATAATCACTACGAGTCGTGGATGTTTATGGATGAATTATAAATAACATGGGTGTACAACATGGATGATTTGAGCGAGTTGTATTTTTCGCCCCTTAAACAAATTTTGGGATGAAATCTATTTTAGGGGGGGGGGGGGGACAACGTAACACCCCGTAAAACTCATAAGTATTAATAATAAATAACTAATTAAATAGTAAGGCTAGAAAATGAGATTTTACAGCTTTAGGAATTTGGCTACGAAGCTCTTTTATTTGGATTCATGGCGAAATTCTGAATTGTTTTCATATACAATGTGCAGAACACGGTCAATGTATGAAGAAGTTATGAACAAATGAATTTGGACAGTAAACGCATAAAATATATACAATTAAATAGATAATATATATGTGTGTGTGTGTCCAAGATAAATTTAAAATAAAGAGGGATAATTTGAAATTTGAATTGAAGACAAGATCATCCGGACAAAATATTTTATATATGGATTAAGATTAAGGGATTAAGGAACATATTAATTAAATTTATCACCTCAACAACACAGCCATATTAGGCGTTCCAGCCGCCAAGGGTTCGACCGCTCCCCTTAAGGGTTTTCGATAACTGATCGATCACCTGGTGGTTGGACAACCCAATAAATCTAACTGGTTATGGTTTTTAGAGGTATATATATATATATAAATAGAAGGCTTGGATTAATTCTAAGTAATCCAACGGTCTATGCTCACACGGCAACTATATATAACCCCTCCTATCACACTATGAAACCCTAATCATTCTCTATCCCTGCCTCCATACTGTCTCTCTACTATTACTAAATTCCAGAGAAAAATAAAAGAAAAAGTTTAAGGATTTATTCAAATTCTCCAACTCTATCCTTAATCTTTCTCTATTCTAATTTATATAAGTTTAGTATTCTGGAATTTGGCATAAATACACACACACAGATATATATATATATATATATATATCTATGTGTGTGTGTATATATATATATATATATGAGATTCTAATATATACATGTCTTTATATATATATATATATATATATAGGAGGATTATTGGAGCACGTTTGGCCGTAAAGAATTAGTGCAGATCTAGATCTGCTGTAGATTTCTCTCTATTCTGCCTAAATCTGTGAGTGGAATAATTTACTTACGCATATACATATTTTTATTAGTTTATCATGTTGAAAGATATGCCTAAGAAGATTTGGAAATCGATGATATAAACATTAAAACCCCCAAATCCTCTATCTTGTAATTGCGTATGAAGAGTCATGATTATTTGGGTTGTGTGGACTTTTGATTTTAATATTGGGTTAATAATGAAAATGGGTGTTGCTACTATTGTTTCTATTTTGTGTAATTCATCGTTATCAAACATTTGATTGTAACCTAAAAGGGTTAAGATTTGGGTATTTCATGATTTGATTAGGTTTGGATTCTATTTTGAATCCAAACGTATTCATACTTGAAATATGTCAAATATAAACGTTTTTATGTGCATAATACCCAGAAAGAGGTGAAGTAGACAAAGTGGAAACTATAAACATACATGTATAAATGTATGTAATACTCTATTTTTAATCCAGTATTGAAATCATTCCAACAAGCCTAGGATGTAAGTTGAAATTGTATGTTTATATACTTTCCATCCACCGCTATTTGTTATCTTATCATTATGCCACCGTGCCTATGTTGTAGCAGTAAAAGTATGGAAAACATAACTTGTATACCTTAAAATGGAGAAATTGAAAATTTCCACCTTGTTAGAAGTTTCATCGTTTATACAAATATTAAAGTTAATTAGGCGTTATAATTATTATAGTTATATAAACATAATCAACGTAATTTACGTTGTATTCTCGAAATAATTGGGATTAGGTTAGAATTCGAATTAGAAATATCCCCAAAAGTAATGTATTTTTGATTGCTTGATTGTGTGTATATAGAATCACTTTATATATATAAATAGTGACACATAGACACGAGGTTAGTAGCCAATCGTGGTAGAAGTTTGCCCGAAACCGATCGAAAAATCTAGTACCACAAGTAGGCACAGCTAGTGTGAGATGTCTACGTGCCATGGGCCACTCAAAAACTTAGTACACCAGACATGAGGTTAAACTAACTTGTAGTAGAAGTCTGCCCGGAATCGACCAACATATCCAGCATCTATAGCTATATGGTTTAATGTTAGAGGTTTAGTGTGTATATATAGAAAACAGTATATATATATATAAATCTATTGCATGTGAAAATAAGTAGGTTTACTACACCTTGAGAAGGTCTTAATTGGTTGACTCTCTTTTTATCTAGTCTGGGTCTTAAGTGGTTAGGACTAGGATCCCTTCGAATGTTTACTCCTTGGAGTGGAACCAAAGTCATGGGACCCACCCTTATTAGATTTAAAGAAAATCTTTGGTCCTCCTTCTCTAAAAGTGATTAGGCATAAAACGGTAACAGAGTAGGGTAATTCACGGGGATGTCCACTTCCTCTAGAAGATTGTAAGGGCTCAATTAGGGACAAATTTGGTAAATAAAAGATATATGGCCATTGCATGCTAACCATCCGTCTAAGGGAAGTCTTAAGCGACATAGGTGTTCTACCGTACTATCTGTTAAGTAGTAACGTTCGCAATACTACTTCTCATATTGCAATTGAGAGTATAGACCTAGGAACGTTAATGCATTAGGAAGGGGTCTTAAGGGGCTAGGGTTCTGCCTTAGGGTTATAAGAGATCATAAGCATCCACCTTTAATAGGGCCATAAGTGACCAAGAATACTCACCTAATTGGTTCTTTACCTTAAAAACACTAATGGGTGATTGACTTGGATATCCACCCCATTGGTTAGATACTTGGTGTTTGTGTGAATCTTGTGTGCTGCGTAGACATACCTTGACATATGTAACCTGTTAAAAATATAGGGTATGGACATTAAGAAATACTATATTTCAGTCACACAGAACTTTATGTTCTGACCCCTCTCCTCAACATATCCAACGGGTTAGTAGATGGGGTAAAAGCCATGGACGAAGTCATGATTGAAGATGGTGAAGAAGATGAAGTTGTTATGCTATTATTAGTAGTTATTCCTTTACTTCTTTTGGAAACTTGTGAGAATGAACTATTTGATGTACCCATTGAATAGATGTAACTGTGACTGTCGTATTTCTGTTATTTTTAAATTAGTGGTACATCTTATTTTCAGTACTATATTTTCTCTTTCCGCTGTGTAAGATTTCCATTCGAAGTATTTACATATATATATTCTATGCAAATGTAATCCTTATAGGAAGCAATGACCCATTTAGAATGACTCTAAGTTTCGATGGGCCTTTTCTAAGTCAAAATTTAGGCCCACTCCGGGTGGGTTGTTACAAATTCTCTCAACATGATGGAATAGCACTTCATGGGATCTATAACCAAAATTCGATACAAAAGAAAAATAAATAAATGAGTGTACCAACATCATAAATATACTTCCCTGCTTATGCTAAGATATATATATATATATATATATATATATATATATATATATGGCAGTGCTCCGCTGCACCTCTTATATTACAAGTAAACTCCCCCCCCCCCCCCCCGAATCTCAAGCATTCATCCCTCCACTCATTCTCTCTCTCTTTCCACTAAGAGAGAGAATGAATGGTTGAGATTCGGGGGAGAGTTCATGTACAATATAAGAGGTGTAGCGGAACTCTAATCGTATATGTATATATATATATATATATACACACACACATGCACGCACACACCCACATACACATGGGAAAAGTCTATTTGGACAAGGAAATTTGACACAAATTGAAGGACACAAATTCTTAACCATTAGATACACACACACATACATACACACATATACATACATACACACACTTAGCTTTGTATATATATTAATTTTCCAAATCCTATGTTTGTACCTACTATCTCTATGTTTGTACTTGCTATTTCCATGTTTACAACGATGATAAATATTATTTTCATAGATCATCCATACTAAATTCACTAAATTCATTTGTATGTTTAGGAAAATGGGATATGTCATGTATGCCTGATTGGTTTGAATGCACCACAATCGCCTCCTAGTTACGAGCATATATATGAAGATCATGTTGATACTACGCAAGTGCTACCAATATCATAATCGATCTTCTAAACGGTAAATTTTCTTACTTGCATATTTTATTCTTAAAATGTATTACAGTAAAAATTGTATATAAGTAATAATTGATTTACATTGCAATTTATTTTGGTTAAATTGTATGTTTTTTAGACTGGGTTTCTTTTGGAATTTTGAACTCAAAAGCTGAGCAAAGAGAACGAAGATTTTTGACCAACTTTGACTTCTTTCTTCTGAATTTAGTCGATGATTATATGTGGAAAACATGCACCTTTTGGCTTTTGTGAATCAATAAAAAATTCTTTAAAATCATGTTTATGTGAATCATGCTAGTGTAACAACATAGCAGTTATGTAATTGATGCATTTTTTCACTTTTCATTTTTTTAGAGACATCATCTCCTATTCAAGATATAAAATATTTTCTGAAGTTGTTTACCCTCTGTTTTCAAAATGCAAACTGCTTTGTCTTTCAAATCAAATGAAGGATTGGGGGCACCTCAACGTCTCTCATTCTTTACCATGGTGGATTGGAACTCAACAAATATCTAGGGAGAATTTTAGCTGGTTAAAATTAGTAAATGGACATATTATCCATGGTATTAATCAAAATTCAGATAATGATGCAAGTAATACTGCCGAATTCTCCGTAATTCAAGGTAAAATTTGTATTGTTGTCATTTTTAAACTAGGTTGGTTCCCTAATTTCCTTACATGATTTTGATCATTTAGCACTTAGTATCAAACAAGATGTGTATTATTCCTCCTTAACCGTGTAAGAACTCTTTTTTGCAAACATTCAAGTTCCTATTATCACGCACACTGAGAGCGAACAAGCCAATTGAAAGAACCTGTAACTTCCTCGGTAAGGAAAGAGCAGATACTTTGAGGACAAGCCACATCGGAACGCAAACAGAAAAACATTTCATTGTTTATTACAACAATTCCATCAGAATACAAGAATATATAGAGTATAAATAAATATTACACGACAGAAAAATATCAGAGATTACAATACATTACATAGTAGGAGAAAAATAATACAATACACAAATGAAAGTAATACACGGATACAGAGCTTTCCGGGTATCGTCCCAGCTGTAAACCAGGTTCCTGTGAATATAAATCTGCAAAACCAAAAATGCTAGCTGCCCGTGTCAAAATAAGGGCACCCAGAGTTTAGGTTAAAATAATAAACTCCAGGTCAGTCATGTGACTGGTGTGAGAACTAAAACAGTTATTAATCTTTATTTTAAAGTTAGGTAAATCAAGGGACCACACCGTATAACATGGAACGGGTTTCCTCCCAAGAACACCAGTGCATAAAACAACAACGCAATGCTAAATAAAGAACAATGAAGCTATTATAAGACCCAGGTCCTATCACACAATGCAACGCAAGCCGGAGGATAGGGTTTTTACCTTATAATAGCCAAAGAATGTTTGATACGCTAAAAACAAATCATTTGATACTATTATAAGTGTATAGTACATAAAACAATTTCTATCACGAGTATCAATCATAGACGGCATGAGTGCCCATCCCACTATGTCGCCATACTAGGCTCTACAAATAAAACCGCAGAATCACGTATTGGTAGCTGGATTTCCATCTGTGAACCAAGGCAAAAAATAGTCCTCACCGAATTTGAGAGCGTCTAGTTCGCCCCTTAGGAACAGCCGCAACTGTCCCTTGGATCATCAGGGCCGGTCCACCGATGTGGATTATTATGCCTGAACACTACGTTTCCCCGCCCTTTGGGGAGTAAATGAGCCAAATGACTCCATCGGCTTCACACTTTCACCGATATATCCGAGCCGCCTCGCAATAGCAACAACCACATAAGTCAAACTCGTCAGGGCGTGTAAAACCACTGACGCCACTTCTAACTAGAAAGAAACGCATGTCCTCCGTGAGGTCCTTCTCCCGTTTTTGTTCACAACCGGGGTGTGAGGCTCGCGAATCAACGTTACACAAAGCTATGCCACACAGGCCGTGCTTTGGTCATCAACCACAAGACTCTGCTTTTCAACAGAACCCTTAATCATATTGCCACTTAGGCATGCCACACAGGCAATTCACTCCATGCGTTTGATATCCATCAATATATAACCTCTGAGCTCGTACATCTCAGAGAAGGGCGTTAAGTAAGAGAATAAATTCTCCACCGCCAAAAAGATATATACTTAATAGAAATCAACCACACAGAATAAAATCTAATGTCAGACACACAGTCCATATACAAGTCCGTTCTGGGTCTGAACGAAACCGGAGGCACCTTGTACCTCGCTTATCCATCGATCTCCAAGTATGTCTAGACAATCACCAATTGATTCCCTCCTCTTGGGTGTACGGCCCAATCAAGATCATCAATAATCACCCAAACGATGTGAAGACCTCCGGTCTTCGACCACCATCTTCATCCTCGACACCACGTCGAATCAGTTATTCAGAATGGGATAAACCCGGTCTTTCTGAATAACTCGCGTATATAATAAACAAGTGTTACACAAACACAACATACACCTCATTCCAATTCAGAATATTCTTTTATTCAAATATTCTTATTCTTTGGGAAAGGTTCCCATAAATTTTATCAATTTTTTTTTTTAAATTTATTCTTTAATCTTCCTTTGAATATCAATTCAAACTAGTCGGGATTAGCGAACCACACCGAAGTAATCATTTATTTTATTTCCCAATCCCAACCTATTCATCCCCTGAAGTAAAACCGGTAATACTTCATATCTAACACCATGGTGTTATCGGTAAATTCAATTACCATTTCACGTTCAAATCAAATTAAAGATTTAACTATCGCCTGGAGCAAAACTGGTGATACTCCTTTCTCGATCATTTCAATCTTAAAGATTCATTAAAACTCCACTTAGTTTTAATCTTCCCAAAAATCAATATCCTGTCTTTAACTGGGTTAAAGAACCAATGTCATCTAAAACACGGTTCACGATAAACCCAAAATCACATTCTAGTAATTATCGGGTTAAAGAACAAGTGTTATTTAAAACACCGTTCATGATAAACCCAAAAATCAATTACACTTCAATTCCAATTAAATATAATTTAATTGGTATACTTCATTAAATCTAAATAAAACGATTTAAGCTTTTTCTCAACTGGGTTTAAGAACAGTGTTAATGAAGACACCATTCACGACAAACCCAAATCACATTTGATATTAAATACAAGGCTCTGAATAGAAAATATATCAGCTTATATTCAATATCGAATTCTACGACCAACAAATATCGTATTGGAAATAATGATAAAAATATATCTTTCAAATTCCCATAACAATATTTGTATCATCAGGAAATCCAACATCGAAATATTCCAAAGACAATTTCGAGTCAAATCCATTCCAATTCAATTATTGGAAATTCTGGTTACTTTTAAAACCATTTCAAATCCACTTTATTTATTTCAAAGATAAATTGATTTTAATTCTAGTTCAAAACTAGTTCATTTCGATAAAAATCTACTTTTATCTTTTCAAATTTGGAGTTTTTCATCCCAATTCTTCACATATCATTTCTTATAATTTTACACAAATTATTACTATTTTTAATAATTTTATCCAGGCCCGTACAGTCGATTTCCATCAACGGCCATCGAACTGCACTTACAACGACCTTTTCCAAATTTGATTTAGACATAATTCCAAATCCAACCATTATATTTCAAATCACTTATATTCATTAGAAAGCTCTTTTCGATACGAACCCAACGGTTCCAGTTCTAGGAGAATCCGACGGTCGGATCTCCCGTAATATCCATTCGAAATCAGTGGTCAAAATTCGCGAACTGCCGCGGCGCGACGCGTTCTATTCAGGCCATTCTATATATATTATATATATTTCGTTGATTTCCTTTTAAAACATATTTTATAAATCGTTTTAAATTCGTTTTCAAAACGATTTCAACTTCATATTCAATTTCGAATCAAAATTGAATGTTCCACATCATCGATATACAAATGATAATATTTTCAAAACGTTATATTTTAAATCACTTCCTTTTCTATATTCATTATAAAAATGAGTAAAATCGATATAAATATCGTTCACGTCAAAATGGCGTCCATCTAATCAACACGGCTTTTATTCAACACATGAATATTTTACAATTCAGCACATGAATTTATTTTCAATTCAACACATGAATTTATTTTCTATTCAACACATGAATTTATTTTCAATTCAACACATGAATTTATTTTCTATTCAACACATGAATTTATTTTCTATATTGGAATGAGGCCCAATCGATTAACATATAATGTTAATTATATGGATTTTCTACAACACATGTATATAATAGCAACGATAAATAATCAACCATCATCCAGAGTGCACCACGCAACTGCATAAGCATTAAATATAAATAATTAACGCTTATACAGTCTTTCAACCCATCGATTGACATACAACTAAACAATCGGGATTAGTGTACGTCAAATATCATCCCAATACCCGTGTGGGGTTTCAAATCAACAAACACATATTTTATTTGTGAGGTTGGGCGATGTGTAAAATTTATCGTCCCAATCAATATCAATCAAATCAGTGTATATAAACAAATCTCCGATTTATGTATAAATATTTATTTGATATACACGTTAAAAATCATATTTTTAACTATAAAATATTTTCCACTATAAAATGTTTTATTTTATTTCACATCACATAATCAAATTTCACAACGCAGCAATCAAACAAACAAGTCATCCATGGTCTGTGGACGATGGGTGTCGGGTGCTACTAAGCACCGTCTGCATCCTGGTATATATTTCAAACTAGAAATAGAAATAAAAGTGAGGAGTTCTCACCGACTAGCTAAACCAAACGCCACGACTCTTCGTATGTAGAAATCTCCGTCGTGCTCGCCTTTCATCAATTCATTGTCCGTTGCCACTACATATATAAAAATCACATTTTTATATTGTAGCTATGTATATAAAAATCACATTTTTATAATCTCTCTATATGGATAAAAATCCTATTTTTATTTTGCTCACTATATAAAAATCATATTTTTATTCCCACTTCATATATATAAAAATCGTATTTTTATATCTCTACTACATATGTAAAAATCACTCCTTTACGCTGCTACTTCCATGATAAAAATTATATTTTTATCTTGCTAGTAATATAATAAAAATTATATTTTTATTACTCTACATGAATAAAAACATATTTTTATTCTTTCTATGATATAAAGATCGATTTTTTATTATCTATATGATATAAAAATCGTATTTTTAAAGCATTAAAAATCATAACTTTACTTCTAAACGTTTTCATATCAAAAATTATATTATTTTTTATTAATTAAAAATCAAATCTTTTTATAATCAAATAAAATTAGTTTTTAATCCCATATAAATCAGTTTTTTTAATAAGTAGATAAAATCAGTTTTTAATCCTATATAAATTTATAGAAAAACTTAAAATAAATTTTAAAGCTATTTATCTCGTTTTCATCGCGGGGGGGAGGGGGGAGGCTACTGGCGGCGCAATCGGTCGGAGCGGGGTGGGGGTCTTCCAAGGTGGCGGCGCACGGTGGAAAAAGGGGGCGGCGACGCACGGTGGAAAAAGGGGGCGGAGTCTTCGGTTTTGGGTGATGGGGCTAGGGCACATGAGTTTGAATAGGATGGGGAGGAGGAGAGAGAAGCGCACGAGGGGAGGGGGTTCTGGCGGCCGGAGGTGGAGGAAGAAGAAGCGGCGACGGCGGATGTGGGGGGGGGGGGGGGGGGGGGGGGGGCGCGATCGATTTAGGGTTTTTCTTTTTTTTTCTGTTAAAAATAAAACCGGGGGGCTGAGAGAGAATAAGGGGAGAGAGAGGTTATTATTTTATTATTTATTTAATTATTTAATTTAAAAAAAACAACTTTTTATTTTGATGTAACGACCTGCATTCTACGCATCCAAGGATCCTAGAATTTTTATTTCTCTCACATGCGAAGTCGTATGGCCATGTAACTTTGGGAGACGACTATTGAGGTGATTTCCCATGTTCATGATTTTTGCCGGTTTTTAAGTGACCGCTTTGCCCCTAGCTGATCTTGTTTTGACCATAACTTTTGACTAGAAAGGAATTTTGACCTGAAACCACTCCACTGGCTCCGAATGACGGTTTACAATTCCATAGAGTAGTCACATTAGCCAAACGGGCTTACCGTTTGGGAGATATGGCTGAAACAAGTTTCAGATGGTGAAAAACAGCTTAATTGGGCTTAAACGGGTGATTAACAGCTAGGCCCAAAGGGAGATTTCGGGATTTGGAGTATTTAGGGGCTGTTAGGGTTAGGATTTCGATTTTTCTCATTTCCCAGCTGCCATATACATCTTGGAAAACCCTAATTATGGCCTTCAACATCTAGAATCATCCCTAATCACTTCTTAATCAAGTTTTGGCTTAAACTACATCAAATCAAGGAGAAATTGCACCATATCTGAGTTGGGGCTGCTGCTAGGCATTGGAATTCGAACTATACAGTAGATTATTTCAGATCTAAAGTTTAATTGTGGCAAAGGTGAGTGATTAGCATTGTTTTGACACTAATTACGGCTAATTAGGGGTGATTAATGATAATTAGCGAAATTATAGCTCAGAAAAATCTGGAAAAATTTGTAAAATTCTAAAATGATATTCTAGGGATCTGACAGAAATTTGGATTAATTTGGTCAAGTTTTTTTAATCCTATCATTAGTTGTGCTTAAACATGATTAAGGAAAAAATATGGGTTTTGGGTAGGTTTGATCCATTTTAACTTATTGAAATTGTTGTTTTGGTGTTTATGGTTGATTATATATGTTGCTATGACTGTATGGTATGCTTTGTGATTGTCTAGAATTTTAGATTGGTTGAAAACGCCGTCGAATGGCGTAAACAGCTCGCTGGACAAAGTGTAGGAAAAATGCAGAGGATTGGATCGGATCGCCCCTCCGAACCCGACCCGATCATGATACCCGATCCAAACCGCCACGTGGAGACTCCGATGCACCACGATCTGATGTTCCATGATCCGCTCGAGAGAAGGAGCCTAACCCGAGCCGCTTCAGCCTGAGCTCCACGATTCGACCTGAGCATGGTGGCACGACCCGAAGGCACCCGATCCGAACCGATGCACCATGGATGGACTAGAGAGGCTCGACCCGATCCGGAGTGTTTGGGAAGGAGGACCGAACCGCCAGGAGATGTGGACCCCGACCCGATCCGATGGAGGTAGCTCGACCGATCCGAACCGAGATGCTTGGACTTGAGGCGTGAATCACGATCCGAATTTGAAGTATAAACTGAAGGAAGAACAGATCCGGAGAAGACCAATATCCCGAGATGCAAAGTCAGTCCAAATGGGAAGTTTGTACTCAAGATCCAGTTGGGAACCAACGAGTTAACTTCATGATTGGACTTTGCTGCGGGACGTGTGCTAAGGGGTTGTCGATGTCTATGATTTTGGATCACTATGTAGGGGAGGTACGTAAACGGATTCAGGGCCACAGTGGCCTAGGTACTACTAAAAAGCTATAGACCAATGAAGTGGGGTCATTTGTAAAGATTTGGTCATGACTCCATGTGGTAAGCTTGGTAGTAGCAGTAGTTGTACAAGTCGAACTCCGTCACTACTTCGATGGGTCTAGTGATTGATAGTGGTGGACATCGTATGCTTTACGCACTGAGAGAGAGAGAGATGTGAGGATGGTTGCTATGATTGATTTGTTTGCCATCATTATGACATGCACACCCCCAACCCCGTTATCTTTACACCATCTGTTCAGTGGCACCTTAAAGTATTGTACGGTATGTAGTGCTAACTCTTTGGTTGCAGGTCCAGGTTCAGGTATGGTTTAGTATACCTGTTATTGTTCTGTTTAGCTGCTTATCGCTCATACCAGACTTTTTGTCTGACCCAGAGTATTATGTCTCTTCTTATTACTCTGGGTGCTCCCACGAGCATACTAGAGACAGATTAGCTGGTGATGCACGAGTAGACGTACCGGAGACGAGCAGGAGGCTTCCACGTATGATACATATATAGATATTCTCCCTATGTCACTGCTGGTCACTACTTTGGGCATTATTAGTGCACCCTTCCTTTCTTTTGTTTAGAGACAGTAATTTGGAAAGTTGTAATAAACTGTATTTAGACTTCCGCTATTCTGATGTTGATGTTGGTTAGTTATCAGCTTATGCACTATCTCGCCTGTTTCATGTCAAGTACATTATTATTATATTTGTTCCATGCACTGTGTGACACTCTACCGGTTTTTGATTAGTTCACTCTCTTCTTTCCTTTCTTTGGCGACTGTTCTGTGCTAGTTGGGCATGTGCACAACGCACTTTCGGAGGAAATGCCGGCTGGTGCGGGGCGGGCCGTCACACTTGGTATCAGAGCTCTAGGTTGCGTAGTTAACCTAGGGAAGTCATCGGGGAGATATAGTATACGTATATGAGAGTGTGTATTTGTGATTATTTTGGTTTTCAAAAGCTATATACATATATACTATTAGTATAACTAAGGATGATGTCGCACTGCACTAGCACCACTATGGAGATGGTTAATCGTTTTCTCTTTACAGATTGAACGAAGAGACGATACGCAAGAGGTGCCGGTAGAGGAGCCAATAATGGAATGCTGCTGACATGAGGATGATGTTTACTGACCTCTGAGAGAGATGCTTAGGGATTTGCAGAGGCAACTCCCAATAATGGTAATGGTGGTGGTCCAATAGTGCAGGCGCCTAGGGCCGATTTCGCCAACCTGAATAAGGATTATACTAGTCTTGGTGGGAAGCCGTTCCACGGAACGGAGTCGGCTACAGATGTTCAGGATTGGTTGGATAGCTGCGAGCGTACCTTCGAAGATTTGGGTATCGAGAATGCGATGAAAAGAA
Organism: Allium sativum; assembly: GCA_030737875.1. Taxonomy (NCBI): domain Eukaryota; kingdom Viridiplantae; phylum Streptophyta; class Magnoliopsida; order Asparagales; family Amaryllidaceae; genus Allium; species Allium sativum. Next base: position 192,013,327 of record CM060910.1, on the reverse strand, counting down.
GGTTAGCATCCCGACAACTGCAAGGACGGGTAATGAATTGGTGGAATGCTATAAAGGCAGCTACTCCCGAGGATCAGATTACTTGGGATCAGTTTAAGGTTCGCTTTAGCGATAAGTTCATTCCATCTGCCCAGAAGTCATTGCTGTTTAAGAAATTCTTAGAGCTCAAGCAGAATGGCAGAGCTGTCTCGGAGTATATTTCCGAATTCGACACTTTTTCGAAGTAAGGGTTACCTCTTATTGATACCGCCGAGAAGAAGAATGAGAAGTTCATAACTGGCTTGGATCAGTACTTGGGGGAAAGGCTTATTAACCACATCGATGAGACGTTTGAATCGATTGTGGGGAAAGCATTAAGGTCAGAGAGTCTTTATCCTAAGTCAAAGACCGAGGTTGCATCTGCAGAGGAGCCGAAGCCGCAAGCAAGTGGTGGAGGCAAGAGTGGTTCTTAGAATAAGAGGAAACAGAACCAAAATAAGGATGGCCAGAAAAAGAATAAGAAAGATGTTGAGTGCTTCAGCTGTGGTAAGAAGGGCCATTATGCTTGTAATTGTCGGGCCAAGCCACGGATAGGAAGTGCTTCAACTGTGGCCAAATGGGACATCACAAGGACAAGTGTCCGCAACCCCCTAAAGAAAAGCAAATGGGGAAAGCATATGCCCTTAATGCTATTCCTTCTTCATCGAATGCCCTAACTGCGGCGGATAAGAGAAAGAATGTCGTCATTCAAGGTATGCTTTCTGTTTATGATGTTCCTGTCCGAGTTTCGTTTGATACCGGGGATTCCAGTTCTTTCATAACTAGTGACCTAGTAGATAGGTTGGGATTGGAGCCCGAGATTGTCGATAGGCCTTTAGTAGTGACGAACCCGATTGGTGGTTCGACTAACCTTAGCATGATTTATCGTAATGTGGTCTTATCGAGTCATGGATGCATGTTTGTTTGTGATTGCTTTGTTTTGGGCTTTACTGGGTTTGGCATTACTTTGGGAGTCGATTGGCTCCAAAGATACGGGGTGGTGGTAGACTGAGAAAGCTTTTTGGTGATAGCTAGAGCGGATGATGGGCAGAGGGTAGTGTTTGGTGGTCTACCCGGTGATGGGGTAATGGATAGTTTTCTAAATTCCCTCGACATCCCGCATAATGAGTTGTCAGGGTTGCCCGTGGTTGGCCAGTATCCGGACGTCTTCGAGGAAGTGACCGGGCTTCCACCACACCGAGAGATTGAGTTCCGTATTGATTTAGTGAAAGATGCCAGACCTATAATGATGCCACTTCGTCGTATGGCACCAAGGGACCAGCGAGAGCTCGAGGTGCAAGTCAGCGATCTTTTGAAGAATGATTTATCAGAAGGAGTGTTTTTGAATGGGGAGCACCAGCTGTGTTTGCTACCTAGGCGGATGGTTCCCTTCGTTTGTGTATAGACTACCGCGAGTTAAATAAAGTGACGAGAAAGAACAAGTATCCTCTACCGCGGATAGATGATTTGTTTGATCAGTTGAGTAGCGCGAGAGTATTCTCTTAGTTGGATCTCGCGACAGGTTTTCATTAGCTTAGAGTGGAAGCTGAGAGTATAGCTAAAACGACATTTCAGACGCCGTTTGGGTTTGGGTTTTATGAGTGGTTGGTCATGCCATTCGGGCTGACCAATGCCCCAGCATATTTTGTGGATCTTATGAATAGGGTATTCAGAGATCAGTAGAATAAGTTTGTCTTGTGTTCGTGGATGATATTTTGGTCTATTCGAGGACAGAGGAAGAACATAAGGAACATTTAAGAATAGTAATGGAGGTGTTGAGAAAACACCAATTGAAAGCAAAGTTTTCTAAGTGTCACTTCTGGAGGAGAGAAGTGAGATTCTTGAGCCATGTTGTTTCAGAGAATGATATTGCCATGGATCCTGCGAAGGTAGCTACGGTACAAGATTGGTCTACGCCCAAGAATGCAATGAACATAAGAAGTTTCTTGGGATTAGCTAGATATTATCGTAAGTTTTTCCAAGACTTCTCCAAGATAGCAGCACTGTTGACTCAGTTGACCAAGAAGAATCAAGCCTTCGTCTGGGATGAAAAGTGCGAGAATGCATTCAAGAGACTAAAGGAAAAGTTGACATGTGCACCAGTGTTAGTCATTCCTAAGGGGAATGAAGAGATGATAGTATATACGGATGCATGTGGTACCGGACTAGGTGCTGTATTGATGCAAGGATGTAGGGTTGTAGCTTATGCAAGTCGGAAACTGAAACCGCATGAGAAAAGATACCCTACCCATGATTTGGAATTGGCAGCGATCGTGTTCGCATTGAAGATGTGGAGACATTATCTCTTGGGAGAAAGATTCGAGTTGTTTACCGATCATAAATCGTTAAAGTATCTCTTCTCCCAAAAGGATCTAAATCTTCGACAACAAAGATGGTTATAATTCTTAGCTTCGTACGATTTTGACATCGCATATACACCAGGAAAGGGCAATGCGGTGGCTGATGCATTGAGTAAAAGACATGCCAGTTTAGGGGCTATGTTTCTAGAATGGAAGCAACTGGAGTACATCGCTGGGTATGATTTTAGACCAAAGTGCGAATTGGATCCAGAAATGTTAGCAAATTTGACGATCAGACCCACTTTGATTGAGCGAATTGGTACCAGTCAGAGGAACGATCCTAACCTATTGGAAATCATCTCCAAGTTAGAGATGGATATCGATGAGGAGATGAACAAGTATGGGCTTGATTGAGATGGATGGCTTAGAAAGAATGGAAGACTAGTTGTACCCAATGTCAATGGATTGAGAGATGAAGTGCTTAGAGAATGTCATCACTCAAAACTGACTATACATCCCGGTGGTAACAAGATGTACCGAGACATGAAGCAGACCTACTACTGGGAAGGGGTGAAAAGAGACTTTGGGAAGTTTATATCCAAATGCATGAACTGCCAGCTAGTTAAAGCTGAGCAAAAGAAGCCTAGTGATTTGCTACAACCATTAGAAATTCCAGAATGGAAATGGGAACAAGTGTCAATGGATTTCATTGATGGGTTACCAAGGACTAGATCGGGCCATGATAGCATTTGGGTGATTGTGGACCGATTGACTAAGAGTGCAAGGTTTATACCCGTCAAGTCAAATAGGACGGCAGCTAAGTTAGCGGAACTATATATAAAGTAGGTAGTGAGATTTCATGGAATACTCAAAGGTATTGTGAGTGACCGAGATCCATTGTTCACTGGTGGATTTTGGAAGAGCTTACAAGAGGCGTTAGGATCAGAATTACATCTCAGTACCGCGTATCATCCTCAAACTGACGGACAGATAGAGAGGGTGAATCGAGTGTTAGAAGACCTCTTGAGAGCTTGTGTACTGGATTTTGGTGGATCATGGGATGACCATTTGCATCTGGTAGAGTTTGCATATAATAATAGCTATCGATCCAGTATCGGTATGGCTCCATTTGAAGCTTTGTACGGATGACCGTGCAACTCACCGTCATGTTGGGTAGAAACTGGTGAGAAGTTTGTGCTTGGACCCGATGTGATAAGAGAAACTGCAGACAAGATTAAGGTTATCCAACAGCGAATGAAGGCTGCCCAAGATAGGTAGAAGAGTTATGCTGATAAAAGGAGAAGAGAATTAAAGTTCTCCATTGGCGACTTGGTGTTTATCAAGATTTCTCCGTTGAAGAGCGTGATACGATTTGGCAGGAGAGGCAAGTTAGCACCAAGATTTGTTGGTCCATTCCTAGTACTTGAGCAAATTGGGAATTTGGCATACAAAGTTGAATTACCAGAGAAGATGGCAGGAGTTCACAATGTATTTCATGTTTCCCATTTAAGGAAGTTCGTGCACGACCCAGATGTGACTATATCACCTGATCAGTTGGATGATATCGAAGGTGAACCCGGGGCGGTTGGGAACCAGAAGCCTATGCGTATTGTTGGGAACGATACGAAGCAACTTCGAAGGAAAGCGGTGAATCTAGTCAAAGTTCAGTGGGGTGAGAATGAGAATGACTGTACTTGGGAGACAGAGGAGAGCATTAGGAAGACGTACCCAGAACTCTTCGCCTGGTAAGATTTCAGTTTCGATTTAGCCTTTCCGCATGCTAGGATAGGTTTGTTTTATTTGTTTTGCATGTTTGATTGTTGTACGTGGCTAGTAGGCATGCGGGATCCTTTGTATGTTTTGGGTTAAGGAATTTCGAGGACGAAATTTCTTAAGGGGGGGGGGGGGGGGTAGAGTGTAACGACCCGCATTCTATGCATCGAAGGATCGTAGAATGTTTATTTCTCTCACATGCGAAGTCGTATGGCCATGTAACTTTGGGAGACGACTATTGAGGTCATTTCCCATGTTCATGATTTTTGCCGGTTTTTAAATGACCGCTTTGCCCCTAGCTGATCTTGTTTTGACCATAACTTTTGACTAGAAAGAATTTTTGACCTGAAACCACACCCATTGGCTCCGAATGATGGTTTACAATTCCGTAGAGTGGTCATGTTAGCCAAACGGACATACCGTTTGGGAGATATGACTGAAACAAATTTCAGATGGTGAAAAACAGCTTAATTGGGCTTAACCGGGTGATTAACAGCTAGGCCCAAAGGGGTATTTCGTGATTTGGAGTATTTAGGGGCTGTTAAGGGATTTCGATTTTTCTCATTTCTCAGCCGCCATATACATCTTAGAAAACCCTAATAATGGCCTCCAACATCTAGAATCATCTCTAATCACTTCTTAATCAAATTTCGGCTTAAACTACATCATATCAAGGGGAAATAGCACCATATCTGAGTTAGAGCTACTGCTAGGCATTGGAATTCGACCCATACAGTAGATTATTTCAGATCTAAAGTTTAATTGTGGCAAAGATGAGTGATTAGCATTGTTTTGACACTAATTACGGCTAATTAGGGGTGATTAGTGATAAGTAGTGAAATTATAGCTCAGAAAAATCTGGAACAATTTGTAAAATTCTAAAATGATATTCTAGGGCTCTGATAGAAATTTGGGTTAATTTGGTTAAGTTTTGTTAATCCTATCATTAGTTGTGCTTAAACATGATTAAGGGGGAAATATGGGTTTTGGGTAGGTTTGATCCATTTTAACTTATTGAAATTGTTGTTTTGGTGTTTATGGTTGATTATACATGTTGGTATGACTGTATGGTATGCTTTGTGATTGTCTAGAAGTGTTAGATTGGTCGAAAACACCGTCGAATGGCGTAAACAGCTCGCTGGACAAAGTGTCGGAAAATGCAGAGGACCGGATCGGATCGCCCCTCCGAACCCGACCCGAACGTGATACCCGATCCGAACCGCCACGTGGAGACTCTGATGCACCACGATCTGATGTTCCATGAACCGCTCAAGAGAAGGAGCCCAACCCAATCTGCTTCAACTTGAGCTCCACGATCCGACCTGAGCATGGTGGCACGACCCGAAGGCACCCGATCCGAACCGATGCACCATGGATGGACTAGAGAGACTCGACCCGATCCGGAATGTTTGGGAAGGAGGACCGAACCGCCAGGAGATGTGGACCCCGACCCGATCTGATGGAGGTAGCTCGACCAATCCGAACCGAGATGGTTGGACTTCAGGCGTGAATCACGATCCGAATTTGAAGTATAAACTGAAGTGAAGAACCGATCTGGAGAAGATCAATAACCTGAGATGCAATGGTAGTCCAAATGGGAAGTTTGTACTCAGGATCCAGTTGGGAACCAACGAGTTAACTTCATGATTGGACTTTGCTGCGGGACGTGTGCTAAGGTGTTGTCGATGTCTATGACTTTGGATCACTATGTAGGGGAGGTACGTGAACGGATTCAGGGCCACAGTTGCCAAGGTACGACTAAAGAGCTATATACCAATGAAGTGGGGTCATTTGTAAAGATTTGGTCATGACTCCATGTGGTAAGCTTGGTAGTAGAAGTAGTTTTACAAGTCGAACTCCGTCACTACTTCGATGGGTCTAATGATTGACAGTGGTGGACATCGTATGCTTTACGCACTGAGAGAGAGAGAGATGTGAGGATGGTTGCTATGATTGATTTGTTTGCCATCATTATGACATGCACGTCCCCACCCCCGTTATCTTTACACCATCTATTCAGTGGCGCCTCAGAGTATTGTATGGTATGTAGTGCTTACTCTTTGGTTGCAGGTCCAGGTTCAGGTATGGTTTAGTATACCTGTTATTGTTCTGTTTAGCTGCTTATCGCTCATACCAGATTTTTTGTCTGGCCCAGAGTTTTATGTCTCTTCTTATTACTCTGGGTGCTCTCACGAGCAAACTAGAGACAGATTAGCTGGTTATGCACGAGTAGACGTACCGAAGACGAGCAGAAGGCTTCCACGTATGATACATATATAGATATTCTCCCTGTGTCGTTGCTGGTCACTACTTTGGGCATTAGTAGTGCACCCTTCCTTTCTTTTGTTTAGAGACAGTAATTTGGAAAGTTGTAATAAGCTGTATTTAGACTTCCGCTACTCTGATATTGATGTTGGTTAGTTATCAGCTTATGCATTGTCTCGCCTGTTTCATGTCAAGTACATTATTATTATATTTTGTTCCATGCGCTATGAGACACTCTACAGGTTTTTGATTAGTTCACTCTCTTCTTTCCTTTCTTTGGCGACTGTTCTGTGCTAGTTGGACATGTGCACAACGCACTTTCAAAGGAAATGCCGACTGGTGCGGGGCGGGCCGTCACATTTGACCTCGAAACCGAACCCACTGACTGTCGTCCATAGCTAATTACCCCCATTCCGAACACAATGGGATATGTATTGTAAGCTGATTCGATCGTTTCGATAAGTTTTCATCAATCAAAATATAACTCTTTATATTGAATTTGAACGCACATTTCATTTTACCGGGGCTACATACTAACTAGAAAAAATTCCGAAAAATATTTTCTAGCTTCGTATTAACGATACGGTCCTAACAAAACTAATTTCGTCAAATTCTGAGACCGTTTGAAAAATGACCATTTTCTAGTCGATTAAAATCAACTAAAACTGGTCAAACGCGTTTTCCTTTGCCATGCTCACATATTGATTCAGAAAATTACCATTTTGAAACCTAGCAATAACTTGACATCACAAACCCAACAAAAGTGGTTTCGTCGAAAAACGAGGTCGTTTGCAAAATTTCCATTTTTAAGGGCCAGAATTCCATAGCGACTATTCTGAATTTTCAACTGGGCATAACTTTTTATTCCCGCTATGAAATTTCAATTTTTCGGATTCGTTGGAAAGATATTTTCAAATAGATTCAAATATTTTTTGTTCGCTAAAATCTGGTTTATTTTGAATCCTGTACATTCATTTGAAATTTGAAATCGAATTTTCGAACTACCGCGCCATTTCAGGCTTGTTATATAATTAAAATAAATATTTATATTCTAACGACGATTCAAATAAAAATATACGTTCTATTTCTATTCAAAATAAATTTCTCGTCGTTATTATTTAAAATAAATCATTTCAAATGTTCAAAATTCACTAAAATTGCCAAAATAAAAATTTTAAATTGGCTTGGATTTCCGGGTTATACAATCTCCCCCACTTAAAACTTTTCGTCCCCGAAAAGGAACGAAACCGAAAGTTGTTTAACCTATCAACTCAACTTCCATTATTTATTACTACGGCTTAAGTTCTTCAACTTTTCAGTTTCTAAGAACTTTTCAATTTTTTCAAAAATTTGGCTAACACCCTAAATTTTCGAAAAATTTCACCGTAACCTCCCCTGCATCGAGGACTTTGGGATATTTCAAATAGCCTCCCATGGCCCTCATCAATCCAAAAAGAAAAAGAGCCAAGCGGCTAGCCAATCGGCTCATAAAATCATCAAAAACCCAAGAAATACAATAAACATGTACCTATTTGTCAGGCAAACAATTTTATTCCACTTCTCCAGGCTCCTTGCTATGACCTATTCAATGTAAGTACATGTATATGCGTGCAATTTCAAAGAATTTTCAATTCAGTTCACTATTTGGTTCATTTTGGCTAAAGGTTCAACATTTAATTAATCAAACTATAATCAACAACACAATCAGCAATCAATTAGTTGATTATCATTTCAAATTCATAATTTTGATATATAGTCAAAAATCAGATTTTTGATGCCAAATCACAACAATAGACTTATCTAGTTTTGGTTCTCACACCAGTTGATTGGAAATATATAGGAATCTCACTTTCGTCACTCGAACATAAATTCTGATGATGATCGATAAATCATCATAATCATCTCCGGGCGACTACAGCGTGATTCTTTATCTATCCACTATATTAAATCTTCGAACACACACGGATCAGACATATACGCAAAATCTTTATATACTAGATAGTCCAAATCAATATAAATAAATATTCGAATATGAATAATTAAGTTTGAATTTTCAAAACAAAATCTGTTTTCACTTTTATTTCAAAAACACTACTCTTCACACTCGTTCTAGGATACTACTGATCCTATCTCTAACGAGTCATTCTCGTTGGATATTACTAATCCAATCTTTGATGAATTCTTTCGTTTGGTTCTAACGTGTCTTGTTCTCTGAGCTTTGTAAACCAAAGCTCTGATACCAACTGAAAGAACCTGTAACTTCCCCGGTAAGGAAAGAGCGGATACTTTGAGGACAAGCCACATCGGAATGCAAATAGAAGAACATTGCATTGTATATTACAACAATTCCATCAGAATACAAGAATATACAGAGTATAAATAAATATTACATGACAGAAAAATATCAGAGATTCCAATACATTACATAGCAGCGGAAAAATAATACAATACACAACTGAAAGTAATACACGAATACAGAGCTTTCCGGGTATTGTTCCAGCTGTAAACCAGGTTCATGTGAACATAAATCCGCAAAACCAAAACTACTAGCTGCCCGTGTCAAAACAAGGGCACCCAGAATTTAGGTTAAAACAATAAACTCCAGGTCAGTACGGTGACTGGTGTGAGAACTAAAACAGTTATTAATCTTTATTTTAAAGTTAGGTAAATCAAGGGACCACGCCGTATAACACGGAACGGGTTTCCTACCAAGAACACCAGTGCATAAAACAACAGCGCAATGCTAAATAAAGAACAATGAAGCTATTATAAGACCCAGGTCCTATCACAAAATGCAACGCAAGCCGGAGGATAGGGTTTTTACCTTATAATAGCCAAAGAAAGCTTGATACGCTAAAAACAAATCATTTGATACTATTATAAGTGTATAGTGTATAAAACAATTTCAATCATAAGTATCAATCATAGACGGCATAAGTGCCCCATCCCACTATGTCGCCATACTAGGCTCTACAAATAAAACCGCAGAATCACGTATTGGAAGTTGGATTTCCATCTGTGAACCAAGGCAAAAGATAGTCCACACCGAATTCGAGAGCCTCTAGTCCGCCCCTCAGGAACAACCGCAACTGCCCCTTGGATCGTCAGGGTTGGTCCACCGATATGGATTAATATGCCAGAACACTACGTTTCCCCGCCCTTTGGGGTGTAAATGAGCCAAATGACTCCATCGGGTTCACACAGTCACCGATATATCTGAGGCGCCTCGCAACAGCAACAACCACATAAGTCAAACTTGTCCAGGCGTGTAAAACCACCGACGCCACTTCTAACTAGAAAGAAACGCATGTCCTCCCTGAGGTCCTTCTCCCATTTCTGGTTCACAACCGGGGTGTGAGGCTCGCGAATCAACGTTACACAAAGCTATGCCACACAGGCCATGCTTTGATCATCAACCACAAGACTTTGATTTTCAACAGAAGCCTTGATCATATTGCCACTTAGGCATGCTACACAGGCAATTCACTCCATGCGTTTGATATCCATCAATATATAACCTCTGAGCTCGTACGTCTCAGAGAAGGGCGTTAAGCAAGAGAATAAATTCTCTGCTGCCAAACAGATATATATTTAATAGAAATCAACACACAGAATAAAATCCAATGTCAGACACACAGTCCATTTACAAGTCCGTTCTGGGTCTGAACGAAACCGGAGGCACCTTGTACCTCGCTTATCCATCGATCTCTAAGTACGTCTGGACGATCACCAACTGATTCCCTCCTCTTGGGTGTACGACCCAATCAAGATCATCAGTAATCACAGAAACGACGTGAAGACCTCCGGTCTTCGACCACCGTCTTCATCCTCGACACCACGTCGAATCAGTTAATCAGAATGGGATAAATCCGGTCATTCTGAATAAATCGTGTATATGAAACACAAGTGTTACACAAACACAACATACACCTCATTCCAATTCAGAATATTCTTTTATTCAAATATTATTATTCTTTGGGAAAGGTTCCCATTAATTTTATCAAAGATAAATTCTTTAAATTTATTCTTTAATCTTCCTTTGAATATCAATTCAAACTGGTCGGGATTAGCGAACCACACTGAAGTAATCATTTATTTTATTTCCCAATCCCAACCTATTCATCCCATGAAGTAAAACTGGTAATACTTCATATCTAACACCGTGGTGTTATCGGTAAATTCAATTACCATTTCACGTTCAAATCAAATTAAAGATTTAACTATCGCCTGGAGCAAAACTGGTGATACTCCATTCTTGATCATTTCAATCTGTTTAAAGATTCATTAAAACTCCACTTAGTTTTAATCTTCCCAAAAGTCAATATCCTGTCTTTAACTGGGTTAAAGTACCAATATCATCTAAAACACGGTTCATGATAAACCCAAAATCACATTCTATTAATTATCGGGTTAAAGAACATGTGTTATTTAAAACACCGTTCACGATAAACCCAAAAATCAATTCCACTTCAATTCCAATAAAATATCATTTAATTTGTATACTTCATTAAATCTAAATAAAAAGATTTAAACTTTTTCTCAACTGGGTTAAAGAACAGTGTTAATGAAGACACCATTCACGACAAATCCAAATCACATTTGATATTAAATACAAGGCTCTGAATAGAAAATATATCGGCTTATATTCAATATCGAATTCTACGACCGACAAATATCGTATTGGAAATAATGATATAAATATATCTTTCAAATTCCCATAGCAATATCTGTATCATCACAAAATCCAACATCGAAATATTCCAAAGACAATTTCGAGTCAAATCCATTCCAATTCAATTATTGGAAATTCTGGTAACTTTCAAAACCATTTCAAATCCACTTTATTTATTTCAAAAATAAATTGATTTTAATTCTAGTTCAAAACTAGTTCATTTCGATAAAAATCTAATTTTATCTTTTCAAATTTGGAGTTTTTCATCCCAATTCTTCACAAATCATTTCTTATGATTTTGCACAAATTATTACTATTTTTAATAATTTTATCCAGGCCCGTACAGTCGATTTCCATCAACGGCCATCGAACTGCACTTACAACGACCTTTTCCAAATTTGATTTGGACATAATTCCAAATCCAACCGTTAGATTTCAAATCATTTATATTCATTAGAAAGCTCTTTTCGATACGAACCCAACAGTTCCGGTTCTTGGAGAATCCGATGGTCGGATCTCCCGTAATATCCATTCGAAGTCAATGGTCGAAATTCGCGAACTACCGTGGCGCGTTCTATTCAGTCCATTCTATATATATTATATATATATATTATATATATTTCGTCGATTTCCTTTTAAAACGTATTTTATAAATCGTTTTAAATTCGTTTTCAAAACGATTTCAACTTCATATTCAATTTCGAATCAAAATTGAATGTTCCACATCATCGATATACAAATGATAATATTTTCAAAACGTTATATTTTGAAATCACTTCCTTTTCTATATTCATTATAAAAATGAGTAAAATCGATATAAATATCGTTCACGTCAAAATGGCATCCATCTAATCAACACGGCTTTTATTCAACACATGAATATTTTACAATTCAACACATGAATTTATTTTTAATTCAACATATGAATTTATTTTCTATTCAACACATGAATTTATTTTCAATTCAACACATGAATTTATTTTCTATTCAACACATGAATTTATTTTTTATATTGGAATGAGGCCCAATCAATTACCATACAATGTTAGTTATATGGATTTTCTACAACGCATGTATATAATAACAACGATAAATAATCAACCATCATCCAGAGTGCACCACACAACTGCATAAGCATTAAATATAAATAATTAACGTTTGCACAGTCTGTCAACCCATCGATTGACGTACAACTAAACAATCGGGATTAGTGTACGTCAAAATCATCCCAATACCCGTGTGGGGTTTCAAATCAACAAACACATATTTTATTTGTGAGGTTGGGCGATGTGTAAAATTTATCGTCCCAATCAATATCGATCAAATCAGTATATATAAACAAATCTCCGATTTGTTTATAAATATTTATTTGATATACACGTTAAATATCATATTTTTAACTATAAAATACTTTCCACTATAAAATACTTTATTTCATTTCACATCACACAATCAAATTTCACAACACAGCAATCAAACAAACAAGTCATCCATGGTCTGTGGACGACGGGTGTCGGGTGCTACTAAGCACCGTCTGCATCCTAGTATATATTTCAAACTAGAAATAGAAATAAAATGTAATGACCCGCATTTTCAGCGGTATAATAATTAATTTATTTAATTATTTAAAAGGTGATTAAAAGGATTTAATGGTCGTGGAATTAAATAATGGTGAATATTTAATTAAAATAATAATTAAATAATGTATTTAATTCTGAAATAATCAGAATTGGCTGAAATGGCGATATGGTGTGAACTGGATCATCTGTGATATTTAATTCATCTTGGAATTGAATTTGAATAACGAATATATTATATAAACGATAGTTTGAACGTAGAGTTATAATATAATTAAAATCGAGCTCGAAATGGCGTTGTAGTTCGTAAATTGGAGATTCGAACTTCAACTGAATGTACAGGATTCGTTTTAAGCCGAATTTCTTTGAAACAAGAAACGTACGGAGCTGGTAGAGTATATCTTTCTAGTGGAAGAGAAAAATCGGGATTTCATCATGTAGATTTTTATTTATGTCCAAATCAAATTTTAGAAAAGTCGCTATGGAATTTCTTTATAATTTATAACGATTTATAAAATGATTTTCCAATATAAATTGAATATCGATTCAACCGGGATTTGAATATCGAGTTGTAAAATCCCAGTAGAACTGTATGGAATTCCACTGTGAGTATATACGTTATTATAAATTTATTTGTATTTATTTAGTTATATTTAAATATATTTATATATTTAAATGGGTCATTCAGAGCTTTAAAAATAGCCACTTTTGCAAATGAAGTCGGAATTCGACGAAACTAATTTTGTTGGATCCGCAACATTAAATTATTGTTAGATGTCAGGTTTCGTGATTTTTGAAGTCAGTATGTGGCCGTATGGATTTTTAATGTGAGAAACAGTTAGTATTTTGGCCTTTAAAAATACGCTGTGTGGGCATATGGAGTCGGAATTCGACGAAACTAGTTTCGTTGGGACCGTAATGTCGAAATCTAGCAGTATGTCCAGTTTTGTGATTTTTGGGTATCACATGTGATCATAGGAATTTTAGAGGACGAATACAAACAGCATTGGATTAAAATTGAATAAAATATTTGAATATAAAAATATTATAACTAACCTATATAATTCCCTTACCATTTATAAACCGTAGACTTTCCTCATTACAAACAATAAATTTCTAGCGCCTCCAATTTTCTTCTAAGACCTTAATACGGTGGCTTCTAAAATCCTCCATATTTCAAATAAAAGATTATAAATTACAAGATATATATTGTTGGAATCCATGAGTAAAGAACTTTGAAATGGTGTAACATTTGCTGTGTTCGATCCTTGTTTTGGCGTTCGAGTTTGGTCAGAGAACCTAGGGTTCCACAGTTTGTTCGATTTAGGGAGTAACAGCCGGATTCGAGTCCATTGTTGGATTTGTTGTGAAGTTTGAAAGCTTGTGAGCATTTTTCGAGGGTTTTGGTGAAAATCCAGTTCGGTACCTGTGTGTGACAGGGGTTACGACGCCCTGGGGAGCAGCAGCTAGGGTTGAACAAAAAGGGTATCAGTGTGCGGAGATTTCAACGGAGAAGAGACTGGTGCTCTCGGTTTTTAAATTCATGGGATATTGGAGGGTACAGTGGGAGTTCAAAGTTTGGAAATGGTTTAGGTGTTGCTGAAGCAGGAGTCAGGGAAGAAGGGTGTCCACAAAACAAGCGGGTTGGGCTTTGAAGTTAGTGGGTTGAGGTTTGAAAGGGTTTAGCCCATTTAATTTTAAACCCAAGTTTTTATTTTATTTCAAAGTATATAAATTTCGAAATGGTATAACTCTTCCATACGGTATCAGAATTGGACGAAACAAGATCCGTTAGGATCGTATGGACGGACACTACCCAATGGAACTGACTAGGAGTGGAGTAGAGCTCGTTTGAATTTATGGCGAAATAAACTATTTGATTCAAATCAAACACATGTTTATCGTTCTATAACGATGAACTGCCAATGTGAGTAAATCTCACTAACTCTGAACAGTTTATAATTTCATGTTGTATTTTTAGAACTATTAAATATTGGCTGATTGACTGTGTGTTGACTGTTTGAATGAACTGCTAGTCAGTTAGTTGAATTTCTATATTGATTCTATTTAACAGAATATATCATATGGGACTGAAAGTGATGTTGATTTTATTGTGTAACATCTTTGGATGTAGGAAAACAGGTTGGAGGAATCCGACTGGATTCCTCAACAGTTATTTTATTGTTTTTCATATATTTTGATATATGATGTGAATTATAACCTGTTGTTGATTTCGTGTGTATGGTCGATATTAGACATCGTAATTTGATATGTTAAACACCATAACATACCGGGATTTCGAGAAAAGGGGAATTTGTCAAAGTGAATACTGAAAAGAGAATATTTATAAAATCAAAGGATTTTATAAAAGAGAATATTTATAAATAGAATATTTATAAATATAAATATTTATAAATTGAATATTTATAAATAGGAAATACATTTAAGTGGGAATTATAAAAGGAAATATAAATAGAATATTTATAAAGTGGATTACTTACTTAGAAAATAAATAGGATAAGATAATGAGATATTTATTTGCTAAATAAATAAGATACGATTAATGGATTATTTATTTGTTAAAGTAATAGGTTAAGATAAAGAGATATTAACTTAGAAATTTACTAAGTTAAACAAAGGATATTAACTTAGGAATGGAATAAGTTATACAAAGGATATTAACTTAGGAATTGAATAAGTTAAATAAGGATATTGACTTAGGAAATTGAATAAGTTTTAAATAAGATATTTTTTGAGGAAATACTTAGAATAAATAAATAAGGTAATAAAGGAAACACTTAGAACTAAGTCATTAAAGAAGATATTTATTACGGAATAAATAAGAGATTACAAAAGGGAATATTTGCAAACTATTTGCAAATAAAATAAAAAGGGAAATATTTGTTCAAGAAAACAAATAAGGTTATAAAGGAAATATTTGTTTAGGAAACAAATAGATTATAAAGGAAATATTTATCCTTGGATAAATATATATATATATATATATATATAAGTCTGAACTTATATATGAAGAAGTAAACAAATAAAAGGAGCAGATTGATTTATAAATGATATTTATAAATTAAGTTAAATATTTATTGTTTGGATAAATAGAATGTATAAGTCAGGACGTATACAAAGAAGTAAGAATCAATTTCAACATCGATGTTTGAAACTGAATAAGGACAAAGAGTTAATCAGTTAGGGTTAACCAGTTAGAGTTAATCAGTTAAGGTTAACCATTTAGAGTTAATCAGTTAGGGTTAAACAGTTAGAGTTAATCAGTTAGAGTTAATCAGTTAGAGTTAATCGATAGAGTTTATTCGAGCAAGAGTTATTGAATAGAGTTAAATCGAACTAGAGTTATTCGAATGAGATAATCGAATTTAGTTATTCGAAGAAGTAAATCGAATCAGAGATATTTGAAGTGGGATAATCGAAGAGTAGATATTCGAAGTGAGATAATCGAATCAGAAATATTCGAAGTGAGTTGATCGAATCTAGTTATTCGACAGGAGTTAAATCGAATAAGATTTATTCGAAGAAAGAGATGATCGAATATAAGTATTCGAAAGTAAGAAAATCGAATATAAGTTATTCGAATAAGTTGTTCGAATAAGAGTTAATCCAGTAAGAGTTATTAGGTTGGAGTTATTCAAATAAGAGTTATAGATTAGAGTTAACCGAATAGGAGTAAATAAATTAGTTGTCGTTATATTATTCGAGTTAGGAAATAAAAGTCATATTAAAGATAATATATTTCAGATGCAGGAGATTATAACACCATTGTTATAATCACGTAAACTTGTAAAAGAAGGGGGTTCGTAAATAGAATTCGAGGGTTTGTAAGGAAGTGTTAAAGGTTTAAAAGATGAACTTACCCTATTTCGAGATTTGAAATGTTGTTCAGTTAAGGTCTGAGAGGTAGTTATACCCCAACTTGATTGACTTCGTTTTTAATTTTGAAATGGTTAAGGTTCGAGAGTGAAAGTGGTTAAGTGATTTTAGTAAATAAGTATAGTGGTTTGAGTTGTCGTCGCGATGTTGATTTAAACATCTATTTAAATCCAAGTAAAGAAGATTTGGAATTATTTTCCAAATAGAATAGAAACGTAATCAAATATTGAAATTGGAAATATGAATTAGAAAAGGAAGTGTTTATGTATAAGGAGTTAAGAAATGGAGTTAAGCTAAATCAGAATTTAACTGGAGACTTGTTAAGTTGAATGGTTTCCTAAGTGTCTATCTGATGTTGGTTTCGACCTTCGGGATTGGTACTCAGGGAATTGTTCTTATACTAGTTTACAATTAGAGATTGATAGTTGTAGAAGAATAGTGATATGTAAATAAGTTATGGAAATGTTTTCCAGCGTTAACGTATATTTTCTAAACATAGAAAATAAGGAACATATGAATATATATATAGATATATATATATGACTGATGATTGATTAGATAGAATTTTCATTTGGAAATAATATCGTTGTTTGCACACATATTTTTCTTTGATAGTTAACTCATCGACTATCAAAGTTTTTGACCATTTTAACGTTGTTAATATGGAGAGACCGGTTGGATTATTATCCAAAGAACCACTCTATATTGGCATAAGCGTTCCGAATCATATATGCCAAAGATAATTGAAGATGGAGTAAAGTGCAAGGGCTATTGTATAAGTCTTAGATAACAGTGCCTAAGATGGATGTACCGAATAGTGCCTTCGGTTCATCCTGTTCCTGGATGACTTGTATGGATGAATGTCTGACAGAGTATTTCCAGAAAGGTCACGTACATTGATTTCTTCAACCGTACCTAGAGTGGAAGCGGAGAAGGAAACTTCTTTTAGCTGACACGTAATGTATGGTTGTAGACGTCAAATTAGTGATTTTCGATGGATCTGACAATGTGGCATTCGAAGTGAATCTGATGTGATGATAAAGCGTAACCTCAAGCCTCATCAACCGGTAAATGACAAAAATCGGGCAGGCAACATGGCTATGTAGGACGCACCTATTAGGGTGTATAATCACATGATCTAGAGTTTCATTTACTTCTAAAAATCTATTGTTGATGCTGTCCCATTTGGGAAACGGTTGCTGATCCCAACCGTTGGTGATATACATTCGATACACTCAAGCGAAATGAGTGGTCGGTCATGTGTGGTCGGGTTGCAAGATGTTCTTATTGAACCCAGTGTATTCCTTTCTAGAGGTACACTAGCGAAAGATGGTTCCATACCTTGTCATAGTTGGAAATCCATTACACAATACATGCTTACGGTTTTGATTGTATACTATATATGTAGAACGTGAGATGAAAGCGTTTCTGCTAGATGATTATTATATTGTGGTTGATAGACATTATTATAATATCAAAAGGTTTTTGATATAAAGAAAATTTGGATTCTCATAAGGGAAAACCCTGTTCCATTATACGGCATGGTCTTATGAGATATTGCTTAGTGGCTCAAACTTTTTTTAAACTGTTTTACTCATACCAGTCCCATGACTGACCCGAAGTTTATTTTGTTTTGTTTTCCCTAAACTCTTGGGTGCCCAATTTTGTACGGGCAGTCAAGTAGTCGGGATTTACAGATACTTGAAGAGCTGGAGCAGGATGCTTCAGGATCATGTAGCTATAGTTTATATCCGCTGTGTTGTACTTTGATAATGATATATATTCAAGTACAAATGTATATTTCAAGTTATGTTATATATATTGTATGTTATTCGTTCTGCTGTGAGATTCGTGTTACTCTGATATTGCGTTCTTCTTCTTCTATTCTAAATTTCTATCTTATCTATCCTCACCCTCTAATTTCTTTCATTAACCATCTAGTATTTTCGACTCTTGATGTTCGATATGTGTTGTATATCGGATAATCAAGGTCGCCAAAATTTCCGAGTCGTTACAGTTGGTATCAGAGCTTAAGGTTTAGTGAATTACCTTAGCTCTGTGGCGTGACTCAGTAGAGATGGAGTTAGAAATACCCTAGATTGAGTTAAGTGTATATATACGAGTGAACGTATTTGTTATTTGATATAAATATTTGTTTTATATTGTGAAGATTTATTGGTTGAGTAGTTTATGAGTTCTGGTCGATCAGTTTGATCCACTGTATTGGTAGGAGTTTATAAACACTCAAATACGATGGGTCGGCACGATATGTTTTGAAAAAGGGTAAATGAAAATAATTTTACCCAAAGTATATTTTGATACATATTGGATATATTGGTTGATATTATAATCGAATAAGATTGTAAAAATGTGAAGTGGTTATGTAAATAACCAATTAGGATTCAGAGAAGTAGAATGAATTGAATTAAATCTGAATTTTTAAAACAGAATTGAAATTAAAACCCTGGAAATTTGAAACAGAGTTTGTAAATAGACTTGGATTAAATATATGTAAATTATAAGATCCTGGGAGATTTTAAATTGTATTCCAAGAAAGTTGTGAATGATATTTTGAACTGATTTCAAAATAAAAGTGTTTAAGAATGATTTTGAAAGTGATATAGTATTGAACTCACTTTGATCGCTGGGAAATAGATTCCGATGATGAGCTAGACATCATCGGTGTTCATTTTCGAGTTGTTGAGTGATGGATTACTACCAAAGGAATTTGTTTTTGAATTGTTTTGAGAAAAACAAAGTAGTTCAGAACTCCCAGAATTTGATTTGTTTAATTTAAGACAAATAAAGTAGGAATTTGTAAAAGAAAATTGGAATTAAAGTAAAGCCAGTTAAGTGGTAATAGAAATTGATTTGAAATGATATTATGTTGGTGAGTTAAGGATTCCGGATCAAGAACGAAACTTGAGTTTGAAATGAAAATTTGGCTTGGTAATAAGCGAATGGTTGTGAAAAGTGATTTCGGAATTTGATTGGGATAACACTGGTATATGCTGAGCTGATAGCATATGGAAGTGATAGAGTTGATATGCCCGACAAAAATGTACAAGTTTATATTTCATACATTATGAGATTTCGATGAGCCGAATTGGCAAGCCGCTTGGCTGTTTGATTTTCTTTTGGGTTGGAGATGGCCCAGAGAGTCGAGTTGGAGTTTGACCTATTGACCAGTACAAAGGAAGTGCTGGCGAATTTTTTTGAAAAGTTAAGGTGTTAGAAAATTTTCAGGATTTTTGAAAATTTTCGTTGACAAGAATTAATTAATATTTTAACTGAAACTAAATTGGTTCAGTTGAAACTAAAGTTAAGAAGTGAACCAATAAGTTCTAACCAGTCGATAGGGTTTGTTTTCTACCTTAGCAATTTCGAGGACGAAATTATTTTAAGTGGGGAAGAATGTAACGACCGGCATTTTCAGCGGTATAATAATTAATTTATTTAATTATTTAAAAGGTGATTAAAAGGATTTAATGGTCGTGGAATTAAATAATGGTGAATATTTAATTAAAATAATAATTAAATAATATATTTAATTCTGAAATAATCAGAATTGGCTGAAATAGTGATATGGTGTGAACTAGATCATATGTGATATTTAATTCAGCTTGGAATTGAATTTGAATAACGAATATATTATATAAACGACAGTTTGAACGTAGAGTTATAATATAATTAAAATCGAGCTCGAAATGGTGCTGTAGTTCGTAAATTGGCAATTCGAACTTCAACTGAATGTACTGGATTCGTTTTAAGCCGAATTTCTGTGAAACAAGAAACGTACGGAGCTGGTAGAGTACTAGTGGAAGAGAAAAATCGGGATTTCATCATGTAGATTTTGATTTAGGTCCAAATCAAATTTTAGAAAAGTCGCTATGGAATTTCTTTATAATTTATAACGATTTATAAAATGATTTTTCAATATAAATTGAATATCGATTCAACCGAGATTTGAATATCGAGTTGTAAAATCCCAGTAGAGCTGTATGGAATTCCACTGTGGGTATATACGATAACATAAATTTATTTTTATTTATTTATATATCTAAATGGGTCATTCAGAGCTTTAAAAATAGCCACTTTTGCAAACGAAGTCAGAATTCGACGAAACTAATTTTGTTGGATCCACAACATTAAATTATTGTTAGATGTCAAGTTTCGTGATTTTTGAAGTCAGTATGTGGACGTACGGATTTTTAATGTGAGAAACAGTTAGTATTTTGACCTTTAGAAATACGCTGTATGGGCATACGGAGTCGGAATTCGACGAAATTAGTTTCGCTCGGACCGTAATGTCGAAATCTAGCAGTATGTCCAGTTTCGTGATTTTTGGGTATCACATGTGATCATAGGAATTTTAGAGGACGAATACAAACAGCGTTGGATTAAAATTGAATAAAATATTTGAATACAAAAATATTATAACTAACCTATATAATGCCCTTACCATTTCTAAACCCTAAACTTTCCTCATTACAGTCAATAAATTTCTGGCGCCTCCAATTTTCTTCTAAGACCTTAATATGGTGGCTTCTAAAATCCTCCATAATTCAAATAAAAGATTATAAATTACAAGATATATATTGTTGGAATCCCTTAGTAAAGAACTTCGGAATGGTGTAACATTTGCTGTGTTGGATCCTTGTCTTGGCGTTCGAAAGTTTGGTCAGAGAACTTAGGGTTCCACGGTTTGTTCGATTTAGGGAGTAACAGCCGGATTCGAGTCCATTGTTGGATTTGTTGTAAAGTTTGAAAGCTTGTGAGCATTTTTCGATGGTTTTGGTGAAAATCCAGTTCGGTACCTGTGTGCGACAGGGGTTACGACGCCCTGGGGAGGAGCAGCTCGAGTTGAACAAAAAGGGTATCAGTGTGCAGAGATTTCAATCGAGAAGAGAGTGGTGCTCTCGGTTTTTGAATTCATGGGATATTGGAGGGTACGGTGGGAGTTCAAAGTTTGGAAATGGTTTAGGTGTTACTGAAGCAGGAGTCGGGGAAGAAGGTGTCCACAAAACAAGCGGGTTGGGCTTTGAAGTTAGCGGGCCGAGGTTTGAAACGGTTTAGCCCATTTAATTTTAAACCCAAGTTTTTTATTTTATTTCAAAGTATATAAATTTCGAAATGGTATAACTCTTCCATATGGTATCAGAATTGGACGAAACAAGAT
Source organism: Allium sativum (assembly GCA_030737875.1). Lineage (NCBI taxonomy): Eukaryota > Viridiplantae > Streptophyta > Magnoliopsida > Asparagales > Amaryllidaceae > Allium > Allium sativum. The sequence goes on along the minus strand of CM060910.1, from coordinate 191,991,646 downwards.
CCGTTAGGATCGTATGGACGGACACTGCCCAATGGAACTGACTGGAGAGGAGTAGAGCTCGTTTGAATTTATGGCGAAATAAACTGCTAGATTCATATCAAACAACAGTTTATCGTTCTTTAATGATGAACTGCCAATGTGAGTAAATCTCACTAACTCTGAACAGTTTATAATTTCATGTTGTATTTTTAGAACTGTTAAATATTGGCTGATTGATTGTGTGTTGACTGTTTGATTGAACTGCTAGTCAGTTAGTTGAATTTCCATATTGATTCTGTTTAATAGAATATATCATATGGGACTGAAAGTGATGTTGATTTTATTGTGTAACATCTGCGGAAGCAGGGAAACAGGTCGGAGGAATCCGATTGGATTCCTCAACAGTTATTTTATTTTTTTCCATATATTTTGATATATGATGTGAATTATAACCTGTTGTTGATTTCGTGTGTATGGTCGATATTGGACATCGTAATTTGATATGTTAAACACCATAACATACCGGGATTTGGAGAAAAGGAGAATTTGTCAAAGTGAATACTGAAAGGAGAATATTTATAAAATCAGAAGATTTTATAAAAGAGAATATTTATAAATAGAATATTTATAAATAGAAATATTTATAAATGGGATATTTATAAATAGGAAATACGTTTAAGTGGGAATTATAAATGAAGGAAATCTTTATAAATAGAATATTTATACAGTGGATTACTTACTTAGAAAATAAATAGGATAAGATAATGAGATATTTATTTGTTAAATAAATAAGATACGATTATTGGATTATTTATTTGTTAAAGTAATAGGTTAAGATAAAGACATATTAGCTTAGAAATTTACTAAGTTAAACAAAGGATATTAACTTAGGAATGGAATAAGTCAAACAAAGGATATTAACTTAGGAATTGAATAAGTTAAATAAGGATATTGACTTAGGAAATTGAATAAGTTTTAAATAAGATATTTTTTGAGGAAATACTTAGAATAAATAAATAAGGTAATAAAGTAAACACTTAGAACTAAGTCATTAAAGAAGATATTTATTAAGGAATAAATAAGAGATTACAAAAGGGTAGGGAAATATTTTTTCAAGAAAACAAATAGGGTTATAAAGGAAATATTTGTTTAGGAAACAAATAGATTATAAAGAAAATATTTATCCTCGGATATATATATATATAAGTCTGAACTTATATATGAAGAAGTAAACAGATAAAAGGAGTAGATTGATTTATAAATGATATTTATAAATTAAGTTAAATATTTATCGTTTGGATAAATAGAATGTATAAGTCAGGACTTATATAAAGAAGTAAGAATCGATTTCAACATCGATGTTTGAAACTGAATAAGGACAAAGAGTTAATCAGTTAGGGTTAGCCAGTTAGAGTTAATCGGTTAGGGTTAACCAGTTAGAGTTAATCAGTTAGGGTTAAACAGTTAGAGTTAATCAGTTAGAGTTAATCAGTTAGAGTAAATCGATAGAGTTAAATCGAACTAGAGTTATTGAATAGAGTTAAATCGAACTAGAGTTATTTGAATGAGATAATCGAATTTAGTTATTCGAAGAAGTAATTCGAATCAGAGATATTCGAAGTGGGATAATCGAATAGTAGATATTCGAAGTGAGATAATTGAATCAGAAATATTCGAAGTGAGTTGATCGAATCTAGTTATTTGACAGGAGTTAAATCGAATAAGATTTATTCGAAGAAAGAGATGATCGAATATAAGTAATCGAAAGTAAGCAAATCGAATATAAGTTATTCGAATAAGTTGTTCGAATAAGAGTTAATCCAGTAAGAGTTCTTAGGTTGGAGTTACTCAAATAAGAGTTATAGATTAGAGTTAACCGAATAGGAGTAAATAAATAAGTTGTCGTTATATTATTCGAGTTAGGAAATAAAAGTCATATTAAAGATAATATATTTCGGATGCAGGAGATTATAACACCATTGTTATAATCACGTAAACTTGTAAAAGAAGGGGGTTCGTAAATAGAATCCGAGGGTTCGTAAGGAAGTGTTAAAGGGTTAAAAGATGAACTTACCCTATTTCGAGATTTGAAATGTTGTTCAGTTAAGGTCTAAGAGGTAGTTATACCCCAACTTGATCGACTTCGTTTTTAATTTAGAATTGGTTAAGGTTCGAGAGTGAAAGTGGTTAAGTGATTTTAGTAAATAAGTATAGTGGTTTGAGTTGTCGTCGCGATGTTGATTTAAAGATCTGTTTAAATCCAAGTAAAGAAGATTTGGAAATGTTTTCCAAATAGAATAGAAACGTAATCAAATATTGAAATTGGAATTATGAATTAGAAATGGAAGTGTTCATGTATAAGGAGTTAAGAAATGGAGCTAAGCTAAATCAGAATTTGACTGGAGACTCGTTAAGTTGAATGGTTTCCTAAGTGTCTATCTGATGTTGGCTTCGACCTTCGGGATTGGTACTTAGGGAATTGTTCTTATACTAGTTTACAATCAGAGACTGATAGTTGTAGAAGAATGGTGATACGTAAATAAGTTATGGGAATGTTTTCCAGCATTAACGTATATTTTCTAAACATGTAAAATAAGGAACATTTGAATATATATATGGATATATATATATGATTGATGATTGATTTGATAGAATTTCCATCTGAAAATAATTTCGTTGTTTGCACACATATTTTTCTTTGATAGTTAACTCACCGACTATCGAAGTTTTTGACCATTTTAATTTTGTTAATATGGAGAGACCGGTTGGATTATTATCCAAAGAACCACTTTGTATTGGCATAAGCGTTGCGAATCATATATGCCAAAGATAATTGAAGACGGAGTAAAGTGCAAGGGCTATTGTATAAGTCTTAAATAACAGTGCCTAAGATGGATGTACTGAATAGTGCCTTTGGTTCATCCTGTTCCTGGATGACTTGTATGGATGAATGTCTGACAGATTATTTTCAGAAAGGTCACATACATTGATTTCTTCAACCGTACCAAGAGTGGAAGCGGAGAAGGAAACTTCTTTTAGCTGGCACGTAATGTATGGTTGTAGACGTCAAATTAGTGATTTTCGATGGATCTGACAATGTGGCATTCAAAGTGAATCTGATGTGATGATAAAGCGTAACCTCAAGCCTCATCAACTGGTAAATGACAAAAATCGGGCAGGCAGAATGGCTATGTAGTTCTCACCTATTAGGGTGTATAATCACCTGATCTAGAGTTTCATTTACTTCTAAAAATCTATTGTTGATGCTGTCCCATTTGGGAAACGGTTGCTGATCCCAACCGTTGGTGATATACATTCGATACACTCAAGCGAAATGAGTGGTCGGTCATGTGTGGTCGGGTTGCAAGATGTTCTTGTTGAACCCAGTGTATTCCTTTCTAGAGGTACACTAGCGAAAAGTGGTTCCATACCTTGTCATAGTTGGAAATCCATTACCCAATACGTGCTTGCGATTTTGATTGTATACTATATATGTAGAACGTGAGATGAAAGCGTTTCTGCTAGATGATTATTATATTGTGGTTGATAGACATTATTATAATATCAAAATGTTTTTGATATAAAGAAAATTTGGATTCTCATAAGGGAAAAAACCGTTCCGTTATACGGCGTGGTCTTATGAGATATCGTTTAATGGCTTAAACTGTTTTTAAACTGTTTTACTCATATCAGTCCCATAACTGACCCGGAGTTTATTTTGTTTTGTTTTCCCTAAACTCTTGGGTGCCCAATTTTGTACGGGTAGTCAAGTAGTCGGGATTTACAGATACTTGAAGAGCTGGAGCAGGAGGCTTCAGGATCACGTAGCTATAGTTTATTTCCGCTTGTTGTAAGTGTTGTACTTTGATAATGATATATATTCAAGTACAAATGTATATTTCAAGTTATGTTATATATATATATATATTATATGTTATTCGTTCCGCTGTGAGATTCGTGTTACTCTGATATTGTGTTCTTCTTCTTCTTCTATTCTAAGTTTCTATCTTATATATCCTCACCCTCTAATTTCTTTCATTAACCATCTGGTATTTTCGACTCTTGATGTTCGATATGTGTTGTATATCGGATAATCAAGGTCGCCAAAATTTCCGGATCGTTACATAAAAGTGAGGAGTTCTCACCGATTAGCTAAACCAAACGCCACGACTCTTCGTATGTAGAAATCTCCGTCGTGCTCGCCTTTCATCAATTTCATTGTCCGTAGCCACTACATATATAAAAATCACATTTTTATATTGTAGCTATGTATATAAAAATCACATTTTTATAATCGCTCTATATGGATAAAAATCCTGTTTTTATTCTGCTCACTACATAAAAATCATATTTTTTATTCCCACTTCATATAGATAAAAATCGTATTTTTATATCTCTACTGCATATGTAAAAATCACTCCTTTACGCCGCTACTTCCATGATAAAAATTATATTTTTATCTTGCTAGTAATATAATAAAAATTATATTTTTATTACTCTACATGAATAAAAATCATATTTTTATTCTTCCTATGATATAAAGATCGAATTTTTATTGTCTATATGATATAAAAATCGTATTTTTAAGTCATTAAAAATCAAATCTTTACTTTCATATCAAAAATCATACTTTTTTATTAACTAAAAATCAAATCTTTTTATAAGCAAATAAAATCAGTTTTTAATCCTATATAAATCGGTTTTTTTATAAGCAAATAAAATCATTTTTTAATCCTATATAAATTTATAGTAAAACTGAATAAAGTTATTTACCTCGTTTTCATCGCAGGGGGGGGAATCCTCACGCGAGCGCCGGAGGCTACTGGCGGCGCGGTCGATCGGAGCAGGGTGGGGGTCTTCCAAGGTGGCGGTGCGCGATGGAAAAGGGGTGCAGCGTCTTCGGTTTTCGGTGATGGGGCTAGGGCACGTGAGTTTGAAGAGGATGGGGAGGAGGAGAGAGAAGTGCGCGAGGGGAGGGGGTTCTCGCGGTCGGAGGTGGAGGAAGAAGAAGAAGAAGCGGCGACGGATGTGGGGGGGGATCTATTTAGGTTTTTTTTGTTTCTGTTGAAAATGAAACCGGGGGGGGGGGGGCTGAGAGGGAATAAGGGGAGAGAGAGGTTATTATTTTATTATTTATTTAATTATTTAATTTCAAAAAAAAAACTTTTTATTTTGACCTCGAAACCGAACGCACCTACTGTCGTCTATAGCTAATTACCCCCATTCCGAACACAATGGGATATGTATCGTAAGCTGATTCGATCGTTGCGATAAGTTTTCATCAAAATCAAAATATAACTCTATATATTGAATTTGAACGCACATTTCATTTTACCGGGGCTACATACTAACTAGAAAAATTCCCGAAAAATATTTTCTAGCTTCGTATTGACGATACGGTCCTAACAAAACTAATTTTGTCAAATTCTAAGACCGTTTGAAAAATGGCCATTTTCCAGTCGATTAAAATCAACTGAAACAGGTCAAAACGCGTTTTCCTTTGCCACGCTCACATATTGATTCAGAAAATTACGAATTTTGAAACCTAGTAATAACTTGACATCAGGATCCAACAAAAGTGGTTTCGTCGAAAACCGAGGTCGTTTGCAAAATTTTCATTTTTAAGGGCCAGAATTCCATAGCGACCATTCTGAATTTTCAACTGGGCATAACTTTTTATTCCCGCTATGAAATTTCAATTTTTCGGATTCGTTCGAAAGATATTTTCAAATAGATTCAAATATTTTTGGTTTCGCTAAAATCCGGTTTAGTTTGAATCCTGTACATTCATTTGAAATTTGTAATTGAATTTTCAAACTACCGCGCCATTTCAGGCTCGTTATATAATTAAAATAAATATTTATATTCTAATGATGATTCAAATAAAAATATACGTTCTATTTCTATTCAAAATAAATTTCTCGTCGTTATTCTTTAAAATAAATCATTTTAAATGTTCAAAATTCACTAAAATTGCCAAAATAAATTTTTTTGAATTGGCTCGGATTTCTGGGTTATTACACCAATGCTTGTATGCATGAAATCTGATTATGTACAGTGTATAATGTTCACCTTTTTTGTTTTTTGTTTTATCACAATCCACTCTATTGCCGAACTTGGCTATTTACCAACAAAAGCTGGATGCATAAATGAACTGATATAATAATCAACAGGTTATATATTGCCATATCATTTATAGCCAATCACGAAAAGTTCAAAAGCTAATTTATTATTTTATACTTTCTTACAGGTACCAAAAACACAGAAGTCCATGTTTCTTCATTAGATTCTTAGTATTCCTATCAAAAATTGATTTTGAGCTTTTTGCCAGTAGTCCTCTATCAATATGTAGGGGGTGTTGTAAAGATATATCCACTCAGTTTTCTTTTATTATGATTTTGTGATAGTTAAAGCTTAACATTTGTACTTTGTTACAGGAATTATAATAGATATTGTTCACAACTAATTCAGTATATACACACACACACACACACACACAAAAGTGATGATTTGTCTTCGCTAGTAAGTATATGAGATGAACACCTAAAATTGTTTAAAGCAGCATTCTTTGTAGGGACCAACCGACGGAAAAATTATTAACTTAGTTATTTTTTTGTAGCATCGATTACTCAACCAGATCAACTTTTTATTAAAAGAAATATCAATGATGACTTATGCAACATTTAGTTTTACCTTTAGTATTTTTCTTTTAGTAGTTCCATTTTTTCAAATAAAATGGTACTTTAGATTGATTTATTTAAATAAAGTAATTTAATAATTTGCGATTTATTTATTACATTAACCTTTGTAAAAAAAACTATTTACATATTCACTGATATGATGATATATTTTTAGTTAAAATTTATTTCTTTCCACCATTTATTTTTTCAATCTATTGATAGTTTAAGCTACGAAAAAGCTAAACATTGAGAGTACATTGATCCTATTTGATATATAATAGAATTGTATCTATGTGCTTGTGGGTGATACATATGAATATGTTGATAATATATTTCTAGACTTAAGTTGGTTTACAAGTACGATTCAATATTGTAATTGAATTTATACTTTTTTAGTTATTTCTATTTTATCTTAAATCTTAGAATAATTATTTAATTAAAATATGACTTAAGCTAAATTTTAACAAATAATTTTATATTTTATATTAAACACATAACAGTTGGTTTTCCTAATGTTATGCGGTTATACTCGTTATATAATAGTTAGGAGCGGTTAAATTAAATTAGCCCCCTCTTAAACATATTAATAAATTTTATAATATTAGCCCTATAATCCTCAATAATGTAACCTTAAAACCTAAAACTTGATTAATGATTACAATTTAATGCTGGATAAAAATAAAAAGATGGATATAACTAAAGCAATTGGACACAGGAAAGTTTGTAGGTGATCAAAAGCAACGGATCAGGTAAGCAAATTAAGCCTAATATCGTTTTGGAATTGGATTGTTGAATTTGAATGTGAAATTCCATAAATTCTGGTTGAAAATTTATAAACGACGTTAGAATGCATGTGCAGTATCGCACTGGTAGATCATGATCATTTTTCGTTTGGATGCAAAACAACAACATCGTGGATTATAATTTATACCGGGAGGCATTGATCGTTTTTTGTGCAAGATTATGAGATTTCAATGCGGCTTTGTTAAACAGTTATATGCTGTCAAATTAGTGAATATAAAATGGCAATAAATGGTCAAACTTGGAGTATAACACTGCTTTCATTAAACGACTCGCTTTGGTCGTTATTTTTGGTTTAAAACGGTAGTATATGACCATTTTATATGGTTTTCCCTTTGAAGTCTTACCGTTTCATTGTGGTCTGTTGCAATCGAAAATGAAGGAAAAAAAGGATATTGTATAAAGAAGCATATGCTACAAGTGTTGATCCAGGGTAGTTTAGTCCATGTTTTTCTTAAAAAAAAAGAGAAACAAACCATCCCTTAGTAATTTTTTTTGAAGTGGAGACCCTTAAATTTATTTCCTTCTTAACCAAAAGTGGAGTCCCTTCAATAATCCCCTAAAGTATTTGTAATAGCCCGTATTTTTGGTAGCCAAATATTTTATTTAATATATTATTTTAAATATTTGGAATATTAATGAATTTTAGTATTGAATTCGTTTATTTAAAACGACGTTTAAACGTTATAATTTATACAATTATAAAACGAGCTCGAAATGGTGCGGCAGTTCGTAATATTGAGTTGTGAACTTTAACTGAGTATACAAGATCCATTATAAGTCGGATTTTTGTGAAACGAGAAATGTTGGAACCGTGTTGATTATAATTTTCATATGAAAGAGAAAATTTCAGATTTTCATATTATAGTTTGTTAGTTATGGCCAAATCAAATTTTGAAATAGTCGCTATGGAATCGTTTTTAAATTATATCGATTTATTTATAAATATAAAAGAAATTTCTCTATAATGGAATATTATTTAAACTCAAATTTTTAATGTTAGTTTTAAATTCTATACAAATTAAAATTAAAGCTGCTTGTTTTAATAAATATGATGATATTAATTTATTACAGTTACATTTAGTTGTTTGGATTTAGTTTACATTGACATTGTATAAGATTTAAAAATAACCCAATTTAAAAGCCTGTGTACTGCATACGTATAGTTTATATGCAAAGAAGACGACATATATTCATGTTCTAGTTTGTACCAATGCAAAACAAAATGGACAAAAAAAACATTTCAATTCGAATTCAAGTCCACCAACACGTCTTGTTTCTTAAACGGTAGCACAAGTTTTCTCCATTGAAATAGTAAAACAACAACTCAAGAAAATGGTAATTGGACCGCACAGAAGAAAAAGAGAAAGAATAAACAAAACAAAAGCTTCATGTACACGGACCACTTGAACAAATGATTCGAACAGCTATATAAGCAGTGATTCAACAGCTAAATAAATATAAAATGAATAGCTAAAGAGACAGGGAAATGAACAACTATAGAAATACAATAAACTACACATTCTAAATAATATATATATATATATATATATATATATATATACCTCCATCAATCGAAACAGCTAAGTACATATTCATATGTATAGGTACAAACCAAATCTCATGTACAAAACCACTCAAGAGATGTTCTGCCATACATTCAATACAGGATATACAAATCACATTTCAAATCTTTACAATGAATAGACAATTCAATTAGCCTAGCTAAACACCACCTACTCTGTATACATCATGCCAGACAATAGCCATTAAATCTAGTGTGAACTCTCCATAATTTTCTGTAAAGTATAGCACAACAACCTACATGACAGCTCGACCATTAGCTGAAGTGTATCTATAAAGAAAATTGATAAAAAGAAAAAACTAATGAAGCAGGGTGGGGATGGCTAGAATTAGGATTAGAATAGCTAAGAAAAATTGATATGTACATATTTTATATATCAAATCTATAAACAAATTGAACAGCCTATTTATATATTTTATACATAGTAAATTCAATTAAAAATGCATGACATGGACTGTTTTCATACATATAAAATCCAAACAGGAAAATCTATAGGACAGTTTCAAATCTCTGAATGGAATTAAAACGTCAGCCTAAGCCTCACAAGTACGATCATTTGTCTTTCTTTGAGCAGACCAAAGATACTGAGTACAGTGAAAAATTCAACCAAAATCTCTGTAAACCCATCACTCATCCATCATACTTCCATCACAGTACACAAGATCGGAAGAATGGAAATTAAACCCAATGGCCTAAGGATCTATAACTGGACTACCTACGATTTATTCACTGATGCACATTCATCTCAAATCAATTACTATATATACACTCGTAGAGTGTTTCAATAATTCCCAGAACCATGAAAACAATTACAGTAGAGAAGAAACAATTCAAACGCTTTGAAAAATCAAAATAATACAGAAAATAAAATTCAATTAAAAACACTTATCTTTACTCAGGGATTCACGCACTTCTTTCGACAAGTTCTGGTGATTTTTGTTCAAGCCAAAGTCATAGGGATCGATGGAAGCCTCGGGGTTGGGAATGTGGGGTGGCTCTGGAAAATTAGAGGTAGATCGGAGGACTGTGGTGGCGTTAAAAAGGGGATTTATGTGGGGTTCTGTTTTTATTTCACCAAACGGGCTTCGGGTTGAGTCTTTGAAGTTCGTAGGGGATTTAAGTTGGCGGAGCGATAGGAGAAGATGGGATCGGAAAGAGGAGACCGGTGACGGGAGGACCGGTGGCCTGGATTATTGGCGACAGCGGTTTAAGGGAAGAGGATCTGATTTTTTGGCATAAGAGGGTTTGAGGCTGTGGACGGAATTGTAAAGGGGAAGTGAGATCCGATCATTTTGTGGACGGGAGATGGACTAGGCTTGATTCTAAACGGGCTGAATAAAAATTGGGGTAAGGCCAAAACTAAGAATTTAATTAAAATTTTATAAGTTAAATGTTAGTATAAAACTGAAATATTTATATCGATTGCTATTGTGATCAAAAATTCGATGAAACAAGGAGTATCGAAACCCCATCGACGAGCGCCTCAACATGGACCCGGTCAATGATGGAAACAGCTGATACAAACGAGGTTGAAGGAAGATGATATCAATTTTCATGGGTGTAAAAAAGTAAGTAATTGAGTTTAATAAAAATTTCATTTAAAAGCTTAAATATATTAATTAAAATTGTATAACAAAATTATTTATAACTTTGTATTGTGTCATCAGAATTTAGCGAAAACGAGGTTTGCCCAAATCGCATTGAAAAGAGATCAACAACTTGGAACTGATCTGGACACAATTGGGATCAACTGGGATTTTTAATAAAATTATACACTTTTTTAATGTAATTAAAACCAACCTTTTAAACAACATGATCAAATCAAGGTGAGTTAAACTCACTTAGTTTCTTCCTGTTTATATTTTATATAAATTGGGTTTTTCCTTGTGTGCTCTGATTGCTTATGGTTGGCTGTTTGCTAATTATATATTATTTGCTGATTTAATTGATGAAATTAAACTGTCATTTAATTTCAGTGAAATACCAAATCGTTATTCTAACGATTGGTTCCAATAAAGGTAACTTACCTTGTTGGTCACGTTTATAAAATAAACGTGTTTAATTGGTTGGATTATTTGAATTGCTTGTGAATTGGTTGAGGTTAAATGGTCGTTATTTATTATTATCAGTTAAATGAAATTGAATGATCTGTTTGGAGATAACCATTTGTATACAGGGAAGAACAGGTTGGAGGGATCCAACCGGATTCCTCAAATATATTATTTACTTTCATATTAACATACGAACTGTCATGTTTGGGTGATTGATTGAGTATTGATCATTGATTGGAAATTCAACCTGTGTTTGGTTTTAACCAATGGGCAGTATTGGTTAAGTAATCGGCAGTAAATGGCCTAAAAGTAAATTGTTTTATTTATATCAATTTACCATCAGGTGAATTGATAGAACTGAAATTATAAAATTTATTTATAACTAAAGATAGATTTGAAATATATATTTTGAATAAAAGTTTATCGAAAAGGGGAATTTAGATGAAAAGTGTTTCGACTAAACCAGAATTGATTTAAACAAGGTTTATAAAAGTGATGAGGCGTTATATCGTTAATTTTAAGTTAATGTTAATTAATAAGGTGATCGTGTAAAGGTAGGGAATTGAAATATGAATTTCAAAGCGGGAAATGGTCAAAAGGATTTGAAAAGGAATTGGTGAAACTAAATTTGGTAAAGGAAGTGGGATTTTGTAAGCAAATCCGAATGATGAAATGGAATTGTTTAAAAAGGGTAAAGATTAAAAAGCGGTATTTTATAAGGAATTATTTAATTATAGAATTAAGGAATAATGGTTATACCTGAGAAAGAGAATTTCCAAAAGGTATGAAGGTTATATGAAACCGTATTTTAATTCAAATAGTTAAATGGAATTTATATTTATATTAGAATAAAATATAGGTTTGGATTACGACTTGTATTTATCTTAGGATATGAAGTTGTTGATCAAGGTTTGAGAGGTAACTAAAATACCCCAACTTGAACGACATCAGGAATATCTGAGGATGATATTAGTTGTAATGGCAGAGTGGTTAGGAATAATTTATTATTTCCATTAAAGAAATGAAAATGCATCATTTGGTGAAAATTTGGAGAAAATAATAATTATAAGGATGATTCCAAAGAAAAAGAAAATAAAAAGGGGTGGCGAGAAAATATAATGATATGTTTGAGTTAGAAAGGAAATGAAAAGGGAAGTTTTGTTCTACAAGAATAAGCATTGGGTTTTGTTTTCAAGTATTAAAATTAAGGATATTTCGCAACGATTGTTTTACGAGAAATAATTTGATTGATTTTCCAATATTAGATAATTATGTAGTAAGAGTTTTGAAAGTGAAAAATAGAAAACTGGATATATAAAAGGTGAATTTGTTTAAAGTATAATCTATGTTAAATAAGAAGCGATAAGCTATATTTATGATATCGAAATATTTAAGAGTTTGAATTTACATTTGTATTAATTAAAAGGCCAAGTGATGCTGAATACTGAACCAGTGAACTCACTGGATTGTCATGATTGAAACACTGTTTATTTTGATAGTTGAATCACCGACTAACAAATCTGTCCAATACGATTGTTGGTATGGAAATACCGGGATCGAATTTATATTCGAAAACCATTCCGACCAACAAATACATGAAGAGATCAGAAGATGATCGAGGTGGAGCACTAATGACCGTAGATCTTCATAAAACGGAAGAACCGCTAATAATCTTTGTTTAGCTCCCAGAGATATGTTGTGGTTCTATCGTGGTGGAATCCACGGGTTGCAAGGGCTTTTCCCTACTGATCCATAGGGTGATTCCTATATGGGATGCAGTAGGAGAGTACCTTCGGTTCATCCTGTTCCTAGGTGACTTGTATTGACGAATGTCTAACGGAGTATTTCTATTTCGTAAAAACCACGTACGTTGATTTTTACAAATATACCAAGTTGGTGGCGAAGAATGGCCCTTCTTTAAAAACCCAGAGTATATTCGTGGACATCAATTAGTGATTTGACGGATCTGACAATGTGGCATTCAAAGTGAATGGTGACCAGATGTTCAAAAGATTTTAACCTCCAGCCTCACAACCAGGAAATGACAAAAATCGGGCAGACAACATGGCTATGTGGGTCGCTCCCATTAGGGTGTATAATCACCTATCTAGATAAAATCCTTTTGCTTCTTTAATCTATTTCGATGCTGTCCCTTTTCAAGAAACGGTGGTTTGAGCCCAACCGTTGGTGATATACATTCGATACACTCAAGCGAAAAGAGTGGTCGGTCATGTGTGGGCCGGGTTGCAAGACGTTCTTGTTGAACCCAGTGTATTCGCCTCTAGAGATACACTATCCGCAGGTGTTCCCATACCTTATCAAAGTCGGAATCCAATCTCCAATAAGTGCCCACCGCTTTGATTGTATACTATATATGTGGAGCGTGATATGCAAGCGTTCCGCAAGATTCTATTTACTTGTATTTAGACATTATTATAATATCAGAAAAGATATTGGTTTCAAAACTTTTTGGGATATCGTAAGGTAAAAACCGTCCGTGTTTATGTGTGGATTTGGTCTTACGATTATCCTTTTCTTTTGAAAAGATTTTGAACTTTAAAATCATGTTGGATGATTTACCCTTAATACTGTGCGAGTTTTACTCACTCTGGTTCACCAGACTGACCCGGTGTTTTGTAAATGCTCGGGTTAGCCCGGGGTGTACAGGTTCAGGTTATCGAATGTTGTGAAGTCTAGAGACGAGCTGGAGATGTTCAGACATGTGATATTATATAGCTACTATTCAGCTATGTGTTGTATATGGGAACAGGTTACTATAACTGTCCCATTGTGTGATGTACTCTGATATTGTAAGTATTTTGAAACCTCTCAACAAAGTTTTATTTCTGTATTATATTTTGTTCCGCTACGATGTGAGACTCTGTGTTGTGTTGTTTCTTCTTCATCTTCTATTCTAATATTTCTTTTTTTCTTATCTCTCCATCTATATTCTTTCTAATAACGTCTAGTGTTTTTCGGTGTTTGGAAGGTCGGCATGAGGTATTTATGTCGATTTTCAGGGCCGAAAATTTCGGGGTCGTTACAGTGGTATCAGAGCTATTGATTTAGTAATAACCTTGGCTCTGTGGTATGACTCAATAGAGATTGGGTTAGTAATACCCTAGATCGAGATTGAGTGTATATATATAAGAGCATAATTGTAAGTTTTATATACAAATGTTTTGTATTGTGTTTGTTGATTGGTTCAAGTGTTGAAAAGCGTTGAACTATCAATGGATACAGTGTTGTTTTGAAAAGAGGGTAAATGAAACAATTTTACCCAAATTATATTTTTATATATAAAATAAATAATTTTGTCAAATTATAGAGATATTACAATGTTTGATTGATTTGAATGAATTCAAACTGGATTGAAAGTTTGAATTTAAAACTTAACTTTGTTAAGTATAATTAAATTAATAATGATATTGGAAATAAATTAAATAAATTGGAAATTTTATGAATAAATGATAATCAAATAGAAATCAGTCGGATATTAATCAATTGATGTTCAAATATGAGAAACCAAAATAAAATATCGATACTGAATATAAATTCAATTAATTTGATTGATTTGGTTATGTATTGGTTGTCTTGAATCTGAAATGTTTGTTATTGGATGGTAGATTGTTTGAATGAAATGAATCAACGATTTAATGAAGTTGAATGAATTATAAATTAAAGAATAATTTCCGGTATAATTAAACTGGAATAAAACTGCATAAGAATTGAAATTTATGATTTAACCCGGTATTTGATAGTGAATTGATGTTGTGTGTTTGACTTTGCAATTGGTATAGTTATACCAGTTGATTAGTGAAATATTATCTCAGGATTTCATATATCTATTACTGATATGTGAATTAAGTTGAGTACAGGTGCCGGATGGCTTTTGAGGATTAGATTTAGATTGAGTAAATCACGATAAATTAAATAGCGCTAACAAAAAGGTATGCCTACGCAAAAATTAAAATTTTGGGGTTTTGTCTTTTGTTTTCCAACCGTTGGTCGATGTATATATATATTATTTGTTCCTGCGATATTGCAGATCTCACTCCGTGCAGGGGAGACTCTACCGAATTTTTTCGGGAATTTAACGTGTTAGAAAATTTTGATATACTTGAAAATATTTATTTACGATAATAAACTGGTTTTTGATTTATAATAAATTGGATTTGAAAATTAATGGGTTAGTAGCGTTCATTCTAACCGTAGCAATTTCGAGGAAGAAATTATTTTAAGGAGGGAAGAATGTAACATCCCGTATTTTTGGTAGCCAAATGTTTTATTTAATTTATTATTTTAAATATTTGGAATATTAATGAATTTTAATATTGAATTCGTTTATTTAAAACGACATTTAAACGTTGTAATTTATATAATTATAAAACGAGCTCGAAATGGCTCGGCAGTTCGTAATATTGAGTTCTGAACTTTAACTGAATATACAGGATCCGATATAAGTCGGATTTCTGTGAAACAAGAAATGTTGGAATCGTGTTGACTATAATTTTCATATGGAAGAGAAAATTTCAGATTTTTGTATTATAGTTTGTTAGTTATGGCCAAATCAAATTTTGAAATAGTCGCTATGGAATCGTTTTTAAATTATATTGATTTATTTATAAATATAAAAGAAATTTCTCTATAATGGAATATTATTTAAACTCAAAATTTTTAATGTTAGATTTAAATTTAATACTAATTATAATTAAAGTTGCTTGTTTTAATAAATATGATGATATTAATTTATTATCATTATATTTAGTTGTTTGGATTTAATTTACATTGACATTGTATAAGATTTAAAAATAACCCAATTTAAAAGCCTGTTTACTGCATATGTACAGTTTATATGCAAAGAAGACGACATATATTCATGTTCTAGTCTGTACCAATGCAAAACAAAATGGACAAAAAAACATTTCAATTCGAATTCAAGTCCACCAACACGTCTTGTTTCTTAAACGGTAGCACAAGTTTTCTCCATTGAAACAGTTAACAACAACTCAAGAAAATGGTAATCGAACCGCATAGAAGAAAAAGAGAAAAGAGAAAGAATAAACAAATCAAAAGCTTCATGTACACAGACCACTTGAACAGATGATTCGAACAGCTATAGAAGAAGTGATTCAACAGCTAAATAAATATAAAATGAATAGCTAAAGAGATAGGGAAATGAACAACTATAGAAAGACAGTAAATTGCACAACTAAATAATATATATATACCCCCATCAATCGAAATAGCTAAGTACATATTTATATGTATATGTACAAACCAAAATCTCATGTACAAAACCACTCAAGAGATGTTCTGCCATATATTCAATACCGGATATACAAATCACATTTCAAATCTTTACAATGAATAGACAATTCAAATAGCCTAGCTAAACACCATCTACTCTGTATACATCATGGCAAACAATAGCCATTAAATCTAGTGTGAACTCTCCATAATTTTCTGTAAAGTATAGCACAGCAACCTACATGACAGCTCGACCATTAACTGAAGTGTACCTGTAAAGAAAATTGATAAAAGAAAAAAAAAACTAATAAAGTAGGGTAGGGATGGCTAGAAGTAGGATTAGAACAGCTAAAAAAAATGATATGTACATATTTTATATATCAAATCTATAAACAAATCGAACAACCTATTTATATATTTATATACACAGTAAATTCAATTAAAAATGCATGACATGGACTATTTTCATACATATAAAATCCAACAGGAAAATCTATAGGACAGTTTCAAATATCTGAATGGAATTAACAACTTAGCCTAAGCCTCAGAAGTTCGATCATTTGTCTTTCTTTGAGCAGACCAAAGATACTGAATACAGTGCAAAATTCAACGAAAATCTCTGTAGACCCATCACTCATCCATCATACTTCCATCACAGTACACAAGATCGGAAGAATGGAAATAAAACCCAATGGCCAAAGGATCTATAACTGGACTACCTACGATTGATCCACTGATGGACATTCATCTCAAATCAACTACTATATATACACTCGTAGAGTGTTTTAATAATTCCCAGAACCATGAAAATAATTACAGTAGAGAAGAAACAATTCGAACGCTTTGAAAAATCAAAATAATACAGAAAATAAAAATCAATTAAAAACACTTATCTTTGCTTAGGGATTCACGCACTTCTTTCGACAAGTTCTGGTTTTTTCAAGCCAAAGGCATAGGGATCGATGGAAGCCTCGGGTTTGGGGTTATGGGGTGGCTCTGGAAAATCAGTGGTAGATCGGAGGACTGTGGTGGCGTTAAAAAGGGGATTTATGTGGGGTTCGGTTTTTATTTCACCAGAGGGGCTTCGGGTTGAGTCTCTGAAGTTCGTAGGGGATTTAGGGTTGGCGGAGCGACAGGAGAAGATGGGATCGGAAAGAGGAGACCGGTGACGGGAGGACCGGTGGCCTGGATTATTGGCGGCGGCGGTTTAAGGGTAGAGGATCTGATTTTTGGCATGAGAGGGTTTTAGGCGGCGGATGGTTTTGTAAAGGGGAAGTGAGATCCGATCATTTTATGGATGGGAGATGGACCAGGCTTGATTCTAAACGGGCTGAATAAAAATTGGGGTAAGGCCAAAACTAAGAATTTAATTAAAATTTTATAATCTAAATGTTAGTATAAAATTGAAATATTTATATCGAATGCCTTCGTTGTAATAACCCGGAAATCTGAGCCAATTTAAAAATTTTATTTTGGCAGTTTTAGTGAATTTTGGATATTTAAAATGAATTATTTTAAATAATAATGATGAGAAATTTATTTTGAATAGAATTAGAACGTATATATTTATATAGATCGTCGTTAGAATATAAATATTTATTTTAAATTAAAAAAGGAATTGAAAATGGCGCGGTAGTTCGAAAATTTGATTTCAAATTTCAAATTTCAAATGAATGTACAGGATTCAAAATAAATCGGATTTTAGCGAATCCAAAAATATAAGAGTCTATTTGAGAATATCTTTCCAACGAATCCGAAAAATTGAAATTTCATAACGGGAATATAAAGTTATGCCCAGTTGAAAATTCAGAATAGTCGTTATGGAATTCTAGCCCTTAAAAATGGAAATTTTGCAAATGACCTCGGTTTTCGACGAAACCACTTCGGGATGTCTAGTTATAGATAGATTCCAAAATTCGTAATTTTTTGAATTAATATGTGAGAGTGGCGAAGTAAAACGTGTTTTGTCAATTTCGATCGACTTGAAAATGGCCATTTTTCAGACGATCTCAGAATTTGACGAAATTAGTTTTGTGAAGACTGTATCGTCAATAAGAAAGTAGAAATAATTTTACTGGAATTTTTAGAGACTGTATGTGGCCCCAGTAAATTGAAATGTGCATTTAAATTGAATATATAAAGGTTTATATTTTGATTTTGACGGAAACTAGTCGAAACGATGGAGTTGGCCTACGAAACATATCCCATTGTGTTCGGAATGGGGGTAATTAGCTAGAGGCGACAGTCATTGGGTTTGAATTGGAGTTCGAACGGAAAAAATTAACTTTTTAAAGAATAAAATAAATAATTAATTAAATCAAAACATAATATGGCTCAGCCTATTCTCCTTATACCCCGTCAAACCTCTTTCCCCCAATTCTATCTTCGAACCCGATATAAAAAAAGGGATCGACGGAGCCACCCTCCTCCACGCCGTCGCAGGCCATCGCACCGCCCCCCAACCTAGCGCCGCCGACGACGACCCCATCCACCACTCCCCTCCTCCACAGTGTCGCACGCAGCTCCAACCCAGCACCACGAGACCCCAAGCCCGCTCCAGGCCGTCGCAACCCACCACTGTGTCAGCGCCGGCTCCCCCGGCCTTCAGACACCCTGGCGCCGCCTTTTCCAACCCAAAACCACCTGTAAGCCTTTTTATTTATTTATCTTTATTTATTTAATGTTTTTTTGTTTATAAAAGTCGGATTTTTATGTAAATGAAATTGGTTTAATGACATTGGTTTAAAGATCAATTTTTTTATTATGAAGATCAAAATTTTATTATAAAGATAGAAATACATAATTTTTATTATGAACATAGCATATAAAAATTCGATTTTTTTTTATTTATATATAGTAGTGGTAAAAATTTGATTTATATTTATATATAATAGAGATAAAAATATGATTTTTAACTATATGAAAGCGAGATAAAAATACGTTTTTTATGTATAGAGATTTGAAGTAAAAAAATATAATCTTTTCTATATATACAGCGTTGTAAAAATATAATCTTTTCTATAAATGTAGCGTCATAAAAATGTGATTTTTATCCATATAGAGTGATTATAAAAATGTGATTTTTATATACATAGCGACAATATAAAAATGTGATTTTTATCCATATAGAGTGATTATAAAAATGTGATTTTTATATACATATCGACAATATAAAAATGTGATTTTTAAATATGTAGTGGTTACGGACAATGAAATTGACAAAAGGAGAGCACGACGAAGATTTCTACAAATGAAGAATCGTGGAGTTTGGTTTAGCTAGTTGGTGAGAGCTCCTCACTTTTATTTTGATTTCTAGTTGAAATATATACTAGGATGCAGACGGTGCTTAGCAGCACCTGACACCCGTCGTCCACAGACCATGGATGACTTGTTTGTTTGATTTCTGTGTAGTGAAATTTGATAGTGTCATGTGTTGAAATAAAATAAATATTCATCTACAAATCGAACGATTTGTTTATGTACACCGATTTAACTGATATTGATTGGAACGATAAATTTTACACATCGCCCAACTGCACAAATAAAATATGTGTTTGTTGATTTGAAACCCCCACGGGAATTGGGATGATATTTGACGTACACTAATCACGATTATTTAGTTGTATGTAAATCGATGGGTTGACAGACTGTGTAAGCGTTACTTATTTACATTTAATGCTTATGCAGTAGTGTGGTGCACTCTGGATGATGGTTGATTATTTATCGTTGTTGTTATATACGTGTGTTGTATAGAATCCATATAATTAACATTATATAGTAATTGATTGGGCCTCATTCCAATTTGGAAAATAAGGAATATTATAAAAATAAATTCATGTGTTGAATAGAAATATAAATTCATGTGTTGAATAGAAATATAAATTCATGTGTTGAATAGAAATATAAATTCATATGTTGAATAGAAATATAAATTCATGTGTTGAATAGAAATATAAATTCATGTGTAGAATAGAAATACAAATTCATGTGTTGAATAGAAATAGAAATTCTTGTGTTGAATAGAAAATAAATTCATGTGTTGAATAGAAAATAAATTCATGTGTTGAATAGAAATAAATTCATGTGTTGAATAGAAATATAAATTCATGTGTTGAATAGAATAAAAATTCATGTGTTGAATAGAATAAATATTCATATGTTGAATAGAATAGACATTCATGTGTTGAATAAAAGCTGTGTTGATTAGATTGATGCCATTTTGACGTGAACGATATTTATATCGATTTTATTCAATTTTAAAATGAATATAGAAAAGAAAGTGATTTCAAAATATAACATTTTGAAAATAATTATCATTTGTATATCGATGATGTGGAATATTCAATTTTGATTCGAAAGTGAATATGAAGTTGAAATCGTTTCAAAAATAAATTTAAAATGATTTATAAAATACGTTTTGAAAGGAAATCGATGAAATATATATAATATATATATTATATATATAATGGCCTGATTAAAATGCGCAACGTTGTGGCAGTTCGCGAATTTCAACCATTGACTTCGAATGGATATTACGGGAGATCCGACCATCGGATTCTCCTAAAACCGGAACCGTTGGGTTCGTATCGAAAAGAGCTTTCTAACGAATATTAGTGATTTAAAATTTTATAGTTGGATTTGGAATTATGTCCAAATCTAATTTGGAAAAGGTCGCTGTAATTGCAGTTCGATGGTCGTTGATGGAATTCGATTGTACGGGCCTTGATAAAATTACTAAAAATAGTAATAATTTGTGTAAAATAATAAGAAATGATTTGTGAATAATTGAGATGAAAAATTCCAAATTTGAACAGATAAAAATAGATTTTTATCAAAATGAACTAGTTTTGAACTAGAATAATAATTTATTTATTTTTGAAATAAATAAATCGGATTTGAAAGGGTTTTGAAAGTAACCAGAAGTTTCAATAATTGAATTGGAATGGAATGTGATTTTGGGTTTATAGTGAACGGTGTTTTAAATGACATTGGTTCTTTAACCCAGTTAAAGACAGGATATGATTTCCCAAGTTAAGCAATCATTAATATTGATTTTTGGGAAGATTAAAACCAAGTGGAGTTTTAATGAATCTTTAATTAGATTGAAATGATCGAGAATGGAGTATCACCAGTTTTTCTCCAGGCGATAGTTAAATCTTTAATTAGATTTGAACATGAAATGGTAATTGAATTTACCGATAACACCGTGGTGTTAGATATGAAGTATGACCAGTTTTACCGTGGTGTTAGATATGAAGTATGACCAGTTTTACTTCATGGGATGAATAGGTTGGAATTGGGAAATAAAATAAATGATTACTCTGGTGTGGTTTGCTAATCCCGACTAGTTTGAATTGATATTCAAAAGAAGATTAAGGAATAAATTTATAGAATTTATCTTTGATAAAATTAATGGGAACCTTTCCCTAGTATAAGAATATTTGAATAAAAGAATATTCTGAATTGGAATGAGGTGTATGTTGTGTTTGTGTAACACTTGTTTATTATATACGCGAGTTATTCAGAAAGACCGGGTTTATCCCATTCTGAATAACTAATTTGACGTGGTGTCGAGGATGAAGACGGTGGTTGAAGACCAGATGTCTTCACATCGTTTGGGTGATTACTTATGATCTTGATTGGGCTGTACACCCAAGAGGAGGGAATCAGTTAGTGATCGTCCAGACGTACTTGGAGATCGATGGATATGCGAGGTACAAGGTGCCTCCGGTTTCGTTCAGACCCAGAACGAAGTTGTAAATGGACTGTGTGTCTGACATTAGATTTTATTCTGTGTGATTGATTTCTATTAAATATATATTTGTTTGGTAGCAGAGAATTTATTCTCTTACTTAACTCCCTTCTCTGAGACGTACGAGCTCAGGGGTTATATATTGATGGATATCAATCACATGATGTGAATTGCCTTTGTGGCATGCCTAAGTGGCAATAGATAAAGGCTTATGTTGAAAAGAAAAGTCTTGTGGTTGATGATCAAAGCACCGCCTATGTGGCATAGCTTTGTGTAACGTTGATTCGCGAGCCTCACATCCCGGTTGTGAACCAGAAACGGGAGAGGACATCAGGTAGGGCATGTGTTTCCTTCTAGCTAGGGTGGTGTCAGTGACCTGCCAGCCCTGACATTTATATTATTTTCACCTGTGTGGTTGTTGCTGTTGCGAGGCGCTTCTGATATATCGGTGACTGTGTGGAGCTGATGGAGTCATTTGGCTCATTTATGCCCCAAAGGGTGGAGAAACACAGTGTTCAGACATTTTAATCCACATCGGTGGACCAACCCTGACGATCCAAGGGTCGATGCACTCTGACCCTGAGGCTCGGGTTAGAGAGCCTCGAAGCCGGTGAGGACGATCCCTTGTGAGACGACCTGAAATCCCGTTTTCACGGAAACAAGGGTTATCTTTGGAATATAACACAGAAACAGATAATAGCAGAACAAAATTAAATAAATACACCAGATAATGAACAATAGAATATACTGGATAAAAGTAATCATCAGAGTTACACAGTATACAGGATCTTACTTAGTACAAATACAGTTCAGCTATACATAAATGTCTACAGCGGAAATAAACAAAATATGTACAATAGGAGCTGAACAGCATAAAAAGGGATAAATGATAGAATCCATCTTCAGCTCCAGCTATCCAGAAAGAACCAGCTAAACCTGAATACAAGGCTGCCCGTGTGGAAAAAGGGGCACCCGAGTTTGAAAGTGAAACAAACTACGAGTCAGTCATGGGACTGGTATGAGAAATCTACTCAACACATATATATATATTTTGGCTAATCACAGGACCACGCACTTTCGTGGAACGGGTTTACTCCATTGGATTGCCAGTGCTTTAAAAACAAATCTTCCTTTTTAACATCGCTATGCTTTTTATAAAAATGAAGTCATTATAAGACTCAGTTCCCATCACACAATGCAACGCAAACCGGAGGATAGAGTTTTACCTTATAACGGCTAAAATATGCTTGATACGAATAAAACAAAGGCATTTGATATTATTGCTAGTGTTTATATGTTTTGAAAACAATTTCAAATCATAACTATCAATCAT
Organism: Allium sativum; assembly: GCA_030737875.1. NCBI lineage: Eukaryota > Viridiplantae > Streptophyta > Magnoliopsida > Asparagales > Amaryllidaceae > Allium > Allium sativum. Next base: position 191,968,215 of record CM060910.1, on the reverse strand, counting down.
AGACGGCATGGGTACCATATATCATGTCGCCATATATATATACAATCAAAACCGCACGATGTCGTATTTGGAAATTGGATTTCTGTCATGAACCAAGGCAAAAGATAGTCCTTACCAAATTCGAGACGCTCTAGCCCGCCCCTCAGGACCCAGACTCAGGTGGGCCCTTGGATCGTCAGGGCCGGTCCACCGATGTGGATTAAAATTCCTGAACCTGCGTTTCCCCACCCTTTGGGGTGTAGACGAGCCAACGAATGACTCCATCGGACCCGGATCGTCCGATCAAACCGAGGCGCCTCGCAACAGCAACAACCACATAGGTGAAAAGTATATAAATGTCAGGGCTGGTAGGTCACTGACTCCACCCTAGCTAGAAAGAAACGCAGGCCCTCCCTGATGTCCTCTCCCGTTTTAGGTTCATACCGGGGTGTGAGGCTCGCGAATTCACGTTATACACAAAGCTACGCCACACAGGCGGTGCTTTGATCATCACCACAAGACTTTGCTTTTCAACAGAAGCCTTGATCACTGCATCTTAGCATGCCACACAGGCAATTCATGCCATGCGACTGATGTCCATCGATATACAACCTCTGAGCTCGTGCGTCTCAGAGAAGGGCGTTAAGCAAAAGAATAAATTCTCCGCCGCCAAACAGATGTATATTTAATAGAGATCAATCGACATAGAATAAAATCCAATGTCAGACACACAGTCCATTTACGAGTCCGTTCTGGGTGTGAACGAAACCGGAGGCACTAAATACCTCGCAAACCCTTCGATCACCACGTACGTCTGGACGATCACCACTCATTATCCATATTTCGGGATGCCTCCCAATCAGGACCTCGGTTACCATCCAAACGAGGTGAAGATCTCCGGTCTTCGACCACCGTCTTCATCTTCGAATTTCAATTGTCGGTCAATTATTCGAAATGAGAATTAATTCGGCCTTTTCAAATAATTCACGTATATTTAGAATTTCAAATCAATTTATTTAAATGGTTAAATTATTCGACAACACCAATATTGTTCTTTAATGTAATTTTCACACCAAACACATTCAACCATCAAATACAACATAAATCGAGCAAATTCAGTTTATTTCCACTCCATATTGTTTATGGTACTTTATAATGATTTATCGCTATTTTTATTTATTTTAAAATAGCCCATTTATTCAAAACGACGCTTCGGGCCATAACGCGGCCGTGGCGCTGTTTTTCTTCAGATTTGATTTACACATATCTAAAAATCTAACCGTTGGATCTTCACAAAATTTACATCATTAGAAAGGTCTTTTCAAAACGAATCCAACGGTTCCAGTTTCGGGAAAATCCGACGGTCGGATCTCCCGGTACAATCGTTTGAAGTTTCGATTTCAAAATACGAACTGCAGTGTCGTTATTCGATTAAATATATAATTATATATATATATATATATATAAATATAATCGCTTCTGGCGCTGTTTTTCATCATATTTGAATTAAACATTCCAGACAATCCAACCGTTGGATTTTTACAAGGTTGGTGCCGTTGGGACGATATTTCCAAGGCGAACCCGACGGTTGAGGCTTCGGGAAAATCCAGTGGTTGGATTTCCCGTACTAGTTGTTTGAAAACACGGTTTCAAAACACGAACTGCACGGCCACGTTTCGTTTTAATTTTATTTATATTTATATATTTATATAAATATACTTCATTCAACCATTTCAATATCGTTTTCACTTCAAATATTTCACTAACGCCTTAAAATTTTGGAAAATTTCGCCATAACCTCCCCTGCACCGGGAGCATCGGGAAATCGCAAATAGCTTTCCCGGTCCTTCTAATCTCAAAAAGAAAAAGAAAAAGCCAAGCGGCTAGCCAACAGGCTCATAAAATCATCACCCAAACAAAATAGTAAATGTGTACCTATTTGTCGGGCACAAAATTTTATTCCTCTTCTCTAGCCCCTTTGCTATAACCTGTTCAATGAATATGGATGTACATATATATACAGTTCTTTTCATTTATCATTTTCTATTCAACTTCATATTTGGTTTCTATTTGGTTTAAAAACACCATTCACTCTAAGGTTACATACATAGGTACAAATCATTTCATTAGCTAATTAATGAATATTTCAACTCATATATGTTTATTTGAACAAATGGCTATTTTTAACACTTCACATTTCAACGATTCATGCATACGATAAAAATCTGATTTTTATTGTAAAACAACTCATTTCAAAACACTATTATTTTGATATATTTCATATTGGTGATAAAAATAGGATTTTTATCATAAAACAATTTCTTTTATTACGAGATTATTTTACACTGTTCATATAGTCGATAAAAGGTGATTTTTTTTATTATCAAACAATTTATTTCAGAATATGAATACCATTCAACACATGAATTTCAAATCAACGAATGAATATCAATTCAATACATGAAGGTTTTCTATAGTTTCTATATATAGATAAAAATGTGATTTTTATATTTAAAACGCGAATACCATTCAACACATGAATTTCTAATCAACGAATGAATATCAATTCAACACATGAAGGTTTTCTATTCAATGAATAAATATAGTTTAAGCAGATGAAAATTATTCAAACACACGAATATTATTCAAATTTCGGCAGCATAACGGCAGGGTAGTTAAAACCGGGACGTCCCTAGTATGGCTCCTCGCTCTACCTTAAAACCTCGCGGTTTTTGACAATGGGGATCATGCATCTAGTTCGCACACAGACGACATGTATATATTTATTTCATTTCCAAAAACTAATCCTATGTGGTTTCAATCAAATATTTCTCAATCACAAATGGGTATTTTTCAACCACAATCAACCAATATCAATCACAAACAATCCCAAACAACCATTCGCTATCAATCAATTTTCACAACAATTTCAATCAATAAATATCGTCCATGGTTTGTGGACGAGGGGACGTGTATATATATATATATATTTATATATAACAATTCACTTTTATTTCCACACACACATATATATATATATATGGCTAGAAAAAGAAATTGAAGAGTGAGAAATTCTCACCGAATAGCTAATTCAATTCCACGACACTTCTTTGCATAAATCCTCACCGTTCTCGCCTTTTGTCGCTTTCGTTGCCCGTATTCACTACATATATAAAAATCGAATTTTCACTTCGCTATTCAATATATAAAAATCGAATTTTCACTTCGCTATTCAATATATAAAAATCATATTTTTACTTCGATGTTCAATATATAAAAATCAAAATTTTACTTCGATGTTCAATATATAAAAATCATATTTTTATGTTTTATAAAAATCAAACCTTTCATATTTATAAAATCACTACTTTATGATTTAAAAATCAAAGCTTTGATCATGTTTAAAAATCAACTCTTTTAACAAAGAACATATATATCAATTAAAAATCTAATTTATTCTAAACTAATATATAAATAAAAATCTAATTTTTTTTTATTATTCACAACCATCATAAGTAAAACTGATTTTTTTCATCAAGCTATTGCTAATTACCTTCAACATATAGAAATAAATAATAGGAGGAGACTTACAGATGGTTTTTCGGGGGCGTGGGATGTCGGAGTACGGTGTTGGGTCGGTGGCGGATCTGTGGTGGTTGCGGAAACAGGTGGCAGGCCACTGGGGTTCGGAGCTGTCGACTTGGGGCTTGGCTTGAGGGGTTTAGAAGGATGAGAGAGGGGAAACAGGGGTGCTGGAGGTTTGCTGATCGGAGGGGTTGCGTGGTGGTGGTCGGTTAGGGTTTAAAAGGGCGTGGTGTTCTTTAGCACGCGATGGAGACGAGGAGCGAGGGAGGCGGTGGTGGGGAGGCCGATCTCCGGTGGTGCTGACGTCGGGGTGGCTCGTTCCTGGCGATTCGGCGGCTCCGCCCCTTTTCCCATTTTTTTTATTGACTGTCGTTGACCAGAGAGAGAGAAAAAAAAGGGGGGTTTATAATAATATATATTTATTTAATTTAATTTTCAAAAAGCAACTTTCTATTTTGAACTCGAAACGAAACCCACCGCTTGTCGTCTATAGCGTTTTACCCCCATTTCGAACACAATGGGATATGTATCGTAAGCTGATTCGAACGTTTTGATCAGTTTCCGTTGAATTTATATTTAAATCACATATTGAATTTCAAACGTACATTTCAAATTACCGGGGTCACATACTGACTCTAAAAATTCCAGAAAAATATTTTCTAGCTTCGTATTGACGATACGGTCCTAACAAAACTAATTTTGTCGAATTCTGAGACCGTTTAAAAAATGGCCATTTTCCAGTCGATTAAAATCAACTGAAACTGGTCAAACGCGTTTTCCTTTGCCACACTCACATATTGATTCGAAAAATTATGAAATTTGAAACCTAGCAATAACTTCATATCCCGGAGCCAACAAAAGTGGTTTCGTCGAAATCCGAGGTCGTTTGCAAAATGTCCAGTTTTAAGGGCCTGAATTCCATAGCTACTATTCAGAATTTTCAACTGGACATATCTTTTGATTCCCGCTATCAAATATCGATTTTTCAGATTCGTTGGAAAGGTATTCACTAACAGATTTAAATATTTTTGGTTTCACTAAAATCCGGATTGTTTTGCACCCGGTACAGTCCGACAAAGTTTGAATTCAATTTTTGAAACTACAGCGCCATTTCAGGCCTTGTTTATAATTATAATTAATTATATTCATTTTCAATTGTCGATTCAAACTCAGTTTTCATCGCCATTATTTAAAATATTTATTTTAAATATTTAAAATCCATTATTTTAGCCAATTTAAAAATTTTAAATTGGTTCAGATTTTCTAGGTCGTTACACCTTGCCTCGGTTCATAGATGGAAATCCAATCTCCAAATACGTGACTTCGCGGTTTTGATTGTAGAGCCTAGTATTGGCGACATGATATATGGTACTCATGCCGTCTATGATTGATACTTATGATTTGAAGTTGTTTTATACACTATGCACTTATAATAGTATCAAATGATTTGTTTTAAACGTACCAAGCATGTTTGGCTATTATAAGGGAAAACCTTATCCCTCGGCTTGCGTTGCATTATGTGATAGGACCTGGGTCTTATAATAGCTTCATTTTTCCAAAATGCATTGCACTGTTTTGTTATATGCACTGGTATTCTTGGGCGGGAACCCGTTCCGTGTTATACGGCATGGTCCCTTGATATATCTGATTTAAAGTAAAGTTTTAATAACTGTTTTAGTTCTCACACCAGTCACATGACTGACCTGGAGTTTATTGTTTTAACCTAAACTCTGGGTGCCCTTATTTTCGACACGGGCAGCTAGTAGTTTTGATTTTGCAGATTTATATTCACAGGAATCTGGTTTACAGCTGGAGCGATATCCGGAAAGCTCTGTATCCGTATATCTCTTTAAGTTGTGTATTGTATTATTTTTCCGCTGCAGTAATGTATTTAAATCTCTGATATGTAAATGTGTAATATGTAATTTATACTCTGTATATTCTTGTATTCTGATGGAATTGTTGTAATAAGTAATGAAATGTTCTTCTGTTTGCGTCCCGATGTGTCTTGTGCTCAAAGCAATCCGTTCTTTCCTTACTATGGAAGTTCGGGCCGTGTCAGCTTGGTATCAGAGCTTTGGTTTACAGAGCTCGGAGAACAAGACACGTTAGAACCGAACGAAAGAATTCATCAGAGATTGGATTAGTAATATCCAACGAGAATGACTCGTTAGAGATGGGATCAGTGCGAGTGTGAAGAGTGTTGCTTTTAAAAATAAAAACAATTTTTGTTTTGAAATTTTAAATCAATTATTCGTATTTGATTATTTATTTTATATTGAATTTGGACAATCCAATATATAAAGATTTTGCGTATACGTCTGATTCACGTGTATTCGAAGTTTTAATATACTGGATAGATATAGAATCACACTCTAGTCGCTCGGACATGATTCTGATGATTGACGCGTCATCATCAGAATTTATTTTCGTGTTTCGAAGGTGCGATTTCTATATGATTCCAATTGACTGGTGTGAGAACCAAAGCTAGATAGGGCTTATTGTTGTGATTTGGCATCAAAAATCTATTTTTTTGGATATGTATTAAAGTTATGTGATTGAAAAGTTAATCAACTAATTGATTGCTGATTGTGTTGTTTGATTATTGATTGATTAATTAAAATTTGAACCTTTAGCCAAATTGAACCAAAAAAGTGAATTATATTGAAAATTTATCGCATTTGTATGCATATACATGTACTTACATTGAAAAGGTCATAGCAAGGAGGCTAGAGAAGAGGAATAAAATTGTTTGTCCGACAAATAGGTACATGTTTATTGTATTTCTTGGGGTTTTGATGATTTTATGAGCCGATTGGCTAACCGCTTGGCTGTTTCTTTTTCTTTTTGGATTGGTGAGGGCCATAGGAGGCTATTTGAAATATCCCGAAGCACCCGGTGCAGGGGAGGTTATGGCGAAATTTTTCGAAAATTTAGGGTGTTAGCCAAATTTTTGAAAAATTTGAAAAGTTCTTAGAAACCGAAAAGTTGAAGAACTTAAGCCGTAATGAAAGTTGAGTTGATTTGTGAAACAAATTTCGGCTTCGTTCCTTTTCGGGGATGAAAAGTTTTAAGTGGGGGAGATTGTAATAACCTGGAAATCTGAGCCAATTTAAATTTTTTATTTTGGCAATTTTAGTGAATTTTGGATACTTAAAATGAATTATTTTAAATAATAACAACGAGAAATTTATTTTGATTAGAATTAGAACGTATATATTTATATTGATTGTCATTAGAATATAAATATTTATTTTAAATTATAAAAGGAACTGAAAATGGCGCGGTAGTTCAAAAAATCGATTTCAAATTTCAAATGAATGTACAGGATTCAAAATAAATTGGATTTTAGCGAAACCAAAAATATTAGCGTCTATTTGAGAATATCTTTCCAAGAATCCGAAAAATTGAAATTTCATGGCAGGAATCAAAAGTTATTCCCAGTTGAAAATTCAGAATAGTCGCTATGGAATTCTAGCCGTTAAAAATGGAAATTTTGCAAACGACCTCGGTTTTTGACGAAACCACTTTTGCTGGATCCGGGATGTCTAGTTATAGCTAGATTCAAAAATTCGTAATTTTCTGAATCAATATGTGAGCGTGGCGAAGTAAAACGTGTTTTGTCAATTTTGATCGACCAGAAAATGGCCATTTTTCAAACGATCTCAGAATTTGACAAAATTAGTTTTGTTAAGACCGTATTATCAATAAGAAAGTATAAATATTTTTTCTGGAATTTTTAGAGACTGTATGTGGCGCCGGTAAATTGAAACGTGCGTTTAAATTGAATATATAAAGATTTATATTTCGATTTTGACAGAAACTAGTCGAAACAATGGAGTTGGCCCATGAAACATATCCCATTGTGTTCGGAATAGGGGTAATTAGCTAGCGGCAATAGTCATTGGATTTGAATTTGAGTTCGAACGGAAACAATTAACCTTTTGAAGAATAAAATAAATAATTAAATTAAAACATTATATGGGCCAGCGTATTCTCCTTATACCCGGTCAAACCCCTTTCCCCCAATTCAGTCTTCGAACCCAATTTAAAAAAAGTGTAACAACCCGTATTTTCAATAACCTATTCTAAACATAAATCGAGGCAGAATTTAATTTATAAATCTGAATCAAGGGAAACGGGCTATGCCATTGCGTTCGTCTCGGAAAAATACGCGAAATAGAGTCCGAGTTTTCGAAAATCGGAGTCCGTATGACCCGATTAAGGCCCAATGAAGTTTTCAGAAAATGTCAAGTTCAAAACAGATTTGAATTTCAAGTTCAAATTTCGGATTTCGGGCCTAGAAGTCTAGGCGGGAAATTTCCCGCCAAGCCAACCAAGTCGACAGGCCTGTCGACTTGGCAGTCGACTTGGTTGGACCCAAGTCGACAGCCCTGTCGACTTGGCTGTCGACTTGGTTCAGCCGGGCGGTTTTGCCTGTTGCACCATTTTGGGGTTTTGGTTAGGTTTTAGGGCCAGATTCGGTTTTAAGGGCTGAGATTGGAATTAGGGTTTAATCCTAAGGTTGAAACTAATCCTAATCTCTATAAATAAGCCCCTAACCTAACCCTAAATCATCATTATTCATTCAAGTAACTAAACTATGGCAAAATCATTCCTCTCATGGCCTCCACTCTCTTTATAAAATTTCTAAATTATTTCTATGAGAGATTTTCCATGCATACAAGTGTTTTCAAGCTTGTATGAGCATCATTAGCTTGCATTCAAGTCAAGTTTCCATATTTACATCATAAAGCAAGAGTTTTGATCATTTTGGCTCAAGGGTTTTTCTATTGAAGCTTGCATTTTGGGTTTATTTGATTGCATACGGGCTTTGTCTCAATCTATATATATTTTTGTGTCTTTATAAGCATTGTAAGCCCTTTTCTACTTTCATATTTAAACTCTAAAGTTAAATGAATGATGCAAGTTTGGTTGATCATTATGATATGCAAGTTTGCAATGATATGCAAGTTTATCATGTTATGTTATGCAAGTATGCCATGTTATGATATGCAAGTTTACCATGTTATGCTATGCAAGTTTTCCATGTTATGATATGCAAGTTTATCATGTTATGCTATGCAAGTTTGCCATGTTATGATATGCAAGTTTATCATGTTATGTTATGCAAGTTTGCCATGTTATGATATGCAAGTTTATCATGTTATGTTATGCAAGTTTGCCATGTTATGATATGCAAGTTTATCATGTTATGTTATGCAAGTTTGCTATGTTATGATATGCAAGTTTGCCATATGATATGCAAGTTATGTTATGCAAGTTTGGGTTGATCATTTTGCTCATGTTATCATGTTATGCAAGCTTATCTTGGGTTTATGAGCTTAAAGCTTCAAGCTTTATGCTAAAGGTTGCATTTTGGCAACATGTAAGTTATCATATCCCTTATGATAACTTGCATGTGAGGCTAAATGCGAACTTATGGCAACTTCTACATGTCATTTATCACCATGTATGACTTATATGCTAAGTTTGGTTTTATGCATGCTTTTGAGGCCTAAAAATGTAATATGCAAGTATATGAACATATGTACATTTCATATGCCACCATGTTAAACTTGTGGCTTCAACACCTTTATGTCATGATTATGCCAAGTTCCCTCTTTCTATCCTTTATGCGCTATTGCGATATGTAAGCGATGGGATTGCGTTTGGGGTTAGGTAAACTTAAAAGGCATAAAAACATAAGATTGGGAATTTACTTATTAAGTTAGGTCTACCCATTGGGAATTTACCTATTAAGTTAGGTCTACCCAAATTCTTGAAAACTTGTAATGTGTTTTGGAAACATGATGGACATGACACTTAGAAAATATAAGTGTGACCAACTCGAGGTTGGGTTGAGTTTGTAGCGTAAAACTACCCGGAACCGACCGGCTTAACTAGTTGCTACAAAACAATAGGACCCAATGTGAGAAATTGGTCATGTTGTACCTTGAACCCGAGGCTAGACCAAGTTGTGGTGTAAAGCTACCCGGACCAGCCCGGCTTAACTAGTAACCACAACAAGGTCTAATGTGAGAGGTTAAGGCACATTAAATTAATTAATGCCTCATGATTAGAGTTAAGTCATGGTCCACTTAATACTTAACCAATTTGGGCTTGGTAGATTAATCAGGGTTAAGTCGTGAACTCATCGTTACACTTAACCAAGTTAATCCATGATTAGTAAAAGGGTTAAACCGTACTTAACCCACTAGAAAATCCTAGCAATGGGGGTCCACTCCAGCAGTAATCCCAAGTTTGTATCATTAAGACCCTAGGGACTAGGCTAGGGTGGGGGGGCACAATTACTGGACTTGAGGTAAGTGACCAAAAACGACGGCAGAGTGGTACGCCGATGTAGTTCCGGACGGACTATGGTCGTGCACGTAGTCCGTATTTGGAGAAGTCAAGCATGGGTACCAGTAGATCGAGACTGTGCACTTATGTTTATGGTGTCCAGGGGTTGACACCCTAGGGCTTGATACACCCGACGGGAGACCCGACACGGTCCGACTACAATTATGTTTGGGCCGTATTGACACCAACACGTGACGAGTTAGGCTTAGGGAGCCGATCGATTAGACCGTTTGGTTGGACCTCGTATTAGGGTCATTTCATATTATTGGGCCAAAGCTTGGGCCAAGGGATCAATACTTGTTTATTCAAGTCATGTTAGCTTGCTAGTACACCTGTGGTGCAAAAACCTTAAACCTGATTATGCGATGACACCTTTATCTACCTTGTTAGTTAATCATCATGCTAGTATGTTGTTATCCTTATGTTCATTCCTGCTTCTCATGCCAGTTAACTTTATCAGTTTACATTGATTGTAGTAGGGCTTACTCAGTCTTTTTGACTGACCTGTTTTTCTTTCGCCTCTTTTCTTCCGTTCCCCCCCCCCCCCCCCCCAGGTTCTCAGGGTGGGAATATAGGAGCTTAGCTTGGATTTCTGATCGCTTGCTTGTGGGATTTTAGCTCATGTACGGTCTTGACATGAAGCTAGCTATGGTTATCACTTATTTTGGGGATAGTACTTATGTATTTCAGTTTTTCAGTGATATTGTTTTTATCTAGACTTGTGTATTTGGAAAGTTAACATTATGTTGTACCAGACTTGTTTTGAAATAGTTTGAAATCTTCCGCTGTTTTACTTATCTTATTTACTCTGTTTACATATATACATATGTTCTTGTTCTGCCTTGATATATCATTATGCATGTTTACCCGGTACAAACGCCCCGCCAAAGTCAGAGTGCTTGCAAGAGACACCCTGGCGGAGGTGGGGTGTTACATTTGGTATCAGAGCATATGGTTTACGAGAAGGAACAAAAAGGTTTTTGAAACTTTTGGAAAACTATTTTTAAAACCAAGTATAAAGTATTTTCCAAAGAAAAGTCTAGTTTATTTTAAAGGCTATTCCCCAAAAAGCCATTAGCAAAAATTCCTTCATTTTTCTCCATTCTGAATCTATCTTTTTCTTCGTTTTCAGTATGGTCGATAACTTTGCTATTCCGGAGGGAGTACACATACCTGTTTGGTATAGGAGACTTTTGGAGGCTAGGGCGACCGAAGCCGGCCCCGCAGATGTTCCTTCTCCTCCTCCGGTAGTTAATGTTCCTCCTCCTCCTGTCGCTGAGGTTCCTCTTCCTCCTCCCCCTCAGCATCCACAAGAGGATTTCGTGGAGATTTGCAAAGACTTTAAGGCGATGGTTTGCAAGAATTTCATTGGAACCGAGACTTATGTAGAGGCAAGGAATTGGTTGAAAGAAACCGAAGATCTTTTTGCCTTCTTTGATATAGATGACCGTAGGAAGGTTTTATTGGCAGTGTGGTTGCTAAAGGAAGAAGCTGCACGTTGGTGGGTGGTCACCACCGCTACTAGGCCAATTGAGACTTGGGATGACTTTAGGGGAAAGTTTGGACTAAGGTTCCTATCACTGAAGCAAGGGGACATGACTATTAGGGAATACATAGATAAGTTTAATCAACTGGCTCGGGTCGGTTTAGACTTGGTTAACACAGCTCAGAAGAAGGCCCTATACTTTGCTCTAGGATTAAACGAGCCATTACATGGTTTAGCCATGACTCATATACCCTTGGGGGCAACTTTTGAGAGTTTGGTGAATATGGCCCTACTCAATGAAGAGAATAGGAGTGACAAGAAAGAGATCAAGATGAATGATACTCAAGCCAAGAAGACTGATTCCCAGTGGAAAGGAAATCAGGGTAATCCAAGTGGTCAGAGCAGTCAAGGCAATCAGAACAAGAACAAGAGTCAAGGCAACAAGGGGAACAATAGCAAGGGCAATAACGACAAGAGGAAGTGCCATTATTGCGGTTCAGTTGGGCATTTTATTAAGGATTGTAGGAAGAGAAAATGGAAGAGTGGTGAATGCTTTCATTGTGGTGAGTTTGGACATTTCAGCAAAGATTGCCCGAAGAAGCAAGGGCAAGGTCAGACTCAGTGTGCAAGACCATATGGAGGGCGAGTTCATCCCCTCAACATCGTTCTTTCAGCTCATGATCGAGGTAGTGTTTCTGTTGGAAGTCTTTTTTACATTTTTGATTTTCCTGTTTGTACTTTGTTTGATTCTGGCACATCGCATAGCTTATTTCATCTGATCTAGTTGAAAGTTTGCACCTAAGTACTAGTCTAGTTAATGATCCCGTGTGTGTTTCAAATCCAATTGGGGGTTTCCGCCCATTTGTCTATTATCTACGTGGATTTGAAAATTTCTATCTTGAGTGTAGAATTCTCGTGTGATGCTTATATTCTCGGTTTCATGGGGTATGGGTTGATTTTGGGCATGGATGGGTTGTCCAGTTTTGGAGCCATTCTTGATTTTTGAGCATAGGGTTGAGAGGCTCATGACTCGCCTCGGTAATACCCTAAAAATTTCTAGTAACCCTATGAGTCCCGTCACGTTGTGTTATCTTGAATCCCTCAACTCGTCTATCGATAGTTTGCAATCGGTGAGGGTGGTCCGAGAATATCCTGATATCTTGGGTGAAGTGAAGGGGGGTTACCCCTAAACGAGAGATAGATTTCCGCATATATCTGGTTGATAATGCCAAGCCAGTTACATGGCCGGTTAGGCACATGGTCCCGCAAGATGAAAGTTAAGAAAGCAAGTCAAGGAGTTGCTTGAGAAGAACTTCATACAATGAAGCATTTCTGAGGAGGGTGCTCTAGTAGTATTCGCTAGTAAGGTGGACAGTTCGCTTCGCCCGTGTGTTGATTATCGTGAGTAGAACAAGGAGAATAGACAACCATTACCAAGGATCGATGATTTGTTTGATCAGCTTGTAGGAACATATGTTTTCTCTTGATCTTGCTACTGGATTCCATCAGCTCAGAGTAGCTGAGGATAGTATAGACAAAACTGCGTTCAGAACTCCAGATGGATTCTTAGAATGGCTGGTCATGCCATTCGGTTTGACTAATGCACCCGCCTACTTCGTGGACTTGATGAGTAGGGTGTCTAGGGAGTTCCTGAACGAGATTGTGGTAGTCTTTGTAGACGATATCCTGACTTTCTTAAAGAAAGAGGAAGAACATGCTAGACATCTCAAGGAGGTGATGGATACGCTTAGAGCGCATCAGTTGAAAGCCAAGTCCTCCAAATGTCATTTTGGAGAAAAAGGAGATAGATTTCTTGGGCACATAGTTTCTAAACAAGGCTTAGTGGTGGATCCTGCTAAAGTGGTCGCGGTTCAAAACCGAAAAGCTCCGACGAGGACAATTGAAGTAAGAAGTTCTCTCAGTTTAATTAGTTAGTTAGCGTCCCTTGAGCTTAGACCTACCCTTCTGGATCAAGTAGGGACTTCACAGAAAGAAGACCCGCAGTTAGTCGAGATCATGGACAAGTTGATTCGAGGCGAGATGGTAAGTCACCTCGCTATAGATGACAAGGGATGGCTAAGACGCGATGAGAGAAAGAAGGTTCTTGAAGATGCACATCACCCGAGGAGGTGGCCGAGTTTGTCCCAAGGTGCATGTTGTGCCAACAGATTAAGGCCGAGTCATAAAAAGCCCGGTGGGCTATTACATCCATTGGAGGTCCCCGCAATGGAAGTAATAAAGCGTCACGAAGGATTTCGTGGATGGACTGCCTAGATCAAGGAAAGGGAATACGAGCATGTGGGTCATAGTAAGTAGACTCACGAAGAGTGCTCATTTCACTCCGGTAAAGAACGAAAGGACTGCATCATAGCTAGCGACAGTTTACTTTCAAGAAATAAAGCGGTTGCACGAGGTTCCCTAAAGTATAGTTAGTAACCATGACTCAATCTTCACTAGCCAGTTTTGGGATAGTCTACGGGAAGTCATGGGCAAGCAACTGAATCAAAGTACGACCTATCATTCACAGGCGAATGGTTCATTTCGTTCAAGCATGAGTTATAGAAAATCACGTTAGTAAGAGCAATTGGCAACGTGGATTTGTATTTTCAAGAAAAGTTCTGCTGCGTGGAATACTTTATAGTAAGTAAACGAGATCCAGGATTCATTGGTGAATTTTGGAGAGCTTGCATGAAATCATGAGGTCATAGTTATGTTTAAGCCAAGAATGATAGAAGAGTAAGTGAAAGAGGAAGACGAGAGGCGATAATGAAATGGGTTCCAACTCATATTTGGAAATAAGAGTTAAGAAGCTAAGAAATCATGAGGTAAAAGACGGTCAAAGCACAGTGGAGTTAAGCTCAAGGAAACGTGACTTAGAAGACTGAAGGCTAGATACGCGCATCATATCTCTTTTTAAGAGCATATCCTTGATCCTTGTTTTCCTGTGGAACTTACTCGCATGTTATCTTTTTACGTATATCCTCTCGGTCCCATTCTCGGTCCTATTTCTGTCGGGAGGTATGACTTATTGGCTAGTAATACATGTCAGGGTTTGGAGGGGTCCGTTAGGTTGACTAAACCTTTTGGGCTTTTATAGAATATGGGTTGGGTTAGGAAGGAATTTCTTGTAATCCGAAAGGAGTATATCCTGCTTATCTTCCCGATCTCTTTGTAGCGTATCTTTTGCTATCCATGTTTGTCTTGATTATCTAGTTTATCGTGTTAATCTTGTCATGAGAACCTTAGGTAGAAACCCTTTGGATGAAACATGTGTTTGAAACATGTTATGCTTGATGTTTGCAAGTGTTTGCAAGTGGTTACTCGTGGATGCATTATACACGTTAGGCACTAGATCGGCTTGCACACTCCTCATATTGCATATGCATGAGTGTTTATGCTTATTCATGGATGAAAATTTTTGTGTTATCACATGGATGTTGCATATGGATGTATGTTATGTGCACACATATAGATGTTATACATTATGTTAGGAATTGCATGCATATGGATTCATTTCACTAACATAATTTGCATAGATGATAGTTGCATTAGATAAGTACATATACACACACCTTTGCATATGTTCATACAACATTTAGAATCTTGTAAGGACAATGATTGCTTGTGGATGATGTTTTGAGTAGATGGATGTTGGATGGTAGGATACGTTCTTCCTAACTTGAAGATTTCGGGGACGAAATCCTTTAAGGAGGGGAGAATGTAACAACCCGTATTTTCAATAACCTATTCTAAACATAAATCGAGGCAGAATTTAATTTATAAATCTGAATCAAGGGAAACGGGCTATGCCATTGCGTTCGTCTCGGAAAAATACGCGAAATAGAGTCCGAGTTTTCGAAAATTGGAGTCCGTATGACCCGATTAAGGCCCAATGAAGTTTTCAGAAAATTTCAAGTTCAAAACAGATTTGAATTTCAAGTTCAAATTTCGGATTTCGGGCCTGGAAGGCTAAGCGGGAAATTTCCCGCCAAGCCAACCAAGTCGACAGGCCTGTCGACTTGGCAGTCGACTTGGTTGGACCCAAGTCGACAGCCCTGTCGACTTGGCTGTCGACTTGGTTCAGCCGGGCGGTTTTGCCTGGTGCACCATTTTGGGGTTTTGGTTAGGTTTTGGGGCCAGATTCGGTTTTAAGGACTGAGATTGGAATTAGGGTTTAATCCTAAGGTTGAAACTAATCCTAATCTCTATAAATAAGCCCCTAACCTAACCCTAAATCATCATTATTCATTCAAGTAACTAAACTATGGCAAAATCATTCCTCTCATGGCCTCCACTCTCTTTATAAAATTTCTAAATTATTTCTATGAGAGATTTTCCATGCATACAAGTGTTTTCAAGCTTGTATGAGCATCATTAGCTTGCATTCAAGTCAAGTTTCCATATTTACATCATAAAGCAAGAGTTTTGATCATTTTGGCTCAAGGGTTTTTCTATTGAAAGCTTGCATTTTGGGTTTATTTGATTGCATAAGGGCTTTGTCTCAATCTATATATATTTTTGTGTCTTCATAAGCATTGTAAGCCCTTTTCTACTTTCATATTTAAACTCTAAAGTTAAATGAATGATGCAAGTTTGGTTGATCATTATGATATGCAAGTTTGCCATGATATTCAAGTTTATCATGTTATGTTATGCAAGTATGCCATGTTATGATATGCAAGTTTACCATGTTATGATATGCAAGTTTTCCATGTTATGATATGCAAGTTTATCATGTTATGCTATGCAAGTTTGCCATGTTATGATATGCAAGTTTATCATGTTATGTTATGCAAGTTTTCCATGTTATGATATGCAAGTTTATCATGTTATGTTATGCAAGTTTGCCATGTTATGATATGCAAGTTTATCATGTTATGTTATGCAAGTTTGCTATGTTATGATATGCAAGTTTGCCATATGATATGCAAGTTATGTTATGCAAGTTTGGGTTGATCATTTTTCTCATGTTATCATGTTATGCAAGCTTATCTTGGGTTTATGAGCTTAAAGCTTCAAGCTTTATGCTAAAGGTTGCATTTTGGCAACATGTAAGTTATCATATCCCTTATGATAACTTGCATGTGAGGCTAAATGCGAACTTATGGCAACTTCTACATGTCATTTATCACCATGTATCACTTATATGCTAAGTTTGGTTTTATGCATGCTTTTGAGGCCTAAAAATGTAATATGCAAGTATATGAACATATGTACATTTCATATGCCACCATGTTAAACTTGTGGCTTCAACACCTTTATGTCATGATTATGCCAAGTTCCCTCTTTCTATCCTTTATGCGCTATTGCGATATGTAAGCGATGGGATTGCGTTTGGGGTTGGGTAAACTTAAAAGGCATAAAAACATAAGATTGGGAATTTACCTATTAAGTTAGGTCTACCCATTGGGAATTTACCTATTAAGTTAGGTCTACCCAAATTCTTGAAAACTTGTAATGTGTTTTGGAAACATGATGGACATGACACTTAGAAAATATAAGTGTGACCAACTCGAGGTTGGGTTGAGTTTGTAGCGTAAAACTACCCGGAACCGACCGGCTTAACTAGTTGCTACAAAACAATAGGACCCAATGTGAGAAATTGGTCATGTTGTACCTTGATCCCCAGGTTAGACCAAGTTGTGGTGTAAAGCTACCCGGACCAGCCCGGCTTAACTAGTAACCACAACAAGGTCTAATGTGAGAGGTTAAGGCACATTAAATTAATTAATGCCTCATGATTAGGGTTAAGTCATGGTCCACTTAATACTTAACCAATTTGGGCTTGGTAGATTAATCAGGGTTAAGTCGTGAACTCATCGTTACACTTAACCAAGTTAATCCATGATTAGTAAAAGGGTTAAACCGTACTTAACCCACTAGAAAATCCTAGCAATGGGGGTCCACTCCAGCAATAATCCCAAGTTTGTATCATTAAGACCCTAGGGACTAGGCTAGGGTGGGGGGCACAATTACTGGACTTGAGGTAAGTGACCAAAAACGACGGCAGAGTGGTACGCCGATGTAGTTCCGGACGGACTATGGTCGTGCACGTAGTCCATATTTGGAGAAGTCAAGCATGTGTACCAGTAGATCGAGACTGTGCACTTATGTTTATGGTGTCCAAGGGTTGACACCCTAGGGCTTGATACACCCGACGGGAGACCCGGCACAGTCCGACTACAATTATGTTTGGGCCGTATTGACACCAACACGTGACGAGTTAGGCTTAGGGAGCCGATCGATTAGACCGTTTGGTTGGACCTCGTATTAGGGTCATTTCATATTATTGGGCCAAAGCTTGGGCCAAGGGATCAATACTTGTTTATTCAAGTCATGTTAGCTTGCTAGTACACCTGTGGTGCAAAAACCTTAAACCTGATTATGCGATGACACCTTTATCTACCTTGTTAGTTAATCATCATGCTAGTATGTTGTTATCTTTATGTTCATTCCTGCTTCTCATGCCAGTTAACTTTATCAGTTTACATTGATTGTAGTAGGGCTTACTCAGTCTTTTTGACTGACCTGTTTTTCTTTCGCCTCTTTTCTTCCGTTCCCCCCCCCCCCCCAGGTTCTCAGGGTGGGAATATAGGAGCTTAGCTTGGATTTCTGATCGCTTGCTTGTGGGATTTTAGCTCATGTACGGTCTTGACATGAAGCTAGCTATGGTTATCACTTATTTTGGGGATAGTACTTATGTATTTCAGTTTTTCAGTGATATTGTTTTTATCTAGACTTGTGTATTTGGAAAGTTAACATTATGTTGTACCAGACTTGTTTTGAAATAGTTTGAAATCTTCCGCTGTTTTACTTATCTTATTTACTCTGTTTACATATATACATATGTTCTTGTTCTGCCTTGATATATCATTATGCATGTTTACCCGGTACAAACGCCCCTCCAAAGTCAGATTGCTTGCAAGAGACACCCTGGTGGAGGTGGGGTGTTACAAAAAGGGGATCGACGGAGCCATCCTCCTCCACGCCTTCGCAGGCCATCGCGCCGCCCCCCAACCCAGCGCCGCCGGCGACGACCCCATCCACCACTCCCCTCCTCCACAGTGTCGCGCGAAGCTCCAACCCAACACCACGAGACCCCAAGCCCGCTCCAGGCTGTCGCAACCCACCACTGTGTCACCGCCGGCTCCCCCGGCCTTCAGACACCCTAGCGCCGCCTTTCCCCAACCCAAAACCACCTGTAAGCCTTTTTATTTATTTATCTTTATTTATTTAATGTTTTTTTGTTTATAAAAGTCAGATTTTTATGTAATTGAAATTGGTTTTAAATTCAGATTTTTATGTTAATGACATTGGTTTAAAGATCAAATTTTTTATTATGAAGATCAAAATTTTATTATGAAGATAGAAATATGTAATTTTTATTATGAACATAGCATATAAAAATTCGATTTTTTTATTTATATATAGTAGCGGTAAAACTTCGATTTTTATTTATATATAATAGAGATAAAAATATTATTTTTATCCATATGAAAGCGAGATAAAAATATGATTTTTATGTATAGAGATTTGAAATTAAAAAAAATATAATCTTTTCTATATATACAGCGTTGTAAAAATATAATCTTTTCTATAAATGTAGCGTCATAAAAATGTGATTTTTATCCATATAGAGTGATTATAAAACTATGATTTTTATATGCATAGCGACAATATAAAAATGTGTTTTTTATCCATATAGAGTGATTATAAAAATGTGACTTTTATATACATAGCGACAATATAAAAATGTGATTTTTATACATGTAGTGGCTACGGACAATGAAATTGACAAAAGGCGAGGACAACGAAGATTTCTACATATGAAGAGTCGTGACATTTGGTTTAGCTAGTTGGTGAGAAGTTCTCACTTTTATTTTGATGTTTAGTTGAAATATATACTAGGATGCAGACGGTGCTTAGCAGCATCCGACACCCGTCGTCCACAGACCATGGATGACTTGTTTGCTTGATTTCTGTGTAGTGAAATTTGATAGTGTCATGTGTTGAAATAAAATAAATATTCATCTACAAATCGAACGATTTGTTTATGTACACCAATTTGACTGATATTGATTGGGACGATAAATTTTACACATCGCCCAACTGCACAAATAAAATCTGTGTTTGTTGATTTGAAACCCCACACGGGAATTGGGATGATATTTGACGTACACTAATCCCGATTGTTTAGTTGTATGTCAATCGATGGGTTGACAGACTATGTAAGCATTACTTATTTATATTTAATGCTTATGCAGTTGTGTGGTGCACTCTGGATGATGGTTGATTATTTATCGTTGCTGTTATATACGTGTGTTGTATAGAATCCATATAATTAACATTATATGGTAATTGATTGGGCCTCATTCCAATTTGGAAAATAAGGAATATTATAAAAACAAATTCATGTGTTGAACAGAAATTTGAATTAATGTGTTGAATAGAAATATAAATTCATGTGTTGAATATAAATATAAATTCATGTGTTGAATAGAAATACAAATTCATGTGTTGAATAGAAAATAAATTCATGTGTTGAATAGAAATATAAATTCATGTATTGAATATAATAAAAATTCATGTGTCGAATAGAATAAATATTCATGTGTTGAATAGAATAAACATTCATGTGTTGAATAAAAGCCGTGTTGATTAGATTAATGCCATTTTGACGTGAACAATATTTATATTGATTTTATTCATTTTTAAAATGAATATAGAAAAGAAAGTGATTTCATAATATAACATTTTGAAAATATTATCATTTGTATATCGATGATGTGGAATATTCAATTTTGATTCGAAATTGAATATGAAGTTGAAATCATTTCGAAAATGAATTTAAAACAATTTATAAAATACGTTTTGTAAGGAAATCGACGAAATATATATAATATATATTATATATATATAATGGCCTAAATAGAACGCGCAACGCTGCGACAGTTCGCGAATTTCGACCATTGACTTCGAATGGATATTATGGGAGATCCAGCCGTCGGATTCTCCTAAAACCGGGACCTTGGGTTCGTATCGAAAAGAGCTTTCTAACGAATATTAGTGATTTGAAATCTAATGGTTGGATTTGGAATTATGTCCAAATTAAATTTGGAAAAGGTCGCTGCAAGTGCAGTTCGATGGCTGTTGATGGAATTCGACTGTACGGGCCTTGATAAAATTATTAAAAACAATAATAATTTGTGTAAAATCATAAGAAATGATTTGTGAAGAATTGAGATGAAAAATTCCAAATTTGAAAAGATAAAAATAGATTTTTATCGAAATGAACTAGTTTTGAACTAGAACAATAATTTATTTATTTTTGAAATAAATAAATTGGATTTGAAAGGGTTTTAAAAGTAACCAGAAGTTTCAATAATTGAATTGGAATGGAATGTGATTTTGGGTTTATAATGAACGGTGTTTTAAATGACATTTGTTCTTTAACCTAGTTAAAGAGAGGATATGATTTCCCAAGTTAAGCAATCATTAATATTGATTTTTGGGAAGATTAAAACCAAGTGGAGTTTTAATGAATCTTTAATTAGATTGAAATGATCGAGAATGGAGTATCACCAGTTTTTCTCCAGGTGATAGTTAAATCTTTAATTAAATTTGAACGTGAAATGGTAATTGAATTTACCGATAACACCATGGTGTTAGATATGAAGTATGACCAGTTTTACTTCATGGGATGAATAGGTTGGGACTGGGAAATAAAATAAATGATTATTCCGGTGTGGTTCGCTAATCCCAACTAGTTTGAATTGATATTCAAAAGAAGATTAAGGAATAAATTTAAAGAATTTATCTTTGATAAAATTAATGGGAACCTTTCCCAAAGTACAAGAATATTTGAATAAAAGAATATTCTGAATTGGAATGAGGCGTATGTTGTGTTTGTATAACACTTGTTTATTATATACGCGAGTTATTCAGAAAGACCGGGTTTATCCAATTCTGAATAACTAATTCGACGCGGTGTCGAGGATGAAGACGGTGGTTGAAGACCAGTGGTCTTCACATCGTTTGGGTGATTACTGATGATCTTGATTGGGCTATACACCCAAGAGGAGGGAATCAGTTGGTGATCGTCCAGACGTACTTGGAGATCGATGGATATGCGAGGTACAAGGTGCCTCCGGTTTCGTTCAGACCCAGAACGAACTTGTAAATGGACTGTGTGTCTGACATTGGATTTTATTTTGTGTGATTGATTTCTATTAAATATATATCTGTTTGGTGGCGGAGAATTTATTCTCTTACTTAACGCCCTTCTCTGAGATGTACGAGCTCAGGGGTTATATGTTGATGGATATGAATCGCATAGTGTGAATTGCCTGTGTGCCATGCCTAAGTGGCAATTGATTAAGGCTTCTGTTGAAAAGCAAAGTCTTGTGGTTGATGATCAAAGGACCGCCTGTGTGGCATAGCTTTGTGTAACGTTGATTCGCGAGCCTCACACCCCGGTTGTGAACCAGAAACGGGAGAGGACATCAGGGAGGGCATGCGTTTCCTTCTAGCTAGGGTGGTGTCAATGACTTACCAGCCCTGACATTTATATTATTTTCACCTGTGTGGTTGTTGCTGTTGCGAGGTGCCTCAGATATATCGGTGGCTATATGCAGCCGATGGAGCCCTTTGGCTCACTTATGCCCCAAAGGGTGGGGAAACGCAGTGTTCGGGCATTTTAATCCACATCGGTGGACCGGCCCTGACGATCCAAGGGTCGATGCGCTCTGACCTTGAGGCTCGGGCTAGAAAGTCTCGGAGCCGGTGAGGACGATCCCTTGCCTCGGTTCATAGATGGAAATCCAATCTCCAAATATGTGACTTTGTGGTTTTGATTGTAGAGCCTAGTATTGGCGACATGATATATGGTACCCATGCCGTCTATGATCGATACTTATGATTAGAAGTTGTTTTATACACTATGCACTTGTAATAGTATTGAATGATTTGTTTTAAACGTACCAAGCATGTTTGGCTATTATAAGGGAAAACCCTATCCCCTGGCTTGCGTTGCATTGTGTGATAGGACCTGGGTCTTATAATAGTTTCATTTTTTCAAAAAGCATTGCGCCATTTTGTTATATGCACTGGTATTCTTGGGAGGAAATCCGTTCCGTGTTATACGGCGTGGTCCCTTGATATATCTGATTTAAAGTAAAGTTTTAAATAACTGTTTTAGTTCCCACACCAATCACATGACTGACCTGGAGTTTATTGTTTTAACCTAAACTATGGGTGCCCTTATTTTCGACAAGGGCAGCTAGTAGTTTTCGTTTTGAAGATTTATATTCACAGGAATCTGGTTTACAACTGGAGCGATATCCGGAAAGCTCTGTATCGTGTATCTCTTTCAATTGTGTATAGTATTATTTTTCCGCTCCAGTAATGTATATAAATCTCTGATATGTAGTAAATTTGTAATTGGTAATTTATACTTTGTATATTCTTGTATTCTGATGGAATTGTTGTAATAAGCAATGAAATGTTCTTCTTTTTGCATCCCGATGTGTCTTGTGCTCAAAGCAATCCGTGCTATCCATATCGGGGAAGTTCGGGTCGTGTCATTCGTGATCAAAAATTCGATGAAACATGGAGTGTAACACCCCACCTCCGTTAAGGTCACTCACAAGGGAATGCCTTAACTTTGGTGGAGCGTTTTAGTAAACAGAACAGAAACTTACAAGACAGATGAAACAGTACTTGAAAGATTTATAACTTTATTTCAACAGAATCTTGGTTACATCCTTTCAAATCACAATATCAGAATTCAAGTACAAAATATCAGTCTTGTACAAAATCCTTCAGAATGCATAGTTTAAAATCATAATCCCCACAGAAGAAGACAAGCCATACATTAAGCACTGCAAGCGGAAGAAATCTGGGTCAAGCTAGAGTATTCCCTTCTACAAAACCTGGGGGGAGAAACGGAAGAAAGGAGGCGAAACAACAAGGGTCAGATAAAAGTCTGGCAAGTCCAGTGATTTTCAGTTATGAACAGATATTAATAACATGACATGAAAATAAAACTGGATGAGAGATAACTGTAACAGATGTAGCAGATATGACAGAAGAATAGAATGATATAAGCTATTGCTTTACACTTCTCTGCACTAATACTAGTATAACAGAATTAGGTGTCACCCTAATGTCTAAACTGAAACAGAAACAGGTACAGAATAATTTCCACGCTAGTAATGGGCCTTTACCACCCGATCAGAAACAAACAGAAGCAGAATGGTAGCATAAGGTGTACACTAGTAATTGGGCCTTTACCACCCGAACAGACGGTACCACGCAGAAACAGACAGGTGTTGCCACCCAACAGAAACAGACGGTACCAACAGAAATAGACAGAACTAAGTGTACCCTAAAACCCTACCCCAAGCGATCGGCTCCCTAGTACATAAATACCTTGTGCCAGCCCCACCGAAGGGTGTATCATTCCCTAAAGTGGCAACCTTTGAATGACACAGACCTATTAACAAATGTCACGGCGTCTTACATCCTCAGAGGCAGACCGGGATCCATGAACGCACATGACCCGGTTGGAACGCACCATCAACACCCCTCGCCATTATCAGAATGAACCGCTTATAATTAGTTCAGTAATCGTGCCCGGACCCTACCTACTGTTGGGTCAAAGTTTTGATACCAGAAAGGGTTACTGACTAATATGGGTCCCAAACAACAGATGACACAAGTAATTCCCCTCCTATCCTTGTGTCCCCAGACTAACAGATTTCAGATTAACAAGTTCAGACATACAGAATTCAGATCAACTAGTTCACAGGTCAGACAAGTTTTAGACTAACGGATCAGATATACGGATTAAAAAATTTACAGATTTGTCTAACTTTGTAATTGGGCCTACTGATACATGGAACAGATTTATTAAACACATCAGTCTAGTGGGGTTAACCCTATCCGACCAACACGTTTTAGACATTATATTTATCTCAGATTTTCATTAATTAAATATTAATGCCCAGACCTCTCACATTAGACTGACAGTTTGCGGCTACTGGTTAGGCCGGTTGGTTCCGGGAAGGTTTCTGTTGCAAACCGAGTCTAACCTCGGGTTTCAAGCACGTTATGACTAACTTTTCGCATTAGAACCTATTGTTTGCGACCACTGGAATATGCCGGGCGGTTCCGGGAAGAATCACGCCGCAAACTCATTCTAACCTCGAGTTAGCCATGTTTATCTTTGCGGCCAATTAATTAATGATTTACCATTTATACCCACGCCCTATTATACATGTCAATTATTCATAACTATAGCCAATTCAGATTATGTCACTAGCGGACTAATTATACCAACTCAACAGATATAGCAGTTAACAGATTTTTCAGATTAGGCGACTTAACGGATTTAGCAGATTAAGCAAACTAGCAGATTTAGCATTTTTAGCAGATGACAGATTTGGCAGAGGAACAGACCTAGCAGACTAGGCAGTAGAGCAGAACTAGCAGATTAAGCAATATAACAGAACTAGCAGATTAGGCAATGTAACTAAACTAGCAAATTAGGCAAATATAACAGATTTAATCATTTCTTAAAGTTTCACAAACATATCTTGCCTAAGTTCACATGCATAAATAATAGTCTTGATTCACAATATTATCATATACCCCATGTTTGCATTAAATTTACATAGCACAGATTATGGTCATAAATTTACCAAATATCATATGTTTCAATTTTTATTAAACTTGCATAGTACAGAAGATCCCTATATAAATTATGCCAAATATAGCCATCGATTACTATGCATATCATATATCCCAAAGATCCCTTACTTAGGTGTTTATTTACATTAATAGATACCCTACTCTCTTGTAAATCTTTATGCCTAAGCCATATTCTTTTTATCTCAAATCATATGTTCAATACAATATAACATGTCCAGTCATATGTCTCAGATTTTGTTCTAGCTACAGTCCATGTTCTTTCCTCAAATCAGTCACCTATTGGTCATGCCCAATTCATGCATCATTCATTTTATTGTCCCAAACATTTTAGCGTATGTTAATCTCTTATGAGATTGGCTCAGGCTCGTGGTAGCCTGGCTATAGAACAGAAAGAGGAAAGAGATACAAAATAAGATAGATCCAAACAGAACATAACAGATATAACCTCAGATTCAGATTTATAATTCATGTCACAATCAGAATTAACGTTTATATCGGAAAATAACTGCACTTGCCTTGGTTGGATTCTAAAAGAAAAAGGTGTTGTAGCTGTTCTCTTTTAATCCTAATCAGAATTGGAGGAAGAAGAAGCACAAGTCCTAGCTTAGGTTTCAGCATAGTAGAGACGCCATTGATTTATTTATTTTTAGAGAGGAAGAGAGCAATGGAGGCTAGAGAATTGTATATGAGATTTAGGTTTAGGTTAGGGATGTATATATAGGTGTAGGAAGTTATTTAGGACCATTAGATTAACCCTGAATCATGAGAACCATTCAAATGCAAAATCTGCATTTGAGCGAATCGGCCCACGGGATGACAGCCAAACACCATGGATTAACCTCTAGTCGACCCAGCAGAGCTCGGGTCGACCTCAAAAATGGGCCGATTCGGTTATCCCCCCTCCCAATTCGCTGTTTTGAACCTTTTTTGCATGTTTATTTATTTAATTTTTATATATATCTATATATATTTCTCTCATATGCATACAAACTTCAAGGCATAATAACTTCTTCATAATTAACCATTTTTTTTAATATTCTCAGAAAATACGGGGTGTTACATTCTCCCCTCCTTAAAGGATTTCGTCCCCGAAATCTTCAAGTTAAGAAGAATGTATCCTAACATCCAACATCCATCTACTCAACCATTCAATCACAGTCATCCATTGTCCTTAAAAGGTTTCTAATGCCGTATGAACATATGCAAAGTGTGTGTATATGTTTCTTATCTAATGCAAAATCAGGCGGTCTACTGATCCAGTTGACCTCCTTAATGCGAATCATGTTAGTGTCATGAGTCCAAATATGTATGCAAGAAATCCTATTTGATACACATCATTTCTATATGAGTGCATAACCATTCATCCAAATGCAACATCCATGTGAGGAGTCAATCATTCTGCATCCACAAAAATTGAAAAATGCACACACATCCATATGCAGAATGAGAGTGTTTTTGAGCCGATCTAGTGCCTAGTGTGTGTATATGCATCCACGAGCAACCACTAGAAACCACTTGCATCCACTTGCAACCATCAAACATAACATGTCTCAAACACATGTTTACACCCATTAGTTTCTACCTAAAGTTCGAAGATTCGATCGATAGGACACAGTCGAATGATGGAAGCGAGTACAGATAAGACAAAGACTTGGTTCCCATTAGACATTGGTTGAGAAAATAATTCCCCTAAGTATCAACCCCGAAGACCGAAATCAACATCAGATTGACACCCATAGGATTACCTCCTTTAGACAATGTCAAAACTGGAAAGCAGAATTATTCAAATATTTATAGACTACTGGTACAGATCAGGTTCCCTAATGATTCTTAGGAAGCTAAGCATGATAAAATCATATCCCACAAAAACTCAGAATGTATGCTTCATACTTGACGTCTAACACAGATATCCCTCAAACCCCAATCTATCATAAACAGATGAGTCATAACCCTTATAGGTTTGAGTCTAAAACGGAATCAGAAACAATACTAGTATTAAAGTGCAGAGTATCAATTACAAAATCAAAATACCAGAATCAGAAAGAGTCTTAACTCCATAATCAGATAAAGAAATTAAACCTACTATAGGAATTTTCCTACTTCTATCCTAGCCACTAGCCTCAAGAGTGTTCGCCTGCCCTCCTTGTCCTCGTCTCTTCGGGAAGTCCCTAGTGAAGTGTCCCATCTCCTCATAGTTGAAGCAAGCGCCCTTCCTTTTTCTGCAATCCTTATTCAGATGAGTCTAGCTTCCACAAGTAAAGCACTTTTCCCCTTCTTATCTTCAGACTTCTCATCCTTCCTTTGCGTTTCCTTTTTGGGCCCTGCTTTCTTATTCTGTGGTTCTTCCTTCTTTGTCTCTTTCGGGCCTTTGCCTTCCTCGTGTAGTAGTGCCATGTCCACCAATCTCTCGTAAGTCGCTCTCATGGGTACATGAGTCATGGCTAGGCTGTGCAGTGGCTCGTTCAATCCTTTAACAAAGCGGAGAGCCTTTTTATGCTGAGTGTTGACTAAATCCAATCCGAACGTAGCTAGTTAGTTGAACTGGTTGACGTATTCCTTGACCGTCATACTTCCTTGCTTAAGAGATAAGAACTTTTCCAGTTGTAAACTTCGTTCAGCTTGTGAGAGGAATTTTGTCTCAAACCTTGTTCTGAAATCCATCCATGTCTCAACCGGCCTCTCGGCGTTAGTGACTTCCCACCAGTAGGAAGCTTCGTCTTTGAGCAGCCATACCGCCAACTGTACCTTCTGCCTATCGTCCACCTCGAAGATAACGAATAGATCCTCAGTTTCTTTGAGCCAGTTCCTCGCTTCTACGAATGATTCAGTTCCTTTGAAATCCTTCCCACCCGTGGCCCTAAAATCTCTACAGATCTTTGAAAAAGTAATTGCACGAGGAGGGGGTGGAGGAGGAGGATCATCTGCTGGACCTGCGGCGGCGGTCCTAGCCTCAAGATATTGACGAAACCAACTGGGTACGTGAACACCCTCTGGTATCTCAGATGCTTCAGACATGCTGAAACGAAAAAAAGGAAAGATTCAATACAAAAAAAAGGACTGAAGGAAAGATATATGGCTCTTGGGGATTATATTTTTCAAAATAAGCTTTATTTTTAAAAATACTTCCTTTCAAAACCTTTTTGAAAATAGTTTTCAAAAACTTTACCCAATCTGGTAACCTTCAGCTCTGATACCAAGTGTAACACCCCACCTCCGTTAAGGTCACTCACAAGGGAATGCCTTAACTTTGGTGGAGCGTTTTAGTAAACAGAACAGAAACTTACAAGATATACAAAACAGTACTTGAAAGATTTATAACTTTATTTCAACAGAAGTTTGGTTACATCCTTTCAAATCACAATATCAGAATTCAAGTACAAAATATCAGTCTTGTACAAAAGCCTTCAGAATGCATAGTTTAAAATCATAATCCCCACAGAAGAAGACAAGCCATACTTTAAGCACTGCAAGCGGAAGAAATCTAGATCAAGCTAGAGTATTCCCTTCTACAAAACCTGGGGGGAGAAACGGAAGAAAGGAGGCGAAACATCAAGGGTCAGACAAAAGTCTGGCAAGTCTAGTGATTTTCAGTTATGAACAGATATTAATAACATGACATGAAAATAAAACTGGATGAGAGATAACTGTAACAGATGTAGCAGATATGACAAAAGAACAGAATGATATAAGCTATTGCTTTACACTTCTCTGCACTAATACTAGTATAACAGAATTAGGTGTCACCCTAATGTCTAAACTGAAATAGAAACAGGTACAAAATAATTTCCACGCTAGTAATGGGCCTTTACCACCCGATCAGAAATAGACAGAAGCAAAATGTAGCATAAGGTGTACACTAGTAATTGGGCCTTTACCACCAGAACAGACGGCACCACGCAGAAACAAACAGGTGTTGCCACCCAACAGAAACAGACGGTACCAACAGAAACAGACAGAACTAAGTGTACCCTAAAACCCTACCCCAAGCGATCGGCTCCCTAATACATAAATACCCTGTGCCAGCCCCACCGAAGGGTGTATCATTCCCTAAAGTGGCAACCTTTGAATGACACAGACCTATTTACAGATGTCACGGCGTCTTACATCCTCAGAGGCAGACCGGGATCCATGCACGCACATGACCCGGTTGGAACGCACCATCAACACCCCTCGCCATTATCAGAATGAACCGCTTATAATTAGTTCAATAAGCATGCCCGGACCCTACCTACTGTTGGGTCAAAGTTTTGATACCAGAAAGAGTTACTGACTAATATGGGTCCCAAACAACAGATGACACAAGTAATTCCCCTCCTATCCTTGTGTCCCCAGACTAACAGATTTCAGATTAACAAGTTCAGACATACAGAATTCAGATCAACTAGTTCACAGGTCAGACAAGTTTTAGACTAACGGATCAGATATACGGATTTAACAGATTTACAGATTTGTCTAACTTTGTAATTGGGCCTACCGATTCACGGAACAGATTTATTAAACTCATCAGTCTAGTGGGTTTAACCCTATCCGCCCAACACATTTTAGACATTATTTTTATCTCAGATTTTCATTAATTAAATATTAATGCCCAGACCTCTCACATTAGACTGACAGTTTGCGGCTACTGGTTAGGTCGGTTGGTTCCGGGCAGGTTTCTGTCACAAACTGAGTCTAACCTCGGGTTTCAAGCACATTATGACTAACTTCTCACATTAGAACCTATTGTTTGCGACCACTGGAATATGCCAAGCGATTCCGGGCAGAATTACGCTGCAAACTCATTCTAACCTCGTGTTAGCCATGTTTATCTTTGCAGCCAATTAATTAATGATTTACCATTTATACCCACGCCCTATTATACATGTCAATTATTCATAACTATAGCCAATTCAGATTATGTCACTAGCGGACTAATTATACCAACTCAACAGATATAGCAGATAACAGATTTTTCAGATTAGGCGACTTAACGGATTTAGCAGATTAAGCAAACTAGCAGATTTAGCATTTTCAGCAGATGACAGATTTGGTAGAGGAATAGACCTAGCAGACTAGGCAGTAGAGAAGAACTAGCAGATTAAACAATATAACAGAACTAGCAGATTAGGCAATGTAACTAAACTAACAAATTAGGCAAATATAACAGATTTAATCATTTCTTAAAGTTTCACAAACATATCTTGCCTAATTATAAATCTTGCCTAAGTTCACATGCATAAATAATAGTCTTGATTCACAATATTATCATATACCCCCATGTTTGCATTAAATTTACATAGCACAGATTATGGTCATAAATTTACCATATATCATATGTTTCAATTTTTATTAAACTTGCATAGTACAGAAGATCTCTATATAAATTATACCAAATATAGCCATCGATTACTATGCATATCATATATCCCAAAGATCCCTTACTTAGGTGTTTATTTACATTAATAGATATCCTACTCTCATGTAAATCTTTATGCCTAAGCCATATTCTTTTTATCTCAAATCATATGTTCAATACAATATAACATGTCCAGTCATATGTCTCAGATTTTGTTCTAGCTATAGTCCATGTTCTTTCCTCAAATCAGTCACCTATTGGTCATGCCTAATTCATGCATCATTCATTTTATTGTCCCAAACATTTTAGCGTATGTTAATCTCTTATGAGATTGGCTCAGGCTCGCGGTAGCCTGGCTATAGAACAGAAAGAGGAAAGAGATACAAAATAAGATAGATCCAAACAGAACATAACAGATATAACCTCAGATTCAGATTTATAATTCATGTCACAATCAGAATTAACGTTTATATCGGAAAATAACTGCACTTGCCTTGGTTGGATTCTAAAAGAAAAAGGTGTTGTAGCTGTTCTCTTTTAATCCTAATCAGAATTGGAGGAAGAAGAAGCACAAGTCCTAGCTTAGGTTTCAGCAGAGTAGAGACGCCATTGATTTATTTATTTTTAGAGAGGAAGAGAGCAATGGAGGCTAGAGAATTGTATATGAGATTTAGGTTTAGGTTAGGGATGAATATATAGGTGAAGGAAGTTATTTAGGACCATTAGATTAACCCTGAATCATGAGAACCATTCAAATGCAAAATCTGCATGTGAGCGAATCGGCCCACGGGATGACAGCCAAACACCCTGGATTAACCCCTAGTCGACCCAACGGGGATTGGGTCGACCTCAAAAACGGGCCGGTTCGGTTATTCCCCCTCCCAATTCGCTGTTTTGAACCTTTTTTGCATGTTTATTTATTTAATTTATATATATATCTATATATATATTTCTCTCATATGCATTCAAACTTCAAGGCTTAATAACTTCTTCATAATTAACCATTTTTTTAAATATTCTCAGAAAATACGGGGTGTTACAGGGAGTATCGAAACCCCGTCGACGAGCGCCTCAACATGGATTCGGTCAGTGAAGGAAACACTTGAAACAAACGGAGATGAAGGAAGACGAATTCAATTGGCCTGGGCGTAAATAAGATACTAATTGAGTTTAATAAAAATTTCATTTAAAGGGTTAATTATATTAATTAAAATTGTATAAAAATTTATTTATAACTTTGTATTGTGTTACCAGAATTTAGCGAAAACGAGGTGTAACGGTAAGGAATTTCGCTCGATCCGAATCGATCGTTAAACCGACTAAGACATTTCGAAACCCCTAATCGTTTTGAGACTAGGACAAATTGGAATGCAAATAGAAGAACGTTTCATTGTTAATTACAACAATTCCATCAGAATACAAGAATATACAGAGTATGAATAGATATACATTCGATAAATATCAGAGATTACAATAAATTACATAGCAGCGGAAAAATAATACAACACACAACTGAAAGTAATACACAGATATAGAGCTTTCTGAGTATCGTTCCAGCTATAAACACGGATCATGTGAATATAAATTTGCAAAACCAAATCTACTAGCTGCCCGTGTCGAAAATAAGGGCACCCAGAGTTTAGGTTAAAACAATAAACTCCAGGTCAGTCATGTGACTGGTGTGAGAACTAAAACAGTTATTAATCTTTATTTTAAAGTTCGGTAAATCAAGGGACCACGCCGTATAACACGGAATGGGTTTCCTCCTAAGAATACCAGTGCATAAAACAAACAGCGTAATGCTAAATAAATAAAAATAAAGCTATTATAAGACCCAGGTCCCATCACACAATGCAACGCAAGCCGGAGGATAGGGTTTTTACCTTATAATAGCCAAAGCATGCTTGATACGTTAAAAACACATTATTTGATACTATCATAAGTGTAGTGTCAAAAACAATTTCAATCATAAATATCAATCGTAGGCAGCATGAATGACCCATACCACTATGTCGCCATACTAGGTTCTACAAATAAAACTGCAATATCACGTATTGTAAATTGGATTTACGTCATGAGTCGAGGCAAGGAGCAAGCTCCTCTCCGATTCGAGACACTCTAGCATATGTCTCAGGACCTCACTATGATCCTTGGATCTTTAGGGCCGGTCCTCACCTAACTTTGGAGGATTGGCAATTCCTGAGCACACGTTTCCCGGTCCTAACAGACCTATATCTGAGGCGCCTCGCATCCAACAACCACATAGGTGAAAAGTATATAAATGTCAGCCAGTTTAAGCACTGACACCACCACTAGCTAGAAAGAAACGTCGTGCTCTCCCTGCAGTCACTATACCATTTTTGACTCACACCGAGGTGTGAGGCTCGCGAATTCACGCTATACACAAAGCTGCACCACACAGGCCGTGCTTTGATCATCAACTACAAGACTTTGCTTTTCAACAGAAGCCTTGATCAATTGCCACTTACGCGTGCCACACTGGCAATTCACTCCATGCGACTGATGTCCATCGATATACAACCTCTGAGCTCGTACGTCTCAGAGAAGGGCATTAAGCAAGAGAATAAATTCTCCACCGCCAAACAGATGTATATTTAACAGAGATCAATCAACATAGAATAAAATCCAATGTCAGACACACAGTCCATTTACAAGTTCGTTCTGGGTCTGAACGAAACCGGAGGCACTTTCCTCGCATATCCATCGGTCTCCAAGTACGTCTGGACGATCACCAACTGATTCCCTCATCTTGGGTGTACAGCCTAATCAAGATCATCAG
Source organism: Allium sativum (assembly GCA_030737875.1). NCBI lineage: Eukaryota > Viridiplantae > Streptophyta > Magnoliopsida > Asparagales > Amaryllidaceae > Allium > Allium sativum. The sequence continues at coordinate 191,934,957 of CM060910.1, read as the reverse complement.
TAATCACACAAACGATGTGAAGACTTCCGGTCTTCAACCACCGTCTTCATCTTCGACTTATCGCCGAATCGGTTATTCAGAATGGGTATAAACCCGGTCTTTCCGAATAACCCGCGTATATAATAAACACGTGTTACACAAACACAACATACACCTCATTCCCATTCAGAATATTCTTTTATTCAAATTTTCACACCCTTAGGGAAAGGTTCCCATTAATTTTATCAAAAATAAATTCTTCTAAATTTATTCTTTAATCTTCCTTTCGATATCATTTCAAACTAGTCGGGATTTGCGAACCACACCGAAGTAATTATTTATTTTATTTCCTAATCCCAACCTATTCATCCCCTGGAGCAAAAAATGGTAATACTCCATATCTAACACCACGGTGTTATCAGTAAAATTAATTACCATTTCACGTTCAAATCTAATTAAAGATTTAACTATCGCTTTGGAGCAAAACTGATGGTACTCCATTCTCGATCACCTTTCAGATTTGATAATTTAAATTATCAATTCACACTTCAATCTAATTAAAGATTCATTAAAACTCCACTTAGTTTTAATCTTTTCAAAAATCAATATCCTGTCTTTAACTGGGTTAAAGAACCAATGTCACCTAAAACACGATTCACGACAACCCAAATCACATTTGATATTAAATACAAGGCTCTGAATAGAAAATATACCGGCTTATATTCAATATCAAATTCTGAAACCAACAAATATCGTATTGGAAATAACGATATAAATTTATCTTTCAAATTCCCACAACAATATCTGTTTAATCATGGAATCCAACATCGAAATATTCCAAAGACAATTTCGATTCATATCCACTTCCACTTTATATATATTGCAAATTCTGGTTATTTTCAAAACCAATTCAAATTCAATTTATTTATTTCGAAAATAAATTGATTTTAATTTTAGTTCAAAACTAGTTCATTTTGATACAAATATATTTTTATCTTTTCAAATGTGGAATTTTTCATCTCAGTTCTTCACAAATCATTTCTTATGATTTTACACAAATTATTACTATTTTTAATAATTTTATCAAGGCCCGTACGGTCGATTTCCACGAACGGTCATCGAACTGCACTTACAACGACCTTTTCCAAATTTGATTTGGACATAATTCCAAATCCAACCGTTATATTTCAAATTTCAAATATTCGTTGGAAAGCTCTTCTCGATACGAACCCAAAGGTTCCAGTTTTAGGAGAATCCGACGGTCGGATCTCCCGCAACGTCAATTCGAAGATTATGGTCGAAAGTCAAGAACTACCGCGGCGCGGCGCGTTCTATTCAGGCCGTTATATATATATTATATATATTTTTACGATTTCATTTTAAAACGTATTTTATAAATCGTTTTCAAAACCATTTCAACTCTATATTCAATTTCAAATCAAAATTGAAGATTTCATATCATTACCATATAAATGATAATATTTTCAAAACGTTATATATTGAAATCACTACCTTTTCTATATTCATTATGAAAACGAATATAATTGATATAAATATCGTTCACGTCAAAATAGCGCAACTCTAATCAACACGGCTTTATATATTTTAATAACTTCGTTATTTTATTCAACAAATGAATCTATATTCTATTCAACACATGAATATATATTTCTTTCAACACCTGACTAATCTCAACACATGAGTACTGTCAACACATGACTATTTTTTATGTAATATATTTTATAAAATTATGGTATCTATCGTTTGATTTTTAATCAGACTCCAACCGTAAGGTAGTTTCTAATCTTAAATATGATATAGATGTAAATTTTATTATTAAAATATTTTACTCACACATGAATAGTTTCAACACATGAACATCGTCAACACATGACTATTTATTCTATTCAACACATGAATATATATTTTGTAATATTCTTTATTTTCCCAATTGGAATGAGGCCCAATCAATCACCATATAATGTTAATCATATGGTTTCCATACAATACATGTATATAAACAACAACGATAAATAATCAACCATCATCCAAAGTGCACCACACAACTGCATAAGCATTAAATATAAATAATTAACGCTTACACAGCCTGTCGACCAACCGATTGACATAAGTGTACGCCAAATATCATCCCAACACCCGTGTGGGGTTTCAAATCAACAAACACTGAATATTATTTGAGCAGTTGGGCGATGTGTAAAATTTATCGTCCCAATCAATATCCTTCAAATAGGTATACATAAACAAACCGTCCGGTTTGTAAATGAATATTTATTTATTCACATTCACTATATTCATATTCATGTTAAAAATTATATTTTTAATGATAATTAATTTATTTCAACACATGCATATTTTATTATCCACTTCACATCAACATCACAAACAAACTTCACAACACAACAAACAAGCATACAAGTCGTCCATGGTCTGTGGACGATGGGTGTCGGGTGCTACTAAACACCTTCTGCATCCTAGTATATAATTTAAACTAGAAAAGTAGATTTAAAGTGAGAAATTCTCACAGAGGGTTCCACTCCGCCGTGCTTTGCCGTTGAACTGCTGAACCGTCTGGATCTGCTGGAAATTCCAATGTAGTCCTTTTTACGCTGTTCATAATAAAAATTATATTTTTATTGCTTCATTCAATAAATAAAAATCATATTTTTATTCTCTACATCCCATAAAAGTTATATTTTTAATAGTTTATTAATATAAAAACCATATTTTTAATATCGCTATAATATAAAAATCAAATCTTTATATTCGCTACTATATAAAAATCCTCTTTTTATCGAAGTAAAAATCAGATTTTTACTTCACTACTTAAATAAAAATTATATTTTTATTATTCTACCTAAATAAAAATTATATTTTTATCCTACTACTTGAACGATAAAAATCATTACTCTTACCTATATAAAAATATAATCTTTAAACATATATAAATTCGATTTTTTTCATGTTGTAAATATTCGACCTTTCATACATTAAAAATCGTATTTTTATGATTCCTTTCAAATGGTAAAATCCAGTCTTTTCCTTAACTAAAAATCTCGCCTTTTCTTAACGAAGAATCGATTCTTTTACATTTTTAAAAATCATATCTTTTATAATAAAAATCTTACCTTTCTTTATTTGAAAATCAAACCTTTCTATAGCGAAAAATATAAACTTTATCATATAAAAATCGTACCTTTTCATTGTAAAAATCGATTCTTTGATGGAGGGGAGGCTTCGCTGCGATCCGGCAGAAGGAGGGGGTGTTCGGCATCGAGATGGAGGGCCCACAATGGCCGAAGTAGTGGCTATTAGGAAGTTTGGGCGGGTTTTTTTTCTGATTAGAGGAGGAGGAGGCGTTGTTAGAGGCTGTGAAAGCCAGGGGAGGCGGCGCAGGTGGCTTGCGAGGCTAGGGGGTGGCGTCAGGGTTTTGGGCACGGTTTACACCGAGAAGGAGAGGAGAGAGAGGGCAAGAGGAGGGGAGGAAGGATCGTCGGAGGGCGCGGGTGAGGGAGGCAGCGATGGCAGCACCTCCGACGCTGGAGGCGTCGACGATCGACGGGTTTCCTTCCGTCGCCCCTTTTTTTTAAAATGAACGGGGTTTGACTGGTATAGGAGAGAGAGAAAGGTGAGGGGGTTTATAATAAAAATATATATATTTAATTCAATTTATTTTAATAAAGCAACATTTTAATTCGAACCCCATTTCAGACCCACCGACTGTCGTCCCTAGCTAATTACCCTCGTTCCGAACACAATGGGATATATATCGTAAGCCAGTTCGGCTGTTTCGATCGGTTTTCATTAAATTTAAAATATAATTCTTTATATATTCAATTTAAACGCACATATCAATTTACGGGGGCCACACACAGCCTCTAAAAATTCCAGAAAAATATTTTCTAGATTCGTATTGACGATACGGTCCTAACAAAACTAGTTTCGTCAAATTCTGAGACCGTTCGAAAAATGGTCATTTTTTGGTCGATCAAAATTAACTGAAACTGTCAAAACGCGTTTTCCTTTGCCACGCTCACATATTGATTCGAAAATTATGAAATTTGAAACCTAGCAATAACTTGACATCACGGATCCAACAAAAGTGGTTTCGTCGAAAACCGAGGTTGTTTGCAAAATTTCCATTTTTATGGGCCTGATTTCCATAGCGACAATTCTGAATTTTCAACTGGGCGTATCTTTTGATTCCCGCTATGAAATTTCAATTTTTCGGATTCGTTGGAAAGATATTCTTAAATAGATTCAAAGATTTTTGGTTTCACTAAAATTCGGTTTATTTTGCACCTTGTACATTCATTTGAATTTTAAAATCGAATTATCGAACTACCGCGCCATTTTCAATTCCTTTTATAATTTAAAATAAATATTTATATTCTAATGGCGACGTATATAAATATATACGTTCTATTTCTATTCAAAATAAATTTTCTCGTCAATGTTACTTAAAATATTCATTTTAAATATTCAAAATTTGTCAAGATTGCCAAAATAAAAATTATAAATTGGCTCAGAATTTCCGGGTTGTTACAATCTCCCTCACTTAAAACTTTTCGTCCTCGAAAAGGAACGAAGCCGAAAGTTTTTTAACAAATCAACTCAACTTCCATTATTTTCTTTATGACTTAAGTTCTTCAACTTTTCAGTTTCTAAGAACCTTTCAAATTTTTCAAAAATTTGGCTAACACCCTAAATTTTCGAAAAATTTCGCCATAACCTCCCCTGCACCGGGGACTTCGGGATATTTCATATAGCCTCCCATGGCCTTCTTCAATCAAAAAGAAAAAGAAAAAGCCAAGCGGCTCAGAAAATCATCATCACCCAAACAAAACAGTAAATTATGGTAAACATGTACCTATTTGTCGAGCAAACAATTTTATTCTTCTTCTCTAGCCTCCTTGCTATGACCTGTTCAATGTAAGTACATGTATACATATGCAACTGCGATCATTTTTCAATACAGTTCAATATTTGATTCTATTAGGCATAATGGTTCAAAATTTCAAACAAATAAACAAACAACACAACCATCAATCAATTAGTGAATAACCGTTTCAAATTCATAATTTGATATATATACATAAAATCATGTTTTTGATGCCAAATCACAACAATAAATCTACATAGTTTTGATTCTCACATCGGTCAATGGAAACATATAGATATCGCACCCTCGTCACTCGAAAATAAATACTGGTGATGGTATACTTCATCATCAGGACCATGCCCGGGCGACTAGAGTGTGATTCTATATCTATCTAGTATATTAAAACTTCGAATATACGTTTATGACACGTATATGCAAAATCTTTATATACTCGATTGTCCAAATTCAAAATAAATAAATATTCAAATACGTATAAAATGGTTTAAATTTTCAAAAGAATATTGTTTTCATTTGAAAATTATACCCTTCACACTCATTCTAGGATACTACTGATCCTATCTCTAACGAGTCATTCTAATTGGATATTACTAATCCAATATCTGATGAATTCTTTCGTATGGTTCTAATGTGCCTTATTCTCGAGCTCTGTAAACCAAAGCTCTGATACCAAATGTAACGGTAAGGAATTTCGCTCGATCCGAATCGATCGTTAAACGGACAAAGACCGTTCGAAACCCCTGATCGTTTTGAGAACAGGACAAATTGGAACGCAAACAGAAGAACATTTCATTGTCAATTACAACAATTCCATCAGAATACAAGAGTTTACAGAATATGAATAGATATACATTCGATAAATATCAGAGATTACAATAAATTACATAGCAGCGGAAAAATAATACAATACACAACTGAAAGTAATACACGGATACAGAGCTTTCCGAGTATCGTTCCAGCTGTAAACCTGGATCCTGTGAATATAAATCTGCAAAACCAAAACTACTAGCTGCCCGTGTCGAAAATAAGGGCACCCAGAGTTTAGGTTAAAACAATAAACTCCAAGTCAGTCATGTGACTAGTGTGAGAACTAAAACAGTTATTAATCTTTATTTTAAAGTTCGGTAAATCAAGGGACCACGCCGTATAACACAGAACGGGTTTCCTCCCAAGAATACCAGTGCATAAAACAAACAGCGCGATGTTAAATAAAGAAAAATGAAGCTATTATAAGACCAAGGTCCCATCACACAATGCAACGCAAGCCGGAGGATAGGGTTTTTACCTTATAATAGCCAAAGCATGCTTGATACGTTAAAAACACATTATTTGATACTATCATAAGTGTATAGTGTCAAAACAATTTCAATCATAAATATCAATCAAAGGCAGCATGAATGACCCATACCACTATGTCGCCATACTAGGTTCTACAAATAAAAACCATAATATCACGTATTGGAAATTGGATTTCTGTCATGAGTCGAGGCAAGGGGCAAGCTCCTCTCCGATTCGAGACACTCTAGCAAATGTCTCAGGACCCCACTATGATCCTTGGATCTTCAAGGCCGGTCCTCACCTAACTTTGGAGGATTGGCAATTCCTGAGCACACGTTTCCCAGTCCTAACAGACCTATATCCGAGGCGCCTCGCATCCAACAACCACATATGTGAAAAGTACACAAAAGTCTGCTAGTTTAAGCACCGACACCACCACTAGCTAGAAAGAAACGTCGTGCTCTCCCTGCAGTCACTATCCCATTTTTGACTCATACCGAGGTGTGAGGCTCGCGAATTCACGCTATACACAAAGCTGCGCCACACAGGCCATGCTTTGATCATCAACCACAAGACTTTGCTTTTCAACAGATGCCTTGATCAATTGCCACTTACGCGTGCCACACTGGCAATTCACTCCATGCGACTGATGTCCATCGATATACAACCTCTGAGCTCGTACGTCTCAGAGAAGGGCGTTAAGCAAGAGAATAAATTCTTCGCCGCCAAACAGATGTATATTTAACAGAGATCAATCAACACATAATAAAATCCAATGTCAGACACACAGTCCATTTACAAGTTCGTTCTGGGTCTGAACGAAACCGGAGGCACTTTCCTTGCATATCCATCGATCTCCAAGTACGTCTAGACGATCACTAACTGATTCCCTCATCTTGGGTGTACAGCCCAATCAAGATCATCAGTAATCACCCAAACGATGTGAAGACTTCCGGTCTTCAACCACTGTCTTCATCTTCGACTTATCGCCGAATCGGTTATTCAGAATGGGTATAAACCCGGTCTTTCCGAATAACCCACGTATATAATAAACACGTGTTACACAAACACAACATACGCCTCATTTCCATTCAGAATATTCTTTTATTCAAATTTTCACACCCTTAGGGAAAGGTTCCCATTAATTTTATCAAAGATAAATTCTTCTAAATTTATTCTTTAATCTTCCTTTGGATATCATTTCAAACTAGTCGGGATTTGCGAACCACGCCGAAGTAATTATTTATTTTATTTCCCAATCCCAACCTATTCATCCCTTGGAGCAAAAACTGGTAATACTCCATATCTAACACCACGGTGTTATCGGTAAAATTAATTACCATTTCACGTTCAAATCTAATTAAAGATTTAACTATCGCTTTGGAGCAAAACTGGTGGTTCTCCATTCTCGATCACCTTTCAGATTTGATAATTTAAATTATCAATTCACACTTCAATCTAATTAAAGATTCATTAAAACTACACTTAGTTTTAATCTTCTCAAAATTCAATATCCTGTCTTTAACTGGGTTAAAGAACCAATGACACCTAAAACACGATTCACGACAACCCATATCACATTTGATATTAATTACAAAGCTCTAAATACAAAATATACCGGCTTATATTCAATATCGAATTCTGAAACCAACAAATATCGTATTGGAAATAACGATATCAATATATCTTTCAAATTCCCACAACAATATCTGTATAATCACGGAATCCAACATCGAAATATTCCAAAGACAATTTCGGTTCAAATCCACTTCCACTTTATATATTGCAAATTCTGGTTATTTTCAAAACCAATTCAAATTTAATTTATTTATTTCGAAAATAAATTGATTTTAATTTTAGTTCAAAAATAGTTCATTCCGATAAAAATATATTTTTATCTTTTCAAATGTGTAATTTTTCATCTCAGTTCTTCACAAATCATTTCTTATGATTCTACACAAATTATTACTATTTTTAATAATTTTATCAAGGTCCGTACGGTCGATTTCCATCAACGGTCATCGAACTGCACTTACAGCGACCTTTTCCAAATTTGATTTGGACATAATTCCAAATCCAACTGTTAGATTTCAAATTTCTAATATTCATTGGAAAGCTCTTCTCGATACGAACCCAACGGTTCTGGTTTTAGGAGAATCCGACAGTCGGATCTCCCGCAACGTCAATTCGAAGTCAACGGTCGAAATTCACGAACTGCCGCGACGCGGCGCGTTCTATTCAGGCCATTATATACATATATATAATATATATATTATATATATTTTGACGATTAATTTTTAAAATGTATTTTATAAATCGTTTTAAATTCGTTTTCAAAACCGTTTCAACTCTATATTCAATTTCAAATCAAAATTGAATATTTCATATCATTACCATATAAATGATAATATTTTCAAAACGTTATATTTTGAAATCACTACCTTTTCTATATTCATTATGAAAACGAATATAATTGATATAAATATCGTTCACGTCAAAATAGCGCAACTCTAATCAACACGGCTTTATATATTTTAATAACTTCGTTATTCTATTCAACAAATGAATCTATATTCTATTCAACACATGAATATATATTTCTTTCAACACATGACTATTTTTATTATGTAATATATTTTATAAAATTATGGTATCTATCGTTTGATTTTTAATCAGACTCCAACCGTAAGGTAGTTTCTAATCTTAAATATGATATAGATGTAAATTTTATTGTTAAAATATTTTACTCACACATGAATAGTTTCAACACATGAACATCGTCAACACATGACTATTTATTCTATTCAACACATGAATATATATTTTGTAATATTCTTTATTTTCCCGATTGGAATAAGGCCCAATCAATCACCATTAATGTTAATCATATGGTTTCCATACAACACATGCATATAAACAGCAACGGTAAATAATCAACCATCATCCAAAGAGCACCACACAACTGCATAAGCATTAAATATAAATAATTAACGCTTACACAGCCTGTCGACCAACCGATCGACATAAGTGTACGCCAAATATCATCCCAACACCCGTGTGGGGTTTCAAATCAGCAAACACTGAATATTATTTGTGCAGTTGGGCGATGTGTAAAATTTATCGTCCCAATCAATATCCTTCAAATAGGTATACATAAACAAACCGTCCGGTTTGTAAATGAATATTTATTTATTCACATTCACTATATTCATATTCGTGTTAAAAATTATATTTTTAATGATAATTAATTTATTTCAACACATGCATATTTTATTATCCACTTCACATCAACATCACAAACAAACTTCACAACACAACAAACAAGCATACAAGCCATCCATGGTTTTTGGACGACGGGTGTCGGGTGCTACTAAACACCGTCTGCATCCTAGCATATAATTTAAACTAGAAAAGTAGATTTAAAGTGAGAAATTCTCACAGAGGGTTCCACTCCGCCGTGCTTTGCTGCTGAACCGCTAAACCGTCTGGATTTGCTGGAAATTCCAATGTAGTCCTTTTTACTTTGTTCATAATAAAAATTATATTTTTATTGCTTCATTCAATAAATAAAAATCATATTTTTATTCTCTACATCCCATAAATGTTATATTTTTAATACTTTATTAATATAAAAACCATATTTTTAATATCGCTATAATATAAAAATCAAATCTTTATATTCGCTACTGTATAAAAATCCTCTTTTTATCGAAGTAAAAATTAGATTTTTACTTCACTACTTAAATAAAAATTATATTTTTATTACTCTACCTAAATAAAAATTAAATTTTTATCCTACTACTTGAACGATAAAAATCATAACTCTTACCTATATAAAAATATAATCTTCCAACATATATAAATTCGATTTTTTTCGTGTTGTAAAAATTCGACCTTTCATACATTAAAAATCGTATTTTTATGATTCCTTTCAAACGGTAAAATCCAATCTTTTCCTTAACTAAAAATCTCGCCTTTTCTTTACTAAGAATCAATTATTTTACGTTTTTAAAATTCATATCTTTTATAATAAAAATCTTACCTTTCTTTAATTGAAAATCAAACTTTTCTATAACGAAAAATATAAACTTTATCATATAAAAATCGTACCTTTTCGTTGTAAAAATCGATTCTTTGATGGAGGGGAGGCTTCGCTGCGATCCGGGAGAAGGAGGGGGTGTTTGGCATCGAGATGGAGGGCCCACATTGGCCGGAGCAGTGGCTATTAGGAAGTTTGGGTGGGTTTTTTTCTGATTAGAGGAGGAGGAGGCGTTGTTAGTGGCGGTGAAGGCCAGGGGAGGCGGCGCAGGTGGCTTGCAAGGCTAGGGGTGGCATCAGGGTTTTGGGCACGGTTTACACCGAGAAGGAGAGGAGAGAGAGGGCGAGAGGAGGGGAGGAAGGATCGTCGGAGGGCCCGGGTGAGGGAGGCAGCGGCAGCACCTCCGACGCTGGAGGCGTCGACGATCGACAGGTTTCCTTCCGTCGCCCCTTTTTTTTAAAGTGAACGGGGTTTGACTGGAATACGAGAGAGAGAAAGGTGAGGGGGTTTATAATAAAAATATTTAATTCAATTTATTTTAATAAAGCAACATTTTAATTCGAACCCCATTTCAGACCCACCGACTGTCGTCCCCAGCTAATTACCCCTGTTCCGAACATAATGGGATAATATCGTAAGCCAGTTCGGTTATTTCGATCGGTTTTCATTAAATTTAAAATATAAATCTTTATATATTCAATTTAAACGCACATTTCAAATTACGGGGGGCCACACACAGCCTCTAAAAATTCCAGAAAAATATTTTCTAGATTCGTATTGACGATACGGTCCTAATAAAACTAGTTTCGTCAAATTCTGAGACCGTTTGAAAAATGGTCATTTTCTGGTCGATCGAAATTAACTGAAAATGTCAAAATGCGTTTTCCTTTGCCACGCTCACATATTGATTCGAAAAATTATGAAATTTGAAACCTAGCAATTACTTGACATCATGGATCCAACAAAAGTGGTTTCGTCGAAAACCGAGGTCGTTTGCAAAATTTCCATTTTTAAGGGCCTGAATTCCATAGCGACTATTCTAAATTTTCAACTGGGCGTATCTTTTGATTCCCGCTATGAAATTTCAATTTTTCGGATTCGTTGGAAAGATATTCTTATATAGATTCAAAGATTTTTGGTTTCACTAAAATTCGGTTTATTTTGCACCCTATACATTCATTTGAATTTTGAAATCGAATTATCGAACTACCGCGCCATTTTCAATTCCTTTTATAATTTAAAATAAATATTTATATTCTAACGGTGACATAAATAAATATGTACGTTCTATTTCTATTCAAAATAAATTTTCTCGTCAATGTTATTTAAAATATTCATTTTAAATATTCAAAATTCGTCAATATTGCCAAAATAAAAATTTTAAATTGGCTCAGAATTTCCGGGTTGTTACACGAGGTTTGCCGAAATCGCATTGACGAGATCAACAGCTTGGAACTGATCTGGACGCAATTGGGATCAACTGGGTTTTTAATTAAATTAAACACTTTTTTAATTTAATTTAAACCAACCGTTAAACAACAAGATCAAATCAAGGTGAGTTAAACTCGCTAAGTTTCTTCCCATTTATATTTTATATAAATTGGGTTTTTCCTTGTGTGCTCTGATTTCTTATGGTTGGTTGTTTGCTAATTATATATTATTTGCTGATTTAATTGATGAAATTAAACATTCGTTTAATTTCAGTGAAACACCAAATCGTTATTCTAATGATTGGTTCCAATAAAGGTAACTTACCTTGTTGGTCACGTTTATAAAAATAAACGTGTTTAATTGGTTGGATTATTTGAATTGCTTGTGAATTGGTTGAGGTTAAATGGTCATTATTTATTATTATCAGTTAAATGAAATTGAACGATCTGTTTGGAGATAACCATTTATATACAGGGAAAAACAGGTTGGAGGGATCCAACCGGATTCCTTAAATATATTATTTACTTTCATATTAACATACGAACTGTCATGTTTGGGTGATTGATTGAGTATTGATCATTGATTGGAAATTCAACCTGTGTTTGGTTTTAACCAGTGGGCAGTATTGGTTAAGTAATCGGCAGTAAATGGCCTAAAAGTAAATTGTTTTATTTATATCAATTTACCATTAAGTGAATTGATAGAACTGAAATTATAAAATTTATTTATAACTAAAGATAGATTTGAAATATATATTTTAAATAAAAGTTTATAAAAAAGGGGAATTTAGATGAAAAGGGTTTCGACTAAACCAGAATTGATTTAAACAAGGTTTATAAAAGCGATGAGGCGTTATATCGTTAATTTTAAATTAACGTTAATTAATAATGTGATCGTGTAAAGTAGGGAATTGAAATATGAATTTCAAAGCGGGAAATGGTCAAAAGGATTTGAAAAGGAATTGGTGAAACTAAATTTGGTAAAGGAATGGGATTTTGTAAGCAAATCAGAATGATGAAATGGAATTGTTTAAAAAGGGTAAAGGTGAAAAAGCGGTGTTTTATAAGGAATTATTTAAATATGGAATTAAGGAATAATGGCTATACCTGAGAAAGAGAATTTCAAAAAGGTATGAAGGTTATATGAAACTGTATTTTGATTCAAATAGTTAAATGGAATTTATGTTTATATTAGAATAAAATATGGGTTTGGCTTACGAATCGTATTTATCTTAGGATATGAACATTGTTGATCAAGGTCTAAGAGGTAATTAAAATACTCCAACTTGAACGACATCAGTATTATCTAAGTCTGATAATAGTTGTAATGGCAGAGTGGTTAGGAATAATTTATTATTTCCATTAAAGAAATGAAAATGCATCATTTGGTGAAAATTTGGAGAAAATAATAATTATAAGGATGATTCCAAAGAAAAGGAAAATAAAAAGGGGTGGCGTGAAAATATAATGATATGTTTGAGTTAGAAAGGAAATGAAAAGGGAAGTTTTGTTCTACCAGAATAAGCATTGGGTTTTGTTTTCAAGTATTGAAATTAAGGATATTTCTCAACGATTGTTTTACGAGAAATAACTTGATTGATTTTCCAATATTAGATAATTATGTGGTAAGAGTTTTGAAAGTGAAAAATAGAAAACTGGATATATAAAAGGTGAATTTGTTTAAAGTGTAATCTATGTTAAATAAGAAGCGATAAGCTATATTTATGATATCGAAATATTTAAGAATTTGAATTTACATTTGTATTAATTAAAAGGCCAAGTGATGCTGAATACTGAACCAGTGAACTCACTGGATTGTCATGATTGAAACACTGTTTATTTTGATAGCTAAATCATCGACTATCAAATCTGTCCAATACGAATGTTGATACAAAAAGACCGGGATCGAATTTATATTCGAAAACCATTCCGACCAACAAATACTTGAAGAGATCAGAAGATGATCGAGGTGGAGCATTAAAGACCGTAGATCTTCATAAAACGGAAGAACTGGTAATAATCTTTGGTTAGCTCCCAGAGATAAGCTGTGGTTCTGTCGTGGTTGGAATCCACGGGTTGTAAGGACTTATCGCTACTGATCCATGGGGTGATTCCTATATGGGATGCAGTAGGAGAGTACCTTCGGTTCATCCTATTCCTGGGTGACTTGTATGGACGAATGTCTGACGGAGTATTTTCTAAAAACCACGTACGTTGATTTTTACAAATATACCAAGTTGGTGGCGAAGAATGGCCCTTCATTAAAAACCCAAAGTATGTTTGTGGACGTCAATTAGTGATTTGACGGATCTGACAATGTGGCATTCAAAGTGAATGGTGACCAGATGTTCAAAAGATTTTAACCTCAAGCCTCACAACCAGGAAATGACAAAAATCGGGTAGGCAGCATGGCTATGTGAGTCGCTCCCATTAGGGTGTATAATCACCTATCTAGATAAAATCCTTTTGCTTCTTTAATCTATTTCGATGCTGTCCCTTTTCAAGAAACGGTGGTTTGAGCCCAACCGTTGGTGATATACATTCGATACACTCAAGCGAAAAGAGTGGTCGGTCATGTGTGGGCCGGGTTGCAAGACATTCTTGTTGAACCCAGTGTATTCGCCTCTAGAATACACTATCCGCAGGTGGTCCCATACCTTATCAAAGTCGGAATCCAATCTCCAATAAGTGCCCGCGGCTTTGATTGTATACTATATATGCGGAGCGTGATATGCAAGCGTTCCGCAAGATTCTATTTACTTGTATTTAGACATTATTATAATATTAGAAAAGATATTGGTTTCAAAACTTTTTGGGTTATCGTAAGGTAAAAACCGTCCGTGTTTATGTGTGGATTTGGTCTTACAATTATCCTTTTCTTTTGAAAAGATTTTGAACTTTAAAATCATGTTGGATGATTTACCCTTAATACTGTGCGAGTTTTACTCACTCTGGTTCAATAGACTGACCCATTATTTTGTAAATGCTCGGGTTAACCCAAGGTGTACAGGTTTAGGTTATCGAATGCTGTGAAGTCCAGAGACAAGTTCGAGATGTTCATACATATGACATTATATAGCTACTATTCAGTTGGGTGTTGTATATGGGAACAAGTTATTATAACTATCCCATTGTGTGATGTACTCTGATATTGTAAGTATTTTGAAAGCTCTCAATAAAGTTTTGTTTCTGTATTATATTTTGTTCCGCTGCGATGTGAGACTCTGTGTTGTGTTGTTTCTTCTTCATCTTCTATTCTAATATTTCTTTCTTTCTTATCTCACCCTCTAAATTATTTCTAATAACGTCCAGTGTTTTTCGGTGTTTGGAAGGTCGGCATAAGGTATTTATGTCGATTTTCAGGGCCGAAAATTTCGGGGTCGTTAAAGTATTGACATTTTTGCACAAATGCTTCAGCGTTCTAAATTTATTAAGAGGGGACTTAGCTGAATTTTAATTCCTTTACTTTTTTCTAAAGGAATGAATTAAAACTTATCAAAGTTTGAAAAAATTCTAATTGTTTTCTCTCTAAAAATTTTCCTGAAGGACAAACTTTTAGTTTTTAGTTTGAAGGACAAACCTTATAAAAAATTGGATTAAGGAAAATGCTAAATACGACTAGCATTATATTTAATTTTACATTATATGAAACGCTAATTATATGTTGTAAGTTCTTCAATCTAAAATAACTTGGTATCTTTCAGTCTATTTTTTTTTTCAAAGTTTGCTGTTATGCCTATTTTCCATTTTATACCGCGAATGTTTGTGTGTTAATCATTATTCAATTGAGGAATTTTCCACTACTCTTTGCAACGTTATTGCGTAAGATTGATGTTATGCAATTATCAATTACACCGATGTGGAAACATATTTAGGAAAAATTGTTAGTCAACCATACAACGTGACGTGTAGATGAATTGCGAAAATCGTGACACTAATACATTGGTAGTCATGGTTTGTTTATGATATTTTGAGAAGCCACCTAGATTATGATAAAATCATCAAATGGTAAGAGTTCATTTTGAAGGGCTATAGAATATGCAATGGAAGAGTTCATGCATCATACCGACGGCCAGTAGCATATGCATTCGGGTTTGGATATCACGTCTCTCCCTCTATCTTTTCCCCCTTTTTTCACTTCTTTTTTGTAAAAAGAATGTCTAGGTTTATGTGTATAATCTAGAGAATTGTTGTTGAGAAGTCCCACATCGGGGAATTTATCAAATAAATTCTATATAAATATTAAGAGTCCACCCTTCACATTGCACATTAGTTTTGTGATAATTTGCGGTTCTCCAACATTGTATCAGAGCGGATTTAATTCTTGTGCACATAACTGCCACACTTGTCCACATCACACATTAAGATCCACGGTTAGGCTCTGGATATGTTACCTGTGCGGGGCGTGTTGAGACATGTCCCACGTCGGGGAATTTGTAAAATAAATTCCATATAAATATTAAGAGTCCACCCTCCACATTGCCAATTGGTTCTGTGATAATTGGGGTTCTTTAACAATTGTTATAGGGACTCTAATTTTAATTGAGGTTGAGATAATTTTAAGGATACTGCTCCTTAATTTTTATTTGTAAAAGGGGAGTTTGGGTTTTAAAAAAATAAAACAAATAGACTAAACTTCCAGTGGTTATTCATCATGGTCATCAACAATCCCATCATCTTCCACACTCAACTACTGATGACCTAATATTTTTTTCTACTATATATTGTTGTGTAAGCACATCATTTTGAATTTGGTCATTAATCTGCAATGAAATAGTGGTAATAATAATAAATATCCACTCCAAGCAAATAATATGATTTCGTAGGCGA
The DNA here is from genome assembly GCA_030737875.1 of Allium sativum. Taxonomy (NCBI): domain Eukaryota; kingdom Viridiplantae; phylum Streptophyta; class Magnoliopsida; order Asparagales; family Amaryllidaceae; genus Allium; species Allium sativum. The sequence goes on along the minus strand of CM060910.1, from coordinate 191,918,483 downwards.
TACAAACCATATAATACAAAACTCCCATACAAAACCGTTTTTCAAACTAAAAAATGACAACCCACGGTCGTTTAACATTGGCAGTACACACTTCATTATCAATCGTAGATTGTCGTTTCTCCTTACCTAACTTACCTTGCATTGAGGTTTAACAGTGATAATACACACTTCATTAATCGACTACAAAACATGATGTTCATCTACAAATTAAAATTATGATCAATGATGTTTTGTTGCCAAACGAATACAATTTCCTGATCATTACTAGCACACGAATATGTCCTTATCTCAATTATGGATTTCAAATACACATATTCGATCAAATTTTTCATTTATTTATCTAATTTAAATTAAACCGTCCAATTCCAACACAATAATATGTCTACTTACCTGATTTGATGCACCCTGATCACCCATACAATTTTCTTGTGTTTCCATTTCGATAACTACTTCCATTTTTTATTTTATACCCAACATTAAATTGTACTCATTAATTAAAGTTCAGGTTTTAAAATTTGCATTAAGGAGGGTTATAGGATTAATATTGAGATATTTATTTATATGTTTAAGATGAGGCTAAGTTAGTTTTCCTCTCTCATAACAATTGTACAATAAATTAAAAATGTAACTCCCTTAATTAAAAGTGAAGTCATTTTAACAATCCCCTAAATCTAAGTTTTTTCAAAAACCTAGATTCGAGTATCAAAATATTAGAAGCCCAAAAACCTTTTTTTGGGTATATATAGCATGCTTCGACTATTTAGAAGACCCGAAACAAAGATCTGGGTATTAAAATATTAAAAATCCAAAAATCTATTTCAGGATATATGAAGCCTTCTTCAACTATTTATAGGACCCAAAACCTAGATTTGGATAATAAAATATTAGAAGTCTAAAAACCTTTTTCTGGATATATGAAGTCTCCTTCAGCTATTTAAAAGACTTTAAAGCTAGATTCAGGTATTAAAGTATTATAAGTCCAATTGTTTTTGGATATATGAAGTCTCTTTAGGATAATAGAAATCCCAGAGCCCATGGGAAACTGATATCCTGAAATCTTCTTTCGGGTAATAAGGATACAAAAGCACTTTCAGTTTTGACTGACTCTTTCTCATTTTAGGCTTTTCCTAAAGCAAAGGCTTAGCGTGCTTTTATTGCTCCTTTTGAGCTTTTGTTCCCTACTACGGGATGAGACATAAGCAGAGGCAGAGCGTTCTCAACTTTTAAAGCAGGGTTAGGGAGTTCCATTGCGAAGCAGAGGTAGGGCTTATTCTAAAAATAAAAGAGGTAGGGCGAGCTTCATTTAGAACCGGTCACATCCCTCAGTATTTCCTGTCTCTCCTCCAATGTGTACCTTGATGCATCAAGGACTTGTGGTGCCAGGCGCATTCCCTGGGCTTACCCTCCTCCCCCAGGAAGTGCCTAGCCTATAGCCAGGGGTTAGGACCATACACATTTTCTTTGTATTTACCCTTCTTCCCTCTTTGAGGAAGGGCCTTAGTATACCAGTGAATCTTATGGGTGCTGGGCACAACCTATGGGCTTACCCCTCCTCCCTTCCGGGAAGCTTCTTAATGCATCAAGGAATTTTGAAGGTTATCAATTTATGAAATGGTATCCCCCCCCTCCCCGACCAAGTAAAATTCATTACTTTGGTTTTTCATTCGAAAGTCGTTTATTCATCATTTCCCAATTTGGCCCTAATAGCCCATCTACCGGATTTTTAGTATCGGTTATTACCTTCGGAGAACTAGGCTGTCTTCCTTAAATGATTTTTACCTTACTCTTATGTTATAACATCAGATCGTTCTTTTTTGATACTCGATGTTTGAATTGCGGCTTCATCCCTGGGGCTTGGAATTAAGTCTAAATATTCCTTCTTTATCTCTTGATTTTTATCGAAGGCATATGACACCCTTTGATGTGGTGGAATTTATATTTCGATCAGAAGCATAACTTAGCACCCAAAGGTTAGTGAATATGGTGTATGGTCAATTGCCATTTTAGTAGATGTGTCTAGCAAGCCTAAAGCACAAGAGGTAATTCTTCTACCCAATATCATTTTGCTTTATTCAACCGTTTCTTTAGCTTGGCTTTGATGGTCTTATCAGCAGCTTCTATGGCATCAATTTCCTTCAAATGTGCCTTATAAGAGAGACTCTTTACGATACCATTATTAAAGTAGAACCGCGAGAACTACTCGCTTTCAAATTGTGTTATGTTGTCAGATATAATATTAAGAAGAGCTCTGAATCGAGAGACTATGTTCTTGACAAAAACTCTTAGAACTTTTCCAGAAGAGATTTTTGGAAGTGGCTGCGCTTATACCAATTTGGTAAAATAGTTGAAGGCTACCACAACATACTTGCACCTCCTTCTAGAATTGGTAATGGGCAGATAAGATCAGTTCTCCACACATCGAACGATCATGGCTCATTATGGGAGTTAGGTTTATTGAGGGTATGCGAGGAATTGTTGAGTATCTTTAGCACTTATCGCATCTTTTAACTAAGTCGATGGCCTGCTTGGTCATTGGTGGCTAAAAGAATCCTTTTCGTACCATCCTCTAATCCAATTTTGTTCCATTGGAGTGTTCCCACGGAACCCTTCGCGCGTCTCTTTTAGCAACCTTAATCCATCCTCGGGGTTTATGCATTTTAATTATTGGATTTCAAAGCCTTTCTTGTACAATTTCCTCCCAAGGTGGCCTCTTCCTTATTTTTTCTGGTCTCATTTTTATCCGTAGGCAGTACGTCTTATTTAGATATTGAAGGACTGATGTCAACCCATAACTTTCGACATTATTCCTATAAGATCTTTCTGTTTTGGTCGGAATTTCAAGCCTTATATTTTTTAGTTTTCGTTTGGGCCTTTTCCTGTGACCTAGTTAATACCGAAGATTCTTTCCCCTTTTCAACCTCATTTTCCTCGATGCTTGGCGTCGCTTGATATCCAACAATGATTATCCGACTTTCCGAAGCTCCTCTTGAGCTAGCTAATTTGGATATAGAATCAGCTTGGGATTTTCCTCTTTTAGGATTTGATGTATTTAGAAGTTCTCGAAGACTACTAACATTTCTAATATTTTTTTAACATGCCGAGCTAGTTTCGAATCCTTTGCTTGATATGCTTGCTTAAGCCGATTTACCATTATTTAAGAGTCTTTGAAAATCTGGATTTGTGGAATTTTAAGTTTCTTAGCAATGGTTAACCCAACAACCATAGATTCATATTCTGCCACATTGTTTGTGGTAGGGAAACCAAGTTTCATAGAATAATGTAGACGATGCTCATCTGGTGTTATGATGACATAACCCGCTCAAGTCCCTTGCTCATTGGATGCTCCGTTAATAACAATTGCCATTTCGGCTTTAAATCTTTTTTTCATTTTGAATCGTTGGTCGATAAATCTAGTGCATTCATTTAAAAAATCCGCTAGGGCTTGCCCCTTAACAGCTGTCTGTGGTTTATATTTAATATCTTACTGGCTTAGTTCAATTCTCCACTTCACATGTATTTCGGAGGTTTCTGGCTTGCTAAAAAACTTGCTTAAGTGGTATGTTAGTTAAAACCTTAATGGTATGAACCTAGAAATAGGACATACCTTTCCAGCGGTTAGGATCTGCCCATAGGACAATTTTCTATAATAGGATAGCTGGTTTTGACATCCCTTAGCCTTCGGCTTACGTAATAAATAGGGACGTGGGTTCCAATTCTTCTCGTATTAAGGCTGAGCTGATGGCATGTTTCGAAACTGCCATATAGATATATAAGGTTTCTCCATCCTTTGGGCTCGACATTACATGGGGTTTCACCAAATGTTCTTTTAACTCTTGGAATGCCCTTCGACATTCTTCTCTCCATTCAAATATTTTCTTCTTTTTGATTACATTGAAGAATAACATGCATTTATCAATTTCTTTTGAGATAATTCTACTTAGAGCATCCACTTTTCCATTAAGGCTCATTACATCCTTGCTTATTTTAGGTTCATCCATTTCCTTATTTCCTTGACTTGCGCTGGAATGGCCTATATTCCTCATTCTCTAATGATATAACCAAGGAGTTTCCCTGAGTGGGCCCCAAATTGGAATTTGTGATGATTCCGTTTCATTTTATACTTTCTCATCACCTCAGACATTTCTTTATAACTCTTAAGATGGCTTTGCACTTCTAAAGATTTGACCAACATGTCATCCATGTAGACCTCCATGTTTCTTCTTATTTGACTGTAAAACATTTTGTTGATTAGCCTTTGGTATGTTGCTCCAACTTTTTTCAATACGAAAAGTATAGCCTTATAGCAATACGTTCCATAGTTTATGTTAAAGCTTATATGTTCTTCGTTTGGATTGAACATTGGTATTTGGTTATATCATGAGTAAGATCCATGAGGGATAACAGCTTATGCCCGCTTATGGCGTCCATGATTGATCAATCCTCGGTAGAGGGTAAAAATCCTTTGGTCTAGCTTTATTTAAATCTGTGTAATCAATACACGTTCTCCACCTCCCATGGATTTCTTTACTAAGACAGGGTTTGCTAACCATTTAGAGTAAAAGACTTCCTGGATTAATCTATTCTCAAGAAATTTCTTTACTTCCTCTTTTAAGGCTTTGGACTAAACCTTGTCGAATTTCCTTTTCTTTTGTAGTACCAGTGTAACACTTGGGTCAATGTTAAGCAAGTGACATATGAATGAAGGGTTAATTCCTATCATATCAGAACGTGGCCATGCAAAGGTATCCTGTCTATTCTTGAGGAAGCGAGCTAACTCATTCTTTATTTTTGATTCCAAGGTTTTACCCACTTTAACAGTTTTCTATGGACCAGTAGGATCTATGCCTATTTCCTTCAATTTTTCGGAGGGTTCAATCCTTTCGACCTCTCTCCAACAGTCCAAATTAGTTATGATTTTTTCATCTATACCATTATTAACTTCTTGCTTCTTTCTTTTCCTAGCAAATTGCAACTTTATGTATAACTGGACATCTAAGTGAATTCCTAGCAACATGACTAATAAAATATCACGGGTGAACAAGATAAACCTGAAATCACTACACGCACCAAGGAAATTTAGTGAAAGCTTTACTACATTAAAGAGAAGCAAAGTAATTGCCTGGCATCACCACTTAAAGTTCGTGCCGGAGGATATTCGATAATTCTTTTAATTATCTGATAAGATTAAAAGGAATTGTACAACTTGCAATTTTATCAAATGATAAAATTTAAGTATATGGAAATCGATTATACTTAGATATAGGTAGTTTAGGTAAAATAGTCAGTCATTGCAATGACTTTATGATAGGACAATCTGTAAATGAGTAACTAAAAAATTAAGCTAACATCTAAGCATGAAGCAATCAGAAATTTCCTAAAGGGTATTTGACAATTAATTTTATTTTTCTCGTATAATAAATGAATTATGACGCTGCACACATGACTCAAATTTGCAATACCAATGATTTTAGCAATCAATTTTTTATGTTGCTTTAACAAACTATTTCCAATAGTGACAAAAGGCCCCTTCCATTAGTAGAAAAGTAAATAGTAACCTATTAACTTATATAAAATAAAAACCTTTTAAATTACGGCTAGATTGGAGCTGTTATGGGTATAATTTAATTAGAAGAGGACACTTTATCAAAAGTGAAAATTAGGCACACATCCCTAAAAGCAAACTTAATTAGGCTCACATCCGGTCATAAACTTATTATAAATTAGGTCCCTATTTTTTAAAAGTAGATCAAATAATAAATTAAAAAAATAAAAAAAATTACGTAAACTAATATTAAAATAAATTATGCGTTCGTCAAAAAAATCAGTCCAAAAAACATGGTAAAAATAAGAAAACAGCGAAAAAGTGCAGTTAAATGCATAATATTATGCAAATATATGAATTTTCTTGCATACATATGTGCATGTACTCAAGGTTTTGCATTTGCGTTGTTTTACTTGCATATTTCAATGCAGTTATTGCATAATTCTAGCATAAAAATGTGCAATAATTTGTACCAATGCAACTCAGTTTATTTTTATTTACATTCAAGCGTGCAAATAAAACAGAAAACATGCACACATGTGTGCAACATATCTGTAGGAAATATGTTAGTTGAATTTCCTTTATGCAATAGTTGCATACAAATGTGCAACTTTTCGCAATAGTTGCATACATGTATGCAACTTTTTTTTTAATTGGCGCGAACTTCTGGGATTATTTCTAGATTTTAGAAATTTTTTTTACTCATTGCCGCATTTTTTCTGGCACATATTGAAGGAGGCGTAACCAAAAAAGCCAGAGGCGGAACCTGAAAAGCAAGAAGCGGATCCAACAAAACAGGAGGCGGCAATTCAAAAATGGGGGGCATAAATGTATTTAAAACATGGAGGGACGTGGTGTTTATTTCAAACTTTATTAGGGACCTGTAAAAAACGCACCTGAAAGTGAAAATACCAGAATGCCCTAAAATGCATAACCAGAGATCAGCAAAAATCAAATTAATTTTGACATAAATGCTAAAATTAGAATTAAATTTTGTCATTAGATGCATTGATGATTAACTAGTACATATTCATTTACATGATTATGTGCAAAACTACATGTGTCAAACTAAAAATGATAGGTTTAGAACAGAGACACAAATTATATCATGTGTGGTTTTGCAAGTTTACAAATAAATAAAAGCATAGAACTTACCTAAAAAGTAATTAGCATGTTTATTGCATTTTGGATAAATAACCTAACTCTAAGAAGCATCAATTTTATGAGGAACTAACTAGGCTTAATTCAACAATCAATACAAGAAATAATACGAGAAGCAATTTAAAAATAATATAAGAAGGAATTTAATTTACCATACTTGAGATCTAAGTATGAATAAAAGAACATCAATATCCAGTCAGAACTGAAACATCTGAATCATTGTAAATGAAGTCTCCTTAACTAAATTTCTTATGAAAATAAAATTAGCATGTGAAAACTATAAGTGACTATGAGTTGGGCCCTAACTCATATTAACTGATAAAAGTACCCAATGAGGAATTAGGGCATGATAAATTTAAAACACGGAATTAGGGAATGGTGACAAAAATGGACCTCTAGAGAAGGCCACCTGTATTCATCTTCAGAAAGAGATGGTCTGCTTTCTTAACGGAAGACAAAATGCATCTACTAAGCATCAGCATATTAACTTGGACTCGTACAGATCAAACTAGTCAGATATCAAATGGATTGAACTAGCACACATTATCACCAATTCTCGTTTGTGAACATAAAGCTATGAAATTGGGTTTTCAGTCTGATTGACAAATGTAATAAATTTTAGCATTTCGTTGAAGTATGTTGATATTAAGTGATAATTTTGGTTAGGTTTTGCTGTTAGTAATGATGTCAGGAAATAATTTTGGTTAGGTTTTCCTGCTGGTAGTGAATGAATTAATTGGAATTCCGTACTGAATTAGGGTTTAAGACATGGCCTACACAAAAATCGAAAAATACACTAGAGGCACATGCTTTCGTCTTTGTTGGTGATGAATAACAACCAAATCCATTTTATCCCTTACTTGGAGGCGGTACGTTTGATTTGCCTTTAATCTGGTGCCCCAAATACTAACAATTTTAGTAGTGATATCTTTGAAAAGTTGATCATGCTGCCTATGCCAGGATTTGCCCTTTGGTTGCTACGTGTTGTCGTCTTTGATGCAAAGAGAAATCTCTATGTCTTTACCCTTCTCTCTACGATACACATCCTTTTATTTTTTTTCCTATAACCTTCCCATATAACAACCCGATCTCCTCGAATTGTTCTGACCCTCCCATTTGTTGGAAACTTCAGCAACAAAAACGACAGGGTGATACATGCCTGAAAATCAGTAAGGGGTAGTCATCCCAAAAATGGTAAGGAAAGAATATGTCCACCATAACGAATGGAAAGATCCACAATATCCAATAGTGTAACAATTCGGAATATCTGAACCAATTTTAAATTTTATTTTTAATGGATTTAAAGATTTGGAATAAATTATTTTAAATAATAACGACTAAAAATTCATTTAAATTGAAATTAGAACGTATAAATTTAAATTTAAATTAAAACGAACTCGAAATGGCGCGGCAGTTTGAAAATTCGATTTTAAATTTCAATTAAATGTATATGATTCACAATAAATCCGATTTTAGTGAAATAAGAAATGTTGGAATATGTTGAACTGTAACTTTCTAACAAATGTGAAAAACTGAGATTTCATAATATAAATTAGAAGTTATGCCCAGTTTAAAATTTAGAATAGTCGTTATGGAATTTATATATATTTTAATATAATATAAAGCTCTTAAAAATAGCCATTTTGCAAACGACCTCCGTTTTCGACAAAACCACTTTTGTTAGATCCGGAATGTCAAATTATTATCAGGTTTCAAATTTCACAATTTTTGAATTTAATATGTTAGCGTAGTAAATTTAAACGTGTTTGCAAATTCAGTTTAAATTTAATCGACAAATCAGAAGGCCATTTTTCAAACGGCCTCCAAATTCGACGAAACTAATTTTGTTAGGACCATATCATCAAAATATAGCTAGATTTCAAAATTTATAATTTTTGAAGTCAGTTTGTGGCTGCGGTAAATTAAAATGTACGATGAAATTCAATATTGAAAGTTATACCAATTTATATATTTAAATTTTGATAAAAACCGATCTAAACAGCCGAATTGGCTTATGAAACATATCGCATTGTGTTCGGAATAGGGGTAACTAGCTAGGAATGATAGTTATTGGGTTTGATTTGGAGTTCGAATGAAAAATTCACTTTTAGAACTAAATAATAAAATAAGCTGTGTATAAATAACCATTCATTCTGTGGTCAACCCTGTTTACTTGCGCCTCCAACAGAAAGGAATGGCGGAAATCACTCCAAATTTCAAACCTCAAAATCTTTCAATCCAAATCGAATTAACTCCCAATTATAAAACGAAAATCGTTGTATTTTCTGAGCTCTTGAAATCCATACCCATTTGGTGAATTATCGTTGTGTATTTTGTTCGATTTTACCCCTCAAATCGCCGACGTTTATGCGTTTTCCGAGGCATTGGCGAGTGCGAGCTGGCCGAGGTCGAGGCTGGCGGTGGAGGAATGAAACACCACACCTCCGTTAGGGTCACTCTCAAAGGGAATGCCCTAATTTTGGTGGAGGTTTATAAGTATAAGTCACAGATACACAAGACAGATATAAATACACATATTTTTGAACAGCGAAAAACAACAGCACTTTTATTCCATCAAAATACGTGTTTACACAAACCATGCCATAATTGTCTTGCAATACTTCCAAAAACCATTACATTCTCATAACTGTCTTGATTTCGTAACTTAAGAAAGCATAAAAACAAAAGTAAACTACATAAGTCCTCATAGTTGAAATCCAAAGCCATAGTCCAAAACGAAAGAGATCCAAGCAATACATTCTTTCTCTTCAAGCTGGATGTGAAAACTGGTCAAGCTGCGGTATTCCCTCCCTGTGGACCTGTGGGGGAAACGAAAGAAAAGAAGACGAAAGAAAAGTAGAGTCAGACATAAAGCCTGAGTAAGTCTAGGACTATTCAGTCTATGAATAAAGAATTGGGCATGATAATTATAAACTGGAAATGGGAAAGCACCATAAACTAAGTTAAGTTATCTAGAGTCGAATATACTATCGTACCCCATATTAATCTCTGCATCCATATAAACTAGTTCCCAACAGGCACCCCATAATCAGGGTGAAGTGATCCATTTCTAATGATCGGCTCCTACTCGCATAGTTACATGTGTCTTACGGCCCCCGATGTTGTAGTTACCTATGCTGGTCCCACCATGGGGTGTATCAAGTCCCGTGGTGGCGGCCCGACACAATTCTAGAATGCACACGTATACTACTGGTGCCCAGTGCCTTATTTTTCTGCGCCGGAGTGTGTGCACGCCCGCACCCCGTTAGAACCTACACTGCTGCACCACCACCGTCGATTTGACCTCTTACAGTCAGCCCAGTAATCGTGCCCCGCCCTGCCTAGTTCAGGGTATCCTGATACACCTTGTAGGGTTACTACTGAAAAGGGTCCCCCGCTACTAGGTTTTCTATTTCTAGCCAACATGCTAAGTTGGTTAAGTGTTTTGTAAACCTAACCCCCACCCAGTCTGTATAGTTTAGCATGTTCAATTTTTGATTAAGTATAAATTCAATTTACTTAATCCTACAATTCTGACTCAGCCTTAATTGTCTTATTAAAGCCTCGACCACTCACATTAGACAGGTATTATTGTGGTTGCCTGTTGCCGGTTGGTCCGGGAAGTCTTATGCCACAACTCAGTCTAACCTCGGGTCTTTATTGGGCTCCGTGTTTAACCACCCACATTGGATAGGTATTGTTGTGACTACTGGACAGCCGGGCGGTTCCGGGCAGGTTTACATCACAACTCAATCCAACCTCGGGTTAAACACATCGTATTTTCTAAATTTACATATTTTGTCTCTTTTTATATGTAAATATTTGCGGCCCATTATTCAAATTCATCTTTATTAGGTAAAATTAATTTATATCACTTAATTGTTTTCAAGGTCGTTGGCATGCGTCAAACATGCCAACACATATGTTTATATTTTAACCCAAACGTCATTACCCCCCTTTTATACGTTCGCTACAATATAACATATGTTGGGTTTAACATTTAAACCCAACTTAGCCACATGAAAAAGGAGAGGCTTAGAACATGGTGTTTATATATTCTAAGTAACATCAAAAGGGGAGTGTGAACGCATGAACTTGCAACATAACGATCTAATTAACATGAATTAGGCACTTGTGAACTTGCATTGTAATAGCATATAATCATGGCATAAACATACCTAAACATTAATCATTCTATTCATATAATCATGGCATAAACATACCTAAACATGAATCATGGTTTTTTTTTCTATTCATGTAAACTTGCAATTGGAATGTAAACCTAACTTAATTATGTGTCTCGTATATTATCATATGATTTTGATAACAACATAGGCTTAAAACATGTTTTCAATTAGGCATAACACCAAACATAGTTTAGTCATGTTCATAGAGTCAACACAAGTTTACAAAGATGCTTACTTTTGTCTCTAATACAAAAGTATGGTTTTACACTTGAATCATGATGCCAATTCCAACATAAATTCATATGAGTCATAATACCCAAATGGATCCAACTACACTAAAAGTGATTATAAAAAAATATACATCATGTTGGCATTATAGTGAACCATATACTTGCATGAATCTCAAATAAACTACCACAAACATATAGTCGTTAACTTTCAACATGAATCACATACTTGCAAATATCCAATAGGTCTAACATCGTTATACCACAACATCCCAAATCGATTCGTAATTAGAATCATAGCAACGTACAATTATGAATTATTATCACCACAAATTAAGTACAATTCCATTTCTCATTTTACACAAATCAAAACACAATTATTCATTCACATCGGAATAGCACTCTACTTACAACGTATGACGAATCTTCAATTCAGGAATCTGAATTCTGAATTTGGAGATGCTATCCTTTGTTGTAGGCGTTGTTTTGATTTAGTTGTCGTTGCTTTAAGCTTTCGAATTGCCTCCTAATCGTCTCTCAATTTTGACGGCTACTTCTAGTCTTTCCTCAGCAGCATGACGGTCTCATTCTAATTTTTATTTGTATGAATTAGGTGGAGTCTTAGGTCCTTTTTATAGAGTTTGTGAATTGATTAGAACCGTCGATGGAGCTTGGATTAATATTAGTCGTTCGTTTGAAGGAGAGACCAATCAGGAGCTGACACCTAGCCCTAGTGACAAGGCAAGGCTCAGAAATTCGGCCAAGCACAGACCAGGCTAGCCAGGGGGCTGGGTTCGACCTGGCTCAGGGGCCAGGTCGACTCCTCAGTCGACCCCCATGTCGACTTGGTAGCCGACCTGGGTGCCCCAGGTCGACTCTCCAGTCGACCCCCATGTCGACTTGGTAGTCGACCTGGGTGCCCCAGGTCGAATACCCAGTCGACCTGGGTGCCTTGGGCGGGAAAATTCCCACCCTGGCCAATCCGGAACGATTTTTGAAATTTGAATTGGTTTTCTGAGCTGTTTGAATTTTAAACTGAATCTTGAAACTTCCGGAGGCCATATCTTCTTCATACGGAGTCCGTTTTACGCAAACTCGGACTCTATCTCAAGCAGAATTCCGAGACGAACGCAATGGCGTATCCTGTTTCCCTTAATTCTTTGATTTGAAATTAATTATACTTTAATTTGTGAATTTCACTGTTATATAATACACGGGGTGTTACATTCTCCCCCACTTAAAAGGATTTCATCCCCGAAATCTTCAAGTTTAGGAAGAATGTATATCCTAACATCCAAACGTCCATCTACTCATCCATCAAACACGAGCATCCATTGTCCTTAAAAGACTTCTAATGCTTCATGATCATATGCGAAGTGTGTGTACATGTACTTATCTAATGCAAAATCAAGCGGCCTACTGATTCAGTTGACGTCCTTAGTGCAAATTATGTAAGTGTCATGAATCCATTATGTATGAAAATTTTCCTATTCATGATTCTACATGAGTGCACAATCATTCATATATAAATGCAACATCCATATGACAACACATTAAACTTCAACCATATACGAATATAAATACATATATGCATATGCAATATGAAGTGACTGAGCCGATCTAAAACCTAGATTGTGTGTATATGCAACCACGAGCAAACACTTGCAACCACTTGCAACCATCATCCATACATGTTTTCATCCAAAAGGTTTTTACCTAAAAGATAAGGTCGAGGAGATATACCTAAAAAGATAGATAAAAGCGCAACATAAGGAAAAAGAAAGATCAAAGATGTACCCTCGAAAAGAAAAGGGTATGCTGTGTGTATTCTAGCCTCAGTTTCCCAAGTCGCGTCTTCCTCGGCGTCGCTCCACCGAACTTTGACGAGCTTGACTTCGCGGTTGCGTAGTTTTTTCACTTCCGTTCCTAAGATGCGGATTGGAACTTTCCTCACGGTTGCTTCGCGTTCCACTTCAGCTTCTTCTAGGATATTTGGCTCTACCACTTCAGTAGATTCATGTAGACATTTCCGGAGGTGCAAAACATGAAAAACGTTGTGAACTCCGGCTAGTTTTTCAGGTAGCTCTAATCTATACGCCATTTTCCCAATTTTCTCGATAATAGGAAATGGCCCTACGAATCTTGGTGCGAACTGGGTGATCATAAAGATAAACTACACTTTCTATAGAAGTATTTATACCTCGCTGTTGCAGAGGTGGCGCTTCTAGCACATGAACCTGTGCCTCTGAGGTGGATCCAGCCCTCTGCCCCTGCCCTCGTTTCTTTGGGCAATCCTTAGCCATGTGGCCTGTCTCATCGTAAGAAAAGCACCCACCATTCATCTTGGCCTTCTTTTTCCGGCAATCTTTCACTAAGTGCCCCACTTTGTCACAGAAATTACACTTCCTCTTCTCTTTGTTGTCTTTCCCGCCCTTCTTAAAGTCTGTCTTCTTAGGCTGTAAACCCTCTTTCTTCCCTTGAGAGCTTTCTGCCTTTGTCTCCTTCTTGCCCTTATCCTCTTCGTTCAGCAATGCCATCTGCACCAACCTTTCATATGTAGCTCCCATGGGTATATGGGTCATGGCCAAACTGTGTAATGAATCATTCAATCCTTTGACAAAGCGGAGAGCCTTCTTGTGCGGAGTGTTGACTAGGTCCAGTCCGAACCTAGCCAGCTGATCGAACTGATTAACATACTCTTTGATTGTCATATTCCCTTGCTTAAGAAATAAGAATTTTTCCAACTGAAGACTCCTTTCAGCTTCTGAGAGAAATTTAGCCTCAAATCTTGCCCTAAAGTCCTCCCATGTTTCCACTGGTCTTTCTGCATTGGTGACTTCCCACCAGTAGGAAGCCTCGCCTTTAAGTAGCCATATTGCCAGTTGTACCTTCTGCCTATCATCTACCTCAAAGATGACGAATAGGTCCTCGGTTTCCTTCAGCCAATTCCTGGCTGTCACGAAGTACTCGGTCCCATGAAAGTCCTTTCCTCCCATAGCTTTAAAATCTTTACATATCTTAGCAAAAGTATTACCCCGTGGAGGAGGTGGAGGAAGAGGTGCTGCTGTAGCTGGATGATTTCCTGCAGCTGGGGGAGGAGGAACGGTAGGACCTGGCTGAGTGGCCCTTGCTTCTAAGTATCGTCTGAACCAACCAGGTATTGGTATACCCTCTGGCAAGTTAAGTTCTTCGGACATGCTGAAACATAAAGGATAGATTCAAAACGAAGGATAAAAGATAGTACCTATGGCTTTGGGGGACTATGCCTTTTTAAAATGAAATAACATTTTATTTTTAAAAAATGCTTCTTTAAGGTTTTCTTTTGAAAATAAATTTTTCAAAACTTTTTATCTTGTCTGGTAAACCTATGCTCTGATACCAAGTGAAACACCCCACCTCCGTTAGGGTCACTCTCAAAGGGAATGCCCTAATTTTGGTGGAGGTTTATAAGTATAAGTCACAGATACACAAGACAGATATAAATACACATATTTTTGAACAGCGGAAAACAACAACACTTTTATTCCATCAAAATACGTGTTTACACAAACCATGCCATAATTGTCTTGCAATACTTCCAAAAACCATTACATTTTCATAACTGTCTTAATTTCATAACTTAAGGAAGCATAAAAACGAAAGTAAACTGCATAAGTCCTCATAGTTGAAATCCAAAGCCATAGTCCAAAACGAAAGAGATCCAAGCAATACATTCTATCTCTTCAAGCTGGATGTAAAAACTGGTCAAGCTGCGGTATTCCCTCCCTATGGACCTGGGGGGGAAACTAAAGAAAAGAAGACGAAAGAAAAGTAGAGTCAGACATAAAGCCTGAGTAAGTCTAGGACTATTCAGTCTATGAATAAAGAATTGGGCATGATAAGTATAAACTGGAAATGGGAAAGCACCATAAACTAAGTTAAGTTGTCTAGAGTCGAATATACTATCGTACCCCATATTAATCTCTGCATCCATATAAACTAGTTCCCAACAGGCACCCCATAATCAGGGTGAAGTGATCCATTTCTAATGATCGGCTCCTACTCGCATAGTTACATGTGTCTTACGGCCCCCGATGTTGTAGTTACCTATGCTGGTCCCACCATGGGGTGTATCAAGTCCCGTGGTGGCGGCCCGACACAATTCTAGAATGCACAGGTATACTACTGGTGCCCAGTGCCTTATTTTTCTGCGCCGGAGTGTGTGCACGCCCGCACCCCGTTAGAACCTATACTGCTGCACCACCGCCGTCGATTTGACCTCTTACAGTCAGCCCAGTAATCGTGCCCCACCCTGCCTAGTTCAGGGTATCCTGATACACCTTGTAGGGTTACTGCTGAAAAGGGTCCCCCAATACTAGGTTTTCTATTTCTAGCCAACATGCTAAATTGGTTAAGTGTTCTGTAAACCTAACCCCCACTCAGTCTGTATAGTTTAGCATGTTCAATTTTTGATTAAGTATAAGTTCAATTTACTTAATCCTATCAATCCTGACTCAGCCTTAATTGTCTTATTAAAGCCTCGACCACTCACATTAGACAGGTATTGTTGTGGCTGCCTGTTGCCGGTTGGGTCCGGGCAGTCTTACGCCACAACTCAGTCTAACCTCGGGTCTTTATTGGGCTCAGTGTTTAACCACCCACATTTGATAGGTATTGTTGTGACTACTGGATAGTCGGGCGGTTCCGGGCAGGTTTACATCACAACTCAATCCAACCTCGGGTTAAACACATCGTATTTTCTAAATTTACATATTTTGTCTCTTTTCTTTTTATATGTAAATATTTGCGGCCCATTATTCAAATTCATCTTTATTGGGTAAAATTAATTTATACCACTTAATTGTTTTCAAGGACGTTGGCATGCGTCAAACATGCCAACACATACGTTTATATTTTAACCCAAACGTCATTACCCCCGTTTTATACGTTTGCTACAATATAACATATGTTGGGTTTAACATTTAAACCCAACTTAGCCACATGAAAAAGGGGAGGCTTAGAACATGGTGTTTATATATTCTAAATAACATCAAAAGGGGAGTGTGAACGCATAAACTTGCAACATAACAATCTAATTAACATGAATTAGGCACTTGTGAACTTGCATTGTAATAGCATATAATCATGGCATAAACATACCTAAACATGAATCATTCTATTCATATAATCATGGCATAAACATACCTAAACATGAATCATGGTTTTTTTTTCTATTCATGTAAACTTGCAATTGGAATGTAAACCTAACTTAATTATGTGTCTCATATATTATCATATGATTTTGATAACAACATAGGCCTAAAACATGTTTTCAATTAGGCATAACACCAAACATAGTTTAGTCATGTTCATAGAGTCAACACAAGTTTACAAAGATGCTTACTTTTGTCTCTACTACAAAAGTATGGTTTTACACTTGAATCATGATGCCAATTCCAACATAAATTCATATGAGTCATAATACCCAAACGGATCCAACTACACTAAAAGTGATTATAAAAAAAATATACATCATGTTGGCATAATAGTGAACCATATACTTGCATGAATCTCAAATAAACTACCACAAACATATAGTCGTTAACTTTCAACATGAATCACATACTTGCAAATATCCAATAGGTCTAACATCGTTATACCACAACATCCCAAATCGATTCGTAATTAGAATCATAGCAACGTACAATTATGAATTATTATCACCACAAATTAAGTACAATTCCATTTCTCATTTTACACAAATCAAAACACAATTATTCATTCACATCGGAATAGCACTCCACTTACAACGTATGACGAATCTTCAATTCAGGAATCTGAATTCTGAATTTGGAGATGCTATCCTTTGTTGTAGGCGTTGTTTTGATTTAGTTGCCGTTGCTTTAAGCTTTCGAATTGCCTCCTAATCGTCTCTCAATTTTGACGGCTACTTCTAGTCTTTCCTCAGCAGCATGACAGTCTCATTCTAATTTTTATTTGTATGAATTAGGTGGAGTCTTAGGTCCTTTTTATAGAGTTTGTGAATTGATTAGAACCGTCGATGGAGCTTGGATTAATATTAGCCTTTCTTTTGAAGGAGAGACCAATCAGGAGCTGACACCTAGCCCTAGTGACAAGGCAAGGCTCAGAAATTCGGCCAAGCACAGACCAGGCCAGCCAGGGGGGCTGGGTTCGACCTGGCTCAGGGGCCAGGTGGACTCCCCAGTCAACCCCCATGTCGACTTGGTAGTCGACCTGGGTGCCCCAATTCGACTACCCAGTCGACCTGGGTAGCCCAGGTCGACTACCCAGTCGAACTGGGTGCCTTGGGCGGGAAAATTCCCGCCATGGCCAATCCGGCCCGATTTTTGAAATTTGAATTGGTTTTCTGAGCTGTTTGAATTTTAAACTGAATCTTGAAACTTCTGGAGGCCATATCTTCTTCATACCGAGTCCGTTTTACGCAAACTCGGACTCTATCTCAAGCAGAATTCCGAGACGAACGCAATGGCGTATCCGTTTCCCTTAATTCTTTGATTTGAAATTAATTATACTTTAATTTGTGAATTTCACTGTTATAGAATACACGGGGTGTTACCAGGAAGGTGGCGGCGTCGTTGTGGTGTGCTCCGATCATCGCTAGGTCGACTGTGGCGGAGGCACGGTGAAGCCCTATAGGGCGAGCAAATAGGTTTCACGGTTGTAACGACCCGCATTCTACGCATCATAGGATCGTAGAATATTTATTTCTATCACATACGAAGTCGTATGGTCATGTAACTTTGGGAGACGACTATTGGGGTCATTTCCCATGTTCATGATTTTTCCCGATTTTTAAATTACCATTTTACCCCTAGTTGGCACTGTTTTGGCCATAACTTTTGACTGGAAAGGAATTTTGACCTGAAACCACTTCCATTGGCTCCGGATGATGGTTTCTCTTTCCGTAGAGTGGTCACATTAGCCAAACGGACTCACCGTTTGGGAGATATGGCTGAAACAATTTTCAGATGGTGAAAAACAGCTTAATTGGGCTTAACCGGGTGATAAGTAGCTAGGCCCAGAGGGGAATTTCGGGTTTAGAGGTATAGGAGGACTGATTAGGGTTAGGTTATCACTTTCATTTCAGTTTTGAGCCGCCACAAACCTCCTTGAGACCTTAGTAATGGCTTCCATCCTCTAAAACCACTCCAAAACACATTTTTAGTGAAGATTAAGCCTAAACTACATCAAAGCAAGGCCAAATAGCAACAAAGCAAGGTTGGAGCTGCTGATATACATAGGAATTCGACCCAAACAGAGAGTATTTCAGATTTGGTGTTTCATTTGTGGCCAAGGTGAGTGATTTGCATAGTTTTTGCACTAATTACGGTGATTAAGGGTAATTAGTGAAGATTAGCGAATTTATACGTAAATAAATTCTGGAAAAATTCTTAAAATTCTAAAATAATGTTTTAAGGCTCTGTTAGAAATTTGGGTTAATTTCGATGTGTTTTGCTAATCGTATGCTTAAACATGATTAAGAGGGATTATAGGAAAATGTGAGGTTTTGGCCACTTTTGATCCATTTTGATTCATTTAAATTGTTGTTTGTTACTTGTGGTTGCTGTTATATGTTGCTATGACTCTTTGGTATGCTTTGTGATTGATTCCAATAGTTAGATTGGTCGAAAACGCCGTCGAGAGGCGTATAAACAGTTGCTGGAAAGTTGCAGAAAACTGCAGGGTATCTAACCGGATCGGATCGGATAAGGGAGACCCGAACCGAACCGATGTAAGGACTCCGACCCGATCCGCTGAAAGATGGTGAGCACGAATCGATGGAGGCTATACTACCCGAGCCCCCTCCACGAGATGATGACCAAAGGAGGTCTTGAATCGTAGCACCACGCCACGATCCGACCCGCTTGCACGATCCGAATCCCTCGTGACCAGAAAGTGCGACCCGAACCAGTGATGGCGATGCGACTTGGAGACTCCGACCCGACTCGTGTAGTCACTTTCGAACCGAACCGAGCACCACGAGACGACCCGAACCGGAGTTATGCACTGGAGGGGGCCGCCACGACCTGAGGATCACGATCCGATGGAGATGGGGAACTTGAACCGACCCGACCTGGGGAAGCTCAACACGACCGGTCCGAACCAGAATGGTGCGTTCCGACCCGGACTGAAGAGCTGATGGCACGACCAGTGGACACGATCCGATCTGAAGCAAGAGGAGGAGACCCGAACCGATCCGGTGATGACTGAGAGCCCGAGATGCAAAGGTAGTCCAAAGGGAAGTTAGAGCTCAGGATCCAGATGGGAACCAACGAGTTCACTTTATGAGTTGGGCTTTGCTGCGGGACGCGTGCCAAGGAGTTATCGACGTCTATAGCTTTGGACCACTATGGTAGGAGGTACGAAGGCGGATTCAGGGCCATTATGGCATAGGTAGAACCAAGGGCTATGACCAATGAAGTGGGTCATTGAAATGTTTGGTCATGACTCCAAGTGTTCGGCTTGGTCACAGCAGGGTTTCTA
The DNA here is from genome assembly GCA_030737875.1 of Allium sativum. Classification (NCBI taxonomy): domain Eukaryota; kingdom Viridiplantae; phylum Streptophyta; class Magnoliopsida; order Asparagales; family Amaryllidaceae; genus Allium; species Allium sativum. Next base: position 191,898,861 of record CM060910.1, on the reverse strand, counting down.
CAAGTCGGGATTCGTCGTTACCTCAGTTTGTCTAGTGTTCCAAAGCGGTAGATGTCGTATGCTTTACGCACTGAGTGAGAGATGTGAGGATGGTTGATATGGATGATTTGTTTGCTATCATTATGACATGCACACCCCACCCCCGTATCCTTACACTATTTATTATGGCACCTTAGAGTATTGTACGGTATGTGGTACTAACTCTTTGGTTGCAGGTCCAGGTTCAGGTATGGTTTAGTATACCTGTTATTATTCTGTTTAGATGCTTATCGCTCATACCAGGCTTTATGTCTGACCCAGAGTTTTATGTCTCCTCTTATTACTCTGGGTGCTCACACGAGCAGACTAGAGACAGGTTAGCTGGTGATGCACGGGTAGATGATCCGGAGACGAGCAGGAGGCTTCCACGTACTACATACATAATATTCTCCCTGTGTTGTTGAAGATCACTGCTTGGGCATTGTTGGTGTATCTTCTACTTTAGCTTTCTTTTGTTTGGAGACGGTAAATTTGGAAAATTGTAATAAGCTGTATATGGATTTCCGCTGCTCTGATGATTGATGTTGGTTTTAGTTATCAGCTTATGCACTGTCTCGCCTGTTTTATGTCAAGTACGTTATTATTATATTTTATCCCATGCGCTGTGAGACATTCTACAGGTCCCTTGATTAGTTCATTCTCTTCTTTTCTTTCTTCTGACGACCATCCCGTGCTAGTCGGGCATGTGTACAGCGCACTTTCGGAGGAAATGCAGGCTGGTGCGGGGTGGGCCGTCACACTTGGTATCAGAGCTCTAGGTTGCGTAGTTAACCTAGGGAAGTTATCAGGGAGAGATAATATACGTATACAAGAGAGCGTATTTGTGATTACTTTGGTTTTTAAAAGCTATATATATATATATATACTATTAGTAGTATAAGGGTGAAGTCGTACTGCACTAGCACCACTATGGAGTCGTTAATCATTTCCTTTTTCAGATTGACGATGAGCCGATATGTTAGAGGTACCGGTAGGGGAGCCAATAATGGGAATGCTGCTGACATGAGGACGATGTTTACCGACCTCATGAGAGAGATGCTTAGGGATGTGCAGAGGGCAGCTCCCAATGGTGGAAATGGTGGTGGTCCAATAGTGCAGGCGCCAAGAGTCGACTTCGCCAAGCTGAATAAGGATTATACTAGTCTTGGTGGGAAGCCGTTTCACGGAATGGAGTCGGCCACGGACGTTCAAGATTGGTTGGATAGTTGCGAACGTATCTTCGAGGATTTGGGTATCGAGGATGCGATGAAAAGAAAGCTAGTGTCCCGTAAGCTGCAAGGGCGGGCAATGAATTGGTGGAATGCTATAAAGGCAGCTACTCCCGAAGATCAGATTACTTGGGAACAGTTTAAGGCTCGTTTTAGTGAGAAGTTCATTCCGGCTGCTCAGAAGTCAATGCTGTTTAAGAAATTCTTGGAGCTCAAGCAGAATGGCAGAGCTGTCTCGGAGTATATTGCTGAATTTGACACTTTGTCAAAATATGGATTATCTCTTATTGATACTGTCGAGAAAAAGAATGAGAAATTCATAACTGGTTTGGATCTGTACTTGGGGGAAAAACTTATTAACCACATCGATGAGACATTTGAATCGATTGTGGGGAAAGCGTTAAGATCAGAGAGTCTCTACCCTAAGTCGAAGACTGAGGTTGCATCCGCAGATGAGCCAAAGCCACAAGCTAGTGGTGGAGGCAAAGGTGGTTCCCAGAATAAGAGAAAGCAGAATCAGGCTAAGGATGGCCAGAAGAAAAAGAATAAGCAGGATGTGGAGTGCTTCAGCTGTGGTAAGAAGGGCCATTATGCTAGTAATTGTCGGGCCAAGCCAGCGGATAGGAAGTGCTTCAATTGTGGCCAATTGGGACATCACAAGGACAAGTGTCCACATCCCCCTAAGGAAAAGCAAATGGTGAAAGCCTACGCTCTTAATGCTATTCCTTCTTCGTCGAATGCCCCAACAGCGGCGGAGAAGGGAAAGAATGTCGTCATTCAAGGTATGCTTTCTGTTTATGATGTTCCTGTTAGAGTTTTGTTTGATACCGGAGCTTCCAGTTCTTTCATATCTAGTGACCTGGTTGATAGGTTGGGATTGGAGCCCGAGATTGTCGATAGACCTTTAGTAGTGACGAACCCGATTGGTGGTTCGACTAGCCTTAGCATGATTTGTCGTAATGTGGTCTTATCGAGTCATGGATGCATGTTTGTTTGTGATTGCTTTGTTTTGGGCTTTACTGGGTTTGGCATTATTTTGGTAGTAGATTGGCTCCAAAGATACGGGGTGGTGGTAGACTGTGAGGGCTTGTTGGTGACAGCTAGAGCGGATGATGGGCGGAGAATAGTGTTTGGTGGTCTACCCAGTAAGGGGGTATTGGCTAGTTTTCTAAACTCCCTCGACATTCCGCATAGTGAGTTGTCAGGTTTGCCCGTGGTTGGCCAGTATCCGGATGTTTTCGAAGAAGTGACCGGACTTCCACCACACCGAGAGATTGAGTTTCGCATTGATTTGGTAAAAGATGCCAGGCCTATAGTGATGCCACTTCGTCGTATGGCACCAAGAGAGCAGCGAGAGCTCGAGGTGCAAGTCAGCGATCTTTTGAAGAAGGGATTTATCAGAAGGAGTGTTTCTGAATGGGGAGCACCAGTTGTGTTTGCTACCAAGGCGGATGGTTCCCTTCGTTTGCGTGTAGACTACCGCGAGTTGAATAAAGTGACGAGGAAGAATAAGTATCCTCTACCGCGGATAGATGATTTGTTCGATCAGTTGAGTGGCGCGAGAGTATTTTCTCAGTTGGATCTCGCGACAGGTTTTCATCAGCTTAGAGTGGAAGCTGAAAGTATAGCTAAAATGGCATTTCGGACGTCGTCGGGATTTTATGAGTGGTTGGTCATGCCATTCGGGCTGACCAATGCCCCAGCATATTTTGTGGATCTTATGAATAGGGTATTCAGAGATCAGTTGAATAAGTCTGTCCTTGTGTTCGTTGATGATATTTTGGTCTATTCGAGGACAGAGGAAGAACACAAGGAACATTTAAGAGTAGCGATGGAGGTGTTAAGAAAACACCAATTGAAAGCAAAGTTTTCTAAGTGTCACTTCTGGAAGAGGGAAGTGAGGTTCTTGGGCCATGTTGTATCAGAGAGTGGTATTGCCGTGGACCCAGCAAAGGTGGCTACGGTACAAGATTGGCCTACGCCCAAGAATGCAACAGATGTAAGAAGTTTCTTGGGATTAGCTGGATATTATCGTAAGTTTATCCAAGGTTTCTCCAAGATAGCAGCACCATTGACCCAGTTGACCAAGAAGAATCAAGCTTTTGTTTGGGATGAAAGGTGCGAGAATGCATTTAAAAGTCTAAAGGACAAGTTGACAAGCGCACCAGTGTTAGTCATTCCTAAGGGGGATGAAGAGATGACGGTATACACGGATGCCTGTGGTACCGGACTGGGTGCTGTATTGATGCAAGGCGGTAGGGTTGTAGCCTACGCAAGTCGGCAATTGAAGCCGCACGAGAGAAGATACCCTACCCATGATTTAGAATTGGCAGCGATCGTGTTCGCGTTAAAGATGTGGAGACACTATCTCTTGGGAGAAAGATTTGAGCTTTTTACAGATCATAAGTCGTTAAAGTATCTCTTCTCTCAGAAAGATCTGAATCTCCGTCAGCAGAGATGGTTAGAGTTCTTAGCTTCCTATGATTTTGACATCGCATACACACCAGGAAAGGGCAATGCGGTGGCTGATGCATTGAGTAGAAGACATGCCAGCTTAGGGGCTATGTTCCTTGAATGGAAGCAACTGGAGTTTATCGCGGGGTTTGATTTCAGACCAAAGTGCGAATTGGATCCAGAAATGTTAGCAAGTTTGACGATCAGACCCACTTTGATTGAGCGGATCGGCTCTAGTCAGAGGGACGATCCTAACCTATTGGAAATCATCTCCAAGTTAGAGATGGGTATCGATGAGGAGATGAACAAGTATGGGCTTGATCGAGATAGATGGCTTAGAAAGAATGGAAAGCTTGTTGTACCCAATGTCAATAGATTGAGGGATGAAGTGCTTAGAGAATGTCATCACTCAAAGCTGACTATACACCCCGGTGGTAACAAGATGTATCGAGATATGAAGCAGACTTACTACTGGGAAGGGATGAAAAGAGACGTTGGGAAGTTTATATCCAAGTGCATGAATTGCCAGCTAGTTAAAGCCGAGCAAAAGAAGCCTAGTGGGTTGTTATAGCCCTTAGAAATTCCCGAATGGAAATGGGAGCAAGTCTCGATGGATTTCATCGATGGTTTACCAAGGACTAGATCGGGACATGATAGCATTTGGGTGATTGTGGATCGATTGACTAAAAGCGCAAGGTTTATACCAGTCAAATCGACCAGAACGGCAGCTAAGTTAGCAGAATTGTATATGAAGTGGGTAGTGAGATTTCATGGAGTACCTAAAAGCATTGTGAGCGACCGAGACCCGTTGTTCACTAGTGGGTTTTGGAAGAGCTTACAAGAGGCTCTAGGGTCAGAGTTACATCTCAGTACTGCATATCATCCTCAGACCGACGGTCAGACGGAGAGGGTGAACCGTATTTTGGAAGATCTCTTGAGAGCATGTATATTGGATTTTGGTGGATCATGGGATGACCATTTGCATCTAGTAGAGTTTGCATATAATAATAGCTACCAATCCAGTATTGGTATGGCTCCGTTTGAAGCTTTGTACGGAAGACCGTGTAACTCACCATCATGTTGGATAGAGACTGGCGAGAAGTTTATGCTTGGACCAGATGTGGTGAGGGAAACTTCAGATAAAATCAAGACCATTCAACAACGGATGAAGGCTGCCCAAGATAGGCAGAAGAGTTATGCTGATAAGAGGAGAAGAGACTTAAAATTCTCCGTTGGCGACTTGGTGTTTGTCAAGATTTCTCCGTTGAAGAGCGTGATACGATTTGGCAGGAGAAGCAAGTTGGCACCAAGATTCATTGGCCCATTCCCTGTTCTCGAGCTAGTCGGGAATTTGGCATACAGAATTGACTTACCAGAGAAGATGACGGGAGTTCACAACGTATTTCATGTTTCCCAACTAAGGAAGTTCGTTCACGACTCAGATATGACTATTTCACCTGATCAGTTAGAGGACTTCGAAGTAGAACCCGAGGCGGTTGGGAACCGCAAGCCGGCCCGTATTGTCAAGCACGACATGAAGCAACTTCGAAGGAAGGCGGTGAAGCTAGTCAAGGTTCAGTGGGGCGAGGACGAGAATGATTGTACTTGGGAGACAGAGGAGAACATTAGGAAGACTTATCCGGAACTCTTTGCCTGGTAAGATTTTGACTTAGATTCAGTTTTCTACATGCTAGGGTAGGCTTGTTTGTTTGTTTTGCATGTTTGGTTGTTGTATATGGCTGTTAGGCATGCGGAATCTTTTGTATGTTTTGGGTTAAGGAATTTCGGGGACGAAATTTCTTTAGGGGGGGGGGGGGGGAGTGTAACGACCCGTATTCTACGCATCATAGGATCGTAGAATATTTATTTCTGTCACATACGAAGTCGTATGGTCATGTAACTTTGGGAGACGACTATTGGGGTCATTTCCCATGTTCATGATTTTTCCAGATTTTTAAATGACCATTTTACCCCTAGTTGGCACTGTTTTGGCCATAACTTTTGACTGGAAAGGAATTTTGACCTGAAACCACTTCCATTGGCTCCGGATGATGGTTTCTCTTTCCGTAGAGTGGTCACATTAGCCAAACGGACTCACCGTTTGGGAGATATGGCTGAAACAAGTTTCAGATGATGAAAAACAGCTTAATTGGGCTTAACCGGGTGATTAGCAGCTACGCCCAGAGGGGAATTTCGGGTTTAGAGGTATAGGAGGACTGATTAGGGTTAGGTTATCACTTTCATTTCAGTTTTGAGCCGCCACAAACCTCCTTGAGACCTTAGTAATGGCTTCCATCCTCTAAAACCACTCCAAAACACATTTTTAGTGAAGATTAAGCCTAAACTACATCAAAGCAAGGCCAAATAGCAACAAAGCAAGGTTGGAGCTGCTGCTATACATAGGAATTCGACCCAAACAGAGAGTATTTCAGATTTGGTGTTTCATTTGTGGCCAAGGTGAGTGATTTGCATAGTTTTTGCACTAATTACGGTGATTAAGGGTAATTAGTGAAGATTAACGAATTTATACGTAAATAAATTCTGGAAAAATTCTTAAAATTCTAAAATAATGTTTTAAGGCTCTGTTAGAAATTTGGGTTAATTTCGATGTGTTTTGCTAATCGTATGCTTAAACATGATTAAGAGGGATTATAGGAAAATGTGAGGTTTTGGCCACTTTTGATCCATTTTGATTCATTTAAATTGTTGTTTGTTGCTTGTGGTTGCTGTTATATGTTGCTATGACTCTTTGGTATGCTTTGTGATTGATTCCAATAGTTAGATTGGTCGAAAACGCCGTCGAGAGGCGTATAAACAGTTGCTGGAAAGTTGCAGAAAACTGCAGGGTATCTAACCGGATCGGATCGGATAAGGGAGACCCGAACCGAACCGATGTAAGGACTCCGACCCGATCCGCTGAAAGATGGTGAGCACGAATCGATGGAGGCTATACTACCCGAACCCCCTCCACGAGATGATGACCAAAGGAGATCTTGAATCGTAGCACCACGCCACGATCCGACCCGCTTGCACGATCCGAATCCCTCGTGACCAGAAAGTGCGACCCGAACCAGTGATGGCGATGCGACTTGGAGACTCCGACCCGACTCGTGTAGTCACTTTCGAACCGAACCGAGCACCACGAGACGACCCGAACTGGAGTTATGCACTGGAGGGGGCCGCCACGACCTGAGGATCACGATCCGATGGAGATGGGGAACTTGAACCGACCCGACCTGGGGAAGCTCAACACGACCGGTCCGAACCAGAATGGTGCGTTCCGACCCGGACTGAAGAGCTGATGGCACGACCAGTGGACACGATCCGATCTGAAGCAAGAGGAGGAGACCCGAACCGATCCGGTGATGACTGAGAGCCCGAGATGCAAAGGTAGTCCAAAGGGAAGTTAGAGCTCAGGATCCAGATGGGAACCAACGAGTTCACTTCATGAGTTGGGCTTTGCTGCGGGACGCGTGCCAAGGAGTTATCGACGTCTATAGCTTTGGACCACTATGGTAGGAGGTACGAAGGCGGATTCAGGGCCATTATGGCATAGGTAGAACCAAGGGCTACGACCAATGAAGTGGGTCATTGAAATGTTTGGTCATGACTCCAAGTGTTCGGCTTGGTCACAGCAGGGTTTCTACAAGTCGGGATTCGTCGTTACCTCAGTTTGTCTAGTGTTCCAAAGCGGTAGATGTCGTACGCTTTACGCACTGAGTGAGAGATGTGAGGATGGTTGATATGGATGATTTGTTTGCTATCATTATGACATGCACACCCCACCCCCGTATCCTTACACTATTTATTATGGCACCTTAGAGTATTGTACGGTATGTGGTACTAACTCTTTGGTTGCAGGTCCAGGTTCAGGTATGGTTTAGTATACCTGTTATTATTCTGTTTAGATGCTTATCGCTCATACCAGGCTTTATGTCTGACCCAGAGTTTTATGTCTCCTCTTATTACTCTGGGTGCTCACACGAGCAGACTAGAGACAGGTTAGCTGGTGATGCACGGGTAGATGATCCGAAGACGAGCAGGAGGCTTCCACGTACTACATACATAATATTCTCCCTGTGTTGTTGAAGATCACTGCTTGGGCATTGTTGGTGTATCTTCTACTTTAGCTTTCTTTTGTTTGGAGACGGTAAATTTGGAAAATTGTAATAAGCTGTATATGGATTTCCGCTGCTCTGATGATTGATGTTGGTTTTAGTTATCAGCTTATGCACTGTCTCGCCTGTTTTATGTCAAGTACGTTATTATTATATTTTATCCCATGCGCTGTGAGACATTCTACAGGTCCCTTGATTAGTTCATTCTCTTCTTTTCTTTCTTCTGACGACCGTCCCGTGCTAGTCGGGCATGTGTACAGCGCACTTTCGGAGGAAATGCAGGCTGGTGCGGGGCGGGCCGTCACAACGGTCGACGGTTAAAACGAGAGACGAAGAGGGTTACGGGGGCAAGAATGTAAATAATCATTTAATTTTTATTTTAAATTTTGCAATTAATGTATTTAATACCGTAACTTTTTCAGACGAGGTCGAAATCCAGTGATTTCAGTTGCGTTGGATTCGCAACAGTGAACACTACAGCATGGAACTGACCAGAACGGAAACGGAGTAGGTTGGATTTTGAGCTAAATTAAACGGTCGTTTAATTTAATTCAAAAACAGAATTTCAAAAAATAAAGAATGACGGAGTGGAAACGAATGTGAGAATTCTCTCACTAAAATATTGGTATAGTTATTTATTTTATAACTGAAAGTATGTAAATTGTCATTGTTGATTTCTATCTGTTGTATGTGACATTGTTTGAGTTCAACACATGAACTATTCATGAATCATTTGCACAAGAAGCATTGTTTGAATATACGACACTCGTATTTCAAACAATATGGATTGACACTTTTTGGTTGTTGAAATGAGGTATAAATATCTATTTATAATTTAAATAGTGAAAATTGGCTAATTAGAAAAATAATTCGAACTGAATTAGAATTGGTTAAATTTATTAACCACTGATTAATTTGAATCGACTGTTGTTGCTTGAAAACCCCACACAGGTATTGGGATGATATTTGACATATACTATTACCAATATTTAGTTGTATGTCAATCAATTGATTGACAGACTGTTATGAGCGTTATTTATTTATTTTAATGCATATACAGTTGTAGAATGCACTCTGGATGATGTTTGAATGTTTAATGATTGTTTATCATTACTGTTGAATACAGGTGGTGTATGAAATCCATATAACTGAAGTTATATGGTAATTGATTGAGTCGTATTCCGATTCAGAATATGAACGAATATTTTAAAATGATATTCCGTGAATAATCAAAATATGATTTTAATGTCCGATTTTGGATGGACATGAAAATATTGAGATATATGAAACTGAGTAAGTAGATCTACGCCATTTTAACTCGAATGGACTTTTCTGTCGATTTTATTCATCTAATAATGAATATCGAAAAGAATTAATTTCAAAATCTGATATTTTGAAAATATTATCACTTTAACATTATAATGATATGGAATGTTCAATTTTGATTTAAAATTGAAATAAAAGTTGAAATCATTTTAAAATGAATTTATAAACGATTTATAAATATGTTTTGAATGGAAATCGACAAGATATATATTATATAAATCTAAGGCTTGTATAGAACGCGCCGCGCATCGACCGTTCACGAATTTCAACCATTAACTTCAAACTGATGTAACGGGAGATCCGACCATCGAATTTTCCTAAAAACGGAGCCGTTGGGGTTGTATCGAAAAGACTTTTCTAACGAATATAAGAGATTTAAATTTAAACGGTTGGATTTCAAATTATGTCCAAATCTGTTTTGAAAATGGTCATTATGGATGCAGTTCGATGACCGTATATGAAAATCAACTAAAATGGCGATATTAAAATTATAAAAAATAAGAATAAATTATGTAAAATCATAATAAATAATTTGAAAAGATTTTGGATGAAAATTTCAATATTTGAAAAGATAAAAGATATTTTTATCTGAATGAACTAGTGATTAGCAAGAATAGTAATCCAATGATTTTAAATAAATTGAATTTGTAAATCGTTTTTGAAATAACCAGAATTTCCCCGCGTATGAATTGGAAAGAATTTAAATGGAAATAATCTTCAGAATATTCAATATTGGATTCCATGATTATACGGATATTGTTGAGGAATTTGGAAGATATGTATGTATATATATATATCGTTATTCCCAATACGACATTTGCTAGTTTCAGAATTTGATATTGAATATAAGCCGATATAATTTATATTTAGAGCCTTGTATTTCATATCAAATTGGATTTTGGGTTTGTTGTGAATAATGTTTTAAATAACATTGATTCTTTAACCCAATTAATAGTAAAGATATAATTTGGAATTTATAATCTTTTAATTAAGATTAATGGAAATTTTCCAAAGTAAAGTTCTCCAATTTGATATATTAAATTGGAATTGAATGGAATTCGACATAATAATCGAGATAAACGTCTATAAAGGAAGGCCGTTACTATTTATGGAATTTAAAAGGCTTTGTTGTTATTCCATTTATAGTATTGATTTGATACGGAAATTTGTATCGATTATATATTGATCTGTTGTCCGTGTAGATTCCATAGTTAATGGAAGATGATTTGGATTTATCATGAACTGTGTTTTGAATAACATTGATTCTTTAACCCAGTTAAAAACAAGATTAATTTCTTAAAGTTGAATAATCGTTAAGTAATGATCTTTGGAGATTAAAACTAAATGGAGTTTTAATAAATCTTTAAATAGATTGAAAGTTAAAAGGTAATTAAATTTACCGAATTCATGAAATGATTGAGATGGAGTACTATCAGCTTTACTCTAGGCGATAGTTAAATCTTTAATTAGATTTGAAACGGGAAATGGTAATTAAATTTTCTGGTAATACCGTGGGAGTTAGATATGGGGTACCACCAGTTTTGCTCCGTGGGATGAACATGTTGGGATTAGGATTAATAAAATAAATGATTACTTGGGTAAGGCTCGATAATCCTGACTAGCTTTATTAACCTTAATTTGATTTAGAATTGTTAAAGGATGAAATAAAATCCTTTGAAAATGATATTCAAAGGAATAATAAAGGATAAGTTTTAAAGAATTTATCTTTGATAAAATTAATGGGAACTTTTCTCCTAAGATGTGAATATTTGAATAGAAGAATATTCTGAATTGGAATAAGGTGTATGATGTGTTTTTATAGCACTTGATTATTGATTATAAAATACGCGAGTTATTCGGAAAGACCGGGTTTATCTCATTCTGAATAACCGATACGACGATTAATTGTCGGCGATGAAGACGGTAGCTGAAGACTAGAGATCTTCACATCGAATGGATGATTACTGATATCTTGATTGGGTTGATCCCCCGAGGCAAGGTAATAAGTGGTGATCGTCTAGACATACTTGGATATCGACTGGATATGCAAGGACCTCTCTCATGTATTGGACATATGGGACGAGGAATAAGGTGCCTGCAGTTTCATTCAGACCCATAACATACTTGTAAATGAATTGTGTCTGACATTGTATTGTGTGTTATATTTGTTAATCTCTGCTAAATATATATCTGTTTGGTAGCGGAGAATTTATTCTCTTGCTTAACACCCTTCTTTGAGACGTACGAGCTTAGAGCTTATATATTGGTAGAAATCAATGGTATGATATGGATTGACAATGTGGCTTGCTAAGACGCAATGATCAAGGCTTTTGTTGAAAAGCAAAATCTTGTGGATGATGATTAAAGCACGACTTTAATTAGTATAGCTTTGCGTATAGCGGTAATTCACGAGCCTCACACCCGGTATGAGTCAAAAACGGAATAATGACCGCAGGGAGTGCATGACGTTTCTTTCTAGCTAGAAATGGTGTCATGGTATGGAGCCCAGACATTTTTACTTATGTGGATGATGGATTGTGAGGTGCCTCGGATATTGAGTTGCTACTGGCTCAGATATAGGTCCGATATGATCTGGAAACTATGCAGGAAGTACATAGTGTGGACCGACCCACAGGGTTGCCCGAAGGTGTGATCCTGATGCATTTGCTAGAGTGTCTCGAATCGGAGAGGAGTCATCCCTTGCCTCGACTCATAGATGGAATCCAATTTCCAATACAACATTTTTTTCGATTTTAGTTATAAACCTATATGGCGGCATAGTGGCATGGGACGCTCATGTCGTCTATGATTGATACATTTATATTTGAAGTTGTTTCGACACTATGCTCTTATAGTAATATCAAAAATGATTTGTTTTAAAACGTACCAAGCATGTTTGGCTATTATAAAGTAAATCTCTATCCTCCGGCTTGCGTTGCATTGTGTGATGGGACATGAGTCTTATAATAGCTTCATTTTTCCAAAAAGCATTGCGTTGTTTATAAATTGTTTTGTTTCAAGCTTTGGTATTCACATGGAGTAAACCCGTCCCGTGACATACGGCGTGGTCCCGTGAATTACCCTATTTTAAAATTAAAGTTTTAATAACTGTTTTAAATTCTCACACCAGTCCAATGACTGATCTGGAGTTTATTGTTTTCTCCTAAACTCTGGGTGCCCATATTTTCCACACGAGCAGCTAGTAGTTTTGGATTTGCAGATATTTATTTTCACATGATCCTGAGTTACGGTCGGAGCTATATTCGGAATGCTTTGTATCAGTGTATCTCTTTCAGTTGTAGTAGTTGATGTATTTCCGCTGCACATTATACTTATGTATTATTTTTCCGCTGCTTTGTAATTTAAAAGTCTGATATTTTCCGCTGTATATTATTTATTTGAACTTTGATATCTTGTGCTCTGATGTAATTGTTGTAATAGCAATGAAATGTTCTATTGTTTGTGTTCTGATGCGTCGTGTTCTCAAAGCAATCCGGGCTCCTCCGTCTCCTCGGGGATCGGGGGAGTCTGGGTCGTTTCAAATAGTCTCTTTCTCCAAGTTGTACCGATATACACCATCCCCACCAATTCGTTAACTGATTCGTTGAAGCCGTGGTGCGAGTCGTGCATGACTTCAATTCCTTTTCCGCAAATTCAAAATTTGATTTAGTATATATATGGTATCATACTAATAAACACAAAATTAATATCTTTTTGCAAATCATTAAAGGAGAAACTTCTGAAATTCACTATTTAATCTCATTGCCACTGCGCACCTAAATCCAACCATTGTATCTCCGCAAAAACTTTTAGTGAAGTACAGTACATAAAAATTTGTGTGAAGTACAAGTAGAAGGAAAAATTATGTCAAAAAGGACAAAAGACAAATAAATTAGCCAAAATAACAAAGTGTAGTGTAAACTTTAAAATGATAGTGGACCCCTAAATTCAAATTTTAGTGTAAATTTGTCCTTAAAGCTAAAGTTTTTGTTGACTGTCCTTATGAGTAAAGTTTTAGTTCACTTTGTCCTAATGGCAAAAAAAACCATCACCATAAATTTTAATCAACATCTGATTCATCAATATCAGCTAATATCTATTAAAAGTAACCGCAGAACTAAAACCAAAAACATGTAATTATAAATCAATCATCATGCGGCTGTAGGAAAGAAGCACGAAAAGTACAACAAATCTTTAATATAGTACAATTTTGATACATTAAGGTTGGAAATTTTGAAGAACAATTGATTGAGTTATGTATTTCAGGATTTCTGCTTAAATTTTGGTTAAACAATAAGGTACTATGTTATTAAGATTTAAAATACACGAAAAATTCTTCACTAAATTTCTTTGTAAATTAAGTCTCTGTTTTTTTTATCTTCGATTGTTGCACACATATCAACAACATTTCATAAAAAATGCTTCTATACACGGTATAAAAGTTGTTGACATATCAACAGTTATTTACAAAAGTTGCTGTCATTTCAACAGTAATTTTTTACTTTTATATACACGGTATAAAAGTTGCTGACATATCAACAGTTATTTACAAAAGTTGTTGACATTTCAATAGTAATTTTTCAATTTTATATATACTATATAAAGGTTATTGATATATCAGCAATTATTTACAAAAGTTGCTAATATTTAAGCAATAATTTTCCCCTTATTTCTCGAAAAAGAAGGCATATTTACAATGGAAGTTTACTAGTGAAAGTTGCTGACATATCAGCGATTATTTATAAAAGTTGCTGACATATCAACAATAATTTTCTTATTTCTAATAAATAGGAGCCGGATTTACAATGAAACTTTGACAAGACGGCTTTACAATATGAAAATATAATAGATATGCCTTACTAGTTTTCACAATGAACAAGAAAGAGCAATTGCAAATTTATAAAGGCACTTAACTACTTGCGGACTGGTGTCAAAATTGAAGACGCATACGACATTGCACCAACATCATTTTGCCCTCACGTGGAAGGGTGAATTCATGTAATTTTATAAATGTCAACAATCCACATTTTCCAACATTGCAAGAACATGGCGAAAAGCAAACTACAGTTGTAAATATTTTGAAAATTTATGTATCTGAATTCCATGTACAAACGAAAGGAGGACGAAACATGTCACATTATGAAACAGTATTACAAAATCTAGTAACATATAAAATAAGGATCCAATAAAGCAGTCCGGCTTCAGTTCAATGCTGATAAACTGAGGTAGTTAATGACAGTTTATACATTAAAGGAATGATGATAACACAAGCAAGGTTAACAGAATATACGGGTCTTTATTATCATAACAGGAACGTATATGATCAAGCAAGCCCTGTATTATAAAAGCTTTTACTTGGACCTTCTAAGAGACAAATCCAGAAGAAATCGGAAAAATGTTTGAGGATAGATCGGTGGGTTTTCTGCAAGAGCCTGACAAATTAAGGAGGAAAACACAACACAAGGGTACATTAAATTGCAATGTAGTGTGAGTGCTTGAAGCTTAAACCAATATTTAAATACATGAAAATACGTACAGAGTTAAATAAGCTAGTTTTTGACATTCTGAAAGTCAAAATGAATTCGATAGCTTTCCATACCAATAAATTTACCTGATGAATTAAGACTGTTGATGGAGTCATGCCAGGAACAGTGTTTACTTCTATCACTAGGACCTGAAATCACACAAAATTATATGTAAAACACAACCATGGTTGAAATGAATCCAAATAGTAGTTAGAAATAAGATGAGCATTAAGTACTAGATTTCTGACAATACCCTCTTCCTATGCATAGGCGAAATTCATGATAATTCAATAAAATGGAACTTTCTTAAAACATCCTCTTTAAGTTTCAGAATACAGGATTATCCTTTTTCAAAAACATGTTTTAAAAAGCATTGCTGCTTTTAGTTTTAATCAGACTGCAAATATTTGCAATTTTATATTAGAAAAGGTAGAAAAATAATATATTAATAATTATAGATTAAGTGCAGACTAGATTTTCTAAAAAAAAAAAAAATTGTCGACAATAATTGTATGGAATCCAAGTTTACACTTAATAAAATGCCTACCTCTCCGCTGCGAACATTAATAAATGCATCAATACGCGAAAACCCTTCAAGTCCCAAGGTATTTGCCACTAGTTCTATTCTCTGCTTGCAAATTTTCAAGACTTCATCACTGGCAGGAAAACAAATCAAATTAAAAACCAACTACAAATCTTTAACATGACTGACATGGTGAAATAAAGAAAAAGCTATTAAAATTTTACAAACATGAAACTGTTTTAGATCTGCGAAATAATGGCAGTGGTCTTGAAGCATACCTGACGATTGTTGTAGGAGGTGGTGTAAGATTAATGCCAGTACCACCTGAATAAAGAAAATTAGAGTCTGATTCCTCAACAGCAGAAGGAGGAACTCATGGTATATTACCAGTACTTGGCATATGCAATTTGCAGGCACATATAATACATATTTTAAGTGAAAAACGAAATATGATTTAATTATTTAAGTTTTTTAATGCATATGAATTCAGTATCACAAGATAATGAATAAGAACGAATATATGAATAGTTTTTTTTTTTTTTTTTTTTTTTTTTTGAGGAAGAGAATATATATGAACAGTGGATTGAAGATGGGGAAAAAAGTTCAAACTTTAGAAAAGCTTGTGTGAAGTATTTGGATTATATATAACATAGATAAATAGATATAACCTGCAATGTAATAACACAGTTACTTTGGTAATAATTCTGTGTTTGTATGTGTGGACGTGAGTGTGTCTGAGCACCTACGACATTTTATTTTACCGACATAACATGTGGAGCACAGATTACTTAACACGGAACGATATTTACTAGTTTTTTGCCTCATGTCTTTCATTCAGTTATTAGGTGTTAAATTTTAAGGCGACACTATATGATAGATTGAAGTGATTGATAATAGCTTGCAATCGATGATAACGACGTGCAAGTCGGAGCTTGGAAGCTCGAGTTATCGCGTCATGAAGATTGAAGGTAGAAGCTGGAAGCCGAGAGCCGAAGCCCGAGTCCTGAGCAAAAGTACTGTGGCTGAGACCTGAACTAGACGTTTGGCAGCTTGGCCAGACGTCTGGTTCTCTGTGAACCAGACCCCAGTCTGGACCAAACGTCTAGAGCCCTGGGCCAGACATCAAGTTCTCAGGTATGCAAAATCCTGAGACTAGAACCAGACACCTGGTTCCTGACCCAGATGTTTGAAAAATGGCATGTATTGCCTGCCTTGTGGAAATTTTTCTGAACGTTCAAGGGGCAAAAGCAAGGTTCGAAATCTCAGTTTTCGGTTCCGTTCCGGTCACGTAAAAAATTTAAAATTCCTGTCCCACTCCGGAAATTCCGGTTTATTTCTGGTTTGTTAATTCCGGCAACTTTTTTGATAAATACATAAGGTTGAATACATTCAATCCTGTTGCATACATTTTTCAACTTCAAGGTGAAAGATGGTAATTCACTTAAGGAACACTTAAATACTTTTGATGAATTACCAATGAAGATAAAGGCGGTAAATTTGAAGATTGATGAAGAATAAAATACGATGATATTGTTATATTCATTGTCGGATCGTTATACGGGATTATCCAATATTATAATATATAGTTGGGATACTTTATCTCTTAACGACGTCAAAGTGGGTCTTCTTAGTGGGGAATTGAAAGATCAAATGAAGGACTAGAGCGATGGTAGTAGCGCAACTAGTAGGGGTCACGGTTTATTTATGGAGAATGAAAAGAACGCAAAAAAGGAAAGCTGAGGGCGTTCTAAATCAAGGAAGCCGCGTTAGAGAGGAAAATCAAGGGAGAGAAATAACAAGTGCTATAATTGTAAGAAACATGGCAATTAGAAGAATGAATGCCTAGACAAAGATATGAAGAAGGTTGTGTCTTCATCTGTAGTGGTAGAGAGCAGTGTTGGTGAGATGGACGAAAATGTATTGACGGCACCTGTTTCCTCGAGTGAATTTGTAATAAAACTCAAGTGATGATGATATAATCTATGGGTAAATCTGAATGTCCGATGATGTAGCTTAACTGATGATATATCAAATTTTAAGAAGAGTATGATATCCAAATTTTCTTCAATGACGATTTGCTGTTACGCATTTGTAAACCTCTGATATCATGTTAACTTTTGAAAATAATCGTTTTGAAACTGATCTGACTAATCTTGAATTGAATTACGGTTGTTATGATAACGGTAAATTTACTCTTACCATACCATTACCAGATAATCAGTTACCATTTTCGAGTAATATCGGTGTACCAGTATAATCGATATGGTAACAGTAAATTTATCATTTTCTACAATAAAACATAAGTATTATTTTTTCAAAACCAGTAACAGTAATCTAACTGTCAATTTACAGTACACGGGTATTCACATGATATGTTGTATTATAGGTAATTAGAAGCAAAAAAAATGACTAAATTTAATTATGTAATTCAGTTCAAAAGACATTAAATACCCTTTTTCTTTCTCATTGATATCATTCGTTAAATAATACGATAAAATGTATAATAAAGCACTTTACCGTCTTAATATGTCAAATTGTTGATTTTCTAAACAAACGGTAATTTATCATTACCAGTGTAACAGTTACCGGTTTATCGATATACCAATCAATCGGTAACGGTAAACTATTATAACTTACCGGTAAAAACGGTATGGTAATGGTATTTGCTAAACGGTAACGCTAACCATATCAGCCCTAGTATTATGAATGGAGTATTGGAGATAGATTTGCACTGACAAAATTGATACATTCACACAACTACTTCCGGTTACAATTCTAGCTTATATAAAATACAATGCATATTTGGGCTTAATAGCATTCTGGAATCTAGCCCAACATGCTAAATACCCGCTTACACAAAGATAAAACAAGTCTTCAGCCGCATCTCTTTTCTTTAATTCATTTCATTAGGGCTACTATCTACGATAACGCTTTACATAAGTGCAACAATGTGGAAGGAAAAAAAAAAACAAAGGTGCATTTGAATTTGTACAATATTTCATCTATCAACCAATAAATAATTATCACACTAAAATGGACAAAACTATCCATAATCAGATCATTTTCTTAAGCATCTCTTTGAATCACGTACCCCTATTCGTCTCATTCAAATCATACTTATCGAACCCAAAATTCAACCCTTTCAAACCATAATTTGTCACAAGAAACAATCTCAGATGTGGTTATTTTATTACACTAAAGTTGTGTAGTTAAAGCACTTAGCGGTTCTACAGCGGTGGAGGTGCAAAAAGGTGTAGTGGGGAAATAACGGGGATATAGCGGAGGTGAAAAAAGGTGCATTAGATGTAAAAATAAGTATTTTAAAATTAATTGATTATCATTCTCACATCATTTGTGTAGAAGAAACTAATATCTTTAATCTTATATAATAAAATCAAAGAATATCGTGGTTACACAAATTAGAATTAGTGATTATAACATATTTCTACTATATATTAGACAGTTATGTGTTAAAATTATCTCTTTACACTAACTTTATTGATTTGTTTTTAAAAAGAACTAGTCAAATCAAGCTGCTTAAATTAATATTGCTAAAACGGAAGCTAAAAAGCGTTGATTTAGCGGGTGCAGCGGAAAATAGCGGGGCTTAAAGCGGAACTACTGTTCATCAGCGCAAAATAGAAATAGCATAGCGGTGGAAGGGTGCTACGGGCTATAACGGGGATTTGACGGGGCTTTAGCGGGACATTAACTGCATAACATTAAAGATCGGTTCAGTGAAATCTGTATGATATTCTCATACTGCATAGGTTGACCAAAGAGATTAAAATTTGTAGTTAAATACTTCAAGACTAAAAAGTATCTCAATAAGTATTGGCTGAGATATAGTGCTGATTAGGAAAGCAAGAAAGAACATGTTTGTTTTTTTTTTTTTTTTTTTTTTTTTTTTTTACATTACAAATGCTAAAGCTGGCCAATCTAGAATTTGTAACATCCGAAATCATTTGGATAATAATATATGGAAAACTAACCACACTTTATAGCTAACGGAATCACAGCAAATGCCAAATTATGTAACAATCATACCTTGGAACTTCTCTTCAAGCGATAGAATATCACCCGTTTCTTTGACAGTAATGCTTGGGCTAAGCGAATGCATTTTACGATATTCTCCCACAACACCAACAGTAACTTCGATCCAATCGTTGTCTTCTTTCCACACGAGACGATCAGAATCATCAGCTTGTTTTGATGAAAAAATTATTTCACCGGTCTCGATAAAAGGTTCAAATATTAATGATTTCGGAGGAGGAACAGGCATTTCAATCACCCCATGTGGCTGAGAAAAAAAACAATTTACCACTTTTAAAAAAAGCAATTGTAGGACATTTAAAAAATTAATGATTGACAAACACCTTATCCAAACTGGTTAGCACCTACAGACATGATGCAAGAGGTCATGGATTCTCAATATTTTTTTTATAAAAAAATTGACAACTTCCAAGAAATTCCAGTAGTCGTTTGAAGTATTACCAATAAGTAACACTAAGAAATAAATAAATAAGTCAATGACATATTATAATGGTTGTCCATAACACAGCTACATTGTTAAAGATGAAATCCTATCTAGTAATAAAGAAGATCCACTAGTCGTATTTTAAGAATAGTGTGTTGTTAAATGCACTTAGGAAAGTCTTCCTAATACCATGGATACAAATAATTAATCCAATAAATTTTATGTACTTCCAAATACCAAACTTATTTCGTATGACAATCAACAACCATGCAAAACTGTTTTACACGACAAACAACCATCAACCAACATTGTTTTTCACGGTCATTAACCACTGAACTACTGTTATTCGATGGTTGATCGCCGTAGAGAAATGTATTGGTTGGCGGTTGTTTGCCATGTAAAAAAATAATATAAATAATGAATTAGGTAGCCTTCAAAATGGTTGGTATTAGGAAGTATGTAACCTAAAATTTTATGGTATTTTTTAGTAACGTGTTAGGAAGCACTTTTTCGAGTGCTTTTGACGAATTCCAAAAACTAATTAGTCTACCATTTCTATCAAGTCATGACAGTCAAATGATAGCTAGTTTGTTCAGTACATGATAAGATGACAAAAACGAAAATTTTCTTGCTGAAGTCAATATTGACTACTCATGAATCTATTAGTTCAAATTATGAACAAATAACAGTGCACCACCAAATATAGAGATCCTCAAATTTTTAATGCTTTGTCACAAACAAGTTGGCAGAAAACTTGTTGTCCCTAGGCATTTCTAATTGACATAAACAAGATGGTAAGAAACAATATTGTCACTAGTCATCTCAAGGTTTTTATCTGGTATAGATCCGATATGGCGGTAAACTGGGTTGGGTTTAGATCGGATATGGACGGTAAAGTATTAAGTTGGGTTTAGATGGTAAAAGCATTAAAGACAAGAACCAGATCCAACCAGAGTTAAAGCAAGGCCAGTTAGGATTCTACTTGGGTAAGTTCTGCCGGTCAAGGTCGCTAGGCAAGGAAGCCCAGCCCACAATGGAAGGAAGACCATCTCGCAGCAACAATTCTAAAAACTCTGTTACAGGGCCCAAAAATAAAGATCAGAAAAGCACAGGTTTCAGCAGAATTTACGTGGAAGTATCAATTTTGAAAGTTTTATTAAAGCTACGTCAAGATTAGTTTTGCATAAACTTTCATACTATGGTCTCGAGTCTTATAGTTTTGTTATTATTTTCAATAATGCACAATTTATAGAGTTATTGCTTCAGCATAGGCAGTGTTGGCAATGTTGAACTGAGCAAACTCCAATATTGGATCTCTTTTAAGTTCCACGCGGCAAAAAAAAAAAGTTTACACAAATACCGACATGTTCCCTTTGAAATTTGAATGCAACAACCAGTGTTCTGTTAAACATCTGTGTCACCCCACAATGCACCCAAAAATGGTTGATGAGCTTTTCTACTGCAAAAGTGAAGAAATGACAAAATGAAGTAATGACACGGCTGTGGAAAAGCACAAAAGACATGCTTTCCTCAAAACGTTATTTGCTCTCACCACTTAGTTCAATCAAACAAATGAGTGTTGTGAGTTAAGGTCCCCAAGTTCAATTAAGCAGAGATGTTAATTCTCTTTGATCGATTGCAACAACACTGTCGAAATCGATCCAAACTATATTCCAAGTTAACTGCAGCAACAAAAGTATCAAATTTGTGATCTACAGTACCACAAAAATAATATAATCTTGAAATGAATGCCAGAGAAGAAAAGATTTAGAATATATGAATTTGCACGTTTTCCAATGGTTCTAAATTTAGCGGTTTGCAACGCTTTCAAGCGGTTCTGAATTTAGCAATTGTGCAATAGTTTCAGTGCGTCGCTAATCAAGAGAAGAAAAGAAAGTATTTTTCTGAAAAATAACAACAGATTATGGACGTCACTATTTATAGTGTGGAAAAGATATTTGTTTGTAATAGTCACATCTCTTTCCGAATTACGCCGTTTTAAATAGTCACTTTTCCGTCATTTCCGCCCATTCAAATTTGTGGATTGCTAACGGATTTAAATCTGACCGATTCTAACCATAAACATTCCGTCCAAAAACACATTTTGGACCCAAACTCAAACTTGAACACACCCGGCTTGATTCGGTCGACTGGACGGTGGCGGCGATGCGCTTGTAGGCAAGCAAGACCTCCATTCTCGCAACAAAATAGACATTTGAGTGCCCAAAAAGCCCAATCTTCTTTTTAAAAAGATATAAGCAAATATGGTTTCTATTATTTCAAGATGTGACACAAATTCTCATCTTCCTTCTTTTCCTCTTCTTCTCAAATAACTCACACCAAATTTTAATAGAATTTCACTAACAATCCTAATAAAATTTATTGTCATTTGTTGTAGAAAAACCTACGCTTAAGTACAAATAACTTGTTGACTTGAATTTATACATAGAGACAACCTATCAAAGTACGCCAGGATATAATGATTGACATAGCATTATCAACGATCTTATGCAACGTACAAGATATATTTCACAAATTCGTTTTATTTTCTTTAGATGGTTCATTAACTGACACGTGGGTTGACCTTGTATTTATATCTTGGTTTATGAAACACCCTTAGAGATTTGACCCATAGTCTTGTAGAAGACGACACCACCTTCATGCCTTCATATAGGTACGTATATTTCAAGTGGCATATAATTATACACTTCAACGGAACTTTTGTTTAAACCTATTAAATACTAAGTAATATAACCTCCACCATATCATTATAGGTACCAAGCACCCTTCTTGAAATGAAAATGATATTAGTTGTTCAAACTAATATTATAGTGCTTTAAATCACAATGTATAATGTACTTTTGCTCATTTAACTCAAGATAATGAGTTTCATTATATTGAGTAGTTTCCATCATAGGTAGGTTTAAATTGGCTTTAAACCCACTTTTTTGATATTTTCAGCAACAAATCCCTTGGAAGTCCTTTAGTAAATGGATCAACCAAGTTTTGATACCATCCCACAAAATCAAAATTTATGGTAATTACCCCCATCAATGAGCATTTGCGTCACTACACCGTGTCTTACCTATAAGTTTAGATTTACCTTTATATAACTGACGATTTTCTTTTGATATTATTGCTTGACTATCACAATGCATAGATACCGAAGCCATCAGTTTTGGCCATACTGGAATTTTTGACAGCAGATTTCTTAACTATTCGTCTTCTTTACTACAAGAAATCAATGCTATAAATTCAGCGGGTAAAATAGAATCTGCAATACAAGTTTGTTTCTTTGAAACCTAGGATATCACTCCCCCACCAAGAGCAAATATTCATCCACTTGATTTATTATTATCCTCTTTTAGTGCTCCAACCGACATTCGTATCCTTCTATTAAACTTGAAAACCTATTATACAACATACCATAGTTCATGATTTCTTTTAAATATTTTAATATTTTGAGGTAAAGGAGACAAATGAAACGGATGAAAACATGCAAGTCTGTAGGGTCTGATGACATTCGTCATTGAGATGTAGAGATGTTGGGACAACCTGGTTAACTAAGTTGTTTACTAATATTTTCAAATCAAACATTAACAAGATGTTAGATGAGTGTTGGATAATCATTTTAGTTCCAATCTTCAGGAATAAATGAGATATTCAAAATTGCACAATCGTAGAGGAATTAAGTTTATGAGCCATACAATGAAGCTTTGGGAAAGAGTCTTTGAACATCGATTGAGAATAATGACGTGTATTTCAAAAAACCAATTCGGTTTCATGCCTGAAAGCTCAACCACATTGACGATTTCATTTTAAGTAACATATAAAGACATTTAGGGAGCAAAAGAAAGATATATATATATATGTGTGGTATTTATTGGTTTAGAGAAAGCTTATGACAGAGTACCAAGAAATGTTATGCGGTGTACTCTAAAAAAGAAGAGAGTACCAATGGTTATACCAAACAATAGAATTCTACCAGATTGCGGACCAAGGCTGGTGGTAACGTATAGCCGCAATTACCGCCCACCCCGTACAACACTCCCATAAGTCGAAGTGGTCACCAATCAATCACAAAGTAACAGATATGATATCGAAGAAGTACGTCTGGTCAAATGTGCAATCTCACTTTGCACGGGTATGACTCATGGTTTAATCATTCTAATTATGACCAGAAGGTCAAGGTCATCAATCATCGTTCTCTTACTTCATTCCCGTAGCGTCATCATTATTCTCTACCACATTCATCTCCAAAGTCATCCCTATCAGCAATAGCCTACCACAAATTGCTGCACACACTTCAATGCCACAACAAACACTCCACCCTCTCCGATAAACTACAACAGCCTCGCTACAGCGACTTGAAAACAAGGCTTCACGCACTCCAACCTCCTCCACTTCATCACCCTTCAAGAACGGAAGCCCTAACTCAGAGCAACACGTCACGATGAATCTGAATCGGATGAACGCAGGATTCTGGGTACCGGAGAGGAACACACACTAGCAGATCTAAGTAGTGTTTGCATGCGGACGACACAAGAAGATGGGGTTAGATAGATGTTGGAGTGGCAAATTGGAAAGGGTGTGTCGATTTGAGGCATGGGTTACAGTGAAAGATCGGCTATGGAAGGAGCGATGGTTTGGTTTTAGTTTAAACCCAATTTCTTCGACAATAACTCAAATCAAGATGAGTTTACTCACTCACGACTATTATTTTTATTAAGTGAATTAAAACATTTCAAATGATATATGAAATGCTAGGATTGCATTAGAAAATTTCATGATTAATTGTTATACGATTTGTGTACATGTGATACGCACACGTACGACATAAATGACACAATATAAAGTGCTATGTGATTGATTGTTATGTTATGATTGCTCTATGATATTGGTGGTGTTAAATTTATTTTTATTTCATTCTCATAATGCAAATCCCCTGTTGATTTAGGAAAAATCACTATAGACTAAAATGATACATAACCGAACGATTGTATAGATTTATGAAATAAGCTCGAATCGATTTGGGATACAAATTAAAATGATATATATATATATATATATCTGTATCACTTGATCATAGGATAAAAAGATGGACACTGTGGTTAATAAATAAAACTATTTTAAAAAAAATTATAACTACGTATCTATTTTGAAATTAAATTTAAATATTTTGTTTAAGTTGGGTTTTAAGTAAAATTTTACATGAATGCATGGACTAAAGTAAATTTGATTTATTAAAAGATTCCATATGATTTTTTCTAAATGAAACTCATTATTTGAAGACAATATTATTTTAAGAAATTTATAAAAATGTTTGATTTATCAAATTGATTTTGTGAATTACTTTATCAAGGATATGTATGATGATGTGTGACTAGTGTCAGAACATGCGATGGTGAAACCAATGACTTCCTCGTTAACATGGAATTCCATTGAAGGTTGGCTTTGAGCATCCACAATTTTTCGTTAGCAATGGATTATATCACGAAGGGTATACAAGAGATTTCTTAATGTATGTTTTCTGTTGATGATGTTGTGCTAATTGACCAAAGTATAATAATGGTTAATAGACAACTGAAGTTGTAGAGACAAACTTTAAAATCAAGGTTCCAAGCTAAGCAGAACTAAAACAGAGTATATGAGGTGCATGTTCAGTTGTGTCAGGTCAGAGGATGGAGATGTCACTCTAGTTGTACAAGTAGCACCTAAGAAGAATCCTTTTGATGTTTAAGATCAATGTTATAGTTCGATGGTGAGATTGATGAAGATAGTTTTAGAGTTCGAGCGGAATGGATGAAATGACTAACATCTAATATCTATGATAAGAAAACCTACAAAAACTTAAAGAAAAGTTCGACAAAACAGCAATCAAACATACAATGTTATATGATGCAAAATGCTAACCTATTAAAAGGCAACACATAAGATAAGTATAGCAAGATGTGTATGCTACAATTAAGCTGTGGACATACAAAACGGGACCGAATTATAAATGGTGATATACAAGACAAACTTGGAGTTGCACCAATTAAAGAGAAGTTCCATCACTACTTAAGATGGTTTAAACATTTCCAACAAAGGTCTCACGATGCATCTAGGCGCATTAGAATTATAGGTCGCACTGAATATTCAAAAAAAAGGTAGATGTCGATCAATAACGACTTACAAAGTAGAAAAAAAGGAATTGAAATATATCTGAAAACCTAGTGTCAAACAGAAGCATGTGAAAGTTAGTGATCTGTGTATCAAAACCATGAGCCTAGGGTTAGCTTAGGGGTGTCATAAGTTTCATATTATTGGACGAATGAATAGGGACATAAGACGTGATATCGGTCTTCAGTACATATTATTACCGATACATATTATTTGCGCTATTATTAGTATTATAATTATTAATATGGTTTCTTATTTATTATTATACTATTATTTGGTTAGTTATTCTACTTTATTTTATTTATATATTTTTGTTTTCATCATAAAACTTTGTATTATTATTATTAACTTTAAATTAACTTTGTCATTTGGTTTTGAATTTTATCTCTTGCTAATTCCAGCTTGTTTACAATGGCTTTGTTGTTGTTTGTACAACTAGCCTTTGAATATGACTAGAGTTACTACTATATCCATTTGTTTTGCCAATATTATAGGCAGTATCTGGTATTCTGCATGTCATAGCATACACAAGACTATCAATAACTTTAGCATATTCTAACTGTTCTTTTGCTCTACCGGTATTAATATATAGATACATATTTGATCAAATGGGATGCTTACAGGTTTGCAATCAAAATGATTAAACCTTTTTAGAATTTTCTCAATGTAATGAGACTGGGTACAACCCTTTTTACTATTTTGTAATTTTTATTCCTAGAATCACTTTAGTTTCCGCCAATATGAATTTAGAAACCTTTTATTGTCTTAAATACTCCGGGTATCAATCTCAAATGCTAACATATCATCAACGTAAAGACATGTAATCACATCTTTGCCTGCATAAAATTTGATATAGACACATTTGTCTGATTCGCAAATCCTAAAACCATTTGATATTACGGTTTTATCATATTTCTCATAACATTGTTTTGGTGCTTGTTTATGATCGTAAATGATTTAATAAATTTACATACTTTACGTTCTTGCCCTGACATCACAAACCCTTCTGGTTCAGACATACATGTCTCTTCATCAGGCTCTCCATTCATGAATGCAATCTTGACGTCCATTTGATCAATTTGAAATTTACTAATAGATGCTCATGCAATTAATTTTTTAATTGTTGAAATTCTAACTACATGTGCATAGGTATCAAAATAATATACTACTTTATTTTGGCTAAATCCTTT
The DNA here is from genome assembly GCA_030737875.1 of Allium sativum. Lineage (NCBI taxonomy): Eukaryota > Viridiplantae > Streptophyta > Magnoliopsida > Asparagales > Amaryllidaceae > Allium > Allium sativum. The sequence goes on along the minus strand of CM060910.1, from coordinate 191,871,839 downwards.
AGCAGTCAATCTAACCTTAACATTTTCTATCGAGTCATTTGCCATTAACTTCGTAAATATCCGCTTACACCTTATTGATTTAGAATCATAAAGTAAGTCTACTAGTTTCAATGTTTGATTTCCAATAATAGAATCAATTCCATCATTTATGGTTTCTTGCCGAAATGTTGAGTCCTGAGAATTCATGCCTCAGTGTATGTTAAAGGATCAAAATCTATGCTTGTAAAAATCATGACTTGATGTTTAATGTCCCTTGATCCTTCAACCAAATAGAAGATAGAATCTGGTCCGCAAGATTTGCTTGAGTGTTCTCAAATTCATGAATTAGTTCAGTGATCTCCACCATTTGACGAATAGGTGTATTAACTTTTACCCTTTCACCGGCAAACTGATTGAATTGAATAGACGTGAATCTGTTTTAATATAACACCACATCTCTGGATTCTATTATTATGTTTATCTCAATCAAATTATTAGGATCTATTATTAGAAATTCATAACCCTTGATGTGTTGAGCATATTCTAACAAAATACACTCAAATCTCATTTTGTCCTAATTTTCGGATTTTCGGTTTAGGTAAACGAACAAGGGCTCTACTGATTTAAATTTGGTAATACTTAAGATTTGATTTGCATCTCTTTCAAAGTTCATATGGTGTGCCTTCGATTTCTTGTGAGGTATTTTACTTGAGATATAACATGCAGAAAGTAGCGCCTCAATCCAGAAACTAGTATTAAGATCGAAATTACATAACATGATATTAACCATTTCAATGAGAATATTATTTATAGGTAAAATCCCTACAAATTCGCAATATGCTATGAAATGTCCCATATAAAATTTAAGGGTCTTAATTTTAGCATTACACTGGTTTTTTGCTTTCATTTTATAGGTAATGAATGAACTTAATACTTTATTGTTAGTACTTAGTATGCATTAAATAGACATAACAAAATTTTAAATAGTCATCTATAGATGTGGCAATATTTCTTTCCTCCTGTAGTAGAGTTATTATGTGTATTACAAACATTATCATGAATCAATCGTAATAGATTAGCGGTACTAACATATTTTAATGGAAATGACTTCTAGTTATTTTGAATAAAGAATGTATCCTACACTTATCATCAGATTTGGTACATATTTAGGTATCATGTTTAATGGAATCATATTATCCATACTTCTAGCACATGTCGTAATCTACTATGTCATAAAGAAAACGAGTCAACAACATAAGTGTGTGTGTGTGTGTGTGTGTGTGTGTGTGTGTGTGTGTGTGTATACATATATACTTGTACCCTTCTTCTAACAAAACATTCGGTCAGTACAAGTTTATCTGATTCAAATACTTGTTTGAAGCCTTATTTATTTAACTACCAAAAACATGGTTCTTTCTAACATAGGGTATATAATGTACATCATTTTATTTTAGAATCTTCCAGAATGTGAACTCAAATTCTATTATCCATTTCTCTTTGATCGTTGTTTCCGTTGAATCCTCCGTATTCAGATAATTTTCATCCACAGACGGTTTAAGTTTTTTGAATAGACTTTTGTCCATGCATGCATGTTTAGTAGCACCAAAGTCGACCCATCAAGAATAATCTCTTTCAATTGTGTTGATTTCAGATATTATGGCTGTAAAAATTCATTTTGCCGATTGATGTTTCTTTTTAAGGAAATGGCAATATCTTTTATAATGATCGATTTTTCCACAATTGTAGGCTTGTAGCACTCATTCAGTTTTTCCATCTTCTTATTCTTGAAGTTTTTCTTATTTTGATATTCCACTTTTGATTAAAAAAGCTCGCAGATGTTTTACACTTTTTTTCTCCTACACTACGTGTATTTTAGATGGAAACACTATTTATTTGGTGATCTCTTTCTATCTAAGTTGTTTTTACACTTGCAAATATTATGCAATATTATTCAGATTCATTTCCTCCTTTTATATAAGGATTTTCCTGTATCTTTCCAAAAAGGGGAAGCTTGTCTATTTTGGATGAGACTTATCTCCTCATCTATATTCATATTGTGCTGAGTAAATTAGTTTAGGATATGCATGATATCATTTGATCGCTCTGCTATTGGTCTATCATCAATCATTTTATAATTGAGCATTTTAGTAACCAAAAATTTCTTGCTTGTTGCGTTCTCCATAAGATATTTGACCTCAGGTGCATCCTAAACCTCTTTGATAGTCGATTTATTATAGTAATATCAAGTGGTGTATCCATCGTTGCATCACATATATGCCACTTGCATATGCAATCATCTTATTCTCATTTTAACCTCGACCGTGCTTGTGTAATAGTTTCTATTTCCGCTCTTTACTGACTTTAACATAGTCTGAAAATAAACCACGTTTAGTTCGACCAACTGAAAATGTATCTTATTTTACCAACGTCTGAAACTAACACTATCAATCTTTCTAAATCGGTGAAATCAGAAGCGAGCTAATTCTCTCTCAAACTGTGAGGTGCCATCGAATAACATCTTAAGATTGTTGGTGAGTTTTACCACTGCAAATGCGGATAAATGACACAATGGTGAAAACTCAAAACAGTATAGATCACTCCAAAGACACGTCGATAACGCTTTACTTAAAACATTATTTGTCATCACCACTATTTTAATCAAATAAAAGGGTGCTATGAGTTAAGGCAAATCATTTTCTAAGATACAATGAAGCCTAGATGTTAACCTCTTTGATTGATTGCGATAGCACCGTCGAAATCGATTTAAACTGTTTTTCCAGTTGACTCCAGTGGCAAAAGTATCGAATATTTTTTCTACGGTATCACAAAACCTATATAATTTTGAAATAAATGCAAGAGAGAGAAGATTGATAAGATATGAAACCGCAAAGCTTTTCCATAACAATTTACAACGTTTTCAAGCATTTCTGAATTCAACTATTTTGCCATAATTTCAGAACATCGCTAAATTAGAAAAGAAGTATTTTTCTTAAAAAAACAACAGATTCTAGCATCACATTTATAGCATGAAAGATGTCTGTTTGTAAAAATTGTGCCTCTTCACAAGCAATGTTTTTCTTTGATTTTAAACGTACGTGACTGTTTTACGCCGTTTATGTCTATTCAAATTTGAATTCTGAGCTTGCTAACGAGTACGAACATGGTCCATTTTAACCATAATTATTCCGTCCAAAAATTTATTTTAAACTCAAACCCGATCCAATTCGGTTCGTTCGGACACTCACCAGCGGACGTGTCATCACAACGAAGCAAACAAAGCAAACATTTGAATGTCCAAAGGGCTCAACCTTCTATTAAAAAAACTATGTTTAAGTAAATATAGTTTCTACTCTTCCAAGATGCAGGGCAAATCTCCGTCTTCCTTTTCTTTCTCTTCTTCTCAAATAACTCATACCAAATGTTAATAACATTTCGCTAACAAAAATAACCTGAACCTAATACAAACAATGTATTTTGCACCATGCACCCAATGTTCAGACACCGATCAGCTGTTGAAGTTATAACTTTCGATAAATGGCAACATGTTTACTGCACCATAAGAACCTTTGTTGTAGGCTAATCCATTATGCATTTAACATACAGTATTGATTTTACGGCTAAAACTGGAATTTAAGTACCATAGGTTAAGTTTATGGTGACTAAAACTGCATATAGTGCTGTGGATCAACACGTGGGAAAGAAAAATGTTGAATAAGAGTTTGATAAACATAGTCATGGTTAGATTTTGTATCTTGTAATGATAAAGATGAGTTTATTGTATATGGTGCTCTTTACACACACACACACACACACACACACACTGTGAATACAGCATTCATTCATGGCAGAACTAATAGTTTCATGGCCGAACTAGTTGTTTACCTTTTTTTATGTTGAACGATAAACATAGTCAGTTTCTGGCTTTAAATGTTTACCTCTTCAGTCAGTTTCTGAATTGTTTGATCCATGATTGGAAATTGAAATTGATGATAAATTAATGGGCATGGAATATGTTGTTGCAAGTAAAATGTTTGCATTACACTACCAAATATTCTCAATGGAAATAAGAGTGTTGTTTGAAAACAACATTCAAATATTTGCAGTGGAAGTATTCTGCATATATCTATAATGCAATACACAAATATTGCACATATCTTCTGTTGTTGCACAATTATAAATACATCCATGACGCATCACAAATATTTCAGTTCAAGTATGCTGAAATTATTATGCAACGCAAATTGAGGTATTTTCTGGAAGTAGCAGTATAAGTGCATTAGATTGCACACATTTAGCATTCACAAAATAGTAAAAAACGATAATGATTGAGAAAGTTTATAACATTGATTCTAACGTCATTTTTAACACAGCTTTTAATATGAAAGGAGGTATTTTGCTTACATTGTCCAACTGGAAGCGATGTAAGGGTAATTTTTGTTAATCAGTACCGATCCTATGGCTCCAACGCACAAATACAAAAGGAGCAAAAAAAAAAAAAAAAAAAAAAAAACCGTAGCTACAGAATTATATTGAATGTTAAGACTTAAGAGCATTTATACCAGCAGAATTTTGGAAGATAGAAGTGTGATAAATCTTACTTTTGAAAAACTATCAGCAGGAAGGCATGGAAGAGAGTCCCGTAATGCATTAACATAAACTTGAAGATCCTCTGCAGAACTGGAAAAACAAAACAATAAAAATTAGTATCTAGAATTCAAATAAACAGTATGAGCAGTAGAATTCACACTATAAATTTGAACTAAATAACCAAAAAAAATCACAAGCTAGCAGAAGTTTGTAGGCCTGTTATGGTAAAGATCACCGTTACCATTTGTCAAATACCGTTACCGTACCGTTTTCACTGGTAAGTCAAAATTGCTTACCGTTACCGATCGACTGGTATACCGAAAACTGGTATATCAGTAATCTGGTAACCGTTACCCTAGTAATGATAAATTAACCGTTTGTCGATCAAAGCTTGTATCATGATTTGTTTTAGTACACAGTGCATCTTTATTATACTACATGCAATGTTAGTTAATAAAAAAACATAAATGAGAACGAAAATAAGTGCACTTGAAATTGTTTCACCGTATTATTGAAGTAAATTTAATATTTTATTTGGTTCTAAATGAATGTTATAAGGCATGTCAGATGAAAATACATATGTTTTAAATTTGACTGATAAAATTACCATTACCGCTGGTATTGAAGAAAAGTTATCGATGATTTACCATTAAAAATAATAAATTTACCGTTACCATACAATTTTAACTGGTATACTGATTTCAATCAAAAATGATTACCGATTGACTGATAATGGTACGATAATAGTAAATTTATCGTTACCATAACAGCCCTAAAAGTTAGTAATAATTTTGCTGATGCTTATCATGCATTCATCCTTGAATTAAGTGGTTTGTTAGCGCTACACCTTTGACTTTGAACAATACAAAGTTGGTAATTTTATGTTATCTCGGTATCTATGAAAACAACTTTAAACCAACCCAATTACTATTCAAACATTCAAACATTTACTAAGTGGTTTGTTATCTTGGTAATTTTATGTTGTCACTAATGTAGTTATCTATCAAAATCTTAATCCAACCCAATTACCATTCAAACATTTACTTAAATTGATAAATTTAAACATGAACACATTATGGTAAAAATGTCGAAATAAGCGCATATTTTATATAAATGATCCTCCATATGTGAAATGAACATCTACAAAATTTTGTTAGGTTTGAAATTGAATAGCTCGCGATACGGTAAGCATGTTGCAAAATAGGTATATCATAGAGCGCTCCTCATATACATATACACTCGCACACAGAGATATACATATATACACACATGTGTGTGATGTATGGTTATTTAAAATATTTATTCAATTAAGCTTCACTTTTCAATTTTGTAGTAGTTGACAGTTACGAGGATTTTAGGAGTACCGATAGTGACCGTAAATGAGAGCACGGATTTTTTGGTAAGTTCTATTAAGTGTTTTTATAACTGATCAATGCATGCTCTTTGAGTTAATTATGCATCACTTTTGGACAATCGTGTGGTAAAACCAAAGCATCGAAGAAAACATTGTCAGATGAAAAGTATTAACAAAAAATTAAATAAAATTATAACTTGGATCTAAAATTATTTAAGATTTTTTTTTTCAAACGAACTTAATTTATGTGAAGACAATTTTGTTGACAAAAATGAACTAACCTATTAAATAATATTTAGTCTGAAGAATTTCCTGCTCTCTGATAGGTTTTATCATATTATTTTAGATTCAAGTCCATATATTTAAATTATTAAGTGATTTAAAACTTGGACTTTCAAAACAAATTCAATTAACTAATGTTTATTATTTGATCTAGTAAGTTTTAAAAATGAAAACATTAATTATACTGATAATTATTGTGAAACTAGTATTTCAGTCAAGCCCATATAACTTTACATAATTTACTTATTTCCAAAAATTAGTACTTCATTACATAGAAAATTATGCATGAATTTTCTACCTAAAGTCAATGTTCTATTAGAGACAAACATACACATGAATTTTTCCTTCCTAAAATATATATCATTGCACATACCGTGTTTTTTTCTTACATTTGGTACCAGTGAACTCTTTATCATTAATATGAGAATACATTGTTAAGAATGACACTACATTAGTGACAATTATGAATACTGTAGTCTGTTTTTAAAAATAATGAATATTTTCAGTTAATATGTTTTGTAAAAAAATTAGAAATTAATTATGTATGTCCATAATTTCTGTTAAGTAAACAATAAAAATATACTATGTTTAAATTGAAAATTTTCTTTTGAATTTTATTGTCTTTTTGAGGTAGATGTCAACTACTTTATGAAACTTTTTGTTATAAATTAAAATTATTGAAGCACAACAACAATTTTACATAATTAAAATAAGAGCATGACTTTAAATGTTTCTTTTAAATTGACGTTTCTTTTAGTCGCTAAAGAGATATTCTATTTAACATTTTGATAATGTAATATACTTATTTCTGATGTTCGTATTAGGCGAAAGTTTAAAATCATAAAATATACTGATTAATTAGCATTATAATTTCATTTTAAAGTATTTTTTAATCCTCTAGAGCAATATTTGAAATTCAATCTACATATCATTTACCTTATAAAAAATGTACTGAAAACTAAATGTTAAAAATAAAATTTATTCATACATATATATATATGTATGTATGTACGTACGTATATATATATATATATGTATGTATGTATATGTATCATATATGTATGTTATATATATATATATATATATATATATATATATATATATATATATAGTTGTAATATCTTTGTTGCTACACATTTTTAATGTAAATGTAAACGTCCCAAAACACTCTTTAGATTTAATTAACGTTTAATGATACCTAAATGTACTCCTACCTTACTTAAATTATATTTTTTGCATTTTACTAGTTCAAAGTTCAAACACTCTTACCTATTACTAAAACCACTCATACCTAGATTAAAATGCAATTTTATCATCTACTAACACTAAGTCAATCAATTATACATCAATTAAATATTTAATAATAGTTGTAATATCTTTGGAATCACGCGTTTTCGCTATAAACAAAAACTATTCAAAATACCTTTTAGCTTCAAATTACATCTACTTATCCTACAAAATTCCCACCTTACATTAAATTCAAAATTTTGCATTTCACTACTTGGTCGGTCATTCTTATCCATTAGCTGGAATCACCCATACCTAAATTAAAATGCAATTTATCATCTATTAAAACTAATTAAATCAATTACATCTCAGTTAAATTTAAAATTAAGTTTCTCATACCTTAATTGAACGTTAAAACGTAAATTTAAGTGTACCAAAAATTAGTCAACCGGTTTTAGTCCTGAAACTGCTTATGAGTTGTATAGAAAACAAAAGTTTTGTTAATTAAAATGCTAATTTTTTATGTAATATACCCGAGTTAATCAACTAAATCTTTAACTATGACTTAAATTATATCTTGATATTACATATTTGTATATTAAAGAATTCATGTGCAAAGCACGTGCTGTAACGCTCATATTTATATATTAAAAGTTGTAAATATATATAAAAAAAAAATTATCAAGGATTTCAACTTTTGATTATTTTATCGACAACAGGAGGCTCCCATGCAATAATGGGCACCGAGAAGGTCAATTGTATGTAGCATTTCCCTCACATTACGAGGAGGTAGTTTCCAGAATCTAACCTGGGTGCCCAGATAACCATTCGGGTGATCTAACCAATGCACTAAGATTCCACCTCACTTTATTAATAAATACTAAATGGTTAAAAAAACCAGTATTTAACTCGTTACTACAAAAATGACAGTGTATTTTCCTACACAAATATGCAAATATAGAATCACATAAAAAAAATACTTAAACATACATACTTTAACCAAGTTAAATGCATCAAGGATGATAATGATAGACTTTTGGTGAAGGATGACGAGACAAAAAATAGATGAAGAGAATATTTCGATAAGATTTTCAATGAAGAAAGTGATAGCTTTTCGATCAAATTAGAAGACTGTTGACGACACCGACGACATTTTATTTAGAGAATTCGAGGCGTTGAATAAAAGAGGCATTGAAACAAATGAAAATAGGCAACTCGGTAGGGCCCGATGATATCTCTATTGAGGTATGGAGATGCCTTAGAGATGCAAAGATAACCTGGCTAACTAAGTTGTTTAATATCATTTTCAAATAAAACAAGATGTCAGATGAGTGGAGGAGAAACATTTTAGTTCCAATTTTTTCCATCTTCAAGAATAAATGAGATATTCAAAATTGCACAAACCATAAAGGAATTAAGCTTATGAGTCATATAGTGAAGCTTTGCGAGAGAGTCCTTGAACATCGTTTGAGAAGGTTGGCAAGTGTTTCAAAAATTCAATTTGATTTCAAGCCTGCAAGGTCAATCACGATTTTCTTGACAAGACAATTTATGGAGGATTTAAGGAGCAAAAATGACAATTCTACATAAGGTATTTATCGATTTGGAAAAAGCTTCTAAAAAAGTAACGAGAAAGGTTATGTGGTGGGCAGTGGAAAAGAATAGGATTCTAATAAAGTACATTACCCTAAGCAAGGATATGTACGATGAGGTTGTAACTAGTGTCAGAGAATGCGATGGTGAAACCAGTGATTTTCCCATTAATATAGGATTACATCAAAGATTGGCTTTGAACCTCTATATTTTTATCCTTGGTGATGTATGAAGTCGCGAAGGATACAAGGTGAGATTTCTTCGTTTATGTACTTTGTTGATGATGTTGTGTTAATTGATGAATGTATGGGGTTAATACACAACTAGAGTTGTGGACGAAAACTTTAGAATTAAAAGGATTCAAGCATAGCAAAATTAAAACATAATATATGAAGTACGAGTTCAATGGTGTAATGTCATATGACGAAGAGGTCATCCTGATCGATCAAGTTGTACGTAGGAATGAATCTTCTTGATATTTAGGATCTATGTTGCAGTTTGATGGTGAGATTGATGAAGATGTTAGTTTTAGAATTCAAGAAGGATATGTGAAATGACGACTAACATATGACATTTTCTGTGATAGAAAAATCTCATAAAAACTTAAACTAACATTTTTTTTCAACAGAGATCTCACGATGCACCTATGCGCGTTGGAGTTATAGATTGTAGCGACTGTCCAAAGAGAGGTAAAGATCGACCAAAGATGACTTGAGAGGAGGTAGTAAAAAGAGACCTAAGAAATTGAAGTTTATTTGAAGAGCTGGTGTCGAACATGAGCGCATAAAAGTTGGTGATCTATGTATCAAAACCTCGAGCTTTTGGTTAGTTTAAGGAGAGTGGTTTTAGTTTTAGATGATATGACTAGTGTATATGGGCATAAAGCGTAGTATTGGTCTTCATTATCTATTGCTACTAATACTATTATTATTAGTGATTATTATTATTCTTATTATCATCTTCATCATCAGCAACATCATGGTTTATTTATTCATTATTATTACTATTATTATTTGTTTAATTATTTTAAATATGTTTTAAATTTTAAATTTTATTTACCTTTATTTATGCTTTTGTTTTAAATCCCTTGTTATTATTATTACATTTGAATTGACTTTGACTTTTGATTTTAGATTTCATCTCTAGCCTACTTCAACTTGTTTGGAATTAAAAGCTTAGTTGTTTTTGTTGTAATGATGAGTGTTCTGCTTGAATAAGGTACGGCCCTTGTTATCAAAAATAATAATAATAAGCTTAGTATAGAACTCAATTGTTTTAACAAATTCATTGAATATTGCATCTAGTAAATTCAATTCGTTAAATATATTTATACAATTACACTTATAAAACATATTGTGTTCTAAGAAACACTTTAATTGGGTAGGCAGATATGTACATACCGCAGCCTGGCAACTCCTGTGGAGCATCCATCACGAGCTGGTTTCACACACAATGTTTCAGACTCAAGCTTCAGCTTTAAATCATGCCAAAGTATGGAAGTAGATGAATTCAAAAGCTCATCTTTGCTCCTAACATCTTTAGGTATTGTAAGTACTCCCGAGCTTGCCAGCTATGTTTCATCAAGGAGTAAAAAGAGCATTTAGTAGTAGCATATGCAATCTTGTCAGATCAAATTACGAGCTCACATGATAGATTCAGATGGATTTCCACGACTTATAGAGTTAACTTTTTTAAAAAAAAAAAAATCATATCCTTCAACCAAGGGGAAAATTAATACTTGCCCGCAGCTACAAACCAATTGTAGTTGCTAATTGATATTAAAGAGTTGTCCTTGATAGTAGAAAAGCAAGCTATGGCAGTTTTCTGCCCACCTTTTTCATGTAAAAATAGCATCATGCATGAGGGCGATATATTAACAATAACAAGCATTATTGCCATATTCAGAAAATATTATAACATGGTAATATAAGTGAAAGGACAGAGCTTAATTAGTGGCTCTGTGTCTGCTCTTAGTTGCCAACTCATTTTCATATTTCAGGAAGCAATTACATACTGTTTTAATAATGTAAAATGATATTTCTCAACTGAAATCTCTAAGGATAGTATCAAAGAATTTCAGACCATAGACAAGAGGATCATACATGTTTTAGAGCAAGAGATGTTGATACTTTATCCATGCATATTTTTGATGCCATAATTCCAGGACCTGACAAAAGATACTCAAAAGGAGAGCTGAACTATTATTGACATGGTTCATTGTGTGTTCAAACAAAAGGAAAACTTATTAGAATTTTAACCTGTATAAGGAACGCCTGCTTCTTCCAACAGAGTCTGAAGTGTACCATCTTCACCAATACCACCATGCACTGTATATTGTATAATTTTATCATACTAGCACTATGTGTAAAGATATGGATCACGCACATGGGGAGAGCCTCGTCCAAAAATATTGACTTCTACGATTAATCATATTCTTCTTCCAGTAGTAGCGTTGAATTTAGCTTACATTAGTGGAAGTGAACAGATGCAGAATTAAGTCACATTAAGATTTACACTAAACATATATTTGCCCTGTTCATCAAGATAACGTGAAAATAAGTTTCTTCTTAGTTCTGAACAGAATGTAGTAACAAAAAACATGTAATAAAGATAATAACCAGTTTAAGTGATACCCAGTTAGCTGTAAATATAGAACCATGCTACCTTTGCCTTTTTATTAAATATACAATTCTGGTTAAAATATGACCGCATGTAAAATAATTCAGTAGATTAAACGAAGATGCCATAAATCCACAGAAGAAGGGAAAACAATTAAAGTACCAGCTAATTTATGCATGGGACAGAACAAAAGCATTGGGTCGTTGAAAAGTAATTAAATTATTAACAGTCAATGCACATATGCAAATTAAGTCAACTGAATGATATAACTAAATTCCAGCACTGACAATGAACTAAATGCAAATGATAACATGTGCACATTTAAACTTACACTAGATTATGTTGTATCACCAAACAAATATTAGAATCTGTGCTATCAAAACATTTTTCATATACATTGTTGTCCCATATTAACTCTGCTATTTTTTTATGCTTAAGTGAACGATTCACAGAAATATCATCAAATAACTATTTGCTAATTCATCGTTACACTGAAAACTTGAACGTACAGTGCATAATTTGACTTCTTTTCATATAAAACTGATTCAAAATTATTGTAAAAGCAAGGATACAAAATGAGGAAACCTATACTAAATGACTTCAGACTTAAATGTCAATGACCATGTAGGTAAGAGCGGTAAGATATTTAATTTGAGTAGCTAGATTATCTAGAGGTCTTCAGTCCAATCCGCTAGGCTAGGCATGCATATCAGCCAAGTTCTTAAATAAAATAAAATAGACGAGAAAGAAAAGAATAAGGAAATTGTGGGGGGGGGGGGTGGGGGGGGGGGGGGTGAGAGAGAGAGAGATTCACCTGCAATAAACACTATAGCTTGAGAATCTTTTACATGCTTCACCCATTGCTCCAGGGAAAAGTTCATAGGTGGTCCGTCCAATATATCGAATCCACTGAACCAGCTGTGTTTACTAAGAGCTTCTTCAAGTTCAGACATAATAGCTTCTTGCATTCGAGAAGTTTCTTGTGCTCTAGAAGGTACAATAGCCTCCATGCATGCATCATACACTTCCTCAGTGGTATGACGCAGCACAACAGAATAACTGTTACAAAAAAGAAATTTGTTGATGAACACTGTCGGAACAGAATGCAAGAATCTCGGCAACATGACAGATTTTGAGTGACAAAGACAACATTAGTTTATGGTTCACCTTAAATTGTACTCAAAGACAATCATCCATCATTCATTGACACGTAAAGATGTATAAATAAAATAAACCAACTGTGATACATAAAAGAAAACGAATTATAAATCCTTGATAACACACATTTAAGAAACTTTGTCAATCAATAGAGCGTTTTGTGTCAACGACTGAGTAAGGTCAATTCAAGAAAAACAAATAGAAACCATGTACAATGAACCAATATCTACAAGTTGATAGTACCAATATTAAATAGAGGAAATCCAACTTACGGTAAAGTCCAAACAGTACGAGAAGGAGCTTCCTGATTCTGAGTTGATATATATCCACTTGAAGGGGCTAGCAAACAAGGGTGCACATCAAGCTAAAGAGATTGTTAGAACATGTTAAAAGGGTAGGACAAAAGCTCAAGGAAGTCATGCTAATGCTATATTATTACTTTTTATTATATATGGAAAAGATCATATCTTAGCCATGCAGTCATAAAGAAAATGCAAAGAAAAAATGGGAAGAATGCAAATCCAGTATGCAAAACAGCAAAACAAATGAAACTACATTGTATCTCAAAACTCATACATAAAACCTTAATATGTTTTACAGTTTATGCAATAATGAAGTATGCAAAAGAAAGTCCACACACAAAAGTTCAGCTATTGGTACTAAATGAAGCAGAGAAGATAAATATTAAGTGATTGCAACAAAGTCAAGCAGGAGCTCCCAATGTCCGATCTACTTTGAGACCAAAAGGAAACGGCCAAAAAAAAAAAAAAAAGTGATCTGATGCTTACATCATCGAATGCTTGCAAGTTTAGCCATACATTTGTACCGCTCATTAGAGACACCTGGCGCTCAGAAGTATCTCCTCCAAAAATAACAAACACTTTTCTAGTCCCATGGACTGTAGAAGTGACGTTACGTGGTTTTTTTGACTTAATATTTCTAGCCAGCTTATTACATGTTAGGCTATACTGCTCAAGCGATGGGAACCTCAGGCATGCACGTCGGATAATTGTACGAAGTATGTTTGAGTGGGAAAATCCAACCTGTCCAGTTGGCAAAAAAATTAGTAAAGACAAACCTAATTAACAATGAAAATTAAAAAAAGTAGTTCATTGCAGTATTATATTTTTTACAGCTAACCATTATGCATGAAATTATCACTTTATAATAAATTTGCATCAACTGTATTTATTACAGTGGTTATTCCAAAATCTTAACTGGAAATAAACATTTCAAAGTTTAATCTAAAAATGCTACCATTACCAATCATGAAACCAGTATTTGCTTGAAATACAGTGTTGTCTCACAATCTAGCCATCAAACGTCGTCTGCTATACATTGACAATGTTCATATGTAATGGAGTTTCTAAAGGATATGGTCTAAATTGATGATAAATCTAAAACTGAAATACCTTAAAACTTGAAAATGAGAATACATAAATAAAAATCTGGACAGTACCTTAGAAGCTTGTTGAAATAAAAAGCTTGTCTGTTCCATCCCACTTATCTAAAAACAACAAAAATATAGTACTTAACACCCCAAGAAGGAGGATTCTAATACTTTGTAAACTGTAAAGTTTAACAATGACAAGTCTGAGATTACTGCTGACCAAGTTAATGTCAGTAAAAATGATAGTGCCTAATCTGGTCTTTCCATATCTTGTAGCATTATCAGGTGATGAAAGCACATTCATATGCGATGGTAAAAACCAACCATCAACTCTGGCAAAGTCTTGTAAACCAAAACGCTTGAATAGCAAAGCTGCTCCTTCTCTTATGCATTCAATAACGTCATTCGGAAAGCGAGGTGGAGTGTGGTAAGCAACCTTAATGACAAGTAACAGTTCAAAATTATAGCACTAAGCTTTTAAATTTAAATTTACCTAAACCTGAAACAGGCACACACTTGCACAGTAAGTGAGGAACCAAGATTTGTGTGTGTACTGAGAAGTGATGCATTTCAAATGGAAAACCTTTTAATCCATGGAAGCTAGAAGATTTTTGTTAACCGGTTAACAGTTATAAATATCCAAAAATATGGATTCCCGTAAAAGCCAGAATACAAAATAATGCATCAGACATTGGCAAATGAATGTAATTGTGAAAACCACAGCTTAAAACTACTCAACTTTAGTCCAAGTAGCTAACCAAACATGTATAAGGCATAACCACTAGTTGCCCCAAAATAAAAAACTAAAAATAAAAAGAGGAAACGATCTAGAATAAATAATCCCACAGAGTAATGTATGAGTAATGCCATGCAATGACACTAATCATAGTTAAACACGTTTATACAAATGAATACAATATGTTTTGTAATTTTCTTACTCTCCTGACAGTGTGATTTTATACACCCAGACACCATCTGTAATGCACTACATTTACGCACCACAGCTATTTTGGCCAACTTAAATTTCTCCGCCTCATGGGTCAAGCCTAGGTGAGGGATTAATCCTAGTGTAATCTTGGTTTGTATTGTATCCATATCATTGTATGAGAAATAAAACATCATCTTATTATTACTAAATTATCTGGTACATTATTTTCGAGAAATAATGGAGCAAAACCAAAACAAGTTTTGTTGTACCTAGAAACTCTTCATTCTCGTTTCTCTCTTTTTTTTTCTTTTTTTTCTTGATTCCTTTTTTCTTTGCATAATGTGAGCAAAACCAAAATAAGCCGTGAGAATAGTACCAGATGAGAGACTGTCTAGGAAGTCCTCACGCTTGAGTACGGGAGCCTTCGGCACTGGGTATCCACCTTTTCTTGATTCCTTTTTTCTTCTTTCTTTTTCTTTATTATTATTGTTGTTGTTGTTGCTGCTGTTGGTGGTGGTGTTGTTGTTACTATTATTATTATTTTGCATCAATATTCATTTAGTTGAGTAATTCCCTACCAAATAGTTCATGATTTCATATAACAGCACATTCAATATTGATGCAGTATCTAAAAGGAAGGTATCTATCCTCCCATTCTACATTAAATGGACTGTCAGGATGTATATATAAAGCAAATAAGAGTAGGTTCAACTGTATATGGATCGTCTATGCATGGTACCAACCAACCCACAGATGGAAGAAAGTCAATAAAACATACATACAACTGATATACTTTATGACGATCCGTGTATGTTATACAAGCTTTGGATATATTTTGGGATTTTTAATTAATTTAAACAGCTTTTTAAAATATATGGAAAATTTAGGCTCGTTTGAAAACATTTTATAGATATCATGTTTTTACCACGATGATATTGATTCAGCAATTTGTATTTCAGCACTTTGAGAATGCGCCAATGCAGTTTTGCCAAAAGGTAAAAACCATTGGCATATTCTCAAAGTGCTCCAATACAAATTATCTAGAAAAACGTTAGCGCGCTCAAAGTGCTCAAATAATAATTGTTGATTTAGCGCCAACATGACATATCTATATGCGTAATATTTTCAAAATTGGTCGATTTTATTACATGTTACGAAAAGATCGCTAAAATGATAAATGGCCCTTAATTTTATCATAATGATATAGCCAGTCCCAGCCTTCTAAGAAGTATAGTGTGTAATTTGTTTAACATATGGTTGGAGAACTAAATAGAGTTTTAAGATATTGATGTTTGATCAACTGGGTTTTTATTCAGTGTTTTGAACATTCACAGTTTCAAATGGGTTGACTCTGAAAATGGTTGCTGGATCAGTTTTCTAAAAGTTGCTTTTTAGACCTGTTATTTTTAAAATAAGTACATTCCATGCTGTACAAAACAACATATTTACACCACTACAACTCTTTCAAGTCTCACCCATATTCATAGAGATCTTGTCTTGGCACTCACATGAAACGAAATGACAAAATAACAGTGAAATCTCATTTGAGCTCAAGCTAAGCCAAGATATTGAAATCTCAGTCAAGATATCATTATGAGATTTTGGCCGCTATTTTTTTAAATGAGTCAACTAGGTACCAATCCAATAATTACTTCTGCTAAACCTCTGCTTGAAGTAACCATATAATTTAGTTGTTCCCCGAAAGTTGTTTACAGTTCCCTTTCTGATCCTGATCTCCGAATTTATTCAATTACCTGATACAAAATCAACCGCACTTCGTTTGATTGTGAAATTCAAACTATTTGCCACTCTAACATCTACCATTTTGTTGGAAATTAGGTACTTTTTTGTTACCGTATCATTGTTCCATTTTTGAAGCATAGGACAAAAATTGAAATTTCATTTACATCTGAAACATGAATTTGCAACTTACAAAAGAAATTATCATAAAAAAAATTTATTGACTATCATTTTATTCAATTAATAAGAAACAAGAGTACATAAATGTGGCTGTAGTTCATTTAATATATCTCAGACTGGAAAACAAATGCTCAAGCAAGTTAAATTTTCTAATTTTTAGAGTGGTTAGTTTAAATAATTACAGTTTAGTTGTGTATAAAAATCAGTTTAAAACAAAGTATATTATGAGATAGTCACTAGATGAACTTTCGATCCTAAAACACAAATCCGAGATGTTCATCCAAGATCCATTTATCTCGTACAAGATCTCATTTGCTACAGGACGTCGTGTGCGAAATTTCTGCGACAAAATGGGATCGAAGTCCAAGATTTGAAACCTTGCCAAAAATATGGTGCACAAGAAATATAGTAACTTAGCACCTTTCCTAATTACATAACACAACCCTGTGGAACACCAACATTGTACATCAATTGACGCAACTGACTTAAACAATTAACAGCAAGTATCCAGCCAATTTTGAATACATAACTTTAATTTCATACGTAAGCATACCTGCTGTGTAGGAAGATATTTCCTTCGATAGTTAAATATACCATCATCCTTGGCATCAGTATTACCCAAAAGCTCTACCTGTATATAGAGAGGGAAATCACGCATAATTCTTTTACATACTGATTTATATTTTCGAATAGTTCCAGTAGGAAAAAGTTCCGCTTTGATTTGATGATTCAGACACGTTGACCAGATTTAATCCATATCTACCTAAATGAATTATAAGTTGGAGTATTTACAAGTTCAAAGCAAGCATGATAATAATTTTTCTACACACTCAGAGACCCAAAAAAAACTCGCAGACTCTAAGTATGTATCAAACCTATAACACATGCTCCGGCTATTTTCATAGGATTTTATGTCATATGCAATTATAGGGGATCAAATTCATGATCTTCGGTCACACAACATACCAACCCTGTGGGGTTGATGATAAAGTTAATTACCAAGTTTTCTGTTCTGATTTTAAGTATCATAACAAGTAAGGTGACGAATAAGGCACCTAAGTGTAGATTTAGATATCTTGGATTTAACTCTCACAGCCAACAATCACCAATTTTTTCGAAGAAAAAATGTGACCAATAAGGATATAACAAAGCTATACTATTGTGCATAAACTACATCAAGCCGCCGGTTCCCAAAAAGCATCTGATGTCTAGTCTATTACCTCCTAAAACTCTTATAATGGTATTTTCTTCTATTCCTCCCATATACGATGACTTCTAATGTGCAACTTTTACCAAAGTAAGATCTCACCGCTATCAATTTCATTTTAACAAAAACTAACACCGTTCGTTTTCTGAACATTCAGTACCAGAATGATTGAGTACTTAACAAAAAAAAGTTGCATGTGGGTTAGTCCTATTATAATACTAACCAACTGAAATTATATAACTGCGCGTTCTTGGAGCAAAAATACAAATGTGTGGTAAACAATTTATAGGAACAACATGGTGGTAACTATGGAAAACAAGATTGTTAATGTTTTCCTGTATATCATTTTAAGAAAAAATCAATTTAAGACAGATTATCTTAAATTAGTGAACTTCTGGTCTCAAAAATGACAACTAATTGAAATTGTATTTCTTTCTTTTCTCTTTTTTTGGTGTTAGTTTTAGTTTTATTGAAGGGATTGGTTTAGGTATGTGCATATATTATATAAACAAAAATTACATTAATTTTTTCATACAAAAGTCACTCAATTGGTAAGATTTTAGCGAGGTTCAAAGGCTTGTTTCAAAAACTCTTAGGGTGCGTTATTGTGCGAAACAGAAACGGCACTGGAAAGAAACATTTGAAAAGGGAACTAAAGAGGAAAATTTAGCCAAAGGAGAATGTGTTTCGGTGTAGCAAAAGAGGCGTTTGAAAGGGGGATTTGGAGTTTTAGTGGACAAGTTGGTGAAGAAATGAAGAGGATGATGAAAAAATAGGGGGATTCAGTGGTGAACCATTCGCATCAAACAGGCCTGACACAAGTGGCACACTTTTTCAACTGTTCACTAGTGAACTTCTGGATGAAATTTATAACCTTGTCCTTGAAAAATGCTCATAAAATAAGATCAACCTTTGGATATAATTTGAGGCGAGATTGAAATTTATAGTTTATGGTTACAGCTCAAACCTTGGGTTTTAAATGTGCCCTAGTGAGTAAATTTTCCCATGCATCTTAGATGTTACTTGAGGTCAAAAGCATCTGAAATTGCAAACTACTAACCTTATTCTGATGTAAAGATTATGTAACAGGGTTTTTTTTTTTTTTTTTTTTTTTTTTTTTTACTTTTAAAATTTTCTCAGTGGCATCTAAAAGCTCCTAGAAGGATTTTTTAACATCAATAAATACAAAACCTTATCTATTGGTAGGTCAATACTTTTATACTTCGTCTTTACTGTAACTATTTAAAAGAGAGTATACCTCGGTTGGGAGCAAAACAATAGGCTGGCAGTCATTTCCCAATCCAGCATCAAGGACAATGGCTGTAAATTCACTGCCTCCTCCTAGGAAATATTCAATAAGAATTCTATCATCAACACCCTGTTGGGAACAAGAAACTACAAATAAATTAATATACTATAATTTTCTGCTCTCTATACTTGTACAATGCAAAGTGTACAAGAAACACTGCCTCTGATATAAGTTCTAAAGCTTTATCAATGGAATCATTGACGCCATGAGCAATGCACACACCAATGCTAGATCCAGCTCTTGCTGGTTTGACCTGCAAAATTCAACACAAAAAGCAAGCATGATCCTACCAAAACTATATTATGCAGAACTAAATAGAAAAGCAGTTGAGGTCTTACAATCACTTTTCCGGTAGTCTTGTCCAGATGATTGATTTCAAACCACTTTTCCAGTTTAGGTTTGTCAGTGTGGTTTTCCTTGTAACAAATAAATATTAAGAGGGTAACCAACAATTTAACTGGAGTAAGACATAAAGCTTTTTGTGTTAACAATTGATTTATGGTTGTACCTGCATCAGAAAACTAGGGACAGTCACAAATCCCTGTCTTGATAGCTCTACTGATGCATTGTACTGTACATGTTAATTTAAAATTAATCATCCCTCCTGATTAGTTTAACTGTAATGAAGGAAGAAAAATAATTACTGTGATTACATGTGCGCGATTTATATGATATAGTAATTGAAATATCTACATGGCATATATTTAAAATGTAATATGTAAGCACAAAGCTTCAACGATCTACATCATATACGACGTTTCGGTCACAAAATCAGGATCGACGTATAATTATGTTATCTTTAAATGTTCTATTCCATGTATAACACAAGTTTGCTATACCATATTTTGCCAGGGACACTTTTCTCCTTTTGGTATACAAAAGACAATAAGATAATGTGTTGCCATAAGCTGTTTTACAAAATCGAGGGGAATATTTAGCCCTGCAGCGAGATAATGAAACATAGTCGTGCTTTAGTATTTGGTTCATGAAAAGTTGTTGAGGGATTAAACCCCAAAGGTATCATGATATTCAGTTACTACGTTATAAACATCATTTTTCAAGTGTTATGCAAGTTCAGGCTCCAAGTGGCAGGAGCTGAAGCTACTACAACGAGATACCGAAAGGATAGTCATGCTAGAGTATTTAATTTATGATAAATTGCTGAAGGGTTGAACCTCATACGTATTAACACCAAAAGTATCATGATATTCAGTTACTATGCTATCCATCATATTTTATTTTTTAAGTTGAATTTGGCAAAGGTCTCCTAATATTTTTATAAGCAATACAAAATAATCTAAAGTGTCACGCTTAAGACATAATATCCAAACTATGTTACTGTGAAATCCCGTACAAATGTGTCACTTATCGGCTCTCCATGAAGCAGTAGACAGATAAAGAGGTATCAGCAAAATATATTCCATCCACCCTCATGCGCTAGTTAAACCTAAGTGTTAGCAATCCAACAGCCAGGTCAACTTGATTTTTTTCTATCATCGGTCTGCATTCACTTCAAATCTTTATAAAAAGCGCAAATTAGCTCAAACCAATGTATTAAAAAACGCGCCTCAGGCGCGCCTCGAGGCACGCCTCAAGGCGAGGCGGTGGTGGAAAAGCCTGAAGGCGTGATTTAAAAGGCGGTTTCCCCCTGAGGCTTACGCCTCAGGGGTTTGAGGCGTGGAAAGCGTGAAAAACGCACGCCTCAGAGCCTCAACTATCTGAGGCGTGCACTTATATATATTAAAAAAAAAAAAAAAAACTAACTTACCTCACTTTTACTTTTATGTGCTTCTTTCAGTTTTACTTCAAACTTCAGAGCTCGATTCGAGGTAAAAAAAAATTTGAATTTTCAATTGGAAGATGAATCGAAATCGATTCCTGTTATGGAATCGAGTTCCATTACTCAATCAATTTTGAAAGAGAGTTTTTTTTTTGTCTTTTTTTAAAAAAAAACTGCTGTGGACTGTTTTTTTTGGTCTGTCTTTCTTTTTTTTCCTCTGTCTTTTTATTTAAGCACTGTCATGACCTATTTTAATTATGTGTTAATGCCCGGACTCCTTAAAAAATGAGCAAACGGGATATTGCATGGAAGTGGGCTAAAGATATACCAAATTCTACCAATTCAAAATATTTTCTTTGTGGATTTTGTGATCATAGATGCACCGGAGGGATTGTATTTTGTTTGAATTGCTACGAATGCTTGTATTTTGTTTGAATTGCTACGAATGCTTTATGGTTTTTGCTTAGTACTTGACGCTTAATGTTATTTCATATTAAAAATTAAGTATATGTGTTGCACTTTTTTTTCCCCGAAAGGCTTACGCCTCAACGCGTCGAGGCTTACGCCTCGCCTCACGGACCCGAAAACGCTTCGCGTACGCCTTTTGCGTTTTAAAACATTGGTTCAAACAAAAGGAGAAGTTTCTAGATACTAAGGCACAGTGCATTTTCCCACATTTGAGCTCTTGCAAATATGTAGTAATGGTTTCTTTTGTAATTTTCGGATATAAACTCTAATGAAGAAAAGAACCAACAGTTGACGTAGGGAGTTTCCCGGACCGCTATAAATTTGCCTCCTCTTACTACAATTGGAGCTTATCCTATTTCCAGCACTAATACTTCACTCCAGCATCCTAGACCATCAGTACTAGTTTTAAACCGAGATCTTCAGGTTGAAATATAGAATGTCAACCTTTGGTTGCTGTAGCCAAAAAAAACAGATCAATAATGTCCACGTAAATATTGAGAAACTTTTGGAAAGAAATGACCTCTAAGCGCAGAAAAAAATATTATACAATCGCACTTGTTTTTGCAGTTATGCCGAATTGGATGCATGACACTAAAATTAACAGAGATAATAATAGGAACAATTGTGTGGATGATACAATAAATTTAAACTAATAACAAAGACTAAAAAGGCACATCATTTGTGTGTTGTGTTTCATGTGCATCTTTGCGTGCTATTTAGTGTGCATAGTCATGTGTGCCGCACCATGGAGCTAAAGGCGCAATCCACGTGCATCATCACGTCTTGAACTATTCAAGATTGGATTAGAGATTAATCACTTAGGTAAAAGTTAATCGAAGAATGACCGAAACCACGCACTTCCGATAAATTCGTGCATTTTCAATAAATTTTGAGATATATCATGCAAAAAAATTACTATCAAATAAAACATACAAATGTCTAATAGTTGAAGATCAGCTTTCAATTCATAAGGAATATGCAGAAATAATATTCTATTTTCAGTTCAAATTTTCGTATTATTCAGCATGTCTCCATATGTGAAGCATAATGATGAATACTTAACATAGTTGCCTAGATGCTTATATGAGGCAATAATCCTCGCCTAACGTCAAGGCGGAGCTTAGATGGGTACTAAGTCAGTAATCACTCGTTGCCACCTAGGTGGGAATTAATTGAACACCTGTAAGGATTTATCCCAATGGCTTCTGTTAGAAAGGCAGTAGCAGCAGCCAGCAACCCACGTGTTCAACAAGGAGCTGCCACCAACCGAGCCACCAACCATCTTCTCACCTTATATATATATATATATATTCTTCGTAATTCCCAACCCATCTCAAATCCAATAAGAAGAAAAAGAAAATAAGCTTAGAGTGAGATTTAGTGTTAAGTGAAGGTGTTTTGTGCAATCATTTTGTAATATTCTCTCAAATAAAATATCTACAACAGCCCGGAGACGTAGGCATAATTGGTCGAACTCCGTTATCAAAGTTTGTGTGTCTTATCATTCTACATTTTATTTCTTTTCTCTACAAATCAAATTATAGGGAATTTGCGTAATTTCCCAACAACTGGTATCGGAGCCATAATTTGTTAGAAAGGAAATCAAATTCGAGTGGGAGCGATGACAACAGATGAAGAAAAAGTGAAAATCGAGAAATTTGATGGAGCCGACTTTGACTTTTGGAAAATGCAAATTGAAGATTACCTATACTAGAAAAAGCTTTATCAATCTCACTCAGAAAAGAAGCCAGAGAATATGAAGGATGAAGATTGGGTTCTTCTTGATAGACAAACTCTTGGAGTTATTCGATTAATGTTATCTCGCAACGTTGCTTTCAACATAGCAAAAGAAAAAACCACACAGCAAATCAAACTACCGTGGTAGGTTGAAGGATTGGAGATTTAAATCCAGAAATCCTAATAATTCTCATAGCTCAAAGACCAAACACTACAAAAATCAATGCAGAAGTGCACCAAAGGATCTGGAGGCGAAGGCAGAGGTAAATGTTACTTCTATCTCAGGAGGAGATGAAGCGTTGATATGCTCTTTGAAGAGTTTTTGGTGCTAGACGTTGGAGCACCGTGTCATGCCACTTGCAGAAAGAATTCTTCGAAAGGCATGCCTCTAGAAAGCTTGGAAAAGTATATCTTGATGACGATCAACCTTCTGATATCGTTGGTAAAGATGATGTGAAGATTAAGTTAAATGCGTTTGTTTTAGTGCTAAAGAATGTTAGGCACATACCTGACTTGAGAAAGAATTTGATCTTCGTAGGACAATTTGCTAGTGAAGGCTACAACACGACTTTCCATGATCATGATTGGAAAATTTCAAAGCGTGCAATGACGATTGCTCAAGACAACAAGAGTGGTATCTTTCCATGACAGTAGGAGCACGATGTTCAATCACTGTTGCAACTAGCAATGAAAACTCCAACCTATGACACATTTTAGGCCATATGAGTGAAAAGAAAATGAAGATTATGCACTCGAAAGAGAAACTTCCAGTTCTACAGTCAGTGGAAATAGGCATGCGCGAAAATTGCATATTTGAAAAGTAGAAGAGAATCAACTTTCAAATAAACAGTAAAATCCCAAAGAAGGAAAGGCTGAAGCTTGCTCATCCTGATGTTTAGGGACCAACGGCCTTCTACCCATTGGTGGGAAGCATATTTCGTTACTTTTATCGATGATCACTTGTGAAAAGTATGGGTTTACTTTTTAAGGTATAAATTTGAAGTGTTTGAGGCTTTCAGGATATGGAAAGCTATGGTTGAAAATGAGACAAATCTAAAGATCAAAAAACTTAGAACTGACAATGGAAAGCAGTATTGCTATGAGCACGGGATCAAGATGCAAAGAACTGTGTCGGGTACGCCTCAAGACAATGGTGTAGCTGAGCATATAAATCGAACGTTGACAGAAAGAGCCAGATGCAATCATATACAATCAGGGTGTGAAGACGGATT
This sequence comes from Allium sativum, assembly GCA_030737875.1. Classification (NCBI taxonomy): domain Eukaryota; kingdom Viridiplantae; phylum Streptophyta; class Magnoliopsida; order Asparagales; family Amaryllidaceae; genus Allium; species Allium sativum. The sequence continues at coordinate 191,847,069 of CM060910.1, read as the reverse complement.
GAAATCAGTCTTCAAGTGGGAGATTGTTAGAAAGGCTGCAGCAGCAGCCAGCAGCCATGTGTTCAACATGGGGTTGCCACCAACCGAGCCACCAACCTCCACAAACCATCTTCTCACCTTATATATCCTTCTTTTTCATAATTCTTAACCCATCTCAAATTCAATAAGAAGAAAAAAGAAAACAAGCTTAAAGTGAGATTGAGCATTAAGTGAAAAGTATTTTGTGTAATCACTTTGTAATATTCTCCCAGATAAAAGATCTGCGGCAGACCGAATGTGTAAGCATAATTGGCCAAACTCCATAATTGGCCGAACTCCATTCTACGTTTTATTTATTTTCTCCACAAATCAAATTATAGCGAATTTGCGTAATTTCCCAACAACTTCATGACAACACTCTCATCACTATGATATTTAATATACAAACACATACATAGATACATGCATATGTATGTATATAATATGCGTGTGTATTTGTGTATGTGTATATAAGTGTGCATAAGCATGCATACATGCATGTATGTGTGTGCATGCAAGTATGTGTGTATAGAAATCACTAAGTCTGTAACATTTAAACTGTAATAAAAAAATATCCAAATTGTTCATATTAAATTCCAAGACAACTAAACTATAAAACATCATATATTGTTAAAACCCAACTAATATAAAATGTGCGATATCAAATATTGTCGTTAGAAATCAAGGAGGACAGTCATTCTCTCACCTTTTCGGTTTTCCCCAATTGACAACCATTTATCATATCAGTTGTCTCCTCGTAATAAATGTTTTTATTTCCGTTTTTTGTTTAACAAGAGTGTAACTCCTGTTTTGCACACGGTAATATAGTCAAAAAATATTATTTATATTTTAATTACTGCTAAAAGTATACTTTATTATGCAATATAGGATAAATTAGTTGTGACATATTAATCATAAATTAAAATGACATACGACCCTCATATATAAGGTTGATAGTTCGATCATCGCTAACTACATATCTCTGTAAAAATTAATGTCCTAACTCAAAATAAATTGAAATTAAAATTGTTAATACTATATATGTAAGTAATTTATGTTATGTGATATATATATATATATATATATATATATTTTTATATGTGTGAGCAAATAAATAATTCACCATTTTTGTTGATACGATTGTTATATATATTGGATTGACATTTTCCAAAGGATTTATAAATAGATTAATGAATATTAAATGACTGAATTTATTCAAATATAATTTGAATTCATAATCAACATAACTTTTTAAATATAAAGAGGTTGAAGAAATTTTTGAAGAGCTTTGAACATCATTGTAACTGATAAGAGCATCTTATGATTAGCTTATTTATATGTGCACTTATAGCAATTATTCAGTTTTCATTATGAACAATTTTGTCCTTGTAGTTAACTATAGAATTCATGTTGTTATAGAAGAGCTACTCTAACAACTTTGATAACTGGAACATAACGTTATATATATTTAGTTGAGCTATGAGTTGGACTTGGCTTGATAACATATTGAAAATGAGAAAAATTATATAATCTGATTTTTATCGGTAAAATCTACACGTTTCATCGCAGTGTTGTAAAATATAAATTGATCATTTAAATGTTGTTAAAACTAAAATTATATCATATTATATGTATGATAATTTTTTAGATAAATAAAATAGAAATTAAAAGAGTTACTATTATTAATGTATACATTTTATGTTATGTAATTTAAGTATTATATTTGAATAAAAAATAATTTGTCATTTTTTACCATATATATGAATATTGTATACGTTGAAATTCTCATATTTTTAGGATTTATTAGATGGATTAATGAATATCATTTAATCAATTTATTTAAATAGTTTAGTTCAAGATTACACAATTAGTTAAATACATGGACTTGAATGTTATACATTAGAAGATAATTAAGAAAGTTTCTATGTAAATGTTAAAAAAAAGGCATTCGAAGTTAATAGAATTTTTAATTGAGACGGACCATGTAATTAATTTAAATATGTGAATGCTAGTGTAAAATTTTGGGGGAGTTCCTTGAAAGACTTGTAACTAATTGTAATTTTTTTAAAGCAGTATGTATTTGAAAACAATGTGAGAAGTTTAGTTGAACAATTGTAAAGTGGTAGGTTATAGGATTTTAAAAATAAAATACCTAGACTTTGTGAGAATTAAAGAGAATAGAGATAACTTCTACAATTAATGAGAGCGCTCCATATTCTTCTGTTTTACTATTATTTAATATATAAGAATTAATCGCAGTTCGTAATTATTCCAATTATTTTATAATTTGTTGTATATTTCTTCATCTTAACCTCAAACTATCATTTGTTTATTTAACCAGAAAATAAGATTCAACACTGATAAATGATAAACACACGACGTGGTGTAATACGTCAAGGTATTTTCAAAAGCAAATGACACTGAGGGGATTGGTCAAGTGGCAGACACGGTCAAACTGGACACAGTATTCTTATGTGGATTACACATGGTATGAGTATATTTTTGAATCGTGTCAGCGGTTGTAATGCATTATAAACAATGTACGCCCGAATGTTGAGTATACATTGTAGATGTGCTACTATATTGGCATTGCACGGGATTATGAACACAGTCTATGAACTGTGGTAATCCGGTCGTCTAATGAATACAATGATACAAGATATGTACGTATGTATGTATAAAATAGGAAACCTTGTTTTATGATAGAGAGAAAATAATGAATCGCCAAAAATGGTATTAACAATTAGGGTTGTTATGGTAACGGTAAATTTACCATTACCAGTCGATCGGTAATCATTTTTGATTGAAATTGGTATACCAAATAAAATGGTGTGGTAGCGGTAAATTTACGATTTTTAAAGGTAAATTATCGGTAACATTTCTTCAATACCAGCAATAACGGTAATTTTACCAATCAAATTAAAACATATGTATATTCAGCAGATTCTTTATTACATGCATTTAAAACCAAATAAATGATTAAATTTAGTTCAATAATAATGTGAAATAATTCCAAGTATACTTATTTTCTATCTAATTTATGTTTTTATTAACTAACACTGCATATAGTATAACAAAGATGCATTGTGTACTAGAAAACATGTCATGATACAAACTTTGATGGACCAACGGTAATTTACCATTACCAATGTAATGGTTACCAGATTACCGGTATACCAGTCGTTCGGCAATGGTAACGGTAACGATAAGCAATTCTGACTTATCAGTAAAAACGATATGATAACGGTATTTGTCAAATGGTAACGGTAACCATTACCATAACAGCCCTATAAACAGTAATGCCATAGAAAGTATGGTTTAACATTGCTTAGACAATGCTAAAGAGAGGATCAAATCTTCGGCGCTTCACTCCAACTTTCCTAACTAAGGAAAAACAAATAGGTACTTTGAGAACATCTAAGCTATCATTTGCTATTTCATTAGATGCAGGTTAGGTGAATTAAACATCAAGTACAATTTTGTTTAGATGATGCTTTTAAGTACATTATGCATTCTCTTAAAAAGAAAAGGCACAACAACAACATGAGAGGAAATTTTGGAATGCTTCATTTGGTTTAGTTGTAAAACACTTTTCAAACCACATAGTATAAACAGGATGTCTTGGTTCATTGTTATTTGCAATGCAGGTCAAACAAAGGGGCAAAACCTTCCCTAAAGCCTTGTTGTACAATGCAGTGTACACGTATGTTATTCTGCAAGAATGCTCATTCATTCAAACAGAATTTCAACAAACTTTTGTGATACCATAAGAAAACCAAATTGCACGGTAAGACTCATCTCCTCGCAGTGGCTTTCCCTAACATGAAAATACATGGTGATTCCTAAATTTTATCAACATTAAGGCATTTTCAGGAGCAAAAGCATACATTTCGACCTAAACTATATCACAGAGATGATCAAGTACCGTAAAATTTCTATAGTGTTTGTCGTGACAGTTAAACCTTCACATGTAGCTATAATGTCCAATAAAATTGTATAATTTTAAGAAAGGGATAATCCAACGTCTTTACGAAAATGTTCCCATTAAGAAAACAAAGTGAATACCTTGTCAAATGCTTGCCGACACTGAGCAGAGGGAGTGCCAACAAATGGGATATTTGCTTTTTCCAAAACCTCCTGACAGTAATTGGTCCAATCGTTAGCAATATTTTGAGTTTCAAATTTGGCTGATGACAGGTAAGCCAATAATTGCATAATTTGGTCATAATAGTTTCAGTAGGTTATAACACATGAAATCTCGGGTAAAGCTATTTGTTTTGTTACTTCTTTTTTTAGTCTTCGGAGCTATCAGCTATCAATTAGCGTCAAGGTAATAAAGAAATAATTTTATCCCAAAAAATAGCAATATAGAAGCAATGATACTTTTGGGAGTCCTTTCTTTTAATATTAAACGAACAAAGACCAAATTTTGCATGTTGGAATGCCCTAAAACTAACCTGGATACCACCGTCCTCACCAAAACGGCCATGTATAACTGGGAACACAATATCAGTGGAGAAAGCAAGATGCTCTGCAAATTCGGGAATAGAACCAAAACGCTGTGCAAGACTGTAGACATACAAACACCGGCCAGAGAATAATGATTCAACAGAGACAGGGAAATGAAGGAAAGGGGAAGGGATGGGGCATGATATGAAAGTTAATTGAGTTCGTTTATGTATAATTTGTAAAATGAGTTTACTGGTTATATGATTTATTGATGGTTTTGAATAATGACCTTTTCGAAATCAAATAAGCAGTTTTAAATTATGGACTTCTGGATTTAAAAGGGATTTTGAGAAAACAAGTAGCATTTAAACCTCTTTGAATTTAGTAATAAAATTGAGATTTCAAGGTGCAGTTATATATAATGAGAATTTTGAAAAAATGGACCAGTAATACCGAACAGTATGGAACGTTAGGTAATATTTGACCAAGCGTGTTATGTAATAAAATCCCTTTTGAATCAATAATTGACTACCAGCATGATTTTGAGTGTTGTACTTGTATGCAGATAAATGCAACGATGTGTGAAAATTTGTTGTGAAAATTCATCGCTTTTTGTTTAAATGCATTTGCTTACTTATAAGTGGATGAAGACCTAAATGATAATTGAGATAAGAAGGGTAACCATGGGGGTATACTATGTTGAGAATTACATGAGTAAAATTAAAATATGATGACCTTTACATTAGATACCAGATGAGCTATTTATCCATGTGTCTATAAAAACCTTTTGATGGGAAGCATCGTTTTACAGTTGAGAAAAAATAGAACACACTTAAGAGACTGATTGAGAGACTGACCTTTCCAACTTGAAGTCAAAATCTGCGGGTGTGTTGGAGTACAACTGTATCAATTGTATGTTAAACAACTTAAGATATAAAGAGGTAAAATAGAAAATCAAAGTAAAGAAAGACAAACCTTTGACTTCATCGAAAACTGAACTAAACTGATGATAAAACTCTACTTAATTAAACGCATATATAGGCAGCTAATAAGCGTGTCAAGTGTCAAACCAATAAAATAGTAATGGCACAAACATATGCAAGATACACACATACGTGATTGCACACACATGTGTGCGTGCGTGTTGTGTCTGTGTGGGCAGGTGTGGGCGTGTATGATCCGAAAATGGCGTGCGTTCAACATATTTTAATAGACATGATCGTTTATAACAACTCTAAATGAAGCACACATTAAGCATAATATTTAGGCACAGACCATATATCATTCGAAATGGTACTACTCGAAGTTATTTCGTAGTTAGTTTAAGAAAACACACTTACCTTCATTCAATTTAACCTGAGAAGATTAATATAGGGAATATACCTATAAGGTACAACAATCAAGATTACAAATCGAATTATCTAACCTGAGCTGGCGATATAGCATAAGCTTTAAGGTCACAATCAATATAGTAGCAGCTGACATGCAAATCATCACCCTGTAAGGAATGCAAAATAATCAGCCCTAATTACCATTTCACTAACAAGGAAGAAAGGGCTTAACGCCACTGGCAACCCAACTAGTATGTGTGTAACTGTATGGATGTGTGCGCATGTGTGCGCTCCCCTCCAGAGAAGGAGGGGGTTAGGGGAGGTGGGTCTTGCGTGCGTGGACACGCTAAGAGCATCTCCAACGGTTTACGAATTACATGTTATGATTACATAAGTTCAACTCGTGATTATGGGACTTACTTCAAACAGGAAAAGGTGATTGGGTGCATGTTTACTAGACCCCTGTGCATGTTAGACAGGCGTCGGAGTCAAATGTTTATTAAAGGCGCTCAACTCCCATTTTTACTCATTTTAATTCTGTACCAAAAAATAAAAATAAATTTAAAAATGCATCCAAGGGTCAACCAAAATCAATAAGCGAAAAGTACGTATCATCGACAATGTTGATGTCAGTCTAATGGATGATGTGTTGGCTCCTACATTGTATACTGATGGTCTACGTATTTTGTAATAGCTGTCAGAGGGGTACATTAATTCACCGTCACGGTGAATCTCTGAATTGTTGGGCATAATTTGTTTATCTTAGTCATATCTACATCCATTTGCAAATACGTTATAAGATAGAGATAACTATTATATACTTAATTTAAAATGTAAGTCTAACGCAGAGCTATGAGGGGTAGCTGACATAAGTGTACCGATGATTATTTTCCATGCTACCTCAGCCGTTAGATATTTATTAGTACCTACCGCTTTCGGCGTGTCCATTTCAATTTCACCTTGTTCATACGTCAATCGTTGTTTAATGGAGGCAAATACAGAACAATGGTGGCCTACTACTTACAGTTTCAGTTTTCTAATTTTTGAGCTTGCTTTTTACGCCATTGATTTTTTATGAACTGACCGGTATCAACAAGGCTGATTGTATGCATGTTTCTTTCCCTGCTAACTTGAGGAGTTTGACTCATATTTTCAGTGTTTACCAAGTTTGGACAAGGAGTATATGAATACTTTTACATATTAGGGTCTTCTCCCTAAGTAATGCCGCCGTTTTCTCAGGGTTTTTAACTGTATTAAATTACTTATATATTTCAGTCAGAAATGTTTACATCTTCATCTTCTTTTTTAAGGAAAGAATGTTTTTCATGAATTCGTTCATGATTAATTCCAACCATTAACCATCTAGCTTTATGAGTAATATGGTATTTCAGTTCTACTTTTATAAGCCAAATGCGTTCTTAGATCTTTACAAAAACTATTGCAATAAGATTTAATATTTTATGCCAAAATGTTTTAATATGTACTTAGATCATACATATATATAAGTGCAGTTATGAAAAGATTAAATTGTTAAATTAACCATACAAACTTTCCTCCGACGTCATAGATTAAATGATAAGCATGACACCAGATGCAGCATATCCCTCTGAACACGACAGAACAAGCATAAATTTTAGTTATAAACTCTAAAGAAAATAGGTATCTCTGACAATTTATTGTGGAAATAGATATGCTGTTTATCGGATAAGTATTTGTGTTTGTGCACAAGCACGTGAACATGAGTCCTGTAAGAACAAAGCGTGTAAACACAAATCTTTATAACAAGATGTACATGTTTTTCTAACAAGTTTAAAATGGAACAAGTCGCATACTATGTTTTTTTATCTGAGCTTAGAGCATCTCCAACAAGAGTCTAGATACTACAAAACTTACCATGTAACATCAAATCTCTGTCCAACATAAGTGCAGATCTTGTAACTGGGTTCAAATTCTGACAAAATGGTTCAGAATTTGTAATCAATTTGGTGCTTATTCAAGGAACATCCAAATTCTAAACGCTCATGCAACAAGCATCTGCTAATAGAATCTTGCTGAACAAGCACCTGAAGATTAACCGGAGCCTGATAAAAAACCAAAAACCAATTGTATAGGGAAAGGACCCTCTGTTTTCTCTATTGTTGGCCTGGTTCCACCTTTTACATCACCAGCTTTGACCAATTTATATTCTTGCCGACTTCCCTGCTTTTATCACACTTTGGGGTTGCAATTTTGAATTTATTTTTCAAAGCATGTTGAACAAGTGTCTCATTTATAGATCATTGCCAACCAAGCCCCAGAATTAATTTTCCGTTGGAAAATATATTTATTAACCACTGGAATAAAGCCCAATCTTTTGATTCAACCACGAAGTTTCGAAAACCATAATGTATGCATATAAGAAGTCAGAAGTTCAAATCCCACAAAAAACAAAAACTAACACCTATTTTCAAATTGAAATTCTGAACCGTAGATAAGTTAGCTAGATCGAAACCCTGTATCAACCAAAAAAAGTACACTTTTTAGCATGTTCATTGTGTGCATTTGCTTACAAATCTCCTACCTGGGATGGCTAATTCTATCCGTGCATACATACATGCATACAGTGCTTTTTTTTAAAGATACTGAAAACAAATATACCCTTGTTTGCCAGATGATACGTTCTAGTTATTTTACATGTACTTCGAACGCACAAGCCCTAATTGATCCAATAAAATATAGAAAATCAAATTATTATTATACAACAATGAAAATTGATGAATACGGGATTGGTCTAGGGATATAATAAAAAGAAGAATATATTATTAGATTAGAAACATATAAGGATTATGATTTCGAAGCAGAATGGGAAAACGAAGTAAATAAATTTTTTCGTTTTCTATTCTGACCCCGCTAATTGTTTTTCTCACCCCAGTATTTCAAAAACAAAATTATCATCCCAGCTTTCACTTTTCTCATTTCATTTATTTCATTTTTGTTCTTATGTTATGTTTAGTACTATGCCCATTCTTTTATTTCTCTCTTACTTTACTACTTTCTTATTCCTCCAAAATTATCAAAACCTCAGTTCTCTATAGCGATAAATAACAGAGACATATAAACATGGATAAAGATAAGAAAATGAAGATCAAAATAGTATTATAATTCTCGAACTATAGTTGTTGACTTTTTTTTCCTAATCTATCTATTTTCGTAAAGGAAAATCGATGTCGTAGGGTGGTAGTAGCTAATATCTAAATATCTAATTAACGGGTAAAGAGAAGGAAAAAAAATTAATTTTATATTATAACCGGAGGGTGTAAAGTAAAAGTAGTGGCGACAATAGCCGAAGCCAATGTTTGAATTCACTATGGGCAGCTTTGGTGCACAATACAAAAATGTACCGCATACAGCCTGCTGTGGAGAAAAATGAAATTATAAAAAACTAAAAATTAAACGGTGAATTTGAAAACTTTGAAGGGGGGTGTAAAATAAATAAAAAACGTATAAATGGTGTTACTATTCATACCCCGGTTTACACTTCTGGCTACCTTTGTAAATCTAATGTAAATGATTATTTTTTATATTCTCTTGGCCGCCATATCTTATTCCTTCACTCAATCAATCACCACTACATTTCTTATAAAAAACACGTACTTCTCTACAATTTCAAACCCTAACAAAAACAGATATTCTTCTATATCTATTAGAGATGAAAGATAAAGATAAAAAAGAGGTTAGAATTGCTTGATTTTTATTGTTTTCTATTATGATACTGAATATGTTGTTAGGGTTTTTTTTTTAATGTTTAGTGTTTTCCATTATGTTTTAGGATATTTTTTCTGCTATGTTGAAAATATCAAGTTTGGAGGACACTAAATTTGACAACGTTGTAACAGAGAATGACAATGTAAGTTTTGATTTGTAAGATTTTCATCTGTATAACTTACATATCTTCTTTTACGAATTAATACATTTTTTGGTCGTTTGATAGATGGAGTATTTGAACGATGATAAATTGAACGAAAAACATGAAGGTTGTGATAATATGATGCAAGATGTTCGATCAAATGACTCAAAAGACATAAATGTTGATTTGACGAATCATTTCACAATCTACGAAGTAAGTACTCATTTATAAAAAGGGTGTTATTATTCATACCCCGATTTACACTTCTGACCACCAAAACTAAAAGCACCCAAAATATTTTAAATTCCCTCTATTGGCCACCGTCTAAATTAATAACCTAAAAGTTGAGAGGCCACCAACACCGTTCTCTACACGAGCACTTCCTTCCTCACTTACATCATGCATTTATGTTTTTAAGTCATTTGATCGAACATCTTGCATCATACTATCAAAACCATTATGTTTATCGTCCAATTTATCATCATTCAAATACTTCATCTATCAAACGACAAAAAAAGTCCAATTTATCATCATTCAAATACTTCATCTATTAAATGACAAAAAAGTTAATGTATCAATTTGTAAATGAAGATACGTAAGTTATACAGATAAAAATCCTCAAATCAAAATTTATATTGTCATTCCCTATACAACGTCGTCAAATTTAATATCCTCCAAGCTTGAAATTTCCAACAGAGCGGAAAAAATATCCTAAAATGCAATGGAAACCCCTAACCGTTAAAAAAACCGTAACAACATGTTCTACAACATAATAGAAACAATAAAAATCAAGCAATTTTAACCACTTTTTTATCCTCATCTTCCAACTCTACTAGACACAAAAGAATATCTGTTTTTGTTAGGGGTTAGGCTTTGAAATTGTAGAGAAGTACGTGTTTTTCCTAGGAGAAGTACGGTAGTGAATAACTGAGTGAAAGAACAATGTATGATAGCCAGAAGTACATAAAAAATAATCATTTGTATTAAATTTAGAAAGGTGGCTGAAAGTGTAAACCGGGGTGTTAATAGTAGCACCCTTATAAAAATTAAAATTGCTAATGTGGTTATGAAAATGGATTATGTTAATTTTTTCTTGAACTACTTGACTTTTGATATTTGATTCGCAGTGGAAGAGCTCTAAGTGAGGAAGGAAGCGTTCGTGTAGAGGTAGATGTTGATGACCTCTTCATTTTGGGGATTGTTAAAGGGACTCCAAATTTGGTTAAGGGGAGGATAATTTTAAGGGAACTCCAACTTAATATTTTGTTTGTTAAGGGGGTCTGATTTATTTTAAAAGAAGAAAAAAAGACCTAACTACCCTTGATTCGTCACTTATGTTGAACACTAACTTACTAAATTCAGCTCAACTAACAAACGTGCAAATTACAAAACATCTCAATTACAAAAAGGCTAATTCTATTCATACATCAATAACATCTTTACATACACCATAAAATAAAATAAACTACTATACACTAAAATTTACTTTTCATATGCCTTTTTTTTTACAATACTAGCCTTATTTTTTTCTTCCTCTTCCCTCTCTAAAACTTTAAAGTTATTTACATAAAATAGGAAACCTATAGCACTAAATAAAGTTTAAATTTAGTAAAATGAATTTTAATTTTTTTAAATGTACGGTATACAATTTATTATGCTACAAAAAATTCTTAATTTCAGCAAAAGAGACCCTGCTTTTAAATTAAATAACTCTAAATTATCACTTACTTGTAAAAGTTATCGTAACTCAAATTTTAGGTTTCATGTTTAAAACTATATTATGTTCTTCATATTATTTTACATAAATTTAATCAAATATCATTAATTACAATTTTTTAGTTTGATGGGTTATCATTAAAAAAAGTTAAAAAAAAATGCAATAAAAAAGAAGGGTAATTTAGTAGTATATATTTTTAGCAAAATAGTGGTATACATAAAGTAATTTTTGGTGTATGAATAGAAATTGCTTTACAAAAATTCGATACAACGAATTTGAACAAAATATTCGTTTTTGCATTTAAAATTAATCATACCAATTCCAGTATGAAATTATAATTAATTACCTAATTCGACGCCTTCTGATTACCCATGAAATTTTATTGTGTCTCTATTACATTAACCATATCCATTGTTTATTTTTATGTGCAACATTAAATTGTAACCATTAATTAAGGTTTAGGCTTTATAGTTTATATTAATGGAGATTATAGGGGGTTAATATTGGAATGTTAACTTATATGTTTAAGGGGAGGTTAATTTATTTTGTCCTCCCCATAACAATTATACAATAAATAAAATTTGGTCTTCCCCTTAACCAAATGTGGAGTCCCTTTAACAATTCCTTCATTTTTAGGTTATTAATTTACATGGTGGCCAGAAGAGAATATTTGAAATATTTGGGGGTGCTTTTAGTTTTGGTAGCTGAAAGCATATACCGGGATGTGAATAGTAGCATCCTGCATAAGTGTCGTCGGAATTCAACCGGTATGCTACATATAAAGTGCTCAAATTAAAAAAAAAAAAAAAAAAAAAAACATTAGACTCGCCTGTATGTGATCAAGAACCGACCGAGCTGAGTTCAAAGAAATCCCTCTTTCAGCTGAAGGCCCACCACAAACGATCCCAACCTTTAAAGCCTTACCTTTCACCTCGTCTTCGTTGTGCTTTTTCTTCACTTCCAAAATTTCATTCTTCTGCGATGCTACAACCCTAAACCCTGATCTCTTGTATCTCTTGTACTCATCTTCAATCCTGATTCTCTCAATTCTACCACATCCTGACAAAACCTTAAGCTTTGATTGCAAGATGTATCCTTTAGTTGAAAAGGAGGCGTGCGCGGCTGTATGGAGTGAGGACATGGAATCGATACTGAAAGGAAGTTAAGCTTACACAAGTATTTGAACAAGAGTATGACGACCATGCCTTTTGTTTGTTTATTTTGTTTTCAACGGATTCTGGAATTATCTAAAGATTCTTTGTCATATACAGAGTCCGGAAGGCCCAGCCTTCCCGATGTCTTGGTGGCGATGACGTGGCCCTTTGAATTATTCGGCGTTGCCGGCCATGAACAAACGTCTGCATTGTAATAATAATTGAAATATAGGAAGACGACCGTTCTGCGTGTCAAAAGCACGTATTTTACATCGTTTTTATGTGGATTGCGTTTGTCTAATCATGTTTTAATTTTTATGAAATTAATTTAAAGGAAAAGGTTAAACATTTTAAAATTACGAACTCAACTTTTTTTATTTAACTACCCGGAACCATGTTTTTTGTTACTTTAAGTCATTTCCAAAGTTAATTCAGTTAAATTTTGGAGATTGTTAAAGGGACTTCACATTTGATTGAGAGGAAGGCCAATTTTTATTTATTATATAATTGTTATGGGGAGGACAAAATAAATCAACCTCCCCTTAAACAAATAAATTAAAAATCCGACATTAACCCCTATGGTCCTCATTAAAATAAACCATGAAACTTAAACCTTAATTAATCTATTAAATAATAGTAAAGCGGAAACTTTTAAAACTCTCTCCTTAATTCTAGCAGTTTTTCTCTATTCTCCTTGGTTCTATCCAAATATTTTAGTTTCAAATTAGCTTATCACTTTACACATATTTACTATTTCTCTCACATTATTTTACTTTTTCTATCATTTTACATTTTGATATGGCCATTCCAAAGTTTACATAATTATTTATTCACGGTTAGCTCTAAGCATTTTACATTTAAGTTCATATATTTAAATTAGTTACATAATCTTATATTTAAGTAATTTAAATAAATTTAATTAACTGATATTTCTTTTAAATGCTAAAACGACAAAATTATGTTTTTTAGCTTCAAATACCTGCGTTTAAAACTTTCTGTAATCATTTAAGTCTCTCTCAATTCTTTTCTAATAGTTTACATTTAATACCATATTTAACATTTAATTACATAATATCAAAAATATTTAAATAACTTTAGCAAACCATTATTCATTGATTCGTCTTTTAAATCACATCAAGATTAACCATATTCATATTAAAAAAAATGAAAAACAAATCAAATATATAAACACGTCAATTATATAACATAAATTATAAACATAAATAACTATCACAAATTCAAAGTTGAACTCATTTACGTTAATATATTTACCATGTATTACATTGTAATATTAATGTTAAACACCTACATTTTAAAAATTGATTAGTTATCTACAAAACACTATACATTATCATTCAAATTTGTACATTTAAATTGATACGTTTTAATTAATTATGTGATTTTGAATTTAATAAATGAATTCAATCAATAAATTATTTTTAATTCGTCTAACTGACGTTGAGTGTGATGTCTTAAAATGTACACCATATTCATATCAACAAAAATTAGGTTTTCTTCTAAATACAAAATTAAATAACCTACGCAGTTTAAATAATATATCTAAACAATTGTAAAAAAAAATATTATACGCTTATTACAATAAATTTGTCATAAACTAAAGAAAATAATTCCTTCTCCAAGTACGTACATTTTAAATTTTTACAATTATTTGTTGAACCTCCTCAATTCTTTTATGATATTTTATATTTAAATCCATATGTTTAAACTACTAATGAAATATTAAATTCTAATTATTTAAATATTTTATAGATCATTTAATACATTTTTCTAATAGCTCTTAAAAATATATGCCAATTTTAGTATGTATATTTATATTTAAAAAAGGTATTTTTTTCATGCAATTATAAATATGTATAAATCACATAACATGAACTATGTATATCAACAATAATGAAATTTTTAATTTGTAAATTAATTCTGATTCATTTATATCAAGAATTTACTATATATTATATTATAATATTCTTTTTGGACATCAGTAACTCCACAACAAATTTATAATTTTTTTTTTTTTTTTGCAAATTTCTTTTTAATTCTTTCTACTGTGTTATACAGTTAAACTAACTTCGTGTTTATACACTTAACCTATTAAAACAAATTTTGTTAAACAATATTTGTTGATTCATCGAATAAATTATTAATACATATCAATTTCAACATGTATATCTATATCAACAAAAATGATTAAAAAATTCTCAAATACACACATGCGAGTTGTTTATGTAAACTATTGAACATAAATAATAATAATAATTTTAATTAATAGCTTATATATTTCACCTTAAAATTTGTCATGTATTGCACAACAAAATCCTCATTTTAACATTAAAAAAATAAGTACTATTTTTTATAGTATTATCGTGTGCAATGCACGGTTACACACTAGTGTTAATAATTTGATGATGCACATAAAAACAAAAATTAGATATATTTAGTATAAACCATACTGAATACAAACAATTCACAACTCACACCAGTATTTCTGTAAAATTAGAAAATAAGTAAAAGGGAAATTAACGGGAAACAAACAACTCACTGCTCACATCAGTTTCGAATTAAGCCTAGATCAGTTTAGAAACTGAGTCGGAAAGGCTTAGTTTCAAATCAAAACTAACTGATAGGCTTAGTTTAGAACTGGGCCTGTCGACTCTGTTTCGACCTGAGCCTCAGGCTAAGTGTTTCTAAACCGAGCCTGGCTTAGTTTCTAAACTAAGCGTTGGCCATAATTGGAAACATACCATCAAATTCACTCATCAAGCCACATGTTGGTATATGCCAATCAAGTTGCATCTTTATACTTGTCTTTGTTTCTTTATATTGCCGCAGGTGGTACACATGATCGGATGGACCTGGTAATTTTTAACTATTTTTGTTTTACCTTTCTGTCGTAACTTTTTTAATAAAGTTCGTCATATTTTTGTGTTTGTTTGTTTTTTTGGGCAAAATTTACTAGGCTGCACTACTTTGAAAGCAGCAAATGCTTAGTGCAGCTCGGACACTCTGATTCTGACATAAGGTATGTTTTATAAGTCCTGTTACTTTAATTACTATTTTTAACTTGCTGTTCATTGTACCTTTTTCTCCTTTTTTCCATTTTTTTGGAATTTAAAAGTATCTTAGTATCTACAATTGGGACACTAGCCTTGTAATGCTATAATCTCGTTAATCCATCTTTTAATCACATCTCGGCTAAGTTGCGCAAATCAGTTTTGCAAACTGAGTTGCTGTTGCAAACTCAATTGCAAAACTAAGTTGCGCAACTCAGTTGCAAAACTGAGTTTGCAACCGCAACTCAGATGCAAAACTGAGATTTTGCAACTCAGTTGCGCAACTCGGTTGCGCAACTCGGTTTGCAAAAGAGTTTGCGCAACTCGGTTTTGCATTGTGTTGCGTAACTCAGTTTTCCGCGCAACTCAGTTTTTCGAACTAAGTTTGCAACTCAGTGTGTCAAACAACTCAATTGTGCAAATGAGTTTGCAAGTCAATTTGGAATTGAATTTGCAGCTTGGTTTGAATTTGAATGTTGAACCAGTGCATCATTTCTTTGAGCATTGATGTCTTGGCTTTAACTGATAATTTCAGATCACTGTGATATTAAATGCATGTAGGTGCTTCTAGAAGAAAAGAGAAGATTGGAGGGTAGTTGTGGTGATGATGAAGAAGATCTTGGACTTTTAGATGGAGGCTTCGTTGTATGGCCCGAGTTTTGTATTCGGTATTTGTAGAATTCATTTGTGTATTGAATTTAGCAACTTAATTATGTATTGCATTTGTATGTTAACTAATATTCTATATCTTTACTTGATTATGAGTGTTGTTCATTGATATTCATTGAGTTATACTTTTTAAATTGAGAATAATATTAGTTTTGGATTCATATTAAATATCTTCTATATCATAATCATGTTAGTTATTAATTTCATTTTAGCAACATTAACTGATACTATTATTGTTATTAATTGATTATTCATATCTACCAACACTTATAAGCTTTGCGTACAAAATCTACCAACGCTTATAAGCGTTGCGAAGAAAGATATACCAATGCTTATAAGCGTTGGAAGTGAAAATCTACCATGCTTATATGCGTTGCAAATAAATTGCCACACCCTTGTAGCAACACCAATAAGTGTTACTGAAATTGTTTGCAACGGTTATACTCGTTGGTAATCCCCTTTTTTGGTGTAGTGATATGTCATTGGCATAAAGATCCATAGAGATAGATCTCAAGGCATTTTGGGATTGTTCCAAGAGGCCTATATTAATAAAGAGCTTAAAAGATTTAGAATGAAAGATTGTTCACCAAATGCAGCACCAATAATGAAAGGTGATCGGTTCAGTTTGGACCAACGCCCTAGGA
Organism: Allium sativum; assembly: GCA_030737875.1. Lineage (NCBI taxonomy): Eukaryota > Viridiplantae > Streptophyta > Magnoliopsida > Asparagales > Amaryllidaceae > Allium > Allium sativum. The sequence continues at coordinate 191,830,133 of CM060910.1, read as the reverse complement.
ATGACATCGAAAGGAAGCAATTGAAGAACCACTACAAGAAAAATGATTTTTTTTTTTTAGCGCTCAGAAAACGTTACCAATCATTTTTTGTGGCGTTTCGATAATCGTTACGAGAAAACATGCCACTGAAAATCGTTGAGACTTAGTTGCACTTTTTTCAACGCCACTGTAAATACCTTTATTATAACGTTTTCCAAACGCCACCATAAATATTTCTGTAGCACTGTAAAAAGGCCATAAAAAAGCTTGTTGATGCTATTAATAATGTTTCCAACTTTACCTCTGATTTACGGTTGCGTTTACTCAACGCTACATATATATTTTTGTAGCGTTTTTAAAACCGCTACTAAAAATTATTGATTAATTTGCTGTATTTTTTCATGCAATTATTTCTTGTTAATAGTATATTTTGTTTCTACAATATCAATCAATAATCATTCACATAATCATCATGTTCAAACAATTATAAAAACAATTAACCATATAATCAAGTAGAATATGCATAACCATTTCAATACAATAGTCTTCTGAATAAATGACCAAACTCACATACAATAACCATTGATATACAAATTTACACATCTAGTACAAAGAAAATGTTATACCTAACTAGTACTTACAAAAACGCTTACATTCGCACTCACGTCATAACATAAAAGGTCATCCTGTACAAAGAATTAATAATGCTCACCCTTTCATCCAAAGAGTCGATAATTATTAAATGCTCACCCTTTCATCGGCTACTAAATGTATCTTTCCAACTTCATCTGTAGCAGTTGGATAAACATCAGAGAGTAAACACATAACAGTTCTCGAGGTCACCACCAAAAGCTCCACAACCCTAATTTCCAGTAGCAATCCCAGTTTTTTCACAAACCTACTCTCTTTGACTGAAACTTCTCATTCTGTTAGATAATTATAGTATGTCTAGTAACTAAAGAAAATTGAACTTCTCATTCTGCTAGATAATTATAGTATATTTCATTTGTATATTGTACGTCAATAATAGAGTCCTCTGTCAAGATTGGTCTCACATAATTATTTTGATGAGCAACTAGAGCTAGTGCCAAGTAACTAAAGAAAGAATTGATGCAAGTAATTATAGAAAAAAAGTTCTTATAAAACAACATAGATTAGTAACAAGTAAAAAACTACAAGGTGAAAATGTTACCAGTCAAGCTCTGCAGCAAAATGCACTGCCTTTGTCAGCTGGGGTGCAAACTGAAGTATGCCGAGGCACCAAAACTCTTATGATTGCTCTCTCCATGTACAGATAATAATTATCAAGTACCCAAAAAAAGGGTACATTACACATCCCAAAATATTATGTAACCAGGCGGTAAGAAATGTCTACACTCTAGATATGCTCAGACTCTGTTCTGGATAATTTGTTTTTACACATAAGGAACTCACTTTTCTTTGAGAAGAATGCTAAAACCAAGGAGGAAATTTCACTTAAAGAACCTTGAAACACAAAATCAATAAGAATAAAAATTGATGTCCTAGTTTGCAAAAACCAAGGAGGAAATTTCAATCTTAAATTCATTTTAAATATTGTACGTCGATTTTATTTAAAATAATTCATTTTAAATATTAAAAATTCGCTAAAATTGCCAAAATAAAATTTTTAAACTGGTCCAGATTTTCCGGGTTATTACAATCTCCCCCACTTAAAACTTTTCGTCCCCGAAAAGGAACAAAGTCGAAAGTGGTTTGATTAATCAACTCTACGTTTGATCTGGCTTCCATTCTCCAACTTTTCAGTTTCTGAGAATTTTAAAATTTTCAAAAATTTGGCTAACACCCTAAATTTTCGAAAAATTTCGCCATAACCTCCCCTGCACCGGGAGCCGCGGGAAAATCCCGAAATTGCCATATAGGCCTTCTGATCTCAAAAAGAAAAAGAAAAAGCCAAGCGGCTAGCCAATAGGCTCATAAAATCATCATCACCCAAACAAAACAGTAAATTATAGTAAACATGTACCTATTTGTCGGGCAAACAAATTTTATTCTCTGCTCTAGCCTCCTTGCTATGACCTGTTCAATGTAAGTATATGTATATGCAAGCAAATGCGACCAATTTTCAATAATATTCAATATTTGATTCAATTATGCTAAATGGTTCAAAATTATCAAACAAATGAACAAACAACACAAACATCAATAAATTACTGGATTAGAGTTTCAAATTCATAAATTTAATATATATACAAAAAGTCATGTTTCTAATGCCAATTCACAACAGTGTGTTCTAGCTATATAAGTTTTGGTTCTCACACCAGCCTAATGGAAATATATAGAAATCAAACCTTCGAAACACGAAAATAAATACTGGTGATGGCGCGCCATCATCAGAATCATGTCCGGGCGACTAGAATGTGATTCTATATCTATCCAATATATTAAAACTTCGAATATACGTTCATGACGCGTATATGCAAAACCTTTATATATCGGATTGTCCATATTTAAAATAAATAAATAATCAAATACGTATAAAGTGATTTAAATTTTCAAAACAAAATTGTTTTCATTTGAAAAATATACTCTTCACACTCGTTCTAGGATACTACTGATCCTATCTCTAACGAGTCATTCTAATTGGATATTACTAATCCAATATCTGATGAATTCTTTCGTATGGTTCTAATGTGTCTTGTTCTCGAGCTCTGTAAACCAAAGCTCTGATACCAAATGTGACGGCCTGGAATTTCACTCGATCCGAATCATTCGTTAAACCGATCTAGACCGTTCGAAACCCCTGATCGTTTGAGAACAGGACAAATCAGAACACAAACAGAAGAACATTTCATTGTTATTACAACAATCTCATCAGATACAAGAATATACAGAGCATAAATGAATAAATTACATTCGATAAATATCAGAGATTACAATAAATTACATAGCAGCGGAAAAATAATACAAAGCACAACTGAAGGTGATATGCGGATACAGAGCTTTCCGGATATCATTCCAGCTGTAAACCAGGATCCTGTGAATATAAATCTGCAAAACCAAAACTACTAGCTGCCCGTGTAGAAAATAGGGCCACCCAGAGTTTAGGTTAAAACAATAAACTCCAGGTCAGTCATGTGACTGGTGTAAGAACTAAAACAGTTATTTAAAACTTTACTTTAAAAGAGAGTAATTCAAGGGACCACGCCATATAACACGGAACGGGTTTCCTCCCAAGAATACCAGTGCATAGAATAAACAACGCAATGCTTTTTCAAAAATGAAGCTGTTATAAGACCTAGGTCCCATCACACAATGCAACGCAAGCCGGAGGATAGGGTTTTACCTTATAACAGCCAAACATGCTTGATACGTTTAAAACAAATCATTTGATACTATAATAAGTGTATAGTGTCAAAACAATTTCAATCATAAATAAAAATCATAGACGGCATAAGTGCCCCATCCCACTATGTCGCCATACTAGGCTCTACAAATAAAGCCAGACTTCAACCACCGTCTTCATCTTCGACATATCGTCGAATCGGTTATTCAGAATGGGTATAAACCCCGACTTTCCGAGCAACCCGCGTATATTAAAACAAATGTTATACAAACACAACATACGCCTCATTCCAATTCATATTTTCAGGGAAAGGTTCCCATTAATTTTATCCAAGATAAATTCTTTAAAATTTATCCTTTAATCTTCCTTTGGATGTCGTTTCAACCCGAAATTATGGTTTTCCAAACTAGTCGAGATTAGCGAACCACAACGAAGTAATTATTTATTTTATTTCCCAATCCCAACCTATTCATCCCATGAAGCAAAACTGGTAATACTCCATATCTAATACTATGGTGTTATCGGTAAAATTAATTACCATTTCACGTTCAAATCTAATTAAAGATTTAACTATCGCTTTGGAGAAAAACTGGCAATACTCCATTCTCGCTCACTTTCTAAAGTTGATAATTTAAATTATCAATTCACCTTTCAATCTAATTGCAGATTCGTTAAAACTCCTTTTACTGGGTTAAAGAACTAGGTGTTATTTAAAACACAGTTCACGACAAACCCAAATCACATTCTATTTATTATCGGGTTAAAGAACTAGTGTTATTTAAAACACCGTTCACGATAAACCCATTTCAATTCTAGTTCAATTTAATTCAAATATATTAGGAATTCCGATTATTTAAAACTAGTTCATTTCGATAAAAATCCATTTTTATCTTTTCAAATATGGAGTTTTTCACCCCAATTTTTCCCAAATCATTTCTTATGATTCTACATAAATTATTACCATTTTTAATAATTTTATCAAGGCCCGTACAGTCGATTTCCATCAATGACCATCGAACTGCACTTATAGCGACCTTTTTCGAATTTGATTTGGACGTAACCCCAAATCCAACCGTTAGATTTTGAATTTCAAATATTCGTTAGAAAGCTCTTTTCGATGCGAACCCAACGGTTCCGGTTTTAGGAGATTCCGACGGTCGGATCTCCCGTAATGTCCGTTTGAAATAAATGGTCGAAATTCATGAACTGCCACGGCGCGGCGTGTTCTATTCAGGCCATTATATTATATATAATATATATTTCGTCGACTACTATTTAAAACGAATTATATAAATAGTTTTGAATTCGTTTCAAGAACCATTTCAACTTCCATTTCAATCCAAAGCAAAATTGAATTCTTCTTTATAAATTCGGTTTAAAATCCATTTCTATTCAATTCAAATTCCAATTCAATTTGAATTCATTTCAATTCGCTTTCAATTCAATTTGAATTCGTTTTCAATTCAATCCAATTTCAAAGTCGTTATCTATTCAATTCAATTCAAATTGGTTTTCTATTCGATTCAATTCAAATTGGTTTTCTATTCGACTTAAATCAAATTGCTTATATATTCAATTCATTTCGAAATCGTTTTATATTCCATTCATTTCGAAATCGTTTTATATTCAATTCATTTCGAAATCGTTTTATATTCAATTCATTTCGAAATCGTTTTATATTCAATTCATTTCTAAATCGTTTTATATTCAATTCATTTCGAAATCGTTTTATATTCAATTCATTTCGAAATCGTTTTATATTCAATTCATTTCGAAATCGTTTTATATTCAATTCATTTCGAAATCGTTTTATATTCAATTCATTTCGAAATCCTTTTATATTCAATTCATTTCGAAATCGTTTTATATTCAATTCATTTCCGTTTTCTATTTGAATCAAATGCATTATATATTCAATTGAAATCAAATTCGTTTTATATTTCAGTTAATTCAAATTTCATTCCAAAACATGCGATTTCGAAATCACTTTTCGATATTCATTTTAAAATGAATAAAATCGATATAAATATCGTTCACGTCAAAATGGCGTCAATCTAATCAACACGGCTTCATATACTTCTATTTTCAAATATTCTATTTCAAATATTTCCTTTTCAAACATTTCTATTTCAAATATTTCGTTTCAAATATTCCTATCTCAAATATTTCGTTTTCAAATATTTCTATTTCAAATATTTCGTTTCAAATATTACTATTTCAAATATTTCGTTTCAACACATGACTAATCTCAACGGATGAGTACAGTCAACACATGAACCTTTATTTCATATTGATAAAGAAGTAAATTTTATTATTAAAATATTTCGTTCAACACATGACTAATCTCAACGGATGAGTACAGTCAACACATGAACCTTTATTTTATATTATTCTTTATCTTCTAAATTGGAATGAGGCCCAATCAATCACCATATAATATTAATTATATGGATTTTCATACATCACACGTATATAATAGCATTGAAAAATAATCAACCATCAACCAAAGTGCACTACACTGTATAAGCATCAAATATAGATATCTAACGCTTATAACAGTCTGTCAATCAATCGATCAACATATTTAATCAATCAGGATGAGTGAACTTCAAATTTCATCCTAACACCCGTGTGGGGTTTCAAACAATCAAACACAGATTTTATTTGTGCAGTTGGGCGATGTGTGAAATTTATCGTCCCAATCAATGTCAGTCAAATCAGTGTACATAAACAAACCGTCCGGTTTGTAAATGAATATTTTATTCACTTCACGTTAAAAATTATATTTTTAACGATAAAAACATTTTATTTCAACATATGAATTTTTATTCAGTTCATTTATTAAATAAAATGCTATCTTTATTTTTCTAACTTATTTTAGAACATTTCGGCGGCATAACGGCACGATACTAGAAACGGGACGAGGCCAAGCCTTATCCCCGGTCTAGTGAAGGCCCACGCCATTCACACATCAATCAAATCAATTTCATTTCACCAAACAACCAAATTCAAATCAAATCATCTAACTAATTTATGTAACCAAACAAACAAGTCCATGGTCTGTGGACGATTGTGTCGGGTGCTACTAAGCACCGTCTGCATCCTAGTATATATATAACTAGAAATAGAAATTGAAAGGTGAGAAATTCTCACCAAAGCTATCCTAACTCCATGGCTCTTCTTTTGCAGAAACCTTCGTTGTTCTCGCCTTTTTGTTATCTTCGTTGCCTGGATTCTCTACATATGTAAAAATCGAATTTTTACTTCGCTATTCAATATATAAAAATCGAATTTTTACTATGCTATTCAATGTATAAAAATCGAATTTTTACTATGCTATTCAATATATAAAAATCGAATTTTTATTACGATGTCATATAGATAAAAATTCCATTTCAAAAATATAGGTTTCGCCTTTATAAAAATAAAGATTTCGCCTTTTTACATATAAAGATCTCTCCTTTTTACATATAAAGATCTCGCCTTTTCAAAAATAAAGATTTCGCCTTTTCACATATATCATTATAAAAATCACATTTTTATTTTTCTACACATATAAAGATGATATTTTTAATATTCCTATCATGTAAAAATTAGATTTTTAATACTTTAAAAATATAAAAATTATATTTTTACATCATTTATATAGTAAAGACTATATTTTTAATACTTTAAAAATATAAAAATTATATTTTTATATTCGCTACTATATAAAAATCATGTTTTTACTATCTCTATAATATAAAAATCATATTTTTTTCCTATCATCCCTATATAAAAATTATATTTTTATATTAAAGCCATATATAATTTAAAAAGAATGCTAATTTTAAAAACAATATATATTAATATTTTAAAAACTGATTTTGCAGTGCTATTAAAGCAAATTCAAAGTAGTTAAACCTTAAGAAAATCTTATTTTTTTTATCATCATAAAAACTGCATTTTTATGGTTCTAAAAACCCAATTTTATTATCCTAAAAGAAACAAAATCCTAATCTGAAAAATAAATAATAAAGTAAATAAATAAAAACAAAATTAAAATAGAAAACTTACAGTATTCGATACAGGGGGAGGGGGTTTGCTGTCGCGGGTTCGGGACGGGGGGGGGGGGGGGGGTCTTCGCTGCGGCGCCGGAGGATGGGGTGGGGGGGGGGGGGAAGGCGCGGGGGTAGAGGAGGTAAGGGGAAGGCGGCGCAGGGGGGTGTGCGGCGGTGGAGGAAAAGGGGGGTCTTCGATGAGGCGCGGTGGATCTTGGGGAGGGCGGCGGCTCCTCTCCGCCTTCGTCGCCTCTTTCTTTTTTTTTTTATTACTGAGATGAACGAATGAAATAGGGGGGGGGGGCAGAACGGGTAAAAGGGGGAGAAAGGTTTTTATTTTATTATTTAATTTCAATATAATACTCACATAAAGTAACTTTTATTTTCGACCTCTAAACGAGGCCCACCGCCTGTCGTCCATAGCGTTTTACCCCCATTCCGAACACAATGGGATATGTATCGTAGGTTGATTCAACTGTTTCGATCAGTTTTCGTTGAAATCAACATATAACTCTATATATTGAATTTGAACACGCATTTCAATTTGCCGGGGTCACATATGAACTCTAAAAATTGCAGAAAAATATTTTCTAGCTTCGTATTGACGATACGGTCCTAACAAAACTAGTTTCGTCGAATTCTGAGACCGTGGGAAAAATGGCCATTTTCCAGTCGATTAAAATCAACTGAAACTGGTCAAACACGTTTTCTTTTGCCATGCTCACATATTAATTCGAAAAATTATGAAATTTGGAATCTAGCAATAACTTGACATCACGGACCCAACAAAAGTGGTTTCATCGAAATCCGAGGCCGTTTGCAAAATGTCCATTTTTAAGGGCCTGAATTCCATAACGATTATTCAGAATTTTCAACTGGACATATCCTTCGATCCCCGCTATGGAATTTTGATTTTTCGGATTCGTTGGAAAGATATTATCAAATAGATCCTAATGTTTTTGGTTTCACTAAAATCCGGATTGTTTTTCACCCGGTACATTCAATTGAAGTTTGAAATCGAATTATCGAACTACCGCGCCATTTTCAATTCTATTTATAATTATATATAAATATTTATATTCTAACGACGACGTGTATATTATAGACGTTCGAATTATATTCAAAATAAATTTCTCGTCGATTTTATTTAAAATAATTCATTTTAAATATTCAAAATTCGCTAAAATTTCCAAAATAAAATTTTTAAACTGGTCCAGATTTTCCGGGTTATTACAATCTCCCTATCAGCATATTATAATAAAACATGATTAAAAGACTTGAAAAAATATATATAAACAAAATACTGGAAGAGGATCAGCCCTCCAAAGATGATAAAATAAACAAATTGGATCCAGATGTGACCTGTTTCAATGTAGCTAGCCAATGATAAATTGAAAATTTCTATATGAAGTTTCATATATAAAAGCAGAATGAGATTTTATGTAAAATTTTGAAGGTTTTCATTTGTTAAGCACAAGGATATAATAAGTTGGGATTGTAAACTTGGACCTCACAATATAAAGAAGGAACAAAAAAACCTCGTTATGATGGGCGAAGTAATTATTGGTTATGGTGATAGCAGTGGAACCCATAATAGCATCAATAAGCCCATCAGCACAGCTAGCCAAAGAACAATGGTCGACCCAAAAATGATTGGATCCAAATATAGAGACGGCATCCCCATCGGCTATAGTCCTCCACCTATAATGTGAAGGCAAGCTCCTAACCATGCCATTACCGGTAGGCTTACAGTCATGTATATGAATTCCATGTATGATGATATAACAGCAAAAATAAGAGGGTTTAAATATATGTAATAGATCAATGAATAGGTAGTAATTCATGATTGATTGTAAAGACACATTGTTAAAATCATCATCATTTTACTTCACTTATATTCGAAAGAATATTACCTTTAAAGAGCTAGTAGGATACAATACCATCACTCGGCTCACAACAATTTGCAATCAAAGTTGCCAATCCACCAATCACTGAAAATCAAAGTATGAAGAACAGACTACCACTTTTGTACTCCTGCATATACAAAACATTCATACTATACAAATAATTTACAAAAATCTAGCATTAACTGAAATATGATGAATCGGAAAAACTAAAAGTACCATACTGGATTGGAATCATGACTATCATCAAGTTTTAGATGTTGTCTGTAGCAGTTAAAGTTGCATGAGTAGTCATTTGAAAACGTTTTTGCAGGATTATTAACAGGACAATGTACTAAATATATTGAAAATGATACTTATAGCAATAGCATAAATTTTTGGATTATTCGAAGTATCAACAAGGATTATCAACAACATAATTTTGCATGGTTAAATTCGAGTCGTTAAGGCAAAACAATAATGCAACATAAATATTATAAATTCATGCACCTAGCTGACATGGCCAACCCTATCTCACTGTAATCATGAATATTATAGTTTGTTACATCAGCCTATGTAGAACAACATGATTAGAAGCAGAGGATAGGTCAACTAAGAAGAATAAATAAATAAGTAAATAATATAGGTAGAGCAGTATTACCAATACGTCTAATAAAAGAAATGTCAAAAAGAGAAGAAAACGGATCGACTGCTGAAGCCAATGTTGCCGCTGGAACTCTAGTGCCTGCAATTTTAAAAGAAAACATAGAGACAAATCATACAATTGCAGCTGGCAAAAGCAAATGACTGATGACCAAATTGTGCATGGTGTGGTGTATGTATTCGTTTCCAATGTAATTTAGTGTATAACTAACTCTTCCAAATAAATCTGATTCGAAATGAAATATGCCTCTGGTTTTCGCTTCTATTGCATAATATAAGTAACGTTTAAAAGCATTGAATACGCCTCTGGTTTTCACTTCTATTGCACTTCCTAATAGTGAATATGTTTTTATGACATTCCCCTACACTGACATATAAACCCACCTAAGTAACATATTTAAAACAAAAACGAGGGAAGAGAACATACAACCCCTAGCTTCTGTAATAACCGGTATTTTGAATAACAAGTTATAACATAAATCAAGGCAGAATTAAATGATAAAATCTGAATCAAGGGAAACGGGGTGTGCTATTGCGTTCGTCTCGGAAAAATACGCGAAATAGAGTCCGAGTTTTCGAAAATCGGAGTCCGTATGACCAAGTTATGGCCCGTCAAAGTTTTCAGAAAATTTCAAGTTCAAATTTGAATTCAGAATTCAAATTTCAGCTGAGCAGGATAGGCGGGAAAAGTTCCCGCCGCCCCCCCCCCCCCCCAAGTCGACTGGGGAGTCGACTTGGGAGTCGACACACCCAGGCTGTGTCGACTGCCCAGTCGACACCCCTGTCGACTTGGGTGGTCGGCCAGTCTGGCATGGGTGCACCTGACTTGTTTCTCAAGACATGTTTGGAGGCTAGTGACGTGAATTGATGGCCCAGATCTGAATTAGGGTTAATCATATGGCCTAAACTAACCTAATCCTCTATAAAAAGACGCTAATACCTAGCCTAAATCAACATAAATCATTCCTACAACTAAACTATGCCAAAATGTTTAATCATGGACTCCACCCTCTTGTCATAGTCTCCATCTTCATTCATATGAGAGTTCCTAAGCTTGTTTGAGAGTTTCAAAGCTTGATTCAAGGCCAAAGTTCAATCTTTTTTCATTAAAACGAGGATCTTTCTTCATACAAATCAAAGGAGCTTCTTGGAGCTTGTATTCATTTGGGGTCTTTAGAGTTGCTAGTGGCTTCATCTCAATCTTATTTTATTTTATAAGTCTTCATAGCATTGTAAGCCCTATACTACTCTTAGATTCTAACTATGAAGTTAAATATGACATGTTGCAGGTTTGAGTTTGGGTCTAAGTATGATTTGTGCTTTGATTCTATCATGTTATGCATAGATTTATTCTATGCATGTTTGTAAAGCTATCACCTTGACTTTGTGCATAGAAAGCTATGAGCTTTGATTCTATCATGTTATGCATAGATTTATTCTATGCATGTTTGTAAAGTTATCACCTTGACTTTGTGCATAGAAAGCTATGAGCTTTGATGTGAAATGTTGCATAAAGCAACATAAAAACTCTCATAACCCTTATGTTAACTTGCATATGATGTTATATGCGAATCACTAGCTATCATCCTATGTCATTTATGACCATGATTCACCTATTTTGCTAAAGTTGATATCATGCATGTTTTGAGGCCTATAATGTAATATGCAAGTTTATGAACACATTTGCCTTATATGCCACCATGTTTAACTTGTGGCCAAACCTTATTAATTATGTCATGCTTCTAAGTTCCCTCTTTGAGATCTATTTGCGTTTATGCGAACTTACATGCGATGGGGTTACGTTATGGGTAAACTAAAATGACATAAAAACATGACTTGAAAAGATGACATGAAATATGACATGTGATTATGCTTGAAACATGAACATGAACTTGGACATGACTTCTAGAAAACATGAGAATGGCCAACTCGAGGTTGGGTTGAGTTTGTAGCATAAATCTACCCGGAACCGACCGGCTTAACTAGTGGCTACAAGCAATAGGACCCAATGTGAGTAGTTGGTCATGTCGCACTTGAAACCCGAGGTTAGACTAAGTTGTGGTGTAAAGCTACCCGGACCCGCCCGGCTTAACTAGTAACCACAACAAGGTCTAATGTGAGAGCTTAGGTGCATTAAATTAATTAATGCCACATGATAGGGTTAAGTCATGGACCACTTGAAAACTTAACCAATTAAACACGATGGGTTGATAGGGTTAAGTCATGAACCTTGGGTACACTTAACCAACTTGGTACTTGATTGGATAGGGTTAACCACGTTTAACCCGTTAGAAACCGTAGTTACGTGGTCCTTTTCACCAGTAACCCTCTTGGTTGTATCATGATACCCTAGGGACTAGGCTAGGGTGGGGCACAATTACTGGGCTGACATGTAAGCGACCAAAACGACGACTGAGTAGGTGCGCCGGTGTAGGTTCAGGCGGACTATGGTCATGCACATAGTCCGGAGTTGAAAAAGCAGACACGGACACCAGTAAGTTTAGACTGTGCGTGCTTGATTTGTGTCCGTGGTTGGCACCCTAGGGCTTGATACACCCTAGGGTGGACCTAGCACAGTTTGACTACACTTAGTGATTGGGCCGTATGACACCGATACACGACGAGTTAGGCTTATTAGGAGCCGATCGACTAGACCGAGTAATTGGACCTTGATTTAGGTCACCTCATGATATTGGGCCAGCTTTGGGCCAAGGGATCATTTCTTGTTTATACTTGACATGGATTGGAATACTAGTACACACTTGGTGCAACTTAACCTTGTATATGCGATGCCACACTTGATCTATCTTGTTAACTTTTCACCATGCCAGTTGTCATCCTATGTTTCATCTCTGCTTTACATGTCCAGTTAACTTTATTAGTTTTTATACTAATAGTAGATAGGACTTACCAGTCTTTTTGACTGACCCGTTTTCTTTCGCCTCTTTTCTTCCGTTCCCCCCCCCCCCCCCCCAGGTTTACAGGGTGGGAACACTGGTATCTAGCTTGGGTCTTAGCTGCTTTTCTGGATAGCTCATGTACGGTTTGGACTTGAGCATGCTATGGCTTATTCTACTTTGGGGATAGTTACTTTATGTGTTTTTCCAGTTTTCAGTTTATGTTTCTAGACTTTGTTTTTTGGGAAAATAATGACCAAGTACTTTGATGTAACTTGACTATGGTTTTGAAATGTTAGTTTTATCCGCTGCTTTATTTACTCTGTTTTTACTTATATATTCTGTCTTATGATATCTGCATGCTTGTTTACCTTGTTTAACGCCCCTCCAAAGCTAGTGTGCTTGCAAGAGTGGCATTAGCGGAGGAGGGGTGTTACATTTGGTATCAGAGCATAAGGTTTTACTAGACCGGACAAAAGTTTTAAAACCCTTTTTGAAAAACTATTTTCAAAACCAATTAAGTATTTTCCAAGAAAAGTCTAGTTTATTTTAAAAGGCTATTCCCCAAAAGCCATTAGCACTATCCTTCGTTTCCTCGTTCTTAATCTATCTTTCCCTTTTTTTTCAGCATGGCCGATCTTAATCTTCCCGAGGGAGTAACCATTCCCGGATGGTTCCGGAGATACTTGGAAGCTAGGGCCAACGATGTGGGCCCAGCAAACACCCCCACCGTAACTGAGGTTCCTCCTCCTCCTCAGCATCCACAAGCAGATTTCGCAAAGGTTTGCAAAGACTTTAAGGCGATGGGTGGCAAGAATTTTATTAGGACGGAGACTTTTGTGGAGGCGAGAAATTGGTTGAAAGAAACTGAAGATCTCTTCGCTATCTTTGATGTGGAAGACCGTAGAAAAGTTCTGTTGGCAGCATGGCTATTGAAAGAAGAAGCTGCTTATTGGTGGGAGGTCACCAATGCTACTAGGCCTATAGAGACTTGGGCCGACTTTAGGACGAGGTTTGGGCTTAAGTTTCTATCGTCTGCTGAGGCGAATCTGCAATTGGAGAAGTTTATGTTTTTGAAGCAAGGGGATATGACAGTGAGAGAGTATGTGAATAAGTTTAACAAGCTTGCTCGATTCGGTTTGGACATGGTTAATACTCCTCCGAAGAAGGCTCTACGCTTTGCACGAGGGTTGAATGAGCCATTACAAGGTTTAGCCATGTCTCATATACCCATGGGGGCCACTTTTGAAAGCCTAGTGGACATGGCATTGCTTCAGGGAGACGATAAGAAGAAAGAAGTCAAGCCTAATGAGACTCAAACCAAGAAGGCGGACTCCAAGTGGGGAGGGAATCAGAGCAACCAGAACAACAAGAACAAGAAGAACAACAAGGGCAACAAGGCCAAGGCAAAGGACCCAAGAAAATGCAACTTCTATGGGATTGTTGGGCACATAGCTAAAGATTGTAGGAAGAAGAAGAGGAAGTTGGGCGAATGCTTTCACTGTGGAGAGACTGGACACTTTAGCAAGGATTGCCCCAAGAAGCAAGGGCAAGGGCAGACTCAGCGTGCATGACCTTCTGGAGGGCAAGTGCATGCCCTCAACACTGCTCCAGTTCAGGACCGAGGTAGTATTTTTGTAGAAAGCCTTGTTTATATTTCTGACTTTCCTGTTCGCACTTTATTCGATTCTGGCGCATCGCATACCTTTATTTCTTCTGACATTGTTGAAAGTTTGCACCTAAGTACTAGTCTAGTTGAGGATCCCGTTAGTGTTTCAAATCCAATTGGGGGTTCCGCCCATCTGTCTATGATTTGTGTGGATTTGAAGATTTCTATCTTGACCGTAGAATTCACGTGTAATGCTTATGTTCTCGGGTTCACGGGATACGGGTTGATTTTGGGCATGGATTGGTTGTCCATTTATGGAGCCATTCTCGATTGTGAGCATAGGGTGGTGAGGCTCATGACTCGCCTCGGTAATACCCTAGAGATTTCTTGCAACCCGCTGGATCCCGTCATGTTGTGTTATCTTGAATCTCTTGACTCGTCCATCGATGATCTGCAATCTGTAAGGGTGGTTCGAGAATATCCCGATGTCTTTGAAGAGGTTAAGGGGTTACCCCCTAAGCGAGAGATAGATTTCCGCATTTATCTAGTCGATAATGCCAAGCCAGTTTCATTGCCCGTTAGGCACATGGCCCCACGAGAAAGAAGAGAGCTCAGTAAGCAAATCAAGGAGCTGCTTGAAAAGAATTTTATTAGGCGAAGCATTTCTGAGTGGGGTGCTCCTGTGGTGTTCGCTACTAAGGCGGATGGTTCGCTTCGTCTATGTGTCGATTATCGAGAGTTGAACAAGCTGACAAAGAAGAATAGGCACCCGTTACCGAGGATTGATGACCTCTTTGACCAGCTTGTTGGTGCTTCTGTTTTCTCTCAGCTCGATCTAGCCACCGGATTCCATCAGCTTAGAGTGGCTGAGGATAGTATTGATAAGACTGCGTTTAGGACTCCAAATGGATTCTTTGAATGGCTTGTCATGCCATTCGGTTTGACCAATGCACCCGCCTACTTCGTAGATTTGATGAGTAGGGTGTTCAGGGAGTTCCTTAAACAAGTTTGTGGTTGTCTTCGTGGATGATATTCTGATCTTCTCAAAGGATGAGGAAGAACATGCTAGACAACTCAAGGAAGTGATGGATACGCTTAGAGCTCATCAGTTGAAAGCCAAGTTCTCCAAATGCCATTTTTGGAGAAGGGAAGTTCGGTTTCTTGGACATATAGTTTCTAAGCAAGGCATAGCGGTGGATCCCGCGAAAGTGGTTGCGGTTCAAGACTGGAAGACTCCTATGAATGCAACCGAAGTAAGAAGCTTTCTCGGTCTAGCAGGCTACTATAGGAAGTTCATTAGGGACTTCGCTAAGATTTCAGCCCCTCTTACTAAGTTGACGAAGAAGAACTTAGTCTTTGCATGGGACTTAGAGTGTGAGCTTGCTTTTCAAAGGCTCAAGAGGGCCCTTACCACAGCTCCAGTTTTGGCATTACCCGATGGCGGTAAGATGTTTACCGTGTACGCCGATGCATGTGGCACGGGGTTAGGTGCTGTTCTGATGCAAGAGGGAAGAGTGATATGTTATGGGGGTAGGCAACTTAAAGTTCATGAGAAGAACTATCCCACTCATGATTTGGAGTTGGCGGCAATTGTCTTTGCACTCAAATCTTGGCGCCACTATCTCCTAGGCGAAAGTTTTGAGTTGTATACTGATCACAAGTCACTCAAGTACCTCTTCTCACAGAAGGATTTGAATCTAAGGCAGCAAAGGTGGATGGAATTCTTGGCATCATATGACTTCGAGATAGCTTATACCCCTGGCAAGGGTAATGTTGTGGCAGATGCGCTAAGCAGAAGAAGGTTGACTTTGAGTCCCTTGTTTGTTGAGATGAAGAACCTAGAGTTCTTGGCAACCTTTGATTTCACGACGGTTGTTGAGTCGATGACGGGTTCGTTAGCATCTCTTGAGCTTAGACCCACACTTCTTGATCAAGTAGGGACTTCGCAGAAGGAAGACCCGCAGACAGTCGAAATCATGGACAAGTTGATTCGTGGTGAGACGTCTAGTCACCTGGCTAGATATACTATTGATGACAAAGGTTGGCTAAGGCGTGATGGAAGGCTATGCGTTCCACAAGTAGGAGACCTGGTGCATAAAGTTCTCGAAGAAGCACATCACTCGAAGATGACTATACATCCTGGAGGAGATAAGATGTATAGGGATATGAAGCGCATTTTCTTTTGGGCTGGAATGAAGAAGGATGTGGCAGAGTATGTTTCAAAGTGCATGGTGTGCCAACAAGTAAAAGCCGAGTCGAAGAAACCCGGTGGGCTATTACATCCATTGGAGGCCCCGCAATGGAAGTGGGAAAGTATCTCTATGGATTTTGTGGATGGATTGCCTAGGTCAAGGAAAGGGAATACGAGCATATGGGTCATAGTTGACAGACTAACAAAGAGTGCTCATTTCATTCCATTGAAGAGCAAGAGGACCGCATCATGGCTAGCATCTGTTTATCTTCGAGAGATAGTTAGATTGCATGGAGTTCCTTCTAGAATAGTTAGCGATCGTGACCCAATCTTCACTAGCCAGTTCTGGAATAATTTGCAAGAAGCGATAGGTACGCGATTGAATCTAAGTACAGCCTATCACCCCCAGACGGATGGCCAAACCGAAAGGGTAAATAGAGTGCTAGAAGATCTTTTGAGGCTTTGTGTTCTTGACTTTGGTGGTACTTGGGAAGACCACCTCCCTCTTGTAGAGTTTGCTTATAATAATAGCTATCAAGCTAGCATAGGGATGGCACCATTTGAAGCTCTGTATGGGAGGCCGTGTAGGTCACCATCTTGTTGGTGGGAGACAACGGATAGGCTTATACTTGGGCCCGATATGATACGAGACACATCCGAGAAAGTTGAATTGGTGAGAAGACGGATGAAAGCGGCCCAAGACAGACAGAAATCCTATGCTGACAAGCAAAGGACAGATTTGGAATTCGAAGTTGGAGATATGGTTTTCGTGAAGGTTTCTCCTTTGCGTAATGTGGTTCGTTTTGGAGCAGTTGGGAAGCTGGCACCAAGGTTCGTAGGACCCTTCCCTATCATAGAAAGAATTGGGAAGATGGCTTATAAGGTGGAATTGCCCGAGAAGCTGGCCGGAGTGCATAATGTCTTTCATGTCTCGCATCTCCGAAAGTGCCTACATGAGTCCGCTGAGGTGGTTGAACCTAGCATTCTTGAAGACATGGAGGTGGAGAAAGAGGCAACCTTGAGGAGAGCTCCGATTCGTATCTTGGGAACGGAGATCAAGAAGCTAAGAAATCGAGAAGTCAAATTGGTGAAAGTTCAGTGGAGTGAAGCCGAAGAGGATGCAACTTGGGAAACCGAGGAGAAGATGCGTGGGCTTTATCCATTTCTTTTTGAGGGTACATTCTCGATCTCTCTCTCTCTTTTTTTTTTAGCATATCTTTCTTTTGCTATCCATGTTTATCTTGTTATCTTGTTAACCTTGTCATGAGAACCTTATGTAGAAACCCTTTGGATGAAACATGTATTTGAAACATGTTATGCTTGATGTTTGCAAGTGGTTTCAAGTGTTTACAAGTGGATACTCGTGGATGCATGATACACATTAGGCACTAAGATCGGCTCACACACTTTCATATTGCATATGCATGAGTGCTTATACTTATTCATGGATGAAACTTGTTATGCTATCACGTGGATGCTGCATATGGATGAATGTTATGTGCACTCATATAGATATTATAAATTATGTTAGGAATTTGCATACATATGGACTCATTTCACTAACATACTTTGCATTAAGGAGGTTTACTGAATCAGTAACCGCCTGATTTTCGCATTAGATAAGTACATATACACACACCTTTGCATAATCATACAACATTTAGAATTTGTTAAGGACATTGACTGCACGTGGATGATGTTTTGAGTAGATGGATGATGGATGGTAGGATACGTTCTTCCTAACTTAGAGATTTCGGGGACGAAATCCTTTAAGGTGAGGAGGATGTAACAACCCGTATTTTGAATAACAAGTTATAACATAAATAAAGGCAGAATTAAATGATAAAATCTGAACCAAGGGAAGCAGGCTGTGCCATTGCGTTCGTCTCGGAAAAATACGCGAAATAGAGTCCGAGTTTTCGAAAATCGGAGTCCGTATGACCAAGTTATGGCCCGTCAAAGTTTTCAGAAAATTTCAAGTTCAAATTTGAATTCAGAATTCAAATTTCAACTGAGCAGGATAGGCGGGAAAAGTTCCCGCCACCCCCCCCCCCCCAAGTCGACTGGGGAGTCGACTTGGGAATCGACACACCCCAGGCTGTGTCGACTGCCCAGTCGACACCCCTGTCGACTTGGGTGGTCAGCCAGTCTGGTTTGGGTGCACCTGACTTGTTTCTCAAGACATGTTTGGAGGCTAGTGACGTGAATTGATGGCCTAGATCTGAATTAGGGTTAATCCTATGGCCTAAACTAACCTAATCCTCTATAAAAAGACCCTAATACCTAGCCTAAATAAACATAAATCATTCCTACAACTAAACTATGCCAAAATGTTTAATCATGGCCTCCACCCTCTTGTCATAGTCTCCATCTTCATTCATATGAGAGTTTCTAAGCTTGTTTGAGAGTTCAAAGCTTGATTCAAGGCCAAAGTTCAATGTTTCTTCATTAAAACGAGGATCTTTCTTCATATAAATCAAAGGAGCTTCTTGGAGCTTGTATTTATTTGGGGTCTTTAGAGTTGCTAGTGGCTTCATCTCAATCTTATTTTATTTTATAAGTCTTCATAGCATTGTAAGCCCTATACTACTCTAAATTTTAACTATGAAGTTAAATATGACATGTTGCAAGTTTGAGTTTGGGTCTAAGTATGATTTGTGCTTTGATTCTATCATGTTATGCATAGATTTATTCTATGCATGTTTGTAAAGCTATCACCTTGACTTTGTGCATAGAAAGCTATGAGCTTTGATTCTATCATGTTATGCATAGATTAATCTATGCATGTTTGTAAAGTTATCACCTTGACTTTGTGCATAGAAAGCTATGAGCTTTGATGTGAAATGTTGCATAAAGCAACATAAAAACTCTCATAACCCTTATGTTAACTTGCATATGATGTTATATGCGAATCACTAGCTATCATCCTATGTCATTTATGACCATGATTCACCTATTTTGCTAAAGTTGATATCATGCATGTTTTGAGGCCTATAATGTAATATGCAAGTTTATGAACACATTTGCCTCATATGCCACCATGTTTAACTTGTGGCCAAACCTTATTAATTATGTCATGCTTCTAAGTTCCCTCTTTGAAATCTATTTGCGTTTATGCGAACTTACATGCGATGGGATTACGTTATGGGTAAACTAAAATGACATAAAAACGTGACTTGAAAAGATGACATGAAATATGACATGTGATTATGCTTGAAACATGAACATGAACTTGGACATGACTTCTAGAAAACATGAGAATGGCCAACTCGAGGTTGGGTTGAGTTTGTAGCATAAATCTACCCGGAACCGACCGGCTTAACTAGTGGCTACAAGCAATAGGACCCAATATGAGTAGTTGGTCATGTCGCACTTGAAACCCGAGGTTAGACTAAGTTGTGGTGTAAAGCTACCCGGACCCGCCCGGCTTAACTAGTAACCACAACAAGGTCTAATGTGAAAGGTTGGGTGCATTACATTAATTAATGTCACATGATAGGGTTAAGTCATGGACCACTTGAAAACTTAACCAATTAAACACGATGGGTTGATAGGGTTAAGTCATGAACCTTGGGTACACTTAACCAACTTGGTACTTGATTGGATAGGGTTAACCACGTTTAACCCGTTAGAAACCCTAGTTACGTGGTCCTTTTCACCAGTAACCCTCTTGGTTGTATCATGATACCCTAGGGACTAGGCTAGGGTGGGGCACGATTACTAGGCTGACATGTAAGCGACCAAAACGACGGCTGAGTAGGTGCGCCGGTGTAGGTTCAGGCGGACTATGGTCGTGCACATAGTCCGGAGTTGAAAAAGCAGACACGGGCATCAGTAGGTTTAGACTGTGCATGCTTGATTTGTGTCCGTGGTTGGCACCCTAGGGCTTGATACACCCTAGGGTGGACCTAGCACAGTTTGACTACACTTCGTGATTAGGCCGTATGACACCGATACACGGCGAGTTAGGCTTATAGGGAGCCGATCGACTAGACCGAGTAATTGGACCTTGATTTAGGTCACCTCATGATATTGGACCAGCTTTGGGCCAAGGGATCATTTCTTGTTTATACTTGACCTGGATTGGAATACTAGTACACACTTGGTGCAACTTAACCTTGTATATGCGATGCCACACTTGATCTATCTTGTTAACTTTTCACCATGCCAGTTGTCATCCTATGTTTCATCTCTGCTTTACATGTCCAGTTAACTTTATTAGTTTTTATACTAATAGTAGATAGGACTTACCAGTCTTTTTGACTGACCCGTTTTCTTTCGCCTCTTTTCTTCTGTTCTCCCCCCCTAGGTTTACAGGGTGTGAACACTTGTATCCAGCTTGGGTCTTAGCTGCTTTTCTGGATAGCTCATGTACGATTTGGACATGAGCATGCTATGGCTTATTCTACTTTGGGGATAGTTACTTTATGTTTTTTTTCAGTTTTCAGTTTATGTTTCTAGACTTTGTTTTGTGGGAAAATAATTACCAAGTACTTTGATGTAACTTGACTATGGTTTTGAAATGTTAGTTTTATCCGCTACTTTATTTACTCTGTTTTTACTTATATATTCTGTCTTGTGATATCTGCATGCTTGTTTACCTTGTTTAACGCCCCTCCAAAGTTAGTGTGCTTGCAAGAGTGGCATTAGCGGAGGAGGGGTGTTACAGCTTCTCAGTCATAGTAGCATTGGCAAAAGAAAAAGTCAAAGCACTAATATGATGCCAACATGATATGGAATATAAACCATTCCCCTGTGTTTAAGACATGTGATAGAAATAAATAGCATGCAAATTTAATCTGGTAACCTCCAATGACCAAGAAAGTGGAATAATTTGGATAAAAACACACGAACGGAAATTGTGTACCATTGTGCTGACCTCATGAATGCATTCGCTAGTTTCAGTTGACCAATCTTTGACAGAATCCCAACTTGCAGAAGCCAGCTATTCAGGAGTATTGTTTCAGCCTATAGAAGTCACCTCCGTTGTATGACTCTGCATATAACCAAGTGTCCAATCCTCAATCTTGTTGTTTGCAGGTACTAATACAGGTAAATTTCATAAATTAGACAATTAATTAAAATTATTATTTACCTAAATAAAGAAAACATAACACTATGTAATTCAACAAGCATAAAGACTATATTTTGGGAAGCTGTAGCAAGTAGTATCCCCAATCTAGGCTGGAACCTATCTTGTGTAGATGCACCAAATGTATATCTTGGGATATACTAAGAAGGATCGTTTCCAAGCAATTTTCTTTGGCTCATTAACCAAATCTCCAGCGCCAACCACTCAAGTGTCTACATAAAGAGATGGGGTGAAAACCAAAACAAATAAACAAGAAAAAAAATCTGGAATATTACATATATTACGTTATTAAAATGCTTTCAGAATCTATTGTCACCCATAGAAATATTAAATGTTAAAACAATCTAACAAACTGAAAAGAAAATTTTAAAAAATAAAGAAGCTCCAGAAATCAGAAGACCATCTTTCTCATGTACTTGTCACTTATCAACTTCAATGTCTTTTATAAAATATAAGCATGGAAAGGTTGATAAACCATCTTTCTTGTGTTAAGTTTAATCTAATGAATGGATCTACATGAGCATACAATTTGCAGAATCAAAGAACACCACGACAATACTTATGACATAGAATTAGAACATAAAGTCTAGTGTAATCAAAGAAGGGCATGCCAATATTGGAGAAAAATACTATTTTTGAGGGGTAATTGATAAATTACCTCATTACCCTAGTCGGTCTTATCTTCATACCCAAACTGATGACATGAATCACTTCTTTTAGAAGAGATTCTGGAGTTGCTTACTGAGGAACCCCACTATGTTCCATTAAAGTGGAGGCAACAAACATAGTAGACTACCCGAATCATTTTTCCAAACTCACTTGTGACATGAGCAGTGCTTCCTCATCGTCAAATCTAGCTCCTGATTAAAACTAACATTTTAATAAAGTCAAATTTAAATGTCCATAAACAAAATCTAAGAAAAACCATTCCCTACCTTCCATGCCTTCTTCTATATCCTCTAGATTGAATACCAGAACTGTGTTGTCCACCAAAACTGCTAACCATCGCTAAACTACCTCGACCTAGATCGAATCTCTAAACCCTTTCTCTTTTAGCCGCCTCTCAAAGCCCATTAAAATATTTGAGATCGACGGAATATAATTAAATCAGATCTGAAATATGAAAGTCATACCTATTTAGGGTATACGTAGAAATCTCGGCCAATATGCGTTATCCGATTAAAATAGCAAAGAACGACGAAGTGGGTAGCACGATGAACGGACTTGACGTTGTTGAGTGGAGTACGACGGGTTAATGAGGACGCAAGGAAAGTTAATTGGTGCACAGAGCGACTTGGGGAAAGAGAACGAGGATTAAAAAATTGCAAGTATGAGGGGGGAGGAATAGAAATTAGATGGTTACGTTTATTTTAGAACACCCAGACCAATTTTTTTTAGGCGGGGAAGTGTAATATTTTTTGCTGCGTCTATATTGTGGATGAAAACACCTTTTCTTACATTTGCAAATAAATACTACTGAATTTTGCAACAAAAAATCAATTTTCTTGTAGTGAACATTCCATATGCTTTAGCTATTGGAAAAATAATGTATGCTCAAGTTTGTATCAGACCAAAAATTGCATATGCAGTTAGACTGTTAGGAAGATATCAAACCAACTCAGGAATTTATCACTGGAAGGATGCAAAGAAGTGTTGAGATATCTTCAGGGTACTAAGGATTACATACTTATGTAAAGACTGACATATAGTCTTGAAGGGTAGGCTGCTCCGACTTCGATTACAGTGGCTGCATTGATTCACAAAAATCCAACTTCAGGATATGTGTTTATGCTAGCTGATGGTGTCATTTCATGAAGGAGTGCGAAGCATACCTTGACAACCACTTCTATTATAGAGGTCGAGTTCGTTTCTTGTTTTAAGGCTACCTCGCATGATGTATGGTTGAAAGGTTTCATATCTGGGTTGTAAGTCGTGGATTCTATCTATCGCCCGATAAGAATGTATTATGATAATTCTGCTACTGTTTTTATGGCTAAGAATAACAAAAGTGGAAGTCAAAGTAAACACATCGACATAAAGTTTCAAGCCATAAAGGAACGTGTTCAAGAAAAGAAAGTAATCATTGAATATATTAGCACTAAGCTTATGGTTACTGATCCCTTGACTAAAGGCATGCAAATTAAGAATTTCAAGGGTAATGTAGTAAGAATGGGACTTGGTTCCGTCATGTGATACACTCGTTTATGTTGTATTGAAATTTCTCATTTAGTTGGATATTTTTCATTTGAATTTAAGCATGTATATATTTGATGAAGGGATATCATTATGTCTTGACCTAAAGTAAACATAGGGTTTACTCATTAAGTTAAAGTGTGAGTAATGAGAGATCGAGTATAATGTGATACATAGAAGATTAATTCTCTCTCTAAGAGAGTTTGTCGCTATGATCCATATATGAAGTCTCTCTAGTTAAATGGACCAAGTGGGAGAATGTAAGTCGTTTTCAAAATTAATTCAGTTAAATGTTGGAATGTGAACCATTTCCAAAAATTAATTCAGTCAAATTTTGGAAAAGATTAGTGAGTCGTTTATTAAGGAAAATTTAGTGGTCCATTTATTGAGGAAAAAATTAGTGGCCCATTTTATTAAGGAAATTTACTAAGGACTAATTATCTCCCCACTTTTTGGTAACTTTCCATTTTTATCTCACGTTCCTTTCATATTCTCAAATGGCTCTTTGATGGCAAGAGCGGTATAAAGGGAGCACTCAACTCTAGTTTCTGATAATGTCACTGAACTGACTCTCTCATAAAGAAAATACACCTTCTAATTGAAGAGTGTGAAGGTTTGGCACTATATAGGAAACTATGTTACAAATTGGACTTTCTCTTATTTGAGATTTGATTCATTATTCATGTCCTTCACAAATTCAATTGCAATAGCTGGAGGTAAATATATCGATTTTGGTTACAGCTTCTGCATTTAATCTTCAGTTTTGCATGTTTGTATTGACAATGTGATTACTTATGTAAAAATTATTTTACAGTTGCGATTTTCTTCAGACCCGCTATTTAAATGTTTCTTCTTCATTCATCATTCAAACAATTTAAGGTTTTATTATAGTCAACAAGATCATTGACAAAAACTAAACCACCATAATCTATGGTTTTGTTAAAAATAAATGAAAACCCAATCTATATCGACGAGTTCGTCAACGTCAGATTTAAATTTGTCGATATCAACATCGATATTCAAGCCTAGAACACAAAAGTGAAAAAAATTCCTTCATTGACTTCTCAATCGAAATACAAATCTATTGAAAGTGGAAGATAAAAGTTAAGAATTGCAAAATCGAGGGCAAAAAATGACTCGAAAAGCAATACGTCAATGAAGAAGAAATGGAAAAGTCCTTGGGCGCAAGCACTGATATTATGCCTTCAAATGTATTAGATCATGTTTAAATGTTGTTGGTTAGATCTAAAATTATTGATCAAAAAACAACATGCATGAATTACAAAGCACAGTGGTAGTCAAATATAGCATCTATGTATTTAAGTATAATAAATTGTGTCTAATATGCTAACTAATAGACTAATATAACATTTGACCTTTTAAAAATATAGCACCATAATATGAACAGATTTTTCTGAATAGCTATAATGATAGTTCAATGTACCACAGGTACATTGCAAATAATTAAGCAAGAAAAAAAATCCATAAAATGATAGTATTTGTAGTATTTTAATTATGAAGTTTGGTGTTGTGATTACAATGAAAATATTAAATTAAATATACCATCATAAGCACAAAGTCCAATAGCATATTTTATGTATACAAAATGATAACTTAATATAGCATTTAAATTAGGAAGTCCTCCACTGTGTTTGAAATATTCAAAATCTAAGTTTAATATAGCATTTTTGTTATAAAGTTCGATATCAATATTACAACATGCAAAATGATATTTAATATAACATTTTAATCAAAAAGTCCAGTTACATGTTTTTGTATGCAAAATGATAGTTTAAGATAACATTTGAGTAATGAAGTCTAATATTATGTTTAAAATATGAAAAAAGAGATTTAATATAAATTTTAATCTCAAAATACACCAACATACATTGAATATAGAAAATGATAGTTTAAAATAGCATTTGAGTTATGACTTCCACAATTATGTTTAAAATGAGCAAATTAGTAGTTTAGTGCACTATTTATTTATGAATTTTAGTATCTTGATTACAATATGCAAAACGATAAATAAATATAGCATTTCAATTACAAAATACACTTGCATATTTAACGTATGCAGAATGATAGTTTAAAATAACATATATTAGATTAGCTAATTGGGTACTTATGGAATCCAATCTATATGGAAGATAAATTGCTTAATTGAGCAAAGTATGGAATGTAAAAAATCATTTAGATTCTTAATCTAATCAAGTACATATGAAAATCAACCTACACTTAGGATATATTGTTTAACCAAAAAAATACATGATGTAAAAGATATGTGAAACAACGATCAGGATGACGTTTAGATACGACCGGGGAACGTTATGTTAAGGAAAGATTCTAATCAGTCGTGTACATTGCTGGCTAGCTCTCTCGATCTAGGGACACATGTGTGTTATTCCTGGACATCTTGCTATAGATGGCTCTCTCGATTTAGGGACACATCCTTCGGTTTGCGTTGCATGGTGTGATGGGACTTGAGTCTTATAATAGCTTTATTTTCAAAAAAGCGTTACGAGTTTTTAAGACAGTATTCAGGTGGAAAAAACACATTCCATATTATACGGCGTGGTCCCATAATTTACCTAACTTTAGAATAATGTAAATAACTGTTTTGGTTCTCACACCAGTCTCATGACTGACCTGGAGTTTATTGTTTCCCACCTAAACTCTGGTGCCTATATTTTCTACATGGGCAGCTAATAGTTTTGCTTTTGGAGATATTTTATAAAGCATGATCTTGGATTATGGATGGAACTATACCCTGGATTATTTGGTAGCCTTCCACTAAATGTAATTATGTTTCCGCTATGTATAGTAATGTATTATTCTCTAATATTTGCGATGTACTCTGATTTGTTCTTGTACTTTGACGTCAAATTGTTGTAATAACAATAAAATATTCTTTTGTGTTCTATCCTGATGTGTTGTAACCCATAACAGTTCGAGAATTTTTGCCTTTTGGATTGGACTTCTTTGGTTTATGGTCGATCCGAAAGGCGGGAATTTTCGAGTCGTTACAATTTGTAAAGAGATAAGGTTAGTTTTAAATAAAGGATTTATTTAGGTTTATCCTAGGAAACTTGTATCTATATTTAAATTATTTTCACACAAGACGCACACCACCTCCTCCCTCACTACCACCAGCAGGCGCAACCATTAGGTGGACCCCATCCCCCCATGTCGTAGGTCACACAAGGGTTTCCAAACTTTTAGACACCATAAAAACTTCATTTCCCTCTTCCGATTGCAAGTAAAAAATATATTGTGAATTAGTTGTTATTTAAAGTGGAAAAGAGTCATGATTTTGATTGCTAAAGAGGTTTTGGTGTTGAGTTGTAGCCAGGAGCTCCTACCTAGAAGAGTCGTGGGGTGGATAGCTCTCGGTGAGAACTTTTTTTAATGATTATAAGGGCCAGCTAGCTATTGATTAATGTTGTTTTCTCAATTTATTATGTATTGACTACTGATTGATAATTTGGGTTTATGATTTGGTTTAATGATGTTTAACATAATAAAAATCTGATTTTTAAGTGGTAATGTAACACCCCGGATTTTTCCGTTAACAGTAAATTAACAAATTAAAGTATAATTAAATTGTAACAGAAAAATTAAGGGAAACGGACATCACCATTGCGTTCGTCTCGGAATTCTGCTTGAGATAGAGTCCGAGTTTGTGCAAAACGGATAACGTATGAAGAAGATATCTTTAATTTAAATATTACAGCAAAACATGAAAAAAGAGAAGTAAGGAGAGGACAATAATTATTATTATTCTAAGACTTATTAACAAAAGCCTCTGTAGCTCAGTTGGTTAAGGCATTGGATTTGTAGCATGGAGGTCGGGGGTTCGAACCCCGGCGGCGACATAATTTTTATCTCTGTTTTAGAGAGGGCCAACTGAGCATGCAAATACATGTACGTATACAAATTCAATTTTTGAAAGGATAAGAACGTACATATAAGGAAATAAAGAAAATATATGTATATATATGAGAATATATATATATATATATGCAAAAATATATGTATACAATAGATAAAATTCAAATAGACTAAAACAGCTCAATTTAAAGTTTAATTTTTGAAAATCAAACCCAGTCCCTCCTGGCTGGCCTGGTCTGTATTTGGTCGAATTTCTGTGGGTTGCTTTGTCATTAGGGCTAGGTGGCAAGTTTTTATTGGTCTCTCTTCCTAATGAATGGCTATGATCTAACCTAGCAACATCAAGGGTCCTAATCAATTCCTAACCTCTATATAAACAACCCTAGACTAAACCCTAATCTATTCATTCAAATTAAGAGCATAGCCGCCATGTTGCTGAGGAACGACTAAGAGTAGCCGCCATCTAGAGAGAGAGGATTAGGGAGAAAGTTCTAAAGCCTAAAGAAATTCAAGCAACCTAAAGCTAATCAATTCAACAAAGGAATCATATCTCTTAATTAGAGAATTTGCCGCAACCATTGTAAGTAGAGTATTACTTTGGTATGAACAAATGATTGTGTAGATATGTATGCTTGAATTGTGGCAATGAAATTCGTATTTGTGCGATTTATATACTTTTGGATATTCTGAATTATGTCATTCAATTATAAAGAACTACATGCGGTAGTTCTATGCAAATATACGTTTGGAATATTGCGCAAATTATGTAGTCTATGTTGAAGCTACATGTATGTAGTTGATTGAAATTCATGCAAGTTTGGGGCTTTGTTATTATGCCATCATGATGTCTATTTTGTGCATAAATCATTTTGCAAGTAATTGAGACAAGTTTGGTTGTTATAGTTCATATGAAACTATGTTGGAATTTTGACACCATAATCCATGTATTAAGTCATGCTTTTGCAAAACTTATGAATATGGCTAGGCTATGAATGATATTGGGCATAATTGAAATTCATGATTAAGTCTATCTTGTTTAAAAGAATTATCTGATGACATATGTGAGACATGGCTAAGTTAGACACAAAAATCCCTTTTTTGCAAGTTAAAAGCAAACACCATGATTAGGAATATTTATGCATAAGTATACCATCGTTATGTGATTAAATTTAATTAAGTTGAACTATGCTTTTGTGTTAGTAACAAAGTATCCTCTTTGTAAACATGTAGAAACCTTATGAACATGACTTGTTTATATTTATGCCATGAACAAATTTAACTATACCTATGCCATGTTTATGCTAGAAGTATTTATGCCATGCTTATGTTTGACATTATGCCATGTTTATGCTAGAAGTATTTATGCCATGCTTATGTTTGACATTATGCCATGTTTATGCTAGAAGTATTTATGCCATGCTTATGTTTGACATTATGCCATGTTTATGCTAGAAGTATTTATGCCATGCTTATGTTTGACATTATGCCATGTTTATGCTAGAAGTATTTATGCCATGCTTATGTTTGACATTATGCCTAAGTAAAAATATAGGTTCATGGGTCAATAATGATATCTCAATTACAAGTTCACATGCTTTGATTCATGTCACCTATGTTACCACTATGCAAGTACACCAGTTTCTATTATGTATTTCCAACGTCATATGCAAGTTCATGCGCTCACCTTCCCCTCTTTGTGTATGTAATCACGCTTTAAGCCTCCCCTTTTCGCATGGCTAAATTGGGCTTTAAAAGGCTAAGCCCAATATATATAAACGGACGTGTAAAACGGGGGAAAATAACGTTGGGTTAAAATTAATTAATGAATAAAAATATAAAATAGAAGGGCCCAAATTCAAGTATGGGTTGGGCCCATGATTGGTGTAACCTTTACACCATTAACTTAATAATGGGCCGCAAATATTTACATATAAGAAATAAAGAAGAATGACAAAATGTGTAAATGTAGAAAAGACGATGTGTTTAACCCGAGGTTGGATTGAGTTGTGATGTAAACCTGCCCGGAACCGCCCGGCTGTCCAGTAGTCACAACAATACCTATCCAATGTGGGAGGTTAAACATGGAGCCCAGCAAGGACCCGAGGTTAGACTGAGTTGTGGCGTAAGACTGCCCGGAACCAACCGGCAACAGGCAGCCACAACAATACCTGCCTAATGTGAGAGGTCAGGGCCTTAATAAGACAATTAAGGCTGAGTCAGGATTGTTAGGATTAAGTGAACTAAAGACTTAATCAAAATGGAACATGCTAAACTAAACGGACTGGTGGGGTTAGGTTAGGAAACACTTAACCAACTTAGCATGTTGGCTAGAGATAGAAAACCTAGTAACGGGGGGACCCTTTTCAGCAGTAACCCTAAAAGGTGTATCAGGATACCCTGAAACTAGGCAGGGTGGGGCACGATTACTGGGCTGATTATAAGAGGTCAAAGCGACGGCGGTGGTGTAGCAGTGTAGGTTCTAACGGAGTGCGGGCGTGCACACACTCCGGAGCAGAAAAATAAGGCACTGGACACCAGTAGCATACCTGTGCACTCTAAGGTTGTGTCGGGTTGCCACTATGGGACTTGATACACCCCATGGTGGGACCAGCATAGGTACTACAGACATCGGGGGCCGTAAGACACATGTAACTATGCGAGTAGGAGCCGATCATCATAGAATGGATCACATCACCCTGATTATGGGGTGCCAATTTGGAAACTAGTATATGGGTTCAGAGATTAACATGGGGTACGATAGTATATTCGACCCTAGATAACTTAACCAAGTTTATAATGTTGCCCACTTCCTGTTTTACTTATCATACCCAGTTCTTTATTCATAGACAAAGTAGTACTAGACTTACTCAGGCTTTATGTCTGACTCTATTTTTCTTTCGTCTTCTTTCTTCCGTTTCCCCCCCCCCCCAGGTCCTCAGGGAGGAAACACAGCAGCTTGACCTACCTCAACATCCAGCTTGAAGAAGAGAAATGTATTGCTTGGACTTTCCTGTTTTGAACTATGGCTTTGGACAATCCACCATGGGGCTTTGGCAGTTTGTCTACGTTTTATTTATGCTTCTTTAAATCATGTACTCAAGACAGATTATGAAAATGTTATGCTATGTTTTTGGAAAGGATGTTGTTGTAACACGTATTTGACTCTATGAAATAAAAGTTTGTTGTTCTTCCGCTGTTTACAAATATGTGTTCTTATATCTGTCTTGTATATCTGTGACTTGTACTTATAAACCTCCACCAAAATTAGGGCATTCCCTTTGAGAGTGACCCTAACGGAGGTGGGGTGTTTCACTTGGTATCAGAGCATAGGTTTACCAGATAAGATAAAAAGTTTTGGAAATTTATTTTCAAAAAGGAAATTTAAAGAAGCATTTTTAAAAGATAAAAATATTATTTTATTTTAAAAAAGGCAAAGTCCACTCCCCAAAGCCATAGGTACTATCTCTTATCCTTCGTTTTGAATCTATCCCTTTTGTTTCAGCATGTCCGAAGATCTTAACTTGCCGGAAGGAGTACCAATACCTGGTTGGTTTAGACGATTCTTAGAAGCTAGGGCCACTCAACCAGGTCCTACCGTTCCTCCTCCCCCAGCTGCAGAGAATCATCCAGCTGCAGCAGCACCTCTTCCTCCACCTCCTCCACGAGGAAACGCGTTTGCTAAGATATGTAAGGATTTTAAAGCTATGGGAGGAAGGGATTTCCATGGAACTGAGTCCTTCGTAGCAGCTAGAAATTAGCTGAAGGAAACTGAGGATCTATTCATCATCTTTGAGGTAGAGGACAGACAAAAAGTACAATTGGCGGTGTGGCTATTGAAGGGCGAGGCTTCCTACTGGTGGGAAGTCACTAATGCTGAAAGACCAGTAGAAACATGGGAGGACTTTAGGGCAAGGTTTGAGACCAAATTTCTCTCAGATGCGGAAAGAAGTTTGCAATTGGAGAAATTCTTATTTCTTAAGCAAGGAGACAAGACTGTTAGAGAGTATGTGAATCAGTTTGATGAGCTGGCTAGGTTTGGGCTTGACCTAGTCAACACCGCGCACAAGAAGGCTCTCCGTTTCGTCAAAGGGTTAAATGAGCCATTACACAGTTTGGCCATGACACATATACCCATGGGGGCCACGTATGAAAGATTGGTGCAAATGGCATTGTTGAATGAGGAGGATAAGGGCAAGAAGGAGGCAAAGGCAGAAAGCTCTCAAGGGAAGAAAGAGGGTTTGCAGCCTAAGAAGACAGACTTTAAGAAAGGCGGGGAAGTCAACAAAGAGAAGAGGACGTGTAATTTCTGTGGCAAAGTGGGGCACTTAGTAAAGGACTGCCGAAAAAAGAAGGCCAAGGAGAATGGTGGGTGCTTTTCTTGCGGTCAGACAGGCCACAGAGCTAAGGACTGCCCAAAGAAACGAGGGCAGGGGCAGGGGTCTGGATCCACTCCAGGGGCACAGGTTCATGTGCTGGAAGCGCCACCTTTGCAACAGCGAGGTACAAACACTTCTGTAGAAAGTGTAGTTTATCTTTATGATCACCCCGTTCGCACTTTATTTGATTCTGGCGCATCACACTCCTTTATCTCGTCTGCTTTAGTAGAATCTCTGCACCTAAAAACTAGTATGGTAGAGGACCCCTTAATTGTTTCAAACCCAATTGGGGGCCCAGCTCATTTGTCTATGATATGTTTGGATTTGAAAATTTCTATTCTAAGTGTAGAATTTGAATGTAGTGCCTTTGTTTTGGGCTTTGCGGGGTATGGTTTGATTTTGGGTATGGATTGGCTATCCAGTAATGGGGCCATCCTTGATTGTGAGAAAAGGGTTGTTAGGCTCCTAACCCAGCTCAGTAATACTTTGGAAATTTCTTGTAATCCCTCGTATGCGGTTATGCTTAGTTATCTTGAGTCGCGAGATGCCTCTGTTGAAAATTTGCAATCAGTTAGAGTGGTCCGGGAATATCCGGATGTCTTCGAAGAGGTGAAGGGCTTGCCTCCGAAGCGGGAAATAGACTTCCGCATATATCTTGTAGATAATGCAAAGCCCGTTGCGTTGCCCGTTAGACACATGGCTCCACGAGAAAGAAAAGAGCTCAGTAAACAGATTAAAGAGCTTCTAGAGAAGGGGTTCATTAGGTGGAGCATTTCAGAATAGGGTACTCCAGGAGTGTTCGCCACTAAGGCTGAAGGTTCATTTCACTTATGCATGAGTTGTAAAGAATCACCTTAGTAAGTACATTTGGCAACATAGTTGGACTTAGGAAGGGACTCCCTTGTGACCTAAAAGGAGTCCATCATGCTTAGTTTCCTAGAATCATATGTGGTGGTTGGGTTGATTAATTCTTTGGGTGTCAGTCTGATGTTGATTTCGGTCTTCGGGGCTGATGCTTAGAGAGTTCTTCTCCTAATCAATATATATGTGGCATAGATTTCCAGTTTTGACATTGCCTAATGGGCACAAAATTTTTACTTGCTTCTATCATTCGACTATACCTTTAGGTAGGACCATTTCCTATCATTGAGAAAATTTGGAAAATGACCTATAGATTAGAGCTACCCGAGAAATTGGCCGGAGTCCACAACGTTTTTCACGTTTCACATCTCCGAAAATGTCTACATGAGTCTGCTGAAGTGGTAGAGCCAAATATCCTCGAAGAGGCCGAAGTGGAACGCGAAGCAACCATAAGAAAAGTTCCAACCCGCATACTAGGAACGGAAGTGAAGAAGCTACGCAACCGCGAAGTCAAACTCGTCAAAGTTCAGTGGAGCGACGCCGAGGGAGACGCGACTTGGGAAACTGAAGCTAGAATACGCACTGCTTACCCTTTTCTTTTCGAGGGTACGTCCTTGATCTTTCTTTTTCCTTAAGTTGCGCTTTTATCTATCTTTTTAGGAATATCTCCTCGACCTTATCTTTTAGATAGAAACCTTTTGGATGAAAACATGTAATTGAAACATGTTATGTATGATGGTTGCAAGTGGTTGCAAGTGATTGCTAGTAGTTGCTCGTGGCTGCATATACACACACAATCTAGGTTTTAGATCGGCTCAGTCACTTCATATTACATATGCATATATTTTTGCACTCGTATATGGTTGAATTGTAATGTGTTGTCATATGGATGTTGCATTTGTATGAAAGATTGTGCACCCATGTAGAATCATGAATAGGAAAAATCTGCATACATAATGGATACATGGCACTTACATGATTCGCATTAAGGAGGTCAACTGAATCAGTAGACCGCCTGATTTTGCATTAGATAAGTTCATGAACACACACACTTCGCATATGATCATGAAGCATTAGAAGTCTTTTAAGGACAATGGATGCTCGTGTTTGATGGATGAGTAGATGGATGATTGAATGTTAGGATTTACATTCTTCCTAAACTTGAAGATTTCGGGGACGAAATCCTTTTAAGTGGGGGAGAATGTAACACCCCGGATTTTTCCGTTAACAGTAAATTAACAAATTAAAGTATAATTAAATTTTAACAGAAAAATTAAGGGAAACGGACATCACCATTGCGTTCGTCTCGGAATTCTGCTTGAGATAGAGTCCGAGTTTGCGCAAAACGGATAACGTATGAAGAAGATATCTTTAATTTAAATATTACAGCAAAACATGAAAAAAGAGAAGTAAGGAGAGGACAATAATTATTATTATTCTAAGACTTATTAACAAAAGCCTCTGTAGCTCAGTTGGTTAAGGCATTGGATTTGTAGCATGGAGGTCGGGGGTTCGAACCCCGGCGGCGACATAATTTTTATCTCTGTTTTAGAGAGGGCCAACTGAGCATGCAAATACATGTACGTATACAAATTCAATTTTTGAAAGGATAAGAACGTACATATAAGGAAATAAAGAAAATATATGTATATATATGAGAATATATATATATATATATGCAAAAATATATGTATACAATAGATAAAATTCAAATAGACTAAAACAGCTCAATTTAAAGTTTAATTTTTGAAAATCAAACCCAGTCCCTCCTGGCTGGCCTGGTCTGTGTTTGGTCGAATTTCTGTAGGTTGCTTTGTCATTAGGGCTAGGTGGCAAGTTTTTATTGGTCTCTCTTCCTAATGAATGGCTATGATCTAACCTAGCAACATCAAGGGTCCTAATCAATTCCTAACCTCTATATAAACAACCCTAGACTAAACCCTAATCTATTCATTCAAATTAAGAGCATAGCCGCCATGTTGCTGAGGAACGACTAAGAGTAGCCGCCATCTAGAGAGAGAGGATTAGGGAGAAAGTTCTAAAGCCTAAAGAAATTCAAGCAACCTAAAGCTAATCAATTCAACAAAGGAATCATATCTCTTAATTAGAGAATTTGCCGCAACCATTGTAAGTAGAGTATTACTTTGGTATGAACAAATGATTGTGTAGATATGTATGCTTGAATTGTGGCAATGAAATTCGTATTTGTGCGATTTATATACTTTTGGATATTCTGAATTATGTCATTCAATTATAAAGAACTACATGCGGTAGTTCTATGCAAATATACGTTTGGAATATTGCGCAAATTATGTAGTCTATGTTGAAGCTACATGTATGTAGTTGATTGAAATTCATGCAAGTTTGGGGCTTTGTTATTATGCCATCATGATGTCTATTTTGTGCATAAATCATTTTGCAAGTAATTGAGACAAGTTTGGTTGTTATAGTTCATATGAAACTATGTTGGAATTTTGACACCATAATCCATGTATTAAGTCATGCTTTTGCAAAACTTATGAATATGGCTAGGCTATGAATGATATTGGGCATAATTGAAATTCATGATTAAGTCTATCTTGTTTAAAAGAATTATCTGATGACATATGTGAGACATGGCTAAGTTAGACACAAAAATCCCTTTTCTGCAAGTTAAAAGCAAACACCATGATTAGGAATATTTATGCATAAGTATACCATCGTTATGTGATTAAATTTAATTAAGTTGAACTATGCTTTTGTGTTAGTAACAAAGTATCCTCTTTGTAAACATGTAGAAACCTTATGAACATGACTTGTTTATATTTATGCCATGAACAAATTTAACTATACCTATGCCATGTTTATGCTAGAAGTATTTATGCCATGCTTATGTTTGACATTATGCCATGTTTATGCTAGAAGTATTTATGCCATGCTTATGTTTGACATTATGCCATGTTTATGCTAGAAGTATTTATGCCATGCTTATGTTTGACATTATGCCATGTTTATGCTAGAAGTATTTATGCCATGCTTATGTTTGACATTATGCCATGTTTATGCTAGAAGTATTTATGCCATGCTTATGTTTGACATTATGCCTAAGTAAAAATATAGGTTCATGGGTCAATAATGATATCTCAATTACAAGTTCACATGCTTTGATTCATGTCACCTATGTTACCACTATGCAAGTACACCAGTTTCTATTATGTATTTCCAACGTCATATGCAAGTTCATGCGCTCACCTTCCCCTCTTTGTGTATGTAATCACGCTTTAAGCCTCCCCTTTTCGCATGGCTAAATTGGGCTTTAAAAGGCTAAGCCCAATATATATAAACGGACGTGTAAAACGGGGGAAAATAACGTTGGGTTAAAATTAATTAATGAATAAAAATATAAAATAGAAGGGCCCAAATTCAAGTATGGGTTGGGCCCATGATTGGTGTAACCTTTACACCATTAACTTAATAATGGGCCGCAAATATTTACATATAAGAAATAAAGAAGAATGACAAAATGTGTAAATGTAGAAAAGACGATGTGTTTAACCCGAGGTTGGATTGAGTTGTGATGTAAACCTGCCCGGAACCGCCCGGCTGTCCAGTAGTCACAACAATACCTATCCAATGTGGGAGGTTAAACATGGAGCCCAGCAAGGACCCGAGGTTAGACTGAGTTGTGGCGTAAGACTGCCCGGAACCAACCGGCAACAGGCAGCCACAACAATACCTGTCTAATGTGAGAGGTCAGGGCCTTAATAAGACAATTAAGGCTGAGTCAGGATTATTAGGATTAAGTGAACTAAAGACTTAATCAAAATGGAACATGCTAAACTAAACGGACTGGTGGGGTTAGGTTAGGAAACACTTAACCAACTTAGCATGTTGGCTAGAGATAGAAAACCTAGTAACGGGGGGACCCTTTTCAGCAGTAACCCTAAAAGGTGTATCAGGATACCCTGAAACTAGGCAGGGTGGGGCACGATTACTGGGCTGATTATAAGAGGTCAAAGCGACGGCGGTGGTGTAGCAGTGTAGGTTCTAACGGAGTGCGGGCGTGCACACACTCCGGAGCAGAAAAATAAGGCACTGGACACCAGTAGCATACCTGTGCACTCTAAGGTTGTGTCGGGTTGCCACTATGGGACTTGATACACCCCATGGTGGGACCAGCATAGGTACTACAGACATCGGGGGCCGTAAGACACATGTAACTATGCGAGTAGGAGCCGATCATCATAGAATGGATCACATCACCCTGATTATGGGGTGCCAATTTGGAAACTAGTATATGGGTTCAGAGATTAACATGGGGTACGATAGTATATTCGACCCTAGATAACTTAACCAAGTTTATAATGTTGCCCACTTCCTGTTTTACTTATCATACCCAGTTCTTTATTCATAGACAAAGTAGTACTAGACTTACTCAGGCTTTATGTCTGACTCTATTTTTCTTTCGTCTTCTTTCTTCCGTTTCCCCCCCCCCAGGTCCTCAGGGAGGAAACACAGCAGCTTGACCTACCTCAACATCCAGCTTGAAGAAGAGAAATGTATTGCTTGGACTTTCCTGTTTTGAACTATGGCTTTGGACAATCCACCATGGGGCTTTGGCAGTTTGTCTACGTTTTATTTATGCTTCTTTAAATCATGTACTCAAGACAGATTATGAAAATGTTATGCTATGTTTTTGGAAAGGATGTTGTTGTAACACGTATTTGACTCTATGAAATAAAAGTTTGTTGTTCTTCCGCTGTTTACAAATATGTGTTCTTATATCTGTCTTGTATATCTGTGACTTGTACTTATAAACCTCCACCAAAATTAGGGCATTCCCTTTGAGAGTGACCCTAACGGAGGTGGGGTGTTTCAGGTATACATGCAGTTGCTTAGGTATGTGACACTTAGAACTAATATAGTTGACCTGGAAATTGACTTGAACCTTAAATGGTTATTGATTTGGAAAAATTAACTAGACATTATTTATTGGGTTTTGGTATGAACACCATTCGGTATTGGATGATATGATTGTGTTGAATACTTATAATTGTTAATGATTGATGTTGCGGTTAATATGTTGATTGACAAACCCATATAAGTGTTAATGGTTTAAGCTTATATGGCGTATATACTCTGGTATATGGTAATTGGATGTTAATAGTTAGTAACAACTATTATTGGATGTTTATGATGTGTGAAATCCATATAAATTGAATTATATGGTGATTGATTGAACCTCATTCCAATTCAGAATTAATTTGAATATTTTATTAATAAAATATTCAGTGAAAATTTCAAAGTTTGAATTTGATGTCCGATTTTGGATGGACACAAAGTTTATATTATTACAATGAATATTCGTGAAAGAAATAAATCTTTTTGAATTTATTTCTATATAGCTATGTCATGTTCAAGTTTTATTTTTAAAATGAATAGTAACGGATAAAAATGAAGTCCAGTTAGAGTATGTAGGAAATTTTTAAAAGAAGTTTCTTTACAAAACTATTTTATTTACTTTTATAACGGATGTCAGGAAAATTTGGACATCAAATAATAAGTTTTGAAAAATAATATTATTTTAATGATTAAAATAATCTTAAAATGATTAAATATTGGAATATTTGATTTAAAAGAGAAATAATTAAAATGTGGTTTCCAAAAATAATTGTATATGTTTTTTATAATTAATAAATTATTTTGGAAGGGTTTTGATTTAATTTTAATTATAAGTTGAATCTGGTCTGAATAGGACTTGTCGTGCAGTGACAGTTCGCGAACTTCGACTATTAACTTTGAATTGATATACCGAGAGATCCGACCGTCGGATTCTCTCAAAATGAAAAAAAAGTGAGTTCAAAATGAAAATAGTTTTCAAATGGAATAAAAACTTTATAAATCCAACAGTTAAATTATAAGGTAGGTTAAAATCTATTTTTGAAAAGGTCGCTATAGATGCAGTCCGGTGACCCGAGTTGAAAACGTATCGAAACGGCCTTATAAAAATTATTAAAAATAAGGAAAAATTATGATAAATCATAATTAATGATTTTAAAAGGATATGACTAAGAGTTGTGAAGTTTTGAACTATGATTTGAAAATTTTGGACTTTTGACCTGATTTACTCAACATAGTAAATCAATATTTTTGAATTTAGTTTAAGACTAAACCAGAAGTATTCAAACTTAAGTTCATTGGGTTTGAATGAAAAAAATCTTCGGATTTTTGGATATTGGAGTCCGTAATTATACGGATACTGTTTAAGGAATTTGGAAGATATAGATATCGCTATTCCCTATACGATATCTGTTGATTTCTGAATTTGATGTTGAATATAAATCGATATGATTTCTATTCGAAGCCTTATATTTGATATCAAATTGGATTTTGGGTTTTGTTGTGAATGATGTCTTGAATAACATCTATTCTTTAATCCAGCTAAAGATAGGATTTGTTTCCAGAGTTAAATAATCATTGAATAATGATTTGGAAATGAAGATTAAAACTATGCTAGAGTTTTAATAATTCTTTCAATAAAGAATTGATTGAATGAAATGGATATTAAAACTAAGTTAGAGTTTTAATGAACCTTTAATTAGATTTGAAATGCAAGAAGGTAATTAAACTTAACAAAATACAAAGGGTATTAGATATGGAGTACCACTAATTTTGCTCCATGGGATGAATAGGATGGGAATGAGATTACGATATGAGATATTACTTTTTTTGTAAGGCTCGATAATCCCGATAAGGCTTATAGACCTTGATTTGAGTTAAGTTTAAGAAAAAAAATTATATAAATCTTTGATAAGGTTTAAGAGAGTAATTCTTAAAGTAAAGGATATTTGAGTAAGAGAATATTATGAATTGGACTGAGACTTATGATACGTTTATATATCACTTGATTTTAAAGATGCACGAGTTATTCGGAAGGACCAGGTTTCAACCCATTCTGAATAACTATACGATGATTTTTGAAGATACCGAAGACGGTGATTGAAGATTGGAGATCTTCACATCATTAGAATTATTGTTGATGCCTCAAGTTGTTCACCCATTATGAGGTTATGTTTTGACAATTGTCTAGACGTACTTGGAGATTGACCAGATATGCAAGGGACTCTCTCCTTAACTGGACGAGGAATAAGATGCCTTCGTTTAGTTCAGACCGAGAACCGACTTGTAAATAGATGTGTGTACAACGTTATAAGTTACGACATAATAAATTGTTGTCTATTGATATTATATCAGTTGGTGGCAGAGAATTTATTCTCTTAGCAAAAAAACCTCCTCTGAGGCTAATGTACTCAGAGGGTTATATATTAATAGCCACAGATTATATGTTGTGAACTAACAATGTGTCATGCTAAGATTGCTTATAGATCAAAGCTTTTGTTGAAAACCAGAGCTTTGTGGATGATGATCAAAGCATGGCTGATATAGCGTAGCGTTGTGTTAGAACGTGACTTCGACAAGACTCACTGCCGTGAATGGCCGAAAACAGGATGAAGGACCACAAGGAGGACTAATGTTCCCATCAAGCTAAAAAGTGATGCCTTGGTATGGAGCCCAGACAATTTACTTATGTAGATTATGGAAGGCACCTCGGATGATGGCCAACTGACGACCAGGATGACGGTCATATACGACCGGGGGATGTTATGTTCAGGTAATATTCTAACCAGCCGTGTACAGTGTTGGCTGGCTTTACGATCCAAAGGACCTTTGGATGATGTTCAAATAGGTCCCATACCATTTGTAAACTCCAAATAAGTAAATTTCCTGGGCTCCATACCATGGCAATTGTTTTGTTACTTTTACAGATATTCCAACCCAGCCCGCATGCAACCAGAAAAGTAGAGAAATGGAGATCAGATTGCTATATATTTACATTTTGAAAAATGGTAGATGAAGATCCCACGTCTAGTTGCTGTTGAATAAGAAAATGATTGATAAAAAGGCCATGCACATATCAAATCAAGGGAATCTTGACAAAGAACCAAGAGGAAAAGAAGAAAAGCCAAAAATTTAATAGACTTAACTAAGGCCCATTTGAGACTCTCATTGTAAACTCTTTTGTGAATTCCCTAAGGCCCATTTATCATTGTATTAGGGTTAGGGTTAAGGTTTGGTTATTCCCTATAAATACCCTTGTAATGTCATTGTAGCCACCATCCTATCCTATTCTATATTCTCTTCTCCATTAATAACAATTCTTCTTCTTTTTATTATTTCTGCATTTTTCTTTTTCTTAGCAATCGGTGTTGTCTTCACAATTAGTTTTGGAAGAACACCAATTGTATTTTACATTTTTTTGTTAGTGATTAGCCGTTTGATTAGTTTCAATGACAATCCTAATTTACTTTTTGTTGTTCTTCTTATCCTGCACTTTTATTTTCTGCCTTGTTGTTCTTGTTTTACAATTTACTTTCTTTAGTGATTAATCGTTGATTAGATTCAACAATAATCCTAAGTTCGCAATTTCAATTTGTTTTTATTTCAACAAAATCTCTAGGCTTCGTCTAACTCGCCCAAGAGATTTGATAAATAATTTAATTTTAATTTACCTCCCTGTGTTCGACCTGTATGCTACACACCTGTGCGCTTGCAAAATTTTATTACAAATATCGCGCTTTTCTAGCGTCGATCAAGTTTTTGGCGCCGTTGCCGGGGAGGTAACGATTGAATTTTATTGTTTATTTAATTTCCGATTCGTGTTAGTTTTTATTTTATTTTGTATATATTTTTGTTTCTTGTACATATAGAAAAAAATCTCAATTAGTGATGTGGCGTATTAATTACATTGATACTGTCATGAACTAAGCAAGAGAAAAAAGCAATTTCTTGCCTTTTTTTTTTCTTTCAATTTCTTTTCCTATTTTCAATTATTCCTTTCCATTTTTCAATCCTCCTTCCTACTTTTATATTCATTTCTTCTTTTACAATCTTTCAAAAAAAAAAATTTCTTGCCCCTTTTTCTTTTAATTTTCCTTCTTTTTATTTTCATTTATTTCTTTCTTTCTTTTTTGTTTGCATTTCTTCCAATCTAACTCTTTCTTCAAAAAGAAAAAATATATACAAAAAAAGAAACTTGCTAATTTTTCTTCAATTTCTTTCCATCTTTCTACCACCTCGCTGATTTTCATATTTTTCTTTTCCCTTTCCTTTTCTTTTTATTTGTTTCCATCTTTTGTCTACAACTTTCTACAAAAAAAAAAACTTTCGAAATTTCTTCTCTGTCTACTTTGATTTCTTTCTTGTTTTTGTCTGCTTTTATTTCTTTCCTCAATTTCTTCTACCCTTCCTCTCTACTCAAAAAAAAACCTTGCTTTTTTCTCTTATTTCCTTCCTCTTTTATTTTTTTCCCTTTTTTGTTTGGGTTTTTACCATTCATTTCTTTCCCTTTCTTCTTGTTCAAATTTTCATAAAAAAAACTTGCATTCTTTTTTTTTCTTTCTAATTGCATTTCTCATTCACCTCCTACAATCTCTCTTTCCATATTTTTTTCATTTATTTCTTTCCGGCTCTCTCCTTCATTAAAAAAAACAACTTTCAATTTTCCTTTATTCTTTCCATCTTTCCACTTTCTTTCGAATCATCTACATTCTTTTTCTTTTTACAAATTTCAAAAAAAAAAAAGATTCCTTTTTTGCAATTTTTTTTCCTTTCTTCTTTTGTCTTTCTTGTTCTCAATACATTTGATTTCTTTTCTTCTCTTACAAATTCCCTTTCTTTTCAAAAAAAAAAATCCTCTTCTAATTTTACAACTATAAACAAAAGAAAAAAAATTCTTTCTGTTTTTGTCTTCTCTTTTATTGCTTTCCCTTCTCAATCTCTTTTCCAAATCTTTTACAATTACTTTCCTTCCTTCCTTTACAATTCTCTTTCTTTCCAGAAATCTCTCTTCCCATTTTTTTGTCATTTGTTTCTTTCCTATTTGTCCACTTTTTCAACAATAATAAAAAAAGAGAAGGTCATAAAAAGATTCATTCTTTTTTTTTTCAATTATTTTTCCCTGCTTCATTTCTTCCCTCTGATCAAATACCCCTTCCTCTCACATAATCTCATTTCACCACAGTTTTTTTCAATCCACACTTCAGCACCATCTTCTCCAAAAAAATTAGCTTTTTTTTGGTTAATTCCTTTGTTTCTTTTTCTTGTGATTTTTTTGTTATTCAATTCATTCAAAAAAAATCCAAAAAAAAAAAAAAGAGATTTCGAACTAAGGACAAGGTGACTGGAGTTCAAGCAACAAATCTAGATTTCAGAAATCAAAAGAAATTGCAAATACTGAGATTTCAATCATTGACGCTACTCATTTTTTCTGGATGGACAGCCATGCCCCACTGTAATAATTTCTGAACTCTACAGGTGCTCTGCTGCTTTGAAAAATATAGAAATTGCTTGTAAAAATCTTCTGCAGGTGCAGCGGCTTGCTTGTACAATAT
Source organism: Allium sativum (assembly GCA_030737875.1). NCBI lineage: Eukaryota > Viridiplantae > Streptophyta > Magnoliopsida > Asparagales > Amaryllidaceae > Allium > Allium sativum. The sequence continues at coordinate 191,786,703 of CM060910.1, read as the reverse complement.
TTTATTTTTCTGTTATTATTCTGTGACTGTTCTGTGACTGATATTTCGGATTCTGTTTGTGTGGAACGAATTTTCATAACTAAAATCTTCACTCTCGTCGTTTTTCAATTCTGAAACTTGATTTGATTTGCAAAATAATATAATTGAAAAGTGGTGTTTTGTGAAGTTGACTGTCTCGTATAATTGGATCGCGGATATATATTAGTTCAATTTATTGAACTTTTAGCAAAAGAGGTTGCATACTACCCGTAAAACATTGGTCGTATCCCTTAGTATTTATACTATACGTGAACGACCATAAGACCCTCTTCCCCCTTCCAATTGAGTCAGTTAATTAGTAGGGCACAACTTAGTATTTTATACTATTTTGAAGCGAGAATAATTTCTGTCTTGTCGTGACTTCTTTAAAATGTCTGATTCAAAAAAATCATTGAGAGATATGTGGGATAATAATCGGAGTAGACGTCCTCTTGAAGAGTATGATTTTGAATTACAACTCATGAAGCAAAATTTTCCAAAATTTCGCGAGCCAAATGTCAAAAATTTTCAAAATGACCAACATTTTCAAAATTATGATCGAAATGACGACTTCAATTCAAATTTCAATGATTTTGATTATGGGCCACATCAACATCAAAATAGCTTTGAAACCCAAGATAGCTTTGATCAACATCATTATGGGGTTGTAAACCAAAATTTCCAAAGTTATAGCTCATATCAACATCTTGAAAATAACCAAAATTGCAATTTTCTGCCAAATTTCAACAGTTTTGGTTATGAACATAACTTTTATGATCAAAATGATTTCCAATATCATTGTCAATTTTCCGAAAATTCAAACAACTATCACATTGGAAAAAATATTGATTGTGAAATTGATGTGGACTATAATTTTGAGAATCAAGAAATCCAAAACGAGAGCTCTCAAATCAACGACTCTGAAGAATGTAATTTTGATGAAATGGCGGAAAGGCTAAATAAAAAGATGGATGAACTTCTTTGTTTAATGGCATCTTATAAAGAACAACTTGAACAACAAAATCAAATTCAAACATGCGATGAATCAGAAAACAATCCAATTTCTACTGACATTGAAAATTTTCAAATAACGATTTTTGAAATTGAGAATAATCATCTTGATGAAGTTTTTCAAAATTCAACAAATGATTTGGACTTCAACTCTTTTCAGAAAAAAGATTTAAGCTTGGATTTTGATCTTCCTCTTCCGGGCTGTGAGAAACTTGAAATTCTAAAAATTGAACAGAATAAAAATGTTGAATTTTTCAATTCAAATTTGGAAATGGATTTTAATGAACATGAATTCTTTGGATTATATGAGGATGAGTTGGCAAATGAGGATGAAATAGAATCAAGCTACCAATCTGAATTTGAAAATTTTGATTTTGAGGTTTTTAACAAACTTGAAATGGTCAGTGTCAAAAATACCTTGCCAATTGAGAAAGGTGATCACATACTCTTGAAAAACACTCAGAATTCAAATTTCACTGAATTTATATACGATCACAAATTCTTGAAAAATTACACTGACAAATTTGTTAAACACGTGAACTATTTTTGGAATGTTTGCTTTGTTGAAAAACTTCGTGTTAGGACGACCCTGAATATTCATTTACTGGACTATAAATTGAGGTATAAAGACGAGATGGTTTTCAAAAACTTTTGCTTGTTAGAAAACATGCATAGACTTAGTGGGAATGGGATTCATAGGGCTAGAACCAAGTGTGGAGGAAAAAGATGGTGGTATTCTTTGCATCGCGTGCACCGCAAACACATATATCATTGTACATATGATCCATTCTTACATATAGTTAGATTGCATTTTATTTTACAAATCATTTTACATTTAATCCATCTTTGGGCACTATCTTTCACATTTAGGAAACGTGTTTACAGTGTGGACACTGTTTAGTTCTAGTGTGGGGGGAGTCTGCATTTCACTCATTTTCGTTTTTTCTTTATTTTTCTTTCTTTTTCAATTTTAGCCATTTAAATAGGACCATCATGCATTTTAGACTGTACTAACATGCCAAATTTTTTTTTTGAAATACGACTCATTTTAGATTTGATATAACAAAATAAGTTAAGGATTATTAATCAGTTGATAGTATTTTTTTTCTCTCAACTTAGATCGAATAAGAAATATAATGAAAAGTTTAATTTTGAGGGATAATAGCGTAACCGGTACATAGGGAGATTCTTAGGTGATGGCCATGAAATCTATTCTATATTGTAGACTTTGTTTAAATAAGTGGGGACTTAAAATACTTATATTGGCTTTTCGAATCTTTAAAACTAAGTTGTGTTAAGCTGAATTCGTGTAACTCTCTTTTGTGCTTATAATAATAATAATAGTAATCCAAGGGTATCCAACATTGCTTGTATATCAAGCGTTGGTGTGCAAACCCGCCAAGCTCTATCCGACACGTTGTTGACAAAGTCAGCGTTGGAATATGTTGGTCTCATTTTATGAGATTGGACACCTGAGGATTACCGACACGTTGTTGACAAAGTCAAAGTCGGCCTGCACAATCCGCCAAGCTCTTTACCCACTCTCCGTTAGTCCGCGAGGCAGTGCATGGGTGGTAAACCTTGGTCTTCTAAGTTAGGTGTATGTACTTAATCATAAATTTTAAAATTTCATAGAATAAAGAATAAGTGATGACGCCCAAACACTTCTTGACCTTATTGATTTGACTAGCCATACATGAGAAAATTAGAACACCACTTTGCAAACTGTGCCAAGCAAACTAAGAATTTAGTTCATGGCTGCACTATGTTATCGACCGAACCAACTGGCCAAACTGGAATTTAACGTTTGAAAACTTGATTTATATTGAAAATTTGTGACAAGTTGAGGTATCTAAAATAAGATCAACTGATTAGAAATTGTTAACTTAATTTGTTATACCACTTTCCTGAAACAAGTCGTGTTTTCAATTTTTGTTTTCAATTTTTGTTTTTATTTTGCATATGTCCATTGCATTCATGTGGTTTCATTAGAATCATAGCATACTGCATTTGGATTTTGTGGGTAGTATCCGCTGAAAACCCTCACGAGACACCACTCGTCCTACTAGGGACCCCTAGAGGTTTAACGGCTTGTTGCATACGCTCAATGCAATCGTGTTTCCTACGAAAGTGTGACCTATCTAGTTTGTTTTTTCATTTCTTGTTTTACTCGAGGACGAGTAAAAGATAAGTGTAGGGGTATTTGATTGACATAGAAATGTGTTTATTTTATGCTCTTATATCTTATCTTTTGTATATAAATAAATATTACTTGGGTATCGTTTTGTTACTTTTACAGATATTCCAACCCAGCCCGCATGCAACCAGAAAAGTAGAGAAATGGAGATCAGATTGCTATATATTTACATTTTGAAGAATGGTAGATGAAGATCCCACGTCTAGTTGCTGTTGAACAAGAAAATGATTGATAAAAAGGCCATGCACATATCAAATCAAGGGAAGCTTGACAAAGAACCAAGAGGAAAAGAAGAAAGGCCAAAAATTTAATAGATTTAACTAAGGCCCATTTGAGACTCTCATTGTAAACTCTTTTGTGAATTCCCTAAGGCCCATTTATCATTGTATTAGGGTTAGGGTTTGGTTATTCCCTATAAATACCCTTGTAATGTCATTGTAGCCACCATCCTATCATATTCTATATTCTCTTCTACATTAATAACTGTTCTTCTTCTTTTTATTATGTAACAAACCGGATTTTTGGCTATTTGATTCGAATATTTAAATTTATTTTAAATATTTTATTTGGAATTTAATATCGAAATCATTAATTAAACGACGACTGAGCGTTTATATTTATATTTAATTTAAAACGAACTCGAAACAGTGCTGTAGTTCGTAAAATTGAATTTCAACTTCAATTGATTATACTGAATCCGTGTTGAGTCGGATTTTGGTGAAACCAGAAACGTCTGAATGTAGTTGATAATATTTTTCTAATGGAGGAGAAAAATTGAGTTTTTGTATTGTAGGTTTTATTTTACGTCCAAATCAAATTTTCAAATAGTCGCTATAGAATCGTTCATCGACCGTAACAGTTTATTTGAAATAACTGTATACTGAATTCGAATTTAGACCAGATTCTTTTGGGACGCAGTCATAATTTAATTTTTAGAATTTTACTTAAATTTTTATTTCATAAAATAAGCAACTTTTTATTTGGAGTATTTTGCACCCAATATCAACATTTTGAGGTATCACAATATAAGTTAACTACCGATATTATTATATATTTGAGATCGTGGCACATCGCTGAGCACGATCATATTCTTATTTCTGTCCGTAACGGCTCGGACATAAAAAAAACTTATATAACACGGTACACACATATGCTAGAAACGAAATGGATACACTGTAAAGCCATCAATATGAAAAAAAGTGAGAAAAAATCAATGTATTAAAACCGCTGTTTGTGTTTCTAACTATTGTCCATCGGTCTCATACGTAACCTACGTATAGGAAGCAAAACTGATGTCCCCAACTTTTGTTACTTTGAAGAAGGCACATGATCAGGCTCATTTCCCTTAACGCATTTCATCTGGTCCATCACGTTTCACATGCAAACATTTAAACTGGAAACTAAACCAACAATAAAATAAGACATATTTTTCTTCTCTGCGAAGTACCGCATACCCAAGGCTACCCTTTAATTGCTATTGACAATTCAGGCCACATCTGTAGTTTCTCCATCAACTGCGGACCTAATGTCAAAGCTACAGCTAGACCACATCCTCAAATATATATATATTTGGATACCTCATGCCTAAGTATGTACTACGAAAACCCCATTGGCTCATTTTCACCTACCCTGTCCCCTACTTCCCGTATTTTCTTTTCAATATTCAAACGTGCCGACCAAGTCTGAAGGACTGAAACTCTACTCTACCACCTACCGCGTACCTACCTTTCGTGCTCCCCAAACATATTTCGTGTTAGCCAAACTACCGTCTCCGTGATGAGCAAGGTACCTCCACATATAAATACACAGCATCGTTGTTCTTTTTTTGAAAACCAGCAAGTAAACAAAATTTCAACTTCTATACCCTCCTTTTATTTTCGAACCCGAAACTTCAAAACTGAAATATGCTCCTCATTCTCTCTTCTTTCGTTGTTACTTAAAGCCAATAAAAATCAGTGCTGCAAATATTACGATGGCTAGAAAATTGTTAAGTCAGACGTTATGCGTGCTAGCGTGTAGCAGCTCGGAAGTTGTTCGGGCGTGCTCGCTCGCGATGGGTGTCGATCTGTTGCTGGTGAAGGAGGCCGAGGAAAGGAGACATGCGGTGTGGGTTCGTACACTAGAGAAGGAGTATGGGTTGCATTTGTATGGGGATGTTGGTGGTTATGGTATGGAGTAGTAGTTGTAAATACTAGAAGTTGGGATAGTTTTGTCACGTTGGGAAGGCTTCAGGAAGTTATATTTGCATAGATTTTAAGTGGAGCGGTTGTCTATGTGTACAAGTAGAAGTAGCGGGGGACTTGTGGGAAGGCTGAGTACATGCGAAAAGAGAAAATAACTGTAGCATGGTATATGTCCATGCGAGAAGAAGAAGGGTGATAGGAGCACGTGTGGGCTGGTAATGAATTTGGGCTTGGGCCCTTGCGGTTCTTTAAAAAAAAAAGTAAGAAGGATGGACAGAACGAAAAGGGTACTAATGGGGGACTTGCGGCTGTTAACCGTGCTAGCATGAGGGCGTGGTGTGTGGGTATGTTTTCATGAAGGGGTCGGGTTTGTTTAATGAGAGCAGGGGGTATGTGAAGTAGCGTGAAGGTGGTAGCATGAAACGCTAGTGAGAAATGAGTATGTGATGAAAAGAATGCAGCGTGTTCTTTCCGAAGACATAGGGGAAGGAGGGTATCAGATCAAGAGCAGCGTGCATGAAAGAAACCGCCTATCCACTGATGCCGTGGATTCTTAAGGTAAAGTAATATAAGTTAAATTATAATTAACTAGTTAAATTAAAGAATTTGGTTTATATAAATAATGTGTTAACTGACAATAGTCGTAAATCATTTGTTCGTGCTGACAGAACCACGTGAAACCAGTCATGTTGGGATCGCAGGAAAAAATACTACGCTGTTGAGCAGTTTCAAACGAGACCGGATGCAGTCAAAATCCTCGTTTAATTTTAAACGACTATTTAAAATTTAACGAAAACAACGCTGAATCGTCGATCGAAAACAAAGGTGAGTTAATTCTCACACATTTCTGAAATACTAGGATGTGCTAAATTCATATAATTAAATTGGTTGATTGGATGCCTTGGATGCCTATGGTTGCTTTAATGGTTGACGTTAATTATATTATCGTCGTTTAAAATATTTCTATGTACTGATATGAAATATTATAATGATCTGTGATGCAGGGAAGAACAGGTAGGAGGAATCAAACCGGTTCCTCAAATATTTAATATGCTGTTATTTCATATTTTATGAACTGTTTAAAATCCCTTGACTTAAACCTTGTTGGTTGTTAAATGTGGTTGAGTTTGAACCAATATATATATAGAATTGGTTGAGAAAAAAATAGCAGATGGCCTAGAAGTACATCGTCTATAAAGATCGATTCACCGTTTGGTGAATTGTTAGAAATGGGGTTATAGAATATATTTTATAACCGAATATAGATTGTATTTAATATATTATTTTAAATAAAGTTTTCTAAGAAGGGAATAAAATCAGCCACATATATACATTGATTTGTTTTAATCACAAATCGTCGTTTTGGTTTAACCAAAATATACTGTGCGCGAAGCACGTGCTTATATAAGTGATTATTTAACGACTTTATTTAGCTAATTCAAGTGGTCAGAATTTATGTAACAATTAGAATGGGTTTATATTGATATTGATCAAAGTGAATAGAATTATTTAGATTAATTAATTATTAATTAATTTAAATGGCGAGATCAATAATGATTGACTAACGGTTAATACTGCTAGCGTTGAACAGTTAACGACGTTAACTGAAATTGTTATTTAATTAGTTCGCTAATTAAATGAGGATAGTTAATGGTAAAGCAAACCATGATTATTTAGATAAAAAGAACGATGGTTATTATTTATTTAATAATAATCAAAGGGGATCATTTAAATTGTTTAGTCTTGGGATTAATTTAAATGGGATTTAGGAAAAGATAAGGTTCATTAATATTTTAAACAAATGAAAATAAAATTTAAGTTTAAATCGTGGCTTAAAAGGAAATCAGATGTATACCTAGGTTTGAATTAGAATAGTTAACCGAGATAAGTTATAAAGATGCGTTATAAAACTGCTATTTTTAAGAAGAGATAATATTTCAAAGAAGGAACTAAAATGGAATTTGTTGCGATATGGGGAATGAGGATCGGGTTTTTGTATTACAACTGATATCTATCTTACGATAAGAACGTTGTTGATCAAGGTCTGAGAGGTAATTAAAATACCCCAACTTGAACAACTTCAGGACTATTAAAAGATGATGTTAGTCATAATGGTGAAAGTGTTAGAATAAAATATTTTGGGAAAAACAACAAGTGTAATTTTACTTGAAGGATTTAGAAATATATAACGAGATTTCAAATATAAAAGGAAATAAAAAGGGGGCTTGATGGTATGAAATGATTGGTGGGATTATAGCGATACTTTCAAAATTATGGAACGAGATTTAAATGGGTTTATTCTAAAAGGATGAGTGGTGTTTTTGGTGTTCAAATAACGAAGCCAAAGAAGATATCGTAATTATTGTTTTACGAAATGATAAATTTAAATCGATAAGAAATGTTATGGGAATGTTTTGAAATATTAGTGAAGGATAAATTAGATGTGATTTTAAGATATTTTCTAAAGTATATAGGTAAAAGGATTTGAGAATATTAACATATTCAAACTGATATATTCTTTTAATGGCCAAGTGATGCTATGGACCTATTTGTTTTTATGGTTGTTTATTTTGATAATCAAAGAACCAACTATCAAAATCTGACCAACGTTGTTGGTACGGAAAGACCGGGATGAAATTTATATTCGAAAACCATTCCGACCAATAAATACGAATACGTCGAAGATGCTGATCGAGATGGAGCAATTGAAGACCGTAAGTCTCCATGAGCGGAAGAACTATTGTTAAATACTTTTGGCTGATCCCCATAGTTAACGATGATTCTGTCGTGATTGGAATCCGCGGATTTGCAAGGACTACTCGCTACTTATCTATATGGTGATTCCTAGGATGCGGTAGGAGAGTACCTTCGGTTCATCCTGTACCTGGATGACGTATATGGACGATGCGAATGGTGGCCAGTTGTTTCAAAAGTCGATTATAGCCTCAGGCCTCATCAACCGGAAAATGACAAAAATCGGGCAGGCAGCATGGCTATGTGGGTCGCACCCATTAGGGTGTATTGTCACCATCTAGAGAATATTCATATTTGTTACTTCTTTTCGTTTCTGTATCTCCCGGGGATTTCGGTGGTCGCGACAAAATGCCGAAAGGGTGACAATATATTCGATACACTCAAGAGAAATGAGTGGTCGATCATGTGTGGGCCGGGTTGCAAGACGTTCTTGTTGAACCCAGTGTATTAGTCTTTAGAGATACACTATCAGCAGGTGGTCCCATACCTTGTCATAGTTGGAAATCCAATCTCCAATAAGTACCTGCGGTTTTAATTGTATACTATATATGTGGAGCGTGAGATGCAAGCGTTCTGCTATATTCTATTTACTTGTATTTAGACACTATGATAATATCAAAAGAAGATATTAATTTCAAACGATTCGGGTTATAGTAAGGTAAAAACCGTCCGTGTTTATGTGTGGACTGGTCTTACTATTATCCTTTTGTTTCAAAAGGATTTCAAAGTTAAACAAGTTGGTTGCTATATGAATTTATCACTGAAAGTATTTCAGACTGATCCGGGTGAATTTTGTTTTAAATCAAATGTGCTCGGGTCAGACCGAGTACATTTACAGGTTAGATTTCGCTTGGAGCTTCAGAAGAGGAGTTGAAGTCGAGACGTATTCCATATATATATACTCTGATGTTGTGATATACAATTCTTTGATAAAGTATTATTGATTATTATATTTTGTCCATTCCGCTGTGAGATTCTGATCTTCTTATTCTTCTATTCTAATATTTCTTTCTTTCTTTTCTCACCCTCTAACTTCTTTCTATTAGCTTTCTGGGTTTTCGATATTTGAGTTCGGATACGGGACGTGTTATTATCTGGATTCAAGTGTCGAAATTTCCGGGTCGCTACAGTTGGTATCAGAGCAATGGTTTAGTGATAACCTTGGCTCTGTGGCGTTACTCAATAGAGATGGGATTAGTAATATCTTAGATTGAGTTTGAATGTATATATGAGAGCGCGTATTGGTAATTTGATATAAAAATATTTTAAATTATTTTTGCCAAGATATTTTATAAGGAAGGCAAGTTTAATTCCTTATAATATTATTAGCGTTGAATTCAATTAGAATTCAATTTGATTCAAAAATTAAATAAGATTGAGGCTGGTTTAATATAACCAGAAGTATTCGTGAATATGGAATTAAATATAGGATTAAATAAGTCAGAATTTTACTTAAATTAAGTTAAATATGGGATAATTTGATTTGTTTGTATATTGTTTGATTTATTGAATGTTAGTTGGTTAAATCAAATTTGACAACGAGTTAAGAAGAAATAGAATGAATTTGAAGAAAGGGAATAAATCCCAGTATAGTGAATTAGAAATAATTTGGTTGGTATTTGGATGTTGGGTTGATTGAATAAAATTCATCAACCAGATCAATGAAGAAGTTGAACAGAATAATCTGGGGTTGTTATTTGCATTATAAATTGAGTTAAGTGCAGATTTTAGAAGGCGATGGAATTGATTTGGTTACAGATTTGAAGTACAAGTTGGGAAATGAAGAGCTGTTGGTTGATTTGCTTCAAAACTGGGATGGAGTTGCCCGACAAAAAGGTAAACCTTAATATTATTGTTTGGGTGTTTGAATTTATACCCAAGATGGGTAGTTGCTTGGCTTTTATTTCTTGGATCAATATGGGAGGCCCAGAGTGGCGTTTGTAGTTGTTTGAATCGAATAATACAAGGGAGGTGCTGGCGAATTTTTCATGAATTATTAAGACTTAGAAACAGTTTTGATAATATTTTAAATTAATTTTTTGGTAATATTTGGAGTTTGAACATTCTTCTTACTTAGCAATTTCGAGGACGAAATTTATTTAAGGGGGGAAGAATGTAACAAACTGGATTTTTGGCTATTTGATTCGAATATTTAAATTTATTTTAAATATTTTATTTGGAATTTAATATCGAAATCATTAATTAAACGACGACTGAGCGTTTATATTTATATTTAATTTAAAACGAACTCGAAACAGTGCGGTAGTTCGTAAAATTGAATTTCAACTTCAATTGATTATATTGAATCCGTGTTGAGTCGGATTTTGGTGAAACCAGAAACGTCTGAATGTAGTTGATAATATTTTTCTAATGGAGGAGAAAAATTGAGTTTTTGTATTGTAGGTTTTATTTTACGTCCAAATCAAATTTTCAAATAGTCGCCATAGAATTGTTCATCGACCGTAACAGTATATTTGAAATAACTGTATACTGAATTCGAATTTAGACCAGATTCTTTTGGGACGCAGTCATAATTTAATTTTTAGAATTTTACTTAAATTTTTATTTCATAAAATAAGCAACTTTTTATTTGGAGTATTTTGCACCCAATATCAACATTTTGAGGTATCACAATATAAGTTAACTACCGATATTATTATATATTTGAGATCGTGGCACATCACTGAGCACGATCATATTCTTATTTCTGTCCGTAACGGCTCAGACATAAAAAAAAAACTTATATAACACGGTACACACATATGCTAGAAACGAAATGGATACACTGTAAAGCCATCAATATGAAAACAAGTGAGAAAAAATCAATGTATTAAAACCGCTGTTTGTTTTTCTAACTATTGTCCATCGGTCTCATACGTAACCTACGTATGGGAAGCAAAACTGATGTTCCCAACTTTTGTTACTTTGAAGAAGGCACATGATCAGGCTCATTTCCCTTAACGCATTTCATCTGGTCCATCACGTTTCACATGCAAACATTTAAACTGGAAACTAAACCAACAATAAAATAAGACATATTTTTCTTCTCTGCGAAGTACCGCATACCCAAGGCTACCCTTTAATTGCTACTGACAATTCAGGCCACATCTGCAGTTTCTCCATCAACTGCGGACCTAATATCAAAGCTACAGCTAGACCACATCCTCAAATATATACATATTTGGATACCTCATGCCTAAGTATGTACTGCGAAAACCGCATTGGCTCAATTTCACCTACCCTGTCCCCTACTTCCCGTATTTTCTTTTCAATATTCAAACGTGCCGACCAAGTCTGAAGGACTGAAACTCTACTCTACCACCTACCGCGTACCTACCTTTCGTGCTCCCCAAACATATTTCGTGTTAGCCAAACTACCGTCTCCGTGAGGAGCAAGGTACCTCCACATATAAATACACAGCATCGTTGTTCTTTCTTCGAAAACCAGCAAGTAAACAAAATTTCAACTTCTATACCCTCCTTTTATTTTCGAACCCGAAACTTCAAAACTGAAATATGCTCCTCATTCTCTCTTCTTTCGTTGTTACTTAAAGCCAATAAAAATCAGTGCTGCAAATATTACGATGGCTGGAAAATTGTTAAGTCCGACGTTATGCGTGCTAGCGTGTAGCAGCTCGGAAGTTGTTCGGGCGTGCTCGCTCACGATGGGTGTCGATCTGTTGCTGGTGAAGGAGGCCGAGGAAAGGAGACATGCGGTGTGGGTTCGTACACTAGAGAAGGAGTATGGGTTGCATTTGTATGGGGATGTTGGTGGTTATGGTATGGAGTAGTAGTTGTAAATACTAGAAGTTGGGATAGTTTTGTCACGTTGGGAAGGCTTCAGGAAGTTATATTTGCACAGATTTTAAGTGGAGCGGTTGTCTATGTGTACAAGTAGAAGTAGTGGGGGACTTGTGGGAAGGCTGAGTACATGCTAAAAGAGAAAATAACTGTAGCATGGTATATGTCCATGCGAGAAGAAGAAGGGTGATAGGAGCACGTGTGGACTGGTAATGAATTTGGGCTTGGGCCCTTGCGGTTCTTTTTTTAAAAAAAGTAAGAAGGATGGACAGAACGAAAAGGGTACTAATGGGGGACTTGCGGCTGTTAACCGTGCTAGCATGAGGACGTGGTGTGTGGGTATGTTTTCATGAAGGGGTCGGGTTTGTTTAATGAGAGCAGGGGGTATGTGAAGTAGCGTGAAGGTGGTAGCATGATACGCTAGTGAGAAATGAGTATGTGATGAAAAGAATGCAGCGTGTTCTTTCCGAAGACATAGGGGAAGGAGGGTATCGGATCAAGAGCAGCGTGCATGAAAGAAACCGCCTATCCACTGATGCCGTGGATTCTTAAGGTAAAGTAATATAAGTTAAATTATAATTAACTAGTTAAATTAAAGAATTTGGTTTATATAAATAATGTGTTAACTGACAATAGTCGTAAATCATTTGTTCGTGCTGACAGAACCACGCGAAACCAGTCATGTTGGGATCGCAGGAAAAAATACTACGCTGTTGAGCAGTTTCAAACGGGACCGGATGCAGTCAAAATCCTCGTTTAATTTTAAACGACTATTTAAAATTTAACGAAAACAACGCTAAATCGTCGACCGAAAACAAAGGTGAGTTAATTCTCACACATTTCTGAAATACTAGGATGTGCTAAATTCATATAATTAAATTGGTTGATTGGATGCCTTGGATGCCTATGGTTGCTTTAATGGTTGACGTTAATTATATTATCGTCGTTTAAAATATTTCTATGTACTGATATGAAATATTATAATGATCTGTGATGCAGGGAAGAACAGGTAGGAGGAATCAAACCGGTTCCTCAAATATTTAATATGCTGTTATTTCATATTTTATGAACTGTTTAAAATCCCATGACTTAAACCTTGTTGGTTGTTAAATGTGGTTGAGTTTGAACCAATATATATATATATATATATATATATATATATAGAATTGGTTGAGAAAAAAATAGCAGATGGCCTAGAAGTACACCGTCTATAAAGATCGATTCACCGTTTGGTGATTCGTTAGAAATGGGGTTATAGAATATATTTTATAACCGAATATAGATTGTATTTAATATATTATTTTAAATAAAGTTTTCTAAAAAGGGAATAAAATCAGCCACATATATATATTGATTTGTTTTAATCACAAATCGTCGTTTTGGTTTAACCAAAATATACTGTGCGCGAAGCACGTGCTTATATAAGTGATTATTTAACGACTTTATTTAGCTAATTCAAGTGGTCAGAATTCATGTAACAATTAGAATGGGTTTATATTGATATTGATCAAAGTGAATAGAATTATTTAGATTAATTAATTATTAATTAATTTAAATGGCGAGATCAATAATGATTGACTAACGGTTAATACTGCTAGCGTTGAACAATTAACGACGTTAACTGAAATTGTTATTTAATTAGTTCGCTAATTAAATGAGGATAGTTAATGGTAAAGAAAACCATGATTATTTTGATAAAAAGAACGATGGTTATTATTTATTTAATAATAATCAAAGGGGATCATTTAAATTGTTTAGTCTTGGGATTAATTTAAATGGGATTTAGGAAAAGATAAGGTTCATTAATATTTTAAACAAATGAAAATAAAAGTTAAGTTTAAATCGTGGCTTAAAAGGAAATCAGATGTATACCTAGGTTTGAATTAGAATAGTTAACCGAGATAAGTTATAAAGATGCATTATAAAACTGCTATTTTTAAGAAGATAATATTTCAAAGAAGGAACTAAAATGGAATTTGTTGCGATATGGGGAATGAGGATCGGGTTTTTGTATTACAACTGATATCTATCTTACGATAAGAACGTTGTTGATCAAGGTCTGAGAGGTAATTAAAATACCCCAACTTGAACAACTTCAGGACTATTAAAAGATGATGTTAGTCGTAATGGTGAAAGTGTTAGAATAAAATATTTTGGGAAAAACAACAAGTGTAATGTTACTTGAAGGATTTAGAAATATATAACGAGATTTCAAATATAAAAGGAAATAAAAAGGGGGCTTGATGGTATGAAATGATTGGTGGGATTATAGCGATACTTTCAAAATTATGGAATGAGATTTAAATGGGTTTATTCTAAAAGGATGAGTGGTGTTTTTGGTGTTCAAATAACGAAGCCAAAGAAGACATCGTAATTATTGTTTTACGAAATGATAAATTTAAATCGATAAGAAATGTTATGGGAATGTTTTGAAATATTAGTGAAGGATAAATTAGATGTGATTTTAAGATATTTTCTAAAGTATATAGGTAAAAGGATTTGAGAATATTAACATATTCAAACTGATATATTGTTTTAATGGCCAAGTGATGCTATGGACCTATTTGTTTTTATGGTTGTTTATTTTGATAATCAAAGAACCAACTATCAAAATCTGACCAACGTTGTTGGTACGGAAAGACCGGGATCAAATTTATATTCGAAAACTATTCCGACCAATAAATATGAATACGTCGAAGATGCTGATCGAGATGGAGCAATTGAAGACCGTAAGTCTCCATGAGCGGAAGAACTATTGTTAAATACTTTTGGCTGATCCCCAGAGTTAACGATGATTCTGTCGTGATTGGAATCTGCGGATTTGCAAGGACTACTCGCTACTGATCTATAGGGTGATTCCTAGGATGCGGTAGGAGAGTACCTTCGGTTCATCCTGTACCTGGATGACGTATATGGACGATGCGAATGGTGGCCAGTTGTTTCAAAAGTCGATTATAGCCTCAGGCCTCATCAACCGGAAAATGACAAAAATCGGGCAGGCAGCATGGCTATGTGGGTCGCACCCATTAGGGTGTATTGTCACCATCTAGAGAATATTCATATTTGTTACTTCTTTTCGTTTCTGTATCTCCCGGGGATTTCGGTGGTCGCGACAAAAAGCCGAAAGGGTGACAATATATTCGATACACTCAAGAGAAATGAGTGGTCGATCATGTGTGGGCCGGGTTGCAAGACGTTCTTGTTGAACCCAGTGTATTAGTCTTTAGAGATACACTATCAGCAGGTGGTCCCATACCTTGTCATAGTTGGAAATCCAATCTCCAATAAGTACCTGCGGTTTTAATTGTATACTATATATGTGGAGCGTGAGATGCAAGCGTTCTGCTATATTCTATTTACTTGTATTTAGACACTATGATAATATCAAAAGAAGATATTAATTTCAAACGATTCGGGTTATAGTAAGGTAAAAACCGTCCGTGTTTATGTGTGGACTGGTCTTACTATTATCCTTTTGTTTCAAAAGGATTTCAAAGTTAAACAAGTTGGTTGCTATATGAATTTATCACTGAAAGTATTTCAGACTGATCCGGGTGAATTTTGTTTTAAATCAAATGTGCTCGGGTCAGACCGAGTACATTTACAGGTTAGATTTCGCTTGGAGCTTCAGAAGAGGAGTTGAAGTCGAGACGTATTCCATATATATACTCTGATGTTGTGATATACAATTCTTTGATAAAGTATTATTGATTATTATATTTTGTCCATTCCGCTGCGAGATTCTGATCTTCTTATTCTTCTATTCTAATATTTCTTTCTTTCTTTTCTCACCCTCTAACTTCTTTCTATTAGCTTTCTGGGTTTTCGATATTTGAGTTCGGATACGGGACGTGTTAGTATGTGGATTCAAGTGTCGAAAATTCCGGGTCGCTACATATTATTTCTGCATTTTTCTTTTTCTTAGCAATCGGTGTTGTCTTCACAATTAGTTTTGGAAGAACACCAATTGTATTTTACATTTTTTTGTTAGTGATTATCCGTTTGATTAGTTTCAACTACAATCCTAATTTACTTTTTGTTGTTCTTCTTATCCTGCACTTTTATTTTCTGCCTTGTTGTTCTTGTTTTACAATTTACTTTCTTTAGTGATTAATCGTTGATTAGATTCAACAATAATCCTAAGTTCGCAATTTCAATTTGTTTTTATTTCAACAAAATCTCTAGGCTTCGTCTAACTCGCCCAAGAGATTAGATAAATAATTTATTTTTAATTTACCTCCCTGTGTTCGACCTGTATGCTACACACCTGTGCGCTTGCAGAATTTTATTACAAATATCGCGCTTTTCTAGTGTCGATCAGCAACACTTTTCAGCTAGATAGGAACGTCAGTCCTCTCTAACGTCTTCATCTTGTTTTTGGCCATTCACGGGCTGTGAGGCTTGTCGAAGTCACGTTTTAATACAAAGCTACACTATATCAGCCATGCTTTGATCATCGTCCACAAAGCTCTACTTTTCAACAAAAGTTTTGATCTATCGGCAACTTAGCATACCACATTGTCAACTCACAATATATAATCATGTCTTTTAATATATAACCATCCGAGTTCATAAGTCTTAGAGGAGGGTGTTAAGTTAAGAGAATAAATCCTCCTTCACCAACTGATATATCATCAATAAAAACTAATCAATTATGTTATGAAATACAACGTCAGATACACATCCATTTTCAAGTCCGTTTTAGGACTGAACAAAACCGAAGGCACCTTATTCATCAACCAATAAAGGAGAGAGACCCTTGCATATCCGGTCGATCTCCAAGTATGTTTGGATGACTGCCACTTTGAACCTCGTCTTGGGTTGTACACCCCAATCAAGACATCAAAAATAATCCAAACGATGTGAAGATCTCCGGTCTTCAACCACCATATTCAAGTATCTTCAATACTCATTGTATTAGTTATTCAAAATCAGTCGGAACCCGGTCTTTCCAGAATAACTATCGCATCTTCAAAATAAAAAGATATATAAACATATCATAAGTCTAATTCCATTTCGGAATATTCATTTCACCCAATTCATTCTTTACATTGGGAATTTTTCCCATAAATCTTATCAAAGATTTACATCTTTATACTTCTTGTTTAATTCTTTCCTTGGGAATCATTTCAAAAGATTATACAATATCTTTTCACAAAATTAATTAAAATTAAGGTTTATAGCCTTATCAGGATTATCGACCCTTACAATAAGGTAATCTCTCATATAGTTATCCCATTCCCATCCTATTCATCCCATGGAGCAAAATTGGTGATACTCCATATCTAATGTCCCTTGTTTTTTGGTAAGTATAATTACCTTCTTTCATTTCCAATCTTTTTTGAAAGATTTATTAAAACTCTAACATAGTTTTATTCTCTGTTTCACTCAATCAAATTTTATTGAAATATTTATTAAAACTCTAACATAGTTTTAATCTTCAAAATCATTATTCAGTGATTACTTAACTTTGGAAACAAATCATGCCTTTAACTAGGTTAAAGAATAGACATAATTCAAGACATCATTTACAACAAAACCCAAAATCCAATTTGATATCAAATATAAGGCTGTAAATAGAAATCATATCAACTTATATTGAACACCAAATTCTGAAATCAACAGATACCTTATAGGGAATAACGATATGTATATCTTCAAAATTCCTCAAATAGTATTTGTATAACTATGGAATCCAATATTGAATTATCCGAAGATTATTTTTACTCAAATCCAAATAAACTTAAGTTTGAATACATTTAGTTTATCTTTAAACTTCAAAATATTGATTTACTATGTTAAGTAAATTAGGTCAAAGTCCAAAATTCAAATCATAGTTTAAAACTTCACAATTCTTAATTAAATCATTTAAAAATCATTAATTATGATTTACCATGATTTTTCCATATTTTTAATAATTTTTATAAGGTCCTTTGAGTCGGTTTCCAATTCCGGTCATCGAATTACATTTATAGCAACCATTTAAAAATAGATTTGAACTTATCTTAAAATATAACCATTGGATTTTTAAACTTTCTATTTTACTTGAAAAGTCTTTTCATTTTGAACCCAATATTTTTCGTTTCGGGAGAATCCGATGGTCGGATCTTCCGGTACATCAATTTGAAGTTAATGGTTGAAATTTGCGAATGGTCGCTGCACGACTTGTCCTATTCAAACCATTTTACTATCTATAATAAAATTCATCAATTCAATCTAAATGTATTTTATAAAGCGTTTATAAACCCGTTTTAAAATGGTTCAACCATTAATTCAATTTTTAAACCAAAATTGAATATTCATATTATTATAATAATTATAGTATTTTGTCAAAATATAGTATTTTGTCAAAATATATTATTTTGAAATCCAAATTTTCTTGACATCCATTATAAAAATAAATAATATTAACGAAAGAATCCGTTCGAGTTAAAAACATCGTTTATATACCGAACTTGAATTCACATTTTCAAATTACTATTTAAAAACTAATTTGAATTAAAAAACTTTTTAATCCAAATTTTCTTCAAATCCATTTCGATAGTTGTTTGAAACTATATCAACTTCATTTTAAAATAAGTTTGGATTTAAAAATCCAATTTCTATTCTCTTGTAAAATTTCACTTAAATGAATATAAAATTTATTTGAAATTCCAATAAAATGAAATTTGGTCATTTTCCAAATTTCATATTCGTGGTATAAATTTTTGTGTCAACAATATAAGCACGTTCATATCATCTACCATAAATCAATCAATAGTTATAATATAAACGTTTTCATCGTCAACGCTTATATTCACAGTTTAATAATATTAACAATAATAATTTTAAATATCATCCATCGGCCACAAAGCAAACATTCAATCATAGGCGATCAATACATATTCAGAAATGATTATAATAACTTATAAAATCAGTTGAGAGAGTTCTCACCTTGATCGGTTTGAAATTTGTATAAAACGATTTGGATTTTAATTAAATTAAATTGTCGTTTGATTTAACTAAAGTTTCTGGTTAGCTCCAAATTCCTCCAAATTAGTTTCACTCCGAAGCTTTCGTCCATACGATCTCACAATAACTTGTTTCATTTTATTCAGTTTTCGTTTGAACAAATTATGAGATTCCAAACTTCAATTACATAATTAAAATTACTTAAGATAATTAATTAAACTAATTATCACTTGTCCCTTTCGTAACTTCCTCCAGCTGAAATCATAACCTATCTCGCACCACCTCTCTCATCCATGCACGCCTCCCCATGCACCCTACGTCGATCAGAACCTTCCACCTCGTAGCTCCTCACCTGCACTTCCACCACCAGTCACCATGGCGAACTCAAACTCCCCCCGGTGCCGTAAAATGAGTTCGAACGCACTGACTTTGAGTGCTGGATTCAACCATCACGCGCCACCAACGTCGATCATCACCGTTGACTTTGCAGAGCTTGACTAGCTCTACAATATTGTAGTTAGGATATTTTTATATTAATATCTGGATTTGGAGAAATCGAAGAAACAAAACAGGAGGATCACGGCCATCAAAACATGGTGGCGGTGATTGTATGAAGGTTAGGTCTAGGGTTTCACTAGTTAGATTTTTATAGTGAGATGAACTAATATTTAATTCATATATTACTCGGCCATAAAGTTTAACATCTGAACTCCAAACGAACTGCAACAACCGAAATCCCTATCCAAATACCCTTATTCCGGACACAATGGAATAGGTTTCAGAAGCTTATTTGATCATTTTAGTTAGTTTTTCTCAGAATTAAAACGCTGAGTCAATATAATGTTCAATATCGATTTTTAACGTGCGTTTTAATTTTCTACGATCAAATACTAACTTATGAAATTTGAAATCCTGCTACGTTTCACAAATACGAATCCAATAAAATTGGTCTTGTTGAATTCAGAGACCATTTGAAAAATGGCCTTGTTTCTAGCTTTTATTGAAATGAAAATTAGGGAGGCATCCGTATCATACTTACATATTGTAAAGGCGGTGTAACAACCCGAGAATCAGAACCAATTTAATTTTTTTATTTTGGCTATTTAAATAAATTTTGAATATTTAAAATGATCTATTTTGAATAATAACGATTAGAAATTTATTTTGAATAGAGTTAGAACATATAAATTAATTTAATCGAAATTAGAATATAAATATTTATTTTAATTATAAAAGGAATTGAAAATGGCGCTGTAGTTTGAAAATTCGATTTCAAATTTCAAATGAATGTACAGGATTCAAAATAAACCGGATTTTAGTAAAACCAGAAAAATTTGAATCTGTTTAAAAATATCTTTCCGACGAATGTGAAAAATCCAGATTTCATAGTGGGAATAAAAAGTTAAGTCCAGTTGAAAATTCGGAATAGTCGCAATGGAATTTATATAATATATAGCCCTTAAAAATAGCGATTTTGCAAATGACCTCCGTTTTCGACGAGACCACCGTGTTGGATCCGGAATGTCAAATTATTGCTTGATTCCAATTTTCAAAATTTTTGGAATCAATATGTGAGCGTGGTGAATTTAAATGTGTTTAGTCAACCCAGTTTGAATTTAATCGAATGAGCATTTTTCAAACGGTCTCCAAATTCGATGAAATTAGTTTTGTTAGGACCGTATCATCAAAACACAGCTTGATTTATTTTTCAGGAACTTTTGGAGCCTATATATAGCCCCGGTAAATTAAAATGTACGTTAAATTGAATATTAACTGTAATATTAATTTATATTGTAATTTTAATGAAAACTGATCATAACGGTCGAATCGGCTTGCGGGAATATCCCATTTTCGGAATGAGGGTATTTAGCTGGGGGGCGACAGTCGTTGGGTTCGATTTAGATTCCGAACGAAAAAGTGACTTTTTGGAGATAATTAAAATAATTAAATTTCTATTATATAATATAAATCCCTCCCCCCTTTTTCCCTCTTCTCTCTCTAGACTTTCAAATCGAAGTAAAGAAAAAGAAAAAAAATCTAAATCTAAAACCGCATCGCCCCACGTCGCTCCACCGCCGGACCCGCCACCACACCCCTCCGGCCAATTCCCCTTCCCCCCTCGCTCTCTTCCTCTCCTCCCTCTCACTTCACCCAATTTGAACCCAACCGCAACCCTAGTCCCCTGAAACCCAAACCCCGCCGCCGACCACCTGCCTCGCCGCCGCAGCCTCCTCCTCCCCCTCTCGACCACCCCAGACCGCGGTGGGCCCCCTCCTCTTGAAAAGCGAATTGACAGTAAGTCTTCTTCCTTTTTATTTTTTATTTATTTTATTTTATTTAGTGTAATTAATTTAAAAGACGGGGTTTTTATAAATAAACATGGTTTTAAATAAATAAGAATACAGTTTATATATATATAGTTTTGTAATAAAAATATGAATTTTATAAAGTAAACATCGATATAAAAATATGAATTTTTTAACTTGAAAAATATGATTTTATTTATATAAAAAGATTTGATTTTTAATTATACAAAGATACGATTTTTAATTATATAAAATATGATTTTTATATATATAAAAGTATCATAAAAATATGATTTTTATATAGGCAAAGCATTATAAAAATATGATTTTTTTTTATTACATGAATAACAATATTAAAATGCGATTTTTATATGTGTTGTAGTGAGAGAAAAATGTGATTTTTTTTCTTCTGAATAGCGATGTAGAAAAGGTTAGATTTTTAAAATAGAAAAGATTATTTTTATTATCTGAATAGCGATATAAAAATATACTTTTTATATATAAAGTAGCGGTTTAAAAATATGATTTTTATATAGGTAGTAAATTAAAAATATGATCTTTATATGTATAGAAGCAATATAAAGATATAATTTTTAGCAGTATAAAATGTGATTTTTTTGTAGCAAGATAAAAATGTGATTTTTAAATATAAATATCATTGATTAAAAATATGATTTTTAATATATAAATATCATATTAAAAATGTGATTTTTACTATGAACAACGTGGAAAAGATTGCATTGGAATTTCGGCCAAATCCAAACGTTTCAGAAACTCAAAAATAAAACTGGAGGAGTGGATCCCAAAGGTGAGAACTTCTCACTCTAATTTATTTTCTAGTTAAATATATATACTAGGATGCAGACGGTGCTTAGAAGCACCCGACAGCTTTGTTTGAAACCATGTTTGTTTGGTTGATTGGTTTATTTGTTTGAATTTGGTTTGGAAAATGAAATGAATTGATTAGAATTGGTATGTGTATGGCGCGAGCGATTTTTAGGCGAGGGATAATGCTAGACCTTATTCCGGTTCTAGTATTGCGCCGTTATGCTGCCGAAATTTTCTAAAAATATTAGAATAATTAAAATATCATTTTTATTGTATATACGAAATATATAAAATATTCATGAGTTTAAATAAATATTTCATAGTCAAAAATATTCAAACGTAGTTTATCTAAAGGAGTAAATCAAATGTAGTTTATCAGAAGGAGTTAATCAGACATAGTTATTTAGGATAAGTTACCATTTAGCATGACTGCTAGCGAAATTCGCAGGGCTGCAGATAGCCTACGGCGGTTGGATGTTTCATGAGGGAATCAGGCGTAACAATTGTGATTGCTGCGATCTAGAGTCAAGCGAATGGAGTTAAATCGAATACAGTTATTTGAAGGGAATTAATCGAATATGGTATTCGAAAGTTAGTCAATCGAATATGGTATTCAAAAGTTAGTAAATCGAATATGTTATTCGAAAGGGGTTAGTTGAGTCGAGTTGGTTAGATAGAGTTAACCAGTTAGAGTTAATCGATACAGTTAAATCGAACTAGAGTTATTGAATAGAGTTAAACACAAAGGAGTTATCGATTATATTTTAATCAAAAGGAGTTACCGAATTAGTTATTCGAAAAGAGTTAAATAAGGAGTCAAGTAAAAAGAGTTAATCGATTAGGGTAAAATAAATAGAGTTAATCGAATTTAGTTTATTCAAAGAAAGGTTAATCGGATCTAGTTATTCGTAGGAGATATTATCAAATATAGTTATTCAAAGGGAGGATTTATCGAATAGAGATGTATTCGAACGAGAGTTACGTAAGGAAGTGTTAAAAAGTTAAAAGATGAACTTACCCTATTTCGAGATTTGAAATGTTGTTCAGTTAAGGTCTGAGAGGTAGTTATACCCCAACTTGATTGACTTCATTTTTAATTTAGAAATGGTTAAGGTTCGAGAGTGAAAGTGGTTAAGTGATTTAGTAAATAAGTATAGTGGTTTGAGTTGTCATCGCGATGTTGATTTAAACATCTGTCTAAATTCAAGTAAAGAAGATTTGGAAATGTTTTCCCAATAGAATCAGAAACATAATCAAATATTGAAATGTGAAATATGGATTAGAAATGGAAATGTTTTCCAGTATTAATGTATATTTTCTAAACATAGAAAATAAGGAAATATGAATATATATATATATATATATATATATGATTGATGATTGATTGATAGAATTTCCATCTGGAAATAATATCGTTGTTTGCACACTTGTTTTTATTCGATAGTTAAATCACATACTATCGAAGTTTTGACCATTTTAACGTTGTTAATATGGAGAGACCGGTTGGATTATTATCCAAAGAACCACTCTGTATTGGCATAAGCGTTGCGAATCATATATGCCAAAGATAATTGAAGACGGAGTAAAGCACAAGGGATATTGTATAAGTCTTACATAATAGTGTCTAAGATGGATGTATTGAATAGTGCCTTCGGTTCATCCTGTTTCTGAATGACTTGTATGGATGAATGTCTGACAGAGTATTTTCAGAAAAGTCACGTACATTGATTTCTTCAACCGTACCAAGAGTGGAAGCTGAGAAGGAAACTTCTTTAGCTAACACGTAAGGTACTGTTGTAGACGTCAATCGGTGATTTGATGGATTTGACGATGTGACATTCAAAGTGAATCTGATGTGATGATAAAGCATAACCTCAAGCCTCATCATCCGGCAAATGACAGAAATCGGGCAGGCAGCATGGCTAAGTCAGTCGCTCTGAAGTAGGGTGTATAATCACCTGATCTAGAGTTTCATTTATTTCTAAAATCTATTGTTGATGTTGTCCCATTCGGGAAACGGTTGTTGATCCCAACCGTTGGTGATAAGCATTCGATGCACTCAAGCGAAATGAGTGGTCGGTCATGTGTGGCTGGGCTGCAAGATGTTCTTGTTGAACCTAGTGTATTCCTTTCTAGAGGTACACTAGCGAAAGGTGGTTCCATACCTTGTCATGGTTGGAAATCCATTACCCAATACATGCTTGCGGTTTTGATTGTATACTATATATGTAGAACGTGAGATGAAAGTGTTTCTACTAGATGATTATTATATTGTGGTTGATAGACATTATTATAATATCAAAAGGTTTTTGATATAAAGATAATTTGGATTCTCATAAGGGAAAACCCATTCCGTTATACGGCGTGGTCTTATGAAATATCATTTACCTACTCGAACTGTTTAAACTGTTTTACTCATACCAGTCCCATGACTGACCCGGAGTTTATTTTGTTGTTTTCCCTAAACTCTTGGGTGCCTAAATTTGTACGGGCAATCAAGTAGTCGGGATTTACAGATATACTGGAAGAGCTTGGAGCAGGAGGCTTCAGGATCATATAGTTATAGTTATTTCCACTGTGTTGTAAGTGTTGTACTTTGATAATGATATGCATATTAAAGTACAGATTTGTATTTCAAAGTTATGTTATGAAATATATTTATTCGTTCCACTGTGAGATTCGTGTTACCCTGATATTTTCTTCTTCTTCTTCTTCTATTCTAAGTTTCTATCTTATCTTTCCTCACCCTCTAATTTCTTTCATTAATGACCGGTATTTTTCGACGTTTGGTTAGTCATCATTGAGTTTATGGCGATAACCAAAGTCGTCAAGATCCCAGGTCATTACAATAACTACAAGAATGCAATAATAACAATGTCGTAATCACAAGAAAACAAAATTTTAAAATCACAAATTCCTGAATTCTCCACCAGAATTCCCGATAACACTGGGTGAGAAATATTTCAAAGAAATTATAGTAACTTCTTAAGCAAAGACACTTTTTAACCTTATCAGTATGGTCAATTTGTGAGATTTGGGTGGCGATCGCCATGTTGATATCTCAACTAGTCCTCGAAACAAGCTTGTTTGATCTCTTATATTCGACATTTGTTTTCTAAAGATTATATTTTTTCTTCAGAAATGTAGCGTGCTCCACATATTTGTAAATACGGCAATTGGCGTCTTCTTTCACTGTACACTCAAAGTATATCCAAACTTTGGACTTAACCTTATCGACCCATCTTTTTACAAGCTCGTTATCAAGGCCTTTCGAAGCATTCATAGAATACGGAAAATTCTTTGCTGCAACCTTTTTCGGGTCTTGTAACCCTAACAGGAGATGATGGTACAGGCATTGGAAAGTTCACGGAACTATTATGTAATATGGATTCCAAAGATTCGTAGGAAATTTGGCAATTTTCTAGCTAAAAAGACAAATCACAAACCAGCTCCCGAAGCAACTTGTTGTTTTTATCAAAATCTGCCGTGGGGTTAGCTTTCACCAAAAAAAATCACGGCTAATAGATCCTTTTCTTGTTGAACAAGTTTTTGGTCAACCTCCCACTTATCTTCTCGGAGACTCTGGGCGGTAACCCTTTTCTCTTGAAATTTCTTAAACCATAAAAAACAAAAGGATTATTTGCAAATGTTAGAAAAGTCGAGCCTCCCGAGGTGTTTCCATCCCCAACATTGGGCGTAACAAGTTCAAGGGAGGCCTTCGAAAACCAAGATTGAGATGGGGAAGAACTCTGGTAAGAAATTAAAACTAAAATGCCATTCATAACACATACAAGCAAGACTCTGATTACTTTCTATACTAGGACATCCACAAGAGTGTTATAATCCTTTGTCTATTTTCTTAACTCCGATTTAAAAGAACAGGGAAGGGAACATACCTGGAAGGCAGAATCCAAACAAGGCACTGTGAACCTAGAACTAGTAATCTCTACGTTCTCAAAAGTAATCAAAGGTCCTACATAACCCATGGATTTTGAGGAATTATCTTCTCTTGTTGCAGCAGTGTCTTCACCAGTCCTGGAAAACCATGCCCGTTCTAAAGGAGCACTGATCATGTTGTTGTTTTCACTGAGAATCATATCGACACAAACATTAGGAGAAACACGGGGGTCGCCAGGATCATCCCGAGGT
This sequence comes from Allium sativum, assembly GCA_030737875.1. Classification (NCBI taxonomy): domain Eukaryota; kingdom Viridiplantae; phylum Streptophyta; class Magnoliopsida; order Asparagales; family Amaryllidaceae; genus Allium; species Allium sativum. The sequence goes on along the minus strand of CM060910.1, from coordinate 191,760,505 downwards.
TTTTTATTATCTTCATCAGAAGGATTATTTAGAATAGTATTCAAAACCTCATCCTCCTCCTCATTGCCATCAGAACTAATTTCATCAACATTGGGTACCTCAAAGGAAAGGAGTTCCATGATATATGTAAGCTCCCTTTGAGGGATGCGCTCCCCTCTACTCACAAGGTCTGTTACCTTTCGACGGAAGCTGTCCAAAACTTTTGAAGGGAAATTGGAAAGATAGAGTCTGGAAAATTTATCCTTATTCTCAGAATAAATTGACATAAGCATATCTAAAACTATGTTAACCAAAATCTCGTCCAAAGAGTAATTCATAAAGTTATCAACCTTCCTCTTTGCATCATGGAAGGTAGCAAGCATTCTTAAGAGCCAACCTTTTTTCCCAATAACTTCCTTCTTTAATCCAAATGAGAGGGAGGCGTACATGGATCCCAGGTCTTTAATTTCTTTCTTGGCTTTTTCCAACTCACCACATAGACTTAAATTTTGAGCCGAGAGAAGTTGTACCGAATCTTCTCATTCAGAGGGGTAGTTTTCGTTTTAGCCAGCTTTTGGAGGGCCTCATCTTTTATACAAGACATGACTACATTTAATTATCTTAAATTTACCTCTTAATAGGGTATAGTTCAGAGCAATTCCATTGAGAAGAAAACCATTGCATTATTAACTATAATAGGGAATATTAGGGAGAAGCAATGAAACCCCAAGAAAAGGGAGCTTAGGAAAAACAAATTACTGAAACATAATGAGCCATAACCTTTTTCTATTATGGCAGAGCATTGGGAGAAGGTATAGGAACCGCAAACAAAGGAGAATCCACCACCTCTTTCACTGGGTTTGGGAAAGAAATTTCGGAGGTGGAATTAAATGAAGGACCTTCGACTAAAGTTATTGAGATGTGAGTGTTAGGAGGAGGTCCTGCTGACCTGAGAATCACAACCCAGGAAGGGGAAAGGGAAACGACAAAAGAATTTATGGAGTAAATCCAATGGACTGAAAAGTTGAAATATCACCCCAAAAATATTGTCAAGATGGGACTTTTGATGAAACATGAGTTATAAGAGTTTCATATGCTCCTCTTAAATTTGTCATCTAGGTCGAATCAGAGACTGTAATCCTTTTTTGATTTTCTATGTGAGTTTCGGAAAGCGTTTATGATGCCACACCTTTAACATCATAAAGATCTTTTTTGTAATGATGTTTCTGGGAAAGCGAAGGGGCGACTGTAAACAAAGGAGAAGCATCCTCAACACCTGCAATTAGTAGCATAAATGGGAAAAATTTACAAAATGTAAAAAAAAGGGGAAAGGGTTTATTCTACCATCCAGATTGCAAGAGATAAGCGATTGAGGGGGAAAAATTGGGCATCTCTCTTCGCGAGGTAGTAAACACCGGGTCACTTTTGATGCACTATTGGAGGATGTCAGAAAATTTTATAGCCCTCCGGAAGGATGGAGTGTTTAGCAAAAGAATGAATATTAGCGGAGAAGTCCTTCCCTCAAGGAAAAAGTGGCTTTCATCATTTCCTTCAAAATCAAGCCAATTCCTGCATAGGGAGCCTTCTATGCTCCACTTAAAAACCATAAATGTTACTTAAAAAAAGCGACCTATATTAATGTTATGCGATTACAGCTGCAAAGCAGAAAGAAAGATTACTTGACTGAGGCAAAGTTCCAAAAATACCATAAGGGTACCTAACAAAAAAGAACATATGTTCCCATTCTTTAGACTTGTTAATAGTTCCTTTAACCAATTTTGGCAAAGGGTTGGACCTAAAAATTTGGGAGTTAATCTTACTAAGCTTTGCTAAAGGAACAAATTATTTAAAAGAAGGAACATTGAGAGAGGAACCCCTGGACTCATGAGAAAGAATTTCTAGTCCAAGAATGTATGAATAAATATTGGGAGACAACTGAATTGGGGAAACCCCCAAATGACGGAGGAAATCGTGAAGGAAGGGGGAAAAGGAAGGAAGCCCTCATGCTAAATACTAATGGATGAGAAAGGAAAAAAACACAACTAGGGGTTATCTATAGTGTCTTCGGGCTTGCGGGAATGGCCTGAATTCCTTGAATTCCTAAATACCCTAAGATTGAGTTAACCACCTCTTGGGAATAGACAAAAGGATGCATTTCAGTCATAGCAATTTTTGGAAGGACATCTTCCACGACTTGTTGAGAAGATATGCCCTCACTTCCGAGAGAACCGTTAAAGCGGATTGCCTAGATGATTTGCTCTTACCCTCCATGATGATTGTCAGGTGATAACATTCTGATTCACTACATAAGTTACAAAAAATAAAGAGTAATGATGAAATAATACAAGGCCCTTCCGATCTAACTAAAAAACCTCGGACTTTGTTTAACCAGAATTTTGGGGCCGATCAGACAATATTCTCTTTTACCTTGAGCAAAATTAGTGAAAATTAGGAGAAAGGAACGAACTAATCAACCTCCAAAAATTTGAAGAAAAAAATTAATCAAGTCCTTTATCTCAAATTTTATTTGGATAATCAATTTTGAGCAATTAAAAAGGCCCTGTAAAACTTTGATGCTAGGGTATTTTTTAACGAGAAATGAAGGAAAAGAAGAAAATATGCTCATTTATAAGAAGAACGCCCTTCTTATTTCATTACCGTTAGATCAAATCCAAAGAAACAGATGACAACGCCAAAGGGCGGGAGAATCAAATGAGTTTCAGTTGCAAAGTGCCAGCTGGAGTGGATGACTTGAAAAGTCAAGAACAACCCTTCACCAAGGGGGAGGGGAATGTTAGCGTGAAAATAACCGAGGCAGAACAGAAATTAAAATCAAGGTGGAGGAGTGTAAAAGACAGCAACGCCATGAAGGAAGCAGTTATAGACCTAATGGAATGCGAAAGGGAAAGAACAAAAGGAATTTCCTACAAACCCAAAAACCCCCTTTTAGCCTTAAATGAAAGGGTACATGCATTAAATCAGAAAACCCCCTTCATCCTAATCGAGAGGGCATTGGTTCCGATTTAGTCAATCTTCAAAGAATGAAATAAGAGAACATGTCCTGAAGCAGAGTCATAAAGGAAAAAGGGAAGAGCTAGAAGTGAACTCATCAGAGGAAGTAAATTCCAGGAAAATGGGACTTAGGCCCAGCCTTGTTGGAGAAGATAGCTACCGCCATAAGCCGGGAGCACGCATGTATCTATGCCCCTCGCAACTATTCAAGCCAAATAAAGGGACTACCTAAATGTACTGACGAAAGAGTACGGTCGACACTAGAAGTGCTCTCGTGTAACCTACGGAAGGATTATTGAAGTAGTAGTCAAACAAAGATTGAAGATTGTCCAAATGAAGGAAGGCAACGATAAAAAAGAGGGATAGAACTCTGAAAGCAACTAAAGAAGGGAATGGAAAGAAAAAGCATCCCAGAATCTTCCAACAGCATCATAAGGCACACATGCATCTGTAAGCCTGCTTTTGGGAATAAAACCCGATAAAGTTGCCAGAAGGGTCCTTCGAAAGGAATATGGCGAGGCTACCACACATGCCTTTGAAGTCCAGGAAAAATAAATCGCATTCAGCAAGACACAAGGGATCAAAATCCCTGATGCAGACCCTTAAAGCGCTAGGGACGAAGCACCAAACAAATGCATAAAAAGATCCCGGAGCTCCTATGCAACCGTCCCTCTCGTGTTCAGTTCAAAGCTTCTTTCATCAAATCCTTCGAAAATAGTTTTTGATACTTTACCTTGAAGAAACGCCACTGAAACACTTGTAAAGCCTTCGTGATTAACCCTTATCGGGTAACCGATACGAAGCACTTATGTCGAAGGAATGGTCATCTCATGCCTATAAGCAGGACCCCACAACTCAAAATGAAGGACTTTTTTTCCGAACTCATTTCTCCACATTTGTATCTCTTAGTGCAAAGGAAAAACCCTAGTTTATTGATCAATCAGAAAATTAATTGTAATATTTATTATACTCAATAAAATGGCGGTATCGGGCAATTAAGGTAATTCTTTGTAATCCTATTCAATAATATATGTTAATGTTGTTAGTTGTTAACATTACAGGTGCAATATACGGATCCTATACATAATTGAGACCTATTTCGTACATTGACTCATGATTAACCCGGGGATCCTTTGATTATGGGATAAAAACCTTCATTAGCTTAATGACAATTGCAGCGACTTAGGATTATGTTAAGGCTAGACTAGAATAAAGTTAAGATCACAAAGTTCTACGACTTGTTGGGCCTAAGTGATTGAGGTTAGGGGAATGTTCATAATATCCTGCTAAATCCTTAAGAATCCAAGGAAAACTTACATAAACCTAACGTTCGAAGACCGATTTGGATGGATCAATTTCCCAAGGCCTAAATCCATGTCCGTCGAGTACTCGGACAAGTTGATTTATCATGTTAAGGAAATACCAGGAAAGTATCTCATAAGTAGAGAGACCTCCCATTCGAGAAATCAGAAATAAGATTCATATTTGGTTTTGTTCCCAATAGAGAGTTTATCTACAGAATTCTACAGAAACATCTTAAGATTATAACTCAAAAAAATTTGCAGATCTCAAGTTTGAACTCTTCCTCACCAAAGATTGAAAGTTCTACAGTTAGATCTTACATTGGGTATTAACCATAAATTTGGCTAACAGATGTTTTATCAATAACCGCAATACAATCAGCAAAATACGCCGACTCGTCAGTTAGCCCAAGCTGCCCAACCCACTAATCAAAATCAAAGCAACGTGTAAAACGCTATAATCGGAAATACCATCTAACTCCCCACGATCGGTAAAATCCCCTCGGGATTCCCAACTGAAAGAACATCCGTAACTGGATCGATATGGAACTCGACTCAAACATGGTGGCAGTCTGGTCACATCATCAAAAGTTTCCGTATACTCTCAGGCTACAAGATCAGGTGACGACTCGCAGCTAGAGATCTGTCTCAACCCGCTATTATCCGATCATAGACTATTCGCTACTAAAGAGCTTAGTCTCAACCCAGTATCACTAAATCTGAGACGACTCACTACTAAAAAGCTTGTACAAGCCTGTACCAACAACCTTTCACTACCACTGTTATCTCATATCCTACCAGTAAGTGAACTACTGGACCTAAATATTAAGTCTAATTAAGTTCAACAATTGGCAACAAGAAAACAATTTAGCAAACATGCAACCATGACTCGATGATATTTAAGCTTTGATGAACCATGTACGTTGCTAAGTGTAGACTAGCTATGTCATAGCACTTCCGTACATCGAGGCCCACAATTAATCGCTATGGTTGATGTAGTCATCCACAATATTAATTTCTAACGACCAAATATGGGATGTTACGCACACATATAGTCTAACCAAGCCCTCCGCACAGTAAGTCATAATCAAGAAAGACAAATTATTTACCACGGGTCTCGATATTGTTCCATCCATCAAATCACATGATCAAATGGAATGATGAAACCTTGACATTAAACTAAAAAATGCACGGAAACACCATTGATGGAAACATATATTGAGTGGTGATGTCATTCCCTTTTCTTTCACCGAGGGAGCACTCGTCAAAATGAAAACGACGATCAGACACGGCTCCCAATTTGTCTTGTCAAAGAAGGACAAACCTCAATACTAGATGCAAGCTCAAACTTCGTAAGCTTACTTGATCGGCCCGTCCAACCCGTCTTTCCCTTGGAAATAAAATAATCACCCTCAGAGTCGATCCACCAACCTAGCCACAAGCTATAAACTTTGATGTGACAAAATAGAAGATATCCATACTTGATAGTACATCGAATTTGGTCACGCATTCCGATGCAGATGCATTTTTTAAATCGACAATCTATCGTCAGCTTCTAAAAAGTCGATATAAAACCTCCTCGTGCATAACTAGTCTCAAGTGAATCAATTTCAGAAACCCGAAATGATAACGACTCTCGACTAATTCAAGATCAACCTTGGAGTCACTTAGGAGAAAACTCCTAACTACCATAACACCTAACTCCAGGCCATCGAAGAACTCCATGCAAGAACCCAAATAACTCTCACGCCACAACAGAACAATCGACTTCGTTCCAAGGAACGATTTGCCACATAAATACATTAGTGTACACACAACATGGCATAGTCAACTCATTATACTTGAGCACCATAACTATCTAGAGATATAAAAGCATCCCAAATAATGGATCCTACCTTACTGGAAACATATTTTGTGAATCGAGAGTAGCAGTTCTCATTTTTTCCCAACTCTTAACTCCAGAGACGAAGTAATTAATAGTATTTTTCGTTTGATAGATCATCCAAAACTGTGACGATCGATCGCTAATAGAGAAAATATTCCAATGGCACTCGTGTGCAAAACAACCTATACTATATATATATATATTACTAATATATATTCAATTCAGCCTATAACCATGGTCCTGGTTTGAGTAGAGGCCTCATTAATGGTGACTGGTGATATTTTCACCAGTTTTCGTCATGAGTGAGTGTCCTCCCCACCTTTCTTCACTTTCCTTCATCTGATTTCTTACAATCGAATTACTTCAGCAACCTTCAACGATATTTTTCGTTGATAATACTTCTGATTTTCATCTTTTTTTTCATAATTAAAGTGAGATCTGAATTTTTTATTTTACCTTTAACCCTAATTTGGGATTCGATTTCCATCTACATGCCAGATCCGTTATTCCCCGAATTTTGCTTCATATCCTACGGATGGCTAATCCCATATCTGTCCTACGCATATATGTCTAAAAGCTGATCCATTGCTAATTCAAATATGTCTTAAAGCTGGAGAACAAGACATTGGGGAGTTGGGATCGTACATTGCCGACGCATGTGTTGATTCACTTTCGATTCTTCATAACTATTTCTATAGTTTTTTTCACCATTTTCGCATTTAGTATGTGTTTGGATCTGATTATTAGAACATTTTCGTAAGTTCGGGTTTAGGGTTTGGTTTGTCTTCGAACTAAAGTTCATATAGGGATAATAGTTTTAAGTTACGTTTTAAAGATTTATTCAGAGCTTTGAAAATGAAAAGGGATATGGATTTAATATCAATTACAGCATGCCTTCTTTGGAGTTTTATTTTTAGTTTTGGAAAAGATCTGAAAAAATGGTTATTAATGAAGCAGTTGTCTCCTTCATGATACTATCCTCAGTTTGTTTTGTTAGTCCCAAAAAAAAAATTAAGTGATTATCGGTAGATTGAGTTCATTCAAATATTGTTATGGATGAATAACTTTTGTTTAATCACCTAGTTCAGTTAGATGGTTTTGGTTACAAGTTCATGAGCAGATGGTTTTCTTCCTTATCATTTCATCCAATGCCTTTCAATTTGTTCAAGAATTGCCCTGGTCTGGAGCAAATCTATATGGTGGCATTTGAAGTTAGATGTTATCCATATATATATGTAAGGGCTGCCTGATGTTTCCAGCGATTAGGAATAAGGTCCTGTTCCAGTTACTTTGAAGTCTTGCATAGCTGTTTTTGGGGATGCAAACATAAGAAATTACATTGTTCATGAAAGCTGGAATAGGCCTATTCATGCTTTTTATATCAAATCAGCACGAGCAGTTTTTCCCCTGTAACCTGTTTAATTTCTGATCATTCTCTCTTGATATCCCATGAAATCATGTGAACCCGTTATGGTTTCTATAGGAAGTTTAGGATTGATTAGCAAGTAAAGAAGATTTGATGGGTAGTTGGTTTTGGATGGATTGGCTAGAGATGTTGATGGAGTATCAATAGGCAAGATGCATGCTAGATTGAAGTAACAATGATAATATGATATGTTATGAAGGTGAGAGATACGGTGTAGCGAATGAGCACATGGCTCAAGGCGGCGAGTTATAAGTGTGTGATGGCCTCATCATAGGTTGGTTTATCTTAGTTATATTTAGATTTACTTGTATTTTCTTGTTAGTTTTTGCATTTTTATCTTTATTTATAACAATTAGTATGCTAAACTATCTGATGTAATGCTTTTTGTTAGATAATAAAAGTGAACCAATTTTCAAAAAAAAATTACTAATATATAAATTTGAGAACCAAAATATATACAGAAATGTACTCTCTTGTACATATCAACTCACAATTCAGTACTACTTAGTTAAATAACGCAACCTAAGCTCTAATACCAAATGCGACGACCCACCGGACATGTGCTCAACAGTAAAAAATTTGTGCTATACTAGCACCCGATCGATGTAAAGCAATCGTCAAGGGAAAGAAATAGCAGAAAGAAAGAGAAAAGAGAAAAAAAAACAATATAACCTGTCGTATATCTCACCGCGCATCAGATAACATATAATACTACAGATATAAACAGGTGAGATAATAATAATTATATAAACCAAATAATCATAGTATATATGCTCATACAATTATAAATAACAATAAGGGAGTTTATACAAGAGATAAATAAACTCAACTGATAAACTGTCTCTAAAGAATATGTAACACCGTCAAGGCTCCACAGTGCTATAAAACAGAATAAACAAAGGCAATACAGGTGTAAGTAGATAAAATGTCACCTTCTGCGCAAGTCCGAATAATACCTGTACGTGTCAACTATCTTGCTCATCAGCATCGTCGATGAGCACCCACGGTTATAAGAGGGAAATGAAACCTTGGGTCGGACAAAAGTCTAGTGTGAGCAATAACAAATCTCAAATTATTGCAAAAGTCGTAAAAGTACATATAGAATGGAGGGTAGGGAAAATCATACATGTCCTGCTCCTGCATCCAAAGAGTTAGCACATGTAATAATGTACTCTACTCTAAGGTCACCACAATACCGAGTGTAGATGAAAGTGTGCGCAACATAATGATACCAAACATCTAACCATAGCATTCATCCTCACGATCACTTACTCAGTATATTGAGCATGTGGTACTCGATATTATGGTCGCAAGATCCATCGTGGAACTGGTAGGCCCTACTACATGAGCTCCACCAAACTATCGCTATGTCCCGCCGCATGGAGTTCATTGGCTCTAGGGCCAATAACTCTACCTAGTCCATACTTTATTGGCTCTGGGGACCGGGCTGATTAGTCCGCATTGCATTGGCAATGATCTTTCCTTGCGTCGCTCTCTCAATGGCATACCAAAGTCTCAAATACCGCTAACTCCTTTATACATGTGCCAGCAGCGAAGACCAACTTGGAAGTCACCTTGATGGTTCCTATTTGGATCCTTGGTGGCAACTCCCCACTTAGACATCCCTCGCATCTGGAACTTAGGTTAGTTGTATTGGATTGCTTCTTCAGCAGAACGTGATCGTCATCATGAAGAAACATCATGCCCTGCATGCCTAACCATAAAGAACTCCCCATCCACTTCTTCTTCCAGGTTGAACCAACTCAGGTTCGACCTAATCGAACCGTATTTTCTTCGATATAGTCGAACCAGACTTGGTGGACCTGGATTCGGATCGACTATGTCGATCTGAACTCGAGTACTCAATCTATTTGATGCCCGGTTCAACCATGGAATCGTGATCTCTTCCTTTTGCACCCCTTAGACAGTTTCCAACTTATTCATAGCTGAGCTAAAGTCATCCTCCTTAGTCGAACCAGATTTGCAAACACCATACCTTGGTTTTTGGGTCTCCAAATGGATTGAAACTTGTCTCAAGGCCTCTTGGGACCTTCCTGGTCGTCCCCACAAAATATCATGCCATTCTAGCTTCATGTCGATCCGGACTATACCAAATCGGACTTGGCCGAATTGGATTCTGCTACATGTTTTCTGCTTCCTGTTTCGTCATTTATCGGCATTTGCATTCACTTTAGCATTCCTCGACAATGTGCTAACATTCAAAGCATACAGACATCCATAGTAACAATAAGAAATCAAATAGAACTCATCTATATCAATCAAAGTGATTTAAATGTCCAAATAACCTATATCCAACATTATGGTCAAAAGAGCGTGCAATAGAGTGCAATAAGTAAATAGCGACCATCGTAGCGCACAACAACGCACAATAAAAAAATAGCACACTGTAGCATGCAAATGTGTAAGGTGTGATAATTGTGGCAAAAACTACTTAAGTTATTTATTGGTATTTTTATTAATTATTTGCAAGATCCAAATATCCCAAATATTTCGTTTTATAGCTAACAATTAGTTTAAATGTCAAATTTACAATAAACGAACAAATGTAGATCAATAAGAGACAATATCACTTACCTTAGCCAAATCAGTCCAAACAAGCTTTAAAGTGTAGAGCTCGGGTCCAAAGTAAGGAACAACATCCAATTCTGACCTCGTACGCAAAGATATCGCGTACATAAGTTTGACCGTAATTTAAATAATTAAATTACCCAAAACAAGATTAGCCATTAACTAATTATTTTCATAATTATCTATCCCAACTTCTTCCATTTCCGTAAGATGTGCATTTCCTGAGACATGAAACCCCCTTAGTTTCTCCCATCTTCTCTCTCCTCTTTTCTACGTCTTTAAACAGTGGATTCACTTATTGTTAGACCCAACGCGCTCCTCTCCGCAAATGCTCTACAACGAACCCCACAATGCTTTACCCTCGTCACCTTATTAAATATCGTCTATAGCCTCTTCATGCGCTGCTCCATGCGATGCAGGTCCCGAACCACCACTGAACCACCCTAGAACATCCCTGTTGAAGCACCTCTCCATCTTAGATCCAGTTCCGTCCTTGTCTCCTCCTACCGTCAACCATGGCGCCAGAAAAATCAAGCCTAACCTCATAGGCGCGAGAATGATCGTCCCCAAATGCGTCTAGATTCACACAGGAGGTATAACATCTTGCCAAGAGTCCAACAACGATAGCGGCGCGCTTTTAGGTGGAGTATTTTAAGAGGAATGATATTTCAAAGGAAGAGGGAAGAATGACCATTTTTACAGAAAGAAGAGGAGTAATGGTGACGTAACGTGAAAGAGGGGGGAGTGGATAAGAATGAAAGTAAATAATATTATGTCCACATGTTCCCATGGAATGACGCACATTTTAATTTCGCATGACCAAACGATACATCTGACTACTACGAAATTTGACAGCGTGAAACAACTCTTTACGACGATTCCAAAAATATAAGTTTTGTCGTAATCCAACATTATATCCTAAAACGACAATTTACATGCGTTTCAAAGCCGTTTTAACGCAAAAATATCTGAACTCGAAATATAGTGATCCAAGTACTCATTTTTCATGTAACCTATAATATAGACTCAATGGGACGAGTCCCAAGTCTTGATTCGATCGTTTGTGAAAATCTCACAATGGAACTGTTAATCAAATAATTAACGATCAACATTCAGATATCCAATCATTAAAATACGGGTTGTTACAAAACTTTAAAAACTTCTGCTTTACTATATACATATATATATATATATATATATATAAAGTCTACTTGAACATAAAATTTGACACAAGTTGGGGGACACAAATTCTTAACTATTGGATTGCCCCTGATTTTCACCCCTCACATAAAGAAAAATTAATCAAACGGTAGAGACTTTGTGTCAACTGATTTGTGTCAACTATTTTTGTTCAAATAGTCGTTCCTATATATACACACGCACACATATAAGAGATAAGATCAAGAACACACCCAACGGTGCAGCAGTCTTGTAGCTATCCAAATATCTACCACACGTTCCCAATTTTTTTCCACTAACTCTCTCCCCCCTCACTAACTTGTTAAATTATAAATGAGTGACCTAAAATGGTATGCAAAAGAAGTGCAATCAAATAAGGGTACCCTAGAGCGTGTCATACATACATACATATATATATATATATATGTATGTATATATAGAAAATGAATATTATCTTTATTAGGGCTTTTCGGCCCAAATTGATGTTTTACAGTACGAAGAAACATGCGCATTAAAACTCGACAACACACACTTAACATAACTACAACTCATAATTTTCTTCCCTAAAACTCAAATTAACTTGAATACCCATTAATGGATGGCGATGCTACTTCGAACTCGATGACAACTTCATGGATGCCTTGGGTTTTCATCTTCAATACGTGGTGCCCGCTTATCCCTTGAATCCCTTTATCCTCCAGCAACAGATCGTCCTCCTAGTAGTGACGTGAGTTTTCTGCCTCTCAATTTGATTATCAAATCTGCTTCTAATTCAATATGTTTACTTAATTCCTCAACTGGTCTCATACCAAGCTAATGCCATAGTGTTTAATTTTATGTCTACACTCGTCCAACTACTGGCCAAGTAGTGATGCAATCTCTTAAATCATTCTGCTGAATATTTGCAAGCGTGATAAATTTGTTACAGCATCTCCTAATTACCTCGTTTGCATAATTGCACTGAAAAAATAAGTGTGCATGTGATTCAACTACTTGATTGTCACAAAAATTACACCCATTAGAATTAGTAATGCCCCAATTACATAGCCGATCTTTTATGGGTAATCGATTGAGTAATGCTTTGTACATTGTCATAGATAATCTAGGAGGAAATATTTTGTCCCAAAAAAATTTGTGCCATGCAACATATATATATATATATATATATATATATATATATATGTATATATATGTTTGCATGCATGTATGTATATGTATATGTATATGTATATACATGTAGCTTATCTAAACACACTATTTTGGAACAAGTGTTAACACAATTGATACCAAGGATAAATAGATCTAACGGTCGAGACTCTGTGTCTCCCAATTTATGTCTAATTTTATGTCCAAATAGACGCCTCCACATACACACACACACACACACACACACACATATATATATATATATATATATGTATGTATGTATATGGGATAGATCAAGAGCACTCCAAATAGTGCAACACCTCTATGGTCCTGATTTCCACCGCATATTCACGTTTATCTCTTTTCTCACTAATTCTCTCTCTTCTACTAACTTGTTTAATTATAAATGTATGCCTTTTAGTGGGTGCAAAATGGTGCCATATGACACGTCTCTCTCTCTCTCTCTCTTATATATATATATACATACATACATATATACATACATATATATATATATATATATATATATATATATATATATATATAAAAACACACACACATACATATGGGAAATTCTAATGGGATACAAACTGGTGACATAAGATTTGATACACAATTTGTGGACCATTAGATCACTACATGAATTCCACTTTCCATGTAAAGACAAAAAATCCAATGATCTTGTGACGACCGCCCATAACTCTTGCACTAAACAAGAGGAATAATGCTTTGAAAGGTGTGCCAGGCAGCCATGGACGATCATTAAGATAAGAAAACACAAGCGGAACTTGTCGTATAACTCACAGCGCAAGGATAAAATATAATAGAACATATACCACAGGCAAAAACAACGAAGCAGAATTGAGCATAATCTTAAACTTTTTCATATCACATTGAAATATCCATACAACCTTGAATTACACTGTAAGAGTCTGTACAATAAACCTCACTACAAGACACTCAGTGAATACATCAAACAGTGGAAAAAAAATAGATAGTAGAAAATAATACGCCAGCTTCATGTTCGTCATCGCTCATCAGCATCGTCCTCATCAAGATTTATCACCTGCCACCTGCTACTTAGTGTGCCCATCCACAACTGGATGACCAACCCCAGGTAATAAGAGGGAGACATCAAACCTTGAGTCAGACAATAGTCTTAATGAGCGATAAAACAACTATCTAATATCGTCAACAAAGAATATGAGAATAGGCAGATTAATCAACTAATCTACCAACATTAACAGAGAAGAATTCAACCTGTCTTCCCCTCAACCGACAATGATAGCTTTATGACAATCAAGTTGAAACAAATAGTACATTCATGGGAATCAGTTATCGAGAGTAAACCATCCTAATTGATATTGACATCTCCTAAGCACAAACCCTGAAGGCCTAAACCAGCATCAGACAAGTACCTAGGAGATATCTCCTTCGATGTCGAATAATCTATACAAGACGATACAAGAAAACAATCATCATCCATGACTCTGGGTATCACTGCCAATCCTGCTTTGAAACCATCGTTGATCCTATAACTGGCCAAACACCTCGTCGTCCGTCAAGGGCTAATGGTAAACCCTGGTTCTAGCAAAACTCCATATAACAAAACTTATCTAGGCTCGTCGAGCTGCCCAAGGTACTCGACCAACAACTTTTACTTTTTTGGGCTTCACCATTATACCCATGCTTTGAGTCCGCTAGAACCTACAACAACGATAATTCCTCGGCCTTCGATATCTCTAGTCATCCAACCTAATGACTGTTCATAAACTCAAGCAACTTCTCAAGAACTATTTTCCACGAACTCACCACCTTGAGTCGTCTTCACATTCATTGTAATTCAACGATCAACGAACACATCACAACAAATTGACATTCCTACTTGAATATAACTCGAAGCCACATCCGTCACCGAACCAAAAATAACATCAATATTTGGTCAACATAATTGTATCGTTTTCTGTTCATTAGTCAGGTCGTCCAACGACCTAACCTCCCCACCGAGCTGACTACTTGCGAGCCAAGAACCCACGACCTAACTCACCAGGTCGTTTCAACAACCCAACTCCTTCAGCCGATCCATCCCTAACTGACCCAACACTTCCAATGACCTGGCTTCAATGTGTTTCAAACAACCCAGTTTGCGCGACCTGAAGAAATCAAAGCAGACCGACCCAAAGTTGCATGGCCCAACATCATGTGCCAACCCATCAGTTGGCGACCCATCCTCACCAACGATCCTCCTTACACCAAAGCAGACCGATCTAAAGCTTCGAACGACCTAACGCACACATGACCCATCAGTTAGTTCTTCATCACCCCTCTCCTTTTGTGCTTCAAGAACTTTGGCCAACCCGAAGCCTTCCACGACCTAACGAGCCAACGAACTAACCCATAAAAGCTCCTGTGACCCGAAGCTTCAACGTCCCACCATTTCTTGGACAAGAAGCCATGCGACCCAAGTCCATGCCACATCATCAACGACCCAAGCAAAAACGACCCAACTCCAGGTCTGACCAATCTACCTCTAATATTGACTGATTCATCACAAACGACAACATCGATGCAAACAACTCATCCAAATCATCCAATTCATATATCAACACTTTATGAAATCATTAACAACACTAAAATGACAATTATTCATCAACAACATATAGTATTCACCAAATCATGATAAATCAATGAATAAACAAAATAATGGATCTAAACTTGCATAAACATATGAATTGTGACGACCGCCCATAACCCCCGCACTATACAAAGGGAATAATGCGCGGAAGGTTGTGCCGAGCAACTATGGACGATCATCAGAGTAGGTAAACAACATCGAAACCTGTCGTAGAACTCACAGCGCAAGGATAAAATATAATAGAACATATACAACAGGTAATAGTAATGAGGCATCATATAGCAAACTTTTGAAAACTTTCTCAACATCTTGAAAGGTTATCCAACTGAAGCAAAAGTTTGTACATAAGTCCTCACTACAACACTCATAGAACACTCAACAGCGAAAATAGAAATACTAGATAGTAATAAAATTGGTACGCCAGCCTCCTGTTCGCCTCCTTACAGCAGCATCCTCACTAATCACCTGTAACCTGCTACTTAGTCTGCCCATCCATAACCGGATGAACAGCCCAAGGTAATAAGAGGAGACATAAAACCTTGAGTCAGACAACAGTCTTAGTGAGCGATAAAACAGCTAACAAACTTCAACAATAAGGTATACGAGAAGGGATGGATAAACATACTAATCTACCCGCAACATCAGAGAATAACTCAACCCTATCTTCCCCACATTGGACAGTGATAGCCTTTACTTTAAACCATTCATCCATGGAAACCATAACATCCATTCAATCATGGCAAATCACTCATAACATCCAAATTAAAAGTATCTCATGTAAACCATCCTAATCGAATTTAATATTCCCCAAGCACAAGCCCTAAAGGCCTAAACCAATATCAGACAAGCACCCAAGGAACATCTCCTTCGACGTAGGACAACCTACATGAGATGGTATAAACAAAACAACCAATCATCCCTGACTGACTCTGGCTATCACTGCCAATCCTTCTTTGAAACCATCGTTAATCGTATGACGACCAACCTTGCCATATGTCAAGGGCTAATGGTAACCCCACTTCTAGCATAAACTCTACATGTCTAACCTTGACAACTAGGCCTTTCAATGATACCCAAGGTACTCGACCAACAACCTTCTGGTCTTTCGGGTGCCCCCATTATACCCCTGCTTTGAGCCTGCTAGAATTTACGACATCGATGACTTCTCGGCCTTCGCATCCCTAGTCATCCAACCTTGACGATGTTTCATAGCTCAAGCAACCTTCCCGAGCAACATTATCCACCAACTCACGACCTTTGAGTTGTCACCCCATTCGCTGTTCTATACCGATCAACGAACACTTTTCAACACTTCGAACCTTCCAACTTGAATTTACTTCGAAGTTACATCATCATCGAGCCAATTACTTCAAAACTCGACCGATCCAAGTCATACCCGAAAAACGTACTTTTTCAAAAAATGGCCCTATTGGAAATAAACCATAGCATCATCACTATCAACTACAGCGTTTAAAAGCACTGCTAAAAACATGGTCGATCAACCCCTTCAGACCGGCCTGACCCAAACTAGGCCGACTCGACCCATCTCCCTTCTGGCTTCAAAACTCGACCGATTCAGTCGATGGCCGATCCAATTCATATAACAATCAGCCGACCCGATCCAGCCTAGCCCGACCCGGCCCAGTTGCACCATCACGAATACGAACTTCGATCCGACCAACCGACCCGGTCCAGTCTAGCCTGGCCCGATCCATGATGACCGATCTGATCCCCAAAATGACCAACCTGATCCAACTTCTGACTTTCTCCCCAAGTCACGACTTGACCGGCCCGACCCATATCTTGAATGGACCGACTCGACCTGACATTGCCCGACCCGGCCAGCTTTACTGACCGACCCATTCTAACTTGTTCTCCACGACAGGATTTGTGACCGACCCGGCCCACTTATGGCCGACCCGATCCACTTCCTGCATATCTCTAATTATACTCCGATTTTGACCAAAACTTTATCAAACGACAAATCCGACGAAACTGACTCAACCAAAATCGTTAAACACAATCAAACATGTCATAACATTGCTAACAACATGAATATGACGATTACCACAAAAATGATGTAAATATCACCTAAAACCATTAAATTGAACATATGATCAAAATGAGAGATCTTCTAACATAATTATGTGAAACGACATGAAATTAACGGGTAAAACTTGCTAAATTAGATCATAGGGTGATGCATATGAAAAAAACATATAAAGGTGTAAATCTATGGTAAAACACTTGAATTTGATGAGAAACATGCACAAACACTCATTTACTTTACTGCATACATGTAAGAGATGTAAATCACTCACCGATTTCCTAAACAAGCAAAAATCAAAGGAATATGAATCCGGACAATAAGCACTTCGCACCAAACACCTTAATCCGATGAATCCTTGCCTCAGTTGATGTAGATCTAGCCTCCAATGGTATAGATCTCCAATTTCCCTCCTTGGATTATGATTTTTAATGGTGGAAGAGTGTTAGAGGAAGGAGGAGCACAAGACCTCCCAATGAGAGAATGGAAAATTCAAAACCTTTCTCATATCCCTTACCATCTATTTATAGTTTCCACCAACCCCTAATGGGCCTTCCCAATTCGGCCCACTTTGGCTTACCAAACCTGGACAACCAACTAAAAAAACCTTAAAACAACGATTTCTCCCAAACCGTTGAGCCAAATCTTTAATGTAACCACTTTACGGAAAGGCAAACATCAATTCCTTTCCAATGGCACAAGTCTCACCCTCTGATTCGACCTGAGTCAAAAGTTATGCCATGTACAAGACTTATAGGGGAAAAATGGTCACAGACAAAATCGGTAAAAATTATGGACATGTCTCACATCCCCATAAGCAACCTATCAAAAGATGAGAATGATCCAACCCTCAGGGAATAAAATAAAAATATTTTATGATCTTCCGATACGTAAAATGCGGGCTGTTACTTGAATTAACATAAGTGTTTACCGATTTAAGTTGCTAGCTTAGATCCTATGGTGATTCACATGAAAATATACTTACCATGATGTAACTCTTGGTGAAAACAACCTAAAATGGTGAAAATAAGATCAAATAACCTATATACTTGATTGAATCTGTGTGAGAGATAGTTATCACTCACTAATTCTTCGAAATCACTCGAAATCACTAAATTCTCAATCCGGACAGCGAAGAATCATTTTCAAAATCTCAATTTAATGCAATCTCCTTTCACTTGATGTAGATCTAGCTTTGATTAATGTAGATCTTCAATCTTCTCATGTAGATTTTGAATTTTAATGGTGGAAAGGTGTATTTGATTGAGCAAGGAGGATCAGGAGCTCAACCAAATAAGAAAATGAAGAAAATTAGCCCTCTCTTCATGCCTCTAACCCTCTATTTATAGCCTCAAACCAGTCCACTAATGAGCCACACCAAATCAGCCCACTAATGACTAGCCAAGCCTATACATAATTTGTGCAGTACTAAAAGAACGATTCTTCCCAAACCGCTAAATTAAATCTTTAATGTAACCACTCTATGGAATTGACAACACCATTTCTTTTTCAATAAAATCGACCTCAGCACCTGATTCAATCCCAGTCAAAAGTTATGTCCTGCACAAAACTGACATGAACAAATATTATGTGGCCAACAACCAAAGACGCACCAACGCCTGTTTTCAGGCTTCGATGTTGAACTTCCAGCCATCACAACCCAAAATTGTTACTTCTCAAATCCAAATCGAACTCAAATGTAAAGTTCCATACAATTCTTCCATTATGTGGCCCAAATTATTACATTCATCTGTCTCTGTGAAAACTGCTTTTGAAGCCAGATTTTAATTAATAAAGTCAGTCTGTGTCTTGGCGTTTGTTACATACGAACATTTCAACAAACACCTGATCAACATAAGGATAAAGCTACATAGTCAATTCATCAAACACCTAGGGAAACTGAGCTAATCATTACATCCCATTCAGGTGGAGCTAATGCTATACAGCTGGAGGATCGGAAGAGAAAGGAGTGCAAGCAGAAGCGGAATGTGCAAAATCATTGACAGAAATGAAGATCTAAACTCTGAAGTTATGCACCTGTGCATGTGCACAAAATGTTGAAATAATTTTTAATCTGGTTTGATAGACTTTGTAAAAGGTTAGTAAAAATTAATCTCCTGTACATGTAACGGCTTGTAGACTAAGTCAACGCATAAGTTGACTATACATCAGTGGATTACAACTTGTTGAACAATAAATGAGAAATAAAATAAAAAGCTTTTCAGTTTATCTCTTCACTCGTTCTCAGTTTATTTTGTGTTTTGTACTTTTGATTCATTTGCATTAAGCATTTGAATTCATCACCTCCTTCTTCCCTTTTCTGCTTGAATTCACCCCACTCTTTAATCTGCCTTCAGCTTCTTCTCTTCCATCCACTTGTTTATCTGCCAACAAACAAGTTCTGCTGCCATGAATACCTAATCACAAACATTGAAAATAAAGAGGCTAACATCTTGGTATTAGAGCAGAGGAATGAGCATGCATCTGACCCTCATTCAAGCAATCCTACCATTATCAGTAATGATGATAGCAAAAAGGAAGCCTTCTCTTTCGATTCGGTCAGTACTGAAGGGTTGTCACAACAAGATAGATGGCAAAAACCCGACCTTATCAATAATCAACTCACTTTGGCTTTCCGGAAACTGGAGAGGAATATGCAAGAAGTGTCAAGAAGCAATCAAGAAATGCAGGAAAGATCAGACAACTTGCAAGAATCCATGGACAGATCATATATATATATATATATATATATATATATATATATATATATATATATATATATATATATATATATATATATATATATATATGAAAGAAATGAAGAATTCAAAACCTGCTAATACAAGTTTCAGGTCTGATTGTTCTACATTTCTTCCTTAATGCTCTGCGTAGCAAATTCAAAACAAATGTTTATGTCCCTCCAAATTAAAGACCATCACTTTTATCTCAATATGGTCACATAAATCTGGATCATTCCCGTTCCAGAAATTTTGACAATAATACAATACACTCAAAAGAGAATACAAAGGTGAAAATAAAAATTGATTTTCTTATATTCGCTGGTGTAGACAGAGTGATAGACTGGCTTCAACAAGTAGAGCAATTTTTTAGATACAACAACACTAAGATGCAACAGTAAATGCACATATGTTCGTATCTCAAAAAGGCAGCTCTGCAATATTTCTACAGATATTCTCATAATATTCCTGATTTTGGTCATTGGCAACATTTTACAAGGCTATTCAGGTACAATTTTATTCTGATGATCATGACAGACCTTACAACACTTTTTCATCCCTTAAACAAGCAACATTTGTTATGAACTGTGTTAATCAGTTTGAACGATTCCAAGAGATGATAGATCACACTACACCTATTCATGGTTTGCAAAAAAATTAGGTGGTTTAAGAGAAGAAATGAAGTTTAATGTCATTGCTGCAAAGCCACAAGATTTTGATGCATTTTTTTTAAAAGCAAAATGGCTTTAGAAAAAGAAACACTTTCATTTCTTCTTCAAGACCAACATAATTTTTTTCACAAAAAACTGCTTCTCAAAATACTGATAAACTTTCAAAAATTAAGAAGCTTTCCCTTCAAAAAGAATTTGGAAAGGAAAAAATTGTTTTGGATACAATGAAAAATACTACTTTAGTCATAAATGTAAAAAATAAACAAGTTTATATTATGGAAGGTGTTATAAACTTGGACAATAATTCAAACTCTAACGGTTCCAATTCTGGTAATCTTACATTAACTAATCTAGGCACTAAAATTATTTCAGATAATGCCTTATTCTCCATATCTCTTAATGCTTTATTAAGAATTCCTACACTACACACAATCAAAATTAAAGGTTATATCAGTAACAAGGCAGTTATACTATTAGTTGACACTGGATCAACTTATAGTTTTATTCATAGACATTGTTTGGAAATTTAAGTCTCAAGAAAGAACAAATTAAGGCTTATGAAGTTCAGGTTGCAAATGGTCAAAAGCTACACGGTAATGAAATTTGCCCTCAAATTTTACTTATCAAGGATGCAAAATGCCTATAAACTTCTTGTTACTGACAATGAAAGGGTGTGATATAGTTTTAGGTACTCAACCAATGAGAGAGTTTAACGAAATTGGCTTTAATTTTAGTAAATTGTAGGTCAGATTTAAAGATAAGGGTAAGGAATATATGTGGCAGGATTTAACCACTCCTGTTATTAAATATTCGCTAATGCTAAAAGGCCCGAAAATAAGGGTGTCAAAATGTGCGAAAATGGATCTGATGGCTGGTGGACTTTTTCTTCCCCAGAATCGCATGATCCCCCTTGAATTGAGGAAGTTTCGCACATTTTGACACCCTTATTTTCGGGCTTTGTAGCAGCGTCCTTAAATATTTGAATAACGGATATATTTCCAAGGAGATAATTCTACAACATTGAAAATCATGTTATTATCTGCACCCTTTCCCGCCAGTAATGATCAGTTCATTCATCTAGAAATTCAAATTTTAATTGATAATTTTCAATCAATTACCACCCTACTGCAATCCCTTCCTCCAAAACGAGAATGTGACCATAAAATTCAATTACTCCATGGCTTCAAACCAGTTTATCTGCGACCATATAGACACTCTTTTCATATAAAAAATAAACTGGAAAATTTAATCAGGGTGTAAAGAAGCAAATCGAATCATGACACCATTTTCAGATCTGAAAATATTAAAGAAGAAAAGTTTTATTCTGTTTCTCTCGTCTTAAAATACAAAGTAAAAGAGTATTTATGTCCTCTTGGGCCACAAGCCCAATACAGTAAAATAAAACCAAAAACAAAATAACAGCCCAACCATTATCAAACAAACTTATTTATTTATTTAACAACAACAGGAAAATCGTATGAAGGACAAAATTAGGGAAAAATTTAGGCTCGAGGACAAGAGGCCAAAAATTTAGATTAAATGACATTTTTTAGTGTAAAATTGAAAATGATGGTGATCCCCTGAATTTCTTGATTTACAATAAAAATAGTACTTGTGACTAAATTTTTCGCCTCTTGTCCTTATGTCTAATTTTTTCTTAAATTATGTCCTTGTGCCTAAAAACTCCTATTTACAACATACAAACTATTAAACTCTCATCTCAACACCCCCCCCCCCCCTCAAGATTGACTTGGTGTTGAAAGACAAGACCAATCTTGAGCTGGAAATGATTCATTAAACCAATCTTTGACACCAAAAACTTGTGTTGATTCGCACCCAAAGCTTTTGTCCTTATGTCAGCAATCTGTAAAGAAGACTTCACATGTTTGCACTGAATAAACTCTGCTTGCACATTTTCTCTAACATAATGAACATCTAATTTTTGATGTTTACTTCGCATATGCTTTGTCTTCTGATGAAAAACAGGATTCTCAGCAATATGTTGAGCAGAAACATTATCACAATTCAAAATAATAGGAGTAGGTACCTGCAATCCTAACTCACTTAGCATGCCTTCAAGCCAAACAATCTCATTTATTGTATAACTCATGCTTCTATATTCAGATTCTGTACTACTCTTAGAAACTGATTTTTGCATCTTTGTTTTTCAATATATTAAATAATTTCCAAGAAATATACAATAACCACTCAACGATCTACCTGAATCTAGACAGCCACCCCAATCAGCATCACTTTATGTTGTTAATCTCAAATCTGAATCAGTAGAAAAAACAAACCAAGGTTTAATGTGCCTTTGAGATACTTTAGAATATGTAGAGCTACTGAGTAGTGTGTTGCTCTTGGAGCATTCAAAAATTGACTCGACTGTTGCACGATAAAAGATATGCCAGGTCTTGTGATATTAAGATAAAGAAATTTACCAATAATTCTTATAAAAACTTCAGAATCTTCCAATAAATCACCATCATTCAAACAAAGTTTTAATCCCTTTTGCATTGGAAGAGCAGGCTTGCATCCTTCCAGATTATTTTCCTTTAGCATACCCAGAATATATTTACTTTGATTTAGAAGTATACCAGATTTTGTTCTTGATACTTCTATTCCAAGAAAATACTTTAATGTACCTAAATCTTTGATAGTGAAAGCTTTATGCAAATCATGCTTTAAAGCAGTTATTATTTCAACATCATTTCTAGTCAATAATAAGTCATCAACATATGTAACTATGACTGAAATGACCCACTTTCACTCGTAAAAACAATGAGTAATCTGGTTTAGATTGAACAAAATCCATTCAACTAAAAATTTAGTCAATTCTTTATTCCAACACCTGGTTGCCTGTTTTAGACCATATATTGATCTTTTCAACTTACAAACCTGATCTGATTTTGCGTTTATGTAGCCTGAAGGAGGAATCATAGACACTTCTTCATCAAGATAACCATGCAAAAAAGCATTATTGATATCAAGTTGTTGAATATCCCCTTTTTTTATTGCAGCCAATGCAATTATTAGTCTAACAGTAGTTAATTTTGCTATTGGACTAAAAGTGTGTTTATAGTCCTTTCCAGATATTTGTTTATCACCACGTGCAACTACCCTTCCTTTACATCTTTCAATTTCCCCATTTGGCTTAAATTTAGTTTTGTAAACCCATTTAGAACCAATAGGTTTTATGCCAGTAGGCAAAGTCGTTAACTCCCATGTACCATTACTTTCAAGAGCTCGTAATTCTTTACTCACTGCTGCTACCTATTTAGGATGATGTTTTTCTTGGTTATAAGAAGAGGGATCATAAGCTTTCATCACATTATTCAAACTATGCATACTTTCATCAGGTTCAATGTAAACATCAAATGATACAGAATGATCAGGTTCAGATTTTTTAATTGTTCTTGTAACTGGCTTAGTCATGACAAAATCATCAAATTTCTTTGGTAATTTTGTTGATCTAGAAGAAGTTCTATTATGTTGTGCAATAATATTTGGGGGATTGACCGTTTCAATAGGAGAAGAATTTATAGTGCTAACATTTTGATTTTCTGAAGTAAGATGATCTTGATAAAAATCAGCAGTGTGATGAGAAGTTTGAGAGTCTTGTTGATCTTGACTTTGAATAGAAGAAGGCATATTTGTAGATTGATAAAATTGTTATATATCAAATGCAGGATTAACTAGAGGAAATTGTTGTCTGGGTACATCAGGAACAGATGAGGGAATAATATTTGGATCATCTTTGAGTGGAAAGCAATTTTCAACAAAAAACACATCTATACTAAGATAACTTTGTGACTATCAAGATCATATAATTTGTTTCCTTTTGAGCATAAGGATATCCCAATAGAATACATTTCTTTGACCTAGGAGCAAACTTATTAGATGATTTTTATGCAGAAAAACATAAACATCCAATTACCCGTAAATAACTATAATCAGGTTTCTTCTTCATAAGTAATTCGTAAGGGGTTTTCCATTATAGGACAGAGCTAGGTAGCAAATTTATAATGTGAGTAGCAAATAACAAACAATCACCCCAAAACTTGTAATGCAAGCCAGCATGAAACCTTATAGTTCTAGCAATTTCAAGTAAATGTTTATGTTTTCTCTCTACTCTACCATTTTGTTGGGGATTTACTGGAATGCTTCTTTGATGAATAATCCCTTTACTTGCAATCAAAACTCTACATGATTCTTGAATTATTTCAGTGTAATTATCACTTCTAGTCACCTTTACTTTCATGTCAAATTGACTTTGAACATATTGCAAAAAACTCATAATCACAGTATATACTTGATTTTTTAAAGAAATCAAATGAGTCTAAGTAGTTCTGGTATGGTCATCTAAAATGGTCAAAAAATACTTCAGATAAAGAAGGTCTTGAATATGGCCCCCAGAAATCAATATGTATCATGTCAAAAGAATCATTAGCATATGACAATGATTTAAGAAAAGGCATCTTATGATGTTCACCCAAAAGACAAGCTTCACAACTAAAATCACAATTATTTTTATTGCAACTGTTGCCTGAATGAAATGGATACTACTAAATGTTTCATATGACTAACAGAAATATGACCTTACTAGGATTTACATTTGCAGTATTGCTATTATTTGCATAAGAAAAAGAAGTATTAGTGATAGCAAGTTCAGAAGAACTGACTAAATTGCATGAAACAAGATTTGAATATTTGGAGAATTTGTATAAATCAAAATGTGTTGATCCAACAGCATAATCTTGCTTGCTTAAAGGATCCTGACAATCTAATTATTATCATCTTATAATCTTCCAACAGAAAGCAAATTTTGTTTGAATTCAGGAATATAAAAGACATTTTTGAGTATTATTACAGCAGTCAGCTTTATAATGCCAACATATTTAACCAATTTAATAGATCCATTAGGCAATGATATCTTAATTGGATCATTTAGCTGTTTTAGTGAAGCAAAATATGTCAAATTGGATGCCATATGATCTGTTGCTCCTGTTTCTATGATCCAACTGTTTTTATCAAAACCCTTTTGAACAAATTCTAAATTTGAAGAAGAATATATGTATGCAAAGTTGACTGCAGCGTATAATGGATTATCTTCGGAAATAGTTGACTTTGAATTCTGTTGGATCATCTTGATAACTTCATTGTAAAGAGTAGAAGCCATAAAAGGATCCACTTGCTTATTTGATGTACTGGTTTCTTCTTTTTCTTGAGGTCCTTTGCCCAAAATTCCTTCAGCATTAATTTGTGCATTTCCATCCATTTTCATATTCTTCTTCCCTTTCAAATTTGTCTACCATTCTGGATAACAAACTAATTTGAAACAATACTCAATCGCATGTCATTTCTTCTTGCAATGCTCGCGTATATCCTCACTCTTCTGCCTCTTATCATCTTTCTTCACAGTTTGATAAGTCAGTTTAGGAAAAGTCTTTATAGCTTGCACTTGAAAGACACTCATCTTATTAGCGACAACAGTATTAAAGCTTACTTTTTTGCTCCACTTGTTGTAAAGTATAATATGCTTTAAGCACGTTTGGAAGAGGATTAGAACTAAGTATATTAGTTTCAACCTGATCATATTCTTTATTAAAATCTAATTAGAAACTTGTTTCTTTGATCCCTCTCAAGATTTTTTTAAAAAAATTTCACAAATACAACTATTCGTAGCATCACATGTACACTTAGGAAAACCTTCTAATAATTACAGCTGATCCCATACATTTTTCAATTTTCCATAATATTCAGCTATTGAACTATCATTTTGCTGAGATGAGATAAGTGTTTTGTGCAAAACATAGATCTTTGGTGCAATAGTTTGTCCAAATCTTTCATTCAATTTTCTCCATAATTGTCGAGAAGAATTTATGAACATAAAACTTTCAGCTAAAACTTTGTCCATTGAATTTAGAATCCATGACATAACCATATAGTCATTTCTGATCCATTTTTGAAATTCAAAAGAGGATGCAGCAAACATCTGAAGGGATCCATCAACAAACTGAAACTTGTTTCGAGCTATAAATGCCATTTTAACAGTTCTACTTCAGTTTAAAAAATTCGATCCAGTAAGGATATGATTACCAAGTTGCATACCTGGATGATTGGAATTAGAAAGGTAGTAAGGATCATTGAAATTAACTCCTGAAGAATTTGGTGCAACTGAATTATCTTGAGAAGTGATTTCATTGTCATTCGCCATATTTAGGGTTTCAGATGAAGATTAGGGTTAAAGTAGAGGTTGAGTAATCGAGAAAAGGAAGACAGAAGCAGATTGAAGAAGAACAATCGCCTTGAGCTCCGATGTCATGTAAAGAAGAAAATCAAATCATGACAATATTTTTGGATCTGAATATCGAAGAAGAAAAGTTTTATTCTGTTTCCCTCGTCTCAAAATACAAAGTAAAAAGAGTATTTATATCCTCTTGGGCCACAATCCTAATACACTAAAATGAAACCAAAAACAAGATAACAGCCCAACCATCATTTACAAACGAAATTATTTACTTATTTACAACATACAAACTATTAAACTCTCATCTTAACACAGGGATATGCAAGACACAGGAATTATTAGAAATAGTAACAATGCATTTTCTGTACCTGTAGTAATGGTTAAGAAAAAAGATGATTCTTGGAGGCTTTGCATAGATTATAGAGGTTAAAACAAATTAGCTATTAAAGGCAAGCTCCTTATACCTGTAATTAATGATTCACAAGGTGAACTTAATAAGAGCTTGATCTTGCCTCCGAATAACATCAGAAAATAATGCATAAAATGATATTCATAAAACAACTTTTAGCACTCATGAAGGTCACTATGAATTTTTTATTTTTGTTATGGCATTTGGTTTATCTAATGCCTCATCAGCATTTCAGTCTCTAATGAATTCAATATTCAAGATATTTTTAAGACAATTCATCCTTGTTATTTTTGATGATATGAGATAGTTCATCCTTGTTACTTTTGATGATATATTAATTTACAATAAATCATGGGAAGACCATTAATAAATTTGGCTATTATTTTTCAAATTCTGCAAGATAATAAGCTAGTAATTAAGCTTTCTAAGTATTCTTTTGCTGAAAAGAAATTAAAAACTCGGGGAATATTATTTCTGAAAATGGAATTTCCATTGATAAAGAAAAAAACCAAAGCGGTTTTAGAGTGGCCAAAACCACACGACATTAAACCTTTAAGAACTAGGTTTTATTATAGAAAAATTATTAAGATTTTTAGCATGATAGCAAAACCACTCACTTCTATGTTGAAATTTTTGCTAGACATAAGAAGCTACTGATGGCTTTTATAAATTAAAATCATGCCTTATTAATCCTCATATTTTAGCTATGCCTAATTTTTATGAAAATTTTATGTTTTATGTGATGCTAGTGGCTTAGGTATTGGTACCTTTTTTACTTCAGGATGACAAAACGATAGCTTTATATAATTCAAACATTACATGGAAGGAACCAACATCTATCAACTTACGAGAAGGAGATGCTTGCTCTACTTCATGCAACAGATTCATCATTCGTACTGACCACCAGAGTTTACAATATCTACTCTCTCAAAAACTAATAACAAGAATTCAGGGGAAATGGCTAGCTAAATTACATGGACATGATTATCAAATTGAGTAAAATAAGGAAAACAAAATATAATAGATGACAGTCTACCAAGAAAAAAAACTAATAACAAGAATTCAGGGATAATGGCTAGCTAAATTACATGGACATGATTATCAAATTGATTAAAATAAGGAAAACAAAATATAATAGCTATGTAACACCCCGTATTTTCTATGAACATTAAAGTAACAAATTAAAGTATACTTAATTTTTAAGAGAGGAATTAAGGGAAACGGCTTATGCCATTGCGTTCGTCTCGTAATTCTACTTGAGATAGATCAGAGTTTGCGTAAATCGGACTCCATTTGAAGAAGTTATGACCTTCAGAAGTTTCAGGGGTTTAAGTAAAAACCAGCATGAATTCAAATTTAAAGTTTCGAAATTCAAATCACACACCTGGGCTGGGCGGGAAATTTCCCGCCCAGGACCCAGGTCGACCAGGGGGTCGACCTGGGTAGAACAGGTCGGCCATGGGGTCGACATCCCCCTCTTTTTCCAGATCCGTGGATAAATTCGTTTTTCTGCATTTAGACACCCGTTCTGACCAGATTCGTTGCTCCTAAGCTATTTAAACACCCCCAAACCTCACTTTCTCTCCACACAACTTCATTTTGCCTATACTCTACCCTAGTTCATATCAAAATAAATCAAAGATGGGGTTATTCTGCTCAAGCTCTTCGTAGAAATCAAGTTTAGAATTCAAGTAGAGATTCAAAGGCTAATTCAACGACTTCGACAACTATTTTCAAGAATCAAATCAAATCTAAATTAGTCTATTTCAAGGGAAAGCTATGCAGTTTCAGAATACAGATCCCAGAATTTAAGATCGTTTTGTAATTTGTAAGTTCATGTTACTTTTAGAAATAAAAGTTAATTGTGATTCTGACATTGTAATAAATCTGGATCTGAGATTATGCCTGTCTTTCTATACCCTTTGGATCTATCTCATTGATAATATTATGTCCATTCTCTGTCTCTTCTTTCCTTCTTCCCTTTTGTTTTATAGCCAGGCTACTGCGAGCCTGAGCCAGATCTCACAAGAGATGAACGTACGTTGGAAAGAAAATTGGGTATAATATGATTTGGACATGACTAGCGCTAAAATTGGGAAAAAGAATTCAATTGTGTATAATTGGGCATAATTGAGTTGTAACTGATTTGAGGACATAACACATGTTGTATTTAAAACATAAAGTATTGGACATATGACTTGAGATTTGAGGCATAAAGTATTGGACATATGACTTGAGATTTGAGGCATAAAGTATTGGACATATGACTTGAGATTTAAGGCATAAAGTATATTGGACATATAACTTGGGATTTGGGGCGTAAATCGAACTGTAAACATGTAAGTCCAAGTTAATTTCAGATTTAAACACCTAATAGTGATTTTGGCATGTACTGAAATGGAACTAAGTCCATAACACAAATCTTTCAGATTAGTTCCTATCTTTCTATTGAATCAATGATTTATATGCCTAGGAAGTTATTATTCAATCATGCCTAGCTTTGTTGGACATCTGATATGTAATCCTTTTTAGGTTCATGATATTATTTATATTAGATTCTATATGCCTATGAGGTCATTTCTGTCAGTTTGTTTCAGATCTATCTTTGTTATACCTCAACTTTAACAGATCTGTGATCCTCTTAGGTCCATAATATTATATTTGACAGATCTACCATTTTTACACCAGTTTTATGCCTACTCTCGTTTATGTTCCTCTTTCTTCCCCTTTTATTTTATGAATCTAGATTAACCTCGAATCTAGACTGAAATTTATTGTACGTGTGCGGGGGTATTGGGGAATAGTCTATTTGGTAATGGTGGAACATAATTTTGTAACTTATGATTTGGGGCATAATTGTCTTTGTTGCGAACTTGGAATAAATAGAAATATTAAATCTAGATTTGGCGCAAACTGTAAATTGGAAGATTAATCTGGATTGGGCATAACCATTGGTTAAGACCCCAAGCATAATGTATATTGGAATATTGGGGGCATGGCTATTATTGCAAACTTGGGAAGATTCGGTGTAGCTTATTTTGAGTGATAACTCCAAATTGAACATGGGGGCCATATCTTGCAATTAGTTTTGTTGGGCCATAACTTGAAAATTGGAATATGACTGGTTGGAAATAGCATATAAATATAGACTTGGACATTTATGGAAAATATGGCATAAGCTGAAATTGACAACAATTGTGAATAATTTACATATAATCTGTAAATATGTAAATATGTGAAAAGACGAACGTGCCTAACCCGAGGTTAGATTGAGTTGTGGTGTAAAACTGTCCGGAACC
The DNA here is from genome assembly GCA_030737875.1 of Allium sativum. NCBI lineage: Eukaryota > Viridiplantae > Streptophyta > Magnoliopsida > Asparagales > Amaryllidaceae > Allium > Allium sativum. The sequence continues at coordinate 191,729,939 of CM060910.1, read as the reverse complement.
GCCCGACACATCCAGTAACCACAACAACACCTATTTAATGTGAGAGGTTAGTGCATCATGCCTAAGAAAAACCCGAGGTTAGATTGAGTTGTGGTGTTAAACTGCCTGGAACCGCTCGGCACATCCAGTAACCACAACAACACATATCTATTATGAGAGGTTGGTGCATTAATAAATCAATTAATGCTAATGATCAAGATGAATGACTAGGGTTAAGTTCATAGGAACACTTAAACAATATAACAAGATGAATGACTAGGGTTAAGTAATAAGAACACTTAACCAGTATAGCATGATGAATGGGTAGGGTTAAGTAATAAGAAACACTTAACCAATATAACTTGATTTGTGATAAGGTTAAGTTAAAAACGAGGGGGCAACACTTAGCCAATATAACTTGATTTGTGGTAGGGTTAAGTTGACACAAGAAGGCAACACTTAACCAAAGTAACATGACAAGTCTGTGGGTTAAGTTAACTTGAATTGATTGATGACACTTAACCAATACAACATGATGAACACGTGGGGTTAAGTTAACAAGAAAACACTTAACTAATATAACTTGATGAACGAACAGGGTTAAATTAATAAGAAACACTTAACCAACATGACACGACGAATGGGTGGGTTAAATTAACATGGATGGACAACACTTAACCAATATGACATAATGTGCAGGAGGGTTAAGTACATATCAGGTTGGTGGGTAATATTTGCACATATAGGCCCACAAACTTAACCGTTAAATAAACATGCTTGAACCGATGGGAGGGTTAAGTACATCTCGTGTTGGTGGGTAATATTAGTAAATATAGGCCCACTGTAACGACCCGCATTCTACGCATCATAGGATCGTAGAATATTTATTTCTTTCACATACGAAGTCGTATGGTCATGTAACTTTGGGGGACGACTATTGGGGTCATTTCCCATGTTCATGATTTTTCCCGATTTTTAAATGACCATTTTACCCCCAGTTGGCACTGTTTTGGCCATAACTTTTGACTGGAAAGGAATTTTGACCTGAAACCACTTCCATTGGCTCCGGATGATGGTTTCTCTTTCCGTAGAGTGGTCACATTAGCCAAACGGACTCACCGTTTGGGAGATATGGCTGAAACAAGTTTCAGATGGTGAAAAACAGCTTAATTGGGCTTAACCGGGTGATTAACAGCTAGGCCCAAAGGGGAATTTCGGATTTAGGAGTATATAGGGGCTGATTAGGGTTATAAAACATTTCTTTAGACATTTTCCAGCCGCCACTTTCATTCCCCTTAACCTAGCCATGGCCTCCACTCTCTAAATCTCTCTAAAACACCCAAAATCACTTCCTAATCAAGGATTAAGGCTTAGAGGCATCAAATCAAGGAGGATTAGCACAAGGACCGAGGTAGAGCTGCTGTTATATATTGGAATTCAAGCAAATTTGAGGTTCACTTCAGATTTGGAAGTTTTATTGTGGCAAAGGTGAGTGATTTGCATAGTTTTTGCACTAATTACGGTAATTAAGGGGTAATTAGTGAAGACTAGCGAATTTATACACTAATAAATTCTGGAAAAATGTTTAGAAATTCTTAAATAATGTTTTATGCCTTTGGTTGAAATTTGGTTCGATTTGATAGGTTGGGTTTTGCTGCGGGACGCGTGCCAAGGGGTTGTCGACGTCTATAGCTTTGGACCACTATGGTAGGAGGTACGAAGGCGGATTCAGCGCCATTATGGCATCAGTAGAACCAAGGGCTACAACCAATGAAGTGAGTCATTGAAATGTTTGGTCATGACTCTATATGTTTAGCTTGGTCATAGCAGGGTTTCTACAAGACGGGATTCGTCGTTACCTCAATTTTGTCTAGTGTTCCAAAGTGGTAGATGTCGTATGCTTTACGCACTGAGTGAGAGATGTGAGGATGGTTGCTATGGATGGTTTGTTTGCTATCATTATGACATACACACCCCACCCCCGTATTCTTTACACTATTCATCATGGCACCTTGGAGTATTGTACGGTATGTGGTACTAACTCTTTGGTTGCAGGTCCAGGTTCAGGTATGGTTTAGTATACCTGTTATCATTCTGTTTAGATGCTTATCGCTCACACCAGGCCTTATGTCTGACCCAGAGTTTTATGTCTCTTCTTATTACTCTGGGTGCTCACACGAGCAGACTAGAGACAGGTTAGCTGGTGATGCACGGGTAGATGATCCGGAGACGAGCAGGAGGCTTCCACGTAATATATATAGTATTCTCCCTGTGCTGTTGAAGATCACTGCTTGGGCATTGGTGGTGCTTCTTCTACTTTAGTTTTCTTTTGTTAGAGACAGTAAATTTGGAAAGTTGTAATAAGCTGTATTTGGATTTCCGCTGCTCTGATGTTGACATTGATTATTAGTTATCAGCTTATGCACTGTCTCGCCTGTTTTATGTCAAGTATGTTATTATTATATTTTATCCCATGCGCTGTGAGACATTCTACAGGTTCCTTGTTAGTCAATTCCCTTCTTTCTTTTCTTCTGACGACCGTTTTGTGCTAGCTGGGCATGTGTACAGCGCGCTTTCGGAGGAAATGCAGGCTGGTGTGGGGCGGGCCGTCACACTTGGTATCAAAGCTCTAGGTTGCGTAGTTAACCTAGGGAAGTTATCAGGGAGAGATAATATACGTATATGAGGGAGCGTATTTTTGATTACCTTGGTTTTTAAAAGCTATATATACTATTACTATTATAAGGATGAAGTCGTACTGCACTAGCACCACTATGGAGTCGTTAATCGTTTCCTTTTTCAGATTGACGATGAGCCGATATACTAGAGGTGCTGGTAGGGGAGCCAATAATGGGAATGCTGCTGACATGAGGACGATGTTTACTGACCTCATGAGAGAGATGCTTAGAGATGTACAGAGGGCAGCTCCCAATGGTGGAAATGGTGGTGGTCCAATAGTGCAGGCGCCAAGAGTCGACTTCGCCAAGCTGAATAAGGATTATACTAGCCTTGGTGGGAAGCCGTTCCACGGAACGGAGTCGGCCACAGATGTTCAGGATTGGTTGGATAGTTGCGAACGTATCTTCGAGGATTTGGGTATCGAGGATGCGATGAAGAGAAAGCTAGCGTCCCGTCAGCTGCAAGGGCGGGCAATGAATTGGTGGAATGCTATAAAGGCAGCTACTCCCGAAGATCAGATTACTTGGGAGCAGTTTAAAGCTCGCTTTAGCGAGAAGTTCATTCCAGCTGCTCAGAAGTCAGTGCTGTTTAAGAAATTCTTGGAGCTCAAGCAGAATGGCAGAGCTGTCTCGGAGTACATTGCTGAATTCGACACTTTGTCAAAGTATGGGTTATCTCTTATTGATACTGCCGAGAAGAAGAATGAGAAATTCATAACTGGGTTAGATCAATACTTAGGGGAAAGGCTTATTAACCACATCGATGAGACGTTTGAGTCGATTGTGGGGAAAGCATTAAGATCAGAGAGTCTCTACCCTAAGCCGAAGACTGAGGTTGCATCCGCAGATGAGCCAAAGCCACAAGCAAGTGGTGGAGGCAAGGGTGGTTCCCAGAATAAAAGAAAGCAGAGTCAGACTAAGGATGGCCAGAAGAAAAAGAATAAACAAGATGTTGAGTGCTTCAGCTGTGGTAAGAAGGGCCATTATGCTAGTAATTGTCGGGCCAAGCCAGCGGATAGGAAGTGCTTCAACTGTGGCCAAATGGGACATCACAAGGACAAGTGTCCGCAACCCCCTAAAGAAAAGCAAATGGTGAAAGCATACGCCCTTAATGCTATTCCTTCTTCGTCGAATGCCCCAACTGCGGCGGAGAAGGGAAAGAATGTCGTCATTCAAGGTATGCTTTCTGTTTATGATGTTCCTGTTAGAGTTTTGTTTGATACCGGAGCTTCCAGTTCTTTCATATCTAGTGACCTGGTAGATAGGTTGGGATTGGAGCCCGAGATTGTCGATAGACCTTTAGTAGTGACTAGCCTTAGCATGATTTGTCGTAATGTGGTCTTATCGAGTCATGGATGCATGTTTGTTTGTGATTGCTTTGTTTTGGGCTTTACTGGGTTTGGCATTATTTTGGGAGTAGATTGGCTCCAAAGATACGGGGTGGTGGTAGACTGTGAGGGCTTGTTGGTGACAGCTAGAGCGGATGATGGGCGGAGGATAGTGTTTAGTGGTCTACCCAGTAAAGGGGTATTGGCTAGTTTTCTAAACTCCCTCGACATTCCGCATAGTGAGTTGTCAGGTTTGCCCGTGGTTGGCCAGTATCCGGATGTTTTCGAAGAAGTGACCGGACTTCCACCACACCGAGAGATTGAGTTTCGTATTGATTTGGTAAAGGATGCCAGGCCTATAGTGATGCCACTTCGTCGTATGGCACCAAGGGAGCAGCGAGAGCTCGAGGTGCAAGTCAGCGATCTTTTGAAGAAGGGATTTATCAGAAGGAGTGTTTCTGAATGGGGAGCACCAGTTGTGTTTGCTACCAAGGCGGATGGTTCCCTTTGTTTGTGTGTAGACTACCGCGAGTTGAATAAAGTGACGAGGAAGAACAAGTATCCTCTACCGCGGATAGATGATTTGTTTGATCAGTTGAGTGGCGCGAGAGTATTTTCTCAGTTGGATCTCGCGACAGGTTTTCATCAGCTTAGAGTGGAAGCTGAGAGTATAGCTAAAACGGCATTTCGGACGCCGTCTGGGTTTTATGAGTGGTTGGTCATGCCATTCGGGCTGACCAATGCCCCAGCATATTTTATGGATCTTATGAATAGGGTATTCAGAGATCAGTTGAATAAGTTTGTCCTTGTGTTCGTTGATGATATTTTGGTCTACTCGAGGACAGAGGAAGAACACAAGGGACATTTAAGAATAGTGATGGAGGTGTTGAGAAAACACCAATTGAGAGCAAAGTTTTCTAAGTGTCACTTCTGGAAGAGGGAAGTGAGGTTCTTGGGCCATGTTGTATCAGAGAATGGTATTGCCGTGGACCCGGCAAAGGTGGCTACGGTACAAGATTGGCCTACGCCCAAGAATGCAACAGATGTAAGAAGTTTCTTGGGATTAGCGGGATATTATCGTAAGTTTATCCAAGGCTTCTCCAAGATAGCAGCACCATTGACCCAGTTGACCAAGAAGAATCAAGCTTTTGTCTGGGATGAAAGGTGCGAGAATGCATTCAAAAGTCTAAAGGACAAGTTGACAAGCGCACCAGTGTTAGTCATTCCTAAGGGGGATGAAGAGATGACGGTATACACGGATGCCTGTGGTACCGGACTGGGTGCTGTATTGATGCAAGGCGGTAGGGTTATAGCTTACGCAAGTCGGCAATTGAAACCGCACGAGAGAAGATACCCTACCCATGATTTAGAATTGGCAGCGATCGTGTTCGCGTTAAAGATGTGGAGACACTATCTCTTGGGAGAAAGATTTGAGCTGTTTACAGATCATAAGTCGTTAAAGTATCTCTTCTCTCAGAAAGATCTGAATCTCCGTCAGCAGAGATGGTTAGAGTTCTTAGCTTCCTATGATTTTGACATCGCATACACACCGGGAAAGGGTAATGCGGTGGCTGATGCATTGAGTAGAAGACATGCCAGCTTAGGGGCTATGTTCCTTGAATGGAAGCAACTGGAGTTTATCGCGGGGTTTGATTTCAAACCAAAGTGCGAATTGGATCCAGAAATGTTAGCAAGTTTGACGATCAGACCCACTTTGATTGAACGGATCGGCTCTAGCCAGAGGGACGATCCTAACCTATTGGAAATCATCTCCAAGTTAGAGATGAGTATCGATGAGGAGATGAACAAATATGGGCTTGATCGAGATAGATGGCTTAGAAAGAATGGAAAGCTTGTTGTACCCAATGTCAATGGATTGAGGGATGAAGTGCTTAGAGAATGTCATCACTCAAAGCTAACTATACACCCCATTGGTAACAAGATGTATCGAGATATGAAGCAGACTTACTACTGGGAAGGGATGAAAAGAGACGTTGGGAAGTTTATATCCAAGTGCATGAATTGCCAGCTAGTTAAAGCCGAGCAAAAGAAGCCTAGTGGGTTGTTGCAACCATTAGAAATTCCCGAATGGAAATGGGAGCAAGTCTCGATGGATTTCATTGATGGTTTACCAAGAACTAGATCGGGACATGATAGCATTTGGGTAATTGTGGATCGGTTGACTAAGAGTGCAAGATTCATACCGGTCAAATCGACCAGAACGGCAGCTAAGTTAGCAGAATTATATATGAAGTGGGTAGTGAGATTTCATGGAGTACCCAAAAGCATTGTGAGCGACCGAGACCCGTTGTTCACTAGTGGGCTTTGGAAGAGCTTACAAGAGGCTCTAGGGTCAGAGTTACATCTCAGTACCGCATATCATCCTCAGACCGACGGTCAGACGGAGAGGGTGAACCGTATCTTGGAAGACCTCTTGAGAGCATGTATATTGGATTTTGGTGGATCATGGGATGACCATTTGCATCTAGTAGAGTTTGCATATAATAATAGCTACCAATCCAGTATCGGTATGGCTCCGTTTGAAGCTTTGTACGGAAGACCGTGCAACTCACCGTCATGTTGGATAGAGACTGGCGAGAAGTTTATGCTTGGACCAGATGTGGTGAGGGAAACTTCAGATAAGATTAAGACCATTCAACAACGAATGAAGGTTGCCCAAGATAGGAAGAAGAGTTATGCTGATAAGAGGAGAAGAGACTTAAAATTCTCCGTTGGCGACTTGGTGTTTGTCAAGATTTCTCCGTTGAAGAGCGTAATACGATTTGGCAGGAGAGGCAAGTTGGCACCAAGATTTGTTGGCCCATTCCCTGTTCTTGAACTAGTCGGGAATTTAGCATACAGAATTGACTTACCGGAGAAGATGGCGGGAGTTCACAACGTATTTCATGTTTCCCAACTAAGGAAGTTCGTTCACGACTCAGATATGACTATTTCACCTGATCAGTTAGAGGACTTCGAAGTAGAATCCGAGGCGGTTGGGAACCGCAAGCCGGCCCGTATTGTCGAGCACGACATGAAGCAACTTCGAAGGAAGGCGGTGAAGCTAGTCAAGGTACAGTGGAGCGAGGACGAGAATGATTGTACTTGGGAGACAGAGGAGAACATTAGGAAGTCACACCCAGAACTCTTTGCCTGGTAAGATTTTGACTTCGATTTAGTTTTCCGCATGCTAGGATAGGCTTGTTCGCTTGTTTTGCATGATTGATTGTTGTATGTGGTTGTTAGGCATGCGGGATCCTTTGTATGTTTTGGGTTAAGGAATTTCGGGGGCGAAATTTCTTAAGGGGGGGAAAGTGTAACGACCAGCATTCTACGCATCATAGGATCGTAGAATATTTATTTCTTTCACATACGAAGTCGTATGGTCATGTAACTTTGGGGGACGACTATTGGGGTCATTTCCCATGTTCATGATTTTTCCCGATTTTTAAATGACCATTTTACCCCCAGTTGGCACTGTTTTGGCCATAACTTTTGACTGGAAAGGAATTTTGACCTGAAACCACTTCCATTGGCTCCGGATGATGGTTTCTCTTTCCGTAGAGTGGTCACATTAGCCAAACGGACTCACCGTTTGGGAGATATGGCTGAAACAAGTTTCAGATGGTGAAAAACAGCTTAATTGGGCTTAACCGGGTGATTAACAGCTAGGCCCAAAGGGGAATTTCGGATTTAGGAGTATATAGGGGCTGATTAGGGTTATAAAACATTTCTTTAGACATTTTCCAGCCGCCACTTTCATTCCCCTTAACCTAGCCATGGCCTCCACTCTCTAAATCTCTCTAAAACACCCAAAATCACTTCCTAATCAAGGATTAAGGCTTAGAGGCATCAAATCAAGGAGGATTAGCACAAGGACCGAGGTAGAGCTGCTGTTATATATTGGAATTCAAGCAAATTTGAGGTTCACTTCAGATTTGGAAGTTTTATTGTGGCAAAGGTGAGTGATTTGCATAGTTTTTGCACTAATTACGGTAATTAAGGGGTAATTAGTGAAGACTAGCGAATTTATACACTAATAAATTCTGGAAAAATGTTTAGAAATTCTTAAATAATGTTTTATGCCTTTGGTTGAAATTTGGTTCGATTTGATTAAGTTTTGTTAACCCTATGATCGGTTTTACTTAAACATGCTTAAGGGAAAATAAGGAGTTTTGGCCACTTTTGATCCATTTTGATTCATTTGAATGGTTGTTTGCTGTTGCAGTTGCTATTACATGTTGCTATGACTCTATGGTGTGTTTTATGATTGATTAGAAGTGTTAGATTTGTCAAAAACGCCGTCGAATGGCGTAAACTGCTCGCTGGAAGAACTGCAGGAAATCATCCGAATCGGATCGGTGGGAGTGAGGGCGATCCGATCCGATGGCGCGACCCGATCCGCCGATGGCTGAAGACCCCGATCCGATGGTGCGACCCGATCCGATCCGTCGATGCTTGAAGACTCCGATCTGACCTGCTCTTGTGGGAGACTCCGATCCGACGGCGCGATACGATCCGATCCGATCAAGACTTCGCGAGGCGATCCGTGTTGCTTCACGAAGAGGAGCCCGAACCGATCCAGTGAGGTGACCACCATCCGAACCACTCGTGAGCAGAAGGTGCGACCCGAACCGGTGTGCTTGGGGGAGGTCGATCCGAACCGCTACCAGATGGACGCCACGAGCCGCGCCGCGTTGATGATGAGGAGCTAAAGGCCGAACCGAACCGATGGCAATGAGGGGACCCGAACCGAACCGATGGCAATGAGGGGACCCGAACCGATCCGGTGATGACTGAAACCCGAGACGCAAAGGAAGCCCAAATGAGAAGTTAGAGCTCAAGATTCAGTGGGAATCAACGAGTTCGCTTCATGGTTGGGTTTTGCTGCGGGACGCGTGCCAAGGGGTTGTCGACGTCTATAGCTTTGGACCACTATGGTAGGAGGTACGAAGGCGGATTCAGGGCCATTATGGCATCGGTAGAACCAAGGGCTACAACCAATGAAGTGAGTCATTGAAATGTTTGGTCATGACTCTATATGTTTAGCTTGGTCATAGCAGGGTTTCTACAAGACGGGATTCGTCGTTACCTCAATTTTGTCTAGTGTTCCAAAGTGGTAGATGTCGTATGCTTTACGCACTGAGTGAGAGATGTGAGGATGGTTGCTATGGATGGTTTGTTTGCTATCATTATGACATACACACCCCACCCCCGTATTCTTTACACTATTCATCATGGCACCTTGGAGTATTGTACGGTATGTGGTACTAACTCTTTGGTTGCAGGTCCAGGTTCAGGTATGGTTTAGTATACCTGTTATCATTCTGTTTAGATGCTTATCGCTCACACCAGGCTTTATGTCTGACCCAGAGTTTTATGTCTCTTCTTATTACTCTGGGTGCTCACACGAGCAGACTAGAGACAGGTTAGCTGGTGATGCACGGGTAGATGATCCGGAGACGAGCAGGAGGCTTCCACGTAATATATATAGTATTCTCCCTGTGCTGTTGAAGATCACTGCTTGGGCATTGGTGGTGCATCTTCTACTTTAGTTTTCTTTTGTTAGAGACAGTAAATTTGGAAAGTTGTAATAAGCTGTATTTGGATTTCCGCTGCTCTGATGTTGACATTGATTATTAGTTATCAGCTTATGCACTGTCTCGCCTGTTTTATGTCAAGTATGTTATTATTATATTTTATCCCATGCGTTGTGAGACATTCTACAGGTTCCTTGTTAGTCAATTCCCTTCTTTCTTTTCTTCTGACGACCGTTCTGTGCTAGCTGGGCATGTGTACAGCGCGCTTTCGGAGGAAATGCAGGCTGGTGTGGGGCGGGCCGTCACACCCACAAACTTAACCGTTAAGAAAACATGCCAGAATCGGTGGGAGGATTAAGTACATCTCGTATAGGTGGGTAATATTGGTATATATAGGCCCACAAACTTAACCAGCGGGAAACCCTAGTAACGGGGACCCATTTCAGCAGTAACCCACATAGATGTATCATGGTACCCTGAAACTAGGCAGGGTGGGGCACGATTACTGGGCTGATTGTAAGCGGTCAAAACAGCGGCAGGGGTACGTCAGTGTAGGTTCCAACGATTTATGGGCATGCACGTACTCCGGAGTGGGAAAAAGCAGGCATTGGGTACCAGTAGTTATGCACTGTGCATCTTGAATCGTGTCGGGTTGCTATCATAAGGATTGATACACCTTCTGGTGGGACCAGCACAGGGTATCTACATGCAAGAGAGGGCCGACTGACATAGACATAGGAGAAATGAATACAAGTGGGGAGTCGATCGATAGGGTAGTAAGGGTACATCTAACATGTTCATGACAATTAGGCAGATTGAGGTGGAATCCTCACGATAGGTGTACACCTGAAGGCTACCACAATTTACGGGGATAGGGGTCACGTTATCATTTTATACAGATTACTAGTTGGGACACTAGTTAGGTGATGCAGAGATATGTGTAGAAATCAGAATAACAAAGTAGTAGCGAAGCAGAGAAATAGTAGAAGCGCATTCAGTTTATCTTTCCTTATCATACCTTATGCTTATCCTATGTTATCATGTTATCCCTGTTCTCACGTTATTGTCTTATATTCAGTTTATTCAAATCATGATGCTTTTGCCTGTTTATATGCTGAAAGTCACTGGACTTACCAGACTTGTTTCGCCACTTTTCTTCCGTCCCCCCCTCCCCCAGTTCACAGGGAGGAAATGTTACCACTTATCTCAGTTTTCCTTCCAAGCTCGAAGATAGTCGATGTATTGCTTTGGACTCTCTTTTCCACTGCTATGGCTAGTTCACGCTTTATTGGGGAATATCGTTGTTATTTTTATGTATACTTGGAAATTTTTGAATCAAGACCGAAGTTCTATGTATTATTTTTAAGTATGATTGAGACAATTGTTATAAAAGCATGACTGAATTAAGTTGTTTATAAAATGACTTTATTTTCCGCTGCTTTATTTGTCTATCTTGTAATTTATCTGCGTCTTTTACCTAAAATGCTCTACGAAAGTTAAGGCATTCCCTTTGTGAGTGACCTTAACGGAGGTGGGGTGTTTCAAGCTGACAGTCTACCAAGAATGCATGACCATCTAGAAATGCTTGCTTTATCTTTGGTTCAAGCATACTGGATTACTGAGCTAGAAAAGTATTAAATCAAAATACATTTTATGCAATTAAAAAAGATCAGATTTCACAAGGCATTCTACCACGAGAAAAGTCTTGTAAATAACGTAGTTATATACACAATTATATGGTTTTTGTTTGAAGATAACAAGCAAGTATATTTTATTTTAAATGTGTTTGTTACTGTACTGTTATATCAAATCTCAGATAGAAATATAATATTTCTGTTTAAATAGAATACGACTATACACGAATTCAAATATTCAACAGTATTTTATTTAAATAGAATATTTTATTTCAATATTTAAACAGTACAAAAATATAAACTCCACTATTTGTACAGATCCCTGATATTCATTTCAGTACACAGTTCCTCACTACAACACTCTATCACACAATTATACAATTTTGTACATACATTCATTCACAACTCTTTTACATACAGACATTCATTTTTTCACTGACTCTATACTCAGCCTTCAGTCTTCTGTCTTCACTGCACTGTCACTCCAGTCATCCGTACCTGTCATGTTTCACACAGTATATGGAATAGAAATAATATTATAAATTCTAGCGAATATAAATTTTATTTTTAAAATTTTATTTGCCTCAGAATTTCGGTGTGTTTATCACCATTTTTCATGAATTGACCTGATATGTGAATGTAGCATACACACGATGTATGTATACACACATGTGTATGTATATACACATATTATAGTGCAGGTACAGGAAAATCTATTCTGGATGGCTGCATGTACATACGTGCATATATACACATGTGTGCGCTGCCTCGCCAATCCAGTGTGCAACTGAGGAGTAGCCACATGGACCATCTCAACTCAGTGCAACAAAGTCAACAATGCCAAGTGTCGAGCAAAGCAATAACCGTACTCATGCAAAGCCAAAACAGCAAAACTAGAAAAATGGCCGAGTAGCATAATAATGGTCATGCACAAGGATGGACATCACAACATAGCAGTTTACAAATAAGGTGCACTTGTGTACTTGGGTTCAAATAGAGAAATAAATGTGCAAGTGATTTTCAGAAATGGCTCAACAAAGATTAAGGTGTGTAGCAAAAATGGTCGAGCAACCATGAATGGAACTGACTGCATGGTGATGGAGCAAATGAATACAAGCAAGAAAATGGTTGAGCTAGCATGGTATATGTTCAGTGTACATTGGCAAAGTGGAGTAGTATGAGTAGTGCACAAGGCAAGTCTACATGCAAGCTCAAATGCACAGTATACATGCACATGTATACGTGAGTGAAACAGCTATGTGATCAACCCAAGTTAAAATGGAATGGACATATCTTGTGATAGCAGCAAGCATCAAAATGGTTCATCAAAACAGAAATGGTGCATGGGTCAACGAGGAAGAACACAAGTGCAAATGATTTGGTGCATACAGAATGGATATGATCAGCACAGCAGCTAAATGTAAGAGACAAGTAAATTGGAAATGTCATACAAAGCACAAGTCAAAATGATGGACAAATATTTCAGTCCAATGTACATAGTATGTATCATGGTACATGTTGCAAATACATGCAGCAAACAAGGGAGGAAGATCACATGAATCATCAACATGCACAACAGTTTTTGAAGCATAGCACAACAAGCACAAATACACAAATGTTTTACACTACAAAATAGATGTGCACAAATCATGCAAGCCAGAAGAACAACTCAGAAGTGGATCAGCTCAAATTAGGTACTGTATACATGGTGATTGAATCAAAACAGGTAAGTGATTATCTTTGATTTCCAGAGCATCACAAAATCAGCAAGGTGGAAATTTACAAATCAATCAAGACATTTTTGGCAATAGGTTTAAGTACAAGAAATTTCGAGCAAGAAGTAATTCCAGAAATAGTTTCAATCAAATAAATTTTTTTGCAAGTGTTAATTAGTAAAAAATCAGCATGTATCATGGCATGCACAGATATATTTCCAGAAATACATATTTGCCAAGAATTTAATTCCAGTATTGTTTTCAAGGGGCAAATTCCACTGATTGAGAAAACAGAAGAATTCAGAAATTACGGCAACAATTCAAAATTATTTTCATTCAAGACTGTTTTTTTTTTCTTTGAAAGGATTAATCTGCCATCGTGGGCCAAAGTTTTTCTATTCCCAGATTTCATAAAGAACATTTGGCCTTTTTTTATCATGGAATCTATCAAGAAATTTCATGCAAGGCTATTATTTCAAGGGGCCATAAACATTTCATAATTCACGAATGTATTTCATTTCAAACCCGAGAATTTTCAAAAGGGGAAACATCACAATTTCAGGCCAAGTCATATATATTGAAATCATAAATATTAGGGTTTGTTTTTACCCTATAAAAACACCATTTCATCACAAGCATTATTGATCGAAAAACCATTCCAATAATTCAAGTGAAAACATAGAAAAACAATTCGTATAACTCACTTTTTTTCGATCGAGCAAATCCCAAATTGAGTGACAAAGAGGAGCAATTATATTTATCATCAGAGAAGCATCTCAGCAAATTTCAGACATCTCGATTTGATTTTGGAGCAAAAGAAGGAAACCCTAGAATTAATCGTAGCCGCCATTTCTCATCTTTTCTAGAGAAAAGGATCGGGCAAATGGGATTGACAATGGACCAGAAAAATTGGGTCGACCAAGTTTTGTAAAAGGGGCTTAGTTTTGCTTTTAAATTAAAAGGGGGTTTCTTTGTTTTTATTTTATTTTATTGTTTTATTTAATTTCTTTTGTAATCGTCGATCAGTTCTGAAGTCTGTAAAATCTAGGGTGAACCAGTCAGGGTGTTGACTGACAGTTGCTGGAGTCTGTAAAATCTAGAGTTACGTGTTACGGGTTTGTAATATGGGAAAATCTGGTCGAGGGGATATTGGTCAGTCTAGGGTTTTGAGCGTAGGAATAAAATAGGAGCGAGAGGTTCGCGAGTGTACATGGTCTTATATGCGGGATCTGTCTTTTACCTAGTAGAAACCTTAGGAATGCAGCAGTAGGCAGGGTTTTGTCGAAGCTGGGTAAATTTTTGTGTGATTTATTTTCTACACTTTTATTTTTGCTGCATTCTGTGATTTGTTTATTATTTTAATATCCTATCGGATTGTTTAATTAAGCGAAAAACTGTGATAAACCTTATTCATCCTCCCCTCTAGGGTTAATCAAGATCCAACAAAACGTACAAAATTAGGATGATTTAATTTTCTACAAAAGAAGAATGCTGCTTGATCCTAACCGTCACACACTACTGAATTTCATTTCCATTGATTTCCATTCTACTCCATTAAGTGGTCATGCGGGTGTCAAAAAAGAAAAAGTGTTCATTGGAAACACATGAAAAAATTAGTGGAAAATTATATTAAACAATGTGATAATCTCGAAGAGCCAAATCAGAGAACATTGCATCACCAGAATTATTACAACCTCTTCCTATCCTTAATCAAGTCTGTTCAGATATATCAATGGATTTCATCACCTACTTGCCTAGAAGTAACAATGCAATAGTTATTTATCTGGTAATAGACAAATTTGCTAAATTTGCACACTTCCTTCCTCTGTAACACGTTATATAGCTAAGCAAGTGGTGAAAATTTTCTTTGATGATGTTTTCAAATTATATGGTATCCTATAGTCAACAATTAGTGATAGAGAATCCATCTTCTTAAGTAATTTTTGGAAAGAATTGTTTAAACTTCAAGGTTGGTCACTCAAATTTATTTTCAGTATACCAACCAAATTTTCTACAAATAAAATTTTATAAAATTGCCTCAGGTGTTTTGATTGTCATCCATCAAATGAGTCAAGCAAAATGTTTAACACCAACGAAGTTTATGTTTAACACAACCTGGAAGGAGTCTATTAAGCTAACAGCATATGAAGTTCTTTGTGGTAGGCAACCTCCAACTTTACAATTCCAAGTACGTTATGTAATGACGGTCAGAACAAAGCCCCCTACCTTGCATGCATATGAGTTGGCACACAACTCTCATATAAAAAAAGGAATCCCTAATGTTACGTGCATACCAGCTCATATTTGTGCATAATTCTTTTAATATATTCCGTGATGTGGGACTATTGTACTCAAACCATCATTCCTCCTTAACAACATGCGAGACAATCCTAACACCTAACACTACAAAAGTTGAATAGGTTGAACAACATTAGTTTTCAAGAGACATTATCATGCAGTCTCTAAAAGACATCCTGTTACTCACCGAAGACAAAATGAAGAAATTTGCAAACAGAAAGAGGAATGAAAGAAATTATTATATCAACGATTGGATCTACTTAAATTTACTACTTTGTAGACAAATTTCTACAAGCAAATCAAAGACTACTAAGTTGTCTATAAAATATTATGGGCCATTTAAAATTATAAAGAACATTGGTCAAGTTGCTTATAAACTAGAGCTACCACCCACTTCTCAAATTCATCCAGTATTTCACATCAGCGAATTGAAGAAGAAATTTGGCACTACTATAAATGCTCAACATGATTTACCCTCTTTCACCGAATGACTAGTTGATGAATCAAAAAAAAAAAAAAAAAAAAATCTTAGACAAAAAAATTATTCCTAAATAGAATAAGCCAGTTGTTCAAGCCCATATACAATGGAAAAATAAACAAATTACTAATGCAACTTGGGAAGATTATTGGGATAATATCAAAAAGTTCCCCACTTTAGACCGTGGGACAAGATCTCTCTTTAAAGGGGAGGGGAATTCTTACATTTAACCATTGCAACAAAACCCATGACAGCATAAAGCTAGACATTCAATTCATCAAATACCTAGGGAAACCGAACTAATCACCTCATCCCAATCAGGTGGGGCTAATGCAAATATATCTAGAGGATCAAGAGAGAAAGGAGTGCAAGTAATAACAAAAGCATGTGCAAAAATATGGGCTGAATCAACGATTTGAAGTTATGCACCTGTGCATGTGTGCAAATGCACATAATGTTGAAACAGTTTTTTATCTGGTTTGAGAAAAATTGTATGATGGTTATTAAAAATTAATCTCATGTACATGTAAGCTATAATGTCTAATCGACTAAGTCAAAGCATAAGTTGTATAAATATATGAGTGATTTGCAATGTGTAAAACAATGAATGAGATTTCTTTTCTTCCAGTTTATCTCTTCCCTTGTTCTCCCTTTTTTATGCTATGTCATTTTGATTCATTTGCATTAAGCATTTGAATGTATCACCTCCTTCTTCTCTTTTCTATCTGAATTCACTGCATTCTTTAATCTGCCTTCACCTTCTTCTCTTTCGACCATTTGTTCCTCTGCTAACGAACAAGTTCTATGGCCATGAATACGATATCCCAAACATGAAAAACAAAGAGGTTAATAGGGGCCAGGGCTCCAAATCTAAAAAGTGGTGTGATGACTGATGAATTCCAGACTTTTCCACATGTCGACATTAGACATTTGTCCATGTCATGTTCGTCGACTTGCACTACAAACTTGAAGTCTCGGATTCATTCTCTAACCCATGTCTGTATTATGGTTAGATCTACTTTATTGACTTTGAAAATAACATAAGATGATATGTAGAACTCATTTTAGAACCAGCACTGTAGGAGCAACAAACTGCTTTAATTTTCATCAAATCGGCAGCTAGGTACCGGTCAAAATCAAATTTTCTTAAGAAAAAAAATACTGCTCGTATCTCTTCCATGTTCTGCAAATTATCTTTCGTTTCATGTTCTCTCGTCAACTACCCATCACTCACCTGTTCTTCAAATATTTCCCTGATTTTCTCTCTTTTCCATTTTTCATGAAAACAAAGATTATCATCAATGCCACTCCAAAAACAGTTAAGGTGATCATTTTTTTTAATTTACTAAGGGGAGGATCGTTTAACATAGTCCCCTTAACAATTTGTAAAATATATACCAAAATACCCTTTTATTATTTTATCCTAATTACATTTTATAGTTCGTTAAACCCTAATATCTTTTCTTCTCGAAGTAAACAATTAATCATTGTTTTATGGAGGAACCAATTTCTAACGAAATTTCTAACTTTAAAAAAGAAGACAACATGATTTTACTCAAAAAGAGGATGGCATGTTGTATTTGTTGAAAAATCACTAAAAAAGTAACAATTTACTTGAAAAAATGGAGGTCCAATTTCGGCCATAAATGTTATATTCGTTGACAGCAAGCCGAAGTTAAACAACTAAAACGGCATGTACTTGCCAAATTTGGTGAACGTGTCATGACAATAACACAAATTCGGCGATAGACCATCGAATAAAATCGTTTTTCCGATGTACTATCACGGAATATGTAGGATTTTGATTTTTCTTCAATTAATCTTCTTCTCGCATATTATTTCCGAACTTCTTTACTGCGTTTCGGTATGCCCTTGTCGATTTTTACTAGTTTTGTGTATTCGAATGAAGGGTAAAATCAGGTTCTTTTATTTATTTTTCCATTGTGTTTGGCCCCCCTTAACAATTTAATTTATAATGGAGTGAAAATAAAATATGACCCCTCCAATCCGATTTTGGAGTGACATTAACAATACTCAAACCAAAAGCCCCCATCCCCAAAATAATTGATGCACCTCCACTAATCCTAAACCCACTGCTTCAATACCGGAAGTCGTGACTATCCTCCCTCCTTCTATTAAATTTGGTGATACAAAATCACAAATAGGTGAAAACAAGTATGCAAAATGGAAAGTAAATTTTTTAATATGAGTATGCATTGATTGCATTTGCATGAGATGACCAAAAAATTAATGCAGAGATTATTATCTTCCATCTTGCTAGGGAAAGAAATTGATTAATTACTTGTTATGTTTGCACAACTTGTTTCCCATGTTATTTCCCTCCATTGTTTATTACCATATCTTGGTAATTTGATTGATACTCACGTAGATTTCACTGGCTATATATTGAGGAGTAGACTTCATTATAAACCCATCTTTACATGGAGCCAGTGATCCCAATGGTGTCTCTTCTTTTTAAGCCTAATTTGGAGTTTGGATATGCAAACTCTTATTTTGTAATCTATTGTAATTCTCTCATGTGGAATAAAATCTCTCTCCTTTGAACTGGATGTACACTATCATGATGGTAGTGGAACCAGTATAAATATCGTGTGTTGTTTTATTTTCTTCATTATAGTTATTTACTATTTGTTTGATGTAATAAAATAATTGCTATCATATTAGATTGATGTTCAATTGACAAATCTAAACATTGTTTTATGTTCTTCCGCATTTGTGCAACCTTTTTGCACAACAGATTGGTATCAGAGCAAGGCGGTTTGTTTTAAATTGAGCACCAATTATTTCTACAAAGGTTGGTAAATTAAGTGGTGATAATGTTATTGCTGTTTTGGGAGAAAAGGAGACTTTGGTGGAGAAAAATATGTTGCGGGAGAAGAGAGTTCCAGGCTTGGAACTTTGATGTAGTTTGAGCTCTAGATTCTCACTAAGGTGGAGTTATATGTCAAAACGATGTTTGACTAATCGTAGAAAAGTGTCTCTTTATTGAAAACAACTTGGCAAAACTGCATAGAGGTGGTAGCGACCTAAGATGAACCATTGGAGGTATTAGCGACCTCTATAAGTTTTTAAGGATCTGTACAACTTCAAGTTCAGTTGAGAAATGCTCGCATTGTATGAGAGTTATGTGATAAAGAGTTTATTGTCTTGAAGGGACCATTGAATTTTGAAACTATATCTGATGTAGCTGATTTTGGTGACGGATTTGACATCGTTGGGGCTTATCGACTTGTGATGCCGTCTTGGAGAGTTCAGTTCACATAGCTGATTTTGCCGGAGTTGGTGCCATTGTGATACATTTTCGGTTATGTGATGTCGTCTTAAAGGAGTTGTGCTACATGCAGGTATATGGTAGGGGAAAGATTTATCTTGTATACAGAGATTTGGATTTTGGCTTTGTATTTGAATTGGTGATTAAGAGGATTATTTTTGATGAAGTTGAGATTACTTTGAAATTTGCCTTATTTTGATTTGGATATTTGCGATATTTTGTTGGCGGGTGGGGACATAGTCTGAGCTCGTTAATAAGGTGTGTTGGGGGTAGCTTTGTTGGAACCCATCAGGTAATATTCATTTTTGGTTTCTATCTCATTATGAGATTTTTGTTTAAGGTGGAGTTCATTTAAAGAGTTTTATGTTGAAAAGAGAACTTGGCTCGAGGCGGGGTGTAGGAGATATGTGATTTTGCATCAAGGTGGAGTGTTCAATTTGATGATACAAAATCACAAATAGGTGAAAATAAGCATGCAAAATGGAAAGTAAATATTTTAACATGGTATGCATTTATTGCATTTGCATGAGATGACCAAGAAATTAATGCAGGGATTATTTGCTTCCATCTTTGCTAGGGAAAGAAATTGACTGATTACTTATTATGTTTGCACCACTTGTTTCCTATGTTATTTACATCCATTATTTATTATCGTATTTGGTAATTTGATTGACGACTCATGTAGATTTCACTGGCTATATGTTGAGGGATGGGTTCATTGTAAAACAATCCTGGAATGGAGCCAGTGATCCCCAATGGTATCTCTTCGTATTAAGCCTAATTTGAGGTTTGGAAATGTAATTTCTTATTTTGTAATCTATTGTAGTTCTCTCATGTAGAATAAAATCTCTCTCCTTTGAACTGGACGTACACTATCTAAATGGTAGTGGAACTAGTATAAAAATTGTTCGTCACTTTGTTTTCTTCATTATAGCTATTTACTATTTGTTTGATGTAATAGAGAATAATTGCTATCAGATTAGATTGATGTTCAATTGACAAATCTAGATATTATTTTTTGTTCTTCCATATTTGTGCACCCTATGATCTACCTCCTCGGTACATAAAGAAAATTGTTTGAATCAAAATTGTATTTATAGCTTAGATTATTGTTCAGTAATACGTCTGGCTTTAGAATCAATCATCTTCAGCATGCTCGACGATGGAAAGGAATACGATTTGATCTAACAATCATGAGAAAATTATGTTTTAACGATTGTACGTAAAGGCAAATTCTATTTCTACTCATGGAAATGTTGAATACTCCAAAAGCACCACCCAGTGGCACTATCTACTGCAAGGATATTTTCGTTTTTTTAATAAAGTGGGGTGGGCAACTCCGCTGCGAGGGTATTTTCGTTTTTTTTATAAAGTGGACTAGTGGAGTGGGCAATTTAACCAAACGCTGAGTTTTTCAGTTTTTTAAAATTATGATGGGCGACTTGGTATTTCCATGAGTGGAAATAGAATTAGCATAAGGCAAATTCTAGTAAAAGATGAGATTCTCCCAACAAAAAGTTAAAAATTTAAGGATAAATTTTCCCCCGGTAAAACTATCGAGTAAAAATCCTACGCTAAAAGTTTATAGCAGTCATTCACCTCACTCAATTACACACATGCGAAAACCAAAAACCATAGGCAAAGCCACACGATCTAAATAGACTCACGCGATCGAAAATTAAGCCATGAAGGAGATAGAAGATAACAATATTGTTTACGAAGAAGAGGCGGTAAATGTTTCTTAGATCGATCTGGTTTTTAAAAAAAAAAAAAAACTTTGGCACGCAGGGAAGGCACTACGTGGTTGGCTTTACGACCACGCAAGGGCTAAGCGTGGTTTTCTATACCACCACGCAGTGCTAAAGTGTGACTGTCGACCAAATCGCGTGGAGGCTCTGCATAGGACTTAAAAAAAATTATGAAGTTTTCACTTATACAACCACAATCCTTAGCTTTATAGCTTTCGTTCTCCTCTGGTTATTTTGTTGATAACAACTCAGTTTTTGCATATAGAAGTATGAATACATATGGGTGTGTATATATATATATATATATATATATATTGTATGTGTATATGTATTTGCATATATTACGTTGTCTAGTACATATTACAAATCATAGAGGTTTATTTGTTAATATTACGCTAAACCATTTCAATACATTTTGCATTTATTTTCATTCAATTGGATATGCTATTTTTATGTAGATGAGAATTAACGTTAATTAAATTGGATGAACAATTCTTGATCTGTATGTAATAATGAGAATGCTTCATGTGCCAATCCTTTTTTCTTTAGATAACACTTAAACATTAATATTACAGATAAAAATATTTAGTTAGCAACGACAATAAATACTCAAACTCTGTCTATTTTACAGAATATTAGCCTCTATAATAGCTGAGGAATACACAGAGATTGAAGAATTAGATCCAGAAAAACTGATATATGGAGGTAAATATATTTATTGTTGAAAAATTCAACATATTTGGTTTTATTTAACTACTTGATTATTTAATCAAAGTCTTCATTTTTATGATTATTTCATACATATAGATTACATGGAAAACGATTAAAATCAGACAATTCATCAGTTTGTTATGTACTCGGTGAAGAATATACCTTTGTGTGTTAGATGAACTAAGGGTGCCAATCAGACAAGAAGAGACACATAATTCCAAAAGTATATTAATTTTCGATTGAATGCATCCAAAGATGATCTGTGTTACTGTAACAAAATTTCCTTTGTTTATTTCGTGCAAACAAATTTAGATCAATCTTTTGTTAACTTAAGTTCACTCTGTGAAATCAACAAAGCAGTTGCGGTTTATGATCTTTTGCACATAGTATATTTCAAATGAAGAATATAAATTAATAGTTTTTAGAAAGTAACTTTTCATGTTAACATCGATAAAAATATTTTTTCTAACATGACATTGCATGTTGGATTTAATAAGCATTTCCATATTTTCTATTGCATGAAGTCAAAAGGTTTTTATTTTGTAGTGGAGTTTTGGTTATGAGCATGAAAAAAGATTAAGCTTCCTAGCTATATATTTTAACACTTATAAAGTTTAGTGTTCAATATATGTTGCAACTTCAAGTTTATTTCTAAACAGTGTAATTCTAGATGCAACCATCAATATAATTCCCACGTTCATGTATGTTGTAGCTTCACAAAATTATTTGATGGGCATTGTTTAGGGGAGAAGAAAAAGATATAACTGCTACCCAACATTCAAAGCAAGTAGGCAATTTAATTACAATTCTAGGCCATCTGTGGTTCAACTAGGATCAAAATACGTATTGTGATATTTTTTGGGTATCTAACTTTGTATGTTATATTTTTTAGTTAAATGTTTAAAGGAAGAAAGTCTGTACTTTTAAATGACAACAAATGTACTCACTATCCCGTAACATTTAATTATTGAGGTAATAACCTCAGTGAAATTGTTATGTAATTGTATGAATTATATAACTGTATGCCATTTTTATTTCGAGATTTTTCAATCTAGAATTGATATTTATATTTGATTGCTTGTGTCTTAACAAAATGCAGGATCCCAAATGCATGCGTTAATAATAAACGTTAACAATTTCAATTTATCCCATATCACAACTAGAGATTCATGACATCCACTTTGCAACACCAGATAATTGTAAGTGCATTAATTTTTTATGATGTCTTCTTTCTTATATTCTTAACAGCCATATCCAATAAACATAGTTAAATGACTTTTAAGGTTCATAATCTTTGTATAATTTATTAAGTATCGAAATTTTGTTAAAAAACCATGTTATATCTTATCTCCTTAGGAATTTGAACTATAGAAGTCTTGGACTAGAGTTTATGGGCTTTTAATTTAATTAAAGGGATCATAAATCTAGTTTTTATAGTTGGCTTTTCACAAATCAGGTTCGAGTAGAGCATTTGACAAAGAAAAGGTAATTTAACACGTACCATAAGATGGAAATTTGACATGGAGACTCTTCACTTTGGTCATCTAATAGTCAAACTGAGTTTCAGTGGTCAAGCTTGAATAAATTATTACAAAATTTATATGTCTAATTGATTTAGTTTTATATAAGTTTGGTTATTATGGAAATTTACATTAGTTTTATTACAAAAAGAATGATTTAACTTATGATTTTTATCCAAATTTTTATTAATAGACTTTAATTTGGTTTTGATAATTTAGCAACTTTTGCAGTCATTTGGTAAGATTTTTGATATTTGTAACAAAGGATCAAAGTGAATTTTCTTTGTATCAAGGATTTATGCATGTAAATAGACAATGAAATTCTATATTATCATCATAGCGCAATTGTTTCACTTAAATGACAACTACGTCATAGATTGCATACTGCAACACTAGATAAGTGATGCAGGAAGTGCCAAAAAATGTTGCTATAGGCCAAAAATTATCGGTGGCAGCACTTTCTTGGTGTTGCGTTTTTCCACGTTGCCTTAGAGTCAAAGGCAACATCTTTGCGAACCTAAGGCAACATCGGTGCAGGTGTTGTCACACGTACTAAATTTACAAAAAGGTGGAGGCCACTAATATCTACATCCCGAATTCAAGAAATCCCTATTAAAATATGTAGCCCGGATTTACGGAATCCTATTGTGGGGCCCACATACATTAATCTATGACAACACTTTTACCATCCAATGGCAACAATATATCTAGCTATGGCAATATTTAACATCACATACTGCAACATTATATCATAGATATGACAACATTACATAACATACTACAACATAACAACAATTAACATCACACTAAAATTAACAAAGAACCTTTTATTTCAAATTAACCAGCAACAAAAGTACTACTTAGTCAACTATAAAATAACAAAACATAACCATCAAATTCAATTTTACAGACATTTCAGTTACAAACAAAGCCAATACTAAATTCATGTTTAAATCAAACTAAAATAGTTTCAAAATATAGCTCGAGTCTCCAGTGTGTTCAGTGCCTCTACTGCCTCGAGTGCCTTCAGTAACAATTTATTGAACAACCTCATCAATGCCTCCTTCACTTGCATGCCTCACTTACATTTCAGTACAAACTGAGTTTCATTTTCATTTCAGCACAAACTGAGTTTTATTTGCATAACTGAGTTGCATTTCATTTGCATTTCAGTTGCATAACTGAGTTTCATTTGCATTTCAGTTGTATTTCAGCACAAAGGCATTCAAATTGCATTTCAGTTGCATACCTCAATTTATGGCCTGCATGCCTCAGTTGCAAATTGATGCAATGAATCAATTTGTTCAATGCACGAACAATACCGAGTAAACAATTAGACAGTTACAACGTGGACAAAATTATCACTAATCAGCACTTTAAGTTTAATGGGCAATGTGACAAAAATTATCACTAATCCCCAATGTTACAAAAATTATAACTAATCTACAATGTGATAAAACTTAAAATTATACTTGAAAAACTATCCAAGCATTGCCATCGCAACACACAAAAGAACTCCAAACATGATTCAGGACATAGCTAACGCTGTTGCAAAGAATTTTTCTCCTTTCTCGTGTTTTCCACATTTAATGCGCATTAGGGCCAAATCTTCCTTCATATCTGCCACAAATTCATTGGCTTTTGCCCTCTTTTGCTTTTGTTCAGTAGCTTTTCTTCAATTGTCTTCCTTTCCACGAGCAATTGTGACATAGTCTTTTCTTTTTCCATCAATTTAACAGTAGTATCATCCAATTCCGCGTTGCTATTGATTTCATGCACTTTATCATGCCACATAAAATACCCGCAATCGCCATTCTGCACATATCTTAAATTCTCGACTAAAACATCACTGAAAGATATGATAATCGACAAAGCAACCAAAAAAACCTAATTTATACTTACCGGCCACATGAAGCAATCAAAAAACTTCTTCCTCCCATTCGAACCTGGCTACACAATCCTCATCTTCGCTGGGATTTTATGGTGGAAGTTCTTTCTTGCCGTCGCTGTTGATGAATTTGAAGTAAAAATTGATTACGCGGTCATTGAACTCGAATTGAAGGAAGAATTGAAGTGATATCATAAATTGAAAATCATTTCCGTAATATC
Organism: Allium sativum; assembly: GCA_030737875.1. Taxonomy (NCBI): domain Eukaryota; kingdom Viridiplantae; phylum Streptophyta; class Magnoliopsida; order Asparagales; family Amaryllidaceae; genus Allium; species Allium sativum. The sequence continues at coordinate 191,704,909 of CM060910.1, read as the reverse complement.
ACAAACTGCAAATGATTACGTATATATTCCATATCATAAATTTCATGCAGTAGACTTTCAAGCATGTATTTCATGCATTCAGTACTTGTGTGCGTATATTTATTAGACAGACTTATACACACACCAAAACAAAGCTCACATAAAATTTTAGAAGCATGCATCATGAAGAAACAATCATCCATTAGCAGTTTATTGATCCATGTGTGCAGATATATCATTGTATGGCCTTTGGAGCATATCCAAGCATTGCCTAAAAATTGCTTGGTTAACTGGCATACAATGATGTCAATGTTCATGCACACATTAATGTACAACAGGTTTCTTAATAAATTTCTGATTGGGAGCTAGGTGAAAAATCATGCATATAACAAACATGAAAATACTTAAGAAATGAATAGTATCATGTATATGTAAGCATCCTTATGAAACCATTTTCATAAACCACTGTATATCTTATTAAAAAAGCTGGCAGTATCATGTCTCAATCATCACCGGCAATAACAACCTGGGAAACCTGAGTAGTTGTTTAGAACATGCAACTCATATAAGGTCGATGGTCTAATTGTTCACAACCACACTTCACTAGGAAAGTTCTGTGTTATTTAATTGATTAACAACTCAATAACTGCTCAAAGAACATTTCAGCGAGTCAACATACAAAAGAACCACAAATAACATAAACTAATTGTATACAACTTCAAACTGGAAAATGTGTGGATTCATTGACAAATAATAGACAAGAGTTGTTAGTCACCTAACACTAATAATACTCATGGTGATAATAATTCTAGTTTCTCGAAAGGGTAATAGCGGTGATCATAAAAGCAACAGAAATGTACATGAGAAACATAGGATAAAAAGCTAGCACCTTTCTTCTAGGATTGACTGTCATTTGATGATGGAGAAAGGGAGAAATGGGTGCGTTTGGAGTTGGAGTCGAGGACTAGCTGGAATAAGTGGAGGACGCAGAGAGGGTTGGAGTGGAAGAAGTAGGTGAATGAAAATTAGGGATTGGAATCGGAAATTTGGGGGTGATAACGAACAGTTCTTAGAAGTTGAGAAAGAGGAATGGAATGAGTAATGTAAGTTAATTTCCTATTAGTGGTGGAGGATTATAACAGATTAGTAAGGTGTCAACTATAGATGTTGTTTTTAAAAAGTAAATCGACGGATAGATATGCATCTTTTTATAGATGTAGATCGATGATGTGGCAAATTAAACTTTTAAGTTTATAACAATAGCTACTGCAACACAATTTGATATCTATGCTAACATATTAAAGAGCGCGTTGCAATAGACAAAAATCAGCATGGCTGTGGCTGCATTTTAGCTGGCAACACTTTGGATTTTCATTCCAGTAGGTCATTCATGGCGTAGTGACATGCCCCATCTTTAATTGTAATACTGACAACTAGTATTTTTTATTTTGCAATAAGACATAGGATATCAATTTGTTGAATCTCATAACAACTCATTTTTAGCATCTCAGGCAAGTCTACCCAACCTTTTGGGTTCATGGTTGAAAACAATTTTGCTTGATCAGAGAGAAATAAATGAGAAAGCAAGATAAATTTACATAAATTTCATTATTTACTTTGTTTTTTACAGACTACAGGCTGCTAATGCAGACATATTTGATTTATAGTAATTGTGCATGATTTTTGTCTACAAGCTACATGGTGAAGATTTCTTCTTTATTAATGTTCATCCATTTCTTAATGTAGTTTTTTATTTTTTATTTGTGTACATATGCTTACAAATGAAGTATTGTTATATAAATCTACAAGATACAGGGTGAGGAATTCTTCATTATTAATGGCTTTCGTGAATTGTTTAAGCTTACTTTGTAAAATTCACAAATACAAGTACAATGTTCAAATGAAGTATTGTTATATAAGTTTACTTTAATAATTTCTGAAAGAGCAATTTACATCTAACAAAAGGGGAATAAAACCAACCTTTAAAATTTTGAGCATTGTTTGTAAAATAATTTCTAATAGAGCAATTTTCATTTGAGAGGAGAATGAAATCAATGGTTTCTATGAATAATTGATGCAGTCATCCATTATTTCGTCAATTTTGTGGCTATATGCATGCATGTTTTTGGAAATGAAAGAGCAAGAGAAAGAGGAATTTGGGAAGAAGAGAGGATAGCAAACAAAAATCCCACATCATCAAAATATGAATACCCACCCCTCTTATATATTAGAAGCCAATAGACTTATATAAAATAAAATGAAGGGGGCATGTAGAGGAATGTGGACTAGGCCTTGACACAATAATATATTAAAGTGTCAAAAATTAGGCCTAGAGGCTCTTAGGATCTCTTGATTGAATGTGTCGACGGTTGCTTGGGCCAGTGCACTAGAACGAGAAATTTTTCTCAGAATTTGATCGATCATGTCCGCTCGGCTGAATGGGCTAATATACATGATCCAAAATGAGATAGAACCTACTTTTAATCCTCTTGTATTACTGCTTCTTCTTTAATGTAATCCACTGATCTACTTTCCATAATCTATTTCAGCTCGTCGGAGCTCTGTTTGCAGCCACTGCACTACGGTGCTGATCCGTTTTATCCTGGGAAACGAATTGCTATTATGTCAATCAGTGCATATGACGGTAATATTGTTTCAAGGAAACATAATCCTTTCTGGACTCGGACATTACTGAAATATTATTCTTTTGTCTGTTGATGACGGTTCTGTACTGCTCCAATCTAGTGCACAATCAATCACGCTTTCAGTCGTTACTGTAAACACAGTTTGACGTGACAATTATGGCATAATTGAGTAACACTAATTGTTGTTTCTGTCTATTTGTAACACAATCGTGTATTGAGATCTAACAATCTTGAAACAATATTGATCGTTGTAGATCACAACAAAGATGTCACAAAATAACAATAGTGATTCTACACCGATTCACACGGTGACAAACGCTCAGCCAGTGCCTGTGCTTCCAATAATGGCTCAACGGAATTAAAAGCATTTGCAATAGAAAAATTTATTTTATTCAGCAATGTTGAGCCATGCCAAGCATCTAACTGAAGATGCTCCTGTGGTAGCCGAACTCGAACCTGATGCTACCAAAGTAGAGGCTCTTACTATCTGGAAAAACTCAGATTTCATGTGTAAAAACTATATTCTGAATGGTCTGGATGACAACCTCTACAATGTCTATAACATCCCGTATTTTACGTATTGGAGGATCGTAAAATATTATCTGTTTATCCGTGAGGTTGGATCATTCTCATACTTTGGTATGTCGTTTATGGGGATGTGAGACATATCCAAAAATTTACCAATTTTATTTTTAACCATTTTCCCCCTGTTAGTCTTGTACAAGGCATAACTTTTTACAGGGATCGAATCAGGTGCTAAGGTCGGTCTCATTGGAAAGGAAATGGTGTTGCCAATTCCGTAGAATGGTCACATTAAATATTTGGTTCAGCGGTTTGGGAGAAATTGTTGTTTTAGTGTTTCACGGTTTGTTATTCAAGTTTTTATGGCCATAATGGGCTGATTTGGAGAGGCCCATTAGTGGGATGGGGGGAGGCTATAAATAGGGGGCTAGAGGCATGGTAGATAGTTTGCTTTCTTCATTCTCTCATTTGGTTGAGCTCGTGATCCTCCTTGCTCAATCAAATACACCATTCCTCCATTAAAATTCTAGACCTACATAATAGAATCAAAGATCTACATTGTTTGAAGCTAGATATACACTAATTGAAGAGATATTTCATCAAATCAAAGAGTTTGAAGAGTATTCTTCGCTCTTTGGATTAAGTAATAGGTGATTTTGTGTTGTTTTGGAGAATTGGTGCGTGATATGCAACTCTCACACGGATTCAATCAATTATATGAGTTATTTGATCATAACTTCATTGTTTTCAAGTTGCATTCACCTTGATCTATCTCATGGTCAGTATATTTTCGTATGAAACACAATGGGGTCTGATTTAGCAACTTAATCCGGTAATTTTATGTTAATTCATATGTTTATGCAAATTAGATCCATTGTTTTACTTTATGCATTGAATTATCATGATTTCGATGAATTTTATATGATTATCGATGATATGTATCACTTTGGTGTTGTCGAGAATTTCATAACATGTTTGAGGTTGAATTGGATAGATTGGATGGGTTTATTTCATCAGTATTGTTGTATGGCCAAGTTTGGAGCTGTTTTGTTCAGATCTAGGAGTCAGGTCATTTTTATTAGGTCGGGTTGTTTTTCTTGCTCCCTAAGAAATGGATTTGGATTGCCCTAAAAGGCTCAGGTCGTGATGGGGCTCCAGGTCGTTGCATGATGGTGTACCTTCGGGTCATTCTGGTGGAAGTTAGATCGTTGAGGGGCTTAGGTTGTTTGGTCGCATAAATGACTTAGCCAAGCCATGTAGTGCACAAGAGAGGTAGGTCGGTCCAGACGTGCGAACCAGGTCGTTGGGGGTACCTGGACTGCGAGTATTTGGGATCCAGGTCGTTGGGTTCGGTGTGGAAGCACCGGGTTGTCGAACGACCTATGGGGTTAGGTTATTAGTGGGGTTCAGTCTATAGAAGGACAGGTCGGTCGAGATGAAAGAAGTTCATGTCATGGAGAAAGGGTCGTGAACGACCTAAAGGGGTAACGACCTGAGTATGTTGAACCTTATATTGATGTTGTTTGGTTCGGTGATGTTGTGACTTCAACGTACATCCAGGTGGGAATGTTTGAAGTGATGTGATGTATTCATTGATCGTCGTAATGCCACGAATGTGAAGACAACTCAAGGGTGTTGTGTTGTGGATAATGGTTGCTCAAGAGGACTTGAGTTTGTGAATGGTCATTTGGGTTGATGGCTAGAGATGTGAAGGCTGAAAGATTATCATTGTCGTAAGTTCTGGGGACTCAAAGAAGGGGTACTTTGGGCAATCGTGAAGGGCCTCGTACCTTGGGCAGTCGTGAAGGGCCTAGTTGTCGAGATTGGAAAGACAGACATACGAGTCATGAAGGTGTATGGAGTTTTTACTAGAACTGGGGATTACCATTAGCTCTTGACATATGGCAGGTGGTCATCATATGATTAACAAGGGTTTCGAAGAAGGAAGGGCAGTGGTAGCCAGGTCTTGGATGTTTGGTTGTTTGCTTATACCACCTCACGTAGATTGTCTGAGGTCGAAGGAGATATTTCTTGAGTGCCTGTCTGATATTGGTTTAGGCCTCCGGGGCTCGTACTTGAGAGATGTTGAACTCGATTAGGATGGTTTTTACGTGATATATAATTATTTGTTATGATTGCTATTGAATAATAGTTGTTTTTCCATCATTTGGTTACTTCAGGCTGCCATGGTTGAACTGTCGTTTTCTTGATTGCTAGATTTTAAAGGCTATCACTGTTAGATGTGGGGAAGGCAGGTTTGGGTTCTTCTTTGGTGTATGGTAGATTGGTTGTTACATCTACCTGTTCTCATATACTTTATTTATGATGTTAGATAATTGTTTTATTGCTCGCTAAGACTGTTGTCTGACTCAAGGTTTTATGTTTCCCTCTTATTACCTTGGTCTGTTCATCCTGATGTGGATGGGTAGACTGAGTAGTAGGTGGCAAGTGATACCTTAGTGAGGACGATGGTGTTGATTGATGGCGAGCTGGAGGCTTAAATACCAGTTTTGTTACTATCTAGTATTTTTGTTTCCGTTGTTTATTGTTGCTCTGTGAGTGATTGTAGTGAGGCTTCATGTACAGACTTTGATGTATGGATGATCTTTCGGAATGTTCTGAAAGTCTAAAGGTTTGTTATATGATGCTCCACTATATTTTCTCGTTGTATATGTTCTATTATATTTTATTAATGCGCTGTGAGTTATAAGACAGGCTCCGCATGTGTTTTTTTACTACTCTAATGATTGTTCGTAACAGCCTGACATGCCTTTTAGCGCCTTACTTCCCATGTTTAGTGCAGGGGTTATGGGTGGTCGTCACATTTGGTATCAGAGCTCTGGTTATCGATTTTTAACCTAAGTTCGAAGACGTAACAAAGTATGAGAGACATACTTTTAGATTTCTGTTGGATGCTTACTATGTATATTAGTGTATAGTAATAGTGTTTGAGCTCCATTAGCAGTTTTCTTGTAAGTAACTAATCATTATATATTACAGATTTATAATGCATCGACGAACTTCAAGACATACTGCTAGCGAGGGGAAATGGTATTACACCAGATTACCCAGCCATGATTGAGGCATTCATGAGAAGGGTGCCTGTTCCAGTGGCAGCCACGGTAGATGTAGGTGTGCAGGTACCTAGGGTTGTGGATTTTGCAAAGCTGTGTAAAGAATTCACATCTCTAGGAGGAAAGCAGTTTAAAGGGACTGAGCCAACTAAAGAGGTGCAGATGTGGTTAAATACTTGTATTCGAATTTTTGGAGACTTGGGTATAGAATACGCAACTAAGCGAAATCTTGCGTCAAGGCAGCTGCATGGCAGAGCCATGAAATGGTGGAATTCTATTACGCTTGAGATTCCAAAAGAAGAGATAACATAGGAGCAATTCCAAGTCAAATTCGAGACAAAGTTTGTCTCTACTGCTCAGAAGTCCGTTCTGTTCACGAAGTTCGTGGAGTTGAAACAGAATGGTACACCAGTACTGGATTATGTTCCTGATTTTGAGGCATTGTCCAGATATGCTTGTACATATATTGACACACCCTATCAAAAGAACGAGAAGTTTGTCATGGGTATGGACGAATATTTTGGGAATCAACTTGTGGATCATCTAGATAACACTTATGAGATGATTGTTGAGAAGGCTTTGAGGCACGAAAGTCTTTTTCCTAAGAAAGAGCATGTTGTTGCAGCTAAGGAAGAGCAGAAGCCACAACAGGGTGGTAACAACAAGAAGAGAAAGCAGCAATAGCAGAAAGGAAAGAATGACACTTATGAGAAGATGGTTGAGAAATCTTTGAGGCATGGAAGTTTGTTTCCAAAGAAAGAGCCTATTGTTGCAGCTAAGGAAGAGCAGAAGCCACAACAGGGTGGTAACAACAAAAAGAGAAAGAAGCAACAACAGAAAGGAAAGAATGGCCAAAAAAGCCTAAGAGTGAGGTGGTTTGCTTTAACTGCCAACAGAAAGGTCATTTTGCTAATGAGTGCAAGAATCTGTAGGTTGAAAGGAAGTCTCACAACTGCGAAAAGTCTGGTCATCTCAAGAAGGACTGTCCCGAATGGACTAAGGGAAAGAAGATAGTGAAGGCTTATGCTTTGGAAGCAGTGTCATCGTCTTCAAGATCTCCTACTGCAGAGAAGAAGGGAAAGGGTGTCGTTATTCAAGGTACTCTTTCAGTTAGAGGTGTTTCAGTTCGTGTGTTGTTTGATACTGGAGCATCGCATTCTTTCATTTGTAATGAACTTGTTTATCGCTTGGGTTTGGAACCCGAGATACTGATAGGCCTTTGGTTATGACTAATCCAGTTGGGGGTTCGTCTAGCCTTTGTATGCTTTGTCATTATCTTGTGTGTCAAGTCATTGTTGCTCCTTTGTATGTGATTGCTTTGTTTTGAACTTCGTTGGGTTGGGAATTATCTTGGGTATGGACTGGCTCAAGGGATATGCGGCAAGATTGAATTGCGAGAAGCTAGAGGTGAGAGTCGGGGATATGGAAGGGAGAAAGATTTTGATTACATGTAATCCCGAAGACAGGTTTTTCATGAGCTATTTACATTCACTTGTGATTCCATGGGATGACTTGTCATCGGTGCTGATCGCAAGTGAGTTTGAGGATGTCTTTAACGAGGTCAAAGGGTTGCCGCCGCATCGTGAGTTTGAGTTCAAGATCGATTTGGTTGAGGGTGCTAGACCTATCGTCATGCCTCTCAGCCGAATGGCGCTTAACGAGAGTTTGAGGTGCAAGTTCATGAAATTTTGGTAAAAGGATTCATTCGGAGAAGTGTTTCCGAATGGAGTGTGCCAGTCATGTTTGCAACCAAGACAGATGGCTCGTTGAGATTGTGTGTGGATTATTGTGAGCCGAACAAGGTGACTTAAAAGAACAAGTATCTGTTCCCAAGGATTGATGACTTGTTCGATCAACTTCATGAGGCCAAAATGTTTTTCTCTGATGGATTTGGCAACGGGATTCCACTAGTTGAGCGTGGCATAGAATAGCAAGCCGAAGGCGGCTTTTAGGACACCATCTGGTTTTTTCGAACGGTTGGTGATGCCATTTGGGTTTACTAATGCGCCAGCGTATTTTGTGGATCTTGTTAATAGAGTTTTTAGAGATCGGTTGAAAAAATTCATGCTTGTGTTCGTGGATGATATTCTAGTTTACTTCCGAAATGAGGAAGAGCACAAGATGCACTTGAGAGCTGTTTTGAAAATCTTGCGAAAGCATCAACTGAGAGTTAAGTTTTTGAAGTGTCACTTCTGGAAGAGTGAAGTGAGGTTCTTAAGCCATGTTGTTTCCAGTAATGGAATAACGGTTGACCCCACTAAGGTGGCAACAATCCAAGACTGGGATAGACCTAAGAATGCGACTGATGTTTGAAGTTTCCTTGGGTTGGCAAGGCATTACTGACGGTTTATCAAGGATTTCTCCAAGATAACTGCACCATTAACCTGATTGACGAAGAAGTATCAAGTATTCGCATGGGATGCGAAGTGTGAGCAAGCTTTCAGAATCCTGAAGAAGAAACTGACGAGTGCTCCTGTGTTGACCATTCCACGTAGGAATGAAGAGATGGTGGAATACATCGATGCATGTGGTACTGGACTTGGAGCAGTGCTAATGTAGAAGGATAAGGTTGCGGCCTACGCGAGTCGACAACAGATGCCGCACGAGAGGAATTATCCAACTCATGATTTGGAGTTGGCAGCGATTGTGTTTGCTCTGAAGATGTAGAGGCATTACCTGTTGGGAGTTTGATTTGAGTTATTTACGGATCACAAGTCGCTAAAATATCTTTTCTCCCAAAAGCATTTGAATCTTCGGCAGCAGCGGTGGTTGGAGTTTTTGGCATCGTGTGATTTTGGTATATCCTGTACTCCTGCTAAAGGTAACATAGTTGCAGATGCATTAAGTCGAAGATACGCAAGTTTGGGAGTAGTGTTTTCGAAATGGAAATGCCTTGAGTTCTTGGCAGGATTTGATTTCAGGCCACAGTGTGAATTGGAACCTGAAATGTTGGCAAGCTTATCGATAAGACCTACTCTCATCGAAAGGATTGGCAAGTGCCAAAAGCGTGATGTAAAGCTTGTTGAGTTTATCCGAAAATCAGAACCAGAGGATAAAGAGTTCGAGGTTGATCGAGAAGGTTGGTTTCGAAAGCAAGGACAGTTGGTTGTTCCTGATATTGGCGGATTGAGGGATGAGGTTCTGAAAGAATGTCATCACTCAAAGTTGGCAATTCATTCTGGTGGTAATAAGATGTATCGGGGCATGAAGAGATCTTACTAATGGGAAGGGATGAAGTGAGATATTGGGAAATTCGGTTCCAAGTGTTTGAACTGTCAATTGGTGAAAGCTGAAGAGAAGAAGCCGAGTGGTTTGCTTCAGCCATTGGAAGTTCCGACGTGAAAGTGGGAGCATATGTCGATGGATTTATCAATGGACTACTGAGAACCAGGGCATGACACGAAGGAATTTGGGTCATCGTGGATCATTTGACCGAAAATGCAAGGTTATCCCAATCAAACCGACTAGGACAGCATCGAAGTTGACTGAGCTTAATATAAAATGAATAGTCTGATTCCATGGTATCCCAAAGAGCATCGTAAGTGATCGAGATCCATTGTTTATGAGGTTGAAAGATGGGGGCTGAGTTGTGTTTGAGTATTTCCCCCAAACCAATGGTCAAACTGAGAGGGTTAACCGGGTTTTGGAAGATCTCCTAAGGGCTTGTGTATTAGACTCAGAGGATCATCGAAGGACCATCTACATTTTGTTGAGTTTCTGTACAACAATAGCTACCATTCGAGCAATGGGATGACAACATACGAGGCGTTGTATGGTAGACCTTGTAATTCTCCATCATGTTGGTTATAAACTGGAGATAAGTTGATACTTGGGCCTGAGATGATTAGAGAAACATCGAATTGTATCAACATCGTTCGACAACGAATGAAGGCAGCTCAAGATCATCAGAAGAGTTACACCGATAAGCGTCAGAGAGATTTGGAATTCGATGTTCGCGATATGGTTTTTGTGAAGATTTCACCATTGAAGCATGTTGTTTGATTCATATGTAAAGGGAAGTTATCTCCTAGATTCGTTGGACCGTTTTCGATAATCGAGCGGATTAGAAATCTCGCATATACATTGGAATTACCTGAGAAGATGCCGAATGTGCATAATGTTTTCCATGTCTTTTCTTCGGAAATGTGTGCATGGTTCGAATGTGATGGTATCTTCGGAGCAGTACAAAGACATAGAAGTCGAGACTATAGTTACAAAACCTCGTAAGCCGCTTCGCGTTGTGGATAATGACACGAAACAGTTTAGGAGGAAGACTGTTAAGATAGTCAAGATACAATGGAGTGAGGATGACGACGACTGTACATGGGAGACGAAAGAGATTACAAGTGTTGTGTCATTATTACCTCGTTGTAACTTTTACTATTGTTGTTGTTGTTGTTGTTAGAATTCCGCGTGCTAGGATAAGACTATGGATGCATGGTTGATGGCTTCTAGTTTGGATGATAGAAGTGTATGCTCATGGATAATAGGCATGAAGAATTGTTTTGGTTGCTTATGTTTGTGGGGATTTCAACGGCGAAATTCCTAAAGGGGGGAAGAATGTAACAGCCTGCATTTTACGTATCGAAGGATTGTAAAATGTTTCCATTTAATTCCCTGAGGGTTAGATTATTCTCATATTTTGGTATGTTGTTTATGAGGATGTGAGACATATCTATAATTTTTACCAATTTTATTTATGACCATTTCCCCCGTCAGTCTTGTACAGGGAAAACTTTCTACTGGTACCGAATCAGGTGCTAAGGTCAGTCTCATTGGAAAGGAAATGGTGTTGCCAATTCCGTAAAGTGGCAACGTTAAAGATTTGGCTTAGCGGTTTGGGAGTAATCGCTATTTTAGTGTTTCACCGTTTGTTGTTCAAGTTTTTAGAGCCATAATGGGCCAATTTGGAGAGACCCATTAGTGAGCTAGTAGAAGGCTATAAATAGGGGGTTAGAGGCATGCAAAATAGTTTACTTTCATCATTTTCTCATTTGGTTGAGCTCGTGATCATCCTTGCTCAATCAAATACACCTTTCCATCATTAAAATTCTAGATCAACATAAGAGAATCAAAGACCTACATCGTTTGAAGCTGGATCTGCACCAATTAAAGAGTTTGAAGAGTGTTCTTCGATGTTCAAATTGAGTTATCGTGATTTTGTGTTGTTTTAGAGAGTTGGTGAGTGATATGCATCTCTCACACGGATTCAATCAATTATATGAGTTGTTTGACCATAATTTCATTGTTTTCAAGTCGTTTTCACCTTGATCTATCTCATGGTAAGTACATTTTCATATGAAACACCATAGGATCTTATATAGCTACTTAAACCGGTAATTCTTATGTTAATTCATATGTTTATGCGAACTAGATACATTGTTTTACTCTATGCATTGAACTATCATGATTTTAGTGAATTCTATATGATTATTGACGATATTTGTCACTTTGATGCTGTCCGGAATTTCATAACATGTTTTTGGTTGAATTGGATGTGTTGATTCCGTCAGTATTGTTGTTTGGCGAAGATTTAGTCAAGTTTAGAGCTGTTTTGGTCAGATTTGGGAGTCAAGTCATTTTATTAGCTTAGGTCGTTTTTTTTGCTCCCCAAGAAATGGAGTTGGATCTCCATATGAGGCTTAGGTCGTGATGGGGCTCTAGGTCGTTGCATGATGGTCTGGCTTCAGGTCATTCGGGTGGAAGTTGGATCATTGAGGGGATTAGGTCGTTAGGTCGTAGAAACGAACTGGCAAAGCCATGTAGTGCATAAGAGAGGTGGGTCGGTCCAGAAGTGCGAACCAGGTCGTTGGGGGTACTTGGACCGCAAGTATTTGGGATCCAGATCGTTGGGTTCTGTGTGGAAGCATTAAGTCGTGGAACGACCTAAGGGGTTAGGTCGTTGGTGGGGTTCGGTGTATAGAAGTACAGATCGGCCGAGATGGAAGAAATTCAGGTCATGGAGCAAGGGTCGTGAACGACCTAAGGGGATAACGTGCTGAGTATGTTGAACCTTACATTGATTTTGTTTGGTTCAGTGATGTTGTGACTTTGACATACATCCAGGTGGGAACATTCGAAGTGATGTGATGTATTCGTTGATCGTCATAATGCAGCGAATGTTAAGACAACTCAAGGGTGTTGAGTTGTGCGTAATGGTTGCTTAAGGGGGACTTTAGTTTTGAAATAGTCATCGGGGTTGATGGCTAGAGATGCGAAGTCTGAGAGACTAACATTATCGTAAGTTCTAGCAGACTCAAAGCAGGGGCGCTTTGAGCAGTCGTGAAGGGCCTCGTACCCTGGGCAGTCGTGATGGGCCTAGTTGTCGAGATTGGAAAGACAAACATACGAGTTGTGAAGGCATATGAAGTTTTTACTAGAACTGGGGTTTACCATTAGCCTTGACATATGGCAGGTGGTCGTCATACGATTAACGAGGGTTTTGAAGCAGGAAGGGCAGTGGTAGCTATGTCTTTGATGTTTGGTTTATTGCTTATACCATCTCACGTAGAGTCTCTGAAGTTGAAGGAGATGTTTCTTGTGTGCCTGTCTGATATTGGTTTAGGCCTCCGGGGCTCGTTCTTGAGAGATGTTAATCTCGATTAGGTTGGTTTTTACGTGAGATAACTGGTTGCTATGATTGCTATTGAATGATAATTGGTTTTCTATTATTTGGTTACTTTTGGTTGCCATGGTTGAACTGTTGTTTCTTGATTGCTTGAATGTAAAGGCCATCATTGCCAGATGTGGGGAAGGCAGGTTTGGGTTCTTGTCTAGTGTGTCGTAGATTGGGTTGTTACATCTACCTATTCTCATATACTTTATTGATGATGTTAGATAATTGTTTTATCGCTCACTAAGATTGTTGTCTAACTCAAGGTTTTATGTTTCCCTCTTATTACCTTGGGTTGTTCATCCTGATTTGGATGGGCAGACTGAGTAGCAGGTGGCAGGTGATACCTTAGTGAGGACGGTGGTGCTGATCGATGGAGAGCTGGAGGCTTACGTACCTGTTTTATTACTATCTAGTATTTCTGTTTTCACTGTTTGTTTTTGCTCTATGCGTGATTGTAGTGAGGCTTCATGTACAGACTTTGATGTATGGATGATCTTTCGGAATGTTATGAAAGTTTAAAAGTTTGTTATTCTGTGTTTATTTCTGCCTGTTGTATATGTTCTGTTATATTTTATCCTTGCATTGTGAGTTACGACAGGTTCTGCGTTGTGTTGTGTTTACCAACTCTGATGAACGTCCATAGCAGCCTGGCACACCTTTCAGCACATTATTTCCCTTGTTTAGTGCATGGGTTATGGGCAGTTGTCACAATGTCTATTGTACTCTTACAACGTCCAAACAACCCTAGTTGGCTCTGGAAGAGAAGTACAAAACTGAAGATGCATGCATGAAGAAATTTATTGCCGGAAAATTTATTGACTCCAAAATGGTTGAATCAAAGACGATGATCAGTCAAACTCAAGAACTGTAACTTATCAACCGTCAACTAGAAGATGACTCTTAGCGAGTCTTTTCAAGTTGCCGCAACTATCGAGAAACTGCCCCCTACTTGAAAGGACATCAAGAATTATCTTAAACACAAGCGTAAGGAAATGACAATGAAAGAGCTCATAGCTCGGCTGCACATTGAGGAAGATAACAGAAATTCTGAGAAAAAGTGTAATGACCCAAGGATTTTTCGATCCTGAAAATCGATATAAAATACGATGTCGGCTATCAAGCATCGGAAATACCAGATCATTAATAGAAAGAATTTAGAGGGTGAGAAATAGAAAGAAAGAAATTTAGAATAGAAGAAGAAGAAGATCACAACCGAGCAGAATCAAAGTAAACACGAATCGCACAGCGGAACGAATAAAATATTTTATATAACATCTTTTGAAATACAAAACTATATTTGTACTTGCATATATCATCAGAGTACATCACATATATATCACAGCGGGAATCAAATCTATATATATCTAACACTGAAGCCTCCTGCTCCGAGCTGCTCCAAGTATCTGTAAAATTCCGACTACTTGACTGCCCATACAAATTTGGGCACCCAAGAGTTTAGAGTAAAACAAAACAAAATAAACGTTGGGTCATTCATGGAACTGGTGTGAGTAACTTCAACCACGTGGTTTAACTTATAAAATCATTTTCAAAGAATTGATAATCGTAAGACCGATCCACACATAAACAAGGATAGTTTTTACCTTACTGTAGACCAAAACATTTTCAAAATCAATACTATTCTGATATTACATAATGTCTAAATCAAGCAAATAACAATCTAGCAGAACGCTTTCATCTCACGCTCTACATATATAATATACAATCAAAAACCACTGCTCTTATTGGGTAATGGATTTCCAACTATGACAAGGTATGGAACCACCATCCAATTAGTGTACTCTAGAGGGGATACACTGGAGTTCAACATGAACATCTTGCAACTCGACCACACGTGACTGGTCATTCATTTCACTTGAATGTTCGAGTATATTGTCACCTTACGGTTGGTATACCAACATAACCGTTCCCGGGAGGTACAGAAATAAAAGAAGTAACAAATATGAATATTCTTTAGATGGTGACAATATACCCTGATTGGGTGCGTCCCACTTAGCCATGTTGCATGTACGATTTTCGTCATTTCCCGGTTGATGAGGCTTGAGGTCATAACGTATCCTTTGACAGTCACACCTTTATTTACTTTGAATGCTATAGCGTCATACCTACCAAATCACGATTTGATTTCTCCAAAAATACCATGGGTATAAAGCTAAGAGAAACGAATTCCTCCACCACCAACGTAAATATGTTTGAAGAGATCAACTCACACGATCTATTAGATATACTCTATTAGACATTCGTCCATACACGTTGTCATGGGACTAGGGCTGCACAAACTATGGGTTGGGTCGGGTTAGACCAAATACCTCATCCAACCTGCATAGGTATGGGTTGAACGTAGTTCAACCTGTATCCGACCCTATATGAGGTTGGATATGGGTTGGGTTGAAGTATGAGTTGGGTCGGGTTCACTAGGGTTGGGTTGCTTGAATATAATAAAAAATGTGAATATGAGAGTTTTTTTTAAAAGATATTATTAAAATATTCAACATAATATATTAGATATTAGCTAGCATAATGCGTTAAAAATAGTTGACTCATTATAAGACAAATTTTATTATAATTTCGTTATAAGACACATCATATGTAATTAATTTACTACATAGTAGAACAAGTATTTCATTTTAGACTACATTAAAATGCTCTTTAAAATATATTTGCCAAATTCTATCTAGTTTAGATTGACATGAAACATGGTTTTTTTTATATTTACTATATAATACACAAATATTATTCTAGGATTATGCTATTCTAATTTTAAGTGGGTTGATATTAAATTTGTTTTTAAATATAGTGTTGGGTTGGGTTACAATAAGGTTGAATGGAGAAAATATCAAACCCGGCCCGTATATAGTAAGGGTTGCAAATTGTAACCCATATCCGACCCGAACTAGGATGGATTGGGTTGGGTTTACGTGGGCTGGGTCGAGATGGTGGGTTGGGTAAGATTGGATATGGGTTGTGTGCAACCCTACTTGGGACTCGACAAAACGAAGACACTATTCAGTAAATCCATCTTAGGCAATTTCTACCTAGAATCGCCAGAACAGCCCTTGCATAAAATTCGTCTTCAATTTTCTTTATCATATTTGATTCGCAACGTTAATGCCCATACGGAGTGGTTTCCAAATTATAAATCTGATTCCAGTCTCTCCGTATTGACAACGGAAATGGTCAAAAACTTTGATAGTCGGTTATTTAACTATCAAAGGAAACATCCATACAAACAACGATCTTATTTCCAAATGGATATCAATCAACCATCAATCAACACTGAGTCCCTCCAAATTATATCATTTCCTAATTTCCCTTCAATATCTTTACCCAAATATTTCTCCAACTCATTTAGCCTCTCACAATTTTTGGGAAACGTTTCCATCTATTTTAAACTATTCATTTTCTATATTTCAGAAAATATTTCTCATTAACACCGGAAAACATTTCCCTTATATTCCCAATTTCTTATTTTCTATGTTTAGAAAATAAACATTATCATTGAAACTCATTTCCATTTTTTAGTATTCTTGCATCACTATCCTTCAACGTCAATCAATCCCTAACTATAAACTAGTAAGAGAACAACTCCCTAAGCATCAACCCCGAAGGCCGAAACCAACATTAAATCGATACATAGTAAGCCATTCAACTTAACTAATCTCCAGTCAGTTTCTAATTTCCTTAAGTCCATTTCTAAATTTCTTATCAAATCGTTTTCTTACAAAATTCTCGAATTCAATTTACGAATCTACTTCTTAAATTATTAATTATAACGATAACATTATAATCCCTACTTCTAGAATATTAATTTCAAAATACAACTTTTATCTATTTATTTAAATAAATATATAATTAATAAATAAAATAATATTTAAATAAATAATGATAAAAATTAGAAACTAAATAGTACTTTACCGAATTCGATAAAATCGAATTTCAACTTATAACTCCCTTTCGAATAATCTATATTCGATTAACGTTCCTACTTTGGAATAAACTCATCGTTTCATGTCAACCCAATTTCTAAATTCACTTTTGAATTTGTCACTTCTAGGATTTACTAGTTTCCTTTTATAACCAATTTAATCTACAAAATGTTTACTTTTAAATCATTATCCACTTTAAGCATAAATATTATTCCTTTATAGAAAACTGGACAAGTTAAAATCCCATCTATTTAGTTATTTTATAAATTTACATTCATATTTCATTCCATAAATTCCATTTATAGGTAAACCTCTCATTAATTATAAATCAAGTTTATAATTATATATTCTATTATAATTTATTGGTTCCAATCCAAACCTTAAATTATCTTGTCAAATTCCAAATTATATACTATATAATTTCTAAAAATAAATCATTTAAATAACATTCGTCATCGTTGAATCATAATTACAAATTCTTATGGTTTTTATTTAGTCCTGTTCCCATTTCTAACATCGATATAAATTCCATCGTTTTCCTTTTAAAACGATTTCAATTTCCCATTTTAGTTTGTTCTTGAATTTAAATCACAATTATTTCATATCATTTAGAAATATCGTTTATAAATCAAATCACTTGTTTTAATATAATTAAAAACAAGTTATTATATTCTAGCCAATCGAAATTCCATTTCTATTTTAAAATAGATTTTTCCCTTTTTAAAACTCGAATTATCTTCCTATATATTCTCACGGTACTTAAATACCAGTTATTTCAGGGTCAATGTTATTCAAACGTCCCAAACACATAATAATCAACCACAAATTGTTTATCACATCATGTAATACAATAAATGAAAAATAACAATATAATTGTTGAGGAATCCAGTTGGATTCCTCCAAATCTGTTTCCCTGCATCCACAGATGTAAATCAACATAATAATACTGATTTCATATCAATCGGAAATATTATAATAAATGGAATCAATATTTAAGTAACATTATATATATAACGGTATCTATATTTTCAACCAATTAATTAGCAAATCATCCAAAAATCATCATACAACATTCAATCATTTTAATCAATATTAATTAAAGTTTATAAAGTAATAAAACTGGATAGAGTAAGTGAGTTTACTTACCTTGGTCGTTAATTGTTAGATAACGATTAATGGTCGGTAGACCGGATCAGGCTTTAATTTTCTTAAAATTGTAACGATCTTCAATTCGCTCCAGACCAGCTCCAGTACGTTGTGTATGATCTTACGATCCCAACGGATCTGACTGTTCAAAATTCCGATATCGTATGCGCAAGATATTATAATTATAAGTTAACGTTCTATAAATTTACAACTAAACTTAAATTAAATAAATAAATATATGTATATTTATCATTGGATCTTACTATTTCAAATGTTGGCCCATCAAAGATCAACCTGCCCAACGTTACCATCTCCTTTCGCACTTATACATTTCCATCCACATTCCAGGCAACAGCAGCATTTGTTCCTTTTCTTTTCTTTTAGTTCTGCCCCATGTTAATTTTTTCCTCATCCCGAACCTAAACTTAAAATACTCAGGCCCAAAATATCACGCACCGACCTGCAAATGAGATCCTTCTTCCCCGAACATAAAAGCTCCAGTAAACTGCATCTTCATGCCATTGCGGAATTTTTGAATATCTCGTGTTCCCTCCATGATCGAAATAAAAATCAAATAAAAACATCCTTCACTTCCTCATTAATTTCTGCACCTCTCACACACCACTAATCCATTTCTCAGCATTCACACGCTTCTCCACACTAGTATCCTCCATCCTTACATGATGGGTACAACATACCAATGGCAACTAAAAAACCCTCAGGATTAGTATTGTGTTGATTCTAACATTGAACTAAAATAAAACCTTTAAAATCCAAGCGATGCCTACTCTTTCAAAAAGACGAAAGCTACTTTCACTGTTGTTTTTTGGAGCAACATATCGATGCATCGCACCCTATTATTTATATACAGAAGCAATAAGAAGGATGCAGCGATTTCAAATATATAAAATTCGAAACTTTGAGACGTGAGTTGAGTTCGGGAAAATTTTTGAAAGCCATTAAAAGCTTTCGGTATTCCTTTTATACTTCATAGCTACGTGGAAAGAACTCTCTTGCTCTGTTATATGGAGTACACACACATACATATATATATAGTGAAATGTGAAGGATGCTTCATAGTTAAGAAATAAAATAAAATAAAACAAGAAAAGAATACTTAGTAATTAAGAAATAAGAAAACAAGAGTAGCCTATATATTTTGCTACTGATTACCAATATAGGGTATAACCTGTATACGTCTTAAGTGTACAAATGGGTTTTGAAAATATTAATTATAGATTTGGTTTTAGATTGGGTTGATTTTATTTTATTTTATCATTATACTTCTCATCTAAGAAATGCGCACAGTGTACTTCGAAGTCAAGGTAATAGATACGTCCATACTTCTATGCTAAGAAATAGAACCCCATTGCATAAGACTCCATTTGCATATGAGTCGCTATAGACAAAAATAAAAATACAATCGTGTCGAGTAATGTTCCATGATTCAAAAACTATAATAATATAGACAAGTTAACTTATTCTTTGAAATTTCAAAAGCACTGATATAGAACCTTAAATACTTCAAACAAAAAGTTATTTAATTTCCGAAACAAAAATTACAGAAAAATTCTATAAATTAAATTGAAAATACATCTTAAAAATCTTATCCAAATTCGAAACAAATGTTTAATTATAATTAAATAATCGTTATGGTTTATAAACGAATCCATAGCGACTTTCTGGAAATTTGATTTGGACATAACTCGCAGCATATAAGACGAAATCCCAATTTTTCACTTCTAGAGAAATATAACTCAATAGATTCGAACGTTTCTTGTTTCACAGAATTCCAACTTAAATTGGATTCTTTATATTCAATTGAAGTTCAAAACTCAATATTACGAACTACCGCGACGTTATGAGCTCGTTTATAATTATATTAAAATTAGTACATTCAACTGTTGTTTTATAATATATTCGTTATTATAATTCGAATATAAACTCAATTAAATATCTTATATTTTCCAATTTACACAATATTGCCAATTCAGCTATTTCGACTATTTCGGAAATAAATATGTTATTATCCCGTTATTTATATTATTTAAATATTCAAAATATTGGAATTTGAACCATTTAATTTATCAAACCAATATATTAAAATAATTAAATACATTAATTATTAAATCTTTAAAATACGGGACATTAAATTCCTTCCCCCTTAAAAGAATTTCATCCCTAAAATTATTGAGGTAGAAAAAATGTTATAATCCATATTAACTAGGTAAAAATCTTTTATTTTACTTCTTAAATTTAGTTTTAATCGAACTAATTAATTTTAATTAAAATATTAATCTATTCTTATTAACAAAAAATTTCTAATACGTTAAATTTCCGAATTTTTTTGCCAGCATCTCCTTTGCACAGCTCAGTCGGTACAACAACAACTAGTCTCTCTCGGCCTTCTCCAATCCAAAAGAAAATCAAACAGCCAAGAGGCTCATAAATCTCATATCCATAGAAAATATAAACTCGTACCTTTTTGTCTGGCATCTAACTCTATTTCTTCCATTTGCTATTACTTCAGCATATATCAACGTATTCCCAATTGATCTCTACTCAATTCATTCTCGAACCAAACCATTCGCTTATAACTAAGCTAAATTCCATTTCAAACTCCAGTACCAATCTCAAACTCCAAATTCTTACTCAACAATTCAATTCTATCCCAAATTATCTCTAATCCAATTCATTTTTAATTAACTTAGTTTGAGTTAAATTCAAATTTATTTATTTACATTTACTATTTCAATCTATTTAACTTCATAACTTAAATTTAAATTTCAAAATTCAAATTCCTGTGTTTTATTTCAAATCAGTTTAAAATCATATATGTTTACATATAATAATAGCAATTCGAAACATTTGAATTTTTGAACAACTTATTTCCTCAAAATACTTCAGAAACAAAACCTTTGGTGGTAATCTGTCACTTAGAAATTCAAAAATGAACACCAATGATGTCTGAATCATCATCGGAATTACTTTCTAGTGATCAAAGTGAGTTCAATACTATATCACTTCAAAACTCATTTTCAAACACTTCCATTTTGAAATTTCTTCAAAATATCCTTTTCAACACTGGGAAAACATTTCCGAATTTCCCAGGATCTTAAAATTTCCATAAATTAAATCCAAAACCATTTACAAGCACTTTTCCAAATTTCCAGGGTTTTAGTTCCAAATTTATTTTAAATTCAGATTTAATCCATCTGATTTTTATATATTATAGAATATGAATTCCGATTGGTTATTTATATAGCCATCTCAATTATAATCTTATTCGATTATAACAATAATCAACACATCCAATACATATAATAATTCCAGCATAAATACTTCTTTATATCAAAATATATTTGGGTAAAATTATTTCATTTACCCTTTTTCAAAAACATGCTGTCTTGGTTCATCGTATTCGAGTGTTTAGAAATCCCTAACGAAAATGTGGTCCCCCACCATCGGCCAGAATTCATAAGCCACTCAACCAATAAATCTCCACAATATAAAAACATTTTTATATAAGTCTACAAATACATTCTCTCGTATATATACGATCAAACTCAATCTAGGGTACTACTAACCTCATTTCTAGTAAGTAACGCCATAAAGCCAAGGAAATCAGTTAACCTTCAGCTCTGATACCACTGTAATGACCCAAGGATTTTTCGAACCTGAAAATCGACATAAAATACGATATCGACTATCAAACATCGGAAATACAAGATCATTAATAGAAGTTAGAGGGTGAGAAATAAAAAGAAATAAATTTAGAATAGAAGAAGAAGATCATAACCGAACAGAATCGAAGTAAACACGAGTCTCACAGCGGAATGAATAAAAATATTGTATAATAACTTTTGAAATACTAAACTGTATTTGTACTTACATATATCATCAAAGTACATTACATATATATCACAGCGGGAATCAATTCTATATATATTTAACATTGAAGCCTCCTGCTCCAAGTATCTATAAAAACCCGACTACTTGACTGCCCATACAAATTTGGGCACCCAAGAGTTTAGGGTAAAAAAAACAAAAAACAAAAACATTGAGTGGGTCATGGAACTGGTGTGAGTAATTTCAACCACATGGTTTAACTTATAAAATCCTTGTCAAAAGAAATGATAATCATAAGACTGATCCACACATAAACACGGATGGTTTTTACGTGACTGTAGCTCAAAACATTTTCAAAATCAATACTATTCTGATATTATAATATTGTCTAAATTAAGCAAATAACAATCTAGTGGAACGCTTTCAGCTCATGCTCTACATATATAATATACAATCAAAAACCACGGCTTTTATTGGGTGATGGATTTCCAACTATGACAATGTATGGAACCACCTTCCGATCGGTGTACTCTAGAGGGGATACACTAGAGTTCAACATGAATATCTTGCAACTCGCCACACATGACCGGCCATTAATTTTGCTTGAATGTTCTGAATATATTGTCACCTTACGGTTGGTATACAAACATAACCGTTCCTAGGAGATACAAAAATGAAAGAAGTAACAAAAATGAATATTCTCTAGACGGTACCCTGATTGGGTGCGACCCACTTAGTTATGCTGCCTGCTTGATTTTTGTCATTTCCCGGTTGATGGTGCTTGAGGTCATAACGTATCCTTTAACAGTCACACCTTTATTTACTTCGAATGTCACATCTTCATACCCGCCAAATCACAAATTGATTTCTCCAAAAATACCATAGGTATAAATCTAAGAGAAATGAATTCCTCCGCCACCGACATAAATACGTTTGAAGAGATCAACTCACACGATCTATTAGAGATACTCTGTCAGACATTCGTCCATACACGTTGTCCTGGGACTGGACAAACTGAAGGCGCTATTCTGTAAATTCATCTTAGGCAATTTCTATTACGATCGCCAGAGCATCCCTTGCATAAACTCCATCTTTAATTTTCTTCATCATATTTGATTCGCAACGTTAATGCCCATACAGAGTGGTTTCCAGATAATAAATCTAAAATTGGTCTCTCTGTATTGACAATGGAAATGGTCAAAATCTCTGATAGTCGGTTATTTAACTATCAAAGAAAACATCGATATAAACAAAGATCTTATTTCCAAATGGAAACTTTTTCAATCAACCATCAATCGACATTGAGTCCCTCTAAATTATTTCATTTCCCAATTTCCGTTCAATATCTTTACCTAAGTATTTCTCCAGCTCGTTTAGCTTCTCACAATTTTTGGGAAACGTTTCCATCTATTTTAAACTATTCATTTTCTATATTTCAAAAAATATTTCTCATTAACACTGGAAAACATTTCCCTTATATTCCCAATTTCTTATTTGCTATGTTTAGAAAATAAGCATTATCATTGAAAAAAATTTACATTTTTTTATATTCTTGCATCACTATCCATTCACGTCCATCAGTCCCTAACTATAAACTAGTAAGAGAACAACTCCCTAAGCATCAACCCCGAAGCCGAGACCAACATCAGACCGATACACAGAAAGCCATTCAACTTAACTAATCTCCAGTCAGTTTCAAATTTCCTTAACTCCATTTCTAAATTTCTTATCAAATCATTTTCTTATGATATTCTCGAATTTAATTTACGAATCTACTTCTTTAACGAAGATCATTGATTATAACAATAACATTATAATCCCTACTTCTAGAATATTAACTTCAAAATATAACTTTCATCTATTTATTTAAATAAATATATAATTAATAAATAAAATAATATTTAAATAAATCTTGATAAAAATTAGAAAGTAAATAGTACTTTCCCGAATTCGATAAAATCGAATGTCAACTTATAACTCCCTTTTGAATAATCTATATTCTATTAACGTTCCTACTTCGGAATAAACTCACCATTTCAGCTCAACCGAATTTCTAAATTCACTTTTGAATTTATCACTTCCAACATTTACCAATTTCCATTTATAGCCAGTTTAATCTACAAGATGTTTGCTTTTAAATCATTATCCACTTTAACCATGAATATTATTCCTTTACAAAAACTGGACTCGTTTTATCAAACAAATCTTGATTTAAATAGTCAATACTAATCACAAGTTAAAATCTCATCTATTTAGTTATTTTCTAAATTTACATTCATATTTCATTTCATAAATTCCATTTATATGTAAACCTCTAGTTAATTATAAATCAAGTTTACAATTAAATCTCGACTTCATATTCTATTATAATTTATTGGTTCCAATCCAAACCTTAAATTATCTTGTCAAATTCCAAATTATATACTATATAATTTCTAAAAATAAATTATTTAAATAACATTCGACATCGTCGAATCATAATTACAAATCCTTATGGTTTTTATTTGGTCATGTTCGCATTTCGAACATTGAAATAAATTCCATTGTTTTCCTTTTAAAACGATTTCCATTTCCCATTTTAGTTCGTTCTTGAATTTATATTTCCAATTTATTAAATCATAAGTATTTCATGTCATTTATAAATATCGTTTATATATCAAATCACTTGTTTTAAAATAAATAAAAACAAGTTATTTTATTCTAGCCAATCGAAATTCCATTTCCATTTTAAAATAGTTTTTTCCCTTTTAAAACTAGAAATCTCTTCCTTGTATTCTCACGGTATTTAAATACAAGTTATTTCAGGGTCAATTTTATTCAAACATCTCAAACACACAATAATCAACCACGGATTATTTATCACATCATATAACACAATATATGAAAAAAAACAATATAATTGTTAAGGAATCCAGTTGGATTCCTCCAATCTGTTTCCCTGCATCCACAGATGTTAATCAACATAATAATACCGATTTCATATCAATATGAAATATTATAATAAATGGAATCAATATTTAAGTAACGTTTTATATATACAACAATATCCATATTTTCAACCAATTAATTAGCAAATCATCCAAAAATCATCATACAACATTCAATCATTTTTATCAGTATTAATTAATGTTTATAAAGTTATAAAACTGGACAGAGTTAACGAGTTTATTTACCTTGGTCGTTAACCGTTAGATAACGATTAATGGTCGGTATACCGGATTAGGCATTTTAATTTTCCTAAAATTATAATGATATTTAATTCTCTCCAGACCAGCTCTGATTCGTACTCTATGATCCTACGATCCCAATGGATCCAACTGTTCGAAATTCCGATATCGTATGCATAAGATATTATAATTATAAGTTAATGTTCTATAAATTTACGATTAAACTTAAATTAAATATATATATTTGTCATTGGATCTTACTTTTACAAATGTTGGCCTATCAAAGATCAACTTACCCAACTTCACCATATCCTTCTGCACTTACACATATCCATTCACGTTCCAAGTAACAACGGTATTTATTCTTTTTTTTCTTTTAGTTCGGCCTTATGTTAATTTTTTTCTCAGCCTGAACCTAAACTTAAAATACATAGGCCCAAAATATCACCCATTGACCTGCTAACGAGATCCTACTTCCCCAAACTTAAAAGATCCAGCAAACCGCATCTTCATGCCATTGCGGAATTTTCGAAAATCTCATGTTCCCTCCATGCTCGAAATAAAAAAAAACGTCCTTTGCTTCCTCATCAATTTCTGCATCTCTCACACACCACCATTCCATTTCTCAGCGTTCGCACGCTTCTCTACACTAGCATACTCCATCCATATGCGAAGGGTACAACAAACCCATGGCAATCGAAAAACGCTCAAAAATAGTATAGAAGTGCATATTCTAATATTGAACTAAAATAAAACCTTTAAAAATCCAAGCGATGCCTACATCTTTCAAAAAGACGAACGCTACCTTCACTACTGTGTTTTTGGAGAAACATATCAATGCATCGCACCCTATTGTTTGTATACAGAAGCAATGAGAAGGATGCAACGATTTTAAATATATAAATTTCAAAACTTTTAGAGGTGAGTTGAGTTCAGGAAAAATTTCGAAAGCCATTAAAAGCTTTCGGTATACCTTTAATACTTCATAGCTGCATGGAAAGAAGAACCTCTTGCTCTAATATATGGAGTATATATATATAGTGAAACGTGAAAGATGCTTCGTAGTTAATAAATAAAATAAAATAAAACAAGAAAATAATACTTAGTAATTAAGAAATAAAAAAACAAGAGTAGCCCGTACGTTTTGCTACAGAGTACCAGTACAGGGTATAGCCCATATACATCTTAGGTGTACAAATGAATTTTGAAAATATTAACTATAGATTTGGTTTTTGATTTAGATTTGATTGAATTTATTTTGTTTTATCATAATACTTCTTAGCTAAGAAATGCGCACAGTGTACTTCGAAGTCAAGGTAATAGATACGTCCATACTTCTATGCTAAGAAATAGTATACCCTACTGCGTAAGACTCCATTTTCGTATGAGTTGCTATAGAAAAAAAATAAAAATACAATCGTGTCGGGTAATGTGCTATGATTCAAAAACTATAATAATTTAGACAAGTTAGCTTATTCAGTGAAATTTCAAAAGCACAGATATAGGACATAAAATATTTCAAACAAAAAGTTGTTTATTTTCCAAAATAAAAACTACAGAAAAATTCTATAAATTAAACTGAAAATACATCTTAAAAATCTTATCCAAATTCAAAATAAATTTTTAATTATAATTAAATAATCGTTATGGTTTATAAACGAATCCATAGCGACTTTCTAGAAATTTGATTTAGACATAACTCGCAACATATAACATGAAATCCCAATTTTTCACTTCCATTAGAAAAATATAACTCAATAGATTCGAACGTTTCTTATTTCACAGAATTCCGACTTAAAACGTATTCTGTGTATTCAATTGAAGTTCAAAACTCAATACTACGAACTACCGTGACGTTACGAGCTGGTTTATCATTATATTAAATTAATACATTCAATTGTCATTTCTATAATATATTCGTTATAATAATTCGAATATAAACTAAATTAAATATCTTATATTATCCAATTTACACGATATTGCCAATTCAGCTATTTTCGACTCTTTCGGAAATAAATATATTATTATCCCATTATTTATATTATTTAAATATTCAAAATATTTGAATTCAAACCATTTAAATTGTCAAACCAATATATTAAAATAATTAAATACATTAATTATTAAATCTTTAAAATCTGGGTCATTACAAAAGGATTACTCTGAAGATTGTTGCCAAAGCAAATGTAGTTGAGTCAAACAAGATCAACAAGAGAAAACTAGGGAATGCTCTTAAGAAGTCAAAGAAATTTCTAGGTTTTTGCCTCAACTGTCGAAAGAAGGGGCACAAAGCAACCGAATATCGCGCACCTCGAAAGAAGAAGTAAGAAGAAAATACGACTAACATTTCGAAAGGCATTGCTGATATTGATTTATGTGCAGTAATATCAGAATGCAACTTTTTGGTAACTAGAAGGAATGGTTTGTAGACACTGGAGCCACTCGACACATATGTGCTAATAAATGGATGTTTACAACCTATAAAATTGCAATGATGATGAACAACTTTTCATGGGCAATTCATCAACTTCAAAGGTCAAAGGCAAAGGAAAAGCTGTGTTGAATTCGACTCCTAGAAAGGAAATTACTTTAAATGATGTTCTCCATCTCTCAGAAATTCGCAAGAACCTGATTTCAGGATCATTACCGAGCAAGCATGGTTTCAAATTGATCTTTGAAGCTGATAAACTTGTATTATTTAAGAATGGAGTGTATTTGGGAAGAGGATATGTGTGTGATGGTTTGTTTAAAGCAAATGTGACCACTATTATACCACGCACTGATATGAATAAAAGTGAATCTTCTGCTTATATTGTTGACTCTTCTGACTTATGGCATTCTAGATTAAGGCATGCAAATTTTGATACATTGTGAAAATTGATTAATCTATAATTTATACCTAAGCATAACATAGACTCCAAATATAAATGTCAAATTTGTGCAGAAGAAAAAGTGACAAGAACCTCGTTTCATCATGTTGAATGAGAAACTGAACCTCTAGATCTAATACACACAGATGTATGTGATTTGGAAGTGTATCAAACTAAAGGTGGAACATTATATTTTATTACCTTTGTTGATGATTGTACTAGGTACTATTATGTTTATCTTCTTAGAAGCAAGGATGAAGCATTCAATGTGTTTAAACAATACAAAGCAGAAGTTGAGAATCAACTCAACAAGAAAATCAAAGCATTAAGAAGTGATAAAGGAGGAGAATATGAATCCCCTTTTGAAGAATTTTGCGCTAAACATGGTATTATACCCCAAACTACAACACCATATTCTACCTCAGTTTTAACGGTATAGTCGAACGGAAAAATAGAACTCTTAAAGAAACGATGAATGTTATATTGTTAGGTTTTGGCTTGCCAGATAACTTTGGGGAGAAGCTATTCTTTTGGCAAAATCATATTTTAAATCAAATACCCTGCAAGGAAACATCTAAATCTTCTCATGAACTTTGGAAAAATAGACCACCATCTAATAAATACCTAAAAGTGTGGGGTGTCTTGCCAAAATAGAGGTACCCAAACCAAAGAAGATCAAAATTGGACCAAAAACAATTGATTGTATATTCATTGGGTATGCACAAAACAATGCTACATATCGAGCTTTGGTACAAAAATCTAAAATTGATGATATTCATGAAAATATCATCATTGATTCAATAAATGCTAGATTTTTCGAACAAATATTCCCCTTGAAACAGGGTACAAAAAATCAGACACTTAAGAGACTAAGGGAAGATGAAGTTCCTTATTCTCTTGAGTATGCTGAACAAAATAACATTTCGCATAGTAGTGTTGAGCAACAAGTGGAAGAACCAAGAAAAAGTAAAAAGTCAAGGACTTTAAAAACCTTTGAACCAGACTTCTATACCTTTATGTTAGAAGATGATCCATTGACATATAAACAAGCTATGTCTTCCAACGATGCCCTTTATTGGAAAGAGGAAATTAATAATGATGTTCAATTCATTATGTCCAATCATACATCGGAATTGCTTGATTTACCTCAAGGATGCAAGACCTTAGGTAATAAATGGATATTTAAAAAGAAATTGAAACCTGATGGTTCGATTGACAAGTACAAAGCTCGTTTGGTAGTCTAAGGATTTAAACAAAAGGAAGACCTGGACTATTTTGATACATGTTCACCAGTAATGAGGATAACGTCAATTAGAATGCTTATTGCAATTGCATCCATACATCACTTAGAAATACATCAAATGGATGTTAAAACTGCATTCTTAAATGGTGAACTAGAGGAAGAAATCTATATGAAACAACCTGAAGGATTTCTGAACTCAGAAAATGAGAATTAAGTTTGTAAACTGGTAAAATCACTTAATGACCTTAAGCAACCTCCAAAACAGTGGCATGAGAAGTTTGATAAAACTATGTTATCAAATGGATTCACGATAAATGAATCAGATAAATATGTGTACATAAAACACACACATATTGGATATGTCATTGTTTGTCTCTATGTTGATGACCTGTTGATCTTGGGCAATAACAAGGCCATAATAACATCTATAAAGGATACGTTATCCTCTTGATTCGATATGATAGACCTAGGACTGGCTGGCGTGATATTGGGTGTAAAAATTTTGAGAACATCACAGGGATATGCA
The DNA here is from genome assembly GCA_030737875.1 of Allium sativum. Classification (NCBI taxonomy): domain Eukaryota; kingdom Viridiplantae; phylum Streptophyta; class Magnoliopsida; order Asparagales; family Amaryllidaceae; genus Allium; species Allium sativum. Next base: position 191,675,328 of record CM060910.1, on the reverse strand, counting down.
TTATCCCAATCGCATTACATCACCAAAATACTTGAAAAACTCTTGCAATATAATTTAAATATTGCAAAATCACTAGTAAATATGAACTAAAATTGGGTAAAGAACACTGATGATGGTATCTACTAGTTTGGATAGTCTCGTATACTAGGAAGCATCATGTATGTTATGAACTGTACTAGGCCTGATATCACATATGCTGTAAGCAAACTAAGTAGATTTACTAGCAATTCTGGTAAACATCATTGGAAAGCGATAATCAGAGTTCTATGATATCTAAATTATACGCAGTGCTACGATCTATACTATACAAATTATCCTTCAATAGTGGAAGGAGACAATGATGCTAATTGGATCACTGGATCACATGACACAAAGTCTACAAGTGGATATACGTTCACATTAGGAAATGGGGCTTTTTCATGGAAATCATCCAAACAGACTTGTATCGCTAGATCTATGATGGAGTCGGAATTTATTGCACTAGATAAGATTGCAGAAAAAGCAGAATGGATTTAAAGCTTCTTGGAAGACATTCCTAATTAGAGCAAACCTACGCCTCCAATATGTATGTGATAGTCAATCAGCTATTGGAAGAGCTAATAGTACATTATACAATGGTAAATCTAGGCATATTCGTCATAGACATAAAACAATAAGACAACTTCTCTCCAATGGGTTATCACAACAGATTACATTCGATCTAAAGATAACATAGCAGATCCACTTACAAAAGACTTACCAAGAGAGAGTTCAAATCTTATCAATGGAAATAGGGCTAAGGCCTATAGACTAAAGGTTTTTCTAAAATGGAAATCCCACCTAATTGAGCAGAGATCCCAAGATCTACACTCAAAGGGACAACGAAGTTTAAGAGAAACTTGATGGCACTATTATACATAAACCATTTCTATGATAAGTCAGTGCATTATATGCTGAATAAGGATAAGTATTAATACTTTTGATGATGCATGTATTTGAGGAATTAGAGAATACTAGTGTTGACCAACTTTTTGGAAAAAGCAATCACGGCTCAATGGATCGAAGCCCAATGTCAAGAAGCTCACTTTTTAGCATCGGTCAGTCAACCCATAGAACGACCTATATTTCAGGAAGTCCCCAAAAGATTTGGCCCAAACTAATTTCTTTCGAGCAAGTGGCATCTCGTGCCCCGACATAATCGCTCTCCCAGACTGACCGAGTTAAGTACTTCCTTAAAGTTCGGATCGACCAGATATCTCCGAATCTATATGGAAATATCCAGCTGAGTCATTCAATACTGGGCCCGACTCTCAAGGTATTAAAGGCAGTCAACCACTTTCGGACAAGGCTCTACTTTTGATACACCTCATCTTAAGTGCTACGTAAGCCACAATTTTCGAGGATACTATTAATCAACAGTGGACTGGGTCCCACTGCTGCAACTACTTCCAATGATCGAGCTCCACGTGTCCAAGTTCGGCAAAAGAGGCAGGCACATGGTGTCCCACTCAACCCATTTCTTTACCTATAAATACCTTCAAGCTCAAAATGGAAGGGAACCTCTTTTTGAGACTCCATCTTCAGATCTACTTTTGGAGGCTCTATTCTCCACTTAAGACTTCGAATTCTAAGCTCTTCTTACGGCCAGCCCCAAAAATATCCAACTCTCCTTTCTTTAAGTAGAAAATGTGTTTTACTTGTAATCAAAAATCAAATCAATAAATATAATGTGGACATAGGCACCATCTTTGCCGAACCACTATAAAAAGTCTTGTGTGTTCCCTATTTTCTTTACTGTATTGCATTTTGTGATTGTTATTCGTGTGCTCTTCAACGATAGGGGTTGACTGTCACTAGTGACCAACTTTTGACATTAATAACCCGTTATAGAATCACCTATGCAAGTGCGAAGGCGCCGCTTTAAAGAGAATTATGAGGCTAAATTCTCTAAACACTTATGAGACCATGCAGGTGTTCAAGGAAAAAAAGAACACATATAGAGAACGAAGGGTTATAAGAAACATTTATCGTGTTTTATCCACTTTGGAATTACACAAAAGTCTTATAGTTCAAGGGCAGTCGATGTCTACTGATTCACATGTTATTCAAATAGGTAATCACTAGGAAAGTTCAAGGCCTATGTGCTACTTTAATTGATGCGATAAATGGTTCATGAAACTAAGAACGACTGCTCATTCATGTGGGGGATTGATGGAAATGAATGAGAAAGAGAAAGATGAATTTAGGAAGAAGAAAGGATAGCAAACCAAAGCCCCACATCATCAAAATATGAATGCCCACCCCTCTTATATATTAGAAGCCAATAAGCTTATATAAAATAAAAAGTAGAGGTCTTGTAGAGGCATGTGGACTAGACCTTGACATATTAATATATTAAACTATCAAAGATTGGGCCTTGGGCTGTTGGGTTCTCTTGATTGAATGGGTTGACGGTTGCTTGGGCCAGTGCACTGAAACGAGATATATTTCTCAGAATTTGTTCAGCCATGTCTGTTCAGCTGAATGGGTACAACCATTTGAATTACAATGCGCATGCACATTAATGCACCGCATGGTTAAAGGGTCACAACCTTTCCAATTCCAACGATCGTTATTGCCCAGATAGGCACCTCCTATAGCCTATAATACATTGTCCAAAACGAGACATAATTTATCTTTATCCTTTCTTATTACTACTTCTTCTTTAACGTAATCCTCTGATCTAGTTTCCATAATCTACTTAAGTTCGTCGAAACTCCGTTTTCTGGCACTGCACTATGGGGCTGGTCCATTATATCCTGGGAAACGAATTGCTATTACGTCAATTAGTGCATGCGACAGCAATATTGTTTCAAGAAAACAGAATCCTTTCTAGTCTCGGACATTACTGAAATATTCTTCTTTTTGTCTGTTGGCGACGGTTCTGTTCCGCTCCAATATAGTGCACAATCGGTCATACTTTCAGTTGTTATTGTAAACATAGTTTGACGTGACAATTATGGCATAATTGAGTAACATTGATTGTTGTTACTGTTTATATGTAATACAATCGCGTATTGACAAAACATCTAACACATGCTGCTCTAATAAATCTTTGCAAATTTAACCATCATCATTTCATCTATAACACAATTAATTAAATGTTTCAAAAACTTCCATAAGTGGTCAAAATCCTTCCAAATTGGCACCTAAAACAAAGGTATCACAAATTGCATCTGACATGTTCAAGAATTCAAACTCATTAGTCACATGCAAATTACAAAGAGAGGCGGTCTCCTAATGACATGTTCATGCTCAGGTGTTATGACCCAAAGCAGCACTTCCTTGCGTATCCTTCAGAATGTCGCATAAATGGCGAACATAAAAATAATGATTGTACAACGGTCTGCAGTTGCTACTGATCATATGAAGGACCCATCATATTCATAGGGAGCTTATCTCACTAATTACTTGCTCCGTGTCCTTTGAGTACTAGTATACTATTGCATTTTATGAAAATTTTATTTTATTTTTCTACTTTGAAATCTTATTGTCTTTGATGTTTTGTCTATTGGACTAATATTCACATTTTTTATGTAATATTTAAATGTTGCATAAAGGTCACAACATATTATGTTTTTGATCCATTCTTGCGCGGATTGAATGAGACACATAAGTTGCAAATGCATGTTCTATTCTATTTGTATATTAATGTTTTTTGGTGTTGAAATGTTGTGTTGAATTATTTTTCGGAGGAGATTGACAATGTCAAGTTCATGATTTGATGTTGCTAAGAAGCGTGAAATTTTGTTCTGAGTTTATGGTGCTTCACGTCAGTTTGGGATGGTTTAGTTGTCTTTTACATGCGGTTCTGAAATATGTTCTGTTGTTAATTTCTGTTGCTTTGTTTTGCCAACTGGCTATAAGCTATTTTATTTTTTTGGATGTTTATTTCGCAACATTTGTACAAATCTTCTCTTTCCTATATATATATATACACAAATATATATAACACAATATTTGAGGTACACTGGTCCACGCGTGAAGCGCTTGCTGTCATCACGTGTGAAGCGAGTGTCGTGAACACCCCTTTGGCCCCTTGTTTTCACCTCTCGTTTATATTAATTGAAGTTTATGGAAGGTGAGAGAATGAGTGAAAGGAGGGAGGGAGGAAATATGCGATCGAAAAGTGATAGGCTATTGAGTGCTAAATAATTGGGGTGCTATTGAACCTGCCTCTCTCTCTCTGTATATATATATATATATATATATATACGTACATACATACATATACATACATACGTATGTATATATCATTGTATGTATATATGTATTTTCATATATTACATTGTTTAGTGCATATTGGTTGCACTACCAATGAATTCATATAGGGGCCCAATTATTGCATTTGCACTTATCATATCATGTCATCATATGTATAATATATTACTGATTGTACTTTAATTGTATTATATGATAAATGCTCTATGGATGTAGCTAAGTTTGTTTAGTATATTTGTACAACCTAATTCGAGTCGTATTTTCTACTTTAAGGAATATCGAGGAAGAAATTATTTTATGAAAGGGAGATGTTAATACCCTATAATTTAGCAAAATTAAATAGTTATAATAAAAAGAGAAAAAATGTGATTTTAATAGAAGGGAAAATTAATAGGTTTCTACAAAAGCTGGAATTAGGCTTTGAGACTTATTTTGTTGTGTCTATAATATCATTCACAATCAAAAGACTTATATAACTAACTAAATCTGGTTAAATGACCCAAAAATCAAAAGAAGGCAAATCATATGATTTTTTTTCAAAACATACTGAGTTATTTTTTAGCTTATATATCTTATTTTTCTACCAACAAAAAGGTTTCTAACCGTATTCATTTTCCTGTAATAATATTGCCTCCTCTTATAACCCTTTCTCTAAATCAATTCTCAATCCATCAAATCAAATTCATATCAAAAAAAATTATATAAGTAACTTATTATTGCAAATAGAGCTGCATAAATAAATCGAAGTTATCAAAAAATTTGCATTTTTGTAGGCATGGAAAATTCTGGAAAGTGAAGGAAGGGAAGGGTCGACATCAAATCAGGGATGATGTGTGACTTATTAGTAAGTGGGATACATAATATTTTATATTTAAAGTAAGATGAAGCAGCTCACCTCTTATTACCTCAAACCAAATTACAATGTTGTAATTAATAACTAAATCTGAATTTTTTATGTATACCTATTTAAGATACAGTATGCCATAACTAGATGGTTAACTATATAATTTTTATCATTGTAATTAGAAAAGGTTGATCTCTTTGTAATTAAAAAAATGTTATCCTTCGAAGCAGGCACGTTGGCTTGAAACATACTTTACGTATTACCAAAGAAGATTTTTGACTTCGAACCTACCATTTGAACTTTGATACAACTTTCTAGTTTCGAGCTAACTTATTTAGCTTCAAGTCACACATAAGACCTTAGTCACTTGATTTCACTGTTATCATTTGGGTATTAGGCCATTAAATATATTTCATCCATGCGAAAACGTAGAGGATTACCATGCAAAATGATTAATTTATTCTACAAGTTTAAAATATAATACTAAAAACAATTTTTTCTTATTTTCATTGAATTTGAAAATAACACAAGCACGAAAATTAAATATTTTTTGTCTCCTCCCATCCTCGTCGTTATTCCATTGTTAGAATAATTGATATCTGTTATTTACAATAATATATATATCAAGCAAAATTGAATTCGTTCACGGTATCAGAGCAAGTTTCGAATATCTAAACTTGTACTCTCTCATCCTCCTCTCTTTCTTCTTCTTCTTCAACCATTTTTTTTCCTGTTAAATCACCACCAATGGCTGAATCCTCCAAATACCATCATGCTCTAACCATTACTAATAGAAGAAGGTGCTCATGCTACCTACGAGGCTGTCAAATCCGCAAGCCTAGCCCTACGAAAATGACTTGATGAAGTTGTCCTTCAATGGATATATAGTACAATCTCCTCCAACCTCCTGCAGGCCATTCTCATCTGCGATGATACAGCCGAGGGTGCATGCAAACGAATTGAAGCCATGTTCCAAGACAACAAAGCTTCAAGGGAAACTCATCTTGAAGAAGAACTTGCAATAGTTGATTTTGAACAATTTAATTCAATTGACAAATTTTGCACCCACCTTAAATCATTGGCGGATAGATTGGTGGATGTTGGTGCTCCGGTGACTAATAGTAGGCTTGTATTGAACCTCGCCAGAAGCATATGCCGGCACCGTGGATTACATTCAAAACCAAGATCCCTTAATCCCCCCTTGAGAGTAGCCGAACCCGCCTCAAGCTGGATGAACAAATAATTTAAAATCGCTTAGCAAAAGAGAATGGTGGGACCACTGGTAGTGGTGCTATGCTGTTGGCTAGAACCGATGCAAACCCAGAGAATTCAAACACCAACCCCACCCAAAGTTCCCGTAATAACGAAAGAAGAAATAACAATGATGCCAAAACTAATGATAGGAGAAAGGGAAAATAAACTGGTGCATCCAGTCACATGCCAGGTCGGCAACCCAGTCATCATCAGTGGTCCCCACGCCTTCCACTAAGTTGGCGATAATGGAAAAATCCATTTGGATCTTGGAACTCTTGGTGCACTAGTCCACCTTCTTTCCCATATCCTCCATCACCATGGCAACCGAGGCAAATAAATCAAGCCCAACGTGCTACTGGGCAAGGAGTTCGTGGGTCTCGTCCATAGGCGTACAACATTATGGCTCCACCTATTGGCTACATGCCAACTTATACTGAAGCTATTATGCATGCTCTATCATTCTCGCAACCTAATGGAAATTTTTACATGGATATCGATGCCACGTCTCACATGAAAGTGGATCAAGATATATTTTCTTTTTATTTCAATTTTAGCAATAGTTATCATAATATTGTTGCTCGCAATGGTCATCTAATTCCAATTGTTGGTCATGGTAGCACTAATTTACCCTTACCATACCCTACATTTACCCTGTACAATGTTTTGCATGCTCCTAAACTTATTAAAAATCCAATATCTATTCGTAAGTTCACCACTGATAATATGGTTTCTATTGAACTTGATCCATTTGGATTTTCTATTAATGGTTTATAGATATGGACCAAACTAATGTTATGAGATAGCACTGGGACCTTTATCCTCTCTTCTCCAATAACCAAGCCACTCCCTTTATCAATCAGTCAGTCTTTACTTCTCTCTCTCTCTCCAGATATTTGGCATGACCGCTTAGGACATCCTAGCGCTGCTATGCTTAAATCATTAAATCATAAAAACTTCATTAATTATAATAAAGCTTGTAAAAATTATTGTTCTTCTTGTCCTCTTGGCAAACATTCTAAATTATCGTTTTATGATTCTCTGTCATACACTTTGCTACCTTTTGATACTACTCACAGCGATCTTTGGACATCGTCTGTTGTTAGTTCTTATAGCCACTGTTATTATGTTCTTTTTCTTGATGATTATAACAAATTTTGTGGACTTTCCCCATTTCCAAAAAGTCACAAGTCAAACACTTATTCAAATCTTTTCATTCTATAATCAACACTCAATTTTAACGTAATATTAAATCATTCCAATGTGACAATGGTACAAAATACTTTAATGGCACCTTTAAACAAGTCTTCGATCATAATGGGATGTTATTCAGCTTTTCTTGTCCCCACACATTTCTTCAAAATGGAAAAGCCGAACGACACATTAAATCAATAAACAACATCATTCATACCTTGGTTGCGAATGCCTCTATGCCACCTTCTTTTTGGCATCATGCTTTAGAAATGGCCACATATTCTCTTAACATACTTCCAACTAAAGTATTAGGATTTCAGTCTCCCACCCAAATTCTATACCAATGCGATCCCAATACTCGGAATTGTGTTTATTTTGCCGCCTATGTTTTCCTTTGTTTCCGACCGCTTCTATTCACAAATTGCAAGCTCGATCCACTCCATGTGCTTATCTTGGTTGCACCTCCAACCGTAGAGGCTCAAAGTGTTACGATATGGCAAGTGGCAAAATCGTTATTTGTCGTTATGTGAAATTCATTAAGATCGAGTTCTCTTTCGCATAAATTCACCAAACTAAAAATACAATGTATGTTTTTTTAACTGCCAATAGTTCTAATTCTTTATTGAATTATTTGCATTCAACTTTAAAGCCTCCAAACATAACTGAGTCCACACCTCATTGTAGCCCACTAAATCAACCCCTCTTAATGGGCCACAGCCTCCAACGGACCCAGTTGCATCCGCTTTTGTTGCCCCACTAGCTCCCATGGGCTCAGTTCCCCCACAATTCTCTCTAGGTGCTGTCAACACTCAGGTTGGTAAAAAAAGTCAGCTAAGCCCACAACCCACTCCACTTCTTTTCAGTCCACAAACACGACCCACTTACCCTCACTACAACAAAAAACACTTTTCGCAACAGGCAAAATCCGTTGCAGTAGACCTACTGCAACAGGCAAGGGCCCGTCTGTATAGCCCAAGTTGCAATAGGTCAGTCCCATTTTGCAAGGGTTAATTCCTGTTGCGGTAGACTTTTTTGCAACAGGCTTTTGTTGTTGCAACAGACCATTTTGCAACAGTAAATGACCGTTGCAATAGATTTTAAATCTGTAAAAAAAATTATATAACAGCTTATAGATATTATATATTAAATGTACTTGTTTTAGTAATAATGTATATCACAGAATGAAATAAACAAATACAATTTTTATTTTAACAAAGTTTTAATAATACAAACAATTACAATAAAATTTTCTACACTTTTCATACACCATTCATGTATTACAATTTCTTCTCTCACACAACACATTTTTTTCAAATAGAGTATTTTCTACTCATATTTCTACTCTATCATACATATACTATAACAAGAGAATAAATATCATCAGTTCACCAGAACAAATTTGTAGTTCATGCTCCAAGTTTGTTGTCGATCATGAACATGCACATGCATATTCAGGAATATGTATGTCATTCCAGTGAACCTGAAATAAGAACAATAAAATTTTGTTAGTAAAAGAAACAAAAGATCTATAAAGATGAGAAAGTAGTCGCAAATTATAACTACCATCCTATGTCCGTCTATCCCAGCATAAGCACAATGCTCGAAATACTAGTTTTAAGAATTCCCTAACACCTTGTTCATCACATGTAATGAATTTGTAAACGCATATACATGCATCATCAACAAATAAAACGAAAAAGGTATAACAAAGGCTTGAAGAGTACATTCTAATGACTTGGAACATTATAAAACTCATGCACTGATTGATCATCAACAAGAAATGATCTAATATATTTATATTACCACTTAAAAACGAAAATGTGAACATTCAAACCTTTGTCTATAACAATTCTGGATAGCCCGGGATCCATCTACAGATTGAAAAAAGGATAAATATCACACATTTAAAGGTCTAATAACATGATCATAACTATGAGACGAGTTCCATTAAAAAAGTAAAGACCTGCATAACCATTCTTCGGGTGGTAGCATTCCTCCAGCCGCTGCAGTCCTCAAGACATAATACGGTGAAATCTTTATGCTGCATTTTAGCATGAACAAGAGCTTCAACTGCACGTGCTTGAGCCTGCAAACAATTGACACGCAAGCAGTGATACTAATAACTATTGAGTGATACATAAAAATGCAGAAACACATTAAGATGTAATTATTACTATAAAGATCAACAGAGAAATTATAAACACTAAACTACCCCCAGCACCCCTAATATATATTTAAAACGAACAGAAATTCGGTTTTGGGCCATAAGGTTAATTCTAGTGATTTTTCAAACTTAACATGGGTCCATAGGACACAGCTGACCTTTCTACAAATAAGTCATTGTCTTGGTATAACATATCAATTACAACAAGCATCTCACAAAATATGCAATACTGTATATGGATATGAAGTTGATAGTTTGCTTCATAAATTCCATTAGGAGTTCAGGTGCAGTGCTCCAAGAAGGGCCTGCTTTCAGCTGAAATGAAACTATTGTCCAAACAGAGGGAACTGTCACCGCAAATTTCTTATATCCTGTTTGTTATGGACTCGTGTTCTTTATCTTGCTTCCTTTTCATATATTTTGTTGCATAAACCTTCATGTTATCTATGATTGATTGTGATGCAATATGTATTTGATCAAGGCATAACAGCTAATACCTAGCATATCACTTTAAGCACGCAGTACTAATATTGTAATATTTTGCTTTTTTTATCAATATTGCGTTTGTAAAGTCTAGTCCCGAAGTTATAGCAGCTAACAAATGAATGTCTTTTTCACCTAATTTAAGTGTTCTGCTGGTCTAAATTATATGTATTTTTCATGGTTTACTTCTTAATTGTAAACAAATTATTAATGAAATTTCCTGTGTAAGAATATAAGAATTGATATGGGTATATTCAGTGACATCACAAATTTTTGTATCACTGATCTTTATATCAATTTTACAATCCTTGCAAAGTATTACTTCTAATCCCTATCAAGGTCTATTGTTGATCCTTCTTTGACTATCTTTTGAGATAGTCAAACAAAGCAAATTGATACTAGTATAACACTTTGTCAATTTAATGGACCCAAATCTCATTTAGATAAAAAAAATATCAAGTATCATGTAGTTTTAGATTGTATGTGCATTTTATTTATTTACATCAGTCGCCCATTTCAGAACAAAAAATTATTGAGAAATATGTTAAGCTACCAAACCTGCTTCTCCAATTGCTATGAGCATTCAGTTTGTGCAGATAACCAAAGTAGCTATGCTTATGATACAAGCAACTTTTTGTTTCTTTCAAAGACAGATATTTCATCTTCTTCTCCAATTGTAAGGAAAAAATTCCTGACTAATTCTCTAAGATTTTGAAGACCTTGGATCTGGAAGGTGAGCTCAAATATTGGTACAATCACACAATCTTAGGCATGGGTAGACAAAATCAGACACCACCAAAAAGGAAAACATGAAAATCACCTGGAACTTAATATTCCACAATGGATCTCAAATCATAAATCGATGCTCATATGTAACTGTTTTGCAGAGGATTGCGAACAACGAACAAAAAGAAATATACAAGGAGGAATCAGAACTTCCAAGGAAGCATAATTGGACAAGAGGCAAGGAGAAGGATGCAAAATTAGGGTGAGAAGCCATGTCGCCTAGAACATTTCCGCCACCACCACCATGACCTGGCATAATAGCTATTGTCGCCTAAAATGGTAACTGCTTCCTAACCATGACCTGGCATAATAGCTATTGTCTCAGGCTCACGCATATCATATTTGAAATCGATAATTGTTTATTCGGATTGATTTATTTGGACTTCCTTGCATAGCAGCTATCTCAGGTATGTTACAATTATTGATGTTCGTAGACAATTATAATATCATTGTTGCAGCATGAATATCATTATTAAAAGCATTCATCCAATAGTGGAAAAGGTGAATGGTTTTAAAAAGAAACAGACTTAAATATGTAATGTATATATGCAATGCAAGCAGTTACCATTTTAGGCAGGCTCCTACTCCTTGATCGGCTTCCTGGTCAATTTATATTGCTAAAACAATAATTAAGAAGTCGAGTGGAGTAGGTAGGAATGTATATTGATAAATCAATTAACTTATTTGCAATTAAATCTGGTTTGCTACCTGCCTAGCTTGTGACATGCTGCTTGATGAGCAACAAGTAATAAAGATCTACTAAGGAACAAGTAATAGGTATTAAATACGAACCTTAAATCAGAAGTATCATCGTCCTCGAGAGCTTCCGGATACTCCAGATCCACTAAGGAACAAGCCTTTTGAAGCATATCAAAACTGCTGATGATAATTTACATCGACCTAACTTTTAGGTTTTCGTCTGGTTTTCTTCTTGCTTTCCAGTCATCAATCTCCCTAAATAAAGACAAGGTTAACTAGTCAGTGCGTAGCCAGGATTCAAATTTGATGAGGTCACAGTTTGAGAAGTGTCAGGATTTGGGGCGACAGTCCAAAAAGGGAAAAAAAATTCAGTAATCATCTGGCGAAATTAACAAAAGTTTCGTAGCAAATCATTGAACAACTAGCCATAACCATAAATAAGTCATAAGTAATCAGAAAACTATCACGCTGTGTACGTAATAGAGAAGCATCAGCAAATACAATAATCAGGAAAGAAAATGACGACTAACTAATCTCTAATTTACTGTAGACCCCAGTTTAATTAAGTAAACCTCAATTTGATAATCAGCAATAAAATCAGATAAACGAAATTAGGGTTTACCGATTTCGATGCTGAAACTGGGGCGGTCGTGATGCCGATGCTGGAAGAGGGGGTCGCCGATCTGGAAGATGATGCGATGCTGATGAGGGAGTTGCGAAAATATGAAGCGATGTTGGAAGATTTTGATGCTGGAAGATGATTCGTAATCCTAATCCTAAATTTTGAGGGGATGAGACATCAGGCTATGAACTAGATTTAGAACGAGATGGGAAGAGATGGTAAATGGGGAAAGAGCAAGCGAAGCAGGCATGAAATTATTATTTTGGATCCCGCCTTACATTTTGGAGATCCCGCCTTACATTTTGGAGTGCCCGCCTTACATAATTTACCAGAACCTCGAGAGGCCGCCTGTTTTATTTTGATCCCGCGTTATAGATATTGCCTGTTGCAACCACAGAGGCCAACCATTTATTGATCACTTTTGAACTTTTGCAACATACCATTTATTGATCACTGTTGCAACAGACTCGTGTCCTAAATATTGTATACTTTTGAATTTTTGCAAGGAAAAAACGTTGACTTTTATTGATTAATAAAAGTTAAATATAATATTAGAATATGAAAATTAAATATTAATGATAACAAGAAGCTCTTAATTAATTCATAAAAATATCTCTATCAAACTCAAATTATAAATTAATCCATACAAGAAATTATTATTAATTATTAATTACTCCTTAATTGTAATATTAATCAATTATCATTTATTATTTATTATGCATATATTAATTTTTAAATTATTAAATATTTAAACATATTCATATTTCAAATTAATTTTTAGTTATTATCCATTAGTTTTTATAATTAATTTATTACTATTGAATAATTATTTATTTATTTTATTATTTTTAAAATGTTAATTATTATTATTTGTTAATTATTAATTATTGTTATTTAATTACCAACTATAAATATCACTTTATAATACTTAAATTTTATTATTAATTAATAACTATTAAATATTAATCTTAATTATTATATAACTACTAGTACTTAATAAATTAATAGTAACTATTTAGAATTAATTATTAAAAGTTAATCATTAAAATCTTGTAATTATTTTTAATAGTATGTTTTTCGCAACTGGCTTTTCCAGTTGTAAAAAAATACAGTTATTGCAAGTGGCGAAAACTGTTGCTAAAGATATTTATTCGCAACTGACTAGGAAGCGCAGTTGCAAATAATATGTTTGTTGCAACTGTTCTGATAGCACAGTTGCTAAAAGTATGCTTTTGCAACAGGAAGGGAAGCACAATTGCTAAAAATATGTTTTTCGCAACAGGAATAAAATGTCTGTTGCTAAATCTCATATATTGCAACTGCTACAATAGGTTTGTTGCTAAATATCATTTACTGCAACTGTCATGCGTCGCCTGTTGCAAATAACTAGTTGCAATAGGGTATTTTTCTTGTAGTGCCTGCCCAATCCGCTGTCCAATCTCAAAACTCTAGGTTGGCAGCATCTCCTTTTCCAAGCACCTCCATTACGGCTGCTCAAACAAACCAAACCCAAAGCACACAAAGTTCTCCTCGGCCTAACAACCCCATATTACAATGTATGACAGCATGAGCAATGGATGGATTTTTTAAACCAAATCCTAAATAAACTACCAGTTTGCACACATCCACCACAAACATATCTCCCATACCTAAGGAACTTGTTAGTGCTTTTCATGATCAAAACTGGAATAGTGCAATGTTGGATGAGTTCAATGCTTTAATTAATAATAAGACATAGGAGTTAGTGCCTTGGCCACCTAATGTGAGTGTAATCCGGTTTATATGGATTTTTCGTCACAAGTACAAATTTGATGGTTCTTTTGAGTGGCATAAAGCATGTCTTGTAGGTGATGGTAAAAGTCAGCAACAGGGTATTGATTTTGAAGAAACCTTTAGCCTAGCGGTTAAACCAACAACCATACGAGAAGTTCTTAGTATCGCTCTTTCAAAATCTTGGCCCATTCATCAACTGGATGTCAAGAATGCCCTTTTACATAGTCATCTTGATGAGACTGTCTATATGCATCAGCTCAAGGGATTTGGAGACAAGAGACATTTAGATCATGTTTGTTTTCTAAAAAAAATCTCTATATAGTTTAAAACAAGCTCCTCCGGTTTGGTATCCGTGACTTGCAGACTTTGTTGCATCCATTGGATTTACTTACAGTAAATCTGATCACTCTTTGTTCATTTATAGACAGGGTTCGGATATGGCATATATATTATTGTATGTTGACGACATAATTCTTACTACTTCTTCAAATCATTTGCGTAATTATTTCATTACTCTTTTGAGTTTAGAATTTTCTATGAAGGATCTTAGTCAGTTAAGTTTTTTTTTTTGGGTATTGCTGTTACTCATCCTGCAAATGGCCTATTTCTATCTAAGAAAAAGTATATTGCAGATATCATTGACAGAGCTGGAATGTCTAACTGCAATCCTTGCCCTACTCCTACTGACACTAAATCTAAACTTAGTGCTACTAAGGTTGTCCCGTGTGAGGATCCTACTAAGTATCGTCGTCTTGCTGGTGCTCTTCAATATCTTACCTTCACAAGGCCTGGTATTTCTTATGAAGTATAACAGGTGTGCCTTCATATGCATGATTCGGAAGTTGAGCACATGACTGCTCTCAAGTGCATCTTGCTCTATATTCAGGGTACATTATCTTATGGTTTGCACCTATATAAGCCTTCTTTTGACAAACTCATCGTCTATACAGATGTTGATTGGGGTGGATGCCCGAATACTAGACGCTCCACCTCAAATTATTGTGTATTTTTTGGAGATAATCTTATTTCTTGGTCCTCTAGACATCATCCTGCATTGTCTTGTTTTTACAAAATAATAATAAAGTATAACAAAATGGGAGTATCTAGCCATCTTCCAATGGCTCACAAAAAAGGTTTCTACAAAATGCAGATATCGTGCACACACAGAAACAAAATACATATAAAATCAGAAGACAAGCAAAAGGAGAAAGAGAACACAGCAGTCAACAAGGCAGAAGAACCTCAACAGCCGGATGGTTAATCGAAAGGCGGCGATGAAACCTCCAAGCTCCACATAAGTCGTACAAACAGCAAGTACAACTGACGAGCTCTCCTAGAAACGCCGTAGGTAAAGACTGGGAAGTCCAAACTATCGGTCCTGAACCTCTGAACCCCTCGGTCAGTATGCTCCACCATATCCAAGGTGGGAAACGAGTCCAGAGGTATGCAGATGAAATCATCAAATCCCGAGCTCTGCCAAAACCACCACCATCACATGCTCCAGCAAACCTACATGGGATGAAGAACCGAGAGCACCAATTAGCTCAAGACAGACCAAGTCCGGCCACCTGAACTCTAGAATCTGCACAACTAGCAAACGACATAAGATCAATGGGGGCAGGGGGTAGAGAGGTGAAGAGGTAAAAATAGCAGAAAACATAAACAAAAACAAGCATAAACAAAGAAGCAAAAATCAACTAATACCTGCCCTGGGAGTGGCCGATACCGATGAAACATCAAAGGTAACGGCCCACCTACTCGAGCGGGAGCTAATGACTCCCCAAAAAGGCTTACCACAAATACAAATCATTTTTTACTTTCCTGATATTGGTGGTAGGGTCCATAGCCTGTAACAGCCCGCATTTTACGTATCGGAGAATTGTAAAATATTTTTATTTTATTCTCTGAGAGTTGGAAAATTCTCATATTTTAATATATTGTTTATAGGGATGTGAGATATGTCCATAATTTTTACCAATTTTGTTTGTGACCATTTTACCCCTATCAATCTTGTACATGACATAACTTTTGACTGGGATTGAATCAGGTACTGAGACCTATGCCATTGGAAAGGAAATGATGATTCTATTTTCGTAGAGTGGTTACATTAAAGATTTGGCTCAGCGGTTTGGGAGGAATCGATGTTTTAAGGTTTTACAGTTGGTTGTTCAGGTTTTGCAAGCCATAATGGGCTGATTTAGAGTGGCCCATTAGTGGGCTAGTGGAAGGCTATAAATAGGGGGTAGTAGGCATGGAGAATAGTTTATTTTTTCCATTCTCCCATTTGGAAGAGCTAGAGTTCCTCCATTTCTCCATTCTCTTCACCTTTCCACCATTAAAGCTTAGGAATCGAAGATCTACAACATTTGGGGCTAGATCTACGCAAATTGAAGAGAGAGATCATCAAATCGAAGAGTTTAGGGTAAATTCTTTGCTGTTTGGATCTAGATCTAAGTGTTTTGGGTTATTTTGGAGAATTGGTGAGTGATATGCATCTCTCGCACGAATTCAAGCAAGTATATGAGTTGTATGCACATACTTTCGTCATTTTAAATCAGTTTCCCTTAGATCTACACCATAGTAAGCTTATTTTCATATAAATCGCCATATGGTCTAATTTAGCAACTTCAAACTGGTAAATTTCATATGTTTATGCAAGTGAGATTATAATTGTGTTCATATGTTCATTTATCGTGATTTTGGTGAAATTTGCATAATTTTCAGTGATAATTGTCATTTTCATGATGTTAGTGTTGTGTTGGTCGAATTGAATGAGTTGGTTTCGTCGTTTGGCGAAGTTTTAGGCCGAATTTCGAGTTGAGAACTTGCTGGATCGAATCTGGAATACATTGGTCGGTCGACAGGAGGAGTGGTCGGTCGGTCGACAGAAATCCTTGTCTTGGGGAACAAGCCAGAGGCTGGTCGGTTGGTCGAGGTGGGAAAGGTCGCTCGTACTTCAACAAGATGGGTCAGTCGTGTACTTTGAAGCTGGTCGAGCAGTTTGGAGGCGGGTCGGTCGAACAGGGTCGGTCAGTTAGGGTGTGGGGATCCAGGTCGGTCGGTCGGAGGCTGGTCATTCGGTTGTGAGATGACGGTGGTCGGTCTGTGTGTTTGAGTACGGAACGGTCGGCCGTGATTTTTGGTCAGTTTAGAAGGGCTCCGGGTCAGTTGTACAAGGTCATTTCTGAAGAAAAAAAAATCGGATACGGCCCGAATTTGAATAAAAGGGTCTGAAAAAAATTCGAGGGCGCAGTGATGTTGTGACTTCAAGGAGTATTCAAGTGGGAATATTCGAAGCATTGAGTGTGTTCGTTGATCGGTGTAGAACAACGAATGAGGTGGCAACACAAAGGTTGTGAGTTGGAGATGGTGGACAATGGTTACTCGAGAAGGTTGGATGACTAGAAATGCGAAGGTCGAGGAGTTATCGTTGTCGTAAGTTCTAGCAGGCTCAAAGCAGTGGTACAATAGGGGCACCTAAAAGACTGGAAGGTTGCTGGTCGAGTACATTGGGTATAGTTGAAAGGCCTAATTTTCAAGGTTGGACAAACATACTTATCATTGAAAGGCGTATGGAGTTTATGCTAGAACTGGGGTTACCATTAGCCCTTGACATATGGCAAGGTTGGCCGTCATACGATTAACGGTAGTTTCGAAGCAGGATTAGCAGTGATAGCCAGAGTTTGTCATGGTTGATTAGTGGTCTTGTTGGTACCGTCTTATGTAAATTATTCAACGTCGAAGGTTATGTTTCTTGGGTGCTTGTCTGATATTGGTTTAGGCCTCTGGGGTTTGTTCTTGAGGGATATTGAATTCGATTAGAATGGTTTACGTGAGATCTATAATCTAGAAGTTATGAGTGCTACTGATGGTTGTTTCTGATTACCGTGAATAAATGGTTGTTCTGGTTTCCATGAATGAATGTTTGAAGCATTTGATGTAAAGGCTATCACTGTACGATGTAGGGAAGACGAGAGTTGAGTTCTTCTATGGTGTTGTGGGTATATTAGTTCGTTTATTTACTCATTTTCATATATTTTATTGATGATGTTTGTTGTTGTTTTATCGCTCACTAAGACTGTTGTCTGACTCAAGGTTTTATGTTTTCCTCTTATTACCTTGCACTGTTCATCCGGTTGTGGATGGGCATACTAGGTGGAAGGTGACAAATTAGTGAGGATAATATTGCAGTTTGGAGCCGAGCTGGAGGCTTACGTACCGGTTTTATTACTATCAAGTATTTCGGTTTCTGCTGTTTGAGTTGTTCTATGAGTGTTGTAGTGAGGCTTTATGTACAAAGTTTGATATTTCCTATGATGTTGTGAAAGTTTCAAATTTTTGTTATATGATTCTTCACTATTATTACCTGTTGCATATGTTCTACTATATTTTATCCTTGCGCTGTGAGTTTTACGACAAGTTCCGTTTGTGTTACCAAACCTTGATGATCGTTCATAGCTGCCTGACACACCTTTCAGTGCATTATTCCTCATGTATAGCGCAGGGGTTGCGAGCGGTCGTCAAATGCTGCCTTATTCTGCGAGCACCAGATATGCCAGCATATAAGACAATGAATCAGGCGAAGAAGGATCGACTTAAAAGATTTTCCTGAGTTGCCTGACCACCAGAAACTGAGTAAGCCGACAAGGGAGGTGACATTACTTCGGCAACCCATCAGATTCCCAAAGAAATTCCAGACAGACCTGACATAACACCCAGAGAACAACAAATGAAAAGAAGATTCAGGACATCCAGAACTGCAGCACCTGCACTTGGACACAAGAGGGATGTCGATTCTCCAAAGATTTTCATCTATTTGTAAACGATTGTGCAAAGCTTTCCATACAAACAGAGAAATTTTCAGGGGAATACAGACATTCCAAACGAAGGGGAAAAGAAGGGGACGAGGACAAGGTATACATAATGAATTCCACGCCGCCTTAAGTGTGAATGGATTGTCGTCCCAAACGGTGCCACCCCCATGAGCGTTTGATAAGGCCTTCACGGATTGCATCCGTTTCCACGTCTCACTGGCATATGACGAGACACCGGAGTAATTCGTACCTGCCAGTCTATGGTACTTGGCATGGAGGAACGTCGTCCGAAGTGAGTTGTTCTCTCCAAACCTCGCTCATAGCTTGCAAGCATAGGCCGCGCAGATATCCTTGGGGTTACAGAGGCCTAGGCTTCCCTCATTCTTGGGACAACAAACGGTGTTCCAAGAAATCCAGTAATGGCGAGAAGCATTGTCCTTGGTTCCCCAAAAAGAAGAAGAAGCCAAGGACCAGTAAGAGCGAAAGAATGAAGCAGTTAGAGTCATAGCAACGAAGATATGAGATTCCATAGAGTCAAGGACAGACTTAATAAGAACCTAATCTGCCTGCCTAAGAGATGAGGATAACATTCCACCGAATGGTCTTTCCCCTAACTTTGTCAGTAAGGGGATCGAAGATGGCGTTAAGCTTCTTACCTCGATTTAACACAATATCAAGGTAGGGAAGTGGAAGGGAGGCCGCCTTGAAACCAATAGAAGACTCGATCCAGGAAGATCTCGCCGCTGAAGGGTCTTTTGTGGGCATAAAGCAGCTTTTAGTCGAGTTCACGAGTTTCCCCGAGCATCTCTCGTACTGCCGAATAAGACCCGGTAGACTAGGAATAGGCTGACGACTCCCATTAGTGAAAATCATGATGTCGTAAGCGAAAGATAAGGAGGAGATTAAGGGACAACCCCTATGGATCCCGAATGTCCGTATTCCCCCGAAAATGATAATGTCGTCAGCGAAAGATAATGAGGAGATTAAGGGACAACCCCTAGGGATCCCGAATGTCCGTATTCCCCCGAAAATGATGATGTCGTCATCCTACATTGTCTCGATCTAGTTCAAAAGCTGAGTGTATAGGAGTAGCTAATGTTGTCTCTGACTCTTGTTGGATCAGAAATTTGTTGTTATAGTTGCATGTTCCAATTCAGAAAGCCACCCTGATTTATTGTGACAATGTAAGTGCGATCTACTTATCTGGTAATCCAGTTCAGCATTAACGCATTAAACACATTGAGATGGACATTCACTTTGTCCGTGAAAAAGTAGCTAAAGGCGAAGTTCGAGTCATTCATGTCCCATCCCGTTATTAGATTGCTGATATTTTTACAAAAGGTCTTCCGTGTGTACTATTTAACGAATTTCAGGACAGCCTCAACGCCCGATAACGACCTGCTTTGACTTTGGTGGAGTGCTAAAATAATTGATATTTGTTATTTATGTTTATGTTTATATATATATATATATATATATATATATATATATATATATATATATATATATATGTTAATGACAGAAGATTTGATATCTGTTATTTATGTTAATATATATTACAAATGGTAGTATACATATTAATTAATATGATAGATAATTTGATATCTATTATTTATGTTGGTATGTATATTACATATGGTAATATATATTATTTATGTTAATGTTTATTTGATTGCAATAATTCATGTAAATATTTGCTGCTCTAAACTCCTATATAAAGGGGCTGTAAATAATGAAACGACAAACAAAATTGAATTCTTTAATCCATTCATTTTATTTACACCTGCTCCGCTGTATTTTCAGGCATATTATATTTAAAGTAAAATCAAGTGAGCCTTTAATATTTTAACTTTGGTACCCTAACAATACCACTAAGAGCATCTCCAACTCATAATAAATTTTGAAGTAAAAGTGAAGCACCATAAGCAATTTGAAGATATCACTTATAATTCTTTTTCCAATACTAATGTAATTTATAATTTTAAGATGACACTGTGAAGTGCAAAGTCTATTTTTGGACATTGCACATAACACTACGAAGTATAATACTTATATAATTATCAGTGAATTACATAATTTTTTTCAATCTTTTATGAATGAAAAAGTAACACATGCAAAAATTGGTAACTTAAAATGCTAAGCACACTCTCTTTTAGGGAGAATGGGTTTACATTTGCTACCTGGTTCGTGAAAACGGGTTGACATCAATAATTAGTTTTGTATGACGTAATAAATATCAATCTATTTCCATCAATCAGGTGTCAAGAATAAGCCCACTCTTCCACTGTTCTTTTAACATTTCTAAAAATATAAATGTAGTTGTCCTGTGCTTCATAGCCAAGGAAATCCATAATGAATACTTTTGGCGGTATTCATGAAAGAAAGCACGTCACCCTAAGCTTGGTCTCCCTCGAACTCCATTATCCATCAACACACTCAAAACAGACAAACACGTTCCCACCTAGCCTAGTACAACAAGCACGTCAACATTTAAAGAACATCGGCGTTCAATTGCCACAAGGGACCTCCTCAGCAACAGCATAGAAACATTCCCCGAAAAGAAAAGGACTTCACGCATCACAAACAAATCATGGGACGGAGAAAAAAGAATGGGAAAAATGAAAGAAAAAGTAAAGTAACATGAAAGTTCACCGTAAATCATGCTGCTTTAATAAACAGGAGAACAGTGCAGCTGCAGAAGCAGCAGCAGCAGCTGCTCCTCGGTAATCGAGAAAGCAAAGAACATACGCGATCATAATGATTCTTATTTTTCACCCGTGATCCTTCATTGACCCATTTGCTTTTAAGTAATCCTTTATCATGACTTCAGTCCAGCTCTATCTTCCTACCTTCACCAACCTATTTCTGCTAAGACACGCCTTCTCCTTTTTAGTACTTTTGCATTGTTTTGCTAAAATCATTTTGCTATCTTGTATCTTCTGCACACTGCCATGTTTAAAAGTAGTAAATACTGCTAAACATATATACTTTGAAGTTTGAAATAACAATTTTAGTGAAGTATTTCGTTTTAACAAGAAGTAATTGTACCGCTATATACTTGTACAACTACGAATAACCTGGTTAACGTGGTTTATGGTTATAGTTATGTTATGGTAGATTTAGTTGTTTGCTACTATGTGCGATAGAGTTATAGCTGAATTTAAAAATATAATGCACATAAAATATATGAAAGAATTAATATGTGAAATAGCTAAAAGTAAAAAAGTACTGCAAATTTTGGTGCTTCAGAATTCAGAAGTTGCAGAATGCGGCCAGGTTAACATTTCATATATCTTTTCTAACACAATCACGTAAATGTCTTGCGATGTCGTCTACGGTTTTCTAGAGTAGTAATTTCAAACAAAGACTTTGTTCAAACTGATTAGGCCACTTTGACATGGTGGAGAAGGCCACCGATTCGATTCTCGCCTCGCAGGATATAACTCATTTGTCATGCAATATGTTATATACTACCTAATTATATACAAGGTACCCAATTTCAATATAAATTGAGTTTCGTTCCTTTTCTTCTTCACGATAAATAAAACGACATCATATATAAGGGTGCGTTCTTAACGAACGTGAGCGTGACATTTGAGTGTGATACTGTAACGAAGGGGAATTGTGTTTTTAGCTACGAACGGGGTATTTGAGCGTGTTATTTTAAAAATAAGATTTAAATAGAGATGGTTTGACAAATTCGAATACAAATACAAATACAAATACAGTTTCTAATACAGATACAAGTACAGTTACAAATACAAACACAAATTAGTGCAGACCCGCAGCAACCAACCGATCTCTAATGGTATCTCGAACTAATGACATTTCTCGGGATTCTTCTGCTTGAACACGTTCCGTGCCTCTATTCGTCGTATTTCTCATACTATAATATTCCGTCAAGTAATTATCAGGTATTCGTTCAGGATCATCATCAAAAGCCATAAAATCTGGGTCACCACTATTGTATTTGCGTATGAAGTTGTGTAAGGCCATTGTAGACACCACAACTTTCACTTGAGTTTGAAACCGATATGTAGGCATCTTGTTGAGAATGGTAAATTTTTTCTTCCAAATGCCAAATGTTCGTTCTACGGTCATCCGTAAACTCGAATGGTAGTAATCAAACACTTCATTGGCCGACTTTGGTTGATTCATTGTATCACGGAAATGCAGAATATGATATCTCATATTTCGATATGGCGGTAAATATCCAGTCTGTAGTGGATAACCCGAATCAACTAAATAATACTGTCCAGCTGGAGGGTAAGGAAAGTTATAGTTTCTATCGTTTGTAACAGCATTAAAAATTCTGCTATCATGTGCATTCCCTTCCCAACCAGCCATAACATATGTAAACTGTAAATCGAAATCACAAACCGCTAATATATTTTGAGTTGCAAACCATTTTCTTCCAATATAAGGGATAATTTGATCAGCGGGTAAATGTGCAGATACGTGGGTACCGTCTATAGCGCCAATACAGTTTTTGAAATACGGGTAATACCGGGTGGAAGTTCTGATGTGATGTGGAACAGTATTAAATTGTTGTTCCGCTGGCTTTATTACATCAGCAGCGAGTAATTGAAAAGCGTTTAGGACATCATGAAAACAAACGGAAATTGTGCTACCTGATCGTTGAAATCTTTCTTGTAGTTGTCTATTTGAAAGCCCAATAGCCATTGTACAAATGAATATTTCAACCATTTCGACGAAACAAATTTCTGGTCTGGAAGCGAGACCATGATGTTGCAGTTTCTCACATAATGCGTAGAAACAAAGTCTTTTCATCCGAAAATTATTTTGACAACGGCTTTGATGGCCATTCAAAATTTCGTTGATCCAAGATAAGCCAGTGAACTCCGAAGTATTAATACGCGTCATATGATTTCTCCTTTCATTCTGAACCAGATAAACCCCGTAGAGCTCCATCAAATCGTCGTTCTCGGAGGATGAATCGGAGTTTGACATTAGTCGAATAAGTAGAAAGAGTTGAAGAAGTAGTATTGTGTAAGGTGTTAAGATAGAGGGGGTAATATATAGGGAGGAAGAGAAGTTGGAAATCAAGCCGTTAGCGTCCGACGCGTCGGACGCCAACGGCTTGATTTCCAACATCCAGCGGTCGTTCCATTTGGAAGTGGAAAAAAGTGCTCGCGTCCGACGCGTCGGACGCGAACACAAAGTTGAGCGTGCCAAAACTTTGCTGCGAACGCACCCTAAGCTTCTTTGGTACCATGCTCCTCTAGTAGACAAATATCAAAGACTATTAGACTGGATCCCCTCTCTTTACAAGGAGATTAGAGTTGGAGCAGTATTTCAGCAGCATTTAGGCAAGGAGAGACTGGATCCTCTCTCTGTACAAGGTTCTGTGGTATTTACAGGTGTTCTAAAGTAAATTGAGCCGAGTAATTTTGCTAGTAGATTCAAATGCACATTCCTACTCCATGTACCAAAAATAGCCTTCATACGACCAAACATCGTTGAACGGTACTGTTCCATGGTCTATAGGATATACCGGTCCATAAAGTTAACAGATTTATGTTCCTCGACTTCATGTTATGCTTTCTTATGTTCCTCTTATGCTTTACGTCAAGTCTTGTATGATTTAGACTTCATTAGTGTATATTTATGAGTCAATCTATCCTTTTTTATCTTCACATGTTGAATATCTTGATCTAGGGACATTAGATTGCAACAAAACTTGAAGGAGTGGCTGATGGAGTGATGGAGGTTTTAATGGAATGACCTTTGATGGGTGTTGCCCTATCTTTACACACACGCGCGCACACACGCGCGCGCACACACACATCTATAAGGAATGGATAGGCGTCTATCCATCTATATAGCCATTCTAGTTTTCTATGAGGAGGTCCATCCATATCTCACTCACCACTTATCCGATTGACATGAAATTTTGCGGATTGAACCTGTCTATGGATTTCGGGTTGTGGGACCTACTGGATATGGGTTAAACCCTATGAACTGTCATCTTCTTGTTGGTTAGGCAAAATAATCCCATTTTTCTAGTGAGCATTCTTAAAGGTCTATTTAATTTTTCATTCCAGATTCCAAGTTAATTTGAGTTTGTACGAGTTCTGTATGCTCCGTTTAAGCGACTTTGGTCCAAAAGCAAGTTAACATTTGCCCCCGAGAGTATGTCTTTATTGAAAACAAAACGTATTCTGGAATAAACCATCATCATGTTGTTGGCTAGGTAGGCATAGTTGATTATATGTACTTGATTCTAAGGAGTTATCATTGACTTGTTCACTACCTGTTTGAGTTTCTTGACTAGAATCGTCTTTGTTGACGACTTCGATCCTGAACATTCTAAGATGCTCTAGATTGATTTGTCGGCCATTTAAGCGAAGTCCATGCTAAATTAGACCAAAATACTGGTTTAGGATTATAGGCATGGCTTGGTGTTAAGTTTCTGGTGATGTCCACTGAAATAAGAAAAGGAAGAAATGGGTAGTTTCTCTTTAGATCGGAAAGCCTCTTCCGGCTTTGACCGAAAGGGCCTTAGCATCGAACTTGTTGGCCCAGCATGAAAGGCAATGGAAGAAAAACAAGAACAAGGCTCTGGAAGAAACAGAAAGGAACTAAGAATCATAAATAGGTCTAGTTTGCGCAGATGAAGACTTTGTGCTATATTTCGAATGACTCCTCTCCAATAAATGAAGGCACCAGTAAAGGAGGCCCATTTCCAGGAGGTACCAAAAGGAAAATGTGCCTCAAAGTGCGCAGCAAGATCTGAAGGCAGGAAGAAGGTACACGGTAGAAACTCGTTGGAGAGGTAGTGTTAACCTAAAAATCACTCGAATAACATGAAAAAAGGCCAGAATAAAGGGAAAAGGGCTCTGAAAGCAATTAAATATGAGAATCGGGAGGAACATCATTCTGATGCTAGCTGTCGCCATAACGCAGAAGCTGACGTACACACATAACCAAGATTCGCTTCCGAAAGGGAGCACTTATGAAGGTCATAAATAACGCAAACTAATCACTAGCAAAGCCCTCCTAAAGAGGCAAAACTAGGCTTTCGATGCACACCTCTGAAGTCTAAGAAGAACAAGCCCCTAATCGAGATGATATGAAGGGCAGCTGATCTGAATTTAATATCTCTATGGGTCAAAGGTTAAGTTTAGTAAGCCTTTCGGTTGACCTAAAATGGTAATACATGAACACTTAACACTCTCTCAAGCAAAAGCTCTGTAGGCAAAGCATTGAACAAAAGTGAAGAAGAACCAAAAGCCCTTGCATGACCATTTCTTCTGCATCCAAATAAAAAGTTCCCTTCATTGAGGTTCTCAGAAACAACCACATGAATAAACTCACGAAGAAAAGCATTAAGCGAATTGCAAGAACTCAGCATTTACCCCTATCGGGTTACCAAAGCAAAGCTCCTTAGTTGAAGAAAGGGTCAATCTGCACCTATAAATACGACCTTAGGGATTCAAAATGAGGAGATTCATTTTCAAAATTTGTAATTCTAAATTGTGGAGTGAAATCCTAATTTGCAAGTCAATATGGGGGAAAAATACTTGTAGAATTTGAAGATCTAAATAAAGAGTTTTTATCAAGTAATTTGAAGTTGTAAATAAAGGGCTTTTATCGAGTACTTGAGGAAATCACTTAGATTTGTCTTCAATTACATTGCTATTGTTACTATTTTGTACTAACATTGCAGGGATGGTTTTTTTTTTGAATTAAGTGGGTATACAAGGAATATTACCATAAAATTCCATTTCTCTCTCCCTTAAGAATCCTTAGGTGATAGAGCCCGGTTCCTCCTTCCCTTAGTTGGTAACATCGATTTGAAACTTCATAGATATTCCTTACCATAGATTCATTAAATATATAAGAATACCTAAGATCTACGACCTAATATATTTAGGTCTTCCAAAAACTCGTCAAATCCTTACCATTCAATGGTTGTGCAATTCTCTTTGATTTCCTTCCCAGGTAAATCTTTAGTTCTCCAAGCCTTCGGAAAGCCTTGCCAATAGCCGTCGAAAGTCCCATACTCCTCTAAAGGATCCTATGGAATCTAGTTGTAGTCCTTTACTTAAAGGCAGAAATTCCACTTTGAAATCATAAAGGGAATACCAGGATAACGCAATACCAAATGGAAGGGACTTCCTCTTCGAAAATTAAGAGAAACTCATTACTAGCTTTGCTTCTACAGGGAATCTACTACAGAAGAATTCTACAAGAGCTTAAAAATAATAGCGACACTCAAACCTAGTTCATTCCTTCTACAGGCGGGGAATTCTATGGTCAAACTCTATTTTTGGGATGTTAACCATAAATTTGAGTAATATTTTTGGCGCTAAAAGGAGGGCTTGAACCTACGTAACCTTTAACCCTTTAGAAGCTCTGGATAAGAACTTACCTTAAGATGGATTTCAATTCTAAACCAACTAGGAAAATAAATTTTCGGAAGTGAATGGCTCTTTAGAAAGCTTTCCCTGTGAATCAAGGACGGATTATTACATGCTTAAAGAGAATCCTTTTGGTATGAAGGATAATTTCCGAAAGTCTCATTGTAAATCTAAAGGCAAACAATGTGTACCTCCACAGCATAATGACATAAGTAAGACACCTTTGAACGATAAACAAAAAATAAGGGAAAACCTACTTTGAGGGAAAGGAGGATAGTAACCTTTCCAGCACAAGGCTTGTCCAATATTGCGAATGAATTCACTAAAGCCAAGAGGAAAAACATTGACCCTATATAATTGGAAATCTCTTGCGAAAGACTCAACTTGAAAATGGAAACATTGAAAATAACTCAACGAAAGTGGTGTAATTCTACGATTAGGATAATTGTAGCATAAATCCCTTTCATACGAAGTAAAAACCCTTTTCACTTATGGAAGGATTTTTGCAATATGTAATAGTTTGTTTGTAAAAGTGAAATTCAAATTGGATCCCAAGGTAGTAAGCCCACATGCCTCGACCTCTGTAACATTTATCCCAAGGGATTATTGCCTCTATCACCAAGTCAATTGTCATGGAACAGACCAATGTAGAACACTGGAAAAAGCGATTATTGGATCCATGAGAAAAGGAAAACTCAAAGAATATGTAATGGAAATTTAAGTAAAACTAGAAACAATTTATATTAAGGTAAGATCCTCTACATAAATTGGGGATAATAATCGAAAATAAGAATAACTACTTGATTAAGGGTGGGTCCCCATCTATAATGAATTAGTTAGAAATTCCTAGGTATATCCCGGATCCTTCCCCCAAAAATAGAAGGGGGTATTCCTAGAGCATCATGCGCCTGGCTCCAAGCCCTGGGTATATACCGAGCACCTCTTAGAGAGAGGAGGGTAAACCATTATCCATGCCCAAGGGCTAAGATGATGCATGAACCCCTTAACCGTGCCCGAGGGTCAGGTTAAGGTGCTCTCTAGAGGAGGGAAAGTTAAGCCCGGGGACATGTGCCCGAAACTAAATGAAGCATACTCTACCTTTGATCCTTGCATGATCAAGCCATGCCTTTTCTTCGACATAAGAACACATTGCCTCTATATATGTCCCCTCTGGCTGAAGGGAAAGAAATATCTAAAAGGAGCATTAAAGCATGCCAAGCCTCTACTTTACAAAATGCCTATAATGGCCAAAATATAGTAAAATCGAAAGCACTTTTGTAACTAAACCGGAAGAGGATATTCTGAGTTTCTTTTAAAAATCGAAGATGGCTTTGTCAAAGTAGGAAAAGGATATTCCGAGCATTTAAGAATCCTAACACCCGAATCTGAGTTTCCTAAGCTGAAAGAGGCTTTGTCTATTTCTAAAAAATAATCTCTAGACTTCTATTATCCTGTTACCCAAATCTGGTTTCTTAAGCCGAAATAGGCTCCGTTTATTTCCAAAAAATAATATCTAGAGCTCTATTATCCTATTATCCGAATCTGGGTCCTAATCTTTTGAAATCGTATAAAGTCTCGTATATTCTTCAGAAATACTTTTCTGGAGTTATGTTATGTCTTTACCCTTTTCTAGGTTTCAGTTTCTGAGTCGTATAAGTCTTCACACATTCTCAAAAGAACGTTTATAGACCTCCGTTATCTTATCATCTAAATGTTGGTTAAGTTCTTATAGCCGAAAGAGGCTTCATCCTTCTGATGATAAAAGAAGTTCTTTCTAGGGTAGATTGGTTCCTAAAAAAATTCCTGTTGGGGCTCCATATCGAAGAGGCTACTCGAGCATGACCCAGAAAGATTTCGTTTGCTTAATGGCACCAAAGGGTTTGTTTCCAGAATTCTTATCAATATTAAGGCGCAACAATAACTTAGAAAGGATAATCACATATACTACTGTATTGCTGGTTAGGTAAATGGTATCAATATCCATTCAAAAACCATGGATATGTTATATGTCTAAACCTAAACCCTTAGGTCCTTTAAGATAATTATAACTACAAGTTTGCCATAATAATTAGAGAGGTAATGTTACAAAGATGAAATTCCTAAATGTTTATTTAAAATTAATTAAATCTTCGAAAACACACTAGAGAATGAAAATTAACATGTCTTTAAATTTCTCCTCCGACCTCGATGCCGTCAAAAGATTCCATTTGAAGACAAAGGGAATTCTCATATACCTTGTTAACTCCCGAAAGGGACTTGGTAACCTTCTTGCATCGCATGCCATGTGTCCTATAGAAAAGAATTTTGTACTTAGGCTCCTTAACATCGTCTGCTATAGATACAGCAGATAATCGCTTTTGTAGCCCCTCAGAATAATTCCTTAGGTCAAACTTTATGGAACCAATCCATTCCTCACCAAGACCTTTCGAAGGGATTCACCAAACTTTGAAATTTAGTCGCAGGACGAAACGGTCCGATAGGTGATTATGGGGTTGAATTTGTAATGCCACCCCCAAAAATAAAAAGATTTGCGCGAAGATTAACTACTTCAAAATTAGATTTAATTCACTAAAAGCATCAACTCTCTTCGCTAAAAATACATTTACTAGTTTACTCTCACTTCATGTTTGGTTGCTACAAAAACCTTACCCAAAACACTTTTTTTCTTGAATATTTAGATAAAAAACCAGAGTCTTTTACATTTAGCTTTTCGTAGAACAAGCAGAATCTAAATGGTAAGAAATGAATCCTAAGGGAATCATCATGCACAAAATTTGTGATTCTTCATTTCCAGAGTGATGCACAACGTGTTTGACAAATATTTTACTTTAGAAAGACCATTAATGGTGGAAACAGATTTGATGGCAAGGAAACTATTTCAAACCAAAGAGATAAAATATCTACTAACATACAAAGTTCTAGTGAAACAAAGGAAACACATTTCTTAAACATCTCTAGAAATGGAAATTGAAATTCTATAATAAATTTTGCTTCGTAGCATATATCAAGAGGCCAAGATAAATTAAGGGTTTATTTATCTTCCGTAAGAAGTTTCTATGAAAAAGGTCCTGGAGATATAACCAATAAGAACCTTTCCAAAGGTTCATTCCTTAATTTAGTAAATCCTGAATAGAAATCTTAAATGGTGAAACTTCTTGGTTTTTAAATCAAGATATCCATGATTATACCACTAAAAGCTACATATTGGTTAAAATTAACATCATTATAAGGATTTGTACAAGTCACAATATAAAAAATACGAAGTCAGAATTTGCTTTTCTTATGAGATATGAGGAATTTCTCGAACAATAGTCGAAGAAAGGCTGTTGTCAAATTCTTTCCTTCAACTAAAAGAAAATAACGAACTTTGCGTCATAACCCTTAAAACTCCAGGAGATTTAACGAAACAATTTTTGCGTAAAGTTCTTGATGAAAGCCTAAAACAACGTCTCTAAAAATAATTAAAAAAGTAAGATATGATATTGTTTAGAATTTTAAAAGCTAACTTACTACACTGTTGTGAGTTTGTAAGCTCGTCAGGTTAAAGCATAAACCGAAAAGATTGACAAAGCAGCGCAAGTAGTTAAATAATGGTTACTCGAATTGAAGATTAAGTGAAGTTGTACCGATTCACTCTCATACTTAAAGAAGTTTGTTCTCTAAGTGGAAGTTGCTAATCGCTTCTCAAACTGCATGAGGATTAAAACTCACCGGAAGCCTCTTCTTAAACAATATAAGCATAAAAATATTCAGAACCCTCCTCATTTGATGGAGTATCATGAGAGAAATGGATGCTTTATCTCTAGAAGACCCCCGCCCCCTCATTCGATTATCCGAGAAGGGTCTTCTTTTCGAAGGAGGGAGGATCCTAACAAAAGACAAGCTAACCTTTCAGTACCAAAAATGTAATTTCCATGAAAAAAGAGGGAAGAAGGAAAAAAATCCATGCTTAAAAAAATTATAACAGTTAAAGACAATGGAAACACCAAGTCAAAGTGGCTGGCGGAAATGATGGGGTTGGCCAACGAGGATTAAAGATCATCCCAAAACTTGATAGTACCACTTAAGGGGGCCAGACGCTTTACTAGAATTTGCGTTAGAACGAAGCATCAAGAGGACCCCTAATGAAATTTGAGGTTTTAGACCTAAAGCTGCCTCAATTAATGGATTATAGACAGCCAACAAACTAAATTTCTCAAATGGCTTCCTCCTATCCACTTTATTTATTGACATAACAGAGAGGTAAAAAGCAAAGAAGAAGATGAATCAATTTATAAAGAAGCAACTCCAACATGAGATAATTGGATTAGACCTGATCGGTTAAATAGTAAATTCAAAAAGTCGAGAAAGTTGAGCAGGAAGGGATGCCGATTGGAGCAATAAGTAAATTTCTTTTGGAAAGAAATACTATAGACTATATGCCAAAAGGGAAAAAAATCCTTTCTCCAATGACGTACAAAAACAAATTTGTAGTTAATAGACGACTACAAAATCTATAATATAACAATGGAAAATAAATAAAAGACAAGGAAAGAAGCATAAGCTTCTAGAAAAAGCCTCTTCATCCAGAAGTGAGAAGTACTAATCGAACGAGCCAAACATAAGCCATAGAAGTAATAAAGGCCTCCAAGCACTGCTAGGCCAGATCAATGAGTGACTGTAAAGCGCTATCCCAAGGGATCCCAAAGCACACGCATCTTCGACTGATCCTGAAAAGACTTCTGTCAAAGCCAGCCTGCTCTAAGGATAAGCCCTTGCCCCGTCTACCGAACCAAGCCCATAAAAAACCTGTAAATCCAGGACCTGCATGACTAGAAAACAACATAAGGCAAAAAATGGTGGAGGTGAAGGAAGTGGGAACAAACAAACAAAAGAATTAAATGGGGGAAGGTGTTGGAGCAATAAGTAATCACAGTCTGAGAAGAGTATCTACAAATGAAAAGAAAGGAAAAAACAAAGAATACAACATGCACATGAGAAAAGACGGAAGGTGAGAAGTGGTAACCATTGTCCGAAATCTAATTATCTAGAAAGGAGTGCTAAAAAGCAGAAATGATGACATGTGCATAAGAATTCGAACCAGTTGACTTGAAAAGTCTAGAACGCTCCTTCAGTGGAGTGGCAAATGTTAGCACTAAAAACAACCAAGGAAAAATGTAAAAAAAAAAAAAAACGAGGTGAAGGAGCGTAAGAACCAGCGACATTCTGAAAGATATAGTTCTAAGCTTCCGGTGATGTCCTTCGAAAAAGGAAAATGGAGAAATGGGTAGTTTTCTTTCAGACTGGAAATCCCCTTTAGTTTTTGACCGAAAGGGCCTTAGCGTCGAACTTTTTGGCCCAACATGAAAGGCGGTGGAAGATAAACAAGAACAAGGCTCTTGAATAGACAAAAAGGAACAAATAATCATACACGGGTCTGACTTGTGCAATTGAAGGTTTTTTGCCATATTCCGAAAGGCTCCTCTCCAATAAATGATGGCACCTGCAAAAGAAGCCCGTTCCCAGGAGGTTTCGAAAGGAAAATGTGCCTCAGAGTGCGTAGCAAGATCAGAAGGCAAAAAGAAGTTACAACGAAGAAATGCATCGAAGAGATAGTGTTAAACCAAAAATCACTCGAATAACATGGAAGAAGGCTAGTGTAAAGGGAAAAGGAATCTGTAAGCAACTAAAGGTTATAATCAGGAGGAACATCATTTCAGAGCCGGTGTTGTCATAATGCGAAAGTTGATACACACACATAACCTAGATTCACTTCCGAAAGAGAATACTTATGAAGGTCCTAAATAACACTAATTAGTCACTAGTAAACCCCTCATAAAGAGACAAAGTTGGGCTTTCGATGCACACCTGCGAAGTTTAAGAAGAACAAGCCCCCAATCGGCATGACACAAAGGGTGGCAGATCTGAGTTTTATATCTCCAAGCATCAAAGGTAAAGTTTAGCAAGCCTTTTGGTCGAACCAAAATGATAATACATGAAAAGTTAACCCTCTTAGGAAAAAGCTCCGCTGGTAAAGCATTGAACAAAATTGAAGAAGAACCGAAAGACCCTGCTTGACCATTTCTTCAACATACAACTAAAAGTTCCCTTCGCTGAGGTTTTCGAAAGATCCATATGAACCTACTCACAAAGATAAGCATCAAGTGCACTCACAAGACCTCTGCATTTACCCCTATTGGGTGATCAAAGCGAAGCTCCTAGCCGAAGGAAGGGTAAATCTGCACCTATAAATAGGACCTGGAGGATTTAAAATGGGGAGATTCAATTAGTTTCCAACATTTGTAATTCTAAATTGCGGAGTGAAACCCTAATTTGTAAATCAATTTGGGGAAAAATACTTGTAACATTTGAAGATCTTGATAAAGAGCTTTTATTGGGCCTTGAGGCAATCACTGAGATTTGTCGTTAATTACATATGCTATTATCACTATTTTG
Organism: Allium sativum; assembly: GCA_030737875.1. Classification (NCBI taxonomy): domain Eukaryota; kingdom Viridiplantae; phylum Streptophyta; class Magnoliopsida; order Asparagales; family Amaryllidaceae; genus Allium; species Allium sativum. The sequence goes on along the minus strand of CM060910.1, from coordinate 191,641,640 downwards.
CACTAACATTATAGGGATGGTTTTTGTGAATTAAGTAGGTACACAAGGAATATTACCAAAAAATCCATTGTAGTATCCCTTAAGAATCCTTAGGCCGTAAAGCCCGGATCCTATTTTTATTAGTAGTAACGTCGCTCTGAAACTTCATAGGTATTCCTTACCGTTGATTCATTAAATCTATAAGAATACATAATATCGATGACCTAACCCATTGAGCTCTTCCGAAAATCCGCTAAATCCTTAGCATTTAGCGGTTGTGCATCGCTTTGATTTCCTTCCCAACAAATCTCTAGTCCTCCAAGCCTTCGGAAAGCCTTGCCAATAGCTTCCAATAGTCCTACACTCCCTGAAAGGATCCTACGGAATCTAGTGGTAGTCTTTCAATTAAAGCCTAGAAAATTCCGCTTTGAAATCATAAAGGGAATACCAAGAAAGCACAATACCCAATGGAAGGGACATTCTCAATGAAAATTAAGAGAAATTCATTACTAGCTTTTTTTCCATAGGTGTAACACCCCACATCCCTTAAGGTCACTCATAAGAGGATATAAAGATAGTAAAACATCACAGAGACTACAATTTGACAATACACAGACAAGTAAATTTACAACGGAAGAAGTAAACAATTTATTTTAAAATGGAAAAAACTATATTTATTTCAATGTACCCAAACTGTCAAAAATATCATGTCTTAAAATCTCATCCAAAACCACATCAGAGTACAAAATAATATTATCCTCTAAATAGTCAAAAAAAAATACAACCTAGCCTAGGAAAAGAAACAGAAAGCAATCCAACTTTTGTAAGAATCCTTCACGGTAGAATCAAGATAGAAATATGAATTGTACACTTCCTCCTTGTAAGCCTGGGGGGAAGAAAAGAAGAAAGGAAAATGGGTCAGACATAAAGTCTGGTGAGATGCTATGATTACTAGCACGATGATAAGTTAAGGAAAACAGATAAAACAAGAGTTCTAGTGTCTTAAAAGGGTAAGTGTCTGTGTACACCTAAAAGTGAATGAATACTGATAGGAATGACATAAAGGATTGGCTTATTCTCGTTCTATGACAATGATGACAATAATGATCATGACTGTTTTGCACTCCTACAAATTCAAAACATAACATAATTAGGAAAGAAATATTCCTAGTACTACCCATCGATCGACTATTAAACCCCGATTGTGATAACCTATGCCAACTATAGGCTCGGGTTTATCAGGCCCAAACCACTTGTTCTAAGAACATAGCGTTAATCGTAGGAGTTACAATGTCTTATTTTCTATAATTGGGGCGATGCACGCTCACTGTCCAGACGGAACGTGCATATACTACCTCGTCTGGACATTTTATTACCTATTCCAGTATAAGCGTGCCCGCGCCTCCTCATTAGACCTCCATAGTGTGATAAAAGGGATACTGTCTGATACAGGCCACCAACCAAAAATGCAATTCGACTCAAGTCACCCTTAGACTTAGTCTCCATTATTTGTTATTGTTTCGCCACTTATTTTCCCTAATCAGATTATGCTATAGGAACAAACCACACTATATGTTATTTATTTTCCTTAATCAGCCACCACTGCCGAACGGACTCCATCTACCCACTTATCTATTTATTAGGCCACTTATTTTCCTTAATCAGCTTATGTTGCTGGAATGGACCCCGACTATGAGCCATTTGTTTTCTCTAATCAGCTTATTCTGCCTGAATATACTTTAACTACATGCTTATTAATTTGTCTCATATTAAACCTAACACATACTTTAAGTTTACTTAATAAGCACATTCTTCCAATATAACCTCTTATATTATTCTTGGTTGTATTAAACATTATTTTCAACTTATGACACTGTTATCATAATTATTATACAACCCCAACCCCTGTTACTTAGCGAATTCTAAGTTAACCTACTCCATTTACGTATGCATTCTTTAGTTACATAATTTATTATTTTTTCCTTAATTTACAGTTCATTTGTGGATTGCTGTATTTATCAAATTTCAACATTCCCAAGTTATTGTTCATTTTTTAATCACAATATTTAATCTAATATCAACATGCTCGAATAGCCCTTCATACCCATTTCCATTATTTTCCAATTAGGCGCAGAAATTATAGAGTAAAGTCTTAGGCTCTTGCTAGGCCTAAGCTCAATGCAAAAGAAAAGGGTAAATGTAACACCTCACACTTTTCTGCACCTAAATTTTGACAAAAATAAAAACTTGAACACATCCAAGCATAGAGCATATATCTATTATCCGCAATAAATGAGCACGAGCATTATCAGAGATGATAAAAAATAACTCACAGCGGAAACAAAAATAAGATAACTAGTATTAACTCAAGTAACTACCTTCTTCAAAGTAAGTCAGTTTGCCAATACCGAGCATGAGAGAGAACGAGAACCGAAAACCAAACCTAGTCATCTGTAAGAACCCGACCTTCCCTATGAAACCTAGGGGTTGTAATGAGGAATGGGGTCAGAACAATAAGTTCTGGTAACTAAGAAATGAACAACATAGATTATAACATACATATATTCCATTTGGTTCAACCCAAGTTGTCTGCCTGACAAGGTTAGTGATTCTAGACTAACCTTGTTAAAGCTTACACACGACTCTACTAATTCTTCCTAAATTATTTTACCGAGATAGGACATTTACATACATTTTTTGTGAAACCTTTATACCAGAGCAGAACTGGTTAATTCTATCGAGATTGGGTCCCTAATTAAGGGGTTTCTATCCCCCTCATTTATTATTCTTTATTATTTAACGCCTCACTATCAATGATAGATAGGGTGGATTCTCCCTGATCACTTAAGACCCTAGGCAGACCTATTGGTCATTTATTATCCCTCCATAATATATTCAACGTTAACATAAACTAGAGCGCACTAGCTACGGGCCCTACTAATGAAGGCTTCCATCATTTACGCATATACCCTTGCCCCGCATAAGGTGAGAGAAGGTATTTTATCGTTCGTTATACCTTCCAGCTGACCTTATTAGATAACCTCCTTAGTCACTTACTACTTCCCATAGGATAGATGGCCATATCTGACCCATTTAATTTCTAGGTTTAGGTAGGCCCACGCATACCTACCGTTTAAGACCCCTAAATTGAAAAACCTATTCCCAAGTGAGTTCTTTAACCATGGTAACTTAGCCTTTTAGGATCCAGGAAGTGGACTATACGCGAAGGTTATTAGTTCGTCCCCCATTTGCCTTTAACACCTTTCCCTTTTTGAGATAAAGTAGGCTACGTTATTAAGTCATTCCCGTTTAGTTCCTTTATACGGAATAACTATACGTACACCATTTATTCGCATCACAGATTTATATGGTTAATAATATCTTACATTATTAACCTACGTAATCCCGCTAGTTTTTCTATTTCCATTACTATTAATAAGGAAGGTTATATTCCTACTTCCATTTATTGCTACAAATGGTCACCATAAACACATTAATTCAAAATGGATTATATTTACACATAACTCCATAATTGAACTTTATCCATACATTCAACATTTGTCATAATCGTTAATTTTTTATTTACGGCCTCCTTTACAGCAATCAGTTACAGCTATTGCTATAACGGTCACTATAAATATATTCGTTAAGTATGGAATAAAATTAATGTGTATGGTTCCATAAATAAATATCATTCAACATTTCAAACATTCAATATAACGCATATTTTACCGTTTTACGTTAATTTGGATGGATAATATGTATATATATTTATTTCAATATTTTCATGCGGTCAATGTAGTTATTAATGTTTATTAATTATTTTACAATACTTATTTTAAAATTAATGGTTTGGTCTAGTCAATTAATAAACATTCCCTTTTATCTTCAATCTTGCCAAGAAGGTTTCATGTCTCACAAGGACCGTTAGCCGTCATTATTGTAAATCATGCCTATTTTGTGGAATGACGTATTTCCATATCAAAAAAAATGTAATGTATTTTTGTTTCGGAATAGTTGATGCAAATTACATATAAAAACATGTATTTATTTTTATATGTACCTTTGCACCACTTTTCCCTTTTTAATTCTTTTTTTATACTTCTTGTTATTCTAAAATAATGCCTTTTTATTCAAAAATGAGGAAAACAACATAATTTACTATGCTTAAGCCAAAAACCCAACAATATTGAATGTAAACAAGGAATATTTCTTTTATTCTTATAATCACATAATACATAAATTCATCTTTTACCCAAATTTACATATTTCATATTTCGGCGCTGAGCTAAAGATCTGGAACATAACTACAACAAATTTATGCTTAATGGGACTGATTTCCAAATCCACAGTGTTAAGTAACATGTACAACATATTTCGTATTTCATGACATAACTGTAGGAATATGTGGGGGAAATATACAAAAATCCTACAATTCGTGTTACACATAACCACAACTTGTCATTTACCAATTTTAAACATATTCATATTCAGATCTGATGGTTATCACAATTTACAATTATTTAAATAACAGATCTGATAGGCATACAACATAGACTAGATTCAGACGAAATAGATAAGCCACTATAATTGTATTAGTAAATTTGCCACTCACCTTATAACTTTCAATTTCTTAGTTTTAAACCCTTTAGGCTTACAATCTCCAAATTCTTATAAATCTATAATTTATCTAAAAAAGGGAACATTCTAGATCTATGGAAATATAAGAATAAGGGAAGAGAGCGAAGAAATCTATCGTTGAGCATCCTCTTCCATACATTCTATTAATCTTCCTAATTCCATATGAATTTGATTTGATTTGGTATACGTATGAATATATTTTATTTAGAAGTTAGGTTAGAAGAGAAAGAAAAATGGCAAAGCTCCGTTGCCTCTATAGATTTGAATGAAAGAGAATGAGGCTTTACCCCTTTATTTATAGGGGTGGAAATGGCCTATAACCACCGGATTAGTTTTAAATTATATCCATCCATTCGTTTTTATAATATAATAAACCAAACCTTATATGACTCAGCCGTCACTGGGAATCTGATAGTCCAGTAGGTCGACCGTGGCGATCGACCGCCGGTTGAGCCTGGGAAATCAGATGCCCAGGTCGGTTGTTCATATATGGTATAATTTTTATCTAAATTCTAATTTATTTATTTTCCGTCCATTTTCATATTTTATTCGTAACATTTTTCATATGGACTCCGTGCGCGAAACTCTAAAGATGAAAGTTGACAGAATTCCGAGACGAACGCAACAGTTAAAGTTTCGTGGTCAAATTCCATCGTTTGCAAAAATTCCTATTTTTGAGCTTTTAATTAAATAACTATTTATTTTCAAAATTCAGGATTGTTACATTTCCCCCCTAAAAGGAATTTCATCCCGAAATCCTGATACCTAGTTATCCAATCATACACAACCAATTTGTGTACATCCACTTTGCAACCATGTGTATATGTGCACGGTGTACATAATGCATTTCAAAAATAAAATGTACATGCAAGATGATCCTAAATCGGGCCCTCTATATGCATGCATTGAGATTTTTAAAACACTTTCAAAAACATGATGCAGAATATCCTAAATATACTGGCAGTTCTATATGAATGCAAATTTTGAAAATTCTTTTTCATCCATAATCTTCGCACAATTACGAGTCAAAGTGTAAAGCAACCAATTTTGCATCCAAACCCTACCATGCAAAACGTACGCAATCTAATTATTTTGTATTTAATCTCCCCTAAACCGAAAAAAAGAAATTGGAGCTAAGATTTTTAACATTTTTCCTGCTCACAACTTTTCCAATTCCTGCTCTATAGTGGAATTTTTACCTCAGTTACCCAAAATACTCCAAAATTTTCCTTCTGTAGATTGCAAAGGGGGCTTAAAACAAGCTCTAAAACGTAAAATGACTTAATTAATAGCTCGCTATATCATTGACAAGGTATGGAAACAACATTTCCAAGGTAACAACCTTTTCCTTGTTACCGGTAACGTTTTTATCGTATCGTTGGTCCTATTGCACCACTAAAACGCGCACACAAAGCATCCATATATCTTCCTTATGCTATTCATGCGACCAAGAATCGAAATTTTTCATGAAAATAAATTTCTGCTTAAAACTTATCATATTTATTTTAAAAAATTCTTTCAAAACCGCTTCATTTTCCTATAGAATAAGGAAATGATAAAAATGTTTCTTTTTTCAAACGACATTTTCCAAAAACTTCAAAAATGTATTTTGCGGAAATTTAAGCGATTCAAGTCACACATCGGCGAAAAAGGAAGTCAGCCACGCCAAAAAAATGCGAAAACTGAAATCACACATAAAAAGACTGAAATAAATTTTAGCTCTAACAAGCAATGGTGATCTATTTATTTATATACCCATGACGAAAACAACGCAAAACTGGTTCTTTGCTAAAATTTATCTAACACAGAATTCTATTCTTTCCAGCTCTAAGACAACTATTAGCTTATATATAAATAAAATGAGATTTCATTCGAACAGGCACGCGTGAATGAGGAAATATTTCCAGACTTAGAAATCTCATTAATCTAAGTCGTGCGACTTAAACAACACTAACAGTTAAAGCACAAATCACCACAAAGCCAAGAACCTGATGATGGAAAGGGATAACACCAAAACAACACCAAAACAATGGTTATAAACATAGAGATGCCTTAATCCACGGCTGGAGCTCAAACCATTTTTTATATGATATATGATTAACCATACCATGGTAGCAAAAATGCTCATCTCGTATTACAAACAAGGTTGATGTTATTAGAGGTTTCCACAACACCTTCTCTTTCAAGAAAGATTTTATGATGAGAAAAGAGACCTACCACAAAACTGCTTCTCATGGAAATCCACCAAATGTTGCCTAAAGACAAAACGGATAGGTGAAACTGCAGAAAGTAAGTCCATGAGACAACACACAAGAACAATAAGCCGAGTCAAATATGATGCGGTACTGAATGATGGTTACGCCCCCGATCAAGCAAGGATTAAATTTCCGCATCATGAGACAAATCTAGTCACAACTTCCCATTTATAGAGCGATGCACTTAAATGGGTCACACGTATACATGGGGAATTCGAACATAGATTCCGAACACAAAAACCGACATCAAGAAAAAGAGATTTGCTACAAAATCTCCAAAGCCGTTCAAACAATAGACCCTAAATTCTCTTCGAGATTCTCCTTAGAAAAACTATCCAAAAGATAGCTTAATCTTTATCTTTGAAACGGCGATCGCCTTTGAAAGAACCTATTCTAATAAGGTATAGCACAGGAAAATGCAGCACAAACACAACCTTATTCTAAGATCTCGAGCAATGGACCGGTGCTAGTCCAACTGCTGAAACAAATTTTCTTAGCCCTAAAGCGGTGAGACCTTTTTGCTCATTCCGATCCAACCAAATGACCTCTACCTAAGAAGGAGACTTTATTGGTTGGAGTAAGATCGAATATTGCAACTTAGGTACTATGGACTAAGAAATGGTCAGAGAGAAGAAATTAGATTTTGGAGTGTTAGTGAGGCAAGATCTAATGCACAAACAAGCGCGAAGAGGTGGAGGTGACTACAAAAAGAGACGAGGAATAGATATTTAGTTGGCTAGATGAGGAAGGAAGGATGAAAGAATGAAGTTAAGGGGTAAACTGGATGCAACTTTTACGGTTGGGTCCTAGGTTCAGGTTGTACCAAAACTTATTAACTACTTGACCATCCTAGTATAACACAAAATGGTCAACTGTAAGATAGGATTTGGACAAAGGTTGAACTTTGGCCTTATTAGGCTAGATTTAAAATATTAATCGTCGTGCATCATCTTTTAAGATTTAACGCGATCTGAAATAATTATCCTCATCACTGTGTTATTTAAAGATCGTAGTTAAATTCCGAACCAACTCCAAGGATTTATAGTCTCAACACGATGCTGTGACTACACAACGAATGCACGAATTCCAAAAATTCAGCTAGGAATTCGCAATAAAACTAAAATGGATTTTTTCTTACTTAGTTAACAATAAAATGATGATTCACGAAATAAAATACCCCAACGTCCGGACAAAGGATCTTCCTAAGCCTTTTCGAAGAAAAATTTAAAACTTTTCCAAAAATGGAATTTTATTATAAACTAACGGGTTCGTAGTTATAAATCCATATTATTATTACTATTTATTTATATTACAATTTATATTTCAAACCAGGAAAACATTTTCATGTTCAAAAATGTTGGAGCTTTAAAATATTAAGGATTAGTTGTGATAATTTCAATAAATTGTCCAATATATAGGAAGAGGGAAACTACAAATTACAAGGAATATATATTTAGCGTTTTCAAGTTCATATTCCTTGTCATTTCTAACTCCATCCTTCCTAGCAATCAGACTATATTTAATAAAATTACATAATAGCCCTAAAATTTTGAAATAAGAATAAATTAAGAATTTAAGACCATATCTTCATAAACTACTTTCCGTAACCGTTTTATTTTCAAAACCTGTTGAAATCCACTTTTATTTTCAAATAGTTTTAAAAATAAATTTCCTCGAATACAAGGCTAAGAACTCAATTGAATATCTCAACAAAGGTAGATTTGCAATTTTAACGAAGTAATCAAATGGCTATACCTCGTAATTATACTTCCGGAATGAATACGACATATTTCTTTGAACTTTTCCTGTTTTGGATCGAGTAATGGTCTTAACCAGAACTACCCATGAAACCAAAAACTGTGACTATGTTGGTTGTAGCTAGCTTTTTGTCTAGTCTCCAAACTCGAACCAACGTAATCCACCATATGTCGTCCTTATGCTCTTCACGACTAAACTGCCAACATAATGTGGGGTAAGGTAGAATTGGATAGAAACCCGAACTCAATATGTTTCAACCCATAGTCGCTCAAAGCCCATTCCATATAATTAGACCTACGACTAATTCATCGTTTGAATAAATTAAAATCGAGTAAGAAAGACGAAGAAAAACAGAAAATAAAATCGAATTACGTTCTCTCACGAGTCCTAACATAACTAATTCTTCTAATCATTTAACCTAAGATCTGGTACCAAATGTAACAGCCCACACTTTTCTGCACCCAAATTTTGACAAAAATCAAAACTTGAACACATCCTGTAACAACCCGAATTCTAACAAACTGATTTTTTAAAATTCTAATCTATTGAAACACGTGTTGGTTTGCTCTGGTATCTTGCAGAAAAGACAGAGACATATAAAATGTCAGAGCTTAGAAAATAGCTCATAGCAGAATGGACTCGCGTTGCCACCATTATTCACGTTTTGACCTCTTACATTCAAGTCCAATAAGCGTGCCCCAACCCTGGCCTAGAACCGGGCCCAGTTAGATACTCAAACGGGTTACTGTTTGAAACGGGTCCCCCATCCGACATAAGCCTCCCACCTATGCTTGGTCCCCACTAGGTTTTTCTCCCACTTAACCATTTTAATTTAAATGTCCATGTCTTACACATGCTATGATTAAGTCCATACTTACATGTCATAATTTACATGTCTTATCTTATTCCGGTTAAGTCCATATTTACATGTCATAATTTACATGTCACCCCACTTAACCCTCTAACCATACCCATGTCCTATTATGGTTAGTATTCCTTAATTCATTCCTTATGACGAACGGTGCATGACCTCCCACATTAGACCGAACGCTTTGTGGCCGCTGGATTTGCCGGACGGTTCTGGGCACTCTTACGCCACAAACCGGGTCTAACCTCGTGTCATTAACCATTGCGCCTACAATTATTCCTTTGACCTCTCACATTAGACATCCAATTGTGGCAGCTGGATTTGCCGGGCGGTTCCGGGCAGTCTTACGCCACAATTGCGCCTAACCTCGTGTCAAAGGTTTATTAATAATCGTATTTTACCCATACCCAATTTTCATGTTATGTATATCCAACTAAACATATAATCATGTTTATAATTTTGCCTATTCCAAATTGTCACTAACTACATATTAATTAGCCTCAATTACAAATTTACAATTATAGGCAATTTCATCAATTCCATGTAGTTCATACCAAATATGTCAATTTCACATATTATCCAATTATCCAAAATATCCAATAATATCCAATTTTCCATATTTCACATATTCCCATTGTTCCCACGTATTTACATTCGCGCGTAATTTTTAACATAGGCTTGAAGGTAGCCTAGATCCAAAAATAAAAGGAATAGGGATAAGAAGAGAGAATCAAATAACAGAAAATTGGAATTAACACAACATCATAAAATTAAGGTGCATGTAAACTTGCATAGAGGCATAATGATTGATTCAACATGAATAAACTGATAAAGGTATGAACTTTACATAGAAACATAGGCATATGATGACATGAATCAAAAAGGTGATGACTTGGATGAGATTTAAATTACATACATACATATGAATCCTCTTTACAACTTCATCATGTTACTTTTAATCCCATTATATTGTGAAAATCACTGTACTCACCTTTTGTGGTTAAAGAATAGAATTATGCATTGAAATTGGTGTAGAAACGTTGCGGTGTTGCTGATTTATCTTCTTGAATTGTTGTAGAAGCTCTAATCTTTAATTTGAGTTGAAGTTGAACACTTGAGATTTGATTTAGAGGCGGCGGCTAGGGTTTAAGAGAGAATTTGACAGCATAATGGTGTCATAGATAATATTTATGAATTAAGGTTAGGTCTTAGGGTGTATATATAGGTGTAGGAAGTTATTTAGGCCTTAGGATTAACCTTAAAATTGATCTGGACCACTCAGATGCCATATCAGCCCTTAGGGCGAATCGGGCCACGGGTTGGCAGCCAAACACCCTGGATTGACCTCTAGTCGACCCAGTGGGGCTTGGGTCGACTCCAAAAATGGTGCGGTTCAGCTATTCCCCCTCCCTATTTGCTGTTCTGAACTTTTTTTTTGAATATATATTTGTTTAATTTTTATATATATCTATATATATATATATATTTCTCTCATATGCATACAAACTTCATGGCTTAATAACTTCTTCATAATTAACCATTTTCACACTAAACCACTTTTTGAATTGCGTTCACACTAAGCCACTTTTTAGCCATTCCTGTAACGACCTAGAAAATCTGAACCAATTTAAAATTTTTAAATTGGCTAAAATAGTGGATTTTAAATATTTAAAACAAATATTTTAAATAATGGCGATGAAAACTGAGTTTGAATCGACAATTGAAAACGAATATAATTAATTATAATTATAAACAAGGCCTGAAATGGCGCTGCAGTTTCAAAAATTGGATTCAAACTTTATCGGACTGTACCGGGTGCAAAACAATCCGGATTTTAGTGAAACCAAAATCATTAGGATCTATTTGATGATATCTTTCTAACGAATCCGACCAATCGAAATTTCATAGCGGGAATCAAAAGATATGTCCAGTTGAAAATTCTGAATAGTCGCTATAGAATTCAGGCCCTTAAAAATGGACATTTTGCAAACGACCTCGGATTTCGACGAAACCACTTTTGTTGGATCCGTGATGTGAAATTATTGCTAGGTTTCAAATTTCATAATTTTTCGAATCAGTATGTGAGCGTGGCAAAGGAAAACGCGTTTGACCGGTTTCAGTTGATTTTTTTTTTGAGTAGAAAGGTAGAGGCAATATACATTGCCCCGCCATGTATAAATACTGCATAAAAGAAACAAAGTCCAATTGGCCAAATTACAACACAAGCCGCACACATATGTGCCAAAAGACAACAAAACAAAGTAAAAACCACCGCTCACGCAGGAGCATACAACATATAACTACTACAAACATACAACATATATCCACTACATATAACAACTACAAAACAGCAAAAGTAAAATGGCCAACGTCCTCCTTCCCAGCAGCTTGGAGCCAATCATCAATCTCCGCTGCCATCTGTAAGAAAATCAACAAATAACCAATTGTCAATACCCATCCATTTATAGAAAAATTTCAAAACTTGAAACAGCACTGCATTCGATGAAGTAGCAGCATTTCGAAAGCACCTATTGTTCCTTTCATACCATATAGCCCAACAAAAGGACAAATTCAACAAAGCAAGTTGAATAGAAGGGATATTCTCCCAAAACAGGGACTGGTCAGATAGAGAATCTTTCCACTTCAAGTCAATGTTAGCATTAACTAAACATTTAACCCAAATATAGAAAGCAAAATCACAGCCATGAAATAAATGTGTACTGTCTTCATCCTCGGCTCCACACAACACACATGCAGCATCTACATTTAAATTCTTTCTTCTCAGCAAACTTTTAGTATTCAATTTCCCATGCAGAACAGTCTACATATGCATTTGAACCTTCATTGGGACATTAAAGCACCACATGCACGAAAAGCACGTAAGCTTTCTACCAGCAAAATTCATAAGCTCGTAACATTGCTTTACTGAGAATTTTCCTTTGCTTCTCCACAAACATTCATCCTTCTCCTCATTAAGATTCACATTCTCCAAAATTCTGAAAAGCTCTAAAAGCTGAGAAAGTGCCCCTCCTTCAATAATTCTATTAAAGCTCAATCTCCACTTGAAACCAACCGCTGAAGAATCATAAACCTCTGAAACTGTAGCCAGCTAGTCACACGAAATTTCATATAGAGAATCAAATTCTGATATTAATGCAATAGGGAGAAGCCATTTATCTAGCCAAAAATAACTCCACCTCCCATTGTTCACCTTCAAATTAAAATGCACCTTAAAGATCTGAGAGCATCTTAGCACACCCTTCCAAAAAGCTGAAGGATGATCAACATTTTTATGAATTGAGAAAGCACCGTCATAGTAAGCATTGGCTATCCATTCACCCCACAAAGTATCTTTGTGAGAAGAAATACTCCATAACCATCGACTGGAAATTGGCCATTTTTCAAACGGTCTCAGAATTTGACGAAACTAGCTTTGTTAGGACCGTATCGTCAATACGAAGCTAGAAAATATTTTTCGAGAATTTTTCTAGTTAGTATGTGACCCCGGTAAATTGAAATGCGCGTTCAAATTCAATATATAGAGTTATATGTTGATTTTAACGGAAACTGATCGAAATGGTCGAATCAGCTTGCGAAACATATCCCATTGTGTTCGGAATGAGGGTAATTAGCTATGGACGACAGGCGGTGGGCCTTGTTTCGAGGTCAATAGGAAAAGTTACTTTATGTGAATAAAAATTAAAATAAAAAAAGGGGGTCAACCCTTCTCCCCCTTAAAACCGCTCTGGCCCCCCTTATTCATTGATTCGTTCAACAGAAAAAAAAAAACCCGACACCTTCAAATCGAGACCCCGATTCCCATCGCCATCGGCCCAAACCGATCGCGCCCCTCTCGTCGCCTCTGCCCAATCGACCTCTGCCCCTCTGGCCTTCATCTCCGACCAGCAAAGGAACCCCCTTGAAAGCTTGGAGGCCGCGCACCACTGGCCGCCGTTCGTAGGCCATCTCCGGTTGCTAGCCCCCATCAGACGTCGACGAGGTGTTAGATTGGAGCCCGGTGCCTTGGGGCTTGTGCGCAGTGGTGTTAATCATTTCGAGGGTGGTTTGTTTCTCTACCTGGAGCGTGAAAGGAGGATTAGCTCATTTTAATTAAGGTAGAAGTTTTTCTTTTCTATTCTTCTTTCATTTATATATATTTTTGTTTAAAATCAGAAAATGTAAAGGAGAAAAGAATATAATTACAGTATTAAAAAGATCAGTTTTTACAGTATTTAAAAATTTTCTTCATGTAAAGAAAAGACTTTTAATTAAGTAAAGATTTGATTTTTAAATCAATAAAGATTTGATTTTTAAATCAGTAAAGATTTGATTTTTAAATCAGTAAAGACTTGATTTTTTAAAAAATAGAAAAGATTTGATTTTAAAAAAAATAGAAAAGACTTGATTTTTTTTAAAAATAGAAAGGACTTGATTTTTAAAAATAGAAAAGACTTGATTTTTAAAAATAGAAAAGATTAGATTTTTAAAGAAAGAAAGACGATATCTTTAAATGGAGAAAGGCGTGATTTTTACTTAGGTAGTGAATTAAAAATATGGTTTTTAGAAGGAAGGAAAATATAATTTTTATAATATAGTAAGGCGAAATATTTATTTTTTAAAGGCGAAAACTTCATATTAGAAAAGGCGAAATCTTTATATTTGAAAATGCGAAATCTTTATATGAAGGATAACGGGATAAAAATAGAATTTTATCCATATAGCGTGAAAGTAAAAATATGGATTTTTATATATTGAATAGCGAAGAAAAATTCGATTTTTATATATTGAGTAGCGAAGAAAAATTCGATTTTTATATATTGAGTAGCGAAGAAAAATTCGATTTTTATATATTGAGTAACGAAGTAAAAATTCGATCTTTACATATGTAGAGAATACGGGCAACGAAAGCGACAAAAGGCGAGAACGGTGAAGATTTATGCAAAGAAGAGTCGTGGGATTGAATTAGCTAATCAGTGAGAATTTCTCACTCTTCAATTTCTTTTTCTCTATATATATATGTGTTGAAATAAAAGTGAATTGCTATATATATATATATATATATATATATATATATATATATATATATATATATATATATATATATATATATATACGCCCCTCGTCCACAAACCATGGACGATATTTATTGGTTGAAATTGGGTGAAAATTGATTGATAGCGAATGGTTGCTTGGGATTGTTTATGGTTGATATTGATTGATTGAGGTTGAAAAATACCCGTTTGTGGTTGAAAAATATTTGGTTGAAACCACATAGGATTAGTTTGTGGAAATGAAATAAATATATATATACATGCCGCCTGCGTGCGAATTAGATGCATGATCCCCATTGTCAAAAACCGTGAGGTTTTAAGGTAGAGCGAGGAGCCGTACTAGGGACGGTCCCCGTTTTAACTACCCTGCCGTTATGCTGCCGAAATTTTGAATAATATTCGTGTGTTTGAATTATTTTCATTTGCTTAAACTATATTTATTCATTGAATAGAAAACCTTCATGTGTTGAATTGATATTCATTCGTTGATTAGAAATTCATGTGTTGAATGGTATTCGCGTTTTAAATATAAAAATCACATTTCTATCTATATATAGAAACTATAGAAAACCTTCATGTGTTGAATCGATATTCATTCGTTGATTTGAGATTCATGTGATAATAAAAATCACCTTTTATCGACTATATGAACTGTGTAAAATAATCTCGTTTTGAAAGAAATTGTTTTATAAGAAAAATTCTATTTTTATCACCAATATGAAATATATAAAATAATAGTATTTTGAAATGAGTTGTTTTACAATAAAAATCACATTTTTATTATATGCATAAATCGTTGAAATGTGAAGTGTTAAAAATAGCCACTTGTTCAAAAAAAAAAAAAAAAAAGAGTTGAAATATTCATTAATTAGCTAATGATATGATTTGTACCTATGTATGTAACATTCGAATGAATGGTGTTTTTAAACCAAATAGAAATCAAATATGAAGTTGAATAGAAAATGATAAATGATAAGAACTGTATATATATGTACATGCATATTCATTGAACAGGTTATAGCAAAGGGGCTAGAGAAGAGGAATAAAATTTTGTGCCCGACAAATAGGTACACATTTACTGTTTTGTTTGGGTGATGATTTTATGAGCCTGTTGGCTAGCCGCTTGGCTTTTTCTTTTTCTTTTTGAGATTAGAAGGACCGGGAAAGCTATTTGCGATTTCCCGATGCTCCCGGTGCAGGGGAGGTTATGGCGAAATTTTCCAAAATTTTAAGGCGTTAGTGAAATATTTGAAGTGAAAACGATATTGAAATTGTTGAATGAACTATATTTATATAATTATACAAATATAAATAAAATTAAAACGAAACGTGGCCGTGTAGTTCGTATTTTGAAACCGTGATTTCAAACAACTAGTACGGGGAATCCGACCATTGGATTTTCCCGAAACCACAACCGTCGGGTTCGCCTTGGAAATATCTTTCCAACGGCACCAACCTTGTAAAAATCCAACGGTTGGATTGTCTGGAATGTTTAATTCAAATCTGAAGAAAAACAGCGCCAGAAACGATTATATATTTATATATATAAATATAATTATATTTAATCGAATAACGACGCTGCAGTTCGTATTTTGAAATCGAAACTTCAAACGACTGTACCAGGAGATCCGACCGTCGGAATTTCCCGAAACTGGAACCGTTGGATTCGTTTTGAAAAGACCTTTCTAATGATATAAATTTTGTGAAGATCCAACGGTTAGATTTTCAGATATGTGTAAATCAAATCTGAAGAAAAACAGCGCCACGGCCGCTTTATGGCCCGAAGCGTCGTTTTGAATAAATTAGCTATTTTAAAATAAATAAAAATAGCGATAAGTAGTTATAAAATATCATAAGCAATATGGAATGGAAATAAACTGAATTTTCTCGATTTATGTGGCTTTTGATGGTTGAATGTGTTTGGTGTGAAAATTACATTAAAGAACAAGATTAGTGTTGTCAAATAATTTAACCATTGAAATAAATTGATTTGAAATTCTAAATATTCGTGAACTATTTGAAAAGGCCGAGTTAATTCTCATTTCAAATAATTGATCGACGATTGAAAGTCGAAGATGAAGACGATGATCGAAGACCGGAGATCTTCACCTCGTTTGGATGGTAACCGAGGTCCTGATTGGGAGGCATCACGAAATATGGATAATGAGTGGTGATCGTCCAGACGTACGTGGTGATCGATGGGTTTGCGAGGTATTTAGTGCCTCCGGTTTCGTTCAGACCCAGAACGGACTTGTAAATGGATTGTGTGTCAGACATTGGATTTTCTTCTGTGTTAATTGATCTCTATTAAATATAAATCAGTTTGGCGGCGGAGAATTTATTCTTTTGCTTAACGCCCTTCTCTGAAACGCACGAGCTCAGAGGTTGTATATCGATGGACATCAGTCGCATGGCAGGAATTGCCGGTGTGGCATGCTAAGATGCAGTGATCAGGACTTCTGTTGAAAAGCAAATTCTTGTGGTGATGATCAAAGCACCGCCTGTGTGGCGTAGCTTTGTGTATAACGTAAAATCGTGAGCCTCACACCCCGGTATGAACCAGAAACGGGAG
Source organism: Allium sativum (assembly GCA_030737875.1). Classification (NCBI taxonomy): domain Eukaryota; kingdom Viridiplantae; phylum Streptophyta; class Magnoliopsida; order Asparagales; family Amaryllidaceae; genus Allium; species Allium sativum. Next base: position 191,624,516 of record CM060910.1, on the reverse strand, counting down.
AAGGACCTCAGGGAGGGCATGCGTTTCTTTCTAGCTAGGGTGGTGTCAGTGACCTACCAGCCCTGACATTTATATACTTTTCACTTATGTGGTTGTTGCTGTTGCGAGGCGCCTCGGTTTGATCAGACGATCCGGGTCCGATGGAGTCATTCGTTGGCTCATTTACGCCCCAAAGGGCGGAGAAACGTATTGTTCAGGCACTATAATCCACTCCGTGTGGACCGGCCCTGTCGCTCCAAGGGGCAGTTGAGGCTGTTCCGGAGACATGGGCTAGATTGTCTCGAAGTCGGTAAGGACTATCCTTTGCCTTGGTTCAGGACGGAAATCCAATTTCCAAATACGACATCGTGCGAATTTGATTGTATGCCTATATATGGCGACATAGTGGTATGGGGCATTAATGCCGTCTATGATTGATAGTTATGATTCAAATTGTTTTTGAAACATATAAACACTAGCAATAATATCAAATACCTTTGTTTTATTCGTATCAAGCATATTTTGGCCATTATAAGGTAAAAACTCTATCCTCCGGTTTGCGTTGCATTGTGTGATGGGAACTGAGTCTTATAACGGCTTCATTTTTATAAAAAGCATAGCGATGTTTAAAAGAATGATTTGTTTTAAAGCACTGGCAATCCAATGGAGTAAACCCGTTCCACGAAAGTGGCATGGTCCTGTGATTAGCCAAAATATATATATATGTGTTGAGTAGATTTCTCATACCAGTCCCATGACTGACTCATAGTTTGTTTCACTTTCAAACTCGGGTGCCCCTTTTTCTACACGGGCAGCCTTGTATTCAGGTTTAGCTGGTTCTTTCTGGATAGCTGGAGCTGAAGATGGATTCTATCATTTATCTCTTTTTATGCTGTTCAGCTCCTATTATACATATTTTTTTTGTTTTTCCGCTGTAGACATTTATGTATAGCTGAACTGTATTTGTACTAAGTAAGATCCTGTATACTGTGTAACTTTGATGATTACTTTTATCCAGTATATTCTATTGTTCATTATATGGTGTATTTTTTTAATTCTATTCTGTTATTATCTGTTTCTGTGTTATATTCCAAAGATAACCCTTGTCTCCGTCAGTACGGGATTTCGGGTCGTCTCAATTCCCCTAAAACAAAAATATGGCGCTGGCGAAGATCGAACTCTGTACCTCTTGTATGCAAGTCACATGTTCTAACCAAATGAGCTACTAAGTCTTTTTCTTACAAACCTTAGAACAATGCTAAACATCCTTCTTTTCTGATTCCTCTTTTTCAAATAAGTTATTCTTTAATTTGTTATTTTAATATTCCCAGAAAATACGGGGTGTTACATTTTCCCCTACTTAAAGGATTTCGTCCTCGAAATCTCTAAGTCAAGAAGAACATATCCTACCATCCAATCGTCCATCTACTCAACCAACAACCACTAGCAACCATGGTCCTTAATAGATTTCTAATGCTTTTTATGTACATATGCATAGTGTGTGTATATGTCCATATACTAATGCAAAATCAGGCGGTCCACTGATTCAGTCGACCTCCTTAATGCAAATAATGATAGTGCCATGTATCCATCATGTATGCAAAGAACCCTATACATATCATTACTACATGTGTGCACAACCATTCATTTAAATGCAACATCCATATGATACACACATTCAACGTACATTCATTTTACTAAATACATCCATTTATATGCAATATGCAATATGAAAGTGACTGAGCTGATCTAGTGCCTAAAGTGTGTGTATATGCATCCACGAGCAACCACTAGCAAACACTTGCATCCACATGCATCCACCATACATAACATGTCTCAAACACATGTTTCAACCATAGGACTACCCTATCTAAAGGTAAAAGATACTAGTGAGAGGACATACTAAAGATAGAACAAGTACAAGCTAAGCGATAAAGGAGAAATTAAAAGATATACCCTCGAAAAGAAAAGGGTACAATGAATGCATCTTCTCTTCCGTCTCCCAAGTAGCGTCGCTATCATCATCTCCCCATTGCACTTTGACTAGCTTGACCTCTCGATTCCTCAACTTCTTAATCTCCGACCCAAGAATGCATGTAGGAACTCGTCGAATCGTCGCATCACGCTCTATTTCCACCTCTCTAAGCAAGCTCTTCCAAAACTCTCTAATAAAGATAGGATCACAATCGCTCACTATGCTAGAAGGAACACTTGCAAACGAACTATCTCTCGAATGTATACGGAGGCTAACCATGGAGCAGTCCTCTTACTCTTCACGGGAATGAAATGGGCGCTCTTAGCAAGTCTGTCTACCATGACCCAAATCCCCGTATTACCCTTCCTTGATCTTGGTAACCCATCAACAAAGTCCATCGAGACACTCTCCTAATTCCATTGTGGGACCTCCAATGGGTGAAGCAACCTACCGGGCTTCTTTTGCTCTGCTTTTACTTGTTGGCACACCAAGCATCTAGCGACAAACTCGGCCACATCCCTCTTCATACCGGCCCAAAAGTAAACTCGTCTCATGTCCTTGTACATCTTGTCCCCGCCGGGAATGAATGGTCATCTTCGAACGATGTGCATCATCAAGAATGGTCTTCCTCAAGTTCTCGCCTCGTGGTACACAAAGTCTACCATCCCTACGTAACCAACCCTTATCATCTAGGGTATACCTACTGAGATGGCTCGATGACTCCCCCCTTGTGAGCTTCTCTACTAACTCAACCAACTATTGGTCATCTCACTATGCCTCACCAATCTGTCCCAAAAGCGTAGGTCTGACCTCTAAGGATGCTAGCAAACCGGGTACAAAGTCAATGGAAGGTCTAAAGTCAAACATAGAGATGAACTCTAAGCTTCGCCGCTCAACAAACAACGGATTTAAGGACAACCTTTTCCTACTTAAGGCGTCTGCCACCACGTTACCCTTGCCAAGGGTAAATGCTGTCTCGAAATCGTAGGACGCTAAGAATTCCGTCCAACTTTGCTGCCTTAAGTTGAAGTCCTTCTGAAAGAACAAGTATTTTAGCGATTTGTGGTCTGTGAACAATTCGAATTTCTCGCCAAAAAGATAATGGCGCCAAGAATTAAGCGCGAAAACAATAGCGGCCAACTCTTGGTCATGTGTAGGGTAATTTCTCTCATGCACTCTCAACTGCCTTCCTCCATAGGCTATTACCCTCCCCTCTTGCATTAAGACTGCACCTAGTCATGTCCCACAAGCATCGGTATAAACGGTAAATGGCTTACTCCCATCTGGCAAAACTAAAACTGGGGCTGTGGTCAAAGGTCTCTTTAAACGTTGGAACACATCATCATAATCTACGTCCCACGGGAAAACTAGGTTCTTCTTCGTTAAGCATGTCAATGGGGCTGATATCTTTTCGAAATCCTTGATAAACTTCCTATAGTAGCCAGCCAACCCCAAGAAACTCCTCACCTTGGTTGCATTTTTAGGGACCTTTCAATCTTGGATGGCCACCACCTTCGCGGGATCTACAGCTATCCCTTCTTTGGAAACCACGTGCCCTTAGAATCGTACTTCCTTCCTCCAAAAGTGACATTTAGAAAATTTAGCTTTAAGGGTATGCACTCGAAGGGTCTCCAACACTTCCCTAAGATGTAGAGCATGCTCTTCCTCACTCTTAGTAAAGATCAAGATGTCATCCACAAAGACCACCACGAATTTATTAGGGTACTCCCTAAACACCCTACTCATCAAGTCAACAAAGTATGCAAGGGCGTTTGCCAAACCGAAGGGCATCACAAGCCACTCATAGAAACCGTCCGGAGTTCTAAAGGCAGTCTTGTCTATGCTATCCTTAGCCACTCTCAATAGATGGAAACCAGTTGCCAAGTCCAACTGCGAAAACACTGAGGTACCAACTAACTGATCGAGAGTTCATCAATCCTCGGCAGTGGGTGCCTATTCTTCTTAGTAAGCTTATTATGTTCTCTATAGTCCACACAAAGTCTAAGGGACCCATCCGCCTTCGTGGCAAATACTTCTTGAGCACCCCACTCCGATATACTACGTCTTATGAACCCCTTCTCAAGCAACTCCCCTACTTGCTTATTGAGTTCCCTCCTCTCATGAGGAGCCATGTGGCGTACTGGCAGAGATACGGGTTTTGCATTGTCTACAAGATAAATTCGAAAGTCTATCTCATGTTTTGGGGGTAGACCCCTCACCTCATTGAAGACATCAACATATTCACGGACAATACGAACAGAATGTAAATCATCATTGGACGCGTCAAGTGACTCAAGATAACTAAGCATCAACGATCCTCATCCTCTAAGGTCACAAGAAATATCAATGGTCTTTCCACTACGAGTCAACAATATTATTACCCTTCGTTCACAATCTAGGATGGCACCATGTCTGGCTAGCAAATCCATCCCTAGAATCAACCCATAGCCCATGAAACCAAGCACAAAAGCATTACATTCAAAACCAACGCCTAAGATAGACAATCTCAAATCCCTACAAGCTGTGGATAAATGAGCTGACCCACCAATAGGATTTGAGACTATAATGGGATCCACAACGAGACTAGTATTTAAGTGCAGTGTTTCAACTAATGACGTAGAGATAAACGACTATGATGCGCCAGAATCGAATAAAGTACGGACATGATGATCAAACAAGAAAATCAAACTTTCGACAGAAATTTTTCTACCTTCTTCCTGCCCCGGAGCCATGAGAGCATGAACCTGCCCCCCCCCCCGAAGTAGAACCTGCCCTCTGCCTTTGCTTTTAAGGACAGTCCTTGACATCATGACCTGGATCACCACAATGATAACAAGCGAACTTCTTCTTCTTCCTACAGTCTTTCTTCAAATGGTCGGGTATCCCACAGTTGTGACATTTCCTCTTTTCTTTACCACCTTTCTTTTGTTGTTGGGCTTTCTTTGGATTCTCCTTTATCTTGCGGCCTAAAAGTACTTACACCCTTCTCTTCTTCATGCATGTATGCCATATTAACAAGCTTTTCATACGTAGCTCCCATTGGAATGTGGGACATAGCCAAACTGTGAAGCAGTTCATTTAGGCCCTTTGCAAACCTCAAGGCCTTCTTGTGAGGCACATTCACCGACTCTTGCCCAAATCTCGCCAACTTATTAAATTCGGTCACATACTCCTTCACGGTCAAGTTTTTCTGCTTCAATGTCAAGAACCTCTCCATGTACATACTCTCCTCAGCTTGAGAAAGGAATTTCAACTCAAACCTTCCCCTAAAATCTGCCCACGTCTCTACAGAACGCTCTCCATTAGTAACCTCCCACCAAAACGAAGCTTCGTCCTCCATCAACTAAGCAGCCAAATGGACCTTCTTACAATCGTCCAAATTGAAAATGCCAAACAGATCCTCCACTTCTTTCAACCAATTTCTAGCTTCAACGAACGTTTCAGACCCACTAAAAGGTTTTCCACCCATCGAACGAAAGTATTTACATATGTTGGGGAAAGCATCTCCACGTGGAGGAATGACTGGAGCTGGGGGAGGAGGAACGTCGGCCGGACCCGCGGCAGCAGCCCTAGCCTCGAGATATTGACGAAACCAATCGGGTACATGAACATCCTCTGGTATCTCAGATGCTCCAGACATGCTAAAAAGAAAAAGAAAGAGTTTCAAAAAAGGGAAGCGAAAGAGAGATGTATGGCTTGCGGGGATTATGCTCTTTAAAGTAATCTTTCCTTGAAAATAGCTTCTTTAAAACGAGTTTTTGAAAATACTTTCTATAAAAATAACACTTTTCAAAACACTTTTCAAAACTTTTTATCTGTTCTTGTAACCATAGCTCTGATACCACGTGTAACACCCCATGGCCATTAATGTCACTCACAAAGGGAATGCATTAATGTCATGAAGCATTATAGTAGTATAGAACAGATAAATTACAAGAATAAATAAATAAAACACAGCGGAAGATAAAACTTATTTCATAGCATCATAACTTCAAAACAAGCTTACATAAGTAGTCTCCAAAAACCATCACAACAGGATCAATTGTCTTTTCCAAAAACTTCAAAGTACATAAAGAAGAAATACTTAAATAACATAAATGCATAAATCCCCACTGAGCATAAGCAAAGCCGTAAAGAAGAGAGAGTCCAAAATGATACATCTACTCTCTTCAAGCAACTGAAAGAAATCGGCACTAATCTGTAGTATTCCCTCCTTGCAAACCTTGGTGGGGGGGGGGGGGGAAGGAAAGAAAAGAGGTGGAAACAAAACGGGTCAGACATAAAGTCTGGCGAGTCCAGTAATTTTAACAAATAATAGGTAAGGTAAATGATCAAGACATAAATAGACATCATGATATGGCTATAACATAGACAAGGTAGATAAAAAGGATGGACAAGATGATTCCGTTCCTAAGTACTAAGACAATCCTACACCTTGGCTAAGCGAACAACCCTCCAAGTACTAACCCCGAAGACCGAACTCAACATCAGACTAGCATCCAAAGGACTATCCAACTCAACCAACATGTATTTCGTTACACCGCACTTTTGCTAAGTTACACCACATTACTTAATTACACCGGACATCTACTAGTCTCTATTTACTAAAGGTTGATCCCTTCCCACTAACTGTACCCACATGACAAACTTGGTAGTATAGCTGTTATCGTAGGTGCCGGCTTGCTCCTACCACCGCTAAGGTACCCTTACCCTACCCACTCGATCGGCTCCCTAAACCCCGTTGGAACCCGTGCTGGCCCCACAGTGGGGTGTATCACTCCCCAAAGTGGCAACCCCGATACCAACATAAAATGCACGGCCATACCTACACGATGCAACAACGTCTTTCCTACCAGCCCGGACCCATGCATGCACATGAACCCGTTGGACTCGCATTGCCACCGCTATTCACGTTTTGACCTTTTACATTCAAGTCCACTAAGCGTGCCCCAACCCCGGTCTAGTACCAGGCCCAATTAGATACTCAAACGAGTTACTGTTTGAAACAGGTCCCCCATTCGACACAAGCCTCCCACCTATGCTTGGTCCCCACTAGGTTTTTCTCCCACTTAACCATTTTAATTTAAATGTCCATGTCTTACACATGCTATGGTTAAGTCCATACTTACATTTCATAATTTACATGTCTTATCTTATTCCGGTTAAGTCCATATTTACATGTCATAATTTACATGTCACCCCACTTAACCCTCTAACCATACCCATGTCTTATTATGGTTAGTATTCCTTAATTCATTCCTTATGACGAACGATGCATGACCTCCCACATTAGACCGAACGCTTTGTGGCCGCTGGATTTGCCGGGCAGTTCCGGGCAGTCTTACGCCGCAAACCGGGTCTAACCTCGTGTCATTAATAGTTGCGCCTACAATTCATTCCTTTGACATCTCACATTAGACGTCCAATTGTGGCAGCTGGATTTGCCGGGCGGTTCCGGGCAGTCTTACGCCATAATTGCGCCTAACCTCGTGTCAAAGGTTTATTAATAATCGTATTTCACCCATACCCAATTTTCATGTCATGTATATCCAATTAAACATATAATCATGTTTATAATTTTGCCTATTCCAAATTGTCACTAATTACATATTAATTAGCCTCAATTACAAATTTACAATTATCGGCAATTTCATCAATTCCATGTAGTTCATACCAAATATGCCAATTTCACATATTATCCAATTATCCAAAATATCTAATAATATCCAATTTTCCATATTTCACATATTCCCATTGTTCCCACGTATTTGCATTCGCGCGTATTTTTAACATAGGCTCGAAGGTAGCCTAAATCCAAAAATAAAAGGAATAGGGATAAGAAGAGAGAATCAAATCACAGAAAATTGGAATTAACACGGCATCATGAAATAAAGGGGCATGTAAACTGGCATAAAGGCATAATGACAGATTCAACATGAATAAACTGATAAAGGTATGAACTTTACATAGAAACATAGGCATATGATGACATGAATCAAAAAGGTGAAGTCCTGGATGAGATTTAAATTACATACATACATATGAATCCTCTTTACAACTTCATCATGTTACTTTTAATCCCATTATATTGTGAAAATCACCGTACTCACCTTTTGTGGTTAAAGAATAGAATTATGCACTGAAATTGGTGTAGAAACGTTGCGGTGTTGCTGATTTATCTTCTTGAATTGTTGTAGAAGCTCTAATCTTTAATTTGAGTTGAAGTTGAACACTTGAGATTTGATTTAGAGGCGACGGATAGGGTTTAAGAGAGAATTTGACAGCATAATGGTGTCATAGATAATATTTATGAATTAGGGTTAGGTTTAGGGTGTATATATAGGTGTAGGAAGTTATTTAGGCCTTAGGATTAACCCTAGAACTTATCTGGACTACTCATATGCCATATCAGCCCTTAGGGCGAATCGGGCCACGGCTTGGCAGCCACACACCCTGGATTGACCTCTAGTCAACCAAGCGGGGCTCGAGTCGACTCCAAAAATGTTGCGGTTCGGCTATTCCCCCTCCCGATTCGCTATTTTGAACTTTTTTTTGGAATATTTATTTATTTATTTATTTTTTATATATATCTATATATATATTTCTGTCATATGCATACAAACTTCATGGCTTAATAACTTCTTCATAATTAACCATTTTCACACTAAACCACTTTTTGAACTGCGTTCACACTAAGCCACTTTTTAGCCATTCCCCTAAAACAAAAATATGGCGCTGGCGGGGATCGAACTCTGTACCTCTTGTATGCAAGTCACATGTTCTAACCAAATGAGCTACTAAGTCTTTTGCTTACAAACCTTAGAACAATGCTAAACATCATTCTTTTCTCATTCCTCTTTTTCAAATAAATTATTCTTTTATTTGTTATTTTAATATTCTCAGAAAATACGGGGTGTTACACTAAATAGCTGCCACCACACAGAGGACTACCAGGAGCGCCTTACGTATCTCAAGAAGGCGCATGCTACCCTTTCCAGCCTTTCGGAGCTGACATAATAATCAGATAAACGTGCGCTCCCCTCGTGCCTCATGACACCATGATGATCTATCCCGTTGGGTTATTCACCCTCAAACATGCGGGCTCGTCCAAACGCCTCATTTTAATATGTTATTAGACCCTTTGTCTAAACATTCTTTTATGCGCTTGCTTCACCTCATCAGGTTCCATTTAAATAGGTTATTTCCATTCACATTGACTTCTTATTCAAGTTACTAAGTTCCTCTTGCTTATTAATTTCAGTCTTATAACTTAACCCATTTAAGCCCATTAATAAGCCCATAATATGTTATTCTCTAGATTGTGATCCAAGGTATGTAATCCACAATCCCTTTTTGTTTTTTTTAGATTCATGGTTACATGACATGTTCTACTTAATATGTAATTGAGTATATTTCAATTCACATGTTTTCTATTTAACATGTCACTTATCATTTATGATTAAATATAACATATTTTATGAGTTGCCTCATTCTTTCTTATTTAATCATAATTCCATCTTAACTATCACTGCAACTTATCATTGTTACTTATTAACTTAGTTCTCTTAACTAATGTTTACTAATAAGTCTCCTTTCCATATATTATAACATATGTTATAATTTCCTTATGTCCCTCAGACAAGCCTCAACACGTTATTCTTGTCAGCATATTTCAGATTTCCAAGTTTACAGATTACTTAATTTATAATTAAGTACAACTCCTTACATTTCATAAAATTACCCCTTTTATCTACTTATTACAAACAACTGGTTTCAGTTTCCCCCCTTTACCAATTATTTAATTTACAATTTAGTGTCACTTATCTCATTTCACCAGTTGTTTCATTTTCCTTACTATTTTATTATAACCTAAGTTATAATCTTCACTTGGCCCTAGGACAAGTCTACCTATTATAAAACATTCTCATTAATGTAATTTATTTATAATTGGCTATTATCATTCCCCATTCATTCCCATTTCCGTTTATTGTTTAATTATCTTTCAATTCCATTCCTATCCATTAATTACAATTAATGCCATATATCAATCCTACAATTTACATATATTTATATATATGTTCATGTAATAGACCTCTCACATTAAGCCTACACTTGTGGATGTTGGATTTGCCGGGCGGTTCCGGGCAGGCTTCCTCCACAAGTTGACTTAACCTCGTGTCTTAACACAGTTACACGTTTTATTTACACACTTAGACCTCTCACATTAAATTAACAACTTGTGGATGCTGTATTTGCTGGGCGGTTCTGCGCAGACTTCTACCACAAGTTGAACTTAACCTCGTGTCTAAGTGCAGTTACAGTTTTCTATTTACTGTAAATTTTCTACATAATTTAGGCATGTCTATTCTTTCACTGTAATTTATAATTTTCATGCCATCATATTATGCCTATTTTATGTCATATGTTCTTTCTAATATATAATCAATTCTATTCTAACATGTAATCAATTAATTGCTCAAGTCTAACAATAACATGTGGTCCTCAAATCATGTAATTGTTCTAACTTAACATGTAATTATTCCCATCTCTACCATTAAGGGTTCAAGTATATATAAAATTGTCACAAGCTAATATGTAATTATAACAACAGTAATCACTACACATGTATTAATAAGCATATATGTCAATAGGTGAACATTTCAGCACATTAAATGTTTCAACATATTAATTTCTAACATATTAATATCTTAACACGTCATATTAGCATTTCGGTACTTTAGTCATTCTTATCAGATTTACATGACATGTTAACGGGGAACGTTAAACGATGATATACCATTATCAAAAATGATATAACATAAATCCACACATCTCATTTCCTTTCCAAATATTGGATCTGGGTCAGATCTAGCATTCCATGGTTTCCCCCTAATTGGATTCAGAACCTAACAACCATGGATTCATAATTTTTACTAAAAGAAAATGGGAAGAAAGAGGAAGAAAGTTGAAATAGACCAAATCTAGAAAATTACCTCATTTCGCATTTGATTATAAATACCTTCTTATTAATTTTCATTATTTTTCTCCAGATCTTGATTCTGATTTTTTTCTAAACTAATTATCTTATTTTCTGAAGAGATTTGAGGAGGTGCAAGAACGACAGAGCTTAGACGTTGTCTCAGAGAATGTGAAATTTAGGCTCTGCTAGCCTATTTATAGGCGTCCAGGATCTTATCGTACACGCAACGCTGAGTCAACATTGAACCTGGTTAAGAAAACGGTCCAGATACATCAATGGATCAGCCCGGATCCGAGGGGCATCGACCTCGGTGTCGACATCAGAGGTCTCGACCCCCTGGGTCCCACGAGTTGTTTTGGCGCAGAATTTTGAATTTCGAATTTTTGAATTTTTGAATTTCGAATGTTTGAATTTTCTGGAATTTATTTAACTGTTATGTTCACATGTAATTTTCTTATACGTATACAATTTTTCTAACGATCATTTTACGCGTATATATACACACACACAACTTTCGTCTTGTTTTCAAAATTCAAATGGCGTTGCACCATTATTTGATTCTGGCCATATTTCATCGATTGTAGCATCATCTTGAACTTTTATCTCTTGTATACATATATTTCTGCACATATATACATATGTATTTATTCTCATATATATATATATACATACATACATTTTCTTTATTTCCTTATATGTATATTTTTCCCTTATATGTGCATTCTTATCCTTTCTGAATTTGAATTTGTATACGTACATATATTTGTATGTTCAGTTGGCCCTCTCTAAAACAAAGACAAAAGTTATGTCGCCGCTGGGGTTCGAACCGCCAACCCCTATGTTGCATATCTAATGCCTTAACCAACTGAGCTATGATGTCTTTTGTTAATAAATTTAGAAACAATGGTATTCATTATTCTCCTCCTATTTCATTATTTTCATATTTTATTACAGTACTTCATTTAAAGGTAACTCTTTCATCGTAAATCAGTTTTCTGCAATCCATAAGTCTAAATTGGCCAGAAAATTACCACAAAGGCAATGACGCTAATCCCATGGCCAAATTCTGGAAGCTCTTCAAAATTTCCTTTTCTTTTTAAAATATGCATTTTAATTGCATTGCATTTCTTCTTAAAAGTCTGTGCATACGCACACACACACACACACACACACACACATATATATATATATGCATTATTTAACTGTTACAAAATGCGGGGTATTACGTTCTCCCACCCTTAGGAAATTTCATCTCCAAAATTTTATGAGGATAAAATCAAATAATTCCTTACATAATATTCATCCATCATTTGTGCATCCAATTTTTGCAAACATTGTGCACATGTGCAAAGTGAAATACAACATAGCTATACATGTATGCCTAAGCGGTACCTCCTATATGTATGCAAATTTTTCCGAAAATCCTTTAAAAACATGATGCTTACATCCTAAATATACTGGCAGTTCTACATGAAAATTGCAAATAAAAAAATGCTTTTCCGTCGAAATTTTCCTGCACTCTTACTGAGCAAGAGCGTAGTTCATCCAATTTTCGCATCCAAAACCCTACCAAGCAACTTTATTTTTTGAGTATCAGAAAAATCAAATTTTCTAAATTCAATTTTTTATGTTACAAAAAGGTGGAAAACGAAAAACTTCACATCTTTCATTGTTCTTTTTCAACTTTTTTCCAACCGTACTTGGATTTTATTTAACTATTTACAATGATTCCCCTATTTCCTATCCAGGCACAGCACACATAAGAAAATTTTCTTTTTTACATATTCTCTTTTTTAACTTATCTTGGAATTTTTTACTCTTATTCATCTTTTCTCCTTTTTCTTTAACTTTCATGTTTGTTGCTTTACTGAATTTGCTGTTTCCTTTTTAGTTATGCCTTTACTCTACTCTTAGCTTATTTAATTATATGATCTAAGTTTAGTTTTCAAGTAAGCCTTCTATTCTTCCAACTAAAGTAGGAAAACAGACACCCCACACAGCTACTACTAAGGGCCAAGAATCTCGGGATTATGTCCCCCTTAGACAGAAAAGTTCAAACTATGGGATCCTTGATAGGTTTAGATGTTACTCTAATTACCCAACAGGAACAACATAACAGAACGATCCCAACAGAAATACAGTAACGGGTTATACCCCTAACATGAAAATTAGCAACAGGATGTAAACACTTACTTGCCCTTTACTATCTAGTAGCCAACACTAGTCCTAGCTGTGTACCAACAATTATTTCAAGAAACACCCTGGGCTTTTCAATGCTTATGCATTTACGGGAACTTATCATTACTCCAAGATAATTCTTGATATCTATTTCATAGCCTCAAAACTTTTCCTGTCTTTCCTAGGCTCTAATCCTTACCTACTCCATACTTTTTAAAACATGGTTTGGCCTTTTCATTTCACTTTTCTTCTAAAAACTAAAAGTGTCAAAAATTTATTTTCCTCACGAAAACTTACTTTTGCTGAACCATAAAAACATGTCATCTTAAAAAAAATGTAAATCATTTTTTTTTGGAAATCACAAAAACTAGAGTAGACAAGGAAAACTAATTCTCAATCAGGTTTATGACTTGTTCTTGCCTATAAGGTCAGTTCAGTCTCTTACTTCAAGGTGCAAACATCCATTCTATTCTTAATTCCTACAACTTATTTTGTTTATCCAACAAAATTCTCTTGTTAAAATAGTTTATCAAAAATGATTGTCAAAAGAATAGAGATTTCAAAACTTTCTTTATTAAAAATTCTTGTATGTAATATAGCAAGAAAACTAGCGAGCTATACATGCTCTATAATGTGCACTTTTACTGAGAGAATTTTATTTTAGATAAAATTTTCACAAGAAATCAGTATCTAGAAAATATACCCCATTTTAATTTAAAACCCAATATGTACTTCTTTACATATATTAAAACTATAACTTTTAAGATTAAAACTTGGAAACACCATAAACCATTTCCCAAAAGCTTTTATAATTTCAAGTCCTTAAAAGTTAACAATGGGGTTAGACTCAAAGCGAGTTTCCAATCATTCTAGGCTTTCCTATACACTCCCACAAAGTCAATTCTCTCAACTATATATATTCCTAATCCATTTTTCTCTTTTTAACCTTTTCCAATTTATAAGGTTTTCTACCAAGCCTACTCATATGAAACATCAATATATGGGATCCTCCTTTCTCTTATTTTAAAATATATTGAACACTTTTCACCCAAATTTCCTAAGAGTCTCAAATTCTGTATTCATTCCTTTAGTGTACAAAATGGTCGTCCCAATCCTTACCATATTATACCCTTTCTATTAAGTGGGTTCCTCTTTGGATCTAGGTTTATATATATATATATATAATATTTATATTTTTAAAAATACAACTATGTTCACTCACTATTTATATAGGATTCCTAAACCTAAGCACTGATACCAGATGTACCAACCCGAATTCTGACAAACGATTTCTTTTTAAATTCAAATCTATCGAAACTCGTATTGGTTTGCTCAGGTATCCTATAGAAAAGTCAGAGGCATAAAACATGTTAGATCTCAGAAAATATCTCACAACGGAATGGATAAAATATAATGTAATCAAAATATATCCTTACCGTATTAATAATAATGGATAACTAGAATCCAAAGCTATCATGTCTCTGCCACAAATCTAACCTGCGAGTATGTTATGAGGAGGGGGTCAGAACACAAGTTCGGCTAATTTGGATTTAAACTATACATTTTGGATAATCCTACATTTGTCATTCAATCATATTTTCTTATTTACTAGGTTACTTGGGTTAACATCACTCAAGGCTTACACACACGTCATACCTATTTACTCCCAAATGGATTAACCTAATACAATATATATGTTACTACCCCCAGTGATAAGGTACACCCCATGGTTACCCACTCGCACAGTCTTCATCGTAATGCCACAGAAATGTGTGCAGTCCCTCATCCTACGCTGGAGTGACGTACATTCTCTATACAACAATGTTATAATCCGCATATATCTGTCTGTTACTATGCTACGTATGCGTACGGACTGCCACCTTCGATTGAATCAAACTCTATCACAGAGTGATGCCCTCAGTCTACGATACACTACCTAGAGCAGACATGCATGTATTTAGACTTTCCCACATACGTATCGTCAATTGTAGCTCGATGCCTTAACCACACGTATCCTCTAATGTGCACTGAGTCCCGTGGTAGGGCAATACAAGAAACACAAAACTCAGTTGGGAGCTTTTCCATATCTGTACAGGCCCTTCTTTAAGAGCCTCAAAATATAGATATCCCTTGAGTCTATTTTTTGTGGTGGCTATGGCCCCACCTCGGCCCCTCCCTCAACTAGTAAAGACTACAAGAGCTAAGCGACATGCCCCAAACAAATAATATAAACATCCAGTTGGTGTCTCCCCGCAACCACGTGCCTCATAGTGAAAGGTTAATGGTTTCTTGGGTTTAGCTCTAGTCTTTTCGCATCCCACTAGCTGTCGATGACGGGTACCCGACGATCTATTATCCTTATTGATCGTGACCCCTACCTCCTTGTTGAGGCGATCGCCGAATCACCCTGGTGTCACCTCGTCACAACATTATGATTGCAAAGCTACTTTTACAGTCAAGGCCAACCCACCCGATAGTTACACGCAGACCCAACCTCTAAGAGCACAACCTAAAAATCTGCCGCCACACAGAGGACTACCAGGAGCGCCTTACGTATCTTAGGATGCCGCGTGCTTCCCCTTCCAGTCCTTCGGAGCCGACATAATACTCATATGAACGTGCGCTCCCTTTGTGCCTCATGACACCATGATGATTTACCCCGTTGGGTAATTCACCCTTAAACATGCAGACTGGTCCAAGTGCCTCATATTCGTATGTTATTAGACTCTATGTCTAAACATTATTTTATGCGCTTGCTTCACCTCATCAAGTTTCCAATTAACTTGGTTATTCCCATTCACATTGACTTCTTATTCAAGTTACCAAGTTCCTCTTGCTTATTAATTTCAGTCTTATAATTTAACCCTTTTAAGCCCATTACTAAGCCCACAACATGTTATTCTCTAGATTGTGATCCAAGGTCTGTAATCCACAATCACTTTCTGTTTTTATTCGATTTATGGTTACATGACATGTTCTATTTAATATGTAATTAAGTATATTTCAATTCACATATTTTCAATTTAACATGTCACTTATCATTTATGATTAAATATAACTTATTTCATAAGTTGCCTCATTCTTTCTTATTTAATCATAATTCCATCTTATATTGTCACTACAGCTTATCGTTGTTCACCTATTAACTTAGTTCTATTAACTAAGGTTAACTAATAAGTCTCCTTTCCATTTATTATAACCTATGTTATAATTTTCTCTTGTCCCTAGGGCAAGCCTTAACACGTTATTCTTATTAGCATATTTCAGATTTCCAAGTTTACAGATTACTTAATTTAATTAAGTATAACTCCTTACATTTCATAAATTTCCCCCCTTTTTTCTACTTATTACAAACAACTGGTTTCAGTTTCCCCCCTTTACCGATTACTTAAATTACAATTAAGTGCCACTTATCTCATTTTCCTTACTAGTTTATTATAACCTAAATTATAATCTTCACTTGTCCTTAGGACAAGTCTACCTATCATACAACATTCTCATTAGTGTAAATTATTTATAATAGGTTACTATCATTCCTTGTTCATTCCCATTTCCTTTTACTGTTGTAATTATCTTTCAATTCCATTCCTATCCATTAAGTACAATTGATGCCATTTATCAATCTTGCTGTTTACATATATTTATATATATATATTCATGCACTAGACCTCTCACATTAAGCCTACACTTGTGGATGTTGGATTTGCCGGGCGGTTCCGGGCAGGCTTCCTCCACAAGTTGACTTAACCTCGTGTCTTAACACAGTTACACGTTTTATTTACACACTTAGACCTCTCACATTAAATTAACAACTTGTGGATGCTAGATTTGCCGGGCGATTCCAGGCAGACTTCTACCACAAGTTGAATTTAACCTCGTGTCTAAGTGGAGTTACAATTTTCTGTTTACTATAAATTTTCTATGTAATTTATGCATGTATATCTTTCACTGTAACTTATATTTTTCATGCCATCATATTATGCCTATTTTATGTCATATGTTCTTTCTAACATATAATCAATTCTATTCTAACATGTAATCAATTAATCAGATAATTGCTCAAATCTAACAATAATACATGGTTGTAAAATCATGTAATTGTCCTAACTTAACATGTAATTATTCCCGTCTCTACCATTAGGGGTTCAAGTATATATATAATTGTCACAAGCTAACATGTAATTATAACAACAGTAATCGCTACACATGTATTAACGAGCATATATGTCTATAGGTGAACATGTCAGCACATCAAACGTTTCAACATCTGAATTTCTAACATATTAATATTCTAACATATTAATATCTTAATAAGTAATATTAGTATTTCGATACTTTAATCATTCTTTTCAGATTTACATGACATGTCAACGAGGAATGTTAAATTATAATATACCATTATCAAAAATGGTATAACTTAAATCCACTCACCTCATTTGCTTTCCAAATCTTGGATCTGGTCCAGATCTAGTATTCCATGGTTCTCCCCTAATCGGATTCAGAACCTAACAACCATGGATTCATAATTTTTACTAAAAGAAAAAGGGAAGAAAGATGAAGAAAATTGAAATAGACCAGATCTAGAAAATTACCTCACTTCCCATTTGATTCTGAACACCTTCTAATTAATTTTCATTCTTTTTTCCAGACCTTGATTCAAATTTTTTCTAAACTAATTATCTTATTTTCTAAAGAGATTTGAGGAGGAGGAAGAATGATAGAGCTTAGATGTTGTCTTAGAGACTGTGAGATTTAGGCTAGGCTCTGCTAGCCTATTTATAGGTGTTCAGGATCTTACACGCAACGCTGAGTTAGCATTGAACCTGGTTAAGAAAACGGTCCAGATACGTCAATGGATCTGCCCGGATCTGGGGTGTCGACCCTAGTGTCGACCCCCCTTCAAGGGTGTCGACCCCCGGGTCCCACGAGCTATTTTGGCGTAGAAATTTGAATTTCGAATGTTTGAATTTTCTGGAATTTGTTTAACTGTTATATTCACATGTAATTTTCTTATACATATACAATTCTTCTAATGATCATTTTACGCGTATATATATATATATATGCACAACTTTCACTTTGTTTTCAAAATTCAAACGGTGTTGCACCGTTATTTGATTCTTGCTATATTTCATCGATTGTAGCCTTATCTTGAACTTTTTTCTCTTGTATACATATATTTCTGCACATATATATATGTGTACATATTCTCATATATATATACGTATATTTTTTTTGTTTGCGTTCTTATCCCATCAAATTTTGAATTTTTATATGCATGTATATTTGTATTTTCTGTTAGCCCTCTCTAAAACAAAGACAAAAATTATGTCACCGCCGGGGTTCGAACCCCCGACATCTATGTTGCATATCTAATGCCTTAACCAACTGATCTATGATGTCTTTTGTTAATAAGTTTAGAAACAATGGTACTCATTGTTCTCCTTCTTTTTCCTTCTTTTTATGTTTTGTTACAATACTTTATTTAAAGGTGTCTCTTTCATCCTAAAGCAGTATTCTGCAATCCATAGGTCTAAACTGGCCAGAAAATCGCCATGAGTGCAATGACGCTAATCCCGTTGCCAAATTCTGGAAGCTCTACAAATTTTCTTTTCTTTTCAAAATATGCATTTTAATTGCATTGCATTTCTTCATAAATGTCTGTGCATATATATACATATATGCATTCTTTAATTATTTAATTGTTACAAAATGCGGGGTGTTACACATCCAAGCATAGAGCGTATATCAGGTACCTGCAATAAATTAGAATGAGCATAATCAAAGTACGGTAAAAAATAACTCACAGCGAAAACCAAAATAGGATAACTGGTATTAACTCAAGTAACTACCTTTTTCGAAGTAAGTCACTTTGCCAATACCGAGCATGAGAGAGAGCGAGAACCGAAATCCAAACTTAATCATCTGTGAGAACCCGACCTTCTCTATGAAACATGGAGGTTACTTGTAATGAGGAGGGGGGTCAGAACAACAAGTTCTGGTGACAAAGAAATGTACAATAGAGATTATAACACAGATATAACCCGTTTAGTTCAACCCAAGCTGCATGCCTGACAAGGTTAGCGATTCTAGACTAACCTTGTTAAAGCTTATGCATGACTCTACTATTCTTCCCAAATTATATTACCAAGATAGGACGTTTACATACATTTTTGTGAAGCCTTTATACCAGAGCTTAACTAGTTAATTCTATCGAGAGTGGATCCTTAATTACGGGAGTTCTATCTATATCCTCATTTACTTTTCTTTATTATTTAATGCCTCATTGTCAATGATAGATAGGGTGGATTCTTCCCGATCACTTAAGACTCTAGGCGGATCTATTGGTCATTTATTATCCCTCGATAATATATTCAATATAAACATAAAGTAAAGGGCACTAGCTACGGTCCCTACTAGTTAAGGCTTCTGTCATTCACGCATATACCCTTACCCCGCATAAGGTGAGAGAAGGTATTTTATCGTTCGTTATACCTTCTAGCTGACCTTATTAGATAACCTCCTTAGTCACTTACTACTTCCCATAAGAAAGATGGCCACATCTGATCCTTTCAATTTCTGGGTTTGGGTAGGCCCACACACCTACCGTTTAAGAACCATAAATTGAAAAAAATTCCCAGATGGACTCTTTAACCCTAGTAACTTAGCCTTTTAGGACCAAGGAAGCGGACTATACACGAAGGTTATTAGTTCTCCCTCATTTGCCTTTAATACCTTTCCCTTTTTGGGATTAAGTAGGCTAGGTTATTAAGTCATTCCTGTTTAGTTCATTTATATGGAAATATTATACGTACACCATTTATTTGCGTCTCGGGATTATATGGTTAATAATATCTTACATTATTAACATACTAAATCCTACTAATTTTTCTATTTCCACTACTATTAATAAGGAAGGTTATATTCCTTCTTCCTTAAGATATTTATTTAATACCTTCCCTAATTTGGACTTAGTATTTAAACGACAATCAATAGTTCCCTTATGACCCATTTCCTTTTATTTCATTTTTATTGCCCTTCATGACTCTAACAGTCATATTTTCCTAAGGCAACTATTTATTAGTCCCAAGTTATCTGTTTTTGTACCCCAATTGGAAATTATTATTCGTATTCTTTTATTTATCTGTTTATTCGTTTATTGGTTGATATATATATATATATATATATATATATATATATATATATATATATATGCACCAGGCTTCTCACATTAAGTTGACTACCCGTGGATGATGGATTTGCCGGTCGGTTCCGCGCAGACTTCAATCATAATTGAACTTAACCTCATTGCTTAGTACATTTATTTTTATGCATTAGACCCTTGACATTAAGCTGACTACCTGTGGTCATTGGATTTGCCGGTCAGTTCCAGACAGGCTTACACCACAAGTTGAGCTTAACGTCAGGTCTAAATGCAGTTATAATTTAATTTTCCTAGTTTGGGGTCAACAACAATTATCCTAATTAATTTTAGGAATCGCTATCACGTTTATTTTCCCCCAATAAATTACAATGGTTATTTTTTATTTGCGGTCTCATTTATAGCAGTTAATTACATTTATTGCTACAAATGGTCACCACAAACATATTAATTCAAAATGGATTATATTTACACATAATTCCACAATTGAACCTTATCCAGACATTCAACATTTGCCACAATTGTTAATTTTTTATTTATGGGCTAATTTGTAGCAATAAATTACACTAATTGCTACAACGGTCACCATAAATATATTCGTTAAGTATGGAATATAATTTACATGTTTGATTCCATAAATGAATACCATTCAACATTTCAAACCTTCAAACATTTAATACAATTCATATTTTACCGTTTTACGCTAATTTTTACGAATAATATGTATATATTTATTTGTATGTTTTCATGCCGTCAACGTAGTTATTAATATTTATTTATTATTGATTATCTTGCAATTTATTTTCAAATTAATGATTTGGTCTAGTCAATTAACCAACATTCCCTTTCTATATTCAATATTGCCAAGAAGTTTTCATGTCCCACAGGGACCGTTAGCCGTCATCATTGTAAATCATGCCTATTTTGTGGAATTGACATATTTCTAAATCACAAAAAATATATATAATGTATTTTTGTTTTGCAGCAGTCAATGCAAATTACATACAAAAACATGTATTTATTTTTATATGTACCTTTTTACCACTTTTCCCTTTTTAATTATTTTTGTCATACTTCTTGTGATTCTAAAATAATGCATCTTTATTTAAAAATCAGGAAAATGACATAATTCACAATGCTTAAGTGAAAAACCCAACAATATTGAATGTAACAAGGAATATTTCTTTTATTTTTATAATCACATAATACACAAATTCATCTTTTTACCCAAATTTACATATTTCATATTTCGGCACTGAGCTAAAGATCTGGAACATAACTACAACAAAATTATGTTTAATGGGACTGATTTCCAGATCCACAGTGCTATGTAACATGTACAACATATTTCGTATTTCATGACATAACTATAGGAATATGTAGGGAAAATTTATAAAAACCCTACAATTTATGTTACACATAACCACAACTTGTCATTTACCAATTTTAAACATACTCAGATCTGATGGTTATCACAATTTACAATTATTTAAATAGTAGATCTGATAGGCATAAAACACAGATTGGATTTAAACAAAATAGATAAGTGGTTATAATTGAATTAATAAATTTACCACTCACTTGCAGCCTCCAATTTCTTTATTTTGATCCCTGTAGGCTTACAATCCCCAAAATTTTATAAATCTACAATTTATCTGTAATGTTCCAGAATTTTTGAGATTTAATAATTAATTTATTATATCGGTTTGATAATTTAAATGGTTTGAATTTAAATAATTTTGAGTATTTAATTAATTTAAATCGTGGAATAATAAATTCAAATTTCCGGAATGGTCGGAAATAGTAGAATTGGCAATTTTGTATAAATTGGATAATTTAGATATTTAACTGGGTTTATATTCGAATTATGATAACAAATATATTTGTATAAATAACCATTGAACATAGTAATTATAAATAAGCCCGTAATGTCGTGGTAATTCGTAATATTGGATTTTGAACTTCAAATGAATATACAGGATTCATTATAAGTCGGATTTCTTTGAAACAAGAAATATTTGAATTTATTAGATTAAAATTTTCTAATGGAGGTGAAAAATCGAGATTTTGTCTTATAGATTGTAAGTTATGTCCAAGTCAAATTTTCAAATGGTCGTTATGGAATCGTTTATAAGCCATAACGGTTTATTTAATATTGGTTTTAAATTTGGATAAGATTTTTGAGATGTATACTTAACTTAATTTAAAAAAAAATTCTGTAATTTTTAATTTGGAAAATAAGCAACTTTTTGTTTAACGTAATTTGCACCCTATATCAGTACTTTTCGGATTTCGCAGAATAAGTTAACTAGTCTATTTTATTATATTCTTGGAATCGTGGCATGTTGCTCATCACAACGGTATTTTTATTTTTGTCAGTGGAAGTCCGTAAACGAAAAGATTTTTATAAAGCAAGGAACCCCTTAAAAATATGATACACATCTGTCCTTATATGTTTTATAAATGTAAAGTGGATAGGAATATGTTGCCTACGCATACCCACATGATATGATATGTTCTTTCAAAGTAACATATTTAGAATTATAAAGTAAACTATTTTGGACTTGCATGTAATGTGTGCCATAAGCTTGGTTGGTTACATTTTGGATTTTTGGTGCTAAATTGGAGAAAATAGAAGCTGGGAACTATGGAGCATCTTACATAGAAAACAAACGATCTCCAAGATCAGTAAAATGTATAATATAATGTGCATTCAGTAAGGTAAAATAACTCTTATTATTCAAATTGATCAATATAAAAAGAGATGCAACGTTTGTTAGTTATCTCAAATCTAATGGAAGATACATGCTTGTGACAACTTAGTTTATAATATGACTGTTAAAAATTTGAGAATACTGTAGATGGAAGTGGACAACACTAGCTTTAAACTAGAAAGGAAGGAGCATAGGGCAGTGGTACGATGTAGAAGCTAGGTACAGAAGGCTACCCCTGTCCTGTCCTGAAATTGACATTGCCATTTTGATATGTTTATTATATGAGTAATTTATAGGGACAACTATCTATATTTATTATTCAAGAGAAACTCAATTCTTAAGAAATGGGATGCATATTTGTGTAAGGTGTAGGTGCAGCCTACCAAAGAGCCATCATGCCTTAGAAAATCAACCAAATGTAATTCCAAATTCAAATCATCTATAAACCTAATAAAAACACATGTCTAGGACAGTGACATTGACTTATTGTGTCTTTTTCCTGTATATATACTTAAGTTCAAATGCGTTGTAAAGCTTCTCCAGAAATGAAACTCAAGATAAATCATTGCTTTCGAAACCATTGAAAATATACTTCATAAGAAAAATATAAATACGCAGAAGAAAAATAAAAAACTAAATTCTTTAAAGCTCATAAAGGAAGGATCTTTGTTTAATCAACAAAGGGTTATGCAGCTTGTTCTGTCATTAAACTAGAACTGAAAGGGTAGGGAGTGGGGTTTCAAATTCAAGAAATGGAGTATTTATTAGTGTTTGTGGCATTCGGTAGTCCCTACGTGCACAGTTTTAAGGATTTAAATGGAGTTCAAAGGATTGAAATGGACATTGAAAGGGATACTGGGGGCGGGTCTGTTGCGTGAAGTGTCTGCTGCGAATGAAGCAACGCTTTTATTCAAACAGGAAGTTGGGTCCAGCTGCGCATTGCAGGGATAAGGGAGGTAGTAAGGAGAGCAAGAAGTTTTGGAAATGTAGAGGTTTTGTTCATGGGGAAAGAGCTTGGTGTTTGCGTGAAAATGATTGGTCTTAAGGAACTACAACGTGTGTTCTGTTATATGAAGAAGGATGGGGCTATATTTGGTGAAGACGAGGATAATGCGGGTATGGGGTTTTTATAGATGGGACAGAGTGTCAAGCCCAAACTAAAAAAAAATTATGGATGAAAGAAAATCATGTGAAGGCATTTTGCATGCTAGAGGCGGTTTTCTGGTTTAGTTGGGAAAGAAATGGGAGGGGTATACATGCATGGGACATAAGCAATGGATGAAATGGTGAACATGGATTCGAATAGTAGCAGAGTGGAACAAGAAAAATAAAGCTGGTCTGGTCTCATGATTTTGGGCCGATATATATTGGTGAAGCAAATTCAAAGTTAATTCTGAATTAAATATATATTAATTTGTTAGCTTAATAATTCATACATATGTAATCAGAATTTGACGCGGTCTGAAGCTTGGAATCATATGACGATATTTGTATACTGAAATTGGTTTGAAGAGATTTAGAGATCGCTTCAAATTTGTGGCATAATTAAACGTCTGACTGGATCAACAGACATTGATCATTATTCAACGTTTCACGACCATGGTAAGTAGACGCACTAACTCTGTCTAGTTTTATAGTATTATAAACGTTATTTAATATTGATAAGCATTGATTAAATGCTGTGTGTGATGGTTGTTCGGATGATTTGCTAATTAATTGGTTGAAATATTATATATATAGTTATATATAAAAATCATTGATTAAATACCGAATCTATTTATTATTATATTTCATATTGATATGTAATTGCGATTTAAATATATTGATTAATATCCATGGGTGAAGGGAAATAGGTTGGAGGGATCCAACTGGATTACTCAAGAAATCATATACTACATTATATGATGTGACAAATAATCAATGAATGATTATCGTGTATTTTGGGATGTTTGAATAACACTGACCTGAAATAATTGATATTTGAATACCGTAAAATATATTCAAATATATTAGAAAAGAATTTGGGGTTTTAAAACTTGTTTTAGTCATAATAAAACAAGAAGTTTGATTTATTAATGGTATTTTTAAATGGAATGAAATAATTATTGTTAATTAATTATTGTTAAATAATCCGTGAATGTTAATTTAAAAATGAATAATGAAAAGAGAAATTGTGGAATTTATTTCGAAGTTCGAAATGTGAATATGAGTTCAATAAAACTATAAGGATTTGTAATCATCATTCGACGATGTCGAATGTTATTTATTTTTAGAAATTTTATATTTTATAAGTTGGAAATTCACAGGATAATTAATATTGGTTTGTAATCAATAAATTTATAATCGAATATACAATCGAGATAAAGTTTTAAACTTAATATATATTTAGTAAGAAATTGATTTATAAATAGAGTTTATGAACTGAATTATGAATATGAGTTTATGAAATAACTCGGTAAACAACATTTGAACCTGAAAAGGGTATTTATAAATAAAGACGAAGATTAGATTGATATAATGATTCCAGCTTTTTAAAGGAGTAATATTCATAATGGTTTAAAAGCAAACATTTTGCAAATTGGAATGGTGATAAAAGTAAACTGGTAAATGTTGGAAGTGATAAATTCAGAAATGAATTTAGAAATGGGGTTGACCTGAAACAGTGAGTTTATTCCAAAGTTCGGAATTCTAATCAAATAGAAATTATTCGAAAGGGAGTTATATGTTGAAATTTGATAATGTCGAATTCGAGGGAATACTATATACTTTTCATTTATGATCAAGATTTATTTGTTTAAATAATTTTTTTTATTTATTCAAAAAAAAGTTATATTTTAAAGTTAAATATTTTGGAAGCAAATATTATAAGGCTATCGTTAAAATCGACGATTTCCATTAAACAAGTGAATTCGTGAACTGAGCTGAGTATTTCGTAAGTAATGAGTTGATAAGTAATAATAGAAATGGTGTTAAGGAAATTAAAAATTGGCTGGAGGTTAGTTAACTTGAATGGCTCTCTAAGTATTGATCTGATGTTCGTTTCGGCCATCGGGATTGATACATAGGGAGTTGTTCTCTTACTGGTTTATAGTTAGCGACTGATGGATAGCTGGAGGTTAGTTAACTTGAATGGCTCTTTAAGTATGGATCTGATGTTCGTTTCTGCCTTCGGGATTGATACTTAGGGAGTTGTTCTCTTACTGGTTTATAGTTAGGGACTAGAGGATAGTGATGCGTGAATAAGGTATGGAAATTTTTTCCAATGTTAATAACGTATATTTTCGAAATACGTGAAATAAGGAGTTGTGAATATATGGAAACGTTTTCAAGAACTCATGGGAGGAAAAACGAGTTGAAGAAATATTTGTGCAGGGATATTAAAGGGAAATTGGGAAGTGAAATGATGAATTATAAATCTATATAAAGGAGCTCAGTGTTGATTGATAATTGATCGGTAAGATTTCCATTTGGAAATACGACCATTGTTTGTATGTATGTTTTCCTTGGATAGTTAAATAACTGACTATCAAAGTTTTTGACCATTTTTCCATTGTCAATACGGAGAGACTGGGATCAAACTTATTATCTGAAAACCAATTCGTATGGACCTTAGCGTTGCGAATCAAATATGATGAAGATAATAGAAGATGGAGCTTAAGCAAGGGCTGTTTTGGCAATCCTAGGTAGAAATTGCCTAAGATGGATTTACATAGTAGTGCCTTCAGTTTGTCCAATCTCAGGACAACGTGTATGGACGAATGCCTGACAGAGTATATCTAATAGATCATGTAAGTTGATCTCTCTGAACGTATTTACGTTTGGTGGAAGAGGAATTCGTTTCTCTTAGCTTTATACCCATGGTATTTTTGCGGAAATCAATTTGTGATTTCGAGAATATGTCGATGTGGCATTCAAAGTACACGGAGGTGTGATCTCTTAAGATACGTTATGACTTCAAGCCTCATCAACTGGGAAATGACAAAAATCGGGGAGGCAACATTGATAAGTGGGTCGCACCCAATTAGGGTATATTCCCACCATCTAGAGAATATTCATATTTGTTACTTCTTTTAATTATGTATCTCCTGGGAACGGTTATATTGGTTTACCAACTGCAATGTGATAATATATTCGGAACATTCAAGCGAAATGAATGGTTGGTCATGTGTGGTCGAGTTGCAAGATGTTCTTATTGAACTCCAGTGTCTCCCCTCTAGAGTACACTGATCGGAAGGTGGTTCCATACTTTGTCATAGTTGTAAATCCATTACCCAATAAGAGCCTATGGTTTTTGATTTTAAATTATGTCTGTAGAACGTAAGATGCAAGCGTTCTGCTATATAGTTATTTACTTGTATTAGACACTATTATAATATCAGAATAATATGGATTTTGAAATTGTTTTGGCTTACCGTAAGATAAAAACCATCTGTATTTATGTATGGATCAGTCTTACGATTATCATTTCTTTGAAAGGCATTTTGAAAAGTTAAACCGAAATGATTGGAGTTTACCTATACCAGTCCCATGACTGACCTAGAGTTTATTTTTTTTGTTACCTTAAACTCTTGGTTGCCCAAATTTGTACAGGCAGTTAAGTAGTCGGGATTTTACAGATACCACTGGAGGAGCTTGGAGTAGGAGGCTTTAACATTAGTTATATACAGAGTTTATTTCCACTGTGGTATATATGTTATGTACTCTGATGATGATGAATGTAAGTACAAGTACAGTTTTGTATTTCAAAGTTATATTATAATATATTTTATTCGTTCTGCTGTGAGATTCGTGTTTATTCTATTGCGATCTTCTTCTATTCTAACTTTCTTTCTTTCTATTTCTCACCCTCTAACTTCTCTCTATTAATGATCTGTCATTTCCGATGCTTGGACAGTCAACATTGTGTTTTGTGTCAATTTTCAGGGTCGAAAATCCCAGCTCATTACAGTGGTATCAGAGCTAAAGGTTAAGTGATTACCTTGGCTATGTGTGTAACTCAATAGAGATGGGATTAGTAGTACCCTAGATTGAGTTTGAGTGTATATATATGAGAGAACGTATATGTAGATTATATAAAAATGGTTTTATACTGTGGAGATTTATTGGTTGATGACTAATGAATTCTGGTTGACGGTGGGGCACCATAATGTCGATTCGAGTTTCTAAACGCTCGAATACGATAAACTGACGTAGTATGTTTGAAAGAGGGTAAATGAAATAATTTGACCCAAAGTATATTGTAATGACCCGCATTTGCAGAGGTATTATAATTAATTTATTTAATTATATAAATAGTGATATAGTGAATTTGATGGTCATGAAATTAAATAATGGTAAATATTTAATTAAAATAATAAATTAAATAATATACTTAATTCTAAAATAATCAGAATTGGCTGAAACGGCGATATGGTGTGAACTGAATCATCTGTGGTATTTAATTCAGCTTGGAATTGAAATTGAATAAAGAATATATTATATAAACGACAGTTTGAACGTAGAGTTATAATATAATTAAAATCGAGCTCGAAACGGCGTGACAGTTTGCGATTTGGTGATTTGAACTTCAACTGAATATACAGAATTCGTTTTAAGCCGGATTTCTGTGAAACAAGAAATGTTAGGAGCTGGTGAAGTATATTTTTCTAGTGGAAGAGAAAAATCGGGATTTCGTCGTGTAGATTTTGATATATGTCCAAATCAAATTTTAGAAAAGTCGCTGTGGAATTCCTTTATAATTTATAAATGAATTATTTATATTTTAAAAAGAAATTTCAATATAAATCGAATATTGGGTTGACCTAGATTTGAAATATCAAGTTAGAAAGTCATATAGGAATATTGTAGAGCTGTATGGTATTCCACTGTGAATATATACAATAATATTTATTTATAAATATTAAATTTAATTATATTTAAATATATTTATATATTTAAATGGGTTATTTAGGACTTTAAAAATAGCCACTTTTGCAAACGAAGTCGGAATTCGACGAAACTAATTTTGTTGGATCCGCAATGTCAAATAGTTGTTAGATTTCCAGTTTCGTGATTTTTAGAGTCACTGTGTGGCCGTACCGATTTTAATGTGAGAAACAGTCGATATTTTGACAGTTAAAAATACACTGTGTGAGCATACGAAGTCGGAATTCGACAAAACCAGTTTCGTTGGGACCGTAATGTCGAACTGAAGCTACATGACAATTTTCATGATTTTTGGGTATCGTGTGTGATCATGTGGATTTTCAAATGACAAATTGAAATGAAAATAGAAAATAAAATAATAAAATATCTATGAAAATATCTTGCCTATAAATACACCATCCTATTTCTAAACCTAGAATCATTTTCCCAAAGTCAAAAGTAAGCCGCCACTATTTCTTCTAAAAACAGCCACAACGAGATGATCAAAATTCAAAATCAAATGGTAGAAAAGTCATTAAATCAGGAGACTAGTGTTTTTGAGCTCCTGACATGTTCGTCTTCACATCCATATGCACCAGTAGGGTTCGGTGCATTTCAGTTTTGCTAAAATTTACACAGTAACTTCTAGGTTTAGCAGATTCATGGTATTCAAGAAACGATTTGTGGTTTTGAGGTTGAAATTGAGATGTAATCGCTGAATAGAACCTTGCGAGCAATTCAGGTTAGAATTCTGTGACAAAAAGTCGCGCAACTGTGACTGTAGCGCCGTGTTGGCCTGAGAACGAGGACGCCGTGGTTGATGCGAGTTGACAAAGGTATATATGAAATGGAAGAGATTGTAGTGAGGGGCATTTTGGTGGTGTTTTTTTGGATTTCATGGATGTGGAGTTCGGTGGTTCCAACTATGACAGCGTGACTGGGATACATCGCACTTGAAGGAGGGAGACCGAGTTCTTCCTTTTTGGTATGTAGAAGAAGAGGAGTTGAAGAGAGAAGCATCAGTGATCTTTATTGGAAATTTAATTGAGTGATGATGGGAATGGATCAAATGGAATTTTCGAAAATGCTGTGTATCCACTGTTGAAAGTTCGTGGGTTACAATTGGGGAAGAAGGGTGGAAGTGAGCTTTGTGGATTTCAAAAAGGGTATGGGCCAGGCTTTATAGTTAAGCCCAATGGTAATAAATTGTTTTTATTTTAATTTAAATTGTGTATTAATTTAAATGATGATAACTTACTCATACGATATCGAAATTCAGAAAACCAAGATCCATTGGGATTGTGGGGACGGTGGCTACACACTGGAACTGACTGGGAATGGATTGAAGCTCGTTTGAATTTATGGCGAAATAAATTGTTTGATTTAAATCAAACAAAACAGTTTATCATTCTTTAACGATGAACTGCCAAAGTGAGTAAAACTCACCAACTTTGAACAGTTCTATTTTATAACGTATATTTAGAACTGATAAATGATGACTGATTGTTGTGTGTTAACTATTTGGTTGAATTGCTTGTGTATTGGTTGAAATTATAGATAACGATATATATATATATATATATAAATAGTTAATCAATATTGATTCTGTTTAGCAGAATATTTCATATTGAAGTGAAATAGATGTTAATTATACTGTTTAACATCTGTGATGCAGGGAAACAGGTTGGAGGAATCCGACTGGATTCCTCAACATTTATTTTACTGTTTTTCATATATTTTGATATATGATGTGATACATAATATGTTATGGATTTTGTGTGTTAGAATGATGTTGATCATTGTTATTCGATATTTTTAATATCATATGAAACCCTGGGATGTAAAAGGGAACATTTCAACGTATATTGGAATAAAGGAATTTTATAAAATCAACCGATTTTATAAAAGGAAGTAACTGGAGAATATTTATTTATAAAATAAATAGGAGATTATAAAGGAGAATATTTATTTAGAAAATAAATAGGATATAGGAATATTTGTTTAGGAAATAAATAGAGTTAATCGATTAGAGTAAATCGAATAGAGTAAATTGATTAGAGTAAATCAGACATAGTTATTTAGGATAAGTTACCATTTAGCACGACTGCTAGCGTAATTCGCAGGGCTGCAGATAGCCTACGGCGGTCGGATGTTTCCTGAGGGAATCAGGCGTAACCATTGTGATCGCTGCGATCTAGAGTTAAGCGAATGGAGTTAAATCGAACATAGTTATTCAAAAGGAGTCAATTGAACATAGTTATTCAAAAGAAGTTAATCAAACATAGAAATTAAGAAATAGAGTTAAACAAGATTTAGAAAC
Organism: Allium sativum; assembly: GCA_030737875.1. NCBI lineage: Eukaryota > Viridiplantae > Streptophyta > Magnoliopsida > Asparagales > Amaryllidaceae > Allium > Allium sativum. Next base: position 191,593,304 of record CM060910.1, on the reverse strand, counting down.
TGACTAGAGATTAGTTAAGTTGAATAATTTTCTGAGTATCGATCTGATGTTGGTTTTGGCCTTCGAGGTTTATACTTAGAGAATTGTTCTCCTACTAGTTTATAGTCAGGGACTGATAGTTGTGAAATGATAGTGATATGTAAATAAACAATGGAAATGTTTTCCAGTGTTAATAACGTATATATTCTAAACATAGGAAATAAGGATATATATATATATATGATTGATGATTGATTGATAGAATTTCCATCTGGAAATAATATCATAGTTTGCACACCTGTTTTTCTTTGATGGTTAAATCACAGACTATCGAACTTTTGATCATTTTAACATTGTTAATATGGAGAGACCGGTTGGATTATTATCCAAAGAATCACTCTGTATTGGCATAAGCGTTGCGAATCATATATGCCAAAGATAATTGAAGACAGAGTAAAGTGCAAGGGCTATTGTATAAGTCTTAGATAACAGTGCCTAAGATGGATGTATTGAATAGTACCTTCGGTTCATCCTGTTCCTGGATGACTTGTATGGACGGATGTCTGACAGAGTATTTCCAGACGATCACATATATTTATTTCTTCAACCGTACCAAGAGTGGAAGTGGAGAAGGAAACTTCTTTAGCTAACATGTAAGGTACTGTTGTAGACGTCTGTTAGTGATTTTCGATGGATCTTACAATGTGGCATTCTAAGTGAATCTGATGTGATGATAAGGCGTAACCTCAAGCCTAATCAACCGGTAAATGACAAAAATCGGGCTGACAGCATGGCTAAGACAGTCGCTCTGAATTAAGGTGTATAATCACCTGATCTAGAGTTTCATTTACTTCTAAAAATCTATTGTTGATGCTGTCCCATTCGGGAAACGGTTGCTGATTCCAACCATTGGTGATATACATTCGATACACTCAAGCGAAATGAGTGGTCGGTCATGTGTGGCCGGGTTGCAAGATGTTCTTGTTGAACCCAGTGTATTCCTTTCTAGAGGTACACTAGCGAAAGGTGGTTCCATACCTTGTCATAGTTGGAAATCCATTACCCAATACGTGCTTGCGGTTTTGATTGTATACTATATATGTAGAACGTGAGATGAAAGCGTTTCTGCTAGATGATTATTATATTGTGGTTGATAGACATTATTATAATATCAAAAGGTTTTTGATATAAAGATAATTTGGATTCTCATAAGGGAAAAACCCGTTCCGTTATACGGCATTGTCTTATGAGATATCGTTTAATGGCTCAAACTATTTTTAAACTGTTTTACTCATACCAGTCCCATGACTGACCCAGAGTTTATTTTGTTTTGTTTTCCCTAAACTCTTGGGTGCCCAATTTTGTACGGGCAGTCAAGTAGTCGGGATTTACAGATACATGAAGGGCTAGAGCAAGAGGGTTCAGGATCATATAGCTATAGTTTATTTCCGCTGTGTTGTAAGTGTTGTACTCTGATAATGTTATTCTATACATATACTGATTTTATTTCAAGGATATGTTATCTATTATATGTTATTCGTTCCGCTGTGAGGTTCGTGTTACTCTGATGTTGTGTTCTCCTTCTTCTTCTATTCTAAGTTTCTATCTTATCTATCCTCACCCTCTAATTTCTTTCATTAACCATCTGGTATTTTTTGATGTTTAGTTAGTCATCATTGAGTTTATGGCGATAACCAAACTCGACAAAAATCCGGGTCGTTACATATATTTTGGATATAAAAGAAGTATTTATATTGCAATTATTATAGTATATTAGATGTGTTGGTTCTAATTACAATCGAATCAGATTATAATTGAGATTGCTATAAATAGCCAACTAGAATTCGTATAATGTAATGTATAAAATAAGATGAACTGAATCTGAATTTAAAGCAGATTTTGAATTAAAATTCTGGAATTTGGAAAAGGCATTTGAAAATGAATTTTGAATTGAGTATATGGAAATTTTAAAATCCTGAGAAAATTTTGCAAATGATTTCCCATCATTATATAGGATATTTTTTAAGTGATTTCAAAATTGAAGTGTTTAAAAATGGTTTTGAAAGTGATATAGTATTGAACCCCCTTAGTTCGTTGGAATTATTTTCGATGATGACCCGAATATCATCGGTGTTCATTTTCAGGTTTCTAAGTGACGGATTACTACCAGAGATGTTTTTGAATTGTTTTAAGGAAATAAGTTATTCGGCAATTCAAATGTTTTGAATTGCTATTATTATATGTAAATATATATTGTTTCAGTCTGATTTGAAATAAGACCCAGGAATTTGAATTTTGAAATTTAATTTTAACTTATGAAGTTAAATAAATTGAAATGGTAAAAGTGAATAGATAAATTATAATTTAACTTAAACTAAGTTAAATAAAAATTGGATTGGATCAGCGACAATCGGGTATAAAATTAGGTTGACTTGTTAAGATTGAGATTGGAATTTGCAATGGATTTTGGCTTGGGTATAAGGGATGAATGGATTTGAGGATAAGCTGATTTAACATCAATCGAAAATTCATAGGTATATGATGAAGTGATAGAAAATGGAAGAGATAAAGTTAAATGCCGACAAAAAAGGTATGAGTTTATGTACTATTTAAGTATGAGATTTATGAGGCTATTTAGCAAGCCGCTTGGCTATTTAATTTTCATTTGGATTGAAGAAGGAAAGAGAGGCGAGTAGTAGTTGTACCGATTGTGCTGTATAAAGGAGATGCTGGCGAAATTTTTCAGAGATTTAGGGTGTTAGAAGATTTTCATAATTTTTTAAAATTTTCGCTAGTACAAATGAATTAATATTTTAGTTGAAATAAATTAGTTGAGTTGAAACTGGTGTAAGAAGGAAAACAAGTGATTTTTAACCTAGTTAATAAAGTTCATAGCATTTTTCCGACTTAGTAATTCGTGGATGAAATTCTTTTAAGGGAAAGGAATGTAACATCGCGGAATTTTTTCGATTTAATAATTAATTTATTATATCGATTTGATAATTTTAATGGTTTGAACTTAAATAATTTTGATTATTTAATTAATTAAATAGTGGAATAATAAATGTAAATTTCCGAAATGGTCGGAAATAGTAGAATTGGCAATTTTGTGTAAATTGGACAATTTAGATATTTAATTGAGTTTATATTCGAATTATAGTAACGAATATATTTATATAAATGACCATTGAATGTAGTAATTATAATATAATTATAAGTAAGCCCGTAACATCGCGGTAGTTCGTAATTTTGGGTTTTGAACTTCAAATGAATATACATGATTCATTATAAGTCGGATTTCTTCGAAACAAGATACGTTTGAATCTATTAGATTATATTTTTCTAATGGAAGTGAAAAATCGAGATTTTGTCTTATAGATCATAAGTTATGTTCAAATCAAATTTTAAAATAGTCATTATGGAGTCATTTATAAGCCATCACAGTTTATTTAATATAATTTAATATTGGTTTCGAATTTGGACAAGATTTTTGAGACGTATACTTAGTTTAATTTATAGAATTTTTTTGTAAATTTTAATTTGGAAAATAAGAAACTATTTGTTTAACGTAATTTGCACCTTATATTAGTATTTTTGGGATTTCATAGAATAAGTTAACTAGTCTATTTTATTATATTCTTGGAATCGTGGCATGTTGCTCGTTACAGCGGTATTTTTATTTATGTTAATGGAAGTCCGTAAACAAACGTAGTTTTATAAAGCAAGGAACCCCTTAAAAATATGATACACATCCATCCTTATATGTTTTATAAATGTCAAGTGGATAAGAATATGTTGCCTGTGCATACCCACATGATATGACTTGTTCTTTCAAAGTAACATATTTAGAATTATAAAGTAAACTATTTTGGACTTGCATGTAATTGTGCCATAAGCTTGGTTGGTTACATTTTGGATTTTTGGTGCTAAGTTGGAGAAAATAGAAGCTGGGAACTATGGAGCATCTTCAATAGAAAAAATAATCTCCAAGATCAGTAAATTGTATAATATAACGTGCATTCCATAAGGTAAATAATTCTTATTATTCAAATTGACCAATATGAAAAGAGATGCAATGTTTGTTAGTTTTCTCAAATAAAATGGAATATTCATGGTTGTGGCAACTTAGTTTATAATATGACTGTCAACCATTTGAGAATATTGTAGATGGAAGTGGATAACACAAGCTTTAAACTAGAAAGGAAGTAGCATAGGGCAGTGGTACGACGTAGAAGCTGGGTACAGAAGGCTACCCCTGTCCTATCTTGAAATTGACGTTTTCAGTTTTATATGTTTATTTTATGAGTAATAGATAGGGATAACTGTCTATATTTATTATACAAGAGAAACTTAATTCTTAAGAAATGGAATGCATGTCTATGAAAGGTGTAGTTGTAGCATACCAAAGAGCTGTCATGCCTTAGAAAATCAACCGAAATGTTATTTCAAATTCAATTCATCTGTAAACCTAATAACCGCACATGTCTAAGACAATGGCATTGATCTTATCGTGCCTTCTTCCTGTATATATACTCGAGCTCAAACGCGTTGTAAAGCTTCTCTAGAAATGAAACTCGAGATAAATCATGGCTTTCAGAACCATTGAAAATATACTCCACAAGAAAAATATAAATACGCGGATGTAAAATAATAAGCTAAATTCTTTAATGCTTATAAAGGAAGGATCTTTGTTTTATCAACAAAGGGTTACACAGCTTGTTTTGTCATTAAACTAAAATTGAACAGTAGGGAATGGGGTCTCAAATACAAGAAATGGAGGTTTTATTGCTGTTTGTGGTTTTCGTTAGTCCTCTACGTGCACAGTTTTAAGGATTTACATGGAGTTCAAAGGATCGAACTGGACATTGAAAGGGATACTAGGGGAGGGTATGTTGCAAATGGATCAACGCTTTTATTCAAACAAGAAGTTGGGTCCAACTGCACATTTCAGGGATCAAGGAGGTAGCAAGGAGAGCAAGAAGTTTCGAAAATGTGGAGGTTTTGTTCGTGGGGAAAGAGCTTGGTGTTTGCGTGAATATGAATGGTCTGAAGAAGCTACAACGTGTGTTCTATTATATGAAGGAGGACAGGGTTATATTTGGTAAAAACGAGGACAACGCAGGCATGGGGTTCTTCGATATGGGCCAAAGTGTCATGCCCAAACTAGAAAAAAGAATATGGATGAAAGAAAATCATGTGAAGGCATTTTACATGCTGAGGTTGTTTTTTGGTTTAGTTGGGAAAGAAATGGGAGGGTTATACATGCATGGGACGTGAGTAATGGATGAAATGGTGAACATGGATTCGAACACTTGCAATGTAGAATGAGAAAAATAAGGCTGGTTTAGTCTCATGATTTTGGGCAGATAAATATTGGTGAGGCAAATTCAAAGTTAATTTTGAATTAAATGTATATTAATTTGTTAGCGTGATAATCCATTCATACATAATCAGAATTTGACGCGATCTAAAGTGTTAGAATCATATGGACGATATTTGCATACTGAAATTGGTTTGAAGATATTTAGAGAACGCTTCAAATTTATGGCATAATTAAACGTCTGATTGGATCAATAAACGTTGATCATTATTTAACGATTAGCGCCCAGAGTGAGTAAACTCACTAACTTTGTCTAGTTTAATAATATTATAAACATTATTTAATATTGATAAGTGATGATTAAATGCTACGTGTGATGGTTGTTTGGATGATTCGCGAATTAATTGGTTGAAATAATATATATATAGGTATATATAAATCGTTGATTAAATACCAAATCTGTTTATTATTATATTTCATACTGATATGAACTTGGGATATAAATATATTGATTAACATATGTAGATGCAGGGAAACAGGTTGGATTGATCCAACTGGATTCCTCAAGAATTTTATTGTTGATTTTCATATATTACATTATATGATGTGACAAGTAATCGGTGATTGATTATTGTGTGTTTTGGTATGTTTGAATAACACCGACCAGAAATAATTGGTATTTAATTACCATAAAATATATTCAAATATATTGGAAAAGAATCTAGGGTTATAATAACTTGTTTTAATCATAATAAAACAAGTAGTTTGATTTATTAACGATATTTTTAAATGGAATAAAATTATTACTGTTAAATAATTATTGTTAAATAATCCGTGAATGATAATTTAAAAATGAATAATGAAAATAGAAATTGTTGAATTTATTTCGAGGTTAGAAATGTGAATATGAGTTGGATAAAACTATAAGGATTTGTAATCATAATTAGATGATGTCGAATGTTATTTATTTTTAGAAATTATATATATTATAAGTTGGAAATTCACAAGATAACTAATAATGGTTTGTAACCGATAAATTTATAATTAAATATACAATCGAGATGAAGTTTTTAACTTAATATGTATTTAATAAGAAATTGATTTATAAATAGAGTTTTATGAAGTGAATTATGAATATGAATTTATAAAATAACTCGGTAAACAGGATTTGAACCTGAAAAGAGTATTTATAAATAAAGATGAAGATTAGATTGATATAATGAATCTAGTTTTCTGTAAAGGAATAATATTTACAATTGAAAGAGAATAATGGTTTAAAAGCAAATGTTTTGCAAATTGGAATGGTGATAAAAGTAAATTGGTAAATGCTGGAAGTGATAAATTTAGAAATGAATTTAGAAATGGGGTTGACCAGAAACTGTGAGTTTATTCTAAAGTTCGGAATGCTAATTGAACACAAATTATTCGAAAGGGAGTTATACATTGAAATTCAATTATGTTGAATTCGAGAAAATACTATTTGCTTTACATTTATGATCAAGATTTATTTATTTATTTAAATAAATAAATTGTTTGTTTATTCAAATAAAAGTTATATTTTAAAATTAAATATTTTGGAAGCAGAGATTGTAATGCTATCGTTAAAATCGATGATTTCCGTAAATAAGTGAATTCATGAACTGAATCCAAGAATTTCGTAAGAAATGATTTGATAAGAAATAATAAAAATGGATATGAGGAAATTAGAAACTGGCTTGAGATTAGTTAACTTAAATGGCTTTCTGACATTGATCTGATGTTAGTTTCGGCCTTCGGGATTGGTATTTAGGGAGTTGTTCTCTTATTGGTTTACAATTAGGGACTGATGGATAGTGATGCGTGAATAAGGTACGAAAATGTTTTCCAATGTTAATAACGTATATTTTCGAAATACGTGAACTAAGGAGTTGTGAGTATATGGAAACGTTTTCCAAGAACTCATGGGAGGCTAAATGAGTTGAAGAAATATTAGAGTAGGGATATTAAAGGGAAATTGGGAGGTGAAATGATGAATTATAAATCTATATAAAGGGGCTTTGTGTTGATTGATGATTGATCAGTAAGATTTCCATTTGGAAATAAGACCGTTGTTTGTATGTATGTTTTCCTTTTATAGTTAGATAACCGACTATCAAAGTTTTGACCATTTTTCTGTTGTCAATATGGAGAGATCGGGTTCAAATTTATTATCTGAAAACCACTTCGTATGGAGCTTAGCGTTGCGAGTCAAATATGATGAAGATAATAGAAGACGGAGTTTATGCAAGGGCTGTTTTGGCGGTCCTAGGTAGAATTTGCCTAAGATGGATTTGTATAATAGTGCCTTTGGTTTGTCCAGTCCCAGGACAACATGTATGGATGAATGTATGATAGAGTATATCTAATAGATCGCGTAAGTTGATCTCTCCAAACATATTTACGTTTGGTGGAAGAGGAATTCGTTTCTCTTAGCTTTATACCCATGGTATTTTTGGAGAAATCACTTTGTGATTTGGCAGGTATGACGATGTGGCATTCAAAGTATATGAAGGTGTGATCTGTTAAGATACGTTATGACCTCAAGCCTCATCAACTCGGAAATGAAAAAAATCGGGCAGGCACCATGGCTAAGTTGGTCGACACCCAATTAGTTTATATTGTCGCCATCTAGAGAATATTCATATTTGTTACTTCTCTCAATTCTGTATCTCTCGGGAATGGTTATATTGGCATACCAACCGAAAGGTGACAATATATTCGGAACATTCAAGCGAAATGCATGGACAGTCATGTGTGGCTGTGTTGCAAGATGTTCTTGTTGAACTCTAGTGTATCCCCTCTATAGTACACTGATCTGAATGTGGTTCCATACCTTGTCATAGTTGGAAATCCATTATCCAATAAGGTCCCGTGGTTTTTGATTGTATATTATGTATGTAGAACATGAGATGCAAGCGCTATGCTATATTGTTATTTACTTGTATTAGACACTATTATAATATCAGAATAGTACGGATTTTGAAAATGTTTTGGGTTATTGTGACGGCACTCCCCGGGACAGCCGACATTTCTCCGAAATACGCTATGCCAATGCCCGACTAGCATGGGACGGTCGTCAAAAGAAAAGAAGAAAAATGATGAATCATCAAAGAACCTGTAGTATATCTCACGGCGCATAGAATAAAATATAATAATAATATAACTTTGACATAAAACAGGCGAGACAGTGCATAAGATGAAAACTAAACCATCGTAGTAGCGGAATCCAAATTACATCTTATGATCCATAACCATCATTATTACAACTTTAAAATACTGTCTCTAAAGCAAAAAAAGACAAGGTGTACTACTAATGCCTAAAGAAGTGACCATCAACAACACAGAGAGAATATATGTAAACACTACGTGGAAGCTTCCAGCTCGTCTGTGGATAGCTACTCGTGCGTACCACTTAACCTGCCTCTAGTCTGCTCCTTTTGGAGCATCCAGAGCAATAAGAAGGGACATAAAACTCTAGGTCAGATAAAAGTCTGGTATGAGCGATAACAGCAAAACGAAACAATAACAGGTATAAATAACCATACCCGAACCTGCAACCAAAGAGTTAGTACAACAGGAAGTACAATACACTAAGGTACACTAACATAAAGTGTAAAGTGGAAGTGTGCATGTCATGGTGATAACAAACATCAAACATAGAAATCAACCTCACGTCCCTCACTCAGTGCGTAAAGTATACGATATCCACCATTTCGATCATCCAATACTTTGCTGCGATCACTTTTCCCTTGGGCGTCATAGTGACCCCATTGCACTGATCCACAACCACTAATCCTTTGCTATGTCCATTTTTCTCCTTTAGAGTCATGACGACTCCACTGCACTGGCTCATAGCCTTGCTATGATCACTTGCCCTTGGGAGTCTTAACGGTCCCATTGCGCTGATCCATAGCCACTAATCCGTCTTTCGATGGTGAACCAAGGCTATAGATATCGACAACCCCTTTGCACACGTCCCGCAACAAATTCCAACTCACAAAGTCAACCCGTTGGTTCCCATCTAGATCTTGAGTTCTAACGTCCTATTTGGACTACCTTGCATCTCGGGTTTGGTCATAATTTCGGTTTCGTTCGAATTCAACTCCTCCAAGTCTCGGTTCGTATTTGCATAGAGCTCCAGACACCTCGTGGTTCTTGAAGTGGAGCGATTCATGATGATGCAAGCAGCTCGTGGGAGGGGTGTCACGAACGTGGGTGTCTGACCAATTCTACAACTTTTCCAACAATCTATTTACGCCATACAACGTCGTTTTCAACCATTCTAACTTGACTGTACAACCACAAAGAATTCCAAACAGTAATAACAACATGTATAATCAACCATAAACACCAGAACAACCATATAACATGTTAATATGGTTCAAACATACCTAAAGCCCATGTGTTTCCCCTTAATCTCCTTAATCATGAATTAACCATCCTATTAGCAAAACATGTCCAAATTAACCCAAATTTCCAATAGTGACCTAAAACAATATTTAAGAATTTCTATATATTTTTCTAGATTTTTATAATACATAATTTCGTTAATTAACACTAGTCACCCCCAATTAGCTGTAATTAGTGTAAAAACAGACTAATCACTCACCTTAGCCACAAATAAATCTCAGATCTAAAAATATCTCTGATTTGGGTCGAATCTCTATGCAATATAGCAGCTCTATCTCGATTTCTATGCTAACCCGCTCTAATTTGATGTTGGTTAGGCTAATATGTGATTAAAGATGAATTTAGAAGGTGGAGGCCATTGTTAGGGTTGAAGAGGTGTAAGTGGCAGCAAGAAAAATGATCAGAACTGATTTTTCCAAACTCTATAAGCCTTCATATAACCCTAATACCGAAATGGGTTATGGGCCTAGCTGCTAATCACCCTATTTGGCCCGACTAAGCTGTTTTTCACCTTCCAAACCTTGTTTCAGCCATATCTCCCAAACGGGAAGTCCATTTGATTAATGTAACCACTCTACGGAAAGGTAAACCATCATCCGAATTCAATGGAAGTGGTTTCAAGTCAAAACTCCTTACCAATCAAAAGTTTCAGGCGGAACTTGTTCGCTAGGGGCAAAACGGTCATTTAAAATTTGGCAAAAATCGTGAACATGGGAAATGACCTCAATAGTTGTTCCCCAAAGTTACAAGACCATACGACCTCATATAAAAAGAAATAAATATTCTACGATCCTTCGATGCGTAGAATGCGGGTTATTACATTCTCCCCCTTAAGAAATTTCATCCCCGAAATTCCTTAACCAGACATACAAGGGTGCTCCGCATGCCTATCAGCCATTTACAAACAATCAATCACACATAAGAGCACAACAGGTCTACCCTAACATGCTGAATAACTAATTCACAATTAAAATCTTACCAGGCAAAGAGTTCTGGATATGACTTCTTTATGTTCTCTTATGTTTCCTAAGAACAGTCTTTCTCATTATCTCCCCACTGGACTTTGACTAGTTTCACCACCTTCCTTCAGAGCTGCTTCGTATCGTGCTCGACAATACGAATAGGTCTGCGGTTCCCAGCAACCTCGGGTTCTACCACGATATCATCCAACTGATCTTGTGAAGTAGTCACATCAGGGTTGTGCATGAACTTCCTTAACTAGGAAACATGAAATACGTCGTGAACTCCCACCATCTTGTCAGGAAATCCCACTTTATAGGCTAAATTCCCAATTTGCTCGAGAACTGGAAATGGACCAACAAACCTTGGTGACAACTTGCCTCTCCTCCCAAATCGAATCACATTCTTTGGCGGAGAGATCTTGACGAATACTAAGTTTCCAACGGAGAATTCAATTCTCTTCGTCTCTTATCAGCATAACTCTTCTACGTGTCTTGGGAAGCATTCATTCGCTATTGAATGACCTTGTTCTTATCTGAAGTTTCTCTTATTACATCTAGCCCAAACACAAATTTCTCATCTGTTTCCAACCAACATGATGGTGAGTTGCACGGTCTTCCATACAAAGCTTCAAATGGAGCCATACCAATACTAGATTGGTAACTATTATTATAGGCGAATTCAACCAGATACAAATGGCCATCCCATGATCCACCAAAATCCACTATACAAGCCCTCAAGAGATCCTCTAATACACGATTCACCCTCTTTGTTTGACCGTCGGTTTGAGGATGATATGCGGTACTGAGATAAAATTTTGACCCCAATGCCTCTTGTAAGCTCTTCCAAAACCCACTAGTAAATAACCAATCTCGTTCACTCACAATACTTTTAGGTATTCGATGAAATCTCAATACCCACTTCAAATACAGTTCCGCTAACTTAGCTGCCGTTCTACTTGACTTGAGCGGTATAAACCTTGCACTTTTGGTTAATCGATTCACAATCACCCAAATATCATCATGACCCAATCTCGTCCTCGGCAAAACATTGACGAAATCCATTGAGATTTGTTCTCATTTCCATTCTGGAATTTCCAATGGTTGTAATAAACCGCTAGGCTTCTTTTGCTCAGCTTTAACTAACTGGCAATTCATGCACTTGGATATAAACTTCCCAATGTTTCTTTTCATTCCTTCCCAGTAGTAGGTCTGCATCATGTCTTAATATATTTTGTTACCACTAGGATGTATGGTAAGTTTTGAGTGATGACACTCCCTAAGCACTTCATCTCTCAATCCATTAATATTGGGTACAACTAACCTCCCATTCTTTCGAAGCCATCCATCTCGATCAAGTCTATACTTTCTCATCTCCTCACCGTCAATGCCCATCTTTACTTTGGAGATGATTTCCAATAGGTTAGGATAGTCCCTCTGACTGGAACCAATCCGCTCAATCAAAGTCGGTCTGATCGTCAGACTAGCTGACTTCTGTGGATCCAACTCACATTTAGGTCTGAAATCATATCCTGCGATATATTCCAGTTGCTTCCACTCTAAAAACATAGCCCCTAAACTGGAATGTCTCCTACTCAAGGCATCAGCTACCGCATTGCCTTTCCCGGGTGTGTATTCGATATTGAAATCATACGAAGATAAGTACTCTAACCACCTCTACTGACGAAGATTTTAAATTCTTTTGGGAGAATAGGTACTTTAACGACTTGTGATCGGTAAACAACTCGAATCTTTCTCCTAGGAGAAATGTCTCCACATCTTTAATGTGAACACGATCGCTGCCAATTCCAAATCATGGGTAGGATACCTTTTCTCATGCAGTTTGAGTTGCAGACTAGCATAAGCTACAACCCTATCTCCTTGTATCAATACAGCACCTAGTCCGGTACCACAAGCATTCGTGTATACCGTTATCTCTTCGTTCCCTTTAGGAATAACTAACACTGCTGCACACGTTAACGTTTCCATTAGACTCTCAAATGCATTCTCGCACATTTCATCCCAGACGAAAGCTTGATTCTTCTTGGTCAATTGAGTTAACGGTGCCGCTATCTTGGAGAAATCTTAAATAAACTTACGATAATATCCAGCTAATCCCAAGAAACTTCTTACATATGACCAGTCTTGTACTATAGCCACCTTCGCAAAATCCATGGCAAAGCCATTCTCTGAAACAATATGGCCCAAGAACCTCACTTCTCTTCTCCAGAAGTGACATTTAGAAAACTTTGCTTTTAACTGGTGTTTTCTCAACACCTCCATCACTATCCTCAAATGTTCCTTGTGTTCTTCATCTGTTCTCGAGTAGACCAAGATATCATCCACGAACACGAGTACAAACTTATTCAACTGATCCCTGAATACCCTATTCATAAGATCCACAAAATATGCTGGTGCATTGGTCAACCCGAATGGCATAACCAACCACTTATAAAATCCAGACGACACTCAAAATGCCGTTTTAGGAATACACTCAGTTGCTACTCAGAGCTGATGAAAACCTTCGCGAGATCCAACTAGGAGAACACTCTCGCTCCACTTAACTTATCAAATAAATCATCTATCCGCGGAAGAGGATACTTATTATTCCTCGTCACCTTATTCAGCTCACAGTAGTCCACACACAATCGAAAGGAACCATCTGCCTTGGTAGGAAACATTACCGGTGCTCCCCACTCAGAAACACTTCTTCTGATAAATTCCTTCTTCAAAAGATCGCTCACTTGCACCCCGAGCTCCCGCTACTCCCTTGGCGTCATACGACGAAGTGGCATCACTATAGGTCTGGCATCTTTCACTAAGTCAATCCAAAACTCGATCTCTCAGTGAGGTGGAAGTCCGGTCACTTCCCCGAAGATGTCCGGATACTCTCCAGTAATAGACACATCTGAAAACTCAACATGCGGGATGTCGAGGGAATTTAGAAAACTAGCAATCACCCCATCATTAGGTAGGCTACCAAATAGTACCCTCCGCCCGTCATCTGCCCTAACGGTCACCGAAGACCCCTCACAGTCCACCACCACCCCATACCTTTGGAGCTAATCACTCACAAAATAATGCCATACCCAGTAAAGCCCAAAACAAAGAAATCACAAGCAAATATACATCCATGACTCGATATGACCACATTATTACAAATCATACTAAGGCTAGTCGAACCACCAATTACGTTCGTCACAGCTAAAGGTCTATCGACTATCTCGGGTTCCAATTCCAACCTATCTACCAGGTCAATAGATATGAAGGAATGGGAAGCTCTGATATCAAACAACACTCGAACATGAACATCATACACAGAAAGCATACCTTGAATAATGACATTCTTTCCCTTCTCCGCCGCAGTTGGGGCATTCGACAAAGAAAGAACAACACTGGTAGCATATGCTTTCACGATCTGCTTCTCTTTAGGAGGTTGCAGACATTTATCCTTATGATGTCACACTTGGCCACAGCTGAAGCACTTCCTGTCCGCTGGCTTAGCTCTACAATCTTTAGCATAGTGGCCCTTCTTGCCATAGCTAAAGCACTCGATATCTTTCTTATCTTTCTTGCTATGACCATCCTTGGTTTGATTCTGCTTCCTCTTATTCTGAGAATTATTCTTGCCTCCACCGCTTGCTTGCAACTTTGGCCCTCCTGTAGATGCAATAACGACCTCGGTCTTTGGAATAGGGTAAGGCTCTCTGATCTCAATGGTTTCCCTATAATAGATTCGAATGTCTCATCGATGTGGTTTATAAGTCTCTATCCAAAGTACCCATATAAGTCAGTTATGAACTTCTTGTTCTTCTTCTCGGCAGTATCGATAAGGGATAATCCATATTTCGATAAAGTTTCGAACTCAGTAATATACTCTGAGACTGCCCTACCATCCTGCTTAAGCTCCAAGAATTTGCTAAACAATTCTGATTTCTAAACAGCTGGAATAAACTTGTCACTAAAGCGAGTCCTAAACTGATTCCAAGTAATTGATCCTCCGGAGTAGCTTCTTTAATAGCATTCCACCAATTCGTAGCACATCCTTGAAGTTGACGCGATGCTAGCTTTCTCTTCATTGCATCTTCGATCCCCAGATCCTCGAAGATGCGCTCACAACTATCCAGCCAATCTTGAACATCCGTAGCCAATTCCGTTTCATGGAACGGCTTCCCACCAAGACTAGTATAATCCTTGCATAGCTTGGCGAATTGGCCTTAGGCGCCTCACTACCGAACTACCACCGTTAGCAGCATTAGGAACTGCCCCATGAACATCTCTAAACATCTCCCTCATGGAGATGGTAAACATCGCCCTTATATCAGGAACATCCCTATTGTTTGCTCCTAAACCCGTACTCCTCATGTATCGGCTCATCGTTCAATCTGTAAAGAAAAACGATTAACCATCCCATCCCCTCTGTGGTGTCAGTGCTGTGCAACTTCTTCCTTAGACATACTAATAGTGTATATATATACATATAGCTTTTGAAACAAAAATATCTCAAATACACGCTCTCATATACGTAAACTATCTCTCCCTAATGCCTTCCCCTAAGTTAACTACGCAACCTAGAGCTTTGATACCAAATGTGACTGCCCGACCTGGGCCAGCCGACATTTCTCCGAAATGCGCGGTGCCAATGCCCGACTAGCACTGGACGGTCGTCAAAAAAAAAGAAGCAAGACGTTGAATCATCAAAGAACCTATGGTATATCTCACAGTGCATGGAATAAAATATAATAATAATATAACTTTGACATAAAATAGGCAAGACAGTGCATAAGCTAAAAACTAAACCATCATAGTAGCGGATTCCAAAGTACAACTTATGATCCGTAACCATCATTATTCAAACTTTGAAATAAAGTCTCTAAAGCAAAAATAAAAAATGTACACTACTAATGCCCAAAGCAGTGACTATAAACAACACAGAGAGAATATATGTAAACAGTACGTGGAAGCCTCATGCTCGTCTCTGGACAGCTACTCGTGCGTATTACCTAACCTGCCTCTAGTCTGCTCGTTTAGGAGCACCCAGAGTAATAAGAAGAGGCATGAAACTCTAGGTCGGACAAAAATATGGTATGAGCGATAGCAATAAAACAAAACAATAACATGTATAAATAATCATGCCTGAACCTGCAACCAATAGCACAACAGGATGTACAGTACTCTAAGGTACACTAACATAAAGTGTAAAGTGGAAGTGTGCATGTCACGGTGATAGCAAACATCAAACATCAAACATAGCAATCAACCTCACGTCCCTCACTCAGTGCGTAAAGCATACGATATCCACCACTTTGATAACCCAATACTTTGCTGCGATCACTTTGCCCTTGGGCGTTATAATGACCCCATTGCACTAATCCACAACCACTAATCCTTTGCTATGACCACTTTGCCCCTTTAGAGTCATGACGACTCCACTGCACTGGCTTATAGCCTTACTACAATCACTTTCCCTTGGGAGTCTTAACAGTCCCATTGCACTGATCTATAGCCGCTAATCCGTCTTTCGATGGTGAACCAAGGCCATAGATATCGACAACCCCTTTGTATACATCCCGCAGCAAAGTCCAACTCATGAAGTCAACCCGTTGGTTCCCATTTGAATCCTGAGTTCTAACTTCCTATTTGGACTACCTTTCATCTTAGGTTTGGTCATAATCCAAGTTCGTTTTGAATATCTATGGCCTTTGCTGCGGGACTTAAGCCTGATAGAGCTCCAGACTCCTTGTAGTTCGTGACTTCAGCCCGAGACATGGTTCTCACCCTGCGGATTGTAATGATGCTCTAGTTCGTGATGGTGCCCCCTTGTGGTTCGTGCTAATGTTTCCCGAGTCTGGTTCATGAGTCGTGGCCTATGTCCTAAGGTGCACTCGTGATAAGTGGCTCGGCTCGTGGTGAAAGCTGCTCCATGGCTCGTGAATGGCACCTCCAAGCTCCAGGTCAGCTCATGGTTCTCGAAGTGGAGCGGTTCATGATGATGTAAGAGGCTCATGGGAGGGGTGTCACGATCAGGTCGGGTCATGGTATATGCTTCACGAACGGGGGTGTCTGACCAATTCTGCAATTTTTCCAACAATTTATTTATGCCATATTGCGGCGTTTTCAACCATTCTAACTTTACTATACAACCACAAAGCATTCCAAACAGTAATAACAACATGTATAATCAACCATAAACACCAAAACAATCATGTAACATATTAATATGGATCAAACATAACCAAAGCCTATGTGTTTCCCCTTAATATCTTAATCATGAATTAACCACCCAATTAGCAAAACATGTCCAAATTAACCGAAATTTCTAAAAGATGCCTAAAATAATATTTAAGAAATTCTACATATTTTTCCAGATTTTTATAATGCATAATTTGGTTAATTAACACTAATCACCCCTAATTAGCCATAATTAGTGTAAAAACAAGCCAATCATTCACCTTAGCCACAAATAAATCTCGGATCTGAAAATATCTCTGATTTGGGTTGAATCTCTATGCAACATAGCAGCTCTATCTCGATTTCTATGCTAATCCGCTCTAATTTGATGTTGGTTAGGCTAATATGTAATTAAAGATGAATTTAGAAGGTGGAGGTCATTGTTAGGGTTGAAGAGATGTAAGTTGCGGCTAGAAAAATGATAAAAACTGATTTTTCCAAACCCTATCAGGCTTCCGATAACCCTAATTCCGAAATGGGTTATGGGCCTAGCTGCTAATCATCCTAGTTGTCCCAATTAAGCTGTTTTTCACCTTCCAAATCTTATTTTAGCCATATCTCCCAAATGGTAAGTCCGTTTGATTAATGTGACCCCTCTACGGAAAGATAAACCATCATCCAGATCTAATGGAAGTGGTTTCATGTCAAAACTTCTTACCAATCAAAAGTTATAGGCAAAAAAAGGTTCGCTAGGGGAAAACGGTCATTTAAAATTAGGAAAAAATCGTGAACATGGAAAATAACCCCAATAGTCATTCCCCAAAGTTACACAACCATACAACCTAATATGAAAAAGAAATAAATATTCTACAATCCTCTGATGCATAGAATGCGGGTCGTTACATTTATCTTAAGATAAAACCATTCGTGTTTATGTATGGATCAGTCATATGATTATCATTTCGTTGAAAGGAATTTTGAAAAGTTAAACCAAAGATTGGAGTTTAACCGCACCAGTCCCATGACTGATCCAGAGTTGATTTTGTTTTTGTTACCCTAAACTCTTAGGTGCTCAAATTTATACGGACAGTCAAGTAGTTGGGATTTTACAAATACCCTTAGAGGAGCTTGGAGTAGGAGGCTTAAGTATTAGTTATATATAGAGTTTATTTCCTCTATGGTATATATGTTATGTACTCTGATGATAATGAATGTAAGTACAAATACAGTTTTGTATTTCAAAGTTATGTTATAATATATTTATTCGTTCGGCTGTGAGATTCGTGTTTATTATGTTGTGATCTTCATCTTCTTCTATTATAACTTTCTTTCTTCCTATTTCTCGCCCTCTAACTTCTTTCTATTAGTGATCTGGTGTTTCCAATGCTTGGATAGTCGACATTGTGCTTTGCGTTGATTTTCAGGGTAAAAAATCCTAGTTCGTTACATTATTCAGAAAAGGGAAAATTCTAGATCTGTAGAAATATAAGAAAAAGGGAAGAGAGTGAAGAAATCTATCGTTGAGCATCCTCTTCCATAGACTCTATTAATCTTTCCAATTCCATACGAATTTGATTTGATTTGGTATATGTATAAATATATTTTATTTAGAAATTAGGTTAGAAGAGGAAGAAAAATGGCAGAGCTTCGCTGCCTCTATAGATTTGAATGGAAGAGAATGAGGTTCTACCCAT
The DNA here is from genome assembly GCA_030737875.1 of Allium sativum. Taxonomy (NCBI): domain Eukaryota; kingdom Viridiplantae; phylum Streptophyta; class Magnoliopsida; order Asparagales; family Amaryllidaceae; genus Allium; species Allium sativum. The sequence goes on along the minus strand of CM060910.1, from coordinate 191,574,753 downwards.
TTATTTATAGGGGAGGAAATGTGCTAGAATCGTCGGATTAGTTTTAAGTTATATCCGTCCATTAATTTTTATAATATAATAAACCAAACCCTATGTGACCCAGCTGTCACTGGGAATCTGATCGCCCAGTAGGCCAATAGTGGTGATCGACCGTAGGTCGACCACTTTGTTCAACCGCTTGGGCAATCAGATGCCCAGGTCAGTTGTTCATATATGGTATAGTATTTATTTAATTCTAATTTATTTATTTTCCATCTGTTTTCGTATTTCGTCCGTAACTTTTTCATACAGACTTCGTTCGCGAAACTCCAATCATGAAAGTTGACCAGAATTCTAAGACGAATGCAATGGTTAAAGTTCCATGGTCAAATTCCACCATTTGCATAAATTCCTATTTTTGAGCTTCTAATTAAATAACTATTTATTTTTAAAATTACGGGTTGTTACAGTAAAGGTTTAGGCTCTCGGATGGCCTAAAGTCAACGCAAACAAATTATAAAAGCAATGGTGCAATTATACAGTCCAAATCAACTTTTTATTCAACTGTTCTATTTTTACAGTTTTCCTATATGTCCGATTTATTTATTAATTCATTTACACCAAAATAATGTTTATTTATCTCAAATCCAAACGTAGAAAAATAATAATTAGGCATCTTATGCATATTAGCCTATGCCCGAAATATGCATTTTTGGTATTAACCACAGCTAAACTATAAAAATAGGAAAAAGGGAGAACATACTAAACATAATAATTCATAGAAATCTAAATATTCATCATATAGGATCTATTGGAATAAATAAAAGAATTCACAAGAAAATAATAATTAGGAACAAGCTAAATCTGTAAACAGACTACAAATAAACTGGATTTATGTACAAATTCAGATCTGTAAGCACTACAACTTATGTTGTATGAATTTAACCTCGGCTAATTAGAAATCTTTTAATAAGTGAAGTCTCACCTCAATTTGCTTATCCAATTAGTTCTAGTAGGAATCCCTAGATCTATATATAAATAGCCCTCGATTTTTTGTATATAAAATCAAAATCTCATAACTTCGTTGAGGCAGAAAGGGGGAATGGAGTTGGGAGGGTTTAGGAATAGATTAGGGGCATGCTTATAATAGAAATAGGAAATTTAGAACCCTTAGATTTTTGGTTATATTTTTGTCTGTCATACGCAAAAGAAAGTTCTCGAACAACACACAAAATCCTCGGTTTAGTGCCAGGCATGAAAACGTGCTTGGCGAACAAATGGGTTGACCCACCTTCAACATTGGTCGACCCACGTGTCGGCCCAGTTGAATATTGGATCGTCCTATGGATGTGCCCAATTTATTATATGTATATATATATATATTTGTTTTTCTAATTTTTAATTTAAACTCTATCGTATCTTCTCGTTTTAAATCTATATTATGCAAATCAATTATCTTTCTCAACCAAAATTTCATAACAGACCCAATGGTGCAACCCCAAATGCCCAGTTCCCATTATTATTTTTGATTAATATTTACTTTATTGATATTTTATATAAATTACTTTATCGAAATTTTGGGTTGTTACAACAGGGAATCTACTTACGGTATCCTACAGAAGCAATTTTACAAGGGCTTAAAAATAACAACGACATTTAAACCCAACAGCGACATTTAAACCACAGAAATAACAGAAAACTCAAAAGTCAAAGTAATCTCAGAAAACCCAGATTGGATCCAAAACACAAAATTTTGCATGTGCATCAACAAAATAAAGTTAACTTTGCTAAGTATGTATATGCTTTTTGTTGTAACCATTGTGATTAATCCGATTCAAGACCACTCGAATCCGATATCTAAACCACAAAGCGCCAGCGGAAGACTAGATTGTTGTTAGACTTGCAAAAACAACCAAAGCAATAACTCTAGCCACAAACAAAGATCAACCAATCACGAACAATCCAATTCTCAATCACAAGCAAGAAACTAATGACAAAGTAGCAAATATAATTCACACAAGGATTTATAGTGGTTCCACTAACATCTTGTTATTGTACATCCACTTTGGAGAGAGTATTTTATTACCACGATGAAAGGAATACAAGAGATTGATCCAATAATCAATATATTTCAATATAGAAAAGAGTTTGAGGAGAATAGAATTGAAGAATTGGAATTAGGTTAGAAACCCTAATTCTCCCTTGAGAATAAACCCTTGATCCCAAATCAAGTCTTCAAGCTCCCCTAATTCACTTCAGACAATAGCTTATATAGAGTTAGCCAATTACCCAAATTGCCCCCGAATTAGTCACAAATCAGTTTGCTAATATTTAGCCCGAAAATAGCCCAAAACCCGATCAAACGTCTGTCGTACCTTCTGACAGACGTCTGTTATCTTCTAGATATCCATTGGGCAAATGTACTCAGCACAGACGTCTGCAAAGGGTATGACAGACGTCTATCTGAGCTCTCGGGAAACCAAATCCCTGCAGTAAGACGTCTGTCATCCCCTATGACAGTTGTCTATCGCTCCAGACCACTGAAAACTGCACCTTCCAGCTCATATCTCCTCCATACAAGCTCCGATTTGCGAACAGTTACCTCCGACTCGAAGCTATCTTCGTCCTCTTCAATCCGACACATATAATATCGCATGTTACAACACTCCACCTCGACACTATAACCATCTCAACTCCAAACTCCATTGCACCATGCACTTCCTTCTACCTTCGACCAAGTAACTTGAATGTTTCCCCAATGAGCTCCGGGATGGCCACCGTCCATTGCTCTACACCAACGAGTTCAGGCAAAGCCCCCACCCGCCAATGTAGTGTTGAAAACATTCAAACCAAAAACGTCTCACCAAAAGACAATGTACTTAGGAGTGTAACAAGTACTTACTATGAAGATAGATTTCCAATCTCTTACCGCTATTCCTTTTCCATCAAACACAAAATCAATCTCTCCACCTCATGCCACCCCGTGGCACCTAGCAACTCAACAAGCGAATTACGTTCGAGCAATCCTCGAACTTCCCATACGGCAATGCCTTCGTAAACATATCCACCGCATTATCCTTTTTGTGCACTTTCCAAAGGTATACTAGCTTACCGTCATCCATGGCTACATGAAATGACTCCCTCACCTCAATATGCTTGGTCCGTGAGCTAAACGCCAAATTCTCCGCCAAATGGATAGCACTTTGGCTATCACATCGAATATCAACAGTCTCATGTTCAAAACCCAAGTCACACAACAATCGCTTCAAGTAGAGTGCCTCCTTGGTCGCTTCCACAACGACAATCAACTCCGCATCCGTAGTGGATAAAGCAACTACGGTTTGCAATCGCGATCTCCAACTAATGGTTGTCCCGCCAAGTGTGAAGACATAGTCGGAAGTTGATTTCCTCCGATCCTATCACCAGCGTAGTCCGAGTCACAATAACCAACCAACTTGCAACTCCTATCTTCACTACCACCAAAGACAAGTCCATGAGATGTTGTGCCTTTCAAGTATCTCATAATAGCCTTCACGACTTCCCAATGAGATTTCCCGGGATTAGCCATATACCGACTAACCACCCCGATGGCATTTGCAATATCGGGCCTTGTACACACCATTGCGTACATCAAACTACCAACCGCACTTGCGTATGGAACCTTTGCCATATAAACCTTGTCTTTATTCCCGATAGGTGATCCCTTACCGAAAGCTTCATATGCAAAGGTAAAGTTGTATTTAATGCCTTTGCATTCTCCATGCTAAACAGGCAAAGCACTTTCTTAATGTATTCCTTTTGAGTCAATCTTAACTCAAAATGCTTTCGGTCCCTTTCAATTTCCATGCCCAAGATTTTTCTTGCTTCTCCAAGATCTTTCATTTCGAATTCCGATTTCAAAAGCATCTTCCTTTTGAGTCAATCTTAACTCAAAATGCTTTTGGTCCCTTTCAATTTCCATGCCCAAGATTTTTCTTGCTTCTCCAAGATATTTCATTTCGAATTCCGATTTCAAAAGCATCTTCAAGTTGTTGATTTCATTTTGATCCTTGGAAGCAATGAGCATATCATCTACATACAAGAGTAAATACACCCAACCATAATTTCCCAACCTCTTGAAATATACGCAAGCATCCTTGATGCTTCGATGGAAGCCACTTTCAAGCATGAAATGATCAAATCTCTTGTACCATTGTCTAGGTGATTGCTTCAACCCATATAGTGATTTCTTCAACTTGCAAACCAATTTAGACTTACTATCTACAACAAACCCTTCCAGTTGCTCCATGTAGATGTCTTCATCCAAGTCTCCATGCAAGAAGGCGGTTTTCACATCAAGTTGCTCCAATTCCAAGTCATGGATGGCAACTATGGCTAGTAAAACCCAGATAGATGTATGACGAACCACCGGTGCAAAAATTTCATCATACTCCTTTCCTTTCCTTTGTGAGAACCCCTTTGCCACTAACCTTGCTTTGTACCTTCCATCATCCTTCACCCTGTAAATCCATTTGCACCCTATAGCACAGTTTCCTTGAGGAAGTGGAACCAACTCCCAAGTTAGGTTCTTCATAAGCGATTGCATCTCTTCCTCCATGGCGCAAATGCATATCGAGCTCTCTCTCGACTCCATGACGTCATCAATGTCCATCGACTCATCTTGGACTACATTGAGAGCATAGTCTAAATGATCACAAAAGCTAAGGTAGTTCCAATCACCATATCTTTCGGAAGGTCTTATTGCACGTCGACCAACACAAGTATTAATACTATCACCCAAACCCGTTTTGGCTCCACCTTGAGTCGAAACTTCTCTAGTATCATGTACATCACCAACATCACTAGAGGAACCATGTGGACTATGTGATGTTTCATCAACCGCTTGAACCCCACGCGCTTCTTCAACTCTACTACCACTTGGAAGGAATGTGGGAATGACTTCCTTCTCCTTTGATTCACCATGAACCAAATCTGGAACGTCCGATGAGCTCTCATTCACCTTGAATAAAGCCGACTCATCAAAAGTGACATGACGAGAATTAACAACCTTCTTCGTTTCTGGATTCCAAATCCGATAGCCTTTCACGCCATCCGTGAAACCAAGCAAGACCCCTTTGAATGCTCTAGCTCCAAGCTTATCATTCCCCGGATCATGCACATAAACCAGGCTACCAAACACACGAAGATATCTCAAGTCAACACTCTTCCCTTTCCACACTTCCTCCGGAATTTTGTTACCAATGGACGAGCATGGAATTCGATTTACAATATGAACCGCGGTTGACAAAGCTTCGGCCCAAAATCCCTTAGACAAACCCGATGTCAATCTCAAGCATCGAGCTTTCTCAAGTAGAGTTCGGTTCATTCTCTCCGCTACTCCATTAGATTGCGGATCTCCCGGTGTAGTAAAATGTCTCCGGATTCCGTGATGCTTACAATACTCCAAGAATTCGCGCGAGACATATTCACCGCCATTGCCAGTCCTTAACACCTTCAATGTCTTACCACTCTCCTTCTCAACAAGAGACTTCCACACTTTGAACTTAGCAAATGCCTCCAACTTGGCCCCCATTACATACACCCATGCCTTTCGAGATAAATCATCAATGAAAGAAATATAATACCTCGCTCCTCCCAAAGAAGCAACCGGTGCTGGTCCCCAAACATCCGAATGAACATACTCAAGAACCTCCTTTGAGTCATGCTTGCCTTCATCGAATGATACCCTTGTTTGCTTCCCCATGACACATACCTCACAAAACTCTAGTTTGTTGAAACTCTCACCTTCAATCATCTCCCGCTTCCGAAGAATATCCAAACTCCTCTCCGAGACATGACCCAATCTCAAATGCCACAATCGTGTCGCATCCAAGTCACGAGAACTATCAATACCCACACAAGTCTCACCTCCTACGGTCACACCTTGAAGCAAATATATACCATGAGTCCTAGCACCTTTCATAACCACAAGTGCCCCCTTCGAAACCCTCAAGAAATCCTTCTCAATAGTGATCTTGCATCCTAGAGAATCCAATTGCCCCAAAGATATAAGCGACTTCCTAAGTCCCGGAACATAGTTAACATTGGTGAGCGTGCAAACAACTCCATCAAACATCCTTATTTGCACGGAGCCACTACCCATCGACTTGCAAATAGCACCATTTCCCATAGCAATTGCATTTCCATCTTTGACCTCAAAGGATGAAAAACAATTTCTATTTGGTGGTATATGATACGACGCGCCCGAATCGAGTACCCATTCGTTACCCGAAACACCCGTTGCTACCGCCGTCAACACATTCTCATCAATCTCACAATTCCTACTCTCCACCGCCATGGATGAAGATGCTACTTCCTTCTTATCTTTGTCCAGACATTCATTTTTACAATGTCCCGGTTTTTTACAAATAAAGCACTTGCCATTTCTCTCTTTCGATTTATCTCTTCCACCGGGTTTTCTTGATTTAGAACGCCCCCGGTTTCCTTTCTTCACATTCTTTTCTTTCTCCACAAACAACCCGTGACTACTACTAGTTCCACTACTACCCTCACTCATCTCCTTCATTTGATCTCTTAACTCCTCACTAAGAAGACCCGTCTTGACATCATCTAGAGTCAAGGTATCTCGGCCATAGATCAAACTATTTGAGAAACCCATATAACGGTCTGGCAACGAACACAATAATACCATCGCCTTTTGTTCTCCCTCAACTTCAAATCAACAGTCTTCTTCTTCATGAGCAAGTCATCAAAGGCATTCAAATGTGCCTTAAGCGAATTACCCTCCTTCATCTTGAAGGTGAAAAACGTTCGCGACAAGATCAAACGGTTAGTGAGCGACTTCTTCATATAAAGTTCTTCCAACTTGTCCCAAATACCTTTAGCGGTAGTCTCACCGCTAATTTCGGAGATCACATTCTCCTCCATAGCAAGTTGAAGAGTGGTGTAAGCCCATTCCTCCATCTCCTCTCTCTCAGCATCCGAGATATCACTTGGCAATAAGTGAGTATCAAATACTACTCGGTGCACCCGATTCCGTCTAAGAACCGCTTTCATTTTCCATTGCCACTTCTCAAAGTCATTATCATCATTCCACTTGTCAATAACCAATTGAGAACCCGACGCCGCATACGAACCCTGTACATAAGGCGCCACACTATTCAGACTTCCGGTTGAAGGACTTACCGAGCTACTATCCGTCTCCGGCATTTTCACAAACACCTAACAAGCACCAAAACAGCTCTGATACCAACTGTTGTAACAGTTGCGATTAATCTGATTGAAGACCTCTTGAATCCGATATCTAAACCACAAAGCGCTAGCGGAAGACTAGATCGTTGTTAGACTTGCAAGAACAACCAAAGCAATAACTGCAGTCACAAACAAAGATCAACCAATCACGAACAATCCAAATCTCAATCACAAGCAAGAAACTAATGACAAAGTAGAAAAAATAAATCACACAAGGATTTTTAGTGGTTCCACTAACATCTTGTTAGTGTACATCCATTTTGGAGAGTGTATTTTATTACCACGTTGAAAGGAATACAAGAGATTGATCCAATAATCACTATATTTCAATATAGAAAAGAGTTTGAGGAGACTAGGATTGAAGAATTGGAATTAGGTTATAAACCCTAATTCTCCCTTGAGAATAAATCCTTGATCCCAAATCAAGTCTTCATGCTCCCCTAATTCACTTCAGAAAATAACTTATACAGAGGTTGGCCAATTACCCAAATTGCCCCCGAATTAGTCACAAATCAGTTTGCTAATCTTCAGCCCGAAATCAGCCCAAAACCCGATCAGACGTCCGTCGTACCTCCTTACAGACGTCTGTCATCTTCCAGATATCCATTGGGCAAATGTACTCAGCACAGACGTCTGTCTGAGCTTTCGAGAAACCAAATCCCTGCAGTCAGACGTCTGTCATCCCCTATGACAGACGTCTATCGCTCCAGACCACTGAAAACTGCACCTTCCAGCTCATATCTCCTCTATACGAGCTCCGATTTGCGAACAATCACCTCCGACTCGAAGCTATCTTCGTCCTCTTCAATCCAACATATATAGCATCGCATATCACAACACTTTTAAGCTCCTATTACTAGGACCTATTTTGGTTAAGTGTGACTTCGCTATGACCCATTCCGATCGAGTGCAACTTTGTTATGACCAGTCTTGGTAAAGTATCAACTAACTATGATTCGTCTTGGTTAAGTATAACTTCACTACGACCCATTTTGGTCAATTCTAACTCGACCACCTTGGTCAAGTTAATATGTATATACACACACACACATATATATATATATATCCTAGCTTCAATTCCGAGTGAGTATCCACACCATAAATTCTCTAGATTGAGTAGTAGACTTCCATGCATTAACTTAGAAAGCAAAATCAATACATTCCGTACTGCAAAGTTTCACTAATTGATTTAGAAGTCAGCCTACTTCACATTGGAAACACAAAAAATAGCATCAATTAACGAGTCGAGAATTAACCTATATAATAAGTCTATGTGTTACATACTACAGGTTTTGCTAAATCTTTTAAATCATAACTTCATCTTCCCAAAGGGTACAAAAACATATGATTATATATAGGAAAAATATGCTTGAATTTGAGTAAACAAATTCCTAAAATGATTTTGAAACCATCTGATTTCTGCTCAAAAAATCTTTATATATCGAAAACAAATGTATAAAGTATTACCTAGAGACTTTTTATTTTGATTAAAAAATAATGAAAATCCTTTGTCTAAAAGAATATATATAACTTTTTATTTAATATCGTTCTATAAAACGTGTATAGTGTTGGAAATCTCATGAAATAAATCATGAAATCAACCATGGAAATCTCATAGAAATTTCACCAATCCAACGTGTGAATTAGGGATAATATCTGCTTATTTATTACATGAATAAGTCTAGGAACCACATCATATAATTCATTTCTAAAACTCATCCAGTAGCTTGCAAAAATATACTCAGAAATTGTGCAGAAATCGAGTACAAACTTCACTTTCTACAGGAAAATGTGGCAACATAATATAATAGGCAGGGGTCCCCTTAAAACGCATGGGTGACTTCTTGGTCAAACTTCATGAACCTGGGTCGACCTGTAGTTCGACCCAAAGAAGCTTAAGGGTCAATCTAGGCACGGTATTTTCCCTAGGCCATAATTCTTCTCCGAGTTCAACTTTCAGATGTGATTCAGGTGACCAAATGACCTCCGATTGCACTAAAAACCGGTGTATACATATATAACAATCGAACTGTCATCTGCAAAAGTACTCACTGCATTCTAACATGGAATAGAGAAAATACAAAATTTCAAACATGGACTCAGGCCATGTTTGTATAACCTCAAGAATTCAACATTTATAGTAAATAAACTTTATATATAATGAACTTAATTCATCGTAATAAGCATTAAACAAGTTAGAAATTTGCGAGGGAGCCCACACCTTTACCAGCAAGCAAATTAGCAATTTGAATAAAATATTTAATCAAAACTGAAGATTAGTGTTCATATAGATGTTTCACACCCAAAAACTAATTTAAAGAGACATGTAAGAAGAACAAATTCCCAAATAATTTTAATTAAGGATAAATTCAAGGTCTTTATTGATTACCTTTTTGTAGAACTGGATTTAACTCTTTATATTTACTTTATATTGGGTTTGGAGATTGAGAATTTAATTTGCAAGAGGTTTCACCATTTTCTCCTTTACAACAAACTTTTGAAGGAGAGGAATTATTTGTAGAAAGAAGGGTACGCACAATCCAGACTCTTATTTTTTTAACATATGTGTTAATGGGCGCATTTAGGCCTTATTAGGGTGATTAGTTATTGTTTTAGGCTTTTGTTAAGCAATGATACCCTATTTAACTTTGCTTTAGGCCTTTTCTTAACTAATTTTAATGTTTTAAGCTTTCATCCTAATATTTTAGCACTTAACTGTTTGCTAAATTTATGGTTAACACCGCAAAAATAGTGTGTGACTATAGAATTCCCAATCTACGGAAGGGGTAAACTAAAATTGAGAATTGCTTATGTTTCGAAGTTCTCATTCAAATGCTTCCATAAGATACAGAAAGTAAATTCCCTGTAGAGAGAAAAACTATTCATGAATTTCTCTTAATTTTTTAAAGAGGAAGTCCCTTTCATTTAGTATTGTGTTTCCCTTGTATTTTCTTTATGATTTCAAAATGGCATTTTTAGGCATTTTAGGGAAATACTACCACTGGACTCTGTGGGATCCTTTCAGGAAATATTGAACTTTAGGTTGCTATTAGAGAAGTTTTCCGAAGGTTAGGGGAACTAGAGATTTACCCAGAAAGGAAAATATGAGACCTTTGATTAGTAAGGTTTTGGTGGGTTCTACCGAAAAACTATATGAGTAAGATTATGGATCTTAGTTATTCCCATAGATATAATGAATTGATAATAGGGAATTTCTATGAATTTTTAGATTGATATTTCTACATACTGTTGGAGAATTCATGTTCTATCGCCTAAAGATTCTTAAGGAAGATTGAAATGGAATTCTATAGGAAGGTTTCTCAATATACTCATTTAAACCACAAAATCTAAACCTGTAATTTTAGTGCAAAATAATAGTGATAGCATATGTAAATGAAGACAATTTTCAACAATTACCTTAAAGGCTCGATGAAAGTTATTTATTAAGATCTTCAAATATTACAAGTGTGTTTCCCCAAACTGATTTACAAATTAGGGTTTCATTTTGCCATTTAGAATTACAAACTTTTGAAAAAGGAATTCCATCCCCTATCTTGGATCCTTAGAATCCATTTATAGGTGCAGATTGGCTATCACATCAAGCATACGAGCCTCGTCTTGGCTTTCTGATAGTAGTATGTGTGGAGAATTAGAGAAATGGTCTTCCATTAATTCTTAAGAAAAGATTTATGATGGTTATTGCAAGGGATCTCTAATAGGATCTTTCGTTGGTGGAAGCCTGACAGGGTACTAAAGAGGTATCCTTACAGGAGCTCCTGACTTCCGGCGCCACTATTTCCCTTTAGCTTCGTGATTATGTCTCAAGTGCAATAATTAGCTGGTTGAGACCTAAATAGCCATGCTCTCCCTTTTCAAATATCCAAGGAGGGTATTACATTCACTCTTTCAAACTTTGTGATAGCAGTCACCCTATATGTCATGATGAAAAGGGTTTTTTGGGCAAGAAAGGAATCCTTTACTCTTTTGTTCCCAAATTCGAAGGTATTTTACGAAGTCTCGGAACTTTCTCCTTCGAAGGTTGCTAGTCTTCACAGTCCTTCACCTTGACACTTGCTTTCGGTCTGCCTTGGTTATTTTTGGGGATTAACTGTTTTACTAAAAATACAATAACATGTTTTAAAACTTTTTTAACGACTTTAAACAATATTTTAGGCTTATCCATAGTAAAATTTATAACATTTACTAAAATGCACATTTTACACTTCTTTTGACCAAAATTAACAACTCTGAATGTTAAAATTATTCAGATCATATTTTCTTATCCCAATTAAATGTACAAACACGTAAAATTTATTTTAATGCACAGAAAGAAAATTTAATAAAATTTACATGTTTAATATTTGTTTTTAACTCAATAATATATTGAAAACACTGATTCGCTCAGAATTCATCGTTTCCACTCATATTACAAAATAACCCATGCAAATTTTATAAATTCTTATTTTAACACAATTTCCGCAGTGGTTTGTTTTCTAAAAACTTTATTTATCATTTCCAATTTATTTGCACTCAATTATTGAGTTTTAAACTCAATCTATCCCCAACTTTTTATCTAGCATAATTTGACCATAAAAACTTATTTGTTGCTTTATCCTTCACCAAAACTCATTATTTAAACTTATTTTCTAAAGTTTATTCCAACCCAAATAATTTTTTCCACAAATTAATTGTTTAATCATTTTCGTTGATTAAACAAGCACTTCCTCAAAAAATTCCAATTTAATTTTGAAGCATAAATTCTAAACTCAGTCTTATATAATTATTTGAATTATCTATCCCAAATGATGCATGTCTCTTTGTTAATAAATTATAATCAAATTATAATTTATTATCATTATTATTAATAGGTAATCACAAAATCTGGGTTGTTACAGACTCCCCTTATAGAAATTGCGTCCCCGCAATTTCCTTAGGGAAGAGTTGTATTTAACTTAATTTATCTTTAAAAAAAACGAAGGAAAAAGGTTGCTTGAGTTTTTTTTACCCACGGCTCTAGAAGATATAAAATCTGGATATGGCCACTTAATAAACTCTTTGGTTTCCTAAGTGCAGTTGTTAGGATTATCAGATCGTTGAAATTTCACAAGCGGTACATTCTTGTTTAGAAGGCGTTTAATCTTCGTACTGCGGATACGCACGTGATAATGCTCAACAGACGTATTAGGTGAAACCTCAAACTCCTCTAGTGAACGTGTATCAATTATAGAATTTGAATCTCGTAAACACTTCATCAACTAAGAGACGTTAAACATGTTATGAACTCCAGGGAATCGATTAAGAAGTGCTACTCTATAGGCTACAGGATCGATATGCTCTATTGTAAGAAATGGCCCTATGAATCATGGTGCTAATGTCTCGGTCTGAGTAAAGCGTATTGCTCTTTCAAAAGAGAAGCTAAATGCAATTATGATCATCAACTGAAAATACTGTAGGCTTTTTATGTTTGTCCAGGTAGGATTTCTAAGGACTTTGTGCCTCTTTCATTTTGGCTTGGATAGGTGGGATCTTCTCGGATTCTTCATGCATAGAGTGGGGCCTAAAATAAGCTTCTCCTACGATTCAAGCTAACAAGAAGGAGAATGACACAATCACCTATATAAGGCCTCCAAAGGAGCCGTATCGAAGAAGATTGGTTGCTGTTATTATAAGTGAAATCAACTAAAAGAATGTCATCCTCCCAGCTACCCCCAAAATCAAAATGCAAGCTCGAAGTAAACCCTCTAAAATGTTATTCACCTGCTCAGTCTGTCCATCAGACCGTAGGTGATAAGCAGTGCCGAGATTGAGATTTATGCCTTAAGCTTACTGAAGACTACGCTAGAAATGGCTCGTAAAAATAGGATCACGGTCATACTATGTAACTAGTAATATTGTGCAATCACACAATTTCCTTAATATAAAGATTTACAAGAAGAGGGGTATTCCTGCTAGATTTATTTGGAATAAAGTACATAGACTAAGTGAGACAATCCACAATCACCTATATGCTGCTGTGGCCCATCCTCAAACGAGTCATACCATCAATAAAATCCACAGATATCTGTTCCCACTTCCATATCGGGACTTCCAAGGGATGAAGGAGGTCAATAGATCGTTGAAATTTGGCTTTCAGTAGCTAACAAGTAATGTAATTTCTTTCTTAACTTTCCATGTCTTATTTCGTACGATCACAATAATTTAAGCGACACATGTCAACATATATATTGTTGCTTCCTGGACAGACAATATACTTAGAACGATGACATTCATCTAGAATATCTTGCTTAAACTCAGGAATAGAGGGATTAACTAATCCGTTCTTCTTTCGAAGACAACCATGGATGTTGATGTTGAAATCCCTCAACTTATTATCATCACAGGATTCAGAATTACACTTTTGAATGAAAGAAGAAATATAGAAATCTTATCGTTGAGCCTTAGCAATCCGATCTAAAAGAGTAAGTCGAGCATCCAATATATATATGTATATATATATATAATAAGATAAGAGAACCTGAAGCAAATGCACGATCTCAGATGTCACACATAGATAAGCCTATGGATATTTCCTTTTTACGAACATTATGTAAACAACGACCAATTGCTTACGAATCAAAGCATCGGAAACACGATTTCCCTTCCTAGGGGTATACTAAAAATTGAAGTCATATGATGCAAGAAACTCGATCCTAATGCTGTTGTTGCATGTTGAGCTACTTTTGAGTGAACATGTACTTGAGTGGTTCGTGATCGTTATAAAGGATAACATGCTCATTCAATAAACAATGGTGCCATATCTTCAATTCGAAGATGAAGATGGCTAACTCCAGATCATGTGTAACATACCGAACCTCGTTCGGACGTAATTTCCTTGAAGTTTAGGAAACTACCCGATCATAATGCATAAGCACAGTGCCAAGACCACTATGGCTTACATCAGTAGACAAGATCTTGTTTCCCCTCAGGAACCACTAAGATAGGTGAATGAGTAAGAAGCACTTTCATTTGCTAAAAAGAAGCTTCAAATCGATCAGACCAAGGGAAGCGAATCCCTTAATGGGAAACGCTAGTAAGAGTAAGCACAATGTGGGAAATTTCTTTGATGAATCGATAGTAATAACCCGCCAATTCCAGAAAACTACAAAACTCGGTGACACTCCCAAGCCTCCTCCAATCTTGAATGGATTCGATCTTTGACGTAATAATCGAAATACCATCAAATGATACAATGCGGTATAATAATTTGTCGTTCTCCTCCCAAAAATGACACTCAGAAGATTTTGTTTTGAGTTGATGTTGGCAAAGTGTACTCAATAGCCTCAAATGACGAACATGCTCAGCTTTGGATTTGGAACACACAAGAATGCCCTTGATGAGTACAAGAATAAACTTATTGAGATATTCCTAGAATACTCGATTCATAAGGTTGACAAAATATGCAGGAGCACTCGTCAAACCGAAAGGTGTGACGAGCCACTCGTATGATCTGTATCGAGTGCAAAATGTTATGACAAGAATGTTGTCCAACGTGACTTGATGCTAACGACATATCGTGGTAAAGTCAAGCTGAGAAAATATCTTCGCACCACTCAACTTATCGAACATGTCATCGATCCATGGTGGAAGGTACCGATTCCTAATGGTTGAATTTCTAAGCTTGCTATAATCAATACATAGCCTAAGAGTACCATCAGATTTCTTTACGAATACCACCACGACTCCCTATGGTGAAGAGTTAGTCTGAATAAAAATCTTTGCGTCTAGCAATAAAATTTTCTTGTTGAGTTCCTCATTCTCTTTAGTCCACATCCTAGTATGAGGCCGACTAACTGACTGTGCACCGGGAATCAAGTCGATGCGGAACTCGATAATCTGCTACGGTGGCAAACCCGAAGCAAGCTCCAATGCATCAAGAAAACCACAAACAAACGGAATACAATATATTTCATCCTCGTTTTGCACTCAAGAACATATAGAGAAGCTTCTGACGCACAATCGATGTTCTGAAGTGTAAGTGATAAATGAGATGGTGAGTCAAGGTGTTGAAGATATAAGATCCTCTCAGAACATAAAATCTTGGCCTTGTAACGCATAAGCCAAGCCATACCCAATATTATATCAGATCCAACAAAATGAATCTTGTGCAAATTTGCATTGAAAGAAAAGCGACACAAAATTACCATAACATAATATCATAATAAGCTAAGGTTTGCAGATCCCCCGATAGGATTCACAATCCGCAATGAAGTCATTAAGCGTGAAACTTCCAAGGAAAGGGAAACAATAGTCTCTTCAACACGAATGAATACGATGCAACCGTATTAAATAAATCTCGAATTGAACGATTGTGAAATAACAAAGAACCCTCTAAAGTGGATAGAAATATACCTCAGGGCTGAGATGAACCTCCTGATGCTTTAGCTACATTAAATCACCCAGACTAGAATTTGTTTTCTTCTTAGGACATGCAAAATCCATATTCCTCTCTTGCTTATAATAGAGAAAACTACAAACCTTAAGACACTCTCAAGAAAAATGGTAGCTAGAGCCATAGTTGTAACTCTCCATTATCTTAGATTGGTTGGTTGGTATATGAGAATGCGAACTTGGTCAGCTTTGATTCATCTTCTTATTTTGATGGAAAGGTTTGGATTTAGCGAAGGGAAATCGCTTCTTGTTTGGATTTCTCCAAACTTGTAACTCATATCCACTCTCTTTTTCACTCTTGATCGCTTTGAGATGAAAAGCCACATCCACAAGCTCATCGAAGGTCAAATTGAGTTGTAACATAAGAGATTTCTTAAAATATTTCATAAGGTCGTTCACAAATTTAATTTGTTTATTGTTGAAAGTGCAATATGCTCAAGGCCATATTTGGGTATGGCCTCACAAGAAGTGACATACTTAGACACACTCGACTTCCTTTGCTTAAGGTCAAAAAAGATACGAGCTAGGATTTTCTTCTCGGACTTAGGAATAAATTTATGCTCAAATCTTTCTTTGAATTGTTTCCACTCTAAGGTGTACTCATCAACCTCCTCCACTAATGATTCATACCAATCTAACACACAATCCTGAAGCATGATTAGTTCCATAACAATGCGGTGATGGTATAGGATATCCATATAGGTGAAAATGCGCTCATAAGTACAAAGCCAAGCCAGAATATCAAAAACTAACTTGGAGCCTTTGAACAGCTTGCCTCCGAGATGATTAAAGTTGCTACACATGTATGCAAATACATATTTGCATGGAGGCGAAGGAAGGGGAGGAGCAGGAGGCTGAGTGCTCCTAATAAGCTCAAGATTCTAGTCTGTAGACACTACAGATGCATTTAGGACGCGAGCCACTAGACGGCTCAACATTGAAAGTCGCTCGTTATCACTTCCAACTAAAAGAAAAGATTGGATTATTCACAGGCATATTATTATCAATTGAATTCATTACACTCCTATATGTATTCTCGTTTATCTTCCCTTAAAGGACTTGAAAAAGTTAAGTGTAAGATTAGGAATAACTTTGATCAAGGATGATGTTTGTACCTGTATTATACATCGATGTAATGTAGTATGTATATTGTTCTTTGTTTATCACATTTTATTCTGAATTCTTCTTTGATGCAAAGCTATGATGCCCCACCTCGAGACCCATATTATAATGAGCATCATTCGGTAATTCCATCTGCTAATACGGAGGATAAGAATGGTTAAGAGAGACATCCATAATCTTGTACTAAACCAGTATCAAATATGTCGATAATGTTTTCAAGTGGATCGACATACTTAATTCCCTTCTAATACAATACTACGGTGGCTACAGGATCAGTTCAAAGCAAACTGTAATACATTTAATATATATATATATATATATATATATATGTCACAAAACAACAAACACAGTCATATATATAGATGCACCCTCTACAATACAAAGTGCTACACATAAGTGGTTATATGAAGCACTGAATATATATACATCAAATCCAATAGAAGAATATGTACGCAACCGAGTCACAATAAAACTACAATATGAACTACTCAAAAACTATGCATGTGATCCAGAAGGGTCGTTAATGAAGTCAAAAGTAGAACAGTTAAGCATGATCCAAACAACCTAACTTGCAACTCGGCCCGAACCGAGTAATAAATAGACGGGCCAGTCTAACTTGAACAAGATGACCAGTAAGTGATAAGCAAGTTAAACGATGCACAAGAGAATAGTTTCTATAGTAATTAAAGAATAATATAACTTGGAATCTGACATAATATATGTGAAAGGATCACTGAATCCACATATACGTATCTCATTCAATTAATAATATTACTTGGAATGTTTCCATCAATTTAGATTCCTCTTATTACAGTACTATGATTTATAATATTTATGAATCATACAAACCACTACTTGAAAACCAAATAAATCACAGAAAACTCAACAACTATACAAATATCAAAAAAATCGGATTGGATCCAAAACACAAAATTTTATATGTGCATTAACAAAATAAAGCTAGCTTTTCCAAGTACCATATACTTATTCAAGCGACAACGAATCGTCTCGGTCGAATATAACTTCACTAGGATCATTCCCGATCAAGTATAACTTTTTACAACCCTTCTCAAACGAGTAAACTTTTCTGTGACCCATCCTGATTGAGTATAACTTCACTACGACTTGCCAAGGCTTGTGTAACTTGACTACTTCTGTCAAGTGAATAAGTATATATATAGTCTAGCTTCACTTCGAAGAAGATTTTGAAAACCCTAAAACCTGTTGAATGTGTCATAGAATTCCAAACAATAACTTGTAAAGTGAAAACAAAATGTCTCATACTGCACATTTCACTAATTGATTCACTACAAGTCAATCTACTTCACACTGAAAAACACATAAATAGCTTAAATTAACGACTGTCGGGCAATCAACCGATATAATAAACCTATGTGTCTCATACCACACGGTTTACTAAATCGTGTAAATCACAACATCTTATTCTTGAAGTGTTGAAAAAACAAGTGTTTTTTGATAGAAAAAACGTTGTTGGATTTGAGAAAATGAATTTATAAAATGCTTCTGAAACCATTTGATTTTTTGTTTTGAAAATCTTTATATTTTGGACACTAAAATATAAAATATTTCCTTGGGATGGCTTATTTTTATAAAAAAATAAAATAAAACTTTATCTCAAAAGCAATTATATATATAAATCTTTATCTAAAACTACTTTTTAAACGTGTATAGTGTCAGAAATTTCATGAAATGAAATTAACCCGGGAAATCTCATAAAAACTTGCCTAATTTGATATGCGAATTTGGGATAATATCAGCCTGTCTATTACATGAATAAGCCTAGGAAAAACATCACATAATTCACCTTAAAAATTCATACAATAGCTTGCAAAATATACTAAGAAATTTTGCTAAATTTGTGCACAAACTTCCCTGGCTTCAGGAAAATGTGCCTGCGCAAAACAATAGGCAGTGGTAGACCCTTGAAATGCATGGGTCGACTGCCTGGTTGACCTTCATGAGCCTGGGTTGACCTATGGGTCAACCATGAGAAGCTTAAGGGTCGACCAATGGGTGGAGTTTTGCCTAAACCTGAATTGTTGTAACACCCATAATTTTAAAGAACATTATAATGATAAACTGAAGAATACTTAATTAAATATTAGGAATTAAGTAAAACGGACTGCACCATTGCATTCATCTCATAATTCTGCTAAAGATAGACTCCGAGTTTGCATAAAACGGATATCGTATGAAGATGATATTAAGGTTTGAAGTTTATATGCATATAAGCCATTTAAATATAAATAAAACAAATCCAGAATTCAATATCAAATAGCGTAAAAAGAGGGGAAAATAGGCCCATTAGGGGTCGACCCCGTCCCCTATGGGTGTCGACCCATGGGTCGACCCTAGTTAGATCTAGGTAGATCAATTTCTGTGAACGTAGACACATTTCTGAACAAGATTCGTTGACCTTAGGCTATAAATAGAACCTCATTCTCATTGTTTTATTCACAAAAAGTAATGGAGACAACGAGGTGCTGCACCAACACAAATTAAACTAGCCTGTTCTTCTACAACAACAAGTTATACAAATTCATGGATCTCTGATACAACATCAAGAATCACTTCTCTATTCTTTAGATCCAGCCACAGTGACTTTATGTTATTTTTAGATATAAACATTTAATAAGTAATCTTGACATGTTTATAAGTTTGGATCTAAGCCTATGCCTATTAACAACCTGAATCATTATAGATCTATCATTACTTGTACACCTAATATATTATTTTCATATGCCCAACTCTGCTATCATATGCCTATTATGTTATTATGACCATTTTTATTATCATATGCCTAATTTGTTATTATGCCTATTCTTGTTCTCTTCTCTCCCTTTTTATTTTAATAGCCAGGCTACCTTCGAGTTTAGACTATCCCTGAAATATGCAAGCGCACGAAATTTAGAACGGTTGGGAATGATAAATTGGGGCATAACTTACATTGTAAAACGTGATTAGGATTTAGGGGCATAATCCATACATTGATCTAAAACTTTAATTTGGGAATAACTTGTACATTGAATCATGACTGGGCTTTTTTTGGGAAAAACCTATACCATGCAAATTGGACTAAAAGTTGGGGGAAAATATTATATTGTGAATTATGACTGTAATTTGGGGTATATGAATCTATAGGATCAATTTAAGATTTAGCAGAACATGATAGTAAAACTGTAAGTAACCTCCTATAACTTGCGGGGATGTTTAATCTGTTAAAATTACAAATCTGCTAAAAGCTATTGAAAATGAATACTGTAATTGAAAAACCTACGATGAACATGAATAATTATTTAAGAATGAATATTCCTAGATTTACAAAAAATAGAAACTGTAACCGCGCTTAAACACGAGGTTAGACTACACTTGTGGTAGAAGTCTGCTCAGAACCGCCCGACAAATCCAGCGTCCATGAGAGGTTAACTTAATGTGAGGGGTCGAGTGCATAAATATACATGTAACGGTGATAAGACACAAGGTTAATTCCAAATTGTAGCAGAAGTCTCCCCGGAACCGCCCGACAAATCCAGCATCCACAAGTGGTCGACATAATGTGAGAGGTCTATTGCATAAATATATATATGAATATATGTATATAAAAGGATAGAAATAAATGGCACCAATTGTGATTAATGGAAATGAATTGGAATAAACGGGGAATGATAATAACCTATTATAATCAATTACATTAATGAGAATGTTATATAATATGTAGGCTTGTCCTAGGGACAAGTGGAAATTATAAAATAAGCTATAATAAAAGGAAAGAAAACTAATTAGTAAACCATAGTTAAGAGAACTAAGTTAATAAGTAAACAACGACAAGTCGTAGTGACATGTTAGGCAGAAAACATGTGAATTGAGATGAAGTAAACTTAATAACATATTAAGTAAAACAAGTTATTGTAACGATGGAATCAGACAATGAATAATATAACGGGATTGTAGATTACTTTAATTATAATCTGGGGATAATAGATTATAGATTACATATCTTGGATTACGATATAGAGAATAACATGTTATGGGCTTATTAATAAACTTAAATGGATCAAGCTATACATATGAAATTACTAACCAAGAGAAACTTGGTAACTTGAAAAAGAAGTCAATATGAATGGGAATGACCTGTTAACCCAAAATACTTAACCTATTTATATTTGTGGCGGTTACATTGACCTATCAAATTAAATAGGGGTTAAGTAAACTTACTTGAATCAGTGGGGTTAAGTAAACTTGCTTGAATTAGTGGAGGTTAAATTAATCTTGTGAAATCCATGGGGACGGGTTATATGTACATATATATATGTACATATATATATATATATATATATATATATATATACCCGACAAACTTAACCTATTTTACATGTTGGGGTTGCACAACCTTGTTAGACTGTTAGGAATAACCTGTCAAAATCCTAGTAGTGGGGACGTAAGCCTAGTGGGCAGCTCGCATCATTTGTTGTGTGAGACCCGTATCAATCAGTAACCCATCTTGGTATAAAACGGGTACCCCGAACTAGGTCGGGGTCTGGGCACGCTTACTGAGTCAATTGTAAGAGGTCACTTGGATGAGGGTGTCTACAGTGCGAGAAACCAATGGAGTCATGTGCGTGCATGGGTTCGGCATTCTAGGTGTTTTAAGACGTTGTGGCGTCAGTAGATATGGTTATGCATTGTGAAAATAACGGGGTTGCCACTTTAGGAAGTGATACATCCTATTGTGCAGCGAGCACAAGGTATCTACGAGATAAGGATCCGATCGATTGGGGGTAGTAATTAGGGTACATCAAGTCTTGCTTGCTTGTTTAGGAGCCTATTATTCTTGTTGGGGCAACACCTGTCATTCCTGTTAGGCTCCCTGTTATTCATGTTGGGCGTAAAACCTGTCACTAGAAGTACACCTAAATCTATCATCTTGTTCACGTTGGGATCATCTTGTTTCTGTTATACTAGTGTTGGTGCAGAGAAAAGTACTTGAGAGGCACAATATATTCTGTTCCGTTAATCTATTTATCCTGCTCAGTTTGTTATACCTGCCTTATGATATTGTTATCTCTCTCTCATCCAGTTTATGTACATGTCATGATGCTTTTAACTATTTATATGCTAAAAGTAACAGGACTCGCCAAACTTTATGTCTGACCCATTTTGTTTCCTCTTCTCTCTCTTTTGTTTCTCCCCCAAGTTCTCAGGGTGGGAATACTCAAGCTTGATCAGGATTCTTCTTTCATTCTGCTTAGAGCTGCCTAGATGTATCTCTTGATTTCGTATCTTCTCTACTATGGCTATATTTTGGGAATTATGTTTTTTTTATGTATTATTGTACTCTGACGATAATTTTGGTACAAGACAGAAGCTTTATGTTGATGTAAAGAAATGGATTTACTTTTCTTTTTTCTTTTTTAGAACTTTCTTTCCCCCCATAGAATGGAGGGGCGAAAAAACTTAAATTGAGTTTTCAGTATTTCAGACTTATTATGTAACTGGGTTTGGACCACGAAGCTTTTATATTTAATAAATTTTAATTTCGCTGTTATTTTATATATGTTTTATGAAGTTTCTGTTTCTGTTACCTATATTGCTTCATGAAACTTAATGTATTCCGATAAAGATTGACATTAACGGATGTGGGGTGTCACATTTGGTATCAGAGCTGAAGGTTACCATATCAGATAAAAGATTTTGAAAAAGGTTTTTAAAAGAAAGCATTTTCAAAAGAAAAGTCTATTATTGAAAAACATATTCCGCAAAGCCATATAAAATATCTCTCGATTCTCCGCATGAATCCATTTTTCTTTTCTTTTCAGCATATCTGGGGGAACTGATTCTTCCCGAAAGGTGTCTCCATTGTGGCATGGTTCCGTAGGCATGTTAAAATTACGGCACATGTCGAAGGGAAAGGAAGTGCCTAACCTCCATCTATAGCTGCAGTAGCTTCAGCTGCGACTATTTTTCTCTCAAGACTCATAAGGATTTCCATGCAATGGAGGCAGTTTTCGAGAGATTTGTTAACATGTTACACAAGGATGGTGAAGAGGAGAATAAGGGAGTTAGGGCTAAGGAGCACAACCCAAGTATGATAAAAACGGCGACTCGGAAGGGAACATAAACAAAGTTCAAATAAAGGAAAGAAGAAATGTCATGAGCACTTGGGTCATTCGGTCAAGCAATGCAGAAGACAGAATAACGCTTATTTCAACTATGGAAAAGTCGGACGCTACATAGGGAGTGCCCGAAGAAGCAAGGATAGGGCCAAAAGGCAGGATCTTCTAGAGGGAAGATGCATGCTCTTGTGGTCGGTTTATCGGATTGAGGTAGGAAAGTTTCTGTTGAAGGTTTGATTTCTCTTTCCGATCATCCAGTTAGAACCCTTTTTATTTTTGGTGCTTCGCATTCTTTTATATCAGATTATGTGATCGAGTCTTTGCACCTTAGTACTTGTATAGTTTTGGATCCCATTGTTGCCTCAAACCCCGTTGGGGGTTTGGATCTATTTTTGATTTGTCAGGGTTTGAGAATATCTGTGGTTGGCATCGAGTTTGAGAGCGACACATACGTGCTTGGTTTCATGGGATTTGTATTGATTCTAGTGATGGATTGGCTAGTTATGTACGGTGCAATTCTAGACTGCGAGAGGAGGGTCGTTAGACTTTTGACTTTCCATGGGAGGACCCTCGAGATTTCTTGTGACCCTAAGGGGTCTATCATGCTTAGTTTCCTAGGGTCGCTTAATGCATTTATCGATGACTTTCGATTGGTACCAGTAGTCTGTGAGTATCAAGTTGTTTTTAAGGAGGTTCGGGGCTTACCTCTGAGGCGTGAGATTGATTTCCATATATACTTTGTGGATAATGCAAAGCCAGTCGCATTGCCTGTGCGCCACATGGCTCCAAGAGAAAGGAGGAAGCTTAGCAAGAAAGTAGGGGAGCTACTTGAGAAAGGGTTTATTAGGTGAAGCATATCTGAATGGGGTGCTCCAGTAGTATTCGCCACTAAGGCGGATGGTTCACTTTGATTATGTGTGGATTATAGAGAGCTGAATAAACTCACTAAGAAGAATAGGCACCCACTTCTGAGGATATATGATCTGTTTGACCAGCTTGTTGGTGCATATGTTTTCTCCTAGTTAGACTTAGCCATGGGATTTCATAAGTTGAGGATAACCTAGGACAGTATAGACAATACTGCCTTTAGAACTCCAAATGGTTTCTTCGAGTGGCTCATCATGCCTTTTGGGTTGACGAACACACCCGCCTATTTTGTGGATATAATGAGTAGGGTGTTTCGGGAGTTTCTGAATAAGTTCGTTGTGGTCTTTGTCGACGATAGCCTGATTTTCTCAAAGAGCGAGGAAGAGCGTGCCCTACGTTTAAGTGAGGTTTTAAAGACTCTCAGAGTGCATCATCTTAAGGCAAAATTCTCCAAATATCATTTTTGGAGAAAGGAAGTGAGATTTCTTGGGCAAGTAGTCTCTAAAGATGAGATAGCAGTGGATCTGGCAAAAGTAGTTGCGGTTCAAGATTGGTCGATTCCAAAGAATACAACAGAGGTGAGGAGTTTTCATGGTTTAGCGGGATATTATACGAAGTTCGTTAAGGACTTCGCAAAGATATCAACCCTGCTCACCAAACTGACGAAGAAGAGTTTGACCTTTACTTGGAACATTGGTTATGAGGATGCTTTTTAGCGGACAAATAGGTCTCTGACAACAGCCCTAGTTTTGACTCTGCTTGATGGGAACAAAGTGCTCGTGGTATATACTGATGCATGGGGTACAGAGCTCAGTGCTATCGCTAAACATGAGGGAAGGGTGGACAATTGAGAGTTCAAAGAAATACCCTACCCATGTTTTGGAATTAGCTGCTACAGTATTCACGCTTAAGACTTGGCGGCAGTATCTATTTGGAGAGAGGTTCGAGTTATACATGGACAATAAGCCGTACAAGTATCTGTTTTCGCCGAAGGATCTCAAATTGAGACAGTAGAGATAGGCTTCTACTTGGACCTAAGAGGATTAGAAAAACTTCAGGAAAGATTGATCTTATCCGCAGGCGCACGAAGATAGCTCAGGACAGGCAGAGATCACACGCAAACAAGGGAAGGACTGATATTGAGTTTGAGGCAGGAGACATGGTTTTCATCAAAGTATCGCCTTGAGGAATGTGGTTAGCTTCTGATCGGTAGGGAAATTGGCACCAAGGTTTTAGGACCATTTCCCATAATGAGAAGAATAGGTCAAATGGCCTATATAATAATGCTACTAGAAAGATTTGCAGAAGTTCATGATGTTTTCCACTTTCTTATTTATGGAAGTGTCTGCATGATACCGCAGAAGTAGTTGAGCCGAGTATGCTTGAGGAAGTAGAGGTGGAATGAGAGGCGACAGTTAGACGAGTTCCTACCCCTATTCTTGGATCAGAGGATAAGCATCTACGGAACCGAGAGGCCAAGTTAAAGAAGTTCGGTGGGCAGAAGACCCCGAGGATGCAACTTGGGAGACTAAAGACAAGGTTCACGCTTTGTACTCTTTTCTTCTCAAGGGTATGTTCTGAACTTCTTTTCCAAAGCTTTTATTCTTACTTGCTTCTATCATTTAAGTATATCTTGTCGATCGATGTTTGACCTTTAGGTATAAAACCAATGGATGTAAACATGTGTTTGAAGCATGTATGTTTGATGGATGCAAGTGGATGCAAGAGTTTGCTATTGGTTGCTCGTGGATCATACACACACACATTAGGCACTAGATCAGCTCAATCACTCTCATACTGCATATAGATGCGTGCACTTTTTTGTGTGGATGGAAATGGGTGTATCATCATTAGGATGTTGCATTTGGATGGATGATTGTACACACATATAGTAGTTATATGATATGTTAGGATTATTTCCATATATGTTGGATTTATGGCACTGACATACATTGCATTAAAGAGGTCAACTGAATCAGTAGACCACCTGATCTTTCGCTTTAGTATCGGGACATATACACACGCCTTTTCATATGTTCATATAAGCATTAGAAATCCATTATGGACAATGGACGCCTGTGGTTAGTGGATGAATAGACGGATGATTGATGTTAGGATATACATTCTTCTTAACTTAGAAGATTTCAGGGACAAAATCTTTTAATTAGGGGAGAATGTAACACCCTGTAATTTTAAAGAACATTATAACGATAAACGAAAGAATACTTAATTAAATATTAGGAATTAAGTAAAATGGATTGCACCATTGCATATGTCTCAGAATTCTTCTTAAGATAGACTCCGAGTTTGCGTAAAATGGATATCGTATGAAGAAGATATTAAGGTTTGAAGTTTATATACATATAAGCCATTTAAATATAAATAAAACAAACCCAAAATTCAAAATCAAATAGCATAAAAAGAGGAGGAAATAGGCCCGTTAGGGGTGACCCCGTCCCCTATGGGTGTCGTCCCATGTGTCGACCCCTACACAGGGGTATCGACCTCGGGGTCAACCCCAGTTAGATTTGGGCAGATCAATTTCTATGAACGTTGACTCATTTTTTAACAAGATTCATTGACCTTAGGCCATAAATAGAACCTCGTTCTCATTGTTTTATTCACCAAAAAACAGTGGAGACAACGAGGTGCTGCCCCAACTCAAATTAAACTAACCTATTCTTCTACAACAACAAGTTATACAGATTTAAGGATCTCTGTTATGACATCAACAATCGCTTCTCTGTTCTTTAGATCCAGCTACAGTGAGTTTATGTTATTTTTAGATATAAACATTAAATAAGTAATCTTGACATGTTTATAAGTTTGGATCTAAGCCTATGCCAGTTAATAAACTAAATCATGATAGATCTATCATTACTTGTACACCTGATCTATTGTTCTCATATGCCCAATTCTGCTATCTTATGCCTATTATGTTGTTATGACTAGTTTTTATATCATATGCCTGATTTTTCTTTATGCCTGTTCTTGTTCTCTTCTCTCCCTCTTTCCCTTTTTATTTTTATAGCCAGGCTAGCTTGGAGTCTAGGCCTATCGCTGAAATATGCGAGCGCATGAAATTGGGAATAGTTAGGAATGAAAACTGTGGCATAACTTACATTGAAAACAAGATTGGGATTTGGGGGCATAATCTATACAATGATCTAAAACTTTAATTTGGGCATAACTTGTAATATGAATCATGACTGGTTTTTTTAGGTATAACCTATACCGTACAAATTGGACTAAAACATGGGGCAAATTTTATATTGTGAATTATGGCTGTAATTTGGGATATATGAATCTGTAGGCTTAATTTCAGCTTTAGCAGAACATGATAAAACTGTAAGTAACCTGCTGTAACTTGCGGGGATGTTTAATCTGTTAAAATGACAAATCTGCTAAAAGCTGTTGAAAATGAGTATTGTAATTGAAAAACCTATAATGAACATGAATAATTGTTTAAGAATGAATATTCCTATATTCGCAGCAAATAGAAACTGTAACCGCACTTAAACATGAGGTTAGACTACACTTGGTAGAAGTCTGCCCGGAACCACCTGGCAAATCCAGCGTCCAATAAGTGGTTAATTTAATGTGAGGTTCGAGTGCGTAAATATACATGTAATGGTGCTAAGACACGAGGTTAAGTCTAGCTTGTGGTAGAGTCTGCCCGGAACCGCCCGGCAAATCCAGCATCCACAAGTGGTCGGCTTAATATGAGAGGTCTAGTGCATAAACTTATATATGAATATATGTATATAAAAGGATAGAAATAAATGGCACTAATTGTCATTAATGGAAATGAATTGGAATAAATGGGGAATGATAATAACCTATTACAATTAATTACATTAATGAGAATGTTATATAATATGTAGGCTTGTCCTAGGGGCAAGTGGAAATTATAAAATAAGCTATAATAAAAGGAAACAAAACTTATTAGTAAACCATAGTTAAGAGAAATAAGTTAATAAGTAAACAACGACAAGTTGTAGTGACATGTTAGACAGAAAACAGGTGCATTGAGATGAAGTATACTTAATTACATATTAAGTAAAGCACGTTATTGTAACAATGGAATCAGATAATGAATTTTATAAAGGGATTGTAGATTACTTTCTTTAATTATAATCCAGGGATAATAGATTGTAGATTACAGATCTTGGATTACAATCTAGAGAATAACGTGTTATGAGCTTATTAATAAACTTAAATGGATTAAGCGATACATATGAAACTAATAATCAAAAGGAACTTGGTAACTTGAAAAAAAAGTCAATATGAATTGGAGTGACCTGTTAACCTGAAATACTTAACCTATTTAAATCTGTGGGGGTTACATTAAACTGTCCAATTAAATAGGGGTTAAGTAAACTTGCTTGAATCATTGGTGGTTAAGTTAATCTTATGAAATCCGTGAGGGTGAGCTTCATATATATACACACACACACCCCCCATCCGACAAACCTAACCTATTTTACATGCTAGGTTTACGCAAACTTGTTAGACTGTTAGGAATAACGGGTCAAAATCCTATTAGTGGGGATGCATGCCTAGGGGGTAGCTCGCATCATTTGTTATGTGGGACCTATGTTAATCAGCAACCAACCTTGGTATAAAACAGGTACCCAGAACTAGGTCGGGGTCTGGGCAAGCTTACTGTGTTGATTGTAAGAGGTCAGTTAGGTGAGGGTGTCGACAACGCAGGAAACTAATAGAGTCATGTGCGTGAATTGGTTCGGCTTGCTAAGGGAATTAAGACATTGTGGCATCAGTAAATATGGTTGTACATCTTGAAAATAACAGGGTTGCCACTTTAGGAAGTGATACATCCTACCGTAGGGCCTACACAGGGTATCTACGAGATAGGGAGCCGATCGATTGGTGGTAGTAATTAGGGTACACTTGTAACACCCCGTATTTTCTATTAATGTTATAATAATGAATCCAAAAATACTTAATTTAAAATATGAGAATTAAGGGAAATTGGTTTCGCCATTGTGTTCGTCTCGGAATTCAGGTTGAGATAGAGTCCGAGTTTGCGTAAATTGGACTTCGTATGAAGAAGTTACGACTGTCGGAAGTTTCCAGAAAATCCAAATGAATTCAAACAGCGCGAGCCAGATTTCAAAATTCCAACAGAAGTCAGAAGCGGGTTGGGCGGGAAAATTCCCGCCCAGGCAGGTCGACCAGGGGGTCGACCCAAGTGTCAACCTCCCCCCTAGAGGTCGACCTGGGGGTCGACCTTAGGGTCAACCTGGCCCCTGACCAGATCTGAATTTTGAACGACTGATGACTTGATGCTGAGTCACTAGGGTTTATGGATGGTCCTGATCTGATCTGAGTTGCTGTGATTAACCCTAGGTTCATCTGACGGCTATAATTAAATTGAAATTCTATATAAACAACACAATGCTCAATCTAAAAACACACAAAAAAATAACCATAGAACTGAAATGCCGTCAGTAGAGAACTTGGAGTAGACGTCACAATTTTCAATTCAAAGACGAGTTAAAAGCTTACATCTAAAATCAAACTAAAACTAGTCAAATTCAACGATCTTCATCAAAGGCGCGCATCTCTAATTTCAGAATTCAGATTTCAGAAATCAAGAATTCCTTTTAATTTGTAAGTTGGTTATTACGCAGATTTAAACGTTCTTTTGTTTTATGAAATTATGGCATGTTGTAACTCGAATATGGAATGATACTTATGTATGAGATAATGAAGTTTGATTCTAATGTATCTTAAATTACTGTTGCGATTGATCATGCCTATATGTTTGTGGTGATAAACATACCATATTGTATGTTATTGGAATCTATTACGATTAGGTAAAGAACTTATTATGCCAACAAAATGGTGAATTATGTCATATTGTAATTTGGTGGTTATTTGCAAGTTTATAATCTAAATCACATGCTTACATGTTAGATCAACATTCATGAATATTTAGAACTACGTCCAGTTGAATCCATTTATGTTGCAAGATTTGATTTGTAATCCTCTTATGTTTTAACATAAGTTATCATGCTAAGTGTGGTTTAAATATGTTGGTGGTAGTTCTCTTATGTAGTAACACACATAAGTTATCATGCCAAGTTGTGATTTAAATATGTTCATAGTGGCTTTCTTATGTTTTGACATACATAATTTAGTATGCTAAATTGTGGTTTATATGTTAAACCTCCATGTCAGACCCATATCAAGTTTACATGAAAATTTGATCCAACTTAGTCACAAAGTTCACCCTTACCTGTTTAGTTAAGATAATGATACATCTGTGCCATGTTACATGTGATAAGTTAAATGTATGCTATTTTATGTCTATTTCATGTTCCTTGTTTATTACCCCTTTTTGTTAGGGGTTTGGGCTAATTTGCTAGCCTAACATTTTATGTAATTCATATGTACGTTCTATGGGGATAACAATGGGAAAACATGAAAAGTCATGGCATAGATTTGTTCATTAAATGGTATATTTGATATACCATTTATGGTGAGCAAAATCAAAGGATAATTATGGCATGATTAAATCAAATTTAATCTACATAAAGAAATTAGACATATATATATATATATATATACATATATGTGAATTTAGAAAAGACGAATATGCCTAACCCGAGGTAAGATTGAGTTGTGGTGTAAATCTGCCCGGAACTGACCGGCATATCTAGTGACCACAACAAGACCTGTCTAATGTGGGTGGTTAGTGCATCGAGCCCAAGAAAAACCCTAGTTTAGACTGAGTTGTGATGTAAATCTTCTCGGAACCGACCGGCGCATCCAGTGACCACAACAGGACCTGTCAAATGTGAGTGGTTGGTGCTTTAATAAATTAAAGCAAAGTCGGTATTGGTAGGGTTGAGTCAATTAGGGAAACACTTAACCGATTCAACATGTTAACTAAACGAATGGGTGGGGTTAGGTAAACTTGGACACTTAACCAAATAAACATGTTGATTAAAAAACCTAGTAACGGGGACCCATTTCAGCAGTAACCCACATAGATGTATCATGGCACCCTGAAACTAGGCAGGGTGGGGCACGATTACTGGGCTGAATTATAAGCGGTCAAAACGTCGGCGGTTGGTGGGCCAATGTAGGTTTCGACGGAGTATGGGCGTGCACGTATTCCGGAGTGGAAAAATCAGGCACTGGGCATCAGTAGTGTACACTGTGCATCTTGAATCGTGTCGGGTTTCCACCAGAGGGACTGATACACCCCATGGTGGGACCAACACAGGTAGCTATAGTCAAGCGGGGCCGAATGACACAGGATATGAATGCATGCGAGTAGGAGCCGTTCATTAAGGGGATTTTTTGTTATAAACACATGTGGCTGGTTGAACCAATGGTTAGTAGGTCCAGAGACTATAGTAATGGGTGCAATCACATGTTCCTCTTATCTTATATTAGGGTATTGTCCTATGTTCTGTTATCATTGTCATGATCCCTTTCCTTGTTTAAATACTAGTAATCACCGAACCTACCAGACTTATTGTTTGACCCGTTTTCTTTCGTCTTCTTTTCTTCCGATCCCCCCATGTCCACAGGGAGGGAATACTCAAGCTTAAATCAGACTCTTTGCAAGCTTCAAGAAAGTAGATGTATGATTGGGAGTCTCTTACCTTGGCTACGGCTTTTGGATACTACACCTGGGAATTTATGTAGTTTTATTTATGTTTTGTGCTTCTTTATTAAATAATCAAGACATAAATTATGGTGTAATGTTTTGGAAGTTATTTTGAGACAGTTTGATGTAATGCTTTTGTATTGAACTACATATGCAATGAATATTTGAATATCCGCTGCTTAAATTTATCTGTCTTGTAAATTATTCTGTGTCTTGTACCTATAACCCTCCACCAAAGATAAGGCATTTCCGTTGTGAGTGATCTTAACGGAGGTGGGGTGTTTCACTTGGTATCAGAGCAAAGGTTTACCAGACCAGATAAGAATTTTTGAAAACTATTTTTCAAAAAGAAATATAAAGAAGCATTTTACAAGGAAAAGTGTTGTTTTAAATTTAAAAAGGCATAAACCCCAAAGCCATAAGCCTTATCATTCTATCCTTTGTTTTGAATCTTTCCCTTTTTTTTCGTTTCAGCATGTCTGGAAATCTTAACCTTCCAGAGGGTGTACAGATACCTGGCTGGTTCAGGAGGTACTTAGAGGCTAGGGCCAATGAGGCAGGCCCAGCAGATATTCCTCCTCCAGATGCAGCAGTTCCTCCTCCTCCTCCTCGTGCAAATGCTTTCGCAAAGATTTGTAGAGACTTTAGGGCCATGGGTGGAAAGGATTTCAAGGGAACTGAATCATTCGTAGAAGCAAGGAATTGGCTCAAAGAAACTAAGGATCTGTTCGTTATCTTCGAGGTGGATGTTAGGCAGAAGATACAGTTGGCGGTATGGTTGCTCAAAGATGAAGTTTCCTATTGGTGGAAGTCACTTACGCTAAAAGACCAGTTGATACTTGGATAGATTTCAGAATAATGTTTGAGATGAAATTCCTCTCACAAGCTGAACAAAGTTTACAACTGGAAAAGTTCTTATCTCTTAAGCAAGGAAGTACGACGGTCAAGGAGTACGTCAAACAATTCAATCAGCTGGCCCGATTTGGATTGGACTTAGTGAATACTCCTCATAAAAAGGCTCTCCTTTTTGTCAAGGGATTGAATGAGCCAGTTCACAGCTTGGCTATGACCCATATACCTACAGGAGCTACTTACAAGAGGTTAGTGTACATGGCACTCTTACATGAGGAAGACAAGGTCAAGAATGAGGAAAAAGCGGAAGTGCCTCAGGATAAGAAGGGGGAAGGGTCGCATAATAAGAAGGCTGATTCAAAGAAAGGCGGGAAAACAACAAACCCCGTGAAAAGAGAAAGTGTAATTTCTACGGCATTTCCGGGCATCTGATCAAAGACTGCAAGAGGAAGAAAAGGAAGATGGGTGGCTGTTTTCACTGTGGGGAGATAGGACACATGGCTAGGGCTTGCCCAAGGAAGAAAGGGCAGGGAGCTGGACCTTCTTCTAGAGGATAAGTTCACGCTCTCACGGCACCTCTGCAAGAACAAGGTAGAAATATTTCTGTCGATAGTTTAGTCTATCTTTTTGATCATCCTATTCGCACACTATTTGATTCTGGTGCATCGCACTCTTTTGTATCTACTGCTTTAGTGGAATCTCTGCACCTAGACACCAGTATAGTAGAGGACCCCTTGGTTGTTTCAAATCCAATCGGTGGCTCAGCCTATTTGTCAATGGTTTGTTTGGATTTGAAACTATCTATTCTAAGCGTTGAGTTTGGATGTAATGCCTTTGATTTGGGCTTCACGGGCTATGGGTTGATTCTAGGCATGGACTGGCTATCCAGTAATGGTGTTGTCCTCGATTGTGGAAAGAGAGTGGTTAGACTTATGACTCGTCTCGGTAAAACTCTCGAAATTTCTTGTAATCCCATGAACTCTATTATGCTTAGTTATTTAGAATCTCTTGATGCATCTGTTGAGAACTTGCAGCCTGTAAGGGTAGTCCGTGAATACTCGAATGTGTTTGAAGAGGTAAAGGGCTTACCTCTAAAGTGGGAGACAGACTTCCACATATACCTCGTTGATAATGCAAAGCCCGTTGCTTTACCCGTTAGGCACATGGCCCCAAGGGAGAGAAAAGAGCTCAGCAAGCAAATTAAAGAGCTCTTAGAAAAGGGATTTATAAGGCGGAGTATTTCTGAATGGGGTGCTCCAGTAGTGTTCGCCAATAAAGCGGATGGTTCGCTTTGGCTGTATGTTGATTATAGGGAGCTAAACAAGCTGACCAAAAGGAATAGGAACCCACGCCCGAGAATATATGATTTGTTCGATCAACTTGTAGGTGCATCGGTTTTCTCCCAATTAGATTTATCTACCGGGTTTCATCAGCTAAGAGTGGCTGAGGACAGCATTGATAAGACAGTGTTCAGAACTCCCGATGTTTTCTTCGAGTGGCTTATCATGCCTTTCGGCTTGACAAATGCACCCGCTTACTTCGTTGATTTAATGAGCACGGTGTTCCGAGAGTTCCTCAATAAGTTTGTGGTGGTCTTCATAGACGATATTTTGATCTTCTCAAAGAATGAGGAAGAGCATGCTCAGCATCTAAAAGAAGTCATGGATACTCTCAGTGCGCATCAGTTGAAGGCGAAATTTTCCAAATGCCATTTCTGGAGGGAAGAATTAGGTTCCGTGGACTTGTGGTGTCCAAAGATGGGATAGCTGTGGACCCAGTGAAAGTGGTTGCTGTGCAAGATTGGAAGGTTCCACGAAACGCAAACGAAGTCCGAAGTTTCCTCAGGCTAGCAGGCTTCTATCGAAAATTCATCAAAGATTTTGCAAAAATCTTAGCACCACTGACAAGGTTGACAATGAAGAACCTAGCTTTCAATTGGGATTTGGATTGCGCTATTGCTTTCCAACGCTTGAAAAGGGCTCTAACAACAGCCCCAGTTCTGACATTGCCTGATGGAAGCAAGATGTTTACAGATTATACAGATGCTTGCGGAACAGGACTAGGCGTTGTTCTAATGCAAGAAGGGAAGGTAGTAGCTTATGGTGGAAGGCAGTTGAAAGAACACGAGAAAAACTACCCAACCCACGACCTAGACTTGGCAGCCATCATTTTTGCGCTTATGTCTTGGTGCCATTGTCTACTAGGTGAGAAATTTGAACTGTATACTGACCATAAATCGTTGAAATACTTATTCTCATAGAAAGATCTCAACTTGAGGCAACAAAGATTGATGGAGTTTCTTACCACGTACGATTTTGAGATTTCCTACACTCCTGGCAACGACAATGCAGTAGCAGACGCCTTAGTAGAAAGAAACTGACGTTAAGCCCTCTCTTTGTGGAAAGGCAAAGCTTGGAGTTCATAACAAGCTTTAACTTCAGACCCTTCACTGACTTTGTACCTGACTTACTAGCAACGTTAGAAGTGCGGCCGACTCTATTAGACTCAATCGGAGCTGCGCAAAGAGAAGACCTTCAACTAGCCGAAGTGATGGACAAATTAATTAGGGGTGAGACTTCTAGTTAGCTCAATAGATACTCCATTGATGCCAAGGCCTGGTTGAGATGAGATAGAAGACTATGTATCCCACAAGTAAGGGGCTTGGTAAAGGCGGCTCTAGATGAGGCACACCATTCCAAACTGACCATACACCCAAAGCGGAGACAAAATGTATAAAGACATCAAAGAGTTTTCTTTTGGAATGGCATGAAGCGAGACGTAACTGAATTTGTTTCTAAGTGTTTAATATGCCAACAAGTCAAGGCGGAACAGAAGAAGCCTGGTGGTCTGCTTCATCCTCTAGAGGTCCCATAGTGGAAATGGGATAGCATCTCGATGGACTTCATAGATGAGTTGCCTAGGTCAAGAAGGGGCAATACCAGCATTTGGGTAATAGTGGATAGGCTCACAAAAAGCGCCCACATTATACTCGTTAAGAGTAGAAGGGTTGCCTCATCTCTAGCATCCATATATCTTAAAGAGATAGTTCGACTCCATGGGATACCCTCCAGTATTGTGAGTGATCGAGACCCTATCTTCACGAGCGAGTTTTGGAAGAGTTTACAAGAGGCTGTAGGCACACAGTTATGCTTAAGCACAACCTATCACCCTCAAACCAATGGCCAGATGGAAAGAGTCAACAAAGTATTAGAAGACCTCTTGAGACTATGAATTCTTGACTTCGGAGGTACATGGGAGGATCATCTACCTTTGGTGGAATTTTCTTATAACAGTAGTTACCAAGCTACCATAGGCATGGCGCCTTTCGAAGCTCTATATGGAAGACCGTGCAGGTCACCAACTTGCTGGTGGGAGTCCACAGACAAGCTCATACTTGGACCAGACATGATTAGGGAAACTTCAGAGAAAGTAGACTTAATACGAAGAAGAATGAAGACTGCCCAAGATAGGTAGAAGTCCTATGCAGACAGAAGAAGAACTGACCTTGAGTTCGAAGTTGGGGACAAGGTGTTCCTTAAAGTATCTTCTTTGAGGAACGTCATTCGCTTTGGATCCGCAGGGAAGTTAGCACCAAGATTTGTAGGGTCGTTCCCTATCATCGAGAAGATTGGGAAGATGGCTTATAGGGTACAACTGCCCGAAAGATTGGCCGGGGTTCATAATGTCTTTCATGTCTCTCACCTGCGGAAGTGCTTACACGAGTCTGCGGAAGTGGTAGAACCAAGTATGCTAGAGGAAGTAGAAGTTGAACGAGAAGCAACTGTAAGGATAATTCCAACCCATATCTTGGGAACAGAAGTCATAAAGCTACGCAGCCGTGAAGTTAAGCTTGTCAAAGTTCAATGGAGCGACACCGAGGAAGACACGACTTGGGAAACTGAGGATAGAATACGTGCAGCCTACCCTTTTCTTTTTGAGGGTACATTCTTAATCACTTTTTCCTTAAGTTTATGCTCATATCTATCTTTTGTCTCCTCGATCCTATCCTTTATCCTTAGGTAGGATCCCATTTGGATGTAAACATGTAATTGAAACATGTTATGATGTATGGTTGCAAGTGGTTTCTCGTGGATGCATATACACACACATTAGGTATTAGATCGGTTCAGTCACTTTCATATTGCATATGTATATGAATTGAAACTTGATGTGTTAGCATATGGACGTTGCATTTGTATGAATGATTGTGCACTCATGCAGGAAATTTTGAGTAGGAAAAATGGCATACATAATGGACTCATGGCACTGACATAATTTGCATTAAGGAGGTCAACTGAATTAGTGGACCGCCTGATTTTGCATTAGATAAGGACATATACACACGCAATGCATACGATCATGAAGCATAAGAAACCTTTTAAGGACAATGGACGCCTGTGTTTGATGGTCGAGTAGATGGGTGATTGGATGGTAGGATATAAGTTCTTCTCGAGTCGGGGATTTCGGGGACGAAATTCTAAAAGGAGGGGAGAATGTAACACCCCGTATTTTCTATTAATGTTATAATATTGAATCCAAAATACTTAATTTAAAATGTGAGAATTAAGGGAAACGGGTTACGCCATTGTGTTCGTCTCGGAATTCTGGTTGAGATATAGTCCGAGTTTGCGTAAATTAGACTTCATATGAAGAAGTCATGGTTGTCGAAAGTTTCCAGAAAATTCAAATAAATTCAAACAGCTCGAGCCAGATTTCAAAATTCAAACAGAAGTCAGAAGCGTGCTGGGTGGGAAAATTCTCGCCCAGGCAAGTCGACCCTAGTGTCGACCTCCCCCCTATAGGTCGACCTGGGGGTCGACTTGGCCCCTGGCTAGATTTGAATTTTGAACGACTGATGACTTGATGCTGAGTCACTAGCGTTTCTGGATGGTCCTCATCTGGTCTGAGTGGCTATGATTAGCCCTAGGTTCATCTGACGACTATAATTAAACTGAAATTCTATATAAACAACTCAATGCTCAACCTAAAAACACACAGAAAAATAATCCTAGAGCTGAAATGACGTCAGTAGAGAACTTGGAGTAGCCGTCACCATTTTCAATTCAAAGACGAGTTAAAATCTTACATCTAAAATCAAACTAAAACTAGTCTAATTCAACGATCTTCATCAAAGGCGCGCATCTCCAATTTTAGAATTTAGATTTCAGAAATCAAGAATTCCTTTTAATTTGTAAGTTGGTTATTACACAGATTTAAACGCTCTTTTTTTATATGAAGTCATGGCATGTTGTAACCCGAATATGGAATGATGCTTATGTATGAGATAATGAAGTTTGATTCTAATGTATCTTAAATTACTGTTGCGATTAATCATGCCTATAAGTTTTTGGTGATAAACATGTCATATTGTATGTTATTGGAATATATTATGATTGGGTAAAGAACTTATTATGCCAACAAAATGGTGAATTATGTCATGTTGTAATTTGGTGGTTATTTGCAAGTTTATAATCTAAATCACATGCTTACATGTTAGATCAACATTCATGAATATTTAGAACTACGTCCAGTTAAATCCATTTATGTTGCAAGATTTGATTTGTAATCCTCTTATGTTTTAACATAAGTTATCATGCTAAGTGTGATTTGGTAGTAGTTCTCTTATGTAGTAACACACATAAGTTATCATGCCAAGTTGTGATTTAAATATGTTCATAGTGGCTTTCTTACGTTTTGACATACATAAGTTAGTATGCTAAATTGTGGTTCATATGTTAAACCTCCATGTTAGACCCATATCAAGTTTACATGAACATTTGATCCAACTTAGTCACAAAGTTCCCCCTTAACTGTTTAGTTTAAGTTAATGATACATCTGTGCCAAGTTACATGTGATAAGTTAAATGTATGCTATTTTATGTTTATTTCATGTTCCTTGTTTATTACCCCTTTTTGTTATGGGATTGGGCTAATTTGCCAGCCCAACATTTTATGTAATTCATACGTACGTTCTACGGGGATAACGATGGGAAAATATGAAAATTCATGGCATAGATTTGTTCGTTAAATGGTATATTTGATATACCATTTATGGTGAGCAAAATCAAAGGATAATTATGGCATGATTAAATCAAATTTAATCTACATAAAGAAATTAGACATATATATATATATGTGTGAATTTAGAAAAGACGAATATGCCTAACCCGAGGTTAGATTGAGTTATGGTGTAAATCTGCCCGGAACCGACCGGCATATCCAGTGACCACAACAAGACCTGTCTAATGTGGGTGGTTAGTGCATCGAGCCCAAGAAGAACCCTAGGTTAGACTGAGTTATGGTGTAAATCTGCCCGGGACCGACCGGCACATCCAGTGACCACAACGGGACCTGTCTACTGTGAGTGGTTGGTGCTTTAATAAATTAAAGCAAAGTCGGGATTGGTAGGGTTGAGTCAATTATGGAAACACTTAACTAATTCAACATGTTAACTAAACGAATAGGTGGGGTTAGATAAACTTGGACACTTAACCAAATAAACATGTTGATTAAAAAACCTAGTAACGGGGACCCATTTCAGCAGTAACCTACATAGATGTATCATGGCACCCTAAAACTAGGCAGGGTGGGGCACGATTACTGGGTTGAATTATAAGCAGCAAAACATCGGCAGTTTGTGGGCCAGTGTAGGTTTCGATGGAGTATGGGCGTGCACGTATTCCGAAGTGGAAAAATCAGGCACTAGGCATCAGTAGTGTACACTGTGCATCTTGAATCATGTCGGGTTTCCAACAGAGGAAATGATACACCCCATGGTGGGACCAACATAGATAGCTACAGTCAAGCGGGGACGAATGACACAGGATATGAATGCATGCGAGTAGGAGCCGATCATTAAGGGGATTTTTTGTTATAAACACATGTGGCTGGTTGAACCAATGGTTAGTAGGTGCAGAGACTATAGTAATGGGTGCAATCACATGTTCCTCTTATCTTATATTAGGGTATTGTCCTATGTTCTGTTATCACTGTCATGATCCCTTTCCTTGTTTAAATACTAGTAATCATCGAACCTACCAGACTTATTGTTTGACCCGTTTTCTTTCGTCTTCTTTTCTTCCGATCCCCCCCATGTGCACAGGGAGGGAATACTCCAGCTTAAATCAGACTCTTTGCAAGCTTCAAGAAAATAGATGTATGATTGGGACTCTCTTACCTTGGATATGGCTTTTGGATACTACACTTGGGGATTTATGCAGTTTTATTTATGTTTTGTGCTTCTTTATTAAATAATCAAGACATAAATTATGGTGTAATGTTTTGGAAGTTATTTTGAGACAATTTGATGTAATGCTTTTGTATTGAACTACATATGCAATAAATATTTGAAATTCCACTGCTTAAATTTATCTGTCTTGTAAATTTTTCTGTGTCTTGTACCTATAACCCTCCACCAAAGTTAAGGCATTCCCTTTGTGAGTGATCTTAACGGAGGTGGGGTGTTTCAACACTAGTCTTGCTTGCTTGTTTAGGAGCCCATTATTCTTGTTGGGGGTAACACCTGTCATTTCTATCTGGCTGCCTGCTATTCATGTTGGGGGTAAAACCTGTCACTAGAAGTACACCTAAGTCTACCATCCTGTTTTAGTTATACTAGTGTTGAAGCAAAGAAAAGTACTTGAGAGGCGCAATATATTCAGTTCCGTTAATCTGTTTATTCTTCTCAGTTTGCTACATCTGCCTTTTGATATTGTTATCTCTCACATCCAGTTTATATACATGTCATGATGCTTTTACTTATTTATACGCTAAAAGTAACTGGTCTCTCCAAACTTTATTGCTTGATTTCGTATCTTCTCTCATAGGCCTATATTTTGTGGATTATGCTCTTTTTATGTATTATTGTACTCTGATGATGATTTTGGTACAAGACAAAAGTTTTATGTTGATGTAATGAGTTTTCAGTATTTCAGACTTATTACATAACTGGGTTTGGACCATGAAGCTTTTCTATTTAATAAAATTTTAATTCCGCTGTTATTTTATATCTGTCTTGTAATGTTTCTGTTTATCTATAATACTTCACGAAACTTAATGCATTCAGATAAAGAGTGACATTAACGGACGTAAGGTGTCACAATTATTCTGCAAGTTCTACTTTTAAACGTGATTCAAATGACTAAATGACCTTAGATTGCACTGAAAATTGATATACTCATATTACAACAACCGAACTATCATCTGGAAAAAACACTACATTCTGACATGGAATGAGAAGATACACACTCTTAAACATGGACTCAGGCCATGTCCACAAAACCTAAAGTATTCAACATTTAAAGTAAACAAACTTTACAAATAATCAATCAAATTCATCACTATAATCTTGAAACAAGTCAAAAATGCGTGAGGGAATCCTCACCTTGAATTAGTAGCAAGAAATTAGCAATTTACAATATAAAAATTTATCAAAACAAAATTTTGTGGCTCAAACAGATGTTTCAACAACTAAAAGCGAGTTATAGAGACATGCTCGAACAAATATTCAACATATAGTAAAAACTTCACAAAACAAAGATAATTAAGGATAAATACATGGTTTTGATTGATTACCCATTTTTAGACCTGGATTATGCTCTCTATATTCACTTTTGATTGAGTTTTGGAAATTGACAATTTAATTTGCAAGCTATTTCACCATTTTCTCCCTCACTACAAGTTTTGGGAAAAGAGGAATTATTTGTAGGAAGAAGCTTACGCTTATTCCAGACCATTCTTTTCCTTTATCTATGTGTTAATGGGCTCATTTAGGCATAATTAGGGTGATTAGTTACTGTTTTAGGCTTTTGTTAAGCAATGAGACCTATTTACGTAATTGTAGGCCTTTTTTTTCAATAATTTTAATATATTATACTTTCAATTTGATATTT
This sequence comes from Allium sativum, assembly GCA_030737875.1. Classification (NCBI taxonomy): domain Eukaryota; kingdom Viridiplantae; phylum Streptophyta; class Magnoliopsida; order Asparagales; family Amaryllidaceae; genus Allium; species Allium sativum. Next base: position 191,533,585 of record CM060910.1, on the reverse strand, counting down.
GAACACTTAACCATTTTACCAGATATACATGAACATGTTTTAATACATTTTAAACACCTTTAAATATCATTTTGGGCTTATTTGTACTAAAATTTGCAACTTTTACAGATCTTTTAACCAAAATTTACAGCTTTAATTGTTAAAATTATTCAATTATATTTTCTTATCACAATTAAATTTACATACATATAAAATTTATTTTAACAAACATGAAAATATTTTAAATAATGCTTACATGATTAATATTTATTTTTAACTCAATTATGTGAAGAAAACACTATTTTACTCAAATTTCACAGTTTCCACTCATACTGCAAAATTATACAATATGACACATGAGAATTTTATGGATTCTTATTTTATCACAACTTCCGCATTATTTAGTTTTCAAAATGCCTTATTTATCATTTTCCAATTTATTTGCACTCAAATATTGAGTTTTAAACTCAATGTATGCCCAACTTTTCATACAACTCAATTTGACTAATAAAATTCATTTTTTACTTTATCCTGCATTAAAATACATTATTTGAACTTATTTTCCTTAAATTTCTTCCAACCCAAATATGTTTTCAGCAAATGCCATATTTATCATTTTCAATGATTAAATAACCACTTCCTCAAATTTTCCCAGGGTACCTCCAAACTCAGCCTTGGATAATTATTAAAATTATCTATCCTAAATAGCACTTATCTATTGATTAATAAATTGTAATCTTATTGTAATTTATCATCGTTATTATTAACAAGTAATCGCAAAATCAAGGTGGTTGCACCAATTGGCCAACATAAATTGGTTTCCTTTGAATTCTAAACATTTTTTTATGGATCTATTTCAAAGTAAAACATACCTATCCATCTTGAACGTGAATCTTACTGTATAGAATGAGTCACTGCGTACCTTGACGTAAGCCTGATGGGAAAAATTCTACTATACCGGAGGCATAGCCTTTGATAACAATGTCCTTGCAACCATTCCATCTAGTTTTGTCATAAACTTATCGTTAATTATTTAGGAGTTACAATCCATCCCATGAAGGGGTATTTTGTGTGGATAAAATGTTATAGAGTGCCCTCTTTAAGTTAGCGTCTCAGGGGTTGATGTGTAGTTGCCTTTGAGATGTGGCTTCGCATTTAGACCACTTTTAGATACCACAGCTTGACATTGACCTATGTGCATTAACAGGATGATGCCCTATTTTCCCTTTTTTGTAAATTCCTTTTGTGTAGCACTATATTTCTCTGTTTTGTGTTTTAGGACTGGCAACTAGAACCGAAAAACCGAAACGAACCAACCCGAACCCGAACCAAACCCGATCTTCGATTGGGTCTAGGCGATGAAAAATACTGTATAGACCCGATCAAACCCTACCCGAACTGACCCGACCAGAAAGACCCATCCTAAAAGCATTGAAATATATGTGCTTTTAGTGTTATTATCCAACTGAACCCAAACTAAAGCTCAGGTCAGGTCCAGATTTTTGAAATGTGAAGTTTAAACTCGACAAAATCCGACCTGCCTAGAGCCGAGATCCGTCGGGTCAGGGCTAGGTCCATCGTGTCAGGTCTAATTGCCACCCCTTTTATGTTTGACTGGATTCGATCGTATTTTGGACAACAAATGGTGGTCACTTGACCCTCGATTTGAGTCCAACTAGAATATTGCAAGTTTCTAATCAAGCCTGATAGGAGTTTCTTATCATCCCCTTATGATGTAACATGAGCTCGTGGACTTTGTCATGTTTTTTGGTCATGATAGAAGTTCTTTGCTTTTTATATTTGGAATGGATGTTATATGAGGGAGGGGAGGTTGAATCTCGGGTTATGCATAGTCAGGTGTGAAAACTAGCTCTGTCCCATACAAATGTTAGCAGCTTAAAAGTCAATCTCTTCTTTTTTTGGATTCACCTATCTCCTTTTGTAAATTTGGCTCGGTCTCTTCGCCTATTTGAATACTTTGGTAAGGATTTGTTTGAAACCAAGCATAATTGTTGATTTTACAATACTAACTTTCCCGTTTTAATGATTTTCGGAATCCGGATGGTCTTGATTATCAAATGTCGTTGTCTATAATGATTATTTGTCACACAAATTTCAGTCCAGTGAAAGGACCTTTGCTCCTTTTGAGGCGAGATCCCTAGAAAGTGAAAAACTTGTAAAAATTTACTGAATCTTGCTAATTCATCAGTTTCTTCCTCCGTTGTACGACTCACATTCTTTGATGTTGCTAGACATAATTTTCATTTCAATCAACCCACCATTAATCATGGAGGATTCCAACTCCATGCCGCCCTTACCATCTTTGAGCAGCAACTAAGGCATACTATGTCACCTTATACATTACAAGCTAAATTCCTATGATGAAGACATTCCTTGAGATGTTGGGCTTCTAGGCTCATGTGGGGGACAAATGTTAGGAAGTGGTTTATTCAGTTGCCATGGCGTGAGTATGTCCTTTAGTCTATGTCTTAGAATGGAATTGCCCAATAGTTTATTGCTAAGTCCACTTTTGCTACCATTGTTCTTACTTAGCCACACGTGCTTCCTTAGTTGTCATCATCCATTAAGGTGGTTTTACTGTATTTGTTTTAAATTTTTAACCAAAGCATGGATTTCTTAATTTTGAGCTTCCTCCTGTTTGCTTTCCCTTTATGCCATTATCGTTATAGAGTTCAATCTTTATTGTCCATGGCCTAGATCAAGCTATGGTTTCATTCATGGAACACTCATTATTTACCCTTTCTGTGAAAGATTGTGGAAATGAAAGATTAGTTTTTCCAATGTAATTTTACATGTGATTTTTTCCTATGTTTTATGCATAATGTATAACTGTCTTTCTATATTACGTGATGTATATAAATTTATTAACTAGTTAATACTGTTTCTTTGCAATGTGTTTATTTAGCACATTTTGGAATTTGTAAAGAAACTTTTGTAATTAGGCTAGTATATTATATTATTTAGTTCTGCTTTAGCTTCCAAAATGCTTTGGTTGGCGAAGCATAAAAATGCAGCTAAATAGTTTAGCCACTCCATGAACATTCCTCTTCTTGCTATATTGGGTACATCTCGGTTGAGTTCCAGTGAACATGCCCCAGTTAGGAGAGCTAGTTTTCATGAACACAAGAGTTCTTCCATTTTCTAGAGATTTGAATATTCTACGCAATTCACATGATTTCCCCCATTTGATTTGCACGACATTTCATATCATAAATTAGCATTCCCATCTCTTGATTCCAAGCTCCATGTCCTCTCTACCCTAGATATCTTTATCATGATTGCACTCTACAACTCGTTGTTTCAAACTTGGTGGTGCCCTAGTTGCTCTTCTTTGTAGTTTACATAGGGAAGACATGAATTTGGGACTTATTCATAGCGCTTCCTATCTTTGGGCATCAGCTAGTAATGTAAAATCGTAAGGCAAAGTTTAAAGCTTCCTTCACTTCAAATTTAACCTTTACTTTGGGGAATGGGAGGATGATAACTTGTCTACAATCTTTTTATGTTTATTTTCAGCCTAGTTATATGCATCCCATCATGACCATCGATATCATCTTGGTTGTTTTTTTTACGTGCTAGTTCCCTTCTTCGGGAGCTGATAATTTATCTGCTTGGTTCTAAGCAAAGTTTTAATGATGCTGCCAATATTTGGGCCGTACTTGTTGAATATAACAGTATGATTTTTTTGTTTGATGATAACAAACATATATTATTCCATAAATGTGATAGTGATTATACTATTCTATATTCCATCTTATCAAAAATAAATATTAATATTGAAAAATAACTGTATTGCATAGAATTTAAAATTTTCAAGCAGTATTTATTATTGAATAAAATATTTTATTTTAAATATTAAGAATAGTACATCAATTCAGAACTCACTTCTGTACATTTCAGTTGTCTCGTTCATTTACATTTGTTCCTCTCTATAGTTCACTCATTTCACTCAGTCATATACATACACTCTCTTACATACATTCATTCACACTCACTGAATCTTCATGTGCTTCAGATCTTGTCCAGTCACCTGCATACCTATCATAGAAGCACTAACAGTAAAATGAAACAAAAGTAGATTTAAATTCTAGAAAATATAAATTTATTTTAAACTTTATTTGCCTTAGAATTTTTGATGTGTTTCCCATCGTTTTTCTAGACTTGGTCTGACATGTCTATACATTTATTTGAGTCTAGAAAGCTTTTGATATTCACAGTGATTCACTATAAATGGCACAAGGTAGACTGAATAACAAGTGCCTGTAGATCAGCCTCAACACAACTATAGTGGTCTGTTGATGAAGACCGGCCTCGACTCACATTTTGATCTACTGATCTTGATCAACTACGACACATCCTATGGTGGTCTGCTAATTTATATATAGAAATATCTTTGCACTTGTCTACAGTTATTTTTCAGGTGAACAGGTACAAATCTCAAGCAAGCACATGGAACTTATGAAGCAGCATAATATAAATACATACACACACACACACACATCATTGTATATATATACATGTATATATATGACAAAACCAAACAAGCATGTCAAGTCAACAAGCATGAAGATAAATCTAGGAGTAAGCAATATTCGGTTCAAATCGAATTAACAGGATAAACCGGTTCATTCCGGTCGGTTCGGTTTTAAAACTAAATCTGTTTGAATTCGGTTTGAAACATAAATTTTTTTGGTTACCGGTTTAATCGAATTAACCAAACTTTTAATTTTTTATCTAATTTTATGGTATTACGATACTTTAAAAAAGATTAGTTTAGTTGTATAATATAAAGGCATTTATTGAAAATAGACCAAATCTTATCATAAACTTAAATTTTACTATATAAAATTTCTCTAAAACATAAACTTATGTTGTAATTCAAGTGAATTCAACATTTGAATAATGATACATCTTTCAAGTTTGTTTAATTCGATTACCGACCGAATTAACCGAAATTAATTCAGTTCGGTTCGTCTTGGAAAACTTTCGATTTCAATTCGATTTGAGTTTTTTTAGCTCCAAACCAACCGAACCAACCGAACGCTCACCCCTAGATACATCAAAACAATGTTACATATAGCAACAACATACACAAACCAGCCAAGTTTAAAGCCAATTCCAAGCAACATGCCATCGACTCAGAAGCAAAAGACAAGTTCAAAGACAAGGTACACATGGGCCAACAAGAAAAGGAGCTGGTAAAACATGCACGAGAGAAAACCAACAAAAGTAGTTTGTGAGCAGCATGCATGAAGTATAATAGCAAATGGCTCAACCAAGCATGCACAATGAAGTACACATGGTCGAGCCGATTACAAGTCCACAAATGCCAAAACAACAAATTAGAACTGTCAAAGAAATAGAGCAAGATAGACATGAAGAAAATAATGCATTAAGTAGACATGATGCAAATATATATGTACTGCATGGAGAATCAAATCTGGCAACTTGGTGGGATGAGAAAAATAGGGAGATAAACATATGGTGCACATGTTCAACTCAAGCGCAAATGTACACATGTGCATGTGTAGAGGCATATTTTGTACATAACATAGAGCATAGTGTCATGTAAGAATACAGTGGCATCACATAAAAAGGTGAAGCAACCAACACACACACACACACACACACACATATATATATATACATGGAACTCGTCATGGCAGTATATACAAATATATGTATATATATATGGATGCAAAGTACAAATACACAAGGAAAGGGAGCAACAACCAAGATATACACATGTGCAGCAGGTCCAAAATGTAAAAGTAGTTTAAAATTAACGTGAAACCAACTCAATGGTCAGGAATTGCACAAGCACATGGCAAGTGTAAAAAAAACTATGGAACACAACAGGTCAGGTCCAACTAAGAAGGTTTAAGACTCAACCCAATCAGTCAACAATGGTTAAGGACTAGCACAAGTGAATGCGCACAACATGGTACTAAATGAATACTCATTGAAATGTGCTAAATATCACAAAATTTGGTGCAACAATAAAGCAGGTGTGAGCATAAGAGTACCAGGATGCAACACATGAAACAAGTGCAAACAGCAAATACAACAAAGCCAGAGTACAACATGCATGTTGGATGCAACATGCATAACAAGGCAACTCAAATAACCAGACCAAAGAAAGAAGAGGCGAGCAATCAAGAATGCAAACACTTAATCTAGATTCAAGCAAGCCAAGCCAGTAGTGCAAACATAGCTAAAACGATAGTATGACTAGGCAAAACAAGGCAATACATAAGTCAAGTGTAACACCCCTTATTTTCTGTGAATATAAAAATAACAAAACAAAGTATACTTAATTTTTAAAAGAAGAATTAAGGAAGTGGGTTACGCCATTGCATTTGCCTCGGAATTCTGCTTGAGATAGAGTCTGAGTTTACGTAAATCGGACTTCGTATGAAGAAGTTGTGGCCTTCAGAAGTTTCAGGAATTTAAATAAATTAAAACAGCTCATATTTAAGTTTGTAATTCAAATCACACACTTGGGCTGGGTGGGAAATTTCCCTCCTAGCACCCAGGTCGACCAGGGGGTCGACCAGGGTGTCGACCTGGGTCACATAGGTCAACCAGGGGGTCGACCAGGGGGTCGACCTGGGTCACATAGGTCAACCAGGGGGTCGACTTCCCCTCTATTTCCAGATCCGAGGATTGGCTCATTTTTCTGCATATGGACGCCCATTCTGACCAGATTCGATGATCCTTATGCTATTTAAACACCCCCAAACCCCACTTTCTCTCCACACCAAACCATTGTAATGCTATGTTGCCTCAATTCTAATTAAAATAAGTATACAGCATCTCTACTCTGTTGAAACCTAAGCTAGAAATAGTGCTTCTTCTTCTTTCAATCTGAATAGGATTAAAATAGAAATACTACAACCCTTTTCTTTTAGAATCCAACCAAAGTGAGTACAGTTATTTTCAGATATGAAATTTAATTTTGATCTTGACATGACTATAAATTTGAATTTGAGATTATGCATATTCTTGTTTAACAGATCTGTTTTTCTGTGTAGATCTATCTTATTAATATTATAGCAACTATTCTGCATCTCTTCCTTCCTTCCTTCTGTTCTATAGCCAGCTACCACGAGCCTGATCCAAATCTCATAAGAGATTGACGCACGAACACTAAATTTGGGAAAAATAGTGAATGATGCATAATTAGACATGATTGATTTGTGACTGATTTGAGGAAAGAACATATGTTGGGATTTAAGATCTGGATCTGGGCATACTATATATGATAGTCTGTGATTTGGAAGAAGGAGAATTATTGTGTATATGACTTAGGCGGAAAGATCTATATTATAATAGGATAAATTTTAAATGTGAATACGCCTAAATGGGGATTTTGGATATTTGGCATACGCTGAAGTCAAAGGCTATAGTTTGGCATAATTCGTATTGTATATCATGATTTGGGGTTTTTTGAGAATATTCTGTACTGTGCAAATTTAACTAAAATTTGGGGCATATGTTATATTATGAATTATGACCATAATTTGGGCATGTAAAATTAGGCTTAATTTTTTGATTGGGCAAGGTATGTCAATGGAATTTTCAGGGATGATTAAATCTGTTAAATTGTCTAATCTGCTAAATCTGTTGTAACCGAATACGGTAATTTGGGGTACGAAAATCTGTAGGCTCAATCTAAAATTAAGCAAAACAAGTTAATAAAACTTTAAATAATCTGCTGTAACTTGTAAAGAAGTTTAATTTGTTGAATTGGTATAATTAGTCTAATATTGGCATAATATGTGAATGAATACTTTAGCTAAAAGTAAGAATGCTAAGACACGAAGTTAGACTCTGTTTGCAGTAGAAGCCTGCCCGGACCCAACCGGCTTAACCAGCAACCGCAAACTGTCAGTCTAATGTGAGAGGTCATAGGAAAAACTAAAAGATGCTTAGACACGAGGTTAGGTCTGGCTTGCGGCAGAAGTCTGCCCGGAACTGCCCGGCACATCCAGCGGCCACAAGTTATCGATCTAATGTGAGAGGTCTGTGCATTAGTAATTAATTAATGCAAATCTAGGTTAAAAATGATGCCTAAACGTGTTGGGTCGAAAAGGTTTAATCAACTAGGAGGATGAATCTAATAAACCCGTTTCGTAAATCTGTAGGCCCAAAACAAGGTTAGGCGAAACAATCTGTAAGTCTGTTAATCTGTATTTTTGATCCGTTAGTCTGAAAACTTGTTAACCTGTATGTCTGATCTGAGAACTAGTTAATCTGAACTTTGTACATCTGAAATCTGTAAGCAAGTTAATCTGACAATCTGTTTATCTGGGGACACAAGGTTAGGAGGGGTAATTACTTGTGTCATCTGTTGTGTGGGACCCATATTAGTCAGTAACCCTTTTCTGGTATCAAAACTATGACCCAACACTAGGAGGGGTCCGGGCACGCTTACCGAACTAATTGTAAGAGGTTCACTCTTATAGTGGCAAGGGGTGTCGATGGCGCATTCCAACCGGGTCTTTTGCGTGCGTGGATTCGGTCTTCTCTGAGGATGTAAGACGCCATGACATCTGTAAATAGGTCTGTGTCTGTAGGTTGCCACTTTAGGGAATGATACACCCTTCTGTGGGGCTAGCACAGGGTATTTATGTATTAGGGAGCCGATCGCTTGGGGTAGAATTTAGGGTACACCTAGTTCTGTCTGTTTCTGTTGGTATACCTTCTGTCTCTGTTGGGGTGGTAAAGCCCCATTAGTTGCGGTGGTAAAGGTCCATTATTAGCTTTCTGATTCTATACCTTTTGTGTTTGTTGGGGTGGTAAAGGCCCAATATTTGGGGTGGTAAAGGCCTATTGTTAGCATTCTATTTCTGTACCTTCTGTCTCTGTTGGGGTGGTAAAGGCCCATTATTAGCATTTTGTTTCTGTATAGATTATTCTGTTTTCATTTCTGTTTTAGTTTAGACATTAGGGTAACACCTAATCCTGTTATTCTAAGTATTAGTGTAGAGAAGTAAGATATAGGTAAGAAGCATATCTTGGTCTATATCATTGTGTTTCTTCTATTTAACTTAAGCATACCTGCTACTCCTGTTGCTGTAATCTCTTATCCAACTTTATTTATATGTCATGGTACTACTATCTGTTTATATGCTGAAAGTTACTGGACTCGCCAGACTTTATGTCTGACCTCGTTTGTTTTCGCCTATTTTTCTTTCCGTTCCCCCCAGGTGCTCGTGGTGGATACATAGGAGCTTGGTTCATATTCTCTCTGCTTGAAGTGCTTGAAGTATTGCTTGGCTTAGACTCAACCTTCTTATGGAAGTTTTTGTTGGGGATTATGGTTTAAAATTATGCATTCTGAAGGATTTTGGTATAAGACTGATAGTTATGTACTTGGGTTTTGGTATTGTGATTTTGAAGGATGTAACCAAACTTATTTCTGTTTCTGCTGTAATAAAGTTATAAAATTTTCAAGTACTACTTTACGTATCTATCTTGTAATTTTCTTTTATGTTTACTTATAATGCTTCATGGAAGTTAATGCATTCCCTTTGTGAATGACATTAACGGACATGGGGTGTTTCACTTGGTATCAGAGCTGAAGGTTACCAGATTTGAAAAAAGGTTTTTGAAAACTATTTTCAAAAAGGTTTTAAAAAGGAAGTATTTTCAAAAGTAAGGTTTATTTTGAAAAACGTAATCCCCAAAAGCCATATATCTATCTTTCAATTCTCCATTTTGAATCTCTTCCTTTTTCTTTTCAGCATGTCTGGGGAACACGAGATACCCGAGGGCATACCGATAGCAACCTGGTTCAGAAGGTATCGGGAGGCTAGGGGCACCGCCGCAGGCCCAGCGGACATTCCTCCTCCCCCAGCTGTAGCCGCTCCTCCCCCTCCCCGCGTCGATACTTTTTCGAAGATATGCAAAGACTTTCGGGCAATGGGCTGGAAACCTTTTCACGGGTCAGAGACATTCGTTGAAGCTCGAAATTGGCTTAAGGAGGTGGAAGATTTGTTTGGTATCTTCGAGATAGAAGATGGAAGGAAGGTCCAATTAGTTGCTTGGTTAATGAAGGACGAAGCCTTGTTTTGGTGGGAGGTCACGAATGGAGAGCGTCCAGTGGAGACATGGATGGACTTCAAGCATAGGTTCGAGATGAAATTTCTCTCATGAGAAGAAGATAATTTATACATGGAGAGGTTTATGGCATTGAATCATGGGAATTTATCAACAAAGGAGTACATTAACAAGTTCAATCAGTTAGCGAGATTTGGCTTAGACTTGGTGAACACACCGGAAAAGAAGGCCCTGAGATTCGTTAAAGGTTTGAATGAGCCGCTACATGGGTTGGCTATGACCTACATTCCTATGGAGGCTACCTTCGAGAAATTGGTTGACATGGCATTGATGCATGAAGAGGAAGCCAAAATTGAGAAAAAAGAGGAAAACCTCGAAGGACCACAGAACGAGAAAGCGTGGCCCAAAAAGGAAACACAAAAGAAGGATGAAAAGTCTAAAGATAAGAAGGAGAAAAAGTGCTTTACTTGTGGAAGCTTGACTCATTTGAACAAGGATTGTAGAAAGAGGAAGGGCACTTGCTTCAACTGTGGTGAGATAGGACACTTCACTAGGGACTGCCCGAAGAAACGAAGGCAAGGGTAGAGGACATGACATACTTCTGAAAGGCAGGTGAATGCTCACATGGCTGGTGGATAGGATAGAGATAGGAAAATTTCTGTAGAAGGTTTAAATTTCCTTATCTGATTATTGAGTTAAAACTCTTTTTGATTTTGGCATTTTGATTATGTAATTGAGACTCTGCACTTTAATACTGATCTTGTTTCTGATCCTACTATAGTCTCAAACCCCATAAGGGTTATGGCTTATCTGTTTGTGCTAGGTTGGGGTTTGAGGGTATCTGTGTTGGGCGTTAATTTGACTATGATGCATACATTATGGGTTTTGTGGGATATGGTGGGGTTTTATCATGCTTAGTTTCCTAAGAATCATTTGATAATTTAATCTATACCAGTAGTCTGTAAGTATCTGAATATTTCTGAAAAGGATAGGGGTTTTTACTCATAGCGTGAAGTAGATTTCCAGTTCTGACGTTGTTTAATGGGAGTAATTCTCTGAGTGTCAATCTGATGTTGATTTCGGTCTTCGGGGTTGATACTTAGAGAATTATTCTCTTAACCGGTGTCTAATGGGAACAGAACTTTTGTTTTAATTACATTTGCTTCTATCACTCGGCTGTATCCTATCGATCGAGTCTTCGACCTTTAGGTAAAGACTAATGGGTGTAAACATGTGTTTGAGACATGTTATGTTTGATGGTTGCAAATGGATGTAAGTGGCTACTAGTGGTTGCTCGTGGATGCATATACACAGACTAAGCACTAGACCGGCTCAAAATCACTCTCATACTGCCTATGGATGTGCGCGCATTTTTCAATTTTGTGGATGCAAAATGATTGACTCATCACATGGATGTTGCATTTGGATGAATGGTTATTCACTCATATAGAGATGGTGTGTACAAATAGGATTTCTTGCATACATAATTGGACTCGTGGCACTAACATAATTCGCATTGAGGAGGTCAACTGAATCAGTAGACTGCCTGATCTCTGCATTAGATAAGAGACATATACAGACACTTTTGCATATGTTCATACAATGTTAGAAGTTTTCTAAGGACAATGGATGCTTGTGGATGATGTTTGAGTAGATGGGTGATTGGATGGTAGGACACATTCTTCTTAACTTGAAGATTTCTGGGATGATATCCTTTAAGGAGGGGAGAATATAACACCCCGTATTTTTTGTGAACATAATAATAACAAAACAAAGTATACTTAATTTTTAAAATAATAATTAAGGGAAACGGGTTACGCCATTGCATTCGTCTCGGAATTCTGCTTAAGATAGAGAGTTTGCGTAAATCGGACTCCGTATGAAGAAGTTATGGCCCTCAGAAGTTTCAGGAATTTAAATAAATTAAAACAGCTCAGATTTAAGTTTGAAATTCAAATCACACACCTGGGCCGGGCGGGAAATTTCCCACCTAAGACCCAGGTCGACCAGGGGGTCGACCTGGGTCACATAGGTCGACCAGGGGGTCGACTTCCCCTCTATTTCCAGATCCGAGGATTGGCTCATTTTTCTGCATTTGGACGCCCGTTCTGACCAGATTCGTTGACCCCTATGCTATTTAAACACCCCCAAACCCCACTTTCTCTCCACAGCAAACAATTGTAATGCTATGCTGCCTCAATTCTAATTAAAATAAACATATGGTGTCTCTACTCTACTGAAACCTAAGCTAGAACTAGTGCTTCTTCTTCTTCCAATCTGAATATGATTAAAAGAGAACAACTACAACCCTTTTTCTTTTAGAATCCAACCAAGGTGAGTACAGTTATTTTCAGATATGAAATTTAATTTTGATCTTGACATGGCTATAAATCTGAATGTGAGATTATGCATATTCTTGTTTATCAAATCCGTTTTTCTGTGTAGATCTATCTTATTAATATTACAGTAACTATTATGTATCTCTTCCTTCCTTCTGTTCTATAGCCAGGCTACCACGAGTCTGATCAAAATCTCATAAGAGATTAACGCATGAATGCTAAATTTGGGAAAAATAGTGAATGATCATAATTAGATATGACTGATTTGTGATTGATTTGAGGAAAGAACATATGTTGTAATTTAAGATCTGGATCTGGGCATACTATATATGATAGTATGCGATTTGGAAAAAGGAGAATTATTATGTATATGACTTAGGCGCAAAGATCTATATTACAATAAGATAACTATTAAATGTGAATATGCCTAAATGGGGATTTTGGATATTTGGCATACACTGAAGTCAAAGGCTATACTTTGGCATAATTTGTATTGTATATCATGATTTGGGGTTTTATGAGAATATTCTGTACTGTGTAAATTTAACTAAAATTTGGGGCATATGTTATTTTGTGAATAATGACCATAATTTGTGCATGTAAAATTAGGCTTAATTTTATGATAAGGCGAGGTATGTCAATGGAATTTTAAGGGAAGATCAAATTTGTTAAATTGCATAATCTGCTAAATATATTGAAATCGAATACAATAATTTGGGGTATGAAAATCTATAGACTCGACCTAAAATTGAGCAAAACAAGTTAATAGTACTTTGAATGATCCACTGTAACTTGTAAAGAAGTTTAATTTGTTGAATTGGCATAATTAGTCTGATATTGGCATAATCTGTGAACGAATACTTTAGCTAAAAATAAGAATGCTCAGACACGAGGTTGGACTCTGTTTGCGGTAGAAGCCTTCCCGGACCCAACCGGCTTAACCAGCGACCGCAAACTGTCAGTCTAATGTGAGAGGTCGTTGGCATAACTAAAAGATGCTTAGACACGAGGTTAGGTCTGGCTTGCGGCAGAAGTCTGCCAGGAACCGCCCGGCACATCCAACGGCCCCGAGCTATCGATCTAATGTGAGAGGTCTGTGCATTAGTAATTAATTAATGCAAATCAAGGTTAAATATGATGCCTAAAACGTGTTGGGTAGATAAGGTTTAATTAACAAGGCGGATGAATCTAATAAACCCGTTTCGTAAATCTGTAGGCCCAATACAAGTTTAGGTGAAACAATCTGTAAGTTTATTAATCTGTATATCTAATACGTTAGTCTAAAATCTTGTTATCCTATATGTCTAATCTGAGAACTAGTTAATCTGAACTTTGTACATCTGAAATCTGTAAGCAAGTTAATCTGAAAATCTGTTAGTCTGGGGACAGAAGGTTAGGAGGGGTAATTACTTGTGTCATCTGTTGTGTGGGGCCCATATTAGTCAGTAACCCTTTTCTGGTACCAAAACTATGACCCAACACTAGGAGGGGTCTGGGCACGCTTACTGAACTAATTATAAGAGTTTTACTCTGATAATGGCGAGGGGTGTCGATGGCGCATTCCGACCGGGCCATGTGAATGCATGGATCCGGTCTGCTCTGAGGATGTAAGACACCATGACATCTGTAAGTAGGTCTGTGTCTATAGGTTGCCACTTTAGGGAATTATACACCCTTCTATGGGGCCGGCACAGAGTATTTATGTATTAGGGAGCCGATTGCTTGGGGTAGAATTTAGGGTACACCTAGTTCTGTCTGTTTCTGTTGGTATACCTTCTGTCTCTGTTGGGATGGTAAAGACCCATTATTAACATTGTTTCTGTACCATCTGTCTCGGTTGGGGGTGGTAAAGGCCCATTAGTTGGGGTGGTAAAGGCCCATTAGTTGGGGTGGTAAAGGCCCATTATTAGCATTCTGTTTCTGTACCTTCTGTCTCTGTTGGGGTGGTAAAGGCCTATTACTAGCATTCTGTTTCTATAAAGATTTTTTTTGTTTACATTTCTGTTTTAGTTTAGACATTAGGGTAACACCTAATCCTGTTATACTAAGTATTAGTGTAGAGAAGTAAGATATATGTAAGAAGCATATCTTGGTCTATATCATTGTGTTTCTTCTGTTTAACTTAAGCATACCTGCTACTCCTGTTGCTGTAATCTCTTATCCAGCTTCATTTACATGTCATGATACTACTATCTGTTTATATGCTGAAAGTTACTGGACTCGCCAGACTTTATGTCTAACCTCGTTTGTTTTCGCCTCCTTTTCTTTCCGTTCCCCCCCAGGTGCTCAGGGTGGAAACATAGGAGCTTGATTCATATTCTCTCTACTTGAAGTATTGCTTGGCTTTGACTCTACCTTCGTATGGCAGTTTATGTTGGGGATTATGGTTTTAAAATTATGCATTCTGAAGGATTTTGGTATAAGACTGATACTTGTGTATTTGGGTTTTGGTATTATGATTTTGAAGGATGTAACCAAACTTGTTTCTATTTCTGCTGTAATAAAGTTATAAAATTTTCAAGTACTACTTTACGTATCTGTCTTGTAATATTATGTTCTATTTACTTATAATGCTTCATGGAAGTTAATGCATTCCCTTTGTGAATGACATTAACGGACATGGGGTGTTTCATCGAGTTATTTTAGAAACGATACACATGGCAGTATGTAAGAGTGCCAAGTAACAACATGCATGCATCAGTAAACAAAGTAGAACCACAGGTGAAAAGGCAATATGTGTACACAACATCAATGTGCAACATGTCATACATATACACAAATAAATGTGTATATATGTATGTACTTGTGCATACGCAGTCGTGATAAAACAAGGCAGAAATCAAACAAGAATGCCAAGGCAAACACATGTATATAAGAGTACTTTGATGGAAATATACATGTAGAGTTTCAATGGAGCAGCAAAGAATTGTTTTCATATTCAAATGGATATAAAAGAATAGGCATTTATCTTTTAAAAATTCACTTGTTCGAAAACTGGAAATGTTTTAATTTATAATCTTGGAAAAAGTAGATTTCGATAAGAAACTATCTGGACAAATAATTTCAAGTCATGCATGGTTTCATAGTTGCCTCAAATCACTGAAATTTGAAATTCGCAATTTATTCTTAAATTCACAACGACCTGAACTCGGCTAAGTACATCAAAGAAAATCAGGCATGACTTTATCAAAATAATCAAAGGTGTTGTTTCGGGAAAGGATGCATTTTTTCAATTTCAAGACATTCCAGAAATTCACGGAAGCATTGTTTTTGGGTAAGAATTTGCATCAAGGGTATCCAGGAATCAAACAAATATACACGGCAAGTCTCAGACGAAATCATAGACAATCAAAGATTTTAAACCCTAAAAAAATACCAATTCCTCATCAGTAAAATCATCCAATCGAAGAAAATAACTCATGTGATCGAATAAGTAAAATCAGAGAGCTTACTATATGTTCAATCGAGAGAGAGTGATTGGAGATTTAGATCGTGGGAAGACTACTAGCATTCATCAAATCGTGGATCAATAGAAATCAATCGATGCAAATCGACAACTCGAAGGAGATTAAAAACCCTAATGTAGATAACCATTGAAAAAGGGGAAGGAGCTGTTGAGTATTAAAATTACAAAGAAATAAAGGGGCCATTCTTTTTCTTCTTGTTCTAATGTTATTTGGGTTTTGTTATTCTTATTGTTTTTCTACTAGTCAAAACTTGTTTTAGTTGAGTTGTAACTACAAGATTTTGTAGTAAAGAAAATCACAACTTAGGAGTTAAGTCATGTCAAGATTTTGAGCTTTGGATTAGAGCGGTAGCAGGGTTTGCAAGTTTACAAGGTTTCATAAGTGAAAATCTATTTTAATACATAGTAGAAATCTTAGGAATGCTGTAGTAGGCAGGGTTTTCCGAAGCTGGGTAATTCTTGTGTGTGATTTATCTTTTCTGCAGTTTCTTTATTATTACGTGATAGCTTTTATTTTTAATTTCCAATAAACCCTATTCACCCCCTTCTAGAGTTAATCAAGATCCAACAAGTGGTATCAAAGCCAGTGTCTAATTAACTCTAAAGTTATGACTTCAACAAATAACGCTTTTTCTGAGGGACAATCCATAGCCTTACCACGTATGTTCAATGGAAATGAATATGCTAATTGGAAAGCTAGGATGATTTTTTATTATATGTTGATTACGACATGATACAGTGTTAAGGATGCAAATTAAGGATCCTTAGGCAAGATTAATACTAGAGGGGGGCGAACAGTGCTTATAAGAAATTTATAGAAATCTTTAACTAACTTGAATTAATATATGAATCACACAATAATTATTACACCAGAAATGTTCATATAGAGTTAATGGGTTAAGGGTCTTATTAAAATTCAATTTTGATATATAACAAGCCGTTGCAACTGCCTCAGCCTAAAAATTTCTTGGTAAGTTACTATCAGATAACATGGTTCTAGCACACTCTTGAATTGATCTTTTTTTACGTTCAACTACCCCATTTTGTTAAGGAATACTAAGGAATTTTTTTTTTGGGTAATCCCTTTTTTATTACAAATTTTTTCAAAATTTTTCATTTTTGCTCTCCACCATGATCACTGCGTATTGTTTTGATTTTTAAAGATAATACATTTTGAATTCTTTTAGCAATGGTTTTGAATTGGTCAAAAGCATCACTTTTATTTTTGAGAAACAAAGTCCAAGTAAATCTAGAAAATCGTCGATTATTACGTAAACATATCTGTTGTGATTTATTGATTGAGTTTGAAATGGACTGAATAGATCCATGTGAATTAATTCTAATGGTTTCGAGGTTGTAATTTCCTTGTTTGATTTAAATGAACTTCTTTTCACTTTTCTAAACTGACAGGCGTCACATAGATTATTTACTTCAAATTTCATTTTAGGTAACCCTCGAATTGATTCTAATTTTGAAATCCTAAATATGTGTTTGAAATTTATATAACTGAATCTCTTATGCCAAATCCACGGGTCACTTATATTGGCCATGAGACATAAATTATCTTCATAAATTTTCATACTCAATATATTGATATTTTTCTTTCTATCCCCTTCGAATATTATTTTTGAATTCTTATATTCTATAAAGCATTTATCTTTTTCAAAATTGATTTGATAGCCGTAACGCAAAGTTGACTTATACTTAGTAGGTTATGTTTTAAGATCCTAACTAATAAAACATCAGAAATAGTATGAGTTTTAGAATTACCGACATAGCTGATGCCAACTATATATCCTTTACAGTTATCTCCGAAGTTGACCATTCCACCATCTTCATATACTAAACTATTCAGTAATCCTGAATTTCCCATCTAACGTCTTGAAGAACCACTATCCAATATCCATTTGTCCTTTTTTATTTCCACCATATGATTATTGAAATTTGAATTTTCAACAGTTGTGCAACATACCTTTTCCGTTTTGGACAATAATTGAGTAGATCACTTGAATTGTCAACATAATTGAATGTAGTCTCTTCTAACATTGATGCAATGCATGAATTAAGACTAGTGTTATTAATCATTTCCAAATTTTCCATTTAATATTTCCAAAATTCAGATGATGAAATTTTGAAAATCTATGCTCTGATACCAATAGTTAAGGACACGGATTAAGGATCTTAAGCTTGAATTAACATTAACGGGGAGTGGGGTTTGAATAGTGTTTATAAGAAACTTATAGAAATCTTTAACTAACTTAAATTTCTATATGAATCACACAATGATTATCACACCAGAAATGATCAGAAATACACAAACAATCACCTACACAGATATAAGTAAATATAAAATGTAGAAAAGGGAAGAACACACCGGATTTTAGACCGGTTCAGATTACTCCTAGGTTCAGTCCCACGCAACGCTGGAATGCGTAGAGTTTTATTAATACTAGTATGAATCTTACAATACTCTTGATTTCACGGCTATAAAGTTAGCACCGATTCCACCACCCTTGATTTCACGGCTACAAGGTTCACACTGCTCCCTTTCCTTTATTTCCAGGCCACAAGGAACACACCCTTTCCCAAACAATTGCCAAATGATTATAATAGCACTAGAACTCTTGAATAACAATTCCAATCAGAGAGCATTTGATAGGAATTGAGAAAAGAAGAAGTTTGATATAATTTGAGTAGAAATTGGCAGAGTATAAGTGTAGAAATAGAGAAATTAATGTATGATAATGGTAGTAAGAGAAGGGAAGAAGGAGATGAAAAAGTTATATATGTTTTTTTTTGAAATTTACCCTTATTAATAGTGTTTGAAAAGGTTGCAACGTTTCAGAAGCATTTCAAAATTTGAGAAGACACTTCCTTTGAAATTTGAAAAAGTGACAGTTATATATCAACATGTCCAAGTATGTATGTTATCATACATAGAGTATTCTGAATTTTAAAGCTAAATTGTTCGAATAAATATTTATATTCTTAAATTTTTTGAATTAAAACTAGTGTTTCAAATGCAATTTCTAAAGTATATAAACATAGTAAAAAATAATATAATTATATATATATATATATTTGAATTTATATAATATGAAACTATGAAACATATATATTATAAACTATAAACATATGTATATGTATATATTTGAAATCATAATAAAATCTTAGTAATTTTAAACCATTTTTAGAAAAGGGGTCTGAAATAATTTTGAAATCAGTTTGTAAAGGAATTTGAAAACATTATTTGATAGTGCTTACTAAAATTTTACATATAAACTAGACTCTATTACTTTGATAATCTTGAGCTCTTGAAATCTTGATATCTAGATACTCATGAGTCTTGAATTGCTTGGTATCTTGAATCTCAAATACTGTGCAGTCTTTAATATTTATACCCTGCACATATATATACTACATATATATATATATATATATATATATATATATATATATTATGGACAAAGATGGTGGTATATATTTTATAATTAACAGTGTTATTAATTTAAACAAGGTTTTTGTCATCAAAATTCCATTCTCCAACAATCTCCCTTTTTTTATGTTGACAACCTTGGTTTATAAAATATTCATACCTGATATTATCCGTTAATCTGATTCCTTGATTAATCTCCCATTCAACATGAATTCCTTCTAACTCCCTCTTAAACTATGCCTATCTTAACTATATTTATTTTATAATTTCTCTCCCTTTGTCATTATCAAAAACTATCCTATACTAAACTATACTACATTATACCTATAGTATCACATATTAAACTTAATTATATTATACTAAGATAAACTAAATTTTACTCCCCCTAAATCTATGTTATATCTGATCCTAATGACTTAAACTATTATAATAAATCTATACTAATAAATAGGAAAATAATGAACATAGACATTGAATAAACTATGTAATTCAAACAACGTTTACAAATGAGTTAAACATATAGAAAGCATTCTATTAAAGTATTTATGAGTACAAGTATTTACAACGAATATATGTTTTATAGCGCATGTACGAATAAAATAAAAAATCTATACATCTAATGCTTCATGACGATTGGGAATTTTTGAATTGGGCAATGAGGATAATGGAGACAAAATTCCCCACTTTGATCAACCACATTCCCATCTATGTCAAAACATACTTCGCCTACACATATTACTTGGTCGTCTTCTTCCATGCCTTCAGTTTATGCTTCTTCTTCTTCCCCTTCTTCTAAAATTTCTTCCTCTTCCTTAATTTGATTATCATCCTGGATAATAATTGGATTCGTGTGGTTATCCATAACATACCATTGCAAATTTCTCGTTATCCTCCCTTATTTCTCATGCTCCTTATTCATCTTGATTTGTAAAACTTGAATTTCAGTAAGCATTTGCTGAACATCGTTCATCGATTCCTCTTGTTTCATGACTCTAGCGAGCGTAGTTCGTTGAAATGGACCTTCGGATGGTCCGGGAAATGAAATGGGGCTGTTTTGGTTGTTATTATTAGTGGAGGACATTGTTTTATTTGATTTAGAATTTTTTGGAGAGAAAATGAAGAGATGAAGAAGGAATTTCGAAATAAGAAGTTAAATAGAGGTTGTAACTAACTTTTTGTGGGAATTAATTTTGAAATTCTAACAGTTATATGTTGACACACATTTTAAACATGTCGACATATGTATAATAATTTTTTATTTTTGTTATATATAATATTATATATATTGATATATTTAATTACTCTATTTCACTCAAAGAACAAATGCTTAATTCTCTTCTTAATTTAGTAAATGTTGCATCATTTAAAGATTTTATTAATATATCTGCCATTTGTTTTTCCATTTCTTTGAATTGAAGTGAAATTTTCTCTTACGTTATCTCTTAAGAAATGATGTCTTATATCTATATGTTTTGTTCTCGAATGATGTGTTGGATTTTTAGATATATTTATGGCACTCGTATTATCGCAATAGATTGGTGATTTTTTTTATATTTAAACCAAAATCATTTAAAGTTTGTTGCATGTATATTACATGTGAAAAAGCCAAAGCAGCAAATATATATTCTGCTTCAGTTGTTAACAAAGATAATGTATCTTGCTTTTTACTAAACCAGGAAACTAGTGAATATCCTAAGAAGTGACATGTTCCACTATTGCTTTTACGATCGGATTTACATCCCGCATAATCAGCGTCACAATAAGAGATTAAATAATATGAATCATTTTTAGATAAAATAATCCAAAATCTAATTTATGTTTTACATATCTTAGAATACGTTTTACGGCTTTTGAATGAGTTTTCTTAGGTTGCGATTGATTTTTTGCATAGAGACATACACTATTGATTATATCTGGTCTACTAGCGGTTATATATAATAACATCCTATCATTCCTCTATATAATTTTTGATCAACGTCTTTTGACGTATCGTCTTTACTAAGGGCTATATTAGTTGCCATAGGTGTGGGTTTACCAATAGTTGTAGTTAAATTATATTTATTAATTAAATCTCTAGCGTATTTTTCTTTATTAATAAATGTTCCATTCTTTAGTTATCGGATTTGTAAGCCTAAGAAAAATGTGAGTTCACCCATGTGACTCATCTCGAATTCTTGGGTCATAATATCTGAGAATTCTTTATTCATTTAATTATTAGTTGATCCAAATATTATATCGTCAACGTATATTCGTACTAGTTGAATATCGTTTTTTATTTCTTTTAATAAATAATGTATTATCTACTTTGCCAATTTCTATGTTTGATTGTAATAAATATGTTCTTAATCGATCATACCATGCTCTAGGAGCTTGTTTTAATCAATATACCATTTTCTTTAATTTATATACATGATTTGGAAGTTCTTCATCTTCAAAGAGAGTTGGTTGCTCTACATATACATCTTCTTTAACATATCCGTTTAGAAAGGCACTTTTAACATCCATTTGATATAATTTGAAATTATTATGATTAGCGAAGGCTAGTAAAATCCTAATTGCTTCATCTTGCTATAGGACCGAAGGTTTCATCATAATCTATACCTTCCTCTTGGCTATATCATTGTGCAACTAATTGAGCTTTATTTCTTATGACCTCAATTAATTAATTCATTTTATTTTTATAAACCCATTTAGTTCCAGTTTTTACTCTGGTCTAGGAACAAGTTCCCGTACATCATTCCTAGTAAGCTGATTCAATTCCTCTTGCATAACAAGGACCCATGAATCATCGGATGATGCTCCCTTTGGATTCTTAAGTTTAATAGCCGAAGTAAATGCTGAATTACTCATATTATTTAATTAGTTTCAAGTTGTAATGACAGATTCAATACCCCCTAAGATATTTTCTACACGGTAGGCTCTTAGAAGTCTAATTCTTTTATTTGTTTGGTTAATTTCATCATTTACTTCATTGACCTCATCTTCGCATATATCTTCATTATTTCATGTTAAATTATTTTAATTTTCGTCAAAGGATACATTTAAGGTTTCTTCTATAGTCCTATTCTTAGATTGAAAACTTTATACGCCTTACTTATTTCTGAATATCCAATAAATATTCCTTTATCAGATTTAGAGTCGAATTTGTCTAAATTTTCTTTGGTGTTAAGAATAAAAAATCTACTTCCAAATATTTAAAAATATGACACTTTTGGATTCTTATTCTACAAAAGTGAGTATGGTGTTTTATGGGTTAAGGGTCTTATTAAAATTTTATCTAATATATAACAAGCTGTTGCAACTGCCTCAGCGCAAAAATTTCTTGGTAAGTTACTATCAGATAACATGGTTCTTGCACACTCTTGAATTGATCTATTTTTACGTTTAACTACTCCATTTTGTTGAGGAATTCTGTGGAAAGAAATTTTTTATGTTATCCTCTGTTTATTACAATTTTTTCCAAAATTTACTGAAACACCCCACCTCCGTTAGGGTCACTCTCAAAGGGAATGCCCTAATTTTGGTGGAGGTTTATAAGTACAAGTCACAGATATACAAGACAGATATAAGAACACATATTTGTAAACAGCGGAAGAACAACAAACTTTTATTTCATAAAGTCAAATACGTGTTACAACAACATCCTTTCCAAAATCATAGCATAACACTTTCATAATCTGTCTTGAGTACATGATTTAAAGAAGCAATAAATAAAACATAGATAGACTGCAAAAGTCCCCATAGTGGATTGTCCAAAGCCATAGTTCAAAACAGGAAAGTCCAAGCAATACATTTCTCTTCTTCAAGCTGGATGTCAAGGCTGATCAAGCTGCTGTGTTCCCTCCCTGAGGACCTGGGGGGGGGGGGGAAACGGAAGAAAGAAGACGAAAGAAAAATAGAGTCAGACATAAAGCCTGAGAAGTCTAGTACTACTTTGTCTATGAATAAAGAACTGGGTATGATAAGTATAAACAAGAAGTGGGCAAACACTATAAACTTGGTTAAGTTGTCTAGGGTCGAATATACCATCGTACCCCATGTTAATCTCTGAACCCATATAAACTAGTTTCCAATCTGCACCCCATAATCAGGGTGGCCTTACGGCCCCCGATGTCTGTAGTTACCAATGCTGTCCCACCATGGGGTGTATCAAGTCCCATAGTGGCAACCCGACACAACCTTAGAGTGCACAGGTATGCTACTGGTGTCCAGAGCCTTATTTTTCTGCGCCGGAGTGTGTGCACGCCCGCACTCCGTTAGAACCTACACTGCTACACCACCGCCGTCGCGTTGACCTCTTACAATCAGCCCAGTAATCGTGCCCCACCCTGCCTAGTTTCAGGGTATCCTGATACACCTTTTAGGGTTACTGCTGAAAAGGGTCCCCCGTTACTAGGTTTTCTACCTCTAGCCAACATGCTAAGTTGGTTAAGTGTTTCCTAACCTAACCCCCACCAGTCCGTTTAGTTTAGCATGTTCCATTTTGATTAAGTCTTTAGTCCACTTAATCCTAACAATCCTGACTCAGCCTTAATTGTCTTATTAAGGCCCTGACCTCTCACATTAGACAGGTATTGTTGTGGCTGCCTGTTGCCGGTTGGTTCCGGGCAGTCTTACGCCACAACTCAGTCTAACCTCGGGTCCTTATTGGGCTCCATGTTTAACCTCTCACATTGGATAGGTATTGTTGTGACTACTGGACAGCCGGGCGGTTCCGGGCAGGTTTACATCACAACTCAATCCAACCTCGGGTTAAACACATCGTATTTTCTACATTTACATATCTTGTCATTCTTCTTTATTTCTTATATGTAAATATTTGCGGCCCATTATTAAGTTAATGGTGTAAAGGTTACACCAATCACGGGCCCAACCCATACTTGAACTTGGGCCCTTCTATTTTATATTTTCATTCATTAATTAATTTTAACCCAACGTTATTTTCCCCCGTTTTACACGTCCGTTTATATATATTGGGCTTAGCCTTTTAAAGCCCAATTTAGCCATGCGAAAAGGGGAGGCTTATGGCGTATACACAAAGAGGGGAAGGTGAGCGCATGAACTTGCAATACGACGTTGGAAATACAAAATAGAAATTGGTGTACTTGCATAGTGGCAACATAGGTGACATGAATAAAAGCATGTGAACTTGCATAGGTTTAACTACAATATGAACCTATATTCTTATTTAGGCATAATGTCAAACATAAGCATGTCATAAATATTCCTAGCATAAGCATAGCATAATGTCAAACATAAGCATGGCATAAATACTTCTAGCCTTAACATGGCATAATGTCAAACATAAGCATGGCATAAGTAAAGTTAACTTTGTTCATGGCATAAACATAAACAAGTCATGTTCATAAGGTTTCTACATGTTTACAAAGAGGATACTTTGTTACTAACACAAAAGCATAGTTCAACTTAATCATGGTTTAAGTCTAATCATATAACGATGGTATAAATATACTTATGCATAAATATTCCTAATCATGGTGTTTGCTTTAAACTTGCAAAAAGGGATTTTTGAGTCTAACCTAGCCATGTCTCACATATGTCATCATATAATTCTTTTAAACAAGATAGACTTAATCATAGATTTCAATTATGCCAAATATAATTCATAGCCTAGCCATATTCATAAGTTTTGCAAAAGCATGACTTAATACATGGATTATAGTGTCAAAACTCCAACATAGTTTCATATGAACTATAACAACCAAACTTGTCTCAATTACTTGCAAAATGATTTATGCACAAAAATATACATCATGATGGCATAATACCAAAGCCCAAACTTGCATAAATTTCACTCAACTATATACATGTAGCTTCAACATAGACTACATAATTTGCGCAATATTCCAAACGTATATTTGCATAGAACTACCGCATGTAGTTCTTTATAATGAATAACATAATTTTGCACAAATATGAATTACTTCCATTGCCACAATTCAAGCATACACATCAACACAGTTGTTTATTTATACCAAAGTAATACTCTACTTACAATGGTTGCGGCGAATTCTCTAATTAAGAGATACGATTCCTTTGTTGAATTGATTGGCTTTAGGCTGCTTGAATGGCTTTAGGCTTTAGAACTTTCTTCCTAATTCTCTCTCTAGTTGGCGTCTACTCTTAGTCGTTCCTCAGCAACATGGCGGCTATGTTCTTAATTTTGAATGAATAGATTAGGGTTTAGTCTAGGGTTGTTTATATAGAGGTTAGGAATTGATTAGGACCCTTGATGTTGCTTGGATAGATCGTAGCCATTCATTAGGAAGAGAGACCAATAAAAACCCGCCACCTAGCCCTAATGACAAAGCAGACCACAGAAATTCGACCACACACCGACCTGGCCAGCCAGGTTGACTGGGCTCGACCAGGTCGATACCCCTGTCGACAGGGCTGTCGACAGCCCTGTCGACATGGGTAGCCCAGGTCGACAGCCCAGTCGACCTGGGTGGCCCAGGCGGGTGTTCTTCCACCCTGGCCCATTGGGCCCCACTTCGGAATATTTAATTATTTAATTCTGTTTGAATTTTAAACTTAATTTTAAAAACTTCCGAAGGCCATATCTTCTTTATACGGACTCCGTTTTTCGAAAACTCGGACTCTATTTCGCGTATTTTTCCGAGACGAACGCAATGGCGTATCCCATTTCCCTTAGTTCTTTGATTTGAATTTGATTATACTTTAATTTGTTAATTTCACAGTTATAGAATTTTCGGGGTGTTACATTCTCCCCCACTTAAAAGGATTTCGTCCCCGAAATCTTCAAGCTAGGAGGAATGTTTATCCTAACATCCAATCATCCATCTACTCATCCATCAAACACGAGCATCCATTGTCCTTAAAAGACTTCTAATGCTTCATGATCATGTGCGAAGTGTGTGTGTACATGAACTTATCTAATGCAAAATCAGGCGGTCTACTGATTCAGTTGACCTCCTTAATGCGGATTATGTAAGTGCCATGAATCCATTATGTATGCAAATTTTCCTATCCATGATTCTACATGAGTGCACAATCATTCAATACAAATGCAGCATCCACATGACAATACATTAAAGTTCAACCATATACAAATACAAACATATATGCATATGCAATATGAAGTGACTGAGCCGATCTAAAACCTAGATTGTGTGTGTATATGCAACCACGAGCAATCACTAGCAATCACTTGCAACCACTTGCAACCATCATACATAACATGTTTCAACTACATGTTTCCATCCAAAAAAGATTCTACCTAAAAGATAAGGTCGAGGAAATATACCTAAAAAGATAGATAAAAGCGCAACTTAAGGAAAAGGAAAGATCAAGGATGTACCCTCGAACAGAAAAGGGTAGGCTGTACGGATTCTAGCTTCAGTTTCCCAAGTCGCGTCTCCCTCGGCGTCGCTCCACTGAACTTTGACGAGCTTGACTTCGCGGTTGCGTAGCTTCTTCACTTCCGTTCCTAAGATGCGGGTTGGAACTTTTCTTATGGTTGCTTCGCGCTCCACTTCGGCCTCTTCGAGGATGTTTGGCTCTACTACTTCAGCAGACTCGTGTAGACATTTTCGGAGATGTGAAACGTGAAAAACGTTGTGGACTCCAGCCAACTTCTCGGGTAGCTCTAATCTATAGGCCATTTTCCCAATTTTCTCGATAATAGGGAATGGCCCTACGAACCTTGGCGCTAGCTTTCCTGTGGTTCCAAAACGAACAACGTTTCTTAGCGGTGATACCTTGAGAAAAACTCTGTCTCCAACTTCGAATTCAAGGTCGGTCCTCCTCTTGTCGGCATAGGACTTTTGTCTGTCTTGGGCCGTCTTCATCCTTCTTCGTATTAAGTCTACTTTCTCTGAAGTCTCTCGGATCATGTCTGGTCCAAGTATGAGCTTATCCGTGGACTCCCACCAACAAGTGGGCGATCGGCACGGTCTTCCATATAAAGCTTCGAAGGGCGCCATTCCTATGGTTGCTTGATAGCTGTTGTTGTAGGCAAATTCCACCAAAGGAAGGTGGTCTTCTCATGTCCCTCCGAAGTCGAGGACGCATAGCCTTAGAAGGTCTTCCAAAACTCTGTTCACTCTTTCTGTTTGGCCGTCGGTTTGGGGATGATAGGCTGTGCTCAAGCATAACTGCGTTCCTACTGCTTCTTGCAGACTCCGCCAAAATTCGCTGGTGAAGATGGGGTCTCGGTCACTAACAATGCTAGATGGTATTCCATGGAGTCGTACGATTTCCTTGAGGTAAAGTGATGCTAGGGATGAGGCAGTCCTTTTACTTTTGACTGGTAAAAAGTGGGCGCTTTTAGTAAGCCTATCCACTATTACCCAAATGCTAGTGTTGCCTCTCCTAGACCTAGGCAGCCCATCGATGAAGTCCATTGAGATGCTATACCACTTGCATTGCGGGACCTCAAGTGGATGTAGTAGTCCGCCAGGCTTTTTCTGTTCCGCTTTAACCTGTTGGCACACCATACACTTAGAAACGAACTCTGCCACGTCCTTTTTCATGCCATTCCAAAAGAAAGTCCTTTTTATGTCTTTGTACATTTTATCCCCGCCTGGGTGTATCGTCATCTTGGAGTGATGTGCTTCCTCGAGAACCTTCTTTATTAAATCTTTTGTCTGTGGGACGCATAGTCTTCCGTCTCGCCTTAGTAAACCCTTATCGTCGATGGAGTATCTGTTGAGGTGACTTGAAGTCTCACCCCTAATTAGCCTATCAATTATTTCCACAAGCTGAGGGTCTTCGCGTTGTGCTGTCCCTACTGAATCCACCAAAGTTGGGCGCACTTCGAGAGATGCTAGCAAGCCTGGTACGAAATTGGAGGAGGGCCTAAAGTCGAAGCTGGCTATAAACTCTAGGCTTTGTCTTTCAACAAACAATGGGCTTAGGGTCAATTTCTTTCGGCTCAACGCGTCTGCCACTACGTTGCCTTTGCCCGGAGTATAGGAGATTTCGAAATCGTACGAGGCAAGAAACTCCATCCATCTTTGTTGCCTCAAATTAAGATCTTTCTGCGAGAAAAGATATTTCAACGATTTATGGTCAGTGTAAAGTTCGAACTTCTCACCTAGGAGATAGTGTCGCCAAGACTTGAGTGCAAAGACGATGGCGGCTAACTCGAGATCGTGGGTTGGGTAGTTCTTTTCGTGCACCTTCAACTGCCTCCCGCCATAAGCTACTACCCTTCCTTCTTGCATTAAGACGGCGCCTAGCCCTGTCCCACATGCATCCGTATAAACAGTGAACATCTTGCTCCCATCTGGCAGCGTCAAAACTGGGGCTGTTGTAAGAGCCCTTTTCAGTCGTTGGAAAGCAAATTCGCAATCCAAATCCCAATTGAACACTTGATTCTTCTTGGTCAATTTCGTGAGCGGGGCTGAGATTTTCGCAAAATCCCTTATAAATTTTCGATAGAAACCTGCTAGTCCTAGAAAGCTTCGGACCTCAGTCGCATTCCTTGGTGTCTTCCAATCCTGTACCGCCACTACCTTCGCAGGGTCCACTGCTAACCCTTGTTTGGATACTATGTGCCCAAGGAACCTCACCTCTTCCCTCCAAAAGTGGCATTTGGAGAACTTGGCTTTTAGTTGATGGACTCGCAAAGTTTCCATGATTGCCCTTAGGTGCTGAGCATGTTCCTCTTCACTCTTTGAGAAGATAAGGATATCATCTACGAAGACCACTACGAATTTGTTGAGGAAATCTCTAAATACCCTACTCATCAGGTCCACGAAGTAAGCAGGTGCATTTGTCAAGCCGAAAGGCATGACAAGCCATTCAAAGAAGCCGTCTGGGGTTCTGAAAGCCGTTTTATCGATGCTATCTTCAGCCACCCTAAGCTGATGAAAACCGGTTGCTAAATCGAGTTGGGAGAAAACAGACGCTCCTACAAGCTGGTCAAATAAATCGTCAATTCTAGGGAGAGGGTGCCTATTCTTTTTCGTTAGCTTGTTGAGCTCCCTATAGTCAACACATAGACGGAGTGAACCATCCGCCTTTGTAGCGAACACCACTGGAGCGCCCCATTCTGAAATGCTCCTCCTAATGAACCCCTTTTCTAGAAGCTCTTTAATCTGTTTACTGAGCTCTTTCCTTTCTCGTGGAGCCATATGTCTAACGGGAAACGCAACGGGCTTTGCATTATCTACAAGATATATGCGGAAGTCTATTTCCCGCTTCGGAGGCAAGCCCTTCACCTCTTCGAAGACATCCGGATATTCCCGGACCACTCTAACTGATTGCAAGTTTTCAACAGAGGCATCTAGCGATTCAAGATAACTAAGCATAACCGCATACGAGGGATTACAAGAAATTTCCAAAGTATTACCGAGCTGGGTTAGGAGCCTAACAACCCTTTTCTCACAATCAAGGATGGCCCCATTACTGGATAGCCAATCCATACCCAAAATCAAACCATACCCCGAAAAGCCCAAAACAAAGGCACTACATTGAAATTCTACACTTAGAATAGAAATTTTCAATCCCACACAGATCATAGACAGATGAGCTGGGCCCCCAATTGGGTTTGAAACAATTAAGGGGTCCTCTACCATACTAGTTTTTAGGTGCAGAGATTCTACTAAAGCAGACGAGATAAAGGAGTGTGATGCGCCAGAATCAAATAAAGTGCGAACGGGGTGATCGTAAAGATAAACTACACTTTCTACAGAAGTATTTATACCTCGCTGCTGCAATGGTGGCGCTTCTAGCACATGAACCTGTGCCCCTGGGGTGGATCCAGCGCCCTGCCCCTGTCCTCGTTTCTTTGGGCAGTCCTTAGCCCTGTGGCCTGTCTGGCCGCATGAAAAGCACCCACCATTCTCCTTGGCCTTCTTTTTCCGGCAGTCCTTTACTAAGTGCCCCACTTTGCCACAGAAATTGCACTTCCTCTTCTCTTTGTTGACTTTTCCGCCTTTCTTAAAGTCCGCCTTCTTAGGCTGCAAACCCTCTTTCTTCCCTTGAGAGCTTTCTGCCTTTGTCTCCTTCTTGCCCTTATCCTCTTCATTCAGCAATGCCATTTGCACCAATCTTTCATACGTGGCTCCCATGGGTATATGGGTCATGGCCAAACTGTGTAATGGCTCATTTAACCCTTTGACGAAACGGAGAGCCTTCTTGTGCGGGGTGTTGACTAGGTCAAGTCCAAACCTAGCCAGCTCATCAAACTGATTCACATACTCTCTGACAGTCTTGTCTCCTTGCTTAAGAAATAAGAATTTTTCCAACTGCAAACTTCTTTCCGCATCTGAGAGAAATTTGGTCTCAAACCTTGCCCTAAAGTCCTCCCATGTCTCCACCGGTCTTTCAGCATTAGTGACTTCCCACCAGTAGGAAGCCTCGCCCTTCAAAAGCCACACTGCCAACTGTACTTTTTGTCTATCTTCTACCTCAAAGATGATGAATAGGTCCTCCGTTTCTTTCAGCCAATTCCTAGCTGCTACGAAGGACTCAGTTCCATGGAAATCCCTTCCTCCCATAGCTTTAAAATCTTTACATATCTTAGCGAACGCGTTTCCCCGAGGAGGAGGTGGAGGAAAAGGTGCTGCTGCAGCTGGATGGTTTCCTTCAGCTGGAGGAGGAGGAATGGTAGGACCTGGCTGAGTGGCCCTTGCTTCTAAGAACCGTCTAAACCAACCAGGTATTGGCACCCCTTCCGGCATGTTAAGATCTTGGGACATGCTGAAACAAAAAAAGGATAGATTCAAAACGAAGGATAAGAGATAGTTCCTATGGCTTTGGGGAGTGGACTTTGCCTTTTAAAAATAAAATAATATTTTTCTTTTAAAAATGCTTCTTTAAATTTCCTTTTTGAAAATAATTTTTTTCAAAACTTTTTATCTTATCTGGTAAACCTATGCTCTGATACCAAGTGAAACACCCCACCTCCGTTAGGGTCACTCTCAAAGGGAATGCCCTAATTTTGGTGGAGGTTTATAAGTACAAGTCACAGATATACAAGACAGATATAAGAACACATATTTGTAAACAGCGAAAGAACAACAAACTTTTATTTCATAAAGTCAAATACGTGTTACAACAACATCCTTTCCAAAATCATAGCATAACACTTTCATAATCTGTCTTGAGTACATGATTTAAAGAAGCAATAAATAAAACATAGATAGACTGCAAAAGTCCCCATAGTGGATTGTCCAAAGCCATAGTTCAAAACAGGAAAGTCCAAGCAATACATTTCTTTTCTTCAAGCAGGATGTCAAGGCTGATCAAGCTGCTGTGTTCCCTCCCTGAGGACCTGGGGGGGGGGGGGGGAAACGGAAGAAAGAAGACGAAAGAAAAATAGAGTCAGACATAAAGCCTGAGAAGTCTAGTACTACTTTGTCTATGAATAAAGAACTGGGTTTGATAAGTATAAACAAGAAGTGGGCAAACACTATAAACTTGGTTAAGTTGTCTAGGGTCGAATATACCATCGTACCCCATGTTAATCTCTGAACCCATATAAACTAGTTTCCAATCTGCACCCCATAATCAGGGTGATGTGATCCATTCTACGATGATCGGCTCCTACTCGCATAGTTACATGTGCCTTACGGCCCCCGATGTCTGTAGTTACCTATGCTGGTCCCACCATGGGGTGTATCAAGTCCCATAGTGGCAACCCGACACAACCTTAGAGTGCACAGGTATGCTACTGGTGTCCAGTGCCTTATTTTTCTGCGCCGGAGTGTGTGCACGCCCGCACTCCGTTAGAACCTACACTGCTACACCACCGCCGTCGCGTTGACCTCTTACAATCAGCCCAGTAATCGTGCCCCACCCTGCCTAGTTTCAGGGTATCTTGATACACCTTTTAGGGTTACTGCTGAAAAGGGTCCCCGGTTACTAGGTTTTCTACCTCTAGCCAACATGCTAAGTTGGTTAAGTGTTTCCTAACCTAACCCCCACCAGTCCGTTTAGTTTAGCATGTTCCATTTTGATTAAGTCTTTAGTCCACTTAATCCTAACAATCCTGACTCAGCCTTAATTGTCTTATTAAGGCCCTGACCTCTCACATTAGACAGGTATTGTTGTGGCTGCCTGTTGCCGGTTGGTTCCGGGCAGTCTTACGCCACAACTCAGTCTAACCTCGGGTCCTTATTGGGCTCCATGTTCAACCTCTCACATTGGATAGGTATTGTTGTGACTACTGGACAGCCGGGCGGTTCCGGGCAGGTTTACATCACAACTCAATCCAACCTCGGGTTAAACACATCGTATTTTCTACATTTACATATCTTGTCATTCTTCTTTATTTCTTATATGTAAATATTTGCGGCCCATTATTAAGTTAATGGTGTAAAGGTTACACCAATCACGGGCCCAACCCATACTTGAACTTGGGCCCTTCTATTTTATATTTTCATTCATTAATTAATTTTAACCCAACGTTATTTTCCCCCGTTTTACACGTCCGTTTATATATATTGGGCTTAGCCTTTTAAAGCCCAATTTAGCCATGCGAAAAGGGGAGGCTTATGGCGTATACACAAAGAGGGGAAGGTGAGCGCATGAACTTGCAATACGACGTTGGAAATACAAAATAGAAATTGGTGTACTTGCATAGTGGCAACATAGGTGACATGAATAAAAGCATGTGAACTTGCATAGGTTTAACTACAATATGAACCTATATTCTTATTTAGGCATAATGTCAAACATAAGCATGTCATAAATATTCCTAGCATAAGCATAGCATAATGTCAAACATAAGCATGGCATAAATACTTCTAGCCTTAACATGGCATAATGTCAAACATAAGCATGGCATAAGTAAAGTTAACTTTGTTCATGGCATAAACATAAACAAGTCATGTTCATAAGGTTTCTACATGTTTACAAAGAGGATACTTTGTTACTAACACAAAAGCATAGTTCAACTTAATCATGGTTTAAGTCTAATCATATAACGATGGTATAAATATACTTATGCATAAATATTCCTAATCATGGTGTTTGCTTTAAACTTGAAAAAAGGGATTTTTGAGTCTAACCTAGCCATGTCTCACATATGTCATCATATAATTCTTTTAAACAAGATAGACTTAATCATAGATTTCAATTATGCCAAATATAATTCATAGCCTAGCCATATTCATAAGTTTTGCAAAAGCATGACTTAATACATGGATTATAGTGTCAAAACTCCAACATAGTTTCATATGAACTATAACAACCAAACTTGTCTCAATTACTTGCAAAATGATTTATGCACAAAAATATACATCATGATGGCATAATACCAAAGCCCAAACTTGCATAAATTTCACTCAACTATATACATGTAGCTTCAACATAGACTACATAATTTGCGCAATATTCCAAATGTATATTTGCATAGAACTACCGCATGTAGTTCTTTATAATGAATAACATAATTTTGCACAAATATGA
The DNA here is from genome assembly GCA_030737875.1 of Allium sativum. Taxonomy (NCBI): domain Eukaryota; kingdom Viridiplantae; phylum Streptophyta; class Magnoliopsida; order Asparagales; family Amaryllidaceae; genus Allium; species Allium sativum. The sequence goes on along the minus strand of CM060910.1, from coordinate 191,499,876 downwards.
ATTACTTCCATTGCCACAATTCAAGCATACACATCAACACAGTTGTTTATTTATACCAAAGTAATACTCTACTTACAATGGTTGCGGCGAATTCTCTAATTAAGAGATACGATTCCTTTGTTGAATTGATTGGCTTTAGGTTGCTTGAATTGCTTTAGGCTTTAGAACTTTCTTCCTAATTCTCTCTCTAGTTGGCGGCTACTCTTAGTCGTTCCTCAGCAACATGGCGGCTATGTTCTTAATTTTGAATGAATAGATTAGGGTTTAGTCTAGGGTTGTTTATATAGAGGTTAGGAATTGATTAGGACCCTTGATGTTGCTTGGATAGATCGTAGCCATTCATTAGGAAGAGAGACCAATAAAAACCCGCCACCTAGCCCTAATGACAAAGCAGACCACAGAAATTCGACCACACACCGACCTGGCCAGCCAGGTTGACTGGGCTCGACCAGGTCGATACCCCTGTCGACAGGGCTGTCGACAGCCCTGTCGACATGGGTAGCCCAGGTCGACAGCCCAGTCGACCTGGGTGGCCCAGGCGGGTGTTCTTCCATCCTGGCCCATTGGGCCCCACTTCGGAATATTTAATTATTTAATTCTGTTTGAATTTTAAACTTAATTTAAAAAACTTCCGAAGGCCATATCTTCTTTATACGGACTCCGTTTTTCGAAAACTCGGACTCTATTTCGCGTATTTTTCCGAGACGAACGCAATGGTGTATCCCATTTCCCTTAGCTCTTTGATTTGAATTTGATTATACTTTAATTTGTTAATTTCACAGTTATAGAATTTTCGGGGTGTTACATTTACATTTTCAAACTCTCCACTAAGATCACTACATATTGTTTTGATTTTTAAAGATAATAAATTTTGATTTCTTTTAGCAAAAGTTTTAAACTGATCAAAAGCATCACTTTTATTTTTAAGGAACAAAGGCCAAGTAAATCTAGAAATATCGTCATTCATTACATAAACATATCTGTTGTGATTTATTGATGGAGTTTGGAATGACTAAATAGATCCATGTCAATTAATTCTAATGGTTTCGAGGTTGGAATTTCCTCTTTTGATTTAAATGAACTTCTTTTCAATTTTACGAACTGACAGGCGTCACATATATTATTTAATTTAAATTTCATTTTAGGTAACCCTTTAATTAATTTTTATTTTGAAATCACAGAAATGTGTTAGAAATTTATATAACCGAATCTCTTATGCCAAATCCAAGGGTAGCTTGTTTTGGCCATGAGACATAAATTATCGTCATAAATTTTCAAACTTAATATACATAGATATTTTTCTTTCTAGCACCTTTGAATATTATTTTTGAATTCTTATATTCTGTAAAGCATTTTTCTTTTTCAAAATTGATTTTATAGCCTTTATCGCAAAGTTGACTTGTACTTAGCAGGTTATGTTTTAAATTCCTAACTAATAAAACATCAGAAATAGTAGGAGTTTCAAAATTACCGACATTGTCGATGCCAAATATATATCCTTTACAGTTATCTCCGAAGTCGACCATTCCACCATCTTCATATACTAAATTATTCAGTAATCCTGAATTTCCCATCATATGTCTTGAAGATCCACTATCCAATATCCATTTATCCTTTTTGATATCCAACATATTACCATCAAAATATGAATTTTCAACGGACATGTAACATACATTTTCTTGTTTTGGACAACAATTCAGTAGATCACTTGATTGTTCAATATAACTGAATGTAGACTCTTCTAACATTGACACAATGCATGAATTAAGACTAGTGTTATAAATCATTTCAAATTTTCCATTTAGTATTTCCAAAATTCAGATGATGAACTTTTGAAAATCTATGCTCTGATACCAATTGTTAATGATGTGGATTAAGGATCTTAAGGGAGAATTAAAACTTGTGGAGAGGGGTGAGTGAACAATGTTTATAAGAAATTTATAGAAATCTTTAACTAACTTGAATTACTACATGAATCATACAATGATTATCAAACCAGAAATGATCACAAATAGAAAAAATCACAAACATAAATAAGTAAATATAAAATGCAGAAAAAGGAAAAAACACATCGGATTTTATACCGGTTCGTATTACACACTGCTCCTGTCCCACACAACGCTGGATTGTGCAGAGTTTTATAAATACTAGTATCAATCTTACAACATCCTTGATTTCACGATTACAAGGTTAAGACTGATTCCACTACCCTTGATTTCACGGCTAGAATGTTCACACCGCTCCCTTTCCTTTATTTCCAGGCCACAAGGAACACACCCTTTCCCAAACAATTCCCAAATGATTACAATAGCCATAGAACACTTGAATAGAACTTCCAATTAGAGAGTATTTGATAGAGATTGATAAAAGAATATGTTTGATATAATTTGAGTAGAAATCAGTAGAGTATAAGTGTAGAAATCAAGAAATCAATGTATGATAATGGTGGTAAGAGAAGGGATGAAGAAGGAGATGAAAAAGTTATAAAAAATTCGAAATTAACACCTATTTATAGTGTTTGAAAGGTTGCTATGTTTCTGAAGCGTTTCAAAATATGAAAAGACACTTACTTTGAAATTCGAAGAAGTGACAGTTATATGTCTAAATGTCCATGTATGTATGTCGACATATATAGAGTATTTTTATTTTTAAAGCATTTTAAAGTATTTAAATTAATATATATGTATATATATATTTGTAGATTTTTTGAATAAAAACTAGTGTTTCAAATAAATTTTCTAAAGTATAAAAACATAGTAAAATATATTTATATATATTATTATATGATATAAAGCTATAAAACATATATTTAAAAAACATATTTATTATATACTATAAACATATGTATTATATATATATTTGAAATCATAAGTAAAATCTTAGTAATTTGAAATCATTTTTAGAAAAGGAATTTGAAATAATTTTGAAATCCATTTGAAAAGGAATTTGAAAATAGAATTTGAAAGTGCTAACAAAGTTTTACATATAAATTAAACTCTATTACTTTGATAATCATGAGCTCTTGATTATATCTTGATACTCTTGAGTCTTGAATTCCTTGGTATCTTGAATCTCTGATACCATACAGTCTTAAATATTCATACTCTACACACACACACACACGCATATATATATATATATATATATATATATATATATATATATATGTGTGTGTGTGTGTGTGTGTGTGTGTGTATCCTGCATATACATATATATTCTAGATAAAGATGTTAGTATATATTTTATAATTAATAATGTTCTTGATTGAAACAAGGTTGTTATCATCAAAATTCCATTCTCCAACTTACAAAACTCCCACTATAATCACTAACGATGTTGAATTTCCTAAACCAAAGGATAGGTGGGATGCTGATGATAAGAAATTGTTTTCGACTAATGCTAAAACACTGAACGCTTTAATTTGTGCTCTTGAAAAAACTTAATTTAGCAGAAGTTATCATTGTAAAACTGCACAGGAAATTTGACATACTATGGAGGTCACCCATGAAAGAACATCTCAAATGAAAGAATATCGACTTGTTATATTCAACAATGAATACGAAAACTAAACAATGCAAAAAGACGAGTGTAAAAAAGAAATGTATAATAGATTTTTAGTGTTGGCTTACATTGCTAGAGCTATTGGAAAAGTGTACACTGAAGTAGAACTTGTAATGAAATCTTATGAATTCTGCCTATGAATTTTGAGGCTAAAGTCACAGCAATTCAAGAATTAAAAGATTTAAACTAATTGAGCACGGAAGAGCTGATTGGAAATCTGATAACTTATGAAATGGAGTTGAAGGCAAGCGAAGAACACAACAACTGAGAATTAAAGAAGAATTTAATAGCCTTGACTAACACTGTTGACAATGATGATGATACGGAAGATCCTTTTGAGAAGCTTGTTATGGGTGTTAGACATTTCAAGAAATTAAGCAAATTAAAACATGAAAGAACAAGCCAAAAGCCAAAAAAAATCAAGGAACTCTGGAAATTCAAACGAGGAATTAATCTTCTTCAAATGCAAGAAATCTGGGAATATCAAACCAAACTTCCCACTGCTTCAAAATGGCAAAGGAAACAAAAGGAAGAAGAAAGATTTTGCAACAAAATGGGACGATGAGGAAGGAAAAGAAGCTTCTAACAGCAACAACGAAGTGGATAATCTACATTTTGTGGCACAGTCAGATTCAGAGGACAACGAAGAAGACTATAATGAGGTATACATTTACAAAGATTTACTTTTGATATGTCATGATTTTACCGATACTATTGATCCTCTAGAATTAAAGTGAAGAAATTAAATTTTGATAGATTGAAGCTGGTTCACGATAATGACAGGTTAGACTCTGAACTTGAAAAGTTTTCAAATATTGAAAACTTGGAATGTGAAAAGTGGAAGCTTTTGAATCTAGAGCTATTAAAACTAAAGTCAAACATAGAAGATCTTGAAAAGGAAATTTTGAGTTTGAAAAAGAATGAGGACACTGAAAGAAAGGATTTCATAAAAAGATGCACCTCACATTTGTCTGAAAACACGACACTCAAAACCAAAGTCCGAGATCTTGAGATTGCTTTGAATAAGTTTTCAATAGGTGTAACATCTCTTAAAATGTTTGTTAGGAAATCAGTTGTTTGCTAACAACAGAAAATGACTAGGTTATGTAAAGATACAAAATGATGTGTATTATAATGCTAAAGGTAGGAGTGTCTTTCCTAAGTTTGTGAAATGTGGAAAAATTGGACGTGGTTTTGAAAACTGTAAGAATAGGGACATGAACAGAAAATTTATACAAGTTTGGGCTCCTAAGAATTTGGCAAGGAATTATCATAACTATTAGAACACGAAAAAAGGAAAAACATATCTGGGTACCAAAATGTTTTTTCATCCAAAATGTTTCAGTCATTGATACTCTTGGACCTAAGAGCTTCCTTGGGTCAATCTCTACTTTTCTTATGCAAGTATGTTGGCAGGCTCAGGAGCAACAAAAATGGTATTTGGACTCGGGTTGCTCCAAACATACGATAGATGACAAGTAACTGTTCCTTAGCCTTGAAAATATAGAGCTAGAAGTGTGACATTGGACGCAATAGCAAGTGTAAGATTATTAGTAAAGGTAAATTATGTAACAGTACTTTTACTTTAATTGATGCTTTGTACGTTGACAACTTACATAACAATCTCATCTATATATGCCAACTGTGTGATAAGGGCCTGAATGTTGTTTCTAGTAGTGAGAATTGCAAAATGATTTAAATCTTTTGGTAAATAGTTTTAAAAAGGGATATGTTGACACAACTCTGTTTCTGTTACATGATTGTGATGATTTTTTTATTATTAAGATTTATGTTAATGATATCATTTATGGTGCTACTAACGAAAGCTTGTGTGAGAAATTTGAAAAAGTCATGCAAAATAAATTTGAAATGAGCTTGGTAGGTGAATTGAAATACTTCCTTGGATTCCAAATCACGCCAAATAGAAAATGGATTTTCATCTCTCAAACAAAGTACGTGACGGCGTTGCTGAAACGAGTTTGGGTTGAAAATGCAAAGCCAATGAAAACACAAATGAGCCCGACAACCAAGCTTGAAAAAGATGAAAAAGGACTTGGTGTTGATCAGAAAAAGTATCATAGGGTAATCGGTTCACTTCTCTATCTCTTTGCCTCTAGACGCAATATTATCCTTTATGTCTGTTTGTGTGCTCATTTTCAATCTAACCGAAAAAATCTAATTTAAAAGCCACAAAAAGAATTTTGAGATATTTGTTGCACACACAAATTTTTATGGTACCTCTCTTGTGATAACTTTGATTTAGTTGGGTTTTCAGACGTTGATTGTGTTGGTTCACTAACTGATAGGAAAAGCACAAGTGGAACTTGTTTCATGCTAGAAGATTCTCTAGTTTCATGGTCATGTTGAAAACATGTCCACTACTTAAGCTGAATATATTGTCTTAGGAAGTCGTTATACACAAATTTTATGGATGATAAAAACTCTCTCTGATTTTGGCCTAATCTATAAACCATACCATTGAAATGTGATAATAAAAGTGCAACAGATTTATCAAATAACTCTGTCCATCATCCATGCACAAAACATATTGATGAGAACACCATTTCATTAGAGATCAAATTCTAGAGAGGGAATTTGAATTGAATTTATTCCAACTAATCTCAACATGCTAACATTTTTACAAAACCCCTTCCTGATGATTGATTTTCCAGATTACGCTTGGATTTGGGGATTATAGAAATTGATTAACCCCTCTGCATTTTATTTAAAATATTTTTGGATGTTTTGTTCTCTAAATCATTTTCTAACAAGTCAAACCATTTTTTGATAACCATTAAAGAAAGTACAATTTTTTGAAAAATTTGTGATGAAAATATGAGACAACTCACGTCCGTTAATGTCATTCACTAAGGCAATGCATTAAGTTTTGTTAAGCGCTATAGGTAAACAGACACAGAATAATTACAAGACAGATATAAATAAGGTAGCAGTAGAAAATTTAAACTTTTATTTCAAACATAATTCATAATACCGTGGTCCACAATTTCATAAGTCACAAAAACTATTACAATAAAATAACTTATGTCTTGCACCAGCAGAGTACATAAGTAAATAAAAGGCATCATTCCCCCAATAAAAGAGTTAAGCCATATTAGAGACAAGAACTTGATCCATACTTCAGAAGTAGCTTGATATCTGATTCCTGATTAAGTCTGAGTGTTTCCTCCCTGGGAACCCGGGGGAACGGAAGAAAGAAGGAGAAACAACAGGGTTAGACATAAAGTCTGGCGAGTCTAGTTACTTTTAGCCAGTAGATAAATAAAAGCAAAATGATAGGCATATAAAGTGGATAAGAGAGATCAATACATAAATGGAAGGTGTGATAAGGTAAGCAAGTTAAGGTGTATGTGCCTCACTAATGATTACTCTGCACTACTACTAGCATAACAGAAATGAGATAATCCCTTCCAATATAAGTTGGTAGGCTTAGGTCATACGTCCAAGTATACCCTGACCACTACCCTAATCGATCGGCTCCCTAACCTGTAGATATCCTGTGCTGGCCCCATAGTATGAGCTATCACTTCTTAAAGTGTCAACCCATTGTGTGCACAACCATATCTGCTGGTGTCACGGTCGTCTTAGCCCCCTCTGCCCGGCCCATGCACACGCATGTCCCTGGTCGGTTTGCGCCGCCTACACCGTCCGCCTCGTTTGCATCTCTTACAATCAATCAGTAAGCGTGCCCCTACTCCGCATAGTATGGAGGTCTTTACTTGATACCAACTCCAGGTTACTGACTGAAATGGGTCCCACACAATATGATACAAGCTTTCCTCCTTGTCTTGTATCCCCCACTAGGTTTTCCACTGACTATGTATACCCTTAGGTATCTTCAATTACATAGCCCTATAGTAGTTATGCTTACCCTAAAGGGTGTCTTTAATTACCTAACTTCATTACATTATTTAGCGGTTATATAAACAACTACGTGTCTTTAATTACATAACCTTATTACATTATCTACTGGTTATGTAGACCACTAGGTGTCTTTAATTACATAACCTTATTGGGTTAAGTTCATGGGCCTATATATACATTTTACCCACCCCCTCTAATTTACTTAACCCACCACTACCCATCCAATTTTACTTAACCTTAACTTAAGTTGATAGTCATATTAAATTAGGTTAAGTACTCTATTTCATTACCATGTCCAATTATGGTTATAATGGGCTAGATCTCCCACATTAGGCCTACAAAATGTGGATGTTGGATATGCCGGTTGGGTCTGGGCAGTCTTATTCAACAGTTGGGTCTAACCTCGTGTCTTAGCCCAATTCGTATTTGCATACTTAGACCTCCCGCATTAGGTTCCACATTAGTGGCTGCTGGATATGCTATGTAACATAACCTCGTGTCATAAGTACAATTTACAATTCCTAATTGTAAATTACTAAACATTCCAATTTAATCCAAATCTACCTATGTCATTAAAGGTAACTATTTCTATGTTTTCCCCATTTGAATTACATGTCCCATTTCATATAAACAATATATAGTTCATGCCAATTATAATCCCTTTTTCCGCATTTCCTCTCTAACGTATTCGTACGTATTTTGACGGCATCTAGGCTATAAAGTAGCCTAGCAATAACAATAAAAAGGGAGTATGACAAGGGTGATAGTTTCAACATGTCCTGGCATAAACATGAACATAAACTGGCATAGTAACAAAGTGAATGGACATGTGATTAACATCATCATAAAGTGGACTTCAAACTGGTAACTTGTTGCAATCACTATGATGTTCAAGTAAGCGTAATGAGATCTAGATTAAACATTAGGTGTCCAATTACTTAAATCTTGCATAGTTAGGGTGACGTAATAAAATGCTTATGTCAAATTTACAACATATCTCAAATGGATCACAATATGACAGGTGGAAGGTGATTAACATAAAGATCTAGATCCAAGTGATGTCACAATTGTCCAAATTAATAGATGTACATCCATCATAAAATGGCTACAAGTCAAGATCCATATAAGCATCATAATCGAATCAACACAATTTTATTAGATCTAGTAAAATAGATCTGTCATGACATAGTATGGAATTTCACATATTTTACAACATATCCAATTCATAGTCTTTCAAAGTGTACTTTTATTTATCTAAACCTAAAAACAACTAGAACTCATAGTGTTAGGTTTAGAGAATTTAGGAAGAATGGATCTAGAATTTCTGAGTTGGATTTGTAGAATATGTTGTTGTAGAAATGGTTCTGTTCGCACTCTAGCAGCACATGGCCTCCATGGCTCCCAGCGAAGAGAATATGACAAATATGACACGTATATATAGCTGCCAGTCCCCCTGAAACCGAGTGTCTCCTCATCCCTAGGGGTGTCAACACCCCTGTGGGTGGGCCGATACCCCTTCAGGGGGTTCGACACCTCTCTAGGGGGGTCAACCCGCTAGAGCGGTGACTCACTTCTGACTCATGCATATGTATAAAATATTTCTGTGCATATACAAACTTAAAACCTTCATAACTTCTTCATACGTTGTCCGTTTTACGCAAACCAAATGTCTATCTTGACTAGAATTTCGAGACGGACGCAATAGTGCCGTCCGTTTTCTCTAATTCTGAACGTTAAATTAATTATTATTTAATTTATTTTCTTTAATCTCATTTAAAAATTCGGGATGTTACATTCTCCCTTACTCAAAGGATTTCGTCCCCGAAGTCTCTAAGTTGAGAAGAGTGCATATCCTACCATCCATCCACCCATCCACCAATCACTGGAATCCATTGTTCTTAAAGATTTCTAATGCTCATATGAATATATGCAAAGGTGTGTGTATATCTCCCAACACTAATGCGAAGATTAGGCGGTCTACTGATCCAGTTGACATACTTAATGCAATGTATGTTAGTGCCATGAATTCAATAATTATGAAATAAACCTATTGTATCAGATAAGTTCTATATGTCAGCACACCCATTCGTCCAAATGCGACATCCATATGCCAGTTCATCCATTTCCATCCATAAAAGAAAGGAAAATGCACACACATCCATATGCAATATGAAAGTGATTGAGCCGATCTTAGTGCCTAATGTGTGAGTATATGCGTCCACAGGAAACCACTAGTAAATACTTGCATCCATATGCATCCACCAAACATAACATGTTTCAAACACATGTTTACATCCATAGGATTCCTATCTAAAGGTCGAAAATACGATGGATAAGATATATTCTATTAACAAAAACAAGTACTAATTAAACTTAGGAAAGGAGTTAAGAACATACCCTCGAAAAGAAAAGGGTACGAAGCACGAATCTTGTCTTCGGTCTCCCAAGTCGCATCTTCTGGGTTATCTCCCCATTGAACCTTTAGCAACTTGATTTCCTTATTGCGTAGCTTCTTAACCTCTGACCCAAGAATACGGTGGGGAGTCGTCTGACTGTCACCTCCCGTTCCACTTTAACTTCTTCCAACGTGCTCAGCTCAACAACTTCCGCGGCGTCATGCAGGCATTTCTGTAGATGAGAGACATGGAAAACGTCATGAACACCAGATAAGTTTTCTAGGAGCTTTACTCTGTAGGCCATTTGGCCAATCCTCTTATTTATGGGAAATGGTCCCACAAACCTAGGTGCCAACTTCCCTACTAATCCGAAACGAACCACATTCCTTAGAGGTGACACTTTGATAAAAACTAAGTCTCCCACTTCGAATTCGATGTCAGTCCTTCTCTTGTCTGCATAGGACTTCTGCCTATCTTGAGCCGTCTTCATTCGTCATCGAATATGGTCAATCTTTTCGGATGTTTCCGTAACCATATCTGGTCCAAGTAACAATCTTTTTGTGGATTCCCACCAACAATTGGCGATCTACAGGGTCGTCCGTACAATGCTTCGAAGGGTGCCATACCGATGCTAGCCCGATAGTTGATATTATAGGCAAACTCTACTAAAGGAAGATGCTCTTCCCAAGTCCCTCCGAAGTCAAGGATACACAGCCTTAAAAGATCTTCTAAAATTCTGTTCACCCTCTCGGTCTGCCCATCGGTCTGAGGATGATAAGCGATGCTCAAACATAACTGTGTACCTAACGCTTCTTGCAATCTCCTCCAAAATTCACTGGTAAAGATGGGATCACGATCGCTCACAATGCTGTAGGGAACTCCGTGGAGACGAACTATCACACAAACATATATTGCTGCCAACCATGATACCGTCCTCTTACTTTTAACTGGAATAAAGTGAGCGCTCTTAATGAGTTTGTCCACTATAACCCAAATACTGGTATTACCGTTCTTCAAACTAGGAAAACCATCTATGAAATCCATAGAGACGCTCTCCCATTTCCACTGCAGAACCTCCAACAAATGAAGCAATCCACCAGGCTTCTTTTGCTCAGCTTTGACCTGCTGGCAAACCAAACATTGAGAAACAAATTCGGCCACATCCTTCTTCATCCCATCCCAAAAGAAAACCCTCTTCATATCCCTGTGCATCGTTTCACCTCCTGAATGAATGTTCATCTTAGAATGGTGGGCTTTTTATTGGACTGCCTTTAACAAGTTTCTAGTTTGAGGAACACAAAGCCTTCCATCTCGTCGCAAACACCCCTTTTCATCTATGGCATATTTACTGAGGTGACTAGAAGTCTCCCATCTTTTGAGCTTATCCATGATGTCGAGAATCTGTGGGTCACCTTGTTGCGCAGCTCCTATCTGATCCATAAGAGTCGGTCGTATCTCTAAGGATGAAAACAAATCAGGCAAAACTTCGATAGAGGGTCTAAAACCAAAAGATGATATGAACACCAAGTTCTTTCTTTCCACAAACAGAGGATTCATGTAACAACCCGTAAAATCTGGGCCAGTTTAAAATTTTTATTTTGGCAATTTTAGCGAATTTTGGTTATTTAAAATGGATTATTTTAAATAATAATCGACGAGAAATTTATTTTGAATATAATTCGAACGTTTATATTATATACGTCGTCGTTAGAATATAAATATTTATTTATATTTATAAAAGGAATTGAAAATGGCGCGGTAGTTCGAAAATTCGATTTCTAATTTCAAATGAATATACAGAATTCAATATAAGTCAGAATTGAACGAAACAAGAAATATTTGAATCTGTATAACTATATCTTTGTAACGAAGTTAACAAACTGAGATTTCATCTTAGAAATGATAAGATATGTCCAGTTGAAAATTAGAAATAGTCGCTGTGGAATTTATATATATTTTTATATATATAAGGCCCTTAAAAATAGCAATTTTGCAAACGACCTCGGATTTCGACGAAACCACTTTTGTTGGGTCCGTGATGTTAAGTTATTGCTAGATTCCAAATTTCATAATTTTTCAAATCAATATGTGAGCGTGGCAAAGGAAAACGCGTTTGACCAGTTTCAGTTAATTTTAATCGACTGGAAAATGGTCATTTTTCCAACGGTCTCAGAATTCAACGAAACTAGTTTTGTTAGGACCGTATCGTCAATACGAAGCTAGAAAATATTTTTCTGGAATTTTTCTAGTTAGTATGTGACCCCGGTAATTTGAAATGTACGTTTAAAATTGAATATACTGATTTATATTGTAATTTTGAGAAAAACTGTTCGAGACGATTGGATTGGCTTACGAAAGATATCCCGTTGTGTTCATAATGGGGGTATTTAGCTAGGGGCGACTGTCGTTGGGTCTCGTTTGGAGTTTGTATGGAGAGGAGGGTATTTTTAGAATTAAATAAAATTATATATATATAAAAACCTAATTTTCTAAAACCCTATTGGTCAAATTTTCAGTTCGCGGTCAACCTTCTTCTTTCCGCCTCCACCCTAACAAGCGATCCAGAAGCTCCAGCTTTCCTCACCACCGATCTTCCACTCCAAGCCCTATCCACGAAACTTCAATTGTGAAAAACCTTCGGCTCCTCGAGTTCTAGCAATCCAACGGGCAAGATCAAAAAACCACCTCGTTAATCGATTGAAATCCTGGCTCGAAGTCGCCAGCTTCGCACGCACCTCCAGGTCGGAGGAAACCACCGAAGTGGACGCCAGTCATGGCGGAGGCAGTAGGTGCGAAGGCGCACCTCATGGTGGCCGGCGATCGACTCCAGGGCGCCTCGTTTGGCGTGCGTCAGGGGAGGAGGGTCTGGACGAAGTGGGTGCTCTGATTTTCAATGAGGCCTGAAGCAATATGGAGGAGTGGTTCGAGCAGTCCAGGAAGAAAAACAGTAAGCTCTCTTGTTTGTTTTTTTTTTTTTTTATTTTCAAATGCATAGTTTAAAATTCAGTTTAAAATTATAAATGCATTGTTTGAAAATCAGTTTTCAAAAATGTAAGACACTGAATTTTATTTTCATATTTGATAATAATAGCATTATTTTAAAATGTAATATATATATATATATATATATTAGTAATAAAAATGTAATTTTTAATAAAAATATAAAATTAGCTTTATATATGAAATGAAAATAAATATCATTGTTTTGGAAATGAAAATCGTATAAAGTTTTGTTTTTAAATATATTGAACTTCGACAGGAAAATGGGATTTTTATATATTGAACTTCGACAGGAAAATGGGATTTTTATATATTGAACTTCGACAGGAAAATGGGATTTTTATATATTGAACTTCGACAGGAAAATGGGATTTTTATATATTGAACTTCGACAGGAAAATAGGATTTTTATATATTGAACTTCGAAATAAAAATTCGATTTTTATATATTGAATAGCGAAGTAAAAATTCGATTTTTATATATTGAATAACATAGTAAAAATTCGATTTTTACATATGTAGTGGCTACGGGCAACGAAGATGACGAAGATGTGATAGCGATGAAGATTTCTATCAAAGAAGTGCCGAGGAGCTAGGATAGCTATCTGGGAGAATTTCTCACCTTTCAATTTCTTTTCTAATTATATATATATACTAGGATGCAGACGGTGCTTAGTAGCACCCGACACAATCGTCCACAGACCATGGACTTGTTTGTTTGGTTGCATAGATTAGTTGAATTATTTGTTTGAAATGAATTGAATTGTTTGGTGAGATGGAATTGATTTGATTGATGTGTGAATGGCGTGGGCCTTCACTAGACCGGGGATAAGGCTAGGCCTTGTCCCGTTTCTAGTATCGTGCCGTTATGCCGCCGAAATTTTCTAAAATATATTAGAAAAATAAAAATATCATTTTATTGTGTAAATGAATTGAATAGAAATTCATAGGTTGAAATAAAATGTTTTATCGTTAAAATATAAATTTTTAACGTGAAGTGAATAAAATAAAATATTCATTTACAAACCAGACGGTTTGTTTATGTACACTTATTTGAATGACATTGATTGGGACGATAAATTTTACACATCGCCCAACAGCACAAATAAAATATGTGTTTGATTGTTTGAAACCCCACACGGGTGTTGGGATGAAATTTGAAGTTCACTCATCCTGATTGATTAAATATGTCGATCGATAGATTGACAGGCTGTTATAAGCGTTAAATATCTATATTTGATGCTTTTACAGTGTAGTGCACTTTGGTTGATGGTTGATTATTTTCAATGTTATTATATACATGTGTTGTATGAAAATCCATATAATTAACTTTATATGGTAATTGATTGGGCCTCATTCCAATTTGAAAAACAAAGAATATTATAAAATAAAAGTTCATGTGTTGACAGTACTCATCCGTTGAGATTGGTCATGTGTTGAACGAAATATTTTAGTAATAAAATTTACATCTTTATCAATATAAAATAAAAGTTCATGTGTTGACAGTACTCATCCGTTGAGATTGGTCATGTGTTGAACGAAATATTTTAGTAATAAAATTTACATCTTTATCAATATAAAATAAAAGTTCATGTGTTGACAGTACTCATCCATTGAGATTGGTCATGTGTTGAACGAAATATTTTGATAATAACAACTATTTTGAAAAAGAAATATTTGAAATAGAATATTTGAAAATAGAAATTTATGGAGCCATGTTGATTAGATTGACGCCATTTTGACGTGAACGATATTTATATCGATTTTATTCATTTTAAAATGAATATTGAAGAGTGATTTCGAAATCGAATATTTTGAAATGAATTGAATTGAAAACGATTTCGAAATAAATTGAATTGAAAACGATTTCGAAATGAATTGAATATATAACGATTTCGAAATGAATTGAATATATAACGATTTCGAAATGAATTGAATATATAACGATTTCGAAATGAATTGAATATATAACGATTTCGAAATGAATTGAATATATAACGATTTCGAAATGAATTGAATATATAACGATTTCGAAATGAATTGAATATATAACGATTTCGAAATGAATTAAATATATAACGATTTCGAAATGAATTGAATATATAAACGATTTCGAAATGAATTGAATTGAAAACGATTTCGAAATAAATTGAATTGAAAACGATTTCGAAATGAATTGAATATATAACGATTTCGAAATGAATTGAATATATAACGATTTCGAAATGAATTGAATATATAACGATTTCGAAATGAATTGAATATATAACGATTTCGAAATGAATTGAATATATAACGATTTCGAAATGAATTGAATATATAACGATTTCGAAATGAAATGAATTGAAAACGATTTCGAAATGAATTGAATGGAAAACGATTTCGAAATGAATTGAATTGAAAACGAATTCAAATTGAATTGAAAGCGAATTGAAATGGATTCAAATTGAATTGAAATTGGAATTGAATAGAAATGAATTTTAAAACGAATTTATAAAGAAGAATTCAATTTTGATTTGAATTGAAAAGGAAGTTGAAATTTCTTTTGAAACGAATTCATTATATAATTCGGTTTAAATAGAAATCGACGAAATATATATTATATATATTATATATATAATATAATGGCCTGAATAGAACGCGCTGCGCCGCGGCAGTTCGTGAATTTCGACCATTTATTTCAAACGGGCATTACGGGAGATCCGACCGTCGGATTCTCCTAAAACCGGAACCGTTGGGTTCGTATCGAAAAGAGCTTTCTAATGAATATTAGAAATTTGAAATCTAACGGTTGGATTTGGAGATACGTCCAAATCAAATTCGAAAAAGGTCGCTGTAAGTGCAGTTCGATGGCCATTGATGGAAATCGACTGTACGGGCCTTGATAAAATTATTAAAAATAGTAATAATTTGTGTAAAATCATAAGAAATGATTTAGAAAGAATTGGGATGAAAAACTCCATATTTGAAAAGATAAAAATAGATTTTTATCGAAATGAACTAGTTTTGAACTAGAATTATAATTCTATTTATTTTTAAATAAATAAATTGAATTTGAAAAGGGTTTTGAAAATAACCAGAATATCCAATGATTGCATTGGAGTGGATTTGAATCGAAATTGTCCTCGGAATATTTCGATGTTGGAATTCGTGATTATACAGGTGTTGTTATGGAAATTTGAAAGATATATATTTATATCGTTATTTCCAATACGACATTTGTTAGTCGTAGAATTCGATATTGAATATAAGCCGATATATTTTCTATTCAGAGCCTTGTATTGAATATCGAATGTGATTTGGGTTTGTCGTGAATGGTGTCTTTACTAACACTATTCTTGAACCCAGTTGAGAAAAGATTAAATCTTTTTATTTAGATTTAATGAAGTGTACCAATTAAATAACATTTAATTGGAATTGAATCGATATTGATTTTTGGGTTTATCGTGAACAGTGTTTTAAATAACACTCGTTCTTTAACCCGATGATTAATGAATGTGATTTTGGGTTTATCGTGAACCGTGTTTTTAAATGACACTGATTCTTTAACCCAGTCAAAGATTAAAACTAAGTGGAGTTTTAATGAATCTTTAATTAGATTGAATTGATCGAAAATAGAGTATCACCAGCTTTGCTCCAGGCGATAGTTAAATCTTTAATTAGATTTGAACGTGAAATGGTAATTGAATTTACCGATAACACTGTGGTGTTAGATATGAAGTATTACCAGTTTTACTTCATGGGATGAATAGGTTGGGATTGGGGAATTAAAACAAATGATTACTTCGATAAGTTTCTTAATCCCGACTAGTTGAATCGAAATTCAAAGGATGATAAAAGAATAAATTCAGGAAATTACCTTGGATAAAATTAATGGGAACCTTTCCCTATGAATGTGAAAATTAGAAACTAACTGTCGGTTAGCTAAGCAGAATGGTTTTCTGAATATTGATCTGATGTTGGTTTCGGCCTTCGGGGTTAATGTTTGGGGAATTATTCTCTTGATTAATTTACGGTTAGTGACTGATGAATTGGAATGAGGCGTATGTTGTGTTTGTGTAACACTTATTTAAAATATACGCGAGTTATTCGGAAAGTCCGGGTTTATCCCATTCTGAATAACTGATACGACGATAAGTCGAAGATGAAGACGATGGTCGAAGACCGGAGGTCTTCACGTCGTTTGGGTAATTACTGATGATCTTGATTGGGTTGTACACCCAAGAAGATGGAAACAGTTAGTGATCGTCCAGACGTACTTGGAGATCGATGGATATGCGGGGTACTAGGTGCCTCCGGTTTCGTTCAGACCTGGAACGGACTTGTAAATGGATGGTGTGTCTGACATTGTATTCCTTTATATTGTATTTGTTGATCTCTGCTAAATATATATCTGTTTGGCGGCGGAGAATTTATTCTCTTGCTTAACGCCCTTCTCTGAGACATATGAGCTCAGAGGTTATATATTGGCAGAAATCAGTGGTACGATATGGATTGACAGTGTGGCATACTGAGATGCAGTGATCCAAACTTTTGTTGAAAAGCAAAGGTTGGTGGTTGATGATCAAAGCGCAGCTGATATAGCATGGCTTTGTGTATAGCGTTGATCCGCGAGCCTCACAGCCCGGGATGGTGGTAAACTGATGGTTTGATCAGTATACATTTTTTTTAGTGTAGTGGATTCGGTCGACCGATATTGAGCTTCGTGCTCGGAGGGATAGAGTAAGCGGTGTTTTCTCTTGCTGGGACGTAAGCCGCGGTGATACTTGAGTCCCCAAAAGTGCGGATGTGCATAGCGGTGTTTTCTCTCGCTGAGACGTAAGCCGCGGTGATTTGTACTACGCGAGCGATCTTTCGAATCAGGAGCCACCATGATGGAAATCCAATTTCCGATACGTGTATTTCGGCTTTATTTGTAGAGCCTAGTATGGCGACATAGTGGGATGGGGCACTCATGTCGTCTATGATTTATATTTATGATTGAAGTTGTTTTGACACTATACACTTATTATAGTATCAAATGATTTGTTTTAAACGTATCAAGCATGTTTGGCTGTTATAAGGGAAAACCCTATCCTCGGCTGCGTTGCATTGTGTGATGGGACCTGGGTCTTATAACAGCTTCATTTTTCTTTATTTAGCATTGCGCTGCTGGTTTTATGCACTGGTATTTTTGGGAGGAAACCCATTCTGTGTTATACGGCGTGGTCCCTTGATTTACCTAGCTTTAAAAATAAAGATTAATAACTGTTTTAGTTCTCACACCAGTCACATGACTGACCTGGAGTTTATTGTTTTAACCTAAACTCTGGGTGCCCTTATTTTCGACACGGGCAGCTAGTAGTTTTGGTTTTGCAGATTTATATTCACAGGATCCTGGTTTACAGCTGGAACGATATCCGGAAAGCTTTGTATCCGTATATCTCATTCTAGTTGTGTATTGTATTATTTTCCGCTGCTATGTATTTAAATGTAATTTAAATCTCTGATATTTCTGTGTAATATTGATTTATACTCTGTATATTCTTGTAATCTGATGCATTGTTGTAATATACAATGAAATGTTCTTCTGTATGCGTTCTGCTGTGGTTTGTTCTCGAACTATCCGACGCTTTCCCTTACGGGGAGGTTGCGGGTCTTTACATGTGGTATCAGAGCTTTGGTTTACAAAGCTCAGAGAACAAGGCACATTAGAACCATACGAAAGAATTCATCAGATATTGGGTTAGTAAAATCCAATGGGAATGACTCGTTAGAGATGAGATCAGTAGTATCCTAGAACGAGTGTGAAGAGTATATTTTTCAAATGAAAACATTCTTTGTTTTGAAAATCTAAATCAACTATTCGTATTTGATTATTTGTTTATATTGATTTTGGACAATTCAGTATATAAAGAATTTGCATATACGCCTTGCAAACGTATATTCAAAGTTTTAATATATTGGATAGATATAGCATCACACTCTAGTCGCCCGGAGATGATTCTACTAATGACTATATAGCATCAGTAGTGTGTGTTCGAGTTTCGAAGGTATGATTTTCTATATATTTCCTATTGACTGGTGTGAGAACCAAAATTAGATAGGGCCTATTGTTGTGATTTGGCATCAAAACAAGATTTTCAGTATATGTATCAAAATTATGAATTTGAAACGTTAAATTCACTAATTGATTGATGTTTGTGTTGTTTGTTCATTTGTTTTCTAATTTTGAACCATTATGCCTATTTGAACCAAATATTGGATTATATTGAAAATTGGTTGCATTTGCTTGCATATACATATATATCTTTGAACAGGTCATAGCAAGGAGGCTAGAGCAGAGAATAAAATTTGTTTGCCCGACAAATAGGTACATGTTTACTACATAATTTCCTGTTTTGTTTGGGTGATGATGATTTTGTGAGCCTATTGGCTAGCCGCTTGGCTTTTTCTTTTTTCTTTTTGAGATCTGAAGGACCGGGGAAGCTATTTGAAATTCCCCGATGCTCCCATTGCAGGGGAGGTTATGGCGAAATTTTTCGAAAATTTAGGGTGTTAGCCAAATTTTTGAAATTTTAGAAATTCTCAGAAACTGAAAAGTTGGAGAACGGAAGCCTGACCGATCGTAGAGCTGAATAATCAAACCACTTTCGACTTTGTTCCTTTTCGGGGACGAAAAGTTTTAAGTGGGGGAGATTGTAACAACCCGTAAAATCTGGGCCAGTTTAAAATTTTTATTTTGGCAATTTTAGCGAATTTTGGTTATTTAAAATGGATTATTTTAAATAATAATCGACGAGAAATTTATTTTGAATATAATTCGAACGTTTATATTATATACGTCGTCGTTAGAATATAAATATTTATTTATATTTATAAAAGGAATTGAAAATGGCGCGGTAGTTCGAAAATTCGATTTCTAATTTCAAATGAATATACAGAATTCAATATAAGTCAGAATTGAACGAAACAAGAAATATTTGAATCTGTATAACTATATCTTTGTAACGAAGTTAACAAACTGAGATTTCATCTTAGAAATGATAAGATATGTCCAGTTGAAAATTAGAAATAGTCGCTGTGGAATTTATATATATTTTTATATATATAAGGCCCTTAAAAATAGCAATTTTGCAAACGACCTCGGATTTCGACGAAACCACTTTTGTTGGGTCCGTGATGTTAAGTTATTGCTAGATTCCAAATTTCATAATTTTTCAAATCAATATGTGAGCGTGGCAAAGGAAAACGCGTTTGACCAGTTTCAGTTAATTTTAATCGACTGGAAAATGGTCATTTTTCCAACGGTCTCAGAATTCAACGAAACTAGTTTTGTTAGGACCGTATCGTCAATACGAAGCTAGAAAATATTTTTCTGGAATTTTTCTAGTTAGTATGTGACCCCGGTAATTTGAAATGTACGTTTAAAATTGAATATACTGATTTATATTGTAATTTTGAGAAAAACTGTTCGAGACGATTGGATTGGCTTACGAAAGATATCCCGTTGTGTTCATAATGGGGGTATTTAGCTAGGGGCGACTGTCGTTGGGTCTCGTTTGGAGTTTGTATGGAGAGGAGGGTATTTTTAGAATTAAATAAAATTATATATATATAAAAACCTAATTTTCTAAAACCCTATTGGTCAAATTTTCAGTTCGCGGTCAACCTTCTTCTTTCCGCCTCCACCCTAACAAGCGATCCAGAAGCTCCAGCTTTCCTCACCACCGATCTTCCACTCCAAGCCCTATCCACGAAACTTCAATTGTGAAAAACCTTCGGCTCCTCGAGTTCTAGCAATCCAACGGGCAAGATCAAAAAACCACCTCGTTAATCGATTGAAATCCTGGCTCGAAGTCGCCAGCTTCGCACGCACCTCCAGGTCGGAGGAAACCACCGAAGTGGACGCCAGTCATGGCGGAGGCAGTAGGTGCGAAGGCGCACCTCATGGTGGCCGGCGATCGACTCCAGGGCGCCTCGTTTGGCGTGCGTCAGGGGAGGAGGGTCTGGACGAAGTGGGTGCTCTGATTTTCAATGAGGCCTGAAGCAATATGGAGGAGTGGTTCGAGCAGTCCAGGAAGAAAAACAGTAAGCTCTCTTGTTTGTTTTTTTTTTTTTTATTTTCAAATGCATAGTTTAAAATTCAGTTTAAAATTATAAATGCATTGTTTGAAAATCAGTTTTCAAAAATGTAAGACACTGAATTTTATTTTCATATTTGATAATAATAGCATTATTTTAAAATGTAATATATATATATATATATATATTAGTAATAAAAATGTAATTTTTAATAAAAATATAAAATTAGCTTTATATATGAAATGAAAATAAATATCATTGTTTTGGAAATGAAAATCGTATAAAGTTTTGTTTTTAAATATATTGAACTTCGACAGGAAAATGGGATTTTTATATATTGAACTTCGACAGGAAAATGGGATTTTTATATATTGAACTTCGACAGGAAAATGGGATTTTTATATATTGAACTTCGACAGGAAAATGGGATTTTTATATATTGAACTTCGACAGGAAAATAGGATTTTTATATATTGAACTTCGAAATAAAAATTCGATTTTTATATATTGAATAGCGAAGTAAAAATTCGATTTTTATATATTGAATAACATAGTAAAAATTCGATTTTTACATATGTAGTGGCTACGGGCAACGAAGATGACGAAGATGTGATAGCGATGAAGATTTCTATCAAAGAAGTGCCGAGGAGCTAGGATAGCTATCTGGGAGAATTTCTCACCTTTCAATTTCTTTTCTAATTATATATATATACTAGGATGCAGACGGTGCTTAGTAGCACCCGACACAATCGTCCACAGACCATGGACTTGTTTGTTTGGTTGCATAGATTAGTTGAATTATTTGTTTGAAATGAATTGAATTGTTTGGTGAGATGGAATTGATTTGATTGATGTGTGAATGGCGTGGGCCTTCACTAGACCGGGGATAAGGCTAGGCCTTGTCCCGTTTCTAGTATCGTGCCGTTATGCCGCCGAAATTTTCTAAAATATATTAGAAAAATAAAAATATCATTTTATTGTGTAAATGAATTGAATAGAAATTCATAGGTTGAAATAAAATGTTTTATCGTTAAAATATAAATTTTTAACGTGAAGTGAATAAAATAAAATATTCATTTACAAACCAGACGGTTTGTTTATGTACACTTATTTGAATGACATTGATTGGGACGATAAATTTTACACATCGCCCAACAGCACAAATAAAATATGTGTTTGATTGTTTGAAACCCCACACGGGTGTTGGGATGAAATTTGAAGTTCACTCATCCTGATTGATTAAATATGTCGATCGATAGATTGACAGGCTGTTATAAGCGTTAAATATCTATATTTGATGCTTTTACAGTGTAGTGCACTTTGGTTGATGGTTGATTATTTTCAATGTTATTATATACATGTGTTGTATGAAAATCCATATAATTAACTTTATATGGTAATTGATTGGGCCTCATTCCAATTTGAAAAACAAAGAATATTATAAAATAAAAGTTCATGTGTTGACAGTACTCATCCGTTGAGATTGGTCATGTGTTGAACGAAATATTTTAGTAATAAAATTTACATCTTTATCAATATAAAATAAAAGTTCATGTGTTGACAGTACTCATCCGTTGAGATTGGTCATGTGTTGAACGAAATATTTTAGTAATAAAATTTACATCTTTATCAATATAAAATAAAAGTTCATGTGTTGACAGTACTCATCCATTGAGATTGGTCATGTGTTGAACGAAATATTTTGATAATAACAACTATTTTGAAAAAGAAATATTTGAAATAGAATATTTGAAAATAGAAATTTATGGAGCCATGTTGATTAGATTGACGCCATTTTGACGTGAACGATATTTATATCGATTTTATTCATTTTAAAATGAATATTGAAGAGTGATTTCGAAATCGAATATTTTGAAATGAATTGAATTGAAAACGATTTCGAAATAAATTGAATTGAAAACGATTTCGAAATGAATTGAATATATAACGATTTCGAAATGAATTGAATATATAACGATTTCGAAATGAATTGAATATATAACGATTTCGAAATGAATTGAATATATAACGATTTCGAAATGAATTGAATATATAACGATTTCGAAATGAATTGAATATATAACGATTTCGAAATGAATTGAATATATAACGATTTCGAAATGAATTAAATATATAACGATTTCGAAATGAATTGAATATATAAACGATTTCGAAATGAATTGAATTGAAAACGATTTCGAAATAAATTGAATTGAAAACGATTTCGAAATGAATTGAATATATAACGATTTCGAAATGAATTGAATATATAACGATTTCGAAATGAATTGAATATATAACGATTTCGAAATGAATTGAATATATAACGATTTCGAAATGAATTGAATATATAACGATTTCGAAATGAATTGAATATATAACGATTTCGAAATGAAATGAATTGAAAACGATTTCGAAATGAATTGAATGGAAAACGATTTCGAAATGAATTGAATTGAAAACGAATTCAAATTGAATTGAAAGCGAATTGAAATGGATTCAAATTGAATTGAAATTGGAATTGAATAGAAATGAATTTTAAAACGAATTTATAAAGAAGAATTCAATTTTGATTTGAATTGAAAAGGAAGTTGAAATTTCTTTTGAAACGAATTCATTATATAATTCGGTTTAAATAGAAATCGACGAAATATATATTATATATATTATATATATAATATAATGGCCTGAATAGAACGCGCTGCGCCGCGGCAGTTCGTGAATTTCGACCATTTATTTCAAACGGGCATTACGGGAGATCCGACCGTCGGATTCTCCTAAAACCGGAACCGTTGGGTTCGTATCGAAAAGAGCTTTCTAATGAATATTAGAAATTTGAAATCTAACGGTTGGATTTGGAGATACGTCCAAATCAAATTCGAAAAAGGTCGCTGTAAGTGCAGTTCGATGGCCATTGATGGAAATCGACTGTACGGGCCTTGATAAAATTATTAAAAATAGTAATAATTTGTGTAAAATCATAAGAAATGATTTAGAAAGAATTGGGATGAAAAACTCCATATTTGAAAAGATAAAAATAGATTTTTATCGAAATGAACTAGTTTTGAACTAGAATTATAATTCTATTTATTTTTAAATAAATAAATTGAATTTGAAAAGGGTTTTGAAAATAACCAGAATATCCAATGATTGCATTGGAGTGGATTTGAATCGAAATTGTCCTCGGAATATTTCGATGTTGGAATTCGTGATTATACAGGTGTTGTTATGGAAATTTGAAAGATATATATTTATATCGTTATTTCCAATACGACATTTGTTAGTCGTAGAATTCGATATTGAATATAAGCCGATATATTTTCTATTCAGAGCCTTGTATTGAATATCGAATGTGATTTGGGTTTGTCGTGAATGGTGTCTTTACTAACACTATTCTTGAACCCAGTTGAGAAAAGATTAAATCTTTTTATTTAGATTTAATGAAGTGTACCAATTAAATAACATTTAATTGGAATTGAATCGATATTGATTTTTGGGTTTATCGTGAACAGTGTTTTAAATAACACTCGTTCTTTAACCCGATGATTAATGAATGTGATTTTGGGTTTATCGTGAACCGTGTTTTTAAATGACACTGATTCTTTAACCCAGTCAAAGATTAAAACTAAGTGGAGTTTTAATGAATCTTTAATTAGATTGAATTGATCGAAAATAGAGTATCACCAGCTTTGCTCCAGGCGATAGTTAAATCTTTAATTAGATTTGAACGTGAAATGGTAATTGAATTTACCGATAACACTGTGGTGTTAGATATGAAGTATTACCAGTTTTACTTCATGGGATGAATAGGTTGGGATTGGGGAATTAAAACAAATGATTACTTCGATAAGTTTCTTAATCCCGACTAGTTGAATCGAAATTCAAAGGATGATAAAAGAATAAATTCAGGAAATTACCTTGGATAAAATTAATGGGAACCTTTCCCTATGAATGTGAAAATTAGAAACTAACTGTCGGTTAGCTAAGCAGAATGGTTTTCTGAATATTGATCTGATGTTGGTTTCGGCCTTCGGGGTTAATGTTTGGGGAATTATTCTCTTGATTAATTTACGGTTAGTGACTGATGAATTGGAATGAGGCGTATGTTGTGTTTGTGTAACACTTATTTAAAATATACGCGAGTTATTCGGAAAGTCCGGGTTTATCCCATTCTGAATAACTGATACGACGATAAGTCGAAGATGAAGACGATGGTCGAAGACCGGAGGTCTTCACGTCGTTTGGGTAATTACTGATGATCTTGATTGGGTTGTACACCCAAGAAGATGGAAACAGTTAGTGATCGTCCAGACGTACTTGGAGATCGATGGATATGCGGGGTACTAGGTGCCTCCGGTTTCGTTCAGACCTGGAACGGACTTGTAAATGGATGGTGTGTCTGACATTGTATTCCTTTATATTGTATTTGTTGATCTCTGCTAAATATATATCTGTTTGGCGGCGGAGAATTTATTCTCTTGCTTAACGCCCTTCTCTGAGACATATGAGCTCAGAGGTTATATATTGGCAGAAATCAGTGGTACGATATGGATTGACAGTGTGGCATACTGAGATGCAGTGATCCAAACTTTTGTTGAAAAGCAAAGGTTGGTGGTTGATGATCAAAGCGCAGCTGATATAGCATGGCTTTGTGTATAGCGTTGATCCGCGAGCCTCACAGCCCGGGATGGTGGTAAACTGATGGTTTGATCAGTATACATTTTTTTTAGTGTAGTGGATTCGGTCGACCGATATTGAGCTTCGTGCTCGGAGGGATAGAGTAAGCGGTGTTTTCTCTTGCTGGGACGTAAGCCGCGGTGATACTTGAGTCCCCAAAAGTGCGGATGTGCATAGCGGTGTTTTCTCTCGCTGAGACGTAAGCCGCGGTGATTTGTACTACGCGAGCGATCTTTCGAATCAGGAGCCACCATGATGGAAATCCAATTTCCGATACGTGTATTTCGGCTTTATTTGTAGAGCCTAGTATGGCGACATAGTGGGATGGGGCACTCATGTCGTCTATGATTTATATTTATGATTGAAGTTGTTTTGACACTATACACTTATTATAGTATCAAATGATTTGTTTTAAACGTATCAAGCATGTTTGGCTGTTATAAGGGAAAACCCTATCCTCGGCTGCGTTGCATTGTGTGATGGGACCTGGGTCTTATAACAGCTTCATTTTTCTTTATTTAGCATTGCGCTGCTGGTTTTATGCACTGGTATTTTTGGGAGGAAACCCATTCTGTGTTATACGGCGTGGTCCCTTGATTTACCTAGCTTTAAAAATAAAGATTAATAACTGTTTTAGTTCTCACACCAGTCACATGACTGACCTGGAGTTTATTGTTTTAACCTAAACTCTGGGTGCCCTTATTTTCGACACGGGCAGCTAGTAGTTTTGGTTTTGCAGATTTATATTCACAGGATCCTGGTTTACAGCTGGAACGATATCCGGAAAGCTTTGTATCCGTATATCTCATTCTAGTTGTGTATTGTATTATTTTCCGCTGCTATGTATTTAAATGTAATTTAAATCTCTGATATTTCTGTGTAATATTGATTTATACTCTGTATATTCTTGTAATCTGATGCATTGTTGTAATATACAATGAAATGTTCTTCTGTATGCGTTCTGCTGTGGTTTGTTCTCGAACTATCCGACGCTTTCCCTTACGGGGAGGTTGCGGGTCTTTACAATTCAGGGCCACCCTCTGCCTACTTAGTGCGTTTGCCACCACATTACCCTTGCCGGGGGTATAAGCAATCTCAAAATCATATGAAGCTAAAAACTTCATCCACCGTTGTTGCCTTAAGTTTAGATCCTTCTGTGAGAATAGATACTTGAGAGATTTATGATTGGTGTATAGATCAAGCTTTTCTCCAAGTAATGACGCCACGTCTTTAACGCGAATACTATGGTAGCTAGCTTTAGATCATGGGTGGGGTAATTCATATCATGAACTCTCAACTATCTACCCCCATAACATATTACTTTCCCTTCCTGCATCAGCACCGCACCAAGCCCCGTACCGCATGCATTAGTGTAAACAATAAACACTTTACTCCCATCGGGTAAGGTCAAGACTGGAGCTGTTATCAGAGCCTTCTTCAGTAATTGGAAAGCAACGTCGCAGTCTATGTCCAATGAAAATGCCAAATTCTTCTTTGTCGGCTTTGCGAGAGGGGGTGATATCTTCGTGAAGTCCTTAATGTACTTCCTATAATAACCTGCGAACCCAAGAAAACTTCTAACCTCGGTTGCAATTTTAGGAATCTGCCAATCTTGTACTACAACCACCTTTGCGGGATCTACAACTATCCCTTCTTTGGAAACTACATGCCCCAAGAATCTCACCTCCTTTCTCCAGAAATGGCATTTGGAGAACTATGCTTTAAGCTGACGGTCACGGAGAGTTTTCAGAACTTCTCCCAAATGTTGGGCATGCTTTTCTTCACTCTTGGAGAAGATCAAACTATCAACAACGAAGACTACGATGAATTTGTTTAGGAACTCACGAAACACCCTGCTCATCAAATCAACAAAATAGGCGGGTGCATTTGTCAACCAAAAAGGTATAACTACCCATTCAAAGAAACCGTCTAGAGTTCTAAAAGAAGTCTTATCTATGCTGTCTTTAGCCACCCTGAACCGATGGAACCCCATAGCCAAGCCCAACTAAGAAAATACCGAGGCACCAACAAGTTGATCAAATAAATCATCAATCCTCAGAAGTGGGTGCCTATTCTTCTTGGTGAGCTTATTTAACTCTCTATAGTCAACACACAAATGAAGCGAACCATCTGCTTTAGTTGCGAATACTACTGGAGCACCCCACTCAGATATGTTTCGTTTGATAAACACTTTTTCAAGTAGCTCCCCTAGTTGCTTACTCAGCTCCCTCCTCTCCCTTGGAGCCACGTGGCGTACTGGTAATGCAACTGGCTTTGCATTGTCCACCAGATATATACCGAAGTCAATTTCGCACCTTGGAGATAAATCCCGTACCTCATCAAAAACATCTGAATAATCTCAAACCACTGGAACAGATTGCAAATCATCTATGGATGCATCTACAGACTCTAGGAAGCAAAGCATAACAAACCATTGAGGGCCACAAGAAACTTCGAGGGTCTTCCCATGACAAGTCGGGAGTCTAACAACTCTCCTCTCACAATCCAGAATGGCCCCATACGTGGTAAGCCAACTCATTCCCAGAATCAACCCATAGCCCATAAACCCAAGCACATAGGCATCACATTCAAATTGGACGCCTAACACAAATATTTTCAAACTCTGACAAATCATCAAAAAATGAGCCGAACCACCAATGGGGTTTGAAACAACTACGGGATCTACTACCATACTAGTAATTAAGTGCAGAGATTCAACCACAGAACTAGATATAAACGAGTGTGAAGCACCAGAATCAAAAATTGTTCTAACTGGATGGTTTGAAAGAGAAACTAAACTTTCTACGGAAAATTTTCTACCTCTTTCAAGAGCACTGATCACGAGAGCATGCACCTGCCCTCTAGAAGTCTCTGCTCTTTGACCTTGTCCCTGCGATCCTATTACTTCAGGCACTCTTTAGAGAAGTGTCTGACATCTCCACAATTAAAGCAATTGGCCTTCCTTTTCTTACAATATTTGATCAAGTGGCCCTCCTTTCCACAAATGTGACATTTTCTCTTATCCTTGACTTTATCATCTTTCCCTCATTTCTTCTGTTGTTGCTGCTGTTGCTGCCCTTTCTTGGGCCATACCTCTTATTCTGCGATGTCCCCTCAACTTTTGTTTCCTTCTTTTCTCCCTTGTCCTCCTCATGCATTAGGGCCATATCAACAAGCTTTTCAAAGGTGGCCCCCATTGGAAGATGAGACATATCTAAACCGTGTAGAGGCTCATTCACCCCCTTAGCAAACCGCAAAGCCCTTTTGTGTGGTCTGTCTACCAATTCTAACCTGAACCTTGCCAGCTAGTTGAACTTGTTCACATACTCCTTCACAGTCAAATTTCCTTGTTTGAGTGTTAAGAACCTCTCCATATGTATGCTTCTCTCTGCTTGGGAAAGAAATTTCATTTCGAACCTCTATCTAAAGTCTTCCCAAGTTTATATCGGACGTCCAGCTTGGCGGACTTCCCACCAAAATGAGGCTTTGCCTTTTAGCAGCCAAGCAGCTAATTGAATTTTCCTTCAGTCCTTCACTTCAAATATTATGAATAAGTCCTCGGTCTCCTTAAGCCAATACCGAGCTTCTACGTATGTCTCGTTCCCATGGAATGACCTTGCTCCCATAGCCCGGAAGTCTTTGCAGACCTTGGCAAAGTGGTCAGCTTTCGGAGGGGGAGGAATGACTGATGTAACTGGGGGAGGAACGTCTCTTTGACCTTCGGCCGACACCGTGGCCTCTAATTACCTATGGAACCATCTGGATATTATGATGCCCTCTGGATATAAGGAATGTTTTTTCCCTTGACATGCTGAAAAAAAAGGGAAAAGGAAGAAATTTAGATAAAGGACCGAAGGATACCACATATGGCTTTTTGGGGAATGTTTCAAAATAGACTTTTCTTTTTGAAAATGATTTTGTTTTAAAACCTTTTTGAAAATAATTTTCAAAAACTTTTATCTAATCTGGTAACCTTCAGCTTTGATACCAAGTGAGACACCCCCACGTCCGTTAATGTCACTCACTAAGGGAATGCATTAAGTTTTGTGAAGCGTTATAGGTAAACAGACACAAAATAATCACAAGACATATGTAAATAAGGTGTCAGCGGAAAATTTAAACTTTTATTTCAAACATAAGTCATAATACCGTGGTCCACAATTTCATAATTTACAAAAACTATTACAATAAAATAACTTCTGTCTTGCACCATCAGAGTATATAAGTAAATAAAAAGCATCATTCCCTTAATAAAAGAGTTAAGCCATAGTAGAGACAAGAACTTGAGCCATACTTCAGAAGTAGCTCCTAGTAAGATGATATATGATTCCTGATTAAGTCTGAGTGTTTCCTCCTTGGGAACCATGGGGAAGGAAGAAAGAAGGAGAAACAAAAGGGTTAGACATAAAGTCTGGCGAGTTCTAGTTAGTTTTAGCTAGTAGATAAATAAAAGCAACTTGATAGGCATATAAAGTGGATAAGAGAGATCACTACATAAATGGAAGGTGTGATAAGTTAAGCAAGATAAGGTGTATGTGCCTCACTAATGATTACTCTGCACTAATACTAGTATAGCTGAAATGAGATGATCCCTTCCACTATAAGTTGGTAGGCTTAGGTCATACGTCCAAGTATACCCTAACCACTACCCTAATCGATCGGCTCTCTACCCTGTAGATATCTTGTGCTGGCCTCACAGTAGGAGGTATCACTTCCTAAAGTGGCAACCCATGGTGTGCATAACCAAATCTACTGGTGTCACGGTTGTCTTAACCCCCTCTGTCCGGCCCATGCACGCACATGTCCCTGGTCGGTTGCACCGCTCACACCATCCACCTCATTTGGATCTCTTACAATCAATCGGTAAGCGTGCCCCTTCTCCGCCTAGTACAGAGGTCTTACTAGATACCAACTCCGGGTTATTGACTGAAATTAGTCCCGCACAATATGATACAAGCTCTCCCCCTTGTCTTGTATCCCCCACTAGATTTTCCACTGAATATGTATACCCTTATGTGTCTTTAATTACATAGCCCTATACTAGTTATGCTTTCCCTAAAGGGTGTCTTTAATTACATCACTTCATTACATTTTCTATCGGTTATGTATACCACTAGGTGTATTTAATTACATAACCTTATTACATTGTCTACTGGTTATGTATACCACTAGGTGCCTTTAATTACATAACCTTATTGGGTTAAGTTCATGGGCCTATATATACATATTACCCACCCTCTCTAATTTACTTAACCCACCACTATCTATCCAATTTTACTTAACCCTAACTTATGTCTATAGTCATATCAAATTAGGTTAAGTATTCTATTTCATTACCATGTCCAATTATGGTTATAACGGGCTAGACCTCCAGCATTAATCCTACAATGTGTGGATGCTGGTTATGCCGATCGGGTCTGGAAAGTCTTATTCCACAGTTGGGCCTAACCTCGTGTCTTAGCCCGATTCGTATTTGCATACTTAGACCTCCCACATTAGGTTCAACATTAGTGGTTGCTGGATATGTCGGTCGGGTCCTGGCAGATTCCACCACTAATGTAATCTAACCTCGTATCATAAGTACAATTTACAATTCCTAATTGTAAATTACTAAACATTCCAATTTAATCCAAATCTACCTATGTGATTATAGGTTACTATTTCCATGTTTTCCCCATTTGAATTACATATCCCATTTCGTATAAACATTACATAATTCATGTCAATTATAATCCCTTTTTCCCCGTTTCCTCTCTGACGTATTCGTATGTATTTTGATGGCATCTAGGCTATAAAGTATCCTAGGTATAACAATAAAAAGGGAATATGACAAGGTTGATAGTTTCAATATGTCTTAGCACAAACATGAACCTAAACTGGCATAATAACAAAGTGAATTGACATGTGATTAACATCACAATAATGTGGACATCAAAATGGTAACTTGTGGCAATCACTATGATGTTCAAGTAAGCATAATGAGATCTAGATTAAACATTAGGTGTCCAGTTACTTAGATCTAGCATAGTTAGGGTGACATAATAAAATGTTTACGTCAAGTTTACAACATATCTCAATGGATCACAATATGACAGATGATTAACATAAAGATCTAGATCCAAGTGATGTCACAATTGTCCAAATTAATAGATGTACATCCACCATAACATGGTTACAAGTCAAGATCCACATAAGCATCATAATCGAATCAACACAATTTTATTCAATCTTGGAAAATAGATCTTTCATGACATAGTATTGAATTTCACATATTTTACAACATATCCAATTCATAGTCTTTCAAAGTATACATTTATTTATCTAAACCTAAAAATAATTAGAACTCACAGCATTAGGTTTAGAGAATTTAGGATGAATGGATCTAGAATTTCTGAATTGGATTTGCAGAATATGTTGTTGTAGAAACGGTTCAGTTCGCACTTTAGCAGCATATGGCCTCCATGGCTCCCAATGAAGAGAATATGAGAAATTTGAAATGTATATATAGCTTCCAGATCCCCTGAAACTGAATGCCACCTCAGCCCTAGGGGTGTCGATACCCCTGTGGGCGGGTCGAACCCTAGGTCGACACCCCTTCAAGGGGTCGACCCTTAGAGCGGGAATTTCAGCGCTTAGAGGAATTTTTCGAATTTGAATCCTATGGATAGGATTTTGACTCATCTCTAACTCACCTCTGACTCATGCGTATATGTAAAATATTTCTATGCGTATACAAATTAAAAACCTTCATAACTTCTTGATATGGTGTTTGTTCTACGCAAACCAAATGTCTATCTTAACTAGAATTTCGAGACGGGCGCAACGGTGTCGTACGTTTCCTCTAATTTTGAACATTATATTAATTATTATTTAATTTAGTTTCTTTAATGTCATTTAAAAATTCGGGGTGTTACAAAATGTGACTATATAATTTTTCAGAATATGATATAGTTGAAAATTTTCAAAAATCATGATATGGTTGAATATATTTAGTAACATGATTAATTTAGAAATTTATTTCACGACCATCTCTATTCCTACCATATTTCTATCATTCATTATGGTTTTATATAATAAGGGGATTATTATGTAATAAGTGTTACTTTAACATCGTTTAAAAAACTAGATATGGTCATGCATGGTTAGAGAATGTTTATAATTTAAGTTGTAACCGACTTCATTTAAAAACCCTTATGTTTATGCGTGGTTAGTGTGCTCTTAATAGAAGGAAATAAAAAAGAAAAGAGAATTAAAAAATTAATGGATAAATTATATATATATATATTTGAAATCTTCCTTATTGTGTAAATGCCGACCTTTTGAGTCATCCTATGAATTGTGAAACGTGTTTATAATTTATGAAATATTGTGATTTTTTGTTTGATTATTTTGGGATTTGCGGTATTAGACTTTGTCACTTGATTTGAATTTGTAATTATAGTCCAAATCCATTGATATTTTCCAACTCCGTCAATTTTTTGATGATAACAAAAGGGGGAGAAGCGTTAAGATTTTGATAAGTGTGCAAACATCAATAGATTTTTTTTTACAGATTTGCTAAATGTTTAATAGTTTTTTATATTTCTCAGATTTCATAAAAATTTGTTAAGTGTGTCTTCGCTTGCAGGGAGAGTTCAGTTGTAGAGGGAGCATACATATAGGGAGAGTACTCATATTTCACAGTCAAACACATTTATTTTATTCAAAATCTTAAGTGTACGTTTGTCATCATTAAAAAGAGGAGATTGTCGAATATAACAGTATGATTTTTTTATGTTAACAAACATATATTATTGTATAAATGTGTCTGTGATTGTACTTTTCTATTTTTCATCTCATACGAAAATAAATATTACTATTAAATAATAATACTATTGCACATAGTTTAAAATATACAAACAATATTTATTATTGAGTAAAACATTTTATTTCAAATATTCAGAATAATACATCTTTTCAGAACTCACTTCTATACATTTCAGTTGTCTCATTCATTTACATTTATTCCTCTTTATAATTCACTCATTTCACTTAGCCATATACATACACTCTCTCACATACATACATTCACAATTATTGAATCTTCATGTGCTTCAGATCTTGTCCAGTGACCTGCATATCTATCATAGAAAAACACACAGTAAAATGGAATAAAAATAGATTTAAATTATAGAAATATAAATCTATAATAAATTTTATTTACCTCAAAATTTTTGGTGTGTTTCTCATCATTAGCTAGTCTTTGTCTGATATGTATATACATCTATTTGAGTCTAGAAAGCTTGCGATATTCACAGTGATTCACTGTAAATACCACAAGGTAGATTGAATAACAAGGGTCTACATTTCATTCTCAATACAGCTACAGTGGTCTGTTGATTAAGAACAGCCTCGACTCACATTTGTGGTCTACTGATCTTGACCAGCCACGAGCATCGTATAGTGGTCTGCCAATTTATATCTAGAAATATTTTTGCACTTATATATAGTTATTTTTCAGGTGAATATGTACAAGTCTCAAGCAAGCACATGTAACTTGTGAAGTAACATAATATAAAAACATATTTATATATCATTGTATATATATACATGTATATATTTGGCAACACCAAAAAAGCATGGCAAATCAACAATCATGAAGATATATCAAAACAATGAATGTGATAACAGACGCTTCCATAGCGTGACGGCGGAGACCGTGCGAGAAGGGTACCATGGGAAGTACCTTGATATTGGGGGTAGCTACGTATATGTTATATTAGGTTAAACTACTAGGAGGTAGATGGGTATGACATGTGTGTAAAACCTTGAGTGTTATTAGCCCAAATAACCCAATAAACAAGAAAATGTAACTGAATGGTATATGTAGGGTTATTCCAAAATGTGTAACTTAAGTCCAGCCACCAGAACTTGTGTTCTGACCCCTTCCTCATAACATACTCGCAGGTTAGGCTTATGGCAGAGATATGATAGCTTTGTATACTGGTTAGGCAGTATTATTACTTTGGTAAGGCTATATTTGATTATATTTTATTTTATCCATTCCGTTGTGAGATGTTTTCTAAGCTTTGATATATTGTTTATCTCTGCCTTTTCTGCAAGATACCAAACAAGCCAACTCGAGCTTCGGTAGATTGGAATTTTTGAAAAAAAACCGGTCTGTCGAAAATCGGGTTGTTACATACATAGAGCAATAACATATATATAGCAGCCAATACCAAGTAACATGTCAACAACTCAGAAGCAAAAGACAAGTTCAAAGACAAGTTTACACATAGGCAACCAAGATAAGGAGCTAGAAAATCATGCACAAGAGCATACCAACAAAAGTAGAATACGAGCAGCATGCATGGAGTATAATAGCAAATAGCTCGACCAGGCATGCACAAGGAAGTACACATGGTTGAGCCAGTTGCAGGTCCATAAATGCCAATACAACAAATCAGAATTGCCAAAAAATAAAGCAAGCTAGAAAAGAAGCTAATAAGGCATTAGAAGACATGATGCAAAATTGCATATATATTTGCACTGAATGGAGGATAAAATCTGGCAACTTTGTGGGATGAGCAGAACAGGGTGATAAACATATGGAGCACAAGTTCAACTCAAGCGCAAATGTATACATGTACATGTGCAGAGGCATGGATAGTACACAACGTGAAGAATAGTGGCATGTAAGAATATAGCGGTATCACACAAAAAGGTGCAGCAGCCAAGACACATATACATACATGTATGTATATACATGGAACTTGACATGGAAAGAGTCATAGACACACACACACACACACACACACACACATATATATATATATATGTGTGTGTGTGTGTGTGTGTGTATAGATGCAAAATATAAATACTAAAGGAAAGGGTGCGACAACCGACACATACACATGTGTTGTAAGTCCAAAGTGTAAAAGCAGTTCAAAATTAACATAAAACCCGTTAATGATATTTTTCGTCAACACCGAAATATAGGGTTATGGTTGTGGAATTAGGATAATCTAGTCCTTTCAAGCTTGACTGAATTCACTGCTGCTTAGGTATCAAGATCCTTGGTCCGAAGATTAGTTACTTATCTTTCAAGGGCCGAGGATCATGCTTACAGAACTTAAGGGCCAACAGTAACCTTAGGATGGGACTACAACAATCGTAACTTTAACACCCCGAAAATTTGACGAAGCTAAAGATGATTAATTAAAGAATAATTAGTGTGAAATACACTGTTAACAATGAATTAAGGAAAACTTAATTAAATAGTAAGAATTAAGTAAAACGGATCGCGCCATTGCATCCGTCTCGGAATTCTAGTCAAAATAGACACCTAGTTTGCATAAATCAGACACCATATGAAGAAGTTATTAAGGTTTGAAGTTTGTATGCATATAAGGAAGATATATATACATATAAATTCAAAAAAATATTCAAAAATCAGCAAAATAGAAATCAGTCACCCAAATCGAGAAAGGGCCGACATTTTGAGGTCGACCCGATACCCAGCTGCGTCGACCTAGGGATCGACCCAGGAAAATGGGAGTCAACACCCCTGAAGAGGGGTCGACCCACCAGAAGGGGGTGGACCCACCTGTGGCTCCAGAAGTTTCTTTTATGACGTGGACGATTCCTATGGCTCCTGATCTAATCCGATGGTCTTGGTTGCTCCGCTACTTTTATATAAGGGACAATAAACCTAGGTTTTGTTCATTGAAAAAAATGGTGGTGAAGCTCTGCTGGGATGGATATTAAAATGGCTTTTCTTCTTCTTCTTCTTCTAAATCAATTCAAAGAAGATTATACATATTCGAAGATTGCTACAACAAATTAAACGATAGCCACAACAACTTATTCAACATGTTCTTCATAGAAAATTCAATATGAGTTCATGTTGCTTTTAGATCTAAATATCTAAATAGTAATCTTGATAAGTATATAATAATTGATCTTGAATTGGTGCCTAATCATTCATATTACGATATTTTCCATTGATCTGTTCTTATATGTTTATATCGTCACCATGTTAAATCCTGTCATAATATGCCTATTCTGTTTATGCCTGCTTTTATTAGTTTATTATTGATTTGTCATTATGCCTATTCTTGATTCTCTTCTTTCCCTCCTTTCCTTTTTATTTTTATATAACCAGGCTACCTTCGAGCCTAGGCCTAACGCTGAAAATGCGAACATGCGAAATTGGGAATAATGAGAAAATACATAATTTGGGGCATAATTGATATTGGAAAATATGGATAAAAATTTGAGCATAAAATTGGAAATATACGAAGATGGGTTTGAGGGCATATGTCTTGTTGGATAATATGAATTTAGGCATGCATTGGAATATATGTAAATATTGAATTGGGTATAAAATAGACATGTCTAAATATTGATTTGGGACATAAATTTGAACATATGTGAATATGAATTTTAGGCATAAATTATGTGAAGGTGGATTTGGGTATAACTTGCATTGAAAAGGGTGAATATGGACTTGGGCCATGAGTTGGAAAATATTTGGGTTTGGGTTTGTGCAATATATATATATACATACATATATATATATTTACACATACACACATATATATATATATGCCTTAATTTATGATAAGGAGCATACAGTGCATAATAAAAAAGTGAATTAAAAAGAGGCACAAAGGTCTATAATTTGAACAAAGAATTAGACATAATTCAAATGGGGGAAACATAGAATAATTTCCTATAATGACATATGTAGATTTGAATAAAGATGGAATGTTTAGTAATTACAATTAGGAATTGTAATTGTAATTGTACTTATGACATGAGGTTAGGTTACATTAGTGGTAGATGTCTACCCAGACCCGACCGACATATCTAGCAGCCACTAATGTTGAACCTAATGTGGGAGATCTAAGTATGTAAATACGAATCGGGCTAAGGCACGAGGTTAGTCCCAACTGTGGAATAAGGCTGCCCAGACCTAACCGGCATATCCAAAATCCACATGTTATAAGCCAAATGTGGGAGGTCTAGCCCATTATAACCACAATTGGAAAAGGCAATGAATTTGACTACTTGACCTGATTTAATCCATAAGGATTGTATGATTATGAACTTAAGTTAGGGTTAACTAAAATTGAATGGGTAGTGGGTGGGTTAAGTAAATTGGAGGGGATGGGTAATATTTACATATAGATCCATAAACTTAACCCGATATGGTTATGTAATTAAAGACACCTAGTGGTATACACAACCGGTGGAAACATTAAAGTTATGTAATTAAAAGACACCGCTTAGGGTAAGAATAATTTGAAAGGGAATGAGACATCCTATAACGCTTGTGCTATTGTGTTCTTCTTACATGTCTGTCTTGTGCTATTATGTTCTTTTTTACCTATAACGCTTCACGAAACTTAATGCATTCCCTTAGCGAGTGACATTAATGGAAGGTTGGTGTCACATTTGGTATCAGAGCTTGTGGTTATAAGATCGAATATAAGTATTATGAAAATGGTTTTCAAAAAGGTATTAAAAACAAAGTATTTTAAAATAAAAAGTCTGTTTTTGAAAAGCATATTTCCCAAAGCCATAAATATCTCTGGATTCTCTGCTTGATTCCTTTTCCTTCTTGTTTGGGGAACCATTTCTTCCAAAAGGGGTATCCATATTTCAGCATGGTTCTGTAGGCATGTTAAAACTACGGTACATGTTGAAGGGCAAAGAAGTGCCCAACCTCCATCTATAGCCGCAGTAGTTTCACCTACGGCTTATTTTCTTTCGAGCCTCATAAGGATTTCTGTGCGATGGAGGCAGCTTTCAAGAGACTTATAGCATGTTACATGAGGATGGTAAAAAGGTGAATAAGGGAGTTGGGGCTAAGGAGCACATTACAAAGAAAAAAAGAGGAAATACCATAATTTCAGAACGGTGAGTCATCTGGAAAAAGGATTACAGAAAGAGAAAAGGCGTTTGTTACCACTTTGGTAAGGCAGGACACGTCATTAAGGATTCCCTGAAGAGACAAAGACAAGGCCAAAGGGCAGAAACTTCTAGGGGGCAAGCTATCGTTCTCATAGCTGGTGGGCAGGATAGAGGTAGGAAAGTTTCCATCGAAGGATTGATTTCTATTTCTGATCATCCTGTCAGGATTCTTTTCCTGGCGCTTCGCATTCTTTTATATCTGATCCTTTAGTTGAGTCTCTGCACCTAGATACTAGTACGGTTTTGGATCCCGTTAGTATCTCAATCCCATTAAGGGTACGACTCATTTATCGAGGATTTGTCAGGGTTGGAGAATCTCTATGTTAGGCATCGAGTTTGTTGCGATGCATATGTTCTTGATTTCATAAGATATGGTTTGATTCTAGGATGGATGGGTTAACCATATATGGAGCCATTCTAGCTTGTGAGAGAAGGGTTGTTAGACTTCTGACTTTCCATAGAAAGACCCTCGAGATTTCTTATGACCCAAAAAATGTTTGTCATGCTTAGTCTCCTAGAATCTCTTGATATACCTATCGATGATTTGCGACATGTGACTCCTAAAAGAAAAGAGGGAACTTGATAAGCAAGTAGGGGAGCTACTTGACAAGAGGTTTGATAGGTGAACCATATTAGGATAGGGAACCTATGGAAGACAGCCCCTGAGGAATCCCATCATTCTAAGATGACTATTCATCCAAGAGGCAATAAAAAGTATAGAGTTCGAGGTAGTGGAGCCAAACTTGCGAGAGGAAGTGAAAGTAGAGAAGAAAGCAACGATGGGACGAGTTTCGACTTGCATACTTGGATCGGAGGTTAAGACATTATTCAAAGAAGTGAAGCTAGTAAAAGTGCAACGGGGAGAGGACCGCAAGAACGCTACTTGGGAGGCTGAAGGCAAGATTCACGGTTCATATCCTTTCCTTTCGAGAATATGTTCTAAATTTCTTTTTCCAAGCTTCAAATTAATACTTATATCAATCGTTTGGATATCTCCTATCGTTCGAGTCTTTAGGTAGAAAACTAATGAATGTAAACATATGTTTGAGACATGTTATGTTTGATGGACACAAGTGGTTGCTAGTGATTGCTCGTGGATGCATACACACACAATAGGCACTAGATCGACTCAATCACTTACATATTGCATATTGATATGTGTACATTTTAAACTTTTATGGATTATCATTACATTGATGTTGCATGTGGATGGATTATTGTGCACACAAATAGAACTTACATGGATTAGGATAATTTTCATACATTTTGGTTGCATGGCACAAACATACATTGCATTAAGGAGGACAACTGAATCAGTAGACCGCATGATCTTTTGCATTAGTTTATGGACATATACACACACTATTGCGTATGTTCATTAAAGTATTAGAAATTCCTTAGGGACAATGGATGCTTGTGATTGCTAGATGGATGTATGATTGTTGGATGTTATGATACACGTTCTTCTTAACTTAGAGATTTTGGGGACGAAATCCTTTGAGTAGGGGAGAATGTAACACCCCAAAAATTTGATGACGCAAAAATGATGAATTAAAGAATAATTAGTGTAAAATACACTATTAACAATGAATTAAGGAAAACTTAATTAAATAATCGGAATTAAGTAAAACGGATTGTGCCATTGCGTCCATCTCGGAATTCTGGTCAAGATAGATACCTGTTTTGCATAAATCGGACACCATATGAAGTAGTTATTAAGGTTTGAATTTTGTATGCATATAAGAAAGATATATATATATACATATAAATTCAAAAAAATATTCAAAAAATCAGCAAAACCAGAAATCTGCCACGCAAATCGAGAAAGGGCCAACATTTTGAGGTCGACCTGAGACCCGGTTGGGTCGACCTGGGGGTCGACCTAGGCTCATGGGGGTCGACACCCCTGAAGGGGGGTCGACTTAGGGGTCGACACTCCTGAAGGGGGGCCGACCCACCCGTTGCTCCGGAAGCTTCTTTTATGACATGGACGATTCCTACGGCTCCTGATCTAATCCGATAGTCTTGGTTGCTCTGCTACTTCTATATAAGGGACCCTAAACCTAAGTTTTGTTCATTGAAAAAAATGGTGACCGCGAAGCTCTGCTGCGATGGAAATTAAAATGGCTCTTCTTCTCCTTCTAAATCAATTCAAAGAAGATTATACATATTTGGAGATTGCTACAACAAATTAAACAATGGCTACAACAACTTATTCAACATGTTCTTCACAGCAAATTCACTATGAGTTCATGTTGCTTTTAGATCTAAATATCTAAATCATAATCTTGATATGTGTATAATAATTGGATCTTGAATGGTGCCTAATCAGTTATATTATGACATATTCCACTGATCTGTTCTTATTTGCTTATATCATCACAATGTTAAATCTTTTCATAATATGCCTATCTAGTTTATGCCTGCTTTTATCAGTTTATTATTGATTTGTCATTATGCCTATTCTTGATTCTCTTCTTTCCCTCCTTTCCTTTTTATTTTTATATAGCCAGGCTACCTTCGACCCTAGGCCTAACGCTGAAAATGCGAACGTGCGAAATTGGGAATAATGGGAAAAGACATAATTTGGGGCATAATCGATATTGGAAAATATGGATCTAAATTTGGGCATAAAATTGGAAATACACGAAGATGGGTTTGGGGGCATATGTCTTGTTGGATAATATGAATTTAGGCATGTATTGGAATATTGTAAATATGGAAGTGGGTATAAAATGGACATGTCTAAATATTGATTTGGGACGTAAACTTGAAGATATGTTAATATGAATTTTAGGCATAAATTATGTGAAGGTGGATTTGGGTATAACTTGCATTGAAAAGGGTGAATATGGACTTGGGGCATAAGTTGGAAAATATGTGGTTTTGGGTTTGTGCAATATATATATATATTTATTCATATATATATATATGCCTTAATTTATGATAAGGAGCATACGATGCATAATAAAAAGTGAATTAAAAAGAGGCATAAAGCTCTATAATTTGAACAGTGAATTAGACATAATTCAAATGGGGAAAACATAGAATAATTGCCCATAATGACATAGGTAGATTTGAATAAAGATGGAATGTTTAGTAATTACAATTAGGAATTGTAATTGTTCTTATGACACGAGGTTAGGTTACATTAGTGGTGGAAGTCTGCCCGGACCCGACCAACATATCCAACACCAGAGAAACTTATTAACGGGCCTTAGTTAATAGAACTAAGTTAATAAGTAAACAACGATAAGTTGTGACAGCAAAGAAAAATGAAATTATGATTGAATGGGAAAAAATAAGGAAAACTTATAAGATAATTTATATTTAATCATAAATAATGACTGGCATGTGAAAAAGGAAACATGTAAAATGAGATGTACTTAATTTCACATTAAGTAAACCATGTTAATGTGATGATATAACCAAGCAGAAGAAACTTGGTAATTTGAATAAGAATTCAATATGAATGGGGATAACCTAGTTAAATGGAAACCTGGTAAGGTAAGGCAAGCGCGTAAAGAATGTTTAGACATAGGGTCTAACAAATATTAAAGAAAGGCGCTTGGACCAGTCTGCACTTTGGGGGTGAGTGACCCAACGGGGTTGATCATCAGGGTGTTATAAGGCACGAGGGGAGCGCACATTCATCTGCGGCTCCAAAGGACTGGAAGGGGAAGCACGCGGCTTCCTGAAGTACGTAAGGTTCCCCTGGTAGTACTCTGTGCGGTGACAAATGTCTTAGGCTGTACTCGCAGGGGTTGGGTCAGCGCGTAACTACTAGGTGGG
Source organism: Allium sativum (assembly GCA_030737875.1). Lineage (NCBI taxonomy): Eukaryota > Viridiplantae > Streptophyta > Magnoliopsida > Asparagales > Amaryllidaceae > Allium > Allium sativum. Next base: position 191,457,547 of record CM060910.1, on the reverse strand, counting down.
TGGGCCTTGACTGCAGATGTAGTTATGCAATCAGAATGTTGTGACGAGGTGACACAAAGGTGGTTCGGCAGTTGCCTCACGAGGAGATATAGAGGGTCACGACCAACAAGGATAGTAGACTGTCAGATATCCATCATCAGCAGCCAGTGGGATGCGAAAAGACTAGAGCTAACCCCAAGATTCCATTTCATCTTTCACTATCAAGGTACGGGGTTGAGGGAAGACGCCACATGTAGTCATTTGGCTCATTATATTGATCGATTATATTGATCGATCCGGGGCCGATGTAGTCATTTGGCTCATTTATGCCCCATAGGGCAGACTAGCATATCATTTACGGTATTTTTAATCCACTCCGTGTGGACCGACCCCGACGATCCAAGTTGCAGTTGCAGCTATTCCTGAGGCTTGGGCTAGATAGTCTCGAAACGGTAAGGACGATCCCTTGCCTTGGTTCATAGATGGAAATCCAACTTCTAATACGACATTTTGCGGTTTTAATTGTAAACCTGTATATGGCGACATAGTGGTATGGGGCACTTATGCCGTCTATGATTGATACTTATGATTGAAATTGTTTTTACACTATACACTTATAGTAATAAAAAAAGATGAAATTTCACGTACCAAGCATTTTTGGCTATTATAAGGTAAAAACTTTATCCTCCGGCTTGCATTGCATTGTGTGTTGGGACCTGATTCTTATAATAGCTTCATTGTTCTTTATTTAGCATTGCGCTGTTTGTTTTATGCACTGGTTTTCTTGGGGGTAAACCCGTTCCGTGTTATACGGCGTGGTCCCTTGATTTACCGAACTTTAAAATAAATAATAGTAACTGTTTTAGTTCTCACACCAATCAAATGACTGACATGGAGTTTATTGTTTTAACTTAAACTCTGGGTGCCCCTATTTCCACACGGGGAGCTAGTAGTTTTGGTTTTGCAGATTTATATTCACAGGATCCTGGTTTACAACTAGAATTATATTCGGTAAGCTCTATATCTGTATATTCCTTTCAGTTGTGTTTTGTATTATTTTCCACTGTATTGTAACTTGTAAATCTCTGATGTTTAGTAAATGTGTAATATTTATTCATACTCTGTATATTCTTGTATTCTGATGTAAATTTTTGTCATAAGCAATGAAATGTTCTTTTATTTGTGTTCTGATTCGTCTCGTTCTCAAGGCAATCCGTTCTTCCTCTTCTCTTCGGAGACCGGGGAAGTTCGGGTCCTTACAGTGGTATCAGAGCCTTGGTTTATAGAGCTCGGAGAACAAGACACGTTAGAACCAAACGAAAGAATTCATCAGAGATTGGATTAGCAATATCCAATAGGAATGACTCATTAGGGATAGGATCAATAATATCCTAGAACGAGTGTAAAGAGTGTATTTTTGAAAATAAAAAATGAAAACAAATTTTGTTTTGAAAATTTAAACTTGTTTATACATATTTGAATATTTATTTTAAATCGATTTGGACAATCAAGTATATAGAGATTTTAATATACGTTTGATCCACGTGTATTTGAAGCCTCAAATATATTCGATAGATATATAATCACACTCTAGTCGCCCGGAGACGATCCTGATGATTACTATAGTATCATCAGTATTTGTGTTCGAGTTTCGAAAGTGGGATATTTATATAACTCCAATTGGCTGGTGTGAGAACCAAAACTTGATAGGGCTTATTATTGTGAATTGGCATCAAAAACTTGATTTTCTATATATATGTCAAAATTATGAATTTGAAACATTAATTCACTAATTGATTGATGGTTGTGTTGTATGATTATTTGTTAACCAATAAAACCATTATGTGAAAGAACGGTACATATAACCAAATTGTATCAAATATAGAACTGTATTGAAAATGGTTAGAAATTGCATGCATATACATGTGTATCCATTGAACATGTCATTGCAAAGAGGCTAGAGAAGAGGAATAAAATTGTTTGCCCGACTAATAGGCACATGTTTATTGTATTTCTTGGGGTTTTTGATGATTTTATGAGCCGACTGGCTAGGCGCTTGGCTGTTTCTTTTTCTTTTTGGATTGGAGAGGCCTATATGGAAATTTCAGGATTTCCCCCGTGCTCCCATACAGGGGAGGTCATGGCGAAATTTTTCGAAAATTTAGGGTATTAGCCAAATTTTTGAAGAATTTGAAAAGTTTTTAGAAACCGAAAAGTTGAACAACTTAAGCCATAATGAAAATAATGAAAGTTGAGTTGGTTAGTAAAACAACTTTTAGCTTCATTCCTTTTCGAGGACGAAAAGTTTTTAAGTGGGGGAGATTGTAATAACCTGGAAAATCCGAGCCAATTTAAAATTTTTATTTTGGCAATTTTAATTAATTTTGGATATTTAAATGAATTATTTTAAATAATAGCGACGAGAAATTTATTTTGAATAGAATTAGAACATATATATTTATCTGAATCGTCATTAGAATATAAATATTTATTTTTGATTATAAAAGGAGTTGAAAATGGCGCGGTAGTTTGAAAATTCGATTTCAAATTTCAAATTTCAAATGGCTGCACAGGATTCAAAATAAACCGGATTTTAGTGAAACCAAAAATATTAGAATCTTTTGGGAATATCTTTCCAATGAATCCGAAAAATTGAAATTTCATAGCGGGGAAAAAAAGTTATGCCTAGTTAAAATTTCAGAATAGTCGCTATGGAATTTTGGCCCTTAAAAATGGAAATTTTGCAAACGACCTCCGTTTTCGACGAAACCACTTTTGGTGGATCCGAGATGTCAAATTATTGCTAGGTTTCAAAATTCATAATTTTCTTAATCAATATGTGAGCGTGGAAAAAGAAAACGTGTTTTAACAGTTTAAGTCAAGTGAAAATTAGGCTCACATCCCTAAAATGGAACTTAATTCACGCCACATCCAGTGAAAGTTTTAATGCATTTCCGGTCCCTATTTTAAGGTGCCGCCCAAAATTTTCATCCCCTTCCGCCTTGTCCCATGCCATGTTACGTGTTTTTCCAATTCTAACCAAAAAAAATGCGCCACGCACTAAAAAAAAAAAAATCTAAAATCTGGAAATAATCCCAGGAGTCCATGCAAATTAAAAAAAAAAGTTGCATACTTCTGTGCAACTATTACTTATAGTAGCATACATGTATGCATATATTTATATAGTGTATTTATGCTGAAAATCTGGACCAATATACGCATACATGTATGCAACTATTAGCAAATAACTGCATACATTTATGCATACAAAGTTGAACTGAGATTCACGTGTAACGAAAAGTTTCATGCATGGATGCAACTATTCTGTATATATGCATGCATGTGTGCAACAATTTTAAAAGGGGCGACGGCTTGCGGATATGCGCATGAGTGCATGCATTTATTCTGTACAAGAGCATAAATGTGTGCAACAATGTCTGAAAACGGCGAATGCTTTAAAAAACAGGCCAAATTTGAATATATGCATAAAAGGATGCATGTAATGCAGTTTAGCTGCATACATGTATGCATTTATACTGCAGTTTCGGCGCAACACTGAAATATAAGCATGAATGTATGCAACTATTTACAAATAGGTGCAGCTTTTGATGCGAAAACCTGCTGTTTCGCTGATTTTGTTTTATTTTGAGTTTTGACGTGGTTTTTTATTATTTTTCCACCTGAATTTTTTGGCGTGAAGGTGTTTTATTTAATAATGAATTTTCATGATATTTTTTTATATTTTTTATATTTTTTTATATGTTTTTGAAAAATAGGGACCTAATTTACAATAAGTTTAGGACCGGATGTGAGCCTAATTTTGAAACTTAATAGGGACCTGTGACAAACGGACCCTTAAGTCAATTTGGATTGACCAGAAAATGGCCATTTTTCGAACGGTCTCCAAATTTGACGAAATTAGTTTTGTTAGAATCGTATCGTCAATACGAAGCTAGAAAATATTTTTGGAAATTTTTGGAACCTGTATGTGGCCCCGATAAAGTGAAATGTACGTTTCAAATTCAATATAATGATTTATATTTTAATTTCAGTGAAAATTGATCGAAACAGCCAACCTGGCTTACGATACATATCCCATTGTGTTCGGAATGGGGGTAATTAGCTATGGACGACAGTCGGGGGGATTTTGTTTGGAGTTTGAACGAAAAAGTTACTTTTTGAAATTTAATTAAATAATTAAATATAATTACCCACCCCCCTTTGTCTTCCCTCTCTCCTCCTTTATCAGATCGATTTTAAATAAAAAAAAAGGGGAGTGCCATTGTGCCATCGCGCGACAGCTCACCACCGCCGCCAGGCATGGCGCCACGCCCCCTAAAGCTCCGCTGCCTCCCCTCCCTCTTCTCTTCCCACCGACGCCTTACCCCGTAGCCCCCTCGATTTCAAACCATGACGTAACCCCCACGCCACCAAAACCCTAGCGCCGCCTTCCCCTCAGGCCCACCGCCACCTGCGCCTTCCACCCTTCTCAACAACCCCATGCCGAAGGCCAAATCCCCCTCCTCCAATATAAAAATGTGAGTTTTATTTTTGTTTCATTTTTATTTGTTTATCAAGAAAAAATGTGTGTTTTTCTTTTATGTAAATAGCGATAAGAAGGTTGGAATGTTATAGATAAAAAGATAGGATTTTTATTTACATTTCTAGATAATAAAAATATGTTTTTTATTTATGTAGAGAGATAAAAATGTAATTTTTATTTATATTCTAGTGTATTTTTATAGTAAAAACATCACCATAAGAGATTTGATTTTTCATAAGGGAATGATTAGATTTTTAGTTTATAAAGATTGAATTTTTACATATGGTTTGTGAATAAAAATATGATTTTATATTATAGGGATAATAAAAATATGATTTTTATACTATAGGAATAATGAAAATATGATTTTTATATTATGTAGATAATAAAAATTTGATCTTTATATATGTAGCGATAGGATAAAAATACGATTTTTATATATGAAGTGACAATATAAAAATGAGATTTTTATCATGTATGTAGCAAAGAAAAAATATATGAAATATAAATTAAAATATGATTTTTTTATTGGAATGAAGCGATAAAAATATATGATTTTAATATATGAAATGCCATTGTAAAAATGTGATTTTTAACGTGAACAGCGGGAAAAGATAGCGATGGTATCAACGGAAATCAAAACGGAATCCATACCGTTTAGAAGGAAAGAATGGTGGAGTGGAACCCAAAAGTGAGAACTCCTTACTTTAATTTATTTTCTAGTTAGATATATATACTAGGATGCAGACGGTGCTTAGCTGCACCCGACACCCATTGTCCACAGAACATGAACGACTTGTTTGTTTGATTGTGTTGTGAAAATTGATTGTGTGTTGTGAAATGGAGTAAAATATTTTATAGTTAAAGATATTTTATAGTTATAAATATAATTTTTAATGTTTATATGGATAAAATAAATATTCATAAACAAATCGGACGACTTGTTTATGTACATACATTTGACTGATATTGACTGGGACGATAAATTTTACACATCGCCTAACTAGACAAATAAAACCTGTGTTTGATTGATTGAAACCCCACACGGTTATTGGGAAGATTTTGGACATACACTAATCCCAATAATTAGTCGTATGTCAATCGATTGGTTGACAAGTTGCGTATGCGTTAAATATTTGTATTTGATGCTTATGCAGTGTAGAATACACTCTGGATGTTGGTTGATTGTTTATCATTATTGTTATACACATGTATTATATGAAATCCATATAATCAAATTATATGGTAATTGACTGTGTCTGATTCCAGTTCAGAAAGAATGAATATTTTAAAATAACGATTATTTTAAAATAATGAATATTTTAAAATAATATTCAGAAAAGAATCAAAATACGATTTTGATGTCCGATTTGGGATAAACACGAAAATATTTAAATATATGAAGCCGTGTTGATTAGATTAACGCCATTTGGACGTGAACGATATTCAGATCGATTTTATTCATTTTTATAATGAATATCGAAAAGGAAATGATTTTGAAATCTAATGTTTTGAAAAATACTATCATTTATATATCGATGATATAGAATATTCAATTTTGATTAGAATTTGAATATGAAGTTGAAATTTTTTTGAAAACGAATTTAAAAAGATTTATAAAATATGTTTTAAATGGAAATCGATGAAATATATTATATATATAGTATAATGGCCTGAATAGAACGCGCCGCGCTGCGGTAGTTCGCGAATTTCGACCATTGACTTCGAACAGACATTTCGAGGGATCCGACCATCGAATTCTCCTAAAACCGAAACTGTTGGGTTCGTATCGAAAAGAGCTTTCTAAAGAATAATAGAGATTTGAAATCTAATGGTTGGATTTGGAATTATGTCCAAATCAAACTTGAAAAAGGTCATTGTAAGTGCAGTTCGATGGCCGTTTATGGAAATCGACTGTACGAGCCTTGATAAAATTATTAAAAGTATCAATAAATAGTGTAAAATAATAAGAAGTTATTTGGAAAGAATTAGGATGAAAAATTAGATATTTGAAAAGGTAAAAATAGATTTTTATAGAAATGAACTAGTTTTGAACTAGAATTATAATTCAATTATTTTTAAAATAAATAAATTGGTTTTGAAATAGTTTTAAAAATAACTTGAATTTCCAATATATAAATTGGAAATGGATTTGAATCGAAATCGTCTTCGGAATATTTCGATGTTGAATTTCGTGATTATACAGATATTGTTATGAAAATTTGAAATATATATATATCTTTATTTCCAATACGATATTTGTTGATTTCAGAATTAGACAATGAATATAAGCCAATATATTTTCTACTCAGAGTCTTGTATTTAATATCAAATTGGACTTTGGGTTTGACGTGAATGGTATCTTTAATAATACTATTTTTAGACCTAATGGAGTTAAGAAAATTAGAAACTGACTGGAGATTAGTTAAGTTGAATGGTTTCCTGGGTATTGATCTAATGTTGGTTTCAGCCTTCGGGGTTAACACTTCGGGAATTGTTCTCTTACTAATTTACGGTTAGAGACTGATAGAATGTGAATTGGGTTTGTTGTGAACTATGTTTTAGCAACATTCATTCTTTAACCCGATTTACAGTGAAATGGGATTTAGAATTTGTAAACCTTTTGTTAAGATTTAAAGGAGATTTTCCAAAGCAAAGTTTTCCAATTTAACATATTAAATTGGAATTGAATGGAATTCGATTTGGTAATAATCGAAGTAAGCTTCTGTAGAGGAAGACAGTTAATATATATGGAATTTAAAAGGCCTTGTCGTTATTCCATTTATATTATTGGTTGGATATGGAAGTTTATATCGAGTATATATATCGATTTGTTTTCCATGAAGATTCCATTGTTAATGGAATGTGATTTTGGGTTGTCGTGAATGGTATCTTTAGTAATACTGTTCTTAGACCCAATGGAGTTAAAAAAATCAGAAACTAACTGGAGATTAGTTAAGTTGAATGGTTTCCTGGGTATTGATCTGATTTTGGTTTCGGCCTTCGGGGTTAATACTTAGGGAATTATTCACTTGCTAATTTATGTTTAAAGGCTGATGGAATGGGATGTGATTTTGGGTTTATCGGGAACCGTGTTTTAAATGACATTGTTCTTTAACCCAGTTAAAGGCAGGATATTGATTTTTGGGAAGATTAAAACCAAGTGGAGTTTTAATACATCTTTAATTAAATTGAAATGATATCCAAAGGAAGATTAAAGAATAAATTTAAAGAATTTATCTTTGATAAAATTAATGGGAACCTTTCCCAAAGTATATGAATATTTGGATAAAGAAATATTCTGGATTGGAATGAGGCATATGTTGTGTTTTTATAGCACTTGTTTATTATATACGCGAGTTATTCAGAAAGACCGGGTTTATCCCATTCTGAATAACTGATTCGACGATGAGTCGAGGATGAAGACGGTGGTTGAAGACCGGAGGTTTTTACATCGTTTGGATGATTACTGATGTCTTAATTGTGCTGTACACCAAAGGCGAGGTAATAAGTGGTGATCGTTCAGACGTACTTGGAGATCGACGGATATGTGAGGGCCTCTCCCCTGTATTGGACATATGGAGGAGGAATAAAGTGCCTTCGGTTTCGTTCAAACCCAGAATGAACTTGTAAATGGATGTGCGTCTGACATCGGATTTCATTCTGTGTGATTCGCATTGCGTGAATTGCCTGTGTAGTATGCTGAGATGCAAATGATCAAGGCTTCTGTTGAAAAGCAAAGTCTTGTGGTTGATGATCAAAGCATGGCTTTAATATAGCGTAGCTTTGTGTAGTGTTAATTCGCGAGCCTCACACCCCGGTGTGAACCAAAAACGGGAGAGGACATCAGGGAAATGGACATATGCTGGTTTCTAGCTAGGAGTGGTGTTTTGGGTTTTACACGCCCGAACATTTTACTTATGTGGATAATGGATAGTGAGGCGCCTCGGTTATATCGGTCGATCCGGGGCCAATGGAGTCATTTGGCTCATTTATTCCCCATAGGGCAGACTAGCATATCATTTACGGTATTTTTAATCCACTCCGTGTGGACCGGCCCTGACGATCCAAGGTGCAGTTGCGGCTGTTCCTGAGGCTCGGGCTAGACAGTCTCGAAGCGGTAAGGACGATCCCTTGCCTTGGTTCACAGATGGAAATCCAACTTCCAATTCGACATTTTGCGTTTTTGATTGTAAACCTATATATGGCGACATAGTGGTATGGGGCACTTATGCCATCTATGATTGATACTTATGATTGAACTTATTTTGACACTATACACTTATAGTAATAATAAAAGATGAAATTTCACATACTAAGCATTTTTGGCTATTATAAGGTAAAAACTCTATCCTCTGGCTTGCGTTGCATTGTGTGATGGGACCTGAGTCTTATAATAGCTTCATTGTTCTTTATTTAGCATTGCGCTGTTTGTTTTATGCACTGGTTTTCTTGGGGGTAAACCCGTTGGTGTTATACGGCGTGGTACCTTGATTTACCAAACTTTAAAATAAAGAATAGTAACTTTTTAGTTCTCACACCAGTCACATGACTAACCTGGAGTTTATTGTTTTAACCTAAACTCTGGGTGTCCCTATTTCCATACGGGTAGCTAGCAGTTTTGGTTTTGCAGATTTATATTCATAAGATCCTGATTTACAGCTGGAATGATATTCAAAAAGCTATGTATCCGTATATTCCTTTCAGTTGTGTTTTGTATTATTTTCCGCTACATTATAACTTGTAAATCTCTGATGTTTAGTAAATGTGTGATATTTATTCATACTCTATATATTCTTGTATTCTAATATAAATTGTTGTCATAAGCAATGAAATGTTCTTCTGTTTGTGTTCTGATTCGTCTTGTCCTCAAGGCAATCCGTTCTTCCTCTTCTCTTCGGAGACTGGGGAAGTTTCGGGTCCTTACATTCCAAGTCCGAAGTTCTTCCAATTCCGAAGCTTCCACTTACTTTTATTTGGTCGATATGAATTTTTTTGTTAACAGTTAGCCCCCTAGTATAAGGAGGCTTTTGTTCTTTAGGACAAAAATTTGCACTGCTTTTCGGTAATTCAAGAAATGTCAGAATTTTTTTTTCCATTAGCTTCATATACCTCAAAATAATGATGCCAGAGGAAATATTAACTTTATTTAGTGGACAATGTTGTAATATGTACCCTGAGCTACGAACTTTTATGAATTTTATTGTGCAAATCCTATGACGTATCCATGCGGGACTTTGTACTGAAATTTCTAAGATTTAGGATTTTATTTTAATAGGAATGGGAAACACAAAACTATTATTTGGGTATTTAGCTATCGAGTGTTCATCTTTTGAAAATGTTGAAGGGCCAACCTAGTATCTAGAATTAGATATCTGTAACAGAAATTCAAAGATCCATAATAGAAATCTTAAATCCTAAACTTGTCATTTATAATTTGAAGATCAGGACCTCATTTTTTGAAAAAACATGGTATGTTAGTAAAAGTAATATAATTTGCATAATGTTCAGTTTTTCACTTGTAATGTGATAAGCATTATTTTGATCGAAAACCCCTAATAATGAAGTTAAAAGTAACTTAAGTTTAGAAAACTTCCCTGTGTGTGGCGGCGAAAAACAATTTCCCTTGCTAGAAGATCTTTAAGAAATGACCTGAGCTACCAACCGAGTATTGATTTAAAGATTTCCATTTTAAACTAAGGTGATAGGCTTGAACTCCATATGCGGTCATGACGATGGAAGCCAAGATTTGTTTTTTTTGGAAATGAGATTAGAAGATCCGTGACCTGATTCAGGTGTTAGAATAATTCAAATATAAGGATTTACGTCTGGAAGTATTATAAGTCCAAAATTACCCCTATGGAAATATAAGGGTAAGGTCTGAAACTCTGGCTTGAGTTTGTTTAATAGAAGACTAGAGTCTTTATCTAAAAATAATAGGAATCCCAAGATTCACACTCGGGCAATTAGAAAATCTGGAATCCATATCTAGAAATAATAGAAATCCTGAAACGCACACTTGGGTGTATAGAAATTAGAAATCCACACATGAATTAATAAAATCTCGAGACTCACACTCTCGTAAGTAAAAATCAACAATCCACATATGATAGTAGCAGAAATCCTGAGACTCACACTCGGGTAAATAGAAATCAGAAATCCACATGTAAAATTAAAAGAAATCCCAAGACTCACACACCTATAAATAGAAAACTAGAAATCCACATATGAAATTAATAGAAATCTCGCACTTGGGTAAACATAAATCAAAAATCAACATATGAAATTAATGGAAATCTTGTGAATTACACTTAGGAAAATAAAAATCAGAAATCGACATCTGAAATTAATAGAATCCCGAGACTCACATCGGGTAAATAGAAATCGAAAATCTACACCTAAAATTAATATAAATTCCGATATTCACACTCGGGTAAATAGAAATCAGAAATCCGCATATGAATTAATAGAAATCTGGAGACTCACACTTGGTTAAATAGAAATCATAAATCCACATCTAAAATCAATAGAAATCCCGAGACTCACACTCGGGTAAATAGAAATCAGAAATCCACATCTGAAATTAATAGAAATCCCGAGACTCACACTCGAATAAATAGAAATTAGAAATCCACATTTGAAATTAATAGTAATCCTGAAACTCAAACTCGGGTAAATAAAAATCAGAAATCCACATATAAAATTAATAGGAATTCCGAGGCTTAAACTTGGGTAAATAGAAATCAGAAATCCACGACTGAAATTAATAGAAATCCCAAGACTCACACTCGGGTAAATAGAAATCGAAAACCCACAAAGAATAACATCTTCATTGGAAGTCATTAGGAAATGTTAAAGTCAGATAAAATACCTTAATAAAGTTACAGAAGAGTCACTAATGGATTTTTAAAAACCATCCAATAGACGCACCATAAATTATTCAAAGATTATCTGTGTCAACAATGCTAAACAATCCAAATATCATTGACAATAATCAAACAACCATAGATTATTTGTGGACTCCTCGAAAGTTCATTCAGAGGAAATGCATGAGTGAAATAGCCTTAAATATCATAAGAAATGATTTTTTGGATGTATATGTAAAGGAATGTTTTCAGAATAAATTAACCTTATCATAAGCCGAATAGTCATTTAGTAGTAGTTCCGTTTGATTATTCAGCTATTGGGCATCTAACGTCTAGTCTTATTTCTAACCATATGATATGAAAATGCATGATTACTCTCTTAGAGAGCGATATTGATCCCTTTATATGGGAAAATGCACTTGTTATTATAAGTAGCCCTACCGAGGGGGCAACTCCACTAGCTGGAGATGTAAGTATTTAGTCCTACTTAGGGGGTTACTCCATCGTAAGAGATGCAAGTTTTTAGCTCTACTTGAAAGGCAACTCCATCGTTGGAGATGTAATTTTGTAGCTTCTCTTCCTAGAAGCTTTATTTTGTTGTTGCTTCTTCTCTTGGAAGCTTTATTTGCTTCTCTTCTTGGAAGCTTTATTTGATGTTACTTCTCTTCTTGGAAGCTTTATTTTGTCTTGCCTTTGTTTCTAAAAGTTTTACTGATTCTCCTTTTTCCCTAAGACTTTATTGATTTGCCTTTTCTTCCAAAGATTTTATTGATTTGCCTTTTCTCACAAAGGCTTTATTGTTTCTCCTTTTCTCCCAAAGGCTTTATTGATTATTTTTTATCAAGGGTATGTTCCACACCTTTCATAGTAGCAATCATATATATATCAATATAATGTGTTTGATGAGGGTAGTTTACAAAATTTTAAGACAAAGGAGATGGGATTTTAGAAAATTTTGTTCAAGTAATAACGGGTATTCAATTGTTTCTTCGTTGCATATTTCTTTAGTTGACTTCTACCTAGGCTTATCATCGGATGACAACTTTTCCACTCTCCTATTAGTGCATTGCCTTCTCTAAGTTCTCTCTTTTGATCTTTTGTTGTATGCGCAAGATTTAATAGGCTTTGGATTTTACTCGTAATTACACTTGAACTTATATTAATTTTTTCTCGATTGTAAGTGAAAGACAAATTTAAATGACTAAAGAAGTTAATCATTTAAGATATAAAACTTATTGTTAAATTCTAATCCCACGATGCAGTGTCCTTGACCACTTTTTCCCACTGGTCATCCTTCAAACTTCTTAAATGAGCTTCCTTTCTTTTCTGCTTGGTTCCTTTTTTATCAATTCACGACATTAACTGGTTTTGTGTCCTTCAGTCGTATGATAGCAATAATAATCTTTTCCTTTGTTTGATTTTGAAAATCCTTCTACAAAGGAATGGGAATCCAGCTCTTCTGCCTTCTGACCTTACTCCAAGCTTATCTTTGTGTTAAATATTTCTTCCATACGAGTGAATTTCTCCGCTCTAGAACAAAAATAACCCAAGATTTCAATTCATTTAAGATAAGCTCTTTCAAAAACGTCGATGGTGCCAATAATCCTGACTGCACAGCTATTAGTTTTTCTCTATTCAACACCCTTTTTACTTTAGGTGACCCAGTACGAGTTCTCTTCAGATAACAGTCTAGCGTCTCCCCTAGATTTTGTCTAACTCTAGCTAGATCATAAATGCTAATCGTCGAGCCTTCTTGCATATGGAATTGTGTGTTGAATGCATTGCAAAATTACTTCCAAGTTGTAATGATTGGGCCATAAAAATGCCTACACCATTTGGTAGCTTCTTTGCAAAGGGTTGGCAGGAAGATCTTGCATCGAAGTGCTTCAGAAGCGTTATATGACTCCGTGTAACTCTCAAAGATGGACATATGCTCTTTAGGGTCTGTAGTTCCATCATACATAAACCGTACTATTTTCATGTTAGATGGAACCTCAACCATCGTTATTTTCTTTGAAAAGGCAATTCCTTGTAAATCCTTGTCTTCTGGCGACATTAGGCTTTTGTTCTCCTCATAGTTAACAACCTCTCTTAATGCCTGATAATTACTTTGCAAAGCTGAATTATTCTGTAGATTTGGCTGGGATCTGATTTGTTCTAGTGCTAGCTTGCCTTGCGACCAGGCCACCCAAAGTTTTAACAATCACGATTACATGTACTTAAGACTGAGATCCGCTCCCATTGTAGAGTCAGAAATCGGGTCGAACAGAAGCAAGGGTCCTGGGTCGAATAAGACGTAGGGTTTCAATTTGAATGAAATCAAGGAACCGGGTTGATGTCCATTGGACGAATGGATTTGACTCGCCCTGGATACAAATGCGAGTCACGTACAACAACTTCCCACTACTTCCAATTTGCACGGATTTGAAGCCACGTGGCCACGACCCACAACCCGTGAACTCCATGAGCCACATTCCACTAACATTCTATAGACCCCGAGCCGTTGCCACCTGGGTGTAATCACCCCCGCATGAATCTATTACCCGACTCCCATATATACCTGAACCGATCAAAGTAGATGAGGCTTTTTCCCACTAGAATGTTTGAACACTCTATATCGCTCTGCCATTGTTGTTCGATCCGCAAGTAGTCTTGCCAGAATCTAGTGAATGTGAATACTTTAGTGAGGAAATCAAATGTACTTTGAGTGTTTGAGAGATTCTAAGCTTTATATTTGTAATTCTTTGTTGCATTTAAAGAATTATAAAGTGTATGTAGGCTCGTTAATGCCGAACCGCTATAAAGTTTGTGTGTTTGCTCGTTTTTCTTTATTTTTAGTTTATATTCCCTCATTAACCTCTATGAAATATAGTCTGTTAGGTATTAGTTCCATTATTTGGCATAACAACTGGCAAACGCTAGGCGCCATTGTTCTTGATTTTGCTTCGTACGGTTCTACTTCAGATGATTTTTGGACTACATCTTCTTCAATGATTTTCTAGTGGTATCAATATGCATAGCCAAGTGTAATATTTCCAATTCATTACTTTCTCTTTTCGTTAAGGTCGAAGATCCTCCTGTTTCCAGTTTTGTTTAGTTGATATTATTTTCTGGAATAGACAATGTTTTAGAACCTTCTCTATAATTCTTTCTCGGTCGAGTCATCTCTAGTGGATCCTTAGAGTATCTTGTTACGATGGAATGATAAATAAAGACGGAGGTCAATCTCTCCTTCTGGCGCCAAATTATTAAGGATATTTTTCGTCAACACTGAAATATAGGGTTATGGTTGTGGAACTAGGATAATCTAGTCATTTTAAGCTTGACTGAATTCACCGCTCCTTAGTTATCCATATCCATAGTGCGAAGATTAGTTACTCTTCCTTTAAGAGGTGAGTATCATGCTTACGGAACTTAAGGGCCAACAACTACCTTGGGATGGGGCTACAATAATCGTAACTAACTGGAACTAAAATACGCATTAATGGTGATTAGGTAATTACTGTAAAGGTTTGGTTGAGGAGTGTTTTCATGCATAAGCATAACCGTATATAATATAATATGTGGAATGGTAAAGAACACAACAATTAATAGTGGTTCGGTTCAGGTCGAACCTATATACACTTTAAGAGCTATGAAGAATTTATTAATGGAGGAGGCTACATAAGAAATCCCCAATTTGATTTACAAATTATGATTTAGGCTCTGAGAATAGAATACAAGATTCGAGAATGAGGAAAGTCCCCCCCCCCCCAAATGTGACCCTTGGGGTCTTATTTATTGAAGAATTGTCCCCCTTTAGCAGCGATTTGGCAGAAGCTTCGGTCCCGTATCCATTATATGGGCTTCGGCTTACTTTAACAGTTTCTGGTAGAAATATCTGCATCGATGTCATAGCCACGATGTCGGCTTGTCTTTACGGCCTCTCCCTTCGGTGGTGATTTCTTGGTGTTGCTTTGCTTTCAAGAGATTTTTGAGTTCCGGTGTCGACCCTCTTTTATGCTTTCTGGTTTAGATGCTAGATTTACAGATGTTTCGGTATGGGTGCTACATAAATGCTTTGGTGCCAGTGCTATATAAAGGTTTTGATACCGGCTTAGCTGCTTTCTTCTCTTTGTATCTGGCTTCTGGTCACTTAATTTCGCCTTTATTACTTGTATTAATGGGTGCTGCTCTTGTACTTCGGCATTGGTATCGAGTTCGTAGGAATAAATGTTTCGATTTTGTTCCATTATACTTGCTTTCCACTTCTCACTCTTCTTTATGAGTTTAGCTTTGTTCTCGTACACTCCTCTCAGGTATTTGGTGCTAACATGATTGCTTTTGCTGGGTATCATCTCCCATGATGCCGATACTTAGCATTTTGCTTTGGTTTTTCTGCCTTCTTGTTGAATGTCGAATCTATATTCCCACTTCTGAGACCTCAGTACCAGGATTTTGGTATAGGCCTTGATGGTGGATCAGTTGCCTTCTTTTCCTTGTTACTTTGGTATCCATCTGATGTTTTTATTGTCTTGGTACCATTTTTGTAAATTTGCCCCCTTGTCTTGGTGCCGACACCAAGCTAATTACTCATTATTTGTTGGTGTTGAAACAATATTTTCATTTCATTCTCCTGCTTTTCCAATACCGCTGTCATGTTTGTTTCCTTCTGAACCCTCTGTTACTGATGCTGATGTCATTGGGTTTCTCTCCATATCTTTTTTGTACTAGTTTCATAGCTTTAATCCTTTGCCCTATGTGCTTCTAGGTATCGCCTCCATGTTTTTCCCTTCATAACTTTGGTACCGCTTCCTACGATACCAAGTGTCGATTCTTGACTTCGTCCTAGATCCTGTTTGTAACACCCCACACCCGCTACGGTCACTCACTAAGGGAATGCCATAACATCGGTGGAGTATTTTAAGTGAATATAGAACAGAAAAATTACAACAAGACAGATATAAGTAATACTTGAGAATTTAAAACATCATTTCATTGCAGCAGAAAGTAAAACATGTTTGGTTACACCAAAACCATAAACAAGAGTCAAGTACATAATATCCATCCTGATAAAACAAAAGTACATAATCCCACTACATAACTTAATAGCCATAATAGAAAAGATAAACTGAGCTTTACATCCACGGTCCAAGCTCCAAAAGATAGATAAAGCAGTCTGATCAATGCCCACTAGTGCTAGGCCCACTCTGAAAACCTGAGGGTTGGGAAAAAGATAAAAAAACAACGGGGTCAGACATAAGTCTGAGCGAGTCCTATAACCTTAACAATACAATCATTAAAGTAATTAGGGTATGATATAAACAAGGTACGGTACCTCTGGGGATAATGACTACACTAAGTAGCCAACTAAACACAGGATGTACTAAGATAACCGAAAAGACGCATTTACCCACCCAAGGATAATTACTACACTACACCACCCCAGATCTACCCATCCAAGGGTAATTCCTACACTGCACCACCCCAGATCTACCCACCCAAGGGTAATTCCTACACTGCACCTCCCCAGATCTACCCACCCAAGGGTAATTCCTACACTACACCACACCAGTTCTACCCACCCAAGGGTAATTCCTACTTAAGGTTGATCCCACTAAGTGTACTTAGTAATTTTTAATAGTAGTACCGTGTACCCCTAGCTGACTACATAGGTGCCGTCTGCCCCTATCTCCACTAGGTGTACCCACTACTCCACAAGCGATCGGCTCCGTAACGTAGATACCCGTGCTGGCCCCACAGTGGGGTGTATCATTCCCCAAAGTGGCAACCTGATAATATCAACGGTGCACGGCTTATACCTACACGATGCAACAACGTCTTACTTACCAGCCCAGGTCCACACACACATATGAAACCCGTTGGACTTGCGTTGCCACCGCTAACCCGTTTTGGCCTCTTACAGTCAAGCCCAATATGTGTGTCCCGTCCTCGACTTGGGTCGAGCCCACAAAGATACGTTTGGGATATTGGTTGAAATGGGCCCCTACAAGCTACCCACCTAAGCTTGTCATTTCTAGTGAATTCCACTTAACCCTTTAACCATGTCCACTTACATGTTATAAATTTTGGTTAAGTCTTTTAATCATATTTTAATTGCCACTCAAGGCACCCACTAGATTTCCACATGCCACCCAAGGCACTTACTTGATTCCCACATGCCACCCAAGGCACTTACTTAACCCTTTAATCATGTTTAATTACATGTTCCACTTTGGTTAAGTATTCTAATCGTATTTTCTATTGCCACCCAAGGCAACCCACTAGTTTCCTCATGCCACCCAAGGCACCCCCACTAGTTACTACATGCCACCCAAGGCACCCACTTAACCCCTCATGCCCCACTACATGCTAATTTGGTTAAGTGTTTCTTAATTAATTAAGATCGTAACCTTTGTAAAGACCTCTCACATTAGACTATCTTTTATGGCAGCTGGATATGCCGGTTGGTTCCGGGCAGCCTTACACCATAACAGAGTCTAACCTCGTGTCTTTACACTTGTCACGTATTTAGTTTATGACTAAGACCTCTCACATTGGGCCAATCATTTGTAGCCGCTAGATTTGCCGGTTGGTTCCGGGCAGTCTTATGCTACAAAAGGGTCCAACCTCGTGTCTTAGTCGATTA
This sequence comes from Allium sativum, assembly GCA_030737875.1. Classification (NCBI taxonomy): domain Eukaryota; kingdom Viridiplantae; phylum Streptophyta; class Magnoliopsida; order Asparagales; family Amaryllidaceae; genus Allium; species Allium sativum. The sequence goes on along the minus strand of CM060910.1, from coordinate 191,439,531 downwards.
ATTACACCTAATTAATCACCCCCATAATTTGTATTAATTATCCCTAATTAATTACAAATTTCAAGAATATGGGTAGACCTAACTCAATAGGTAAATTCCCAATTCCATAATATGGGTAGACCTAACTTAATAGGTAAATTCCCAATTCCATAATATGGGTAGACCTAACTTAATAGGTAAATTCCCAATTATGTCCATTCACTTTATGTTATGCTTAAGCATACCCATTTCACACCATTTTATTAACATGCATATTAACCCCATCGTTCCCCACGTAATTCGTTCTCATAACATGAAATAATAAAGGGAAGATTCATCACAAATGCCATGGGTTTAACCAATCATAGCATATAACTTTATCATGGGTTTAAAAGGTGTCAACTTGCATATATGAGCATACATTAAACCCAACTAGCATTTAACCCAAACTTGCAAGAAGCACATATGTCACAAAGGGGGTAACTTGCATATGATTCTTATGTCATACAAAGGTGTGAACTTGCATAGCATGTCACATGTTAACTTGCATATAACCAAACACATAACATGCATAACATGTTACATATGAACTTGCATATAATCATGCACATAACTTGCATATAACCAAACACATAACTTGCATAACATGTTACATATGAACTTGCATATAATCATGCACATAACTTGCATATAACCAAACACATAACTTGCATAACATGTTACATATGAACTTGCATATAATCATGCACATAACTTGCATTACATGTTACATATGAACTTGCATATAATCTCACATATAGCTTGCATAACATGTTACATATGAACTTGCATATAATCTCACATATAGCTTGCATAACATGTTACATATGAATCAATGTTCAACATAGTGTTTTGCATAATGAGCATCATAAAACGTAGCATTAAACTTGCATAACATATAGCATAAAACTCGCAAAACACACAACATACACTATACTAAACTTGCATAAACACATTGATCCACAAACATAGCCATATCTTATCATATCCTATCATAATCAATTTAACAATTGATTATTAAGGCTATAGAAACACACCACTAAACTCCAATAAGCAAACCCTTGCCAAAAATCACCCAAAAACTCTAGCCTTGAAAATAAAGCTTGCAACTTGATGATGAATGCAAGCTAATGATCACTCATACAACTTAAAAAATGCTTGTATGAACATGAAAGCCTTCATAGAAATAGTTTAGAAAGAGGATGGAGGCTAGGGTTTTGAGTGGAGGCCATGATCATAGAAAATTTTGGCATAGTTTAGTTAGAGGATAGGATTATGATCATTTAGGGCTAGCTTAGGGTCTTATTTATAGGATTAGGATGTGTTTTAGACCCCTAGATTAACCCTAGGTTAGTTTAGGTCCGTCAGATTTCGTCCCAAGCCCTCCAACCCAGCCCAAAACTCAACCAGGTGCACCCAGGCCAGAATCAGCCGACAGGGCAGGTCGACAGCCCTGTCGACTGCCAAGTCGACAGGCATGTCGACAGGCAAGTCGACAGCCCTGTCGACAGCCAAGTCGACTTGGCTGGGCGGGAATTTTCCCGCTTGGCCCCCATTTCTGCATGTTTCGAAATTCAAATTTCCCGAAAACTTCTTTGGGCCTTAACCGGGTCATACGGACTCCGATTTACAAAATTTCGGACTCTATTTCGCGTATTTTTCCGAGACGAACACAATGACATAACCCGTTTCCCCTGATTCTCACATCTGAGATTATTAATTCTGTAATTAGTGAATATCAGTGTTAACTGAAATTCGGGGTGTTACATTCTCCCCTCCTTAAAGGATTTCGTCCCCGAAATCTCCAAGTTAAGGAGAATGCATATCCTACCATCCAAACAACCATCTACTCAATCCATCAAACACGGGCATCCATTGTCCTCAAAACAATTTCTACTGATGTATGAGCATATGCAAAAAGTGTGTGTATATGTTCCCTATCTAATGTATGAACATATGCAAACCGTGATAGTGCCATGCATCCAATATGTATGCAAAAGAACCCTGTCGACACATACTATATCTACATGAGTGCACAATCATTCACCAAAATGCATCATCCATATGATAACACAACCATTATACATCCGTAAATATAGCTACCTACACACAATTATATGCAATATGAAGTGATTGAGCCGATCTAGTGTCTAGAGTGTGTGTATATGCATCCACGAGCGACCACTAGCAAACACTTGCATCCACATGCATCCATCAATCATAACATGTCTCAAACACAGGTTTCAATCATAGGTTTACCCTATCTAAAGGTCAAAGGTACTAACAAGAGGACATACTAAAGATAAGATAAGTACTAGACAAACGATAAAGGAGAAGTTAAAAGACATACCCTCAAAAAGGAATGGGTATAATGAACGCATTTTCGCTTCCGTCTCCCAAGTAGCGTTGCTCTCATCTTCTCCACATTACACTTTGACTAGTTGAACCTCCCTGTTTCTCAACCTCTTAATCTCTGACCCAAGGATGCGTGTAGGAGCTCGTCGAATAGTCGCATCACGCTCTATCTCTACTTCTTTAAGCAAGCTCGGCTCTACCACCTCTGCTGTCTCATGTAGGCACTTCCTCAAATGTGACACATGGAATACATCATGTACACCACTAAGTCTGTCAGGCAACTCCACTCTATAGGCCATCTGTCCAACCCTTTCCTTAATAGGAAACGGTCCAACAAACCTTGGTGCTAACTTCCCAACAGATCCAAAGCGAACCACATTCCGTAACGGAGATACTTTGACAAAGATCATGTCCCCAACATCAAACTCAAGCTCTGTTCTCCTCTTGTCCGCATAAGATTTCTGTTTGTCTTGCGCCGCTTTCATCCTTCTTCGAATCAAATCAATCTTTTCCGAAGTCTTCCTAACCATATCGGGCCCAAGCAAGATCTTATCCGTAGATTCCCACCAACATGTAGGTGATCGACAAGGCCTTCCAAAAAAAAGCTTCGAAAGGAGCCATGCCAATACTAGACTGAAAGCTGTTATTATATGCGAACTCCACCAATGGAAGATGCACTTCTCATGTACCTCCAAAATCTAAGATACATAGCCTCAAAAGGTCTTCTAAAATGCGATTCACCCTCCCGGTCTGGCCGTCCGTCTGAGGATGATTTGCGGTGCTCAAACACAGCTGAGTCCCTACCGCCTCTTTCAAACTCTTCCAAAACTCGCTAGTGAAGATAGGATCTCGATCACTCACTATGCTGGAAGGTACACCATGCAATCTAACAATCTCTCGAATGTAGATTGAAGCTAGCCATTGAGCAGTCCTCTTACTCTTCACGGGTATAAAATGGGCACTCTTAGTAAGTTTGTCTACCCCAACCCAAATTCCCGTATTACCCTTCCTCGATCTTGGTAATCCATTGACGAAATCCATCGAGACACTATCCTACTTCCATAGCGGAACCTCCAATGGGTGAAGCAACCCACCGGGTTTCTTTTGCTCCGCTTTTACTTGTTGGCACACCAAGCATCTAGCGACATACTCGGCCACGTCTTTCTTCATACCGGCCCAAATGAAAACTCGCTTCATATCTTGGTACATCTTGTCCCTACCGGGATGAATGGTCATCTTCGAACGATGTGCATCATCAAGTATAGCCTTCCTCAAACCCTCGTCTTGCGGTACACAAAGTCTACCGTCTCTACGCAACCACCCCTTACCATCTAGGGTGTACCTACTCAAATGGATGGACGACTCCCCCTCCTCATGAGCTTCTCTACTAACTCAACCAACTGTGGGTCGTCTCGCTGCGCTCCGCCAATCCGCCCCAAAAGAGTAGGCCTAACCTCCAAGGAGGCTAGCAAACCGGGTACAAAGTCAACGGAAGGTCTAAAGTCAAACATAGAAATAAACTCTAAGCTCCATCGTTCAACGAACAATGAACTCAAGGACAACCTTTTTCTACTTAAGGCGTCCGCTACCACATTACCCTTGCCATGGGTATATGCTATCTCAAACTCATAGGATGCTAAGAATCCCATTCACTTTTTCTGTCCTAAGACTATGTGCTCGAAGAGTCTCCAACACTTCCCTAAGATGTAGGGCATGCTCTTCTCCACTTTTAGAGAAAACCAGGATATTACCCCATCCAAAATCATCACAACTGTCCATCTCTCACGCAGACCACCCTAGTCGAACTCGACATCCCCCAAATGCAAGCCCCAAAGGCCTAAACCAATATCAGACGAAAACCCAAGGGATACCTCCTTCGAATTCAGACGACCTACGTGAGATGATACTAGTAAAAACGGCTAAATAATTAAGCCCTTGCCCAACTCTGGATGTCCTCGGCAGTCTTGCTCCAAAACCACCGTTTATCCCATAACTGGCTTTGCTCAACCTATTGAGCACATACGAAAACTTATTTCGCTCCTAGAAAAGACCAAGATGTCATTTACAAAGACCATCACGAACTTATTTAGGTACTCCTTGAACACCCTTCTCATCAAATCAATAAAGTATGCGGGGGCGTTCGTCAAACCAAATGGCATCACCAGCCACTCATAAAAACCATCCGGAGTCCTAAAGGTAGTCTTCTCTATACTATCCTCAGCCACTCTCAACTGATGAAACCCCATGGCTAAGTCCTACTACGAAAACACTGAGGCGCCAACCAACTGATCAAAGAGATCATCAATCCTCGGCAATGGGTGTCTATTCTTCTTTGTTATCTTGTTAAACTCCATATAATCTACACAAAGTCTGAGGGACCCATCCGCCTTCATAGCAAAAACTACTGGAGCACCCCACTCCGATATACTTCGTCTTCTAAACCCCTTCTCAAGCAAATCGCCTACTTGCTTATGGAGTTCCCTCCTCTCACGAGGAGCCATGTGGCACACTGGCCAAGATACTGGTTTGGCATTGTCTACCGGATATATTCGGAAGTCAATCTCCCGCTCCGGAGGTAAGCCCTTCACCTCCTCAAACACATCCGAGTATTCCCGGACCACTCTAACAGATCGCAAACTCTAGACCGATGTGTCAAGCGATTCTAGATAACTTAGCATAACAGATTCCATGGGATTACAAGAGATCTCGAGAGTGTTACCCAAGCGGGTCGTAAGCCTAACAACTCTCCTTCCACAAACAAGAACGGCACCATTACTGGATAACCAGTCGATGCCCAAAACTAACCCATAGCCCGTGAAGCCCAAGAAGCATCACATCTAAACTCAACGCTAAGTATAGAAACTTTCAAACCTAAACACATCATGGAGCCCCCAATTGGGTTTGAAACAACTAAGGGATCATCTACTAAACTGGTGTCTAAGTGTAGTGACTCAACTAACAACGATGAGATAAACGAACTCGATGCGTCAGAATCAAATAAAGTTCGAACCGGATAATAAAGAAATCCAAATTCCAACCTAGACGGTCTTATCCCCATCTGGTACACTAGCCGTGAGGGAATACAACTACCCTCCAGAAGATTCCATACCTTGCCCTTGCCCCTTTGGACAACCCTAATAAGGTGTCCTATTCCTCCCAAAAGGATAACTACTCGCCTTCTTCTTCCCATTCTCCACTCGTAACCTCTCCACCAATGAGGTTTCATCCTTCATTAACCAAACAACTATTTGAGCCTTCCTCCCATCGTCTATCCAATAGGTACCTACCAGTCCTCCTCCATCTTGAACCAACTTCTAATCCGACTAACGTCTAAGTCCCTTGAAGTGGTTTTCCATTCTTATCTATCTTAGAAAGATCATCTATACACGGAGGGGAAACTCAAAACGAGAGAGAAAGAGATTCAAAACGGAGAATTCAAAAGATAAAGATATGGCTATCGAGGATTATGCTTTTCTTTCAAAAACTTTTCTCTTAAAAGACATGTTTTTGAAAATACTCCTTTAAAAAATATTCTTAGAAAATAGTTTTCTAAAAAATTTATCTGTTCTGGTAACCTTAAGCTCTGATACCACGTGTAACACCCCACACCCGCTACGGTCACTCACTAAGGGAATGCCATAACATCGGTGGAGTATTTTAAGTGAATATAGAACAGAAAAATTACAACAAGACAGATATAAGTAATACTTGAGAATTTAAAACATCATTTCATTGCAGCGGAAAGTAAAACATGTTTGGTTACACCAAAACCATAAACAAGAGTCAAGTACATAATATCCATCCTGATAAAACAAAAGTACATGATCCCACTACATAACTTAATAGCCATAATAGAAAAGATAAACTGAGCTTTACATCCACGGTCCAAGCTCCAAAAGATAGATAAAGCAGTCTGATCAAAGCCCACTAGTGCTAGGCCCACTCTGAAAACCTAAGGGTTGGGAAAAAGATAAAAAAACAACGGGGTCAGACATAAGTCTGAGCGAGTCCTATAACCTTAACAATACAATCATTAAAGTAATTAGGGTATGATATAAACAAGGTACGGTACCTCTGGGGATAATGACTACACTAAGTAGCCAACTAAACACAGGATGTACTAAGATAACCGAAAAGACGCATTTACCCACCCAAGGATAATTACTACACTGCACCACCCCAGATCTACCCACCCAAGGGTAATTCCTACACTGCACCACCCCAGATCTACCCACCCAAGGGTAATTCCTACACTGCACCACCCCAGATCTACCCACCCAAGGGTAATTCCTACACTGCACCACCCCAGTTCTACCCACCCAAGGGTAATTCCTACTTAAGGTTGATCCCACTAAGTGTACTTAGTAATTTTTAATAGTAGTTTCGTGTACCCCTAGCTGACTACATAGGTGTCGTCTGCCCCTATCTCCACTAGGTGTACCCACTACTCCCCAAGCGATCGGCTTCCTAACGTAGATACCCGTGCTGGCCCCACAGTGGGGTGTATCATTCCCCAAAGTGGCAACCTGATAATATCAACGGTGCACGGCTTATACCTACACGATGCAACAACGTCTTACTTACCATCCCAGGTCCACACACGCATATGAAACCCGTTGGAATTACGTTGCCACCGCTAACCCATTTTGGCCTCTTACAGTCAAGCCCAATATGCGTGTCCCGTCCTCGACTTCGGTCGAGCCCACAAAGATACGTTTGGGATATTGGTTGAAATGGGCCCCCACAAGCTACCCACCTAAGCTTGTCATTTCTAGTGAATCCCACTTAACCCTTTAACCATGTCCACTTACATGTTATAAATTTTGGTTAAGTCTTTTAATCGTATTTTAATTGCCACTCAAGGCACCCACTAGATTTCCACATGCCACCCAAGGCACTTACTTGATTCCCACATGCCACCCAAGGCACTTACTTAACCCTTTAATCATGTTTAATTACATGTTCCACTTTGGTTAAGTATTCTAATCGTATTTTCTATTGCCACCCAAGGCAACCCACTAGTTTCCTCATGCCACCCAAGGCACCCCCACTAGTTACTACATGCCACCCAAGGCACCCACTTAACCCCTCATGCCCCACTACATGCTAATTTGGTTAAGTGTTTCTTAATTAATTAAGATCGTAACCTTTGTAAAGACCTCTCACATTAGACTGTCTTTTATGGCAGCTGGATATGCCGGTTAGTTCCGGGCAGCCTTACACCATAACAGAGTCTAACCTCGTGTCTTTACACTTGTCACGTATTTAGTTTATGACTAAGACCTCTCACATTGTGCCAATCATTTGTAGCCGCTGTATTTGCCGGTTGGTTCCGGGCAGTCTTATGCTACAAAAGGGTCCAACCTCGTGTCTTAGTCGATTAATTACACCTAATTAATCACCCCCATAATTTGTATTAATTATCCCTAATTAATTACAAATTTCAAGAATATGGGTAGACCTAACTCAATAGGTAAATTCCCAATTCCATAATATGGGTAGACCTAACTTAATAGGTAAATTCCCAATTCCATAATATGGGTAGACCTAACTTAATAGGTAAATTCCCAATTATGTCCATTCACTTTATGTTATGCTTAAGCATACCCATTTCACACCATTTTATTAACATGCATATTAACCCCATCGTTCCCCACGTAATTCGTTCTCATAACATGACATAATAAAGGGAAGATTCATCACAAATGCCATGGGTTTAACCAATCATAGCATATAACTTTATCATGGGTTTAAAAGGTGTCAACTTGCATATATGTGCATACATTAAACCCAACTAGCATTTAACCCAAACTTGCATGAAGCACATATGTCACAAATGGGGTAACTTGCATATGATTCTTATGTCATACAAAGGTGTGAACTTGCATAGCATGTCACATGTTAACTTGCATATAACCAAACACATAACTTGCATAACATGTTACATATGAACTTGCATATAATCATGCACATAACTTGCATATAACCAAACACATAACTTGCATAACATGTTACATATGAACTTGCATATAATCATGCACATAACTTGCATATAACCAAACACATAACTTGCATAACATGTTACATATGAACTTGCATATAATCATGCACATAACTTGCATTAAATGTTACATATGAACTTGAATATAATCTCACATATAGCTTGCATAACATGTTACATATGAACTTGCATATAATCTCACATATAGCTTGCATAACATGTTACATATGAATCAATGTTCAACATAGTGTTTTGCATAATGAGCATCATAAAACGTAGCATTAAACTTGCATAACATAGAGCATAAAACTTGCAAAACACACAACATACACTATACTAAACTTGCATAAACACATTGATCCACAAACATAGCCATATCTTATCATATCCTATCATAATCAATTTAACAATTTATTATTAAGGCTATAGAAACTCACCACTAAACTCCAATAAGCAAACCCTTGCCAAAAATCACCAAAAAACTCTAGCCTTGAAAATAAAGCTTGCAACTTGATGATGAATGCAAGCTAATGATCACTCATACAACTTAAAAAATGCTTGTATGAACATGAAAGCCTTCATAGAAATAGTTTAGAAAGAGGATGGAGGCTAGGGTTTTGAGTGGAGGCCATGATCATAGAAAGTTTTGGCATAGTTTAGTTAGAGGATAGGATTATGATCATTTATGGCTAGCTTAGGGTCTTATTTATAGGATTAGGATGTGTTTTAGACCCTTAGATTAACCCTAGGTTAGTTTAGGTCCGTCAGATTTCGTCCCAAGCCCTCCAACCCAGCCCAAAACTCAACCAGGTGCACCCAGGCCAGAATCAGCCGACAGGGCAAGTCGACAGCCCTGTCGACTGCCAAGTCGACAGGCATGTCGACAGGCAAGTCGACAGCCCTGTCGACAGCCAAGTCGACTTGGCTAGGCGGGAATTTTCCCGCCTGGCTCCCATTTCTGCATGTTTCGAAATTCAAATTTCCCGAAAACTTCTTTGGGCCTTAACCGGGTCATACGGACTCCGATTTACAAAATTTCGGACTCTATTTCGCTTATTTTTCCGAGACGAACACAATGACGTAACCCGTTTCCCCTGATTCTCACATCTGAGATTATTAATTCTGTAATTAGTGAATATCAGTGTTAACTGAAATTCGGGGTGTTACACTGTTGCTATTGGTGTTGATTTTGCTTCTCCTAAGGCTCTCTCTTTTATGTCTTCTGGTATCTGTTCCACAACTTTCAAACCCTAATTTTGGTGTCGACCTAACTATTCCCAATGCTCTTTCTGCTTGATTCCATATTCATTGCCTTTAACCCTTTGTTCTTCCAGTTAAGATGCTTCCACTTCCTTTTATTAGTTCAACATGTATTTTGATGTTAATAAAACCAGCTCAAGGATCCGGAAGTGAACAATCACAAGGCAAGTGCAAATACAACTATGGAAACACAATAGCTCAGGTCCAACCAAGAAGGTTCAAGGATCAACCCAAACAGTCAACAATGGTTAAGGGCTAGTCCACGTGAAAGTGCACAACATGGTGCTGAAATAATGCTCAATGAAATGTGCCAAATAACACAAAATCAGGTGCAACAATAAAGCAAGGATATGCGCATGAGTTTCAGAGTGCAACGCATGAAGCAGGTGAAAAGAGAAAATACAACTAAGCCAGGGTACAACATGCATAGTGGATGCAACTTGCATAACAAGGCAACTCAAATAACTATACTAGAGAAAGAAGAGGAAAGCAATCAAGAATGCAAACACTTAATCTAGATTCAAGCAAGCCAGGCCAGTAGTGCAAACATAGCTAAAAAGAGAGTATAACTAGGCTACACAAGGCAAAACAGAAGTCCAGTTATTTCAGAAACGATACACATGGCAGTGTACAAGAGTGCCAAGTAACAACATGCATGCACCAATAGACAAAGCAGAAGAAAAAACTACAGGTTTAAAGGCAATATGTGTACACAACATTAATGTACAACATATCATACATACACACACATAAATGTGTATTTATGTATGTACTTGTGCAAATGCAGTCGTGATAAAACAAGGCAGAAATCAAGCAAGAATGTCAAGGCAAACACATGTATATGAGAGCACTTTGATGCAAATATACATGTAGATCTTCAATGGAGCAACAATGAATTGTTTTCATATTCAGATGGGTATAAAAGAAAAGGCATTTATCTTTTAGAAATTCACTTGTTCGAAAACTGGAAATGTCTTGGCAAAAGTAGATTTCGACAAGAAACTATTTGGATAAATAATTTCAAGCCATGCATTGTTTAATAGTTGCCTTAAATCACCGAAATTTGAAATTAGCAATTTATTCTCAAATTCACAATGACCTGAACTTGGCTAAATACATCAAAGAAAATCAGGCATGATTTTATTAACATAATCAAATGTGCTTTTTCGGGAAAGGATGCATTTTCAATTTCAAGAATTCCAGAAATTCACGAAAGCATTGTTTTTGGGCAAGAATTTGCATTAAGGGTTTCCTGGAATCAAACAAATATACAAGACAGTCTTAAATGAAATCAGAGACAATCAAGGGATCTAAACCCTATAGAATCACGAGTTCCTCATTGGCAAAATCATCCAATCGAAGAAAACAATTCAAGTAATCAAACAGATAAAATCAGAGAACTTACTATCTTTTCGATCGAGAGAGAGAGAGAGAGTGATTAGTGTTTCAAATCGTGGGAAAACGGCTAGCGTTCATCAAGTCAAAGACCAACGAAAATTAATGAAAGCAAAGCCATGATTTGAAGGAGATTAAAAACCCTAATATTGATCATCATTGGAAAGGGGAAGGGCAGCCGAGTATTAAAATGACAAAGAAATAAATGGGCCATTATTTTTCTTCATATTCTAATATTAATTGGGTTTTGTTTTTTTATTATTTTTCTACTTGTCAAAAATTGTTTTAGCTGAGTTGTAACTACAGGATTTTGTAGTTAAGAAAATCACAACTTAGGAGTTAAGTCCTGTCAAGATTTTGAGTTAAGGATTAGAGCAGTTGCAGCGTTTGCTAGTTTATAGGGTTTTGTAAGTGGTAATCTGTTTTAATTAATATCTAGTAAAAAATTTGGGAATGCAGCAGTAGGCAGGGTTTGCCAAAGCTGGGAAATTCTTGTGTAATTTATCTTTTCTGTAGTTTCTTTATTATTCTGTTATAACTTTTATTTTTAGTTTACAACAAACCCTACTCACCCCTTTTGGGTTAATCTAGATCCAATAGTACTAGGATTCTACTTTGATTTTAGATTTAAGGACATGGTGGGAACAATCTATTATAGTTGTTTCTTGATGCCGCCTGTTCGTAAGCTTTTAGATTTTTCCCTTTGTAAGAGCCTGTTGTGGTAGGATGGGAGATCCATACACAATAATATTTTACTTTTATATCCTTAGAAAGTACATGACATTAAGTTTTTAACTCCACATCTTAAGGTGTTATTCTGATAGTAACTACTCTAGCCAGGATTGGGCGATAATGGTTGGAATTCCTATTATCCTTGAGTGGTGCAGCTATTTCTATGCTATAGGATTTCTTGTTTTACCAAAAGAATTCAATGAGTTTACTAGTTTCCTCTTAATTGATAGAGATCTCCAAATTTTGACGCCTTTCCATCACCTTTCAAATTCATTGAGCATGTTGTTATATCCACTGCATCCACAGTTGCTTCCATCATATTTTCTAGCCTTGTAAGTGTCTCGAATCCAAGTCCTTATTCATAGCAGGTTGTGGCATCACATAATTTGGATGACTCATCGGTGTGATTAGAAGGGGAGTAGTGTTTTGGATCGTTACTTTCATATTTTCTTTTATCATGTCGTATAAGGTCCATAATTTCCCTTTTTTGAGTTAGTTAGACCAAGGTTGTGTTAGTTTAGTCCATGCCCATTGTTGTGTTGAGTTGACACTGGAGTTCTTCACCACGAGTAAAAGAACTATAGTATAATTTATATTAGCCTTTTTTGCTTAGCCATTTAAGCATGTGTTTCACTTTTTCTTGGTCAGGACTATGTGGGTTCCAACCACCACAGTCTGGAAAAGTAGCATCTCATATACAAATTTGCATTCTTCATCCTTCGTTTTCTTGCTTTATTGCATCTTCACCATGATTTTTAAGCCGAATGCCAATCAAGTCATGGCTTTTATATGTTTATGTACTTTGAGATCATCCTCCCTTTCGACTTCAGCTAGTTGTTCATTTATGAAGTCCTCTCATAGTTGTCTTATATTGCTTAGAGAAGTTCAGGGCTAGGTTGCAAAATTCCTTGGAGAGAATATTTTCCTTGTTTTCTCAGCCCACCATTGCTAGTTACTTCCAATCCGCCATTCCAAATATTTATTGAATCGATTATGTTCTATTTTGATCGAACCATATGGTGATCACCACGAAGAGTTGTATGTAAATTTGAGCACATATTATGGATCAGTGTTGGTCCATTGCCCATGGTATGTAGATATAACATTTTTGGCACAATTTTCCTGGAAGCATTGTAGAGAAATGGAGGATCCAAAATATGAGGTCAAACTCACCATCACATTGGTCTTTATGGAGGGTGACATAACATAGGAAATGGGTCGATACTGGTCCATCCACTTAAACATCTTTTGAAAATTTTCTTCTTTAGAACGATACTGCAGAGCAGGGTAGCCATTTCATGAAGTTGATGTGATGTTAGTGGTTCCATGTGGATCGGTGCAAGTCCGCTGGGGATGGACGGATGTCGATCCATCTACTTAGCATAATTTGCAACCAAAATTTTCAAGTCTTTTCTCATGCCTCTCTATGTGCGTATGCAAATTTTCCTATCTATCCTACATCATTTATTCCTTGTAAGGTGTTCACTTCTTTATACAAGACTTTCTTTTTCTATGTTCCATTTTACAAATGCGATGTTATTCTTCATTGGGCCATGTACCCTTAATCTGTGCAATTGGTTGCATGCTGCCATGTATTAATAATTTTGACTTAGCAAAAATATTTTTATTTTGGTCGGTTGAGCTTGGTCTTGTGATAATTTGTTTTGAAATTATGAAATAGGCGTAATGTTTTGAGGGGCTTTTCCCCAGTCTTAGTGATATGATGTTTTTTGAAGTGCTCTATTTTGAAAATTAGTGGTGAAGCATTGCCCTATGCCATAAAGATAAGGCATCTATATAGATGCTTTGAATGTGCATTTACTCCTTAAGAACATTTTACTGGCATACCATTGGACCTGACATGTTCAATAAATCTTGATACTGCACTTGTTAGTTTACAAGTGCATTGTAACCTAATATTGTGTTCATGCGGTCATGGATGTTGTACCTGAATTGTGCATAGTTTATGATTGATGTCGATTTGGGCTTAATTTATCCCTACTATGTTGATTACCTAAAGACGCCATGTGCCTAAAACTTGTGCTACCTATGAGGCACAATGTTGATGCCTTCGTTTTTCCTAGCTGAAAATATTTTACTTCTTATAAGTGAAAAATTAGTGTGACAATTGTCCTTTGTTGCTTCTCATGCAAACTTGTAATTCTACGCCCATATTTTTGATGGTACTAATGCGGAAAGGCCCAAGATAAATATGTCTCAATGTAATGATATCGACTTCACAAATTTTTTCAAACACTATGTTCCATCCCGTTCGATTGAAAGTCACATATTCTCGCATCCTCTTTTTGGCTTTGCAGCAAAACAATTTTTAAGGATAGTCAATCGTTTTTGTATTAAGTGCTTTTTGGCATGTGTATTCCAAGTCTCTTTTTTATTATTTGTTTCTATTCGTCTACATTTTCGTAATTTTATTTGTTTCAATGGCTTAGATTTCTTTACTAGTCTATATATACCCGACTTTCCATTCATTCCCATTTTCACTCTTTTATTATTTACAAACCTAGTCTGTTTCTAATTTCAAGCCATCACCTTTTGGTTATTTAATTTCAACTTAAAAGAAACATTATAAGAAGTCTTCTTTAATTTTCCTACATATGCGTAATGGTTATTTCCGTCTTTTTTTCTAATTTATCAATTTTTCATAATGTAACGATTCAAGTGTGGTTTCTCCCAACTTTTGATATCAACCAAAAAGCATTTGATCAAATGCCTAAATCGATATCATTGATTATGTGTCTATTGGGTACTTACAAAAGGAAATAAAACTAAGCATTTTAGTTTACTTGGCCTTTTGTTGTTCTCATTAATAGGGACCATAGCCTTTTATTTTTCTAGACCAACTTATTTTTATCAAATTAAAGAAAAGGAGGGTTTTTTTCCTCCTCTTCTCTCATTGTTTTGCTCTCTCCCTCACACACACATTTTAGAGATAATAAAGCAAATAAATCATATTTCAACTTTTTCTCTTTTAAAGTTTATCCAAATACAACACTATCTACTAAATAAAACCCATGGACAAATATTTCTTCAATTCTTCCACTTGAAGTGCAAAAATTTCAGGAACAATAATATCAATTTCGTATTGTAACTAGACCGACCAATGAAAGAAGTTACTATTAATTAAAATATCTTTATTAAATCTAAATTGGCCATATGAAGTTAGATTATTTGGAAGATCTCTCAATATTATATATATATTACATACAAACACATACACATAAATCTATTTAAACACAAAATAGTGACATAAATTTAGGCATAAACAATCTAAGCCATTAGATCTTCCCTTGGGATTCACGTTTCACATATAGACAACCAAATCTAATGGTTTAGAATTTGTGTCTCTAAATTTATGTCAAATTTTGTGTCTCAATAGCGTTCCCTTTATATATGTATATACGCGCGCGTGTGTGTGTGTAGTGGGAGGGGGAGGGGTATGTACATGTATAACATGTTAACCCATTCAAGGTATAACATTCTCGTTTGTAGATGTTGTCAGTTACATAGCAAAAAACTATAAGCTTATCCTATATGCAAATATATGCTGTCAAAATATAAAACAAGTATAAATTATCACTTGTGTGTGAGCGCGCGTGTATATGTATGTATGTATGTGTGTATATATATATATATATATATATATATATATATATATATATATATATATATATATATGTGTGTGTGTGTGTGTGTGTGTGTGTGTGTGTGTGTGCGCGCGTGTGCGTGTGTACGTTAAGCACATTTGAGTAATTTTATGTTAATGTACGTTATATACGTGTATGTATACGCCAAGTATGTTTTAGTAATTTTATGTAAATGTATATTATATATAAGATTACAAATAAATTAATATATATATATATATGTGCATATATTATTATAAAATGTCTATTTGAACACAAATATGTTATTTAAATGTTAAAGGAAATAATGTTTATATATGATATCATGAATAATATATGTATAAGTATGTATATAATATATCAAAATAATATTATTTTTTTGATATATACACACATAAATATAATTATAATGCATAACTATATAAATATACTTTAGTTAATTTTTCTATGAATTCCAACTCATGTGTACAACATAAAATATTTATTTATTTAATCTTAACGTGTATTATAATTTAATATTCATTCGAATGTCAATAAAATATTAGTAAAACTAGATTTTGACTTGTTTTAAATTTCTCATAAATCATAAATCAAAATTTGAAGATTAGTATTTGTTTTTTTTACTTAGTTTATTAAATTTTAATGTTTTAATAATAATTTTTAAAAATAACATATATATTTTATTATTTTGTGGCCAAGAGCTAAGCTAATGTTAAAATGGTTTTATTAAATCTATGGTAAATTTCATAGAAAATTAATTTTGTTTGATTTGATTATATAATATATTAATTTAAATAATATTGTTAACCAAAATTATTCAGCATAATGGATGATATGAAAAAAGGCAACAAAGCTAAAGAGAATAACTTTTGAAGAAGCAAGGGGCATCCTTTGATGATTTAAAAAGGGTAACCATCGAAGAAGCATCAAAGAAGGGTAGTGAAGGGAGCAAAAATACAAGTTAAAACTAAGTAAAATAGAAGGATTTTCAAAAGAATCAAAGGTCTCAAATTTCATAACTAGTATTACTTATGATTCCTGTTTATTTCTAATTTCGGGATTATTGTAACCAAATCAACGAACATTGTAATATGGCATAGCAAAATAATAATAAAAGTATTCAAAGTGGGCATAGGCCTCATAACCGGCTGAACCACTAAAAAAATTTTGTTTCTCTCTTTACTTTTCGTTATAACTATTTTTCATATATGCTTATCTGTTCTATATGGTTTCCCCGTAAAAGGGGTGGTGCTTTCGCTAAAATATGGTGTTAGTGCCCTTTTGATGTTAAAATTTGGTGCTTTCACTGAGAGATTAAATTAAAGATCATATACGGTCTATCTACTATAGATCCTCAAGGTCTAGAAGGTAGATATACTGTTTAGAGCTATGAAGATTTGATTCAATCTACTATAAAAAGCTATAAAGATCAAATCTGAAGATAAAACCATGAAGAGATTAGAATGCAGATCTACTGCAAAAATCATTAATAGTTTGTGAGTCAGATCTACATCTCAAGCAATTAGATGATTGACTTGTGCTTTCGAATCGAATAGAAGGTCTTACCTGCAGATGACAACTCTTCCTAGAAACCAAATGACGTCTGATTAACAGGATAATTCACATGCTCACTAAGGGAAGCATGAGAAGAAGGGATCAAAAATTGAGAAAAAAATATGCTAAGTTGAACGATCGGTATGGATCCATTCGCTATGGACCGGTACGATCCATAATGATCCACCTAATGTCACAACCAACCTCATGAAATGACTACACCGGGCTATCATATTGCCTCTAAAAAGACAAAGCTGGAAAAATGCCTAAGTAGGTGGACCGTACCCGCCCATGCCTTACAAATCAACACCGGTCCGTAGGAAATAGGCTAAAGACAATTTTTCCCTCATAGATTGGATCTTCTAGATCATCGCATTGCTATTAGAATAAAGTAATTCAAAACGAAGCCATCTCCGTAGATCGGTACTGATCCATAGGTGATGGGTCAGCACGGGTCCATCAAATTAGCTTAAGTTCATGTGTAATTTTTTATGGTGGTTCACCCTAACTTTATCATATCTCTATCATCTACAACATGTACCACAAGCTCCGGGGGTCTCGTTGCGCCCTCCGAATCCCTAAATCATGGCGTTTTCCCCTAGACCCTGACCTATTGACTGGGTAGCGGGAACACTATTTGGTTTGTTCGAACGGGAACATAGTGAGTTCAAGGAGCATTCAGGTAGAGAGATAGGAACTGCGCCGTAATGGTATGATAAGAAAATAAGGAAAAAACTTCTCTTTAAAGGATCAGGCAACCTTACCCTGAACTCTTCAACATAGTGTAAGACTATAACGGGAGAATTGCGCAAGTAGATCGCTAGCTCAAGCTAAAAGTGAGATGGAACTCCACAAAAACATAAATGTATGATACATGTAACCAGGCTAATAGCCGGCTTAACCCTCATGGTGAAGACCCAAGAAAGAAAGAAAAGGAGGGATGTAGAATGCAAATTGATGCCAACCCGAACTTTATTCATTATAAGATTCTAATAACACGATATTTGACTAAGCATATTATGTTAGATGTCTTTTCCTATAGCACTTGACCGTGGGCGAAGTAATGACAATCGCTGCAGTCCAACGCAAGGCCCTTAGGAATCGTTCGAGATTGGAAAAAGCCATGTGCCATGGACGATTTCAAGCCTAGCATATTATGCTAGATTTCTTTTCCTACAGTAACACGACTAATCTAAAATTGTTTCCTTTTTACAAGCACCACTAGACCATGGGCGAAGTAATGACAATCACTACAGTCCAACGAAAGGCCCTCAGGAATCATTTGAGATTGGAAAAAGCAAAGTGCCATGGTTGATTTGATGCCTACTAACATTGCATAATCAAATGAAGAAGGGTAGAATCACGTCACAAAATGTGTTACTTGATGTGTAAAAGCGAAAAGGCAGGACTCACATTCTAGAGAAAAATTCAGTAGATGGTCAAGATGCGCCAAAAGAATGGAGGAGCCATAGAACCTTAGAGACCTTCAGCTCAATCCTGCTATTGCCTAATAAAGAAGCAAAGCTGAGAAAACTGTGGGTTAAGGAAAGGTAACAAGGCATTTGAATGCTAGACTTCACCATCAAACCTATGGGGGTTGGAGATCTCATTTTCAAACTTGCTATAACAAATGCCATATCATATTGGTCCAAAGCTCCTCAACGAAACAATCAATCTTGCGACATTAGTTTGAATCCCTTTTATTCCTAAGATGGTGTATTGAGAGGCAACCTTACCATGTAACCTTCAACATTGTAATAGAATGAATGTTGTCCAAAGAAACTTAGCATCGCCTAGAAGCGACGTTGCCCTACCACTGTCAAATTATCAATGTTATCCAAAGACATTGATCATTGCAAAAACACGACATTATCCTAAGTCTGTCATCATTACACAAAGCCTTTACATATGCGAATGCACTCAAACACTTTCACTTGCAAAGGCACTCAAAACCCTTCCATTTGCGAAGGCACACAAAAAACCTGGCTTCTGTGAGGCACTTGATATAAATTGTGAAGTCCAGATTTAGGAGGTGTGCTTGGCCTAAGCCAGTCACGAACCAGAAAAGCAAAGGCATGCGACGATCAATAAAAATTGAGTGGATAAAAAACCTTGCTCCTATAGGTGTTTCGATAAAAATTGTGAAGTTCGGTATCGAGAGACGTAACCAGCCTATGCTGGTAAGGACCCCGGAAAATGAAGGCATGTGTTCGATAAAAAATGAATGCATAAAATACCTCACTCCTATGAGGTGCTCGATAAAAATTGTGAAGTCTGGCCTCGGGAAACGTGACCGGCCTAAGCTGGTCATGGCCTTGGAAAGAAAGGCATGAAATGATCGATAAAAATCAATTGGATAAAAAACCTTTCTCTTATGAGGCACTCAATAAAAATTGTGAAGTCAGACCTCGATAGACGTGACCAACCAAACCTGTTAATTACCCCAAAAAATGAGGCATGTGATGATCAATAAAAATTGAGTGGATAAAAAACTTCTCTCATATGAGGCGCTTGATAAAAATTATGACATCTGGCCTCGACAAACATAGCCAACTTAAGCTTGTCTTGACCCCAGAAAATGAAGGCATGTGACGATCGAAAAAAAATGAGTGCATAAAAAACCTCGCTTCTATGAGATGCTTGGTAAAATTATGAAGTCTGGCCTCGGGAAACGTGATCACCCTAAGCTGGTCATGATCTCGGAAAATGAAGGCACGTGACGATCATAAAAATTGAGCACATAATAAACCTTGCTTCTATAAGGCGCTCAATAAAAATTGTGAAGTCCAACCTCGGGAAACGTGACCGAACTAAGCTGGTCACGACCCCAGAAAATGAAGGCATGTGACGATCAATAAAAATTGAGTGGATTATAGACCTCTCCCCTATGAGGCGTTCGATAAGTATTGCAAAGTCTAGCCTTGGGAAATGTGACTTGCCTAAGCTGGTCATGATCCCGAAAAATGAAGGTACGTGATGATCAATAAAAATTAAGTGGATAAAAAACCTCGCTCCTATGAGGCGCTCAATAAAAATCGTGAAGTCTGGCCTAGGGAAATGTGACCGGCCTAAGCTGGTCATGACCCCAGAAAAGAAAAGGAATGAGACGATTAATAAAAAATGAGTGGACAAAGACCCCATATATTGGGGGCACCTGATTAAACGTAGAATAAATACATCATGGGAAAACACTAACAACAATGATTGGTTGAAAACCTGAGAAAGTAAAGGCATGAGAAAAATATATGAGATTAGGTAATGTGTAGAGAGGTTGGAGCTCATGCATGCTCCAGTCCTTGTCGACCTATGGTATGGTAGGCAACACCACCTACGATGACCTCAAAAGGCATCAGAATAAAACATGCCATGGGATTATCCAAGCGCTTCGGCAAATAGAGAACATATAACCAAAAGGTAAGAAGTTATAATAAAGTAAAACATTGGAAAATGAAGGAAGTACGCTAATAAGTGTCACAGTTCAAATGATGCAAAACGTACAGCAAGAAAAAGCGATCCTATCATCTCTTTACAAAGGCACAATTAGTCCAAAAGGAAAAGGCCGATAACTCTACAACTCTAGCTAAGGAAAGTGCAACAAGAAATGCTACAAAGATGCAAACATATGCTAGGAATGCAAAAACTTAAATCAGATGACGCAAATTCATACAACAAACAACATAATTTTATTGCCACACTACATTTATATACCTACCGCCGCATTTCGAGATGGAGAGGACTGACGCTCTCATACCCCTGACCAAAGAAAAATTAAATACACGTTGTGCACGACCACAAAATAAAACAAGCCACGGAAAATTCTGGACACTTCCCTAAGTGCACAGATAGTCTTATGACATGGAGGCAAACCCACGCTCAGGTAATTAGGCCAAAGTGTCTGAGATAAATTGTACCACAATACCACTACGTCCGATAATCAATTTCATCATCGATTCAAATGCAATGGTGTAAACAGACTCAGTCAATACTATCTCGGTCCAGCTGATTTGGAAAGGTGGAAATGTGAACCCTACAGAACATAAGTACGAGCATATAATGAAAATGGTAGATTCAACCGAATTCTGGCCTCCACGTCATTTAAACCAGTATCTAAATGCAATGTATAGTGCTCCAAGCCTCGAAAATCATCCAACTAAACCTTGCTAGTGGAAGCAACGACGATGAGATCTAATTTGAGCAAAACTCAAAGCCTTTCTAACTCTGCTCATAGTCCCTTTCAGCGATTCACGCCCACGACATGTCAGGGGACTCTTTCCATGCTTAGACTCGTCTCTTCCTCCCTGTTGGCCTTGTCCTATGCCATCTTTTAATGTCCATTATTAGTCTCATTTGTCCAATGGTAACACCGTCTCCTTCCAGCTATACGAACAGGTCATCCTAGCATTGCAATATAGCAACCCACTTTGAATAAGCCCATAGTCTTAATTTAGGGAAATGACGATGCTAGTAAATGTGATAGTAATGACAAATGACAGTGGAGGAAGTAAGGACAATATTAAAATCAATGGAACCATAAGGTGTAGGGAAGACATCAAATTTCAGAGACTGGTATCATTAGTGAAGCAATCCGTAAAATTGTCGTCCTATCTTGTCGAACAAGAAGTCATCAAGCTCAGGCATAAAAGAAATCTCCAGCCAGTAAAATATAAGGATGAGCCTTGACACCCATGAGAAGGTCCCATAGCTGAATCAAACATATATATCTTTCTAAAGTTTGAAATAGGAACATATCTTCATTCCTAACTCTAAAACTATGGACGAATCAAAGGATGACCCAAAGACAGGCGACATTATCCAAATGTTGTTTGATAGTTAGCAGTTGAATGATCAGTTTCCGAACATAGGAACTAACCTATGATGAAAAAACCAAGTCGATATTGAAACTCTCACATCTCCAAAAATATGAGGCACCCAGAAGATACTCCAAATCCAAACTATCCCTACGTAAACCACCAGAAAGAGTAAATGGTGCGAAACTAGGGTTGTAGTTACGAGCTGGGAAAGATGTGATCATGAAAAATAGCAAAGCGACAAAAGTACTAAGTTGTGAGGATATGAAAGCCATGCAAAACATACTAGGGGCAATTAAATAAATTGCCTAGCGTTCCGAATCTCCTGACAAATACAAAACACTTATAGTTGCAAAGATTAACTCTTCCAACTGTGGAAAACGCACTGAAACTCAATCAAAATCTTCACATACACCGAAATGCAATACATAAAAGTGTCGCATAAAGATAACATCATGTGATTTATTATGCTGCCACATAGACAGTCAAGTCTCATGCATAGAGTAAACTACAATCACTACGTGTTTAAAACATGAGCATAGTCTAGACCATGGAAAACAAGGATGGAAATCTAACTTGACCATGGCATATGGAGAGAGCACACTCGAGTAAGCCCGAAATCCATGTTTCAGATCTTAAACCTCAAAACGAACGCAGTAAAACTCCTCACATGGATGTTGGCAACTAAGGAACCACAAGATGGTAAGTAAAATAAACCAAAATGAAATAAAAGGTGTAAAACATCAGGCCCCACTTATCCTAATTAGGACAAATAGGAACATACATGTGGTAGCAACTAAATAAGCCACTTCCTAACATTTGATCATTATATATGCCCAGAAGCCAAGCATCTAGAGGATGAGCTCCATCAACAGAGTTCCGCACCCAATACACAAAGTGAAATAGTACTCCTCAAATGCTGCTCAAATTTGCGCATGCTACAACAGGGCCTCGTCCTAAGAGGAGAAAGTGTCATATTACCAAACTTTAGACTAAGTGGTCAAAAATTCATTCTAGACAATCATCTCCACATCGAGACTATTGAGTATTCTTTATTTTCGATTTCGAGCCTGTATGAACGATGCATGGAAACCAAGTGAAGTCAACGAGTAGATACCATTAGGATTCTGAGTATCAAGCGGGGAATGTACATTGTGTTATTTGTGTAAAGCAGTTCTGATACTCTCAAAAACCACAAATGTACCATCATGCATAGATAACTCATTAGAAGTAAAATAAAGTCACTTACACTTTATCTTTTAAATACGCCCTCAAAACTCACACATTGTCAATGAGAAAATGTCAATGGAGCCGCTGTTTGAAACGACACAGCAAACCTTCCTTTGTAGGCAGTGGCGGCCCAGTGGGCAGCCCACTGGGCATGAGCAACCCAAAAAAAAAAAAAAAAAATAATAGAAGGAGACGCAGCATATATATATATATCAATATATATATATATATATATATATATATATATATATATATATATCTACACAACCCATTTCACTTAATTAAGTATACTTTAATTTGGGAATTTTCGTGAAACTTCGCGAGGCCATATCTTGGTCATACGGACTCCGATTTTCGAAAACTCGGACTCTATTTCGCGTATTTTTCCGAGACGAACACAATGGCATAGCCCGTTTCCCTTGATTCCCATTTTAGAATTAAATTCTGCCTCGATTTATGTTATTACAGGTTATTGAAAATACGGGTTGTTACATTAGAAGCAGCAAGCAAGCAACGCAGAAAAGAAAGCAACCCAGAAAAGAAAACAACGTATTAACCTCTCGACTAATTTAGGTTTTCCTAAATCTCAATCGTCGATCTCCTCCGATTTCCAAAATCACGTCGTCTTCCTCGTTCCTCCGAAGAAGTAGGCGCACAACGGCACAAGACATAGGGAAACTAGCCACCTCGGTCCTCGTCTAGTTGTCTTCCTCGGTTCCTCCTCCAGTCCTCCTTCGAAATCCGAATCTTCAAGGTAAATTTTGGGTTCTTTTTTTCCAAAAATATACTGCTGGTCCCTGTAAATTGCTTTTGTGATTTTGTGAAATTGGTTAGGCAAAGTTGGGAAATTGAATTTGAAAGTGTAAATCGCATACTGCAGTGCCTATTTTGTTATATGATAAGTGAATCAGTGATATTGGGTTCTTTCTAGTTAAAGTAATTTGCAGTGCCTATTTTGTTAATTTTGTCTACAAAGATTAATAATTTAATTCTGTGTAAATTTGACTGAGTGAGACAGTGAGACTTGAAATTGATTTTTAATTTTGTGTTTGAAGAGTCCAATTATCAAACTTTGTAAATGTTGTGTAAGTTGATTTTGTGCAAATTGGACTAAGACCTAAAATTGATTTTTAATTCACTAGATATCAACACCATGCCAGAAAAGAAACGAGTGAGGTTTAGAAAACAAAACTATGGAGCTTATAATAGAAGAGTGAAACAACGTCAAGATGCAATGTCTACATCGTTAGTGGGTTCAATTTCTAAATTGTTCAATGCGAGGGCACAACAATCGCTTGGTTCAAGTCAAGCGGGAAAAATTAATATAGGCGAGGGAAATGAAGTAGATGTCAATTTAGAAATTGGCAATCAAGAAAATGTCAATGAAGAAATTGGCAATGAAGTAGATGTCAATGAAGAAATTGGCAATGAAGTAGATGTCAATGAAGAAATTGACAATGAAGAAGATGAAGAGCTTGTGAATGAAGAGATATGTGAGAGTGAACTTGATTTTAATAAAAATGTAGATGTGGATTATGATCCGGGGCTATGGGGAGCTATAAATGATACTAAAAGAATACTTTTAGTTCAAAATGGTCCTATCAAAATCATAAGAAAAGATGATAATTTCCAATTATCTTGAAATGTGGAAAAAATAGAAGTTTTTCGTCCAAACATTACATTCGTCGTTTTCCAAATGGAGAAGAACATGAAAGGAAGTGGCTTATATATTCAAATGCATTGAACAAAGTGTTTTGTTTTTGTTGTAAACATGATACGTCCGGACTTGGACTCTTCAAACAACTTGAAAACGTTTTGAATGAACTCAAACTCACAACAAAAAATAATCAATTTAAAGACTGCAAAATTCGGTCTTTACTGAACCAGTTCGGTCTTTAAATAACATGTAGAGACCGATCAAAAACTGAAACCTACAGTCTTTAAACTTCAAGTCTTAAATTACGTTAGGACTGACGTGTCGGTTTCAAAATGTAGAAACTGATATTTCAGTCTCAAATATCTTTTGGACTAAATTCTAAAGACTGAAACACAGTTTATAATCAGTCTTAAATTCCAAAAAAAAAAAAAAAGATCGCATTTAATTTTAACTAGCGTTGAATTTCATCTAATATGATTAAAACATAAGAAATGCTTGTGCCACACAATTCATATGTATATAGTTAACGTCGTTCAATTCTATGTTTTCAAACAAATCAGACGGTATGTAGCACCAAAGTGACATTAAGTAACATCCAAGTAATAGTATAAACACAACATTTAATTACACAATAAATGAAAAAACAGAACACTAAAACTTCATAACTTCAACGCAGCAACTTTAGATAGCTTTGAGTAGCCTTTGTCATCAAATGAGCCTGCAACAGCACAATTTTCAGTGTATCAATAATCAAGCATAGCACCCCATTCTTCAGAAAATTGTATAGATGAATAACATTAAAAAAAATTATTAAAACAATTCTTTTCTTTTTGCCCATACCTAAGCCTTCAGTGAGTCTCCAACTCTTTTCTTAGCAATCTATGTTCACAACCAGTCCTCATTTTATATGTCTTAGAGGATATCCATTTCTGAAAAACTTAAAGTGAGATCAGATTCCAAATTCCAATCACTAGTGACTAGTTGTCATTTTATATAATCGGGTTTAATTCAGAGAAACTAAGAGCCTAAGAATCATTTTGAAAATAAAACAAAAGCATAGAAAGGCAATTATTTTAACCATACTTACCTTGGTAGAAAAAACATAGGTAAAACCTAAAAGGAAATAAGGATTGAGCAAAAGAGTGTCTGTGAGCTTCAGAATCGCCTAAGAAATAATTTTCAATGTGTGGATTTCACGTTGAGAGGATGAAAATAAAGAAGTACCAGCCTACTTTAGTGCGTTTAGTGGAGGATACGGTTTATTTGGAGATGAGAGTTTTTCTTCTCACGTGGCATAAGATCCAGAAATTGCTATGGTGTAGATTGGTAAGCTGAGCCGTAGGATTAAATAAGAAGGATAAATAAACTCTCACATGGATCCAGAAACTGCTATGGTGTGGATCAGTAAACTGAGCCGTAAGATTAAATAAGAAGGACAAATACAAACCATCAGATGTCCAATTGAGTAATGAAGTTAACAATTCTCATACTCCAACCGGTTCCAGATATTAAAGACCGAATGGTAACTTTCATTCGGTTTCTGTTGTTTAAAAGTATAGACTGACTATTTTGGTCCTTCCTTCCGTTTCAAATTAAGGACAGATATACATCGGTTTTAATACTGCAGTCTCTATAATAGTTTATTTTTGTAGTGACTTAACATCGATGATATAAGGGGACAAGGTTATGACAATGGATCTAATATGAAAGGTAAGCATCAAGGCGTGCAAAAAAGACTTCTTGACATAAATCCGCGAGCGTTTTATGTACCATGTGGATGTCATAGTTTGAATCTCGCACTATGTGATATGGCTAAATCTTGTGTTAAGGCAAGAAGTTTTTTTGCTTCTGTGCAAAAAATTTATACATTATTTTCGGGATCCACTCATCGATGGGATGTTCTTAAAAAGTATGTAAAAGGGTTGACACCGAAATCATTATCGACCACTCGATGGGAAAGTCACGTTGAAAGTGTGAGAGCTATTCGATTTCAAGCATCAATGTTAAGAGATGCTTTGATTGAAATTGGAAATAGCTCTAAAGAGGATATTGTGATGGCGGAAGCTAAAGGCTTATGTGTGAATGTTCTAGAGAATTTTGAGTTCTTGATTAGTCTATGCATTTGATATAAGTTATTGAACAATGTAAATCAAGTGAGCAAAACACTTCAAAGTGAGGATATGAATTTAGAGGATGCCATTACAAAATTAAAAGAACTCATTGTATTTTTTCAAAAGTTTAGAGATGACGGTTTTGAAGAAATGATGAAAGAAGCAAGGGAACTTGCTATAGACGTTGATATCGAACCAATATTTGGGAAGAAAAGAGTTGTTCGTAGGAAGAAATTTTTTGATGAAGAGGTTGATGCCAATGTTGGGGGAAGTCAATCATCGGAAGAAAATTTTAGAGTCACATACTTCACTCACATCATAGATCAAGCTCTTATGTCATTTAAAGACCGTTTTGAACAATTTCAAGTGTATGATAGTATTTTCGTATTTTTGTTGAATGCAAAGTTCATGGAAATTGAAAAGGAGGAGTTGAGGGAACGGTGCATTTGTTTAGAAAATTATTTGAAATACAACAAGCAATGTGATCTATACGGAGAAGACTTATTTCAAGATTTGAAGGCTTTGCAAACCATGTTACCTAAAGATATTACCAAATCGGTTGACATTCTTGACTTCATACGATCTTATGTGGATGATGGAGGTTTTCAATGTGCATGGGTTGCTTATCGAATTTTGCTAACTATACCGGTCACCGTTGCTTCCGCGGAGAGAAGTTTTTCTAAATTAAAATTAATTAAAAGCTATCTTCGAACAACTATGTCACAAGAGAGATTGAATGGATTGGATACTATCTCAATTGAAAGTTCGTTTTTAGATAAACTTGATTATGACACTTTAATTGAAGACTTTGCTTCAAAAAATGCGAGGAGAAGTATCTTTCTTTGAACGTTTTGAGAAGTTGTGGTATTTTGTATGAAAAGTTGTAGTATTTTGTATGAAAAGTTATATTTTGTATGAAAAGTTGGTTTCTTGAATCAATTATTGTCTTCCAATTGATACTAGACGTGATAATTTTATTTAATATTATATTAGCTTATGTTGTACTAATTTATACTGTTATACAACAAATGTTTTGTTCATACTTGCTTTTTGTTTAATCAAGGTTGGTTCGCCTGAAAAAAGATATAATACTGCTTGAGGACAAAGAGGGCTGCCATATTGCGCTAATATGCAGGTTAGCATTCTTTTTTTTTTTTTTGTATGTTGGAAGGCAACCACAAGCAGTTGTGGCTTGGGCAGCCGTGTGGTTGGGCCGCCACTGTTTGTAGGATCCCGTGAAAGCTTTAGAACGGGAAAGCCGATATTGTGGGATCGTAAGCTATGCCGGGTTTCACACAAATCTCTGCACTGGGATTTAAATAGGTAAAGAGACTAGGCCAAATTAAAAGGAGGGGACTAGCGAACCTAGGAAAAGAAAGGCTTAGTGATGTGGCATAGGATTAAGTGGTATCAATATATTAAAAATAAGCTGTTGGGTTAGTTATCTGTTTCCGATCACTTGGTATTGGTATCGCTATATTAGTATTACTTCTATCTCAGTATCATTATATCAGTGGTATTCTGTTTCATTAGTTTTTCCGTTTCGGCTCCAACTTCGGCTTTGATTCATGTGGATTTGCTTCTTGTTTCAGCTCAAGTTATATCTGTATTGACATTAATGGTACTTTGTGGACGAAATTATTACACTTTGGTTTCGGTATCGGTTTAGATTTATATTCCTGTTTCGGTGTTTGTATTTCTGTATTGGTTTATCTTTGTATTGTTCGTTGTTTCAATATCGGTGCATCGGTACATGTACATGTTTCGGAACATTATAAAAGGAAGTTGTAACCATGTAATAGATAGTTAATTATGTAGTTAAAATTTAGCTTCTGCCATTGTTGGTTGTTCCAATTATTTCTTCCCAATTTCAGTATTATTTGTGAATCAACGATTTGGAAGACCAAGCTTTCCGGCATCATCTCGATCAATGAAAAATTGGTATTATCCCAAATTCATCTCGAAGATCATCGAGATCAACGAATCTGAAGTTCCATTTTGGAATTATTAAGATCAACATAATTGGATATTATCGATATCGTCACTATCGCATATGCGTTGCTGCTATTGATTAGTCAATTTCCAACATCAACTCGATCAACGTAAATTGGAGATTGTATAGGTTCCATCTATAATTTGAATTCTTGTTTCTAAAGCTGCGTCAATTTGATATTAAAGCAAGGCTTGGTTCAATTCCATTCATTGTTTGGAATTATTATGCCGCCAAGACAAGCAAAACAAAATCAAAATGTAGAGGATGTGTATGGGTAGGAAGATGGAACGCAGATGGAGCAAACTTAACACAAGGATTGACGAGGGAATTGGACGTTTGGAGAGAATTATTTTAGATATGAATTGAAATCAAGGAAATAGGACCGCACCTATGTTGGAGAACATGTTTGGTGAAGACGAAGGTACTGGACATTTACGATTCTAGCATTAGGAAGAAACAAGGTCGCAAATTAAAACTCAAGTAATGGATAGGCGGCGGGAAGCGGGAATAAGAACGGAAATTCTATAATTTGAGGGAGGTATGCAAGCCGAAGAATTTCTAAACTGGATTTCCCACAGTCCAAGAAATTCTCTAGTATGAAGGAGTACTAAAAAATCATTGGGTTCTATTGCTTGCTACTAGATTAAAGGGTAGAGCTACAGCTTGGTGGAAACAAATAAAATTGACTTGAGTAAGGATGGGAAGGTCCAAGGTGGTGACATGAGAGAAAATGAAGAAAACGATGAGGCAACGTTTTTACCGTACAACTATCAATCGCTTACATATCAACGGTTGTGAAACTTATGACAAGGAGTTCGTTCGGTTAATAAGTATATGGAAGAGTTCTATCAACTAGTTGCTTGTAACGATATATTGAAGACCGAAGAGTAGTTAGCTAGGAGATATATTGGAGGACTTTGAAATCAAATCCAAGACATAATCAATATGTTTGATCCAAGTTCAGTCACCGAGGCAAATCAGAGAGCTCTCGCATGGGAGAAACAGGGTCAACGAGGGGGTAGTTTCATGACTTCGAACAACCAGAAAAAGTATGTTGGTGGAGGTGTGCCAAACAGTAAATCGAATACTATAGACTCAACAAAGGTGAAAGAAGGCAGTAATTTGAAGTGATTCAATTGACAAGAAATGGGTCATCGAATTTCTTAATGTCCGAAGCCTAAAAAAAGAACTGTGGTGACAAATGACAGCGGAGTTTGCAAAGATGAAGAAGAGTTTGATCCTTTGAATCCAGCATAGTTTGACAAAGATCAAGAAGAAATTGTAACAGGTAATGAAGGGTTCAATTTGGTGATGAGGTGGAATTTCCGGACTCCGAAGACAATCAACGAATCTGAGTGGTTATTAAGCAATATTTTCCAATCTACATGCACAATATTAGGAAAAATTTGTCGATTCGTGATTGATGCAGGAAAGTATGACAACATCATTTCAGAGGAAGCTATTGAAAAGCTTGGGATTAAGGCAGTTAAACATCCTCCACCTTACAAGCTAGCCCGCTTAAAGAAAGGAGGAGAGGTAGCAGTTTCTAAACGAGCATTTATTCCTTTTCTATTGTACGTAAGTATAAAGATGAAATTTGTTGTGACGTTGTGAATATGAAATTATGTCATCTCTTTCTGGGGAGGCCATGGAAATATGACATGACTGTACAACATGATGGGTGCACAAATTGTTATACCTTCATGTTTGATGACACTAAAATTACTTTGGTTCCTAAGAGGCGTAATAAGAATGTATCTAAACCTAATAAAAGACATAGTCTGTCATCTTGTTGTGGGTGAATGACTTTCTGGACGAAGTGAAAGAATGTGGCAAGATTTATTTGTTAGTGGGATTCGATGCTATAGAAAGTGAAGAAATTCCTGAATTAGTGAAGCCATTATTGTGTGAATTTGGTGATGTGTTTCCGAAAGAGTTACCGAATGGTCTATGGCCACTAATAGACATTCAACGTCAAATTGATTTGAAACCAGGTGTTGTTTTACCTTGTAGGCCACATTACAAAATAAGTTCTAGGAATCATGAGGAATTGCAACGCCAAGTGGCAGATTTGTCAAGTCAAGGCCGTGTTCATGAAAGCCTGAGTCCTTATGCAATGCCTACATTATTAGTACTAAAGAAGGACGGTTCATGGAGGATGTGCACTAACAACCGAGCTATTAACAAGATTAGTGTGACATATCATTTTCCTATTCCACATCTTGATGTTTTACGGGATCAAATTAGTTGGTTAATTATTTTCTTAAAGATTGATTTAAATTGTGGGTATCATCAGATT
The DNA here is from genome assembly GCA_030737875.1 of Allium sativum. NCBI lineage: Eukaryota > Viridiplantae > Streptophyta > Magnoliopsida > Asparagales > Amaryllidaceae > Allium > Allium sativum. The sequence continues at coordinate 191,408,474 of CM060910.1, read as the reverse complement.
AGATTTAGACCAGGAGACAAGAGGAAAACAACTTTCAAAACTAGAGATGGGTTGTATGAATGGCTTGTTGTGCCCTTCGGGTTGTCAAATGCGCCAAGTGCTTTCATTAGAGTGATGAACCAAATATTTAGGCCTTACATCGAAAAGTTTGTGGTTATTTACTTAGATGATATTCTCATATATAATTCTAATCCAAGTGAGCATCTACAACGCTTACATGCAGTTTTGAGTGTTCTTTATCAAGAACATTTTTATGCAATAACCAAGAAATGTATATTCCTGACTCTGAGTGTGCTGTTTTTGGGTTATGTTGTTTCGAAAGAAGATTTGCAAGTTGATCAGAATAAAGTTGCGACAATCAGAGATTTTCCATTACCAAAGACTATTTTAATAGTTAAGTTTCCATGGTTTGGCTTCTTTTTATATGCATTTCATTCTGTGTTTCAGTAGTATTGGCTCAATTGACCGATTGGATGAAAGAGAACCAGTTTGTACGGACTGAGAAGGCAGAGTATGCTTTTGGGCCTATTAAGAATCGGCTAACTTCGGCACCCATTTTCATACTTAGAGATTTCCATCAACCAATCGAACTTCATATCGATGCTTCAAAAGTGGGGATTGGTCGAGTTTTGAGTCCAAATGGAAGGCCTATTGTTTATTTCATTGAGAAATTGTCTGAGGAGAAGATGAGATACAACACTTATGATGTTGAGTTCTATGCTATGGTTCAAGCCATCAAACTTTGGAGACATTATCTTTTTCATAAGGAATCCGTTTTGTACATGGATCGTGAAGCTTTGAAACATCTCTAGGGTCAAGACAAAGTGGCAGCTAGACAAGCATCCTAGATTGCCTATCTACAGTAGTTTAGTTTCGTAGTAAAGCATAAGGCTGGAGTTACAAATATAGTAGTTGTGCTCTAGGCCGAAGTGGAAATCTTTTAACAACCATGAGGGTTGAAGTATTGGGATTTGACTCGCTTTCAGAGTTACTGATTTCTGATCTTTATTTCTCAAGGATTTTGGACAAAATAATGAAATGTGAAGCAATAGGCTTTTCATTAGTGGAGGGTTTTCTATTCAAAGGGAATCAGCTGTGCATACCTTAATGTAGTCATTGAATGAATATAATCAAAGAAATTCATGATGAAGGGCATGTAGGTCGAGACTGTATACTGCATCTGATCTTGAACGCATATTTTTGGCCTTCGATGAGTAAGGAAGTTGAAAAGTTTGTGTAGAGGTGTCATATTTGTCAAGTGTTCAAGGGGAAGGCAACTAATGCGGGGTTATATATGACATTGTTGGTTCCTTCTCGACCATGGGTAGATGTGAGCATGGATTTTGTTTTGGGTTTACCAAGAACGTATCGAGGCAAGGACTCCTTTTACATAGTCATTGATCAGTTGAAGATGGTTCACTTTATTACTTGCAAGAAAATGGCAGATGTAGTGATTGTGGCTCAACTATACTTTCGAGAGATATACCATCTTTATAGGATACTAGGCTCAGCTGTTTCGGATCGTGATACTCGGTTCTTAAGTCATTTTTGGATGATTTTGTAGAAAATGGTGGGCACAAAATTGAAGTTTAGTAGTGTGTATCACTCGCAAACGGATAGACAAACGGAGGTGGTGATAGGTCATTAGGTAATCTGTAACAACCCGAAAATCTGAGCCAGTTTAAATTTTTTATTTTGGCAATTTTAACGAATTTCGAATATTTAAAATGAATTATTTTAAATAATATCGACGAGAAATTTATTTTGAATATATTTAGAACGTATATATTATATACGTCGTCGTTGGAATATAAATATTTATATATAATTATAAATAGAATTGAAAATGGCGCGGTAGTTCGATAATTCGATTTCAAACTTCAATTGAACATACCGGGTGCAAAACAATCCGGATTTTAGTGAAACCAAAAACATTAGGATCTAATTGAGAATTTCTCACTCTTCAATTTTCTTTTCTAGTTGTATATATATACTAGGATGCAGACGGTGTTTAGTAGCACCCGACACAATCGTCCACAGACCATGGACTTGTTTGTTTGATTGCAAAAATTAGTTAGATTATTTGATTAGATTGAATTGTTTGGTGAAATGAAATTGATTTGATTGATGTGTGAATGGCGTGGGCTTTCACTAGACCGGGGATAAGGCTAGGCCTTGTCCCGTTTCTAGTATCGTGCCGTTATGCCGCCGAAATTTTCTAAAATAAGTTAGAAAATAAAAATATCATTTTATTTAAAGAATGAACTGAATAGAAATTCATATGTTAAAATAAAATGTTTTATCGTTAAAAATATAATTTTTAACGTGAATATGAATATAGTGAATGTGAATAAATAAATATTCATTTACAAACCGGACGGTTTGTTTATGTACACCGATTTGACTGACATTGATTGGGACGATAAATTTTACACATCGCCCAACTGCACAAATAAAATATGCGTTTGATTGATTAAAACCCCACACGGGTGTTGGGATGAAATATAAAGTTCACTCATCCTGATTGATTAAATATGTCGATCGATTGATTGACAGGCTGTTATAAGCGTTAAATATCTATATTTGATGCTTATACAGTGTAGTGCACTTTGGTTGATGGTTGATTATTTTTCAATGCTATTATATACATGTGTTGTATGAAAATCCATATAATTAATTTTATATGGTAATTGATTGGGCCTTATTCCAATTTAGAAGATAAAGAATATTAAATAAAGGTTCATGTGTTGACTGTACTCATCCGTTGAGATTAGTCATGTGTTGAACGTAATATTTTAACAATAAATTTTATATCCTTATCACTATAAAATAAAGGTTCATGTGTTGACTGTACTCATCCATTGAGATTAGTCATGTGTTGAACGAAATAATTTAACAAAAATAGTCACATGTGGACAGTACTCATTCGTTGAGATTAGTCGTGTGTTGACAAAAATAAATATTCATTTGTTGAATAGAATGAAGGAATATATGAAGCCGTGTCGATTAGATTAACGCCATTTTGACGTGAACGATATTTATATCGATTTTATTCATTTTGAAATGAATTTTAAAACGATTTCGAAATGAATCAAATTGAAAACGAATTTGAATCGAATAGAAAACGAATTTGAATTGAATTGAATAGAAAACCAATTTGAAATGAATCAAATAGAAAACGAATTTGAATTGAATTGAATAGAAAACCAATTTGAAATGAATCAAATAGAAAACGAATTTGAATCGAATAGAAAACGAATTTGAATCGAATAGAAAACGAATTTGAATCGAATAGAAAACGAATTTGAATTGAATTGAATAGAAAACGAATTTGAATTGAATTGAAAACGAATTCGAATTGAATGGAAAACGAATTGAAGTGAATTCATAATGAATTAAATTTGAATTGAATAGAAATGAATTTTAAAACGAATTTATCATAGAAAATTCAATTTTGATTTGATTTGAAATAAAGGTTGAAATTGTTTTTGAAACCAATTCAAAACGATTTTTATATAATTCGTTTTAAATAGAAATCGGCGAAATATATATTATATATACTATATATATAATATAATGGCCTGAATAGAACGCGCCGCGCCGCGGCAGTTCCCGCATTTCGACCATTTATTTCAAACGGACATTACGGGAGATCCGACCATCGGATTCTCCTAAAACCGGAACCGTTGGGTTCGTATTGAAAAGAGCTTTCTAACAAATATTAGAAATTCAAAATCTAACGGTTGGATTTGGAGATACGTCCAAATCAAATTTGGAAAAGGTCGCTGTAAGTGCAGTTCAATGGCCGTTGATGGAAATCGACTGTACGGGCCTTAATAAAATTATTAAAAATATCAATAATTTGTGTAAAATCATAAGAAATGATTTGGGAAAATTTGGGATGAAAAACTCCATATTTGAAAAGATAAAAATAGATTTTTATCGAAATGAACTAGATTGAACTAAATTTAAAACCAGATTTTTTTTAAAAATAAATAAATTAGATTTAAAAAGGGGTTTTAAATAATCGAAATTCCTAATATATTTGATTTGAATTAAATAGAATTGATTCATGGGTTTATCGTGAACTGTGTTTTAAATAACACTAGTTCTTTAACCCGATAATAAATAGAATGTGATTTGGGTTTGTCGTGAACTGTGTTTTAAATAACACTAGTTCTTTAACCCGATAATAAATAGGATGTGATTTGGGTTTGTCGTGAACTGTGTTTTAAATAACACTAGTTCTTTAACCCAGTAAAAGGAGTTTTAACAAATCTGCAATTAGATTGAAATGTAAATCTATAATCTAAATTATCAAATTTAGAAATGAGCGAGAATGGAGTATCGCCAGTTTTGCTCCAAAGCGATAGTTAAATCTTTAACTAGATTTGAACGTGAAATGGTAATTAATCTTACCGATAACACCATAGTATTAGATATGGAGTATTACCAGTTTTGCTTCATGGGATGAATAGGTTGGGATTGGGAAATAAAATAAATAATTACTTCGGTGTGGTTCGCTAATCTCGACTAGTTTAGAAAACCATAATCTGGTTTGAAATGACATCCAAAGGAAGATTAAAGGATAAATTTTAAAGAATTTATCTTGGATAAAATTAATGGGAACCTTTCCTTAAAAATGTGATTTTGTGAATAAAAGAATATTCTGAATTGGAATGAGGCGTATGTTGTGTTTATGTAACATTTGTTTTAATATACGCGGGTTGTTCGGAAAGGCCGGGTTCATACCCATTCTGAATAACCGATTCGACGATATGTCGAAGATGAAGACGGTGGTTGAAGACCGTAAGTCTTCACATCGTTTGGATAATTACTGACGATCCTGATTGGGCTGTACACCCAAGAGGATGAAATAGTTGGTGGTCGTCCAGACGTACTTGGAGATGGATGGATATGCGAGGAAAGTGCCTCCGGTTTCGTTCAGACCCAGAACGAACTTGTAAATGGATTGTGTGTGTGATATTGGATTTTATTCTCTGTTGATTGATTTCTGTTAAATATATATCTGTTTGGCGGCGGAGAATTTATTCTCTTGCTTAACGCCCTTCTCTGAGACGTACGAGCTTAGAGGTTATATATCGATAGATATCAATCGCACGGCATGATTGCCTGTGTGACATGCTGAGTTGCATGGATCAAGGCTTCTGTTGAAAAGCAAAGTCTTGTGATTGATGATCAAAGCACGACCTTTGTGGCGTAGCTTTGTGTATAACGTGAATTCGCGAACCTCACACCTCGGTATGAGTTAAAAACGGGATACGAACTGCAAGGAGAGCACGACATTTCTTTCTAGCTTTGGTGGTGTCAGTGACTTACCAGCCCTGACATTTATATACTTTTCACCTATGTGGTTGTTGGAATGCGAGGCGCCTCGATTATAGGTCTGTAAGGACCGGGAAACGTGTGTTCAGGAATAACTAATCCTCTAACGTAAGTGAGGACCGGCCCTGAAGATCCAGGGGTTGCCCAGAGTGCGTAGCCCTGGGACATTTGCTAGAGTGTCTCGAACGCGGAGAGGAGCTTGCCCCTTGCCTCGACTCATGACGGAATCCAATTTCCAATACGTGTATTTCGGCTTTATTTGTAGAGCCTAGTATGGCGACATAGTGGGATGGGGCACTTATGCCGTCTATGATTTATATTTATGATTGAAATTGTTTTGACACTATACACTTATTATAGTATCAAATGATTTGTTTTAAACGTATCAAGCATGTTTGGCTGTTATAAGGTAAAACTCTATCCTCCGGCTTGCGTTGCATTGTGTGATGGGACCTGGGTCTTATAACAGCTTCATTTTCGAAAAAGCATTGCGTTGTTTATTCTATGCACTGGTCTTCTTGGGAGGAAACCCGTTCCGTGTTATACGGCGTAGTCCCTTGAATTACTCTCTTTTAAAGTAAAGTTTTAAATAACTGTTTTAGTTCTCACACCAGTCACATGACTGACCTGGAGTTTATTGTTTTAACCTAAACTCTGGGTGCCCCTATTTTCTACACGGGCAGCTAGTAGTTTTGGTTTTGCAGATTTATATTCACAGGATCCTGGTTTACAGCTGGGATGATATCCGGAAAGCTCTGTATCCGTATATCACCTTCAGTTGTGCTTTGTTTTATTTTCCGCTACTATGTAATTTATTGTAATCTCTGATATTTTTCGAATGTAATTTATTCATTCATACTCTGTATATTATTGTATTCTGATGGAATTGTTGTAATAACAATGAAATGTTCTTCCGTCTGCGTTCTGTTTTGTCTTGTCCTCACAGTAATTCATTCTTTCTCATCTCTTCGTGGACCGGGGAAGTTCGGGTCGCTACATTTGGTATCAGAGCTTTGGTTTACAGAGCTCGAGAACAAGACACAATAGAACCATACGAAAGAATTCATCAGATATTGGATTAGTAAAATCCAATTAGAATGGCTCGTTAAAGATAGGATCAGTAGTATCCTAGAACGAGTGTGAAGAGTATATTTTTCAAATGAAAACAATTTTGTTTTGAAAATTTAAATCGTTTTAAATGTATTTGAATATTTATTTGTATTGAATTTGGACAATCCAATATATAAAGGTTTTGCATATACGCGTCATGAACGTATATTCGAAGTTTTAATATATTGGGTAGATATAGAATCACATTCTAGACATCTAGGGATGATTCTGATGATGGTGCATCATCATCAGTATTCATATTCGAGTTTCGAAGGTGTGATATCTATATATTTCCATTAGACTGGTGTGAGAACCAAAACTAATATAGCTAGAACATATTTTTGTGATTTGGCATCAAAAACATGATTTTCTTTATATGTATCAAAATTATGAATTTGAAACGTTAAATCCACTAATTGATTGATGTTTGTGTTGTTTGTTTATTTGTTTGATAATTTTGAACTATTTAGCCTAATTGAACCAAATATTGAATTATAATGAAAATTGGTCGCATTTGCATGCATCTATATGTACTTACATTGAACAGGTCATAGCAAGGAGGCTAGAGCCGAAGAATAAAATTTGTTTGCCCGACAAATAGGTACATGTTTACTATAATTTACTGTTTTGTTTGGGTGATGATGATTTTATGAGCCTATTGGCTAGCCGCTTGGCTTTTTCTTTTTCTTTTTGAGATCAGAAGGCCTATATGACAATTCGGGATTTTCCCGTGGCTCCCGGTGCAGGGGAGGTTATGGCGAAATTTTTCGAAAATTTAGGGTGTTAGCTAAATTTTTGAAAATTTGAAAAAACTGAAAAGTTGGAGAATGGAAGCCAGATCGAACGTAGAGTTGATTGATCAAACCACTTTCGACTTTGTTCCTTTTCGGGGACGAAAAGTTTTAAGTGGGGGAGATTGTAACAACCCGAAAATCTGAGCCAGTTTAAAATTTTTATTTTGGCAATTTTAACGAATTTCGAATATTTAAAATGAATTATTTTAAATAATATCGATGAGAAATTTATTTTGAATATATTTAGAACGTATATATTATATACGTCTTCGTTAGAATATAACTATTTATATATAATTATAAATAGAATTGAAAATGGCGCGGTAGTTCGATAATTCGATTTCAAACTTCAATTGAACATACCGGGTGCAAAACAATCTGGATTTTAGTGAAACCAAAAACATTAGGATCTAATTGAGAATTTCTCACTCTTCAATTTTCTTTTCTAGTTATATATATATACTAGGATGCAGACGGTGTTTTGTAGCACCCGACACAATCGTCCATAGACCATGGACTTGTTTGTTTAATTGCAAAAATTAGTTAGATTATTTGATTGGATTGAATTGTTTGGTGAAATGAAATTGATTTGATTGATGTGTGAATGGCGTGGGCCTTCACTAGACCGGAGATAAGGCTAGGCCTTGTCCCGTTTCTAGTATCGTGCCGTTATGCCGCCGAAATTTTCTAAAATAAGTTAGAAAATAAAAATATCATTTTATTTAAAGAATGAACTGAATAGAAATTCATATGTTAAAATAAAATGTTTTATCGCTAAAAATATAATTTTTAACGTGAATATGAATATAGTGAATGTGAATAAATAAATATTCATTTACAAACCGGACGGTTTGTTTATGTACACCAATTTGACTGACATTGATTGGGACGATAAATTTTACACATCGCCCAACTGCACAAATAAAATATGCGTTTGATTGATTGAAACCCCACACGGGTGTTGGGATGAAATATAAAGTTCACTCATCCTGATTGATTAAATATGTCAATCGATTGATTGACAGGCTGTTATAAGTGTTAGATATCTATATTTGATGCTTATACAGTGTAGTGCACTTTGGTTGATGGTTGATTATTTTTCAATGCTATTATATACATGTGTTGTATGAAAATCCATATAATTAATTTTATATGGTAATTGATTGGGCCTCATTCCAATTTAGAAGATAAAGAATATTAAATAAAGGTTCATGTGTTGACTGTACTCATCCGTTGAGATTAGTCATGTGTTGAACGTAATATTTTAACAATAAATTTTATATCCTTATCACTATAAAATAAAGGTTCATGTGTTGACTGTACTCATCCGTTGAGATTAGTCATGTGTTGAACGAAATAATTTAACAAAAATAGTCACACGTGGACAGTACTCATTCGTTGAGATTAGTCGTGTGTTGACAAAAATAAATATTCATTTGTTGAATAGAATGAAGGAATATATGAAGCCGTGTTGATTAGATTAACGCCATTTTGACGTGAACGATATTTATATTGATTTTATTCATTTTGAAATGAATTTTAAAACGATTTCGAAATGAATCAAATAGAAAACGAATTTGAATCGAATAGAAAACGAATTTGAATTGAATTGAATAGAAAACCAATTTGAAATGAATTGAATAGAAAACGAATTTGAATTGAATTGAAAAGAAAACCAATTTGAAATGAATCAAATAGAAAACGAATTTGAATCGAATAGAAAACGAATTTGAATCGAATAGAAAACGAATTTGAATTGAATTGAATAGAAAGCAAATTTGAATTGAATTGAAAACGAATTCGAATTGAATGGAAAACGAACTGAAGTGAATTCATAATGAATTGAAATTTGAATTGAATAGAAATGAATTTTAAAACGAATTTATCATAGAAAATTCAATTTTGATTTGATTTGAAATAAAGGTTGAAATTGTTTTTGAAACCAATTCAAAACGATTTTTATATAATTCATTTTAAATAGAAATCGGCGAAATATATATTATATATACTATATATATAATATAATGGCCTGAATAGAACGCGCCGCGCCGCGGCAGTTCACGCATTTCGACCATTTATTTCAAACGGACATTACGGGAGATCCGACCGTCGGATTCTCCTAAAACCAGAACCGTTAGGTTCGTATTGAAAAGAGCTTTCTAACGAATATTAGAAATTCAAAATCTAACGGTTGGATTTGGAGATACGTCCAAATCAAATTTGGAAAAGGTCGTTGTAAGTGCAGTTCGATGGCCGTTGATGGAAATCGACTGTACGGGCCTTGATAAAATTATTAAAAATATCAATAATTTGTGTAAAATCATAAGAAATGATTTGGGAAAATTTGGGATGAAAAACTCCATATTTGAAAAGATAAAAATAGTTTTTATCGAAATGAACTAGATTGAACTAAATTTAAAACCCGATTTTTTTTAAAAATAAATAAATTAGATTTAAAAAGGGGTTTTAAATAATCGGAATTCCTAATATATTTGATTTGAATTAAATAGAATTGATTCATGGGTTTATCATGAACTGTGTTTTAAATAACACTAGTTCTTTAACCCGATAATAAATAGAATGTGATTTGGGTTTGTCGTGAACTGTGTTTTAAATAACACTAGTTCTTTAACCCAGTAAAAGGAGTTTTAATGAATCTGCAATTAGATTGAAATGTAAATCTATAATCTAAATTATCAAATTTAGAAATGAGCGAGAATGGAGTATCGTCAGTTTTGCTCCAAAGCGATAGTTAAATCTTTAACTAGATTTGAACGTGAAATGGTAATTAATCTTACCGATAACACCATAGTATTAGATATGGAGTATTACCAGTTTTGCTTCATGGGATGAATAGGTTGGGATTGGGAAATAAAATAAATAATTACTTCGATGTGGTTCGCTAATCTCGACTAGTTTAGAAAACCATAATCTGGTTTGAAATGACATCCAAAGGAAGATTAAAGGATAAATTTTAAAGAATTTATCTTGGATAAATTAATGGGAACCTTTCCCTAAAAATGTGATTTTGTGAATAAAAGAATATTCTGAATTGGAATGAGGTGTATGTTGTGTTTATGTAACATTTGTTTTAATATACGCGGGTTGTTCGGAAAGGCCGTGTACATACCCATTCTGAATAACCGATTCGACGATATGTCGAAGATGAAGACGGTGTTTGAAGACCGTAAGTCTTCACATCGTTTGGATAATTACTGACGATCCTGATTGGGCTGTACACCCAAGAGGATGGAAATAGTTGGTGGTCGTCCAGACGTACTTGGAGATAGATGGATATGCGAGGAAAGTGCCTCCGGTTTCGTTCAGACCCAGAACGAACTTGTAAATGGATTGTGTGTCTGACATTGGATTTTATTCTGTGTTGATTGATTTTTGTTAAATATATATCTGTTTGGCGGTGGAGAATTTATTCTCTTGCTTAACGCCCTTCTCTGAGACGTACGAGCTTAGAGGTTATATATCGATAGATATCAATCGTACGGCATGAATTGCCTGTGTGACATGCTGAGTTGCATGGATCAAGACTTCTGTTGAAAAGCAAAGTCTTGTGGTTGATGATCAAAGCACGACCTTTGTGGCGTAACTTTGTGTATAACGTGAATTCGCGAACCTCACACCTCAGTATGAGTTAAAAACGGGATACGGACTGCAAGGAGAGCACGACGTTTCTTTCTAGCTTTGGTGGTGTCAGTGACTTACCAGCCCTGACATTTATATACTTTTCACCTATGTGGTTGTTGGAATGCGAGGCGCCTCGATTATAGGTCTGTAAGGACCGGGAAACGTGTGTTCAGGAATAACTAATCCTCTAACGTAAGTGAGGACCGGCCCTGAAGATCCAGGGGTTGCCCAGAGTGCGTAGCCCTGGGACATTTGCTAGAGTCTCTCGAACGCGGAGAGGAGCTTGCCCCTTGCCTCGACTCATGACGGAATCCAATTTCAAATACGTGTAATTCGGTTTTAATTGTAGAACTAGTATGGCGACATAGTAGATGGTAGCTATGCCGCCTATGATTTATATTTATGATTGAAATTTTTTTGACACTATACACTTATTATAGTATCAAGTGATTTGTTTTAAACGTACCAAGCATGTTTGGCTATTATAAGGGAAAACCCTATCTTCCGGCTTGCGTTGCATTGTGTGATGGGACCTGGGTCTTATAATAGCTTCATTTTTCGAAAAAGCATTGCGTTGTTTATTGATATGCACTGGAATTCTTGGGAGGAAACCCGTTTCGTGTTGTACGGCGTGGTCCCTTGAATTACTCTCTTTTGAAGTAAAGTTTAAATAACTGTTTTAGTTCTCACACCAGTCACATGACTGACTTGGAGTTTATTGTTTTAACCTAAACTCTGGGTGCCCTTATTTCGACACGGGCAGCTAGTAGTTTTGGTTTTGCAGATTTATATTCACAGGATCCTGTTTACAGCTGGGATGATATCCGGAAAGCTCTGTATCCGTATATCACCTTCAGTTGTGCTTTGTTTTATTTTCCGCTGCTATGTAATTTATTGTAATCTCTGATATTTTTCGAATGTAATTTATTCATTCATACTCTGTATATTCTTGTATTCTGATGGAATTGTTGCAATAACAATGAAATGTTCTTCCGTCTGCGTTCTGTTTTGTCTTGTCCTCACAGTAATTCGTTCTTTCTCATCTCTTTGTGGACCGGGGAAGTTCGGGTCGCTACATAATCTGTTGAGGTTCCTCGTTAGTGGCAACTTGAAAAGCTGGGATTCGAAGTGCGACAAGCTGAATTTTCTCTTAACCATGCTGCCAATCACAGTACTAGATTTAGTTATTTCAAGATTTTACATTCAGTAGTTCCGAAGGACCCTTAGATTTGACTCCATTGCTACGTCAAGATAAAATGCAAGGAAAAGCCATTGATCTTTCCCCCGGAGTTACATGAGCTCCGTCGTGCGGTGCAGGAATGATTGGTTGAAGAAAATCACAAGTCCAAACAAATGGCAGATTCAAAGCATAGACACGTTGAGTTTTAGGAAGGAAACTTCGTGTTGATTGTGCGAACAAAAGACCCGTTTCCTATTGGTACATTTAACAAATAAGCTTCTAAAAATATTGTTCCATTGGAAATTGATAAGAAGATCAACCCCAATGCTAATTAATTGAGGCTACCAAGTCATATTCGCACTGCTGATGATTTCAACGTCAAACATTTGTTACCATATTACGAGAATGATCTAGTTGAAGTGACCGCTGTGAATTCATAGGCGATTTTTTTTGAATCAAGGGAGGAAGATGCGGCAAAAGATTAAGTGGTATCGATAGTAGTTGCTTTGGCATCAAAAATAAGATATTGTGTTAGTTTTTTGTTTCAAATCATTTGGTATAGGTATCGCTACATCAGTATTATTTCTGTTCTGGTATCGTTATAACAGTGGTATTTTATTTTATTAGTTTTTCTGTTTTGGCTCTAGCTTCGACTTCGATTCAAGTGGATTTGATTCCAATTGCGGCTCAATTGATATTATCGACATTAATGGTACTTTGTGAATGAAGTTCTTACACTTATGTTTCGGTATCGTTTTAGTTTCATATTTTTGTTTCTGTAATACCCCACGTCCATTAATGTCACTCTCAAAGAGAATGCATTAACTTTCATGGAGTATTATTGGTGAATAGAACAGAATATAACAAGACAGATACATATATTGGTACTTGAAAAATTCAAAACAACTTTTATTGCAGCGGAGAAATAGTTTGATTACAACAACATCATAAACCAATAGAAAAAACAAGTACACTTAGTAACCATCTTGACAAATTATTTTATGAGTAGATAAAGTAAAAAAGCATAACCCCAACATAAGTAGCCATAAAAGAGATGAGTTGAACTTTACTTTCAGCAATCCAAGCACTTCCAAAAGAGAGAGGAAGATCCAGATCAAGATCCATTAGTACTAGTCCCACTCCGAGAACCTTAGCGGAAAGGGGGAAAGGAAGAAAAGAGGCGAAAACAAAGGGGGTCAGACATGAAGTCTGGCGAGTACCATCACTTTAACAATATAATTATTAAAGTAATTAGGATAAGGCATAAACTGGTAAAACAAGGAATGACTGTGAAGCAAGCGGGCAAGACAAAGCAAACAAGAGGAATATTTGGCGTTAATCTCGCTCCTAATCACGATAGGATAATTACTATATTGCACCATTACTAGTCACCCTAAAAAAATTGATCCCGCTTACTGAACAAAATAATAATAATGGTAGTTTTGTGTACCCCTAGTTGTCTTCATAGGTGCCGCCTGCTCCTATCTCCACTAGTTGTACCCACTACCCTCCCCATTCTAATTACAACATTTATTCATAATATGGTAGTTGGATTCCTAGCTGTCTTCATAGGCGCCGCCTACTCCTATCTCCGCTAGTCGTACCCACTACCTTCCCCATTCGATCGTCTTCCTAACTCGTAGATACCCATGTTGGTCCCACAGTGGGGTGTATCACTCCCCAAAGTGGCAACCCGATACCACTAAAGATGCACGGCTTATATCTACACGAAGCAACAATGTCTTACCTACCAGCTCAGGCCCATGCACACACATGACCCCATTGGACTTGGGTTGCCACCGTTAACTCGTTTTGACCTCTTTCAATCAAACCCAGTAAGTGTGTCCTGTCCTCGATCTAGGTCGAGCTCACTTAGAAACTAAATGGGTTACTGGTTGAAAAGGGTCCCCACACTTGACACAAGCTTTCCACCTATGCTTGGTCCCCACTAGGACTTCCCAGTTAACCCCTTCTTATTCATGTCTTCTTACATGTTTCAATTTGGTTAAGTGTCTCTAATTGTATTTTATATGTCTCCCATGTCATCCACTTAACCCCCATGTCCCACCACATGTTTATCTTGGTTAAGTGTTAATGATTATATCCCACATGTCACCCATGTTACCCACTTATCAAATCAACATGTGTTATTGGTTAAGCTTGTCTTAACCCTATCCGCTTATCAGATATATATATATATATATATATATATATATATATATATATTTGGTTAAGCTGGTCTTAACCCTATCTACTTATATATTATTGGTTAAGTTGGTCTTGATCCTATCCATTTATATATTATTGGCTAGGTTGGTCTTAACCCCATCCACTTATCAGATCAATATGTATTATTGGTTAAGTTTGCCTTAACCCTATCCACCTATCAGATTAATATATATATATATATATATTATTGGTTAAGCTGGACTTAACCCTACCCACTTATCAAATTAATATATATCATTGGTTAAGCTGGTCTTAACCCTACATATTTATCAGATTATTGGTTAAGTTGGTCTTAACCCTATCCACTTATATATTATTGGTTAAGCTGGTCTCAACCCTATCCACTATCATGTTATGTATCATATATATATATATATCATATAACATGTTTTACTTAATTTATGATTAAGTACATCTTAGTTCACAGATTCATTAGTTAAGAGAACAACTTCCTAAGTATCAACCCCGAAGACCGAAATCAACATCAGATTGGTACTCAAAGAATTACTCAACTCAACCAAACTTCTGTTTGTCATTCAAATTCGTCTTTGATCAGCATTAATTAATTATTAATGCATAGACATCCCACATTAAGTCGATTGCTTGTGGCCGTTGGATATGCGGGGCAGTTGCGGGCAGACTTCTACCACAAGCCAGACTTAACCTCGTGTCTAAGCATCTTTTAATTATGCCTACGACCTACCACATTAGACTGCCGTTTATGGTTGCTGGATGTGCCGGGCGGGTCTGGGCAGTCTTATACCACAGACAAGTCTAACCTTGTGTCTTAGGCGTTTATTACGCATTTAATTTATGCCTTTGACCTCTCACATTAGACTACTACTTGTGGTTGCTGGATTTGCCGGGCGGGTCCGGGCAGTCTTATACCACAAACGAGCCTAACCTCGTGTCTTAGACATTTATTATTACATATTATTATTCGACCCCAATTTGAATTAATATCCCCATTTCAAATTGTCAATAACTTCCAAATTAATCTACGTCCATAATTGTCACCTAAATTATGTCCATAATTTCTATGCATATAAATTAGGCCAATTAATGTCTCAAATTTATTATATGCTTTTAAGCCATTTTTATGCCAATTCAAAATATTATTATTTAATATTTTCCCATTGCCCCTGCGTCGTTCGCACGTTTAATATGAAATATGTTAGACCCGCAAATAGTCTAACTCATAAAAAGAAAAGAAACATCACAACTTGCATAGCACATAAAAATAGATCTAACTTACAAATAGGAATTATAACATAAATTCGCATAGCCAGTAATTTGCATAGGCAATGGTCATATAGAATCACACATTTGCATAAACTACCATGGATCTAAATATAGATCTAACATGAAATTGTGAACTTGCATATATAAATTATGGGTCTCACTTAACTTGCATATGTGAATATAATTTTCACACAAAAATGTGAATATAGTTTTTCACCTAAACTTGCATATGGATTTCTACAACTTGCATATGAATTTACCACATGTTTTTGCACATAAACTAGCATATGTATATACTTGATTCACATATAAACTTGTGTACAATTTCACATATAGACTTGCATAAGATTCATATTCAAACTAACATACAATTTAACATCCCAAACTTGCATAAAACTCACATACGAATTAGCATATGATTTAACATCCAAAATTGCATAAGATTCACATATGAATTAACATATGATTTAATATCCCAAACTTGCGTAAGATTCACATATAAATTAACATATGATTTAACATCCCAAACTTGCATAAAATTCACATATGATAAACATATGATTTAACATCCCAAACTTGCATAAAATTCACATATGATTAACATATGATTTAACATCCCAAACTTGCATAAAATTCACATATAAAATGAATCAAGTTAAATATGAAATAGATCTACCAACATAAGATAACAAAGTTAAACAACATCCCATGATTCAAAGACATGTTCTCATAATCCAATTACAACCCATCATAATTAATTTATTAATTATATTGTGTAAGAAATAGTGCTCACAAAGATAGGTTAAAGAAGAGAATGATTTGTTTGTCTTTTGAATTGGAATTCTGACTTGCTAAATCCTAGGCTTTAGGAAGGAGAACTATCCTAGTAGCAGCATGGTGGCCATGAAACAAATTTTGTTTTGATTTATGGTTTGAGTATAGGCACTCTTTTATAGAAGTTTAAATCAAACTAAGCCGTTAGATTATTCTAGGACCAATCAAAGCCATTCAAACCTAAGAGAGCCAACTAGAACTTGCCACACAAGCCCTAATGAGTCAGAAAATCGTCACACAAAGAAACACGTCAGGTTTCAGATCTGGCCCGAGGGGGAGGTCGACCTCCAGGTCGACCTGTATATAGGGAGCTCAACCCCCTGGTCGACCTGACCTGGGGTAGGCGACCCCCAGGTCGACCTGCCTTGGTACTTAATTTTCTGATTTGTTTTATATAAATTTCTGAAACTTCCGAGGTCCCTAACTTCTTCATACCAAGTCCGATTTTCGAAAACTTAGACTCTATTCCAAGCATAATTTCGAGACGAATGCAATGGCATAACCCATTTCCCTTAATTCTCACTTTAACAATTAAGTATTCTTAAATTTGTTAATTTTAATATTTAAAATTTTGAGGTGTTACATTCTCCCCTCCTTAAAGGATTTCACCCTCGAAATCTCCAAGTTAAGGAGAATGTATATCCTACCATCCAATCATCCATCTACTCAATCAACAAACACAGGGATCCATTGTCCTTAAAAGATTTCTAATGCCGTATGAACATATGCAAAGTGTGTGTATATGTTTTTTATCTAATGCAAAACCAGGCAGTCTACTGATTCAGTTGACCTCCTTAATGCAAATCATGATAGTGCCATGCGTCCATTATGTATGCAAAAGAATCCTAATGATACATATTACTTCTACATGAGTGCACAACCATTCATCAAAATGCAGCATCCATATGATAAAACAACCGTTATACATCCATTAACTTAAATATGCACACACATTTATATACAATATGAAAGTGATTGAGCCGATCTAGTGCTTAAAGTGTGTGTACATGCATCCATGAGCAACCACTCGCAACCATCAATCATAACATGTTTCAAATACATGTTTACATCCATCGGTTTCTTCCTAAGGATAAAGAATAGGACTGAGGAGATATAGTTAAAGGATAGATATAAGCATGAATAAACTTATGGAAAAAGAGGTCAAGGAATTACCCTCAAAGCGGAAAGGGTAGGCTGCGCGTATTTTCTTCTCACTTTCCCAAGTCACGTCTTCCTCAGCGTCACTCCATTGGACTTTAACAAGCTTGACTTCTCTACTGCGTAGCTTTAATACCTCCGACCCAAGGATGCATGTAGGAGCTCGTCTAATCGTGGCATCTCACTCTACTTCCACTTCTCTAAGCATGTTCGGCTCCACTACTTCCGTGATATCTTGTAAACACTTCCGCAAATGTGACATGTGAAACACGTCGTAGACACCACTAAGCTCGTTGCCTTTTCTCATGTCCCTCCAAAAATCTAGGATACATAACCTCAAAAGATCTTCAAGGAATCTATTCACCCCTCTCTGTCTGTCCATCCGTCTATGGATGATAAGCGATACTCGTACTTGCCGCCTTTTGCATATCACCTTTTCCTCTTGCACCAAAAACTGCTCCAAGCCCTGTCCCACAAGCATCGGTATACACTGTGAATGGCTTACTTCCACCTGGCAAAAATAAATCTGGAGCTATCATCAAAACCTTATTCAAAAGTGGGAAAGCATCATCATAGTCAACATCCCAAGCAAAAGTCAAGTTCTTCTTCGTTAACTGGGTAAGTGGGGCTGATATCTTCGCGAAGTCCTTAATGAACTTCCTATAATAGCCCGCCAGTCCTAAAAAGCTTCTTACTTCTGTTGCATTCTTAGGAATCTTACAGTCTTGGATTGCCACCACCTATGCGGGATCCATAACTATCCCCATTCCGAAATGCTCCTACTTATGAACCCCTTCTCAAGCAACTCTCTCACTTGCATACTGAGTTCTCCTCTCTCTCTCGGAACCATGTGGCATACTGGTAATGCAACTGGCTTTACATTATCTACTACGTATATACAAAAGTCTATCTTGCGCCTCGGGGGTAAACCTCGAACTTCATCGAAGACGTCACCATATTCACGAACCACACGAACAAATGCCAAATCATCGTTGGACGCGTCAAGAGATTCTAGGTAGCTAAGCATCATCGGACCTCTTGGGGCACAAGAAATATCAAGGGTCTTTCCATAACGAGTCAGCAATCTAACTACCCTTCTTTCATAGTCTAGGATTGCACCATATCCGGCTAGCCAATCCATGCCTAGGATCAAGCCATAGCCCAAGAAGCCAAGAACGAAGGCGTTGCATTCAAACCCAATGCCCAAGATAGACACTCTCAAATCCCGACAAATCATTGAAAGATGAGCCGAACCACCAATAGGATTTTAGACTACTATGGGGTCCGTAACTAGACTAGTATTTAGGTGCAGTGTTTCAACTAACGAAGCAGACACAAATGAGTGTGAAGCGCTAGTATCAAACAAAGTATGAGCATGATGATCAAACAGAAAAACCAAACTTTCAACCAAGATATTTCTACCTTTATCGGGTATGCCAACCATGAGGGAACGCGTCTGCCATCCAGAAGATCCTGTACTTTGCCCTTACTTTTGCCTTTTGCTTCTTTGGACCATCCTAATAAGATGTCCTGTTTCTCCGTATAACAACTAGTCTTCTTCTTCTTTCTAACGTCTTTATTTAAGTAGTCATGAATTTCACAAGTGTGGCCCTTCCTTTTCTCTTGGCCCCTTATTATCCTCTCCACCTTTCTTTGGATCTACTTTCTTATCGTGTGTCCTATCCATGTCTCTCCTGTACATTCTCCATTCGTGACCTCCCACCAAAATGAGGCTTCGTCCTTTATTAACCAAGCAGCTAATTGAGCCTTCCTCCCATTGTCTATCTTAGAGGTACCAATAAGTCCTCCGCTTCCTTCTAGCTTTGACAAACGTCCCAGTCCCATGAAGCGGTTTTCTTCCCATCGTATGGAAGTTCTTACATACCATAGAAAAACATCTATACGTGGAGGAAGAAATTTAAAAAGGAAAGAGGAAGAGATTTAAAATGGAGAATCGAAGGAAAGGTATATGGCTCTTGGGGGTTATGTTTTTCAAATTAAACTTTTCTCTTAAAAATACTCTCCTTAAGACATATTTTTGAAAATATTTTATTATAAAAATGCTTTTGAAAAACAGTTTTTCAAAATCTCTTATCTGTTCTTGTAACCTTCAGCTCTGACGCCACGTGTAACACCCCACGTCCATTAATGTCACTCTCAAAGAGAATGCATTAACTTTCATGGAGTATTATTGGTGAATAGAACAGAATATAACAAGACAGATACATATATTGGTATTTGAAAAATTCAAAACAACTTTTATTGCAGCGGAGAAATAGTTTGATTACAACAACATCATAAACCAACAGAAAAACCAAGTACACTTAGTAAACATCTTGACAAATTGTTTTCTGAGTACATAAAGTAAAAAAGCATAACCCCAACATAAGTAGCCATAAAAGAGATGAACTGAACTTTACTTTCAGCAATCCAAGCACTTCCAAAAGAGAGAGGAAGATCCAGATCAAGCTCCGTTAGTACTAGTCCCACTCTGAGAACCTTGGGGGAGGGGGGAATGGAAGAAAAGAGGCGAAAACAAAGGGGGTCAGACATGAAGCCTAGCGAGTACCATAACTTTAACAATATAATTATTAAAGTAATTAGGATAAGGCATAAACTGGTCAAATAAGGAATGACTGTGAAGCAAATGGGCAAGACAAAACAAACAAGAGGTATATTCTGGCATTAATCTCGCTCCTAATCACTATAGGATAATTATTATACTGCACCATTACTAATCACCCTAAAAAAATCGATCCCGTCTACTGAACAAAATAATAATGGTAGTTTCGTATACCCCTAGTTGTCTTCATAGGTGTCTCCTGCTCCTATCTCCATTAGTTGTACCCACTACCCTCCCTATTCTAATTACAACATTTATTCATAATATGGTAGTTGGACTCCTAGCTGTCTTCATAGGTGTCGCCTGCTCCTATCTACGCTAGTCATACCCATTACCTTCCCCATTTGATCGGCTCCATAACTCGTAGATACCCGTGTTGGTCCCACAGTGGGGTGTATCACTCCCCAAAGTGGCAACCCGATACCACTAAAATTGCACGGCTTATATCTACACGGTGCAACAATGTCTTACCTACCAGCCCGGGCCCACGCACGCACATGACCCCGTTGGACTTGCGTTGCCACCGTTAACCCGTTTTGACCTCTTACAATCAAACCCAGTAAGCGTGTCCCGTCCTCGATATAGATCGAGCTCACTTAGAGTCCTGAAAACTTGACACAAGCCACCGTCTAGGCTTATGTCCCTATGTACCTAGGATTTAAGAGTCCTGAAAACCCGATACAAACTATAAGACTTGGGACCTCTTAGCTTATTAATTAAGAGGTGTAACTTAGTAGGTTTGAGTTCATTAACAAGCCTAATTATAAAGTGTCATTTATCAAAATGTTTTTGGTATATAGCCCCTTCCCAACAAGCACCTGCCCAGATGTATAATTAGATTTAGTTTTTACATCTGGTACTCATATACTTTTACATGTTATACTTAATCCAAACTAACTGATTTACGTGTTGCATGTTTTTCCTAACTTGTAATTAACCCTATCTAATATATTAACCTATAATTAACCAAAACTAATAGATTAACTTGTAATTAATCCAATCTTAAGTCAAATATTACAATATGCCCAATTTTCTCTAATTAAATGTCATTATCTAATTATTCCAATTTATGTCCTTTCTAAGCAATAGCCTAGGTTCAACGTAAATAAAAAGGAAAAAGGAGAAAACAGATCTTAGTATATAAAGGCATATGGAAAGACTATAAATAAACAAAGGCATACATTAACTGTAGATCTGAATAAAACAACATGTATAAACAGTTAAACTAGATTAACAGTGAAAAGAACATATATAAGAATTACTTATAGGCATTGATAATTTCAGATCCAAAACTATTCACTGTCCAAAACCTTTTTAAATAATCAAATCTAAAAATCACATGAAACTCAGAGCGATACTTGGTGAAGAAGATGATATCTATTTATGTATGTATATATCATTGTAAAAAAGTCCTCTTTAATCTTTTATTGTTGTAAAGCAGTCTAAATTGCCCTTTCTATTTTATATTTGGGTAGCACCTCGGTAGTTCTATATTAATCTCTGAAAAGGGTTTAGAGGAAAAAGGAGGAAGAATAATTTTGTGTGTAGAACAAATGAGGTTGCATGCTTTTTTATAGACTACCTAGGACAATCCACCACCGTTAGATTTTAGGGTTTCAATCTTAGCCATACACGTAATGCTAAGTCAGCGAACAAATCCCGTATTGAAAATAGTTTAGGTTCAGAAATCAGAATCCTCCCAGTATAATGATGGGTTGACCCGTCAACACACTGTGTCGACCCATAGGTCGACCTCCCATGGCTTGGGTCGACCCATAGGTCGACCAATGCCCATTATGGGTCGTCCCACCCTTTATCCCCTACGTTAACTTCTACGTTGTATCCATTTAAATTATTTTGAATTATATTTATATATAACCTCTTTATACATATACAAACATCTTATGTCCATAGCTTCTTCATACGTTATCCGTTTTACACAAACTTGGGGTCCATTTGAACCAGAATTCCGAGACGAACACAATGGTAATGTCCATTTTACTTAATTCTAAACAATTACTTAAGTAATTCCATTTTATTATATTTTACTATATAGTTGCAGTGTATAAAATTATGAGGTGTTACTATTTCTTGTAATCAAGACCTAAATCTTTAATGATATTCTTCGCGGCACTAAAAGATAAAGGTCTATATGCCTATGAAAAAGCCTCTCTCATCAACTCTAGTATATTCCCAAATGCAGACTTTGTAATTCTATGTGCACATTTTAAAGAATAAAGCCTGGTGATAAAACTTAATCTCGAAAATTTTGAATAGTTAGAATATAATGGCTGCTTTACATCTTCGACAAGGTGATAAAATCTTTTAGCATCGACGTTCGGTGCATTAGAGAATTTTCATCTTTAATGTTCTACATATTTCCATGAGTACGCCTCACCTAGATTTTCTCCTAAATCACCAGCTTCACAATCCATATATTCGTCACTCGTTCCAAAATTTGGACAAGAAACCTCGCATATCCATTTCACATACGATGGAGAAGGACCGGCGCAAATGAGATGATCATAAATAATATCCGGACAATGCCACTTGCTATATATATAATTCTAGCAAGGGCACATCATTTCACCGCCTACGGCATATTTAGAAAAACCGTTTTCTATATAAGCTTTTATCTCGCTAATATATCCTTCACTAAAATTTTGAAGTTATATCCAGATGTTTTTGTTGTCCATCACTGCATTTATGAATATGGGTATTTTAACATAAAATTATAAAATATGTGCACATGTGTGTGTTTCCAACAAGAGGAAACCTAAGACAAGTCGAATTGTTAATTCAGACCGACCTAATAATTTATAAGTAGTTTAAACCGAAACCCTAAAGTGACATGAGAGAGTGTCGTACCTCAAAATTGAAATTGAAGCCTTAAAGTGATGTGAACAATGTTTGAACCCCCAAATTGAAGCCCTAATTGAACCAAAATTGTTGAACAAATCTTGAACCTCTAAATAAAAGCCCTAATCAAACTGAAATTGTTGAACCCCAACTTAAGGATGTTTTGTTGAACCTTTGTAAGAAAATAGAGAAGAATCAAAATAAAATGTTATTTGCAAAAGAAAATGTTAATTTTGTTGATGATCAATCTAATTAGGTTGTTTGTAGAAGAAGCTATTGGATCAACGAGTGGTGTATGAATTGTTGAGGTGTCACGTTCTCCAACATACAATTGTAAAAGTTCAACGTAGGATTTGCCATAGCAGATTGACGTGGATCATTGTGTAAGCTATGGAAAATTTTGTTATATCAACACTATATCAAAATGTTGCACCGTGTTACACTTGTTTGGCCAGAGCAACACATGTTTATGGCTAAGGTATTAACAAAAATACAACGTTGCAATAGAACCAAAATTTTATAGTTGTCGCAACATTTTAGCTGGAAATACCTTGCAAATCTGTTACAGAAGGCCATCTATGGCATAGTGATGGGATGATCCAGATACATCATCAAGTGATAGTGATTCAGAAACTGTCAACATGTGCTTTATGGCAATGGATGACCAGGTATGGAATTTTAATACAGATATTACTAATGTTTTGAATGAAATGCATTAGAGATGACAAAGTACAATAATTGTTTGGAAGAAATATATAGTTTATAAATATCAAATAAAAAGTTAAGTAAATAAAAATAATCTATTTAAGATGAAATTGAAAGATTTAATGGTCATAAA
The DNA here is from genome assembly GCA_030737875.1 of Allium sativum. NCBI lineage: Eukaryota > Viridiplantae > Streptophyta > Magnoliopsida > Asparagales > Amaryllidaceae > Allium > Allium sativum. Next base: position 191,384,619 of record CM060910.1, on the reverse strand, counting down.
AATAGAAAGAATATAACATTTGGAAGTACAAAAAACCAAAAACTGAAAATGAGTCCTTAAAATTAGAAAATCTTTCAATGAAGTAAAGATCACTAATCAGAATGATAAAATAACATCTCTAGACAATGTTATTCTTTATCTTAGTAAGGATTTTGATATAATGAAAACTCACATTAATAAATTTAACAAAGGGAAGGATAATCTAGAAAAAATATTATCTGCATCTAAACATACTAGTAATAAACATGGACTTGGATATACCCCTAAGGATAAATCAAAGAAAAATAGTACTTAATGTATAAAGTTTGTTAAGGCTACCTAGTTCAAACCTAAACCTAGGAAAACAAAGTTAAATCCTTTAAATAGGTTCATTAATTTATGGGTTTCAAAAAGTTCGGATAATGCTGAAAAAGATAAATATATTAATACTTTATTGATGAAGTTTACTTATTAAATAATTATATATTGAGAGGGCATTCAAACCTTTCATGGGTTTGGCATCCCAAAACTTAAAAAGGCGCCAGTGTGCATATTTTATAAATTTTTAGGTATCGAATAGCAGATGCTCAAAGCATATTACAAGAAATCTATTAAACCTTGGATAAATATGAAAAGTATTTGTTAATTGGCATCAACAATGTCAATAACTCTAAAACATATATTTATTTAATAAAAGTTATTTCATGTTTTTATTTGGTTTTCTCTCAGGTGTTTTATTTATATGAATATGAAAACTCTACATATTGTCTACTACAAGTAAAAATAATAATTCATTTTACCCTCTTTTTGTTGAGGAAAAAGGTAGAGAAAAGGTATAAATATACTAGACAAAATGATAGTGGGAGTGCATGGAGTTAGGGGAGTCAAATATAAAATGTATTATATTTTTATTTTATCTCTCAAATGTTTATATGGTTGTCATCATCAAAAAAAGGGAGATTGTTAATACTCTAGTTATTGATTTTAATGACAACAACCACATAAACATACTAACATATACGATGTTAGAAAAAATATTGAAGAAAAGATGTGATTGAAGTGATGAGGAGTTTGTTAATTCTTAGAATATCTCGTTAAAGATCTCATGGCGATTATACTTGAAGATAATTAGCCATTGAACTCAACCGAATCACCAAAATCCACAAATATAAGGTAATTTGAAATGCTGAAGATTTGAAACACTTATAAGTGTTGCAAAACTCGTATATGTCGACATATACCATTGGTATGTCGACATATAACGGTTTTTCAAATTTTGAACTTTCAAATGTTAAGTTATTTCACTCTATCCCTTCACCAAAAGACATGTCTTGTCAACTACTATTTAAGGCTTCTCGAGATGAATTTTAACATCAAGTTTTTCTCATTTTCTTCTACTCATTCTTCTCCATACATTTTCACTTTAAAACTATGTAATACTATCCAATTATCCTTGCAAATCCACTCTCTTTCACTCCAATTCTTCATTGATTTGCGAACCACATAATATCAGAGAATTGTACTTGAATTCACATCATTCTCTCTTTGATTCATCCTATCTCCTCAATGAATTCAATGATATATTGCCATTGAAGGTCTATAAAAACATTGTACCAAATCTACAAGTATCTGCATTGAAGATACGACTATTGCCATTGCTTGTTGTTGTTGATAAGGAGAAGTTGTATCTTGTATCTCGTGAACCTAGATTGTAAAGGTGTTCTTGCCAACCGTAGAAAGCGAGCGATTATAGTGAAATTTAGCATGGTGGGGTGCAGGACTTGATGTAGGATTGCTTAATCCAAACCAATATAAAAACCTTAGCTTTATTTACTTTACTACATTTTATTTTATTACTTATATCTTTTTTATTGCAATTTGAACAAGTATAGTAAATACTTCACCGCTCTATTGTCTTAATAGCCTAAAGATCCATTAGCACTGTGTTGTAGACATCCCAGTACCGAACACTCATAATAAACCCGTGGGTTAGATAGGCGTTTGAGATTCGACAGCTTAGAGACACTTTCTAGTAAGTGTCATTATATAGATAAGTATGCATTTGCTATTATATTTTTTCACTGTGAGATATTTTATTGTGACTATGTTATATTTATCTTTGCCTTTCTGCAGGATATTAGACAAACCGACTCGAGCTTTGGTAGATTTGAATTTTCGAAAAAAAAATTCGAGTCTATCAAAATTTGGGTTGTTACACTTATCAAACCCTTTCTAAACCATTAAGAAAAATAACATCACTCGTTCACCATCTCTCTCCATCCTTTCTAGTTGTGAATCCCCTTCCTTAAACCACCATGTGCACAACCCATTCATCTACATGTTTTATGCAAATGGTAATAAGATTTTTCATCTTTATTCTAGAATAAACTATCTTTGTGTTATATGCTTACTTTTGTCATATTTTTAGCTTTCAACCGAATTGTTTATTTATGCAAACAAAATTCAAAAATAAATTTCTTATCGTCTTTAAATAATTAAAAAACGATTGTTTAGGCTATAGAACTATATTTAGATATATGAAATCATTTACAAAAATATGACGCTGAACGGCTAAAATGTGATGAAATTTATATATCTTTATACAATACAAGTTTTATTTGTTTATAAATTATTACAAATCACTTACTATCCTTGTATAATGATTAGAGTGGATTATTCATCATACAAAATTCTTATTTAAATATCTTAGATATCTAGAATACCCAAGCTTTCCTTTATTACTCATTTTTGGAAATTATATAATCATCGATGATGTCAAAAAGACATTTTGTTCCCAAAAGTAAAATAAATAATTTATTTTCATTGTATTATTTATATGGGTAAATAAGTCTCTGTCTCTAGCTTTATGCATAACTTTAGTTGGTCAAAGAGCAGTTTGTTGATAAAACAGTGGTCACTGCTTTTTATTGGAAAAAAAAATCCAAACTTCCATAATCGTAAACAAAATTTAGAAATAAGTACACCATTATCTATCTTTTTTTTTTGAAAACAAAGGCTTATATATGTGTGGAAAAATAGGGAGGCATCCTATTATACTTTCATATTGTAAAGTCGGTCCCTGTCAAAGTTTCATTATAAATTCGATCCTTATTTCTTAGAAACAAAGAAAATTGTTGTTGATATATCAATAGCTTTTATAAATAGTTACTGATATGTCAGCTACTTTCAATAGTAAGTTTCATTGTAAATTTGGTCCCTGTTTTCCAGAAACAAAGGAAAAATTATTGTTTAAATGTCAGCAACTTTTACAAATAATTGTTGATATGTCAACAACTTTTATACAGTATACAGAAAAGTGAAAATTTATAGCTGAAATGTCAGAAACTTTTGCAAATAATTGCTAATATGTTAGCAACTTTTATACCATGTACAGAAAAGCTGCTGATATGTCAGCAACTTTTATGAAATGTTGCTGATATGTCTGTAAAAATCAAGGATAATAAATAGGGACCTAATGTACACTAAATTTTGGTGAAGGACTTTTCGTGTATTTTTGAAATATAATAAGGACCAACGCCAAAAATATCCATTATACACACACACACACACACACACACACACATATATATATATGCAACATTCCGCTACAACCCTTATATTGCACGTGAAATCTCCCCCTCAATCTCAACCACTCATTCTCTCTCTTTTCACTAACAAAGAATTTAAAATCGGATTAAATGTCTGAGATTCTGGGGCAGAACTCACGTGCAAAATAAGAGGGGTAGCGGAATGATGCACTATATATATACATATATATATATACATATATACATATATATATACACATATATATAGACACGTTTTTTGGTCATGGCTGTCACACATCAAAAAACGCGAAGCGATTCAATTGAAGTCACGATATATGCAGAAAAGGATTTGAAAATGGTGTCGATTCGTATAATCATTGTCAGTGGAATCGAAAAAGCTAGTCCGGTGAAAATACGTGATCGACACTTCCAATTAGCTCAAAATGGTTGAGCGCGTCAGTCCGATCACGTAGCAGAACTCGTCGCGCAAAAATATATGGATTTGGCCAAAAATAGTATCGCACGCTCAAAAACAGCTGATTGACATGCTAAAATCAAGAAAATCATGTGTTTTACCTTGGTTGATCAATCTAGTAAATCTGGAAAGCTCAGGCTTGGCATGATCAAAAACAGGTAAAAAACACGTCCGATCACTTAAATAACGTGTGCGCAACCTTGGCTGATCACATAGAAAAAATTATCGATCATCGTATTCTGGCACGCTGAAAATCCCTTGATCACCTTGGGTCGATCACCATTTTGGACGTGCACAAAACAGGGTTTTTTCTTTGGCAATATCACTAGGCAATTGGGCCACATCCCATCGCATCAAACTCTGATGCGATTTTCTCCTAATCGTATTGGCAAAAAGATGAATCGGCCTGGCATCGCGTCGCATCAGGTGTGATGCGATATTTGGATCAGGCAATCTTAGCGTGGATACTATGCGATAAAACCAAGGATCACATCGGGGAAAAATGGAATTAGCACGATGTGCACTCAGCTAGTTTGACAAGAAATTCTAGAGGTGGAGTTGGCAAGATGATATGCAACGTATTCTGATGTGAGATTCTCGTGATCGCATCGGGCTGATGCAATCAAAACACGAGATGCACACGATGATTTTTTTGCGATTTTCCTGGATGTGGTAAAAGCTTGGCAACGTGCCAAATGGCTTGGCATGACTCAACTATCGAGCAGGTCAGCTGAAACCACGGTGTCCGCACTTGATTTCTTCAATTTTTCTGATGCGATCTGGCAAAACTTTCTAAGATGCGACTTTTTTACTCTGAACATGTCAAGATGCGATTTTTTGGATGTGGCGAGACTTGTGATGTGATTTTTTGTACCCGAACATAGTATGATGCGATTTTTTGTGTGTGGGCTATATAGGATGTGATTTTCCCACAATGGACCCTAAATTCTACGTACTCCTATCTTACCCACTCAGCTATAAGTACCCTCAAGCTTGTCCTTCATACGGATCTTTTTCTCTTAGATTTTTGGACCTTTTGGAGCCCTCAAGCATCATTAATGGCTTCCATCTTCTTCCCCATGACCATTAGACATGACATGGACCATTGAAATGTTGTGTAAACATTTTCCATCAACTATTGGACATCTACAAGCATAATTACACCGATTTTGGACTGTTTTGGACATCTTTGGATTTCTTGGCCATTGAAGCCACATTTTGGACATCGTTGACTAAGTCGACTCATTTTTCACTCAACAAAGAAGAGGAAGGGAATTTTAGACAAAGTTTAGAATTAACAAACATTTTGTTGTTCCTTTGTAATGCTTTGTACTTTAATATTGTCCGAACTTGTACAACTTTGTAATCAACAATTATATGATGAATGATTACTATAAATTGGACGTAAGTGTTAGTGACGAACCAGTATAAAAATATGTGTTCTCCTGCATTACTTTATCTTCAATTTGGATTACTGTGCTCATACCACACATACCTTCGGGTGTTGGCGTGCTTTGAGTCCACGGCAATTTTCAACGTCAACATTTTGGCGTGCTAGGAAGGGGGGCGCACAGATTTGACTTCTTCTTTGGATTTGATTCTCGGACTAGTCTCCGGATTTCGTTTTTGACTTTGAGTTTGTTACTCGCTTATCATCAGGGTTAAGCGCAAGAAGCTTGACGTTATAGCTGAAGCTCAAGGTACAGATGGAGGAGGAAGTCAAGAACTTTACTCGACTAGAGTTCCATCGAACTATGTCACTCGAGAAGACGTCGATGGAGTGATTAAGAACCTAGCTACGGATCTGAACGCTCGACTCGAGCGACAGGAAGAAGTTTTCAATACCTTTCTCACATGGATTGAAGATAGGATAATAAGTGAATCAAGGCCATTGTTGGAACTAGTACTAATGTTCCTCCACCTCCGACTCAGAACTTGGGGGCAACCCCGTAAAATAACCAGCAGGCCAACGCCGCTCCTCGAAACGGTGCCAATCCTGCTACACTCGGGGGCACACCTAATTTTGATGTCTCCCCAGCCCGTGGCGCTTTGATTGGACAAGCCACGGGTTCTGCTGTTGGAAATGTTGTTCAAGCGCCAATTCATGCAACTTTGGATGGTAGTGCTCCCACAGTTCCGGAGTCAGGGTTGTGCGCGATATTGCCCCTCAGGTTGTAATTCAACCAGATATCCTTCTCGCCAATCAACTGATTCCCAACTAGGAGTTAAACACCGGGGCACCAGTTTCTCTTTGGATAATCTTAATCATTTGCTTACTCATGGAAATGGATCTCAGATCACAATTGTAATCCATCAATTCACTCGAGGCAGTGCCTCCTTTGCGGACATGGATTGTGTGACTCATAGTCCGCTTTCTTTGGATATCAGGAACTCCTGTAACCCACCGGATTTTAAGCTACCAATTCTGGAACCCTATGACAATCGCAAGGATCCGACCGATCACCTTACGAGATATGTTTTTCACAAGGAGGTCCTCTCCGCTTCGGAAAACGTCATGGCGAAGTGTTTCTAACTTTACTTAACAGACATCGCTGCAATGTGGTTTAGGCAGTTGGAGGTGGACTCCATCACTTCTTGGAATACTTTGATTACCAGATTTGTGGATAGTTTAGAGTCAACATCGCTCGTCCGAAAAGCATGATGACTCTCAGTGGCATTAAGAAGAAGTCCAGCGAGACTTTGCATTAAATTTTGAAATGTTTTAATGTTGCGGTCGCTTCTGTCGACAGGTATGACCCTTTTATGGTATTTATGGCCGTAGTATCGTGTGTTCTGGATAAATCCGAATTCAAAACATCATTGCATTAGAATTTCTGAGGGATCTTCTGGGAATTCTATTTTGAAGCCAAAAGATTCCTTTGGGAAAAAGATGTGAAGACTGAAAAAAAAAAATCTCGATGTTAATGTTGTTAAGGATGGGAAACCATGGGTCTCTGGAAAGGTTAAAGAGCTGTTAGCAAACCTTCTTCGGGGAATGATCATAACATGGCTTGGAGACAACCAAAGTTCTCGACTTAATCAAAACTTACTCACACCTTCGAGGAGATTTATTTGGAAGCTCATCCCACTGTTCCATTCAAGAAGCCTCCAGCGAAGGAGTCAACTCAAAGGGAAAGGGATACTGGTCGACATTGCATATTTCATGATCTTTACGGTCATAATACTAATGAGTGTCGACATCTCAGGGGCATGATAGAGGACCGTGCCAGAAGTGGATAGCCGACACGGTTTGTTCAGAATCGGGTTATGGTGCCAAGACAGGCATTATCCCCTCAAGGAAATCAAAACAAGCATGGGACTAGCAATCGTCCCAACAACATCGTTATCAACTAAACTCGGCTCATATGTCTTAGATGCAAGTTTTCTTGGCATCTGTATCTTGTAGATTTGTGGATTCTGTTCTTTTGGCTTCGTGGATATCTTGGTTTTGCTTGGTTATGGATTTGCTTGGTTTTTTTTTTTTTTTGATATTGAATTTGATTCTTCTGGATATTGCGATTGATACTTGTGAATACTGGATTTGGTTCTTACGAGTTCTTGGTTTTAGTCTTATTTTCGGGCTTCTTGTTTATCGGTTTTCCGGCCTTCAGTGCTTTGGCTGTGGATTTGGTCTTCTTTGGTTCCCTTGGCTTCTGGATTTTATGGCTCTCAGATAATGAGCTCACACTTTGGCTTTTCCATTTTTTTTTCATTTTTGGTCATCCAGATTTTGGATCTCTTGGATTTCCTAAGCCTATGATCTTGGCTCTCTTGGACTATGGATATTGTTACAACCCGAATTCCAATAGAACGATTTTTTTCTTCAACATTCTAATCTATCAAAACTCGTGTTGGTTTGTCTGGTATCCTGCAGAAAAGACATAGATATAAAATATATCAAAGCTCATAAAACATCTCACAACGGAATGGATAAAATATAATATAATCAAAATATAGCCTTACCCATATAATAATATTGCCTAACTAGTATCCAAAGCTATTATATCTCTTCCACAAGTTTAACTTGCGAGTATGTTATGAAGAGGGGGTCAGATCACAAGTTCTGGTGACTAAATTTAAACTAAACATTTTGGATAACCCTACGTATATCGTTCAGTTACATTTTCTTATTTATTAGGTTACTTGGGCTAACAACACTTAAGGCTTACACACACACGTCGTACTCATCTACTTCCCAGTGGATTGACCTAATACAGCATATATGTAGCTAACCCCAACATTAAGACACACCCCATGGTACCCTACCTGCACGGTCCTCGCTGTAACGCCAACATAAATATACAGAGTCCCTCATCCTACGTCGGAATGACGTACGAATCTCTGTATAACCAAGCTACGTTCCGCATAGAACCACCATCGCCATGCTACGTAAACGTGTGGACTTCCACCTTCGATTAATTCAGATTCCATCAAAGAGTAATGCCCTAAAGTCTACGATACAATAGCTGGAGCATACATGCATGTATCTAGACTTTTTCCATATGTATTGTTAATCATACTTGATGCCTCGACCTATACGATACAACATTCAGAAACGGTATGCGTGTATCCGCACATATTATCTGTTGTGCATCGAATTTCGTAACAAGGCGGTATCAGAAACACTGAACTCGATCGAGAGCTTTTTCAGATATATTTATACACAGATGATATGGTCTGCATTTTGACAGTGGCAACCGTCCCACCTGACCCCTCCCTCAACTAGTGGAAGACAAACAGAAGCGAGAGGTAGTGACGTGGCTCTAGAGAAAACAACAAATCCTAATTGGCCTGTCCCTCACCCAAAGCCATGATAGTAAAAGTTCTATGGTCTTTTGGTTTAGTTCTCCGTCTTACTGCATCACGCATTACATATCACGCTGACTATTGATGGTTGGTACTCGACGAGTACTATCAAACAAATGGTTAGACCCGCCAAAGGAAAACAGAAATGGCCGTAACCCGCCTAGTCACAAGGCAACAGGATCGACAAATCACCTAAGCCACCCTACAGCCTTGTGATTGCCCGCTATCATAGCAATCAAAGTATACTCACTGGGTAGTAATGCGTAGACCCAACCTCTGCGAGCATAACCTAAGTGTTGTCACCACACAAAGGACTACCAGGAGTACCCTCCACATCCCAGGAAGTCGCGTACTTCCCCTTCCGGTCCTTCGGAGCCAGCAGAATATCAGTTGAACAACAGGCAGAATAATCTGATGGACATGCACACCCCTCGTGTCCTATGACACCACGATGATCTATCCCGTTGGGTATTCACCTTTAGATGTACGGATGGTTCCAAGCACATCAGTTTAATGTGTTATTTGACCATATATCTAACCGTTTAATTACACGCTTGCTCTACTTTATCAGATTCCCAATTAACTTGGTTATTTCTATCATATTAACTTCTTATTCAAGTTACAAAGTTTCTCTTTCTTATTAATCTCATTTATATAGCTTAACCCATTTAAGTTCATTAATAAGCCTTCAAAATGTTATTCTTAATAGCAGGATTCAGATTCTCAGGTTTACAGGTTACTTAATATATAATTAAGTACAACTTATCTCATTATAAGCTTTCCCCTCTTTTCTCTACTTAGTACGAACAGCAGGTTTTAGGTTTCCATATTTACAGTTTACTTAATTTATAATTAAGTACAACTTATCTCATTATAAGTTGTCTCATTCCCTCTATCGTTTATTATAACCTAAGTTATAAGTTCCACTTGTCCCTAGGTCAAGGCTACCTATTATCTAACATTTTCATAATTAATTATAATAGGTTATTATCATTCCTCGTTCATTCCACTTCTCTTATTGTTGTATCTTTCATTCATTTCCATTAATTACAATTAGTGCCATTTATTTCTACCCTGTTATATGCGTATATTCATATGTATGTTTATGTACCAGACCTCTCACATTAGGTCGACCACTTTTGATGCTGGATTTACCCAGCGTTTCCGGGCAGACTTTTACCACAAATTGGACTTAACCTCATGTCTTAGCACCGTTATATGTATGTTTACACACTAAACCCCTCACGTTAAATTAACAACTTGTGGATGCTGGATTTGCAGGGAGGTTCTGGGCAGACTTCTACCACAAGTTGAATTTAGCCCCATGTCTAAGTGCGGTTACAATTTTCTATTTACTGTAAATTTAGGCATATTTATTCTTCCAGATTTTACTATAATTTTTATTTACAGTCTTTTGGCATAATAATATTCTTAACAATTATTCATGTTCATTGCAGTTTTCCTAATTACAGCATTTATAGTGAATTCCAACAAAGATAGATGATTAATAGAAAAATGGATCTTATACAACATTACAATTATTCCTACTTTTACTATAACTTAACTTACAGTGTCCAATTAACAACCTATTAGAACAGGTCTATATACAACAGTATCACTTTTCACATATTTTAAAAAGTTTACACATTTCAGCAGGTTTATATACTTCAGCAAGTCTACATTTCAGTGGATTTTTACATTACAACAGATTAATCATTTCAACAGATTTATTATATATATTAACGGGGAATTCCAAACGATAAATATAACATTTTCAAAAAGACATAACTTAAATCCACTCACCTAATAGCCTTCCAATTCACGAATCTAGTCCGGACCTAGCATTCCATGGCTCTCCTAACTGAATCTAGAATCTAAATAACCATGGATTCATGGTTCTCTGACTAAAAGAAAAGGGAATAAAGAAGAGAAATTTAAATTGAGTAGATCCAAGAATTTACCTCACTTCGATTAAAATTCTGAACACCCATTTGCATATATACATTCTTTTCCTCTAGAATCAGAATTTCCTAAGACTAGTTATTCTATTTTTCTGAAGAGATTTAAGGAGGAAGAAGAATGGTAGAGCTTAGGCAGCCTCTCAGAAAATATGAGATTTAGGCTAGGATCCGCTAGCCTATTTATAGGTGTTCAAGTAAGTGGATATGATCTTGTACACGCAGTGCTGAGTCAGCAATGAATATGGTTTGAAAAATAGTCCAGATTCATCGAATGTATCTACATAGATCTGGGGTGGGTCGACCCCCCTACGGATGTGTCGACCCTTGGGTTGAACCCCCTTCGGTTGTGTCGACCCCTAGGTCATGCGAATAGTTTTGGGCACGATGTTTATTGTTTTAACATTTTTAATTTAAATGTTTGATTAGTATCCCGTTATACATTCGTTTATTTATTTAAATATTATATTTACATATAATCTCCTTATATGTATACAAAATTTCAAATTCTCATTTTACACGTATATATATACGCACAACTTTTATATGATTTTCAAAATTCAAACGGCGTTATGTCGTTATTTAATTCTTACCTATTTTTATTGATTATAGGTTTATTTTGAATTTAAGATTGTGAATATATATATATTACACATATGTACGCATATATTTACATATACATGTACACATATATTTTTAAATCCACTTTTATGTATAATCTTCCTTATATGTGCATTTATGGATATTTTCTCTTTAGAACATGCAGTACTTTAGCCGTTTATCTAAAATAAAAAATATGGCGCTCGTGGGGATCGAACTTGGGTCACTCTCATGAAAGTCACGTCCTCTAACCAACTGGACTACTTAGGCATTTGTTAACAAGGCTTAAAACAATGTAGTCATTGTTCTTTTCTTATACCTCCTTTTACGATAATATTTCATTTAAATGTATGTCTTTCATTTTAAATCTGTTTTTTGCAATCCATAGGTCTAAATTGAGCAGAAAATCGCCACGGACGCAATGACGTTAATCCTATGACCAAATTCTGGAATCTCTTCAAATTTTATTTTAATATTTAATTAAAAATGCAGGGTACTACAGATATTCAGGCTCCGGTCCTTGGATTTGGCTTTATTGGCTCTGGCCTCTAGATTTATCTCTTTTAGCTTTTTGGATTATAGATGGTTGTGTCAACTTACCCATGCACTAGAGCTATTATAATTTCTAGGCATGCTCTTTACCAGAGAACACACCATTACCCCCTAGTTTTTAACAAAACGAAATGGATTTTACTGGCTTTCCACTATCATTTTACTCCGGTAAGCCGTTTTGGACTTTTTTTGGCATTCCATTGCCATCTTACTCCGGAAAGGCTGCCTTGGATAATCTTGCATTCTTTGGTCGTTTTACTCCGATAAGGCCGCCTCGAGCTTTAAAGGATACCCTTGGTCGTCTTGCTCCAACAAGGCCGCCTTGGGATAACTCTTGTTTTGGGACTCGAGTGGCTAAGCCTGCTTACCCATGTATGGGAACCGGCGAGTTCCTAGGCATGCTCTTGGCATATGATAAACCATTTAGTTCCCTTCATGAATGAATTTGAAATAAAAAATGGCTAAATTTGCATACCCATGTACGGGAATAAGCATCCCTAGGCTTTCTCTTTACGAGCGATAAACTGTTAAGTCTTTTTTTCGCTTTACTAAAAACTCCAAAAAAAAATAAGATTACTTTAAAGAGTTAGGACGCTTACCCGTGAAATATGAAATCTGAAAATGGATTGTCAAACTCTAAGGACTTTGCCCCATGGCTTTCCATTGTCATCTTACTCCGGTAAGGCCGCCTTGGACCTCATGGCTTTCCATTGTCGTCTTACTCTGGTAAGGCCGCCATCGACCTTGTGGCTTTCCATTGTCGTCTTAATCCGGTAAGGCCGCATTGGACGTTTTGGCTTTCCATTATCATCTTAACCGGTAAGGCCAGCTTGGACATTTTGGCTTTTCGTTGTCGTCTTATCCCGGTAAGGCCGCCTTGGACCTTTTGCCTTTGCATTGTCGTCTTACCCTGGTGTGGCCGCCTTGGACCTTTTGGTTTTCCATTGTCGTCTTACCCCGGTAAGGCCACATTGGAATTTTTGGCTTTCCATTGTCATCATACCCTGGTAAGGCTGCACTGGAATTCCCTAGCATATTCTTGGTCGTCTTGCCTTGGCAGTGCTACCTTGAACTCAAATGGATTTATGGATATATGGCTAATGGATGTTATAGATTTCGGGTTTCCCCCACTTTCTGGCTATGGATTCTCAGGTTATGCTGGTTATCGGACTCCAGCAGTCCTTTGGACTACTCTGAATATCACTAAATGATCTGAAGCAATAATCACCTTTTGCTGGATTTTGGGCTTTTTGGTTCTCTAGTTAACGGATAATACGATCCGGAGCGATCGTGGATTTCTAATTTATTGGCTTTGGATTTATGAATTAACACAATCCGACGAGATCGTGGCTCTCTGGTTTTCTGAATATAAAAGTTCACTTTAGACCTCTCCCGACTTTGGATTTCTGGTTTTCTCGCAGAATACGTTTTCTTCTTACAAACAAGAAATGTTTTAGGGGGCAAATGTTGACACACTTTTTCTTCAAAGCTGTCGCACGTCAAGAATATCGTATAATCATCGTCGATGGACTCGAAAAAGCTGGCGTAGTGAAAATTCATGATCGACACTGTCTGATTAGCCCAAAATGGTTAAGAGCCACGATATAATCACGTGGTAGATTTCTTCACACAAAAATATTCGGAATTGGCAAATAAACAGTGTCATGCTCAAAAACTGCTTATCGACACGCGAAAATTATGAAATATCACCTATTTTACTTTGGTAGATCAATCTGGCAAGATTAGGCTTGGCACAATGAAAAACAGGCAAAAAACATGTCTGAACACTCAAAAAACGTGTGCGCAACCCTGGTTGATCAAATGGAAAAAATAGCCGATCAACGAAACATGGAACGCTAAAATTCAGTTTATCACCTCGGCCCGATCGCGATTTTGGACATGCGCACGCCAGTATTTTCATTTTGGCAAGATCACTTAGCAATTGGGCCACATCACATCGCAACAAACTCTAATGCGATTTTCTCTTGATCACATCAGTAAAAAGACGGATCGACCTAGCGTCGCATAGCATCAGGCATGATGCGATATTTGTATCGGGCAATCTCAGGAAGTGGATCTGGCGTGGATAAAATGTGATAAAACCAAGGACCGCATCAGGGAAAAATGGAATTCGCACGATGCGCACTCGGCTTGTTCGATGCGAGATTCTAGAGGTGAAGTTGGCAAGAAGACCAGCCACAAATTCGAATGCGAGATTCTCGTGATCGCATTGGGTTGATGCGATCAAAACATGAGGCGTGCACGATTTATTTGAGGCGATATTCCTAGATGCGGTAGAAGCCTGGTAACATGCCAAATGGCCTGGCACGATTCAACAATCAGGCAGATCAACTGAAATCATGGTGTCCAAACGTGATTTCTTCAATTTTTCTGATGCGATACGACAAACTTTCCTAGATGCATTTTTTCACTCCAAACATTTCAGGATGCGATTCTTTTGATGCAGCGCGGCTTATGATGCGAATTTTCATATCCGAGCATCGTGTGATGCAATTTTTTATGTGTGGGCTATGTAGGATGCGATTTTCTGGCAGTGGACCTCAAATCCTACCTACTTCTACCGAACACACTCACCAAAAAATACCCCCAAGCCTGGTATCTTTTTCCCTTGGATTTTTGGACCATTTGGATCCCTCAAGCATCATTAATGGCTTCTATCTACTTTCGTATGACCACTGGAAATGACGTGGACCACTAAAACTTTGTGCAAATGTTTTCCAACAACTTTTGGACATCTATAAGCATAATTTCACCGCTTTTGGATTGTTTTGGACATCTTTGGATTTATTGGACGTTGAAGCTACTTTTTGAACATCATTGACTGAGTCAGTGCATTTTTCACTCAACAAAGAAGAGGACGTACATTTTAGTCAAGGTTTAGAATTAACAAACATTTTGTTGGTCTATTGTAACTTTTTGTACTTGAATATTTTCCGAACTTGTACAACTTTGTATCCGCAATTATATAACTAATGATTACTATAAAGTGGATGTAGGCGTTAGTGCTGAACTACAATAAAAAGCTGTGATTTCCTGCATTAGTTTAGCTTCAATTTGGATTACTGTGTTCGTACCACACATACCACATGACAACTCTCCACGTCAACAATATATATATATATATATATATATATATATATATATATAATAGAAAAAAAGGAGATAATAGGAAATCTTCAGTGGCTAACAAAGACAGTCTAGCAGAATACTAGAAACCCCAAAACCAGATAAAAGCTACCAAGAATAAAAATAAAATCAACACAATACTAGAATATTGGCTAGCCTCACTCACACCGAGAACAAAATAATTAAGGAGGAACCAAGCAAAGTTCTGAGGGAACAAGAAATCAAACAAACAAAGGCAGATTACTCCCCTCGTCTTCATCCAAAAGAAAGATCCTGAGACTCCGAGATGTAGCAACAAAGAACTCTCACTCTGGACGATGGAAGCAGCTCCAACAAGATAAAGCACCCAAACCCAGAGACCACTGAAAATCCAACTACCTGAAAAAAAATCATATAAATCTTGATTACTTATGTTCAGTAATCACATTTTTGAATAGTCTAAATGAAGTAAATATTTCTTTTACAGTGACAAAACCGTAGGTCATACACATATAATAAACCTTTTTGGGCCAAAGCTCAACTTGATTTTGTTTTATATAAAGTCACAAGAGCTTTATTAAAAACTAGAGCTTTGGACATCAGATTAAGAACTATGAAGATTTCTTTCTTAATTCATTAATATGTTTAATGGGTTATTTCATGTATTTGCAATTCATCTTTTCTCTCCTTTGTTGGTGTATTATGAATTCTAATACCTTCATCAAAATTTCATGGTCATGATGGAACCATTTCTTCATGGTATCATCTTGTACTAGTTGTGAATGTTGAGCTAATTCTTGGTTTCTTAGCAATATTTGGTCAACGTCAACTATAAATCGTGCTTAATTATGTCATCAAGGGTGTTAAGAAAACTTTTGGCTCATTATGTACGACATTATACTAATTTTTGGTCTGAAATATTAGAGATACATTGAGGGACCAAACCTAAGATTCCATTCAACTCTCTCCTCTAACTAATTTTTTGATGCAGGAAATTAAAGGTGAGACTAAGTCCTAATAAGAATTTGAATGAAGAAGCCATGCATAAGGCAATATTGGAAGAAAATGTTGTACCCAACTTCTTCCCAAAAAATGCAGAGGCTGGTGCCGTCCAAGCCAGAAAAGCTACCAATGGTGAAGTTAAGATCGAATTTTTAACATACTAAGTGGCAAAGACGCAAGAGCTGATGGAAAAGACCCTTACACAGTAGTCTTCCAAAACCATCAAGCTTAATTACTAAGATACAATAATTCGACTCTCTCAAGAGAATTTTGGATGCTTCTTAATTAGGGGCAAAGATAATAAAACGAAAGTGAATTACCAAGGGAGATTACCGAAGAAGTCCAATAAACATTTTGAATTCAACTACCAAAGAGTATAAACCTGATGATGCAATTACCATAGTGGCAAAGCTTATCCAAGGAACATGACCGAAAAGTTTGTCGTGGATATGATTAACCATAAAGGGAAAAGGGCCCACGATGCAAGAATCAATACTAAATTTCATGAAGCTCCATCCATAATCAGTATCACACTATGGAAAAAGCTCGAATGAAGAAAGAAAAAAGAAAAGATGGATTTAACTGCAACAATAAGAAGTCGATATGGGAGGAAGTACCAAATTTCAATTATGTTGCTGTAAACAAACCGGTATCACACATCTTCGCTATAATAAAAAATATTAACTTTTAGGTTCCATATAAAGCTAAAAGCGTCCCTGAGCTGAGAAAAAGGGGAGACTATGGCGCCTACCATAAGGAATTAGATCGATGAGTGTCACATGCTGGCAGGTATAATTCAAAGCATGATTCATTTTAGACACTTAAAGGAGCTCATCAAGGATAATTGTTAATGACATTTTTCGTCAACACCAGAAGTTGATCGTCGGGGACAAACCTTAAAGGAAAATCAAGTGGATTGGTTCCGTTCCACGATCGGCCTTAGCGGGGAATTGGATATCAGGGCTCTAAGTCACAGGCTCACTAAGGATCACCAGATCGGATCTAGACTTAGTGACCGAGGCTTGATCGTCATTCGAGGATGTTGATGGATACAAACTCAGACTTCTCTGTAGAATAGATAATGAACTATAACTGTCGCAATTAAAGCAATAAAAGTACACACTTATAGAGCAAGTTTCTTAAGAAATCCTCCCTTTATTAAGCTTTTAATGGAAATACACATATTTCATAGAGTGGAATCCTCCATTAATATTATTTTCTGAGTTGCCTTTTGAGGATACAAGAAGTAAAAGAAAAAAAGGAGATCCCCCAATGTGATCCCTGGGGTCCTATTTATAATGGTTCTAGGCCCCTTCCGCCGTATGGCTATCGGATCCGCTTGGGCTTTCGGTCGGTCGTTTCATTCTTGGTCTTGGGTGCTTTTGGTTACGATACTTGGATTCTCGAAGGCAGCTTCTGAATGTAGGCTTGTGGACATGAAGTTTCAGATGTAGGCTTTCGGCTTTATCGTGAATACGTGGAGGGGTTCAACCCCGTGGTGTATGTTGATAGTTGCCGGGTTGAAACCGCTACGGGTTTCGGTACTAGGTAGGCTAGCACAGGTAGTGGCTTCCGATGTCACACTTATTATCTTGCAGATGTGATCTTTTCGGTAGTTATGTAGCCGACGCTTTGGGAGCCGGTTCTGAGTGCCCTTCGCATTCTTCCGCGTTAGTGCCTCCGAGATTGTCGTCTTTAGGTTTATTGGTATTTGGGTAGGTTATTTGTTGAAGGTTTCCCTTTGGGCTTTTTCCGTCGATTCTGTAGTTTCTAGCTTCCTTGGTTCTGGGTCAGAGTAGTTCCTTACACGAAGCCTCTCGTCAAGCTGATACTGCCGGAAGGTCTTGTCGGACTGACTTTGGTGAAGACGCCAATTGTGGTGGCCTTTCGGATTACGTTCTCCTGCTCTCGCTTCTTTTTTTATTGTCGGGTTCTATTTTCTATTAAGCGCTTCCACGAGCTTTCGGCCGTTCGATACCCCTTCACTGCCATATGTCTTCGGATGTTGATTTTAGTAGTAACAATAATATTAAAGTTGTTCGTTCTGAGTATGGGTAATAAACACTTCCAGACAATATTGTGAACTTTAGAAAAATTGATGCTCAACCAGATTTCTTGGGTCTTGCTATCGGCACCCATTATTTGCTCTTCACACCACAACTAAAGTTTTAAAATATTGTTTTCAGTTATGCCCTTTAATAATTGATTTAATAACTTGTCTAATTTTATATGTCGATTAAAAATAATAATAAGGTCAAGTATATAATATATGGATGTTTGAGGGTAAATTGCACAAAATAATTAAAATCAAAATTCAGTATACGTGACTTTTTTTAAAGTTAAGACAAGAATTACAAACAATTATTAAGAATGATTAAAACAATGATTAAAATTACAAATAATGATTAAAAAGTTGAAAATTGTAAAGTCATCGGTTTATATGATTATGTATTTTAGGACTGAGTAAGTTAATAGTGTACAAGAATTGCAAAGACTTGAATAACAAGTATGCAACATTAATTTTCATAACCAATGTCAGGCAATGAATGACGTCGCCTAGAAACATTAATTAATTTGATCAAGATTTTAAAGAGAGAAGCACTAACAATTTTCTAGTTGAGAAAACGGGATGGTAAAAGAAAACGATGGGGTATGCATTTTATTTTCTAATCAACGAGGTGTGAAGAGAAAACAGCGGGGTGCTAATAGACAGACCCACTTTCTTTTTCTCCTCAACTGAATGGAAGTAACTCGTGGAGGCCTACATTTAATAGAAAACTACATGGAAGCTAGAACATACTATTTTAGAGAAGAAAGAGATTAGATTTTCTCTATCCAAGAGAAGCAAACGTTCAAGAACCCCATGTTTCAAATCTTGACGACTTTAGCTTATGACAATTAGATAGCTGCAGAGAAGGGTTTGTCATCCACCTAACGACCCATTTATGATAACCATACACTCTGCGGTCACTAAAATTCTTATGGATACTGGAAGTTCTATTAATGTTAGTTTAAAACATGCCTTCTACCAAATATGGATTCTAGAAGAAAAAATGCAGCCAAGCACCAAACCCATTTTTAGGTTCAATAATAAAGTCACGGGCTGATAAATCTTCTAGTACCAGTGGGAATTCCAATACATTCCCTGAGCTTATAGATTTTATCCGTCATCGTGGATCAGCCTTCCTACTACATTACTGTCCTTTGGAAGGTCAACTTTGGATAAGGTCAATGCTTTTGTCTCACCAGAAAATATAGTGCTGAATTTTCTAACGAGAGAAGGATGGGAATAATGGGTGGAGAGTAAGATAATCTTTCTTGGTACGTCTCGAGGAAAGACGAACCAACCCGAGTTAAAGTCAAAAACCCTTAGATGAAGGTCCTTCAAGTCAATCGTCCAAGACAAAAAAACAGAGGTCATTAAGAAGACTAATGATGCATTAAGAAATTCATTTTTGTAAAAGAGAAAGGTAGAGAGAAGGGAGGAAATCCAACAGAAGATGAAATAGATGGTGATTAAATCATCATTATTTCAGACCATAGAGGCAAATAGGAGTGGATGAAGGCCATCAAGGATCATAAGGAGATATGCTTAGATCTAGTTTATCAAAAAATGACGTGAAAATGGAAAGGGACTGGATGACAAACTCAAAGGAGAGTTAGCCTTGTGCCTTCAGTCTAGCAATGATATGTCTCATTAGACCAATTCACGTATGAACCAAGGTTCGAGAACTCAGTTTCGATTTAGGTCATTCGAATCTTTTTTCGTTTCGGTCAATTTTGAAATTGGTTTCGTTTTTTGTTTCGGTTTTGGTTCAAATATTGGTTTGCAACTATTACTATGTTGCCATGCTTATATTTTGTTTTACACGCTTGTATGGTGGTACATGTTTACCATTTTCAATAGTCTATTTTACACGCTTTGAAGAGTAATAACTAACAGTGGATATTTTAACATGTTTTATTTTACATCCTTGTCTGATGTAGACTCATGCAACAACAGTCTTAGCATATCATGAAGCCGGAATATATTTAACGCTTGTCTGATATGCATAATATTTCTCAAATCGGATGCGAAAAACTGGAAGCCGAAACTAAAAAAGGTCCTTCCAGTTAATTGGACTTCATCATCTCCCCTCGGGAGATATTCTCGCAAGAGGGGTAAATGAAAAAAAAATAGCGTGCATATGGGAAAAAATGATTGATGGCAGTAGAGAAAAAATTAGAGAAAATCGATCACATGATGAAGTGGACTGTCAATTGAAAGCTTAAGATTACTGAAGAGAATTGTTGAAGAAAATATGTGGTAATTGATACTCTTTCTTTTGTTTTTTTTGGGTTCTTCCTTTCTCGTGTGCGTTTTCTTCGTTGTTCCATTGATTGATTTCATGATTTAGGTTTTTTACACCCTATATCGACTTTTAAAAATGAATTGGATTTTTCCCTAATCCCGTCCTAGTGATTGCCGGAACCGGCACGAGATTGTCAGGATCTCGTGTTTCCGATCGGAACCTCAAACAGTGGTATGAACAAACCCCCAACAGTCATGTGCCATGCCTTAAACATAGATCCTAGTATTGCACCTGTTCGACAAAAGAAGATACAGTTTGAAAAAGACAAGCAATGGTTTGAAAGAAGAATTTAACAGGTTCAATGAAAATGGATTTTTAAAGAAGTGATTATCCAATATGGTTGGTCAAGACTATGCTAATGAAAAAGTCTAATGCAAACTGAAGAACATATGTTGATTATACTGATTTGAACAAAACATGCCCATGCTTGCTACCCTCTTTCGAAGACAGAATATATTGTCGATGTTATAAGTGGGTATAGACATTTATCATTAATAGACGCCTATTTAAGGTACGATCAAATCTTGACATTCAAGTCGAATGAGGAGAACACCAAGTTCATAATTGACTATGGAACATATTGTTGCAAAATGATACCATTTAGACTAAAGAATGCTTGAAACATATACCAAAGGTTGGTATACGTAATGTTCAGAAGGCAAACTATATGTCGATAGCATGTAACTTAAGTCAAAAAAGGAAGACAACCATCTAAGTGATCTCGAGGAAATTCTCGAGGTTTTAAAAAAAAAAAAAATAAGGCTTAACCCATAGCAATGTTGTAACAACCCAGAATTTTGTCTCATGAAAAAGAATTTTTCGCAATCGATGAAATTAGATAATGAAACCTGCACGCTTGCGTTCATGATGAAATTCTGATCAAGTTCCATGTCTGAAACTTTGCAAACGGGAGTCGTATGAAAAAGTTACGGATGAAGTACAAAAATAGATGGAAAATGAATAAACAAAATTTTTAAATACAGAAATGCATGTTTTTCTCTACACCCACATCCAGATCAACACAGTCGATCGACCGCTGGATCGACCCCTGGTCGAACCTGATAATATCTACTAGGATTTGGTAATATATTTTATTGTATATTAATGGATGAATCTTTATAAATTAAATCCAACAGTCTAAGGTCATTTCTATGCCAATAAATAAAGGGCTAAACCCCCATTCTCTTATTTATATTTTCTAGAGGCAGCAGCGAAGCGTTGCCATTTCCAATCCTCCAATCTCTTCTAAAACATAAATTATATGCATATGCAAATCAGATTAACAAGAATTGGAGAGATTCGACTCAAATTCATGAAAAAGAGATGACTTTTCGCTTAAGTAATTTATATTATTGAATTAATTTCCTTCTTCTTTCAAATCTATAAATCTAAATTTATGTTTGTAAATCCTCTTTGGAAAATAAATTGTTGATGCGTAGGATTTAGGAATTTTAAGCTTAAAAGAGGTATTATATTTGGATTTGGATTACATTTCAGGTGAGTGGGAATTTATATACATGGTTCATAATAAATTTATATAATTCGTTTATGTTGAATAAGCATTATATGCCTAAAAGTTTATCAGATTTGTTTGTTCTTATCAAGTCTGAAATAATATGTTGAAAGTTTGGATTTAGATTTGTAGGCCTTTTGTTAAATAAAATTATATAGCCTACAATTATGGCGACTAAAACTTCGCCAAACAATGAATTCGACGAAACGAACTCATCCAATTCATCAAATACAATCATAAACATGTTATGAAATTGTTAACAACATGAATATGACGATTATCACTAAAATTACGCAAATTTCACCAAAATCATGATAAATGAATATATGAACTAAATTATTGATCTAACTTGCATAACCATCTAAAATAGCATAGAAATTACTAGTTTTAAGTTGCTAAATTGGATCCTATGGCAATTTATATGAAAATAGACTTACCATGATGTAGGTCTAAGGAAAACGACTTGAAGTTGATGAAAAACGAGATCAAACACTCATATACTTGATTGAATCCGTGTGAGAAATGTATGTCACTCAAAAATTCTCGAAAACAAGCTAAAATCAATGAATTATGATTCCGAACAGCAAAGAATTTAATTCAAACCCTTTGGTTCGATGATCTCTCCCTTTGATTTGCATAGATCTAGCCTCAAATGTCGTAGATCTTCGTTTCTCTAAGCTTTAATGGTGGAAAGATGAAGAGAATAGAGAAATGGAGGAGCTCTCACTCTTTCAAATGAGAAAATGGAGAAATTTACTATTCTGCATGCCTCCTGCCCTCTATTTATAGCCTCCACCAGCCCACTAATGGGCCTCTCCAAATCAGTCCATTATGGCTTTCTAAACCTGAACATCTAACTATTAAACCTTAAAACAGTGATTCCTCCCAAACCTCTCAGCAAATCTTTAATGTGACCATACGAAAAGGGAATCACCGTTTCCTTTCTAATGGCACAGGTCTCAATACCTAATTTAACCTGAGTCAAAAGTTATGACCTGTGCAAGACTGATAGGGGCAAAACGGTTACAAACAAAATTGGTAAAAATTATGGATATGTCTCACATTCTCATAAACAACATATCAAAATATGAGAATGATCCAACCCTTAGGGAATAAAATAAAAATATTTTACGATCCACTAATACGTAAAATGAGGGTTGTTACATTCTCCCACCCCCCCCCCCCCCCCTTTAGGAATTTCGCCCCAGAAATCCCAACAAACATAATCAATCAAAGCAATTCCGCATACCTATCAGTCATGAGCAGCCAATTCTATCACCCAAACTAGCAGCCATCAAGCCATGCATTATAGCCTTATCCTAGCACGCGGAATTCTAACACAAACATAATAGTACATGCTACAATGATGTAAGATGACATAATACTAATGGGTCGTACCATCGAAGAGTTACGGATGGGTCACCTTCATGCTGTCTTCCGTCTCCTATCTACGATCGTCGCCATCCTCACTCCATTGTACTTTAACTAGCTTTACCATCTTTCTTCGATCAACGAACACATACAACACTTCAAATATTCCCACTTGAATTTACTTTGAAGTCACAACATTACTGAATCAAATTATATCACTACGCGACCGACCCATCCTCTTGGAGCTAACCGACCCATCGATACAACACAGAATGATCCATCTTAACCAAACCGACCGACCCATCATTTTAGGAAGCGGACCGACCCACCTCAATTGGCTGACCTGACCCATAAACATTGACGGACACCTTTTGTAGCCGACCCATCCACTGCCTTGCCCGATCCTTCTACTTGATTGACACACATACATGACCAACCCAGGCCTTCAGATCCATTCCGATCGACCCACATGAGACCGATTCATCTCTTGAGCCTGACTCATCCCCTGAGCCTTGACCGACCGACCTCATGCTAGAAAACATGACCGACCGACCCACTTGAAGCCAACCCCCCTCGGCTAACCGACCCACTTAGACTAACCGACCCGCCAAAACACCTATACTATATCTGTACTTCACTCGTACTACGTCTGTACTTCGCTCGTGCTATGCAACCGACCCGTTCCCTGTAAAGCCCCTAACCATCTCTGAATTCTACCAAAACTTCGCCAAACTATGAATTCAACGAAACTAACTCATCCAATTCATCAAATACAATCATAAACATGGTATAAAATCATTAACAACATGAATATGATGATTATCACAAAAATTATGCAAATTTCACTAAAAGCATGATAAATGAACATATGAACTGAATTATGGATCTAACTTGCATAAACATATAAAATAGCATAGAAATTACTGATTTTGAGTTGCTAAATTAGATCCTATGACGATTCATATGAAAATAGACTTACCATGATGTAGATCTAAGGAAAACGACTTGAATTTGATGAAAAACAAGATCAAACACTCATATACTTGATTGAATTTGTGTGAGAGATGCATATCACTCACCAATTATCTAAAACAAGATAAAAGCAATGAATTATGATTCCAGACAATGAAGAATTTGATCCAAACCTTTCAATTTGATGATCTCTCCCTTTGATCTGCATAGATCTGGCCTCAAATGTTGTAGTTTTTTGATTCTCCAAGCTTTAATGGTGGAAACGTGAAGAGAATGAAGAAATGGAGGATCTCTCACTCTTTCAAACAAGAAAATGGAGAAAGTAAACTATTCTCCATGCCTCCTATCCTTTATTTATAGCCTCCACCAGCCCGCTAATGGGCCTCCCCTAATCAGCCAATTATGGCTTACCCTACGTGAACAACCAACTGTTAAACCTTAAAACAGCGATTCCTCCCAAAGCACTAAGCCAAATCTTTATTGTAACCACTCCATAGAAAAGTAATCATCATTTCCTTTCCAATGGCATATGTCTCAATACCTGATTCGACCTGAGTCAAAAGTTATGACGTATACAAGATTGACAGGGGCGAAATTATCATAAACAAAATTGGTAAAAATTATGTACATGTCTCACATGCCCATAAGCAACATATTAAAATATGAGAATGATCCAACCCTTGGGGAGTAAAATAAAAATATTTTACGATCCTTCGATACATAAACTGCGGGCTATTACAACAATTTTTCTTGGGTTTGTTTGTGGTTATTATAAACATCATGGATCTAGTAGTCAGTTCCAAAACCATTGTTAAATTTGTAGTTTTATTTCATATTCTTAGAATTTGGTGTTAAATTGTAATTTGTGCAACATTGGTTAAAATAACAATAATCATATCGTGTTTGATACTGTTTGTGGTTTTACTTGATTGTTGCAATTTTGTCTTTTTATTCTTTTCGCAATAAAAACCATTATTTGAAATCTATAAGGAATGTGAATAAATCAAATAAGAAGAAATGTGTAAACTCACGTATTTTTGTACGTAGTTTGCAACATCTATTCTAAATAAAATATTAATTTGTTTTCTTGCGATTTGAAATAATGACAAGTTTCCACTTTTAATTAATTAGGCAAAATTTATAATAATTATAGTGTATGACCTTTTATAAGATTTTGAATCTTAGAACAAGACTAAATACAAAATGGTTGTTTTGGTCACTAGTTATGATAAGAATATAAATAATAAATAGTAATAAAATATAAATTAGTAATTACATTAACTCTGCGTTCAAATTATAAATATAAACATGTATTAATCTTATCCGTCAAAATCTACGTATAAGACACTATTATATCAAATAAATGTTTGATTGTTATTGTGGTTTGAAATTGAAGTGTTTACATTTTATGGGAATAACCATATAGTAATAACCTCCCTAATAAATGGAAATTAATCGTTTGTGACCGTTGTAGCAATAAACGTGGAACCTATTGTTGCAATAAAAGGTTATAAACTAGGTAATAAGTATTGTAACCATATTCGTTTGGAGAAAGTTATTGAATATGA
Source organism: Allium sativum (assembly GCA_030737875.1). NCBI lineage: Eukaryota > Viridiplantae > Streptophyta > Magnoliopsida > Asparagales > Amaryllidaceae > Allium > Allium sativum. Next base: position 191,358,797 of record CM060910.1, on the reverse strand, counting down.
TAAATATGCCTTATTGGTTTTAATTAATTTGGCGTTTACGAATAGAGAATATAACTCCAACTAAAGAAATAAATAATATATATATATATATATATATCCAAATGAGAATTAAATAGAATAAGTTATAGTAATATTTAGGAGTTACAATAGTTAGATTGGAATTTAAATGGGATTTATATAAATGGTATTTAATAGGATAATGAATGTCTTAGAAAAATATGACCGTTGGTGTCATAAATGACTTATTTTTTAGATAGTAAAAGTAAATGGAATAAAAAGAGGGATTAATGAGGATTGATTGGCGTAGTAAATGCTAAGTCCAATAAGGAAATTAGTAATTAAACATTTTAGGATAGAAAGTTATAGGTTTTCCTTATTTCATTCTAGTTAATCTAGAATTAATATAATTAAGAATAAGGATTGGACATACTAGGATAATGATGCGAGGTCCGTTGCCTTATTCGACAGAAGTCTACTCTTTCCAATAGTCAAACATTTATGAAATTGAGTGAGATATCATTAAACATAGGAACTCGTGATGATAATTAATTATGTAGCAAAGATTATTTCCTAAAATGTGGTTTATTTCAAGTTTGAGTTATTAAGTGGTTGTAGGACCTACTTCCGCCCAAAAGAATAAACATTAAAAAGGTAATAATTTATAAGCGTAAGTCTGCTTTGGGATAGAGGTATTAAATAGTTATATTCACCCTTAAAGTGGTATTATGTGATTGTGTAGCTTGCTTTCCCATAAATAATAAGTATTAAATGAATATTGGGTATGAGTTTGGTAATCCTCGAGTAGGTCTGCTTCCTCTAGGTAGTAAGTGACTTGGGTGAGAGTCTGTCTTAGGATTAGGTATTAAATGACAGTTAAGGAAATACCATGAGTCTACTTATCCTGCATGTATTATTAAGTGGCTATAGGATTATCTAATTAAGTCGTCTAGATAGTAACATTAAGTTCTGCCAGAGGGGTCTTAAATAGTATCGTGCTCCTACCTAAATCTACTATTAAGTGATTTGTTAGTATCTCCCGCCTTATGCTGGGTTTTTGGGTCGAACAAAATACGGAGTAGTCGGGTCGAGGAACTTCAAATCGAACGGTCGCCACTCGACCCGATCACTATTTCGACTCCATGAAGAACCGTTGCCCAAATTCCTAACCACGACTTCCTAAATACACGTGGTCTTTCCCATGTGGTCAAGACCCGAACCCTACGTCCCACATGAGCCAATTGCCACTCATAACCTATGAACCCGGAGCTAACGCCATGTGGATAAAATCATTCCTGCTCAAACTTCACAACCCAAACATATAAATACTGGACCCAAGAGCCAGAAAAGGGATATTTTGGCACTTGAATTCTGAAATCGCACTCTCCGCCCGCCATTATCATTCGACCCGAACTTATTAGTGATTTTTGAGTGAATTTCAACATTCTTAAGAGAAATCTAATTGTATTTTGAGTGTTCAAAGGTTTCAAGCAGTGTAATTGTAATTCTTCGTTGAATATAAGAATTATAAATTGGATGCAGGCTCGTTAACGCCAAACCACTATAAATGTTGTGTGTTTTCTTGTTGTTTCTTGTTTTTAATTTACATTTCTTCATTAATCGCTACAAACTCATTAGTGACACTTTTTGGTCTAACATTTTGGTGCTTTCACGAAGAAATTTGGAATTCTCAGCTTTTGAGATTATTTTTCTACTGTTCAGATCACCAAGTCCAAAGGAATATTCCATATTTTTATTACTACCGACGCTTTCAACAATTCTACATGTTTGGTCAATATAGTTTCAAAAAGAGATAGGAACCAACAAGCTTCCCGAAGAACTTTCGACCAACGAAGAGCAGCAAATTAGATTGCAGTTCGAACCAGCTATAGGGGTTCCCAGGTCGAACGAGCCAGGGTCTTGAGCATACCCGGTTGATTCGACCCGACCCAAATTGTTGACAGTTGGAACTCTTTCTACTACCACCAATCAACCTCCATTTCCAGCACTTATTATGCGAGGTTACATCACACGTCTGTTCTCCTGATTGGAAGAAACTAATGCGGCCCTAGAAGCTCAAAGACAGGATAACACTACGATGAGGAATGACATAGAAGCTATGGTCAGGCAATGAGAGGAATTCCAAAGATAGAAAACACCATCTCCTCCCCATCGCAAAGCGACAGAGGGTTCGTCTTCATTCGAGGAGAATAGGAGATCACGACATTAGAAGAGACCCTATGAAAGGCCCAAGAATCTTTGACAACCCTGATTCGATGCACTGGGTTCTTAAGAAGATGCAGCGGTTTGTCTTGACCCTGATGACCTTAGCTTAGCAGATTTTATGCCCATGCCGATGCGTGGATCCCGAGTCCTTCCTAGGGACCAAGGCACTTCCCAAACCACTCATGCTCCTGTAATTGATCGGGATAGCAGGGAGCAAGGAAGTTCTGCTCGGATGGAGGATTAGGCGATGTTGCCTGCAACGGAGGCAGGAGGATCTCAAAGAGCTGAGAGCGCTGAACCAGAACATGCGTTGACCAATGCAAAGGTAGCGGCAATGCTGACAGATAATGAATGGTAGTAGAGGATATACCAATGAAGATTGGGGTATAGACCGTAGTCACACACCTATCACAGACTACATCTTAGAACGACAACATTTAATGCATTATTCATGGTATATGAATGTTGCTGCAGCTTCTGATGCCATAATATGTAAAGCTTGCCCAACATATCTTGAGGGGATAACTTGATGTGGTTTACCAGACTTCCTCCTCGATCGATTCCAAACTTCAAGGATCCAAGTGAGATGTTTTTGAACTAATTCCAATCGCACGCCCAGAAGTCTATGAATGTTACAGAACTTTCTGTAATTAAAAAGGCCCTTGGAGAAACTTTGAGGAGGTATTGGACCATTTCAACATGGCTATCACTAAAGTAAACAACCCTAATCCAGAGACTGGTCTAATGGCGATGATAGATGGAGTAGACAAAAATTTAGAATTTGGAAAATATTTGGTTGGAAAACCCCCTATAACCATTGAATTATTTCATGAGAAAGTAAAAATATATATGTGACAAGAAGATGTGTAATTGAACCAAAAGAGGAGGTACAACGAAGTTATGAAGGTGGAAATTAAAAGCGATCTAGCTATAAGAAAGTCTCACGATAGTTATATTAAGGTTGAAGTTAATGTTGGTAATCAAAATGAAGGAGATGTCCGACAAAGTAAGAATGGAAACAGAAGAAATAAGAATCAGAAGGGCGATTCCAAGAAACGACCCTGGTTCCAGTCCTTTGAAAGTTATACGCCATTGAATGACACCTCGAAAAACATTTACTTGGACACATGCAATATGATGCGATACAAGAAACCACCCCTGAGAGACTCGACAGAGAAAGAGAGCGAGAATGGGAAGTTCTGTATGTTTCATGATACATATGGCCATTCAACGAATGAATGCCAACATGTGAGGGATGTAATAGAGAATTTGTTGCATGAAGGAAAGCTTGATGAATACAAGGTGTCCCCAAGAGATAGGGGAAAGAAGGATCAACCCCGAACCAAGGCTAGATAGATTCTAGGACCACCGCCCAACAAAAAGGAAAAGGAATTGTTATTAACACCATTGCCGGAGGGCTGCATCCGGAAGGGTTTTGCACAAGAACAATGGAGCAATATATCAAAGCTGCAAAGCATCTCAATGTGGGAGAGTGAAACATTCACGAGCTACACCGATCAAGCAACAATATACAATGACAAACGACATCGTTTTCCACGATCGAGAAAGCGTGGGAGTAGAGACTTTGTTTATAGATCCGTTGGTGATATCAATATTGGCCCGACAACCGTATGAAAAGCCCTAGTTGACTACGGGAGTTCCGCCAATATCTTATTCGAAAAAGCTTTTGATCAGATGAAGCTAGAAGCTAGAGATTTTAAAGCCATGCACTGGGTGGATACATAGTTTTAATGGTTCAACAACTACGTCTGTAGGAGTAGTGATTTACCAGTGGATCCTGGTGAGGGAGAGTGCAGGAGAGTGTGAATCCTCCCAATCATCGTGATGAATATAGATTTTACCTATAATGCATTTTTGTGTCGACCGGCCCTGGCAGAGTTTAGGGCATGCATCGCACCTTGGTGCTTACTTCGAAAATTCCCAATAAAGGATGGAATGGGGATAGTCTGAATACTAACTGATAGGAATAGCTTGTTATTTAGTAGAACGGAAAGTAATTTGAGATGGACTAGTGAAGAACCCAAGGATGCCTCCCATTCCGCTAAGGAGACATCAATATAGCAAGTAATTGAAACATCCTGGCTGGAGTTGCCTGATTATCAGTATGAGGACATTGATCCCAGAGAAGATGAGGAACTGGGATGTAGAAGAGCTACACCAAGTGAGACAACTGTGGATATTCCGATTGATAACAATGAACATACTAAAATCCTGAAAAATCAGATCCCATTTAGACCCCCTTTGGATGTGGGAATTGACAAACTTCTTACAATCCAATCTGGATGTATTTACATGGATCCATGATGACATGTGCGGGATATCTCCATTAATCATGAGCCACTCATTGGACATAAACCCGAAGTATGTCCCAGTCAAGCAGAAGAGACGTATGCTCGCCCCGGGGAGGTCAACGACTTTGAAGGAAGAAGTTGGAAAGATGAAAGGCAATGGCATCATTCGAGTGCAACATATTCAGACTAGATATCAAATCTAGTCCTTGTTAAGAAAGATAATGGAAAGTTGTGAATATGCATTGACCTCTCAGATTTTCTCTAGGTTTGCCCAAAAGATAACTTTCTGCTCCTAAGGATCGATCAGCTAGTAGATTTAAAATCTGGACATGAAATTCTTTAGTTTATGGATGCATATTCGAGGTACAACCAAATTCCAATGCACGTGCCAGACCAGGAACTACGAGATTTATCACGGACCTGGGGTTATACTGCTACGTAGTAATGCCTTATGGATTGAAGAACACCAAGGCAACATGCCAACCTCTGGTGAATCGTATGTTTCATGACCGAATTGCGAAGTCTATGGAAGTTTATGTGGATGGCATGCTAGTTAAGTCCAAACAGTCAGTTGATCATGTTTCAGATTTGGCAGAAATGTTCAGTATCCTCTGGTATTACAGAATGAAACTCAACCCTTTGAAATGATCTTTTGGTGTTGTGTTAGGAAAATTTTTGGGTTTCATCGTCATTTCTCATGGGATTGAAATCAACCCGAACCAGATTGCAGCAATCATGAATATTCGAGAACTGCGGATAATCAAGGATGGTACAGAGCTTGGCGCGAAAAGTCGCAGCTTTGAGCTGATTCATTTCTAGGGCCATCGATAAATGCATTCCCTTCTTTGACTTAATAAAGCGAGGGAAGCGCAACTTTGAATGTCCCCTGGATTGTATTAAAGCATTTCAGAATTTGCTATGTCATTTAGAGCAACCCCTGATATTATCAAGGCCAATCGATTAAGAAGATTTGTTTGTATACTTAGTAGTGTCGTCGCATGTAATCAGTTTAGCTCTCATCCGCGAGGAGGATAAGATCCAAAGACCAGTGTATTATGAGGGTTAGAAACTAGCAACAATGGAATGCAGTTTCCTTAAGATCCAAATGCTTTCTTATAACCTATTATTCGCTTCGAGGAAACACTACCGCTACTTCCAGGCTTATCCAATCATGGTATACACAGGCCAACTGCTACGACAGGTCGTTCAGCGACCCGAGGCATCTTAGAGATTGCTTAAGTGGAACATTGAATGAAGTCAGTTCAATCTCACTTTCCTTTCGAGGAAATTCATTCGAGGGAAAGCAGTGGTGGAATTCTTAGCCGAGTTCACAATTCTCCTAGAAGATGTGTTGGAGGCCAAAACAGAATCGGGCATTCAGAAATTATTTACAGATAGTGCTCGCAAACGTCGGAGTTCCAGCTTCGGAGTTATTTTGGTAACTCCAGAAGGAAGATAGATCTATTATGCTTTGAGACTTAATTTTCCTGCTACTTACAATGATTCCAAGTATGAGGCCCTGATTGTCGGGTTACGATTCGCGAAAAAATTGGGAGTAATTTCATTGGATATTTTCTGTGACTCTCAAATCATTGTATTTCGGGTTCGGAAGGAGTTTCAGACGAAGGGACCATGACTTGTAGCCTACCTGGAATGAGTCGAGGAAATATTAGGCAACATGGAATGTTAGCATTTCCCATATTTCGCAAGAAGAAAACCAGAAGGCCTACAAACTAACCAAACTAACGAGCCTTGACAACCCGGAAGAGATAGAGATGGTTCCAATTGAAACACTGTACGCTTCGAGCATTGACCAAATGGAAGTTGATCAAGCGATGGAAGCTAAACCTAAGAGAGTCCTGGATGATGCCCATAAATAACTTCCTGCAGCATGGATCCCTTCCAAAGAGGAAAAAATGAAAGGCATGCCATTGTTCACAAAGCATCAAGATACATTATGCAGGGCAGCGTGCTTTATAGAAGGGGGTTCTCATTTCCCTTATTCCGATGCATAACTCGTGACGACGTCAAACATGTATTGAAGGATGTACATGAAGACGATTATGGTGACCACACTGGAGGATATACTTTGATAAAAAAGGATACTGCGGTAAGGCTACTTCTGGCCTACCATAAATCAAGATGTGGTTGATTATTCATGACGTTGCGACAAGTGCCAAAAGTTTGCTTAAATTCCCAGAGCTCTGCCCAGCCAACTCGCCTCGATGGTGAGTCTGTGGCCATTTGTCATGTGTGGAGTTGACATCATTGGAAGCCTCCCAATTGCTAAAGTCAGAGCAAAGTATGCAATCATGGCTATGGATTACTTTACAAAGTGGGTAGAAGCTGAGCAGTTAGCCACAATCACAACGAAGTGGTGATAAATTTCATCGTCAAAAATTTCATATGCCGATTCAGAGTTCCCAAAACTATCATAACTGACAACAGAACCCAATTTGACAACATGGAGTTCAAAGATTTCTATTGATGATATCGTATTGAGAAGAGATATACAACTATTGCACAATAGCAGTCGAACAGACAAGTAAAAGCCGTAAATAAGATCATCAAGTCCATTCTAAAAATGTGATTGGAACATGCGAAGGCCAAGTGGGTTGATGAATTACCATTGGCCATATGGGCGTATCAAACAATCTACAAGTCAGCGGCTAGCCATACTCCTTTCTCGCTCTTATAATGCTTGAAAGTGGCCATTCCGGTAGAGCTTGAGGTCCCCTATCATCGAACAACCTATTACGACCTTTTGACTAATAAGGCTCTCCTCCTTGAGTTATTGTATATGATCGATGAGAAAAGAGATGAGGCAGACTTGCGTACTTCAGAGCATAGACATCAGTTTGCCTGATACGACAACCGAAAGGTGTGGCATAGAACCTTCGAACCTGGAAATCTAGTACTGACGTGTGTCTTTTTGACTCCTGTTTTCATGGGTCTGAAGTGGGAAGGACAGTACATCATTCATCCGAGGCTTGGTAATAAAGCTTTCAAGCTAACGACCATTGATGGAAATCATCTCCTAAGAGCAAGGAATGCCGAGCATCTATGACACTCTTTAACCTAAGCATTTATCCTATCTTGGATTATGTAATGAGGCATAGTTTTCCTAAACCCTTTGTTTATAAATAAAACCTCTTTCCATGCTCTATGATTTTTTCTATTGATTTTCCTAAGTGTTATAATTTGATTGGTTTATGTTAAGTATTGTTAGATCGAAATTTGGACCTAACACCCAAATTGTTATAAACTGTAGGGAATTCTAAATGAGGAATAAGGAAAAAGAAAATAACACTCAGAATTTATAGTGGTTCGGCGTTAACGAGCCTACGTCCACTTTATATCTTATTGATTATGCTTTAAAAGCTAGTACAACAGTGATTTCTCTCAATATTTCAGTGGTTTGACAACAATGGCGGACTCAGTATTCACTATTGCCAAAAGGATCCCGAAAAATGCCAAGCTCTGGGCTATTTATAGCTGATTTTGTCGGACGGATCGCGGACACGTGGCACGAATCCCGAGATTTTCGGATCGCATCGTAGCCATCGAAGAAACAGTCAAACTAGCCGTTGTGAACAGGTGTCGTCAGATCCGTGCGATTCGGATCGCTGAAGACCAGCTCGTGGTTGAACGGGTCAGGGGATTCAGTTCGTTACAAGGGATCGGATCGCCTGGAGGTGACGCTCGTCGACGAGATGGGAGCGATCCGTTCCTGGGCGAGTCGATAGAACGCGATCCATTCTGGGGCGAGTCGATAGAACGCGATCCATTCTGGGGCGAGTCGAAGGCGTGCGATCCATTCTTCCACTTTCTTGGGGGACTTGGTTTCCTGATTTCCTTTTATGAATGATCCTGGATGGCTTGGTCAAAAAGCGAGCCAACATTTTGCCCCCTCGAAGTATGTTTTATTGATGATGAAACATGCTTCGAAGATGCTTATTGACTATCTCCTGACGGGACGCAAGTTTACAGTCACATTGGTTCAAATTGACACATTGATGAATCGGATCGTCATAGGACAACACGATCCGATTCGGTCATCTGCTCGTCTCGTGCTGAGTTCCCAGGGTCCTGTGCGACACGGGGCGCATCTTCCTTTGAGTCGTATCGGGCTTTGAGTTTTGTGGGCCATCATTTCAAAGCAGTCCGTGGGCTTCTTTGCGATTTCATCTCTGGATCGTGGCCTGTGGGGCGCTTCGTGGTCCGAATAAGACAAAGGAGGGGAGGCGAACGGTCACCTTCTTTGCCTATATAAGCCGACGCTCCCCTCTTCACTTTCCTTCTTTCTCCTCTCTGCTGAATCGTCTCGCGCGAGCCATCGAACAACGAATCCAACCCTTTAAAACTTTCGAAAATCCAAGAATTCTCTCAGTTTTTAGAAAGGTAACTTTATAGAAAGCACTCTCATACTACTCTCCTGAATTTCTACAGCTGATTCCAGAGAGAAACAAAAATAAATCCGCTATTTTCTGAATAAATCACCAAGCCGCCATGGCCATTGAGCGTGGAGCTCTGGACTTGAGGACGGGAAGGAGATGAGGAAGAAGAAGGATGCAGAAGGAGAAGGAAGGCCGACTCGGATCGTGGTCAACGATTGAGGACGGAAGCAAATGGCGAGACGAAAGATTGAGATGGCAACCAAGGGTCGTATCACGGCAGTTGCAACGGTTCGCGAGGGAGCTTCCCCTTCGTCCGTCGATTCGATGAGGGGCGAACTCTCTGCTCTACGATTCGGAAAGGGGGCGATCCCTCTGCTATGCGAGTCGAAGGGGGCGATCCCTCTGCTATGCGATCCGTCTCACGGCTGGTGATACGAAAAAATTTCAGTCTTTAATCAGCGCCTTGTCGCTACAAAACTCTGGACAGTTAGGATAGAGCCTTGACGTTGATCTCTCTGGACTAAATGACTTCATGATTTGACTGCATATGACGACTAACGGCCTTTAATAACCTTGACTGCTTTCATGTTTTATTATCGTTTTTAATAATGCGCACACACAAGCACACACAGCAGCACTTGCACACGCGGGGGACGGGTAGTGTTGATCTTATCGTTCATATTTTCTCGTCCTAGCAGCAATGTCGAACGACCACTCTTCCTCAAGATCTGTAGCCGAAACGGAATCCGAGACTCCTGAACAGCATAATCCTCAAATTCCTCCAATCAATCCAGAAGGTGAAGATTCTGGGTCCGAATATGAAGCCACAGAATCAGATCCGACAGAAAGCACGTCATCCAGCACAACTCCGATTCTGACGAGCGAGCTCCGGACGAAATTCCAGGCGCAGTCGGGATAGATAAATTCTCTGACTCTTTAGCGTCCAAGCTCGACGAGATAAAACTCAAGAGAATCTGCTTAAGACACGGCATTCCTTGAGACGATGTCTTAACACCTGGAAGCGAAGACAGACCCCATTTAGCACCGGAAGGGTATATGTCGATCAGTCGGACAATGTGCCTAGTAGGAGCTATTCCTCCGTTCCCTCCAATTGTCATTGAAACTCTGAGACGATTAGGCATTGCCCCGATGCAGCTTCATCCAAACGCATATGCGTCTCTATACTCTTTATATGTTGCTTACGCGGAAATCTTGCACGCCGAACTCAAATTCAGAGACCTGGTGTTCTTCTTTCTCTTCAAGCACCGTTCTTCTGCAACTCCCAACTTTTCCTTTTTTGAATCAGTGGCGAACAGGAAAGTTCTGTATGACGGGTACAGCAACATCGGGGATCCTAAGTCTGACTGGTTTTACATAAGAAGACGGGCTGGATGCTCACGGAGATGGCTCAAATCAAGTAAATTTTGATCGCCTAGTTGAATATCTTGCTTGGGGAGTCTAAGTAATAACACTCTTCCGCTTTTTCCTTTGTCTTAAACAGATCATGTCTTCCCGAAAACAGAGGGTGCATTATACAACAACCGGTTATCCATTCTTTTGCAAAGCAGATCCGACTTTTTAAGGATTAAAAAATGCATTACGGATGACAACCTTCACAAGCATCGCCTCTTGGATAGGAAATTCGGACTTGGAACCGGCGGCAAACCTTATAAATATGTGCCCCCGACGGAAGGAGAGGGAACTTCACAAGCGGTGGAGACAACCAAATTTCACAAAAGTCCTTCTCCGATAGTCATCCAAGACGACGAAGACTTGAATGTATACAGGGGGGATGAGTCCCATGGTGATGCGTCGAAGGAAATCCCTACCTCTGCTCCAATGGAAACTGTCGGTGACGACGAATTGACAGAAGAACAGTTATTCGACGAGCTGAATAAAATCCCTTTGCCCGACATTGAATACACGGAAAAAGACTTCGGCGAGGAGCCTTTCTTTTCTGCTCCCGAAGAGACGGCTGATTCAACAAGGGGACGTGAAACGGGCCAGACGAGCCTGTCTCCAGGCCCGGGTCTGTTAGGGGGAATTATATGGGATGCACACCTCACACACACTGCCTGATCGTGCACTACTATGTCGTGGATATTCAATGTGATAATATGCTCTTCTTTTCTTTTTTGCAGGAGCGATGTCACGCAGGAAATCTTGTTCGTTCCGTTCTCTTCGCGAAGGCACCCCCAGCCTTCGTTCGGGTACTGAGCGCCCTCGCGGTCCTTCTCACAAGCCGAGCTCTTCGCAACCTCAATCTCCACCCAAATCAACCTCTACCAGGCCTTCGAGTCGTCCAATAATTCCGACCGGGGGGGAAGACACTTCCAAAAGAGTTGACTCCTCCAAAGAGTGCGCCTTCCCACAGTCGGTCGTCCAAAAGGCGTCACGAATCCAAAGACGGGGACAGGGATTCATCCAAAGACACTGAGCAAGAGAGAAGCAACATAGTCCCCACCAGCCAACCAGAATTAGCTGCCTCCGGTTCACGGGACTACGTTCACGGTCCTGAAATCCAAGGTAGGCTGGAAAAGCTACGGGAACAATTTCCAGGAATGTTCTTCGATAGGATGGTCTTTGTTCCTGCCTTGGAACCAGTTCCTAAAAACTGGGATAAAGAAGTTATCGGCCATATCCGTCACGTGGCCAAGCAGTACGAGGCGATGAAAAAGCACGCACTTAATCTTTCGGAGGTCATTCAGACACTCTAAATAGAAGCTCACAGGTCTAAAGCAAAACTCGAAAATAATGAAAGGGCTAGGACGAAATTAGAGAAGGATCTGGAAGACGCTCAAGCCCAACTCGCTCTGGCACAGAGAGACGCCGCAAACTATAAAACTGAATTAGAAAATGCCAAGCAGCGCTTTCATTTAGAACTGGATTCCAATAGCCAGGAAAAAATGGCCTTAAAAAAGGAAGTTGAAGACCTCAGAATGGCCAACATCGAACTGGTAACGGCACAAGGCCATTTTTTGACGGAGAAGGCTGCTTGGGAGGCGGAAAGAGCAAGCTTAAAAGAAAGGTTGGCTCTGGCAGAGGCGGAAAAAGTGATTTTGAATGATCAGGTGGCCGATGCGGAGAGACGGGCAGCTCTTGCCGAAAAGAACGTTGATAGCTCCATTGAAATGGCCACTGCCTCCAACCACAAACTCCTTGAAAGAGAGAAAGAAATCGAGGGGTTTGAGGAGATGATCTTTGACTTCCTCGGTCAGGTTCTCAAAACTCGCAATATCTCATGGATCCCGGATTATCATGTTACTTTGGCCAACTTATGGGATGCCATCGTGGAAGGCGAAAAACATAGACTAGGGGTCGAAGAGATCGATGAAGATGAATTGATGAAAAGCATCCTAAGGGACAACGAGCCTGAGGATCTGGCAGAGGGCCGTCGCTTAATCTTGGCGGAAATGGAGAAGGAGAGAACCATGGCTAAAGGCAAAAGCAAAATTGACGAAGGTTCCAGCTCCGTCGCCAAGTCTAAAACTTCCGAAGTCGAGGAGTATCATCCTGACGATCCGCTGATCCCCTTAGGCTTAACTCCCGTGGCTGTTGGAGCATCTGGATCTACTCAAGAGGGAGTATCTGCTGAAGGTACCTTTCTCTGTTCCCAACAATTTGCTAAAGCGATTGCGAATTGTCGTCGTCTAACAGGACAACCCATTGAATTAGTAATGTGTGTCTTTCATAATGCAGGTGGCGAGCCCGCCGACAAGGGTGTTGGAAAAGAGAGAGAGGTGGAGGAGGGGATCGTCCTGCCGGGTGCTGAAATCGATGTTTCAGAGCGAGTCGAGGCCGCAACAGTTGAAGGAAGCATCTCGGTGCCTAGCGCCGATGTACCTAAAGATGCTGAAACTATCGAGGCTTTAAAAGACTTGGATGGTCGGCATGTGGATGATGAAGAGGATATCACCGGCACCAAGAAGGCCGACGATGATGATGATGATGAGGAACCCCTGGCCAGCCGAAAAGCCAGACAAGAGAAAGAGTTCGCTTTGAAGAAGGCGGGGGATGAGGCTTTGGATGTGGTCCCTCTCGCAGAGTTCGATCCCAAAACTGGGATGATTATGAAAATCCAGTCCAAGTCCATCAGCCGGCAACTTCACTTTGCAAACCCTGATGACTTCCCTGCTTCCCTCTCCGGCAGAAGTAAGGGAAAAGATGGGGGAGAGGAAACCTCAGAGGAGTCAGATGCTCCCCTCGTGGACAAGCGGAAAAGGAAAAAGGGGGATCCATCTGAAGCCGACAAGGAGAGGCTGGAGAGGCAGAAGCGAGAGAAGATATCAAAGCGCAAATAGGACGTTTACTGATATTTTGCCTTTTAAGCTTCCCACTGGCCAGGGAGTGTAATCGTGAGACTGGCCCTCACTTTTGTTTCTAACTTGTTTTCACTTTGCTGATTTGCAGTACATAAACAAGGATTTGTTTCTTCTTACATCATTGTGTACCTGTATTCATAGAAACTTTCCACATTTAGTCGTTAGCCAGCTATTAATAATTATAAGTCAGTCAATCAACAGGAAGAAGAATGTTCGTGCTATGTTACACTTGTTATATCAAAGTTTAGTGTTCGCATAGGAGTGCGTGATGCCCCCTAATCAATTGTTAGAGTTTTATGCTTGGAGATTCGTTCGTTCCCCGATCCTTCAGCGGGGAAGGAGCTATTTCTCAGCGCTCAATCGGAGACGCCTTTATACTCTCTCTCTCTCTCTGGAGAGTTAGAGTCCGAGCTCAGCGATTCATTCGCTCCCCGATCCTTCAGCGGGAAAGGAGCTCTTTCTCAGCGCTCAATCGGAGACGCTTTTATACTCTCTCTCTCTCTGGAGAGTTAGAGTTCGAGCTCAGCGATTCATTCGCTCCCCGATCCTTCAGCGGGAAGGAAGCTCTTTCTCAGCGCTCAATCGGAGACGCTTTTATACTCTCTCTCTCTCTCTGGAGAGTTAGAGTTCGAGCTCAGCGATTCATTCACTCCCCGATCCTTCAGCGGGAAGGAAGCTCTTTCTCAGCGCTCAATCGGAGACGCTTTTATACTCTCTCTCTCTCTGGAGAGTTAGAGTTCGAGCTCAGCGATTCATTCGCTCCCCGATCCTTCAGCGGGAAGGAAGCTCTTTCTCAGCGCTCAATCGGAGACGCTTTTATACTCTCTCTCTCTGGAGAGTTAGAGTTCGAACTCAGCCGTCTGCGACCATGCATGCTCCTCAAACTCGTCTCAGGTTTACATTGTAATCCAAGCTCCGAGGATTAAAACCAGTCGGACAAGCAGCTAGAGCATTTACCAAGGCTTTGGGTTCCTCTGATTAGCTTACGATAGGAACTGTCGGCACTGAACTTCGGGTACCTGCAATATTCACACTGATTTTTCATAGGCAAATAAATAAAGACACAGTAAAGGTAAATGACACACAGTATTTTTATAGTGGTTCGGTCGAATCATGACCTACGTCCACTTTATAACCTCTTGCTTTAAGAAATCAGACTGTTCTAGGCAAGTCATGCCCTGTACATAGTTTTTTTTTTTTTTTTTTACAAAACAAAAGAATAGATTTGAAACTTCTCATGTTAGATATGGCCGTAGATGTTGGGCATTCCACACTCTGGGGATCTCCTTTCCATCTACGGTTGCCAGCTTGAAGGTTCCGTTATCAAGCTTGCTGAGAATAGAATACGGTCCTTCCCACTTCGCTCCCATATGAGTTGGGGGTGGAAAGACACGTTTCAGAACCAAGTCTCCGGGTTCCAAGGTTCGGGCTCGGACCTTTTTGTTGTAGTATCGGGCGACCTGTTGTTTGCATCTCAGAGCACGCAGGTCGGCTTCATCCCTCTTTTCTTCGATCATATCCAGGGACTCAAGAAGCAATTCGTTATTGGACATTGGATCATAATAGGTCACCCGATGAGAAGGTACCTTTATCTCAATCGGGATGACTGCTTCCGTTCCAAAAGCAAGGGAGAACGGGGTATGTCCTGTTGCTGATTTATATGTCGTCCTGTAGGCCCATAGTGCCAAGGGCAATTCGTCAACCCACATGGCTCTAGCCCGCTTCATTCTTCTTTTCAGAATGGACTTAATTACTTTATTTACAGCTTCAACTTGCCCGTTCGATTGTGGGTGTGCCACAGATGTGTATCGATTCTCGATGTGGTATTTCTGGCAGAAGTTTCTGAATTCAGCACTATCAAATTGAGTTCCGTTGTCGGTTATCACAATTTTTGGAATCCCGAATCGACAGATGATGTTTCTCACGATGAAGTTGATTACCCGTTTAGTTGTGATTGTAGTTAGTGGTTCTGCCTCGACCCACTTAGTGAAATGATCTACAGCCACAATGGCGAACTTGGCTCCACCCCTTGCTATGGGGAGACTTCCAATGATATCAATTCCCCACATAGCAAATGGCCACGGGCTCATCATTGTTTTTAACTGGCTCGGAGGCGCTCTGGGTATCTTTGAAAATCTCTGGCATGCATCACATCGTCGTGCATATCTTACTGCATCCTTGTTTATGGTAGGCCAGAAGTAACCATGCCGTAATATCTTTTTTGCCAAAGTTTGCCCCCCGGTATGGTCGCCACATTCACCTTCGTGGACTTCTTGCAGCACACGTTTGACGTCATCGTGGGCTATACACCGAAGGAGGGGCATTGAATACCCTTGTCTATAAAGGACTCCGCCTTGCAGTACGTATCGGGCGGCTTTACGAACCACTTTTCGCCTCTCGCTTTTCCAGGTTGGAAGCGCTCCATTCATTAGGAAATCCTTTATAGGGGTCATCCACGACTCCTTTTCTGGTTCCGTCTCTAGTACTAGGTCGATTTCCATCTGATCAATGCTGGGAGACCGAAGTACTTCAACGGGGGCTAGCCCTATCACTTCAAGATCGTTAGAACTAGCCATCTTTGCCAACTTGTCTGCCTGCTGATTTTCTGACCGCGGAATATGAGATATGCTGTAGTGATCAAACTCATTCAGCAGTTCTCTCACTTTCTTTAAGTATAGAATCAATCTTGCACTTTTAGCTTGGAATCTCCCAGTAACTTGGTTCACAACTAACTTGGAATCGCAGAAGATGTTCAGTTTCGTGACTTCTAGCACCTTTGCAATCTTTAATCCGGCTATCAGAGCTTCATATTCAGAATCGTTGTTAGTGGCCTGAAACTCCATTCGGATGGCATAAGTTATCAATCGTTTCTCGGGGGTTTCAAGCACTATTCCGGCGCCGGATCTTTCGTTATTTTTAGCACCATCAGTATATAATCTCCAGACATCAGGGTCGAAAAGTAATTTTGAGGGTTCCACTTCTTCGTTTGCTATGTCTTCTTCAGGAACAGTGAATTCTGCTATGAAGTCAGCTATCGCTTGCCCCCGAATTGATCGTCTGGGCTGAAAGTTCAAGTCAAATTGACTTAACTCAATATTCCATTTGAGTAATCTTCCAGACGCCTCTAGTCTCTGTAGAACTTGCTTGAGTGGGTGATCAGTATATATGATAATAGGATGTGCTTGAAAGTAGTGCCGAAGTTTTCTGGAGGCAATCAGTAAACTATACGCCAGTTTTTCTATCCGTGGATAATTACGCTCTGCCGCTGTTAATTTTTTACTCACGTAATACACAGGTCTTTGGACCTTCTCCTCTTCCCTTACCAATGCTGAGCTGACTGCATGAGATGATACTGCCAAATACACGAATAAATCCTCGTGGTCTATTGGTTTAGATAGAATTGGAGGTTTCTCCAAGTGTCTGAGCAAGTTCTGAAACGCTTCCACGCAGTCAGGTGTCCATTTAAAGTGGCGTTTTCCCCGCTTTATTAATTCGAAGAATGGGATGCACTTATCCGTAGCCCTGGAGATAAATCTGCTTAGTGCGGCCACTTTTCCAGCAAGGCTTTGCACGTCCTTAATTTGCCTAGGTTCCTGAATGTTCCTGATTGCCGTGATCTGGTCCGGATTAATCTCGATACCGCGCGAACTGACAATGAATCCTAAGAATTTTCCAGAAGCAACACCGAATGAACATTTGGTGGGATTGAGTTTCATCCCATACTTTCGAAGAATGCTGAACATCTCTGCCAAGTCAGTAGTGTGTTGAAAGGATTGCTTGGATTTAACCAACATATCGTCGACGTATACTTCCATCGTTTTCCCGATTTGGTTATAAAACATTCTGTTGACCAAACATTGGTACGTAGCGCCTGCATTCTTCAAGCCAAAGGGCATCACTACGTAAAAATATAATCCCAGATCAGTGATAAAGCTAGTATGCTCTTGGTCCGGAACATGCATCGGAATCTGATTGTATCCTGAATAAGCATCCATGAATGAGAGAAGCTCGTGACCTGCCGTCGAATCTACCAACTGGTCAATTCGAGGTAATGGAAAACTATCTTTGGGACAAGCTTTGTTTAAATCCGAGAAGTCGATACACGTTCGCCACTTCCCGTTGGCCTTCTTTACCAGGACTGGGTTCGAAATCCAATCTGGGTAAGTTGAATCTCTGATAAATCCATTAATCTTCAGCTTCCCAACCTCTTCTTTCAAGGCAGCGGACCTCTCTGGGCCCAGCACTCGCCTTTTTTGCTTCACTGGAGGATGTTTGGGGTTAATGCTCAAAGAATGGCTCATGATTGATGGGGATATCCCGCACATGTCCGCATGGGTCCAAGCGAATACATCCAAGTTGTTCTTTAAGAAAGCCGTCAATTCTTCGGCAAGAGTCGGACTTAACTGGGATCCAATCTTAAGGACCTTCTCCGGATCACTGTCATCGATTGGCACATCTACAGTTGCTTCGTTGGGATTTGCCGTTCTGCCCCCGGGTTCTTGATCCTCTCTGGGATCTACATCCTCGGGCATCACTCTAGGCAACTCTCCAACAATTATCCTCTTTGATTGCTATAAGGTTTCCGCCCCCAAAGGGGGAGGAGTGCCTTTAGTTTCGATATCCCCGCCGTTGCGAAGCAACTTTAATTCGGCAACATAACATGCTCGCGCAGCAACTTGATCCCCTCTGACGATACCAACGCCGGCTTCTGTGGGGAACTTCAATAGCAAGCACCAGGGGGCTATACAGGCTCTGAATTTTGCGAGGGCAGGCCGGCCCAAGAAGGCATTGTATGGCGATTCGACATCCAAAACCACAAAAGGAAGGATTCTCACTCTCTGGCGTTCTCCTTCCCCAAGTGTAACTGGCAATTCTACGTAACCCATAGGTGCGGTGGATGCTCCGTTGAATCCACGAATCCATCCTTGGCAGGGCTTCAAGTCTTTTATCTCAAGATTCATCTGGTCGAAGGCTTTTTTGAAAAGGATATTAACGGAACTCCCGTTATCCACCAGTACCTTATGAACAGTGGCTGGCCCAATGGGTATTGTGATTACAAGTGGATCTTCAGTTGGAGCATGGACCCCAATGCTTTCTCGCTCTCGGAAAATAACATCATCAGTCATCATCTTTTGCTGCTTCATCGGAACACTGTCCTCGGGGTTGCTACACTCCCCCACTTCGAGGTGTTGTTTGGCTGCGTTGACATATTGATCTAAAGCTTTGGAACTGTGCCCAGCAAGGTAAAGTCCACCGATCACGGTGTTGATTACAATATTCTTTCCCTTTTGCTGAGCAGTTGGCCTAGCAGCAAGTTGATTTTGATTCTGATTCGGGGCCTGCACTGCTTGCCCCCTGTCCCTAGGCGCTACTCTGTATTCGTCTAGCTTCCCTTCTCGAAGCAACCTTTCGACTACGTCCCTCAGGTGACGGCATTCATTCGTCGAATGGCCGTGAATTTGATGAAAGAGGCAAAACTTCCCTGTCTCACGCTCTTTTTCCGTCGACTCTCTAGGAGGCGGCCTCTTATTCTGGAGGACTTCATACGCATCCATGAAGATATTTTCCAGAGTATCATTTATGGGTGTATAACTTTCAAAGGCCCTGGGACGAGTCCTTCTCTGGGAGTCGTTCCCTCGGCCCCTCTTCCGGCTGTTGCCATTAGCATTGTTACTGTTGTTACCTGGTCGGCGACCACCCTGGTTCTGATTTCCGACGTTAACCTCAACTTTCCCCGAGCTGTCTCCAGTCTGTTTGATGGCGACATTGCTCTGATATTCTTCCTTATCAGTTGTTTTAAGCTTTCGGTTCGCGTACACCTCTTCCCGGCGTAGATGTACATTGGCTTTCTCATAGAATAATTCTCTGGTGTGGGGTGGTTTGCCTGCCAAGTACCTCCCGAATTCAGTATCCTTATCCACTCCATCAATTAGTGCTGCGACAATGGTCGGCTCATGAGGATCTTTGACCTCAGTGGCGGCCAAATTGAAACGATCCAGGTACATCTTTAGACTTTCGCCTGGTCGCTGTTTGACAAGAAATAGATCGATCACGCTTTTCGTCTTCTGTGCGTAGATACGGAATTGCTCTACGAACTTCTCGCTTAGTTCCCTGAAGCTGGAGATCGATCTTGCCGGCAGGCGAGTAAACCATAGCAAAGCCACGTCTTCCAGGAATATGGGAAACGCTTTACACTTAACTGCATCAGAAGCGGCGGCAGCAGTCATCGACCAAGAGTACCACATCAGGTGTTGAACAGGATCAGATCTTCCTGCATATCGGTTCATCTGCGGCATGTTGAAACGCCTTGGAAAAGTTGCATCCAAAATATCGTCAGTAAAAGGAGTATGACTACGGTCAATCCCCCAATCCTCGTTCCGCTGTCCACGGCTGTCGGCCAAAATCTGGTGAACCATGGCTGCAACGTTTGCACTAGTCAAAGGAGGTTCAGGATCAGTGCCTCTGGCCCAACGAGGCTCTCTGATCTCTCTTCGGGGAGTAGCCACAAAATCTGGGGCTTGGACGGGGCGTCGCTGCCCCCTGTTATGATGAGTATGTGTACGGCGACGAGGCTGAGGTGGCCTATCATGTACAGGACTGTTCACGCCTCGAGTCCTGAGGGTCGTTGCTTGACCATCCATATTACGGTTTGTGGGTCTTGCCCCTAGTTCTTCTTCTTCTTGTGAGGGCAGGGTCCCGAACCGAAGCTGTTCTATGTTTTCAGCTCTTTCATACGGTCGCCGCGGAGGTCTTGGCGATTCTTCAGATGAAGAGGAATATGCTGGAGTGAGTGGACGAACTGGCGATGTTCTTTGCCTTGTTAACTCATCAAGTCTTCTATCCATAGCCGTCAGGTTTTGCCGTAGGATAGAACTTTCTTGCCTTTGGGCGGCTAACTCATCAAATAACCTATCCCACATTTCGACAAAACGGGAAAGATCCCCCTCAGTAACAGGAGCAGCAGAATCATAATGGTCATCATCACCCTCTCTTATGGGCATAGTGCTCGGACCGGGTCGAGCAGAGGTTCCAGGACGATAGGAGTGGGTCATGGGTTCTTTTCCAGGTCGAGTTGTGTTCTGACCATCAGTCTGGGTAGCTGCGGTTCGTGGGGGGCGGTTCGCTGCGCCCCCCTGGGATCGACTCGTGGTCATGGTGCGTGGAGGCTGCGAGGCGTTGCCTCGGGATCGAGTAACAACCCCTTCAGTAGCGCGGATCGTCTCATCTTCATCGACTCGGAACGAGGTGTTTTCATCGGATCGGATCGCCCGCTGCGCTCCGCGATCCAGAACCTCTTCGTTGCCCAGTTCGTGCACACTCTCCTCGATCGTCTCGTTGGTCTTCGAAACTTTAGATCTTTTTCCAGCCATGATATCCGAATCGCTGGAATCTTCAAGAAAATGAATGACGAAACTTTAAGGCTGAGAATCTCAATGAAAGCACCAAAAATGTTAGATCGAAATTTGGACCTAACACCCAAATTGTTATAAACTGTAGGGAATTCTAAATGAGGAATAAGGAAAAAGAAAATAACACTCAGAATTTATAGTGGTTCGGCGTTAACGAGCCTACGTCCACTTTATATCTTATTGATTATGCTTTAAAAGCTAGTACAACAGTGATTTCTCTCAATATTTCAGTGGTTTGACAACAATGGCGGACTCAGTATTCACTATTGCCAAAAGGATCCCGAAAAATGCCAAGCTCTGGGCTATTTATAGCTGATTTTGTCGGACGGATCGCGGACACGTGGCACGAATCCCGAGATTTTCGGATCGCATCGCAGCCATCGAAGAAACAGTCAAACTAGCCGTTGTGAACAGGTGTCGTCAGATCCGTGCGATTCGGATCGCTGAAGACCAGCTCGTGGTTGAACGGGTCAGGGGATTCGGTTCGTTACAAGGGATCGGATCGCCTGGAGGTGACGCTCGTCGACGAGATGGGAGCGATCTGTTCCTGGGCGAGTCGATAGAACGCGATCCATTCTGGGGCGAGTCGATAGAACGCGATCCATTCTGGGGCGAGTCGAAGGCGTGCGATCCATTCTTCCACCTTCTTGGGGGACTTGGTTTCCTGATTTCCTTTTATGAATGATCCTGGATGGCTTGGTCAAAAAGCGAGCCAACAAGTATGAATGAAAGGAGTAATAATCTCCCTAATGACGTTCATTTGTTCACGTCTCGAATGAGCTAAATCATTTCCATAACTGATTGGATCTAAGTTAACCAAATTCGAGCTTGACATTGACGCTCAATATAGCGATCCCCACTTTATGAATCAGAATGACGAGATGAGGCCAAAAGCAACTTTTTCCCTCAATTGGGGAGAAAAAGGACATGGGTATAGAACAAGTGTGGCCCGACCACTTGTCCAACTGATTCTTTTCTTCAGAATTCGTAATTGAAAGGTTGACTTCATAAGAGTTCGAGATCAACACTTGAATCGACAAAATCCCACTTTAAGACTTAAAGTGTACACCGGATGCGGAAGCGAATGACATGTCCATTCACACTACTAACTCTAACTCTCAAGACTTGAGAATGAGTATAAAACCAAAACAATCGTCAAATGGTGCACCACGACTTAATACCTCCTTAGCACATAATTTTAACCTAAACTTATATCTGAGGAGTATAAAAGCACTTGGAATGAAATGTCCAAGGGACTTAGCTCTTACTCCACGAAAGGCTTGGGGTGATGAGTATAAACTGAGCCTTAAATCCCCACTGATTTTGGAGGCAAGGAAAGGGGTGATCCTTTAAATTAGCCTCGAATTTGTCATGGACTTTGCTTATAATTCAAGGTTAATTGGGGACATATACACTATACCTGCAAGATATGTGATTATGTGCATGAAAATTCTGACGCAAATACATTGAATGGAAGCGGTAAATAAACTTGTAAATATATGATATTGCAGAAACTTTTCTTTATTTGCAAGATGTAGTTTATAAAAAACAACAAAGCAAAAAATTTGAGGGCTGCACTCGCAACAACCACAACAGGCCATTGGAAAACAAAACGAAATGAACCGATAACATCTAAGACTTAGATGTCTTGTTCTTCTTGAGCTCCCTGGGCTACCTTTTCTCCTCCTTCTCTATTACAATAAGTACAATTTTTTCCTTTGTTTCTTTCTGAGTGAAGATTCCATTGTTTCAAGAGTGGGCTTGGAGCTTGGATCCTCTCATGAGGGAAGATCTGTAGAATTCTCTATTATGGAAAGGAGGATTACATTGAGGGGATCAACGAGAATAGGCATGGACATAGACTCGATCTTGACTTTTAAATGATTGCCTTCATTTTACTCCTTAATCTCAGCAAGGGTCAACTCCCTAGTCCTACTAGACTCCCTGGTATAAGTGACATCTTCATCGCCTTCTTTGTTGTCCAGATCTTTCAATGCGGTAATCATATCTCCCTCCTTTGGGGAGTCGTCACTAGGAGGCACTGCATGCTTGTCAATTGGCTCCTTCCGCTTTTCCCAGTGACATCAACATGCTTCGTACCTAAATCAAGGAGAGCAATGGTTATTAGCTGTGGAGAAATAATAGATCTATTAATTGGAAGCCTTATAGCACGGCGACACACCAGAATAGCTTTGGCAAACTATAGAGAAATTACGGAAATACCTTCAACGACTAGTCTCTAGGTGTGGCAAGAGTTGTAGCTTCGATTATAGGAGAGAGGAATATGTGTCTGGTAAGTCCTGGGCATTCAAGTTCATATTCTCTTTCTCCCTAGCCTCGGGAACTGCAGAGGAGGAACTAGATCCACCTTCAATGGCATATTTACCCTTAGCCTGGTGCGTGGCGGCTTTCATAGCTTCCTTTAACAACCTTCGCCCCATTGCTAGACATTCTAGCTCGTCGCCCTTTAAAAATGTCCTCATCGACTCCTCATTATCCACTGTTTAGACTTTCAGCATGTGCTTCTCCTCATCGAAAAGCTCATCCGATGCATCAACCAGTGTCATGGGATAGTCCTTCACCTAGGGTACATCACGAATTCGAAGGACTTGTGTGAAGAAAGATACTAGGAGATGTCCAAAACCATAGAAATCTTTTGTGGCCTCAGTGAGCTTCTTCTCAAATACAGCCTTCTCAACCTTGAACTGTGCCTTAGAATTAGAAGCAAATTCAAGGGAAGTATTGGCATTTTTCTCGGCTATTCTGGCTCTTTCCTCAGCTTCAGCTAGCTTGGATTTTAGGTTGGCAACTTATCAAGTTCTGTCTCATGCTCGAGGCGAATACACAATAATTTCAATTCAGTGTTCTCAGTAGTAACGCTCTTCCATTGCTTCTAAATAGTTTCATGCTCTTTGCTATTTGAATCAAGCTCATTATGGAAACGTTGTTGCAACTCGTCGTGCAATTTCTTGTATTTCTCGGCTTTGCACTCTGCAAGTGCAAGCTTAGCCTAGGCATCCTCACACTCCTTCTTAGTAGCCTTCCTAGAAGACATGTCATGCTCGGATATTTGTTTCTAGTTGTCTAAGTCCAGCTGAAAGTCCTATATAATTTTAGACAACTTCCGGGCGAGCTTGTAAGTTTCTTGTACTGCCGAACCACAAAGACTATATGAGCCTTGACACTATCAGACTAGTCGGCAGGGACCAATTCACGATTGCGCATGAAATGCATATTCCTCAAGTGATATTAAGGGAATTGCTCCTTTAAGGCTTTAACTCTTTCAGCAGCAGAGGGATCAAGCACTACAAGTTTCGAAGTAGATATTTCCAATGATTTGCGTTTGGTCGGGATGATAGTTGCATTACCCTTGTCCTTATCCTTGTCTTTGGACTCCTACTTAGAGTTGGATTGCTCTTGGAGTGCTTCTTCTGGGGCTACGGGTCTTTTGGAGGAATTGGAGCCCTAGGAATTTGCTTATCCCTTTCAAGGTAGCCTTGGTAAGTCTTGTGATTGTCAAAGTCTCAGCAAACAAAAGAGCGAGAGCGTGAGGAGTGGTAATACTTTGATTGATAACGCTTTCTATCATCTCTTCCGCAGTCGTATCTATAATAAAGTTCAGAAAAATAATAAGACATGACGAGACTGCGGTGGAGCTTTTAAAGGTCATAACTTTGCTGAGACATCGTCCCTACAAGTTAATACAAACCCGTATTAAAATTAGGAAGTAATATAACACACAGGCGCTGTGATGTGCATTGTCTATGTTTTGTGTGTCCTAAGTGATCAACCAATGGATTGGAGCCTAAAGTTTGGCTAGTATGCGCCGCCTTCCCCGTCTTAGTAGGTGTCATTTCTTCCTTAGAAGTAGGATAGAAAGAACTAGAGCCATTGTATTGGGAAGAATATATAGTATATGGAAAAGGGAGATCACCCAAACCTTTAAATATAGACATTGAGTCATCTTGGCGGGGGTCGGGGACCGGTGACTTAGCAAAAGGTGGGGTCTTGGGAGAAGGATGTTGTGACGGCCCGCCCCGCACCAGCCGGCATTTCCTCCGAAAGTGCGCAGTACACATGCCCAACTAGCACGGAACGGTCGCCAAAGAAAGGAAAGAAGAGAATGAACTAATCAAAAACTTGTAGAATATCTCACAGCGCATGGAACAAAAATAATAATAATGTACTTGACATAAAAAAGGCGAGATAGTGCATAAGCTGATAACCAAAACCATAATCAACATCAGAGTAGCAGAAGTCTAAATATAACTTTAAACTGTCTCCAAAGCAAAAGAAAGCTAAAGTAGAAGATGCACTACTAATGCCCAAGCAGTGATCTTCAACAACATAGGGAGAATATCTATATGCATCATACGTGGAAGCCTCCTGCTCGTCTCCGGATCAGCTACTCGTGCATACCCAGCTAACCTGTCTCTAGTCTACTCGTGAGAGCACCAAGAGTAATAAGAAGAGACATAAAACTCTGGGTCAAACAAAAAGTCTGGTATGAGCGATAAGCAGCTAAACAGAACAATAACAGGTATACTAAACCATACCTGAACCTGGACCTACAACCAAAGAGTTAGCACTACATACCGTACAATACTCTAAGGTGCCACTGAACAGATGGTGTGAAGACAACGGGGGTGGGGGAGGGGGTGTGCATGTCATAGTGATGGCAAACAAATCAAACATAACAACCATCCTCACATCTCTCACTCGGTGCGTAAAGCATACGATGTCCACCACTATCAATCACTAGACCCATCGAAGTAGTGACGGAGTTCGACTTGTACAACTACTGCTACTACCAAGCTTACCACATGGAGTCATGACCAATCCTTTACAAATGACCGCCCTTTATTGGTCTATAGCTCTTTAGTCATACCTAGGCCACTGTGGCCCTGAATCCGTTCACGTACCCCCTACACATAGTGATCCAAAGTTATTGACATCGACAACCCCTTAGCACACGTCCCGCAGCAAAGTCCAATCATGAAGCTCACTCATTGGTTCTCATCTGGATCCTGAGTCAAAGCTCCTCATTTGGACCTCCTTTGCATCTCGGGTTTTGGTCGAATTGGAGTTGATCTTCAAAAGAGTCGTCACGATGAGGTAAAAGTACACATTTGGTTCGGTTCGGTAGCCCCGACCCGGTTCGGTTCGGTGGTCCTGGCTCATGCCTTGATCAGTGCTCCATTCCTCCTCAGTTCATTTCTCCAGCTATGGTTTGGTTCAGATGCCCTATACCTAGTTCAGTGGTTGCTCCCTCCCAGATGTCCCGATCCGATCCGGTGCTTTGCTCCAACTCCAGCTCCAAGCTTGGTCCTCCGATCTGATCCCGCTCCCTGGCTCTAGTCCGATCCGATCCCCTTTTTGTCCCTCCGATCCGATCCTCTGCCCAACTCCAACTCTAAGAAAATGGCCTTCCTTCTCGCTGAGTCTCCTTTAGTGCGAAGTTCCGATCCGGTTTGGTTTCTCTGCCCAGTCCACCATCCGATCCAAGCCTCCTATCCGATCCGATCCGAAACCCTGCACATTTTGCTGCAACTTTTCCAACGGCTGTTTTATGCCATTCGACGGCATTTTCGACCAATATAACACTTCTAGGCAATCACAAAGCATACCATACAGCCATATCAATATGTATAATCATCCACAAACAACAAAACAACAATCATAGCCTGTAAAATGGATCAAACAAACCCAAAATCCCATATTTTCCCTTAAGCATGTTCTAGCATAGTTAATGATAGGGTTATCAAAACTTAACCAAATTAACCCAAGTTTCTAACAGAGGTCTAAAACATCATTTAAGAATTTATAAATATTTTTCCAGAATTTATTAGTGTATAAATTCGCTAATCAACACTAATTACCCTTAATTCACCATAATTAGTGAGGAACTATGCAATTCACTCACCTTGGCCACAAATGAACTTTAGATCTAAAATAATCTACTGTTATGGCATTGTTCCCAATGCAACACAGCAAGTCTAACCTTGTTTTGGCGCTATTTCTCCTTAATTTGATGTGGTTTAAGCCAAAACTTGATTAAGAAGTGATTACAGGTGTTTTTAGATGTTGGAGGCCATTGTTAGGTTGAAGAGAGGGTTTGTGGCAGCTGGAAAATGAGTGAAAAACTGTAATACTAACCCTAGCAGCCTTAAATACCTCAAATCCCGAAATTCCCCATTGGGCCTAGCTGTTAATCACCCGGTTAAGCCCAATGAAGCTGTTTTTCACCATCTGAAAATTGTTTCAGCCATATCTCCCAAATGATGAGTCCGTTTGGCTAGTGTGACCACTTTACAGAATTGTAAACCATCATCTGAAGCCAATGGAAGTGGTTTCAAGTCAAAACTCCTTCCCAATCAAAAGTTATGGCCAAAACAAGATCAGCCAGGGGCAAAACGGTCATTTAAAAATCGGCAAAAATCATGAACATGGGAAATGACCCCAATAGTCGTCTTCCAAAGTTACATGACCATACAACTCCGTATGCGAAAGAAAGAAATATTCTACGATCCTGCGATGCGTAGAATGCGGGTCGTTACACTCTCCCCCCTTAAGAAATTTCGTCCCCGAAATTCCTTAACCCAAAACATACCAAGGGTCCCACATGCCTACCAACCATATACAATAGTCAATCATGCAAAACAAACAAAACAAGCCTATCCTAGCATGCGGAAAAACTAAATCGAAGTTAAAATCTTACCAGGCGAAGAGTTCTGGATACGTCTTCCTAATGCTCTCCACTTCACCCAAGTACAGTAATTCTCATTCTCGCCCCTCTGAACTTTGACTAACTTCACCGCTTTCCTTCGAAGTTGCTTCATATCGTTCCCAACAATACGCATAGGCCTGTGGTTCCTAACCGCCTCGGGTTCAACTTCGATATCATCCAACTGATCAGGTAAAATAGTCACATTTGGGTCATGTACGAACTTTCTTAACTAGGAAACATGAAATACGTTGTGAACTCCTGCCATCTTCTCTGGTAATTCAACTTTGTATATAAAATTCCCAATTTGCTCAAGAACTGGGAATGGACCAACAAACCTTGGTGCTAACTTGCCTCTCCTGCCAAATCGTACCACGCTCTTCAACGGAGATGTCTTGACAAACACCAAGTCGCCAATGGAGAACTTTGATTATCTTCTTCTCTTATCGGCATTACTCTTCTGCCTATCTTGGGCAGCCTTCATTCGCTATTGGATAACCTTAATCTTAGCTGAAGTTTCTCTTATCACATCTGGTCCAGATACAAATTTCTCACCAGTTTCTACCCAACACGACGGCGAGTTGCACAGTCTTCCGTACAAAGCTTCAAACGGAGCCATACCAATAGGATTGATAACTATTATATATGCAAACTCTACTAGATGCAAATGGTCATTCCATGATCCACCGAAATCCAATACACAAGCTCTTAAGAGATCTTCTAAGACTCGATTCACCCTCTCTGTCTGTCCGTCGGTTTGAGGATGATACGCGGTACTGAGATGTAGTTCTGATCCTAACGCCTCTTGTAAGCTCTTCCAAAATCCACTAGTGAACAACGGATCTCGGTCACTCACAATGCCTTTGGGTATTCCATGAAATCTCACTACCCACTTTATATACAATTCCGCTAACTTAGCTGCCGTCCTATTCGACTTGACGGGTATAAAGCTTGCACTTTTGGTCAATCGGTCCACAATCACCCTAATGCTATCATGGCCCGATCTAGTACTTGGTAACCGATCAATGAAATCCATTGACACTGGTTCCCATTTCCATTCTGGAATTTCTAATGGTTGCAACAAACCACTAGGCTTCTTTTGCTCAGCTTTAACTAGCTGGCAATTCATGCATTTGGATATAAATTTCCCAACATCTCTTTTCATCCCTTCCCAGTTGTAGGTCTGCTTCATGTCTCGGTACATCTTGTTACCACCGGGGTGTATAGTCAGTTTTGAGTGATGACATTCTCTAAGCACTTCATCTCTCAATCCATTGACATTGGGTACAACTAATCTTCCATTCTTTCTAAGCCATCCATCTCGATCAAGCCCATACTTGTTCATCTCTCCGTCGATTCCCATCTTAAACTTTGAGATGATTTCCAATATGTTAGGATCGTTCCTCTGACTGGAACCAATCCACTCAATCAAAGTGGGTCTGATCGTCAAACATGCTAACATTTCTGGATCTAATTCACACTTTGGTCTGAAATCATACCCAGCGATGTACTCCAGTTGCTTCCATTCAAGAAACATAGCCCCTAAACTGGCATGTCTCCTACTCAATGCATCAGCTACCGCATTGCCCTTTCCTGGTGTGTATGCGATATCGAAGTCATAGGAAGTTAAGAATTCTAACCACCTTAGTTGTCGGCGATTTAGATCCTTTTGAGAGAAAAGATACTTTAACGATTAATGATCGGTAAACAACTCGAATCTTTCTCCTAAAAGATAATGTCTCCACATCTTCAATGCGAATACGATCGCAGCCAATTCCAAGTCATGGATAGGGTATCTTTTCTCATGCGGTTTCAGTTGTCGAATTGCTTAAGCTACACCCCTACCTCCTTGCATCAATATAGCACCTAGTCCGGTACCACATGCATCCGTGTATACCGTCATCACCTCATTCCCCTTAGGAATGACTAACACTGTGCACGCGTCAGCTTTTCATTTAGACTCTTGTATACATTCTCGCACTTTTTGTCCCAGACGAAAGCTTGATTCTTCTTGGTCAACTGAGTCAACGGTGCTGCTATCTTGGAGAAGTCTTGGATAAACTTACGATAATATCCAGCTAATCCCAAGAAACTTCTTATGTCCATTGCATTCTTGGGCGTAGACCAATCTTGTACCGTAGCCACCTTCGCAGGATCCACGACAATACCATTCTCTGAAACAACATGGCCCAAGAATCTCACTTCTCTCCTCCAGAAGTGACACTTAGAAAACTTTGCTTTCAATTGGTGTTTTCTTAACACCTCCATTACTATTCTTAAATGTTCCTTGTGTTCTTCCTCTGTCCTCGAATAGACCAAAATATCATCTACGAACATGAGGACAAACTTATTCAACTGATCTCTGAATACCCTATTCATAAGATCCACAAAATATGCTGGGGCATTAGTCAACCCAAATGGCATGACCAACCATTCATAAAATCCAGACGGCGTCCGAAATGCCATTTTAGCTATACTCTTAGCTTCCACTCTAAGCTGATGAAAACCTGTCACGAGATCCAACTGAGAGAATACTCTCGCGCCACTCAACTGATCAAACAAATCATCTATCCGCGGTAGAGGATACTTATTCTTCCTCGTCACTTTATTCAACTCGCAGTAGCCTACACACAAACGAAGGGAACCATCCGCCTTGGTAGCAAACACAACTGGCGCTCCCCATTCAAAAACACTCCTTCTGATAAATCCCTTCTTCAAAAGATCGCTGACTTGCACCCCGAGCTCTCGCTGCTCCCTTGGTGCCATACGACGAAGTGGCATCACTATAGGTCTGGCATCTTTCACTAAATCAATACGGAACTCAATCTCTCGGTGTGGTGGAAGCTCGGTCACTTCCTAGAAAACGTCCAGATACTGGCCAACCACGGGAAAACCTGACAACTCACTATGCGGGATGTCGAGGGAATTTAGAAAACTAGCCATTACCCCATCACTAGGTAGACCACCAAACACTGCCCTCCGCCCATCATCTGCTCTAGCTTCACCAAAAAGCCCTCACAGTCTACCACCACCCTGTATCTTTGGAGCCAATCGACTCCCAAAATAATGCCAAACCCAGTAAAGCCCAAAACAAAGCAATCACAAACAAACATACATCCATGACTCGATAAAAGCACATTACGAAAAATCATGTTGAGGTTAGTCGAACCACCAATCGGGTTCGTCACTACTAAAGGTCTATCGACAATCTCGGGATCCAATCCCAACCTATCTACCAGGTCACTAGATATGAAAGAACTGGAAGCCCCGGTATTAAACAAAACTCTAACAGGAACATCATAAACAAAAAGCAT
This sequence comes from Allium sativum, assembly GCA_030737875.1. Taxonomy (NCBI): domain Eukaryota; kingdom Viridiplantae; phylum Streptophyta; class Magnoliopsida; order Asparagales; family Amaryllidaceae; genus Allium; species Allium sativum. The sequence goes on along the minus strand of CM060910.1, from coordinate 191,328,096 downwards.
ACCTTGAATAACGACATTCTTTCCCTTCTCCACCGCAGTTGGGAAATTCGACGAAAAAGGAATAGCATTAAGGGCATATGCTTTCACCATCTACTTTTCTTTAGCGGGTTGCGGGCACTTGTCCTTGTGATGTCCCACCTGGCCACAGTTGAAGTACTTCCTATCCGCTGGCTTAGCACGACAATTACTAGCATAATGGCCCTTCTTACAATAGCTGAAGCACTCAACATCTTTCTTATTCTTTTTCTAGCCATCCTTATTCTGGTTCTGCTTCCTCTTATTCTGAGGACCACTCTTGCCTCCACTACTTACCTGCGGCTTCGGCTCCTCTGCAGATGCAACCTCAGTCTTCGACTTAGGGTAAAGACTCCCTGACCTCAATGCTTTCCCCACAGTCGATTCAAAAGTCTCATCGATGTGGTTAATAAGCCTTTCTCCCAAGTACTGATCCAAGCCAGTTATGAACTTCTCGTTCTTCTTCTCGGCAGTATCAATAAGAGATAACCCATACTTCGACAAAGTATCGAATTCGGCAACATAGTCCGAGACAACTCTGCCATTCTGCTTGAGCTCCAAGAATTTTTTAAACAACATTGACTTCTGAGCAGCTGGAATGAACTTATCGCTAAAGAGAACCTTAAACTGCTCCCAAGTAAACTGATCCTCGGGAGTAGCTGCCTTTATAGCATTCCACCAATTCATTGCCCATCCTTGCAGCTGACGGGATGCTAACCTTCTTTTCATCGCATCCTCGATACCCAAATCTTCGAAGATACGTTTGCAGCTATCCAGCCAATCCTAAACATATATAGCCGACTCCTTTCCGTGGAACGGCTTTCCACCCGGACTCGTATAATCCTTATTCAGCTTGGCGAAATCGGCCTTAGGCGCCTGCACTATTGGACCACCACCATTACCACCATTGGGAGCTGCCCTCTGCACATCCCTAAGCATCTACCTCATGAGGTCAGTAAACATCGTCCTCATGTCAGTAGCGTTCCCAATATTGGCTCCTCTACCGGCACCTCTTGCGTATCAGCTCATCGTTCAATCTGTAAAGAGAAAACGATTAACCATCTCCATAGTGGTGCCAGTGCAGTGCGACTTCATCCTTAGCTATACTAATAGTGTATATATATATAGCTTTTGAAAACCAAAATAATCACAAATACGCGCTCTCATATATGTATACTATCTCTCCCTGATGTCTTTCCGTATGTTAAATATGCAACCTAGAGCTCTAATACCAAGTGTGATGGCCCGCCCCGCACCAGCCGGCATTTCCTCCGAAAGTGCGCTGTACACATGCCCAACTAGCACAGAACGGTCGCCAAAGAAAGGAAAGAAGAGAATGAACTAGTCAAAAACCTGTAGAATGTCTCACAGCGCATGAAACAAAATATAATAATAATGTACTTGACATAAAACAGGCGAGACAGTGCATAAGTTGATAACCAAAACCAACATCAACATCAGAGTAGCAGAAGTCTAAATATAGCTTTAAACTGTCTTTAAAGCAAAAGAAAGCTAAAGTAGAAGATGCACTACTAATGCCCAAGCAGTGATCTTCAATAACACAGGGAGAATATCTATATGCATCATACGTGGAAGCCTCCTGCTCGTCTCCGGATCAGCTACACGTGCATACCCAGCTAACCTGTCTCTAATCTGCTCATGAGAGCACCCAGAGTAATAAGAAGAGACATAAAACTATGGGTCAGACAAAAAGTCTGGTATGAGCGATAAGCAGCTGAACAGAACAATAACATGTATATTAAACCATACCTGAACCTGGACCTGCAACCAAAGAGTTAGCACTACATACCATACAATACTCTAAGGTGCCACTGAACAGATGGTGTAAAGACAACGGGGGTGGGGGAGGGGTGTGCATGTCATAGTGATGGCAAACAAATCAAACATAACAACGATCCTCACATCTCTCACTCAGTGCGAAAAGCATACGATGTCCACCACTGTCAATCACTAGACCCATAGAAGTAGTGACAGAGTTCGACTTGTACAACTACTGCTACTACCAAGCTTACCACATGGAGTCATGACCAATCCTTTACAAATGACCCCACTTCATTGGTCTATAGCTCTTTAGTCATACCTAGGCTACTGTGGCCCTGAATCCATTCACGTACCCCCTACACATAGTGATCCAAAGTTATAGACATCGATAACCCCTTAGCACACGTCCCGCAGCAAAGTCCAATCATGAAGCTCACTCATTGGTTCCCATCTGGATCCTAAGTCAAAGCTCCTCATTTGGACCTCCTTTGCATCTCGGGTTTTGGTCGAATTGGAGTTGATCTTCAAACAAGTCGTCATGATGAGGTAAAAGTACACATTTGGTTTGGTTTGTAGCCCCGACCCGGTTCGGTTCAGTGGTCTTGGCTCATGCCTTGTTCAGTGCTCCATTCCTCCTCGGTTCGGTCCTCCAGCTCTGGCTCGGTTTGAATGCCCTGTACCTGGTTTGGTGGTCGCTCCCTCCTAGATGTCCCTATCCGATCCGGTGCTTTGCTCCTACTCCATCTCCAAGCTTGGTCCTCCGATCTGATCCCGCTCCCTGGCTCTAGTCCGATCCGATCCCCTTTTTGTCCCTCCGATCCGATCCTCTGCCCAACTCTAACCTAATAGCCTTCCTTCTTGCCAAGTCTCCTTTAGTGCGAAGTTCCGATCCGGTTCGATTTCTCGGCCCAGTCCACCATTCGATCCGAGCCTCCTATCCCGATCCGATTTGAACCCTACACATTTTCCTGCTACTTTTCCAGTGGCTGTTTTACACCATTCGACAGCGTTTTCGACCAATCTAACACTTCTAGGCAATCACAAAGCATACCATACAGCCATAGCAACATGTATAATCATCCACAAACAACAAAACAACAATCATAGCATGTAAAATGGATCAAACAAACCCAAAATCCCATATTTTCCCTTAAGCATGTTCTAGCATAGTTAATGATAGGGTTATCAAAACTTAACCAAATTAACCCAAGTTTCTAACAGAGGTCTAAAACATCATTTAAGAATTTATAAATATTTTTCCAGAATTTATTAGTGTATAAATTTGCTAATCAACACTAATTACCCTTAATTAACCATAATTAGTGAGGAACTATGCAAATCACTCACCTTGGCCACAAACGAACTTTAGATCTGAAATAATCTACTGTTATGGCGCTGTTCCCAATGCAACACAGCAGCGTTAACCTTGTTTTGGCGCTAATCCTCCTTAATTTGATGTGGTTTAGGCAAAAACTTGATTAAGAAGTGATTAGAGGTGTTTTTAGATATCGGAGGCCATTGTTAGGTTGAAGAGAGGGTTTGTGGCGACTGGAAAATGAGTGAAAAATCGAAATCCTAACCCTAGCAGCCCTTAAATACCTCAAATACCGAAATTCCCCATTGGGCCTAGATGTTAATTGTAACACCCCGTATTTCTGTTAAAACTAATGTTTACAAATTAAAGAATAGCTAATCTCAGACATGAGAATTAAGGGAAACGGGTTGCGCCATTGTGTTCGTCTCGGAATTTTGGTTGAGATAAAGTCTGATTTTGCATGAATTGGACTTCGTATGAAGAAGTTATGGCCATCGGAATTTTCAGAAAATTCAAAACAGATTTCAGAAAATTCAAATTTCGGAGTTAGACAGACTAGGCGGGAAAATTCCCGCCAGGGCCAGGTCGACCATAGGGTCGACCTAGGGGTCAACCTGCCCTGACCAGGTCGACCATAGGGTGGGCCTAGGGGTCGAACTCCCCCCCCCCCCCGGATAGATTTGAATTATGACCTATTAATGACTAGACGCTGACTCATTAGGTTTTCTAATATGCTCAGGTTAGCTAGGATTAATTCTGGGTTGATCAGACGGCTTAAACTAATCCTAAACTCTATAAAAAGACATGTAGACTCAAACCATAAAATCAAAACAAAATTAGATTCGTGTCCTCCATGTCGTCACCTAGCAACTCAGCATAGCCGCCACCAATTAGAGAGGAAGAAAGCTAATCTAATTCTGTTCTTTTCAACTTTAACAACGAATCTTCTTCAAGGGAAAGCTATTACAACTTCAGAACTCAGAATTCAGAATTCAAGACCTTCTCTGAATTGTGAGTTCGATAATTTTAATAAAATAATTAGCAAATTAATTGGACTGAGTTATGATGTGGACTATTTAGATATGATGTGAATTATTGACCGCATGTTATTATTCATGTAGTAAATTGTGATGTTTATGTTGTAAATTCTATGATGCTATCTTGTAAAGTTGTGATCATCTATGTTGTAAATTTATGATTGGCTTATGTATAATCGAATCACCATATTGTTTATATGTTAGTTTGGGTATGTTGATTAATATGATAAATCATAAGTATGTATGCAAGTTTAGATTTTTATTAAGACATGAATCATATGCAAGTTGGGGAAAATTATATATAACCTTATATGCTTCATGACATCTATTTTAGATCTAAAGTTAGGCTATGACATGTGTGAGTTATATGCCAAATTCTACATGCTAGTTTACATGTTTAGATGGAAGTTTATACCATTTTTATGTTGCATAAATCACATACGCAAGTTTATATGAATACATGTTTTTGAAAATGAATCATGTTATGCAAGTTTGTGATTACTGCCTATGCAAGTTTACACCTTTAGATGTAGATCTATGAATTACATGATTTATGCAAGTTTGTGACCATTATCTAAACAAGTTCACACATTTAGATTTGGATTTATGACATATGTAATTTTATGCAAGTTGTAACTTTGGCCTATGCAAGTTTTAGATGTAGAACATCATTCACACATGCAAGTTCACCCCTTATGTTTAGATCTAGTTTTAGCTATATGTATGTTGTGTTGTTTTCTCTTTATTCCATGAGTTAGACTATTCGAGTCTAACGTATATTTTACGTTAAACGAACGAACATACAACATGGGGTAAAAGCGGATAACATTAAGACTTAATTGGCATAAATGCCTTAAAAGGCATAAAATAAATTTGTGATGAAATTGGTATGATCTTACATACCATAAATAGATGGACATAATTGAGTCAATTATGGCCATAGTTAAATTTGGAATTAATTGATAATTTGAATAGGGAAAGTAATTCAAATTGGGGGGATGATTAATTAGGAGTAATTAATCGTCTAAGACACGAGGTTAGGCTCTTTTGTGGTGTAAGACTGCCCGGACCCGCCCGGCAAATCCAGCTACCACAAATGCCAGTCTAATGTGGGAGGTCTTAGGCATAAACTAAATACGTAACAATTGTAAAGACACGAGGTTAGGCTCTTTTATGGTGTAAGACTGCCCGGACCCGCCCGGTAAATCCAGCTGCCACAAATGCCAGTCTAATGGAGAGGTCTTTATAAGATTATGGTCTTAATGAATTAAGAAACACTTAACCAGATAAACATGTAGTGGGACATGAGGGGTTAAGTGGGTGCCTTGGGTGGCATGTGGAATCTAGTGAGTGCCTTGGGTGGTATTTGAAATACGATAATAAATACTTAACCAAAAATTGAAACATGTAAGTAAACATGAATAAGAAGTGGGTTAAGTGGGATGTACTAGAGGGGACCAAGCTTAGGTGGATAGCTTGTGTCAAGTAATGGGGGCCCATTTCAACCAGTAACCCATACGTATCTTTGTGGGCTCGACCCAAGTCGAGGACGAGACACACATACTAGGCTTGACTGTAAGAGGCTAAAACGGGTTAGCGGTGGCAACGCAAGTCCAACGGGTTCATGTGCGTGTGTGGACCCGGGCTGGTTGGTAAGACGTTGTTGCATCGTGTAGGTATAAGTCGTGCTCATTGGTGATATCGGGTAGCCACTTTGGGGAGTGATACACGCCACTGTGGGGCCAGCACGGGTATCTACGAGTTAGGGAGCCAATCGCTTGGGGGTAGTGGGTACACCTAGTGGAGGTAGGGGCAGGCAACACCTATGAAGGCAGCTAGGGGTGCACGAAACTACCAATATCATTATTAAGTCTGTAGGTGGGATCAACCTTAGGGTGACTAGTGGTGGTGCAGTATAGCAACTATCTTATAGTGTTAGTGCAGTTTAGTAATTATCTTATAGTGGTTTAGGTGCGCTTTAACGATATCGTTGTTCATCTTGTTTCCTTGTTTACTCTGCCATACTCAATGGTTCATGGTCATTTCTTGATTTCCAACTTATGCCTTAGCCTAGTTACTTTGGTAATTATATTGTTAAAGTTATCACACTCACCAGACTTTATGTCTGACCCCCTTTGTTTCCTCCTCTTTTCTTCCTCCCCCCCCCCCCAGGTGCTCAGGTTGGAACTAGCACCGGTGGAGCTTGATTTTGGACAGCTGTATCACTTGCTTTTAGAAGATTTCTTAGCTCGCTGAAGTAAAGTTCAGCCTCTCTTTTATTTATGGCTATTTTGTATTGGGGATTATGTCTTTCAATTTATGTACTTTGAGTTGGTCAACATGGATATTATGTACTTTGACTCTGGTTTTGATGATGTAGTCAAACTTATGTATTTTCCGTTGCATTGAAATTAAGTTTTAATTTTCCAAGTACTGTTTATATCTGTCTTGTTGTTAAGTTTCTGTTCTATACTCACTTAAAACGCTCCATAGAAGTTAATGCATTCCCTTTGTGAGTGACATTAATGGACGTGGGGTGTTACACGTGGTGTCAGAGCTGAAGGTCACCAGAACATATATGAATTTTGAAAAGTTGTTTTTCAAAACAATTTTTATAAAGAAGTACCTTCAAAAGTATGTTTTAAGGGAAGTATTTTCAGGAGAAAAGCTTATTTTAGAAATCATAACCCCAATGGCCATATATCTTTCCTCCGGTTCTTTTGTATAGAATCTTTCCTTTTTCGTTTCAGCATGTCTGAAGCATCTGAGATACCAGAGGGTGTTCATGTACCCGGTTGGTTTCGTCAATATCTCGAGGCTAGGGCCGCCACCGCAGTTCTAGCAAATGCTCCTCCTCCTCCTCCTCGCGTCGATACTTTTGCTAAGATATGTAAGGACTTTCAGGCAATGGGTGGAAAACCTTTTCACGGGACGGAGACATTTGTTGAAGCTCGAAACTGGCTAAAGGAGGTGGAAGAATTGTTTGGAATCTTTGAAGTGGATGATGAAAGAAAAGGTGCTTTAACTGAGGGACACCCGGCCATCTAAGCAAAGATTGTAGGAAGAAAAAGAAGACTGGCTGTTTCCACTGTGGAGAAGCAGGATATCTGATTAAGGACTGCCCAAGGAAAGGGAAAGGGGCAGGGTCTACCTCGGGAGGACAGGTGCAGGCTCATATGCACCAGGGTAGGCAAGGGGACAAGTTCAGGCTCTCGTGGTCCCACCGCTGCAAGAACGAGGTAGAGCAATTTCTGTTGAAAGTTTAGTTTTTCTGTTTGATCATCCTGTCCATACTTTATTCGATTCTGGCGCATCACATTCGTTTATCTCTACATCATTAGTTGAAATACTGCACCTAGATACTAGTCTAGATACAGATCCCTTAGTAGTCTCAAATCCTATTGGTGGTTCGGCTCATCTTTCTATGATTTGTCGGGATTTGAGAGTGTTTATCTTGGGCATTGAGTTTGAATGCAACGCCTTTGTTCTTGGCTTCATGGGCTACGGTTTAATTCTAGGTATGGATTGGCTAACTAGATACGGGGCCATCCTAGATTGTGAAAGAAGGGTAGTTAGATTGTTGACTAGTTTTGGAAAGACCCTTGATATTTCTTGTGACCCTAGAGGTCCAGTAATGCTTAGCTACCTAGAATCCCTTGACGCATCCGATGATGATTTACATTCTGTTCCCATAGTCCGTGAATATGTTGATGTCTTCAATGAGGTGAGGGGTTTACCCCCAAAACGTGAGATAGACTTTCGAATATATCTAGTAGATAATGCAAAGCCAGTTGCATTGCCAGTGCGCCACATGGCTCTAAGAGAGAGAAGAGAACTCAGTAAGCAAGTGAAGGAATTGCTTGAGAAGGGATTCATCAGACGTAGTATATTGGAGTGAGGTGCTCCAGTAGTATTTGCCACGAAGGCAGATGGGTCCCTTAGACTTTGTGTGGACTACAGAGAACTTAATAAGCTTACTAAGAAGAATAGACACCCACTGCCGAGGATTGACAATCTCTTCGATCAATTAGTTAGCCCCACAGTGTTTTCGCGGTTGGACTTAGCCACGGGTTTCCATCAGTTGAGAGTGGCTGGGGATAGCATAGATAAGACTGCTTTTAGGACTCCAGACGGTTTCTTCGAGTGGCTTGTGATGCCCTTTAGTTTGACAAACACCCCCGCACACTTTGTTGACTTGATGAGTAGGGTGTTTAGGGAGTACCTTAATAAATGCGTGGTTGTCTTTGTGGATGACATCTTAATCTTTTCTACGAACAAGGAAGAGCATGCCCTACATCTAAGGGAAGTGTTGGAGACTCTTCGAGTGCATAGCGTTAAAGCTAAATTTTCTAAATGTCACTTTTGGAGGAAGGAAGTGCGATTCTTAGGGCACGTGGTTTCCAAAGAAGGGATAGCTGTGGATCCCGCAAAGGTAGTGGTCATCCAAGATTGGAAGGTCCCTAAAAATGCTACCGAGGTGAGGAGTTTCTTAGGGTTGGTTGGCTACTATAGGAAGTTTATCAAAGACGTCGCAAAAATATCAGCTCCATTAACACGCTTGACGAAGAAGAACTTAGTTTTCACATGGGACGTAGATTGTGATGTTGCGTTCCAACGTCTAAAAAGAGCTTTGAACACAGCCCCAGTCTTAGTGTTGCCAGATGGGAGTAAGCCATTTATCGTTTATACCGATGCTTGTGGGACAGGACTAGGCGCTGTCTTAATGCAAGAAGGAAGGGTAATAGCCTATGTTGGAAGGCAGTTGAGAGTGCATGAGAGAAATCACCCTACACATGACCTAGAGTTGGCCACTATTGTCTTTGCGTTTATGTCTTGGCGTTATTATCTTCTTGGCGAAAAATTCGAATTGTTCACTGACCACAAGTCGCTAAAATACTTATTCTCTTAGAAGGACTTTAACTTGAGGCAGCAAAGATGGATGGAATTCTTAGCGTCCCATGACTTCGAGATAGCATATACCCCTGGCAAGGGTAACGTGGTGGCAGACGCCTTAAGTAGGAAAAGAATGTCCTTGAGTCCATTATTTGTTGAGCGGCGAAGCTTAGAGTTCATCTCTACGTTTGACTTTAAACCTTCTGTTGACTTTGTACCAGGTTTGCTAGCATCCTTAGAGGTCAGACCTACGCTTTTGGGACAGATTGGTGAGGCACAGCGAGATGACCCACAGTTGGTTGAGTTAGTAGAAAAGCTCAAAGGAGGGGAGTCATCGAGCCATCTCAGTAGGTATATTCTAGATGATAAGGGTTGGTTATGTAAGGATGGTAAACTTTATGTACCACGAGACGAGGATTTGAGGAAGACCATTCTTGATGATGCACATCGTTCGAAGATGACCATCCATCCCAGCGGGGACAAGATGTACATGGACATGAGATGAGTTTACTTTTGGGCCGGCGTGAAGAAGGATGTGGCCGAGTTTGTCGCCAGATCCTTGGTGTGCCAACAAGTAAAAGCAGAGCAAAAGAAGCCCAGAGGATTACTACATCCATTGGAGGTCCAACAATGGAAATGGGAAAGTGTCTCGATGGAATTTGTTGATGGGTTACCGGGAACGAGGAAGGGTAATACGGGGATTTGGGTCGTGGTAGACAGACTTACCAAGAGTGCCCATTTCATTCCCGTGAAAAGTAAGAGGACTGCTCCATGGTTAGCCTCCGTATACATTCGAGAAATAGTTCATTTGCACGGTGTTCCTTCTAGCATAGTGAGCGACCGCGATCCTATCTTTACTTGCAAGAGGCGGTAGGGACTCATTTATGTTTGAGCACCGCATATCATCCTCAGATGGATGGCCAGACCGAGAGGGTGAATCGTATTCTAGAGGACCTATTGAGGTTGTGTGTCTTAGATTTTGGAGGTACATGGGAGGAACATCTTCCGTTGGTGGAGTTTGCATATAATAACAGCTTTCAGTCTAGCATTGGCATGGCACCGTTCGAGGCTCTTTATGGACGGCCGTGTCGTTCGCCTATATGTTAGTGGGAGTCTACAAATAAAATTTTACTTGGGCCCGATATGATTAGAGAGACTTCGGAGAAGATCGATTTGATTCGAAGGAGGATGAAGACGGCGCAAGATAGGCATAAATCTTATGCGGAGAAGAGAAGGTCAGATCTTAAGTTTGATATTAGGGACATGGTCTTTGTCAAGGTGTCTCCATTACGGAACGTCGTTCTCTTAGGGTCCGTTGGGAAGTTAGCACTAAGGTTCGTAGGGTCGTTTCCTATTAAGGAGAGGATTAGGAAGATGGCATATAGAGTGGAGTTTCCCGAGAGACTTAGTGGTGTACACGACGTATTCCATGTATCACATTTGAGGAAATGCTTGCACGAGACCACGGAAGTGGTTGTGCTGAGCTTGCTTAGAGAGGTGGAGATAGAGCGTGATGCGACGATTCGACGAGCTCCTACGTGCATTCTTGGGTCAGAGATTAAGAAGTTGCGGAATCAAGAGGTCAAGCTAGTCAAAGTGCAATGGGGAGATGATGAGAGCAACACTACTTGAGAGACGGAAGAGAAGATGCGTTCATTATACCCTTTTCTTTTCGAGGGTAGGTCTTTTAATTTCTCCATTATCGCTTACCTTGTACTTATCTTTAGTATGTCCTCTCGCTAGTACCTTTGACCTTTAGATTGGGTAGTCCTATGGTTGAAACATGTGTTTGAGACATGTTATGTATGATGGATGCATGTGGATGCAAGTGTTTGCTAGTGGTTGCTCGTGGATGCATTTACACACAATTTAGGCACTATATCGGCTTAGTCACTTCATATTGCATATTGCATATAAATGTGTGTGCATATATAAGCTAATGGATGTATAATGGTTGTGCTATCATATGGATGCGGCATTTTGGTGAATGGTTGTGCACGCATTTAGAAGTAATATGTATCGACAGGGTTCTTCGCATACATAATGGATGCATAGCACTATCATGGTTTGCATTAAGGAGATCAATTGAATCAGTAGACCGCATGATTTCGCATTAGATAAGGAACATATACACACACTTCTTGCATATGTACATACAGCATTAGAAATTTTTAAGGACAATGTATGCCTGAGTTTGATGGTTGAGTAGATGGTTGTTTGGATGGTAGGATATACATTCTCCTTAACTTGGAGGTTTCGGGGGCGAAATCCTTTAAGGAGGGGAGAATGTAACACCCCCTATTTCTATTAACACTAATGTTCACAAATTAAAGAATAACTAATCTCAGACGTGAGAATTAAGGGAAATGGCGCCATTGTGTTCGTCTCAGAATTCTGGTTGAGATAGAGTCTGAGTTTGCGTGAATTGGACTTCGTATGAAGAAGTTATGGCCATCGGAAGTTTCAGAAAATTCAAAACAGATTTCAGAAAATTCAAATTTCGGAGTCAGACAGGCTTGGCGGGAAAATTCCCACCAGGGCCAGGTCGACCATAGGGTCAACCTGGGGGTCGACATGCCCTGACCAAGTCGACCGTAGGGTCGACCTGCCACCCCGGGCAGATTTGAATTATGACTCGTTAATGACTAGACGCTGACTCATTAGGGTTTCTGATATGCTCTGGTTGGCTGGGATTAATTCTGGGTTGATTAGACGGCTTAAACTAATCCTAAACTCTATAAAAAGACATGTAGACTCAAACCCTAAAATCAAAACAAAATTAGATTCATGGCCTCCATGCCGTCACCTAGCAACTCAGCATAGCCGCCACCAATTAGAGAGGAAGAAAGCTAATCTAATTCAATTCTTTTCAACTTTAACAACAAATCTTCTTCAAGGGAAAGCTATTACAACTTCAGAACTCAGAATTCAGAATTCAAGACCTTCTCTGAATTGTGAGTTCGATAATTTTAATAAAATAATTAGCAAATTAATTGGATTGAGTTATGATGTGGACTATTTGGATATGATGTGAATTATTGACCGCATGTTATTATTCATGTAGTAAATTGTGATGTTTATGTTGTAAATTCTATGATGCTATCTTGTAAAGTTGTGATCATCTATGTTGTAATTTTATGATTGGCTTATGTATAATCGAATCACCATGTTCTTCATATGTTAGTTTGGGTATGTTGATTCATATGATAAATCATAAGTATGTATGCAAGTTTAGATTTTTATGAAGACATGAATCATATGCAAGTTGGGGAAAATTATATATAACCTTATATGCTTCATGACATCTATTTTAGATCTAAAGTTAGGCTATGACATGTGTGAGTTATATGCCAAATTCTACATGCTAGTTTACATGTTTAGATGTAAGTTTATACCATTGTTATGTTGCATAAATCACATATGCAAGTTTATATGAATACATGTGTTTGAAAATGAATCATGTTATGCAAGTTTGTAGTTACTACCTATGCAAGTTTACACCTTTAGATGTAGATCTATGACTTACATGATTTATGCAAGTTTGTGACCATTATCTAAACAAGTTCACACCTTTAGATTTGGATTTATGATATATGTAATTTTATGCAAGTTGTAACTTTGGCCTATGCAAGTTTTTGATGTAGAACATCATTCACACATGCAAGTTCACCCCTTATGTTTAGATCTAGTTTTAAGTATATGTATGTTGTGATGTTTTCTCTCTATTCCATGAGTTAGACTATTCGAGTTTAACGTATATTTTACATTAAACGAACGAACGTACAATGTGGGGGTAAAATGGGATAATATTAAATGATTTAATTGGCATAAATGCCTTAAAAGGCATAAAATAAATTTGTGATGAAATTGGTATGATCTTACATACCATAGATAGATGGACATAATTGAGTCAATTATGGCCATAGTTAAATTTGGAATTAATTGATAATTTGAATAGGGAAAGTAATTCAAATTGGGGGGATGATTAATTAGGAGTAATTAATCGTCTAAGACACGAGGTTATGCTCTTTCGTGGTGTAAGACTGCCCGGACCCGCCCGGCAAATCCAGCTGCCACAAATACCAGTCTAATGTGCGAGGTCTTAGGCATAAACTAAATACGTAACAATTGTAAAGACACGAGTTTAGGCTCTTTTGTGGTGTAAGACTGCCCGAACCCGCCTGACAAATCCAGCTGCCACAAATGCCAGTCTAATGTGAGAGGTCTTTATGAGGTTACGGTCTTAATGAATTAAGAAACACTTAACCAGATAAACATGTAGTGGGACATGAGTGGGATAAGTGGGTGCCTTGGGTGGCATGTAGAATCTAGTGGGTGCCTTGGGTGGTATTTGAAATACGATTAGAAATAATTAACCAAAAATTGAAACATGTAAGTAAACATGAATAAGAAGTGGGTTAAGTGGGATGTACTAGAGGGGACCAAGCTTAGGTGGATAGCTTGTGTCAAGTAATGGGGGCCCATTTCATCCAGTAACCCATACGTATCTTTGTGGGCTCGACCCAAGTCGAGGACGGGACACGCATACTGGGCTTGACTGTAAGAGGCCGAAATGGGTTAGCGGTGGTAACGCAAGTCAACGGGTTCATGTGCGTGTGTGGACCCGGGCCGGTAGGTAAGACGTTGTTGCATCGTGTAGGTATAAGCCGTGCATCATCGATGGTATTGGGTTGCCACTTTGGGGAGTGATACACCCCACTGTGGGGCCAGCACGGGTATCTACAAGTTAGGGAGCCGATCACTTGGGGGTAATGGGTGCACTTAGTGGAGATAGGGGCAGGCGGCACTTATGAAGGCAGCTACGGGTGCACGAAACTACCAATATCATTATTAAGTCTGTAGGCGGGATCAACCTTAGGGTGACTAGTGGTGGTGCAGTATAGCAACTATCTTATGGTATTGGTGTTGTTTAGTAATTATCTTATAGTGGTTTAGGTGCGCTTTAACGATATCGTTGTTCATCTTGTTTCCTTGTTTACTCTGCCATACTCAATGGTTCATGATCATTTCCTGATTTTCCAACTTATGCCTTAGCCTAGTTACTTTGGTAATTTTATAGTTAAAGTTATCGCACTCGCCAGGATTATGTCTGACCCCCTTTGTTTCCTCCTCTTTTCTTCCTCTCCCTCCCCCCCCACCCCACCTAGGTGCTCAGGTAGGAACTAGCACCAGTGGAGCTTGATTTTGGACAGCTGTATCACTTGCTTTTAGAAGATTGCTTGGATCGCTGAAGTAAAGTTCAGTCTCTCTTTTATTTATGGCTATTTTGTATTGGGGATTATATCTTTCAATTTATGTACTTTGAGTTGGTCAAGATGGAAATTATGTACTTTGACTCTGGTTTTGATAATGTAATCAAACTTATGTATTTTCCGCTGCATTAAAATAAAGTTTTAATTTTTCAAATACTGTTTATATCTGTCTTGTTGTTAAATTTTTGTTCTATACTCACTTAAAACGCTCCATAGAAGTTAACGCATTCCATTTGTGAGTGACATTAATGGACGTGGGGTGTTACATTAATCACCCGGTTAAGCCCAATTCAGTTGTTTTTCACCATCTGAAACTTGTTTCAGCCATATCTCCCAAACGGTGAGTCCGTTTGGCTAACGTGACCACTCTAAAGAATTGTAAACCATCATCAAAAGCCAATGGAAGTGGATTCAAGTCAAAACTCCTTCCCAATCAAAAGTTATGGCCAAAACAGGATCAACCAGGGGCAAAACGGTCAATTAAAAATCGACAAAAATCATGAACATGGAAAATGACCCCAATAGTCGTCTCCCAAAGTTACGTGACCATACGACTCCGTATGCGAAAGAAATAGATATTCTACGATCCTGCGATGCGTAGAATGCAGGTCTTTATAGATGTTTCTCTATGTTAGATGTGTCTTTCGGAGAAAGACCACTGGGCTCTTCTTTAGTTGTCCTTTCTAGGAGCTCCTCTGTAAATACTTCTATTGGAGAAGGACTCTTGACTACTTCACCAGTCAATTTCTTAGGGTACTTCTCTCCCTCTTCTGGTTGGGGTTCCTGATTGGAACTTGCTAAAAATTTATTCTTCGAGGCCTCCCCATCCCCAGATGACACAAATATCTACCCCTATACTTGGGGCGCACTTCCTGTCCCCGCTGATATTGGAGTAATCTTAACTGTGGGCACGTACGCAGGAGCATTCCCCCCAACAAGTCCTATGCTTCGCTATGGACTAAGAAAATGATACCGATGAAGATATTGATCCACTAAGCAGCTTTTGATGCTTAATAAAGCATGTTGAGCATTTGATAAAGTGTTCAAGCGATCTCGATACACTTTGTCTTGTGGTTTCTTCGGATTTGGAACTGAAAATAAGAAAGAAAAGTGAGAAAATCTGTAAGCAAAGTTAAACAAGGAAGCCAAAATTGAAGCCACCTCCTGGCACATCTAGCTTGATGTCGAATGTAGAACCAGTTGGTCCTAATATCGCGCACATTGCTAAACCCATCGGCGATAATTTTTCTTTTGGGTATGGATTCAAAATAGAGAAAAGAAGGAGTCTTGACTTTTTGGTGCTTAAAGTGATATAAAAAGATTATATCTTCATAGGTGGGCTCCAAACCTGGAACCTCAATGTGTGCAATGTACGAGGTGTACAAGTACGAGTATGCTGCCGGGTGAAGCTGCATGGGAGCTATTCTCAATCATCTTAGAAAATCGACGAATTAAGGGTGAGGTGGAGGGATGCTCCTAACGGAGCACATTTGCTGGCTTATCGCCATATATCACTCTGAGGGATTGTAAGGTCTATCTAAGACACTATTAGCAACTCAAATCTCATCCTAAGATATCCCGTGCCTCAAGCACACTCGTCGAAGTCTTGAATCATCAGTAGTAGATACCCAAGAGTAATGAGCGCATCGCTAAGTGTGTCTGGAGATCTATCATCTCCTACCCTTCCTACCTCCTCATCCACAAAAATTCCTTTAGAGGATTCTCCCTCCTCGTAGATGTCAATTACAAATTCTGGATTAGTATTGTCCGAGTTAGAATCCGATGGAAGAATGTTGGGATTAGTTTATATTTCTGAGGCTTTGTCTTTCTCAGACTAAGAGTATCTTATAGGATATCTTCTAAACATGCTTGTTGTACTATCCAAGAAACGTTTAATATTAGAGTAAAAGAAACTATGCCCTCCTTGTGTGTGTGTGCGCTGTTAAGTACAGTGCAAGTGCAGTGAATTGCCTAAGAAAGATGATGGAAATATGAAATTAGTTGATAGGCGTCGCCAGAAGTTCTGAATGAATATGCTATGCCACTTAAGTTCAGATTCTGAAAGGATTTATCCTAACTATCAATGAGAACGTATGTTATGTTGGTATTGGACAAACTATTTACATGTGATGGATGGTAGTTGTTGTACTGTCACGATGGTTGCTCTAGATACTTGCGCATGTGTATGAAAATCATGGTTGGTTTCTTAGATTCAGGTCTATATTTTCGGTTCAAATACTCTGAGTCGACCTTATTCAGGTCGAGCAACTCGAGTCAAATAGCTCCGGATCGAGAGTACTTGACCCGACTCCATGAAGCATTGGGTATGCATAGCCTGTCTGACTCCCTGTTTCACCCATCCATCCAGACCAAACCCAACAACCCAATCTTATCTCCTCCATTATAAAAGAACATCCATCGCATTCATCTTTATCATCAACCCATTGAAATGAAGAACAAATCCGCAGGCCAATGCATTTATGTTTTGGTTCTGACAAATGAGATACATTTATGTAATGTCCAAAGTGTTATACAGTTTCTACTTACCAGGACTTTTTGTTTAGACCCCCCTCCTTATAACAACTATCTGGTTTAGATCAAGGAAAACAATCCTTAGCAGGTGTTCATTTTGGTTTTCGGTTCTCATTCTCTCATGCTCGATATCTAGTGATATGCTTTAAGGTAGTCGCCTAAATCAGATTTATACTCATGATCATTGTTTTGCAAGTATCAGATTTATACTCTCCGTACTTAGATGAGTTTGAGTTTTGATTTTTTCGAAATTCGATCTTCGAAAAGTATAAGGTGTTACATTCTGTATCAGATATTAGGTTTAGATAATCGGAGGAATTAATAAATTAGGATGAGAGAGAGAACGTACTCAAATTTCTTTTCTATTTTCTTTCGTCTTTCTTACTCGACTCCAAATTATTTCGATGATGAGAAGGTCGTAGGCCTATTTAATTAAGACAGGTTTTAAACGAGTAAGATTTAGAAGTATTTTGAACTTGAGTATTCTGCCAAACCCGATTTACCCCATGGTGCATTTAGCGATTTTTTTGAAGAGCATAAGGAAAACACATTGTGAGTCCCGTGATTTTGAGCTTGGTGACTAGACGAAAAGCTAGTTAAAACTGAGATAGTCGCGTTTTCTTTTTTTTTTGGTTTCATTGGGAGTTCCAATCAACAACCTTGTATTGGTCTTGAAATGGGAAATTCCCATTAGTGTGTCGTTTGTCCGGAAATATAATCATGAAACATGTTCATTCATAAATCCAGATATTCTTTTGATGGAATTATTCATTTGAGTCCTTATTCTTATACATTCATGGTGATTTCAGTTTCTTAAACTATTTTTGAAGTAAGAAAGGGTTTTAGAAATATTAAACTATAGTTTTCGAGAAATTATTTTATAAATAAAGATTTAAGTTAATAAAATAAATCTAACCATACTTCAGATAGTTGGGTTTTGTAAAATTTTAATGATTAATCCATTTTGGGAAAAGGAAAAAAAATTGAAAATGACAAGGAATAATCCTTCAAATTTAAAAACCATAATTACGCATTCCTCATGATTTTTAATATTTTTCTTTTCGAATATTTTTGAGGATTTATAGAAATAACTATTTTAGAGATTTAAAAATCTCGACAATCTAGAGCATGAAAAGGTTATTCCACTCGGTAATATAAGCAGGAATATAGAATTTAAAAAATAGATTCATATTATGAAACCCTTAGTTCATAAATAAAAATTAATTTATAAAAGTTTTCAATTTTTTCTCTCGAAAAAGACTAATGAAATTTTTGTTCAGCTTAGGGTACTTGATTTTATAAATCATTTGAGTTGCTTGTCACCTAGGCATGGGGAAATCCATTTTATTTTATTTCGAATCTCTAGCTAAGTTTTCTTTTCGAGAATTTATTTGTTATATGGTCGCAGCCTTTTGTTGAGACTACTTTAAATCCTTGGAGTGCTTCAGACATTGCCTGCAGTCAATGATACCGTCGTGAGTAGGACAAGTATTTCTCGAATTCGCGTCAAATCTTGAGAAATGAAGCATGACGATTAATATTTTAATCCTACCCTAATAGGGTTAAGGTTCAATCTTTGTTCAAAGCTCGTTTAACAGTTTACTATTTAGTGTTATTCCTAGAGTGATCAACAAGTTGATGAGTTTTGGAACAACTTAAACCAAGGACTCAGCCGTAAAAGTTGTGTCAAAATTTCCATCCTTAGACTTCTTTATTTCATCCTTCCCTCCTCATCTAGACGAACATATTTTTTCGTCTTCTCTTTTATTTTCGTGCCTCGTCTCCTCCTTTTTCAGTGCAAGTTTGCACACTAGATCTTGCCCTACTATGACTCTAAGATCTGACTTCAATTTATTCTCTCTGATCATTTTCTTAACCTAAAATACCTACTTTCACTATCCGATCTTTATCGATCCATTTAAATCTCATTCTTAGGGAGAGAGACAATTTAGTTAGATCAAATAGAGCCTATGGTTTCATCGCTTTAGGGATAAGAGAATTAGTCGTAGCAGTTGGACTTGTGCCAGTCCTTTGTTTCGAAATTTTTGAATAGGGTCGTTTTTTCTACAACAATTGCTTTTGACGTATCTTATTGGAATAGATGTTGATGAAGGCAATCGCCGTTTCCGAGGTGAAGATTGAGTTTTCTTTGGATGGTTTTCCTGAGGAGAATCTCAATGAGATTATTAGAGGCATCTTTGTTTAACATGGACTTAAATTATATTTGGTTTGATTGGCTTTGGATATTTTGTAGCAAATTTCTACTTCACAAATGTCAATTTTTGAAACTTAAAATCTATGTCCAACCTGGCCATATAAATATGTGATTCATTTAGCACATTATTCCGAAGATAAGAGGTTTCGATTAGATTTTTCTTATGATGTGAGAATCACTCTATTCTTTGATCGATGGCATAACCATTAATTTATACCGCATCACTTTGATCTAGCTTATTGTCCTTTTGTGTTGTATTATGGAGTTACTTTCTGTATTTTCACCTATCCACTATTATCTTTAGACAATGTTAGGTGAATCTTTGCCAAAAGCAGTTTTGGTGGTTGGTTTCTTTTGTCATCGCTAATTCTCTCGGGATGGTGATGTGGGAACCTCCAACAACATTAGAAATGTTTGCGATACATGATTGAGAATTTTGCAATCATGATATGACTAGTCAAAAGTTGTGGAAAGGATTCAAGCTCCAGTTGTGGAGCAAGATGTCTAATTGGTTATAGGAAATATTTTGGGGTTTCAGTGTTGTTGTTGCCTTTGTTCTATTCGTTTTCAGCAATTGTTTCTTGTCATATTGGTAGTCCATGCTTGAAACTGTTGGTGTTGTTGTTCTTGTAAATCACACAATGGTTTAATGGGATTTCATGCGTGTTTGTCTTTCATGCTTCGTTGTATTTGAATTAGAAATAAAATCTCATTTTCTTATCTAACTAACAGTTGTCTTAAAGATGGAAAGCGTAGAATTCTGTAGTAGATAAATTTTAGAGTAAAGGAGTTGAGTGTTTGGCTTAGTAGTGTTTTCTTATAGAGCGACTGATAGAGATCCCCTTTTAGAATGCCTTAGTCCTTATTTTTAGATATAGGTGTGCTAGTATCGACATAAATTCCAGAGGAAAACCAGGGCGACGGAAAGGAAAGAGTCAGCAAAGTATTAGTCGAATCACCCATAATTTGGGTTCTCGATTGCCATCGATCTGGGGTTTTGGATCAGTACCGATCCATGTTCACTTAGGCATGGGTGATTAAGACCAATCCCAACCCTCAATTGGGCCGCCCTAAATGTTAGTGCATGTCATCCGATGTAGCGCTTAGCTTTTAAGATTACCCAATCCTGGGAAGTAGCCACATTGACATGATTCAGGCTCTTAGGTCATGCCAATCTAATCACGATCTAAAAATCCTACTCATCATGCCAAAACAAAACATATTGATTTTAACATCATTTTCTGAGAGATAATTTAAGTAAAGAAAATATTTCACCAAAATTGATGAAACTAGAGGATAAATTTGCATTTATTTGAAGTAAACCCTTGAATGAAGCTACATTTAGTAAATTAAGAAGAGAACTTGGTAATTTTTCCATTAACCGAAATAGAATAACTAGATATATTAGTACATATATACTAAAATACAGGAAAACTCAAAATCAAAAAAGCGAGTTTGAAGTTTGTCCGGTAATGGAGTCATGGTTCTTCCTCCTTTTCTTTAAATCTTGATGTTCTTCCTCATTTACGTCTTTCTCCTCTACTCAAACTTAACAAATCACCTTTCTTCGTCTCCTTCTCTGCACTATCGTATTTTCTTCTGCGTCGACGAACTTTTAACCACAACTAGATCTGCTAGATCTATTCCATTTTCTCCTTAATCCTTCCCCTTCACAGTTCCAGAACTCTCCCATAAACATTGTGTTTCACTCTGTCTCCATCCCTCCCCTTCTTCCCAATGTGGTGCTCATTTTTTTGGCTTCTTTTCTCTTCGATTTGACCAAGATAGTCTGCTTTCGTGATTTCCCAGTCATTCTAACCCTTAATGTGCAACGTAAGGTCTCTTCGCGAGTTTGTGCTTTCCATTGTTTGGTGTATTTTTTCCCTGCTATTTTTTTGACCCTCGTCAGGTGGGTTAGATTGCCGGTGAATGTTGGGGCCCTTTATTTTGGTTATGATCGTGGTGTTCGAGGAGCCTTTGGAATCGTTCAGCTTGTTGAGTGGTAGCTATTTTTCTTCAATGTCGTGGAGTTCTCATTGGGAGTTTCTTGGTCTGTTGTTGTCTCCTATATCGCGTTTGTGCCCATCTCCCTACCAGGTATGCTGAGGTATTTATCTCCCTGTTTATCAAGACTGCTTGGGGTGGTAAATTCAATCTCTTACTTGATGAGAAACTAAGATGCTAAGCATTTCTGTCTTGTGATGGTTGGTATTGAATGGTTCTTGAGTGGCATTTGTATCAACTAGTTTCAATGATGTATCATCTTGATGTTGATTTGAATTGAAGGAAGTTTTCGGATTTGGTTATAAGGTCTAGAATAGTTTTATGTTCTGTTACTTTGGGTGTACAGAGTTTGGATGGATGTTGATTGCTGTTTGGTTTATGGTGTAAGCTTACAGTTGTGTGGTATTAGTTAGGATGGTAGTGAGTTAGTTTGTGTGTAATATTGTACCTCCGTTAAGTTATTCTCAGCATGCAGGTGAAGATTTATCTCTCAATTTTCTAAGATTGGTCGATGGTTGATCCTTTCCTCTACTATTCATTGCCTTTTCCTTGACATAGCCATTTGTCGGAGCACTTAGGTTATTTGTTGTCACCTTATTACGTGATTCCTCATCTCTCTATGCTTCACGTGCACCTGCATGGGTGTATTTCCTAGAGATAAGGTGTTATTGGTGCTCTTGTAGCACCACACTGGAAATTGTGCATGCTGGTGTAGTGATGATGGTAAAGGACTCTATCCTTTTAATATTGTTGCAACTACCCATGTGTGGTTCTAGGAATATTACTACTTTTCTTATATTGACATGTTAATACTATGTCCTTGTATGCAATTGGTTGTCAATGTCATAGTTTGTCCAACCACCTGCGTTATGTGCTTGGACTAAAATAATTTTTGTTTAGATACTTTGGTTTATGCCTTATTCTGTAAGCCAGTATAGCTATGGATGGGCCACGTTAAAAACAGATAGTGGTGGATAGTCCACCATAAAAAACGATTGTAGTAGCTGACAATATGCCAAACTGCTACATTACTGTAATTATTATTTGTTATAGTAATAAGTGTTTGCGGTCACTTTAAAACCTGTCGACTTTGCGAAAATATATGAAAATTACAAATTTTCAAAATTATAAGAGAAAATGTCGACATGTTTAGCCCCCGTTGTCGAAATATAACAGTAAAATTTTAGAACTAAAATTCCCACCAAAATCTATTTTAAACTTATTTAAGCTTTAAATTTGCAAAATTCCAATCTCATCACTTATTCTTCTTTGTAATAAATTTCTGAAATAAAATAATAATGGCATCCTCATCAAATACCAACCAAAACAACAACTTCTCATTTCCTATTTCTCCTCAAGGTCTGTTTCAATGAACTACGCAAGCACGAGTATTCAAATTGGGTGAATTTATGAAGACTGTAAATTCTCACTAAAATCCAACATATGTAACTACGAATGGCAAGAGAAAAAAGGGGAAATTATTAGAATCTACAAAAAATTCCTAATGGATAATCCCATTATTATCAAGGATGACTTGTTCAAAATTCAAATTCATAATCCTATGGAAGATGAAGAAGAAGAAATAAGAGAAGAAAAATGGGAGGAAGAAGAAGAAAATGAAGTTCAAATGGATGAAGATAATTGAGTCATTTGCGTTGGTGTAACTCCTCGTATATCAACTACACTAAAGAGGATAAATTAAATAATAATTATTTTAATATTCGTAATCAAGGGAAACAGACTGCGCCATTGCATCCATCTCGAAATTCTGGTCAAGATAGATATTTGGTTTGCGTAAAATGGACACCGTATTAAGATGTTAGGAGGATTTGAAGTTTGTATACGCGTAAGATAAATATATATATATAGTGCCCCGGAATTCAAATTTCTGTTCAAAAAATTCAAAATCACGAAAATTGGGGGAAGCGGGAAAATTCCCGCCCTATGGGTGTCGACCGCTTAGTAGGGGGGTTGACCCCATAGTAGGTGTCAACCCCTCTAGGGCTGAGGAGGAAGGCGGTTTTTGGAGGCTGGCAGTTATATATAGAGGTCCATTTCTATTGTTTTCTTCATTGGAAATCAATGGAGGCTAAACGCTGTCGGTGTCTGAACTAAATTGAATTCTTTATCTTTTACAACAATCAAATAAGGCCAATCAGTTAGAGATTCAAGATCCATTCTTCTTCTAGTTCTATTTTTCTAATCCAAACACTGTGAGTTCTTAGTTGCTTTTAGATTTAAATATTTAAAAATAAACCTAATATGACTATAGTTTGGATTTGTTCCTATGACTAAATTATACTAGATCCATTGTAAATTGTAAACATATGAAATTCCGAATTGGTTATTACTTGGATCTAAATCTCCATCTAGTCGGATCTATTATAACTTCTATGACATTCTATGATGTGGATCTTAAACTTTATTTGTATCAGATCTACTCTTAACTATTGGATCTTTATGCAGACATCTAAATTATTAATCAGACCTAGCTTATTATTTATATCTCCTTGTGCTTATCGTACTAGATCAACCTTTATAGATCAAATTCCCTTATGGTTAATTTGTCATGTCACAATTATGGATCTTAAATATTATCATGCTAGATCTACCTTTATAGATCTAATTCACTTGTGGTTAGTTTGTCATGACACAATTGTGGATCTTAAATATTATCATGCTAGATCTACCTTTATAAATCTAATTCGCTTGTGGTTAATTTATCATTTCACAATTGTGGATCTTAAATATTATCATGCTAGATCTACTTTTATATATCTAATTCGCTTATGGTTAATTTATCATGTCACAATTGTGGATCTTAAAAATTATCATGCTAGATCTACCTTTATTGATCCAATTTGCTTGTGGTTAATTTATCATGTCACATCTACTTATGGATCTAATTCCTTTTTAGATCATTTGGTACTTATCATGTTGTGGCTAATTTAGATCTGTCATTAATTGGACATATGAATCCTTATTTATTCATGCCTATTATGACATCCTTAGTATGTTAGATCTAGTTTTATTATCACATGCTCACTAGATCTATTTTTATATGTCCACCTTATCACTATGCCAATTACATGTTTATGTCACTTGTATTAAAATAATCACTATTGTCATCCTTCCCTTTTATTGTTTATGGCTAGGCTACTTTCTAGCCTAGACATATTGCCAAATATATGCGAATGCATTAGTTAGGGAACGGGGGAAAACATTAGAATTGGCATAACTTGAATGACGGATATGAATTTCGACATACAATCCATTATGAATATAACTGGGTAAATGGGCATGAAAACCTATAAAGACATAGGTATAATTAATTGGTTAATAATTAAAATGTCTAGGATTACAGTAATTAGAAAACTGTAACTGCGTTTATGACACGAGGTTAGATTGCATTTGTGGTGGAATTCTGCCCGGACCCGACCGGCATATCCAGCAACCGCAAATGTCGAATCTAATGTGAGGGGTCCAAGTGCATAAATACGATATGGGCTAAGACATAAGGTTAGTCCCAACTTGTGGAAGAAGTCTGCCCGGACCCGACCGGCATATCCAGCATCCACAAGTTGTAGGCCTAATGTGGGAGGTCAAGCCCATTATAACCATAGATTGTCATGGTAACGAATTGGAAGACTTAACCTAATTAAATCCATAAGGATTGTATGAACATGTTAATTTGAATAAGGGTTAAGTAAATTTGGTTTAAACAGTGGGCGTGTTAAGTAAATCTGGTGGCGGTGGATAATATTTATATATATAGGCCCACAAACTTAACCTATTTTATACTTTGGGGTTATGCAACTTTGTTAAGTAATCTTGCTTGGATCAGTGAGGGTTAAGTAAATCTTGTGCCGGGGGAGGGGGGCAGTAATATTTACATATAAAGGCCCGACAAATTAACCTGTTTTACATGTTGGACTGTTAGGCATAACCAGTTGAAATACTAGTAGTGGGGATGCAAGCCTAGGGTGAGCTTGTATCATCTTGTGTGTGGGACCCGTTTAAGTTAGTAACCCATCTAGGTATCAAACGAGTACTCCGAAATAGGTCAGGGTAGGGACACACTTGCTGGGCTGATTGTAAGAGATCCAAAATGAAGGGGAGGTGTCAACAGCGTAGGAAGCCAACAGAGTCATGCGCTTGCATGGGTCCGACTTGCTATGGGAATTAAGACGCGGTGACATCAGTAGATATGGTTGTGCACATCTTGAAAATGAAGGGTTGCCACTTTAGGAAGTGATACATCCTACCGTGGGGACAATACAGGGTATCTACGAAGTAGGGAGCCGATCGATTAGGGTAGTAGTTAGGGTACATCTAGACTCTGATAAGTTTAGGAGTCCGTTATTGGGGCTGCCTGTGGATTGTATGGGGTTAAAACCCCTCACCAGAAGTACGCCTAAGTCAACCATTTCATACATGATGGGGATCATCACATTCTGGATATACTAGTAGTAGTGTAGAGTAATCATTAAGGAAGCATATACACTCTATCCTATTTATCTTGTCATGCCTGCCTTATATGATGTTGTCTTTCTTATCTATCCTATATGCCTGTCATGCTACTTTTACTTATTTACTTGCTAAAAGTAAATGTATGTATGCCCCTTTTGTTTCCTCTTCTTTCTTCCGTCCCCGCCCCCATCCCGGTTCTTAAGGTGGGAATACTTAGGCTTAGTCAAGACTCGGTTATCATCTTGCTAGGAGTTGCTTTCAAAGTATGGCTCAAGTTCTTATCTCCGCTATGGCTTTGTCTCTTTTTGGGGAATTGTGCTTTTTATGTACTCTAATGGAATAAGACAGAAAGTTTCATATTTTTGTAATGGCTTTTATGTAGTTTCGGACTTGTGATATTTTGGACCACAATGTTATGATTTATGTTTGAAATAAAAATTTAAATTCCGCTGTTGCTTTTATATCTATCTTGTAATATTTCTGTTTCTGTTTACCTATAAAGCTTCACAAAACTTAATGCATTCCCTTAGTGAGTGACATTAACGGACGTTGGGTGTCACACTTGGCGAGGTATGTTTTGATAAGGATGGAAATGTAATTAGACAAAGTGGAGAATTTTGTCTCCATTATCCAATTTGTCAATTTCACAAATCTCCAATTATCAGAAACATTCAGTAGATAGGTTTCGTGTGTTCGTAAATGGTTAAATAGCTTAACTATGTATATTCTCTAATATTAGTGAGTTCATTGCACAATTATGTGTAATATATAAGTGTTGTGATAAAAAAATTATTTTGATTATTGCGTCATATTTTAGTGGTACCATAGTTTTAGCCAGAATATTAGATACTAAGATTATTCTTTAATCTAAGATTATGTTATATAATTGTCTTAAAGGGAATATTACACTACAACAAAAGTGGGCATATTCGACACTATTTTTATGTGGTCGTAGATCAAAAAAGCGTTGTCTTAGGCCATTTTTTCAAATAGGCAACACCAGGGGGCGTGGCATCCACGGTTGTTGCATTAGTCATCTAAGGCAACACTTCTGCCCATCTACAGCCAGGAAAAGAAAGTGTAACATTATAACCCTATTGCAACAGTATATGCATGTAATGCAACAACATACAGCGTTGCCTTAAGCAGAAGCCAGAGCCTGGCTTCCAATTCATGGTAGTGGGGTCCACATGGACTTTTCACGTCAGCTGCCAACGTGTCACATGCCATATCAGCTCTCCACGTCAGCTGCACATATGTCACATGCCACATCAGCGAACCACATGGCACCACGTAAGCTATGGGCCCCACGTGCCGTACCATTGTGGAATTAATAATATTACACTTAATGCAACACCACAACACAATCTAATGCAACACCACAACAATCTAATGCGACACCACAACACCATCTAACGCAACACCACAACACTTAATGCAACACCAGAAAACATCAACTGCAATGGTAAAAAAATCAAATGCAACACCATAACAAAATCAACTGCAGCTGTAATACAACCATGTAATTACAAATTTTGCAGTACATATATTCAATCCGAAACATTGTACTACATTCATACATATATACCAAAATATTCATTCAATAAATCCTCCCAAAACATTCATCATCATAGTTAGACCAACCAATTATATATACCAACTCACAAGTGTGATCACCAACACATATCACAAGTTCCATCAAAAAACATACCACAAGTGTCATCATGAGCACATACCACAAGTGCCATAATTTAAAAGAACAATTCGAATATATCACAAGTGCTAAGACATACCATCCAAATACCTCATTCAGCTGTCAGGGTTACTGGAGTACCAATGTCATCTTCATCACTTGTTATGGTGACACAAAAGTTTCCGACGTATAAATTAAGATCTTAATTGGCTTCACCTAGCTTTTTTAACACCCATGACACATTCTCTTTCACTTTTCTGTTCACCTTTTCTTCCGGATCCACCTCAAGCTCTTGCCTTATTTTTTTGTTTAGCTTTGCACATAACTGTCCAAAGAACCAGGAGTTGTTAGAGACTTTTCAGCCATTTTACCTTGCCTTCCTACAAGCTAGTTCTGTGTGTGGCTCTTCCCACTAGAACCAAGTGCATTGGCCTCAGCAATGTTTCCTGCATCCACCATTGTTTGAATCTTTGCGTACAAAATGAAAACCAGGCAAGCATAGGCGACTGGCATGAATGAATTTATTAACGGAACTAGTTTTCTTTCAAACTAACTATGTGTTCGATTTAATAAGAAGCTCCAACAAATGTACAATGTGCCAATTATACTGACACAAGTATTGCTATATCAGTATCTAATGTACTCACGTATTTGGCCTTTAGTTCATCTGTGCTAGTCTTGTAAGTTCTCCCCAGTTCTCGTTTATGCATTTCCAAATAAACCACGGTAGTGGATGGGGTGGTTTTTCTGGGTCCTTTCTCTGTCAAGTATTAGGATTACCAAAAATAAAACATAATTTTTATAGATCTAGCTACTGCCTATGAACATTGTGACGATGATATAAAGTATAATTCAATGATATAACAAATTAGAATTATAATGTGGCCAATTCAAATCAATCACAAAAAAAATCAATTTAAGTTCAAAAAAACACATACTATCTATTCTTTGGCTACTGCATGAGTTTTGGGACCTATGGTATGTGTCTCATTAATGAATTACGATGCGCAGAATTAGTATCAGCTAGGGCCTGGAAATCCAAAAAAAAAGTAGCGCTAAACAAGGATAACACGAACTACTAAAGAAAAGATTAGAACTAAATCAGATAATGTGAACTACTAAACATTATACAAATGTGAATATCATTAATTTATTTAATTTATTTTTTCCATTTGTTACATGATTATTAAGTTAGCACTAAAAAAGAATAGATTAGCACTAAACAAGAAAAAGTGAATATCATTAAATTATTTTATTTATTTTTCTGTCTATTGCCTGATTATTTAATTAGCATTATACAAATTAGTTTTTTTTTGTGGTCACATTAAAGCCATCCTGAACTGCTTCATTCCCCCTGTATTCCAAGAGCATTTTAAAATCATCCAATGGAATTGTACTGGGCCTATTTGCAAGCCTTTCCTCACTAGTTGAATATTTATTAAAATACCTTGCTTTGATGCGAGACTTGTACTGCCTCCAAGAGTCGTTAAGCGTGTTCAAGACCCACTTATGTCCTTCCGAAATGACATATCTAGCCTACAATATATTAGTCACAAAATTTAGGAAAC
Organism: Allium sativum; assembly: GCA_030737875.1. Taxonomy (NCBI): domain Eukaryota; kingdom Viridiplantae; phylum Streptophyta; class Magnoliopsida; order Asparagales; family Amaryllidaceae; genus Allium; species Allium sativum. Next base: position 191,299,299 of record CM060910.1, on the reverse strand, counting down.
AAACTAATTAATTAAAACCAAACATTTAGTAAGTCAGTTGAACTATATATGGTTTAAGGTGATAGATTGTACCAGAGCATATCCCAACATTTGTCGCTTTAATTAATCAAGAACAACATGTCAATTGATGTAAGTAAGAGACACGTTATCCTTTGCTTGTGTCCTAAGAAAATTGCTTAACTCCGTAATATTATCAGATACTGGCTGAACATCCTCATTTAACTCAATGACTACTTTATCATCAGACGTTCTAGCATGCACCTTGGTCATTTTTGACTTCCCTCTAGGTTCTTTTGGACCTTGTACTTTAGCTACCAAGTTCAAAAAATGAATAGAAAATTAATTTATGGCATTACAGAAACATAATATGCATGAAAAAAAATTAAAATCGACACACTCAACAGTGCAGTGTAGTGCGCAAATAAAGAAACATTGTATCTATACCTTCTTCATCTTCCTATGCAATCCATTCCTACTCTAATCGATCGATAAGATTTTCCATTGTTTGAGGCGCTTCAACATTCTGCTTTTGATGTTTCCGCATCGCTAAATAAGCAGCAGCTGAACCAGCAGCTTCACATGAACTGGTTGATTGTTTGAACATTTTGCTACATGTAGGTTTTAAAACGGATGGACAAGACGTTGTAGATTTTAAAACTCTTGAAAAATATGGTGTAGGTTTCGTCAATTTCTTTAATGTTTCTGCGAATTTCTCCTGGTTACTGAGTTTCTTTGGACTGGGAGTGCGTGTCATGATCAACTTCTTATTGTAGCCAGCTTTCTTTGGAAGGGGGTGTGGGTCATCGGTTCCTTCTCAATTTCAATGGATGCATTAATTCGCGAACGAGTTCTCACTCCTGGTAAAGGAACTTTTGAATTAACAATTTTGATTCTCTATAATTAAGTCGAAGTTCAAGATTTCTTAAATTCATAAAGGCAAAGAGAATAAGTAACAAACAAGTAACTTTTTTATACCTCCAAATCCGATGAATCATCAGTGACGTCTTCACCAACATTTTCTGGGATGTATTCATCAAGTCCAGCAACATCATATCTTTCCTATTTCGTGCGGCAGCCTCTTGCATACAACTAAACAATGAAGGCACCCCAGGTGATCTACTAACTGCATCATTTTCTTGCATTCGCGTGATTCTCTCTTGTTCATACTTCGTCAAAATTGATGGTTGTGAGAACTACAAGCAGATTATCATTATTACTCACCATCAATGATAAATTTAAGCTAGTCAACCAAATAGAGTCGACGCATAAACAGTTCAGGCTATTTTGACAGAATGCATGCACAAAGAACAAATACTTACTTGAATTAGCTGCAGCCTTCATGGTCGGAATAGGACATCGAAACAGTAATAGAAAACATTAAAATCCAGTTCTTGCTTTTATGTGCAGAATTTTAATAAAAAGTAGTTTGAAATACAAGATTTCATCCGGGTTAATAAAACTGGAACGAAAATTGAAGAATAACTGACCATCTGCTTCATTCTCTTGGGTATCATCATCATTATCTGTTTCATTTTCTACATTTAATTTCCTCCTGGTTCCTTTTTCCGTCGTAGTAACATCTTCTTCATCATTATTCATATCAAGCTTCGGCAATAGTTTTTTTGACCCACTTGAGTTGGGTTGTTTTTCATCATTTTGTGTTGCTGCTGAATTCTATGTGCAGTAATATACTTGTGCTTTGCAACTGGCATCTTAGCAGAACCTATAATAATAAAAATAATAACGATGGCCTCCTTAATAGTTCTTTACGCACACAGAGAGAGATAGGGATATATAAAAATATATTTATATTACATATACATATATACCTTGAATTATGTTTTTCCTTAGCCGTATGATTATATGTGGCTGCAGTTGAATCAACAGCTCACTATCTTTGTTAACGGTGTTGTCGATTTAAAAAAACCACTTCTTCTTGCTTATTGCAGACCTGTACGTATTCGTTTACGTCCTTGTCATTCAATATCAGCTGCCAGTCACCCCTCGTTCCTTTGCTGGTATAGATTCCTCCTATTTCAGTGTAATGGAGACAATCTTTAACAAAGTCCATTAGAACACTGTAAGAAAAGCAGTCCACATCATATTTTGTTACTACGAAGGATTCTCCGCCGATATAATATGTCCTTTGAAACTATCCACCATGTTACAGTCGGATACTTATAAGTTAACCACCATCTTATATAAAATGAATACATTAAAACAAGGTACATGCATGTTAAAGTGGACAAAAAACAACAACTATAACGTTGTGGTCTATCACCAATTTAGATGACAGTAAAGAAAGACATTAAATCATAAAACATGTGAATAGTGTAAATTACATTATGAGATAAGAGTTTCAAATACATTCATCAAAGATAATAATTTACAGCTAAAACAAAAAGTGTTAAATATATCATAAATTAGACAACAGGTTAGACCAAATTAAAGCAATAAGAAAAATAATTTTTTTGTCCTAACGAGACAGAACAAGATCAGGAACTTCTGTTTCTAATTCTGTATCTAGTTGTATTACGGGGACATCATCCCTAATTCAGCCCCCATCAAAAACTTCAGGTTCTAGTTCACCACCTATGCCCATATCATGTGAATGCGTATTGCTCATATCTTATTCCATTGCATTCTGATTCTCAGTATCACAACAACCAAGGCGGAATATCAACTTCTGGTTCTGGACCAGATATTAATGTTGAAAGAATCAAATTCTCTTGTTTCATATATAACCAAGGCGGAAGATTGTAGTTTACCAACACAATTGGCCATGTACTATAACTTGAATTCATTGAACGATATGGATTAAATCCATCAGATGCTAGACTCATTCTAACATTACGATTTTCTAACGAAAAATCAAGATAGCGAGCATCCATCATCTTCCATGCCACACCATCAGCCGAATGTCTTAGTTTTCCATCTTCTTCTCGTTCCATTTGGTGCCATCTCATAAGTTTGGAAAATTCTTTGCATATAAACATCCTCGTAGCCTTGGTCTTAGAGGAAAGTACCTCATAACATTTGTCGACACTTTGGGAATCAACTTTAGTGGATCATTATTGTAACACCCCACACCCGCTAAGGTCACTCATAAGGGAATGCCTTAACTTCGGTGGAGCATTTTAAGTGAATATAGAACCAAAAAATTACAACAAGACAGATATAAATAATACTTGAAAATCTAAAACATCATTTCATTGCAGCAGAAGGTAAACATGTTTAGTTACAACACCATAAAAGAGACAAGTACCAAATATCCATCCTGATAAAAACATAAGTACATAATCCCACTACATAACTAATAGCCATAATAGAAAAGATAAGCTGGGCTTTACATCACGGTCCAAGCTCCAAAAGATAGATAAAGCAATCCGATCAAAGCCCACTAGTGCTAGGCCTACTCTGAGAACCTGAGGGTTGGGAAAAAGATAAAAACAACGGGGTCAGACATAAGTCTGAGTGAGCCCTATAACTTTAACAATACAATCATTAAAGTAATTAGGGTATGATATAAACTTGGTACGGTGATGACTGGGGATAAATGACTACACTAAGCAGCCAACTAGACATAGGATGAACTAAGATAACGGTAAAGATGCATCTACCCACCCAAGGGTAATTACTAACTGCACCACACCAGTCATACCTACTTAAAGGTTGATCCCACCCAAGGACTTAGAAAATTTAACTAGTAGTTTCGTGTACCCCTAGCTGACTACATAGGTGCCGTCTGCCCCTATCTCCACTAGGTGTACCCACTACTCCCCAAGCGATCGGCTCCCTAACGTAGATACCCGTGCTGGCCCCACAGTGGGGTGTATCACTCCCCAAAGTGGCAACCAGATACAACCAACGGTGCACGACTTATACCTACACGATGCAACGACGTCTTACCTACCAGCCCGGGTCCACACACGCATATGAAACCCGTTGGACTTGCGTTGCCACCGCTAACCCGTTTTGGCCTCTTATAGTCAAGCCCAGTACGCGTGTCCCGTCCTCGACATGGGTCGAGCCCAATAAGATACATATAGGTTACTGGTTGAAATGGGCCTCCACAAGCTACCCACCTAAGCTTGTCCCTTTTTCTAGTGCATCCCACTTAACCCTTTAATCATGTTTAATTACATGTTTCCACTTGGTTAAGTATTCTATTCGTATTTTCTATTGCCACCCAAGGCAACCCACTAGATTTCCACATGCCACCCAAGACACTTACTTGATTTCCACATGCCACCCAAGGCACCCACTTAACCCCTCATGCCCCACTACATGCTTATCTGGTTAAGTGTTTCTTAATTGATTAAGAATGTAACCGTTGTAAAGGCCTCTCACATTAGACTATCTTTTATGGCAGCTGGATTTGGCGGTCGGGTCCGGGCAGCCTTACGCCATAACCGAGTCTAACCTCGTGTCTTTACACTTGTCACGTATTTAGTTTATGCCTAAGACCTCTCACATTGGGCCAATCATTTGTAGCCGCTGGATTTGCCGGTCGGTTCCGGGCAGTCTTATGCTACAAAAGGGTCCAACCTCGTTTCTTAGTCGATTAATTACACCTAATTAATCACCCCCATAATTTGTATTAATTATCCCTAATTAATTATAAATTTAACGATGTACATAATTGACTCAATTATGTCCATCCACTTTATGGTATGCATAATCATACCAACTTCATACCATTTCATTAACATGAATATTAACCCCATCGTTCCCCACGTAATTCGCTAACATGACATACTTAAAAGGGAAGATTCATCACACATACAATGGGTTCAACTTGCATAACATTAGCATCAACATGGGTTTTAAAGGTGTCAACATGCATATAGCATCAAACCCAACTAGCATAAATAATCAACCCAAACTTGCATGAATCACATATGTCATAAAGAGGGTAACTTGCATAAGCTACTTATGTCATACAAAGGGGTAAACTTGCATATGTATGTATGACATACAAAGGGGTTAACTTGCATATGTATGCATATCATACAAAGGTGTAAACTTGCACATGTTACTTGCATATAATCAAACACCAAACTTGCATAACATGGTGTCATAATGGATCAATGTTTATCATAGTGATTTGCATAACTAGCATCATGAGCACATAGCATAAAACTTGCACAACTAGCATCATGAACTCATAGCATATGACTTGCATAACTTGCATAACATCATGAACACTTAGCATATGACTTGCATAACTTGCATAACATCATGAACACTTAGCATATGACTTGTATAACTTGCATAACATCATGAACACATAGCATATGACTTGCATAACATCATGAACACTTAGCATATGACTTGCATAACATCATGAACACATAGCATATGATAACATAACTTGCATTGATCCACATACATAACCATAACCTCATTATATCCTATCATAATTAGTTTAGCAATTGCTTGCTAAAGGCATAGAAACTCACAACTTGTTGATTAGCACTCCTATGAAGAAGATTAAGTTGCTAGAGTTGATTAGAAGTTGATTTGAGAAGCTATCTTCCTCTTTAATTTGTTGGTGGCTCCTTCTAGTTGCATCTTGACGGCATAACGACGTTGTCTCCAATTTTAGTATGAATTAGGGTAGTCTTTGGGTGTATTTATAGATTAGTTAAGTGTTTTAGGCCATTAGATTAACCCTAAATCAGATTAGAGCCGTCAGATCTCGTCACTAGCCACCAAAACATAGCCCAAATCCCAAATCAGTGCACCAAGCCAAAACTGGCCGACAGGGGGTGTCGACCCCTGGGTCGACACATGGGTCGACCCCTTGGGGGTGTCGACACCCATGTCGACCCCTGTGTCGACTCCCTCTGTCTAGCAGGAATTTTCCAGCCTCTTCTGAAAGTTGAAATTTTAATATTTTAAATCTGTTTTGAATTTTCTGAAAACTTCTTCGGGCCTTAACTGGGTCATACGGACTCCGATTTTCGAAAACTCGGACTCTATTTCGCGTATTTTTCCGAGACGAACGCAATGGCATAGCCCGTTTCCCATGATTCAGAATTTAAAATTTAATTCTTACCTGTTTTATATTATAGCAAGTTATTCAACATACGGGGTGTTACATTCTCCCCTACTTAAAGGATTTCATCCCCGAAATCTCTAAGTCAAGAACAACGTATCCTACCATCCAAACAACCATCTACTCAAACCATCAAACACTGGCATCCATTGTCCTTAAAGTTTCTAATGCTGTATGAACATATGCAAAAAGTGTGTGTATATGTTCCCTGTCTAATGCAAAATCAGGCGGTCTACTGATTCAGTTGACCTCCTTAATGCAAACCATGATAGTGCCATGCATCCGATATGTATGCGAAAGAACCCTATTGACACATACTATTTCTACATGAGTGCACAATAATTCACCAAAATGCATCATCCATATGATAACACAACCATTATACATCCATTAATATAGCTACCTACCCACAATTATATGCAATATGCAATATGAAGTGACTGAGCCGATCTAGTGTCTAAAGTGTGTGTATATGCATCCACGAGCAACCACTAGCAAACACTTGCATCCACACGCATCCATCAAACATAACATGTCTCAAACACATGTTTCAACCATAGGTTTACCCTATCTAAAGGTCAAAGATACTAATGAGAGGACATACTAAAGATGAGATAAGTACTAGACAAACGATAAAGGAGAAGTTAAAAGACATACCCTCAAAAAGGAATGGGTACAGTGAACGCATCTTCGCTTCTGTCTCCCAAGTAGCATTGCTCTCATCCTCTCCCCATTGCCCTTTGACTAGTTGAACCTCTCTATTTCTCAACTTCCTAATCTCTGACCCAAGGATGCGGGTAGGAGCTCGTCGAATAGTCGCATCACGCTCTACCTCCACTTCTCTAAGCAAGCTCGGCTCTACCACCTCTGCGGTCTCATGTAGGAACTTCCTCAAATGTGACACATGGAATACGTCATGTACCCCACTAAGTCTCTCGGGTAAATCCACTCTATATGCCATCCGTCCAATCCTTTCCTTAATAGGAAACAGTCCTACAAATCTTGGTGCTAACTTCCCAACGGACCCAAAGCGAACAACATTCCGTAATGGAGATACTTTAACAAAGACCATGTCCCCAACATCAAACTCCAAATCCGTCCTCCTCTTATCCGCGTAAGATTTCTGTCTGTCTTGCGCCGCTTTCATCCCTCTTCGAATCAAATCAATCTTTTTCGAAGTCTCTCTAACCATATCGGGCCCAAGCAAGATCTTATCCATAGATTCCCACCAACATGTAGGTGATCGACAAGGCCTTCCATAAAGAGCTTCAAAAGGAGCCATGCCAATACTAGACTGAAAGCTGTTATTATACGCGAACCCCACCAATGGAAGATGCTTTTCCCATGTACCTCCAAAATCTAAGATACATAGCCTCAAAAGGTCTTCTAGAACACGATTCACCCTCTCGGTCTGGCCGTCCGTCTGAGGATGATATGCGGTGCTCAAACACAACTGAGTCCCTACCGCCTCTTGCAAACTCTTCCAAAACTCGCTAGTGAAGATAGGATCTCGATCACTCACTATACTAGAAGGTACCCCATGCAATCGAACTATTTCTCGAAGGTAAACTGAAGCTAGCCATGGAGCAGTCCTCTTGCTCTTCACGGGTATGAAATGGGCGCTCTTAGTAAGTCTGTCTACCACAACCCAAATTCCCGTATTACCCTTCCTCGATCTTGGTAACCCATCAATAAAATCCATCGAGACGCTATCCCACTTCCATTGCGGAACTTCCAATGGGTGAAGCAAACCACCAGGTTTCTTTTGCTCCGCTTTCACTTGTTGGCACACCAAGCATCTAGCGACATACTCAGCCACATCTTTCTTCATACCGACCCAAAAGAAAACTCGCTTCATGTCTTGGTACATCTTGTCCCCACCGGGATGAATGGTCATCTTTGAACGATGCGCATCATCAAGAATAGCCTTCCTCAAACCCTCGTCTTGCGGTACACAAAGTCTACCGTCTCTACGCAAGCACCCCCTATCGTCTAGGGTGTACCTACTCAAATGGCTGGACGACTCCCCCCTTATGAGCCTCTCTACCAACTCAACCAACTGTAGGTCGTCCCACTGTGCCTCGCCAATCCGTCCCAAAAGAGTAGGTCTGACCTCTAAAGATGCTAGCAAACCGGGTATAAAGTCAACGGAAGGTCTGAAATCAAACATCGAGATAAATTCCAAGCTTCGTTGTTCCACGAACAATGGACTCAAGGACAACCTTTTTCTGCTCAAGGCGTCCGCCACCACGTTACCCTTGCTAGGGATATACACTATCTCGAAATCATAGGATGCTAAGAACTCCATCCACCTTTGCTGTCTCATGTTCAAATCCTTCTGAGAAAACAAGTACTTCAATGATTTGTGGTCAGTGAACAATTCGAATCTCTCGCCAAGAAGATAATGGCGCCAAGTCTTAAGCGCAATAACAATAGCGGCCAACTCTAAATCATGGGTAGGGTAATTTTTCTCATGCTTTCTCAACTGCCTTCCCCATAGGCTATTACCCTTCCCTCTTGCATTAAGACTACGCCCAGTCCTGTCCCACAAGCATCGATATAAACAACAAATGGCTTACTCCCATCTGGCAACACTAAGACTGGAGTTGTGGTTAAAGCTCTCTTTAACCGTTGGAACGCATCATCACAATCTACGTCCCATGTGAAGACCAGATTTTTCTTTGTCAAGCGAGTTAATGGGGCTGATATTTTCGCGAAGTCCTTGATAAACTTCCTATAGTAGCCAGCCAACCCCAAGAAACTCCTCACCTCGGTAGCATTCTTCGGAACCTTCCAATCTTGGATGGACACTACCTTCGCGGGATCCACAGCTATCCCTTCCTTAGAGACCACGTGCCCTAAGAACCGCACTTCCTTCCTCCAAAAGTGACATTTAGAGAATTTAGCCTTAAGGTTATGCGCTCGAAGAGTCTCCAACACTTCCCTAAGATGTCGGGCATGCTCTTCTTCACTCTTAGAAAAGACTAAGATATCATCCACAAAGACCACCACGAACTTATTAAGGTACTCCCTGAACACCCTACTCATCAAATCAACAAAATATGTTGGGGCGTTCGTCAAACCAAATGGCATCACAAGCCACTCTTAGAAACCATCCGGAGTCCTAAAGGCAGTCTTGTCTATGCTATCCTCAGCCACTCTCAACTGATGAAACCCCGTGGCCAAGTCCAACTGCGAGAACACTGAGGCGCCAACTAACTGATCAAAGAGATCATCAATCCTCGGCAATGGGTGTCTATTCTTCTTTGTGAGCTTGTTGAGTTCTCTATAGTCTACACAAAGTCTGAGGGACCCATCCGCCTTCATGGCAAAAACTACTGGAGCACCCCACTCTGATATACTTCGTCTTATGAACCCCTTCTCAAGCAACTCCCCTACTTGCTTATGGAGTTCCCTCCTCTCACGAGGAGCCATGTGGCGCACTGGTAAAGATACTGGTTTAGCATTGTCCACCAGATATATTCGGAAGTCTATCTCAAACTTCGGAGGTAAGCCCTTCACCTCCTCAAACACATCCGAGTATTCCCGGACCACTCTAACAGATCACAAACTCTCGACCGAAGCGTCAAGCGATTCAAGATAACTTAGCATAACAGAATCCATGGGATTACAAGAGATCTCGAGAGTGTTACCCAAGCGGGTCATGAGCCTAACAACTCTCCTTTCACAATCAAGAACGGCACCATTACTGGATAACCAGTCCATGCCCAAAATCAACCCATAGCCCGTGAAGCCCTAAACAAAAGCATCACATCTAAACTCAACGCTAAGTATGGAAATCTTCAAACCCAAAAATATCATGGACAAATAAGTGGAGCCCCCAATTGGGTTTGAAACAACCAAGGGATCATCTACTAGACTGGTGTCTAAGTGCAGTGACTCAACTAATGATGATGAGATAAACGAATGCGATGCGCCAGAGTCAAACAATGTACGGAAAGGATGATCAAACAGAAAAACCAGACTTTCAACGGAAATAGTTCTACCTCTTTCCTGAATTGGTGGAACCGCGAGAGCCTGAACTTGCCCCCTTGCCTGACATGGTGCCATAAGAGCTTGCACCTGTCCCCCTGAGGTAGATCCCGTCCTTTGCCCCTTCTAAGGGCAGTCCTTCACTAGATGCCCTGCTTCACCACAGTGGAAGCAGCTAGTCTTCTTCTTCTTTCGACAATCTTTGCTTAAGTGGCCTGGTGTCCCGCAATTAAAGCACTTCTTCTTTCCCTTGCCACCGTTGCCTTTCCCACCCTTGTTTTGCTGTTGCTATTGAGGTCTCTTCTGATCTCCTTTCTTCTCGGGTGCCTTATTAGCATTAGGACCCTTCTCTTCCTCATGCATGAGTGCCATGTCTACTAGCTTCTCAAAGGTGGCCCCCATAGGGATGTGAGTCATAGCCAATCCATGCATCAGTTCATTCAAGCCTTTAACGAACCTCAAAGCCTTCTTCTCCGGTGTATTCACCATGTCTATGCCAAATCTTGCCAATTGATTAAACTTGTTGACATATTCCTTCACTGATAGGTTTCCTTGCTTTAGAGTCAAGAACCTTTCCATATAAAAGTTTTCCTCCGCCCTTGAGAGAAACTTTGCCACAAACCTTTGCCTGAAATCCACACAAGAGTCAACAGGGCGCTCTCCATTAGTGACCTCCCACCAGAACGAGGCCTCTCCCTTCATTAACCAAGCAGCTAACTTGACTTTCTTTCCTTCTTCCATCTCAAAGATATCTATCAACTCTTCCACCTCCTTAAGCCAATCTCTAGCTTCCACAAAAGTTTCTGATCCTTGAAAAGGTTTCCTTCCCATAGCCTTAAATTCCTTGCAAGTCTTAGCAAAAGTATCCACTCGAGGAGGAGGAGGAGGAAGATCGGGTGCTACTGTTGGTGGAGGAACATTTGCTGGACCCGCAGTGGCGGCCCTAGCCTCCATCAACCTCCTATACCATACTGGTATCGCTACACCCTCCGGAAAGTTAAGATCTTCAGCCATGCTGAAACGAAAAATGGAAAGATTCAAAACGGAGAATTCGAAAGATAAGGATATGGCTATTGGGGATTATGCTTTTCTTTCAAAAACTTTTCTCTTAAAAGACATGTTTTTGAAAATACTTCTTCCAAAAATATTTTTAGAAAAATAGTTTTCTAAAAATTTTATCTGTTCCGGTAACCTCTCGCTCTGATACCATGTGTAACACCCCACACCCGCTAAGGTCACTCATAAGGGAATGCCTTAACTTCGGTGGAGCATTTTAAGTGAATATAGAACAGAAAAATTACAACAGGACAAATATAAATAATACTTGAAAATCTAAAACATCATTTCATTGCAGCAGAAGGTAAACATGTTTAGTTACAACACCATAAAAGAGTCAAGTACCAAATATCCATCTTGATAAAAACATAAGTACATAATCCCACTACATAACTAATAGCCATAATAAAAAGATAAGCTGGGCTTTACATCACGGTCCAAGCTCCAAAAGATAGATAAAGCAATCCGATCAAAGCCCACTAGTGCTAGGCCTACTCTGAGAACCTGAGGGTTGGGAAAAAGATAAAAACAACGGGGTCAGACATAAGTCTGAGTGAGCCCTACAACTTTAACAATACAATCATTAAAGTAATTAGGGTATGATATAAACTTGGTACGGTGATGACTGGGGATAAATGACTACACTAAGCAGCCAACTAGACATAGGATGAACTAAGATAACGGTAAAGACGCATCTACCCACCCAAGGGTAATTACTAACTGCACCACACCAGTCATTCCTACTTAAAGGTTGATCCCACGCAAGGACTTAGAAAATTTAACTAGTAGTTTCGTGTACGCCTAGCTGACTACATAGGTGTCGTCTGCCCCTATCTCCACTAGGTGTACCCACTACTCCCCAAGCGATCGGCTCCCTAACGTAGATACCCGTGCTGGCCCCACAGTGGGGTGTATCACTCCCCAAAGTGGCAACCCGATACAACCAACGGTGCACGGCTTATACCTACACGATGCAACAACGTCTTACATACCAGCCCGGGTCCACACACGCATATGAAACCCGTTGGACTTGCGTTGCCACCGCTAACCCGTTTTGGCCTCTTATAGTCAAGCCCAGTTCGCGTGTCCCGTCCTCGACATGGGTCGAGCCCAATAAGATACATATGGGTTACTGGTTGAAATGGGCCCCCACAAGCTACCCACCTAAGCTTGTCCCTTTTTCTAGTGCATCCCACTTAACCCTTTAATCATGTTTAATTACATGTTTCCACTTGGTTAAGTATTCTAATCGTATTTTCTATTGCCACCCAAGGCAACCCACTAGATTTCCACATGCCACCTAAGGCACTTACTTGATTTCCACATGCCACCCAAGGCACCCACTTAACCCCTCATGCCCCACTACATGCTTATCTGGTTAAGTGTTTCTTAATTGATTAAGAACGTAACCGTTGTAAAGACCTCTCACATTAGACTATCTTTTATGGCAGCTGGATTTACCGGTCAGGTCCGGGCAGCCTTACGCCATAACCGAGTCTAACCTCGTGTCTTTACACTTGTCACGTATTTAGTTTATGCCTAAGACCTCTCACATTAGGCCAATCATTTGTAGCCGCTGGATTTGCTGATCGGTTCCGGGCAGTCTTATGCTACAAAAAGGTCCAACCTCGTGTCTTAGTCGATTAATTACACCTAATTAATCACCCCCATAATTTGTATTAATTATCCCTAATTAATTATAAATTTAACGATGTACATAATTGACTCAATTATGTCCATCCACTTTATGGTATGCATAATCATACCAACTTCATAGCATTTCATTAACATGAATATTAACCCCATCGTTCCCCACGTAATTCGCTAACATGACATACTTAAAAGGGAAGATTCATCACACATACAATGGGTTCAACTTGCATAACATTAGCATCAACATGGGTTTTAAAGGTGTCAACATGCATATAGCATCAAACCCAACTAGCATAAATAATCAACCCAAACTTGCATGAATCACATATGTCATAAAGAGGGTAACTTGCATAAGCTACTTATGTCATACAAAGGGGTAAACTTGCATATGTATGTATGACATACAAAGGGGTTAACTTGCATATGTATGCATATCATACAAAGGTGTAAACTTGCACATGTTACTTGCATATAATCAAACACCAAACTTGCATAACATGGTGTCATAATGGATCAATGTTTATCATAGTGATTTGCATAACTAGCATCATGAGCACATAGCATAAAACTTACACAACTAGCATCATGAACTCATAGCATATGACTTGCATAACTTGCATAACATCATGAACACTTAGCATATGACTTGCATAACTTGCATAACATCATGAACACTTAGCATATGACTTGAATTACTTGCATAACATCATGAACACATAGCATATGATTTGCATAACATCATGAACACTTAGCATATGACTTGCATAACATCATGAACACATAGCATATGATAACATAACTTGCATTGATCCACATACATAACCATAACCTCATTATATCCTATCATAATTAGTTTAGCAATTGCTTGCTAAAGGCATAGAAACTCACAACTTGTTGATTAGCACTCCTATGAAGAAGATTAAGTTGCTAGAGTTGATTTGAGAAGCTATCTTCCTCTTTAATTTGTTGGTGGCTCCTTCTGGTTGCATTTTGACGGCATAACGACGTTGTCTCCAATTTTAGTATGAATTAGGGTAGTCTTAGGGTGTATTTATAGATTAGTTAAGTGTTTTAGGCTATTAGATTAACCCTAAATCAGATTAGAGCCATCAGATCTCGTCACTAGCCACCAAAACATAGCCCAAATCCCAAATCAGTGCACCCAGCCAAAACCAGCCGATAGGGGGGGTCGACCCCTGGGTCGACACATGGGTCGACCCCTTGGGGGGGGTCGACACCCATGTCGACCCCTGTGTCGACTCCCTCTGTCTGGCGGGAATTTTCCCGCCTCTTCTGAAATTTGAAATTTTAATATTTTAAATCTGTTTTGAATTTTCTGAGAACTTCTTCGGGCCTTAACTGGGTCATACGGACTCCGATTTTCGAAAACTCGGACTCTATTTCGCGTATTTTTCCGAGACGAACGCAATGGCATAGCCAGTTTCCCCTGATTCAGATTTTAAAATTTAATTCTGCCCTGTTTTATATTATAGCAAGTTATTCAACATACGGGGTGTTACAATTATTATCAATGATGTCTTCTTTTTCTTTTACAGTCCACCTCAAAATACCACAAATGTCACAAGCCTCTTTATCTTTATTCTCTGCCCAATATAATATGCAATGGTTTGAGCGGGGATGTATTTTATGGTAATCAAGACCTAAATCCTTAAAGACATTCTTTGCAGCGTAAGAAGACAAAGGCAGTTGGCTATCAGTAAAGGCTTCTTTCATAAGCTTTAGTAATTTCCCAAACGCAAACTCGTTAATTACATAAGCACACTATAAAGCCTGATCAAGAAACTTAGTCGAGAAAATTTAGTGTGGCATGGATATAAAATTTTCCTTCTTTAACATGACGATAAAATTTCTAGGCCTCTAGATTTGGTTTTACTTTAAAGTCCCTGGGATTTTGACCAAATTTGTAACCCGTATATTTGAACATCACGTCTAAATTATCCTCAGAATTCATCTTCGTTGCACAATCCATATGGTCATCAACACCTATTAATTTTGTCTCTAAAACTTCACATATCCACTCGGTGTGTAATTGAGAAGGGCCATTAAAAATAAGATGATCGTATATGACATTTTCACAATACCAATTACGTTATGTACATTTTTTGCAGGGGCACTTCATCTCATCACCTACTTTATAAATGGGAAATGCATTTCTTAGTAAAGTTGTTACCCCTCTTACATATTCTGCACTCGATCTCGGAAGTCCTATCCATATGTAGTACTCACAATCCATTGCCACAATCTAACCGCGGACTAGTAAAACTAAATTTCGTACCACTAACAGTTTCAAGACACGAACAAGGGCTACCCTATAAGGTTTGATTGAATTAGAAATAAAAACAAAACAAGTTAAGAATTTACAAATATACATAATTAGTGTGATGATACAAAGATGATTGTTTTGATATGAATTACCATTAACTTTTGGAATTGAGTTATCAGGAGAATACATAAAACAAGCAACTAAGGAAACTAAACACAAATTCATAACATTACATGTCTGCACCAAAACAAAACAGCATAGATACAAAGACTATACAGGTGATACAAAGATGATACAGTTGTACCTAATACAAAGAACAATGCAATAATTTAATTTTGTCTTCTAATGTTTATCCCTTAAAGCTGGTCGTTAAGTCAACTAACGTCAGTTTAAAAACCAATAACTTGATTTTGTAGCGTTGTAAGTTGATGCTGTAATTCATTTGCGTACTTAGTGGCTCGACTTGGAAACTGTTGGTCCACTGCCAAAAGGTACACCCTGTGGGATAAACACGACATCTAAAATAACGACGACCAATGTTGAATCCAATCGAAATAAAATCTTCTACAGTGACATAACCACAATCAAATACTATGATTGGTGAGTCAGCTTGTTGTTCGTTAACCACTTGGTTGTTTTGATGCTGATGACGCAAGGCAGCATACTATGCCGTCGCGTCGCCCTTTCTTCATGTCCTTCTTCTTCTTGCCATTGTCTTTGGAGTTCTTCTTGCTCTAATTCATACTCACGCAAATCATCATAGTGCCTTTCTTGCATCTCTATATAAAAATCAATAGGAGTTTCTGGTGATGATGGGTTTGATAGCCGTAGATCACCCATGCCCAAGGTATCTTCATAGTCATACGATGTAGGAAGAGAACTAGGCATTTTTAACTACAAACAGAAATAGAATTTTAAAATTTTACATTGGATTTCTTTTGTCCTCTAAATTTTGTTTCCACCTTTCGAAATAGGCATTATTTACCAATACATCAATGGTTTGGCAAACATAAAAATACAGAACTTGCACAATTTCAACACATTCAAACATATAAATAGGACACTTCAAGTATAAAAATACCCTAATTTAAAGCAATCGTTATACCTAAATCACCTAGAGACTTTGAACATAGACCAAAATAAGTTAGAGACGAAATAATCTAAATAAAATCGAATAATGAAGCTATAACTACATGTAATTGTCCTAAATGATCCAAATTGGGGGTGTAAAGTTTGTAAAATAGGAGCAATAGGAGGTTTATAGTTTGTAATGGAGGTAGAGTAGCAATCGGAGATCTTCGTGGATGGATTTCATGGAGAGAGAAACGTACAGAAGGAAGAGTATGGGAGAAATTTGTTTTGGGGGGAAGTATTTCGTGAATGGGGAAAAGATCACGCCAAATTTTCACTAAACTGAAGCAGGGATACGTTTGAACCAATGGATTAGTCAACATTATAGTTATTTATTTGTTTAAACTGATAACGCGAATCGTTGACCTGACATGTATTTATGTAAAGCAACACTTTGAACTGGTATTGCATGTTACAGCACGAGAATTCCAACCGCAACACTGCATTCACATCTAATGCAACAACATATGAATGTTGTTGCTGAAGATCAAAAGAAAGCATAGCTTTTGCCACACTTTTCATGCAACGCACACAAATTAGTGTCGAGTATGCCCACTTTTGTAGTGTGTTATAAGTCCTATCATAGTTTTATGAGTATTAGAGATAGTTCTTAAACAAGGTATAGTCTTGTATTAGTTTAAGGGGGAGTATTGTTGATTAATAGTAGGTATATAGTTAGTATTGATGACAAAGGGGAAGAATTATAAAATAGGCTCAGTGTAAGGGAAAGTTAGTAGTTTCGGAAGGATTTATTAGAGTAAGGTGAGTAACTAGAGAATCAAGGCATCAAGTATGTATATTTTATAAAAAAAAGATCGCTATGTCAAAAAGGAGGTGATCGTTAGGGATTGAGATGTTGATGATGATGGTTTTGATGACAACAACCTTTTTTAACTATTATTGTTATAAAATATATACTGACACTTTTATCTATATATATATATATGTATATGTATATGTATATATTAGATGCTAGTATTGATTATTGAAGACAGTACAGTTTAGAGATTCAAAGACTACAACAAAGAAGAAGAGTTCAAGATTGAAGACTCATAAGTAATAATAGTTCAAGAGTTCGAGAAAACATGATAAGTTATAGGGTCTAGATTTTGTTGTTAAAACTCTATAATAGCATTGAGTCTTTATTTCAAACATCTTATCATGTTCAAAATATTTATATGTTCTTATTTTCAAGTTGATTTCAAAATTAGTTCATATTTAAAATATATTTTCTTAAATTTTAAATCTAACTCCTAATCTAAATACTTTAGGTTCTCTTACTTATATTTTAAGTTTTAATAATATATGTTTATTTATGTTTTAATATTATTATTTTCTTATATTCATAGATTTATATATTTAGTTTTAAGTTTCTTATTTATATCTATAGCTTTGTATATTAACTTTTAAAATAATGCATATTTATAATTAACTTTTATATCACTTTTATAAATTATAATTATATATTTTTAATTTACATTTTTACTCTATTATACTATTTTATTATATGGTACAATAATATGTTTAATCTCCTGAATTACCTTGTTTATTTCAACATCATTTACATTATTTTGAAAAGAATTCAAAATTCAATTATTGCAAAAGGCATGTCAACATGGGGTACCCCACATATTGACATGATTACCGTTATTTTTAAATTTCAAAAGTTATGTCTATTAGTTTGAATATTTTCGTGAAAGGATATGACTATTGAACAACTATAAGTAGGCTACTAAATTCGAAATTCGATAAATAATTTCATTTATCTTTTTCTCTCCTTACTCCACTCCATTTTTACTCTTAATTTTCCAAATTTCACAATCAAACTCTGCTGAATTTCAAGAAGAATTAATCCAATTCAAATTTAGTTTGATTCACTATCAAACTCTCTTAATATTTCAAGTGTTATTCAGAGTTACAGGAGTTTTTATAATCAAAGATCGCAAGATCTAGTTATTGAGTCTTCCTTCCAAACCATTTATTGAAAAGGTGTGATTGTTTCCCATATAAATCAACTAGGTGTGATTGTAGCCTGGAAATCAATTGAATTTCACTATACCCTGGAAACGTGTGGGCTGTACCTCATGGCCTGTGAAATCAAGGATTGCATTTAAGATTATATTAGAAAGAATTTTGCATCAACCTAGAGTTGTGTGAGACTGGATGTAGAGTAACTCCGAACCAGAATAAAAATCCTGTTGTGTTCTTTCTTTTTATGCTTTTATATTTTATTCTGCATCTGTGTTTGATTTGTTATTGCTATGAATTCGTGATTTGCATCTATTTCCGATTAATTCAAAAGGATTTCATAAAAATTATAAAATTCCACTAAACGCTACTTACCTCCTTGTTTTTAAGTTCACCTTAAGATCCTTAATCCACATTTCCTAACACGAAGGACTATTTGTCCAAAAGCAACACACTCATACTCAATAGATTGCTCCTTTCATACAATGAAAGCCCATATCTGCGGAATCCAAAGGGTAGGATCCTCTAAGAAGTTATCATGGAGCAGAAGGGAGGAATTTAGTCATGCCTTCAAATTTTCCCAAAGGGAATATGCTAAAAAAAGCTTAAGCCTCCATCAGATAATTGCCGCGAGCGTATAAGAAGAAACCAGAACCGTAAACAACGTCAAGAGACTGAAGTTCCTGCATGCCATTTCTTGCATCGGAGTAGTGCCCTTGGAGGATCCAGAAGCTATCATATAGTTATCCTTCTAAAAGATTAAGGAAATCGTCTCCATCATCTCCTTGTATGCACCTTTGCCAATGACAAAACAAAGCCTATCAAGCGAAAAAGGGTCGACCTACACCTATAAATATGACCCCAAGGGTCCAAAATCAGGACAATCAATTCATTCCAAAAATTATAATCATAGATTGCAAAGTGTAACCCTAATTTATAAATTGAATTTGGGATTTTCTCTTACTCCTGTAAAATTATGTGGCTATTTGTAATAAAAGAAGGAGAATTGAGGATCTTGGCATATGGAGTTTAATTTTAAGAAAAAAAGGTCTGATCATTTCTGGCTGTTAACTTTTTTGATAGCCGACTGCACATAATTCTAAGTTTTATCTACGTATTCTTATCTGAAACCATGTTGCAAAACTCATGAGGAGGGATAGTGTAACTAGGATCGAAAGCAGTAGATTTTTATCTGAAAGGTGTAAGGATGATTCTGTCGACAAAGCTTGTTTCCCATGTGAAAAAATAAAGTAGTTTCCCCTCTTTATTGAGCTTTACAACATCAGATTCTTTATTTACTTAGTTCTAAAACAAACCTACCTAGTAGAATTGATAATTTCCTAAATGGAACAACCTTTCGGTTTTGTATGCGGCTTCGGTCAAACTTGGCATACATAACCTTAGCCTCATATGCTTTCAGTGGTCCGTGACCTGAAGCCATAAATGTTTGAGTATCTCAAATAAAGTCTTTCAGAGTTATTGGAAGATGAAATGTACTACCCTTTTGAATTTCTTAATAGCAATGAATTGATACAAAAACCTTTGCTTTTGAAATTTGTGTATCGTAAACTACTTTGGGGTGTTAACCATTTTCGAGGCTAACATAACCTATTATTCAAGATAAGATATATCAAGAAAAATCAAATGAGGACAATATACTGAATAATAGATTTGGTTATTTAAATAAGCGTTTAACGATTTAATAATTATTATAAACTTTTTAATAATAGTTTTAAATAATAATAATTAGTTGGCAATAAAAATGATCATAACACAAAAATGTGGATCTCACAATTACATTATTCATCGACTGATTGTAAGTATGAGGTTAAGAACTTCCGCTCTAGTCGATAACCCCTAACACCTCGCGAAAAACGTAACAAGGGATTTCGAATAGGGTCAATATGAGTAAATAATCACTTGCAAAAAAAAAAAATTTGCCCTTTTAATAATGTTGAAAGGCAGTATAATAGGCAATTCCTCATGATAAGTAATTTCTTCATCTAGTACTTCAAATCCATACTTATTGATAATTTTTATGGGTACAATTACTTCTAATTTACAGTAACGTGAAAATCCCTATTATTATTTAGAATTTAGGATTTGCGGTTGAGAAAAGATACAACTGTTATAATCAAAAAAAATCCTAAGACTCTTAAGGGGGTATTATCAA
Organism: Allium sativum; assembly: GCA_030737875.1. Taxonomy (NCBI): domain Eukaryota; kingdom Viridiplantae; phylum Streptophyta; class Magnoliopsida; order Asparagales; family Amaryllidaceae; genus Allium; species Allium sativum. Next base: position 191,278,980 of record CM060910.1, on the reverse strand, counting down.
CGTGGGTTAAACTACGTGCGACTCAGTACTTTTGCTTCCTTGATTTTGGTGGAACTAAAGTAGAGAACTGACAATGACGACCTTCGGTTCTTGATTTTGGAGTTATCGACACAATTGAAAGAGGAAATACAGTAATGGATCCATATGGATAGCTGCGGATAACGTTTTGGGAAATAAGCTTTTGAATTTCGTAAAAGACATTCTTTATTCCCTATAAAGGCTTTATGAATTCGAAGGACGGTACTATAGTAATTGTATATGGGGTATGCATTTGAAAACTCTCTTCTTGATGGTCTTGGTGATGTTAATCTAGAATGAAATGTTATTATTATATGAAAATCTTTTCAAAGGAGTTGGTTGTTGTTGAGTCAACATCTTTGAAGGGTTGATCAATCTTAAGCTGAGTACCTTTCACTGTAGAGGTGATTTATTCTTTGTAGTCACGTTGTTGAAACCCTTTGATGTAGTCTAGTGCCTCTACTTGGTTGGAACTCTAGAAGGTGGCTCCTTTGACTCTTTCGAAGGGGGTTTGACGTTATTGAAATGATTGGTTTAGCTCTATTTTACTCATTGAGATGTGTTGTTCCTTGTATGCATAGAACTTCATCTCCACCAAAGGGATTTATTTTGTTATTGACTTCCTTTTTAGCGTTACATTGCCTTTAACTTGGTCATGTGAATTTTAGTGGTAACCCAGCAGATTCGAAAGGCATGCTACTCTTTCCAATGAGTTATGCTTGGGTGTTTCAGTAGAGCTTTTGTCTTCTCTCTTTGGTGCCTTCGACGACTAACCTTCTATTTTTGAATGTTATTTTCTGACTCCTTCGGAAGCTTATATGTTTATTCCTATTAGCCTTCTTTCATACTATCAAGCAGGTGCATATTTTGGTTAACATTTAGCCTCCATCCAATATGGAAGATGCTTTTTTCTTTGGGAAAAAAATGCAGATGATCCTATTGAATATTAAATCAAATGTCATTGGTGTTTATTAGTTTCCTTCTCAGCTTGTTTCTTTAGTTCCTCTAATATTAAAAGGTTTAAACAAATAATGAAAATTTCATAATTTATGGTAACCTAATATTGGCGCTTTTAAAACAACTATTATTGATCTTGTAGTTATTAATGATAGATATTTTCAAGGAGAAGAGTTAGCTTTCATTTGGAAATGACTAATTACTTCTATGATTGTCATCTGACGGTTAATAGCTACATACAAAAAATACTGCGATCAACCAATTCTTACACATTCATTTATTAAACGCGAATAATGGACAACTACATAAGCACAAGATTCTAACTTTAATCAAATTGCGAGGAGCAGGAAATTTGGTATGATAACCAGAAAGCTTTTCAAATTAACTAAATCAATCCAAAAATTCCTCGTCACTACGTAAGTCGTAAGCAAAGTCCATAGAAAATCACATTAATTGTCAATCAATGATGAGAGTAAATCAAAAGTCACAATAGTAAATATTTAGTAGTATGATTTTTTGGAAAGCTCATGATATACCCACATGAAATTTAGCAAAATTATAGAAATCACAAGTGTTTAGGAAAGTCATAACACAACAAGAAATTTCATATGATGAACATTAAAAGCTTTATTAGAACCTCACAATTTTGATCAAATATTATCTAAAAATGCACTAGAAAATGACCCTATAATTTATAAAGTCATACCAGATGTAAATTCCAGAAAATCGTGTAATATTAGGGATCAAATTCATAATCGGAAATCATGTAATATTAGGGATTAAATTCATAATCGGAAATCTATCATGAAAGTTGAAACTCATTGATTATTATCATTAGAAAAATAAGGATGGAAACGAAAGTCACAAAATCAAAGGCTTCTAATGTAATAAATACGAATCAAGGAAGAAATTATTTGAAGCAAGAGAAATAGAACTTCATTAAAATATTATAAATTGCTTCATAAATGAAACCAATAAAATTACCATATGAAAATCTTAGTAATCATGGATTGTGGAATCGTCCAAAGAAATTCAAACATAATATAATCATATAGAAAGCACCAAGAATGCAACCTCAAAATTCAAAAAATTACAAAGATAGCAGAAAACCATACACTGATGAGAAATAAGCTCGTAGTTCAAAAACTTGTGAAATAAGGAAATTTAAATTTGCCTAGTATTTCCAATTCATAAGCAATAATAAACTTAATCCATAGCAATGTAACAACAAGAAACATGACTCCTGAACTTAAAAATCTTCAATATGAACTGAATAAAATAGAAAATTCTAAAGGTACAGTGAAGGGATAAAGAATCATAAGATTAGGAAAATTTATTTAAGCGGATACTATTAGGAAAAATCGATCAAATCAGGTTCCAATTATAGTGTTTTAACAATTTAAAACAAGGATCTATGCTAAAAAATATAAATTAAAACTTATATTAATTAGGGTTAAGTATTTATACCTTTCGTGCTGAACCCATGAAGGCCAGATGAAATTCGAACCTAAAGGAAAGGATGATGCATCAAATAGAAAGCATGATAAAGCCCCACGTGTCTATTATAGTCCACGAGAATGATTTTTTCCTCAATCGAATTGAAGAAGAAGAGGGAGAAAGCGGTACAAGCCGCCATTAATTTAGGGGTTTTATCTAAAACGTTGTATTTGGTTGGGTTAATTATTTACACTGATCTAATCTAATATCTATATTATATATAATAGTTTACCATGTTTTATTAAAGAATGTAAACCCTTTTAATAAAAAATGTAAACTATATAGTAGGAAATTACCCGAATACTAGCTCCAGCTTTAAATAAAATCATCAACGTGCTGATATTTCATTTGACCCATAATGTTTCTCCTTCACAACGTTCTATATGTGTGGACCTATAGGTTGTTACAACGTTGGCAATAAATTAAATCGTATTCAAATTATAAACAATGAGTGGCATCTAGTAATACATCGCTGCTACCTAAGTTATAATAAGATCAACGATTCGATACAACCATTTATGTGACTAGTGTTGCAATGTAATTTAATCCTTTTAATCGATATATCCATGATTAAACCCCGGGCATGGAACGTATCACCCTCTTTATAATTTAATCCTTTTATCTTGATCGATGGTAGACAATATAAAACAAATCAATATTTGATCATGGCCATGCATTTCATAGTCTCACTCAATCAAGAGGCCCATAGATATCACTACAAATATATCATAAGGTTAAATTCCATCTAGATCATTCATAATTTTCACTCGATTCAAGATGTATCCAATGATCACCTTTATTGTATACTCGGTTAAAAGTAACTTTTGATGATATCAAAAGGCAAATATCCTCGAATAAAATTATAATTATTTCAGGTCTGAGGGCCATTACATCATTGCCACTACGAGAATAACTTATGACACTGTTAATTATATTTCATGTAGTTTTCTCATGTTGGGTCAGCCTAATACACTATTCCCCAATACATATTTATGTTTTGACATTAGTATCGCGTATATTAATGATCGGTGAGATATGATCACCAGTCAATCAACATAGACTAGGGACATTTAACAATTATAATACTTAACAAATTATACAATCTCATGTTCAAGTCATTTACTTGAACTATATAAATTCGTATTATTATTCTAAGGACTTCTATTATGTTAATATTTATATTATGCAGTAAATATAACATAGCAGAATTTTTTATTTCAAATAAAACAATAACATCAACATTGTTATTAATCACATCAAATGGATTGCCTCTAGAGAATAAACTCTTACAGATACATCATACAAATAAAGTAGAAATTTACCTATAATTAATAAACGAATTGATAATCCTGGAACTCATCAGGGAATCTAAAATCATTAAGGATTATCAAATCTTGGATAAATATGGTGTAAACAACAACTATAATAGCATCGAAAGTAAGATCCATAAAATTAGAAACTTCCAATACAATGGAGAAAATTGAATCTTAAAACCATCAGAAATGGCAGAAATTGAATTTCGTCAATAATTCAAATTATGGTTCACCTGTGTAACCAAATAAATTAATGAATGAGGACTCTAGAAATATCAGCCAAAAATTCATTTACATACATTTAAAAATTATAATTGCTCATTAAAAGCAATGAATTTAGAAAGTATTGAATATATCAGTAAATTAATATAACAAACCAGGTTTTTGGTATTGAATATTCAACTTAGTTTAAATATTAAAATATTGGTTTAAAAAGGGTTTGATGACTTGCTTTCAATTATAGGGATAATTTCAAGTTAACAATAAAATCCGAATAGTGATAATATTTAAAATATTTGATATTGAAAATTAGTGCTTGGAGACTGATTGGACTAACTGAATTTCAAATTTGAATATTAATTTAATGTATTTAATGATTTGATTTCTCTTCTTTTTTGCTTACAAACTATAAGGGTGAATTCAATTTGTAAATCATTTACAGTAATAATCATATAGAAGGTAAATAATTTGAAAAAAAATATTATTATTATTATGACTTAATTTCTTTTGCTGTATTTTTAATTCAATTTATTTGATTTTTTCATAAATTTTGATTTGGGAAATGTCGAATTTAAATTCATCGATTTTTTGGCAAATGATAGTGTTTCTGTTGTTTTTCTGAGTTTAAGAACTAGGGTACATTTTTATTGATTTGAGATCGTGTTCATGTTCTAAGTGCCATAGTTTCTTTGTTTATTCATTCAAAGGTTATATGTGAATAAAAACAGTATGGCGAAATGCTAAAAAATTCGTTATAAACTAAAGTAGCAATTGATTTTTATTGCATACTTAAACAACTCGTACAAAACTTGAACACAATTTTTTTCTTCTAATCTTTCATTTTCTTGTCTCCTTTTCTGTTACCTTTCCAAATTTCTTTTATCTCTATTTTCACTCCGAAGTTGAAACATTATGGATGCATTTTGTCTACTCAATTGTATTTTTTGTCTCATTATTCATTTGTACTCTAGCAGTGTAAATTATCATGATATATTGTTTGGTTTATCCTTGTCTTCCACAAACCGAATGAGAAACTTAAGCATTCTCCCTTTCTAAATTCGAAATAAAATATAATAAGGTAGTGTTTGGTTTACTTTGTGTTTTGAGTTTACAAAGTTAACTCCGAAAGGTGCGAAGATTTGAAGGATAGCAGAGACGACGGACCAAAGGCGGAGGGGAAGATGAAGGGGATAGAGGGAAATGGATTGATAAACTGGTTATCGTTCTTCCGTTGTTTCTCAAAGTACTAAAAACAATATTTTTTTTTGTTTTATGTGTTAATTTCGTTCTGTAAAACGATCGTTTTTCACGATATGTTTGCGTGATTCATACTTTAGTATGCACGAAAATCCAAAATAAAAAATATAAACCAAATGCACCCTAAAATTCTAGAAATCAGAAAACAAGGATCTTTCAACCACAACATAGAGTTTTATGTTTTAGTATGGGGGGATGGTTTTCAATGTAGTCATGGTGGGTGGGTAGTGGAGCAACATACAATGTGAGCAATTCCAATATAGGATTTCGGTTTTTGGATTTTCAAGGAGGAGTTGTTTGATTTGAATCATGTTTTTGGGTTCTCTAAGGGATTTAGCACTAATTTCCTAAGTTTGGACGATTCATGGATTAAAAGTGTCGCATAACGCTATTCCAACAACATGTAGATTGTCGGGTTGCATTTGTCATGGTGATATCGCGGCTGAACGTTTTGTGATGGGAAAGTGGAGTTTGAAAATGAGGTTTCAGCAATGAAGGTGATTTCTATTTTTATTAAGGGAGGGGCGAAAAGTGGGTTTGTTTTTATCGGCCATGGTGGTTTTGTGTTCCAAGTCGAAACGTGGTAACATGTTCTAGAGAGAAAGAAGGAGGATTATGGAATTAAAATTTTAGATATGTCTAGTTAAGTGATTTTATTAATTAATTCCAGAATTTTAAAAGTTCAATTTCTAATCCCTACAAGGTCCAAACTAAAACAACCCGAACTTCCCCGGTAAGGAAAGCACGGATTGCCTTGAGAACAAGCCACATCAAAACACAACAGAAGAACATTTCATTGTATATTACAATAATTCCATCAGAATACAAGAATATACAGAGTATGAATAAATATTACACAGAAAATATCAGAGATTTAAATTACATTTAAATACATCACAGCGGAAAAACAATAAAAAGCACAACTGAAAGAGATATACGGATACAGAGCTTTCTGGATATCGTTCCAGCTGTAAATCAGGATCCTGTGAATATAAATCTGCAAAACCAAAACAACTAGCCGCCCGTGCGGAAAATAGGGGCACCCAGAGTTTAGGTTAAAACAATAAACTCCAGGTCAGTCATGTGACTGGTGTGAGAACTAAAACAGTTATTAATCTTTATTTTAAAGTTAGGTAAATCAAGGGACCACGCCGTATAACATGGAACGGGTTTCCTCCCAAGAATATCAGTGCATAAAACAACAGCGCAATGCTAAAATAAAGAACAATGAAGCTATTATAAGACCCTGGTCCCATCACACAATGAAACACAAGCCGGAGGATAGGGTTTTACCTTATAATAGCCAACGAATGCTTGATACGCTAAATTTCATCTTTTATTATTAATATAAGTGTATAGTGTTAAAACAATTTCAATCATAAGTATCAATCATAGATGGCATGGGTAGAATATATCATGTCGCCAATACTAGGCTCCACAATCAAAACCACAAATGTCTCGTATTGGAAATTGGATTTCCATCTGTGAACCAAGGCAAGGGATCGTCCTCCACCGAATTTGTGACTCTCTAGCCCGAGCCTCAAGAACAGAACACATCGTCCCTTAGGAGCCACAGGGCCGGTCCACTCGATGTGGATTAAACAAAACCCTGAACACTACGTCTCCCCGCCTTATGGGGCGTAAATAAGTCCTATGACTCCATCAACTCCACATAGTCACAGAAATATCCGAGGCGCCTCGCATCCGAATAACCACATAAGTCAAACTCGTTAGGGCGTGTAAAACCACTGACGCCACTTCTAGCTAGAAAGAGATGCACGTTCGCCCTAGATCCTTCTCTCGTTTCTGGTTCACACCGGTGTGTGAGGCTCACGAATCAACGCTACACAAAGCTATGCCACACAGGCCGTGCTTTGATCATCAACCACAAGACTCTGCTTTTCAACAAAAGCCTTAATCATTTGCCACTTAGGCATGCCACACAGGAAATTCACTCCATGCGATTGATATCCATCAATATATAACCTCTGAGCTCGTACGTCTCAGAGAAGGGCATTAAGCAAGAAAATGAATTCTCCGCCGCCAAACAAATATATATTAAATAGCAATCAATCACACAGAATAAAATCCAATGTTAGACACACAGTCCATTTACAAGTTCGTTCTGGGTTTGAACGAAACCGGAGGCACCTTATACCTCGCATATCCATCGATCTCCAAGTACGTTTGGACGATTACCAACTGATTCCCTCCTCTTGGGTGTACAGCCCAATCAAGATCGTCAGTAATTATCCAAACGATGTGAAGACCTCCGGTCTTCGACCACCGTCTTCACCCTCGACACATCGTCGAATCAGCTATTCTGAATGGGATAAACTCGGTCTTTCTGAATAACTCGCGTATATAATAAACAAGTGTTACACAAACACAACATACGCCTCATTCCAATTCAGAATATTCTTTTATTCAAATATTCTTATACTCTGGGAAAAGTTCCCATTAATTTTATCAAATTCCCTAAATTTATTCTTTAATCTTCTTTTGAATATCAATTCAAACCAAATTATGGTTTATCCAAACTAGTCGGAATTAACGAACCTTACCGAAGTAATTATTTGTTTTAATTTCCCAATCCCAACCTATTCATCCCATGAAGTAAAACTGGTAATACTTCATATCTAACACCATAGTGTTATCGGTAAATTCAATTACCATTTCACGTCCAAATCTAATTAAAGATTTAACTATCGCCTGGAGCAAAATTGGTGATACTCCATTCTTGATCATTTCAATCTAATTAAAGATTCATTAAAACGCCACTTGGTTTTAATCTTCCCAAAAATTAATATTAATGATTGTTTAACTTAGGAAATCACATCCTGTCTTTAACTGGGTTAAAGAACCAATGTCATTTAAAATACGGTTCACGATAAACTCAAAATCACATTCCATTAATTATCGGGTTAAAGAACAAGTGTTATTTAAAACACCGTTCACGATAAACCCAAAAATCAATACCAATTCAATTCCAATTAAATATTATTTAATTGGTACACTTCATTAAATCTAAATAGAAATATTTAATCTTTTTCTCAACTGGGTTTAAGAACAGTGTTAATGAAGACATCATTCACGACAAACCCAAATCCCATTTGATATTAAATACAAGGCTCTGAATAGAAAATATATCAGCTTATATTCAATATCAAATTCTACGACTAACAAAATATCTTATTGGAGATAACGATATAATTATATCTTTCAAATTTCCACAACAATATATTTATAATCACGAAATCCAACATCGAAATATTCCAAAGACACTTCCAATTCAAATCCATTCCAATTCAATTATTGGAAATTCTGGTTACCTTTAAAACCCCTTTCAAATCCAATTTATTTATTTCAAAAATAAATGGATTATAATTCTAGTTCAAAACTAGTTCATTTTGATAAAAATCTATTTTTATCTTTTCAAATATGGGATTTTTCATCTCAATGCTTTCCAAATCATTTCTTATGATTTTACACAAATTATTACTATTTTTAATAATTTTATCAAGGCCCATACAGTCGATTTCCATCAACGGCCATCGAACTGCACTTATAGCGACCTTTTCCAAATTTGATTTGGACATAATTCCAAATCCAACCGTTAGATTTCAAATCTCTTATATTCATTAGAAAGCTCTTTTCGATATGAACCCAATGGTTCCGACAGTCGGATCTCCCGTAATATCCATTCAAAGTCAATGGTCGAAATTCGCGAACTGTCGCGGCGCGTTCTATTCAGGCCATTATATAATATATATATATATATATATATATTATATTTCATCAATTTCCTTTCGAAACGTATTTTATAAATCGTTTACATTCGTTTTCAAAACGATTTCAACTTCATATTCAATTTCTAATCGAAATTGAAAATTCCATATCATTAATCTATAAATGGTAATACTCTCAAAACATTATATTTTGAAATCACTTCCTTTTCTATATTCATTATAAAAATGAATAAAACCGATACAAATATTGTTTACGTCAAAATAGCGTCAATCTAATCAACACGGCTTTATATATTTCAATAACTTCGTTATTCTATTCAACAAATGAATATTTTCTTCAACACATGAAATTTTCTTTTATTCAACATATGAATATATATCTTATTCAACACATGAATTTTCTTCTATTCAACACATGAACATATATTTTATTCAACATATGAATTTCCTTCTATTCAACACATGAATATATATTCTATTCAACACATGAATTTTCTTCTATTCAACACATGAATATATATTTTATTCAACACATGAATTTTCTTTTTTTTTTCCAAATTGGAATGAGGCTCAATCAACTACCATATAGTGTTAATTATATGGATTTCATACACACACGTACACTACAACAATCAAACATAGGCAACCGTCACCCAAAGTGCATTCTACAGTACATAAGCATCAAATATAAATATTTAACGCTTATAACAGCCTGTCAATCTATCGATCGACATACGGCTAATTATTGGGACTAGTGTATGGCCAATTTCATCCCAACACGCGTGTGGGGTTTCACATCAACAAACACATATTTTTATTTGTGTAGTTGGGCGATGTGTAAAATTTATTGTCCCAATCAATATCAGTCAAATCAGTGTATATAAAAAAATCGTCCGATTTGTTTATTGCTATTTATTTTATATACACATTAAAAATTATATTTTTAACTATAAAATATTTTCCACTATAAAGTATTTTATTCCATTGCACATCACACAATAAAATTTCACAACACAGTTATCAAACAAACAAGTCATTCATGGTCTGTGGATGACGGGTGTCGGGTGCTGCTAAGCACCGTCTACATCCTAGTATATATTTCAACTAGAAAACAAAACAAAAGTGAGGAGTTCTCACCTTGGCGATCCACTGCACTAATCGTTGTGGTCGCTCAGATTCGTTGTTCGGATTCCAACGCAATCTGTTTTACAAAATTTATATTAAAAATCACATTTTTAATAATGCCTCATATATAAAAGTCAAATTTTTTACACTGCTACATATATAATAAAAATCATATTTTCTTCTTTGCTACATGTATAAAAATTAGATTTTTATCTCTCTACATAAGTAAACGTTATATTATTAGATTATTGAAAATCGCATCTTTATATTTTTCAAAAATCAAATCTTTTTGCATTTCAAAATCATCTCTTTTTGTATTTAAAAATCCTAACTTTCTACTTAAAAAAATCCAATATTTAAGCGAATAAAAATCTTATCTTTAAGCGAATAAAAATATTATCTTTTCTCAAGTAAAAATCATACCTTTGAAAATATAAAAATCATATCTTTGCAAATCTAAAAATCGCTTCTTTTACTAATGAAAAATCACTTCTTTTTCCTAATGATTTTTAATATATATATAAACTGATTTCCTTTCTCTCCAATGTATTTAAATTAACTAACTAAAAATTAAAACAAAATAAAACTCACATTGGAAGGAAGGGGAGAATGCTCGTTGTCAAGGGGGTGTTGGTGGGCGTCGGAGGTGCTCAGGGCGTCAGAAAGGGGTGCAACGAGGTTGTGGAGGTGGTGGCGGATCTGGAAGGCTGTGGTGGTGCTTTACTTTGGGTTTCAGGGTGCTTTGCGTTCGGGGAAGAAAGATAGAGCCTGAAGAGGATGAGGGGGAGATCGGAGGGAAGGGCGGCGAGGTGGGGAGCAATGGTGTGCAGCGCGTCGGAGGAAGGAAGGAGGGTGGCGAACGACGATATCAGTTTGAATGAGGTTTTCTTTTCCTATTTTAATCGGCGTTGACTGAATGTGAAGAGAGAGGGGAGGGTGTGGGTTATATAATATATATATTTAATAATTTTAAATTCCCTAAAAGCAACTTTTTATTTCGACCTCCAAACGAGACCCACCGACTGTCATCCATAACTAATTCCCCCTATTCCGAACACAATGGGATATGTATCGTAAGCTGGTTCGACTGTTTCGATCAGTTTCCTTCAAAATCAAAATATAAATCTATATATTGAATTTGAATGCACACTTCAATTTACCGTGGCCACGTACGGACTCTAAAAGTTCCCGAAAAATATTTTCTAGCTTCGCATTTACTATACGGTTCTAATAAAACTAATTTCGTCAAATTCTGAGATCATTTGAAAAATGGCCATTTTCTGGTCGATTGAAATTGACTGAAACTGTTAAAACACATTTTACTTTGCCACACTCACATATTGATTTCAAAAATTATGAATTTTGGAATCTAGCAATAACTTGACATCCCAGATCCAACAAAAGTGGTTTCGTCGAAAACCGAGGTCGTTTGCAAAATTTCCATTTTTAAGAGCCAAAATTCCATAGCGACTATTCTGAATTTCAATTGGACATAACTTTTTATCCCCGCTATGAAATTTCAATTTTTCGGGTTCTTGGAAAGATATTCTCAAATAGATTCTAATATTTTCGGTTTCACTAAAATCTGGTTTATTTTGAATCCTGTACATTCATTTGAACTTTGAAATCGAATTTTCAAACTACCGCGCCATTTTCATTTCCTTTTATATTTAAAATAAAATATTTATATTCTAACGACGAGCTATATAAATATATATGTTCTAATTCTATACAAAATAAATTTCTTGTCGTTATTATTTAAAATAATTCGTTTTAAATATTCAAAATTCATTAAAATTGCCAAAATTAAAATTTTAAATTGGCTCAGGTTTTCGGGTTATTACACAAACTCAACACGGTCAGCCACATTGAAGTCATAACAGTTAACGTTACTACATTATGTAATAGATTTGGTTTGTTCTGGGGCGGGTGGGGATTTTGGCTAATTTCTAAGAGCGTTCAAATTCCAATTGTCCAAGAATACTTAAGCGACAATTGAAATAACGGTGAGTAAAACCCATATTTTTTTTATCGATATTGTATAAGGTAGACTAAAATATTTATTATTTTCATGATTGTGAAAATTATTAGTTGTTTGGCTCGAGTAAGTTATTATATTACCAATTATTTGTTTGAATTAATCAAATTTGATTAATAGTTTGAATTAATTCTAGGATCACGATATAGCATTCTAAAGTTCCACTATATTGATTGAGCCATACTTAGGATCATGGTATTGCATCTCGAATTGCTATCAGACATTTTTTTAGTTTGTTATATATTCAAAACTTGTTGCAACTGTTTGATTTTTTGTGAATGATCGAATAAAATTGATTTGATTACGATATTATATTGTAACGCAATTAATTTAGTTCATGTGTCTACTATTATCTATCTGGCGAAATGAACACCATTTAGTAAATTGATTGAGCTTATTCTGATTGACATTTGTTAGCAAAATAAACTACTCTTCTGCTATTACATTAATTTGGACATTTTGTTTATACCCTTTAATGTTTATTAAATATGTGTTATATAAGCTGTTAAATGCTAGTTGTCAATTTATTGACATATGTCAGTTCATGTAAGTACCATGTTGATTGGAAGATAAATCAAATATATGATAGCTTATTTGAGTACCATTGTTGTCGTTAAGTCTTATTGAGTAAACGATTTTAATATATGGATTATGGGCTACAGTTGCTTATGGTTTCTCTGTGATAAAGACGTAATCATCGTGTAACTATAGTCCTTAAGTTCATTTGAAAAAATATTTTCAAATCATTGCTTGTTTATTTCATAATTTTTTGAAATGAAGAATTATTATTCAATAATGATAATGTTTTAAAATAAAGTTAATTTATTTATAATTACAAATTTAAAATTATTTTCGGTTATTTTATGATAATATTTAAAGTTAATTACTTTTTATTTAAATGAAGATTTAATAGTTAATAACTATTTATTTAAAATTCAAATTATTTCTTTATTAGTAAAACTTGAAGTTAAATAATTATCATAATAACAATTTTCCAAATATAATATTAGTTTATCAATAGTGATTTTAATTAACAATTTATATTATCGAAATACAATCAATTACTATGTAATCTATAAGGATTTAAAGAACTAGTACCATTATTAAGAATGAAATTTGTCTTCTTAATTAGTTTAAATATAATAATCATTTGTTTATAATGGTTTGAAGATTTATTAATAATCCATTAAAGAATTTTAAAATAAAATCAAACAAAAAAAGCTTCGTTTTCATGCTGGGTTCTGTAAATGACGTCAAGGAGAATATCCTTTCTCTCAATTCCTTCTTCACATTTCTGACCTCTCCTCGAAAACCTCTCCTATTCGCCCACGTTATCTCATAACCTCTGCTCCTTGCTTACACTATACGTGGAACTCTCTAAAATCATTTTGTCCCTTTCTTATCTAAGTTTGCCATGTATTTGGTTCTGCGCACTGTTTGGTCATTTTTTTTCTTCTTCCTCATCAGATCTGTTCTCTCTACCCCTATAACCTGTAACACCCCACCTCCGCTAGGGTCACTCACAAAGGGAAGGCACTAGCTTTGGTGGAGCATTATCTAGGTAAACATACATAGAAATATTACAAGACAGAACATATAAAACAGTGGAAGAAGAACCAAATTTCATTGCTTTAAAATCTAGAAAGGTCTAAAGCCTTTTACATCAAAATGCCATTAAATCCATTACATCGAAATCTGTCTTGCAATAGTAAAGAAGCATAAAACCATAGTCATAAATCATTCCCCAAGTAAAACAGTAAAGCAAGCCATAGCCAAGAGAAATCCAAGCAGTACATGAAAGAGCCTTGGAGCTTGGTAAGATCCGAACTAAGCTTTATTCCCACCCTGCGAACCTGGGAGGGGGGGAACAGAAGAAAAAGAGGCGAAACAAAACGTGTCAGTCATAAAGACTGAGTAAGTCCTAGTGACTTTCAACATAAAAACAGGTAAAGATAACATGGCATGAATAAACTGGAAGTAAACATAAGTATGATGACAAGATAAGCTACAGGCACGATAACTAAGAATAACAACATAGGATTTCTGTCATGTATAACATTGCAAGGTTCCCATTCAAGATGAACTAAGTATATTTTCGCAAGATTTCTATCAAGCATCGCAAGATTTCTATCAAGCATCGCAAGATTTCTCTGCTTTACCATTAAAATGATATCTATTTGCTCTGCACCACCTAACTAGTGTCCCAATTAGTAATCTATATAAAATGATAAAATCATAACGTGATCCCGATACCCGAAATTAAGGTTGCTTTCACGTGTACATCTATTATTTATTACCTAGATCTAATCTAGGGTCTTCTATCGAGCGCTTCCTAGATTCAACCAGGATTTATGCCACCGAGGTCCAACCTAGGGATTATGCTACATATTGAACGCTTCTCGGATTTAGGGTTTATGCCGCCTAGGTCCAACCTAGGGATTATGCTACCTATGTGTGTCATACGGCCCCCAATGATTGTAGATACCTATGCTGGTCCCACAATGGGGTGTATTCAGACCCATGGTGGCGGCCCGACGCAATTCTAGAATGCATAAGTTATACTACTGGTGCCCCCAGTGCCCTGTTTGTCTGCTCCGAAGTGTGTGCACGCCCGCACTCCGTTAGAACCTACACTGTTGCACCCACCGCCGTCGCTTTTACCGCTTACAATCTTCCTAGTAGTCATGCCCCACTCTGCCTAGTTTCAGGGTACCATGATACATCTAGTGGGTTACTGCTGAAATGGGTCCTCGTTACTAGGGTTTCCTACTGGTTAAGTTTGTGGGCCTATATATACAGATATTACCCACCTTCCCGTGATGTACTTATCCCGCCGATTCAAGCATGCTTATTAATGATTAAGTTTGTGGGCCTATATTTACTAATATTACCCACCAACCCGATATGTACTTAACCTTCTCCGTCCATCACGTTAAGTTGGTTAAGTGTTTTCTCTTGTTTTACTTAACCCTACCACACATCATGTTATATTGGCTAAGTGTCGTTCCTTGTGTTACTTAACCCTACCACAAGCCTTGTTATACTGGCTAAGTGTTCTCCCTTGTGTTAACTTAACCCTACCGCATGTCATGTCGTATTGGTTAAGTGTACATTGACTTAGCCCACCTGCTTATCATGTTGTGACGGTTAAGTGTTACCCTGTGTTGTTACTTAACCTTACCACGCATCAAGTTATTTTGGTTGGGTGTTATCAACCCATTCAAGTTAAACCAACCCATTTAACTTAAGCCTCCCATTCGTCAGATTACATTGGTTAAGTATTTCAAATAATTCATGGCCTAACCCGCCCATGTATCATGTCGAGTTGGTTAAGTATTATCTATATGTTCAATTGACTCCACCCTATCATCTTATATTGGTTAAGTGTCATTAGTCTAGTCATATTACTTAACCCACCCATTGGTCTGATTAATAGTTATGTTGGTTAAGCCCACATTTATAAGTTTTACATGTTCTTAACTCATACCGGTTAGGTCCACATTTACATGTCAAATTTCCATGTATCCCACTTAACCCTCTAACCATACCCACGACTTTTTATGGTTGATATTCCTTGATTCATTCATTATGACGAACGAATCATGACCTCTCATATTAGACCATGCACTTTGTGGCCACTGGATTTGCCGGGCGGTTCCGGGCAGATTTACACCACAAACTGGGTCTAACCTCGTGTCATAAATCGTTACGCCTACAATTCGACCATTGACCTCTCACATTAGACTGACATTTTGTGGCTACTGAATTTGCCGGGCGGTTCCGGGCAGATTTACACCACAAACTGAGTCTAACCTCGTGTCAAAGGTTTATTAATGGTCGTATTCCC
Organism: Allium sativum; assembly: GCA_030737875.1. Taxonomy (NCBI): domain Eukaryota; kingdom Viridiplantae; phylum Streptophyta; class Magnoliopsida; order Asparagales; family Amaryllidaceae; genus Allium; species Allium sativum. The sequence continues at coordinate 191,262,960 of CM060910.1, read as the reverse complement.
CCCAAAACCCCAATATCAGTTCATGTGTTTAACATATAGAAATGTTCGTGTTCAAGTGAATTATCCAATACACAGTCATTTTCATGTCTCAAATTCCCAACTTTACATATTAATAAACATATGCCCAAGTTCCAAAATTACATGCCAATTTATATATATATATGGATATATATACCCAATTCTAGTCAGTTTACGTATGTCCAATTCTTGCCTATTTACATGTATGCCGAGTTTATACTATTTCACCCATATCGAGTTCTAGCCAAAATTGCATGTATCATGCCCAAATAAACCCAAATCATGATTCACGATGTAGTTATCCCAAACTGTAATCTTTTTATTGCAACACACGCCAACTACCCAAGTTCATAATACATATTTATGCCAATTATCCAATTTACAATCGCTTTTATATTCAAATCCCCAATTCTACATATGTCCAATCGTAAGCCTAATCTTTTGATTTAATTTACATAGGCCCGAACTCGTGGTTTAATTTACATGCCAAAATACATACATGTTATATATACCAAATCTCATGTTACATTACATAAATCCTATTTGTGCCAAATTCCATCTATATAATATTTATGCAAATCTGTTCATAACAAGATTATACCAAAATTTACAGATCAAGCCCAAACTTGCAAATACAATGATAATATCCAATTTAATGTTGCCAATTATTACATCATATTCATATAGGCAATAATCCCATAATTCCCCCGTATACATATCATATGCAAATCGCGATTTTAGGCCAAGGTCCGAAATTGACCAAGGTTCATGAAAAGAAAATAAATTGGGGGAGATAGAAATTGAATAAAAATGAGATCAGAGGAAAACATCATCATAGGCATAAATATTACAAGTTGATGATAAAGTCATTACGAATCAAGAAAACTGCTGAATAGATCATAAACTTGTCATGAACATAAAGATAGTCAAGTCCCAAAACACAAGATTCAAGGAGCAACAGAAATAGATCAGAATCGATAAACATACTTAAATCCAATTCCACTTTATTCCATGGCCACATCATAATTAAACATTTAGGTCTGAAAATAATTAGAACTTACAGAGCATGACTAATGAATTAAGAACTAAAATTGTCGTAGAACGTTGCAGAGACATTGATTTATCTTCTTGAATTATTGTAGAATTGCTGTAGAAGCTTTAATCTCTAGTTTGAATCTAGTTTGGAGGCTAAGAGAAAAGTTTAGAGAGCGCCGGCCATGATCAAGAGGAAGTCCAGCAGTATTTTGGTGTCATTTGAATTATTGTATGAATTAGGTTAGGCCTTAGGATGTTTATATAGGTGTAGGAACTAGTTTAGGCCCTTAGATTAACCCTAGAATCAATCTGGACCATCAAAACATGTCTCAGGCTTCAAAAATGAGTTCTGGGTCAAAACAGGCCGACCAGGTCGACCTGTAAGGGGGGAGGTCGACACTATAGTCGACCTGGGGGGTAGGTCGACCATATGGTCGACCCTATGGTCAACCTGGGGGGGGGGGGGGGGGGGGGGGTTGGTCGACCCCCTGGTCCAGTGCTGCCTGAAAACTGCTGAAACTTGTACAAGCCATAACTTCTTCATCCGGACTCCGATTTTCGAAAACTCGGACTCTATTTCATGTAAAATTTCAAGACGAACGCAAAGGAATAACCCATTTCCCCTGATTCTGAATTTAAAATTTAATTCTGCCTTGATTTCTTGTTTTAACATGTTATAAAAATACGGGTTGTTACATTCTCCCCTCCTTAAAGGATTTCATCCCCGAATTCTTCAAGTTAAGAAGAATGTGTCCTACCATCCAATCATCCATCTACTCAATCGTCAATCACAGGCATCCATTGTCCTTAAGAGATTTCTAATGCTGTATGAACATATGCAAAAATTGTGTGTATATATTTCTTGTCTAATGCAAATGATCAGGCCTGATTGATCTTTTTAACGCAAAATATGTTTAGTGCCATGAGTCCAACATGTATGCAAATAGTCCTAGTCACATAAACACTATATGCGTGCACAAACATCCATCCATATGCAACGTCCACATGATAACATATTCAATTTCATTCATAAAAACACTCATGCATATGCAATATGAAAGGTGACGGAGTGGATCTAGTGCCTAAGGTGCGTGTATATGCATCCACGAGCAACCACTTGTAACCACTTGCAACCATCAATCATAACATGTCTCAAACACATGTTTACACCCAATTATTCCTACCTAAAGATATAGCCGAACGATAGAAGAAAGTAAAAACTTTGTGCCCATTAGGCAATGTCAAAACTGGAAATCTACGCCACATATATACTGATTAGGAGAAGAACTCCCTAAGCACCAGCCCCGAAGACCGAAATCCGATCAGACTGATACCCAAAGAATGACTCAACCCAACGGACACCCTCAATCCCCAACATGTATTACTAACAAATGATCCCTATGGGGTTTTGCAATAGAAATAGGGTTGAGAATAGGATTGAGAGGTTATACTTAAAAGATTGCATGCAAGTAATCTCTACAGGAAAAGAGGGATCAAGGATATACTCTTAAAAAGAGATATGACGCGCGTGTCTAGTCTTCAATCTTCTAAGGCGCATTTCCTTGAGCTTAACTCCATTGTGCTTTGACCGTCTTTAGCTTCACAATTTCGTAGCTTCTTAATTCCTATTTCCAAAATATGAGTTGGAACTCATTTCACTGTCGCCTCTCGTTCCACTTTCACTTATTCTTTTTCTAGTATACTCGGCTTAAACATAACTGCATACTCATGGTTTCATGCAAGCTCTCCAAAATTCACTAGTGAATCTTGGATCTCGTTTACTTATTATCAGGTATTCCACACAGAAGAACTATCTCTTGAAAACAAACAAATGCCAACCATGTTGCCAAATGTACTTACTAAGGTGATTTTTTATGACTCATGCACAAGCGAAATGAACCATTCGCCTTAGTGGCGAACACTACTCGAGCGGATCAATAAATATATCAAGGGATTCTAGGTAACTAAGCATGGCAGAACCCTAAGGGTTACATTAGACTTCGAGGGCATTACCAAGGCAAGTCAAGAATCTAACTACCCTCTTTTCATACTCAAGAATGACACCATTACTGGATAACCACTCCATCCCTAGAATCAACCCATAGCCCAAAAAACATAAGCATTACATCTAAACTCAACATTTAGCATTGACATTCTCAAATCCAAACAATTCATGAATAAATGAGTTGATTCCCCACTGGATTTGAGACAAAAACGGGATCCTCTACTACGCTAGTACTAAGGTGCAGAGACTCAACTATCGGAGCAGAAATAAAAAGGATGCGATGTACCATAATCAAAAAGGGTACGAATAGGATAGAAATATAAACTAGACTTTCCTACAGAAACATTTCTACCTTCTTGTTTTGAGCCTCATTCGCCTTAACCAGTCTTATCCCCGCTTATATAACGTGTTAACAGGTCTCTCGAGAACTATCTCCATCGCACGGCAACCCTATAAAGCTTGAAATAAGATTAGTCACAGATGGAACTAATGTGACTACAAATGGAGGAAAGAAAGGAAAAGGGATTCGAACAAGGAAACAAAGGATAATTCTAATGGCCTTTGGGGAATAGCCTTTAAAATTAAAAAAATCTGGAAAAATGCTTCTTTGTAAATGGTTTTGAAAATAATTTCAAAAGGTTTTAAAAACTTTTGCCCAGTCTGGTAACCTTCTGCTCTGATACCAAATGTAACACCCCACCTCCGCTAGGGTCACTCACAAAGGGAATGCACTAGCTTTGGTGGAGCATTATCTAGGTAAACATACACAGAAATATTACAAGATAGAACATATAAAACAACGAAAGAAGAACCAAATTTCATTGCTTTAAAATCTAGAAAGGTCTAAAGCCTTTTACATCAAAATCCCATTAAATCCATTACATCGAAATCTGTCTTGCAATAGTAAAGAAGCATAAAACCATAGTCATAAATCATTCCCCAAGTAAAACAGTAAAGCAAGCCATAGCCAAGAAAAATCCAAGCAGTATATGAAAGAGCCTTGAAGCTTGGTAAGATCCGAACAAAGCTGTATTCCCACCCTGCGAACCGGGGGGGGGGGGGGACGGAAGAAAAAAAGGCGAAACAAAACGGGTCAGTCATAAAGACTGAGTAAGTCCTAGTGACTTTCAGCATAAAAATAGGTAAAGATAACATGGCATGAACAAAACGGAAGTAAACATAAGCATGATGACAAGATAAGCTACAGGCACGATAACTAAGAATAACACCATAGGATTTCTGTCATGTATAACATTGCAAGGTTCCCATTCAAGATGAACTAAGTATAGTTTCGCAAGATTACTATAAGCATCGTAAGATTTCTCTGCTTTACCATTAAAATGATATCTATTTGGTCTGCACCACCTAACTAGTGTCCCAACTAGTAATCTATATAAAATGATAAAATCATAACGTGATCCCGATCCCCGAAATTAAGGTTGCTTTCACGTGTACATCTATTATTTATTACCTAGATCTAATCTAGGGTCTTTTGTCGAGCGCTTCCTAGATTCAACCAGGATTTATGCCACCTAGGTCTAACCTATGGATTATGCTACCTATTGAACGCTTCTCGGATATAGGGTTTATGCCACCTAGGTCCAACCTAGGGATTATGCTACCTATGTGTGTCATACGGCCCCCAATGATTGTAGATACCTATGTTGGTCCCACCATGGGGTGTATCAAGACCCATGGTGGCGGCCCGACGCAATTCTAGAAGGCATAGGTTATACTACTGGTGCCCCCAGTGCCCTGTTTGTCTGCACCGAAGTGTGTGCATGCCCGCACTCCGTTAGAACTTACACTGTTGCACCCACCACCATTGCTTTGACCGCTTACAATCAGCCCAATAATCGTGCCCCACCCTTCCTAGTTTTAGGGTACTATGATACATCTAGTGGGTTACTGCTGAAATGGGTCCCCGTTACTAGGGTTTCCTACTGGTTAAGATTGTGGGCCTATATATACATATATTACCCACCTTCCCGCGATGTACTTATCCCACCGATGCAAGCATGCTTATTAATGGTTAAGTTTGTGGGCCTATATTTACTAATATTACCCACTAACCCGATATGTACTTAACCCTCTCCGTCCATCATGTTAAGTTGGTTAAGTGTTTTCTCTTGTTTTACTTAACCCTACCACACATCATGTTATATTGGCTAAGTGTCGTTCCTTGTGTTACTTAACCCTACCGCAAGCCTTGTTATACTGGCTAAGTGTTCTCCCTTGTGTTAACTTAACCCCACCGCATGTCATGTCATATTGGTTAAGCGTACATTGACTTAGCCCACCTGCTTCTCATGTTGTGACGGTTAAGTGTTACCCTCTGTTGTTACTCAACCTTACCACGCATAACGTTATTTTGGTTGGGTGTTATCAACTCATTCAAGTTAAACCAACCCATTTAACTTAACCCTCTCATTCGTCAGATTGCATTGGTTAAGTATTTCAAATAATTCATGGCCTAACCCGCCCATGTATCATGTCGAGTTGGTTAAGTATTACCTATATGTTCAAGTTGACTTAACCCTGCCACGTGTCATGTTATATTCGTTAAGTGTCATTAGTCTAGTCATATTACTTAACCCACCCATTGGTTTGATTAACAGTTATGTTGGTTAAGCCCACATTTGTGAGTTTTACATGTTCTTAACTCATACCAGTTAGGTCCACATTTACATGTCAAATTTCCATGTATCCCACTTAACCCTCTAACCATACCCACCTCTTATTATGGTTCATATTCCTTGATTCATTCATTATGACGAACGAATCATGACCTCTCACATTAGATCGTGCACTTTGTGGGCACTGGATTTGCCGGGCGGTTCTGGGCAGATTTACACCACAAACTGGGTCTAACCTCGTGTCATAAATCGTTATGCCTACAATTCGACCTTTGACCTCTCACGTTAGACTAACATTTTGTGGCTACTGGATTTGTCGGGCGGTTCCGAGCAGATTTACACCACAAACTGAGTCTAAACTCATGTCAATGGTTTATTAATGGTCGTGTTCCCCCCCAAAACCCCAATATCAGTTCATGTGTTTAACATATAGAAATGTTCATGTTCGTGTTCAAGTCAATTATCCAATACACAGTCATTTTCATGTTTCAAATTCCAAACTTTACATATTAATAAACATATGCCCAAGTTCCAAAATTACATGCCAATTTATTTATATATATATGGATATATATACCCAATTCTAGTCAGTTTACGTATGTCCAATTCTTGCCTATTTACATGTGTGCCAAGTTTATGCTATTTCACCCATATCGAGTTCTAGCCAAAATTGCATGTATCATGCCCAAATAAACCCAAATCATGATTCACGATGTAGTTATCCCAAACTGTAATCTTTTTATTGCAACACACGCCAACTACCCAAGTTCATAATACATATTTATGCCAATTATCCAATTTACAATCGCTTTTATATTCAAATCCCCAATTCTACATATGCCCAATCGTAAGCCTAATCTTTTGATTTAATTTACATAGGCCCGAACTCGTGGTTTAATTTACATGCCAAATTACATACATGTTATATATACCAAATGTCATGTTACATTACATAGATCCTATTTGTGCAAAATTCCATGTATATAATATTTATGCAAATTTGTTCATAATAAGATTATACCAAAATTTACAGATCAAGCCCAAACTTGCAAATACAATGATAATATCCAATTTCATGTTGCCAATTATTACATCATATTCATATAGGCAATAATCCCATAATTCCCCCGTATACGTATCGTACGCAAATCGCGATTTTAGGCCAAGGTCCGAAATTGACCAAGGTTCATGAAAAGAAAATAAATTATGGGAGATAGAAATTGAATAAAAATGAGATCGGAGGAAAACATCATCATAGGCATAAATATTACAACTTGATGATAACGTCATTACGAATCAAGAAAACTGCTGAATAGATCATAAACTTGTCATGAACATAAAGATAGACAAGTCCCAAAACAGAAGATTCAAGGAGCAACAGAAATAGATCAGAATCGATAACATACTTAAATCCAATTCCACTTTATTCCACGGCCACATCATAATTAAACATTTAGATCTGAAAATAATTAGAACTTACAGAGCATGACTAATGAATTAAGAACTAAAATTGTCGTAGAACGTTGTAGAGACATTGATTTATCTTCTTGAATTGTTGTAGAATTGTTGCAGAAGCTTTAACCTCTTGTTTGAATCTAGTTTGGAGGCTAAGAGAAAAGTTTAGAGAGCAGCGGCCATGATCCAGAAGAAGTCCAGCAGTATTTTCGTGTCATATGAATTATTGTATGAATTAGGCTTGGCCTTAGGATGTTTATATAGGTGTAGGAACTAGTTTAGGCCCTTAGATTAACCCTAGAATCAATCCGGACCATCAAAACATGTCTCAGGCTTCAAAAAAGAGTTGGGCCAAAACAGGCCGATCAGGTCGACTAGTGGTGGGGGGGGGGGGAGATCGACACTATGGTCGAACTGGGGGGTAGGTCGACCCTATGGTCGACCTGGGGGGGGGGGGATAGGTCGACCCTATGGTCGAACCCCTGGTCCAGTGCTGCCTGAAATCTTCTGAAACTTGTACAGGCCGTAACTTCTTCATCCGGACTCCGATTTTCGAAAACTCGGACTCTATTTCATGTAAAATTTCAAGACGAACGCAATGGCGTAACCCGTTTCCCCTGATTCTGAATTTAAAATTTAATTCTGCCTTGATTTCTTGTTTTAACATGTTATAAAAATACGGGTTGTTACATTCTCCCCTCCTTAAAAGGATTTCATCCCCGAAATCTTCAAGTTAAGAAGAATGCGTCCTACCATCCAATCATCCATCTACTCAATCATCAATCATAGGCATCCATTGTCCTTAAGAGATTTCTAATGCTGTATGAAGATATGCCGAAAGTGTGTGTATATGTTCCTTGTCTAATGCAAATGATCAGGACTGATTGATCTTTTTAATGCAAAATATGTTTAGTGCCATGAGTCCAACATGTATGCAAACAGTCCTAGTCACATAAACACTATATGAGTGCACAAACATCCATCCATTTGCAACGTCCACATGATAATATATTCAATTTCATTCATAAAAACACTCATGCATATGCAATATGAAAGGTAACGGAGTCGATCTAGTGTCTAAGGTGCGTGTATATGCATCCACGAGCAACCACTTGTAACCACTTGCAACCATCAATCATAACATGTCTCAAACACTTGTTTACACCCAATTGTTCCTACCTAAAGATATAGCCGAACGATAGAAGCAAGTAAAAACTTTGTGCCCATTAGGCAATGTCAAAACTGGAAATCTACGCCACATATATACTGATTAGGAGAAGAACTCCCTAAGCACCAGCCCCGAAGACCGAAATCAACATCAGACTGATACCCAAAGAATTACTCAACCCAACGGACACCCTCAAGCCCCAACATGTATTACTAACAGATGATCCCTATGGGGTTTTGCAGCAGAAATAGGGTTGAGAATAGGACCGAGAGGTTATACTTAAAAGATAGCATGCAAGTAAGCTCTACAGGAAAAGAGGGATCAAGTATATACTCTTAAAAAGAGATATAATGCGCGTGTCTAGTCTTCAATCTTCTAAGTCACATTTCCTTGAGCTTATCTCCATTGTGCTTTGACTGTCTTTAGCTTCACAATTTCTTAGCTTCTTAATTCCTATTTCCAAAATATGAGTTGGAACTCATTTCACTGTCGCCTCTCGTTCCACTTTCACTTATTCTTTTTCTAGTATCTCGGCTTAAACATAACTGCGTACTCATGGTTTCATGCAAGCTCTCCAAAATTCACTAGTGAATCCTGGATCTCGTTGACTTATTATAAGGTATTCCACGCAGAAGAACTATCTCTTGAAAACAAACAAATGCCAACCATGTTGCCAAATGTACTTACTAAGGTGATTTTCTATGACTCATGCATAAGAGAAATGATCCATTCGCCTTAGTGACGAACACTACTCGAGCGGATCAATAAATGTATCAAGGGATTCTAGGTAACTAAGAATGGCAGAACCCTAAGGCTTACACTAGACTTCGAGGGCATTACCAAGGCAAGTCAAGAATCTAACTACCCTCTTTTCATACTTAAGAATGGCACCATTAATGGATAACCACTCCATCCCTAGAATCAACCCATAGCCCAAAAAAACATAAGCATTACTTCTAAACTCAACACTTAGCATAGACATTCTCAAATCCAAACAAGTCATGAATAAATGAGCCGATTCCCCATAGGATTTGAGACAAAAACGGGATCCTCTACTACGCTAGTACTAAGGTGCAGAGACTCAACTATCGGAGCAGAAATAAAAAGGATGCGATGTACCATAATCAAAAAGGGTACGAACATGATAGAAATATAAACTAGACTTTTCGACAGAAACATTTCTACCTTCTTGCTCTGAGCCTCATTAGCCTTAACCACTCTTATCCCCTCTTATATAACGTGTTAACAGGTCTCTCGAGAACTACCTCCATCGCACGGCAACCCTACAAAGCTTGAAATAAGATTAGTCGCAGAGGGAACTAATGTGACTACAGATGGAGGAAAGAAAGGAAAAGGGATTCGAACAAGGAAACAAAGGATAATTGCTAATGGCCTTTGGGTAATAGCCTTTAAAAATAAAAAAATTCTTGAAAAATGCTTCTTTGTAAATGGTTTTGAAAATAATTTCAAAAGGTTTTAAAAACTTTTGCCCAGTCTGGTAGCCTTCTGCTATGATACCAAATGTAACACCCCACCTCCGCTAGGGTCACTCACAAAGGGAATGCACTAGCTTTGGTGGAGCATTATCTAGGTAAAAATATACAAAAATATTACAAGATTGAACATATAAAACAAAGGAAGAAGAACCAAATTTCATTGCTTTAAAATCTAGAAAGGTCTAAAGCCTTTTACATCAAAATGCCACTAAATCCATTACATCAAAATCTGTCTTGCAATAGTAAAGAAGCATAAAACCATAGTCATAAATCATTCCCCAAGTAAAACAGTAAAGCAAGCCATAGCCAAGAGAATTCCAAGCAGTACATGAAAGAGCCTTAGAGCTTGGTAAGATATGAACTAAGCTGTATCCACCCCCCCCCCCCCGCGAACCGAGGGGGGGACGGAAGAAAAAGAGGCGAAACAGAACGGGTCAGTCATAAAGACTGAGTAAGTCCTAGTGACTTTCAGCATAAAAACAGGTAAAGATAACATGGCATGAATAAACTGGAAGTAAACATAAGCATGATGACAAGATAAGCTACAAACATGATAACTAATAATAACAACATAGGATTTCTGTCATGTATAACATTGCAAGGTTCCCATTCAAGATGAACTAAGTATATTTTCGAAAGATTTCTATCAAGCATCGCAAGATTTCTCTGCTTTACCATTAAAATGATATCTATTTGCTCTGCACCACCTAACTAGTGTCCCAACTAGTAATCTATATAAAATGATAAAATCATAACGTGATCCCGATCCCCGAAATTAAGGTTGCTTTCACGTGTACATCTATTATTTATTACCTAGATCTAATTTAGGGTCTTCTATCGAGCACTTCCTAGATTCAACCAGGATTTATGCCACCTAGGTCCAACATAGGGATTATGCTAGCTATTGAACGCTTCTCGGATTTAGGGTTTATGCCACCTAGGACCAACCTAGGGATTATGCTACCTATGTGTGTCATACGGCCCCCAATGATTGTAGATACCTATGCTGGTCCCACCATGGGGTGTATCAAGACCCATGGTGGTGGCCCGATGTAATTCTAAAAGGCATAGGTTATACTACTGGTGCCCTCAGTGCCCTGTTTGTCTGCTCCGAAGTGTGTGCACGCCCGCACTCCGTTAGAACCTACACTGTTGCACCCACCACCGTCGCTTTGACCGCTTACACTCAGCCCAGTAGTCGTGCCCCACCCTGCCTAGTTTTAGGGTACCATGATACATCTAGTGGGTTACTACTGAAAGTGGGTCCCCGTTACTAGGGTTTCCTACTGGTTAAGTTTGTGGGCCTATATATACAGATATTACCAACCTTCCCGTGATGTACTTATCCCACCGATTCAAGCATGCTTATTAATGGTTAAGTTTGTGGGCCTATATTTACTAATATTACCCACTAACCCGATATGTACTTAACCCTCTCTGTCCATCATGTTAAGTTGGTTAAGTGTTTTCTCTTGTTTTACTTAACCCTACCACACATCATGTTATATTGGCTAAGTGTCGTTCCTTGTGTTACTTAACCCTACCGCAAGCCTTGTTATACTGGCTAAGTGTTCTCCCTTGTGTTAACTTAACCCCACCGCATGTCATTTCATATTGGTTAAGCGTACATTGACTTAGCCCACCTGCTTCTCATGTTGTGACGGTTAAGTGTTACCCTCTGTTGTTACTCAACCTTACCACGCATAACGTTATTTTGTTTGGGTGTTATCAACTCATTGAAGTTAAACCAACCCATTTAACTTAACCCTCCCATTCGTCAGATTGCATTGGTTAAGTATTTCAAATAATTCATGGCCTAACCCGCCCATGTATCATGTCGAGTTGGTTAAGTATTATCTATATGTTCAAGTTGACTTAACCCTGCCACGTGTCATGTTATATTCGTTAAGTGTCATTAGTCTAGTCATATTACTTAACCCACCCATTGGTTTGATTAACAGTTATGTTGGTTTAGCCCACATTTATAAGTTTTACATGTTCTTAACTCATACTGGTTAGGTCCACATTTACATGTCAAATTTCCATGTATCCCACTTAACCCTCTAACCATACCCACATCTTATTATGGTTGATATTCCTTGATTCATTCATTATGACGAACGAATCATGACCTCTCACATTAGACCGTGCATTTTGTGGCCACTGGATTTGTCGGGCGGTTCCAGGCAGATTTACACCACAAACTAGGTCTAAACTCGTGTCATAAATCGTTACGCCTATAATTCGACCTTTGACCTCTCACATTAGACTGACATTTTGTGGCTACTGGAGTTGCCGGGCGGTTCCGGGCAGATTTACACCACAAACTGAGTCTAACCTCGTGTCAAAGGATTATTAATGGTCGTATTCCCCCCAAAACCCCAATATCAGTTCATGTGTTTAACATATAGAAATGTTCATGTTCGTGTTCAAGTCAATTATCCAATACACAGTCATTTTCATGTTTCAAATTCCCAACTTTACATATTAATAAACATATGCCCAAGTTCCAAAATTACATGCCAATTTATATATATATGTATATGGATATATATATACCCAATTCTAGTCAGTTTACGTATGTCCAATTCTTGCCTATTTACATGTATGCCAAGTTTATGTTATTTCACCCATATCGAGTTCTAGCCAAAATTGCATGTATCATGCCCAAATAAACCCAAATCATGATTCACGATGTAGTTATCCAAAACTGTAATCTTTTTATTGCAACACACGCCAACTACCCAAGTTCATAATACATATTTATGCCAATTATCCAATTTACAATCGCTTTTATATTCAAATCCCCGATTCTACATATGCCCAATCGTAAGCCTAATCTTTTGATTTAATTTACATAGGCCCGAACTCGTGGTTTAATTTACATGCCAAATTACATACATGTTATATATACCAAATCTCATGTTACATTACATAGATCCTATTTGTGCCAAATTCCATGTATATAATATTTATGCAAATTTGTTCATAACAAGATAATACCAAAATTTACAGATCAAGCCCAAACTTGCTAATACAATGATAATATCCAATTTCATGTTGCCAATTATTACATCATATTCATATATGCAATAATCCCATAATTCCCCCGTATACATATCGTACGCAAATCGCGATTTTAGGCCAAGGTCCGAAATAGACCAAGGTTCATGAAAAGAAAATAAATTGGGGGAGATAGAAATTGAATAAAAATGAGATCAGAGGAAAACATCATCATAGGCATGAATATTACAACTTGATGATAACGCCATTACGAATCAAGAAAACTGCTGAATAAATCATAAACTTGTCATGAACATAAAGATAGACAAGTCCCAAAACAGAAGATTCAAGGAGCAATAGAAATAGATCAGAATCGATAAACATACTTAAATCCAATTCCACTTTATTCCATGGCCACATCATAATTAAACATTTAGGTCTGAAAATAATTAGAACTTACAGAGCATGACTAATGAATTAAGAACTAAAATTGTCGTAGAACGTTGCAGAGACATTGATTTATCTTCTTGAATTGTTGTAGAATTGCTGTAGAAGCTTTAATCTCTAGTTTGAATCTAGTTTGGAGGCTAAGAGAAAAGTTTAGAGAGCGGCGGCCATGATCAAGAGGAAGTCCAGCAGTATTTTGGTGTCATATGAATTATTGTATGAATTAGGTTAGGCCTTAGGATGTTTATATAGGTGTAGGAACTAGTTTAGGCCCTTAGATTAACCCTAGAATCAATCCAGACCATCAAAACATGTCTCAGGCTTCAAAAATGAGTTCTGGGCCAAAACAGGCTGACCAGGTCGACATGTAAGGGGGGAGGTCGACACTATAGTCGACCTGGGGGGTACGTTGACCCTATGGTCGACCCGGGGGGGGGGGGGGGGGTTGGTCGACCCCCTGGTCTAGTGCTGCCTGAAAACTGCTGAAACTTGTACAGGCCATAACTTCTTCATCCGGACTCCGATTTTCGAAAACTCGGACTCTATTTCATGTAAAATTTCGAGATGAACGCAATGGAATAACGTGTTTCCCCTGATTCTAACTTTAAAATTTAATTCTGCCTTGATTTCTTGTTTTAACATGTTATAAAAATACGGATTGTTACATAACCTCTATCAACTTCACCTTCATACTGCGCTGACCGATTTCATGTAACTACTCCTTGAGAGTTATTCAACTGTTGTTCCAGTGTTAGTATGGGAGCCTGGCACCAACGTAGAGTGATCAGGCTCGCCTCAACTCCTATACAGTTGATTTGATTTGTGTTTCATCCTAGCTACTTCGCTAGTCTATGATGGTTCATTTTTACTGTATGGGTACTCAATGTTAGCTTGATTTCATCTTGTGCATATTCCTCCGCTATCAATTTTGTGTTATTTAGGTGTAGATTGTTACTAAATTTGGTGCTTGGATGTATTTCTAGTTGTTTTGTGTGCGGAACTGGGTACTATTTGTAGGTCTAGCTGCTTGGTCCTCATCTTCTAATTTGTTTTTTTGGTTTACTATGCTTGGTTGGAATCATCGCCGACAGTAGGCTATCTATGAGATGCTACGACATTGACGCTAGTCATGTTGTTCGGTGATGGTTCTTTGACCTAGTTGATATCATTCTTGAGCAACTCGGATGCATGGGCTGATTATGTTATCATCATGTTATGTCCCTTCTCCCTGTTAATATGAGCACAACATTGTACAATAATTGAGAAGGTATGGAAGAAAAGATGGAAGCTATGCTTTTGCGTGTCCTGAGATGCAAGGACTCTCATCCCAAGTTATTTTAAGATTTTCTTGACCCACTTGCTTTTGGTTGTGGCTCAAGAAAGCTTTGAAGGGATGTTGTTGGTCCTTTAGAACTAGCTGACGTTATGTTATGCGTGTAATTTACTGGTTTTCAGTATGTAATTTGCTCCCTACATGGAGAATTATAGTAGTTTAGTACACTAGCTAGCTCCTCGATTGTAATCAAGGTTACATACTGTGGATGACCTACTTTAAATGTTGTAGGTAGTAGACGGTCCACCTCAAAAACCAAATGTTGATTGCCAACTAACAATCACCTGTACTTAACTGATTTTTTATCATTAGTTATAATAATAGGTGTTTGCGGCCACCTTAAAACCGGTCGGCTTTGCAAAAAAAAGAATTTTAAAATAAAATTATTTATTTTATTTGCATTGTTTAGAATAAGAGATCATTCATTTATGAGGTTTGGAAGTGACTTTATTTTCCAATAATAATATACTACTCTTCTAACCTTGTTTTTAAGTAAAAGTCTTACTTATTTATATATTAAGAGTGATAAATCATTAAAGTAAATAAAAATTATTTTTACTAAAAAATTAATTAAAAAAGGCTTTACAAATATGAATTTCTTTCTAATCTGATATTTTATGAAAGGATTTGCAGAAGTAATTTATAAATGGAATTGAAATTTGATTCTTCTAAAATTGTTTTTCTTAAATACAAAAGGTGTAATAACCCGGAAAATCAGAACCAATTTAAAATTTTTATTTTGGCTATTTCAATGAATTCTGAATAATTAAAATAATTTATTAAATAACAATGATTTAAAATTTATTTAAATCGAAGTTAGAATGAACAAATTTGTTTTAATTTTAAAAGGAGTTAGAAATAGCACGTAGTTTGAAATTTTGAGTTTGAACTATGACTGAATGTACAAGATTCAAAATAAATCAGATTTTAGTGAAACCAAAAATATTTAAATCTGTTTAAAAATATCTTTCCAACGAATCTAAAAATTTGAAATTTCATAGCGGGAATAAAAAGTTATGGCCAGTTGAATATTCAGAGTAGTCGCTACGGAATTTAATATAATTTATAACCCGTATAAAGGGCCATTATACAAACGAACTCCGTTTTCGACGAAACCATTTTTGTCGGATCCGGAATGTCAAATTATTGCTAAATTTAATTTTCTATAATTTTTGGAATTGATCTGTGAGCATGGTAAATTAAACTGCTTTCGATAATTTCTGTTGAATTTAATCGATCGTTAAAAAGGCCATTTTTTAAGCAGTCTCCAAATTCGACGAAATTAATTTTGTTAGGTCCGTATCATCGAAACATAGAATTATTTTTTGGGAATTTTCGGAGTTCGTATGTAGCCCCGGTGAATTTAAATGTACGATCGAATTAAATAAATAAATGATTTAAATTTTAAATTAAAGAAAATAGTCTGAAAACGATTGTTTGGGCTGACGGGACCTAGCCCATTATGTCTGTAACGGGAGCAATTGGCTAAGGACAATTCTCCTTGGGCTGAATTTGGAGCTGTTATGGATTAATGGGCTTAAACTGATAATTAAAGGATTCAATATTATTTTATTATAAATATAGATTAAAACCTAACCCTAATGTAAACATAAGCCACCGCCTTCATCGTATTTCATGGCCTAAAAGCTTCGAACCTTCCCTCCTCTAATTCTCTCAATCCACTCACCAAAAATCACCCCTCCTTTTGACAATATCGAAGTACTCCACCTGTCCAAATCCATACGTTAAACACCACCTGAAATTGGGTATTTTGACCGCACCAGAGGCCCAAACCCATCGCTTTTCAAGTGCCACTGTACCCCAAACCTGTCGTCGCACCCGATCGCACCATCACCTCCAGGTGCGCGTCTCCTCCCTCTTCCACGTGGCATATCCTGATCGTCGCATAGTTGAGCGGCCTGATTGAAAAGTAGAACCCTAAATCTGGAAGAAAATGAAATCACGTCTGCCTGAGGTTCTGAAAGAAGAAGACGGGTAAATCCTATTTTATTATTTTAATAAATTAATTTAAAAATATTAACAACGCAAATTAATTCATAACTCGCTCATACTGAATTAGAATTGAACGATTTCAGAAGCGTTGCGATCGTGATTCCGAGATCTACATTCTTGGACTGATTAGAACTGATTCGGAGCAGATCAGATTTTGGACAAAAAAAATTCAATTTTGAATTATTCAGAATTAAAAATGACTGTGAGGAATTCTATTTCTTTCTTTCTATACATAATTAATTTTACTTAATCATGATACGTGATTGGATCTAGAACTGATGTTGTTAAATTATACGTTGTTAAATTCTATTTTTATGATACGTGATTTGATCTGTGATTGGGTTGTTTTGTAGATCCATAAATTTAATGATGTTTGAGTTGAATAAAACTGTGGAAAACAAAATTACCATTTTTTGTTGAATTAGAATTATTGGAATAAAACAGTCAATTTAGCAAATTAGAATTATTGGATTAAAATTGTCAATTTGGAAAATTAGAATGATTGGATCAAAATTGTCAATTTGGCAAATTACAATGATTGGATTAAAATTGTCAATTTGGCAAATTAAAGTAATTGGATTATAATTGTCTTTTTTGTCAAATTACAATTATTGAATTATATTTGTCAATTTTGTCAAATTAGAATAGTTGAATCAAAATTGACAATTTAGTCAAATTAGAATAGTAAAAAAAATGATCATTTTTATTAATTAGAATACTTGAAACAATAATTAACATTTTTGTTAATTAGAATTGGGTTGAACAAAAATTGTCATTTTTGACAAATTGGAATAATAGGATTAAGATTTCCATTTTTGTCAAAATATAATTATTGGATTAAAATTGACATTTTTGTCATAATACAATTATTGAATTAAATTTGTCATTTTTGTCAAGTCAAAAATAGTTGAAATAAAAGGACATTTTTGTTGTAACAAAATGGATGAAAATAAAAAAGGGTTAGTTAGTATAGTTGAACAAAAACATTCATTTTTGTCAATTAGTATAGTTGAAACAAAAATATACATTTTGTCATTTAAAAAGGTTGAAACAAACAAACACATTTTTTTCACTTAAAAAGGTTGAAACAAAAATACACATTTTTTTAATTAAAAAGGTTGAAACAAAAATACACATTTTTGTCATTTAAAAAGGTTGAAACAAAAATATACATTTTTGTCAAAATAGAATTGTTGAAACAAAAATTATCATTTTTGTTAATTAGAATAGTTGAAACAAAAATTAACATTTTAGTTAATAAGATTTGAGTGAAACATAAAATTAACATTTTTGTTAATAAGATTTGAGTGAAACAAAAGTTACGTTTTTGTTAAACAAGATTTGAGTTAAACAAAAGTTACATTTTTGTTAAATAGATTTGGGTAAAACAAAAAAATTGACATTTTTGTTTAATAGATTTGTGTTGGAGCAAAAATATTTATTTTGTTGCACTAGAATTGTTAACAAAATTGAAATTATCACTTTTTATTCTTTTTGTTGAAATAGAACTGTCAACGAAAATGAAAATGTCATTTTAATCATCTTGTTGAAATAGAATTGTCAACACAAATGAAAATATCATTTTTATTGTCAATGCATACATTAGAAAGTCAAAGAATCATTTTTATCAACAATGCATGCATTAGAATTTGTATGCAAAGTTAAAATATCGTTTTTATTGTCAATGCATATATTAGAATTTGTATGCAAGTGAAAATATCATTTTTTATTGTCAATGCATACGTTAGAATTTGTATGCAAGTCAAAATATCATTTTTATCGTCAATGCATACATTAGAATTTGTATGCAAGTAAAATATCATTTTTATCGTCAATACATACATTAGAATTTGTATGTAAGTGAAAATATCATTTTTATTGTCAATGCATGCATTTTAGAATTTGTATGCAAGTCAAAGAATCATTTTTATTGTCATAACATGCATTAGAATTTGTATGTTAATTAAAGAATTATTTTTATTGTCAAAACATGCATTGAAACTACATACAAATAAAATACTAATTTTTATTTGTTAAAGTCAAAAATAAAAATACAAATAAAAAATTTATCTTTTTATTTGTCATTAGCAAAATGTCATGAAAATAAAATATATTTTATTTGATATTACAAAATATGTAGATGTATTACGCCAATAAAACATTGCTTTATTTAGCGTGTTAAACACGTTAGCGGAATCGTCGAATGGTTTATATTTATATATAATTAAATATATAAATATAATTTTAAATTAAACGAATCGCGCACGGTAGTTCGTGTTTCGAAATCATAACTTTAAACGGTTATACCGAAAGATCCGACCGTCGGATTTTCCCAAAACTGGAACCGTTAGGACCGCTTTGGGAAGATCTTTCCAAGATATAAATTTTGTTAAAATCCAACGGTTAGATTTCGAGATATATGTAAATCAAATTTTGATAAAAACAGCGCCAGGGCCGCTTATTGACCCGAAGCGTCGTTAAATTAAATTGAGCTTTTTTTATATAAGTAGAAATAACAATAAACCGTTATAAAATAATATTAACGATACAAAATGGTTTAAATTATATATATACGAGAATTATTTGAAAAGACCGAGTTCAATCTCATTTCAAATAATTATACGACGATTTAAATCGAAAATATAGAACATGGTGATTGAAGACCGACGATCTTCACATCGAAAGGATGACTACTGATGCCCGGCATTGGGTAGCTCCTAGTAAAGGGTTAAAGTGGTAGTTGTCCGGACGTACTTGTTGATTGTTTGGATAAGCGAGCACCTCTCTTCCATATTGGACATATGGGATGAGGAATAAGGTGACTTCGGTTTCGTTCAGACCCAGAACGAACTTGTAAATGGATGTGTGTCTGACATTGGATTTCATTCCATGTAAATTGATTTCTATTTAATATGTATCTGATTGGTGGCGGAGAATTTATTCTCTTGCTTAACATCCTTCTCCGAGATACACGAGCTCAGAGGTTATATATTGGTTGTTATCGATCGCATGGCGTGGATTTTCAATGTGGCATGCCAAGATGCAGATGATCAAGGCTTTTGTTGAAAAGCAGAGCCTTGTGGTTGATGATCAAAGCGTAGCCTATTTCAGCATAGCTTTGTGTATAACATTACCTCGCGAGCCTCACACTCCGGTAAGATTCAAAAATGGGACAGGGGAACGCAGGGAGTGCACACGTTTCTTTCTAGCTAGAAGTGGTATCAGGGTTTCGCAAGCCCTCTGACATTTTACTTATGTGGTTGATGGATTATGAGGTACCTCAGATTTATTGGTCGATAGTGACTAAATTATAGGTCCAATAGGGCCGGGAAACATGTGTTCTGGAATTTCCAATCCACTAATGTATATTTGTTGACCGGCCCTCCAGGATCCAAGGGTTCACTGCGGGGGATCCTGAGACATCGCCAGTTTATCTTAAATCGATAAGGAGATCGTCCCTAGCCTTGTGTAGCACCCCACATCCATTAATGTCACTCACAAAGGGAATGCATTAACTTTCATGGAGTATTACAAGTGTATAAAACAAAATATAACAAGACAGATATATATATTGGTACTTCAAAAATTTAAAACAATTTCATTGTAGTGGAAAAATAGTTTGATTACCACACCAAAACCAACAATAAAACCAAGTACACTTAATATCAATCTTGACAAATTATTTTCTGAGTACATAAGACAAAAAGCATAACCCCAACATAAATAGCCATAAAAAAGAGATAAGCTGAACTTTACTTTCAGCCATCCAAGCACTTCCAAAAGAGAGAGAGATCCAAATCAAGCTCCACTAGGCCCACACTGAGAACTTGAGGGTAGGAAACGGAAAGAAAAAAGGGTAAAACAAACGAGGTCAGACATAAAGTTTTATGGTCCAGTAACTTTAACAATAGTTTTATTAAAGTAACAAGATAAGAACATAAATTGGAAAGTAAGAAATGATTGTAACATAAGCATATATGACAAGGTAAGAAAGATGAATAAGGTAAACGTTGATTGCGCTTCTAATCACTATAGGATAATTACTACACTGCACCAATGCTAAATACACCGCACCATTACTGGTCCCATACTGAAAGTTGATCCCTCTTACTAATCATAATGATAATAATAATGGCAGTTTCGTGTACCCCTAGCCGCTGTCATAGGTGTCGCCTGCTCCTATCTCCACTAGTAATACCCACTACCCTCCCCATGCGATCGACTCTCTAACTCGTATGTATTTATTACTTGTGTCATTCGACCCCGCTTGTTTGTAAATACCTGTGTTGGTTCCATCATAGGGCGTATCAAGCCCTATGATGACAACCCGACACAATTCAAGATGCACAGGGTATATGTAACAACATTTTTAATATAACTAAAAATGTACAAATACGTATATATGCATAGATAGGTAAATAATGGTGATGTATAATGAAAAATTAATTCATACAATGAAGAGTAAGGAAATTAATGCGATAACAATGTGTGTAATCGAAGAGATGAGAAAATAAAAGTACTTAATTTAAATATCAGGAATTAAGTAAAACGTACATCAACATTGCTTCCGTCTTGGAATTCTGGTCAAGATAGGCACCTGGTTTGCGTAAAACGGACATCATTTGAAGAAGTTATTAAGTCCAGAAGTTTGTATACGCACAAGAGAAATATATATATATATACATACAAACAAATTAAAATATAAAATAAAGAATAAAATAAGGATTGCATGTAATAAATACGTGCACTGAAAAAAATTGTAATGCATGCATTAAAAGAAAGAAAGGATTGGTTGCAAGCAATGTAAATATATTGCATGCACTGATTTGCAAACATAATGCATTAACATTAAAAGAAAAGATTCATGTAATGGTTTAATTTAATTATTGTAACTAACATGAAAAAGAGAAGTAAGGAGAGAATAATAATTATCATTGTTCTAAGACTTATTAACAAAAGACTTCATAGCTCAGTTGGTTAAGACATTGAATTTGTAACATGGAGGTCGGGGGTTCGAACACCGGCGGCGGCATAATTTTTATCTTTGTTTTAGAGAGGGCCAACTGAACATGCAAATATATGTACGTATACAAATTCAAAATTTGAAAGGATAAGAACGTACATATAAGGAAATAAATAAAATATATGTATATATATGAGAATATATATATATATATATATATATATATATATGCATAAATATATGTATACAAAAGATAAAATTCAAGATAAGGCTACAGTCAATGAAATATGACAAGAATCAAATAATGATGCAACATTGTTTGAATTTTGAAAATAAAATGAAAATTGTGCGTATACATATACGCGTAAAATGGTCGGTAGAGTAATTGTATACATATAAGAATATTTCATGTGAATAAAACAGTTAAATAAATTCTAGAAATTCAAAAGTTCAAAAATCAAATTTCTATGCCAAAACAATTCAAACATTCGAAATTCGAATTTCTGCACCAAAACAGCTTGCGGGATCCAATGCTGACTCAGCGTTGCGTGTACGATAAGATTTGGCTAGATTCGTCTGCGAACCTGGACTATTTTCTTAACTGGGTTCAATGCTGACTCAGCGCTGCGTGTACGATAAGGTTTTGAGCACCTATATAAACACCTCTAAGGCTACGGTTTTCTCTACACATCTTCATTATGCCTATACTCTTCCCTAATTCATATCAAAACAAATCAAAGACGGGGTTATGCTGCTCAAGTTCTTCGTTAGAATTCAAGTAGGGAATCAAAGGCTAATTCAACGACTTCAACGACTATTTTCTAAGAATCAAATCTAAATTAGAGGATCGATAATCTACGTCAAGGGATAGCTTTTCAGTTTTAGAAATCAGACCCCAGAATTCAAGATCCGTTCTTAAATCCGTGAGTGGGATTACAATACACTTCATGCATAATAGTAATATTATCGTTCGTCATTCCTCAGTTAAAATTCATGTTGCAATTTAAAATATTCTTTGTATGCTTAATCTATCCCTCTTCCCTATTCTTCCTTTTTATTTTTGAAACTTTGGCTACCTTCGAGCCAAGGTCAACAACGTGTAAATTATAGTTATTTGGGAAGAGCTTGAGATTTAATCGATGAATTAGGTAATTTGGGTAAAAAGACCATTACACGAATGGTCGTGTAAGCAAAGTAGAAATGGGTTAAGTAGCACTTGACATATGAATAAGCTTAACCAACATATGAGGAATGATAGCAACCTGTTAGGAACACATGCATGGGAAACTGGAATAATAGGTATAGCCTATTAACGAGATTATAAGCATGAACATAAATTGGGGTTTTTGGGTAAAGGTTGAATTTGAGACTTGAAAATTGGATATGCCGTTAAGATCCTAGAAACATAATAAAAAAAATGGAATATTTTGGACAAACCATGTTTTTATGTAATTATGGAACTCGACACATAACATGAAATTGACAATAGTGGCATAACTTGAACATGAACATGCTTGTGAATTGGTAATTGACATTTGATATCTAGAATGAACATGCTTGTAAATTTATAATTGGCCTATGACACCAAGAATAGACATGAATTGTTAATTGGCTAAACATGAAACATGGCTAACTCGAGGTTAGAATGAGTTTGCGGTGTAATCCTGCCCTGAACCGCCCGATACATCCAGTGACAACAAAAAATTGGTTCTAATGTGAGAAGTTAGTCATAACATGCTTGGAACCCGAGGTTAGATTGAGTTGTGGTGTAATCCTCCCAAGAACCAACCGGCACATCCAGTGACCGCAACAATAGGTCTAATGTGAGAGGTTAGACATTAATAATTAATTAATGCTAATGACACATGCTAGTTTGGTAAGGTTAAGTCAACATGAAACACTAGACAACACTTAACCAATTTGACATGATATATGGGTGGGTTAAGTTAACTTGAACCGCTAGATAACACTTAACCAATTTGACATTAAGTCAGCATGAACTGATAGAGAACACTTAACCAATTTAGCATGGTACGTGGGTTGAATTAAATACGTGATTGGGGGTTAAGTCAACTTGGACACATGTGCAAACTTAACCAATACAACAGCATCAAAGCAAGGAAAAGTGGGGAATGATAAGATTAAATAATAGATAAACTTATCCTAGGGATAAGAAATGAATATGACTTAAGATGTAATATAAGACTCGAAGGGTGGGACGACTTATACAATGAAATAAGTTAATCTAAGCTGGAAATGTGGGAAAACACCCGTACGCTATCATTTCATAAAGAGAACTTAAGTCATGCTTGAATTCATTGGTAAACCTTAGTTAAAAGGAACTAAGTAACAAACCTTAGTTAAAGAGAACTAAGTAACAGAAATTAAGTATCAAACCTTGGTTAAGAGAACCAAGTAATAAACCTTAGTTAAGAGGACTAAGTTGTAAACCTTAGTTAAGAAAATGAACGATTAAGAGAACTAAGTAGTAAACCTTAGTTAAGAGGACTAAGTAGTAAACCTTAGTTAAGAAAGCTAACGATTCAGGAAACTAAGTAGTGAACCTTAGTTAAGAAATCTAACTATTCAGGAAACTAAGTAGTAAACCTTAGTTAAGAGAACTAAGTAGTAAACCTTAGTCAAGAAAGCCAAGTAGAACACGAGGAGAAGCGAACGTCCATATGATCATGAAGAAGGCTCCAACGAACTGGGATACGAAGCACGCGGCTTCGAGGGGACGTGAGGGCACTATTGGTATCCCTCTGTGAGATTGCAGATGATCCTCCTGGGCTCACAGAGGTTAAGGCATGCATTAGAAGAGCCAAGAGTATGTCTTGGTTGCAATATAAGCAACCTAAAGACTAGGATGGGTCAGCGTGAGGCAGCGATATCTTGTTTAGCCCTGTGACAGCACGTCGTCGTCTACCTACTATCTTGAGTCAATCGTGATACGCAAGCGTAAAGGCGGAGAACTCCAAAAGACCATATACTTTGCTATCTAGTTATGGGTGAGGGTGGCCAATAGGTTTGTGGAGGCATAGAGGGCCTGCGTACAGTTCTCATTCTTGATTTTCTTTGGTGCCTTTCATTAGTTGAGGGAGGGGTCAAGTGGACCATAGCCACATACAGATAAAACAGACCTTAGCATCTGCATCGGCAGATAACTTAAAGATCCCGACCGAGTTCCGTGTTTCTTGATTAACCCTGCCATGAGACTCGGGCCGCACATATAGAGGACATGTGCAACTAGATATCTAGCACGTTTAACGACACGATTGGGACGTAAAGTCTAGGAACATATATTGCTCTGGGTATGTGTCCTAGACTAGGGGACATTGTTCGATAGGTAGCATAAACCCTAGTGGCCCCAGGTAGCATAAACCTTGGTCGGATCTAGAAAGCATTCAATAGGTAGCATAAAACCCAGTGGCCCTGGGTAGCGTAAACCCTGGTTGAATCTAGGAAGCGCTGGATAGAAAACCATAGATTCAATGGAATCTAGCAAAATCAAGAGTGGTAGTCAAAAGGATTTCGAGAATGGTGGCACTACACTAAAGTAGTATAGATTTACATGATGAAGCCCGTACGACATACGGCAAGGGACTGTATATATACATGGAAAGGATTATACGAGTTGGGGGTATCTGCATATACGTTGTATTAGGTTAATCTACTAGTGGGACATGAGTATAGCCTAGAGAGATAATATCGCGAATAACCTAATAAGCAAGAAAATATAACTGAATAGTATATGTAGGATTATACAGAAGTTTACTCTAAGTCCACTCACACAGAACTTATGTTCTGACCCCCTCCTCATTACATACTTCCAAGTTAGGTTCATGACAGAGATGGTATAAGCTTTGGATACTGGTTAGGCAACATGTTTTATAAGGTAAAGCTATACTTAAAGTATATTATACTTTGAATTCCTTCTGCTGTAAGATGTTTATGAATTCTGACATGTTTTGTTTATCTTTGTCTTTTTCTGCAGGAAACCAGAGCGCCCAACTCGGGTTTCGATAGATTGGGTTTTTGAAATAAATTTGGTCTGTCAGAATTCGGGTTGTTACAGTATACTACTGATTCCCAGTGCCTGATTTTTCCACTTCGTAGCACGTGCATGCCCGTACTCCGTCGGAATCTGCATTGACGCCCCACCCGCCGCTATTTTGACCGCTTATAATCAAACCAGTAATCGTGCCCCACCCTGCCTAGTTCAGGGTACCATGATAAATCTATGTGGGTTACTGCTGAAATGGATCCCCGTTACTAGGGTTTCCTAACCAACATGTCATAAGGATTCAGTGTTCCAAATTTAATCTAACCCTACCCATTTGTTTAAGTAACATGTTGTATTGGTTAAGTATCGCCTATTCATATGTTACTTAACCTTACCATTCTTAGCATGTCTGTTCATTGGCATTAATTGATTTATTAATGCACCAAACTCTCACATTAGAATTGTTATTTGCGGTTGCTGGATGTGTTATTTGCGGTTGTTGGATGTGCCAGGCGGATCCGGGCAGACTTCTGCCGCAAACTCATTCTAACCTCAGGTTTTGGCTTGATGCTCTAACCTCTCACATTAGACCTGTTGTTGCGGTTGCTGGATGTGCCGGGTGGTTCCGGGCCATCTCACACCGGAACTCAATCTAACCTCAGGTTAGGCATGTTCAACTTTTAATCAATTTACATATTTACCATTCATGTCCAAGTTTATTTGTCAATTATCCACAAGTGTAGTCAATTCAAGTTATGTTCATAATTATCATGTAAATTATGTCTATAATTTCCATGTACATAAACTGTACCAATTTATGTCTCAAGTTAATTACATGGTTACTAACCATTTTATGCCAATTGCATAATATCCATTATTAATGTTTTCCTAAACTATTCACCAACATCCCCATGTTGTTCGTACGTATAATTCACATAATACGTTAGGCTCGTTGTTAGCCTAACTCGTAAGAAAAAGGAAAGGAAAGAGACACATGACACTCAAACTAGCATAAAACAATATAGATCTAATTAAGCATGTGTAACATAAACTTGAAATAGAACAACATAATTCTAATTAAACATATAAACGTAAACTAGCATATAAGATAGGTCCAATTAACATATGCAATTTGAACTAACATAGATCTAAACATATGAACTGGCATATATCTAAACACATAAGCATAAACTTGCATAGATGAACATAGCTTGCATATGAACTTGCATAGATGAACAAAACTTGCATAATTTGCATATATCAAAACAAAACTTGCATATAAACTTGCATAGATCAAAACATAACCTACATATAAACTTGCATGGATCAAAACATAACCTACATATAAACTTGCATAGATCAAAACATAACTTGCATAGATCAAAACATAACCTACATAGAATGAATCTAATAAAGCATATGTAATTAGACATAGGAATTAACATCATAAAATGAATCCAATTACATATGATAACAAACCTGGCATATATTAGTAGAATAGATGATAACAGAACTAGCTAATAGCATATAATTCAACAGGCATATTCATGCAATCCAGACCACTACTTATCATAATTATTTTAATTAACTATCTTGTGAAAGCGACTGTACTCACAGAGAACGGATTAAAGAAGAGAATTGGACGTTTGTAGAATCATACTCCTTTTTTACTATTCTTAGTCTTTGATCTTTATCTTTCATCTTGAATTTGATTAGTTATAGTGGAGGCTAGTTTAGTTTAGGATGTAGCAGCATGGCAGCTTATGAATGAATTTAGTTTAGATTAGGGTTTAGGTTTATGCGTGTGCTTATATAGATGAGTAAGATTAATTAGAACCCTTACATCTGACTAAGATTCATCTAAACCCTTCAAACCAAAAAGACACATCATCAGGCCAATCAGAGGATGAAACATATACCCTAATCCATCAAAAATCGTCATTGACCAACAAAAATGCGCTATGTGTGCAACATGACGCGCAGCAGCAGGGGTGTTGACACCCACATGTCATATATATATATATATATATACCCTTTTTAATTATCTTTCCAATTAACCCTTTTCACACTTAACCACCTTTTGAACTACGTTCACACTAAGGCACTTTTTAGTCATTCCCCTAAAACAAAAATATGACGCTGGTGAGGATAGAACTTTGTACCTCTTACGTACAAGTTACGTGTACTAACCAAATGAGAAACTAAGTCTTTTCGTAACAAAACTTGGGACAACGCTACCCATTATTCTTTTCTCATTCCTCTTTTTCATGTTTTGCTGCAATATTTAATTTAAAGATATCTTCTTCATTTTAAATCAGTTTTCTACAAACTATAGGTCTAAATTGATCAGAAAATTGTCACGAACGTAATGACACTAATTTCATGACCAAATTTTAGAGGCTCTTCAAATTCTCTTTTTTATTTCTTTTTAAATGTTCGCATGCATTTCTTCGCATTTCATGTATTGCATATAATTTCTTTTATTAATCTTTTTCTTCATTTCACTACATTAACTTGTTACATGCAATTTTATTATCATTATTTAATTTCTCTCTAAAATATATCTATGCATACAATATATATACATATTTCCACATTTTTAATTTCATTAAAAATGCAGGGTGTTACATTCTCCCCTCCTTAAATGATTTCATCCCCGAAAACTTCAAGTTAAGAAGAATGTATCTTACCATTAATCATCCATCTACTCATCCATCATCCACAAGCATCTATTGTCCTTAAAAGACTTCTAATGTTATATGAACATATGCATAAGTGTGTGTATATGTCCCTTACCTAATGCAAAGATCAGGCGGTCTACTGGTTTAGTTGACCTCCTTAATGCAAATCATGATAGTGTCATGCGTCCATTATGTGTGCAAAAGAATCATAATGATACATATTATTTCTACATGCGTGCACAATCATTCATCTAAATGCAGCATCCATATGATAACACAATCAATATACACCCATTTATTTAAGTATGCACACTTATCAATATGCAATATGGAAGTGGGTGAGTCGATCTAGTGCCTAATGTGTGTGTAAATGCAACCACGAGCGACCAGTAGAAAACACTTGCATCCACTTGCATCCACCAAACATAACATGTCTCAAATACATGTTTACAACCATAGGATTTTTCAATCTAAAGATCGAAAAATGCTATAGATAAGATGTACTCAAATGATAGAAACAAGTACAAATAAAAAGCTTAGGAAAAAGAAGTTAAGAACATAGTCCTAAACGAAAGGGTATGAAGCATGATCTTTATTTTCAATCTCCCAAGTTGCATTCTCGCCGTCTTCTCTACTTTTACTTCCTTCCGCAAGTTTGGCCCCACTTCCTCGAACTCTATACATTTTATTGCCACTTGGATGAATAGTCATCTTAGATTGATGGGCTTCCTCAAGGACTGTCTTTAATAGGTTTTCTATCCTGATATGATTCACCTATCAAACCTCTTTCCAACTAGCTCCCCCACTTGCCTATCAAGTTCCCTCTTCTCTCTCGGAGCCATGTGGCGCACTGGTAATGCAATTAGCTTTGCGTTATCTACTGAGCATATACGGAGGTCTATCTCGCGCCTTGGGGGTAAACCGTGAACCTCATCAAAGACATCACCATACTCACGGACTACACAAACAAATTCCAAATCATCGATAGATGCATCAAGAGATTCAAGGTAGCTAAGCATCACCGGACCTCTAGGGTCACAAGAAATATCAAGGGTTCTTCCACAATGAGTCAACAATCTAACTGCCCTCCTTTCATAGTCTAGGATGGCACCATACATGGCTCGTCAATCCATGCCTAGAATCAAGCCGTAGCCCATGAAACCAAGAACGTCAGTGTTGCATTCAAACCCAATGCCCAAGATAGACACTCTCAAATCCCAATAGACCATGGATAAATGAGCCGAACCACTAATAGGATTTGAGACTACAATGTGATCCATAACTAAACTAGTATTTAGGTGCAGTGTTTCAACTAAAGAAGCAGATATAAACGGATGCGAAGCGCAGGAGTCGAAAAGAGTTTTAGGAAAAAGAAATCAAATCTTCAACCGAAACATCCTATCTCTTTCCGATATACTGACCACGAAAACACAACCTGCCCTCCTGAAGATCCTGCCCTCTGTTCTTGCCCTTGCCCTTGCCTCCTCGATTAATCCTAAATCATTTGTCCTGCCTCACCGCAATGGTAACAACCAGTCTTCTTCTTTCTATAGTCTTTCTTTAAGTAGTCAGGTATTCCACAATTGAGGCACTTCCTTTTCTTTTGGCCCTTGCTATCCTTACCGCCTTTCTTTTGTTACGGCGTTAATTATTCTTTCCACTTCTCCTTTACCTTCTTCGTGGATTAATGCCATATCAACAAATTCCCCATCCTTGGGTTGTGCTCCTTAGCCTAAACTGCCTCATCGACCAAGCAGCTAGTTGAACCTTCCTTCCGTCGTCTATCTCAAAGATACCAAACGAGTCCTCCACTTCCTTGATCCAATTCTATCGTCGACAAACGTCTCAGTCCTATAAAACGGTTTTCCGCCGAAAGTCTTTCCATATCTTAGAAAAATATCTATATGCGGATGAAGAGATTAAAAAGGGAAAGACGAAGAGATTCAAAACAAAGAATCGAAAGAAAGATATATGGCTTTTGGGGATTATGTTTTTCCATAATAAACCTTTCTCTTGAAAACTCCTTCTTTAAAACATGTTTTCGAAAATACTTCTATATAAAAAAATGCTTTTGAAAACGGTTTTCAAAATCTTTTATCTGTTCTAGTAACCTTCAGCTCTGATACCACATGTAACGCCCCACGTCCATTAGTGTCACTCACAAAAGGAATCATTATCTTTCATGGAGTATAATAAGTTTAAAGAATAGAATATAACAAGTAGATACGTATATTGGTACTTTAAAATTTTAAAACAACTTCATTGCAGTGGAAAAATAGTTTGATTACAACACCAAAACCAACAATAAAACCAAGTACACTTAATATCCATCTTGACAAATTATTTTCTAAGTACATAAAACAAAAAGAATAACCCCAACATAAATAGCCATAAAAAGAGATAAGCTGAACTTTATTTTCAGCCATCCAAGCACTTCCAAAAGAGAGAAAAAGAGATCCAAATCAAGCTCCACTAGGCCCACCCTGAGAACCTGAGGAGGGGGAAACGGAAAGAAAAGGGGCGAAACAAACGAGGTCATACATAAAGTATGGCGAGTCCAATAACTTTAACAATATCATTATTAAAGTAACAGGATAAGAACATAAACTGGAAAGTAAGAAATGACTGCAACATAAGCATATATGATAAGGTAAGCAAGATGAATAAGGTAAATGTTGATTGCGCTTCTAATCAGTATAGAATAATTACTACACTACACCAATGCTAAATACACCGCACCATTACTAGTCCCATACTGAAAGTTGATCCCTCTTACTAATCATAATGATAATAATAATGGTTGTTTCGTGTACCCCTAGCCGTTGTTATAAGTGCCTCCTGCTCCTATCTCCACTAGTTGTACCCACTACCCTCCCCATGCGATCGGCTCCCTAACTCGTATGTATTTTTTACTTGTGTCATTCAGCCACTCTTGTATTTAGATACCTGTGTTGGTTCCACCATAGGGTGTATCAATCACTATGATGGCAACCCGACACAATTCAAGATGCACAGTGTATAACTATTGATGCCCAGTGCCTGATTTTTCCACTCCAGAGCACGTGCACGCCCGTAATCCGTCGGAACCTACACTAATGCACCACCCGCTGCTATTTTGACCACTTATAATCAACCCAGTAATCGTGCCCTACCCTGCCTAATTCAGGGTACCATGATAAATCTATGTGGGTTACTACTGAAATGAGTTCCTGTTACTAGGGTTTCCTAACCATCATGTTATAACGGTGAAGTGTTTTCAATTTAACCTAGCCCCACCCACTTGCTTAATTAACATGTTGTACTGGTTAAGTGTCGCCTATTCATATTTTACTTAACTTTACCTTTCTTAGCATGTCTATTCATTAGTAT
The DNA here is from genome assembly GCA_030737875.1 of Allium sativum. Taxonomy (NCBI): domain Eukaryota; kingdom Viridiplantae; phylum Streptophyta; class Magnoliopsida; order Asparagales; family Amaryllidaceae; genus Allium; species Allium sativum. Next base: position 191,231,335 of record CM060910.1, on the reverse strand, counting down.
TAATTAATTTATTAATGCACCAACCTCTCACATTATAACTATTGTTTGCGGTTGGTGGATGTCCCGGGCGGTTACGGGCAGACTTCTACAACAAACTCATTCTAACCTCGGGTTTTGGGCTTGATGCGCTAACCTCTCACATTAGACCTGTTGTTGCGGTTGCTGGATGTGTCGGGTGGTTTCGAGCAATCTTACACCGCAACTCAATCTAATCTCAGTTTAGGCATGTTCATCTTTTAATCAATTTACATATTTACCATTCATGTCCAAGTTTATATGTCAATTATCCACAAGTGTAGTCAATTCAAGTTATGTTCATAATTATCATCTAAATTATGTCCATAATTTCCATATATATAAACTATACCAATTTATGTCTTAAGTTAATTACATGGTTACTAACAATTTTATGCCAATTACATAATATCCAATATTAATGTTTTCCCAAACTATTCCCCAACACCCCCAAGTTGTTCGTACGTATAATTCACATAATACGTTTGGCTCGCTGTTAGCCTAACTCATAAGAAAAAGGAAAGGAAAGAGACATATGACATTCAAACTGGCATAAAACATTATAAATCTAATTAAGCATGTGCAACATAAACTTGGCATAGAACAACATAATTCTAAGTAAACATATAAACGTGAACTAGCATATAAGATAGATCCAATTAACATATGCAATGTGAACTGACATAGATCTAAACATATGAACTGGCATAGATCTAAACATATAATCATAAATTTACATAGATGAAAATAATTTGCATATGAACTTGCATAGATGAATATAACTTGGATATAAACTTGCATAACTTGCATAGATCAAAACATAAACTACATATAACCTTGCATAGATCAAAACATAACCTACATATAAACTTGAATAGATCAAAACATAACTTGTATATAAACTTGCATAGATCAAAACATAACTTACATAGAATGAATCTAATCAAGCATATGTAAGTAGACATAGGAATTAACATCATAAAATGAATCCAATTACATATGATAACAAAATTGGCATATATTAATAGAATATATGATAATAGAACTGGCAAATAGCATATGATTCAACAAGCATATTCATACTGTCTAGACCACAACTTATCATAATTATTTTTATTAATTATCTTGTGAAAGTGACTGTACTCACAGAGAACGGATTAAAGAAGAGAATTGGGCTTTTGTAGAATCATTCTCCTTTTTACAATTTTTAGGCTTTGATCTTTATCTTTCATCTTGAATTTGATTAGTTATGGTGGAGTCTAGGTTAGTTTATGATGCAGCAGCATGGCGGCTTATGAATGAATTTAGTTTAGATTAGGGTTTAGGTTTATGTGCATGCTTATATAGATGTGTAGGATTAATTAGAACCCTTTGATCTGACTAGGATTCATCTAAACCCTTCAAACCAAAAAGACACATAATCAGACCAATTAGAGGATGCCTTGTATGCCCTAATCCATCAAAAATTATCATTGACCAACAAAAATGCGCCATGTGTGCAACATGATGCGCAGCAGCAGGGGTGTTGACACCCACATGTCATATATATATATATATATTAATTATCTTTCCAATTAACCCTTTTCACACTAAACCGCTTTTTGAACTTCGTTCATACTAAGCTACTTTTTAGCCATTCCCCTAAAACAAAAGTATGACGCTGGTGGGGATTGAACCCTGTACCTCTTGTGTACAAGTCACATGTACTAACCAAATGATCTACCAAGTCTTTTGCTAACAAGACTTAGGACAATGCTACCCATTATTCTTCTCTCATTCCTCTTTTTCATGTTTTGCTGCAATATTTAATTTAAAGATATCCTTTTCACTTTAAATCAGTTTTCTATAAACTATAGGTCTAAATTGATCAGAAAATTGCCACGAATGTAATGCCACTAATTTCATGACCAAATTTTGGAGGCTCTTCAAACTATCCTTTTTATTTCTTTTTAAATGTTTGCATGCATTTCTTTGCATTTCAAGTATTGCATGTAATTTTTTTTTATTAATCCTTTTCTTCATTTCACTACATTAACTTATTACATGCAATTTTATTGATATTATTTAATTTCTCTCTAAAGTATATCTATACATACAATGTATATACATATTTCCACATTTTTAATTTCATTAAAAATGCGTGGTGTTACACTCTCCCCTCCTTAAAGGATTTCGTCCCCGAAATCTACAAGTTAAGAAGAATGTATCCTACCATTCATCATCCATCTACTCATCCATCATCCACAAGCATCCATTGTCCTTAAAAGACTTCTAATGCTATATGAACATATGCAAAAGTGTGTGTATATGACCTTTACCTAATGCAAAGATCAGGCGGTCTACTGATTCAGTTGATCTCCTTAATGCAAATCATGATAGTGTCATGCGTCCATTGTGTGTGCAAAAGAATTCTAATGATACATATTATTTCTACATGCATGCACAATCATTCATCTAAATGCAGCATCCATATGATAACATAATCAATATACACCCATTTATTTAAGTATGCACACTTATCAATAGGCAATATGAAAGTGAGTGAGCCGATCTAGTGCCTAATGTGCGTGTAAATGCATCCACGAGCAACCACTAGCAAGCACTTGCATCCACTTGCATCCACCAAACATAACATGTCTCGAACACATGTTTACAACCATAAGATTTTCCTATCTGAAGATCGAAAAATGTTGTGGATAAGATGTACTCAAATGATAGAAACAAATATGAATAAAAAGCTTAGGAAAAAGAAGTTAAGAACATAGTCCTAAAGGAAAGGATATGAAGCGTGATCTTTATTTTCAGTCTCTTAAGTCGCATTCTCGCTGTCTTCTCTACTTTTACTTCCTTCCGCAAGTTAGGCCCCACTTCCTCGAACTCTATACATTTTAGTGCCACTTGGATGAATAATTATCTTAGATTGATAGGCTTCCTCAAGGACTGTCTTTAATAGGTTTTCTATCCTGATATGATTCACCTATCAAACCTCTTTCCAAGTAGCTCCCCCACTTGCCTACCAAGTTCCCTCTTCTCTCGCGGGGCTATGTGGCGCACTGGTAATGCAACTGGCTTTGCAATATCTACTAAGTATATACGAAGGTCTATCTCGCGCCTCGGGGTAAACCCCGAACCTCATCAAAGACGTCACCATACTCACGGAATACACGAATAAATTCCAAATCATCGATGGATGCGTCAAGAGATTCTAGGTAACTAAGCATCACTGGACCTCTAGGGTCACAAGAAATATCAAGGTTTCTTCCAAAACGAGTCAACAATCTACCTACCCTCCTTTTACACTCTAGGATGGCACAATACTTGGCGAGCCAATCCATGCCTAGAATCAAGCTGTAGCCCATGAAACGAAGAACGTAGGCGTTGCATTCAAACCCAACGCCCAAGATAGACACTCTCAAATCCGGACAGACCAAGGATAAATTAGCTGAACCACTAATAGGATTTGAGACTACAATGGGATCCACAACTAAACTAGCATTTAGGTGCAGTGTTTCAACTAACGAAGCAGATATAAATGAATGTGAAGCGCAGGAGTCGAAAAGAGTCTTAGGAAAAAGAAATCAAATCTTCAACCGAAACTTCCTATCTCTTTCCAATATACTGACCATGAGAACACAACCTGCCCTCCTGAAGATCCTGCCCTCTGCCCTTGCCTCCTCGGGTAATCCTAAATCATATGTCATGCTTCGCTGCAATGGCAACAGCCATTCTTCTTCTTCTTCTTTCTACAGTCTTTCTTTAAGTAGTAAGGTATTCCACAATTGAGGCACTTCCTTTTCTTTTGGCCCTTGTTATTCTTACCGCCTTTCTTTTGTTATGGGGTTAATTATTCTTTCTACTTTCTCCTTTACCTTCTTCGTGGATTAAAGCCATATCAACAAATTCCACATCCTTGGGTTGTGCTCCTTAGCCTAACTCCCTTATCGACCAAGCAGCTAGTTGAACCTTCCTTCTATTATCTATCTCAAAGATACCAAACGAGCCCTCCACTTCCTTGAGCCAATTCTAGCTTTGACAAACGTCTCAGTCCTATGAAACGGTTTTCAGCCCATCGTACGTAAGTCTTTACATATCTTAGAAAAACATCTATACGCGGAGGAAGAGATTAAAAAGGGAAAGAGATTCGAAACAAAGAATCGAAAGAAAGATATATGGCTTTTGGGGATTATGTTTCTCCATAATATACCATTCTCTTGAAAATTCCTTCTTTAAAACATGTTTTCGAAAATACTTCTATATAAAAAATGATTTTGAAAACAGTTTTCAAAATCTTTTATCTGTTCTGATAACCTTCAGCTCTGATACCACGTGCAACACCCCATGTCCATTAATGTCACTCACAAAGGGAATCATTAACTTTCATGGAGTATTATAAGTGTATAGAACATAATATAACAAGACAAATACATATATTGATACTTCAAAATTTTAAAACAACTTCATTGCAGTGGAAAAATAGTTTGATTACAACATCAAAACCAATAATAAAACCAAGTACACTTAATATCCATCTTGACAAATTATTTTCTGAGTACATAAAACAAAAAGCATAACCCCAACAAAAATAGCCATAAAAAAGAGATAAGCTGAACTTTACTTTTAGCCATCCAAGCACTTCCAAAAGAGAGAGAAAGAGATCCAAATCAAGCTCCACTAGGCCCACCATGATAACCTGAGGGGGGGAAACAGAAAGAAAAGGGGCGAAACAAACGAGGTCAGACATAAAGTCTAGCAAGTCCAGTAACTTTAACAATATAATTATTAAAGTAGCAGGATAAGAACATAAACAGGAAAGTAATAAACGACTATAACATAAGCATATATAAGAAGGTAAGCAAGATGAATAAGGTAAACGTTGATTGCGCTTTTAATCACTATAATATAATTACTACACTGCACCAATACTAAATACACCGCACCATTACTAGTCCCATACTGAAAGTTGATCTCTCTTACTAATCATAATGATAATAATAATGGTAGTTTCGTGTACCCTAGCGGCTGTCATAGGTGCTGCCTGGTCCTATCTCCACTAGTTGTACCCACTACCTTCCCCATGCGATCGGCTCCCTAACTCGTATGCATTTATTATTTGTGTCATTCGGCCCTGCTTGTTTGTAGATACCTGTTCTGGATCCATCGTGGGGTGTATCAATCCCTATGATGGCAACCCGACATAATTCAAGATGCACAGTGTATAATTACTGACGCTCAGTGCCTGATTTTTCCACTCCGGAGCACGTGCATGCCCGTACTCTGTCGGAACCTACACTGATGCACACCCGGCTGCTATTTTGACCGCTTAAAATCAGCCCAGTAATCGTGCCCCACCCTGCCTAGTTCAGGGTACCATGATACATCTATGTGGGTTACTGCTGAAATGAGTCCCCGTTACTTGGGTTTCCTAAACAACATGTTATAACAGTTAAGTGTTCTCAATATAACCTAACCCCACCCATTTGTTTAATTAATATTGGTTAAGCATCGCCTATTCATATGTTACTTAACCTTATCATTTTTAGCATATCTGTTCACTGACATTAATTGATTTTTTAATGAAGCAACCTCTCACATTAGAGCTGTTGTTTGCGGTTGCTGGATGTGCCGGGCGGTTCCGGGCAGACTTCTACCGCAAACTTATTCTAACCTCGGGTTTTGGGCTTGATGCGCTAACCACTTACATTAGACATGTTGTTGCGGCTGCTGGATGTGCCTGGTGGTTCCGGGCAGTCTTACACCACAACTCAATCTAACCTCGGGTTAGGCATGTTTATCTTTTAATCAGTTTACGTATTTACCATTCATGTCCAAGTTTATATGTCAATTATCCACAAGTGTAGTCAATTCAAGTTATGTTCATAATTATCATCTAAATTATGTCCGTAATTTCCATGTATATAAACTATACCAATTTATGTCTCAAGTTAATTACATGGTCACTAACCATTTTATGCCAATTACATAATACCCAATATTAATGTTTTCCCAAACTATTCCCTAACATCCCCACGTTATTTGTACGTATAATTCACATAATACGTTTGGCTCGCTGTTAGCCTAACTCATAAGAAAAAGGAAAGGAAAGAGACATACGACATTCAAACTGGCATAAAACAATATAGATCTAATTAAGCATGTGTAACATAAACTTGTCATAGAATAACATAATTCTAATTAAACACATAAACGTGATCTAGCATATAAGATAGGTCCAATTAACATATGCAATGTGAACAGACATAGATCTAAACATATGAACTGGCATAGATCTAAAAATATAAGCATAAACTTGCATAGATGAACATAACTTGCATATTAACTTGCATAGATGAACATAACTTGCGTAGATCAAAAAAGAACTTGCATAGATCAAAACATAACCTACATATAAATTTGCATAGATCAAAACATAACTTGCATAGATCAAAACATAGCTTACGTAGAGTGAATCTAATCAAGCATATATAATTAGACATAGGAATTAACATCATAAAATGAATCCAATTACATATGATAACAAAACTGGCATATATTAATAGAATAGATGATAACAGAACTAGCTTATAGCATATGATTCAGCATGCATATTCATACAGTCCAGACCACAACTTATCATAATTAATTTAATTAGTTATCTTGTGAAAGTGACTATACTCACAGAGAATGGATTAAAGAAGAGAATTGGGTGTTTGTAGAATCGTTCTCCTATTTACAATTCTTAGGCATTGATCTTTATCTTTCATCTTGAATTTGATTAGTTATGGTGGAGGCTATGTTAGTTTAGGATGCAGCAACATCACGACTTATGAATGAATTTAGTTTAGATTAGGGTTTAGGTTATATGTGTGCTTATATAGATGTGTAGGATTAATTAGAACCCTTAGATCTGACTAGGATTCATCTAAACCCTTCAAACCAAAAAGACACATCATCAGGCGAATCAGAGGATGCCACATATGCCCTAACCATCAAAAATCATAATTGACCAACAAAAATGCGCCATGTGTGCAACATGATGCACAGCAGTAGGGGGCTTGAAACCCATATGTCATATATATATATATATATATATATCTTTTTAATTATCTTTCCAACTAACCCTTTTCACACTAAACCGCTTTTTGAACTACGTTCACACTAAGCCACTTTTTAGTCATTCCCCTAAAACAAAAATATGACGCTGGTGGGGATCGAACTCTGTACCTCTTGTGTACAAGTCACATGTACTAACCAAATGAGATACTAAGTCTTTTGCTAACAAGACTTAGGACAATGCTACCCATTATTATTTTCTCATTCCTCGTTTTCATATTTTGCTGCAATATTTATTTTAAACATATCTTCTTCATTTTAAATCAGTTTCTACAAACTATAGGTCTAAATTGATCAGAAAATTGCCACGAACGTAAAGACACTAATTTTATGACCAAATTTTGGAGACTCTTCAAATTTTCATTTTTATTTCTTTTTAAATGTTCGCACGCATTTCTTCGCATTTCATGTATTGCATGTAATTTTTTTATTAATCTTTTTCTTTATTTCGCTACATTAACTTATTACATGCAATTTTATTGTCATTATTTAATTTCTCTCTAAAATATATCTGTGCATACAATATATGTACATATTTCCACATTTTTAACTTCATTAAAAAGGCAGGGTGTTACACCTTGACTCATGACGGGAACCCAATTTCCAATACGACATTACGGTTTTGATTGTAAACCTATATATGGCGACATAGTAGGATGGGGTACTATGCCGTCTAGGATTGATACATTTACTTTGAAGTATTTTAAACTGATTAGACACTAATAATAATATTAAATATTACTTTCCATGTATCAAGCATGTTTGATCATTATAAGGTAAAACTCTATCCTCCGGTTTGCGTTGCATTATGTGATGGGACTTGAGTCTCATAATGATTTCATTTTTCTAAAAAGCATTGCATTGTTTTGTATAAAATTTATTTAACTTATGCACTTGCAATCTAATGGAGTAAACCCGTTCTGCGTTAGCGCCGTGGTCCTATGATTAGTCATATTGTTAGATAAGTTAGGAAAGATTTCTCATTCCAGTCCCATGACTGACTCGTAGTTTATTTCACTTTGCAAACTCGGGTGCCCTCTTTCCACACAGGCAGCCAAGTGACAGGTTCAGTTTATTTGGACATATGCTGGATTGAAGTATGAGGATGGAAGAAAGATGAAGAACATTTTTATCTTTTTATTTCTACTTCGAGACATTTAGACATGTTATATCTATGATGTACTTGATGGAGTATTAGACTTATTTTTATTTGCTGAGACTTTTCTATTTGCTAAGTTGTATCCTGTAACTGTGCCACTCTGATGTTTTGATGTTGATGACATTTCTATTTCCACTATAATGATTTATATGTTATGCTATTATCTGAGATCTGCTGTTGTTGCAATTATGTTATATTCCAATGATTATCTTTGCTTCCGTACTATAGAAGTTTGGGGTCATCGCAGTTGGTATCGGAGCTAAAGGTTAACCTTAGCTTCGAAGTATAACATATTTAAAACAATTTATCTTGATGGAATCAGTAGTATTCTAAGGCGAGTAGCTCATTAGAGATAGGATTAGTAATGTCCTAGAATGAGCACAGCAGAATAACACATATTAATCAGGCATTACATCATTATCATCTTTCCATATGTCTCTGCTTTAACCTTCCCTTTAAAATTATCATTTCTGCTGGTCTGACTCTTTCCTTGATGGTACATAACTAACTGAAAATGAGCACTAGAGCAAGAGCCCACGACAGAGGTGGAGCTAGAGGACCAGTAAGGGATGAAACCCCCACTGCTCAGGGGCATCCCACTCCCGAGGTTGTAACACCACCACCTCCACCCCCACAGCCTTTTGACCTGGACAAGGTAGCCAAGAAGTTCAGGAATTAAGGGGGTGTGTCATTCACAGGGCGAGAGACAGTGATAGAAGCTCAGGCATGGCTCAAGATTTACGAGAAGATATTTAGAGGCTTAGAACTTGAGGACCACCGCAAGCGTTTTATGGCATTGTAGATTTTGAAAGATGAGGTGGAGAATTGGTGGGAGACGGTCATAATTGGAAATAATGAGGCTGACATGTCTTGGGCCAAATTCAAGGAAATCTTTAACGAGAAATTTATTCCTCCGCAAGAGGTAGAGCATCTTCACAATCAGTTTGCCAACTTGCAGCAAGGAGATAAGACTATTTCGGAGTATGTGCGGAAGATTGAAGATCTCTCACGTTATGCTCCTGAATTAATTCAGGACCCCTTCCAGAAGAATAAAAGATTCATTAATGGCCTTTCAAGAAAGTATCTGAATAGAGTGACAGCACACATCAAGCTTCCATTTAATGAGGTGGTCGAGATGGTTTGCCGATATGAAGAAAATGGCAGGAATTCTCAACAAGATCGGGTGGAAAATTAAAATAATAACAAGAGGAAGCTGGCTGATAAGAAACCAGAGGCGAGTAACTCTAGAGCTGCCAAGCCGCACGGAAATAAAAAGGCCAAGGTGATATGCTTTAATTGTCAGAAGATGGGACACTTCGAGTATGAATGACGAGCTCCAAAGAGGCCAAGGAGAAATGAGTCTGGGCCTAGTCAGAGTTCTTAGGATAAGAGGGAGTGCTACAATTGTCATAAGAAGGGGCACATTAATCCAAACTGCCCACTGCTAAAGAATTCTCAAGTGGCTCGTGTATACGATGGAGCGGCCGCACCAGCCTCTTCCAAAGGAGCAGGTAAACCCAATGTTTTAGAAGGTACTATTACTATTAAGAACATTCCTATTATAGTATTGTTTGACACTGGTGCATCACAAAGTTTCATTTCTATTGACACAATTAAAAAGTTAAAACTGAAACCAAGAAAACTTAAAGAATCGATTAGAGCCCATAGTCCGAAAGGAGGTTCACATATCCTCGATCAGTATTGTAGAGTGCATATTTCTTATTCTTACTTCCAGTTCACTTTTGACTTGATCGTTATGAGTTTTTCCGGATATGATATCATACATGGAATGGACTGTCTAACAAAGTATGAGGCTGAGGTACTATGCGCGGAAAGAATAGTCAAAATTAGAACCAAATTTGGGGATATTATTGTTGTACCATGCCACGGCTCAGCCACAGATACAAAGAATTCTGGTCTTCTCTAGAAGCTACTCCTGCTTCTATTGAGGATATTCTTGTCATTAGAGATTATGCGAATGTGTTTTAAAGAAGTTGATAGCTTACCTCCGCGTAGAGAAATCGATTTCAGGATTGACTTTGTTCGAAATGCAAGGCCAGTTGTGCATCCTATTCGGAGAATGACGCTGAAAGAAAAAGAGGAGCTGAGCAATCAAACTAAATAGCTTTTGTGGAAGGGTTTGATCAGGCCTAGCTTCTCAAATTGGGGTGCAGCTGTGGTCTTTGTCCCAAAGTCAGACGGTACCCTCAGACTATGTGTGGACTACCGTGACCTCAATAAGCAAACGCTGAAAAACAAATATCCATTGTCGCGTATTGATGATCTGTTGAACTATAGGTTTCCATCAATTTCACATTGCCGAAGACTGTGTTCCTTTGACAGCTTTCAAAGGGCCAGACTTATTCTATGAATGGCTAGTAATGCTGTTCGGCTTATGTAATGCTCCAGCCTACTTTGTCGATCAGATGAACAGAGTATTCCATGATGTCTTGAATAAATTCATGTTGGTTTTCATCGATGATATCTTAATCTTTTCTAAATTCACTGCTGAGCACATAAACCGTTTGAAAGATGTTTTGGAAATCCTGAGAAAGAATGTGTTGAAAGCTAAATTCTCAAAATGCATATTCTGGCAAGAAGAAGTGAAGTTCCTCGGTAATGTTGTATCAAAGAAAGGTATTTCAGTAGACCCAGGAAAGATCTCAGCCATCCAAGATTGGAAGCAGCCTAGCACTCTTACAGAAGTCAGAAGTTTCTTAGGATGGACTGGCTATTATCGGAAATTCATCAAATATTTTTCGAAACTATCTCGTCCATTGACGAAGCTGACTAAGAAGCATACAAAGTTTATTTGGCACCCGAATGTGAGGCAGCTTTCCAAGAGCTGAAACTGAGGTTGACCACTGCTCCCGTGTTGACCATTATTGATGGAAACCAAGATTTGACACTCTATACTGATCCTTCTATTGATGGTATTGGTGCAGTGGTAATGCAAAAGCGCAAAGTAGTTGCATATGCTAGCAGTCAGTTGAAGCCGCATGAGAAGAGATATCCTACTCATGATCTTGAATTGTTGACAATCGTGTTTGCTCTGAAAATATGGAGGCACTACCTTTTAGGTGAGAAGTTCGAGTCATATAAAGATCATAAATCCTTGAGTATCTGTTCACCCAAAGGGACTTGAATTTGAGGCAGCAACGTTGGTTAGAATTTCTTGCGGCCTATGATCTGGACATCTTATATACTCCAAGGAAAGCCAATGTTCTAGCCGATGCTCTCAGCAGGAAGAATGCTGACAGCGCCAATCTTATCATCGCAGTCTTATCATTACGCCTACATTAATGGATAAGATCTCTGCTCTTCAGAAAGACGATAAGTTTATTCAGATGATTGGCGAGCGATTCAAAAGGGCGAAGCTTCAAGCTTCCAAATTGACAACAAGGGGACTCTTAGATTGCAAGGGCGAATCTGTGCGCCAGGTATTCCTGAGTTAAAAAGAGAAGCTATGGATGAATGTCACAAATCCAAACTTAGCATCCATCCAGGAGTAAGCAACATGTATCACGATCTTAGGCGCACATTCTGGTGGAAGGCGATGAAGAGAGACATTTCTATATATGTTGCGAGATGTTCCACTAGTCAGCAAGTCAAAAGCGATCAGCAGAAGCCTGTAGGATTGTTGCAACCGCTAGAGGTTCCAAGTTGGAAGTGGGACCAAATCTCTATGGATTTCATTGATGGCTTGCCCCGAACCAGAAAAGGAAATGACAGTATATGGGTGATTGTAGATCGTTTCACGAAGACCACCCATTTTATCCCTGTCAGATCTAATAGAACAGCTCGAAGTCTGGTGCAGCTTTATTTCAGAGAGATTGTCAGACTACATGGAGTTCCCAGTAGCATTGTTAGTGATCGTGATCCGATATTTGCTAGTAAATTCTGGGAAGCACTCTAAGAGGAGCTTGGGACCAAGTTGAATCGAAGCACCGCTTATCATCCTCAGACAGATGGCCAGGCTGAGAGGGTGAACTGCATATTAGAAGACTTGTTGCAAGCATGCATTCTTGATTTCGGCGGGTCATGGGAAGATCACTTGCAATTGGTTGAGTTCTCTTATAATAACAGTTACCAAGCAAGCTTGCAGATGTCGCCATTTGAAGCCTTATATGGCAGGCCATGCAGATCTTCCGCATGTTGGGTGGAACCAGGCAATCGGTTAGTATTGGGTCCCGACATGATTCGTGAAGCATCAAATAAAGTTGATTTTATTTAGAAGCGACTACTAGCTGCTTAGAGCCGACAGAAGAGCTATGCAGACTCACGAAGAAGAGATTTAGAATTTTCTGTTGGTGAGTATGTATACTTGATGGTTTCCCCACTAAGAGGAGTAATTCGTTTTGGGAAGATTGGGAAGTTGGCGCCCAGATTCATTGGTCCATTTCCTATTCTAGAAAGGAGTGGAACTCTCGCCAATAGGGCGCAGTTGCCTGACTGGCTGCTAGGGGTGCATGATGTATTCCATGTGTCTCAACTCTGGAAGCATGTACATGATCCAGACTTGGTTGTGGAGGAAGCAGCACAACAAGATTTGGAGATTTCCCTGAGCTTAGCAGTAATAAGGGAGCCAGTGAAAAATTGTTGGCAAAGAGACCCGAATTCTGAGGAACAAGAGGATCCACTTAGTCAAAGTGCAGTGGAGCGGGGATCCTAGAGACTGTACATGGGAGACTGAGGGTAGCATCAAACAGGCTTATCCCAAGTGCAGAGTGGACGTCTCTGAGTAACTCTTGTGTTGAGGTACATTTATAATATTTTGCATTTTTCGTTTTGTTTCCTACTTTACTATGGTTTCCTTTTTGGGGATGAAAAGCTTTTAAGTGGGGGAGATTGTTACAACCTGGAAAATCAGAACCAATTTAAAATTTTAATTTTGGCTATTTCAATGAATTTTGAATAGTTAAAATAATTTCTTTTAAATAATAATAATTTAAAATTTATTTAAATCGAAGTTGGAACGAATACATTTATTTTAATTTTAAAAGGAGTTAGAAATAGCGCGGCAATTTGAAAATTTGAATCTGAACTTTGACTGAATGTACAAGATTCAAAATAAATCGGATTTTAGTGAAACCAAAAATATTTAAATCTGTTTAAAAATATCTTTCCAACGAACCCGAAAAATTGAAATTTCATAGCAGGAATAAAAAGTTATGGCCAGTTGAACATTCAGAATAGTCGCTATGGAATTTAATATAATTTATAGCCCGTATAAAGGGCCATTATACAAACGACCTCCGTTTTTGATGAAACCATTTTTGTTGGATCTGGAATGTCAAATTATTGCTAAGTTTAATTTTTCATAATTTTTGGAATTAATCTGTGAGCGTGGTAAATTGAACTGCATTCGATAATTTCTGTTGAATTTAATCGACCGTTAAAAAAACAAATTTTCAAACGATCTCCAAATTCAACGAAATTAATTTTGTTAGGCCTATATCGTCAAAACATAGTTAGATTTATTTTTTAGGAATTTTCGGAGTCCGTATGTGGCCCTGGTGAATTTAAATGTACGATCGAATTAAATAAATGAATGATTTAAATTTTAAATTAAAGAAAACAGGCTGAAAATAATCGTTTGGGCTGACGGGACCTATCCCATTGTGTCTGGAACGGGGGCAATTGGCTAGGGACAATTCTCGTTGGGCTGAATTTAGAGCTGTTATGGATTAATGGGCTTAAACTGATAATTAAAGGATTTAATATTATTTTATTACAAATAAAGATTAAAACCTAACCCTAATCTAAACATAAGCCGCCGCCTTCATCGTATTTCATGGCCTAAAAGCTTCGAACCTTTCCTCCTCTTATTCTCTCAATCCACTCACCAAAAACCACCCCTCCTTCTGACAATATCGAAATAGTCTACCTCCTCTCCAAATCCATACGGTAAACACCACCTGAAATTGGGTATTTTGACTGCACCAGAGCCCCAAACCCTTCTCTTTTCAAGTGTCTTCATGTCTCAAACCCGCCGTCACACCCGATCGCACCACCACCTCCAGGTGCGCGTCTTCTCCCTCTTCCACGTGGCGTATCCTGGTCGTCGCGGAGTTGAGCGGCTTGATCGAAAAGTAGTACCCTAAATCTGAAAGAAACTGAAATCACATTGGCCTAAGGTTCTGAAAGAAGAAGAAGGGTAAATCCTATTTTATTATTTTAATAAATTAATTTAAAAATATTAACAATTTACGTTAATTCATAACTTGCTCCTACTGAATCAGAATTGAACGATTTTAGAAGCATTGAGACCGTGAGTCCGAGATCTACATTTTTGGACTGATTAGAACTGATTCGGAGAAGATCGGATTTTGGACAAAAAAATTCAATTCTGAATTATTCAGAATTAAATACAACTATGAGAAATTCTATTTCTTTCTTTTTATACATAATTAAATTTACTTAATCATGATACGTGATTGGATCTAGAACTGATGTTGTTAAATTATACGCTATTAAATTCTGTTTTATGATACGTGATTTGATCTGTGATTGGTTTGTTATGTAGATCCATAAATTTGATGATGTTTGTGTTGAATAAAATTGTGGAAAACAAAAATACCAATTTTTGTTGAATTAGAGTTAGTGGATTAAAATTGTCAATTTGGCAAATTAGAATTATTGGATTAAAATTGTCAATTTGGCAAACTAGAATGATTAGATTAAAATTGTCAATTTGGCAAATTAGAATGATTAGATTAAAATTGTCAATTTGGCAAATTAAAATAATTGGATTAAAATTGTCATTTTTGACAAAGTACAATTGTTGAATTAAATTTATCAATTTGTCAAATTAGAGTTGTTGAATCAAAATTGACAATTTAGTCAAATTAGAATAGTTAAACAAAAATGATCATTTTTATTAATTAGTATAGTTGAAAGAATAATTAACATTTTTGTTAATTAGAATTGGGTTGAACAAAAAATTTCATTTTTGAAAAATTATAATAATAGGATTAAGATTATCATTTTTGTCAAAATATAATTATTGGATTAAAATTGACATTTTTGTCATAATACAATTATTGAATTAAATTTTTCATTCTTGTCAAGTCAAAAATAGCAGAAATAAAAAGGACATTTTTGTTGAAACAAAATAGATGAAAATAAAAAGGGTCAATTAGTATAGTTGAACAAAAACAATCTTTGTTTTTCAATTAGTGTAGTTGAAACAAAAACATTCATTTTTTTTCAATTAGTATAGTTGAAAAAAAAATATACGTTTTTGTCATTTAAAAAGATTGAAACAAAAATACACATATTTGTCATTTAAACAGATTGAAAAAAATACACATTTTTGTCAATTAAAAAGGTTGAAACAAAAATAAACATTTCTGTCATTTAAAAAGGTTGAAACAAAAATATTCATTTTTGTCAACTAAAATTGTTGAAACAAAAATATACATTTTTGTCAAAATAGAATTGTTGAAACAAAAATTATCATTTTTGTTATTTAAAATAGTTGAAACAAAAATTAACATTTTTGTTAATAAGATTTGAGTGAAACAAAAATTAACATTTTTTTAAACAAGATTTGAGTTAAACAAAAGTTACATTTTTGTTAAATAGATTTGGGTAAAACAAAAATTTGACATTTTTGTTTAATAGATTTGTGTTGGAGCAAAAGTATTAATTTCGTTAAACTAGAACAGTTAACAAAATTGAAATTATCACTTTCTATCCTTTTTCTTGAAATAGAATTGTCAACGAAAATGGAAATACCATTTTAATCATGTTGTTGAAATATAATTGTCAACAAAAGTAAAAATATCATTTTTATTGTCAATGCATATATTAGAATTTGTATGCAAGTCAAAGAATCATTTTTATCGACAATGCATACATTAGAATTTGTATGCAAAGTTAAAATATCATTTTTATCGTCAATGCATACATTAGAATGTGTATGCAAGTGAAAATATCATTTTTTTTATTGTTAATGCATACATCAGAATTTGTATGCAAGTCAAAATATCATTTTTATCATCAATGCATATATTAGAATTTGTATGCAAGTGAAAATATCATTTTTATCTTCAATACATACATTAGAATTTGTATGTAAGTGAAAATATCATTTTTATTGTCAATGCATACATGAGAATTTGCACGCAAGTCAAAGAATCATTTATATTGTCATAACATACATTAATTTGTATGTTAATTAAAGAATTATTTTTATTGTCAAAACATGCATTAAAACTACATACAAATAAAGTATTTATTAAAGTTAAAAATAGAAATACAAATAAAAATTATCTTTTTATTTGTCATTAGCAAAATGTCATGAAATAAAAATATATTTTATTTGACATTACAAAACATGTAGATGTGTTATGCCAATAAAACATTCTTTTATTTAGCGTGTTAAACACGTTAGCGGAATCATCGAATGGTTTATATTTATATATAATTATATATATAAATATAAATTAAAATTAAACGAATCGCGCGTGGTAGTTCGCCTTTCGAAATCGTAACTTTGAGCGATTATACCGAAAGATCGGACCGTCGGATTTTCCCAAAACTAGAACCGTTAGGATCGCTTTGGGAAGATCTTTCTAACGATATAAATATTGGTAAAATCCAATGGTCAGATTTCGAGATATGTGTAAATCAAGTTTTGATAAAAACAGCGCCAGGACCGCCTATTGATCCGAAGCATCGTTAAATTTAATTGAGCTATTTTTATATAAATAAAAATAGCGATAAATTACTATAAAATAATATTAATGATATAAAATGGTTTAAATTATATATATACGAGAATTATTTTAAAAGACCGAGTTCAATCTCATTTCAAATAATTATACGATGATTTAAAACGAAGATATAGAAGACAGTGATTGAAGACCGGCGATCTTCACATCGAATGGATGACTACTGATTCCTGGCATTGGGTAGCTCCCAGTGAAGGGTTAGAGTGGTAGTTGTCCGGACGTACTTGTTGATTGTTCGGATAAGCGAGCACCTCTCTTCCGTATTGAACATACAGGACGAGGAATAAGGTGACTTCAGTTTCGTTCAGACCCAGAACGGACTTGTAAATGGATGTGTGTGTGACATTGGATTTCATTCCATGTAAATTGATTTCTATTTAATATATATCTGATTGGTGGCTGAGAATTAATTCTCTTTCTTAACACCCTTCTCTGAGACGCACAAGCTCAGAGGTTATATATTGGTAGTTATCGATCATATGGCGTGGATTGTCAATGTGGCATGCCAAGATTCAGATGATCAAGGCGTTTGTTGAAAAGCAGAGCCTTATGGTTGATGATCAAAGCATAGCCAATTTCGGCATAGCTTTATGTATAGCGTTACCTTGCGAGCCTCACATCTTGGTAAGAGTCAGAAACGTGATAAGAGAACGCAGGGAATGCACACATTTTTTTCTAGCTAGAAGTGGTATCAGGGTTTTGCAAGCCCTGACATTTTACTTGTGTGGTTGATGGATTATGAGGTACCTCGGATTTATTGGTCGATAGTGACCAAATTATATGTTCAATAGGGCCGGGAAACGTGTGTTCAGGAATTGCCAATCCACTAAGGTACATTTGTGGACCGACCTTGTAGGATCCAAGGGTTCACTGCTGGGGATCCTAAGACATTGCTAGATCGTCTCGAAACGATAAGGAGATTGTCACTAGCCTTGATTTATGATGGAAACCCAATTTCCAATACGACATTACGGTTTTGATTGTAAACCTATAAATGGCGACATAGTAGGATGGGGTACTATGCCGTTTAGGATTGATACATTTATCTTAAAGTATTTTAAATTGATTAGACACTAATAATAATATTAAAATATCATTATCCATGTATCAAGCATGTTTGATCATTATAAGGTAAAACTCTATCCTTCGGTTTGCGTTGCATTATGTGATGGGACTTGAGTCTTATAATGATTTCATTTTTCAAAAAAGCATTGCGTTGTTTTGAATAAAAATTTATTTAACTTATGCATTGGCAATCTAATGGAGTAAACCCATTCCGCGTTAGTGGCGTGGTCCTGTGATTAGCCATATTGTTAGATAAGTTAAGAAAGATTTCTCATACCAGTCCCACGACTGACCCGTAGTTTGTTTCACTTTGCAAACTCGGGTGCCCTCTTTCCATACGGGCAACCAAGTGACAAGTTCAGGTTATTTGGACAAGTGACAGGTTCAGGTTATTTGGACATATGCTGGATTGAAGTATGCGGATGGAAGGAAGATGAAGAGCAATTTTATCTTTTTATTTCTATTTTGAGACATTTAGACATCCTTTATCCATGATGTACTTGATGGAGTATTAGACTTATTTTTATTTGCTAAGACTTTTCTATTTGCTAAGTTGTATCCTGTAACTATGCCACTCTGATGTTTTGATGTTGTGATGTTGATGGCATTTCTATTTCCGCTGCAATGATTTATATGTTATGCTATTATCTGAGATCTGTTGTTGTTGCAATTATGTAATACTCCAATGATTATCCTTGCTTTCGTACTACGAAAGTTTGGGATCATCATAGAAGGGACATTTATTCCGCACTTAACTTGGAGGAATCATGCTTGAGTTTATTCTTAGTCTATTTATTTATAAATAACTTCATTTCGGTCCTTTAAAAATAGTTCGGAAAAAATAATGCTTTTTGAATATACTTGTTAGTAATATAAGTTATGAATATGTTCTCTAAGTTTTGAAAATATAATGTTTTATGAATATATATAGATCAGCGAGATGAGTACATGAATATTTCAAATACATTTTATGAAATGAGATTTTAAAAATTAAATATTCATTTTCAAAAGGATTGCTATTATTGTAGGAAAAATAAAATCCTTATGATCGTTTTTTAAATATTTAATTGTTAAGCAACTTACTATCAAATATCAGTGCAAAGTTTGATTGCCATTACGAAGAGACCGAGATCAGACCAAGTTATTTGAAAACCCATTCGATCTGGTTAAAGAACTTCAAATCAGAAATATCTTGAAGATGATTGAAGATGGAGTTATTCAGATTTTTTCAAATGCATAAAAAAACAACTTATATGGAGAATTCTAGCATTCCATATCTTCTCGGAAGGCAATGTTAGCATTCTATGATGGTCTGATATCTATAAGGTAAACGTGATCTTCAGCCTCATCACCGAGGAAATGACAAAAGCTTGGACACTTGGTAGGGCTATGTGGTTTGCTCCCATTAGGGTATGATCATTTCATATAAAGAGTCGATATCTTTGTATGCTTTGAGGCCCTTTTGGTTGTTTATCAACTAGGTAAATCATATTTGTAATAACCCGGAAAATGTGAACCAGTTTAAAATTTTTAAATTCGGTTATTAACAAGAAATTTGAATGATTAAAATAGCCTATTCCCATAAAATATAGAATATTTCAATAAATTAGAGAGTTAAGAAATAGTAAGTCAGTTTGAAAATTGATATTTTGCATATGGTCTCAGAATTCGACGAAACCACTTTTGTCGGGTCCGGGATGTCAAACTATTGCTAGGTTTCAAATTTCATAATTTTTCGAATCAATATGTGAGCGTGGCAAAAGAAAACGCGTTTGACCAGTTTCTATTGAATTTAATCGACTGGAAATTGGCCATTTTTCAAACGGTCTCAGAATTCGACGAAACTAGTTTTGTTAGGACCGTATCGTCAATACGAAACTAGAAAATATTTTTCTGGAATTTTTCTAGTTAGTATGTGACCCCGGTAATTTGAAATGTACGTTTAAAATTCAATAAAAGGATTTAAATTGTAAATTCAACGAAAACTGATTGTAACGATCAAACCAGCTTGCGATACATATCCCATTGTGTTCGGAATGGGGGTAAAACGCTATGGACGACAGGCGGTGGACCTCGTTTCGAGATCGTATGTACAAGTCAACCCTTGTGCATAATTAAATAATTAAATAAAAAAATAAAAAAAATAAAAAAACTACCTTTCCCCCTTTTCTTCTTCAATTGCCCCCCCCCCCCGATCAGTTATTCACGAAACATTAAAAAAAAGAAAAACCCTAACCCTAAAAGCATCGCGCCGCCGCCCCCTGACGCCGAACCCTTCGCTGAAGCCCGCCTCGTCTTCCCTCCTCCCCCCAGGCACCGCACGAGCCATCGAGCAGAAGCAGCCCCCTCGTCGAAGCCTCGAACCACCGCCGCGGCGTCTCAGAATCTCCGAACGCCGCCCTCGACTCCCCTCCTCCCCTTCGCAAACCACAGTGAGTTTTTTTTGTTAGTTAATTTATTTTTATTTTTATTTCTGGGTTATAAAACTGTATTTTTAATAAATTATAAAACTAATTTTTGTTTTAAGTTTTTAAAACAGAATTTTTTTTAAAAGAAATAAAAACTGTATTTTTAATAAATTTAAAAACTGATTTCTTTTAGTTTTAAAAACAGAAATTTTTAAAAGGATTTTAAAACAGAGTTTTAAAAGAAGTTAAAGCAGAATTTTTAAAAAAAAAAAAGAATTTTAAAACAGAAAGTTTTAAAAGAAGCATAAACAGAAATTTTTAAAAGGGTTTTTAAACAGAGTTTTAAAAGAAGTTAAAACAGAATTTTTAAAAAGGAGATTTAAAAACTGTTTTAAAAGAAATCAAAAACAGAAATTTAAAAAGGAGATTTAAAAACTGTTTTAAAAGAAATCAAAAACAGAAATTTAAAAAGGAGATTTAAAAACTGTTTTAAAAGAAATCAAAACAGAAATTTAAAAGGAAAAAAAAACTGCATTTTAAAAAAAAAGAATAATTTAAAAACTGCATTTTAAAAAGAATATAAAAACTGCATTCATTTTTAAAAGGGATTTTTAAAAACTGCATTTTAAAAAGAATATAAAAACTGCATTCATTTTTAAAAGGGATTTTTAAAAAACTGCATTTTTAAAAAAGAATAATTTAAAAACTGCATTTTTTAAAAAAAAGATTTTAAAAACTGCATTTTTATAAAAGAGTTTTAAAAACTGTTTTGAAAAATAATTTAAAAACTGTTTTGAAAAAGGCAAAACTGCATTTTGAAAAAGATAAAATAAAAACTGCATTTTTTAAAAGAGAAAAAAAAACTGCATTTTTAAGAATAGAAAAACTGCATTTTTAATAAGAGTAAAACTGCATTTTTAAGAATAGAAAAAAACTGCATTTTTCAAAAAGGAAAAAACTGCATTTTGGATAATTGAAAAAAAACTGCATTTTTAAAAGAATAGAAAAAAACTGCATTTTTCTAAAAGGAAAAAAAAACTGCATTTTTGAAAGAATAATAAAAATATAATCTTTATATTTAATAGCGAAGTCAAAATGCAATCTTTATATATTGAATAACATAGTGAAATTCGATTTTTACCTATGTAGAGGATACAGTCAACGAAAGCAACAAGAAGGACAAGTAGGCGAAGTTTCTATTAAGGAAATCAATCGTGTGAGTGGATAGCTATTGGTGAGGATTTCTCACTCTTCAATTCCTTTTTATAAATATATCTATGTTGAAAATGAAAGTGAACTGCTATATATAAATATCTATATATATATATATATATATATATATACGCCCCTCGTCCACAAACCATGGACGATATTTATTGGTTGAAATTGATTGATTGTTTGGGATTGTTGGTGATTGATATTGGTTGATTGCGGTTGAAAAATACCCAATTGTGATTGGAAAATATTTGGTTAAAACCACATAGGATTAGTTTGTGGAAATGAAAAAAATATAAACATGCCGCCTGCGTGCGAATTAGATGCATGATTCCCATTGTCAAAAACCGCGAGGTTTTAAGGTAGAGCGAGGAGCCGTACTAGGGACGGTGCCGGTGTAACTACCCTGCCGTTATGCTGCCGAAATTTTGAATAATATTCTTGTGTTTGAATTATTTTCATATGCTTTAACTATATTTATCCATTGTATAGAAAACATTCATGTGTTGAATTGCTATTCATTCGTTGTTTAGAAATTCATGTGTTGAATGATATTCATATTTTGAAATAAACCGTTCGATAATAAAAATCACATTTTTATCTATATATAGAAACTATAGAAAACATTCATGTGTTGAATAGCTATTCATTCGTTGTTTAGCGATTCATGTGTTGAATGATATTCATATTTTGAAATAAACCGTTCGATAATAAAAATCACATTTTTATCTATATATAGAAACTATAGAAAACATTCATGTGTTGAATAGCTATTCATTCGTTGTTTAGCGATTCATGTGTTGAATGATATTCATATTTTGAAATAAACCGTTCGATAATAAAAATCACATTTTTATCTATATATAGAAACTATAGAAAACATTCATGTGTTGAATAGCTATTCATTCGTTGTTTAGAAATTCATGTGTTGAATGATATTCATATTTTGAAATAAATTGTTTGATAATAAAAATCACCTTTTATTGACTATATGAACTGTGTAAAATAATCTCGTCTTAAAAGAAATTGTTTTATGATAAAAATTCCATTTTTATCACCAACTTGAACTATATAGAAGAATAGTGTTTTGAAATGAATTGTTTTACAATAGAAATCACATTTTTATTGTATGCATAAATCGTTGAAATGTGAAGTGTTAAAAATAGCCACTTGTCCAAAATAAACATATATAAGTTGAAATATTCATTAATTAGCTAATGAAATGATTTGCACCTATTTATGTAACATTAGAATGAATGGTGTTTTTAAACCAAACAGAAATCAAATATGAAGTTGAATAGAAAATGATAATTGACAAGAACTGTATATATATGTACCTGCATATTTATTGAACAGGTTATAGCAAAGGGGCTAGAGAAGAGGAATAAAATTTGTGCCCGACAAATAGGTACACATTTACTGATTTGTTTGGGTGATGATTTTTGAGCCTGTTGGCTAGCCGCTTGGCTTTTTCTTTTTCTTTTTGAGATTAGAAGGACCGGGACGCTATTTGCGATTTCCCGATGCCCCCGGTACAGGGGAGGTTATGGCGAAATTTTTCCAAAATTTAGGGAGTTAGAAAAATATTTGAAGTGAAAACGATATAGAAATCATCGAATGAACTATATTTATATAAATATATAAATATAAATAAAATTAAAACGAAACGAGGCCGTGCAGTTCGTATTTTGAAACCGTGATTTCAAACGACTAGTGCGGAAGATCCGACCATTGGATTTTCCCGAAACCTCAACCGTCGGGTTCGCCTTGGAATAATCTTTCCAACGGCACCAACCTTGTAAAAATCCAACGGTTGGATTGTATGGAATGTTTAATTCAAAATTAAGGAAAAACAGCGCCAGGAACGATTATATTTATATATATATATATAAATATAATTAAATTTAATCGAATAACGACGCTGCAGTTCGTAAATTGAAACCGTAACTTCAAACGACTAGTGTGGAAGATCCGACCGTCGGATTCTCACGAAACTGGAACCGTTGGGTTCGCTTTGGGAATATCTTCCCACTGATATAGACTTTGTAGAAATCCAACGGTTAGATTTTCCGATATGTGTAAAACAAATTTAGGGAAAAACAGCGCCAGTGACACGAAACGACCTGAAACGTCGTTTAATTAAATATGGCCATTTTTAAATAAATAAAAATGGCGAAAAATCGTTATAAAATATTATAAGCAACATAGGTTGCAAATAAACCAGTTGGGCTTGAATTGTTTGATATTTGATGGTTGTATGTGTATGACATGAAAATAACACTAAATAACTGAAAGATGGATGTCGAATAATATAACCATATAAAGAATCGATTTAAATTCTAATGACGTGAGTTATTTGAAAAGGCCGAGCTAGCCCTCATTTCAAGTAATTCATCGAGCGATTCGAATTGGAAGATGCAAAGACGATTCAAGACCGACGATCTTCGTATCGGTTGGATGGGCGCTACTGAGGTTCCTAACCGGAGTAGCTACCGGAAAGGGACGGAAGTAGTAGCCGTCTGAACGTGTATGTTGATTGGACGGATATACGAGGAATTTGACGCCTCCGGTTTCGTTCAGACCCAGGACGGACTTGTAAATGGACTGTGTGCTGACATTGGATTTTGTTCTATATTGATTGATCTCTGTTAAATATATATCTGTTTGGCGGCGGAGAATTTATTCTTTTGCTTAACGCCCTTCTCTGAGACGTACGAGCTTAGAGGTTATATATCGATGGAAATCAATCGTATGGAGTGGACTGCCTATGTAGCATGCCAAGATGCTGTGATCAAGGCTTCTGTTGCAAAGCAAAGTCTTGTGGATGATGATCAAAGCAAGGTCTACGTGGCCTAGCTTTGTGTATTTCGTAGATTCGCGAACCTCACACCTCGGTATGAGTTAAAAACGGGATACGGGCCGCTGGGAGAGCACGACGTTTCTTTCTAGCTATGGTGGTGTCAGTGACTTACCAGCCCTGACATATATATCTAATTTTCACCTTTGTGGTTGTTGGAATGCGAGGCGCCTCGATTATAGGTCTGTAAGGACCGGGAAACGTGTGTTCAGGAATTGCCAATCCTCTAACGTAAGTGAGGACCGGCCCAGCCGATCCAGGGGTTACCCAGTGTGCGTAATCCTGAGGCATTTGCTAGAGTGTCTCGAAGCGGAGAGGAGCTTGCCCCTTGCCTCGACTCATGACGGAAATCCAATTTCCAATACGAGATAACGGCTTCGATTGTAACTTATATATGACGACATAGTGGCATGGGACGCTCATGTCGCCTATGATTGATATTTATGATGCTATTCGTTTTTGAAACATATATGCACTAGTAATAATATCAAATGATTTCTCTTTATACGTATCAAGCATATTTGGCTATTATAAGGTAAAACTCTATCCTCCGGCTTGCGTTGCATTGTGTGATGGGACCTGAGTCTTATAATAGCTTCATTCTTTCTAAAAGCATTGCGATTGTCTTAAAAAGAATGTACCTTGTTTTAATTGCACTAGCAATCACTGGAGTAAACCCGTTCCGCGAAAGTGGCGTGGTCCTATGATTTGCTATTACTATTGTTTAACTGTTAAATGGATTCCTCATACCAGTCCCCATTACTGACTCGTTGTTTGTTTCACTTTGCAAACGCGGGTGCCCTTATTTTCACACGGGCAGCCTAGTACACAGGTGACAGGTGATTTTTGGTTCTGCACTGCTGCACAGCATGCACTTTTGGCTCATGGCGAGGCTGACTTCATAGTGTTGACTTAGATATTTTCCGCCATTACTGTGTATATTATGATTCCGCCACTGGCGATGCAGACTGATTTACTTTCCGTATTTCTCACGATATGTATATGTATTCCGCCTTCGGCGATGTAGACTGATATTCTTATTTTGTCACTGCATGTATGTATTCCGCCTTTGGCGATGATGACTGATCACTTCCCTTCCTTTTTACTAAGTGTATCCCCACGTTATGCTATTCTGATATTCCTACATGTTGTGATTCCGCTGTCATATCCATGTAAAATTATTTTATTTATTGTTTCTGCTATTATCTGTACTCTGCTATGATGATTAATGTGTTATTTCCTAATGATTATCCTTAATACCGCCCCTCGGATTTTGGGATCGTCACAGTTGGTATCAGAGCTTTGGTTAACCTTAGTTCCGGGATCTAACACATTAAACACCTCGTCAGAATAGAATCAGTAGTGTTCTAATGCGAGTAGCTCATTAGAGATAGGATTAGTAATATCCTAGAATGAGCTAAACAGATTAGCAAAACAATTTGATCAGTACATCATCATTATCTTCCTTTGTATTTCCTTGCTTTATCATTTATGAAAATATCAAATCTGTGAGCTTGACCCTTTTCTTGCTTATACAGAATTCTTAGATGGCTACACGAGCAGCAGCAGCCAGAGGAGGCCGTGGAGGCCGAGGAGATGCAGCAGGAGGACGGGGGAATATCCCCGTAGCTGCAGAGGCCCCTATTATTCAGGCACCAGCACCCGAAGACTTTGAGTTGGATAAAGTGGCAAAGAGATACCGAAATCTGGGAGGGAAACCTTTTACAGGCACAGGCACAGTGACTGAAGCTATCGCTTGGCTGAAGACCTGCGAGAAAATCTTCGAAGGTATGGGCATGGGAACTAACAACAAAGCCCGACTTGGCATTTGGCTTCTTCAGGAAGAGGCAGAGCTGTGGTGGGACGCCATTACTTCTGGAGATGCAGCTGGTACTATCCGAACATGGGAGCAGTTCAGGACATTATTCAATGAGAAGTTTGTGCCAGAACAAGCTCTTGAGAGGATGCGGGAGCAATTTGCTAATCTCCAGCAGGGAGACCTCTCAATTCAAGACTATCTGAATAAGTTCACTCAGCTATCGCGCTATGCCCCAGAGTTGATTTTGACCGACAAAGCGAAGAATAAAAGATTCATTTTTGGGCTGAAGCGCAAATACCATGATAGGGCTATGAGTAACATCAAACTTTCTTTTACCGAACTCGTAGAGATGGCTTGCAACTATGAGGACATGGATGAGAGACATGCTAGCCAAGACCGCGCTAAGAGCCAAGCAGGGATGAAGCGCAAGACCTCAACTGACCAACCTGAATCTAGCATCACCGCGGCCGCGACTCAAAAACCCGCAAAGATCCCAAAAGGCAACTGCTATAATTGCGGGAAGCCCGGCCATTTCTCTAATGTATGCAAAGCCCCAAAGAAGCCAAGGGCCAGTGACTCAGTTGAATGCTACAATTGCCACAAGAAGGGGCACTACAGCAATAATTGTCCTTTGAAGAAGAGCGCACAAGTGGCCCATGTTTATGACGGGAATACCCCGCCAGCTATCACCGACGGCTCAGGTAAACCCGATGTCTTGGGAGGTACCCTTACTATTAAAAATATTCCTGTTTCTGTACTTTTTGATACTGGTGCATCACGTAGCTTCATTTCTGGTAAAATTGTACACAAGTTAAAATTAAAACAAAGAATTCTAAGGGAACCGATTAAAGTCCAAAACCCGATAGGAGGTTCTGTTAATCTCGGTATATATTGTAAAGTGCCTATTTCTTTTTCTCGATACCGATTTCCTTTTGATTCGATTGTCATGGACCTTTCCGAATTTGATATGATATTGGGACTTGACTGGTTGACAACATATAAGGCCGAAGTTAGATGTGCCGAAAGAATTGTGAAAGTTGAAACAAAATCGGGGCATATCACCATACCATGTCTTGGTTCAGAAATTAATAGAACAGAATTCTGGGCTTCTTTAGAAATTACTCCCCCTTCAATAGAAAGGATACCGGTCGTGAAAAATTATGCGGATGTGTTTGAAGAAGTAGAGAACTTACCACCGCAAAGAGAAATTGAATTTAGAATTGATCTAATTCCGAATGCTCGACCAGTAGTTCATCCAATAAGAAGAATGGCCCCAAAAGAAAAAGAAGAGCTAAGTAGCCAAACCCGAGAATTACTTTGGAAAGGTCTGATCAGACCAAGCTTTTCAGCATGGGGAGCCACAGTAGTATTTGTCCCTAAATCAGACGGTACTCTAAGACTTTGCGTCGATTACAGGGATCTCAACAAACAAACACTGAAGAACAAATATCCTTTGCCCCGAATAGACGATCTGTTAGATCAATTAAATGGAGTAACCGTATTCTCCAGAATGGACCTAGCTACAGGTTTCCACCAATTGCGTATATCCGAAGACTGTGTTCCTTTGACAGCCTTCAGGGGTCCCGATCTATTCTACGAATGGTTAGTAATGCCGTTCGGCTTGTGCAACGCTCCGGCATACTTCGTTGATCTTATGAACGGAGTGTTCCGTGGTGTGTTGAATAAATTTGTTCTAGTCTTCATCGATGACATTCTAATCTACTCTAAGTCGGAAGAAGAACATGCAAAACATTTAGAACAAGTGTTGGAAATTCTAAGAAGAAATGTTTTGAAAGCTAAATTTTCTAAGTGTGTCTTCTGGCAGAATGAAGTTAAATTCCTTGGGCACGTCGTATCAAAAGAAGGAATTGCTGTAGACCCAAGCAAAATTACAGCGATTCAGAACTGGAAACAACCTACTACGCCCACTGAAGTTAGAAGTTTCCTTGGATTAGCTAGTTACTATCGGAAATTCGTTCAGGATTTTTCAAAGATATCAGGAGTACTGACAAAGCTTACAAAGAAGCATGAAAAATTCAAATGGACTCCCGAATGTGAAGAAGCTTTCCAGGAGCTGAAACTGAAGTTGACAACCGCTCCGGTATTGACAATAATAGAAGGTAACCAAGACTTGACAGTATGGACAGATGCTTCTATTAGAGGGCTAGGAGCAGTGTTAATGCAAAAAGGCCAAGTGATCGCATATGCCAGCCGTCAACTAAAGCCGCATGAAAGAAACTATGCTACTCATGATCTTGAGTTATTAGCTATCGTGTTTGCTTTAAGAATATGGAGGCATTATTTACTGGGCGAGAAATTCGAACTATACACCGATCATCAATCCCTGAAATACCTTTTCACCCAGAAAGATTTAAACCTGAGGCAACAGCGTTGGTTAGAATTCCTTGCAGCATACGATTTTGAAATTATATACACTCCAGGGAAAGCCAATGTAGTAGTAGATGCGCTCAGTAGGAAAAATGAAGTCATTGCCAGTTTTATCATTACTTCTTCCTTACAAGATAAGATTGCTATTCTTCAGAAGGACGATGAATTCATTAAAAGGATTAGCCAGCGGATCCAAGAAGGAAAACCCTCAGATTTTAGCCTCGATAGCCAAGGGGTCCTAAGGTTAAAAGGGAGAATTTGTGTGCCTGAAATTCCAGAGCTCAGAAGAGAAATACTTGATGAGTGCCATAAGTCCAAATTAAGTATCCACCCTGGTGTGAGCAAAATGTATAATGATATTAAACGCACATTCTGGTGGAAGGCGATGAAAAGAGATATTTCAATATATGTTAGCAGATGCTCCACTTGCCAACTAGTCAAGAGTGATCAGCAGAAATTGGCTGGATTATTACAACCATTGGAAATTCCAGGTTGGAAGTGGGAACAAATCTCGATGGATTTTATCGATGGCTTGCCTCGGACTAGAAAAGGAAACGACAGTATATGGGTGATCGTAGATCGCTTCACGAAGACTGCCCATTTTATCCCTGTCCGATCCAACAGAACGGCTCAAAGTCTGGCACAGATTTACTTCAAAGAAATTGTTAAACTTCATGGAGTACCGCTCAGTATAGTCAGCGATAGAGATCCCCTGTTCACTAGCAAATTCTGGGAAGCATTCCAAGAAGAATTGGGGACCAAATTAAATCTAAGCACCGCTTATCACCCTCAGACAGACGGCCAAACTGAGCGGGTGAATAGAATTTTAGAAGATTTGTTGCGGGATTGCGTTATTGATTTTGGAGGCTCATGGGAAGATCATTTACATGTAGCAGAATTCTCTTACAACAATAGCTATCAAGCAAGTTTGGGAATGTCCCCATTTGAAGCACTATACGGTAGACCGTGCAGATCTCCCGCATGTTGGGTAGAACCTGGCAACAGACTTGTGTTAGGGCCCGATATGATTCAAGAAGCATCGGATAAAGTCGATTCCATTAAGAAGAGATTAAAAGCCGCACAGAGCCGACAGAAAAGTTATGCTGATGCGAGAAGAAGGGATATATCGTTTACCGTTGGCGATTATGTTTATCTAAGAGTTTCTCCCATGCGAGGAGTAATCAGATTCGGCAAGACTAGGAAGTTGGCACCGAGATTTATTGGTCCCTTTCCTATACTTGAACGGATTGGAACTCTTGCATATAGGGTATCATTACCAGATTGGTTGCCTGGTGTACATAATGTGTTCCACGTATCTCAACTCAGAAAACATGTTCATGATCCAGATCTTGTTGTGGAAGAAGCAGCACAACAGGATATTGACATAACTCCAGAATTAGCACTCAAAAGAGATCCATTAAAGATAGTTGGCAAAGAAACCAGAGAGCTAAGGAGGAAAAAGATTCACTTAGTCAAAGTGCAGTGGAGTAGTGATCCTAGAGACTGTACTTGGGAAACTGAGGAAAGCATTAAACAAGCCTATCCCAAATGCAGAGTGGACATCTCTGACTAACTCCGGTGCAAGGTACCTTTACAATACTTTGCATTTACATTTTATTTCCTGCTTAGCTATTATTTCCTTTTCGAGGACGAAAAGTTTTAAGTGGGGGAGATTGTAATAACCCGGAAAATGTGAACCAGTTTAAAATTTTTAAATTCGGTTATTAACAAGAAATTTGAATGATTAAAATAGCCTATTCCCATAAAATATAGAATATTTCAATAAATTAGAGAGTTAAGAAATAGTAAGTCAGTTTGAAAATTGATATTTTGCATATGGTCTCAGAATTCGACGAAACCACTTTTGTCGGGTCCGGGATGTCAAACTATTGCTAGGTTTCAAATTTCATAATTTTTCGAATCAATATGTGAGCGTGGCAAAAGAAAACGCGTTTGACCAGTTTCTATTGAATTTAATCGACTGGAAATTGGCCATTTTTCAAACGGTCTCAGAATTCGACGAAACTAGTTTTGTTAGGACCGTATCGTCAATACGAAACTAGAAAATATTTTTCTGGAATTTTTCTAGTTAGTATGTGACCCCGGTAATTTGAAATGTACATTTAAAATTCAATAAAAGGATTTAAATTGTAAATTCAACGAAAACTGATTGTAACGATCAAACCAGCTTGCGATACATATCCCATTGTGTTCGGAATGGGGGTAAAACGCTATGGACGACAGGCGGTGGACCTCGTTTCGAGATCGTATGTAAAAGTCAACCCTTGTGCATAATTAAATAATTAAATAAAAAAATAAAAAAATAAAAAAACTACCTTTCCCCCTTTTCTTCTTCAATTGCCCCCCCCCCCCCGATCAGTTATTCACGAAACATTAAAAAAAAGAAAAACCCTAACCCTAAAAGCATCGCGCCGCCGCCCCCTGACGCCGAACCCTTCGCTGAAGCCCGCCTCGTCTTCCCACCTCCCCCCAGGCACCGCACGAGCCATCGAGCAGAAGCAGCCCCTTCGTCGAAGCCTCGAACCACCGCCGCGGCGTCTCAGAATCTCCGAACGCCGCCCTCGACTCCCCTCCTCCCCTTCGCAAACCACAGTGAGTTTTTTTTGTTAGTTAATTTATTTTTATTTTTATTTCTGGGTTATAAAACAGTATTTTTAATAAATTATAAAACTAATTTTTGTTTTAAGTTTTTAAAACAGAAATTTTTTTAAAAGAAATAAAAACTGTATTTTTAATAAATTTAAAAACTGATTTCTTTTAGTTTTAAAAACAGAAATTTTTAAAAGGATTTTAAAACAGAGTTTTAAAAGAAGTTAAAGCAGAATTTTAAAAAAAAAAAAGAATTTTAAAACAGAAAGTTTTAAAAGAAGCATAAACAGAAATTTTTAAAAGGGTTTTTAAACAGAGTTTTAAAAGAAGTTAAAACAGAATTTTTAAAAAGGAGATTTAAAAACTGTTTTAAAAGAAATCAAAAACAGAAATTTAAAAAGGAGATTTAAAAACTGTTTTAAAAGAAATCAAAAACAGAAATTTAAAAAGGAGATTTAAAAACTGTTTTAAAAGAAATCAAAACAGAAATTTAAAAGGAAAAAAAAAACTGCATTTAAAAAAAAAAGAATAATTTAAAAACTGCATTTTAAAAAGAATATAAAAACTGCATTCATTTTTAAAAGGGATTTTTAAAAACTGCATTTTAAAAAGAATATAAAAACTGCATTCATTTTTAAAAGGGATTTTTAAAAAACTGCATTTTTAAAAAAGAATAATTTAAAAACTGCATTTTTTAAAAAAAAGATTTTAAAAACTGCATTTTTATAAAAGAGTTTTAAAAACTGTTTTGAAAAATAATTTAAAAACTGTTTTGAAAAAGGCAAAACTGCATTTTGAAAAAGATAAAATAAAAACTGCATTTTTTAAAAGAGAAAAAAAAACTGCATTTTTAAGAATAGAAAAACTGCATTTTTAATAAGAGTAAAACTGCATTTTTAAGAATAGAAAAAAACTGCATTTTTCAAAAAGGAAAAAACTGCATTTTGGATAATTGAAAAAAAACTGCATTTTTAAAAGAATAGAAAAAAACTGCATTTTTCTAAAAGGAAAAAAAAACTGCATTTTTGAAAGAATAATAAAAATATAATCTTTATATTTAATAGCGAAGTCAAAATGCAATCTTTATATATTGAATAACATAGTGAAATTCGATTTTTACCTATGTAGAGGATACAGTCAACGAAAGCAACAAGAAGGACAAGTAGGCGAAGTTTCTATTAAGGAAATCAATCGTGTGAGTGGATAGCTATTGGTGAGGATTTCTCACTCTTCAATTCCTTTTTATAAATATATCTATGTTGAAAATGAAAGTGAACTGCTATATATAAATATCTATATATATATATATATATATATATATATATATATATATATACGCCCCTCGTCCACAAACCATGGACGATATTTATTGGTTGAAATTGATTGATTGTTTGGGATTGTTGGTGATTGATATTGGTTGATTGCGGTTGAAAAATACCCAATTGTGATTGGAAAATATTTGGTTAAAACCACATAGGATTAGTTTGTGGAAATGAAAAAAATATAAACATGCCGCCTGCGTGCGAATTAGATGCATGATTCCCATTGTCAAAAACCGCGAGGTTTTAAGGTAGAGCGAGGAGCCGTACTAGGGACGGTGCCGGTGTAACTACCCTGCCGTTATGCTGTCGAAATTTTGAATAATATTCTTGTGTTTGAATTATTTTCATATGCTTTAACTATATTTATCCATTGTATAGAAAACATTCATGTGTTGAATTGCTATTCATTCGTTGTTTAGAAATTCATGTGTTGAATGATATTCATATTTTGAAATAAACCGTTCGATAATAAAAATCACATTTTTATCTATATATAGAAACTATAGAAAACATTCATGTGTTGAATAGCTATTCATTCGTTGTTTAGCGATTCATGTGTTGAATGATATTCATATTTTGAAATAAACCGTTCGATAATAAAAATCACATTTTTATCTATATATAGAAACTATAGAAAACATTCATGTGTTGAATAGCTATTCATTCGTTGTTTAGCGATTCATGTGTTGAATGATATTCATATTTTGAAATAAACCGTTCGATAATAAAAATCACATTTTTATCTATATATAGAAACTATAGAAAACATTCATGTGTTGAATAGCTATTCATTCGTTGTTTAGAAATTCATGTGTTGAATGATATTCATATTTTGAAATAAATTGTTTGATAATAAAAATCACCTTTTATTGACTATATGAACTGTGTAAAATAATCTCGTCTTAAAAGAAATTGTTTTATGATAAAAATTCCATTTTTATCACCAACTTGAACTATATAGAAGAATAGTGTTTTGAAATGAATTGTTTTACAATAGAAATCACATTTTTATTGTATGCATAAATCGTTGAAATGTGAAGTGTTAAAAATAGCCACTTGTCCAAAATAAACATATATAAGTTGAAATATTCATTAATTAGCTAATGAAATGATTTGCACCTATTTATGTAACATTAGAATGAATGGTGTTTTTAAACCAAACAGAAATCAAATATGAAGTTGAATAGAAAATGATAATTGACAAGAACTGTATATATATGTACCTGCATATTTATTGAACAGGTTATAGCAAAGGGGCTAGAGAAGAGGAATAAAATTTGTGCCCGACAAATAGGTACACATTTACTGATTTGTTTGGGTGATGATTTTTGAGCCTGTTGGCTAGCCGCTTGGCTTTTTCTTTTTCTTTTTGAGATTAGAAGGACCGGGACGCTATTTGCGATTTCCCGATGCCCCCGGTACAGGGGAGGTTATGGCGAAATTTTTCCAAAATTTAGGGAGTTAGAAAAATATTTGAAGTGAAAACGATATAGAAATCATCGAATGAACTATATTTATATAAATATATAAATATAAATAAAATTAAAACGAAACGAGGCCGTGCAGTTCGTATTTTGAAACCGTGATTTCAAACGACTAGTGCGGAAGATCCGACCATTGGATTTTCCCGAAACCACAACCGTCGGGTTCGCCTTGGAATAATCTTTCCAACGGCACCAACCTTGTAAAAATCCAACGGTTGGATTGTCTGGAATGTTTAATTCAAAATTAAGGAAAAACAGCGCCAGGAACGATTATATTTATATATATATATATAAATATAATTAAATTTAATCGAATAACGACGCTGCAGTTCGTAAATTGAAACCGTAACTTCAAACGACTAGTGTGGAAGATCCGACCGTCGGATTCTCACGAAACTGGAACCGTTGGGTTCGCTTTGGGAATATCTTCCCACTGATATAGACTTTGTAGAAATCCAACGGTTAGATTTTCCGATATGTGTAAAACAAATTTAGGGAAAAACAGCGCCAGTGACACGAAACGACCTAAAACGTCGTTTAATTAAATATGGCCATTTTTAAATAAATAAAAATGGCGAAAAATCGTTATAAAATATTATAAGCAACATAGGTTGCAAATAAACCAGTTGGGCTTGAATTGTTTGATATTTGATGGTTGTATGTGTATGACATGAAAATAACACTAAATAACTGAAAGATGGATGTCGAATAATATAACCATATAAAGAATCGATTTAAATTCTAATGACGTGAGTTATTTGAAAAGGCCGAGCTAGCCCTCATTTCAAGTAATTCATCGAGCGATTCGAATTGGAAGATGCAAAGACGATTCAAGACCGACGATCTTCGTATCGGTTGGATGGGCGCTACTGAGGTTCCTAACCGGAGTAGCTACCGGAAAGGGACGGAAGTAGTAGCCGTCTGAACGTGTATGTTGATTGGACGGATATACGAGGAATTTGACGCCTCCGGTTTCGTTCAGACCCAGGACGGACTTGTAAATGGACTGTGTGTCTGACATTGGATTTTGTTCTATATTGATTGATCTCTGTTAAATATATATCTGTTTGGCGGCGGAGAATTTATTCTCTTGCTTAACGCCCTTCTCTGAGACGTACGAGCTTAGAGGTTATATATCGATGGAAATCAATCGTATGGAGTGGACTGCCTATGTGGCATGCCAAGATGCTGTGATCAAGGCTTCTGTTGCAAAGCAAAGTCTTGTGGATGATGATCAAAGCAAGGTCTACGTGGCCTAGCTTTGTGTATTTCGTAGATTCGCGAACCTCACACCTCGGTATGAGTTAAAAACGGGATACGGGCCGCTGGGAGAGCACGACGTTTCTTTCTAGCTATGGTGGTGTCAGTGACTTACCAGCCCTGACATATATATCTAATTTTCACCTTTGTGGTTGTTGGAATGCGAGGCGCCTCGATTATAGGTCTGTAAGGACCGGGAAACGTGTGTTCAGGAATTGCCAATCCTCTAACGTAAGTGAGGACCGGCCCAGCCGATCCAGGGGTTACCCAGTGTGCGTAATCCTGAGGCATTTGCTAGAGTGTCTCGAAGCGGAGAGGAGCTTGCCCCTTGCCTCGACTCATGACGGAAATCCAATTTCCAATACGAGATAACGGCTTCGATTGTAACTTATATATGACGACATAGTGGCATGGGACGCTCATGTCGCCTATGATTGATATTTATGATGCTATTCGTTTTTGAAACATATATGCACTAGTAATAATATCAAATGATTTCTCTTTATACGTATCAAGCATATTTGGCTATTATAAGGTAAAACTCTATCCTCCGGCTTGCGTTGCATTGTGTGATGGGACCTGAGTCTTATAATAGCTTCATTCTTTCTAAAAGCATTGCGATTGTCTTAAAAAGAATGTACCTTGTTTTAATTGCACTAGCAATCACTGGAGTAAACCCGTTCCGCGAAAGTGGCGTGGTCCTATGATTTGCTATTACTATTGTTTAACTGTTAAATGGATTCCTCATACCAGTCCCCATGACTGACTCGTTGTTTGTTTCACTTTGCAAACGCGGGTGCCCTTATTTTCACACGGGCAGCCTAGTACACAGGTGACAGGTGATTTTTGGTTCTGCACTGCTGCACAGCATGCACTTTTGGCTCATGGCGAGGCTGACTTCATAGTGTTGACTTAGATATTTTCCGCCATTACTGTGTATATTATGATTCCGCCACTGGCGATGCAGACTGATTTACTTTCCGTATTTCTCACGATATGTATATGTATTCCGCCTTCGGCGATGTAGACTGATATTCTTATTTTGTCACTGCATGTATGTATTCCGCCTTTGGCGATGATGACTGATCACTTCCCTTCCTTTTTACTAAGTGTATCCCCACGTTATGCTATTCTGATATTCCTACATGTTGTGATTCCGCTGTCATATCCATGTAAAATTATTTTATTTATTGTTTCTGCTATTATCTGTACTCTGCTATAATGATTAATGTGTTATTTCCTAATGATTATCCTTAATACCGCCCCTCGGATTTTGGGATCGTCACAATATTCGTCATTGCCCTGTCAGGGATGATGTTAGTTTTGAGTAGCTTAGGTGCAAATTAACATAGCCTCTTGTTCATTTCATATAGAGATGTACAAACTTGATGGATAGACCCTTACCGTTTCATAAATGAAGTTCTTTCTCTCCAATACAAACCTTCAGACTTGATTGTATACCAATTATGTTAAAACATGAGATACCGGCTATTTTAATATATTTATTTTTGGATTTTAGTCATTATTATAGTATCAATGGATTTGCGATAAAAGTGTTTTGGTTATTGTATAGTAAAAAATCATCCATGTTTATTTACAGCGTAGTATTATCAAAAAATACCTTTAATTTCAAATGTTTGTTAACAAAAGCATAATTTACATGTACTTTGAATTTTATCAGGTTGGTATATCTGACAGATCTCTGTGTTATTTTATTATAATACTTGGATCGGATCAAGTATATTCTTGTTTAGATTATATTCGATTTGTGTAACGACCTGCATTCTACATATCGGAGGATTGTAGAATATTTATATCATTCACATACGGAGTTGTATGGTTGTGTAACTTTCGGGAATGACTATTGGGGTCATTTCCATGTTTATGATTTTTACCGAATTTTAAATGACCGTTTTCCCCCTAGTGAATCTTGTTTCTCCTATAACTTTTTATTGGTAAGGAGTTTTGACCTAAAACTACTTCCATTGGATTCGGATGATGGTTTATTTCCCGTAGAGTGGTCACATTAATCAAACGGACTTACCGTTCGGGAGATATGGCTGAAATAAGGTTTGAAGATGGAAAAACAGCTTAATCGGACTTAATTAGGTGATTAGTTGTTAGGCCCATAACCCATTTCGGGATTAGGGTTATGGGAGGGCTGAAAAAAGTAAGAGGAAGATTCATTTTCATTTTTCCAACTGCCACTTACCTTCTCTAACTGTAGCAATAGCCTCCACATTCTAAATTCATCCCTAATCAGTTCCTATTCACAAATTAAGCAAAACTACATCAAATTAAAGCGGGTTATCATCAAAATCAAGATAGAGCCTGGAACACATAACCCAAATCAGCAGAGTTTTCAGATTTATAATTTATTTGTGGCTAAGGTGAGTGATTAGCATGTTTTTACACTAATTATGGCTAATTAGGGGTGATTAATGATAATTAGCGAAATTATGACTCAGAAAAATATGGAATAATATGCATAAATTCTAAAATATTATTTTATGTCTCTGATAAAAATTTGGGTTAAGTTGGATTAAGTTTGCTAATCCTATAGTTAAACATGGTTAAGGGGATTAAGGGGAAGATCATGCTTTTTGGGTACGTTTGACCTAAATTAACCTATATGCTTGATATTTTGATCTTCTTGGTCAAATCTATATATTATTACCGCTATTTGAGATGTTTTGTGATTGTTTAGTAAAGTTAGAACGGTTGAAAACGCCATCTATCGCGAGATTAGATGCAACAAGCTTGCTGGAAAAGTACCGGGATTCCGAATCGGATCGGAGAAGAGAGATCGAATCGGATGGACTGAACCGGACAAGAGCGTGGCATAGGAGAAAACATGGCAATAATGAAGGCCACTTGTATGGAGTTAGAGTTGGAATGGAGCGCCGAACCGGAACGAGATGGAGTAGAACCGAACCGCACGGAGATGACGAACCCGAATGGAACCGCATGGAGATGATGAATACGAACCGAACCGAGGGAATGGGATCAAGCCGAACCGAGTGGGGAGCTTGAGCACCATATGCCCGAACCGAACCGGGTATGCTGAACCGAGTCGGGTTCGAACCTCTATTACTACTACGCGATGACTCTTCTGAAGACCAACACCAATTCGACTAAAAAAACCCGAGATGGAAAGAAAGTCCAAATGAGAAGTTATTACTCAGGATCCAGATGGGAACCAACGTGTTAACTTCATGAGTTGGATTTTGTTGTAGGACATGTGCAAAGGGGTTATCGGTATCTATAACTTTGATTCACTATTTATGGGGGCATTGACTATGGACCAGTGCAGTGGGGTCAAAGTTGTATGGAGCCGAACTCCATCAGGACCCCCAAAGGCAAAGTGTTCGTAGTATGGTTTGGATGGAGCTGGGCTTCGTCATGGCCCCAAATGGTTCTGGTGATCAAATTGGTGGATATCGTATGCTTTACGCACCGAGTGAGAGATGTGAGGATGATTGCTATATTTGATGTTTGCTACCACCATGACACGCACACTCTCATTTACAATTTATGTTAGTGTCACCTTAGAGTACTGTACATCATGTTGTGCTAACTCTTTGGTTGCAGGTCCAGGTTCATACTAGAGACAGGTTTGGTTGTAACACCCCACCTCCGTTAAGGTCACTCACAAAGGGGATGCCTTAACTTTGATGGACCGCTTTAGTAGATAGAATAGAATATTACAAGACAAATATGTAGTACTTAAAAAAAATAACTTTATTACAGCAGAAGAAGAAATAAGTTTGGTCACATTTTTCTAAATCACAATACCGAAACTCAAGTACATAATTATCAGTCTTATACAAAATCCTTCAGAATGTAAAGTTTCAAAGCCATAATCCCCAACATAAACTGCCATGAAAAGATAGAGTCAAAGCCAAGCAATACTCTAAGCACTTCAAGCAGAGAGAATCAAATTCAAGCTCCTATGTTTCCACCCTAAGCACCTGGGGGGGAAATGGAAAGAAAAGGGGCGGAAAAAAACGAGGTCAGACATAAAGTCTGGCGAGTCCAGTGACTTCCAACATATAAACAGATAATATTATCATGACATGTAAATAAAGCTGGATGAGAGATTACATCAACAGGAATAATACATATATTTTAAGTTAACAGAAGAAATAGAATGATGTAAACCAAGTTGTGTTCCTTACTTACGTCTTACTTCTCTGCAATAATACTAGTATAACAGAGTTAGGTGTTACCCTAATGTCTAAACTGAAACAAAATCAAAACAGAATAATCTATATAGAAACAAAATGCTAGTAATGGGCCTTCACCACCCCAACAGATAGAAGGTACATAAGCATAATACTAATAACGGGCCTTTACCACCCCACAAACAGAAGGTAAACAGAATACTAATAATGGGCCTTTACCACCCAACTAATTGGCCTTTACCACCCCAACAGACAGAAGGTACGGAAACAGAATCGAAAACGGAATCAGAGACGAAAATAGAATAATCCCTACAGAAACAGAATGTTAGAATTAGGTGTACACTAGTAATGGGCCTTTACCACCCCAACAGACGGTACCACGCAGAAACAGACAGGTGTTACCACCCAACAGAAACAGACAGTACCAACAGAAACAGACATAACTAAGTGTACCCTATGTCCTATTCCAAGCGATCGGCTCCCTAATACATAAATACCTTGTGCCGGCCCCATAGTAGGGTGTATCACTCCCTAAAGTGGCAAACTATTGGCATATACCTATTTAAAGATGTCACGGTGTCTTACATCCTCAGAGCAGACCGGATTCATGCACACACACATGACCCGGTTTGAACGCACCATCAACACCCCTCGCCATTATCAGAATGAACCACTTATAATTAGTTCAAAAAGCGTATCCGGACCCTTACATAGCGTGGGGTCAAAGTTTTTGATACCAGAAAGGGTTACTGACTAATATGGGTCACAAAGAACATATGACACAAGTATTTTCCCCTCCTAACCTTGTGTCCTCAGGCTAACAAATTTCAGATTAACTTGTTTACAAGTTTCAGACATACAGAATTCAGATTTACTAGTTCATAGATCAAACAATCAAGTTAACAAGTTTTCAGAATAACAGATCAAATGTACAGTTTTAACAGACTTATAGATTGTTTAACTTTGTGTTGGGCCTACAGATTCACGAAATGGGTTTGTTAAATTCATCAGTCCAGTTGGTTTAACCCTATCCACCCAACGTGTTTTAGACATCATATTTCTCTCAGATTTGCATTAATTAAATATTAATGCACAGACCTCTCACATTAGGTCGGTAGCTTGTGGCCGTTGGATATGCCGGGCGGTTCTGGGTAGACTTCTGCCACAAGCCAGACTCAACCTCGTGTCTAAGCATATTTTAGTTATGCCTACGACCTCTCACATTAGACTGACAGTTTGCGGTCGCTGGTTAAGCCGGTTGGTTCCGGGCAGGCTTCAACCGCAAACAGAGTCTAACCTCGTGTCATAGCCACTTTATTCGATTACAAAAAATATCAGACTAATTATGTCCATTTAACAGATTAAACTTCTTTACAGGTTACAGCAGATTAATCAAATTTCCATGTTTTACTAAATCTTAAATCGAGCCTATGGATTTTCATACCCAAATTACAATTATTTAGCTTTCAACAGATTAAGCAATTCAACAGATAACAGATCTAGCAGATTAGATGATTCAACAGATTTGGCAGATAACAGATATAGCAGATTAGGCAAATCAATAGATTAATCATTTCTAAAATTCTATTTACATATCTTGCCTAATCATAAATTAAGACTAAACTTACATGCCTAAATCATGGTCATAATTCATAATACAGCATATGCCCAAATTTTTAGTTAAACTTTGCACAATACATAATATTCTCTAAAATCCCCAAATTATGATATAAAATATGAATTATGCCAAATTATAGCCTTTAATGCCAATACCCAAAAATCCATTTTTAGGCGCATCCACATTAATAGTTATCCTATTTTAATGTAAGTCTTTACGCCTAAGTCACATATTCCTTTTTCAAGTCATGAATCATTCTATAAAAATATGCCCAAGAATCTAGATCTTTAAATTTATAACATCTCAAAATCAGATCTTAATTTTAAACATGCATTATGTCCCCAAGTTTCAAGTCATATGTTAACATACAATGATTCGTCTTCTTCCAAATCACAGAGTATGCACAGATCTAGATCTAATTTAAAACATATGTCCCTTTTCTCAAATCAGTCACAGATCAGTCATGTCCAATTATGCATTATTCATTATTTGTCCCAAAATTTAGCGTTCGTGCGTTAATCTCTTATGAGATTCGGCACAGGCTTGTAGTAGCCTGACTATAGAATAGAAAGAAGAAAGAGAATAGTCACAGAAAAACAGATCTGGTAGATAAGAATATGCATAACCTCAGATTCAGATTTATAACCAAGTCAAGATCATAATTAAAGTTCATATCTGGAAATAACTGTACTCACAAAAAGGAACTATTCTTGTATTCTGGAATCTGTATTCTGAAACTGAAATGCTTGCCTTTGATGTAGACTAATCGTTTTAGATTTGACTCTCTTTTAATTTTATTCATATTGGAAGGAGATGCATTAATCCTAGTTTTGATTCCAGCAGAGTAACGACGTCATTTTTATTTTTAATTAGAATAGAGGCAGAGTATAGGCAGAATGAAATTGTGTGGAGAGAAAGCTAGGTTTGGGGGTGTTTAAATAGCTTAGGGGTCACGAAACTGGTCAGAACG
This sequence comes from Allium sativum, assembly GCA_030737875.1. NCBI lineage: Eukaryota > Viridiplantae > Streptophyta > Magnoliopsida > Asparagales > Amaryllidaceae > Allium > Allium sativum. The sequence continues at coordinate 191,189,113 of CM060910.1, read as the reverse complement.
AAAAATGCATTTGTCCACGGATATGGAAATAGAGGGGGAGGTCGACCCTAAGGTCGACCCTAGTGTCGACCTATTTACCCAGGACGACCCTCAGGTCGACCCTAGTGTCGACCTGGGTCCTGGGCGGGAATTTTCCCTCCCAGCGCGGGTGTCTGTTTTGAATTTTGTGATCTGAATTTTTGAATTTCGGGCTGGTTTTTATTGAAACTTCTGAAGGCCATATCTTCTTCATACGGAGTCCGATTTATGCAAACTTGGACTCTATTCCAAGTAGAATTTCGAGACGAACGCAACGGTGTAACCCGTTTCCCTTAATTATTCTGTTAAATTTTAATTATTCTCTGGTTTGTCACTCTTATGTTCAAAGAAAATATAGGGTGTTACATAGGTGGTTATGCACGAGTAGTTATCCGGAGACGAGCAGGAGGCTTCCACGTACTATTTACATATATTCTCCCTGTGTTGTCGTTGGTCACTGCCTTGGGCATTGGTAGTGTACCTTTTCAATTTTTCTTTAGAGACAGTAATTTGAAGGTTAATAATGATGGTTTGGGTCATAAGTTGTATTTTGGATTCCGCTGCTATGATGGTTTAGTTTTCAGCTAATGCATTGTCCTGCCAGTTTCATGTCAAGTTATGTTATTATTATATTTTATTCCATGCATTGTGAGATATACTACAGGTTCTTTGATGATTCATAGTTTCAAACCCTTTCCTTGACGACCGTCCCATGCTGGTCAGGCATTGGCACAACACTTTTCAAGAGAAATGTCGGCTGGTGTGGTGCGGGCCATCACAGTTGGTATCAGAGCCTAGGTTGCGTAGTTAACCTAGGGGATGACATCAAGGAGAGATAGTATACGTATGTGAGAGTGCACATTTGTGATATTCTGGTTTTTAAAAACTATATATTTATACTATTAGTATATTTAAGGATGAAGTCGCACTGCACGGGCACCACTAAGGAGATTGTTAATCGTTTCCTCATTACAGATTGAACGATGAGCTGATATACGAGGAGTACGAGTTCAAGGGCCAATGACAAGAATGTCCCTGATATGAGGATGATGTTTACTACCTTCACGCGAGAGATGATTAGGGATGTTCAGGGAGCAGTTCCTAATGTTGCTAATGGTGGTGGTGCGGTAGTGCAGGCCCCTACAGCCGATTTTGCCAAGGTCTGCAAGGATTATACTAGTCTTCGTGGGAAGTTGTTCCACGGAATGGAGTCGGCTATAGTGGTTCAAGATTGGCTTGATAGTTGTGAGTGCATCTTCGAGGATTTAGGGATTGAGGATGCGATGATGATAAAGCTAGCATCACGTTAACTTCAAGGATGGGCTATGAATTGGTGGAATGCTATTAAAGCAGCTACTTCTGGTGATCAAGTTACTTGGAATCGGTTTAAGACTCGCTTCAGTGACAAGTTTATTCCATCTTCTCAGAAATAAGAATTGTTTAGGAAATTTTTGGAGCTTAAGCAGAATGTAGAGCAGTCTTAGAATATATTGCTGAACTCGATAGCTTATCGAAGTATGTATTATCTCTTATCGATACCGCGGAGAAGAAGAATGAACAGTTCATAACCGGCTTAGATGTGCTCTTAGGGGAAAGACTTATAAACCATATCGATGAGACATTCGAATCTACTGTGGGAAAGGCATTGAGATCCTTTACCCTAAGTCGAAGACCAACGTTGCTATTACATCTGCAGAGGAGCCAAAGCCGTAGGCAAGCGGTGGAGGCAAGAATAATTCCCAGAATAAGAGGAAACAGAATCAGACCAAGGATGGTCAGAAAAAGAAGAATAAGAAAGATATCGAGTGCTTTAGCTGTGGCACGAAGGGCCATTATGCCAGCAATTATCGAGCAAAACTTGGGGAAAAGAAGTGCTTCAACCGTGGCCAAGTGGGACAATTTAAGAATGAATGCCCACAGCCTCCTAAAGAGAAGCAGAATGTGAAAGCATATGCTATCAGCGCTGTTCCTTCTTCGTCGAATGCCCTAACTGCGGCGGAGAAAAGAAAAAGTATCATCATTCAAGGTATGTTTTCTGTTTACGATGTTCTTGTTCGAGTATTGTTTGATACCGGGGCTTTCCATTCCTTCTTATCTAGTGACCTGGTAGATAGGTTAGGATTGGAACCCGAGATTGTCGATAGACCTTTACTTGTGACAAATCTGATCGGTGGTTCAAGTAGCCTCAGTATGATTTGTTGTAATTTGGTCTCATTGAGTCATGGATGTATATTTACTTGTGATTTCTTTGTTTTGGGATTTAATGTGTTTGGCATTATTTTGGGAGTCGATTGGCTCCAAAGGTATGGGGTGGCGGCGGCCTGTGAGGGGTCTTTGGTGACCATTAGAGCTAGCCTACCTAGTGATGGTGTGATGACTAGTTTTTTAAATTCCCTCGACATCCTGCATGATGAGTTGTCAGATGTGCCTATTGCTGGTGAGCATCCAGACATCTATGGGGAAGTGAACGGACTTCCACCACACCGAGAGATCGAGTTTCTAATTGATTTAGTGAAAGGTGCCAGACCTATAGTGATGCCACTTCGTTGTATAGTGCCAAAGGAGCAGCGAGAGCTCGGGATAAAAGAAAGTGATCTTTTGAAGAAGGGATTTATTCGAAGAAGTATTTCTAAGTGGGAAGCATCATTTTTATTTGCTACTATGGCAGATGGTTCCCATCGCTTATATGCAGACTACCGCGAGTTGAATAAGGTGACGAGGAAGAATAAGTATCCTCTTCCACGGATAGACGATTTGTTTGATCAATTGAATAGAGTGAGAGTGTTCTCCTGATTAGATCTCGCGATAGGTTTTCATCAGCTCCAAGTATCAGCTGAGAGTGTACCTAAAATGGCATTTCGGATGCTGTTTGGATTTTATGAGTGGTTGGTCATGCCATTTGGCTTGACCAATGCACCAACATATTTTGTGGATCTCATGAATAGGGTATTTAGGGATCAATCAAATAAGTTTTCCCTTGTGTACGTGGAGGTGTTGAGGAAACACTGATTGAAAGCAAAATTTTCTAAGTGCCACTTCTGGAGGAGGGAAATGAGATTCTTGGGCCATGTTGTTTCAGATAATGGTATTGCCGTGGATCCCGCGAAGGTGGCTACGGTACAAGATTGGTGTACGCCCAAGAATGCAACGGACATGAGAAGTTTCTTGGGGTTAGCTGGATACTATCGTAAGTTTATCCAAGACTTCTCCAAGATAGCAGCATCGTTAACTCAGTTGACCAAGAAGAATCAACCTTTCGTTTGGGACGAAAGGAGTGAGAAAGCATTTAAGAGTCTAAAGGAAAAGTTGACGTGTGCACTAGTGTTAGTCATTCCTAAGGGGAATAAGGAGATGACAGTATACACGAATGCCTGTGGTACCGAACTATGTGTTGTACTGATGCAAGGATGTAGGGTGGTAGCTTATGCTAGTCAGCAACTAAAACCACATGAGAAAAGATATCCTACCCATGATTTGGAATTGGCAGCGATTATGTTCGCATTAAAGATGTGGAGACATTATCTCTTTGGAGAAAGATTTGTGTTGTTTACCGATCATAAGTCATTAAAGTAACTTTTCTCTCAGAAGAATCTAAATCTTTGTCAGTAGAGATGGTTAGAGTTCTTGGCTTCGTATGATTTCAATATCACATACACACCTGGGAAGGGAATGCAGTAGCTAATGCATTGAGTAGGAGTCATGCCAGTTTGGGGGAAATGATTATGGAATGGAAGCAACTGGAGTATTTCGCGGGATATGATTTCAGACCTAAGTGAGAATTGGATCCAAAGATGTTAGCAAGTTTGACGATTAGACCCACCTTGATTGAACGGATCGGCTCCCGCCAGAGGGATGATCTTAACCTATTGGAAATCATCTCCAAGTTAGAGATTGGCTTCGATGGTAAGGAAACGAACAAGTATGGACTTGATCTAGAAGGATGGCTTCGAAAGAATGGTAGACTAGTTGTACCCAACGTTAATGGATTAAGAGATGAAGTACTTAGAGATTGTCATCACTCAAAACTAACTATACATCCCGGCGGTAACAAAATGTATCAAGACATGAAGCAGTCCTCTACTGGGAAAGTATGAAGAGAGACATTGGGAAGTTTATATCCAAGTGCATGAATTGCCAACTAGTTAAAGTCGAGCAAAAGAAGCCTAGTGGTTTGTTAAAACAAGTGGAAATTCCCAAGTACAAATGGGAACAAATCTCAATGGATTTCATTGATGGTTTACCAAGGACTAGATCGGGTCACGATAGTATTTGGGTGATTGTGGATCGATTGACCAAAAGTGCAAGGTTTATACCAGTCAAGCCGAGCAGAACATCAACTAAGTTAGCAGAACTGAATATGAAGTGGGTAGTGAGATTTTGTGGAGTAACTAAAGGTAATGTGGGTGATCGAGATCCATTATTTACTAATAGGTTTTGAAAGAGCTTACTAGAGGCTTTAGGGTCGGAATTATATCTCAGTACCGCATACCATCCTCAAACCGATGGTCAAACAGAGAGGGTGAATCATGTATTGGAGGATCTCTTGAGAGCATGTATATTAGATTTTGGAGGATCATGGAATGACCATTTGCATTTGGTTGAGTTCGCATATAATAATAGTTATCAGTCCAGTATTGGTATGGCTCCATTTGAAGCTTTGAACGGAAGACCGTGCAACTCACCATCATGTTGGTTGGAAACCGGCGAAAAGTTTATGCTTGGGCCAGATGTAATAAGAGAAACTTCAGATAAGATCAAGGTTATTCAACAACGAATGAAGGCTGCCCAAGATAGGCAGAAGAGTTATGTTGATAAAAGGCGAAGAGATTTGAAATTCTCCATTGGCGATTTGGTATTCATCAAGATTTCTCCATTGAAGAATGTAATTCGATTTGGTAGGAGAGGTAAATTGGTACCAATATTATTTTGGTCCATTTCCAATCCACGAACAAATTGGGAATTTCGCGTATAAAGTTGGATTTCCTGACAAGATGGCAGGAGTTCACGACGTATTTCATGTTTCCTAGTTAAGGAAGTTCGTGCACGATTCTGATATGACTATTTCACCAAATTAGATGGATGATATCGAGGTAGAACCCGAGGCAGTTGGAAGCCGCAGACCGATTCGTATTGTCGGACATGATACGAAGTGAATTCAAAGGAAGACGGTTGAACTAGTCAAGGTCCAGTGGGGCAATAATGAGAATGGATGTACTTGGGAAACAGAGGAGAACATAAGGAAGTCGTATCCATAACTCTTTGCCTAGTAAGATTTTAATTTTGATATAGTTACTCCCTTGTTAGTAAACTGCATGCTAGGATAGACTTGATGTGTAGTTATGCATGTTTGATTGTTTGTAAATGGCTGATAGGCATGCGGGGCAACATTGTATGTTTTGGTTAAGGAATTTTGGGGGCGAAAATTCTTAAGGAGGGAGAGTTTAATGACCCGCATTCTACGTATCGGAGGATCGTAGAACATTTAATTCATTCACATACGAAGTCGTATGGTTATGTAACTTCGGGAAACGACTATTGGGGTCGTTCCCCATATTCATGATTTTTGCCGAATTTTAAATGACCATTTTGCCCCTTGCGAATCTTGTTTCACCTATAACTTTTGATTGGTAAGGAGTTTTGCCCTGAAATCACTTCCATTGGATTCGGATGATGGTTTACTTTCCTATAGAGTAGTAACAATAATCAAACAGACTTATCGTTTGGGGGATATGGCTGAAATAACGTTTGGAGATGGAAAAACCGCTTAGCCGTGCTTAATTAGGTGATTAGTGGTTAGGCCCATAATCCATTTCGAGATTAGGGTTATGAGAGGGCTGAAAAGAGTTAGAGGATGATTCATTTTCATTTTTCCAGCCGCCACTTACCTTATCACTTCCTAATCACGAATTAAGCAAAACTACATCAAAGTAAGGCGGATTAGCATCAAAATCGAGATAGAGCTGCTGGAACAAATAGGAATTCGACCCAAATCAGTGGAGTTTTCAGATCTATAATTTATTTGTGGCTAAGGTGATTGATTAGCATGTTTTTACATTAATTACAACTAATTAGGAGTGATTGGTGATAATTAGCGAAATTATGACTTAGAAAAATATGCCTGAATTCTAAAATATTATTTTATGTCTCTGATAAAAATTTGGGTTATTTTGGGTTAAGTTTGCTAATCCTATAGTTAAACATGGTTAAGGGGATTAAGTGGAAAATTAGGCTTTTTAGGTATGTTTGACCTAAATTAAACTATATGCTTGATATTTTGGTCTTGTTGGTTAAATCTATATATTGTTGCTGTTGTTTGAGATGTTTTGCGATTGTTTAGTAAAGTTAGAATGGTTGAAAACGCCGTCGTATGGCGAGATTAGACGTAACAAGATTGTTGTAAAGTGCCAGGATTCCACATTGGATCAGATAAGGGAGATCGGATCGGATCGGATTGACCGAACCGGACCGAAGCGTGGCATAGGAGAAAACATGGCAATAAGGAAGGCCACTTGTATGGAGTTGGAGTTGAAATGGAGCTGTGATGACCACCCATAACCCCTGTACTACAAGAGGAATAATGCGCTGAAAGGTGTGCCAGGCAGCTATGGACAATCATCAAGGTATGATAATTAAACGGAACCTGTCGTAAACTCGCAGCGCAAGGATAAAATATAATAGAACATATACAACAGGCAATGATAGTGAAGCAGAAAACACTAGACTTTCTGACAACTATACACGTAGATAACAACAATAGTGTCTGTACAATTTGCCTCACTATAGTACTTAGAGAAATAACAAACAATGGAAATCCAATTATTAGATAGTAGTAAAGATAGTATGCCTGCCTCCTACTCGCCATCGATCAACATCCCCGTTCCCACTAAGGTATCATCTGTCACCTACTATTTAGTTTGCCCATCCAACAATCGGATGAACATCCCAAGGTAATAAGAGGGAAACATAAAACCTTGAGTCAGACAATAGTCTTAGTGAGCGATAAAACAACTAACAAACTTCATCAATCAAGTATATGAGATTGGGTAAATAAATGGACTAATCTACCCAGCTTCAGAGAAGGACTCTCAATTGACTTCCCCACACCTGATAGTGATAGCCTTTACGATCCGTAAATCAAAAGGGACAACAATTCAGCGACGGCAATTAGAACATCCATTCATACATGGCAAAAGCAACTCATACAACATCTAGTTATATCTCACTGAAACCACCTAAATCGAACTTGGTATCCCATAAGCACAAGCCCTAGAGGTCGAAACCAATATCAGACAAGCAACAAAGGAACACCTTATTCGAAGTGAGAAAATTTCCGTGGGATGGTCCAACCAAAGCCATCAAGCATTCAAACGTCCATGACTGACTCTGGCTATCACCGCCATCCTTGCTTTGTAACTCTCGTTATCATATGACTGGCTAAACAATTTTCCATCAATTGTCAAGGACCACACACGACGTCCCGGTTCTAGCAAAACTCCACATGCTATACTCAGCACATGTTACACGCTATACTCAACACGTATCTAGGCCATACACGATACCCAAGGCACTCGACCTACAATTGGTCTTTAATTGTACCTCTGCTTTGAGGCCGCTAGAACCTGCGACAACGATAATTCCTCGGCCTTCGTCTCTCTAGTCGTTATCAATTACGACTATTAATTAGCACAGAACACTTTAGAGTTGTCACTTCACACGAACTCAATACATTCTTGAGTTGTCATACCATTCGTTGTTTTATGCCGAACAATGAACACTTTTCAACACTTCAAAACTTCCTAATCGAATTCACTTTGAAGTCACATCATCGTCGGAAATGTCCGACAAGAAATAGCCGACCAGAAATGGAAGAAATGGCTTATTAGAAATAGCCGACCAAAATAGGCCAACCCAACTTTAGTCCGACCCAACTTTGGTCCGACCCAACTTTAGTCTGTCCCAACTTTGGTCCGCCCTAACCTTGGTCCGACCCAATCTTGTTCCGACCCAACGTCGGTCCGACCCAACTTTGGTACGACCCAACTTTAGTCAAACCCAACTTTGGCCAGACCCAATTTTGGTCAGACCCAACATTTAAATGACCAAGCCGACCACTTTCTAGTGACTAGGCTGACCCATTTATGGTCGATCCAAATCCTGCATATTGTAATTCAACTCCGATTTCGACCAAAACTTCGCCAAACGATAAATCTGACGAAACTAACTCATCCATTTCACCCAAAGGGATTACAAGCGTGTTATGGAATCAACAATATCATCAATATGACAATTCTATCAACGATAATGTCAAATTCACCAAAATCACTACAAATATGCATATGAACAAAAATCATGGATCTAACTTGCACATTCATATGTATTATTACAGAAATTAACTATCTAAACTTGCTAAATCATATCTTAGGGTGATCTGTATGAAAATGAACTTACCAATGCATAGATCTAAGGAAAAATACTTGAATTTGACGAAAAACATGATCTACTACTCATACACTTCAGTAAATCCATGTGAGAGATGTAAATCAATCACCGATTCTCCAAAACAAGATAAAACGGTAGAAATAAGAATCCGGACAGCAAGAACCTCCCACCAAACACTTGATCCGATGAATTCTTGCCTCAATTGATGTAGATCTAGCCTCCAATGGTATAGATCTATGATTTCCCTCCTTGGATTTGGGTTTTTAATGGTGGAAAGGTGCTAGAGAAAGAAGGAGCACAAGGCCACCCAATGAGGAAATGAAAAACCAAACCATTTCCCCATATCCCTCACCCCCATTTATACCCTCCCATTAGCCCACTAATGGGCCTCTCCAATTTAGCCCATTATGGCTTACCAAACCTGGACAACCAATTGAAAAACCTTAAAACAACGATTCCTCCCAAACCGGTGAGCCAAATATTTAATGTAACCATCCTACGGAAAGGCAAACATCAATTCCTCTTCAATGGCATAGGTCTCACCCTCTGATTCGACCTTGTCAAAAGTTATGCCCTATTCAAGACTGACAAGGGAAAAATGGTCACAAATAAAATCGGAAAAAATTATGACTATGTCTCACATCCCTATAAGCAACATATTAAAAGATGAGAATGATCCAACCCTCAGGGAATAAAATAAAAATATTTTATGATCATCCGATACATAAAATGCGGGCTGTTAAATTCTCTCCCCCCTCCCCTCTTAGAATTCCGCCCTTGAAATTCCAAGCAAACACAAGCAATCACAACAATTACTCATGCCTATCATACATGATAAGCTAATTTTATCATCCAAACTGGCAGCCATCAAGCCATGCATCCATAGCCTTATCCTAGCACGCGGAATTATGTCAACCACAACAACAAGATAAAAACAATATCAACAAGTAACGATAATGACAATAAGTAATAATGATCTAATGATGGAGCGATATCAGTGGGCCTATGGACGAAGAATTTTGGATGGGTCTTCCTTATACTCCCCTTCGTCTCCCACGTACCATCGTCGCCGTCCCCACTCCATTATAACTTAACTAAATAAAATGTCTTTTCTCTAAGCTATTTCGTGTCATTCGCCATAACACGAAGCGGTTTATAAGGTTTCGTAACTACAAACTCAACTACAAGGTTAACGTATTACTCTGGAGGTACTACCACATCCGGAACATGCGCATATTTTCGTAGAAGCAACTCATGGAAAACATTATGCACACTCGACTTCTTCTCGGGTATTTCAATCGATATGCTAGCCTTCCAATTCGCTCGACTATCAGAAACGGTCCAACAAACCATATCACTTAAGCCACCCACCACGACGTTTTAGAAGCGCTGTTGAAAACTCCTCCAACTTGACCGATCAACCAGAATACCCAACCGACCCGCCCACTTGGTCCCGACCGACCCGACCAACTGTGTCCAATCCCAGATCCTCCCGACACGGTTATGTACGACCCGACCTGATGCCTTCACACAGTTCCATCTCGACCGACCCAAAGGACGATCGACCCGATCAGAATAGACCGACCCAACCCACTCACTTCCTCAACAAAACATGAACTTCAACCCGACCGACCCGGTCACAACCAACTGACCCGATAGGACTGACCAGGTATGGACCAACCCATTTCCTGGCTTGGTTTTAGGCAGTACATCGATAAATTCCATTGATACCAGGAACAACTAATCGCCCTTGCTTTCGAAGCCAACCTTCTCGATCGACTTCGAACTCTTTATCTTCTTGTTCTAGTCGCTGGATAAACTCGACAAGCTTTGCATCTTGCTTTTTTCTCTCGCCAATCCTTTCGATAAGAGTAGGTCTTATCGATAAGCTTGCCAACATTTCACGTTCCATCTCACATTTTGGCATGAACTCAACCTTGCCAAATCCTTAAGGCTCTTCCATTCCGAAAATATCGCTCCCAAACTTGCATGTCTTTGACTCAATGCATCTGTAACTGTGTTACCTTTGCCAGGAGTATAAGCTATATCAAATCATATGATGCCAGAAACTCTAGCCACCGTTGCTGTTAAAGATTAAAATCCTTTTAGCAGAAAAGATACTTTAACGACTTATGATTCGTAAACAACTCGAATTGAACTCCCAATAAGTAGTGTCTCCACATCTTCAAAGCAAACACAATTTCCGCCAACTCCAAATCATGAGTTGGATAATTACTTTCATGCGGCTTCAGCTGTCAATTAGCGTAGGCCATAACCTTATCCTTTTGCATTAGCACCGCTCCAAATCCAATACCACATGCATCGGTGTATATCACCATCTCTTCATTCCCACTCGGAATGTTTAACATAGGAAAACTAATCAATCTCTCCTTCAGGATATCAAAAGCTTGTTCACACATCACATCCCACGTGAACACTTGGTTCTTCTTCATCAACCCTGTCAACGGTGCAGCTACCTTGGAGAAATCCTTGATAAATCGTTGGTAATATCCAGCCAACCTAAGGAAACTCCGCACATTCATCACATTCTTAGGTCTATCCCAGTCCTAGATTGCTGCCACTTTAGCGAGGTCAACCGGTGTCCCATTCCCAGAAACTACATGGCTTAAGAATCTCATTTCATCCTTCCAGAAGTTACACTTTGAGAACTTAGGTATCAGTTGATGCTTTCGCAAGATCTCTAACACAACTCTCAAGTGCGTCTTGTGTTCTTCCTCATTCCTGGAGTAAACTGGAATATCATCCACGAACACAAGCACGAACTTGTTCAACTGATCTCTGAACACTCTATCCATAAGATCCACAAAATACGCTGGCGCGTTAATCAACCCAAATGGAATCACCAACCATTCGAAGAAACCAGTTGGTTTCTTAAAAGCAGTCTTTGGCACACTATCCTTTGCCACCCTCAACTGGTGAAAACCCATTGCCAAATCCATTTGTGAAAACACTTTGACTTTGTGAAGCTGATCGAACAAGTCATCTATCCTTGGCAATGGATACTTGTTCTTCTTAGTACCCTTGTTCAGCTCACAATAGTCCACACACAATCTTAACGACCCATTTGACTTGGTTGCAAACACGACCGGTGCACCCATTCGGAAACACCTCTCCAAATGAACCCCTTTGTCATAAGGTTTCGAACTTGCACCTCCAATTCTCATTGTTCCATAGGCGCCATCCGCCTAAGAGGCATGATAATTGGTCTAACACCCTCGACCAACTCGATCCTAAACTCGATCTCTCAATACGGCGCCAACCCTTTGACCTCGTCAAAGACATCCTGATACTCATTAGCGATCAACACAGATGATAAGTCTTATTGTGGAATCACAAGCGAATATAGATAGCTAACGAAGACACCCTATTCCTGCTACACTTTATCAACACCTTTTGACCATCCACATCCCCGACTCTCACCTCTAGCTTCTCGCAATTCATCCTTGCTGCATATCTCTTGACCCAATCCATGCCCAAGATGATCCTAAACCCAGCGAAGGTCACCATAAGCAACCACTCATGAATAAGCATCCATGATCAAATAATACTAGAACTAAAAAGTATGTAAAGAGCAGATGAACCCATACTAGATTAGTTACAATTAAAGGTCTATTACAACTTCAAGTTCTGAACCCATTTAGCATACAGTTTTATTATAGGTAAAAGAAGACGATCCACTAGTACCAAATAGAACTCAAACAACTTCACTGGCTGGAAGCATATCCAGACAATAACTTCTCCTAGTTCTCATCAAGAATACAATAGGAAATTGGAATAGCTTCCACAACACATTACTTCCTCCAATTGCTTATTCTTTGGAAGGTCCGGACAGTCTTTCTTCCTATGTCCAGGCTTGCCGCATTCAGAGCACTTCCTTTTGGTATTCAGCTTCTTATATTCCGGTGCAACAACTAAAGCTTCTAATCGGCTTCTTCCATCTCCTACACTTCCAGTATTAGGCTCACTCCTGGAGGTTTGACGACTCATTCTAAATATAAAATAGAATGATTCGTCCACTTACAAGATAAACTGCTGAAGGAAAACAACCGCTACTACTATATATCCTAATATATATAGTAAACATCCAAATGAAATCTACAAGTATGTCTCTCATATGTAATTACATCTTCGAACTTTGGCCACAATCGTTGACCAGTTCTTGATACCAAATGTGATGAGCGCCCATAACCCCTGTACTAAACAAAAGGAATAATGCGCTGAAAGGTATGCTAGGCAGCTATGGACGATCATCAAGGTATAATAATTAAACGGAAACTGTCGTATACTCATAGCGTAAGGATACAATATAATAGAGCATATACAACAGGTAGTGATAGCGAAGCAGAAAACATTAAACTTTCATGACAATTAGAAAGTATTTCCCATACACGTGGATAACAACAATAGTGTGTATACAATTTGCCTAACTACAGTACTCAGAGAAATAGCAAACCATGGAAATCCAATTATTAGATAGTAGTAAATATAGTACGCCAGCCTCCTGCTCGCCATCGATGAGCATCCCCATTCCCACTAAGACATCATCTGTTACCTGCAATTTAGTCTGCCTATCCAACAATCGGATGAATAGCCCAAGGTAATAAGAGGGAAACATAAAACCTTGAGTCAGACAACAGTCTTATTGAGCGATAAAACAGCTAACAAAATTCACCAATAAAGTATATGAGAATGGGTAAATAAACGAACTAATCTACCAAGCTTCAGAGAAGGACTCTCAACTGCCTTCCCCACACCTGACAATGATAGCCTTTATGATCCGTAAATCAAAAGGGACAACAATTCAGCCACTTCAATTAGAATATCCATTCATACATAGAAAAAGCAACTCATACAAAATATAATTATATCTCACGGAAATAACCTTAATCGAACTTGGTATCCCATAAGCACAAGCCCTAAAAGCCAAAATCAATATCATACAAGCGACCAAGGAACACCTTATTCGAAGTCAGAAAATCTCTGTGGGATGGTACAACCAAAGCCATCAAGCATTCAAACGTCCATGACTGACTCTAGCTATCACTACCATCCTTGCTTTGGAACCCTCGTTATTGTATGACTGGCTAAACAATTTTCCATCAATTGTCAAGGACCACACACGACGTCCCGGTTCTAGCAAAACTCCACATGTTATAATCAGCACATGCTACATGTTATACTCAACACGTGTCAAGGCCAAACACGATACCTAAGGCACTTGACCTACAATTGTTCCTTAATTGTGCCTCTGCTTTGAGGCCGCTAGAACCTACGACAAGGACAATTCCTCGGCCTTCTTCTCTCTAGTCATTATCAATTACGCCTATTAATTAGCACATAAATAGAAATAGCCTACCAGAAATGGCTGACCAGAATAGGCCGACCCAATTTTAGTTCGACCCAACTTTGGTCCGACCTAACCTTAGTCTGACCCAACCTTTGTCCGACCCTACGGTGGTCCGATCCAACCTTGGTCCGACCCAACTTTTAAATGACTAGGCCGACCCACTTTCTAGTGACTAGGCCGATCCACTTATGGCCGATCCAGAACTTGCATATTGCAATTCAACTTCGATTTCGACCAAAACTTTTCCAAATGATAAATCCGACGAAACTAACTCATCCAATTCATCCAAAAGGATTACAAGCATGTTATGGAATCAACAATATCATCAATATGACAATTCTATCAATTATAATGTCAAATTCACCAAACTCACTGCAAATATGCATATGAACAAAAACCATGGATCTAACTTGCACATTCATATGAAATATCATAGAAATTACCTATCTAAACTTGCTAAATCAGATCCTAGGGTGATCTATATGAAAATGAACTTACAATGCATAGATATTAGGAAAAACACTTGAATTTGATGAAAAACATGATCTACTACTCATACACTTCATTGAATCCATATGAGAGATGTAAATCACTCACCGATTCTCCAAAAAAAAAAAGCTAAAATGGTATAAATAAGAATCCGGACAGTAAGCACCTCGTACCAAACACCTTGATCCGATGAATCGTTGCCTCAATTGATGTAGATCTAGCCTCTAATGATGTAGATATATGATTTCCCTCCTTGGATTTGGGTTTTTTATGGTGGAAAGGTGCTAGAGGAAGAAGTAGCACAAGGCCAGCCAATGAGGAAATGAAAAACTAAACCATTTCCCCATATTCCTCACCCTCTATTTATACCCTCCCATCAGCTGTGACGGCCCGCCCCATACCAACCGACATTTACTCCAAAGGTGCGCTGTACACATGTCCAGTTAGCACGGAACGTTTCGTCAGAAGGAAAGAGAAGAAGGAAATGAACTAACAAAGAACCTGCAGAATGTCTCACAGCGCATAGAATAAAATATAATAATAACATACTTGACATAAAACAGGTGAGACAGTGCATAAGCTGAAAACAAACTAACATAGCAGCGGAGAATCCAAGTACAGCTTATGATCCAAAGCGAACATTATTACAACTTTTTAAACTGTCTCAAAAGCAAAAGCAAGATAAAGGAGGCACACTACTAATGCCCAAGTAGCGACCACCAACAACACAAGGAGAATATCTATATATCATACGTGGAAGCCTCCTGCCCGCCTCCGAATCAGCTACTCGCGCATCACCAGCTAACCTGTCTCTAGTCTGCTCGTGTGAGCACACAGAGTAATAAAAGGAGATATAAAACTCTGGGTCAGACATAAAGCCTGGTATAAGCGATAAGCATCTAAACAGAACAATAACAGGTAGACTAAAACATACCTGAACCTGGACCTACAACCAAAGAGTTAGCACTACATACTGTACAACACTCTAAGGTGCCATATCAAATGGTGTAAAGATACGGAGGTGGGGGTGTGCATGTTATAGTGATGGCAAACAATCAAACATAGCAACCATCCTCACATCTCTCGCTCAGTGCGTAAAGCATACGATATTCACCACTTCGATCACCCAACATACACTGCTACGATCACTTTGCCCCATGAAGTCATAAATGGCTTCACTGCACTGATAACGTAGCCATTAATCCTTCGCTATGTCCACATGCCCCATGGAGTTATTCACCCCATCTGCGTTGGCTCATAGCCTTACCAATCCTTTACTATGTCCATGTAACACCCCACCTCCGCTAGGGTCACTCACAAAGGGAATGCACTAGTTTTGGAGGGGTATTATCGAGATAACATCACAGAATTATCACAAGACATAACATTAATAAAAAAATTTAAGTAAACAACGGAAGAATTTATGAGCAAAACGGAACTTCATTTTATTCCAAAATTAACCATGTCTCTTACAAACATTTCAAATAACTTCATTCCAACTGTCTTGTAGTAATAGCCAAAGAAGCAATAACTTAAAAACAGAAAAACAGCTTATTCCCCAAGTGCAGTAAAAAGAAGCAGCCATAGCAAACCGTACATGCTGAGCCAAAGCAAGTGATATCTAAGCTAAGAGCTAGTGTTTCCTCCCTGAGAACCTGGGGGGAAACGAAAGAAAAAGAGGCGAAAGGAAAAGGGTCAGTCATAAAGACTGAGTAAGTCCTAGTGACTTTCAGTGTAAAAACGGTTAAAACAACCTGTCATGTATGAACTGGAACTAAACTTAAGAATAGTGTCAAGGTGAACAAGATAGACTAAGGTGATCAGGACAAGTCAAGACAAGTCAAGTAAAGCATCACATGTTTGAGATCCGTTGCATCGACTTTACTAGTATACTAAGCCCATGTCACAAGTTAATCATGAAATAAATCCCATGGCCCAATATCATGAAATGACCCTGAAACGGGGTATGACCGAAGTACGGGGTCCTACGGAGCGATTATCTAGTCGATCGGCTCCCTACAAGTTCTAGCTCGTCAAGTGTCCATGTCATACGGCTAATCACGAATGTAGTCACCTGTGCTGGGTCCACCTTCGGGTGTATCAACCCAAGGGTGTCAACCCCTGACACGATTCAAGATGCACAGATAAATCTACGGATACCCAGTGCCTGCCCCGGAATACGTGCACAACCGTAGTCCACCGAACCTACACTGGCATACCCCACTGCCATCGTTCACCTCTTACAATCAGCCCAGTAATCGTGCCCCACCCGGCCTAGCCCCAGGGTACCTTGATACATCTAGAGGGTTACTGTTGAAAAGGGTCGTGTCTAGGGTTTCGCCTAACAGATTAGGTCATGTAATTCGTGACCTAACCCGCCTAACTGATTAAGTCATGTAATTCGTGACTTAATCCTTTTCCAGTCTAGTCATGTCAAGATGGTTAAGTATGTCATTTAAATTCGTGACTTAACCCGCCTACGTGTCATGTCAAGTTGGCTAAGTGTTGTCATTTCAAGTTCATGACTTAGCCCTACAAATCGTGTTCAAGTTGGTTAAGTTGTCTTTTCATGTTCATGACTTAACCCTAGTTGGCATTAATTGATTCGTTAATGCACCGAACCACTCACATTGGATCCTATTGTTCGTAGCCACTGGATTTGCCGGGCGGTTCTGGGCAGGTTTATGCTACGAACTCAACCCAACCTCGGGTTTCAAGCGCGATGTGACCAACTACCCACATTGGATCCTATTGTTTGTAGCAACTGGATTTGCCGGGCGGTTCCGGGCAGGTTTACACTACAAACTCAACCCAACCTCGAGTTGGCCACTTTCTTGTTTTCTAAAGTCATGCCCATGTTCTTATCAAATTCATGCTATTTTCATAGCATGTTCATATGTCAATTTCGTGCCCAACTAAGGCATGTTTCAAGTCAAGTTATGGCATGTTCAAGTCAAGTTTTCGTGCCATATTTCATGTTCTACTTATGCCAAATTTCACGATTTATGATTATAATCAATTCAAGTTTTGCATATTCTACCCTATCGTATTCCCAACGTATATAAACGTACTTCGTTCCCAAGCATAAACAATTCAAGAGATAAAGGGGAATAACACCAAACATGTGATAGGCATATGTGACAATTCCACCATCACTTGCATAATAAACAGGCTATAACATATCACATGGTTTCAATACTAGCATGATGATAACTTGGCATAGTAATGGTTCCAACTTAGTTCAATATGATGAATTCAACTTTACATCATAGGCATAATAATCATTGCGGGCATAATAATGATTTTATTACAAACATGAAACATTATAGGCATGGTAATTCTAATAGGCATAGTGGATTCCAATTTAGTATTTTTAACATAATGATTCTCATCTAGCATTATAAACATAATGATTCCAACTTTTCATCATAACCTAGCAATTCCCAATTTGTCATTAACATGATAGGTATATTAACATCCCAGGCGTAGTTTCATTAATATCATAGACATGGTTTATTTAGCATCATAGGCATGGTTTAATCAACATGAGGGTTTCAATGAACATAATGATTCCACGGACATGTATTTGTTCAACTTGCAATAAAATTAAGCCCAAGTGATTCATAACAACATCAACTTCATGATAAGTTTAACTTGCAACATTAACATAGCAATATTCCCAAATTTTGATTCAAAGTTAAACAATATAAACATGGATTAATAATAGTTCCTAAATCCGGTTTCAATTCATAGCATGTCCATGTTATTTTAGCGTTTTTGCCTAAAAAGTGACATAGAACTTACAATATGAAGCAAGCAATCCAAATCAAAACTTTAAATCAAATAGCCCCAAATCCGTTGTCTAAAGCGTCGTAGTTGTTGTAGCTTCTAGTTGTAGCATTCAAGAATCATCCTTCTTTAATTTTTTTCTTTGTGTTTTTAATTTAGAGTTCTAGGTTTAATGGCGGCTGCATGAGTGCTAAAATGAAATAGTATGATTTAGGCTAGGTCTTAGGGTCTTTTTATAGTTGTAGGAAACTCATTTAGGCCATTAGATCAACCCCAGAGTCAATCCGGACCATCAAAACACATACCGGGATTCAAAAATGGGTTCTGGGCCAAACCAGGTCGACCTGTACAGGGGGGGTCGACTCTAGGGTCGACCTGGCCTGGGGAGGTCGACTCTAGGGTCGACTCTAGGGTCGACTCGGTTCTGTCTGCCAGAAAGTCTGCTGAAACTTGTTTTGGCCTTATCTTGGTCATACGGACTCCGATTTTCGAAAACTTGGATTCTATTTCGCTTATTTTTTCGAGAGGAACGCAATGGTGAAGTCCATTTTACCTAATTCCTGATTCTTAAATTAATTATCCTTATTTTACTATCTTTTCCGTTACACACACCGTTACCGAACCAATTTTTCTTCTCTTCCAAATATTAATTAATTCTTCTTATGCATCACCATTATTTACCTATCTAAACATATTTTTATATATTTTATTTCATTTTTAATTAAACCTTGATTTATTGTTTTCACATGTTGTTAAAATTCGGGTTGTTACATTCTCCCCTCCTTAAAGGATTTCGTCCCCGAAATCTTCAAGTTAAGAAGAATGTGTCCTACCATCCATCATCCATCTAATCAAAAAATCATCCACAAGCAACCATGGTCCTTAAAAGACTTCTAATGTTTTATGAACACATGCAAAGAGTGTGTGTGTATGTTCCTTATCTAATGCTAATGATCAGGCCTGATTGATTTTCTAAATGCAAAATATGTTTAGTGAAATGAATCCAATATGTATGCAAAATTTTCCTATTATAATTCATAATTTCTACATGAGTGCACAAACATTCAATCATATGCAACAACCAAATGATAGCACAACCAAGTTTCCAAAATAATCACTCATGCATATGCAAGTATGAAACTGTGACTGAGCCGATCTAGTGCCTAATGTGTATTCATGCATCCACGAGCAACCACTTGCGACCACTTGCAACCATTTTGCAATCATAACATGTTTCAATTACATGTTTACATCCAAAAAGATTCTACCTATGGTTCTCAAGATAGGATCGAGGAGATAACAAGATAAAACAAAGCATCTAGAAAAAGAAGTTAAAGATGTACCACCGGAAGGTCCGGTCTGCTTCTTAGGGCAGTCCTTGCTGATGCGTCCAATCTCCCCACAATGAAAACATTCACCTTGATTTCTCTTCCTCTTTCTACAATCCTTGGCTATGTGCCCTTCCGTACCACAGAAATTGCATTTCCTTTTATCACGTGAGTTGTCGTTCTTGCCTCCTTTCTCGGGGTCTACCTTCTTATTCTGAGAATCGTTGGGCTTGACCTCTTTCTTGCCCTCCTTATCTTCCTCATACAGTAGGGCCATATCCACCAAGCTTTCAAAGGTTGCCCCCATGGGCACATGAGTCATGGCCAAACCATGTAGTGGCTCGTTCAAGCCTCGTGCAAAACGTAGCGCCTTTTTCTGAGGAGTGTTGACCAACTCCAATCCGAAGCGAGCAAGCTGATTGAAACGGTTCACATATTCTTTAACTGTCATATTTCCTTGTTTAAGGGCCAGAAACCGTTCCATTTGGAGACTCTCCTCTGCCGATGACAAGAACTTAAGCCCAAATCTCCCTCTAAAGTTCGCCCAAGTCTCAATGGGCCTAGTAGCGTTGGTGACTTCCCACCAATAAGAAGCTTCCTCTTTCATGAGCCACGCCGCCAACTGTACTTTCCTATTGTCCTCTACCTCAAAGATAACAAACAAGTCTTCGGTTTCCTTCAACTAATTCTGTGCCTCAACAAAAGTCTCAGTTCCTAGGAAATCCTTTCCGCCCATGGCCTTAAAGTCCTTGCATATCTTTGAAAAAGCGGTTTCTCGCGGAGGTTGAGGAGGATGAGGAGGAGGATTGGCTGGGCCTGCCACATTAGCCCGAGCCTCGAGGAAACGACGGAACCAAGTGGGTATATTGACCCCCTCGGGAAGATTAAGGTCGTCGGCCATGATAAGCTGAAAACGAAAAAGGAAAAGGTTCAAACGAGGAAACAAAGATTGTGCTAATGGCTTTTTAGGGAATAGCCTGTTAAAATAAACCAACTTTTCTTGAAAAGTGCTTCTTTGTAAATGGTTTTGAAAAAAAATCAAAAGGTTTTCAAAACTTTTCCCAGTCTTGGTAACCTGGCTCTGATACCAAATGTAACACCCCACCTCCGCTAGGGTCACTCACAAAGGGAATGCACTAGTTTTGGAGGGGTATTATCGAGATAACATCACAGAATTATCACAAGACAGAACATTAATAAAAAAATTTAAGTAAACAACGGAAGAATTTATGAGCAAAACAGAACTTCATTTTATTCCAAAATAAACCATGTCTCTTACAAACATTTCAAATAACTTCATTCCAACTATCTTGTAGTAATAGCCAAAGAAGCAATAACTTAAAAACAGAAAAACAGCTTATTCCCCAAGTGCAGTAAAAAGAAGTAGCCATAGCAAACCGTACATGCTGAGCCAAAGCAAGTGATATCCAAGCTAAGAGCTAGTGTTTCCTCCCTGAGAAACTGGGGGGAAACGAAAGAAAAAGAGGCGAAAGGAAAAGGGTCAGTCATAAAGACTGAGTAAGTCCTAGTGACTTTCAGTGTAAAAACGGTTAAAACAACCTGTCATGTATGAACTGGAACTAAATTTAAGAATAGTGTCAAGGTGAACAAGATAGACTAAGGTGATCAGGATAAGTCAAGACAAGTCAAGTAAAGCATCACATGTTCGAGATCCGTTGCATCGACTTTACTAGTATACTAAGCCCATGTCACAAGTTAATCACGAAATAAATCCCACAGCCCAATATCATGAAATGACCCTGAAACGGGGTCTGACCCAAGTACGGGGTCCTACGGAGCGATTATCTAGTCGATCGGCTCCCTACAAGTTCTAGCTCGTCAAGTGTCTGTGTCATACGGCTAATCACGAATGTAGTCACCTGTGCTGGGTCCACCTTCGGGTGTATCAGCCCTAGGGTGTCAACCCCTGACACGATTCAAGATGCACAGATAAATCTACGGATACCTAGTGCCTGCCCCGGAATACGTGCACGACCGTAGTCCACCGAACCTACACTGGCATACCCCACTGCCGTCGTTCACCTCTTACAATCAGCCTAGTAATTGTGCCCCACTCGGCCTAGCCCCAGGGTACCTTGATACATCTAGAGGGTTACTGCTGAAAAGGGTCGTGTCTAGGGTTTCGCCTAACAGATTAGGTCATGTAATTCGTGACCTAACCCGCCTAACTGATTAAGTCATGTAATTCGTGAATTAATCCTTTTCCAGTCTAGTCGTGTCAAGATGGTTAAGTATGTCATTTAAATTCGTGACTTAACCCGCCTACGTGTCATGTCAAGTTGGCTAAGTGTTGTCGTTTCAAGTTCATGACTTAGCCCTACAAATCGTGTTCAAGTTGGTTAAGTTGTCTTTTCATGTTCACGACTTAACCCTAATTGGCATTAATTGATTCGTTAATGCACCGAACCACTCACATTGGATCCTATTGTTCGTAGCCACTGGATTTGCCGGACGGTTCCGGGAAGGTTTACGCTACGAACTCAACCCAACCTCGGGTTTCAATCGCGATGTGACCAACTACCCACATTGGATCCTATTGTTTGTAGCAACTGGATTTGCCGGGCGGTTCCGGGCAGGTTTACACTACAAACTCAACCCAACCTCGAGTTGCCACTTTCTTGTTTTCTAAAGTCATGCCCATGTTCTTATCAAATTCGTGCTATTTTCATAGCATGTTCATATGTCAATTTCGTGCCCAACTAAGGCATGTTTCAAGTCAAGTTATGGCATGTTCAAGTCAAGTTTTCGTGCCATATTTCATGTTCTACTTATGCCAAATTTCACGATTTATGATTATAATCAATTCAAGTTTTTCCTATTCTACCAAATCGTATCCCCAACGTATATAAACGTACTTCGTTCCCAAGCATAAACAATTCAAGAGATAAAGGGGAATAACACCAAACATGTGATAGGCATATGTGACAATTCCACCATCACTTGCATAATAAACAGGCTATAACATATCACATGGTTTCAATACTAGCATGATGATAACTTGGCATAGTAATGGTTCCAACTTAGTTCAACATGATGAATTCAACTTTACATTATAGGCATAATAATCATTGCGGGCATAATAATGATTTTATTACAAACATGAAACATTATAGGCATGGAAATTCTAATAGGCATAGTGGATTCCAATTTAGTATTTTTAACATAATGATTCTCATCTAGCATTATAAACATAATGATTCCAACTTTTCATCATAACCTAGAAATTCCCAATTTGTCATTAACATGATAGGTATATTAACATCCTAGGCATAGTTTCATTAATATCATAGACATGGTTTATTTAGCATCATAGGCATGGTTTAATCAACATGAGGGTTTCAATGAATATAATTATTCCACGGACATGTATTTGTTCAACTTGCAATAAAATTAAGCCCAAGTGATTCATAACAGCATCAACTTCATGATAAGTTTAACTTGCAACATTAACATATCAATATTCCCAAATTTTGATTCAAAGTTAAACAATATAAACATGGAATAACAATAGTTCCTAAATCCGGTTTCAATTCATAGCATGTCCATGTTATTTTAGTGTTTTTGCCTAAAAAGTGACATAGAACTTACCATATGAAGCAAGCAATCCAAATCAAAACTTTAAATCAAATAGCCCCAAATCTGTTGTCTAAAGCATCGTAGTTGTTGTAGCTTCTAGTTGTAGCCTTCAAGAATCATCCTTCTTTAATTTTGTTCTTTGTATTTTTAATTTAGAGTTCTAGGTTTAATGGCGGCTTCATGAGTGCTAAAATGAAATAGTATGATTTAGGCTAGGTCTTAGGGTCTTTTTATAGTTGTAGGAAACTCATTTAGGCCATTAGATCAACCCCAGAGTCAATCCGGACCATCAAAACACATACCGGGCTTCAAAAATGGGTTCTGGGCCAAACCAGGCCGACCAGGTCGACCTGTACAGGGGGGGTCGACTCTAAGGTCGACTCTAGGGTCGACCTGGCCTGGGGAGGTCGACTCTAGGGTCGACTCTAGGGTCGACTCGGTTCTGTCTGCCAGAAAGTCTGCTGAAACTTGTTTTGGCCATATCTTGGTCATACGGACTCCGATTTTCGAAAAATCGGACTCTATTTCGCGTATATTTTCGAGAGAAACGCAATGGTGAAGTCCATTTTACCTAATTCCTGATTCTTAAAATAATTATCCTTATTTTACTATCTTTTCCGTTATACACACCGTTACCGAACCAATTTTTCTTCTCTTCCAAATATTAATTAATTCTTCTTATGCATCACCATTATTTACCTATCTAAACATATTTTTATATATTTTATTTCATTTTTAATTATACCTTGATTTCTTGTTTTCACATGTTGTTAAAATTCGGGTTGTTACAGTCCACTTGCCCCATGGAGTTATTCACCCCATCTGCGCTGGCTCATAGTCTTACTACGCATCACTTTGCCCCTCAAGTCATAATGACTCTACTGCACTGATAACGTAGTCTTGCTACCATCACCTTGCCCCTCGAGTCGCAATGACTCTACTGCACTGATAAGTAGCCCATCATCCATTTCCAGTGGTGAATCGAAGTTATGAACATCGACAACTCCTTAGCACACGTCCCGCAGCAAAGCCCAACCATGAAGTGAACTCATCGGTTCCCAACTGGATCCTGAGCTCTAGCTTCCCATATCGGACTACCTTTGCATCTCGGGTTATTGGTCAATACCGGGTCGGTCGGATTCCCCTTCAAGCTATCGGTTCGGGTCCACTACGCTACGTCGGTTCATGGTCTTCCTCTGGTAACGGTTCGATTCGGGTTCACTGCATTGCGTTGGTTCGGGTCGGGTGTCCCACTTCGGGTCGGGTCGAGTTGCCATCTCCCATTCAGTTCGTACTCCCGCTCCGATCATCTCCCTCGCCCTTCATTTGTTCCGATCCGATCCTCCTCCTTTAGCCGCTCCGATCCTCCACCTTTATCCGATCCGATCCCAATATTGCTAGCATGGCCTTCCTTTTTTCCAGATTTCTCAAGTGTCAAGTTCCGATCCGATCAAATCCCTTGCCCAGTTCACTTATCCGATCCGAGCCACCATATCCGATCCGATCCGAAAACCTGCACTGTTTCCTGAAACTTTTCCAGCAAGTGTTTTACGCCATTCGACGACATTTTCGACCATTCTAACTATTGAAATCAATCACAAAGCATATCATACAGTCATAGCAACATGCATAATCAACCACAACCATCAAAACATCAATATGATAGGTTAAAATGGATCAAACATACCCAAAACCCCATATTTCCCCTTAAGTAGGTGGAACTAATGATAGGATTAGCAAAACTTAACCAAATTAACCCAAATTCATATCAGAGGTCTAAAACATCATTTAAGAATTTATGAATATTTTTCCAGAATTTTATCATGTTTAAATTCGCTAATTAACACTAATTACCCTTAATTAGCCATAATTAGTGAGGAATTATGCAAATCACTCACCTTAGCCACAAATAAACTAAGATCTAAAAAAAATCTCTGATTTGTTTCAAATCCCAATGCTAAATAGCAGCTCCAATGTTGATTTGGTGTAGATCCCCCTTGATTAGATGTTGCTAAGCTTAATCCTTGATCAAAAGATGATTTGGAGGCGATTTAGAGGTTGGAGGCCATTTTTAGGGTTTCTTGGAGATAAGTGGAGGCTAGAAAATTGAAATGGAATGATTCTCTAACTCATTTCAGCCTCCCCATAACCCTAATCATGAAATGGGTTGTGGGCCTATCCACTAATCACCCTATTTGGCCCGGTTAAGCAGTTTTTCACCTTCCAAACCTTATTTCATCCATATCTCCCAAACGGTAAGTCCGTTTGGCTATTATGACCACTCTACGGAAAGGTAAACCATTAAACGAATCTAATGGAAGTGGTTTCAGGTCAAAATTCCTTTCCAATCAAAAGTTATGGCCAAAACAAGATCAGCTAGGGGCAAAATGGTCATTTAAAAATCGACAAAAGTCATGAACATGGGAAATGACTCTAATGGATGTTTCCCAAAGTTACATGACCATACGACTTCATATGGGAAAGAAATAAATATTCTACGATCTTTCGATGCGTAGAATGCGGGTTGTTACATCAGCCCACTAATGGGCCTCTCCAATCAGCCCATTATAGCTTACCAAACCTGGACAACCAACTGAAAAACCTAAAAATAGCGATTTCTCCCAAATCGCTGAGCCAAATCTTTAATGTAACCACCATATGGAAAAGAAAACATCAATTCCTCTTCAATGGCACAGGTCTCACCCTCTGATTCGACCTGAGTCAAAAGTTATGCCCTGTTCAAGACTGACAGGGGAAAAATGGTCACAAACAAAATCGGTAAAAATTATGGATATGTCTCACATCCCTATAAGAAACATATTACAAGATGAGAACGATCCAACCCTCAGAGAGTAAAATAAAAATATTTTATGATCATCCAATACGTAAAATGCGGGCTGTTACAGGAGCGCCGAATTGAAATGAGATAGAGTAGAACCGAACCGCATAGAGATGATGAACCTGAACTGAACCGCACGGAGATGATGAATAAGAATCGAAATGAGGGAATGGGATCGAGCCGAACCGAATGTAGAGCTTGAGCACCATATGCCCGAACCGAACCGAGTTTGAACCTCTATTACTACTACGCGATGACTCTTCTGAAGACCAACTCCAATTCGACCCAAAATACCCGAGATGCAAAGAAAGTCCAAATGAGCACTTATTACTCAGGATCCATATAGGAACCAAAGAGTTAACTTCATGAGTTGGGTTTTACTGCGGGACGTGTGCAAAGGGGTTATCGATATCTATAACTTTGATTCACTATTGATGGGAGGAGCATTGACTATAGACCAGTGCGTTGGGGTCGAAGTTGTACGGAGTCGAACTCCATCAGGACCACCAAGGGCAAAGTGGTCGTAGTAATTTTCTGTGAATATTAAAATTAACAAATCTAAGAATACTTAATTTTTAGAAGAAGAATTAAGGGAAATGGGTTATGCCATTGCGTTCATCTTGGAATTTTGCTTGAGATAGAGTCCGAGTTTGCGTGAATCGGACTCCGTATGAAGAAGTAATGGAGTTCAGAAGATTTCAAGAATAAACATTAAATAATAAGTAAACAATAAATCCAGTTCAAAAATTCAAAATTCAGATAGAACAGGCTAAGCGGGAAAATTCCCGCTCAGGGTGTCGACCCCCCCCCCCCCCCCAGGGGGAGTCGACATAGGTGTCAACCTCCCCTGTAGGGAGTCGACCCCTTTGAGATCTGGTTCCTGTGACGAATTTCTATAGTCCTGAGATGATGTGGCCTTTTATGATTGGCCAGTAACTAATTTCTGAGGTGTTGGGGCTTATGTGTCATGCTATGGTTGGCTGGATGACACATCTCTTTGGTTTGATGGCTCTGATTTCTCCTAGATTAATCTAAAGGCTAGAATTAATCTTAGACATCTATATATGCATAGCCAAACCTAGACCCTAAACTCGTAACCCTAAGACTATGGTGTCGTCATGCTGTTCGTCTACAAGCTAGCCTAGCCTCCTTCATCTTCTCCTAACTAAAAAAATAAATCCAAACTAGTAATCGATTAAAAGAACTTCAAATCAAACGTCTACCTCAAAGGATAGCTTTTCAAATTCAGAAATCAGATCCCAGAATATAAGATCCGTCCTTTTTCTGTAAGTTTAGTTATTATTTAGATTTAAACATCTAATAGAAATCATGACTGCAATAATCGGATCTAGAACGATGCCTAATTCTGATTCATGCCAATCCTTTTGTTTAATCTAAACTGCTTATGCCTATGAGACTATTGTGATTGATGTAATGGTACCTATCATTCCTGTGAGAATGTTGGACTGACATAATGGAAACTATCATGCCTATGAGACTGTTGGACTGACATAATAGAACATATCATGCCTATGATACTGTTGGACTGACATAAATGAACCTATCATGCCTGTGAGACTGTTGTGATTGATAGGATGGGACTTTTCATGTTGTACAACCTATACCTATGAGACTATTGTGATTTATCAAATGGGACTTATCATGTTGTACATTAAATTAGTAATTCTCTTAAGTCCAATTCTGTCTAATCTTTATACCTATAGTGTGAATTGCTTAGCTTGTCTATACATAATGTTAATGTACAACATTGAAACATGATTCTTGAATTTGGTACATCTTTACAAGCCTATTTTTCCTTATGTCAATTCTTATGCTCCTTCTCTAATTTTTCCCCTTTTTACTTGCTTTTGTGAATACTAAGTTCATTCAGAATTTAGATTGAATCTCGTTGTACATGCGATTATAACGCGGGGAAAATTGGGTATAATATAAATTAGTAAATTTTGGGCATAGCTTGGGAATGTGGTATAAACTTGTATTTACTAAACTTATGGAAAATTTAACACATAGATTTGGACGCATATGACAAATATGTAAATTGACTAAAGATGAACATGTCTAACCCGAGGTTAGATTGAGTTGCGGTGTAAGACTGCCCGGAA
Source organism: Allium sativum (assembly GCA_030737875.1). Lineage (NCBI taxonomy): Eukaryota > Viridiplantae > Streptophyta > Magnoliopsida > Asparagales > Amaryllidaceae > Allium > Allium sativum. Next base: position 191,161,123 of record CM060910.1, on the reverse strand, counting down.
CCGCCCGGCACATCCAGCGACCGCAACAATATAGATCTAATGTGAGAGGTTAGCGCATTAAGCCCAAAAACCCGAGGTTAGATTGAGTTGCGGTGTAAGGCTGCCCGGAACCGCCCGGCACATACAACGACCGCAACAATATAGATCTAATGTGAGAGATTGGGGCTTTAATGAATGAATTAAAGCTAAGGAACAGACAGACTAAGAATGGTAGGGTTAAGTTAATTAATGTCACACTTAACCAGCACAACACGTTAGCAAAACAGATGAGTGAGGTTAGGTAAATTTTGAGAACACTTAATCGTTATAACATGTTGATTAGGAAACCCTAGTAACGGGGATCCGTTTCAGCAGTAACCCACATAGATGTATCACGGTACCCTGAACTAGGCAGGGTGGGGCACGATTACTGGTCTGATTATAAGCGATCAAAATAGCGGCAGGGGGTGCAACAGTGTAGGTTTAGGCGGAATATCGGCGTGCACGTACTCCAGAATGGATAAAGTAGGCACTGGGCATCTGTAGTATACATTGTGCATCTTGATTTTGTGTCGGGTTGCCACCATACGAATTGATACACCCCATGGTGGGACCATCACAGGTATCTACAATCAAGCGAGGCCAAATGACACAAGTAAGAAATGCATGCGAGTAGAAGCCGATCGGGAAAGGGATCACTTTTTTATGAACACATGATGGTAGTTGAAACATTCGTAAGTAGGTGCAGAGAAATGGAAATGAATGCGATAAGTATATTCAGTTTATCTTGCCTTATCTTATGTTATCTTATTTCTATGGTATTTTCCTATATTCAGTTTATTCATGTCATGATTCTTTTACCTGTTTACATGCTGAATAATCACTGGACTTACCAGACTTATGTCTAACCTATTTTCTTTCGCCTTCTTTTCTTCCGTTCCCCACCTCCCCCCAGGTCCGTAGGGAGGGAATACTTCAGCTTAGTGCAGACCTTTTCCAGTTTGAAGAGAGTAGATGTATTGCTTGGATTCTCTCTTCTTGGGCTATGGCTGTGGTTACACTTTTGTTGGGGATTTATGCTGCTTTACTAATGTTTTATGCTTCTTTATGTACTTGGAATTTTAAATCAAGATAGATGTTTCATTGTAATAATTTAGAAGTTGGACTTTGAGACAATGCTTGCAATGTTTTGACTGAACCACGCTATTTATGAAATGATTTCAGTTTTCCGCTGTTTATATGTCTGTCTTATAAATTATCCGTGTCTTTTACCTAAAATGCTTCACTAAAGTTAATGCATTCCCTTTATGAGTAACCTTAACGGAGGTGGGGTGTTTCACTTGGTATCAGAGCGATGGTTTACCAAAATAGATAAAAGTTTTTGAAAACTATTTTTCAAAAAGAAATTTAAAAAAGCATTTTCAAGAAAAGTGTTGTTTTATTTTAAAGGCATAATCTCCAAAGCCATATGCATTATCTTTCTATTCTTTGTTTTGAACCTTTACTTTTTGTTTTAGCATGTTTGGGGATCTTAATCTTCCCGAGGGCGTACCAATACATAGTTGGTTCAGAAGATATCTGGAGGCTAGGGCTAATGACGCAGGCCCAGCAGACGTTCCTCCTCCCCCAGCTGCAATCGTTCCTCCTCCTCTTCCGCGGGTGAATGCTTTCTCGAAGATATGCAGGGACTTTCGAGCTATGGGTGGAAAGAACTTTAATGGGACTGAGTCATTTGTGGAAGCAAGAAACTGGCTCAAGGAAACAGAAGATTTATCTTCGAAGTGGACGATAGGCAGAAGATACAATTGGTTGTATGGTTACTTAAGGACGAAGCCTCTTACTGGTGGGAAGTTACTGATGCGGAGAGACCAGTTGAAACTTGGGAGGATTTCACAAGGAGATTTGAAATGAAGTTCCTCTCGCAAGCTGAACAAAGCCTACAGATGGAGAAGTTCTTAGCACTCAAACAGTGAAACTTATCGGTTAAGGAATACGTCAACCAATTCAACCAGCTGGCTAGATTCGGACTGGAGTTGGTAAACACTCCACATAAAAAGGCTCTCCATTTCGTGAAAGGGTTGAATGAACTGCTGCACAGCCTAGCTATGTCCCATATACCTATGGGTGCGACTTTTGAGAGACTGGTGGACATGGCACTGTTACAGGAGGAAGACAAGGGTGGCAAGAAAGAGGCAAAGGTGGATGAACCTCTAGACAAGAAAGTGGAGGGAACGCAGAATAAAAAGACGGATTCCAAGAATGGCGGGAAGAATAACAAACCTCCTGACAAGAGGAAGTGTAAATTTTGTGGCATACCTGGACATCTGATTAAGGACTGCAGAAAGAAGAAAAGGAAGATGGGTGGTTGCTTTCAATGCGGCGAGACAAGACATATGGCTAAGGATTGCCCAAAAAGGCAAGGGCAATGGTAGAGGACTGGATCTACTTCTAGAGGATAGATTCATGCTCTCATGGCACCTCCACAAGAAAGAGGTAGAAATATTTCTGTTGAGAATTTAGTTTATCTTTCTGATCATCCAGTTCGTACTCTTTTTGATTCTGGCGCATCGCACTCTTTTATATCTACTGCTTTAGTTGAATCTCTGCACCTAGATACTAGTATAGTAGAGGATCCCATGGTTGTTTCAAATCTAATTGGGGGCTCGGCTTATTTATCAATGATTTGCTTGGATTTGGAAATTTCTATACTAAGCATTGGGTTTAGATGTAATGCTTATGTTTTGGTTTCACGGCTATTGGTTGATTCTAGGCATGGATTGGTTATCCAGTAATGGTGCCATCCTCAATTGTAAAAAGAGAGTGGTTAGACTTATGACTCGCCTCGGTAACACTCTTGAAATCTTTTGTAATCCCATGAATTCTGTTATGCTTAGTTACCTAGAATCTCTTGTTGTGTTTGTTGAAAACTTGCAATCTGTTAGAGTGGTCCGTGAATACTCGGATGTCTTTGAAGAGGTGAAGGGTTTACCTTCGAAGCGAAAGATAGACTTCCGCATATACCTTGTTGATAACGCAAAACCTGTTGCTTTACCCATTAGACATATGGCTCCAAGGGAAAGGAAAGAACTCAGCAAGCAAGTTAAGGAGTTTCTTGAAAGGGGGTTCATAAGCTGGAGTAATTCTGAATGGGGTGCTCTTGTGGTGTTTGCAACCAAAGCAGACAGTTCACTTCGTCTGTGCATGGACTATAGGGAGCTAAACAAATTGACCAAGAAGAATAGGCACCCACTTCCTTGAATAGACGACTTGTTCGACCAGCTCGTAGGTGCCTCAGTTTTCTCCCAACTAAATCTGGCCACCGGATTTCATCAGCTAAGAGTGGCTGAGGACAGCATAGATAAGACTGTGTTTAGGACCCCAGATGGTTTCTTCGACTGGCTTGTCGTGCCTTTCGGCTTGACAAACCCACCTGCCTACTTCATAGACTTGATGAGTAGGGTATTCAGAGAGCTCCTTAATAAATTTGTAGTGGTCTTCGTGGACGACATTTTGATTTTCTCAAAAAGTGAGGAAGAACATGCTTTGCATTTAAGGGAAGTTATGGATACTCTTCGTGCACATCAGCTGAAAGCAAAATTCTCCAAATGCCATTTTTGGAGAGATGAAGTAAGGTTTCTTGGACATGTAGTGTCCAAAGAGGGGATAGCTTTGGATCCCACAAAAGTAGTTGCGGTGCAGGATTGGAAGATCTCACGGAATGCAACCAAAGTACGAAGCTTACTCGGGCTGGTAGGCTTTTACAGAAAGTTCATTAAGGACTTTGCGAAGATCTCAGCCCCACTTACTAGGTTGATAAAGAAGAACCTAACTTTTTCTTGGGATTTGGATTGCGATGTTGTTTTCCAGCGATTGAAAAGGGCTCTAGCAACAGCCCTGGTTCTTACATTACCTGATGGGAGTAAGATGTTTATAGTGTACACAAACGCATGCAGTACAGGATTGGGTTCTATCTTGATGCAAGAGGGCAGAGTAGTTTGTTATGGAGGAAGGCAGTTGAAGGTACATGAGAAAAACTACCCAACTCATGATTTAGAACTAGCTGCCATTGTTTTCGCTCTTAAGTCATGTCGTCACTACCTGCTAAGAGAAAGGTTTGTATTGTTTACTGACTAAAAATCGTTAAAGTACCTTTTCTCACGGAAAGATCTTAACTTAAGGCAACAAAGGTGGATGGAATTTCTTGCCTCATACGATTTTGAGATTGCTTATACCCCTGGCAAGGGCAATGTGGTAGCAGACGCCTTAAGTAGGAAAATGATGACCTTAAGTCCTCTCTTTCTAGAAAGGCAAAGCTTGGAGTACATAGCAAACTTTGACTTTAGACCCTCCTTTGAATTTGTACCCGGTTTGTTAGCATCGCTAGAGGTGCGGCCTACTCTTTTGGACTCAATAGGAACCGCACAACGTGAAGATCCTCGGCTAGTTGATGTGATGGGTAAGCTAATTAGAGGTGAGACTTCTAATCACCTTAATAGATACTCTATCGATGATAAGGGTTGGTTGAGACGGGATGGAAGACTATGCGTCCTACAATCAAGGGATTTGGTGAAGATTGTTCTCGAAGAAGCACATCATTCTAAGTTGACCATACACCCAGGTGGGGACAAGATGTACAAAGACATAAAAAGGGTTTTCTTTTGGAATGGCATGAAGAAGGATGTAGCTGAGTTTGTCTCTAAATGCTTGATATGCCAGCGAGTCAAGGCAGAGCAGAAGAAGCCTGGTGGTCTGCTTCATCCTCTAGAGGTCCCACAGTGGAAATGGTATAGCATTTCGATGGACAGTCTCACTAAAAGCGCTCACTTTATACCTGTTAAGAGCAGGAGGACTGCCTCATCGTTATCATCCATTTATCTTATAGAGGTAGTTTGACTGCATGGAATACCCTCCAGCATAGTAAGTGATCGAGACCCTATCTTTACGAGAGAGTTTTGGAAGAGTTTGCAAGAGCCTGTAGGCACACAACTATGCTTAAGCACTGCTTATGACCCTCAAACCGATAGTCAGACGGAAAGGGGAACAGAGTATTAGATGATCTCTTGAGATTGTGCATTCTTGATTTTGGGGGAACATGGGAGGATCACCTTCCTTTGGTGGAGTTCTCCTACAACAATAGCTACCAAGTCACCATAGGCATGGCTCCCTTTGAGGCTTTATATGGAAGACCATGCTGATCACCAACTTGTTGGTGGGAGTCTACAGACAAGCTCATACTTGGGCCGGACATAATCAGAGAAACTTCAGATAAGGTTGACTTGATACGAAGACGAATGAAGATCGCACAAGATAGACAGAAGTCCTACGCTGATAAAAGAAGGACCGACCTTGAGTTTGAGGTTGGGGACAGAGTTTTCTTTAAGTATCTCCTTTGAGGAATGTCGTTCGCTTTGGGTCCGTAGGAAAATTGGCACCAAGATTTGTAGGGCCATTTCCTATCATTGAGAGGATTGGGAAGATGGGTTATAAAGTAGAGCTTCCTGAAAGATTAGCTGGAGTCCATAATGTCTTTCATGTCTCTCATCTACGAAAGTGCTTACATGAGTCTGTGGAAGTTGTGGAGCCAAGCATACTAGAGGAAATAGAGGTGGAACGATAAGCAACGGTGAGAAGAGTTTTCAACTCGTATCTTGGGTGCAGAAGTTAAAAGGCTATGCAATCGTGAGGTCAAGCTGGTTAAAGTACAATGGAGTGATGTTGAGGAAGACGCGACTTGGGAGACTGAGGACAAGATACGCGCAGCCTACCCTTATCTTTTTGATGGTACATTCTTGATCTCTTTTTCCAAAAGTTTATGCATGCTTGTATCTATCTCTTAAGTATATCTCCTCGGTCTTATTCTTGATCCTTAAGTAGAAACCAATGGATGAAAACATGTATTTGAAATATGTTATGATTGATGGTTTCAAGTGGTTGTTAGTGGTTTCTCGTGGATGCATATACACACGCACTAGGTACTAGATCGACTCAGTAACTTTCATATTTCATATGTATATATGAATCTATATATGGATTGAAACTTGATGTGTTATCATGTGGAAGTTGCATTTGTACGAATGATTGTGCACTCACGTAGAAGTTATAAAATACAATTACGAATAATTGCATATATGATGGACTCATAGCGCTGACATGATTCGTATCAAGGAGGTCAACTGAATCAGTAGACCGCCTGATTTTGCATTAGATAAGGACATATACACACACTATGCATATGATCATGAAAGCATTAGAAGTCTTTTAGGGACAATGGATGCCTGTGATTGATGGTTGAGTAGATGGATGTTGGATGTTAGGATACATTCTTCTTAACTTAGAGATTTCGAGGACGAAATCCTTTAAGGAGGGGAGAATGTAACAACCCATATTTTCTGCGAATATTAAAATTAACAGATCTAAGAACACTTAATTTTTAGAAGAAGAAATAAGGGAAACGGGTTACGCCATTGCGTTCGTATCAGAATTTTGCTTGAGATAGAGTCCAAGTTTGCGTGAATCGGACACCATATGAAGAAGTTATGGAGTTCAGAAGATTTCAAGAGTAAACAAAAAATAATAATTAAATAATAAATCCAGTTCAAAATTCAAAATTCGGACAGAACAGTCTGAGCGGGAAAATTCCAGCTCAGGGTGTCGACCCCTCCAAGGGGAGTCGACATAGGTGTCGACCCCCTATAGGGGAGTCGACATAGGTGTCGACCACCCTGTAGGGAGTCGACCCCTTTGAGATCTGCTTCCTGTGATGAATTAATGTAGTCCTGAGCTAATGTGGCCTTCTCTGATTGGCCAATGACTAATTTCTTAGGTGTTAGGGCTTATATGCAGTGCTATGGTTGGCTGGATGACACATCTCTTTGGTTTGATGGCTCTGATTTCTCCTAGACTAAGACTATGGTGTCGTCATGTTGTTCGTCTACAAGCTAGCCTAGCCTCCTTCATCTTCTCCTAACTAGAAAAATAAATCCAAACTAGTAATCGGTTAAAAGAACTTCAAATCAAACGTCTACATCAGAGGATAGCTTTTCAAATTCAGAAATCAGACCCCAGAATACAAGATCCGTCCTTTTTCTGTAAGTTTAGTTATTATTTAGATTTAAACATCTAATAGAAATCATGACTGTAATAATCAGATCTAGAACGATGCCTAATTCTGATTCGTGCATATCCTTTTGTCTAATCTAAATTGCTTATGCCTATGAGACTATTGTGATTGATGTAATGGCACCTATCATGCCTATGAGACTGTTTGACTACATAATAGAACCTATCATGCCTATGAGACTGTTGGACTGACATAATAGAACCTATCATGCCTATGAGACTGATGGACTGACAAAAATGAACCTATCATGCCCGTGAGACTGTTGTGAATGATAGGATGGAACTTTTCATGTTGTACAACCTATTCTTATGAGACTATTGTGATTTATCAAATGGGACTTATCATGTTGTACATTAAATTAGTCATTTTCTTAAGTCCAATTCTGTGTAATCTTTATACCTATGGTGTGAATTGCTTAGCTTGTCTACACATACTGTTAATGTACAACATTATAACATGATTCTTGAATTTGGTACATCTTTACATGCCTATTTTTCCTTATGTCAATTCTTATGCTCCTTCTCTAATTTTCCCCTTTTTACTTGCTTTTGTGAATACTAAGTTCATTCGGAACTTAGATTGAATCTCGTTGTACGTGTGATTATAACGCGGGGGAAATTGGGTATAATTTAATTTAGTATATTTTGGGCATAGCTTGGGAATGTGGTATAAACTTGTATTTACTAATTTGTGGAAAATTTGACACATAAATTTGGACACATATGACAAATATGTAAATTGGCTAAAGATGAACATGCCTAACCTGAGGATAGATTGAGTTGTGGTGTAAGACTGCCTGGAACAGCCCGGCACATCCAGCGACCGCAATAATATAGATCTAATGTGAGAGGTTAGCGCATTAAGCCCAAAAACCCAAGGTTAGATTGAGTTGCGGTGTAAGGCTGCCAGGAACTGCCCGGCACATCCTACGACCGCAACAATATATATCTAATGTGAGAGGTTGGGGCTTTAATGAGTGAATTAAAGTTAAGGAACAGACAGACTAAGAATGGTAGGGTTAAGTTAATTAAGGAAACACTTAACCAATACAACATGTTAGCAAAACAGATGGGTGAGGTTAGGTAAATTTTAAGAACACTTAAACGTTATAAAATGTTGATTAGGAAACCCTAGTAACAGGGACCCATTTCAGCAGTAACCTACATAGATGTATCATGGTACCCTGAACTAGGCAGGGTGGGGCACAATTGCAGGGCTGATTATAAGCGGTCAAACTAGCGGCAGGGGGTGCAGCAGGGTAGGTTCTGGCGGAGTATGGGCGTGCACGTACTCCAGAGTGGATAAAGCAGGCACTAGGCATCAGTAGTATACACTGTGCATCTTGAATTTGTTTTGGGTTTCCACCATAGGAATTGATACACCCCATGGTGGGACCAGCACAGGTATCTACAGTCGAGCAGGGCCGAATGACACAAGTAAGAAATGCATGCGAGTAGAAGCCGATCGGGAAAGGGATCACTCTGTTATGAACAAATGATGGCAGTTGAAACATTCGTTAGTTGTAACACCCCATGATTTTAAATATAAAAATTAAAGAATACTTAAATTCAAATGTGAGAATTAAGGGAAACAGGTTGCGCCATTGCATTCGTCTCGGAATTCTACTTGAGATAGAGTCCGAGTTTGTGTGAATTGGACTTCGTATGAAGAAGTTATGGACTTCCAAAAGTTTCAGAATTTAAATAAACATTTCATAAATTCAAATTCAAACAGGGGAGCAGGCTAGACGGGGAAAATTACCGCCCAAAGGCCAGGTCGACCAGGGGGTCGACCTACCCATACAGGTCGACCAAGGGGTCGACCTGCCCCCCCTCCCGCCCTAGGGCAGATCTGAAAGATGACATTGTTTTGACCTGTTGCTGAGTCATTAGGGATGAGGTGTTACTCTATCTTGACTGGATGGTCTTGATTGATTTTAGGTTAATCGAACGACTCTTAATCAATTAAAATTCTATATAAGCAACCTAAATCTTAACCTAAAACATACTAATTCATACTAAGAGCCACTATGCCATCAATGGAGAACCTAGAGTAGCCGCCGTCTCTTTCAACTCAAGAACATGATTAAAGCAATAATCAAAATAAAATCTAAATCTAAATAACGATTAATCTACATCAAAGGCGAGCAATTCACTTTCAGAATACAGATCCCAGAAAGACAAGACTATTCTTTTGTTTGTGAGTATAATAGCTTTCACAAAATAATTAATTAATTTAATTATGATAAGTTACAATTGGAATTATGAGAATATGACTTTGAATCATGAGATGTTGAATTATATGCTAGTTCTTGTGTGAATCTTATGCAAGTTGAATCATATAAATCTTATGCAAGTTTGTGATATTGGAATCATATGTTCTTATATGAATCTTATGCAAGTTTGTGATATTGGAATCATATGTTCTTATATGAATCTTATGCAAGTTTGTGATATTGGATCATATGTTCTTATATGAATCTTATGCATGTTTGGGATGTTAAAACATATATGAATCTCATGCAAGTTTTGGATATTAAGACATATGTGAATCTTATAGATACATATGCTAGTTTATATGCAAACATGTGACATTAATCTTTATGTTTAGATCCATATGAAAGTTCACATCTTTATGTTTAGATCCATATGCAAGTTCACACATTTATGTTTAGATCTATATTTAGATCCATGGCAGTACATAGTTATGCAAATTTCCTATGCTAGTTTTGTATGAGAATCATATGCTAGTTTGTCATATGCAAATTATAGGAAAACCATACACATACATGCTGGTTATTGGCTATGCAAACTTATGTCAAGATTCTTAGATCTATCTTATGTGTTATGCAAGTTGTGACGTTGTTGTCCCATTATAAGTTTGACTATTGCGAGTCTAACATATGTCATATTAAAACGTACGAATAGCGTGGGGACGATGGGAAAATATTAAAAATGCATAATTGTGAATTGGCAAAGAATGGCCTTAAAAGGGCATATTATTAATTTAAGACATTAATAGGCATAATTTGTATACCTGTAGTTTATGGACATAATTTAGCTAACAATTATGGACATAAATGAATTTAGTATTTATTTACAGATGTGAATAGGGATACCAATCCAATTTGGGGTTAAAAAAGATGTGTAATAATTAACCGCCTAAGACACGAGGTTAGACTCGTTTGTGGTGTAAGACTGCCCGGACCCGCACGGCAAATCCAGCAACCACAAACGTCAGTCTAATGTGAGAGGATAAGGCATGAATTAAATGCGTAACAATTGTAAAGACACGAGGTTAGGCTCGTTTGCGGTATAAGACTGCCCGGACCTGCCTAGCAAATCCAACAACCGCAAATGTCAGTCTAATGTGAGAGGTCTTTACAAGGTTACGGTTATAATGAATTAAGTAACACTTAACCAGATAAACATGTGGTGGGACATGGGGGTTAAGTGGGTGCTTTGGGTGGCTTGTGAAATACGATTAGAAACACTTAACCAAGTTGAAACACGTCAGAAGACATGAATAAGAATGGGGTTAAGTGGGAAACCTTAGTGGGGACCAAGCATAGGTGGAAGGCTTGTGTCAGGCATGGGGACCCTTTTCAAACCCGTAACCCATTAAGTATCTTTGTGAGCTCGACCCAAGTCGAGGACGGGACACGCTTACTGAGTTTGATTGTAAGAGGTTAAAACGGGTTAGCGGTGGCAATGCAAGTCCAACGAGGTCATGTGCATGCGTGGGCCCGGGCTAGTAGATAAGACGTTGTTGCATCGTGTAGATATAAGTCGTGCATCTTTTGTGGTATTGGGTTGCCACTTTGGGGAGTGATACACCCCACTGTGGGACCAGCACGGGTATATACGAGTTAGGGAGCCGATCGCATGGGGGTAGTGGGTACAACTAGTGGAGATAGTGGCAGGCGGCACCTATGAAGGTAACTAGGGGTACACGAAACTACCATTATCATTTTTGTGTTCTGTAGGCGGGATCAGCTTTTAGTTTGGCTAGTAATGGTGCGGTATAATTAGCATTGGTGCAATGTAGTAATTATCCTATAGTGATTAGGAACGAGATTAACGCCATAATATTACTCATGTTCGCTTTGTCATGCTCACTTATTTCATCATCATACCTTGTTCTACCAGTTTATACCTTATCCTAGTTACTTTAATAATTAATTGTTAAAGTTATTATATTCGTCAGGCTTTATGCCTGATCCCCCTTGTTTTCACCTCTTTTCTTCCTCCCCCCCCCCCCCCCGGGTTCTCAGGGTGGGACTAGTACTAGTGAAGCTTGATCTTGGATCTCTTTCTCTCTCTTTTGGAAGCGCTTGGATTGCTGAAAGTAAAGTTCGGCTCATCTCTTTTATGGCTACTTGTGTTTGGGTTATGCTTTTTACTTTATGTATTCAGAAAGAAATTTGTCAAGATGGATATTAAGTGTACTTGGTTTGACTGTTGGTTTATGAAGTTGATGTAACCAAACTATTTCTCCGCTGCAATAAAAGTTGTTTTAAAATTTTCAAGTGCCAATATATGTATCTGTCTTGTTATACTCTGTTCTATACACTAATAATGCTCCATAGAAGTTAATGCATTCCCTTTGTGAATGACATTAACGGACATGGGGTGTTACACGTGGTATCAGAGCTGAAGGTTACCAGAACAGATATGAGATTTTGAAAAACTATTTTTCAAAAGCATTTATTAAAGAAATACTTTCAATAATATGTTTTAAGGAAACTATTTTCAAGAGAAAAATTTGTTTTATAAACATAACCCCCAAGAGCCATATATCTTTCCTTCGATTCTCCATTTTAAATCTCTTCCTTTTTCTTTTTCAGCATGCCTGGGGAACCTGAGATACCCGAGGGCATACCGATACCAGGTTGGTTTAGAAGGTATCTGGAGGCTCGGCCAATGCCACAGGCCCAGCGAATGTTCCTCCTCCCCCAGCTTCAGTCGCTCCTCCTCCTCCCCCGCCTTGCGTTGATACTTTTTCAAAGATATGCAAAGATTTTAAAGCAATGGGCGGGAAACCTTTTCACGAATCAGAGACATTTGTTGAAGCTCGAAATTGGCTAAAGGAAGTGGAAGATCTATTTGGTATTTTCATGGTAGAAGATGGGAGGAAGGTCCAATTGGCTGCTTGGTTAATGAAGGACGAAGCCTCGTTTTGGTGGGAGGTCACGAATGGAGAGCGTCCAGTGGAGACATGGGTGGATTTCAGGCATAGGTTCGAGATGAAATTTCTCTCACGAGCAGAAAAGAACTTATATATGGAAAGATTCTTAGCATTGAAGCAAGGAAATTTGTCAGTAAAGGAGTACATCAACAAATTCAATCAGTTGGCGAGATTTGGTTTAGACTTGGTGAGCACACCTGAGAAGAAGGCTTTGAGGTTCGTTAAAGGCTTAAATGAGCCGCTACATGGGTTGGCTATGACCCACATTCCGACGGGGGCTACCTTTGAGAGATTGGTTGACATGACTCTTATGCATGAAGAAGAAAAGGGTGCTATTGCTAATAAGGCACCAGAGAAGAAAGGGGATCAAAAGAAATCACAGCCGCAAAACGAGAAAGGTGGCAAGTATAACAATAGCAAGGGGAAGAAAAGGTGCTTTAATTGTGGAACACCGGCCATTAGAGCAAGGATTTTAGGAAAAAGAAGAAGACTGGCTGCTTCCACTATGGGGAGGCTGGATATCTAATTAAAGATTGTCCGAGGAAACAGGGGCAAGGGCAAAGGACATAGTCCACTTCGAGAGGGCAGACTCAGGCTCTCATGGCACTAGGACAGGTAAGAGGGCAGGTTCATGCACTCATGGCACCAGGATAGGAGAAAGGTAAAAACATTTCCGTTGAAAGTTTAGTTTTTCTGTTTGATTATCCTGTTCGTACTTTTTTTGATTCTGGCGCTTCACACTCGTTTGTATCTACTTCGTTAGTTGAAACACTGCACCTAAGTACTAGTCTAGTTACGGATCCTATAGTAGTCTCAAATCCTATTGGTGGTTCGGCTCATCTTTCAATGATTTGTCGGGATTTGACAGTGTCTATCTGGGGCGTTAGGTTTGAATGCAACGCCTTCGTTCTTGGCTTCATGGGTTACGGCTTGATTCTAGGCATGGATTGGCTCGCTAGATACAGTGCCATCCTAGATTGTGAAAGAAGTGTAGTTTGATTGTTGACTCATTGTGGAAAGACCCTCGATATTTCTTGTGACCCTAGAGGCCCGGTAATACTTAGCTACCTAGAGTCCCTTGAGCATCCAATGATGATTTGGAATTTGTTCATGTGGTCCATGAATATAGCGATGTCTTCGATGATGTCCGAGGTTTACCCCCGAGGCGCGAGATAGACTTTCGAATATACTTAGTAGATAATGCAAAGCCAGTTGCATTACTCGTGCGCTACATGGCTCCAAGAGAGAGAAGAGAACTCAGTAAGCAAGTGAAAGAATTGCTTGAGAAGGGGTTCATAAGAAGAAGTATTTCGGAGTGGGATGCTCCATTCGTTTTTGCTACAAAAGCTGATTGTTCGCTTAGATTGTGCGTGGACTATAGAGAGATGAATAAGTTAACAAAGAAGAACAGACACCCATTGCCGAGGATAGATGGTTTATTCGATCAGTTGGTGGGTGCTTCGGTTTTCTCGACACTGGATTTGGCTACTGGGTTTCATCAGCTAACGGTGGCTGAAGATAGCATAGATAAGACTGCATTTAGAACTCCTGACGGTTTCTTCGAGTGGCTCTTCATGCCTTTTGGTTTGACGAATGCACCTGCATACTTTGTTGACTTAATGAGTAGGGTGTTAAGGGAGTTTCTAAACAAGTTTGTGGAAGTCTTTGTGGACGATATTCTGATTTTCTCTCAAAATGAAGAGGAGCATGCCCTACATCTTAGGGAAGTCTTAGAGACCCTACGAGCGCATCAACTTAAAGCTAAGTTCTCCAAGTGCCATTTCTTGAGAAAAGAAGTGAGGTTCTTAGGGCACGTGGTCTCTAAGGAAGGGATAGCTGTGGATCCCGCAAAGGTGGTGGCAATCCAAGATTGGAAAATTCCTAAGAACACAATAGAAGTATGAAGCTTTTTAGGGCTAGCTGGTTATTATAGGAATTTTATCAAGGACTTCATGAAAATATCAGCCCCACTCACTTGGTTAACGAAGAAGAATTTGACCTTTGCTTGGGACATCGACTGTGACAATGCTTTCCAACGTCTAAAGAGGGCTTTGACGACAACTCCAGTTTTGTTTTTGCCAGACGGGAGTAAGCCATTCACAGTATATACCAATGCTTGTGGGACAGGACTTGGCGCAGATGCAAGAGGGAAGGGTGATATGCTATGGAGGAAGGCAGTTGAAAGCACACGAGAAAAATTACCCTACCCATTACTTAGAGTTGGCTGCCATAGTTTTTGCGCTTAAGTCATGGCGTCATTATTTGCCTGGTGAGAGGTTTGAGTTGTATACAGACCATAAGTCGCTATAGTAGTTATTCTCTCAGAAGGATCTAAACTAGGGGCAATAGAGGTGGATGGAGCTTTTGGCATCCTACGATTTTGAGATCACATATACCCCTGGTAAGGATAACGTTGTAGCCGACGCCTTAAGTAGAAAGAAGTTGGCTTTAAGTCCCTTGTTCGTAAAGCAACAGAGTTTGGAGTATATATCTACCTTTGACTTCAGACCCTCCGTCGAGTATGTACCCGGATTGTTGGCATCGTTAGAGGTGCAACCAAGACGAGAGTTTGAAGAAGACAATTCTTGAAGACTCACATCGCTCTAAGATGACCATACATCTCTATGGTGACAAGATGTATAGGGATATGAAGCGAGTTTTCTTTTGGGCAGGAATGAATAAGGACGTGGCTGAGTTCGTTTCTAGACGCTTAGTGTGCCAGCAAGTAAAGGCAGAGCAAAAGAAGCCCAGAGGTTTGCTACACCCTTTAGAGATTCCGCTCTGGAAATGGGAAAGTGTTTCAATGGATTCTGTAGATGGGTTACCAAGATCAAGGAAGAGTAATATGGGGATTTGGGTAATTGTCGACAGACTTACCAAAAGTGCCCACTTTATTCCCGTTAAAAGTAGGAGGACCGCCGCATGGTTAGCATTTGTTTACCTTAGAGAGATAGTTCGTCTGCATGGCATACCCTCTAGCATTTGTGAGCGATAGGGATCCCATTTTCACAAGTGAATTTTGGAAAAGCTTACAAGAGGCGGTTGGAACACAATTATGCTTAAGTGCCGCTTATCACCCTCAGACGGACGGCCAGACCGAGAGAGTAAATCGGATTCTAGAAGACCTTCTGAGGCTATGCATCCTAGACTTTGGAGGAACATGGGAAGAACACCTTCCATTAGTGGAGTTCTCCTATAATAATAGCTTTTAAGCTAGCTTTGGCATAGCGCCTTTTGAGGCCCTTTATGGACGACCGTGCCGATCACCTACTTGTTGGTGGGAATCCACAGATAAGGTTTTGCTTGGACCCGACATGATTAGGGAGACTTCGGAGAAGATAGACCTGATTCGACGGCGAACGAAGACGCCGCAGGACCGACAGAAATCATATGCTGATAGGAGACGAACCAATCTTGAGTTCGAGGTTGGGACATGGTTTTTATGAAGCTGTCACCGTTGAGAAACATAGTCCGCTTTGGATCAGTAGTGAAGTTGGCATCGAGGTTCATAGGACCCTTTCCAATTACAGAGAGGATTGGGCAGATCTCGTACAGAGTAAAGTTACCATTGAAGCTCAGTGGTGTTCGTGACGTTTTTCACGTTTCGCATTTGCGTAAGTGTTTACATGATACGGCGGAAGTGGTGGAGTCGAGCACATTTGAAGAAGTGGAAATAGAGCGCAATGCCACGGTTAGACGAGCTCCTACACGCATTCTCGGATCGGAGATCAAAAGGCTACACAACAAAGAGGTCAAATTGGTCAAAGTGCAATGGGGAGACGATAAAAAAGACGCGACTTGGGAGACGGAAGACAAGATGCGTATGCTGTACCCTTTCCTTTTTGAGGGTATGTTTTAGTTTCTCCTTTTTCTACCTCTTTGTTGACACTTGTCCTATCATTTAGTATTATCTTTGCGATGACATCTTCGGTCTTTATTTAGGAAGAACCCTATGGTTGCAAACATGTGTTTGAGACATGTTATGTTTGGTGGATGCAAATGGATGCAAGTGGTTGCTAGTGATTTCTTGTGGATGCATGAACACACACCTTAGGCACTCGATCGGCTCAATCACCTTCATATTGCATATAAATGTGTGTGCATATTTAAATGAATGGATATATAATGGTTGTGATATCATATGGATGCTGCATTTTGATGAATGATTATGCACGCATGTAGAAATAATATGTATCGATAGGATTCTTTCGCATACATAATGGACGCATGACACTATTATGATTTTCAATAAGGAGGTCAACTGAATCAGTAGACCGCCTTATTTCGCATTAGATAAGGAACATATACACACACTTTTTGCATATGTTCATACAACATTAGAAAACTTGTAAGGACAATGGATGCTTGTGTTTTATGGTTGAGTAGATGGATGATTGGATGTTAGGATATACATTCTCCTTAGCTTGGAGATTTCGGGGGTGAAATCCTTTAAAGAGGGGAGTATGTACCACCTAATGATTTTATATTAAAATTAAAGAATGCTTAAACTCAAATGTGAGAATTAAGGGAAATGGATTGCGCCATTTCGTTTGTCTCAAAATTCTGCTTGAGATGGAGTCTGACTTTGTGTGAATTGGACTTCGTATGAAGAAGTTATGGCCTTCCGAAGTTTCAGAATTTAAATAAACATTTCAGAAATTCAAATTCAAACAGGGGAGCATGCTAGGCGGGGATAATTCCCGCCCAAAGGCTAGGTCGGCCAGGGGGTCAACCTGCCCCTCTTCCCCCCGGGCAGATGTGAAAGATAACGCTGTTTTGACCTATTGTTGAGTCATTAGGGATGAGGTGTTATTCTATCTTGACTGGATGGTCTTGATTGTTTCTAGGTTAATCGAACGACTCTTAATCAATTAAAAATCCATATAAGCAACCTAAATCTTAATCTAAAACATACTAATTCATACTAAGAGCCGCCATGCCGTTAATGGAAACCTAGAGTAGCCGCCGTCTCTTCCAACTCATGAACAAGATTAAAGCAAGAATTAAAATAAAATCTAAATCTAAGTAACAATTAGTCTACATCAAAGGCGAGCAATTCAGTTTCAGAATACAGATCCCAGAAAGACATGACTATTCTTTTGTTTGTGAGTATAATAGCTTTCACAAAATAATTAATTAATTTAATTATGATAAGTTATAATTGGAATTATGAGAATATGACTTTGAATCATGAACTGTTGAATTATATGCTAGTTCTTGCGTGAATCTTATGCAAGTTGAATCATATAAATCTTATGCAATTTTGTGATATTGGAATCATGTTTTCTTATATGAATCTTATGTAAGTTTGTGATATTGGATCATATGTTTTTATATGAGTCTTATGCAAGTTTAGGATGTTAAAACATATATGAATCTTATGCAAGTTTTGGATATTAAGACATATGTGAATCTTATAGATACATATGCTAGTTTATATGAAAACATGTGACATTAATCTTTATGTTTAGATCCATATGCAAGTTCACACATTTATGTTTAGATCTATATTTAGATCCATGGCAGTACATAGTTATGCAAATTGCCTACGCTAGTTTTGTATAAGAATCATATGCTAGTTTGTCATATGCAAGTTATAGGAAAACCATACACATACATGCTGGTTATTAGCTATGTAAACTTATGTCATGATTCTTAGATCTATCTTATGTCTATGCAAGTTGTGACGTTGTTTTCCCTTTATAAGTTAGACTATTGCGAGTCTAACATATGTCATATTAAAACGTATGAATAACGTGGGGATGAAGGGAAAATATTAAAAATGCATAATTGTGAATTGGCATAAAAGGGCATATTATTAACTTAAGACATTAATAGGCATAATTTGTATACCTGTAATTGATAGACATAATTTTGGCAACAATTATGGACATAAATGAATTTAGTATTTATTTACAGATGTGAATAAGGATACTAATCCAATTTGGGGTTAAATAAAGATGTGTAATAATTAACCGCCTAAGACACTAGGTTAGACTCGTTTGTGGTGTAAGACTGCCCGGACCCGCCCGACAAATCCATCGACCACAAATGTCAGCCTAATGTGAGAGGTCAAAGGCATGAATTAAATGCTTAACAATTGTAAAGACACGAGGTTAAGCTCGTTTGTGGTATAAGACTGCCCGAACACGCCCGGCAAATCCAGCAACCGCAAATGTCAGTCTAATATCAGAGGCCTTTACAAGGTTACGGTTATAATGAATTAAGTAACACTTAACCAGATAAACATGTGGCGGGACATGGGGGTTAAGTGGGTGCCTTGGGTGGCTTGTGAAATACGATTAGAAACACTTAGCCAAGTTGAAACATGTAAGAAGACATGAATAAGAATGGGGTTAAGTGGGAAACCTTAGTTGAAACACCCCACCTCCGTTAGGGTCACTCGCAAAGGGAATGCCCTAATTTTGGTGGAGGTTTATAAGTACAAGTCACAGATATACAAGACAGATATAAGAACACATATTTGTAAACAGCGGAAGAACAACAAACTTTTATTTCATCAAGTCAAATACGTGTTACAACAACAACCATTCCAAAAACATAACATAACAGTTTCATAATCTGTCTTGAGTACATTATTTTAAAGAAGCATAAATAAAGCATAGATAAACTGCAAAAGTCCCCATAGTGGATTGTCCAAAGCCATAGTTCAAAACAGAAAAGTCCAAGCAATACATTTTTCTTCTTCAAGCTGGATGTTGAGGTTGGTCAAGCTGCTGTGTTCCCTCCCTGAGGACCTGGGGGGGGGGGGAAACGGAAGAAAGAAGACGAAAGAAAAATAGAGTCAGACATAAAGCCTGAGTAAGTCTAGTACTACTTTGTCTATGAATAAAGAACTGGGTATGATAAGTATAAACAAGAAGTGGGCAAGCACAATAAACTTGGTTAAGTTATCTAGGGTCGAATATACTATCGTACCCCATGTAAATCTCTGAACCCATGTAAACTAGTTTCCAATTGGCACCCCATAATCAGGGTGATGTGATCCATTCAATGATGATCGGCTGCTACTCGCAAGGTTACATGTGTCTTACGGCCCCCGATGTCTGTAGTTACCTATGCGGGTCCCACCATGGGGTGTATCAAGTCCCATAGTGGCAACCCGACACAACCTTAGAGTGCAAAGGTATGCTACTGGTGTTCAGTGCCTTATTTTTCTGCGCCGGAGTGTGTGCACGCCCGCACCCCGTTAGAACCTACACTGCTACACCACCGCCGTCGATTTGACCTCTTATAATCAGCCCAGTAATCGTGCCCCACCCTGCCTAGTTTCAGGGTATCCTGATACACCTTTTAGGGTTACTGCTGAAAAGGGTCCCCCGTTACTAGGTTTTCTATCTCTAGCCAACATGCTAAGTTGGTTAAGTGTTTCCTAACCTAACCCCACCAGTCCGTTTAGTTTAGCATGTTCCATTTTGATTAAGTCTTTAGTTCACTTAATCCTATCAATCCTGACTCAGCCTTAATTGTCTTATTAAGGCCCTGACCTCTCACATTAGACAGGTATTGTTGTGGCTGCCTGTTGCCGGTTGGTTCCGGGCAGTCTTACGCCACAACTCAGTCTAACCTCGGGTCCTTGCTGGGCTCCATGTTTAACCTCCCACATTGGATAGGTATTGTTGTGACTACTGGACAGCCGGGCGGTTCCGGGCAGGTTTACATCACAACTCAATCCAACCTCGGGTTAAACACATCGTATTTTCTACATTTACATATCTTGTCATTCTTCTTTATTTCTTATATGTAAATATTTGCGGCCCATTATGGTGTAAAGGTTACACCAATCACGGGCCCAACCCATACTTGAATTTGGGCCCTTCTATTTTATATTTTCATTCATTAATTTATTTTTTTACCCAACGTTATTTTCCCCCGTTTTACACGTCCGTTCATATTTATTGGGCTTAGCCTTTTAAAGCCCAATTTAGCCATGCGAAAAGGGGAGGCTTATGGCGTATACACAAAGAGGGGAAGGTGAGCGCATGAACTTGCAATACGACGTTGGAAATACAAAATAGAAATTGGTGTACTTGCATAGTGGTAACATAGGTGACATGAATCAAAGCATGTGAACTTGCATAGGTTTAACTACAACATGAACCTATATTCTTATTTAGGCATAATGTCAAACATGAGCATGTTGTAAATATTTCTAGCATAAGCATAGCATAATATCAAACATGGCATAAATACTTTTGGCATAAACATGGCATAATGTCAAACATAAGCATGGCATAAGTAAAGTTAAATTTTGTTCATGGCATAAACATAAACATGTCATGTTCATAAGGTTTCTACATGTTTACAAAGGGGATACTTTGTTACTAACACCGAAGCATAGATCAACTAAATTTTGGCTTAAGTCTAATCACATAGCGATAGTATAAATATACTTATGCATAAATATTCCTAATCATGGTGTTTGCTTTAAACTTGCAAAAAGGGATTTTTGAGTCTAACCTAGCCATGTCTCATATATGTCATCATATAAACAAGATAGACTAAATCATAGATTTCAATTATGCCAAATATCATTCATAGCCTAGCCATATTCATAAGTTTTTCAAAAGCATGACTTAATACATGGATTATGGTGTCAAAATTCCAACATAGTTTCATATGAACTATAACAACCAAACTTGTTTCAATTACTTGCAAAATGATTTATGCACAAAAATATACATCATGATGGCATAATAACAAAGCCCCAAACTCGCATGAATTTCAATCAACTACATACATGTAGCTTCAACATAGATTACATAATTTGCGCAATATTCCAAACGTATACTTGCATAGAACTACCGCATGTAGTTCTTTATAATAACATAATACAAACGTATATAAATTGATAAGAACGCACAAATATGAATTACTTCCATTGCCACAATTCAAGCATACACATCAACACAGTTGTTTATTTATACCAAAGTAATACTCTACTTACAATGGTTGCGGCGAATTCTCTAATTAAGAGATACGATTCCTTTGTTGAATTGATTGGCTTTAGGTTGCTTGAATTGCTTTAGGCTTAGAACTTTCTTCCTAATTCTCTCTCTAGTTGGCGGCTACTCTTTGTCGTTCCTCAGCAACATGGCGGCTATGTTCTTAGTTTGAATGAATAGATTAGGGTTTAGTCTAGGGTTGTTTATATAGAGGTTAGGAATTGATTAGGACCATTGATGTTGCTAGGTTAGATCGTAGCCATTCATTAGGAAGAGAGACCAATAAAAACCCGCCACCTAGCCCTAATGACAAAGCAGACCACAGAAATTCGACCACACACCGACCTGGCCAACCAGGTTGACTGGGCTCGACCAGGTCGATACCCCTGTCGACAGGGCTGTCGACAGCCCTGTTGACATGGGTACCCCAGGTCGACAGCCCAGTCGACCTGGGTGGCCCAGGCGGGTGTTCTTCCACCCTGGCCCATTGGGCCCTACTTCGGAATATTTAATTATTTAATTCTGTTTGAATTTTAAATTTAATTCAAAACTTCCGAAGGCCATATCTTCTTCATACGGACTCCGTTTTTCGAAAACTCGGACTCTATTTCGCGTATTTTTCCGAGACGAACGCAATGGCGTATCCCGTTTCCCTTAGTTCTTTGATTTGAATTTGATTATACTTTAATTCATGAATTTCACAGTTATAGAATTTTCGGGGTGTTACATTAGTGGGGACTAAGCATAGGTGGAAAGCTTGTGTCAGGCATGAGTGCCCTTTTCAAACCAGTAACCCATTAAGTATCTTTGTGAGCTCGACCCAAGTCGAGGATGGGACATGCTTAGTGAGTTTGATTGTAAGAGGTCAAAACGGGTTAGCGGTGGCAACGCGAGTCCAACGGGGGTCATGTGCGTGCGTGGCCCCGGGATGGTAGGTAAGATGGTGTTGCATCATGTAGATATAAGTTGTGCATCTTTAGTGGTATTGGGTTGCCACTTTGGGGAGTGATACACCCCGACCAGCACGGGTATCTACGAGTTAGGGAGCCGATCGCATGGGGGTAGTGGGTACAACTAGTGGAGATAGGGGCAGGCGGCACCTATGAAGGTAAATAGGGATACGAAACTACCATTATCATTGTTGTGTTCTGTGGCGGGATCAGCTTTTAGGGTGGCTAGTAATGATGCGGTGTAATTAGCATTGGTGCAGTGTATTAATTATCCTATAGTGATTAGGAACGAGATTAACGCCAGAATATTACTCCTGTTTTCTTTGTCATGCCCACTTAATTCATCGTTATACCTTGTTCTACCAGTTTATACCTTATCCTAGTTACTTTAATAATTATATTGTTAAAGTTATTATACTCGCCATAATTTATGTCTGACCCCCCTTGTTTTCGCCTCTTTTCTTCCTCCCCCCCCCCCCAGGTTCTCAGGGTTGGACTAGTACTAGTGGAGCTTGATCTTGGATCTCTTTCTCTCTCTTTTGGAAGTGCTTGGATTGCTGAAAGTAAAGTTTAGCTCATCTTTTTATGGCTACTTCTGTTTGGGTTATGCTTTTTACTTTATGTCTTCAGAAAGAAATTTAGCAAGATGGATATTAAGTGTACTTGGTTTGACTGTTGGTTTATAAAGTTGATGTAACCAAACTATTTCTCCGCTATAATAAAAGTTGTTTTCAAAATTTCAAGTGCCAATATATGTATCTGTCTTGTTATTATGAGAACCCGTTTCTTCCCCGTTAAGGAAAGGGCGGATACTTTGAGAACAACACATAATAGAACGCAGACGGAAGAACATTTCATTGCTATTACAACAATTCCATCAGATACAAGAATATACAGAGTATAATTGAATAAATTACATTTGATAAATATCAGAGATTACAATGAATTACATAGCAGCGGAAAATAATACAAAGCACAACTGAAGGTGATACACGGATACAGAGCTTTCCGGATATCATTCCAGCTGTAAACCAGGATCCTGTGAATATAAATCTACAAAACCAAAACTACTAGCTGCCCGTGCGGAAATAAGGGCACCCAGAGTTTAGGTTAAAACAATAAACTCCAGGTCAGTCATGTGACTGGTGTGAGAACTAAAACAGTTATTTAATTCAATTTTAAAAGAGAGTAATTCAAGGGACCACGCCGTATAACACGGAACGGGTTTCCTCCCAAGAATACCAGTGCATAGAATAAACAACGCAATGCTTTTTCTAAGAATGAAGCTATTATAAGACTCAGGTCCCATCACACAATGCAACGCAAGCCGGAGGATAGGGTTTTTCCTTATAATAGCCAAACATGCTTGATACGTTTAAAACAAATCATTTGATACTATAATAAGTGTATAGTGTCAATTTCAATCATAAATATAAATCATAGACGGCATAGTATCCCATGCTACTATGTCGCCATACTAGGCTCTACAAATAAAGCCGCAATACACGTATTGGAAATTGGATTTCCGTCATGAGTCGAGGCAAGGGGCAAGCTCCTCTCCGCATTCGAGACACTCTAGCAAATGTCCCAGGGCTACGCACTCTGGGCAACCCCTGGATGCTTCAGGGCCGGTCCTCACTTACGTTAGAGGATTGGCAATTCCTGAACACACGTTTCCCGGTCCTTACAGACCTATAATCGAGGCGCCTCATCCAACAACCACATAGGTGAAAAGTATATAAATGTCAGGGCTGGTAAGTCACTGACACCACCAAAGCTAGAAAGAAACGTCGTGCTCTCCATGCAGTTCGTATCCCGTTTTTGACTCATACCGAGGTGTGAGGCTCGCGAATTCACGTTATACACAAAGCTGCCACGTAGGCGTGCTTTGATCATCAACCACAAGACTTTGCGTTTCAACAGAAGCCTTGATCCTTGCATCTTAGCGTGCCACACAGGCAATTCATGCCGTGCGATTGATATCTATCAATATATAACCTCTAAGCTCGTACATCTCAGAGAAGGGCGTTAAGCAAGAGAATAAACTCTCCGCCGCCAAACAGATATATATTTAACAGAAATCAATCAACACAGAGTAAAATCCAATGTCAGACACATAATCCATTTACAAGTCCGTTCTGGGTCTGAACGAAACCGGAGGCACTTTCCTCGCATATCCATCCGTCTCCAAGTACATCTGGACGACCACCAACTATTTCCATCCTCTTGGGTGTACAGCCCAATCAGGATCGTCAGTAATTATCCAAACGATGTGAAGACTTCCGGTCTTCAACCACCGTCTTCATCTTCGACATATCGTCGAATCGGTTATTCAGAATGGGTATAAACCCGGACTTTCCGAACAACCCGCGTATATTTAAAACAAATGTTACACAAACACAACATACGCCTCATTCCAATTCTGAATATTTTGTTATTTAAATATTCACATCTTTTGGGAAAGGTTCCCATTAATTTTATCCAAGATAATTTCTTTAAAATTTATCCTTTAATCTTCCTTTGGATGTCGTTTCAAAACCAGATTATGGTTTTCTAAACTGGTCGAGATTAGCGAACCACACCGAAGTAATTATTTATTTTATTTCCCAATCCCAACCTGTTCATCCCATAAAGCAAAACTGGTAATACTTCATATCTAACACCACGGTGTTATCGGTAAAATTAATTACCATTTCACGTTCAAGTCTAATTAAAGATTTAACTATCGCTTTGGAGCAAAACTGGCGATACTCCATTCTCGCTCATTTCTAAATTTGATAATTTAGATTCTAGATTTACATTTCAATCTAATTGCAGATTCGTTAAAACTCCTTTTATTGGCTTAAAGAACTAATGTCATTTAAAATACAGCTCACGACAAACCCAAATCACATTCTATTTATCATCGGGTTAAAGAACTAGTGTTGTTTAAAACACAGTTCACGATAAACCCACAAATCAATTCTAGTTCAATTCAAATCAAATATATTAGGAATTCCGATTATTTAAAACCCCTTTTTAAATCTAATTTATTTATTTAAAAATAAAAAATCGGTTTTAAATTGAGTTCAAGCTAGTTCATTTTGATAAGAATCTATTTTTATCTTTTCAAATATGGAGTTTTTCATCCCAATTTTTCCCAAATCATTTCTTATGATTTTACACAAATTATTGATATTTTTAATAATTTTATCAAGGCCCGTACAGTCGATTTCCAATAATGGCCATCGAACTGCACTTACATCGACCTTTTTCAAATTTGATTTGGACGTATCTCCAAATCCAACTGTTAGATTTCAAATTTCTAATATTCGTTAGAAAGCTCTTTTCGATACGAACCCAACGGTTCCGGTTTTAGGAGAATCCGACGGTCGGATCTCCCATAATGTCCGTTTGAAATAAATGGTCGAAATTCACGAACTGCCGCGGCGCGGCGCGTTCCATTCAGGCCATTATATTATATATATAATATATATTTCGTCGATTTCTATTTAAAATGAATTATATAAATAGTTTTGAATTCGTTTCAAGAACCATTTCAACTTCCATTTCAATCCAAAGCAAAATTGAATTCTTCTTTATAAATTCGTTTTAAAATTCATTTCAATTCAATTCAAATTTCAATTCAATTTGAATTCATTTCAATTCGCTTTCAATTCAATTTGAATTCATTTCAATTCGCTTTCAATTCAATTTGAATTCGTTTTCAATTCAATTCAATTTCAAATTCGTTATATATTCAATTTATTTTGGTTTCCTATTCGATTCAATTCAGATTGGTTTTCTATTCGATTCAATTCAAATTGGTTTTCTATTCGATTCAATTCAAATTGGTTTTCTTATTCGATTCAATTCAAATTAGCTTTCTATTCGATTTCGAAATCACTTTTCAATATTCATTTTAAAATGGATAAAATCGATATAAATATCGTTCACGTCAAAATGGCATCAATCTAATCAACACGGCTTCATATATTTCTATTTTCAAATATTACCTATTCAAATATTTCTATTTTTAAAATATTTCGTTCAACACATGACTAATATCAACGGATGAGTACTGTCAACACATGAACCTTTATTTTATATTGATAAAGATATGAATTTTATTTTTAAAATATTTCGTTCAACACATGACTAATCTCAACGGATGAGTACTGTCAACACATGAACCTTTATTTTATATTGATAAAGATATGAATTTTATTTTTAAAATATTTCGTTCAACACATGACTAATCTCAACGGATGAGTACTGTCAACACATGAACCTTCAC
Source organism: Allium sativum (assembly GCA_030737875.1). Classification (NCBI taxonomy): domain Eukaryota; kingdom Viridiplantae; phylum Streptophyta; class Magnoliopsida; order Asparagales; family Amaryllidaceae; genus Allium; species Allium sativum. The sequence continues at coordinate 191,134,645 of CM060910.1, read as the reverse complement.
TTTATAATATTCTTTATCTTCTAAATTGGAATGAGGCCCAATCAATTACCATATAGCGTTAACTATATGGATTTTCATACAACACATGTATATAATAGCATTGAAAAATAATCAACCATCAACCAAAGTGCACTACACTGTATAAGCATCAAATATAGATATCTAACGCTTATAACAGCCTGTCAATCAATCGATCGACATATTTAATCAATCAGGATGAGTGAACTTCAAATTTCATCCCAACACCCGTGTGGGGTTTCAAACAATCAAACACAGATTTTAGTTGTGCAGTTGGATGATGTGTAAAATTTATCGACCCAATCAATATCAGTCAAATCATTGTATATAAACAAATCGACCGATTTGTTTACAAATATTTGTTTATTCACTTTCACGTTAAAAATTATATTTTTAACGATAAAATATTTTATTTTAACACATGAATTTCTATTCAGTTCATTTATTCAATAAAATGATATTTTTATTTTTCTAACATATTTTAGAAAATTTCGACGGCATAACGGCACGATACTAGAAACGGGACGAGGCCTAACCTTATGCCCGGTCTAGTGAAGGAACACGCCATTCACACATCAATCAAAATCACCAAACAACCAAATTCAAATCAAATCATCTAACTAATCTATGCAACCAAACAAACTAGTCCATGGTCTGTGGACGATTGTGTCGGGTGCTACTAAACACCGTCTGCATCCTAGTATATATATAACTAGAAAAAGAAATTGAAAGGTGAGAAATTCTCACCAATAGCTATCCAATACCACAACTCTTCATTGATAGAAATCTTCGCCATTCTCGCCCTTTGTCGCTTTCGTTGCTCGTATTCACTACATATGTAAAATCGAATTTTTACTTCGCTATTCAATATATAAAAATCAAATTTTTACTTCGTTATTCAATATATAAAAATCGAATTTTAACTTCGCTATTCAATATATAAAAATCGAATTTTTACTTTGCTATTCAATATATAAAAATCAAATTTTTACTTCGCTATTCAATATATAAAAATCATATTTTTACGCCTTCTATATAGTAAAGATTATATTTTTAATACTTTGAAAATATAAAAATCGTATTTTTAATCCTCCCACATAATAAAGATCGAATTTTTATTATCTATACTATATAAAAATTATATTTTTAGCCTTTCTATAATATAAAAATATCGCCTTTTCAACTATAAAAATCTAATCTTTTGCATTTTAATCTTCTAATCTTTTGCATTTTAATCTTCTAATCTTTTGCATTTCTAAAAATCATAACCTTATCGGCTATTCATATAAATCAAAATCATATTTTTAATTTCAAAACTATATGTAAAAACTGTATTTTTAATTTCAAAACTATATGTAAAAACTGTATTTTAAATTTCAAAACTATATATAAAACTCATTTTTCTTTATGGTTTCATATATAATAAAAACTGATTTTTAGACACGGATATTATATAGTAAAACTGAAAATTAAAAATTAAAAACAATGTAAACTATAAAACTTACAAATTTTCGGATATGAGGAGGGTTGAGGGGGACGTTGGTCTTCCAGTGGGAGGCGGGGAGGGGAAGATGCGGCGGCGGGGGCTTCGGGCGTCGATCGAAGAGGGAGGGTGGGGTTTAGGGCGGCGCGTCGATCAGAGAAAAAGGGGGGGTTTCGACGGAGGAGATGGAAGCGGAGGAAGGGAAGAAGGAAGGAGGAAGAAGAGGAGGGGTGCGCCAGCCTCCGGCGTGGCGGTGGCCTCCTGGAGGCGCCGCGTCGGCTAGGGCGCGATGCCCTTTTTTTTTCTTCTGTTTTTCAAATGATTTCAACGGGGGGGGGGGGGTGGTTAAGGAGGAAGGGAGAATTTTTTTTTTTTAATTATTTTATTTTGCAAAAAGTTGACTTTCACATACGACCTCGAAACGAGACCCACCGCCTGTCGTCTATAGCGTTTTACCCCCATTTCGAACACAATGGGATATGTATCGTAGGCTAATTCGGCTGTTACAATCAATTTCCATTAAATTTACATTTAAATCACTATATTGAATTTTAAACGTACATTTCAAATTACCGGGGTCACATACTAACTCTAAAAATTCTCGAAAAATATTTTCGAGCTTCGTATTGACGATACGGTCCTAACAAAACTAATTTCGTCGAATTCTGAGACCGTTGGAAAAATGGCCATTTTCCAGTCGATTAAAATCAACTAAAACTGGTCAAACGCGTTTTCCTTTGCCACGCTCACATATTGATTCGAAAAATTATGAAATTTGGAATCTAGCAATAATTTGACATCACGGATCCAACAAAAGTTGTTTCGTCGAAATCCGAGGTCATTTGCAAAATGTCCATTTTGAAGGGCCTGAATTCCATAGCAACTATTCAGAATTTTCAACTGGACATATCTTTTGATTCCCGCTATGAAATTTCAATTTTTCAGATTCGTTTGAAAGATATTATCAATTAGATCCTAACGTTTTGGTTTCGCTAAAATCTGGATTGTTTTGCACCCGGTACGTTCAATTGAAGTTTGAAATCGAATTATCGAACTACCGCGCCATTTTTAATTCTATTTATAATTATATATAATTATTTATATTCTAATGACGACGCGTATAATATATACGTTCGAATTTTATTCAAAATGAATTTTTTTCGTCGATATTATTTAAAATAATCTATTTTAAATATTTGAAATTCGCTAAAATTCCCAAAATAAAAATTTTAAACTGGCCCAGATTTTCGGGTTATTACAGTTATATTCTGTTCTATACACTAATAATGCTCCATAGAATTTAATGCATTCCCTTTGTGAGTGACATTAATGGACATGGGGTGTTACATTAGTAGGTGCAGAGAATTGGAAATGAGTGCGATAAGTATATTCAGTTTATCTTGCCTTATCTTATGTTATCTTATTTCTACGGTATTGTCCTATATTCAGTTTATTCATGTCATGATTCTTTTACCTGTTTACATGCTGAATAATCATTGGACTTACCAGACTTATATCTGACCTATCTTCTTTCGCCTTCTTTTCTTTCGTTCCCCCCTCCCTAGGTCCGCAGGGAGGAATACTTCAGCTTAGTGCAGACCTTTTCCAGTCTGAAGAGAGTAGATGTATTGCTTGGATTCTCTCTTCTTGGGCTATGGCTGTGGTTGCACTCTTATCGGGGATTTATGCTGCTTTACTACTATTTTATGCTTCTTTATGTACTTGGAGTTTTAAATCAAGTCGGATGTTTCATTGTAATAATTTAGAAGTTGGATTTTGAGACAATGCTTGTAATGTTTTGACTGAACCACGCTATTTATGAAATGATTTCAGTTTTCCGCTGTTTATATGTCTGTCTTGTAAATTATCTGTGTCTTTTACCTAATATTCTTCACTAAAGTTAATGCATTCCCTTTGTGAGTGACCTTAACGGAGGTGGGGTGTTTCAGGTTTGGATGGAGCTGGGCTCCGCCATGGCCCCAAATGGTTTGGGTGATCAAAGCGGTCGATATCATATGCTTTACGCATCAAGTGAGAGATGTCAGGATGATTGCTATGTTTGATGTTTGCTATCACCGTGACATGCACACTCCCATTTACACTTTATGTTAGTGTCATCTTAGAGTACTGTACATCCTGCTGTGCTAACTCTTTGGTTGTAGGTCCAGGCTCAGACTAGAGACAGGTTAGGAGATTCCCGCTTTCTTTAAGCAAGGAAAACAGACTCCATTCAAGAGCCTTAGTCAAATCCTTGTTGTTGTTGTAGCTTTAAGGAGAAGTTCATGATTGGCTTTGCACTTTCCCCGTTGTTTTAGGGCTATTATGCACGAGTAGTTATCTGGAGACGAGCTAGAGGCTTCCACGTACTATTTATATATATATTCTCCCTGCTTTAGGCATTCGTAGTGTACCTATTCAATTTTGCTTTAGAGACAGTCTTTTGAAGTTGTAATAATGATGGTTTGGGTCGTAAGATGTATTTTGGATTCCACTGCTATGATGGTTTAGTTTTCAGCTTATGCACTGTCTCGCATGTTTTTTGTCAAGTTATGTTATTATTACATTTTATCTCATGTGCTGTGAGATATACTACAGGTTCTTTGGTGATTCATAGTTTCAAATCCTTTCCCTGATGATTGTCCCATGCTGGTCGGGTATTGGCATAGCACATTTCAAGGGTGATGTCAGCTAGTGTGGGGCGGGCCGTCACAATTTTCTTTGAAGATTCAGAAGATAAGTTGAAGGGCGAAGATATATTGTAAATTTTTTTAGTATCTGTCTGTTGTATACTTCAATAAGGAAAGGTAGTTACAACCATCTAGAATGGTTTATAAATAAATTCTCTAATGTATGTGTCCAATTTACAGTCTTTACTTTGTGTAAAGATTATTGTTATATTATAGGTTTCCATTCCGCTACGAGAGTCTATTATGTGTCCTCTTTCTTTTTCCCTAAATGAGCGGACTTTCAAACGTCTAAATAATTGGAAAGGGAATATCCAGAATGTATTAACTGCTACCTTTAGTAGTAAGAAAGGCAATCCGTTATAATCAAAATTTATCAAAAATTACCAAATCGTAGGTGAAATAAGTGTAATCGATAACCGAGTAATGATAAGAAGTATGAACCATAGAGTTAGAAATCTTATTTAAGGAAAAACCTCTATCAGATGTTATAAAGAGACTAAAGGTTATGAAGATATCTACCAATCAATCAAAAATGAATCTAATCTAACATTCATCTAAAAAGATCCCAAAGCAATATATGATTAGAAACCATCGAAACGGAACCAAAGGTGTAACTATTGAAATTAGATAAAATATCCCAATTTGAATATGTTAACCAAAATATTAACTCAACCTAAGGTATGAAAGAAGACTAGAAAAGACTATAGGAAAAGCTATTAGAAGAAATGGGATAGCGTTTAGAAGAACCAAAAGGAGCTTTCGGAGATGTCAAAGGAGTATCACCAAGGACACCAGGAGAAAAGCTTGAGAAGTAATCTTTTGAAAGGATAAAAGCCCTTGGAGTTACAAGGTTTACGTTTTCGAAAGCATCTAGGCAACAATCGGTAGAGATCATAAAGAATTACTCAAGAATGACCAATTTGGAAATAGAATAAGCCCTTTGCACTAGCAATGGCATCACTTTAATTCCAGAGATGGTATCAAAAGCCACACCAAGACGAAGAGTGATAAAATGATCCTTTCTATCATGTTGAAGATATGCACTCCCAAGTTGCAATATCTTCAATAAAAAGGCGGAAAGAGAATAGACTAAGCTTCCGATAGCAGAAATACCCTTTCGAATGAATCGAAAAGGGTCATCTTCCTGCATCTCTCACCAGGAGGAAGATCTCAACAAGATTAGGGTCAAAGAATGATGAAATAAACCCCTTGGTGGGATCCCAGGGCAACAACAATAATTTCATAACCCCTTCGAAAGTAACCAAAGAGTCTTCTCTCGAAAGTCCAAGCCTATCAAAGGATCAAAAGAAATCGAGGAGTAACTTTGGATGAGAAAACCTCCTTTTAATGACATTCGAAAGGCGTCATTTCTAAAGTAATGACCTTCGGGTAAGGAGAGCCTTGTTCAAAGGAAGGAAACTTCTTGGTAACACTAAAGACGAAAGTCTATGAAAGATTATTCTTCCTACGATCGTTAGATTCATTGCTTCAGAGGTTCACTTTGCAAAGCACGGGAGCATCAAAGTGATTTCCGATCGAAAAACAGTTAATAAACTTATTATGATATTGGGCATCTCCTTGCTACCCCCAAGATATAACTAACCTGGAAGCCATGTGATACCCTTATTGAGCCTTTGATTCTGCATATGTGAAGGCCTTGAGATGACAGGGTGATCACCCACATCTATAAGTACGACCCTAAGTGTCTAGAATCACTACCTACTTTTCTTATTCTACATTCTTATGTTTGAATTCTAGAGTGTAATTCCTGATTTTCGAATCAAATTGGGGGTTTACCAATTGCAACTCAGAAATATTTGTGCATGTATTAAATGATCAACAAAGGGAAATTTTGAATTGCAACGTCCCACCCAGAGACCCACCATAATAAAGACTATAACGGAGTAACATTGTCTGAGTGGAGAATATGGCTGGCTAGGAGCGGCCATCCAAAATACTGTATTAGATGAGTATCAAATATGTCGATTTGGGGTATATATATATTTCTTACCTAAATTTGATTGACATACTAATTAAACAAATATAAGACTTACATAGCTAAGAATTGTATTGAGAACAAGTTACAACAAATCACAGATAACAGATCACAAAATAGAATACTTATAGGTACAACAACATAATACAATATATACAAGTGCTACATACTCGAATAGTTTACATAAACAATACAAATATCAACAAATCCCAAAATAATAAATATACAATGACATGAATACTCGTTTACACAACTAGGGTTAATAGCTCTGAAGGAATATCCCAACGTATCAGCTAACCACGTACCAACTACAACTATAACCTGAAACAACTTGGTCTGACTCGAGCAATAAGTATATGGGTTAGTCTAGTTTGAATATATCATTTACAATATGATAAGTGAAATAAAATGTAAATGGACACTAATTCTTTTTTATAAGAAAAAGAATCTCATAATAATAAATTCTCTCAAATCACAAATGAGGTAATTCCTTTTCATTAGAAAAGGATGATCTACACTCGGGATAAGTTCATGAAATTAATACACTAATCAATCAAGAGAAATATGATCATAGACTCAGATATTTCCATCAATTCATATTACCACTACTCAATAATTAGGGTAATTAATAATTTATATCAGATAAACGGAGGATGGAAAGCATAGAAATCACAAGAATCACGAAACTCGAGGAGCTCAATTAAGCATTCAAAGAATAAAAATCACACAATGGATGGAACTCAATTAAGAGTCCATATCACAGAAATCACAGACATAGAAACTCATTAAGTGTTCCACGCATAGAAATGAAATCACCATATTCACGAAATCCAGATATTGCTCTAAGATATTATATATGTAAATCTTCTCATAATAATGGTGAATCATAAGACAATACAAAACATAGAAATAACATAGAGTTAGATCAAACTCGGATTGGCCAGCCAAAGCTAAGCCGCATGTGCAAATCACATATTATCGAACCCTATTAAGTACTATATCTCAAATTACTTGCCATTATAGATGACATAATGATCCAACATAAATGGTTCGAAAGCCTAGTAAAGATGGCCCGAAGGTCAAAAATTGATTGGCTTGGAAGCCTAACACAGACGATATAAAGGTCTAGTACTGACATCACCACAGAATGTGTCACAAACCCTTAGATAGTAATCCAAAAAACGGTAATTGTGCTTCCTATACCACATGTTCTTACCTATCAGAAATTCCCCGTAAGTTAATTCCACATTAGAAAAAAAATGAAGAAACACAGAAATCACAATAACTTCGAATAGACAAGACTATAACTAACCAAATCTGTGTGTCTCATACCATATGGTTTACTAAATCATTTAAATACCAACTTGCTTTCTCAAGGGGTATATATTCATGTGGTATAATACAAGAAATACTTTATAGGAAAGACGAGTTTTATTATCGTAAATATTATGAGAAAATGATTTCGAAAGTCTTTTATAAATTTAGAAGTATATTAATATTAGTATATATTTTACATAGAAATCGCTTTAAAAATATTTTCCTTATAATGATCGAAATTTCGTATAAAACACCTTTGAAAATGATTAGAAAAATATTCACATGTACTTGTAATCACAAAGTATTCAACACATAATAATTCATTAGCAATTCATGAAGACCCAAACAATGGATTTGTGACAATCCGGACTTCTATGTGGAAGAAACGACCCAAAACAATAACAAATAGCATGACTTATCCTTTGAACAAAATTATTCAAACACTCAAGGTTCATATTAGAATTTACCATCAAACTCATGGCCGAACAATCCAAAAAAAAAAATCATGATTCGGCCGTAGAGAAATGATGATATTAAACTCTCAGTAATAGCACTGGAATGAACATTAAACCATGCTCGGAAATCACATGGAAAAGCACCAAAATGGAATAATGATAGATTTCGAAATGACACAATAGCAAGGCAGTTTTCCCAGGCTGTGTCGACATTGGAAACTGCTAGTGTCAACACAAGTTGTTTCCTATGTCAATACACAATGCGAATTCGCTGCATGATGTTCGATCCTGGCAACATATAGAAGTTTAAACTACATCAGATTCCAAAAAAATTGGCACGTACATGATAGGTAATGCAGGCTATCGAAAAAATTCTAGAATCCATCAAGGATTGGAGAAGATATAATGGCATAAACATGGACTCAGGCCATGTTTGTACTGTTTTAGGAAATTCAACTTACAATAAACAATTTCATGTCAAACACTAATTCAATCACCAACAAAACATTAAATGCAAACTAGAGTGTGTGAAGGAACCCTCACCTTAATTGGATTTGAGATATTTAGGTCTGAATTGGCTACAAGTGAAGAGATTTTTAGCATTAGCAGCCTATAGATGAAGAAAGGTTGACATGCAACTCCAAAATACTTATTATAACTTTGACTTTTGAGTTTCTTTGATTTTGAGATGATTGAATCCTCTGTTGTAGCTTGATTTGTAACAAAATGAAAATCAATTATCGCTACCTAATTCGTATAAGAAGAAATGGACTTAATTAGAGATATAGAGAAGGAGGAGAGGTGGCCATTTTTTTTTACCATAAATGAAGAAAGTGAGGAAGAAGGAGATAAAAATGTCATATATCTCATTTCTTTTCCTATTCTAGATATTCCTAATGGGTTTGGCTTTCTCCAACAACCAACTCAATAACAAAGTGTTGCAAATTATTTCTAGTTTACAAAGTGTTACAAATTTTTATTTGTCAACATGACACATACTCTAATTTCTCCATGCATACACATTCTTATTTGTTTACAAATTATTTCCTCATCACATAACAACACACATAAGACACTGTTGTGTTTAACTCATAAAACACCAACACACTTGTTTGCAAAATTTTAAAACCTTAGTCACCATTTTTCGTACAACATATCTTAAATTTCATATGTTATAAACACAAATTTTATTTATTCAAAGCTAATATTCTTAACTTGTAAAATTACGCAAACCTTTTTATTTTTGCACAAATAATTTATTCAATCATAATAAAATTATTTTGGCTTATAAAATATTGATTTTAAATCAATCTCTTATATATTTTTTATTTTTAATACAACATAAGATTTCACAAATGCCATGGTAATTACCAAAATTCATTTTAACAACAATTTATAATTAATTCCAACTTAACACAATTCAACACTATATTATTACTTAATAAATTCACTTAACCATTTTTAAATGGTTATAGATATGATTTTTATTTTATAATTTCCACAGATTATGTTTTCCAACTCAAATCCACAAATTATTCAAGATCTTATTAAAACAACTTTTCCCTTCATATTGAAAAGATATTTTCACTTAAATATTGATTGTTAATCAATATTCTATATTTTCAACCTTTGTTACGATCGTCAAATTGTTAAATAACATACATGGATTAGAATAAATATCCTTATCATACAAAAGGATTTAAATTTATTCCAATACACACAATTTCTTACAAATCACAAATTTTTTGTTTTCTCATTTTAAGTTATTATACGAGTTAAGCTCATGTACTCGTATTCTTACTTCATGATTTTAAAATCACAAAACACATCATAATCTTTCTACCCTAGATACCCAAAAGCTCAAATTTTTACAGACTCCCCCTTTAATAAATTACGTCTTCGTAATTTACTCAAGATTATATATGTCTCCTTTCTGATAACTCATCCCAAATCATATTTACTTAGAAAATTTAGTTCAATAATTATACGTACGACATTCAAGACTGCATTCTCTTTTACTACTTTAACACACATGAAACAAAAAAGATAGTAATTTGAAATACATATTTTACCCAAATTTCAAATCTGTAAAGACCCGCAACTTCCACGTAAAGGAAAGCGTCGGATAGTTCGAGGACAAGCCACAACAGAACGCATACAGAAGAACATTTCACTATATATTACAACAGTGCATCAGATTACAAGAATATACAGAGTATAAATATTACACAGAAATATCAGAGATTTAAATTACATTTAAATACATGGCAGCGGAAAATAATACAATACACAACTAGAATGAGATATACGGATACAAAGCTTTCCGGATATCGTTCCAGCTGTAAACCAGGATCCTGTGAATATAAATCTGCAAAACCAAAACTACTAGCTGCCCGTGTCAAAATAAGGGCACCCAGAGTTTAGGTTAAAACAATAAACTCCAGGTCAGTCATGTGACTGGTGTGAGAACTAAAACAGTTAATCTTTATTTTTAAAGCTAGGTAAATCAAGGGACCACGCCGTATAACACGGAACGGGTTTCCTCCCAAGAATACCAGTGCATAAAACAAACAGCGCAATGCTAAACAAAGAAAAAATGAAGCTGTTATAAGACCCAGGTCCTATCACACAATGCAATCGCAAGCCGGGGGATAGGGTTTTCCCTTATAACAGCCAAAGAATGCTTGATACGCTTAAAACAAATAATTTGATACTATTATAAGTGCATAGTGTATAAAACAACTTCAAATCATAAGTATCAATCATAGGCGGCATGGGTACCATATATCATGTCGCCATATATAGGTTTACAAATAAAACCGCAAATGTCACGTATTTGGAAATTGGATTTCCTTCTATGAACCGAGGCAAAAGATAGTCCTCAACCGATTCGAGACGCTCTAGCCCATGTCTCAGGAACAGCCGCAACTGCCCCTTGGATCGTCAGGGCCGGTCCACACGGAGTGGATTATTATGCCTGAACAATACGTCTCCCCACCCTATGGGGTGTAAGTCTGGTCCGTCAGCCGACCAGAATGCATTCGGCCGAAACCGATATAACCGAGGCGCCTCGCAACCGCAACAACCACATAAGTCAAACTCGTCAGGGCGTGTAAAACCACTGACGCCACTTCTAGCTAGAAAGAAACGCAAGTCCTCCCTGATGTCCTCTCCCGTTTTTGGTTCATACCGGGTGTGAAACACGCGAGGTAAACGTTACACAAAGCTACGCCACAAAGGCCGTGCTTTGATCATCACCACAAGACTTTGCTTTTCAACAGAAGCCTTGATCATTTGCATCTTAGCATGCCACACAGGCAAACCACTCTATGCAACCGATATCAGTCACACAGAATGAAATCCAATGTCAGACACACAGTCCATTTACAAGTCCGTTCTGGGCCTGAACGAAACCGGAGGCACCTAGTACCCCGCATATCCATCGATCTCCAAGTACGTCTGGACGATCACTAACTGTTTCCATCTTCTTGGGTGTACAGCCCAATCAAGATCATCAGTTATCACCCAAACGACGTGAAGACCTCCGGTCTTCGACCATCGTCTTCATCTTCGACTTATCGTCGTATCAGTTATCCAGAATGGGATAAACCCGGTCTTTCCGAATAACTCGCGTATATTTAAATAAGTGTTACACAAACACAACATACGCCTCATTCCAATTCATTAGTCACTAACCGTAAATTAATCAAGAGAATAATTCCCCAAATATTAACCCCGAAGGCCGAAACCAACATCAGATCAATATCCAGAAAACCATTCTGCTTGGCTAACCGACAGTTAGTTTCTAAATTTCACGTTCAAATCTAATTAAAGATTTAACTATCGCCTGGAGCAAAACTGGTGATACTCCATTCTCGATCTTTTCAATCTAATTAAAGATTCATTAAAACTCCACTTAGTTTTAATCTGTGACTGGGTTGAAGAATCAGTGTCATCTAAAAACACGGTTCGCGATAAACCCAAAGTCACATTCCATTAATTATCGGGTTAAAGAACGAGTGTTATTTAAAAACACTGTTCACGATAAACCCAAAAATCATTCCATTAATTATCGGGTTAAAGAACGAGTGTTATTTAAAACACTGTTCACGATAAACCCAAAAATCAATATCAATTCAATTCCAATTAAATATCATTTAATTGGTACACTTCATTAAATCTAAATAAAAAGATTTAATCTTTTCTCAACTGGGTTCAAGAACAGTGTTAGTGAAGACACCATTCACGACAAACCCAAATCACATTCGATATTCAATACAAGGCTCTGAATAGAAAATATATCGGCTTATATTCAATATCGAATTCTACGACTAACAAATGTCGTATTGGAAATAACGATATACATATATATCTTTCAAATTTCCATAACAACACCTGTATAATCACGAATTCCAACATCGAAATATTCCGAAGACAATTTCGATTCAAATCCACTCCAATGCAATCATTGGAATTTTGGTTACTTTTAAAACCCTTTTCGAATTCAATTTATTTATTTAAAAATAAATAGAATTATAATTCTAGTTCAAAACTAGTTCATTTCGATAAAAATCCATTTTTATCTTTTCAAATATGGAGTTTTTCATCCCAATTCTTCACAAATCATTTCTTATGATTTTACACAAATTATTACTATTTTTAATAATTTTATCAAGGCCCGTACAGTCGATTTCCATCAATGGCCATCGAACTGCACTTACAGCGACCTTTTTCGAATTTGATTTGGACGTATCTCCAAATCCAACCGTTAGATTTATAATTTCTAATATTCGTTAGAAAGCTCTTTTCGATACGAACCCAACGGTTCCGGTTTTAGGAGAATCCGACGGTCGGATCTCCCGCAATGTCCATTTGAAATAAATGGTCGAAATTCACGAACTGCCGCGGCGCGGCGCGTTCTATTCAGGCCTTTATATTATATATATAATATATATAATATATACTTCGTCGATTTCTATTTAAAACGAATTATATAAATAGTTTTAAATTCGTTTCAAAACATTTTCAACTTCCATTTCAATTCAAATCAAAATTGAATTCTTCTTTATAAATTCGTTTTAAAATCCATTTCTATTCAATTCAAATTTCAATTCAATTTGAATTCGTTTTCAATTCAATTCATTTCGAAATAGTTTTCAATTCAATTCATTTCGAAATCGTTTTCAATTCAATTCATTTCGAAATCGTTTTCAATTCAATTCATTTCGAAATCGTTTTCAATTCAATTCATTTCGAAATCGTTTTCAATTCAATTCATTTCGAAATCGTTTTCAATTCAATTCATTTCGAAATCGTTTTCAATTCAATTCATTTCGAAATCGTTTTCAATTCAATTCATTTCGAAATCGTTTTCAATTCAATTCATTTCGAAATCGTTTTCAATTCAATTCATTTCGAAATCGTTTTCAATTCAATTCATTTCGAAATCGTTTTCAATTCAATTCATTTCGAAATCGTTTTCAATTCAATTCATTTCGAAATCGTTTTCAATTCAATTCATTTCGAAATCATTTTCAATTCAATTCATTTCGAAATCGTTTTCAATTCAATTCATTTCGAAATCGTTTTCAATTCAATTCATTTCGAAATCGTTTTCAATTCAATTCATTTCGAAATCGTTTTTAATTCAATTCATTTCGAAATCGTTTTCAATTCAATTCATTTCGAAATCGTTTTCAATTCAATTCATTTCGAAATCGTTTTTAAAATCGATATAAATATCGTTCACGTCAAAATGGCGTCAATCTAATCAACACGGCTTCATAAATTTCTATTTTCAAATATTCTATTTCAAATATTTCTTTTTCAAAATAGTTGTTATTATCAAAATATTTCGTTCAACACATGACCAATCTCAATGAATGAGTACTGTCAACACATGAACTTTTATTTTATAATATTCTTTATTTTTCAAATTGAAATGAGGCCCAATCAATTACCATATAAAGTTAATTATATGGATTTTCATACAACACATGTATATAATTACATTGAAAAATAATCAACCATCAACCAAAGTGCACTACACTGTATAAGCATCAAATATAGATATTCAATGCTTATAACAGCCTGTCAATCAATCGATCGACACATTTAATCAATCAGGATGAGTGAACTTCAAGTTTCATCCCAACACCCGTGTGGGGTTTCAAACAATCAAACAAATATTTTATTCGTGCAGTTGGGCGATGTGTAAAATTTATCGTCCCAATCAATGTCATTCAAATAGGTGTACATAAACAAGCCGTCTGGTTTGTAAATGGATATTTATTTATTCACATTCACGTTAAAAATTATATTTTTAACGATAAAACATTTTATTCCAACATATGAATTTCTATTAAGTTCATTCTTTAAATAAAATGATATTTTTATTTTTCTAACACATTTTAGAAAATTTCGGCGGCATAACGGCACGATACTAGAAACGGGACAAGGCCTAGCCTTATCCCCGGTCTAGTGAAGGCCCACGCCATTCACACATCAATCAAATCAATTCGTTATGCTAACCACAAAATTTGGAGTAAGAGTCTAACCTAGCCTTACTCCTTCGCCTTATAACGGCGCACGTCTAATCCTAACCAATTTATCGATTCGATTTTTCACACCACAAACCACATTCAAACCAATACCGCAATCAATTACCAAACAGCCAAACAAACAAGTCCATGGTCTGTGGACGATTGTGTCGGGTGCTACTAAGCACCGCCTGCATCCTAGTATATATATATAGCTAGAAATAAAATAGAAAGGTGAGAAATTCTCACAGATTAGCTATCCTAGCTCCACGGCACTTTATTGATAGAAATCTTCATTGCTATCGCATCTTCGTTGTCCGCTTTCACTACCTATGTAAAAATCGAATTTTTACTTCGCTATTCAATATATAAAAATCGAATTTTTATTTCGCTATTCAATATATAAAAATCGAATTTTTATTTCGCTATTCAATATATAAAAATCGAATTTTTATTTCAAAGTTCAATAGATAAAAATCGAATTTTTACTTTGCTTTCCAATATATAAAAATATGATTTTTATCTCTAAAGAAATCAGTTTTCAATACCTTTAAAAAAATCTGCTTTTATATCTTTTAAAAAAAACTGTTTTTAATTCTTTTCAAAAATCTGTTTTTAATTTCTAAACAAAAAATCTGTTTTTAATTCTTTTCAAAAAATCTGTTTTTAATTTCTAAACAAAAAATCTGTTTTTAATTCTTTTCAAAAATCAGTTTTTAAACCTTTTAAAAAAACAGTTTTTAAACTTATATAGAAATCAGTTTTCACATTTATATAGAAATCAGTTTTAACCCCTTTATAAAAAAAATTAGTTTTAAATCATTTAAAATCAGAATTTAAAAACATAAAAAAAATCAGTTTTCACAAAATATAAAAATCAGTTTTCACAAAATATAAAAAAAAACAGTAAATTAAAAACTTACGGGGGCGCTGCGCTTGTTCGTCAGTGGAAGGGGGGGGGAGATGCCGCAGTCGCTCATGGTGGGGGGGGAGCAGGCGCGGAGGAGGGTGGCTCGGGTGTGGTCGGCGGTGGGTCTGAACGTGGCGGCAGCGGCGGAAATCGAAGGGGAGAGGGAGGCTGGGCGTGCTCCGACGAGCGGAGGTGATGGAGCGTCTTCGGGGTGGAGGCCCGGTCTGGGGTGGCGGTCGCTCGTCGGCGGCGAGCTCTTGAGCGCAGCTCCGATCTCTCTCTTTTTTTTTTTTTCCATTATTCTGAATCGGGTTTGAAGAAGGGGGGGGCCTGGGTAGTTAAGGAAAGGGTATATATTTTTTTTTATTTAATTATTTTATTTTTTTTCCAAACCCTAAATGTTGACTTTTAATTCGAACACCTATCGAGGCCCAACGACTGTCGCCTCTAGCTAATTACCCCCATTCCGACCACAATGGGATATGTATCATAAGCTGATTCAATCGTTTGAATCAGTTTCCGTTAAATTTACATTTAAATCATTATATTGAATTTTAAACGTACATTTCAAATTACCGGGGTCACATACGAACTTTAAAAATTCCTGAAAAATATTTTCTAGCTTCGTATTGACGATACGGTCCTAACAAAACTAGTTTCGTCGAATTCTGAGACCGTTTGAAAAATGGTCATTTTCCAGTCGATTAAAATCAACTGAAACTGGTCAAACGCGTTTTCCTTTGCCGCGCTCACATATTGATTCGAAAAATTATGAAATTTGAAACCTAGCAATAACTTTACATCACGGACCCAACAAAACTGGTTTCGTCGAAATCCGAGGTCGTTTGCAAAATTGCTATTTTTAAGGGCCTTATATATATAAAAATATATAAATTCCACAGCGACTATTTCTAATTTTCAACTGAACATATCTTATCATTTCTAAGATGAAATCTCAGTTTGTTAACTTCGTTACAAAGATATAGTTATACAGATTCAAATATTTCTTGTTTCGTTCAATTCTGACTTATATTGAATTCTGTATATTCATTTGAAATTAGAAATCGAATTTTCGAACTACCGCGCCATTTCTCGTCGATATTATTTAAAATAATTCATTTTAAATAATCAAAATTCACTAAAATTGCCAAAATAAAAATTTTAAACTGGCCCAGATTTTCCGGGTTGTTACAATCTCCCCCACTTAAAACTTTTCGTCCCCGAAAAGGAACAAAGTCGAAAGTGGTTTGATTATTCAACACTACGCTCGATTTGGCTTCCATTCTCCAACTTTTCAGTTTTTGAGAATTTTCAAATTTTCAAAAATTTGGCTAACACCCTAAATTTTCGAAAAATTTCGCCATAACCTCCCCTGCAATGGGAGCATCGGGAAATTGCAAATAGCGTTCCCGGTCCTTCAGATCTCAAAAAGAAAAAGAAAAAGCCAAGCGGCTAGCCAATAGGCTCACAAAATCATCATCACCCAAACAAAACAGGAAATTATGTAGTAAACATGTACCTATTTGTCGGGCAAACAAATTTTATTCTCTGGCTCTAGCCTCCTTGCTATGACCTGCTCAATGATATATATGCATATGCAAGCAAATGCGACCAAATTTCAATACAAGTCAATATTTGATTCCTATTAGGCATAATGGTTCAAAATTAGCAAACAAATGAACAATCAACACAAACAACAATCAATTAGTGAATTAGAGTTTCAAATTCATAATTTTGATACATATACAAAAATCAGATTTTTGGTGCCAAATCACAACAATGTGTTCTAACTATATTAGTTTTGGGTTCTCACACCAGCCTAATGGAAATATATAGAAAATCACACCTTCGAGACACGAACATAAATACTGATGATGTCATGACAATCATCAGTACCATCTTCGGGCGACTAGAGTGTGATGCTATATCTATCCAATATATTAAAATTTCGAATACACGCGGATCAGACGTATACGCAAAATCTATATATACTGGATTGTCCACATCAATATAAATAGAAAATCAAATACGAATAATTGATTTAAATTTTCAAAACAAAAGTTTGTTTTCATTTTAAAAATATACTCTTCACACTCGTTCTAGGATACTACTGATCCCATCTCTAACGAGTCATTCTCATTGGATATTCCTAACCCAATATCTGATGAATTCTTTCGTACGGTTCTAATGTGCCTTGTTCTCTAGCTTTGTAAACCAAAGCTCTGATACCACGTGTAAAGACCCGCAACTTCCCCGTAAAGGAAAGCGTCGGATAGTTCGAGGACAAGCCACAACAGAACGCATACAGAAGAACATTTCACTATATATTACAACAGTGCATCAGATTACAAGAATATACAGAGTATAAATATTACACAGAAATATCAGAGATTTAAATTACATTTAAATACATGGCAGCGGAAAATAATACAATACACAACTAGAATGAGATATACGGATACAAAGCTTTCCGGATATCGTTCCAGCTGTAAACCAGGATCCTGTGAATATAAATCTGCAAAACCAAAACTACTAGCTGCCCGTGTCAAAATAAGGGCACCCAGAGTTTAGGTTAAAACAATAAACTCCAGGTCAGTCATGTGACTGGTGTGAGAACTAAAACAGTTAATCTTTATTTTTAAAGCTAGGTAAATCAAGGGACCACGCCGTATAACACGGAACGGGTTTCCTCCCAAGAATACCAGTGCATAAAACAAACAGCGCAATGCTAAACAAAGAAAAAATGAAGCTGTTATAAGACCCAGGTCCTATCACACAATGCAATCGCAAGCCGGGGGATAGGGTTTTCCCTTATAACAGCCAAAGAATGCTTGATACGCTTAAAACAAATCATTTGATACTATTATAAGTGCATAGTGTATAAAACAACTTCAAATCATAAGTATCAATCATAGGCGGCATGGGTACCATATATCATGTCGCCATATATAGGTTTACAAATAAAACCGCAAATGTCACGTATTTGGAAATTGGATTTCCTTCTATGAACCGAGGCAAAAGATAGTCCTCAACCGATTCGAGACGCTCTAGCCCGTGTCTCAGGAACAGCCGCAACTGCCCCTTGGATCGTCAGGGCCGGTCCACACGGAGTGGATTATTATGCCTGAACAATACGTCTCCCCACCCTATGGGGTGTAAGTCTGGTCCGTCAGCCGACCAGAATGCATTCGGCCGAAACCGATATAACCGAGGCGCCTCGCAACCGCAACAACCACATAAGTCAAACTCGTCAGGGCGTGTAAAACCACTGACGCCACTTCTAGCTAGAAAGAAACGCAAGTCCTCCCTGATGTCCTCTCCCGTTTTTGGTTCATACCGGGTGTGAAACACGCGAGGTAAACGTTACACAAAGCTACGCCACAAAGGCCGTGCTTTGATCATCACCACAAGACTTTGCTTTTCAACAGAAGCCTTGATCATTTGCATCTTAGCATGCCACACAGGCAAACCACTCTATGCAACCGATATCAGTCACACAGAATGAAATCCAATGTCAGACACACAGTCCATTTACAAGTCCGTTCTGGGCCTGAACGAAACCGTAGGCACCTAGTACCCCGCATATCCATCGATCTCCAAGTACGTCTGGACGATAACTAACTGTTTCCATCTTCTTGGGTGTACAGCCCAATCAAGATCATCAGTTATCACCCAAACGACGTGAAGACCTCCGGTCTTCGACCATCGTCTTCATCTTCGACTTATCGTCGTATTAGTTATCCAGAATGGGATAAACCCGGTCTTTCCGAATAACTCGCGTATATTTAAATAAGTGTTACACAAACACAACATACGCCTCATTCCAATTCATTAGTCACTAACCGTAAATTAATCAAGAGAATAATTCCCCAAATATTAACCCCGAAGGCCGAAACCAACATCAGATCAATATCCAGAAAACCATTCTGCTTGGCTAACCGACAGTTAGTTTCTAAATTTCACGTTCAAATCTAATTAAAGATTTAACTATCGCCTGGAGCAAAACTGGTGATACTCCATTCTCGATCTTTTCAATCTAATTAAAGATTCATTAAAACTCTACTTAGTTTTAATCTGTGACTGGGTTGAAGAATCAGTGTCATCTAAAAACACGGTTCGCGATAAACCCAAAGTCACATTCCATTAATTATCGGGTTAAAGAACGAGTGTTATTTAAAAACACTGTTCACGATAAACCCAAAAATCATTCCATTAATTATCGGGTTAAAGAACGAGTGTTATTTAAAACACTGTTCACGATAAACCCAAAAATCAATATCAATTCAATTCCAATTAAATATCATTTAATTGGTACACTTCATTAAATCTAAATAAAAAGATTTAATCTTTTCTCAACTGGGTTCAAGAACAGTGTTAGTGAAGACACCATTCACGACAAACCCAAATCACATTCGATATTCAATACAAGGCTCTGAATAGAAAATATATCGGCTTATATTCAATATCGAATTCTACGACTAACAAATGTCGTATTGGAAATAACGATATACATATATATCTTTCAAATTTCCATAACAACACCTGTATAATCACGAATTCCAACATCGAAATATTCCGAAGACAATTTCGATTCAAATCCACTCCAATGCAATCATTGGAATTTTGGTTACTTTTAAAACCCTTTTCGAATTCAATTTATTTATTTAAAAATAAATAGAATTATAATTCTAGTTCAAAACTAGTTCATTTCGATAAAAATCCATTTTTATCTTTTCAAATATGGAGTTTTTCATCCCAATTCTTCACAAATCATTTCTTATGATTTTACACAAATTATTACTATTTTTAATAATTTTATCAAGGCCCGTACAGTCGATTTCCATCAATGGCCATCGAACTGCACTTACAACGACCTTTTTCGAATTTGATTTGGACGTATCTCCAAATCCAACCGTTAGATTTATAATTTCTAATATTCGTTAGAAAGCTCTTTTCGATACGAACCCAACGGTTCCGGTTTTAGGAGAATCCGACGGTCGGATCTCCCGCAATGTCCATTTGAAATAAATGGTCGAAATTCACGAACTGCCGCGGCGCGGCGCGTTCTATTCAGGCCTTTATATTATATATATAATATATATAATATATACTTCGTCGATTTCTATTTAAAACGAATTATATAAATAGTTTTAAATTCGTTTCAAAACATTTTCAACTTCCATTTCAATTCAAATCAAAATTGAATTCTTCTTTATAAATTCGTTTTAAAATCCATTTCTATTCAATTCAAATTTCAATTCAATTTGAATTCGTTTTCAATTCAATTCATTTCGAAATAGTTTTCAATTCAATTCATTTCGAAATCGTTTTCAATTCAATTCATTTCGAAATCGTTTTCAATTCAATTCATTTCGAAATCGTTTTCAATTCAATTCATTTCGAAATCGTTTTCAATTCAATTCATTTCGAAATCGTTTTCAATTCAATTCATTTCGAAATCGTTTTCAATTCAATTCATTTCGAAATCGTTTTCAATTCAATTCATTTCGAAATCGTTTTCAATTCAATTCATTTCGAAATCGTTTTCAATTCAATTCATTTCGAAATCGTTTTCAATTCAATTCATTTCGAAATCGTTTTCAATTCAATTCATTTCGAAATCGTTTTCAATTCAATTCATTTCGAAATCGTTTTCAATTCAATTCATTTCGAAATCGTTTTCAATTCAATTCATTTCGAAATCGTTTTCAATTCAATTCATTTCGAAATTGTTTTCAATTCAATTCATTTCGAAATCGTTTTCAATTCAATTCATTTCGAAATCGTTTTCAATTCAATTCATTTCGAAATCGTTTTCAATTCAATTCATTTCGAAATCGTTTTTAAAATCGATATAAATATCGTTCACGTCAAAATGGCGTCAATCTAATCAACACGGCTTCATAAATTTCTATTTTCAAATATTCTATTTCAAATATTTCTTTTTCAAAATAGTTGTTATTATCAAAATATTTCGTTCAACACATGACCAATCTCAATGAATGAGTACTGTCAACACATGAACTTTTATTTTATAATATTCTTTATTTTTCAAATTGAAATGAGGCCCAATCAATTACCATATAAAGTTAATTATATGGATTTTCATACAACACATGTATATAATTACATTGAAAAATAATCAACCATCAACCAAAGTGCACTACACTGTATAAGCATCAAATATAGATATTCAATGCTTATAACAGCCTGTCAATCAATCGATCGACACATTTAATCAATCAGGATGAGTGAACTTCAAGTTTCATCCCAACACCCGTGTGGGGTTTCAAACAATCAAACAAATATTTTATTCGTGCAGTTGGGCGATGTGTAAAATTTATCGTCCCAATCAATGTCATTCAAATAGGTGTACATAAACAAGCCGTCTGGTTTGTAAATGGATATTTATTTATTCACATTCACGTTAAAAATTATATTTTTAACGATAAAACATTTTATTCCAACATATGAATTTCTATTAAGTTCATTCTTTAAATAAAATGATATTTTTATTTTTCTAACACATTTTAGAAAATTTCGGCGGCATAACGGCACGATACTAGAAACGGGACAAGGCCTAGCCTTATCCCCGGTCTAGTGAAGGCCCACGCCATTCACACATCAATCAAATCAATTCGTTATGCAAACCACAAAATTTGGAGTAAGAGTCTAACCTAGCCTTACTCCTTCGCCTTATAACGGCGCACGTCTAATCCTAACCAATTTATCGATTCGATTTTTCACACCACAAACCACATTCAAACCAATACCGCAATCAATTACCAAACAGCCAAACAAACAAGTCCATGGTCTGTGAACGATTGTGTCGGGTGCTACTAAGCACCGTCTGCATCCTAGTATATATATATAGCTAGAAATAAAATAGAAAGGTGAGAAATTCTCACAGATTAGCTATCCTAGCTCCACGGCACTTTATTGATAGAAATCTTCATTGCTATCGCATCTTCGTTGTCCGCTTTCACTACCTATGTAAAAATCGAATTTTTACTTCGCTATTCAATATATAAAAATCGAATTTTTATTTCGCTATTCAATATATAAAAATCGAATTTTTATTTCGCTATTCAATATATAAAAATCGAATTTTTATTTCAAAGTTCAATAGATAAAAATCGAATTTTTACTTTGCTTTCCAATATATAAAAATATGATTTTTATCTCTAAAGAAATCAGTTTTCAATACCTTTTAAAAAATCTGCTTTTATATCTTTTAAAAAAAACTGTTTTTAATTCTTTTCAAAAATCTGTTTTTAATTTCTAAACAAAAAATCTGTTTTTTAATTCTTTTCAAAAATCTGTTTTTAATTTCTAAACAAAAAATCTGTTTTTAATTCTTTTCAAAAATCAGTTTTTAAACCTTTTAAAAAAACAGTTTTTAAACTTATATAGAAATCAGTTTTCACATTTATATAGAAATCAGTTTTAACCCCTTTATAAAAAAAATTAGTTTTAAATCATTTAAAATCAGAATTTAAAAACATAAAAAAAATCAGTTTTCACAAAATATAAAAATCAGTTTTCACAAAATATAAAAAAAAACAGTAAATTAAAAACTTACGGGGGCGCTGCGCTTGTTCGTCAGTGGAAGGGGGGGGAGATGCCGCAGTCGCTCATGGTGGGGGGGGGGAGCAGGCGCGGAGGAGGGTGGCTCGGGTGTGGTCGGCGGTGGGTCTGAACGTGGCGGCAGCGGCGGAAATCGAAGGGGAGAGGGAGGCTGGGCGTGCTCCGACGAGCGGAGGTGATGGAGCGTCTTCGGGGTGGAGGCCCGGTCTGGGGTGGCGGTCGCTCGTCGGCGGCGAGCTCTTGAGCGCAGCTCCGATCTCTCTCTTTTTTTTTTTTTCCATTATTCTGAATCGGGTTTGAAGAAGGGGGGGGCCTGGGTAGTTAAGGAAAGGGTATATATTTTTTTTTATTTAATTATTTTATTTTTTTTCCAAACCCTAAATGTTGACTTTTAATTCGAACACCTATCGAGGCCCAACGACTGTCGCCTCTAGCTAATTACCCCCATTCCGACCACAATGGGATATGTATCATAAGCTGATTCAATCGTTTGAATCAGTTTCCGTTAAATTTACATTTAAATCATTATATTGAATTTTAAACGTACATTTCAAATTACCGGGGTCACATACGAACTTTAAAAATTCCTGAAAAATATTTTCTAGCTTCGTATTGACGATACGGTCCTAACAAAACTAGTTTCGTCGAATTCTGAGACCGTTTGAAAAATGGTCATTTTCCAGTCGATTAAAATCAACTGAAACTGGTCAAACGCGTTTTCCTTTGCCGCGCTCACATATTGATTCGAAAAATTATGAAATTTGAAACCTAGCAATAACTTTACATCACGGACCCAACAAAACTGGTTTCGTCGAAATCCGAGGTCGTTTGCAAAATTGCTATTTTTAAGGGCCTTATATATATAAAAATATATAAATTCCACAGCGACTATTTCTAATTTTCAACTGAACATATCTTATCATTTCTAAGATGAAATCTCAGTTTGTTAACTTCGTTACAAAGATATAGTTATACAGATTCAAATATTTCTTGTTTCGTTCAATTCTGACTTATATTGAATTCTGTATATTCATTTGAAATTAGAAATCGAATTTTCGAACTACCGCGCCATTTCTCGTCGATATTATTTAAAATAATTCATTTTAAATAATCAAAATTCACTAAAATTGCCAAAATAAAAATTTTAAACTGGCCCAGATTTTCCGGGTTGTTACAATATCTTATCTTAAATCGTATTCACATAAGATTTAAATTATTATAACCTATCTTTCACAAAGCATATCTTTAAACATACACTCGTCTTTCTCTAGTTTCCAACCAATAATGGATGTTGCATTCCCATGGCAGTTGTTTTGATTTCCTAAAAAATGGTTGTTGCATTGATTATAATATCAAACAACCACACCATTTGTCGTTTATTAGCACAACTTGATGTCTGTAGTCGCCTTTTAAATCCATGTATGAGAGTGTATTTCAAAAATATTACTCTTGTTCTGTAAGTTTCTCTTTTAAACGGCTTTATACGCGCAACTCTCTCTCTATATATATATCCACTTAAGTCTTATACGAAACACTATTTTTCACATAATGCTCTTATTCGTTTGAATAATATTAAACTACTAGTTTCATAACAACTTTCCTCATTATTTGTCTGCATAGTCGATATAATATCGTGATTGCCTCACTAACTTTACTACAACTCTTGTCTCATATATCGGTTTTGTATTATTCTCATATAAAACATCTTTACTATGATTTCACAAAAGTTGATCTATTACACAATATAATGTCCTCAATCATCTCGTTTAAGTGTTTAAGAAATTCTTTTCGATATCTTTGATCAAACATACAAATCAAAACTCTTAAAGTAACCAACGGAAAATTCAACACAAAAGATAATAACATATTTTAGTTCAAACATGGTCATCTTGATCATTTAATATTACAACCACTCTTGCTTCGTTTCAAATAAAAACAACCCAACACCAAGGTTTACTATTTATCCGCTTGACTTATATTCACAAGTGAATTAACTTTTAACATTCACTTATAATTTCATTATACAGCACAGCCAATTATTCACTTGATTCTATTGTGCAACTATGATTCATTTCAATTTGTACTCCTTTTACCCCAATATAAAATTTATTTTTATTATCTTAGATTTAATTTATTATCCATCCTGATTTATTCTATTTTAGTCAACAATCATTTTGACCTAAGCGGATGGATTTTAAATTTCCTCAATATTAATTTTAAACTAAGGATTTAAGCACCGAAAAAGATTTAAAACGGTGGAATTTCCTATCAAGATAAACTATGGTTGATATGCTTCAAGTCATGGAATACTACAGAATGAAAATACATTCCTAGACATGTTCCGAAAGCAGAGATGTATACATGACTCGACTGATAGAGAACACGGGTAAGTATAACATTAAAAGCAGTAAAATTAGACGTGAATGTTATCTTTCCATTTTGTAACACATATACTATTCTGGTTCTGTCACGTGTTTATTGTATTTAGTTCCGAATTTAACTCTAACACCAAGTTGTATTGCCCTACATTGAGACCCACTTTGATAAAGAGTATTACAGAGTAACACTGCCAGTTAGATCATGGAACATGACTAGTTAGGAACAAATATCTGTAATCTTGTGTTATACAAGTTATCAAATACATTGATTGGGTGTATTTTTTTTCTTACTTCAAGTGGATCGATGAAATCAATTCATCTAATATAAGATTATGATGGCTAAGGATCATATTCAAAATAAGTTACAATATATCATAGATAATAAATCGCAAATAATAGATCACATAATAGAGTATATATAGATACAACAATAATTACAACATATACACGTACTTGCATGGTTTACATAAACCATACACATATTCAACGAAGCCCAAAAGAATTAATATAAAATGACACAAACACACACCTACACTATTAGGATAATAGCTCCAAAGAAATTTCCCAATGTTTCAGCTAACCATGAATGAACTGCGATTATAACCCAAAACAACTCGGTCTGACTTGGGTAATAAATACATGGGTTGGTCTATTTAAATATACCGGTCATAATATGATACATCAAAATCAAATGTCAATAGACACTAATTACTTTTCATAAGAAAAGGAATCTCATAGTCATACATTCACTCAAACACATATATGATAATTCCTTTTCATCATAAAAGGGTACTATACACTCCGGATAAGTTCAGAAATTAATACACTAGTTGCTCCTGAAAAATATGAATACATACTCGGATATGTCTATCAACACAGATTACCCCAACTCTAAAATTTGGATAACTAATATTTTAAATCACATAAACATAGGATGGAAATGGTAGTAATCGTAGAAATCACATGAATCCCAAAACTTAGGGAGCTCAGTCAAGAATTCGAAGCAAACAAATCACAAAACCCATGGAACTCGATTAAGAGTTCATATCACAAAAACCATAAACAGAAGAACTCATTTAAGAGTTTAATACACAAAAATGAAATTACCATATTCACGTAATCTATAAATGGCGCTAAACTATATATATATATATGTAATTATTCTCAAAACTATATATATATATGTAAATATTCTCAAAATAATATAGAAATCAGAAGAGAACACAAAATACAGAAATAACATAGATTTGGATCCAACTCAGATTGGTTAGCTGAAGCTTAGCCGCATGTCCAATCACTAATGGTCGAAGTCTGCCAAGTACTATATCTCATATTTGGTACCATTATAGATTACCCAAAGGTCAAACACAAATGGTTCGAAAGCCTATTAAAGAAAACCTGAAGGTTAAGCATAGATTAGCTCGAAAGCCTTACACAGAGGACTTGAAGGTCTAGTGCTAGAATCACTATAGAATGTGTCATAGTTCCTCAGATGGTAACCTGAAAAGTAGTAATCGTGCTTCCCATACTGCACTTCTTACTTGTTGTTTTACACCATGAAAGTCAATTCCATATTAGAAAAAAGAAATGCAAAAACATGGAATTCATACTAACTTCGAATATTCAAGACTGGAGCTAACAAAATAATAATTTTGTATCCCATACCACAGGTTTACTAAATCCTTTAAATACCAAACTTTCTTTATCGAAGGGTGCAAAATTGTATGTATTTAAGAAATACTTTATTGGAAAGATACGTTTTATTTGGAAAATACGCAAGAAAATGATTTCAAAATTCCTTTATAAATTTAGAAATATATTAATATTAGTATCTTTTTTGTAGAAATCACTTTAAAAATATTTTCCTTATAATGATAGAAATTACTTATAAAACACCTTTGAAGATGATTAGATAAATGTGCATGTGTACTCGGAATCACAAAGTAATTAGCTCATAATGATTCATTAACAATTCAATAAAACCCTAACAATGAATTTGTGACAATTTGGACTTCTACGTGGAAGAACCGACCTAAAACAATCACAAATTGCATAGTTTATCCTTTGAACGAAATTATTCAAACACTTAAGATTCATATTAGGATTTATCATCAAAAACATGCCTGAACAATTGAAGAAAATTCATGATTTGATACTAGAGAAAGGATGATATAAAACTCTCAATGTTGTCACTAGAATGAGCATTAAACAATAACTGGAATCATATAGAAAAGCAACCTATTTCGATCAAAATGGAACTCAAAATGACACATTACCTAGGTGGATTTCTCAAGATGTGTCAACACTATAAGCTACCAGTGTCGACATATGTGCCGACCCAAGTGCTTTTTGTGTTGACACAAAACGCGATTTCGCTGCAGGTTTTCCAAACTTCTTGGATCCGCTTTGCGAGCAATACACATAAGTTTAAACTACCTCGGATTCACAAAAAACTTAAATTACACATAGTAGATAACGTAGGCTATCAACAAAAACAAGAATTTTAATAATCCATTTAGGATTAAACAAGATTAGATAACATAAATATGGATTCAAGGCAAGTTTGTATTGTCTTAGGAAAGTCAAGTTACAATAAACAATTTCAGGTTAAATACTAACTCAATCATCAACAAAACACAAAATCCACAATAATTGTTGGAGAACGGAGTTTTGATGACAACAACCTTTTTTCAATTATCGTTGATTATAAAATATATGCTAACACTTTTTTGTATAGAATATATATATATACATATATGCATAAATTATATACAGGAAATATTACTGAAGACTGTACAGTTTTAAAGATGATAGAGATTCAAAGATCAAAGATATTTCAAGACTCATAAGTAATCAGGATTTCAAGAGTTCAAGATTAATACAGTTATAGAGTCTAGATTTTGTAAGATTCAAATTCTAATTTTCAAATTTTGATTTTCAATTCTATCCTCAATCCTCTTTATTTTATTTTTTAGTTTGTTTCTATTCTTATTCTTCTTTTGTTTTTCAAACTTAAGTTTTATATATTTATATACTTTATATTTATACAATTAAAACCTTATAATTTTATAAACATATTTATAAAATTTAAATTTATGTTTTCATATGTTTTTATATCATATAATATTAATTTACAACACTAGATTTTTACTTAAGAATTTTTGGAATAATTTTCATTTCAAAACACCTGAAAAATGCTTTGAAAATCAAAAATATGTCGACATACCAAAAACACCATGTCGACATACAACTGTCACTTTTTCCAATTTTGAAAGGAAGTGTCTTTTCACTATTTGAAACGATTCAGAACCGTTGCAACCTTTCATACTCTATAAAAAAAAGGTTAAAACTGAATTTTTTATTATCTCTTCTTCTCTAACTTCATCCTCTTTCTCTATACCAATGTTCTTTACTGTTTTTGTGGTTTTTACACTTATATTCTACCAAATTCAATTCTATTTTGATCAAACTTCTTCTCTCTACACTCTCTACTCTCTGAATCAAGTGCTATTGAAGAGTTATAGGGCTGTTTGTAATTGCATGGGTTGAGTAAACATTGTTTGTGTTGAATCAAAGAGGAATCGATGTGTCCTTGTGGCCGTGAAATCAAGGAAATAGGAGTCAGTGTATCCTTGTGAGCTGTGAAATCAAGGAAATAAGAGTCGATGTGTCCTTATGAGCCGTGAAATCAAGGAAGTAGGAATCGGTGTCTCCTTGTGAGCCGTGAAATCAAAGAGGTTGTACTTGACTATTAGAAATAGTAATAAAACTCTGTGCAATCCAGCGCTGTGTGGGATTGGATGTAGGAGCAATCCGAACCAGTATAAAATCCGGTGTATTCTTTCCTTTTCTGCATCTTTATTTCTGCTTATTTTGCATTTGTGTTTGAATCTATGTCTGTGGTTGTGTTTGTGGTGTTTGATTCATGCCGTAATTCACATTAGTTTTAGATTGTGTTTTAAATTCTTACAAACACTATTTACCCCCCCTTTAGTGTTTGCTTTGCCTTAACGATCCATTCTGCATTCCCCAACAATAGTGTTTGAGTGAACCCTAACCTTGGCTATATTAGGGAGATTTAGTCAGAATTAGTTGAATGAGAAGAGCTTTTGAGCATAAGCAGCCTATAGGTGAAGAAAGTTTGACATGCAACTCTAAAACACTTATTGTAATCTTGACATTTACATCTCCTAAACTTTTAGAAGATTGAATCCCATATTGTAGCTTAATTTGTAATAAAATAAAAATCAACTATATCCTTCTTAATTCTTATAACAATAAACAACCTTGATTAGAGGTTTAGAGAAGGAGAGAGGTGGCCAATTTTTTTATTGCAAATTAAATAAGTGAGGAAGAAGGAGGTAAAAATGTCATATATCTCATTTTCTACCTATTCCAAAAATTCCTAATGGGTTTGAACTTTCTCCAATAACCTACCCAAAAATTAAGTGTTGCAAATTCTTTCTAGTTTAGAAATTGTTACAAAGTTTTTTTTGGTGAACACAACAAATACCCTAATTTCTTCATTCTAACAAATTCTTATTTGTTTACAAATTATTTCCTTATCACTTAGCTACACACACAGACGCACACATAAGCCAATCTTGTGTTTAACTCACAAAACAAAAACATACATGTTTACATAATTTTAAATACCTTAATCGCCATTTTTGTATAACATATTTTAAAGTTTCACATATTATAAAACAAAAAATTTACATTTTAATTACACTAAACAAACATTCATGAGTTGTAAAATTTCACAAACCTCATTATTTTTGCACAAATAATTTATGCAATCATAATGAAATTATTTTTGCATACAAAATATTAATTTTAAATCAATCTCTTTTATTCCCTATTTTTAATACGAAACAAGATTCCACAAATACCATGGTAACTACCAAAATTCATTTTAACAACAATTTATAACTAATTATAACTTAATACAATTCAATGTTATATTGTTACTCGATAAATTTACTTAACCACTTCCAAACATGGTTTTAAGCCCAATTTTAATTTTATAATTTCCACAACTTATGTTTTCTAACTCAATTGCACAAACTATTCAAGATCTTATTAAAACAACTTAACCCTTCGTATTGAAAATACTATTTCCTTTAAATATTAATTTTAATCAATATTCCGTATTTTCAATATTCGTTAGGACCATCAAATTATTATTAACATACATGGATTAGAATAAATTTCCTTATTACACCAAAGGATTTAATTTGATCCAGTACATACAATTTCCTACAAATCACATATTCTTTAATTTCTCATTTTAAGTTATTTTTCGAGTTAATCTCGTGCACTCATATTCTTACTTGATGGCATTAAAATCACACAACACATTATAATCTTCTTACCTCGATACCCAGAAACCTGGGTTGTTACACGAAATTTATAAGGAAGTTTAACTTTCATCAACATCTAGTTTACCTCTTTTCCTACTGAACTCAACCAAAAAAGCTAACTGTACTCTTGGAAAGTAACCATTTACATCACTCATAGTTTGTGATACCCTCTTGACCGAAAGGTAATTTGCATCTCAACCAACCCGAAAAGTCCTACTTTTGGAGTTTTACCGGAAGCTCCTTATTTTGGGTGTTGACTGTTTTTTATGGGTAACATTTTGGCGTTAGAAGGAGGGCTTGAACCTCCAATCCTAATCCTTTCTTAATCATAATGATCCCTAAATAGTGGATTTAAAAAAATGGTTAGACTGAAGAAGAATGTTAATTCGGATTCTGGTCAGTCGTCAACTTTAGGGAATAATATATCATCGATTTTCAATGTGACAAATATAGAAGTGGCGCAATCATCAACCTCTATAAAGAAGAAAAAAAATGAAACTAAGATTCAAGGTTTGGAAAAATAGTTTGCGAACATGAAAAATCTTATCAAAGGTACCTTAGTCAACGATTTTCCCAAAGCCACATTGCATAATTCTTCCAAAACTAATATCCATGAGCCAGAATTAAGACACTAACACTGTAAAGTTATGAAAGTTGGGTAGGCCTTTGTAACACCCTGTATTTTTATGTTAATAATAAAAAGGAAAATATAAGAGATTATATATTCATAATTCTACCCCGAAATATCTAGCAATGCATTCGTGGTGATTTTATAATTTATTTTGGTATATGGCATGACCAAAACGGAGCACGTATACAAAAGATAAGCAATGAATTGAATAGTTAGAAGTTTGTGTGTGTGTATATATATATGTATGTATTCAAATGAAATTCAAACTTACTGATGATTTATAAAAAGTATAAAGGAAGTATAATGGAAAAATAATCAACGTTTAATTAAAAATGTAAAATGCGGCAATTTTAGCATCAAACAACACACGCTTGGACCCAGATGGGTCGACCCCATTGTGCGTGGGTCGACCCACCGATAAAGAGGGTCGACCCGAGCGGGGTCCAGGTGTGTTTTGCGACATGTAATCTATGTTGTGTGTGGTCCTGATTTTTATAAATTGAATCTGATAGTTCAGACTTCTAGTTTACCTATATACAAACTAGCAAGCCTGGCTCTAAACTCATATTTTCTAAGATGCTACCTAGGCTTTGCCATTCTCTTCTTCCTCCAATTTTTTTTAGAAAATTAGAATATTAGTTTATAGGGATTCTGATTCAAGATTTGAAGATAAGAGATATAAATCTACAAATAGGTGTTCAAAATTCTAATTAACATGTGGTAAGTCTTTGAATATGGTTTATGTAGGTTTTCTCTCTTTTTCCTTTTCTTTTATTATCAAATTTGTGAATCCATGGTTATTTGGATAATAGATTCAGTTAGAAAGACCATAGAAATGGATTGGAAAGATGTTAGACGAGTGGAATTGAATTTGACCTTTTTAAGTAATGGCATATTCACCATTACATTCCCCATCATTTTCAACATGTTAAATTAATGTGAATTGAGATAATTGTAGTATAATTCATTTTTCAGTTATGTTAAGAATATTGTTGTTGTATAGATCTGATCTATGAGCTTGTTAAAAATTGTTGTAATAATGAATTTTTGATATTTACAAATAAAAGAGAATACATTGCAGAAAATAGTATTTACGACAAATTGGATATTGTGAGTCAAATTACAGGAAATTAGGAATAAGTGTGAGATTAACTCTACGTAGAACCTATGTAACACCCCGTAAATTTAAATATTAAAGTTAACAAATTAAAGAAAACTTAATTTCAAAGATGAGAATCAAGGGAAACGGGTTACTCCATTGTGTTCGTCTCGGAATTCTGGTTGGGACAGAGTTTGAGTTTGCGTAAATGGGACTAATATGAAGAAGTTATTACTGTCGGAAGTTTCCAGAAATTTAAATTTAAATTCAAAAATGAATTCAGACTTAGAACTAGGCAGGGCGGGAAATTTCCCACCCAAGGCCAGGTCGACCTGGGGGTCGACCTTAGTATCGACCTCCCCTATACAGGTCGACCTTTGTGTCGACCTGGGGGTCGACCTGCCCCCTCCCTTCCTGGAAGATCTGAAAGATGATGATTTTGTGACTCAGTGCTAAGTCATTAGGGATGAGGTGTCACCCTATCTTGACTGGATGGTCTTGATTGATTCTAGGTTGATCGGATGGCCTAAATTAATCCTAAATTCTATATAAACACATATAGACTAAAACCCTAAAACCAAATAAAAATTAGAACCATGGCCGTTATGCTATCACCTTGCAACTTAGAGTAGCCGCCACCAACTAGAGGGAAAGTGAAGCTAATCAACTCAATTCAACTCAAAATTTATAACAACAACAACGAATTTGTCTACTTCAAAGGCGAGCTAAATCAATTTCAGAACTCAGATTCCAGAACTCAAGACCTTCTTTGAGTTGTGAGTTCAATATCTTCAATAAGATAATTAATAAGTTAATTGGGTTAAGTTATAAATTGGGTCATATGGCTATGTTTGTGAGACATTGGAAAAATGTGATATTTTGTGAATATATACTAGTTGTTCATAATGATAGTTTTGTTGTGGATCCCTTTTCATATGTCAAATCACCTATGTTCAACTTGATTCACTATCATTTTATATGCAAGTTTGGGTGTAGATTATATGCTAGTTTCTATATGAATTATACACAAGTTTACATGTGAATCAAATAAAGTGACTATATGCAAGTTTAGGTAGAAATTGGATTCACATATATGCAAGTTTGCACCTTTAGATTTAGATCTATGATGTACATAGTTTTATGCAAGTTTAAGACTATGGCCTAAAACCATATTATATATATATATATATATGCAAGTTTACACCTTTGCATTTAGATCTATGATGTACATAGTTTTATGCAAGTTTGTGATTATGGCCCATGCAAGTTTTGGATGAAAACTATATCACATATATGCAAGTTCACACCTTTAGGCCTATGTTTAGATTCATGACAATAACAAGTTTATGCAAGTTATGTTGTAATCCTTATTTGCAAGATTAGATCCATTTTGTGTGTTAAGCAAATTTGCGATGTTTCTTCCCTTTTATGAGTTAGACTAATTGTTTGTCTAATATACATATATATCACGATAAACGAACAAACAACGTGGGGACGGTGGGGGTAATATTGAATATACACATATTGAGAATTGGCATAATGGCCTTGAAAAAGGCATATAATTAAACTAAGACATTAATTTGAAAATTTGGCATTTATGGACAAATTTGAGACAATTATGGACATTAGTATATTTGGAAATTATTGCAAATTTTGAATAGGGATATTAATAAACTTTGGGGTTTAATAAAGATATGGAATAATAAACCACCTAAGACACGAGGTTAGACTCGTTCGTGGTGTAAGACTGCCCGGACCCACCCGGCCAATCCAGCAGCCACAAATGCCAGTCTAAGGTGAGAGGTCGAAGGCATGAATTAAATGCGTAACAGTTGTAAAGACACGAGGTTAGGCTCGTTTGTGGTGTAAGACTGCCCGGACCCGCCCAACAAATCCAGCTGCCACAAATGCCAGTCTAATGTGGGAGGTCTTTACAAGGTTATGGTGTTAATGAATTAAGAAACACTTAACCAGATAAACTTGTAGTGGGACATGAGGGGTTAGGTGGGTGCCTTGGGTGGCAAGTGAAAATCAAGTGGATGCCTTCGGTGGCATGTGAAATACGATTAGACACACTTAACCAAGATTGAAACATGTAAGAAGACATGGATAAGAATGGGGTTAAGTGAGGAAAAATGTAGAGGGGACCAAGCATAGGTGAAAAGCCTGTGTCATGCATGGGGGACCTTTTCAAACCAGTAACCCATTAAGTATCTTTGTGGGCTCGACCCAAGTCGAGGACGGGACACGCGTACTGGATTTGATTGTAAGAGGTCAAAACAGGTTAGCGGGGGCAACGCAAGTCCAACGGGGTCATGTGCGTGTGTGGGCCCGGGCTGGTAGATATGACGTTGTTGCATCGTGTACATATAAGCTGTGCATTTTGGTGGTATCAGGTTGCCACTTTAGGGAGTGAAACACACCACTGTGGGTCCAGCACGGGTATCTACGAGTTAGGGAGCCGATCGAATGGGGGTAGTGGGTACACCTAGTGGAGATAGGGGCAGGCGACACCTATGAAGGCAGATAAAGGTGCACGAAACTACCATTATCATTATTAAGTTTGGTAGGTGGGATCAACTTTTAGGTGTTTGGTGTGGTGCAGTGTAGTAATTATCCTATAGTGATTAGGTACGCCTTTAACGTTATCTTTGTTCATCTTATTCCCTTAGCCTGCTCTGTCATACCCATTGGTTCACATTCATTTCCTTATTTTCCAGCTTATGCCTTGTCCTAGTTACTTAATGATTATATTGTTAAAGTTATTGCACTCGCCATACTTGTCTGACCCCTTTGTTTCCACCAGTTTTCTTCCTCCCCCCCCCCCCCCCGGTGCTAAGGGTGGGACTAGTACTAGTGGAGCTTGATTTGGACAGCTTTATCTCTTTCTTTGGAAGTTTGCTTGGATCGCTGAAGTAAAAGTTTAGCCAATCTTACTTATGGCTATTTTATGTGGGGTTATGTCTTTCATTCTATGTACTCTGATTTAGACAAGGTGAATATTATGTACTAGACTCTAGTCTTTGGTTTTTGAAGATGTAATCAAACTTATTTGTTTACCGCTGCAATAAAAATGTAGCTTTAAATTTTTGAGTACTGTTTTATATTTGTCTTGTTGTTAAGTTTCTGTTTTATACACACTTAAAACACTCCCTGGAAGTTAATGCATTCCCTTTGTGATTGACATTAATGGACGTGGGGTGTCACACGTGGTATCAGAGCTGAAGGTCACCAGAACAGATAAGATATTTTGGAAAAACTATTTTTCAAAAGCATTTTATAAAGAAATACTCTCAAAAGTATGGTTTAAGGAGAATATCTTCAAGAGAAAGGTTTATTTTAAAAACATAACCCCAAGAGCCATATATCTTTCTTTTGAATTCTTCATTTGAATCTCTTCATTTTCTTTTCAGCATGCCTGGAATTCCTGAGATACCCGAGGGGATACCGATACCAGGATGGTTTAGAAGGTATCTGGAAGCTAGGGCCCATGTCGCAGGCCCAGCAAATGCTCCTCCTCCTCCTTCTCCCAGTGTTGACACTTTCACAAAGATATACAAGGACTTTTGGGCAATGGGCGGGAAACCTTTTCACGGGTCGGAAACGTTTGTTGAGGCTCGAAATTGGCTAAAGGAGGTGGAAAAACTGTTTGGAATTTTTGAGGTAGAAGATGGAAGAAAGATCCAGTTAGCTGCCTGGTTAATTAAGGATGAGGCCTCATTTTGGTGGGAGGTCACTAATGGAGAGCGTCCAGTTGATACATGGCAGGATTTCAGGCGTAGGTTTGAGGCAAAGTTTCTCTTACGTGCTGAATATAATCTATACATGGAAAGGTTTTTGGCATTGAGGCAGGGAAATCAATCAGTGAAAGAATACGTCAACAAGTTCAATCAGTTGGCAAGATTTGGCTTGGACTTGGTGAGTACACCCGAAAAGAAGGCCCTGAGATTTGTTAAGGTTTTGAACGAGCCGCTACATGGGTTAGCTATGACCTACATCCCTATGGGGGCCACCTTTGAGAGACTAGTTGACATGGTGCTTATGCATGAAGAGGAGAAAGGCGTCAATGCTAATAAGGCACCTGAGAAGAAAGGGGATCAAAAGAAACAGCAACAACAGAACAAAAAGGGTGGTAAAGACAACAATGGTAAGGGAAAGAGAAGATGCTTTAACTGTGGGACACCAGGCCATCTAAGCAAAGACAATAGGAAGAAGGCTGGTTGTTTCAACTGTGGCAAAGTAGGACATCTGATTAAGGACTACCCAAAGAAAGGGTAGAGGGAAGGGCCTACCTCTGGAGGGTAGATTCAGGCTCTCATGGCACCAGGGCAGGCAAGGGGGCAGGTCCAGGCTCTCATGGTTCCACCGCTGCAAGAACGAGGTAGAGCGATTTCCGTTTAAAGTTTAGTTTATATTTTCGATCATCCTATTCGCACACTCTTTGATTCTGGTGCATCGCACTCTTTTATATCCACTGCTTTAGTTGAGACACTACACCTAAACACCAGTATAGTAAAGGATCCCTTAGTTGTTTCAAGTCCAATTGGGGTCTCAGCCTATTTGTCGATGATTTGTTTGGATTTGGAAATTTCTATACCTAGCGTTGGGTTTAGATGTGATGCTTATTTTTTGGGCTTCACGGGCTATGGGTTAATTTTGGGCATGGATTGGCTATCCAGAAATGGAGCCATCCTAGATTGTGAAAAGAGAGAGGTTAGGCTTATGACTCGCTTGGGCAACACTCTCGAAATCTCTTGTAATCCCATGAATTCTATTATGCTAAGTTATCTAGAATCGGTTGACGCGTTTGTTGAGGATTTGCAGTTTGTTAGAGTGGTCCGTGAATACCTGGAAGTCTTCGATGAAGTTCGAGGTTTACCCCCGAGGCATGAGATAGACTTTCGAATATACTTAGTAGATAATGCAAAGCCAGTTGCATTACCAGCGCGCCATATGGCTCCGAGAGAGAGAAGAGAACTCAGTAAGCAAGTGAAATAATTGCTTGAGAAAGGGTTCATAAGAAGAACTATTTCGGAGTGGGGTGCTCCATTCGTTTTTTCTACAAAAGCTGATGGTTCACTTAGATTGTGCGTGGACTATAGAGAACGGAATAAGCTAACAAAGAAGAACAAACATTCATTACCGAGGATAAATGATTTATTCGATCAATTGGTGGGTGCTTCGGTTTTCTCGCAACTGGATTCGGCTGCAGGGTTTCATCAGCAAAGGGTGGCTGAAGATAGCATCGATAATACTGGATTTAGAACTCCTGACGGTTTCTTCGAGTGGCTCGTCATACCTTTGGTTTGACGAATGCACCCGCATACTTTGTTGACTTAACGAGTAGGGTGTTTAGGGAGTTTCTGGTAGTCTTTATAGACGATAATATGGTTTTCTCTAAAAATGAAGAAGAGCATGACCTACATCTTAGGGAAGTCTTAGAGACCCTACGAGCACATCAGCTAAAGGCTAAGTTCTCCACGTTCCATTTTTGGAGAAAAGAATTGAGGTTCTTTGGACACGTGGTCTCTAAGGAAGGGTTAGGTGTGGATCCCGCTAAGATAGTGGCAATCCAAGATTGGAAAACACCTGGGAACGCAACAGAAATAAGAAGCTTTTTAGGGCTGGTTGGCTATTATAGGAAGTTCATTAAGGACTTCGTGAAGATATCAGCCCCTCTCACTCGATTAACGAAGAAGAATTTGACTTTTATTTGGGACGTTGGCTGTGATAATGCTTCCCAACGTCTGAAGAGAGCTTTGACGACCGCTCCAGGTTTAGTTTTGCCAGACAGGAGTAAGGCATTCACTGTATATACCGATGCTTACGGGACAGGGCTTGGCGCAGTTTTAATGCAAGAGGGAAGGGTGATATGCTATGGTGGAAGACAGTTGAAAACCCACGAGAAAAATTACCCTACCCACGACTTGGAGTTAGCGACCATAGTTTTTGTGCTTAAGTCGTGGCGTCATTATTTGCTTGGCGAGAGGTTTGAGTTGTATACAGACCATAAGTCGCTAAAATACTTATTCTCTCAGAAGGACCTAAACTTGAGGCAACAGAGATGGATGGAGTTTTTGGCATCCTACGATTTTGAGATCGCATATACCCCTGGCAAAGGTTACGTTGTAGCTGACGCCCTAAGTAAAAAGAAGTTAACTTTAAGTCCTTTGTTTGCAGAGCGGCAGAGT
The DNA here is from genome assembly GCA_030737875.1 of Allium sativum. Lineage (NCBI taxonomy): Eukaryota > Viridiplantae > Streptophyta > Magnoliopsida > Asparagales > Amaryllidaceae > Allium > Allium sativum. The sequence goes on along the minus strand of CM060910.1, from coordinate 191,095,991 downwards.
TTGGAGTATATATCTTCCTTTGACTACAGACCCTCTGTCGAATATGTACCCGGATCGTTGGTATCATTAGAGGTGCAACCTACACTTTTGGGTCGAGTTGGAGAGGCACAGCAGAACGACCCACGGTTGGTTGAGATAGTAGGCAAGCTTATTAGAGGGGAGTCCTCAAGACATCTTAATAGATATGCTATAGATGAAATAGGTTGGCTACGTAGAGATGGAAGACTTTGTGTACCACAAGACGAAAGTTTGAAGAAGGCGATTCTTGAAGACTCACATCGCTCGAAGATGACCATACATACCGGTGGTGATATGATGTATAGGGATATGAAGCGAGTTTTCTTTTGGGCCGGAATGAAGAAGTATGTGGCCGAGTTTGTTGCTTGATGCTTAGTGTGTCAGCAAGTCAAGGCAGAGCAAAAGAAGCCCGGAGGTTTGCTCCATCCCTTAGAGATTCCGCTTTGGAAATGTGAAAGCATTTCCATGGATTTTGTAGATGGGTTACCAAGATCGAGGAAGGGTAATACGGGGATTTGGGTAATTATAGACCGACTTACTAAAAGTGCCCTTTTTATTCCCGTCAAAAGTAAAAGGACCGCCACGTGGTTAGCATCTATTTACCTTCGAGAGATAGTCCGTTTGCACGGCATATCCTCCAACATTGTGAGCGATAGAGATCCTATTTTCACAAGCGAATTTTGGAAGAGCTAACAAGAGGCGGTTGGAACACAATTATGCTTAAGTACCGCTTATCATCCTCAGACGAACGGCCAGACCAAGAGGGTGAATCGTATTATAGGAGACCTTTTGAGGCTATGCATTCTAGACTTTGGAGGAACATGGGAAGAACACCTTCCACTAGTAGAGTTCGCCCATAATAATAGTTCTTAGGCTAGCATATGGCATGGCACCTTTTGAGGCTCTTTATGGACGATTGTGCCGATCACCTACATGCTGGTGGGAATCCACGGATAAGGTTTTGCTTGGACCCAACATGATTAGGGAGACTTTAGTGAAGATAGAACTGATTCGAAGGCGAATGAAGAAGGCACAGGACCGACAGAATTCATATGTGGATAAGAGACGAACCGATCTTGAGTTCAATGTTGGGGACATTGTTTTTATTAAGATGTCACCGTTAAGAAATGTAGTCCTCTTTGGATCAGTAGGGAAGTTGGCACCATGGTTCATAGGACCCTTTCCAATTACAGAGAGGATTGGGCAGATGGCGTACAGAGTAAAGTTACCAGAGAAGCTCAGTGGAGTTCATGACTTGTTTAACGTTTCACATTTGCGTAAGTGTTTGCACGATACGGCGGAAGTGGTAGAGCCGAGCATGCTCAAAGAAGTGGAACTAGAGCGCAATGCCGCGATCAGACGAGCTCCTACACGCATTCTCAGATCGTAGGTCAAAAAGCTTCGCAACAAAGAGGTCAAGTTGGTCAAAGTGCAATGTGGAGATGAACAAAGAGACGCGACTTGGGAGACGGAAGATAAGATGCGTACGTTGTACCCTTTCCTTTTTGAGGGTATGTTTTAATTTTTCCTTTTTCTACCACTTTGTTGATACTTGTCCTATTTTTTAGTATTATCTTTGCGATGACATCTTCAATCTTTAGTTAGGAAGAACCCTATGGTTGAAACATGTGTTTGAGACATGTTATGTCTGATGGATGCAAATGGATGCAAGTGGTTGCTAATGGTTGCTCGTGGATGCATATACACACACCTTAGGCACTAAATCGGCTCAACCACCTTCATGTTGCATATAAATGTGTTTGCATATATAAATTAATGGACATATAATGGTTGTGTCATCATATGGATGCTGCATTTTGATGAATGGTTGTGCACACTTGTAGAAATAATATATATCGATAGGATTCGTTCGCATACATAATGGACGCATGGCACTATCATGATTTGCATTAAGGAGGTCAACAGAATCAGTAGACTGCTGATTTTGCATTAGATAAGGAACATATACACACACTTCTTGCATATGTTCATACAGCATTAGAAATTTTGTAAGGACAATGGATGCCTGTGTTTGATGGTTGAGTAGATGGATGATTGGATGTTAGTATATGCATTCTCCTTAACTTGGAGATTTAGGGGGCGAAATCCTTTAAGGAGGGGAGAATGTAACACCCCATAAATTAAAATATTAAAGTTAACAAATTAAAGAATACTTAATTTCAAATATGAGAATCAAGGGAAACGGGTTACGCCATTGTGTTCGTCTCGGAATTCTGATTGAGATAGAGTCCGAGTTTGCATAAATTGGACTTCGTATGAAGAAGTTATAGCTGTTGAAAGTTTCCAGAAATTTAAATTCAAAAACGAATTCAGACTCAGAACTGGGCAGGGCGGGAAATTTCCCGCCCAAGGGCAGGTCGACCTCAGTGTCAACCTCCCCTATACAGGTCGACCTGCCCCCCCCCCCCCCACGGGCAGATCTGAAAGATGACGATTTTGTGACTCAGTGCTGAGTCATTAGGACTGAGGAGTCACCCTATCTTGACTGGATGGTCTTAATTGATTCTAGGTTGATCGGATGGCCTAAATTAATCATAAATTCTATATAAACACATATAGACTCAAACCCTAAAACTAAATAAAAATTAGAACCATGGTCGTCATGCTATCACCTTGCAATCTAGAGTAGCCGCCATCAACTAGAGGGAAAGTGAAGCTAATCAACTCAAAATTTATAACAATAACAACAAATTTGTCTACTTCAAAGGCGAGCTAAATCAATTTCAGAACTCAGATTCCAGAACTCAAGACCTTCTTTGAGTTGTGAGTTCTATATCTTTAATAAGATAATTAATAAGTTAATTGGGTTAAGTTATAAATTGGGTTATATGGCTATGTTTGTGAGACATTGGAAAAATGTGATATTTTGTGAATATATGCTAGTTGTTCATAATGATAGTTTTTTTGTGTGGATCCCTTTTCATATGCCAAATCACCTATGTTCAACTTGATTCACGTTTGATGTCGTTTTATATGCAAGTTTGGGTGTAGATTATATGCTAGTTTCTATAAGAATTATACACAAGTTTACATGTGAATCAAATAAAGCGACTATATGCAAGTTTAGGTAGAAATTGGATTCATATATATGCAAGTTTACACCTTTAGATTTAGATCTATGATGTACATAGTTTTATGCAAGTTTATGACTATGGCCTAAAACCATATTATATATATATATATATATATATATATATATATATATATATATATATACATGCAAGATTACACCTTTGGATTTAGATCTATGATGTACATAGTTTTATGCAAGTTTGTGATTATGGCCTATGCAAATTTTGGATGAAAAATATATCACATATATGCAAGTTCACACCTTTAGGCCTATGTTTAGATTCATGACAATAACAAGTTTATGCAAGTTATGTTGTAATTCTTATTTGCAAGATTAGATCCATTTTGTGTGTTATGCAAATTTCTAATGTTTCTTCCCTTTTATGAGTTAGACTAATTGTTAGTCTAATATACATATATGTCATGATAAACGAACAAACAACGTGGGGACGATAGGGGTAATATTGAATATACACATATTGAGAATTGGCATAATGGCCTTGAAAAAGGCATATAATTAAACTAAGACATTAATTGGAAAAATTGGCATTTATGGACATAATTGAAACAATTATGGTCATAAGTATATTTGGAAATTATTTGCAAATTTTGAATAGGGATATTAATCCACTTTGGGGTTAAATAAAGATGTGTAATAATAAACCGCCTAAGACATGAGGTTAGACTCGTTTGTGGTGTAAGACTGCCCGGACCCACCTGGCAAATCCAGCAGCCACAAACGCCAATCTAATCTGAGAGGTCGAAGGCATGAATTAAATGCGTAACAGTTGTAAAGACACGAGGTTAGGCTCGTTTGTGGTGTAAGACTACCCGGACCCGCCCGGCAAATCCAACTGCCACAAATGCCAGTCTGATGTGGGAGGTCTTTACAAGGTCACGGTGTTAATGAATTAAGAAACACTTAACCAGATAAACATGTAGTGGGACATGAGGGGTTAGGTGGGTGCCTTGGGTGGCATGCGAAAATCAAGTGGGTGCCTTGGGTGGCATGTGAAATACGATTAGATACACTTAACCAAGATTGAAACATGTAAAAAGACATGGATAAGAATGGGGTTAAGTGGGGAAAAACCTTAGAGGGGACCAAGCATAGGTTGAAAGCTTGTGTCATGCATGGGGGACCTTTTCAAACCAGTAACCCATTAAGTATCTTTGTGGGCTCGACCCAAGTCGAGGACGGGACACGCGTACTGGATTTGATTGTAAGAGGTCAAACCGGGTTAGCGGTGGCAACGCAAGTCCAACGGGGTCATATGCGTGTGTGGGCCCGGGCTGGTAGATAAGATGTTGTTGCATCGTGTAGATATAAGCCGTGCATTTTGGTGGTATCTGGTTGCCACTTTGGGTAGTGATACACCCCACTGTGGGGGCCAGCACGGGTATCTACGAGTTAGGGAGCCGATCGAATGGGGTTAGTAGGTACACCTAGTGGAGATAGGGGCAGGCGGCACCTATGAAAGCATCTTGGGGTACATGAAACTACCATTATCATTATTAAGTTTGGTAGGTGGGATCAACTTTTAGGGTGTTTGGTGTGGTGCAGTGTAGTAATTATCCTATAGTGATTAGGTACGCCTTTAACGTTATATTTGTTCATCTTATTCCCTTAGTCTTCTCTGTCATACCCATTGGTTCACAGTCATTTCCTTATTTTCCAGCTTATGCCCTGTTCTAGTTACTTAATGATTATATTGTTAAAGTTATTGCACTCGCCAGACTTTATGTCTGACCCCTTCGTTTCCACCTCTTTTCTTCCTCCCCCCCCCCCCCCCCCCAGGTGCTTAGGGTAGGACTAATACTAGTGGAGCTTGATTTGGACAACTTTATCTCTTTCTCTGGATGTTTGCTTGGTTCGCTGAAGTAAAAGTTCAGCCTATCTTACTTATGGTTATTTTATGTGGGGTTATATCTTTCATTCTATGTACTCTGATTTAGACAAGATAGATATTATGTACTAGACTCTAGTGTTTGGTTTTTGAAGATCTAATCAAACTTATTTGTTTACCGCTGCAATAAAAATGTAGCTTTAAATTTTTTAGTACTGTTTTATATTTGTCTTGTTGTTAAGTTTCTGTTCTATACACACTTAAAGCGCTCCATGGAAGTTAATGCATTCCCTTTGTGAGTGACATTAATGGACGTGGGGTGTCACAACCTAATGAGAACATTTCTGTTGTATAAAGCCCGTTCCATTAATCATCTGTCTGAATTGGGAATTGCTATAAACACCGTAATTATGGAATTTACACTATACATGATTATTTTTTTAAGAGTATTATTATGCCAAAAGAGTGTAAATAGAATTACAGAAAGTTTAGGAATAATGAAGAAGCCTAAGTAGCATGTAAATTTTACAGTAATTGAAATTGTAGATAATTACATTAAAACACGAGGTTAAGTTCAACTTGTGGTAGAAGCCTGCCCAGAGCCGCCCGGCTAATCCAGCAACCACTGGTGGTCAACTTAATGTGAGGGATGTGGTTCCTAAATTTATGAAAAAATATATGTATGCAATGGAAGTAAATGATACGTGTAAAAATTTACAAGACAGTAAAGAGATAAAAATTACAACAATAAGAGTTTGGTTAACATTAAAGAACAAAAAAACGTGATGAACGGAGAATATAACCTATTATATGAATGAGAATGGAATATAATAGATAGGCTTGTCCTAGGGACAAGTGGAAATCATAACATAAGCAATAATAAGTGAAAAGGAAACTTATTAAAAACTTTGGTTAAGAGAACTAAGTTAATAAATAAACAACAACAAGTTGTAATGACAGTTTAAGATGAGGTTATGATTAAATAAGAAACAATGAGGTAGACTTATAGAAAGAAATAAGTTATATTTAATTGTGTGTGTGTATATATATATATATATATATATATATATTAATGTTACATGTCAACTGAAACATGTGAATGGGGATAAGATATACTTAATTATACATTGAGTAGAACATGTTATTGCAACCTGAAAACCTGAACATTGTAATAATGTTAGACATTGTAGATTATATTCGTTAATTACAATCTAAGGAATAACATGTTATAGGATTATTAATGAACTTAAATGGGTTAAGTTATACAACTGAATTAACAAGCAAGAAGGTTCCATTCCTTAGAGATATAATGGGCTTGGAGAAAACTTGGTAACTAGAATAAGAAGTTAATATGTTGGGGTTAATTGGAAATCTAATGAGATAGAACATGGGCGTAATTAAACATTTAGACGTAGGTTCTAATAACACGTTAGTGTGATGCGCTTGGACCAGTCTGCATGTCTGAAGGTGAAGAACCCAATGTGGTAGATCATCTTGGTGTCTAAGGGCATGAAGGAAGCACGTCCATCTAATTATTCTGCTTGTTATTCAGCTGATATTCTGCCTACTAGCTCCATGGGACTGGAAGGAAGCAAGCAACTTCTGAGGGACATGGTAGGGTACTACATGGTGATCCTCTGTGTGGTGGCAGTGCCCAGGTTGTACTCGTAGAGGTCGGGTCTGCGCGAAACTACCCGGTAGGTATACCTTGACTACAACGGTAGTTGGCAATCAAAAGACAGTTGGATGGTGTTGGATGATTCAACGATTTTGCCTACAGATAGGTTGGGTCCAGACCAATATAGGATAGTAATCATCAGGTACCTGCCGTCAGCAGTCACTGTGATGCGGAAAGACTAGAGCTAAACCTACATACCATCGATCTTTCACTATCGAGACTTTGGTTGCGGGGCACACCAATTTGGATGTAGATTGTTTGCTAGGGGCACGTCACTTAGCTCTTAATGTAGTCTTTCACTAGTTGAGGGAGGGGTCTAGGTGGGACCATAACCACCATAGAAATGCATACCATAGTTTAGATATTTGTACTTTGAGCTTCTTTAGCAGAACAATAAAGATATGGAAAAGCTCGCGACCGAATTTCGTGCATTCAGATGCAGCCCTATTACGTAACTCGAGGTATATTAAACAGTACGTACGTGAGGATCCAAATACATGCACGTCGTACCCGGTGGTGTATCCTAAACATTAGGGCATTACTCTATGTTGAGACCAGATTTGACTAAGGAGATTGGATATGGCAGTCTGTATGCTGATGCAGCATAGCGATGGCGGTTCGGTGTGTAACATGGTGTAGTTTGATGAAGATTTGTACGTCGCTCCAGCATAGGATGAGAGTTGCAGATGCTTGGCTTGACGGTGGAGACCGTGCGAGGAGGGTACTATGGGAAGCACCTTGATGTTGGCGGTAGCTACATATACTATATTAGGTTAATCTATTGGGAGGTAGATGGGTACGACGTGTGTGTAAAGCATTGAGTGCTATTAACCTAAAATAACTTAATAAAGAAAAAAAATATAACTAAACAGTATATGTAGGGTTATTCCACAATGTGTAATTCAAATCCGGTCACCAGACCCTGTGTTCTGACCACCTCCTCGCAACATACCCGCAGGTTAGGTTTTGGCAGAGATATGATGGATTTAGATAATGGCTAGGCAGTATTATTATGGTAAGGCTATATTTGATTATACTATATTTTATTCCATTCCGTTGTGAGAAGTTTTCTTAGCTCTAATATATTTTTTATCTCTGCCTTTTCTGCGGGATACTAGACAAGCCAACTTGGGTTTCGGCAGATTGCGATTTAAAAAAAAACCGGTCTATCGAAATTCGGGTTGTTACAGCCTTCTTCTGTAAAATTGGGAAATTTGATTATATGCAAGGGTAATCAAGCATCGAAAGGTGAATTTTTCCAATGGAAAAAAGAATATTTGAGTTAAAACAAGTAGAAAATTTCTAGGTAGAAGAGAATTAAACACCTCAAAGAATTCTTCTTTTGGAAGAAATAATGTCTACCAAAATCCCATTTAGTGTAAGAAGACCATTGCTTAAATACAATGGAAGAACTAATATAGATGAGCATGTCTCGAATATCGAAAACAACATGAACTTATGTAATCCCACAGTCTGCTTCGATGCAAAATCTTCTTGGCAACTCTTTATAGAGAGACTGACGAATGGTATAGGAATTATCAAGGGGCTGTCATTAACATTTAGAAGCAATTAGCATCCATATTCAATGCACACTTTCATATGCATACGGAACCAACAATTAGACATAAGGAATTATGTAAGGTGAAGAAAAAAATAAATCAAATGAGTTGCTGAGTGATTATCTTGGGAGATTTCAAAAGAAATCGTTGAGTGATTATCTGGGTACATTCAGGATTACTTAAGTCGACACCATTCTGGAGGGATTATTATCTTTAATAACCAAGTAGACTCTCCAATTTTTGTTCCCAAGCCAATAAATTAATCCGTATGGAAGAGGAATTTGAGGGAAAGATGGAAAATTTGCAAAAAAAGAAACAAAGGACATTCAATTTCTATCAGTCCAACAAGCGAAGTCTTGAACTAAATAGAAAGAGAAATTATTGTGCTTATCATAAAACTATTGGATATGTAACTAACCAATGTTGTGTTTCAACAAAGAAAATTTAGGGCAAAAGTGGGGAAATATGGATCACAAGCAATGCCATTAAGAAAATATCACTACAACATCAGGGTCAAAAAAATTGATTTCGAAGTGTCTAAACCACTTCTTATCACATATACCTTTTTTAATTACTCCGTTTATTCTATCCTAATGCTTGAATCAATTGTGTATTGACAAAGATTCGATTATCTTTGTAATAAAAACAAAAACCTCACCGGGTTTCAAACATTAAATCCTACATGCACAACAAAATTGCAAGTTGATTCAAAAGGAAAGATGTGAACATTAAGTCAATCTACAGAACAGTCGCCAGTCAAACAAGCATGATACAATCATTAGACTCCAGCAAGAGCGTTTTATAGAATGGATGAAATTGGAAAAATACGTGAACTCATCAAAAATATCCAATCAATCCATAAAAGAGAAAAAAGAAAAACGTGAAAAAAATATTAATTCCAATAGCAGAATGGAAGCAAATCCTTCTTATTCATTTTAACTAGTCCTTGGAAAAGGGTAAGCTTTTAAAATATTTCCACGATAATGGGCTCTTAATGGAATGTGTGACATTATTCACAATATTTATTTAGTCATGAATCATGACTTGTTAGGTTCAAAGACAAATACCACTTTTTGCAACAAAATACCAAAGTGATTCAATCATACATGATTTTTTGCACAAAATGGATTTCGTTTATGAACATTTCTTCAAAAAGACATTTTCACAATATTTATTTAGTCATGAATCATGACTTGTTAGGTTCAAAGACAAATACCACTTTTTGCAACAAAATACCAAAGTGATTCAATCATACATGATTTTTTGCACAAAATGGATTTCGTTTATGAACATTTCTTCAAAAAGACATTTGTAAATCGGCATAGTCAAATTAGCCCCCTAACCACCTCAAAAGAAGCACATATCTATATTGTATTTGACAAAATAATAATTTTATTTTTATATTAAAACAATTTCAAAATTCATGCATCAAAGCTTTTGAAAGAAGGGACTATTCTTAAATAAAGAGCAATTGATCCACGAATCACGGTCTTTCAGCTATTTTCTTGATATCTACACTTCAGACATTGGAAATAGTTATGATAATTAAAGCAACTTTATCAAAAAGGTTTAATTTTTGGAAGAGATATTCGAAAAGTGTACATACTACTTAAATCTCCACCAAGTGGAGTGGCTCTTTGAACAAGGCATATATATAGTATTACATCTCCCCCAAGTGGAATGCCTCTTAGGGAGGCCCACACATATTATTACATCTTCACCAAGTGAAGTGCTTCTTAGAGGGAGGCATATATATCTTATTTGTACCTCCATATATTTGAGTGCTTCATAGGGTAGCCTACCTTTTGTTAACAACGAATCTACGGAGGGAGAGATCTTAAAAGTGTATGCCAAGGAGTCTTCATTGTTTATATTAGAATTTCTCTAGTGGCGAGGACTGACCATATACCACATTATCATCAAGAACAAAAATCAATCATTTATACTTTCAAGGTATGGGGCATCCAAAAGAAAGGAAAAGAAATCCCATCAAAATACCATAAATTGGACGTGAAAGCCTATTTGCTCAATAAGGAGCAAAATTGGTCAAATAAGTATCAGCGCTTTCTACAATATGAAAGAATGGCATAAATAACTACAATGGATTCCATATGATTTCATAGATAGATTTCAATCCTCAAGAAGAGGTTTTCATTAAGAATAATAGTGGAGTTTATCACTTTGGTAATAGACTAAGGACTAAATCGGATGTTAGCAATTAGATAGACGGATAATCGGATAAAGCTCCTATTGGGTACTTGAGCATCTTAAGGTTAAGATGGATTAATTTACTTAAGAAATAAGAATAGGAAATTTCTTTACACATTGTTGATTAGTCCCATGATTCAATTAACTTGCATTTCTTTAGTGGTTATCGGTTTATTACATCTTTTAACGTTGTGTGTTTTTAGTTTCATTTCATTAAACCAAAGGATTTGTATGTCACCACATCGAACAGATCGAGCAGGCTTTATTTTGAAAGGGGTGATCGGAATAACTAACAATTTCTCTTTATGCAAAACTTGTTGGTGAGGCCTTGACCAGATTGGGTCGATCGCCTGGTGACTGTATCTTGAGTAAATCGGGACCGGCTTTGTCTTTGAACGAGCATAATTAGTTGAATCTATGATTTTACCTTGATTGAACTTTGTGGATGAGACCTTAATCAGATTTGGTTGGTATGGTCAGAATAGTTATTTTTCAACTTGTAAAATGTTCAATAATTTTTCAATAAGAAAATGATGACATATGTTTGCTCGATATCTTTCGATTGATGCATTGTATTTTAGGTGCTAGATGTATGGATAGTCCCCAATTATGTATAACCCTAAGATATTTTATAATGAATGAATGATAGTTTCCTTTTGGCTTTCAAGCATCACCGTGTTGTGATATTCAACGTAAATTTGATATTTACACTCATTATGCCATGCACGTGCCTTCCAATTGTACACTGCCTTCAAATACATCTGTATGAGTTTAAATTTGTTTTAGTTTTAAGTGAATGGTCGATATTTTCATGATTTATGATCTCTTTATAGTATATTATTCTTGTAGATTTATTCTCATGAGATGTCAATTTTTGATGAATTTTAATATTTATGTTATTTCTTGATTCCCACCCATACATCAGCAAATTTGATTCATTTGAATGGATATTTATTGTTCTTTGAAAGCTTTTTTGGTTTTCCTAAACTTCTAATTCAATGGATTTTTCCATTGATATTGGTCTAATGGGTACGCATACATTACTAGTAGGTTAGATACTATTTCTACTTTCTTTACGAGTTTTGTGATTATGGCCTTATTCCCTATTTAATTATATGAATTTCCGATTTGATTTGCGAATGGGGTCCCAGTGACTTTCCTATTTTTTTTATTCTTAGAAATTCTTTTGCAAACCCTAGAAGTTCCTATTTAGTTCAATTCATATGAAAAGTGATTTATGCTTTTATTGTTGAGGATTCAATTCGATATTGCTTACGAGTTAGCAATCTTGAGTAAATTTTGATTTTATGATTCTTCATGATTTTCTAAATGTTTTGTATGTTAAGTAATCTTGAGCCTCTTGGTGATATTCATTTTTTCATGCTTAGGATGAGTTCCAGTTTTGATTTCCAATATTCACCTTTTCTATTATTGATCGTTAATGGATCACAATCATACAAATGGTTTTTCAAATTATTGTTTTTTGATCGATTATCATTTAAAATCTGCATTGTAAAGATTGTCTTAATGATCGTAAATGTCTGAAGTTTAAGAAGACTTATGAAATTTTATTTTAAGTTGACTGTCGGTCCTCCGAACTGAAAGAAAGTGAAGGACGATGACGATCCCCTGATTAACAGCTCTCGGACATTAGCCAGGGAAGTAGCCTCTTATTATTTATGCAACAATTCAATAGCCTCTGAAAATTATATCGTAAATAAATTGAAAATCAATGAAAATTGCATCTAGAGCATTAAAATTCAGTTGTTAAAAATTGATAAAGTTAAATTACTTATTCAGAGTTATTAAAGTTATAGGAACTAAAAAAGCTTATGGTGCCGACATAATCATCGAGAATTTTGTCGTAAAAAACAAAAGCTTCTGTCATAATAGGGGATAAATGTAAACTAATATATTTACTCAACCTAAAGTATGAAAGAAGACCAGCAAAGACTAAAGAAAAGGCTATCCAAAGAATCAGAGATAACTTTTGGAAGAATCAGAAGGAGCTTTCAGAGATGTCAGAGGAGCATCACCAAGGGAACTAAGGAGAAAAACTTAAGAAGTAAGACTTCAAAATGATAAAAACCACCGAAGTTACCAAATATGATATGTTGAAAGTGTCAAGGCGACAACCAGCAGAGATTGTAAAGAAGTTCTTAAGAACGACCAGTTTGGAAGTAGAATAAGCTTTTCGCATCAGTGAAAGCATCGCTATAACTTCGGGGACAGTACAAGAAGCCATATAGAGATGGAGAGCGATGAAAAGGGCCCTTAGGAGATGTCAAAGGGATGCACTCCCAACTTGCAACATCTTCACTAAAAAGTGAAAGAGGCACAGATCAAGCTTTCGGTAGTGGAATATCCCTTTTCAAATGAACCGAAAGGGGTTATCTCCCAGCATCTCTCACCAAAAGGTAGTTATCAACCAAATTAGGGTCAAAGAATGATAAAAAAAAATCCCTCGATGAGATCTTAGGGCCACAATAGCAATTCCATCATCGCTTCGAAAGGATAAGAAGTTATCCTATATAAAGTCTAAAGCATGCAAAGGATCAAAAGAAACCGAGGAGTAATTTTAGACAAATGGAAGCCCCTTTTGGTGACACCCAGAAGGCATCGTTTCTAGAGAAATGATCTTTGGGTAGAAGAGCGGAAACTTCTCGATGGCACTGTCTATGAAAGCATATTCTTCCTATGACCGTCAGATTCATTATTGCATAGGTCCTCTTCGCAAAGCACAAGAGCATCACGGTGATTCCCCATCAAAAGACACTTAGTAAACTCATTTTTGTTTTGGGCAGCTTGTCACTACCCCAAGCTATAACTTACATGAAATCAACGTGATACCCTTATTGAACCTTCAATTCTGCATATACGAAGCCCTTGAGCTGACAAGGCGATCACCTCCATCTATAAACACGACCGTAGGGGTCTAGAATCAAGATCGACTTTTCTTATTCTACATTCTTATGTTTGAATTGTACAGTGTAAACCTTTATTTCTAATTCAATTTGGGGGTCTCTCAATTACAACTCAGAAATACCTATAAGTAGAAATGATCAGTAAAGGGCAAATTCGAAGTATTTAGGAAAATATTGCTTTCGTCTACATCTAGTTTACCTCCTTTTTTATTGAACTTAACCATAAAGCTTAATAAATTCCAGGTAAGTAACCATTTATGACATCGAAGATTGTGAGACCTTCTAGACAAAAGGGTAATTAGTATCTTAGCCAACCCTGAAGTCCTGCTTTTGGAGTTTTACCGAAACCTCAATATTTTGGGAACTGACCATTTTTGCGGTTAACATAATGCATTCGTGGGTCACCGGTTAATCCTGAATTTTGAAAGAATTATCATAAATATCCAATGGATGTTTGTAAGTAGAAATCATCCATGTGGTGTCAAGAAGACCATGCATCGAGAAAAATTACCGAGCAAACAAATCATTCATTACTCAGTTATGGAATAAATCAAAAATTCATCTAAAAGCTTCTATAAGTTATATTTAATTAGAAATATTCAAAATGGAACCAAAGACATGTGTATTTAAAGCTCTTGGCAGATCCAATGTGGCGGAGGTTCAAAAAGTCATAGCGGGGATAAAGCGAGGAAATAGCAAGATATAGCGGATGACTCTAAAATAGCACATGTAACTTATTCGTATGTTTTTGTGAATGTAAAAAATATAATTAAATGAAAAACTAATACTCAGCTAAACTATAATTAATACATTCTTAATTTTAAATACGAACATGTGCAAATATCTATATATAAACGTAAATTACTATTTAACTGTATTAAAATATATAAAATATAGAGTATTTTTGTCTCTAAAAATATATAATAAAAAAGTAATAAAAAAAACTAACTTTATAGTTTTTGTAATGCATAGAAGTCATTTTTTAGTTCGTTTCTTTCATCAAACATATAGAGGGAATAGCCTAGTATTGCAGAAATAATGGGATATCAGGAATAGCGGAATATAGCAGGGCTTAAAGCAGAGAGGCAATATCGGAGGCTATTTGCGAAAAGCATAGCGGTGATAATCTGTGACTGGATATAGTGCGGTTATCGCAGAGTAATGGCGGGGCATTAACAGCACAAGCAACAATACAATTTTGGAAATTAAAGGCTATCCTAAAATGGAAGAACCAGAAAACCGCACACTAATCAAGGTTTACTAATCAATTCTAAGTTTATCAAATAGATGATTGAAATTCATATATAGTTTGATATTTCATGAATTATTCTAAAACAGGAAACAAGAGTCATAAAATTAAAATATAGCAACGTAAGAAAATGAATTTAAGTTAAAAACCATGTATCAAGTCATAATAAAACCAGATTTTACATTTCAAATAAATTCAGTAAAACCACTATAGAACTAGGATTCATAATCTAAACATATCAATTGAGATGATTTAACGCAAATATGAGCAATTAACCACTCAAAATGTAAAGCGTAAATTTATTCACTTGGAGTACCTGATCTACTCGTTATACTTGCCCAAATTTAAATCTGTTGACATGAAAACTATAGTACATGATATTGTAAGGTGAAAGAAACATAAGTCCTTTAAAAGCATTACAAATTAATAAAGTAATAGAAAACGCATATAGCAAAGAAATTCTTAAGTCTATTCATAGAATGGTTATTTCTTTTCAACTATTTGACCATTCAATAGGAATCCTATTCAGTTTTTCAATTCATTAGTTCCTTGAACCTCATTTTAATACTAAATCCATGATAAGGGAAATTTTGTCCAATAATTTTTAGTTTTTAATCTTAATTAAAACTTCTTTCTTGAAGAACTATAGTGATCCACGTGTTAGCGATAAAATTCATCGACACCCAGCGTTGTCTTAATGAAAATCGAATTCAAAGGCGAAAGACTTCTAGATTCAATTCGCATTATTCACGGATTGATAGAGTTTGATCCATTTGTCAAAACTATCATGGGCATGCCAAGGTCGGAGGCCCAGAAGAAATGAAATGCAAAGCATTTTGTATTACTTCTAATATTATTGCATCTTTTAACCAAATTTCGAAAGCTTAATTCTTATATTTCCTATAGCTTGGGGATCTAACAAAAGAATCATCCAAAATGTTCATTCCCAAAGGGGTGATTTTTATTTGAATAATTCAAGCTTAATCAAAAAATAAAGTTCATCTATGTCTTTTTAATCATGGATTCCTTTAAGATTATGTTATCGTAGTCCTCTTTATGAGGATAGCTTTGTCAATAACAATAAGCACCTCTTTTTAACAATCGGGGTGTAAAGTATTATGTCATTACACTTCTGTTCCCGAAGACCTTATGAAAAGACTTTATTATATATTGACTTATAAAACTGGAAGCTCAAATTATGTGTAATTGGATATTAGTCCAGCTAATAGCCGAGATGACTGATCTATTTATCCTTAAATTTAGCATTTCAAAGCAATGATTATTAATCCTATTTCGAGATTGATTGTTTCTTGACAAGATTAATAGGAAGTCCTTAAATTGGATGTTGATTCAGGGTTTACACTCTAGATATGTTTAAAAAATTTAAAATGATAAAAGTTGTTCAGGGTCTAGATATGTAGGGTCATATTCATAGGTATGGGTTGACCCGCTTTCCGATTTGTAGCGTTTGCTTTGAGGCTTTCGTGAAAATAGGTCCGGTGGCTCAATAAAAGCGGCTTTAATAATATGCAGCTTGTGCTTTCGATAGGGCCTGAAGCGAAAGTAAGTTCCTCTAAGTGTTATCGACAGTGAGTCATTGTTGAACCTTCAAGTCTGCAAATCTCCAAAAAAAGACTTGGTGCTCATATCAACAAAAATGTTTTCATAGGTCATCCATGTTGAGGACCCAAAGAGCTGGTACTCTTCATGTTGTATGTGACACCCTATGTCTCTTAATGTCACCCATATGAGGGTGCATTAACTTCTGTGAAGCACAATAAGTATAAAGTAGTAACACAGAGACTAAATTCACAAGATAGAATATAAAATACAACGGAAAACTTTCAAACTTTTATTATAAAACCAAATAAACATTACATTTTCGAAAACCATAAGTCATAATCTTAACCAACTGTCTCGTGGAAATATAAACCATCAGAGTACAAGTAAAAAACCATAGTAATCATATCCCTTATGAGCCATAACAACAAGCATAGAACGGAAACTGAAGCAATACGTAGAGTGAGAAATAATTCAAGTCCAAGATGAATCAAAGAAACACGGTCACTACTGCAATCCACTACCTTGAGAACCTGAGGGAGGGAAAGGAAGAAAGAGACGGAAAAACAAAATAGGTCAGACATAATGTCTGGTGATTTCTAGTAATTTTTAGCATAAGCATAAGATAAAAAAGTATCAAGACAGATAACTGGTACTGGGTAAGAAATACATGAGGCGAGGTAAGATCAGATATGCTTCTCATTCATATCCCAGAACAGAATTTCTGCACCAACGATCAGAATTTCAGGATTGTGTTTTACACTAATTACTACCCTGTGATCGGCTCCCTACTGACGCGAATAACCTATGTCAGCAATGGCAATCGGGATTACCAATCCCGAATCCATCAACTTTAAAGACACAACCCAATCCACATGTGTTATTGCGTCTTAACTTCCCTCGTCGGATCCATGCAAGCTCATGACTCCGTCAAAACACGCCCGTACCCACCTCCAGAATTTGAACTGTTACAATCATCCACCCGTAAAGTGTGCCCTAGTCCCTACCTAGTGCAGGACTCGTTTGATAACAGGAGGGTACTGATTGATATGGATTCTAAGAAACCTCAGATTGATACAAGCCACCCCCAGGTTTGGCCCCCCAAGTAAGCTAGGATTTTAAGAGTTCACCCCAAAGATATATTAACAGCAGACGTGAACCACTTAGCTTATGTTATATTTCCTGGTTGTAAGTGACATTTATTATATGTAACAACCCTTCCCTAAATCACACAGGCACCTGCTCAGATAGATTACAATAACATATTTTACTTAATTTACATCTGATCCACATATTTTCGATAAGATGTTCGAATTAAATCCATCCAATTTAGATTAACCTTTTTGAATATTCTTCCTTTATAATTACACCAATTTACAGTCAAGGGTTCCTAATTACCAACATGCCCAAATCTCCTTTTTACTGTTAGTACATGTTATTCCAATTTTACGCAATTAAACGAAAATGGCCTAACCTATTGATGGCTTAGGCTCAGCGGAAAATAAAACGAAAAAGGAGAAAATAGATCAAAACTCAAACTGAATAAATAGGCATAAAAAAGGTTGTAAATAGAACTAAGACAACAAGGTGATAAGGAAGAGAGATGTACATATAAACATGTAATAACTGAAAACTAAATAGGTAACAATAATCAATAGAATAATAACATATAAGAATAAACTTATAAACACTGCTTATTTCAGATCCAATATTATGCCTTTAAAATAGCTGTAAAAGAAAAACAAGAATTATCCCTTCAATCTATGTTCTGGCAGCACCCCGACATTTTCTTAATTTTATTTCAGAACATAACTTAGAAGAGGAGGAAGATGAAGAAATATTTGTGTAAGAAAATATGAGGTTGCTAGCCTATTTATAGATATGTTAGGATAATATAAACAATTGGATATTAGGTTTTCAAATAAAACGGTTAAAGACACATCATGCTGAATCAACATATGAAAACACACAAAAAAACAATCTACATTCAGGCTTCAGCCTGTTCGAAGGTGGGTCGACCCACCTACCACATGGGTCGACACTAGTGTCAGCCCTCGGGTTGGCACAGGGGCCAACCCATGTAGGGTCAGGTCGATCTCCAACCGTTGTTCTAGTTTGAATTATTTATTAAATTATTTAAATTTAGTTCAAACTTCTTTAGCTCATAACTTCTTCATACTTAGTCATACGAACTAAATTTCGTAACTAATGCAATGGTAAAGTATGTTTTACTTAGTTCTGAATATTTTATCAATGAATATTCATTATATTGTCTTCTTTATATAGTTATGCTGTATTAAATTATGGGGTGTTACAAGCTCCCCTCCTTAAAGGATTTCATCCCCGAAATCTCCAAGTTAAGAAGAATGCTATTAATGTTATCAATCAAAACCTACACCCATCCACTTGTCCATCAACCACTAGGATCCATCATCCATTAAATTTCGAATGCTTTTTATGAACATATGCAAAGGTCTTGTGTATATGTCCCAACAATAATGCAAAAATCAGGCGGTCTACTGGTTTATTTGACCTCCTTAATGCAATATATGCTTGTGCCATGTATCCAATATGAATAATCCTAATAGTACATTTAAATTCTATATGTGCGTGACAACCATTCACCAAAGTGCAACATCCATGTGATGATTCAACCATTTTTTTTCTATTGAAAATTAAAATACGCACATATCCACATGCAATATGTAAGTGCATCTTGTCTAGTGCCTAATGTGCGTGTATATGCATCCATCGCATCCACCAGCAAACACTTGCATCCACTTGCAACCATCAGACATAACATGTCTCAAACACATGATTTAAACCATAGGCTTCTACCTAAGGATTGAGATTCGAACGGTAGGAAAACAAATTCTAATTCAAAAACTTAGAAAGGAATTAAGAACATACTCTCAAAGAGAAAAGGGTAAGAAGAGTGAATCTTGTCCTCGAGTTCCTATGTCGCATCATCACGATCTTCTCCCTATTGCACCTTCACTAGCTTGATCTCCTTGTTTTGTAGTTTCTTAACTTCTGATCCAAGAATATGGGTAGGAAATTTTCTAATCATAGGCTAGGCGACCTCTTCTAGAGGTCCACTTTCATCCGATCGAAGTGAGATACGTGATTTTCATGTCAAATACTAGGTTGAATCTATCTCCTAGTTAGGTTGGTTTTTTTGTGAAATCCTGCAGAAGCAAAAAAACAAGAAGTTATTACAATTTTGTTGCAATTGATTCCGCCCCACTATTTGATTATGTAGGATGCCTCCTTTTCAACATCAACATCCTCAAGCGTACTTGGCTCTACTACCTCGGCCGAATCATGTAGGCATTTCCTCAAATGGGAAACATGGAACACATCATGGGCTCTACCAATCTCTCTAGTATTCTAACTCTGTAGGCTATCTAGTCTATCCTCTCAACTATTGGGAATGTCCCAACAAACATTGGTGCCAACTTCCCTATGGAGTTAAAGCAAACAACGTTCCTCAAAGGTGACACCTTGATAAAGACCATATCTCCTACCTCAAACTCTGAGTCAGTCCTCATCTTATCAGCGTATGACTTCTTTCTGTCCTGAGATGCGGAGATGCTTTCATCCATCTTATACTGATGCTAACCAAGTTGTTGTCCTCCTTTTCTTGACTGGTATGAAGTGAGTGCTCTTAGTCAAACTATCTATCATAACCCGTATACTGGTGCTTCCTTTCCTCGATCTGGGAAAACCATCAATAAAATCCATAGAGACGCCTCCCACTTCTACTGTGGGATACCTAGAGGCTGAACCAATCCTCCATGTTTCCTCTGTTCAACCTTTACTCGCTGGCATGTAAACAGCGGGCCACAAACTCTGCAATGTCCTTCTTTATACCAGTCCAGTGAAAAACTCTCCTCATGTCTTGGTACATCTTGTCATCGCCCGGATGGATAGTCAACCGAGAGTGATGAGCCTCCTCAAGAACCATCCTCAACAAATCCCCAACTTTGGGAACACACAATCTTCAGCCACCCCTTCTCAGCCATAGAATATCTAGCTAGGTGACGATAGGTCTCTCCTCCATTGAATCTATAAAGGATGTCCACTAACTGTTGATCCTCTCGCTATGTGGTTCCAATGCGCTCCATTGGAGTAGGTCGCACCTCCAACAAACCAGACATAAAATCCGTAGATGGCCTAAAATCAAATGTCGAGGTAAATTCCAAGCTCTGCCTCTCTATGAATATAGGACTCAAGGTCATCCTCTGCCTACTCAACGCGTCTGCAACCACATTCCCCCTACCTGGGGTATAAGCTATCTCAAAATCGTAGGACGCAAGGGACTCCATCAATCATTGCTGCCTTAAATTGAGATCGTTCTACAAGAACAAATACTTGAGTGACTTATGATCTGTGTATAGCTCAAAGCTTTCGCCAAGTAAGTAGTGTTGCCAAGACTAACTCCAAATCGTGGGTAGGGCAGTTCTTCTTATGGACCCTTAACTGCTTACTCGCATCGCAGACCAACCTACCTTCTTGCATCAACACAACAACTAACCCCATGCCATAGGTATCTGTGTTGACCGTAAACGTCTTGGTACCATCAGGATGGGTCATAACATGGGCTGATGTCAGAGCCCTCTTTAACCATTGGAATGCATCCTCGTTATCTATGCTCCAAGCGAAAACCGAATTCTTCTTTATCAGATGGGTGAGCGAATCTGATATCCATGTAAAGTCACTAATGAACTTTCTGTAATAACCCGCCGATCCCAAGAAACTCCTAATCTTTGTCGCATTCTTAGAGGCTTTCCAATCTTGAACTGCAACAACTTTAGCGAGGTCCACCACTATTCCATCCTTGGAGACAACATGCCTTAGGAACATTACTTCCTTCCGCCAGAAATGACACTTAGAAAACTTATCTTTTAGCTGACGCGATCTGAGAGTGCGTAGAAGCTCTTTTACGTGTATGACATGTTCTTCCTTGCTTCTCGAGAAAACTAGGATGTAATCCACAAAAACCACAACGAACTTGTTCAGGTACTCCCTAAACACCTGACTCATCAAATGCACAAAGTGCGTGGGTGCATTGGTCATCTGGAAAGGCATATCCAGCCACTCAAAGAATCCGTCTGGAGTCCTGAAAGCAGTCTTCTCTATACTATCATCTGTTGCCCTCAACTGACGAAATCCTATGGCTAGTTCAAACTGTGAGAAAACGGAGGCGCTTACTAGCTGGTCAAATAAGTCATCGATACCTGGAAGTGGTTTCCTATTCTTCTTGTGAGCTTATTCAACTCCTTATAGTCCACACATAGACGGAGTGAGCTGTCTGCCTTGGTCGCAAAGACGACTGGAGCTCCCCACTTAGAAATACTCCGTCTAATGAATCACTTCTTGAATTGCCTGCCGACTTACTTGTTAAATTCCCTCCTCTCTTTAGGAGCCATATGGTAAAGCGGCTGGTTTCAAATTCTAAGTAAATCCGGAAATCTATCTCTCATTTGGGAGGTAATCCTGTAACCTAATTGAACACGTCCGGAAAATCACGGACTATGGGTACTGACCTAAAGTCGTCAGCAGAAGCATCAAGCGAATATAGGGAATTGAGCATAACAGACCACCATGGGTCAAAAGAAGTCTCGAGAGTTCTCCCATGGCACATCAGAAGCGTAACAACTATCCTATCATAATCTAGAATGGCACCACACATAGATAGCAATTTTATTCATAGAATAAGCCCAAAATCGATAAAGCCAAGAACATATACGTCGCACTCAAACTCGACGCCCACAACATAAATTCTCAAACCTCTACATATCAAAGATAGGTGAGCTGTACATCCTATGGGGTTTAAGACAACAAAAGGATCATAAACTATACTAGTGTTTATGTGCGGACTATCTGCCATAGAATTGGATATGAATGAATAAGGAGCACTGGAATCAAACAGAGTCCTAATAGGAGAGTTAAATAGAGAACTCAAACATTCGGTGGTGACTTTCCTTCCTCGATCTAGTCCGCCAGCCTGTGCTTCCCCCATTGCATGAACTTATCCTCCTAACGATCCTACCTTCTGACCTTGCCTATCAGGGCACTACTTAGTAAAATGTCCAGCTTGAGTGGGACTGAAACAAGCATTCTTTGTCTTCCTACAGTCTCTAACAAATTGCACCGTATTCCCACAACCATGACACTAAACCTTTGCCTTGATTTGTGCGTTATCAGGTTTTCCTCCTTTCTTTGATACCCCTTCTTGGGTCACCACTTCTTATCAGTCTTGGGCTTTTCCTTTTCAGTCTTAACTTCTTTCATCCCCTCTTTCTCGTCCTCATGCATCAAAGTCATGTCTACTAGTCTCTCAAAAGTCGCCCCATCAGGATACGTGTCAATGCTAGCCCTTGCAATGGTTGATTCAACCCTCTCGCTAATCTTAAAGCCTTCTTACGAGTAGTATTTACCAAATCCAGGCCATAACTTGCCAATTTGTTAAAACTATTGACATATTCCTTCGCAGTCATACTTCCTTCTTTCAAACTCAAGAATTTATCCATTTCCTTCCTTCCTCAGCCTACGACAAGAAATTCATCTCAAATCTTTTCTTAAACTCATTCCAAGTGGCCACCATCTTCCCTGCCTGAGTTACCTCCTACCAAAATGATGCTTTCCCTTTTTAGTTGCCAAGCGGTCAACTGAATCTTTCTCCTATCATCTAGCTCCAACAAGTCGAACATATTTTCTGTCTCTCTAAGCCAATTGCGTGCCTCCATGAAACTCTAAGTACCATGAAACGGCTTGCCTCCTATCGCACCAAATCTTTACAAAGCTTAGAGAAGTTGACTACAGGATTAGGTAAAACTAACGCGGCTGCAAGTAGGGGTGGGACATTATCTTACACTTCGGCATGTGCAGTAGCTTCGACATATCTACGGAACCATGTCAGAACGGGAATGCCCTTTAGGAAATTAGGAGCCCCAGACATGATAAAAAGAGAAGAAACAAGGATAGATCGAATGAATATTGTAAATGACTTGAGGGGATATATTTTTCAAAAAATAGTTTTATTTGAAAATACTTTGCTTTGAAAACACTTTTTCAAAACTTTTTCTCTGATCTTGTGACCTTAGGCTCTGATACCAATGTGATACCTCACATCCCTTAATGTCACCCATATTAGGATGCATTAAGTTCTATGAAGCGCAATAAGTATCAAGTAGTAACAGAGAGACTAATTTCGTAAGACAGAATATAAAATACAGTAGAAAACTTTCAAAATTTTATTATAAAAAAAATACAACATTACATTTTTGAATACCATAAGTCCTAATCATAACCATCTGTCTCGTGGAAATATATACCATCAGAGTACAGGTACAAAACCATAAAAGTCTTATCCCTCTTAAGCCATAACAACAAGCATATAATAGAAACTGAAGCAATACATAGAGTGAGAAATAATCAAAGTCCTAGCTGAATCAATGAATCATGGTCACTACTGCAATCCACCACCTTGAGAACCTTAGGGAGGGAAAGGAAGAGAGAGAAGGAAAAATGAAATGACCCGAAATCCCCCTTTCGGGAAATCCCGGATTGAGTCGAGGACAAGCCCCAACAGAACGCAAACAGAAGAACATTTCATTGTACATTACAACAGTTCCATCAGAATACAAGAATATACAGAGAATAAATGTATAAATATTACACGGAAATATCAGAGATTACAATAAACTACATAGCAGCGGAAAATAATACAATACACAACTGAAGGAGATATACGGATACAAAGCTTTCCGGATATCATTCCAGCTGTAACCAGGATCCTGTGAATATAAATCTGCAAAACCAAAACTACTAGCTGCACGTGTCGAAAATAAGGGCACCCGGAGTTTAGGTTAAAACAATAAACTCCAGGTCAGTCATGGGACTGGTGTGAGAACTAAAACAGTTTATCATCTTTATTTTTAAAGTTTGGTAAATCAAGGGACCACGCCGTATAACACGGAACAGGTTTTCTCCCAAGAATACATGTGCATAAAACCAACAGCGCAATACTAAATAAAGAAAAATGAAGCTATTATAAGACTCAGGTCCCATCACACAATGCAACACAAACCAGAGGATAGGGTTTTACCTTATAATAGCCAAAGAATGCTTGATACGTTAAAACAAATCTTTTATTATCGCTATAAGTGAAGAAATCAATTTCAAATCATAAGTACCAATCATAGGCGGCATGAATGCCCCATACCACTATGTCGCCATATATAGGTTATACAATCAAAATCGCAAAGTCACGTATTTGGAAATTTGGTTTCCATCTGTGAACCGAGGCAAAAGATAGTCCTCTACCGAATTTGAGACTCTCTAGCCCGAGCCTCAGGCAAGTACTCTGTCAAGCCTTAGGAGCCACAGGGCCGGTCCACCGATGTGGATTAAAATGCCCGAACACTACGTCTCCCCGCACTATGGGGCGTAAATGAGCCAACGAATGACTCCATCGGACCCAGATCGTCCGATCAAACCGAGGCGCCTCGCAACAGCAACAACCACATAAGTCAAACTCGTCAGGGCGTGTAAAACCACTGACGCCACTTCTAGCTAGAAAGAGACGCATGCCCTCCCTGGATCCTTCTCCCATTTCTGGTTCACAACCGGGGTGTGAGGCTCATGAATCCACGCTACACAAAGATATGCCACACAGGCCGTGCTTTGATCATCACCACAAGACTTTGCTTTTCAACAGAAGCCTTGATTAATTGCCACTTAGGGATGCCACACAAGCAAATCACTCCATGCGTTTGATATCCATCAATATATAACCCCTGATCTCGTACGTCTCAGAGAAGGGCGTTAAGCAAGAGAATAAATTCTCCGCCGCCAAACAGATATATATTTAATAGAAATCAATCACACAGACTAAAATCCAATGTCAGACACACAGTCCATTTACAAGTTCGTTCTGGTTCTGAACGAAACCGGAGGCACCTAGTACCCCGCATATCCATCGATCTCCAAGTACGTTTGGACGACCACCAACTGATTCCCTCCTCTTGTGTGTACGACCCAATCAAGATCATCAGTAACCATCCAAACGACGTGAAGACCTCCGGTCTTCAACCACCGTCTTCATCTTCGACACCACGTCGAATTTATTATTCAGAATGGGATAAACCCGGTCTTTCTGAATAGCTCGCGTATATAATAAACAAGTGTTACACTAACACAACATACGCCTCATTCCAATCCATAATATTCTTTTATTCCAATATTCTTATACATTGAGAAAGGTTCCCATTAATTTTATCAAAGATAAATTCTTGAAATTTAATCTTTAATCTTCCTTTGAATATCAATTCAAACTAGTCGGGATTAGCGAACCACACTGAAATAATCATTTATTTTATTTCCCAATCCCAACCTATCTATCCCATGAAGTAAAACTGGTAATACTTCATATTTAACACCACGGTGTTATCGGTAAATTCAATTACCATTTCACGTTCAAATCTAATTAAAGATTTAACTATCGCCAGGAGTAAAACTGGTGATACTCCATTCTCGATCTTTTCAATCTAATTAAAGATTCATTAAAACTCCACTTAGTTTTAATCTTTAACTGGGTTTAAGAATCGGTGTCATTTTAAAACACGATTCACGATAAACCCAAAATCACATTCCATTAAATATCGGGTTAAAGAACAAGTGTTATTTAAAACACTGTTCACGATAAACCCAAAAATCAATACCAATTCAATTCCAATTAAATATTATCTAATTGGTACACTTCATTAAATCTAAATAAAACGATTTAATCTTTCCTCAACTGGGTTCAAGAACAGTGTTAATAAAAACACCATTCACGACAAACCCAAATCACATTTGATATTAAATACAAGGCTCTGAATAGAAAATATATCGGCTTATATTCAATATCAAATTCTACGACTAACAAATGTCATATTGGAAATAACGATATAAATATATATCTTTCAAATTTCCATAACAACATCTGTATAATCACGAAATCCAACATTGAAATAATCCAAAGACAATTTCGATTCAAATCCATTCCAATTCAATTATTGGAAATTCTGGTTACTTTTAAAACCCTTTTCAACTCAATTTATTTATTTAAAAATAAATAGAATTACAATTCTAGTTCAAAACTAGTTCATTTCGATAAAATCTAATTTTATCTTTTCAAACAGGGATTTTTTTCATCCCAATTCTACCCAAATCACTTCTTATGATTTTACACAAATTATTGATATTTTTAATAATTTTATTAAGGCCCGTACAGTCGATTTCCACCAACGGCCATCGAACTGCACTTACAACGACCTTTTCCAAATTTGATTTGGGCATAATTCCAAATCCAACCGTTAGATTTCAAATTTCTAATATTCGTTAGAAAGCTCTTTTCGATACGAACCCAACGGTTCCGGTTTTAGGAGAATCCGACGGTCGGATCTCCCGCAATATCCGTTCGAAATCAATGGTCGAAATTCGCGAATTGCAGCGGCGCGGCGCGTTCAATTCAGGCCATTATATTATATATATAATATATATATATAATATATACTTCATCGATTTCAATTCAAAACGTGCTTTATAAATCGTTTTAAATTCATTTTCAAAACGGTTTCAACTTCATATTCAATTTCAAATCAAAATTGAATATTCCAATATAAATTCGTTTTAAATTCATTTCAAATCAATTTCAATTCAATTTCAATTCGAATTCATTTATATTCAATTTCAATTCGAATTCATTTATATTCAATTTCAATTCGAATTTCAATTCTTTTCGAAAAATCAGATTTTGAAATCACTTTCGATATTCATTATAAAATGAATCAAATCGATATAAATATCGTTCACGTCAAAATGGCGTCAATCTAATCAATACGGCTTCATATATTCCTATTTTCAAATATTCTATTTCAAATATTTCTATTTCAAATATTTCTATTTCAAATATTTCTATTTCAAATATTTCTTTTTCAAATATTTCTTTTTCAAATATGGAATGAGGCCTAATTAATTACCATATAATGTTAATTATATGGATTTTCTACAACACATGTATACAATAACAACGATGAATAATCAACCATCATCCAAAGTGCATTCAACACTGTATAAGCATCAAATATAAATATTTAACGCTCATAACAGTCTGTCCATCAATCGATCGACATACAACTAATTATTGGGACTAGTGTATGTCATATATCATCCCAATACACGTGCGGGGTTTTCAAACAATCAAACACAGATTTTATTTGTGCAGTTGGGCGATGTGTAAAATTTATCATCCCAATCAATATCGATCAAATCAGTGTATATAAACAAATCTCCGATTTGTTTATAAATATTTATTTTATATACACGTTAAAAATTCTATTTTAACTATAAAATATTTTATCTATATAAATATTTTATTTCACATCACATCACACAATCAACTACACATCAAAATCAAACAAACAAGCATACAAGCCGTCCATGGTCTGTGGACGATGGGTGTCGAGTGCTACTAAACACCGTCTGCATCCTAGTATATATTTTAACTTGAAAATTAAATTAAAAGTGAGAAGTTCTCACAGAGGGTTCCACTCCGCTGTGCTTTGCTTTTGAACTGCTGAACATCAGGATTTGTTTGCAATTCCAGTACAGTCCTTTTCACGTTGTTCAAATAAAAATTATATTTTTATTGCTTCATTTCAATAAATAAAAATCCTATTTTTATTTCGAATTCATATATATTTTTACAACGCTTTTTCTATATAAAAATTATAAAGATTGAATTTTTTATTATCATACCTATATAAAAATTATATTTTTCTATCGCCATTCTCTATATAAAGATTTCGCCTTTTCAAATATAAAGATTTCGTCTTTTCAAATATACAGATCATATTTTTACTCCTTCTACAATATAAAAATCATATTTTTATAACACTACTTTAATAAAATCATATTTTTATTATCGCCACTATATAAAAATTATATTTTTATTCTTTCTTTAATATGATTAAAAATCATATTTTTACTTAGTTAAAAAATCTCGTCTTTACTTCATTAAAATCCCGATCTTTCTATGTTAAAAATCTGATTTTTTTCTTTGCTAAAAATCCATTCTTTTCGATGTTAAAAATCAAACATCCTATGTTAAAAATATAAGTAAAAATCCAATCTTTTCCTCATTCAAATGAATAAAAATCACCCTTTTATTTTTATATGATTCATATACAAATTCGAATTTTATAACGATGAAATATAAATTAAATTTAACTAATATACTTAGAAGAAAGAAAAAAAAGAAGAAGAAAAAAGAAAAAAGAAAAAAGAAAAAAATGACCTCTCTTCTTTCAGCCGACGGCTTGCTGCTCCGAGTTCAAGTGGAGGCGCCTGTACTGCTGCTGCGTGGACGACTTCGGGGGAGGCGCGAGGCTAGGTGGTTGCGGCAGGGGGTTCAGGGGTAAGGCAGTGGTGCCAGGGTTGGCCTGTGCGACGGTGGTTCGGCGTTTGGGGTGGAAGGGGCTAATGGTACACAGAAGAGGAGAGGGAGAAGGGAGCGAGAGGAGGGAGTGGTGCGGCGAGGTGGGGCCCGGCGTTTGGAGCGGCGGCGCGTTAGGAGGGGGCGAGATCGAGGTTTGGATGATGGTTGATTATTCCTCGTTGTTATTCTACACTGTATAAGCATCAAATATAATTATTTAACGCTCATAACAGTCTGTCAATCAATCGATCGACATACAACTAACTATTGGGATTAGTGTATGTCATATATCATCCCAATACCCATGTGGGGTTTCAAACAATCAAACACAGATTTTATTTGTGCAATTGGGCGATGTGTAAAATTTATCGTCCCAATCTATATCATTCAAGTGTGTGTATATAAACAAATCAGTCGATTTGTTTATTTTTATTTCATTTCATATACACGTTAAAAATTCTATTTTCAACTATAAAATATAATTGTCTATATAAATATTTTATTTCATTTCACATCACATCACACAATCAACTACACATCAAAATCAGACAAACAAGCATACAAGCCGTCCATGGTCTGTGGACGACGGGTGTCGGGTGCTACTAAACACTGTCTGCATCCTAGTATATATTTATATAACTAGAAAATAAAATCAAAAGTGAGTTCTCACCGATTAGCTAAACCAACCGCCACGACACTCCTTTTGTAGAAGACTTCGCCTTTCTCGCCTTTTGTCATTTTCGTTGCCCGTATTCTCTACATATATAAAAATCACATTTTTACTTCGCTATTCAATATATAAAAATCGAATTTTTACTTTGCTATTCAATATATAAAAATCGGATTTTTACTTTGCTATTCAATATATAAAAATCGAATTTTTACTTTGTTATTCAATATATAAAAATCGAATTTTTACTTTGCTATTCAATATATAAAAATTGAAATTCCCTCCTTGACCGCGACGACCACGAAGGCCCCCCCCTCCCCTTACCTCGCCACCGCTACCTCCTCCTTCCTCCGCCTCCTTTCTTCTCCTCCTCCCCTTCTTCTTCTCCGACTGCACCTCCTCCCAGCCCCTCCTTAGCCTCTTCGATCCCCCAAACCCCGCCTGACCCCGAGCCACCTCATCCATCGCCCCTCCAACCTCCAACGCCTTGAGCCGACGCCCCCTCTAGACATGCTGTAAGTTTCTTAGTTTATTTTCATTTCTATTTTGTTTTTATTTTAGTTAATTGTAATTAGAAATAGGATTTTTAATTTGAAAAGATTATAATTTTTATGATGACAAAGTTATGAGATATTCTATAAGTAAAAAGGCGATTTTTAACCATATGAAAGCGAAGATATAGAAAGGTTAAAAATACAATTTTTATAATATAGGAAGGTTAAAAATATAATTTTTATAATATAGGAAGGTTTAAAATATAATTTTATATATTAGAAATATTAAAGATGTTATTTTTATAGAATAGAGATAATAAAAATATGATTTTTATAGTATAGAAAGAATAGAAATACGATTTTTATATTATATAACTAGTGAAAAGTTGATCTTTAGATATTTAGTGAAATAAATATATAAAATATTATATAACCTAGGCCCCCCTTTCCCTCTTCTCTCTCTTCTTTCAACAGAAATCAAATTAAAAAAAAAGGGAAAGAAAAGAACGACGGGGGAGGGAGAACCCGCCGCCACCGTCGGCGTGGCCATCGCGCCCCCCAGTAGCCACCCCATCTTCTTCTCCTTTTTTTAATTCTGTAAATCAATTTTAAAAGAAAAGGGGGCTGAGGGTATAAGTAAGGGTTTTTTTATATTAATTTATATTATTTAATTTCAAAAAAAGTTGACTTTTTATTTCGACCTCGAAACGAGGCCCACCACCTGTCGTCCATAGCTAATTACCCTCATTCCGAACACAATGGGATATGTATCGTAGGCTGATTCGATCGTTTCGATCAGTTTCCATCAAAATCAAAATATAACTCTATATATTGAATTTGAACGCGCATTTCAATTTATCGGGGTCACATACTGATCGTCGCTAATCTATGAATCAGAAAAGCGCGACATTTAAATTAAATTCTGCAAGCATACAGGTGTGTAGCATACAGGTCGAACACAGGGAGGTGTAATTAAATCAAATTATTTAAATAATCTCTTGGGCGAGTTAGACAAATCTTTGAGGTTGGTTTTGAAACCAAACGAAATTGAAACCGCGATCCGATTCAGAACAAATCTAATTGAACCGATGATCAAATCACAATTATCAATTGGAAATTAAAATGCAAAACAGAAATAAAATGCAGAAATTAAAATTGCAGGAAAAGAAGAACAACAAAAAGTAAAGCTAGGATTGTCGTTGAAACTAATCAAACTACTAATCGCTAATAAAAAAAGTAAAATACAATTGGTGTTCTTCCAAAACTAATTGTGAAGACAACACCGCTTGCTAAGAAAAAAAATGCATAAAAATAAAAGAGAACTTTATTAATGGAGATATAGAATACAGAATAGGATGATGTCTACAGTGCTATTACAAGGGTATTTATAGGAGATAACCAAACCCTAATACAATGATAACTGGGCCATAGGAAATTCACAAAAGAGTTTACAATGAGAGTTACAAATGGGCCTTAGTGGAATCTAGTAAATTTGGGCCTTTTCTCTTTTTCTCTTGCTTCTTTGATAACTCTTCATTGATTTGAGATGTGCATGGCCTTTTTATCAATCATTTTCTTGTCCAACAGCAACTAGATGTGAGATCTTCATCTACAATTCTTCAAACTGTAAATATATAGCAATCTGATCTCCATTTCTCTACTTTTCTTGTTGCATGCGGGCTGGGTTGGAATATCTGTAAAAGTGACAAAACAATACCCAAGTAATATTTATTTATATACAAAAGATAAGATATAAGAGCATAAAATAAACACATTTCTAAGTCAATCAAATACCCCCACACTTATCTTTTACTCGTCCTCGAGTAAAAAGAGAAAAAAATGAAAAGCTAAACTAGATAGGTCACACTTTCATAGGAAACACGATTGCATCGAGCGTATGCAACAAGCCGTTAAACCTCTAGGTGACCCTGGTAGGACGAGTGGTGTCTCGTGAGGGTTTTCAGCGGATACTACACACACTATCCAAATGCAGTATGATATGGTTTTAATGTAACTACATGAATGCAATGGACATATGCAAATAAAAACGAAAAAATGAAAACACGACTTGTTTTAGGAAAGTGGTACAACAAATTAAGTTAACAGTTTCTAATCAGTTGATTTTATTTTAGATATCTCAACTTGTCACAAATTTTCAATATAAATCAAATTTTCAAATGTTAAATTCCAGTTTGGCCAGTTAGTTCAGTCGATAACATAGTGCAGCCATGAAATAGATTCTTAGTTTGCTTGGCACAGTTTGTAAAGTGGTATTATTATTTTCTCATGTATGGCTAGTCAAATCAGTAAGGTCAAGAAGTGTTTGGGAATCATCGCTTATTCTCTATTCTATAAAATTTTAAAATTTATGATTAATTACATACACCTAACTCAGAAGACCAAGGTTTACCACCCATACACTGCCTCGCGGACTAACCGAGAGTGGGTTAAGAGCTTGGCGGATTGTGCAGACCGACTTTGACTTTGTCAACAACGTGTCGGTAATCCTTAGGTGTCCAATCTCATGAAATGAGACCAAGATATTCCAACGCTGACTTTGTCAACAACATGTCGGATAGAGCTTGGCGGGTTTGCACACCAACGCTTGATATACAAGCAATGTTGGATACCCTTGGATTACTATTATTATTGAAAATATACGCACAAAGGAGAATTACGCAAATTCAACTTAACACAACTTAGTTTTAAAGATTCGAAAAGCCAATATAAGTATTTTAAGTCCTCCGCTTATTTAAAAAAAGTCTACAATATAGAATAGATTTCATGGCCATCACCTATGAATCTCCCTATGTATCGGTTAACTATTATCCCTCAAATTTAAACTTTTCATTATATTTCTTATTCGATCTAAGTTGAGAGAAAAAAATACTATCAACTGATTAACAATCCTTAACTTATTTTGTTGTATCAATCTAAAATGAGTCGTATTTACCAAAAAAAATGGTATGTTACTACTATCTAAAATGTATGATGGTCCTACTTAAATGGCTGAAAATATAAAGAAAACAAAGAAAAATGAAAATGAATGAAATGCAGACTCCCCCCACACATGAACTAAACAGTGTCCACACTGTAAACGTTTCCTAAATTTGAAAGATCATACCCAAAGGTGAATGAGATGCAAAATTATTTGAAGAATGAAATGCAGTTTAACTATATGTAAGAATGGATCATATATACAATGATATATGTGTTTACGATGCATGCGATGCAAAGACTGCCACCAACTTTTTCCCCCATACTTGGTTCTAGCCCCATGAGTCCCATTCCCACTATGTCTAGGCATGTTTTCTAGTAAGAAAAGGTTTTTGAAAACCATCTCATCTTTATACCTCGACTTGTAGTCCAGTAAATGAATGTTCAGGGTCGTCCTAACATGAAGTTTTTCAACCAAGCCAGCATTCCAAAAATAATTCATGTGTTCAACAAATTTATCAGTGTGATTTTCCAAAAAATTGTGATCATATATGAATTCAGTGAAATTTGAATTCTGAGTGTTTTTCAAGACTATATGATCACATTTCTCAAAGTTGTTCCAGACACTGATAGTTTCAAGCTCGTTTGAAATTTTCTCAAAGTTAAAATTTTCGAACTCGTGACGTGAATCCACTTCATCCTCGTTTGGCAATTCATCCTCATACAATCCAAAAAATTCCTGCTCATTAAAATCCATTTCCAAATTTGAATTGAAAAATTCAACATTTTTATTCTGCTCAATTTCTAGAATGTCAAGTTTCTCGCAGCCTGAAAGAGGAAGATCAAAATCTGAGTTTAAATCTTTTTCCCGAAAAGCATTGAAGTCCAAATCATTTATCGAATTTTGAACAACTTCATCAAGATGATTATTCTCAATTTCCAAATTCGTTATTTGAAAATTTTCAATGTCAGTAGAAATTGGATTATTTTCTGATTCAATGCTCATTTGATTTTGTTGCTCTTGTTGTTCTTTAAAAGATTTCATTAAGAAAAGAAGTTCATCAAACTTTTTATTTAGACTTTCCGTCCTCTCATCAAAATGATATTCTTCAAAGTCGTTGATTTGAAAGTTCTCGTTTTGGATTTCTAGATTCTCATGATTATTTGAATTTTCAGAAAATTGACATTGATATTGGAAATCATTTTGATTTTGAAAATTAGGTTCGTAACCAAAACTATCGAAATTCGAGGGAAAATTGCAATTTTGGTCATGCTGAAGATGTGGATATGGGTTGTAATTTTGAAAATTATGATCGATTTGAAAATCATTTTCAAAATTATTGTCGGATTGGTTTCCGAACCCATATTGGTGTGGATCAAAGCTATATTAGAATTCAAAACTATTTTGATACGGATGTGGCCCATAATCGAAACTATTGAAATTTGAATTGAAATCGTCATTTCGATTATAATCATGGTTTTGAAAATGTTGGTCATTTTGAAAATATTGAAAATTGTTGACATTGGCTTCACCAAATTTTGGGAAATCTTGCTTCATGAGTTGTATTTCATACTCATACTCTTCAAGAGGATGTCTACTCTGGTTATTATCCCAGAATTCTCTCAAAGATTTTTTTGAATCAGACATTTGAATGCAATCAAGAAAAGACAGAATTTATTCTCACTTCAAAATAGTATAAAATACTAAGTTGTGCTCTATTAATTAACTGACTCAATTAGAAGGGGGAAGAGGGTCTTATGGTCATTCACGTATAGTATAAATACTAAGGGATACGACCAATGTTTTACGGGTAGTATGCAACCTCTTTTGCTAATAGTTCAATAAAATGAACTACATATATCCGCGATCCAATTATACGAGACAGTCAACTTCACAAAATACCACTTTTCAATTATATTATTTTGAAATATCTAATCAGATTTTGTTGTTGAGAAATGATGAGAATGATGACAGTAGTTATGGAAATTTCAACTTACAACAATCAGACAGAATAATTGCAAAAATTAAAAATTGTACGTAGCAAGCCTTTGCCCCTGCAGATGATTTTTACAAGCAATTTCTATATGTTTTTCCTTGCAGCAAGGCACCTGTAGAGTTTAGAAAATATTACAGCGGTATATGGTAGTCCGTCGAGTTTGCAAAATGCTTGACCTTGAAATTTCTGTTCGTTTGTTGAATCTGTTCCTTCACTTCGATATTTGATTTGATCTGTTGTTTTTTTTTTTTTTGAATAAACAAAAAAAGAAACTTGGGAACAAACAAAGACTAAATAGAAATAAAAAGAAAAGGAAACTAGACTAACTGGACTAACAAAAACTTTTTAA
This sequence comes from Allium sativum, assembly GCA_030737875.1. Classification (NCBI taxonomy): domain Eukaryota; kingdom Viridiplantae; phylum Streptophyta; class Magnoliopsida; order Asparagales; family Amaryllidaceae; genus Allium; species Allium sativum. The sequence continues at coordinate 191,060,921 of CM060910.1, read as the reverse complement.
AAAAAATGAGTAATACTAAACTTAACAAAATAGAGAAAAAAATCTAAACTCAAAATTAAAAAGAAAATTCTAAGCTTAACAAAAACCAGAACAGACAAAAACAAAAAGGAAACTCATGCCCAACTTCTCAAACTCGTGTTCTTACAAATCAACCCACGCCCCTTTCTTTGTTTACCCAAGACCAACACCTTCTTTTGATTACATAACCCTTTCAACCCTTCTTACTTCAGAACGCAGACCCAAAAAAAAACAGATCTAAAAAAAAATGATGCCGCCAGTAGGAAATTCTTCCAAGATAATATAATCTAAGAAACTCACGAACTCAATATTTTTTTTTTGTTCGAACGGATTTGTTCCGTGATGTTGATTTCGATTTAAGGAGCAGGAGGTTGCGGATTTTTTTCTGTGGTGGAAGGATGGAGAAACGTGGGTTGTTCGGTGGTTCGGGGAAGGCTGTTATCAGGAGCTGGTGTTCTGGTGTTTGGATTCGTGAATTGGGTTTCAGATATAGCGTTGGAGTGGGTGAATCTGATTTGGGAAGATGATGTTCGAAGGTTTGTGGATGGGTATGGTATGGCTTTGTGATGTTGCGTGGCTGTTGGGGGGAGTCTGGTTCACGGTTTGATGCGAGGTGGGTTGTCTGTGTTTGGGATGTGGAGGATGCGATGAAGATGGAAGGGCAGTGATTGATGAAACAGACTTGGGTTCGAGTCTGATTGTGATGGATGTGGTGATGGAATTCGAATAGAATTTGGTATGTGAGGCTGATGTATGTTGAGGGGTGGACTGCGATTGGGGATAACCTTAGGATTGCGGTTTTCTGTTGCTGTGAATGGGATGATGTTTGGTGTAAGGGAGAGGATGGACTTTGGTATTTGCAGAAGAGAGGGATTGCTGCGATGGTGACTTCAGGTGGATGGCTTGTGGAGTGACCTGTTTGTTGTACTGGGTATGGATGATCTTGTATGGTGAAGCCGAGTTGATGTGGCGTTTTTGAGGCTATGGGCCTGTTGAAGTCTTGTTGGCTGCGAGTAAAAGATGGGGCGTGATTTCTATGGTTGTTGTGTTGATGTTGGTGAGATAAATCTTGGTTGCGGGGTCTTCTTGAAAGAGTTGGTTATGAATTTGCAGATTGATGCGGTATTCACAGATATGATGATAGTCGTGGTTTGTGTTTGTGAACAGCAAGGTAGTGAGCGTGAATTGTGGAAGATGAAAAGTGGTCTGTGATATGGTTTGATGATGAAAATGGTCCACGGCTAGATGATGTTTAAGGAGGGTCGAGAGGGGTGATGGTTGTAGAACTGATCGGATCAGGATGTAGATGGGCGTTTGGTGTGGTATGGTATGGGTTCGTGGAGGATGGCAATGGTGATTAGTGGAGGATTGGTATTTGGTTTTTTTTTTGTGAGATGAACTGGTAGCGTTTGTTCTTGAGTATGGGGTGAGGGTGACGGTTGTAGAAGTGAGAGAAGATGGCAGCGGAAGAAGAAAGCAGAGAGGAAAGATATAGCAAAAAGAATGGATTTTTTTCTTTATAAAAGGGGAAGATTATTGTAGTCGAAAAAAATGAATTTGAAAGGTTTGAAAACTGGAAAGAAATTGATGAAAAGTGGCAAGGAATAAAAAGAAATACAAAGAAATTTTGAAAAGGATTTAGAAAGAGGGGAAGAAGGCAAAAGGCAAGAAAAAAAAGGGAAACAAATAAAAATTTGCAAAAGGTCTTTCTTTTTTTTCTTGAAAAACTTGAGAAGTTGTGATGTGTAGTAAATTTAGTGAGAAAAGAAGAAAGTAGTGACTGGGAGATAGATTTTATAGGAAGGGAAAGAAATCAATAAAAAAAAAAATGCAAGTTTTTATTATTACATTTATTGTTTTGAAAGTAGAAGGAAAGAAAGAAAAAATTATAAAAGGAAAAAAAATAATGAAACGGGGAAAGAAATAAATGAAAAAAAAAATAGCAAGATTTTTTTTTTTTAAGATTTGAAGAGAAAGAAATGCTATGTACTGAAAACAGGAAAGGAATCAAAGAAAAGTTGGCAAGTTATTTTTTTTTCTTGCTTAGTTCATGACCATACCAATGTAATTGATACACCACATTACTAATCAAGATTTTTTTCTATATATACAAGTGAGCAAAAGGAAAATAAAATAAAAACTAACACGAATCAGAAATTAAATAAATAATAAAATTTAATCATTACCTCGCCGACAACGGCGCCAAAAACTTGATCGTCGCTAATCTATGAATCAAAAAAGCGCGACATTTAAATTAAATTCTGCAAGCATACAGGTGTGTAGCATACAGGTCGAACACAGGGAGGTGTAATTAAATCAAATTATTTAAATAATCTCTTGGGCGAGTTAGACAAATCTTTGAGGTTGGTTTTGAAAGCAAACGAAATTGAAACTGCGATCCAATCAGAACAAATCTAATTGAACCAATGATCAAATCACAATTATCAATTGGAAATTAAAATGCAAAACTGAAATAAAATGCAGAAATTAAAATTGCAGGAAAAGAAGAACAACAAAAAGTAAAGTTAGGATTGTCGTTGAAACTAATCAAATGACTAGTCGCTAATAAAAAAAAAAGTAAAATACAATTGGTGTTCTTCCAAGACTAATTGTGAAGACAACACCGCTTGCTAAGAAAATGAAAAATGCATAAAAATAAAAGAGAACTTTATTAATGGAGATATAGAATACAGAATAGGATGGTGGCTACAATGTTATTACAAGGGTATTTATAGGAGATAACCAAACCCTAACCCTAACCCTAATACAATGATAACTGGGCCATAGGGAATTCACAAAAGAGTTTACAATGAGAGTTACAAATGGGCCTTAGTGGAATCTAGTAAATTTGGGCCTTTTCTCTTTTTCTCTTGCTTCTTTGATAACTCTTCATTGATTTGAGATGTGCATGGCCTTTTTATCAATCATTTTCTTGTCCAACAGCAACTAGATGTGAGATCTTCATCTACAATTCTTCAAGCTGTAAATATATAACAATCTGATCTCCATTTCTCTACTTTTCTGGTTGCATGCGGGTTGGGTTAGTATATCTATAGAAGTGACAAAACAATACCCAAGTAATATTTATTTATATACAAAAGATAAGATATAAGAGCATAAAATAAACACATTTCTATGTTAATCACATACTAACTCTAAAAATTCCCGAATAATATTTTCTGGCTTCGTATTGACGATACGGTCCTAACAAAACTAGTTTCGTCGAATTCTGAGACCGTTTGAAAAATGGCCAATTTCCAGTCGTTTAAAATCAACTAAAACTGGTCAAACGCGTTTTCCTTTGCCACGCTCACATATTGATTCGAAAAATTACGAAAATTGAAAACTAGCAATTATTTGACATCGCGGATCCAAGAAAAGTGGTTTCGTCGAAATCCGAGGTCGTTTGCAAAATTCCCATTTTTAAGGGCCTGAATTCCATAGCGACTATTCAGAATTTTCAACAGGACGTATCTTTTGATTCGCGCTATGAAATTTCAATTTTTCGGATTCGTTGGAAAGATATCCTCAAATAGATCCTATTATTTTTGGTTTCACTAAAATCTGGTTTGTTTTGCACCAGAGATATTCAATTGAAATTTGAAATCGAATTACCGAACTACCGCGCCATTTTCAATTCTATTTATAATTTAAAATAAATATTTATATTCTAACGACGATGTATATAATATATACGTTCTAATTCTATTCAAAATAAATTTCTCGTCGGTATTATTTAAAATAATTCATTTTAAATATTCAAAATTCATCGAAGTTGCCAAAATAAAAAAATTTAAACTGGCTCGCATTTCCAGGTTGTTACAAAAAACAAAATAGGTTAGACATAAAGTCTGACAAGTTCTAGTGATTTTAAGCATACGCGTAAGATAAAGAAGTATCAAGACAGATAAAAGATACAGGATAAGAAATACAATAAAATTTACAAGTACGAGTAAACTAAATGAACGAGGCAAGGTAAGATCAGATATGCTTCTTATTCATATCCCAGAACAAAATTTCTACACCAACTATCATAATATCAGGATTAGGTTTTACCCTAATTACAACCCGGTGATCGGCTCCCTACAGACATGAATAACCTATGCTAGCCATTGCAATAGGGGATATGAGTCCCGAACCCATCAAGACACAGCCCTGTCGGCCAGTGTTACATCATGTTATCTTCTCCCATCGGACCCTTGCACACTCATGACTCTACTGGAACACGCCTGTACCCACTTACAGAATTTGAACCTCCTACAATCGTCCATTGGTAAAGTGTGTCATTGTCCCTACCTATTGCTGGATTCGTTTGATAACATGAGGGTACTGATTTATATGGATTCCAAGTAACAACATATTGGCACAAGCCACCCCTACGCTTGGTCCCCTAAGTAAACTGGGATTTTAAAAGTCCCCCCAAGAGATATATTAACAGAAAATGTGGAACCTCTAAGCTTGTTTGATAAGCTTATTAATCAAACAGATTTAACTTAGTAGGTTTAAGTTCATTAATAAGCATAATATAACCCTATGTTATATTTCCCTGTTGTAAGTGGCATTTGTTAAATATAACAACCCTTCCCCAAATCATACAGGCACCTTCTCAGATGTATGTAGATTACAGCAACATGTTTTACTTAATTTACATTTAATCCATATATTTTCCATAACATGTTCTAATCAGATCAAACCTATTCAGATTAACATGCTTGCCTACTCTTCCTTTATAATTATCCCAATTATACAGTCGTTGGTTCCCAATTACCAATATGCTCAAATCTCCTTTTGACTGTTATTACATATTATTCCAATTTATCCAAATTTTACGCAATTAAACGGAAATGGCCTGGGCACTCAATGGCTTAAGCTCAATTAAAAATAAAAAGGAAAAGGAGAAAATAGATCCAAACTCAAACTGAATAAATAGGCATAAAAAAGACTATAAATAAAACTAACACAGAAAGGGGATAACAAAGAAAGATGTACATATTAGCAGGTAATAACCGTTAACTGTATATGTAATTGACAGTAATCAAAAGAACAATAATATATAAGAATAAACTTGTAAATAATGCTTACTTCGGATCCAATATATTTACTGTCAAAACCTTGTTTAAATTGCAGATCTAAAAATAACTTATAACTCAAAAGATATGCATTAGATCCGGAATAGGCCTTTGAAATAGTTGTAGAAGAAAAACAAGAATTTTCCCTTTAATCTATGTTCTGGCAGCACCCTGACACTTTATTAATTTTATTTCAGAACATAACTTAGAGGAGGAAGAAGTTGAAGAAATGTTTTCGTAAGAAAATAGTGAAGTCAGCATATGAACAAAACACACAAAACAGTCCAGGTTCAGGCTTCAGCCAATTCAAAGGTGGGTCGATGGACCTACCACATGGGTCAATACAGGGTTCGACCCAGGTAGAGTCAAGTCGACCTCTGACCGTTGCTCTAGTTTGAATTATTTATTTAATTATTTTAAATTTAGTTCAAACTTTTTTAGCTCATAACTTCTTCATACTTGTCCTATTTATGAAAACCAAGCGTTATCTTTATTAGAATTTCGTACTGAATGCAACTGTAAAGTCTATTTTACTCATTTTTAAATATTTTATCAATTAATATTCATTTTAGTGTTTTCTTATATAATTATGGGGTGTTACACCGTAGGAATATCCTTTAGCACCATCTGGATAGAATATCCCCTTTTGAATGAATTGAAGGGTGTGTTTGGCCCGAAAGGCATAGACTCTTTCCCTTTTGATTGATTCAAAGGATGTAACCTTCATTACTTCCAGAGTTGTGCCTTTGATAGAGCCGAAAGGGTTTTGTCCTTGTTAAAAAGGAGTGTTTTGTTCTTTTAGCTTCTTTCAAACAATGAGATGTTTTAATTTGCTCCAAAGGCCATATGCTACCTTTATTCTTCCTTAACAGCCTTTCCCTTATGCTTTAATGTTCTTATGTTTACTACTTTAGTTTTACTAAAGGCTATTTTCTTGATTTTCGAGAGCTTCTTTCCCTTTCTTTTGTTTTCCTTCATTCATGCTACTTGCCTTATAGGATATGTTTTGGTTAACATTTATCTGCCCCTAATGTAAAAGAAGCTTTTGTTCTTTATAACAAAAATATACGTGCCTTAACTCATATTCCTGCAAATTTATATCACCAGCAATTTCATTAGTTTATGAAGAAACTTTATGATAATATAGAAATAATTTATTTATTTTAGATTTATAAAGAAGCTTAATTCAACAAGTGCAACACTTCTACTATTAACGTATATCCTAGAATTAGAGAAGGCAACAGACCCTTAAAGTTTACAATGGCGATAGATCTTTTCGACAAGCTGAACGATAGAATGACAAATAATGCTTCCTCTTCTTAATGAAAGTGGTAGACTTTGACTTTACAATACTTTTCGTTTCATAAAGGCAACAGGCCTTCTTTATAGTTTCTGCTATTACAAGAAGGCGACAAGTCTAATTCCTTTAATCAATATGACTTCAGTGTAACATCATTCTTTCCTTATATAAGTGCTTATCGACTTTCAAGTTGATATAGTTCCTTCAATTCCATTAGATTGTGTGACACCCCACATCCGTTAATGTCACTCACAATGGGAATGCATTAAGTTTCGTGAAGCATTATAGGTAAATAGAAATATTACAAGACAGATATAAAAATGACAGCGGAATTGAAAACTTTATTTAACATAAAGCAACGTGGTTTGAAAACATCACATGTCTGAAATACATAAAAACCAATGCATCATTGAAACTACTATCTTGTACTTTAAAACATTAGAGTACATAAAAGAAGCAAAATTCCCCAAATAAAATATAGTCATAGTAGTAAGGATAGAAGGTTGAGCCATACATCTAAGCAGCTCCAGCAAAATGGAAGCAGAATCACGGTCAAGCCTAAGTATTCCCACCCGGAGAACCTGGGTTGGGGGTGGGATGGAAGAAAGAAGAGGAAACAAAAAGGGTCAGACATAAAGTCTGGAGAGTCCAGTTACTTTTAGCAAGTAAATAAGTAAAAGTAGTGACAGACATATAAGGTGGATAAGAAAGATAACACCATAAAAGGTAGGTATGATAAGGTTAACATGATAGAGTGTATATACTTCTCTAAAGATTACTCTGCACTAATACTAGTATCACCAGAATGAGATGGTCCCAACAACTATAAGATGGTAGACTTAGGCATATGTCCAGATGTATCCTAACCACTACCCTAATCGATCGGCTTCCTACTCCGCATAGATACCCTATGTCGTCCCCATCATAGGATGTATCACATCCTATAGTGGCAACCCTTCGCTGATATACACAGCCATATCTACAGGTGTCACGGTCGTCTTACCACCTCTACCCGGCCCATGCACGCACATGTCCCAGATCAGTTTGCGCCGCCCACACCATCCTCCTCATTTGGATCTCTTACATTCATCCCAGTAAGCGTGCCCCAACTTTGACCTAGTTCGGAGTACTCATTTGATACTTATTGAAATTGGTCCCAAACAATATGATACAAGATCTCCCCTTTATCTTGTATCCCTACTTGGATTTCCATCGGTTATGTATACCACTAGGTGTCTTTAATAACACAACCCTATCATTTCTACAAGTTATGCTTACCCTAAAAAGGTGTCTTTAATTACATAACTCTAATATTTCCATAGGTTATGTATACCACTAGGTGTCTTTAATTACATAACCCTATCAGGTTAAGTTTGTGGGAATATATGTAAATATTACCCACCCCCTTCAGATTTACTTAACCAACCCACTGTTCAACCAAGTTTTACTTAAACCCAACTTAAGTTTATATTCATACAATCCCTATGGATTCAACTAGGTTAAGCATTCAAGGTTTATTACCATATTTTCACTTATGGTTATGGTATGCTAGACCTCCCACGTTAAGCCTACCATTTGTGGATGCTAGATATGCCAGACAGGTCCGGGCAAATTTATTCCACAAATCGGGCCTAACCTCATATCTTAGCACGTCTCGTATTTGTGTACCTAGACCTCTCACATTAGATTCACCACTTGTGGTCGCTGGATATGCTGGGTGGTTCAGGCAGACTTCCACCACAAGTGTAATCTAACCTCGTGTCGTAGGTGCAGTTATAGTTTCTAATTATTGTAATCCTAGGCATTCCATTATTATCCAATTTTACCTATGTCGTTATAGGTTGCAGGTTTCATGCCCATTTTTCCTAATTATGTTCATAGTGAATTATATGTCCAAATTTATATACATAAACATTATTCAAATTATGCCAATTTTCCTCTTAACAAGTTATACTCGATTTCAATGTCTTTCCCTACGTTCCCAAACTAGCGCATTTGCATAATTTAGCGGCATGCCTAGGCTCGAGAATAACCTGACTATATAAAATAAAAAGGGAAAGGCGAAGGAAGATGACATAGATGATTATTCTAACTAAACTAACATAAGCATATGATGGCATAATGATAAGATGGACATATAAGAACAGATCGGTGAACTTGTGATAATAAAATAGGTCTAACATAGCAGGGATGTCATAATAGGCATGATTAGATCTAAATAAAGGTTTACATGTCCAACTAATGACAGATCTAAATTAACCACAACGTAATAAGCACAAGATGATCAAAATAGCCAATTAGATCCATAATTAAAAGTAGATCTGACATGATAAAGGTTGAGATCCAAGTTACAGTTATAGATTCACAAATTACAATAGATCTGATATGATTCAATCATAGGCATAGATCCAAATTACAATATCATGGATTCACAAATTACAATAAATATGATATGATTCAGTCACAGGCATAGATCCAAATTTACAGTCATATCATGTTTACTTTTAATAATTTAAACCTAAAGGCAATTGAAACTCACAACGATTGGATCTAGAACAATAAAAGGAGAAAAGTAATTGATGAATCACAGATCTACACTTGAATCTCTAAACTTTGATTACAGAAGAAGAAAGAGATTTGATTCAGTCCAGGCACCGACAGCATTTAGGCCTCCATTGATTTTCAGTGATGAAAATAACAGAAATGAGCCTGTATTTACAGCCGCCAGCCTCCAAACCGACCTAGCCACGTCAGCCCTAGGAGGGTCGACCCAACCCTTAGGGGGTCGTCCCTGGTGTCGACACCCCCTTAGGGGGTCGATTTAGGGGTCGACACCCCTTTTAAGGGGTCGATTCCCCTAGGCGGGAATTTTCGCGCTCAACCAGAATTCTGAAATTTGAACGATTTTGAACTTTCTGGACCTGATTTTGAATTCTTGGACCCTACATATATATATATATATATATAATTATCTTATGCATATAAAAACTTCAAACCCTTATAACTTCTTCATATGGTGTTCGTTTTATGCAAACCAAATGTCTATCTTGACCAGAATTTCAAGACAGACGCAATGGCGCAGTCCATTTCCCTTAATTCTGAATATTAAATTAATTATTATTTAATTTATTCTCTTTTAGTGTTTTCAAAATACGGGGTGTTGCATTCTTCCTTACTCAAAGTATTTCGTCCCCGAAATCTCCAAGTTAAGAAGAATGCATATTCTATCGTCCATCACCCATCTACTCATCCATCAATCACCGACATCCATTTTCCTTAAAGGCTTCTAATTCTTATATGAACATATGCAAAGGTGTGTGCATATGTCCCAACACTAATGCGAAGATCTGGCGTCTACTGATTCAGTCGACCTTCTTAATGCAATGTACGTTAGTTCCATGAATCCAACATGTATGCAAAATCCTATTATAACATGTAAGTTCTACAAGGGGCACAAACATTCGTCCAAATGAAACATCCATATGATGATGCATTCAGTTTCATCCATAAAAAAAAGAAAAATGCACACACATCCATATGTAGTATGAGAGATGTTGAGCCGATCTAGTGCCTAATGTGTGTTTATATGCATCCATGAGTAAACACTAGCATCCATCAGACATAACATGTTTCAAACACACGTTTACAATCATGGGACTCCGACCTAAAGGTCAAATATTCAATCGATAAGACAAACTTAAATGATAGAAATAAGCATAAATAAAAGCTTTAGAAAAGGAGTTAAGAACATACCCTTGAAAAGGAAAGAGTACGAAGCACGAATCTTGTCTTCGGTCTCCCAAGTTGCATCCTCCGGGTTCTCTCCCTACTGAACCTTCACCAACTTGACTTCTCAATTGCGTAGCTTCTTAACTTCTGATCCAAGAATACGGGAAGGAACTCGTCTAACTGTTGCCTCCCATTCCACCTCTACGTCTTCCAATACACTCGGGTCCACAACTTTTGCGGTATCATGTAAGCACTTTCACAAGTGAGAAACGTGGAAAACATTATGGATGCCAGATAATCTCTCTGGAATCTTTACTCTACAGGCCATTTGGCTAATCCTTTCTATTATGGGAAATGGCTCTACGAATCTTGGTGCCAACTTCCCAACAGATCTGAAGCGAGCCAAATTCCTCAAAGGTGACACTTTAATGAAAAACATATCTCCTACTTCTAATTCAATGTCAGTCATTCTCTTATCTACGTAGGATTTCTGACCATCTTAAGCGGTCTTCATTCGTCATCTATAAGATCAATCTTTTCAGACGTTTCTCTAACCATATCTGGCCCCAGCAATAGCCTTCCTGTAGATTCCCACCAAAAAGTTTGTGACCTACAAGGTCGTCCGTATAATGCTTTGAAGGGTGTCATGCCAATGCTAGCTTGATAACTGTTGTTATATGAAAACTCTACTAAAGGAAGATGATCTTCCCAAGTCCCTCCGAAGTCTAGGATACACAACCTCAAAAGATCTTCTAAAACTCTGTTCACCCTCTCCGTTTGCCCATCGGTCTGAGGATGATAAGTGGTGCTCAAACATAACTGTGTACCCAATGCTTCTTGCGAGCTCCTCCAAAATTCATTGGTGAAAATGGGGTCATGATCACTTACGATACTGGAAGATACTCCATGAAGACGGACTATCTCATGAACATAAATTGTTGTTAACCAAGCTTCCATCCTTTTACTTTTAACTGAAATGAAATGGGCGCTCTTATTAAGTCAATCTACTACTACCCAAATATTGGTGTTGCCTTTCTTTGATCTAGGCAAACCATCTATGAAGTCCATAGAGACGCTCTCCCACTTCCATTGTGGAACCTCCAAAGAATGAAGTAAACCACTAGGCGTCTTTTGCTCAGCTTTGAATTGTTGACAAACTAAACATCGAGAAACAAACTCTGCCACATCTTTCTTCATCCCATCCCAAAAGAAAACCCTCTTCATGTTCTTATACATCTTATCACCGCCTGGATGACTAGTAATCTTAGGGTAATGGGCTTATTATAAGACTGCCTTTAACAAACTTCTAGTTTGAGGAACACAAAGCCTTTCATCTGGTCGCAACCACCCTTTATTGTCAATGGAATATCTATTGAGGTGACTAGAAGTCTCCCCTTTACTGAGCCTATCCAGGATGTCTGAAATCTGTGGATCATCTCATCGCGAAGCTCCTATCTGATCCATAAGAGTAGGTCGTATCTCTAGTGATGCAAACAAACCAGGCAAAAGCTCGGTGGAGGGTCTAAAGTCAAAAGTCGATATGAACTCCAAGCTTTTCCTTTCCACAAACAGAGGACTTAAGGCCATTCTCTTCCTACTTAGTGCATCTGCCACCACATTACCCTTACCAACGGTATAAGCAATCTCAAAATCATAAGAAGTTAGGAACTCCATCCACCCTTGTTGCCTTAAATTAAGATCCTTCTGCGAGAACATATACTTGAGAGATTTATGATTGGTGTACAACTCAAACCTCCCTCTAAGCAAATAATGACTCCACATCTTAAGCGCGAATACGATGGCAGCTAGTTCTAAATTATGGGTAGGGTAGTTCTTCTCATGGACTCTAAGTTGTCTACCCTCGTAACACACTACTTTCCCTTCTTGCATCAAAACCGCACCAAACCCTGTACCATAGGCATCAGTATAAATCGTAAACACTTTATTTCCATCAGACAAGGTCAAGTCTGGGGCTGTTGTCAGTGCCCTCTTTAGTCGTTGGAAAGCAACTTCACAATCTACATCCCATGAAAACGCCAAATTCTTCCATGTCAGCCTAGTGAGTGGGGTTGATATCTTTGCGAAGTCCTTAATTAACTTCCTATAATAGTCTGCTAACCCCAAAAAGCTTCTCACCTCCATTGAATTCTTTGGAATCTGCCAGTCCTGAACTACAGCCACCTTTGCGGGATTTACTGCTGTTCCTTCTTTAGAAACCACATGCCCCAGGAATCTCACCTCCTTTCTCCAAAAGTGGCATTTGGAGAATTTTTCCTTAAGCTGATGCGCACGGAGAGTTTTCAAAACTTCCCTCAAATATTGGGCATGCTCTTTCTTACTCTTTGAGAAGATCAAGATATCATCAACAAATACCATGAAAATTTTACTTAGAAACTCCTAAAACAACCTACTCATCATATCAACAAAATAGGCGGGTGCATTCGTCAACCCAAAAGGCATTACGAGTCATTCAAAGAAACCATCTGGAGTCCTAAAAGCAATCTTATCTATACTGCCCTCAGCCACCCTCAACTGATGAAATCCCATGGCCAGGTCCAACTGAGAAAATACCGAGGCAACAACAAGCTGGTCAAACAAGTCATCTATCCCCAGAAGCAGGTGCCTGTTCTTCTTTATGAGTTTGTTCAACTCTCTATAGTCTACACACAACCAAAGCGAACCATCTGCTTTAATTGTGAATACTACTGGAGCACCCCATTCAAATATGCTTCGCTTGATAAATCATTTCTAAAGTAGCTCCCCTACTATGGCGCACTGGCAATGCAATTGGCTTTGCATTGTCCGCCAAATATATACGAAAATCGATCAAATGCCTTGGTGGTAAGCCCCGTACCTTATCGAAAACATTAGAACAATCTTGGACTACTGGAACAAATTGCAAATCATCGATAGATGCATCGAGAGACTCTAGGAAACTAATCATAACAGATACTTGTGGGTCATAAGAAATCTCGAGGGTCCTCCCATGACAAGTCAGAATCCTAACGACCCTCCTCTAATAATCCGGAACTGGACCATACATGGTTAGCCAGTCCATCCCTAGAATCAAACCATAGCCCATAGACCCGAGCACATACGCATCGCACTCAAACTCAACGCCTAAGATAGATATCCTCAAACCTTGACAAATCATGGATAAATGAGCCGAACCACTAATGGGGTTTCAGACAATAACATGATCCACTACATACTAGTATTTAAGTGCAGAGATTCAACCACATAACTAGATATAAATGACTGTGAAGTGCTAGAATCAAAAAGAGTTCTAATAGGATGACTGGAAAGAGAAATAAAACCTTTCACGGAAATTTTCCTACCTCTATCCAGAGCACTGATCACGAGAGCATGCACCAGCCCTCTAGAAGCTCCAGCCCTTTGACCTTGTCCCTGTGGTCCCTGTTTCTTCGGGCACTTCCTAGCAAAGTGTCCAACCTATCAACAATTGAGGCAAGTATTCTTCCTCCTTTTACAGTCTTTGATCAAATGACCCTCTCATCCACAACTGTGGCATTTCCTCTTATCCTTAGCCTTGTCATTTTTTCGCCTTTCTTTTGTTGTTGTTGTCCCTTCTTGGGCTATGCCTTCTTATTTTGTGTTATTTCCTTAGCTTTTAGTTCCTTCTTTTCTCCCTTTTCTTCCTCATGCATCAGGGCCATATCAACAAGCTTTTCAAAAGTAGCTCCCATTGGAATATGGGACATAACTGACCCATGAAGGGGTTCATTTAGCCCTTTAGCAAACCGCAAAGCCTTCTTATGCGGAACGTCAACCAATTCCAATCCAAACCTTGCTAGTTGGTTGAATTTGCTCACATGTTCTTTAACAGTCATGTTTCCTTGCTTGAGCGCAAAGAACCTCTCCATTCGCGCGCTTTTCTTAGCCTAGGAAAGAAACTTCATTTCAAACCTCTGCCTAAAATCTTCCCATGTCTCTACCAGATGTCCAGCTTGGGTTACTTCCCAACAAAACGAAGCTTCATCTTTCAGTAGCCAGGCAGCTAACTGAATCTTCCTCCGATCTTCCACTTCAAAGATTACGAACAAGTCCTCGGTCTCCTTGAGCCAATTCCTTGCCTCTACGAATGTTTCGGTTCCACGGAATGGCTTCCCTCCCATGGAACAGAAATCTTTGCAGATCTTAGCGAAATTATCTGCCCTTGGAGGAGGAAGAGGAGGAATAAAGGGTGCATCTAGGAGAGGAATGATTCCTTGGCCTTTAGCAGGCGCCGTAGCCTCTAGATACCTACCAAACCAGCCAGGTAACGTTACGCCCTCTGGAATGTTAGGTTCCCTAAACATGCTAAAACGAAAAGGAAAGAGATTTAGACAAAGGGTCGAAGGATATTACATGTGGCTTTGGGGAATATATTTTTCAATACAGACTTTTCTTTTTGAAAATGCCTTCTTTTAAAACCTTTTTGAAAATAGTTTTTAAAAACTTTTACGTAATCTGGTAACCCTCAGCTCTTATACCAAGTGTGACACACCACGTCCTTTAATGTCACTCGCAAAGGGATTGCATTAAGTTTCGTGAAGCGTTATAGGTAGAAACAGAAATATTACAAGGTAGAAATAAAAATGACAGCGGAATTAAAAACTTTATTTAACATAAAGCAACGTGGTTTGAAAACATCACATGTCTGAAAAACAGAAAAACCATTACGTCATTGAAACTACCATCTTGTACTTTAAAACATCAAAGTATATAAAAGAAGCAAAATTCCCCAAATAAAATATAGCCATAGTAGCAAGGATAGGAGCTTGAGCCATACATCTAAGCAGCTCCAGCAAAATGAAATCAGAATCACGGTCAAGCTTGAGTATTCCCACCCTAAGAATGTGAGGGTGGAAACGGAAGAAAGAAGAAGAAACAAAAAGGGTCAGACATAATGTCTGGCGAGTCCAATTACTTTAAGCAAGTAAATAATAAAAGTAGCATGACAGGCATATAAGGTGGATAAGAAAGATAACACCATAAAAGGTAGGTATGACAAGGTAAACATGATAGAGTGTATATACTTCTCTAAAGATTACTCTGCACTAATACTAGTATCACCAAAATGTGATGATCCCAACATCTATAAGATAGTAGACTCGGGCATACTCCCAGATGTATCCTAACCACTACTCTAATCGATCGGCTCCCTACTCCGCGTAGATACTCTGTGTTAGCCCCACCATAGGATGTATCACGTCCTATAGTGGTAACCCTTCGCTGATATACACAGCCATATCTACAGGTGTCATGGTCGTTTTAGCCCCCTCTACCCAGCCTATGCACGCACATGTCCCTGGTCGGTTGCGCCGCCAATACCATCCTCCTCGTTTGGATCTCTTACATTTAGCCCAGTAAGTGTTCCCCAACACCGACCTAGTTTGGAGTACTCATTTGATATTTATTAAGGGTTATTGACTAAAATGGGTCCCACATAATATGATACAATCTATCCCCTTGTCTTGTATCCCCACTAGGATTTCCATTGGTTTTGTATACCACTAGGTGTCTTTAATTACATAACCCTATCATTTCTACAAGTTATGCTTACCCTAAAAAGGTGTCTTTAATTGCATAACTCTAATATTTCCATAGGTTATGTATACCACTAGGTGTTTTAAATACGTAACCCTATCAGGTTAAATTTGTGGGACTATATGTAAATATTATCCACCCTCCTCAAATTTACTTAACCCACCCACTGTTCAACTAAGTTTTAATTAACCCCAACTTAAGTTTATATTCATACAATCCCTATGAATTCAACTAGGTTAAGCATTAAAGGTTTATTACCATATTTTCATTTATGGTTATGGTACGCTAGACCTCCCATATTAAGCCTACATTTGTGGATTTTGGATATGCCGGGCGGGTACGGGCAGACTTATTCCACAATCGGGCCTAACCTCGTGTCTTAGCACGTCTCGTATTTGTGCACCTAGACCTCTCACATTAGATTCACCACTTGTGGTCGCTGGATGTACCGGGCGGTTCTGGGTAGACTTGCACCACAAGTGT
The DNA here is from genome assembly GCA_030737875.1 of Allium sativum. Lineage (NCBI taxonomy): Eukaryota > Viridiplantae > Streptophyta > Magnoliopsida > Asparagales > Amaryllidaceae > Allium > Allium sativum. Next base: position 191,044,772 of record CM060910.1, on the reverse strand, counting down.
AATCTAACCTCGTGTCGTAGGTGCAGTTACAATTTCTAATTGTTGTGATCCTAGGCTTTACATTACTAGCCAATTTTACCTATGTCGTTATAGGTTATAGGTTTCATGCCCATTTTTCCCATTTATGTTCATAGTAAACTATATGTCCAAATTTATATACATAAACATTATTCAAATTATGCCAATTTTTCCCTTAACAAGCTATACCCAATTTAAATGTTTTTCCCTACGTTCCCAAACAATCGCATTCGCATAATTTAGCGGCATGCCTAAGCTCGAGAATAGCCTGGATATATAAAATAAAAAGGGAAAGGTGAAGGGAAGATGACAGAGATGTTTATTCTAACAAAACTAACATAAGCATATGATGGCATAATGATGAGATGGACATATAAGAACAGATCGATGAACATGTGATAATAAAACAGGTCTAATATAAAGGGATGTCATAATAGGCATGATTAGATCTAAATAAAGGTTTAGATGTCCTGTTAATGACAGATTTAAATTAACCACAACGTGATAAGTATAAGATGATCTAAATAGCCAATTAGATCCATAATTAAAAGTAAACCTGACATGATAAATTTTGAGATCCAAGTTACTGTTGTAGATTCACAAATTACAATAGATCTGATATAATTCAATCGCAGGCATAGATCCAAATTACAATATCGTGGATTCACAAATTATAGTAGATCTGATTTGATTCAGTCACAGGTATAGATCCAAATTTACAGTTATATCATGTTTACTTTTAATTATTTAAACCTAAAGGCAACTGAAACTCACAACATTTGGATCTAGAACAATAGAAGGAGAAAAGTAGTTGATGAATCCTAGATCTACACTTGAATCTCTAAACTTTGATTATAAAAGAAGAAAGAGATTGATTCAGTCCAGGCACCGACAACATTTAGGCCTCCATTGATTTTCAGTGAAGAAAACAAGAGAAATGAGCCTGTATTTATAGCTGCGAGCCTCCAAAATGACCTAGCCACGTCAGCCCTTGGGGGGTCGACCCACTCCTTAAGGGGTCGACACCCCCCTTAATGGGTCGACTCCCATAGGCGGGTATTTTCCCGCTCACCCCGATTTCTGGAATTTGAATTATTTTGAACTTTCTGGACCTGATTTTGAATTCTTGGACCATATATATATATATATATATATTCATTTATATAAACTTCAAACCCTCATAACTTCTTCATACAGTGTCCGGTTTACGCAAACCAAATGTTTATCTTGACTAAAATTTCAAGACGGACGCAATGGCGTAGTCTACTTCCCTTAATTCCGAATATTAAATTAAGTATTATTTAATTTATCCTCTTTTAGTGTTGTTAAAATATGGAGCGTTACAGACTGGACTCACCAATTTGATCTAGATTGTCTATTGAGTATATTGCTTTATCTCCCACTTCCCACTATAGATAGCCATCCTTCTTCGTTCCTACTTTTATTTACAATAAAAAAAATTCAAGGCGACCGAGCTATAATTTTCAATTGTTATCTTTTTTAATCAACTAAGTTTTCTTGCTTAATTATTAATTCTTTCTCAGATTTTAGTTTTCTTATTTTTGGAATCAATCGATCCAGGTTTTTTTTTTTGATATAGATGTTTCTACTATCCCTAATTTTGGATCCTTAGATGATAAGATAGTTCCACTTGGGTCTTTTAAATCAACATAAAACTTAAAACTCTAGATTTTATTGTCGATAAGCTGTAAAAGAGATTTTTATGTGATTAACATAATTTAAAACTATTGTTTGGGGATGTAGTTAGAGCGACACACTTTCTTTATTTTGGTAAGTTAAATTTTGTAGAGTGTAAAGTATCTTGTCGCATTTGTGAATTTGTCTTCAAAACAAAGGGGTACCATGTTGTCTTCCTTTTCTAACAATATAATAAAGCGGTAGGGTTACTAGCTTTATAAATAAAATAATTCATCTCACCTTCCTCCTTCAAGGCTGACGAGCTCTATTGCTTTCCTTCCAAGAAATTAATAGAGTTTATCGTCCCTATCCTTATTCAAATTAGAGATGGTGATAAGGTTTATTATTTATGAGAGGCTTGAAACTATAACGACACAAATTATTGAATTTTATTCTTGAGTCAATACGTTTTGCATTAGGCATGGCAAAAATGGGTTGACACAATGTATTATCCTATCATCGATGTTTTGTTTTTGTTATTTTTACTCTTTTCATCCATAACATAGTATACTGGCAAACAAAACCTGCCTTTCAATAGCAGTTTTGGATACCAGGTGACATGATTCAATGTTTATTAGGTTGCTAGTATAGCTAACCTTATAATAGTTAGCATTTTGATTAACACCTATTGATCGTAAAAATGTAATCTTTAATAAAGAAATCTATCTAGAAAACAAGTCTGGAGCTTAGTGGTTCTTCTTTAAATCGTGGGGTTCTTTCTCAACAATTATGTGTTACTTCAAAATTCGATATGAACTTTATATCGAACCAATTTGGAATCTCCATGGTTGAAGCTATCTTAGGTGGACTGGTTGACACCGTTCATTCACCTCTGCCAATCCTCTTTACCCCTATGTATTTTTGTAATGCAATCCTTCCACCTTTCCTAGAATTTATTCAAGAATACCTACCATTTTTGAATGTGGCTCCTATTTAGCTTTTGTCGAACATTTTCACCTATTAAACTTGCTAGAAGTAATTAGCTCATGAAGCGGCTCTTTCTTTGATCAGTCCGGAAATTCTTCATTATCTCACAAGCCCCACCAAAAGCAGTGAATGGAGCCACCATGTAATACTTCTATTTAATCCTCATCCTAAAAATTTGATCTCGGACATGATCAATAAGGTTAGAAATTGGGATCAATAGTTTTTTTTGTTGTGTTTTTTTTCATGATCATGGAAAGTTTACAAGTGCTTGCAAGTTTCCTCCATTTTAATGCTTGAATTATATATGTACTTCCATGGTTATTTAACTCTGATGGCTTTGAACTAAAGTCTTTCTCTGAAATCTCTAAATACAGCTCGATGGAAAATTGCGAATGCCCTAGTTAATAAAGCCGAGTCAGTGGGGAAAAGAGCATTCTCTTAACCTCTTTTAAGCTCAACACGCAATCATCCCTTTTAGCTTTAGAGTACTCAAAAAGACTTCAACATTATAACATAACTTGAACGGAAAACTATCTCCAGTGGCTAGAAAGTTGTCACATTTTTCCTAGTGTTTTCTAACTTAAAGCGATACTTCAGGTAATTATAATTTAATTGGAATTCCGATAATTTAGGCTTATATCATAATATCGATTCAGTTGCTTCAGTTAAACTTGGCATTCCTAGAGAATCTTCCAGCTTTACTTTGTTTGAAAAGACAAATGTTGAGCTGATAAAGAAGTCTAAAACTAATATTATCGGAGAGGATGTAGCGAGGTCAATTTAATTTTTTAAAAGGAAGTCCAGTGGTACCATGGTGGACTTCAAAACAACTTTCTTAAAGAGGTCCATGCTAACACAATGCTACCCCAACTATCATATAGGGGACGAGGAGAACACTAGTATCAACTAAGATTTAGACATATTGAATTTGAGCCCTCCTTTGGAAAAGTGTGCGGAATTCTTGCCTTACATATATCAGATGATTTAAGCTATCAGATTACAATTTCTAATTCCCTAAGTGCACTAGACTAGATGTACGAAATGTTAGATTTTTTAGGTTATACTGATGATATGCTACCCTCAAAATATCCTCATATTGCAACTTCAAAGGAGTTTATAGCTATTGTTTAATCGTTTTTGCAATCTCCTTGCATTGCTCAATCTTTTTCTAATCAGCCGCTTTCCCCAAATTCTAATTTCTCCATTTTCAAATATATTATACTGGTATGTATTCTCTTTCCATTGAAACTAAAAAAATTCTTTATATCAAGATTTCATAGTTTGATCTTGCTTCCATGTTTTTATTTTAGACTACCAAATGACTCAAGGAAGTGCCCTAAAATTGGTTGAAGATTTTCAAAGCTTAAGAAGAAATCTCCACACTATATTCTCAAGTAATTGATCTCATCACTGAAAAAGGAGATAGAAGAAAATTAGAGAAACAAAAATGAAGAGTTGGCCTCAACTCTTATGGATACACTTACTTCTCTCATAGTGTTGACGAATGTTAAAGCAAATCTAGAGGAGCAAGTAAAGTCTTTGAATGAAAAGATATCGGTTGTTGATTCTACTATAGCCAAAAACAAGCATCATGACAAAATAATCAAAGAAAAATTAAAGAGGAAAATTAAATTTTTATTTGATTCGATTGAAGTAATTAAAGATGGAAAATAGGAATGTTACTAACTTTTTTGATGATTCTCTGAACATCATCGTCAATAAAGCTTTTGCGAATTTTCTCTTTGTCACCTATTGTTGTAATATCGTGAAGTTTCAGATATTGAATTCTCGATATTTCGCCAAAATCAAGAGTTCAAGAAGAAATTTTAGGCTACGATGGAAGGTTCTTCATACGATGGGATAGACCTTGATGTGGCATCTCTTCTCATAACAGGTAACTATGTTAAGATGATGAGATTGATTCTGAAATGAAGACGGGACAGGAATAAAAGATGGCACGGAGAGGAGGTAGTTATGGTGGTAACATAATGGAGAAAATGATTTTAATTGGATTAAGAATGGAATTACATGTGGTGGTCAGTTTGGATATTATAACTTATATAAGTGATAGTGGAAGAAAAATCCTCGAAATTTCAAGGTGGACTGGTCACGACGAACATTACCAAAACTTCTGATTCTCGTCCGAAAATCACACCTCTAGTCTAAAGAGCAACAAAAAGGATAAAGGGAAGCGAAAAATCCCCACTTCTCAAGCTCAATTAGCAATGATATGGCATACACTATTTTAAATGTTTGGACTATTCCATAGTCATTCATAAATCCACATATATTTTTTGGACTAAAGTTAAGTCAAGGTAGCACTATGAAATTTTACTTTAAGAGAAATAAACAAAGGTTGACCAATTGAAAAGGGAGCTAAGTAAACAAGTAAAATAGTACAATACACAATTAGGAAAATATAGGAAGCTTTCATTGCATGCCTCTACCTTAAGAAACTACAAAGAAAATGAAGTTGTTCTCGAACTAAGAAAATCCCGTCTCCACAGAGATAGAATCTTGAAGGAAAATGTTTATCTAATGGCATTATTTTAGATATTTATTGAAGAAAGGAACGTGTTGGAAGTGGCCCAATACAGAGAATATCCTAGCACCTCATACACTGACTATCCTTATTAAGGAAACGAATGTGCTAAACTTCTTAGACTTTTCCATGAATGATATTTGGATGAGTACGAAAGTGATCAATATAATGGAGCATGTTGAATCTTCCTCCAATTAAGCCTATTCCTTCGACAGACCATCCGCTTCTACTTGAGAGCCATAAGTATGATGGAGAGAAATTTACTTGTAAATTTAACAAGAGATCTATATTATATGAACTATGTGACTAGCTGTATGTGATTCAAGCAGTGTTGCAACTTTTGAATACTCTTGTTTGAATGTCTAGTTTACTTTGTTTACCATACTTATTATACAGGCTTTTGAGGCCTTAAATAGCCATGTTCCTATAAACCTTCTAAATAAGTTTATGCAAATGAAAATAGACTTTGAAGAGAAATCTTCAGTATTTGCAAGAAATTCACACGCAACTCTCTATGTTCAAAATTAACTTTCTGAGTGAAAGAAAGAAAATGACTCAACAAAGTTCGCAATCCTCATGACAATAGCATATGTAATCAACCTATTCACCCTATCATAAAATGGGACGACCATCAATTCCCATTTATTTACACTCAAAAGGGGTGAAATTTCCTTTTGACTTGGTGGCCAATTTGTCTACCAATACTCTTAGGAAAAAAATAGTATTTCGAAGTTGTAAAGAGTTACCATATGAGATGTACTTTGTAACCTATTATCCTTCAACAAAATAATTTGTTCCCTTCTAAAATTGAGTTCTATTATATTATCGTCTGTTAAGAAAGACAATTATCTTTAGCTATTGTGACACCCCACGTCCTTTATTGTCACCCATATGAGGATGCATTAAGTTTCGTAAAACACAATAATAATATAGAGACTAATTGCACAAGACAGAAAATAAAAATAGAGTGGAAAACTTTTATTATTGTTAAAATCACCATTACATCATTACAATTTCAAACACTAAAAACAATAGTCATAACCATCTGTCTCATGAAAACACAAACCATCAAAGTATAAAACCATAAAATCATATCCCTCCTCAAAAGCCATAACTAGATAGAATAGAAGTCCAAACAATACATCGAGTTAGAAGAAATCCAAATCAAACCTAAAAGAAATCACGATCACTACTGTACACTACCACTCTGATAACCTAAGGAGGGAAGGAAGAGAGAGAACGAAAAACAAATTAGGTCAGACATAAAGTCGGGCGAGTTCCTGCGATTTTCAGTATAAGCATAAGATAAGAAGTATCAAGATAGACAAATAGTACTGGATATGAAAATACAGTAAAATATACAAATGCGAAGTAAGCGAGATAACAAGGCAAGTTAAAGATTAAGTAAGCTTCACATTCATATCTGAAGAATAAGTTTCTGCACCAACTACTAGAATATCAAGATTTGCTTTTACCCTAATTACTACCCATGCAATCGCTCACTACAAACGCAAACAGCCTGTGCCAGCCACGGCAGTGCGGATATCAGTCCCTAACCCATCAACTTATAAAACACATCCCTATCCGCTGGTGCTGCAGGGTCTTAGTTTCCTTCATCAGACACATTCACGCTCATGACTCTACCGGAACACGCCCGTACCCACCTTTGAACCTTTTACCTTACAAATCTGTAAAAGCGTGCCCTGGCCCCTAACTAGGGTGAGGCCCCTCTATGATACCAACAGGGATACCGATTGATACGGGTTCCATAAAGCACAATTGACACAAGCCACCCTCTAGGATTGTACCCCCAAGTAATTAGGATTTTAAGAGTCTTAAACCAGATATAGATAGCAAGAGGTGGGACCTCTTAGCTTATTAATTAACTAGTTTAACATAGCAGGTTTAGGTTCACTAATAAGCATGGTTGTAAATGACATTTCCTATAAATATTATTCTATGTACACCACCCACCCCCCACCCCCCCACACACAAAAAAAAAAACAGACAAACACATGCTCAGATGTATATAGATTATAGTAACTCGTTTCATTTAATTACATCTAATCCACAGATTTTCTATTAACATGTTCTAATTAATATTTAAATTAAGTCCAACCTTTTCAGATTAGCATGTTTTCATATTCATCCCTTTTTGTAATTTCCCCAAAGTTACAGTCAAAGGTTTTCAAGTTATAATATTCCCAATTCTCCTTATTGCCATTACAAGTTTTCCAATTTATCCTAATTATCTGCAATTATAACGGAAATGGCCTAGGCAGTCGATGGCCTAGGTAGTCGATGGCCTAGGCTCGGCATAAATAAGAAGAAGAAGGAGAAAACAGATCCAAACTGAATAAATCAGCATAGAAATGGCTGTAAATAGAAAAGAAGACAGAAAAGGGATAAAGAAGAAAGATGTATATATGAACACATAATAACAGTAAACTGAATAGATGCTTGACAGTAAAACATATACACATATAAACACTATTACTTTTCAAATCCAAATCATTTACTATCTAAAAATAACTATAACTCATAGTGCTTTGAATTAGATTCAGAATAAGTCTTTTAAATAGTTGTTGTAGAAACACTAGAATAATCCCTTCAATCTACATTTTGGCAACACCTCGGCATCTTCTTATTTCTATTTAGAAATAGTTTGGAGGAGGAAGAAGATGAAGATATATCCGTGTGCAAGAAAATGGTGAGGCTGCTAGCCTGTTTATAGATTAGTTGAGATAAATCTAAACCATAGGAAATTAGGTTATCAAATCAAACCGTACACCTCAAGTTGAGTCAAATATGTATGTAACACAAACAATCTAGATTTGGATGCAGGAATCTTCCAAGCATGCAGGTGGGTCGACCCACCTACAACCTGGGTCGACACATAGGTAACCTGCCTTCGACCTAGGTCGACTGCTGTGTCAACCCAATTATGGGCTAGATCGCCCACTTACCATTGCTTTCTGCATTAGATTTTATTTATATTATACAATGTTTTAGATTAATCATCTTTAGTTCATAACTTCTTCATACTTAATCTGATTTACGAAAACCAAGGGTCTACCGAAGTAGGATTTCGTAATGAACGTAAGGGTAAAGTCCGTTTCACTCAGTTTTGAATATTTTATTAACTAATATTTACTTTACTATCTTCATTATTTAATTATGGTGTATTAATTTATGTGATGTTACATTCTCCCTTACTTAAAGGATTTCCTCCCCGAAATCTCCAAGTTGAGAAGAATGTTATTATTTAGTTACCACCTACATCCATCTACTTATCCATCAACCACTGGAATCCATTGTCCTTAAAATTTCTAAAGCTTTGTATGAATATATGAAAAGGTGTTGTGTGTACATGTCCCTATAGTAATGCTAAAATCAGGCAATCAACTGATCAATTAACCTCCTTAATGCAATATGTCTTTGCCATGTATCCAATATGAATGCAAAAGAATCCTAATGATACATATAAGTTCTATACATGTGCATAGCCATTCACCAAAATGCAAGATCTATGTGATGATTCAACCATTTTCATCCATTGAAAAATTAAAAATGCCCACACATCCATATGCAATATGTAATTATTTGAGCCGATTTCGTGCCTAATGTGCATGTGTATACATCCACTGGATGCCACTATCAAACACTGGCATCCACTTGCAACCATCAAAGATAACATGTCTCAAACGCATGTTTCCAACCATAAGCTTCTACCAAAGGATCGAGATATGAATGATAAGATAAACGTATTTAAATGATAGAAACAACAAATTTGAATTCATAAGCTTAGAAAGGAAAATTAAGATCGTACTCTCAAAGAGAAAAGGGTAAGAAGCGTGAATCTTGTCTTCAGGTTCCCATGTCGCATTGTCACGGTCTTCTCCCCATTGCACCTTCACTAACATGATCTCCTTGTTGCGTAGTCTCTTAACTTCTGATCCAAGAATATGAGTAGGAAACCCTCTAATTGATGCCTCCTTTTCAACTTTAACATCCTTAAGCGTACTTGGCTCTACTACCTCTGCTGAATCATGTAGACATTTCATCAAATGGGAAACATGAAACACGTCGTGAACTCCTGCTAGCCCCTATGGTAGCCTTACTTCGTAGTCCATCTGGCCTATCCTCTCGACTATGGGGAATGGCCCAACAACCTCGGTGCTAACTTCCATACCGAGCCAAAATGAATGACATCTCCCACTGGTGATACCTTGATAAAGACCATATCTTCTACCTCAAATTTCAAGTATATTCTCCTCCTATCAGCATATGAATTATTACTATCCTGAGTCACCTTCATCCGTCTACGAATAAGGATTATCTTCTCAGTAGTCTCTTTCACCATCTTAGGCCCAAGTAGAAGTTTGTCCGTAGACTCCCACTAACATGTCATCGATCTGCAAGGTCATCCATTGAGTGCCTCGAAAGGCGCCATACCAATGCTTGACTTATAACTGTTATTGTAGGCAAACTCAAGCAATGGGAGATGCTCCTCCCAAGTCCCTCCGAAGTTTAGGATACACAGTATCAGTAAATCCTCAAGAACTCTATTGACCCTCTCGGTTTGTTCATCGGTCTAAGGGTGGTAAGTTGTGCTCAGCCATAACTGTGTATCTAGTGCCTGTTGCAAGCCCTTCCAAAACTCACTTATGAAGATGGGATCATGGTCACTTACTATATTGGAAGGTACCCCATGAAGTCAGATGATCTCTCTAAGGTATCTAGATGCCAGCCAAGTTGTTGTCCTCTTGCTCTTGACAGGGATAAAATGAGCGCTCTTAGTTAATCTGTCATTGACAACCCATATATTAGTGTTGCCTTCCACGATCTAGGCAGTCCATCAATGAGGTCCATATAGATGCTCTCCCACTTCCACTGTGGGATATCTAGGGGATGAAGCGATCCTCCAGGTTTCCCCTATTCAACCTTTACTCACTGGCAAGTCAAACATTGAGCCACAAACTCTGCAACATCCTTCTTCGTACCAGTCCAATGGAAAACTCTCTTCATTTCACGGTACATCTTGTCACCGCCTGGATGGATAATCATTCGAGAATGATGAGCCCCCTCAAGAATTGTACTCAAGAAGTCTCCAACTATGAGAACATAAAGTCTTCCATCTTGACATAGCCACCCCTTCTTATCCATAGAATATCCATCTAGGTGACTAGAGGTCCCTCCTCCACTAAGTCTATCTAAGATATCCACTAAATGATGTTCCTTTTGTTGTGTGGATCCAATGCTCTCCATAAGAGTAGGTCACACCTCCAATGATGCCAAAAAACCAGTTGTAAGATCCGTAAACAACCTAAAATCAAAGGTAGAGATAAACTTCAAGTTATGCCTTTATACGTAAAGAGGACCCAAGGTCATTCTCTACCTACTCAACGCGTCCACGACCATGTTCCCCTTGCCTAGGGTATAAGCTATCTCAAAATCATATGACACTAGGAACTCCATCCATCATTCTTTCCTTAAATTGAGAACCTTCTGTGGGAACAAATATTCAAGCGACTTGTAGTACGTGTATAACTCAAATCTCTCTCTAAGTAGATAGTATCGCGAAGACCTAAGTGCAAACACTATTGCAGCCAACTCCATATCATAAGTAGGGTAGATCTTCTCATGGACCCTAAATTGCCTACTTCCATAGATGACCACCCTACCTTCTTGCATCAATACGGCACCTAACCCTATGCCACAAGCATTCGTGTAGACCGTAAGCACCTTGATTCCATCTGGAGGAGTCAAAACAGGGACTGATGTCAGTGCTCTTTTTTACCTCTGGAAAGTATCCTCGCAATCTATGCTACAAGAGAAAGCCAAGTTATTCTTTGTCAGGAGGGTGAGTGGAACTGGTATCCTCGCAAAGTCCTTAGTGAACTTTCAATAATAACCCGCCAATCCAAGCAAACTCCTTACCTCTACCGTATTCTTAGCGGCTTTCTAATCTTAAACTGCAATAACTCTTGTAGGATCCACCGCTATTCCATTGCTAGAGATGACATGCCCTAAGAACCTTACTTTTTTCTCTAGAAATGACACTTAGAAGATTTAGCCTTAAGCTAATGCGATCTGACATTCCTAAGTGTACGACATGTTCTTCCTCGCTTCTTGAGAAAACCAGAATGTCGTCCACAAAGACAACTACAAACTTATTCAGATACTTCCTAAACACCAGACTCATCAAGTCCACAAAGTACGCGGGTGCATTGGTCAGTCCGAAAGGCGTGACAAGCCACTTAAAGAAACTGTCTAGAATCACGAAAGCAGTCTTATCGATACTATCATCTACTTCCTCAGTTGATGAAATCTCGTGGCTAGATCCAACTGTGAGACAACCGAGGCGCCTACTAGCTGATCAAACAAGTCATCAATCCTCGGAAGTGGGTGCTTATTTTTTTGGTGAGCTTATTCAACTCTGTATAGTCCACGAAAAAACAGAGATAGCCATCTACTTGGTCGCAAAGATGACTGTAGCTCCCCTCTCAAATATGCTTTATCAAATGAATCCCTTCTCGAATAGCTCTTTTACTTGCATGTTGAGCTCCTTCCTCTCCCCTGGAGCCATATGGCGCACTGTTAAAGCAACTATCTTCGCATTATCTACCATGCAAATCTGTATGTCTATCTCTATCCTCGGAGGTAATCCCTTAACCTCATCAAACACGTCCAGATAATCTCTGACTATAGGTAATGATCAAAGATCGTCTACCGAAGCATCAAGCGAATCTAGGAAACTAAGCATAACTGACCCCCGTGGGTCACAAGATATCACGATAATTCTCCCATGGCACATCAGAAGCCTAACAACTCTCCTCTCACAATTTAGAATAGCCCTATATATGGCTTGCCAATCCATTCCTAGAATTTCCCTATAACTCATAAAGCCAAGAAAATATGCATCGCATTCAAACTCGATGCCCATAACAGAAATTCTCAAACCCTTACATATCATAGATAAATGAGTCGTACCTCCTATGGGGTTTGAGACTACAACATGATCAGAAATAATACTAGTGTCTATGTGTAGATTATCTGTCATAGAATTGGATATGAATGAATGAGAAGTACCAAAGTCAAAGAGAGTCCTAATAGGATAGTCAAGAAGAGAAATCAAACCTTCGACTATGAACTTCCTACCTCGATCCGACCAACCAGCCTGAACTACCTCTAGAGCATGGACTTGTCTTACAGACGATCTTGCCTTCTGACCTTGCTTGTTAGGGCATTACCTAGTAAAATGTCTAACTTCACCACAATTGAAACAAACATTATTTGTTTTCTTGCAATCCTCACGAAGTGCCCCAAATTCCCACAACCATGGCATTTAATCTCTGACTTGATCTGAGCCATATCAGGCTTTCCTCCTTTCTTTGTTTCCCTTTCTTAGACACCGTTTCTTTTTCTCAGCCTTGGGTTGTGCCTCTTCAGTCTTGAATTCTTTCTTCTCCTCTTTACCATCATCGTGCATCAAAGCTAGGTCAAATAGTCTCTTGAAAGTTTCACCCATCAGGATATGTGTTAACATTAGTCCTTGGAGAGGTTCCTTCAACCCGCTCGCGAATCGTAAGGCCTTCATATAAGGATTGTTTACCAAATCCAACCAAAATCTTTCTAACTGATTGAAACTTTTGACATATTCCTTCACTAAAATATCTCCATGTTTTAAATTTAGAAACTTCTCCAAATGCATTCCTTCCTCTGCCTGTGACATGAACTTCATCTCAAATCTGTGTCTAAAATCCTCCCAAGTGGCTACCACCTGTCGCGCCTGAGTTGCCTCCCACCAGTATGAAGCTTCTTCCTTCGGTTTCCACGCGGCCTACTGAATATTTCTTCTATCATTGAGCTCCAATAAATCAAACACATTCTCCGTTTCTCTAAGCCAATTGTGCGCATCCACGAAATTCTAGGTACCGCGATATGGCTTGCTTTTCATCGCGTAGAAGCCCTTATAAGTCTTATAAATTTTACTATAGGAAGAGGTAGAGCTAATGCGGCTGCATCTGGGGGTGGCGCATCACCTTACACTTCGGTAGGTGCCGTAGCCTCTAGATATCAATAGAGCCATGTCAGAAGTGGAATGCCCTCTGGAAGATTAGGAACCCCAGACATGCTGAAAAGAGAAGAAAAACGGATTCAAAAAGAGATCGAAGGAAAATTGTAAATGACTTGAGGGGAAATGCTTTTCATAAATTGGTTTTACTTGAAAAAACATTGCTTTGGAAACTCCTTTTTCCAAAAACTTTTTCTATGATCTTGTAACCTTAGGCTTTGATATCAAATGTGACACCCCACTTTCCTTAATGTCACCTATATGAGGATTCATTTAGTTCCGTGAAGCATAATAATAATATAGAGACTAATTGCACAAGATAGAATATAAAAATATAGTGAAAAAACTTTTATTATTATTAAAATCACCATTACATCATTACAATTTCAAACACCAAAAACAATAGTCATAACCATCTGTCTCATGAAAACACAAACCATCATAGGATAAAACCATAAAATCATATGCCTCCTCAAAAGCCATAACAAGATAGAACAAAAGTCAAAACAATACATCGAGTCAGGAGAAATCCAATGAAAGTGTTTATGTTCACTGTTGTGCACCACCACCATGTGAACTTGAGGGGGGAAGGAAGAGAGAGAAGGAAAAACAAAAAAGGTCAGACATAAAGTCTAGTGAGTTACAGTGATTTTCAGCATAAGATATAAAGTATCAAGATAGATAAGAAGTACTAGATATGAAAATACATAAAAATATACAAGTACGAAGTAAATGAGATAACAAGGCAAGGTAAAGAGTAAGTAAGCTTCACATCATATCCAAAGAATAAGTTTCTCCACCAACTACTAGAATATCAAGATTAGGTTTTACCCTAATTACTACCAATGCGATCGGCTCTCTATAAATGCAAATAGCATGTGCCAACCACAACTGTAGGGGATACCAGTCCTTAACCCATCAATATATAAGACAAAGCCCTATTCGCTGGTGTTACAGCCTCCTTGTTTCCCTCATCGGACCCATACACGCTCATGACTCCAACGGAACACGCCCATACCCACCTTCCAACCTTCGAACCTCTTACAGTCCAGACCAGTAAAACGTGCCTTGACCCCTACCTAGCGCGAGGCCCCTCTATGATATCAACAAGGACACTGACTGATACGGGTTCCACATAGCAAAATTGACACAAGCCACCCCTTAGGCTTGTGACCCCAAGTATCCAGGATTTTAAGAGTCCCAAAACTGGATATAAACAGCAAGATATGGGACCTCTTAATTAATTAATTAATTAGCAGGTTTAAGTTCATTAATAAGCATGGTTGTAAATGACATTTCCTATAAATGTTATTCTATGTAAAACCCTCCCCCAAAACAGATAATCACATGCCCAGATGTATATAGATTACAATAACTCGTTTTACTTATTTACATCTGATCCACATATTTTCCATTAACAGGTTCTACTTAATATTTAAATTAAGTCCTACCTATTCAAATTAACAATATGCATAGAAATAACTGTAAATAACATAAGTTAGAAAGGGGATAAGGAAGAAATATGTATATATGAACACATAATAAAGTAAACTAAATAGATACTTGATAGTAAAATATATAGACATATGAACACTATTACTTTTCAGATCCAAATCATTTACTGTTAAATTACTTGTTTAAATAGGAGATCTAAAAATAACTAGAACTCATAGTGCTTTGAATTAGATCCAGAATAAGTCTTTTAAATAGTTGTTGTAAAAGACTAGAATTATCCCTTTAATCTACATTTTGGCATCATCTCGACATCTTCTTATTTTCATTTAAAATAGTTTGGAGGAGGAGGAAGATGAAGATATGTTAGTATGCAAGATAATGGTGGGGCTGCTGCCTATTTATAGATTAGTTAGGATAATTATAAACCATAGGATATTAGGTTATAAAATCAAACCGTACACCTCAACCTAAGTCAGCATATGTATATACGCACAAAACAATCTAGATTCAGGTGCAGGAATCTGCCCTGCATGCAGGTGGGTCGACCCACCTACTACCTAAACCGACACATGGGTCGACCGACCTTAGACCTAGGTCAACCCTGTGTCGACCTTGTTATAAGCTGGGTCATCCACTTACCGATGCTCTCTGCATTTAGTTTTTTTATATTATACACTATTTTAGTTCAATCTTCTTTAGTTCATAACTTCTTCATACTTAATCCGATTTACGAAAACCAAGAATCTATCCGAACCAGAATTCTGTAATGAACGCAACGATAAAGTCTGCTTCACTCAGTTCTAAATATTTTATTAACTAATATTCATTTTATTATCTTCATTATATAATTATGGTGTATTGAATTATAGGGTTTTATAACCATGATTGGTCCCGATATTCAAGCTTGATTCGATGCTATTTCGGAAAATTTCCATGTTGATATTCATTAAAAATTTCCAAGCAAAGCACAAGTGTGATAAGTATTACGAACAAAAGCACATTTATCAAATCTTAATAAAATGATTAAAAGAATGGTAATTTAAGTTAAGGATAAGGATAATGGAGTTAAATTTTTTATTAAAGAGGATTAGTGCAATTACCATGCCTCCTCCAGGCTCTTCTACAAGAATGGAAACAGATATTGAAATGGTTAATCTTCACTATAGAATTATGGATCGCAAAGTCAAATCATTCTGGGCACGAGACAATTATTAATTTTTGGAGTTAATTCCATGCATGAGGGAGTCTGGATTCCCTAACCCTACTGGTAAGGATTATTTTTCTAATTTATGTAATCTGTAAAGTGCCTAGATTATGTAAAAATTGGGAATTGGTGTTGTAGAGTTAGTCTTGAATGCACTCTATTCATGAAAAATCTATGGAACACTCTTTAGTATTGAAACACATCAATTTTCATGCTACGAGGTTTTAGGAGTATAAACGGGCCAAACAATTTTTTTTCTCAAGCAAGAATTTATGAAATTAAATGGTAAAGTTATGCTTCTAAAGGGGTTAATAAATTCATTTGATAAAGAGACAAAAATCCATATTTCATCCATCAATAATACTGACACCTTCGGAGAGAAGAAAAGGAGCTAAAGCTAATATTTTGCATAGTTATTCACCATACCATAGATTTTGCCAAAGTCCTATATTTGAAATAAGTTGCTCAAGATTTATGACATAAGAATCAATATAGTTGTAATGTACTTTAACATATTATGTTGTAAAGTCATACCTAGCACAAAATGTTGTAAATTACTTTGTATGAGAATTTTTGTGTACTAACATGTCTTGATGATTCTCTGCTTAGAATTTTGTTTTTTCTTCATTAAACACTTTTATCATAGACGCTTTATTTTTAGTTTCCAAATTTAGTTTTCTTTTTTTAGCAACACAATAGGAGTTTAGAAAGTTCTCCTTCTGGTTCTTAGTAGGGTAAAAGATAAGAAACCCTCATTTGGTAGAAATCTAGATTCTCACACCCAAAATAAACTAAGGACAAAAAATTCACATCTGACAGTAGTGAAGTTCAAGAGTTCCATATCCTGAATCAATAGAAGACCAAAGATCCATATTTGGTAATGGAAGAGAAGGCCGAAAATCCATGTCTGGCATAGAAGACTTGAAATTCATACCTAAAGAAGACCAGAAATC
Organism: Allium sativum; assembly: GCA_030737875.1. Lineage (NCBI taxonomy): Eukaryota > Viridiplantae > Streptophyta > Magnoliopsida > Asparagales > Amaryllidaceae > Allium > Allium sativum. The sequence continues at coordinate 191,027,898 of CM060910.1, read as the reverse complement.
CATGTTTGTACAGAAGATGAGTCTCATATCTGATAATAATAGAGAAGACCAAAAATCCATGTTAAGTATAGAAGAACATAAATTCATATATGTTAATAATAGGTTGGAATTCTTTTCTTTCTATAATTAGTTGATGCCCAAAGATTCCTCGTCTTGAAGTTGATTAGTCGATTGACCAGGATATCCATCTGGCATAATGATTGATAGACCAAAAACTTTTATATGGTATGACGGATTAACAAACAAGGAACTTATATTAGATATGATCAACTGATGAAACTAAAATTTAAATCTGGAATGATCCATTGTTGAACTAAAAACTTTTACCTGGTATGATTGATTGATGAACCAAAGAATTCTATCTGGTATAGTGTCTTCCCTATAAGAGTTGCTCTAATGAGGCATATAGCAGGCCTGGACGCTTTATGCCTTGAGATGGGACAAGGGATTCCTACCACTATGAGGTGTCCCAATGAGATGTATAGTAGGCACAAAAGGCTTCAAGTGCTTCTTTCCTTTATGAAGTGTTTTAACAGGGCCATGTGGTGATTTTAAATGCTTAATTGAATGTTGAAACAAGTGACAGATGCATGGAGGTTGGAAAGAGTTCGACCCCTCAAACGGTAGAACACGCCTAAATTTATAGGCTTAGGTCATGGTGTCAACCACATGGTGTCAACATGTGGCTATCTCCTCCATCATGTCGACCTGGTCGACAGCTCTCTTCCTTGATGATTTAAAATATGGCTTCTTGATTTGCTTGCTATATGTTGTTTATAGTATTTTGAATCTATCGGCTTTATTTCTTCGACATGTCATATAGTAGATAATATATCTTACATGTCTCGGAAATAAAGAGACCCTACTAAAGGAAGGCGACGTGGTATACGATGTGCTTTATACTAGAACGACACACTTTAGCCTAAATATATGTAAAAGAGCAACATGGTTCCAAGCCAATAAACGTCCTTGGAGACAAAAAGCCTTCATTGCTTCAATCGACCAAGACTGTAACGCCCAATAAAAATATACGCTAAATAGACATAGATAATTAAATTAAGAATTAAAAAAATTAATAAAATATTAATAGGCCGAAAATAAGTGTGACACCCCCACATCCCTTAACGTCACCAATATGAAGATGCACTAAGTTTTCTGAAGCGCTTAGGTATAACTTAAAAACACAGACCAATATTCACAAGAAATAAATATAAAACATAGTGAAAACTTTTAAAACATTTATTAAATAGGCAGTCAAACCATATTACTTATTATATTTCATTAAAAAAAACCAGATAGTCACCATTATAAAAAACGTACATACTATCTCGTGGAAAATATTAGAGTACATGAGTAGTACCATAAAAGCTATCCCTATCAAATATCAACACAATGATTAAACGACAGGAATAAAGCCAATAAATAAAGAAGTAAAGAGTCTGAATCCGAGCTGAACCACATAGTCAAGAATTACTGTTGAGACCCTTCACACTGTGAACCTTGAGGGAAGGAAGAGAGAAGGAGAAAACAAACTAGATCGTACATACGTCTGGTGAGTTCTAGTAATTTTTAGCATGAGCATAAGATAAAGAAACATTAAATAGAAGAATAGTTCTAAGAGTAATGGACATAAAAGCATAATTGAAATAGTAGGAAAGATAAATATTGAATAAAGATAGGCTTCACATTTATGTCTGAAATTTTCTGCACTAACTACCAAAATATCATAATTAGGCTTAATTTATACACATTAATCGTCTACTTTACCCAAAATGTGAATAACTTGTGCCAGCTATGGAATTTGGGTTATCAATCCCGAACCCATCAACTAAAAGGACACAGCCGTTAATCACGGGCATTACAGCCTCTTATCTCCCCCAATTGTAATGATGCACGCTCATCGTTCCGATGGAACGCGCCCATACCTACCTCGTTTGAACCACTTACTATCCGGTTTAGTAAAGCATTCCCTAGCCTCTGCCTAGTGTAAGACTCCATGATAACAAAGAGATACTAACTGATATGGGTTCCCAAAAATGCACTTGACACAAGTCACCCCTAGACTTCTCCCCTAATTTGTAACTAGGATTTCACGATCCAATTATATCCCCCATTTGATAGGACCACCCTCTATCTTAGCTTATTATTCTCATAATTTTAACTTATCATATTTAAGTTTATTAATAGGCCAAATATTACCACATGTTACTGTCAAATCTTTCCTATAAAACAGCTGATCAAAAAATTAGATCAAAAACTCACAGAGAAAAGGTTGAAAATACAGAAAAGGCTTTGGAAGAAGAAGAATTCTTCAGATCTACAATTCGGCAATATTCTGACTTATCCTCCAATTTTATTTCAATTTAGAGCATAGCTAGAGTTGAGGCTGAGAAAATGATAAAGGAGAAGTGTTAGGGAAAAGTGAAGAGTATAGGTCTATTTATAGGTGTAAAGGGATTATCAAAGCCTTAGAATTTTAGGCTTTTAATCTCAACTCTTAAAAACACGACAGTAGGAAGTCTCCAGAAGCATACAATAGGTTCAACATCGTTCCAAGCACGAAATCGTGTGTGGCTCGATATTGGTCGACCCACTTCCAATATGGGTCGACACATGGGTCTTGGGTCGAGACAGGGGCCGACCCAATTATGGGCTGGGTTGCCCAATTACACATTTGATTTCAATTATTAAATAAATTAATTTCTAGCTTAAATTTCAAACTTTAATTGATCATACCTTGTTGATTTTTTGTCCTTTTTATGCAAACTTAAAGTATATTCGAACCAGAATCTTGTAACAGACACGACTGTGAAATACTTTTTTCGCAATTTTGAATATTATTTTAATTATATCTGTTTTGTTACTCTTTTACATATAATTATTATTTATTAAAATTTGGGGTGTTACATTCTCTCCTCCTTTGAGGATATTGTCCCCGAAATCTCCAAGGCTAGGAGAATGTTATGAATGTTATCAACCATTATCTACACTCATCTGCTCAACCATCGACCATTGGCATCCTTTGTCCTTGGATTCTCTAATGGTTTTCATAAGCATATACAAAGGTGTTGTGTATATGTCCCAAAGCATATGCAAATAATCAGCCACTCTACTGATTCAGTTGACCTCCTTAATGTAATCCATGCCTATGTCATGCATCCAATGTATGCGAAGAATCCTAATGATACACATAAAATTTTATATGTGTGCAACAACCATTCATCAAAATGAAACATCCAAGTGATGACTCAACCATTTTTCATCCATATTTAGAATAAAATAAAATGCAAACACATCCATATGCAATATATAAGTGTCCTAATTGAGCTGATCCCTAATCTAGTGCTTAGTGTGTATATGCATTCACTGCATCGACTAGCAAACACTTGCATCCACATGAATCCATTCAACCATAACATGTTTTATTAACATGTTTTACACCGTTTCCTACCTTCCATAGGTTTCTACCTAAGATTTATGATTCAAACGATAGGAAAAATAGATTCAAATTCAAAATTTAGGAAAGAATCAAGAGTGTACTCTCAAAGAGGAACAAAAAAGAAGCATGAATCCTCTCTTTTGGTTCCTAAGTCACGTTGTCGATATCTTCTCCCCACTGGATCATTACTAGCTTGATCTCTTTTTTTTGTACTTCTTAACTTTAGATCCTAGTATCCGAGTAGGAACTCTCCCGACTGATGCCTTCCTCTATACCTCGATATCCTCTAGGTTACTCGGCTCAACTACCACCGTGGGATCATGTAGACACTTCCATAAGTATGAAACATGAAACACATCATAAACTCCTGCCAGTCTCTCCAGTAGTCTAACCCCGTAGGCCATCTGACAATCCTCTGTATTATAGGGAATGACCTTACAAACCTCGACTCCAACTTCCTTACTGAGCCAAACCAAACAACATTCCTCAAAGGTGACACCTTAACAAAGACCATGTCTCCTACCTCGAACTCTAGGTCTGTCCTCCATTGATTTGTATACGATTTCTACATGTCCCGATCTGCCTTCATCTGCCCCTGAGTTAAATCTCTCTTCTCTGAGGTCTCTCTAACCATGTCAGGTCCAAGTAGAAGTCTATATGTGGACTCCTACCAACATGTAGGTGATCTGCAGGGTCATCCATACAGTGCCTTGAAGGGAGCCATATTAGTACTCATCTGATAGCTATTATTGCATGCTAATTCTACCAATGGAAGATGCTCCTCCCAAGTCCCTCTGAAATCTAGGATAAACTACCGTAATAAATCCTCGAGAATCCTATTAATACTCGCTGTCTGTCCATCAGTCTGAGGGTGATAGCCAGTGCTAAGTCATAGTTGTGTCCCTAATACCTCCTACATGCCCTTCCAAAACTCACTCGTGAAGATGGGCTCCGGTCCTAACAATACTAGAGGGTACTCCATAAAGTCGGACGTTCTCTAAAGATACACAGATGTCAATCAAGATATTGTGCGCTTACTCTTAACTGGGATAAAGTAAGTGCACTTAGTCAACCTATCGACTATAACCTAAATATGGTGTTACTATACATTGATCTGGGTAACCCATCTATAAAGTCCATTGAGACGCTCTCCCACTTCCATTGTGGCACATCCAAGGGATGAAGCAAACCACCGGGCTTCCTCTGCTCGGCCTTCACTTGATAACAAGTCATATACCAATCTACATACTCTAACACATCCTTCTTCATCCTAATCCAATGAAAACCCCTTCTCATATTTCTGTACATCTTAGCACTGCCTGAATGGATATTCGTCCGAGAATGATGACCCTCTTCTAAAACCAATCTCAACAAATTAGCAACTCTAAGAGCACACAATCTCCCAACGATCTAGCCATCCTTTATCGTCCACAAAATAGCTAGTAAAGTGATTAGAGGTTTCTCCTCTACTGAATTGGTCCATGATGTCCATTAATTGTGATCCTCGCGCTGACTAGATCCAATGCTCTCTAAAAGAGCACGTTCCACCGCCAATGATGCCAATAATCTGGGTGTCAAATAATTAGATGGTCTAAAATTGAACAATGAGATGAACTCCAAATTCTGCCAATCTACGAATAATGGACTTAAAGTTGTTCTTTGTCTACTGAATGTGTCTGCTACTACATTCCCCTTCACGGGGGTATATATTATCTCGAAGTCATAAGACGCAAGGAACTCCATCCAATGCTATTGGCACAAATTAAGATCTTTTTGCATGAAAAAGTACTTGAGCTACATATAATCTGTATGAAGCTCAAACCTCTCGCTAAGCAAATAGTATCTCCAAGACTTGAGCGCGAACACTATCGCTGCTAGCTCCAAATCATGGGTAGGGTAGTCCTCCTCATGTACCCTCAACTACCTATTCCCATAGCAGATAACTCTACCTTCCTGCATCAACACTGCATCTAACATTATGCCGCAAGCATCCGCCTGTACGGTAAACATCTTTTAACTATCAGGAAGAGTCAAAACTAGAGCTAATGTAAGAGCCTTCTTCAATCTCAAGAATGTATCCTCGCAATCTACATCCCAAACAAAAAATAATTTCTTCTTTGTTAAGCGGGTAAACAGAGCTGGAATCTGCACAAAATCCTTAATAAACTTCAGGAAGTATCCCGCCAAACCTAAGAAACTCCTAACCTCTGTCGCATTCTTCGGGGCTTTCCAATCTTGAACTGCGACAACCTTAGTGGGGTCCACTACAATACCATCACTAGAGACAACATGCCCCAAGAGCCTTACCTCCTTCCGCCAGAAATGGAACTAAGAAAACTTTTCTTTTAGCTTATGTGCATGAAGGGTACAGAGGACCTCTCCTAAACGCAAGGCTTTCTATTCCTCGCTCCTCAAGAAAACCAAATATCATCTACGAACACCACTACAAACTTACTCAGGTACTCCCTAAACACTCATCTCATCCGATCCAAAAAGTATGTCGGTACATTGGTTAGCCCAAAAGGCATAACCAACAACTCAAAGAATCTTTCAGGAGATCTAAAAGCAATCTTGTCAATGCTATCATCCGCTATCCTAAAAGCAATTTGTTCAATGTTGTCATCCGCTACCCTAAGCTGATGAAATCCTGTTGCTAAATCCAACTGCGAGAATACCGAAGCACCCACTAATTTGTCAAACAAGTCATCTATCAATGGGATTGAGTGTCTATTTTTCTTAGTGAGTTTATTCAACTCCCTATAGTCCACACATAGACGGAGAGAGTCATCCACCTTGGTCGCGAAGACGACTGGTGCTCCCTACTCTAAAATTCTCCGTCTAATAAATCATTTCTCGAACAACTCATCCACTAGCTTACTATGCACTTTCCTATCTCCAGAGCCATGTGGCGCACTGGTAACGAGACAGGCCTAGCATTCTCCACCAAGGATGTCCATAAATCTATACTACGCCTGGAGATAGTCCTCTCACCTCCTCGAATACATCCAGAAAGTCTCTAACTATGGGTACCAAAATGAGATCATCAACAGAAGCATCTAGTGAATCTAAGAAACTGTGACGGCCCGCCCCGCACCAGCCGACATTTCCAATGAAAGTGCGTTGTGTCGTTTTCCAACCAGCACGGGATGGTCGCCGTAGAGAGGAAAAGAAGGGAATTTGAACTAGCAAGGAACCTATAAAATGTCTCACAATGCATGGAATAAAATATAATAATAACACACTTGGCATAAAACAGGCGAGACAGTGCATAAGCTGAAAACTAAACCATCATAGCCGCGGAAAATCCAAATACAGCTTATGTTCCACATCATCAATATTACAACTTTTAAAAACTGTCTCTAAACAAAATGAGAAAGGTACAGTACTAATGCCCAAAGTAGTGACCAGCAGCGACATAGGGAGAATATATATATATATCTCACACGTGGGAGCCTTCTGCCCATCTCTGGTACAGCTACTTATGCGTACCACCTAACCTGTCTCTAGTCTGCCCATTTAATAGCACCTAGAGTAATAAGAAGAGACATAAAACTCTGGGTCATACAAAAATCTGGTATGAGCGATAAGCAGCAAAACAGACCAATAACAGGTATACTAAACCATACCTGAATCTGGACCTGCAACCAAAGAGTTAGCACAACAGGATGTACAATACTCTAAGGTGACACTAACATATGGTGTAATGATACGGGGGAGGGGGTGTGCATGTCATAATGATGGAAAACAATCAAGCATAGCAACCATCCTCACATCTCTTACTTAGTGCGTAAAGCATACGATATCCACTGCAATGATCACCTAAATCCTTGCTATGATCACTCTGCCCCATGGAGTCATGATGACTCTAATGCACTGATCCATAGCCACTAATCCTTTCTATATCCACTCTGCCCCATGAAGTCATGATGACTCCACTGCACTGGCTCACAACAATGCTACGATCACTCTGCCCCTTGGAGTAATAACTGCCCCAATGCACTGATACGCAGCCTAACATCCGTCTCGGTAGTGAATCAAAGCTGTAGACGTCGATAACCCCTTTGCACATGTCCTGCAACAAAGTCCAATCATGAAGTCAACTTGTTGATCCCATTTGGATCCTGAGTAATAACCTCCCATCTGGACCTCCTTTGCATCTCAGGTTTTGGCCGAATTGGAGTTGGTCTTCAGAAGACTCATCGCGTAGAAGTAGTAGCATACATCTGGTTTGGTTTGGTGGCTTTCACTTGGTTCGGTTCGACATGCTTCAGCTCCTGGTCATCAATTCGGTTCGGTTCGGTTCGGTCAACACCCCCCAGGTCGGTTCGGTTGTGGCACTCCATCCGGGTTGGTTTGGTCAACACCCTCCAGGTCGGTTCGGTTGTGGCACTCCATCCGCGTTGGTTTGGTCATCTCCATCCGTTGCTTCAGTTGCTCTCCTCCGATCTGATCCCATGCTCAACTCTAATCTGATCCCCACCCAACTCCAACTCTTTGCAAGTGGCCTTCCTTTTTTCCAAGGCTCCGCTAGTGCTAAGTTCCGATCCGGTTCGTATTTCCCTTGCCTGATCCACCGATCCGATCCGAGCCCTATAAACCGATCTGATCTGGAACCCTGCACATTTCCTGTAACTTTTCTAGCGACTGTTTTACGCTATACGATGGCGTTTTCGACCATTCTAACTTTTCTAATCAATCTCAAAGCATACCATACAGTCATAGCAACATAGAGAATCAACCATAAACACCAAAACAACAATTTGATACGTCAAAACGGATCAAACAAACCGAAAAACCTATGTTTTCCCCTTAAGAATGTTTAAGCAAATAGCAAAACTTAACCAAATCAACCCAAATTTCTAACAGATGCCTAAAACAATATTTCAAAATTTATAAATATTTTTACAGAATTTAATCATGTTTAAATTCGCTAATTAACACTAATTACCCTTAATTAACCATAATTAGTGTAAAACAATGCAAATCACTCACCTTAGCCGCAAATTAACTTTAGATCTGAAACTATCTTTGATTTGAGTTGAATCTCTATGCAACACAGCAGCTCCAACTCTGATTTGGTGCTATTTCTCCTTGATTTGACGTAGATTAGGCTAAAACTTGATTAGAGAGTGATTTGGGATGAAATTAGAAGGTGGAGGCCATTGTTAGGGTTTTTAAGAGGTAAATGGCGGCTAGAAAACTAAAATAGAATGAAAACCTAACTCATTTCAGCCTCCCCATAACCCTAATCCCGAAATGGGTTATGGACCCGTTCACTAATCACCTTATTTGGCCCAGTTAAGCAGTTTTTCACCTTCCAAACCTTATTTCAGCCATATCTCCCAAACGGTAAGTCCGTTTTTCACATATGACCACTCTACCTAAAGGTAAACCATCATCCGGATCAAATGGAAGTGGTTTCAGGTCAAAATTTCTTACCAATCAAAAGTTATGGCCAAAACAAGATCAGCTAGTGGTCAAACGGTCATTCAAAAATCGGCAAAAATCGTGAACATGGGAAATGACCCCAATAGTCGTCTCCCAATGTCACACGACCATACGACTCCTTATGAGAAAGAAAGAAATATTCCATGATCATCCGATGCATAGAATGCGGGTCGTTACATCCCCTCCCCCACCTTAAGAAATTTCGTCCCCGAAATTCCTTAACCCAAAACATAAAAAGGATCCCACATGCCTACCAATCATTCACAACAATCAAACATACAAAAACAAACAAACAAGTCTATCCTAGCATGCGGAAAACTAACTCGCAATTAAAATCTTACCAGGCAAAGTGTTCTGAATATGTCTTCTTAATGCTCTCCTATGTCTCCCAAGTACAGTCATTCTCATCCTCGCCCCACTGAATTTGAGTAGTTTCACCGCCTTCCTTCGAAGCTGCTTCGTAACGTTCCCAACAATGCGCATAGGCCTGCGGTTCCCAACGCCTCAGGTTCAACCTCGATATCGTCCAACTGATCATGTGAAATAGTCACACTAGGGTCGTGCACGAATTTCCTTAACTGGGAAACATGAAATACGTTATGAACTCCTGACATCTTCTCTGGTAATTCAACTTTATATGCCAAATTCCCAACTTGCTCGAGAACTGGGAATGGACCAACAAATCTTGGTGTTAACTTGCCTCTCCTGCCAAATCGTATCACGCTCCTTAATGCAGAAATCTTGATAAAAACCAGGTCACCAATGGAAAATTTTAAATCTCTTCTCCACTTATCAACATAACTCTTCTGCCTATCTTGGAAAGCCTTCATTCGTTGTTGGATGATCTTAATCTTGTCTAAGGTTTCTCTTATCACATCTGATCCAAGCAGAAACTTCTCACCGGTTTCTAACCAACACGACGGTGAGTTGCACGGTCTTCCGTACAAAGCTTCAAATGGAGCCATACCAATACTAGATTGATAACTATTATTATATGCAAACTCTACTAGATGCAAATGGTCATCCCATGATCCACCGAAATCCAATATGCAAGCTCTCAAGAGATCTTCTAATACTCGATTCATCCTCTCCGTCTGACCATCGGTTTGAGTATGATACGCGGTACTGAGATATAATTCTGATCCTAACGCCTCTTGTAAGCTCTTCCAAAATCCACTAGTGAACAACGGATCTCGGTCACCTAAAATGCCTTTGGGTACTCCATGAAATCTCACTACCCATTTCATATACAGTTATGCTAACTTAACTGTTGTTCTATTCGACTTGACGGGTATAAACCTAGCACTCTTGGTCAGTCGATCCATAATCACCCAAATGCTATCATGGCACGATCTAGTCCTTGGTAACCCATCAATGAAATCCATTGATACTTGTTCCCATTTCCATTCTGGAATTTCCAATGGTTGCAACAAACCACTAGGCTTCTTTTGCTCAGCTTTAACTAGCTGTCAATTCATGCATTTGGATATAAACTTCCCATCGTCTCTTTTTATCCCTTCCCAGTAGTAGGTCTGCCTCATATCTCGATATATTTTGTTACCACCGGGATGTATGGTCAGTTTCGAGTGATGACATTCTCTAAGAACTTCATCTCTCAATCTATTGACATTGGGCACAACTAGTCTTCCATTCTTTCTAAGCCGTCCATCTCGATCAAGCCCATACTTGTTCATCTCCTCGTGCACACCAATCTCTAACCTGGAGATGATTTCCAATAGGTTAGGATCGTCTCTATGAATGGAACCAATCAGCTCAATCAAAGTGGATCTGATCGTCAAACTTGTTGTACTTTGGTCTGAAATCATACCCACAGATGTACTCCAGTTGCTTCCATTCTAGAAACATAGCCCCTAAACTGGCATGTCTTCTACTCAATGCATCAACTACCGCATTGCCTTTTCCTGGTGTATATGCGATATTGAAATCGTAGGAAGCCAAGAATTCGAACCATCTTTGCTGTCGGAGATTTAGATCCTTCTAAGAGAAAAGATACTTTAACGATTTATGATCGGTAAACACCTCGAATCTTTCTCCCAAGATATAATGTCTCCACATCTTCAATGCGAACACGATCGCTGCCAATTCCAAATCATGGGTAGGACACCTTTTCCCATGCGGTTTCAGTTACCGACTAGCATGAGCTACAACCCTACCTCCTTGCATCAATAAACTACCTAGTCCGGTACCACAGGCATCTGTTTATGCCGTCATCTCTTCATTCCCTTTAGGAATGACTAACACTGGTGCACATGTCAACTTTTCCTTTAGACTCTTAAATGTATTCTCGCACTTTTTGTCCCAAACAGAAGTTTGATTCTTCTTGGTCAACTGAGTCAATGGTGCTTCTCTCTTGGAGAAGTCTCGGAAAAACTTACGATAATATTCAGCCAATCCCAAGAAACTTCTTACGTCTATTGCATTCTTGGGCGTAGACCAATCTTGTACCATAGCCACCTTCGCAGGATCCACAGCAATACCATTCTCTGAAACAACATGGCCCAAGAATCTCACTTCCCTCCTCCAGAAGTGACACTTAGAAAACTTTGCTTTCAATTGGTGTTTTCTCAACACCTCCATCACTATCCTCAAGTGTTCCTTGTGATCTTCCTCTATCCTCGAATAAACCAAGATATCGTCTATGAACACAAGAAAAAACTTATTCAACTGATCTCTGAATACCCTATTCATAAGATCCACAAAATATGTTGGTGCATTGGTCAGCCCGAATAGCATGATCAACCACTCATAGAATCCAAACGGTGTCTGAAAGGCCGTTTTAGCTATACTCTCAGCTTCCACCCTAAGTTGATGAAAACCTGTCGCGAGATCCAACTGGGAGAACACTCTCGCGTCACTCAACTGATCAAAAAAATCATCTATCTGTGCTAGAGGATACTTATTATTCCTCGTCACCTTATTCAACTCGTGGTAGTCCACACACAATCGAAGGGAACCATCTTCCTTGGTAGCAAACATAATTCGTGCTCCCCACTCAGAAACACTTCTTCTGATAAATCCCTTCTCCAATAGATCGCTTACTTGCACCTCGAGCTCTCGCTGCTCCCTTGGTACCATACGATGAAGTGGCATCACTATAGGTCTGGCATCTTTCACTAAATCAATCTGAAACTCAATCTCCCGGTGTAGTGGAAGTCCGGTCACTTCCTCGAAGACGTCAGGATACTAGCCAGCCACGGGCACATCTGATAACTCATCATGCGGGATGTCGAGGGAATTTAGAAAACTAGCCATTAACCCATCACTAGGTAGACCACCAAACACTACCCTCCTCCCATCATCCGCTCTAACTGTCAGAAAAGGCCCTCACAGTCTACCATCACCCCGTACATTTGGAGCCAATTGACTCCCAAAATAATGCCAAACCCGGTAAAGCCTAAAACAAAGCAATCACAAACATGCATCAACGACTCGATAGGACCACATTACGACAAATCATGCTAAGGCTAGTTGAACCACCAATCGGGTTCGTCACCGCTAAAGGTCTATCGACTATCTCGGGTTCCAATCCCAACCTATCTACCAGGTCACTAGATATGAAGGAATGGGAAGCTCCGGTATCACACAATACTTGAACAGGAACATCATAAACAGAAAGCATACCTTGAATGACAACATTCTTTCCTTTCTCTGCCGCAGTTGGGGCATTCGACGAAGAAGGAACAACATTAAGAGTATATGCTTTCACAATCTGCTTCTTCTTAGGGGATTGCAGACACTTATCCTTGTGATGTCCCAATTGGCCACATTTGAAGCACTTCCTGTCCGCTGGCTTTGCTCGACATTCTTTAGCATAATGGCCCTTCTTGCCAAAGCTAAAGCACTCAACATCTTTCTTGCTCTTTTTCTGACCATCCTTAGCTTGGTTCTGACTCTGCTTCCTTTTATTCTGAGAATTATTCTTGCCTCCACTGCTTGCTTGCGGCTTTGGCCCCTCGGCAGAAGCGATAGCGACTTCAGTCTTGGGTTTAGGATAAAGGCTCTCTGATCTCAATGCTTTCCCAACTATCGATTCAAAAGTCTCATTAATATGGTTTATAAGCCTTTCCCCCAAGTACTAATCTAAACCAGTTATGAACTTCTCGTTCTTCTTCTCGGGATTGTCAATGAGAGATAATCCATACTTCGATAAAGTATCGAACCCAGCAATGTACTCCGTGACTGCTCTACCATTCTGCTTAAGCTCTAGAAATTTCCTAAATAATTCCAATTTCTGAGCAACTGGGATAAACTTATCACTGAATCGGGCCTTAAACTAATCCCAAGTAACTTGATCCTCTGGAGTAGCTGCCTTAATAGCATTCCACCAATTCATCGCATGTCCTTGTAGCTGACAGGATGCTAGCTTTCTCTTTATCGCATCCTCAATACCCAAGTCTTCGAAGACACGCTCACAGCTATCCAACCAATCCTGAACTTCTGTAGCCGATTTCGCTCCGTGGAACGGCTTTCCACCAAGACTAATGTAATTGTAACAACCCAGAAAATCTGAACCAGATTTTAATTTGGCTATTTTAGCGAATTTTAGATATTTTAAATAATAACGACGAAAAGTAAGTTTGAATCGATGTTTGAAAATGAATATAATTATTTCTAATTATAAACAAGGCCTGAAATGGCGTGGTAATTTCAAAATTTGAATTCAAATTTTGACTGACTGTACTGGGTGCAAAATAAAACGGATTTTAGTGAAACCAAAAATATTTAAATCTGTTAGTGAATATCTTTCTAACGAATCTGAAAAATCGAAGTTTCGTAGAGGGAAGCAAAATTTATGGCCAAATGAATTTTCAGAAAGGTCGCTATAGAGTTTATATAGCCCGTGAAAATGGCCATTTTGCAAACGACCTCAGAATTTGACGAAACCACTTTTGTTGGATCCGGGAGGTCAAATTATTGCTAGGTTTCAAATTTTATAATTTTTGAAGCTAGTATGTGAGCGTGGCAAAATTAAATGTGTTTGGTCGAATTCTATTAAATTGGATCGACCAGAAAAGGGCCATTTTTCAAACGGTCTCAGAATTCGACGAAACTAGTTTTGTTGGGACCATATCGTCAAAACATAGCTAGATTTATTTTTCTAGAATTTTTAGAATCAGTATATGGCCCCGCCAACTTGAAATGTACGTTCAAATCAAATAGTGAATGTTTTATATTTTAATTTGAAGAAAAACTGACTGAAACAGTCGAATGGGCCTATGAAACATATCCCATTGTGTTCGGAATGGGGGTATTTTGCAAGGGATGACAGTCGTTGGGTTTGGATTGGAGTTCGTGTGAGGCAAGGGGTATTTTTGGGTTTTTAAAAATATATAAATAAATAAAAAATCCTATTGGTCAGCACAGTCTCTCTCTCCCCGATAAAACCCTCTGACCGACGACGATAAAGGCTTCACCGCTTCCCTCCTCCATAACTCCTCAACCACGCCATGAATCCGATTGGTCCTTTGGAGGTTTTTGAAGAGCTCTCCATCCTCTTCAAATCCATGTAAGCTGTTCCTCCCCTCGTTGCGCCATCGCAAAGAACGGAGCCCCCGAAGTGGCCAACTTCAGACCGCCACCGCCTAGCCCAGATGCCGTCGAGCTGCACCCCCTACCTCGATAGCTGCGCTTCCCGACCCTCTTCGACACCGTATAGCCTGATCTGAACGAAGTACAACGGATTAGTGGTAAAATCAAAACCTAGGTTTGAACAGATTTTGAAAGGTACGACCTATTTTATGTTAAACTATTTAATAGCACTTTAAAGCGCTACGGTTTATGATTTCACTATAAAAATCATATCTTTTTCGTTTTTGACGAAATTCAGTGAAACTAGAGACAGTGGACTCGTGTGGACGTCTTCTACATTCTAGAAGAGACCAGATATTTTTCTGAGCCTTCTGCAATTTTTAGTGGACTGGAACCTAAGGTGAGATTTCTGAATTATAAACGATATGGAAATGATGATGTATTAATTATATGTTCGAAGTACAAGTTATATAAGCGTTGTACACCTCATGTATAAGCATTGTATAAGTTGTATGTTCGATGTATAAGTTATATAAGCATTGTAAAAATTATATATGTGTTAAAATAGAAGTGAAATATACTTATATAAATATATATAGACGCCCCTCGTCCACAAACCATAGACGATATTTATTGGTTGTGATTGGTGTGAAAATTGGTTGATAGTGAATGGTTGATTTGAATTGTTTGTGGTTGAAATTGTTTGATTGTGATTGAAAAGTACCCGTTTATGGTTGAAACCACATAGGATTAGTTTGTGGAAAAGAAAAAAAATAAACATGCCGCCTGCGTGCGAACTAGATGCATGAAATCCCCATTGTCAAAAGCCGCGAGGCTTTAAGGTAGAGTGAGGAGTCATACTAGGGACGGCCCCGGTTTTAACTACCCTGCCGTTATGCTGTCAAAATTTTCAATAATATTCATGTGTTAGAATTACTTTCATGTGTTGAAACTATATTCGTGTGTTGAATAGAAATTCGTGTGTTGAATAGAAATTCATGTGTTGAATAGAAATTCATGTGTTGAATAGAAATTCATGTGTTGAACAACATTCATGTTTTGAAATAAATTGTTTTATAATAAAAATCATATTTTTGCCATCTATATGAACTATATAAAATAGTCGTGTTTTTGAAATAAATTGTTTTATAATAAAAATCATATTTTTTATCATCTATATGAACTATATAAAATAATCGTGTTTTTGAAATAAATTGTTTTATAATAAAAATCATATTTTTATCATCTATATGAGCTATATAAAATAGTCCTGTTTTGAAATAAATTGGTTTACAATAAAAATCACATTTTTATTATATACATGGATTGTTAGAAATAGTGAAGTGTTGAAATAAATGTCTGTTGGATAAAAATATCATTTTTATCAAATGTATGAAAAGTATATGGTTTTGAAATCGAAGAATAGATTATATATATATAATTAAAATGAATCGAATAACGAAGCTGCAGTTCATGTTCTGAAACCGTGGTTTCAAACGATTAGTGCGGGAGATCCGACCATCGGATTTTCCCGAAACCGAAACTGTTGGGTTCGCTTTGGAAATATCTTTCCGATAACACCATTTTTGTAAAGATCCAACGGTTGGATTGTCTGGAATGTTTAATTCAAATCTGAAGAAAAACAGCGCCAGAATCGATTATATTTATATATATATATATAATTAAATTAAATCGAATAACGACGCTGTAGTTCGTATTTTGAAATCGAAACTTCAAACGAGTGTACCGGTAGATCCGACCATTGGATTTTCCCAAAACTGGAACCGTTGCTTCGTTTTGAAAAGATCTTTCTAATGATATAAAATTGGTGAAGATCCAACGGTTAGATTTTCAGATATGTGTAAATCAAATCTGAAGGAAAACAGCGCCACGACCGCGTTATGGCCTGAAGCGTCGTTTTAATGAAATGGCTATTTTTAAATAAATAAAAATAGCAATAAATCGTGATAAAATATTATAAACCATATGGAATGGAAATAAACTGAATTTACCCAGTTTATTGGGTATTTGATGGTTGAATGTGTTTGACTTGAAAATTATACTAAAGAATTTATCTTTGATAAAAATAATGGGAACCTATCCCTAAGAATGTGAAATTTATAAACTAACTGAAGGTTAGCTAAGTCGAATGGTTTCCTGGGTTTTGATCTGATGTTGGTTTCGTCCTTCAGGGTTAATATTTGGGAAATCGTTCTCTTACTAATTTACGGTTAGTGACTGATGAATTGGAATAAGGCGTATGTTGTGTTTGTGTAGAACTTGTTAATTATATACGCGAGTTGCTCAGAAAGACCGGGTTTATCCCATTCTGAATAACTGAATCGACGTTAAGAAGTCGATGATGAAGACGGTGGTTGAAGACCGGAGATCTTCACCTTGGTTGGATGATAACTGATGTCTTGATTGGGAGGCATCCCGAAATATAGATAACAAGTGGTGATCGTCCAGACGTACGTGGAGATCGATGGATATACGAGGTATATAGTGCCTCCGGTTTTGTTCAGACCCAGAACGGACTTGTAAATGGACTGTGTGTCTAACATAGGATTTCATTATGTGTGATTGATAGCCATCAGTTGCATGGCGTGAATTGCCTTTGTGGCATGCTGATATGCAGTGATCAAGGTTTTTGTTGAAAAGCAGAGTCTTGTGGTTGATGATCAAAGCACCGCCTGTGTGGCATAGCTTTGTGTATAACGTTAATTTGCGAGCCTCACACCCCGGTATGAACCAGAAACAGGAGAGGACCTTAGGGAGGACATGCGTTTCTTTCTAGTTAGAGGTGGTGTCAGTGCTTAAACTGGGTGACATTTATACTATTTTTCACCTATGTGGGTGTTGCTGTTGCGAGGCGCCTCGGATATATCGATCGATCCGGGACCGATGGAGTCATTCGTTGGCTCACTTACGCCCCGAAGGGCGGGGAAACGCAGTGTTCAAGAATTTTAATCCACATCGGTGGACCGACCCTGTCGCTCCAGGGGCTTGACTGAGTACTTGCCTGAGGGGCGGGCTAGAGTGTCTCAAATTCGGTAAGACTATCTTTTGCCTTGGTTCATGACGGAAATCCAATTTCCAAATACGTGACTGTGCGGTTTTGATTGTAAACCTATATATAGCGACATGATATATGGTACCCATGTCGTCTATGATTGATAGTTATGATTGAAATTATTTTTGAAACATATAAACACTAGTAATAATATCAAATTCTTTTGTTTTATTCGTATCAAGCATATTTTGGCCATTATAAGGTAAAACTCTATCCTCTGGTTTGTGTTGCATTGTATGATGGGAACTAAGTCTTATAATGGCTTCATTTTTACAACAAGCATTACGATGTTTAAAAGATTTACTTGTTGTAAAGCACTGGCAATCCAATGGAGTAAACTCGTTCCGCGAAAGTGGCATGGTCCTGTGATTAGCCAAATTATATAATGTGTTAAGTAGATTTCTCATACCAGTCCCATGATTGACTCGTAGTTTGTTTCACTTGCAAACTCGGGTGCCCCCTTTTTCTACATGGGCAGCCTTGTATTCAGGTTTTAGTAGGCTCTTTCTGGATAGCTGGAGCTGAAGATGGAATCTATCATTTATCTCTTTTTATGTTGTTCAGCTCCTATTGTACATATTATGTTTGTTTTCCTCTATAGACATTTATGTATAGCTGACCTGTATTTGTACTAAGTATGATCCTGTATGCTGTGTAACTCTGATGATGTTAATCCAGTGTATTATTTGTACATTATCTGGTGTATTTATTTATTTCTGTTCTGCTATTATCTGTTTATGTGTTATATTCGAAAGATTACCCTTGCCACCGTCGTACGGGGTTTTGGAGTCGTCATAGTAATTCTTGCATAGCTTGGCGAAATCGGCTCTAGGAGCCTGCACCACTGCACCGCCACCATTTGTAGCATTTGGAACTGCTCCTTGCACATTTCTAAGTATCTCTCTCATGAACTCAGTGAACATCGTCCTCATATCAGGAGCATTCCCATTATTAGCTCATCTACCAGTACCCCTAGTGTATCGGCTCATCGTTCAATCTGTAAGGAGATAATGATTAACCATCTCTTCAGTGGTGCCAGTGCAATGCGACTTCATCCTTAAATATACTAATAGTATATATATAGCTTTTGAAAACCAAATTATCACAAATACGCGCTCTCATATACGTACTATCTCTCTCTAGTGTCTTCTCTAGGTTAACTACGCAACCTAGTGCTCTGATACCAAATGTGACGGCCCGCCCCGCACCAGCCGACATTTCCAATGAAAGTGCGTTGTGCCGCTGTCCAACCAGCACGGGAGGGTCATCGAAGAGAGGAAAAGAAGGGAAATTGAACTAGCAAGGAACCTGTAGAATGTCTCACGGAACATGAAATAAAATATAATAATAACATACTTGACATATAACAGGCGAGACAGTGCATAAGCTAAAAACTAAACCATCATAGCAGCGGAAAATCCAAATACAGCTTATGTTCCACATCATCAATATTACAACTTTTAAAAACTGTGTCTAAACAAAATGAGAAAGGTACACTACTAATGCCCAAAGTAGTGACCAGCAGCGACACAGGGAGAATATCTATATATTTCATATGT
The DNA here is from genome assembly GCA_030737875.1 of Allium sativum. NCBI lineage: Eukaryota > Viridiplantae > Streptophyta > Magnoliopsida > Asparagales > Amaryllidaceae > Allium > Allium sativum. The sequence continues at coordinate 191,008,829 of CM060910.1, read as the reverse complement.
GGGAGCCTCCTGCTCGTCTCTGGTATAGCTACTCGTGCGTACCACCTACATGTATCTATTCTACCCGTTTAAGAGCACCTAGAGTAATAAGAAGAGACATAAAACTCTGGGTCAGACAAAAGTCTAGTTTGAGCGATAAGTAGCAAAACAGAACAATAACAGGTATACTAAACCATGCCTGAACTTGGACCTGCAACATAAGAGTTAGCACAACTGATACCAAAGCTCTGTAAACCAAAGCTCTAATACCAAAATGAAATGACTCAAACTTCCTCGTAAAGGAAAGCCCAGATTGAGTTTGAGAACATGACAAATCAGAACATAAATAGAAGAACATTTCATTGCTTATTACAATAATTTCATCAGAATACAAGAATATTCCAGAGTATACATGAATAATATACAGAAGAAAAGTATCATAGATTTATAATTTACAAAGCAGCGGAAAATCATACAAAACACAACTGAAAGAGATAAACAGATACAGAGCTTTCCGAATATCATCCCAGTTGTAAAGCAGGATCCTATGAATTTAAATCTGCAAAACCAAAACTACTAGCTGCCCGTGTGGAAAATAGGGGCACCCAGAGTTTAGGTAAAATAATAAACTCCAGGTCAGTCATGTGACTGGTGTGAGAAATAAAACAGTTATTTAAAACTTTACTTTAAATCAGATATATCAAGGGACCACGCCGTATAACACAGAACGAGTTTCCTTCCAAGAATACTAGTGCATATAACAAAACAACGCAATGTTTTTTGGAAAAATGAGGCTATTATAAGACCCAGGTCCCATCACACAATTCAACGCAAGCCGAAGGATAGATTTTTCCCTTATAACAGCCAAACATGCTTGGTACGTTTAAAACAAATCATTTGATACAATTATAAGTGCATAGTGTATAAAACAGCTTCAAATATAAATGTATCAATCCTAGACGGCATGGGTACCATATATCATGTCGCCAATACTAGGCTCTACAATCAAGACTACAAAATGTCGTATTGAAAGTTGGATTTCCATCAGTGAACCAAGGCAAGGGATCGTACTTACCGCTTCGAGACTGTCTAGCTCGAGCCTTAGGACCCAGACTCAGGTGGGCCCTTGGATTGTCAGGGTCGGTCTACACGAAGTGGATTAAAATGCCTAAACACTGTGTTTCCCCGCCCTATGGGGCGTAAATCTGGTATGTATAAAGACCATCCATCGGCTTTGCAGAGACCGAAATAACCGAGGCGCCCCGCTATCCATCATCCACATAAGTAAAACGTCAGGGCTTGCAAAACGCTGATACCACTCCTAGCTAGAAGGAAACGCATGCCCTCTCTGATGTCCTCTCCCATTTCCAGTTCACAACGGGGTGTGAGGCTCGCGAATTAACTCTACACAAAGCTATGCTATTTTAAAGCCATGCTTTGATCATCAACCACAAGACTCTTCTTTTCAACAGAAGCCTTGATCATTTGCATCTCAGCATGCCACACATGCAATTCATGTTATGCAACCGATGTCTATCAATCACACAGAATGAAATCTGATGTCAAACACACATCCATTTACAAGTTCGTTCTGGGTCAGAACGAAACCGGAGGCATCTTATACCTCATCCCATATGTCCAATACAGGAGAGAGGTCCTCGCATATCTGGTCGATCTCCAAGTACGTCTGGACGATCACCACTTGTTACCTTGTCTTGGGTGTACAGGCTAATCAAACATCAGTAATCATCCAAACGATGTGAAGACCTCCGGTCTTCAACCACCGTCTTCATCGTCGACTCATCGCAGATTCAGTTATTCAGAATGGGATAAACCCGGTCTTTCTAAATAACTCGTGTATATAATAAACAAGTGCTATTAAAACACAATATATGCCTCATTCCAATTCTGAATATTCGTTTATTTAAATATTCGTATCCTTTGGGAAAGGTTCCCATTAATTTTATCAAAGATAAATTCTTTAAATTTATTCTTTAATCTTCCTTTGGAAATCAATTGATACCAAATTATGGTTTATCCAAACTAGTCGGGATTAGCGAACCTTACCGAAGTAATTGTTTGTTTCATTTCCCAATCCCATGAAGTAAAATTGGTAATACTTCATATCTAATACCACAGTGTTATCGGTAAATTCAATTACCTTTTCACGTTTAAATCTAATTAAAGATTTAACAATCGCTTGGATTAAAACTGGTGATACTCCATTCTCGATCATTCCTTTTGATAATTTTAGTTATCAAATTCACCTTTCAATCTATTTAAAGATTCATTAAAACTATAATTCAGTTTTAATTTTCAAAAATCATTACTTGATGATTATTCACAGTTAAGAAATTAATCTTATCTTTAACTGGGTTAAAGAACTAATGTCATTTAAAACATAGCTCACGATAAACCCAAAATCACATTCCGTTAACAATGGAAACTTCACGGAAAACAGATCAATATATATAATCGATATGAACTTCCATATCCAACAGATAATATAAATGGAATAACGACAAGGCCTTTTAATTCCATATATATTAACAGTCTTCCTCTACCGAAGCTCACTTCGATTATTACTCAATTGAATTCCATTTAATTCCAATTTAATATGTTAACTTGGAAATCTTTACTTTGGAAATCTCCTTTAAATCTTAACAAAAGATTTATAAATTCCAAATCACATTTCACTGTAAATCGGTTTAAAGAACGAATGTCGTTAAAAACACAATTCACGATAAACCCAATTCACATTCCATTTTATTCTGATTATTAAATATAACTTGAAATTCTAATAATCTTAATTAAAAGATTTATTCTCTTCACATGGGGTTTAAGAACAGTGTTACTGTAGACACCGTTCACAACAAACTCCAAATCCCATTTGATATTAAATACAAGGCTCTGAATAGAAAATATATCGGCTTATATTCAATATCAAATTCAACAACAAACAAAATATAGTATTGGAAATAACGATATAAATGTATCTTTCAAATTTCCATAACAATATCTGTATAATCATGAAATCCAACATCGAAATATTCCGAAGACAATTTCGATTCAAATCCATTCCAATTTATATATCGGAAATCCTGATTATTTTTAAAACCATTTCAAATCCAATTAATTTATTTAAAAATATTGGATTATAATTCTAGTTAATAACTAGTTCATTTCGATAAAAATCTATTTTTATCTTTTTCAAATATGGAATTTTTCATCCCAATTCTTTCCAAATCATTTATTATGATTTTACACTAATTATTGATATTTTAATAATTTTATCAAGGCCCGTACAGTCGATTTCCATAAACGGTCATCGAACTGCACTTACAGCGACCTTTTCCAAATTTGATTTGGACATAATTCCAAATCCAACCGTTAGATTTCAAATCTCTAATATTCATTAGAAAGCTCTTTTCGATACGAACCCAAATGGTTTCGGTTTTCGGAGAATCCGATGGTCGGATCTCCCGTAATGTCCATTCGAAGTCAATGGTCAAAATTCACAAACTACCGCTGTGCGGCACGTTCTATTCAGACCATTATATATAATATATATATATTATATTTCATCGATTTCCATTTAAAACGTATTTTATAAATTGTTTTAAATTCGTTTTCAAAACGATTTCAACTTCATATTCAATTTCAAATCAAAATTGAATATTCTGTATCATCGATATATAAATGATAGTATTTTCAAAACATTATATTTTGAAATCAATTCCTTTTCGATATTCATTATAAAAATGAATAAAATCGATATAAATATCGTTCACGTCAAACTGGCGTATATTAATCAGCACGGCTATATATACTTAAATATATTCGTGTCCATCCCAAATCGGATATCAAAATCAGATTTTAATCTTTTACTGAATATTATTTTAAAATATTCATTATTTTAAAATATTCATTCTTTCTGAACTGGAATAAGACACGGTCAATTACCATATAATGTTATTATATGGATTTCATACAACACATGTACACAACAATAACCAAACACAGTCAGCCATCATCCAGAGTGTAGTCTACACTGCATAAGCATTAAATATAAATATTTAACGCTTACAACAGCCTGTCAATCAATCGATCGACATACAACTAATTATTGGGACTAGTGTATGTCATATATCATCCCAATACCCGTGTGGGGTTTCAACCAACAAATACTGAATATTATTTGTGCAGTTGGGCGATGTGTAAAATATATCATCCCAATCCATATCAGTAAAATGGGTGTTCATAAACAAATCGTCTGATTTGTAAACGAATATTTATTTTATTTATATCAATGTTAAAAATTATATTTTTAATGATAAAATATCTTATTCAACATAGGAATATTCTATTTGGTTCATTTATACAATAAAAATGATATTTTTATTGTTTAAACATATTTTTAAAAATATTGGTGGCATAATGGCGCGATATCAAAATCGGGTAATGTCTAGCATTACCCCTCTCCTGATATTGGCTCGCGCCATACACACATAACAATTCTAATCAATTCATTTCACCCAAACAACCAAATTCAACTAAACGGTCTAGTCAACCAAACCAAACAATCAAACAAGTTGTCCATGGTCTGTGGACAATGGGGAACAGTTCATATATGCAGTTATAAAAATAAACAACCGTATAAGAAAATATGGTGAGGAGTTCTTACCTTCGGGATCCACTCCGTCATTCTTTATTTCTGAACGGTTTAGATTTGTCCGAAATTCCAACGCAGTCCTTTTCACGTTGTTCATAGTAAAGGTAAAATTTTCAATATGATGTTCATATTTTAAAAATCATATTTTTATTTCAAAGAAAACATTATAAGAATTCATATTTTTGTCTAAAATTCTTAGCTTTATATATGTATAAAAAACATATCTTTGCTAAATAAAAATCATAACTTTGCTAAATAAAAATCATATTTTTATTTCTAATCTAGATATATATAAATAAAAACCGTATTTTTACACCAACGCTATTCAAAATAAAAAAAACGTATTTAAAAAAAATCACATTTTTGGTGTAAAAATCGCACCTTTTGTCGCGGAGGAGCTCCCGGCTGGAATGGTGACCGAAGGACAGGTGCATGTGGTTGGGGAAGGTAATAGTGGTCGGCAGCGTCGGAGGTGGGCCCGGTGGTGGCTATAGTGAGGGCGGCGGTCAACCTAGGGTTCAGGCTTAGTGGGTTTTTAATGGCGAAGGGGGAGAGAGGGAGGTAGCGAAGGAGAGGAGGGGGTAGCGAGGAGGTGCGGCGGCGAAAGCCCACCTGTGGCGGCGCGGCGACGAGAAGAGGGGGGCGGAAATCGATTTGAGGAATGGGGCATCGTGTTTTCTGAGAATGGAAAAGGGGTTGGGGTGTTTAAATATTTATATATTAATAATTTAATATTATTTTCTTTCTATAAGAGTTGACTTTTATTTAATCTCCTTTTCAAACCTAGCGACTGCCACTCCCAGATAATTACCCCCATTCCGAACACATTGGGATATGTCGCGTAATCCAATTCTATCGTTTCGATCAGTTTCCATCAAATTCAAAATATAAATCAATATATGTTGAATTTGAACTCACATTTCAATTTACTGGGGCCACATATGGACCCCAAAAATTACAGAAAAATAAATCTGGCTATGTTTTGACCATACGGTCCCAACAAAACTAATTTCGTTGAATTTTTAGATTGTTTGAAAAATGGCCATTTTCTGGTCGACCCAAATTGACTTAAACTGTTAAAACAGATTTTCTTTCGCTACGCTCACACATTAATTCCAAAAATTATGAAAATTGGAATCTAGCAATAATTTGACATCCCGGATCCAACAAAAGTGGTTTCGTCGAAAACGGAGGTCGTTTGCAAAATGGCTATTTTTAAGGGCTATATTTCCATAGCGACTATTCTGAATTTTCAACTAGGCATAACTTTTTATCCCCGCTATGAAATTTCAATTTTTCGGGTTCATTGCAAAGATATTATCAAATAGATTCTAATATTTTTGGTTTTGCTAAAATCTGGTTTATTTTGAATCCTGTACATTCATTTGATGTTTGAAATCGAATTTTCAAACCACCGTGCCATTTTCAATTCCTTATATAATTAAAATAAATATTTATATTCTCACTTCGATTCAAATAAATATATACATTCTAATTCTATTCAAAATAAATTTCTAGTTGTTATTATTTAAAATAAATCATTTTACATATTCAAAATTCATTAAAATTGCCAAAATAAAAATTTAAAATTGGTTCTGATTTTTCGGGTTGTTACACATATATAATATTATTGTTTAAATTTATAATGTTACCTGATATTACCTTTTTGATGATGACAACCTTAGTTCATAATATATATTCATACCTAATATTACCTGTTATTCTGATTCTTCGATTACACCCCCTTTCACCTTGAATTCCTTCTAACTCCCCCTTAAACTATACCTATCCTAAACTGTTTTATAATTTCTCCCCTTTTATCATCAACAAAAAGTATATCTAACTATACTCCCCCTAACTTTATACTATTAATGATCCTAGTAATTAATACTATGTATAACTCACCCTGAATCTATAATATTCCCTGAATCTATAATATTCCCTGAATCTATAATTTTCCTAAAACTCCCCCGAACTATACGATAATACTAATAAAATTCTACTAAATAAACTTAAATAGGAGGATAATCAATATGAACATTGTATAAATTAAGCAAGCAATCCAAACAAATTTAAATAAGCAATCCAAAAAATCAACCAATTTTAGTTTTGCTATCACAAATCATCAATTCAAATAAATTTAAACGTAAAGCCAAACAATTTTTATAAATTTTGTTTATCCTAAAAACCTATAAAGCACCTGCTTTAATCTAATACAATAAGAACTATATAAAATTATAGTAATGAAATATGAAAAAATGAGTATAGTTATATTATTTAATACCTACATATGCGTAAGTATATTTCTAACAAACCTATTAAACAGAAATGAAATTCAACCACATCAAACAAGTCAATCAAGTTATTCAAGTCAAACAAGTCAGACAAACAAATTAAGTTAAATGATTCAAACAAGTCAATCAAGTCAAATAAATCAATCAAGCCAAACAAGTTACTTAAGTCAAAGTAATGCAGTATATTGGTTATAATGCAGTATGAAATGTATGTCATATGAAAAGCAATATGAGATGATATGTATTGAATGAAATGCAACTAGTGATATGAATGTTTTTAACTTGCATTGTAATTTATAGTAATGAGGAATGATATGAACTAAGTTTTTTAATGATAATATGACAATAATTATGCAAAAATGATTTGATGGTGATATGTGTCTCGGTAAAAGATATTCAAAGTACAATCTTAAGTAATATCTAATTATAAATTATATAAACCAAACAAAGACAATATTCATTAACTTTTTAAAATTAGGTTAATGATACCAATGAATTAGATTGAAAGAATAAGAGTTTAATTGTAATTAAAAATATATTCATGATAGGTAGTAAAATATTTAGAATAATTCTATGAGAAATGTGGAGTTAAATAATCTTAGTAGGGTGCTTCTTTAAAAATAATATAGTAAATATTGAAGATCTTTTTAAACAGAATATAAAATTTTATCATATGAAGTAAAGTATAAACATATATTCATAATTATATATATAAAAACTGGTTTTAAAAAAGGACTTAAAATTTAATTTATTATGAGAAATACATCAATCTTTTGATACAAATCTATTTTAAATTTAAACTTTAGAAATCAAAACATATTAATTTGGTAAATAACCATTTTTATGTTAAAACTTTTACAAAAAATCTATAACAAAATTATTTATAAAGTAAACTATAAAACAATAACTTCTTATATTTTAACAATGAATTTAAGACATAAAAATTATATATATATTTTATACCAAAATATTAAGTTAAATATACAAGTTTAATAAATCTTAATAAAATAAGAAATCAAAATTAGTATTAAGTTACAAATAGTATTTATGATAATATAACCCAAAATTGCTATGAAATTATATGTGAAAAATATATAAGTTAAACTATGAATGTTTAAACTACAAAGATATATAATTTATATTTTATAACAATATCAAATGTTTGAAAATTTTAACTATTTCAAGCATATTAACATACCTGTGTACTACAATATATATTTTTGAAACCAAATATATGAAACATAAGTAGATGAACAAAACTGATAACTAGAGTTTGAACTAACATTTTCATATTGAAAATATGTCCTTTCAATTTTTCAAAACCAAATCAAAGAGTAGTGAAATTTAAATTTAGAATATGAAAAGAGATAAATTTTAATTAGAATGGTATATATGTGTACTTTAGTGTATCGACATATGAACCAAAATATCTATAATTATAAAAGAGATAAATTTCTATGCCTAACTATATGCATAGATGTATATTCCAAAATTCAATGATAATTATGAAATTATTGTAAAGCGTACCTCCTTTTGCAATCCTCCTTTTTGTTGTTCTTACATTATCATGAACCAAACATTCACATCTTTCAGAATTTGACGACGAGATCTACTTTATTGCGACATGCTCGTTTTTTGATCAGCATAGTATACTTATTTGCTGAATTTGAAGATCGTATAAGAAAGATATTAATGATTTAGCATTTTAACCATCTTGAAGCCAAAATTTTGAATTTGAATTTGAGTTTGGATTTTGAATGAATGGACACTTCAACTAATATTAATTGGCTCAATAGTCATATTCCTTCATAACTATTTCTCTTCTCTTCTTCTTCCCGTTTTCCCACTTTGAACAATCTACTGGGAGGCATAACTTCTTCGTTGCTTAACAGAATTAGATGAAACCAGCGGCAAATCTAAGAGGAAGGAAAGGGATTCAAGAATAGTTTGGTGAAGAATTTATATGGTATTATGGTGCAGTAGGCCGAATCAGTGAGAGGAAAACAGAAAATCCTGTATACAATTTTCTGTTATGGATAGTCAACTTCAAACTACCATATTTCATTGAATTTTAATCGGAATTTGATGACTGATGTACACGTAAATGTGTATATTTTATCCAGTTATTTATCTTATTTTATCTTTAAAATAATTGATACGGTATATTTATAGTTATGTTTTCAGATTATTTAAGATGAATGGATTGATGCACTTAATTGTTGAAAAGCTTGAAGAATTGATGCAAGAAGAGTGTTGATTTTTAGAGCTAGATTAAAGCATGAAGACCTGAAGAAATATTGTTGTTCAACCACCTTCTGCTGCATATTTTAAAGTCAAGATTCAATGTCTTTTCATAAAGATCGTTTGTCTCAGATGTTATGGAGTTATTATTCATTGAAGTTGATTTCGTTTGATGTCGCGTTTACATTGGTCTAGTTGTTATTTGGGCAAAGCATTTTGTCCCGCATCTTGTAATTGGCCACTTAGTCTTGGTCATGACAGCTATAAATATACTGTATCTCTTTCATTTAGAATTACACAGGGTTTTATTCTATAACTCTTCTCTTGGAATAAAACTATTCTTCCCCTGCTCTCTTTAATGTTAGTTTTATTTCATTTAATTTGTTCTTTTATTTTTCGTTTTTTTCATTTAGCTATGTATAGCGAATCCCCTTTAATTAGGGGGTGATGACGCTTATAGATTGGATTCAGTATGAATCACATAGCCAAAAGTTGAGGAATTTATACATATAGATCTGGATCTGAACGAAGAGTTAGATCTGAACCTTCTTATTCTGTGTCGTTTAAGAGCTATGCTCCTTCATAGGGCATATTCGTGTTCGATCTAACGCTTATCAGATTTAGATCTAATTTTCGGGGTTTTAGAAATAAAGTAGTGAATCTGTCCTGATAGCCTATGGTTGTTTAAGAGCTTAGCTCCTGCATTGGCTATGCCTGTTATTATTCACATGTTTGCTTTTTAAAATACTCAATTATCGTTGATTCATGTTTGTGATAGAAACATGAGTTTATAATATGTTTTGCTATTGTTAATTATCAATCCATTTTATGTCATTACTCCTTATTTGCATTCATTTTTTATAAAAAAACTCTCTTTTTATTTATTTTCTGTGTTTATAAACAATCAAACTTTTGGAATAATTTGACTGGATTTATTAATTAAAATAATTTTGGTCCCAGAGTTCGACACCTTTTACAACAACCCTTGTTGTTTAGGAAAGCCGAACGAATTTAATAATTGTTACCAATTGTTCAATTTGTTCGCAAACAATGATCTACCCTTCAAAACGACGACGAGAACAAGAACTTCAATCAGATAAAAGAGTTGGGATGAAATATTTCAAATATCTGAGTGAAATATGAAGAATACCAGTGACAGTTTTGGTTTCTTTTTCCCTTTGTGCACCAGAACTTCATTTAATCATAACTTGGTCATTTCTTGACGGATTTGCACGAAACCAGAAGCATTGCGGAGCAGATGAAGAGAAGAAGTATAGCATTGAGTCAAATTAAAGAAGTAAAATAGTTTTGTAGATCAGTTACCCATTTCAATGCAGATTGTTAATTACATATCCATCTTTTTCTTCTTGATTGGTGAACGATCATCTTGGTGTCTTTTGGCCAGTAGTCATTAGGCATAAACTCTTCCCCTACAAAACAACACAACTTTTCAAAGAATCAAGTCACTTTTCAAAATAACTAATTGTAATTTTAAACAATAACATCATGATAATTCTGTGACATATCCATATGAAAAACAGTGTTAAAAATTGTCATTTAATATTTCCAAAATCCAGATAATGAAATTTTGAAAACCTATGCTCTAATACCAATTGTTAGAGATGAGAATCATAGATCTTAAGGCAAAACTAACACTAGAGGAGGGTGAATAGTGTTTTAAAGAGATTATAGAAAACTTAAACAATTAATGATCATTCAAACAACTATATGAATCACGGAATGAATATCACAAGAGAAACAATCACAAATGCAGATATAATTAGAAATAAAATGCAGAAAAGGAAATAACACACCGGATTTTACACTGGTTCAGATTACTCCTACGTCAAGTCCCACGCAATGCCAGATTGCGCAAGTTTTATTAATATTAGTGTCAATCTTACAACACCCTTGATTTCACGGCTACAAGGTTAACACCGATTCCACACCCTTGATTTCACATCTACAAGGTTCACACTGATTCAACACCCTTGATTTCACGATTACTAGGTTCACACCGCTCTCTTTCCTTGATTTGTAGGCTACAAGGGACACACATTTTCCTTAACAATTACAAACAACCCTAGAACTCTTGAATAACACTTCCAAACAGAGAGTATTTGATAGAGATTGAGAATAGAAAGAGAATGATATAATTTGTATTGAAAACGACAGAGTATAAATGTAGAAATCAAGAATTTAAAGTAGAATAATGGTGGTAAGAGAAAGGATGAAGAAGGAGAAGATTAGTTGTTTAAAATTTCAAAAATGAGGCCTTTATATAGTGTTCCAAAGGTCAGAACAGTTCTGAAACGTTTCAAAATATGAATAGACGCTTCCTTTGAAATTTGTAAAAGTGACGGTTATATGTCGACAAGTATAAAGTTGCATGTCGACCTATGCTTGTTTTTTGAATTTTTAAAATCATTTTTTAAGTGTTTAAACCAGTATATATATATATATATATATATATATATATTTGAAATTCTTGAATCACTAGTTATTTAAAATATATTTTCTAAAGTATAAAAACATAGTAATATATAATTTAAACATATAATATAAAGACCATATATATGTATATATATGATATAAAACTATATGATTATAAACATATATAATATAATTGTTCAAATTTATAACATATAAAAACTTATATAAGAAACCTATATATTTATAATCATTGATAAAAACCTTTAGATGATTCAAAATCATTTTGAAATCAATTTTAAAAAAGATAATTTAAAAACGTAATTTTTGAGAGTGCTAACCAGAGTTTTAACATACTAACTAGACTCTATTACTTTGATAATCTTGAACTCTTGAAATCTTGATATATTGATATTCATGAGTCTTGAATCTTCTTTTGAGATCTTGAATCTCTATAAACTCTTAACTGTACAATCTTCAGTATTTACTTCCTGCATATAAATCTTTTGTGTGTGTGTGTGTGTATATATATATATATATATATATATATATATATATATATATATATTAGATAAAGATGCTAGTATATATATTTTATAATCAATAATGTTAATAAGGTTGTTGTCATCAAAATTCCATTCTCCAACAGTTACAAGATCACTAGAATTTCACTTTAAAAGAAAACTTTTTGAGGAAAACATATTTTCAAAACCAAAGTTATTTTGAAAAGATATCCCCTCAAGTCAATTACAACATTCCTTTGACTCTCTTGAATTCTAATACCTTTATCTTTTCACTCTTGCGTAATATGTTAGGCGCCTCTAATCTTCCTAAGGGTGTCCCTACTGCTAATTGGTTTCGTAGATACTTAAAGGCTACGGCACCAGCCGAAGGACAGGAACATGTGCAAGCTCCATCACCCACTATGGTGGTTCCTCCTAATCCACCAGCAGCACTTGAATATTCCAAGTTTTACAAGGATTTTTCTAATTTAAGCGGCAAAACTTCTATGGGCACTGATATTTTCGTGGAGGCCCGCACTTGGCTTAGAGATACGGAGCATATCTTTGAGTTTTTAGAGCTAGAGGATCAGTATAGAGTTTGGTTGGAAGCTTGGCAACTTAAGGAATAAACTGGTAGTTCTTAGAAAGGGCAGATCAAGACTGAGATCAAGTGTCATGGTTATGGGATAGCAGGCCATTCCGTAAAGGATTGCAGAAAACCAAAAGGCAAGTGCTTTATTTGTGGGCGGACTAGGCACTATAGTAGGGCGTGTCCACAAAAACCTAGACAAGGTACTAGTACATCAACAGCACAGGTTCATGTGTTGGAAGTGGCTCCGACTAGCGGTGGTCCGAATAGAGGTAGGGAAGTAGTTGTAGAACGTTTGATTTCTATTTATGACTTTCTTATACGTACTTCCTTTGATTCGGACGATTCTCGTTCGTTTATTTCTAATTCCTTGGTTGACAGTTTGCACTTACATATTTCTCTTGTTACCGATCTCATAGTAGTTTTAAACCCCATAAGTGGTTCGACACATTTATCTACGGTTTTTAGTGGTTTGAAAATTTCTATTCTAGGCCTTGAGTTTTATTGTGATGCATATGTGTTAGGATTTTCTGGGTAGATCTTAGGGATGAATTGGTTAGTCATGTATTGGGTTATCCTTGACTGCGAGAGGAAGGTCGTTAGATTGATGGTTTTTAATGGTAGGACTCTCGAGATTTCTTATTACCTGCGAGAGTCAATCATGTTGAGTTTCCTATATTCCTTAGATTATTTTGTTGACAACATTGATTCTATACCCATTGTGCGTGAGTATTCGGACATGTTTGAGAAGGTTAGGATATTGTCCCCTAAGCTAGAGATTGATTTTTCAGATCTATCTGTGTGAGAATGCAAACTCTGTTGCATTGCATATTTGTCATATGGCTCCAAGGAAATGAAGATAGATTAGTAATAAAGTGGGTGAGCTTATAGAAATAAGATTTATCAGGCGTAGTATCTCTAAGTAGGGAGTATCGGTTGTCTTTGCCATCAAGGAAGACGGCTTCCTACGGCTTTGTGTGAATTACAAAGAATTGAATAAGCCCACGAAGAAGAATCATAACCTACTCCCTCGAATAGATGATATGTTTAACCAGTTGGTGGGCGCGTCTGTATTTTCTTAGTTGGATTTGGCCACTGGTTTTCATCAGTTGCAGGTGGCAGATGACAGTATCGGTAAGACAACATTTAAGACTTCTAATGGATTCTTTGAGTGGCTGGTCAGGCCTTTTGGCACACCAGCGCACCGACTTATTTCGTAAATTTGGTGAGCTTGATATTCAAGGATGTCCTGAATAAGTTTGAGGTTGCTTTTAAGGACGATATTCTTGCATTCGCAAGGAGCGAGGATGAGCACATCTTGCATTTGGCAAAGGATCTCCGTACTCTCCACACCGTTCAACATCTATTCACATCCCTATTTTTTTTTCTAGCTTTATCCTTTTTTCTTTTCTTGAATTTCTTTTTCTTTTATTCTATCATCATTTCTAATTCACAAAAGTTAAAATAGAGATTTAAGTTAGTTCTGTGAAAAGAAAATATTTGTTTCTAGATTAGAGTTTATAATATACTTATTTCATTTTCAAATTAATCAAACAGTGTTGGAAGGTTACAAAATTGTATGAATAACTTATTTATGATTGATTCATAGATTGAAATCAGGTATAAACATTATACAGTATAGCCGATGAGGTTCGGAATACATGAGCAATCTGGATATTAGTATATTTTTAGCTGTAGCTAGGATGGAAAAGAAAAATAGTCGATGTTTACAGATTTAGGCTTGCAATTTTAATTAGTATAAACATAATACATTGACTTGTTTTTTTTTTTTAATGATTCCTCAAAACAATTTATAAACAAGTTAATTTGATTTGTTCAAAAGGTTTAATTTCAAAATCACTTAACTAATCTAAATATAAAATTGAAAGTCTTAAGATGGAAGAAAACTCGAGAGAACTTAATAAATGTTGATACTTGAAAGATAAATAGTGAAAATGATAATCAAACATTGCAATAATTATTATAGTGGTAAATAAATTATAAGAGATGAAAATAAAGGACAAAATTTCAAATTAGCCTTGTTTTTAAAACTAATAGCAGATTTAGGCTACTTTTAAAACTATTTGCAGAAATAGGCTTATTTTTGAACAACTATTGTCAAAAACAAGCCTATTTCTGCAAATAGTTTCAAAACTAGCCTCAATCTGATATTAGTTTTAAAAACAAGCTTATTTTGAAAATTTGTCCAAAAATAAATTGTAGAATATGTAAATAAATTAGGAGGAATACAAAAAGTACTAGTGATTTACTACTAATTAATACATAAAAAAAAAAAAACCATCCTTACAAAGGAATAGCTATCACCAGAAATAAACGAATAAAAACAAATTTCAAAGAAAGATGAACATTAGGGACAACATTAGGAGGGAACAAAATTAGCACTTTGAACTTCTATTATACTTTAGGAACCTACTGCAACATTCTCATTACAAGGATGGACAAGACAAATTCATTACATAATCAGTAACTACTAGTTAAAAAAAACAAATTCTTCAACCAAATCAAACTAAAACTGAGGTAGCTTTACGCACAGCATATCTGTAAGCAGCAACCTTCCTTTTTTTGGAGCTGGTATTATCGATTGAGAGAACCATTTTACCAGCTTCTTGTGCAGTGAATATGTTATGAATAGGCTCCCTGTTAAATGCAGGAATTTTCCTGGTCTTCTCTACTGCAATTGTGTAGCTTCCGTCTGCACTAGGTACAAATTCAGCGTTGTAATCCAAGTCCCAACCGCCAACAACAATGTCCCATGTAATTGTTGCCCCTCCCTGGTAATAATGACAATATTTCAACATTAGCATTGTCGGGACAGAACCAGTAGACACATAAATTCCAATAAATACAACCCAACAGGAGTCGGTCCCAAGTGACAAGCCCCAATAGAGAGTCGGTGAATCCAAAAACAGGCTCACCACTGACTGCTAACGTCGTTTTGATGACATTTCACTAATTTATTTGACATAGCTAATATCAGATGAGTGTCACCAAGAATGTTTTTTTCTGGTGGATTGCAATCCTTACCATACATTTCCCAGATAACGGTTGTATGCCATTGGGATAAGGTGGTATATAGCGTATAGGTCACTGAAAAGTAATATTTATTTCATTTACTTACTTTTGTGCTGGGATGCTAGCAGGATTACTGCACATGCATTGTATTCATACAGTGATTCAGACAATAAAGGTAGAATAGACTCAATAGAGTTTACAAATATGTGTTGGGCTCCATTTGTTGATATCCTCGACCTTCAATTTTGAATTTGAATTGTAAATAATTTCTCCACTCCAGCGTATGAATGCCCAAAAAATTCCCATATGAAATGCAAGAAAAGATGTGCCCCACCCCACATGTAGATCCATCATGTTGACAGAAACAAATTATGTGGTCTTAGATTATACGGTTTCATTGACCAATTCAGGCTTCTAATTATCAATCGGTTATATTTATATTAAAAATATATAAAAAAATATGGAACTATAACATCTAAGAATTTCAACTTCCTAGTTCCTAATACCAATACCATGGTCATTCTAAAATATCATGTTGAATGAACTAATATAAATGGTGACCTCACTTTGCTGTTGATTTACTAATGCATAAAAATGTGTTTAACCGTTGTTAAACCATATCAAAAAACTATAGCCAGTTACTTGGGAGGGTAGGTAATAACTAAACAAGAAAAAGGGTTCACATGGTAATCAAATTCCCTGTACAAATCGTATTAAAAATAAATTAATAGTTTGATTTTATTGTAAGTTTATTATTGTCCATGTAATAATTTTAACAGTATATCTGTAAGGATCCCGAGTATAAAATTTGAGTTTATTATCCTTATCTATCAAGTAATCAGAATCTTAAACAGGTATTAAGAACAAAGAACTTAAGTGCTTTTAACACTCTAAATTTTTCTTATATCGATGAAAAAGTGAAGCACAAGTTTCGTAATGAATACTCAAACACCACTTTTGCTTCATGTTAAAAATTAAAGTGTCAATGAGCATTTTTGGAGTAATTTTAATTACCGAATCCCAAGGAAACAGTAGAATAATTTAATCCTGTACAAAGAAGTTTTGAGAGACCCACATCAATGCAGATTGCAGAACAAATTTCAATTACTTTTCCATTTTACTGCAGAAACTATGTCTTATCACGACAAACAACCACCTTGCCCCCGGTTAAGACAGATTAGGGGTAGGATCTAACTCACTTATCATGCCGTATGTTATAAAGTGCCTAATCATATATATAAAGTACCTAATTTTAGAAAGAAAAAAAAATGGTATAATATAGTAAATTTCTGTACCCAAGGTAAAATAACTTCGAACTGTCCAAGACAAGGATGGTTGCCAAAAAATAAAGCGATAATCATTTTTATTTATTTTTTGAAAAAAAATATCAATTATAGAAGCAACCATGCAGAAGGAGCTTCAAACAACTTTCTACTTCGAAAATTAACATGCCTAAATAAACAAAGGAAAGCCACCAAAAAAAAAAAATTCGCCAAAAGATCACAGGCTCCAAATATACCATAGACACCTTCCAAAAGAACTTCAAAATAAGTTCAAATAAAACCAAGAAAAAAGTTAACATCTACCATTAAAAAGGAAAATACAGACTCTTATTAAATTGACAGAAATAACTTCGGATTTCATGATTTATTTTGGGTGTAGTAAGCAATACGAAATCATTTGTTCATGTTTTGTAACCAAGCATATGCTTTTAGATCATATGTCGATAAAACCTTAAAACCAATAACCCCAAATAATTCGTTAACAAACATATCGTATAGTCAGATCCTTAAAAATCCAAGTATTCATAATTGAAAAAAAGCAATTGATAAGTGGCAACCAATTCACAAGTATACTGCAAAGCAGTTTCAGAATATGTGCCAACTACTAAATATTAACCAACCATACGATTCACACCAATATTCGCAGCATAATTCAATATTAATATAGAAATAAAAATTTTAAAAAGGGGGGGAAAACATCAACCTCAATGCCATCAATTTCGAGATTAACTTTCTCTCCACCCTTTATAGTGAATTCGGAAGCTGGCTTTGGTGGCCCATTTTCGACATCTTCTGCCCTGCTTAACCCACCATACTGAACTGGCACGAATTCAGGCCTAATATACCTGCATCGTATTTCAACAGTAAGTATTAAAATTATTAGTTGGTAATAAAAACTTAAATATAAAACGATATATAAAAAAAGAGGAAGAATATGACTTGTATAGAGTTTCGGCCACGTATCCTTCCTTTGCAATAATAAATTTGCTTTTAGTCCTCTCGGTCAGAATTGGACTGATCATGGTATACAGTACGCTAAAGTACCAAGGCACGTTGATAAAAACCTAATTTCGAAAAAGAAAAACAGAATGATTATAATAATAAATTTACATTCAGGAAGAACAAGGAAAATACTAATCCGAACCTTTCTAGCAACCATCTCAGGATAGTTATCCTGAAACAGATTGAAAATCTGCTTGCTAGCAACACGAAGTTCCCGTTTGGGCATATCTTTCAGATCAGTAACTTGTATAATGGAATTAACACCTCCAGGTTTGAACTGAAGTAATTTCAGCCCTCTTTCCATGACCTGAACTCTCCATCTCAGAAACATCCTCAGCTTCTCTTCGTCTCCAAAAACATTATTGAACATCTCCTTCTCCTTGAAAATCGCATATGCATTGTAGCAAACTGGATGTCCATCTCTGTCCCATCCGTGCATGTACGCCACGACCCCTTCCAGTTCTTTGAAATTCAAATCCTCGTCCAGGATTTGGTCGGCGTTGAACTCGTGCCGCCATTGGATGCACTTTGTAAGCATGGAGTGAGCGTGCGCCACGTTGAAGTCACGCGCTCGGAGGAATTTAAGGAGAATGACGTCGGCACGGTCTTGATCTTCAGGACAGGACAGGTTTATGCCCCAGATGGAAAGATTTTCAGTGAAGACAAGGTTTTTTAGGTCTTTGAGGGCTTTTTGCTCGAAAGGTTTCAGAGTGGTGGTGAAGTAGGAATCTTCTTTGAAGCAGGAGGCGGCCGTTTCCGCCATTAATGAGCTCATTAGGCTGCGTTTTGGTGTTTGTTTCACGGATGAACTCATTTTTTTTGGGCTTATTTAATGTTTTTTTATTTTATTTTTCTCCACTTCGGAGGTTGGGTTTTAGAATTTCAGGATGAGTGATGGTTTAAAAGAAGTGGGAAATAATGATGGGAGGTGGAGTGTGGCGTGAGATTTTTTATTTTGGAGCGGTTAGTCAAATGTAGCTTTTAGGGTTAAATAGGAAGGTCATGCTACGGCGAGGTTTTCTAGTTTTGAAATTCAAATTTCCAACCGGGACTGCAATATTTGTCCTCTTTTCATATTGAGGGGAAATAAAAGAGAACGACATCATATAAGTTAAGACCTAAAAAGAGAAAATCAGAAGGTATGGACATATAGGATCTTTGTCATTTAATTTTCTGGCTTTTCTAACATAATTTTCCTACCTTCAAGCCCCCTCAAATAAAAAAGTAAGTTGGTTATTTGTTTCTATCCCATGCCGAGGTGTGCACACTAAGTTTTAATGAAGGATGATATATGTGCATTTGTGGACTTACCTTGGGTTATTACAGCCGTTTAGGGCGCATTAACAAATATTTTTTATCAGTTGAAGGCCATGTCTCATTTGATAGGTCTGATCTGTTTGCTCCACCGAACATATTGTTCATCACAATTTAGTGAGTTAAAAATACAAGTACGACTTACTCGTATACGAAAAACAATGTTTGTATTAATGATGATACACATGTACATGTAAATGTGTATGTTGCAGATACACAACGATATATTGGAGGTAAGTGTTTTACTACATGGAATATTATGGTTAAATGTATTATTATTTTTTTAATATTTATATACATCGAGTAGCAAAAAATTGCGGAATACCCTAAAGATTTTGATTCCATAATAACTAAAAAAAAAAATTGAATCTTTCCTATCTTCCACAAGACCTTTATTATTTAGTTAACTCATAATATCCATTAATGAACGGGTACTTATCTCCTTAAAACAATGTTAAATATCATATTTATAATTTCAATTACTAGCATAACCAGCCAAAGATCGAAAAACAAAGTTAAGCTATTGTCATTTGAGTTTACACATGACAATCAAAATAACTTCTGGAATTTTAGTAGAAATAATTTGGTAGCATGCCGACATACAAATATAAAAATTGATGTAAAGGTCGTTAGCGTTGTAGTAGTTATTAGTAATTTTATATTGTGTTACAACGAAGAAGACCAGGATTGTTTTGAATATGATGATCACGATCTAGTTTCGGAAAAATTTCCATAAGAATATTATTACGTCCAAATGACCATGAATAATGATTATAAACCAGTTGAAAGAAACGTTGTAAATTTCATAACATTCTTTCGAGAAAACATAAAAATGACTTAATAGTTTTTGGACTATCCTAGAAACTGCTTTTGTCTCATTAGCAGTTTGTATTTGTAATTAAATTCATTGTTGTATTCGTAATTCATAATTATTATATTAGTATAAATGTACTTGAATCATTATTGTATTTGTAATTCAAAATTGCTGCATTAGTATAGTTGTACTTTCTTAAAATAATTATTATAATTTTGCATTAAGTTATAATTTCAAATAAATTACGTTCTCAAAATATATCAATTTAACGAAAATAAATATCTCTTTCATATGCCCAATTCACAGTACAATAAGGCATTCTCCTTTTCTTAAACAATCAACTTTCATTCCCCTTTCTCATGCTTCTTTTGTTATATTTAAGTGGTTAAAAAGAAGAAAAGGAAATAAAGCTTATAGAAGCAAATAATTCATGCTTATTTACTAAATAATTATAGTTAAAATGTTGTTATAAAAGCGATAATTATTGTCCGCAAGTGTTGTATGATGGAAAAGGATGTCTGTGTATGCTAACTAACACGGGTTCAAGCTTTGCCTTGCATGCACTTCTCCCAAAAAGTAATACATGGGAATTGTATATGCTATGAATTGAAGCGGACATATACAATTTAGTTCTCCTCTTGAGTTTGTCGGTCTGTTGAGTTCTCTGGCAGTGTATTATGAAAACAATAATTATTATGCAACAAACTAATTTTAACAACAAGGATGCAATAATTTAGTACAAAATAGAATATGTGATATTTATTATAAATACGTTGGCATTTTGTTATGCTACAAACTAATTTTAACAACAAGGATGTAATAATTTAGTACAAAATAGAATATGTGATATTTATTATAAACACGTTGGCATTTTCGAATTGGTTATAAATACTGTTAACCCGTTTAGAAACCGAAAGAGATTCGCAAGAGGTGTAAGCGAAAACAAGATAGCATGAATCCATAATAAGATGAAAGTTCACCGGCAGAACTTAGAAGATGCAAGAGGAAGGCACAAGAAGTTTTTGACTCAAAGTACACTAACCTGCAGGACCGGTTCCGGTCCATGGCCCATTGACCGGTACCGATCCATAGGGTTAATGCTTTTGGGAGCGAGGCTTGTGCCAATATGATTCTACTTCACAAGTGAGCCCACTGTTCAAGTTTGAAACAAATCGGACCAAGTTAACAAGCATTGCTCGATGGATTGAAAGCAAAAGCAAGTGCAAAGGAACACCAAACATGCAAACGAAGTCAACTCAACACCAGTCTTTGCATACAGGCCTAAAAGGATACAAGGAACTCAAATATAATGTCAAAAATGCAATAAGACGTGCTAAGGTAGACCGCTACCAGCCCATGGATCATGAACCCGTGTAGATCCATGTTGATGGGTTGTAATGACACTAGGACTTGGGGTGTGGCTTCTTCATGTTATATCAAGCTTGAGTGTAATTAGGCTTGGTCCAATATCTCAGGGATACCTATAAATAGGGCATTTGTTATATCAAGCTTGAGTGTAATTAGGCTTGGTCCAATATCTCAGGGATACCTATAAATAGGGCATTTATGGTAACGGTTACCATTACCGATTGACAGCTTTTTTTACCATACCGATATTGTCGGTAAATCTAAAATCACAACCGTTACCGTTACCAAAGTCATGGGTAAACCGACTGTCGGTATACCAATTGCCAGTAACGATAAAATTACCGCTAAAAATCATATGAAAATACATAAATTAGACACAAATCAGAACTACAAAATAATAATAACATGAGAACAAAGGTATACTGTCTGGAATGTCTTTAGCACAAAATAATCAGTACACAAAATAACATACATATAATAAATTAATAACACTAATCAGAATTTAGAACTAACAAAATAATATACTAAGCAGCTACTCATTATACTTAAATAGCACTTCTACTTGATATGCTTTGCCATTTTCATCCATTCTTGTTGCCTTGTCCGCATAGTCCCATACCCATGAAACCTTTCTTTTATCTGTAGAAATACGAGATTCATCAAACAATAACTATGGCAAATATCAACAAGCATTTATGATTACAACAAATAGGAAATAAATACGGCTACCGCTTTGAACCAACAAATAGGCTTAAACTAAAAGTAGCAAAAGAGCTTGCTGAAAATACAATTTAACACTTGAGTATTTGGAAAACTAAAAGAGCTTGATGTAAATAGTAAATAGTAAATACAATTCAACACCTGAGTAGCGAAATATAATTCAGCCTACTGTGCAACATTCAAATAAGAAAAACCATATGCAAGTAAACATTTAAAGTACAAAATGTAAGTGTAACAGTCATTCCCAACCCAATAGCTAACAGCCTAACATTACCAATGGATTGATGAACATCATTTAAATGATACCATGGAATTTGTTAATGAAACAAACCTTAGTCAACTTGCCATCACCGCAAGTTATTAAGCAGATTTGCTTTCTGGATTTAGCAAATGCGAGAACATTAACATCACTAAGATGCTCATCAATCTGTTGGTACAAATTGAAAACCAACTTACCAAAAAAACAATAAATATTAAGGAAATAAACTGACATGTTTGGTTAGTATAGCTTTTAACTATTATATGGTAGCAACTTGTCATTGACAAGAGTTCATTTTCGTTTCAAACTGACAAAGTAATTGACTATCTGAACACATACAACTGTGCTCAAACCAATTAACCGAATTCATCCAAACATACAAACGGACGATTGAAAATAAAACCTTCCAAAATAAAGTTGCACAGCAAGCAAATCGAAAATTACAGCAACCAAATCGAAAAATCCTTACTTGTTGCAGCAGTAGCACCGATTTGATCTCCTTCAGCAATAGGTTGATTAGGACTATTTGAATGCACTGACACAATTGCAAGAGAATTTATATTTTGAGGTTGAAATTGAATTCGGTCATCGAATTGGGGAAGAGGGAGAAAGAAACGAAAGTAAAAAGTGAAAAGATGAGATTGAGAAAAAAAAAGCGGCTGCGAGGAGAATAAAACCCTAGCGTTAGTAAAGTAGTGGCTCTGATTCAACGTAGCAAAGTAAAAGTATTAAAATAAATGGCTCAGATAAGTTTTTTTTAATACACTAATAAAGTATCGACAAATATGCCGTTACCGTCGGTTGGAACAATTTGCTATCGTTGTCTTTACAATTTTCAGCGGTAAATTTATCGTTACCGTACCGACGGTACTAGTAAACAAATTCTGCAATTTACTGGTAATAAATAATACGGTATTGGTATGGTAACGGTAAATTTACCGTTACCATAACAGCCCTACCTATAAATACAGCATGCTCTCCAACAAAAATCGGGATTCTAATCCTTGCCTTGCCGAAACGCTGCCAAAGTCAAATCTCAGTCATTCTTTATCTCCAGCAGTCATTGCTCATATCCAACAGCAGCACTTCATCTTCAGAGATAGCAAACTTAGGTCACCTAGATCGATTATTGAGATTTACTCCAATAATCAATAGTCCTTGTGATTTCTTGTTAATCTTTACTATGGAGAACATTGTAATTAGCTGCTATTCATTGTATTTTGGCATGGAAAAGGTAATAATAAAAGTGTTCAAAGTGGATGTAGACTTGATCTCAAGCCAAACCATTATAAAATTGTGTTTCTTCTCTTTACTTTCCGTTTCTTTCCTTTTCCCATTTATTTTACCTATTATGTAATGTTTTCCCCATAAAAGGGGTTGTACTTTCGCTAAAATCAGGGGTTTGTAGCATTTTTGGCATTAACATTTGGTGCTTTCACTGAGAAATCAAATTAAGGATCAGATCTGAAGTACCTACTATAGATCCTCATGATCTAGAAAGCAGATGTAACAACCCGTATTTTCAATAACCTGTTATAACATAAATCGAGGCAGAATTTAATTTATAAATCTGAATCAAGGGAAACGGGCTATGCCATTGCGTTCGTCTCGGAAAAATACGCGAAATAGAGTCCGAGTTTTCGAAAATCGGAGTCCGTATGAAGAAGATATGGACGAACGAAGTTAGGCAGAAAAACCGAAAACAAGCCAGAATGCACTGGCGCACTTGTGAAGTGCGCCAGCACAAAAATACACTGGCGCACTTGGGAAGTGCGCCCGTGTCGAGCCAGAAACCTGCACAGCTTTCTGGCTTGACCCTGGCTGGCTTGGTGCACATGTTTTGGTTCTCTGGTCTGTTCTGCTGGCCTATGACAATTTTTGATGGTTTAGATCTAAACTAGGGTTAATCCTAGGGCCTAAACTAATCCTAGTCTCTATAAATAAGCCCCTAACCTAACCCTAAATCATCATTATTCATTCTAGTGACTAAACTATGGCAAAATCAATCCTCTCATGGCCTCCACTCTCTTCATACAATTCCTAAATAAATTTCTATGAGATTTTCCATGCATACAAGTGTTTTCAAGCTTGTATGAGTGTCATTAGCTTGCATTCAAGTCAAGTTTCTATATTTGCATCATAAAGAAAGAGTTTTGATCATTTTGGCTCAAGGGTTTTTATGTTAGAGCTTGCATTTTGGGTCTATTTGATTGCATAAGGGCTTTGTCATATCTTTTGTGCCTTCATAAGTATTGTAAGCCCTATTCTACTTTCATACTTAAACTCTAAAGTTAAATGTATGATATGCAAGTTTGCCATGATATGCAAGTTTACTAAGTCATGTTATGCAAGTTTGATATGTTATGCTATGCAAGTTTGCCATGTTGTGATATGCAAGTTTATCAAGTTATGATATGCAAGTTTATATGCAAGTTTGAGATGTTATGATATGCAAGTTTATCAAGTTATGATATGCAAGTTTATATGCAAGTTTGAGATGTTATGATATGCAAGTTTATCATGTTATGTTATGCAAGTATGCCATGTTATGATATGCAAGTTTTGCTATGCAAGTATGCCATGTTATGATGTGCAAGTATGTCATGTTATGATATGCAAGTTTATCATGTTATGTTATGCAAGTTTGATATGCAAGTTTGTCATATGATATGCAAGTTATGTTATGCAAGTTTGGGATGATCATTTGGTTCATGTTATTATGTTATGCAAGCTTATCTTGGGTCTATGAGCATAAAGCTTCAAGCTTTATGCTAAAGGTTGCATTTTGGCAACATGTAAGTTATCATATCCCTTATGATAACTTGCATGTGAGGCCAAATGCGAACTTATGGCCATTTCCACATGTCATTTATCACCATGTATCACCAATATGCTAAGTTTGGTTTTATGCATGCTTTTGAGGCCTAAAATGTAATATGCAAGTATATGAACATATGTACATTTCATATGCCACCATGTTGAACTTGTGGCTTCAACACCTTTATGTCATGATTATGCCAAGTTCCCTCTTTCTATCCTTTATGCGCTATTGTGATATGTAAGCGATGGGATTGCGTTTGGGGTTGGGTAAACTTAAAAGACATAAAAACATAAGCTTGGGAATTTACCTATTAAGTTAGGTCTACCCATTGGGAATTTACCTATTAAGTTAGGTCTACCCAATTGCTTGAAAATTTGTAACGTGTTTTGGAAACATGATGGACATGACACTTAGAAAAGATAAGTGTGACCAACTCGAGGTTGGGTTGAGTTTGTAGCGTAAACCTACCCGGAACCGACCGGCTTAACTAGTTGCTACAAACAATAGGACCCAATGTGAGAAGTTGGCCATGTTGTACCTTGAACCCGAGGTTAGACCAAGTTGTGGTGTAAAGCTACCCGGAACCGACCGGCTTAACTAGTAACCACAACAAGGTCTAATGTGAGAGGTTAAGGCGCAGTAAATTAACTAATGCCTCGTGATTAGGGTTAAGTCATGGTCCACTTAATACTTAACCAATTTGGGCTTGGTAGATTAGTCAGGGTTAAGTCGTGAACTCATCGTTACACTTAACCAAGTTAATCCATGATTATCAAGAGGGTTAAACCGTACTTAACCCACTAGAAAAATCCTAGCAATGGGGGCCCACTCCGCAGTAATCCCCAAAAAAATTGGTATCATTAAGGCCCTAGGGACTAGGCTAGGGAGGGGGCACGATTACTGGGCTGGAGGTAAGCGACCAAATAAACGACGGCCGGGTGGTACGCCGATGTAGTTCCGGACGGACTATGGTCGTGCACGTAGTCCGTATTTGGAGAAGTCACCCATGGGTACCAGTAGATCGAGACTGTGCACTCATGTTTATGGTGTCCAGGGGTTGGCACCCTAGGGCTTGATACACCCGAAGGGTGGACCCGGCACAGTTCGACTACAATTATGTTTGGGCCGTATTGACACCAACACGTGACGAGTTAGGCTTAGGGAGCCGATCGACTAGACCGTTTGGTTAGACCTTGTATTAGGGTCATTTCATGTTATTGGGCCAAAGCTTGGGCCAAGGGATTAATACTTGTTTATTCAAGTCATGTTAGTTTGCTAGTACACCTGTGGTGCAAAACCTTAAACCTGATTATGCGATGACACCTTTATCTACCTTGTTAGTTAATCACCATGCTAGTATGTTGTTATCCTTATGATCATACCTGTTTCTCATGCCAGTTAACTTTATCAGTTTACATTGATTGTAGTAGGGCTTACTCAGTCTTTTTGACTGACCTGTTTTCTTTCGCCTCTTTTCTTCCGTTCCCCCCCCCAGGTTCTCAGGGAGGGAATATTGGAGTTTAGCTGGATTTCTGATCGCTTGCTTGTGGGATTTTAGCTCATGTACGGTCTTGACATGAAGCTAGCTATGGTTATCACTTATTTTGGGGATAGTACTTATGAATTTCAGTTTTTCAGTAATGTTGTTTTTATCTAGACTTGTGTATTTGAAAAATTGACATTATGTTGTACCAGACTTGTTTTGAAATGGTTTGAAATCTTCCGCTGTTTTTATCTATGTTATTTACTCTGTTTACATATATACATATGTTCTTGTTCTGCCTTGATATATCATTATGCATGTTTGCCTGATTCAAACGCCCCTCCAAAGTCAGAGTGCTTGCAAGAGTCACCCTGGCGGAGGTGGGGTGTTACATTTGGTATCAGAGCATATGGTTTACGAGAAGGAACAAAAAGGTTTTTAGAAAACTTTTGGAAAACTATTTTCAAAACCAAGTATAAAGTATTTTCCAAAGAAAAGTCTAGTTTATTTTAAAGGCTATTCCCCAAAAAGCCATTAGCAAAAAAATTCCTTCGTTTTTCTCCATTCTGAATCTATCCTTTTTCTTCGTTTTCAGTATGGCCAATAACTTTGCCATTCCGGAGGGAGTACACGTACCTGTTTGGTATAGGAGACTTTTGGAGGCTAGGGCGACCGAAGCCGGCCCCGCAGATGTTCCTCCTCCTCCTCCGGTAGTTAATGTTCCTCCTCCTCCTGTCGCTGAGGTTCCTCTTCCTTCTCCCCCTCAGCACCCTCAAGCTGACTTCGCAAAGATTTGCCAAGACTTTAAGGCGATGGGTTGCAAGAATTTCATTGGAACCGAGACTTATGTTGAGGCAAGGAATTGGTTGAAAGAAACCGAAGATCTTTTTGCCTTCTTTGATATAGATGATCGTAGGAAGGTTTTATTGGCAGTGTGGTTGCTAAAGGAAGAAGCTGCACGTTGGTGGGTGGTCACCACCGCTACTAGGCCAATTGAGACTTGGGATGACTTTCGGGGAAAGTTTGGACTAAGGTTCCTATCACTAAAACAAGGGGATATGACCATTAGGGAATACATAGATAAGTTTTATCAACTGGCTCGGGTCGGTTTAGACTTGGTTAACACAGCTCAGAAGAAGGCCCTATACTTTGCTCTAGGATTAAACGAGCCATTACATGGTTTAGCCATGACTCATATACCCTTGGGGGCAACTTTTGAGAGTTTGGTGAATATGGCCCTACTCAATGAAGAGAATAGGAGCGACAAGAAAGAGATCAAGATGAATGATACTCAAGCCAAGAAGACTGATTCCCAGTGGAAAGGAAATCAGGGTAATCCAAGTGGTCAGAGCAGTCAAGGCAATAAGAACAAGAACATAAGTCAAAGTAACAAGGGGAACAACAACAAGGGCAATAACAAAAAGGGAAAGTGCTATTATTGCGGTTTAGTTGGGCATCTTATTAAGGATTGTAAGAAGAGGAAAAGGAAGGATGGCGAATGCTTTCATTGTGGTGAGTTTGGACATTTCAGTAAGGATTGCCCGAAGAAGCAAGGGCAAGGCCAGGGTCAGACTCAGTGTGCTGGACCTTCAGGAGGGCAAGTTCATGCTCTCAATGTCGCTCCGGTTCCCGATCGAGGTAGTATTTCTGTAGAAAGCCTTGTATATATTTCTGATTTTTCAGTTCGTACCTTGTTTGATTGTGGTGCATCGCATAGTTTATCTCGTCTGATCTAGTTGATAGTTTGCACCTAAGTACTAGTCTAGTTAATGATCCCGTGTGTGTTTCAAATCCAATTGGGGGTTCCGCCCATTTGTCTATTATCTACGTGGATTTGAATTCTCGCGTGATGCTTATATTCTCGGTTTCATGGGGTATGAGTTGATTTTGACCATGGATTGGTTGTCCAGTTTTGGAGCCATTCTTGATTTTTGAGCATAGGGTTGTGAGGCTCATGACTCGCCTCGGTAATACCCTAAGAATTTCTAGTAACCCTATGAGTCCCGTCATGTTGTGTTATCTTGAACCCCTCGACTCGTCTATCGATAGTTTGTAATCGGTGAGGGTGGTCCGAGAATATCCTGATATCTTGGGTGAAGTGAAGGGGGTTACCCCTAAACGAGAGTTAGATTTCCGCATTTATCTGGTTGATAATGCCAAGATAGTTTTGTGGCCGGTTAGGCACGTGGCCCCGCAAGATGAGAGTTAAGAAAGCAAGTCAAGGAGTTGCTTGAGAAGAACTTCATTAGATGAAGTATATCTGAATGGGGAGCGCCTGTAGTATTTACTACCAAGGCAGATGGTTCTCTTCGACTTTGTGTTGATTATCGTGAGTTAAAGAGAATAGACAACCATTGCCAGGGATTGATGATTTGTTTGATCAGCTTGTAGGAACATCTGTTCCATCAGCTCAGAATAGCTGAGGATAGTATAGACAAGACTGCGTTCAGAACTCCGGATGGATTCTTGGAATGGCTGGTCATGCCATTCGGTTTGACTAATGCACCCGCCTACTTCGTGGACTTGATGAGTAGGGTGTTCAGGGAGTTCTTGAACAAGTTTGTCGTGGTAGATGATATTCTGATCTTCTCTAAGGATGAGGAAGAGCACACAAGGCATCTCGTGGAGGTGATGGATACGCTTAGAGCGCATCAGTTGAAGGCCAAGTTCTCCAAGTGTCATTTTGGAGAAAAAGAGAAGTTAGTTTTCTTGGGCACATAGTTTCTAAGCAAGGCTTAGCGGTGGATCCCGCTAAGGTAGTTGCAGTTCAGGATTGGAAGACTCCAAGGAATGCAACCGAAGTAAGAAGTTCTCTCAGTTTAATTAGTTAGTTAGCGTCCCTTGAGTTTAGACCTACCCTTCTAGATCAAGTAGGGACTTCACAGAAAGAAGACCCGCAGTTAGTCGAGATCATGGACAAGTTGACTCGAGGCGAGATGGTAAGTCACCTCACTATAGATGACAAGGGATGGCTAAGACGCGATGAGAGAAAGAAGGTTCGTGAAGATGCACATCACCCGAGGAGGTGGCCGAGTTTGTCCCAAGGTGCATGTTGTGCCAACAGATTAAGGCCAAGTCATAAAAAGCCCGGTGGGCTATTACATCCATTGGAGGTCCCCGCAATGGAAGTAATAAAGCGTCACGAAGGATTTCGTGGATGGACTGCCTAGATCAAGAAAGGGAATACGAGCGTATGGGTCATAGTAGGTAGACTCACGAAGAGTGCTCATTTCACTCTGGTAAAGAGCGAAAGGACTGCATCATGGCTAGCAACGGATTACTTTCAAGAAATAAAGCGGTCGCACGAGGTTCCCTAAAGTGTAGTTAGTAACCATGACTTAATCTTCACTAGCCAGTTTTGGGATAGTCTACGGGAAGTCATGAGCAAGCAACCGAATCTAAGTATGGCCTATTATTCGTAGGCGGATGGTTCCTTTTGTTCAAGCATGAGTTATAGAAAATCACGTTGGTAAGAGCAATTGGCAACGTGGATTGGTATTTTCAAGAAAAGTTCTGCTGCGTGGAATACTTTATGGTAAGTAAACGAGATCCAGGATTCACTAGTGAATTTTGGAGAGCTTGCATGAAACCATGAGGTCATAGTTATGTTTAAGCCAAGAATGATAAGAGAGTAAGTGAAAAAGAAGACGAGAGGCGACAATGAAATGGGTTCCAACTCATATTTGGAAATAAGAGTTAAGAAGCTAAGAAATCATGAGGTAAAAGACGGTCAAAGCACAGTGGAGTTAAGCTAAAGGAAACGTGACTTAGAAGATTGAAGGCTGGATACGCGCATCATATCTCTTTTTTTAAGAGCATATCCTTGATCCTTGTTTTCCTGTGGAACTTACTCGCATGTTATCTTTTTACGTATATCCTCTCGGTCCCATTCTCGGTCCTATTTCTGCAGGGAGGTATGACTTATTGGCTAGTAATACATGTCAGGATTTGAAGGAGTCCGTTAGGTTGACTAAACCTTTTGGGCTCTTATAGAATATGGGTTGGATTAGGAAGGGATTTCTTGTAATCCGAAAGGAGTATATCCTGCTTATCTTCCCGGTCTCTTTGTAGCATATCTTTTGCTATCCATGTTTGTCTTGATTATCTAGTTTATCGTGATAATCTTGTCATGAGAACCTTAGGTAGAAACCCTTTGGATGAAACATGTGTTTGAGACATGTTATGCTTGATGGTTGCAAGTGGTTGCAAGTGTTTGCAAGTGGTTACTCGTGGATGCATTATACACATTAGGCACTAGATCGGCTCACACACTCCTCATATTGCATATGCATGAGTGTTTACGCTTATTCATGGATGGAAATTTTTGTGTTATCACATGGATGTTGCATATGGATGTATGTTATGTGCACACATATAGATGTTATACATTATGTTAGGAATTGCATACATATGGATTCATTTCACTAACATAATTTGCATTGATGTTATTTGCATTAGATAAGTACATAAACACACACATTTGCATATGTTCATACAACATTTAGAATCTTGTAAGGACAATGATTGCTCGTGGACGATGTTTTGAGTAGATGGATGTTGGATGGTAGGATACGTTCTTCCTAACTTGAAGATTTCGGGGATGAAATCCTTTAAGGAGGGGAGAATGTAACAACCCGTATTTTCAATAACCTGTTATAACATAAATCGAGGCAGAATTTAATTTATAAATCCGAATCAAGGGAAACGGGCTATGCCATTGCGTTCGTCTCGGAAAAATACGCGAAATAGAGTCCGAGTTTTCGAAAATCGGAGTCCGTATGAAGAAGATATGGACGAACGAAGTTAGGCAGAAAAACCGAAAACAAGCCAGAATGCACTGGCGCACTTGCGAAGTGCGCCAGCACAAAAATACACTGGCGCACTTGGGAAGTGCGCCCGTGTCGAGCCAGAAACCTGCACAGCTTTCTAGCTTGACCCTGGCTGGCTTGGTGCACCTGTTTTGGTTCTCTGGTCTATTCTGCTGGCCTATGACGATTTTTGATGGTTTAGATCTAAACTAGGGTTAATCCTAGGGCCTAAACTAATCCTAGTCTCTATAAATAAGCCCCTAACCTAACCCTAAATCATCATTATTCATTCTAGTGACTAAACTATGGCAAAATCAATCCTCTCATGGCCTCCACTCTCTTCATACAATTCCTAAATAAATTTCTATGAGATTTTCCATGCATACAAGTGTTTTCAAGCTTGTATGAGTGTCATTAGCTTGCATTCAAGTCAAGTTTCTATATTTGCATCATAAAGAAAGAGTTTTGATCATTTTGGCTCAAGGGTTTTTATGTTAGAGCTTGCATTTTGGGTCTATTTGATTGCATAAGGGCTTTGTCATATCTTTTGTGCCTTCATAAGTATTGTAAGCCCCATTCTACTTTCATACTTAAACTCTAAAGTTAAATGTATGATATGCAAGTTTGCCATGATATGCAAGTTTACTAAGTCATGCTATGCAAATTTGATATGTTATGCTATGCAAGTTTGCCATGTTGTGATATGCAAGTTTATCAAGTTATGATATGCAAGTTTATATGCAAGTTTGAGATGTTATGATATGCAGGTTTATCAAGTTATGATATGCAAGTTTATATGCAAGTTTGAGATGTTATGATATGCAAGTTTATCATGTTATGTTATGCAAGTATGCCATGTTATGATATGCAAGTTTTGCTATGCAAGTATGCCATGTTATGATGTGCAAGTATGCCATGTTATGATATGCAAGTTTATCATGTTATGTTATGCAAGTTTGATATGCAAGTTTGTCATATGATATGCAAGTTATGTTATGCAAGTTTGGGATGATCATTTGGTTCATGTTATCATGTTATGCAAGCTTATCTTGGGTCTATGAGCATAAAGCTTCAAGCTTTATGCTAAAGGTTGCATTTTGGCAACATGTAAGTTATCATATCCCTTATGATAACTTGCATGTGAGGCCAAATGCGAACTTATGGCCATTTCCACATGTCATTTATCACCATGTATCACCAATATGCTAAGTTTGGTTTTATGCATGCTTTTGAGGCCTAAAATGTAATATGCAAGTATATGAACATATGTACATTTCAATGCCACCATGTTGAACTTGTGGCTTCAACACCTTTATGTCATGATTATGCCAAGTTCCCTCTTTCTATCCTTTATGCGCTATTGTGATATGTAAGCGATGGGATTGCGTTTGGGGTTGGGTAAACTTAAAAGACATAAAAACATAAGCTTGGGAATTTACCTATTAAGTTAGGTCTACCCATTGGGAATTTACCTATTAAGTTAGGTCTACCCAATTGCTTGAAAATTTGTAACGTGTTTTGGAAACATGATGGACATGACACTTAGAAAAGATAAGTGTGACCAACTCGAGGTTGGGTTGAGTTTGTAGCGTAAACCTACCCGGAACCGACCGGCTTAACTAGTTGCTACAAACAATAGGACCCAATGTGAGAAGTTGGCCATGTTGTACCTTGAACCCGAGGTTAGACCAAGTTGTGGTGTAAAGCTACCCGTAACCGACCGGCTTGACTAGTAACCACAACAAGGTCTAATGTGAGAGGTTAAGGCGCAGTAAATTAACTAATGCCTCGTGATTAGGGTTAAGTCATGGTCCACTTAATACTTAACCAATTTGGGCTTGGTAGATTAGTCAGGGTTAAGTCGTGAACTCATCGTTACACTTAACCAAGTTAATCCATGATTATCAAGAGGGTTAAACCGTACTTAACCCACTAGAAAAATCCTAGCAATGGGGCCCCACTCTGCTGTAATCCCCAAAAAAATTGGTATCATTAAGGCCCTAGGGACTAGGCTAGGGAGGGGGAACGATTACTGGGCTGGAGGTAAGCGACCAAATAAACGACGGTCGGGTGGTACGCCGATGTAGTTCCGGATGGACTATGGTCGTGCACGTAGTCCGTATTTGGAGAAGTCACCCATGGGTACCAGTAGATCGAGACTGTGCACTCATGTTTATGGTGTCCAGGGGTTGGCACCCTAGGGCTTGATACACCCGAAGGGTGGACCCGGCACAGTTCGACTACAATTATGTTTGGGCCGTATTGACACCAACACGTGACGAGTTAGGCTTAGGGAGCCGATCGACTAGACCGTTTGGTTAGACCTTGTATTAGGGTCATTTCATGTTATTGGGCCAAAGCTTGGGCCAAGGGATCAATACTTGTTTATTCACGTCATGTTAGTTTGCTAGTACACCTGTGGTGCAAAACCTTAAACCTGATTATGCGATGACACCTTTATCTACCTTGTTAGTTAATCACCATTATAGTATGTTGTTATCCTTATGATCATACCTGCTTCTCATGCCAGTTAACTTTATCAGTTTACATTGATTGTAGTAGGGCTTACTCAGTCTTTTTGACTGACCTGTTTTCTTTTGCCTCTTTTCTTCCGTTCCCCCCCCCCCCCACAGGTTCTCAGGGAGGGAATATTGGAGTTTAGCTGGATTTCTGATCGCTTGCTTGTGGGATTTTAGCTCATGTACGGTCTTGACATGAAGCTAGCTATGGTTATCACTTATTTTGGGGATAGTACTTATGTATTTCAGTTTTTCAGTAATGTTGTTTTTATCTAGACTTGTGTATTTGGAAAATTGACATTATGTTGTACCAGACTTGTTTTGAAATGGTTTGAAATCTTCCGTTGTTTTTATCTATGTTATTTACTCTGTTTACATATATACATATGTTCTTGTTCTTCCTTGATATATTATTATGCATGTTTACCTGATTCAAACGCCCCTCCAAAGTCAGAGTGCTTGCAAGAGTCACCCTGGCGGAGGTGGGGTGTTACAGCAGATCTATCAAAAAGCTATGAGAAAGGTTGTAAGTTGGGTCTACAGTTCACGCCGTGAGAAGGTCGGTTTCGGGTTGGATAGCAAGTCAAATTTAAAGAGAATCTCAAGATTATTGCCTAATATGGAACCCTTTGCAAATCATAGCCGAAAAGAATACTTCTGGTCAACATAGTATATCAGACCAGTTAGAAAATTTGCGGACACACTTGGCAAGGACTGAGAATATAATCTAGAAAATTTGATTGAAAAATATGCTAACTAGATGGATCAGTACCGATCCATCACTTATGGATCGACACTGATCCATAACGATCTACTTGACATCATAGCCAACTTCGCAAACTGGCTACCTTAAGTGTTGCTCCAAAAAGAAAAAAAGCTCAAAAATCATCAAAGTAGACGGACCGGTACCGGTCCATCCTCTGTGGACCGGTACTGATCCATAAAAACATGATTAATGACAATTTCAACTTCATGGATAGGTTTTGCCATGTCATCACACTACTCACAGAAAAAGCTGCACAAAAATATTCTATTTACATGGACCGGTACCAATCCACAAATTATGGATCAGCACTGGTCCATCAAATGAGCTTATATTGAAATGCATCTCTCTGTGGCGATTTTCCTTTGCTCTAGAACTCCTCCACCATCTACAACACGTACCGTAAACTTCGAGAGCCACGTTGCGCCACTGAACCCCCAAATCAAGGCGATTCACCCTGGACCCATATTAGAGCTTGTGCCCTACATGCAATCCATTTGATGTGATTAATAACATTGTTGCTATTATATTTTATTTTGAATAAAAAAATTCTATTATGTAATATTTACTGCATGGTATAAATATTAACATAATAGAAGTCTTTAAAAGAATAATAAACAAGCATATAGTTTCAAGTAAGTGACTTGAACATGAGACTATATAATATAATAATAAGTATTATATTCTTAAACGTCCTTAGTCAAGTTTTATTGTATATTGGACAACAATAAAACATTGAGACTAGTATGTTGATTGACTGATGATCATATCTCATTGATCATTAATATATATGATACCAATGTCAATACATAAATACGTATTGGAGAACAGTGTATTGGGCTGACCCAACATGAGAAAACTTCATGGAATATAATTAATAGTGTCATAGGTTATTCTCACAGTAACAGTGACGTAGTGGTCCTCAGACCTGAAATCATTATAATTTTATTCAAGGATATTTGTGTTTTGATATCATCAAAAGTTACTTTTGACCGAGCAGACGATAAAGGTGATTATCGGATACATCTTGAAACGATTGAAATTATGAATGATCTAGATGAAATTAAACCCTATAATATAAGTAGTGATATACATGGGCCTCTTGATTAAGAAAAACTGTGAAATGCATGACCATGGTCAAATATTGATTTATTTTATATAGTCTACTCGTTGATCAAGATAAATGGATTAAATTATAAAGAGGATGATTTGTTCCATGCTTCGATTTTAATCTTGAATATATTGGTTAAAAAGATTAAATTACATTGTAACATTTGTCATAGAAAAGGTTGTATCGAATCGTTGATTTAATTATAACTTGGGTAACATCGATGTATTACTAGATGTCCCTCACTGTTTATAATTTAAAACATGATTTAAAATTATTTCCAACATTGTAGTAACCTATAGGGTCACACGTTTAGAACGTTATAAGGGAAAGACCATTCTTTGGACAAATAAAATATCAACCCGTTGATATTTTATTTGACGTTTGAAATTGTATACCGGATGGTTCCTTGATTCGTGGTTTACGTTTATATTATAAAAGGGTATTCCCTTCTTTTGACATACACAAACGAAAACCAAACAGAAAAACCTAATTTGATAAAAACCTAATTAAGCAATCCAAAAGGCGGCTAGTACCACAACTTTCCCCTTCTCTTTGATTTGTATGACACTTCAAAGAGAAACGTTCGTGTGGACTCCTCTAGAGGCACCATATTCAAGCTCTAGGATTTGATTCTTCCAAATCTAATCTCGTACGATTTCTTGAATTGGAGAGCAAAAGAGAAAAGATATACGGTTTTATTCAAATTTCTGAATTCACGTATGCAATTAGGGTTATTAATTGCTAATTCCGCTGTTAATCGATCCAATTTTACCTTTAATGGTATCAGAGTCAGGTTATTACGAATTCAATTATTTGGGTTAGCCGTATAATTGATTTTGTATGAATATATATAAACTTACGATGTTTTACAGTGTTGAGAACACTGATGTAAGTTTTAATTTGAAAACTAATATTTGTATATTCATATCATAAATCGTTTCTGTGTAAATAAATTTTATATCTAATATGGACTCATGGTTAATATTGGACATTAACTTTGTCTTATATTTCTTGTACCTGACCTATTTGGTTTTGAACATATGGATTGATCAGTTAAAACTGAATGTTTTGATATCTGTTTGAATCTGCTAATAAGGTTGAACTCTATTAAATCTTAAATCAGAGTATTTGATTGCTAAAATAGAAAATGTGACTTTGTCATAATTTTCTTAAACCCAATTTTCTTACCGATTGATCAAAGTATTGAATCATCTTGGCTTTGTTTAAATAAGTTTCCTCTCATGGTAAATACAGTACAATGACTGTATGATATAAGTCATCTAAATCACTACTACATACTTATAGTTGTGTGTTAGATAAAATTTTGATCTGTAAAATTTATATGCATTTTTTGAATATATATATATGCAAGAACATGTTTTACCTATGAGTGCATTTTAAAAGGGCATAAAGAAACTGGCTGTTGATGGTTATTTTGATAACACTGCAAAATTGTTTGATGCTCTGTTTTGCATTTATGGTACTAGGAGACATTACAGTATCAAGATACCGAGCTATCTCAAAAAGGCTAATTATATATATATATATATATATATATATATATATATATATATATATATATATATATATACATACATACATAACCACAGGAGCCCTATTCATGTATGATTTTTCTACATGCATATATAAATTGATGAATGCAAATATAATTTGCAATAATGTCTCTTCAATGTACAAAATTTTGATTTACATATATATATAAATCCAAGCTTTCGATAGTTGTGTTACATATATATATATATATATATATATATATATATATATATTCAAACCTCGACATAAATTTATGTAAATACGATTTACAGTTTTAATTCTTTATTTTGTATATGATTTCAATGTATATAAAATTTGCAGTATGAAAAATTTTCAGTGACAATTATATATATATATACACACACACACACACACATATATATCAGTTTGCAACTTTTTAAGTATATTTATCCTATGGACATGATTGTATGAATGATTAATGTATTGTACACATGACCGAACAGAAGTTGACTTGTAATCTAACTTATTGCAAGTTAGATAAGCGTGCATTCACTTTTCATAATATTGCATGTATATATGCACTTGATAGAAGATGATAGATATGATACAGGTAGTGTAATTTTGAAATGGTTTCAGAGGGATATTGATATTATAAAAAAGGAAAAAATGTTTTACATGCAAAATTGGATCAATACTAATAGTATTCATCTTTTACAGTTTTGCTTGTGTCTGGACGGGCACATAGTGTTAATTGGGAATGCTTAATTATGTTATATTTGCTCAAATGTGTGTGTGTGTGTGTATATATATATGTAACGTCAAGGAATTTTAATGATTTAATAATTAATTAATTTAATATAATGGTTTGGGATAATGGTTTGAATCAAAATATTTTGAATATTTAAATATTAATAATATGATAATATATTTAATTTATGAAATGGTCGGAAATGAGTTAAATTCGCAATTGTGTGTGAATTGGATAATATATGAGAATTAATTCAGTTTAAAATTGAATTATAATAACGGATATATTATTTAAAATGATTATTGAACGTATTAATTATAATATAATTTAAAGCGAGCCCGTAATGTCGCGGTAGTTTGTAATATTGAGTTTTGAACTTTAAACGATTATACATGATTCGTTATAAGTCAGATTTCTTTGAAACAAGAAACGTTCGAATCTGTTGAGCTGTATTTTTCTAATGGAAGTGAAAATTCGAGATTTTGCCTTATAGATTGTAAGTTATGTTCAAATCAAATTTTCAGAAAGTCGCTATGGAATCGTTTATAAACCATAACAATTTATTTAATATAATGAATTATCGTTTTCGAATTTTGACAGGATTTTTGAGATGTATACTTAATTTAATTTATAGAATTTTTCTATAATTTTAAATTGGAAAAATAAACAACTTTTTGGTTTGGAGTATTCTATACCATATATCAACAATATGCAATTTCACAAAGTAAGTTATCTTGTCTATATTATTATATTTTTGGAATCGTGGTACATTCTTGAACACAACATTATTTTCATTTTTGTCTACAGCGGTTTGTGAAATGAATGAAATTTTGGGTAATGACTGGATATTTGACTATTGCCTAGTATTCTCTACGATAATATTGGCTTTCTTTCGCTGCATTAACAGTAGTTGAAACAAAAACTTATATATTAGTAACCAGCACAACAAAATTTTGTAGCCGACATCAAAATCCAAATATCCAAAGTTTCATCGTAGTCTAATCAATGGACAAGCGTTGTCTTTTTCAAATGAATATAGGTATGAACAATGCAGGTATAAAATCAAATTTAAATAATTTGTCCAATATTTTCAAGATAAAATTTGTTTGCATTATGTCTGTACATATGAACATAATGTAATTTTAATATGTAGTATTAAACATGCATATGATGCGGACGTTAATATGCCCTTGTATCATCAGTTAAACTTATTTAATTTGCTTCTTACTTCCATTGAATATGTACTATAGTTTATGTCCTAGTATTATCAAAACTTATTTCATATGTTTCTTACATCTGTTTAATGTATGTACTACAGTTTTATGACTAGAAGATAAATCAAAACACATACTGTAATAATACATAATATAGAACTGTAATTTTCTTTAGAAAACTAAACTTAGATATAAACTACATATTTACACACAACACCATACATAACGAGCCACTCTCTGCACATGCTACTTTATAAAGTAGTAGGCTTAGCCTAGAAGTACCGATCTGCACACCCAACGAATTGTCACCTCTCGCCCATTAATAGCTTTGTGCAACCTTTACTCATAAACATTGTAGAACCAAATGTGCCAACATATCCGTAGGAAAATATCTCTTATTTTCGAACAGTTTTTCTACCCTAGAATCTACTGAAATGGATTAAAATGAAAGACTAGTTAAATAATAATAAAAACAAATAGAATATGTATATGTTTGTATTCCTTGGCTACCAAGCCAAACAGTTTTTCCCCTACCAAGGAAAACAACTACATAAGAATTGAAATTTCATTACAGTCCTAACCTATGTTGCCACAGTCCTACCC
Organism: Allium sativum; assembly: GCA_030737875.1. Lineage (NCBI taxonomy): Eukaryota > Viridiplantae > Streptophyta > Magnoliopsida > Asparagales > Amaryllidaceae > Allium > Allium sativum. Next base: position 190,968,743 of record CM060910.1, on the reverse strand, counting down.
ATGTTACAACGTGATGACCAAGTTTCAAATGATATAAATACAGGAGCTTCTTCCTGTTTTTAGTATCCTGAAACCAGTAGACAAAGAAGTAGAAGCCTTCATGGCTTACGTAAAAATTCAAATAAAATGAACCCTCCACGGAGAAAAAAATATACAAATCAAAACCTCGACTGTAACATCCCATAATTTTAACTAAGATTGATTTGGATTTGTATTATATAATTTTGGCTTTCTGAATATAAATTGATTTTTATAAGTTTTGAATATGAATTTTTATTTTGAATAAGTAACTTGTTTTACATGATTTGTATAAGAAAACTTATTTTAAATTTTTATTTATAAGATTTATGTTTAAGTAATGATATTTTCTGAATTTTTGGTAATATTGATTTGTAAGGTATGATTTATTCAAATGTTATTTAATATAATACGTAGGATTTTACAAATCTCTTTTGAATATTGAGACTTAAAATGTTATGAAATTTTATATATATTGATTTAGTAATTAAATTTTTGATTTGTTTTGGTTAAGTAAATCTTGATATATTTTGACTTAAATTAATTTGGATAAAACAATGTTTGTTTTGATAAGACAGTAAACGGTTTGTCGTATTGTTGTTGAAATGATCAAATTAGAAAGTAAATTATAATTAAATATCTGTTCTCAATATTTGTTCAGTTTCTGTGTACGTAGTCTTAAAATATTTTATAAAAATTTACAGTAAATTTTAGTTTGGAAAAATAAAATATATTTTCTAACGTATTTTATGGAAATGGTGGTCTTCTGGACACTTTATAGAATCAAATAACTGGTTATTTTATTTCTGTTTTGAGATTTATACACAACAGTGTATACGATTGTAGTTCCATTATCGTTCGTAATCTAAATAAATTCGGGCACTCAACCCATTGTTTGCATATGCTTATTGTCGTTCACGGTACGTCTAGCTTATAGCAGTGTAAATTTGTTAACCATAGTAAACTAATGATCAGGACACTTGTATGTCTCCTATCGAGATGCACAACACGTGGAAGAAATAATTTGAGCATTTGGACATTTGGCCATTGGTGTGTGCTATACTTCACCACGTGTAATCTTCATTTGCCTTAAGAACCGCACATTTCCTTTTTCTTTGGCACCATTCCTTTTTCTCGTTCAGCATTTACATTTGAAATTCTTCTTCCTCCTCCATGGTTCAGCACCGCCATCCACTTCTCGCAGACGTGACAAACCGCATGGCCACCCAGACCGCACCTCCCCTTCTCGCTGCTCACCTCTTCTTCTTCCACCCTCTTTTCTCTCCAAGAACGATCTGCCATCCCTATATTTCCACCGTTACCTCTTCTAAAAAAAAACAGTCCACTACCAGAGCTTCCACCCATCTTGCTGTCTCCCTCCTAATTCCGTGGCACCACCGCTGCATGCAGCGTCTTTAGGCACCCCTCCGGCAACCCGCAAACCCTCCGCTTCTCTTCCCTGTAGACCCCTCCTCTTCTTGATCTCCACACAAATAGTCTCTGCCTCACCTTTTACATGCTTCGATGGCCACTCCGCCCCACTTTAGAGCGTCAGCCTCCCTTGCATGCTCCTCTCCCCTAACATCTTCCCTTCCCAAAACTATCAGTTCCTCCCTCAAACTGTTGACCGTTCGACCTCCCCACTCTTGGCCATCCATCCGTCACTCTCCGCCAAGCCGTCAAGTACTCCGGTCCGCCTTCCCTTGTGCCGTCACCTCCAGTTGAAGGCGTCAGCGGCTGCTCTCTCTCCACGCAGAAGGAGCTGAGTTCGTATTGGATATCAGTTGAAAGTGTTGAGGGAAAGATGGGTTCTTGGGATCTTTGTTCCTCAACAAGGTGCTAACGCGTGTGCGGACCAGATGCTGGCACAAGTGTTTTGGAAAGAACATGTGGTTTGAATGGAGAAAGCTCAAGTATGGACGCAAATGGAAATGTTGATAATGCGAATAGTTCAAGCACGGTGAGAGTTTAATTTATAATATTAGTAATTTGTTTAAAATTTATTTAATAACAAATCTATGAACAGTAAATATGATTTGGTTGTGTTAATTAGAAATTTATCATTATGTTAAGTAAGTAATTTAACACTAGTGGTATATACACGTAGTGGCAAAAGAAGAAGTGTGCGACGTCCGTGAAATTTGTACGTGAATGTTTGGAGTTTTGGTGGTAGTTGATACGGTGCATTGACATTAAAAAAATATTGGAAACATGCAGGTGATAACTTCTAATTTAAATATTTATTTAAATTAGTTAACTATAAATTACTGAGATTAATTATAATTAGTGATAATGATTGTGTGATGGATGTTGATGTTTGAATGGTCGTTCATGAATTAGATAATACACTGAACACTAGTAAGCGTTATTGTCTGTAATGCTTTATGCACAGTCAAATGTTTGTTGTGATGAATGAATTCATATCCATCCGATCGTATGATTCAGTTGGATAGATATAATTGCATTGTATGTTATCACACACACACACACACCGTGGTTGTGAAATATATGGGTGATCGATTTAGAATCTCCTTCCTATATACGAGTTTATTTAATTATTAAATAATATTTAAAATGTTAGTTTTGAATTAAATATCAACTTTTTAAATAGTGAATTAGGATTGGAAAAAGATTTGAACTATGCATTGATTTTTGTTTTAATTCGAAATGAGATTTTAAAATTTTGGATATGGTTTTATATATATAATAATAATATTATAATATACACCAGAACGTTCTAGGATGACAGAGAGGATGGTGTCTAGGCTTGGGTTTGGAAATGCAGTTTCCTGCTCTCCCTGGCTATCTCTAACTGGTCCGACAAACGGGATGGTAATTTGAAATCAAATTTTGAAATATAGTTTGGAATTATTTCAAATGATTTAGAGATATAAATCAAGTTTGAAAAAGAATTTGAATAATTTATATATGGTTTTAAATTGGGTTGACTTGAAATAAGACGTGTTAGATTTCAAAGAATAAGAGCATTTGAATAGAAAGAAAAATTTCGATTTTCGACATATGATTTTCATGTGATACACAAAACAAATTTGAAATACGTGTGTTGCCGATCAGAACGGAAGTCGAATGAAACAAGTTATTAAATTGGAGAAATTCATGATTTATAAATTTCAATGGCGAATAGAAATTTGAAATATTTGAATTTCGAATAAATTTTTATCTATTTGATTTAAATAGATATTTGAACGACAATGCTTTTGGTAACACTCACAAATGTTGTTATTGGGTTGAAATTTATAAGCATGAAACATTTGTTGACTATAAGAATAGTTCGAAGATTTATTCAAGTATTGGAAACATGTATATGGAATTCAAATGGTTTTTTTTTTCAAATTTAAATTTGGATATGGTTGGAGATAGATCTTCGGATGTTTGATATTAACTCGGTGGATGAAAATTCATATTATCTGAGGAATTTAAAAAGGTAATTCACCGTTATTCCACTTATAATATGAGTTGGATACGGAGATTGATATTGAAGATAAGTTGATGGTATTTCTAGCCAGATCTAATGCCGAAGAATTGAATAAATCTTTTAATTAAGATATGGGTTTTCCACCTGATTGAAATGAGTTAGATAGAAATAATCTTCGATATTGGGTATAAAATTTCATGGTGTAAATGAATACTGTCTGGGGAATTTGGAAGATATTATTAATATATCGTTATTCCACTTATAGTGTTCGTTGATCATGAGGATTTATATCGAATATAAGTGGATAAAAATTTCTGTGTAATTTATGATTCAATATCGATAAATTTGGGTTTTGTCGTGAATCGTATCTTCAATAATATCATTCTTGAAGCCCGGTGAGATTGAATGGTGGAAATTCATATCGTAATTGGAGATTTAAATCAATATTTGATTTGAGGGTATTAAAGATAAGAAATTAAAGCAAAGATATAATCTTTGATTTCAGAGAAGACTTTAAGATGGTAACGAGATATATGAAATTAAAGTAATTCAAATCTTGAGTTATATATGAATTTGGAAGGAGATTTGATTTGAAAAGCCTGTGTAAACCATAGCTACTGTTTTAAAGTACGCTTGTTACTTGGAAAAACCGGGATCGACTATATGTTCGAAAACCATTCCAAGTAATAATACGACGTTATGAAGCAATTCAAGAATCGGTAAACGACGAATGAAGACCGGGAATATTTAAGTTTGTTTAGATTGATTGTTGATTAATGTCTCGGTTAGGTAGGCCACCCGATACGAGGCATGAGTTACATGAGACCTGAACATATTCAAGTATTTCGGGTTGTTGTTCCGTTCAGACCCAGAACGGACTTGCATGGATGGTGTGCCTGACATTGAAATTGACCGCATAACACTGATTTCTGTTAATGTATATCGGATTGTGGCAATATATTATTCTTGTCTCTAAGTCATATGAACTTAGAGGGTATGCATTGATTGAAATCAGCGATATGTCGTGAATTGTCAATGTGGCATACCCGAGTTATGAAACGAGCTAGTGATGATCAAAGAATGGCTTATCGAAACATCGCTTTGCGTATGACGTAACATCAACAAACCTCACACCCCGGATTGATGAGAACTGGCAGTTAGGTTTTACACTTATATATGAATAAATGATGAAGCTGTGCAGCAGTGGGAAACCACTTATGAACCTGGGGAAGCTGGGTATGTTCGGGGGGCCGTGTCTGGTCGAAAACCGTCGATCTGCCCTGACGATGTGTAATCGGTGTCCGCGTATGGTCGAAAAAGCCGTTGAGGCACTTCGTTTTGTATCCCTGATTGATCTTTCGTGCCAGGAATCTTCAAGTTGGAAACCCAAATTTCTTATGCGAGCCATACGATTTTGATTGTATATATATATATATATGGCAACATATATTATGGGGTATATGCTGTCTAGGATTAATACATTTACTTGCGAAATGTTTTCCACACTATATATATATATTATGGTATTGAAGAGAATTTTTCGTATGAAAGCATATTTGGTTGTCATAAGATAAAACTCGCCCATCTGGTGTGCGCTTGCATTGTGTGTGTGGGACGAGCTTATGATAGCTTCATTTTCAAAAGACATTGCGCATTTATATGCACGGGTATACACATGGAGTAAATCCGTTCCGCGTTAGTGGCGTGATCCTGTGAAGTTCCCAATTTTAAAATGAATCTAACTGTTTTGAGTTCTCACACCAGTCCCACGACTGACCTGGAGTTTAATGTTCCCTCACCTAAACTCTGGGTGCCCATGATTTTCGCACGGGCAGCCAGTAGTTTAGTTTTGCAGTTATGGATAGTTGGAGCAGGATATAGAGCGCTTCTAGAGTTGGAGTCCACGATAGAGTTGAAGCTTCCGTTGTGTTTTGATCTTCCACTGAGAGTAAAGTTATTTTCTTTTCTTCCGCTGTGTATATTTGTAACTCTGATATTCTATGTAACTCTGATGTAATATTTTGTAATGAAATCAAAAGTCATGTTATTTTGTTTAATATATGTATGTACCCATAACAATTCGTCTTTTTGAATGGTTTGAGTCGGTTTAATTACCGGCAAAAATCGGGCAAAAAGGCGGGTCGTTACAGTTGGTATCAGAGCTTTGGTTATACAAAGCTATAGGGTACGTATATATTTGGACAAAAGAATTGGACTCCTCAGAGTTATATTTTCTCATTAGAGATAGGGATAGAAATACCCTAGAATGAGATTTTGGAATATTATGATGAGAGAACGTATTTTAAAATCCATGTAAGGTATTTTGAACAAGTAAATCATTTTGGAAACGATAATTATTTGAAATATATTTTGAAATATAATGGAAATAAGGATTTCGAGTGTTTTATTCGACGACACAATTGGACTATCAAGTATATGGGGATTTTGAATATACGCCTAGCTAACGTATATACAAAGTCCAATATATACTAGGTAGATGTAAGGTCACACTCTAGTCGCTCGAGGATGATTTTACTGATGACCATGGCACCATCAGTAGTTATTTTTGAGTTTCGAAAGTGGGATGACTATATGGTTTCAATTAAGACGTCGAGGAATACTTGAACCATTTCGATATGTTAGAAATATTAAAAAGGGAATATAATATGTTATAGATGCAAACCAACCATTGTGTTAATAACCTGAAAGGATATTTTAGAAGTAAACTATAATTAAGAATTAGAAAGAACACATAAGTCTGAAAATTCATTAAGAAATTATATCAACACCACCCTTTAAGGGAATCTGAAGATGATTTAGATTTAAGTTAAGAATTTGTTTAAAGGGATAATTTTGACTCAAGTTAGGAATGAGTATAAAAGTTAATAGTAATAAACTTCGAAGTTGGAAAATTTTGGATCTTTGAAATATTAAATTTGAAGAGGTAAGTTCTGAAAATGTTAAGATTTATATTTGGAAAACAACCCTAGCTTGAACATGTATACGCATAATCAGAGTGCGAAGAGGAAGCGTGATGGTTTTTTTTAAATAAAACTATTTAATAGATTTTCCGGCTAGTTAAGTAAGAAAAACTTTCTAAACAAGATTTGATATTTAAAGTGAATTTAGAAAAGTGTTATTCGATTAGGTGAATATGACAACTAAAACATGAATATTAAATGAGTATAAGTTTAACTTATAAATGGGTTAATATGAGATTATATTGGAAACGATTGGAATAAAAATTTGGAATAGAATGAGTGTTTCGAAAATAATATTCTATCTCTTACCTTGTTGCTGGGTTTTGCTCGACCCATTGTCATCTTTGAGTATCACCCGAATAGTCGTGCTTGGAATTTAACTGTCCAACTTTATTTCTGAATCCTTCCTTTTGCCCTGCTCTGGTAAAGCCATGGACAAGTGAATTGATTTGGATTAGAAGCCAGTATTTTGAATTATCTCTAAAATTGAACTTGAATATGCATTGAGAGCAATAAAATTTCTAATACTAAATTTCACCAAGATGGTATTTTGCAGGATAATTGAATGATTAGGGAAAGGATTATTTGGGAATTTAGATTTAAATTTCTAATTTAAACACTTAGTCTTACAATCGATGAGAAAATCATGGGTTCCGTAAGAGTAAGTTAGAATGATAATTTCCAAACTTTAAGATTTTCTTTGGGTCATAGACCTCTAGGTATTAGACCGTATCTTTCCTAGTTTCTCCTTAGTAGTAATGATAGCAGCTCTGAGTCTAACTCAGAAATATTCGATTTCAATCAAGACCCGTGACGACCCTAGTAATCACGAGATTTTAGAAGTTTCCTTAGACTCTACCTTTAGTAAGAATTAGACAGAGTACCCCGAGAATGATATGAGCCGTGGTTCTGACCATTACATTTCTGATATGTTGAGAGAGAAATTGGAATTTAAATTTTGTAAAGGAGTTTAAATTTACTTGACTTCCTTTTCGAGGATGAAAAGTTTCTAAGGGGGGGGGGGGGGGGTGAATGTAACATCCCATAATTTTAACTAAGATTGATTTGGATTTGTATTATATAATTTTGGCTTTCTGAATATAAATTGATTTTTATAAGTTTTGAATATGAATTTTTATTTTGAATAAGTAACTTGTTTTACATGATTTGTATAAGAAAACTTATTTTAAATTTTTATTTATAAGATTTATGTTTAAGTAATGATATTTTCTGAATTTTTGGTAATATTGATTTGTAAGGTATGATTTATTCAAATGTTATTTAATATAATACGTAGGATTTTACAAATCTATTTTGAATATTGAGACTTAAAATGTTATGAAATTATATATATATTGATTTAGTATTTAAATTTTTGATTTGTTTTGGTTAAGTAAATCTTGATATATTTTGACTTAAATTAATTTGGATAAAATAATGTTTGTTTTGATAAGACAGTAAACGGTTTGTCGTATTGTTATTGAAATGATCAAATTAGAACGTAAATTATAATTAAATATCGGTTCTCAATATTTGTTCAGTTTCTGTGTACGTAGTCTTAAAATATTTTATAAAAATATTACAGTAAATTTTAGTTTGGAAAAATAAAATATATTTTCTAACGTATTTTATGGAAATGGTGGTCTTTTGGACACTTTATAGAATCAAATAACTGGTTATTTTATTTCTGTTTTGAAATTTATACACAACAGTGTATACGGTCGTAGTTCCATTATCGTTCGTAATCTAAATAAATTCGGGCACTCGACCCATTGTTTGCATATGCTTATTGTCGTTCACGGTACGTCTAGCTTATAGCAGTGTAAATTTGTAAACCATAGTAAACTAATGCTCAGGACACTTGTATGTCTCCATTCGAGATGCACAACACGTGGAAGAAATAATTTGAGCATTTGGCCATTGGTGTCTGCTATACTTCACCACGTGTAATCTTCATTTGCCTTAAGAACCGCACATTTCCTTTTTCTTTGGCACCATTCCTTTTTCTCGTTCAGCATTTACATTTGAAATTCTTCTTCCTCCTCCATGGTTCAGCACCGCCATCCACTTCTCGCAGACGTGACAAACCGCATGGCCACCCAGACCGCACCTCCCCTTCTCGCTGCTCACCTCTTCTTCTTCCACCCTCTTTTCTCTCCAAGAACGATCTGCCATCCCTATATTTCCACCATTACCTCTTCTAAAAAAAAACAGTCCACTACCAGAGCTTCCACCCATCTTGCGGTCTCCCTCCTAATTCCGTGGCACCACCGCTGCATGCAGCGTCTTCAGGCACCCCTCCGGCAACCCGCAAACCCTCCGCTTCTCTTCCCTGTAGACCCCTCCTCTTCTTGATCTCCACGCAAATAGTCTCTACCTCACCTTTTACATGCTTCGATGGCCACTCCTCCCCACTTTAGAGCGTCAGCCTCCCTTGCATGCTCCTCTCCCCTAACATCTTCCCTTCCCAAAACTATCAGCTCCTCCCTCAAACTGTTGACCGTTCGACCTCCCCACTCTTGGCCATCCATCCGTCACTCTCCGCCAAGCCGTCAAGTACTCCGGTCCGCCTTCCCTTGTGCCGTCACCTCCAGTTGAAGGCATCAGCGGCTGCTCTCTCTCCACGCAGAAGGAGCTGAGTTCGTATTGGATATCAGTTGAAAGTGTTGAGGGAAAGATGGGTTCTTGGGATCTTTGTTCCTCAACAAGGTGCTAACGCGTGTGCGGACCAGATGCTGGCACAAGTGTTTTGGAAAGAACGTGTGGTTTAAATGGAGAAAGCTCAAGTATGGACGCAAATGGAAATGTTGATAATGCGAATAGTTCAAGCACGGTGAGAGTTTAATTTATAATATTAGTAATTTGTTTAAAATTTATTTAATAACAAATCTATGAACAGTAAATATGATTTGGTTGTGTTAATTAGAAATTTATCATTATGTTAAGTAAGTAATTTAACACTAGTGGTATATACACGTAGTGGCAAAAGAAGAAGTGTGCGACGTCCGTGATATTTGTACGTGAACGTTTGGAGTTTTGGTGGTAGTTGATACGGTGCATTGACATTAAAAAAATATTGGAAACATGCAGGTGAGAACTTCTAATTTAAATATTTATTTAAATTAGTTAATTATAAATTGCTGAGATTAATTATAATTAGTGATAATGATTGTGTGATGGATGTTGATGTTTGAATGGTCGTTCATGAATTAGATAATACACTGAACACTAGTAAGCGTTATTGTCTGTAACGCTTTGTGCACAGTCAAATGTTTGTTGTGATGAATGAATTCATATCCATCCGATCGTATGATTCAGTTGGATAGATATAATTGCATTGTATGTTATCACACACACACACACACACCGTGGTTGTGAAATATATGGGTGATCGATTTAGAATCTCCTTCCTATATACGAGTTTATTTAATTATTAAATAATATTTAAAATGTTAGTTTTGAATTAAATACCAACTTTTTAAATATTGAATTAGGATTGGAAAAAGATTTGAACTATGCATTGATTTTTGTTTTAATTCGAAATGAGATTTTAAAATTTTGGATATGGTTTTATATATATAATAATAATAATATAATATACACCAGAACGTTCTAGGATGACAGAGAGGATGGTGTCTAGGCTTGGGTTTGGAAATGCAATTTCCTGCTCTCCTTGGCTATCTCTAACTGGTCCGACAAACGGGATGGTAATTTGAAATCAAATTTTGAAATATAGTTTGGAATTATTTCAAATGATTTAGAGATATAAATCAAGTTTGAAAAAGAATTTGAATAATTTATATATGGTTTTAAATTGGGTTGACTTGAAATAAGACGCGTTAGATTTCAAAGAATAAGAGCATTTGAATAGAAAGAAAAAATTCGATTTTTGACATATGATTTTCATGTGATACACAAAAAAAATTTGAAATACGTGTGTTGCCGATCAGAACGGAAGTCGAATGAAACAAGTTATTAAATTGGAGAAATTCATGATTTATAAATTTCAATGGCGAATAGAAATTTGAAATATTTGAATTTCGAATAAATTTTTATCTATTTGATTTAAATAGATATTTGAACGACAATGCTTTTGGTAACACTCACAAATGTTGTTATTGGGTTGAAATTTATAAGCATGAAACATTTGTTGACTATAAGAATAGTTCGAAGATTTATTCAAGTATTGGAAACATGTATATGGAATTCAAATGGTTTTTTTTTTCAAATTTAAATTTGGATATGGTTGGAGATAGATCTTCGGATGTTTGATATTAACTCGGTGGATGAAAATTCATATTATCTGAGGAATTTAAAAAGGTAATTCACCGTTATTCCACTTATAATATGAGTTGGATACGGAGATTGATATTGAAGATAAGTTGATGGTATTTCTAGCCAGATCTAATGCCGAAGAATTGAATAAATCTTTTAATTAAGATATGGGTTTTCCACCTGACTGAAATGAGTTAGATAGAAATAATCTTCGATATTGGGTATAAAATTTCATGGTGTAAATGAATACTGTCTGGGGAATTTGGAAGATATTATTAATATATTGTTATTCCACTTATAGTGTTCGTTGATCATGAGGATTTATATCGAATATAAGTGGATAAAAATTTCTGTGTAATTTATGATTCAATATCGATAAATTTGGGTTTTGTCGTGAATCGTATCTTCAATAATATCATTCTTGAAACCCGGTGAGATTGAATGGTGGAAATTCATATCGTAATTGGAGATTTAAATCAATATTTGATTTGAGGGTATTAAAGATAAGAAATTAAAGCGAAGATATAATCTTTGATTTCAGAGAAGACTTTAAGATGGTAACGAGATATATGAAATTAAAGTAATTCAAATATTGAGTTATATATGAATTTGGAAGGAGATTTGAATTGAAAAGCCTGTGTAAACCATAGCTACTGTTTTAAAGTACGCTTGTTACTTGGAAAGACCGGGATCGACTATATGTTCGAAAACCATTCCAAGTAATAATACGACGTTATGAAGCAATTCAAGACTCAGTAAACGGCGAATGAAGACCGGGAATATTTAAGTTTGTTTAGATTGATTGTTGATTAATGTCTCGGTTAGGTAGGCCACCCGATACGAGGCATGAGTTACATGAGACTTTCAAGTATTTCGGGTTGTTGTTCCGTTCAGACCCAGAACGGACTTGCATGGATGGTGTGCCTGTCATTGAAATTGACCGCATAGCACTGATTTCCGTTAATGTATATCGGATTGTAGCAATATATTATTCTTGTCTCTAAGTCATATGAACTTAGAGGGTATGCATTGATTGAAATCAGCGATATGTCGTGAATTGTCAATGTGGCATACCCGAGTTATGAAACGAGCTAGTGATGATCAAAGAATGGCTTATCGAAACATCGCTTTGCGTATGACGTAACATCAACAAACCTCACACCCCGGATTGATGAGAACTGGCGGTTAGGTTTTATACTTATATATGAATAAATGATGAAGCTGTGCAGCAGTGGGAACCCACTTATGAACCTGGGGAAGCTGGGTATGTTCGGGGGGCCGTGTCTGGTCGAAAACCGTTGATCTGCCCTGACGATGTGTAGTCGGTGTCCGCGTATGGTCGAAAAAGCCGTTGAGGCACTTCGTTTTGTATCCCTGATTGATCTTTCGTGCCAGGAATCATCAAGTTGGAAACCCAAATTTCTTATGCGAGCCATACGATTTTGATTGTATATATATATATATATATATATATATATATGGCAACATATATTATGGGGTATATGCTGTCTAGGATTAATACATTTACTTGCGAAATGTTTTCCACACTATATATATATTATGGTATTGAAGAGAATTTTTCGTATGAAAGCATATTTGGTTGTCATAAGATAAAACTCGCCCATCTGGTGTGCGCTTGCATTGTGTGATGTGGGACGAGCTTATGATAGCTTCATTTTCAAAAGACATTGCGCATTTATATGCACGGGTATTCACATGGAGTAAATCCGTTCCGCGTTAGCGGCGTGATCCGGTGAAGTTCCCAATTTTAAAATGAATCTAACTGTTTTGAGTTCTCACACCAGTCCCACGACTGACCTGGTGTTTATTGTTCCCTCACCTAAACTCTGGGTGCCCATGATTTTCGTACAGGCAACCAGTAGTTTAGTTTTGCAGTTATGGATAGTTGGAGCAGGATTTAGAGCGCTTCTAGAGTTGGAGTCCACGATAGAGTTGAAGCTTCCGCTGTGTTTTGATCTTCCGCTGAGAGTAAAGTTATTTTCTTTTCTTCCGCTGTGTATATTTGTAACTCTGATATTCTATGTAACTCTGATGTAATATTTTATAATGAAATCAAAAGTCCTGTTATTTTGTTTAATATATGTATGTACCCATAACAATTCATCTTTTTGAATGGTTTGAGTCGGTTTAATTACCGGCAAAAATCGGGCAAAAAGGCAGGTCGTTACATCGACACATATATGTTCCAGTTCCTGATGAGAATCTTGTCAATTTCCATATCATTTTTACTGGATTCCATCAAAGTTTTTGGACATTGAATTTAGAACAGCAGTGGACTTAGAGTTCACATTTCTGGAAGATGCAAGGCATGTTTCGCGAAATGGGTATTTTACTTGCCTCCCTAGCGTCGAGTACTTCTTGCAAACAAATTTCTGTGCATTTCTGGAATGAGAATTATTGCTACATTTACTGTTGCGAGGGTTTAAGGCTCCGACCATGCAGGGTGAAGCAGGCATCGAGTTTTACATTATGGGTATGGAGAAGAAGTGCTTGAGACGGGGAGTTAAATGGTGTTGGTAGTTTTAAGTATTATGGAGAAAGGAAGGAGCAGTTGTGGTAGAATTATGCAGTAATGGGGTCAGAAAATATATGGAGCGGAAGTCATTTTGGGGAAGAGAATACTGCTGGAGCCGGTTTTAAAATGAACTGACGGGCCGACTTCAAGCCCAGTAAAAAAGGGTTCGTTTCCTAGTTTAAATGTGTGAAGTCGAGAGGAAAAAATTATATAAAATAATTTAATTAGAAGGAGCCAGGTTCTAGATTTGTTCATGTGGAAGATGGAGTTGCTCAAGCGGGTCTGGTGTTTTTTCTGACATAAGTAACGGGCCGTTATATATAAATGGTAAAGCCCATTTATTTTTCAAATTTATTTTATTTTAGTTTTAAAATTTAATAACATATGACTTGTAAATGCTACACCATACTCATACGTTATCCAAATTCAATGAACCAAGACTCTTTAGGATCGTACGGTCGCAGACTACATAATGGAACCAATCTGGGGGTGATCTAAAGGTCGTTATAATTTTAGACAAAATAAAACGGCTGAACTAATCTAGCGAGCGTTAATCGTTATTTCACGATTAACGAACACGGTGAGTAAACTCACTAACTCTTCCAGTTTTATAATATTATAAGCGTTATTTAATATTGATAAAAATGATTGAATGTTGTGTGTGATGGTTGTTTGGATGATTTGCTAATTGGTTGAAATTATAGATACCGTTATATATATAAAACGTTGCTTAAATATTGATTCTATTTATTATAATATTTCATATTGATATGAAATTAATGTTGATTAACATCTGTGGATGCAGGGAAATAGGTTGGAGGAATCCAACTGGATTCCTCAATAATTATATTGTTATTTTTCATATATTGCATTATATGATATGACGAATAATATGTGGTTGATTATTGTGTACTTGGGAATTTTTTGAACAACATTGACCTGAAATAATTGATAATAAAATACCGTAAAATATATTCGAATATATTGGAAAAGAATTTGGGGTTTTAAAAAGGAAAAATCTATTTCTAAATAGAAATTGAATTTCTATTGGCTAGAATATAATAACTTGTTTAATTATAAAAACAAGTAATTTGATTTATAAACGACATTTATAAATGAAGCAAAATGATTATTATTAAATAGTTCGGAAATATAAATTCAAGAACTGAATTTATTTAAAAGGAAAAGGGAAGTCACTAGAAAGAAAAACGATGAAATTATTTCGATACTCGAAATCTGAATAAAGTTAAAACCAAAAGGATTTGTAAATTTAATTCGATGATGTCGAATGTTATTTAAATGATTTATTTTTAGAATGTATATATTATATAATTTGGAATTGGAAAAGATAATTAAGAATTGGTTTAGAACCAATAGATTATAATAGAATATGATGTCGATATTTAATTATAAACTTGATTTATAATTAACAAGAAGTTTATTTGGAAATAAAGTTACGAAGTGTAATATGAATATGGATTAAAAAATAACTCAATAGATGATATTTTAACCTATTACGGTAATTACTTTTTAAATCAGGATTTATTTGATAAAAGTAGTTCGGATTTCAGTAAAGGAAATGATATTTGCATTTTAAAGTAAAATGATTTAAAAGCAAACGTTTTACAAATTGGAGTGGTTATAAAGGAAATTGGTGATGTTTTGGTAATGATAATTCAAAAATGAATTTTGAAATTGAGTTGACCCGAAACGGTAAATGATTCCGAATTCCGGGACATTAATCGAATAGAAATTTTTCAAAAGAGAGATATACATTGAAATTCGACTATATCGAAGTTGGGAAAGTAATATTTACTTTCCGTTTTTAAATGAACTTTATTCATTTATTTAGATACTATTTATTTATCCAAAGTAATGAATCAAAGTTATATTTTAAAGATAAATATTTTGGAAACAGAGATTAATGCTAATGTTATAATCAATATTTTCCGTAAAAGAAGTGGATTCGTAAACCAAATCCGAGAATTTCATAAGTAATGATTTAATAAGAAATAATAGAAATGTAGTTAATGAAATTAGAAATTGACCAAAGATTAGTTAACTTGAATGGCTTTCTAAGTATTAATCTGATGTTGGTTTCTGCCTTCGGGGACATTAATATTTTGAAAGTTGTTTTCTTACTAGTTTACGGTTAGGGACTGATGGATGTGAAAGAATAATGATGCGTGAATAAGATATGGAAAGGTTTTCCATTATTAATACCGTATATTTTCGAAATATAGGAAAAAAGGAGTTGTGAATATTTGGAAACGTTTTCCTAGAAATCGTGAGAGGCTAAGCAAGTTGTAAAAGGTATTCGGGTAAAGATATTTAAGGGAAATTGTGGAAATGAATAAATTATTGATAAATTCATACAAGGGCTCGGCGTTAATGCATGGTTGATCGATATAATTTCCATTTGGAAATAAGATCGTTGGTCGTATGGTTGTTTTTCCTTTTATAGTTAAATAACCAGCTACCAAAGTTCTGACCATTTCTCATTGTCAATACAGAGAAACCGGGGTCAGATTTATTATCTGAAAACCACTCTGTATGGGCATTAGCGTTGCAAATCAAATATGATGAAGACAATTGAAGACGGAGTTTATGCAAGGGATGTTCTGGTGATCCTAGTTAGAAATTGCCTAAAATGGATTTACAGGATAGTACCTTCGGTTTGTCCAGACCCAGGAAAACTTGAATGGATGAATGTCTGACAGAGTATATCTAATAGATCGCGTAAGTTGATATCTTCAAATGTATTTACGTTGGCGGTAGAGGAATTCGTTTCTCTTAGCTTTATACCCATGGTATTTTTGGAGAAATCAATTTGTGATTTGGCGGGTATGATGATGTGGCATTCAAGGTAAATAAAGATGTGATCTGAATAATGGTACGTTACGACCTCAAGCCTCATCAACTAGGAAATGACAAAAATCGGGCATGCAGCATGGCTAAGTCGGTCTCTCCCATTAGGGTGTATTGTCACCATCTAGAGAATATTCATATTAGTTACTTTTTTCATTTCTGTATCTCCCGAGAATGGTTATATTGGTATACCAACCGCAAGGTGACAATATATTCGGAAGATTCAAGCGAAATGAATGGACGGTCATGTGTGGCTGAGTTGCAAGATGTTCTTGTTGAGCACCAATGTATCCCCTCTATAGTACACAGATCGGGTGGTGGTTCCATACCTTGTCATAGTTGGAAATCAATTCCCCAGTAAGAGCCTGCGGTTTTTGATTGTATACTATATATGTAGAGCGTGAGATGCAAGCATTCTGCTAGATTGTTATTTACTTGTATTAGACACTATTATAATATCATAATAGTATTGATTATAAGAAATATTTTGGGTTATTGTAAGGTAAAAAACATCCGTGTTAATGTGTGGGTTGGTCTTACGATTACCTATTCTTTTGAAAAGGATTTTGAGAATTTATACCAAATGGTTGGAGTTTACTCACACCATGTTTTCTTTTACCCTAAACTCTTGGGTGCCCAAATTTGTATGGGAAGTCAAGTAGTCGGGATTTTACAAATACTTGAAGGAGCTTGGAGTAGGAAGCTTCGACATTAGATATATATAGAATTTATTTCCGCTGAGGTGTTATGTGTTGTACTCTGATAAATGGTACGTATATGCAGTTACAGTTTTATATTTCAAAAGTTATGTTATATAATATATTTTATTCGTTCTGCTGTGAGATTCATGTTTACTCTGATTCTGTTCTGTTTTATTCTTCTTCTTCTTCTATTCTAACTTTCTTTCTTGCTATTTCTCACCCTCTAACTTCTTTCTATTAATGATATGGTATTTTCGATACTTGAATAGTCGACATTGTGTTTTATGTTGATTTTCAGGGTTGAAAATCCCTGGGTCGTTATAGTGGTTTCAGAGCTGAAGGTTAAGTGATTACCTTGGCTATGTGGCGTGACTCAGTAGAGATGGAGTTAGCAATACCCTAGATTGAGTTGAATGTATATATACGAGAGAGCATATTTGTAGATTGTACAAAAGTGGTTTTATATTATGGAGATTTATTGGTTGAGTGGCTTATAAATTCTGGTCGATGGTGGGGCACCACGATGTCTATTGGGGTTTCTAAACGCTCGAATATGATGAACCAACACGGTATGTTTTTGAAAAGAGGGTAAATGAAATAATTTAACCCAAATTATAGATATAAAGGAATTATATATATTGAAATTATTATAATATATCGGAAGTATTGGATGTTATTATAATCGAATTGAAATGGTTATAATTAACCAATCGGAATTCATGTTTAAATAATATATAAGGTCAGATGAACTAAATCTGGATTTAAATTAGAATTTGGAATTTAATAACTGGAAACTTGGAAAAGTGTGTGGAAATGAATTTTGGATTATATATGGAGATTTTAAAATCCTGGGGAAATTTGGAAATGACTTTCGAGCATTGAAAATGATATTTTGAAGTTGTTTCTAAATTGGAAGTGTTTTAAAAATGTGTTTTGAAAATGGTATGGTATTGAACTCACATCGATCGCTGGAAAATAATTCTAATGATGACTACAACATCATCAGTGTACATTTTCGAGTTTCTAAGTGACAGATTACAACAACAAAATTTGTTTTGAATTATTTTGAGGAAATAAGTTGTTTAGAAATTCAAATGTTTTGAATTGTTATTATTATATGTGATTTCAAACTGATTTGAAATAATACCCATGAATTCGAATTTTAAAATTTTAATTTAACTTATGAAGTTAAATAAATTGAAATGGTAAAATTTAACTTAAACAAGTTAAATAAAGATTGTGAAAGTAAATGAAAATCTAACTGATACCAGTTAAGTTGAGATTGAATTGGTTGAAAGTGATATTGAAATAAAATTGGATTAGAATGTTGAGTAAAAAGTTGGAATTGAGATTTGAAACTGGAGTTTGAAATGGATTTATGCTTGGGTATCGGCGTATGATTGGATTTGAGGATTAATTGATTGGAGATCAATTGGGAATGCATAGATACATGTTGACTTGGTAGGAAATGGAAGATATAGAATTGAATGCCCGACAAAAAGGTACATGTTTATATTTTTATTCGATATGAGATTTATGAGCCTGTTTGGCAAGCCGCTTGGCTATTTGATTTTCTTTTGGATTGGAGAAAGGACCAAAGAGGCGAGTTGTAGTTGTACCAATTGAGCCGTGCAAAGAAGACGCTGGCGAAAATTTTCGAAATTTTAAGGTGTTAGAAAGTTTTCAGGATTTCTGAAAATTTTCGTTAATAAGAATGAACTAATATTTTAATTAAAATCATTTGGTTCAGTTGAAACTGCAATAAGAAGTAAAACAAATGATTTTTAAAATGACTAATAGAGATTTATAGCATTTTTCTACCTTAGTAATTTCGGGGACGGAATTATTTTAAGGGAGAAGGAATGTAACGTCCCGAAATTTTAATGATTTAATCATTAATTAATTTAACTACTTTAATGTAATAACCCGAAAATTCCCCTCGTGGAAAATCGCCGGATACACTAACTTTGGGCATACAACACATCAGAAAAAATAACAGAAGACTTTTATAAACGTTATAATAATGTTACATTAGAGTACAAAATATCAGAGTACATCGAATAAATAATAATACAGCGGAAGATTAATTTACAATAAACTTAACACAATGCAGCGAAAGACTATCATTGCTCTGGCCACAGCTTTAAGCTTCGATCTAGAATCCTGCCTAATAAATAGATATCTGCAAAACAAGCCACTCGACTGCCCGTGTGGAAAAGAGGGCACCCGAGTTTGCAAAGTGAAAAAAAACTACGAGTCAGTCATGGGACTGGTAAGAGAAATCTTACTTAACTTATCTAATAATAATAAGGCTAGTCACAGGACCACGCCGCTAACGCAGAACGGGTTTACTCCATTCGACTGACAGTGCAAGAAATAAAGTAAATCGTTAAACAACGCAATGCTTTTTAGAAAAATGAAACCATTATAAGACTCAAGTCCCATCACACAATGCAACGCAAACCGGAGTACCTTATAATGGTCAAACATGCTTGATACGATAAAAAGGATTTGATATTATTATTAGTGTATATATGTTTCAAAAACATTTCAATCATAATGTATCAATCATATACGGCATAGCTACCGTATACTATGTCGCCATACTAGTTATACAATCAAAACCGTATGGTGTCGTATTGGAAGTTGGATTTCCATCATGTACCAAGGCAAGAGATAGTCCTTACCGAATTCGAGACAATTTAGCCTACCATGTCTCAGGATCATAGCTCGAGTGACCCTTGGATCTTCAGGGCCGGTCCACAAATACTTTAGTGGATTAGTTATGCCTGAACAATACGTTTCCCCGCCCCATGGGGCGTAAATAAAGAGCCACTAAGGACTCAAATCCGAGGCGCCTCATTCCATCATCCACAAAAGTTAAATGTCTGGGCTCCATACCTTGACACCACTTCTAGCTAGAATGAAACATATGTCCTCCCTGCAGTCCTCTCCTGTTTCTAGTTCATACCGGGGTGTGAGGCTCGCAAAGTATCGCTACACAAAGCTATGCAAAATAAAACTGTGCTTTGATCATCAACCACAAGGCTCTGCTTTTCAACATAAGTGTAACGACCCGAACTTCCCCATAAAGGAAAGCCCATATTGCTTTGAGGACAAGATGAATCAGAACACAAACAGAAGAACATTTCATTGTTATTACAACAATTTCATTAGAATACAAGAATATACAGAGTATGAATAAATATTATACATCAGAAAATATCAGAGCTTCAAATTACAATACATAGCAGCGGAAAAATAATACAATACACAATTGAAAGAGATAAACGGGTACAGAGCTTTCCGAATATCGTTCCAGCTGTAAACCAGGATCTTGTGAATATAAATATGCAAAACCAAAACTACTAGCTGCCCGTTTGGAAAATAGGAGCATCCAAAATTTAGGTTAAAACAATAAACTCCATGTCAGTTATGTGACTGGTGTGAGAACTAAAACAGTTATGTAAAACTTTACTTCAAAATCAGATATATCAAGGGACCACGCCGTATAACACGAAACGGGTTTCCTCTCAAGAATACCAGTGCATATAACAAAATAGCGCAATGCTTTTTTAGAAAAATGAAGCTATTATAAGACCTAGGTCTCATCACACAATGCAACGCAAGCCGGAGGATAAGGTTTTCCCTTATAATAGCCAAACATGCTTGGTACGTTTAAAACAAATCATTTGGATACTATTATAGTGTAAAGTGTATAAAACAACTTCAAATATAAATGTATCAATCCTAGACGGCATGGGTACCATATATCATGTCGCCGATACTAGGCTCTATAATCAAAACCCCAATTGTCACGTATTGGAAGTTGGATTTCCGTCTATGAACCAAGGCAAGGGATCGTCCTTACCGCTTCGAGACAATCTATCCTACCATGTCTCTGGCAAGCCTTGGATTGCCAAGGCCGGTCCACTTGATGTGGATTAAAATGCCTGAACACTACGTTTCCCCATCCTATGGGACGAAAACTGGTCATTTCCCGATCAAATTATCAGCCCCGGAACGACCGATATAACCGAGGCGCCTCGCTATCCATCGTCCACATAAGTAAAACGTCAGGGCTTGCAAAACGCTGACACTACTTCTAGCTAGAAGGAAATGCATGTCCTCCCTGAAGTCCTCCCCCGTTTCTGGTTCACACTAGGCTGTGAGGCTCGCGAATTAATGCTACACAATGCTACGCTATATTAAAGCCATGCTTTGATCATCAACCACAAGAATCTGCTATTCAACAGAAGCCTTGATCATTTGCATCTCAGCATGCCACACAGGCAATTCACGCTATGCAACCGATGTCTATCAATCACACAGAATGAAATCCGATGTCAGACACACATCCATTTACAAGTTCGTTCTGGGTCTGAACGAAACCGGAGGTACCTTATTCCTCGTCCAATATGTCCAATACAGGAGAGAGGTCCTCGCATATCCGTTGATCTCCAAGTACGTCTGGACAATCACAACTTATTACCTCATCTTGGGTGTACAGCCCAATCAAGACATCAGTAATCATCCAAACAATGTGAAAATCTCCGGTCTTCAATCACCATCTTCATCCTCGACACATCGTCGAATCAGTTATTCAAAATGGGATAAACCCGGTCTTTCTAAATAACCCGCGTATATAATAAACAAGTGCTATAGAAACACAACATACGCCTCATTCCAATCCAGAATATTTCTTTATCCAAATATTCATATACTTCGGGAAAGGTTCCCACTAATTTTATCAAAGACAAATTCTTTAAATTTATTCTTTAATCTTCCTTTGGATATCAATTCATTCTAATTAAAGATGCATTAAAACTCCACTTGGTTTTAATCTTCCCAAAAAACAATATTAACGATTGTTTAACTTGGGAAATCATCTCCTGTCTTTAACTGGGTTAAAAAACCAACGTCATTCAAAACACAGTTCACGATAAACCCAAAATCACATTCCATTCCATCAGCCTTTAACCGTAAATTAGCAAGTGAACAATTCCCTAAGTACTAACCTCGAAGGCCAAAACCAACATCAGATCAATACCCAGGAAACCATTCAACTTAACTAATCTCCAATTAGTTTATGATTTTCTTAACTCCATTGGGTCTAAGAACAGTATTATTAAAGATGTCATTCACGACAGCCCAAAATCTTATTCGTGTTTTTAACAGGGTTAAAGAACCAATGTCCTTTAAAACACAGTTCACGATAAACCATAAATCACGTCCCATTCCATCAGCCTCTAACCGTAAATTAGCAAGTGAACAACTCCCTAAGTATTAACCCCGAAGGCCGAAACCAACATCAGATCAATACCCAGGAAACCATTCAACTTAACTAATCTCCAGTTAGTTTCTGATTTTCTTAACTCCATTGGGTCAAAGAACAGTATTATTAAAGATATCATTCACGACAACCCAAAATAACATTCCATTAACAATGGAATCTTCATGGAAAACAAATCGATATATGTAAACGATATAAACTTCCATATCCAACTGATAATATAAATGGAATAACGACAAGGCCTTTTAAATTCCATATATATTAACCGTCTTCCTCTACAGAAGCTTACTTCGGTTATTACCAAATCGAATTTCATTCAATTCCAATTTAATATGTTAAATTAGAAAACTTTACTTTGGAAAATCTCCTTTAAATCTTAACAAAAGATTTATAAATTCCAAATCACATTTCACCGTAAATCGAGTTACATAACGAATGTCGTTAAAAACACAGTTCACGATAAACCCAATTCACATTCCATTTTATTCCAATTATTAAATATAATTGGAAACTCTAACAATCTTAATTAAAAGATTTATTCGCTTCACATGGGGTTCAAGAAAAATGTTACTGAGGACACCGTTCATGACAAACCCAAAATCCCATTTGATATTAAATACAAGGCTCTGAATAGAAAATATATCGGCTTATATGTAATATCAAATACTACAACCAACAAATATCATATTGGAAATAACGATATAAATATATCTTTCAAATTTCCATAACAATACCTGTATAATCACGAAATCCAACATCGAAATATTCCGAAGACAATTTTGATTCAAATCCATCTCCAATTTATATATTGGAAATTCTGGTTATTTTTAAAACCATTTCAAATCCGATTTATTTTAAAAATAATTGGATTATAATTCTAGTTCAAAACTAGTTCATTTCGATAAAAATCTATTTTTATCTTTTCAAATATGGAATTTTTCATCCCAAATCATTTCTTATGATTTTACACTAATTATTGATATTTTTAATAATTTTATCAAGGCCCGTACAGTCGATTTCCATAAACGGTCATCGAACTGCACTTACAGCGACCTTTTCCAAATTTGATTTGGACATAATTCCAAATCCAACAATTAGATTTCAAATCTATAATATTCTTTAGAAAGCTCTTTTCGATACGAACCCAACAGTTCCGGTTTTTGGAGAATCCAACGGTCGGATCTCCCGTAATGTCCATTTGAAGACAATGGTCGAAATTCGTGAGCTGCCGCAGCGCGGTGCGTTCTATTCAGGCCATTATATAATATATATAATATATATTTCGTCGATTTCCATTAAAAGGTATTTTATAAATCGTTTTAAATTCGTTTTAAAAATGATTTCAACTTCATATTCAATTTCAATTCAAAATTGAATATTCCATATCATTAATATATAAATGATAATATTTTCAAAACATTAGATTTTGAAATCAATTCCTTTTCGATATTCATTATAAAAATAAATAAAATCGATATAAATATCATTCACATCGAAATGGCATTAATCTAATCCACACGGATTTATATGTTTAAATATATTCGTGTCCATCCCAAATCGGATATCAAAATCAAATTTTGATCCTTTACTGAAAATTACTTTAAAATATTCGTTATTTTAAAATAGTTGTTATTTTAAAATATTCATTCTTTCTGAACTGGAATCAGACACAGTCAATTACCATATAATTTGATATATATATGGATTTCATACAACACATATATACAATAATCAAACATAGTCAACCATCATCCCAAGTGCATTCTACACTGCATAAGCATCAAATATAAATATTTAACGCTTACAACAGCCTGTCATTCAATCGATCGACATTCAGCTAATTATTGGGACTAGTGTATGTCTTATATCATCCCAATACCCGTGTGGGGTTTCAATCAACAAATATAGATTTATTTGTGCAGTTGGGCGATTTGTAAAATTTATTGTCCCAATCAGTATCAGTCAAATGTGTGTACATAAACAAATCGTCCGATTTGTTTTTAAATATTTATTTTATTCATATACACGTTAAAAATTATATTTTTAACTATAAAATATTTATTCCATTCCACATCACACAATCAATTTTCACAACACAATCAAACAAACAAGTCGTCCATGGTCTGTGGACGACGGGTGTCGGGTGCTGCTAAGCACCGCCTGCATCCTAGTATATATTTTAACTAGAAAATAAAATAAAAGTGAGGAGTTCTCACCTTTGGGATCCACTCCTCCATTCTCTATTTCTGAACGGTTCAGATCTGCCCAAAATTCCAATGAAATCTTTTCTATGCTGTTCATAGTAAAAATCACATTTTTAGTATGATGTTTATACTAAAAAAAGTCGCATTTTTAATACACCACTATATATATATTTAAAAAATCATATTTTTAAAGAAACAAAGATCGTATTTTCTATTTTATCAAAGATCGTATTTTTATCCTATCAAAGATCGTATTTTTATTCTATCAAAGATCGTATTTTTACCCTATCAAAGATCGTATTTTTATTTGCTATAATATATATATAGAAATCATATTTTTATATTGCTATACTATCTACATAAAAATCTCATTTTTATATTTTCAAAATATCATATCTTTATATTTTCAAAAATCATCTCTTTATATTTTCAAAAATTAATCTCTTTTTATTTTCAAAAATTCTTCTCTTTATATTTTCAAATATCATCTCTTTATATTTTTAAATATCATCTCTTTATATTTTCAAATGTCAAAGATGTCTATATTTTTCAAAACAATTATGGTTTATTTTTCAAAACAAGGTATGGTTAAATTTTCAAAACAGTGTATGGTTTATTTTTCAAAAGTAATTCTAATTTTATTTTTGAAAACATTGCTAATTTTATCTTCAAAAACAATACATTTTGATCTTGAAACAATGCTAATTTTTTTATCTAAAAAGAAATCCTTGTCCTTTATATTTTAAAACAATAATAATTTCTATTTTAAAACCAAACTGATTTTATACTATGCTTCTAAATTAAATTAGTTACACTAAAATAAATAAAATAAACTAAAAAAAAAAACTCACAGTTTCCTTCCTGTATCGTTCAGAAAACTGCCCGAACCCTAACCCACCGTTGCGCCGCCACTAAGAGAGGTCGGACCCAGATATGGGTGCGCCACCGGGTGCTCCTCACACTAGCCTTCCTCCAGCCAGCACTGCCCGCAGATCGATGCACCACCTCGCCCCAGAATCCCATGCGAAAACCGCTTGTTTGAGCAAGGAATTTGAGCAACTCGTGCAACGATACCGTATGAACCCTATATTGATGATGGAAAGCTCTTGAAAATCTCTTCGATTATCCCTTCTGGAGTATCAAATTTAATTAAGTGGATTTAGAGAAAAAAGGATGGAAAGTCACGAACGATTTCTGCCGTTCTGGAAGAGGGAGGCGTTTGTTTGACTGCGTGAAAATTATAAAGGGCTTTGACCCCTTTTGACCTAGTGATTATAAATTTATATTTATTTTATTTTATTTTATTTTATTTCTCTAGTTAGATGCTAATCGATTCGAATCCCAAATCAAACCCAACAAATGAAGCCCTAGCCAAATACCCTCATTCCGAACATAATGGGATATGTCCCGCAGGCCAGTTCGACCATTACAAGCAGTTTTGATCAAAATTAAAATATAAATCTATATATATTTAATTTAAACGGACATTTTAATACCGGGGTCACATATGGACTCTAAAAATTCCAGAAAAATAAATCTAGCTATGTTTTGACGATATGGTCCTAACAAAACTAATTTCGTCTGATTTGAAGACCGTTTGAAAAATGGCCATTTTCTAGTCGATCCAAATTGATAAAACTATCAAAACACGTTTTCCTTTTCCACACTCACATATTAATCCCAAAAATTATGAAATTTGAAATCTATAAATAATTTGACATCCCGGATCCAACAAAAGTGGTTTCATCGAAAACGGAGGTCATTTGCAAAATGGTTGTTTTCAAGGCCTTTATATATATTAAAATATATATAAATTCCACAGCGGCTTTTCTGAATTTTAAACTGGACATATCTTTTTATTTATAAAGCGAAATCTCAGTTTCTTACATCCGTTAGAAAGATATGGTTAAACAGATTCAGATATTTCTTGTTTCGTCCGATTCTGACTTAAAACGAATTATGTATATTCATTTGAATTTTGAAATCAAATTTTCAAACTACCGTGCTATTTCAGGCTCGTTACATAATTAAAATAGAATTAGTCATTTTGACTTCGTCAAAAATAAATTTTCCGTCGTTATTATTTAAAATAAATCATTTTAAATATTCAAAATGCGTTAAAATTGCCAAAATAAAAATTTTAAATTGGTTCTGATTTCCCGGGTTGTTACAATCTCCCCCACTTAAAATCTTTTCGTCCTCAAAAAGGAACAAAGTTGAAAGTTGTTTTACAAACCAACTCAACTTTTAGTTTGGCGTTCGTTCTTCAACTTTTCAGTTTCCAAGAATTTTCCAATTCTTCGAAAATTTGGCTAACACCCTAAATTTTCGAAAAAATTCGCAATAATCTCCTTTGTACGGGAGCACCGGGAAAATCCCCAAACCGCCACACAGGCCTCTCCAATCAAAAAGAAACAGCCAAGCGGCTAGCCAATCGTCTCATAAAATCATCAAAACCCCAAGAAATACAATAAACATGTACCTATTTGTCGGGCAAACAATTTTATTCCTCTTCTCTAGCCTCCTTGCTATGACCTGTTCAATGTATATACATGTATATACATGCAATTCCAAACAATTTTCAAACTAGTTCAACATTTGATATAATTTGGTTATATGTACCGTTCATTCACATAGTGGTCTTATTTGTTAACAAATAATCATACAACACAACCATCAATCAATTAGTGGATTATCGTTTCAAACATATAACTTTAATACATAGTCAAAAATCATGTTTTTAATGCCAATTCACAATAATAAGCCCTATCTAGTTTTGGTTCTCACACCGGTCAATTGGAAATATATAGATATCCCACTTTCGAAACTCGGACACAAATACTAATGATACTATAGTAATCATCAGGATCGTCTCCGGGCGACTAGAGTGTGATTCTATATCTATCAAATATATTTGAGGCTTCCAATACACGTGGATCAGACGTATATTAAAATCTCTATATACTTGATTGTCTAAATTCAATTTAAAATAAATATTCAAATACTAATAATAAAGTTTAAATTTTCAAAGCAAAATTTATTTTCAATTTTATTTTAAAAACAACACTCTTCGGACTCATTCGAGGATACTGCTGATCCCATCTCTAACGAGTCATTCTCATTGGATATTACTAATCCAATCTCTGATGAATTCTTTCGTTTGGTTCTAATGTGTCTTGTTCTCAAGCTCTGTAAACCAAAGCTCTGATACCAAATGTAACGACCCGAACTTCCCCGTAAAGGAAAGCCCAGATTGCTTTGAGGACAAGATGAATCAGAACACAAACAGAAGAACATTTCATTGTTATTACAACAATTTCATCAGAATACAGGAATATACAGAGTATGAATAAATATTATACATCAGAAAATATCAGAGATTCAAGTTACATTACATAGCAGTGGAAAAATATTACAATACACAACTGAAACGGGTACAGAGCTTTCCGAATATCGTTCCAACTGTACACCAGGATCCTGTGAATATAAATCTGCAAAACCAAAACTACTAGCTGCCCGTGTGGAAAATAGGGGCACCCAGAGTTTAGGTTAAAATAAAAAACTCTAGGTCAGTCATGTGACTAGTGTGAGAACTAAAACAGTTATTTAAAACTTTACTTCAAAATCAGATATATCAAGGGACCACGCCGTATAACACGGAACGGGTTTCCTCCCAAGAATACCAGTGCATATAACAAAATAGCGCAATGCTTTTTGGAAAAATGAAGCTATTATAAGACCCAGGTCCCATCACACAATGCAACGCAAGCCGGAGGATAGGGTTTTCCCTTATAATAGCCAAACATGCTTGGTACGTTTAAAACAAATCAGTTGGATACTATTATAGTGTAAAGTGTATGAAACAACTTCAAATATAAATGTATCAATCCTAGACGGCATGGGTACCATATATCATGTCGCCGATATTAGGCTCTATATTCAAAACCGCAATTGTCACGTATTGGAAGTTAGATTTCCATCTGTGAACCAAGGCAAGTGATCGTCCTTACCGCTTTGAGATAATCTAGCCTACCATGTCTTAGGCAAGCGCGTAGGCAAGCCTTGGATCGTCAGGGCCGGTCCACTCGATGTGGATTAAAATGCCTGAACACTACATTTCTCGCCATATGGAGCAAAAACTGGTCATATCCCGACCAAATTATCGGCCCCGGAACGACCGATATAACCGAGACGCCTCGCTATCCATCATCCACATAAGTAAAACGTCAGGGCTTGCAAAATGCTGACACCACTTCCAGCTAGAAGGAAACGCATGCCCTCCCTGAAGTCCTCTCCCGTTTCTGGTTCACACCGGGTGTGAGGCTCGCGAATTTACGCTACGTAAAGCTATACTATATTAGAGCCGGGCTTTGATCATCAACCACAAGACTCTGCTTTTCAATAGAAGCCTTGATCGTTTGCATCTCAGCATGCCACACAGGCAATTCACGCTATGCAAACGATGTCTATCAATCACACAGAATGAAATCCGATGTCAGACACACATCCATTTACAAGTTCGTTCTAGGTCTGAACGAAACCGGAGGCACCTTATTCCTCGTCCCATATGTCCAATACAGGGGAGGGGTCCTCGCATATCTGTTGAACTCCAAGTACGTCTGGACGATCACCACTTATTACCTCGTCTTGGGTGTACAGCCCAATCAAGACATCAGTAATCATCCAAATGATGTGAAGACCTCCAGTCTTCAATCACCGTCTTCACCCTCGACACATCGTCGAATCAGTTATTCAAAATGGGATAAACCCGGTCTTTCTGAATAACTCGCGTATATAATAAACAAGTGCTATAAAAACACAACATACGCCTCATTCCAATCTAGTATATTTCTTTATCCAAATATTCATATACTTTGGAAAGGTTCCCATTAATTTTATCAAAGATAAATTCTTTAAATTTATTCTTTAATCTTCCCTTGGATATCAATTCAATCTATTTAAAGAGGCATTAAAACTCCACTTAGTTTTAATCTTCCAAAAAATCAATATTAACGATTGTTTAACTTGGGAAATCATATCCAGTCTTTAACTGGGTTAAAGAACCAATGTCATTTAAAACAAAGTTCATGATAGACCCAAAATCACATTCCATTCCAACAGCCTTTAACCGTAAATTAGCAAGTGAACAATTCCCTAAGTATTAACACCGAAGGCCAAAACTAACATCAGATCAATACCCAGGAAACCATTCAACTTAACTAGTCTCCAGTTAGTTTCTGATTTTCTTAACTCCATTGGGTCTAAGAACAGTATTATTAAAGATACCATTCACGATAACCTAAAATCTTATTCCTGTCTTCAACTGGGTTAAAGAACCAATTTCCTTTAAAACACGGTTCATGATAAACCCAAAATCACATCCCATTCCATCAGCCTCTAACCGTAAATTAGCAAGTGAACAATTCCCTAAGTATTAACCCCGAAGGCCGAAACCAACATCAGATCAATACCCAGGAAACCATTCAACTTAACTAATCTCCAGTTAGCTTCTGATTTTCTTAACTCCATTGGGTCTAAGAACAGTATTATTAAAGATATCATTCATGGCAACCCAAAATCACATTCCATTAACAATGGAATCTTCATGGAAAACAAATCGATATAAACTTCCATATCCAACTGATAATATAAATGGAATAACGACAAGGCCTTTTATATTCCATATATATTAACCGTCTTCCTCTACAGAAGCTTACTTAGATTATTACCAAATCGAATTCCGTTCAATTCCAATTTAATATGTTATATTGGAAAACTTTACTATGGAAAATCTCCTTTAAATCTTAACAAAAAAATTATAAATTCCAACTTACATTTCACTGTAAATCGGGTTAAAGAACGAATGTCGTTAAAAACACAGTTCATGATAAACTCAATTCACATTCCATTTTATTCCAATTATTAAATATAATTGGAAACTCTAACAATCTTAATTAAAAGATTTATTCTCTTCATATGGGGTTCAAGAACAATGTTACTGAAGACACCGTTCACGACAAACCCAAAATCCGATATTAAATACAAGGCTCTGAATAGAAAATATATCGGCTTATATTCAATATCAAATACTACAACCAACAAATATCGTATGGGAAATAATGATATAAATATATCTTTCAAATTTCCATAACAATATCTGTATAATCACGAAATCCAACATCGAAATATTCCGAAGACAATTTCGAATCAAATCCATTTCCAATTTATAGAATGGAAATTCTGATTATTTTTAAAACCATTTCAAATCCAATTTATTTATTTTAAAAATAATTGAATTATAGTTCTTGTTCATTTCGGTAAAAATCTATTTTTATCTTTTCAAATATGGAATTTTTCATCTCAATTCTTTCCAAATCATTTCTTATGATTTTACACTGATTATTGATATTTTTAATAATTTTATCAAGGCCCGTACAGTCGATTTCCATAAATGGCCATCGAACTGCACTTACAGTGACCTTTTCCAAATTTGACTTGGACATAATTCCAAATCCAACCATTAGATTTCGAATTTCTAATAATTGTTAGAAAGCTCTTTTCGATACGAACCTAACGGTTCCGGTTTTAGGAGAATCCGACGGTCGGATCTCCCGTAATGTCCATTCGAAGTCAATGATCGAAATTCGCGAACTGCCGCAACGCGCCGCATTCTATTCAGGCCGTTATATTATATACATAATATATAATATATATTATATATAATATATATTTCTTCGATTTCCATTTAAAACGTATTTTATAAATCGTTTTAAATTCGTTTTCAAGACGATTTCAACATCATGTTCAATTTCAAATCAAAATTGAATATTCCATATCATTAATATATAAATGATAATATTTCAAAACATTAGATTTTGAAATCAATTTCTTTTTGATATTCATTATAAAAATAAATAAAATTGATATAAATATCGCTCACGTCGAAATGGCGTTAATCTAATCCACACGACTTTATATGTTTAAATATATTCGTGTCCATCCCAAATCGTATATCAAAATCAAATTTTGATCCTTTACTGAATATTACTTTAAAATATTCGTTAGTTTAAAATAGTTGTTATTTTAAAACAGTCAATTACCATATAATTTGATATATATGGATTTCATACAATACATGTATACAACAATCAAACACAGTCAACCGTCATCCAAAGTGCATTCTACACTGCATAAGTATCAAACATAAATATTTAACGCAACTTACAACAGCATGTCAATTAATCGATCGACATACAGCTAATTATTGGGACTAGTGTATGTCATATATCATCCCAATACCCGTGTGGGGTTTCAATCAACAAATACAGATTTATTTGTGCAGTTGGGCGATGTGTACAATTTATCATCCCAATCAATATCAGTCAAATATGTGTACATAAACAAATCGTCCGATTTGTTTATAAGTATTTATTTTATTCATACACACGTTAAAAATTATATTTTAAACTATAAAATATTTATTCCATTCCACATCACATAATCAATTTTCACAACACAATCAAACAAACAAGCCGTCCATGGTCTATGGACGACGGGTGTCGGATGCTGCTAAGCACCATTTGCATCCTGGTATATATTTTAACTAGAAAATAAAATAAAAGTGAGGAGTTCTCACCTTTTGGACTCTATTTCTGAATGGTTCAGATCTGCCCAAAATTCCAACGAAATCTTTTCTATGCTGTCCATAGTAAAAATCACATTTTAATATGATGTTTATATTTAAAAAAAATCACATTTTAAATATACCACTATATATATATTTAAAAATCATATTTTTATTGAAACAAAGATCGTATTTTTTATTCTACCAAAGATCGTATTTTTATTCTATCAAAGATCGTATTTTTATCCTATCAAAGATCGTATTTTTATGCTAACAAAGATCGTATTTTTATCCTATCAAAGATCATATTTTTATTTGATATAATATATATATATCATATTTTTATATTGCTATACTATCTACATAAAAATCTCATTTTTATATTTTCAAAAAATCATATCTTTATATTTTCAAAAATCATCTCTTTATATTTTCAAAAATTCATCTCTTTATATTTTCAAATATCATATCTTTATATTTTCAAATATCATCTCTTTATATTTTCAAAATTTATCTCTTTATATTTTCAAATATCATCTGTTTATATTTTCAAATATCAAAGATGTCTATATTTTTCAAAACAATGTATGGTTTATTTTTCAAAACAAGGTATGGTTAAATTTTCAAAACAATGTACAGTTTTTTTTTTTCAAAAGTAATTCTAATTTTATTTTTAAAAACATTGCTAATTTTATCTTCAAAAACATTACATTTTGTTCTTGAAACAATGCTATTTTTTTATCTAAAAAGAAATCTTGTCCTTTATATTTTAAAACAATAATAATTTCTATTTTAAAACCAAACTAATTTTATACTATGCTTTTAAATTAAATTAGTTACACTAAAATAAATAAAATAAACTAAAAAAAAACTCACAGTTTCCTTCCTGTATCGTTCAGAAAACTGCTCGAACCCTAACCCACCATCGCGCCTCCACTAGGAGAGGCCGGACCGAAATCTGAGTGCGCCACCAGGTGCGCCTCACCCTCGCCTTCCTCCAACCTGTTTGAGCAAGGAATTTGAGGAACTCGTGCGACGATACCATATGAACCCTATATGGATGGAAAGCTCTTGAAAATCTCTTCGATTATCCCTTTTGGAGTATCGAATTTAATTAAGTGGATTTAGAGAAAAAAAGGATGGAAAGGCATGAACGATTTTTGCCGTTCTAGAAGAGGGAGGCGTTTATTTGACTGCGTGAAAATTATAAAGGGCTTTGACCCCTTTTGAACTAGTAATTATAAATTTATATTTTTTTATTTTATTTTATTTCTCTAGTTAGTTGCTAATCGATCCGAACCCCAAATCAAACCCAACGACTGTCGCCCCTAGCCAAATACCCTCATTCCAAACACAATGGGACATGTCCCGCAGGCCAATTCGACCATTACTAGTAGTTTTGATCAAAATTAAAATATAAATCTATATATATTTAATTTAAACGGACATTTTAGTTCACTGAGGTCACATACGAGCTCTAAAAATTCCAAAAAAATAAATCTAGCTATGTTTTGACGATACGGTCCTAATAAAACTAATTTCGTCAGATTTGAAGGCCGTTTGAAAACTGGCCATTTTCTGGTCGATCCAAATTGACTGAAACTGTTAAAACACGTTTTCCTTTGCCACACTCACATATTAACCCCAGAAATTATGAATTTTGAAATCTAGTAATAATTTGACATCCCGGATCCAACAAAAGCGGCTTCGTCGAAAACAGAGGTCGTTTGCAAAATGGCTACTTTCAAGGCCTTCATATATATTAAAATATATATAAATTCCACAGCGACTTTTCTGAATTTTAAACTGGGCACATCTTTTTATTTATAAAGCGAAATCTCAGTTTCTTACATCCCTTAGAAAGATATAGCTAAACAGATTTGGATATTTCTTGTTTCGTCCGATTCCGACTTTAAACAAATTCTGTATATTCATTTGAATTTTGAAATCAAAATTTCAAACTACCGCGCCATTTCAGGCTTGTTACATAATTAAAATAAAATTAGTCGTTTTAACTTCATCAAAAATAAATTTTCCGTCGTTATTACTTAAAATAAATCATTTTAAATATTCAAAATCCATTAAAATTTTCAAAATAAAATTTTTAAATTGGTTCTAATTTTCCGGGTTGTTACAAAAAGCCTTGATTATTTGCATCTTAGCATGCCACATTGTCAATCCATACCATTGATTTCTGCCAATATATAAACCTAAGCTTGTACGTCTCAGAGAAGGGTGTTAAGCAAGAGAATAAATTCTCTGCCACCAAACAACTATATATTTAGCAGAGATCAACGAATACAACATAAAGGAATACAACGTCAGACATACCATCCATTTACAAGTCCGTTCTGGGTCTGAACGAAACCGGAGACACCTTATTCCTCGTCCCATATGTCCAATACAGGAGAGAGGTTCTTGCATATCCATCGATCTCCAAGTACGTCTAGACCGATCACCACTTATTACCTTATCTTGGGATGCCTCCTAATCAAGATCAGTAATCATCCAAATGATGTAAAGACCTCCGGTCTTCAACCACCTTCTTCATCTTCGACTTTTAATCGTCGTATTAATTATTCAGAATGGGTTAAACCCAGTCTTTCCGAATAACTCGCGTATTTTATAATCAATAATTAAGTGCTATAGAGACACATCATACGCCTCATTCCAATTCAGAATATTCTTTTAAATTAATATTCACATTATTAGGGAAAGGTTCCCATTAATTTTATCAAAGATAAATTCTTTTAAATTTATTCTTTGATCTTCTTTTTAAAGATTCATTAGAACTCCAGTTTGGTTTTAATATCAAAAATCATTACTTTATGATTATTCAATTTTAAGAAATTAATCTTGTCTTTAACTGGTTAAAGAATCAATGTCATTTAAAATACAGTTCACGATTAACCCAAAATCATCTTCCATTAAATATGGAATTTTTACAGAAATCAGATCAGTATATAATCGATATAAATTTCCGTATCAAACTAATAATATAAATGGAATAACAGCAAAGTCATTTAAATTCCATATATAATAACGGTCTTCTTTTATAGAAGCTCATCTCGATTATTATTAAATTGAATTCCATTCAATTCCAATTCCTTCTACTAAATTGGAAAACTTTACTTTGGAAAATTTCCATTAAATCTTAATAAAATGATTTATTAATTTCAAATCATATCTTCACTGTTAATTGGGTTAAAGAATGAATGTCGTTAAATACACAGTTCACAATAAACCCAATTCACATTTTATTTAATCCTAATTACTAAATATAATTAGAAACTCTAATAATCTTAATTAAAAGATTTAATTCTTCTCTTGACTGGGTTTAAGAACAGTGTTATTTAAGGTACCGTTCATGACAACCGAAAATCCAATTTATTATTTATTTAATTCCAATTAAATATTAATCAATTGGTAAATTTCATTAAATCTTAATTTAAAAGATTTACTTTAGTTAATAACTAGTTCATTTCGATAAAAATATATTTTTATCTTTTCAAAATTGTAATTTTTCATCCAAATTCTTTTCAAATCATTTATTATGATTTTACATAATTTTTCCATATTTTTATTAATTTTATTAAGGCCTGTACAGTCAGTTTCCAATAACGACCACCGAGCTGCGTCCATAACGACCTTTTCCGAAATTGATTTGGACATAGTTCCAAATCCAACTGTTAGATTTCAAATCTCTTATATTCATTGGAAATCTCTTTTCAATACGAACCCAATGGTTCTGGTTTTAGGAGAATCCGACGGTCGGATCTCCCGTTACATCAATTTGAAGTTAATGGTCGAAATTCGCGAACGGTCGCTGTGCGGCGCGTTCTATTCAGGCCATTAAATATATATATATATATATATATATATTGTATCGTCGATTTCCTTTTAAAACGTATTTTATAAAATATTATAAATTCATTTTAAAATGGTTTTTAATTCCATTTTAAATGAAAATTGAATATTCTATATTTATATCATATTAAAATATTAATATTTTCAAAATATTATATTTTGAAATCACTATTTTTTGATATTCATTATAAAATGAATGAAATCGATCGATAAACCCGTTCGGGTTAAAATAACGTTTCTATACTTAACCCGGCTTCATATTTTTATATTTTTACGTCCATCCAAAAATGGGCATAAAAATCATAATTTTATTCTTCACTAAATTTGTTTTAAAATACTCTTTATTTTAAAATATTATTTATTTTAAAATATTCTTTATGTTTAAATATTCTTTTAAAAATGTTCTTTATTCTGAATCGGAATGCGACTCAATCAATTACCATATAATTTCAGTTACATGGATTTCATACATTGCGTATATTCAATGATAATGATAAACAATCATCAGACAATCCATTCACATCCAAAGTGAAGTTTATAACTATGTGAGCATTAAAGTAAATAAATAATGATCATCACAGACTGTCAATCCATCGATTGATAATTAATTAAATATTGGGACTAGTGTATGTCAAATATCATCCCAATACACGTGTGAGGTTTTCTAACAATAACAGTTTATTTATTTAAATAAATTATTGGTTAATACTTTAACCAATTCTAATTCCGTTTGAATTATTTTCTATTTAATTAATTTACACTGTTTAAAATTACAAATGCATATTTATAATTTAATTTTACTATCACATTAATGTTA
The DNA here is from genome assembly GCA_030737875.1 of Allium sativum. Taxonomy (NCBI): domain Eukaryota; kingdom Viridiplantae; phylum Streptophyta; class Magnoliopsida; order Asparagales; family Amaryllidaceae; genus Allium; species Allium sativum. The sequence goes on along the minus strand of CM060910.1, from coordinate 190,932,123 downwards.
ACATTATTTTTAATATGTTAAACGTTTCAACATCACAACATATATTTCAAGACATGGTTATTTATTTCATTTCATTAACATGATACAGACGATGTTTTTATCTAATAAAACATTTTAAAAAATGATTATTTATTTTAATTTCTCATGATAGAAAAATGTCATTCTTAATGACAATACATTTTTTACACCTAATTCTCTTTATTCTATCTTAACATGATAAAATTGACATTTTTGTCTAACGAGACATATATTTACCTGAAATGTTTTTATTCTTGTCTAACACGACAAAAGTGATATTTTTGTTTTCACAAAACATTATTCTAACTAATGTATTTTTATTTCACAAAACATGTCCTAACTAAATGACATTTTTGTAATGCTAACCATGTTAAGTGATACTATTCTTAATGAATCAAGAAATGTTTCATAAATGAACATTTTTCTATTTCACTAACATACAAATGATAATGTTTTAATTAACAAAACATAAATAATCAAATGAACATTTTACTATGTTTCTAACATATGGATGATAATGTTTTAACTAACAAACATATATGATCAAATGAACATTTTTCTATGTTTCTAACATATGAATGATAATGTTTTAACTAACAAACATATATGATCAAATGAATAATTTTCTATGTAAAACAATGCATGTTTTTAATCATTTCTAATATACAATAAAAATGTAAATTTGTATTGTTAAACAATTTTCCCCAATTCCTATGCTCATATATGACAAATAAAAAGGGAATTTTATTTTCAATAATTTTAGTGTTCTTATATGACAAATAAAAAGATGGTTTTTATTTTCATAACCTTGTCTACATTTCTAGTGTCAAATAAAAAGAACGTTTATTTATCATAACATTGTCTACATTTTTAATGACAAAACAAAAGACAACTTTGTCATATGAACTTGTTTATAATTCTAGTGACAAAATAAAAAGATAATTTATTTACATGACAATATAAAAAGGATAATTTATTTTGTTAACAAATCTATTTCAACAAAACGATTAAAAATGATATTTTTATTTTGTTAACAATAATCTAATTTGACAAAATTGATATTTTTGTTTTAACACTTTTCTATTTGACAAAAATATAATTTTTGTTTTAACATTTTTTTCTATTTAACAAAAATGAATATTTTGTTTCAACACTTTTCTATTTAACAAAAATGAATATTTTGTTTTAACACTTTTCTATTTAATAAAAATGAATATTTTGTTTTAACACTTTTCTTTTTCTAATCAAATCTTATTTTTATTTTGACATAACATTATCTTACAAAATGTTATTTTTATTACATGAATATAATTCACTGAATCATCACAACCAACATCAATCAGTCATTCTCAATTTTATACAATGCATATATGAAATTCACACCACAATCAATAATAAATTTTATTTTAAATTCAGAAATCTCATCTTGATCGATTGATTTTAATAAAATTAAACAACGTTTAATTTTACTAGAAATTCCAACTGCTTCTGTTCTTGTCCAAAGTTGTTCCATTACGAAGATCTTGATTTTATGGTTCCAACGGACCCGGGTTTGCTGAATTCTGGCATCATATGAGAAAGATATGAATTTTATTAGATTTCACCATTATTGTATAAACAATTTCAGATTTAAATAAATATTATTAACCTAAATTTATTTCCGCCGTTAATCCTTAGATCCAAGGGCCGCTCTTTCTCCTTCTACTTCGTTGGCCTCTGGAAACAAACGTGACCCATCCTCAAGCTTTTAGGGTTCACCAGTGCACCAAATTCCGGCCACCTGAGCTTCATCAGACGCCACCGCGTGGTTCACATTCACGTGTGCCTCCAACGCTCTGAGCTAGGCTCAGCTCGCACGCATATCAAGGGTCTAAAAGGGGCTCGAACGACTGAGGTTTGGGGTGAAAAATCGAGAACTACGATCCATTAAATTCGATCATATCCGTATGTTCTTGAAGAGCTCGAAACGTTCTTGAATTCTTGTGTTGAAACCCCGATTTAATCCTTTGTAATTTGAGGGAAATTTGGGGGATTTAGTGAGAGCTTCGTGGCCATCAAATGGAAATGGCGACGGCTGTATATGTTTTAGGGGATTAGGGTTTGAATATTTCAAGGATATTTATAATAAAATATTATTTAAATTTCTAATTTTTGGAAAAGTCCTCTAACTCATAGTAACTCCAAATCCAGCCCAAATCCGGCCCAAGTAATGTTGCCCTTAGCAAATACCCCTATTCTGGACGCAATGGACTAGGTCCGGTCAGCCCGTTTGATTGTTTTAGCCCACTTTTATTTAATTAAAAATATAAAACAATTAATTATTTAATTTGATCGTACATTTTAATTTACCGAGGCCACATACTGACTCTAAAAATTATAGAAAAAATATATTTACCTATGTTTTGACGATACGGTCCTAACAAAATTAATTTCGTTGAATTTGGAGACCATCTGAAAAATAGCCATTCTCAAGTCGATTAAATTTGACTAAAATTGACAAAACACATTTATATTTACTGCGCTCACATATTAATTCTAAAAACTATGAAAGTTTAAACTTAGCAATAATTTGACATTTTGGATCCAACAAAAGTGGTTTCGTCGAAAACGGAGGTCATCTACAAAATGGCTATTTTTTAATATTAAAAAATATATAAATTCCATAGTGACTATTCTGAATATTCAACTGGCTAACTTTTGATTCCCGTTATGAAATTTCAATTTTTTAGATTCGTTGGAGAGATATTTTTAAATGGATTTAGATATTTTTGGTTTTACTAAAATCCGATTTATTTTGAATCCTGTACATTCAGTCAAAGTTCAAATTCAAATTTTCAAACTACCGTGCCATTTCAAACTACCGTGCCATTTCAAACTTCTTTTATAATTAAATTAAATTATTATGTTTTAACTTTGATTAAAATAAATTTTTAGTCGTTATTATTTAAAATAAATCATTTTAAATATTTAAAATCCATTAAAATTTCTAAAATAAATTTTTTAAATTGGTTCCAAAATTCCGGGTTGCTACGTTTAATATAATGTTTTGGGAATTTAAATGGTTTAAATCAAAATATTTTGAATATTTAAATATTAATAACATGATAATATATTTAATTTCTAAAATGGTCGAAATGAGTTGAATTCGCAATCGTGTGTGAATCGGATAATATATGAGAATTAATTCAGTTTAGAATTGAATTATAATAACGGATATATTATTTAAAACGATGATTGAATGTATTAACTATAATATAATTTAAAATAAGCCCGTAACGTCATGTTAGTTCGTAATATTGGGTTTTGAACTTTTAACGATTATACAGGATTCATTATAAGTCGGATTTCTTCGAAATAAGAAGCGTTCGAATCTGTTGAGCTATATTTTTCTAATTGAAGTGAAAAATCAATATTTCACCTAATAGATTGTAAGTTATGTTCAAATCAAATTTTCAGAAAGTCGCTATGGAATCATTTATAAACCATAACGATTTATTTAATATAAAAATTATCATTTTTGAATTTTGACAAGATTTTTGAGACATATACTTAATTTAATTTATAGAATTTTTCTGTAATTTTAAATTGGAAAAATTAACAACTTTTTTGTTTGGAGTATTTTATACACTATATCAACAATCTGGAATTTCACAAAGTAAGTTATCTTGTCTATATTATTATATTTTTGGAATCGTGGCACATTACTGAATGCAACAATATTTTTATTTTTGTCTACAACGGTTCGTGAAATGAATGAAATTTTGTGTAATGGCTTGATATTTGACTGTTGCCTAGTATTCTCTACGATAATATTGGCTTTCTTTCGCTGCATTAACAGCAGTTGAAACAAAAACTTATATATATTAGTACTCAGCACAACAAAACTTTGTAGTCGACATAAAAATCCAAATATCCAAAATTTCATTGCAGTCTACTCAATGGACGTGCGTTGTCTTTTTCAAATGAATATAGGTATGAATAGTGCAAGTATAAAATCAAATTTAAATAATACGTCCAATATTTTTAGGATAAAATTTGTATGCATTATGTCTGTGCATATGAACATAATGTAATTTTAACATGCAATATTAACCATGCATATGATGCAGACGTTAATATGGCCTTGTATCATCAGTTAAACTTATTTAATTTGCTTCTTACTTCCATTGAATATGTACTATAGTTTATGTCCTAATATTATCAAAACTTATTTCATATGTTTCTTACTTCTATTGAATGTATGTACTACAATTTTATGACCAGAGGATAAATCAAAACACACACTATAATAATAATACATAATATAGAACTATGATTTTCTTTAGAAAATTAAATTTAGATATTGAACTACATATTTACGCACAATACCATACATAACGAGCCACTCTCTACACATGCTACTTTCTAAAGCAGTAGGCTTAGCTTAGAAGTACCGATCTGCACACCAAATGAATTGTCACCTCTCACCCATTAAAAGATCTGTGCAATCTTTACTCATAAACATTGTAGAACCAAATGTGCTAGCATATCCGTAGGAAAGGACCTCTCTCATTTTCGAATAGTTTTTCTATCCTAGAATCTACTAAAATGGATTGAAACGAAAGACTAGTTAAATAATAATAAAAAAACAAATGAAATATGTATATGTTTGTGTTCCTTGGCTAACAAGCCAAACAGTACGTCCCGTACCAAGGAAAACAGCTATATAAGAATTGAAATTTCATTACAGTCCTAACCTATGTCGGTACAGTCCTACTCATGCTACAACGTGATGGCCAAGTTTCAAATGATATAAATACAGGATCTTCTTCCTATTTTTGGTATCCTGAAACCAGTGGAAAAAGAAGTAGAAGCCTTCATGGATTACGCAAAAATTCAAACAAAACGAACCCTCCATGGTGAAAAGAAATATACAAAAATCAAAACCTCGACATATATATGTTTCAATTCCTGACGAGAATCTCGTCAATTTCCATATCATTTTTACTGGGTTCTATTGAAGTTTTTGGACGTTGTATTTAGAACAGCAGTGGACTTAAAGTCCACATATCTGGAAGATGCAAGGTATGATTTGCGAAATGGGTATTTTACTTGCCTTCCTAGCATCGAGTACTTCTTGAATACAAATTATTGTGCATTTCTAGAACGATAATTGTCGCTACATTTACTGTTGCAAGGGTTTAAAGCTCCGATGATGCAGGGTGAAGCAGGCATCGAGTTTTACGTTATGGGTATTAAGAAGAAGTGCTTGTGATGGGGAGGTGAATGGTATTGGTAGTTTTAAGTATTTTAGAGAAAGGAAGGAGCAGTTGTGGTAGAATGATCTGGAATGGGGTTTGAAAATATATGGAGCACACGCCATTTTGGGGAAGAGAATATTGTTGGTGCCGGTTTTAAAATGAGCTGACGGGCCGACTTCAAGCCCAGTATAAAAAAGGGTTCATTGGCCAGTTTAAATATGTGAAGTCGAGAGGAAAAAATTATATAAAATAATTTAATTATAAGGAGGAGGGATCCAGATTTGTTCACGTGGAAGATGGAGTTCCTCAAGCGGGTCTGGCATTTTTGACATAAGTAATGGGTCGTTATATATAAATGGTAAAGCCCATTTATTTTTCAAATTTATTTTAGTTTTAAAATTTAATGATGTATGACTTGTAAATACTACACCATACTCATACGTTATCCAAATTCAACGAACCAGGACTCACTAGGATCGTACGGTCGTAGACTACACAATGGAACCAATTTAGAGCGATTTGGAGGTCGTTACAATTTTAGACAAAATAAAATGGTTGAACCAATCTATCGAGCGTTAATCGTTATTTCATGATTGTTGAACAAGGTGAGTAAACTCACTAACTCTGTCCAGTTTTATAATATCATAAACGTGATTTAATATTGATAAAAATGATTGAATGCCGTGTGTGATGGTTATTTGGATGATTTGCTAATTGGTTGAAATTATAGATACCATTATATATATAAAACATTGCTTAAATATTGATTATATTTATAATATTTCATATTGATATGAAATTAATGTTGATTAACATATATGGATGCAGAGAAATAGTTTGGAGGAATCCAGCTGGATTCCTCAACAATTATATTGTTGTTTTTCTTATATTTCATTATATGATGTGACGAATAATCTGTGGTTGATTATTGTGTATTTGGGAATGTTTTAAACAACATTGACCTGAAATAATTGGTACTAAAATACCGTAAAATATATTTGAATATATTGGAAAAGAACTTGGGATTTCAAAAGAGAAAACTCTATTTTTAAATTGAAATTGAATTTTGATTGGCTAGAATATAATAATTTGTTCAATTATATAAACAAGTAATTTGATTTATAAACGATTTTTATAAATGAAGCAAAACGATTATTATTAAATAGTTTGGAAATATAAACTCAAGAAATGAATTTATTTAAAATGAAAAGGGAAGTCGTTAGAAAGAAAAATGATGAGATTATTTCGATACTCGACGTCTGAATAAAGTTAAAACCATAAGGATTTGTAATTTTAATTCGACAATGCCGAATGTTATTAAAATGATTTATTTTTAGAATGTATATATTATATAATTTGGAATTGGACAAGAAAATTAAGAATTGGTTTAGAACCAATAGATTATAAATAGATTATGAAGTTGATATTTAATTATATACTTGATTTATAATTAACGAGAAGTTTACTTGAAAATCGAGTTTATGAAGTGTAATATGAATATTGAATAAAATAACTCAATCAATGATATTTTAACCTATTATGGGATTTACCTTGTAAATCTAGATTTATTTTATAAAAATAGTCCGGATTTCAGTAAAGGAAATGATATTCACATTTTAAAGTAAAAAATGATTTAAAAGCAAACGTTTTACGAATTGGAGTGGGTATAAAGGAAACTGGTGATGTTTTGGAAATGATAAATTCAAAATTGAATTTTGAAACTGAGTTGACCTGAAACGCTAAATGATTCCGAAGTCCGGAACATTAATCGAATATGAATTTTTCGAAAGAAAGTTATACATTGAAATTCGACAATATGGAATTTGGGAAAGTAATATTTACTTTCCATTTCTAAATGTTCATTTATTTAAATATAATGAATCAAAGTTATACTTTAAAGATAAATATTTTGGAATAGGGATTATAATGCTAACATTATAATCAATATTTTCCGTAAAAGAAGTGGATTCATAAACAGAATCCGAGAATTTCATATGTAATGATTTGATAAGAAATAATAGTAATGGAGTTAAGGAAATTAGAAACTAACCGGAGATTAGTTAACTTGAATGGCTTTCTGAGTATTGGTCTGATGTTGGTTTTGGCCTTCGGGGATAATACTTAGGAAGTTGTTATCTTACTAGTTCATGGTTGGGGACTGATGGATGTGAAAGAATAGTGATGCGTGAATAAGATATGGAAAAGTTTTCCAATGTTAATAACGTATATTTTCGAAATATGGGAAATAAGTTGTGAATATATGGAAATGTTTTCCTAGAAATCGTGAGAGGCTAAGCAAGTTGTAAAAGGTATTCGGGTAAAGATATTTAAGGGAAATTGGGGAAATGAATAAACTATTGATAAATTAATATAAGGAGTTCAGTGTTGATGGATGGTTGATCGATATAATTTCCATTTGGAAATAAGAACGTTGGTTGTATGGTTGTTTTTCCTTTGATAGTTAAATAACCAACTATCAAAGTTTTGACCATTCTCGTTGCCAATACGGAGAGACCGAGATCAGATTTATTATCTGAAAAACATTCGGTATGGGCATTAGCATTTCAAATCAAATATGATGAAGACAATTGAAGATGGAGTTTATGCAAGGGTTGTTCTCTACGATCCTAGGTAGAAATTACCTAAAATGGATTTACATAATAGTGCCTTTGGTTTGTCCGGACCCAGGACAACTTGAATGGATGAATGTCTGACAAAGTATATCTAATAGATTGCGTAAGTTGATCTCTTCAAACGTATTTACATTGGTGGCGAAGGAATTCGTTTCTCATAGCTTCATACCCATGGTATTATTGGAGAAATCAGTTTGTGATTTGGCGGGTATGATGATGTGGCATTCAAGGTAAATAAAACGTGATCTGAATAATGGTAAGTTACGACCTCAAGCCTCATCAACCAGGAAATGGCAAAAATCAGGCAGGCAGCATAGCTAAGTGGGTCTCTCTCATTAGTGTGTATTGTCACCATCTAGAGAATATTCATATTTGTTACTTCTTTTCATTTATGCATCTCTCAGGAATAGTTATGTTGGTATATCAACTGTAAGGTGACAATATATTCAGAACATTCAAGCAAAATGAATGGCCAGTCATGTGTGGCTGAGTTGCAAGATATTCTTGTTGAACTCCAGTGTATCCTCTCTAGAGTACACTGATCGGAAGGTGGTTCCATACCTTGTAATAGTTGGAAATCAATTCCCTAATAAGAGCCCGTATTTTTTCATGTATACTATATATGTAGAGGTGAGATGCAAGCATTCTGCTGGATTGTGATTTACTTGTATTAGACACTATTATAATATCAGAATAGTATTGATTATAAGAAATATTTTGGGTTATCCTAAGGTATAAACCATCCGTGTTTATGTATGGATCAGTCTTACGATTATCTTTTCTTCTGAAAAGGATTTTGAAAAGCTAAACCGAATGATTGGAGTTTATTCACACCGATCCCATGACTGACCCAGGGTTTATTTTGTTTTGGTTTACCCTAAACTCTTGGGTGCCCAAATTTGTACGAGTAGTCAAGTAGTCGAGATTTTACAGATACTTGAAGGAGCTTGGAGCAGGAAGCTTGGACATTAGATATATATAGAGTTTATTTCCGTTGAGGTGTTATGTGTTGTACTCTGATAAATGATCTCTATATACAGTTACAGCTTCGTATTTCGAAAGTTCTGTTGTATAATATATTTTATTTGTTCCGCTGTGAGACTCGTATTTACTCTGATTCTGTTCTATTGTATTCTTCTTCTTCTATTCTAACTTTCTTTCTTGTTATTTCTCACCCTCTAACTTCTTTCTATTAATGATCTGGTATTTTCGATACATGAATAGTCGACATTGTGTTTTATGTTGATTTTCGAGGTCGAAAATCCCTGGGTCGTTACAATATATGTATGTATGTATTTAGACATCTTACTTAGTACAAAGGTGAGCTCACCCAATATTATATATATATATATATTTGATATAAGATTCATATTTTGATATACTGTATGTATGGTCCTCCAAATACTGGAATTTTAAATTCCAGCTATACTGCCCTATATGTTTCTTATGATGGAGTAAGACTTATAGCAATATATATGTTGATGTATTTTACTTATGAGCTAAACTAAAAGGAACTCAAGTTTTAATACAAGAACGTGTGTTATTTCTTGATGCCCCAAGCATGTATTCGAACTCGAGTCTGTTGCTGTAAGAATATATTTATTGTGACAATGTATACTTTAAGTAACGTACAAATTTTCGTTTTTTATGTATACTTTAAATATGATTTAACTATTACATCAAATTATAACTTAATATTTGATTTTATGCTATAAGTATAAACAATTATATATACATATATCAAAATACTGGATTAATTTGATTAATGCATTGCTGGACAGATTTTGAACACTTGTTGAATAAACTAGTTATTATAATTGCCTTTGCATGCAATTGTTCTTGTATATAATTATGGAAGTATTATTTTTATAGAGAAATGAATACATATATATACACACACACACTTTGCTATTTGAAAAACCGATAGCATTTAAATAATGAAAATTAATCCCCTAGCCTAATTGTCCATATGCATATATGAAATGATTGTCCCTGCATACTGATGCAACACTATGATATATGAAATGAAAGTATAAAGAAAAGTAATGGAGATAAGGAGGAGAGATGCAGTAGAAATATGTATTATTAATTGTAACTTTTCTCATACAAGAAAGAAATACAAAGCAAGAGAATATATAATACATTGCCCAACGTTTGGATGCTAAATTTAAGGAGCAACGGTCATGCTATAATTAAGGGACTTTCCTGTAAAGACCCAATGTTCACATGCTAAATAAAGAGCTTAAATTAAGGAGCAACGGTCATGCTATAATTAAGGAGTGATGTGTGGTTAAGTGTGAAACCAACATTAGCTCCCCTCAAACAAAACTAGGTTTTTTCTGTCTTCTTCATTCCGCCCCCGTCGCTCACTTTTAATTCCTCCTTTAGTCTTATAAAATTCTTTGTCGATAGCGGCTTTGTAAGCACATCAGATCTCTCATAATATGCTAGGATGTGGCATACCATTAACTTTCCATTTTGGGTCCGTTCTCGTACGAAATGTAGGTCTATCTCGAGGTGTTTTGATCTTGAGTGCTGAGTTGGATTGAGAGACAACGATAATGTCCCTCTATTGTCGCACCAGATGACTGATTTTCTTTTAGGAGTGCAACCTAATTCGTGTAATAGTGACTCGATCCACGAGATTTCAGCGGTGGCGCTAGCAAGAGCACGGTACTCCGCTTCAGTGCTTGACCTCGATGTGGTTGTCTGCTTCTTGGTGCACCATGAGACAAGATTTGTGCCAAGAAACACACAGTATCCCGATACGAACCTTCTGTCATCAATGTCATTAGCCCAGTCTGCGTCACTGAATCCGTGTAAGCTCATTTCTTTATCGGCAGTTATTGTTATTCCATGGTGTCTAGTTCCTTGCAGGTATCTCAACAACCTCTTGACGGCTATCCAATGTTCAGATAACAAATTTTGCATGTATTGGCTTAGTTTGTTAACGCTATAGCATATGTCTGGTCGTGTAATTGTTGCATATTGTAATGCTCCAATTATAATTCTGTATTGAGTAGCATTATTAATGGCTTCACCTTTAAATTTAGATAGGCGTGAACTGCTGGTCATTGGTGTTGGTAGAGATTTAGCTTGATGCATGTTGGCCCTTTGTAAAATTTCAGCAATATAACTCTGTTGAGATAGGAACATTTCATTTTCATTTCTTTTGATTTGAATCCCTAAGAAATAATTTAATTCGCCAAGATCTTTGATGGCAAAGCTTTGGTCGAGAACTTTTATGATCCTGTTGATTTCCTGTGTGTCATTCCCTGTTATTAGCATGTCATCCACGTATACAAGGATGTATACGGCATTTTCATTATCCTTTTTCATGTATAGGGATTTCTCGGATTTTATTTGTGATAAACCAATTCTAGATAGGGTTAGATTTAACTTTTCATACCATGCCCTCGATGCTTGTTTGAGGCCGTATATAGCTTTGTGCAGCTTGCATACTAAATGTTTATCGCCATTGTTAACCTCATATCCCTCTGGTTGTTGCATATAGACTTCTTCAGTTAACTCGCCATTTAGGAAAGCATTATTCACGTCTAATTGCTTGATATTCCATTTTTTACACAAAGCTATAGTCATAATGATTCTAATTGTTGTGGGTTTTATGACTGGTGAAAAAGTCTCGTTAAAATCGAATCCAAACTGTTGAGCATATCCTTTAGCGACGAGTCTGGCCTTATATTTGTCTGTGGTCCCATCTGCCTTCCTTTTTGTATGTCCATCTGCATCCTATGACGTTCTTGTGAGTGGGTGGTGCAACCAAACTCCAAGTTTTATTTTTCATTAATGCCTCGTATTCGTCATTCATAGCTTGTTTCCACTTTTCATATTTGGCTGCTTCACTATAATTTCCTGGTTCAACCTCATTCAATGATAGGTTATATACCTTGGGTTTGAAAATCCCATGTTTTGATCTAGTCACCATATGATGTCCGGTTTGTGTTTCTTGTGCTTGAGGTTGATGGTATGCGTTGATTCTGTCACTGTTGCTTTCCTCGCTTTCATGTTCTTGCTGATTGCTGTAAGTTTCTTCGTTGTTACCATCGTCTGCGTTTGTTTGAGTATTGCTTGTATGCGTGTGTATGTTGCATGTGTCATGTCCCTCTTTGTTGTTGTTACTGTTTGTCTCTTGCTCCATCAGTGGTGGCATATTGATAACTTTGATTCCATGATCTTGTCTGCACTCTTCCTTTGTAGCTTGTTTATCTGCATATGGAAAGACATTTTCATCAAATATGACATGCCTTGATATATAAATTTTTCCATTTTTGGCCAAGCATTTATAGCCCTTTTGATTTTGTGGGTAACCAATAAAAATGCATGGGCATGATCTCATGCTAAGTTTGTGCGTGTTGTAGTCCCTTAGGCATGGAAAGCATAGGCACCCAAAGTTCTTCAATATTTTATAGTCTGGTTTTCATTGAATATCATTTCATGCGGGGTTCTATTGTTCAACACTTTTGTAGGTAATTTATTTATGAGATACACAGAAGTGTTGAATGCTTCATTCCAATATTTCATTGGTAATGCCCCTTGTGATAGCAATGTTAAACCAGTTTCAACTATGTGTCTGTGCTTTCTTTCGACCAAACCATTTTGTTCAGATGTGTGGGGGCAGGTTAGCCTATGTCTTATCCCCTTTTGGATGAAGAATTTTGTGAGTGGTTTGAACTCACCCCCACCATCTGTTTGTATAGCTTTTACATTGCAATTGGTCCGTTTTTCAATAAAAGTTATAAACTGAATTATTGTATTGCATGTTTCTGATTTGTTTTTTAGCATGTATATCCACGTGTATCTTGAATAAGCATCGACGAGGGATAAATAGTACCTGTGTCCTTGGTATGAGTTTAGTGGTGCTGGTCTGTAATGACCCGCATTGGCAGAGGTATTAGAATTAATTTATTTAATTATATAAATGGTGGTATAGTGAATTTAATGGTCGTGGATTTAAGTAATGATGAATATTTAATTAAAATATTAAATTAAATAATATATTTAATTTTGAAATAATCAGAATTGGCTGAAATGGCGAAATGGCGTGAACTGGATCATCTGTGATATTTAATTTGGTTTAGAATTGAATTAGAATAACGAATATATTTAAATAATAACAGTTTGAACGTATAATTATATTTTAATTAAAATCGAGCTTGAAATGGCGCTGTAGTTCGTAAATTGGCGATTCGAACTTCAACTGAATGTACAGGATTCGTTTTAAGCCGGATTTCAGTGAAACAAGAAACGTACGAAGCTGGTGGAGTAAATCTTCCTAGTGGAAGAGAAAAATCAGGATTTCATCGTATAGATTTTGAGATACGTCCTAATCAAATTTTAAAATAGCCGCTATAAAATCGTTTATCGACCGTATCGGTTTATTCGATATAACTAGAGATCGGGTTTGAATTTAGACAAGGTCCTTTTGAGGCGTAGTGATGATTTAATTTTTAGAATTTTACTGTAATTTTTAATTAATTAAATACGCAACTTTTTATTTGGATTATGTTGCACCCTAAACCAATATCTTGGGATTTCACAATATGAGTTCACCTACCAGTATTTTTTATATTTTTGGGATCGTGGCACCAAGCTCGTCTCAACGGTGTATTTATTTCAGTCCGCAGCACTCGTACATGGATATATTGGACAGTATTTTTTCTCCATTATATAGATTAGTAAACCCGGATATATGATATGGGATACTTATGCCAAATCATATATCCGAATCATTTTGCACTGCGAAATGAGTGGTTGTTTCAATTCCTTGGTTCTCAAGTCATTTCATCCTTACCGGCAACTGACTGATGCGAGGACTACTTCAAGTCTTCAATTCTATCGGTAGGTTTAAAGTCCGAGATTTGAACTCAAGGTATCTACAAATCAAAAATATAACCACTATATTAGTAGTTCTCAATACAGTGCAAACTACAAAACGAAATGTCATGAACGAATTGCCTTTTTAATTGTTACTGAATAAGTAACAAATTGAATGAAACAGATATTGGTACGTCGAACACATAAGCACTCATTCTTGTGGCCCTCTGCTAATACACGTGTTTTAGTTCTCCTCCTCAAAATATAGGTAGCTTATGCACTGTCCAAATCATCACATGTCGTACCCCTTCTACAAACTTTCCTTTACTACCAAGTAAACATCTCTGAGTAGACAACGACTTGTACGCATCAGTATATTATATTCATTTTCGGGATACTTGACTGCTAAGTGATGGTATCTATAAATACAAAATGCAAGGGGGATACATCTTTTTTTTTCTTTTTAATCCTCTGTAATCAAAGAACCCAAAATACTTGAATTCCTATCCTCTTCCATTTGAGTTTCTCCACCGTTCCATGCGGAATACTGAAAAGAGGAGGGTTACTACTTGAAGGCGAGTTCGACGTGGATGGGTGTACGGTGAAGCCGAGGCAACGCCAGATCATTGGTGACCTCCGGGAGGTGAAGGAGCGAACAAAAGGGAGAGAGGGAGCAGTGTTTTCGAAGTGGAAAGGAAAGGAGTTGATGTGTTGGTGACCGGATGGGGTGATTGTTGTTTGGAAGAACGTGATGAAGAAGGAAGGGAGGATGGTGAATGTAAGGAAGCCGTGGGATTTAAGTTTGGGAAGGACGGGATTTTCAGAAAGTAAAAGAATGGTGAAGTGGTGAATTACTGGTTTCGTTTTACTGGAGGGGTATGGTATTTTCTGTTTTTGAGTTTAGTGGAATTTGCGAGAATGGAAATCCTGGGAGAACGATGAGTAGTAAAGATGGATAACGGCTTTTGTTGTAAAGCTTCAAATTGGTATGATGTTGGATAGTTTATTGAAGAGTTTGAAGTAAAGATTTGTGGTGATTAGTAGTGTGATTTTAGTTAAGTAAAAATGGAAGAAAGTGGGAGTTAAAAGATGCGGTTATGGTTAGAGTTTTATAGGAGGAATCACGGCTGTGTTTTTGAGAATGGGAGAAAAAGACAGGGTGCGGTTATGTCTGGAGTCGGGCCGGTTTAAAGTGGTGAGGCCCAAAATAAATATAACTAAGTTTAATTTTATTTTAAAAAGTGTACCAACTTGTAATTCTAATATCTGGTACATACATTATCGAAATTTCGAAAATTCAGACCCCTTGGGACCGTATGGACGAGAGCTTCACACTGGAACTGACTGGAAGTGGATTGGAGCTCGTTTGAATTTACGGCGAAATAAATTGTTTGATTCAAATCAAACAAACAGTTTATCGTTCTTTAACGATGAACTGCCAAAGTGAGTAAATCTCACTAACTTTGAACAGTTTATAATTTCATGTTGTATTTTTAGAACTGTTAAATATTGGCTGATTGACTGTGTGTTGGCTGTTTGATTGAACTGCTAGTCAGTTAGTGAATTTCTATATTGATTCTGTTTAACAGAATATATCATATGGAACTGAAAGTGATGTTGATTTTATTGTATAACATCTGTGATGCAGGGAAACAGGTTGGAGGAACCCAACTGGGTTCCTCAACATTTATTTTACTGTTTTTCATATATTGTGATATATGAGGTGATATATAATCTGTTGTCGATTATATGTGTTGGACGATACTGATCATCGTGATTTGATATGTTGAATACCATAACATACCGAATGTTGATAAAGGAATATTTTCAAAGTGTATTTTGAAAATGAATTATTTATATAAAATTGATGGATTTTATATAGAAAAGGAAAAGGATTTTTACAAAAGAAATATTTATAAAATCAAAGGATAAGTTAGAATAAAAAGGAAATCATTTGTAAAGTGAAGAACCGTTACTAAAAGTAAATCTTTATAAATGAATAGTTTATTCGAAAAGGAGTTAATCGATGTTAGTTTAATCGATTAGAGTTAAAGCAAAGGAGTTAATCGATGTTAGTTTATCGATTAGAGAATAAAGTAAAAGGAGCTAATCGATGTTAGTTTAATCGATTAGAGTTAAAGCAAAGGAGTTAATCGATGTTAGTTAATCGATGTTAGTTAATCGATTAGAGAATAAAGTAAAAGGAGCTAATCGATGTTAGTTTAATCGATTAGAGTTAAAGCAAAGGAATTAATCGATGTTAGTTTAATCGATTAGAGTTAAAGTAAAAGGAGTTAATCGATGTTAGTTTAATCGATTAGAGTTAAAGCAAAGGAGTTAATCGATGTTAGTTAATCGATTAGAGAATAAAGTAAAAGGAGCTAATCGATGCTAGTTTAATCGATTAGAGTTAAAGTAAAAGGAGTTAATCGATGTTAGTTTAATCGATTTGAGTTAAAGCAAAGGAGTTAATCGATGTTAGTTTAATCGATTAGAGTTAAAGCAAAGGAGTTAATCGATGTTAGTAAATTGATTAGAGTTAAAGAAAATGAGTTAATCGAATATAGTTATTCGAATAGAAAGTAAAATGAGTTAATCGAAATAGTTTATTCGAAGAAAGTAAAGGGAGTTATCGAATATAGTTTATTCGAAAGGAGTTAAGTGAAATGAGTAAATCAATAGCTTTAGTCCAATAGAGTTAATCCAATAGTGTTAGTCCAATAGAGTTAATTGATAGGGGTTAATCGAATAGAGTTAAGTGAAAAGAGTAAATCGAATATAGCTATTCGAAGAGGTTAAGTAAGGAAGTTAGTGAAAGGAATATAAAGTGAACTTTGCCTATTTCAAAGTTAGAAATGTTGTTCAGTTAAGGTCTGAGAGGTAGTTCTACCCCAACTTGATTGGCTTCATTTTTAACTAAGGAATAGTTAAGGTTCGGCAGTAAAGGAAATGGTTTGAGTTGGCATAGCGATGTTTGTTTAAGCATCTGTCTAAGTCCAATAAAGAAGCTTTGGAAATGTTTTCCAAATAAGAAACCAGAAATGTTTTCTAATAGAGAAAACAAGAAATGGAAATGTTTTCCATTGTTAATAATGTATATTTTCCCAATTTAGAAAATAAGAAATATTGAACATAGGGAAACAGGAGATAAGTAAATTAATGAAATAAAGAGATAAATGTTGAATGATGTTAGATCGATATAAATTTCCATTTGAAAATAATATCATTGTTTGCACACCTGTTTTTCTTCGATAGTTAAATCACAGACTATCGAAGTTTTGACCATTTTAACGTTGTTAATATGGAGAGACCGATTGGATTATTATCCAAAGAACCACTCTGTATTGGCATAAGCGTTGCGAATCATATATGCCAAAGGAAATTGAAGACGGAGTTATGCAAGGGCTATCCTGTTTACAGAATAGTGCCTTTGGTTCATCCTATTCCTGGATGACTTGTATGGACGGATGTCTGACAGAGTATTTCCAGACGATCATGTATATTGATTTCTCCAACCGTACCAAGAGTGGAAGCGGAGAAGGAAACTTCTTTTAGCTAACACATAATGTATGGTTGAGGACGTCAATCGGTGATTTGATGGATTTGACGATGTGGCATTCAAAGTGAATCTGGTGTGATGATAAAGCGTAGCTTATAGCCTCACATCCGGTAAATGACAGAAATCGGACAGGCAGCATGGCTAAGTCGGTCGCACCGAAGTAGGGTGTATAATCACCTGATCTAGAGTTTCATTTACTTCTAAAAATCTATTGTTGATGCTGTCCCATTCGGGAAACGGTTGCTGATCCCAACCGTTGGTGATATACATTCGATACACTCAAGAGAAATGAGTGGTCGGTCATGTGTGGCTGGGTTGCAAGATGTTCTTGTTGAACCTAGTGTATTCCTCTCTAGAGGTACACAAGCGAAAAGTGGTTCCATACCTTGTCATAGTTGGAAATCCATTACCCAATACGTGCTTGCGGTTTTGATTGTATACTATATATGTAGAACGTGAGATGAAAGCGTTTCTGCTAGATGATTTTTATAGTTGTGGTTGATAGGCATTATTATAATATCAAAAGGTTTTTGATATAAAGATAATTTGGATTCTCATAAGGGAAAAACCCGTTCCGTTATGCGGCGTGGTCTTATGAGATATCGTTTACTTGTTCGAACTGTTTTAAACTGTTTTACTCATAGCAGTCCCATGACTGACCCGGAGTTTATTTTGTTTTGTTTTCCCTAAACTCTTGGGTGCCTAAATTTGTATGGGCAGTCAAGTAGTCGGGATTTACAGATACATTGAAGAGCTGGAGCAGGAGGGTTCAGAATTATATCGCTATTATTACTCCGCTGTGTTGTAAGTGCTGTACTTTGATAATGATGTGTATATGCAAGTACAGATGTATATTTCAAGTTATGTTGTATATATTATATGTTATTCGTTCTGCTGTGAGGTTCGCGTTACTCTGATATTGTGTTCTTCTTCTTCTTCTGTTCTAAGTTTCTATCTTATCTTTCCTCACCCTCTAATTTCTTTCACTAATTACCAGGATTTTTCGATATTTTGGTTATCGACATCGTGTTTATGTCGATAACCAAAGTCGCTCAAAATCCGGGTCATTACATGGTCCCCACAGATCAGCTGCGACAAGCTCCAGGGGTTTGTTGTACATGGTTTCAGACTTACTAAAAGGAAGTTTGTGACTTTTGCCAAGTTGGCAGTGTGTGCAAGTGTGTTTCACAGGTACATTTTCAAAATAAATGCCTGTAACACCCCACGCCCGCTATGATCACTCACTAAGGGAATGCCATAGCATCGGTGGAGTATTTTAGTGAATATAGAACAGAAAAATTACAACAAGACAGATATAAATAGTACTTGAAATTTAAAACATCATCTCATAACAGCGGAAGTAAACATGTCTGGTTACATCACAAAACCATAATAAGAGTTAAGTACAAATATCCATTCTTGCTAAATAAAAATACATAATCCCAATACATGAACTGATAGCCATAAAAGAAAAAGGGTAAGCTGAGCTCTACATCTAGGGTCCAAGCTCCAAGAGAGTAATAAAAGCAGCCTGATCAAAGCCCACTCGTACGGGGCCCACTCTGAGAACCTGAGGGTTGGAAAAAAAAAACAACGGGGTCAGACATAAGTCTGAGCGAGTCCTATAACTTTAACAATACAATCATTAAAGTAAACAGAGAAGACATAAACTTGACATACGGTAATGTCTGGGGATGAATGGCTACACTAAGCAGCTTGGTAGACTTAGGATAAACTAAGATTACTATAAAGACGCATTTACCCACCCAAGGATAATTACTACACTGCACCACACCAGTCATTCCTTCTTAAAGGTTGATCCTTCCCAAGGACTTAGAAAATTATAACTAGTAGTTTCATGTACCCCTAGCTGACCACATAGGTGCCGTCTGCCCCTATCTCCACTAGGTGTACCCCACTACTCCCCAAGCGATCGGCTCCCTAACGTAGATACCCGTGCTGGTCCCACAGTGGGGTGTATCACTCCCCTAAAGTGGCAACCCAATACTATCATCGGTGCACGGCTTATACCTACACGATGCAACAACGGCTTATCTACCAGCCCGGGCACACACACACATATGAAACCCGTTGGACTTGCGTTGCCACCGCTAACCCGTTTTGGCCTCTTATAGTCAAGCCCAGTATGCGTGTCCCGTCCTCGACATGGGTCGAGCCCAATAAGATACATATGGGTTACTGGTTGAAATGGGCCCCCACAAGCTACCCACCTAAGCTTGTCCCTTTTTCTAGTGCATCCCACTTAACCCTTTAATCATGTTTAATTACATGTTTCCACTTTGGTTAAGTATTCTAATCGTATTTTCTATTGCCACCCAAGGCAACCACTAGATTTCCACATGCCACCCAAGGCACCCACTTAACCCCTCATGTCCTACTACATGCTAATATGGTTAAGTGTTTCTTAATTAATTAATTAAGATCATGACCTCATAAAGACCTCCCACATTAGACCGTCTTTTATGACTGCTGGATATGCCGGTTGGTTCCGGGCAGACTTCTGTCATCAAAAGGGTCTAACCTCGTGTCTTTACTTTAATCACGCATTTAGTTTATGACTAAGACCTCTCACATTGGGCCAATCATTTGTAGCCGCTGGATGGCCGGTCGGTTCCGGGCAGACTTCCGCTACAAAAGGGTCCAACCTCGTGTCTTAGTTGATTAATTACGCCTAATTAATCACCCCCATAATTAATTATCCCTAATTAATTACACATTTTTCATAACATGGGTAGACCTAACTCAATAGGTAAATTCCCATGGGGTAGACCTAACTCAATAGGTAAATTCCCACTTATGTTAATTTATTTTTTTATGGTATGCTTAATCATACCCAATCATACTTTTATTAACATATTTATTAACCCCATCGTTCCCCACGTAAATCGTTCTCCTTCCATGACATAATAAAGGGAAGATCCATCACAAATATCATGGGTTTAACCAAATCTTAGCATATAACTTTGTCATGGGTTAAGAGGATGTCAACTTGCATATATGAGCATATATTAACCCAACTACATTTAACCCAAACTTGCATATTATCATACACATGACTTGCATAACATGTTGAACTTGCATATAAGCATTCTCATAACTTGCATAACATGTTAAACATGCATTTAAGCATACACATAACTTGCATAAGCATTCTCATACTTGCATAAGCATGCATAACTTGCATATCATGTTAAACTTGCATTTAAGCATACACATAACTTGCATAAGCATTCTCATACTTGCATAAGCATGCATAACTTGCATATCATGTTAAACTTGCATTTAAGCATATACATAACTTGCATATGAACTTGCATAACAACCTACACATAACTTACATAACATCATACACATAACTTGCATAAGCATTCTCATACTTGCATAAGCATGCATAACTTGCATATCATGTTAAACTTGCATTTAAGCATACACATAACTTGCATAAGCATTCTCATACTTGCATAAGCATGCATAACTTGCATATCATGTTAAACTTGCATTTAAGCATATACATAACTTGCATATGAACTTGCATAACAACCTACACATAACTTACATAACATCATACACATAACTTGCATATGAACTTGCATAACTCACTTGTTAAACATGCATAAACCCACTTATTAAACATGCATAAACCCACTTGTTAAATATGCATAAACATAGGAAAACATAGAGTAGCATATCATTACAAATGATTCAAACTCACTAATCCGCATTCAAGACCATAAGTCTCATTACACCCAATCTACTTACTTTACCAATTGATGTTAAAGTGATAGAAACTCACCAAAACCAAGATTAGCAAACTTATGAAGTAGAACTAGTTGCTAAATATGAAGAAGATGATGATTAGAGGTTGATTAGCTTGCAACTTCCTTCATAAACTAGTGGAGGTTCCTCTTAAGTTTGATTTTGGCGGCATGAGGCCATCATTTCTATTTTTAGTATGAATTAGGATAGTATTAGGGTGTATTTATAGATTAGGTGAGTGTTTTAGGCCCTTAGATTAACCCTAAATTAGATTAGGACCCTTAGATTTCGGCACCTTCCAGAAACCAGCCCTAAGACTAAGCCCAAACCCCAAACTGGTGCACCCAACCACAGAACTCTCGAGAAACTGTGCAGGTTTCTTGGCTCGGCACGGGCGCACTTCCCAAGTGCGCCAGTGTATTTTTGTACTGGCGCACTTCATAAGTGCGCCAGTGCATTTTTGTACTGGCGCACTTCACAAGTGCGCCAGTGCATTTCTGGCCTGTTTCTGGTTTTTCTGCCTAACTTCGTTCGTCCATATCTCTTTCATACGGTACCCGTTTTACGCAAACTCGGACTCTATTTCGCGTATTTTTCCGAGACTAACGCAATGACGCAGCCCGTTTCCCCTATTTCCCACATCTGGGATTAGTTATTCTTTAATTTGTGAACTTTAACATTAACCGAAATTCGGGGTGTTACATTCTCCCCTCCTTAAAGGATTTCGTCCCCGAAATCTCTAAGCTAAGGAGAATGCATATCCTACCATCCAAACAACCATCTACTCAATCCATCAAACACGGGCATCCATTGTCCTTAAAACAGTTTCTAATGATGTATGAGCATATGCAAAAAGTGTGTGTATATGTTCCCTATCTAATGTATGAACATATGCAAACCATGATAGTGCCATGCATCCATTATGTATGCGAGAGGACCCTATCGACACATACAATATCTACATGAGTGCACAATCATTCACCAAAATGCAACATCCATATGATAACACAATCATTACACATCCATAAATACAGCTTCCTACACACAATTTTTATGCAATATGCAATATGAAGTGATTGAGCCGATCTAGTGCCTAGAGTGTGTATATGCATCCACGAGCAACCACTAGCAACCACTTGCATCCACATGCATCCATCAAACATAACATGTCTCAAACACATGTTTCAACCATAGGTTTACCCTATCTAAAGGTCAAAGGTACATACTAAAGATAAGATGAGTACTAGACAAACGATAAAGGAGAAGTTAAAAGACATACCCTCAAAAAGGAACGGGTACAATGAACGCATCTTCGCTTCCGTTTCCCAAGTTGCGTTGCTCTCGTCTTCTCCCCATTGTACTTTGACTAGTTGAACCTCTCGATTCCTCAATTTCCTAGTCTCTGACCCAAGGATGCGAGTAGGAGCTCGTCGAATAGTCGCATCACGCTCTACTTTCACTTCTTTAAGCAAGCTCGGCTCTACCACCTCTGCGGTCTCATGTAAGCACTTCCTCAAATGTGACACATGGAATACATCATGTACACCACTAAGTCTGTCGGGCAACTCCACTCTATATGCCATCCGTCCAATCCTTTCCTTGATGGGAAATGGCCCTACGAACCTTGGTGCTAACTTCCCAACAGATCCAAAGCGAACCACATTTCGTAACGGAGACACTTTGACAAAGACCATGTCCCCAACTTCAAACTCAAGATCCGTCCTTCTCTTGTCCGCATAAGATTTTTGCCTATCCTGTGCTGCTTTCATCCTTCTTCGAATCAAGTCAATCTTCTCAGAAGTCTCCCTAATCATATCAGGCCCAAGCAAGATCTTATCCGTAGATTCCCACCAACATGTAGGTGATCGACAAGGCCTTCCATAGAGAGCTTCGAAAGGAGCCATACCAATACTGGACTGAAAGCTGTTATTATATGCGAACTCCACCAATGGAAGATGCTCTTCCCATGTACCTCCAAAATCTAAGATACAAAGCCTCAAAAGGTCTTCTAGAACACGATTCACCCTCTCAGTCTGGTCGTCCGTCTGAGGATGATATGCGGTGCTCAGACACAATTGAGTCCCCACTGCTTCTTGCAAACTTCTCCAGAACTCGCTAGTGAAGATAGGATCTCGATCACTCACTATGCTAGAGGGTACCCCATGCAATCGAACTATCTCTCGAAGATATACTGAAGCTAGCCATGGAGCAGTCCTCTTGCTCTTCACAGGTATGAAATGGGCGCTCTTAGTAAGTCTGTCTACCACCACCCAAATTCCTGTATTGCCCTTTCTCGATCTGGGTAACCCGTCAATAAAATCCATCGAGACGCTATCCCACTTCCATTGCAGAACCTCCAATGGGTGAAGCAACCCACCAGGTTTCTTTTGCTCCGCCTTCACTTGTTGGCACACCAAGCATCGAACGACATACTCGGCCACATCTTTCTTCATACCGGCCCAGAAGAAAACCCTCTTCATGTCTTGGTACATCTTGTCCCCACCGGGATGAATGGTCATCCTAGAACGGTGTGCATCATCAAGAATAACCTTCCTTAAACGCTCGTCTTGCGGTACACAAAGTCTACCGTCTCTACGTAAGCACCCCCTATCGTCTAGGGTGTACCTACCCAAATGGCTGGACGACTCCCCCCTTATGAGCTTCTCCACCAACTCAACCAACTGTGGGTCGTCCCTCTGTGCTTCTCCAATCCGCCCCAAAAGAGTAGGTCTAACCTCCAAGGAAGCTAGCAAACCGGGTACATAATCAATGGAAGGTCTGAAATCAAACATCGAGATAAATTCCAAGCTTCGTTGTTCCACGAACAATGGACTCAAGGACAACCTTTTTCTGCTCAAGGCGTCCGCCACCACGTTACCCTTGCCAGGGGTATACGCTATCTCGAAATCATAGGATGCTAAAAACTCCATCCACCTTTGCTGTCTCAAATTCAAATCCTTCTGAGAAAATAAGTACTTCAATGATTTGTGGTCAGTGAACAATTCGAATCTCTCACCAAGAAGATAATGGCGCCAAATCTTAAGCGCAAAAACAATAGCGGCCAACTCTAAATCATGGGTAGGGTAATTTTTCTCATGCACTCTCAACTGCCTTCCACCATAGGCTATTACCCTTCCCTCTTGCATTAAGACTGCGCCTAGTCCTGTCCCACAAGCGTCAGTATAGACAACAAATGGCTTGCTCCCATCTGGCAACACTAAAACTGGAGCAGTGGTTAAAGCTCTCTTTAACCGCCGGAACGCATCATCACAATCTACGTCCCATGCGAAAACAAGATTCTTCTTCGTTAAGCGGGTTAATGGGGCTGATATCTTCGCGAAGTCTTTAATAAACTTCCTATAATAACCCGCCAACCCCAAGAAACTTCTTACTTCGGTAGCATTCTTCGGAACCTTCCAATCCTGAATTGATACTACCTACGCGGGATCCACAGCTATCCCTTCCTTGGAGACCACGTGCCCCAAGAAACGCACCTCCTTCCTCTAGAAGTGACATTTAGAGAATTTAGCCTTAAGGCTATGTGCTCGAAGAGTCTTCAATACCTCCCCAAGATGTAGGGCATGCTCTTCTTCACTCTTAGAAAATACTAAGATATCATCCACAAAGACCACCACGAATTTATTAAGGAACTCCCTGAACACCCTACTCATCAAATCCACAAAGTATGCAGGGGCGTTCGTCAACCCAAATGGCATCACCAGCCACTCATAGAAACCATCCGGAGTCCTAAAGGCAGTCTTGTCTATGCTATCCTCAGCCACTCTCAACTGATGAAACCCCGTGGCTAAGTCCAACTGAGAAAATACTGAAGCGCCAACCAACTGATCGAAAAGATCATCAATCCTCGGCAATGGGTGTCTATTCTTCTTTGTGAGCTTGTTGAGTTCTCTATAGTCTACACAAAGTCTGAGGGACCCATCCGCCTTCGTAGCAAATACTACTGGAGCACCCCACTCCGATATACTCCGTCTTATGAACCCCTTCTCAAGCAACTCCCCTACTTGCTTATGGAGTTCCCCCCTCGCACGAGGAGCCATGTGGCGCACTGGTAAAGATACAGGTTTAGCATTATCCACCAGATATATTCGGAAGTCAATCTCCCGCTTCGGAGGTAAGCCCTTCACCTCCTCAAACACATCCGAATATTCCCGGACCACTCTAACAGATTGCAAACTCTCGACCGAAGCGTCAAGCGATTCAAGATAACTTAGCATAACAGAATCCATGGGATTACAAGAGATCTCGAGAGTGTTACCCAAGCGGGTCATGAGCCTAACAACTCTCCTTTCGCAATCAAGAACGGCACCATTACTGGATAACCAGTCCATGCCCAAAATCAACCCATAGCCCGTGAAGCCCAACATAAAAGCATCACATCTAAACTCAATGCTAAGTATAGAAATCTTCAAACCCAAACATATCATGGACAAATAAGTGGAGCCCCCAATTGGGTTTGAAACAACCAAGGGATCATCTACCAGACTGGTGTCTAAGTGCAGTGACTCAACTAATGATGATGAGATAAACGAATGCGATGCGCCTGAATCAAACAATGTACGGACAGGATGATCAAATAGAAAAACCAGACTTTCAACGGAAATAGTTCTACCTCTTTCCTGAATCGGTGGAACCGCGAGAGCCTGTACTTGCCCCCTAGCCTGACTCGGTGCCATAAGAGCTTGCACCTGTCCTCCTGAGGTAGATCCCGTCCTTTGCCCCTTCTTAGGGCAATCCTTCACTAGATGCCCCGCTTCGCCACAGTGGAAGCAGCCAGTCTTCTTCTTCTTGCGACAATCCTTGCTTAGATGGCCAGGTGTCCCACAATTGAAACACTTCTTCTTGCCCTTGCCACCGTTGCCTTTCCCACCTTTGTTTTGCTGTTGTTGCTGAGGTTTCTTTTGATCTCCCTTCTTCTCAGGTGCCTTATTAACATTGGGACCCTTCTCTTCTTCATGCATGAGTGCCATGTCAACTAGCTTCTCAAAGGTGGCCCCCATAGGGATATGAGTCATAGCCAAACCATGCATCGGTTCATTCAATCCTTTCACGAACCTCAAAGCCTTCTTCTCCGGTGTATTCACCATGTCTAGGCCAAACCTTGCCAATTGATTAAACTTGTTGACATATTCCTTCACCGAGAGATTTCCTTGCTTTAGAGTCAAGAATCTTTCCATATACAAGTTTTCCTCCGCCCTTGAGAGAAACTTTGCCACAAATCTTTGCCTAAAATCCGCCCAAGAGTCAACGGGGCGTTCTCCATTAGTGACCTCCCACCAGAATGAGGCCTCTCCCTTCATTAACCAAGCAGCAAACTTGACTTTCTTTCCTTCTTCCATCTCAAAGATATCTATCAACTCTTCCACCTCCTTAAGCCAATCTCTAGCCTCCACAAAAGTTTCAGATCCTTGAAAAGGTTTCCCTCCCATAGCTTTGAATTCCTTGCAAGACTTAGCAAAAGTATCCGTGCGAGGAGGAGGGGGAGGAGGAAGATTGGGTGCTACGGTTGGTGGAGGAACATTTGCTGGACCCGCAGTGGTGGCCCTAGCCTCCATCAATCTCCTATAACATACTGGTACCGTCACACCCTCCGGAAAGTTAAGATTCTCAGCCATGCTGAAACGAAAAAGGAAAGATTCAAAACGGAGAATTCGAAGGATAAAGATATGGCTATTGGGGATTATGCTTTTCTTTCAAAAACTTTTCTCTTAAAAGACATGTTTTTGAAAATATCTCTTCCAAAAATGTTTTTAGAAAAATAGTTTTCTAAAAATTTAATCTGTTCCGGTAACCTTTGCTCTGATACCACGTGTAACACCCCACGCCCGCTATGATCACTCACTAAGGGAATGCCATAGCATCGGTGGAGTATTTTAGTGAATATAGAACAGAAAAATTACAACAAGACAGATATAAATAGTACTTGAAATTTAAAACATCATCTCATAACAGCGGAAGTAAACATGTCTGGTTACATCACAAAACCATAATAAGAGTTAAGTACAAATATCCATTCTTGCTAAATAAAAATACATAATCCCAATACATGAACTGATAGCCATAAAAGAAAAAGGGTAAGCTGAGCTCTACATCTAGGGTCCAAGCTCCAAGAGAGTAATAAAAGCAGCCTGATCAAAGCCCACTCGTACGGGGCCCACTCTGAGAACCTGAGGGTTGGGAAAAAAAATAAAAACAACGGGGTCAGACATAAGTCTGAGCGAGTCCTATAACTTTAACAATACAATCATTAAAGTAACCAGAGAAGACATAAACTTGACATACGGTAATGTCTGGGGATGAATGGCTACACTAAGCAGCTTGGTAGACTTAGGATAAACTAAGATTACTATAAAGACGCATTTACCCACCCAAGGATAATTACTACACTGCACCACACTAGTCATTCCTTCTTAAAGGTTGATCCCTCCCAAGGACTTAGAAAATTATAACTAGTAGTTTCATGTACACCTAGCTGACCACATAGGTGCCGTCTGCCCCTATCTCCACTAGGTGTACCCCACTACTCCCCAAGCGATCGGCTCCCTAACGTAGATACCCGTGCTGGTCCCACAGTGGGGTGTATCACTCCCCTAAAGTGGCAACCCAATACTATCATCGGTGCACGGCTTATACCTACACGATGCAACAACGGCTTATCTACCAGCCCGGGCACACACACGCATATGAAACCCGTTGGACTTGCGTTGCCACCGCTAACCCGTTTTGACCTCTTATAGTCAAGCCCAGTACGCGTGTCCCATCCTCGACATGGGTCGAGCCCAATAAGATACATATGGGTTACTGGTTGAAATGGGCCCCCACTAGCTACCCACCTAAGCTTGTCCCTTTTTCTAGTGCATCCCACTTAACCCTTTAATCATGTTTAATTACATGTTTCCACTTTGGTTAAGTATTCTAATCGTATTTTCTATTGCCACCCAAGGCAACCACTAGATTTCCACATGCCACCCAAGGCACCCACTTAACCCCTCATGTCCCACTACATGCTAATATGGTTAAGTGTTTCTTAATTAATTAATTAAGATCATGACCTCATAAAGACCTCCCACATTAGACCGTCTTTTATGACTGCTGGATATGCCGGTTGGTTCCGGGCAGACTTCTGTCATCAAAAGGGTCTAACCTCGTGTCTTTACTTTAATCACGCATTTAGTTTATGACTAAGACCTCTCACATTAGGCCAATCATTTGTAGCCGCTGGATGGCCGGTCGGTTCCGGGCAGACTTCCGCTACAAAAGGGTCCAACCTCGTGTCTTAGTTGATTAATTACGCCTAATTAATCACCCCCATAATTAATTATCCCTAATTAATTACACATTTTTCATAACATGGGTAGACCTAACTCAATAGGTAAATTCCCATGGGGT
The DNA here is from genome assembly GCA_030737875.1 of Allium sativum. NCBI lineage: Eukaryota > Viridiplantae > Streptophyta > Magnoliopsida > Asparagales > Amaryllidaceae > Allium > Allium sativum. The sequence continues at coordinate 190,903,654 of CM060910.1, read as the reverse complement.
AGACCTAACTCAATAGGTAAATTCCCACTTATGTTAATTTATTTTTTTATGGTATGCTTAATCATACCCAATCATACTTTTATTAACATATTTATTAACCCCATCATTCCCCACGTAAATCGTTCTCCTTCCATGACATAATAAAGGGAAGATCCATCACAAATATCATGGGTTTAACCAAATCTTAGCATATAACTTTGTCATGGGTTAAGAGGATGTCAACTTGCATATATGAGCATATATTAACCCAACTACATTTAACCCAAACTTGCATATTATCATACACATGACTTGCATAACATGTTGAACTTGCATATAAGCATTCTCATAACTTGCATAACATGTTAAACATGCATTTAAGCATACACATAACTTGCATAAGCATTCTCATACTTGCATAAGCATGCATAACTTGCATATCATGTTAAACTTGCATTTAAGCATACACATAACTTGCATAAGCATTCTCATACTTGCATAAGCATGCATAACTTGCATATCATGTTAAACTTGCATTTAAGCATATACATTACTTGCATATGAACTTGCATAACAACCTACACATAACTTACATAACATCATACACATAACTTGCATAAGCATTCTCATACTTGCATAAGCATGCATAACTTGCATATCATGTTAAACTTGCATTTAAGCATACACATAACTTGCATAAGCATTCTCATACTTGCATAAGCATGCATAACTTGCATATCATGTTAAACTTGCATTTAAGCATATACATAACTTGCATATGAACTTGCATAACAACCTACACATAACTTACATAACATCATACACATAACTTGCATATGAACTTGCATAACTCACTTGTTAAACATGCATAAACCCACTTATTAAACATGCATAAAACCACTTGTTAAATATGCATAAACATAGGAAAACATAGAGTAGCATATCATTACAAATGATTCAAACTCACTAATCCGCATTCAAGACCATAAGTCTCATTACACCCAACCTACTTACTTTAGCAATTGATGTTAAAGTGATAGAAACTCACCAAAACCAAGATTAGCAAACTTATGAAGTAGAACTAGTTGCTAAATATGAAGAAGATGATGATTAGAGGTTGATTAGCTTGCAACTTCCTTCATAAACTAGTGGAGGCTCCTCTTAAGTTTGATTTTGGCGGCATGAGGCCATCATTTCTATTTTTAGTATGAATTAGGATAGTATTAGGGTGTATTTATAGATTAGGTGAGTGTTTTAGGCCATTAGATTAACCCTAAATTAGATTAGGACCCTTAGATTTCGGCACCTTCTAGAAACCAGCCCTAAGACCAAGCCCAAACCCCAAACTGGTGCACCCAACCACAGAACTCTCTAGAAACTGTGCAGGTTTCTTGGCTCGGCACGGGCGCACTTCCCAAGTGCGCCAGTGTATTTTTGTACTGGCGCACTTCATAAGTGCGCCAGTGCATTTTTGTACTGGCGCACTTCACAAGTGCGCCAGTGCATTTCTGGCCTGTTTCTGGTTTTTCTGCCTAACTTCGTTCGTCCATATCTCTTTCATACGGTACCCGTTTTACGCAAACTCGGACTCTATTTCGCGTATTTTTCCGAGACGAACGCAATGACGCAGCCCGTTTCCCCTAATTCCCACATCTGGGATTAGTTATTCTTTAATTTGTGAACTTTAACATTAATCAAAATTCGGGGTGTTACAATGCCATTATTATTTAAAACATTTCTAACAGTTTCCAAACTGGGATGACCAAGTTTCATATGCCATGAATCAACTACATTATTGTTATCATCATTACATCCATTATTCCTATTATTAAGGTAATCATAATTGCTACCGCTACTGATGTCTACGTTGTTGCACCATATTTCTTTATTCAAAGCGTTCTCAGTCTTCAAGTTGCCAAATTTATATAGGCCATCATGAAGGTCACCCTGTAGTAATATTTCTCGACTTAGGAGGTCTTTGACTAGGCAAAAATTGAGGTGAAATTCAAAGAAAACATTATTATCTTTAGCAAACCTAGAAACACTTAATAAATTTTTGTTAATAGTGGGAACTCTAAGTAAATTGTTTAGCATAAGTTGCCTTTTTCCCTGCATGGTACCTTTACCTATGTGTGTGATGTTGGCAGTGTTGCCGTTACCCATGTGTAGTGATTTCATACCTGTATAGCTTTTGCTTCCAATGTTTAAGTTCTGAAGCCTATTTGTGACATGGTGTGTGGCTCCAGAGTCTGGGTACCACTCGTCCAGTTCCTCCTCATCAATCATGTCTTCATTGCTGGTCTGACCTTTACCTTTGTCCACAATAGCGCTTTTGTTATGATTGTCCATGGCAGTCATGTTTGCTCTTGGTGCTTGGCTGTTTTGGTCTGTTTGCGGTCCACTGTGGTCGCTATTATATCTGAAATAGCAGCGGTTCGCCATGTGTCCAATTTTTTGACAAATTTGGCACTTCACCCTGTTGCTGTTGTTCCATCTGCCTCGTCCACGACCTCTCTGTGGTTGATATGCCCTCTGGGGTTGGTATCCCCTCTGATACAGGCCTTCTTGTTTATTTGAATTACTGTTCCTATGAATTTGCTTGTTTTTAGCCGCAACATAATTTGCAGAGAAATCACCTTGTATAGCTTTCCTTTGGTCTATTCTCCCTTCATGGGCGAGGAGTGCAGATCTGACGAACTGTAAGTTAGGTAATGTTTGTTGAGTCGCAATAACCGTAACTAATGACTCGTACTCTTCGTCTAATCCACCGGTAATGAACAAAATTTGTTCATTGTCACTTATTTTGTGTCCTACTGCATTCAGTTTGTCACATAAATTTTTTATCTTGCTTAAGTATTCTTTCATGCTCAAGTCCTCTTTCCTTAAGTTTTGTAATTCTCTTCTGTATTGCATCACATGTGCGGCTGACTGTGAGCTGAAAATCTTCTCTATAGTGGTCCATATTTCATATGATGAATTGCACCCCACGATTTGTGACAGTAGATTCGGACTAATAGATGATAGGAGCCATGACGATAACAAACTGTCTTGTTTTTGAAAACTGGTATAGTCGGGGTTTGGTTTGGTGTTTCCCCCTTGATCAGTCATCATAATTGGCGGAATAATTAGCGTACCTTTTATGTAATCTTGTAAACCGTATCCTTTGAGTGCAATTTCAATTTGATATTTCCACAATATGTAATTATCTTCATCTAGAGATGTGGTAATAACTTGGCTTTTTGGTTTGATTAGGTTGTGCCAGTTTGGTGGAGCATCATAGCCCATGCTACCAGAGACATTGGAGGTGGCTTCGTTGTTATTTGTCATGGTTGTTCAGAGGTCTGCGAGGTAGGGAACTGCAGCTGAAAACCTGAAGAAAAGAGTGGTTCGACAGACAATGGAGAAAAAGGACTTTCAGTTCAGTGTTTAAGCCTTTCGGCGGTGGTGCTCTGATACCAAAATGAAAGTATAAAGAAAAGTAATGGAGATAAGGAGGAGAGATGAAGTAGAAATATGTATTATTAATTGTAACTTTTCTCATACAAGAAAGAAATACAAAGCAAGAGAATATATAATAGATTGCCCAACGTTTGGATGCTAAATTTAAGGAGCAACGGTCATGCTATAATTAAGGGACTTTCCTGTAAAGACCCAATGTTCACATGCTAAATAAAGAGCTTAAATTAAGGAGCAACGGTCATGCTATAATTAGGTAGCCCTTGCGACATGCATCAACGGTATCAAGACGCAATGGCAATAGTACGACGGTATGGCAAACCTGATTTATTTATCACTATAACATGTAATCCTAATTAGGTTGAAATAACACAAGAGTTGCTACCCTTTCAAGAACCTTTTGACCGACCTGATTTAACAACTAGATTTTTCCGTGCAAAACTAGAACAACTTAAACAAGATTTATTTGACAAGCACGTCCTAGGAAAAGTCATTGCACATGTTTACGTAATTGAGTTCCAAAAAAGGGGACCGACACACTCCCATATTCTAATTATTCTTCATGAAAATGACAAACCTAATAACCCTGATGATTATGATTCTATAGTTGGAGCAGAAATTCCCAACCAAAATGAAGAACCTGATTTGTATACCGTAGTTATGAAACATATGATTCATCATCCACGCAGTCGTATCAATCCCCACGCCACTTGCATGAAAGACAAAATATGTAAAAGGGGTTTTCCTAAACCTTTTGCCCCTTCTACTATAAAAGGAAATGATTCATACCCCATTTATAGAAGACGCGAAATGCCTTTACAAAATCAAACATCTAACACAACAATCGACAACCGTTGGGTTGTTCCGTATAATCCATATTTAGTGCTAAAATACGACTGCCATATAAATGTTGAAGTTTGTTCCAGTATTAAATCCATAAAATATCTTTATAAATACATTTATAAAGGCTCAAGTCGGATCTCTATGGAACTATCTTCTTCAATTAATGACAACAATGAAATTTCTCAATTCGTTAATGCTAGATGGATTTGTGCACCTGAGTCGCTATGGAGAATCTTTAAGTTTCAACTTAGTAACATGTGTCCATCAGTTATTGGCTTACAAATACATCTACCTAATATGAAACAACTTAATTTTAAACTGCATGAAAGCTTACAATCCATCTTAATCGATGAAATTAGAACTACAACTATGCTAACAGGTTTTTCTGAACTAAACTCATGTAATGAGAAAGCACGTCAATATCTATACCACAAAATTCCTGAACATTATTTGGGGAACTCCACTCCTAAAAAATGGATACCTAGAGTTAATAATCGAAAAGTAATAGGTCGAATTTATACCTATCTCCAACCGAGGGCGATCGTTACTACTTACGTTTACTTCTAAACCATGTTAGAGGTCCCGTGTCTTTTGGTAACTTAAAAACCGTTAACGGAACTCACTATCCCACTTTTAAACAAGCTGCTGAGTATAAAGGCCTCCTCGAAAATGATAATAGTATTCACGACTGTTTAACCGATGCTTCAAATACTCACATGCCCACGGCTTTACGACGTTTGTTCATGACTATTTTAGTATATTGTGAGCCATGTGCTATACGAGAATTATGGGAAGAGTTCTTGCCTTTTTTTTACTGAAGATTATCATCGTCCCTCTTCTTCCTCCATCCCAAATGCTTTTGTAACCAACAGATGCCTATCAGATATTAAAAATCTTCTAAAACAGCACAACAAAACAATTTACGATTACGATTTACCGCATACCTCACTACGCTCACAAGAAAACCGTGGTATTCCAACACTAATCTTAGACGAACAAGCCATACTATATCGCCATCTGATTTGCAATCAATTAATGCTTTAAACGACGAACAAAAGGAGGCTTTTCATATGATTTTACAATTAGTAAATTCTAACACCCCCTCCGTTTTCTTCATTGATGTCCTGTAGGTACGGGAAAGACGTTTTTATACAAATCAATTTTAGCTCATCTACGAAACCAAGGTCTAATTGCACTTGCAACCGCCACTTCTGGGATAGCTTCTATTGCTTTACCCGGTGGTATAACTGCACACTCACGCTTTAAGATTCCTATTAACTTAGACTCTTCTTCCACCTGCCATATTTCTAAGCAATCCGATACTGCAAAACTATTAGCTGTTTTGTCTGTTTTACTTTGGGATGAAGCAACCATGGCTCACCGCCACGCATTTTAGGCCTTGGACAGAACATTAAGAAATTTGACCTCTGTTGATGTTCCTTTTAGTGGAAAAATTGTTATCTTAGATGGAGATTTCTGTCAAGTTTTGCTCGTTGTGCAAGGAGCAACTAGAGCTCAAACAACTGATGCATGTATACTACAATCATATTTGTGGTATTCCGTTAAAGTTTTTCATTTAACTACTAATATGAGAGCACGAAACAATATGTCCTACGCCAATTTTGTCCTACGAGTTGGAAATGGAACTGAACAGACCATACAAAACGATATTATTAAACTACCTGATGACATTGTTATTGGATGGGAGGATACAAGTTCTTTATATACGTTGATTGCTACCGTCTACACTTCATTATCCGGTAATTGCGCAAACACAACCTACATACTAAACAGAGCGATATTATCCCCACGAAACGAAACAACTAATGAAATTAATAACATGATCATAACTGAATTTCCAGGCGATGAACACATATATTACTCTTTTGATAAAGTTGAGGATGACACAAATAACTTATACCAACCAGAATTTCTCAACTCACTAACTCCAGGTGGTATGCCACCACATAAATTAACTCTCAAAATTGGATCTCCAATTATGTTACTACGAAATCTAGATCCACATATTGGATTATGTAACGGCATGAGACTATTATGCAGAGGTTTCCATCGAAATGTTATTGACGCCGAAATTTCATTTGGTCAATTTCAAGGTACAAGAGTATTTATTCCACGAATACCACTGAAACCATTTGAAAATTTAAATATTCCTTTTACCCTAATCCGTAAACAATTCCCCATACGTCTAGCTTTCGCTTTAACTATTAACAAATCACAAAGCCAAACCATTCCACATGTTGGTATTTATCTTCCTGACCACGTTTTCACACACGGACAACTTTACGTTGCTTTATCTCGCGGAATTTCACGTACATCAACAAAAATTTTGGTTAAAAATGGAAAACCACATCGTCGAGTGGGTACCCATACGAAAAATGTAGTCTACACTGATATTCTGCTAGCGTGTTCTCAACTTATTGACTAGCCTTACATTATTACTCAACCTCATCTAACATTGTTAATCAAACTAGCAATAAAAACTTGCATACAAGGGATTTTATGATATGTACAAACCACTCATCATCTCACATCTGCCACGTATAAATAATTATTACTTTAACTACTATAAAACAACTACACATCATAAAATCCCTTACACCGTTTTTAACTCCGCCATCTATGATGCTTTGGTCATCTAGATGCTGGTCTCCAGCCTGGATAAAGGAGAGGAAACAAGGTAACCTATTACCCTTGATTTATGTTTACAGTATTCTTCCCTTTTTTATTATACTCTAATTTCCATTTCTATGTCATACGTACTTTTTTATCTGTCTACACGTCCTTCGGTACATGCATCACCGTATTTTTGGTAATTTTTGCTTCAGGTGAGATGCTTATAAAACTTTAACGCTACTGGATTCTGCCGTAATACCAAACCGAAAGGACGGAGATGTTTTTTGGTTATTGTACACCTTGGAACTACCCAATGACTAGGCATCTGCTTGAACATTGTTTACAGGTACTACTTTTATTTTACTAACCGTGTGAACTGGCTTCCACACTCCACTGATTTATGTTCTTCATATTCATATATCTTTATATTCATGTTTATGTTATGTTGTTCTTTGTGTCGAAATCATACATCACAATGACTATCTCTGATAAGATATACCACACAGATACATATTTTGAGAGCACAAACCACAACAGCCAGCTTAATAGCTGTTTAACATAAAAGAAATATGTTATCCGATGTTATTCTATCACCCTAATTACGAAGGAAACATATGAATAGAAATTAGTTATGAAATATATGCACCAAGTGTCCCTTTATTTCCTTTATGCTGATATACTTCCTTTATGTTATTCCCTTGGTTAGAACCAAAACAGTATATATTAGCACCTAATATATGTTAGCACCAGATATCCATATCCATAAAGGATATAACTAACGAATATGTTTGCAAATAAATTATATTTTCTCAAAACTCAATTTCACTTGGTTACCACCATATATTCCTATCGGTACAAATATCCATACATGTAGACCTGGCAATCGTGTCGTTTCGTGTACTTTCGTGTTTTCGTGTACTCAGAGCTAAAACCGAAAATGACCCGAAATCATTTCATGTACCTGTTTACCCGATCCGAACACGAAACGAAATAATTCGTGTAAACACGAAACGACACGAAAAATACACGAAATTAATTTCGTGTACTTCCTGTTCGTGTACTTTCGTGTACTTTTGTGTACTTTCGTGTACTTTTGTGTACACGAAAAGTACACGAAATTAATATATTATATGATATATAAAAATAAAAATTATATATAAAATATTTCGTGTACTTTCGTATATTGAAAGTGAAAACCCATATCCGACACGAAATTTATCGTGTAATTTCGTGTTCGTGTACTTTCGTGTTTCGTATACCAAAAATCAAAACCCATAACCGTTTATTTCGTGTCGTTTCGTGTTAGCGTGTCACGTGTCAAATTGCCAGGCCTACATACATGGCCCCAAGATTCTTCTTTTTAAAATTATTTGATTTCGTAAAACATATCACTGTCAAACACAATGATCGGCGCAACCCGAAATATCTAAATCACTGTTTGTGTTGCACAGTGTAACGGGGATCATAAGTAAGTCACACTATATGTGCTTCTTTCACAAAGAACACATAATTATTTTTCAACCTAAGCCCATTTTTCAAAATTTATCATAAATCACATTCCTTTTATTATGTGTTACAAATAACTCTTTTCTACGAAGAAAAGTGAAACTGAGAAAAGCTGATTTTATTTCAACTAATGTTTAATGCCTTCTTTTTATTACCTTGACTTACAATTTTTCCATCATACTGAATATCTTCACTCACAAATTATGTTCTCATAACAAATTCTTACCTATTTTATTATAACTTCCTTTCCTCATTTTTTCAACGACTGCTATTCATCTCAGACTACTCACCACAATTACAATGTTTACTAATTACGGTTTTTACACATTTCAACTATTTGACGCTACCATGTACATATATTTCACTTCGTCGGCTCAATAAACAAATATCATTTATTGGTGCAAAATCTATTTGAGTGCGAAAATTATAATTCCTAATGCAGTAACGATATATGGACCAGTTGATAAACACTATGTATTTAAGGCCACGCATATATTACTCTTCTCAAACCCATTACATAAACGCTTTGTTTCATATACTGACAGTTACATTTCATTCTTCCAGTCCTTAGCTTGCTTCTTGCAATTTATCTTATGTATTTTGCATGCACATTGATTTTCACACTTTAGTTCATGGTTTTGTAACCTATCCGATTAACCTTTTACAATATATCTTATGAATCTTAGTTCTCCTCTTCATGTGAGGCAATTTTTTGTACAATTGATAGGGTACATGCAATTGTTGCGATGGCTTTTGACAAGATTGCGCAACTGATGACCGGTATCTTCACGGTAACTAACACGTTTGTATAAATTTGCTTTGGTTCCTCTTTATTCTACATATTTTCTCTTCTCATTAATTGACTCCACATACACACATAAATATAAGTTACTAATTGATCCCTTAACTCTTGCAGTATGCAATGGGTATATTACATTGCTGTCCGATAAGTGCTTCTTAAATGGTTACATATTACGCAATTAGTTTGTTAGGCATCACTTTATCAAATATCGTTTGCTACTGATGTAATAAGGAACCAAGTTTAATCAACAGATTGTATATATGCTCTTTAATACAATGATGCCCCCAGTATAAAAAGGATGCACATGAGAACAGTATTGTCATCGCGCTTAGTTTAACAGATACATTACGATGCTTGCATACACTCATTCTACTACTTCATGCAAAAGTTATGTGGCGTAACATCATAACAAAACCAAGATTTAGGCCAAAAAACTGCAGTTCTTGGCTTATAACTCTTCGTTTTTTTTTGCATGACTGTACAATATCAATAGGTGCTCTGTTAATCATGTTATATGATTGGGAATTTATTCTGCTTATTTTGTTTTTAACTTCACAGCTATTAATCAATGATTATTTTCCCTCCCACATGTATGCACAGGATACAACTATATGGTGCATGCGCTGAACGAAGTACGTTCAAAACATGGTGTCATTTACAGGTATAAATTCATAAAACTTTCATTCTACAAACATTTACACATACAAACCAATTAAAGCAGTGAAAAATAATCCTTTTTTTTTTAAAAAAAGAACGGTACATTCTGCAAATTCTTTGCTACAACAAAATTATATGGACTTATCATCATGAGTTATAGATAATCCAACTATGCGAATATTTTTGGTACATTTATCAATAGTAGACATGTGCTGCAGGTTAATATAGATGGATGTATCAAATAGAAATGAAAAACAATGGCGTTATCGCATAATTAAATTACACAACACATTTTACACTTACTAAAAACTTGAATTCCTTTTTCCAATTATACATTAAATTAATATTTATTTCAACATTAGTTTTAAAATAACATTACAATTAGTTGTATACATCATTATTTTCAGCTGATAGAATTGTGTATTTTTACACTGCTTACACTTCCTACCTTTTAGATGTCTCAAACCCCTTCAATTCTGTTCAAACCAACATCCAACCATATACATTACATTTTTTTTCCATCACCATAAACCACTCCACGTTTTTAGATGACCCAGTTTTTTGCTCCTTTTGATTCACATACGTATTTTTTAATTTATTACAGTAACAACCTCCAAATTTTCAACTGGCCCGGCTTTGTACTCTTTTTTTGCCTTCATTACCGAGTCATATGTTGATCCTCTTCTACTCTCTGTTTTTTCCTCCATTATTACCGCCTAATTTACCAAGCCTACTGATGTCATGCTACTTCACTGATTGATTACTCACTATAAGTACCTACACCCGCAGTGCTGTTCTTCCCATAGTCCTCTCTTCCACATTCAACCACACTTTTGTGCTGCTCCCCAACAATGAGAAAGGTAATTCTTTTGAATTCAATTCATTTCTGACTTTTTTTCCACTTCTAACTTTTATTTTTTATCGCTCACGTCTTTTCTCATTATATCATGCAGTCCAAAATGGCTAAGTCCGCCAAAGATACCGCATTACCTACTCCCGTGGAAAAAAAACAACGAAAGAGTGCACGTTTAACAAGACATAACCGACCTTCCACCTCTGAAACCACCACTGACATTTCTGATGTTCCCCAACAGAGTATATCCCAGGTTCAGCCACATAATTTATAGAACAAAACTGAATTTGTTTATCGCCAGTCTACTTCTACTGACAATGCTATTCAGAATGATGCTGATTTATATTGGGATACTTACTTCTCTTCTCCTGAAGTGGTTTGTTCTGAATTTTTCATCTCAACTCTTTTATTTCCATCACTGTTACAGTACCTTATTTGTTGTTTTAAACAGTTCTATTACTTTCACAGCTTGTTGCAGCTGACAGGATCGAGGCAAAGTATCAACCTAGGGGTTCGACTTAACAGTCATGCAATGTACACCTTCGTTCATTTTCCTTTCCAGAAATTTTGTACCCATGTTTGATTATGAAATAATATGTACCCAGTATTTCTGATTTGTATTTCAAATAAACATATGTTGCACTGTTTTTTTTTTACCTAACTTTGCTCCCCTGTATGTCATTTGCTTTCCCTTTTCTTCTTCGCATATTTATTGATCCAGACTACTGCTGCGGTTTTTTTTTCAACTTCCTGTTCGCATAATTCATGTTGCAGACTACTGTTCTTTTTTGTTACATTTTTGTGTTACCTTTGCTGCATGTTTATATTTTGCCCTGCATGCTTTGTGCCTAATTTTTTACCATTCGCTTACTGTATATTTATTACTTTCTCCCCATGCTGTTCTGATGCATTTTACTACTTTTTTTACGTCCTGTTTTTCTTCCTGCACTACCGCTGCCCCAATACGTTCTCTTTTATTACCAACTTGAGATGTCCACTTTAAACATCAGTTTCAGCTTTGGTCTATTTCCACTATGCACACGCCCATCGGGCGTGCGAGCGTACTGGTATATATAATAGAAGGATGTTGATTTGGGTGGGAGCATATTTTATTTAATTTATATGTAATGTTATGTAAAAATTTTGATTGTCAAAATTTTCGTTTATATTAAATATAAATATTGCAAAATCATCTATCATTGTTCTGTTATTTATTATCTATTATAGATATTAAACGGCAAACAACTCCAGTAATTTATTACTAAAATCGATCCTTAAGAAGGATAAATTGAATTAAATCAAATTTCTTAGCTAACATCAAATTTGAGGATTGTCCTAAAAAAATTGAAACGTGATTGTTTTACGAATATAGAAGATCTAAAAGGGAAAATTAAAGTATGGCTTTAACCAAAAAAGGTATAAATGTTATAACTATCTACTTAAATATCTCTAGTATTTGATACTACATATGGATCATATATATATATACATATATATGTATATGTATATATATATATATATATATATATGAATTTGCAAGAATTGCAAGAGGAATAGAAATTTCGGAAAAAGAGAAGTGGACTTACAAGTGGAAATGAAGCAAATGTTGTTGCATTATCCATAGGAAGATGTCTCTTGTTCCAACCACTGGCTTAATTGAAGAATTAAAATATTGTTGTTATATAATTTCCATTTATATAAATGTTATTCTGTATCTTGTTTAGACAAGTATAAATTTTCATTTGTAATAAATTACAATTGTTGTTCATTTTATTTAAATTAAATATCTTATGGAAATTCACAATTAGTTGATGATCTTTATAAATCCAACATACCTTTGACATTTTCATTTAAACCATATAAACAAGAAACCTATATCAAAACTCCATAATGATGAAATTTTGATGAAGTCATTTGATTTCAAATCATATAAAGATTGCAAATCTTGTCTATTAGGCAAAATGACTTAAGCACCTTTCACTAGACATAATGAATGGGCTAGTGATGTATTGGGCCTTATACATGAACTAAAGGAAGGTTTTATTAGTTCATTACATCTATGTCAGCAGATATGATTGTGCGTATCTTATGAAATACAAATCAAAATCCTTTGAAAAGTTCAAAGAATTAAAAAATGAAGTTCAAGACAAATTTTGAAAGAATATAATGACTCTTCGAACAGATCGAGGAGAATAATTAAGCCAATAATTTAACGACTATCTAAAAGTGTGGAATTATCTCACAAATCACTCCACCTATAACACTACATTGGAATGATGTGTCTGAAAGGAAAAGTCGCACCTCATAAGATATGGTACGATCAATGATAAGTCATATAGATCTTCCAATATATATTTGGGTTATCCCCGTGAAACAATTGCATTCATGCTTAATTACAATCCTGCTAAAATAATTTTGAAGACACCATATAAGATATGGATTAGGAAACGTCTTAGTGTGTCTTTTATGAAGATTTGGGATGTGAGGCGTTTGATAAACATCTTGCCTCTGACAAGCTTGAACCCAAATCTGATAAGTATTATTTTGTGGAATATCCGAAAGAAGCAAAAGGATATTATTTCTACAAGCCCTCTGAGAATAAAATGTTTATTGCTTGGATTGGTACTTTTAAAAAGGAGAACTAGTCTCTGACATACCAATGGGAATAAAGTGGAACTTAAAATGTGTCAAAAACCACAAAATACCATTGAACCTTGTATAGACAAAGAATTTAGTGAGAATAACACAATAATCCTAATGTTATGTATTGATAACATTTTTTACTTATTGGGAATGATATTAGTTTAAAACAAGAAATAGATACTGATTCTACTAAATAGGATGTTTGGATTAAGAAGTTCATTATTGAACTCAATTCATTGTTGATCCAATGATTTTGCATTGTGACAGCAATGGATTAATGATCAGGCCTAGAAACCTTGATCTCATTATCGATACAAACACATATTTAAGAAATATAACTTCTTCCATGAAATTGTTCGCGGAGGAGATATACATATCTGCAAAGCACCAAATGTTGCAGACCCACTGAATAAAACTCTGTCGGAGAAAAAGAATGATAGTCACACTAGTTTCATGGGTATGCTATACATGATTGGTTGACTCTAGTGCACGTGGGAGATTATTAGCATTTGTGCCTTAGAGGCAATCCATTTGATGTGATTAATAACATTTTTGATGTTATATTTTATTTTGAATAAAATATTCTATTATGTTATATTTACTGCGTAATATAAATATTATCATAATATAAGTCCTTAGAACAATAATATAGGATTATATATTTTTAAGTAAGTGAAATGAACATGAGATTATATAAGATAATAATAAGTATTATTATTCTTAATTGTCCCTAGTCAAGTTTTATTATATATATGACAACAATAAAACAATGAGGCTAGTATGTTAACTGATTGATGATCATATCTCATTGATCATTAATATATGTGATATTAATGCCGATACATAAATAAGTATTAGAGAATAGTGTATTGGGTTGACCTAACATGAGAAAACTTTATGGAATATAATTAATAGTCGCATAAGTTATTCTCATAGTGATAATTATGTAATGGTCCTCAAACCTGAAATCATTAAATTTTATTCGTGGATATTTGTAACACCTCGTAATTTTAAAATGGGACATAAGAGATAATTAAAGAATAATTAATCTTTAAAAGAAGAATTGGGTGAAACGGGTTATGCCATTGCGTTCGTCTCGGAATTCTGATTGAGATAGAGTCCGAGTTTGTGTGAATCGGACTCCGTATGAAGAAGTTAAGGAGCTTAGAGGTTTTCAAGTTTAAGCAGAAATTAAATTAAAATAATAATTAAATAATTAAAGCAGATTCGAATTTCAAAACTTCAGAAAAACAACAGAGTGGGAAATTTCCCGCTCAGGGGTCTCGACCCCTCAAGGGGGTGTCGACATGGGTGTCGACCACCCTAGGGGTGTCAACATGGGTGTCGCCCCCCATAGGGTCTACACCTGTGAACTGATCTGGCAGTGATAATTTTTTGAGGTGTTAGGGCATATGTGTCATGTTCTGGTTGGCTCTCTTGGGTTTGGATGGCTTTGATGACTCCTAGGTTGAACTAAAGGTCCATATTAATCCTAAACTTCTATATAATCACCCTAAACCTCAACCCTAGACCTCACAACCCTAAACTATGATGTTGTCATGTTGTTCATCTACAAACTAACCTAGCCGCCACCATAACAAATCAAATTCTAGATTAAAGATAAAAAGATAAGAGATAAAGATTCAAAGCCTAGGAATTGGGAAAATTAATTCTAGACCAACGAACGAATCAACGCCTACATCAACAGATTATCTTAGCAACTTCAGAAATCAGATCCCATAATTCAAGATCCGTCTTCTGTGAGTGCAGTTACTTTCACAAGATAATTGGTTAAACATAATTGTGATGAGTTATGAATTGGACTATATGGAAATGTTTGTAAATCATATAAAGTTTATGCTTTTGCAAACTATGTTTTGATTTATGCTTGATTTGATTCATTGTATGCAAGTTACGTTCTATGTTAATTCATATGCCTAATTACGTATGCAAGTTATGTATGCAAGTTTGCTCGATCTATGCAAGTTATGAAAGATTATATGCAAGTCATGTTCATACATGTAAAATCATATTTTATATATTCATATGTTTAGATCTACATGTTTATATGATTAGATCCATATCAGTCCCATATGTTTAGAACTATATGTTTATATGTTTAGATCTACATGTTTATATGATTAGATCCATATCAGTCCATATGTTTAAAACTATATGTTCATATGTTTAGATCTACATGTTTATATGATTAGATCTATATCAGTCCATATGTTTAGAACTATATGTTCATATGTTTAGATCTACGTGTTTATATGATTAGATCCATATCAGTCCATATGTTTAGAATTATATGTTCATATGTTTAAATCCGTGCAAGTTTATGTTTAGATTCAGACCAGTTCATATTTTTAATCCGTGCAAGTTTATGTTTAGATCCATGCTAGTTCGCACTCAATATGTTGATTGGATCTATTTTTATATGTTTACTAGATTTATGTCGTCTTAGATCCATATTGTTTATGCCAGTTATGATGTCATGTGTTTCTTCCCTTTTTCCTTTTTTTAATGAGTTGGGCTAATTGCGAGCCTAATGTATCACAGGAGCTATACATACGAACGACATGGGAATGTTGGGGAAAAGTTTAGGTAAAGGTTGAATATTATGTAATTGGCATAAATAGGGGTTGTAATCATATAATTAATTTTTGGCATAACTAGAAAATGTGGCATAACTTGAATTGACCACTTATGGATAATTTACATATAAACTTGGACATGAATGGTAAATATGTAAATTGGCTAAAAGATGAATGTGCCTAACCCGAGGTTAGATTGAGTTGCAGTGTAAGACTGCCCGAACCACCCAGTACATCCAGCGACCACAACAACATAGATCTAATGTGAGAGGTTAGCGCATTAAGCCCAAAAAACCGAGGTTATAATGAGTTTGCAGTAGAAGTCTTCTTGGAACCGCCCGACACATCCAGCAACCGCAAACAACAGTTCTAATGTGAGAGGTTAGTGCTTTAATGAATAAATTAAAGCTAAGGAACATACATGCTAAGAATGGAAAGGTTAAGTAACATACGAACAAGCGACACTTAACCAATACAACATGTTAGGTGGGTGGTTTAAGTTAATATGGACAAGAAGATAACTTAACCAATATTACATGAACAAAGTGGATAGGGTTAAGGTAAGCTTAACCAATAATACATATGGACTTGGTAAGGGGAAGGGTTAAGTAAATCTTTGGTAAGTGGGTAATATTAGTATATATATGCCCACAAACTTAACTGCTAAATACACATGCGTGAATCAGTGAGAAGGTTTAGTAACAAATAAATAAGCAACACTTAACTAGTACAACATGTTAATTAAGAAAATGGATGGGGTTAAGTTAAATTGAGAACACTTAACCATTATAACACATTGATTAGGAACCCTAGTAATGGGGACCCATTTCAGTAGTAACCCACATAGATGTATCATGGTACCCTGAGCTAGGTAGTTTGGGACACGATCACTGGGCTGATTATAAGCGGTCAAAATAGCGGCGAGTGTTGCAGCAACTTAGGTTCTGACGGAGTATGGGTGTGCACGTGCTCCGGAGTGGAAAAAGCAGGCACTGGGCATCAGTAGTATACACTGTGCATCTTGAATCGTGTCGGGTTGCCATCATGGGAATTGATACACCCCATGATGGGGCTAGCACAAGTATCTACATACAAGTGGGGCCGAATGACACAAGTAATGAAGACATACAAGCAAGGTCGAATGACACAAGTAATAAATACATGCGAGTTAGGGAGCCAATCGAATGAGGAAGGTAGTGTGTGCAACTCATGGGGGTAGGAGCAAAAAGCAGCACCTACGATAGCAGCTAGGAGTACATGAAACTACCATTATCATGATTAGTAAGAGGGATCAACCTTTAGTATGGGACTAGTGAGTGTGCGGTGTATCTAGTAATGGTACGGTGTTACTAGCATTGGTGCAGTGTAGTAATCATCCTGTAGTGATTAGAAGCACAATCAACGTTATATCTTGTTCATCTTGTCTGCTTTGTCATGCCTGTTTATTCTACAGTCATTTCTTGCTTTCCAGTTTATGTTCTTATCCAGTTACTTTAATGATTATATTGTTAAAGTCACTGGACTCACCAGACTTATGTCTGACCTAGTTTGTTTCGCCTCTTTTCTTCCGTTCCCCAGGTTCTTAGGGTGGAAATACTCAAGCTTAGTTCAAATATCTCTTTCTTCCAGCTTGAAGTTGAAAGATGTATTGCTTGGCTTTGATTCTGCGTATGGAATTTTTCTTTTGGGGATTATGGCTTTAAAATTATGTACTCCGAAGGTTTTGTACAAGACTGATATTATGTACTTGATTTTGGTATTTGGAAATGTAATCAAACTTATTTCTGTTTCTGCTGCAATAATATTACAAAATTTTCAAGTACTACTTTTTCTATCTTGTAATATTCCATTCTGTTTACTTATAATGCTCCATGAAACTTAATGCATTACCTTAGTGAGTGACATTAACGGACGTGGGGTGTTACACGTGGTATCAGAGCTGAAGGTTACCAGAACAGATAAAAGATTTTGAAAACCGTCTTCAAAAGTTTTATTTTCAAAAAAAAAAAAAACGTGTTTCAAAGTAGGAGTTTTCAAGAGAAAGATTTACTATGAAATACATAATCCCCAAAAGCCATATATCTATCTTTCGATTCTTTGTTTCGAATCCCTTCCTTTTTCCTTCTTAAGTCTCTTTCTCCACGTTTAGATGCCTTTCCTAAGATATGGAAGGACTTCAGTGCGATGGGTGGAAAACCTTTTCATGGGACTGAGACGTTTGTCGAGGCTATAAATTGGCTCAAGAAAGTGAAGGACTAGTTTGGTATTTTGGAGATAGACAATGGAAGGAAAGTTCCGCTAGCTGCTTGGTCGATGAGGAAGTTTAGGCTGAAGAACACAACCCAAGGATGAGGAATTTGTTGATATGGCTTTATCCCACAAAGAAGGTAAAGGAGAAAGTGGAAAGAATAATTAACCCCTGTAACAAAAGAAGGTGTCTTTATTTTGGTATAATGGGCCATATAATTAAGGAATGTAGGAAGAAGAAGAAACATGGTTGTTACCATTGCGGCGAGGCAGGACATATGATTTAAGATTACCCAAGGAGGAAGGGACAAGGGCTTGGACAGAGGACAGGGCCTACTTCTGGAGGACAGGTTCATGCACTCATGGCACTAGGACAGGAGAGAGATAGAAGCATTTCTGTTGAAAGTTTTATTTTCCTTTTTCGGTCAGCCTGTTCGAACTTTGTTTGACTCTTGCGCTTCACAATCATTTGTATCTGCTTCGTTAGTGAAACACTTCACCTAAATACCAGTCTAGTTATTGATCCCATTGTAGTCTCAAAACCTATTGGTGGTTCGGCTCACTTATCTATGGTTTGTCAGGTTTTGAGAGTGTCTATCTTGGGCGTTGGGTCTGAATGCAACACCTTCGTTGCTAGTTTCACCGGCTATGGCTTGATTCTAGGGATGGATTGGCTAGCTAGGCATGGTGCCATCCAAGACTGTGAAACGAGGGTAGTTAGACTGTTGACTCTTTGTGGAAAGACCCTTGTTATTTCATGTGACCCTAGGGGTTCAGTGATGCTTAGCTACCTAGAATCTCTTGACGCATTCATCGATGATTTGAAATATGTTCGTGTAGTCCGTGAGTATGGTGACATCTTTGATGAGGGTCGAGGTCTACCCTTGAGGCGCGAGATAGACCTCCGAATATACTTTGTAGATAACGAAAAGCCATTTGCATTGTCAGTGCGCCACATGGCTCCGAGAGAGAGAGAGAGAGAGAGAGAGAGAGAGGAGGGAACTCAGTAAACAAGTAGGGGAGCTACTTGAGAATGGGTTCATAAGAAGAAGCATTTCGGAATGGGGTGCTCCAGTTGTTTTTGCTACGAAGACTGATGGTTCGCTTAGATTGTGCGTGGACTATAGGGAGCTGAACAAGCTCACGAAGAAGAATAGACACCCATTGCCAAGGATAGATGATTTGTTCTATCAGTTAGTTAGTGCTTCGGTTTTCTCGCGGTTGGACTTAGCTACAGGATTTCACCAGTTGAGGGTAGCTGAGGATAACATAGATAAGACTGCTTTTAGGACTCCTAACGGTTTCTTCGAAGGGCTCATCATACTTTTTTTTTGGTTTGACGAATGCACCCACATATTTCGTAGACTTGATGAGTAGGGTGTTTAGGGAGTTCCTAAACAAGTTTGTGGTAGTCTTTGTGGATAGTATTTTGATTTTCTCTAGAAGCAAGGGAGAGTATGCCCTGCATCTTAGGGAAGTCTTAGAGATCCTAGATCGCATCAACTCAAAGCTAAGTTCTCCAAATGTCATTTTTGGAGGAAAGAAGTGATGTTCTTAGGACTCGTGGTCTCTAAGGAAGGGATAGCGGTGGATCCTACAAAGGTGGTGGCAATCCAAGATTGGAAGGTTCCTAGAAAAGCAACGGAAGTAAGAAGTTTTCTAGGGTTGGCAGGCTACTATAGGAAGTTCGTTAAGGGCCTTGCGAAGGTATCAGCCCCAGTTTTGACTTTGCTAGACGGGAGAAAACCGTTCATAGTATATACCGGTACTTGCGAGGTAAGGCTTGGAGCAATTTCCAATGCAAGAGGAAAAGGTGATATGCAAAAGGCAGTAGGTACACAGTTATATTTGAGCATCGCGTATCGTCCACAGGCGGATGGACGGACAGAAAAGGTGAATAAAATCCTTGAAGTTCTTTTGTGGTTATGCACCTAGATTTTGAAGAACATGAGAAGAGAACTTTCCATTTGTGGAGTTCGCTTATAACAACAGTTATTAAGCTAGTATTAGGGTTTTTATGGACGACCGTGTCAATCACCAACTTATTGGTGGAAATCTACGGATAATATTTTACTTGGGCCAGATATGG
The DNA here is from genome assembly GCA_030737875.1 of Allium sativum. Classification (NCBI taxonomy): domain Eukaryota; kingdom Viridiplantae; phylum Streptophyta; class Magnoliopsida; order Asparagales; family Amaryllidaceae; genus Allium; species Allium sativum. The sequence continues at coordinate 190,883,348 of CM060910.1, read as the reverse complement.
TTAAGGAAACTTCTGAGGAGATAGACTTGATTCGAAGATGAATGAAGACGGCACAGGGTCGACAAAAGTCAAATGCTGACAAGAGACGAACCGACCTTGAGTTCGATGTTGGAGATAGGGTTTTTATTAAAGTGTCACTATGTAGTAACGTAGTTCGCTTTGGGGAGTGTTGGGAAATTAGCATGAAGGTAGGGCAATCCCCCATTACAAAAAGAATTGGACAGACAACAGAGTGAAATTGCCGAAAAAGCTTAGTGGTGTTCATGACATGTTTCACGTGTCGCATGTGAGGAAGTGTTTACATGATACCGCGAAAATAGTGGAGCCGAGCATGCTTAGAGAAGTTGAAGTGGAGCAAGATGCCACGATTAGACGAGCTCCTAAATGCAACCTTGGATCGGAGATCAAGAAGTTACGCAACAGAGAGTTCAAGTTGGTCAAAATCCAACGGAGAGATGATCAAGGAAACGCGACTTGGGAGACGGAAGACAAGATGCGTACGGTGTACCCTTTGGTTTTTAAGGGTATACTCTTAATTTCTCCTTTTTCTATCACTTTGTTTAGACTTGTCCTATCGTTTAATGCATCCTTTCGATTACATTCTTGATCTTTAGGTAGGAAGATCCTATGGTTGTAAACATGTGTTTGAGACATGTTATGCTTGGTGGATGCAAGTGGATGCAAGTGTTTGCTAGTGGTTGCTCGTGGATGCATTTACACACACATTAGACACTAGATCGGCTCAGTCACTTTCATATTGCATATACATATATGTATTTGTATATTGATTGAAACTTGATGTGTTATCACATAGATGTTGTATTTGTATGAATGATTGTGCACTCATGTAAAAGTTATAAAGTACGAATAGGAATAATTGCATACATGATGGACTTATGGCACCGACATGATTCGCATCAAGGAGGTCAACTGAATCAGTAGACCGCCTGATTTTGCATTAGATAAGGACATATACACACATTATGCATATGATCATGAAAGCATTAGAAACCTCTTTAAAGACAATGGATTCCTATGGTTGAATTGTTGAGTAGATGGCTGTTGGATGGTAGGATACACATTCTTCTTGACTTGAAGATTTTGGGGACGAAATCCTTTAAGTAGGGGGAATGTAACACCCCATAATTTTAAAATGGGACATAAGAGATAATTAAAGAATAATTAATCTTTAAAAGAGGCATTGGGTGAAATGGGTTATGACATTGCGTTCGTCTCGGAATTCTTCTTGAGATAGAGTCCAAGTTTGCGTAAATCGGACTCCGTATGAAGAAGTTATGGAGGTTAGAAGTTTTCAAGTTTAAGCAGAAATTAAATTTAAATAATAATTAAATAATTAAAGCAGATTCGAATTTCAAAACTTCAAAAAAACAGCTGAGCGGGAAATTTCCCACTCAGGGGTGTCGACCCCCCCCAAGGGGTGTCGACATAGGTGTCGACCCCCCTGTAGGGTCGACACCTGCGAACTGATCTGGACAATGACGATTTTCTGAGGTGTTAGGGCATATGTGTCATGGTCTGGTTGGCTCTCTTGGGTTTGGATGGCCTTGATGACTCCTAGGTTGGTCTAAAGGCCCATATTATTCCTAAACTTCTATATAATCACCCAAACCTCAACCCTAGACCTCATAACCCTAAACTATGATGTCATCATGCAGTTCATCTACAAACTAACCTAGCCTCCACCATAAAAAATCAAATTCTAGATTAAAGATAAAAATTCAGTGAATAGTCAAGATGCGCCAAAAGAATGAAGGATCCATGGAACCTCAGAGAACTTCAGCTCAACTCTGTCTTCTGATGCCCAACAAATAAGCAAGACAGAAAACAACGGTAGGTCAAGGAAAGGTGACAAGGAATTTAAATGCTAGAATTCACCAACAAACCTCTCGAGTTGAACATCTTGTTCCCAAGCATTCTATGACGAATTCTAGAGGATATTGATGAAAAGACCTTTCATCAAAACCGTCAAATTTGTGATGTTAGGTGGAATTCCTTTCATTCCTAAGATTGGTGTATTGAGAAACAACCTTGTTGCGCAATATCTTCATTGTGATAAAATCAATGTTGTCCAAAGACGGTTAGCATCACTAACCAGTGGCATTGTCCTACAACTGTCAAAGCTATCAATGTTATTCAAAGACTTACAACATCGCAAAGACGCTACGTTGTCCTAAGGCTATCGTCATTACAATAAAGCCCTTCGGCACTCAAAGACCTTCCACTTGCAAATGCATTAAAAGCCCTTCCACTTGCTAAAGCACCCAAAGACCTCACCCAAGATGAGGCATACAAAAGACCTTACCAAAGGTGATGTACACTAAAAAAACTCACCCCTACGAGGTACTCGATAAACATCGTGATGAGTCCAACCTCGGGAAACGCGACCGACACAAGCTATTCTCAACCTCGAACAAAGGCACATGGCGACTGATAAACATCAGGTGGATAAAAGAACCTTGCTCCTATGAGGCGAAATTGATATACATCGTGATAAGTCCGTCCTTATGAAACACGATCGACACAAGTTGGTCCCGACCCCCAAAAAAGGCACACGACGATCGATAAACATTGAGTGGATAAAAGAACCTCCCTCCTATGAGTCGCACTTGATATACATCGTGATGAATCCGTCCTCAGGAAACGCAACCAGCACAAGATGGTCCTGACCTCGGAAAAAGGCACGCGACAATTGATAACATCGGGTGGATAAAAAACCACACTCCTATGAGGCGCTCTTGATATACATTGTGATGAACCCAGCCTCAGGAAACGCGACCAACTCAGGTTGTACCGACCCCGCATAAGTACACATGACGATCGATAAACATCGAGTGGATAAAAAACCTCGCTTCTATAAGGCGCTCTTGACATACATTGTGATGAGACTAGCCTTAGGAAGCGTGACCAGTACAAGTTGGTCCCAACCCTGAATAAAGGCACATGACGATAGACAGACATTGGGTGCATAAAAAACCTCGCTCCTATAAGGCACTCTTGATATACATCGTGATGAGTCCAACCTTGAGAAACATGACTGGTACAAGCTGGTCCCAACCCTGGAAAAAGGCATGCGATGATCGATAAACATCGGATGGATAAAAAACCTCGCTCCTTTGAGGCACTCTTGATATACGTTGTGATGAGTCCAGCCTTAGGAAACGCGACTAGCACAAGCTAGTCCCAACCCAGAACAAAAGCACACGAAGATCGATAAACATCATGTGGATAAAAAACCTCGCTCTTATGAGGCACTCTTGATATACATCATGATGAGTTTGACCTTGGGAAACGTGACAGGTGCAAGCTAGTCCTGATCGCGAACAAATACACACGATGATCGATAAACATCGAGTGGATAAAAAACCTCTCTCTATAAGGCGCTCTTAATATACATCATGATGAGTTCAGCCTCGAAAAACGTGACTGGCACAAGCTAACCCTGACCCCGAACAATGGCATACGACGATTGATAAATATTGGGTGCATAAAAAATCTCTCTCCGATGAGGCACTCTTGATATACATCATGATGAGTTCGGCCTCGGGAAACACGACCGACACAAGTTGGTCCAGACCCCAAACAATAACACGCAATGATCAGTAAACATAGGGTGGATTAAAAACCTCGCTCCTACGAAATGCTTAATAAACATCGTGAAGAGTCCGACCTCGGGAAACGACCGAAGCAACGTGGTCCCGACCCTGGAAAAAGACACATGACGATCGATAAAAATTAAGTGAAAAGATAACCCACTACACTAGGGCATCTGATTAAACGTCAAACAAATTCGGCTCGGGTAAAATGCTGATGACCGACGATTGGTTGAAAACCCTCGAAAGTAAAGGCACAAGATGATTGATGAAATTAGGCAAAAGAATCCATTGCTCGAAATCAGCATGTCCAAAAGAGAGATCAGGGCTCCTGAGCAAGTGTCCTCGTCTCTAAATAAGGGTAAGCGCCAAACTTTTGTAGATGCGACTTCAAAGATAAGTCCCTTCCATGCAAATTCGAGGATGAGATTCCTCGACCATTGGAATCGTGTTTTTCTAGCAAGGAGATACCATCATTTCTTGGATTGAAGTCGATGTCATTCAGCAAGCAATCTTGGAGTCTGCTATAAACAAGCATCCTTACCTATAAATTTAAAAGGCTCCCCTGATAGACAAACTCAACAACCATTCCTATTAAACCAAAATTTCCTCTCCTAGAAGACATGATGCCTTAACCATCACTGTGCAAAATTCGATTTTCCCAACGACCCGTATTCTCAGAACATTCGAATAAGCGGTGCTCATAAGGAGATTACGAAACATAACATAACTCGAAACCAATAGAGAAATTACAAACCCTCGAAAACTAAGATCGGGAATACCCACAACGATAACTAGAAACCTAAGACGCCAAGAAAATTAACAGAACCAATAATCACTAGAAGCTGCAAACAACACTCAACGTATATGGAGCTTACGTTCATCCAAATCCGCGATGACCTATGGTATAAGGAAAACACCACCCGAAAATACCTCAAATGATATCTGGGTAAAACATACCATAGGCCTATCCCAATATTGTAAAGAATAGGAAGCACAACAATAGTGAATAGAGTACTATAACGGAGTGGAATGTTGAAAAGAACGAAAGAAGAATGTTAAAAAGTATCATAATAGAGATGATACAAAGACGTATGATGATGAAAAGCGATCCTATTTCCGTATAGAGTCTCTTTACAAAGCTGCAATCAATCCAAAGGCAGAGGCTGATAGCTACGCAACTCTAGCCAAAGAATATACAATAAGAAATGCTATAAAAATATAAACATACACTTAGAATTTGAAAACTCGAATTAAATGATGCAAAGTTATGAAACAAACTCAATCATAATTAAAAAGTTGGAAATGACTACACAACATGGGTAGGAGCAAATAATGAAAGTGGAAGGTTCAACTAGCTTCTCTCCTCCATGTCATTTGAATTAGTATCCAAATAAAATCTAAAATGTTCTCTGCCTCCCAAACCAACCTAAAGTATTATCACTAGTGGAAAAAGTGATGATGAGCTCTAACCCATGCAGAATTCAAATACTTTTCCTTTTCCTTGTCATACTTGGGACCATTCTAGTCTCCTTATTGGTCTTATCCTAGGCGATCCTTTTAACATCCATTATTAGTCCCATTTATCCAAAGTTAACACTGTCACTTACTACTCATGCCAATGAATCATGCAAGCTCTACAATATAGCAACCCACTTTGAATAAGGCCATTGTCTTAAATTAGAATAAAGGGACGATGCTAGAAAATGTGGCAGAAATGACAAACGACGGTAAAGGTAGTAAGGATAATGTTAAAATCGATGAAATCAGAAGGTGGTGTGGAAGGCATAAAATTTCTAGACTACTATCATTAGAGAAGCGATCCATTAAGGCATCAACTTATTTTGATGAAAAAGAAGTCACTAAGCTCGTCCATAAAAGGGAAATCACCTACCAGTGAATTATAAAGATGAGCCTTGACATTAACTGAGATGATCTGCCCTGAACCAGCCGACATTTCTTTGAAATGCGCTGTGCCGATGTCCAACCGGCACGGGACGGTCGTCGGGGGTTTGAAATGATTAATCATCAAGGAACCTATAGTATATCTCACAGCGCATGGAACAAAATATAATAATAACATAACTTGATATAAAACAGGCGAGACAGTGCATAAGCTGAAAATTAAACCATTACAGTAGCGGAAAATTCAAAATACATCTTATGATCCAAACCATCATTATTACAACTTTTAAAACTGTCTCTAAAGCAAAATAGGAAGGTACACTACTAATGCCCAAAGTAGTGACCAGCAACAACACCAGGAGAATACATGTAAATAGTACGTGGAAGCCTCATGCTCGTCTCCGGACATCTACTCATGCATAACAACCCGATCTATCTCTAGTCTGCTCGTTTAGGAGCACCCAGAGTAATAAGAAGACCATAAAACTCTAGGTCAGGCAAAAGTCTGGTATGAGCGATATGCAGCAAAAACAGAACAATAACAGGTATACATAACCATACCTGAACCTGGACCTGCAACCAATGAGTTAGCACAATAGGACGTATGATACTCTAAGGTAACACTAACATAAAGTGTAAATAATGGGGAGGAGGTGTGCATGTCATGGTGATAGCAAACATCAAACACAGCAACCATCCTTACATCTCTCACTTAGTGCGTAAAGCATACGATATCTATCACTTTGATCACCCAATCCTTTGCTACGATCACTTTGCCCTTGGGAACCATAATGATCACATTGTGCTGATCCATAGCCACTAATCCTTTGCTATGTCCACTTTTCCCCATGGAGTCATGACGACTCCACTGCACTGGCTCATAACCATGCTACGATCACTTTCCCTTGGGAACCTTAACGGTCCCATTGCGCTGATCCATAGACACTAATCCGTCCCTCAATGGTGAGTCAAAGCTATAGACATCGATAACCCTTTTGCACATGTCCCGAAGCAAAGCACAACTCATGAAGTTAACTCATTGGTTCCCATCTGGATCCCGAGTTCTACTTCCTATTTGGACTACCTTTGCATCTCGGGTTTTGGTTGTCATCTCGGTCTGGTTCAAATTCCACACGGTTCGTGTCTCGCAGTTTGGTTCGGAGTGTAATACCCGGTTCGTGGCTTCTTCATTCGTAGCACTCTAGCTCGGTCTTCCTCTCCAACATCGGGTTGGTTTGGATATGCAGGCACGGTTCGTAAATGGCACTCCGGGTTGGGTCATGATCTCCCTCTCGTGGTAGCTCGTGATGCTCATCGGTTCGGGTCGGATCGTGAGTTCTTGGTCGGGTCGACTCGTGATCTTCTGGGTTCAAGACAAGCGGTTTGGGTCGTGGTCTCCTCTAAGCTCTAGATCGGCTCGTGACACACCACGGGGTGATGGTTCGTGATAGCGAACCGGTTCGGTTCGGGGTCCATATCACGAACAGGTCGGGCCAATTTCCTGCTACTCTTTCCAGCAAAGTGTTTACGCCATACAACGGCGTTTTCGACCAATCTAACAGTTCTAGGCAATCACAAACGTACCAAACAGTAATAGCAACATATAGAATCAACCAAAAACACCAGAACAATAATTTAACATGTCAATATGGATCAAATATACCCCAAAACCCATGTTTTCCTCTTAATATCCTTAATCATGATTTAACCATACGATTAGTAAAACATGTCCAAATTAACCCAAATTTCTAATAGAGGCATAAAATAATAATTTAGAATTTCTAGATATTTTTCCATAATTTTAACATGCATAATTTCGCTAATTAACACTAATCACCCCTTAATTAACCATAATTAGTGTAATAACAAGCTAATCACTCACTTTAGCCACAAATAAAATCATAGATCTGAAACTCTAAAATCATAGATCTGAAACTCTACTGTTTTGGCATGATTTCCAATGCAACACATCAGCTCCAACTCTGATTTGATGCTAATCTTCCTTGGTTTGATGTAGATTAAGCTAATACGCGATTAGAGAGCGATTTGGGATGAATTTAGAAGGTGGAGGCCATTGTTAGGGTTTCAAGGATGTAAATGGCAGCTGGAAAAATGATAAAACCTGAATTTTCCAAACCCTATCAGCCTTCCCATAACCCTAATCCTGAAAATGGGTTATGGGCCCATTCATTAATTACCCTATTGAGCCCATTTAAGCAGATTTTCACCTTCCAAACCTTGTTTCAGCCATATCTCCCAAACGGTAAGTCCATTTGGCTAATGTGACCACTCTACGGAATGGTAAACCATCATCCGAATCCAATGGAAGTGGTTCAGGACAAAAATCCTTACCATTCAGAAGTTATAGGAGAAACAATATTCATTAAGGAAAAAACGGTCATTTAAAATTCGGCAAAAATCGTGAACATGGGAAATGACCCCAGTAGTCACTTCCCAAAGTTACACGACCATACGACCTCATATGAAAATGAAATAAATATTCTACGATCCTCCGATGCGTAGAATGCGGGTCGTTACACTCTCCCCTCTTAAGAAATTTCGCCTCCAAAGTTCCTTAACCAAAACATACAATGGTTTCCCACATGCCTATCAACCATTTACATATAATCAAACATACATGACAACATAACAAGTCTATCCTAGCATGCAGTTTAATAATAAGGGAATAACTATTGCTATTAAAATCTTACTAGGCAAAGAGTTCTGGTTGCGACTTTCTTATGCTCTCCTCTGTTTTCTAAGTACAATCATTCTCGTTATCACACCACTGGACCTTGACCAGTTTCACCGTCTTCCTTTGAAGTTGCTTCGTATCGTACTCGACAATACGAATCAGCATGCGGTTTCCAACCACGTTGGGCTCTACGTCGATATTATCTAACTGATCAGGTGAAATAGTCATATCTGGGTCGTGCACGAACTTCCTTAACTGGGAAACATGAAATACGTTGTGAACTCCCGCCATCTTGTTAGGTAACTCAACTTTATATGTCGAATTCCCCACTTGTTCGAGAACTGGGAATAGATCAACAAACCTTGGTGCTAACTTGCCTCTCTTACCAAAGCAAATAACACTCTTTAACGGAGAAATCTTGACGAATACCAAGTCGCCAACGGAGAATTTCAATTCTCTTCATCTTTTATCAGCATAACTCTTCTGCCTATCTTGGGCAGCCTTCATTCGTTGTTGAATAACCATGATCTTGTCTGAAGTTTCTTTTATTACATTCGGTCCAAGCACAAATTTCTCACCGGTTTCCAACCAGCATGATGGTGATTTGCACGGTCTTCCTTACAAAGCTTCAAATGGAGCCATACCAATACTGGATTGGTAACTATTGTTATATGCTAATTCAACCAGATGCAAATGGTCATCCCATTTCCCTCCAAAATCCGAGCTCTTAAGAGGCCCTCTAATACATGATTCATTCTCTCAGTTTGACCGTCGGTTTGGGGATGGTATGCGGTACTGAGATGTAATCTTGACCCTGACGCCTCTTGTAAGCTCTTCCAAAATCCACTATTAAATAATGGATCTCGGTCACTCACAATACCTTTTGGTACTCCATGAAATCTCACTACCCACTTCATATACACTTCAGCTAACTTAGTTGCCGTTCTATTTGACTCGATCGGTACAAACCTTGCACTTTTAGTCAATCGATCCACAATCACCCAAATACTATCATAACTCGATCTAGTCCTTGGTAAACCATCAATGAAATCCATTGAGACTTGTTCCCATTTCCACTCGCGAATTTCCAGTGGTTGTAACAAACCACTAGGCTTTGCTTTAACTAGTTGGCAATTCATGAATTTGGGTACAAACTTCCCAACGACGCTCTTCATTCGTTCCCAGTAGTAGGTCTGTTTTATATCTCGATACATCTTATTACTACAGGGATGCATAATTAGTTTTGAATGATGGCATTCTTTAAGCACTTCATCTCTCAATCCATTGACATTGGGTACAACAAGTCTTCCATTCTTTCGAAGCCAGCCTTCTCGTTCGAGCCCATACTTTTTCATCTCCTCATCGACACCCATCTCTAACTTGGAGATGATTTCAATAAGTTAGGATCGTTCCTCTGACCAGAACCAATCCGCTCAATCAAAATGGGTTTGATTGAAACACCCCACCTCCGTTAAGGTCACACACAAAGGGAATGCCTTAACTTCGATGGAGCATTATAGGTAAAATACACAAATAATTCACAAGACACACACACACACACACACACACACACACACACACATATATATATATATATATAAGCAGCGGAAAACAAACATTTCTTTATTTTAAACATGGTTCATAACAAAACATTACAACAAACTGTTTCAAACCGACTCCCAAATTATTACATCATAATTTATGTCTTGATTATTGTATAAAGAAGCATAAATCATAAATAAAACTGCATAAATCCCCAAGTCTAGTGTGTCCAAAGCCATAGCCAAAGATAATAGGTTCCAAGCCGTACATCACAGAGTCTTCAAGCTTGGAAAGATGAACGGTCCGAATTAAGCTGAGCTATTCACTCCCTGGCTACCTGAGGGGGGGGGGGGGTGGGAAACAGAAGAAAAGAAGACGAAAGAAAAATGGGTCAGACATAAGTCTGAGTAAGTCTAGTGACTTTTCAATGTGTGAATAAGGAAAAGGGTCATGATAGGAATAAACTGAAAATAGGACAGTACCAGAACAACAAACTAACATAAAGCTATATAAGGCAGGATAACCGAATATACATCGCACCCATGTTTGATTCTCTGCACCTACTTATATTTGTCCAACTAGCACCACGTGTTCATGGTGAAATGAACCCCTTATATCGATCGGCTCCTACTTGCATGCATTTATCACGTGTGTCATTCGGCCCCCGCTTGACTGTAGATACATGTGCTAGTTCCACCATATGGTGTATCAAATCCTATGGTGGCAACCCGACACGATTCAAGATGCACAGTGTATGACTACTGATGCCTAGTGCCTGTTTTTCCTCTCTGAGTACGTGCATGCCCGTACTCCACCGGAACCTACACTGATCCACCACCGCCTATGCTTTTTGACCGCTTATAATCAGCCCAGTATTCGTGCCCCACCCTGCTTAGTTCAGGGTTCCATGATTCATCTATGTGGGTTACTGCTGAAATGAGTCCCCGTTACTAGGGTTTTCCAGCCAACATGTTAAATAGGTTAAGTATCCGAATTTACCTAACCCCACCCATCAGTTTAGCTAACATGTTGAATTGGTTAAGTGTTTCCTTAATTGACTTAACCCTACCACTCTTGACTTAGCTTTATTAGAGCACCAACCACTCACATTAGACAGGTATTGTTGTGGTCACTGGATGTGCCAGTCGGTTCCGGGCAGTTTTACACCACAACTCAGTCTGGCCTCGGGTCCTTTTTGGGCTCAATGCACTACCCACCCACATTAGACAGGTATTGTTGTGATCATTGGATGTGCCGGTTGGTTTTGGGAAGTTTTACACCACAACTCAGTCTAACCTCGGGTTAGGCATATTCGTCTTTTCTAAATTTATATATTTATCCTTTTATGTAAATTTGCCAACAATTTATTGCCGTGGCCCACTTTATTTCTAAATCAAATTCATAATTTTTGGTAAGTAAATTATGCCATTTCAATGCCATACCATTTACATGGTCATGAGCCAAATATGTTAATTATGTATAGTTCTCATGTTTTCCCCAACGTTACCCTCGTTGTACGTTCGCAAAATTACATAGGATGTTAGCCTCGACATTTTATCCTAACTAATAAACTAAAAGGGAAAAAGGGGAACTTGCAACATTCCAACATCATACAAAAATATGGATCTAACTACAAGTGTGTCACATGAACTTGGCATAATATACTTTTAATTATGGACTTGCAAACTAGATCTATACAATATAAGTCATAAAATAATCGTTTTACAAAGAACTACCAAAATCTAATTAGACATGTGGTGGTGAACTTGCATAGGGGTGGAATCATGCTAACATGGATCTAACGTAGAGAAATGTGGATCTAGCATATAAAGTGTAGATCTAAACATATAGGTTTACATAATCATGTTTTTAACCAACAAACTTGCATGTATTCATAACATGATAACATCACCTAACTTGCATAAACATGGCATAATTTATAAATTGACATACAACATATATATATATATATATATATATATATATATATATACCATCACAAATTTATACAAGGTTGTAGATCTAAACATGTATGCATAATAGATCTAAACAATTAGGCATAAACAACGTGACTTAGCCTAAAACTTGTATGTACCATAATATCACCAAACTTCTATATGATAATTTCATAACATCATTAGTTTATTCACCAATTTCCACATAACATAATAGGTTCGATAGACCACAATAATTCATAGGCATATACGATAGAATAGACATGAATAAACATAAATCAGCATCGCATACAACTTGATACAATTCTATTTTACAATTCATTACAAACCATGTCTTTAATTCATTCACATCTGAAAGATAACTACACTTACAACCAAAAAGGAATTCTTGAGTTCTGGGATCTGTATTCTGAAATTGAATTGCTTGCCTTTGATGTAGATAGTTGAATTTTCTTAGTTGAATTAGATTAGATTCAATTTTTGACGTAGCTTCAATCTCGCCTTTGATTTGAAAGAGATGACGGTTATTCTAGGTTCACCATTGACGGCATGGCGGCTCTTGATATGAAATTTCCCGCGGGGGGGGGGGGGGGGGGGGGTAGGTCAACCCATAGGGTAGGTCGACACTAGGGTCGACCTGTCCTGGGCGGGAATTATTCCTGCCCTGTTCTGAGTTTAATTTTGAATTTTGAATTTTTGAAACTTCCGGAGGCTATAACTGTTTCATACGAAGTCCAATTCACCCAAACTCGGACTCTACCTCAACCAGAATTCCGAGACAAACGCAACGGCGTAACCCATTTCCCTTAATTCTCACATTTAAAATTAATTATTCTTTAATTTGTTACTTTAAGGTTTATTGAAAACACGGGGTGTTACATTCTCCCCTCCTTAAAGGATTTCGTCCCCGAAATTTTCAAGTCAAGAAGAACGTATATCCTACCATCCAATCATCCATCTACTCAACCATCAAACACGGGCATCCATTGTCCTTAAAATACTTATAATGCTTCATGATTATATGCACGGTGTGTACATGTCCTTATCTAATGCAAAATCAGGCGGTCTACTGATTCAGTTGACTTCCTTAATGCAAGTCATGTCGGTGTCATGCGTCCATAATGTATGCAATCTTCCCTAATCATACTTTCTACATGAGTGCACAATCATTCATACAAATGCAACATCCACATGATAACACATCAAGTTTCAATCATATATAAGTACATATATGCATATGCAATATGAAAGTGACTGAGCCGATCTAATACCTAAAGTGTGTGTATATGCATCCACGAGCAACCACTAGCAATCACTTGCAACCACTTGCAACAATCAATCATAACATGTTTCAAATACATGTTTACATCCATTGTTTTCTACCTAAGGATCGAGAACAACACTGAGGAAAATACTAAAAAGATAGATACGAGTATGAACAAACTTAAGGAAAAAGAGATCAAAGATGTACCCTCAAACAGAAAAGGGTGGGCTGCGCGTATTTTGGCCTCAGTCTCCCAAGTCGCATCTTTCTCAACGTCACTCCATTGATCTTTTACAAGTTTGACTTCGCGGTTACGTAGCTTTTTGACTTCTATACCCAAGATATGAGTTGGAACTCTTCTCCCAGTCGCCTCTCGTTCTACTTCTACTTCCTCTAATATGCTTGGTTCCACCAATTTTGCAGACTCATGTAGGCACTTTCGTAAGTGAGAAACGTGAAAGACATTATGAACTCCAGCCAATCTTTAGGGCAACTCTACTCTGTAAGCCATCTTCCCAATCCTTTCAATGATAGGAAACGGCCCTACAAATCTTGGTGCCAACATTCCTGCAGATCTGAAGCAAACGACGTTCCTCAAAGGAGATACTTTAAGGAAAACTCTGTCCCCAATCTCAAACTCAAGGTCGGTCCTTCTCTTATCTGCGTAGGACTTTTGTCTATCTTGGGCAGTCTTCATTCTTTTTCGTATCAGGTCCACTTTCTTTGATGTTTCTCTAATCATATCTGGTCCAAGTATGAGCTTATCTGTAGACTTCCACCAACAAGTTGGTGATCGGCACGGTCTTAAATATAAAGCTTCGAAGGGTGCCATACCTACGGTGGCTTGGTAGCTATTGTTGTAGGAAAACCCCACCAAAGGAAGATGATCCTCTCATGTTCCTCCGAAGTCAAGAATGCATAATCTCAAGAGGTCCTCTAATACTCTGTTCACTCTCTCTGTCTGACCATCAGTTTGGGGGTGATAGGTCGTGCTTAAGCATAACTGTGTGCCTACAGCCTCTTACAAGCTCTATCAAAACTCGCTCGTAAAGATAGGATCTCGGTCGCTAACAATGCTGGAGGGTATCCCATGGAGTCGCACTATCTCTTTAAGATATATGGATGCTAGAGATGAGGCGGTCCTTCTACTCTTAACGGGTATAAAATGAGTGCTTTTTGTGAGCCTGTCCATATTACTCAAATACTGGTATTGCCTCTTCTTTACCTAGGCAACCCATCAATAAAGTCCATCGAGATGCTATCCCATTTCCACTGTGGGACCTCTAGAGGATGAAGCAAACCACCAGGCTTCTTTTGTTCCGCCTTGACTTGCTGGCATACTAAGCACTTCGAGACGAATTAAGCTACATCCCTCGTTATACCATCCCAAAAGAAAACCCTTTTTACGTTTTTATACATCTTGTCTCCACCGGGGTGTATGGTCAACTTGGAATGGTGTGCTTCTTCAAGAACTTTCTTCACCAAATCCCTTGCTTGTGGGATGCATAGCCTTCCATCCCGTCTCAGCCAACCCTTATCATCGATGGAGTATCTATTGAGGTGACTAGAAGTCTCACCCCTACTTAACTTATCTATCACATCAACTGGATGAGGGTCTTCACGTTGTGTGGTCCCTATTGAGTCCAAAAGAGTGGGCCGCGCCTCTAGCGATGCTAACAAACCAGTCACATGATCGACAGAGGGTCTAAAATCAAAGTTGGCTATATACTCCAAGCTCTGTCTTTCTACAAAGAGAGGGCTTAATATCAGCCTCTTTCTACTCAAGACGGCCGCTACTACATTCCCCTTGCCAGAGGTATAGGAAATGTTGAAATCGTAGGATGCCAAGAATTCTATCCACCTTTGTTGCCTCAAGTTAAGATCTTTCTACGAGAAAAGGTACTTCAACGATTTATGGTCAGTATATAACTCAAACTTCTCACCTAGGAGATAATGGCGCCCAGACTTAAGCGCAAAGACGATGGCGGCCAACTCTAGGTCGTAGCTTGGGTAGTTTTTCTCATGTATTTTCAGCTGTCGGCCTCCATAACTACTACCTTCCCTTCTTGCATCAAGACAGCTCCTAATCCTGTACCACAAGCATCCGTGTATACGGTAAACATCTTTCTCCCATCCGGCAATGTCAGAACTGGGGCTGTTGTTAGAGCACTTTTTAAGCTTTGGAAAGCAATATCGCAATACAAATCCCAAGTGAAAGTTAAGTTCTTCTTTGTCAACTTTGTAAGCGGAGCTGAGATTTTTGCAAAATCGTTGATGAACTTCCGGTAAAAGCCTGCTAGCCCGAGGAAGCTTCGGACTTCGGTTGCATCCCGTGGGACCTTCCAATCTTGCACCGCAACTACTTTTGCGGGGTCCATAGCTAATCCCTCTTTGGACAACACGTGTCCAAGAAACCTTAATTCTTCCCTCCAGAAGTGGCATTTGGAGAATTTGGCTTTTAACTGGTGTGAAGGAAGAGTGTCCATGACTTCCTTTAAATGTTGAGCATGCTCTTCCTCACTCTTCGAGAAAATCAAAATGTCGTCTACGAAGACCACTACAAACTTATTGAGGAACTCCTTGAACACCCTGCTCATCAAATAGACAAAGTAAGCGGGTGCGTTTGTCAAGCCGAAAGGCATGACAAGTCATTCGAAGAAACCATCAGGAGTTCTGAACGCGGTCTTGTCAATGCTGTCTTCAGCCACTCTCAGCTGATGAAACCCGGTAGCTAAATCTAGTAGGGAGAAAACCGATGCACCTACAAGCTGATCGAACAAGTCATCTATTCTTGGGAGTGGGTGCCTATTATTCTTGGTCAGCTTGTTTAGCTCCCTATAATCAACGCATAGGCGAAGTGAACCGTCTGCATTAGTTGCGAACACTATTGGATCACCCCATTCATAAATACTTCGCCTTATAAACCCCTTCTCAAGCAGCTCTTTAACTTGCTTGCTGAGTTCTTTCCTCTCCCTTGGAGCCATGTGTCTAACGGGTAGAGCAACGGGTTTTGCATTATCAACAAGGTATATGCGGAAGTCTACCTCCCTTTTCGGAGGTAACCCTTTAACCTCTTCAACGACATCCGAGTATTCACGGACTACTCTAACAGACTGCAAATTCTCAATAGACACATCAGGAGATTCTAGATAGCTAAGCATAACAGAGTTCATGGGATTACAAGAAATTTCGAGAGTGTTACCAAGGCGAGTCATGAGTCTAACCACTCTCTTTTCACAGTCGAGGATGGCGCCATTACCGGATAGCCAATCCATGCCTAAAATCAACCCATAGCCCGTGAAGCCCAAAACATAGGCATTACATCTAAACCCCACACTTAATATAGAAATTTCCAAATCCAAACAAATCATTGACAAATAAGTTAAGCCCCCAATTGGATTTGAAACAACTAAGGGATCCTCTACTAAACTGGTGTTTACATGCAGAGATTCAACTAATGCAGTAGATATAAAAGAGTGCGATGCGCAAGAATCAAAGATTGTACGAATAGGATGATAAAAAAGATAAACTAAACTCTCAACAGAAACATTTCTACCTTGTTCTTGTGGAGGTGCCATGGGAGCGTGAACCTGCCCTCCAGAAGTAGATCCAACTCTCTACCCTTGCCCTTGCTTTCTTGGGCAGTCCCTAGCCATGTGTCCTGCCTCGCCGCAATGGAAACGGCCACCCATCTTCCTTTTATTCTTCCTGCAGTTTTTAACCAGATGTCCAGGAATGCCACAAAAATTACACTTCCTCTTGTCACGGGTTTTGTTGTTTTCCCCGCCCTTCTTGGAATCTGTCTTCTTGCTCTTTGATCCTTCCCCTTTCTTATCTTGAGATGCTTTCACCTTTGTCTCCTTCTTGCCTACCTTATCTTCTTCTTGTAACAGTGCCATGCCCACCAGTCTTTCATAAGTCGCACCCATAGGTATATGGGACATAGCTATGCTGTGCAGTGGCTCATTCAATCCTGTAACAAAGCGGAGAGCCTTCTTATGTGGAGTGTTCACTAACTCCAGTCCGAACCTAGCTAGCTGATTAAATTGGTTAACATATTCCTTGACCGACATACTTCCCTGTCTGAGAGCTAAGAACTTCTCCATCTGTAGGCTTTGTTCATCTTGTAAGAGGAATTTCATTTCAAACCTCATCCTAAAATCCATCCAAGTTTCAATTAATCTTTCAGCGTTAGCGACTTCCCACTAATAGAAAGTTGCGTCTTTGAGCAACCATACCGCCAACTATATCTTCTGCCTATCATCCGCTTCGAAGATATCGAACAAATCCTTAGTTTCTTTGAGCCAGTTTCTTGCTTCCACGAAGGATTCATTTCCATTGAAGTTCATTCCACCCATGGCTCGAAAGTCCCTACATATCTTTGGGAAAGCATTTGCACAAGGAGGAGGAGGAACCGCTGCTGCTGGGAAAGGAGGAATGTCTGCTGGGCCTGCGTCGTTGGCCCTAGCCTCCAGGTACCTCCTGAACCAGCCAGGTATCGGTACACCCTCTGGAAGCTTAAGATTCCCAGACATGATGAAATGAAAAGGGAAAGATTTAAAACAAAGGATAGAAAGATAGTGCATATGGCTTTGGGGATTATGCCTTTTAAAGTAAAATAACACTTTTTCTTGAAAAAAAATGTTTCTTTTTGAAAATAGTTTTCAAAAACTTTTATCTAATCTAGTAAACCATTGCTCTGGTACCAAGTGAAACATCCCACCTCCGTTAAGGTCACTCACAAAGGGAATGCATTAACTTCGATGGAGCATTATAGGTAAAAGACACAGATAATTTACAAGACAAATATATATATATATATATAAGCAGCGAAAAACAAACATTTCTTTATTTCAAACATGGTTCATAACAAAACATTACAACAAACTGTTTCAAACCAACTCCCAAATTATTACATCATAATTTCTGTCTTGATTATTATATAAAGTAGCATAAATCATAAATAAAACTACATAAATCCCCAAGTCTAGTGTGTCCAAAGCCATAGCCAAAGATAATAGGTTCCAAGCCGTACATCACAGAGTCTTCAAGCTTGGAAAGATGAACGGTCCGAATTAAGTTGAGTTATTCCCTCCCTGGCTACCTGAGGGGGGGGGGGTGGGAAACAGAAGAAAAGAAGACGAAAGAAAAATGGGTCAGAAATAAGTCTGAGTAAGTCTAGTGACTTTTCAGTGCGTGAATAAGGAAAAGGGTCATGACAGGAATCAACTGAAAATAGGACAGTACCTGAACAACAAACTAACATAAAGCTATATAAGGCAGGATAACCGAATATACATCGCAACCATGTTTATATCTCTGCACCTACTTATATTTGTCCAACTAGCACTACGTGTTCATGGTGAAATGATCCCCTTATATCGATCGGCTCCTACTCGCATGCATTTATCACGTGTGTCATTCGGCCCTCGCTTGACTGTAGATACCTGTGCTAGTCCCACCACGGGGTGTATCAAACCCTATGGTGGCAACCCGACACGATTCAAGATGCACAGTGTATGACTACTGATGCCCAGTGTCTGTTTTTCCACTTCGGAGTACGTGCACGCCCGTACTCCGTCGGAACCTACACTGATCCACCACCGCCGATGCTTTTTGACCGCTTATAATCAGCCCAGTAATCGTGACCCACCCTGCCTAGTTCAGGGTCCCATGATACATCTATGTGGGTTACTGCTGAAATGAGTCCCCGTTACTAGGGTTTTCAAGCCAACATGTTAAATAGGTTAAGTGTCCGAATTTACCTAACCCCACCCATCAGTTTAGCTAACATGTTGAATTGGTTAAGTGTTTCCTTAATTGACTTAACCCAACCACTCTTGACTTAGCTTTATTAGAGCACCAACCACTCACATTAGCCAGGTATTGTTGTGGTCACTGGATGCGCCGTTCGGTTCCAGGCAGTTTTACACCACAACTCAGTCTAACCTCGAGTCCTTTTTGGGCTCAATGCACTAACCTCCCACATTAGACATGTATTTTTGTGATCACTAGATGTGCCGGTCGGTTCCAGGCAGTTTTACACCACAACTCAGTCTAATCTCGGGTTAGGCATATTCGTCTTTTCTAAATTTATATATTTATCCTTTTATGTAAATTAGACAACAATTTATTGTCATGTCCCACTTTCTTTCTAAATCAAATTCATAATTTTTGGTAAGTAAATTATACCATTTCAATGCCATACCATTTACATGGTAAGTAAATTACATAGGATGTTAGGCTCGACATTTTAGCCTAACTAATAAACTAAAAGGGAAAAAAGGGAACTTGCAACAATCTAACATCATACAAAAATATTGATCTAACTACAGGTGTGTCACATGAACTTGGCATAATATACTTTTAATTATGAACTTGCAAACTAGATCTATACAACATGAGTCATGAAATAATAGTTTTACAAAGAACTACCAAAATCTAATTAGACATGTGGTGGTGAACTTGCATAGGGGTTGAATCATGCTAACGTGGATCTAACGTAGAGACATGTGGATCTAGCATATAAAGTGTAGATCTAAACATATAGGTTTACATAATCATGTTTTTAACCTACAAACTTGCATGTATTCATAACATGATAACATCACCTAACTTGCATAAACATGGCATAATTTCTAAATTGACATACAATATATATATATATATTTATATATATATATATCATCACCAAATTTATACAAGGTTGTAGATCTAAACATGTATGCATAATAGATCTAAACAATTAGGCATAAACGACGTGACTTAGCCTAAAACTTGTATGTATCATAATTTCACCAAATGTCTATATGATAATTTCATAACATCATAAGTTTATTCACTAATTTCCACATAACATAATAGGTTCGATAGACCACAATAATTCATAGGCATATACAATAGAATAGACATGAATAAACATAAATCAGCATCGCATACAACTTGATACAATTCTATTTTACAATTCATTACAAACCATGTCTTTAATTCATTCACATCTGAAAGATAACTACACTTACAACCAAAAAGGAATTCTTGAGTTCTGGGATCTGTATTCTGAAATTGAATTGCTCGACTTTGATGTAGATCGTTGAATTTTCGTGGTTGAATTAGATTAGATTTAATTTTTGACGTAGCTTCAATCTTGCCTTTGAGTTGAAAGAGATGACGGCTATTTTAGGTTCACCATTGACGGCATAGCGGCTCTTGATATGAATGTTTTTGATTTAGGGTTGAGAGTTAGGTTGCTTTTATAGAGGTTTAATTAATTTAGAACCGTCAGATTAACCCTAGAAGTAATCAAGACCATCCAGTCAAGATAGGATAACACCTCAGCCCTAATGACTCAACAGGGAGTCATAAATCGTCATCCTTTCAGAACCTGTAGGGTAGGTCGACACTAGGGTTAACCTCCTGGTCGACCTGGCCTGGGCGGGAATTTTTCCTGCCCTCTTCTGAGTTTAAATTTGAATTTTGAATTTTTGAAACTTCCGAAGGCCATAACTTCTTCATACGAAGTCCAATTCATGCAAACTCGGACTTTACCTCAACCAGAATTCCGAGACGAATGCAATGGCGTAACCTGTTTCCCTTAATTCTCACATTTAAAATTAATTATTCTTTAATTTGTTACTTTAAGGTTTATCGAAAACACGGGGTGTTACATTGATCGTCAAACTTGCTAACATTTCTGGATCCAATTAACATTTTGGTCTGAAATCATATTCCGCGATATACTCTAGTTGCTTCCATTCGAAAAATATAGCCCTTAAACTGGCATGCCTCCTACTCAATGCATCAGCTACCACATTGCCCTTTCCTGGTGTATATGCGATATCGAAATTATAGGAAGCCAAGAATTCTAACCATCTTGCTGACGGAGATTTAGATCCTTCCGAGAGAAAATATATTTTAAGGATTTATGATCAATAAACAACTCGAATCTTTCTCCCAAGAGACAATGTCTCCACATCTTCACCACGAACATGATCGCTGCCAATTCTAAATCATGGGTAGGGTATCTTTTCTCATGTGGTTCCAGTTGCCGACTAGCATAAGCTACAATCCTACCTCATTTCATTAGTAAAACACCTAGTCCGGTACAATAGGCATCCGTGTATACCGTCATCTCTTCGTTCCACTTAGGAATAACTTACACTGGTGCGCACGTTAACTTTTCCTTTAGGCTCTTGAATGCATCCTCGCACTTTCCGTCTCAGGCAAAAGCTTGATTCTTCTTGGTCAACTAAGTTAACGTTGCCGCTATCTTGGAGAAGTCTTGAACAAACTTACGATAATATCCAGCTAACCCCAAGAAACTTCTCATGTCTGTTGCATTCTTGGGCGTAGACCAATCTTGTACCGTAGCCACCTTCGTAGGATCCACGACAATACCATTCTCTGAAATGATATGGCCCAAGAATCTCACTTCTCTCCTCCAGAAGTGACACTTAGAAAATTTCACTTTCAATTGGTGTTTCCTCAACACCTCCATCACTGTCCTCAAATGTTCCTTGTGCTCTTCCTCTGTCCATGAGTAAACAAGGATATCGTCCACGAACACAAGAACAAACTTATTAAATTGATCCCTGAATACTCTATTCATAAGATCTACAAAATATGTTGGTGCATTGGTCAACCCGAATGGCATGACCAACCACTCATAAAATCCAGACGGCGTCTGAAATGTCGTTTTAGCTATACTCTCAACTGCTACTCGGAGCTGATGAAATCCTGTTGCGAGATCCAACTGGGAGAACACTTTTGCTCCTTCCAGTTGATCAAACAAATCATCTATCTGTGGAAAAGGATACTTATTCTTTCTAGTCACCTTATTCAACTCGCGATAATCCACACATAAACGAAGGGAACCATCTGCCTTAGTGGCAAATACAACTGGTGCTCCCCACTCAGAGACACTTCTTCAAATAAATCCCTTCTTCAAAAGATCGCTTACTTGCACCCCGAGCTCTCGCTGCTCCCTTGGCGCCATACGACGAAGTGGCATCGTCATAGGTCTGGCATCTTTCACTAAATCAATCCGAAACTCGATCTCTTGGTGTGGTGGAAGTCCGGTCACTTCCTCGAAGATGTCCGGACACTCGCCAGCAATAGGCACATCTGAAAACTCATCATGCGGGATGTCGAGGGAATTTAGAAAACTAGCTGTCACCTCATCATTAGGTAGGCTACCAAACAATACCCTCTGCCCATCGTCTTCTCTAACGGTCACTGAAGACCCCTCACGGTCCACCATCACCCCATAACTTTGGAGCCAATCGACACCCAAAATAATGCCAAACCCAGTAAAGCTCAAAACAAAGCAATCACAAGAAAACATACATCCATGACTCAATAAGACCAAATTATGAAAAATCATACCAAGGTTAGTCGAACCACCAATCAGGTTTGTCACTACTAAAGGTCTATCGACAATCTCGGGTTCCAATCCTAACCTATCTACCAGGTCACTAGATATGAAGGAATGGGAGTCCCCGATATCAAATAAAACTCGAACAGGAACATCATAAACAGAAAGCATACCTTGAATAACGACATTCTTTCCTTTCTTCACCGCAGTTGGGGAATTTGACGAAGAAGGAACAACATTGATAGCATATGCTTTCACAATCTGCTTCTCTTTAGGGGTTGTGGACATTTATCCTTATGATGTCCAACTTGGCCGCAATTGAAGCACTTCCTATCCGCTGGCTTTGCTCAACATTCTTTGGCATAGTGGCCCTTCTTGCCACAGCTTAGCACTCAACGTCTTTCTTATTCTTCTTTTTACTATCTTTAGCTTGGTTCTATTTCCTCTTATTCTGCGAATTATTCTTGCCTCCGCCGCTTGCCTGCGGCTTTGGCTCCCCTTCAGATGTAATAGTGGGCTTAGGATAAAGGCTCTCTGATCTCAATGCTTTCCCAATAATCAATTCAAAAGTCTCATTAATATGGTTTATAAGCCTTTCCCCTAAGTAATGATCTAAGCTTGTTATGAACTTCTCGTTCTTCTTCTTGGCAGTATCAATAAGGGATAATCCATACTTTGATAAGGTATCGAATTCAGCAATGTACTCCGAGACTGCCCTACCATTCTGCTTCAACTCCAAGAACTTCCTGATCAATTCTGACTTCTGAGCAGCTGGGATAGACTTATCAATGAATCGGGCCTTAAACTGATTCCAAGTAACTTGATCCTTAGGAGTAGATGGTTTAATAGCATTCCACCAATTCATAGCTCGTCCTTGGAGTTGACGCAATGCTAGCTTTCTCTTCATTGCATCCTCGATCCATAAATCCTCAAAGATGCACTCACAACTATCAACCCAATCTTAAACTTCCGTAGCCGACTCCGTTCCATGGAACGGCTTCCCATCAAGTCTAGTATAATCCTTGTTAAGCTTGGCGAAATCGACTCTAAGCACCTGCACTGCTGCACCACCACCGTTAGTAGCATTAGGAACTACTCCCTAAACATCCCTAGGCATCCCTCTCATTAAAGTAGTGAACATCGTCCTCATATCAAGGACGTTACTATTATTGGCCCTTGAACCCGTACTCCTCGTATATCGGCACATCGTCCAATCTGTAAAGAGAAAACGATTAACCATCTCCACAGTAGTGCCACTGCAGTGCGACTTCATCCTTAGATAAACTAATAGTATATATATAGCTTTTGAAAACCAAAATATCACAAATGCGCGCTCTCATATACATATATTGTCTCTCCCTGATGTCTTTCCTTCGGTTAACTACGCAACCTAGAGCTCTGATACCAAATGAGATGGCCGACCCCAAACCAACCGACATTTCCCTGAAATGCGATGTGCCGATGTCCAACCAGCATGGGACGATCGTCAAATGAAAAGGGGTTTGAAATCATGAATCATCAAGGAACCTATAGTATATCTCATAGTGCATGGAACAAAAATATAATAATAACTTAACTTGATATAAATAGGCGAGATGGTGCATAAATTGAAAATTAAACCATCATAGCAGCGGAAAATTCAAAATACAACTTATGATCCAAACCATCATTATTACAAATTTAAAACTATCTATAAAGAAAAATAGGAAGGTACACTACTAATGCCCAAAGTAGTGACCAGCAACAGCACAGGGAGAATATATGTAAATAGTACGTGGAAGCCTTCTGCTCGTCTCCGGACATTTACTCGTACATAACCACCTGACCTGTCTCTAGTTTGCTCGTTTAGAAGCACCTAGAGTAATAAGAAGAGACATAAAACTCTGGGTCATACAAAATTCTGGTATGAGTGATAAGCAGAAAAAACAGAACAATAACAAGTATACATAACCATACCTGGACCTGCAACCAAAGAGTTAGCGCAACAGGACGTACGATACTCCAAGGTAATACTAACATTAAATGTAAATAATGGGGAGGGGGTGTGCATATCATGGTGATAGCAAACATCAAACACAGTAATCATCCTCACATCTCTCACTCAGTGTGTAAAACATATGATATCTATCACTTTGATCATCCAAACCTTTGCTATGATCACTTTGCCCTTGGGAACCATAATGATCCCATTGCGCTGATCCATAGACACTAATCCTTTGCTATGTCCACTTTGCCCCATGGAGTCATGATGACTCCACTACTCTAGCTCATAGCCATGCTATGATTACTTTCCCTTGGGAACCTTAACGGTCCTATTGTGCTAATCCATAGCCACTAATCCGTCCCTCAATGGTGAATCAAAGCTAAATACATCGATAACCCTTTGCACACATCCCGCAGCAAAGCCCAACTCATGAAGTTAACTCGTTGGTTCCCATCTGGATCCCGAGTTCTACTTCCTATTTGAACTACCTTTGCATCTCGGGTTTTGGTCGTCATCTCGTATCAGTTCAAATTCCACTCGGTTCGTGGCTCGCGGTTCAGTTCAGAGTGTAACACCCGGTTCGTGGCTTCTTCATTCGTAGCACTCCAGTTCAATCTTCCTCTCCAACATTGGGTCGGTTCTGATATGCAGGCACGGTTCGTGAATGACACTCAGGGTCGAGTCATGAGCTCTCTCTCGTGGCGGTTCGTGAGGCTCATCGGTCGGGTCGGATTTTTCCACCTCACCAGGTCGAATCGTGAGCTCCTGGTCGGATCGGCTCGTGATCTTCTGGGTTTGAGACAAGCGATTCGGGTCGTCGTCTCCTCCAAGCTCTAGATCAGCTCATGACACACCAAGTGGTGATGGTTCATGATAGCGAACCAGTTCGGTTTGGGGTCCATATCACGAACGAGTCGGGCCAATGTCCTGCTAACCTTTCAAGCAAACTGTTTACGCTATACGACGGCATTTTCGACCAATCTAACAGTTCTAGGCAATCACAAACATAGCAAAGAGTAATAACAACATATAGAATCTACCATAAACACCAAAAAAATAATTTAATATGTTAATATGGATCAAATATACCCCAAAACCGATGTTTTTCCCTTAATCTCTTTAATCATGATTTAACCATACGATTAGTAAAACATGTCCAAATTAACCCATTTTTCTAACAGAGGCATAACATAACAATTTAGAATTTCTAAATATTTTTCTAGAATTTTGACATGCATAATTTCGCTATTAACACTAATCACCCCCTAATTAGTCGTAATTAGTGTAAAAACTAGCTAATCACTCACCTTAGCCACAAATAAAATTTTAGATCTGAAACTCTACTATTTTGGTGCGGTTTCCAATGCAACATAGCAGCTCCAACTCTAATTTGATGCTAATCTTCCTTGATTTGGTGTTGATTAAGCTAATACATGATTAGAGAGTGATTTGGGATGAATTTAGAAGGTGGAGGCCATTGTTAGGGTTTCAAGGATGTAAATGGCAGCTGGAAAAATGATAAAACCTGAATTTTCCAAACCCTATCAGCCTTCCCATAACCCTAATCTCGAAAATGGGTTATGGTCTCATTCACGGATTACCTTATTAAGCCCATTTAAGCAGTTTTGCACCTTCCAAACCTTGTTTTAACCATATCTCCCAAACGGTATGTCCGTTTGGCTAATGTGACCACTCCATGGAAAGTTAAACCATCATCCAAATACAATGGAAGTGGTTTCAGATCAATGATTAATCTCTTTAAAATGCAGTTATATGTTTGAAATATAACAAATGATTGTTGGTTTGTTTATGTAATGGAGTCTGATATTGCTTCATATGAGAAAAAACTAGTTTGCACAAAAAATTATTTGGAATATAACAATAATGTCCAAGGGGAATATATATTAGAGTATTATAATCAAAAGGACAATCGACCTTAATAATTTATTCATAAGGACACGCGCTTAAAAATTTATCCAAAATGGCTTAACCCTAAAAATTTCTTCCGCTCATTCCACTCTTTCGATTTCATACAACGAAATCAGCAAATCAAAATTAATGAAATCACCTTATATGGCAATTGAATGAAATCAAATTCATGGTGTCTCGTACAGTCGATCATCGAAAATCAAGCGAACAACAAAATTTAGCACCAAATCAATCTCAAAAATCAACCTCGACTGATTTTTGCTGTTGTTGCTATAATCATTATAATTTAATTTTCAGTTTTGCCGATTAGGTTTTTTTGTTTCTCAAGGTGATTCACGGTTTTTGTTGGTTCTCCAGTTTCAATGATCGACTATTCAGCAGTTGGGTATCAGTTTTATATTTTTTTAGGTATCATTTTTGTTTATTTAACACTATTTTTTATTTGTTTGTTATGTTTTTTATGTTGATTTTATTGTGTAGTTGTACAGTAGCATTAACTCTGCACTACAATCCATCTTGTTTTGCTTTAATCAATCAAACTGTAATGTAAGTAATTTTTGTGTTACTTTTTATTTAAAACATTACAACAGTTTTTAGGTATCATTTTTATATTTTTTTTGGGTATCATTTATACTGTATTCGCTGTGCTATATTTTTTTTAGTTACTTTTTGTTGTTGTATTAAATTTATTGTTGTACTGTTGCACAAGCTTTGTAATTTAATTGAACTTATTTCATTTTAATCGATCATAGGTTAAAGATTTACCATACGAGCGAGAGGCTTGTATGGCGATGACTATATTTTACAGGTTGAACTAATGGCTGATATGGACCATATAAAATGTAACGGTAAATTGCAAGATTGATAAAAAACCCCACACGGGTCTGGAGATGACAATAAACATGTCTCTCTGGTCATTAAGGCATAAAAAACCATTTATAGGGTGACGATAATTTATTCTCTGGAGTTATGATCTATACACACTCCCTTGTGGACACCAAAATATATCACTATAAATATGTGCATGCTTATTAGGATTTATTGGGTACCTAATACGGCCCAATAAATTTCCAAACCCCTCCCCGTACAAAGGAGGTTATGGCAAAAAAATTCGAAAATTTAGGGAGTTAGCCAAATTTTTGAAGAATTTGAAAATTCTTAGAAACTGAAAAGTTGAAGAATGGAAGCCAGATTGAAAGTAGAGTTAGTTAATCAAACCACTTTCGACTTTGTTCCTTTTCGGGGACGAAAAGTTTTAAGTGGGGAAGAATGTAACAACCCGGAAAATCTGAGCCAGTTTAAAAATTTTAATTTGGCTATTTTAGTGGGTTTTAGATATTTAAAATAAAATATTTTAAATAATAGTGATGAAAAGTGTGTTTGAATCGATGTTTGAAAATAAATATAATTAATTTAAATTATAAACAAGGCCTGAAATGGCGCGGCAGTTTCAAAATTTCAAATCAAAATTTGAATGACTGTACTGGGTAGAAAATAAAACGGATTCTAGTGAAACCAAAAATATTTAAATCTGTTAGTGAATATCTTTCTAACAAACCTGAAAAATCAAAGTTTCATAGCGGGAGTAAAAAGTTATGGCCAAATGAATTTTCAGAAAGGTCGCTATAGAGAATATATAGCTCGTGAAAATAGATATTTTGCAAACGACCTCAGAATTCGACGAAACCACTTTTGTTGGATCCGGCATGTCAAATTATTGCTAGGTTTCAAATTCCATAATTTTTGAAGTTAATATGTGAGCATGGCGAAGGAAAATGTGTTTTGGTCAATTACAGTTAAATTGGATCGACCAGAAAATGGCCATTTTTCAAACGGTCTCAGAATTCGACGAAACTAGTTTTGTTGAGACCATATCATCAAAACATAGATAGATTTATTTTTCTGGAATATTTAGAATCAGTATGTGGCCCCGGCAAATTGAAATGTACGTTCAAATTAAATAATGAATGTTACATATTTTAATTTGAAGGAAAACTGATTTAGACAGTCGAATAGGCCTACGAAACATATCCCATTGTGTTCGGAATGGGGGTATTTAGCTGGGGACGACAGTCGTTGGGTTTGGATTGGAGTTCATATGAAATAAAGGGGTATTTTTGGATTTTTAAAATATATAAATATAAAAAATCCTATTGGACATCACCATTTTCTCTCTCCCCGTAAATCATCGCGATTGACGACGATAGCAGCTCCAATCTTCCCGGCCACTTTCCGACCAATCCACGCAGTAATACACCCTGACCCAGTTGAACTTTTTGGAGAACTTTCTCCACTCTTCAAATCCATATAAGGAGCTCCCCCTATCGTCGCTCCTGCCTCGAGATTCGTGCTCCCAAAGTTTGCCGCTTCCAGCCGCCGCCCCCCCTCGATCTCGCCATCGAACTGAGGAAGACCACCATCGTCGGGAAGCTGGTTCCAAGCTCTATGACGTGCAACAGCCTGATCGTCTTCAAGCGCCTCGGATTTCACAAAAAACTAAAACCTAGTTTTGAAGAAAACAGAAAGGTAACGGTGTTAATTATTTTAAACTGTTTAATAGCACTTTAAAGTGCTACAGTTTTTGATTTCACTGTAAAAATCATATCTTTCCCTTTGTTGACGAAATTCAGTGAAACAAGAGACAGTGGACTCGTGAGGACGTCTTCTACATTCTAGAAGAGACCGCATATTTTTCTGAGCCTTCTACAATTTTTGGTGGAGTGGAACCCGATGTGATATTTCTAATTTATAAACGATATGGAAAACAATGATGTATAAATTATATAGTCAATGTATCAGTTATATAAGCATTGTACACCTCATGTATAAACATTGTATAAGTTGTATGTTCGATGTATAAATTATATATGCGTTGTAAAAACAATATATGCATTGAAATAAATTGAAATGAATTGAACTGAAATATATTTATATACAAATATATATATATATATACACACACACACTCTCCCCTCGACCACAGACCATGGACGATATTTATTGGTTGTGATATAGTTTGGATTATTTGGTTGATGTGAAATTTGGTGAATAATGCGAATGGTTGATAGAATTGCTTGTGGTTGAGAATGATTGATTGTGGTTGAAAAATACCCATTGGTGGTTGAAAACAAAATTAGAATAGGTTGTGGAAATGAAAGAAAAACATGCTCGCCTGCGTGCGAATTAGATGCATGAAATCCCCATTGTCAAAAACCGCAAGGTTTTAAGGTAGAGCGAGGAGCCGTACATCGATACGGTGCCGGTTTTAACAACCCTGCCGTTATGCTATCGAAATTTTCAATATCATTCATGTGTTAGAATTATTTTCATGTGTTGAAACTATATTCGTGTGTTGAATAGAAATTCATGTGTTGAATAGAAATTCATGTGTTGAATGAGTTCATGTGTTGAGGAAATTATTTTAAAGATAAAAATCACATTTTTATTATATATATAGCATATATAAAATATTAGTATTTTAAATAAATTATTTTATCACCAAAAAATTACATTTTTACCTTGTGTATAGACTATAGAAAATGATCATGTTTTGAAACAAATGGTTTTACAATGAAAATCACATTTTTATTATATATATCAACTATAGAAAATATTCATGTGTTGAATAGAGGACTAGAACGATAAAAATTGTATTTTTATCGTATGTGTGAAGTCGAAAACGTTTATGTGTTGAATATATAGTTTGAACAATAAAACCTACATTTTTATTGTGAATATGAAGTGTTAAAAATGGTGATGTGTGTAATAAATATTTTTGATGATAAAAATATCATTTTTATCAAATACATGAAGTGAATATAGTTTTGAAATCGAAGGAAGAATTATATTTATATATTTATATATAAATATAATTAAAATAAATCGAATAACGAAGCTGCAATTCGTGTTTTGAAACCGTGATTTCAAATGATTAGTGTTGGAGATCCGACCATCGGATTTTCCCGAAACCACAACCGTTGGGTTCGCTTTGGAAATACCTTTCCAATGACACCAACTTTGTAAAGATCCAACGGTTGGATTGTCTGGAATGTTTAATTCAAATTTGAAGAAAAACAGCACCAGAATCTATTATATTTATATAAATATAATTAAATTAAATCAAATGACGACGTTGCAGTTCGTATTTTGAAATCGTAACTTCAAACGATTGTACCGGGAGATCCGACCACCGGATTTTCCCAAAACTGAAACCGTTGGATTCGTTTTGAAAATATCTTTCTAATGATATAAAATTTGTGAAGATCAAACAGTTAGATTTTCAGATATGTGTAAATCAAATCTGAAGAAAAACAGCGCCACGGCCGCGTTATGGCCTGAAGCGTCGTTTGAATGAATTGGCTATTTTTAAAATAAATAAAAATAGCGATAAATAGTGATAAAATACTATAAATGATATGGAATGGAAATAAACCGAATTTCCTCGGTTTATGTGATATTTGATGGTTGAATGTGTTTGGCGTGAAATTACATTAATGAACAAAATTGGTGATGTCGAATAATTTAACCATTGAAATGAATTGATTAGAAATTCTAAATATACATGAATTATTTGTAAAGGCCGAGTTAATTCTCATTTCAAATAATTGATCGACGATTGAAAGTCGAAGATATGAAGGCGGTGCAAGACCGATGATCTTCACGTCAAATGGAGGGGTGCTGCTGATGCTCATGATGGGAGTAGCTACCTTGACGGGGCTGAAGTAGTAGCCGTCCGGACGTACTTGTTGATTGTACGGATGTGCGAGGTATTGAGTGCCTCCGGTTTTGTTCAGACCCAGAACGAACTTTTAAATGGACTGTGTGTCTGACATTGGATTTTGTTCTGCGTTGATTGACCTCTATTAAATATATATCTGTTTGGCGACGGAGAATTTATTCTCTTGCTTAACGCCCCCCTCTGAGACGTACGAGCTCAGAGGTTATATATCGATAGAAATCGGTCGCATGGAGTAAATTGCCTGTGTGGCATGCCTAAGTGGAAGATGATCAAGGCTTCTGTTGAAAAGAAAAGTCTTGTGGCTGATGATCAAAGCACGGCCTATGTGGCATAGCTTTGTGTATAACGTGAATTCTTGAGCCTCACACCCCGGTATGGACCAAAAGCGGGAGAAGGATCCAGGGAGGACATGCGTTTCTTTCTAGCTAGGGTGGTGTCAGTGACCTACCAGCCCTGACATTTATATTATTTTCATCTGTGTGGTTGTTGCTGTTGTGAGGCGCCTCGTGAGGCACCTCAGATATATCGGTGATTATGTGGAGCCGATGGAGTCGTAGGACTCATTTACGCCCCCAAAAGGCGGGGAAACGCAGTGTTCAGGCATTTTAATCCACATCGGTGGACCGGCCCACTGGCTCCTAAGGCTTGACTAAGTACTTGCCTGAGGCTCGGGCTAGAGAGTATCGAATTCGGTAAGGACTATCTTTTGCCTTGGTTCATGGCGGAAATCCAATTTCCAAATACGACATCGTGCGGTTTTGATTGTATACCTATATATGGCGACATAGTGGTATGGGGCATTAATGCCGTCTATGATTGATACTTATGATTGAAATTTGTTTTTGAAACATATAAACACTAGTAATAATATCAAATACTTTTGTTTTATTCGTATCAAGCATATTTTGGCCATTATAAGGTAAAACTCTATCCTCCGGTTTGTGTTGCATTGTGTGATGGGATCTGAGTCTTATAATGACTTCATTTTTATAAAAAGCATTGCGATGTTTAAAAGATTTACTTGTTTTAAAGCACTGGCAATCCAATGGAGTAAACCCGTTCGGCGAAAGTGGCGTGGTCCTGTGATTAGCATATTGTAAGATGTGTTAAGTAGATTTCTCATACCAGTCCCATGACTGACTCGTAGTTTGTTTCACTTGTAAACTCGGGTGCCCCTTTTTCTACACGAGCAGCCTTGTATTCAGGTTTTAGCAGGCTCTTTCGGGATAACTGGAGCTGAAGATGGATTCTATCATTTATCTCTTTTTATGCTGTTCAGCTCCTGTTGTACATATTATGTTTTGTTTTCCGCTGTAAACATTTATGTATAGCTGAACTATATTTGTACTAAGTATGATCCTATATACTGTGTAACTCTGATGATTATATTTATCCAGTGTATTATATTGTTCATCATCTGGTGTATTTAATTATTTCTGTTCTGCTGTTATCTGTTTATGTGTTATATTCCAAAGATTACCTTTGCCACCGTCCTATTAGGGTTTGGGGTCGTCACAAACGTGGTATCAGAGCTTTGGTTAAGCTTAGTTCTGGAATATAACATATTAACGAACTCATCAGTAATAGAACCAGTAGTGTTTTAGGACGAATAACTCATTACAGATAGGATCAGTAATATCCTAGTATGAGTATAGCAGAATGAAATACACCTCGATAAACACATTTACATACAAGCATATGTCTCTATGTTTTAAAATTACCTTTTCTGTTGACCTGACACTTGGTCTGCTATTTGCAGACATAGAAAATGAGTGGTAGAGGCAGAAGAAATAATCCAATGGTTCAACAAACCAATGAGCCAGTTGTGCTCCCTCAGCTAGGATCGGATATAGAAGCTCTATTGAAAAGATATCGAAATCTGGGTGGAGTACCATTCTCGGGCAGTGAATCTATTATTCAAACTCAAGCTTGGATGAGTTCTGCGGAAAGAATTTTTGAAAGTTTCCAGCTGAGAGGTGATCAGAAAAGATTAGTGGCATCTTGGATGCTCAAAGATGAAGCTTTAATCTGGTGGGAAACTGTTACTAGGGATAATCCAGAAGGTAATATTACCTGGGATAGATTTAAAGAAGTTTTCAGTGAAAGATTTATTCCTCCAGAAGCAACTGAGCGGTTATGTGATGAATTCTACTATTTGATACAAGGAGATATGAATATCCCAGAATATCATAAGAGATTCAATGAACTTTCTCATTTTTCCCCTCATCTGATTCAAGATCCGAAGAGGAAGAATCTGAGATTTATTAACGGACTTCAAAGAAAATACCAGAATAGTGTGATAGGCCATGTGAAGCTTCCTTTTTCTGAAATGATATACATGGCTTATCAGTATGAAGATCTGGATAAGCGAGGCCTTTATGTCGATGAAGAGGAAGTCAGTTTTAGCAATAAAAGGAAATTAGAAACTGATAGCCCAGAGACAAGTGCACAGCCTGAGGCCAGTATGAAGTCTGTGCTCAGAAAGAAGCCTAGATTCAATCGGGAAAAGGTTAAGTCTGAGAAAGGACCAGTAACAACTGCCATATGCACTAACTGCAAGAAGCAAGGACATTTGTCGATAAGTTGCAAATCTATGAAGAAACGAATAAAGGGTGGGTCTAAACCCAATGAGAAGCAAAAGAAGTCTCATGGTTCAAGGGGATGCTATAAGTGTCCCCAGACAGGTCATCTTGCTAGAAATTGCCTGTTATCCGGAAAATCTAAAGTAGTTCATGTAAATGAAGTAGCAGAAGTTCCTGGATCCGCATCTAATCAGGAAAGGCCAGATGTTTTAGAAGGCACGCTTACTGTCAAAAACATTCCAGTGAAAGTACCGTTTGATACAGGCACGTCACGAAGCTTTGTTGCAAAGAATGTGGTTAAGAAATTGGATTTAAATTTGAAAAAGCTCAAAGAACCCATAACTGTCCATAATCCGGTTGGGGGTTCCCTCGATCTTAGTTGGGTTTGTGGGGTACCTGTTTCCTTTTCTCATTATCGGTTTCCTTGTATCTCGATCATCATGAATTTTACCGAATTCGATCTTATTTTAGGATTGGATTGGTTAACCAAATATGAAGCTGAGGTTAAATGTGTAGAAAGGGTTGTCAAGGTTAAAACAAAGCTTACCAATATTGTAATTCCCTATGAAGGCCCAAATTCTGATAGAAAAGACTTCTGGGCAGCTTTAGATGTTTCTCCTGCTCAAAATAGAACCTGTCCCTGTCGTTCCAGAGGATATCCCAGTCGATATAGAAAATATCCCAGTTGTCAAGAACTATGCGGATGTGTTCGAAGAAGTTGTTAGCTTACCTCCGCAGAGAGAAATTGATTTTAAAATCTCTTTAGTTCCGAATGCAAGGCCAGTAGTTCACGCTATTTGAAGAATGACCTTGAAAGAGAAAGAAGAGTTAGATAATCAAACTAGACAACTTGTATGGAAGGGTCTTGTAATGACCCGCGTTTTCAGCGATATAATAATTAATTTATTTAATTATTTAAAAGGTGATTAAGAGGATTAAACGGTCGTTTAATTAAATAACTTGGAATATTTAATTAATAATTAATGATACTAGACTCGTTTTGGAAAAATGCTTTCAAAAATATATTTTTGGTAAAATATTGATAAAATGAGCGAAAATCGTTTTATCAATAAATGGCTATTTTCTCAGTAAAAGTTGTTGAAAATTTTAGTAAATGTCTAATTAATCATTAGGAAAGTGATTTGCAAATAAAAATATTTTTAGTATTTATGGTTAACTAAATATCTGGATAATGTCATGCATGACATAGGCAAGATATTTAGGAAAGTGAGCAAAAATAGTAATACTTCATTTGAAAGAAATGAGCAAATAAGGAAAATGAGCAAATAAGGAAAAATGAGCAAATAAGGAAAATGAGCAAAAATAGTAATACTTCATTTGAAAGAAATGAGCAAATAAGGAAAATGAGCAAATAAGGAAAATGAGCAAAAGTAGTAATACTTCATATGTAAGATTAGGGTTTTAGGGGCATTTTGGACTTTTCCCATTTACATTCCTAAGGCTATATAAAGGGAGGCATACCCTTAGGGATTCTACACAATTTCTTTTCTTCTTCTTCTTCTTCTTAAGCTATATTAATGGCTTCTTCTTGAGTAATGGTGGTGGTAGAGGAGGAAGCAAGAAAAAGCAAGTGAAAGCAAGGAAAGGAAGGAGGTTACTAGCTTGGATCTTTGTTCTTATTCTTGGATCTTTATTCTTATTCTTGGATCTTGGATTTGCTAAGGATTAAGGTGAGTTTACTCACTATTTAGGACAGCAAACATAAACCCTTTTGTATGTTTTAACTATGCTTAAAGTTGCTTGAATGTTGGTAACTTATGTTAAAATGTTAACTTGATTCTTACTTTAAAAGTAAGTGACATATGTGATCCATGTTAATGGACTTGAATGGACTTGGACTTGAACTTAAAAGTGCACTTATATTTATAATACTGTTCTGTTCATGTTTTGAAATATATGATGTGTTTTATAATATGTTTGATTATGTGTATTAAATGATATTGATCATTGTGGTTTGCCATTTTAAATATCATAAGTGACCCTGGGATGTGAAAAGAAATATTTCAATGTATATTGAAATAAAGGAATTTTATAAAATCAACCGATTTTATAAAAGGGAATATTTTGAAAATAAACCACTTAGAAAATAAATAGGATTTTATAAAGGAGAACATTTATTTAGAAAATAAATAGGAGTTTATAAAGGAGGATATTTATTTATAAGACAAATAGAATATCAAAAAGGAAATATTTTGGGAAAATAAACAGGATAAAGATAAAAAGAAAATATTTATAAAACGAATAAAGTTTTATAAAAGGAATATTTATTTAATAAATAAATTGAATTGAATATTTATTTAGAAGTATAAGAGGATTATTTATTTAGAAAATAAATAGACAAATATAGGAAGAGAAATATTTGTAAAACATTTACAAATAAAGGTTATAAAAGGAATTATTTATTTAGAAATAAATAGAAGTTATAAAGGAGATACTTATTTAGAAATAAATAAGAATCTAGAAGGATTATTTATTTAGGAAATAAATAGAATTTTAAAAGGAGAATATTTATTTAGGGAATAAATAGGATTATTAAAAAGGATTTGTCAAATGAGTTAGTTAAACCAGATTTGTCAAATAAGTTAGTCAAACCAAGTTAAAAGAGTTGATCAAACCAAGTTGATTGAGTTAGTTAGTCAAGTTAACCAAATGGGCGAAGTTTGTCGAGTTAATCAAATTTGAGTTAGCAAGTTAAGTCATTCAATTTGAGTTAGCAAGTTAAGATAATCAAAGTGAGTTAGTAAAAAAATGGAGTTAAATCGAATATAGTTATTCGAAATAAAGTTAAAACAGATATTAGTTATTCGAATTTGAGTTAATCACATAGAGTTAATCGAATAGAGTTAAAGTAATGGAGTTAAACAGAAATTAGAAACTGACTAGAGATTAATAAGTTGAATGGTTTCCTGAGTATCGATCTGATGTTGGTTTCGGCCTTCGGGGTTTATACTTAGGAAGTTGTTCTCTTGTTAGTTTATAGTTAGAGTCTGATAGATGTGGAAGAATAGTGATACGTAAGTAAGCCATGGAAATGTTTTCCAGTGTTAATAACATATATTTTCTAAACATAGAAAATGAGGATATATATATATATATGGTTAATGATGATTGATCGATATAATTTCCATTTGGAAATAATACCGTTGTTTACACACTTGTTTTTCTTTGATAGTTAAATCACAGACTATCAAAGTTTTGATCATTTTAACCTTGTTAATATGGAGAGACCGGTTGGATTATTTTCCAAAGAACCACTCTGTATTGGCATAAGCGTTGTGAATTATATATGTCAAAGATAATTGAAGATGGAGTAAAGTGCAAGGGCTATTGTATAAGTCTTAGATAACAGTGCCTAAGATGGATGTACTGGATAGTGCCTTCGGTTTGTCCAGTCCCAGGACAACATGTATGGACGAAGGTCTGACAGAGTATATCTAATAGATCGCGTAAGTTGATCTCTTCAAACGTATTCACGTTTGGTGGCGGAGGAATTCGTTTCTCTTAGGTGTATACCCGTGTTATTTTTGGATAAATCAATTTGTGATTTGGCGGGTATGACGATGTGACATTCTAAGTGAATGAAGATGTGGCGTGTAAAGGATAAGCGTAGCTTCTAGCCTCACATCCGGTAAATGACAAAAATCGGGTAGGCAGCATGGCTATGTAGGTCGCACCTATTAGGGTGTATAAATCACCTGATCTAGAGTTTCATTTACTTCTAAAAATCTATTGTTGTTGCTGTCCCATTCGGGAAACGGTTGCTGATCCCAACCGTTGGTGATATACATTCGATACACTCAAGCGAAATGAGTGGTCGATCATGTGTGGCCGGGTTGCAAGATGTTCTTGTTGAACCCAGTGTATTCCTCTCTAGAGGTACACTAGCGAAAGGTGGTTCCATACCTTGTCATAGTTGGAAATCCATTACCCAATACGTGCTTGCGATTTTGATTGTATACTATGTATGTAGAACGTGAGATGAAAGCGTTTCTGCTAGATGATTATTATATCGTGGTTGATAGACATTATTATAATATCAATGAGTGTTGATATAAAGTTTATTTTGGATTCTCATAAGGGAAAAACCCGTTCCGTTATACGGCGTGGTCTTATGAGATATCGTTGTGTTGCTCAAACTGTTTTAAACTGTTTTTACTCACACCAGTCCCATGGCTGACCCGGAGTTTATTTTGTTTTGTTTTCCCTAAACTCTTGGGTGCTCTATTTTGTACGAGCAGTCAAGTAATCGGGATTTACGGATACTTGAAGAGCTGGAGCAGGAGGCTTCAGGATTATATAGCTATTATTATTCCGCTATGTTGTAAGTGTTGTACTTGATAATGATATGTATATTCAAGTACAGATTTATATTTCAAAGTTATGTTATATTTTATTCGTTCCGTTGTGAGGTTCGTGTTACTCTGATGATGTTGTTGTCTTCTTCTTCTTCTATTCTAAGTTTCTATCTTATCTATTCTCACCCTCTAATTTCTTTCATTAACTATTCGGTTATTTTCGGCCCTTGGATGTTCGATATGTGTTATATATCGGATAACCAAGATCGCTAAAAACTGGGTCGTTACAGGTCTAATCAGGCCTAGTTTCTCTGATTTGGGAGCAACAGTGGTATTTGTTCCGAAGTCAGACGGTACTCTCAGACTATGTGTAGATTATCGTGACTTGAATAAGCAGACGCTAAAGAACAAATATCCATTGCCGCGAATTGATGATTTGTTGGATCGATTGAATGGAGCATAAGTGTTTTCACGAATGGACCTAGCTACAGGTTTCCATCAGCTTCGTATTACCGAAGAGTGTGTTCCTTTGACAGCACTCAGAGGCCCAAACTTATTCTATGAGTGGTTAGTAATGTCGTTCGGCTTATGTAACGCTCCAGCATATTTTGTCGATGTAATGAACCGGCTATTCAGGGGAGTAATGAATAAATTTGTTTTGGTCTTCATTGATGATATTCTAATCTTCTCTAAGTCAGAAAGCGAGCACGAAAAACATTTGGAGAAAGTGTTAGAATTCTCAGAAAGAATGTTTTAAAAGCCAAATTTTCCGAATGTATATTCTGGCAAGAAGAAGTTAAATTTCTTGGCCACGTCGTGTCAAAACAAGGAATTTCAGTGGATCCCAGTAAAATCACTGCTATTTAGAATTGGAAACAACCACGTATGCCTACAGAAGTCAGAAGTTTTCTTGGATTGGCTAGTTATTATCGGAAATTCGTTAAGAATTTTCCGAAGATATCCAGTCACTTAACAAAGCTTACTAAGAAACATTCGAGATTCAACTGGAATCCCGAATGTGAGGCAGCTTTCCAGGAGTTGAAGTTAAAATTGACGAATGCTCCAGTGTTCACAATTATTGACGGCAATCACGATTTAAAAGTCTGGATCGATGCTTCTAAAGAAGGCCTTGGCGCAGTGTTAATGCAAAGAGGCCATGTAGTCGCTTATGCTAGCCGTCAATTGAAACCACATGAAAAGAATTATGTAACTCACGATCTTGAGTTGCCAGCTATCGTGTTTGCTATGAAAATCTGGAGGCATTATCTATTGGCTGAGAAGTTTGAATTATTCACTGATCATCAATCATTGAGGTATTTATTCACCCAGAAGGATCTGAATATGAGGCAGCAGTGTTGGTTAGAATTTCTTGCAGCTTATGATCTAGATATTTTATATACTCCGGGAAAAGCCAATGTTGTAGCTGATGCGCTTAGCAGAAAGAATGTGATCATCGCCAGTATTATCATTACGCCATCGTTGATTGATAAAATAGCTATTCTTTAGAAAGACGATAGTTTTATTAAGGAAATGATCAGAAGAATTCAAAAGGGCGAAGTCTCCAGTTTCCAAGTGGACGGCGCAGGAGTTCTGAGATTGAAAGGTAGAATTTGTGTTCCCGACAATCTTGAGCTCAAAAGAGAAGTAATGGACGAGAGCCACAAGTCCAAACTGAGCATCCACCCGGGGGTTAGTAAAATGTACAATGATCTCAAGCAAACTTTCTAGTGGAAGGCAATGAAAAGAGATATCTCTATATATGTTAGCCGGTGTTCCACCTGTCAGCAAGTCAAAAGCGATCAGCAGAAGCTCGCTGGATTGTTGCAACCTTTAGAAATTCTAGGTGGGAAGTGGGAATAATTTTTTATGGATTTCATAGATGGTTTGCCCATAACCAGGAAAGGGAATGATAGTATTTGGGTGATCGTAGATCGTTTCAAGAAGACCGCCCATTTCATACCTGTCAAATCGAATAGAACTGCTCAGAGTCTGGCGCAGATTTATTTCAAGGAAATAGTTAGACTGCACGGAGTTCCCATGAGCATCGTGAGTGATCGTGACCCGATTTTTGCTAGTAAATTCTGGGAAGCATTCCAAGCAGAATTGGGAACGAAACTGAACTTGAGCACCACATATCATCCTCAAACAGATGATCAAACTGAGAGGGTGAATCGTATTCTTGAAGATCTATTGCGAGCATGTATTATTGATTTTGGCGGATCATGGGAAGACCATTTACATTTGGCCGATTTCTCATATAATAACAGCTACCAGGCGAGCTTGAAAATGTCTCCATTCGAAGTTTTGTATGGTAGACCGTGCCGATCCCCTGTTTGTTGGGTTGAACCAGGCAATGGACTCGTATTGGGGCCTGATATGATTCACGATGCTGCGGACAAATTCGATTTCGTTAAGAAACGATTACTAGCCGCTCAAAGCCGACAGAAGAGCTATGGATATAAGAGAAGAAGGGATATATCATTAGTTGTTGGCGACTATGTATATTTAAAAGTATCTCCGATGAGAGGAGTCATCCGATTCGGTAAAACGGGGAAATTGGCACCCAAATTTATTGGTCCGTTTCCTATTCTTGAACGGATTGGAACTCTCGCATATAGGATTCAATTGCCTGATTGGTTGCCTGGTGTAAATGATGTATTTCGCGTATCTCAACTGCGAAAGCATGTGCATGATCCAGATCTCGTTGTAGAAGAAGCCACACAACAGGATTTGGAAATCACTCCAGAATTGGTAGTTAGAAGAGAGCCGATGAAGATCATTGGCAAAGAAACCAAAGAGCCGAGGAACAAAAATGTTCACTTAGTCAAAGTGCAATGGAGTGGAGATCCGTGAGATTATACTTGGGAAACTGAGGAGAGCATTAAGAAAGCCTATCCAAAGTGCAGGGTGGATGTCTCTGATTGACTCTGGTGCAAGGTACATCTACCATATTTTGCATTTCCATTCTATTCTTTACTTTGCTGTTGTTTTCTTTGCATTGATGTAAACTTTTGAATTATATAGTCTAATTAATTTGAAAGAGTATATAAATTAATTAGTATATTTTTGAAAGTTAAAAACAAATTGATTTTTGTTTGTGTTGTGTGATTGTGAATTTGATTAATTGAATTATTAGAATGATTGTTAATTTAATCAACGAAGAAATGGTAAATTTATGCAATTAAGTCACACATTGAACAGATAGAAATATATACATGTGCATTATATACGTTTGAACAGGTAAATGGATTAGCTGTTGAGTAAAGAATTTATTTGCATGCCCGACAAATAGGTAAACCTTAATGAGTTGGTTGCGCGATTTTATTATTATATCAACTCCTGCGAATGCCATTGGATGCAGAGTGCTGGTTGTTTTGTGTGTAGTAATAAATGTCACCATAGGATAGTAACAATTAATTTTGAACTACACTACATGGCATACTTCTTGAAGATAGGCATACTTCATCATATACCACATAAGCATTTGGAGCTTGTGCGACGAGGTTGAAGATTTACCATACGAGCGAGAGGCTTGTATGGCGATGACTATATTTTACAGGTTGAACTGATGGCTGATATGGACCATATAAAATTTAATGGTAAATTGCAAGATTAATAAAAACCCCACACGGGTCTGGAAATGACAATAAACATGTCTCTCTGGACATTAAGGCACAAAAAACCATTTATAGGGTGACAAGAATTTACTCTCTGCAGTTATGATCTATACACACTCCCCTGTGGACATCAGAATATATCACTATAAATATATGCATGCTTAATAGGGTTTATTGGGAACCTAATACGACCCAATAAATTTCCAAACCCCTCCTCGTACAAAGGAGGTTATGGCAAAAAAATTCGAAAATTTAGGGTGTTAGCCAATTTTTTAAAGAATTTGAAAACTCTTAGAAACTAAAAAGTTGAAGAATGGAAGCCAGATTGAAAGTAGAGTTAGTTAATCAATAAACTTTCGACTTTGTTCCTTTTCGGGGACGAAAAGTTTTAAGTGGGGAAGATTGTAACAACCCGGAAAATCTGAGGCAGTTTAAAAATTTTAATTTGGCTATTTTAGTGGGTTTTAGATATTTAATTTAAATTATAAACAAGGCCTGGAATGGCGCAGTAGTTCAAAATTTCAACTCAAACTTTGAATGACTGTACCGGGTGGAAAATAGAACGAATTCTAGTGAAACCAAAAATATTTAAATCTGTTAGTGAATATCTTTCTAACGAATCTGAAAAACCGAAGTTTCATAGCGGGAATCAAAAGTTATGGCCAAATGAATTTTCAGAAAGGTCGCTATAGAGAATATATAGCCCGTGAAAATAGACATTTTGCAAACGACCTCAGAATTCGACGAAACCACTTTTGTTGGATCCGGGATGTCAAATTATTGCTAGGTTTTAAATTCCATAATTTATGAAGTTAATATGTGAGCGTGGCGAAGGAAAATGTGTTTTGGTCAATTATAGTTAAATTTTATCGACCAGAAAATGGCCATTTTTCGAACGGTCTCAGAATTCGACGAAACTAGTTTTGTTGGGACTGTATCGTCAAAACATAGCTAGATTTATTTTTCAGGGATTTTTAGAATCAGTTTGTGGCCCCGGGAAATTGAAATGTACGTTCAAATCAAATATTGAATGTTATATATTTTAATTTGAAGGAAAACTAACTTAGACAGTCGAATGGGCCTACGAAACATATCCCATTGTGTTCGGAATGGGGGTATTTAGCTAGGGACGACAGTCGTTGGGTTTGGATTGGAGTTCGTACAAAATAAGGGGTATTTTTGGATTTTAAAAATATATGAATATAAAAAAAATCCTATTGGCCATCACCATTTTCTCTCTCCCCATAAATCATCGCGATCGACGACGATAGCAGCTCCAAACTTCCCGGCCACTTTCCGACCAATCCACGCAGTAATACACCCTGACCCAATTGAACTTTTTGGAGAACTCTCTCCACTCCTCAAATCCATATAAGGAGCTCCCCCTATCGTCGCTCCTGCCTCGAGATTCATGCTCCCAAAGTTCGCCGCCTCCAGCCGCCGCCGCCGCTCGATCTCGCCGTCGAACTGAGGAAGACCACCATCATCGGGAAGCTGGTTCCAAGCTCTACGATGTGCAACAGCCCGATCTCTTCAAGCGCCTCGGATTTCACAAAAAACTAAAACCTAGTTTTGAAGAAAACAGAAACGTAACGGCGTTAATTATTTTAAACTGTTTAATAGCACTTTAAAGCGCTACAGTTTTTGATTTCACTGTAAAAATCATATCTTTCTCGTTTGTTGATGAAATTCAGTGAAACAAGAGACAGTGGACTCGTGAGGACGTCTTCTACATTCTAGAAGAGACCACATATTTTTCTGAGCCTTCTGCAATTTTTGGTGGAGTGGAACCCAATGTGAGATTTCTAATTTATAAACGATATGGAAAACAACGATGTATAAATTATATAGTCAATGTATGAGTTATATAAGCATTGTACACCTCATGTATAAGCGTTGTATAAGTTGTATGTTCGATGTATAAATTATATATGCGTTGTAAAAACAATATTTGCGTTGAAATAAATTGAAATGAATTGAAGTGAATTGAAATATATTTATATACGAATATATATATATATATATATATATATATATATATATATATATACACTCCCCTCGTCCACAGACCATGGACGATATTTATTGGTTGTGATATTGTTTGGATTATTTTGTTGATGTGAAATTTGGTGAATAATGCGAATGGTTGATAGAATTGTTTGTGGTTGAGAATGATTGATTGTGGTTGAAACATACCCATTGGTGGTTGAAAACAAAATTAGAATAGGTTGTGGAAATGAAAGAAAAACATGCTCGCCTGCGTGCGAATTAGATGCATGAAATCCCCATTGTAAAAAACCGCAAGGTTTTAAGGTAGAGCGAGGAGCCGTACATCGATACGGTGCCGGTTTTAACTACCCCGCCATTATGCTGCCGAAATTTTCAATAATATTCATGTGTTAGAATTATTTTCATGTGTTGAAACTATATTCGTGTGTTGAATAGAAATTGGTGTGTTGAATGAGTTCAAGTGTTGAGTAAATTATTTGAAAGATAAAAATCACATTTTTATTATATATATAGCCTATATAAAATATTAGTATTTTAAATAAATTGTTTTATCACCAAAAAATTACATTTTTACCTTATGTATAGACTATAGAAAATAATCATGTTTTGAAATAAATGGTTTTACAATAAAAATCACATTTTTATTATATATATCAACTATAGAAAATATTCATGTGTTGAATAAAGGACTAGAACGATAAAAATCGTATTTTTATCGTATGTGTGAAGTCGAAAACGTTCATGTGTTGAATATATAGGTTGAACAATAAAATCTACATTTTTATTGTGAATATGAAGTGTTAAAAATGGTGATGTGTGCAATAAAAATTTTTGATAATAAAAATATCATTTTTATCAAATATATGAAGTGAATATAGTTTTGAAAATGAAGGAAGAATTATATTTATATATTTATATATAAATATAATTAAAATAAATCGAATAACGAAGCTGCAGTTCGTGTTTTGAAACCGTGATTTCAAACGATTAGTGCGGGAGATCCGACCATGGGATTTTGCCGAAACCACAACCGTTGGGTTCGCTTTGGAAATATCTTTCCAAAGACACCAACTTTGTAAAGATCCAACGGTTGGATTGTCAAGAATGTTTAATTCAAATTTGAAGAAAAACAGCACCAGAATCGATTATGTATATATAATTAAATTAAATCGAATAACGACGCTGTAGTTCGTATTTTGAAATCGTAACTTCAAACGATTGTACCGGGAGATCCGACAGTCGGATTTTCCCAAAACTAAAACAGTTGGATTCGTTTTGAAAAGATCTTTCTAATGATATAAAACTTGTGAAGATCCAACGGTTAGATTTTCAAATATGTGTAAATCAAATCTTAAGAAAAACAGCGCCACGACCGTGTTATGGCCTGAAGCGTCGTTTGAATGAACTGACTATTTTTAAAATAAATAAAAAGAGCGATAAATAGTGATAAAATACTATAAACGATATGGAATGGA
The DNA here is from genome assembly GCA_030737875.1 of Allium sativum. Taxonomy (NCBI): domain Eukaryota; kingdom Viridiplantae; phylum Streptophyta; class Magnoliopsida; order Asparagales; family Amaryllidaceae; genus Allium; species Allium sativum. The sequence continues at coordinate 190,838,355 of CM060910.1, read as the reverse complement.
AATAAACCGAATATGCTTGGATTATGTGATATTTGATGGTTGAATGTGTTTGGCGTGAAATTACATTAAAGAACATAATTGGTGATGTCGAATAATTTAACCATTGAAATGAATTGATTTGAAATTCTAAATATACGTGAATTATTTGAAAAGGCCGAGTTAATTCTCATTTCAAATAACTGATCACGATTGAAAGTCGAAGATACGAAGACGGTGCAAGACCGATGATCTTCACGTCGAATGGAGGGGTGCTGCTGATGCTCATGATTGGAGTAGCTACCTTGACGGAGCTGAAGTAGTAGCCGTCCGGACGTACTTGCTAATTGTACGAATGTGCGAGGTATTGAGTGCCTCCGGTTTCGTTCAGATCCAGAACGAACTTTTAAATGGACTGTGTGTTTGATATTGGATTTTGTTCTGTGTTGATTGATCTCTATTAAATATATATCTGTTTGGTGACGGAGAATTTATTCTCTTGCTAACGTCCCTCTCTAAGATGTACGAGCTCAGAGGTTATATATCGATAGAAATCAGTCGCATGGAGTGAATTGCCTGTGTGGCATGCCTAAGTGGCAGATGATCAAGGCTTCTGTTGAAAAGAAAAGTCTTATGGTTGATGATCAAAGCACGACCTGTGTGGCATAGCTTTGTGTATAATGAGAATTCGCAAGCCTCACACCCCGATGTGGACCAGAAACGGGAGAAGGGTCCAGGGAGGACATGCATTTCTTTCTAGCTGGGGTGGTTTCAGTGACCTACCAGCCCTGACATTTATATTATTTTCACATGTGTGGTTGTTGCTGTTGCGAGGCGCCTCGGATATATCGGTGACTATTTGGAGCCGATGGAGTCGTAGGACTCATTTACGCCCCAAAGGGCGGGGAAACGCAGTGTTCTGGCATTTTAATCCACATCGGTGGACCGGCCACGTGGCTTCTAAGGCTTGACTGAGTACTTGCCTGAGGCTCGGGCTAGAGAGTCTCGAATTCGGTAAGGACTATCTTTTGCCTTGGTTCATGACGGAAATCCAATTTCGAAATATGACGTCGTGCGGTTTTGATTGTATACCTATATATGGCGACATAGTGGTATGGGGCATTAATGCCATCTATGATTGATACTTATGATTGAAATTTGTTTTTGAAACATATAAATACTAGTAATAAAATCAAATACTTTTGTTTTATTCGTATCAAGCTTATTTTGGCCATTATAAGGTAAAACTCTATCCTCCGGTTTGTGTTGCATTGTGTGATGGGAACTGAGTCTTATAATGGTTTCATTTTTATAAAAAGCATTGCGATGTTTAAAACATTTACTTGTTTTAAAGCACTGGCAATCCAATGGAGTAAACCCGTTCGGCGAAAGTGGCGTGGTCCTGTGATTAGCCATATTGTAAGATGTGTTAAGTAGATTTCTCATACCAGTCCTATGACTGACTCGTTGTTTGTTTCACTTGCAAACTCGGGTGCCCCTTTTTCTACACGGGCAGCCTTGTATTTAGGTTTTAGCAGGCTCTTTCAGGATAGCTGGAGCTGAAGATGGATTCTATCATTTATCTCTTTTTATGATGTTCAGCTCCTGTTGTACATATTATGTTTTGTTTTCCGCTGTAGACATTTATGTATAACTGAACTGTATTTGTACTAAGTATGATCCTATATACTGTGTAACTCTGATGATTATATTTATCCAGTGTATTCTATTGTACATTATCTGGTGTATTTAATTATTTCTGTTTTGCTGTTATCTGTTTATGTGTTATATTCCAAAGATTACCTTGCCACCGTCCTATTCGGGTTTGGGGTCGTCACATGGAACGTCCATGGGACAACCCACAATACAACTCGGTTGACCCATGGGTCGAACCATGTTGAAGGTAGGTCGACCCATGTGTCGACCCTGTTATAACTTAGGTCAACTCATCTCGTGGTTTGGCAATTTACTTGCTAGGAACAAAATCGACTGAACGAGTGGGACTTTTCGTGATGATTTCAGACTGTACTTTGCATTTGATGGACCAAATTGAAAACTTAAAATCTAATGGCTCTTGGTCTCCAACGTCGACTATAAATATACCTCATATCCTCCCTCATTTCTCATAACTCCATTCTTCTTCTCTGTGCTCCCTATACCAATTTCTCCCTCTGAAAAAATGGAGTCATGAGATAAATTAAAATTATACACATATTCTGGAGGTTGTTTATACGTAGATTCTGGAATTCTACCAGGGCAATTGGAACATCTACTTTGGTGAGATTACTGTGATCTCCTGATTTTTGATAAGTTAAAAGAAATTTTTGTATAGTTGCAGTCGTAGATGTCCTAGATCTGGATTATATATAGTCTATAATTTACGGATTTAGATTGTTTATACTTTGTTTTAGATACACTATCTCTATTTTCTTTCTATAAATTTTTCTGTCTATTTCTACAATTTCTTCCTAGATCTTTGTAAACTGTTATGCTCAGATCTCTTTTCACTTTTCTATTTCTAGTTTGCAGTTTGTTAGGGTTACCATAGAATATGCTTAAAAGGCATATGAATTCGATTGAATTAGGCAAGAGTCTGTACGCCCAATAACCTATGATAGATTATTATTCCTTTTCCTTTACACTTGGATTAGGGTAAAAATAATGGAATTGAAATAATCAAATTGAGGCTAAATTGGATATGTTGAAAATTGCAATTAAAAATGGAGTAATTGGATTAAATCTCATTTGGACTGTATAAATGCCTATTGAATAGATCATGATAGAAATTAGTCTATAATCAGTAAATTGCATAAATATGATAAATTGGAACCAGCATAAACAAGTATAGTTTATTTGCATTATTGATATGGCTATAATTAATTGAAAAAAGGATAGTTAGCCTTTAATATGTACATGTTGATTAACGGTGGTTTGGTAAATTACGAGCCTAGAATATTTGCATTAGGATTTAATATAAACATATTGGTTTACAGTGGTCGGGTAAACTATGAGCCTCAAAAGAAAACTTGAATTGCAAGTCCTTAATATGTACATATAGATTTATGGTGGTTGGGTAAATTGCGAGCCTAAATTTTTAGTGTTAGGCTTTATAATGTACGAATTGATTTATAGTGGTTTGGAAAATTGTAACACCCTAAAATTTATAACACTGTAACCATACTTTAAAGATAGTAAATTGGTAATCACTTAATTAAACATTTATACTTAAGTAAAACCGGCTTTGTCATTGCATTCGTCTTGGAATTCTAGTTCAGATAGACCTCAAGTTTGCGTAAAACAGATAATGCACGAAGAAGTTATGAACCTTACAAGTTTGTATACATACAAGGGGGTTATATACAAATAAATTCAAAATAAATCAAAACGAGATGAACGCTGTGACGAACCAAACTTCCCCGTAAAGGAAAATACGGATTGCTTTGAGAACAACACTCATCAGAACACAAACAGAAGAACATTTTCATTGCTATTACAACAATTGCATCAGAGTATAAGAACATTCCAGAGTATGAATAAATATTACACATTGGAAATACAATATCAGAGATTTAAATTACATTAAAATAGCAGCGGAAAAATAATACAAAATACAACTGAAAGAAATACACGGATACAGAGCTTTCCGGATATCGCTTCAGCTGTAAACTAGGATCCTGTGAATATAATATCTACAAAACCAAAACTACTAGTTGCCCGTGTGTAAAATATGGGCACCCAGAGTTTAGGTTAAAACAATAAACTCCATGTCAGTCATGGGACTGGTGTGAGAACTCAAAACAGTTATTAACTTGATTTGAAAGTTAGGTGAATCACGGGACCACGCCGTATAACACAGAATGGGTTTACTCCACATGATCTTAGTTTAAAATAAAACAACGCAACGCTTTTTGAAAAAATGAAGCTATTATAAGACTCAGATCCCATAACACAATGAATGCAGTCATAGGATAGAGTTTTCCCTTATTATAGCCATAAATGCTTGATACGCGAAATTTCATCTTTTATTATTACTATAAGTGAAGAAATCAACTTCGAATGTAAATGTATCAATCATAGGCGGCGTATCTACCATAATATTACGTCGCCATATGTATATTATCAACTAAAACCGAATATCGCGTATTGGAGATTGGGTTTCCATCTATGAACCGAGGCAAGGGATTATCCTCACCGATTCGAGACTCTCTAGCCCGAGTCTCAGGATACAGCCGCGACTGCACCTTGGTTATCAGCAGGGCCGGTCATCCGTCGATGATTGGAAATACCGTACACTATATGTTAGCCTGCCCTATAGGGCATAAAATAATCTGGTTAGTAATGTCGACCAGAACATCCATCGGTCCCGTAGTGACTGATATATATATATATATATATATCCGAGGTGCCTCTCTATCCATCAAGTAATAAGCAACATCCACATGAGTAAAATGCCAGGGCTTGTAAATGCTGACATTCCTCCTAGCTAGAAACTAACATATGCCCATTTCCCTGCAGTCCTCATCCCGTTTCTGGTTCATACCGGGTTGTGAAGCTCATGAAATAACGCCATACACAAAGCTATGCCTAAATAAGCTGTGCTTTGATCATCAACCATAAGACTCTGCTTTTCAACAAAAGCCTTCATCATTTGCATCTTAGCATGCCACATTGTCAATCCATACCATACCATTGATTTCTGCCAAGATATAACCTCTAAAGCTCAGAGAAAGGTGTTAAGAAAGAGAATAAATTCCCCGCTACCAAACATATACATATTTAGCAGAGATCACCGAATACAACATAAAGCAATACAACGTCAGACATACCATCCATTTACTAGTCCGTTCTGGGTCTGAACGAAACCAGAGGCACCTTATTCCTCGCATATCCATTGATCTCCAAGTACGCTTGGACGATCACCACTTATTACCTTGTCTTGGGTGTACGGCCCAATCAAGACATCAGTAATCATCCAAACGATGTGAAGATATCCAGTCTTCAACCACCGTCTTCATCTTCGACTCTTGATCGTCGTAATAATTATTCAGATTGGATTAAACCCGGTCAATAATTCGCGTATTTTATAAACAAGTGCAATAAGAACACATCATACGCCTCATTCCAATTCAGAATATTCTTTTATTATAATGTTCACATTATTAAGGGGAGGTTCCCATTAATTTTATCAAAGATAAAATTCTTTTAAAATTTATCCTTTCATCTTCTTTTGATTATCATTTTCAAAAATTTATTTATCTAGTCGGTATTAGCGAACCTTACCAAAGTAATCATTTATTATTAATCCCAATCCCAACCTATTCATCCCATGGAGCAAAACCGGCAGTTCTCCATATCTAACACCCACAGTGTTATCGATAAATTTAATTACCATTTTACGTACAAATCTAATTAAAGATTTAACTATCGCCTGGAGTAAAACTGGAGGTACTCCATTCTCGATCATTTCAAGAATTTGATAAACCTAATTGTCTCGTTTCCATTTCAATCTAGTTTAGTAAAACTCCAATTTGGTTTTAATATCAAAAATCATTACTTTAAGATTATTCAAATTTAAGAAATTAATCTTATCTTTAGCTGGGTTAAAGAACCAATGTCATTTAAAACACAGTTCACAATAAACCCAAAATCATCTTCCATTAAATATGGGATCTTCACAAAAATCAGACCAATATATAATCAATATAAATTTCCATATCAGACTGATAATATAAATGGAATAATGGCAAAGCCTTTTAAATTCCATGTATAGTAACGGTCTTCATCCACAGAGGCTCATTTCAATTATTAATCAATCGAATTCCATTCAATTCCAATTTAATATATCAAATTGGAAAACTTTACTTTGGATAATTTCCATTTAAATCTTAATAAAAGATTTATAAATTCCAAATTATATCTTCACTGTAAATCGGGTTAAAGAACAAATGTCATTAAAAACACAATTCACAATAAACCCAATTCACATTTCATTTTATTCCAATTACTGAACATAATTGCAAACTCTTATAAACTTAATTAGAAGATTTATAAATTCCAAAATTATATTCTATTTAATTCCAATTAAATATTGATTGGAAAACTTCATCAAATCTTATTTAAAAGATTTATTCTTTTCTAAACGGGGCTTCAGTACAATGTTATTAAGGACACCGTTCACGACAACCCAAATTCCAATTTACTCTCTTTAATTCCAATTAAATATCAATAGACTGGATTTTTATTCTAGTTAATAAGTAGTTCATTTTTGATAAAAATATATTTTTATCTTTATAAAATTGTATTTTTCATCCAAATTCTTTCCAGATCATTTATTATGATTTTATATAATTTTTCCATATTTTTAATAATTTTATTACGGCCCGTACAATCGGTTTCCAATAACGGCCACCGAACTGCATCCATAGCGACCTTTTCCAAATTTGATTTGGATATAATTCCAAATCCAACTGTTAGATTACAAACTTGTATTCATTGAAAAGCTCTTTTTAATACGAACCCAATGGTTCCGGTTTTAGGTGAATCCGACGGTCGGATCTCCCGTTACATCAATTTGAAGTTAATGGTCGAAATTCGCAAACTGTCGCTGCGCGGCGCATTCTATTCAGGCCATTAAATATATATAATATATATATATATATATATTATATTTCATCGATTTCCATTTAAAGCATATTTTATAAATTCGTTTTAAAATAATTCCAACTTCATTTTCGGTTTTAAATCAAAATTGAATATTCTATATCATTATAACAATAAAATGATAATATTTCCAAAATATTATATTTTAAAATCGTTTCTTTCCAATATTCAATATAAAATGAATAGAATCGTTCGACAAACCCATTCAGGTTAAAATGACGTTGCTACTTAACACGGCTTCATATTTCAATATTTTTGTGTCTGTCCAAAATCAGATATTGAATTCACGATTTTATTCTTCACTGAATATTACTTTAAAATATTCGTTATTTAAAATATTCTTTATTTTAAAGGACTCCTTATTATAAAAATTCTTTATTATAAAATATTCTTTACATTAAAAATATTCTATTACATTAAAAATATTCACTTACATTATTTACATAATAAATGTTCTTTTACATAAAAATGTCCTTTTACATTATATACATAATAAATGTTCGATTATGTTAAAATGACTCTTTGACATTGAGATGATTCTTATATTTTGTTGACAATTCTATTTCAACAAAATGATTAAAAATGACTCTTTTATTTTGTTGGCAATTCTATTTCAACAAAGATGACAATTTTGGTTTCAACTATTTATTTCAACAAAGATGTTAATTTTAATTCTAAAATGTCTTTTTAATTCTAAAACGTTATTTTATTCTAAAATGTACTATGTCATTCTAAAATGTTATTTGATTCAAAAATGTACCTTTTACATTATAATGTTATTTTATTCTAAAATGTTCTTTTTACATTATAATGTTATTTTATTCTAAAATGTTCTTTTTACATTATAATGTTATTTTATTCTAAAATATTTTTTATTATAAAAACATTGTTTATGTCTGAATCGGAATACGACTCAATCAATTACCATATAATTTCAGTTATATGGATTTCATACACCGCAGGTATACAACAATAATGATAAACACTCATTAAACAGTCCATTCACATCCAAAGTGAAATTTACAACTGTGTGAGCATTAAAATGAATAAACAACGCTCATCATAGACTGTCAATCTATCGATTGACACATAAATAAATTCAAGGGAGATGTGAACAAATTATCATCCCCTGACCCATGTGGGGTTTTCAAACAAGAACATTTTATTTAAACAAATTATTGGTTAATAAATTTAACCAAATTTCACTATTCAAATTATAAATACAAATTTATAATCTAATTTCACTATCACATTAATATTAACATTTTTAATGTGTTAAACAATTCAACAACACAAACAACACACAACTCAGTCAATTTAGAGCGTCCATGGTTTGTGGATGAGGAAAGTGATCTAACAAGCACTGTATACAGTTTATAATGATTAAAACTGATATAAATATACACTGGCAATTCTATATATTTTTCAGTTATGAAAATAAATAAATAACTGTGCTGAAATTTTAGTGAGGAGTTCTCACCTTTGGTTTCCACTCCGTCAGTTCTATATCGGACGATGGTTTGAATTATGTTCGCTTCCAGTTGGTTCCATCGCAATCTGTTTTCAAGCGGATTATATTAAAAATCATATTTTTAACAACGCCTTGTAATTAAAAATCACATTTTTAATTCGATTATCTTATATATGAAAATCATATTTTATATCGCCATTTCTATTTTTAATAACAATGCAAATTTCATTTTAATAACAATGTGATTTTTATATTAAAACAAACGTGATTTTTATAACAAATCAATGTTCTTTTCATTACAGAACAATGTTCTTTTCATTTCTAAACCATGTTCTTTTTTTTCTTCAAACCATTGTTTATTCTCATTTTCAAAACCATGTCCTTGTTAATTTTCAAAGCAATGTTCTTGTTAATTTCAAAACAATGTATATTTTATTTATAAAAACAGTGTTTATTTTATATTTTCAAAACAGTGACATTTTATATGAAAAACAATTTAAATTTTATTTGAAAAACAATGTGAATCTTATTTGAAAACAAATGTTAATTTCTTTTGAAAACAATGTTAATTTCATTTGAAAACAACGTTAATTTCATTTGAAAACAATGATATTTTATAGTTTAAAAACAATGAATTTTATTTTATAAAACCATGCCAATTTTATTTTATAAAACTATGATCTTCATACTTGATACTTTTGATCCTTTTATTTGATAAACTTGGATCTTTATATTTGATACTTTTGATCTTTTTTTATTTGATACTTTTGATCTTTTTTATTTGATACTTTTGATCTTTTTATTTGATAAACTTGGTCTTTTTTTTATAAAACTTAATAAACTAATTACAAAAAAATAAAAAGAGTTTACCCTTAATCACGTTTAACAACTATCGTTGTTTATCTTCCTTCTTCAACCCATAACCCTTATTGCCAAATCGAACCCCCTCGTTAATCAGAAAATCCACCACGCGTGCCTCCCTCCGTCCATTTGCCTACCATCCGGATCCTCCACCCTCCGCGCCTCGACAGCGCCATCCACCTCCAGAAGAGCCGCCCCATTCGAAGCTCCCTTCAGTGCCGAAAACGTGATCAAGCGGCTGTGTTTTGAGCCCTAAATTCTTGTAAATCTCCGAATGAGGAATGATCATCACCGTACATAATCGAAAAGCACAAAAATCTTTTATGTTTTCGCTTAGACATCATACGTTAATTCAGAGTGGATCAAAAATGGTTAAGGATTGAAAATTTAAGATTATGGCCATTGATTTCCAAAGACGCAGCTGTATAATCTGAAATTAGGGTTATGTTTTTGTACCATATTTATAATAGTATATATGGCGTATTTTTATTTTATTTTTATTTATTTTCCCAATTTATCTGTATGTTGATACAAACTCCAAATCAAACCCAACGAGTGTCGCCTCTAGCCAAATACCCCCGTTCCAGACACAATGGAATATGTTTCGTAACCCAATTCAGTTGTTACGATCAGTTTTATCAAAATTAAAATGTAAAACAATATATATTTAATTTAAACGAACATTTTAATTTACTGGGGCCATGCGCTGACTCTAAAAATTCCAAAAAAATTATATCTAGTTATGTTTTGACGATACGGTCCTAACAAAACTAATTTCGTCGAATTTGGAGACCGTTTGAAAAATGACCATTTTCTGGTCGATCCAAATTGACTAAAATAGTCAAAACACGTTTTCTTCTACCACGCTCACATATTAGTTCGAAAAATTATGAAAATCGAAACCTAGCAATAATTTGACATCCTGAATCCAACAAAAGTGGTTTTGTCGGAAACGAAGGTCATTTGTAAAATGGCTATTTTTAAGAGCTATATATTATATATAAATTCTACAACGACTATTCTGAATTTTAAACTGGACATAACTTTTAATTCTTGTCATGAAATTTGTATTTTTCGGATTCGTTGGAAAGATATAATCAAACAGATTTAAGTATTTCTTGTTTCACTAAAATTCGATTTATTTTGAATCCTGTACAGTCAGTCAAAGTTCAAATTCAAATTTTCAAACTACCCCATCATTTTAAACTCCTTTTATAATTAAATTAAAATTCTTTGTTCTGACTTCGATTTAAATAAATTTTTGGTCATTATTATTTAAAATAAATTATTTTAAATATCTAAAATCCATTAAAATCACCAAAATAAAACTTTTAAATTGGTTCAGAAATTGCGGGTTGTTACAATCTTCCCCGCTTAAAATCTTTGCGTCCTCGAAAAGGAACAAAGCTGAAAGTTGTTTAACTAACCAACTCAACTTTCCATTCTAATCAATTTTCAATTTAGTTCAATATTAAATTCGATTTAGTTAAATTTATCTTTCTTTCTCATATTGGTTAAATTTATTATCATTCCAATATTTTAAATTAATTAAACTAATTATCAAGCATCACAACCAGCAATCAATTAGGTGATTAACTTTTCAAATATATATAATTTTTATATATAGTAAAAAATCATATTTTTAGTGCAAATCACAACAACATACCCTATCTAGTTTTGGTTCTCACACCAGTCAGTTGGAAATATATAGATATCCCACTTTCGAATACTCGAACATAAATGCTGATGATGTCATGCTCATCATCAGAATCATCCCTGGGCGACTAGAGTTTGATTCTACATCTTTCTAGTATTTGAGGCTTCGTATACACGCTAGCTAGGTGTATATGCAAATCTCTATATACTTGATTGTCCAAAGTAAAATAAAATAATATACTCAAATACATATACAAAGATTAAAAATTTTAAAACTAAATTTGTTTTCATTTTTTATTTTTTAAAAAAAATTAATACTCTTCACACTCGCTCTAGGATACTATTGATCCCATCTCTAACGAGTCATTCTTATTGGATATTACTAATCCAATCTCTGATGAATTCTTCCATTCGGTTCAAATGTGTCTTGTTCTTGAGCTCTGTAAACCAAAGCTCTGATACCAAATGTGACGACCCAAACTTCCCCGTAAAGGAAAATACGGATTTCTTTGAGAACAACACTTATCAGATTACAAAAAGAAGAACATTTTCATTGCTATTACAACAATTGCATAAGAGTACAAGAACATTCCAGAGTATGAATAAATAGTGCACATTGGAAATACAATATCAGAGATTTAAAATACATTAAAATAGCAGCGGAAAAATAATACAAAATACAACTAAAAGAAATACATGGATACATAGCTTTCTGGATATCGCTTCAGCTGTAAACCAGAATCCTATGAATATAATATCTGCAAAACCAAAACTACTAGCTGCCCGTGTGGAAAATACGGGCACCCAGAGTTTAGGTTAAAACAATAAACTCCAGGTCAGCCATGGGACTGGTGTGAGAACTCAAAACAGTTATTAACTTGATTTTAAAGTTAGGTGAATCACGGGACCACACCGTATAACACAGAATGGGTTTACTCCACATGATCTTAGTTTAAAATAAAACAACGCAATGCTTTTTGGAAAAATGAAGCTATTATAAGACTTAGGTCCCATCACACAAAGAATGCAGTCGAAGGATAGAGTTTTCCCTTATAATAGCCAAAAATGCTTGATACGCGAAATTTCATCTTTTATTATTACTATAAGTGAAGAAATCAACTTCGAATGTAAATGTATCAATCATAGGCGGCGTAGGTACCATTATATTATGTCGCCGTATATATATTTACAACTAAAACAGAATATCACGTTTGGAGATTGGGTTTCCATCTATGAACCGAGACAAGGGATTATCCCCACCGATCCGAGACTCTCTAGCCGCGACTGCACCTGCGGTTATCAATAGGGCCGGTCATCCATTGATGATTGACAATACCATAAACTATATGTTAGCCTGCCCTATGGGGCATAAAATATTCTGGTCAATAATGTCAACCAAAACATCCGTCGGTCCCGTAGTGACCGATATATATATATATATATATATATATATATATATATATATATATATATATATATATATATATATATATATATATACACATCCTTGGCGCCTCTCTATCCATCAAGTAATAAGCAACATCCACATGATTAAAATGCCAGGGCTTGAAAACACTGACATCCCTCCTAGCTAGAAACTAACATATGTCCATTTCCCTGCAGTCCTCATCCCGTTTCTAGTTCATACCGGGTTGTGAAGCTCGCGAAGTAATGCCGTACACAAATCTATGCCTAAATAAACTGTGCTTTGATCATCAACCACAAGGCTCTGCTTTTCAACAAAAGCCTTCATCATTTGCATCTTAGCATGCCACATTCTCAGTCCATAAGATACCATTGATTTCTGCCAATATATAACCTCTAAGCTCAGAGAAGGGTGTTAAGCAAGAGAATAAATTCTCCGCCACCAAACAGATACATATTTAGCAGAGATCAATGAATACAGCATAAAGGAATACAACGTCAGACATACCATCCATTTACTAGTCCATTCTGGGTCTGAACGAAATCGGAGGCACCTTATTCCTCGCATATCCATCGATCTCCAAGTACGCTTGGACGATCACCACTTATTACTTTGTCTTGGATGTACGGCCCAATCAAGACATCAGTAATCACCCAAACGATGTGAAGATCTCCGGTCTTCAACCATCGTCTTCATCTTTGACTCTTGATCGTCGTAGTAATTATTCAGAATGGGTTAAACCCGGTCTTTACGACTAATTCACGTATTTTATAAACAAGTGCTATAAGAACACATCATATTCCTCATTCTAATTCAGAATATTCTTTTATTAAAATATTCACATTATTAGGGGGAGCTTCCCATTAACTTTTTCAAAGATAAAATTCTTTTATCCTTTAATCTTCTTTTGAATATCATTTTCAAAGATTTATTTATCTAGTCGGGATTAGCGAACCTTACCAAAGTAATCATTGATTATTAATCCTAATCCTAGCTTATTCATCCCATGGAGCAAAATTGGCAGTACTCCTTATCTAACACCCATAGTGTTATCGATAAATCTAATTACCATTTCAAGTTTAAATGTAATTAAAGATTTAACTATCGCCTGGAGTAAAACTGGCGGTACTCCATTCTCGATCATTTCAAGAATTTGATAAATCTAATTGTCTCGTTTCCATTTCAATCTAATTTAATAAAACTCCAATTTGGTTTTAATATCAAAAATCATTACTTTAAGATTATTCAAATTTAAGAAATTAATCTTATCTTTAACTGGGTTAAAGAACCAATGTCATTTAAAACACGGTTCACAATAAACCCAAAATCATCTTCCATTAAATATGGGATCTTCACAGAAATCAGTCCAATATATAATCGATATAAATTTTCGTATCAGACTGATAATATAAATGGAATAACGGCAAAGCCTTTTAAATTCTATATATAGTAACGGTCTTCATCCACAGAAGCGCATTTCGAATATTAATCAATCGAATTCCATTCAATTCCAATTTAATATATTAAATTGGAAAACTTTACTTTGGAAAATTTCCATTTAAATCTTAATAAAAGATTTATAAATTCCATATTATATCTTCACTGTAAATCGGGTTAAAGAACGAATGTCATTAAAAACACAGTTCATAATAAACCCAATTCACATTTCATTTTATTCCGATTACTAAACATAAATGCAAACTCTAATAACCTTAATTAGAAGATTTATAAATTCCAGAATTATATTCTATTTAATTCCAATTAAATATTGATTGGAAAACTTCATCAAATCTTATTTAAAAGATTTATTCTTTTCTAAACGGGGCTTAAGTACAATGTTATTAAGGACACCGTTCACGACAACCCAAATTCCAATTTACTCTCTTTAATTCTAATTAAATATCAATTAATTGGATTTTTATTCTAGTTAATAACTAGTTCATTTTTGATAAAAATATATTTTTATATTTATAAAATTGGAATTTTCATCCAAATTCTTTCCAGATCATTTATTATGATTTTACATAATTTTTCCATATTTTTAGCAATTTTATTAAGGCCCGTACTGTCAGTTTCCAATAACGGCCACCGAACTGCATCCATAGCGACCTTTTCCAAATTTGATTTGGATATAATTCCAAATCTATCTACTAGATTTTAAACTTCTTGTATTCATTGAAAAGCTCTTTTCGATACGAACCCAACGGTTCTGGTTTTAGGAGAATCCGACGGTCGGATCTCCCGTTACATCAATTTGAAGTTAATGACTGAAATTCGCAAACGGTAGCTGCGCGGCACGGTCTATTCAAGCCATTAAATATATATAATATATATTATATATATTTCATTGATTTCCATTTAAAGCGTATTTTATAAATTCGTTTTAAAATGATTCAACCTTCATTTTCGATTTTAAATCAAAATTGAATATTCTATATCATTATAACAATAAAATGATAATATTTTCAAAATATTATATTTTGAAATCATTTCTTTCCGATATTCATTATAAAATGACTAGAATCGATCGACAAACCCGTTCGGGTAAAAATGGCGTTGCTACTTAACACGGCTTCATATTTCAATATTTTTGTGTCTATACAAAATCGGACATTGAAATCATGATTTTATTCTTCACTAAATATTACTTTAAAATATTCATTATTTAAAATATTCTTTACATTAAAAATGTTCTGTTATATTACAAATATTCTCTTGCATTATTTACATTATAAATGTTCTTTTACATAAAAATGTCCTTTTACATTATATACATAATAAATGTTCGATTATGTTAAAAATACTCTTTTACATTGAGATGATTCTTATATTTTGTTGACAATTCTATTTCAATAAAATGATTAAAAATGACTCTTTTATTTTGTTGACAATTCTATTTCAATAAAGATGACAATTTTGGTTTCAACTATTTATTTCAACGAAGATGTTAATTTTAATTCTAAAACATTATTTTATTCTAAAATGTACTATGTCATTCTAAAATGTTATTTGATTCAAAAATGTACCTTTTACATTATAATGTTATTTTATTCTAAAATGTTCTTTTTACATTATAATGTTATTTTATTCTAAAATGTTCTTTTTTACATTATAACGTTATTTTATTCTAAAATATTGTTTATTATAAAAACATTGTTTATGTCTGAATCGGAATGCTACTCAATCAATTACGATATTATTTCAGTTATACGGATTTCATACACCGCAGGTACACAACAATAATGATCAACACTCATTAAACAGTCCATTCACATCCAGAGTGAAATTTACAACTGTGTGAGCATTAAAATGAATAAATAACGCTCATCACAGACTGTCAATCCATCGACTGACATATAAATAAATTCAAGGGAGATGTGAACAAATTATCATCCCCTGAACCGTTTGGGGTTTTCAAACAACTACATTTTATTTAAACAAATTATTGGTTAATAAATTTAACCAAATTTCACTGTTCAAACTATAAACACAAATTTATAATCTAATTTCGCTATCACGTTAATATTAAGATTTTTAATGTGTTAAACAATTCAACAACACAAACAACGCACAATACAGTCAATTTAGAGCGTCCATGGTTTGTGGGCGAGGGAAGTGATTTAACAAGCACGTTATACAGTTTATAATGATTAAAACTAACATTAATCTACACTGGCAATTCTATATATTTTTCAGTTATGAAAATAAATAAATAAATAACTCTGTTAAAATTTTAGTTAGGAGTTCTCACCTTTTGTTTCCACTCCGCCAGTTCTATATCGAATGATGGTTTGAATTCTGTTCGCTTCCAGACGGTTCCTTCACAATCTGTTTTCAAGCGTATTATATTAAAAATCATATTTTTAACAATGCCTTATATGTAAATAAAAATCACATTTTTAATTCGATGATCTTATATATAAAAATCATATTTTATATTGCCATTTCTATTTTTAATAACAATGCAAATTTAATTTTAATAACAATATGATTTTTATATTAAAAGAAACGTGATTTTTTACAACAAATCAATGTTCTTTTCATTACATAACAATGTTCTTTTCATTTCTAAACCATGTTCTTTTTTTTCGAACCATTGTTTATTTTCATTTTCAAAACCATGTTCTTGTTAATTTTCAAAGCAATGTTCTTGTTAATTTCAAAACAATGTATATTTTATTTATCAAAACAGTGTTTATATTATATTTTCAAAACAGTGACATTTTATATGAAAAACAATGTAAATTTTATTTGGAAAACAATGTGAATCTTATTTGAAAACTAATGTTAATTTCTTTTGAAAACAATGTTAATTTCATTTGAAAACAATGTTAATTTCATTTGAAAATAATGTTATTTTGTAGTTTAAAAACAATGAATTTTATTTTATAAAACCATGTCAATTTTATTTTATAAAACTATGATCTTTATATTTGATACTTTTGATCCTTTTATTTGATAAACTTGGATCTTTATATTTGATACTTTTGATTTTTTTTATTTGATACTTTTGATCTTTTTTATTTGATATTTTTGATCTTTTTATTTGATAAACTTGATCTTTTTTTTATGAAACTTAATAAACTAATGACAATAAAATAAAAAGAGTTTACCATTAATCACGTTTAACAACTATCGTTGTTTATCTTCCTTCTTCAACCCGTAACCCTTATTACCAAATCGAACCCCTCGTTCATCAGAAAATCCACCACGCGTGCCTCCCTCCTTCCATCTGCCGACCATCCGGATCCTCCACCCTCCGCGCCTCGACGGTGCCATCCACCTCTAGGAGAGCCGCCCCTTTCGAAGCTCGCTTCTGCACTGAAAACGTGATCGAGCGGCAGGGTTTTGAGCCCCAAATTCATGCAAATCTCCAAATGGGGAATGATCATCACCGTACATAATCGAAGAGCACAAAAATCTCTTCTTTTTTCGCTTAGACATCATTCGTTAATTCAGAGTGGATAAAAAATGGTTAAGGATCGAAAATTTAAGATTATGGCCATTGATTTCCGAAGAGGAGGATGTATATTCTGAAATTGGGGTTATGTATTTGTACCGTATTTAAACGAGTATATATAGTGTATTTTTATTTTATTTTTATTGATTTATTTTCCCAACTTATCTGTATGTTGATACAGACTCAAAATCAAACACTTTGAGTGTCGCCCATAGCCAAATACCCCCGTTTCGGACTCAACGAAATATGTTTTGTTACCCAATTCAGCTGTTACGATCAGTTTATATCAAAATTAAAATATAAAACAATATATATTTAATTTAAACGAACATTTTAATTTACCGAGGCCACGCATTGACTTTAAAAATTCCAGAAAAATTATATCTAGTTATGTTTTGACGATACGGTCCTAACAAAACTAATTTCGTCGAATTTGAAGGCCGTTTGAGAAATGGCCATTTTCTGGTCGATCCAAGTTGATTAAAACAGTCAAAACACATTTTCTTCTGCAATGCTCACATATTAGTTCGAAAAATTATGAAAATTGAAACCTAGCAATAATTTGACATCCCGGATCCAACAAAAGTTATTTCATCGGAAACGGATGTCGTTTGTAAAATGGCTATTTTTAAGGGCTATATATTATATACAAATTCTACATCGACTATTCTGAATTTTAAACTGGACATAACTTTTAATTCCTGTTATAAAGTTTGATTTTTTCGGATTCGTTGGAAAGATATAATCAAACAGATTTAAATTTTTCTTATTTCACTAAAATCTGATTTATTTTGAATCCTGTACAGTCAATCAAAGTTCAAATTCAAATTTTCAAACTGTCGCGCCATTTTACGTTCCTTTTATAATTAAATTAAAATTCTTCATTCTAACTTCGATTTAAATAAATTTTTATTCTTTATTATTTAAAATAAATTATTTTAAATATCTAAAACCCATTAAAATTACCAAAATAAATTTTTTAAATTGGTTCAGAAATTGCGGGTTATTACAATCTTCCCCACTTAAAATCTTTGTGTCCTCGAAAAGGAATGAAGCTGAAAGTTGTTTAACTAACCAACTCAACTTTCCATTCTAATCAATTTTCAATTCTTTTCAGTATTAAATTTGATTTAGTTAAATTTATCTTTCTTTCTCATATTGGTTAAATTTATTATTATTCCAATATTTTTAATTCATTAAACTTATTATCAAGCATCACAACCAGCAATCAATTAGGTGATTAACTTTTCAAATATATATAATTTTTATATATAGTCAAAAATCATATTTTTAGTGCAAATCACAACAATATACCCTATCTAGTTTTGGTTCTCACACCAGTCAGTTGGAAATATATAGATATCCCACTTTCGAATACTCGAACATAAATGCTGATGATGTCATGCTCATCATCAGAATCATCCCTGGGCGACTAGAGTTTGATTCTACATCTTTCTAGTATTTGAGGCTTCGTATACACGCTAGCTAGGTGTATATACAAATCTCTATATACTTGATTGTCCAAAGTAAAATAAAATAATATACTCAAATACATATACAAAGATTAAAAATTTTAAAACTAAATTTGTTTTCATTTTTTATTTTTAAAAAAATTAATGCTCTTCACACTTGCTCTAGGATACTACTGATCCCATCTCTAAAGAGTCATTCTTATTGGATATTACTAATCCAATCTCTGATGAATTCTTCCGTTCGGCACAAATGTGTCTTGTTCTCGAGCTGTGTAAACCAAAGCTCTGATACCAAATGTGACGACCCAAACTTCCCCGTAAAGAAAAATACAGATTGCTTTGAGAACAAAACTCATCAGAACACAAACAGAAGCACATTTTCATTGCTATTATAGAAATTGCATCAGATTACAAGAACATTCCAGAGTATGATGTAACAACCCAAAAAATTAGAACCAATTTAAAATTTTTAATTTGGCTATTTTAGTGGATTTTGAATATTTAAAATAAATTATTTTAGATAATAACGACCAAAACTCTATTTGAATCGAGGTTGGAAAATAAGTATATTTATTTTAATTATAAAACAAGGTCTGCAATGGCGCGACAGTTTGAAAATTTGAATTTGAACTTTGACTGACTGTACAGGATGCAAAATAAAATGGATTTTAGTGAAACCAAAAATATTTAAATCTGTTTAATAATGTCTTTCTAACGAATCTGAAAAATCAAAATTTCATAGTGGGAATCAAAGGTTATGGTCAAATGAATTTTCCGAAAGGTAGCTATGGAGTTTATATAGCCCTTGAAAATGGCCATTTTGCAAACGACCTCCGTTTTCAATGAAACCACTTTTGTTGGATCCGGGATGTCAAATTATTGCTAGGTTTCAAATTCCATAATTTTTGGAGTTAA
This sequence comes from Allium sativum, assembly GCA_030737875.1. Lineage (NCBI taxonomy): Eukaryota > Viridiplantae > Streptophyta > Magnoliopsida > Asparagales > Amaryllidaceae > Allium > Allium sativum. The sequence continues at coordinate 190,818,958 of CM060910.1, read as the reverse complement.
TATGTGAGCATGGAAAAGGAAAATGTGTTTGGTTAATTTAAGTCAAATTGGATCGACCAGAAAAGGGCCATTTTTCAAAGGTCTCCAAATTGGACGAAACTAGTTTTTTTGGACCGTATCGTCAAAACATAGCTAGATTTATTTTTCTGGAATTTTTGGGATAAGTATGTGGCCCCGGCAAATTGAAATGTACGTTCAAATCAATGTTTTATATTTTAATTTGAAGAAAAACTTACTGAAACAGTCGAATGGGCCTACGAAACATATTCCATTGTGTTCGGAATGGGGGTATTTAGCTGGGGGCGACAGTCGTTGGGTTTGGATGGGAGTTCGCATGGAGAAAACCCTATTTCCAAAAGAATATAAATACCGGCCAATCAGAATATTCTATTTATTATTTTATTTTCCTAAAAAAAATCTGGAAACCCCCGATACCCTTCAGACCGACGGCGGAAGCTGCCCCTTTCTTCTATCTTCGATTCCTCTCCACCCACGCATCAAAACCCAATGGTTCTTTGGAACTTTTTATAGCACGCCTTGAGAGCTTCAAATCCATACCCCTCTTACATGTATATCGTGGAGGGTTTGTCGAGATCGGAGGTCACGAACTCCGGCTGTTTGAAGCGCCGCCGCCATGTCCTCTCGACATCGAACTGCACCGGATCCCCCTCATTTTGCGCGCCTCTCCTCCCTCTACGACGCAGCGGAACCTGATCGTGTCCAAACCTCACGGATCTCGCGAAAATCACTGACCTAGTTTCGAACTGAAATTACGGCTTTGATTTATTTTAACTGTTTATAGCACTTTAAAGCGCTACAATTTTGATTTCACGATAAAAATCATAGCTTTTTGCTATGTGGTCGAAATCCAGTGAAACAAGAGACACCAGGACCGTGTGGACGTCTTCTACATTCTAGAAGAGGCCGGATATTTTTCTGAGCCTTCTACGATTTTTGGAGGAGTGGAACCCAAAGTGAGATTTTTGAATTATAAACGATATGCAATGACGATGTATAAATTATATAATCGATGTATGAGTTATATAAGCGTTGTATACCTTATGTATACTCGTTGTATAAGTTGTATGTGTGATGTACAAGTTATATATGCGTTGTAAAAATCATATATGCGTTGAATGGAATTGAAATGAATTGAAATGAAATCGAAATATATTTATATACGTATATATATTTATATACGTATATATATACACACTCCCCCCGTCCAAAGACTATGGACGATATATATTGGTTGTGATTGTTTGGATTTGGTGGATTTGAAATTTGGTGAATACTACGAATGGTTGATTTGATACAATTGATTATGGTTGAAATCCCAATAGGATTAGTTTATGGGAAAATTCATCTACGCATGAACTAGATTATTGAAATCCCCATTGTCAAAAGCTGCGAGGCTTTAAGGTAGAGCGAGGAGCCGTACTCGGGACGGTGCCGGTTTTAACTACCCTGCCGTTATGCTGCTGAAATTTTCTGAAAAATTCTTGTGTTTGAATTATATTCATGTATTGAAATATATTTATGTATTGGGAAAAATATTCGTTTTTGAAATAAAATGGTTTGAATGATAAAAATAACATTTTTATCGAACGTATAAAATAAAATGGTTTGAGCGATAAAAATAACATTTTTATTGAATGTATAAAATAAAATGGTCTGATCGATAAAAATAACATTTTTATCGAACGTATAAAATAAAATGGTTTGAATGATAAAAATAACATTTTTGTTGAATGTATAAAATAAAATGGTTTGAACAATAAAAATAACATTTTTATTGAATGTATGAAATAAGTTGTTTGAACGATGAAAATAACATTTTTTATTGTATGTGTGAAGTATATAAAATATTCATGTTGGAAATAAATTGTTTTAACAATAAAAATCACATTTTTATAATATATATGAATCGCTAAAAATCTTCATTTTTGAAATAAATTGTTTTAACAATAAAAATCACATTTTTATAATATATACGAAGTGTTAAAAATAATCATGTTGAAATAAATTGTTTTGACGATAAAAAAATTACAATTTTATCTATATATGAAGTGCTAAAGATAGTCATATGTTGAAACGAATAGTTGTTGGCTAAAAATATAATTTTATCAAATATATGAAATGACTATGGTTTGGAAATCGAAGAACGGGTTATATATATAATTAAAATAAATCAAATAACGACGCCGTAGTTCGTAATTTGAAACCGTGATTTCAAATGATTGTATCGGGAGATCCGACCATGGGATTTTCCCGAAATCGAAACTGTTGGGTTCGCTTTGGAAATATCTTTCCAACGATACCAACTTTGCAAAGATCCAAGGGTTGGATTATTTGGAATGTTTAATTCAAGTTTGAATGAAAACAACGCCATAATGGATTATATTAATATATATATATATATATAAATATAATTAAAATAAATCGAATAACGACGCTGTAGTTCATGTTTTGAAATCGTAACTTCAAATGATTTTACCGGGAGATCTGACCGTCGGATTTTCCCAAAACTGGAACCATTGGGTCCGCTTTGAAAAGATCTTTCCAATGATATAAAATATGTAAAGATCCAGTAGTTAGAATTCAGAAATGTGTAAATCAAATCTAGAGAAAAACAGCGCAATGGCCGTGTTATGGCCTGAAGCGTCGTTTGAATAAATTGGCTATATTTAAATAAATAAAAATAGCGATAAATCATTATAAAATATTATAAACGATATGGAATGGAAATAAACCGAATTTACTCGGTTTATAGGATATTTGATGGTTGAATGTGTTTGACGTGAAAATTACATTAATGAACTGAATAATGAATGTCAGATAATTTAATCGTTGAAATGAATTAATTTGAAATTCTAAATATACGCGAATTATTTGAAAAGGCTGAGTTAATTATCATTTAAAATAATTGATCGCCGATAAGAAGTCGAAGATATGAAGACGGTGCAAGATCGAGGATCTTCACGTCGAATGGATGGCTGCTGATGAATTTGATGGGAGTTGCTGCCCTGAAGGGGTTACAGTGGTGATTGTCCGGACGTACTTGTTGTTCGTTCGGATGTGCGAGGGCCTTTCTCCTGTATTGGACATACGGGAGAGGAATAAGGTGCCTCCGGTTTCGTTCAAACCCGGAACGGACTTGTAAATGGATGTGTGTCTGACGTTGTAGATTGACAACGTGGCATGCAGAGATGTTATGATCAAGGCTTTTGTTGAAAAGCAGAGTCTTGTGGTTGATGATCAAAGCAGGGCTTTAAATAGCTAGCTTTGTGTTTTGCGTTCATTCGCGAGCCTCACACCCGGTATGGACCAGAAACGGGAGAGGACATCAGGGAAACATGCGTTTCTTTCTAGCTAAGAGTGGTATTTTGGGTTTTACACGCCCGGGCATTTTACTTATGTGGATGATGGAAAGCGAGGCCAAGGTTAGTTCGGTCTCTTCGGCGCCGATGGTTTGGTCGGGATATGACCAGTTTACGCCCCATAGAGTGGGGAAACGCATTGTTTAGGCATTTTAATCCACTCTGTGTGGACCGGCCCTGACGATCTAAGGAGCAATTGCGGCTGTTCCTAAGGCTCGGGATTGAGAGTCGTGAAGCGGTAAGGATGATCCCTTGCCTTGGTTCATGACGGAAATCCAATTTCCAAATACGATATCGTGCAGTTTTGATTGTATACCTATATATGGCGACATAGTGGTATGGGGCATTTATGCCGTCTATGATTGATACTTATGATTGAAATTGTTTTTGAAACATAATATCAAATGCTTTTGTTTTATTCGTATTAAGCATATTTTGGCCATTATAAGGTAAAACTCTATCCTTCGGTTTGTGTTGCATTGTGTGATGGGAACTGAGTCTTATAATAGCTTCATTTTGTAAAAAGCATTGTGATATTTCAATGATTTACTTGTTTTAAAGCACTGGCAATCCAATGGAGTAAACCCGTTCCGCGTTAGCGGCGTGGTCCTATGATTGGCCTTATTATAAAATAAGTTAAGCAGTAGATTTCTCATATGACTGACTCGTAGTTTGTTTCACTTGCAAACTCGGGTGCCCCTATTTCTACACCGGTAGCCTTGTATTAAGGTTTTAGCAGGCTCTTTCTAGATAGATATGAAGCTGAAAATGGATTCTATCATTCCTTTCTTTTTATGTTGTTCAGCTCCTGTTGTACATATTATGTTTTTGATTCCACTGTAGACATTTTGTGTAAAGCTGAAACTGTATTGTGTATTAAGTATGCTCATGTATACTGTGTAACTTTGATGATTATGTTTATCCAGTGTATTCTTTTGTACGTTATCTGGTGTATTTTTATATTTCTGTTTTGCTGTTATTTGTTTATGTGTTATATTCCAAAGATTATCCTTGCCACCGTGGAACAGGGGTTGGGATCGTCACAACGTGGTATCAGAGCTTTGGTTAAGCTTAGTTCTGGAATATAACATATTAACGAACTTGTCTGAAATAGAACAAGTAGTGTTCTAAGATGAATCACTCATTTCAGATAGGAACAGTTATATCCTAGAATGAGAGTGTAACAGAATGAAATACACCCCAGTAGACACATTTACATTCGAGTATATGTCTCTATGCTTTAAAAATACCTTTTTTGTTGGCCTAACACTTTGTCTGCTATTTGCAGACATTGAAAAATGAGCGGCAGAAGCAGAAGAGGTAGGTTAGAACCAGATATTGAAGCTCTATTAAAGAAGTATCGAAATATGGGTGGAGTACCATTCTCAGGCAATGAATCCATTATTCAAACACAAGCATGGATGCGCTCTGCTGACAAAATCTTTGAAGGATCAAAGCTGAGAGATGATCAGAAAAGATTACTTTCATGTTGGGCACTCAAAGACGAAGCTTTAATCTGGTGGGATACAGTTGTCAAGGATAATCCGGAAGGTAATATTACCTGGGATAGATTCAAAGAAATTTTCAATAAAAGATTTATTCCTCCGGAAGCAACTGAGCGGCTAGGTGATGAATTCTATTATCTAATACAAGGAGAAATGACCATTCCAGAATATCATAAGAAATTCAATGAACTTTCTTGTTTCGCCCCGCATCTAATTCAAAATCCAAAGATGAAGAATTTGAGGTTTATTAGCGGGCTTCAAAGAAAGTACCAAAGTAGTGTAACTGCACATATGCAACAATCTTTTTCTGAGATGATATACATGGCTTATCAGTATGAAGATCTAGATAAGAAAGGTCTTTTGGGCGATGAAAAGGAATGTAGTTCTAGCAACAAAAGGAAATTCGAAGCTGATAGCCCAGAGACAAGTACACAGCCTGAGGCAAGTACGAAGTCTGAGGTCAGTAAGAGGCCTAAATTCAGTAGGAAAGGGTTATGAAACACCCCACCTCCGTTAAGGTTACTCACAAAGGGAATGCCTTAACTTCGGTGGAGCATTATAGATAAAAGATGTAGATAAATTACAAGATAGATAAACAAAGCAGCGGAAAATGAAGTCATTTTATAAATAACTTAATTCAGTCAAGCTTTTACAACAATTGTCTCAATCATACTTAAAAGTAATACATAGAAATTCTGTCTTGAATCAAAAACTTCCAAGTATAAAAGAAGCATAAAAATAACAATGGTATTCCCCAATAAAGCATGAACCAGCCATAGCAGCGGAAGAGAGAGTCCAAAGCAACACATCAACTATCTTCGAGCTTGGAAAGAAAACTGAGCTAAGTGGTAACATTTCTCCCTGTGAACCTGGGGGGGGGGGGGGGACGGATAAAAAGAGGCAAAACAAAACTAGATCAAACATAAGTCTGGTAAGTCCAGTGACTTTCAGCATATAAACAAGAAAAAGCATCAAGACATGAATAAACTGAATGTAAGACAATACCGTGAGAACAAGGACAACAAGATAACATATGATTAGTATAGATATGATAAGGCAAGATAAGTTGAATACGCTTCTACTCTTTCTCTGCTTCGCTACTACCTTATTATCCTGATTTTTATATCTATATCTCTGCACCACCTAACTAGTGTCCCAACTAGTAATCTGTATAAAATGATAATATGATAACGCGATCCTAATCCCCACAATTGTGGTAGCCTTTAGGTGTACATCTATTATGAGGATTCCACCTAAATCTGCCTAATTGCCATGAACATTTTAGACGTACCCTTACTACCCTATCGATCGACTCCCTACTTGTATTAATTTCTCTTGTGTTTGTGTCAATTGGCCCCCTCTTTCATGTAGATACCCTGTGCTGGTCCCACCATAAGACGTATCAGTCCCTATGATAGCAACCTAACATGATTCAAGATGCACAGTGTATAGCTACTGTTACCTAGTGCCTTGCTTTTTCCCAGTCCAGAGTACGTGCATGCCCGTAAATTGTCGGAACCTACACTGACGTACCCCCACCGCTGTTTTGACCGCTTATAATCAGCCCAGTAATCGTGCCCCACCCTGCCTAGTTCAGGGTACCATGATACATCTATGTCGGTTACTGTTGAAATGGGTTCTCGTTACTAGGGTTTCCTACTGGTTAAGTTTTTGGGCCTATATATACAAATATTACCCACCTACACGAGATGCACTTAACCCTCCCACCGATTCTAGCATATTTACTTAACAGTTAAAGTTTGTGGGCCTGTATGTACTAATATTACCCACCTACATAAGATGTACTTAACCCTTCCATCGATTCAAGCATGCTTATTTAATGGTTAAGTTTTTGGGCCTATATGTACTAATATTACCCACCTACATGAGATGTACTTAACCCTCCCATCGATTCAAGCATGCTTATTTAATTGTTAAGTTTGTGGGCCTATATGTACTAATATTACCCACCTACACGAAATGTACTTAACCCTGCCAACGATTCAAGCATGTTTATTTAATGGTTAAGTTTTGTGGGCCTATATTTACTAATATTACCCACCAACCCGATATGTACTTAACCCTCCTACACATTATGTCATATTGGTTAAGTGTTGTCCTTTCATGTTAACTTAACCCACCCATTCATCATGTCATGTTGGTTAAGTGTTTTCTTGGCCCTCCTCGCTTATCATGTTGGATTGGTTGAGTGTTTCCTATCAACTTAACCCCGTTCGTTCATCAAGTTATATTGGTCAAGTGTTTCTTGTTAACTTAACCCCACGTGTTCATCATTTTGTATTGATTAAGTGTCATCAATCAATTCAAGTTAACTTAACCCAACTACTTGTCATGTTACTTCGGTTAAGTGTTGCCTTCTTGTGTTAACTTAACCCTACCACAAATCAAGTTATATTGGTTAAGTGTTGCCCTCTCGTGTTAACTTAACCTTAACACAAATCAAGTTATATTGGTTAAGTGTTGCCCTCTCGTGTTAACTTAACCTTACCACAAATCATGTTATATTGGTTAAGTGTTGCCCTTTTTTTTTAACTTAACCTTACCACAAATCAAGTTATATTGGTTAAGTGTTTCTTATTAACTTAACCCTACCCATTCATCATGCTATACTGGTTAAGTGTTTCCTATTAACTTGATCCTAGTCATCCATCCTGTTATACTGGTTAAGAGTTCCTATGAACTTAACCATAGTCATTTCTTAGAATGTCTTGTTCATTAGCATTAATTGATTTATTAATGCACCAACCTCTCACAGTAGATATGTGTTGTTGCGGTTACTGGATGTGCCGGGCGGTTCCGGGCAGTATTACACCACAACTCAATCTAACCTCGGGTTTTTCTTGGGCATAATGCACTAACCTCTCACATTAGATAGGTGTTGTTGTGGTTACTGGATGTGCCGGGCGGTTCCGGGCAGTTTTACATCACAACTCAATCTAACCTCGGGTTAGGCACATTCGTCTTTTCACTAATTTACATATTTACAGTTTATATGCGAATTATTCACAATTGTTACCAATTTCAGATTATGACACATTTTCCATAAATGTCCAAGTCTAGATTTATATGCTAATTATCCCAACAATTCATATTCCAATTCTCAAATTATGCCCAATAAAGCTAATTGCCAGTTATGGCCCCCAAATTCAATTTCAAGTTATTACTCAAAATAGGCTACACCTAATATTCCCAAGTTTGTAATAATAGACATGCCCCAAAATTGCAATATCCATTATACTTGGCATCCCAAAACAATAGTTTGGCCAAATCTAGATTTAATGTTCCAATTTACATTTTACACCCAATCTATATTTAATGCTCAAGTTACCCCAACTTCGCAATAATAATAATTATGCCCAAAACTTGATTAATATCCCAATTTCATACTTTGTCGTTCATGCCAATTCTAGGTTCAATATGTCAAATTACATATTCATGTCAAATTACCCCAATTTTGCATCTTAACAGTCATGCCATACTACATGTTCCAAATTATGCCAAATAATGTAAGTTTCATGTTATAACCAATTACCCCCGCATTCATAACGTACGTATTTCGAGTTTTAACTCAAGATTCATAAAGTAGGGGGAGAAGCAAGATGGAACATCATAAGGGTGGGCATAGTCATATGATGATAAGAACTATTGGTCCAATAAACTTGATGTATTAAAAAGACAAGTTTTACATAGAATACATCGCAGGCATATAGATATGATATGAATATCATCATGAATCATCACAGGCATATGAACTTAAAGAGGATTACAATTCCGATATACAACAAGGAGAGATATGATTAGACCAATTTCATAGTCAAAAATGATTCCTAAAGATATTCAAGCACAAATTCAATGAAAGGATAGCTTACGTCAGGCATATTCAAATATTCATTTTATTACATATCACAATTAGATTAAGATGTTCAAATCTAAAAAGTAACTGACTTACAAAACAAAAGCAAATCTTTGTGTCTGGGATCTGTTTTCTGAAACTGAATAGCTCTCCTTTGATGTAGACTAATTGTTCTTCTAATTAATATTGGATTTGATTTGATTCGTAGCTTTAATCTTGCTTTCTAACTTGAGAAGAAATGGTGGCTAGGTTAGGATGATCATTGACAACATGGTGGCTCCTTGGAATGAATTTGTGTGGTTTAGGGTTTAGATTTAGGTTGCTTATACGGAAGTTTGATTTAATAAGAGCCGTTAGATTAACCTAGGACCAATCAAAGCCATTCAAACCTAAGAGAACCAACCAGAACTTGCCACACAAGCCCTAATGACTCAGAAAATCGTCACACAAAGAAACACGTCAGGTTTCAGATCTGGTCCGAGGGGGAGGTCGACCCCCAGGTCAATCCCTAGGTCGACCCCCTGGTTGACCTATGTACCCAGGTCGACGCCCTGGTCGACCTGGTCTTTGGGCGGGAAATTTCCCGCCCAGCCTGCTTCAGGGTTTTTGAATTTCGAAACTTAAATTTTAATTTCGGGCTGGTTTTATTATTTAAATTCTTGAATCTTCTGAAGGTCATAACTCCTTCATACGGAGTTCGTTTTACGTAAACTCAGACTCTATCTCAAGCAGAATTTTGGGACAAACGCAATGGCGCAACCCGTTTCCCTTAATTCTCACTTTAAAAAAATAAGTATTCTTTAATTTGTTCTTTTAATATTCTCAGGAAATACGGGGTGTTACATTCTCCCCACCTTAATGGATTTCGTCCCCGAAATCTCTAAGTTAAGAAGAATGCAAGTCCTAACGTCAAACATCCATCTACTCAACCATTCAATCACAGGCGTTCATTGCCCTTAAAAAGGTGTCTAATGCTTTCATGATCATATGCATAGTGTGTGTACATGTCCTTAGCTAATGCAAAATCAGTGCCATGAGTCCATTATGTATGCAATTATTCCTAATCGTACTTTATAACTTCTACATGAGTGAAAAATCATTTATACAAATGCAACATCCATATGATAACACAACAAGTTTCAATTCATATATATATATATATATATATATATATATATATATATATTCACTCATGCATATGCAATATGAAAGTGACTGAGCCGATCTAGTGCCTAATGTGTGTATATGCATCCATGAGCAACCACTAGCAATCACTTGCAACCACCAATCATAACATGTTTCAAACACATGTTTACACCCATTGGTTTCTACCTAAGGATAAGGAATAGGATCGAGGAGATATACTTAAAAGGTACATACAAGCATGCATAACCATAAGGAAAGAGAGATCAAGGATGTACCCTCAAAAAGAAAAGGGGTAGGCTGCACGTATCTAGTCTTAAGTCACATCTTCTTGAGCTCCACTGTACCTTAACTAATTTAACTTCACGATTGCGAAGCTTCTTGACCTCCATTTCCAAAACCCACTAGTAAAGATAGGACCTCGATCACTTTCTATGCTAGAGGGTATCCAATGTATTCGAACTATCTTTCCAAGATAAAAAGGTGTTAACCATGATACCAAATGTATATACTAAGATGATTAGAGGTCTATCCTCTACTTAGCTTATCCATCGTGTTACAATTCTGAGGGTCTAAAGCTAAAGGTTGCTATGTACTTTTTACCTCTCTTAAGGTCAGCATTACTTAGGGCGTCTTCCACAACCATTTATTTCTCACGCAAACCATCCTAGTCGAACTCGACATCCCTCGAGTACAAGCCCCAAAGGCCTAAACCAATATCAGACAAGCACCCAAGGAATACCTCCTCCGAATTTGGATGATCTACGTGAGATGATACTAGCAAAACAACCAAACAATTGAGTACTTAACCAACTCTGGTTACCTTGCCAATCTTGCTCCAAAACTATCGTTGATCGCATTACTGGCTTTGCATTGTCAACTAGATATATGCGGAAGTCTATCTCGAGTTTTAGGGGAAAACCCCTAACCTAATCAAAAACATCTGTGTGCTCATGGACTACTCTAACGGATTGCAAATCGTTGATAGATGCATCAAGTGATTCTAGATAGCTAAGTCAACTGATCCCTTAGGATTGAAATTTCAAGGGTATTCCCGAGGCAAGTCGAAAGTCTAACTACCCTCCTTTCGCAATTACTAGCTAACCAACCCATGCCTAAAATCAATCTATAGCCCATGGAACCTAAAACATAAGCATTACACTTAAACTCAATACTTAATATAGATATTCTCAAATCCTTACAAACCAAAGATAAATGAGCCGAACCACCAACCGGATTTGAGACAATAATGGGATCTTCTATTTTACTATTACTAAGGTGCAGAGACTCAACTACGAAAGCAGATATAAGCGAACATGAAGGATGAAATCAAAAAGAGTACTAACAGGATGATCAAAAAGAAAAACTAAACTTTACTATCTTTCTCTCAGGTACGCTGACGGTGAAAGCATGCACTTTCCTTCTTGAAAATCCTTTCCTTTTTCCTTGTCCTTGTCCTACGGGCAATCCTTGATAAGATGCCATGCCTCACCATGCTGAAAAAAACCACTTGTCTTTTACTTCCTATAATTAAATGACCCGCTATACCGCAGAAAAGATACTTCCTCTTGTTGCGAGATCTATTATTTCCTCCACCCTTCTTATATTCCAATTCCTTATTTGTGATTCTTCCCCTTTTGCTCCTTCCATTTTACCTCCTTTGTGAACCATGTTGACAAGCCTTTCGAACGTTGCCTTCATCGCACGGGAAACCCTACAAAGCTTGGAAGAGAATTAGCCGCAGGTGGAACTACTACGACTATGGATAGAGGTTGGGCACTTCTTCGCCATTTGACAGGTGTCGTAGTCTCATCGAGCCTACGGAACCATGCCGCGATGAAGTTACCTACCAGAAAGCCAGGAGCCTCGAAGACTCAGGAAAGAAGGAAACAAGGATTCAAACAGAGGATCAAAAGATAATGCATATGGCTTTGGGGAATATGCCTTTGAAACAAAACTTTTCTTTTGAAAATGCTTCTCTTAAAACCGTTTTGAAAATAATTTTTCAAATCTTTTATCTGATCCGGTAACCTTCAGCTCTAATACCAAGTGAAACACCCCACCTCCGTTAAGGTCACTCACAAAGGGAATGCCTTAACTTCGGTGGAGCATTATAGGTAAAAGATGCAGATAAATTACAAGATAGACAAATAAAGTGGTGGAAAATAAAGTCATTTTATAAATAAATAAATTCAGTCAAGCTTTTACAACAATTGTCTCAATCATGCTTAAAAGTAATACATAGAAATTCTGTCTTGATTCAAAAACTTCCAAGTATAAAAGAAGCATAAGAATAACAGCGATATTCCCCAGTAAAGCATGAACCAGCAATAACAGTGGAAGAGAAAGTCCAAAGCAATACATCAACTATCTTCGAGCTTGGAAAGAAAACCGAGCTAAGTGGTAACATTTCCTCCCTGTGAACCTAGGGGGGATGGATGAAAAGAGGCGAAACAAAACTAGGTCAGACATAAGTCTGGTAAGTCCAGTGACTTTCACATTATAGACAGGCAAAAGCATCAGGACATGAATAAACTGAATATAAGACAATACCGTGAGAACAAGGATAACAAGATAACATACGATTAGTATAGATATGATAAGGCAAGATAAATTGAATGTGCTTCTACTCTTCCTCTACTTCGCTACTACCTTATTATCCTAATTTTTATATCTATATCTCTGCACCACCTAATTAGTGTCCCAACTAGTAATCTGTATAAAATGATAATATGATAACGCGATCCCAATCCCCACAATTGTGGTAGCCTTTAGGTGTACATCTATTATGAGGATTCCACCTCAATCTTCCTAATTGCCATGAATATGTTAGATGTACCCTTGCTACCCTATCGATCAGCTCCCTACTTGTATTAATTTCTCTTATGTCTGTGTTAATCGGACCACTCTTGCGTGTAGATACCCTATGTTGGTCCCACCATAAGGTGTATCAGTCCCTATGATAGCAACCTGACACGATTCAAGATGCACAGTGTATAACTACTGGTACCCAGTGCTTGCTTGTTCCCACTTCGGAGTACGTGCACGCCCGTAAACCGTCGGAACCTACACTGACGTAACCCCTGCCGCTGTTTTGACCGCTTATAATCAACCCAGTAATTGTGCCCCACCCTGCCTAGTTCAGGGTACCATGATACATCTATGTGGGTTACTACTGAAATGGGTCCCCGTTACAAGGGTTTCCTACTGGTTAAGTTTATGGGCCTATATATACAAATATTACCCACCTACATGAGATGTACTTAACCTTCCCACCGATTCTAGCATATTTACTTAACGGTTAAGTTTGTGGGCCTATATGTACTAATATTACCTACCTACACGAGACGTACTTAACCCTCCCATCGATTCAAGCATGTTTGTTTAATGGTTAAGTTTGTGGGCCTATATGTACTAATATTACCCACCTACACGAGATGTACTTAACTCTCCCATCGATTCAAGCATATTTATTTAATGGTTAAGTTTGTGGGCATATATGTACTAATATTACCCACCTACACGAGATGTACTTAACCCCCTACACATTATATCATATTGGTTAAGTGTTGTCATTTCATGTTAACTTAACCCACCCATTCATCATGTCATGTTGGTTAAGTGTTTTCTTGACCCTCCTCACTTATCATGTTGGATTGGTTGAGTGTTTCCTATCAATTTAACCATGTTCGTTCATCAAGTTATATTGGTCAAGTGTTTCTTGTTAACTTAACCCCACGTGTTCATCATGTTGTATTGGTTAAGTGTCATCAATCAATTCAAGTTAACTTAACCCACCTACTTGTCATGTTACTTTGGTTAAGTGTTCCTAAGAACTTAACTCTAGTCATTTCTTAGCATGTCTTGTTCATTAGCATTAATTGATTTATTAAATCAATTAATGCACCAACCTCTCACATTAGATATGTGTTGTTGCGGTTACTAGATGTCTCGGACGGTTCCGGGCAGTTTTACACCACAACTCAATCTAACCTTGGGGTTTTCTTGGGCATATTGCACTAACCTCTGACATTTGATAGGTGTTGTTGTGGTTACTGGATGTGCCGGGCGGTTTCGGGCAGTTTTACACCACAACACAATCTAACCTCGGGTTAGGCACATTCGTCTTTTCACTAATTTACATATTTACAGTTTATATGCAAATTATTCACAATTGTTGTCAATTTCAGATTATGACACATTTTCCATAAATGTCCAAGTCTAGACTTATATGCTAATTATCCCAAACAGTCATATTCCAATTCTCAAGTTATGCCCAACAAAGCTAATTGCCAGTTACGGCCCCCAAATTCAATTTCAAGTTATTACTCAAAATAGGCTACACCTAATCTTCCAAAGTTTGTAATAATAGACATGCCCCAAAATTACAATATCCATTATACTTGGCGTCCCAAGTCAATAGTTAGGCCAAATCTAGATTTAATGTTCCAATTTACATTTTACGCCCAATCAATGTTTGATGCTCAAGTTACCCCCAAATTCGAAACAATAATAATTTTGCCCAAAACTTGATTTATATTCCAATTTCATACTTTATCGTTCATGCCAATTCTAGCTTCAATATGTCAAATTATATATTCATGTCAAATTACCCCAATTTGCATCTTAACAGTCATGCCGTACTACATGTTTCAAATTATGCCAAATAATGTAAGTTTCATGTTATACCCAATTACCCCCGCATTCATAACGTACATATTTCGAGTTTTATCTCAAGATTCATAAAATAAGGGGAGAAGCAAGATGGAACATCGTAAGGATGGGCATAGTCATATGATGATAAGAACTATTGGTCCAATAAGCTTGATGTACTAAAAAGACAAGTTTTGCATAGAATACATTGCAGACATATAGATATGATATGAATATCATCATGAATCATCACACGCATATGAACTTAAAGAGTATTACAATTCCGATATACAACAAGGAGAGATATGAATGGACCAATTTCATAGTCAAAAATGATTCCCAAAGATATTCAAGCACAGAATCAATGAAAGGATAGCTTACATCAGGCATATTCTCATATTCATTTTATTACATGTCACAATTAGATTTAGACGTTCAAATCTAAAAAGTAATCGACTTACAAAACAAAGGCAAATCTTGTTTTTTGGGATCTGTTTTTTGAAACTGAATAGCTCTCCTTTGATGTAGACTAATTGTTCTTCTAATTTAGATTTGATTTGATTCGTAGCTTTAATCTTGCTTTCTAGTTTGAGAAGAAATGGTGGCTAGGTTAGGATGATCATTGACAGCATGGTGGCTACTTGGAATGAATTTGTGTGGTTTAGGGTTTAGAATTAGGTTTCTTATATAGAAGTTTGATTTAATAAGAGCCGTTAGATCAACTTAGCACCAATCAAAGCCATTCAAACCTAAGATAACCAACCAGAACTTGCCACACAAGCCCTAATGACTCAGAAAATCGTCACACAAAGAAACGCGTCAGGTTTCAGATCTGATCCGAGGGAGAGGTCGACCCCCAGGTTGACCCCTAGGTCGACCCCCTGGTCGACCTATGTACCCAGGTCGACCCCCTGGTCGACCTGGTCTCTAGGCGGGAAGTTTCTCGCCCAGCCTGCTTTGGGGTTTTTGAATTTCGAAACTTAAATTTTAATTTCGGGCTGGTTTTATTATTTGAATTCTTGAATCTTCTGAAGGTCAGAACTCCTTCATACGGAGTCCGATTTACGCAAACTCGGACTATATCTCAAGCAGAATTTCGAGACGAACGCAATTGCCTAACCTTTTCCCTTAATTCTCACTGTAAAAATTAAGTATTCTTTAATATAATATTCTCAGAAAATACGGGGTGTTATAGGTTAAGTCTGAGAAAGAACCAATAACAACTGCCACATGCTCGAGCTACAATAGGCAAGGACATTTGGCGGCAAATCTTGGAACAAACGAGAAAATGATAAATCTAAATCCAAGAGCAAGTTTCAAGAGATTAGAAAATGCAATCTTTTCCATCAGGCAGGTCATGTAAAGCTGGATTGTCGGCTATTAAAGAAATCTGAAGTAGTACAGGTGAATGAAGTGACAGAATTTCCGTCACCCTTGGTCAGTAAAGCAAGGCCAGATGTGTTGGAAGGCACACTTACTATCAAAAATATTCCAGTTAAAGTACTGTTTGATACAGGCACATCGCGAAGCTTTATAGCAAGGAATGCGGTCAAAACACCCATGACTGTCCATAATCCGGTTGGGGGTTCCCTCGATCTTAGTTGGATTTGTGGGGTGCCTGTTTCTTTTTCCTGTTATCGGTTCCCTACCATCTCGATCGTCATGAATTTCATAGAATTTGATCTTATTCTGGGATTAGATTGGTTAACCAAATATGAAGATCAGGTTAAATGCGCCGACAGAGTCGTAAGAGCGAAGATTAAATCAGGGAATTATATAACCATCCCATGCGAAGGTCCAAATTCTGATAGAAAAGATTTTTGGTCAGCTCTGGATGTTTCCCCTGCTAAAAAAAGAAAATGTTCCTATCGTTACATAGAATACTCCAGTCGATGTAGAAAATATTCCTGTCGTCAAGAACTATCCGGATGTGTTTGAAGAAGTTGTTAGCTTACCTCCTCATAGAGAAATAGATTTCAAGATTGCTTTAATTCTGAATGCAAGGCCAATAGTTCACGCTATTCGAAGAACGAACTTGAAGGAAAAAGAAGAATTGGACAATCAAACTCGACAGCTTGTATGGATGGGTTTGATCAGGCCTAGTTTTTCTAATTAGGGGGAGAGCAATGGTATTTGTCCCAATGTCAGACAGCACTCTCAGATTATGTGTGGATTATCGTGACTTGAACAAGCAAATGTTAAAGAATAAATATCCATTGCCGCGAATTTATGATTTATTGTATTGATTGAATGGCGCTCAAGTATTTTCACGAATGAACCTAGCTACAGGTTTCCATCAGCTTCGTATTGCCGAAGAGTGTGTTCCTTTGACAGCATTCAGAGGTCCAGATTTATTCTACGACTGGTTAGTAATGTCATTCGGCTTATGTAACGCTCCAGCTTATTTTGTCGATCTAATGAACAGGGTATTTAGAGAAGTATTGAATATATTTGTACTGGTTTTCATTGATGACATATTGATCTTCTCTAAGTCAGAAAGCGAGCATGAAAAACATTTGGAACAAGTGTTAGAAATTCTCAAAAAGAATGTTTTAAAAGCCAAATTTTCCAAATTTATATTTTGGCAAGAAGAAGTAAAGTTCCTTGGCCACGTTGTATCAAAAGAAGGAATTTTTGTGGATCCCAGTAAGATCACAGCTACTCAAAATTGGAAGCAGCCAACTACACCCACAGAAGTTCGAAGTATTCTTGGATTGGCTAGTTATTATCGGAAGTTCATTAAAGATTTTTCGAAGATATCTAGTTCCTTAACAAAACTTACTAAGAAACATTCATGGTTCAGTTGGACTCCAGAATGTGAGGCAGTTTTCCAAAAGCTGAAGTTAAGATTGACGACTGCTCCAGCGTTAACAATTATTGATGGCAATCAGGACTTGAAAGTCTGGACAGATGCTTTTAAAGATGGTCTCAGGGCAGTATTAATGCAAAGTGGCCAAGTAGTCGCTTATGCTAGCCGTAAATTGAAGCCACACGAGAAGAATTATGCGACACACGATCTCGAATTGTTGGCCATCGTGTTTGCTATGAAAATCTGGAGGCACTATCTATTGGGTGAGAAATTTGAATTATATACTGATCATCAATCATTGAAGTATTTTTTCACCCAGAAGGATCTAAATATGAGGCAACCACGTCGGTTCGAATTTCTCGCAGCGTATGATCTTGATATTTTATATACTCCGGGGAAAGCCAATTTTGTGGCTGATGCACTCAGTAGAAAGAACGTAATCATCGCCAGTCTTATCATCACACCTTCATTGATTGATAACATATCTGCTCTTCAGATTGATGATCACTTCATTCAGAAGATCAAAGAGAGAATTCAGAAAGGCGAGTCCTTAATTTATAGATTGATAACGATGGGATTCTAAGGTTAAAGGGCCGAATTTGTGTTCTAATCATATCTTAGCTCCGGAGAGAAGTGTTGGATGAATGTCACAAAGCCAAACTTAGTATCCGTCCAAGGGTGAGCAAGATGAATAATGATATCAAACGCACTTTATGGTGGAGATCTATGAAACAAGACATTTCCTTGTACGTTAGCCGGTGTAGTACTTGTCAACAAGTTAAAAGCAATCAACAGAAACTCGCTGGATTGTTACAACCGTTGGAAATTCCAGGTTGGAAGCGGGAACAGATTTCTATGGATTTCATAGATGGTTTGCCCAAAACCCGGAAAGGAAATGACAATATTTGGGTGATCGTAGATCGTTTCACGAAGACCGCCCATTTTATACCTGTCAGATCGAATAGAACTGCTTAGAGTCTGGCACAAATTTATTTCAAAGAAATTGTTAAACTTCATGGCATTCCCATGAGCATCGTTAGAGATCGTGACCTGATTTTTGCTAGTAAATTCTGGGAAGCATTCCAAGTAGAATTGGGAACCAAGCTAAAATTGAGCACCGCTTATCATCCTCAAACATATGGCTAAACTGAGAGGGTGAATCGAATTTTAGAAGATTTATTGCGGGCTTGTGTTATTGATTTTGGCGGATCATGGGAAGACCACTTGCACTTGGCTGAGTTCTCATACAACAATAGCTACAAAGCGAGCCTGAAAATGTCACCATTTGAAGCATTGTATGGTCGACCGTGCATATCTCCAGCTTGTTGGGTAGAACCTGGTAATAGACTTGTATTGGGACCCGATATGATTCGCGAAGCTGCGGATAAAGTCGATTTCATTAAGAAACGATTACTAGCAGCTCAAAGCCGACAGAAGAGCTATGCAGATGTGAGAAGAAGATATTTGTCTTTTTCTGTTGGTGACTATGTATATTTACGGGTTCCTTCAATGAGACGAGTAGTCCGATTTGGCAAAACAGGGAAGTTGTCTCCCAGATTTATTGGTACATTTCTTGTGATTGAACGGATTGGAACTCTCGCTTATAGGGTTCAATTGCCTGATTGGTTGCCTAGAGTACATGACGTATTTCACGTATCTCAACTTCAAAAGCATGTATATGATCCAGATTTAATCGTGGAAGAAGTCGTGCAACAAGATTTGGAAATTACTCAGAATTAGCTGTGAGAAGAGAGCCGATAAAGATTATTGGCAAAGAAACTAAAGAACTAAGGAACAAAAAGGTTCACTTAGTCAAAGTGCAATGGAGTGGAGATCCACGAGACTGTACTTGTCAAACTGAGGAGAGCATTAAGAAAGCCTATCCCAATTGCAGGGTGGATATCTCTGATTAACTCTGGTGCAAGGTACATTTACCATATTTTGCATTTCCATTTTGTTTTCTACTTAACTATTGTTTCCTTTTCATGGATGTAATTTTTTTAATTATGTAGTTTAAATGATTTTAAAAGAGTATATGAATTAATTAGTATATTTTTGAAAAGTTAATCAATAAATTGGTTGTTGTATATGTTGTGTAATTAAGAATTTGATTAATCGAATTATTGGAATGATAATTAATTTGATCAATAAGAGGAGGAAAAGTAAATTTAGGCAAATGAATAAAATGTTGAACTGATTTGAAATTAGATAGAAATATATGCATGTACATTATATATGTTTGAACAAGTAAATGAATTTGCTGTTGAGTAAAGAATTTATTTGTGTGCCCGACAAATAGGTAAACCTTAATGAGTTGGATGAGCAATTTTATTTATTATATCAACTCCGGTGAATGCCATTGGATGCGTAGTGCTGGTTGTTTTGTGTGTAATAATAAATGTCGCCATAGGATAGTAACAATTAATTTTGAACTACACTACATGGCATACTTCTTGAAGATAACATACTTTAACATACACCACATAAGCAGTTGAATTTTGTGTGACGAGGTTGAAGATTTACCATACGAGCGAGAGGCTTGTATGGCGATGACTGTATATTACAAGTTGAACAGAAGACTGATATGGACTATACAAAATATAACGGTAAATTGCAAGATTAATAAAAACCCCATACGGGTCTGGAAATGACAATAAACACGTCTCTTTGGTCATTAAGGCACAAAAACCATTTATAGGGTGACGAGAATTTATTATCTGGAGTTATGGTCTATAAAAACTCCCCTGTGGACACCGGAATATATCACTATAAATATGTGTATGCTTATTATGATTTATTGGGTACCTAATACGGCCAAATAAATTTCCAAACTCCACCCCGTACAAAGGAGGTTAAGGCGAAATTTTTCGAAAATTTAGGGTGTTAGCCAAATTTTTGAAGAATTAGAAAATTCTTAGAAACTAAAAAGTTGAAGAATAAAAGCCAGAATGAAAGTTGAGTTGGTTAATTAAACAAATTTTAGCTTCGTTCCTTTTCGGGGATGAAAATATTTTAAGTGGGGGAGATTGTAACAACCCGGAAAATCAGAACCAATTTAAAATTTTTAATTTGGCTATTTTAGTGGATTTTGAATATTTGAAATTATTTTAAACAATAACGACCAAAAGTCTATTTGAATCGAGGTTGGAAAATAAATATATTTATTTTAATTATAAAACAAGGCCTGAAATGGCGCAGCAGTTTGAAAATTTGAATTCGAACTTTGACTGACTGTACAGGAGGCAAAATAAAATGGATTTTAGTGAAACCAAAAATATTTAAATCTGTTTATGAATATCTTTCTAACAAATCTGAAAAATCAAAATTTCATAGCGGGAGTCAAAGGTTATGGCCAAATGAATTTTCAGAAAGGTCGCTATGGAGTTTATATAGCCCTTGAAAATGGTCATTTTGCAATCGACCTCCGTTTTAGACAAAACCACTTTTGTTGGATCTGGGATTTCAAATTATTGCTAGATTTCAAATTCCATAATTTTTGGAGTTAATATGTGAGCGTGACAAAGGAAAATGTGTTTGGTTAATTTCAGTCAAATTGGATCAACCATAAAAGAGCCATTTTTCTAACGGTCTCCAAATTGGACGAAACTAGTTTTGTTGAGACTGTATCGTCAAAACATAGCTAGATTTATTTTTTTGGAATTTTTGGGATCAGTATGTGTCTCTGGCAAATTGAAATCTACGTTCAAATCAAATATTGAATGTTTTATATTTTAATTTGAAGAAAAACTGACTGAAACAGTCGAATGGGCCTACAAAACATATTCCATGGTGTTCAGAATGGGGTTATTTAGTTAGGGGAGACAGTCGTTGGGTTTGGATGGGAGTTCGTATGGAGAAAACCCTATTTTCAAAAGAATATAAATATCGGCCAATCGGAATATTCTATTTATTATTTTATTTTCCTAAAAAAACTCTGGAAACCCCCGATACCCTTCAGACCGACGGCGGAAGCTGCTCCTTTCTTCTTCCTTCGATTCCTCTCTAACCATGCATCAAAACCCTAGGGTTCTTTGGAACTTTATGTAGCACGCCTTGAGAGCTTCAAATCCGTACCCCTCTCGCCTGTTATCGTGGAGGGTTCGTCGAGATCAATGGTCATGAACTCCAGTTGTTTGAACCGCCGCCGCTACGTCAGCTTGACGCCGAACTGCACCGAACCCCCCCTCATTTTGCACGCCCCTCCTCCCTCTACGACGCAGCGAAACCTGATCGTGTCCAAAACACACGGATCTCGCGAAAATCACTGACCTTGTTTCGAACTGAACAGAGAGGTATACGACTTTGATTTATTTTAACTGTTTATAGCACTTTAAAGCACTACAATTTTGATTTCACGATAAAAATCATTTCTTT
Organism: Allium sativum; assembly: GCA_030737875.1. Taxonomy (NCBI): domain Eukaryota; kingdom Viridiplantae; phylum Streptophyta; class Magnoliopsida; order Asparagales; family Amaryllidaceae; genus Allium; species Allium sativum. Next base: position 190,797,220 of record CM060910.1, on the reverse strand, counting down.
TTGTTATGTGGTCGAAATCCAGTGAAACAAGAGACGACGGGACCGTGTGGATGTCTTCTACATTCTAGAAGAGACCGGATATTTTTCTGAGCCTTCTACAATTTTAGGAGGAGTGGAACCCAAAGTGATATTTCTGAATTATAAACGATATAGAATGACGATGTATAAATTATATAATCGATTTATGAGTTATATAAGCGTTGTACACCTCTTGTATAAGCATTGTATAAATTGTATGTGCGATGTATAAGTTATATATGCGTTGTAAAAATATATATATGCATTGAATGGAACTAAAATGAAATCGAAATATATTTATATACGTATATCTATATATATATATATATACTCCCCTCGTCCATAGACCATGGACGATATATATTGGTTGTGATTGTTTGGATTTGGTTGATGTGAAATTTTGTGAATACTACGAATGGTTGATTTGATATGATTGATTGTGGTTGAAATCACAATAGGATTAGTTTATGGGAAAATTCGTCTGCGTACGAACTAGATTATTGAAATCCCCATGGTCAAAAGTTGTGAGGCTTTAAGGTTGAGCGAGGAGCCATACTCGGGACGGTGCCAGTTTTAACTACCCTGTCATTATGCTGCCGAAATTTTCTGAAAAATTCCTGTGTTTTATTTATATTCATGTGTTGGGAAAAATATTCGTTTTTGAAATAAAATGGTTTGAATAATAAAAATAACATTTTTATCAAATGTATAAAATAAAATGGTTTAAATGATAAAAATATCATTTTTATCGAATGTATAAAATAAAATGGTTTGAACGATAAAAATAACATTTTTATCGATTGTATAAAATAAAATGGTTTGAACAATAAAAATAACATTTCTGTTGAATGTATATAATAAAATAGTTTGAACGATAAAAATAACATTTTTATTGAATGTATGAAATAAATTGTTTGAACGATAAAAATAACATTTTTATTGTATGTGTGAAGTATATAAAATATTCATTTTGGAAATAAATTGTTTTAACAATAAAATCACATTTTTATAGTATATATGAATCGCTAAAAATCTTCTTTTTTGAAATAAATTGTTTTAACAATAAAAATCATATTTTTATAATATATATGAAGTGTTAAAAATAATGATGTTGGAAATAAATTGTTTTGACGATAATTTTTTTTATCTACATATTAAGTGTTAAAGATAGTCATATATTGAAATGAATATTTGTTGGCTAAAAATATTATTTTATCAAATATATGAAATGAATATGGTTTGAAAATTAAAGAATGGATTATATTTATATATATAATTAAAATAAATCCAAAAACGAAGCTGCAGTTGGTATTTTGAAACCTTGATTTCAAATGATTGTACAGGGAGATCCGACCAACGAATTTTCCTAAAACCGAAACCGTTGGGTTCGCTTTGGAAATATCCTTCCAATGATAACAACTTTGCAAACATCCAACGGTTGGATTGTTTGGAATGTTTAATTCAAACCTGAATGAAAACAGCGCCGGAATGGATTATATTAATATATATAAATATAATTAAAATAAATCGAATAACGACGCTGCAGTTCGTGTTTTGAAATCGTAACTTCAAATGATTTTACCGGGAGATCCGACCGTCAGATTTTCTCAAAACTGGAACTGTTGGGTCTGCTTTGAAAAGATCTTTCCAATGATATAAAATATGTAAATATCCAACGGTTAGATTTTCAGATATGTGTAAATCAAATCTGGAGAAAAACAGCGCAATGGCCGCGTTATGGTTGAATGTGTTTGACGTGAAAATTACATTAATGAACTGAATTATGGATGTCAGATAATTTAACCATTGAAATGAATTAATATTAAATTCTAAATATACGCGAATTATTTGAAAAGGCCGAGTTAATTCTCATTTCAAATAATTGATCGACGATTAGAAGTCGAAGATATGAAGACGGTGCAAGACCGAGGATCTTCACATCGAATGGATGGCTACTAATGCCTTTGATGGGAGTTGCCGCCCTGAAGGGGTTACAGTTATGGTTGTCCGGACATACTTGTTGATCATTCGTATGTGTGAGGGCCTCTCTCCTGTATTGGACATACGGGAGAGGAAAAATGTGCCTTCGGTTTCGTTCATACCCGGAACGGACTTGTAAATGGATGTGTGTCTGACATTGTAGATTGACAACGTGGCATACAGAGATGCTGTGATCAAGGATTTTGTTGAAAAGCAGAGTCTTGTGGTTGATGATCAAAGCAGGGCTTTAAATAGAAAGCTTTGTGTTTAGCGTTGATTCGCGAGCCTCACACCCCAGTATGGACCAGAAACGGGAGAGGACATCAGGGAAGACATGCGTTTCTTTCTAGCTGGGAGTGGTGTTTTGGGTTTTACACGCCCAAGCATTTTACTTATGTGGATGATGGAAAGTGAGGCCTCGGTTAGTTCGGTCTCTTCGGAGCCGATGGTTTGGTCGGGATATGACCAGTTTACGCCTCATAGGGCGGGGAAACACATTGTTCAGGCATTTTAATCCACCCCATGTGGACCGGGCCTGATGATCCAAAGGGAAGTTGCGGCTGTTCCTGAGGCTCGAGCTAGAGAGTCACGAAGTGGAAAGGACGATCCCTTGCCTTGGTTCATGAAGGAAATTTAATTTCCAAATATGACATCGTGCGGTTTTGATTGTATACCTATATATGGCGACATAGTGGTATGGGGCATTTATGCCATCTATAATTGATACCACTTATGATTGAAATTGTTTTTGAAACATATAAACACTAGTAATAATATCAAATGCTTTTGTTTTATTCGTATCAAGCATATTTTGGCCACTATAAGGTAAAACTCTAACCTCTTGTTTGCGTTGCATTGTGCGATGGGAAATGAGTCTTATAATGGCTTCATTTTTTTAAAAAGCATTGCGATGTTTAAATGATTTACTTGTTTTAAAGCACTGGCAATCCAATGGAGTAAACCCGTTCTGCGTTAGCGGCGTGGTCCTGTGATTGGCCTTATTATAAAATAAGTAAAGTAGTAGATTTCTCATACCAGTCCCACGACCGACTCGTAGTTTGTTTCACTTGCAAACTCGGATGCCCCTATTTCTACACGGGCAGCCTTGTATTCTGGTTTTAGCAGGCTCTTTCTGGATAGCTATGGAGTTGAAGATGGATTCTATCATTCCTTTCTTTTTATGTTGTTCAGATCGTGTTGTACATATTATGTTTTTAATTCCGCTATAGACATTTTATGTAAAGTTGAAACTGTTTTGTGTACTAAGTATGATCCTGTATGCTGTGTAACACTGATGATTATGTTTATCCATTGTATTTTGTTGTACATTATCTGGTGTATTTTTATATTTCTGTTCTGTTGTTATTTGTTGAAATGTTATATTCCAAAGATTAACCTTGCCACCGTGGAACGGGGTTTGGGGTCGTCACAACGAATAAATATTACACATTGGAAATACAATATCAGAGATTTAAATTACATTAAAATAGCAGTGGATAAATAATACAAAATACAATTGAAAGAAATACACGGATACAGAGCTTTCCGGATATTGCTTCAGCTGTAAACCAGGATCCTGTGAATATAATATCTGCAAAACCAAAACTACTAGCTTCCCATGTGGAAAATATAGGCACCCAGAGTTTAGGTTAAAACAATAAACTCCAGGTCAGTCATGAGACTGGTGTGAGAACTCAAAACAGTTATTAACTTGATTTTAAAGTTAGGGCAATCGCGGGACCACGCCGTATAACACGGAACGGGTTTACTCCACATGATCTTAGTTTAAAATAAAACAACGCAATGTTTTTTGGAAAAATGAAGCTATTATAAGACTTAGGACACATCACACAATAAACGCAGTTGGAGGATAGAGTTTTCCCTTATAATAGCCAAAAATGCTTGATACGCGAAATTTCATCTTTTATTATTACTATAAGTGAAGAAATCAACTTCGAACGTAAATGTATCAATCATAACCGGCGTAGGTACCATTATATTACGTCGCCGTATTTATATTTACAACTAAAACCGAATATCACGTATTGGAGATTGGGTTTCCATCTATGAACCGAGGCAAGGGATTATCCCCACCGATTCGAGATTCTCTAGCCCGAGTCTCAGGATACAGCCGCGTCTGCACCTGCGTTTATCAACAGGGCCAGTCATCCATCGATGATTGGCAATACCATAAACTATATGTTAGCCTGCCCTATGGGGCGTAAAATAATCTGGTCAGTAATGTCGACTAGAACATCCAACGGTCATGTAGTGACCGATATATATATATATATATATATATATATATATGTATGTATGTATGTATATATCTGAGGCTCCTCTCTATCCATCAAGTAATAAGCAACATCCACATGAGTAAAATGCCAAGGCTTGTAAACGATGACATCCCTCCTAGCTAGAAACTAACATGTGTCCATTTCCCTGCAGTCCTCATCCCGTTTCTGGTTCATTTTGGGTTGTGAAGCTCGCAAAATAACGCCGTACACAAAGCTATGCCTAAATAAGCTGTGCTTTGATCATCAACCACAAGGCTCTGCTTTTCAACAAAAGCCTTGATCATTTGCGCCTAGCATGCCACATTGACACTCCATACCTTACCATTGATTTCTGCTGCCAATATATAACCTCTAAGCTTAGAGAAGGGTGTTAAGCAAGAGAATAAATTCTCCGCCACCAAACAGATACATATTTAGCATAGATCAATGAATACAACATAAAGGAATACAACGTCAGACATACCATCCATTTACTAGTCCGTTCTGGGTCTGAACGAAATCGGAGGCACCTTATTCCTCGCATATCCATCGATCTCCAAGTACGCTTGGACGATCACCACTTATTACCTTGTCTTGGGTGTACGGCCCAATCAAGACATTAGTAATTACCCAAAAGATGTGAAGATCTCCGGTCTTCAACCACCATCTTCATCTTCGACTCTTGATCGTCGTAGTAATTATTCATAATGGATTAAACCCAGTCTTTCCGAATAATTCGCGTATTTTATAAACAAGTTCTATAAGAACACATCATACCCTCATTCCAATTCAGAATATTCTTTTATTAAAACATTCACATTATTAGGGGTAGGTTCCCATTAATTTTGTCAAAGATTATTTTTTTTTAAAATTTATCCTTTAATCTTTTTTTGAATATCATTTTCAAAGATTTATTTATCTAGTCGGGATTAGCGAACCTTACCGAAGTAATCATTTGTTATTAATCCCATTCCCAACCTATTATTCCCATGGAGCAAAATTGGCAGTACTCCATATCTAACACCCACAGTGTTATCGATAAATTTAGTTAACATTTCACGTTCAAATCTAATTAAAGATTTAACTATCACCTGGAGTAAAACTGGCGGTACTCCATTCTCGATCATTTCTAGAATTTGATAAATCTAATTGTCTTGTTTCCGTTTCAATCTAATTTAGTAAAACTCCAATTTGGTTTTAATATCAAAAATCATTACTTTTTTATTTTTCAAATTTATGAAATTAATCTTATCTTTAACTGGGTTAAAGAACCATTGTCATTTAAAACACAGTTCACAATAAACCCAAAATCATCTTCCATTAAATATGGGATCTTCACAGAAATCAGTCCAATATATAATCGATATAAATTTCTGCATCAGACTGATAATATAAATGGAAAAACGGCAAAGCCTTTTAAATTCCATATATAGTAACGGTCTTCATCCACAGAAGCTCATTTCGATTATTAATCAATCGAATTCCATTCAATTCCAATTTAATATATTAAATTGGAAAACTTTACTTAGAAAATTTCCATTTATATCTTAATAAAAGATTTATAAATTCCAAATTGTATTTTCACTGTAAATCGGGTTAAAGAACGAATATCATTAAAAACATAGTTCACAATAAACCCAATTCACATTTCATTTTATTCCAATTACTGAACATAATTGCAAACTCTAATAGCCTTGATTAGAAGATTTATAAATTCCGGAATTGTATTCTATTTAATTCCAATTAAATATTGATTGGAAAACTTCATCAAATCTTATTTAAAAGATTTATTCTTTTCTAAACAGGGCTTAAGTACAATGTTATTAAGGACACCGTTCACAACCCAAATTCCAATTTACTCTCTTTAATTCCAATTAAATATCAATTAATTGGATTTTTATTCTAGTTAATAACTAGTTCATTTTTGGTAAAAATATATTTTTATCTTTATAAAATTGGAATTTTCATCCAAATTCTTTCCAGATCATTTATTATGATTTTACATAATTTTTCCATATTTTTAATAATTTTATTACGACCCGTACAGTCGGTTTCCAATAACGGCCACCGAACTACATCCATAGCGCCAAATTTGATTTGGACATAATTTCAAATACAACCGTTAGATTTCAAACTTCTTATATTCATTGAAAATATCTTTTCGATATAAACCAACGGCTCTGGTGTTTGGAGAATCCAACGGTCGGATCTCCCGTTACATCAATTTGAAGTTAATGGTCAAAATTCGTGAACAGTTGCTGCGCGGCGCGTTCTATTTAGTCCATTAAATATATAAAAAATATATATATATTATATATATTTCATCGATTTCCATTTAAAGCATATTTTATAAATTCGTTTTAAAATGATTCCAACTTTATTTTCGATTTTAAATCAAAATTGAATATTCTATATCATTATAACAACAAAATGATAATATTTTCAAAATATTATATTTTGAAATCATTTCTTTCTGATATTCATTATAAAATGAATAGAATCGATCGACAAACCCGTTCGGGTTAAAATGACGTTGCTACTTAACACGACTTCATATTTCAATATTTTTGTGTCCGTCCAAAATCGGACATTGAAATCATGATTTTATTCTTCACTGAATATTACTTTTAAATATCCGTTATTTAAAATATTCTTTATTTTAAAGGACTCCTTATTATAAACATTCTTTATTATAAAATATTCTTTACATTAAAAATGTTCTGTTACAGTAAAAATATTCTCTTACATTATTTACATTATAAATGTTCTTTTACATAAAAATGTCCTTTTACATTATATACATAATAAATGTTCCATTATGTTAAAATGACTCTTTTACATTGAGATGATTCTTATATTTGGTTGACAATTCTATTTCAACAAAATGATTAAAAATGACTCTTTTATTTTGTTGACAATTCTATTTCGACAAAGATGACAATTTTGGGTTCAACTATTTATTTCAACAAAGATGTTATTTTTAATTCTAAAATGTCTTTTTAATTCTAAAACGTTATTTTATTCTAAAATGTACTATGTCATTCTAAAATGTTATTTTATTCAAAAATGTACCTTTTACATTATAATGTTATTTTATTCCAAAATGTTCTTTTTACATTATAATGTTATTTTATTCTTAAATATTGTTTATTATAAAAACATTGTTTATGTCTGAATCGGAATGCGACTCAATCAATTACCATATAATTTCAGTTATATGGATTTCATACACCACAGGTATACAACAATAATGGTAAACACTCATTAAACAGTCCTTCACATCCAGAGTGAAATTTACAACTGTGCGAGCATTAAAATGAATAAATAACGCTCATCACAGACTGTCAATCCATCGATTGACATATAAATAAATTCAAGGGAGATGTGAACAAATTATCATCCCCTGACCCGTGTGGGGTTTTCAAACAACAACATTTTATTTAAACAAATTATTGGTTAATAAATTTAATCAAATTTCACTATTCAAATTATAAATACATATTTATAATCTAATTTCACTATCACATTAATATTAACATTTTTAATGTGTTAAACATTTTAACAGCACAAACAACACACAATACAGTCAATTTAGAGCGTCTATGGTTTGTGGATGAGGGAAGTGATCAAACAAGCACTGTATACAGTTTATAATGATTAAAATTGATATAAATCTACACTGGCAATTCTATATAATTTTTAGTTATGAAAATAAATAAATAACTGTGCTGAAATTTTAGTGAGGAGTTCTCACCTTTAGGTTCCACTCCGTCAGTTCTATATCGGATGATGGTTTGAATTCTGTTCGCTTCCAGTCGGCTCCAACGCAATCTGTTTTCAAGCGGATTATATTAAAAATCATATTTTTAACAACGCCTTATATGTAATTAAAAATCACATTTTTAATTAGATGATCTTATATATAAAAATCATATTTTATATTGCCATTTCTATTTTTAATAACAATGCAAATTTCATTTTAATAACAATGTGATTTTTATATTAAAACAAACGTGATTTTTATAACAAATCAATGTTCTTTTCATTACAGAACAATGTTCTTTTCATTTCTAAACCACGTTCTTTTTTTTTCTTCAAACCATCGTTTATTTTCATTTTCAAAACCATGTCCTTGTTAATTTTCAAAGCAATGTTCTTGTTAATTTCAAAAAAATGTATATTTTATTTATCAAAACAGTATTTATTATATATTTTCAAAACAGTGACATTTTATATGAAAAACAATGTAAATTTTATTTGAAAAATAATGTGAATCTTATTTGAAAACAAATGTTAATTTCTTTTGAAAACAATGTTAATTTCATTTGAGAACAATGTTAATTTCATTTGAAAACAATGATATTTTATAGTTTAAAAACAATGAATTTTATTTTATAAAACGATGTCAATTTTATTTTATAAACTATGATCTTTATATTTGATACTTTTTATCCTTTTATTTGATAAACTTGTATCTTTGTATTTGATACTTTTGATCTTTTTTTATTTGATACTTTTGATCTTTTTATTTGAGAAACTTGATCTTTTTTTTAATAAAACTTAATAAACTAATTACAATAAAATAAAAAGAGTTTACCCTTAATCACGTTTAACAACTATCGTTGTTTATCTTCCTTCAACCCATAACCCTTATTGCCAAATCGAACCCTTCGTTCATCAGAAAATCCACCAGGCGCGCCTCCCTCCGTCCATCTCCCGACCATCCGGATCCTCCACCCTCCGCGCCTCGACGGCGCTATCCACCTCCAGGAGAGTCGCCCCTTTCTAAGCTCCCTTAGCGTTGAAAACGTGATCGAGCGGCAGGGTTTTGAGCCCCAAATTCTTGCAATTCTCCAAACGAGGAATGATCATCACCGTACATAATCGAAGAGCACAAAAATCTCTTTTGTTTTCGCTTAGACATATTCAGAGTGGATCAAAAATGGTTAAGGATTGAAAATTTAAGATTATGGCCATTGATTTCCAAAGAGGTGGCTGTATACTCTGAAATTAGGGTTATGTTGTAACACCCCACCTCCACCAGGGTGGCTCTTGCAAGCACTCTGACATTGGAGGGGCGTTTGAATCAGGTAAACATGCCTAATGATATATCAAGGCAGAACAAGAACATATGTATATATGTAAACAGAGTAAATAACATAGATAAAACAGCGGAAGATTTCAAAACATTTCAAAACAAGTCTGGTACAACATAGTTTTCCAAATAAACAAGTCTAGATAAAACAACATCAACTGAAAAACTGAAATAAATAAGTGCTATCCCCAATTAAGTGGTAACCATAGCTAGCTTCATGTCGAAACCATACATGAGCTGAAATCCCACAAGCAAGCAATCTGAAATCCAAGCTAAGCTCCAGTATTCCCTCCCTGAGAACCTGGAGGGGGGGGAACGGAAGAAAAGAGGCGAAAGAAAAAAGGTCAGTCAAAAAGACTGGGTAAGCCCTACTACAATCAATGTAAACTGATAAAGTTAACTGGCATGAGCAGCAGGGATGAACATAAGGATAACAATATACTAGCATGATGATTAACTAACAAGGTAGATAAAGGTGTCATCGCATAATCAGGATTAAGGTTTTGCACCACAGGTGTACTAGCAAACTAACATGACTTGAATAAACAAGTATTGATCCCTTGGCCCAAGCTTTGGCCCAATAACATGAAATGACCCTAATACAAGGTCCAACCAAACGGTCTAGTCGATCGGCTCCCTAAGCCTAACTCGTCACGTGTTGGTGTCAATACGGCCCAATCATAATTGTAGTCGAACTGTGTCGGGTCCACCCTTCGGGTGTATCAAGCCCTAGGGTGTCAACCCCTGGACACCATGAACATGAGTACACAGTCCCGATCTACTGGTACCCGTGCATGTTTTCTCCGGCTACGGACTATGTGCACGACCAGAGTCCGCCCGGAACTACACCGGCGTACCCTCTGCCGTCGCTTTTGGTCACTTACCTCCAGTCCAGTAATCGTGCCCCCACCCTAGCCTAGTCCCTAGGGTCATGATGATACTAACTTGGGATTACTGCTGGAGTGGGCCCCCATTGCTAGGATTTTTCTAGTGGGTTAAGTACGGTTTAACCCTCTTGCTAATCCTGGATTAACTTGGTTAAGTGTAACGATGAGTTCACGACTTAACCCCGATTAATCTACCAAGCCCAAATTGGTTAAGTATTAAGTGGACCATGACTTAACCCTAATCACGAGGCATTAATTAATTTAATGCGCCTTAACCTCTCACATTAGACCTTGTTGTGGTTACTAGTTAAGCCGGGCGGGTCCGGGTAGCTTTACACCACAACTTGGTCTAACCTCGGGTTCAAGGTACAACATGACCAACTTCTCACATTGGGTCCTATTGTTTGTAGCAACTAGTTAAGCCGGTCGGTTCCGGGTAGGTTTACGCTACAAACTCAACCCAACCTCGAGTTGGCCACACTTATCTTTTCTAAGTGTCATGTCCATCATGTTTCCAAAACATGTTACAAGTTTTCAAGCAATTAGGTAGACCTAACTTAATAGGTAAATTCCCAATGGGTAGACCTAACTTAATAGGTAAATTCCCAAGCTTATGTTTTATGTCTTTTAAGTTTACCCAACCCCAAACGCAATCCCATCGCTTACATATCGCAATAGCGCATAAAGGATAGAAAGAGGGAACTTGGCATAATCATGACATAAAGGTATTGAAGCCACAAGCTTAACATGGTGGCATATGAAATGTTCATATGTTCATACACTTGCATATTACATTTTTAGGCCTCAAAAGCATGCATAAAACCAAACTTAGCATATTGGTGATACATGGTGCTAAATGACATGTAGAGATGGCCATAAGTTCGCATTTAGCCTCACATGCAAGTTATCATAAGAGATATGATAACTTACATGTTGCTAAAATGCAACCTTTGGCATAAAGCTTAAAGCTTTATGTTCATAAACCCAAAATAAGCTTGCATAACATGATAGCATGAACAAAATGTTCAACCCAAACTTGCATAACATAACTTGGCATACTTGCATATAAACTTGCATATCACAACATGATAAACTTGCATATAAACTTGCATATCATAACATGATAAACTTGCATATCACAACATGATAAACTTGCATATAAACTTGCATATCATACATTTAACTTTAGAGTTTAAGTATGAAAGTAGAATAGGGCTTACAATGCTTAAGAAGTCACAAAATATGACAAAGCCCTTATGAAATCAATTAAACCCAAAATGCAAGCAAAACCCTTGAGCCAAAATGATCAAGACTCTTTCTTTATGATGCAAATATATAAACTTGACTTGAATGCAAGCTAATGATGCTCATACAAGTTTGAAAACACTTGTATGCATGGAAAATCACTTAGGAAATTATTTAGGAATTTTATGAAGAGAGTGGAGGCCATGAGAGGATTGATTTTGCCATAGTTTAGTTGTATGAATGAATAATGATGATTTAGGGTAGGTTAGGGTCTTATTTATAGATTAGGCAAGTGTTTTAGGCCATAGGATTAAACCTAGATTCAATCCAAGCCATCAAAGCATGTCTTGGGGAAGAAGTCAAGTGTAGGAACCATCTAGGGCCTTTAGATTAAAGATGAATCATGAGAACCATTCAAATGCAAAATCTGCATTTGAGCGAATCGGCCCACGGGTTGACAGCCAAACACCCTGGATTAACCCCTAGTCGACCCAGCAAGCTTGGGTCGACCTCAAAAATCGGCCGGTTCGGTTATTCCCCTCTCCCAATTCGCTGTTTTGAACATTTTTGCATATTTATTTATTTAATTTTCAATTATATATATATATATATATCAATATATATATTTCTCTGCGCAACCCATTTCACTTAATTAAGTATACTTTAATTTGGGAATTTTTCGTGAAACTTCGCGAGGCCATATCTTGATCATACGGACTCCGATTTTCGAAAACTCGGACTCTATTTCGTGTATTTTTCCGAGACGAACGCAATGGCATAGCCCGTTTCCCTTGATTTAGATTTTACAGTTTAATTCTGCCTCCATTTATGTTATAACATGTTATTCAAAAATACGGGTTGTTACATTCTTCCCTCCTTAAAGGATTTCGTCCCCGAAATCTCCAAGTTAGGAAGAACGTATCCTACCATCCATCATCCATCTACTCAAAACATCATCCACGAGCAATCATTGTCCTTAAAAGGTTCTAAATGCTGTATGATCATATGCAAAGGTGTGTGTATATGTACTTATCTAATGCGAAAATCAGGAGGTTACTGATTCAGTAAACCCCCTTAATGCAAAATATGTTAGTGAAATGAGTCCATATGTATGCAAATTCCTAACATAATTTATAATCTCTACATGAGTGCACATAACATTCATCCATATGCAACATCCACGTGATAGCATAACAAGTTTTCATCCATGAATAAGCATAAACACTCATGCATATGCGGTATGAAAGTGTGTGAGCCGATCTTAGTGCCTAACGTGTATTATGCATCCACGAGTATCCACTTGCAAACACTTGCAACCACTTGCAACCATCAAGCATAACATGTTTCAAACACATGTTTCATCCAAAGGGTTTCTACCTAAGGTTCTCATGACAAGATTAACACGATAAACTAGATAAACATGGATAGCAAAGAGAAAGATATGCTAACAAAGAAAAGAGATTGAGAGTGTACCCTCAAAAAGGAATGGATAAAGCCCACGCATCTTCTCCTCGGTTTCCCAAGTTGCGTCTTCTTCGGCTTCACCCTATTGAACCTTCACCAATTTGACCTCTCGATTCCTTAGCTTCTTGGTCTCCGTCCCCAAGATACGAATCGGAGCTCTCCTCAAGGTAGCCTCTTTCTCCACTTCTACATCTTTTAGAACACTTGGCTCAACAACCTCTGCTGATTCATGTAAACACTTCCAGAGATGCGAGACATGAAAAACATCGTGTACTCCAGCAAGCTTCTCGGGCAACTTCACTCTATAAGCCATCTGCCCGATCCTCTCTATAATAGGGAATGGTCCAACAAACCTCGGTGCCAACTTCCCAACAGCTCCAAATCGGACCACATTCCGCAAAGGAGAAACCTTCACGAAAACCATATCCCTAACATCAAACTCCAAATCCGTTCTTCGCTTATCAGCATAGGATTTCTGTCGGTCTTGGGCCGCTTTCATCCATCTCCGAATCAACTCGATCTTCTCGGATGTATCTCTGATCATATCAGGCCCAAGTATAAGCTCATCTGTAGTCTCCCACCAACATGTAGGCGACTTGCACGGCCTCCCATATAAAGCTTCAAATGATGCCATCCCTATGCTTGCCTGATAACTGTTATTATATGCAAACTCAACAAGAGGAAGATGGTCTTCCCAAGTAACACCAAAATCCAGAATACAAAGCCTCAACAGATCCTCGAGTACCCTATTCACCCTTTCGGTTTGACCGTCTGTCTGTGGGTGATAAGCCGTACTTAGATTCAATCTTGTGCCCATAGCTTCTTGCAAGCTATTCCAGAATTGACTTGTAAAGATTGGGTCACGGTCACTGACTATACTACAAGGGACTCCATGTAGTCTCACAATCTCACGATGATATACAGACGCTAGCCAAGATGCGGTCCTCTTGCTCTTCACCGGAATGAAATGAGCACTCTTCGTAAGTCTATCCACAATAACCCAAATGCTCGTATTCCCTTTCCTTGACCTTGGTAGCCCATCGATAAAATCCATGGAAATACTCTCCCACTTCCATAGTGGAACGTCTAGAGGATGCAATAGCCCACCGGGCTTCTTCGACTCGGCCTTAACTTGCTGGCAAATGATACATCTAGAGACAAATTCTGCCACATCCTTCTTCATCCCAGGCCAAAAGAAAATGCGCTTCATATCTTTATACATCTTATCTCCGCCCGGATGTATAGTCAACTTAGAGTGATGCGCTTCCTCAAGAACTCTTCTTACTAGATCTTCTACCATTGGAACACATAACCTTCCGTCTCTCCTCAGCCAACCCTTGTCATCAATAGAATATCGACCGAGATGACTAGACGTGTCTCGTCGAATTAGCTTATCCATAATCTCAACTATCTGAGGGTCTTCTCTCTGCGAAGCCCCAACTTGATCAAGAAGGGTAGGTCTGAGTTCCAGAGATGCTAAAGAACCGGTCATCGACTCAATCGCCAAAGAGAAATCAAAGGTTGCCACATACTCTAAATTCTCCATCTCAACGAATAGAGGACTTAGGGTCAACCTTCTTCTACTCAATGCATCTGCTACCACATTCCCCTTGCCAGGGGTATAAGCTATCTCAAAATCGTAGGACGCCAAGAATTCCATCCATCTTTGTTGCCTCAGATTCAGATCCTTCTGAGAAAAGAGATACTTCAATGACTTGTGATCGGTATAAAGCTCAAATCTTTCTCCCAGAAGATAATGGCGCCAAGCCTTGAGTGCATATACTATTACTGCCAACTCTAAGTCATGAGTGGGATAATTCTTCTCATGCACTTTGAGTTGTCTACCGCCAAAGCATATCACTCTTCCTTCTTGCATAAGAACGGCTCCTAACCCCGTGCCACATGCATCAGTGTATACGGTAAATAACTTCCCTCCATTGGGCAAAGCTAGAACAGGTGCTGATGTGAGGGCTCTCTTGAGCTTCTGAAAAGCAAGCTCGCATTCTATGCTCCAAGCAAAAACTAAATTCTTCTTCGTCAATTTAGTGAGAGGAGCAGATATCTTTGCGAAGTCCTTGATGAACTTCCGGTAAAAACCCGCAAGACCTAGAAAACTTCTCACTTCGGTTGCATTCCTTGGAGTCTTCCAATCCTGAACTGCCACTACCTTAGCGGGATCCACCGCTAAGCCTTGCTTAGATACTATATGCCCAAGGAATCTAACTTCCCTTCTCCAAAAGTGACACTTGGAGAACTTGGCCTTCAACTGATGCGCTCTAAGCGTATCCATCACCTCCATGAGATGCCTTGCGTGCTCTTCCTCATCCTTAGAGAAGATCAGAATATCATCTACGAAGACCATGACAAACTTGTTCAAGAACTCCCTGAATACCCTACTCATCAAGTCCACGAAATATGCGGGTGCATTAGTCAAGCCGAACGGCATGACAAGCCATTCGAAGAATCCATCTGGAGTTCTGAACGCAGTCTTGTCTATACTATCTTCAGCTACCCTGAGCTGATGGAACCTCGTAGCAAGATCAAGCTGAGAGAAAACAGAAGCACCGACAAGCTGGTCAAAGAGATCATCAATCCTCGGTAACGGGTGTCTGTTCTTCTTAGTCAGCTTATTCAACTCTCGATAGTCAACGCAAAGTCGGAGAGAACCATCCGCCTTGGTAGCAAATACCACAGGCGCTCCCCATTCAGATATACTTCGTCTAATGAAGTTCTTCTCAAGCATCTCTTTCACTTGCTTACTTAGCTCCCGCCTTTCACGCAGAGCCATGTGCCGAACGGGCAAAGAAACAGGCTTTGCATTATCTACCAGATAAATGCGGAAATCAATCTCTCGCTTAGGGGGCAACCCCCTAACTTCATTGAAAACATCCGGATACTCTCGAACCACTCTCACAGACTGAAGAGTTTCCATTGACGAGTCGAGTGATTCCAGATAGCACAACATGACGGGACCTCTCGGATCACAAGAAATCTCTAGGGTGTTTCTGAGGCGAGTCACGAGCCTCACAACCCTATGCTCACAATCAAGAATGGCTCCATATCTGGACAGCCAATCCATGCCCAATATCAATCCGTATCCCCTAAAACCAAGAACATAAGCACTGCACAAGAACTCTACACTCAGTATAGAGATCCTCAAATCCCCACATATCATAGACAAATGGGCGGAACCCCCAATAGGATTTGAGACACAGACGGGATCATCTACCAAGCTAGTACTAAGGTGCAAACTATCAACAAGATCAGATGAGATAAAGCTATGCGATGCACCAGAATCAATCAAGGTACGAACTGGAAAATCAGAAATATATACAAGGCTCTCAACAGAAATACTACCTCGATCGGGAACTGGAGCGATATTGAGAGCATGAACTTGCCCTCCTGAAGGTCCAGCACGCTGAGTCTGACCCTGGCCTTGCCCTTGCTTCCTCGGGCAATCCTTACTGAAATGTCCAGTCTCACCGCAGAAAAAGCATTCACCATTCTTCCTTTTCCTCTTCTTACAATCCTTAATAAGATGCCCAACTGAACCGCAATAATGGCACTTCCCCTTGTTGTTCTTGCCCTTGTTGTTATTGCCCTTGTTGTTGTTCCCCTTGTTGCCTTGACTCTTGTTCTTGTTCTGATTGCCTTGACTGCTCTGACCACTTGGATTACCCTGATTTCCTTTTCCCTGGGAATCAGTCTTCTTGGCTTGAGTATCATTCATCTTGGTTTCTTTCTTGACATCTCCATGAAGTAACGCCATATCAACCAAACTCTCAAACGTGGCCCCATGGGGAATATGTGACATAGCCAATCCCTGCAACGGCTCATTCAATCCTCTAGCAAAACGAAGAGCCTTCTTCTGAGGAGTATTCACCATATCCAAGCCAAAACGAGCTAACTGATTGAACTTGTTCACATATTCTTTGACAGACATATCTCCTTGTTTCAAAGTTATGAACCTCTCCATTTGCAGATTCTCCTCAGCAGAAGATAGAAACTTAAGCATGAACCTTGCCCTGAAATCGGCCCAAGTCTCAACAGGCCTAGTACCATTGGTGACTTCCCACCAATAAGCGGCTTCATCCTTCATAAGCCAAACCGCCAACAAGAGCTTCCTCTGATCGTCTAACCCAAAGATAGCAAACAAATCCTCGGTCACTTTCAACCAATTTCTGGCCTCTACAAAAGTCTCAGTGCCTTGAAAGTTCTTGCCACCCATTGCTTTGAAATCTTTGCAAGTCTTTGCGAAGTCCACTTGAGGATGCTGAGGGGGAGGAGGAAGAGGAACCTCAGCGACAAGATGAGGAGGAACATTAACCACTGGAGGAGGAGGAGGAGGAACATTAACTACTGGAGGAGGAGGAGGAGGAGGAACATCTGCGGGGTCGGCTTCGGTCGCCCTAGCCTCCAAAAGTCTCCTATACCAAACAGGTACGTGTACTCCCTCCGGAATAGCAAAGTTATCGGCCATACTGAAAACGAAGAAAAAGACAGGTTCAGAATGGAGAAAAATGAAGGAATTTTGCTAATGACTTTTTGGGGAATAGCCTTTAAAATAAACTAGACTTTTCTTTGGAAAATACTTTATACTTGGTTTTGAAAATAGTTTTCCAAAAGTTTTCTAAAAGCCTTTTTGTTCCTTCTCGTACCATATGCTCTAATACCAAATGTAACACCCCACCTCCACCAGGGTGGCTCTTGCAAGCACTCTGACTTTGGAGGGGCGTTTGAATCAGGTAAACATGCATAATGATATATCAGGGTAGAACAAGAACATATGTATATATGTAAACAGAGTAAATAACATAGATAAAACAGCGGAAAATTTCAAAACATTTCAAAAAAATTCTGGTACAACATAGCTTTCCAAATAAACAAGTCTAGATAAAACAACATCAACTGAAAAACTGAAATAAATAAGTGCTATCACCAATTAAGTGGTAACCATAGCTAGCTTCATGTCGAAACCGTACATGAGCTGAAATCCCACAAGCAAGCAACCCGAAATCCAAGCTAAGCTCCAGTATTCCCTCCCTGAGAACCTGGGGGGGGGGGGGAACGGAAGAAAAGAGGCGAAAGAAAACAGGTCAGTCAAAAAGACTGAGTAAGCCCTACTACAATCAATGTAAACTGATAAAGTTAACTGGCATGAGCAGCAGGGATGAACATAAGGATAACAATATACTAGCATGATGATTAACTAACAAGGTAGATAAAGGTGTCATCGCATAATCAGGATTAAGGTTTTGCACCACAGGTGTACTAGCAAACTAACATGACTTGAATAAACAAGTATTGATCCCTTGGCCCAAGCTTTGGCCCAATAACATGAAATGACCCTAATACAAGGTCCAACCAAATGGTCTAGTCGATCGGCTCCCTAAGCCTAACTCGTCACGTGTTGGTGTCAATACGGCCCAATCATAATTGTAGTCGAACTGTGCCGGGTCCACCCTTCGGGTGTATCAAGCCCTAGGGTGTCAACCCCTGGACACCATGAACATGAGTGCACAGTCCCGATCTACTGGTACCCGTGCATGTTTTCTCCGGCTACGGACTATGTGCACGACCAGAGTCCGCCCGGAACTACACCGGCGTACCCTCTGCCGTCGCTTTTGGTCACTTACCTCCAGTCCAGTAATCGTGCCCCCACCCTAGCCTAGTCCCTAGGGTCATGATGATACTAACTTGGGATTACTGCTGGAGTGGGCCCCCATTGCTAGGATTTTTCTAGTGGGTTAAGTACGGTTTAACCCTCTTGCTAATCCTGGATTAACTTGGTTAAGTGTAACGATGAGTTCATGACTTAACCCCGATTAATCTACCAAGCCCAAATTGGTTAAGTATTAAGTGGACCATGACTTAACCCTAATCACGAGGCATTAATTAATTTAATGCGCCTTAACCTCTCACATTAGACCTTGTTGTGGTTACTAGTTAAGCCGGGCGGGTCCGGGTAGCTTTACACCACAACTTGGTCTAACCTCGGGTTCAAGGTACAACATGACCAACTTCTCACATTGGGTCCTATTGTTTGTAGCAACTAGTTAAGCCGGTTGGTTCCGGGTAGGTTTACGCTACAAACTCAACCCAACCTCGAGTTGGCCACACTTATCTTTTCTAAGTGTCATGTCCATCATGTTTCCAAAACATGTTACAAGTTTTCAAGCAATTGGGTAGACCTAGCTTAATAGGTAAATTCCCAATGGGTAGACCTAACTTAATAGGTAAATTCCCAAGCTTATGTTTTAT
The DNA here is from genome assembly GCA_030737875.1 of Allium sativum. Classification (NCBI taxonomy): domain Eukaryota; kingdom Viridiplantae; phylum Streptophyta; class Magnoliopsida; order Asparagales; family Amaryllidaceae; genus Allium; species Allium sativum. The sequence goes on along the minus strand of CM060910.1, from coordinate 190,777,994 downwards.
GTCTTTTAAGTTTACCCAACCCCAAACGCAATCCCATCGCTTACATATCGCAATAGCGCATAAAGGATAGAAAGAGGGAACTTGGCATAATCATGACATAAAGGTATTGAAGCCACAAGCTTAACATGGTGGCATATGAAATGTTCATATGTTCATACACTTGCATATTACATTTTTAGGCCTCAAAAGCATGCATAAAACCAAACTTAGCATATTGGTGATACATGGTGCTAAATGACATGTAGAGATGGCCATAAGTTCGCATTTAGCCTCACATGCAAGTTATCATAAGAGATATGATAACTTACATGTTGCTAAAATGCAACCTTTGGCATAAAGCTTAAAGCTTTATGTTCATAAACCCAAAATAAGCTTGCATAACATGATAGCATGAACAAAATGTTCAACCCAAACTTGCATAACATAACTTGGCATACTTGCATATAAACTTGCATATCACAACATGATAAACTTGCATTTAAACTTGCATATCACAACATGATAAACTTGCATATAAACTTGCATATCACAACATGATAAACTTGCATATAAACTTGCATATCATACATTTAACTTTAGAGTTTAAGTATGAAAGTAGAATAGGGCTTACAATGCTTAAGAAGTCACAAAAATATGACAAAGCCCTTATGAAATCAATTAAACCCAAAATGCAAGCAAAACCCTTGAGCCAAAATGATCAAGACTCTTTCTTTATGATGCAAATATATAAACTTGACTTGAATGCAAGCTAATGATGCTCATACAAGTTTGAAAACACTTGTATGCATGGAAAATCACTTAGGAATTTATTTAGGAATTTTATGAAGAGAGTGGAGGCCATGAGAGGATTGATTTTTCCATAGTTTAGTTGTATGAATGAATAATGATGATTTAGGGTAGGTTAGGGTCTTATTTATAGATTAGGCAAGTGTTTTAGGCCATAGGATTAAACCTAGATTCAATCCAAGCCATCAAAGCATGTCTTGGGGAAGAAGTCAAGTGTAGGAACCATCTAGGGCCTTTAGATTAAAGATGAACCATGAGAAACATTCAAATGCAAAATCTGCATTTGAGCGAATCGGCCCACGGGTTGACAGCCAAACACCCTGGATTAACCCCTAGTCGACCCAGCGGGCTTGGGTCGACCACAAAAATCGGCCGGTTCGGTTATTCCCCTCTCCCAATTCGCTGTTTTGAACATTTTTGCATATTTATTTATTTAATTTTCAATTATATATATATATATATATATCAATATATATATATATATTTCTCTGCGCAACCCATTTCACTTAATTAAGTATACTTTAATTTGGGAATTTTTCGTGAAACTTCGCGAGGCCATATCTTGGTCATACGGACTCCGATTTTCGAAAACTCGGACTCTATTTCGCGTATTTTTCCGAGACGAACGCAATGGCATAGCCCGTTTCCCTTGATTCAGATTTTACAGTTTAATTCTGCCTCCATTTATGTTATAACATGTTATTCAAAAATACGGGTTGTTACATATGTGTTTGTTACATATTTATACTAGTATATATAGCATATTTTTATTTTATTTTTATGTATCTATTTTCCCAATTTATCTGTACGTTGATACAAACTCCAAATCAAACCCAACGAGTGTCCCCCCAGCCAAATACCCCCATTTTGGACACAATGGAACATGTTTCGTAACCCAATTCGGCTGTTACGATTAGTTTTTATCAAAATTAGAATATAAAACAATATATATTTAATTTAAACGAACATTTTAATTTACCGGGGCCACGCACTGACTCTAAAAATTACAGAAAAAATATATCTAGTTATGTTTTGACGATACGGTCCTAAGAAAACAAATTTCATCGAATTTGGAGACTGTTTGAAAAAGCCATTTTCTGGTCGATCCAAATTTGACATCACGGATCCAACAAAAGTGGTTTCGTCGGAAACAGGGGTCGTTTGTAAAATGGCTATTTTTAAGGGCTATATATTATATATAAATTCTATAACGACTATTCTGAATTTTAAACTGGACATAACTTTCAATTCCTGTTACGAAATTTGGAATTTTCGGATTCGTTGGAAAGATATAATCAAACAGATTTAAATATTTCTTGTTTCACTAAAATCCGATTTATTTTGAATCTTGTACAGTCAGTCAAAGTTCAAATTCAAATTTTCAAATGCGCCATTTTAAACTCCTTTTATAATTAAATTAAAATTCTTCATTCTAACTTCGATTTAAATAAATTTTTGGTCGTTATTATTTAAAATAAATTATTTTAAATATCCAAAATCCATTAAAATTACCAAAATAAAATTTTTAAATTGGTTCAGAAATTGTGGGTTGTTACAAACGCCCAGAATAAGACTGTTATGGGATGACCCACAACAGGCCTGGGTTGACTTATGGGTCAACCCGGGGGGTAGTGGGTCGACCCACCCAGATTCGGGGAAGATTCTGAATTCTGTATTTGGACTGATTTTGTAGCTAGGTTCGTCACTGACTCAGCACTACATGTACGGCTTACATTGAAACGCTAGGATCTAATAGTAGAAGATTGGCTATGTTAATTTATATGAAGGGGCTCTCTCTCCCGTTTTATCTACACACAATTCTTTACCTTTCTCTCTGCCTTCATTACATATTCTAAAATAAATAATAAGATGGTGAGACTTTGATGAAATCTAGATTAAAATATAAGATTCAAAATCTAAAACTAACCTTCAACCCTACAATCAACAAAGAGATAGAAGTGGACTTTTCTACAATGACATATATATAAGATATCTAATCTCTTCTTCACCAAGACCCAGTGTAAGTTCCTTGTTATTTTCCGATCTAGTACCTAGAACTATATCATGACAGTTAAATAAAAATTGTGTTTAGAATATACAATGTTTATAAGATAATTGTTATGCCTGTTATTCACCTATGTCGTTGTTATTGTAAACTATATGCTTTACTGTCAAATAATTAATTGGTTATGTGTATCCATCTTCTTTTTCCATATTTCTACTGTTTTTAGTTTATTTCCAGTCTTTGCCTATATGGCTATTTCATTTGATTCTATAATCCTTCCTTTATTATCCTTTTTTGTTTACGCTAAGACTTCGGAAGCCTAGGCCATGTTCGATTTAAGTTTGCATTTAACTAAAATTGGGATAATAAGAAATGACATGAAAAGAGGAATTTGGGGCATATTATTAATTTAAGGACTGTTTGAGTGTAATTTGGGAAAAGGATAATATGCATATACTTGTTGTAAATCAGAGAATGTAACAAAAAGGGATAATATGCATAAACTTGTATATGCTGTAATTTGGTGACATAATTGAATGGAATAGTATGAATATGTATAAACATGTTAGATTTGACTTAATACAGACATTTAGTAAAAGGACATGTTAAAATTGTGTAAGTACTGGATGTAGGTTAGGTAATTATACATACATCCGGGAAGGTGTTTTGAAGGGTTGTACAGACATAAAAAATGTAATATTACAACCACACTTATTAGTAAATCTAAACGTGCTTGGTTAAACCAGATTAATAATAAGCTAAGTGGTCCCTTGTTTAGCAGTTGTATCGGGTTTTGGGGACTCTTAAATCCTAGTTACTTAGGGGGCACAAGATTAGGATGTTTAGCTTGTTTCAATCTGCTGTTTGGAACCCATATAAGTCAGTATCCCTTTTGGTATTTTGTTAGAAGGCCTAGCACTAGGTTAGGATGGGGCACGCTTTACTAAACAAGATAATAAGAGGTTCACATGGGGAAGGTGGGTACGGGCACATTCCGACGGATTCATGAGCGTGCATGATTCCGATTAGGGAAATTAAGTTGCTATAACACCAGTAAATAGGTCTTTGTTATGTAAGTTGTTGGATTTGGAAGTGATACACCCTCTACCGGGGATGAAACAGAGTATTTACGTATTAGGGAGCCAATCGCATGGGTAGTAATTAGGGTACACCTAATGTTGGAGAATGAAGTTTTGATGACAACAACCTTATTTCAATATTAATAATTATAAAATATATACTAACATCTCTATCTAGAGTATATAATCATATGTAGGATTTGTATAGAGGAATTAATACAGAAGACTGTACAAGAGCTTTAGAGATTCATAATTCAAACAAAATTCAAGACTCATGAGTAATCAAGATTTCAAGAGTTCAAGATAAATATAGTAAAAGAGTCTAGTTTATGTAAGACTCTGAATAGAACTCCAGGTTCAAATTCAAATTCTGATTTCAAATTCCATTTTTAAATTCTATTCTATTTCAAATTTCTACTTAAGTTTTTCAAATTTTCTTTTGATTCTAAACTCAAGTTTTAAAGATTATAAGTTTATTTATATAGTTATATACTTTTATACTTTATATAGTTTTAAACTTTATAATTTTATAAATATAATTATATAGTTTATATTTATGATTTCATATGATATTCTACTTTATAATACCCATTTATATCACTATGTCTTAATTCAAGAATTTCCCTAATTATATATATATATATATATATATATATCAAAACACTTGAAAAACACTTAAAATTCATATTTAAACTAGCATATGTCGACATACATAGTTAGCATTGCAACCATTCCAGAAGCATTGCAAAAAACTTAGAATTCACTATTTGTAACATTCCAGAAGCATTGCAACCATTCAAATCTTATAAATAAGGGCTGATTTCGAATTTTTTTTATCATTCTTATTCTCTATCTTCATCCTCTTTCATTACACCATTAACATTTCATATTTTTATGATTACTACACTTATACTCTGCCGATTTCAAGTCTAATCATATAAAACTTCTTCTCTTCTCACTCTCTACTCATTACTCTCTAAATCGAAGTGGTTTTGAATAGTTATAGGGTTGTTGTAATTGTTTGGGAAGTGTTTGGGAAAAGATGTGTTACTTGTAGCCTTGAAATCAAGGAAATGAATCGGTGGTAACCTTGCAGCCGGAGAAATCTAGGGAAATATACTAAATCAAGGGTGTTTGGAGTCAGTGGTAACCTTGTAACCGTGAAATCAAGGAGATTGTACTTGGATATTGATATAGCAATAAAACTCTGTGCAATCTAGCGTTATGTGGGATTGGACGTAGGAGTAATTCAAACCAGTATAAAATCCGGTGTGTTCTTTCCTTTTCAGCATTTTATTTCTATTTATTTTTGTGTTTGCATTTGATTTTGTGTCTATGATTATCTCTATGGTGTATGATTCATATAGTAGGTCCTATAAGTTTCATATTTTCTTAAATTCCTTAAAATCTCTATTCACCCCCCTCTAGTGTTAGTTTTGCCTTAACGATCCATTCTGCATTCCCTAACAATTGGTATCAGAGCAAGTTCTTTTAAAAAGTTCATAGTCTGATTTTTGAAAAATTTTAAATGACAAATTTTGAAATAATTGTTAACACTAGTGTCAATTCATCCATGTTGGAAGAGTCTGCATATAATCGTGTTGAAAAGCCAAGTGATCTATTGAAATGTTGTCCAATACAGGAAAAAATGTGTTATATGGCTTTTGAAAATTCAAAAGTTGAAAAGGTGGGTGAAGTGGCTGTTGGAAATTCAAAATCCGAAATGGTGGCTATTGACAATTCAAATTCTGAAAGGATGTGTTACACGACTGTTGAGAATTCAAATTCTGGCAAACAAATGGGGGAAATCAAAAGGGACAAATGGATATTGGATAGTGGCTGTTCGAGACATATGACGGGAAATCCCGGATTACTATAATCTGCTATATGAAGATGGTGGAATGGTGAACTTCGGAGATAACTCTAAAGGATACATTATTTGGATTGACAATGTCGATAATTCTGAAACTCCTATTATTTCTGATGTTTTATTAGTTAGGAATCTAAAACACAACCTACTAAGTATAAGTTAACTTTGTGATAAGGGTTATAAAATAAACTTTGAGAAAGATAAATGTTTTATAGAAGATAGGAATTCAAAAGTAATATTCGAAGGAGATAGGAAAAAGTATCTATTTATTGAGTATGAAAATCTCCAACGATAATCTATGTCTTATGGCCAATACAAGTGACCCCTGAATTTGGCATATGAGATTTGGTCATATAAATTTCAAACACATCTCTAGGATTTCTAAATTAGATTCAATTAAGGGATTACCCAGAATGAAGTTTAAAGTTAATAATTTATGCGATGCTTGTCAGTTCGGAAATTAGAAAGAATTTCATTCAAATCAAAAGAAGAAATTACCACCTCGAAACCATTAGAGTTAATTCATATGGATTTATTTGGTCCATCTCAAACCCAATCGATAAATCATAATAGATATATTTACACAATAGTCGACGATTTTTCTAGATTTACGTAGACTTTGTTTCTTAAAAAAAAGTGATGCTTTTAATCAATTTAAAATTTTTCTAAAAGAATTCAAAACTTTTTATCACTAAAAATCAAAACAATACGTAGTGACTATGGCCAAGAATTCAAAAATGAAAATTTTGAAAATTTTTGTAATAAAACCCATAATTTTTCTGTCCCTAAACCCCTCAAAAAAACGGATTAGTTGAACGTAAGAAAAGGAAAATGCAAGAATGTGCAAGAACTATGTTATCAGATAGTAAACTACCAAGAAATATTTTGGCTGAGGCAGTTGCAACACCTTGTTATATTTTAAATAGAGTTTCAGTTAGACCCCTAATTAATAAAACACCATATGAACTTTTGTATAATAAGAAACCAGAAGTATCATATTTTTAAATATTTGGAAGTAAATGTTTTAAAAGAAAATTTAGACAAATTTGATTTGAAATCCGATAAAGGAATATTTATTGGATATTCAAGCAGAAGTAAGGCATATAGAGTTTTTAATTCTAGAACCAGTGCTATAGAAGGAACCTTAAACGTATCCTTTGACGAAAATTATAAAAGTATAACACCAAACAATGAAGATGAATGTGAAAATTGAATCAATGAAACTAATCATGAAGATAGTTAACCAAATAAACGAATTAGATTACTAAGAGAACATCCCGTAGAAAATATCTTAGGAGATATATTGAATTCATAGTTAGGACTCATAATAAAATAAGAATCCAAAGGAAGCATCTTCCGATGATTCATGGATCCTTGCCATGCAAGAAGAACTAAATCAGTTCTCTGGGAATGATGTATGGGAACTTGTTCCTAGACTAGAGGATAAGAGTATAATAGGAACTTGGTTTATGTTATGAAATCTCAGTTTTTCACATTCGTTAGAAATGTATAATTAAACAGATTCAAATATTTCTTGTTTCATCCAATTCTGACTTATATTGAATTCTGTATATTAACTTGAAATTATAAATCGAAATTTCAAATTACCGCGCCATTTCAGGCTCGTTTTATAATTAAAATAAATTTATTCGTTCTAACTTCATTTAAAATAAATTTTAGTCATTATTATTTAAAATAAATCATTTTAAATATTCAAAAACCATTAAAATAGCTAAAATAAAAATTTTAAATTGGTTCTTAAAATCCAGGTTGTTACAATCTCCCCCACTTAAAATCTTTTCGTCCTCGAAAAGGAATGGAGCTGAAAGTTGTTTAACTAACCAACTCTTCTTTCATTCTGGCTTTCATTCTTCAACTTTTCAGTTTCTAAGAATTTTCTAATTTCTCAAAAATTTGGCTAACTCCCTAAATTTTCGAAAAATTTCGCCATAACCTCCTTTGTACGGGTTGATATTTAAAACCGCAATTTCCCTCACAGGGCCCTCATCAATCCAAAAGAAAATGAAAAAGCCAAATGGCTTGCTAATCGGCTCATAAAATCATCAAACCCAATGAATATAGTAAATATGTACCTATTTGTCGGGCTAACAATTTTATTCCTCTTCCTAGCTTTCTTGCTATGACCTGTTCATTATATATACATGTACGTATACGCAATTCTAATCAATCTTCAATTCAGTTCAATTTCGCTAAATTTACCATTCACTTACATAATGGTTTCAATAATTTTATTAGTTAAACTAATAATCAAACAACACAACCAACAATTAATCAGTTGATTAGCTTTTCAAACATATAACTTTATACATACTCAAAATCATGTTTTTAATGCCAAACCACAACAATAAACCTTATCTAAGTTTTGGTTCTCACACCAGTCAATTGGAAATATATAGATATCCCACTTTCGAAACTTGAACATAAATACTAATGATGGTGCACCATCACCAGATTCTTCTCCGGGCTACTAGAGTGTGATTCTATATCTACCCAGTATACTTGAGACTTCATATATACATGGATCAAATGAATATTAAAAATCTCTTATACCCGATAGTCCAAAATCAATTTAAAATAAAATACTCAAATACGTATAATATGTTTTAAATTTCAAAACAAAATTTATTTTCATTTTTATTTCCAATAAATAATCTCTTTCAACTCAATCTAGGATACCGCTGATCCTATCTCTAACGAGTCATTATTATTGGATATTACTAATCCAATCTCTGATGAATTCTTTTGTTCAGTTCTAATATGTCTTGTTCTCGAGCTCTGTAAACCAAAGCTGTGATACCAACTAAGATGACGCAAACTTCCCCGTAAAGGAATTCCCAGATTGTTTTGAGAACAAAACTCATCAGGGCATAAACAGAAGAACATTTCACTGCTATTATAAAAATTACATCAGAGTACAAGAATATAACATAGTATGAATAAATAATGTACAACAGAAAAATATCAGAGATTTAAATACATTACATAGCAGCAAAAAAAAATACAAAACACAACTGAAAGAGATACACTGATACAAAGCTTTCCGAATATAGCTCCTCCTGTAAATCTAGGATCCCAGAAAAAGAAATATTTGCGAAAACCAAAACTACTAGCTGCCCGTGTGGAAAATATGGGCACCCAGAGTTTAGGTTAAAACAATAAACTCCAGGTCAGTCATGGGACTGGTGTGAGAACCAAAATAGTTATTTAAAACTTTACTTTGAAGTTAGGTATATCAAGGGACCACGCCGTATAACACGTAACGAGTTTATCCCCATGAATACCAGTGCATAAAAATAAACAGCGCAATGCTTTTTGAAAAATGAAGCTATTATAAGACTCAGGTCCCATCACACAATGCAACGCAATACGAAGGATAGAGTTTTCCCTTATAATAGCCAAACTACCTTGGTACAATTTAAAACAAATCATTTGATACTATTATAAGTGAATAGTGTTAAAAACAAATTTAAATATAAATGTAATCATAGATGGCATGGGTACCATATATCACGCCGCCATACTAGTTCTATAATCAAAACCGCACGATGTCATATTGGAATTTGGATTTGCGTCATGAACCAAGGCAAGGGATCTTCCTTATCGAATTCGGGACATTCTAGCCTACCGTGTCTCAAGCTACAGCCGCAATTGCACCTTGGATCTTCAGGGTCGGTCCACTCTTACGTTTGTGGATTGGTTATTCCTAAACAATACGTTTCCCCGCCTTATAGGGCGTAATGGTCAGCATGTCTACCATATCATCCATCGGCCTCGTAGTGACTGATCCGATATATCCGAGGCGCCTCGCTATCCATCAAATAATATGCAAGATCCGCACGAGTATAATGTCTGGGCTCCATACCATGACACCACTTTTAGCTAGAAAGAAACACATGTTCTACCAACAGACCTCTCCTATTTCTGGTTCATACCGGGGTGCGAGCCTTGCGAATTAACAATATACACAAAGCTATGCTATTTAAAGTCGTGCTTTGATCATCAACCACAAGGCTCTGCTTTTCAACAAATGCGTTGATCACTTGCATCACAGCATGCCACACTGACAATTCATGTCATGCAACTATTGTCTATCAATATATAACCTCTAAGCTCGTACGTCTTAAAAGAAGGGTGTTAAGAAAGAGAATAAATTCTTCGCCTCCAAACAGATATATATTTAATAGAAATCAATCAACACAGAATAAAATCCAATGTCAGACACACATCCATTTAAAAGTCCGTTCTGGGTCTGAACGAAACCGGAGGCACCTTATTACTCATCCCATATGTCCAATATAGGAGAGAGGTCCTCCCATATCTGGTCGATCTCCAAGTACGTCTGGATGATCACCACTTATGTCTTGGGCGTACATCCCAGTCAAGACATCAGTTATCATCCAAACGATGCGAAGAACTCCGATCTTCAACCACCGTCTTCGTCGTCGACTTATCGTCGTATTAATCATTCAAATTGGGTTAAACCCAGTCTTTCCGAATAACCCGTGTATCTTACAAACAAGTTCTATAAAAACACAACATACACCTCATTCCAATCTAGAATATTCTGTTATTCAAATATTCTTTTCACAATTTAAAACAAACTAAGGTTTTCCAAACTATTCGGGATTAGCGAACATTACAGAAGTAATCATTTATTTTATTTCCCAATCCCAACCTATTCATCCCATGGAGCAAAACTGGTAATACTCTATATCTAACGTCTTTGTGTTATCGGTAAAAATTATTTACTATTTCACGTTCAAATCTAATTAAAGATTTAACTATCGCTTGAATCCGAACTGGTGATACTCCATTCTCGATCATTTATCAAATTTGATAATTTATATTATCATATTCTCATTTCTGTTGGATCTAGAATAACCCTAGAGGGGGGGTGAATAGTGTTTTTCACAGTTTTCACTGAATAAAAAATCTGATAGAATATTAAATAATAAACCGATCACAGAACACAGCAGAAAGGAAATAACACACAGAGATACCCAGCTTCAGCAAAATCCTGCCTACTGCTGCATTCCTAAGGTTTCTACTAGGAGTTAATAACAGATCCCGCTTACAGACACTGTAAACTCGCACTCCCTGCTCCTATACTAACCCTACGCTCAAAACCCTAGACTGATCGATATCCCCTCAATCAGATTTCCCCGAATTACAACCCCATAATCCGTAACCCAGATTTTACAGACTCTGTGAACTGTCAGTCAACACCCTGACTGATTCCCCTAGTATTTTACAGACATTAGAACTGTTTCGAAAAGTCGGTTTTACAAAAAATAAATTAAAATTAAAAAGAAATAAATCTAAACCCTAGCTTAACAAATGAATTAAAAGTCCCCCCTTTTAAGCTTGGCTTAGCCAAGTGGAAAGTGGCCGGTCCCTTTTGTTTTAGTTGCACCCGTTCCTTTTCTTGCTTAGATAATGGCGGCAGGCGATTTGGGAAAAAAAACTAGGGTTTCTTTAAATCCTTCAAAACTCTAATCGATTGCTGAAAGAAATTTGAGATCTCTGATGCTCCTTGATTCTTCGATGACTTCTGATGTTTCTCAATCAATTTAGGGAATTCCTATGATGACCGAAACCCTGAAAAAATTGTGAGTAATTTATCTTTAAATTCTCTGCTCTGTGAATTTCGTTGTTTTTATTCTTGGATTTCGATAATGTCGATGATGATATGGTGTAGCATATATATGGATAACTAACCCTAGAGCAACTCTGATTTCGTAATTGATGGCTCGATTTGGTTTGGCAAATTTTCCTCAATTTCCTCTTTTGAATATCTCGACTTTAATTTGAATAAAAAGAATTTATCGCCTTCAAACCCTTGCGTGGATTTGCTCTGCCTTACACCATCATGATTGGAATCCGATTTGAATGATTTCCTCTTTTTGATTGCTGCGTGATTTTGGCTTTCCTTGAATTTCTTGACATTGAGTAATTGTTGCATGATTAGATAGGATTTAGCATCCTTGAATTGTGATTCTTCTTGCCAAAAGTTACATCACTGATTGAATAAAAACTATAAAGATTTATTCATTGTCCCTTATGAAATCAACTTCAATTTTTCTGGAAACAGTTAAAGATTCTGTCCAAAAACTTAACTCGTGTATTTCTGGAAATAAACTGTATGGTTTTTAGAAATCTTAGCCATATGTAAATTTATGCTTTTGCCCCAAAATTTGTTTTTGCCATAAACCATGTGTCAAAGATAAAATGGCTGATTTTTTGAGTGTTTCCACTTTTGCATTCTCGGCTGAAATTGACTCTTGAATTTGAAATCTTGGCATTAAAAAAAAACTTACATGATTTATTGATGAACTGTCCCTTGTGAATTTCGGTTACTTGCCTTGTTTGATTTTGTGAGATTGAAACGAGCCATGATTAATTCCCTTGCATGAATAACAGTTTGAATAACTTTATAAACCTGTCCAAAACAAGAATGCTCCCATGTATGAATTCATCACTTGCCAAAAACTGTTTTCAGTCTTCATATATGTATGAACTGATTTGTTCACATATGCATTTCTAGGAATAAATTTTCTGATTACTTTTGGCATGTTGCCAAAAATTGATTCATTTCTAATTGCATTGAAATATTTCCATAATATTTGAAACTGCACTTTAACACTTGAGAAATGCTGAACAGATTTTGTCCATCCATGAACATGAATGTATTTGCTTGTTGTCTTGGCATTTGTACCATGCACCATGCTTTGATGTTTGTAGCACCACCATTGAACAGTGCTCTGTCCAGTTGTACCTTGTTTCAACACTGTGTAGTTTCACCCACTATGAACTTGCATTGCCCCTCTTGCTTGCCATGCTTACCATGCTAAAACCATGCTTTCCATGCTGAATTGAACTATTCCATCTGTGTTGAACTGCCTTGTTATTTGTTTGAAGTTGCACCACATTTTCATGCTGCTATGTTGACTGTATACAATTTTGCACCCTTGACCTTGCTGTGTTGCCTTTGTATGTTTATATTCATTTGGACATGAAATCTGGAGCACATGCATAAGTGCTCGGCCATTTTTGCTTTCCAATACTTGACATTGTCCATGTACTTTTAATGTATTGACCTCGACCACTTGTTACACTGTCTTGTACATTTCGAAATTCTGAACTGAATCATGTTTAACCATTTATAAAAGAAAGCTGAAACATGTTTGGATGTGCTAGCCATGTTTTTGTTGTGAGAATTTTACTTGAGACTTGTTGTTTGACTTGAACCATTTGCACTTGTCTTGAACTATGTTGGTCCATACTTGCTGTGTACATCAAATTCCATTTTGAACTTGTGCTCGACTGCATTTGTTTTGTGTTTGAACTTTTTGTTGACTTTTCATTGAGTTATTTAAATGCGTGCACTGAGTCGAGACGGTCCATGTGGCTACTCCTCAGTTGCTCACTGATTGGCGTGGCAGTGCACATGTGTATTTTTATACACGTGTGTATATGCAGCCATTCAGTATTATTTTCCCTGTCCCTGCACAGTAATATATTGTATATACATTGACTGCCTTGTGATATTTTCAATGTATCACTGTGAATATCACAAGCTGTCTAAAATATCAGATCAAGTCAGAAAAATGATGAGAAACACACTGAAATTATGAGGCAAATAAAATTTAAAAATAAATTTATATTTTCATTTTTTCAATTTTATTCGTGTTGTAGTGTACTGCGTGTTTCTGTTTTCATGTGACAGGTATGAAGACTGGACTGACTGTGAGGATGCTGTGAAGACAAGAGACTGAAGAAAATAAGAGAGTCGGTGAAATGTAAAAGTGTCAAAGTGTAAATGAAAGTATTAGTGAAACTGTATAATTGAGTGATGAGTGATGTAGCTATGAAACTGTGTATGAAATTGAAAGTGAAATGAAATGTATTTCAGTGAATTACAGTGTGTTTACAAATAGTGGAGTTGTAAATCTGTACTGTTTTGAATATTGGAGTAAAATATTATATTTAAATAAAATACTGTGTTGATACATGAAATTTTGTACAGCCGTATTCTATTTAAATATAAATATTATATTCTTGTCTGTGATGCTATGAACCTACGACCAATCGGTTAACAGCCGACCGCTCTACCACTGAGCTACTGAGGAACAACGGGAGATTCGACCAAATGATACAATGCGAGCAAAAGTTCCTAGATTCATGGAGATATAGAACAGCATATAAGTTATCATGCTTGCATATCCATCATTTGAGTCAAATCTCTCAAAATGGAATCTGTTCCAAACATATATGCCATGGTTCCTTACTTCGACAGGGTGCAAATATCTAAATTTCGCCCTTGTAGATACTTTTTCAGACCCATTGCCAATACTAAGTAGCAGTCAAAAATTTGTATCCATTTTTCATGATATTATGTATGGATCAGATATATCATGGCCAATTCCTCAGAGGATTCTTCCACAATGGACTCTGATAAGTGAGATTTCGAATAAGTGTTTACAGAATCTTCTTCTGTCCGAAGAAATGATTCATCGAAATAATGAGTCACCCGTTCCATTGATATGGGCAGGATTTACGATGAAATTTATATAGAATGGGGAGAGTTATAAAGTTATCTATTTCCAATTATTTTCAAAAGAGTTTTATAAAAAATGAGGCACAAAAATAGTGATGGATTTTGGACTATAAATATAAATTCAACTTAAGTGACAAAATCGAGTAATATTAAATCCCAATATGTATCAATCAACAAATCATAATACATCATAAGATTTCAACACATTTCACAGATTAGAAAGATGGACTGATATGCTGGTTTTTTAAACACCAAGGAGAATTTCATAATAATTTTAATTTATAGCACATTATTTCCTTTTTCTTTTTGTTTTATTTAAGAGCACACTGACCATGCATAACCAGAGCTTGGATTTTTAAATGAGGTCAGTCGCAACTTAAATTATAAGTTGTCTCATAACCATGCATAACCAGAGCTTGGATTTTTAAATGATATTTGAGACACACTTATGTATTAATTATATATTTTTATCATTTCAGCTTTAATGAAAAAAACTCCATAGCATATAAAACCAATATGAATGATAGAAAAGTGGTAGGTACAGAAATGGACTATGAAATAAATTTTTAAATTAATTATATTATGAAATATGATTAACTGTACCGAGATCATTGAAAATTCCAATTGTCACTAATTCTGAAAAATAACATAACCACAAGTCCATCACAAATATTTTCACTGTTTATTCCAAAAGATTTCAAAACATATTATCTCTCCACATTAATATAAAATTATCATGGATGGTAGAAGGATGATATATGATGAAGATGGTCGTGAAATAATTGCCAGTTCAAAGATATTATAATAAATGTTCAACCATCATGAAAATCCAAATAAAATCTCCTCTTGTTGTGAAATATACTGCAGTCATAATTCATCATAATTTCAAAATCTGATAATAATTTTGATGAATTATAAATACAGTTCAATTTGGATATTGATTTCAATTTCTGAATGAATAATCAATAAATAGTTTTAAAATTGAAAATCAATTACAAGAGGAAAAATGAAGAGCTATACAGGACTAGAGGGATTAAAAAATATATACAAAAATAAATCAGCACTTCTGATACCAATTGGTGTCTCTATTAACAAATTTTAATCACAAAGCCCAAACAGACAGAATTAACAAATTTGCACATTTTTCAAAGCTGCAGACAAAAACAAGCAATTGTTTGAAATAGTATCAGAGCAGCACAAGATTTCAGTTTCAATGCAGACTTGTCAAGAAGATGTTTCAAATATATTTCTGTTTGTCACATAAAGAATGATTCATGATGTGAGATTTTAAAAAATATTGTTTATTTTAAATCATTTGATAAATATGAAAACTTCAAGATTTAATGAATCAATCACACCACATTTTAAATATCATATTCAGGATATGTGTGAGATTCAGTAAATCAATAATTTCAAATGATTTTAAACAAACAGATATTCAAACCAAATAATCATGGAATAACAGAGAATTTTAAGACCGGTTATACAAAAGAAATTTTCACAAGTATCTCTGACAAGTGTGAGATTAAATTCAGATCATTTACATCAAATTTGAGAGGTATTCATGAATTAGAAAATTAAAGTAATTTATTTGAAATCACTTGAATCAATGTCAAGTTCTGGTATATAATGAATCAGTCACACATGGTTGATAATTTCAAATTTAGGAGGTGTATGAGATTCAAAATATCAGGAATTTCAGATGATTTCAAACAAACTAATTTCAACTGTACTAATCATGAATAAAAATGAATTTTAAGATGTATCACTGAGACAAGACATTTTAAGATAATATTCAAGCCAATCTGAAAATTACTGGAATTGTCACAACTGATTAATAACAGTGTGCTGTAATGAGTATAATATTTTGAGCTTTTCTAAAATGAATTAGAATAAACTTAGAACAGCAAAGGTGTGTGAATTTCCATATAATTTTCAGATCTTCAAAACAATTTAGAATTCAGATTAATAGTGTTCAAGATATAACAAGAATACGTCAACACCGTTAGGAATTCAGAAAAGAAAATTAACTTCAAAACAATTGCAGATAAAAAAAATTGGTATCTGGAAATGATTAAAAGTATCAGAGTTCTATACACGCAAAACAAATTTCCAGAATATCATGAATACTGCAATTCAAGAAGCACAAAACAAAAATATGGCAGTGATAAAACAAAAACAAAAAATAGAAGAAGAGGTAGAAGGAGAAATAAACAGAGAATATTTACAAAGATGAGTTCAGAGATCATACCTGAGATCAGTGTAAACCAGAATCTCTGACTCAATAGATTTGGCTAAGGAACTGTGGATGACCCAATGATATGAAGCAAATTGAATTCAGTTTCTCTGTAGTAATGCAGTTCCTCAGCATCCTTCGGTACCTAGCAATTGAGAGGATCGAGTGGTCTAACAAAATTTGTGAAACCACTAACAGATGTACTTATATGTTTTGGTACCCAGACTTGTTTGTATAACGATCCATCCGAATTTATCTTTGTACCTTTTGGAACCCAAATCTGTTTGAATTTAACGAAGTTTGTTTTATTTCTTTTCGGGATCCAGGATTGTTTAGTTGGATTATTATAAAACAATTTCTCATTACGATTTTGATTTGAAAAACATTTGAAATTTCCAGAGTTCATATTTTCAAACCGATCTTTTCGAAAGCAGTTTGAAGGATTTCTAAAGTCATTTGAATTTTGCTTTTCAAAATCATTGTTTTTCCCAAAACCTAGACCACGTTTATTTTTGGTAGAAAATTGGTTTTTCAACAACATGTTCAAAGATTTTTCTCCATCAGAAAATTTAATCAAGGTTGACTTGAGTTGTTGAATTTTAAATTTAAGATCACCATTCTCTTTCATTAAATCTGAACAACGACTTTTACTGATCTTACATCTTTCAAAATCAGATTTCAAAACCAAATTTTCATCTTTAAGCAATTTGATTTTGGTATGGGACTCAATAGTCTCAGATTCAAATTTTGCTCATTTTTCAGCCTCATCTTTTTCAAAATTTTCGAAATTTGAAAATTCTTTTTCAAGCTCTCTTAAAATCGAATCGGATTTCAACAAATTTTCTTTTTTAGCAATTTCAAATTTGGAGTTTATATTAGTCTTAAAATTTACAAATTCCTTTTGTAAAGAATTGTTCAAACTTAATAACTCAATCTTGTTTTCCTTTAAGATCAGAATTTCATTTTCAAACTTTTGAATATTTTTATTGAGATGAACAAGATTGGTTTTCAGTTTTAAACAATTTTCGCAATCAGAGTTTGGAGAATTTTTAGAGCATTCAAGTTCAGTTTCCAAATTATTAATTCTGCCAGTCAACTCAGAATTCTTAGATTTCTGAGATTTATTTTTCAGTTGGAGTTTATCAACAGATTTAGTTAAATCAACACACATATAAACTAAATCTTCATGTGTAAAATTTTCAATTTCAGCATCTGTTGAATCTCCATCATCTGATCCATCTGAAATTTCATTTACGTGACCTGTTAGACATAGATTTGGATCTGAGTTGACATTCTGGGGTTTTGAGCTGTTGTCAGATTTTCCATATAGCGTGTTGAGAGTTCTCCAGACATCCTGCGCAGTCAAACAATGAGATACATGAATAAACTATTCTGTACTGAGATAATCAAATATGATATTCATAGCACGAGAATCAAATACAATGTTTCTATTATCAGACATATCATTCCCATTGATAACAGTATCCCAACATTTAATATTAACAGATTTTAAATAAAATTCCATTTTGGATTTCCAGTTTAAAAAATCTGTTCCATCGAAAATTGTTGGAAACGAACTAGACTGACTCTCACTAGACTGACAACTAGGGAGACCCATTACTCTAGAGTTAAAGAAAATACCTGCTCTTATACCACTTGTTGGATCTAGAATAACCCTAGAGGGGGGGTGAATAGGGTTTTTCACAGTTTTCACTGAATAAAAAATCTGATAGAATATTAAATAATAAACCGATCACAGAACACAGTAGAAATAAAAAGCAGAAAGGAAATAACACACAGAGATACCCAGCTTTGGCAAAATCCTGCCTACTGCTGCATTCCTAAGGTTTCTACTAGGAGTTAATAACAGATCCCGCTTACAGACACTGTAAACTCGCACTCCCTGCTCCTGTACTAACCCTACGCTCAAAACCCTAGACTGATCGATATCCCCTCAATCAGATTTCCCCGAATTACAACCCCGTAATCCGTAACCCAGATTTTACAGACTCTGTGAACTGTCAGTCAACACCCTGACTGATTCCCCTAGTATTTTACAGACACTAGAACTGTTTCGAAAAGTCGGTTTTACAAA
The DNA here is from genome assembly GCA_030737875.1 of Allium sativum. Taxonomy (NCBI): domain Eukaryota; kingdom Viridiplantae; phylum Streptophyta; class Magnoliopsida; order Asparagales; family Amaryllidaceae; genus Allium; species Allium sativum. Next base: position 190,759,345 of record CM060910.1, on the reverse strand, counting down.
AAATAAATTAAAATACAAAAGAAATTAATCTAAACCCTAGCTTAACAAATGAATTAAAAGTCCCCCCTTTTAAGCTTGGCTTAGCCAAGTGGAAAGTGGCCGGTCCCTTTTGTTTTAGTTGCACCCGTTCCTTTTCTTGCTTAGATAATGGCGGCAGGCGATTTGGGAAAAAACTAGGGTTTCTTTAAATCCTTCAAAACTCTAATCGATTGCTGAAAGAAATTTGAGATCTCTGATGCTCCTTGATTCTTCGATGACTTTTGATGTTTCTCAATCAAATTAGGGAATTCCTATGATGACCGAAACCATGAAAAAATTGTGAGTAATTTATTTTTAAATTCTTTGCTCTGTGAATTTCGTTGTTTTTATTTTTGGATTTTGATAATGTCGATGATGATATGGTGTAGCATATATAGGGATAACAAACCCTAGAGCAACTTTGATTTCGTAATTGATGGCTCGATTTGGTTTGGCAAATTTTCCTCGATTTCCTCTTTTGAATATCTCGACTTTAATTTGAATAAAAAGAATTTATCTCCTTCAAACCCTTGCGTGGATTTGCTCTGCCTTACACCATCATGATTGGAATCCGATTTGAATGATTTCCTCTTTTTGATTGCTGCGTGATTTTGGCTTTCCTTGAATTTCTTGATATTGAGTAATTGTTGCATGATTAGATAGGATTTAGCATCCTTGAATTGTGATTCTTCTTGCCAAAAGTTACATCACTGATTGAATAAAAACTAGAAAGATTTATTCATTGTCCCTTATGAAATCAACTTCAATTTTTCTAGAAACAATTAAAGATTCTGTCCAAAAACTTAACTCGTGTATTTCTGGAAATAAATAGTATGGTTTTTAGAAATCTTAGCCATATGTAAATTTATGCTTTTGCCCCAAAATTTGTTTTTGCCATAATCCATGTGTCAAAGATAAAATGGATGATTTTTTGAGTGTTTCCACTTTTGCATTCTCGGCTGAAATTGACTCTTGAATTTGAAATCTTGGCATTAAAAAAAAACTTACATGATTTATTGATGAACTGTCCCTTGTGAATTTCGGTTACTTGCCTTGTTTGATTTTGTGAGATTGAAACGAGCCATGATTAATTCCCTTGCGTGAATAACAGTTTGAATAACTTTATAAACCTGTCCAAAACAAGAATGCTCCCATGTATGAATTCATCACTTGCCAAAAACTGTTTTCAGTCTTCATATATGTATGAACTGATTTGTTCACATATGCATTTCTGGGAATAAATTTTCTGATTACTTTTGGCATGTTGCCAAACATTGATTCATTTCTAATTGCATTGAAATATTTCCATAATATTTGAAACTGCACTTTAACACTTGAGAAATGCTGAACAGATTTTGTCCATCCATGAACATGAATGTATTTGCTTGTTGTCTTGGCATTTGTACCATGCACCATGCTTTGATGTTTGTAGCACCACCATTGAACAGTGCTCTGTCCAGTTGTACCTTGTTTCAACACTGTGTAGTTTCACCCACTATGAACTTGCATTGCCCCTCTTGCTTTCCATGCTTACCATGCTAAAACCATGCTTTCCATGCTGAATTGAACTATTCCATCTGTGTTGAACTGCCTTGTTATTTGTTTGAAGTTGCACCACATTTTCATGCTGCTATGTTGACTGTATACAATTTTGCACCCTTGACCTTGCTGTGTTGCCTTTGTATGTTTATATTCATTTGGACATGAAATCTGGAGCACATGCATAAGTGCTCGGCCATTTTTGCTTTACAATACTTGACATTGTCCATGTACTTCTAATGTATTGACCTCGACCACTTGTTACACTGTCTTGTACATTTCGAAATTCTGAACTGAATCATGTTTAACCATTTATAAAAGAAAGCTGAAACATGTTTGGATGTGCTAGGCCATGTTTTTGTTGTGAGCATTTTACTTGAGACTTGCTGTTTGACTTGAACCATTTGCACTTGTCTTGATCTATGTTGGTCCATACTTGTTGTGTACACCAAATTCCATTTTGAACTTGTGCTCGACTGCATTTGTTTTGTCTTTGAACTTTTTGTTGACTTTTCATTGAATTATTTAAATGTGTGCACTGAGTCGAGACGGTCCATGTGGCTACTCCTCAGTTGCTCACTGATTCGCGTGGCAGTGCACATGTGTATTTTTATGCACGTGTGTATATGCAGCCATTCAGTATTATTTTCCCTGTCCCTGCACAGTAATATATTGTATATACATTGACTGCCTTGTGATATTTTCAGTGTATCACTGTGAATATCACAAGCTGTCTAAAATATCAGATCGAGTCAGAAAAATGATGAGAAACACACCGAAATTATGAGGCAAATAAAATATAAAAATAAATTTATATTTTCATTTGTTCAGTTTTATTCGTGTTGCAATGTACTGCGTGTTTCTGTTTTCATGTGACAAGTATGAAGACTGGACTGACTGTGAGGATGCTGTGAAGACAGGAGACTGAAGAAAATAAGAGAGTCGGTGAAATGTAAAAGTGTCAAAGTGTAAATGAAAGTATTAGTGAAACTGTATAACTGAGTGATGACTGATGTAGCTATGAAATTGTGTATGAAATTGAAAGTGAAATGAAATGTATTTCAGTGAATTACAATGTGCTGTACAAATAGTGGAGTTGTAAATCTGTACTGTTTTGAATATTGGAGTAAAATATTATATTTAAATATAATACTGTGTTGATACGTGAAATTTTGTACAGTTGTATTCTATTTAAATATAAATATTATATTCTTGTCTGTGATGTTATATAACAGTACAATAACAAACACATTTAAAATAATTTATACTTGTTTGTTATCATCAAACAAAAAATCATATAATTGTGTATACAACACCGTTATATACAACAATTTCGATCTAATTAAAGATTCATTAAAACTCCACTTAGTTTTAATCTTCCCAAAAATCATTATTAATGATTATTTAACCTTGGAAACACAAACATGTCACATCGACTATCCACACCGTACCACTGATTTCTACCAATATATAACCTCTAAGATCATACGTCTCAGAGAAGGGTGTTAAGCAAGAGAATAAATTCTCCGCTACCAAACATATATATATTTAGCAGAGATCAACAATACAATTTGAAATACAATGTTAGACATGTAATCCTTTCTTTAATTGGGTTAAAGAACCAATGTCGTTTAAAACACAGTTCACGATAAACCCAAAATCTCATTCCATTAATTGTGGAATCTTCACGGAAAATAGATCAATATATAATCGATATCAATTTCCATATCCAACCAATAATATAAATGGAATAATGGCAAAGTCTTTTAAATTCCATATATAGTAACGGTCTTCCTCCAAAGAAGCCCACTTCGATTATTACCAAATCGAATTCCATTCCAATTTATTTTATTAAATTGAAAAACTTTACTTTGGAAAATTTCCATTAAATCTTAATAAAAAGATTTACATATATTCCAAATCACATTATACTGTAAATTGGGTTAAAGAACGGATGTCGTTAAAAACACAGTTCACAATAAACCCAATTCACATTCCAGTTTATTCCAATTACTAAATATAGCTGGAAACTCTAATAATCTTAACTAAAAGATTTATTCTTTTTACATGGGGCTTAAGAACAGTGTTACTGAAGACACCATTCACGAAAAACCCAAAATCCACTTTGATATTAAATATAAGGCTCTAAACAGAAATTATATCGGCTTATCTTCAATATCAAATTCTGAAACCAACACATATCGTATGGGAATAACGATATATCTTCTTCCAAATTCCTCCACAGTATCCGTATAGTCACGAAATCCAATATCGAAATAACTCGAAGATGATTTCTATTCAAATCCATTCCTATTCATACATTGGAAACTTCTACTTAGATTAAAACCATTCACAAATCCAATTTATTTTTTTAAAACGTTGAATTATCTTACTAGTTAATAACTAATTCATTTTTTCTTTACAAATGTGGAATTTTTCATCCAAATTCTTTCCAAATCATTTATCATGATTTTACACAAATTATTAATATTTTTAATAATTATATCAATGCCCCTACAGTCGGTTTCCAATAACGGCCACCGAACTGCATCCATAGCTACCTTTTCCAAATTTGAGTTGGACATAAATCCAAATTCAACCATTCAAATTTAAATCTCTTATATTCATTGGAAATATCTTTTCGATACGAACCCAATGGTTACAGTTTTAGGAGAATCCGACGGTCGGATCTCCCGTAATGTCAATTCGAAGTCAATGGTCGAAATTCGCGAATGGTCGAGGCGCGGCGCGTTCTATTCAAACTATTAATATATATATATATATATATATATATATATATATAATATCTCATTCAAAATGTATTTTATAAATTCATTTTAAAAAACGATTCCCACTTTCATTTCAATATTAAATTAAACTGAATACTCCATATCATTACAATATTTAAATGATAATATTTTCAAAATATTTGATTCTGAAATCATTTCCTTTTCGATATTCATTATAAAAATGAATAAAATCGATATAAAAATCGTTCGCATCAAAATAGTGCATATCTAGTCAATACGGCTTCACACATTTCAATATTGTCGTGTCCATCCAAAATCGAATGCCAAATTCACATATTAATTATTTACTGAATATTATTTTAAAATATTCATTATTTTAAAATATTCGTTATTCCAAAATATTCGTTATTCCTGAATTGGAATTATACCCAATCAATTACCATATCATATATATATATGGATTCCATAAAACACATGTATATAATAACAATGATAAACAATCATCCATCATCCCGAGTGTATCACACAACTGCATAAGCATTAAATATAAATAACTAACGCTTACAACAGTCCGTCAACCAATTGATTGACATACAGCTAAACAATTGGGATAAGTGTACATCAAATATCATCCCAATACCCTTGTGGGGTTTCAACCAACAAACACAGATTTTATTAGTGCAGCTGAGCGATGTGTAAAATTTATCGTCCCAATCAATATTAGATAAATAGGTGTACATAAACAAATCATCCGATTTGTAAATGAATATTTATTTTATTTCTTTTCATGATAATTTTATATACATTTTATATAAATAATTTTATATATAATAATATCAGTCAATGACAATACCAATCATAATCCAAACAAACAATCAACCATGATCTGTACAAAAAAGTAGTGTCAGGAACTACTAAGCCCCATCTGCAACCTATAATATAATAACTGTAAAATAATTTGAGTGAGAGAGAGTTTTCACTTTCGTTTCCACTCCGCTATTCTTTTATTTCTGAATTTCAGTTCTGTTTGGATTTGAATTTGCCTGAAATTCTAACGTACTTTGTTTCAGTTCTGGTCAGTCTCATGTTATAGAACTCGACTCCACGATTCCAACGCAATTTGAATCGTCCAATTCTGATAAGATTTGAATGATATATATACGACCGTTTAAAGTTAATACAATTCAATTTATAAAAATATATTCCTCTATCACTTTTAATAAATTAATTACATTCTAAAATCAATCAGGGCCGTCGATCTTCTTTTTTTCCTAGGCCCGATTCTTTTACCATTTTCTTCTTCAAATTGGACCCATCGCTCCTTGCAAATCCCATGTCTCATGCCACATTCCCATTGCCGGCGGCTGATACAAAGTCACCCCGTCTAAGGTCTTCAAAATTGAATTCAACATACATTTTAATTTACCGGGGCCACATACTGACTCCAAAAATTGTAGAAAAATTAATTTGGCTATGTTTTGACGATACGGTCCTAACAAAACTAATTTCGTCGAATTTGGAGACCGTTTGAAAAATAGTCATTTTCCAGTCGATTAAATTCAAACTGAATTCACCAAATGCGTTTAAATTCGCCATGCTCGCATATTAATTCCAAAAATTATGAAAATTGGAATATAGCAATAATTTGACATTCCGGATCCAACAAAGTGGTTTCATCGAAAATGGCGGTCGTTTGCGTAATGACTATTTTTAAGCGCTATATATTATATTAAAATATATATAAATTCCATAGCGACTATTCTGAATTTTAAACTGGACATAACTTTCAATTTATATTATGAAATCTCAGTTTTTCACATTCGTTAGAAAGATATAATTGAACAGATTCAAATATTTCTTATTTCGTGTAATTTTGACTTATCTTGAATTATGTATATTAAATTGAAATTAGAAACCGAATTTTCAAACTACCGCGCCATTTCAGGCTCGTTTTATAATTAAAATAAATTTATTCATTCTAACTTGATTTAAAATAAATTTTTAGTCGCTATTATTTAAAATAAATCATTTAAAATATTTAAAATCCAATAAAATAGGTAAAATAAAAATTTTAAATTGGTTTTGAAAATCCGGGTTGTTACAATCTCCCCCACTTAAAATCTTTTCGTCCTTGAAAAGGAACAGAGCTAAATGTTGTTTTACTAACCAACTCAACTTTCATTCTGGATTACATTCTTTAACTTTTCAGTTTTAAAGAATTTTCTAATTTCTCAAAAAATTGGATAACACCCTAAATTTTTGAATTTTTTTTCCATAACCTCCTTTGTACGGATTGATATTTAAAACCGCAACTTGCTTCACAGGGCCCTCATCAATCCAAAAGAAAACGAAAAAGCCAAGCGACACATAAAATCATCAAACCCAATGAATATAGTAAATATGTAGCTATTTGTCGGGCATACAATTTAATTCCTCTTCTTAGCGTCCTTGCTATGACCTGTTCATTATATATACATGTACATATATGCAATTCCAATCAATCTTCAATTCAGTTCAATAATAAATTCAATTTGGCTAAATTTACCTTTCACTTACATATTGATTTCAATAATTTTGTTAGTTAAACTAATAATCAAACAACAAAACCAACAATCAATTAGTTGATTAGTTTTCAAATATATAACTTGATACATACTCAAAATCATGTTTTTAATGCTAGGCCACAACTATAAACCCTATCTAAGTTTTGGTTCTCACACCAGTCAATTGGAAATATACAGATACCCCACTTTCGAAACTCTAACATAAATACTGATAATGGTGCACCATTACCAGAATCCTCTCCGGGCGACTAGAGTGTGATTCTATATCTACCCAGTATATTTGAGACTTCATATACACATGGATCAGATGTATTTAAAAATCTCTTATACCCGATAGTCCAAAATCAATTTGAAATAAAATACTCAAACACATATAATATGTTTTAAATTTTCAAAACAAAATTTGTTTTCATTTTTATTTTCAATAAATAGTCTCTTTCAACTCATTCTAGGATACTACTGATCCTATCTCTAACGAGTCATTCTTATTGGATATTACTAATCCAATCTCTGATGAATTCTTTTGTTCGGCTCTCATATGTTTTGTTCTCGAGCTTTGTAAACCAAAGCTCTGATACCAACCGAGACGACCCAAGCTTCCCTGTAAAGGAAAACCCGGATTGTCTTGAGAACAAAACTCATCAGGACATAAACATAAGAACATTTCATTGCTATTATAACAATTACATCAGAGTACAATAATATAACAAAGTATGGATAAATAATATACAGTAGAAAAATATCAGAGATTTAAATACATTACATAGCAGCGGAAAAAATACATAACGCAACTGAAAGAGATACACGGATACAATGCTTTCTGAATATAGCTCCAGCTGCAAATCTAGGGTTCTAGAAAAAGAAATATCTGCGAAAACCAAAAAAACTAGTTGCCCATGTGGAAAATAGGGGCACCTAGAGTTTAGGTTAAAATAATAAACTCCAGGTTAGTTGTGGGACTGGTGTGAGAACTAAAACAGTTACTTAAAACTTTACTTTGAAGTTAGGTATATCAAGGGACCACGTCGTATAACATGGAACGGGTTTACCCCCATGAATACCAGTGCATAAAAATAAACAGCGCAATGCTTTTTGAAAGATGAAGCTATTATAAGACTCAGGTCCCATTACACAATGCAACATAAGCCGGAGGATAGAGTTTTCCCTTATAATAGCCAAACTAGCTTGGTATGGTTCAAAACAAATCATTTGATACTATTATAAGCGAATAGTGTTAAAAACAACTTCAAATATAAATGTATCAATCATAGACGGCATGGGTGCCATATATCATGTCGCCATACTAGTTCTACAATCAAAACCGCACAATCTCGTATTGGAACTTGGATTTCTATCATGAACCAAGGCAAGGGGTCTTCCTTACTGAATTCAAGACATTCTAGCCTACCATGTCTCAAGCTACAGCCGCAACTGCACCTTGGATCTTCAGGGCCAATCCACTCTTTTATTTGAGGATTGGTTATTCCTGAACAATACGTTTCCCCGCCTTATGGGGCGTAATGGTTAGTATGTCAACCATATCATCCATCAGCCCCGTAGTGACCGATATATCCAAGGTGCCTTGATATCCATCAAATAATATGCAACATCCACACGAGTAAAATGTCTGGGCTCCATACCATGACACCACTCTTAGCTAGAAAGAAACACATGTTCTCCCTGCAGTCCTCTCCCGTTTCTGGTTCATACCGGGGTGCGAGGCTTGCGAATTAACGCTATACACAAAGCTATGCTATTTAAAGCCTTGCTTTGATCATCAACCACAAGGCTCTGCTTTTCAACAAAAGACTTGATCATTTGCGTCTCAGCATGCCATACTGACAATTCACGCCATGCAACTGATGTCTATCAATATATAACCTCTAAGCTCGTACGTATCAAAAGAAGGGTTTTAAGCAAGAGAATAAATTCCCTGCCTCCAAACAGATATATATTTAATAGAAATCAATCAACACAGAATAAAATCCTATGTCAGACACACATCCATTTAAAAGTTCGTTCTGAGTCTGAACGAAATCTTACAGAAGTAATCATTTATTTTATTTTCCTATCCCAACTTATTCATCCCATGAAGAAAAACTGGTAATACTCCACATGTATCATCACTGTGTTATCGGTAAAAATTAATTACCATTTCACATTAAAATCTAATTAAATATTTAACTATCGCTTGGAACAAAAAAGATGATACTCTATTCTCGATCGTTTCCCAAATTTGATAATTTAAAATATCATATTTTCATTTCGATCTAATTAAAGATTCATTAAAACTCCACTTAGTTTTAATCTTCCCAAAAATCATTATTAATGATTATTTAACTTTGAAAACACAAGCATGTCACATCGACAATCCACACCGTACCACTGATTTCTACCAATATATAACCTCTAAGCTTATACGTCTCAGAGAAGGGTGCTAAGAAACAGAATAAATTCTCCACCCCCAAACAGATATATATTTATCAGAGATCAACTATACAATTTGGAATACAATGTTAGACATGTAATCCTGTCTTTAACTAGGTTAAAGAACAAATGTCATTTAAAACACAGTTCACGATAAACCCAAAATCTCATTCCATTAATTATGGAATCTTCACGGAAAACAGATCAATATATAATCGATATCAATTTCCGTATCCAACCAATAATACAAATGGAATAACTGCAAAGCCTTTTAAATTCCATATATAGTAATGGTCTTCCTCCACAGAAGCCCACTTCGATTATTACCAAATCAAATTCCATTCCAATTTATTTTATTAAATTGGAAAACTTTACTTTGGAATATTTCCATTAAATCTTAATAAAAAGATTTACCTATATTCCAAATCACATTACACTGTAAATCGACTAAAGAACGAATGTCATTAAAAACACAGTTCACAATAAATCCAATTCACATTCCATTTTATTCCAATTACTAAATATAGCTGGAAACTCTAATAATCTTAATTAAAAGATATATTCTTTTCGCATGGGATTTAAGAATAGAGTTATTGAAGACGCCATTCATGAAAAACCCAAAATCCACTTTGATATTAAATATAAGGCTCTAAACAGAAATTATATCTGCTTATATTCAATATCAAATTCTGAAACCAACACATATCGTATGGGGAATAACGATATATATCTATTTTCCGTATTCCTCCACAACATCCGTATAATCACGGAATCCAATATCGAAATAACCCAAAGATGACTTTTATTCAAATCCATTCCAATTCATACATTGGAAAATTCTGGTTAGATTAAAACCATTCATAAATCCAATTTATTTATTTAAAAACGTTGGATTATCTTACTAGTTAATAACTAGTTCATTTTGATAAAAATATATTTTTGTCTTTACAAACGTGGAATTTTTCATCCAAATTCTTTCCAAATCATTTGTTATGATTTTGCAAAAATCAATAATATTTTTAATAATTTTATCAAGGCTTGTACAGTCGGTTTCCAATAACGGCTACCAAACTGCATCCATAGCGACCTATTCAAACCGTTGGAAAGCTCTTTTCGATACGAATCCAATGGTTCTGGTTTAGGATAATCTGACAGTCGAATCTCCTGTAATGTCAATTTGAAGTTGATGGCCGAAATTCGTGAACGGTCGCGGCACATTCTATTCAAACCGTCAATATATATATATATATATATATATATATATATATATATATATATATATATATGTACACATATATCGTCCAAAACGTATTTTATAATTTCGTTTTAAAAAATGATTCCCATTTTCATTTCAATTTTAAATCAAAATTTATCATTACACTATTTAAATGATAATATTTTCAAAATATTTGATTTTGAAATTATTTCCTTTTCGATATTCATTATAAAAATGAATAAATTCGATATAAAAATCATTTACGTCAAAATAGCGCATATCTAGTCAATAGGGCTTCACATATTTCAATATTTTCGTGTCCATCCAAAATCGGACATTAAATTCACATTTTAATTCTTTACTGAATATTATTTTAAAATATTTGTTACTTTAAAATATCTGTTATACCAAAATATTCGTTATTCCTGAATTGGAATCAGACCCAATCATTTACCGTATATTATATATGTGTGGATTCCACGCAACACATGTATACAATAACAATGATAAACAATCATCTATCATCAAGAAAGCATCACCCAACTGCATAAGCATTAAATATAAATAATTAACGCTTACAACAGTATGTCAACCAATCGATTGACATACAACTAAACAATTAGGATTAGTGTACATCAAATATCATCCTAATACCCGTGTGGGGTTTCAACCAACAAACACAGATTTTATTAGTGCGGTTGGGCGATGTGTAAAATTTATCGTCCTAATCAATATCAGATAAATAGGTGTACATAAACAAACCGTCCGATTTGTAAATGAATATTTATTTTATTTCTTTTCATGATAATTTTATATACATTTTATATAAATAATTTTATATGCAATAATATCAGTCAATGACATAACAATCACAATCCTAACAAACAATCAACCATGGTCTGTACAAAAAGTAGTGTCAGGAGCTACTAAGCCCCATCTGCAAACTATAATATAATAACTATAAAATAACTTGAGTGAGTGAGAGTTCTCATTTTCGTTTCCACTTCGCCATTTTTTTATTTTTGAATTTCAGTTCTGTTTGGATTTGAATTTGCATGAAATTCTAACGTGCTCTGCTTCGGTTCTGATCAGTCCCATGTTGTAGAGCTCAACTCTACGATTCCAACGCAATTTGAATCATCTAATTTTGATATGATTTGAATGATATACGACCGTTTAAAGTCAATACAATTCAATTTATAAACATATATTCCTTAATCACTTTTAGTAAATTAATTACATTCTAAAATCAATTAGGGTCGTCGATCTTCTTTTCTTTCCAGGTCCGATTCTTTTACCATCGTCTTCCTCAAATTGAACCCATCGCTCCTTGCAAACCCCATGTCGTACGCCTCATTCCCATTGCCGGCAGCCGATCCAAAGTCACCCCGTCCAAGGTCTTCACATCGCCCTCCATCTCCCACCTTGCTTTAAAACTCGAGCCCGCCAGTAGCTCTAAATTCCATTCGAAACCGCTGCCCTTTGAGGTAGAAAATCGGCCACACAACAAGCGGTTTCTGATCACAACCGTTCAAATTGTTGAGCTCGAGTAGCTTAACAATATTGCAGAGAGAAGTTCATTTAATTATTGCATGGACCTTGTGAAAATTGGGACTAAAATTCTGAGCATATCGGCCTTTCGTTTTTGTATATGGCTGCGGCTGTTGTGGAGTGAGCTAGGGTTTAGAGAAAATTGGCTTTTGTAGTATATTTATTAATATTATATTCAATTAATCCAAAAAATACTTGTTTATTTTTACGAAATCCAAATCAAACTCAACGACTGTCGTTCCTAGCTAAATATCCCCATTCCGAACACAATGGGATATGTTTCGTAAGACAACACTATCGTTTTTGGTCAGTTTTCATCAAAATTAAAATATAAATTAATATAAAGTTCAAAATTGAATTCAACGTACATTTTGATTTACCGGGGCCACAAACTGACTCCAAAAATTCCACAAAAATTAATCTAGCTATGTTTGATGAGACGACCCTAAAAATACTAATTTCACCGAATTTGGAGATCATTTGAAAAATGGTCATTTTCCAATCGATTAAATTCAAACTAAATTGACCAAATGCGTTTAAATTTGCTACGCTCACATATTTATTCCAAAAATTTTGAAAATTGGAGTCTAGCAATAATTTGACATTCCTAATCCAACAAAAGTGGTTTCATCAAAAACGGAGATCGTTTGCAAAATGGTTATTTTTAAGGGCTATATATTATACTAAAAAATATATAAATTCCATAACGACTATTTTGAATTTCGAACTAGACATAACTTTCAAATTATATTATGAAATGTCAGTTTTTCACATTCGTTAGAAAGATATAATTAAACAGATTCAAATATTTCTTGTTTCATCCAATTCTGACTTATGTTGAATTCTGTATATTAAATTGAAATTATAAATCGAATTTTCAAACTACCGCGCCATTTCAGGCTCGTTTTATAATTAAAATAAATTTATTCATTCTAGCTTCATTTAAAATAAATTCTCAGTCGTTATTATTTAAAATAAATCATTTTAAACTTTCAAAATCCATTAAAATAACTAAAATAAAAAATTTAAATTGGTTTTGAAAATCCGGGTTGTTACAGGATCGCTATTATATATAACCGCTAGTAGACCAGATATAATGCATAGTGTATGTCCCTGTACAAGATATCAATCGCAACCTTAGGAAACACATTTAAAAGTCGTAAAATGTATTCTAAGGTATATAAAGCATACATCGGACTTTGGATTATTTTATCCTAAGGGTGATTCATTCAACTTAGTTAATTATTGTGACACTGATTATGCGAATGTAAGTCTGATCGTAATAGTACTAGTGGAACACGTCATTTCTTAGGGCATTCACTAGTCTCGTGGTTTAGTAAAAAGCAAAATACCATATCTTTGTCAACAACAGAAGCAAAATATATCTCTGTCGCTTTAGCTTGTTCACAAGTAATATATATGTAACAAACTCTAAATGACTTTGGGTTAAATATAAATAAATCACCAATATACTGCAATAATACAAGTGCTATAAATATATCTAAAAATCCAACTTATCATTCAAGAACTAAACATATCGATATATGACATCAATTTCTAAGAGATAACTAAGTGAGGAGAAAATTTTACTCGAATTTATAGAAACAGATAGACAAATAGTAGATATATTAATAAAACCATTAAATGAAGCAACATTTACTAAATTTAGAAGAGAATTAGGTACTTGTTCATTAAGTGAATTAGAATAATATATTAATATATATAAGAATAACATTAGAAAATCAGAAAAATAAAGTAAAAAAACATAAACATGTCGACATACTTGCCTATGTCGACATATAACTGCCAGAGTTCAAAAATTAATTCCCACCAAAAGTTAGTTACAATAACCATTTAAACTCTCCACTTCGAGTTTTCTTCTTCATTCTCTTATTTCACTTCTGTAAAAACTCTAAACGAGAATAAACAATGACCTCCACCAATTTTAACACCCAAATTAATCCCGAATCATCATTGGACCAACCGAAGGTCCTTTCCAATGTTCTACCCATCACGTGTCATCAAACTTGAAGAAAAAAATGGAATAAGCTCTACAAATACTTGCTGAAATTCAAGTGATCCAAATTCATATGAGTCAAGAGAAAAATGGACAAAGAAAGATGTTAAGGATTCTTAATAAGTTCGTAATGGGCAACCAAGCCAACCCAATCATCATCGAGGATGATAATCAAGAAATGGAAGAAGAAGAGGAACCAGAAGAAGAGGAGGAAGAAAAGATGGAAGAAAAGGAACAAGAGGAGATACAACAAGAAGTCACAAATGAAGATGATTAAGTCGTTTGCATGGGTGAAGTGTTGTTCAATCAAAATGGAAATGTGATTGAACGAAATGGGGATTTTTGTCTCCATTACCCAAATTGTCCAACCCATAAGTCTCCCATTGTCAAAAACAATTAGAATTTAGGTTTTATTTTTTGTTTCTTTTGCGTTTATTCGATGTATTACATTTGTAATAATTCGTGTAATATATCGCTTATATAAATGATGTTGAATATAATGCTTGTTTTGTTTATCATAAGTATTTTATTACTTTGTTATAAAGGCAAGAATTTATGGGGAGTCATATACATTAAGTATTATAATCACAAGTTATACACTTATATATATTAGTATAATATAATTTAGATAGATATAGAATTTAGGGGGAGTATTTTTTAGAATTTCATTTTGATAATGTCAAAGGGGGAGAAATTATAAAATATAGACTTAGTTTATGTAGAATATATAGGACTCATATCGACAGGGGGAATATTAGAAGGATCAACAACAACAAGTATGTACAGGTATGATATTTTTTAAACTAAGGTTGTCATCATCAAAAATGGGGAGATTGTTGGAGAATGAAGTTTTGATGACAACATCCTTATTTCAATATTAATTGATTATAAAATACTAACATCTCTATCTGGAATATATATACACACGCACACATATGAGGGATTCGTATAGAGGAATTAATACTGAAGACTGTACAGTTTAAGTACTTTCAGAGATTCAGAATTCAGAGAAGATTCAAGACTCGTGAGTAATCAAGATTTCAAGAGTTCAAGATAAATATAGTAAAAGAGTCTAGTTTATGTAAGACTTTGAATAACACTCCAAGTTCACATTCTGATTTCAAATTCTATTTTTAAATTCTATTCTATTTCAAATTTCTACTTAAGTTTTTCTATTTTTCTTTTGATTTTAAACTCAAGTTTTAAATATTTTAAGTTTATTAATATAGTTATATACTTTTGTACTTTATATTTATATAATTTTAAACTTCATAATTTTATAAATATAATTATATAGTTTATATTTATGATTTTATATGATTTTCTACTTTATAATACTCATTTATATCACTATGTTCTAATTCAAGAATTTTAAGAATTATATATATATATATCAAAACACTTGAAAAATACTTAAAATTCAAATTTCAACTAGCGTATATCGACATATATAGTTAGCTATGTCAACATATAACTGTCACATTTTTAATATTTAAAGGAAGTGTCTTTCCACTATTTGTAATGTTCCAAGAACGTTGCAACCTTTCAAATCCTACAAATATGGGTTGATTTTTTTTCATCATTCTTCATCTCTATCTTCATCCTCTTTCATTACACCATTAATATTTCATATTTTTATGATTTCTACACTTATACTCTACTGATATCAAGTCTAATCGTATAAAACTTTTTCTCTTCTCACTCTCTACTCATTACCCTCTAAATCAAAGCGCAATTGAAGAGTTATAGGGCTATTGTAATCGTTTGGGAAGTGTTTGGGAAAAGATGTGTTCTTGTAGCCTTGAAATCAAGGGAAGTAATTGGTGGTAACCATGTAGCCAGGGAAATTAAGGGAAATATACTTGATCAAGGGTGTTTGGAGTCGGTGGTAACCTTGTAGCTATGAAATCGAGTAGATTGTACTGGGATAGTAATAAAACTCTGCGTAATCCAGCATTGCGCAGGACTGGATGCAGGAATAATTCGAGCCAGTATAAAATCTGGTGTGTTCTTTCCTTATCTGCATTTTATTTCTATGTTTCTGTTTGATTTTGTGTCTGTGATTATCTCTGTAGTGTGTGATTCATATAGTTGATCATATAAGTTTTTGATTCTCTTAAATTCGTTAAAAACATTATCCACCCCCCTCTAGTGTTAATTTTTCCTTAATGATCCATTCTGCATTCCCTAACACCTAATCTTGTTGTTATGTAATTAGGGTATGCCTAATCCAGTTGTTTGATCATGCTGTTTGATCCTGGTGTTTAATCTTGTTGTTTATGTTAAGCAATTAGGTTAACGCCTAATCCTGTTATACTAGTATTGGTGCAAACACAACATGTTTTAGGGATATAGATGTGAAGCATTACTCGATCATAACTTGTTTCAGTTATTCCTTTTTATTCATGTTGTTCCTGTTTATCCTGTTTTATGATACCGAACTTTCTCGTCCACTCTTGTTTACATGTCTTGGTGTAACACCCCGTGTATTCTATAACAGTGAAATTCACAAATTAAAGTATAATTAATTTCAAATCAAAGAATTAAGGGAAACGGGATACACCATTGCGTTCGACTCAGAATTCTGCTTGGGATAGAGTCCGAGTTTGCGTAAAACGGACTCCGTATGAAGAAGATATGGCCTCCGAAAGTTTCAGAATTCAGTTTAAAATTCAAACAGCTCAGAAAACCAATTCAAATTTCAAAAAATTGGGCCAGATTGGCCAGGGCGGGAATTTTCCCGCCCAAGGCACCCAGGTCGACTGGGTAGTCGACCTGGGGCTACCCAGGTCGACTGGGTAGTCGACCTGGGGCACCCAGGTCGACTGCCAAGTCGACACGGGGGTCGACTCGGGAGTCGACCTGGCCCCTGAGCCAGGTCGAACCCAACCCCCCCTGGCTGGCCTGGTCTGTGCTTGGCCGAATTTCTGAGCCTTGCCTTGTCACTAGGGCTAGGTGTCAGCTCCTGATTGGTCTCTCCTTCAAACGAACGGCTAATATTAATCTAAGCTCCATCGACGGTTCTAATCAATTCACAAACTCTACAAAAAGGACCTAAGACTCCACCTAATTCATACAAATAAAAATTAGAATGAGACCGTCATGCTGCTGAGGAAAGACTAGAAGTAGCCATCAAAATTGAGAGACGATTAGGAGACAATTCAAAAGCATAAAGCAACGACAACTAAATCAAAACAACACCTACAACAAAGGATAGCATCTCCAAATTCAGAATTCAGATTCCTGAATTGAAGATTCGTCATACGTTGTAAGTAGAGTGCTATTCCGATGTGAATGAATAATTTGTGTTTTGATTTGTGTAAAATGAGAAATGGAATTGTACTTAATTTGTGGTGATAATAATTCATAATTGTACGTTGCTATGATTCTAATTATGAATCGATTTGGGATATTGTGGTATAACGATGTTAGGCCTATTGGATATTTACAAGTATGTGATTCATGTTGAAAATTTAACAACTATATGTTTGTGGTAGTTTATTTCAACACCTATTGGATAATTGCAAGTATATGATTTATGTTAACGACTATATGTTTGTGGTAGTTTATTTGGGATTCATGCAAGTATATGATTCACTATTATGCCAACATGATGTACATTTTTATTATGATCAATTTTAGTGTAGTTTGATCCATTTGGGTATTATGATTTATATGAAATTATGTTGGAATTGGCGTCATGATTCAAGTGTAAAACCATACTTTTGTATTAGTGACAAAAGCAAGCATCTTTGTGAACTTGTGTTAATCCTATGAACATGACTAGATTACGTTTGGTGTTATGCCTAATTGGAAACATGTTTTAGGCCTATGTTGTTATCAAACTCATATGATAATTTTATGTGACATATAATTAAGTTAGATTTACATTCCAATTGCAAGTTTACATGAATAGATTAAAAACCATGATTCATGTTTAGGTATGTTTATGCCATGATTATATGAATAGATTAAAAACCATGATTCATGTTTAGGTATGTTTAGGCCATGATTATATGCTATTACAATGCAAGTTCGCAAGTTCCTAATTCATGTTAATTAGATCGTTATGTTGCAAGTTCATGCGTTCACACTCCCCTTTTTATGTTGCTTAGAATATATAAACACCATGTTCTAAGCCTCCCCTTTTTCATGTGGCTAAGTTGGGTTTAAATGTTAAACCCAACATATGTTATATTGTAGCGAACATATAAAACGGGGGTAATGACGTTTGGGTTAAAATATAAAACATATGTGTTGGCATGTTTGACGCATGCCAACGACCTTGAAAACAATTAAGTGGTATAAATTAATTTTACCCAATAAAGATGAATTTGAATAATGGGCCGCAAATATTTACATATAAAAAGAAAAGAGACAAAATATGTAAATTTAGAAAATACGATGTATTTAACCCGAGGTTGGATTGAGTTGTGATGTAAACCTGCCCGGAACCGCCCGGCTGTCCAGTAGTCACAACAATACCTATCCAATGTGGGTGGTTAATAACTGAGCCCAATAAAGACCCAAGGTTAGACTGAGTTGTGACGTAAGACTGCCCGGAACCAACCGGCAACAGGCAGTAACAACAATACCTGTCTAATGTGGGAGGTCGAGGCTTTAATAAGACAAGTAAGGCTGAGTCGGGATTGATAGGATTAAGTAAATTGAATTAATACTTAATCATAATGGAACATGCTAAACTATACAGACTGATTGGGGGTTAGGTTTACAATACACTTAACTAACTTAGCATGTTGGCTAGGAAAAGAAAACCTAGTAGCGGGGGACCCTTTTCAGCAGTAACCCTACAAGGTGTATCAGGATGACTTGAACTAGGCAGGGTGGGGCACGATTACTGGGCTGACTGTAAGAGGTCAAATCGATGGCGGTGGTGCAGCAGTGTAGGTTCTAACGGGGTGCGGGCGTGCACACACTCCGGCGCAGAAAAATAAGGCACTGGGCACCAGTAGTATACCTGTGCATTCCAGAATTGTGTCGGGCTGCCACCACGGGACTTGATACACCCCATGGTGGGACCAGCATAGGTAACTACAACATCGGGGGCCGTAAGACACATGTAACTATGCGAGTAGGAGCCGATCATTAGAAATGGATCACTTCACCCTGATTATGGGGTGCCTGTTGGGAACTAGTTTATATGGATGCAGAGATTAATACGGGGTACGATAGTATATTCGACTCTAGACAACTTAACTTAGTTTATGGTGCTTTCCCATTTCCAGTTTATACTTATCATGCCTAATTCTTTATTCATAGACTGAATAGTCCTAGACTTACTCAGGCTTTATGTCCGACTCTACTTTTCTTTCGTCTTCTTTTCTTTCGTTCCCCCCCAGGTCCACAGGGAGGGAATACCGCAGCTTGACCAGTTTTTACATCCAGCTTGAAGAGAAAGAATGTATTGCTTGGATCTCTTTCGTTTTGGACTATGGCTTTGGACAGCAATTATGGGACTTATGCAGTTAACTTATGTTTTTATGCTTCTTTAAATAATGAAATCAAGACAGTTATGAAAATGTAATGGTTTTTGGAAGATTGTAAGACAATTATGGCATGGTTTGTGTAAACACGTATTTTGATGGAATAAAAGTGCTGTTGTTTTCCGCTGTTCAAAAATATGTGTATTTATATCTGTCTTGTATATCTGTGACTTATACTTATAAACCTCCACCAAAATTCGGGCATTCCCTTTGAGAGTGACCTTAACGGAGGTGGGGTGTTTCACTTGGTATCAGAGCGTAGGTTTACCAGATAAGATAAAAAGTTTTGAAAATTTATTTTCAAAAGAAAATTTAAAGAAGCACTTTAAGAGATAAAATATTATTTTATTTAAAAAAAAGGCATAGTCCCCCAAAGCCATAGGTACTATCTTTTACCCTTCGTTTTGTATCTATCCTTTTTGTTTCAGCATGTCCGAAGAACTTAACTTGCCAGAGGGTATACCAATACCTGGTTGGTTCAGACGATTCTTAGAAGCAAGGGCCACTCAGCCAGGTCCTACCGTTCCTCCTCCCCCAGCTGCAGGAAATCAACCAGCTGCAGTAGCACCTCTTCCTCCACCTCCTCCGCGGGGTAATACTTTTGCTAAGATATGTAAAGATTTTAAAGCTATGGGAGGAAAGGACTTTCATGGAACCGAATCGTTCGTGGCAGCCAGGAATTGGCTAAAGGAAACCAAGGACTTATTCGTCATCTTTGAGGTAGAAGACAGGCAGAAGGTACAACTAGCAGTATGGCTACTTAAAGGCGAGGCTTCCTATTGGTGGGAAGTTACCAATGCAGAAAGACCAGTGGAAACATGGGAGGACTTCAGGGCAAGATTTGAGGCTAAATTTCTCTCAAAAGCTGAAAGGAGTCTTCAATTGGAAAAATTCTTATTTCTTAAGCAAGGGAATATGACGGTCAAAGAGTATGTTAATCAGTTCGATCAGTTGGCTAGGTTCGGACTGGACCTAGTCAACACTCCACACAAGAAGGCTCTCCGCCTTGTCAAAGGATTGAGTGAGCCATTACACAGTTTGGCCATGACCCATATACCCATGGGAGCTACGTATGAAAGGTTGGTGCAGATGGCATTGCTGAACGAAGAGGATAAGGGCAAGAAGGAGACAAAGGCAGAAAGCTCTCAAGGGAAGAAAGAGGGTTTACAGCCTAAAAAGACAGACTTTAAGAAGGGCGGGAAAGACAACAAAGAGAAGAGGAAGTGTAATTTCTATGGCAAAGTGGGGCACTTAGTGAAAGATTGCCGGAAAAAGAAGGCCAAGATGAATGGTGGGTGCTTTTCTTGCGGTGAGACAGGCCACATGGCTAAGGATTGCCCAAAGAAACGAGGGCAGGGGCAGAGGGCTGGATCCACCTCAGGGGCACAGGTTCATGTGCTTGAAGCGCCACCTCTGCAACAACGAGGTATAAATACTTCTGTAGAAAGTGTAGTTTATCTTTATGATCACCCAGTTCGCACTTTATTTGATTCTGGCGCATCACACTCCTTTATCTCATCTGCTTTAGTAGAATCTCTGCACCTAGAAACTAGTATGGTAGAGGACCCCTTAATTGTTTCAAATCCAATCGGGGGCCCGGCTCATTTGTCTATGATCTGTGTGGGATTGAAAATTTCTATTCTAAGCGTAGAATTTAGATGTAGTGCCTTTGTTTTGGGCTTCTCGGGATATGGTTTGATTTTGGGCATGGATTGGCTATCCAGTAATGGTGCCATCCTTGATTGTGAGAAAAGGGTGGTTAGGCTTCTGACCCAACTCGGTAACACTCTGGAAATTACTTGTAATCCCTCGTATGCGGTTATGCTTAGTTATCTTGAATCGCTAGATGCTTCTGTTGAAAATTTGCAATCGGTTAGAGCGGTCCGGGAATATCCGGATGTCTTCGAAGAGGTGAAGGGCTTACCTCCGAAGCGGGAGATAGACTTCCGCATATATCTTGTAGATAATGCAAAGCCCGTTGCGTTGCCCGTTAAACACATGGCTCCGCGGGAAAGGAAAGAGCTCAGTAAACAGATTAAAGAGCTTCTAGAGAAGGGGTTCATTAGGAGGAGTATTTCAGAATGGGGCGCTCCAGTGGTGTTCGCCACAAAGGCGGATGGTTCACTCCGTCTATGTGTTGACTATAGGGAGCTCAACAAGCTAACGAAAAAGAATAGGCACCCTCTCCTCAGAATCGACGATCTGTTTGATCAACTTGTAGGAGCGTCTGTTTTCTCCCAACTCGATTTAGCGACCGGATTTCATCAGCTAAGGGTGGCTGAAGATAGTATCGATAAGACAGCATTCAGAACCCCAGACGGCTTCTTTGAATGGCTTGTCATGCCTTTTGGCTTGACAAACGCACCCGCTTACTTCGTGGACCTAATGAGTAGGGTGTTCAGAGATTTCCTCAATAAGTTCGTAGTGGTCTTCGTAGACGATATCTTGATCTTCTCAAAGAGTGAAGAGGAACATGCTCAGCACTTAAGGGCAATCATGGAAACTCTGCGAGTCCATCAGCTAAAAGCCAAATTCCCCAAATGCCACTTTTGGAGAGAGGAAATGAGGTTCCTTGGGCACATAGTATCCAAAGAAGGGTTAGCTGTGGACCCTGCTAAGGTAGTAGCGGTACAGGATTGGAAGACACCAAGGAATGCAACAGAAGTCCGAAGCTTTCTCGGGCTAGCAGGCTTCTATCAGAAATTCATCAGAGACTTTGCAAAAATATCAGCTCCACTCACAAGGCTGACAAAGAAGAATCTAGTGTTCAATTGGGACTTGGATTGCGAGTTTGCTTTCCAACGACTAAAAAGGGCTCTTACAACAGCCCCAGTTTTGACATTGCCAGATGGAAGTAAGACGTTCACAGTTTATACAAATGCATGTGGGACAGGGCTAGGCGCTGTCTTAATGCAAGAAGGGAGGGTAGTAGCTTATGGTGGAAGGCAATTGAAAGTTCATGAAAAGAACTACCCGACCCACGATCTTGAGTTAGCTGCCATCGTCTTTGCACTCAAGTCTTGGCGACACTATCTCCTAGGTGAGAAGTTCGAACTTTACACTGACCATAAATCGTTGAAATATCTTTTCTCGCAGAAAGATCTTAACCTAAGGCAACAGAGATGGATGGAGTTCCTTGCCTCGTACGATTTCGAGATCTCCTACACTCCGGGCAAAGGCAACGTTGTGGCAGACGCGTTGAGCCGAAAGAAGCTGACCCTAAGCCCACTGTTTGTTGAAAGGCAAAGCCTAGAGTTTATAGCCAGCTTTGACTTTAGGCCCTCCTCCGATTTTGTACCGGGGTTGCTAGCATCTCTCGAAGTACGCCCGACTTTAGTGGACTCAATAGGGACAGCACAACGCGAAGACCCTCAGCTTGTGGAAACGATTGATAGGCTAACTAGGGGTGAGACTTCAAGTCACCTCAGCAGATACTCCATTGACAATAAGGGTTGGCTAAGGCGAGACGGAAGACTATGCGTCCCACAGACAAGGGATTTAGTAAAGAAGGTTCTCGAGGAAGCACATCACTCCAAGATGACGATACATCCAGACGGAGATAAAATGTACAAGGACATAAAGAGAACTTTCTTTTGGAGCGGCATGAAGAAAGACGTGGCAGAATTCGTTTCAAAGTGTATAGTTTGCCAACAGGTTAAGGTGGAACAGAAAAAGCCTGGCGGTCTGCTCCATCCTCTAGAGGTCCCACAGTGGAAGTGGGATAGCATCTCAATGGACTTCATTGATGGGCTGCCTAGGTCTAGAAGAGGCAACACTAGCATTTGGGTAATAGTGGATAGGCTTACTAAAAGCGCCCACTTTTTACCTGTCAAGAGTAAAAGAACTGCCTCATCCCTAGCATCTCTTTACCTCACCGAAATTGTTCGACTTCATGGAATACCATCCAGCATTGTCAGTGACCGAGACCCTATCTTCACAAGTGAGTTTTGGCGGAGTCTGCAAGAAGCGGTAGGCACACAGTTATGCTTGAGTACAGCCTATCACCCCCAAACCGACGGCCAGACGGAAAGAGTGAACAGAGTTTTGGAGGACCTTTTAAGACTGTGCGTCCTTGACTTCGGAGGGACGTGGGAAGATCATCTTCCTTTGGTGGAATTTGCCTACAACAACAGCTACCAAGCCACCATCGGAATGGCTCCCTTCGAAGCTTTATATGAAAGACCGTGCCGATCGCCCACTTGTTGGTGGGAGTTTACTGATAAGCTCATACTTAGGCCAGATATGATCCGAGAGACTTCAGAGAAAGTAGACTTGATACGAAGAAGAATGAAGACAGCCCAAGACAGATAGAAATCCTACGCCGACAAGAGGAGGACCGACCTTGAATTTGAGGTTGGGGACAGAGTTTTTCTTAAGGTATCTCCGCTAAGGAACGTTGTTCGTTTTGGAACCACGGGGAAGCTAGCACCAAGATTCGTAGGGCCGTTTCCTATTATCGAGAAAATTGGGAAAATGGCATATAGATTAGGGCTACCTGAAAAACTAGACGGAATTCACAACGTTTTTCATGTTTCGCACCTCCGAAAATGTCTACATGAATCTGCTGAAATGGTAGAGCCAAACATCCTAGAAGAAGCTGAAGTGGAACGCGAAGCAACCGTGAGGAAAGTGCCAACACGCATCATAGGAACTAAAGTGAAAAAGCTACGCAACCGCGAAGTCAAGCTCGTCAAAGTTCAGTGGAGCGACGCCGAGGAAGACGCGACTTGGGAAACTGAGGTTAGAATACGCGCAGCCTACCCTTTTCTTTTCGAGGGTACATCTTTGATCTTTCTTTTTCCTTAAGTTGCGCTTTTATCTATCTTTTTAGGTATATCTCCTCGACCTTATCTTTTAGGTAAAAACCCATTGGATGAAAACATGTAATTGATACATGTTATGGATGATGGTTGCAAGTGGTTGCAAGTGATTGCTAGTGGTTGCTCATGGTTGCATATACACACACAATTTAGGTTTTAGATCGGCTCAGTCACATCATACTGCAAATGCATATATGTATTTATATTCATATATGGTTGAAGTTTAATGTGTTGTCATATGGATGTGGTATTTATATGAATGAGTGTGCACTCATGTAGAATCATGAATAGGAAAATTTGCATACATAATGGATTCATGACACTTACATAATTTGCATTAAGGAGGTCAACTGAATCAGTAGGCCGCCTCATTTTGCGTTAGATAAGTACATGTACACACACTTCGCATATGATCATGAAGCATTATAAGTCTTTTAAGGACAATGGATGCTCATGTTTGATGGATGAGTAGATGGACGTTTGGATGTTAGGATATACATTCTTCCTGAACTTGAAGATTTCGGGGACGAAATCCTTTTAAGTGGGGGAGAATGTAACACCCCGTGTATTCTATAACAGTGAAATTCACAAATTAAAGTATAATTAATTTCAAATCAAAGAATTAAGGGGAACGGGATACGTCATTGCGTTCGTTTCAGAATTCTGCTTGGGATAGAGTCCGAGTTTGCGTAAAACAGGCTCCGTATGAAGAAGATATGGCCTCCGGAAGTTTCAGAATTCAGTTTAAAATTCAAACAGCTCAGAAAATCAATTCAAATTTCAAAAAATCGGGCCAGATTGGCCAGGGCGGGAATTTTCCCGCCCAAGGCCCCCAGGTCGACTGGGTAGTCGACCTGGGGCTACCCAGGTCGACTACCAAGTCGACACGGGGGTCGACTTGGGAGTCGACCTGGCCCCTAAGCCAGGTCGAACCCAGCCCCCCCGGCTGGCCTGGTCTGTGCTTGGCCGAATTTCTGAGCCTTGTCTTGTCACTAGGGCTAGGTGTCAGCTCCTGATCGGTTCTAATCAATTCACAAACTCTATAAAAAGGACCTAAGACTCCACCTAATTCATATAAATAATAAATAAAATGAGACCGTCATGCTGCTGAGGAAAGACTAGAAGTAGCCGTCAAAATTGAGAGACGATTAGGAGATAATTCAAAAGCATAAAGCAACGACAACTAAATCAAAACAACGCCTACAACAAAGGATAGCATCTCCAAATTCAGAATTCAGATTCCTGAATTGAAGATTCGTCATACGTTGTAAGTAGAGTGCTATTCCGATGTGAATGAATAATTTGTGTTTTGATTTGTGTAAAATGAGAAATGGAATTGTACTTAATTTGTGGCGATAATAATTCATAATTGTACGTTGCTATGATTCTAATTATGAATCGATTTGGGATAATGTGGTATAACGATGTTAGGCCTATTGGATATTTACAAGTATGTGATTCATGTTGAAAATTTAACAACTATATGTTTGTGGTTGTTTATTTCAACACCTATTGGATAATTTCAAGTATATGATTTATGTTAACGACTATATGTTTGTGGTAGTTTATTTGGGATTCATGCAAGTATATGATTCACTATTATGCCAACATGATGTACATTTTTATTATGATCAATTTTAGTGTAGTTTGATCCATTTGGGTATTATGATTTATATGAATTTATGTTGGAATTGGCGTCATGATTCAAGTGTAAAACCATACTTTTGTATTAGTGACAAAAGCAAGCATCTTTGTGAACTTGTGTTAATCCTATGAACATGACTAGATTACGTTTGGTGTTATGCCTAATTGGAAACATGTTTTAGGCCTATGTTGTTATCAAACTCATATGATAATTTTATGTGACATATAAATAAGTTAGATTTACATTCCAATTGCAAGTTTACATGAATATATTAAAAACCATGATTCATGTTTAGGTATGTTTATGCCATGATTATATGAATAGATTAAAAACCATGATTCATGTTTAGATATGTTTATGACAGGATTATATGCTATTACAATGCAAGTTCACAAGTGCCTAATTCATGTTAATTAGATCGTTATGTTGCAAGTTCATGCGTTCACACTCCACTTTTTATGTTGCTTAGAATATATAAACACCATGTTCCAAGCCTCCCCTTTTTCATGTGGCTAAGTTGGGTTTAAATGTTAAACCCAACATATGTTATATTGTAGCGAACGTATAAAACGGGGGTAATGACGTTTGGGTTAAAACATAAAACATATGTGTTGGCATGTTTGACGCATGCCAACGACCTTGAAAACAATTAAGTGGTATAAATTAATTTTACCCAATAAAGATGAATTTGAATAATGGGCCGCAAATATTTACATATAAAAAGAAAAGAGACAAAATATGTAAATTTAGAAAATACGATGTGTTTAACCCGAGGTTGGATTGAGTTGTGATGTAAACCTGCCCGGAACCGTCCGGCTGGCCAGTAGTCACAACAATACCTATCCAATGTGGGTGGTTAAACACTGAGCCCAATAAAGACCTGAGGTTAGACTGAGTTGTGACGTAAGACTGCCCGGAACCAACCGGCAACAGGCAGTCACAACAATACATGTCTAATGTGGGAGGTCGAGGCTTTAATAAGACAATTAAGGCTAAGTCAGGATTGATAGGATTAAGTAAATTGAATTAATACTTAATCAAAATGGAACATGCTAAACTATACAGACTGATTGGGGGTTAGCCTTACAAAACACTTAACCAACTTAGCATGTTGGCTAGGAATAGAAAACCTAGTAGCGGGGGACCCTTTTCAGCAGTAACCCTACAAGGTGTATCAGGATACCCTGAACTAGGCACGGTGGGGCACGATTACTGGGCTGACTGTAAGAGGTCAAATCGACGGCGGTGGTGCAGCAGTGTAGGTTCTAACGAGGTGCGGGCGTGCGCACACTCCGGCGCAGAAAAATAAGGCACTGGGCACCAGTAGTATACCTGTGCATTCCAGAATTGTGTCGGGCCGCCACCATGGGACTTGATACACCCCATGGTGGGACCAGCATAGGTAACTACAACATCGGGGGCCGTAAGACACATGTAACTATGCGAGTAGGAGTCGATCATTAGAAATGGATCACTTCACCCTGATTATGGGGTGCCTGTTGGGAACTAGTTTATATGGATGCAGAGATTAATACGGGGTACGATAGTATATTCGACTCTAGACAACTTAACTTAGTTTATGGTGCTTTCCCATTTCTAGTTTATACTTATCATGCCCAATTCTTTATTCATAGACTGAATAGTCCTAGACTTACTCAGGCTTTATGTCCGACTCTACTTTTCTTTCGTCTTCTTTTCTTTCGTTCCCCCCTCCAGGTCCACAGGGAGGGAATACCGCAGCTTGACCAGTTTTTACATCCAGCTTGAAGAGAAAGAATGTATTGCTTGGATCTCTTTCGTTTTGGACTATGGCTTTGGACAGCAATTATGGAACTTATGCAGTTTACTTATGTTTTTATGCTTCTTTAAATAATGAAATCAAGACAGTTATGAAAATGTAATGGTTTTTGGAAGATTGTAAGACAATTATGGCATGGTTTGTGTAAACACGTATTTTGATGGAATAAAAGTGATGTTGTTTTCCGCTGTTCAAAAATATGTGTATTTATATATGTCTTGTATATCTGTGACTTATACTTATAAACCTCCACCAAAATTAGGGCATTCCCTTTGAGAGTGACCCTAACGAAGGTGGGTTGTTTCACTTGGTATCTCTATTTTATGCATATTTGATAATCACTGGAACTCACCAGACTTTATGTCTAACCCTTATTCCGTTTCTTTCTTCCTTTTCCGCTCAAGTCCTCAGAATGGTACCACTCCTCAGTGATTTGGACTTTCTCTTTCAGCTTGGATCTGGACTTTTTGAGATGTACCACTTTGACTTACTTTCTACTCTGTTATGGCTTGCTATGAGGGATATGGTTTTATATTATTGCACTCTGTTATTTTGCATTATGAGATAGATTTGAGATACTTTGTTTTTGATTTAACTGGTTTGATGATGTAACCTATTTTGAGACTATGTTTATTTTTAATAATAAAGTTTGAAATTTCCAATGCTTATTTTATATCTTTCCTATGAATTTCTGTACTATTTACCTATTGCGCTTCACGAAACTTAATGGATTCTATTATGAGTGACATTAATGGACGTGGGGTGTCACATTTGGTATTAGAGCTGAAGGTTACATGTTCAGAGAAAAAGTTTTGAAAAATTGTTTTCAAAAGCAAAGTATTTTCAAACAAAAACCTGTTTTTGAAAAACATAGCCCCTCAAGCCATATTGAAGGTTCTTTCAATCTCTTGTTGAATCTTTTGTTTCTTCTCTTTTCAGCATGTTTGGGGCACCCAATGTTTCTGAGGGCATTCCACTACTGACATGGTTCCATAGGTATCTTGAGGCTACGACACCTGCCGGAGGTCAAGGAGGTGCCCTACCCCCAGCTGCAGCCGTAGTAGCTCCACCTCCACGAGTAGATACTACGTGATGACTTTGCGCTATGGGATAAAAATTATTCCGTGGTACCGAGAGCATTGTTGAAGAACGAAATTGGCTAAGAGAAATGGAGAACGTGCTTGGTATATTTGAGATCGATGATATAAGGAAGATACAGTTGGCCACATGGAAATTGAAGGACAAATCTTCTTACCGTGGGAGATGACACAAAAAGGACAAACAATAGCTACTGGGGATGATTTCAGACAGAGATTCAAGATGAAGTTTTTATCTCAAGCGAAAGACGGATTACAAATGGAGAGATTCTTTGCTTTGAGACAAGGGGACATGTTTGTTAAGGATTACGTGAATAAGTTCAATCAGCTGGCAAGATTTGGTTTGAACTTGGTGAATATACCCCATAAGAAGGATCTTCGATTAGCGAGAGGGTTGAATAAACCTCTCCATGGACTTGCACTATCTTATATATGAGTGATGGCAACGTTTGTGTGATGGCCCGCCCCGCACCCACCGACATTTACTCCAAAAGTGCGCTGTACACATGTCCAGTTAGCACGGAACGGGTCATCAGAAGGAAAGGGAAGAAGGAAATGAACATACAAAGAACCTGTAGAATGTCTCACAACGCATAGAACAAAATATAATAATGACATACTTGACATAAAATAGGAGAGACAGTGCATAAGCCGAAAATCAGAACTAAACATCATAGCAGCGGAAATCCAAAATACAGCTTATTACAACTTTCAAACTGTCTCAAGCAAAAGCAAGATAAATGAGGTACACTACTAGTGCCCAAGTAGCGACCACCAACGACACAGGGAGAATGTGTATATATATATCATACGTGGAAGCCTCCTGCCCGCCTCCGAATCAGCTACTCGCGCATCACCAGCTAACCTGTCTCTAGTCTGCTCGTGTGAGCACCCAGAGTAATAAGAGGAGACATAAAACTCTGGGTCAGACATAAAGCCTGGTATGAGCGATAAGCATCTAAAGTGAACAATAACAGGTAGACTAAAACATACCTGAACCTGGACCTGCAACCAAAGAGTTAGCACTACATACTGTACAACACTCTAAGGTATCATATCAAACAATATAAAGATACGGAGGTGGGGGAGGTGTGCATGTCATAGGGATGGCAAACAATCAAACATAGCATCCATCCTCACATCTCTCACTCGGTGCGTAAAGCATACGATATTCACCACTTCGATCACCCAACATACCTTGCCACGATCACTCTGCCCCATGAAGTCATAAATGGCTTCATTGCACTGATAACGTAGCCACTAATCATTTTCTATGTCCACTTTGCCCCATGGAGTCACAAGAACCCCACTGCACTGGCTCATAGCCTTACCAATCCTTACTATGTCCACTCTGCCCCATGGAGACCCCACTGCACTGGCTCATAGTCTTACTACGCATCACCTTGCCCCTCAGGTCATAATGACCCTAATGCACTGATAACGTAGTCTTGCTACCATCACTTTGCCCCTCAGGTCATAATGACCCTACTGCACTGATAAGTAGCCCATCATCCATTTCCAGTGGTGAATCGAAGTTATGAATGTCGACAACTCCTTAGCACACGTCCCGCAGCAAAGTCCAACTCATGAAGTCCACTCATTGGTTCCTATCTGGATCCTGAGTCAATACCCTTCATTTGGACTACCTTTGCATCTCGGGTTATCAGTCTTCATCGGTTCGGTTCGGATCAGAATGTTCCTTCTTCACTGGATCGGGTCGCATCGCCGTCACCCCTGGCGGATCGGGTCGGGTCTCCAGATTGCCACAGTTCGGATCGTATCGCGGTCCTCTTTCTCTCCGCTTCAGATCGTGCTCCTCTCCTCAGTGTGTCGGATCGCGCTCCTCCAGCTCGTGGCTCCCCCTGGTTCGAATCGTCGTCTCGTAGTGCATCGGTTCGTGGATGTTGCTTTCCTTTAGTCGGATCGTGACGCGAAGCACCAGTGGATCGGATCGGGTAGCAGTTCGCGGTTGGTACTCGTGGGCCTTGCGCAGATGGTTCGGTTCGGAGGAGACGACTCGGCTCGTGGTGCTGTCCCACGATCCCATAGGGCGATCCGATCGACCCTCAATCCCCTATGCGATCCGAATCCCTGCACCTTGTCCAGCGAGTTGTTTACGCCTCTCGACGACGTTTTCGACCATTCCAACTATTCTAAGTTGTCACAGAGCATTTCATACAGTCATAGCAACATGCATAATCAACCACAAACATCAAAACATCAATATGATAGGTAGAAATGGATCAAACATACCCAAAATCCCATATTTCCCTTTAAGCATATTTAGGTGAAACTAATGATAGGATTAGCAAAACTTAACCAAATTAACCCAAATTCATATCAGAGGTATAAAACATCATTCCGAATTTTATAAACATTTTTCCAGAATTTTATCATGTTTAAATTCGCTAATTAACACTAATCACCCCTAATTAGCCATAATTAGTGCAAAACTATGCAAATCACTCACCTTAGCCACAAAATAAACTAAGATCTGAAATAAAGCTCTGATTTGATGTGAATCTTTATGCCAAATAGCAGCTCCTAAGTTGCTTTGGTGAAGATCTTCCTTGATTAGAGGTTGCTAAGCCAAATCCTTGACCAAGAGATGATTTGGAGGTGATTTAGAGGTTGGAGGCCATTTTTAGGGATCCTTGGTGATAAGTGGAGGCTAGAAAACTGAAATGGAATGATCCTCTATCTCATTTCAGCCCTCCCATAACCCTAATCCCGAAATGGGTTATGGGCCTACTCACTAATCACCCGATTTGGCCCGGTTAAGCAGTTTTTCACCCTCCAAACCTTGTTTCAGCCATATCTCCCAAACGGTAAGTCCGTTTGGCTATTATGACCACTCTACGGAAAGGTAAACCATCAAACGAATCTAATGGAAGTGGTTTCAGGTCAAAATTCCTTTCCAATCAAAATTTATGGCCAAAACAGTACCAACTAAGGGCAAAATGGTCATTTAAAAATCGACAAAAATCATGAACATGGGAAATGACTCTAATGGATGTTTCCCAAAGTTACATAACCATACGACTTCACATGGGAAAGAAATAAATATTCTACTATCCTATGATGTGTAGAATACAGGTCGTTACACTCTCCAGCCCTTAAGAAATTTCGCCCCCGAAATTCCCTAAACATAACACACACAAAGGTCTCGCATGCCTATCAATCATAAAACAACCATCAAACATGCAAAACAAGTCTACCCTAGCATGCAGAAAACTAAATTGCAAAGTAAATCTTACCAGGCAAAGAGTTCTGGATATGCCTTCCTAATGCTCTCCTCTGTCTCCCAAGTACAATCATTCTCGTCCTCGCCCCACTGAACCTTGACTAGCTTCACCGCCTTCCTTCGAAGTTGCTTCGTATCGTGCCCCACAATACGAATCGGCTTGCGGTTCCCAACCGCCTCGGGTTCTACTTCGAAGTCCTCTAACTGATCAGGTGAAATAGTCATATCTGAGTCGTGGACGAACTTCCTTAGTTGGGAAACATGAAATACATTGTGAACTCCCGCCATTTTCTCTGGTAAGCCAACTCTATATGCCAAATTCCCGACTAGTTCAAGAACAGGGAATGGGCCGACAAATCTTGGTGCCAACTTGCCTCTCCTGCCAAATCGAATCACACTCTTCAACGGAGAGATCTTGACAAACACCAAGTCACCAACGGAGAATTTCAAGTCTCTTCTCCTCTTATTAGCATAACTCTTCTGCCTATCTTGGGCAGCTTTCATTCGTTGCTGAATGATCTTAATCTTATCCGAAGTTTCTCTCACCTCATCTGGTCCAAGCACAAACTTCTCGCCAGTCTCTATCCAACATGATGGTGAGTTGGACGGTCTTCCGTACAAAGCTTCATATGGAGCCATACCGATACTGGATTGGTAGCTATTATTATATGCAAACTCTACTAGATGCAAATGGTCATCCCATGATCCACCAAAATCCAATATACACGCTCTCAAGAGATCTTCCAATATACGATTCACCCTCTCCGTCTGACCGTCGGTCTGAGGATGATATGCGGTACTGAGATGTAATCCTGACCCTAGAGCCTCTTGTAAGCTCTTCCAAAACCCACTAGTGAACAACGGGTCTCGGTCACTCACAATGCTTTTGGGTACTCCATGAAATCTCACTACCCACTTCATATGCAATTATGCCAACTTGGCTGTCGTTCTGGTCGATTTGACTGGTATAAATCTTGCGCTCTTAGTCAATCGATCCACAATTACCCAAATGCTATCATGTCCCGATCTAGTCCTTGGTAAACCATCGATGAAATCCATCGAGACTTGCTCCCATTTCAATTCGGGAATTTCTAATGGTTGCAACAACCCACTAGGCTTCTTTTGCTCGGCTTTAACTAGCTGGCAATTCATGCATTTGGATATAAACTTCCCAACGTCTCTTTTCATCCCTTCCCAGTAGTAAGTCTGTCTCATGTCTCAATACATCTTATTACCACTGGGGTGTATAGTCAGTTTTGAGTGATGACATTCTCTAAGCACTTCATCTCTCAATCCATTGACATTGGGTACAACTAGCCTTCCATTCTTCCGAAGCCATCCATCTCGATCAAGCCCATACACATTCATCTCCTCATCGATACCCATCTCTAACTTAGAGATGATTTCTAATAGATTAGGATCGTCCCTCTGACTAGAACCAATCCGCTCTATCAAAGTGGGTCTGATCGTCAAACTAACTAGCATAACTGGATCCAATTCGCACTTTGGTCTGAAATCAAACCCCGCGATATACTCCAGTTGCTTCCATTCAAGAAACATTGCCCCTAAACTGGCATGTCTCCTACTCAAGGCATCGGCTACCGCATTACCCTTCCCAGGTGTGTATGCGATATCAAAATCATACGAAGCCAAGAACTCTAACCATCTCTCCTGACGGAGATTCAGATCTTTCTGGGAGAAGAGATACTTTAACGATTTATGATCGGTAAACAACTCAAATCTTTCTCCCAAGAGATAGTGTCTCCACATCTCCAGCGCAAATACAATCGCTGCCAATTCCAAATCATGGGTAGGATACTTCTTCTCATGCGGTTTTAGCTGTCGACTAGCATAGGCTACAACCCTACCTCCTTGCATTAATACAACACCCAATCCGGTACCACAAGCATCCGTGTATACCATCATCTCTTCATTCCCGTTAGGAATGACTAACACTGGCGCACGCGTCAACTTCTCCTTTAGACTCTTGAAGGCATCCTCACACACTTCGTCCCAGACGAAGGACTGATTCTTCTTAGTCAACTGAGTCAACGGTGCTGCTATCTTGGAGAAGTCCTGGATAAACTTACGATAATATCCAGCTAATCCCAAGAAACTTCTCACATCTGTTGCATTCTTGGGCGTAGGCCAATCCTGTACCGTAGCCACCTTCATAGGGTCCACGGCAATACCACTCTCTGAAACAACATGACCCAAGAATCTTACTTCCCTTCTCCAAAAATGACACTTAGAGAATTTCGCTTTCAATTGGTGTTTCCTCAACACCTCCATCACTATACTCAAGTGCCCCTTGTGTTCCTCCTCTGTCCTTGAGTAAACAAGGATATCATCCACGAACACAAGAACAAACTTATTCAACTGATCTCTGAATACTCAATTCATAAGATCCACAAAGTAGGCTGGTGCATTGGTCAACCCAAATGGCATGACCAACCACTCATAAAATCCAGACGGCGTCCTAAATGCCGTTTTCGGAACACTCTCATCCGCTACTCTAAGCTGTTGAAATCCTGTCGCGAGGTCCAACTGGGAGAACACTCTTGCTCCTTCCAGCTGATCAAACAAATCATCTATCCGTGGTAGAGGATACTTATTCTTCCTCGTTACCTTATTCAACTCGTGATAATCCACACACAAACGAAGGGAACCATCTGCCTTAGTGGCAAACACAACTGGTGCTCCCCACTCGGAGACACTCCTTCTAATAAATCCCTTCTTCAAAAGATTGCTGACTTGCACCCCGAGCTCTCGCTGCTCCCTTGGTGCCATAGGACGAAGTGGCATCACTATAGGTCTGGCATCTTTCACTAAATCAATACGGAACTCAATCTCTCGGTGTGGTGGAAGCCCGGTCACCTCCTCGAAGACGTCCGGATACTGGCCAACCACGGGCACATCTGAAAACTCATCCTACGGGATGTCGAGGGAATTTACAAAACTAGCCATAACCCCATCACTAGGTAGACTACCAAACACTACCCTCCGCCCATCATCCTCCCTCACTGTCACCAAAAAGCCCTCACAGTCTACCACCACCCCGTATCTTTGGAGCCAATCGACTCCCAATATAATGCCATACCCAGTAAAGCCCAAAACAAAGCAATCACATACAAACATACATCCATGACTCGATAAGACCAAATTCCTGCAAATCATACTAAGGCTAGTCGAACCACCAATCGGGTTCGTCACAACCAATGGTCTATCGACTATCTCGGGTTCCAGTCCCAACCTATCTACCAGGTCACTAGATATGAAGGAACGGGAAGCCCCAGTATCAAACAAAACTCGAACTGGTATATCATAAATAGAAAGCATACCTTGAATAACAACATTCTTTCCTTTCTCCGCCGCAGTTGGGGCATTCGACGAAGAAGGAACAGCATCAATAGCATATGCTTTCACAATCTGTTTCTCCTTAAGAGGTTGCGGACACTTATCCTTCTGATGTCCCATTTGACCACAGTTGTAGCACTTCCTTTCCGCTGGCTTGGCCCGACATTCTTTAGCATAATGGCCCTTCTTTCCACAGCTGAAGCACTCAACATCCTTCTTGCTCTTTTTCTGACCACCTTTAGATTGGTCCTGCTTCCTCTTATTCTGAGAGCTATTCTTGCCTCCACCGCCTGCTTGCGGCTTTGGCCCTTCTGCAGATGCAGCCTCAGTCTTTGACTTAGGGTAAAGACTCTCTGATCTCAAAGCTTTCCCTGCAATCGATTCAAAAGTCTCATCGATGTGGTTGATAAGCCTTTCCCCCAAGTATCCATCCAAACCAGTAATGAACTTCTCATTCTTCTTTTCAGGAGTATTGATAAGAGACAGTCCATACTTCGACAAAGTGTCGAACTCAGCAATATAGTCAGAAACTGCCCTGCCACCCTGCTTGAGTTTCAAGAACCTCTTGAACAATACTGACTTCTGGGCAGCTGGAATGAACTTCTCACTAAAGCGAGCCTTGAACTGAACCCAAGTAACCTGGTCCTCTGGAGTAGCTGTTCTAATGGCATTCCACCAATTCATCGCTCGCCCTTGTAGCTAACGAGACGCTAGCCTTCTCTTCATCGCATCCTCAAGACCCAAGTCATCAAAGATACGATCACAGCTATCCATCCAATCTTGAACATCTGTGGCCGACTCCGTTCCGTGGAACGGCTTCCCACCAAGATTAGTGTAATCTTTGCACAACTTGGCGAAATCGACCCTAGGCGCCTGCACTACTGGGCCAACACCAACTCCGAGATTGGGAACTGCCCCTTGCACTTCTCTAAGCATGTCTCTCATGAGGTTAGTAAACATCGCCCTCATGTCAGCGACATTCCCTTGGTTGGTCCCCCTACCAGCACCCCTTGTGTCTCGGCTCAACATCAATCTGAAAAAGGGAAACGATTAACGACCCCATAGTGGTGCTAGTGTAGTGCGACTTCATTCTTATACTACTAATAGTATGTATATACATAGCTTTTGAAAACCAAAGTAATCACAAATACGCGCTCTCATATACGTACTATCTCTCCCTAGTGTCTTTCCCTAGGTTAACTACGCAACCTAGAGCTCTGATACCAAGTGTGACGGCCCGCCCCGCACCCACCGACATTTACTCCAAAAGTGCGCTGTACACATGTCCAGTTAGCACGGAACGGGTCGTCAGAAGGAAAGGGAAGAAGGAAATGAACATACAAAGAACCTGTAGAATGTCTCACAGCGCATAGAACAAAATATAATAATGACATACTTGACATAAAACAGGAGAGACAGTGCATAAGCCGAAAATTAGAACTAAACATCATAGCAGCGGAAATCCAAAATACAGCTTATTACAACTTTCAAACTGTCTCAAGCAAAAGCAAGATAAATGAGGTACACTACTAATGCCCAAGTAGCGACCACCAACGACACAGGGAGAATGTGTATATATATATCATACGTGGAAGCCTCCTGCCCGCCTCCGAATCAGCTACTCGCGCATCACCAGCTAACCTGTCTCTAGTCTGCTCGTGTGAGCACCCAGAGTAATAAGAGGAGACATAAAACTCTGGGTCAGACATAAAGCCTGGTATGAGCGATAAGCATCTAAAGTGAACAATAACAGGTAGACTAAAACATACCTGAACCTGGACCTGCAACCAAAGAGTTAGCACTACATACTGTACAACACTCTAAGGTATCATATCAAACAATATAAAGATACGGAGGTGGGGGAGGTGTGCATGTCATAGGGATGGCAAACAATCAAACATAGCATCCATCCTCACATCTCTCACTCAGTGCGTAAAGCATACGATATTCACCACTTCGATCACCCAACATACCTTGCTACGATCACTCTGCCCCATGAAGTCATAAATGGCTTCATTGCACTGATAATGTAGCCACTAATCATTTTCTATGTCCACTTTGCCCCATGGAGTCACAAGAACCCCACTGCATTGGCTCATAGCCTTACCAATCCTTACTATGTCCACTCTGCCCCATGGAGACCCCACTGCACTGGCTCATAGTCTTACTATGCATCACCTTGCCCCTCAGGTCATAATGACCCTAATGCACTGATAACGTAGTCTTGCTACCATCACTTTGCCCCTCAGGTCATAATGACCCTACTGCACTGATAAGTAGCCCATCATCCATTTCCAGTGGTGAATCGAAGTTATGAATGTCGACAACTCCTTAGCACACGTCCCGCAGTAAAGTCCAACTCATGAAGTCCACTCATTGGTTCCTATCTGGATCCTGAGTCAATACCCTTCATTTGGACTACCTTTGCATCTCGGGTTATCAGTCTTCATCGGATCGGTTCAGATCAGAATGTTCCTTCTTCACTGGATCGGGTCGCATCGCCGTCACCCCTGGCGGATCGGGTCGGGTCTCCAGATTGCCACAGTTCGGATCGTATCGCGGTCCTCTTTCTCTCCGCTTCGAATCGTGCTCCTCTCCTCAGTTCGGATCGGAATACCCCATATGGGTCGGATCGCGCTCATCCAGCTCGTGGCTCCCCCTGGTTCGAATCGTCGTCTCGTAGTGCATCGGTTCGTGGATGCTGCTTTCCTTTAGTCAGATCGTGACGCGAAGCACCAGTGGATCGGATCGGGTAGCAGTTCGCGGTTGGTGCTCATGGGCCTTGCGCAGATGGTTCGGTTTGGAGGAGACGACTCGGCTCATGGTGCTGTCCCACGATCCCATAGGGCGATCCAATCGACCCTCAATCCCCTATGCGATCCGAATCCCTGCACCTTGTCCAGCGAGTTGTTTACGCCTCTCGACGGCGTTTTCGACCATTCCAACTATTCTAAGCAGTCACAAAGCATTTCATACAGTCATAGCAATATGCATAATCAACCACAAACATCAAAACATCAATATGATAGGTAGAAATGGATCAAACATACCCAAAATCTCATATTTCCCTTTAAGCATATTTAGGTGAAACTAATGATAGGATTAGCAAAACTTAACCAAATTAACCCAAATTCATATCAGAGGTCTAAAACATCATTCCGAATTTTATAAACATTTTTCCAGAATTTTATCATGTTTAAATTCGCTAATTAACACTAATCACCCCTAATTAGCCATAATTAGTGCAAAACTATGCAAATCACTCACCTTAGCCACAAAATAAACTAAGATCTGAAATAAAGCTCTGATTTGATGTGAATCTTTATGCCAAACAGCATCTCCTAAGTTGCTTTGGTGAAGATCTTCCTTGATTAGAGGTTGCTAAGCTAAATCCTTGACCAAGAGATGATTTGGAGGTGATTTAGATGTTGGAGGCCATTTTTAGGGATCCTTGGTGATAAGTGGAGGCTAGAAAACTGAAATGGAATGATCCTCTATCTCATTTCAGACCTCCCATAACCCTAATCCCGAAATGGGTTATGGGCCTACTCACTAATCACCCGATTTGGCCTGGTTAAGCAGTTTTTCACCCTCCAAACCTTGTTTCAGCCATATCTCCCAAACGATAAGTCCGTTTGGCTATTATGACCACTCTACGGAAAGGTAAACCATCAAACGAATCTAATGGAAGTGGTTTCAGGTCAAAATTCCTTTCCAATCAAAAGTTATGGCCAAAACAGTACCAACTAAGGGCAAAATGGTCATTTAAAAATCGAAAAAAATCATGAACATGGGAAATGACTCTAATGGATGTTTCCCAAAGTTACATGACCATACGACTTCACATGGGAAAGAAATAAATATTCTACTATCCTATGATGTGTAGAATACGGGTCGTTACAGTTTGAGAGACTAGTTGACATGGGCTCTTATGCACGAAGATGACAAGGATGAGAAGAAAGACAATAAGACCGAGGAGACAAAGGCTAAGGGCGAGAAACAGAAATGGTGGCCCAAAAAAGGAAAACAAAAGAAAGGAGGAAAGCATGACAAGGCTCAGATCAAGAAGGATATCAAGTGTCATGGTTGTGGAGCTCTGGGTTATTTTGTGAAGGACTGCAGAAAGGCAAAGAAAGCCTGCTTTAATCATGGACAAGTGGGACACTTCACTAAGCAATGCCCTAGCAAGCAAGAAAAAGGGCATGAACATCTGGACAAGTGCATGCTCTTGAGGCTAGTGGACCAGATCGAGGTAGGAAAGTCACGGTTGAAGGTTTGATTTCCTTTTTTGACCATCCTGTTAGAACCCTGTTCGATTCTGGCGCTTCACATTCGTTTATATCCAGTTCTTTTGTAGGTAGTCTGCACCTTAATACTAGTATAGTCTCTAATCCTGTAGTGGTCTCAAACCCTATAGGAGGTACAACTCATTTATCCAAGATTAGGGGTTTGAGATTTTCTATTTTGGGCATCAAGTTTTAATGCGACGCATACGTGTTGGGCTTTATGGGCTATGGTTTGATTCTAAGAATGGATTGGCTAGCTATGCATGGTGCCATTCTTGATTGTGAAAAGAGAGTAGTTAGACTTCTTACTTGTCATTGTAGTACTCTCGAAATTCCCTGCTACCCACGGGGGTCGGCGATGCTCAGTTTTCTAGAATCGCTTGACAAAACTGTTGATGATTTGCGATCTATACCCATAATCAGATATTATCTGGACGTATTTGATAAAGTTAAGGGACTACCTCCAGGGTGTAAGATAGACTTCTAGATTTATTTGGTAGAGAATGCAAAGCCAGTTACTCTACCCGTGCGCCATATGGCTCCTAGAGAGAGGGGGGAGCTTAGAAAGTAAGTATGGGAGCTATTCGAGAAAGGGTTTATTCGGAGAAGCATATCAGTGTGGGGAGATCCAGTCATCTTTGCAACTAAGGTAGATGTCTCACTTCCTCTATGTGTGGATTATAGGGAGCTGAATAAGCTCACTTAGAAGAATAGGCACCCGCTACCGAGGATTGACAACCTGTTTGATCAACTAGCAGGCACATCAGTTTTCTCACCAATGGATTTGGCCACGGGATTTCATCAGTTGAGGGTGGCATAGGACAACATTGATAAGATTGCATTCAAAACTCTAGACTGTTTCTTTGAGTGGCTAGTTATGCCTTTTAGGCTAACCAATGCAGCCGAATATTATGTGGACTTGACGAGTTGGGTGTTTGGGGAGTTCTTGAACAAGTTTGTGGTGGTCTTTGTGGATGACATTCTGATATTCTCAAAGAATGAGGAGTAGCATGACCAACACTTAGGTGAGGTTCTACGCACTCTTAGATCGCATCATCTTAAGGAAAAAATTTCTAAGTGTTACTTTTGGAGAAAGGAAGTAAGGTTCCTAGGGCGTGTGGTCTCCAAGGACGGGATAGCAGTGGACCCTACTAAAGTCATCGAAGTTCAAGGTTGGAGGGCTCCAAAGAATGTGATGGAGGTGAGAAGTTTTATAGGGTTAGCGGGATATTATAGAAAGTTTGTCAAGGACTTTGCATGGTATTAGCCCCTCTTACCTAATTGACAAAGAAGAACTTGGCTTTTTCGAGGAGGAATGATTGCGGGGACGACTTTCGTAGGTAAAAAAGGGCTCTGACAACAACCCCAGTTTTGACTCTCTCCAATGGAAGAAAGATGTTCATAATTTACACAGATGCTTATGGCATAGGACATGGTGTCGTTCAAACACAAGAGGGAAGGGTAGTATGTTATGGTAGAAGACAGGTTAGAATTCATGAGAAGAACTACCCTACCCGTGATCTAGAGTTTTCTGCAATAGTTTTCACATTGAAGTCTTGGCGAAATTATCTAGTTAGAGAAAGATTTGAGCAATACACGGATCATAAGTCGCTTAAAACATGTTCTCACAGAAGGACCTCAACCTAAGGCAGCATTGGTGAAATGGAGTTCCTAGTGTCCTACGACTTTGAGATGGCTTATACCCTGAGCAAAGGTAATGTAGTAGCAGATGCACTGAGTAGAAAGAGGATGACTTCGAGTCCTTTATTCGTAGAAAGGCGGAGCTTGGAATACATCTTGACCTTCGATTTTAAGCCATCTACGGATTTCACATTGGGATTGTTAGCATCATTAGTGGTGTGACCTACTCTATTGGAGCGTATTGGATCTATGCAACGGGAGGACTCGCAGATATCAGACATCATGGATAGGCTTGGTAGAGGAGAGACTTCTAGTCACCTAGCTAGATACACTATAGACGAGAATGGGTGGCTAAGACGAGATGGAAGGCTATGTGTCCCTAGGATTGAAGAATTGCAAAAGGCAATGCTTGAGGAAGCTCATCATTCTCGGATGATTATCCATCTGGGCAATGACAAATTGTATCGAGACATGAAGAGAGTTTTCTTTTGGACCGACATGAAGAAGGATGTAGCGAAATTTGTAGCCCAATGTTTGACTTGCCAACAAGTAAAGGCTGAACAAAGGAAACCTGGCGGATTGCTTCAGCCCTTGGATATCCCACAATGGAATTTGGAGAGCGTCTCTGTGGGTTTCATAGATGGATTGCCCCGATCAAGGAAGGGCAATACGAGCATTTGGGTGATAGTGGAAAGACTTATGAAGAACACTCATTATATTCCTATCAAGAGTAAGAGGATAATGACATGGCTAGCATCAGTATATCTTCGAGAGATAGTCCGACTTTATGGGGTACCTTCCAGTATAGTAAGAGACTGTGACCCCATCTTCACTAGTGAGTTTTGGAAAAGATTATAAGAGGCATTAGGTGCACAACTACGTTTGAGCATAGGATACCACCCTCAGAAAGATGGACAGACTGAGATGGTGAATAGAGTTCTTGAGGATCTTCTGAGACTTTGTATGCTAGATTTCGAAGGGACTTGGGAGGAGCATCTCTTATTGGTTGAGTTCGCCTACAACAATAGTTATCAATCAAGTGTAGGCATGACACCCTTCGAAGCGTTATATGGACGACCTTGTAGATCGCCGACTTGCTGGTGGGAGTCAACGGACATACTTCTGCTTGGATCTGAGATGAATTGTGATACTTCTGAAAAGATTGATCTTATCCACCGAAGAATGAAAGCAGCTCAGGACAGACAGAAATCATATGCCAATAAATGGAGGACCAATTTGGAATTCAAAATTGGGGATATGGTCTTCATTAAAGTATCACTGCTGAGGAATGTAGTTCGCTTGGGATCAATAGGGAAGTTGGCGCTGAAATTTGTAGGGCCATTCTCTATAGTGGAGAGGATAGGTCAGATGGCTAATACGATCAGACTACCGGACAGACTGGAAGGCGTACATGATGTGTTTCACGTTTCCCATCTAAGGAAATGTTTACATGATGCGACAGAGATAATGAAGCGAAGCACACATGAGGACATGGAAGTTGAGCAGGAAGCATCAGTAAGAAGAGTTTCTACTCATACTCTTGAATCAAAGATCAAGAATCTACGCAACAAAGAAATCTTCGTAAAGTAAAATGGGGAAAATACCGCGAAGATGCAATGTGGGAACCTGAAGAAAGGATTCGCGCATCTTATCCTATTATTTTTGAAAGTACGTTCTTGACTCATTTTCCAAGCTTTTACTTTGCATTTGCTTCTATCATTCAAGTATGTTTATCCTGTAGTTTGAACCATCGATCCTTAGGTAGAATCCAATGGTTGGAAACATCTGTTTGTGAAATGTTATGTTTGATGGTTGCAAGTGGATGCAAGTGTTTGCTAGAGGTTGCTCGTGGATTCATATACACACACTAAGCACTAGATCGGCTCAAGCACTTACATATTACATATGAATGTGTGTGAATTTTAATTTTCTATGGATGTAAATGGATGAATCATCATATGGATGTTGCATTTTGGGGAATGATTGTGCATGCATGTAGAGATTATATGTTATACTAAGGTTATTTGCATGCATATTGGATGCATGGCACAAACATATATTGCATTAAGGAGGCCTACTGGATCAGTCGATGGCCTGATTTTCGCATTAGTGTAAGGACATATACACACAACACCGTTGCATATGTTCATACACGCATTAGAAATTCTTAAGGACAATGGATACTTACAGATGATGGATGAGTAGATGGTTGTAGGTAGTTGTTAGGATAATAACATTCTTCTGAACTTAAAGATTTCGAGGACGAAATCCTTTAAGTAGGGGAGAATGTAACACCCCAAAATTAATACACTATAACCATACTTTAAAGATAATAAATTGGGAATTACTTAATTAAATATTCAGAATTAAGTAAAACCGGTTTTACTGTGCATTCATCTCAGAATTCTGGTTTAGATAGACCCTAAGTTTGCGTAAAATGGATAACGTACAAAGAAGTTATGAACCTCAAAAATCTATATACATATAAGGGCATTATATACATATACATTCAAAATAAATCAAAACGAGATAAACATGCAGAATAAGACCATTATGGGACGACCCACAACGGGCCTGGGTCGACCTATTGGTCAACCCAAGTTAGGCTGAGTTGACCTATGGATCAACCCAAGGGGTAGGTGGGTTGACCTACCTAGATTCGGGGTATATTCCGAATTCTATATTTGGACTGATTTTGTGGGTAGGTTCGTCGCTAAATCAGCACTACATTTACGGCTTAGATTGAAACCCTATGATCTAACGGTAGAAAGTTGGCTCTGTTAATCTATATAAAAGGGACCTCTCTCCCATTTTATCTACACATAATTCTTCACCTTTCTCTTTGCCTCCATGACATATTCTAAAATAAATAATAAGATGGGGAGACCCTGATGAAATCTAGATTAACATTGAAGATTCAAGATCTATAACCAAACTTCAACCTTGCAATCAACAAAGAGATAGAAGTGGACTTCTATATAGTGACATTTAGATATACATATATATAAGATATCTAATCTCTTATTCACCAAGAGCCACTGTGAGATACCTGTTATTTATAGATCTGATACCTAGAACTATATCATGATAGTTAAATAAAAACTGGGTTTAGAATATACAGTGTTTATAAGATAATTGCTATGCCTGTTCTTCACTGTTATTCGTCTATATCGTTGTTATAAGTAAGCTATATGCTTTTATTGTCAGATAATTAACTGGTTATGTGTATCCATATTCCTTTTTCCTATTTCTACCGTTTTTAGTTTATTTCCAATCTTGCTTATATGCCTATGTGATTTGATTCTATTCTCCTTCCTTTATTTTCCCTTTTTTTTACGCTAGGCCATGACCTTTGGAAGTTTAGCCATATCCGATTTAAGTTTGTGTATAATTAAAACTGGGGTAATAAGAGATGACATAAAAAGAGGAATTTGGGGCATATTGTTAATTTAAGGACTGTTTGACTGTAATTTGAGAAAATGATAATACGCATATACGTGTACTTGCTGTAAATTGAGGAA
This sequence comes from Allium sativum, assembly GCA_030737875.1. Taxonomy (NCBI): domain Eukaryota; kingdom Viridiplantae; phylum Streptophyta; class Magnoliopsida; order Asparagales; family Amaryllidaceae; genus Allium; species Allium sativum. The sequence goes on along the minus strand of CM060910.1, from coordinate 190,714,350 downwards.
TATAATAAAAAGGGATAATATGCATAAACTTGTACATGATCTAATCTAGAGACATAATTGAATGGTATATATGCATACGTATAAACATGTTAGATTTGACTCAATACAGACATTAAGTAAAAGGACATGTTAAAATTATGTAAGTACCAGATGTTGGTTAGTTAAATATACATACATCTGGGAAAATGTTTAGGGGAAAGGTTGTACACACATAAAAACATGTAATATTACAACCACGCTTATAAGAAAACCTAAACCTCTTGGGTTAAACCTTATTATTAATAAGCTAATAGGTCCCTCGTTCTGCTGTTGTATCAGGTTTTGGGGACTCTTAAATCCTAGTTACTTTGGGGCACAAGCTTAGAAGGTTTGGCTTGTGTCAGTTTGTTGTTTGGAACCCATATCAGTCAGTATCCCTATTGGTATTTTGTTAGAGGGCCTTGCACTAGGTAGGGTCCAGGGCAACTATTGGATAACAAGAGGTTCACATGGGGAAGGTGGGTACAGGCGCGTTCCGGTAGAGTCATGAGCATGCATGAGTTCGATTAGGGAAACTAAGCCATTGTAACACCAGTAAATAGGTATGTGTTATATAATTTGTTGGGTTAAGGAGTGATACACCCTACTGTCGGAGCTGACACATGGTATTTACGTATTAGGGAGCCGATCGCATGGGTATTAATTAGGGTACACCTAATCCTGCTATTATGTAATTAGGGTAACATCTAATCCTGTTATGTAATTAGGGTACGCCTAATCCTGTTGTTTAATCCTGCTTTTTCTGTTAAGTAATTAGGTTAACGCTTAATCCTGTTACACTAGTATTGGCGCAGACACAACCTGTTTTAGGGATATAAATGTAAAGCATTACTCGATTACTGTTTGTTCCTGTTGTTCCTGTTTATTCTTGTTTATCCTGTTTTATGATATTGTACTTTCTCATCCAGTCTTGTTTACCTGTCTTGATATCTCTATTTTATGCATATTTTAAAATCACTGGAACTCGCTAGACTTTATGTCTGACCCTTTTGTTTTTATTTCTTTGTTCCCTATGTTCATTTGGTGTTATTGTGGGGGTGAGCGGATTTGTGTTTCACTGATTTGGTTGTTGTCTGTTTAGTGTTGTTTCATCTAGTATAAGGTTATAACAAGTTAGCTTGTAGTTATATTGAGCTATTTTGACACTGTACTCAGCGACTGCCTTGGCAACGATCGGGCTACCTTGCCTGGATGTGGGTGTCTCTTCTTAATTCTATTTTGTTGTTATTCCTTATTGTCTCGTCCTTTGAAACTAAATCAAGCTCCTGCTATGTGGTAGGTTCGTTTCAAGTGAGATGGTTGAGGTTTTGGCTATGTCATTTAACCAGTCGCTATGCTAGTATGGTAGTGGAAAAACTTTTTTGCACTTTGGAAATTTCTATGTTGAATGCCTATATGCAAAGTTAGGTTCATTTGTGGTTGCTTTATGTTAGTAGATTAGGCCTTATGTGATTATGTTGTTGGTATTTTTCCACCCTACAACGTGGAGTTCAATTTTTGTTATGTAATGCCTTATGTAAGTTGTTTCATAATCTGGTTGTCGCTTCATGAACTATTGCGCTATGTCCCTCCCTACATGAAGCTATGTGTAGTTATAGTGGACGGTTCACACTAAAAACCATTTGCAGCTGACATGCAACCTGTCTATCCCTTATACTTGGTTGTTCTTCAGTGCTTCTTTATGATCTTTGCTAGTTGCCTCTTGTATCTTTCATCAGTTTACCCCTGGTAACTATGGAGCCTCTGATCTTCCGAAAGCTTATTTCTTAAGTCTTTTTCCTTAGTTTCCTTGGTGTTGTTCCCCAAACGTCTCTGAAAGCTCTTTCTAGTTCTTCCCAAGGGTCTTTTTGACTCTTCCGAGAGCTTTACCTCTGGTCTTTGCCAATTTTCTTTCATACTTTGGGTTGAGTAAATATATAGGGTAACATCTGGTGTCCCCCAAGTATGAAAGAAGCATTTGTTCTTTAGGACAAAATTCTCAGTCGATTGTGTTGGTACTAAAGGCAATGCTCCTATTTCCTCTTTAGTTCCTATAACGTTAATAACTCTAAATAAGTAATTTAACTTTCTAAACTTATACCAACATAATCTTATTGCTCTAGAAGCAACTGTCATTGATTTTTATTATTTATTTTCATAGGGCTTTCAAAGGTAATTGAATTATTGTACAAAGAACAAGAGGTTACTTCTATGACAATTGTCCGAAATCAGTTGATTAAGGGACTGCTTTTATTTCTTCGTCTCTTCCCATCTGGAGTACCAGGAATCATCTCAAAGTAAAGTCTTACCAATCACCTTAAACTCCAAACTTTTACAATTGCTAAAATATTATAAGTTTCATTTGAAATGTGTGCAACCATGAAGAGTAATCAAAAAATTTATTTTAGAAAAGATGAATTCATTGTAGTACACATCTCAAAGGATCATTCACTGATCCATAAAAATCCTATAAATTTACCAAGAATGTTATGATCCATCAACGATCACGAACAACAAAGTGAATGTTAGAAATTGAAGCTAAAAATCACGAAAATAGTGTAATACTAAGAGATACTTAATCATCTCATGAACGAAACTAGTGAAAACATTGTATGGAATATCTCAACAATCATGTAGTAAAAGACATTCCAATATGCTACACAGTCATTCTGGAAACATCAAAAAGTTCATATGCAAGGATTAATAAAATTTATAAAACTAAAAACATATTTAAGATTGCCATCTCATGGGTAACAAAGAATTATATACTCGACAGTATTTTTTTCCATACAACTCAAACCAAATGGAAATTTCTAGAACTGTAGTAGAATCTCTAAGCATCGCAAGATTATAAAAATCACCCAAACAAATATATCATCCGTTTGTAAACGAAGAAAGAAGTTCGGATAATGAAAATAAAGAGTAGATTTGCAATATCAGAATTCATGAAAAAAATGAAGACGATATTGAATCAAACAATTATTTTCATATTAAAAGCAAGGCATATACAAACAAAAGAACAAAATCGAAACCAAAATGGCATCAAATCAGAAATTCAAGATAGAATATAAAGTGTTAAAAATTATTAACAATAGTAAACAATTCATCAAAAGATGTTCAAAAATGTCATTACTCTATAAGAAAATGAAATTGAGGACTCACCAGCTATAATTCCGAAATTAAAAAGGGATTCATAATATACACAAAAATGTCTTCTCATGGGCTGACACTTATAATAAGAAAGTAGCACAAGGCAACTAGGATTCATGAAAACTTCATCCATCTAAAATTCAACCAAAAGCATTTGAAGTGTACAATTAGAAACCATCAGGTATTGTCCATTTAATGGAAGTAGAAAATCATATATAGTGTCACGATGTGTAAGAAATTAAATTCGTGGAACCAAGGCATGTGATTGTTTATGATGCGGTGATATTTCTCTGTATGAAGTTGTGAAATTCCTCGATCTCTCCTAAAATAATCTAATATTAGTTAGCTATAAATTGTCTAATCAATCAATAGGGTTTTGATCAATCATTTAATTTTAATCCACTAATTCCTTATCCTATCCCTTAGCCTATACAAAAGAAAGCTTGGTTCAACATTCTTAATGTCATTCCCTATAAAGATTAAATTCCAGAAAGCCTATGCAAATTTTGCAAGATCGGGTTGTGTCCGTCGAAGGATTTATTAAGTCCTCACCTTCCATAGAAAATAATATTTCTCTTTTAATCCTTTATGCTTTGGACTAGGCTTTCCAGTTTGCGTATTCAATTTGGTAATATTTCTCTATATCATAACTTCATGATTGTCCTCTCTGAATATGGTTGATTTTCATTTCCAATGATGAAGCATTTGGTTATCTCTTCTAAGAAAGAATATTTAGTAGATTCGGATGACCAACTATGGGTTTCTCTTAACTTCGTGATTGTCCCCTCTGAATATGATTGATTTTCATTTCCAATGATGAAGCACTTGGTTATCTCCTCTAAGCAAGAATATTTAGTAGATTCGGATGACCAATTATGGGTTTCTCTTCTCTTTCTATCTTTTCTCATAATAATGCACCTCTACATGATATTTTATTACAGGATGACTCTCACCCTAAGAGGGAATGCAATGTAATGACCATTTCTAATGCAATAATTGATACTAAATTTACGAGATTAACCCTTCTCATGGGGGGTTAGTGTTCCGAAAAGGTCATCAAAAGCTAATGTTCTTCGAAATGGACAATGAAGGAGAAATATGATATGGAATTGACAATGAAGGAAATATATACTTTGGAAATGTGTTCTAAAAAAGACAACAAAAGAAAAAATGTGTTCCAAAAAAGACATCAAAACAGAAATGTGATATGGAATAGACAATGGAGGTGAAATGTACTCCAGAATTAACAAAAGGGGTGAAATGTACTCCGTAATAGACAATGGAGGTGAAATGTACTCCGCAATAAACAACATAGGTGAATTAAATTTCCCTCTCTTTTAGGAGTATTCGACTCGATGTAAATGTAATAATATATAGCCCCTCTTTGGGGAACTCCACTTGGTGGATATGTAATAATATATATCCCCTTTTTGAGGAGCTTCACTTGGTGGGATGTATTACCTCCTCTTCTTGAAAGTTTAAATAAATGTGCCTTTTCTTCTTGGAGGCTCCCCACTTGGTGGAGATACAATAACTCCTCTTTATGGAAGTTTTATTTATTTACCTCCTCTTCCGAATGTTTTATCGATTTACTCCCTCTTTCGGAGGTTTTATTGATTCACCCCTTTTTCTTAGGCTTTATTGATTCACTTTCTCTTCCTGAGGCTTTACTGATTCATCTCTTCTTCCAAATACTTTAGACTTCCCTTCGGAGCTAAATGAAAGATTTTGTAGTGTTATCGAGTTTTGCCTTTTACTACAAAAATATTCGGGTTCTATCCGATATAATTCATTTTAGAATATTGGTTTCGTAAAGTATTTGAAAGTAGAATGGATTGATTTAAAAGTAGTATTGAATGAGTCGCGTGGTGGTCATCATTAAATTCTCCTTCTCGCTATTTATTCTTTATTAGCTAATTGGTCATTAGTTCTTATAGGAATTCTTATTTAACTATTTACTTGTCGCACTCTTTTCGAAGCCTAATGTTCTCTCATATCGTGCTTGGTTGTTTTATGATAGTTGTAATATCTTCTTCTGTTGATTGCCGTAGCAGATGCACTCTTCTTTGTAACCATTTGTTTTTTATCATTCATTTGTATATGCTTTTAGAAAGCTTCGAAATTTGATCTGCCTTTCATTTTTACTTATAATGACACTTGAATTTAGTTAATGCTAAATTGTAAACAAAAAATAAGCAGAGTTAAAACAACTACTGAATAAGAAAATTAGAAAGAAATTGGTGCTATATCAATTTTCCTTTCTTATTCTCCATGATTAAAAGGAGCCCAGTCGATGAATTCTTACAAAAGCCCAGTTTTGACCCTTTCCTAAACTACTCTTGCTAGAGTTCGGCATTCATCCGTGTCATGTCCATTTACTTTGTGATAATCATAATACTTCCTCCTACATATTGGTTTTGTATTTGTATTTTAATTGCAAGGAATTAAAAATCTCCCATCATTCTTTCGTGATGCATAGAGGAAGGAAAGGGGCGATTCAAGCTCACAAGGTTGATTTGATAGACCCTCTTTCGGATTTCTCCTCTACTTCTGTCTTATTTGGACTTTCGGGATACAAGGGGTTAGTTGAGAACCTCCTTTCTCAACATAAGTGTTAACACCAAAAATGGGTTAACACCAAGAGAGGTGTGAAACCACCTTTTGATTCTATAAAATAAGATTAAAACCAGTAATTAACAGAGAAGTACAACTGAAAGTATAATTTATTATGGTTCAGCAGCTGTTTTGGCCTACATCCACTTTGAATGTGTATTTTATTGATTTATCCATATCAAGTTACAATATTGGCCTGCAATTACAATGATTATCAACAATTTACAATCCATTTTCCAACCCCACGGTAGAAACATACGCTAATTCCACGAGTTTCGATGATTATTAGGAGTGTTTGGGCATTTGAATTGAAGTGTACATGGTCCATATATGACAACATACAGTCCATGTCTTGAGGCAAACAAATCATGCCTTTCTTACACATGGATCTTTAGCGATCCATACATGCATGATCCACACAATATATAAGCGGTCCATTGTTTAAATGATCCTTGCATGGGTCACTTTCATTACATGAAAACCTGCGCTCCATCAAGTATACATACAACGGACCCATGTAACTCATTATTTACTTGCTTTGATCCATTGTATCCAAATCCAACAGACCCATGGCTTATCTATTCAGGCTCAACGCTCCATGCTTTCATACTGATCCATCCCTTACACAAGCATGATCCATCATTTAATCACAATCAGTCATAAGCACTGCAATTCATCAGGTCTCTCCATATTTCCCATGGTCTTGATTAAACTCATTCTTCTCGTGATCACAACAGATGATCAAACTATCTTTCCACCAACCCGACACAAAGCTTTGTCTTGCTTCTTCTATTTCTTGGCCTCTGACCCATGCGTATGCCTCTTCTAAGTATATGTGGGCTGGTTTGGATCACGAACGATCCATATGTATCACGTTTACAAGTTCCCAATATAAATGATCCCATGGGCTAGAGCTTCAGGTTTAATCAAACTCCACTTGTGTTGATTGTGAGCGGTTTATGCTTCACGTGAGTGCATTGAATACAACTGACCATGTAGACCCATGCATGATGCAATAAGAGCGATCTGATGTTTGTTATATAGATGTTGCAATGACTGAACCATCGTACTTGCGACTCACTACATGCATTCATGTTTCTCAACCCGATCGATCTGTTTATACTTGATCCGATCCATCATTTGCGTCAATCCACATTTGCACTGATCCATGGATTCGAGTAGCTTCCAACTCCTTTAGATCATATGTTATATTTCGTTTGGATTGGAGATTTCTAAACTGTGTTAACATGCACATTGTCTTGATCCAATCCATTACTTTCAATATCACGGATCACATATTTTATAATGCTTTGGATCGTGAGTTGTTAAACTGGATTAACATTTGCCCCTCGAAGCATACATTGTCAGAGAAAATGTGTGCTACGAAATGATTGGTTCTGATGCTTGTTGATGGATCGCGAATGCAGGAGTTTTGATGGATCATGACCTGTTTGCGTGGACTGTGAGCACCTCTGATAGATCACATACTACTTCTTTCGGGTTGCTTTATATTTCTCATCAGATCCATCATTCTTCTCCTATTTTTTATTTGCCTAAAACAACTATTTAATGGCTGGTGCTTTTGAGAAAATTACTTCATCCAATTATCATAGGTGTCAATTGTTTTCAAATTTCATGTTGAATTGTTTCATTGGCACGTCTATTATTTATGATTTTAGAACGATGCATGAATTCCTTTGTTATCTACATGTTTTGATGGTTTGTGCTTCGTGTTGGAATTGGAGAATTAGGGTTTGGAGTGAAAGAACTTGACCGTGACTTTTGTGAGTCATTTGTTTTGGTCAAATGCTGGATCATGACTAAAGTCTTCGGTCATTGAGCTTGCTCTGGTCGTGGACTGTTAAGCCCGACTTTATGTATGTTCCTTGGCTTTTATTTCACAAATGATCGATAGATTGTTGGAGCTATTGGAGTTGGTCTAATTTAAAAAATGACTAAATAAATCAAATTTTCTTCTCATTGCTAACTGTCCTGAAATAAGAAAATCTTTGTACCAATTCGGGTGATTATTTCGTCATCGATTTCCCATGTCGACGACAGATTAGTTCGTTTATTGAAAATAAAGTACAACGAATTTTTTGTCTTAAATGAAGTGTTTACGCAAAGTTGTTGCGTTCAACCACTTATGATTTGTCGAACATTGTTTGTATAAACAAAACATTCTAATTCAGATTCGCGACGATGCTTGAGATTGCTAATCGACATATGCCAACTAAAGATTTCAAGCTTCGCCTTTAAAAATTCTTATAACATTGCACGATGGTTCACATTTCATGGAATGTGTACCTGTATGTTTAAAGACAAGATTCCACGTGTAGAATGAATGCCAGATAGAGATAACTTCTACTCATATTGGAGCTTCAATTTTAGTTTCTGAGATTAAAGCGACTGCAGCTTCAGTATCGGAAGCAGATCAATCCTTTCATGTTCCCGTCCTCTTGAAAATTCACTTGAGAGCTGTCCTTCTGTGCCAACTCAATGTGTTTTTAATCAAGCATGCATTCAATTTGACATTCCCGAATCTGATGCAAAATTTTCGCGGAAAGAGGAATTTGCTGATTGTCTGCCTTTAGTCTTGTTGCAGTAGCTTCAAGGTTTGGGGAAATATGTTATTTGCTAGACTCAGAAATTTGAGGTTCAATTTGCATATGGCTTTTGAACTAGTCGATGATGCATACAGGACTCGTTTAGACCTTTTGCCTTATTTTGATGAACATTAGTGCAACACTGACCCAAATTAATGGACAAATGCGTTACTTTGCTTTTGAATTCTAAGCTAATGGATGTCAAACTGTCCATGCTCTTTTGGTCATCAACCTTCGCGATTCAACAATTTGAGATGCTACCAATTCACATCTGTCCTTATCTCTAGGGTATATATTTTATTTTATACCCATTCAGGATGACTGAATGTCCAGGCTCGATATTAGAAAGTTACTTTTGGCACGTATGCTCATCCAGAGAACCTATAATGAAGAGCTTTTGCGTCCATTTGTGTCTGGGAATGCAGAATGCGGATCTTAAGGCAAAACAAATACTAGAAGGGGGTGAATAGTGTTAATAAGGAAAATTTGAAAATTTTAAACTTATTTGATCTACTATATGAATCGCACAACAATTATCACACCAGAAATGATCACAAACACAGAATCAAACACAGACACAGATATAAGTAAATATAAAATGCAGAAAAGAAGAGAACGCACCAGATTTTATACTAGTTCGGATTAATCCTACATCTAGTCCCACACAACCCTGGGTTGCGCAAAGTTTTATTTCAACCCATTGATTTCACGACTTCATGATTAACACCGCTCTAGACACCCTCGATTTCACAGCTACAAGGTTAACACTGCTCCCTTTCCTTGATTTCACGGCTACAAGGAACTCATCCTTTCCTAAATGATTACAATAGCCCTAGAACTCTTCAATATCACTTCAATTCAGAGAGTATTTGATAGAGATTGAGAAAAGAAGAAGTTTGATATAATTTGAGTAGAAATCGGCAAAGTATAAGTGTATAAATCAAGAAAATGATTTATATTAATGGTCGTATATAAAGGGTTGAAGACGGAGAAGAAGAATGATAAAAAAAGTTCGAAATCAGCCCCTTTTTATAGTGTCTCAATGGTTGCAATGTTTCAGAAACGTTACAAATAGTGAATTGTCACTTCCTTTGAAAATTGAAATTATGACAGTTGTATGTCGACATAGCTAATTATGTACGTCAACATATATATAGCATTTTGATTTTTAAAATTATTTTTCAAGTGTTTAAACTAATATATAATCTGGAAATTCCTAAAATAAAAACTATTGTTTAAAATAGATTTTCTAAAGTATAAAAACATATAAAAACATAGTTATGAACTTATATATTAAATTATAAGAATTAAAACTGCAAAACTATATAACTATATATTATAAACTTATATATGTATGATTGAAATCATAAGTAAGATAATAGTTTGAAATCATTTAGAAAATAATTTGAAATCAAGATTTGAATTTTGAAAATAGAATTTGAAATTTGAAAATCAGAATTTGAATCTTAAGTGCTATTCAGAGACTTACATATAACCTATACTCATCTACTATTTTTTTGAACCCTTGAAATCTTGATAACTTGATAACTCCTGAGTTTTGAATCTCTTCTAAATTCTGAATCTATTGAAACTCTAAAACTTTACAGTCTTCAGTATTTAAGTCCTGTATACAAACCCTGGATATGTATATATATTCTAGGTAGAAATATTAGTATATATTTTATAATAAATTAATAATAGTAATTGAAATAAGGTTGTTGCCATCAAAACTCATTCTCCAACAATCTCCTCCTTTTTGATGATGACAACCTTTTTATATAAAATATTCATACCTGTTTATACCTATTGATACCTATTTGATCTGGTCCTTAAAGTACTCCCCCTTTCACCATGAATCCTACATACTCCCCCTTAAACTAAGCCTAACTATTCCTTATTTACATTTTCTCCCTCTTTGTCATCAACAAAAAGAACCTCTAAAAATACTCCCTCAATCTTTACCATAAATAACCATGAATACCATATATCTATATCTATTCTAAGGTTATACCTGATTCCCCCAAAATTCATGCCTATATAATATTCTAATTCTATAAATATAAACAATCCAAGTATTATAGTTATTATTTATGAATATGTCAATCCATATATATACAAGTTTCAAACCAAGCAATCCAAACTAAGCAATATTTACAAGCAAGTTCAAACAATATTCAAATCAAACAAACCAATCAAACCATTTATACTGAACAATTCAAATATCTCTTAGAAATTCCACCCATCCGTATCCTCCAAAGATTGGATCCTTCTTGATGACTTCTCAATCTTCATCTTCTTTTGTGGGTGGTGCTTTAGCGAGATTATTGTCTTCATCTCTGAAAAGAGAAGTGTGACACCCCACATCCGTTAACATCACTCATAAGAGAATGCATTATGTTCTGTGAAGCGCAACAGGCAATCATTAAAGAGAATATACAAGACATATAAAATAAGCAACAGAAATTTTTTAAACTTAATTATAATGAAAATAAAACTTAGTCTCAGTAATATGTCAAAACCAGTTACAACCAACAAACTATCTCAAATCCATCATTCAAGCCAATTCAGAAAATAAAATGCCAAAGTACAAAAAGTCACATCCTATAGCATAAGCCAAACTATAATGGAAAGCAGATCAAAGCGATACATTTCAAAGAGTCCAAGTCAAGTCCCACCCTGAGAACCTGAGGGGGGGGGGGAGGAAGAAAGAGGCAAAAGAAAAAGGTCAGACATAGAGTCTGGCGAGTTCCAGTGATTTACAAATATGCATGAATTAGAAAAAGGTATAGTTTTACAACAGATAATCTAAACAGAATATCAGGATGGATAAGATAATAGTTTTAAACTTGTGATCGGTTAAGGCTTCACTTTTATATCTAAAACGGGTAAATGTATAAACATATATGTCTAAACATACACATTTCATATTTCAAATCCTAGTCTGCACCAATACTAGTATACAAGTTCAACTGGATTATGTATTATAGGATTAACAACAGGAATAACAGCAGGATTAGGTGTACCCTAATTACATAATAGGATTAGGTGTTGACCTAATTACATAACAACAGGATTAGGTGTACCCTAATTACTACCCAAGCGATCGGCTCCCATTACCCTAATATCTTGTGTTAGCCCTGACAGTAAGGTCTCCCTAACCCAGTGACTTATAGAACACAACAATATACGTAGGTGGTATAACATCTTATTTTCCATAGTCGGACTCATGCACACCCATGACTCTGCCGGAACGTGCCCATAACAACCCCCATGTGAACCTCTTAATATTAAGTTCAGTAATACATGCACTGGCCTCTACCTAGTGTGAGGCCTCTTCTAATAAGATACCAAACAAGGATACTGACTGATATGGGTTCCAAACAGCAGATTGAGACAAGCCAAAAACCCTTAAGCTTGTGCCCCAAAATCTAGGATTTAAGAGCCCCCAAAATCCGGTACAACAGCAGACATGAGACCTCTTCGCTTATTAATATTTATATTCAACCTAACAGGTTCAGGTTTTATTAATAAGCATGGTTGTAATGTAATTATGTGTATACAACCCTATCATGTCATTTACTTACTATCCGTTTAAGTCAAAGTTAACATGTCTATTCCTTATGTGTACTATTTATTGACATCATCCCCAAGTTACAGGTTCATGCATAAGGTCTATTTATAGCAAGTGTCTATAACAAGTCTACTCATGTATACTTATCATTTTTTCCCCAATTTCTAACATACACAAGTTTATGTACGTCTTTACCAAGTTATTGCGTATACACATTACTGCAAGCCTAACATGTGTATATTCAATCATTCCCAATTAATTAATATGTCTAATTTCCTTTTTATGTTATTCATTATTGAACCAATTATATATAACCCTATTAGAGTATAGCCTAGGGTTCTAATGGCCTACACTTAGCGTAAATTAAAAAGGAAATAGAGGGAGAAGAGTAGAATCACATAGGCATATAAGACTGGAAATAAACATAAAAAAATGGAAAAAGGAAGATAGATACATTTTACTTGTTATTTATTTAACATCATAGGCATGTGTATAACTTGTCTAATTAACATTACATGCATGTATATAACTTGTTTAAACATCACATGCATGTATATAACTTGTTTAAACATCACAGGCTTGTGCGACTTGTTTAATTAACATCAAAAACATGTATTTAACTTGCAATATCACAATCATATGTATAGTTTGTTTAACTAAAACTAATACTGTGACAACCCCAATTTCGACAGACTGAATTTTTTTCTTCAAAATTCCAATATATCGAAACTCGGGTTAGTTTGCTCTGGTATCCTGCAAAAAAGACAGAGACATAAAATATGTAAGATCTCAGAAAATATCTAACAGAGGAATGGATAAAATATAATATAAATCAAAGTACAGCCTTACCGTATTAATAATACTGCCTAACCAGTATCCAAAGCTATAATGTCTCGTGTCTTTGCCACAAATCTAACATGCGAGTATGTTATGAGGTGGAGGGCAGAAGACAAGTTTTGTTGACTGGATTTAAACTATATATTTTGGATAATCCTACATATACCGTTCAATCATATTTTCTTATTTATTAGGTTAGTTGGGTTAACATCACTCTAGGCTTACACACACGTCATACCCACTTACTTCCTAGTAGATTAGCCTAATACAGTATATGTGTAGCTACAACCAATATCGAGGTACACCCAATGGTATCCCACTCGCACGGTCTCCACCGTAATGCCACTGAAATGCTCGCAGTCCCTCATCCTACGACGGAGTGACGTACAGATCTTTATATAACAATGTTACAGTCAACATATATTTTCCATCACTACACTACGTAAGCGTACGGACTGCCACCCTCGATCGAATCAGATCTCAAACCGGAGTAATGCCCTCAAGTCTACGATACACCACCCAGAGAAGATATGCATGTATCTAGACTGTCCCTCGTATGTACTGTTAATTGTAGCACGATGCCTCAATCGCACGTCCTCTAATGTGCACTGAGTTCCGTGGCAGGGCGATACAAGAAAGACAAAACTCGGTCGGGAGCTTTTTCATATCTATATAGGCCTGTCTTTAGAGAGCCTATATACAAATAAACCTAGGGTATGTTTTCACGGTGGCTACGGCCCCACCTAGACCCTCCCTCAACAAGTAAAGACTATAAGAGCTAAGCGACATGCCCCTAATAACGAACAATCTAAGCATCCATGTGGCGCCTCTCCTCAACCCTCACCCCGATAGTGGAGGGTGAATGGTATCTTGGGGTTAGTTCTAGTTTTTAAGCATCCCACTGGCTGCCGAAGACAGGTATCCGACGGTCTACCATCCTTGTTGGTCGTGACCCTCCGCCTCCCCGTTGAGGCAACCGCTGAGTCACCCTGGTGTCACTGCGTTACATCATTCTGACTGCATAGCTACATCTGCAGTCAAGGCCCACCCACCAGTAGTTACGCACAGTCCCAACCTCTGCGAGCACAGCCTAAGACATATGTCACCGCACAGAGGACCACTAGGAGCACCTTACGTACCTCAGGAAGTTGCGTGCTTCCCCTTCCAGTCCCTTGGAGCCGTCAGAACAATCAGATGAATGTGCGCTCCCTTCGTGCCTTATGACACCTTGATGATCTACCTCGTTGGGTTATTCATCCTCAACCGTATTGTAACACCCCGTAATTCTGTAACACTAGGATTCACAAATCACGGCAGAATTAAACGTTAAATTCAAAATCAAGGTAAAAGGGCTGCGCCATTGCATTCGTCTCGGAATTCTGCATGAAAACGAGTCCGAGTTTGCGTAAATCGGAGTATGTCTGAGGAAGATATGGCCTCCAGAAGATTCAGCGAAGTTCAAATTTCTAAACAGGTCAGGTTCAAAATTCAAATTGGACCCAGAATGGGCTGGGCGGGAATTTTCCCGCCCAAGGCACCCAGGTCGACTGGGTAGTCGACCTGGGGGTCGACCCCCCCTGCTTTTTCCTTTTTTCTGCACCTGGTTCGTTCTTCTGTATTCGGACGCCATCCTGACCAGATTCGTTGATTTCTACACTATATAAACAGCCCTAGACTCCTTCTCTATTCACAATTCTTCTCTACCCTTATGCTGCAAAGATTCTTAGTGAACATGGCTTCCTCTCCTCCTCTTAATCAAATAATAAATAAAATAATATATATAAAATAAATCAAGACGAGGAGGTGCTGCTCAAAGACTTTCAAAGAGGAGATTCAAGCTAGAATTCAAGTGAAGATTCGAACGACTGCAACGACTGTTTTTCTACGAATCATAGCAACGCCATCTTTCTATTCTAATCTAATCTCTGTAAGTCAGTTATTTCTAGATTTGAACGTTTTTCTCTGTTCGTGACATGAAATTAAAGGAATAAAAGAATATGCCAAATCTCTCTCTCTCTATTCGAATAAGTGCCTATACTCTTGAACCTAATTAAGAACTGTTATGATTCGAGGACAAATAAGACCGTGCCTATGAAACTATGGACCTTAAAACAATATGCCTATGACTATGAACATTTGCCTATGACTATGAACATTTGCCTATGACTATGGACATTGCCTATGACTATGAACATTGCCTATGACTGTGACTGTGACTATGAGGATTATTTCCTTGACTAAGCCTATGCCTTTGATTAGGAAATATAAACTATTGCCTATGACATAACAAGGACATCTGTGATTAAACACCTGTGATTCATGACTAGGAAAGTGTTGCTTAAGTTTTGTGACTATGAAATTGGGTCTAAACCCGATCATCTATTCTGTCTATTCTTGGTTATCTTTGGTTTTAGACCTTGGGAATTTACCTATTAAGTTAGGTCTACCCATGTTCTTGAACTTACGTCTCTATTCTGTCTATTCTTGGTTTTCTTTGGTTTTAGACCTTGGGAATTTACCTATTAAGTTAGGTCTACCCATGTTCTTGAACCGACGTCGTTATTCAACCCTTTTTATGCCAGTTAGTATGTCTATCTTTTGCATAGCATCTTTGGTTCATTCCCTATTTTCTACGAACCTAGCTTTATTTATAATCTAGAATGAATCACGATTATACGAACGGTGGGAATGCGGTTTGGGCAAAATATGAAATTTACTAAAAATGTAGCTTAACTTGGAAATTGGCATAAATTGGGAACATGAATTATGGCATGTTCATAGAAATACAAATTGGATAAATTTAACATGGATTATAGGATGTGTAATTTGAGTCTAGTATCGACTTGTAAATCTAGCATTTACATGAGCTATGAACTAGAATAATAAGTCTAGTTTGACGTGAATTAGAATGTTGAATCGGAATTGGATTAGCTAATTTGGCACGGTAAGTATATTGGCATAAATGTGAAATTGGCCATAATTGGGAATAACTGTCAGGTTTAGCAAAATCATGGTTAGTGACACTTAATTTGGTATAGTCTACATACCAAAAGGGCATAAATATGATATAGAGGGGAGAATGGGTCGTAAGAATAAATGTTGACAACTCACATTAAAAGAGTAATTAGGGAATAAGTAAATTAGGAATAATTTACTTATAGAATTTGGCCTGAATGAGGAATATAAATTTAGACAAATTTAAGGTTTATTAATGAAATCTCTTTTTATAATACATATACCAGAAAGTTCTAGGGTGACAGAGAGGATAGTGTCTAGGCTTGGGTTTGGAAAATACAAGTTTCCTGCTCTCCCTGGCTATCCCTAACTGATCCGACGAACGGGATGGGTACTTTCAAAACTTGATTTTTGAAAATAAATTGAAACCCTTTGAACTTAGAAAACACGAATATGCCTAGCCTGAGGTTAGCCTGAGTTGCGATGTAAACCTGCCCGCAACCAGCCGGCACATCCAGTAGTCGCAACAATACATGTCTAACGTGAGTGGTAGCGGCTTTAATTTATTTAGTTAAAGCTAGGACAAGAATGGTAGGGTTAAGTTAACTAAGACACTTAACCAGTTCAACATGATAATTAGACTGATGGGTGTGGTTAGGTTCAGACTGACACTTAACACAATTAAGTTAGAATGGGAGGGTTAAGTCCATAGGAACACTTAACCAACTTAACACAGTTAAGCTAGAATGGGAGGGCTAAGTCCATAGAGACACTTAACCAAACTCAAGGTAACAAAACGAAACTTGTAGGGGTTAAGTAAAGTTAATACACTTAGCCAAATTAATATGTTAACTAGACTAGAGGTTGGGGTTAAGTAAAATCTAATACACTTAGCCAATTTTGATATGTTAGCGGGGCTAGACTGTAGGGTTAAGTAAACCTGAACACTTAACCATCAGGTTGTGATAAAGGGATGAGGTTAAGTCTAAAACATGAAGGGATAATACTTAACCATTAATAACATGTTAGTTAAGACAGACGGGCAAGGTTTAGTTAAAAAGGAACACTTAACCAATACAGGGTGAATGGGTAGGGTTAAGTAATACGAAATACTTAACCAATATAACTTGGTTTGTGGTGGGGTTAAGTCAACATGAATTACTGATAACACTTAACCAGTATAATAGGATGAATGAAGAGGGTTAAGAATTGACTAATGACACTTAACCAATCCAAATTGACGGGAAAGGGAACTAAGTAGTAAACCTTAGTTAAGAAAACAACGATTCAGGAAACTAAGTGGTAAATCTTAGTTAGTAAAACTAAGTAGTAATTCTTAGTATAACACGGGAAGGAGCGAATGTCCGTCTGAGTAGAAAGAAGGCTCCAACGAATTGGGTTACGAAGCCCGAGGCTTTGAGGGGACGTGAGGGTACTCTTGTTATCCCTCTTTGAGGCTGCAGATGATGCGCCTGGGGCCACAGAGGTTAAGGTCTGCGTAGAAGAACCAGGGGTATGCCTTGGTTGCAATACATGGCAACCTAAAGACTAGGATGGACCGGCGTGATTCGGCGAGCAAACGATAGCCCTGTGATAGCGACTCGTCGTCTACCATCAATCTTGAGTCAATCGAGATACGTGAAGCGGAAAGGCGGAGAACTCCAAAAGACCATATACTTGCTATCTAGTTATGGGTGAGGATGGCTATAGGATAGTGGGGCACCAGGGGCCGGCGTATAGTTCTCATTTTACAAGGTGTGCCTTTCATTAGTTGAGGGAGGGGTCAAGTGGGACCATAGCCACTGGAATAAAAAAAACAGACCTTAGCATCTGCATCGGCAGACATCTGAAAGCTCCCAACCGAGTTCTGTATTCCTTGATTTGCCCTGTCACATGACTCGGACCGCACATTATGGGACATGTGCATCTAGACAAGCGATAACGATTTGCGATACATGCGTGGGGAAGTATAGGAACATATACTACTCTAGGTAGTGTGTCCTAGACTTGGGGGCATCGTTCGACAGGTAGCGTAATCCCTAGTTGTTCTAGGTGGCATAAATCCTGAATCCGAAAAGCGTTCAGCAGATAGCGTAAACTCTAGTTGAATCTAGAAAGCACTGGATAGAAAACCCTAGATTAGATCTAGGTAATAAATAATAAATGGATGCTCGAAGGCAATGGAAAATACAGGGATTGGGATCACGTTATCGTTACTAGTTGGGACACTACTTAGGCGGTGCAGAGATATAGAAACTAGTATAACAAGGAAATAGCGAAGCGGCGAAAGTATTAGAGCGTATCCAGTTTATCTCATCTTAGCATATCTTGTGACTACCTTGTCTAATCTTGTTGACCCTATCGTCATGGTGTAATCTTGTATTCAGTTAATTCATGTCGTTCTGTTTTTTTCATGTTCACATGCTAGAAGTTACTGAACTTACTCAGGCTTTATGTCTGACTCTGTTTTCTTTCATCTTCTTGTCTTCCGCCCCCCCTGGTAGTAAAGGAGGGAATAGTATAGCTCAGGTTAAGTCGGACTGTCACTCCTTCCCAGCTTGAAGATTTGTCGAAGTTTTGCTTGGGTTCTCTTTTCAGATGCTATGGCTGGCTCTTGCTACAATTTGGGAATATAATTGTATTTTTATGCTCCTTTATTTTGTAAGACAGATGATACTCTGATATTGTAAAGAAACCATTGTACAAAGTATTTTATCAATAAAGCAAAGTTTTATTTTCCGCTATTTAATTTCTGTCTGTCTTGTAATTTATCTGCATCTTTTACCCTAAATGCTCCACGGAACTTAGTGCATTCCCTTTGTGAGTGACACTAACGGATGTGGGGTGTTACACGTGGTATCAGAGCTGAAGATTACCAGATCAGTTAAAGGATTTGAAAAATTATTTTCAAAATGTTTTTTAAAGATGCATTTTTAAAAGAAAAGATTTGTTTTAAAGGCCTATTCCCCGAAGCCATACGCACTATCTTCTCTTCCTCTATTTGAATTCTTGTCTCCTTCTTTCTTGAGTCTCTGGGGCTCCTAGCTTTCTGGGAGGTAACCTCGTCGATGGGCGAAGTAGTGCCCCAGCTTCCATCCATAGCCGTAGTTGTCTCACCTACGGCCAGTTTTCCTTCAAGCTTATAGGGTTTTACGTACGATGGAAGCAGTTTTCGAGAGATTTGTCAACATACGGAAGAGGATGAGGAGTTTGGCTAAGGAGCACAACCCTAGGATGAAGAATTCATAGATGTAGATTTAGCTCACGAAGGAGGAAGAAATTATAAAACCTAAGACAAGAGGAAGTATCTTTACTAGGGTATGATAGGGCATATACTTAAGGACAAGGGCAAGAACGGGGAACAAGATTTTCAGAAGGGCTAGTACATACTTTCACCACCAAGCATACCTAGGAGAAAGGTAGTGAAGTTCCGATGGAAGAGTCTAGTTTTGCTATTCGTACTATTTCCTTTGGTTTTAGCGCTTCGCATTTGTCCATATCCACTCCCCATAGTTGAGTCTCTGCACCATAGTATTTGTATAGTAGAAAGATCCCACTAGAGTCTCAAATCCAATTGGTGGTCCGACCAGCTTATTTTTGGTTAGTAGGGATTTGAGGATTGCTATCGAGTTTGCTTATATCATCTCACGTAGGTCGTCTAAATTCGGAGGAGATATTCCTTGGGTGCTTGTCTGATATTGGTTTAGGCCTTTGGGGCTTGTACTTGAGGAATGTCGAGTTCGACTAGGATGGTTTGCGTGAGAGAGGAATTGTTGTGACAGGCACTCTAAAAAGCACGTAGTGACCTTTTGACCCTCATAGTTATGGCATGATGGATAAGCTAAGAGGAGAGACCTCAAACCATCCTGGTATGTACATCTGTTTATTTTGGAATTGGAGGTCAGAAACTTCACAATCGTGAAGTTAAATTAGTTAAGATACAGTGGAGTAAATCTCAAAAAGGCTAGATACTAGCAACATACCCTTTTTCTTAAGGGTGCATCCTTGATTTCTTTGTGTAGGAGCTTTACGCATAATTGTTTCTCTCTTTCCGAAGTATATCACTTAGGTCGTATCTTCGATCCTTAGGTAGAAGCTAATGGATGTAAACATGTGTTTGAAACATGTTATGGTTGGTGGTTGCAAGTGATTGCTAATGGTTGCTCGTGGATGCATATGCATACGTATTAGGCGCTAGATCAGTTCAGACGCTTTCATATTGCATTTACAGATATGTATTTGTTTGTAAGTTAAGCCTCATACGTTATCATATGGATGTTGCATATGGATGAATGGCTGTGCACGCATGTAGTATTTACATAACTAGGGATGCTTGCATACATGATTGGACGCATGGCATTGACATGATTCGCATTAAGGAGGTCAACTGAATCAGTAGACCGCCTGATTTTGCATTAGATAAAGACATATACACACATATGCATATGAACATGAAAGCATTAGAAATCTTTTAAGGACAATGAATGCCTGTGGTTGAATGGTTGAGTAGATGGGTGATTGCATGGTAGGACACATTCTTCCTAACTTGAAGATTTCGGGGACGAAATCCTTTTAAGTGGGGGAGAATGTAACACCCCATAATTCTGTAACACTAGGATTCACAAATCAGGGCAGAATTAAAAGTTAAAATCAAAATCAAGGGAAATGGGCTGTGCCATTGCGTTCGTCTCGGAATTCTGCATGAAAACGAGTCCGAGTTTGCGTAAATCGGAGTCCGTATGAGGAAGATATGGCCTCCGGAAGATTCAGCGAAGTTCAAATTTCAAAACAGGTCAGGTTCAAAATTCAAATTGGACCCAGAATGGGCTGGGCGGGAATTTTCCCACCCAAGGCACCCAGGTCGACTGGGTAGTCGACCTGGGTCACCCAGGTCGACTGGGTAGTCGACCTGGGGGTCGACCCCCCCTGCTTTTCCTGTTTTCTGCACCTGGTTCGTTCTTCTGTATTCGGACGCCGTCCTGGCCAGATTCGTCGATTTCTACACTATATAAATAGCCCTAGACTCCTTCTCTATTCACAATTCTTCTCTACCCTTATGCTGCAAAGATTCTTAGTGAACATGGCTCCCTCTCCTCCTCTTAATCAAATAATAAATAAAATAATATATATAAAATAAATCAAGACGAGGAGGTGCTGCTCAAAGACTTTCAAAGAGGAGATTCAAGCTAGAATTCTAGTGAAGATTCGAACGACTACAACGACTATTTTTCTACGAATTATAGCAACGCCATCTTTCTATTCTAATCTAATCTCTGTAAGTCAGTTATTTCTAGATTTGAACGTTTTTCTCTATTCGTGACATGAAATTAAAGGAATAAAAGAATATGCCAAATCTCTCTCTCCCTCTATTCGAATAAGTGCCTATACTCTTGAACCTAATTAAAAACTGTTATGATTCGAGGACAAATAAGACCGTGCCTATGAAACTATGGACCTTAAAACCATATGCCTATGACTATGAACATTTTCCTATAACTATGAACATTTGCCTATGACTATGGACATTGCCTATGACTATGAACATTGCCTATGACTATGACTGTGACTATGAGGATTATTTCCTTGACTAAGCCTATGCCTTTGATTAGGAAATATAAACTATTGCCTATGACATAATAAGGACATCTGTGATTAAACACCCGTGATTCATGACTAGGAAAGTGTTGCTTAAGTTTTGTGACTATGAAATTGGGTCTAAACCCGATCATCTATTCTGTCTATTCTTGGTTATCTTTGGTTTTAGACCTTGGGAATTTACCTATTAAGTTAGGTCTACCCATGTTCTTGAACCTACGTCTCTATTCTGTCTATTCTTTGTTTTCTTTGGTTTTAGACCTTAGGAATTTACCTATTAAGTTAGGTCTACCCATGTTCTTGAACCGACGTCGTTATTCAACCCTTTTTATGCCAGTTAGTATGTCTATCTTTTGCATAGCATCTTTGGTTCATTCCCTATTTTCTACGAACCTAGCTTTATTTATAATCTAGAATGAATCATGATTATACGAACGGTGGGAATGCGGTTTGGGCAAAATATAAAATTTACTAAAAACGTAGCTTAACTTGGAAATTGGCATAAATTTGGAACATGAATTATGGCATGTTCATAGAAATACAAATTGGATAAATTTAACATGGATTATAGGATGTGTAATTTGAGTCTAGTATCGACTTGTAAATCTAGCATTTACATGAGCTATGAACTAGAATAATAAGTCTAGTTTGACGTGAATTAGAATGTTGAATCGGAATTGGATTAGCTAATTTGGCATGGTAAGTATATTGGCATAAATGTGAAATTGGCCATAATTGGGAATAACTGTCAGGTTTAGCAAAATCATGGTTAGTGACACTTAATTTGGTATAGTCTACATACCAAAAGGGCATAAATATGATATAGAGGGGAGAATGGGCCGTAAGAATAAATGTTGACAACTCACATTAAAAGAGTAATTAGGGAATAAGTAAATTAGGAATAATTTACTTATAGAATTTGGCCTGAATGAGGAAATATAAATTTAGACAAATTTAAGGTTTATTAATGACATCTCTTTTTATAATACATATACCGGAAAGTTCTAGGGTGACAGAGAGGATAGTGTCTAGGCTTGGGTTTGGAAAATACAAGTTTCCTGCTCTCCCTGGCTATCCCTAACTGATCCGACGAACGGGATGGGTAATTTCAAAACTTGATTTTTGAAAATAAATTGAATCCCTTTGAACTTAGAAAACACGAATATGCCTAGCCTGAGGTTAGACTGAGTTGCGATGTAAACCTGCCCGGAACCCACCGGCACATCCAGTAGTCACAACAATACCTGTCTAACGTGAGTGGTAGCGGCTTTAATTTATTTAGTTAAAGCTAGGACAAGAATGGTAGGGTTAAGTTAACTAAGACACTTAACCAGTTCAACATGATAATTAGACTGATGGGTGGGGTTAGGTTCATACTGACACTTAACACAGTTAAGCAAGAATGGGAGGGTTAAGTCCATAGGAACACTTAACCAACTTAACACAGTTAAGCTAGAATGGGAGGGCTAAGTCCATAGAGACACTTAGCCAAACTCAAGGTAACAAAACGAGACTTGTAGGGGTTAAGTAAAGTTAATACACTTAGCCAAGTTAATATGTTAACTAGACTAGAGGTTGGGGTTAAGTAAAATCTAATACACTTAGCCAATTTTGATATGTTAGCTGGGCTAGACTGTAGGGTTAAGTAAACCTGAAAACTTAACCATCAGGTTGTGATAAAGGGATGAGGTTAAGTCTAAAACATGAAGGGATAATACTTAACCATTAATAACATGTTAGTTAAGACAGACGGGCAAGGTTAAGTTAAAAAGGAACACTTAACCAATACAGGGTGAATGGGTAGGGTTAAGTAATAAGAAATACTTAACCAATATAACTTGGTTTGTGGTGGGGTTAAGTCAACATGAATTACTGATAACACTTAACCAGTATAACAGGATGAATGAAGAGGGTTAAGAATTGACTAATGACACTTAACCAATCCAAATTGACGGGAAAGGGAACTAAGTAGTAAACCTTAGTTAAGAAAACAACGATTCTGGAAACTAAGTGGTAAATCTTAGTTAGTAAAACTAAGTAGTAATTCTTAGTATAACACGGGAAGGAGCGAATGTCCGTCTGAGTAGAAAGAAGGCTCCAACGAATTGGGTTACGAAGCCCAAGGCTTCGAGGGGACGTGAGGGTACTCTTGGTATCCCTCTGTGAGGCTGCAGATGATCCGCCTGGGCCCACAGAGGTTAAGGTCTGCGTAGAAGAACCAGGGGT
Source organism: Allium sativum (assembly GCA_030737875.1). NCBI lineage: Eukaryota > Viridiplantae > Streptophyta > Magnoliopsida > Asparagales > Amaryllidaceae > Allium > Allium sativum. Next base: position 190,690,779 of record CM060910.1, on the reverse strand, counting down.
ATGCCTTGGTTGCAATACATGGCAACCTAAAGACTAGGATGGACCGGCGTGATTCGGCGAGCAAACGGTAGCCCTGTGATAGCGACTCGTCGTCTACCATCCATCTTGAGTCAATCGAGATACGTGAAGCGGAAAGGCGGAGAACTCCAAAAGATCATATACTTGCTATCTAGTTATGGGTGAGGATGGCCATAGGATAGTGGGGGCACCAGGGGCCGGCGTATAGTTCTCATTTTACAAGGTTTGCCTTTAATTAGTTGAGGGAGGGGTCAAGTGGGACCATAGCCACTGGAATAAAAAAACAGGCCTTAGCATCTGCATCGGCAGATATCTGAAAGCTCCCGACCGAGTTCTGTATTCCTTGATTTGCCCTGTCACAGGACTCGGACCGCACATTATGGGACATGTGCATCTAGACAAGCGATAACGATTCGCGATACATGCGTGGGGAAGTATAGGAACATATACCACTCTAGGTAGTGTGTCCTAGACTTGGGGGCATCGTTCGACAGGTAGCGTAATCCCTAGTTGGTCTAGGTGGCATAAATCCTGAATCCGAAAAGCGTTCAGCAGATAGCGTAAACTCTAGTTGAATCTTGAAAGCACTGGGTAGAAAACCCTAGATTAGATCTAGGTAATAAATAATAAATGGATGCTCGAAGGCAATGGAAAATACAGGGATTGGGATCACGTTATCGTTACTAGTTGGGACACTAGTTAGGCAGTGCAGAGATATAGAAACTAGTATAACAAGGAAATAGAGAAGCGGCGAAAGTATTAGAGCGTATCCAGTTTATCTAATCTTAGCATATCTTGTGACTACCTTGTCTAATCTTGTTGACCCTATCGTCATAGTGTAATCTTGTATTCAGTTAATTCACGTCGTTTTGTTTTTTTCATGTTCACATGCTAGAAGTTACTGAACTTACTCAGGCTTTATGTCTGACTCTGTTTTCTTTCGTCTTCTTGTCTTCCGTTCCCCTCCCCCCCCAAGGTAGTAAAGGAGGGAATAGTATAGCTCAGGTTAAGTCGGACTGTCACTCTTTCCCAGCTTGAAGATTTGTCGAAGTTTTGCTTGGGTTCTCTTTTCAGATGCTATGGCTGGCTCTTGCTACAATTGGGGAATATAATTGTATTTTTATGCTCCTTTATTTTGTAAGACAGATGATACTCTGATATTGTAAAGAAACCATTATACAAACTATTTTATCAATAAAGCAAAGTTTTATTTTCCGCTGTTTGATTTCTGTCTGTCTTGTAATTTATCTGCATCTTTTACCCTAAATGCTCCACAGAACTTAGTGCATTCCCTTTGTGAGTGACACTAACAGATGTGGGGTGTTACACGTACGGACCGGTCTAAGTGCCTTATGTTGTTGGACCCTATGTCTAAACATTCTTTTACGCGCTTACCTCACATCACCCGGTTTCCAGTTTACTTGGTTATTCCCATTCATATTGAATTCTTATTCAAATTACCATGTTTCTCTTGCTTATTAATTTCAGTCACGCAACTTAATCCATTTAAGTTTATTAATAAGCCCACAACATGTTATTCTCTAGATTGTGTCCTAAGGTCTATAATCCACAATCTCTATTATATTCTTGTTCGATTTCATCATTGCAATAACATGTTTTACTTAATATGTAATTAAGTATATATAAATTCACATGTTTTCCAATTAACATGTCACTTACTATTTATGATTAAATATAACTTATAAGTTTTCCTCAGTCTTTCTCATTTAATCATAATTCCACTTTACATCGTCAATACAACTTATCGTTGTTTACTTATAAACTTAGTTCTATTAACTAAGGCCCATTAATAAGTTTCTCTACCTGTTTATTATAACCTATGTTATAATTTCCTCTTGTCCCTAGGACAAGTCTGAACATGTTATTCTTACTAGCGGGTTTCAGACCTCCAGGTTTATGGATTACTTAATTTATAATTAACTACAATATATTTTCCCCCTTTTCTTAACTGGTTTCAGGTTTTTCCCATTTACTGATTACTTAATTTACAATTAATGTCCCTTAACTCAATTCACCAGTTATCCCATTCCCTTACTTACTATAACCTAAGTTATAATCACCACTTGTCCCCGGGACAAGTCTACCTATTATACAACATTTTCATTAATGTTATTTATTTATATTAGGTGATTATCATTTCTACAAGTTATGCTTACCCTGAAAGGTGGCTTTAATTACATAACTTTATTATTTCTACCGGTTATGTATACCACTAGGTGTCTTTAATTACATAACCTTATCGGGCTAAGTTTACGGGCCTATATGTAAATATTACCCACCCCCTTAGATTTGCTTAGCCCACCCACTTTCCATCCAATTTTACTTAACCCTAACTTTAGTTCATATACAATCCCTATGGATTAGGTTAGGTTAGGTTAAGTAGTCCAATTCATTACCATGTCCATTTATGGTTTATAATGGGCAAGACCTGCCATATTAGGCCTACAACTTGTGGATGTTGGATATGCCAGTCGGGTCCGGGAAGACTTCCTCCACAAGTTCGGCCTAACCTCGTGTCATAGCCCATCTCGTATTTGCGGACTTAGACTTTGAACATTAGATTCAACATTAGTGGCTTCCGGATATGCCAGTCGGGTCCGGGCAGACTTCCACCACTAATGCAACTTAACCTCATGTCATAAGTGCTATTACAATTTCTAATTGTAATGCTAGGCATTCATTATTAATTAGTTATTTAAACCTATGCCTTTAAAGGTGCTAATGCCCATTTACCCAATTATATTCATGAGGGATTATATGTCTAAATTCATATTATTCAAATCATGCCAATTCATATTTTACATATGATCCCATTTGCGCCTAAATCATTTTTCTATACTTATGATCCAATTTAAGATCTTTTAACATAATTTGGTCGATGCCCCAAACCCATATTTATTTATTCAATTCTATGTTAACATGAATCCATATAATCGTATACTTCCTCCAATTATTCCCTGTATATAATTGGGACAAATTTACTTGTAAACTTTTTAGCACTCCAACAAATCCAATATATGAATTTTTCCTGCATGTTCAAATTAATATTATAACATGCATACATTCCAACATTTCAACTGATTCAATATATGAATCATTCTTATTAACAATTTGACGTTATATCATGCTAATCATTCCTACATGTCAATTACACCACTTTAATCATTATTAGCATATGTTCAGGCATCTTAACATGTCATATTCCAATTCATCATAATGCGGATTGCTAAACGGTAATATACCATTATCTAAAATAATATGGCTTAAATCCACTCACCTCGTAAGCTTTCCAAATCCTGGATCTGGTCCAGATCTATTCTTTCATGATTTTTCCCTTTTATTTGAATTCAGAAACTAATAATCATGGATTTACTATTTTTATTAAAATAGAAAGGGAAAAGAAAGAGAAGGGAAGATTGAATAGATTGGATTTGGAACGTTACCTTGCTTTTCTAGTAATTCTGAACGCCTTTTATAAAAAAACATCAATCTCTTCTCTCCAGATTTTTAAGATTTTCTAATTTATAAATCTAAACTTTTTGAATAGATTTGAGGAGAGGAAGAGAGTAATGGCAGAGCTTCAGCATAGCTTTAGAATTATGAGTTTTAGGGTTAGCTATAGAGCCTTATTTATAGGTGCTCAAGAATTTATCGTACACACAGCGCTGAGTCAGCATTGAACCTAGTTAAGAAAATAGTCCAGGTTCGCAGATGAATCTAGCCGAAACATATCGTACACGCAGTGCTGAGTCAAAGTTGGGTCCCACGAGCTGTTTTGGCGTAGAAATTTGATTTTTGAATGTTTGAATTTATTTAACTTTTATATTCACATGTAACCTTCTTATGCGTATATAATTCTTATAACGACCATTTTACGCGTATATATATACGTACAATTTTTGTTTTGTTTTCAAAATTCAAACGGTGTTCCACCGTTATTTGATTCTTGCTATATTTCATTAACTGCAGCCTTATCTTGAATTTTATCTCTTGTATACATATATTTCTACATATATATATATATATTCTCATATATATACATGTATTTTCATTATTTCCTTATATATACATTCTTATCCTTTCAAAATTTGAATTTGTATACATACATATATTTGTATGCTCAGTTGGCCCTCTCTAAAACAAAGATAAAAATTATGTCGTCGTCGGGGTTCGAACCCCCGACCTCTATGTTGCAAATCCTATGCCTTAACCAACTGAGCTATGATGTATTTTGTTAATAAGCTTAGAAAAAATGCTAGTCATTGTTCTCCTTCTTTTACCTTATTCTCATGTTTTGCTACAATACTTCATCTAAATGTATCTCTTTCACCTTAACTCAACTTTCTGCAATCCATATGTCTAAATTGACCATAAAATCGCCACGAACGCAATGACGCTAATCCCATGGCCAAATTCTTGAAGCTCTTCAAATTTTTCTTTCTTTTTTATATAAAATATGCCTTTTAATTGCATTGTGTTTCTTCTTATTGCATGTAATTTATTAATCTTTTCTTCATTTCAATGTATGAACTTATTACATGCAATTATATTATCATATTTTATTTTTTTGTTGTAAAATGCGGGGGGTTACAAATACATGCATATAATATATTATAATGGCATATGCGATAACAGTGAATCAGGTATATTTATTTTACTATAAATCCTAGCCATATTCATTAAACTGTCATGTTCAAGGCTTGAGAAATCAGATCTGTAAATAACTGCAACTCATAGTGAGTCTTGGTGAAGATAAGTATGTATATAACATAAGGCCACAACAATTCTAGCCCAAATCAGATCCAAGTTGTATGCAAGTCTTGATTGATGTTGCTTCTGTTTAATCTAGTCTCTAGCAGCATTCCCCCATTATACGCGTATATTTTCAAAATAATTTAGAGGCAGAGTACGAGGTGAAGAATTTGTGTGAATTGGCTATGGAAGAGGATGTCTATTTATAGAGTTATAGAATCAACATCAACCCATAGATTTAGGTTTTAAATCTGAATCGTACATATCATGCTAAGTCAGCATGAACAAAAACACAAAATCGTCCTGCTACAAACTCAGATATAGGCCAGATCTATTATAGGTCGACCCACCTACCACTAGGTCGAACCTAGGGTCGACCCGACCCTTATTGGGTTGACCCATGGGTCGAACTAGGCCAGTAGGCGTCGACCCATAACGGATCTCCCTACTGCTTCATTTTCTCGCTCGTTCGTTTGAATTGTTTTGACTTATTCTAGTTAATTTGTTTGTATATAAGCTTTGTATATGTGTACAAACTTCTAGAGCCCATAACTTCTTCATAAGTTGTCCGTTTTTATACAAACTTGGGGTCTATCTGAACAGAATTCCAAGATGAACGCATCGGTAATGCCAGTTTCAGTTAATTATGAATATTTATCATGTTTATAGTGCATATGTTTTGGGGTGTTACATTCTCCCCTACTTAAAGGATTTCGTCCCCAAAATCTTCAAGTTTATGAGAATATTACTATCCTAACATCCACCTACAATCATCTACTCATCCATAATTCACAGGCATCCATTATCATTAAGAGATCTCTAATGCTTGTATGAACTTATAAAAAATGTTTTGTGTATATGTTCTTACCCTAATGTGAAAATCAAGCGGTCGACTAATTCAGTTGACCTCCTTAATGCAATATATGTTCGTGCTATGAATCCAAAATGTATGCAAATAGTCATAGTATATCATGTAAACTATATATGCGTGCACAATCATCCGTCCAAATGCAACATCCATATGATGATACATTCATTTCCACCCATAGAAAAATTAAAAATGCACACACATCTATATGCAATGTGTAAGTGATTGAGCCGATTTAGTGCCTAGTGCATGTCTGTGCATCCACAGGCAACCACTTTCATCCACTTGCAACCATCAAACATAACATGTTTCAACCATTAATTTCCTCATAAGGATAGAAAGGTTCAAACGATTGGATAAATTAACTTGAATGATAGAAGTAAATGCAAAGTAAAAACTTGGAAAAGAAGTCAAGACCTTACTCCCAAATAGAAAAGGATAAGAAGTGCGAATCCTATCTTCGGGTTCCCACGTAGCATCTTTATGGTCTTCTCCCCATTGCACTTTAACTAGTTCTATCTCCTTATTGCGAAGCTTCTTGGTTTCTGATCCAAGGATATGAGTAGGAACTCGTCTCACTGATGCTTCCTTCTCAACTCCTACGTCTTCAAGAATGCTCAACTCTACTATCTCTACCATGTCACGTAGACATTTCCTTAGATAGGAAACATGAAATACGTCGTGTACACCCGCCAGTCTATCCAGTAGCTTAATCCTATAAGCCATCTTCCCTATCCTCTCTACTATTGGGAATGGTTCTACAAATCTTGGCGCCAACTTCCCTATTCAGCCAAAGTGAACTACGCTCCTTTGCGGTGACACTTTAATGAAGACCATATCCCTAACTTCAAATCCCAAGTCGGTCCTCCTTTTATCAACATAAGATTTCTATCTGTCTTGAGCAGCTTTCGTTCTTCGACGGATAAGATCGATCCTCTTAGAAGTATCTCGAATCATTTCTGTCCCAAGCAGAAGACTATCGGTAGACTCCCACCGACAAGTCGACAATCTACATGGTCGTCCATATAAAGCTTCGAAAGGTTCTATGCCTATGTTCGATTAGTAACTGTTGTCTAAGGTGAACTCTACCAAAGGAAGGTGCTCTTCCCAAGTCCCTCCAAAGTCTAGGATACACAGTCTTAAAAGATCCTCAAGAACCCTATTCACCCTCTCAGTCTGTCCATCTGTCTGAAGGTGGTATGTTGTGCTTAATCGTAGTTATGTACCGAATGCCTCTTGTAAGCTTTTCCAAAACTCGCTAGTAAAGATGGGATCGCGATCACTCACTATATTGGAAGGTACCCCAAGCAATCAAACTATCTCACGGAGATAAACTGATGCCAACCAAGATGTCGTCCTCTTGCTCTTTACAAGAATAAAATCAATGCTCTTTGTAAGTCTGTCCACGATCATCAAATGCTCATATTCCTCTTGATTATGTCAATCCATCGATGTAATCATAGAGACACTCTCCCACTTCCATTCTAGGAAATCTAAGGGCCGAAACAATCCGTTTGGCTTCTTTTGTTTAGCCTTTACTCTTTGGCAAGTCATGCATCGAGCTACAAAATCTGCTACATCTTTCTTCATGCCAGCCCAAAAGAAAACCCTCTTCATGTCTCGATACATTTTGTCGCTGCCGGATGGATAGTCATCCGAGAATGATGAGCTTCCTCAAGTACTACCTTAAGAAATACCCCAATCTTAGGGATACATAACTTTCCATCTCGCCTTAGCTACCCCTTATCATCCATAGTATATCTAGCTAGGTGACTAGAAGTCTCTCCTCTATCAAGCTTGTCCAAGATGTCTGAAATCTGCGGGTCCCCCCGCTGCATGATCCAACTTGCTCCAATAGAGTGGGCCGCACCTCTAATGATGCTAATAATCCCTCTGTGAAATCCGTCGAAGGCTTAAAATCAAAAGCTGAGACGTACACCAAGCTCCTCGTTCCTACGGTAGAGGACTTAAACTCATCTTCTGCCTACTCAGTGCGTCTGCCACTACATTACCCTTGCCATGTGTATAAGCTTTCTCGAAGTCGTAGGACGCTAGGAACTCCATCAACCTTTGCTACCTTAGGTTGAGATCCTTTTGCGAGAACAGGTACTTGAGCGACTTATGATCTATATATAGCTAAAACTTTTCTCCAAGTAGATAGTGTCACCAAGACTTCAATGCGAACAACATAGCAGCCAACTCTAGATCGTATGTTAGGTAGTCCTCTTCATGAACTCTCAACTGTCTGGTTCCATAGCATGCTAACCTTCCCTCTTGCATCAGAACGGCACCAAGCCCTATGCCAAAAGCATCAGTGTAAACCGTAGCATCTTGCTTTTATCTAGGAGAGTCAGAACTAGGGTTGTTGTTAGAGCCCTCTTCAACCTCTGAAAATCATCCTCACAATCAACACTCCATGAAAAAGCCAAGTTCTTTGTCGGTTGGGTAAGCGGGGCGGACACTCTTGCGAAATCTCTAATAAACTTTCTATAGTAGCCCGCCAACCCTAGGAATCTTCTTACCACCATTACATTCCTGAACTGCAATGACTTTCGTGGAATCAATAGCTATCTCGTCCTTAGAGACCATATGCCTTAGGGACCTTACTTCCTTTCTCAAAAAGTGACACTTAGAAAACTTCGCCTTGAGTTGATGTGATCCAAGGGTACGTAGAACTTCCCCTAAGTGTTTGGCATGCTATTCCTCATTCTTTGAGAAGATCAGAATGTCATCCACAAAGACCACACAAACTTGTTCAGAAACTCTCTAAACACCCTACTCATCAAGTCCACAAAATAGGCGGGTGCATTGGCCAGCCCAAAAGGCATAACCTACCATTTGAATTAGCCGTCTTGAGTTCTAAATGCATTCTTATCAAGGTTGTCTTCTGCCACTCTTAACTGATGAAATCTTGTGGCTAGATCCATATGCGAAAAAATTGATGCGCTAACCAGCTAATCAAATAGGTCATCGATTCTTTGTAGTGAGTTCCTATTCTTCTTAATGAGCTTATTTATCTCCCTATTATCCATATATAGACGAAGTGAGCTATCTTCTTTAATTGCGAAGACAACTGGAGATCCATATTCTAAAATTCTTTGCCTAATAAAACTTTTCTCGAATAGCTCCCCTACTTCTTATTAAGCTCCATCCTTTCCCTTGGAGCCATGTGGCGCACTGGTAGAGTAACTGGCATCACGTTCTCTACCAATTAAATGTGTAAGTCTATCTCACGCTTAGGAGGTAACCCATTAACCTCCTCAAACGCATCTGAAAAGTCTCTGACTATGGGCACAGATCGAATGTCATCAACAGAATTATCAAATGATTCTAGATAGCCGACCATCACCGACCCTCGTGGGCCGCAGGAAATTTCGAGAGTCATACCATGACAGGAAAGAAGTCTAACCACTCTCTTTTCGCAATAAAGCTAGAAAGCTGAGCATTACCGACCCCCATGGGTTCTAGGAAATTTTGAGAGTCCTACCATGACAGGAAAGAAGTCTAACCACTCTCTTTTCGTAATCAAGGATGGCACCATACACGGCTAGTTAATCCATACCTAAAATCAAACCATAGCCCATATAGACCAGCACATATGCATCGCATTCAAATTCGACGCCTAAGACAGAAATTCTCAAACCCCTACACATCACAGTCAAACCTTCAACTATGACTTTCCTACCTCGATCAGGTCTACTTGCTTCCAAAGCATGCACTTGTCCAGAATTTCCTTGCCCTTGGTTATTAGGGCATTTCTTATTGAAGTGTTCCTTCTGTCCACAATTGAAGCAAACTCCTTTGGTCTTTCTGCAATCTTTTACAAAATGACCTGCTCCACCCCAACCATAACACTTTACCTCCTTTTTGATTTGGGCTTTGTCGGTTTTTCCTCCTTTCTTTTGTTGCTTCCCTTTCTTGGGCTACCATTTCTGTTTTTCACCCTTAGCTTGAGTTTCCTCAGTCTTATTTTCTTTCTTTTCTCCCTTGCCATCTTCTTGCATAAGCGTCATATCAACTAGCCTTTCAAAAGTTGGCTTTATTGGTATGTGAGACAAAGCAAGTCCTTAGAGAGGTTCATTCAATCCTCTCGCAAATCTGAGCTCCATCTTATTGGATGTATTCACCAACTCCAGTCCAAACCTCGCTAGTTGATTAAACTTATTTATGCATTCCTTCACTTGCATGTCTCACTGTTTTAAAGCTAAGAACCTTTCCATCTATAGTCCTTCCTTAGCCTGAGATAAGAATTTCATCTCGAACCTTTGCCTGAAATCATCCCATGTCACTACCGGTGGTCCAACTAGCGTTACTTCCCACCAGTAGGAAGCCTCATCTTTAAGTTGCCATGCAGCCAGTTGTATTTTCCTTCGGTCGTCGACCTCAAAAATTCCAAACAAGTTCTCTGTTTCTTGCAGCTAATTCCATGCTTCAACAAAGCTTTCCATTCCATGGAATGGACTTCATCCCATAGCATAAAAGTCTTGCATATCATAGAGAAATTATCTACTAGCGAAGGTGGAGGAAAACGGCTGTAGCTGGGGGAGAGGAATCTCCTTCGCCTCCGGCAGGTGCCATGGCCTCAAGATATCTACGGAACCAAGTTGGTATCTGAATGCCCTCGGGAAGATTGGGTTCCCCAGACACGCTAAAAAGAAAAGGAAAAAGGGATTCAACAAGAGATCGAGAGATTATTGACTATAGCTTGAGGGGATATGTTTTTCAAGAACAGATTTTTCCTTGAAAATACTTTATTTTTTGAATACGATTTTAAAAGGTTTTTAAGACTCTTACTCTGATCTTGTAACCTTCAACTCTGATACCAAATGTGACACCCCACATCCATTAACGTCACTCATAAGATACATTAAGTTCCATGAAGTGCAAAAAGTGATCATTACAGAGAATATACAAGACAGATAAAATAAGCAACGGAAAATTTTGAAACTTTATTAATAAAATATAGTCTCAGAAGTATGTCAAAACTAGTTACAACCAACTAACTATCACAAATCTGCCTTTCAAGCCAACTCAGAAAATAAAATAACAAAGTACAAAAAGTCATATCCCAGAGCATAAGCCAAACTAAAGTGGAAACCAGATCAAAGCGATACATTTCAAAGAGTCCAGGTCAAGTCCAAAATAAAGTGATATCCAAGTTATTGCTGAGTACCGCCACCTTGAGAGCTTAAGGGGGGAAGGAAGAAAGATGCGAAAGAAAAATGTCAGACATAAAGTTAGCGAGTTCCAGTGATTTAAAAATATGCATGAATAAGAAATGACAAGATAGGTAAATAAAACTAGGTAAGAAAGGTATAGTTTTACAACTGATAATCTAAACAGAATCGTAGGATGAACATGATAATAGAAATAAATTATGGTCAGTTAAGGCTTCACTTTTGTATCTAAAACGGGTAAATGTATGAACATACACGTTTCATATTTCAAATCCTAGTCTACAACAATACAAGTATATAAGTTCAACAGGATTATGTATTGCAGGAATAACAGCAGGAATAACAACAGGATCAGGTGTACACTAATTACATAATAGGATTAGGTGTTAACCTAATTACATAATAGCAGGAGTAGGTGTACCCTAATTATTGCCCAAGCGATCGGCTCCCTATTACCCGAATATCTTGTGTCAGCCCCAGCAGTAGGGTGTATAACTCCCTAACCTAGCCACTTATAGAACACAACAATATCTGTAGGTGTTATAGCGTCTTATTTTCCCTTTTCGGATTCATGCACGCTCATAACTCCGTCGAAACGCTCCCGTAACCACCTCCATGTGAACCTCTTACTATCAAGTTCAGTAAAGCGTGCCCCTGGCCTCTACCTAGTGTGAGGCCCCTTCTAATAAAAAACCGAACAATGATACTGACTGATATGGGTTCCAAACAATAGATTGACAAAAGCCAAAACCCCCTAAGATTGCGTCCCTAAAATCTTGGATTTAAGAGTCCCCAAAACCCGATATAGCAGCAGATGGGGGACCTATTTGCTTATTAATACTTATATTCAACTAACATGTTCAAGTTTTATTAATAAGCTTGGTTGTAATGTCATTATGTGTATGCAACCCTATCATGTCATTTACTTACGATCCGTTTAAGTCAAAGTTAACATTTCTATTCCTTATGCGTACTATCTATTAACAACATTCCCAGGTTACAGGTTAATGCATAAGGTCTGTTTACAGCAAGTGTCTATAACAAAACTACACATGTATACTTATCCTTTTTTGTAATAACCCGGAAATCCGAGCCAATTTAAAAAATTTATTTTTTCAATAGAAGAATCAGTAGAGATAGAATCAGTAGCATTCTAGAATGAGACTCGTTAGAGATGGGGTTAGAAATGCCCAAGAACTTAAGCTGTAATGTGAATAATGAAAGTTGAGTTGATTTGTTAAACAACTTTCAGCTTCGTTCCTTTTCGGGGACGAAAAGTTTTAACTGGGGGAGATTGTAATAACCTGGAAATCCGAGCCAATATAAAAATTTTATTTTGGCAATTTTATTGTATTTTGAATATTTAAAATAGTTTATTTTAAATAACAATGATGGAAAATTTATTTTCGATGAAGTTACAATGAATCATTTATTTCAAATATAACGGGCCTGAAATGGCGCGGTAGTTCGAAAATTCGATTTCTATTGAATATACAGAATTCAATATAAATCGGATTTTAGCGAAGCAAGAAATATTTGAATCTGTTTGATCATATCTTTCTAATGGATGTAAGAAACTGAGATATCACATTAGAAGTTGAAAGATACATCCAGTTTAAAATTCAGAAAAGTCGCTGTGGAATTTATATTTTTTTAATATATATAAAAGCCCTTAAAAATAAAAATGCAAATTTTGCAAACGACCTCTGTTTTCGATGAAGCCACTTTTGTTGGATCCAGGATGTCGAGTTATTTCTAGGTTTCAAAATTTAATTTTTTTTAATCAATATGTGAGCGTGGCAAAAGAAAACGTGTTTTAACAGTTTCAGTCAATTTCGATCGACCAGAAAATGGTCATTTTTCAAATGGTCTCAGAATTTGATGAAATTAGTTTTGTTAGGACCGTATCATCAACACGAAGCTAGAAATTATTTTTCGGGAATTTTTAGAGTCCCTATGTGGCCTTGGTAAATTGAAATGTACATTCAAATTCAATATATAGATTTATATATTGATTTTGACGGAAACTGATCGAAACAGTCGAATCAACTTACCGAACATATCCCATTGTGTTCGAAATGGGGGTAGTTAGCTATGGGCGATAGTCGTTGGGTTCAAATTAGAGAGCGAGACATAAAACAAGTTATTTTAGAATTAAAATATTATTAAATAAAAAGGGGTGGTATAAAAGGGAAGTTAAAACCCTAAATTCATTTTCCTTCTTCCGCCGTCAGGGTTCAAAATCGAAGGGTAGAAATCACCCATCCTTCTCCTCCTTCATTCTCGAATTCCACGCAGCGGTTTAGGGTAGTTTTAAAGACAAAATGAGAGAGGAGAGCGAGGTATCGAGGGTGAACGGTTATGATCATCTATGGGTCCAGATTTCGAGTGAATTTTTGTCTTGAACCTCACCAGTTCACGGTCGTTTTCATGGCGCGGGGAGGGACCGAATTGGCCACGTCAGCTGGCGGTAGGGGAGGAGGAGATAGGCTTTCAAGTGGTGTCTCTGGATCCACGTCCGGTGGCTCTCTGGCGATGCGAGGAGGAGACTCAGAAGTCGACAATGTTCAGCAAAATACTGGAGCGATTTTCTTGAAACGTTGAAGAAGAAAAGGGGATTAACAGTGAATATGGTAATTAAATTTTTTATAATTACTTTGTTAGTTAAATTAAAAATGTCGTTAACTTATAAAATAATAATAAAAAATAGCATTATTTCTAAAACTAAAAGTAACATCTTTTTAAAAATAAAAATAACATCTTTTTGAATATAAAAATAGCATCTTTTTGAAAATATATAAAATAAAATATGTTTTGAAAATAAAAACATCACTGTTTTGAAAATAAAAACATCACTGTTTTGAAAATAAACACATCACTTTTTTGAAAATAAAAACATTCACCGTTTTGAAATATAAAAACATCATTGTTTGGAAAATAGAAAATCAGCATTGATTTTAGTATATAAATAGTTTTAAAGCAAAAATATGATTTTTATTAACTGAAAAGATTAGATTTTTATGAAGTAAAAATATGATTTTTATATATATTTTAGCGAAATAAAAGTATGATTTTTATTATGAAGATAACGTAATAAAAATGTGATTTTTACTATGAACAACGTGAATTGGATTGCGATGGAATCACTGGAAACAAATCCAAACTGTTCAAAAATATAGAATGGCGGAGTGGATCCAAGGTGAGAACTCCTCACTGTAATTTCTTATATAGTTATTTATTTCATAACTGTATATATGAACTATCCCCGTCATCCACAGACCATGGATGACTTGGTTGTGTGTTTGGATTGATTTGTTTGTGTGAATTTGGTTTGTGATTTGAAATGAAGTAAATAAAATATTCATATGTTGAATAAATTGTTTGAACAATAAAAATAACATTTTTATTGTATGTATGAAGTGTTAAAAATATTCATATGTTGAATAAATTGTTTGAACAACAAAAATAACATTTTTATTGTGTATATAAAGTAAATAAAATAAACAGTTGTCGAAATATATTTTTGTCCGCCAAAAATATCATTCTTATCATATGTATGAAGTGTTAAAAATAACCAAGTGTTGGAATAAGTATTTGTTAGTTAAAAGTATTATTTTTAACATGATAATGAAGTGAATAAAATAGTTATGCTAATGAAAAATTACTAGTTCGTTAAAAATATGATTTTTAACGTATGTAGGCCACATAGAATATATATGCGTTGTATAAACTATATAGGCGTTGTGTGAAAATATGTAAACGTTATATGAGAATGTATACGTAGTATGAAAATATACATATACGTTGTATGAACATGTATATATATACGTTGTAAGAAAATATATAAGTGTTGTGGAATAATTATAAACATTTATTATTATTCAAGTAAGTGATTAACGATATAATAACCTCATTGTTGATCGTCACGTAAGCGTAGATAGATTTGAATGCCAAACTAGAATTGGCAAAGCTAAGAAGTTAAATAAGAATTGGAATAATCAAACCAATAAGAGAATGAATGGTAAAGCGAACCAAATCGAATTAAAAATTGAACTGAATTGAAATTTGATTAGAATTGCATACATGTACATGCATATATATTGAACAGGTCATAGAAAGGAGGCTAGAGAAGAGGAATAAAATTGTATGCCCGACAAATAGGTACATGTTTACTGTTTTGTTTGGGTATGATGATTTTATGAGCCGATTGGCTAGCCGCTTGGATTTTTCATTTCCTTTTTGGATTGGAGAAGCCTGTATGGCAATTTCGCGATTTTCCCTTTGCTCCCGTGCAGGGGAGGTTATGGCAACAAAATTCGAAAATTTAGGGTGTTAGCCAAATTTTTGAAAAATTAGAAAGTTCTTAGAAACTGAAAAGTTGAAGAACTTGAGCCAGAATAGAAATTGAAATGAATTTAAAACGGTTTATAAAATTCGTTTTAAAGCGAAATCGAAGAAATATATAAAATATTATATATATATATATATACACATAATGGCCTAAATAGAACGCGCTGCGCCGTGGCAGTTCGCGAATTTCGACCATTGACTTCGAATGGATATTACGGGAGATCCGACCGTCGGATTCTCCTAAAACCAGAACCGTCGGGTTCGTATCGAAAAGAGCTTTTTAACGAATATTAGAGATTCGAAATCTAACAGTTGGATTTGAAATTATTTCCAAATCAAATTTGGAAAAGGCCGCTGTAAGTGCAGTTCGATGGCCGTTGATGGAAATCGACTGTACGGGCCTTGATAAAATTATTAAAAATATCAATAATTAGTGTAAAATCATAAGAAATGATTTGGAAAGAATTGGGATGAAAAATTCCATATTTGAAAAGATAAAAATAATTTTTTATCGAAATAAACTAGTTATTAACTCGAATTATAATCCGATTATTTTTAATTAAATAAATTGGATTTGAAATGGTTTTAGAAATAACCAGAATTTCCCAACGAATAAATTGGAATGGTTTGGAATGGAAATAATCTTCTGAGTATTTTGATATTGGATTCTGTGATTATACGAATATTGTGATGGGAATTTGGAAGATATCGATATCGTTATTCGCGATATGATATCTGTTGGTTTCAGGATTTGATGTTGAATATAAATCGATACTATCTCTATTCAAAACCTTATATTTTATGTTAAATTGGGCCGATTGATTGTTTGGATTGTGCTCGACCAGTTTTTGAGCAAAATATGCTTTTACAGTTAGCATTGGGTTGGGTAAGAATATCTGTGTGCTAACACCTTGTGAAACACTTCACGATTTGACGATAAGGTGTTTAGCGATTTGTTCATTTCAAATTTAATGAATGATTGTGAAATGATATTTTTCTTAAGTGAAAAGAATGTATTCCCAATTTTGGACAGGGAATGTTTTATAAAAATGTTTTATAAACCAGAAAGAATTTCGAGGGCTAAAACCCGATGATTTCGGAATGATTTGGAAATGTATTATGGTTTTACATTGTAGTTCATCACATATTTGATTAGTTGCTATTGATAACATATCTGTTTGGTGGCGGAGAATTTATTCTCTTGATTAACACCCTTCTTTGAGACGTACGAGCTCAAAGGTTATGTGATTAATAGTGACTGATCATATGTGTGAATTGCTGATGTGAAGTACTATATTTTGAAAGTACTTGTGATTATTATGTTGTGAAATGATTTTCCCTACTTCGGGATATGAAATTATTTGGTATGTGGCTAGAGATTCGGGTAACCAGGACGACTAAAAGTATGGGTGAGATGGGCGGTGTATGCTTCCATGTGTGGGAGGTGCATCGTCGGTGAAGCCTGTTCCATAGAGGGAGGTGCACATATATATATCGAGTTGCTTAGGTGCGTGCCCTTTGCCTTGTCTAGGGGGAGCCCGATATTTGGTTGCATACTTGTTTGTATGCATTGTTATGTTTTGGAATTCACATTTCCAAACGATTTGATTTGAGATCCCGAAGTGAAATCTACTTTGTTATAGAAAATTAGATATGTATTTCAAATGATTTGAAATAGAAATCGGAAAATAAAGTCCAAAGGAATAATTTATGTAAATTGAATTGGATTTGGAAGATCTAAGTGTAGTGATTAATCTAAATGGGTAGATTGGGATATTGCATGTTAATTGATGCATAGTAGATCCATAACTATTGATTGTTGTTTATACACTGGCATTCATGGGGGTAAATCTGTTCCGCGTTAGCGGTGTGGTCCTGTGATTTGCTTTATCATTTATAAAGATTTATAATTGTTTAGAGTTTCTCACACCAGTCCCATGACCTATAGTTTGCTTTTGCCTTGCAAACTCGGGTGCCCCTATTTTCAACACGGGCAGTCGAGTAATTTGTTTTGCAGATACTTATTTTGAGCAGGATTATGGATTGAAGCTTAATGTTGTGTCCAGTGCATTTATCGTCTTCCGTTGTGTTATTTATCTATTTCCGCGGTGCATTGTATTACATTTATTGTAAATTTATTATCCGCTGCGTATTATTTCGATATACTCTAATATATTATGTACTCTGATGTAACATTATTATGATGTTTATAAAAGTCTTCTGTTATTTGTTCTGATGTGTTGTATGCCTAGAGTTAGCGTATACGGGATTCGAACGGTCTTGGTCGGTTTAGCGATCGATTAGGTCCGAGCGAAATCCGTGTCGTTACAGCAGGTATCAGAGCTTTGGTTAACTCAAATCTCTGGGGTGCAACTATTTATAACATAATAAATGGCTCATCAGAGGTAGGATTAGTAATCTCTTATAGAAGAATCCTCATTAGAGATAGAATCAGTAGCATTCTAGAATGAGACTCGTTAGAGATAGGGTTAGAAATGCCCAAGAACTTAAGCTGTAATGTGAATAATGAAAGTTGAGTTGATTTGTTAAACAACTTTCAGCTTCGTTCCTTTTTGGGGACGAAAAGTTTTAACTGGGGGAGATTGTAATAACCCGGAAATCCGAGCCAATTTAAAATTTTTATTTTGGCAATTTTAATGTATTTTGAATATTTAAAATAGTTTATTTTAAATAATAATGACGGAAAATTTATTTTCGATGAAGTTAGAACAAATAATTTTATTTTAAATATATAACGGGCCTGAAATGGCGTGGTAGTTCGAAAATTCGATTTCTAATTTCAATTGAATATACAGAATTCTATATAAATCGGATTTCAGCAAAACAAGAAATATTTGAATCTGTTTGATCATATCTTTCTAATGGATGTAAGAAACCGAGATTTCACGTTAGAAGTTGAAAGATACGTCCAGTTTAAAATTCAGAAAAGTCGCTGTGGAATTTATATATATTTTAATATATATAAAAGCCCTTAAAAATGGAAATTTTGCAAACGACCTCTATTTTCGACGAAACCACGTTTATTGGATCCTGGATGTCGTGTTATTACTAGGTTTCAAAATTCATAATTTTATGAATCAATATGTGAGCGTGGCAAAAGAAACGTGTTTTAACAGTTTCAGTCAAATTCGATCGACCAGAAAATGGCCATTTTTCAAACAGTCTCAGAATTTGACGAAATTAGTTTTGTTAGGACCGTATCATCAATACGAAGCTAGAAATAATTTTTTGGGAAATTTTAGAGTCCGTATGTGGCCCTGGTAAATTGAAATGTACGTTCGAATTCAATATATAGATTTATATTTTGATTTTGACGGAAACTTATCGAAACAGTCGAATCAACTTACCGGACATATCCCATTGTGTTCGAAATTGGGGTAGTTAGCTATGGGCGACAGTTGTTAGGTTCAAATTAGAGAGAGTGACATAAAACAAGTTATTTTAGAATTAAAATATTATTAAATAAAAAGGGGGTACAAAAGGGAAGTTAAAACCCTAAATTCAATTTCCTTCTTCTGCCGTCAAGGTTCAAAATCGAAGGGCAGAAATGGCCCATCCTTCTCCTCCTTCGTTCTCGAATTCCACGCAGCGGTTTAGGGTAGTTTCAAAGACAAAATGAGAGAGGAGAGCGAGGTATCGAGGGTGAACGGTTATGATCATCTATGGGTTCGGATTTCGAGTGAATTTTCTCTTGAACCTCAACAGTTTGCAGTCGTTTTCATGGCGCGGGGAGGGACCGAATTGTCCACGTCAGCTAGCGGTAGGGGAGGAGGAGATGGGATTTCAAGTGGTGTCTCTGGATCCACGTCCGGTGGCTCTCTGGCGACGCGAGGAGGAGCCTTAGAAGTCGACAATGTTCAACAAAATACTGGAGCTATTTTCTTGAAACGTTGAAGAAGAAAAGGGGATTAACATTGAATATGGTAATTAATTTTTTCTAATTACTTTGTTAGTTAAATTAAAAATGTCGTTAACTTATAAAATAATAATAAAAAACAGCATTATTTCTAAAATTAAAAATAACATCTTTTTAAAAATAAAAATAACATCTTTTTGAAAATAAAAATAGCATCTTTTTGAAAATATATAAAATAAAATATGTTTTGAAAATAAAAACATCACTATTTTGAAAATAAAAACATCACTGTTTAAAACACATCACTGTTTTGAAAATAAAAACATTCACTGTTTTGAAATATAAAAACATCATTGTTTGGAAAATAGAAAATTAGCATTGATTTTAGTATATAAATAGTTTTAAAGAAAAAATATGATTTTTATTATATGTATAACACTGTAAAAATATGATTTTTATTAACTGAAAAGATTAGATTTTTATGAAGTAAAAACATGATTTTTATACATATTTTAGCGAAATAAAAGTATGAATTTTATTATGAAGATACCGAAATAAAAATGTGATTTTTACTATGAACAGCGTGAATCAGATTGCGATGGAATCACTAGAAACAAATCCAAACTGTTCAGAAATATAGAATGGCGGAGTGGATCCAAGGTGAGAACTCCTCACTAGAATTTCTTATACATTTATTTATTTCATAACTGCATATATGAACTGTTCCCCATCGTCCACAGACCATGGATGACTTGTTCGTTTGGTTGTGTGTTTGGATTGATTTGTTTGTGTGAACTTGGTTTGTGATGTGAAATGAAGTAAATAAAATATTCATATGTTGAATAAATTGTTTGAACAATAAAAATAACATTTTTATTGTATGTATGAAGTGTTAAAAATATTCATACGTTGAATAAATTGTTTGAACAATAAAAATAACATTTTTATTGTGTATATGAAGTAAATAAAATAGACAGTTGTCGAAATATATTTTTGTTCGCCAAAAATATCATTCTTATCATATGTATGAAGTGTTAAAAATAACCAAGTGTTGGAGTAAATATTTGTTAGTTAAAAATATTATTTTTAACATGATAATGAAGTGAATAAAATAGTCATGCTAATGAAAAATTACCAGTTCATTAAAAATATGATTTTTAACGTATGTAGGCCATATAGAAAATATATACGCGTTGTATAAACTATATAGGCGTTGTGTGAAAATATGTAAATGTTATATGAGAATGTATACGTAAATGGAAATATACATATACGTTGTATGAACATGTATATATATACGTTGTAAGAAAATATATATGTGTTGTGGAATAATTATAAACATTTATTATTATTCAAGTAAGTGATTAACGATATAATAACCTCATTGTTGATCGTCATGTAAGCGTAGATAGATTTGAATGCCAAACTAGAATTGGCAAAGCTAAGAAGTTAAATTAGTATTGGAATAATCAAACTAATAAGAGAATGAATGGTAAAGCGAACCAAATCGAATCAAAAATTGAACTGAATTGAAATTTGATTAGAATTGCATACATGTACATGCATATATATTGAACAGGTCATAGCAAGGAGGCTAGAGAAGAGGAATAAAATTGTATGCCCGACAAATAGGTACATGTTTACTGTTTTGTTTGGATATGATGATTTTATGAGCTGATTGGCTAGCCGCTTGGCTTTTTCTTTTTCTTTTTGGATTGGAGAGGCATGTATGGAAATTTCGGGATTTTCCCGGCGCTCCCGTGCAGGGGAGGTAATGGCGAAATTTTTCGAAAATTTAGGGTGTTAGCCAAATTTTTGAAAAATTAGAAAGTTCTTAGAAACTGAAAAGTTAAAGAACTTGAGCCAAAATAGAAATTGAAATGAATTTAAAACGATTTATAAAATTCATTTTAAAGGAAAATTGATGAAATATATATAATATATGTTATATATATAATGGCCTGAATAGAACGTGGCGCGCCGCGGTAGTTCGAGAATTTCGACCATTGCCTTCGAATGGATATTACGGGAGATCCGACCGTCGGATTCTCCTAAAACCAGAACCGTTGGGTTCGTATCGAAAAGAGCTTTCTAGCGAATGTTAGAGATTTGAAATCTAACGGTTCAATTTGTAATTATGTCCAAATAAAATTTGGAATAGGTCGTTGTAAGTGCAGTTCGATGGTCGTTGATGGAAATCGACTGTACGGGCCTTGATAAAATTATTAAAAATATCAATAATTAGTGTAAAATCATAAGAAATGATTTGGAAAGAATTGGGATGAAAAATTCCATATTTAAAAAGATAAAAATAGTTTTTTATCGAAATGAACTAGTTATTAACTCGAATTATAATCCGATTATTTTTAAATAAATAAATTGGATTTGAAATGGTTTTAAAAATAACCAAAATTTCCGAACGAATAAATTGGAATGGTTTGGAATGGAAATAATCTTCGGAATATTTCGATGCTGGATTCCGTGATTATACGGATATTGTGATGGGAATTTGGAAGATATCGATATCGTTATTTCCGATATGATATCTGTTGGTTTCAGGATTTGATGTTGAATCTAAGTCGATACTATCTCTATTCAAAACCTTATATTTAACGTCAAATTGGACCGATTGATTGTTTAGATTCTGCTCGACCAGTTTATGAGCGAAATATGCTTTTACAGTTAGCATTAGGTTGGGTAAGAATATTTGTGTGCTAAAACCTTGTGAAACACTTCACGATTTGACGATAAGGTGTTTAGCGATGTGTTCATTTCAAATTTAATGAATGATTGTGAAATGATATTTTTCTTAAGTGAAAAGAATGTATTCCCGATTTTGGACAAGGAATGTTTTATAAAAATGTTTTATAAACCAGAAAGAATTTCGAGGGCTAAAACCCGATGATTTCGAAATGATTTGGAAATGTATTATGGTTTTACATTATAGTTCATCACATATTTGATTAGTTGCTATTGATAACATATCTGTTTGGTGGCGGAGAATTTATTCGTTTGCTTAACACCCTTCTTTGAGACGTACGAGCTCAAAGGTTATGTGATTAATAGTGACTGATCATATATGTGAATTGCTGATGTGAAGTACTATATTTTGAAAGTACTTGTGATTATTATGTTGTGAAACGATTTTCCCTACTTCAGGATATGAAATGATTTGGTATGTGGCTAGAGATTCGGGTAACCCGGATGACTAAAAGTATGGGTGAGATAGCAGGTATATGCTTCCATGTGTGGGAGGTGCATCGTCGGTGTAGCCTGCTCCATAGAGGGAGGTGCACATATATATATATATATCGAGTTTCTTAGGTGCTTGCCCTTTTCCTTGTCTAGGGGGAGCCCGATATTTGGTTGCATACTTGTTTGTATGCATTGTTATGTTTTGGAATTCACATTTCCAAACGATTTGATTTGATACCCCAAAGTGAAATCTACTTTGTTATAGAAAGTTAGATATGTATTTCAAATGATTTGAAATAGAAATCGGGAAATAAAGTCCAAAGGAATAATTTATGTAAATTGAATTGGATTTGGAAGATCTAAGTGTAGTGATTAATCTAAATGGGTAGATTAGGATATTGCATGTTGATTGATGCATAGTAGATCCATAACTATTGATTGTTGTTTATACAATGGCATTCATCGGGGTAAACCCGTTCCACGTTAGCGGCGTGGTCCTGTGATTTGTTTTATCATTTATAAAGATTTACAACTGTTTAGAGTTTCTCATACCAGTCCCATGATTGACCTGTAGTTTGCTTTTGCCTTGCAAACTCAGGTGCTCCTATTTTCCACACGGGAAGTCGAGTAGTTTGTTTTACAGATACTTATTTTGAGCAGGATTCTGGATTGAAGCTTAAAGCTGTGTCCATTGCATTTATCTTCTTCCGCTGTGTTATTTATCTATTTTCGTGGTGCATTGTATTAAATTTATTGTAAATTTATTATCCGCTGCGTATTATTTCGATATACTCTGATATATTATGTACTTTGATGTAACATTATTATGATGTTTATAAAAGTCTTCTGTTATTTATTCTGATGTGTTGTATGCCCAGAGTTAGCGTATATGGGATTCGAACGGTCTTGGTCGGTTTAGCGATCGATTAGGTTCGAGCGAAATCCGTGTCGTTACATTTTCCCCAATTTATAACATACACAAGTTTATGCACTTCTTTACCACGTTATAGCATGTACACATTACTACAAGTTTAACATGTGTATATTCAATCATTCCCAATTAATTAATATGCCTAACTTCCTTTTTATGTTATTCATTATTTCCCTAATTATACGTACACCATATTTGGATATAACCTAGGCTTCTGAAGGCCAAGGCTTGGCATAAAATAAAAAGGAAACAAAGTAGAATCACATAGGCACATAAGAATAGAAATAAACGTAGAAAAATGGGAAAAGGAAGATAGATACATTTTACTTGTTATTTATCCAACATCACAGGCATGTGTATAACTTGTCTAATTAACATTACAAGCCTGTATATAACTTGTTTAAACATCACAAGCATGTATGACTTGTTTAATTAACATCACATGCACGTATATAACTTGCAACATCACATGCATATGTATAGTTTGTTTAAATAACACTAATACAGGCATAAAATAGATTATAATGGCATCGGTGATAACAGTGAATCAAGTATATTTATTTTACTGTAAATCCTAGCTAATTTCATTTAATTGTTATGTTAAAGGCCTATGAAATCAGATCTATAAATAACCGTTACTCACAGTGAGTCTTGGTAAAGATAAATATGTATATAACACAAGGCCACTGCAATTATAGTCCAAATCAGATCCAAGTTTTATGCAAGTCTTGATTGATGTTGCTTTTGTTTAATCCAGTCTCTAGCAGCATTCCCCCATTATATGCATATATTTTTCAGAATAATTTAGAGGTAGAGTAAGAGGTGAAGAATTTGT
Organism: Allium sativum; assembly: GCA_030737875.1. Lineage (NCBI taxonomy): Eukaryota > Viridiplantae > Streptophyta > Magnoliopsida > Asparagales > Amaryllidaceae > Allium > Allium sativum. The sequence goes on along the minus strand of CM060910.1, from coordinate 190,666,755 downwards.
GTGAATTAGCTATGGGTCGAGCATGTCATGCTAAGTCAGCATGAACAGAGATACAAAATCATCCAAGGACAGAGCTCAGAATTCGACCAGATCTATTATGGGTCAAGCCACCTACCATTAGGTCTACCCTAGGGTCGACCCAACCCCTATTGGGTCGATTCATGGGTCGACCCAGGCCTGTGGGGGTCGACCCATGACGGGTCTCCTTGTCGCTTCTTTTCTCCACTCGTTCGCTTAAATTGTTTTGACTTATTCTGGTTAAATTTGTTTATATATAAGCTTCATATATGTATACAAACTAATAGAGCCCATAACTTCTTCATACGTTGTCCGTTTTATGAAAACTTAGGGTCTATTTGAACCAGAATTCCGAGACGAATGCAAGGTAATGGAAGTTTCAGTTAATTCTGAAAATTTATCATGATTATAGCGTATTATATTTTGGGTTGTTACAAGAAGATATTGGCCAATGGATGGCATTAAAAGTGCTTCTCATGATGTTCAACCATCTTTATTTGACTTAATTCGAGATGATATTGATTACATAGCGTTATAGATAGGATATTCTCGAATGAATTCAATGTTTCTTCAAGATTCTCACTCAAATTATGAATAAGATTTGCTATAATTTGTTATTATATGAAAGAAATGATTAGAGAAGAAGGAGAAAGGTTAAAGTAATTTTTTCTGGAAGAAGGAGGTATTTATGAGTCTGGAATTCGTTGGAATTGAATAAACATTAGTTAGTTATTTAAATTTTAATTTTTGAACAAATTTGAAAAACTGACAGTTAAATGTGTACATGCTTAAAAATGTATGTCGACATACCCCTGAAATGTTTTAGAATTTTTCAATTTTTAGTTCATTCTTATTATATTATTTTAATTTATTTAACTCTAATATGTTGTTACAGTAAACTAAAGATTGTTTTGGCGAAATACACACCATTCATTACTACTTGGAAGCAAATATATTCAACTAATATAAGATACTAAAAATGAGATTCGAAAGCAAACACATGCAAATACGAAAGATAACATAAACTGGATAAGCTTAGATTTCAGGGGATGATGAAGAGGAAGATGATATTCCAAGTTTTCTTCCTATTTTTCCAATGAACTTAGACGTATAGGTAAGAGCCTTTTTCTTTTTCTTTTGGCTCTTGGCTAACTTGGCTTAATTTTGGATAAGAGTTTATTTGGATATGGTTTTAGTATTAGACGGACACTCTTTACTTTCCAAATAAGTTTCTTCTTCTTCGATATCCTACTATTTCTTCTTATTGTTGCCGCATACAAGCTTGTTTATCTTCAAATGTTTCATAAGGCTTAAAGGATATTGGAATTTGCATAAGGTGTATATTTTTTGAGTTAAACACATTTCTTGACACAAATTCTTCTTCTTTGAGATCCACTCCAAAATATTTTGAAATTCCGAGTAAGATAAACTCCATGATAAAGGGTGTTTTCTCTTATGAACATTTCTCTGGGCATTAATTCTTTCAAAATCATATCGGCCCAATTGATGTCACAAACACCAAACATAGCAAAGAGAGATATTTGGACTTTGAGGGTAGGGTTGTTGAAATTTTCGGAACGTGGAGTAATGGTATATTGGAGGAGGAGGTTCTCAATTCTTGCCTTTGGGCGAAAAAAGTGATTTTTAAATTCCAAATGAGCATCTCTTTCAAATATTTGATGAAAGGTTTCCAAAACATTTTCATCAATTTCGGATTCCGAAAAATCCGAGTTTGTAAACTTATAGTTTAAGATAGTACCAAAAATTTCACAATCCAAAACAATTTGAGTGCCTTTTACGCTATTCCGTACTTGATTTTTATCTCCTACGTAAAAGCCACGACCCAAATTTGCAAAAAACATTTTGATGAGATTCGAGAAACATACTTTATCGTTATCCCTAGAATCAACCAAGCTAAGAACTTCATTTTGATGAAAAAGAGAATGAAGACCGTAAGAGGGAAAATCTTCGAAGATATCGAATACTCCCACGTTGACTTTTCGATTTCCCATGTAGTCAACATAGGCTTGAATAGCTTCCTTGTCATTGAAGAGACGTCCTTTGAGGGTTTTGGACAATCTCATAGTTTTTGGTGTACTAGATGAAGCCATTTGTAATGTCCTGTATTTTTAACGGATAATAAATAATTTATTTAATTATTTAAAGGATGGTTTGGTAATTTAAAGTGACCAAAATTAAATAATATTGAATATTTAATTAATATAATAATTAAATAATATATTTAAATTCCAGAATAGTCGGAAATAGTAGAATTCACAATATTGTGTGATTGGATCATTTATAATACATAATTCAGTATAGAGTTGAATTATATTAACGAATATATTATATAAATGACAGTTGAACGTATAATTATATTATAATTATAATCGAGCTTGAAATGGCGCGACAGTTCGTAATTTGGCTATTCGAACTTTAAACGAATATATAGAATCCGTTTTAAGCCGGATTTCTGTGAAACAAGAAACGTTAGGAACTGGTGAAGTATATTTTTCTAATGGAAGAGAAAAATCAGGATTTCGTCGTGTAGATTTTGAGTTATGTCCAAATCAAATTTTAAAATAATCGCTATGGAATTCCTTTATAATTTATAGCGATTTATTTATATTATAAATGGATTTTCAATATAAATTGAATACTGATTTAATTTGGATTTGAAAGGTCGAGTTATCGAAGTCAAATAGGAATATTTTGGGGTTGTATGAAATTCTAGTGAGAATATATACGATAATATTTATTTATAAATATTTAATTTAATTATTTTTAAATATATTTATATTTAAATGGGTTTACTAAGAGCTTTAAAAGTAGCCACTTTTGCAAACGAGCTTCGTTTCAGACAAAACTAGTTTTGTTGGATCCGGAATACTGAATTATTACTAGATTTCAATTTTCATAATTTTTGAAGTCAGTATGTGACCGTACGGGATTTTAATGTGAAAAACATTCAATTATTTGACTTTAAAAATACGCTGTGTGAGCAAATGGAGTCGATATTCAACGAAACAAGTTTCATTGGGTCCGTTGTCGAACTGAAGGTGTATGTCCATTTTCGCGGTTTTTAGGTGTGATGTGTGATCATAGGAATTTTTAAACAGTAAATACAAATAGCAGTTGCTTTAAATTAAATATAATAATAAAATGTAAAATTATATATTTACCCTATATATACCCCTTTACTAACCCTAAATTTTCTTCAATCACTTTTCTCTGGTCAAAGTTTATAGGCCGTCGTTGATTTCATTCTTCAGTAGAAAATATCCTCCTTTGAAAATCAAAAGAAAATAAAACAAAAACATATAAATCCTGAGATGTATATATTTGAGTTCGGGGTAGATTTCTCTTCAATCTAATATCAGTTTTGTAAAGCTCGACAATGATTTTGTCGATACCGTTTTGTACAGCGTTGGGTTTCCAAGGCTATGGTTGAACAACGCGGTAAGTAGAAGCTTTAATCCTTGAATTGAAGTTTAGTTTTGGGTTTGCTGAGTGGAATAACACCTGTGTGCAATTTTCTGGAGGATATAGTGATGAAAGGGGTCGATACTTTACTGTGATCGTGACTATGGGGTAAGATGACGCGAATGGGAGGGTGGTTGCGAGCTGAGGGGGATGGTAGTAGTAGCATAAGGCTCGGGAATAGTAGTGAAATGGTGAAGTATCATAAGTGAAATGGTGAAGTATCGTACGGTGTCATGGGGGAAAGTGGTATCAGAATTGATTGATGCTTCAGGATTTTTCAGTGTGATTGCGTTTTGAATGAAACTTCCAAGATGAGTTCGAGCTGTGAAATTTTGGTTTGAGGAAAGAGAGTAGTTGTAGAGATAAAATTTTGTGAATTTAGTTTGATTTAAGGGTGGAAGAAGGAGGAGATAAAGAGGGAGTAAAGATCGGGTATGGCCAGAGTTTTTGTACAGGTAGTTGCGGTAGAGAATAATCCAATGAGGAAGAAGGGTATTCTCGGGTTAGAAGTGTCATGTGGGTCAAATTAAGTGGTAAAGCCCAATTATTTAAAATATATTTAAGTAGTTTAATTTAAATTCTATTCAAACTTTGAAAATGTGTAACTTCATCAAACATTATCAGAATCTGACAAAACAAGATCTGTTGGGATCGTATGGATGGCGGCTATACAATGGAAATGACTTGGAGTGAATTGGGTCTCGTTACAATTTATAGTAAAATAAATTGTCTATCTGAATCAACAGATGGTTATCGTTATTTAACAATGATCGTCCAATGTAAGTAAATCTCACCAACTCTGTACAGTTTATATTTTTATAAATATAATCTAGTATCGATAAATGATGATTGATTGTTGTGTATTGGTTGTTTGGTTGAATTGCTGATGTATTGTTTGAAATTATGGACAACGATATATATATTAATAATTAATCGAACATTGATTATGTTTACCAGAATATTTCATATTGAAATGAAATCGATGTTATTTGTACTGTTTAACATCTGTGGATGCAGGAAAACAGGTTGGAGGGATCCAACTGGATTCCTCAATATTATAATACTGTTTGTTTTCATATACTGTGATATATGATGTGATATATAATCTATGATTGATTATGATGACACTGGTTATGTTATTTGATATTTTAAATACCGTATGAAATACTGGAATGTAAAAAGGAAATTTTCAAAGTGAATATTGAAAATGAAACATTTTTATATAGAATAAATAGAATCATATTAAAAGGATTTATATTGAATAAATTGAATTATATAAAGTGAATTATAAATGAGATTTAAATGTTGGAAAGGAATAAGATTTGTATGAATAATTGTGCAAATGGAAGTACAAATAGAATTTGGATTTGAGATATTATTTAAAATGCGAAATCAAACTGTTTTGATTTTATAAAGAATTATTATTCACATTCTATGTGAAAAATTAGATTAAAATAAATATTTTTGCAAATAAAATATTATAAAGGAATTTGGGATTTGAATTAGGAATTTAAATGGAATTACTGAAATCAGAAACTGACTGGAAATTAGTTGAGTTGAATGGCTGTCTGTGTATTGATCTGATGTTGGTTTCGGCCTTCGGGGTTAATACGTAGGGGGTTGTTCTCTTCCTAGTTTACAGTTAGAGACTGATATATGTGAGAAGATAGTGATATGTGAATCAGGAATGGAAACATTTTCCAAAGTTAATAACGTATATTTTCTAAAATTAGAAAATAAGGATTTGATGAATATATGGAAACGAGAAATTAGGAAATGAAACGATGAGTGATCGATAGAATTTCCATCTGGAAATAATATCGTTGTTTGCATGCATGTTTTTCTTGGATAGTTAAATCACCAACTATCAATTTTTTTGACCATTTTCCATTGTCAATACGGAGAGACCGGGATCAGATATACTATCTGAAAACCATTCCGTATGGCATTAGAATTTCGATCAAATATGATGAAGATAATTGAAGACGGAGTTATGCAAGGGCTGTTCTATTTACAGAATAGTACCTTCGGTCTGTCCAATCCCAGGACGACCTGTATGGAAGAATGTCTGATGGAGTATATTTAATAGATCGCGTAAGTTGATCTCTTCAAACGTATTTATGTTTGGTGGCGGAGGAATTCGTTTCTCTTAGCTGTATACCCATGGTATTTTTGGAGAAATCAATTTGTGATTTGGTGGGTATGACGATGTGATATTCAAAGTGAATAATTGTGTGATCTGTCGAGGATAAGCGTGGCCTCTAGCCTCACATCCGGAAATGGTATAAAATTGGGTAGGTCGCATGGCTAAGTGGTTGGCTGCCAAGTAAGGTGTATTGTCACCTGATCTAGATTTTCATTTACTTCTATAATCTATTTTGATGTTGTCCCTTTCGGGAAACAGTTGTTGATCCCAACCGTTGGTGATAATACATTCATACACTCAAGAGAAATGAGTGACCGGTCATGTTTAGCCTGGGTTACAATATGTTCTTGTTGAACCCGGTGTATTCCTCTCTAGACATACACTGTCGGAAGGTGGTCCCATACCTTGCCAGTTGGAATTCATTACCCAGTAAGCACCTACGGTTTTTGATTGTATATTATATATGTGGAACGTGAGATGAAAGTATTCCACTAGATTGTTATTTATTTGATTTAGACATTATTATAATATCAGAAGAGAACGGATTTTAAAAGAATTTTAAAAGTTAAACAAATGGTTGGAGTTTACTCACACTAGTCATATGACTGACCCAGAGTTTATTTTGTTTTGTTTTCCCTAAACTCTTGGGTGCCCAATTTTGTATGGGTAGTCAAGTAGTCGGGATTTTACAGATACTGAGAGCTTGGAGCAGGAGGCTTCAGGATTATATAGCTATTGTTACTTCCTCTATGTGTAAGTGTTGTACTCTGATAATGTTACTGTATACATATACTAGTTTTATTTCAAAGTTAAGTATCTATTATATATTGTCCTTTCCGCTGTGAGTTTTGTGTTACTCTGATGATGATGTATGTTCTTTTTCTTCTTCTATTCTAAGTTTTTATCTTATCTATTCTCACCCTCTAATTTCTTTCATCGACTATCCGGTGTTTCTGATGCTTGGATAGTCGACATTGAGTTTATGTCGATTACTCAGGATCGCGAATTCCCCGGGTCGTTATAGTGGTATCAGAGCTTAAGGTTAAGTGATTACCTTGGCTCTGTGGCGAGACTCGATAGAGATAGGGTTAGTAATGCCCTAGATTCAGTTGAGTGTATATATACGAGAGAGCGTATGTGTAGATTATTTAAAAATGGTTTTATATTGTAGAGATTCATTGATTCAGTGGGTTATGAATTCTGGTCGATCAGTTTGTGTGAAATTTAGAAACTAACTGTAGGTTAGCTAAGAGGAATGGTTTCCTGGGTATTGATCTGATGTTGGTTTCGGCCTTCGGGGTTAATGTTTAGGGAATTATTCTCTTGATAATTTACGGTTAGTGACTGATGAATTGGAATGAGGCGTATGTTGTGTTTTTGTAACACTTGTTTATTATATACGCGAGTTATTCAGAAAGACTGGGTTTATCCCATTCTGAATAACTGATTCGAGTGGTGTCGAGGATGAAGACGGTGGTTGAAGACCGGAGGTCTTCACGTCGTTTGGATAATTACTGATGATCTTGATTGGGCCGTACACCCAAGAGGACGGAATCAGTTGGTGATCGTCCAGACGTACTTGGAGATCGATGGATATGCGAGGTACAAGGTGCCTCCGGTTTCGTTCAGACCGAGAACGGACTTGTAAATGGACTGTGTGTCTGACATTGGATTTTATTTTGTGTGATTGATTTCTATTAAATATATATCTGTTTGGCGGCGGAGAATTTATTCTCTTGCTTAACGCTCTTCTCTGAGACGTACGAGCTCAGGGGTTATATATCGATGGATATCAATCGCATGGAGTGAATTGCCTGTGTGGCATGCCTAAGTGGAAATTGATCAAGGCTTCTATTAAAAAGCAAAGTCTTGTGGTTGATGATCAAAGCATGGCCTGTGTGGCATAGTTTTGTGTAACGTTAATTCGCGAGCCTCACACCCCGGTTGTGAACTAGAAACGGGAGAAGGACCTCAGGGAGGGCATGCGTTTCCTTCTAGCTAGAGGTGGTGTCAGTGCTTAAACCGACTGACATTTATGTATTTTTTTCACCTGTGTGGTTGTTGCTGTTGCGAGGCGCCTCAGTTATATCGGTCGATCCGGGACCGATGGAGTCATTCGTTGGCTCATTTACGCCCCAAAGGGCGGGGAAACGTAGTGTTCAAGCATAATAATCCACATCGGTGGACCGGCCCTGACGATCCATGGGGCAGTTGCGGCTGTTCCTAAGACATGGGCTAGATTGTCTCGAATCTGTAGAGGACGATCCCTGGCCTCGGTTCACAGATGGAAATCAAAATTTCAAATACATGACTTTGCGGTTTTGATTATAGAGCCTAGTATGGCGACATAGTGGTATGGGGCACTTATGCCTTCTATGATTTATACTTATGATTTGTATTTGTTTTGACAGTATACACTTATAGTAATAATAAAACGTGAAATTTCACGTACCAAGCATTCTTGGTTATTATAAGGTAAAGACACTATCCTCCGGCTTGAGTTGCATTGTGTGATGGGACCTGGGTCTTATAATAGCTTCATTTTTCTTTATTTAGCATTGCACAATTTGTTTTATGCACTGGTATTCTTGGGAGGAAACCCGTTCCGTGTTATACGGCGTGGTCCCTTAATTTACCTAACTGTAAAATAAAGATTAATAACTGTTTTAGTTCTCACATTAGTCACATGCCTGATCTAGAGTTTATTGTTTTGACCTAAACTCCGGGTGCCTTTATTTTGACACGGGCAGCTAGTTGTTTTGGTGTTGCAGATTTATATTCACAGGAACCTGGTTTACAGCTGGAATGATACTCGGAAAGCTCTGTATCCGTGTATTACTTTCAGTTGTGTTTTGTATTATTTTTCCGCTGCTATGTAATGTAATTTAAATCTCTGATATTTTCTGTGTAATATTTATTCATACTCTGTATATTCTTGTAATCTGATGAAATTGTTGTAATATAAAATGAAATGTTCTTCTGTTTGCGTCCGGAGGTGGCTTGTTCTCAACTCAATCCGTGATTTCCGGTAAGGGGGATTTCAGGTAGTTTCAGCTTGGTATCAGAGCTTTGGTTTACAGAGCTCGGAGAACAAGACAGATTAGAGCCATACGAAAGAATTCATCAGAGATTGGATTAGTAATATCCAATGAGAATGACTCGTTAGAGATGGGATCAGTAGTATCCTAGAACGAGTGTGAAGAGTATTTTTTTAAAATGAAAACAAGTTTTGTTTTGAAAATTTAATTCAATTATTCGTATTTGAATTGATTTGGATGATCCAGTATATAAAGATTTTACGTATACGTCTGATCCACGTGTATTCGAAGTTTTAATATACTGGAGATATAGAATCACACTGTAGTCGACCGGAGACGATCCTGATGATTACTATAGTATCATCAGTATTTGTGTTCGAGTTTCGAAAGTGAGATTTCTATATATTTCCAATTGACTGGTGTGGGAACCAAAATTAGATAGGTCTTATTGTTGTGATTTGGCATCAAAAATGTGATTTTTGACTATATATCAAAGCTATGAATTTGAAAAGCTATTCAACTAATTAATTGCTGATTGTGTTGTTTGATTATTGGTTGATTAATTAAAGGTGGAACATTTAGCCAAATTGAACCAAATAGTGAGTTGTATTGAAAATTATTTGCAAATGCATGCATATAAATGTACTTACATTTAACAAGTAATAGCAAGGAGGCTAGAGAAGAGGAATAAAATTGTTTGCCAGACAAATAAGCACATGTATATTGTATTTCATGGGTTTGGATGATTTTATGAGCCGATTGGCTAGCCGCTTGGGTGTTTCTTTTCTTTTTGAACTGGTGAGGGCCATGGGAGGCTATTTGAAGTATCCCCAAGTCCCCGGTGCAAGGGAGGTTATGGCGAAATTTTTCGAAAATTTAGGGTGTTAGCCAAATTTTTGAAAAATTTGAAAAGTTCGTAGAAACCGAAAAGTTGAAGAACTTAAGCCATAATGAAAATACTGAAAGTTGAGTTAGTTTGTGAAACAACTTTTGGCTTCATTCCTTTTCGGGGACGAAAAGTTTTAAGTGGGGGAGATTGTAATAACCCGGAAATTAGAGCCAATTTAAAATTTTTATTTTGGCAGTTTTAGCGAATTTTGATTATTTAAAATGAATTATTTTAAATAATAACGACGAGGAATTTATTTTGAATAGAATTCAAACGTATAAATTTATATAAATCATCGTTAGAATATGAATATTTTATTTTAATTATATAACGAGTCTAAAATGGCGCGGCAGTTTTAAAATTCAATTTCGAATTTCAAATGAATGTACAGGATTCAAAATAAATCGGATTTCAGCGAAACAAGAAATATTCGAATCTGTTTAATCATATCTTTCTAACGAAGTTAAGAAATTGAGATTTCACTTTAGAAGTTGAAAGATATGTCCAGTTTAAAATTCAGAAAAGTCGCTGTGGAATTTAAATATATATTATTAATATATATAAAGGCCCTTAAAAATGGAAATTTTGCAAACGACCTCGGTTTTCGATGAAACCACTTTTGTTGGATCTGTGATGTCAAGTTATTGCTAGGTTTCAAAATTCGTAATTTTCTAAATCAATATGTGAGCATGGCGAAGTAAAACGTGTTTTGGCAATTTTAGTTGATCTTAATCGACTGGAAAATGGTCATTTTTCAAACGGTCTCAGAATTCCCGGACACCCGTTCTCCACAGACCAATGGACGATAGTCGGTGGGTTCGATTTCGAGTTCAAAATAAAAAGTTGCTTTTTAAAATTTAAAAATAATAAATATATATATATATATATATATATATATATTCACTAACCCCCTCCCTCTCTTACTTTTTCAAGTCAACGGGGAAAGTAAAAACCAAATAGAAAAAAGAAGAAGAAGAAAGATCGACGTTGCCTTTTCCCACATCGCGCCACCGCCTTCGCGACCCCGACCCCACCTCCGGCAAGCGCTCCTCTAGCCGACGCCACCTTTCCCCCTCCTAGACGCTGGTGAACATCCCCCACGCAAGTCCCCCAAAACCGCCGGAAACCCTAGCACATCCGCCGCACCGGAGTTCATCACCGCCACCAACGCATCACCGCTCACCCCCCCTCCCCCTCCAGAAACCCCATACCTCCCTTCCTCTTCTCGATCCCCTCCTGACCCTTTTCTCTCTCCATTTGAAGCCCCCCTAATTCGAGAACGCCGCAATTCCAGGCGGGCCTCCCCTCTATTCCGCCGAGACCACCGCCTGAACCTCCATCTATGACCTCCGGTGACTGAACCAAGGTGATTTTCCACTTATAGATTCAGTTTTTTTATTATATAAATAAATTCAGTTTAAATCATTCTTATTGCATATGAATGTGGTGTTAAAATCGGTTGTTTTTTAGATTAAAGGTTGGAGTTTTAACACATGAAAGGTTTGATTTTTAACACATTAAAGATTTAATTTTTATCGAAAGAAAGATTTGAATTTTATTTAAAAGATAAGATTTTTATATAGTAGAGATAATAAAAATATGATTTTTATTATATGTGAAGTTTAAAAATATGATTTTTATATTATAGAAAGAATAAAAATATGATTTTTATATTATAGAAAGAATAAAAATATGATATTTATATTGGTAGAGTATTAAAAATATGATTTTAATCTATAGAACATCATATTAAAAATGTGATTTTAATATGAACAGCGTAGAGAAGACTGCGTTGGAAGTACGGGCAGATCCAGACTGTTCTGAATTTCAGAAATAAAGAATGATGCAGTGGATCCCAAATGTGAGAACTCCTCACCTTTTATTTATTTTTCTAGTTGAAATATATACTAGGATGCAGACGGTGCTTAACAGCACCCGACACCCGTCGTCCACAGACCATGGATGACTTGTTTGTTTGATTGCTGTGTTGTGAAATTTGATTTTGTGATGTGGAATGAAATAAAATATTTTATAGTGGAAAATATTTTATAGTTAAAAATATGATTTTTAACGTGTACATAAAATAAATATTTATGAACAAATCGGAGATTTGTTTATATACACCGATTTGATTGTTATTGATAGGGACGATAAATTTTACACATCGCCCAACCTCACAAATAAAATATGTGTTTGTTGATTTGAAACCCCATACGGGTATTGGGATGATATTTGACGTACACTAATCCTGATTGTTTAGTTGTATGTCAATCGATGGATTGACAGACTGTGCAAGCGTTAATTATTTATATTTAATGTTTATGTAGTTGTGTGGTGCACTCTGGATGATGGTTGATGATTTATCATTGTTGTTATATACATGTGTTGTAGGGAATCCATATAATTAACGTTATATGGTAATTGATTGGGCCTCATTCCAATTTGGAAAATAAGAAATATTAATTCATGTTTTGAATAGAATATTAATTCATGTGTTGAATAGAATAAATATTCATGTGTTGAATTGAAAATAAATTCATGTGTTGAATTGAAAATAAATTCATGTGTTGAATAGAAAATGAATTTGTGTTTGAATAAAGCCGTGTTGATTAGATTAACGCCATTTTGACGTGAATGATATTTATATCGATTTTATTCATTTTTATAATGAATATAGAAAATAAAGTGATTTCAAAATATAACGTTTTGAAAATATTATCATTTGTATGTCGATGATGTGGAATATTCAATTTTGATTCGAAATTGAATATGAAGTTGAAATCGTTTTGAAAACGAATTTAAAACGATTTATAAAATACGTTTAAAAAGGAAATCGACGAAATATATATAATATATATATATAATGGCCTGAATAGAACGCGCCGCGCTGCGGCAGTTCGCGAATTTCGACCATAGACTTCGAATTGACGTTGCAGGAGATCCGACCGTCGGATTCTCCTAAAACCGGAACCGTTGGGTTCGTATTGAAAAGAGCTTTCTAACGAATATTAGAGATTTGAAATATAACGGTTGAATTTGGAATTATGTCCAAATCTAATTGGGAAAAAGTCGTTGTAAGTGCAGTTCGATGGCCGTAAATGGAAATCGACTTTACGGGCCTTGATAAAATTATTAAAAATAGTAATAAATTGTGTAAAATCATAAGAAATGATTTGTAAAGAATTAGGATGAAAAATTCCATATTCGAAAAGATAAAAATAGATTTTTATCGAAATGAACTAGTTTTGAACTAGAATTATAATTATATTTATTTTTGAAATAAATAAATTGGATTTGAAATGGTTTTGAAAATAACCGGAAATTTCCAATAATTCAATTGGAGTGGATTTGAATCGAAATTGTCATTAGAATATTTCGATGTTGGATTTCGTGATTATACAGATATTGTTATGGAAATTTGAAAGATATATTTATATCGTTATTTCCAATATGATATTTGTTGGTCGTAGAGTTTGATATTGAATATAAGCCGATATATTTTCTATTCAGAGCCTTGTATTTAATATCAAGTGTGATTGGGTTTGTCGTGAATGGTGTCTGCATTAACACTATTCTTAAACCCAGTTGAGAAAAAGATTAAATCTTTTTATTTAGATTTAATGAAGTGTACCAATCAAATGGCATTTAATTGGAATTGAATTTGATTTGAATTTTGGGTTTTTCGTGAACGGTGTTTTAAATAACACTTATTCTTTAACCCGATAATTAATGGAATGTGATTTTGGGTTGTCATGAAAGGTATCTTCAATAATACTGTTCTTAGACCCAACTGAGTTAAGAAAATCAGAAACTAATTGGAGATTAGTTAAGTTGAATGGTTTCTTGGGTATTGATCTGATGTTGGTCTCGGCCTTCGGGGTTAATACTTAGGGGAATTGCTCACTTGCTGTTTTACGATTAAAGGCTGATAGAATGGAATGTGATTTTAGGTTTATCGTGAACCGTGTTTTAAATGACATTGATTCTTTAACCCAGTTAAAGACAGGAAGATTAAAACTAAGTGGAGTTTTAATGAATCTTTAATTAGATTGAAATAATCGAGAATGGAGTATCACCAGTTTTGCTCCAGGCGATAGTTAAATCTTTAATTAGAGTTGAACGTGAAATGGTAATTGAATTTGCCGATAACACCGTGGTGTTATATATGAAGTATGACTAGTTTTACTTCATGGGATGAATGGGTTGGGATTGGGAAATAAAATAAATGATTACTTCGGTGTGGTTCGTTAATCCTGACTAGTTTGAAGTGATATTCAAAGGAGGATTAAAGAATAAATTTTAAAGAATTTATCTTTGATAAAATTAATGGGAACCTTTCCCTAATAATGTGAAATTTAGAAACTAACTGTAGGTTAGCTAAGAGGAATGGTTTCCTGGGTATTGATCTGATGTTGGTTTCGGCCTTCGGGGTTAATGTTTGGGGAATTATTCTCTTGCTAATTTATGGTTAGTGACTGATGAACTGGAATGAGGTGTATATTGTGTTTACTTGTTTATTATATACGCGAGTTATTCAGAAAGACCGGGTTTATCCCATTCTGAATAAATGATTCGACGTGGTGTCGAGGATGAAGACAGTGGTTGAAGACCGGAGGTCTTCACGTCGTTTGGATAATTACTAATGACTTGATTGGGCCGTACACCCAAGAGGAGGGAATCAGTTGGTGATCGTCCAGACATACTTGGAGATCGATGGATATGCGAGGTACAAGGTGCCTCCGATTTCGTTCAGACCCAGAACGGACTTGTAAATGGACTGTGTGTCTGACATTGGGTTTTATTCTTTGTGATTGATTTCTATTAAATATATATCTATTTGGCAGCGGAGAATTTATTCTCTTGCTTAACGCCCTTCTCTGAGACGTATGAGCTCAGGGGTTATATATCGATGGATATCAATCGCATGGAGTGAATTGCCTGTGTGGCATGCTTAAGTGGCAATTGATCAAGGCATCTATTGAAAAGCAAAGTCTTGTGGTTGATGATCAAAGCACGACCTGTGTGGCATAGCTTTGTGTAACGTTGATTCGCGAGCCTCACACCCCGGTTGTGAATCAAAAACGGGAGAAGGACCTCAGGGAGGGCATGCGTTTCCTTCTAGCTAGAGGTGGTGTCAGTGCTTAAACCGGCTGACATTTATATTATTATTTTTTCACCTGTGTGGTTGTTGCTGTTGCGAGGCGCCTCGGTTATATCGGTCGATCCGGGACCGATGGAGTCATTCGTTTGCTCATTTACGCCCCCAAAGGGCGGGGAAACGTAGTGTTCATGCATAATAATCCACATCGGTGGACCGACCCTGACGATCCATGGGGCAGTTGCGGCTGTTCCTGAGACATGGGCTAGATTGTCTCGAATCGGTAGAGGACAATCCCTGGCCTCGGTTCACAGATGGAAATCCAATTTCCAAATACGTGACTTTGCGGTTTTATTGTAGAGCCTAGTATGGCAACATAGTGATATGGGGCACTTATGTCGTCTATGATTGATACTTATGATTTGAAATTGTTTTGACACTATACACTTATAGTAATAATAAAACATGATATTTCACGTACCAAGCATTCTTGGCTATTATAAGGTAAAAACCCTATGCTTCGGCTTGCGTTGCATTGTGTGATGGAACCTAGGTCTTATAATTGCTTCATTTTTCTTTATTTAGCATTGCGCAGTTTGATTTATGCACTGGTATTCTTGGGAGGAAACCCGTTCCGTGTTATATGGTGTGGTCCCTTGATTTACCTAACTGTAAAATAAAGATTAATAACTGTTTTAGTTCTCACACCAGTCACATGACTGACCTGGAGTTTATTGTTTAACCTAAACTCTGGGTGCCCTTATTTTGATACGGGCAACTAGTAGTTTTGGTTTTGCAGATTTATATTCACAAGAACCTGGTTTATAGCTGGAACGATACTCGGAAAGCTCTGTATCTGTGTATTACTTTCAGTTGTGTTTTGTATTACTTTTCCGCTGCTATGTAATGTAATTTAAATCTCGGATATTTTCTGTGTAATATTTATTCATACTCTGTATATTCTTGTAATCTGATGAAATTGTTGTAATATAAAATGAAATGTTCTTCTGTTTGCGTCTGGAGGTAGCTTATTCACTCAATCCGTGATTTCCCGTAAGGGGGATTTCGGGTCGTTTCAGCTTGATCCACTTTATCGGTAGGGGTTTATGAACGTTTGAATACGATGAACCGACATGATATGTTTTGAAAAGAGGGTAAACAAAATAATTTTACCCAAACTATATTTTGATATAAAAGATTTATATTGGGATGATTATAATATATTGGTTGTTATTATAAACAAATGAGATTATAAATTGAAATGGTTATGTAAATAACCAATTGGAATTAATATAAGGGTAATATGTGAAATCAAATGAATTAAATCTGAATTTAAATCGGAATTGGAACTAAAATTCCGAAAACATGAAAGGTGTTTGTAAATGGAATTGGATTAAATATATGAGAATTTTAAAATCTTGGGAGATTTTAAATTGTTTTACAAGCAGTGTGAATGGTATTTTGAAATGAATTTCAAAATGGAAGTGTTTAGATATGGTTTTGAAAGAAATATATTATTGAGCTCACTTCGATGGCTGGAAATAGATTCCGATGATGATCATGACATCATCGGTGTTCATTTTCGAGTTGTAAGTGACGGATTACTACCAAAGTTTTTGTTTTTGAATTATTTTGAGAAAACAAGTTGTTTTGATGTTCCAAATGAATATTTTGATTTTTGGAAAAGGCAAAGCTATTTAAAAATTCCCAGAAACAGATTATTTGAATTTAAAAAAATTAAACTAGAATTTGTAAAAACTAATAGAAATAGAAATTTAATTGAACCCAGTTAGGTGGATAATGAATTGAGAAAAAAATATCGAATTAGATTGGATTAAAGATAATCCGAAATGGAATTGGACTAGTAACTTAAGAGTTGAAATTTAAAATGGAATCTGAGTTAAGAACAGAAATTGGCTTGGGTATAACCGAATGATTGGGACGACATTGGTATATGCAGAATTGGTAACACATGAAAGGATATATTGATATGCCCAACAAAAAGGTACCAGTTTCTATTACATATGGGTTTGAGATTTTGATGAGCCGAATTGGCAAGCCGCTTGGCTATTTGATTTTTTTTTGGGGTTAAGAAGGCCTAGAGAGTTGAGTTGGAGTTTGAACTATTAACTAGTACAAAGGAGGTGCTGGCGAAATTTTTCGAAAAGTTAAGGTGTTAGAAAATTTTCAAGATTTTTGAAAATTTTCATTAGTAGGAACGAATAAATATTTAATTGAAATTAAATTGGTTCAGTTGAATCTGAAGTTAAGAAGTGAACAAATAAGTTCTATCCAGTCAAATGGGTTTGTTTTCTACCTTAGCAATTTCAAGGATGAAATTATTTTAAGGGGGAAGAATGTAACGTCCCGTATTTTTATCGGATAATAAATAATTTATTTAATTATTTAATGGATGGTTAGGTAATTTAAAGTGACCAAAATTAAATAATATTGAATATTTAATTAATATAAAAATAAATAATATATTTAAATTCCAGAATAGTTGGAAATAGTAGAATTCACAATATTGTGTGATTGGATAATTTATAATATATAATTCAGTATAGAGTTGAATTATATTAATGAATATATTATATAAAGGACAGTTGAACGTATAATTATATTATAATTATAATCGAGCTTGAAATGGCGCGGCAATTCGTAATTTGGCGATTCGAACTTTAAACGAATATACAAAATCCGTTTTAAACCAGATTTCTGTGAAAGAAGAAATGTTAGGAGCTGGTGAAGTATATTTTTCTAATGGAAGAGAAAAATCGGGATTTCATCATGTAGATTTTGAGTTATGTCCAAATAAAATTTTAAAATAGTCGCTATGGAATTCCTTTATAATTTATAACAATTTATTTATATTATAAATGGATTTCCAATAAAACTTGAATACTAATTTAATCTGGATTTGAAATGTCGAGTTATCAAAGTCAAATAGGAATATTTTGGGACTGTATGATATTCTAGTGAGAATATATACGATAATATTTATTTATAAATATTTAATTTAATTATTTTTAAATATATTTATATTTAAATGGGTTTATTTAGAGCTTTAAAAATAGCCACTTTTGCAAACAAGATCCGTTTTCGACAAAACTAGTTTTGTTGGATCCAGAATATTAAATTATTGCAAGATTTCAATTTTCATGATTTTTGAAGTCAGTATGTGGCCGTACGGGATTTTAATGTTATAACAGTTAATTATTTGACTTTAAAATTACGTTGTGTGAGCAAACAGAGTCCGAATTCGACGAAACAAGTTTCATTGGGTCTGTAATATGGAACTGAAGGTGTATGTCCATTTTTGTGATTTTTGGGTGTGGTGGTGATCATAGAAATTTTTAAATAGTAAATACAAATAGCAGTTGCTTAAAATTAAATTTAATAATCAAATATAAAATTATATATTTACCCTATATATACCCCTTTACTAACCCTAAATTTTCTTCAATCAGTTTTCTTTGGTCAAAGTTTATAAGCCATCGTTGTTTTCATTCTTCAGTAAAAAATATCCTCCTTTGAAAATCAAAAGAAAATCAAACAAAAATATATAAATCCTGAGATGTATATATTCGAGTTCGGGGTAGATTTCTCTTCAATCTAATATCAATTTTGTAAAGCTCGACAATGATTTTGTCGATATCGTTTTGTACAGCGTTGGGTTTCCAAGGCTAGGGTTGAACAATGCGGGAAGTATAGGCTTTAGTCCTTGAATTGAAGTTTAGTTTTGGGTTTGCTGAGTGGAATAACACCTATGTGCGATTTTCTGGAGGATATAGTGATGAAAGGGGTTGGTACTTTACTGTGTACCGTGACTATGGGGTAAGATGACGCGAATGGGAGGGTGGCTGCGAGCTGAGGGGGATGGTGCTAATAGCAAAAGGCACGGGAATAGGAGTGAAATGGTGAAGTATCAAATAGTGTCACGGGGGAAAGTGGTATAAGAGTTGATTGATGCTTCCAGGATTTTTTAGAGTGATTGCGTTTTGAACAAAACTTCCAGGATGAATGCGAGCTGTGAAGTTTTGATTTGAGGAAAGAGAGTAGTTGAAGAGATAATTTTTTGTGAATTTAGTTTGATTTAAGGGTGGAAGAAGGAGGAGATAAAGAGGGAGTAAAGATTGGGTATGGCTGGAGTTTTTGTACAGGTAGTTGTGGTAGAAAATAATCCAATGGGGAAGAAGGGTATTCCCGGGTGGGCCAGATTAAGTGGTAAAGCCCAATTTTTTAAAATATATTTGTGTAGTTTAATTTAAATTCTATTCAAACTTTGATAATGTGTAAATTCGTCAAACATTATCAGAATTCGACAAAACAAGATCCGTTGGGATCGTATGGACGGCGACTACACAATGGAACTGACTGGGAGTGAATTGGAGCTCGTTATAATTTATAGTAAAATAAATTATCTGTCTGAATCAATAGATGGTTATCGTTATTTAACGATGATCGTCAAATGTGAGCAAATCTCACTAACTCTGTACAGTTTATATTTTTATAAATATAATCTAGTATCGATAAATGTTGATTGATTGTTGTGTGTTGATTGTTTGTTTGAATTGTTGATGTATTGTTTGAAATTATAGATAACGATATATATAAATTGTTAATCAAATATTGATTCTGTTTATCAGAATATTTCATATTGAAATGAAATCGATGTTATTTATATTGTTTAACATCTGTGGATGCAGGGAAATAAGTTGGAGGGATCCAACTGGATTCCTCAATATTATAATACTGTTTGTTTTCATATATTGTGATATATGATGTGATATATAATCTGTGATTGATTATGATGAAACTGGTCATGTTATTTGATATTTTAAATACCATATGAAATACTGGAATGTAAAAAGTAAATTTCAAACTGAATATTGAAAATGAAATATTTTTATATAGAATAAATAGAATTATATAAAGTGAATTATAAATGAGATTTAAATGTTGGAAACGAAATAAGATTTGTATGAATAATTCTGCAAATAGAAGTACAAATAGAACTTGGATTTGAGATATTATTTCAAACACGAAATCAAACTGTTTTGATTTTATAAAGAATTATTATTCACATTCTATGTGAAAAAATAGAATAAAATAAATATTTTTGCAAATAGAATATTATAAACGAATTTGGGGTTTGAATTAGGAATTTAAATGGAATTACTGAAATTAGAAATTGACAGGAAATTAGTTGAGTTTAATGGCTGTCTGGGTATTGATCTGATGTTGGTTTCGGCCTTCGGGATTAACACATAGGGGGTTGTTCTCTTACTAGTTTACAGTTAGAGACTGATATATGTGAGAAGATAGTGATGCGTGAGTCAGGAATGGAAACATTTTCCAAAGTTAATAACGTATATTTTCTAAAATTAGAAAACATGGATTTGATGAATATATGGAAACGAGAAATTAGGAAGTGAAATGATGATTGATCGATTGAATTTCCATCTGGAAATAATATCGTTGTTTGCACACATGTTTTTCATGGGAAGTTAAATCACCGACTATCAAAGTTTTTGACCATTTTACGTTGTCAATACAGAGAGACCGGGATCATATATATTATCTTAAATCCACTCCGTATGGCGTTAGTGTTGCGATCAAATATGATGAAGATAATTGAAGACGGTGTTATGCAAGGGCTGTCCTGTTTACAAAATAGTACCTTCGGTTTGTCCATTCCCAGGATGACCAGTATGGAAGAATGTCTCACAGTATATTTAATAGATCGCGTAAGTTGATCTCTTCAAACGTATTTATGTTTGGTGGCGGAGAAATTCGTTTCTCTTAGCTGTATACCCGTGGTATTTTTGGAGAAATCAATTTGTGATTTGGCGGGTATGACGATGTGACATTCAAAGGGAATAATTGTGTGATCTGTCAGGGATAAGCGTGGCCTCTAGCCTCACAACTGGAAATGGTATAAAATCGGGTAGGTCGCATGGCTGAGTGGTTGGCTGCCAAGTAGGGTGTATTGTCACCTGATCTAAAGTTTTATTTACTTCTATAATCTATTTCGATGTTGTCCCTTTCGGGAAACGGTTGCTGATCCCAACCGTTGGTTATAATACATTCGGTACACTCAAGCGAAATGAGTGACCGGTCATGTTTAGCCTGGGTTACAAGATGTTCTTGTTGAACCCGGTGTATTCCTCTTCAGAGATACACTGTCGGAAGGTGGTCCCATACCTTGCCAGTTGGAATTCATTACCCAATAAGCGCCTATGGTTTTTGATTGTATATTATATATGCGGAACGTGAGATGAAAGCGTTCCACTAGATTGCTATTTTTTGATTTAGACATTATTATAATATCAGAAGAGTATGGATTTTAAAAGAATTTTAAAAGTTAAACAAATGGTTGGAGTTTACTCACACCGGTCACGTGACTGACCCAGAGTTTATTTTGTTTTTGTTTTTCCTAAACTCTTGGGTGCCCAATTTTGTACGGGCAGTCAAGTAGTCGGGATTTTACAGATACTGAGAGCTTGGAGCAGGAGGCTTCAGGATTATATAGCTATTGTTATTTCCACAGTGTGTAAGTGTTGTACTCTAATAATGTTACTGCATACATATACTAGTTTTATTTCAAGTTATGCATCTATTATATATTGTTTGTTCCGCTGTGAGTTTCGTGTTACTCTGATGATGATGTATGTTCTTCTTCTTCTATTCTAAGTTTTTATCTTATCTATTCTCACCCTCTAATTTCTTTCATGGACTATCCGGTGTTTCTGATGCTTGGATAATCGACATTGAGTTTATGTCGATTACTCAGGATCGCGAATTCCCCAGGTCGTTACGCCATTAAAGAGTTGTTTTTAAGAGTATAGATATAAAGAAAGTTGTTTAAATTTTGAATGAGAGGTAGAGAGAATAGGATTGAATAGATAAATAAATAGAGGTTGAATGGACACTACTTTTCAGAATTTAAAGACACATTTTAGACCTTGGGAGTTGGTGAAAAGTTGGAGGGAAGTTTGAAAGTTTAAGCTTTTGAAATCCAAAATTTGAAATTCATTTGCTGGCAAATATGTCGACATGTCCATTTCTCTATGTCGACATATGTATTGATTTATCAAGAGACTTGTTGTTTTGGCTTTGTTTTATTATATTTTCGTTTTATATTTTAGGTTTTATTATTTCCTAAAACAATATTAATCCTAACACTCATTAAAAAATTAATTATGATTACTATATTTATTTATTATTATTTATAAATTTCAAATTTGAATTTTAAATTTCAAGTTAGAATTTTAAATTTCAAATTCAAACAAGGCACACAAACAAAACATCCATTCATCCAAATCAACCAAAAAATTGAAAATTGATTAAGGGATACCTGGTTTTTAGATCTATTTCTTTGATATTTTCTGAATTCTGAATTGATATGAAACACATATTTGAATTT
Organism: Allium sativum; assembly: GCA_030737875.1. NCBI lineage: Eukaryota > Viridiplantae > Streptophyta > Magnoliopsida > Asparagales > Amaryllidaceae > Allium > Allium sativum. The sequence goes on along the minus strand of CM060910.1, from coordinate 190,644,654 downwards.
TCAGTTTCTGGCTTTTCATCACTTGATGATGAATCTGAATCGTCTAAAGCTGCTGCGTATGTTCTCTTTCTCTTCTTTGATGAATTACTCTTGTCTGTTTGTTGATTTGATTTATTTTGATATGGACACATTCTCTTTATATGTCCTGGTTTGTTACAGTTATATCATCATTTCTACCCAAACTTCCTTGATTATTTCTCTGAAAATTATTTCTCCTTTTATATCTCAGAAATTTTCTAAAATTCCTTGTCATTAAAGCAATTTCTTCATCATCCTTACTGCTTGAATCAGAACTATTTGTTGTTGCTTTGAATGCTATAGATTTTTTTGTGGGCTTGTTTTCCTTTCTTTTCTGTAATTGAATTTCAAACGATATAAAAGGTCCAATTAACCCGTCAATCTTTATCTCACTGACATTATTGGCTTCTTCAACTGCCAATGTTTGCTGATCCCATTCTGGAGTTAATGAACTAAATATTTTACTGACTTGGTCTTCTTTTGAATAAGTTTTTCCCATTGTTATTAATGAATGTACGATCTCCTGAAATCTGCAATACGTATTGGAGATGGATTCATTCTCATTTATTTTAAATAACTCAAACAGATTAATTACCATTGATATTTTTTCTATTTAGCTTTATCTGTTCCTTCATGAGTAACTTGTAAAGTTCACCTTATTTCATAAATAGATTTACATACTGACACGCTATTAAATTCATTTCTACCTAATGAACAGAATAACATATTCGTGGCTTTAGAATTACTCTATGCAACAGCCTTTTGTTCATTGGTCCATTATGCAAAATTAGTAGTGGGTTCAATATTTTCGGTCTGTATACTATTCCATGGTCCAATCCTACTGATTATAATGTATTTTCTTTCTACATACCCAAAACGAATAATTACTACCATTAAATAGCGGTGGTCTAATAGTGGACTGACCCTCTACAAAAGAACTATTATTACCAGTGTTGGTGGCCATTTAATATTTTCAAAAACCAGATTATGATTTTTTCGAAACCTATGCTTCTATACCAATTGTTAGAGAATTAGGATCTTAAGGCAAAACAAACATTAGAGGGGGGTGAATAGTATTTATAAGGAATTTATGAAAATCTTAAACTTATTGGATCTACTATATGAATCACACATCAATTATCACACCAGAGATAATCACAAACACAGACACAGATATAAGTAAATATAAAATGTAGAAAAGGAAAGAACAAACCGGATTTTATATTGGTTCTAATTACTCCAACGTTCAATCCCATGCAACGACGGATTGCGCAAAGTTTTATTATTATTAATATCCAAGTATGACCCCTTGATTTCGCGACTACATGGTTAACACTGATTCAAACACCCTTGATTTCACGGCTACAAAGTTTACACCGCTCCATACACCCTTGATTTCACGGCTACAAGGTTAACACCGCTTCTTTTCCTCGATTTCATGGTTACAAGGAACACATCCTTTCCCAAACAATTCCCAAATGATTACAATAGCCCTAGAAGTCTTCAATAGCACTTCAATTTAGAAAGCATTTGATAGAGATTGATAAAAGAAGATGTTATATATAAGTTGAGTAGAAATCAGCAAAGTATAAGTGTAGAAATCAAGAAAATGATGTATATTAATGGTGGTATGTAAAGGGGTGAAGATGGAGAATAAGAATGATAAAAAAATTCGAAATCAACCCCTTTTTATAGTGTCTCAATGATTGCAACGTTTCAGAAACGTTACAAATAGTGAAAAGGCATTTCCTTTGAAAATTGAAACTATGACAGTTGTATGTCGACATTGCCAATTATGTATGTCAATATATAGCATTTTGATTTTTAAAACTATTTTTCAAGTGTTTAAACTAATATATATTATGGATTTTCATGAAATAAAAATTAGTGTTTAAAATAGATTTTCTAAAGTATAAAAACATATAAAAAATATATTTTATAAACATATCTAAAAAGTTATAAGATTTAAAACTACAAAATTATATAACTATATATTATAAAGTTATATATATATGTTTGAAATCATTTAGAAAATAACTTGAAATCAAGATTTGAATTTTAAAAATGGAATTTGAAATTTTAAATCAGAATTTGAACCTGATGTGCTATTCAGAGTCTTACATATGAAATAGACTCAATTGCTATATTTTTCTTGAACTCTTGAAATCTTGATAACTTGATAACTTATGACTCTTGAATCTCTTCTGAATTCTAAATCTCTTGAAACTCTAAGACTGTATAGTCTTTTGTATTTAAGTCATGTATACAAACCCTGCATAGGTATATATATTCTAGATAGAAATGTTAGTATATATTTTATAGTCAATTAATAATGATAATTGAAATAATGTTATTGTCATCAAAACTCCATTCTCCAACAATTTGGTGGCGAGTTCATTGTCGATTGCTCTAGACGACAACAGGTTAGTCCAATAAAAGGAAATAGATTATGAGAATCATTTACTAACTTAAACGTGTTATCAATATGAAACTGTCTCATATAAGATTTTATGACTTGTTAGATACAGTCCACATTGGTAAAGCATTTTGTTTGCTTGCCGATAACACTTGAGATTCGCTAGTCTAGGTTTTTAGACTGTGAGTTCTAAGCATCATCTTTTTGAACCGTTATTGCGCAATATTCAACATTTATGAAAAGTGTGTATGTGACAACTTTTCTGGTGAAAATTTGGCTCTAGTCTGATTCATATAATTATTAGCGATGCCCTAGTTAGCATAACTCATATTTTTCCGTTGACCCTATTGAGTGACGATGATCGCAGGATTTTCCGAAACTTGAGTGCAAGTTTTTTATTTATTACTATGTCGTGATGAGCATATGGTATGTTTTCTAAGCATTGTTATATCCCAATGTGGTTATGTTTCCTCCATACCACGGGTCATCCAAATTGAAAAAGCTAGGCGTAATCAACTTTGCCAAGTTTCTTTGATTTTGATTGACATGCTAGAAGTTTCAGCTTTGTCAGAAAAACTTTTTATTTATGCCGGCATGTTTAGATATTCTGAGCTTGCTAATGTGTTAGGAAACCGGACTTTGTCAATTGATCAAGTGCCTTTTGTTGGGGAGATCTTTAGTTTCTATGCCCCTACTTGGGGAGTTCTTATATTTTTGCTCAATATTCATCACAATCGGGCTGAGTAAATCATGCACTGGAGATCTTACTTGGTTCCCCCAGGAGAGGTCTTTGGTTTAGCCAAACGTTCGTGTACAATCTGGCAGAGTAAATCAGAAATCAGAGACTTTATTGGGTCCCCCCAAAGAAGTCATTGATTTGGCCAAATTTCATCGATATATCGAGCAAATCGATTTTGTCGACTTATTGGGCACCTACCGAGAGGTCTTTGGTTTTTCCCAACATTTATCTACAATCCGACCAAGTAAATCAAGCATCAGAGACTTCATTGGGTGCCACGGAGAGGTCTTTGGTTTAGCCTAGCATTCGTCTACAATCTAGCCGAGTAAACCAGGCGTCGGAGACTTCATTAGATGCCCCGGATAGGTCTTTGGTTTAGCCTAACTTCATCGCTGTATCAAACGAATCAATTTTATCGACTTATCGGGTGCCCCTAGAGAGGTCCTTGGTTTAGCCCTACACTCATCTACAATCCGGCCGAGTAAATTAGGCATTGGAGACTTCATTGGGTGCCCCCAGATAGTTCTTTTGTTTAGCCCAACGTTCATCTACAATTCGGCCGAGTAAATCAGGCATCAAAGACTTCATTGGGTGCCTCTGGAGAGATCTTTGGTCTAGCTCAATGTTCGTCTACAATCCAATTGAGTAAATCAAGCGTTGGAGACTTTATTGGGTGCCCTCGAAGAGATCTTTGGTTTAGCCTGGCATTCGACTATAATCCTGCCAAGTAAGTCAGGCGTCAGAGACTTCATTGGCTACATCGGAGAGATCTTTGGTTTATCCCAATGCCATCGACGTATCGAGCGAATCGATTTTATCGAATTATCGAGTTCCCCCGGAGAGGTCTTTGGTTTAGCCCAACGTTCGTCTACAGTCTAGCCGAGTAAATCAAGCGTCGGAGACTTCATTGGGCGCCTCAGAGAGGTCTTTGGATTTTGCTCAACATTCGTCGCAATTAGGCTGAGTAAATCTAGCTCTGGCGATCTTGTTGAGTGCCTCTCTTTAGGAGACCTTTTATTCTTTGTGTTCGCTTGAATCTTAGTGCTCCCCTCTTTCGATCCATTGGGCGGTGCTTTATATCCTTGCATACATGCAAAGTGATGCGTACGACACTCGACACTTGGGTTGTCTTTGTCGGACTGACATGTAGGGATCACTAAGTCTTGTCGGGTTGCAAGTAAGCAAGCGTTCTTTAAATAGCTGCGATTAAATAGATTTTTAGCAAATTTTGAATTATTTAACAAAAGTTTGCAAATATATCATCGAGCTAAGCAGATGCAGACTTTTATTAGTATAGATGATATAGCAACTGTTCAACTACAATCTCCCCCTGAAGCATGGGAGGCTTATATTTGTAAGAAGAATTACAACAATTTTCTAAAATAATTTAACAATGCTTTAAGTAAAGTATTGATGTAAATGGTCATTATTCCATGATCTAGGCATTTTAACTCCATCAACCGTTGTTAGCTAGAACTTTCCCATGAACGATTGGAGAGGTATCCATTGCTTGTGGTTTTCAAATATACTGTTGCAACTTATTCTACCTGATCAACTCTTTGATTAGGTTCTTCAAATGTCAACATTCATTAGTGCTGTGACCAGGCTAGTTTTGAAAGTGGCAGAATCTTCTAGAATTCATTGCCTTATATCTTACCCTTAACAGTGGTGGTTTCGGATAATATCCTATATCTTTGGTGGCAAAGAATATGTCCTCCGGGGTATCACTTAACGGGGTCAACTCCTTGGATATGAAATAATGAAGAGTTTTGTTATTATCTTCCCCTCTTGTTATTTCTTCATTTTCCCTTTTTTGTCCCTTGACATCCTTCCTATCTTCCACAGCCTTGCTTCCAGCCACATTCTGGGCAGTAAGAGGGACTTCTTCCAACCTCATGAACTCATCAGCATTTTTGTAGAACTTCTCGAGTGCGTTGGACTCTTTCATCTTTACCCATTTTCTAAATTCAGTGCTTTTATCCACAGCTCGAATCAATGTCATCAGTATCATCCCAAGCTCCGGATTATCAACCTCTAACATAGCGGTACTGAAACGATTGAGAAAAGCTTTCACTGACTATCCGAGGCTCTGATCCAGCCCTGACAACAACATAATATCCATGGCCTTAGAGGTGTACAACCTGATGTTCTCTAAACTTCGCAAAATCAGAGAATTGATATATAGATTTTTCCAGTAGCCTGGCGAACCATAACAAAGCTACCCCTACTAGATAGATGGGGAAGTAGAGAAACTTAATCTCGTTCGGTGCCTTCGCACCATTCATAAGCCATTCATATTGAAACAAAAACAGATAGGGATCACTGGTTCCATTATATACAGGCATAGTTGGGGGGACAAACTTCTTTGGCAATTCAGCATATCGAATCCGTTTAGTGAAAGGAGTCTTGCTCAGAGAAAAGTTCCACTCACTTTCGTCTTCCTTTCTTGCCAAACTCTCTTTCACAATTTGCTTGATCATTCCTCAAATATACTCCTCATCATCGCATTGTTCCACGAGGCGGACGCCAGTCCTTATCCCAGATGCCTGTCTAGGAATGCAATCATGTTAGTGAACTGGGGCCCTATACCTCCATCTTGGGAAGGTGCCCCTTCGGTGGGTCTTGCAATTCTTCAAGGAGCACGTTTTCCGAAATGATTATGTCTTGACTGGGATTGCTTGAGCACATCAACATTCACCTTGGAGTTCTCAACATCGATGCCATTCCTGCTTCTGAAACTGACATTTTTTCTAACTCTTCGACTTCCTCGAATGGAAACCGTGATTCTCTTCTTCTCCCAAGTTCATTCCATGTGTAGCTCTGGGATTCTTCTTTTGGTGATCTGAAGCGGAGGAATGTGCATTCTCTTCCAAGTCAGTTTCAACTCTACGATTTGGATGATTGGTTTGGGTGACTAGGAAAGCATCTAGTTTATCCATAAGAATCTTATTCGTAGTTTCCATTTACTGGTTCAAACCGGCTACAACAACGTCTAATTATCCTCGTGTGACACCACCTTCCAGAGTTTTAGCAATGGTCGGATTGTTAGTTAGAGGAGAAACTGCAACATCATCAACAACATTCCCAGAAAGTCTTGCAGATTTATTATTCTTCTTCGAAGGTTCCATAATGCCAGAAAACCTTCTAGTTTCAGAGAAATCCTTTCAATGAACCTTCCTTTAGACCTTGTGAATCTATCGTAAAAGATCAGGCTTCAAAGCTTCCAAATTAAGGCTCTTAACGTTGTGATCGTAGGTTCTAGCCTCATAGTGGGCATCAAAATGTTAACACTAAATATGGGCTAACACATAGATAGATGTGAAAACACCTTTCTATTGCAGGAAAACAAGATTAAAAGCAGTAGTTAACAGAGAAGTACAACAGAAAATAGAATTTATAGTGGTTCAGCCATTGTTTTGGCCTACGTCCACTTTTGTAACACCCCGTAATTCTATAACACTAAGATTCACAAATCAAGGCAGAATTAAAAGTTAAAATCAAAATCAAGGGAAAAGGGCTACGCCATTGCGTTCGTCTCGGAATTCTGCATGAAAACGAGTCCGAGTTTGCGTAAATCGGAGTCCGTATGAGGAAAATATGGCCTCCGGAAGATTCAGCGAAGTTCAAATTTCAAAACAGGTCAGGTTCAAAATTCAAATCGGACCCAGAATGGGCTGGGCGGGAATTTTCCCGCCCAAGGCACCCAGGTCGACTGGGTAGTCGACCTGGGGCACCCAGGTCGACTGGGTAGTCGACCTGGGGGTCGACCCCCCTACTTTTTCCTGTTTTCTGCACCTGGTTCGTTCTTCTGTATTCGGACGCCATCCTGACCAGATTCGTTGACTTCTACACTATATAAACAGCCCTAGACTCCTTCTTTATTCACAATTCTTCTCTACCCTTATGCTGCAAAGATTCTTAGTGAACATGGCTTCCTCTCCTCCTCTTAATCAAATAATAAATAAAATAATATATAAAATAAAACAAGACGAGGAGGTGCTGCTCAAAGACTTTCAAAGAGGAGATTCAAGCTAGAATTCAAGTGAAGATTTGAACGACTGCAACGACTGTTTTTCTACGAATCATAGCAACGCCATCTTTCTATTCTAATATAATCTCTGTAAGTCGGTTACTTATTAGATTTGAACGTTTCTCTCTGTTCGTGACATGAATTAAAGGAATAAAAGAATATGCCAAATCTTTCTATTCGAATCTGTGCCTACATCTTTGGACTTAATTAAGAACTGTTATGATTCGATGATTGATAAGACTGTGACTATGAAACTATGGACCTTAAAACCATATGACTATGAACATTTGCCTATGACTATGAACATTGCCTATGACTATGAACATTGCCTATGACTGTGACTGTGACTATGAGGATTATTTCCTTGATTAAGCCTATGCCTTTGATTGGGAAATATAAACTATTGCCTATGACATAACAAGGACATCTGTGATTAAACACCTGTGATTCATGACTAGGAAAGTGTTGCTTAAGTTTTGTGACTATGAAATTGGGTCTAAACCCGATCATCTATTCTGTCTATTCTTGGTTATCTTTGGTTTTAGACCTTGGGAATTTACCTATTAAGTTAGGTCTACCCATGCTCTTGAACCTACGTCTTTATTCTGTCTATTCTTGGTTTTAGACCTTGGGAATTTACCTATTAAGTTAGGTCTACCCATGTTCTTGAACCGACGTCGTTATTCAACCCTTTTTATGCCAGTTAGTATGTCTATCTTTTGCATAGCATTTTTGGTTCATTCCCTATTTTCTACGAACCTAGCTTTATTTATAATCTAGACTGAATCACGATTATACGAACGGTGGGAATGCGGTTTGGGCAAAATAAGAAATTTACTAAAAACGTAGTTTAACTTGGAAATTGGCATAAATTGGGAACATGTATTATGGCATGTTCATAGAAATGCAAATTGGATAAATTTGACATGAATTATAAGATGTATAATTTGAATCTAGTATTGACGTGTAAATCTAGCATTTACATGAATAGTGAACTAGAGTAATAAGTCTAGAATTAGAATGTTGAATCGGAATTGGATTAGCTAATTTGGCACAGTAAGTATATTGGCATAAATGTGAAATTGGCCATAATTGGGAGTAATTGGCAGGTTTAGCAAAATCATGGTTAGTGACACTTAATTTGGTATAGTCCACATACCAAAAAGCATAAATATGATTTAGAAGGGGAAATGGGCCATAAGAATGAATGTAGACAATTTACATTAAAAGAGTAATTAGGAAATAAGTAAATTAGAAATAATTTACTTATAGAATTTGGCCTGAATGAGGAAATATAAATTTAGACAAATTAAAGGTTTATTAACAACATCTCTTTTAATGACACACCAGAAAGTTCTAGGGTGACAGAGAGGATAGTGTCTAGGTTTGGGTTTGGAAAATACAAGTTTCCTGCTCTCCCTGGCTATCCCTAACTGATCCGACGAACGGGATGGGTACTTTCAAAACTTGATTTTTGAAAATAAATTGAAACCCTTTGAACTTAGAAAACACGAATATGCCTAGCCCGAGGTTAGACTGAGTTGCGATGTAAAGCTGGCCGGAACAAACCGGCACATCCAGTAGTCGCAACAATACCTGTCTAATGTGAGTGGTAGCGGCTTTAATTTATTTAGTTAAATCTAGAACAAGAATGGTAGGGTTAAGTTAACTAAGTCACTTAACCAGTTCAACATGATAACTAGACTGATGGGTGGGGTTAGGTTCAGACTGACACTTAACACAGTTAAGCTAGAATGGGAGGATTAAGTCCATAGGAACACTTAACCAACTTAACACAGTTAAGCTAGAATAAGAGGGCTAAGTCCATAGAGACACTTAACCAAACTCAAAGTAGCAAATTGAGACTTGTAGGGGTTAAGTAAAGTTAATACACTTAGCCAAATTAATATGTTAACTAGACTAGAGGTTGGGGTTAAGTAAAATCTAATACACTTAGCCAATTTTGATATGTTAGCTGGGCTAGACTGTAGGGTTGAGTAAACCTGAACACTTAACCATCAGGTTGTGATAAAGGGATGAGGTTAAGTCTAAAACATGAAGGGATAATACTTAACCATTAATAACATGTTAGTTAAGACAGACGGGCAAGGTTAAGTTAAAAAGGAACACTTAACCAATACAGGGTGAATGGGTAGGGTTAAGTAATAAGAAATACTTAACCAATATAACTTGGTTTGTGGTGGGGTTAAGTCAACATGAATTACTGATAACAATTAACCTGTATAACAGGATGAATGAAGAGGGTTAAGAATTGACTAATGACACTTAACCAATCCAAATTGACGGGAAAGGGAACTAAGTAGTAAACCTTAGTTAAGAAAACAACGATTCTGGAAACTAAGTGGTAAATCTTAGTTAGTAAAACTAAGTAGTAATTCCTAGTATAATACGGGAAGGAGCGAATGTCCGTCTGAGTAGAAAGAAGGCTCCAACGAATTGGGTTACGAAGCCCGAGGCTTCGAGGGGACGTGAGGGTACTCTTGGTATCCATCTGTGAGGCTGCAGATGATCCGCCTGGGCCCACAGAGGTTAACGTCTGCATAGAAGAACCAGGGGTATGCCTTGGTTGCAATACATGGCAACCTAAAGACTAGGATGGACCGGCGTGATTCGGCGAGCAAACGGTAGCCCTGTGATAGCGACTCGTCGTCTACCATCCATCTTGAGTCAGTCGAGATACGTGAAGCGGAAAGGCGGAGAACTCCAAAAGACCATATACTTGCTATCTAGTTATGGGTGAGGATGGCCATAGGGTAGTGGGGCACTGGGGGCCGGCGTATAGTTCTCATTTTTCAAGGTGTGCCTTTCATTAGTTGAGGGAGGGGTCAAGTGGGACCATAGCCACTGGAACAAAAACAGACCTTAGCATCTGCATCGGCAGATATCTGAAAGCTCCCGACCGAGTTCTGTATTCCTTGATTTGCCCTGACACAGGACTCGGACCGCACATTATGGGACATGTGCATCTAGACAAGCGATAACGATTCGCGATACATGCGTGGGGAAGTATAGGAACATATACCACTCTAGGTAGTGTATCGTAGACTTGGGGGCATCATTCGACAGGTAGCACTAGTTGGACTAGGTGGCATAAATCCTGAATCCGAGAACCGTTCGGCAGATAACGTAAACTCTAGTTAAATCTAGAAGGCACTTGGTAGAAAACCCTAGATTAAATCTAGGTAACAAATAATAAATGTATGCCTGAAGGCGATGGAAAATACAGGGATTGGGATCGCGATATCGTTACTAGTTGGGACATTAGTTAGGTGGTGCAGAGATATAGAAACCAGTATAACTAGGAAATAACGAAGCGGCGAAAGTATTAGAGCATATCCAGTTAATATTATCTTAGCATATCTTGTGTTAATATTGTCTAATCTTGCCAACCCTATCATCATGGTGTTATCTTGTATTCAGTTAATTCATGTCGTTTTGTTGTTGTTCCATGTTCATATGCTAGAAGTTACTGAACTTACTCAGGCTTTATGTCTGACTCTGTTTTTCTTTCGTCTTCTTTTCTTCCGTTTCCCCCCCCCCCTAGGTAGTAAAGGAGGGAATAGTATAGCTCAGGTTAAGTTGGACTGTCACTCTTTCCCAGCTTGAAGATTTGTCGAAGTTTGCTTGGATTATCTTTTCAGATGCTATGGCTGGTTCTTGCTACATTGGGGAATATAAATGTATTTTTATGCTTCTTTATTTTGTAAGACAGATGATACTCTGGTATTGTAAAGAAATCATTGTACAAACTATTTTATCAATAAAGCAAAGTTTTATTTTCCGCTGTTTAATTTCTGTCTGTCTTGTAATTTATCTGCATCTTTTACCTTAAAATGCTCTACAGAACTTAGTGCATTCCCTTTGTGAGTGACACTAACGGATGTGGGGTGTTACACGTGGTATCAGAGCTGAAGGTTACCAGATCAGATAAAGGATTTGAAAAATTATTTTCGAAACGGTTTTAAAAGAAGCATTTTCAAAAGAAAAGTTTTGTTTTAAAGGCATATTCCCCAAAGCCATACGCACTATTTTCTCTTCCTCTTTTTGAATTCTTATCTCCTTCTTTCTTGAGTCTCTGGGGCTCCTGGCTTTCTGGGAGGTAACCTCATCGAAGGGAAAAATAGTACCCGACTTCCATCTAGGGCTGTGGTTGTTTCACTTACGACCAGTGTTTTTTTTCAAGCTTATAGGGTTTTTTGTACGATGGCAGCAGCTTTCGAGAGATTTGTCAACATGACTACACACAGAAGGGGATGAGAAGTTTGGTAAAGGAGCACAACCCTAGGATGAGGAATTCATAGATGTAGATTTAGCTCACAAAGGTGGAAGAAATTATAAAACCTAAGACAAGAGGAAGTATCTTTACTAGGGTAGGATAGGGCATATAATTAAGGACAAGGGCAAGAAAGGAACAAGACTTTCAGAAGGGCAAGTACATACTTTCACCACCAAGCATACCTAGGAGAAAGGTAGTCCGGTTGGAAGGGTCTAATTTTCTGTTCGTACTATTTCCTTGGTTCTAGCGCTTCTCATTTGTTCATATCCACTTCCATAGTTGAGTCTCTGCACCATAGTACTTATATAGTAGAAAGATCCCACTAGAGTCTCAAATCCAATTGGTGGTCCGACCAGTTTTTTTTGGTTAGTAGGGATTTGAGAATAGCTATCGAGTTTGTTTATATCATCTCACATAGATCGTCTAAGTTCGGAGGAGATATTCCTTGGGTGCTTGTCTGATATTGGTTTAGGCATTTGGGGCTTGTACTTGAGGGATGTCGAGTTCGACTAGGATGGTTTGTGTGAGAGATGAATAGATGTGACAGGCACTCTAAAAAGCACGTAGTAACCTTTCGACCCTTATAGTTATGGCATGGCGGGTAAGAGGGAGACCTCTAATCATCTTAGTACATATACTTGGTGCCGGAATTGACATCTGTTTATTTTGGAAATGGAGATCAGAAACTTCACAATCGTGAAGTTAAATTAGTTAAGATACAGTGGAGTAAAGCTCAAGAAGGCTAAATACTAGCATCATACCCTTTTCCTTAAGGGTGCGTCCTTGATTTCATTGTTTATGAGCTTTACGCATAATTGTTTCTCTCTTTCCAAAGTATATCCTCTAGGACGTATCTGCGATCCTTAGGCATAAACCAATGGATGTAAACATGTATTTGAAACATGTTATGGTTGATGGTTGCATGTGGTTGCAAATGGTTGCTCGTGGATGCATATGCATACGTATTAGGCACTAGATCAGTTCGGACGCCTTCATATTGCATTTACAGATATGTATTTTTTTGTAAGTTGAGCCTGATATGTTATCATATGGATGTTGCATATGGATGAATGGTTGTGCACGCATGTAGTATTTACATAACTAGGGATGCTTGCATACATGATTGGACGCATGGCACTGACATGATTTGCATTAAGGAGGTCAACTGAATCAGTAGACCGCCTGATTTTGCATTAGACAAAGACATATACACACACTATGCATATGAACATGAAAGCATTAGAATTCTTTTAAGGACAACGGATGTCTGTGTGTGAATGGTTGAGTAGATCGGTGATTGGATGGTAGGACACATTCTTCCTAACTTGAAGATTTCGGGGACGAAATCCTTTTAAGTGGGGGAGAATGTAACACCCCGTAATTCTGTAACACTAAGATTCACAAATCAAGGCAGAATTAAAAGTTAAAATCAAAATCAAGGGAAACGGGCTGCGCCATTGCGTTCGTCTCGGAATTCTGCATGAAAACGAGTCCGAGTTTGCGTAAATCGGAGTCCGTATGAGGAAGATATGGCCTCCGGAAGATTTAGCGAAGTTCAAATTTCAAAACAGGTCAGGTTCAAAATTCAAATCGGACCCAGAATGGGCTGGGCGGGAATTTTCCCGCCCAAGGCACCCAGGTCGACTGGGTAGTCGACCTGGGGGTCGATCCCCCTACTTTTTCCTGTTTTCTGCACCTGGTTCGTTCTTCTGTATTCGGACGCCATCCTGACCAGATTCGTTGACTTCTACACTATATAAACAGCCCTAGACTCCTTCTTTATTCACAATTCTTCTCTACCCTTATGCTGCAAAGATTCTTAGTGAACATGGCTTCCTCTCCTCCTCTTAATCAAATAATAAATAAAATAATATATAAAATAAAACAAGACGAGGAGGTGCTGCTCAAAGACTTTCAAAGAGGAGATTCAAGCTAGAATTCAAGTGAAGATTTGAACGACTGCAACGACTGTTTTTCTACGAATCATAGCAACGCCATCTTTCTATTCTAATATAATCTCTGTAAGTCGGTTACTTATTAGATTTGAACGTTTCTCTCTGTTCGTGACATGAATTAAAGGAATAAAAGAATATGCCAAATCTTTCTATTCGAATCTGTGCCTACATCTTTGGACTTAATTAAGAACTGTTATGATTCGATGATTGATAAGACTGTGACTATGAAACTATGGACCTTAAAACCATATGACTATGAACATTTGCCTATGACTATGAACATTGCCTATGACTATGAACATTGCCTATGACTGTGACTGTGACTATGAGGATTATTTCCTTGATTAAGCCTATGCCTTTGATTGGGAAATATAAACTATTGCCTATGACATAACAAGGACATCTGTGATTAAACACCTGTGATTCATGACTAGGAAAGTGTTGCTTAAGTTTTGTGACTATGAAATTGGGTCTAAACCCGATCATCTATTCTGTCTATTCTTGGTTATCTTTGGTTTTAGACCTTGGGAATTTACCTATTAAGTTAGGTCTACCCATGTTCTTGAACCTACGTCTTTATTCTGTCTATTCTTAGTTTTAGACCTTGGGAATTTACCTATTAAGTTAGGTCTACCCATGTTCTTGAACCGACGTCGTTATTCAACCCTTTTTATGCCAGTTAGTATGTCTATCTTTTGCATAGCATTTTTGGTTCATTCCCTATTTTCTACGAACCTAGCTTTATTTATAATCTAGACTGAATCACGATTATACGAACGGTGGGAATGCGGTTTGGGAAAAATATGAAATTTACTAAAAACGTAGTTTAACTTGGAAATTGGCATAAATTGGGAACATGTATTATGACATGTTCATAGAAATGCAAATTGGATAAATTTGACATGAATTATAAGATGTGTAATTTGAATCTAGTATTGACGTGTAAATCTAGCATTTACATGAATAGTGAACTGGAGTAATAAGTCTAGAATTAGAATGTTGAATCGGAATTGGATTAGCTAATTTTGCAGGGTAAGTATATTGGCATAAATGTGAAATTGGCCATAATTGGGAGTAATTGGCAGGTTTAGCAAAATCATGGTTAGTGACACTTAATTTGGTATAGTCTACATACCAAAAAGCATAAATATGATTTAGAAGGGGAAATGGGCCATAAGAATGAATGTAGACAATTTACATTAAAAGTGTAATTAGGAAATAAGTAAATTAGAAATAATTTACTTATAGAATTTGGCCTGAATGAGGAAATATAAATTTAGACAAATTAAAGGTTTATTAACGACATCTCTTTTAATGACACACCAGAAAGTTCTAGGGTGACAGAGAGGATAGTGTCTAGGCTTGGGTTTGGAAAATACAAGTTTCCTGCTCTCCCTGGCTATCCCTAACTGATCCGACGAACGGGATGGGTACTTTCAAAACTTGATTTTTGAAAATAAATTGAAACCCTTTGAACTTAGAAAACACGAATATGCCTAGCCCGAGGTTAGACTGAGTTGCGATGTAAACCTGCCCGGAACCAACCGGCACATCCAATAGTCGCAACAATACCTGTCTAATGTGAGTGGTAGCGGCTTTAATTTATTTAGTTAAAGCTAGAACAAGAATGGTAGGGTTAAGTTAACTAAGACACTTAACCAGTTCAACATGATAACTAGACTGATGGGTGGGGTTAGGTTCAGACTGACACTTAACACAGTTAAGCTAGAATGGGAGGGGTAAATCCATAGGAACACTTAACCAACTTAACACAGTTAAGCTAGAATGGGAGGGCTAAGTCCATAGAGACACTTAACAAAACTCAAGGTAGCAAAACGAGACTTGTAGGGGTTAAGTAAAGTTAATACACTTAGCCAAATTAATATGTTAACTAGACTAGAGGTTGGGGTTAAGTAAAATCTAATACACTTAGCCAATTTTGATATGTTAGCTGGGCTAGACTGTAGGGTTAAGTAAACCTGAACACTTAACCATCAGGTTGTGATAAAGGGATGAGGTTAAGTCTAAAACATGAAGGGATAATACTTAACCATTAATAACATGTTAGTTAAGATAGACGGGCAAGGTTAAGTTAAAAAGGAACACTTAACCAATACAGAGTGAATGGGTAGGGTTAAGTAATAAGAAATACTTAACCAATATAACTTGGTTTGTGGTGGGGTTAAGTCAACATGAATTACTGATAACACTTAACCCGTATAACAGGATGAATGGAAAGGGTTAAGAATTGACTAATGACACTTAACCAATCCAAATTGACGGGAAAGGGAACTAAGTAGTAAACCTTAGTTAAGAAAACAACGATTCTGGAAACTAAGTGGTAAATTTTAGTTAGTAAAACTAAGTAGTAATTCCTAGTATAACACGGGAAGGAGCGAATGTCCGTCTGAGTAGAAAGAAGGCTCCAACGAATTGGGTTACGAAGCCCGAGGCTTCGAGGGGACGTGAGGGTACTCTTGGTATCCATCTGTGAGGCTGCAGATGATCCGCCTGGGCCCACAGAGGTTAAGGTCTGCGTAGAAGAACCAGGGGTATGCCTTGGTTGCAATACATGGCAACCTAAAGACTAGGATGGACCGGCGTGATTCGGCGAGCAAACGGTAGCCCTGTGATAGCGACTCGTCGTCTACCATCCATCTTGAGTCAGTCGAGATACGTGAAGCGGAAAGGCGGAGAACTCCAAAAGACCATATACTTGCTATCTAGTTATGGGTGAGGATGGCCATAGGGTAGTGGGGCACTGGGGGCCGGCGTATAGTTCTCATTTTTCAAGGTGTGCCTTTCATTAGTTGAGGGAGGGGTCAAGTGGGACCATAGCCAGTGGAACTAAAACAGACCTTAGCATCTGCATCGGCAGATATCTGAAAGCTCCCGACCGAGTTCTGTATTCCTTGATTTGCCCTGACACAGGACTCGGACCGCACATTATCGGACATGTGCATCTAGACAAGCGATAACGATTCGCGATACATGCGTGGGGAAGTATAGGAACATATACCACTCTAGGTAGTGTGTCCTAGACTTGGGGGCATCGTTCGACAGGTAGCACTAGTTGGACTAGGTGGCATAATTCCTGAATCCGAGAAGCGTTCGGCAGATAACGTAAACTCTAGTTAAATCTAGAAGGCACTTGGTAGAAAACCCTAGATTAAATCTAGGTAACAAATAATAAATGTATGCCTGAAGGCGATGGAAAATACAGGGATCGGGATCGCGTTATCGTTACTAGTTGGGACATTAGTTAGGTGGTGCAGAGATATAGAGACCAGTATAACTAGGAAATAACGAAGCGGCGAAAGTATTAGAGCATATCCAGTTAATCTTATCTTAGCATATCTTGTGTTAATCTTGTCTAATCTTGCCAACCCTATCATCATGGTGTTATCTTGTATTCAGTTAATTCATGTTGTTTTGTTGTTGTTCCATGTTCATATGCTAGAAGTTACTGAACTTACTCAGGCTTTATGTCTAACTCTGTTTTTCTTTCGTCTTCTTTTCTTCCATTCCCCCCCCCCCCCAGGTTGTAAAGGAGGGAATAGTATAGCTCAGGTTAAGTTGGACTGTCACTCTTTCCCAGCTTGAAGATTTGTCGAAGTTTGCTTGGATTCTCTTTTCAGATGCTATGGCTGGTTCTTGCTACATTGGGGAATATAAATGTATTTTTATGCTTCTTTATTTTGTAAGACAGATGATACTCTGATATTGTAAAGAAATCATTGTATAAACTATTTTATCAATAAAGCAAAGTTTTATTTTCCGCTGTTTAATTTCTGTCTGTCTTGTAATTTATCTGCATCTTTTACCTTAAAATGCTCCACAGAACTTAGTGCATTCCCTTTGTGAGTGACACTAACGGATGTGGGGTGTTACAACTTTGAATGTGTATTTTGTTGATTTCTCCATATTAAGTTACAATATTGATCTTCAATTACAATGATTCTCAACAATTTACAATTGATTTTCCAACTCCACAGTAGAAACATATGCTAATTCCACGAGTTTCAGTGATTATCAGAGTCAATCTCGATAATCGGATCCGAAGGAGAAGCTTGATAGTCTCTGGAGAAGAAGAGTGCTTGAGAGGCTTGAGATAAATAATGGCAGAGCTTTGGTTGGAGAAAATTTAACCCTTTTTATGTGTGAAGTGTTCTGGTATTGATAGGTGGAGGTAGGAGTGTTTGGGTGTTTGAATTGAAGTGTGCGTGGTCCATAAATGACGACTTACGGTCCATGTCTTGAGGAAAACGAACCATGCCTTTCTTACCCTTGGATCTTTAGTGATCCATATATGCACGATCCACACCATATACAAGCGGTCCATTGTCTAAATGATCCATACATGGGTCACTTTCATTACATGAAAACCTGTGCTCCATCAAGTATACATACAACTGACCCATGTGACTCATTGTTTGCTTGTCTCGATCCATTGTATCAAAATCAAACAGACCCACGCTTTATTCATGCAGGCTCGATGCTCCATGCTTTCACACCTATCCATCCCTTACGTATGCAAGTGTGATCCATCGCTTAATCACGATCAATCATATGCATTGTGATCCATCAGGTCTCTCCATGTTTTTCATGGTCTCGATCAAACTCATGCTTCTCGTGAGCACAACAGATACAACCGTTCTATATGTCGGCGATCCATGGTCCATGTTTGCACTGATATACATTAGCACCGATCAAAGAATTACTTGTCATTGCCCGATCCATGCTTTCCACAAGCCACCAGTCCATGCGTTTATATTTCAATCTGATCCATTCACCAATGCCCCACGATCTATCATGCAAGGACTCGATCGACATGCCTGTGTTTGCGCCAATCCATTATCACACCATCCGCTCGTGTATATCGACCCAAACGTGACCGATCCATGGCTCTGTGTATCAATGCATGCACACAACCAATGTATCTGCGATCCAAGGCTAACGCTCTATGATCTAGCGCAGTAGGTCGACACACCTCCATTTGAATCGATCACATGTGATTCATCGGTGAGTCAGGTCGTGATTATGGGCAATGGCCCATACTTTGAAGCAGTATGTAACATATGACCAACCTATCTTTCCACCAACCCGACATAAAGCTTTTCCCTACTTCTTTTATTTCTTGGCCTTTAACTTGATCCATGCGTATGCCACTTGTAAGTATATGTTGGCTGGTTTGGATCACGAACGATCCATATGTATCACGTTTACAAGATCCTGATATAAGCGATCCTAGGGGCTAGAGCTTCAGGTTTAATCAACTCCACTTGTGTTGATTGTGAGCGATCTATGCTTCGAATGAGTGCATTGAATACAAATTACCATGCAGATCCATGCTTGATGCAATAAGAGTGTTCCGATGCTTGTTTTACACATGTTGCAATGAATGAACCGTCATACTTGTGACTCACTCCATGCCTTCATGTTTGTCTCGACCCGATCGATATGTTTATACTTGGTCCGATCCATCATTTGTGTCGATCCATGTTTGCACTGATCCATTAAAATTTCTATACTGTGTTCACATGCACTTGGAAGTGTGTATTGAAAAAGGATGATAGTTACCTCTAAGTGCTGATGACAAGCC
Organism: Allium sativum; assembly: GCA_030737875.1. NCBI lineage: Eukaryota > Viridiplantae > Streptophyta > Magnoliopsida > Asparagales > Amaryllidaceae > Allium > Allium sativum. The sequence continues at coordinate 190,625,597 of CM060910.1, read as the reverse complement.
CTCGATAACATCTCCCATTCGCTAGCCGTTTTCCAAAGAGTTGACATGATGATTTTGCATCATACCACATCAATGGCATTATATACTGTGATGACCTCCCCATACTTTTTGCACTAAACTATAGGAAAAGTGCGCTCACTTCATGTTATGCAAGGCCGATATGGGACGATCATAAAGAGAAATAAACCAAAACAGAATCGTCGTACAACTCACAGTGCATGGATAATATATAATAATAAAATATTAAACATGATGTAGTAGTGAAGAATAAAGAAGAAGGAAATCCCATATCCATGAAACCTCAGGATATCAAGCACAAAACATCTCAGTAACTGAATATATAAATACATCAGGACTCACTACATCTCTCATCAGAGTATATAACAAGCAAAACAGTTGAAATATTCCAACTAGCTATATAGTAAAAAATAGTTGTATGCCAGCCTCCTGCTCGTTGTCGCACATCATCAACGTCACCAACCTATCACATGTACTCAGTCTGCTTATCAGCATCGTTGATTAGTGACCAAGGTAATAAGAGGAAATATAAAACCTCGAGTCAGGCAATAGTTTGGTGTGAGTGATAAAAGACTGTCAACAACTGCACATGATAATATGATAAAAGATAGTTCAAGTCTCACCCGACCTTTCCATCCAACCAAAAAGTTAGCACATAATAATCTCATTAAATATGCTACTCGATCACATAGAAGTAGACACTAGTCAGAATAGAATTACCAATCCCTACTTCTCTTGAGAATCCTACGGTGATAGCCTACTAGAGAAATAGAATAGAACACACAAGCAACTATAACATTCGTTAACAAGCAATAACCTAGCTATCACTGACTAAAGCTTTGAATACATTATGTTAGCCAAATTTATGGCTAACTTCCCAAAGCTAAGTTTTCCAGTAGAATCCCTTGCTTAGGAAGGGAATGGGTTACTTAAGTAATTCTTTCGTAATAAAATTATGGTGGAGAGCTTCTATTATCTTCTGAAAGAGAATTCCTGTGGAAAAGAAAGTTAGAATAGATATTTTCGTAGTTTTAGGAGAAAGAAGTCTATTCGAACAATGACCTATATTTCAATATTTTCTATGTAGCTTCATAATGACCTTTTGGCATAGTGATGCCAAATTACTGAGAATTCCTTTATTCCTTTTGCGAGATCTGATATCCTTCCGATAACTTATTGTCAGATCTTTCATGGGCCTGAAAAGGGGGGAACTGGATTTCAATGGGATTAAATAATCTCAAATAATAATCGCTTTGAGTGGCTTCGGTTGACCTATGAAGGCTTTATCAGATAGGTGGAATGGGGCCTAAAGATTTAGGTAAGCTATAGATCTTTGGGAACCATCAATAAGTAAGCCTTAAAATGGCCTTGGGTCATTCAAGCCAACAATGAGTGTAGGTGGCTGATCTTATTACTTAAGGCCCTCGAGAATTGACAAACGGGGTTGTTGATTGTGTTATGACGCCTCCGTACAATTTAAGGATTGAACCTGAAGTGATAGCATAAAGTAATAATATATTAATTAAATAATTTCTTACTTACCTTAAGGGATAAATTAAATCATTTTTTAGAGACCTTCTAGAATTATAGACACTTTCCACAAATTGATTTACAAAAAGATTGAGAATGTGAAGTTGGTTCCCCGATTTTGGACCCTTAGGGTCATATTTATAGGTGCAGGTTAGCCTTTTGGCTAGCATGTAGGTTTCATCCCACCTTTCTAACAAAAGCGCAACTGGAAGCCTTATGGGTTTGCCTTTCGTCAATTCCTGGGAGAGTCATTGTATGGTTGTTGTAAACGCTTTTGAAGGGAGGCTTCCGAAGGTAGAAGTCTTAATAAAATGATGTAGAGACATACTTGTTAGAGTTATCATCAGTTGATGACGATGACAACTTCCTTTCCCTTTGTGCTTAACAACTTGTTGGTAAGGGCTCAAGCTATCTTATATCCTCGTCTCTGGTAATCAAAAGGTATACCAAGCTTGTCCTTTTACGCTTGGAAAGCAAATATTTGGTTGTTAACCTTCGGGTAAGCCCAACGAGGGCTTTCTGAGATAAGACGTAACTCCTTGCCTCTATTCACTTGGTTCCGAAAGCACATAACAAAAGCTTGATTCTATTTCTTCTGAATGGTTATTGTCCTCATGCCCCCTCACCTTGGCTCTTGATTTTGATTTTTACCTTGATTATTTTTTATACTAACATTAGCCCCCCCCCCCAACCAGTGAAGGGGCGATCTTGACTTTTCAAGTCAATTGCTTTAAATTTCGATGCATGACAACATTCTTACCTCTTGACAGTCAAATCCAAATTAACGGTTATCATTTCTTTTTCTTTTTTTCCTTTGTTTCAATATATAACGCGGTCTTTCTCCTTCTTCTTCTTACTAACAAACATTGTTTTCTAACTGCAAATACCGGTTCTTACCAATCAAAGCTTAATTTTCTCAAAATAGACATTAGTTTCATGTAAACACTTTGTTTTTTACGATCCACCTCGAGATTTCAATTTATTTTGGGGCTTTGCTTAATTCTTCAATTTCTCAGTAACCGATCCGAGTTCTAGGTAATCATGAGATTAATTGCCATAGATTCAGATTGCAACCTCATTCTGATTGATTTCAAATTTATTTTCCCTTGTTTATTTGACTTAGTTCAGAATCCATTGGTCTGAATTTGAATTCAAATTAGGTGTCTCTGACATCATGGACTGACAATTAGAACATAAGCGACTGTTTGATTTCAAGCACACCTTAGTTTTTTATCCCTCTTGCTCTTTCCGTTTGTCGATATAATTCGCAATTTTGATTATCGATACAAAAGAGGAAGAGTTTTTGTTATATACTGGAAAGTGTTTGTTAAACCAAGCAATACTAATCCAGAATCTTTTGTTATAAGGTATCGTTCAACCAAGTAATACTAATATAGAATCTTTTGTTATAAGGTATCAGTCCTTCGTAAAGCATATTATTAAGTTAATGGGAGCTTCGAAGACTATTTCACCATGCTTTCAAGGGGAACTATGTATAAAAGTTTTTTAATGGAATTTTTTTTCTAATGATTCTTGTAATTATGGAACAATGTCACATGGCAACACTACGGGCTGAAAACTAGCGTCAAGAAGTCTATAGTGAAAGACGTCCCCTCCACCAGTGAGGAAGCTCTTTCTGTCAGCAGGAGTCCTTCCCATAAGAAAAAGCGGGCCCGGATTCTGATGTCCTCTCGAAAAGGTTTTTGATTTCATTACAGGAAGAAGTAGATGACATCCGCGAGGACTTCTCGAATACCGACATAGAGGATATACCTCGCCCTCCAAGATGCTTCTATGGATAACCCTCTGGAGGGTTTCTTTTTCTTCTCTGTTATTCATATTTGTCACACGTAGTTTCTCCACTTCCCGGATTACCTGCTTTGCTTTCTCCGATAGACACACCTTACTCTTATTTAATTGTCTCCAAATACATATACTTATATGCTGCGCTTGGAAATGATTGCTTTGAAGCCTGATGGCCAGTCCTTAAGACCAACATTTTTCTATAATCTCATTCGCTTGGCTAAGATAAATAAGAACATCCTACCTTGTACCAATCCAATCCTGACTAGGCTTTAATTGTAGATCCTGTCGATAAGACTAAAGTTATGGAGAATCAATTCTTTTTTAACCGAAGAGTGGGAGGTTTTAAAGCTAGGTAAGAGTTTCATTCCTCATAAGACGGTAGTTATTATGTATTTTGATAAATACCCCCTTTTTATGTCTCGTAGAGGAAATGCTGAAATTTTCTAAAGAAAATGTAGAATAAATCATCTAAGGCCTAAAGGCAATTATGGAACATTTAGGGAGAAGGTCCAAAAATTTGACCATTGCCATCCTTTTAGAATTTGGTCTTCCTCCTTAACGCAAATAATGTTGGGAGCTCCCCTAGTGGCATCTCTTATAAAAAGAGGGAACTTGCATAAGGCTCGGGGCGAACTCTGAAATTTTCTTCTACATCACCTATCTTATTTACTCCTGGAGATAAGTCTTCACTTTGAATTCTCTCTTTACGAAGACATTTTTTGTTTTATTTCGGTGCTTTATTTTAGCAGCTCCTCATGGACCTTTATATTTCCCTCCTCTTATTAATATACCTTCTTCTCTTTCTTCCAAGTTAGGAGGCTCTTCTGCGGTGAAGAAGCTTTACGGTGCTTTTCAGTAGTCTAAGAAGAGACTTTATGTAATGACCCAGAAATTTCAGCAACTGAAATATGGAATTTATTGAAGAATTAACTATGAGTAATCAATTCTATATTGAGAGTTGGGTTAAAAATCAATTATATTGTTCTGTGTAGAAATTTAATTCAATATTTAATTTAGAATAGTTGATTGGAAATCAAGTAGTTATCGTTGAATACTTAAATTGAAATTGGTTGAATATTGAATTGGATTTGAAATTCGATTGAAGGATTTAAATTGTAGAATAAAAATATAAGAATAAATGTTAATTAACATTGAAAAAATTGGAAATTTTGTTTGTCGTATTATATGGAAAATGGGGTTAGATATGTGTGTATATTGATTTAGAATTTAACGATATTGTTTTGTGAACAAACGAAATTAAATTAGTGAACGGTAAAAGAATTTAAAATACGTTGTACACAGAAGGAGTCGTTTTATAACCAGGATAAATTTATAAAATTCGGAATGTCGAGGCGTGACGGTATGTAAAATTTCATCACGATGGGAGTTCGTTGGTGGCAATTGAAAATAAAACGTCGACATGATGTACGGTGGAAAATTTAAGGGACCGTAATAAATAAATAAAACGTTTGGTTTCTTCCTACACACACTACTTTTGCCTCGGCCATCACGAAAACGTGGTAACCACGGTTTCTGCATTTATAAAAGAATCAAGCCTCGCTTCATTTCTTCAGTTCCTCCAAATTCCTTCGAAAAGGAATTGTTCCCAAATCATGTTAATGGCCTCCTCAAATCTTCCTTCTTGTCCACTACTTCATCGTTTCTCCTCATCATTGTCATAGAGTCACTACCTAGCCACCAACTCTGAAAATCAGCACTTAATCCACCGTAAATCGTCCCTCCCCAAAATCCTAGCACCATTCGAAACCACCAATTGGTCCTCAAATCGTAGCCTTCATCAACATCACTGCAACCACCTGAACGCTATCCCTGTCACCGATGTCAAACGAAGTTGCACCACCTGCTTCTCATTAGAGATTTAAATAGATCATCTGAGAAACATGTACATGTTTGTGTGAATAAGGAACTGGAAACCTTGGTGACTTGTCTTAATTTGAAATACACTTGTTAGTGTATTACTCCCTGTGTCGCATTATCGCCTACTAGTTTTGGGTTAGTGGCTAAAATCTATTACCGTATGTTCTTTGTCATTTGAATGTGCCCTGCTCCACTTGATAGCACCCATGTGTTCCTGTAAGCTTGGGTATTTATGTTATACATTTAGAGATGTACCTGTGAATGTATGAAGAGTGCATGCATTCATCGGTACAGCTTTTCCTAAAATGAGGTTCCTTGCAATGATGTTATGCTATAATGAATTGCATCATTGCCTTGGTTCCCATTATCTCATTCTCAGCATATTGGACATGTTTTAACACCCAGATGCTAATGCATACGTGCAAATGACTGTTGGCCACCTGTTTTGCCTTCCATATTATTTCATATTGGTGCATTTTCTATTATGTTGATGAGTGTGGATCCATGCGGATTCTTGTTTGCCTATCTTGAAAATCAGTAGTGGGTGATAGTGCTTACACACTAGTCTTATGCCTTGCTATCGTTTAATGCACAGTCATGTGTAATTACATTACGCGGCTAGCTGCCTTTTCGTGTAGACTATTTTCCATGATTTATGAACCTTATTGCATTTGCTATTTGTGGTTGCGGGATGCTGGGGCGGTACACACGTGTACTTGTATACGTGTGTACAAGCAGGCTTCCGTAGCCATCTGTTCTTGAAACAAAAACTGAAATGTACAGATACTACACAACTTTTATTTTGTGTATAACTTGGAAGTAAGTTAACTATTATATTTCAGTTTCTATTGAAATTGTTTTACTTGAACTACGAATAATTCTAACTCGAGTGTTTTATGTTTTTGCATGGAACGCTCTGGTCAGACTCGAGTGTTAATGATTTTAAAGATCACAACTTAGGATTCGAAGATTTGCGAAGCTGGGATTCCAAGAGACGGCGTACTCTTAGATTTTAAACAGTAAAGATTTTATTGTTTTTTTTAATTCCGCTGTATAAAGAATATTGTATCAAAACTTTTGATTTATAGACAAAACTTTATTTCCCTATTCAAATATTGTGTCATTTATTTGTTCGGTGTTTTTCTATGTTGATTTTTTTTGAACTCTGTAAGCTAATAACTGTAACAACCTGCATTCTACACATCGAAGGATCGTAGAATATTTATTTCTTTCACATATAAGTCGTATGGTCATGTAACTTTGGGAGACGAATATTGGGGTCATTTCCCATATTCATGATTTTTGCCGATTTTTAAATGACCATTTTGCCCCTAGCTGATCTTGTTTCGGCCATAACTTTTGATTGGAAAGGAGTTTTGACCTGAAACCACTTCCATTAGATCTGGATGATGGTTTACCTTTCCGTAGTGTGGTCACATTAGCTAAACGGACTCACCGTTTGGGAGATATGGCTGAAACAAGTTCCAGGTGGTGAAAAACAGCTTAATTGGGCTTAACCGGGTGATTAACAGCTAGGCCCAAAGGGGAATTTCGGGAATAAAAGTATAAGAGGGCTTCTAGGGTTTAGAAAACGAATTTTACTTCATTTTCTAGCCGCCTAAGACATTCCTCTCAACCTAGGAATGGCCTCCACTTTCTAAAACACCCCAAATCACCTCCTAATCGCTAATTAAGCCAAATCCACATCAAATCAAAGAGCATTAGCACAACAATCGTGTAGAACTGCGGTATAGCTTTGAGAACAGTGCCAAACAAAGAATCATTTTAGATTTGGTAATTTGTTTGTGGCTAAGGTGAGTGATTTGCATAGTTCCTCACTAATTATGGTCAATTAAGAGTAATTAGTAATAATTAGTGAATTTACACATGTTAAAAATCTGGAAAAATATTGATAAATTTCAAAATATTGTTTTAGACCTCTGTTAGAAAATTTGGCTAATTTGGTTAAGTTTTGCTAATTGCATCATCAGTTTTGTTTAAACATGCTTAAGGGAAAATATAGGATTTTGGCTATGGTTGATCCGGTTTAAACTATCAAATTATTGTTTGGTGTTTGTGAATGATTGTACATGTTGCTATGACTGTCTAATATGTTTTTTGATTGATTAGAGAAGTTAGATTGGTCAAAAACGCCAACGGATGGCGTAAAGCAGTCGCTGGAAGAGTTATAGGAAAATTGTGCAAAACTGGATCAGATCGCCCCTACCCCGACCCGACCCGATCGCGAGACCCCTTCACGAGCTGATCCTACTCCATGAGCTGCTCCACTTTGAAGGCCATGAACCAGAAGACTGCGACTCGATCCGATGGAGGGAGCACGACCCGGTCTGGACCAGTGTGACGCGACGGCGCAGCCTGGAGCATCCCGAGTCATGAACAGATGAAGGAACTCGACCCAATCCGATCAGGGAGGCGCGTCACGATCCGTACCAGATGAGCATCACGACCCGATCCGATGCAGATGGCTCGAACCAATCCGAAGGAGGAGGATGACCACGAATCGAACTCAGAAATTTTGAACGCGAGGCATGGGTTGCGAACCAAATGAAGACCGATCCGGAGAGGACCAAACCCGAGATGAAAAGGTAGTCCAAGTGGGAAGTTTGTACTCAGGATCTAATTGGGAACCAATGAGCTAACTTCCTGACTGGGCTTTGCTGCGGAATGTGTGCTAAGGGGTTGTCGATGTCTACGACTTTGGATCACTATGTTTAGGGGGTACGTGAACGGATTCAGGACCACAGTGGTCTAGGTACGACTAATGGGCTATAGAACAATGAAGCGGGGTCATTTGTAAAGATTTAGTCATGACTCCGTGGGGTAAGCTTGGTGGTAGCAGTAACTGTACAAGTCGAACTCCGTTACTACTTCGATGGGTCTAGTGGTTGAGAGTGGTGGACATCGTATGCTTTATGCACTGAGTGAGAGATGTGAGGATGGTTGCTATGTTTGATTTGTTTGCCATCACTATGACATGCACACCCTCTCCCTCGTTATCTTTACACCATCTGTTTAGTGGCACCTTAGAGTATTGTACGGTTTGTAGTGCTAACTCTCTGGTTGCAGGTCCAAGTTCAGGTATGGTTTAGTATACCTGTTATTACTCTGTTTTGCTGCTTATCGCTCATACCAGACTTTTGTCTGACCCATAGTTTTATGTCTCTTCTTATTACTCTGGGTGCTCTCACGAGCAGACTAGAGACAGGTTAGCTGGTGATGCACGAGTAGTTGTACCGGAGACGAGCAGGAAGCTTCCACATATGATATATATAGATATTCTCTCTATGTCGCTGCTGGTCCCTACTTTGGGCATTAGTAGTGTACATTTCCTTTCTTTTGCTTTAGAGACAGTTTTAAGATTGTAATAATGATGATGTGGAACATTAGCTGTATTTGGATTTTCCGCTTCTATGATGTTTAGTTTCAGCTTATGCAGTGTCTCACCTGTTTTATGTCAAGTATGTTATTATTATATTTTATTCCTTACGCTGTGAGACATTCTACAGGTTCTTTATTAGTTCATTCTCTTCTTTCCTTTCTTTGGCGACCGTTCCGTGCTAGCCGGGAATGTGTACAGTGCATTTTCATGGGAAATGTCAGCTGGTGCGGGGCGGGCCGTCACACTTGGTATCAGAGCTCTAGTTTGCATGGTTAACCTAGGGAAAGACACCAGGGAGAGATAATACGTATATGAGAGCACATATTTGTGATTATTTGGGTTTTCAAAAGCTATATATATATATATACTATTAGTATAGCTAAGGATGAAGTCGCACTGCGCTGACACCACAAAGAGGATGGTTAATCGTTTCTCTTTACAAATTGAACGATGAGCCGATACACAAGGGGTGCTGGTAGAGGAGCCAACAATGGGAATGCTCCTGACATGAGGGCTATGTTCACCGACTTCATGAGAGAGATGCTTAGGGACGTTCAAAGGGCAGTCCCTAACGCTGCTAATAGTGGTGGTGCAGTGGTGCAGGCACCTAGAGCCGATTTTGCCAAGCTGTGCAAGGATTACACTAGTCTTGGTGGGAAGCCGTTCCATGGGACGGAGTCAGCTACGGATGTTCAAGATTGGTTGGATAGCTGGGAGCGTATCTTCGAAGACTTGGGTATCGAGGATGCGATGAAGAGAAGGCTAGCATCGCGTCAGCTGCAAGGACGGGAAATGAATTGGTGTAATGCTATAAAGGGAGCAACTCCCGAGGATCAGATTACTAGGGATCAGTTTAAGGTTCGCTTTAGCGATAAGTTCATTCCAGCTGCTCAGAAGTCAGTGTTGTTTAAGAAATTCTTGGAGCTTAAGCAAAATGGCAGAGCTGACTCGGAGTATATTGCTGAGTTCGATACTTTATCGAAATATGGGTTATCTCTTGTTGATACTGCCGAGAAGAAAAATGAGAAGTTCATAATAGGCTTGGATCAATACATGGGGGAAAGGCTTATTAACCACATCGATAAGACGTTTGAATCGATTGTGGGGAAAGCTTTAAGATCGGAAAGTCTTTACCCTAAGTCAAAGAATAAGGTTGCATCTGCAGAGGAGCCAAAGCCGCAAGCAAGCGGTGGAGGCAAGAATGGTTCTCAGAATAAGAGAAAGCAGAATTAGACTAAGGATGGCCAGAAGAAAAAGAATAAACAAGATGTTGAGTGCTTCAGCTATGGTAAGAAGGGCCATTATGCTAGTAATTGTTGGGCCAAGCCAGCGGATAGGAAGTGCTTCAACTGTGGTCAAGGGACATCACAAGGACAAGTGTCCGCGACCTACTAAAGAAAAGCAGATGGTGAAAGCATATGCCCTTAATGCTATTCCTTCTTCGTCGAATGCCCCAACTGCGGCGGAGAAGGGAAAGAATGTCGTTATTCAAGGTATGCTTTCTATTTATGATGTTCCTGTTAGAGTTTTTTGATACCGGAGCTTCCAATTCTTTCATATCTAGTGACCTGGTAGATAGGTTGGGATTGGAACCCGAGATTGTCGATAGACCTTTAGTAGCGACGAATCCGATTGGTGGTTCGACTAGCCTTAGCATGATTTGTCGTAATGTGGTCTTATCGAGTCATGGGTGCATGTTTATTTGTGATTGCTTTGTTTTGGGCTTTACTGGGTTTGGCATTATTTTGGGAGTCGATTGGCTCCAAAGATACGGGGTGATGGTAGACTGTGAGGGCTTTTGTAACGCCCCACCTCCGCTTGGGTCACTCACAAAGGGAATGCACTAGCTTTGGTGGAGCATTATCTAGGTATACACAGAAATATTACAAGACAGAACATATAAAACAGCGGAAGAAGAACCAAATTTTATTGCTTTAAAAATCTAGAAAGGTCTAAAGCCTTTTTACATCAAAATGCCATTAAATCTATTACATCGAAATCTGTCTTGCAATAGTAAAGAAGCATAAAACTATGGTCATAAATCATTCCCCAAGTAAAACAGTAAAGCAAGCCATAGCCAAGAGAAATCCAAGCAGTACATGAAAGAGCCTTGGAGCTTGGTAAGATCCGAACTAAGCTGTATTCCCACCCTGCGAACCTGGGGGGGGGGAACGAAAGAAAAAGAGGAAAAAAAACTGGGTCAGTCATAAAAACTGAGTAAGTTCTAGTGGCTTTCAGCATAAAAACAGGTGAAGGTAATATGGCATAAATAAACTGAAAGTAAACATAAGCATGGTGACAAGGTAAGCTACAGGCACGATGAATCAAGTATAACATTCCATGCTTCCTATCAAGAGTATCATCACAAGGTTCCTACCAAGTATCACATTGCAAGGTTTCTATTAAGTATAACATCTCAAGATTTCTAAGCTTCACCATTCCACTATTTTCTTTGATTTCCTAAATTCTCTACACTAACTGTACTAGTACCCCAACCCGTATCATCCTTTCCATGTATATGTACAGTCCCTTGCCGTATATCATACGGGTTTCATCACGTATTTCTGTACTATTTCAACGTAGTGCCACCATTCTTGAAATCGTTTGGACCGCCACCTTTGTTCTGGCTAAGTTTCCTTATCATGAACTATCGCGTGTTCAACTAGGATTTATGCCACCTAGGATCACTAGGGATTATTCTACCTATTGAACGTTTTCTAGATTCGATTAGGGTTTATGCCACCTAGGACCACTAGGGATTATGCTACCTAATGAACAATGCCCTTTTTCCACGTAACGATCTATTAATCGATCGGCTCCCTACAATTCCTAGCTCGTTCATGTGTCTGTGTCATACTGCCCAATCACGAAATGTAGTCACCTGTGCTAGGTCCACCATAGGGTGTATCAAGCCCTAGGGTGCCAACCACCGACACGAATCAAGCATGCACAGTGTAAACCTACTGGTGCCCAATGTCTGCTTTTTCAACTTCGGACTACGTGCACGACCATAGTCCGCCTGAACCTACAATGGCGCACCAACTCAGCCGTCGTTCTGGTCGCTTACAATCAGCCCAGTAATCGTGCCCCACCCTGCCTAATTCCAGGGTACCGTGATACATCTAGTGGGTTACTGTTGAAAAGGACTGCACAACTAGGGTTTTCGTTCAGTAGGTTAAGTGTTGTCATTTAAATTCGAGACTTAACCCCATCAGTCTAGCATGTCAAGTTAGTTAAGTGTTGTCATTCAATTTCGTGACTTAACCCACCTACGTGTCATGTCAAATTGGCTAAGTGTTGTCGTTCAAGTTCATGACTTAGCCCTACGAATCATCTGTCAAGTTGGTTAAGTATATTCAAGCGGTTCATGACTTAACCCTATCAAATCATCGTGTTAAATTGGTTAAGTATATTCAAGCGGTTCATGACTTAACCCTATCAAATCATCGTGTCCAATTGGTTAAGTATATTCAAGCGGTTCATGACTTAACCCTATCAAATCATCGTGTCCAATTGGTTAAGTATATTCAACCGGTTCATGACTTAACCCTATCAAATCATCGCGTTAAATTGGTTATGTATATTGACTTAGCCCACCTACTTATCAGGTTGTGACGGTTAAGTGTTACACTCTGTTGTTACTTAACCTTATCACGCATCAGGTTATACCGGTTGGGTGTTATCAACCTATTCAAGTTAGCCCAACCCATCCGCTAGTCATGTTATAACGGTTAAGTGTCATTAGCCTAGCCACGTTACTTAACCCACCCATTCATAACATATTGGTTGAGCCTACATTTATAAGTTTTACATGTTCTTAACTCATACCTGTTAGGTCCATATTTACATGTCAAATTTCCATGTCATCCCACCTAACCCTCTAACCATACCCACGTCTTATTATGGTTAGTATCCCTTAATTCATTCATTATGACGAACGAATCATGACCTCTCACATTAGACCGTGCATTTTGTGGCCACTGGATTTGCCGGGCGGTTCCGGGCAGATTTACACCACAAACTGGGTCTAACCTCGTGTCATAAACCGTTACGCCTACAATTTGGCCTTCGACCTCTCACATTAGACTGACACTTTGTGGCTACTGGATTTGTCGGGCGGTTCCGGGCAGGTTTACACCACAAACCGAGTCTAACCTCGTGTCAGAGGTTCATTAATGGTCGTATTCCCCCCAAAACCCCAATATCAGTTCATGTGTTTAACATATAGAAATGTTCATGTTCGTGTTCAAGTCAATTATCCAATACACAGTCATTTTCATATTTCAAATTCCCAACTTTACATATTAATAAACATATGCCCAAGTTCCAAAATTGCATGCCAATATATATATATGGATATATATATATATATGGATATATATATATACCCAATTCTAGTCAGTTTACATATGTCCAATTCTTGCCTATTTACATGTATGCCAAATTTATGCTATTTCATCCATATCGAGTTCTAGCCAAAATTGCATGTATCATGCCCAATAAACCCAAATCATGATTCATGATGTAGTTATCCCAAACTGTAATCTTTTTATTACAACACACGCCAACTACCCAAGTTCATAATACATATTTATGCCAATTATCAAATTTACAATCGCTTTTATATTCAAATCCCCAATTCTGCATATACCCAATCGTAAGCCAAATCTTTTGATTTAATTTACATAGGACCGAACTCGTGGTTTAATTTACATGCAAAATTACATACATGTTATATATACGAAATCTCATGTTACATTACATAGATCCTATTTGTGCCAAATTCCATGTATATAATATTTATGCAAATTTGTTCATAATAAGATTATACCAAAATTTACAGATCAAGCCCAAACTTGAAAATACAATGATAATATCCAATTTCATGTTGCCAATTATTACATCATATTCATATAGGCAATAATCCCATAATTCCCCCGTATACAGCAAATCGCGATTTTAGGCCAAGGTCCGAAATTGACCAAGGTTCATGAAAAGAAAATAAATTGGGGGAGATAGAAATTGAATAAAAATTAGATCAGAGGAAAACATCATCATAGGAATAAATATTAGAACTTGATGATAACGTCATCACAAATCAAGAAAACTGCTGAATAGATCATAAACTTGTCATGAACATAAAGATAGACAAGTCCCAAAACAGAAGATTCAAGGAGCAACAGAAATAGATCAGAATCGATAAACATACTTAGATCCAATTCCACTTTATTTCATGTCCATATTATAATTAAATGTTTAAATCTAAAAGTAACTAGCACTTACAGAGCATGGCTAGTGAATTAGGAACTGAAATTGTCATAGAACGTTGTAGTAGTGTTGATTTATTGTTTGAACCATTGTTGAAGCTTTGTTCTTCGAATTGATTTGAGTTTGAATGCTTAAGCTTTAATTTGGGGGGGGGCATGGTTCAAGAGGGAGTTCAGCAACATAATAGTGTAAGAATGATTTGATACGAATTAGGTTAGGTCTAAGGGTGTTTTTATAGGTGTAGCAACTAGTTTAGACCCTTAGATCAACCTTAGAATCAATCTGGACCATCAAAACATGTCTCAGGCTTCAAAAATGAGTTCTGGGTCAAAATAGGCCGACCAGGTCGACCTGTAAGGGAGGGGAGGTCGACACTATGGTCGACCTGGGGGGTAGGTCGACCCTATGCTCGACCTGGGTGGGGGGGGGGGGGGGGGTGGGGGGGTAGGTCGACCCCCTGGTCCAGTGCTGCCTGAAAACTACTGAAACTTGTACAGGCCATAACTTCTTCATCCGGACTTCGATTTTCGAAAACTCAGACTCTATTTCATGTAAAATTTCGAGACGAACGCAATGTCGTAACCCGTTTCCCCTGATTCTGAATTTAAAATTTAATTCTTCCTTGATTTCTTGTTTTAACATGTTATAGAAATACGGGTTGTTACGGCTTTTTAGTAACAGCTAAAGCGGATGATGGGCGGAGGGTAGTGTTTGGTGGTCTACCTAGTGATGGGGTAATGGCTAGTTTTCTAAATTCCCTCGACATCCTGCATGATGAGTTGTCAGGTTTGCCCTTGGTTGGCCAGTATACGGACGTCTTCGAGGAAGTGACCGGGCTTCCACCACATCGAGAGATTGAGTTCCGTATTGATTTAGTGAAAGACGCCAGACCTATAGTGATGCCACTTCGTCGTATGGCACCAAGGGAGCAGCGAAATTCGGGGTGCAAGTAAGCGATCTTTTGAAGAAGGGATTTATCAGAAGAAGTGTTTCTGAGTGAGGAGCACCAGTTGTGTTTTCTACCAAGGCAGATGGTTCCCTTCGATTGTGTGTGGACTACCGCGAGCTGAATAAGGTGACGAGGAAGAATAAGTATCCTCTACCGTGGATAGATGATTTGTTTGATCAGTTGAGTGGCGCGAGAGTCTTCTCCCAGTTGGATCTCGCGACAGGTTTTCATTATCTTAGAGTGGAAGCTGAGAGTATAGCTAAAACGACCTTTCGAACGCCGTCTGGATTTTATGAGTGGTTGGTCATGCCATTCGGGATGACCAATGCACCAGCATATTTTGTGGAACTTATGAATAGGGTATTCAGAGATTAGTTGAATAAGTTTGTTCTTGTGTTCGTGGACGATATACTTGTTTAATCGAGGACAGAGGAAGAACACAAGGAACACTTGAGGATAGTGATGGAGTTGTTGAGAAAACACCAATTGAAAGCAAAGTTTTCTAAGTGTCACTTCTGGAGAAGGGAAGTGAGATTCTTGGGCCATGTTGTTTCAGAAAATGGTATCGCCGTGGAGCCTACGAAGGTGGCTACGGTACAAAATTGGTCTACGCCCAAGAATGCAACGGACATAAGAAGTTTCTTCGGGTTAGCTGGATATTATCGTAAGTTTATCCAAGAATTCTCCAAGATAGAAGCACCGTTGACTCAGTTGACCAAGAAGAATCAAGCTTTCGTCTGGGACGAAAAGTGTGAGAATGCATTCAAGAGTCTAAAGGACAAGCTAACATGTGCACCAGTGTTAGTCATTCCTAAGGGGAATGAAGAGATGACGGTATACACGGATGCATGTTGTACCGGATTAGGTGCTGTATTGATGCAAGGAGGTAGGGTTGTAGCTTATGCAAGTCGGCAACTGAAACCGCATGAGAAAAGATATCCTACCCATGATTTGGAATTGGCAGTGATCGTGTTCGCGTTGAAGAGGTGGAGACATTATCTTTTGGGAGAAAGATTCGAGTTGTTTACTGATCATAAATCATTAAAGTATCTCTTCTCTTAGAAGGATCTAGATCTCCGACAGTAAAGATGGTTAGAATTCTTAGCTTTTTATGATTTCGATATCGCATACACACTAGGAAAGGGCAATGCGGTAGCTGATGCATTGAGTAGAAGACATGCCAGTATAGGGGCTATGTTTCTAGAATGGAAGCAACTGGAGTACATCGCAGGTTATGATTTCAGACCAAAGTGCGAATTGGATCCAGAAATGTTAGCAAGTTTGACGATCAGACCCACTTTGATGGGGCGGATTGGTTTCAGTCAGAGGAACGATCCTAACCTATTGGAAATCATCTCAAAGTTAGAGATGAGAATCGACGAAGAGATGAGCAAGTATGGCAGAGCGTGATACGATTTGGAAGGAGAGGCAAGTTAGCACCAAAATTTGTTGGTCCATTCCCAGTTCTTGAGCAAATTGGGAATTTGGCATATAAAGTTGAATTCCCAGACAAGATGGTAGGAGTTCATAACGTATTCCATGTTTCCCAGTTAAGGAAATTCGTGCACGACCCAGATGTGACTATTTCACCTGATCAGTTGGATGATATCGAAGTTGAACCCGAGGCGGTTGGGAACCGCAAGCCTATGCATATTGTTAGAAATGATACGAAGCAAATTCGAAGGAAAGCGGTGAATCTAGTCAAAGTTGAGTAGGGCGAGAATGAGAACTACTATACTTGGGAGACAGAGGAGAGCATTAGGAAGACGTATCCAGAACTCTTCACCTGGTGAAGTTTCAGTTTCGATTTAGTCTTTCTACATGCTAGGATAGGTTTGTTTTATTTGTTTTGCATGTTTGATTGTTGTATATAATTGGTAGGAATGCGGGATCCTTTGTATGTTATGGGTTAAGGAATTTCGGGGACGAAATTTCTTAAGGGGGGAGAGTGTAACGACCCGCATTCTACGCATCGAAGGATCGTAGAATATCTATTTCTTTCACATACGAAGTCGTATGGTCATGTAACTTTTGGAGACAACTATTGGGGTCATTTCCCATATTCATGATTTTTGCCGATTTTTAAATGACCATTTTGCCCCTAGATCTTGTTTCGGCCATAACTTTTGATTGGAAAGGAGTTTTGACCTGAAACCACTTCCATTAGACTCGGATGATGGTTTACCTTTCCGTAGAGTGGTCGCATTAGCCAAACGGACTCACCGTTTGGGAGAAACGGCTGAAAAAAGTTCCAGGTGGTGAAAAACAGCTTAATTGGGCTTAACCGGGTGATTAACAGCTAGGCCCAAAGGGGAATTTCGGGATTAAGAGTATAAGAGGGCTGCTATGGTTTATAAAAAGAATTTTACTTCATTTTCCAGCCGCCTAAGACATTCCTCTCAACCTAGGAATGGCCTCCACTTTCTAAAACACCCCAAATCACCTCCTAATCGCTAATTAAGCCAAATCCACATCAAATCAAAGAGCATTAGCACAACAATCGTGTAGAACTGCGGTATAGCTTTGGGAACAGTGCCAAACAAAGAATCATTTCAGATTTGGTAATTTGTTTGTGGCTAAGGTGAGTGATTTGCATAGTTCCACACTAATTATGGTTAATTTAGAGTAAATAATGATAATTACTGAATTTACACATGTTAAAAATTTGGAAAAATTTCGAAATATTGTTTTAGACCTCTGTTAAATTTTTGGCTAGTTTGGTTAAGTTTTGCTAATCGCATCATTAGTTTTGTTTAAACATGCGTAAGGGAAAATATGGGATTTTGGCTATGGTTGATCCGGTTTAACCTATCAAATTATTGTTTTGGTGTTTGCGAATGATTGTACATGTTGCTACGACCGTCTGGTATGTTTTGTGATTGATTAGAGAAGTTAGATTGGTCAAAAACGCCGACGAATGGCGTAAAACAGTCGCTGGAAGAGTTATAGGAAAATTGTGCAGAACTGGATTAGATCGCCCCTACTCCGACCCGATCCGATCATGAGACCCCGTCACGAGCTGATCCTACTCCATGAGCTGCTCCACTTTGAAGGCCATGAACCAGAAGACTGCGACTCGATCCGATGGAGGGAGCACGACCCGATCTGGACCAGTGTGATGCCACGGCGCAGCCTGGAGCATCACGAGTCACGAACAGATGAAGGAACTCGACCCGATCCGATCAGGAAGGCGCGTCACGATCCGTACCAAATGAGCATCACGACCCGATCCGATGGAGATGGCTCAAAACGATCTGAAGGAGGATGATGACCACGAACCGAACTCAGAAGTTTTGAATGCGAGGCATGGGTTGCGAACCAAATGAAGACCGATCCGGAGAAGACCAAACCCGAGATGCAGAGGTAGTCCAAGTGGGAAGTTTGTACTCAGGATCCAGTTGGGAACCAATGAGTTAACTTGATGACTGGGCTTTGCTGCAAGATGTGTGTTAAGGGGTTGTCGATGTCTATGACTTTGGATCACTATGTGTAGGGGATACGTGAACGGATTCAGGACCACAGTGGTCTAGGTACGACTAATGGGTTGTAGACCAATGAAGCGGGGTCATTTGTAAAGATTTAGTCATGACTCCGTGGGGTAAGCTTGGTGGTAGCCGTAGTTGTACAAGTTGAACTCCGTCACTACTTCGATGGGTCTAGTGGTTGAGAGTGGTGGACATCGTATGCTTTATGCACTGAGTGAGAGATGTGAAGATGGTTGCTATGTTTGATTTGTTTGCCATCATTATGACATGCACACCCCCTCCCCCGTTATCTTTACACCATCTGTTTAGTAGCACCTTAGAGTATTGTACGGTATGTAGTGCTAACTCTTTGGTTGCAGGTCCAGGTTCAGGTATGGTTTAGTATACCTGTTATTGTTTTGTTTTGCTGCTTATCGCTCATACCAGACTTTTGTATGACCCAGAGTTTTATGTCTCTTCTTATTACTCTGGGTGCTCTCACGAGCAGACTAGAGACAGGTTAGCTGGTGATGCACGAGTAACTGTACCGGAGTCGAGCAGGAGTCTTTCATGTATGATATATATAGATATTCTCCCTATGTCGCTGCTGGTCACTACTTTGGGCATTCGTAATGTACCTTTCCTTTCTTTTGCTTTAGAGATAGTTTTAAAGTTTTGATAATGATGGTTTGGAACATAAGCTATATTTGGATTTTCCGCTGCTATGATGTTTAGTTTCAGCTTATGCACCGTCTTACCTGTTTTATGTCAAGTATGTTATTATTATATTTTATTCCTTGCGCTGTGAGACATTCTACAGGTTCTTGATTAGTTCATTCTCTTCTTTCATTTCTTTGGCGACCGTTCGTGCTAGTCGGGCATGTGTACAGCGCATTTTCATGGGAAATGTCGGCTGGTGCGGGGCGGGCCGTCACAATAACCATCCGTCAATTTGGACGTTTTAAGTTGATTTAATTACCGATTTGAAGCGGTCAAAAAAGCGGGACGTTACAAGTGGTATCAGAGCTTTGGTTTATTCAAAGCGTAGCTTATTGGGTTTAAAAACGGATCTTGAAAAATAAAAAGGTTTTGAAATATAAAATTTTGAAAGTACAATGATTTTATATTTGAATTTGAAGGAAAAATATTATTTTGGAAATATCATTTTAAAATTAATACAGCAGAAACAAAAATTTATCTTGGAAATTTAAAATTCTTTTTGGAATCCCCAGTCTTTAGAACCTTCGAATCCAGGTTTGCGAGAATTATTCTTTGATATGATCCCCTTAGATTTGAATCTAGAATCCATCAATGAATGGTATCTAAGGAAGATGAGTATAAAAGAATCAATGAAAAAATTGTGTGTTTTAGCGATAAAAGACAACGAAAATTTATTGAAGATGAGAATTCCGATAGGAATGTAATGGAAAAGAGAAAATTGAAATCATTTCAAAAATGAAACGATGGAATTTAATTTCGGTATTCGAAATATAAGTTAATGAAAATAAAATCAATAAAAAAATGGGGTATAATTGGAATATGACTGTGTTAAATTTGATTAATTTGTTTAGAATGTGGCAAGATGATTTATAATTGGTTTAAAACCAATAATGTATGATCGAGTATGTAAATTCGATAGTAAATATGAACTTGTTAATTTATTTGCAAGAAGGGAATAGTAAATGAGGATCATAAATGAAGCAAATATGAATGAAGTGAAATATGAAGGAAGATTTTTAGGAGATTTGAAACAATATTCGAATGAAATTAAAACTAATTTGATATGACGATTCCAGATTCCTATCAAAGAAATAATATTTACTTTTTAGAAGTAAATAACATTTGAAAGAAAAAGGGTTGAAAATGGATTTGAACTGTATGGTAAGATTATCTTGATGTCCGGAATATAAATTATGATTTTTTCGAAGTTCGGAATATGTTATCAATTACGAGATTATTCGAGAAGGGTATGTGTGAAGTCAGTTGTGTTGAATTTCAGAAAAATGCTATTTATTTTCCGTTTTAATAAAAAAATTAATATGTTAGATTAGTTGTTCAGATTAATGAATAAAATATAATTTAAAGTTACATATTTTCAAAGGCATAAATTGATAAGCGATATTCGTAAAAGAAATGAATTTTTAACTCGGGTTTGAAAGTTACGAGAACAAATGTTTTTGTTGGTGTTCAAAGTTGTGAATTTGATTTATTTCAAAGTTAATAATGTTGTTCAGTTAAGGTTTGAGAGATAAATATACATAGCTTGATTGACTTCATTATTGACTGAGAAATTATTAAGGTTCGATAGCAAGAGTGGTTAAGTGAAGTAAGTAAATGAGTGTCAGCAGTTAAGTGAAAATAGTGGTGTTTTATTTAATATCTGTTTTAATTCAAATAGTGAATGTAGAAGTTTTTTCCCCTAAAAATAAAGTGTATTTTCTATAGATCATAAAGATATGTGAATTTATAGAAATATTTTCCAAGGGTAATAAGAGATTTTCTAAAATTGTAGAAAATAAATATGATAACTGGAAATGTCTTCAAAAAGATCATGAGTGGCTAGCGGATTTTGATAAATGGCAAGAACTGAAGACCAAAAAGGCGTACGCCGAGAACGAAGGGCGACAGAATGTAAAAGAAGTGGAATTGTAAATTGAATCCGAGAATTGCATAGGAAATGATTTAATAGAAATTAAGAAGTGGAATTAAGTAATTTAGGAACTGACTGGAGGTTAGTTAAATGAATAATTTCTTGAGTGTTGATCAGATATTGGTTTCGGCCTTCGGGGTTAATACTTAAGAAGTTGTTCGCTGGCTAATTTTAGGTCGAAGGATGTGAATATGAAAGAGTAATAGTGTGTGAATGAACAACTTGTTATATGGATAAAGAAAAGAATTATGGAATTTTGGAAGTGTAAAGATTTGAGTTGAGTGATGAATCCATTAATTGGAAAATTTGAGTAATTGGAAAATTAAAAGATAAAACTGGTTTATAACCAACAGATTCGTAAAGCTGAGTGTGAAAAATATATATCAAATATCTGAGTTGATTGAGAGATCAAGACTAAAGTTTTGAAGTTCGAATGGAAATTTTAGATATGGGATATAGAAGTTTCCCAAACTTATATAGAAAAATATATATGAATATAGCGAATTCAGAAGCTATTGATTTGGAAGAAAATGGATGGAGATAAAATCTTATATAACATAATTTATATAAGAACGATGAATTGAAAAAAAATCTTGATTTGAAAAGCTTATGTAAATTGATATAAGTCTGATTTATGAAGAGTATGAAATAAAGTATTATATGTACATAGTATCGTATGTTTTCTGTAACGACCCGGATTTTTAGCGGCTTTGGTTATCGACATAAACACGATGTCGATAACAAAAACATCGAAAAATCCTGGTAATTAGTGAAAGAATTTAGAGGGTGAGGAAAGATAAGATAGAAACTTAGAATAGAAGAAGAAGAAGAACACAACATGAGAGTAACACGAATCTCACAGCGGAACGAATAAATATATTTCATAACTTTGAAATACAAATCTGTACTTGAATATACATATCATTATCAAAGTACAACACTTACAACACAGCGGAAATAACTATAGCTATATGATCATGAAGCCTCCTGCTCCAAGCTCTTCAACTATATCTGTAAATCCCGACTACTTGACTGCCCATACAAATTTAGGCACCCAAGAGTTTAGGGAAACAAAACAAAATAAACTCCGGGTCAGTCATGGGACTGGTGTGAGTAAAACAGTTTAAAAACAGTTCGAACAAGTAAACGATATCTCATAAGACCACGCCGCATAACGGAACGGGTTTTTCCCTTATGAGAATCCAAAATAACTTTATATCAAAAACCTTTTGATATTATAATAATGTCTATCAACCACAATATAGATAATCATCTAGCAGAAACGCTTTCATCTCACGTTCTACATATATAGTATATAACTCAAAACCGCAAGCACGTATTGGGTAATGGATTTCCAACTATGACAAGGTATGGAACCACCTTTCGCTAGTGTACCTCTAGAAAGGAATACACTGGGTTCAACAAGAACATCTTGCAACCCGGCCACACATGACCGACCACTCATTTCGCTTGAGTGTATCGAATGTATATCACCCACGGTTGGGATCAGCAACCGTTTCCCGAATGGGACAGCATCAACAATTGATTTTTAGAAGTAAATGAAACTCTAGATCAGGTGATTATACACCCTACTTCGGTGCGACCGACTTAGCCATGCTGCCTGCCCGATTTCTGTCATTTACCGGATGATGAGGCTAGAAGCTACGCTTTATCATCACACCAGATTCTCTTTTTAATGCCACATCGTCAAATCCGTCAAATCACCGATTGACGTCCTCAACAATACATTATGTGTTAGCTAAAAGAAGTTTCCTTCTCCGCTTCCGCTCTTGGTACAGTTGGAGAAATCAATATACGTGATCATTTGGAAATACTCTGTCAGACATCCGTCCATACAAGTCACCCAGGAACAGGATGAACCGAAGGCACTATTCTATAAACAGGATAGCCCTTGCATAACTCTGTCTTCAATTTCCTTTGGCATATATGATTCGCAACGCTTATGCCAATACAGAGTGGTTCTTTGGATAATAATCCAACCGGTCTCTCCATATTAACAACGTTAAAATGGTCAAAAACTTCGATAGTCTGTGATTTAACTATCGAAGAAAAACAGGTGTGCAAACAACGATATAATTTCCAAATGGAAATTTATATCGATCAAACATCATTCAACATTTATCTCTTTATTTCATAAATTTACTTATCTCCTGTTTCCCTATATTCAATATTTCTCATTTCCTAAATTTGGAAAATATACGTTATTAACAATGGAAAACATTTCCATTTCTTGTTTTCTTTATTTGAAAACATTTCTGGGTTCTTATTTGGAAAACATTTCCAAAGCTTCTTCATTGGACTTAGACAGATGTTTAAACAAAACATCGCGATGCCAACTCAAACCATTTCCTTTACTGTCGAACCTTAACTATTCCTTAGTTAAAAATGAAGCCAATCAAGTTGGAGTAGAACTACCTCTCAGACCTTAACTGAACAACATTTCTAACTTTGAAATAGGCAAAGTTCACTTTATATTCCTTTTACTAACTTCCTTACTTAACCTTCCTTCGAATAGCTATATTCGATTGACTCCTTTTACTTAACTCTATTCGATTTAACTCTAACTCTATTCACTTAACTCCTATCGAATAAACTATATTCGATAGCTCTTTTAATTCTATTTGAATACTATATATATGATTAACTCCTTCATTCTATTCGAATAAACTATATTCGATTTACTCCTTTTACTTTCTATTCGAATAAACTATATTCGATTAACTCCTTTTACGTTATTCTCTAATCGATTAACTAACATTGATTAACTAACATTGATTAACTAACATCGATTAACTAACATCGATTAACTCCTTTTAACTTTAACTCAAATCGATTAACTAACATCGATTAAGTCCTTTTAACTTTAACTCTAATCGATTAACTAACATCGATTAGCGCCTTTTAACTTTAACTCAAATTGATTAACTAACATCGATTAACTCCTTTTAACTTTAACTCTAATCGATTAACTAACATCGATTATCTCCTTTTAACTTTAACTCTAATCGATTAACTAACATCGATTAGCTCCTTTTAACTTTAACTTTAATTTATTAACTAACATCGATTAACTCCTTTTAACTTTAACTCTAATCGATTAACTAACATCGATTAGCTCCTTTTAACTTTAACTCTAATCGATTAACTAACATCGATTAGCTCCTTTTAACTTTAACTCTAATCGATTAACTAACATCGATTAGCTCCTTTTAACTTTAACTCTAATCGATTAACTAACATCGATTAGCTCCTTTTAACTTTAACTCTAATTGATTAACTAACATCGATTAGCTCCTTTATTCTATTCGAATAAACAATTCATTTATAAAGATTTACTTTTAGTAACAGTTCTTCACTTTACAAATGATTCCCCTTTTATAAAACTCTATTCGTTTTAAAAACATTTTTCCTTTTTTATTTACTTTCGAAATATTTCCTTTTATAAAATCTATTGATTTTATAAACTCCCTTTATTTCAATATACATTGAAATAATTCTTTTTACATCCCAGGGTCTTTATGATATTTACAATATCGAATAACAATGATCAACATCATTCCAACACACATAATCCATAACTGATTATATAACACATCATATATCACAGTATATGAAAAACAGTAAAATAAATGTTGAGGAATCCATTTGGATTCCTCCAACCTGTTTCCCTGCATCACAGATGTTAAACAATATAGATAACATCACTTTTCAGTTCCATATGATATATTCTGTTAAACAGAATCAAATATAGAAATTCAACTAAGCGACTAGCAGTTCAATCAAACAGTCAACACACAGTCAATCAGCCAATATCTAACAGTTCTAAAAATACAACATGAAATTATAAACTGTGACGGCCCGCCCCACACCAACCGACATTTACTCCAAAAGTGCGTTGTACACATATCCAGTTAGCACGGAACGGATCGTCAGAAGGAAAGGGAAGAAGGAAATGAACATACAAAGAACCTGTAGAATGTCTCATAGCGCATAGAACAAAATATAATAATAACATACTTGACATAAAACAGGAGAGACAATGCATAAGCTGAAAATCAGAACTAAACATCATAGCAGCGGAAATCCAAAATACAGCTTATTACAACTTTCAAACTGTCTCAATGCAAAAGAAAGACAAATGAGGCACACTACTAGTGCCCAAGTAGCGACCCAACGACACAGGGAGAATGTGTATATATATATATATCATGCGTGGAAGCCTCCTGCCCGCCTCCGAATCAGCTACTCGCGCATCACCAGCTAACCTGTCTCTAGTCTGCTCGTGTGAGCACCCAGAGTAATAAGAGGAGACATAAAACTCTGGGTCAGACATAAAGCCTGGTATGAGCGATAAGCATCTAAAGTGAACAACAACAGGTAGACTAAAACATACCTGAACCTGGACCTGTAACCAAAGAGTTAGCACTACATACTGTACAACACTCTAAGGTACCATATCAAACAATGTAAAGATACGGAGGTGGGGGAGGTGTGCATGTCATAATGATGGAAAACAATCAAGCATAGCAAACAATCAAGTATACGATATTCACCACTTCGATCACCCAACATGCCTTGCTACGATCACTCTGCCCCCATGAAGTCATAAATGGCTTCACTGCACTGATAACGTAGCCACTAATTCCTCGCTATGTCCACTTGCCCCATGGAGTTATTCACCCCATCTGCGCTGGCTCATATCCTTACCCATCCTTACTATGTCCACTTGCCCCATGGAGTTATTCACCCCATCTGCGCTGGCTCATAGTCTTACTACGCATCACCTTGCCCCTCAGGTCATAATGACCCTACTGCACTGATAACGTAGTCTTGCTACCATCACCTTGCCCCTCAGGTCATAATGACCCTACTGCACTGATAAGTTGCCATCCTTCCTTTTAGTGGTGAATCGAAGTTATGAACGTCGACAACTCCTTAGCACACGTCCCGCAGCAAAGTCCAACCATGAAGTGAACTCATTGGTTCCCTACTGGATCCGGAATCCTGAGCTCTAACTTCCCGTATTGGACTACCTTTGCATCTCGGGTTATTGGTCAATACTGGATCGGGTCGGGTTCCTCCTCAAGTTATCAGTTCGGGTCGGTGTCTTTCATCTGTTCGGGTCGGGTCTCCTTCTGGTGCGGTTCGGGTCGGGTGTTCCTCTAGGTTCGAGTCAGATGCTTCTCCTCGGGTCGGGTCGGGTGCTTCCCTTCGGGTCGGGTCGGGTATCCCTTCTTGGTTCGTGCTTCCGATCCGTCTTCATGCTCCCTTCATATGTTCCTATCCGATCCGTCCTCATGCCTTCGCTCCGATCCGTCCTCCCTAATCCGATCCGATCCCAGTTCAGCTAACGTGGCCTTCCTTTTTGCCATTTTTCCCAAGTGCTGGTTTCCAATCCGATCGGGTTCCTTGCTCAGTTCAACATATCCGGTCCGAGCCCCCTATCCGATCCGATCCGAACCCTGCACTGTTTTCTGAAACTGTTCCAGCAAGTGTTTACGCCATTCGACGACGTTTCCGACCATTCTAACTATTGAAATCAATCACAAAGCATTTCATACAGTCATAGCAACATGCATAATCAACCACAAACATCAAAACATCAACATGATAGGTTAAAATGGATCAAACATACCCAAAATCCCATATTTCCCCTTAAGCATGATTAGGTGAAACTAATGATAGGATTAGTAAAACTTAACCAAATTAACCCAAATTCATATCAGAGGTCTAAAACATCATTTAGAAATTTATGAACATTTTTCTCGAATTTATTAGTGTATAAATTCGCTAATTAACACTAATTACCCTTAACTAGCCATAATTAGTGTAAAACTATGCAAATCACTCACCTTAGCCACAAATAAACTAAGATCTGAAATAATTCTCTGATTTGATGTGAATCTCAATGCCAAACAACAACTCCTATGTTGCTTTGGTGAAGATCTTCCTTGATTAGGGGTTGCTAAGCTTAATCCTTGTCCAAGAGATGATTTGGAGGTGATTTAGAGGTTGGAGGCCATTTTTAGGGATCCTTGGTGATAAGTGGAGGCTAGAAAACTGAAATGGAATGATCCACTATCTCATTTCAGCCCTCCCATAACCCTAATCCCGAAATGGGTTATGGGCCTACCCACTAATCACCCGATTTGTCCTGGTTAAGCAGTTTTTCACCCTCCAAACCTTATTTCAGCCATATCTCCCAAACGGTAAGTCCGTTTGGCTATTATGACCACTCTACGGAAAGGTAAACCATCAAACGAATCCAATGGAAGTGGTTTCAGGTCAAAATTCCTTTCCAGTCAAAAGTTATGGTCAAAACAGTACCAACTAGGGGCAAAATGGTCATTTAAAAATCGACAAAAATCATAAGCATGGGACATGACTCTAATGGATGTTTCCCAAAATTACATGACCATACGACTTCACATGGGAAAGAAATAAATATCCTACAATCCTATGATGTGTAGAATACGGGTCGTTACACTCTCCCCCCCTTAAGAAATTTCGCCCCCGAAATTCCCTAATCAAAACACACACAAAGGTCCCGCATGCCTATCAATCATAAAACAATCATCAAACATGCAAAACAAGTAAAATAAGTCTATCCTAGCATGCGGAATAACTAAATCGCAAAGTAAATCTTACCAGGCAAAGAGTTCTGGATATGCCTTCCTAATGCTCTCCTCTGTCTCCCAAGTACAATCATCTTCTTCCTCGCCCCACTGAACCTTCACTAGCTTCACCGCCTTCCTTCGAAGTTGCTTCGTATCGTGCCCCACAATACGAATCGGCTTGCGGTTCCCAACCGCCTCGGGTTCTACTTCGAAGTCCTCTAACTGATCAGGTGAAATAGTCATATCTGAGTCGTGGACGAACTTCCTTAGTTGGGAAACATGAAATACATTGTGAACTCCCGCCATTTTCTCTGGTAAGCCAACTCTATATGCCAAATTCCCGACTAGTTCAAGAACAGGGAATGGGCCAACAAATCTTGGTGCTAACTTGCCTCTCCTGCCAAATCGTATCACCCTCTTCAACAGAGAGATCTTGACAAACACCAAGTCACCAACGGAGAATTTCAAGTCTCTTCTCCTCTTATCAGCATAACTCTTCTGCCTATCTTGGGCAGCTTTCATCCGTTGCTGAATGATCTTAATCTTATCCGAAGTTTCTCTCACCACATCTGGTCCAAGCACAAACTTCTCACCAGTCTCTATCCAACATGACGGTGAGTTGCACGGTCTTCCGTACAAGGCTTCATATGGAGCCATACCGATACTGGATTGGTAGCTATTATTATATGCAAACTCTACTAGATGCAAATGGTCATCCCATGATCCACCAAAATCCAATATACACGCTCTCAAAAGATCTTCCAATATACGATTCGCCCTCTCCGTCTGACCATCGGTCTGAGGATGATATGCGGTACTGAGATGTAATCCTGACCCTAGAGCCTCTTGTAAGCTCTTCCAAAACCCACTAGTGAACAACGGGTCTCGGTCACTCACAATGCTTTTGGGTACTCCATGAAATCTCACTACCCACTTCATATACAATTCTGCCAACTTGGCTGCCGTTCTGGTCGATTTGACTGGTATAAATCTTGCGCTCTTAGTCAATCGATCCACAATTACCCAAATGCTATCATATCCCGATCTAGTCCTTGGTAAACCATCGATGAAATCCATCGAGACTTGTTCCCATTTCCATTCGGGAATCTCTAATGGTTGCAGCAACCCACTAGGCTTCTTTTGCTCGGCTTTTACTAGCTGACAATTCATGCATTTGGATATAAACTTCCCAATGTCTCTTTTCATCCCTTCCCAGCAGTAAGTCTTCTTCATGTCCCTGTACATTTTATTACCACCGGGATGTATAGTCAGTTTTGAGTGATGACATTCTCTGAGCACTTCATCTCTCAAACCATTTACGTTGGGCACAACTAGTTTTCCATTCTTTCGAAGCCATCCATCTCGATCAAACCCATACACATTCATCTCCTCATTGATACCCATCTCTAGCTTGGAGATGATTTTCAATAGGTTAGGATCGTCCCTCTGACTAGAACCAACCCGCTCAATCAAAGTCGGTCTGATCTTCAAACTAGCTAACATAACTGGATCCAATTCGCACTTTGGTCTGAAATCAAACCCCGTGATATACTCCAGTTGCTTCCACTCAAGAAACATTGCCCCTAAGCTGGCATGTCTCCTACTCAAGGCATCGGCTACCGCATTACCTTTCCCAGGTGTATATGCGATATAAAAATCATACGAAGCCAAGAACTCTAACCATCTCTGCTGACGGAGATTCAGATCCTTCTGAGAGAAGAGATACTTCAACGATTTATGATCGGCAAACAACTCAAATCTTTCTCCCAAGAGATAGTGTCTCCACATCTTCAGCGCAAATACAATCGCTGCCAATTCCAAATCATGGGTAGGATACTTCTTCTCATGTGGCTTTAGCCGTCGACTAGCATAAGCTACAACACTACCTCCTTGCATCAATACAGCACCCAGTCCGGTACCACAAGCATCCGTGTATACCGTCATCTCTTCATTCCCCTTAGGAATGACTAACACTGGCGCACGCGTCAACTTCTCCTTTAGACTTTTGAAGGCATCCTCACACACTTCGTCCCAGACGAAGGACTGATTCTTCTTAGTCAACTGAGTCAACGGTGCTGCTATCTTGGAGAAGTCCTGGATAAACTTACGATAATATCCAGCTAATCCCAAGAAACTTCTCACATCTGTTGCATTCTTGGGCGTAGGCCAATCCTGTACCGTAGCCACCTTCGCAGGGCCCACGGCAATACCACTCTCTGAAACAACATGACCCAAGAATCTTACTTCCCTTCTCCAAAAATGACACTTAGAGAATTTCGCTTTCAATTGGTGTTTCCTCAACACCTCCATCACTATACTCAAGTGTCCCTTGTGTTCTTCCTCTGTCCTTGAATAAACAAGGATATCATCCACGAACACAAGAACAAACTTATTCAACTGATTTCTGAATACTCGATTCATAAGATCCACAAAGTAGGCTGGTGCATTGGTCAACCCAAATGGCATAACCAACCACTCATAAAATCCAGACGGCGTCCTAAATACCGTTTTCGAAACACTCTCATCTGCTACTCTAAGCTGATGAAATCCTGTCGCGAGGTCCAACTGGGAGAACACTCTTGCTCCTTCCAGTTGATCAAACAAATCATCTATCCGCGGTAGAGGATACTTATTCTTCCTCGTCACCTTATTCAACTCGCGATAGTCCACACACAAACGAAGGGAACCATCTGCCTTAGTGGCAAACACAACTGGTGCTCCCCACTCGGAGACACTCCTTCTAATAAGTCCCTTCTTCAAAAGATTGCTGACTTGCACCCCGAGCTCTCGCTGCTCCCTTGGTGTCATACGACGAAGTGGCATCACTATAGGTCTGGCATCTTTCACTAAATCAATACGGAACTCAATCTCTCGGTGTGGTGGAAGCCCGGTCACCTCCTCGAAGACGTCCGGATACTGGCCAACCACGGGCACATCTGACAACTCATCCTGCGGGATGTCGAGGGAATTTACAAAACTAGCCATAACCCCATCACTAGGTAGACTACCAAACACTACCCTCCGCCCATCATCTGCCCTCACTGTCCCCAAAAAGCCCTTACAGTCTACCACCACCTCGTATCTTTGGAGCCAATCGACTCCCAAAATAATGCCATACCCAGTAAAGCCCAGAACAAAGCAATCACATACAAACATACATCGATGACTCGATAAGACCAAATTCCTGCAAATCATACTAAGGCTAGTCGAACCACCAATCGGGTTAGTCACAACCAATGGTCTATCGACTATCTCGGGTTCCAGTCCCAACCTATCTACCAGGTCACTAGATATGAAGGAACGGGAAGCCCCAGTATCAAACAAAACTCGAACTGGTACATCATAAATAGAAAGCATACCTTGAATAACAACATTCTTTCCTTTCTCCGCCGCAGTTGGGGCACTCGACGAAGAAGGAACAACATCAATAGCATATGCTTTCACAATCTGCTTCTCCTTAAGAGGTTGCAGACACTTGTCCTTGAAATGTCCCACTTGACCACAGTTGAAGCACTTCTTATCCGCTGGCTTGGCCCGACAATCTTTAGCATAATGGCCCTTCTTACCACAGCTGAAGCACTCAACATCCTTCTAGCTCTTTTTCTGGCCGCCTTTAGATTGGTCCTGCTTCCTCTTATTCTGAGAGCCATTCTTGCCTCCACCGCCTGTTTGCGGCTTTGGCCCTTCGGCAGATGCAGCCTCAGTCTTTCACTTAGGGTAAAGACTCTCTGATCTCAAAGCTTTCCCCACAATCGATTCAAAAGTCTCATCGATGTGGTTGATAAGCCTTTCCCCCAAGTATCCATCTAAACCAGTAATGAAATTCTCATTCTTCTTGTAACAACCCGTATTCCGATAACATGTTTAAGACGAGAATCAAGGCAGAATTAAATTGTAAATTCTGAATCAAGGGAAACGGGCTGCTCCATTGCGTTTGTCTCGGAAAAATACGCGAAATAGAGTCCGAGTTTTCGAGAATCGGAGTCTGTATGACCAAGTTATGGTCCGACGAAGTTTTCAGAGTTTTCGGAGTTCAAATTTCGAAAATTAGGGTTGTAAGGCTAGGCGGGAAAAGTTCCCGCTAGGGACCCCAAGTCGACAGCCCTGTCGACTTGGGAGTCGACTTGGTTTGTACCAAGTCGACAGCCCTATCGACTTGGCTGTCGACACGGGTGGCCGAGCCATCTTGGCTTGGCGCACCTGCACTGGTCTCTGGTCTTGTTCTGGAAGCTTCTGACGTGGTTTGATGGTTCAGATCTATCCTAGGGTTAATCTAAGGGCCTAAAACTATCCTAATCTCTATAAAAAGACCCTAAACCTAACCTAAATCCCTAAAAATCAAACCTAGCAACAAAGTGCTGCCAAAATCAATTTTGATCATGGCCTCCATCTCCAATCCCTAGAGCCTATGCATTCAAATCGGGTTCAAATCAAAAGGTGCAAGCTTGCTACACCAAATAGAGGCCAAATCAACGTTGCTATGCGAGTTTCATGATGGTTCTTCATCAAAGGAGCCACCTTTCTTCGTCAAGATGATGCATGATCCCTTTCCTAAGCCTCGCTATGTAAGTTCTAGCTACTTGTAGATTTAAACGATGATTTTGATGTGACATGGGATAAAATGCAAAGTAACATGAGTATGTTAGCCTATGGGAACCTCGTTTGCCTCTTTAACATGAACATATGACTTTGGGTGATGTTATAGCGACTAAACCATGCTATTCATGTTGCATTGGACTTAGTTTGCCATGCAAGATTGGACCTTTACTTGTAGTATGATAGCATGAACACTTAGAGCCACTTTGATTTGTGGAATAGTTGCATAAATTGGACTTTGGGGGCGTATGCATGTAAATAAAACCAACCCCCTTATGATATCATGTTTATGTAAGGTCAAATCCCGTTATGACAACATGCAAGTTTATGAGTAAATTTCCTATGATAATATGCAAGTTTGTGGCCAAATCCTTTATGAAATTATGCATGCTTATGGCCAATCCCTATACAACACTATCATGCATGTCTTAAGGTCAAACCCCCTTATGATACCATGCATGTTTGGAGCCAATCCCTTTTGTGGCATCGTGCATGTTTTGGGGTCTACATGTAGCCATAGTATACCTACTATGATGACTCACTTTTACTCAAGTGGAAACACGATTTTTGGGTAATTAGGTAAACATGAACATGACGCGAAAAACTTGACTTGAGGTTACATGTGAACACGACATGTAAGTCGAACCAAAATGGGGGCATGACACGTGGGGTAAACTTGGGACTTGAAATTAGACACGTATGGGTTGTAAGTGTAATATAACACTAGACCAAACATGAAAGTGGCCAACTCGAGGTTGGGTTGAGTTTGTAGCATAAATCTACCCGGACCCGCCCGGCTTAACTAGTAGCTACAAACAATAGGATCCAATGTGAGAAGTTGGTCATGTCGCGCTTAAGACCCGAGGTTAGACTAGGTTGTGGTGTAAATCTACCCGGACCCGCCCGGCTTAACTAGTAACCACAA
This sequence comes from Allium sativum, assembly GCA_030737875.1. Taxonomy (NCBI): domain Eukaryota; kingdom Viridiplantae; phylum Streptophyta; class Magnoliopsida; order Asparagales; family Amaryllidaceae; genus Allium; species Allium sativum. The sequence continues at coordinate 190,592,475 of CM060910.1, read as the reverse complement.
CAAGGTCTAATGTGAGAGGTTGAGAGTGCATTAATTAAATTAATGCCACATGATAAGGTTAAGTAAACTTGACTAATGACACTTAACCAATATGACACGAATGGGTAGGTTAAGTGGGACCGGGCTTGATTTCTTAATGACACTTAACCATGCAAGATGATTAGGGGATGGGGTTAAGTAATTTACACTTAACTAATCCGACTTGGTAATTAGATGGGGTTAAGTAATTAAGGCTTAAATAATCTAACCATGGTAATTAGATGGGGTTAAGTAATTCACACTTAACTAATCTAAACACGGTAATTCGATGGGGTTAAGTTAAACACTTAACCAATTTAAACTTGGTAATTCAATGAGGTTAAGTAACCAATACTTAACCAACTTAACGTGATAATTTAATGGGGTTAAGCAACTTATACTTAACCAATTATACATGATGATTTGATGGGGTTAAGTAACCTACACTTAACCAATCTAATACGCAGATCTGATAAGGTTAAGTCACAAGACCTTTTTAGAATATACTTAACCATTATAGTACGATTAGAGGATGGGGTTAAGCCCACCTATACTTAACCAATCCGACTCGATAATTTGATGGGATTAAGATAATCTATGCTTAATCGATCTAGCAAGATAATCCGATAGGATTAAGGTAAGCTAGTACTTGACCGATCTGACTTGATAGGGTTAAGTCATGAGCCTCTGGGTACACTTAACCAACTTGTAGGGCTAAGTCTTGAACTTAAATACTTAGCCAATTTTGACGTGATTCGTGGGCGGGTTAAGGCATGGACTTGAATGATAACACTTAACCCAATAAGACAAACCCTAGTTAGAGGAACTAGGTATAGAATCGTGGTTAATCAAGGACAACGGGAAAGGAAGCTAAGTGGTAAACCTTAGTTAAGGGTAACTAAGTAATAATTCTTAGCTAAGGACATAGGATTAATTCACAAAGCGATGAGTAACCTGATACGGTAGGTCATCGCTTAGTATACGAGGAGGAGCAAGTTATCTGACTTGGATAAAAGCTCCAGCGCACTGGGTGCCGAAGTGGAAGCTTCGGGGGACGTGAGGATATTCTTGGGATCCCTCTGTGAGCTGCCAGGTAATTATACTAGGCCCATGAGAGGTTAAGGTCTGCGTTAGAAGGACCAAGAGTATGCCTTGGTTGCTATGCGAGCGACCTAAAGACTGGGATGGATTAGCGTGGAGTCGACGATTCTTGGTTTTTGCCCTGGATAGCACATCGCCGACTACCTACCATCTTTAGTCAATCGTGTACGTACGGAAAGGCAGAGAACCCCCAACAGACCATGTGCTTGCTATCGAGTCATGGGTGAGGTTGGCCCGTAGGAAAGTGGGCTATAGTGGGGCCGGGGAGTGGTTCTCATACATGATTTTTCGTGGGTTGCCTTTCAGTAGTTGAGGGAGGGGTCACGTGGGACCATAGCCACGGGTACAAAAACAGACCTTGGTATCTGCATCAGCAGACGACTTAAAGCTCCCGACCGAGTTCCATATTTCTTAGTTTGCCCTGGCACGGAACTCGGATGGCACATTGTGGAACATGTGCATCTTGACATGGATAACGATTCACGATACATACGTGGGATCAAGGGCGCCGTTGACGGGTGGCGTAATCCCTAGTGGTCCTAGGTGGCCAAAACCCAAACCGAGACAATGAAACGTTCATTAGGTAGCATAATCCCTAGCGGCCCTAGGTGGCATAAATCCTAAGTGGACGCGCGATAGTTCATGGTAGGGAAACACAACTAGATCAAGGGTTGCAGTCCAAAACAACTTCAAGGATAAAACGTTTACATGGGAAAGCCCGTATGGCCTATGGCAAAGGACTGAACTTACACATGGAGAGAAACATACGAGTTGGGAAAACCTACATATGCTATATATTAGGTTGACATGGACCATTTCATGACATGGGGCAAGGGACATTCATGGTTAACACATGACGCAGGTAGGGATACTAGTACGAGAGGTGCAGAGCAAATATACATGTTAGAACCAGGAAAAATATACATAATAGACACCGGGGGATGTTAGACAGGATAGATACCTTGGGATAGTATACTTGATAGAAACCTGACGATGTGATACCTTGATTTATCATGACACCGTAGTTTATCACGATATCTTAGTTTACCTTGCTACAGTAGTTCAGCCAGTTACCCTGGTTTAGTTTATCTATCTTGTAGTCATCCTTATGTTTACTTTCAGTTTATGCATGTCATGTTACCTTTACCTGTTTTTATACTGGGAGTAGATAGGACTTACCAGTCTTTATGACTGACCCCGTTTTCTTTCGCCTCTTTGTCTTCCGTTTCCCCCCAGGTTCCAGGGAGGAAATGATGTTGTTTAGTTCGGGCCTCTTATGCTTGAAGGTCATCATGTATAGCTTGATGTATAGCTTGGTCTTCTCTCGGCTATGGCTGCTTCACCGCTTTATTTTGGGGAATAATTTATGAAAAGGTTTTTATGCTTCTTTATTATTGCAAGACAGGTTTTGATGTACTCTGATGTAAAAGGCTTTAGACCTTAATTATTAATGTTTATGAAAGTTCGATTTTACTTCCGCTATTTTATATGTTCTGTCTTGTGATACTTCTGTGCATGTTTACCAATAATGCCCCTCTAAAGCTAGTGCATTCCTTTGCGAGTGACCCTAGCGGAGGCGGGGTGCTACATTTGGTATCAGAGCAGAAGGTTACCAGACTAGGCAAAAGTTTTTAAAGACCTTCTGAAAACTATTTGAAAAACCGTTTATAAAGAAGCATTTTTCAAGAAAAGTTTGTTTTAAAGGCTATTCCCCAAAAGCCATTAGCACCATCCTTTGATTCCTTGATTAAATCTCGTTTCCTTTCTTTCCTCCATCTGTGGTCACAGTAGTTCTAACTGTGACTAATTTTTTTCTAGCCACGTAGGTGTTTCCCGTATGATGGAGGTGGTTCTCGAGAGACCCCTTGCCGTGTTACAAGAAAGGAGAATAAGAGTAAGGGTAAAGGATACCAGCTTAAGGATAAGCAACTGTTGTTAGGGCTTAGTCCATCAAGGAGGACAAGAACAAGATCACCGGAGAGGGAAATAGTATGCTCCCATTTCTAGGGAACCTAAAAGAAATGGTGCCGTTTCTGGTAAAAGTTTAGTCGTTCTTTTCTATCGTCCCGTCCAGACTTTGTCTTGATCATCGTATCATTTAAGTCTGCTTGGATAGTTGAGTCTCTGCACCTTAGTACTAGCGTAGAAGAGGATCCCATTTTTGTCCCAAATCTTGTTAGAGGATCGGTCCACTTATTCATGACTCGTTTGGATTCGAGAGTGCCCATGTTTTTGGAGCTATGGATGGATTCTAGGGTAAAGTGGTTATCCAGTAAGGGAAACCATTCTCGGTTTTAGAAAGAGGGTGGTTGGATTCTTGACTTGCCTTGGTGATACCCTCGAAGTCTCGTGTAACCCTTTTTGGGTTCTGTCATGGTTAGTTACCTAGAATCCCGGGATGCAGTTGTTGGTAATCCGTTCAAATAGGATTCGCCGCTAAGGCGGATGGTTCGTTTCGATTATGCATGGGTTATGGCAATCACCCTAGTAAGAACTCTTGGCAACATGGATTGGCATCGGAAAACGAGATCCAGAATTCACTAGTGAATTTTGGAGAGTTGGCATGAGTACGTAGATATGGTTGAGCCAAGAATACTAGGGAAAGAATAAATGGAAGTGGAATGAGAGGCGACAGTGAAAAGAGTTCCGACTCATACTTTGGAAATAGGAATCAAGGAGCTACGAAATCATGAAGTCAAAGGCGGTCAAGGCATGATGGGATTAAGCTCATGGAAATGCGGCTTGGACGCGTGCATCACGTCTCTTTTTAAGAGTATATCTTTGATCCTTGGTTCACCTGTAAAGCTTACTTGCATGCTATCGCTTGGTGGATATCCTCTCGGTCATGTTTCCGTTACAAACCCCGTAAGGAGTTTGTCTTGTTATCTTCTCGATCTTATCTTGGGAACCTTAGGTAGAACGCTATGGATGTAAACATGTATTTGAGACATGTTATGATTGATATGGTTGCAAATGGTTGCAAGTGGTTGCTCGTGGATGCGCGAATACACGTTAGATACTAGATTGACGCGATCACGTTTCATGTTGCATATGCACGAGCATTTATACTTCTTTATGGATAAAATTGAATGTGTTGTCATGTGGATGTTGCATATGAATGAATGTTTGTGCACGCATATAGTACTTATATGACTAGGACTATTTGCATACATGTTGGATTCATGGCACTTAACATATCTTGCATTAGAAAGATCATTCAGGCCTGATCATTAACATTAGCTAAGGAGCATATACACACACGTTTTGCATATGTTCATACAACATTAGAAACCATTTAAGGACAATGGTCGCTTGTGGATGATGTTTTGAGTAGATGGATGATGGATGGTAGGATATTTTCTTCCTAACTTGGAGATTTCGGGGACGAAATCCTAAAAGGTGGGGAGAATGTAACAACCCGTATTCCGATAACATGATTAAGATGAGAATCAAGGCAGAATTAAATTGTAAATTCTGAATCAAGGGAAACGGGCTGCGCCATTGCGTTCGTCTCGGAAAAATACGCGAAATAGAGTCCGAGTTTTCGAGAATCGGAGTCCGTATGACCAAGTTATGGTCCGACGAAGTTTTCAGAGTTTTCGGAGTTCAAAAACGAGTTCAAATTTCGAAAATTAGGGCTGGAAGGCTAGGCGGGAAAAGTTCCCGCCAGGGACCCCAAGTCGACAGCCCTGTCGACTTGGGAGTCGACTTGGTTTGTACCAAGTCGACAACCCTGTCGACTTGGCTGTCGACACGAGTGGCCGAGCCATCTTGGCTTGGTGCACCTGCACTGGTCTCTGGTCTTGTTCTGGAAGCTTCTGACGTGGTTTGATGGTTCAGATCTATCCTAGGGTTAATCTAAGGGCCTAAACCTATCCTAATCTCTATAAAAAGACCCTAAACCTAACCTAAATCCCTAAAAATCAAACCTAGCAACTAAGTGCTGCCAAAATCAATTTTGATCTTGGCCTCCATCTCCAATCCCTAGAGCCTATGCATTCAAATCGGGTTCAAATCAAAAGGTGCAAGCTTGCTACACCAAATAGAGGCCAAATCAACGTTGCTATGCGAGTTTCATGATGGTTCTTCATCAAAGGAGCCACCTTTCTTCGTCAAAATGATGCATGATCCCTTTCCTAAGCCTCGCTATGTAAGTTCTAGCTACTTGTAGATTTAAACGATGATTTTGATGTGACATGGGATAAAATACAAAGTAACATGAGTATGTTAGCCTATGGGAACCTCGTTTGCCTCTTTAACATGAACATATGACTTTGGGTGATGTTATAACGACTAAACCATGCTATTCATGTTGCATTGGACTTAGTTTGCCATGCAAGATTGGACCTTTACTTGTAGTATGATAGCATGAACACTTAGAGCCACTTTGATTTGTGGAATTGTTGCATAAATTGGACTTTGGGGGCGTATGCATGTAAATAAAACCAACCCCCTTATGATATCATGTTTATGTAAGGTCAAATCCCGTTATGACAACATGCAAGTTTATGAGTAAATTTCCTATGATAATATGCAAGTTTGTGGCCAAATCCTTTATGAAATTATGCATGCTTATGGCCAATCCCTATACAACACTATCATGCATGTCTTAAGGTCAAACCCCCTTATGATACCATGCATGTTTGGAGCCAATCCCTTTTGTGGCATCGTGCATGTTTTGGGGTCTACATGTAGCCATAGTATACCTACTATGATGACTCACTTTTACTCAAGTGGAAACACGATTTTTGGGTAGTTAGGTAAACATGAACATGACGCGAAAATCTTGACTTGAATATGACATGAAAACTTGACTTGAGGTTACATGTGAACACGACATGTAAGTCGAACCAAAATGGGGGCATGACACGTGGGGTAAACTTAGGACTTGAAATTAGACACGTATGGGTTGTAAGTGTAATATAACACTAGACCAAACATGAAAGTGGCCAACTCGAGGTTGGGTTGAGTTTGTAGCATAAATCTACCCGGACCCGCCCGGCTTAACTAGTAGCTACAAACAATAGGATCCAATGTGAGAAGTTGGTCATGTCGCGCTTAAGACCCGAGGTTAGACTAGGTTGTGGTGTAAATCTACCCGGACCCGCCCGGCTTAACTAGTAACCACAACAAGGTCTAATGTGAGAGGTTGAGAGTGCATTAATTAAATTAATGCCACATGATAAGGTTAAGTAAACTTGACTAATGACACTTAACCAATATGACACGAATGGGTAGGTTAAGTGGGACCGGGCTTGATTTCTTAATGACACTTAACCATGCAAGATGATTAGGGGATGGGGTTAAGTAATTTACACTTAACTAATCCGACTTGGTAATTAGATGGGGTTAAGTAATTAAGGCTTAACTAATCTAACCACGGTAATTAGATGGGGTTAAGTAATTCACACTTAACTAATCTAAACACGGTAATTCGATGGGGTTAAGTTAAACACTTAACCAATTTAAACTTGGTAATTCAATGAGGTTAAGTAACCAATACTTAACCAACTTAACGTGATAATTTAATGGGGTTAAGCAACTTATACTTAACCAATTATACATGATGATTTGATGGGGTTAAGTAACCTACACTTAACCAATCTAATACGCGGACCTGATAAGGTTAAGTCACAAGACCTTTTTAGAATATACTTAACCATTGTAGTACGATTAGACGATGGGGTTAAGCCCACCTATACTTAACCAATCCGACTCGATAATTTGATGGGATTAAGATAATCTATGCCTAATCGATCTAGCAAGATAATCCGATAGGATTAAGGTAAGCTAGTACTTGACCGATTTGACTTGATAGGGTTAAGTCATGAGCCTCTGGGTACACTTAACCAACTTGTAGGGCTAAGTCTTGAACTTAAATACTTAGCCAATCTTGACGTGATTCGTGGGCGGGTTAAGGCATGGACTTGAATGATAACACTTAACCCAATAAGACAAACCCTAGTTAGAGGAACTAGGTATAGAATCGTGGTTAATCAAGGACAACGGGAAAGGAAGCTAAGTGGTAAACCTTAGTTAAGGGTAACTAAGTAATAATTCTTAGCTAAGGACATAGGATTAATTCACAAAGCGATGAGTAACCTGATACGGTAGGTCATCGCTTAGTATACGAGGAGGAGCAAGTTATCTGACTTGGATAAAAGCTCCAGCGCACTGGGTGCCGAAGTGGAAGCTTCGGGGGACGTGAGGATATTCTTGGGATCCCTCTGTGGGCTGCCAGGTAATTATACTAGGCCCATGAGAGGTTAAGGTCTGCGTTAGAAGGACCAAGAGTATGCCTTGGTTGCTATGCGAGCGACCTAAAGACTGGGATGGATTAGCGTGGAGTCGACGATTCTTGGGTTTTGCCCTGGATAGCACATCGCTGACTACCTACCATCTTTAGTCAATCGTGTACGTACGGAAAGGCAGAGAACCCCCAACAGACCATGTGCTTGCTATCGAGTCATGGGTGAGTTTGGCCCGTAGGAAAGTGGGCTATAGTGGGGCCGGGGAGTGGTTCTCATACATGATTTTTCGTGGGTTGCCTTTCAGTAGTTGAGGGAGGGGTCACGTGGGACCATAGCCACGGGTACAAAAACAAACCTTGGTATCTGCATCAGCAGACGACTTAAAGCTCCCGACCGAGTTCCATATTTCTTAGTTTGCCCTGGCACGGAACTCGGATGGCACATTGTGGAACATGTGCATCTAGACATGGAAAACGATTCATGATACATACGTGGGATCAAGGGCGCGGTTGACAGGTGGCGTAATCCCTAGTGGTCCTAGGTGGCCAAAACCCAAACCGAGACACGGAAACGTTCATTAGGTAGCATAATCCCTAGCGGCCCTAGGTGGCATAAATCCTACGTGGACGCGTGATAGTTCATGGTAGGGAAACACAACTAGATCAAGGGTTACATTCCAAAACAACTTCAAGGATAAAACGTTTACATGGGAAAGCCCGTATGGCCTATGGCAAAGGACTGAACTTACACATGGAGAGAAACATACGAGTTGGGAAAACCTACATATGCTATATATTAGGTTGACATGGACCATTTCATGACATGGGGCAAGGGACATTCATGGTTAACACATGACGTGGGTAGGGATACTAGTACGAGAGGTGCAGAGCAAATATACATGTTAGAACCAGGAAAAATATACATAATAAACACCGGGGGATGTTAGACAGGATAGATACCTTGGGATAGTATACTTGATAGAAACCTGACGATGTGATACCTTGATTTATCACGACACCGTAGTTTATCACGATATCTTAGTTTACCTTGCTACAGTAGTTCAGCCAGTTACCCTGGTTTAGTTTATCTATCTTGTAGTCATCCTTATGTTTACTTTCAGTTTATGCATGTCATGTTACCTTTACCTGTTTTTATACTGGGAGTAGATAGGACTTACCAGTCTTTATGACTGACCCCGTTTTCTTTCGCCTCTTTGTCTTCCGTTCCCCCCCCCCCCAGGTTCCAGGGAGGAAATGATGTTGTTTAGTTCGGGCCTCTTATGCTTGAAGGTCATCATGTATAGCTTGATGTATAGCTTGGTCTTCTCTCGGCTATGGCTGCTTCACCGCTTTATTTTGGGGAATAATTTATGAAAAAGTTTTTATGCTTCTTTATTATTGCAAGACAGGTTTTGATGTACTCTGATGTAAAAGGCTTTAGACCTTAATTATTAATGTTTATGAAAGTTCGATTTTACTTCCGCTATTTTATATGTTTTGTCTTGTGATACTTCTGTGCATGTTTACCAATAATGCCCCTCTAAAGCTAGTGCATTCCTTTGCGAGTGACCCTAGCGGAGGCGGGGTGTTACACTTCTTCTCAGGAGTATCAATGAGAGACAGTCCATACTTCGACAAAGTGTCGAACTCAGCAATATAATCAGAAACTGCCCTTCCGTTCTGCTTGAGTTCCAAGAACCTCTTAAACAGTACTGACTTCTGGGCAGCTGGAATAAACTTCTCGCTAAAACGAGCCTTGAACTGATCCCAAGTAACCTGATCCTCTGGAGTAGCTGTTCTAATGGCATTCCACCAATTCATCGCTCGCCCTTGCAGCTGACGAGACGCTAGCCTTCTCTTCATCGCATCCTCAAGACCCAAGTCATCAAAGATACGGTCATAGCTATCCATCCAATTTTGAACATCTATGGCCGACTCCGTTCCGTGGAACGACTTTCCACCAAGATTAGTGTAATCCTTGCATAACTTGGCGAAATCGACCCTAGGCGCCTGCACTACTGGGCCAACACCAACTCCGGGATTGGGAACTGCCCCTTGCACTTCTCTAAGCATGTCTCTCATGAGGTTAGTAAACATTGCCCTCATGTCAGCGGCATTCCCTTGGTTGGTCCCTCTACCAGCACCCCTCGTGTCTCGGCTCATCGTCAATCTGAAAAAGGGAAACGATTAACGACCCCATAGTGGTGCTAGTGCAGTGCGACTTCATTCTTATACTACTAATAGTATATATATACATAGCTTTTGAAAACCAAAGTAATCACAAATACACGCTCTCATATACGTACTAACTCTCCCTAGTGTCTTTCCCTAGGTTAACTACACAACCTAGAGCTCTGATACCAAGTGTGACGGCCCGCCCCGCACCAACCGACATTTACTCCAAAAGTGTGTTGTACACATGTCCAGTTAGCACGGAACGGATTGTCAGAAGGAAAGGGAAGAAGGAAATGAACATACAAAGAACCTGTAGAATGTCTCACAGCGCATAGAACAAAATATAATAATAACATACTTGACATAAAACAAGAGAGACAGTGCATAAGCTGAAAATCAGAACTAAACATCATAGCAGCGGAAATCCAAAATACAGCTTATTACAACTTTCAAACTGTCTCAAAGCAAAAGAAAGACAAATGAGGTACACTACTAATGCCCAAGTAGCGACCACCAACGACACAGGGAGAATGTGTATATATATATCATACGTGGAAGCCTCCTGCCCGCCTCCGAATCAGCTACTCGCGCATCACCAGCTAACCTGTCTCTAGTCTGCTCGTGTGAGCACCCAGAGTAATAAGAGGAGACATAAAACTCTGGGTCAGACATAAAGCCTGGTATGAGCGATAAGCATCTAAAGTGAACAATAACAGGTAGACTAAAACATACCTGAACCTGGACCTGTAACCAAAGAGTTAGCACTACATATTGTACAACACTCTAAGGTACCATATCAAACAATGTAAAGATACGGAGGTGGGGGAGGTGTGCATGTCATAATGATGGCAAACAATCAAGCATAGCATCCATCCTCACATATCTCACTCAGTGCATAAAGCATACGATATTCACCACTTCGATCACCCAACATGCCTTGCTACGATCACTTTGCCCCATGAAGTCATAAATGGCTTCACTGCACTGATAACGTAGCCACTAATTCCTCGCTATGTCCACTTGCCCCATGGAGTTATTCACCCCATCTGCGCTGGCTCATAGCCTTACCCATCCTTACTATGTCCACTTGCCCCATGGAGTTATTCACCCCATCTGCGCTGGCTCATAGTCTTACTACGCATCACCTTGCCCCTCAGGTCATAATGACCCTACTGCACTGATAACGTAGTCTTGCTACCATCACCTTGCCCCTCAGGTCATAATGACCCTACTGCACTGATAAGTATCCATCCTTCCTTTTTAGTGGTGAATCGAAGTTATGAACGTCGACAACTCCTTAGCACACGTCCCGCAGCAAAGTCCAATGATGAAGTGAACTCGTTGGTACCCTACTGGATCCGGAATCCTGAGCTCTAACTTTCCGTATTGGACTACCTTTGCATCTCGGGTTATTGGTCAATACTGGATCGGGTCGGGTTCCTCCTCAAGTTATCGGTTCGGGTCGGTGTCTTTCATCTGTTCGGGTCGGGTCTCCTTCTGGTGCGGTTCGGGTCGGGTATTCCTCTAGGTTCGAGTCAGATGCTTCTCCTCGGGTCGGGTCGGGTGCTTCCCTTCGGGTCGAGTCGGGTGTCCCTTCTTGGTTCGTGCTTCCGATCCGTCTTCATGCTCCCTTCATATGTTCCTATCTGATCCGTCCTTATGCCTTCGCTCCGATCCGTCCTCCCTAATCCGATCCGATCCCAGTTCAGCTAACGTGGCCTTCCTTTTTGCCATTTTTCCTAAGTGCTGGGTTCCGATCCGATCGGGTTCCTTGCTCAGTTCAACATATCCGGTCCGAGCCCCCTATCCGATCCGAACCTTGCACTGTTTTCTGAAACTGTTCCAGCAAGTGTTTACGCCATTTGACGACGTTTCCGACCATTCTAACTGTTGAAATCAATCACAAAGCATTTTATACAGTCATAGCAACATGCATAATCAACCACAAACATCAAAACATCAACATGATAGGTTAAAATGGATCAAACATACCCAAAATCCCATATTTCCCCTTAATCATGATTAGGTGACACTAATGATAGGATTAGTAAAACTTAACCAAATTAACCCAAATTCATATCAGAGGTCTAAAACATCATTTAGAAATTTATGAACATTTTTCCCGAATTTATTAGTGTATAAATTCGCTAATTAACACTAATTACCCTTAACTAGCCATAATTAGTGTAAAACTATGCAAATCACTCACCTTAGCCACAAATAAACTAAGATCTGAAATAATTCTCTGATTTGATGTGAATCTCAATGCCAAACAGCAGCTCCTATGTTGCTTTGGTGAAGATCTTCCTTGATTAGGGGTTGCTAAGCTTAATCCTTGTCCAAGAGATGATTTGGAGGTGATTTAGAGGTTGGAGGCCATTTTTAGGGATCCTTGGTGATAAGTGGAGGCTAGAAAACTGAAATGGAATGATCCTCTATCTCATTTCAGCCCTCCCATAACCCTAATCCCGAAATGGATTATGGGCCTACCCACTAATCACCCGATTTGGCCTGGTTAAGCAGTTTTTCACCCTCCAAACCTTATTTCTGCCATATCTCCCAAACGGTAAGTCCGTTTGGCTATTATGACCACTCTACGGAAAGGTAAACCATCAAACGAATCCAATAGAAGTGGTTTCAGGTCAAAATTCCTTTCTAGTCAAAAGTTATGGTCAAAACAGTACCAACTAGGGGCAAAATGGTCACATGGGAAAGAAATAAATATCCTACAATCCTATGATGTGTAGAATACGGGTCGTTACATAAACTGTTCAGAGTTAGTGAGATTTACTCACATTGGCGCGTTAATCGTTATATAATCGGTTTGCGTTCTTTGACTCAGTTGGACAATTTATTTCGCCATAAATTGTAACGAGCTCGGATTCACTCTCAGTCAGCTCCATGATGTAGCCACCGTCCATACGATCCCAACGCAACTGAAGGTTTGTGATTCTGATTTCGTATGAAGAAGATATGATGATTACCAGTTTGTATAACTATTTAATTTTAAATAAAACTGAAGTTAAAACAATCGGGCCTCACCACTATTTTCTCAGCCCAATACCCCTTTCGTTCAACCCATGGCCCAAACATACCCGACCCGTTTTTACTTTCTTCCTCAAAACAAAAGCACGGTTCCAGGAAATACACCCAACACCATTTTCACCCATTCGATCCAAAACCGCACTTCCCCTTCACCACGACAAATCGAACTAAAACCACCATCATCTCCCTCGCCTCAAGTCGCACACCCCCGTACCCTTGGAGAGCAGGTCGACGGCACTTCCTGGTTTCCGTCGAAACCCTTCTGTACGACGTCGATTGACGAACCTCACCACCGAAGACCCTAAAACTTTGTTGAACCCTTCTGTTTAATCTCCTCAGTCCGAATCCGACCTTCTTCCTTCCAAAAGCCACCTCCTTCGACTCAAAACCCAAACCCTAGCGCTACTGCGAAAACCCAGTACCCATAAAACTGAGGTCGAACTCATATATTCCCATACAGATGCGAAGAGAATTGAACGACGATCTCCAATATATAAGTATATTGATTTATATATTTCATTTGGATTTTCTATGATTTTCTTTTGTGTGAAACTTTTTCTGTGTTGGATTCCCTTGGGTTATATAGGCTATTTGGTTAGGTGAGGTTTGTGGTTGAGGAGGTAGTATGCGTGGCTCGTTTGTTACCAGAGAAAATAGTTAGGATTTTTTTTTATGTTTTATATTTTATTTCTCTGTTTATACACTCTAAAAATTCCTGTGGTCACACGTGATACTCAAAAATCATGAAACTGGACTTGTAGGTAGATTTCGACATTACGGTCCCAACGAAACTGGTTTCGTCGATTTCCGACTTCGTATGCTCACACAACGTATTTTTAACCGTCGAAATACTGACTATTTCTCACTCTAAAAATCCGTACAGCCACACGGTTACTCTAAAAATCACGAAACTTGAAATCTAACAATAATTTGATGTTGCGGATCCAACAAAAGTAATTTCGTCGAATTCCGACTTCGTTTGCAAAAGTGGCTATTTTTAAAGCTCTAAATAGCCTATTTAAATATATAAATATATTTAAATATAATTAAATTAAATATTTAAAATTAAATATTCTTGTCTATATTCACATGGAATACCGTACAGCTTCAGAATATTCCTATATGAATTTCTAATTTGATATTCACTTCTGGGTCAACCCGATATTCGATTTATATTGAAATTCCTTTTTAAAATATATATAATTCCTTTATAAATTATAAAGGAATTCCACAGCGACTTTTCTAAAATTTGATTTGGACATGAATCAAAATCTACACGACGAAATCCCGATTTTTCTCTTCCACTAGAAAGATATACTCCACCAGCTCCACACGTTTCTTGTTTCACAGAAATCCGGCTTAAAACGAATCTTGTACATTCAGTTGAAGTTCGAATCGCCAATTTACGAACTGCAACGCCATTTCAAGCTCGATTTTATTTATAATATAATTATACGCTCAAACTGATGTCGACTGAATATATTCGTTATTCAAATAAAATTCTAAACTGAATTATATATCACAGATGATCCGGTTCACACCATATCGTCATTTCAGCCAATTCTGATTATTTCAGAATTAAATATATTATTTAATTTATTATTTTAATTAAATATTCACCATTATTTAATTCCACGACCATTAAATACTTTATACCACCATTTCAATAATTAAATAAATTAATCATAATACCTCTACCAATGCGGGTCATTACAATCTTTCCCACTTAAAATAATTTCGTCCTCGAAATTGCTAAAAAGTAGGGGATGACCCTATCGACTGGTTAGAAAACATTTGTTCACTTCTTAACTTCAGTTTCAACTGAACCAAATTAATTTCAATTAAATTATTAAATAATTCTTATCAACGAAAATTTTCAAAAATCCTGAAAATATTCTAACGCCTTAACTCTTCGAAAAATTTCGCCAGCACCTCCTTTGTACTGGTCAATCGGTCAAACTTCAACTCGCCTCTCTGAGCCATCTCCTACCCAAAAGAAAATCAAACAGCCAAGCAGCTTGCCAATTCGGCTCATAAATCTTATATCCAATAGAAATATAAACTTGTACCTTTTTGTCGGCATATAATTATATCCTTTCCACCTGTTATCAATTCAACAGATACAAGGGTCATCCCAATAAAATTCCAATCTGCTTTTATCCACGACACAACCATTCGCTTATATCCAAGCAAAATATCATTTTAACTCTCGATTCCCAACTCTTAACTTGATTGTGCCATTACACTTCAAATTTGAATCTCACAATCCAATTCGTCTTGATATCATTCTAATTCAAACTCAGTTACCACTTTTCTGACTTTATTTTAATTCAATTTTGCTTCCACAAATTTCTGTTAAATTTGCTTTTAATTCAAATAGTCTTTTCCTGGGAGTTTTTAAACAGTTTACTCTTTCCAAAAATCAAATTTTCCTTTTTGAAATTCAACTGAGCCCTTAATCAATATTCCATTAGTTAAATCACTTCTCTATTTCTTTATCAATATTTGTTAACCAAATATTTTCAATAACCATATTGGCCTTTTATGTCATTTGGAAAACATTTCCGAATATCGCCTTCCTTTATTTTCTAAACTTTAGAAAATATATGCTATTTATAATTGGAAAATATTCCAATTACTTATCTCTTTTCTGGTCTCGTTTATTTCCATACTTAGGAAATATTCTTTATTATATTTCCAAGCTTACACTTATTTGGGTTAAAACGGATGTTGTGTAAAACATCGTTACGACAACCCAAGTACTTTATTCAACTAACTCTTATTCAACATCGATCTTCGAGCCTGAAATCTTACTATTTATTTGTTAATAATGAAATCAATCAAGTTGGGGTATAACTACCTCTCAGACCTTGACTGAATAACATTTATAACGTCAAAACAGATAAGACTACTTACTCGAATAATCAATACCATACAATTACTTATTCACTTTTAAACACGTATACGCTTCCTCTTTCTATTCTTTCGAAATTTTATTCCTAGTCTTCCTTTTTGATTTTACTATTCTATTTTTAAGTTCGTTTTTCTTATCGGCTTATATATATATATATATCGATACGTTGATTTCTAACTATCAAATTATCTTAAAAATATTCTATCTCCTTAGATTCCTGGAAAAATTCGCCATAACCTCCTTTGTACTAGGAGCATCGGGATATTTCAAATAGCCTCCCATGGCCCTCACCAATCCAAAAGAAAAAAGAAAAAAAAAACAAGTGGCCAGCCGATACGGCGCATAAAATCTCCTATATGAATTAAATACGTACCTTTTCGTCGTGCATTCTATCTATATACCTTCATACCAATCTCATGTATATTTATACATTCCTAATTCATTTCAACTTAATCCAATCATTTTAACTTAGTTCGTTAAGTGATTTTCAAATTACTGGTTTGCCCATTTCACCTTTTTATTTGAATATACATGTTCAAATATAGGTTTAACTTGTTTATCAACTAATTGAATTCCATTTCAATTTTATTTGAATTTCCTATATTCAAATTCCATTTCAAATCTCTTATTCAAATTCTATATTTGAATTTCATTTCAATTCTATTTGAATCTTCTATATTCAAATTTCAAATTCAATTCTATTTGAATCTTCTTTATTCAAATTTCATTTTCAATTCTATTTGAATCCTCTACATTCAAATTTCATTTCCAATTCTATTTGAATCCTCTACATTCAAATTTCATTTCCAATTCTATTTGAATCCTTTACATTCAAATTTCATTTCACTTTCGATATTCAAATCCTATATTTGAAATCTCTTATATTTTCTATATCCAAACGCCATTTGAATTTCTATATTCAAATTCTATATCACTTCCATTGAGTTTCATATATTCAAACTCCCTTTGAATTTCTATATTAAATTTCTATTTCACTTCCATTGAATTTCATATATTCAAACTCCCTTTGAATTTCTATATTCAATTTTCCATTATTTAAATCTTCTTTATTCAAATCTCATTTGAATTTCTATATTCAAATCCACTTTGAATTTTCTATATTCAAATTCTATGTTTGAACTTCCTTTCTTCAAATTCCTTTTCAAACTTTCTTTATTCATTCTTTACATAAGTCTCGATTTCAATTCCTTTTGAAATCGATATTACTACCTTTGGAAAATAGGTTTCCCTTTCAACTTCACACTTGTATTTTTATTTCTGAATTATCCAATGATAATTCTTTTCACTTCATTTATAAACTTCGTTTATAAAGGAACTTCTCGTTTTTATTTCTTTTAAACAAGTTAATATTTCAAACCTATTTAAGAATTCAAATTCTATATTTTAAATCCCATTTTGAAATTCAACACAACTTGTCTTTCCCAAAACAAATTCAAAACAGTATCTCTGGTAGTAATTCATCACTTACAACTCGAAAATGAATACTGATGATGCAGCTGTCATCATCAGAATCTATTTTCCAGCGATCGAAGTGAGTTCAATACTATAAAACCATTTCTAAACATTTCCACTTTGAAATTTATTTCAAAATATAATCCACACTGCTTGTAAAACAATTTAAAATCTCCCAGGATCTTAAATTTTCCTTATTTTTAATCCAAATCCATTTACAAACACTTATCCAATTCTCCAGAATTTTAACTCGATTTCTGGCTTAAATTTCAGATTTAACTCATCTGATTTCACATATTTCACTTATATGAATTCTGATTGGTTATTTACATAACCATTTAATTTATAATCTTACTCGATTATAATAACAACCAATATATCCATTATATTATAATTTTGATATATATATCTTCTCTATATCAAGATATACCTTGGGTAAACTTATTTTAATTTACCCTCTTTTCAAAACATATCGTGTCGACCCATCGTATTCGAGTGTTTAGTAACTCCTACCGATACAGTGGATCAAACTGATCGACCAGAACTCATAAACAACTCAACCAATGAATCCACACAATATAAAACAATTTTTATATCAATAACAAATACGTTCACTCGTATATAAACACTCAATCTCAGTCTAGGGTATTACTAACCCTATCTCTACCGAGTCACGCCACAGAGCCAAGTAATTCTTAACCTCGCTCTGATACCAACTGTAATGACCCGGATTTTTAGCGGCTTTGGTTATCGACATAAACACGATGTCGATAACCAAAACATCGAAAAATCCTGGTAATTAGTGAAAGAATTTAAAGGGTGAGGAAAGATAAGATAGAAACTTAGAATAGAAGAAGAAGAAGAACACAACATGAGAGTAACACGAATCTCACAGCGGAACGAATAAATATATTTCATAACATAACTTTGAAATACAAATCTGTACTTGAATATACATATCATTATCAAAGTACAACACTTACAACACAGCGGAAATAACTATAGCTATATGATCCTGAAGCCTCCTGCTCCAAGCTCTTCAACTATAACTGTAAATCCCGACTACTTGACTGCCCATACAAATTTAGGCACCCAAGAGTTTAGGGAAACAAAACAAAATAAACTCCGGGTCAGTCATGGGACTGGTGTGAGTAAAACAGTTTAAAAATAGTTCGAACAAGTAAACGATATCTCATAAGACCACACCGCATAACGGAACGGGTTTTTCCCTTATGAGAATCCAAAATAACTTTATATCAAAAACCTTTTGATATTATAATAATGTCTATCAACCACAGTGTAGATAATCATCTAGCAGAAACGCTTTCTTCTCACGTTCAACATATATAGTATACAACTCAAAACCGCAAGCACGTATTGGGTAATGGATTTCCAACTATGACAAGGTATGGAACCACCTTTCGCTAGTGTACCTCTAGAAAGGAATACACTGGGTTCAACAAGAACATCTTGCAACCCGGCCACACATGACCGACCACTCATTTCGCTTGAGTGTATCGAATGTATATCACCCACGGTTGGGATCAACAACCGTTTCCCGAATGGGACAGCATCAACAATAGATTTTTAGAAGTAAATGAAATTCTAGATCAGGTGATTATACACCCTACTTCGGTGCGACCGACTTAGCCATGCTGCCTGCCCGATTTCTGTCATTTACCGGATGATGAGGCTAGAAGCTACGCTTTATCATCACACCAGATTCTCTTTTTAATGCCACATCGTCAAATCCATCAAATCACCGATTGACGTCCTCAACAATACATTATGTGTTAGCTAAAAGAAGTTTCCTTCTCCGCTTCCACTCTTGGTACAGTTGGAGAAATCAATATACGTGATCGTCTGGAAATACTCTATCAGACATCCATCCATACAAGTCACCCAGGAACAGGATGAACCGAAGGCACTATTCTGTAAACAGGATAGCCCTTGCATAACTCTGTCTTCAATTTCCTTTGGCATATATGATTCACAATGCTTATGCCAATACAGAGTGGTTCTTTGGATAATAATCCAACCGGTCTCTCCATATTAACAACGTTAAAATGGTCAAAAACTTCGATAGTCTGTGATTTAACTATCGAAGAAAAACAGGTGTGCAAACAACGATATAATTTCCAAATGGAAATTTATATCGATCAAACATCATTCAACATTTATCTCTTTATTTCATAAATTTACTTATCTCCTGTTTCCCTATATTCAATATTTCTCATTTCCAAAAACATTTATAACTGGCACAACATCATTCAACAATGGAAAACATTTCCATTCCTTGTTTTCTTTATTTGAAAACATTTCTGGGTTCTTATTTGGAAAACATTTCCAAAGCTTCTTCATTGGACTTAGACAGATGTTTAAACAAAACATCGCGATGCCAACTCAAACCATTTCCTTTACTGTCGAACCTTAACTATTCCTTAGTTAAAAATGAAGCCAATCAAGTTGGGGTAGAACTACCTCTCAGACCTTAACTGAACAACATTTCTAACTTTGAAATAGGCAAAGTTCACTTTATATTCCTTTTACTAACTTCCTTACTTAACCCTACTTCGAATAGCTATATTCGATTGACTCCTTTTACTCAACTCTATTCGATTTAACTCTAACTCTATTCACTTAACTCCTATCGAATAAACTATATTCGATAGCTCTTTTAATTCTATTTGAATACTACATATTTGATTAACTCCTTCATTCTATTCGAATAAACTATATTCGATTTACTCCTTTTACTTTCTATTCGAATAAACTATATTCGATTAACTCCTTTTACGTTATTCTCTAATCGATTAACTAACATCGATTAACTAACATTGATTAACTAACATCGATTAACTAACATCGATTAACTAACATCGATTAACTCCTTTTAACTTTAACTCAAATCGATTAACTAACATCGATTAACTCCTTTTAACTTTAACTCTAATCGATTAACTAACATCGATTAGCTCCTTTTAACTTTAACTCAAATCGATTAACTAACATCGATTAACTCCTTTTAACTTTAACTCTAATCGATTAGCTAACATCGATTAGCTCCTTTTAACTTTAACTCTAATCGATTAACTAACATCGATTAGCTCCTTTTAACTTTAACTCTAATCGATTAACTAACATCGATTAACTCCTTTTAACTTTAACTCTAATCGATTAACTAACATCGATTAGCTCTTTTTAACTTTAACTCTAATCGATTAACTAACATCGATTAACTCCTTTTAACTTTAACTCTAATCGATTAACTAACATCGATTAGCTCCTTTTAACTTTAACTCTAATCGATTAACTAACATCGATTAGTTCCTTTTAACTTTAACTCTAATCGATTAACTAACATCGATTAGCTCCTTTATTCTATTCGAATAAACTATTCATTTATAAAGATTTACTTTTAGTAACAGTTCTTCACTTTACAAATGATTTCCCCTTTTATAAAACTCTATTCGTTTTAAAAACATTTTCCCCTTTTTATTTACTTTCGAAATATTTCCTTTTATAAAATCTGTTGATTTTATAAACTCCCTTTATTTCAATATACATTGAAATAATTCTTTTTACATCCCAGGGTCTTTATGATATTTACAATATCGAATAACAATGATCAACATCATTCCAACACACATAATCCATAACTGATTATATAACACATCATATATCACAATATATGAAAAACAATAAAATAAATGTTGAGGAATCCAGTTGGATTCCTCCAACCTGTTTCCCTGCATCACAGATGTTAAACAATATAGATAACATCACTTTTCAGTTCCATATGATATACTCTGTTAAACAGAATCAAATATAGAAATTCAACTAACTGACTAGCAGTCCAATCAAACAGTCAACACACAGTCAATCAGCCAATATCTAACAGTTCTAAAAATACAACATGAAATTATAAACTGTTCAGAGTTAGTGAGATTTACTCACATTGGCGCGTTAATCGTTATATAATCAGTTTGCATTCTTTGACTCAGTTGGACAATTTATTTCGCCATAAATTGTAACGAGCTCGGATTCACTCTTAGTCAGCTCCATGATGTAGCCACCGTCCATACGATCCCAATGCAACTGACGGTTTGTGATTCTGATTTCGTATGAAGAAGATATGATGATTACCAGTTTGTATAACTATTTAATTTTAAATAAAACTGAAGTTAAAACAATCGGGCCTCACCACTATTTTCTCAGCCCAATACCCCCTTCGTTCAACCCATGGCCCAAACATACCCGACCCGTTTTTACTTTCTTCCTCAAAACAAAAGCACGGTTCTAGGAAATTCACCCAACACCATTTTCACCCATTCGATCCAAAACTGCACTTCCCCTTCACCATGACAAATCGAACTAAAACCACCATCATCTCCCTCGCCTCAAGTCGCACACCCCCGTACCCTTGGAGAGTAGCTCGACGGCACTTCCTGGTTTCCGTCGAAACCCTTCTGTACGACGTCGATTGATGAACCTCACCACCGAAGACCCTAAAACTTTGCTAAACCCTTCGGTTTAATCTCCTCAGTCCGAATCCGACCTTCTTCCTTCCAAAAGCCACCTCCTTCGACTCAAAACCCAAACCCTAGCGCTACTGCTAAAACCCAGTACCCATAAAACTGACGTCGAACTCATATATTCGCATACAGATGCGAAGAGAATTGAACGACGATCTCCAATATATAAGTATATTGATTTGTAGATTTCATTTGGATTTTCTATGATTTTCTTTTGTGTGAAACTTTTTCTGTGTTGGATTCCCTTGGGTTATATAGGCTGTTTGGTTAGGTGAGATTTGTGGTTGAGGAGGCAGTATGCGTGGCTCATTTGCTACCAGAGAAAATAGTTAGGATATTTTTTTTATGTTTTATATTTTATTTATCTGTTTATACACTCTAAAAATTCATGTGGTCACACGTGATACTCAAAAATCACGAAACTGGACTTGTAGGTATTTTTCGACATTACGGTCATAACGAAACTGTTTTCGTCGAATTCCGACTTCGTATGCTCACACAGCGTATTTTTAACCGTCGAAATACTGACTATTTCTCACTCTAAAAATCCGTACGGCCACACAGTTACTCTAAAAATCACGAAACTTGAAATCTAACAATAATTTGATGTTGCGGATCCAACAAAAGTAATTTCTTCGAATTCCGACTTCGTTTGCAAAAGTGGCTATTTTTAAAGCTTTAAATAGCCTATTTAAATATATAAATATATTTAAATATAATTAAATTAAATATTTAAAATTAAATATTCTTGTCTATATTCACATGGAATACCGTACAGCTTCAGAATATTCCTATATGAATTTCTAATTTGATATTCACTTCTGGGTCAACCCGATATTCGATTTATATTGAAATTCCTTTTTAAAATATAAATAATTCCTTTATAAATTATAAAGGAATTCCACAGCGACTTTTCTAAAATTTGATTTGGACAAGAATCAAAATCTACATGACGAAATCCTGATTTTTCTCTTCCACTAGAAAGATATACTCCACCAGCTCCACACGTTTCTTGTTTCACAGAAATCCGGCTTAAAACGAATCCTGTACATTCAGTTGAAGTTCGAATCGCCAATTTACAAACTGCAGCGCCATTTCAAGCTCGATTTTAATTATAATATAGTTATACGTTCAAACTGACGTCGACTGAATATATTCGTTATTCAAATTAAATTCTAAACTGAATTATATATCACAGATGATCCGGTTCACACCATATCGTCATTTCAGCCAATTCTGATTATTTCAGAATTAAATATATTATTTAATTTATTATTTTAATTAAATATTCACCATTATTTAATTCCACGATGATTAAATACTCTATACCACCATTTCAATAATTAAATAAATTAATCATAATACCTCTGCCAATGCGGGTCATTGCATTTTCAAATCAAGATAAGGGAAGTACCTTCCTTCTTTGAATTTCGAGCTTAGCTGAAATATGCAACTGGTGGCAGTAGTTTGTCCGGACATAAAACTCATGAGTTGCCGTTGAGCACGACTGCTAGCGTAATTCGCCGGGCTGTAGATAGCCTACGACGGACGGATGTTTCCTGAGGGAATCAGGCTTAACCATTGTGATCGTTGCGATCTAGAGTCGTTGGAATTCGACCGTGTAGCGAAATTCGCAGGGCTGCAGATAGCCCACGGCGGACAGATGTTTCTTAGGGGAACCAAGCGTAACCATTGTGACGGCTGCGATCTACTGTCGAATTATAAAGGCGTAATCCGCAGAGCTGTAAAAGCTTACGGGTATGGATGTTTCCTAGGGGACCCAGACGTAACCATTGTGTACCTGCGGTCCATTTAGATATCTTAGTAATGTGAGCCACCTGTTTAATGCAGCACTGGGTCTTCATGAACAGATTTGTCTTTGTGACTTGTTTTGTCCATATGAATTGAAGTATCTTCTTAATTCCATGATTTGTTTCTGTGATCCTGAGATAGAATCGTCAATGCTCAGTAACCTTAGTTTTCTTTTGATTCGTAAATATCTTCCGTTGAACTGTCCATAACGAAATTCATAGGGAAGCGATTTCCTATGAATACATATATTTTCTAGGGGATCTAGACGGAACCATTGTGTATCTGCGATTCATGAACAATCAATATATCAATATAACATGGGTACTTTCCATATCTGTTTTTTTTTTAAAGAATTTTTGAAATATTTTCGCTAGGAGTTGAAATAAGGATATTTAGTACTTGGAGATTTTAGTCGTGCGCCTGGCCAGCGTATGCCTAACATCTGTGAGAATGACAATAGACTTGTCAGACTTCGAGTTATTAAATATCTTCAATAATTTAAAATTTAAAACATGCCTAAGTAGAAAGAGAATTTCAGAATAATTATACAAATATTTTCTGTATAAAAATTGTAAATGATTTCGGATTTTGGAAATTTTCAAGTTGACAATTTGTAACTTGAAAAGAAGATGTTATATACACTCTTCAATGAATGTTTGGAAAGATTAAATGTATTGAATGTAAGGAGATTGAGTTAGGGGTTGCAAAGCCTAGACCCATTACAGTTGGAACGATGGATAAGTAACGTCGACAAACGATGTTTATAAGGAAATTGGGAATTGTTTGAGATGTATAAAACCAACTAATACAGAAATTGGAATTTAAAACGAGGTTGCTTTTGAAAAGAAATTATATGATTTTGAATCTCTTAGAAGATTAGATGGAATGAAAATTTGAGACATATCTCGAGATAATTTGAAATGGAAATTGGTATAATAAAGATGATTATAGTATAAAAAGCATAAACAAAATCCAATTCGGAAGATAAAGAAAATTATGATTGATCAAAAATGATTTTAAAGGAGGTAAATTTGATAATTGAATGTGATAGATGAAGATTGATGACTTAAATATCGATATTCAAATTAATTATGGACGAATATGAAAATTTGAAATATACCTTGGTATAACTATAACGGTCTCTCCTTTACGGGACGAAAAGATTCTTATGAGGGGAAGATTGAAACGACCCAGAAATTTTAGCAACTGAAATATGGACTTTATTGAAGAATTAACTATGAGTAATCAATTTTATATTGATAGTTGGGTTAAAAATCAATTATACTGTTCTGTGTAGAATTTTAATTCAATATTTAATTTAGAATAGTTGATTGGAAATCAAGTAGTTGCCGTTGAAAACTTAAATTGAAATTGGTTGAATATTGAATTGGATTTGAAATTCGACTGAAGGATTTAAATGGTTGAATAAAAAATATAAGAATAAATTTTAATTAACATTGAACAAATCAGAAATTTTGTTTGTTGTATTATATGGAAAATGGGTTAGATATGTGTGTATATTGATTTAGAATTTAACGATATTGTTTTGTGAACAAACGAAATTAAATTAGTGAACGGTTAAATAATTTAAAATACGTTGTACACAGAAGGAGTCGTTTTACAACCCGGATAAATTTATAAAATTCGGAATGTCGAGGCGTGATGGTACGTAAAATTTCATCACGATCGGAGTTCGTTGGTGGCGGTTGAAAATAAAACGTCGACATAATGTACGGTGGAAAATTTAAGGGATCGTAATAAATAAATAAATAAAACGTTTGGTTTCTTCCTACACACACTACTTTTGCCTTGGCCATCACGAAAACGTGGTAACCACGGTTTCTGCATTTATAAAAGAATCAAGCCTCGTTTCATTTCTTCAGTTCCTCCAAATTCCTTCGAAAAGGTATTGTTCCCAAATCATGTTAATGGCCTCCTCAAATCTTCCTTCTTGTCCACCACTTCATCGTTTCTCCTCGTCATTGTCACTGAATCACTATCTAGCCACCAACTCTGAAAATCAGCACTTAATCCACCGTAAATCGTCCCTCCCCAAAATCCTAGCACCATTCGAAACCACCAATTGGTCCTCAAATCGTTGCATTCATCAACATCACTGCAACCACCTGAACGCTATCGCTGTCACCGATGTCAAACGAAGTCGCGCCACCTGCTGAGCGACATTCGTGAGTCCATTTTCCTCCTCTAAGTTGCTGGGCCTAAAAATAATCCAACTGCCTTGTCGAGCCACTACGTCGCAACAGCTCCTCCTTGAACGGATGTCACCCGTTTCCTGAAGCATGCACCTGAGTCTTTAATGGAAGCAATTCCTAAATGCCCTGCTTTTTCCTGAATCGTTGCTTGTAACATCTCACCGTCTGCGTCAAAGTTGAGCATCTCACTCGCGATTAATCTCGTTTCAAGTAAATTGATTTCAGTAAATGAAAATAAAGTAGTTGATTGTTTATAATAGTTGATTTGAGATTTGCTTCCGTGATTTACGTTCATTGTTTCGCGGTTGTTAGTTAGTTCATACCTTACCCTGACTCTGGTACAAATTGATTGGTTCCACTGTTATTGATTTAGTTTTGGTATCGTTTAGTTTGTGGCTTAGTGAACAATTCACCTTCCTAAAATAAATTTGATAGAACTCTAATGTGCTGATTTGGACTCCATTCGAACATGAGAAATGTTCTGCTTCGTTCCGAACATATAGATACTTTAAATTTTTTATTTGTACATATACATACATTTATATGTATGTATTTAGGTGCTTACACGGTTAGGAAGTACCTATTTGATCTCAAACCTGGACCCCTTCTAGCTGTGTTAAAGCTGAATCCTTGTTTTAAGAGATGTTATAGTAGTCTATGTAAATGCAGCATATAGCTTATCTTTGATGTAGCATGTAACTCATACACCAGTTTATTCATTTATATGAATCTTTGGTTATACCTAGTGCCACATATGAAAGCTAGATAGGTCAGTAAGATAACCCATATTTAAGTTACTTGTACACGTCATTTTTGAAAATTAAAACTCGTTCCTTGGGTTGCTTTGCCAACTAGTGCGTATAAATTATGATAGTGTAGACTTCTTAGTATTATCGAGTAACTTTTGATCTTGCGGACAAATGATTCGAAGTTGGCCTAAACTTGTTATTGGCAGCATAGTTGACAGCCTGCACTAAACCTCTTAGATTTATATCTTTAAAAATGACACATATGTTACTGTATGCATACATGGACATGAAATGGAATTGTATGTTTTATAAGAGGGTATATACTTTTAAAACTCTTTGTTGTTTAAAATTTATCATAGCTGATTCAGGATTTGTGATCATTGATGATTATTGAGTGTATAACCTCATGTCTACATATTAAACATACTTATGTAAATTACTGAAAACGAAACAAAATGTGTCTGTGTGTGCATGTATGCGGGTGTATGACTGCATGTGTATGGGTGTGACTGTGCCTATATGTGACTGCATGTGTGTGTGCACGGCTGTGTGGTGGGTGTTTTCCCATTGTGTATGTGCTACAGTGTATGTGTGTGAGTATATGTGGGAACTGTGCACTGTTTTGAATTGAGAAGAAAGAAAGAATAATAATAATAATTGTTTATATTGGTTGAATAAGGTGTTACCTGAAAACTAAAGGCAGTGGCTATAATTTGAAAATAAACTTCTTTTAAATTCCAAATTTTTGAATAAGCATGACTTCCCAACAAGCATTTTAATTCTGTTATGCAAAATTTGTTTAGATGTCTTACATGCATTTCCTATATGTAAGTACTGAGTAAATCTTGTTATTCATGATGCAGTGGAGAAAGGTTTATTAAACATGATATTATTTTACCATTTAACAGTATAAGATACCATTAAGGAGGATACAATCAGTAGCATAGGGATTGTTAATACTGCACGTTGTCGGAAAAAAACGAAATCAATAGACATATTTGCTACCTTTTTGATCTTATATCCTGACATACTATGATCATTTTTTACAAAGGTTATATGAATCTAATTGACTTTTGATAATTAAACTAAGACACATGTTGTTAACACATAATTAATTAGCATAGAAATGTCACCAAATGATGGAAGAAATTTACATGGAAACCGGGAAAAGAAATGATAGTGTGTTTGTGAGTAAATGTTTTTCCTACTTCCTGTTTACATGCATGGAACCATGTACATATTTATAATTATTGTCCTGAAACATGCAACTGTAATAAATTTATTGTTGAGTCAGAAGTATACACTGCGTAAAATACTTAATGTCCTGAAACTTGTTTGTGGATCCTATTACATGGATATTGAATTTTGGAATACACATGACATATGTATTTGGCTTAGCTCATCCTTAAACATAGCTTCTCATTAGAGATTTAAATAGATCATCTGAGAAACATGTACATGTTTGTGTGAATAAAGAACCGGAAACCTTGTTGACTTGTCTTAAATTGAAATACACTTGTCAGTGTATTACTCCCTGTGTCGCATTATCGCCTACTAGTTTTGGGTTAGTGGCTAAAATCTATTACCATATGTTCTTTGTCTTTTGGATGTGCCTTGCTCCACCTGATAGCACCCATGCGTTCCTGTAAGCTTGGGTATTTATGTTATACATTTAGGGATGTAACTGTGAATGTATTCAGAGTGCATGCATTCAACGGTACAGCTTTTCCTAAAATGAGGTTCCTTGCAATGATGTTATGCTATAATGAATTGCATCATTGCCTTTGTTCCAATTATCTCATTCTCAGCATATTGGACATGTTTTAACACACAGACGCTAATGCATACATGCAAATGACTGTTGTCCACCTGTTTTGCCTTCCATATTATTTCATATTGGTGTATTTTCTATTGTTTTGATGAGTGTGGATCCATGCTGATTCTTGTTTGCCTGTCTTGAAAATCAGTAGTGGGTGAAAGTGCTCACACACTAGTCCTATGCCTTGCTATCTTTTAATGCACAGTCCTGTGTAATTATATTACCCGGCTAGCTGCCTTGTCGTGCAGACTATTTTCCATGAATTATGAACCTTACTGCATTTGCTATTTGTGGTTGCGGGATGCTGGGGCGGTACACACGTGTACTTGTATACGTGTGTACAAGTAGGATTCTGTGGCCATCTGTTCCTGAAATAAAAACTGAAATGTACAGATACTACACAACTTTTATTTTGTGTATGACTCGGAAGTTAGTTAACTATTATATTTCAGTTTCTATTGAAATCGTTTTACTTGAACTATGATTAATCCTGACTCAAGTGTTTTATGTTTTTGCATGGAATGCTCGGACTCGAGTGTTACAAATTTTAAAGATCACAACTTAGGATTTGAAGATTGGCGAAGCTGGGATTCCAAGAGACGGCGCAATCTGATATTTTAAACAGTAAAGATTTTGTTGTATTTTTATTGTTTGTTTAATTCCGCTGTATAAAGAATATTGTATCAAAACTTTTGATTTATAGATAAAACTTTATTTCGCTATTCAAATATTGTGTCATTTATTTATTCTGTGTTTTTTTGTGTTGATTATGTTTGAACTCTGTAAGCTAATAACGATCCGTCAATTTAGATGTTTTAAGTTGATTTAATTACCAATTTGAAGCGGTCAAAAAGGCGGGACGTTACACTTTAGGAAACCTCTCAGGTGAGTCTATTTCGAAAAGGGCCAAAACTTCTCCAGAGACTATAGTTGAAATTTCAGATGATGGCGAAGTGGAAGAGAAACTTCCCTTCTCCCAAAACTTCCATCACCCCTTTAAGCGATGTTACCCCTCCATCCAAAGGTATGGCTTATGTTTTTGGTTTAATTTCGCAGGCACATTGATGTTTAAATTTCTCACATTTTTACGTTTGGTGTTTCTGAAAAAGAACCCTTGCTTCAACTTTCTTTTCCTCTTGCTCCAGTCACTGGTGCCATATCTTCTTCTTTTTCAAGCCTTTTGGCAAACTTTGCCTTGGAGCCAAAATTAATTTTATGGTCTTCACTATTAACTTCCTTTGATATTTTCTCTTCATCTTTGTTGGACCAATCAGTCTTTCTTCCTATCCTCCAAGTATGTTTTATTTTATTTAAGCTTTTGATTTCTTTATTTTAGTTCTTTTTTTTCAATTTCATAGAATTTTGCCTTTGTTATGCTCAACTTCTAAGGAGTTGGTTTTCTTTCCTCTACGGCTCCTCTATGTCTAAGGACAAAGCCTCTTGCCTTTGAAACAAGGTACAAGGTTTGAAGAAAAGTAATGTTGTCGTCACCAAGAAAGCTGGGGAGAAGGTTTCTGCTGCCAAACCTTCTTCTCGGTTACTTCACGATGAGAACACTACTCTAAAGGCGCAATCAGAGGAGATAAAGGGCGAAAGTTATTGATAAAAAGAAAGCTTTTGAGGTGGAGTGTTCTTCTTTGAAAAAAATTTGGAGAGGGAGGAGGGATATCTAAAAAAGACCATACACACCCTTACAAAGGATGGAGATCACATATAAAGAATGTTGGGAGAAGTGTCCTAACTTGATTTTTTAGAATAATGTTGGAAGAAGTGCGTCTAAGGGGGAGGCGATCACATATAACTAATTTATGGGCAATTGATCGAGGATTCTTTTTTTACTCTGCTACTCATAGTCTATGCTAAAAACCATGAGAAATGTCCTAACCTGAGTTTTGACACAATATCAGGGCCATAAGTTGAGAAGTTCTGGTCTCAGGAGAGGCGATCGCATATAAAGAAGCTACCTTTGGTATGAACGAAACTGATGTCGTGGCCTTCCTCTCTTTTGATATTCCTTTAATATAAGAGCATTCAGATGTTGAAAAAGGAGCAGAATATTGTGCTGCCAATAAGGCTTCTAGTGGACCCCATTCTTCATAACCTTCGGGAGGAGGCGGTGGTGACTCCAATCTTATGGAAGGGACCGGAACCCCCTCATACCCAAAAGGAAAATGGGCTATGTTTGGTTTCTCTCGGCCTCTAGCTTTGGTATATATTATTTTTAAACAACTAAGCCTATTTATGGAAGGGCCTCCGGCAAAATGTTTGGATCCTCAGGAATCGTGATTCAAAGCATACCACCTGCTTTTTCTCACGAAGACGGGACTTCGACAAAAGCCTTTATTCGAGTGTTATTTAAAATTATGATTGTAACAAAGGATGATTTTCTATTAACATTTTATATAAGTTGTAACAAATTTTGAATCTGTACAGTATTATTATTAATTATCATGTAAATTTTCTAGCATGTCCGTGACTTATTCTATTAATGATTGGGAACTAGAAATTTTGAAAGTCCCGTTACTCGATATTTTTTATCAAAATTCATTAGGTTAAGAAGTGAATTTTAATTAATTAGGTCTCCAGGACTTATCCAAGAGAGCTTCCAAAGATAATTACACAAACTTCATAGGGAACACCTTTGGTCTAACTTTGACTTCTTTGTAACTGACAAGGAAGAACTCCTTAGAGAATATCAGTTATATTATTTTAGAATGGTTACAAAGTGCATTGTCCCTATTTATAAGAAATTATTTAATATTTACAACCTTATATATTCAGATGTGCCATGAGACTTATATGAAAATTTTTGTGGTAATAAAGAGTTTGTTTCGTTGATTTAAATAGCATTCTTGTATTTATTTATTGGGACCTTTTGTTGTCACTAGTGGTTTCAATAGAGCAAATGTATAACGAACCTTCCGAGTAGAATAGCGGAAGAGAAGAGCCATAAGTATCAATTGCGGCAGTCACTCCCAGTTTCGAAGATAGCCCTTTAGATTTTGATTGGTTTAAAAAGTACCAAATGCAGAAGACCATGGTTTTTAATTTAAAACCTAAAACATTCAGAACATAAACTTGTTTAAACAGTGAAAGTTTTACAAGAAACCAGACTCAAGTGAGAATGTATTTGGGAACTGATTTTGATCAAGAGATGTTGATCAAAAGATTAGTGAATTAGAGATTATATTGGAGGACAAAAAATCTTTATGGAAATCTTTAGAATTTACTTTAAGGGTTGTTATTTCAAACCTAGCTTCCCGATCTTCCACTGAATCGTCTCTACCTCTAGTGAAATTGTAGTATTTAGTAAATTATGCAAAAGGATTATATGTAAGGATCACTAAGGAGTAGGTTAATGTCGTAAAACTTGAGTTGAAATATTATTTCGGGGAGTAGAGTAGGCCAAATATCCATCCCGTTTTTATCGGTAATGTGGACCAAATTAGAAATCTTCAAAGCTAAATTCTACCTTTACGCGATGAAAAGAACGAAAGAGGTAATAAGTTTATCTTGGAAGCCAACAAAGTCTACGAACATTCACTTCGGCTTCATCAAATCTCTATTGATAGTGCCAAAGATATCAGGAAAAAGGGGAAAAAGCTTAAAGAAGTGTTGTATAATATCCTTAACAGTGTTTCATACCCAATTTCATCACAAATTTTAATAGAAAAGATGCGAAAAATGTGATACTGGTTTGTGTATTTTTTTGTAAATTGTAATTTGTATAAATCCGATTTTGGTATAAGCTTTATAAATATGAAATCTTATTAGTTTTGAATGATTGGTTTAAATGAAAGCAATGTTGAAAATTTAATCTTGTAAAGTCATCTTCTATTATTATAATAGATTTGAGAATCCCAAGGACTCAAGTTTAGATAATAAATGATTTATTTTCGAATCCCAAGGACTCCCATTTACTTCTTCCAATCAGATGATTGTATTCAGAATTACCTCTTTTTTACATAAGTGTATGTTCGAAACTTCTTTTGGTCTATGTTGCGTCCCGATACTCATATTTAAGCAAAGAGTCATAAAGGATATGAATCCCTAATTTTTGTATTATATTTGTAAGATCCAAGAATCCTTCTTGGAATTAAAACATACGTAGACTCCTTTGGCTTAGAAATCCATATTCAGTTACAAAATTTCAGAGATACTCTTCTTGGAATAAATTAGACGGAATCTCTTTCAGCTTAGGAGACCCGAAACCTGGATTTGGGTATTTTAGATAACATAAGTCCAGAAATTCTCTTTCAGAAATTAAACAAAACATCTTTTGACTTAGAAGGCCTAAAAGTCAATCTTGGGTAATCTAAATAACAGAAGTCCAAAAATTCTGTTCTGAAAGTTAGACGAAGCATCTTTTGGCTTAGAAGACCCGAAACCTAGATTCAGGTACTTTAAATAAAAAAAATCTAGAAATTCTCTTTTGGAAATTAGACAAAGCCTCTTCAGCTTAGAAGATCTAAAACCGAAATTTGGGTATTTTAAATAATAGAAGTCTTGCAATTCTCTTTTGAAAATTAAGCTGTTAGCAAAATTTATGGTTAAAACCCAAAAATGATATATGCCTGTAGAACTCATGTTTTATTATGAAACTGAACCCAAGCTTGGAAACAACTTATATTCTGGAATTTTTGTTGAAATACCACTGTAGAATACCGTGGGTACATTTCCTGTTGAGAATAAATTCAGTTGCAAACTTTATTTCAATTTCCTGAATGGGCGGCTTAACCTCTTGTGATATATATTCCTCAGAAGCGTCTTGAAATTCATAAATGATTTGCTTTAGGTATTCAATAACCTTAAAACTGAGTCAAAGGGAACTATTCATCTTAAACAATGATTAAATGATGGGTTTTCACGAGTCTTCCTTAGTTTCTCAAAGATTTGATAAGATGGCGAAAAATACTTCTAATTCAAGTCAAGCATTTAAATCCTATAAGTCGCTTGTCTGAATATCCTAACTCAAATCTTAGGTCATAACTAGTCATTAGACTAAGAATGGTATCTATTTTTGGATCTAAGGATCTTAAAATTTATTGTGGATTGGGGTATGATGTAAATCTAATTATGCATAAATTGCATTTCGTACCTGGGATGTTAGTGAAAAAAGTAATTATAATACATGATTAAAACAGGATCTTTTATGATTAACTTAATCACTACATATTCCCTTTTACTATTCATATCCATTGTTACAAATCTTTCTCCAAACTGATTTAATAGTTAGGGTTTGACTCCGCCATAAGGGATTGCAAAGTGCTAAAAATGAATTGAACGTCCGGGAAAAAAGAAAAGGTACAGTTTGTCTCAGGTTCCTATTAAGTTTTGAAATTAGGCTCACATCCCTCCCTTAAACTTTTATAAATTATGCCCCTATTTTTTTGAAAAATCATTAAAAAATCAGCAAATAAATAAAAAATTAATGAAGATTCGTAATTAAATACAACAACTAATCGTCATCAAATTCAGACATTAAAACCACCAAAAAGCGCATCAAAAACCAAAATAACAAAAAACAGTGAATCACCAGTATTATGCATCAAACGATGTAATAGTTGCATACATTTCTGCATATATTTCAGTTATGCATCAAACTGCAGTATAAATGCAGAAATGTATGCGTTAACACTACAATAAATGCATCGTTTGATGCATTAATTCAATCCTGGCCTGTTTTTCAAGCATACAAAGTTTTTGAATATTGTGGCATATATTTCTGCATTTATAAGTAATAAATAAATAAGTTTCTGCACATATTCAAAAGCCTTCATCTGTTGTAACTTTGCTGCATACATTTCTGCACTTATATAGAATAAATGCATACATTTCTACAACAATTAGTAAACCATGCAGATTAGTTCATCTTTAAGTGCATACATCTCTGCAATCATTATCAATATATGCATACATGTATGCATATATTCATCCAGAGTTTCAAATAAACCATGGATGAATATATGCATACATGTGTGCATAAATTGGTATTAGTTGCATACTTTGACGAACCTTTTTACGCTGTTTTCTCCATGCTTCTGGGAATATTTGCGATTCCTTGGAATTTTTTTAACAAGTAGCACTTTTTTTGGAAAACACGTAAGTGTTGAAAATAGGGACCCGCTTTGAATTTGAAAGTTGGGGAGAATACCGTTTGTATTTCTAAACTTTCTAGGGACGTGTCCCTTATTTTCACAAAAGAAAAATACCCTCTTTGAGTATAACCACGACGGCATTGTGAGCACACCGATTGCTTATTTGAGAGTAAATTCAAATAGCTGCTACTCAATGTCCTGACAAAGAGCTCTCGGTTGAATGTGAGAGGGATGATCATGCAGGGGATCCTAGCTTTCTTATAACTTTCATGTCATGCTTTGCCTTTAGTTCTTAGAGGTCCGAAATTTAGGTTCCTTGCCCTTTGTGTTGTGCCAGTTATATCTCGTCCTTTCTAAGCCTTGGAGGTATGCATCGAAAATTCTGCCTTATTTCTTCTGGAGGGCTCCTCTAGTATCTATACAGGGTTATCCTTCCTGCTCTCACCTTCGGCAGCTTTTGGAAATCCTTTCCTTTCTTATTACTCGAATGGTTTCCAGGTTTCATCTGTCATTGCTTTGGAAATTCTTCTAATGGTCATATATAAGCTTTCTCGACTTTAATTATTCTTTATTATTAGCATTCTCAGGATAAAACCCTTCAATTTTGATCTAACCAGTTGTGAGAGGCATAGATGTATGCAGACTCCCGCTGTACATTAGTGGCTATCTTCAAATCAACATACACCTTGATGTGGTTAGGTCCGAAAACACTTTTTCCGATATCTGATTTGTCCACGGACCTCTCCTTGGCTATTTTACCTTTCTTTTAGGTCTTGTGTTGTGGAATATAATTCCTTCTAGTATATTAAGGAGATGAGCTTGTTTTGCCAGTGCTCTTTTGCTTATGGAAGAATGACCTTTTGGAATACATTCGATAGTCTTCATCGACGGCAACCTTGCTTGCTTCTAGCTCTTATCTTTTTCTCTATTTTTTCTTATTCATTGCCCCTGGCTTCCTTCCTTTTACCTTTCTTGCAGGGTTATCCGGTCCTAAATTGGTGCCCCTTTGGTTAAGGCTGAAAGCGACATTTTGGTGGAAGGGAAATTCTCTTATTTTGAAAGGGATGTTGCCAAAGATACGACACTGCTCCCATTGGGGAGCTCTTGGCTTTAACACTCCTTCACTTCAACTTTAATTCTTGATTTGTTGTAATTATTTTTAAGGCTAAAATTTTCCCTTCCGCCCAATGAAGAAGTGTTCATGACTTTTCAAGTCATTTGGCTTGGATTCCTGCGTCTGTGTTCCCATTTCACCATATCTTTTTTTAGTGCTTCTCTCTTGGTAGTCGAAATTTGGTCAATAAGCATTGATTTGTTTCTTTTGTATCTTTAACTGCGCATGCCTTATTTTTCTCTTTCCTTTTCTTTTTACCTTCAAGTGACTCTTTCCATTACTTTCCGACCGTTCGAACTTGATCGGATGGTCTTGTGTTGAGGTTGTTTCTTTATAAATTATCTCATTTCCCTTTTTTATACCTATATCCTTTGTCTTTCTTTATGCAAAAAAGCTTCTCTTCCTAACATTTCTAAAGTTCTTTTCTATGCGAAATGAGAGGTTAGGGGGTCACCAATCCCTTTTGAAAGTCAATAAGGTATAGGAAGGTTCACTCCTATTTGTCAGTTTTAGTGTGTTCCCAAGAGTATAGTACATTCAACTGGTTTTTTTAATTAATTTTGACTTTGTAACATTGCCCCTCTAATTATCATGGTAGGCTCATAAT
Organism: Allium sativum; assembly: GCA_030737875.1. Classification (NCBI taxonomy): domain Eukaryota; kingdom Viridiplantae; phylum Streptophyta; class Magnoliopsida; order Asparagales; family Amaryllidaceae; genus Allium; species Allium sativum. The sequence continues at coordinate 190,556,552 of CM060910.1, read as the reverse complement.
AATAGTCCTAAGTGATCAGGCTTAGATGTGTAAACTATTTACGAATAACAGAAAATGGTACTATTTGCTGAGCATTTATCCGGCGGTACCTTGTATTACTTTTCCTGAAGGTGCAATGAAGTTTAATCACCATTTTTGCATTAGGCAGGTGGGGCTGCTTTCATCGTCGGAAGCTTAACCAGCACGTATATGACGAGATGCGGAGGTTTCTGAATGTTCGAAACCCAAATATCTTAAGAATCGAAACCCAGGTTTTGTTGTTGTCATAATAGAAGTCTGGTGATTGTTCGTTAGAAACAGACAGAACTCTTCTTGATTAAACTCAGATTTTGGGTAACAATAAAAGCTCATATACATTTTTCTAACATAAGCGGAGCCATCTACCGGCTTGGAAACCCAGATTCGACTATTAAGAAAATAAAATTCGAAGATTACATTCTGGAGATAGACGAAGCCCTTTTTGGCTTGAGAAACCCAGAATTGGGTAATAACAGAAGAATAAAGCCGCTTTCGGCTTAGTATACCTAGATTCAGGAAAAAGAAAACATAATACTAGAAACTACTTTTTGGAAAGAGCGTAGCTTCTTTCGGCTTAAGAAACCTAGTGTAACAACCCAAATTTTTAAGAAAACAATAATTAATTAATGGATTAATCAATTAGGGAATAAGCTGATAAAATAAATATTAATCAGAAAAATAATGAGAATTAAATAAAATGAATATTTCCGTTGCATTCATTACAAAATTCTAATTTATATACACTTGTAGTTTGCATAAATCGGAGAAGAAACGAAGAAGTTAAGAGCTAAATAAGTTTGAACATAACTTAAAAGAAAGACATCTAAAATTTCCTATGTTCTAGTTTTAACAACAAAATTAATTTTTGTGAACAAAAGTGTGTGTAGTTGAAGTGGTAAGACATGGGAGTATTAAACAAGAGGTTGCAAGTTCGATCCCTAGCAATGAGATAATTTTTTTTAAAGGGAACAATCTAAATGATGCATGTGTATATATGTATGTATATTTGTGTGTGTGTGTGTGAGTGTATGTGTGTGTTTGTGTATGCATGTATATATTTATGTGTGCGTATACATATATATATATATATTTATATTTATATACATATATGCGTATGAGTGTGTGTATATATGTGTGTATATATATATTTAACGACGTTAGTTATTGTTTTTATTTTATAATAAGTATGTAGCGACCCGGGAAATTTCGACACTCGAATCCAGACATTAGTACATCTCGTGTCCAAATCCAAGTATCAAAAACCCAGAAAGCTAATAGAAAGAATTTAGAGGATGAGAGTATAAAGAAAGAAATATTAGAATAGAAGAATAAGAAGATCAGAGTCTCACAGTGGAATAGACAAAATAAAATAATCAATAATACTTTGTAACTATATAAATATGATTACAGCATCAGAGTATACACTCAGATCAGTACAACACACAACGGAAATAAACTAGTACCAGTAAATATATGGAATATGTCTCGACTTCACCTCCTTTTCTGAAGCTCCAAGCGATACCCAACCTATATCAGTCTGACCCGAGCACATTTGAAGCAAAGAAAAATTCACCTGGATCAGTCTGGAATACTTTCAGTGATAAATTCATAGCACAAGCAACTTGTTTAACTTTGAAAATCCTTTTGAAAGAAAAGGATAATAGTAAGACCAGTCCACACATAAATACAGACGGTTTTTACCTTATTATAACCCAAAACATTTTGAAATCAATATCTTATTCTGATATAATAATAGTGTCTAAATACAAATAAATAGAATCTAACAGAAGACTTGCATCCCACGCTCCACATATATAGTATACAATCAAAACCGCGTGCACTTATTGGAGAATGGATTCCGACTATGACAAGATATGGAACCATCTGCCAATAGTGTATCTCTAGAGAGGAATACACTGGTTTCAACATGAACGTCTTGCAACCCGGCCACACATGACCGACCACTCATTTCTCTTGAGTGTATCGAATATATTTTCACCTTACGTCTTTTTGTTGTGACCACCGTAATTCCCGGGAGATACAAAAATGAAAAGAAGTAACAAATATGAATATTCTCTAGATGGTGACAATACACCCTAATGGGTGCGACCCATATAGTCATGCTGTCTACCCGATTTTTGTCATTTCCCAGTTGTGAGGCTTGAGGTTAAAATCAACTTTTGAAACATCTGGCCACCATTCACATCGTCCATATAAGTCATCCAGGAACAGGATGACCTGAAGGTACACTCCTACTGCATTCAATATAGGAATCACCCCATGGATCAGTAGCAAGTAGTCCTTGCAATCCGTAGATTTCAACCACGATAGAATCACAGTATATCTCTAGGGATCAGCCAGAGATTGTAAGTAACTCTTCCATTTTATAAATATCTACGGTCTTCAATTGCTCCATCTCGATCCTTCCACGTTTTCGTGTTCATTGGTCGGAATGGTTTTCGAATGAAGATTCGATCCCGGTCGTTCCGTACCAACAATGTTTTAGGAAAGATTTTGATAGTTGGTTATTTAACTATCAAAATAAACATCCATAAAATAAAAACGAATTCCCGGGTTTTATTTCACAACGTCCTTTGACCTTTCTTCATTTGTTAAATCAAATCTTTATATCTTTTAAAACTTCATATACAATTCTTTATTCCAAATAAAACCTTTTATAAACCCCCAATAATTTTACTCCAAAACCCATTTCACTTATCTTTCGATAAAACCTTACCTCCTATTTAATATAGCAGATTTACATCGCATCCTTATAGCTTAACTTGCCTAGCCATTTTGATTCATTTTTCCATTTCCATTTCGATTTTCATTTCATCCCTTCATTAGTCCACCAGTTAAGAAAACAATTCCCAAAGTATCAACCCTGAAGGCCGAAACCAACATCAGGTAAATACTTAGAAAATCATTTAACTCAACCGACCTCCAGTCAGCTTCCAATTCTTAAATTTTGAATCTTGGATTTTATTCTATTTATAAGCCATTAATAACTTGTTTCAATAATATATTTAACACAACTTGGGTTTCATAACTTCGTCGAAAACTTGGGTTTCCTGAATTCATTAAAATAGAATCTCAAATAAGAATTTACTTTAAACAACAATTTAAACTTAACTTCTATTATCATTAATATGATTTGTCTCAAAATGTTATTGAGCCTTATCTTTTCCTAAATCCCATTGTTCCAATTTGATTATTATTAAATAAATGATAATCAAATATCGTAAAATATGTTTTACTTAACCATTTATCATTTCCATCAAATAAATAAATCCATGTTAGTTAGCACAAATAACTTAGTCAACTTTAAAACTCGATTTACTCATTAATCAATCCCAATTAGTCTTCTCATTTAAATTAATAATCAATTTAAACCATCCTATTTACTTTGCTTCTTATTAAATAACTAATAATCAATTCCAAGATAATTTCATTCTAATTGTTCTTTATAACAATTAATTATTACGTTAACTTCTGTCCATTTGCTTATTAATCTTATTTAACACTCATTTAAAAATTTCATAAATATGAATATTTGTTTACCTTTTATAAACTTCCATTCGAGTAATATATTTCAAAATCTATAACTTTGTAACTTCATTTTCTATTCGAATTACCCGACGGTAAATCAAATTATAAAACAGTGTGTATTTGGGCCATCTACTATAAATTCCTCAACAAATACTATATATTGATTCGAAACTCAACAACATTTAACAACGAATAGGTTTTATGGTCAATGGGGTTTAATCAGTTCATATATATGATGAAATAAACAACATACTAAACATTTGAGGAATCCAGTTTGATTCCCCCACGTGTCCTTCCCTGCATCACATATCATTATAATATTTCATAACAACAGATAATTTAAATTCAATATTTAAACAACTAAAATATAATTAACGGCAATCATTCAATCAACGGGCATCCAAGGCAACCAAACATCCAATTATCAATGATTAAATTTAATTATATGAATTTACTCACATCACAGGATTCCAGAAAAGTGTGAGAATTAACTCACCTTTATTTTTCGATTGACGGTTCGCCAGTTTCGTTTAATTTTAAACCGGCATTTAAAATTAAACAAAAATCCAATTTCCTCCTATCCCTTTCGAATCGACACAGCAATGTAGTACTCTTTACCATGATTCCAATGGATCCAATTTCGCGTAATTCTGTGTACGTATGAACTAGTTATTGGTATCACAAATTTATATATGAATTAAAATAATTTAATTAGATACTTATAAATTAACAAAATTTTAATTACCTAATCAGTGGATTAATCCATGCTTTTCCCAATCTAATCGGGCCCTAACCCAAATCAAACACTTCAGTAAACCGATCCCTTTTTCAGCATGAATGAACACCCCTCCCTTCCAATTCACGTTGTGTATTCCTTACTTCACAGCAGGTCCATCTATATATACATACATATATATATGAGGCAGGTTCGAGAGCACCCTAAACAGTGCAGCACCCCAAATGCTCCTCAATCTCCACCAAATATTTCCCCTTCTCTCTCCTTTCACTCACTCTCTCACTTCTCACTCATATTCTTTAATATAAACGGGTGGTGGAAATCAGGGGGTATTTGGGATGCTCAATTTTTAGGGTGCAACCGAACGCTTTCCTATATATATATATATATATATATATATATATATATATATATATATATGATAAAACCTAAAGCCCAGGCCCATGCTGGCCTTTCCCTGTACTTCTTCCACATTGATAAATTTCTAGCTACTCCTACATTCCCCTATGTTTAAAGATGCCTGCAGTATAGCCGAGTCAGTCTCCCCTCCGCAACACTTACACCCTAACACCGTTAAAGCCAGCTCGCATGCTCCACCTTGCTTCGCCCTCAATCCAGGTATCCTCGCTCAGCACAAAAAGCGCGGAACTTTTCACCACCGAGAAACTCTAGACTTCACCAACTCCACGTATTTTTGTTACTTAGGGTAGTCCCAACGCTGTGAGTCATGGGGGGTTAAATCAAGGTCGGTTGACCCCCAACTCACCCCAACGGGGGTTAAAAAAATCTTTCTCTTAGCCGACTTTTAGAAAGCCGGCTAAGAGATATTAAAAAAAAATATGCCCCACCTGTCGGCTGGGGCACACCGTGATAAAAAGAAAAACATAATAGCCGGCTTATTTAAAGCCGACTTTGCTTAGCCGGCTTTAAATAAGCCGGCTATACCCAGTTGTTCCAGCAACCAAATGGTTGCTTCAACAACCATTTGGTTGCTGAAGCAACCTTGACCTAAGGTTTGGCCTCCCTGTTGGGGGTCAGTTGAAAAACAACTGACCCCCTGTTGGGGATGCTCTTACTTCTTCCTTCACCCCTAACCCTTGTTTACACGTTATCTCCCTTCCACATAATATGCCTGTACAGCTGTACCCAACATGAATACTTCTGTCATTCCATACTGTAACCACAAATCCAGCTTCTTCGCTAACTCCAGTTTTCCACGCAAGCATTATTTCTCTTATGGACAGCCGAACATCCACCAAGTAACCACCCATCTGCGACCGCCTTCCACCTACAACTCCACCGGCCATACCGCGACGACCCCAGCACCATAGTCGTCCCCCACTGCGTCTTCCAGTCAACCCAGCACCGAAGACACCACTTCGAAAATCATCGCGTTCAAGCTCAACCGTGCACTTATTCGCGTTTTCCATCATTCTGAGTTTAGTTAACCAGGGTGAAAGGGAGAGTCCATGTGAGTGCACGGATCAAAAATCAATCGTTTTTGTTTAGTTTTGGATTTTACATCATGCTGAGACTTTTGTTTTGGAAAGAGTTGAGGCTGTTGGAATTTTGATAGGATTAGTTTGAAGAAAAACAGTCTCTTGCTTTGTTTGTTAGGTTCATTCTGAAGTAGAGCAAAAGCGATGGTTTTTTTTTTTGAAACAGAAAAAAACGAAAGGCTCAAAGCCCAAATACATAGAGAATGTCCCGAAGCCCAACAACATAATACACATCAAAGATGAAACCCTAGCCGCCAACATATTTACCCTATCGAGCTCCTAACGATGCTCTAATGGCGAGCTCAATAGGAAAAACATCCTCTACGTCTTCAAGGAGGATTCCAAATATTATCTTCATTGATTTCCCTTCTCTTCTCACTATAATCAGGCTTGCGCTTTACTTCCCTATCTTTCTGAAGAACGATTTGATTTACCATATGAGGATTCTGTGGCTCGATGGAGGCAGTTGAGTTATTTTCTTTCAGATCTGAACTTCTCATGCTCTCGAAGCTTCTCTTAAGACTTAATGAGCCACTGTTGCCCTCCAAAGGGCCAGCGCTGCTGCTAACTCCCTCAGACCAGACATTAAGGTGATAGATCTGGTTATTCAACTGGCTCTTATAATGATTGTTCCCTATTTTATGCAAAAAAAACGTAACTTTTCTTCTGATTGCTTCTTGTCCATGGATTTGCGACTATCTGGATCACTACTGGAGTGTCTACTCTCTGAAATAGGTAAAACAGAAACCTTACTGTTTGACTTATGTAAAAAATCACGCACTAAAGTATCAGTATAGTGTCTACTTCCCTCAAATCGTTGTGATTTGCAATTGTAGTTAGTAGATACCCCAGGAAGGACGTCAGATGTAGCCAAATCATCCATTGGACTATCAGAAGAAATGCTAGCAGGGAGATTGACTCTGTTTCCTACACTAGGTAAATGCAAAGCATTATTTTTTCAATTATTAGAAACAGATAAACTAACATTACTAAAGGCATGTGATCTCCCTTTGCAGTGTTGTATGTTATTGGCAAGCCTAAGGTGATTTTCATCATTATGAGCATCAGAGCATCTACTAGAGGGAAGTTGCTTGCCATTAAGTAAAAAATCTTCCACTTGCTTATCTCCTCTGCATAACTAATATGAGATATTATATTATGAATATTATCCATTCTAAGTCTGCTAGCTTTTTTCATAACAATATTACTATCATGGAAAATAGTATTCCAAATTTGATAGCATGTAGTCTCTTTATTAGTATGCAGCCTTTGATTTCTCTCCCTCCAAATATAATAAATAGAACCAGTAAGAAAAACACAAGCTCTATTAAATTTGGTGGATTTGGGTTTAAATGTTTTCAAAATATACTCCATACTATCCCTGATATTTAAAGTAGTAGAAATTTGATTGAACCCCAAAGTACATTTGGCATTATTCCAAATGTACTTAGAGTAATCACAATCAAAAAACAAATGACTGGAGCTTTCAACCCCTTTTTTACAAAGGAAACAAGTATTTTCAGAGTCCTTATTCCAAATGCAACAATTTTCTCTAGTTGGAAGTTTATTTAACAGAGCAAAATAAGCACAATGTGCCATTTTAGGACAATTTGATTTATTCCAAATGATTTTATACCAATCAACCTCCACCTCCTTACCCTGTAAAAATTTCCAAACTTTTTTAAAAGAGAAATTATCTTTAACACATAACCTCCATTTCCAATGGTCCTTATAGCAGCTCTGATCAATTTGAATATCCATAATAGCATTTTTAAAAATATGAGCAGCAGGGTTACTATGAAAGCTCCAACAATTATTATTAATGATATTTTGAACTTTCATTAACCCCTCCTTGTAACACCCCGCCTCCGCTAGGGTCACTCGCAAAGGAATGCACTAGCTTTAGAGGGGCATTATTGGTAAACATGCACAGAAATATCACAAGACAGAACATATAAAATAGCGGAAGTAAAATCGAACTTTCATAAACATGAATACATAAGGTCTAAAGCCTTTTACATCAGAGTACATCAAAACCTGTCTTGCAATAGTAAAGAAGCATAAAGACTTTTTCATAAATTATTCCCCAAATAAAAACAGTAAAGTAGCCATAGCCAGGAAAAGTCCAAGCCATCCATGATGACCTTCAAGCAGAAGAAGTCCGAACTAAACAGCAGTGTTTCCTCCCTGTAACCTGGGGGGGGGAACGGAAGAAAAGAGGCGAAACAAAACGGGTCAGTCAAAAAGACTGAGTAAGCCCTATCTACTATTAGTATAAAAACTAGTAAAGTTAACTGACATGAGAAACTGAGATGAACATAAGCATGATAACAAGATAGATAAGCTAAATCAAAATAACAGGATGAACTACTGAACTCAGATAAACTAGGGTGTCGTGATAAACTACGGTGTCAAGATAAAACAAGGTATCACATTGTCAGGTTTCTATCAAGTATAATATCCCAAGATATCTATCGCGTATAACGTCCCATGGCATCTATCCTGTATATCTGCTCTGCACCTACCGTACTAGTACCCTAACTGTATTACGTGTTATCCGTGAATGACCCTTACTCAAAAGTCGTGTAATGGTCCATGTCAACCTAATATGCCGCATATATAGGTTACTCAACTCATATGTTTCTTTCCATGTATAAGTTCAGTCCTTTGCCGTAGGCTGTACGGGCTTTCCCATGTAAACGGTTTATCCTTGAAGTTGTTTTGGACTGCAACCCTTGATCTAGTTGTGTTTCCTTACCATGAACTATCGCGCGTCCACTTAGGATTTATGCCACCTAGGACCGCTAGGGATTATGCTACCTAATGAACGTTTCCGTGTCTCGGTTTGGGTTTTGGCCACCTAGGACCACTAGGGATTACGCTACCCGTCAACCGCGCCCTTGATCCCACGTATGTATCGTGAATCGTTTTCCATGTCTAGATGCACATGTTCCCCAATGTGCCATCCGAGTTCCGTGCCAGGGCAAATCAAGAAATACGGAACTCGGTCGGGAGCTTTAAATCGTCTGCCGATGCAGATATCAAGGTCTGTTTTTGTACCCGTGGCTATGGTCCCACGTGACCCCTCCCTCAACTACTGAAAGGCAATCCAAGAAAAATCATGTATAAGAACCACTCCACGACCCCACTATAGCCCACTTTCCTACGGGCCAACCTCACCCATGACTCGATAGCAAGCACATGGTCTGTTGGGGGTTCCCTGCCTTTCCGCACGTACACGATTGACTAAAGATGGTAGGTAGTCGGCGATGCGCTATCCAGGGCAAAAACAAGAATCGTCGACTCCACGCTAATCCATCCCAGTCTTTAGGTTGCTCGCATAGCAACCAAGGCATACTCTTGGTCCTTCTAACGCAGACCTTAACCTCTCATAGGCCTAGTATAATTACCTGGAAGCCCACAGAGGGATCCCAAGAATATCCTCACATCCCCTGAAGCTTCCACTTCGGCACCCAGTGCGCTGGAGCTTTTATCCAAGTCAGATAACTTGCTCCCCCTCGTATACTAAGCGATGACCTACCGTATCAGGTTACTCATCGTTTTGAGAATTAGTCCTATGTCCTTAGCTAAGAATTATTACTTAGTTACCCTTAACTAAGGTTTACCACTTAGCTTCCTTTCCCGTTATCCTTGATTAACCACGGTTTTCTACCTAGTTCTTCTAGCTAGGGTTTGTCTGTTGGGTTAAGTGTTATCATTCAAGTCCATGACTTAACCCGCCCACGAATCACGTCAAAGATTGGCTAAGTATTTAAGTTCAAGACTTAGTCCCACAAGTTGGTTAAGTGTACCCAGAGGCTCATGACTTAACCTTATCAAGTCAAATTGGTCAAGTACTAGCTTACCTTAATCCTATCGGATTATCTTGCTAGATCGATTAAGCATAGATTATCTTAATCCCATCAAATTATCGAGTCGGATTGGTTAAGTATAGGTTGGCTTAACCCTATCCTCTAATCGTACTATAATGGTTAAGTATATTCTAAAAAGGTCTTGTGACTTAACCTTATCAGGTCCGCGTATTAGATTGGTTAAGTGTAAGTTACTTAACCCCATCAAATCATCATGTATAATTGGTTAAGTATAAGTTGCTTAACCCCATTAAATTATCACGTTAAGTTGGTTAAGTATTGGTTACTTAACCTCATTGAATTACCGAGTTTAAATTGGTTAAGTGTTTAACTTAACCCCATCGAATTACCGTGTTTAGATTAGTTAAGTGTGGATTACTTAACCCCATCTAATTACCGTGTCGGATTAGTTAAGTGTAAATTACTTAACCCCATCCCCTAATCATCTTGTATGGTTAAGTGTCATTAAGAAAACTTACTTAACCTTGCCAAATTATCATGTTGGATTGATTAAGTGTTGGTTAACTTAATCCCCGTCCACTAGTCGTATAAAAATGGTTAAGCGTCATTAGGCAAATCAAATCACTTAACCTACCCAACCTTGTCATGTTTTGTTAAGTATCATTAGCCTAACCAATTTACTTAACCCATTTACCCATGTCATATTTGGTTAAGAGTCATTAATCAAATTAACTTAACCCTATCATGTGGCATTAATTACTTAATGCACCCCAACCTCTCACATTAGACTTTGTTGTGGTTACTAGTTAAGCCGGTCGGTTCCGGGTAGCTTTACACCACAACTTGGTCTAACCTCGGATTCAAGCACAACATGACCAACTTCTCACATTGGGTCTTATTGTTTGCAACTACTAGTTAGGCCGGTCGGTTCCGGGTAGTTTTACGTTGCAAACTCAACCCAACCTCGAGTTGGCCACTTTCATGTTTAGTCTAGTGCCATGTTCATAGTCAAGTTTTCAAGCAATTGGGTAGACCTAACTTAATAGGTAAATTCCCAATAGGTAGACCTAACTTAATAGGTAAATTCCCAAGCTTATGTTTTTATGCATACTTACATGTCAACTTCCATGTTATATTTCAAGTCATGTTTTCAAGTATAAACACATGTCATATTTAACGTTACATGTTGTCATGTTTATACCCATTTAGCCAAGTCATATTCATGTCATTATGTTTCCCCATAATGTGACCCCAATGCTTTTTAAACTAGCATATACGTTCGCAACAACGTGATGGATTAAAAGAAGAGACTTGGCAAAGGAATGACAAAAATGGGTATTAAGCCACAAGTTAATCATGGTGGCAAATGAGGCACAAATGTGTTCATTAGCTTGCATGTTACATTCTTAAGCCTAAAAAACATGCATAAACCCAAACTTGGTACATAAGCGAATCATGGTGACAAAAGACATGGAATGATGACTAGTAACTCGCATATATCATCATATAAGGGTTATGACTTCATATGCAAGTTGACATAAAGGTTATGAGGGTTCTCATGTTGCCTAATGCAACATTTCAACATAAAGGTTGTAGCTTTTAGCTCACAAGATCAAGATAATGACTTCATAAACTTGCATGACATGATAGCATGTATCATACTCAATGATCAAACCCAAACTTGTAACATGAACATTTAACTTCATAGTTAATATCTAAGAGTAGGGAAAGGGCTTACATTGCTATGAAGGCCTAAATCGACTAATATAAAGCTTGTGATGAAGCCTATGCATGCCATCACCCAAAAACCCAAAGATGAACACTCCAAATCAACAAAAATACCATCTTTATGAACAAAGATCAAAGCTTTTGCCTTGGAATCAACTTGAGAAGCTCTCATACTAACATAGGGACTCTCTAATACTCTCATGATCATGAAACCTCTCATAGAAATGAAGTGGAGGCTAGGATAGTTGAGTGGAGGCCATGAGAGTAGCAATTTTGCCATAGTTTAGTTGCATGAATGAATAATGAGGATTTAGGATAGGTTAGGGTCTTATTTATAGATTAGGCAAGTGTTTTAGGCCATAGGATTAAACCTAGATTCAATCCAAGCCATCAAAGCATGTCTTGGGGAAGAAGTCAAGTGTAGGAACCATCTAGGGCCTTTAGATTAAAGATGAACCATGAGAACCATCCAAATGCAAAATATGCATTTGAGCGAATCGGCCCACGGGTTGACAGCCAAACACCCTGGATTAACCCCTAGTCGACCCAGCGAGCTCGGGTCGACCTCAAAAATCGGCCGGTTCGGTTATTCCCCTCTCCCAATTCGCTGTTTTGAACATTTTTGCATATTTATTTATTTAATTTTCAATTATATATATATATATGTGTGTATATATATATATATCAATATATATATATATTTCTCTGCGCAACCCATTTCACTTAATTAAGTATACTTTAATTTGGGAATTTTTCGTGAAACTTCGCGAGGCCATATCTTGGTCATACGGACTCCGATTTTCGAAAACTCAGACTCTATTTCGCGTATTTTTCCGAGACGAACGCAATGGTATAGCCCGTTTTACTTGATTCAGAATTTAAAATTAAATTCTGCCTTGATTCTCGTCTTAACACGTTATCGAAAAATACGGGTTGTTACACTCCTAATATATAAAGGTTGTTCCAACCAAGGAGATTGATGAGAGAATTACCACTAATCCAGGTGTCAAACCATAAACTGGTTTGACTACCATCTTTAATTTTTCTATTTAAAAGATTTTTGCCCATATCCCTGCAATCCAGAATGTTTTTCCAAACACTGGAGTGGTGAATCTCTTTTCTAGCTAGCCAAAAGTTTTTATTTTTTAAATATTTTGCACTCATCCATCTAGCCCAAAGAGATTTACCATCCAAGAATTTCCAAAACAATTTAAACTTGCAAACATCAGCAATATCTTTAATATTTCTAATTCCCATTCCACTAAATTTTTTGGGCTTACACACCTTATCCCAGGCAACTTTATGATGCTTGCCTCTCCAAATAAAATTGGAACAAATTTTTTCTATTTTATGAATGACACTAGCAGGGATGCTATGAGATTGCACCCAATACATGATCATAGCAGTGATGACAGTGCGAGTAAGCTCTACCCTACCAGCTAGGGAGAGCAACTTACTAGACCACCCATCAAGCCTACCCTGTATCATATCTATAAGCTTGGTACAGTCTTTATCATTGATCTGATTAATGCTGAGTGGAAGGCCAAGGTACTTAACAGGGAGCTTTCCTTCCTTAAAATTCATAAGATGTAAAATCTCCTCTTTAAATAAAACACCTTTGCTAAAGTAGATTTTACTTTTATTAGGATTAACAGCTAGCCCTGCATATTTTTCCATGTTATTTAATATTTTAAAAACAGCAATAGCACTCTGCATATGTGCTTTTAAAAACAGGAGCATGTCATCTGCATATAATAAGTGAGTAATATGAGGCTTAACCCTGTTAATAGGCTTGATGTTCCCTTTAAGCACTTCTATTTCCATTTGAAATGAAAAATATTCCATAACAATAGAGAAAAGATAGGGTGATAAAGGATCACCCTGCCTTATTCCTCTATTGCTATGTATAAAGCCTTTAGGGGAACCATTAATCATAACAGAGTAGGTAACATTATTAATACACTCCATGATCAAAGCACCGAAATTCTCATCAAACCCCATTTTCTACATGATGTGTATGATAAAATTTCTATTGATTTTATCAAAGGCTTTGTGGAGATCAATTTTTATGCACATAAGATTACTATTCTTCATGTTGAAATTCCTAATTAACTCATGAGCTAATAGGGTATTTTCAGAAATTAATCTGCCAGGAATAAAAGCACCTTGATTTTCAGAAATAATGAACTTAAGAAAGCATTTTAGTCTGTTACAAAGCAAAAGGAAATAATCTTGTAAATAAAATTACAATAAGTTATAGGTCTATACTCATCCAGCCCAGAAGGATTTTCAACTTTGGGAATTAATGTAATAAATGTGTGGTTTGTATTCTTCAGAATCCTACCAGAATTGAAAAATTCTGTGACTGACTTACACAAAACAGATTTCAAATCTTCCCAATGAGTTTTATAAAATTTGGCTCCAAAACCATCTGGGCCAGGACTTTTATCATTGTCAGCTTTAAAAATAATATTTTTGATTTCTTCCTGTCTAACAGGAGCTAAAAGAATATCAGAACTATTGCTGTTAATAATAAACTTAAAGTCAATATCAGGAAAACTGTTAGGATAACATGAGGTATTATATAAAGAGCTAAAATAATTAATAGCCTCTTCTTCTATGGATGAGGCTTCATTAATTATTTTGTCTTTATTATTAATCAACTTGCCAATGCTATTCCTGTTTTTCCTGTTGGACATCCTAGTGTAGAAAAATTTACTAGCTTCATCACCAGCTGTTAACCAATTCACCTTGGCTTTCTGCTTTAAATTAATAGAACTAATGTGAAGAGCATTAATCAAATTGGCTTGGGCATTAAAAAAATTCTCAGCCAACTCCTTGTCTGAGTTATTACTATCAAGATCATTTTGCAATCTTTCACAATTATCCCTTATAGAATTTATGTCATTTCTATTTCTGGTACTATTCCAACTTTTAATACTAGATTTAACCAATTGCAAGGTTTTATTGAATTTGTATTGAGCATTGCCATATATATTATTGTTGAAACATTTAGAAATAACACCCTTGTAATCCTTTTCATAAATCCAACCATTTACAAATCTGAAAGGAAAACTACCAGCAATCCTATTATTCATGGAAAAAGATACATGAATAGGTGTGTGATCACTAGTATTCTGAGGTAGGGTGTAGCAATTAACATTAGGAAAGAGGTTAATAAACTCTTGGTTGAAAAGAACCCTATCTAACCAGTTTTCATTAAAAAATTGGCAACTTTTTCCAATTTAGAAAAAGGAATAGGATTACCACCCCTTTTTTCAGAATTGTGAAAGACTGTGTTAAAATCACCAATTAACATCCAAGGGTTGCTGATAGTATGACTAATATGCTCAATACAGTTCCATAGAAAAAGTCTTTCGCTCTCAAAATTAGAAGCATAAATAAAAGTGATTTTGATAATCAGACCACCTTTGTTTTTGTAAGTGCAGTGAATATACTGCAGATCAATAAAAAAAAACTGATGAGATCCCAAATGATAGGATTATATAGCACCATAATCCTACCATTTCCACCCATCTGATTATTATTGATTATGCTCCAACTTGAAAGACCTTTAACTTGCAAATCTTTGATTTTGTCATCACTTAACTTATGCTCAAGTAAACCTATGATACTAGGTTTATGCAAATTCAAAAAACTGGCAAGGTCAAGTTGCCTTTCAGGGGAATTTTGACCCCTGGCATTCCATGCAATAATATCCATAAAAAATATTAAAGAAAAATATAATTGAGATAAAGGATATAAGTCTACAGTGGGCCACTAAGCTTCCTGTTGTCCACTTTCACCTCCTTCTGTTTACCATTCTTTTTAAAGCTGGTATTATCAGAAGTTTTAAGTTGCTTTTCCCACTTTGGATTCCTGCTTATGTATTTTTGCCTGAACTCATGATCTGTAGCGTCCTCTGTGGCTTCTATTGCTGTAATATCAGAGAGACTTTTAGTCCTGCACTTCTTCTTTTTTTTAACTGGTGATGCAGGTTTCGATGACTTGGGAGCAACCGCCTTGTTGACTGCTTTCTGGATACTTTCCTCAGTGACAGAAGAGAGTTTGATTGGTGCTAGGCCTGGAGCTAACAGACTTGAGTCTGTGAAAATAGGATCTGCAGCTAACAACTCACATCAACCTATTCTATTACCATTCAAATTAATTTTTTCTGTGTTTGTAAATAAACTTGGGTTCTCCTTTGGGGGGAGAACTCAATGACCATTGAACTATTTAACCCCTCTGCAATGTTTTGAATTCTGCTAACATCTGAAGGCTGTTCCATTTGAACTAAGGGGGTATTTTCAATACCCGCCTCAGTTTCATTTGGTCCCTTGTCAGACTGCAAGTTTTGCATTAAACTAGCAGTCTTTGTGTTTTGCTGCGAAGGATTAATTTCTGAAAGATATTGAGACTTAGTCAAATGTTGAGATGAGAGTGGATCCATATTGCCCACTCTAGCAACATTAGTCTCAGCAGAATCAATATTCATAACGTCTGAAGCATGAGTCACCGGTGTGCATGCAGGGGTGGAAGTATGTCGAGGATAAACGTATGAATTATTTCCAGATTTGTTGTGTTCAGAATTAGATTCAAGATTAGTGGGTTTTTTAGATCCCAATCTTGAATCTTGATTGTGAATACAATTATCAAAAGAGTGCCCAAAACATTTACATAATTTGCACCTATCTGGAATTAATTCATATGTGATCGGCTGGGAGATATGTTCTCCATCATGCATGTACACCGATGCCTCATTCGGTAGATCAGCGTCCGCTCTAATCTCAACAAGGATACGAGCGTAACTCAGACGGGTTTCTTTGGCTGTCTGTTCATCCATTTTCAGAGGAGTGCCAACTAAACTTGCTATTGCGCTGAACACCTCCTTGTCCCATAATCTAAGGTTTAGCTCAGGGAGACGTATCCATATAGGCATCGTACTAAGCAAATCTCGATCCAAGATTAGCTTCTTGGTCCATCTTTTCAATATAATAAGCTTTCCATTAATGAAATAAGGCCCTCCTTGGAGGAGCTTCTCGCAGTCTTCACTGTTGGTAAACCTTAATATGAAAAAGCCATTTTCACGAGTAAATATTTCAAACGAACCTGGAGGATTCCATGTTCGTACTACAAAATCCCTAAAGTGGTGATACGGTGGGCGTTTGCCAAATACATAAGCAACAATAGACAACCCCACTTTTCTTCTGTTCTAATAGAAGCCTCCTCAGAAACAACAACGATCTTCTTATCTAAACCTTCCACAGGAGGAATAAAATCTAAATAAAATTTGGGGTCTTAGCCCCCAGTCTTCACCATTTCCGCCCAAGAAAATGTCTTTAGGTCTTTAAGTAAGGCTTTGTTAATATGCTGGTGTGGATTTTGACCATTAATATTTCTATTTCTTGGCTGATTTCCATTTCTTGATTGAAATCTATCACCATTAGAAGGCGGGAATGGTTTATTCCTCGATTTGGTTGGGTATTCATATGATTTACCCGTACCTTGCAGGATGTGCGCACTCGAATTACTTTCCCCTTTTCTGTGGTGGGCAGGTACATTGGGTTTAGAGAAAGATTTAGAATTATTTCGTTTCACAACCCTTGTAAATTCATCCTCATCTACCAAGAAATCTGAAGTAGATTGAGGAAGACTAGAAGACGGATTAGAGGAGAGAGAGGGAGGAGGAGGGGGCAGGAGAAGAAGAATCCCCCTTTCGATTGGGGTTATTGTCGAAAACAGGATTGAGAAAGGACTTGGCAGCCATGGCTGCAAAGATTTCAAGCTTTTTCTTATGTATGAAGGGGTTTGATTTTATTTAGGTGAGGAAAATTCAGTTTACACCGATGCTGAAGCTATGGTTTTTATTTTTGAATTAGTGGAGAAAGAGGAAGTCGATTTTACAGTGAAATCTCTGATATCGAAGGAATATTTATATATAGAAGAAAAACTAAGATCTAGGTTAAGGCTATCGTTATAGATTAGCTTAAATTTCGAACAAAGCATGTCCCTTTTTCTCGTTTGGTCATTTCAACTCATGGGTGATCCTAGGAAGTGATGGCAGCATGTTTAGGTAAGCTTAATAGAGGGTAGGAGTTGAGAAAGAAACGTGTAGACGTTGAAAATATAGACTGAAAGGTTCCTATTTTGAAATGAAAGAAACGCAATGGCGAAATGTTTATTTCAGAAGGCAAGGGCCAAGCATAGGCAAAGACTGCTGCGTGCAGAGATTTTTATTATTTTTGTTTATTTGATTTAATTTCAGTGAAGGTGACTAAGGGCATCTCTAGTCGATTAAGGGCTGAATATTCAGGGATAAGAATATTCAGCCCTTAATTGGCTTGTAGGAACTAGTGGTTCTGGCGCTTACTTTTTAGGCGCCAGCCAGAACCTGGCGCCTCTAGGCGCCAGATTCCTAGCGCCTAGAAAGTAGGCGCCACAATCCTGGCGCTTAAAAAGTAGGCGCCACAATGCTGGCGCCTACAAAACCCCTTTCCCAACATTTTTTTTCCATTTCATTCCTCTTGAAAGCTTCGTTTTTAATTTGTTTTTAATAGAAAATTGAGTCGAAATGCCGCCGCGAAGCATTAAAGTTGGAAGGAGAGTTGCTCCGAGGCTGTCAGATGAGCAAATGGGTCCATTGCACACACCTCCGGCCCCTGGTGTAACAGCTGATGAGCTTCGTTTCCTTCATGATCTTCCAGAAGGCTATGAGCACGGAGCTAATACTGATTTGTCCACGATACAGGTATAATTTAAATGTTTATGATTTTTACTATTACGCGAGCTATATCTTCGTACGAGTTCAATATGTGTTATTGAATTGAAAAACATTGCTTATTTCGTTATATATAGGACAAGTATGTTCATTGTAGAGGTAGTACGCCGAAATGCATTACATTTTATGACGACCTTCCCAGTCCTATTAAGGATAGGCTACAGATTAGTCCCTTTGCTCAGTTTCTATCTATTAGACCTATTAAGTCATTCGACAGACCCTTGGTACATACACTATGTGAGCGGTGGTGGCCGACCACACATACTTTCAATTTTTCTGACTTTGAGCTTGGTGTCACTGTTGTCGATTTGTATATGCTGACTGGTATAGAGTTTGGTCATCTTGATCGCAGACCAGTTCCCTTTGATGAGTTCTATGAGTCATCCAACGTGTTTTCCGTGTTCTTACCCCATTTTGATGCTGCTAGAATTAGTAGTGGTGTGGTTTCGTTGACTTACCTATAGCAGTACATCACTTCTTATTCGAAGAGACCAGAGATTATAGATGGGGTGACTAGGGCATTTTTACTGTACTTGTTTGGTTTGACATTTTTTTCGAACCACAGAAGTACCATTCGCTTGGGCTATCTAGCTGGGCTTACTATGTTGGATCTACTTGGTACGATAGATTGGGGCACAGCTATACTAGGTGCACTGCACACCGATTTAGATTCATTTATACTGGGTGACGTCAGAGAGATGCACGCCTTTTGGTACATTTTTCTCTTTTGGTATTATGAGTTCACGGCTAACATGCATCCATGCATGGTAGAGACGGCTACTCAGGTAGGTAAGCAGTTCTTTCCGCGGATGAGATGGTGGGAGCGTATTCATTATATACCTCATGCTCCACTAGGTGTACGTCATGATTTGATGGAGTCTAGAGCACAGCTTGACATGCAGTGTCGGGCCAATCTCATACGCACTCCTTGGAATTCACATTTGGATCATTTGACAGAGGCTGGTGTTATGGTCGACGACCACCCGATGGGGATTGCGTATACACTCTCAACTCGTAGAGTGGCTTTACACACGGTGACATATATCCCTATTTGGTATTTGGGTGAGAGGTGTGCGTATCAGATCAGCCACGATTTACGTATACCGGAAGATCCGCTATCTTGTGAGGACATGTTTGGTAGAGGTAGGTTGATTGGGGTGCAGTACATATAGGCCCTACGAGAGGCTGGTTGGGTTGACATTGGCCCATTCTTCATTGCTGGACATTACGATTTTTATTGGGCTAGAGACGCTCCACGTAGACTTAGATATCCTAATTATGCCCGGGGGGTTAACTCCGATCATTTGGGACCTCATTTGGCAGCTGGTAGAGTTCAGGTACCTCAGGTTTCATTTGATCCTATTCCATCCCTGTTTTCACAGCCTTCCATGCAGATATAGCTGGATTGTAGTTTCAGAGCGTACGATATTACGGGTACCCTTATTGAACAGCCCGTAGTGTTTCCAGATCCCCTCGACCTTCCTGGAGTACCCTCAGCCGGCTTGTACCCTCCATACCAGGTATCTTTAATACATTTGTCTATTTATGTATAGTTCTTATTTATGGTACTTTACGTAACGCACATCACATGTCTTTGTAGTACGCACATTGGTTGGACCAGGCACGAGCTACCCTTGCCGGTTATCGTGATATGACTCTTGCACACACGCTACGTTAGTCATACACAGATGTTGGAGTCTCAGATTGATCAGTTATCAGCCAGACTTGCCGTGTATGAGCCATTTACATATGTTGGGGCCAGTGGATCTGGGACTAGAGACGTCGGTGAGGACACTGGTCTCGATGACTTGTCGAGCCATGTTGCCGATAAGTATGACGCTGTTGCTCAGGACCACGATGTTGATGATGATGACGACGATGATGTTGCTGAGTCTGATGAGGACGACGACGGGGCTGACGATGTTGATGATCATGACGGAGATGATGATGGGAGTGACGATGATGGGAGCGATGATGATGGAGGCATTTCTATGTAGTGCTATTGGTGTATTATTAGCTGACTGTTGTAGTTTGTCTTTTCTGCACTTTTGTGGTTTATATGTATTATTAAGGGGACTATTGTATTATGGCTTCATACTAGCATACTGTTGTATTCCTATGTAGTGGTACTGATGTATTATTAACTTACTATTGTAATTTGTCTTCTCTTCACTTTGGTATTCCATTTGTGGTTTATATGTATTAGGGCAACTCCAACAAAAGCTTGATTATCCAAATTTGTGAAATCCAACCCCAGTTCAGAAAATGTAATATTAACGTACTGTTGTATTCCTATGTAGTGGTGTTGATTTAATATTAACGTACCGATGTATTATTAACGACCGCTTCAACTAAGGTGATATGACAAGTCAGTGGCCTCAGTTCAGAAAATGTCTCCTATAGTGATTCTTTAAACTAAACATTGATACCACTGTAGGGAATCTGCTTTTGATTGATAACGTATATCGAGGACGACCCCAACAGTACAAATTCCCAAGGACTGCACTATAATCCGAAAACTCTCGAAAAAGAGTGGCATGACTCCACTCTGCCATAAAACATGAATGCATTTATATGGCCCAGTTTATATGACTCCACTCTGCCATATAACGTGAAATGTGCAAGACTTGACCAGTCCCCTCACGTACACTATAGCACCAATATATAATTGACTTCGAAGATGTATTTATATGGCCCAGTTTTATGCTCTGTAAACTCAAAATTAAATTACCACACATTCAAAATTTGAGCTATGAACAACTGGGAAAATGATGATGAGGATTCCAGTAATCAATGCCCTAGAAAAGAAATTGTACTTGAAGGGAAGGTTTCTGAGCCGCTACGTACGATTGGATCCAACCTATCTGCCGTTGTGGACAAGAATCGGTCGTGGTTGTTGCAAATACGGAGAAAAATGCCGGTCATTGATTTTTCGCTTGTATAGCCTACAAGGACCACAAGGTTTTTCTGTTGAAATTGATTGTTGTAACTTTAAGCAGTGGATTGACCCTCCCGTGAGCGAACGTGGTCGTCAGTATGCGCTGGAAGCACAAGCTGAAATAAGACGCTTGAACAAGATTGTTGCCGATAAAGCTAGAGCTGGACCTTTCCCAAGACCCTGGTAGATGTATTTGTTTACTAGATGTTTAGTTTTTATTTTTCTTTGAATTTGATGTTGGTTATTGTAGTTTGTATGATTGTGGTTTGTTCGCAAGCTTCTAAGTTATTGTTGTAGTTCGTATGCTTGTTCTTGTAGTTTGTATAATTGTAGTTCGTACGATTTTTATTTTCCGGGTTTACTTCATTAAAGGTCGACAAGTCCCCTTGTTTTTGGCTATGCTTTATTAAAGCAGTGGTCAATTCATCTTTAATCAGTACGAGTTGTCAAGTCATGTTGTTTCTATTCATTGGACAACCTATAACACGTTACCCTAGTGGTGCAGAGTGTAGTACAAGATACAGGATACACGTTACCCTAGTGGTGCATTCAACCCAATGTACAACATACAACTACGATAAAGGATACAAGATACAGGAAACAAGATACAAGAAACATACAAAATACAGCATACGACATCGTTACAGCCAAATATAAGATACATTCCGCATTCGACCCAACGTACAACATACAGCTACGATACAATACAGCATAACGACCGAACAATCCAGATTACTAGTAGTCTTAGTTTCGCGAAGAACTACTCCACCCATACAACATTTCTGCTTTTGTTGCAACGCTCAATCTTTCCAAGCGACCGACCTCTGCTTGCATCTCCAGTGCATACTGGACACCCTTTGCAGTCAAAGGTGGATTGTACCACGAGAAAAAATTACAATGTTGCAACCCTTGTTGGTTATGTGCAGCAATGTACACCTTGCACCCATAAAATCGACGACCAGCATTGGTTTGACTCTTAGAAACAACCGCATTGCATTCCACTCCACAATAGCAAAGAATAGTCCGAACCGTAATGCTAGAGCTCGACCTATCGGGGTTCTGGCGAGTAATTACTTCCATCAACCGAGCATGATGGGTTTTCTGCATTGGTCCAATTCTTGGGACAACAACGTTTGGTTGCGTGGCTCTAAAAAGTTCAGACTCCACTTCTCCAGGCTCGACTTGGACATCAGCTTGTGTTTCTGGCACAATCTCTACATCTTCGATTTGTTGCTTTTTCCTTTCATACGCATCGTACAGTTGTACCATCGTTTCATCATCATATTCCCAACTAGACATTGTATTTAGAGAAAATATGGAAGCAGAAAATTATTGGAGCGTTAGAAATGATGAAGACAGGAAGAAGATGCAGGGTCCTATTTAATAACGCAAGTCCACTTCCCAATATATTAAAGCATTAATTTGGGGCGACTAGTCAAATCACTTGTATTTCTCTATGGCGCGGTTTGTAAGATTGATGGACAGGTAGCAAAGATTCCCTGTCCCATTTGTACTAGGATGTCGACTTTATTATGAAGCTAGGCCTAGAAATGATTCGTTGTCTCGTTTCTACCATGGATGGTGCCCATACCATGTTGCTTGCTATACAACAAAGATTCCATGTCTAGTTTGTACCGACTAAGATATTTATAATGTTGTTACCGACTTGATTATCTTTTCTTGTAAAGTAAACACTTGGGAATGAACACGATAGGTAGTAGAGATTCCCTGTCTCATGTTTACTAATGTTGTCTACTTGACAAACATGACAGGTTGCAGAGATTCCTGTCTCATGTGTGGCGATACAATTAACACTAAACATTAAAGATACAATTAACATTAAACATACAGCCACAACAGATCCTAAAGACACATGCCTTACAGAGACAAGATGCCAACTAAAACATCAAATAAGGAAACGTGGGAAATATTTTGATTGATGATGAGGTCACATTACGTTGAAACTCAAGGGAGACTCACTATGTTAAATCGCAACTGCTCAATTTGATTTTCGAGACGTCTTATCTCTTGTTCATGTTCGTTTTCATAGGCTGTTCCCCTTGGGCAAAGAGGCTTGTCTATCCATTCCATGTAATCACATCCATTAGGATACAATGGACATTTCTTTATGCGGCGGCCTATATTGTTTCCCTCGGCTCGAACAACGACTTCAACAGCATGACCGAAATAGAAAAATACTGGATACGAGTAAACTGCCTGTTGAGAAGGTGGTACTCGATACACCTCTACTTCTTGGGGTGGTTGAGGTACCGACTGTTCGTGTGAAGGTTGAACATGGGGCACTTGAGCTTTTAGTGGTACTTGAAAGTGTGGGCCGTTCAGAAACTCTAATTCGTCTTCCATCTCTTGAAGTCTAACCGCTTCATATTCCTCTTCCTCAGAGTCGGTAGCTGAAGGCCACGAAGGCATTGTTGTGACAATGGTAAGAGGAGTAGGAAAACTACTTTTTGTGTGTCTTAAGTTATGAGTGTTTAGGGAGAGTTTTATAGCTGCTAGTCACGAAATAATGGTTAATGCATACGTGGCAACCCACATTTTTTAACTCATACGTGTAAAACATTGTCGTCAAATCCTGCTACAGTCATTGAAATGACTCGCCATAGGGTCCTGTTTCTTAATCAATGTAGAATGGAAACAGAATAGCTCACATGTTAACTTAAAGACTTAACCACAACTGAGACACTTACTACACACTGAGACACTGACTACACACTAAGACACTGACTACACACTACGGCACAATGAGACACTAACAAGCCTACTACAATCTTTAACAATAATACACACTAGTACATAGTACACGAACACTGTTGAGAGATAGTACGATACAACTACTGTTGTTACACAGGCTAACATGAATAGTAGCACGAACACATCTACCAATCAGAACCAAAGTGCATTAGCCAGCTGTAATGAAGTTCATACGCTTCATGGCCTACGAGTTCTGTTCCATGTTCAAAAAGATAACGTGAACCAAATGTGGCACAATCAGCTTTGAAAATATCTTCCTCTTCTACCGCCTCGATTATCTGGCGGTATTAGGCACAATCATCCCAGAAGGTCCTATGTTTACTATATATCTCTTCTTTAGACCTCCATGACGGACACTTTGGGTTGTCATTGTACTTTTTTTGAACCAATTGCCAGTACATTTCATGGGTTACTACACCACCTCCTTGCAGGATTTTGTCAAGCATTTCTTGAAACTCTATATACGCTTCGACAAGTATTAGTAACTCAGAGAGAGACCAACTATCAGTGCACATGAATAAAGGAGAGTAACGGGGAACGAGAAAATGCTCACTATGTGAAACTAAGGAACCAAAGCAACCTTTATTTGTAGCCCAAAGATTTGGCAATAGTTCTGTGCCTTTTGTTACAAGTCACATGCATTCATAACGTACCATTCACATGGGTCTGGACATGATTAGACTGGTCGCTGAATACAAAACAAGAAGGTTACTGTGCTTGAATTGACCCATCACTGAGGAGATCAAAAGTGAGGATATCGTGCACGATTTATCAAACATGGCTATAGTGCCTGCTTTATCAAACATGGCTACATTGTCTGCTTTATCAAACATGGCTATAGTGCCTGCTTGAATTGACCTAACATTGATTACAGTGCCAAAACTTTTCCCAACCATATAAGAACGTGCATATCATACTTCAACTCCACAATTCAAAAATAAACAACAATTTAACAATAAAAATGTTTGGCCATCTGCTGAAAGCAATTATGTTGTGCGATAGTGATTATGAGGATGAAGCCTACGCAAAAGCACACCAACAAGAAGAAGAGGAACTTATGGAGATCTATCGTGAAACTTACGGTTCATCTAGTGGACAACACGGTGGTTCAACAATGGGATGAAGATACTTCCACCGGGATCATGCAGCATTTCATAAAACACTGATGAAGGACTATTTCGTTTCTAATCCGACTTATGGTCCTACGCTTTTCCGTAGACGCTTTAGAATGAGTTGGCCATTATTATTAAGAATCCTTAAAAGTATTCAGGCGACTAATAAGTACTTTGTTTATAAGAAGGATGCTACAAAAAAGCAAGGTCTGACTGGACATCAGAAGATGACAGCGGCTTTGAGAATGTTGGCATATGGCGCACCAGCCGACGCTCTGGATGACGCTTATCGTATTGCAGAGAGTACTGCTCTAGAAAACCTAGATGAATTTTGCCAATCAGTGGTCGACATATATGGGGATGAATATCTTCGTTCTCCAAACGAGGCTGACGTAGCTAGGTTGCATGAAATGCATGAAAGTAGAGGGTGGCCTGGGATGTTAGGGAGTCTAGATTGCATGCACTGGTAGTGGAAGAACTATCCTAAAGCTCATCATGGAGCGTACAACGGTAAAGAAAAAAGACCAACCATCATCTTAGATGCAGTTGCGTCTCATGATCTTTGGATATGGCATGCTTTTTTGGTATGCCTAGTTCCCTTAACGACTTAAATGTTCTAGAATGATCACATTTTTCAGCGATTTGGCGCAGGGTAAATCCGTCCCTGTATCATTTACGATTGGACATAACACATACGATCATGAGTACTATTTGGGGGGTGGAATTTATCCGAAATGGAGCACGATTATAAAGACCTTTGCAAACCCGCTTACCCCAAAACAGAAAAGATTCGCTTCTATGTAGGAGTGTCAGCGAAAAGATGTGGAGAGAGCATTCGGCATTCTTCAATCAAGATTCGCAAAGGTTAGTAGTCCATGTAGGATATGGAAAAGGTCGAAAATGGCAAAAATTATGTTCTGCTACATAATTCTTCATAACATGATAATCGAAGATGAACGCGACATCGTGCAACCAGATTACGAGTATGAAGGATCCAGACAACCCCCACAAATTTACTGACCTTCCGTTGATGAAATTGAAGGACAGTTCGATATGTTTCACGTGGATCAACATGAACTATACTGGAATTCAGCACTGCATAATTGGCTTCAACAACATCTCATGGATCACATCTGGAGCGCTTACGGCAACCAGTAGATTATATTTTAGAGGCTATGTTTTATTACGCTTGTTTCGATTTGTATTTCAGAATTTTTGTTTTAATATATGTGTTTGCATTGAAGTGTATTACCTTTGTTGTACGTAATACGTTGAATTATTTTTAATTATTAGATACATACACACTGCGTTAAAGAAAATAAGTTACCATTGATTAATTCAAACTAGAAAACAATACATAGATGAAAACCATTAAGGCAATACAACACTACATAATAAAACTACATACGCCTAGATCCAGCATGACTATCAACAATACACTGTTTATAATCCATCCAGTATTGCGTCGTAGTGGATCCATTCCGGTGACATCCTTTTCCATTACTAAAGTCTGTTCCCATTGCCGCTCCATCTCAAACCTACCACGTTCAATCTCGGCTAACTTTTTTAAGACCTCAAGTTTTTCAGCACTATGTTTTTGACGTTCTTCATTTTCTCTGGCATGATTCTCGTGCATATGCACCCACCGAGAATCAAATTGGGTTAGAACAGCATTTTTCTTCTTCGCAGCACGCTGGCCCATAGGTCTTGCATCTTCATCAAATTCAGGAGTTGCATCTTCACCGGTATTAGAATCTCTCTGCGAAGATTCTCCTAGACTTGACGTATAGGAATTTCGGCTTGCTTTTTTCTTTGCTTTTGCCTTCGTCTGAACATCTCTTATGCTTTTCGCGTTGCTAGAACTCCATTTCGGATTACTAACGAGCAATTCATAGTAATTACCGAACTTGTAGTAATGCGGTTTTTGGCACCATTTTCTCTAGGAAATAATTTCAGGAATTGGTCGTTCGCCATCCGCTTCTACAAAAAATAAAATAATGAATATTGGTATCCTTTCGTGGTCGGTAAATAAAATATCAACAAGCGAATTAGAGAGTTACAAATTATTACCAATTCGGCTTCTCCGCCCATTCCGCTTGGATTTGCGGTTCTAATTTTATGAACTTGAGACTCAAAGAATTGGGTTTGTCGATTAATATTCCCAAATCGACCGGAAAGTGCAGACACTGATCTTGTCCTTTTTACGTGCTTTTTGTTGTAAGCAGACATAACTTTTAACCAGAATGCTTCCCCACTTTGATCGTTTCCCTTGACCGAATCGTTTGAAAAGTAGCAGTACATTAAACAAAGATCTTTATCTTCGTCATTTGTCCACGACGCAGAAGAATGAAACGAGAGTGTTGGAGCTGAAGGAGGGGTAAGATCTTCGGTTGGTTGAGAATCGAAATCCCAACTATTCGTATTCATCGCTTCGTTATTGAATTGGAACGGATATGACATTGTTTACTTGTAGATAAAGAGTATGGTGGATTTGAATGAAGAAGTTTTTGTGTTTTACAATGAGCTACTCATACCAATATATATAGAAAAATAAGAAATATGACCGTTGAAACTTCTATACGACCGTTTATAGCCGCTGTTAGTTCAAAAATGTGAGTGTTTATAGCCGTTGGAAGAGAATAAAAGGTAGAGGAGGGGTTAAAGGAGGAGCACGTAAGAGGGGGAGGGGGGAGCCATCCCGGCGCCTAGTTTTTAGGCTCCAGAACCTAGCGCCTAATAACTAGGCGCCAGAACCTGGTACCTAAAAACTAGGCGCCAGGATGTCCTTCAGGATCCTGAATCTGATCCTGAAGATTAGGCTTAATATTAAGCCTTAACCTCATGACTGGAGAGGTTTTGCTGAATCTTCAGCCCTTATTTCTCACCACTGGAGATGCCCTAAAGATTTTTAGTTTTAAAATTAAATGTACCCTGCTATATTCAATTCTGACCACATATGACTCACTATCGGCAAAAATAAAAATATCATCGCGCACAGCAGTGTGCCATGATTCCGAAAATATAATAATATAGACTAGTTAACTTATTTTGTGGAACCCCAAAATGCTGATATAGGGTGTAAAATACTCCAAAATAAAAAGTTGCTTATTTTCCAAATTAAAAATCACAGTAAAATTATAAAAATAAAATTATAACTATGTCTGAAATTTTTTATCCAAATTCAAAACCATTATTTAATTATATTAAATAAATCGTTATGGCTTATAATCAAATTCACAACGACTATTTGAAAATTTGATTTGGACATAACTTTCAATTTATCAGACGAAATCTCGATTTTTCTCTTGCATTAGAAAATTGTAATCAAATAGATTCAAACGTTTCTTGTTTCATATAATTCTGACTTAAAACAGATTTTGTATAATCAATTGAAGTTCAAACTAAATGTTTACGAACTACCGCGTCGTTTCGAGTTCGTTTTATAATTTAAATATAAACATAATCATTCAATCATCGTTTAATTAATGAATTCGATATTAAATTTCATAAATAATTCAAATATAATATTTAAAACATATTTAAATATCCGGATTCAAATAATCGAAAAATCCGGGTCATTACAAAGTATGTGCGCATAAAGTTGACACGCGTTTGAAAATAAAATTTAATGCATGTTGAAAATGGTAAAAATAAACATTCATGGAATGATACATGCAAGAATTTAATGAATAAAGCAACAATAAATGGATAATTTCTTGCTTATGTATTACTGATGTGTCTTATATGATTTAGACTAAAAGCCTGAAATCTAATGGCCTAAAATATAAATATAAGATATAATGAACATGGACAATAAATCTAAATGAACCTGGACTGTTTTGTATGTTTTATTCCTTGCTGACTCAACACGATGTGTCTTTAATGGTATGATTTGAAAACCTAATATCTAATGGTTAAGGATTGGCTCTGTTAATCTATAAAAAGGGGCTCTCTCCCCTATTTTATCTACACACATTCTTCACCACTCTCTGCCTCCATAACATATTCTAAATAAAAATAAAAAAAGTAGGGGGAAACTGCTAAAATTTAGATTAACAAAGAAGATTCAAGATCAGTAACCAACCTCCAACCCTGCAATCAACAAAAAGATAAAAATGGACTTTCTTCTACAACAAATATTTTACAAGTTTTCTATAACTACAATTATGGTGAGTTAACTGTGATTATTCAGATTCTTCTAAGTTAAAGTTAAATAAATATAATAATTGTTGTAGTAATTTAATTGACAATAAATATATTTTAGGTCTGAAAAGTAACAATGTTTATAAGATTATTCTTATATGTTATTTTAATTATTGTCAATTGCCTATTCATTTTTCAGTTATTTTCTTGTACGTACATCTCTTACTTAGCCGCTTCTTGCTATTTGTTTTATTTATAGTATTATATGCCTTTTTGAATGCATAGATTTGAAAAAATATGGAATAACGCTAAAAAGGAGAAATTGGGCATATTAGAATTGGTACTGTAAGTTAGGATTATTAAAATGGAAGAATATATAAAATGAATAGGTTAAGCTTTATTTTATATTTAGTAGAAATGTCACTTGTAAACATGTAATTGACATTAATATGGCGTTGATTCGGTGAACATTTGACATTAATTTGTAAACATATTAGTATGGTATTGATTTGGTGAACATTTGACATTAATTTGTAAACATATTAATACATCATTGATTTGGTGAACATTTGACATTAGTTTATAAACATATTAATATGGTACTAATTTGGTGAACATTTGACATTAATTTGTCAACATATTAATATGACATTGATTTGGTGAACATTTGATATTAAATTTTAGACATATTAATATGGCATTGATGGGATGAACAATTACTTGGCATTAATTTGTAGATATATCAATAAAACATTGATTTGAAAACATGTGATTAACATTAGTCAGTAAATGTTAATTTAAGGAACATGTTAGCATTAAAGAGAATATGTAATTTGAGCAATATGTCATATTAATTAGCATTAAAAATGGTTTGTTAATCGGAGGAATATGGTAGTTTGTCACTTATTGACATTAAATTGGGGAGGATATCTTAATTAGGGAAAACACATCAATGTGACATATATGAGCATTCATGTTAATTTGGAGAAAAACTGGTAATTAAATATTTGTGTTCATTTCATGGTTAATTTAGAAAGAAAATGATAGTATGTTCATTAAATGGTAATTAGGACAAATTTTCTCATTTGATATTTACGTTCATTTATCTTCCTTGTCCCTATTCTACTGTTTACTTTCTTTTATAGTCTTGATTATATGTCTGTTTCATTCAATTGATTTGATTATGTTCTTCTCCTTCTGTTTTTCACTTTTATTTACGCCGAGCCTAGGATATCAAGAGCTAGGCCATTTCTGATTTAAGGTTGCGTATAAATGAAATTGGGATAATATGAAATGACATGAAAAAGGAGAATTTGGGGGGCTTATCTTAAATTAAGAACTTTTGACAGTAATTTGGGGATATGATAAAAATGGATAATATGCATACTTGCTGTAAAATTATAAAATGGGATAGTATGCATACTTGCTTGAAAATGATAAAAAAAGGATAATATGCATACTTGCTGTAATATGATAAGAAGGGATAATATGCATGCTTGCTGTAATTTGGGAATATAACGAAAATGGATAATATGCATATGTAAACATGTTAGAATAGACATAATACAGACATTGAGTAAAGAACATGTTATGAAAGGTAAGTACCAGATGTATGTTAGTAAACCAAATTACTATATTATATATGTACATCTAAGCAGGTGCTTAATTTGGGAAAAAGGGTTGTACACATAATAACATTTACAGAAAAATGTAATATTACAAGCATGATTATTAATGAACTAAACCTGCTAAGTTAAACCCGATTATTAATAAGCTAAGAGGTCCCTCGTTCTACTGTCGTATTGGGTTTTGGGGACTCTTAAATCCTAGTTACTCAGAGGCACAAGCTTAGGGGGTTTGGTTTGTGTCAATCTGGCTGTGTGACCTATATCAATCAGTATCCCTGCTTATATTTTGTTAGAGGGCCTCGCACTAGGTAGGGGCTAGGTCACACTTTACTGAACTTGATAGTAAGAGGTTCAAATGAGGAACGTGGGTACGGGTGCATTCCGGCGGAGTCATGAGCGTGCATGAGTCCGATTAGGGAAATTAAGACGTTGTAACACCAGTAAATATGTTTGTGTTATATAAGTTGCTGGATTAGGGAGTGATACACCCTGCTGCAGAGCTGACACATGGTATTTACGTAGTAGGGAGTCGATCGCTTGTGTAGTAATTAGGGTACGCCTAATCCTGCTGTTATGTAATTAGGGTAACACCTAATCCTGTTATCTAATTAGGGTATGCTTGATCCTTCAGTTATGTAATTAGGGTAACACCTAATCCTGATATTCTAGTAGAAGTGCAAAGCACTCAAATTTCATGATCTGATTATTATGGTTATCATCATTGTCTTTTTATAAGAATTGCCCGTCCTTGTTATCTATTTATATCATATATTGTTCACCTTTAGACATGTATAGACATCTATCCTTTTATTACTAGAACCATTGTTTATCTGTTTTACTTAACTTAGTAAGTCGGGATGGTAATCCCAACAGCTCACCAGGCTTTATGTCTGACCCGTTTCTTTTCACCCTTTCTCTTTTTTTGC
Source organism: Allium sativum (assembly GCA_030737875.1). Classification (NCBI taxonomy): domain Eukaryota; kingdom Viridiplantae; phylum Streptophyta; class Magnoliopsida; order Asparagales; family Amaryllidaceae; genus Allium; species Allium sativum. The sequence continues at coordinate 190,524,892 of CM060910.1, read as the reverse complement.
CTAGGATTATAGGGAGAAAGTGTATAGTTTAGATTCCTTTGTTAGCTTTGTCATGACAAGTTTCTGCAAGTCAGATTTCTACCTGTTCTCTTTCCAAGGTTAGGTTGCATCTTTTTGACTATATTTGGGGATAATATTACTTTACTTTGATGTTATTTTTGACTGAGGTTCTGAGACATGGCATTTTGTAACCGTTTGATTAAATGAAAGTTTCTTTCATTGTAAATTTTTCATATGTCTTGTGAAATCTTAGTCTCTGTGGTTACACCTAGAATGCTCCATACTTCCTTAATGAAATCCTCATATGTGTGACATTAAGGAATGTGGGGTGTTACATTTGGTATCAGAGCCTAAGGTTACCAAGATCACTAAAGTTTTGTTTTAAAAGAAAGGATTTTCAAAAGAAAATGCATTTTTTAGAAATCAAAAGTTACTTTTGAAAATAAAGTATCCCCTATAATCAGTTATAACCTTCCCTTGACTCTTTTTATATCTTAATCTTTTTATTTGAGTTAAAAGGCATTATATCTAAGCTCTCCATTATAGATTGAAAGTTGGAATAATGGACAAACACATTTAGCTTAGTAGTTGGGAAGAGTCGATGTTAAAAGGAACTTGTTGCTAGACAGATATTAAAAAGGGTTAATCATGGATGAAACAACCTTATTAGTTTAGAGGTAAAAAGGATAGTTTGGAAGATAAGAAAAACCTAGATTAATTGGCTAAAGAAAGGTGGTGTATTTCCATAGTTTGGTTTAACATAGAAAACATTATTGCAAGAATGAAAGGGTTGGTGCGGTAGGAATTTTATCGTATTACGCACTAACTACCAAACGTAAATTAAAAAGAAAACCTTGCAATCACGGGTTTCTATAAAATATATTTTCTAATCCTATGGAAATAGATTTTTATACGTTTTTGGTAACCAATTAATTAGGGAACTTCCAAAAAGGTGAATTTAAGGATGGAAAGTACAAGATCAACATGAGTATATTATAAGGATTATGGGGTTGGTGAAAGAAAGATTTTATCTATCTTTAGTTCTTTCTAGTTCTCCTTATCGATTTAGGAATATTTAGTCCTTTACCTTTGATACATTAGCTGCGTAGGGCCTCAGCCACGGTAAGTTGAATCTTGTAGAGCGTTTGTATTGTAGGCTTAATGAAGCGGTCTTTTATAGATAAAGTAAAACCTTGAGGGAGTGATGATAGAACTAGTGACTATTTTGCACTTAGGCCCAGTAGTAGTTTCTGAATGCTGTAGGGTCGGCTCGATTATCAGTTTGTCTGGGGTGAGTCAGGGTTGAAACGAAAATCTTGATGTTTGGGGGCATTTTCGGTTATGGATTAAGTTTCCATGATTATGCCTCATATGATATATTGATTTACAAAGAGGGGATAAATTACAAGCTTAAAAGATGGCATAGGATTTAATATGACATATGGACTTATAGGGAAAAGTTACGAGTCTAATATTTGTTAAGTATATCTAGGGCTGTTTTGACTGTAAGAAGAAAATAGTTGGGCTAGGACTAATTTTTGAGACTTCTTGCAATTCGAAGGGTTAGTCATGTTGATATTCTTAGTGCATCTCTTGGAAGTACCAATTTAGTTCTCTTCGTGCTTTATATTCCAAATATAATAAGTGTTTAAAAGATTTTTTTTAGTCAGACAAAAGAGGTAAACCTTTATACAGCAACAGAAGTGAGGTAAGTAACAAGTTTGGTTAATAGATATAGAATGAATAATTGTGTTCATAGACAAGAAAGTAACAAGCAGGATTTTCATGAAAACTTGTGGAACCACTTTGAGTCAAACCCCATTAGGTGTTAAGTTTTAAAGAACAAGGGTTTTGAAAGACTAATGAGTTTTGATATGAAATTTGTATTTTGGAAATTTCATAAAAGCAACAATATATGTTTCAAAAAGAAATTTTTTACAACTAAATTTTTCCTCATTATGATTTTTTTTCAAATAAGACTTTGAAAAATTATATATATATATATATAATGGGGGCAGGAAGAAAGTTTTTATAGGGAAGGACAATATAAGTGGAATGAGCCAAGTAACACAAGATAGGTAAAGTAAAGACAAGAAATGTGGAAAGGAGGAAAAGTGTGACTTTACTTGTAAGATTAGGGTAAGCCTTTGGATTAGTTCACTTGAGTTTTTTTCCTCGGAGTAATTAAGATAAGTAAGATGGAAAAAAAGCTACACTAAGGGATTCACGTTTCTTACCCACATTCTTTTGACAAGTATTTCTTCTCTTCGATATTCTATCTATCTCTTCTTCCTTTAATTAGGAGCTTCCCTTTAGTATGTCCTTGAAAAGTGTAGATCTTAGGAATCAAGATTATAAATGATAGAATATGGTTGAAACAATGTTATGTTTGATGGTTGCAAGTGGATGCAAGTGCTTGCTAGTGTTTGCCAGTGGATGCATATACACACACATTAGGCACTAGATCAGCTCAAACACTTACATATTGCAAATGGGTATGTTCATTTTCAATTTTCAATGGATGAAAATGGTTGAATCATCACATGGATGCTGGATTTTGGTGAATGGTTGTGCACATATATAGAATATATATGTATTATTATGATTCTTTTGCATACATATTGGATGCATGGCATAAACATGAATTAATTTAAATAGGTCAACTGAATCAGTAGATCGCATGATTTTCACATTAGCATAGGGTCATATACACAACACCTTTGCATATGTCCATACAAAAGCATTAAAAATTCCAAGGACAATGGATGCCAATGAATGATGATTGAGCAGTTGGCCGTTAGTCTTCATAACATTATTCTATCCTTGTAGATTTCGGGGACGAAATCCTTTAAGGAGGGGAGGATGTAACAACCCTGATTTTTAACAAAACAATAATTAATTAATGGATTAATAATTGGGGAATAAACTGATAAAACAAATATTTATCAAAAAAAATTGGGAACTGAATAAAATGAATTTTTCCGTTATGTCCATTACAAAATTTTGATTTAGCTAGACTTTTAGTTTGCGTAAATCGGACAAGAAACAAAGAAGTTATGAGCTAAAGAAGGTTGAACACAATTTAAAAGAAACACACCTAAAACTTCCTATGTTCTAGTTTTATGAACAAAAATAATTTTTACGAACAAAAGAGTAAGTTATGAGAAGGTTAAACAAGAGGTTGCAAGTTCGATCCCTAGCAATGACATAATTTTTTAAATGGGACCAATCTAATGATGCATGTGTGCATGTGTGAGTATGTGTGCATGTGTGTATATATACATACACATATCTGTGTGTATGAGCGTATATATATTTATGTGTGTGTATACATATGTATATTTATATACATATGTGCATATGAGTATGTGTATATGTATATACATATTTAACGACATTAAATATTGTTTCTAATTTATAATAAGTATGTGTGCATAAAGTTGACATGCATTTGAAAATAAAATGTAATGCATATTGAAAATGGTAGAAATAAACATTCATGGAATAATACATAGAAGAATTTAATGAATAAAGCGACAGTAAATAGATAATTGCTTGCATATGTATTGCTGATGTGTCTTATATGTTTTAGATTAAAAACCTAAAAATCTAATGGCCTAAAATGTAAATATAAGATATAATGAACTTGGATAATAAATCTAAATGAACCTAGACTGTTTTATATGTTTTATTCCTTGCTGACTCATCATGATGTGTCTTTAATGGTTTGATTTGAAAACCTAATATCTAATGGTTAAGGGTTGGCTCTGTTAATCTATAAAAAGGGGCTCTATCTCCCATTTTATCTATGCACAATTCTCCACCTCTCTCTTTTCCTCCGTAACATATTCTAAATTAGAATAATAAAATGGGGAGACGCTACTAAAATCTAGATTAACAAAAAAGATTTAAGATCTGTAATCAACCTCCAACCCTGCAATCAACAAAAAGATAAAAGTGGACTTTCTTCTACAACAACTATTTTAGAAGGTATTCTAGATCTACAACTATGGTGAGTTTACTGTGATTATTCAGATTTCTTCTAAGTTAAAGTTAAATCGATATAGTAGTTGTTGTAGTAATTTAATTGACAGTAAATATAATTTAGATCTGAAAAGTAACAATGTTTATAAGATTATTCTTGTTACTACCAAAATTACCTCCGGAACAGGCTGTCGGTGAAGGGGTAGCGGGCCGCCATAAACATAAAAGGGTCTTCCGTAAGCAGAAGCAAAGCATAAAGTAAGGCTGAAAGCATAAGTGAAGTAATCCGAGAGCTATGCAACCGACACTATTATTAAAGTAAAGAGTTCAAAATCTATACAAAGAAAGGATACCGACAGGATGGTTCCGGCGTGATGAGTTAGTTATGGGAGGTTACCCAAGATTGGAAGCCAATGAAGAGAAAGACCAATAATCCTCTAAACCGCGACCAAGAAGGACGAGAGGGGCTATCCGTAATACCTTACTTAACATTGATACATAAGAAGACAAGAGCAACAAAGATACAAAGTTTAAAGCAAATGGAGATTAACCGGAACTAATTACTAAGACCTCCTTTAGTTGGTTCCCGAGAAGTTACCATAACAAGTAACTAGCAAAGCACCAGAAGCGACCTCCCAGAAAAGCAAAGATACACTTTGGAAGTCTACCGACAGGAAACCCGGAAACCCAAAGAGAGAAAGCTATCCACACTAATCTTCATAGCGTCGATACCGGCAGGGATGGCGGACCCGGCAACCTTTCGCTTGAATCACAAAGACCAGCTCCACAAAGTGTTAATAACAAGACCGAGAGTCCACGTCCGGAGCCTACATCCAGGAGCCAAAACCTTCTGAAACCCATTCGCACCGACAAACATAGGACCAATAAAAAATGGGTGGACAAGCAATCCAAAAGGAATTCCGCAGATCGGAACCCTCTTCCCGAGAGCGTGATACGGCACCTCAAAAAGCCGTAGGCAACGCCTTCAGAATCTAAAGAAAAGGCAGTCGAGAGCCAGAACTTCGGAGCCTAACGGAAAAGCGGTCGTTAGGGGTACTGCTGGCCTAATAACACAAGGGCCCCCGATTTGTCTAAAATAAGACCCCAGGGGTCTTATTTTCGGGGCGATTTTATCATTCTCATTTGTAGTGACCCGAAAATCCGGTCCAATTTGAGCTGACTAAATAACACAAGTCCAACCACAAATTGCACTAGGAATTCAAGAAACTAATAGAAAGAAGATAGAGGGTGAGGAAAGATAAGGTAGAACTAATAGAATAGAAGAAGAAGGACATCATCATCAGAGTAAACACGAATCTCACATCGGAACGAATAAAATATAACATAACTTTTGAAATACAAACAGTTATATATACAATAGCACTTATCAGAGTACAACACTTACAACAACAACAGAAATAATAATAGCTATAGAATCCTGAAGCCTCCTGCTCCAAGCTCTCCAAGTGTATCTGTAAAATCCCGACTACTTGACTGCCCATACAAAATTAGGCACCCAAGAGTTTAGGGAAAACAAACAAATAAACTCCGGGTCAGTCATGGGACTGGTATGAGTAAAACAGTTTAAAACAGTTTGAACAAGTAAACGATATCTCATAAGACCACGCCGCATAACGGAACGGGATTTTCCCTTATGAGAATCCAAAAACTTTGTAAACAAAATCATTCTGATATTATAATAATGTCTAAATACAATTAGATAACAATCTAGCAGAAACGCTTTCATCTCACGTTCTACAATATAGTATATAATCAAAACCGCAATCACGTATTGGGTAATGGATTTCCAACTATGACAAGGTATGGAACCACCTTCCGATCAGTGTACTCTAGGAGTGATACACTGGAGTTCAACAAGAACATCTTGCAACTTAGCCACAAATGACCGACCACTAATTTCGCTTGAGTGTATCGAATGTATATCACCAACGGTTGGGATCAACAACCGTTTCCCGGATATATATGGGATAGCATTGATAGATTAAAAGAAGCAAATGAATATTCTCTAGATAGGTGATTATACACCCTACTTCGGTGCGACCGACTTAGCCATGCTGCCCGCCCGATTTCTGTCATTTACCGGATGTGAGGCGAGAAACTACGCTTACTTTCCATTCATTTATAACACGATCACTTTGAATGCCACATTATCAGATCCGTAAATCATTGGTTGGTTTATACAAATATCCTGGATGTTATGCTAAGGGATAAATCCGTTGCAACCATATATATTTATACAGACCAACCCATTCGATCATTGGAAATACTTTGTCAAACATTCGTCCATTTACGTTCGTTCTGGGACTGAACGAAACCGAAGGCACTATTCAGTACATCCATCTTAGTCCATTGTTATCTAAGATTTATACAACAGCCCTTGCACTTTACTCCGTCTTCAATATATTCAGCATATATGATTCGCAACGCTTATGCCAATACAGAGTGGTTCTTTGGATAATAATCCAACCGGTCTCTCCATATTAACAACATTAAAATGGTCAAAACATTGATAGTCTGTGATTTAACTATCAAAGAAAAACTCGTGTGCGAACAACGATATTATTTCCAGATGGAAATTTTATCAACCAATCATCATTTAACATTTATCTCTTTAGTTCATTAATTTACTTATCTCCTGTTTCCCTATATTCTAAATTTCTTATTTTCTAATTTTAGAAAGTATACTTTATTAACAATGGAAAACATTTCCATTTCCTTGTTTTCTATATTAGAAAACATTTCTGATTTCTTATTTGGAAAACATTTCCAAAGTTCCTTCATTGGATTTTAAACTGATGTTTAAATAAACATCGCTATGCCAACTCAAACCATTTACTGAATTCACTTAACCATCATTCACTATCAAACCTTACCATTCCTTAGTTAAGAACGGAGTCAATCAAGTTGGGGTATAAATACCTCTCAGACCTTAACTGAACAACGTTATAACTTCGAAATAGTAACAGTTTATGTTTTAAACCTTTAACAACTTCTTAACATAACTCTCGGATTCAATTTACGAATCCACTTCTTTATTGAAAACATTGATTATAACGATAACGTTATAATACCTACTTTCGAAATATCTAACTTCAATTATAACTTTTATTCTTTAAATCGAATAATTAAACCGAACCCTAATTTATTAGTGTATACTTTTGATTTAAAAACCGGAAAGTAAATATTACTTTCCCGAATTCGATATAATTGAATTCGACGTATAATTCTCTTTCAAGTAATCTCTATTTGATTAACTCTTTTTCGAATATCCTATATTCGATTATCTCTCTTTGAATAACTTATATTCGAAATCTCTCTCTTTCGAATAAACTATATTCGATCTCTTTCTTTCGAATACGATATATTCGATAATCCCCTTTCGATTAAACTAATCGATAGCTCCTTCCGATTAAACTATAATCGATAACTCCTTTAACTCTAACCTATATTTGACTAACTCCTTTAACTCTATTCGAAAAACCTATATTTGACTAACTTAACTTAATTAACTCGACTTATTTAACTCCACTAGATTAACTCCTGTCGAATAACTAATATTCGATAACTCTATTTAACTCTATTTAACTCTATTCAACTCCATTCGAATAACTAATATTCGATAACTCTATTTAACTCCATTCGCTTAACTCTAGATCGCATCCATCACAATGGTTACGCCTGATTCCCTCAGGAAACATCCGACCGCTTTAGGCTATCTGCAGCCCTGCGAATTACGCTAGCAGTCGTACTAAATGGCATCTCATTTGGATTAACTCTAATTTTTCAATTCTAACTGTTTAACTCTAATTGGTTAACTCTAACTGATTAACTCTACGGATTTACTCTACTGATTAACTCTACTGTTTAACTCTAACTGGATAATTCTAACTGGTTAACTCTAACTGGTTAACTCTAATCGATTAACTCTATTTGACTAACTCGACTCGACTCGACTAACCCCTTTCGAATAACGTATTCGATTAACTAACTTCGAATACCCTATTCGATTAACTAACTTTGAATACCACATTCGATTAACTAACATCGAATACCATATTCGATTAACTAACATCGAATACCATATTCGATTAACTAACATTGAATACCATATTCGATTAACTAACATCAAATACCATATTCGATTAACTAACATCGAATACCATATTCGATTAACTAACATCGAATACCATATTCATCGAATACCATATTCGATTAACTAACATCGAATACCATATTCGATTTACTAACATCGAATACCATATTCGATTAACTAACTTTGAATACCATATTCGATTAACTAACTTCGAATACCATATTCGATTAACTAACTTCGAATACCATATTCGATTAACTAACTTCGAATACTATATTCGATTTACTAACTTCGAATACTATATTCGATTTACTAACTTCGAATACCATATTCGATTTCTCCTTTTTATAACGTTTATCCATTTAAAAAGATCCCCTTTTAACAACGTTTATTCATTTATAAAGATTCACTTTTAACAACGTTTATTCATTTATAAAGATTCACTTTTTAGTAACGGTTCTTCACTTTATAAATGTCCTTTTAATAACGTTTTCCTTTTTATTAACTCTATTTATTTACTAAATATTCCCTTTTCAATTCTATTTGTAAATGGTTTACAAATATTTCCTTTTTTCTATTTTATTCTATTTGCAAATGGTTTGCAAATATTTTCCTTTTTCTATTCTATTCGTAAAAATATTCTAACTCCATAAATTTCCGGGAAAATTCACCATAACCTCCTTTGTATCGGGAGCATCGGGAAAATCCCCAAACCCGCCACAAAGGCCTTTCCAAAAAAGAAAAATGGTTTGAATTTATTTCCTTTTTGAATATCTCCTATTTATTTCCAAGTGAAAAATCCCTACTTAATATTTTATTTATTTAACAAATAAATAATCCATTTTATAGTATCTTATCTATTTATTCTAAATAAATAATTCACTTTATAAATATTCCATTTATAAAGATTTCCCTTCATTTATAATTCCACTTAAATGTATTTCCTATTTATAAATATTCCATTTATAAATATTTCTATTTATAAATATTCTATTTATAAATATTCTCTTTTATAAAATCCTCTGATTTTATAAATATTCTCTTTTCAATATTCAGGTATGTTATGGTGTTTAACATATCAAGTTACGATGTCCAATATCGTCCATACACATAAAATCAACAATGAATTATAAATCACGTCATATATCACAATATATGAAAACAAATAAAATAACTGTTGAGGAATCCAATTGGATTCCTCCAACCTGTTTCCCTGCATCCACAGATGTTACACAATAAAATCAACATCACTTTCAGTTCCATATGATATATTCTGTTATACAGAATCAAATATAGAAATTCTACTAACTGACTAGCAGTTCAATCAAACAGTCAACACACAGTCAATCAACCAACATTTAACAGTTCTAAAAATACAACATGAAATTATAAACTGTTCAGAGTTGGTGAGTTTTACTCACATTTGCAGTTCATCGTTAAAGAACGATAAACTGTTATTTGATTTGAATCAAACAATTTATTTCGCCATAAATTCATACGAGCTCGAATCCACTTCCAGTCAGCTTCATTGTGAAGCTCTCGTCCATACGGTCCCGACGCAACTTACGGTTCGTGATTATGATTTCATATGAATAAGATACGAATTATATAAATTAATACACATTTAATTAACTAGAAAATTTGGATTTAATTCTTCATTGGGCCTTCACCTTTGATTTTAAAGCCCGTTCCCTTTTTTATAAAGCCCATCCCCTTTGATTTTTCTTGGCCATACCCAAATGTTAAGACCCACACCGTTTTGCCCCTTTCTTCCCCGAAATATCGGATCTCCAGACTTCCACACGACAGTACCATTCTCAACTTCAAATCTCAATCACACGCTCTCCTCTCCACCAAACATCAACCAAGCACCACCCTTCAATTCGCACTCGAGTTCTCTTCCACCGTAACACCACCGAACCCCACTAGCACGCCAGAACAAACTCCCATCGTTCACTCCTCAGTAGCAGGTACCGACATTGATTTGAACGGATTCCCCCAAGACTTCCCCAAACAATGCTAAATCGAACCACAAACCCAAATACAACAACCATTCTTCCAATCCGAGGCTCCATCCATCACAGTTTCGAACCCTAGGTTCCGCCATGAACACTCGATCGTGGAAAATCAGCGTCGCAACCCTCAGGAACTAGACGAGATTGAAGCTTACTCTGTCATGAATCATAGCAAACTACTTTTGGGATTTATAGGAATTCTTTTGTATTTATTTTGATTTGTTTTTGCTCTCAACTTTGGCTGTAAGAAAGAAAAAAAATGACGGCGCAAGAATTTTGGCCAGAGGAAAGTTGGAATTAGGTTTAGACTGAAGGTAGGGTATTTATAGTGGATTTATAATATTGTTATATTCGACAATTACTTAATAAATCACTTTAAAAATTCTTGTGATCATACCCGATACCCAAAAATCATGAAAATTGACATGCAGCTAGAGTTCGACATTACGGTCCCAACGAAACTGGTTTCGTCGAGTTCCGACTTCGTATGCTCACACAGAGTATTTTTAACCGTCGAAATACTGACTGTTTTCCACTCTAAAAATCCGTACAGCCACATACTGACTCTAAAAATCACGAAACTGGAAGTCTAACAACTATTTGATATTGCGGATCCAACAAAACTGGTTTCGTCGAATTCCGACTTCGTTTGCAAAACCGGCTATTTTTAAAGCTCTGAATGAGCCATTTAAATATATAAATATATTTAAATAAAATAAAATTAAATATAAATAAATATATATTCTCGTATATATTCACCGAGGAATATCATACAGCTCCAGTATATTTGTATACTCGCTATTCCGTGTCCAGATTGATTTGATATTCAATTTACAATGAAAATCCCTTTAATAACGTATATAAAGCGTTACGAATTATAAAGGAATTCCACAGCGACTTTTCTGAAATTTGATTTGGACGTAAATCAAAATCTACATGACGAAATCCCGATTTTTCTCTTCCACTAGAAAGATATACTCCACCAGCTCCACACGTTTCTTGTTTCACAGAAATCCGACTTGAAATGAATCCTGTACATTCAGTTGAAGTTCAAATCGCCAAATAGTGAACTGCAGCGCCATTTCGAGCTCGTTTATAAATATATTATAAACTATACGTTCAACTGTCGTCGATTCAATATATTCGTTATTATAATTCAACTTCAAACTGAATTATAGCTTATATAAGATCCAGTTCACATCGTATTGTGAATTCTACTATTTCCGACTATTCTGGAAGTATATTATCTTATTATTTATATTAATTAAATATAAATATTATTTAATTCCAGTTATTGATATCGTTAAATCAATATTAAATAATTAAATTAGTTAATTATTCAACGGTCAGAATGCGGGTCATTACAATCTTTCCCCCTTAAAATAATTTCGTCCTCGAAATTGCTAAGGTAGGGGACGACCCTATCTACTGGGTAAAAATTTATCTGTTTACCTCTTATCTCCGGTTTCAACTGAACCAATTAATATCGACTAAAATATTAATTTATTCCGACTAACTAAAATTTTCAAAAATTCTAAAAATTTTCTAACACCTTAACTTTTCGAAAAATTTCGCCAGCACTTCCTTTGTACTGGTCAATAGATCAAACTCCAACTCGCCTCTCTGAGCCATCTCCAACCCAAAAGAAAATCAAAACGCCAAGCGGCTTGGCAGATCGGCTCATATAATTCCAAACTCATATATAAAATAAACTTGTACCTTTTTGTCGGGCATATCATTTTATCCCTACCATTCATTACCACTTCTGCATTTAACAATGCATTACCAACTTGATCTTAAATCAGTTCATCTTCAAAACCAAATCATTCACTTATACCAAAGTCGAATTCTATTTCCACTCGAGTTCCATTCTCGATTTCAAACTCTTAACTTATTAATCCAAGCTAATTCCAGATTATTTCTAAATCAATCAGTCTTTACTTAACTTAGTTCAAGCTAAATTTTAATTTATTTTTACCATCTTATTTTATTTAACTTCATAAGTTAAATTTAAATTCCAGAATTTAAATTCCAGAATTTAAATTCCTAGGTTTCTTTCAAATCAATTTGAAATCATACTGCCAATTCTAAACCTTTGAATTTCTAAACAACTTGTTTTCTCAAAACAATTCGAAAACAAAACCTTTGGTAGTAATCCGTCACTTACAACTCGAAAATGAACACCGATGATGTCGCGATTCATCATCAGAATCTATTTTCTAGCTATCGAAGTGAGTTCAATACTATCTCACCTTCAGTTTGAAAAACGTTTTCAAAATCTCCCAGGAACTAAAAATTTCCTTATTTTAATTCCAAATCCGATTTAAATTCAGATTTACTTCATCTTATTTCATATACTTTACTTATATGAATTCTGATCAGTTATTTACATAACCATTTCATTTCTTATAATCTTATTCGATTATAATAACAACCAACACAACCAATATACTATATCAAATATATTCGGGTAAAATTATTCCATTTACCCTCTTTCAAAACATACCATGTCGGTTCATCGTATTCGAGTGTTTAGTAACCCCTATCGATACAGTGGATCAAACTGATCGACCCGAATTCATAAGCCACTCAACCAATGAATCTCCACAATATAAAAATCATTTTATATTAAATAACAAATACGTCCACTCGTATATATATACTCAACTCAATCTAGGATATTACTAATCCCATCTCTACTTAGTTACGCCACAGAGCCAAGGTATTAACTAAACCAATGCTTTGATACCAATTGTAGTGAACCGAAAATCTGGTCCAATTTGAGCTGACTAAATAACACAAGTCCAACCACAAATTGCACTGGGAATTCAAGAAACTAATAGAAAGAAGATAGAGGGTGAGGAAAGATAAGGTAGAACTAATAGAATAGAAGAAGAAGGACATCATCATCAGAGTAAACACAAATCTCACAGCGGAACGAATAAAATATAACATAACTTTTGAAATACAAATAGTTATATATACAATAGCACTTATTAGAGTACAGCACTTACAACAACAACGGAAATAATAATAGCTATAGAATCCTGAAGCCTACTGCTCCAAGCTCTCTAAGTGTATCTGTAAAATCCCGACTACTTGACTGCCCATGCAAAATTAGGCACCCAAGAGTTTAGGGAAAACAAACAAATAAACTCCGGGTCAGTCAAGGGACTGGTATGAGTAAAACAGTTTAAAACAGTTTGAACAAGTAAACGATATCTCATAAGACCACGCCGCATAATGGAACGGGTTTTTCCCTTATGAGAATCCAAAAACTTTGTAAACAATATCATTCTGATATTATAATAATGTCTAAATACAATTAGATAACAATCTAGCAGAAACGCTTTCATCTCACGTTCTACAAATATAGTATACAATCAAAACCGCAAGCACGTATTGGGTAATGGATTTCCAACTATGACAAGGTATGGAACCACCTTCCGATCAGTGTACTCTAGGAACGATACACTGGAGTTCAACAAGAACATCTTGCAACTCTGCCACACATGACCGACCACTCATTTCGCCTGAGTGTATCGAATGTATATCACCAACGGTTGGGATCAGCAACCGTTTCCCGTATATATATGGGATAGCATTGATAGATTAAAAGAAGCAAATGAATATTCTCTAGATAGGTGATTATACACCCTACTTCGGTGCGACCGACTTAGCCATGCTGCCTGCCCGATTTCTGTCATTTACCGGATGTGAGGCGAGAAGCTATGCTTACTTTCCATTCATTTATAACACGATCACTTTGAATGCCACATTATCAGATCCGTAAATCATTAGTTGGTTTATACAAATATCCTGGATGTTATGCTAAGGGATAAATCCGTTGCAACCATATATATTTATACAGACCAACCCATTCGATCATTGGAAATACTTTGCCAAACATTCGTCCATTTACGTTCGTTCTGGGACTGAACGAAACCGAAGGCACTATTCAGTACATCCATCTTAGTCCATTGTTATCTAAGATTTATACAACAGCCCTTGCACTTTACTCCGTCTTCAATATATTCAGCATATATGATTCGCAATGCTTATGCCAATACAGAGTGGTTCTTTGGATAATAATCCAACTGGTCTCTCCATATTAACAACGTTAAAATGGTCAAAACATTGATAGTCTGTGATTTAACTATCAAAGAAAAACTCGTGTGCAAACAACGATATTATTTCCAGATGGAAATTTTATCAACCAATCATCATTTAACATTTATCTCTTTAGTTCATTAATTTACTTATCTCCTGTTTCCCTATATTCTAAATTTCTTATTTTCTAATTTTAGAAAGTATACTTTATTAACAATGGAAAACATTTCCATTTCCTTGTTTTCTATATTAGAAAACATTTCTGATTTCTTATTTGGAAAACATTTCCAAAGTTCCTTCATTGGATTTTAAACTGATGTTTAAATAAACATCGCTATGCCAACTCAAACCATTTACTGAATTCACTTAACCATCATTCACTATCAAACCTTACCATTCCTTAGTTAAGAAGGGAGTCAATCAAGTTGGGGTATAATTACCTCTCAGACCTTAACTGAACAACGTTAGAACTTCGAAATAGTAACAGTTTATCTTTTAAACCTTTAACAACTTCTTCACATAACTCTCGGATTCAATTTACGAATCCACTTCTTTATTGAAAACATTGATTATAACGATAACGTTATAATCCCTACTTTCGAAATATCTAACTTCAATTATAACTTTTATTCTTTAAATCGAATAATTAAACCTAACCCTAATTTATTAGTGTATACTTTTGATTTAAAAACCGGAAAGTAAATATTACTTTCCAAAATTCGATATAATTGAATTCGACGTATAATTCTCTTTCGAGTAATCTCTATTTGATTAACTCTTCTTCGAATATCCTATATTCGATTATCTCTCTTCGAATAAATTATATTCGAAATCTCTCTCTTTCGAATAAACTATATTCGATCTCTTTCTTTCGAATACGATATATTCGATAATCTCCTTTCGATTAAACTAATCGATAGCTCCTTCCGATTAAACTATAATCGATAACTCCTTTAACTCTATTCGAATAACCTATATTTGACTAACTCCTTTAACTCTACTCGAATAACCTATATTTGACTAACTTAACTTAATTAACTCGACTTATTTAATTCCACTAGATTAACTCCTGTCGAATAACTAATATTCGATAACTCTATTTAACTCCGTTTAACTCTATTCAACTCCATTCGAATAACTAATATTCGATAACTCTATTTAACTCCATTCGCTTAACTCTAGATCGCAGCGATCACAATGGTTACGCCTGATTCCCCCATGAACCATCCGATCGCTTTAGGTTATCTGCAGCCCTGCGAATTACGCTAGCAGTCGTACTAAATGGCATCTCATTTGGATTAACTCTAATTGTTCAATTCTAACTGTTTAACTCTAACTGGTTAACTCTAACTGATTAACTCTACGGATTTACTCTACTGATTAACTCTACTATTTAACTCTAACTGGATAATTCTAACTGGTTAACTCTAACTGGTTAACTCTAATCGATTAACTCTATTTGACTAACTCGACTCGACTAACCCCTTTCGAATAACGTATTCGATTAACTAACTTCAAATACCCTATTCGATTAACTAACTTTGAATACCACATTCGATTAACTAACATCAAATACCATATTCGATTAACTAACATCGAATACCATATTCGATTAACTAACATCGAATACCATATTCGATTAACTAACATCGAATACCATATTCGATTAACTAACATCGAATACCATATTCGATTAACTAACATCGAATACCATATTCATCGAATACCATATTCGATTAACTAACATCGAATACCATATTCGATTAACTAACATCGAATACCATATTCGATTAACTAACTTCGAATACCATATTCGATTAACTAACTTCGAATACCATATTCGATTAACTAACTTCGAATACCATATTCGATTAACTAACTTCGAATACTATATTCGATTTACTAACTTCGAATACTATATTCGATTTACTAACTTCGAATACCATATTCGATTTCTCCTTTTTATAACGTTTATCCATTTAAAAAGATCCCCTTTTAACAACGTTTATTCATTTATAAAGATTCACTTTTAACAACGTTTATTCATTTATAAAGATTCACTTTTTAGTAACGGTTCTTCACTTTATAAATGTCCTTTTAATAACGTTTTCCTTTTTATTAACTCTATTTATTTACTAAATATTCCCTTTTCAATTCTATTTGTAAATGGTTTACAAATATTTCCTTTTTTCTATTTTATTCTATTTGCAAATGGTTTGCAAATATTTTCCTTTTTCTATTCTATTCGTAAAAATATTCTAACTCCATAAATTTCCGGGAAAATTAGCCATAACCTCCTTTGTATCGGGAGCATCGGGAAAATCCCCAAACCCGCCACAAAGGCCTTTCCAAAAAAGAAAAATGGTTTGAATTTATTTCCTTTTTGAATATCTCCTATTTATTTCCAAGTGAAAAATCCCTACTTAATATTTTATTTATTTAACAAATAAATAATCCATTTTATAGTATCTTATCTATTTATTCTAAATAAATAATTCACTTTATAAATATTCCATTTATAAAGATTTTCCTTCATTTATAATTCCACTTAAACGTATTTCCTATTTATAAATATTCCATTTATAAATATTCCATTTATAAATATTTCTATTTATAAATATTCTATTTATAAATATTCTCTTTTATAAAATCCTCTGATTTTATAAATATTCTCTTTTCAATATTCAGGTATGTTATGGTGTTTAACATATCAAGTTACGATGTCCAATATCGTCCATACACATAAAATCAACAACGAATTATAAATCACGTCATATATCACAATATATGAAAACAAATAAAATAACTGTTGAGGAATCCAGTTGGATTCCTCCAACCTGTTTGCCTGCATCCACAGATGTTACACAATAAAATCAACATCACTTTCAGTTCCATATGATATATTCTGTTAAACAGAATCAAATATAGAAATTCTACTAACTGACTAGCAGTTCAATCAAACAGTCAACACACAGTCAATCAACCAACATTTAACAGTTCTAAAAATACAACATGAAATTATAAACTGTTCAGAGTTGGTGAGTTTTACTCACATTTGCAGTTCATCGTTAAAGAATGATAAACTGTTATTTGATTTGAATCAAACAATTTATTTCGCCATAAATTCATACGAGCTCGAATCCACCTCCAGTCAGCTTCATTGTGAAGCTCTCGTCCATACGGTCCCGACGCAACTTACGGTTCGTGATTCTAATTTCATATGAATAAGATATGAATTATATAAGTTAATACACATTTAATTAACTAGAAAATTTGGATTCAATTCTTCATTGGGCCTTCACCTTTGATTTTAAAGCCCGTTCCCTTTTTTATAAAGCCCATCCCCTTTGATTTTTCTTGGCCATACCCAAATGTAAAGACCCACACCGTTTTGCCCCTTTCTTCCCCGAAATATCGGATCTCCAGACTTCCACACGACAGTACCATTCTCAACTTCAAATCTCAATCACACGCTCTCCTCTCCACCGAACATCAACCAAGCACCACCCTTCAATTCGCACTCGAGTTCTCTTCCACCGTAACACCACCGAACCCCACTAGCACGCCAGAACAAACTCCCGTCGTTCACTCCTCAGTAGCAGGTACCGACATTGATTTGAACGGATTCCCCCAAGACTTCCCCAAACAATGCTAAATCGAACCACAAACCCAAATACAACAACCATTCTTCAAATCCGAGGCTCCATCCATCACAGTTTCGAACCCTAGGTTCCGCCGTGAACACTCGATCGCGGAAAATCAGTGTCGGAACCCTCAGGAACTAGACGAGATTGAAGCTTACTCTGTCATGAATCATAGCAAACTACTTTTGGGATTTATAGGAATTCTTTTGTATTTATTTTGATTTGTTTTTGCTCTCAACTTTGGCTGTAAGAAAAAAAAATGATGGCGCAAGAATTTTGGCCAGAGGAAAGTTGGAATTAGGTTTAGACTGAAGGTAGGGTATTTATAGTGGATTTATAATATTTTTATATTCGACAATTACTTAATAAATCACTTTAAAATTCTTGTGATCACACCCGATACCCAAAAATCATGAAAATTGACATGCAGCTAGAGTTCGACATTACGGTCCCAACGAAACAGGTTTTGTCGAATTCCGACTTCGTATGCTCACACAGAGTATTTTTAACCATCGAAATACTGACTGTTTTCCACTCTAAAAATCCGTACGGTCACATACTGACACTAAAAATCACGAAACTGGAAGTCTAACAACTATTTGATATTGCAGATCCAACAAAACTGGTTTCGTCGAATTCCGACTTCATTTGCAAAACCGGCTATTTTTAAAGCTCTGAATGAGCCATTTAAATATATAAATATATTTAAATGAAATTAAATTAAATATAAATATATATATTCTCGTATATACTCACCGAGGAATATCATACAGCTCCAGTAAATTTGTATACTCGCTATTCCGAGTCCAGATTGATTCGATATTCAATTTACATTGAAAATCGCTTTAATAATGTATATAAAGCGTTACGAATTATAAAGGAATTCCACAGCGACTTTTCTGAAATTTGATTTGGAAGTAAATCAAAATCTACACGACGAAATCCCGATTTTTCTCTTCCACTAGAAAGATATACTCCACCAGCTCTACACGTTTCTTGTTTCACAGAAATCCGAATTGAAACGAATCCTGTACATTCAGTTGAAGTTCAAATCGCCAAATAGCGAACTGCAGCGCCATTTCGAGCTCATTTATAAATATATTATAAACTATACGTTCAACTGTCGTCAATTCAATATATTCGTTATTATAATTCAACTTCAAACTGAATTATAGCTTATATAAGATCCAGTTCACATCGTATTGTGAATTCTACTATTTCCGACTATTCTGGAAGTATATTATCCTATTATTTATATTAATTAAATATAAATATTATTTAATTCTAGTTATTGATATCGTTAAATCGATATTAAATAATTAAATTAGTTAATTATTCAACGGTCAGAATGCGGGTCATTACATCATTCTTGTACTCTTTTCTCTGGAGTAAACCATAATTCTAAATTAAATTGGGGATTTCGGTTGTAATCACTTGTGTATTCTAAATCAAAGATCAATAAAGAATGGATCAATACTTGGTACATTTCCTAATGAGTTTCTCATTTAATTTCTTAGTTATTTCTAGTGCAACATGGTGTTTTCTTTCTACATGTTTACGAGCTCTCACTCAAGCCTGAACCCTTCCACAAATCAGTGCGTAACCCCTTCCTACAATCCATTACCCTTAGCGAGGGTTGGGCTTAGGGAACCCTTGTCCCAAGATAGCTTTTGGTTTTTGAGTCGCTTAAATGTGATGCTCACCCCATTGAGGGTAGAGTAACTAATCTTTTGGGCTCAAAACCTTGATATCTAGGAAACAGTGAACTAACTCGAACTCATGAAATCTAAATCAACCAACTTCCCCTTAGGTCCACTTCCGTAGATCTATCTCCGACGTTGACAAAAAATATCATTAACATTTTTGCGTTAGAAGGAGGGCTTGAACCTCCGACCTTATGGTTAACCATCCCTCATATCTAACTGTGTTGTTCCATCTAAGGTTGGAGTAAGCTTTGAAGAAGCAAGATTATGGGTAAAAGGTCGCAATGAGAGTCCTTTAGATCTAAAATGGCTATGTTAGGTGCTACTGACCCAAGAGTGACGGAAGAACAAAGGTTAAGAATGGAAGCCTTGCAAATAATCAAGCGGAAAAGGGAAGAAAAGCAACATGATTCTAACTGTTGGAATGGCAACCCTCGCTACACAGAACAAACCCTTCCTATAAATGGCTCTACATCAAAGGATTATAACATCTTCTCTTCTATAGGGAAAGCTAATATTGTCACTTATTAGCCTCTCTATAGGGTTCGCACGCCAGACAGGTGACTCTGCACTTTTGGAGAATCGTATCATGTGGCGAATAAGCTTTAGGCTGAGAGAGGGTTGATTTAACGCAAGTGCCAAAACTTCTAAGTATAAAAGCAAGGTATAGGTGTTGGGCGAAAGTTGGATAGGAAGGACTCCTAGGTCACACAAAAGCCTGAGCGGATGGGTAGAAAAGGAAAGAAGCCACCGTGCCAAATATGAATTGTCGAATACGCAAAGTACCCTTTGGGAGGATTTTGAAGGGAATCTTAGGGAGAGGCAACAATGGCATTTATGCCAGATGTTCCAAAATTGTCAAGAATAGTCTTCTCCCTATCTGGAGAAGTAAATAAAGAAGACTTTGAGGCAAAATCCTTCTTGGATCGCGGAGTATTGGAACCCTTGGTCTTCGGTTTGGTGGGGCTCTTTTTACTAGACATAGCGCTACAAGGTGATATCGTTTCATAACATATGAGAGTATCACTACGTTCGTTTTTTACATTAAAATGCATATGACATCCATAAATAGGTCAACATAGCAGCACAACTTGATAATATCAAGGGTGTAAGTTATCATGTAGCAAGATGATCCTAGGTTTTTTGTTAATTCCATTGGGAAACAATTGGACATTTGATGATAATAAAATTGGCTATCCCAACATCGAAATTTAAAAAGATGAAGGGCATATGCCCAGGAAAATCAAGTCTCCAATGGAACACAATGATTGTTCAATCAAGACCTAATAACTTTGTGTCACCACCGAAAGCCTAACTAATTTCCAAACCCGATACGAGTTGATTTAAAAGTCTGATATCCCATTGAATTGAGTTGCCAAGCCTTTCCGGCACCTTCCAAATAACCTGGCACTCCAAAATGGGAGTAAAAAATAAAAAAGGTGTCGGCAAGGCCGGAAACAAGATAGAATAGCAACAAGGGCGATTAAACTGACTCGTACCGAAAGCATAACATTTTACTTCATGGATAAACTGCCCTTTTTACATAACTAGTTTTGCATGACAAAATTCTTTAAATGCACATTTAGCAAATAGGTAGCCTATCAGTTCAGCCATTAATTATTATTGAAGCTACTACTATTGATTGTACCCGTATTGAGAACAGCGAAATCTTGATCGATTTTCTGATCGATCCAAATGCATAATTTAGATTATAACTTGTAGTGGGAATAAAAGATACTTGCAAAGAATCGAACTCGAAGTCCTAAGAAAGAAAATTTTGGTAGTTCTTGATAGAAATGATAATCTGGCTCGAGAATTTGATTTGCAGGTGGAAGGCGGAGAGGAATATGAAGAAGTATTTATAATAAATCTCCTTATAAATCTGAATCGTACAGATGGAATCCCATCAACCGAGTGATCAAACGATACCAAGAGACACAGAGCCGACACAACGAAAAGACATTGAAGTTTGACTTGGAAAGTCAAAATTACCCCTTCACTAGGGGGTTAAATGTTACTACCAAAATTACCTTCGGAACAAGCTATCGGTGAAGGGGTAGCGGGCCGCCACAGACATAAAAGGGCCTTCCGTAAGCAGAAGCCAAGCACAGGGTAAGGCTGAAAGCATAAGTGAAATAATCCGAGAGTTGTGTAACCGACACCGTTCTTAAGGTAAAGAGTTCAAAATCTATACAAAGAAAGGATACCGGCAGGATGGTTCCAGCATGATGAGCAAGTAGCGGAAGGTCACCCAAGACTGGAAGCCAATGAAGAGAAAGACCCATAATCCTACAAACCAGGACCGAGAAGGACGAGAGGGGACATCGGTATTAACTTTCGTAACACTGATACATAAGAAGATGAGAGCATCAAAGATACAAAGTTTAAAGCAAATGGAGATTATCCGAAACCAATTACCAAGACCTCCTTTAGATGGTTCACAAGAAGTTACCCTAACAAGTAACTAGCAAAGCACCAAAAGCAACCTCCCAGAAAATCAAAGATACACTTGGGAGTCTACCGAGATGCAAGCTGGAACACTAAAGTGAGACGAATTATCCGCACTAATCTGCTTAGTGTCGACACCGGCAGGGGTTGCGGATCTGGAAACCTTTTGCTTGAATCACAAAGACAAGCTCCACAAAGTGTTAATAACAAGACCGAGAGTCCACATCCGGAGGCCTACATCCAAGAGCCAAAACCTTTCGAAAGCCATTTGCACCGACAAACTTGGGACCAGTACAAAATGGGTGGACAATCAATTAAAAAGGAATTCTACAGACTATAACCCTCCTCCCGAGAGCACGAGCCGGCACCTCAAAAATTCGTAGGCAAAGCCTTCAGAACCTAAAGAGTAGGCGGCCGAGTGCCAGAACTTCCAGAACTAAAGGGAAAAGCAGCTGACAGGGGTACTGCTGGCCCAATAACACAAGGATCCCTGATTTTTCTATAAATAAGACCCCAGGGGTCTCATTTTCAGGGTGATTTTCTGATTCGCATTCTTGTACTCTTTTCTCCAGAGTAAACCCTAATTCCTGAATCAAATTAGGGATTTCGGTTGTATTAGACATACACGTAAATGTGTATATTTCATCCGCTTATTTATCTTAATTTCTCTTTAAAATAATTGATACTATGTATTTATAGCTGTGTTTTCAGATTGTTGATAAAAAACATGGTTTAAAGAATTTGATGGATAAAGCATTTGCTAAAAAAGAGTGACGTTTTAAAAGTTAGCTTGATGCGAGGAATTGCTAAAGCTTGAAGAGTTTAAAGCTTGAAGAACGATTGCAAATAGAGATAGATTTGGCTCACTGAAGAATAGGAATGGCAATGGGGCGGGTTTCTCGTGCCCCAGACCCGACCCGGACTTTTTTAGCCCTGCCCTAGACCCGCCCTGTAGACCTGGTGCGGGTCTGGAATTTTTCCCCGTACCCGAAACCCATACGGGTCAGGGTAGACACGACCCGTCCCACGAACCAGTGATATTCTATTCTAATGTACACAAATTTATATACTTATATTTTTTTTATCAATGATTGATAAATTATATACATATTATAATGTGTTCGCAATGATAAGAGAATATAATAAAATGAGTTGAAAGATAATAATTCAAAACGTATGCATTTGTTATCGTATGATTATCATTAATGCAACTTGTTACTACGAAAATTTTATAGTTTGTTGATTGAAAGAATATAATATTTAATTTATAACCATGTATACCTAAGAAGAATAGCAAGTAATCATTATAGTTATAAAGTGTTTTAATGAAGCTTCAATCATGCGGGTCGGGTTGGGGCGGGTAAGCCGTGCCCAGACCCGACCCTAAACCCGGACCTCTAAAAGCGGGTACCCGTCCCGAAGACCCTATGGGGAGCCGCTAAATGGGTCAAAACAGGGGCAGGTCAAGCGGGTTTGGACCCTAGACCAACCCCATTGCCATCCCTACAGAAGACTCATGTTTATTCACATAAATCATTTGCAAGTCCTCTTACTCTAACGCATGACCACTACATACGTACATTGGTTTATTGTTATTTGGGCAAAGATTTTAGTCCCACGTCTTGTATTTGCCCACATAGTCTTGGTCATTGCAGCTATAATCCCACTTCTTGTAATTGCCCACTTAGTCTTGGTTATGGCAGCTATAAATACACATGTATATCTTTCATTTAGGATTCATTCCTTGTTTTATTCCATAAACTCTTCTCTTGGAATAAAAACTATTCTTCTCATTTTCTTTTTAGTTTGTGTTTTATGTTATTTATGTTTTTTCTTATCTTTTTTCCTTCCTCTCATTCAGTTATGTCTAGCTAATCCCCTTTGTTTAGGGGGTGATGATGCTTATAGACTAGATTTGATATGAATCACATAGCCAAAAAGATTAGGACTTTATGCATATAGATCTAGATCTGAACCAAGAGTTGGATCTGAACCTTCATACTCTATGTCGTATAAGAGTTGTGCTCCTTCACAAATTATATTCAAGTTCGATCTAACACCTTTCAGATTTAGATCTAATTTAGGGTTTTAGAAATAAAGTATAGAATCTGTCCTAATAGCCTATGGTTGTTTAAGAGCTTAGCTCCAGCATAGGTTATGCTTGTTGTTATTCACATGTTTGTTTCAAAAAACCTAATTATTATTGATTCATATTTGTGACAGAAACACGAGTTAGATCTATATTAATGTGTTTGGCTATTGATGATTATTATTCTAGTTTATGTCATTACTTCCTAATTACTTTCATCTATTTAAAAAAAACTCTTTTTATTTATTTTCTGTTGGTTTCAAAAATCAAACCTTCAGAATTATCTGATTGGATTTAATAGTTAAAATAACTTTGGTCCTAGAGTTCGACACCCTTTATAACCACCCTTGTTGTTTAGGAAAGCCGAACGAATTAAATAATTGTTTAATTTGTTTGCAAACAAATTTTGGCGCCGTTGTCGGGGATCAAAATAATTTTTATTAGTAAATCTGTCGGGTTATATTTTTCATTGTATTCCATTTGTTTTCTTTCATATATAGAAGAAAATTCTTGTTTAATTGAATTGGAATTATAGATTAATACCATAATCTCAAGGACAAGAGAAAAAACATTTTCCTTTTGTTTTCAATTTATTTCCTGTTTTCAATACAATTTCTTTCCCTTTCTTTTATTTATTTCTTTCCAAATTTCTATAATTTTCTTTCCTTTTTACAATTCTTACAAACAAAAAAACAAAAAATTACTGCTTTCCTTTTCCTCCCTCTATAATTTTCTTTCCTCTCTCTGCCTTATATTTCCTGACTGCCTTACTTCTTCCATCAATATCGATTGTTGTCCACCATCTTCCGCCTCTCTCTCTGAATTTCATCAGCCACACCCAATTCTCACACTACCAATTCTGCTCGCAACCTATCACCCATTCACACTTTCGAATAACTCCTGAACTCAGATTCACAAATTCCAACTACCAAAAACCTGATCTGAAATCCATCAAAATTCACTAATTCCACTTGAACCCACCTTCATACCACAGTTTATCTCCCTCAAACATCCACTAAAGCCATGCACTTCGCACAAACCCAAAATCTCAAAGACCTAAATCCATCTGATTATACTCGCAAAGCAAAATCGAACACCACCTACCATCCTCACGCATACCCACCAGTCTCTTGTGTTTCTCGACAAACCACAGACATCATCTTCCCCAACCCACAACGTCTCCAAACAAACCAGACCCATAACAATCAACAAATCCACCAAATTCATATCCATAAACGTGATCCGCACCCAATCTTCACAACACTCAATCCAACTCCCCTTTACAAACATCAGCAACATCCTCCGTTCACAGCTTCAACAATCCCAAATCGAAAATCCTGAAACCTAATATCTGATTTGAAGATCCGAATGCCCAAACCGCATATCCAATAGCAGCTGATTCGAATACCATGACTCCAATTTGATTTCGAAAAGAAAAAAATAGAGAGGAGGCATGTTTCGCTATCTCGTTTCAAAAAGGGTTGTTTTTATTGTGTTGAATAAGCCATGTATTTTATAATTAGGGTCGATGGTTTCCTGTTTCAATTAACTGCCTAGAGTCAAGTCTGATTTTATATTTTTGAGTCATTGTCGTGAGTTTAGGTTCTTTTTCCTTTTAGCATTTGAGTTTTTTTTACTTTTCTGTTTTTTGTTAGCTTTAAATTTTTATTTTTTTGCTGAGTTAGTTAGTTTAGTTCTTTTTCTTTTCCCCCTTCAAGTCTAGTTTTTTTCCTTTTCGTTTCAATTGTTTTATTTTCCTTCTTTCTAAACAAAAAAAAGGAAAAATCAATTCAAATTATCAAGAAAGAATTCAAGCAAAACAAAAATTCAGTGGTCAAGTAATTTGCAATTATTAGAATTTGAATTGTTGGAGCGATTGCACATCAAGTGGGGTGTGAACGCGCCAGCGCTACTCAAT
The DNA here is from genome assembly GCA_030737875.1 of Allium sativum. Taxonomy (NCBI): domain Eukaryota; kingdom Viridiplantae; phylum Streptophyta; class Magnoliopsida; order Asparagales; family Amaryllidaceae; genus Allium; species Allium sativum. The sequence goes on along the minus strand of CM060910.1, from coordinate 190,498,867 downwards.
TGCATTAGATGGGCTACCGATCTAAGTGAGTGTTTTCTAAACTCTACAGGGTCTGCTGCTGCTTGAAAAATATATAAAAACTGCTTGTAAAGATTTCGTGCAGGTGCGCAACTTGCTTTTAAAATTTTTATTTTTGCAATTTATTATTTTGTGATTGTTCTGTGATTGATTAAAATAACCCAAAAAAATACATTCATACTAGGAAAAAGCTGCATTAATAAATAAAAATTGTAGACTCTGGACTTAAGGACGTCACGCGCTCAATTATGGTAAAGTTTATTTTCTTAGTAACTAGGACTATACTAGCTAACTCTCCTAGTGTCTAAGAAAGGGCGGAGTTTCGAACTTAATCAGGTTCTTAAAACTTCAGCTGCATTGTTATGGTGATTCGTGATGCACTGATAAATCCTGACGTGATCTGGTTGAGACTTGTTACTTGTGTTGTTTGAAATTATTAGGTTTATAAATTTTCCGTTAGGAGCTATTAAGGATAGAAAATTTTATTGTAGCTAGTTGCTGTGTTTCTGATAGTTTTGTGAATTGCAAAAAAAAACCAAAAAAGAATTTCATTTAAAACATTTTACTTTTTAGAAAATTTTAACTTCTTTTTCTTCTTCTAAAAAAACCAAAAATATTTTCCTCTTTGTAAAAATTTAACTTTTCCTTCTCTTAAAAAAAAAATTCGCTTCTGTTCTCTTCTAAAATTTGTTCTCTTTCCTCTTCTCTTATTCTTTGCGCTAGTGCGTGAGTAGTCGGACTCGTGATCCTTCAACTAATCATTTAGTTCGAACAAACATTTCTTTAACCATGGCCGAAGAAACTCCCCCTCGAACTTTTATGGATAGAATTTTCCCGATCAGGTTTCTATTCCTTCTTGCATCATATTGCCCGCCCCAACGGGTAGCTGCTTTGAAATTCATTCGAATCACATAAATAATCTTCCAAAACTCGGCAATTTTGAACGTGATGATTCTTACATTTTCTTAACCAAATTTGAACAAGGTGCAACCATGAAATTTCAACAACTAAGTGACGATGGAATCAAACTTAGGTTAATTCCAGTTTCACATACCGATTATGTTGAAAAATGGTTATACAGCTTGCCTTCAAATACGATTGGAACTTGGGAAGAATTTGTAAAGGCTTTCCTAAAGAAATTTTACCCTCTAGAAAAAACATCCAAAATTCGAAACGAAATTGTTAATTTTTATCAATTTTGGGGTGAATCCTTTACAAAATATTTCCAACGATTTAAAGAACTTCTAGTTAAATGTCCACATCATAATATCGAAAAATAGACTCTTTGTCAAATTTTATACGATGGACTCGAAAATAACTCTCAACCATGCCCGAATCATGTGCCATGGAAACTTTCTAGCCCAAAATCACTATGTCGCTTGGCAATTTCTCTAAAATTTAGCCGAAAAATCTGCTCAATGGGAAAGATATAATGAGTAATCGATATATTCCCGATCAAACGCTCATTCGGTAGGATCTTCAGTGGCCTTAGAAGCGAAAATAGACGCGATGTTAACCAAATTCGATAATGTCTTTTCATCAACCCAAATAAATCAAGTTCAAGTGTCTCAGCCCTCATGTTACAAATGTAACGATCCTAACCACATTGTGATCAATGCCCACATTCGTTAGAAAAACTCAACACATTTAATAAAGTTAGAAACAACCCATTCTCCCCAACGTACAATTCGGGTTGGAGAAACTATCCTTAATTCTCTTAGGCCCAAAACAATGCAAATTCGAATTTAGTTCGACCCGCTTTTCAACCATTTTCGAATAATCCTTTGAATCCTCCCTTTCAACAAAATCAACTCCAAAATCTTGCGCCACCTTCTCAAAATCAAGCGCAACAATCTTTTGTTCCCCAAGACGATAAACGATTGACATCACTTGAGAAAATTATCAAAACACTAACTAAAGCAACGACTCAAAATCTCTAATCAAATAGCAATCTGCAAAATTTATTGACTTCGTACATGCAAAACACGAGTCAATCGATTGCTAAACTTGAAATGCAAATTAGTCATTTAGCCACTTCCATAAGTGAGCGGGAAAGAGGCACTTTTCCAAGTCAACCCATTCCAAATCCCAAGAGTCAAAATCCAAACCAAGCTCATTTCATCCAGGATAGAAATTTAACTCAATTGAATGCTATCACGACTTTACGATCTGGTAAGAAAATCAATATTCAAGTTGAAAATCCAAATAACTTATCTAATGTTCCTTTCGACTCTTCTAAATCCATGAATAATCCTGATCCAAATTTTGAATCTAATTCTTCTCCAACTCAAGTAGATCGACCTACTGAGTTTCACATTCCCTTTCCTCATCGTCTTAGACTAAAGAAACACTCCGAACAAATGGAAAAGATGTTAGAAATTTTCAAACAAGTGAAAGTTAACATTCCTCTTCTTGACATCATTTAACAAGTACCAACCTACGCTAAATTCCTCAAGGACTTGTGTATCCAAAAACAACGCACTCATGTACCTAAGAAAGTTTTCTTAGCCGCCAGACTTAGCGAAGTCTTGTCCCAATCAATGCCATTACCATTGAAATACAAAGATCCTGGCTGCTATACAATATCATGTACTATTAGGGACAAGAAAATCAATAGATGCCTGCTAGACTTAGGTGCTAGTGTTAACTTGCTTCCAGATTTTGTCCACCGCCAATTAGGTCTAGGAGAACTAAAACCCACCAAGTTTACCCTTCATCTTGCTGATCGTTCAATTAAGAAACCTGTGGCCGAAATCGAGGATGTACTGATAAAAGTAGGTGAATTCATCTTTCCAGTTGACTTCATTATCCTAGAAACTCAACATGTAAGCAATCCTGCGAACCAAATCCCTCTAATTTTAGGAGATCCTTCTTAGCAACCTCTAATGCGCTTATCAACTATAGAAATGGGTCTATGAAAATTTCTTTCGGTAACATGACCATCGAACTAAACATCTTTAGAACAGAAAACTCTCCTAACTCTTATATGGACTAGTTTTCTTAAATCCATGCGGTCCACGATAATGAACCTGAGCTCGACCATCTCAACAACGAAATTGAATCGAATTACGAAACTTTGTTTCAAGATCCTCGAAAATGTTTTTGAGTCAACTCCTGTCGAGCCTCTCACAACTGAGTCTATTTATCAAACAATTTCTTCGGTTGAGTCGTCTCCCAAACATAAACTCAAAGTGCTTCCTAGTTATCTTATGTACGCTTACTTAGGAGATTATAAAACTCTTCCTTTCATTATCGCTTCTGACCTTACTATAGAGCAGGAACAATTTCTCCTTCCCATGCTTAAGAAAAAAAAGGAAGCAACTGGTTGGTCCATGGATGATATTAAAGGGATTAGTCCTTCGATAGTCCTACATCGGAACTACCTTATAGATGATGTCAAGTCCACTCGTGATCCCCAGCTCGACTAAACCCCATCATGAAAGAAACAGTTCGTGATGAAATCCTTAAATGTATTGAAAATGGAATCATCTACCTGATTTCCGATAGTCAATTGGTTAGTCCGATTCATGTCATGCCTAAGAAATCAGGGAAAAATGTGATCCAAAATGAAGCTAACGAGCTTATCCCAAGCCGCACTTAAATAGGTTGGCGTGTTTGCATTGATTATAGGAAACTTAATGCTGCAACACGTAAGGATCATTTCTCTCTGTCATTTATTGATCAAATGTTAGAACGATTAGTCGTTCACGAGTATTGCTGTTTCCTTGAGGGGTACTCGGGCTATAATCAAATCCCTATCGCTCTTGAGGACCATAAGAAGACTACGTTCACTTGTCTTTTCGGTACATTTTCATACCGTCGTATGCCTTTTGGTCTCTATAATGCACCTGCAACCTTCCAAAGGTGCATGGTTAGCATTTTCTATGAAATGATCGAGCAATTTTTGGAAGTTTTCATGGATGGCTTTTCCATCTTTGGGACTCTTACACCGAGTGTTTACATCACCTTGATCTTGTTCTTAGACATTGCAATGATAAACACTTAACTCTTAATTGGAAAAAATGTCACTTCATAGTCAAACATGGCATTGTTTTAGGACATGTCAACTCAAATAAAGGAATTGAAGTAGACAAAGCCAAAATCAAAGTTATCTCTAATCTTACCATTCCCAAATCCATTAAGGACATCCGGTCCTTTTTAGGTCATGCTGGCTTTTACCATCGCTTGATAAAGGATTTTTCAAAATCACTCGACCTTTAACTAATCTTCTTGGTAAGGATGTTCCTTTTGACTTCAACTCTGACTGTATTTCATCTTTTGAGCATCTCAAAAATGAACTTGTCTCTGCCCCTATCATTTGCTCTCCCAATTGGAAGCTGCCTTTTGAAATCATGTGTGACACCTCGAATTTCGATGTAGGCTCGGTTTGAGGACAATGTATCGATAAAATTCTTCGTATCATTTACTGCGTGAGTAAGACTTTGAACGACGCTCAAATCAATTATAGGACCACTGAAAAAAACTTTTGGCAGTATATTTTGCTCTAGAAAAATTCAGACATTATCTAGTTGGCTCACACATCACTGTTTATACCTATCACTCCACACTTAGGTACTTTTCTCTAAAAAGGATGTTAAGGCTCGTCTCATTCATTGGATCCTTCTACTTTAACAATTTGACAGTATAATTAAGGATAAAAAAGGATCCGACAACGTTATTGTGGACTACTTGTCTCGTCTTCCAAATTCCCCGTCTTCTTCTCTTTCAATCAACGAGAATTTTCTGGATGAATAGCTCTTTTCTTTATCCACTAATCCTTGGTTCACTGACATTTTCAACTACTTAGTCACCAAGCAGAACCCTTCTTTTTGGTCCAAGCAGGATAAACCAAAATTCTTATCCCAAGTGAAACATCTTTACTGGGATGACCTTTATCTTTTCAAGTATTGTCCTAACCAAATCATTCGAAGGTGTGTTCCTGACATTGAAACTCACAGTGTCCTCTCTTTCTATCATGACTAAGCCTGTGCTGGTCACTTCGGTCCAAAAAGACAATCGAAAAGGTTCTCCAATTGAGTTTCTACCGGCCCTGCCTTTTTAAAGACGCTTACGAATTTTGCAAAACTAGTGATCGATGTCAATTCTTAGGGAAAATTAGTAAACGAAATACGGTGCCCCTAAACCCCATTCAAGAAGTCGAAATTTTTGACGTTTGGGGGTGTGGACTTCATGGGACCCTTCCCAAATTCATTTGGGAAGCTTTATATTCTATTAGTTGTTGATAATGTTTCTAAATGGGTCGAAGTTGTTCCATGCAAAACAACGATAACAAGGTTGTTGTGTGCTTCTTAAAAGAAAGCATCTTTTCTAGGTTTGGCACACCTCGCCCAATAATAAACGACAATGAAACTTACTTCTGAAATTGTTCTTTTGAAGCCCTCTTGAGAAATATTCGATAACCCATAAGTTATCCACTCCTTACCATCCTCAAACTTGTGGGCAAGTTCAAGTATCGAATAGGCAGATTAAACAAATCCTTGAAGAAATTATGAATCGAAATCGTAAATATTCGTCCCATGTTAACCGACGCTCTTTGGGCTTATAACACCGCTTTCAAGACAAACTTAGGTATGTCCCCATATCGGTTGATTTTTGGTAAGCCATGTTACTTGCCAGTTGAACTAGAGCTTAGGGCATTATAGGAAATAAAAACTTTAAATCTTGACTTAGAGCGAGCAGGTGAACTTAGGAAGCTTCAACTTAATGAACTTGATGAAATTCGAAATGATGCCTATGAAAATAAACGAATTTATAAGGACAGAATGAAAGTTTTCATGATAAATCAATTTTACGAAAAACTTTCATGCCAGGTCAAAAAGTTCTGTTGTATGACTCAAAATTGCATTTGTTTTTGGGTAAGCTAAAATCTAGACGGGCAGCACCATACACTGTACGAACCGTTTTTCCATATGGTGCGGTAAAAATTGAGAATCCAACCGATAGATCATCCTATAAGGTCAATGGTCAATGCCTTAAACCTTACTTGGAACTAGTACCCAACCAAGAGGAAGAGCTCATGGTCCTTTATGAGCCACATTACATTCAGTAAGACACACTAACCCTCTTTTGTACATATGTAAATATTCTCTTGTTAAATAATTTCCTTTCACTAAGATATGTCTAATTAATGACTGTGAGGACACAGTCACACCCAAGTATGGGGGATTTACATTACATCAGCAATCAAATTTTTAGGAACTAGGGCATTCGTTGAATAAGGACTAACTTAAAATTCATAAATAGCACCATGCTTCTTTATTGACAAGTTGAATGGTTGGGTATTGGGAATGAACATTATTTATTCACTAAGTGTTAATGTGTCTTTTTAAGATGCTAGCTTGAGACTGTGCAGATGTCAGTCGTATTCTTGAGTAAGTGTGTCAACCCTTGTTCTACATGTCAGAATGTGCAAGTAAAAAAATAAAATAAAAAATGATTTGCACCTACATTTGTTGGATTTTCTCAGTTCGTTTTCATGCATAATATTTTTTCCCTCAAATCTTTAAACTTATAAGTTCTAAGTTCCAGTTGGCTCACTTAAGGAGAAATGTATCATTGTAGCTTTCTTCTTCGATACCCCACATTATTCAAACCCAAGTTTTAGTCAATTTACATCCATGTTACGACAAGTTTTTCTTATATTGGTATACTTAAGAAACTTTTTACTGAATTATTTTTAAAGGTTAAAAAAGTCACTTCTTATACCAATATTACACTACCCACTCCGTACTTGTTTTAAGATAGGATAACCATATACCATGTCTTATTTTATATAGGTTATCCATCTTACAAAACCTTGCTTATCTTTCCTTTTAGCTTTTTATATAACATCAATCTAAACTTGTATGTTGAATTAGGGTTATAGAAGTAGAGTAACTAGGGAACAAAAATTTCCTTTCATGAAGTGTTGCTTATGATTCGCTTAGTAGAGGAGGAATCAAATGAAATAATATACGGTATCATTCCATTCCATCTCCGCTCATCATTCATCATGCATTGAAAAAAAAACTGAAAAGAAGTAGAAAAAGAAAAAAATGCAACAAAGAGAAAAACTCTAAAAATAAAATAGTCATTCATCAATCTTGACTATAAAGCATTCATTTCCATTCCATTCACATCCATCATACCATGCTTAGAAGTAAGGATTGTAGTAGAGGAGATGAAAGGAAACAAAACGTCCATATATGCCTTAGTATTACTTTATCTTTTGTAGCTTGAAGTTTAGCTAATAAACTTGCCCTCTTATCTATAGTATTTTTAGAACTTACAAAATTTTCCTTCATCTATGCATAACTCACATCCATCACATTACAGTTACTACGGTGCAAAATTATTCAATAAATAAATAAATAAATAAATGATTGGGTGCACATTGTCGATGTGTAGAACTTTGGTTGACGCCACGTTCTTAACCTTCAAGGCAATTACAGTGTTATCAAGGAATTATGATTCAGCTTGAATTTTTTTTATTCATTTTTGCACCAATAATAGGATGGGGAATTTAGGACTAAATCATTATTATTGAAATTAAGTATATTACTTTGAATTATAAATACGCTTTGGATTTTGTGGGTAGTATCCGCTGAAAACCATCATGAGACAACACCCGTCCTACTAAGGACACCTAGGGGTTTAACGACTTATTGCATACGCTAAATTCAATCGTGTTTCCTACGAAAGTTTGACATTTTTTGGTTTAGTTTATTCGATGAAAAATAAAAAGATAAGTGTGGGGGTATTTGATGTACACGTAAATGTGTATATCTTATCCGCTTATTTATCTTGTTTTCTCTTTAAAATAATTGATACTGTGTATTTATAGCTGTGTTTTCAAATTGTTGATAAAAAGCATGGTTTAAAGTATTTGCTGAAAAAGATTGAAGTTTGAAAAGTTAGCTTGATGTGAGGAATTGCTAAAGCTTGAAGAGTTTAAAGCTTGAAGAACGGTTGCAAATAGAGATAGATTTAGCTCATTGAAGACTCATGTTTATTCACATAATTCATTTGCAAGTCCTCTCACTCTACAGCATAACCACTGCATATGTACATTGGTTTATTTGTTTTTTGGGAAATGATTTTAGTCCCACATCATGTAGTTTCCCATTTAGTCTTGGTCATGGCAGCTATAAATACACATGTATCTCTTTCATTTAAGATTCATTCCTTGTTTTATTCTGTAAACTCTTCTCTTGGAATAAAAACCATTATTCCCATTTTCTTTTCACTTTGTGTTTTGTGTTATTTATGTTTTTTCTCATCTTTTCCCCTTCTTCTCATTTAGCTATATCTAGCTAATCCCCTTTAATTAGGGGGTGGTGACACTTATAGACTAGATTCTATACGAATCACATAGCCAAAAAGATTAGGAATTTATGCATATAGATCTAGATCTGAACTAAGAGTTAGATCTGAACCTTCATACTCTATGTCTTACAAGAGCTGTGCTCCTTCACAAAGTTCATTCGAGTTCGATCTTACACCTTTCAGGTTTAGATCTAATTTTTACCATCTTAGAAATAAAGTAGTGAATTTGTCCTGATAGCCTATGGTTGTTTAAGAGCTTAGCTTTTGCATAGGCTATGCTTGTTGTTATTCATATGTTTGTTTCTAAAAACCTAATTATTGTTGATTCATATTTGTGACAGAAACATAAGTTTGATCTATATTAATCTATTTGGCTATTGATGATTATTAATCTAGTTTATGTCATTACTCCCTAATTACTTTCATCTAATTAAAAAACTCTCTTTTTATTTATTTTCTATTGTTTTCAAAAATCAATCCTTCAGAATTATTTGTTTGGATTTAGTAGTTAAAATTGTTTTGGTCCTAGAGTTCGACACCCTTTACAACAACCCTTGTTGTTTAGGAAAGCCAAACGAATTAAATAATTGTTTACAACTGTTCAATTTGTTCGCAAACAATAATCACTTGTGTATTCTAAATCAAAGATCAATGAAGAGTGAATCAATACTTGGTACATTTCCTTATGAGTTTCTCATGTAATTTCTTAGCTATTACCAGTGCAACATGTGGTTTGCGTTCTACGTGTTTACAAACTCTCATTCAAGCCTAAACCCTTCTGCAAAGTCAATGTGGAACCCCTTCCTTCAAGCCATTTAGCCCTTATCGAGGGTTGTGCTTAGGGAACCCTTGTCTCAAGATAACTATTGGTTCTTGAGTCGTTTAAGCATGATACTCACCACATTGAGGGAAGAATAACTAATCTTTTGGTCTCAAAACCTTGATATCTTGGAAACAGTGAACTAACTCAAGCTCGTGAAATTTAAGTCTACCTTTTTTCCCCTTAGGTCCACTACCGTAGATCTATCTCCGGTGTTGATGAAAAATATTATTAACAATTCTTATACGTTATTTTAATTATTGTCAATTGCCTATTCATTTTTCAGTTATTTGCTTATATGTACATCTCTTCCATATACCTTCATGTTGCTTGTTTTATAGTATTATATGCCTTTTTAAATTGCATAGAGTTGGAAAAGTATGGAGTAACCCCAAAAAGGGGAAACGGGGCATATTAGAATTGCTATTGTAAATTGGGATTATTAAAATGGAAGAATATGCAAACTTGAATAGGTTAAGCTTAATTTTATATTAAGTAGAAATGTCAGTTGTAAACATTTAATTGACATTAATATGGTATTGATTTGGTGAACATTTGACATTAATTTGTAAACATATTGATATGGCATTGATTTGGTGAACATTTGATATTAATTTGTAAACATATTAATATGGTATTGATTTGGTGAACATCTGACATTAATTTGTAAACATATTAATATGGCATTGATTTGGTGAACATTTGACATTAAATTGTAGATATATTAATATGGCATTGATGGGATGGACATTTATTTGGATTTAATTTGTAGATATGTCAATAAGGCATTGTTTTGAAAACATATAATTAACATTAGTCGGTGTATGTTAATTTGAGGAACATGTTAGCATTAAAGGGAATATGTAATTTAAGGAGTATGTCATATTAATTAACATTAAAAAGGATATGTTAATTGGAGTAATATGGTAGTTTGTCACCTATTGACATTAAATTGGGAAGGATACGTTAATTAGGGAAAACACATCAATATGACATTTATGAGCATTCAGTTAATTTGGAGAAAACATATAATTAAATATTTGTGTTCATTTCATGGTTAATTTAGGAAGAACATGATAGTTTGTCCATTAAATGGTAATTTGAACACTTATGCTCATTTGATGATTTTGTTCATTTATCTTCCTTGTCCCTATTCTGATATTTACTTTATTTTATATTCTTGATTACCAATTTCATTCAGTTGATTTGACTTTGTTCTTCTCCTTCCGTTTTTCCTTTTATTTACGCTGAGCCTAGGCCATTTCTGATTTAAGATTGCGTATAAATGAAATTGGGATAATATGAAATGACATGAAAAAGAAGAATTTTGGGGGCATATCATAAATTGAAAACTTTTGACTCTAATTTGGGAATATAATAAAAAGGCATAATATGCATACTTTCTATAAAATGATATAAATGGATAATATGCATACTTGCAGTAATATGATAAAAGTGGATAATATGCATGCTTGCTGTAATTTGGGAGTGTAATGAAAATGAGTAATACATGTATATGTGAACATGTTAAAATAGACATAATACAAACATTAAGTAAACAACATGTTATGAAAGGTATGTACCAGATGTAGGTTACTAAACTGAATTATTATATTATATATGTACATCTAGGCAGGTGCTTGTTTTGGGAAAAAGGGTTGTACACATAATAACTTTTACAGAAAAGTGTAATATTACAATCATGCTTCTTAATGAACTTAAACCTGCTAAGTTAAAGATGATTTTTAATAATCTAAGTGGTCCCTCATTTTGTTGTCATATCGGGTTTTAGGGACTCTTTAATCCTAGTTACTCGGAGGTATGAGTTTAGGGGATTTGGCTTGTGTTAATCTTGCTGTGTGGAACCCATATCAGTTAGTATCCCTGTTGGTATTTTGTTAGAGGGCCTCACACTAGGTAGGGGTCAGGGCACACTTTACTGAATTAGATAGTAAGAGGTTCAAATGAGGAAGTGGGTACGGGTGCGTTCTGGCGGAGTCATAAGCGTGCATGTGTCCGATTAGGGAAACTAAGACGTTGTAACACCAGTAAATAGGTCTATGTTATATAAGTTGTTTGGTTAGGGAGTGATACACCCTACTACTGGGGCTAACGCAGGATATTTACATAGTAGGGAGCCGATCGCTTGGGTAGTAATTAGGGTACGCTTAATCATGCTATTTTGTAATTAGGGTAACACCTAATCCTGATATGTAATCAGAGTATGCCTGATCCTGTTGTTATGTAATTAGGGTTACACATAATCATGATATTCTAGTAAAAGTGCAAAATAGTCAATCTGCCTGATCTGATTATTATGATTACATCATTGTCTTTTTATAAGAATTGCCAGTCTTTGAAAAAAAAATCTGGATAGGTCTATAAGAAGATGATAAAATACAAAATTGTATAAAGAACTATGTATAAAAAAATAAAAGAATATCCTCTGGTTTCGAAGGAATTGGAATTTTGCATATAGAAATTAAAAAAAGAATTGATTTAACTCAGGTTATAATCCATATTGGATTCCCAAAATTATTAATAGAGGGCCGAACACGAGGAATCGAAGAATTACAATTGAATGTGCACTTTTTATATTAGCTATTGCTCACCTTTAGACATGTATATACATTTACTCTTTTATGTTACTAGAGCCACTGTTTATCTGTTTTGCTTAACTTAGTAAGTTGGGTTGTTAATCCTAGTAGGTCACCAAGCTTTATGTCTGACCTATTTCCTTCATTCCTTTCTCTTTCTTTCCCCAGGCTTACAGGGGGAGAGTGTATGGTTCAAATTTCTTTGTCAGTTTTGTCATGATGGGTTTCTACAATTCATAATTCTACCTGTTCCCTTTCCAAGGTTAGGTTAAATCTTTTTTACTATATTTGGGGATAATATTTGTAACAACCCGGAATTTTTAAACCAATTTAAAAAATTTATATTAGTTATTTTAATGGGTTTTGAATAAAAAGATTTATTCTACATAATAACGACTAAAATTCATTTAAATCAAAGTTAGAACATATAAATTTATTTTAATTATAAACGAGCCTGAAATGGCGCGGTAATTTGAAAATTCGATTTTAAACTTCAACTGAATATGCAGAATTCAATATAAATCGGATTTCAGTAAAACCAGAAATATTAGAATCCGTTTAATTATATCTTTCTAATCAATATGAAAAATTCAGATTTCATAATATAAATCGAAAATTATGACTAGTTAAAAATTTAAAATAGTCGCTACGGAATTTATATATATATTAAATAATATATAGCCCTTAAAAATAGTCGTTTTGCAAACGACCTCCGTTTTCGACGAAAGCACTTTTGTTGGATTTGGAATGTCAAATTATTGTTAGGTTTCAAATTTAATAATTTTTGGAATTAATATGCGAGTGTGGTAAATTTAAATGTGTTTGGTAATTTCAGTTCGAATTTAATCGACTAGAAAAAGGCCATTTTCAAATGGCCTCTAGATTCGACGAAATTAGTTTTTTATGACTGTATCATCAAAACATAGCTAGATATAATTTTTCTGTAATTTTTGGAGTCAGTATGTCACCCCGGTAAATTAAAATGTACATTTAAATTCAATATATATTGACTCATATTTCAATGTTGATAAAAACTGATCAAAATAGTCGAATAGGCTTACGAAACTTATCCCATTGTGTTCGGAATGAGGGTATTTAGCTAGGGGCGACAGTCGTTGGGTTTGATTTGGAGATCGAATGAATAAACTGACTTTTTCGAATTTAATAATATTAAATTATATTATATACATAAGTCAAACTCAGTTAAAACCCTTACTCTCTTCACTCCCGCTGTCTCCTCTTCCAGCCGCCTCTTCACCAATGTAAGGCGGAAAAAGCTCCATCCTTTTTCCCGTTCAATCTCCAAATCCTCACAATAGAATTCAAAAACTATAAAGGGAAAATTGTAGTGCAATACACGAGCTTTCAATCCATATAGGGTACATCGGGTCTAGGGTTTCGAGATGGACAGAATTTGGCTGGAAAGACTGTCCGTTCGCACGCAGATTAGAGGAGCAGGGTGGGGCCGAGTTGGACATGGTTGGGGGAGGCGGCGTCTCTTGCGTAGGGCGACTGAGTGGTGGAGGCTGATCGACTCCAGGTGGTGTCAGGAGTGTGCGGTGGTAGTTTCTCATTGGCGAGCATGGGTACAAGCAATTCATGAAAAGAGGAAGAAGGGGGTTAGAGGGAAATTAGCTTAGGTTAATTTAAATTTCAATTTAATTATGTAATTAATGTAATTAAAAGTTAAACAATAATATAATGTTCAAATCTTTTCAGAATTGAAAGATTTCAGTTGCGTTGGATTCGCAACGACGAACTCTACAACATGGAACTGACCAGATCAGAAACGGAGCTAGGGATTTTTGACTGAATTGAACGGGCTATTTAATCCAGTTAAAGAAATCTTCAAATAAAGAATAGCGGAGTGGAAACGAAGGTGAGTATTCTCTCACTAAAATATTTGTATAGTTATTTAATTTATTTCATAACTATAAATATATAGAAATTGCCAGTGTTGATTTTTATCTATTGTATGTGACATTGCTTGAGTTCAACACATGAACTATTCACGACTCATCTGCAGAAGAAGCATTGTTTGAATATCCGACACTCATATTTCAAACAATATGGATACACGTTGTGGTTGTTGAATTGTGATATAAATATCCATTTATAATTTGAACAGTGAAAATTTGCTAAGTAGAAAAATAATTCAAACCGGTTAAATTTATTAACCAATGACTTATTTAAATTGATTGTTGTTGGTAAAAAGCCCACATGGGTATTGGGATGATATTTGACATACACTAATCCCAATATTTAGTAGTATGTCAATCGATGGGTTGACAGGCTGTGATGAGCATTATTTATTTATTTTAATGCTTATACGGTTGTAAATTACACTCTGGATGATGTCTGAATGGTTGATTATTATTTATCATTATTGTTGAATACATACGATGTATGAAATCCATATAACTGAAATTAAAGGGTAATTGATTGAGTCGTATTCCAATTCAGAAACAACGAAATTTTAAAATAATATTCGGTGAAGAATCAAAATGTGATTTTGATGTCTGATTTTGGATGGAAACGAAAATATTGGAATATGAAGCCGGGTTGAGTAGTAAAACGCCATTTTTACCCGAATGGGTTTATTGATCTAATTTATTCATTTTATAATGAATACGAAAAGGAAAATGGATTTCAAAATCAGATATTTTGAAAATAACATCATTTTAATTTTATAATGTTATAGAATATTCAATTTTAAGTTAAAATTTAAAATGAAATTGAAATCATTTTAAAATGAATTTATAAACGATTTATAAAATACGTTTTAAATAGAAATTGATAAAATATTATATATATATATATATATATATATTTTTAAATGGCTTGAATAGAACACTAGCGCAGCGACCTTTCGCGAATTTCGGCCATTAACTTCAAATTGATGTAATGGGAGATCCGACCGTCGGATTCTCCTAAAATCGGAACTGTTGGATTCATATCAAAAATATCTTTCCAATGGATATAAGAGATTTAAGTTTGAATGGTAAGATTCTAAATTATGTCCAAATCAATTACAGGAAAGGTCGCTATGGATGCAGTTCGGTGGCCGCTATTGAAAACCGACTGTAAGGGCCTAAATAAAATTATTAAAAATATATAAAAAATGTGTAAAGTCAAAATAAGTGATTTGGAAAGATTTTGGATGAAAAACTTCATATTTGAAAGATTAATTTTGTCTGAATGAACTAGTTATTAACTAGAAAAATAATCCAATGTTTTTAAATAAATAAATTGGATTTGTAAATGGGTTTTGAAATAACCAAAATTTTCTAATAAATGAATTGGGATGGATTTGAGTGGAAATAATCTTCGGAATATTTCGATATTGGATTCTGTGATCATACATATATTGTTGAGGAATTTGGAAGATACAGATATTGTTATTCCCAATACGATATTTGTTGGTTTCAAAATATGATGTTGAATATAAGCCGATATTACTTCTATTCAGAGCCTTGTATTTAATACCAAATTGGATTTTGGGGTTTATCGTGAATGACGTCTTTAATAACACCGTTCTTGAACCCCATTGAGAAAAGAATAAATATTTTAATTAAGATAAATGAAGTATACCAATTTATAGTCATAATTTGGAATTAAACGGAAGATTATTTTGGGTTCATTGTGAACGATGTTTTAAATAACATTTGTTCTTAAAATCCAATTAACAGTGAAGATATGAATTGTAAT
The DNA here is from genome assembly GCA_030737875.1 of Allium sativum. NCBI lineage: Eukaryota > Viridiplantae > Streptophyta > Magnoliopsida > Asparagales > Amaryllidaceae > Allium > Allium sativum. The sequence continues at coordinate 190,483,399 of CM060910.1, read as the reverse complement.
ATATAAATCTTTTTATAAATATTAATGGAAATTTTCCAAAGTTAAGTTTTCCAGTTTAATATATTAAATTGGAATTGAATGGAAGTCGATTTGGTGGTAATCGAGATGACTACTGTAAAGGAAGACCGTTACTATATATGGAATTTAAAAAGGCTTTGCCGCTATTCCATTTGTATTACTGGTCTGATTTGGAGATTTATATCAATTATATATTGATCTGTTTTCCGCGAAGATTCCATATTTTTATGGAAGATGATTTGGGTTTATCATGAACTGTGTTTTAAATGACATTGGTTCTTTAACCCAGTTAATGACAAGATTAATTTCTTAAAGTTGAATAATTATAAAGTAATGATTTTTGGGATTAAAACCAAGTTAGAGTTTTAATAAAACTTTAATTAGATTAAAATGAGAATGAGATAATTAAATTTATCGAATTCTTGAACTGATCGAGAATGGAGTACCATCAGTTTTACTCCAGGCGATTGTTAAATCCTTAATTTGATTTGAATATGAAATTGTAATTAGATTTACTGATAGCACCGTGGGTGTTAGATATGGAGTACTACCAGTTTTGCTCCACGGGATGAATAGGTTTGGATTGGGATTAATAAATGATTACTTCGGTAAAGCTTGATATTCCCGACTAGTTTTATAAACCTTAATTTGGTTTTGAATTGTTAAAAGATAATAAAATCTTATGAAATGGATATCAGAAGGAAGATTAAAGAATAAGTTTAAAAGAACTTATCTTTGATAAAATTAATGGGAACTGTGAAGACCCGTAACTACCCTTGTAAGGAAAGCCCGGATACTTTAAGGACAAGACACATCGGAACGCAAACAGAAGAACATTTCATTGTTAATTACAACAATTCCATCAGAATACAAGAATATTATAGAGTATGAATAAATATTACACAGAATATATCAGAGATTTAAATTACATTACATAGCAGCGGAAAAATAATACAAAACACAACTGAAAGTAATACACGGATACAGAGCTTTTCGAGTATCGTTCCAGCAGTAAACCAGGTTCATGTGATTATAAATCTGCAAAACCAAAACTACTAGTTGCCCATGTCAAAATAAGGGCACCCAGAGTTTAGGTTAAAACAATAAACTCCAGGTCAGTCATGTGACTGGTGTGAGAACTAAAACAGTTATTAATCTTAAAGTTAGGTAAATCAAGGGACCACGCCGTATAACACGGAAACAGTTTCCTCCCAAGAATACCAGTGCATAAAACAACAGCGCAATGCTAAATAAAGAACAATGAAGCTAATAAAAGACCCAGGTACCATCGCACAATGCAACACAAGCCGGAGGATAGGGTTTTACCTTATAATAGCCAAAGAATGCTTGATACGCTAAATTTCATCTTTTATTACTATAAGTGTATAGTGTCAAAACAATTTCAATCATAAGTATTAATCATAGACGGCATCGGTACCATATATCATGTCGCCAATACTAGGCTCTACAATCAAAACCGCACATGTCACGTATTGGAAGTAGGATTTCCATATGTGAACCAAGGCAAGGGATCGTCCTTACCGAATTCGAGATGCTCTAGCCCGTGTCAAAGGCAAGTACTCAGTCAAGCCTTTAGATCGTCAGGGCCGGTCCACCGATGTGGATTAAAATGCCTGAACACTGCGTTTCCCTACCCTATGGGGTATCAATGAGTCCAATGACTCCATCGGCTCCACACGGTCACAGATATATCTGAGGCGCCTTGCAACAGCAACAACCACATAAGTCAAACTCGTCAGGGCGTGTAAAACCACTGACGTCACTTCTAGCTAGAAGGAAACGCATGCCCTCCTTGAAGTCCTCTCCCATTTCTAGTTCACGACCGGGGTGTGAGGCTCGCGAATCAACGTTACACAAAGCTATGCCACACAGGCCGTGCTTTGATCATCAACCACAAGACTTTGCTTTTCAACAGAAGCCCTGATCATTTGCCACTCAGGCATGCCACATAGGCAATTCACTCCATGCGATTGATATCCATCAATATATAACCCCTAAGCTCGTATGTCTCAGTGAAGGGCGTTAAGCAAGAGAATAAATTCTCCGCCACCAAACAGATATATATTTAATAGAAATCAATCACACAGAATAAAATCCAATGTCAGACACACATTCCATTTACAAGTTCGTTCTGGGTCTGAACGAAACCGGAGGCACCTTGTACCTCGCATATCTATCGATCTCCAAGTACGTCTGGACGATCACCAACTGATTCCCTCCTCTTGGGTGTACAACCCAATCAATATCATCAGTAATCACTCAAAAGATGTGAATACCTCCGGTCTTCGACCACCGTCTTCTTCCTTGACACCACGTCGAATCAGTTATTCAGAATGGATTAAACCCGGTCTTTCTGAATAACTCGTGTATATAATAAACAAGTGTTACAAAAACACAGCATATGCCTCATTCCAATTCAGAATATTCTTTTATCCAAATATTCTTGTACTTTGGGAAAGGTTCCCATTAATTTTCTCAAAGATAAATTCTTTAAATTTATTCTTTAATCTTCCTTTGAATAACAATTCAAATTAGTCGGGATTAGCGAACCACACTGAAGTAATCATTTATTATATTTCCCAATCCCAACCTATTTGTCCCATGAAGTTAAACTGGTCATACTTCATATCTAACACCACGGTGTTATCATAAATTTAATTACCGTTTCACGTTCAAATCTAATTAAAGATTTAACTATCGCCTGGAGCAAAACTTGTGATACCCCGTTCTCGATCATTTCAATCTAATTAAAGATTCATTAAAACTCCACTTGGTTTTAATCTTCCCAAAAATCAATATCCTGTCTTTAACGGGTTAAAGAACCAATGTCATCTAAAACACGGTTCACGATAAACCCAAAATCACATTCCATTAATTATCGGGTTAAAGAACAAGTGTTATTTAAAACACCGTTCACAATAAACCCAAAAATCAATTCCAATTAAATACCATTTAATTGGTACACTTCATTAAATCTAAATAAAATGATTTAATCTTTTTCTCAACTGGGTTTAAGAACAGTGTTAATGAAGACACCATTCACGACAAACCCATATCACATTTGATATTAAATATAAGGCTCTGAATAGAAAATATATCGGCTTATATTCAATATCAAATTCTACGACCAACAAATATCGTATTGGAAATAACGATATAAATATATCTTTTAAATTTCCATAACACTATCTGTATAAACACGAAATCCAACATCGAAATATTCCAAAGACAATTTTGGTCCAAATCCATTCCAATTCAATTATTGGAAATTCTGGTTACTTTTAAAACCATTTAAAATCCAATTTATTTATTTAAAAAATAAATAAATTATTATTCTAGTTCAAACCTAGTTCATTTCGATAAAAATCTCTTTTTATCTTTTCAAATTTGGAATTTTTCATCTCTATTCTTCACAAATCATATCTTATGATTTTACACAAATTATTACTATTTTTAATAATTTTATCAAGGCCCGTACAGTCGAATTCCATCAACGGCCATCGAACTGCACAAACAGCGACCTTTTCCAAATTTGATTTGGACATAATTCCAAATCCAACTGTTAGATTTCTAATATTCCTCAGAAAGCTCTTTTCGATAGGAACTTAACGGTTCCAGTTTTGCAAGAATCCGACGGTCGAATCTCCCGTAATATCCATTCGAAGCCAACGGTCGAAATTCGTGAACTGCCGCGGCGCGGCGCGTTCTATTCAGGCCATTTAATATATAATATATATATTATATATATTTCGTCGATTTCCTTTCAAAACGTATTTTATAAATCGTTTTAAATTCGTTTTCGAAACAATTTCAACATCATATTCAATTTCGAATCAAAATTGAATATTCCACATCATCGATATACAAATGATAATATTTTCAAAACGTTATATTTTGAAATCACTTTCTTTTCTATAATCATTATAAAAACGAATATAATCGATATAAATATCGTTCGCAGCAAAATGGAGCATATCTAACCAACATGGCTTTATATATTTCAATAACTTCGTTATTCTATTCAACAAATGAATATTTTCTTCAACACGTGAATATATATTTTACTCAACACATGAATATATTTTTATTCAACACATGAATTTTTATTCTATTCAACACATAAATTTATATTTTCCATTCAACACATGAATATTTATTTTTCTATTCAACACATGAATTTATGTTTCTATTCAACACATGAATATATATTTCTATTCAACACATGAATTTATATTTTTTTATTCAACACATGAATTTATATTTCTATTTTCCAAATTGGAATGAGGCCCAATTAATTACCTTATAACGTTTATTATATGAATTCCCTACAACACATGTATATAACAGCAACGATAAATCATCAACCATCATCAAGAGTGCACCACACAACTGCATAAGCATTAAATATAAATAATTAACGCTTACAACAGCCTGTTAATCGATCGATCAACATACAGCTAATTATTGGGATTAGTGTATGACCAATTTTATCCCAACACCCGTGTGGGGTTTTCAAACAATCAAACATAGGTTTTATTTGTGCAGTTGGGCGATGTGTAAAATTTATCGTCCAAATCCATATCAGTCAAATCAGTGTACATAAACAAATCGTTGATTTGTAAATGAATATTTATTTTTCTATTCAACACATGAATTTATATTTTTCTATTTCAACACATGAATATATATTTTTCTATTTCAACACATGAATATATATTTTACACATCACAATCAACAGTCAAATTTCACAGCACAACAATTAAACAAACAAGTCATCCATAGTCTGTGGACGACGGGTGTCGGGTGCTGCTAAGCACCGTCTGCATCCTAGTATATATTTCAACTAGAAAATAAATTAAAAGTGAGGAGTTCTCAACAAGAGCTAAACCAAACGGCACGACTCTTCATATGTAGAAAATCTTCGTCACTCGCCTTTTATCACTTTCGTTGTCCACATCTACTACATATATAAAAATCACATTTTTATTATCTACTTTATATAAAAATCATATTAAAAAATACTCCACTAATATAAAAATCATATTTTTATTTCGCTATATTTTTTATTATTATTTTTCAGTAAAAGTTATATTTTTACTTCGTTAAAAACCAAATCTTTACTTCATTAAAAATCTAACATTTCTTCGCTAATATCACGTATAAAAATCCGACCTTTCTTAAAGTAAAAATCATATTTTTATTAACGCTACATACATTGCAAAGATTCAACCTTTCTTTATAAAAATCTGATTTTTTCCTAAGCTATAACATATATAAAAATCCCTTTTTTTAAACAACACAATGTTAATTATGCTATTTCTGAAAATAAAATCAAATTAATAAATAAAACTCACTGAATTGAAGAGGAGGGAGGGTCGCCGGACTGAGGGGGTCGCGTGGGTGGCAGATGGTGGCGCCAGGGGGTGCTCCGGTGGCTAGGGCATTAAAAGGGGGTTTGGGAACGTCAGGCTGAGGCTGGAGGGGGAGGCGGTTCTCTGTCGTGAGGTGGAGGGGGGACTGATTGGGGCATCGTGGTGGGGGGGGGGGGTAGGGGGTCCGGCGAGAGGCTGTGGTGGCATAGGGGCTTCGTCGCTTAGAAGAGGAGAGGGAGAAGGAGGGTCGAGGGGAGGGAGGTGCGCTCGATGGCGGTGGCGCCCCTATCGAGGCGGCGGCGAACTAATCGGGGGGGAGCTGTGAATCGCGATTCCCCCCTTTTTTATTTTCTTTCTAAAATAAAATAGAGAAGAGAGAGAGTGAGGTGGAGAGTATATAAAAATATATATATATTATTAACTTTATAATCCATAAAGTTACTTTCAAGTTCGACTTCAAAATGGGACCCACCGCCTGTCGTCCCTAGCTAATTATCTCCATTCCGAACACAATGGGATATGTATCGTAAGAAGATTTGACCGTTACGATCAGTTTTTGTTCAAATTAAAATATAAATCAATGTATATTAAATTTGAACGCACATTTCAATTTACCGGGGCCACATACGAACTCTAAAGATTCCAGAAAAATTATTTCTAGCTTCGTATTGACGATACGGTTCTGACAAAACTAATTTCTTCGAATTCTGAGACCATTTGAAAAATGACCATTTTCCAGTCGATTAAAATCAACTGAAACTGTCAAAACACGTTTTCTTTCGCCACGCTCACATATTGATTCAGAAAATTACGAATTTTGGAATCTAGCAATAACTTGACATCACGGATCCAACAAAAGTGGTTTCGTCGAAAACAGAGGTCGTTTGCGAAATTTCCATTTTTAAGGGCCAGAATTCCATAGCGACTATTCTGCATTTTCAACTGGACATAACTTTTGATTTCCGCTATGAAATTTCAATTTTCTGGATTCATTGGAAAGATATTCTCAAATAGATTCTATTATTTCTGGTTTCACTAAAATCCGGTTTATTTTGCACCCGGTACATTCATTTAAACTTTGAAATCGAAATTTCAAACTACAGCCCCATTTTCAATTCCTTTTATATTTAAAATAAAATATTCATATTCTAACGACGCTCTATATAAATATATACTTCTAATTCTATTCAAAATAGATTTCTCGTCGTTTTTATTTAAAATAATTCATTTTAAATATTCAAAATTCACTAAAATTGCCAAAATAAAATTTTGAAATTGGCTCGGATTTCCAGGTTATTACAATCTCCCCTACTTAAAACTTTTCGTCCCCAAAAAGGAATGAAGCCGAAAGTTGTTTTACTAATCAACTCAACTTCCAGTATTTTCTTTATGACTTAAGTTCTCCAACTTTTCAGTTTCTAAGAACTTTTAAAAAATTTCAAAAATTTGGCTAACACCCTAAATTTTCGAAAAATTTCGCCATAACCTCCCCTGCACCGGGTACTTCGGGATATTTCAAATAGCCTCCCATGGCCCTCGCCAATCCAAAAGAAAAAGGAAAAGTCAATCGGCTCATAAAATCATCCAAACCCAAAGAAATACAATAAACATGTACCTATTTATCGGGCAAACAATTTTATTCCTTTTCTCTAGCCTCCTTGCTATGACCTGTTCAATGTAAGTACATGTACATGCATGCATATGCGAAATTTTTTCAATACAATTAACTATTTGATACAATTTGGCTAAATGGTTCAAATTTTAATTAATCAAACTATAATCAAACAACACAACCATCAATCAATTAGTGGCTTAGCTTTTCAAATTCATAACTTTGATACATAATCCAAAAATCACATTTTTGATGCCAATTCACCACAATAAGCCCTATCTAGTTTTGGTTCTCACACCAGTCAATTGGAAATATATAGAAATCCCACTTTCGAAACACGAAAATAAATTCTGATGATGCTCGAGCGATCATCAGAATCATCTTCGAGCGACTAGAGTGTGATTCTATATCTATCCAGTATATTAAAACTTCGAATACACGCGGATCAGATGTATACGCAAAATCTTTATATACTGGATTGTCCAAATTCAATATAAATAAATATTCAAATACGTTGAATAACTCATTTAAATTTTCAAAACAAAAATTGTTTTCAATTTTATTTTTCAAAACAACACTCTTCACACTCGTTCTAGGATACTACTGATCCCATCTCTAACGAGTCATTCTCATGGATATTACTAATCCAATTTCTGATGAATTCTTTCGTTTGGTTCTAATGTGCCTTGTTCTCCGAGCTCTGTAAACCAAAGCTCTGATACCAAATGTGAAGACCCGTAACTTCCCCGGTAAGGAAAGCCCGAATACTTTGAGGACAAGACATATCGGAACGCAAACAGAAGAACATTTCATTGTTAATTACAACAATTCCATCAGAATACAAGAATATTATAGAGTATGAATAAATATTACACAGAAAATATCTGATATTTATATTACATTACATAGCAGCGGAAAAATAATACAAAACACAACTGAAAGTAATACACAGATACAGAGCTTTCCGAGTATCGTTCCAGCTGTAAACCAGATTCCTGTGACTATAAATCTGCAAAACCAAAACTACTAGCTGCCCATGTCAAAATAACGGCACCCAGAGTTTAGGTTAAAACAATAAACTCCAGGTCAGTCATGTGACTGGTGTGAGAACTAAAACAGTTATTAACCTTTATTTTAAAGTTAGTTAAATCAAGGGACCACGCCGTATAACACGGAACGGGTTTCCTCCCAAGAATACCAGTGCATAAAACAACAGCGCAATGCTAAATAAAGAAAAATGAAGCTATTATAAGACCCAGGTCCCATCACACAATGCAACACAAGCCACAGGATAGGGTTTTACCTTATAATAGCCAAAGAATGCTTGATACGCTAAATTTCATCTTTTATTACAATAAGTGTATAGTGTCAAAACAATTTCAGTCATAAGTATTAATCATAGACGACATGGGTACCGTATATCATGTCGCCAATACTAGGCTCTACAATCAAAACCGCACATGTCACGTATTGGAAGTTGGATTTTCGTCTGTGAACCAAGGCAAGGGATTGTCCTTACCGAATTCGAGACGCTCTAGCCTGTGTCTCAGGCAAGTACTCAGTCAAGCCTTTAGATCATCAGGGCCAGTCCACCGATGTGGATTAAATTGCCTGAACACTGCGTTTCCCCACCCTATGGGGTGTCAATGTGACCAATGACTCCATCGGCTCCACACAGTCACCGATATATCCGAGGCGCCAGCAACAACCACATACGTCAAACTCATCAGGGCGTGTAAAACCACTGACGACACTTTTAGCTAGAAGGAAACGCATGCTGTTCGACGCTAATCTATGAATTAGAAAAGCGCGATATTTGTAATAAAATTCTGCAAGCGCACAGGTGTGTAGCATACAGGTCGAACACAGGGAGGTGAATTAAATCAAATTATTTATCTAATCTCTTGGGCGAGTTAGACAAAACTTTGGAGGTTGATTTTGAAAATAAAACAAAACAAAATTAAAACTGTAATTTGATTCAGAACAGATCTAACTGAACCGACGATCAAATCACAATTTCAATGGAAAAGCAATGAAACTATGAATCAGATTCAAATCTAATCAAATCCAATTTAACCTATGAACGCGATTAAAATACAGAAAATAAAAGTGCAGAATATAAATAACAACAGGAAATAAAATTAGGATTACCGCTGAATCTAATCGGACGGTCAATCACTAATGAAAAGAAATGCAAAATACAAATAGTGTTCTACCGAATCTAATCGTGTAGACAACACTAATTGCTAAGAAATAGAAAATTGCATAAAATAAAAAGAAAAATGAGTTTTGTTAATGAAGAAGAGAATAGAATAAGATATAGGATGGTGGCTACAATGATACTACAAGGGTATATATAGGGGATAACCAAACCCTAACCCTAATACTATGATAAATGGGCCTTAGGGAAATCACAAGAGAGTTTACAATAAGAAACATAAATGGGCCTTAGATAAATAAAGCAAATTTGGGCCTTTTCTCTTTTCCTCTTGCTTCCTTGACACTTCTTCATTGATTTGTGATGTGCAAAGCCTTTTTATCAATCTTTTTCTTGTCCAACAGCAACTAGATGTGGGATCTTCATCTACAATTCTTCAAAATGTAAATATATAGCAATCTGATCTCCAATTCTCTACTTTTTTGGTTGCATGCGGGCTGGGTTTGAATATCTGTAAAAGTAACAAAACAATACCCAAGTAATATTTATTTATATACAAAAGATAAGAAATAAGAGCATAAAATAAACACATTTCTATGTCAATCAAATACCCCCACACTTATCTTTTACTCGTCCTCGAGTAAAACAAGAAATGAAAAAAACTAGACTAGATAGGTCACACTTTCGTAGGAAACACGATTGCATTGAGCGTATGTAACAAGCTATTAAACCTCTAGGTGTCCCTAGTAGGACGAGTGGTGTCTCGTGAGGGTTTTCAGCGGATACTACCCACAAAATCCAAATGCAGTTTGTTATGGTTCTAATGCAACTACGTGAATGCAATGGACATATGCAAAATAAAAACAAAAATTGAAAACACGACTTGTTTCAGGAAAGTGGTACAACAAATTAAGTTAACAATTTCTAATCAGTTGATTGTACTTTAAATACCTCAACTTGTCACAAATTTTCAATATAAATCAAGTTTTCAAATGTTAAATTCCAGCTTGGCCAGTTAGTTCGGTCGATAACATAGTGCAGCCATGAAATAAATTCTTAGTTTGCTTGGCACAGTTTGCAAAGTGGTATTCTAATTTTCTCATGCATGGCTAGTCAAATCAATAAGGTCAAGAAGTGTTTGGGTATCATCGCCTATTCTTTATTCTATAAAATTTTAGGATTTATGATTAAGTACATACACCAAACTAAAAAGACCAAGGTTTACCACCCATGCACTGCCTCGCGGACTAACGGAGAGTGGGTAAAGAGCTTGGCGGATTGTGTAGGCCGACTTTGACTTTGTCAACAACGTGTCGGTAATCCTTAGGTGTCCAATCTCATAAAATGAGACCAAGATATTCCAACTTTGACTTTGTCAACAACGTGTCGGATAGAGCTTGGCGGGTTTGCACACCAACGCTCGATATACAAGCAATGTTGGATACCCTTGGATTACTATTATTATTATTGAATTTATAAGCACAAAAAGAGAGTTACGCGAATTCAACTTAACACAACTTAGTTTTAAAGATTTGACAAGCCATTATATGTATTTTAAGTCCTCCACTTATTTAAACAAAGTCTACAATATAGAATAGATTTCATGGCCATCACCTAAGAATCTCCCTATGTACCGGTTACACTATTATCCCTCAAAATTAAACTTTTCATTATATTTCAAATTCGATCTAAGTTGAGAGAGAAAAATACTATCAACTGGCTAAAAATTGTAAACTTATTTTGTTGTATCAATTGAAAATGAGTCATATATTTATTTTTATTTTTTTATAAAAAAAAATTATGGTATGTTACTATGATATAAAATGTATGATGGTCCTACATAAATGGCTGAAAATAAAAAGAAACTAAGAAAAATGAAAATGGATGAAATGCAGACTCCCCCCCACACTTGAACTAAACAGTGTCCACACTGTAACGTTTCCTAAATTTGAAAGATCGTACCCAAAGATGGATTAAATGTAAAATGACTTGTAAAATGAAATGCAATCTAACTATATGTAAGAATGGATCATATGTACAATGATATATGTGTTTGCGATGTATGCGATGCAAAGAATTCCACCAACTTTTTCCCCCATACTTGGTTCTAGCCCTATGAGTCCCGTTCCCACTATGTCTAGACGTGTTTTCTAACAAGCAAGAGTTTTTGAAAACCATCTCATCTTTAAACCTAGATTTATAGTCCAGGAGATAAATATCCAGGGTCGTCCTAACATGAAGTTTTTCAACCAAGCCAGCATTCCGAAGATAATTCATGTGTTCAACAAATTTATCAGTGTAATTGTTCAAAAATTTGTGATCGTATAGAAATTCAGTGAAATTTGAAATCCGAGTGTTGTTCAAGACTATGTGATCACATTTCTCATCATTAACTGACAATGTATTTTCGACACTGACAATTTCAAGTTCATTTGAAATCTCAAAATTTTCAAACTTGGATTCGTGGCCTAATTCTGTTTCATCCTCATTCGGCAACTCCTCTTCATTCAATCCAAAAAATTCATGTTCATTGAAATTCTTCTCCAACTCTGAGTTTTTGAAAAATTCAACATTTTCATTTTGTTCAACTTCTGGGATTTCAAGTTTTTCACAGCCTGAAAGAGGAAGGTCAAAATCTGAGTTTAATTCTTTTTCCTGAAAGGAGTTGAAGTCTAAATCATTTGTTGAATTTTGATTTAAATTTTGAAAAACTTTATCAAGCTGATTATTCTCAATTTCCAGAGTCGTTATTTGAAAATTTTCAGTGTCAGTAAGAGTTGAATTATTTTTTGATTCATCGCTTATTTGAATTTGATTTTGTTGTTCTTGTTGCTCTTTCAAAGATGTCAATAAACAAAGAAGTTCATCGGCCTTTTTATTTAGCCTTTCTTCCCTCTCTCTAAGAATGTTAAGACGATCATTGATTTCAAAGCTCTCGTTTTGGATTTCTTGATTTTCAAAATTATAATCCACATCAATTTCACAATCAATATTATTTCCAATGTGGTAGTTGTTTGAATTTTCAGAAAACTGACAATGATATTGGAAATCATTTTGATCATAGAAATTTTGTTCATAACCAAAATTGTTAAAATTCGAGTGAAAATTGCAATTTTGGTCATTTTCAAGATGTTGATATGGGCTATAATTTTGAAAATTTTGGTTTACAACCCCATATTGATGTGGATCAAAGTTATATTGGGATTCAAAACTATTTTCATGTGGATGTGGCCCATAATCGAAATTGTTGAAATTTGAATTGAAGTCGTCATTTCGATCATAACTTTGAAAATGTTGGTCATTTTGAAAATTTTGAAAATTGTTGACATTTGGCTCGAGAAATTTTGGAAAATCTTGCCTCATGAGTTGTAATTCGTATTCATACTCTTCAAGAGGACTTCTACTCCGATTATTACCCCACATATCTCTCAATGATTTTTTTGAATCAGACATTTTAATGAAGTCAAAGCACGGAAGAAATTATTCTCACTTCAAAATAGTATAAAATACCGAGTTGTGCTCTATTGATTAACTGACTCAATTGGAAGGGGGAAGAGGGTCTTATGGCCGTTCACGTATAGTATAAATACTAAGGGATACAACCAATGTTTTACGGGTAGTATGCAACCTCTTTTGCTAATAGTTCAATAAATTGAACTACTGTATATCCACGATCCAATTATACGAGACAGTCAACTTCACAAAACATCACCGTTCAATTATATTATTGTGCAACTTCTGTTTCTATTGATGAAAACAATGAGAATGAAGATTTCAATTATGGAAATATCAGTTCGCACCAAATTAATTCAGAAATTTCAGCAGCACAGGTGTGTAATAAAATGGGCGCCAAAAACTTGTTCGACGCTAATCTATGAATTAGAAAAGCGCGATATTTGTAATAAAATTCTGCAAGCGCACAGGTGTGTAGCATACAGGTCGAACACAGCGAGGTGAATTAAATCAAATTATTTATCTAATCTCTTGGGCGAGTTAGACAAAACTTTGGAGGTTGATTTTGAAAATAAAACAAAACAAAATTAAAACTGTAATTTGATTCAGAACAGATCTGACTGAACCGACGATCAAATCACAATTTCAATGGAAAAGCAATGAAACTATGAATCAGATTCAAATCTAATCAAATCCAATTTAACCTATGAACGCGATTAAAATACAGAAAATAAAAGTGCAGAATATAAATAACAACAGGAAATAAAATTAGGATTACCGCTGAATCTAATCAGACGGTCAATCACTAATGAAAAGAAATGCAAAATACAAATAGTGTTCTACCGAATCTAATCGTGTAGACAACACTAATTGCTAAGAAATAGAAAATTGCATAAAATAAAAAGAAAAATGAGTTTTATTAATGAAGAAGAGAATAGAATGAGATATAGGATGGTGGCTACAATGATACTACAAGGGTATATATAGGGGATAACCAAACCCTAACCCTAATACTATGATAAATGGGCCTTAGGGAAATCACAAGAGAGTTTACAATAAGAAACATAAATGGGCCTTAGATAAATAAAGCAAATTTGGGCCTTTTCTCTTTTCCTCTTGCTTCCTTGACACTTCTTCATTGATTTGTGATGTGCAAAGCCTTTTTATCAATCTTTTTCTTGTCCAACAGCAACTAGATGTGGGATCTTCATCTACAATTCTTCAAAATGTAAATATATAGCAATCTGATCTCCATTTCTCTACTTTTTTGGTTGCATGCGGGCCAGGTTCGAATATCTGTAAAAGTAACAAAACAATACCCAAGTAATATTTATTTATATACAAAAGATAAGAAATAAGAGCATAAAATAAACACATTTCTATGTCAATCACATGCCCTCCCTGAAGTCCTCTCCCGTTTTTGGTTCACAACCGGGGTGTGAGGCTCGCGAATCAACGTTACACAAACCTATGCCACACAGGCCGTGCTTTGATCATCAACAACAAGACTTTGCTTTTCAACAGAAGCCCTGATCATTTGCCACTTAGGCATGCCACACACGCAATTCACACCATGCGATTGATATCCATCAATATATAACCCATGAGCTCGTACGTCTCAGAGAAGGGCGTTAAGCAAGAGAATAAATTCTCCGCCGCCAAACAAATATATATTTAATAGAAATCAATCACACATAATAAAATCCAATGTCAGACACAGTCCATTTACAAGTTCGTTCTGGGTCTGAACGAAACCGGAGGCACCTTGTACCTCACATATCCATCGATCTCCAAGTACGTCTGGATGATCACCAACTGATTACCTCCTCCTGGGTGAACAGCCCAATCAAGATCATCAGTAATCACCCAAACGATGTGAAGACCTCCGGTCTTCGACCACCGTCTTCATCCTCGACACCACGTCGAATCAGTTATTCAGAATGGATTAAACCCGGTCTTTCTGAATAACTCGCGTATATAATAAACAAGTGTTACACAAACACAGCATACGCCTCATTCCAATTCAGAATATTCTTTTATCCAAATATTCTTATACTTTGGGAATGGTTCCCATTAATTTTATCAAAGAAAAATTCTTTAAATTTATTCTTTAATCTTCCTTTAAATTAGTCGGGATTAGCGAACCACATTGAAGTAATCATTTATTTTATTTCCCAATCCCAACCTATTCGTCCCATGAAGTAAAACTGGTCATACTTCATATCTAACACCATGGTGTTATCGGTAAATTTAATTACCATTTCATGTTCAAATCTAATTAAAGATTTAACTATCGCCTGGAGCAAAACTGGTGATACCCCATTCTCGATCACTTCAATCTAATTAAATATTCATTAAAACTCCACTTTTTTTTAATCTTCCCAAAAGTCAATATCCTGTCTTTAACTGGGTTAAAGAACCAATGTCATCTAAAACACGGTTCACGATAAACCCAAAATCACATTCCATTAATTATCGGGTTAAAGAACAAGTGTTATTTAAAACACCGTTCACGATAAACCCAAAAATCAATTCCAATTCAATTCCAATTAAATACCATTTAATTGGTACACTTCATTAAATCTAAATAAAATGATTTAATCTTTTTCTCAACTGGGTTTAAGAACAGTGTTAATGAAGACACCATTCACGACAAACCCAAATCACATTTGATATTAAATACAAGGCTCTGAATAGCAAAATATATCGGCTTATATTCAATATCAAATTCTACGACCAACAAATATCGTATTGGAAATAACGATATAAATATCTTTCAATTTTCCATAACACTATCTGTATAATCACGAAATCCAACATCGAAATATTCCAAAGACAATTTTGATCCAAATCCATTCCAATTCAATTATTGGAAATTCTGGTTACTTTTAAAACCATTTCAAATCCAATTTATTTCTTTAAAAAATAAATAAATTATTATTCTAGTTCAAAACTAGTTCATTTCGATAAAAATCTCTTTTTATCCTTTCAAATTTGGAATTTTTCATATCTATTCTTCAGAAATCATTTCTTATGATTTTACACAAATTATTACTATTTTTAATAATTTTATCAAGGCCCGTACAGTCGAATTCCATCAACGGCCATCGAACTGCACTTATAGCGACCTTTTCCAAATTTGATTTGGACATAATCAAATCCAACCGTTAGATTTCTAATTTCTAATAAGAAAGCTCTTTTCGATACGAACCCAACAGTTCCGGTTTTAGGAGAATCCGACGGTCGGATCTCCCGTAATATCCATTCGAAGCCAATAGTGGAAATTTGCGAACTGCCGCGGCGCGGCGCTTTCTATTCAGGCGATTTAATATATATAATATATATATATATATATCGTCGATTTCTTTTAAAAACGTATTTTATAAATCGTTTTAAATTCGTTTTCGAAAACGATTTCAACTTCATATTCAATTTTGAATCAAAATTGAATATTCCACATCATCGATATACAAATTATAATATTTTCAAAACGTTATATTTTGAAATCACTTTCTTTTTTATAATCATTATAAAAACGAATAATCGATATAAATATCGTTCGCATCAAAATGGCGCATATCTAACCAACACGGCTTTATATATTTCAATAACTTCGTTATTCTATTCAACAAATGAATATTTTATTCAACACATGAATATATATTTTACTCAACACATGTAAAGACCCGCAACCTCCCCGTAAAGGAAAGCGTCGGATAGTTCGAGAACAAACCACAACAGAACGCATACAGAAGAACATTTCATTGTATATTACAACAATGCATCAGATTACAAGAATATACAGAGTATAAATGAATATCACACAGAAATATCAGAGATTTAAATTACATTTAAATACATAGCAGCGGAAAATAATACAATACACAACTAGAATGAGATATACGGATACAAAGCTTTCCGGATATCGTTCCAGCTGTAACCCAGGATCCTGTGAATATAAATCTGCAAAACCAAAACTACTAGCTGCCCGTGTCGAAAATAGGGGCACCCAGAGTTTAGGTTAAAACAATAAACTCCAGGTCAGTCATGTGACTGGTGTGAGAACTAAAACAGTTATTAATCTTTATTTCAAATCATTAGGTAAATCAAGGGACCACGCCGTATAACACGGAACGGGTTTTCTCCCAAGAATACCAGTGCATAAAACAAACAGCGCAATGCTAAATAAAGAAAGATGAAGCTGTTATAAGACCCAGGTCCTATCACACAATGCAACGCAAGCCGGGGGATAGGGTTTTCCCTTATAACAGCCAAAGAATGCTTGATACGTTTAAAACAAATCATTTGATACTATAATAAGTGCATAGTGCATAAAACAACTTCAAATCATAAGTATCAATCATAGGCGGCATGGGTACCATATATCATGTCGCCATATATAGGTTTACAAATAAAACCGCAAAGTCACGTATTTGGAAATTGGATTTCCTTCTATGAACCGAGGCAAAAGATAGTCCTCAACCGATTCGAGACTGTCTAGCCCGAGCCTCAGGAACAGCCGCAACTGCCCCTTGGATCGTCAGGGCCGGTCCACACGGAGTGGATTATTATGCCTGAACAATACGTCTCCCCACCCTATGGGGTGTAAGTCTGGTCCGTCAGCCGACCAGAATGCATTCGGCCGAAACCGATATAACCGAGGCGCCTCGCAACAACCACAACCACATAAGTCAAACTCGTCAGGGCGTGTAAAACCACTGACGCCACTTCTAGCTAGAAAGAAACGCATGCCCTCCCTGAGGTCCGTCTCCCGTTTTTGGTTCATACCGGGTGTGAAACACGCGAGGTAAACGTTACACAAAGCTACGCCACAAAGGCCGTGCTTTGATCATCACCACAAGACTTTGCTTTTCAACAGAAGCCTCGATCATTTGCATCTTAGCATGCCACACAGGCAAGCCATCCTATGCAACCGATATCAGTCACACAGAATGAAATCCGATGTCAGACACACAGTCCATTTACAAGTCCGTTCTGGGTCTGAACGAAACCGGAGGCACCTAGTACCCCGCATATCCATCGATCTCCAAGTACGTCTGGACGATCACTAACTGTTTCCATCTTCTTGGGTGTACAGCCCAATCAAGATCATCAGTTATCACCCAAACGACGTGAAGACTTCCGGTCTTCGACCATCGTCTTCATCTTCGACTTATCGTCGTATCAGTTATTCAGAATGGGATAAACCCGGTCTTTCCGAATAACTCGCGTATATATTATAAAAGTGTTACACAAACACAACATACGCCTCATTCCAATTCATTAGTCACTAACCGTAAATTAATCAAGAGAATAATTCCCCAAATATTAACCCCGAAGGCCGAAACCAACATCA
This sequence comes from Allium sativum, assembly GCA_030737875.1. Classification (NCBI taxonomy): domain Eukaryota; kingdom Viridiplantae; phylum Streptophyta; class Magnoliopsida; order Asparagales; family Amaryllidaceae; genus Allium; species Allium sativum. The sequence goes on along the minus strand of CM060910.1, from coordinate 190,465,409 downwards.
GATCAATATCCAGAAAACCATTCTGCTTGGCTAACCGCCAGTTAGTTTCTAAATTTCACATTCAAATCTAATTAAAGATTTAACTATCGCCTGGAGCAAAACTGGTGATACTCCATTCTCGATCTTTTCAATCTAATTAAAGATTCATTAAAACTCCACTTAGTTTTAATCTGTGACTGGGTTAAAGAATCAGTGTCATTTAAAACACGGTTCACGATAAACCCAAAGTCACATCCCATTAATTATCGGGTTAAAGAACAAGTGTTATTTAAAACACTGTTCACGATAAACCCAAAAATCAATATCAATTCAATTCCAATTAAATATCATTTAATTGGTACACTTCATTAAATCTAAATAAAAAGATTTAATCTTTTCTCAACTGGGTTCAAGAACAGTGTTAGTGAAGACACCATTCACGACAAACCCAAATCACATTCGATATTCAATACAAGGCTCTGAATAGAAACTATATCGGCCTATATTCAATATCAAATTCTACGATTAACAAATGTCGTATTGGAAATAACGATATACATATATATCTTTCAAATTTCCATAACAACACCTGTAATATCACGAATTCCAACATCGAAATATTCCGAAGACAATTTCGATTCAAATCCACTCCAATGCAATCATTGGAAATTTTGGTTATTTTCAAAACCATTTCAAATTCAATTTATTTATTTAAAAATAAATAGAATTATAATTCTAGTTCAAAACTAGTTCATTTCGATAAAAATCTATTTTTATCTTTTCAAATATGGAGTTTTTCATCCCAAACTTTCACAAATCATTTCTTATGATTTTACACAAATTATTACTATTTTTAATAATTTTATCAAGGCCCGTACGGTCGATTTCCATTAACGGCCATCGAACTGCACTTACAGCGACCTTTTTCGAATTTGATTTGGACGTATCTCCAAATCCAACCGTTAGATTTCAAATTTCTAACATTCATTAGAAAGCTCTTTTCGATACGAACCCAACGGTTCCGGTTTTAGGAGAATCCGACGGTCGGATCTCCCGTAATGTCCGTTTGAAACAAATGATCGAAATTCGCGAACTGCCGCAGCGCGGCGCGTTCTATTCAGGCCATTATATTATATATATAATATATATAATATATATTTCGTCGATTACTATTTAAAACGAATTATATAAATGGTTTTAAATTCGTTTCAAAAGCAATTTCAACTTCCTTTTCAATTCAAATCAAAATTGAATTCTTCTTTATAAATTCGTTTCAAAATTCATTTCTATTCAATTCAAATTTCAATTCAATTTGAATTCATTTCAATTCGCTTTCAATTCCATTTGAATTCGTTTTCAATTCAATTCATTTCGAAATCGTTTTAAAATTCAATTCATTTCGAAATCGTTTTCAATTCAATTCATTTCGAAATCGTTTTCAATTCAATTCATTTCGAAATCGTTTTCAATTCAATTCATTTCGAAATCGTTTTCAATTCAATTTATTTCGAAATCGCTTTCAATTCAATTTGAATTCGTTTTCAATTCATTTCGAAATCGTTTTCAATTCAATTTATTTCGAAATCGTTTTCAATTCAATTCATTTCGAAATCGTTTTCAATTCAATTTATTTCGAAATCGTTTTCAATTCAATTCATTTCGAAATCGTTTTCAATTCAATTTATTTCGAAATCGTTTTCAATTCAATTCATTTCGAAATCGTTTTCAATTCAATTCATTTCGAAATCGTTTTCAATTCAATTCATTTCGAAATCGTTTTCAATTCAATTCATTTCGAAATCGTTTTCAATTCAATTCATTTCGAAATCGTTTTCAATTCAATTCATTTCGAAATCGTTTTCAATTCAATTCATTTCGAAATCGTTTTCAATTCAATTCATTTCGAAATCGTTTTCAATTCAATTCATTTCGAAATCGTTTTCAATTCAATTCATTTCAAAATATTCGATTTCGAAATCACGTTTCAATATTCATTTTAAAATGAATAAAATCGATATAAATATCGTTCACGTCAAAATGGCGTCAATCTAATCCTCACGGCTTCACATATTTCTATTTTCAAATATTCTATTTCAAATATTTCTATTTCAAATATTTCTATTTCAAATATTTCTATTTCAAATATTTCTATTTCAAATATTTCTATTTCAAATATTTCTATTTCAAATATTTCTATTTTTCTCGAAACTGGAATGAGGCCCAATCAATTACCATATAATGTTAATTATATGGATTTTCTACAACACATGTATATATCAACAACGATGAATAATCAACCATCAACCAAAGTGCACTACACTGTATAAGCATCAAATATAGACATTTAACGCTTATAGCAGCTTGTCAATCAATCGATCGACATATTTAATAAATCAGGATGAGTGAACTTCAAATTTCATCCTAACACCCGTGTGGGGTTTCAAACAATCAAACACATATTTTATTTGTGCAGTTAGGCGATGTGTAAAATTTATCGACCCAATCAACGTCATTCAAATAGGTGTACATAAACAAACCGTCTGGTTTGTAAATGAATATTTATTTATTCACATTCACGTTAAAAATTATATTTTTAACGATAACACATTTTATTTTAACATATGAATTTATATTCAGTTCATTCGTTAAATAAAATGCTAATTTTATTTTTCTAACTTATTTTAGAAAATTTCGGCGGCATAACGGCACGATACTAGAAACGGGACAAGGCCTAGCCTTATCCCCGGTCTAGTGAAGGCCCACGCCATTCACACATCAATCAAATCAATTCGTTATGCAAACCACAAACTTTGGAGTAAGGGTCTAACCTAGCCTTACTCCTTCGCCTTATAACGGCGCACGTCTAATCCTAACCAATTTATCGATTCGATTTTTCACACCACAAACCACATTCAAACCAATATCACAATCAATCACCAAACAGTCAAACAAACAAGTCCATGGTCTGTGGACGGGTGTCGGGTGCTACTAAGCACCGTCTGCATCCTAGTATATATATAACTAGAAAAATAAATTGAAAGGTGAGAAATTCTCACCAATAGCTATCCAACTTCAAGACTCTTCTTAATAGAAATCTTCGCCTATTGTCGCTTTCGCCCGTATCCTCTACATATGTAAAAATAGAATTTTTACTATGCTACTCAATATGTAAAAATCGAATTTTGACTTCGCTATTCAATATATAAAAATATGATTTTTACTTTGACTTTCAACATATAAAAATATGATTTTTATTTCGACTTTCAACACATAAAAATATGATTTTTACTTTTGCTTTCACCATATAAAAATATGATTTTTACTTTGCTTGAAAGTTCAAACCTTTCTTCCCATGTTAAAGCTTTTACCTTTAAAACTAAATCAGTTTTTATTTTTTTTTTTATAAAATTCAGTTTTTATCCTTTATTTCAAAAACCAGTTTTTATTTCTAAAAAAAATTCAGTTTTAATACTTTATAAAAAAAATCCAGTTTTATACTTTATAAAAATTTCAGTTTTTAATACTTTATAAATAAATCAGTTTTTTTTTCTATGTTTTAAAATTCAGGTTTTTAAAATGCTTTTAAAAATTCCAGTTTTTAATACTTTTTAAAAATTCCTGTTTTATTACTTTTAAAAATTCCTTTTAAAAATATTCAGTTTTATACCTTTAAAAATATTTAGTTTTTTACTTTTAAACATTTTCAGTTTTTATTTTTAAAACAAAATCATTATTAAAATCGGTTTTTAAAAAAAATAAAAAAAAAATAATAATAATAAAATAAACAGAAATTCTTACTGAGAGGGGGGGGGAGGTCTTCGCAGTTCGTCGGCGGCTTGGGTCTTCGATCGGTGGTGGCAGGAGGGGCTGCTTCGAGGGGGGGGGGTGGCGCGGCTTCTTCGTCGGCGTCGAGGGCTTCAAGGGGAGGCGCTCGGTTGTTTTCACGAGGGGGGGTTCACCTGAGAGGGCGGCGGAGGAGTTGTCGGAGATGGGGGGAGCAGCGCCTCGCGCGATGTGGCTCCGTCGAGCGGTTTTAGGGCTCCGCCCTCTTTTTTTTTTTATTCTGAAATTTAATTTTTTGAACGGGGGGGGGGGGCCTGGAGGATAAAAGAGAAAGATATTTTTTTTTTTTTTATTAATTTAATTGCATAAAGTTGACTTTTACCTAAGACCTCGAAACGAGGCCCACCGCCTGTCGTCCATAGCGAATTACCCCCATTCCGAACACAATGGGATATGTATCGTAAGCTGATTCGACCGTTTGAATCAGTTTCCGTTAAATTTACATTTAAATCACTATATTGAATTTTAAACGTACATTTCAAATTACCGGGGTCACATAATAACTCTATAAATTGCAGAAAAATATTTTCTAGCTTCGTATTGACGATACGGTCCTAACAAAACTAGTTTCGTCGAATTCTGAGACTGTTTGAAAAATGGCCAATTTCCAGTCGATTAAAATCAACTGAAACTGGTCAAACGCGTTTTCCTTTGCCACGCTCACATATTGATTCGAAAAATTATGAAATTTGGAATCTAGCAATAACTTTACACTGCGAATCCAACAAAACTGGTTTCGTCGAAATCCGAGGTCGTTTGCAAAATGGCTATTTTTAAGGGCCATATATTATATTAAAATATATATAAATTCCACAGCGACTATTTCTAATTTTCAACTGGACATATCTTATCATTTCTAAGATGAAATCTCAGTTTGTTAACTTCGTTACAAAGATATAGTTATACAGATTCAAATATTTCTTGTTTCGTTCAATTCTGACTTATATTGAATTCTGTATATTCATTTGAAATTAGAAATCGAATTTTCGAACTACCGCGCCATTTTCAATTCCTTTTATAATTATATATAAATATTTATATTCTAACGACGACGCGTATAATATATACGTTCGATTTATATTCTAAATAAATTTCTCGTCGATATTATTTAAAATAATTCATTTTAAATAATCAAAATTCACTAAAATTGCCAAAATAAAAATTTTAAACTGGCCCAGAATTTACGGGTTGTTACAATCTCCCCCACTTAAAACTTTTCGTCCCCGAAAAGGAACAAAGTCGAAAGTGGTTTGATAATTCAACTCTACGCTCGATCTGGCTTCCATTCTCTAACTCTTCAGTTTCTGAGAATTTTCAAAATTTCAAAAATTTGGCTAACACCCTAAATTTTCGAAAAATTTCGCCATAACCTCCCCTGCACCGGGAGCATCGGGGAATTTCAAATAGCTTCCCCGGTCCTTCAGATCTCAAAAAGAAAAAGAAAAAGCCAAGCGGCTAGCCAATAGGCTCATAAAATCATCATCACCCAAACAAAACAGTAAATTATGTAATAAACATGTACCTATTTGTCGGGCAAACAAATTTTATTCTCTGTCTCTAGCCTCCTTGCTATGACCTGTTCAATGTAAGTATATGTATATGCAAGCAAATGCGACCAAATTTCAATACAATTCAATATTTGATTCAATTAGGCATAATGATTCAAAATTATCAAACAATACAAACATCAATCAATTAGTGAATTAGAGTTTCAAATTCATAATTTTGATACATATACAAAAAATCATGTTTTGATGCCAAATCACAACAATGAATTCTAACTATATAAGTTTTGGGTTCTCACACCAGCCTAATGGAAATATATAGAAAATCACACATTCGAAACACGAATATAAATACGGATGATGTCATGACAATCATCAGTACCATCTCCGGGCGACTAGAATGTGATTCCATATCTATCCAGTATATTAAAACTTTGAATATACGTTTGCAAGGCGTATATGCAAATTCTTTATATACTGAATTGCCCAAAATCAATATAAACAAATAATCAAATACGAATAGTTGATTTAAATTTTCAAAACAAAATGTTTTCATTTGAAAAATATACTCTTCACACCCGTTCTAGGATACTACTGATCCTATCTCTAACGAGTCATTCCATTGGATATTGCTAATCCAATATCTGATGAATTCTTTCGTATGGTTCTAATGTGCCTTGTTCTCTGAGCTTTGTAAACCAAAGCTCTGATACCAAATGTAAAGACCCGCAACCTCCCCGTAAAGGAAAGCGTCGGATAGTTCGAGAACAAACCACAACAGAACGCATACAGAAGAACATTTCATTGTATATTACAACAATGCATCAGATTACAAGAATATACAGAGTATAAATGAATATCACACAGAAATATCAGAGATTTAAATTACATTTAAATACATAGCAGCGGAAAATAATACAATACACAACTAGAATGAGATATACGGATACAAAGCTTTCCGGATATCGTTCCAGCTGTAACCCAGGATCCTGTGAATATAAATCTGCAAAACCAAAACTACTAGCTGCCCGTGTCGAAAATAGGGGCACCCAGAGTTTAGGTTAAAACAATAAACTCCAGGTCAGTCATGTGACTGGTGTGAGAACTAAAACAGTTATTAATCTTTATTTCAAATCATTAGGTAAATCAAGGGACCACGCCGTATAACACGGAACGGGTTTTCTCCCAAGAATACCAGTGCATAAAACAAACAGCGCAATGCTAAATAAAGAAAGATGAAGCTGTTATAAGACCCAGGTCCTATCACACAATGCAACGCAAGCCGGGGGATAGGGTTTTCCCTTATAACAGCCAAAGAATGCTTGATACGTTTAAAACAAATCATTTGATACTATAATAAGTGCATAGTGCATAAAACAACTTCAAATCATAAGTATCAATCATAGGCGGCATGGGTACCATATATCATGTCGCCATATATAGGTTTACAAATAAAACCGCAAAGTCACGTATTTGGAAATTGGATTTCCTTCTATGAACCGAGGCAAAAGATAGTCCTCAACCGATTCGAGACTGTCTAGCCCGAGCCTCAGGAACAGCCGCAACTGCCCCTTGGATCGTCAGGGCCGGTCCACACGGAGTGGATTATTATGCCTGAACAATACGTCTCCCCACCCTATGGGGTGTAAGTCTGGTCCGTCAGCCGACCAGAATGCATTCGGCCGAAACCGATATAACCGAGGCGCCTCGCAACAACCACAACCACATAAGTCAAACTCGTCAGGGCGTGTAAAACCACTGACGCCACTTCTAGCTAGAAAGAAACGCATGCCCTCCCTGAGGTCCGTCTCCCGTTTTTGGTTCATACCGGGTGTGAAACACGCGAGGTAAACGTTACACAAAGCTACGCCACAAAGGCCGTGCTTTGATCATCACCACAAGACTTTGCTTTTCAACAGAAGCCTCGATCATTTGCATCTTAGCATGCCACACAGGCAAGCCATCCTATGCAACCGATATCAGTCACACAGAATGAAATCCGATGTCAGACACACAGTCCATTTACAAGTCCGTTCTGGGTCTGAACGAAACCGGAGGCACCTAGTACCCCGCATATCCATCGATCTCCAAGTACGTCTGGACGATCACTAACTGTTTCCATCTTCTTGGGTGTACAGCCCAATCAAGATCATCAGTTATCACCCAAACGACGTGAAGACTTCCGGTCTTCGACCATCGTCTTCATCTTCGACTTATCGTCGTATCAGTTATTCAGAATGGGATAAACCCGGTCTTTCCGAATAACTCGCGTATATATTATAAAAGTGTTACACAAACACAACATACGCCTCATTCCAATTCATTAGTCACTAACCGTAAATTAATCAAGAGAATAATTCCCCAAATATTAACCCCGAAGGCCGAAACCAACATCAGATCAATATCCAGAAAACCATTCTGCTTGGCTAACCGCCAGTTAGTTTCTAAATTTCACATTCAAATCTAATTAAAGATTTAACTATCGCCTGGAGCAAAACTGGTGATACTCCATTCTCGATCTTTTCAATCTAATTAAAGATTCATTAAAACTCCACTTAGTTTTAATCTGTGACTGGGTTAAAGAATCAGTGTCATTTAAAACACGGTTCACGATAAACCCAAAGTCACATCCCATTAATTATCGGGTTAAAGAACAAGTGTTATTTAAAACACTGTTCACGATAAACCCAAAAATCAATATCAATTCAATTCCAATTAAATATCATTTAATTGGTACACTTCATTAAATCTAAATAAAAAGATTTAATCTTTTCTCAACTGGGTTCAAGAACAGTGTTAGTGAAGACACCATTCACGACAAACCCAAATCACATTCGATATTCAATACAAGGCTCTGAATAGAAACTATATCGGCCTATATTCAATATCAAATTCTACGATTAACAAATGTCGTATTGGAAATAACGATATACATATATATCTTTCAAATTTCCATAACAACACCTGTAATATCACGAATTCCAACATCGAAATATTCCGAAGACAATTTCGATTCAAATCCACTCCAATGCAATCATTGGAAATTTTGGTTATTTTCAAAACCATTTCAAATTCAATTTATTTATTTAAAAATAAATAGAATTATAATTCTAGTTCAAAACTAGTTCATTTCGATAAAAATCTATTTTTATCTTTTCAAATATGGAGTTTTTCATCCCAAACTTTCACAAATCATTTCTTATGATTTTACACAAATTATTACTATTTTTAATAATTTTATCAAGGCCCGTACGGTCGATTTCCATTAACGGCCATCGAACTGCACTTACAGCGACCTTTTTCGAATTTGATTTGGACGTATCTCCAAATCCAACCGTTAGATTTCAAATTTCTAACATTCATTAGAAAGCTCTTTTCGATACGAACCCAACGGTTCCGGTTTTAGGAGAATCCGACGGTCGGATCTCCCGTAATGTCCGTTTGAAACAAATGATCGAAATTCGCGAACTGCCGCAGCGCGGCGCGTTCTATTCAGGCCATTATATTATATATATAATATATATAATATATATTTCGTCGATTACTATTTAAAACGAATTATATAAATGGTTTTAAATTCGTTTCAAAAGCAATTTCAACTTCCTTTTCAATTCAAATCAAAATTGAATTCTTCTTTATAAATTCGTTTCAAAATTCATTTCTATTCAATTCAAATTTCAATTCAATTTGAATTCATTTCAATTCGCTTTCAATTCCATTTGAATTCGTTTTCAATTCAATTCATTTCGAAATCGTTTTAAAATTCAATTCATTTCGAAATCGTTTTCAATTCAATTCATTTCGAAATCGTTTTCAATTCAATTCATTTCGAAATCGTTTTCAATTCAATTCATTTCGAAATCGTTTTCAATTCAATTTATTTCGAAATCGCTTTCAATTCAATTTGAATTCGTTTTCAATTCATTTCGAAATCGTTTTCAATTCAATTTATTTCGAAATCGTTTTCAATTCAATTCATTTCGAAATCGTTTTCAATTCAATTTATTTCGAAATCGTTTTCAATTCAATTCATTTCGAAATCGTTTTCAATTCAATTTATTTCGAAATCGTTTTCAATTCAATTCATTTCGAAATCGTTTTCAATTCAATTCATTTCGAAATCGTTTTCAATTCAATTCATTTCGAAATCGTTTTCAATTCAATTCATTTCGAAATCGTTTTCAATTCAATTCATTTCGAAATCGTTTTCAATTCAATTCATTTCGAAATCGTTTTCAATTCAATTCATTTCGAAATCGTTTTCAATTCAATTCATTTCGAAATCGTTTTCAATTCAATTCATTTCGAAATCGTTTTCAATTCAATTCATTTCAAAATATTCGATTTCGAAATCACGTTTCAATATTCATTTTAAAATGAATAAAATCGATATAAATATCGTTCACGTCAAAATGGCGTCAATCTAATCCTCACGGCTTCACATATTTCTATTTTCAAATATTCTATTTCAAATATTTCTATTTCAAATATTTCTATTTCAAATATTTCTATTTCAAATATTTCTATTTCAAATATTTCTATTTCAAATATTTCTATTTCAAATATTTCTATTTTTCTCGAAACTGGAATGAGGCCCAATCAATTACCATATAATGTTAATTATATGGATTTTCTACAACACATGTATATATCAACAACGATGAATAATCAACCATCAACCAAAGTGCACTACACTGTATAAGCATCAAATATAGACATTTAACGCTTATAGCAGCTTGTCAATCAATCGATCGACATATTTAATAAATCAGGATGAGTGAACTTCAAATTTCATCCTAACACCCGTGTGGGGTTTCAAACAATCAAACACATATTTTATTTGTGCAGTTAGGCGATGTGTAAAATTTATCGACCCAATCAACGTCATTCAAATAGGTGTACATAAACAAACCGTCTGGTTTGTAAATGAATATTTATTTATTCACATTCACGTTAAAAATTATATTTTTAACGATAACACATTTTATTTTAACATATGAATTTATATTCAGTTCATTCGTTAAATAAAATGCTAATTTTATTTTTCTAACTTATTTTAGAAAATTTCGGCGGCATAACGGCACGATACTAGAAACGGGACAAGGCCTAGCCTTATCCCCGGTCTAGTGAAGGCCCACGCCATTCACACATCAATCAAATCAATTCGTTATGCAAACCACAAACTTTGGAGTAAGGGTCTAACCTAGCCTTACTCCTTCGCCTTATAACGGCGCACGTCTAATCCTAACCAATTTATCGATTCGATTTTTCACACCACAAACCACATTCAAACCAATATCACAATCAATCACCAAACAGTCAAACAAACAAGTCCATGGTCTGTGGACGGGTGTCGGGTGCTACTAAGCACCGTCTGCATCCTAGTATATATATAACTAGAAAAATAAATTGAAAGGTGAGAAATTCTCACCAATAGCTATCCAACTTCAAGACTCTTCTTAATAGAAATCTTCGCCTATTGTCGCTTTCGCCCGTATCCTCTACATATGTAAAAATAGAATTTTTACTATGCTACTCAATATGTAAAAATCGAATTTTGACTTCGCTATTCAATATATAAAAATATGATTTTTACTTTGACTTTCAACATATAAAAATATGATTTTTATTTCGACTTTCAACACATAAAAATATGATTTTTACTTTTGCTTTCACCATATAAAAATATGATTTTTACTTTGCTTGAAAGTTCAAACCTTTCTTCCCATGTTAAAGCTTTTACCTTTAAAACTAAATCAGTTTTTATTTTTTTTTTTATAAAATTCAGTTTTTATCCTTTATTTCAAAAACCAGTTTTTATTTCTAAAAAAAATTCAGTTTTAATACTTTATAAAAAAAATCCAGTTTTATACTTTATAAAAATTTCAGTTTTTAATACTTTATAAATAAATCAGTTTTTTTTTCTATGTTTTAAAATTCAGGTTTTTAAAATGCTTTTAAAAATTCCAGTTTTTAATACTTTTTAAAAATTCCTGTTTTATTACTTTTAAAAATTCCTTTTAAAAATATTCAGTTTTATACCTTTAAAAATATTTAGTTTTTTACTTTTAAACATTTTCAGTTTTTATTTTTAAAACAAAATCATTATTAAAATCGGTTTTTAAAAAAAATAAAAAAAAAATAATAATAATAAAATAAACAGAAATTCTTACTGAGAGGGGGGGGGAGGTCTTCGCAGTTCGTCGGCGGCTTGGGTCTTCGATCGGTGGTGGCAGGAGGGGCTGCTTCGAGGGGGGGGGGTGGCGCGGCTTCTTCGTCGGCGTCGAGGGCTTCAAGGGGAGGCGCTCGGTTGTTTTCACGAGGGGGGGTTCACCTGAGAGGGCGGCGGAGGAGTTGTCGGAGATGGGGGGAGCAGCGCCTCGCGCGATGTGGCTCCGTCGAGCGGTTTTAGGGCTCCGCCCTCTTTTTTTTTTTATTCTGAAATTTAATTTTTTGAACGGGGGGGGGGGGCCTGGAGGATAAAAGAGAAAGATATTTTTTTTTTTTTTATTAATTTAATTGCATAAAGTTGACTTTTACCTAAGACCTCGAAACGAGGCCCACCGCCTGTCGTCCATAGCGAATTACCCCCATTCCGAACACAATGGGATATGTATCGTAAGCTGATTCGACCGTTTGAATCAGTTTCCGTTAAATTTACATTTAAATCACTATATTGAATTTTAAACGTACATTTCAAATTACCGGGGTCACATAATAACTCTATAAATTGCAGAAAAATATTTTCTAGCTTCGTATTGACGATACGGTCCTAACAAAACTAGTTTCGTCGAATTCTGAGACTGTTTGAAAAATGGCCAATTTCCAGTCGATTAAAATCAACTGAAACTGGTCAAACGCGTTTTCCTTTGCCACGCTCACATATTGATTCGAAAAATTATGAAATTTGGAATCTAGCAATAACTTTACACTGCGAATCCAACAAAACTGGTTTCGTCGAAATCCGAGGTCGTTTGCAAAATGGCTATTTTTAAGGGCCATATATTATATTAAAATATATATAAATTCCACAGCGACTATTTCTAATTTTCAACTGGACATATCTTATCATTTCTAAGATGAAATCTCAGTTTGTTAACTTCGTTACAAAGATATAGTTATACAGATTCAAATATTTCTTGTTTCGTTCAATTCTGACTTATATTGAATTCTGTATATTCATTTGAAATTAGAAATCGAATTTTCGAACTACCGCGCCATTTTCAATTCCTTTTATAATTATATATAAATATTTATATTCTAACGACGACGCGTATAATATATACGTTCGATTTATATTCTAAATAAATTTCTCGTCGATATTATTTAAAATAATTCATTTTAAATAATCAAAATTCACTAAAATTGCCAAAATAAAAATTTTAAACTGGCCCAGAATTTACGGGTTGTTACAACACATGAATATATTTTTATTCAACACGTGAATTTTTATTCTATTCAACACATGAATTTATATTCTCCATTCAAGACATGAATATTTATTTTTCTATTCAACCCATGAATTTATATTTCTATCAACACATGAATATGTATTTCTATTCAACACATGAATTTATATTTTTCTATTCAACACATGAATTTATATTTCTATTTTCCAAATTGGAATGAGGCCCAATCAATTACCATATAACGTTTATTATATGGATTCCCTACAACACATGTATATAACAGCAACGATAAACCATCATCCAGAGTGCACCACACAACTGCATAAGCATTAAATATAAATAATTAACGCTTACAACAGCCTGTCAATCAATCGATCGACATACAGCTAATTATTGGGATTAGTGTATGACCAATTTTATCCCAACACCCGTATGGGGTTTTCAAACAATCAAACACAGGTTTCATTTGTGCAGTTGGGCGATGTGTAAAATTTATTGTCCCAATCCATATCAGTCAAATCGGTGTACATAAACAAATCGTTCGATTTCTAAATGAATATTTATTTTTCTATTCAACACATGAATTTATATTTTTCTATTTCAACACATGAATATATATTTTTCTATTTCAACACATGAATATATATTTTACACATCACAATCAACAATCAAATTTCACAACACAACAATCAAACAAACAAGTCATCCATGGTCTGTGGACGACGGGTGTCGGGTGCTGCTAAGCACCGTCTGCATCCTAGTATATATTTCAACTAGAAAATAAATTAAAAGTGAGGAGTTCTCACCAAGAGCTAAACCAAACGCCACGACTCTTCATATGTAGAAAATCTTCGCCACTCGCCTTTTATCACTTTCGTTGTCCGCATCAACTACATATATAAAAATCACATTTTTATTATCTACTTTATATAAAAATCATATTTTTAATACTCCACTAATATAAAAATCATATTTTTATTTCGCAATTTTTTTTCACTAAAAGTTATATTTTTACTTCGTTAAAAACCAAATCTTTACTTCATTAAAAATCTAACATTACTTCGCTAATATCACTTATAAAAATTCGACCTTTCTTAAAGTAAAAATCATATTTTTATTAACGCTACATACATTGCAAAGATTCAACCTTTATTTATAAAAATCTGATTTTTCCCAAGCTATAACATATATAAAAATCCCTTTTTTTTTAAAACAAAACAATGTTATTTATACTATTTTTGAAAATAAAAACAAATTAATAAATTAAACTCACTGAATTGAAGAGGAGGGAGGGTCGCCGGACTGAGGGGGTCGCGTGGGTGGCGGATGGTGGCGCCAGGGGGTGCTCCGGTGGCTAGGGCATTAAAAGGGGGGTTTGGGAACGTCAGACTGAGGCTGGAGGGGGAGGGGGTTCGTTGTCGCGAGGAGGAGGGGGAACTGATTGGGGCAGCGCGGCATTGTGGTGGGGGGACGGCGAGAGGCTGCGGTGGCGTAGGGGCTTCGTCGCTTTAGAAGAGGAGAGGGAGAAGGAGGGTCGAAAGGAGGGAGGTGCGCTCGACGGCTGTGGCGCCCCTATCGAGGCGGCGACGAACTAATCCGGGGGGCGGTTGTGAATCGCGATTCCCCCCTTTTTTATTTTCTTTCTGAAATAAAATAAAGAAGAGAGAGAGAGTGAGGTGGAGAGTATATAAATATATATTTTATTAACTTTATAATCCATTAAGTTACTTTCAAGTTTGACTTCAAAATGGGACCCATCGCCTGTCGTCCGTAGCTAATTACACCCATTCTAAACACAATGGGATATGTATCGTAAGCTGATTTGACCGTTACGATCAGTTTCTATTTAAATTAAATTATAAATCAATGTATATTGAATTTGAACGCACATTTCAATTTACCGGGGCCTTATACGAACTCTAAAAATTCCAGAAAAATTATTTCTAGGTTCGTATTGACGATACGGTTCTAAAAAATCTAATTTCGTCGAATTCTGAGACCGTTTGAAAAATGACCATTTTCCAGTCGATTAAAATCAACTGAAACTGTCAAAACACGTTTTCTTTCGCCACGCTCACATATTGATTCAGAAAATTACAATTTTAGAATCTAGCAATAACCTGACATCACGGATCCAACAAAAGTGGTTTCGTCGAAAACAGAGGTCGTTAGCAAAATTTTCCTTTTTAATGGCCAAAATTCCATAGCGACTATTCTGCATTTTCAACTGGACATAACTTTTAATTCCCGCTATGAAATTTCAATTTTCCGGATTCGTTGAAAGATATTCTCAAATAGATTCTATTGTTTCTGGTTTTGCTAAAATCCGGTTTATTTTGTACCCGATACATTCATTTAAACTTTGAAATCGAAATTTCAAACTACCGCGCCATTTTCAATTCCTTTTATATTTAAAATTAAATATTTATATTCTAACGATGCTCTATATAAATATATACTTCTAATTCTATTCAAAATTGATTTCTCGTCGTTATTATTTAAAATAATTCATTTTAAATATTCAAAATTCACTAAAATTGCCAAAATAAAAATTTTAAATTGGCTCGGATTTTTGGGTTATTACAGGAACCTTTCCCATAAGATGTGTATATTTGAATAAAAAGGTATTCTGAATTGGAATGAGGCATATGATGTAGCACCCCACGTCCGTTAATGTCACTCACAAAGGGAATGCACTAAGTTTCGTGGAGCGTTATGAGTAAATAGAACTGAATATTACAAGACAGATACATAAAATAGTACTTGAAAATTTTATAACTTTATTGCAGCGGAAACAGAAATAAGTTTGGTTACATCTTCTCACCTGTCACACCAAAACCAAGTAAATAATATCAATCTTGTACAAAAGTCATTAGAGTACATAATTTTTAAAACCATAATCCCTAATCCAAAATGCCATATGAAAGAGAAACAAAGCTAAGCATTACTTTCAGCACTTCAAGCAGGAAAGTCCGAATCAAGCTTTAACGTGCCAACACTGAGAACCAAGGGAGGGGCAGGGGGAAGGAAAGAAAAAAGGTGAAACAGAAAGGGTCAGACATAAAGTCTGGCGAGTCCAGTGACTTTAACAATATAATTAGTAAAGCAACATGATTAGAACATAAAATTGATGTAAGAGATGTCTGTAACATAAGCATATATAACAAGGTAACAAGACGAGCAGGATGTAACGTTGACTACGCTTCTAACCACTATAAGATATTCTCTGCACCGCACAAATAATAGTTTCATACTAAAAGATGATCCCTCTTGGCTAAATAGAATGATGATAGTCTTGTGTACTTCTAGCTGCCATAATAGGTAACCTTTGTGCTCCTGTCACCACTAGATTTCCCACTATCCTCCTCATTCGATTATGTACTCCTAGCTACTCTCGTAGGTGCCCCACTTTCTCCCACCACCACTAGTTGTACCCTCCCTACTAATCATAATAATGGTAGCTTCGGGTACTCCTAGCTGCTCTCGTAGGTGCCCCACTTGCTCCTACCACCACAAGTTGTACCCACTACCCTCCCCATTCGATCGGCCCCCTAACCTTGTAGATACCTGTGCTGGTCCCACAATAGGGTGTATCACTCCCTAAGGTGGCAACCCCGATCTACTGAAATGCACAGCTTATACCTACACGATGCAACAACGTCTTACCTACCAGCCCGGACCCACGCACGCACATGACTCTGTTGGACTTGCACTGCCATCGCTAACTCTTTATTGACCTCTTACAGTCAACCCCAGTAAGCGTGTCCCTGTCCTCGACCTAGTTCGAGCTCATATAGATACTGAAATGGGTTACTGGTAGAAAAGGGTCCATACACTTGATACAAGCTTCCCTCCTAATCTTGGTCCCCACAAGGAATTCCCACTTAACTCCTTTTTATCCCCATGTCTTATCACACATCTCATCTTGGTTAAGTGATTTTATTGTGTTTCACGTGCTACCCATGTCACCCATTTAACCCCTTTACTATTCCCATGTCTTCCCACATGTCTTATCTTGGTTAAGTGTTTTTAATTGTGTTTCACATGCTATCCATGTCACCCACTTAACCCCTTTACTATTCCCACATCTTACTACATGTCTCAGCTTGGTTAAGTGCTTTAATTATGTTTCACATGCTACCCATGTTACCCACTTAACCTGTTATTACCTCCATGTCTAATCACATGTCTTATCTTGGTTAAGTGTTCATTAATTCATTATGACCGTAATCTTACAAGACCTCCCACATTAGATTACCGTTTTGCGGTTGTTGGATTTGCCGGGCGGTTCCGGGTAGGCTTATACCGCATTCTGAATCTAACCTCGTGTCTTTGCATTATTACGCATCTAATTTCTGTCCTTGACCTCTCATATTAGATTACCAAATTGTGGTTGCTAGATATGTCTGGCGGTTCCGGGCAAATTTCTATTGCAATTCGAATCTAACCTCGTGTCTTAGGCGTTCATTTTCACTTTCTTGATTCAAATCCCAATTTCCAATCTTGGATTATAATATATTCCAATCACCCATAATTTCCAATCTATAATTTTAATCCAAATTATGCCCAAATCAATTTGCGTTCATTATCTCTTCCTTAATTCAATTTTAAATCTTGGATTATGGTGATTTCCAGTTAGCCATAAATTCTAACCCAATTTGTGCTTATAATTCTAATCCAATTTACGCCTAATCTCCTGTATACAAATTATACTCAATTATGCCCAACCCAGTTTATGCCGAATCTCATGTATACATATTGTACCAATTTATGCCCCAAATCAATTACATGATTACAAATCAATTTATGCCCAATTACATATTATTCAATATTTTCCCAAACTTTTCCCACAACGTTCGCAATCGTTCCAACGTTATTCGTACATAAATCTCAATGCAATATGTTAGGCTCGAAGTTAGCCTAATCTCATAAAGAAAAAGGAAAAGAAGAAGGGAAGAGAATCATAACATCAAAATTGGCATAAAATAGGCATATGAAACATGAACTGGCATAAAACAATAAAATAGATCCAATAGGCATATGATAATAGTAATTTGGGTATGAATTTGAAAGATAAGAAATCTACAAAACTTAATATGATTCATCTCACTTACAGGAATGATCATTATATCCAATTTACAATCCTATCACAATTACTTTTTAATTATATGTGAATGTAACATAAACTCACAGCGACAGGATTGAGGAGAGAGGTCTGAATTCTGATTTCTGACTTTGATTAGCTAAACCGTTGTTGTAGAATTTGATTCTTATATTCCAATTTGAATACTCTTATTCTGATTTTCTTTGGTGGAGAAGAAAGGCTAGGTTAATTTATATTAGAGCAGCATGGAGGCGCCATGGATTAGTGTAATGAAATTAGGGTTAGGTTTAGTAGTATTTTATAGATGCTCTAGGTGAATTAGGACCCTTAGATTAGATTAGGATCCATCTGAACCTTCCAGACCAGAAAAACACGTCATCCAGTGAATCCCAGAAGGACACATCAGCCGTAGACCACGAAAACATGTTGGCTAGATCTGGGCAGACGGGGGTCGACACCCATGTCGACACCCCCTATGGAGGGTCGACACCCATGTCGACACCCCTAGGGGCTCGACACCCACGAGTAGGAATTTTTCCGCTAAGCCCTTTTCGCTGATTTTGAATTCGTTTTTTATTTTTAATTATTATTTAAATAAATTCTGCTTTAAACTGAAATCTTCTAAGCTTCATAACTTCTTCATATGATATGCAAATTCGGACTCTATTCCAAGCAGAATTCTGAGACGAACGAAATGGCGCAGCATGTTTCCCTTAATTCTTCTTATAAAAATCAAGTATTCTTTAATTATCTCTTATGTCATGTTTTAAAATTACTGGGTGTTACATTCTCCCCTACTTAAAGGATTTCATCCTTGAAATCTCCAAGTTAAGAAGAATGTATATCCTACCATCCAACATCCATCTACTCATCCATCATCCACAAGCATCCATTGTCCTTAAAAGATTTCTAATGTTATATGAACATATGCAAAAGTGTGTGTATATGTCCCTTATCTAATGCAAAGATCAGGCAATCTACTGATTCAATTGGCCTTCTTAATGCAAAACATGATAGTGCCATGCGTCCATTATGTATGCAAAAGAATCCTAATGATACATATAATTTCTATATGAGTGCACAACCATTCATGCAAATGCAGCATCCATATGATAACACATCCAATTTCCATCCATAAAATAAAAGTATGCACACGCATCCATATGCAATATGAGAGTGACTGAGCCGATCCTAGTGCCTAAAGTGTGTGTGTATGCATCCATGAGCAACCACTTGCACCCATTTGCAGCCATCAATCATAAAATGTCTCAAATACATGTTTACATCCATTGACTTCTACCTAAGGATAGAAGTTATAATCGAGAGGATGTACTAAACGACAGAAACAAATATGAACAAAGCTGGTAGGAAAGGAGAAGTTAAGAACATATCCTCAAAAAGGAAAGAGTACTATGTACGTATCTTGTCTCCCGTCTCCCAAATCGCATCTCTTTGATCATCTCCCCATTGAACTTTGACCAACTTGACCTCTCGGTTGCATAGCTTTTTGGCCTCCGATCCAAGAATGCATATAGGAACATGTCTAACCGCTGCATCTCGCTCTACTTTCACCTTCCTAAGCATGCTCGGCTCTACTACTTCTGCGGTATCGTGTAAACACTTCCGCAAATGCGACACATGAAATATGTCATGAATACCACTAAGCTTGTCAGGAAGCCTCACTCTGTAGGCCATCTATCCAATTCTTTATGTAATGGGGAATGGCCCTACGAACCTTGGTGCCAATTTTCCTACAGATCCAAATGAACTACATTCCTCATTGGTGACACTTTAATAAAAACCATGTCTCGAACATCGAACTCAAGATTGGTTCTTCTCTTATCAGCATATGACTTTTGCCGGTCTTGTGCCATCTTTATGCGTTTTCAAATCAAGTCTATCTTCGCCGAAGTTTCTCTAACCATCTCGGGTCCAAGCAAAATCTTATCTGTAGATTCCCACCAACAAGTTGGTGATCGGCAAGGTCATCCATATAGAGCTTCAAAAGGGGCCATGCCAATACTAGTCTGATAGCTGTTGTTGTAGGCGAACTCTACTAATGGAAGATGTTCCTCCCATGTCCCTCCGAAGTCCAAGATGCATAATCTCAAAAGATCTTCTAGAATCTGATTCACTCTTTCTGTTTGGCCGTCCGTCTGAGGGTGATAAGTGGTGCTCAAACACAACTGCGCACCTACTGCTTCTTGCTTATCACCCTTTCCTCTTGCATCAAAAACTGCTCCAAGCCCTGGCCCGTAAGCATCAGTATTTACAGTGAACGGTTTGCTCCCATCTGGCAAAGTCGAAACTACGGCTGATATCTTCGCAAAGTCCTTAATGAGCTTCCTATAATAGTCCGCCTAACCAAGAAAGCTTCTGTTGTATTCCTAGGAATCTTCCAACCTTGGATTTCTACTACCTTCGCGGGATCCACTGCTATCTCTTCCTTAGAGACCATGTGCGCTAAGAACCTCACTTCTATTCTCCAAAAATGACATTTGGAGAACTTAACTTTGAGTTGATGTGCTCAAAGAGTCTCTAAGACTTCCCTAAGATGTAGGGCATGCTCTTCCTCGCTTCTAGAGAATATCAAGATGTCATCCACAAAGACTACCACGAACTTGTTTAGAAACTCCCTAAACACCATACTCATCAAGTCTACGAAATATGCGGGTGCATTCGTCAAACCAAAAGGCATGACGAGCCATTCAAAGAAACCAGCGGGAGTCATAAAAGCAGTTTTATCTATACTATCCTCATCTACCTTCAACTAATGAAATCATGTAGTTAAATCCAACTGCGAGAAAACTGAAGCACCAACAAACTGATCGAACAAATCATCTATCATCGGCAATGGGTATCTGTTCTTCTTCGTGAGCTTATTCAGCTCCCTATAGTCCATGTACAATCTAAGCGAACCATCAGCCGTTGTAGCAAAAACAACAGGAGCACCCCATTTCGAAATACTTCTTCTTATGGATCCCTTCTCAAGTAGCTCCCCTACTTGCTTAATAAGTTCCTTCCTCTCTCTCGGAGCCATGTGGTGCACTAGCAATGCAACTGGATTTGCATTATCTACTAAGTATATACGGAAGTCTATCTCGTGCCTTGGGGGTAAGCCCCGAACCTGATCAAAGATGTCACCATACTCACGGACTACACAAACAGATTTCAAATCATCGATGGATGCATCAAGTGATTCTAGGTAGCTAAGCATCACCGGACCTCTAGGGTCACAAGAAATATCAATGGTCTTTCCACAACGAGTCAACAATTTAACTACCCTACTTTCACAGTCTAGGATGGCACCATATCTGGCTAGCCAATCCATCCCTAAAATCAGACCATAGCCCATGAAACCAAGTAAGTAGGCGTTGCATTCAAACCCAACGCCCAAGATAAACACTCTCAAATCCCAACAAATCATAGATAATTGAGTTGAGCCACCAATAGGATTTGAGATTACAATGGGATCCTGACTAAACTAGTATTTAGGTACAGAGTTTCAACAACAGAAGCAGATATAAACGAATGTGAAGCGCCAGAATCAAACAAAGTACGTACAGGATGATCGAAAAGGAAAATCAAACTTTTAACAGAAACTTTTCTACCTCTATTATGTATGCCAACCGTGAGAGCACACATCTGTCTTCCTGAAGATCCTGTATTTTGTCCTTGCCCATGCTCTTGCCTCTTTGGACAATCCCTGATAAGATGTCATGTCTCTTCGCAATGATAACAACTAGTCTTCTTCTTCTTCCTATGGTCTTTGGCTATATATGACCCACCATACCTTGGTAATGACACTTCCTCTTTTCTCGGGGTCTATAGTTCTTTCCACCCTTCTTAGGTTCCATTTCCTTATTCTGTGATTCTTCAGCCTTGACCTCTTTCTTTTCTCCTATATCTTCTTTGTGCATCAAGGCTATATCCATGAGTTTCTCATCCTTGGGCTGTGCTCCTTAGCCCAAACCCCCCTCATTCTCATTCTCAATTTCATCCTTGTGAAACATATTAACAAGTATCTCTAAAACTACCTCCATCGCGTGGAAAACCCTACAAAGCTGGAAAGAAAATTAGATGCAAGTGAAACTACTGTGGCTATAGATGGAAGTTAGGCACTTCTTTGCCCTTCGACCGGCGCCATAGTCTCATCGTGTCTACGGAACCATGCTGCGATGAGGTTACCTCCCAGAAAGCAAAGAGCCCCGGAGACTCAGAAAAGAAGGAAACAAGGACTCAAATAGAAAAATCAAAAGATAGTGAATATGGCTTTGGGGAATATGTCTTTCAAAACAAACTTTTCTTTCGAAAATACTTCTTTTAAAACTGTTTTGAAATCAGCTTTCAAAATCTTTTATCTAATCCGGTAACCTTCAGCTCTGATACCATGTGTAATACCCCACGTCTGTTAATGTTACTCGCAAAGGGAATGCATTAAATTTCGTGGATCGTTATAAGTAAACAGAATAGAATATTACAAGACAGATACATAAAATAGTACTTGAAAATTTTATAACTTTATTGCAGCGGAAACAGAAATAAGTTTGGTTACATCTTCTCATCCATCACACCAAAACCAAGTACATAATATCAGTCTTGTACAAAAGTCATCATAGTACATAATTTTTAAAGCCATAATCCCCAATCCAAAATGCCATATGAAAGACAAACAAACTAAGCATTACTTTCAGCACTTCAAGCAGTAAAGTCCGAATCAAGCTTCAACGTGCCCACCCTGAGAACCTTGGGGGGGGGAGGAAAGAAAAGAGGCGAAACAAAAAGGGTCCAACATAAAGTCTGGCAAGTCCAGTAACTTTAACAATATAATTAGTGAAGCAACATGATAAGAACATAAACTGGATGTAAGAGATGACTGTAACATAAGAAGATATGACAAGGTAACAAGATGAACAGGATGTAACATCGACTGCGCTTCTAACCACTATAAGATATTCTCTGCACCGCACCAATACTAGTTTCATACTAAAAGATGATCCCTCTTGGCTAAATCGTGTACTTCTAGCTTCCATCATAGGTAACCTTTGTGCTCCTATCACCACTAGATGTACCCACTATCCTCCTCGTTTGATTATGTACTCCTAGATGCTCTCGTAGGTGCCCCACTTGCTCCTACCACCACTAGTTGTACCCTCCCTACTAATCATAATAATGGTAGCTTCGTGTACACCTAGCTACCCCCGTAGGTGCCCTACTTGCTCCTACCACCACTAGTTGTACCCACTACCCTCCCCATTCGATCGCCCCCTTATCCTCGTAGATACTTTTGCCGGTCCCACAATAGGGTGTATCACTCCCTAAGGTGGCAACCCTGATACTACTGAAATGCACAGCTTATGCCTACACGATGCAACAGTGTCTTACCTACCAGCCCAGACCCACGCACGGACATGACTCTATTGGGCTTGCACTATCATCGCTAACTCTTTATTGAACTCTTACAACCAACCCCAGTAAGCATGCCCCTATCCTCGACCTAATCTCATATAGATAATGAAATGGGTTACTGGTTGAATAGGGTCCATACACTTGACACAAGCTTCCCTCCTAAGCTTATTCCCCACTAGGAATTCCCACTTAACCCCCTTTTATCCCCATGTCTTATCACACATCTCATCTTGTTTAAGTGCTTTTATTATGTTTCACATGCTACCCATGTCACCCACTTAACCCCTATATTGTTCCCATGTCTTCCTACATATCTTATCTTGGTTAAGTGTTTTTAATTGTGTTTCACATGCTATCCATGTCACCCACTTAACCGCTTTACTATTCTCATGTCTTACTACATGTCTCAACTTGGTTAAGTGCTTTAATTATGTTTCACATGCTACCCATGTTACTCACTTAACCCTTTATTACCCCTATGTCTAATCACATGTCTTATCTTGGTTAAGTGTTCATTAATTCATTATAACCGTAATCTTGCAAGACCTCCCACATTAGATTATCGTTTTGCGGTTGCTGGATTTGCCGAGTGGTTTTGGGCAGGATTATACCGCAATTCGAATCTAACCTTGTGTCTTTTCATTATTATGCATCTAATTTATGTCCTTGACCTCTCATATTAGATTACCAAATTGCAGTTGCTGGATATGTTGGGCAGTTCCGGGCAGACTTCTACCACAATCTGAATCTAACCTCGTGTCTTTGGCATTCATTTTCACTTTCTTGATTCAAATCCTAATTTCAAATCTTGGATTATAATATATTCCAATCACCCATAATTTCCAATCTATAATTTTAATCCAAATTATTCCCAAATCAATTTGCGTTCACTATCACTTCCTTAATTCAATTTCAAATCTTGGATTATGGTGATTTCCAGTTACCCATAAATTCCAACCCAAATTATGCTTATAATTCTAATCCAATTTACGCCTAATCTCATGTATACAAGTTATACTCAATTATGCCCAACCCAATTTATGCCAAATCTCATGTGTACAAATTGTACCAATTTTGCCCCAAATCAATTACATGATTACAAATCAATTTATGCCTAATTACATATTATTCAATATTTTCCCAAACTTTTCCCACAACATTCCCAATCGTTCCAACGTTATTCATACGTAAATCTCAATGCAATATGTTAGGCTCGAAGTTAGCCTAATCTCATAAAGAAAAAGGAAAAGAAGAAGGGAAGAGAATTATGACATCATAATTGGCATAAAATAGGCATATTAAACATGAACTGGCATAGAACAATAAAATAGATCCAATTGGCATATGATAACAGTAATTTGGGTATGAATATGAAAGATAAGAAATCTACAAAATTTGATATGATTCGTCTTACTTACAGGCATGATCATTAAATCCAATTTACAATCCTATCATAATTACTTTTTAATTATATGTGAAAGTAACATAGACTGACAACGATAGGATTTAGGAGAGAGGATAGATCTGAATTCTTATTTCTGACTTTGATTAGCTAAACCGTTGTTGTATAATTTGATTCTTATCTTCCAATTTGAATTCTCTTATTCTTATTTTCTTTGGTGGGGAAGAAAGGCTAGTTTAATTTAGATTAAAGCAGTATAAAGGCGCCATGGATTAGTGTAATGAAATTAGGGTCAGGTTTAGGGGTATTTTATAGATGCTCTAGGTGAATTAGGACCCTTAGATTAGATTAGGATCCATCTGAACCATCTAGACCAGAAAAACACGCCATCCAGCCAATCCCAGAAGGACACATCAGCCCTAGACTACCAAAACACGTCAGCCAGATCTGGACAGATGGGGGTCGGCACCCCTATAGGGGGGTCGACACCCCCTATGGGGGAGTCGACACCCATGTCGACACCCCCGGGGAGTCGACACCCACGAGTGGGAATTTTCCCGCTCAGCCCTTTTCGCTGATTTTGAATTCATTTTTGATTTTTAATTATTATTTAAATAAATTCTGCTTTAAACTAAAATCTTCTAAGCTTCATAACTTCTTCATATGATATCCGATTTACGCAAACTCGGACTCTATTCTAAGCAGAATTCCGAGACGAACGAAATGACGCAGCCCTTTTCCCTTAATTCTTCTAATAAAAAATAAGTATTCTTTAATTATCTCTTATTTCATGTTTTTAAAATAACTGGGTATTACATATGATGTATTTTTATAGCACTTGATTATTGATTATAAAATATGCTAGTTATTTGGAAAAGGTAATAAGTGGTGATCGTCCAGACGTACTTGGACATCGACCGGATATGCGAGGATCTCTCTTTGGTATTGGACATATGGGACAAGGAATATGGTGCCTTCGGTTTCGTTTAGACCAAGAACGGACTTGTAAATGGATATGTGTCTAACATTAGATTTCATTCTGTGTTGATTGATTTCTATTAAATATATATTTGTTTGGTGGCGGAGAATTTATTCTCTTGCTTAACACCCTTCTCTGAGACGTACGAGCTTAGAGGTTATATATTGATAGACATCAATTGCACGGCGTGGATTGTCAATGTGGCATGCTAAGATGCAAATGAACAAGGCTTTGGTTGAAATGCAGAGTCTTGTGGATGATGATCAAAGCACAACTTTAATTAGCATAGCTTTGTGTATAGCGTTAATTCGCAAACCTCACACCCTGGTATGAGTTAGAAACGAGATCAGGGACGCAGGGAGTGCATGACGTTTCTTTCTAACTAGAAGTGGTGTCATGGTATGGAGCCCAGACATTTCTTCTTATGTGGATGATGGATTGCGAGGCGCCTCGGATATTGGTCGCTACTGGCCAAGTGATAGGTCCGATAGGATCAGGAAACATGTGTTCAGGAATAACCAATTCACTCAAGTAAGTGTGGACCAGCCCTGCAGGAACCAAGGGTTGCCTAGAGTGTGTAATCTTGAGGCATTTGCTAGAGTATCTCGAATTGGAAGGAGCCAACCCTAGCCTTGACTCATGATGAAAATCCAATTTCCAATATGACGTTACAGATTTGATTATATACCTATATGACGACATAGTGTATGGTAGCTATGTCGTCTAGGATTGATATATTTATATTGAAAGCGTTTTAAACTGACTAGACACTAAAAATAATATCAAACGATTTTTGTTTTATACGTATCAAGCATATTTGACCATTATAAGGTAAAACTCTATCCTTTGGCTTGCGTTGCATTGTGTGATGGGACCCGAGTCTTATAATAGCTTCTTTTTTCAAAAAGCATTACGTTGTTTATAAATTGTTTATTTTAGAGTATTCATGGGAGTAAACCCGTTCCGTGACATGTGGGGTGGTCCCATGATTTACACTCACTTTAAAATAAAGTTAATTACTGTTGTAGTTCTTACACCAGTCCCACGACTGACTCGGAGTTTATTGTTTCTCTGTAAACTCTGGGTGCCCATATTTTCCACATGGGCAGTCAGTAGTTTCGGTTTTGTAGACATTTCTTTAAATAGGATCCTGGATTTACAGCTGGAGCTATATTCGGAAAGCTTTGTATCCGTGTATTTCTTTCAGTTATGCTAATTGATGTATTTCTGTTGTACATTGTATTTATATATTTTATATTTATGTATTTTAATCTCTGATATTATATTTCCACTGTGTAATATTTATGTGAACTCTGGAATATTCTTGTACTCTGATGTAATTGTTGTAATAGCAATGAAATGTTCTCATGTTTGTGTTCTGATGTGTCGTGTTCTCAAAGCAATTCGAGCTCCTCCGTCTCTTCGAGGATCGGGAGATTTCGGATCGTTACAATATTACTTTACTCTAATTTTGTTCATGACTGAGGTTTTGAGACATGACATTTTGTAACTGTTTGATTAAATGAAAGCTTTCTTTCGCTGTAAATTTATTCTTATGTCTTGTAAAATCCTAGTCTCTGTGGTCTTTATACCTAGAATGTTTCATAATTCCTTAATGTAATCCTCAAACTGGTGACATTAAGGAATGCAGGGTGTTACGCCCAGATTCAGGTAATAAGAGGATAGAAGACCAGAAAATTCTTTTTTGGAAAGAATGGAGCCACTTTCGGCTTAAGAAACCCAGATTCGGGTAATAAGAAGATAGAAGACTAGAAATTACTTTTTTGGAAAGAGCGAAGCCTTTTTTAGCTTAAGAAACCCAGGTTCGGGAAATAAGGAGATAAAAGACCAGAAATTACTTTTCTGGAAAGAGTGGAACCTCTTTCATCTTAAGAAACCCAGATTCGGGTAATAAGCAAATGGAGGACCAAATATTACTTTTCTAAAAAGAGTGAGGCCTCTTTCGGCGTAAGAAACCCGGATTCGGGTAATAAGAAAATAGAAGACCAGAAATATTTTTTTGGAAGCAGCGGAGCCTCTTTCGGCTTAGGAAACCCAGATTCAGATAAAAAGAAAATATAAGACCATAAATTACATTTATGCAAGTAGTGGACCACTTTCGGCTTAAGAAATCCAGATTCAAGTAATAAGAATATAGAAGGACAGAAATTACTTTTCTAAAAAGAGTGGATTCTCTTTCGTCTTAAGAAATCCAGATCCATGTAATAAGAAATAAAAGACTAGAGATTACTTATATGAAAGAGTGGAGCCTCTTTTGGCTTAAGAAACCCAAATTTAGGTAATACGAAAATAGAAGACCACAAACTACTTTTTTGGAAAGAGAAGAGCCTCTTTCGGTTTAAGAAACCCAGATTCGAATAATAAGAAATTTAAAGAACAAAAATTACTTTTCTAGAAAAATCGGAGCCTTTTCGGCTTAAGAAACCCAGATTCGAATAATAAGAAATAAAAGGCCAGAAATTACTTTTTTAGAAAGAGAGGAGCCTCTTTCATCTTTTTTTAGCAAATTCGGAATTTTCTCTTCCAATTTTGATAAAGCCATCTTTGGCTTGTTACGAAAAAGTCAGAATGGCCTCTTCTGGTTTCAATGGAGCACTCTTTGGCATGTGAAGGAGAATCCACAATGTCCTCTTCCAGTTTCAATGGAGCTTTCTTTGGCATGCTAAGGAGAATCTAGAATGTCCTCTTCCAGTTTAGTTACGAATGTGCTTTTGGTTTTTATTTATTTCTGGCATGATAGGCATTTTTCTAAAGCAGAAGTTTTGGCATGCTTTAGTTCTCCTTCTATGATTTTGATCCCTTCTTTAGGATAGGACATAAACAGAGGCAGTGCGTGCTTATGTTAAAAGTAGAGGTATGGCTTGATCATGTAATGATCAAAGACAGAGAATGCTTCCCTCAGAGCCGGGCGCATGTTCGCCGTCTTACCCATCCCTCATCTAGAGGGCTCCTTAACCTGACCCTTGGGGAAAGGTTAAGGGCTTCAGTACATTACCCTGGCCCTTGAGGGTAGATAACAGCCTGCCCTTCTTTTTTTAAAGGCTCCAGGGGTATGCCTTAGGCCAAGGGCTAGGCACGTGATTTCCTGGGCTTACCCCCTCCCCTGTTCGGGGAAGATCCCGGGATATACCTAGGAATTTCTATCTAATATCCATTATGAGAAGTGAACTTCTCCCTCAATCAAGTAGAAACTCTCATGTATTTTTACATTGATTTAAAGCAATCTCTAATTCCGTACATAGATTCTCTTCAGCGAATTGATTTTTAATTCAGAATGATTTTTAATTCATAAGATACTTCTGTAATTTTCCTTGCTTACAAAATTGGTACATTCTGCTTTTTTCAAGTGTCATACACTTATTGTTTTCATGACTATTCATTAGATGATGGTTGTCAACAGCTGCCTTCTTTATTCCATTCATACTTCCTTTTTTTCTTGTTGTTCGGTAATCAAGTTCCTATTTAATTAGAAGGAAGGTATTTTCTCCTTAGGTGGTCAACATGTATTACATAGTTGGGTTGGGCATTTCCCTTTTCCTTAAGGGAACGGTGTCTGACATCGTCTTTTTTTATTATAATCCCGTAGTATGATAAAATATTTTCCCTTTGGACCTAGTTACAGAGGGATGTTGTGAATATATTGTGCTGGTAATACTTATATGTTTTCTTGATTGATATGGGTTATATTCCTCTTGCGGCCTAGCCATACTATCTTGCCATTCAAGGGCGAAAATCGCATAATCCTCAACTGGGGTGAGACGTCGGTTCGGTTACTTTGGAGATAAAGAAGCTCAAAGCGAATTAAAACCGAAAATTTTCCAAATCGAACCAAAACAAATTAATTATGGTTAATTTAGTCCGTAACTTATTTAACCGAACTTGAAGAATGTATTATAATTAAAATGATGGATTTACGCAAAGTAAAGCATAAATTCATATTTAAAGAAATATTATATAGTAAATTTTATGTTTATGATAAGATTTGATCTTATTTGTAATAGATGTCTTTTATTATATAACTAAACTAATTATTTAAAGTACCACAATACTGTAAAATTAGATAATAAATTAAATGTTCAGTTAATTTGGTTAAACCTATAGCCAAAAGAAAATTATTTTACAAATTGAATTCAAACTGATTTAGTCTAAAACCGAACCAACTAAAATTAACCAGTTTGATCGCTTAATTCAGTTTCAACCGAGTATTACTCACCCCTAATCCTTAGTTATTTCTTTTTCAAAGATCGGGCTTCATGAGAAAATTTGTATAGCCGCCTTTATCTAACGGAATAACACGTTGCTCTGATTGCTGAAGGACGAGGTTGATTCCCCTTGGGATGAGCTCACTCCTACTTTACTAGAGTTATACTCATTTTATGTCTTTCGGTTAATCATACTCAGAGCTTGCATTCACAACATTTGTTCCTTGTGAAACTACAAATCCACATACGATATTTCCTTTCGGAATGGTTTGGAAGATGCTTGTTCCGAATTGGTTGATTGATCATCCGTACCTTGGGATCGATTTGTCAAGCTTAATACCCTTTTCTTTTTCTTCGATGGTTGACTTAATCTTTCTTTCAATTTTCCCTGATTATCCTTATGTTGGCAATAAAAAGGAGTCACAACCTCTTTTCTTTTCTTGGTGTTCGTATATCCCCAATGATTTGATATATCCTACAGGCACATTTTCTTATTTCACTGAGATTTTCATTCTTACCGCAGCCATTGTCCTTTGGTTCATTCAAAATATTTTTCGAGGTTTCCGCAATCCTTTGTAATACATTAAGGGTCCATCTATGTTAGTTTCCCATTGGTTCTGTCTTCTTAAGGATAAATTTTAATAGCACTTGGAGGAGAAAAAAGGATCTGAGGTTCGATCCCTCCCCGTAGTGCCAAAAATGTTAACCAAATTTATAATTAACACCCCAAAAAAGAGATCTGCCTGCAGAACTCCTGTTTTATTACAGAACATAACTCAAGCTTGGAAACAGCCTATATTCCAGAATTCTTGTTGAAATACCACTTTCGAGTACCATGGGTATTTTTCCTGTTGATAATAAATTCAACTACGAAGTTTATCTCAATTTCCTGAATGGGAGGTTAACCTCTTGTGATATATATTCCTTAGAAGCGTCTTGAGATCCATAGATAGTCCTCTCTGGGTATACAATAACTGCAAAACTGAGTCAAAGGGAAATAATTCTTCTTAAAAAGTGATCAAATGATGGGCTTTCACGAGTCTTCCTTAGTTTCCCAAAGATTTAACGAGATGGTGGAAATATACTCCTAATTCCATTCAAGCATCTAAATCCTACAATTCACTTGATGGGAAGATCCTAACTCAAATCTAAGGTCATAACTATAGTCATTAGACTAACGATGGTATCTGTTTCTTGATTTGTGGATCTGAATGGTGATAGCAGATCAGGTTAAGAAGTAAATCTAATTATGTATATATCACATTTTGAACCTGCAATGTTAGTGAAAAAAGTAATTATAGTACACGATTAAAACAAAATCTTTCATGAGTATTGTAATCGCTGTATATTCCTTTTTATTTTTCATATCCAATGTTACAAACCTTTCTCCAAACTGATTTAGTAGTTAGAGTTTGACCTTACCATAAGAGATTACAAAGTGTTAAAAATGAATTGAACGTCTAGGAAAAAAAAGAAACCCGTCTTTGTGTCTCTGGGGTCCTATTTATGGGTGTGGATTGATCCTTCCTTCGACTTAAATGCTTCACTTTGGTCACTCGATACAGTTTAACAATGAAGGCTTGCAAGCAAACTGATGGCTTTCCTTCGAGAGTAAATTCAAATAGCTGCTTCCGAGAGTCCTGACGGAGGGCGTTCCCAGTTGAATGTGAGAGGGATGGTCTTGCAAGGGCTTGCGACTTTCTTTTAATTTTTCTTGTCTCGTTCTTTGTCTTCAAGGATTAGAGGTTTGGAATCTGATTCCTTTCCCTTTGTGTTGGGCCAGCTGTATCTCGTCCTTTGTAAGCCCTGGAGGCATGCATCAAAAGTCCTGCCTTATTTCTTCCAAAGGGATCCTCTGTTATCTATATAGGGTTATCCTTCCTGCTCCCACCTTTGGTAGCTTTCAAGAATCATTTCTTTCCATTTGGTCCTTTCTTATTACTTGAAGAGTTTTCAGGTTTCATTTGTCGTTGCTTCAGAAGCCCATCTGACGGTCATTTGAAGGCTTGCTCGGCTTCAGCTATTCTTTATTATTAGCATTCTAATGGTAAACCACTTCGGTTTTGATCAAGTAGTTGTGAGAGGCATAGATGTATGCAGAATATCAACTTATAATGATAGTTATCTTCAAACCAGCATACTCCTTGATGTGGTTGGGCCCAAAAACTCTTTTTTCGATATCTGATCTGTTAGTCGGACCTCTCCATGGTTCTTTTACCTTTCCTTTCAATCTTGTGTTTCAAAATACATTTCCTTCTAGTTTATTTGGGATATGAGCTTGCCTTGTCAGTTCTCTTTTGCTTATGAAATATAGAGATTCTAGTATAAGAATGATGGTCTTCGTCAACTAGAACCTTGCATGCTTCTGGTTCTTATCTTTTTCTCTGTTTCTTCTGATGCTTCCTTTGACTTTCTTCTTTTTCCCTTTCTTACAGGTCGTCAAGTACAAAATTGGTGCCTTTTCGGTTAAGGTTGAAAGGGGCTTTCTGGCCGGAGGGAAATTCCAATTTTTTTTCCTTCTCTT
This sequence comes from Allium sativum, assembly GCA_030737875.1. Lineage (NCBI taxonomy): Eukaryota > Viridiplantae > Streptophyta > Magnoliopsida > Asparagales > Amaryllidaceae > Allium > Allium sativum. The sequence goes on along the minus strand of CM060910.1, from coordinate 190,433,032 downwards.
ATATTAAAAGGGATATAGCCAAAGATCCGGCACTCCTCCCTTCGTGGTGCTATTGGCTTTGGCGCTCCTTCACTTTAACTTTAATTCTTGATCTGCCTAGGTGATTTTTAGTGCTAACATAAGCGAAGCCTCTTTCGACTTAGAAGACCTGAAACCTAAATTCGATTATTTTAAGTAATAGAAGTCCAGAAATTCTTTTTTGGTAATTAAACGAAGCCTCATTCAGCTTAGAAGACCCAAAACGCAGATTAAGGTATTTAAAAAATTGAAGTCCAGAAATTCTCTTCTAGAAACGAAACGAAGCCTCTTTCGGCATAGAAGAACCAAAATGCAGATTCTAGTATTTTAAGTAGTAGAAGTCTCGAAATTGTCTTCTGTAAGCTAAACGAAGCCTCTTTCACCCTAGAAGACCTAAAATCCAGATTCAAGTATATAGATAGGAGCTCAGAACACTTCTTTTGGAGGTCGTGGGTACGAAAGCGCTTTCGGTTTTGATATATTTTTCTATTATAGGCTTTTTCTAAACAGAGGCATGTTTTAATGCTCTTTTCAAGCTTTTGTTCCCTTCAGCAGAACAAGACATAAACATTGTCAATGTGTGCTTATGCCGAAACAGGGGCATGGCTTGATCTTAAAAAGTTCAAAGGCATAGAGTACTACATTCAGAATCATGCTTATGCATCGGAATTACCCATCCCTCCTTTAGCGGCCCCTTTTCTTCGTCAAGGGTTGGTGGTGCATCAACCTAGCCTGGAGGCGTTGCTGATGGCTTACCCTCCTCCCTCCAAGAGGAACCCAAGATATACCCAGGGATTAGAGCCATGTGCATGATGCCTTTGGCATACACCCTTCCCTTTTTGGGGGAAGGACCCAGGATATACCCAGGAATTTTTAAGTTAATCCAAGAATGGTATTTTACCCCAACCATGTAGAATGTCTGATTTTGGGTTTTCATCCATAAGTCGTGTAGTAGATCTTATCTTAAGGAAAAATTCTATTAAATCCTTTTATTTTTCTTTTATGTATTCACTGAGTTTTCCTTTTCTTACCAAAGAACTAATTACTTTTTCTAATGTCTTACACTAGTTGGTTTCATATCTGTTAACTTTGTGATAGAGGCAATAGTTTTTCCCTTTATTCCTTTCGGCTTTCGGTGAATGGGAGGACAATAGTCTAGTTGGTCTTAGTAAAATTATAACTTTCTTTGATGGAAGCAGTTAGATTAAATTCCATTGATACTTTTGATTTAGACTTTCCTTTAAGAGAAATAATTTTGGGTTTCTTGGAAACTGATAGAAGCTCCTTATTATGAGATGCCATTGTTTTTCTCTTAAGGTTTTTGGAAGTTTCAAGGATCGGTTTTTGAAATCTGTTTTTGTATGTTCCTTATGGGGTATAGAGGGTTTCATCAACTGATTTCCTTTCGGTAGGAAGGCATGGTGCCTATTCCTCGTTTCTCCTTCAAACTTAATCCTTCGGCGAAAGTTTTAGATTTCATTCCTCATCTTTATAAACAATTCTTTCATAATTCAAGATTGGTGTTGCTCCACAATGGAAGGGATTTATACTCCATTTGTCTGGATCATAGGCTTCCTCCCACTTTTGGCGAGATACAATGCTCTCATCTTTAAGGTTAGCTCCTTGTTGAATGGTAGGCTTGCAGTGTTAGCCTTTGGCTTCGTGAGGCTATAAGCTACCTGCTCATTCTTACCAAAACTATAATCCATATTGGGTTGCCTTATTATCGGAAGAGGGTTGACATATCTTTCTTGATCTATAACATTTTTATTCTTCCTTTTATGCTACCCCCATTGACGAAGTGAAGGGAGTTGCCACATCTTTTTCTTCAGAATACAGTGGAGTTGCTCGTTTCTCCTTGTTGGATTCATTGTTTTCCCATTGGGGGAATTATTTCACTTCGAGGGAAATATTTTCCAACCTGAGGTTATTACCTTTATGTTAGTTCGAAATGTTTATCTAGGTATCTGCAATCCATTGTGGCTTATTCCAAATTTTAACTGTTTTACAACCCATTCGTTATTTCTTAAAAAAGAAGCTCTTACTGTGTAGGGAGGTTAAGAGTTTTGGAGCTCCAAGCCCTCCTCCTAGCACCATAAATGTTACCCAAATTTAAGGCTAACACCCCAAGGCTAAGTTTACCTCAAAAATCCCTTGCTTACGAAGGGAATGGGTTAGGATTAAGTAATGCTTCCAAAATAAAATTCTCGAGGAGAGCTTCCGGTGTCTTCTGAAAGCGAATTCTTATGGAAAAGAAAGTTAGAAATGAGATTTCCGTAGTTTAAGGGGAAAGAAATTCATTCAAGCAATAGTCTGCATTTTAATATTTTCCTTGTAGCTTCCTAATGACCTTTTATTATAGGGATGACAAATTACTGAGAAATTCCTTTATTTGTTTCATGGGATCTAATATCCTTCCAGTAACTTACTATTACATCTTTCAACGGCCTGAATAGAAGGGAACTGGATTTTAATAGGATTAAATAATCTCAAATGATTGTCGCCTTGAGTGGTTTCGGTTGACCAAAGAAGGTTTTATCGGATAAGTGGAATGGGGCTTAAAGTTACAGGTAAGCTATAGAGCTTTGGGAACCACCAAGTTGTAAGCCTCAACAGGGACTCAGGTCATTCATACCAATAATGAATGTAGGTAACTGATATTATTACTTTAGGCACTCGGGAATTAACAAAAGGGGTTGTCAATTATGTTGTAACATCTTTGTACAACTTAAGGAATGAACCTGCAGCGTTAGCATAAAATAATAAAACATTAATTAAACAATTTCTTACTTAACATCTTAAGAGCTTGATTGAATCCTTTTATTGAGAACTTCAAGAATTATAAATGCCTTTTCCCCAAACTGATTTACAAATTAAGGCTTACAACTCATATTTTAAGAGTACGGGATTGAGATGAGAAGTTGGTCCCCGATTCTAGACCCATAGGCCATTTTTATAGATGTAGGTTGGCCTTCCGGCTGGCATGTTAGTTTCGTTCTGACTTTCTATCGGAAGCGCATATGGAAGCCCTGTGGGTTTGCCATTCATCAATTCCTGGGAGAGTTGTTGTATGGTTATTGCAAAGGCTTTAGAAGTGAGGCTTCTGGAGGCGTAAGTCTTAGTAAAATGTTATCTAGACAGACTTGCTCGAGTTCTCATCAGTTGATGATGCCGACAACATGTTTTCCGTTCATGCTTAGCAACTTGTTGGTTAGGGCTTAAGCTTTCTTGTATTCCCATTTTGGGTGAACAAAAGGTATAGTATTCTTAGTCTTTTACGCTGGGTAAGTGCATACACGGTTGTTGCCCTTTTCTTTAAGCCGACAAGGGCTTTCTAAGATAATAGGTAACACCTTGCCTCTCTTCACTTAGTTCTGAAATCACATACCAAAATTTGATTCTATTTCTTCTAAATGGTTATTGGTCTTCACGCCCCTTCACCTTGGCTCTTGCTTTTGATTTTTACCTCAATTATTCTTGGCAGTAATGCGTTGATATCGAATGACTGGTTGTTGTCATCATTAAAGGGCTAATTGAAAACCCTGGTTCTATTCAGACTACCGCACGTCCTACGTAATGTTTGTCTTCACAATACAACTAGATCGCTTCCCAAGCGATCCAGGATACTCATTCTCTTATATCTTAACAAGCGTCCCTGTGATACCCCTGTTTTGAGTCAGTAAAAATCCTTCGACTATCAATGATTCCTTGGCACTTCCAATAATACAAGCCATCCATGACTCTATCTTTTAGCTTATGTCCTACTCGAGTTAGTCCATTATCTTGCAGTTCTTTCCACTTTGAGCAGCCTATTACTTTCGCCTTCCATCACTATGACCTGAGTTCACAATAGAAGAATCAATGCTATATTGATGATAAATTCCACCCTATAGATGTTATCGATTAACGGTGACCACAATCATGCTCCTGAAGACCCTTGCTTCTCACCGTAGGACCTAGCCCCCAACCATCAACCATGATGGATTGGTATTGATTCATCGCCTATGGAACGGTACTGATCCCAACACTTAGCCAGTTATTGGCTAAGTATTAGATACCCTAAATCCCTACCTTGAATACTTCCCTATAGTTCATCCTCGTACCAAATTGCATCCTCGAAATTTCATATGTCGGTCCATCGATGAGTATTCGACCATTCGCTCTTCGACCCATCCAATAATCACCAAACTTTGCACATGACTCGCTGCAGACACCAAATAGCTAAGCATGAAATTTTATCACTCCTTGACTAGTCCTCATGGATCGGTACCGATCTACGCTCCATGTACTAGTATCTATCCCCATCCTTAACATATTTTGACATGAATACTTTTGCGTAGCCTCCTTGCCTCCGTTAGATGCCTTACACTAAGTTTCATCACCATATATCCATGATGATGGATCGATACCAATATGTAGGGCATGGATTAGTACCAATCTTCGTACTTAAATAATTTTTCAATGAAAATTTATAGGCACCATCCTGATACCCTCTAGAGCTCCTCCACCAAGTTTTGTCTGAATCTGATCATCTGAACCTTCGATTTTCTCTATTCTTCGATTCTAAGATATACGACACACAATTCTAAGAAAACAAATCACGCATAAAGTACAATTCAACAAATCAGACAACAATTCATCCAATTTCGAGCATAAACAATCATATTAGTGTATACAATTTGATTCGTATCATAATGATAACAATTCTAGCATAATTTAAGATTAAAACATATAAAATATGATGGATCTAGCAAATTATATGATATATGATCAAATTAGGATATCCTAAGGTGCCAAGATCTGAACTAAACTTATATAATTCGGTTTTGTAAGTGAAATTAGCATATTAGATGTTTGATTAACCTAATTAACAAATATTATCCACAGTAAGCCTATGAGAGATTTCTATCACTCACCAAAACCTAGATCTGATGCAGTAGAGATGATAACAAATTTGGATAGCGAGGAAATAGCAAAAAAATGTGAATTCAATGCAAACAAAAAGATCTGATGTCCTTCATTGTAGATCTTACCTCTAGATGCGATATAGAATGATTTGAGAAAGCAACTACGATTTAGGGGAATTAACTTGAACTGGAGATTCATAGACGCCTAACCTAATGGTGGAATGAGGAGAAGAACCCAAATTATCTCCTCAAACCCTTTATTTATAATCTCATGTCATTAGCTTAATGGGATTACTAATCATACCATTAGTTACTAATTAACCTAGCAACATAAACATAAACTTAAAATAGCAATTTCTCTGAAACCTTAAGCCAAATCTTTAATGTGACCACTCTATGGAATGGCCAACCACCATCCCGATTCAATGAGGCTAACTTCAGCACTTGATTTGGTACCAAACAAAGTTTATAGGTAAAGCAATAATTCATAAGGTTAAATGGTGACAAAATGATTCGGTAAAAATCGCGGACATATATCACATTCCAATGAACAACATATTAAAATTTGAGAATGATACGGCTAATAAGAAATTAAATAGGATTATTTTACAATCCTCTTATATGTAATATGAGTCGTTGCGTTCTTCCATATAGGAATTTCACCCTCGAAATCCCACAAAGCAAGAGCAAACAAAGTGCTCTGCATGCCTACCATCGATGAGTAGCTAATCTAACATCCAATCCAGCATACACTAATCCATGCAATCAAAATCCAAACTTTAATAGCATAAGAAACAATTGTACAAGTAAGATACGATATATGAGACATACCATTCAAAGAATTCTGGATGGGTCGTCCTCATTCTCCCTTCTGTTTCCCACGTGCAATCATCATCGTCCTCGTTTCATTTACCTTGACTAGCTAAACAACCTTTCTACGACACAAAGTGGCTTACGAATTCTGGAAACTTTCACGTCTACCTCTTGGTCCTCAATATGATCTAGAGATACTATCGAACTTGGGTCTAGAATGGACTTCCATAGATATGATACACGAAACACACGTGCACACATGTTATTTTCTTAGGTAGATCCAATCTATAAGAAAGCTTCCTAATATGCTCGATAATCGAAAATGGCCAAACAAAACTAGGAGCTAACTTTCCTTTCCTTTCAAATCGAATGATATTCTTTAGGAATGAGACCTTAACAAATACCAAGTCCCCGCCGAATATTCCAAATCCTTATCCTCTTATCGGCACATCACTTCTGGTGATGTTGGTTTGCCTTCATTCTTTGTCGAGTAATTTCAATTTTATCCATCGGTTCCCTTATCATTTCTATCCCAAGCACCAACTTTTCTCTAGCCTCTAACCAATAAAAGGTGAATTACATAGTCTACCGTACAATGCCTCATACGGTGCCATACCAATACTCGATTGATAACTGTTGTTGTAAGAATACTCGACTGGATGTAGATGGTCTTCCATTATCCTTCAAAATCCAATATGAAATCTCTTAGAAGATCTTCCAATACTCGATTGGCTCTTTTTGTCTAACCATCAGTTTGGGGATGATAAGTCGTACTCATACGTAGCTCGGTTCCTAATGTCTCTTGCAAATTCCTCCAGAATCCACTGGTAAATAAAGGGTATCGATCACTAACTATACTCTTAAGTATTCCATGGAATCGAACTATCCATTTAATATACAAGTCAACCAACTTGGATGCCATCCTGATAGATTTGACAAGAATAAATCCTGCGCTTTTGGTCAAGCAATCCACGATTACCCGTATACCATCGTATCCTGCCATAGTCCTCAAGAATCTATCAATAAAATCTATTGACACTTGCTCCCACTTCAATGTAGGAACCACTAATGGTTACAATAATCCACTCAGCTTCTTCTAATTAACTTTAACCAGTTGACGGTTCATACACTTCAAGATGTATCTACCGACGTCCCATTTCATGCCCTCTTAGTAGTAAACTCTTTTTGTGCCTTGATATATCTTATTACCACCAGAATGAATAGTCAATCAACAGTGACTACATACTCTCGGAACCTCATATCTCAATCCATCTATATCAGGAACAACCAGTCTTCAATCCTTACGAAGCCAACCATCTCGATCGAATTTGTAACTCCTTATTTCTCTAGACTCGACTCTCATTTCCAATATCTGAATGATCGCAATAAGCTTAGCCACTTGCTTCTTGCTTTCACCAATCATTTCGATGAGAGTTGATTTGATATATAAGCTCAACAACATCTCAAGCTCTAAATCACAGTGAGGTTTCTACTCAAATTCTACTGAATACTCAAGGTACTTCCATTAATTAAACATGGCTCCTAAATTCACTTGTCTTCTGCTCAAAGCATTGGCCAATGCGTTTCCTTTCCCTGGTGCATACATATGATGCTAGAAATTGTAACCACTTTTGATGCTGAAGATTCAAATCCTTTTGGGAGAAGAGATATTTCAACGACTTATGATCTATGAATAACTCGAACCTAACTCCCAACAAATAATGCCTCCACATCTTCAAAGCAAACAATATCATTGCTAACTCTAAATCGTGAGTTGGGTAATTCCTTTCATGTGGCTTCAGTTATCGACTCGCATAAGCCACAATTTTATCTTTCTGCATTAGCACTACTTACAATCTAGTGCCACATGCATAGATATATACAACCATCTCGTCGTTCCCACTCAGAATAACCAATACAGGAGCACTCGTCAATTCTTTGTCAAGACGACAAAGGCATGTTCGCACTTTACATCCCATGTGAAGACCTGATTCTTCTTCATCAATCCAGTCAAGTGTGCAGCTATCTTCGAAAAGCCTTGATAAAACAACGATAATACCCAGCTAAAACAAGGAAACTTCTAACATCCATAACATTCTTTGATCAATCCCAATCATGGATTGCTGCAAACTTAGTGGGATCCACTATTATTCCTTATCTCGATATGACATGACCTAAGAATCTCACTTCCTCCTTCCATAAGACACTTTGAAAACGTAGCTATCGATTGATATTCTCGCAAAATTTCCAAAACAATTATCAAATGAGTGGTGTGTTCTTCCTCAGTCCTGGAGTATACCAATATATCATCCATGAACACAAGCACAAACTTATCCTGCTGATCTTTGAAACCTTGATTAGTAAGATCCACAAAATATGTTGGCATGTTAGTGTATCCAAACAGCATCACTAGCCACTTATAAGATCCAGACGGTATCGAAAAAGTAGTCTTCGGCATACTATCCCTAGCCACTCTCAATTGGTGAAATCCCATCGTCAAATCAACTTAGGAAAATATCTTGGCTTCGTGAAGATGATCAAACAATTCATCGATCCAAGGTAATGGATACTTGTTCTTCTTGATCACCTTATTCAACTCACGGTAATCCACAACAATCGTAATGATCCATCAGTCTTGGTCGTAAACACAACTAGTGCGCCCGACTTGGATATACTTCTTCAAATGAATCCCATACTCAAAAGGTCGTTTACTTGCACCTCTAACTCTCGATGTTCCCTTTTTACCATCCTCCTAAGAGGCATAACAATAGGTTTTGCTCCATCCACTAAATCGATACGAAACTCGGTTTCAATTTGCGACAGTAGTCCTCTGAACTCGTCGAAGACATTAGAAAATTCTTGAATGGTAAGCGCAGATGACAATCCATCGTATGCAATAGCAAGCGAATATATAAAGCGAAACTAGGACCTTATCCTCTGGTAGACAGCATTTCACAAATTTCACCCTTCCACATTCCCAATTGTCACCTCGAGCTACTTGCGATCCACTATAACTACATATCTCTTAAGCTAGTCCATACCCTGAATAATCCCAAACCCTGCAAAGTTCAAAGCAAAGCAACCACACATAAAACAACAACCACGAATCGATTATACTAGATCGACTAAGCGTACAAAGACTAGAAGAACCCCATATTGGGTTAGTCACAACTAATGGTTTATCAACTATCGCAGGTTCTAAACCCAACTTGCACATAAGCTCATTAAAGATAAAAGAATGCAAGCTCCATTATCAAAGAAAACTCGAACTAAAACACCTCTGATAGATAAAATACCTTGGACAACAACACCTTTCCCTTTCTTTGTTGCAATCTGAGCTCTCGAAGAATATGACACAACATTCAATGCATATACCTTAAACATTTTTCCTATCCCTTGGCGGTTCCGGGCAATTCTTCCACAAGTACATGGTCCTATCATATTTGAAACACTTCCTTTTCTCCTTAGGAATCTTGGAATCCTTAGAATTATGGCCCTTCTCATGATAGCTAAAGCAAGTAATCTCAAGCTTAGGTTTCTTATGGCCATTCTTCCTTGTTATTGTTGCTTCCTTTTCTCATTCCACAATTTTCTTATTTCCGACACCTTTTTGTGGCTTCTGCCACTCCTTACCTTCAACAACAACTCCTTCATTCTTCGGAAACAAACTCTCTCTCCTTAAAGCATTCTCGACCAGTTTCTCATTTGGTTCCTCGATACGATCTTCCAATTGCCCTCCAAGACACTCATCCAATATCATGATAAACTTCTTGTTCTTCTGATACAGAGTCTCAATATAAGAATGAGCATACTTCGACAAAGCCTCAAACTCCTCTACATACTCAACCACAAGTCTCTCACCTTGATTCATCTCAACAAATCTCTTGATGATAATCGACTTCTGAACTATAGAAATAAACTTCTCCTCAAATTTAATCTTAAATCAATTTCAAGAAATTTGTTCCTTTGGAGTCTTAAGAGTAATAAAGTTCCACCAATCCGTAGCTTACCCATGAAGCTACCTTGACACGAGCTTTCTTTTCATTGGATGATTGGTTTCTAAGTCCCTGAAGAAGCGGATACAGGTATCCAACCAATTATGCACTTCAATTGTAGATTCCATCCCACAAAATATTTTTTTCATCTAGGGAAGTAAAGTCCTTGCATAGCTTGGCAAAATTGACAACTTTAGGTGCCTACAGAAGAACACCACCAGCTACCGTCGCCTCTGGAGTGATTATCCCTCTAATGATTGCTTCCATCATGGACTCGAACATAGCATGAAATTAAGGCGTAGTAGTAGCAGCTCTTGATTGACTTCCCACTCCTACCCCTCCAGTAGTAGGCTCATACCTAGTAGCATTCCTCGTATTGCGATAACCCATTCTTTATCGAAAACAAAAATGATCATTCCTTATCAAAGGAAGACCGCAATGGTGCTCGAGAGCTTATTGAACTAATATATTATATATCATATAATATATTTATTATCAAAATCAAATAACAAGTACTTCTTCATATTCTTTTACGCTCTCAAACTTTGGGTAAAAACGATTAACCAAAGCTCTGATACCAAGTGTGACGACCGCCCATTACTTCATGCGCTAAATTATAGGAAAAATGCGATACATGTCGTGCCAGACCGATATGGAATGATCATCAACGGTAATAAACCGAAACAAAACCATCGTATGACTTACAATGCATGGATTATATATAATAGTAAAATATATAACAGGGGTAGTAGTGAAGCATCAAAATTAACAAAGCAGGAAATCCCATCTCCATAAAATCTCAGAATATCAAAGTACATAACATCTCAATAACTGAATATGTGAATACATCATCCTTCATCATCGTATATAGCAAGCAAAGCGACAGAAATATTCCAAATAGCTATACAGTTAGAATAGTAGTACGCCAGCTGTTGACACCAAAAATTGGTACAACACCCAAAGAGAAGACTGTGTAGAGAATAAGTGAAGATTAATAATGATAAGAAGCGTAAATCAAAAGATATCACACACAAATTTATAGTGGTTCGACGTTAATGAGCCTACGTCCACTTTATGAGTTTTAATATATTATCTCCAATATCAGGCAGAAAAATTACATTGGCAGAATAAGAGAATTAAAGATACACAAATCGTTAAAGTTTTGGCAATTCTCCCCTAGCCAAAAGCTCCCCCCTCTGAACTAATAAAAGGGTATTTATAGATGATACAATATCTGGCCATCTTAGACATATGCTGCAAGATCCAAAAGAATAGTTGTTGTTGAATGAATAGGTATCTCCTAAAGAATTGGTATTCTCTTTGAATTATTGGCGTGAATTGGCACTAGATCCTTCTAACTAGGATAGCGTGAAATAAAAGATCTGGAACGAGCTAGTATTTAGGCCAGTTTTCCGGACCTCAACTGAATGCAACAAGGCTGATCATGCTTGGTCATATCGGGCTCGTTCTGGGTCGCGCCTGACGAGGGGAATGAGTTGAGACATCGGGCTTTGTTGATTGGTCCAATTCGAGTACTTCGGATGTGAACCTGCCACATCATTATGCCTTGATGGGCTGCCCAAAAGGCTCCTTAACACCAACCTCCTATTCGTCGTCGCGAAACATCATCATCACTAATCTATCACATGTACTCATTCTTCTCATCAACATCGTCGATGAGCACTTAAGGTTATCATAGGAAACATAAAACCTTGAGTCATACAATAATTTGGTGTGAGTGATAAAAGATTATAAAATTTTGCACATGGAAATATGATAAAAAACAATTCAAGTCTCACCTAATCTTCCCCTACAACCAAAGAGTTAACACATAATAAACTCAATAAATATGATACTCGAAAACACAAAAGTAAACGCTAGTTAGAATAGGATTCTCAATCTCCACTTCTCTTCATTATCTTACGGTGATAGCCTACCTCCAGAAATAGAAGAGATAACACAATCAACCATAGCATCCATTAACAAAAAATAACCTAGCTATCACCGACTAAAGCTTTGAATAAGTTGATATCGAATGATGATCATTAACATCTGTCAAAGGTTAATGGAAAACCCTGGTTCTAGTCGGACTACCGTATCTCCCATATACGTTTGTCTTTTCATGACAACTAGATCACTTCGCAAGTGATCCAAGGTATTCGATCTCTCTAATCTTAACAGACTTTACTATCAATGATTCCTCGGCACTACCAATCATATAAACTATCAACGACTCCATATTTTAACTCGAGTCCCGCTCCAGTTAGTCCATTATCTCGAAGTGTCATTCCACTTTGAGTTGCTTATCACTTTCGCCTTCGACCGCTCTTGCTTGAATTCACAATCGAAGAATCAACACTACTTTGATAATAACTTCCACCCTGTAGATGCTATCGATTAAGGGAGACCACCATCATGCTTCTTAAGACCATTGCTTCTCACCTTAGGACCCCTGCCCCAACCACCAAGCGTGACGGATCGGTACCGACCCATTATTTATGGATCAGTACCGATCTCCACATTTAGCCAATTATTGGCTAAGTGTTGGATCCCCCGAATCCCTACCTCTAATGCTTCCCTCAGTTCATTGTCATACCGAATTTCCTCATCGAAAGCCATGCACAAAATTTCATTACTCCTCGACTAATCCTCATGGATTGGTACTGATCCGTGCTCCATGGAACGGTACTAATCCTCATCCTTAGCATTATTCGATATGAAATTTTTTGAGTAGCCTCCTTGCCTCCCCTACATGCCTCACACGAAGTTTCATCACCTTTGGACCCATCTTGATGGATCGGTTCTGATCCATAAGGTATAGATCGATACTGATCCCCATACTTAAACAATTTTGTGATGAAAATTTCTAGGCGCTATCCCGTTACTCTTCAGAGATTGTACGCCAAGTTTCGTCTAATATCTAATCATATAAACCTTTACTTTTCTCTGTTCTTCAATTTTAAGTTCTACGACACATAATTATAAACAAACAAATCAGGCATAACATACAATTCAAACAATTAAATAGTTGTTCATCCAATTTTCCAACATGATCAATCATATGAATGCATAGAAAAATGATTCATATAGAATTATCATAAATCCAGCATAATTTTATATTAAAAACATATAACACATGATGGATCTAGCAAATTATATGATATGAACAAATGAGGTTATCCTGGGGTGTGTACATCGGAATTAAACATATATGATCCGATTTTATGGTGAAATTATCATATGAGGTGTTTGATTAACCAAACTAACATATATTATCTATAATAAGCATGTGAGATATCTCTATCAAAAACAAAAACCTAGATCTGATGAAATAGAGATGATAACAAATCTAGACAGTTAGGAAACAACAAAGAAAACCCATGAATTTGATGAAAACAACAAGATCCGATCTCCTTTAACATAGATCTTGCCTCTAGTAATGATATAGAATGATTTGAGAAAGAAACTAGGGTTCGGGGGAATTAGGTTGAACTAGAGATTCACACACGCTCAACCTAATGTACGGAATGAGGAGAAGAAACTTAAGTCTCTTCGCAAACCCCCTATTTATAATCTCAAGTGTTTAGCCTAACGAGCTTACTAATTAGCTCATTACTTGCTAATTAACCTGGCTTGTAGAAACAAACACTTAAAACAGCGATTTCTCCTAAACAACCGAGCCAAATCTTTAATGTGACCACTCTACGGAATGACCAACCACCTTCCCAATCAAATAGGACTAATTAAAACACTTGATTTGGTCCCAAACAAAAGTTACAGCTAAAACAATAAGTCATATGGGTAAATTGGTCAAAAAATGATTCAGTAAAAACTATGGATATGTATCACATCCCTATGAACAACATATTAAAATTTGAGAATGGTACGATCATTAAAGAAATAAATAGATTAATTTTATAATCTTCTGATACGTAAAATAAAGTTTGATACGTATACATTCATATATTTTTCGGAACTTGAAACTTGTTCGTCTGGGTTAGCGGATCCATCGTTTTTGAACGACGATACTTTTATATCAGATGGAATTTTAACTGTTGTTATGTGACGACCGCCCACAAATCCTACACTTAACAAGGGAAATAATGTGCTGAATGACGTGACAGGCAGTGATGGATGATCATTAGGGTAGGATAATACCAGCGAGCCCTGTCATATAACTCACAACGTAAGGAGAAAATATAATAGAACTTATACAACAAGTTATAATAGTGAAGCATATATGAGTAGAAAATTGAACTTTCATAACAACTAGAAAGGATATCCATACACCCTTGGATTACAACATAAGTGTCCGTACAAATTTGCCTCACTACAACACTCAGAGAAAACACTAATCATTACAGTGGAAACATCCAATACTAGATAGTAGAAAATAATATGCCAGCCTCCAACTCATCATCGCACAGTAGCATCGTCCTCACCAAGGTCATCTACTTATTACCTGCTACTCAGTCTACCCATCCACAATTGGATGAACAACCTAAGGTAATAAGAGGGAAACATAAAACCTTGAGTCAGACAACAGTCTTAATGAGCGACAAAACAGCTATCCAACATCATCAACAAAGTACATGAGAATAGGTAGATTAAACAACCAATCTATTAAAACAACAGAGAAGAACCCAAACCCATCTTCCCCACATCTTACAGTGATAACCTTTACAACAAGCATTTAAAAACAATGATACATTCATGGCGATTAGAAGTAATCAGGCAATCACAATCATAACAACTAGTTATATCTCACGTAAACCATCCTAAGATCAACATCCCTCAAGCACAAGCCACGAAAGCCTAAACCAACATCAGACAAGCACCCAAGAAACATCTCCTTCGACGTCAGATAACTTACGTGAGAGTGTATAAACAAAACAACCAACATTCATGACTCTGGCTATCACTGCGTATCTTGCTTTGAAACCATTGTTAATTATATGAGGGCCAACCTTGCCATATGTCAAGGGTTAATGGTAATCCCGGTTCTAGCAAAACCCCATACGCCTTTCAACGATACGTGTCTAGGCCTTTCAACGATACCCAGGGTACTCGACCAACAACCTTATTATACCCTAGCTTTGGGCCTGCTAGAACGAGCGACAACGATAATCTCTCGGCCTTCAATATCTCTTAGCCATCCAAACCGATGATTATTCACAGCTAAAGCACCTTCTCGAGCAACCATTATCCATAACTCAACATCTTCGAGTCGTCTTCACATTCGTTGCATTTCAGTTATCAACGAACGTCACATAACACTTTGAACATCCCATCTTGAACTAACTTCGAAACCCTAATCATCATAGATCACAAAACACAAATCATTTGGTCGATATTACATTCTATAGCATTATCTGCCTTTACGCTATAAGAACAAACCACAGCATTTCAAAACACTGTCATATCCTTAGGTCGTTCATGACCCAACCTCACTGGGTTATTCAATTACCTAGTTGTTAAGGTCGTCCAATGACCTAAGCTCTCCCATCACACGAGGTTGTTCCCCGGCCTGAAATCATAGGTCGTTCCGATAATCCACCTCCTTAGGTCGTTGCCCGACCTAGTAAATCACGACCTAACTCCAATGCCACATCATCGTCGACTTGATCTTACCCTAGTGATTTCATTTCCACTAAGGACATTGCTCCTTACGACCTAACACTATTCCTCCAACGACCTGGTATCCTCAACGACCTAAGCCCTCCAACAACTTAAGCTCCACAATCTAAGCCCCTCAACGGTCCAGGCTCTGCCACGATATGAAGTCGATCCATTCAGTATCCTACCACCACATTACCCACGACCTAACAATCCACGAACTAAGGCAATGATCTATACCACATGACCTAACTCTGGAGATCTAGCTTCGGCGATCTAACTCTGACGGTCCAGTTTCCACGATCTAAACTTTGATTTATCAACAACGACAATAACGATGCACACTGCTTATGCAAATCAACCAATTCATCCATCACCAATCCACGAAATCGTCAATTAGCACTAATACAACAATCATCATCAAAAAACATATAGAATTTCACCAAAATTATAATAAATAGTGATTAAACAAAAACAATGGGTCTAAACTTGAATATACATATGAACTAACATAGAAATTACTAGTTTTAAAGTTGCTAGGTCAGATTATATGGTGATTCAAATGAATTTAAACTTATCATGATGAAGATCAAGGTGAAAACAACTTGAAATGATGAAAATAAGATCAAACAACCCATATACTTGATTGGATCTATGTGAGAGATGCTTATCACTCACCAATTCTTAAAATTAACTCGAAATCACTAAATTCCCAATCCAAATAGCGAATAATGAACTTCAAACCTCTCGATTTTATGAAGTTTCTCTTCACTTTACGTAGATATAGCTTCGATTGATGTAGATTTTCAATCTTCTTCCATAGATTTAGAATTTTAATGGTGGAAATATATTTGATTGAGAAAGGAGGATCACGAGCTCAATCAAATGAGAAAATGAGGAAAATAAACTATTCAACATGCCTCTAACCCCCTATTTATAGCCTCCCACCTGCCCACTAATAGGCCTCCTCAAATCAGCCCATCAATGGCTCCACAAAACATGTACAGAAAATGTACAACACAAAAACAACGACTCATCCCAAACCGCTGAACCAAATCTTTAATGTGACTTCGCTACGGAATTGGAAACACCATTTACTTTCCAATGAAATCAATCTCAGCACATGTTTCAATTCCAATCAAAAGTTATGCCCTGAACAAAATTGATAAGGGTAAAAAAATGGTCACAAATAAAATTGGTAAAAAATATGGATATGTCTCACATCCCCATAACCAACATATCAAAATATAAAAATGATCCAACCCTTGCGATCCTCTGATACGTAAAATGCGGGTTATTACATTCCCCCCCCCCCCCCCTCTTTAGGAATTTTGCCCCCGAAATCCCAAACAAACACAAGTAACAAAAACAATTTCACATGCCTATCATCCATATTCAGTCAATTTACTGTCCAAACTAGCATCCATTAAGCCATGCATCCATAGCCTTATCTTAACATACGGAATTATATCAACCATAACGAAAACAACAATAGTACAAGTTACAATGGGGTATGAATGACACCACACTTATGGGCATACCGACGAAGAGTTCTGGATGGGTTACTCTCTTCCGTCTTCCACGTACAATCATCATCATCCTCACTCTATTGCACCTTGACTGGCCTAACCATCTTCCTCCTATGTTGTTTAATGTCATTCCCCACAAATGAAGCAGCTTACGAAGTTTCGTAACCACTATCTCGACTTCTAGGCCTTCGTACTGTTCTGGAGATACCACCACGTTCGACTCATGCGCACACTTCTGTTGAAACAACACATGGTAAACATTATGCACACTTGACATCTTCTCAGGTAAATCCAACCTATACGCAAGTATTCCAATCCATTCGGCTATGGAAACGGTCCAACAAACCTTGGAGCTAACTTTCCTTTACAACCGAATCGAACAACATTCTTTAACGGTGAAATCTTCACGAAAACCATATCACCTAGGTCGAATTCCAAATCTTTTCAACGCTTATCGTCGTAACTCTTCTAACGATCTTGGGCTGCCTTCATTCGTTGCCAAATGATCTCGATACACTCCAAGGTCTCTCTGATCATCTCTGGCTCAAGTATCAACTTATCTCCTGTTTCTAACTAACATGCCGGAGAATTACACGGTCTGCCGTACAACGCCTCGTATAGTTCCATCCCAATGCTTGACTGGTAGCTGTTATTATATGCAAACTCAACTAGATGTATATGGTCTTTGCATGATCCTCCAATGTCCAATACACAAGCCCTCAAGAGATCTTCCAAAACTCAGTTAACCCTCTCAGTTAGACCATCATTTTGGGCATGATAAGCCGTACTCAAACATAACTCGGTTCCCAAAGTTTCTTGCAAACTCTTCCAAAATCCACTTGTGAACAATGGATCTCGATCACTTACTATGCTCTTCGGGATACCAAGGAATCTAACTATCCATTTTATATATAGCTCAGCCAACTTTGATGTTGCCCTAATCAATCTGACAGGAATAAATCTGGTGCTTTTAGTCAAGCGATCCACTATAACCCAAATTCCTTTGTTTCCTGCCCTAGTTCTAAGAAGTCCATCGATAAAATCCATCAATATCTGCTCCCACTTCCACATAGGAACTTTCAATGGCTGATGCAATCCACTTGGCTTCTTCTATTTAGCTTTCACTAACTGATTGTTCAAGCACATGGAAATAAACTTTCCAACATCCCACTTCATACCTTCCCCGTAGTAGGCTCGCTTCATGTCCTGATACATCTTATTACCACCAGGATGAATCGTCTACTTCGAGTGATGACATTCCATCAAAACCTCATCTCTCATTCTGCCTATATCTGGAAAACCAATCGTCTTTTCTTTCAAAGCCAACCCTCTTCATCGACCTTGAACTCTTTATCCTCTGGCTCCAACTTCTAGATAATCTCGACAAGCTTTGCATCACGTTTTTGGCCCTCGCCAATCCTTTCAATGAGAGTAGGTCTTATTGATAAGTGAGACAAAATTTCAGGTTCCAACTCACACCGTAGTATGAAATCAAATCCTGCTAAGTACTTGAGTCATTTCCACTCCAGAAACATCGCTCCCAAACTTGCGTGTCTTCCACTCAACGCACCGGCCACTGCGTTACCATTACCAGGAAGATCGTACGATGCTAGAAACTCTGACCACCATTGTTGCTGAAGCTTCAAATCCTTTTGGGAGAAAAGATACTTCAATGACTTATGATCCGTAAACAACTCGAATCGAACTCCCAACAGGTAATGTCTCCACATCTTCAAAGCAAACACAATCGCTGCCAACTCCAAATCATGAGTTGGGTAATTCCTCTCATGCGGCTTCAGCCGTCGACTTGCTAAGGTCACAGCATTATCCTTTTCCATCAACATTGCTCCAAGTCCAGTACCATATGCATCGGTGTAAACCACCATCTCTTTATTCCCACTTGGAATCGTCAAAACAGGAGCACTTGTCATTCTTTCTTTTAGGATTTCGAAAGCTTGCTCATACTTCCCATCCCATGTGAACACATGATTCTTCTTCGTCAATCCTATTAATGGTGTAGCTATCTTGGATAAATCCTCGATAAAAAGACGATAATATCCCGCCAACCCAAGGAAACTTCTCACGTCCGTCACATTCCTAGGTCTATCCTAGTCCTGGATTGCGACCACTTTAACCGGGTCAACCGCTATCCCATTTCCAGAAACAACATAGCCTAAGAACATCACTTCACTCTTCCAGAAGTGACACTTCGAAAACTTAGACTTCAGTTGATGCTTCCTCAAGATTTCCAAAACAACTCGCAAGTGTGTCTTATGCCCTTTCTCGTTCTAAGAGTAAACCAGAATATCATCCATGAACACATGCACAAACTAGTTCAACTGGTCTCTAAACACCCTATTCATAAGATCCACGAAATACACGGGCGCGTTAGTCAACCCAAATGGCATCACCAACCATTCGAAGAAACCATATGGTGTCCTAAAAGCAGTCTTCGGCACATTCTCCTTCATCACCCTTAACTAATGGAATCCCGTTGCAAAATCCATCTAAGAAAACACCTTGGCCTCGTGAAGCTGATCGAACAAGTCTACAATCCTCAGCAACATGTACTTTCTCTTCTTGGTCACCTTATTCAGCTCACAATTGTCCACACACAATCTCAACGATCCATCACCCTTGGTTGCAAACACAACTGGTGCACCCTATTCGGATACACTTCTCCGAATGATCCCAAAAGATCACGTGGTTGCCCCTCTAATTGTCGTTGTTCCTTAGGCGCCATCCTCCTAAGAGGCATAACGATAGGTCTAGCACCTTTGACCAAATTGATTCTGAACTCAATCTCACGATGTGGCGACAACCCTTTGACCTCGTTAAAGACATACTCAAACTTATCGGCACAGATGACAAGTCTTCCAATGGAATCACAAGCGAATACAAAAAGCTCACGAAGACACCATCTTCAGGCTTACATCAAATCAAAACCCTTTTCCCTTCCACATCCCCAACTCTCACCTCAAGCTTCTCGCCATTCACTCTTGCCGCATACCTCTTGAGCCAATCCATGCCTAAGATGATCCCAAACACAGCGAAGTTCAGAACAAAGAAATCACATACAAAAGAAGCATCCATGACTCGGTAGCGCAAGTCCTCAACAATGCATACAAAGGCTGGACGAACCCCCAACTGGATTAGTCACAACCAAAGGACTATCATAAATCTCAGGTTCCAAACCCAAACGACACACAAGCTCATAACAAATAAATGAAGGCGATGCTCCAATATCGAACAACACTCGAAATGAAGCACCTCTAATAAAAAAGTACCTTGGACGACGACACCCTTTCCTTTCTCCTCTGTAGTAGGAGCCCTTGAAGAAGATGGAATGGCTTCCAAAGCATAAGCCTTCACTATCTGCTTCCCTTTCACTAGCTCCGGACAATCCTTCTTATCATGCCTAGGTTCTCCACTCTTGAAGCACTTCTTCTTAGCTTTAAGATTCTTACATTCTTTGGAGTAATGGTCCTTCTAATCGCAATTAATGCAAACCACCTCACTTTTAGGTTTCTTTTTTCCATTATTCCCTTTCTACTGTTTTTACTTCCTCTTCTTATTATTACTACCTTGATGTGGTTTCGGGACTTCCTCGATTGCTAAAACGACATCTTCTTCTCCTTTAGGAAACAAGCTTTCATGTCTCACGGCTTTTCCATAATTTTCTCAAACGGGTCATCCAGATGATCAACCAATGGCCTCCCAATATAGGTATCCAAACCCATTACAAACTTATCGTTTTTTTGATAAGGTGGGTCAATATACAAATGGGCAAACTTGGACAAGGCCTCAAAATCAGAAACATACTCTAGCACTGGTCGACCGTTCTGCTTCAACTCCAAAAACTTCTTGAACAGAACTGATTTTTGAGCGGCTGAAATAAACTTGGTCTTGAACTTGACTTGGAATTGCTCCTATGTGATCTCATCTTTCGAAGTCTCCAAAGTAACAGAATTCTACCAATCCATGGCTCTGCCTTGCAATTGTCTCGATGCAAGCTTCCTCTTCATTTCATCATCTATACACAAGTCTTCGAAGATCCTAATACAAGCATCTAACCACCTTTGAACCTCTTCAGTCGGCTTTGTCCCCTTGAACGACTTTTCTCCTAGAGAGTTGAAATCTTGTACAGCTTTGCGAAGTCCACGACTCTAGGAACCGAAACTCGAACTCCTACATCTACCATAACTGTATCTGGAGCAGAAGCCCTCCTATTATCGCTGCCACTATGGATTCGAACACAGCTGGTTAGTCTGGTATACCGCCATTTCCCCCTCCAGAAATAGTTTCCTCCCTTGCAACGTGTCTCGATGGTCGTCGACTCATTCTAAATCTGTAATATAGAATGATTAGTCCATGTACGAGAAAACTGCTAATGGAGTTCAAACGCTATTATATTATACACTAACATACAGTATACACCCATCAGAAATCTACAAATATGTCTCCCTTACTTAATCACGTCCTTGAACTTTGGCTAAAATCGATAACCAAAGCTATAATACCAAATGCGATGACCGCCAATGTGACGACAAGGAATCTCGCTCGGTCCGAACCGGTCGCTAAACCGACCCAGACCGATCGAAACGCCCTATCGTTTGAGAACAGGACAAAACAGAACGCATACAGAAGAACATTTCACTATATATAACAACAGTGCATCAGATTACAAGAATATACAGAGTATACATGAATAAATATTACACAGAAATATCAGAGATTTAAATTACATTTAAATACATAGCAGCGGAAAATAATACAATACACAACTAGAAGAAGATATACGGATACAAAGCTTTCCGGATATCATTCCAGCTGTAAACCAGGATCCTGTGAATATAAATCTGCAAAACCAAAACTACTAGCTGCCCGTGTCAAAATAAGGGCACCCAGAGTTTAGGTTAAAACAATAAACTCCAGGTCAGTCATGGGACTGGTGTGAGAACTAAAACAGTTATTATTCTTTATTTTAAAAGTTAGGTAAATCAAGGGACCACGCCGTATAACACGGAACGGGTTTTCTCCCAAGAATACCAGTGCATAAAACAAACAGCGCAATGCTAAATAAAGAAAAATGAAGCTGTTATAAGACCCAGGTCCTATCACACAATGCAACGCAAGCCGGGGGATAGGGTTTTCCCTTATAACAGCCAAAGAATGCTTGATACGTTTAAAACAAATCATTTGATACTATTATAAGTGCATAGTGTATAAAACAACTTCAAATCATAAGTATCAATCATAGGCGACATGAGCGTCCCATGCCACTATGTCGCCACATATAGGTTTACAATCAAAACCGCAATGTCGTATTTGGAAATTGGATTTCCATCCATGAACCGAGGCAAAAGATAGTCCTCAACCGATTCGTGACTCTCTAGCCCGAGCCACAGGTCAGAGCTCGAGTGACCTTGGAGCGACAGGGCCGGTCCACCGATGTGGATTAAACTTAAACCCTGAACATGCGTTCCCCCGCCCTATGGGGCGTAAACGAGCCAACTAAATGACTCCATCGGTTCGAGAACGACCGATCAATCCGAGGCGCCTCGCAACAGCAACAACCACATAAGTCAAACTCGTCAGGGCGTGTAAAACCACTGACGCCACTTCTAACTAGAAAGAAACGCATGCCCTCCCTGAGGTCCGTCTCCCGTTTTTGATTCATACCGGGTGTGAAACTCGCGAATCAAACGTTACACGAAGCTACGCCACAAAGACCGTGCTTCGATCATCAACCACAAGACTTTGCTTTTCAACAGAAGCCTCGATCAATTGCCACTTAGGCATGCCACACAGGCAATTCACTCCATGCGTTTGATATCCATCAATATATAACCCCTGAGCTCGTACGTCTCAGAGAAGGGCGTTAAGCAAGAGAATAAATTCTCCGCCGCCAAACAGATATATATTTAATAGAGATCAATCACACGGACTAAAATCCAATGTCAGACACACAGTCCATTTACAAGTCCGTTCTGGGTCTGAACGAAACCGGAGGCACCTAGTACCTCGCATATCCATCGATCTCCAAGTACGTCTGGAAGATCACTAACTGTTTCCATCTTCTTGGGTGTACAGCCCAATCAAGATCATCAGTTATCACCCAAACGACGTGAAGACCTCCGGTCTTCGACCATCGTCTTCATCTTCGACTTATCGTCGTATCAGTTATTCAGAATGGGATAAACCCGGTCTTTCCGAATAACTCGCGTATATTTTAAATAAGTGTTACACAAACACAACATACGCCTCATTCCAATTCATCAGTCACTAACCGTAAATTAATCAAGAGAATAATTCCCCAAATATTAACCCCGAAGGCTGAAACCAACATCAGATCAATATCCAGAAAACCATTCTGCTTAGCTAACCGACAGTTAGTTTCTGATTTCACATCCATAGGGAAAGGTTCCCATTAATTTTATCAAAGATAAATTTCTTGAATTCATTCTTTATTCTATCTTTGAATCTCAATTCAAACTAGTCGGGATTAGCGAACCTTACCGAAGTAATCATTTGTTTTAATTTCCCCATCCCAACCTATTTATCCCATGAAGTAAAACTGGTAATACTTCATATCTAACACCACAGCGTTATCGGTAAATTCAATTACCATTTCACGTTCAAATCTAATTAAAGATTTAACTATCGCCTGGAGCAAAACTGGTGATACTCCATTTTCGATCATTTCAATCTAATTAAAGATTCATTAAAACTCCACTTAGTTTTAATCTTCGACTGGGTTAAAGAATCAGTGTCATTTAAAACACGGTTCACGATAAACCCAAATCACATTCCATTAGTTATCGGGTTAAAGAACAAGTGTTATTTAAGACACTGTTCACGATAAACCCAAAAATCAATATCAATTCAATTCCAATTAAATATCGTTTAATTGGTACACTTCATTAAATCTAAATAAAAAGATTTAATCTATTCTCAACTGGGCTCAAGAACAGTGTTAATGAAGACACCATTCACGACAAACCCAAATCACATTCGATATTCAATGCAAGGCTCTGAATAGAAAATATATCGGCTTATATTCAATATCGAATTCTACGACTAACAAATGTCGTATTGGAAATAACGATATAAATATATATCTTTCAAATTTCCATAACAACACCTGTAATATCACGAATTCCAACATCGAAATATTCCGAAGACAATTTCGATTCAAATCCACTCCAATGCAATCATTGGAAATTTTGGTTATTTTTAAAACCTTTTCAAATTCAATTTATTTATTTAAAAATAAATAGAATTATCATTCTAGTTCAAAACTAGTTCATTTCGATAAAAATCTATTTTTATCTTTTCAAATATGGAGTTTTTCATCCCAATTTTTCACAAATCATTTCTTATGATTTTACACAAATTATTGCTATTTTTAATAATTTTATCAAGGCCCGTACAGTCGATTTCCATTAACGGCCATCGAACTGCACTTACAGCGACCTTTTTCGAATTTGATTTGGACGTATCTCCAAATCCAACCGTTAGATTTCAAATTTCTAACATTCATTAGAAAGCTCTTTTCGATACGAACCCAACAGTTCCGGTTTTAGGAGAATCCGACGGTCGGATCTCCCGCAATGTCCGTTTGAAATAAATGGTCGAAATTCACGAACTGCCGCGGCGCGGCGCGTTCTATTCAGGCCATTATATTATATATATAATATATATAATATATACTTCGTCGATTTCTATTTAAAACGAATTATATAAATAGTTTTAAAATTGTTTCAAAAGCTATTTCAACTTCCATTTCAATTCAAAGCAAAATTGAATTCTTCTTTATAGATTCGTTTAAAAATTCATTTCTATTCAATTCAAATTTCAATTCAATTTGAATTCATTTCAATTCGCTTTCAATTCAATTTGAATTCGTTTACAATTCAATTCATTTCGAAATCGTTTTCAATTCAATTCATTTCGAAATCGTTTTCAATTCATTTCATTTCGAAATCATTTTCAATTCAATTCATTTCGTTTTCAATTCAATTCAAAATCGTTTTCAATTCAATTCATTTCGTTTTCAATTCAATTCAAAATCGTTTTCAATTTAATTCATTTCGAAATCGTTTTCAATTCAATTCATTTCGTTTTCAATTCATTTCATTTCGAAATCGTTTTAAAATCGATATAAATATCGTTCACGTCAAAATGGCGTTAATCTAATCAACACGGCTTCATAAATTTCTATTTTCAAAATAGTTGTTATTATCAAAATATTTCGTTCAACACATGACCAATCTCAATGGATGAGTACTGTCAACACATGAACTTTTATTTTATATTGATAAAGATATAAATTTTATTACTAAAATATTTCGTTCAACACATGACCAATCTCAACGGATGAGTACTGTCAACACATGAACTTTTATTTTATAATATTCTTTGTTTTTCAAATTGGAATGAGGCCCAATCAATTACCATATAAAGTTAATTATATGGATTTTCATACAACACATGTATATAATAACATTGAAAATAATCAACCATCAACCAAAGTGCACTACACTGTAAAAGCATCAAATATAGATATTCAACGCTTATAACAGCCTGTCAATCTATCGATCGACATATTTAATCAATCAGGATGAGTGAACTTCAAATTTCATCCTAACACCCGTGTGGGGTTTCAAACAATCAAACACAGATTTTATTTGTGCAGTTGGGCGATGTGTAAAATTTATCGACCCAATCAATATCAGTCAAATAGGTGTACATAAACAAACCGTCCGGTTTATAAATGAATATTTTATTTTATTCACTTCACGTTAAAAATTATATTTTTAACGATAAAACATTTTATTTCAACCTATGAATTTCTATTCAATTCATTTCCAAAATAAAACGATATTTTTATTTTTCTAACATATTTTAGAAAATTTTGGCGGCATAACGGCACGATACTAGAAATGGGACAAGGCCTAGCCTTATCCCCGGTCTAGTGAAGGCCCACGCCATTCACTCATCAATCAAATCAATTTCATTATGCAAACCACAAAATTTGGAGTAAGAGTCTAACCTAGCCTTACTCCTTCGCCTTATAACGGCGCACGTCTAATCCTAACCAATTTATCGATTCGATTTTTCACACCACAAACCACATTCAAACCAATATCGCAATCAATAACCAAACAGCCAAACAAACAAGTCCATGGTCTGTGGACGATTGTGTCGGGTGCTACTAAACACCGTCTGCATCCTAGTATATATATATAACTAGAAAATAAATTTGAAAGGTGAGAAATTCTCACAGATAGCTATCCCATCATCTTGACTCTTCTTTTGCAGAATTCTTCGTCGACCTCGCCTTTTTTGTCGCTTTCGCCCGTATTCTCTACATATGTAAAAATCGAATTTTTTACTATGTTATTCAATATATAAAAATCGAATTTTTACTACGACTTTCAATATATAAAAATCGAATTTTTACTTCGCTATTCAATATATAAAAATCGAATTTTTAGTTCGCTGTTCAATATATAAAAATCGAATTTTTAGTTCGCTATTCAATATATAAAAATCGAATTTTTAGTTCACTATTCAATATATAAAAATCAAATTTTTATTTCAAAGTTCAATATATAAAAATCGAATTTTTATTTCAAAGTTCAATATATAAAAATCGAATTTTTATTACAAAGTTCAATATATAAAAATCGAATTTTTATTTCAAAGTTCAATATATAAAAATCGAATTTTTATTTCAAAGTTCAATATATAAAAATCGAATTTTTATTTCAAAGTTCAATATATAAAAATCGAATTTTTATTTTAAAGTTCAATATATAAAAATCGAATTTTTATTTCAAAGTTCAATATATAAAAATCGAATTTTTATTTTCAAAGCAAATTCATTTTTAAAGTTCAAACCTTTTTTCTAAAAATCAGTTTTTACTTTTATTTTAAAATCAGTTTTAATTTTGTTAAAAATCAGTTTTTTTTTATATCTTTTAATTTAAAATCAGTTTTAAAATCTTACTTAAAATCAGTTTTAAAATCTTATTTAAAATCAGTTTTAAAATCTTATTTAAAATCAGTTTTAAAATCTTATTTAAAATCAGTTTTAAAATCTTATTTAAAATCAGTTTTAAAACTTTGTATATAAAAATAAAATAAATAAATAAATAATAAAAACTTACAGACAGTTTTTCGAAGGGGGGGGGGGCGTCGGCGGCTGCCTCGCTGGAGGGAGGTGGGTGGCTTCGGAGGTTGCCTCGCTGGAGGGAGGTTGGTGGCTTCGGAGCAGGCGAGGGCTTGGTTGCGTCGGTGTCGAGGAAGGCAAAGGGGGAAGGAAGAAGAAGAGGGGAGGACGGCGGGCGGAGGCGTTGCCGATCGAAGGGGGGGGAAGGGTTGCGCCTCGCTGGCGGCGGTCGAGGCAACAGCGGGGGGGGGGGGGGGGGGTGATCGCGATTTTTTTTTTTTATTTCTTCTGAGTGAAAACGAGAAGAGGGGGGTATATGAAAAATATATATTTAATTATTTTAATTTATTTTATCCTAAGGAGTTGACTTTTTATTCGACTTCGAAACGAGGCCCACCGACTGTCGCCCATAGCGTTTCACCCCCATTCCGAACACAATGGGATATGTATCGTAGGCTGATTCGACTGTTTGAATCAGTTTCCGTTAAATTTACATTTAAATCACTATATTGAATTTTAAACGTACGTTTCAAATTACCGGGGCCACATACTAACTAGAAAAATTCCAGAAAAATATTTTCTAGCTTCGTATTGACGATACAGTCCTAACAAAACTAGTTTCGTCAAATTCTGAGACCGGTTGAAAAATGGTCATTTTCCAGTCGATTAAAATCAACTGAAACTGGTCAAACACGTTTTCCTTTGCCACGCTCACATATTGATTCGAAAAATTATGAAATTTGAAACCTAGCAATAATTCGACATCCCGGACCCAACAAAAGTGGTTTCGTCGAAATCCGAGGTCATTTGCAAAATGTCCATTTTTAAGGGCCTTATATATATAGAAATATATATAAATTCCACAGCGACTATTTCTAATTTTAAACTGGACATATCTTATCATTTCTAAGATGAAATCTCAGTTTGTTAACTTCGTTACAAAGATATAGTTATACAGATTCAAATATTTCTTGTTTCGTTCAATTCTGACTTATATTGAATTCTGTATATCCATTTGAAATTAGAAATCGAATTTTCGAACTACCGCGCCATTTTCAATTCCTTTTATAATTATATATAATTATTATATATTCTAACGACGACGTATATAATATATACGTTCAAATTATATTCAAATTAAATTTCTCGTCGATATTATTTAAAATAATTCATTTTAAATATTCAAAATTCGCTAAAATTGCCAAAATAAAAATTTCAAACTGGCTCGCATTTTACGGGTTGTTACAATCTCCCCCACTTAAAACTTTTCGTCCCCGAAAAGGAACAAAGTCGAAAGTGGTTTGATAATTCAACTCTACGTTCGATCCGGCTTCCATTCTCCAACTCTTTAGTTTCTGAGAATTTTCAAATTTTCAAAAATTTGGCTAACTCCCTAAATTTTCGAAAAATTTCGCCATACCCTCCCCTGCAATGGGAGCATCGGGGAATTTCAAATAGCTTCCCCGGTCCTTCAGATCTCAAAAAGAAAAAGAAAAAGCCAAGCGGCTAGCCAATAGGCTCACAAAATCATCATTACCCAAACAAAACAGGAAATTATGTAGTAAACATGTACCTATTTGTCGGGCAAACAAATTTTATTCTCTGCTCTAGCCTCCTTGCTATGACCTGTTCAATATAAGTATATGTATATGCAAGCATATGCGACCAATTTTCAATATAATTCAATATTTGATTCAGTTAGGCTAAATGGTTCAAAATTAGCAAACAAATAAACAAACAACACAAACATCAATCAATTAGTGGATTAGAGTTTTCAAATTGATAACTTTGATACATATACTGAAAATCTTGTTTTTGATGCCAATTCACAACAAGGTGTTCTAACTATAAAAGTTTTGGTTCTCACACCAGTCTAATGGAAATATATAGATATCACACTTTCGTCACTCGAAAATAAATGCTGGTGATGGTATACTTCATCATCAGGACCATGTCCGGGCGACTAGAGTGTGAATCTATATCTATCCAATATATTAAAATTTTGAATAGACGTTTGCAAGGCATATATGCAAATTCTTTATATACTGAATTGTCCAAAATCAATATAAATAAATAATCAAATACGAATAGTTGATTTAAATTTTCAAAACAAAATTTGTTTTCACTTTAAAAATATACTCTTCACACTCGTCCTAGGATACAACTGATCCTATCTCTAACGAGTCATCCCCGTTGGATATTACTAATCCAGTATCTGATGAATCCTTTCGTACGGTTCTAATGTGTCTTGTTCTCTAGCTTTGCAAACCAAAGCTCTGATACCAAATGTGACGACAAGGAATCTCGCTCGGTCCGAACCGGTCGCTAAACCGACCCAGACCGATCGAAACGCCCTATCGTTTGAGAACAGGACAAAACAGAACGCATACAGAAGAACATTTCACTATATATAACAACAGTGCATCAGATTACAAGAATATACAGAGTATACATGAATAAATATTACACAGAAATATCAGAGATTTAAATTACATTTAAATACATAGCAGCGGAAAATAATACAATACACAACTAGAAGAAGATATACGGATACAAAGCTTTCCGGATATCGTTCCAGCTGTAAACCAGGATCCTGTGAATATAAATCTGCAAAACCAAAACTACTAGCTGCCCGTGTCAAAATAAGGGCACCCAGAGTTTAGGTTAAAACAATAAACTCCAGGTCAGTCATGGGA
This sequence comes from Allium sativum, assembly GCA_030737875.1. Lineage (NCBI taxonomy): Eukaryota > Viridiplantae > Streptophyta > Magnoliopsida > Asparagales > Amaryllidaceae > Allium > Allium sativum. The sequence goes on along the minus strand of CM060910.1, from coordinate 190,403,281 downwards.
CTGGTGTGAGAACTAAAACAGTTATTATTCTTTATTTTAAAAGTTAGGTAAATCAAGGGACCACGCCGTATAACAGGGAACGGGTTTTCTCCCAAGAATACCAGTGCATAAAACAAACAGCGCAATGCTAAATAAAGAAAAATGAAGCTGTTATAAGACCCAGGTCCTATCACACAATGCAACGCAAGCCGGGGGATAGGGTTTTCCCTTATAACAGCCAAAGAATGCTTGATACGTTTAAAACAAATCATTTGATACTATTATAAGTGCATAGTGTATAAAACAACTTCAAATCATAAGTATCAATCATAGGCGACATGAGCGTCCCATGCCACTATGTCGCCACATATAAGTTTACAATCAAAACCGCAATGTCGTATTTGGAAATTGGATTTCCGTCCATGAACCGAGGCAAAAGATAGTCCTCAACCGATTCGTGACTCTCTAGCCCGAGCCACAGGTCAGAGCTCGAGTGACCTTGGAGCGACAGGGCCGGTCCACCGATGTGGATTAAACTTAAACCCTGAACATGCGTTCCCCCGCCCTATGGGGCGTAAACGAGCCAACTAAATGACTCCATCGGTTCGAGAACGACCGATCAATCCGAGGCGCCTCGCAACAGCAACAACCACATAAGTCAAACTCGTCAGGGCGTGTAAAACCACTGACGCCACTTCTAACTAGAAAGAAACGCATGCCCTCCCTGAGGTCCGTCTCCCGTTTTTGATTCATACCGGGTGTGAAACTCGCGAATCAAACGTTACACGAAGCTACGCCACAAAGACCGTGCTTCGATCATCAACCACAAGACTTTGCTTTTCAACAGAAGCCTCGATCAATTGCCACTTAGGCATGCCACACAGGCAATTCACTCCATGCGTTTGATATCCATCAATATATAACCCCTGAGCTCGTACGTCTCAGAGAAGGGCGTTAAGCAAGAGAATAAATTCTCCGCCGCCAAACAGATATATATTTAATAGAGATCAATCACACGGACTAAAATCCAATGTCAGACACACAGTCCATTTACAAGTCCGTTCTGGGTCTGAACGAAACCGGAGGCACCTAGTACCTCGCATATCCATCGATCTCCAAGTACGTCTGGACGATCACTAACTGTTTCCATCTTCTTGGGTGTACAGCCCAATCAAGATCATCAGTTATCACCCAAACGACGTGAAGACCTCCGGTCTTCGACCATCGTCTTCATCTTCGACTTATCGTCGTATCAGTTATTCAGAATGGGATAAACCCGGTCTTTTCGAATAACTCGCGTATATTTTAAATAAGTGTTACACAAACACAACATACGCCTCATTCCAATTCATCAGTCACTAACCGTAAATTAATCAAGAGAATAATTCCCCAAATATTAACCCCGAAGGCCGAAACCAACATCAGATCAATATCCAGAAAACCATTCTGCTTAGCTAACCGACAGTTAGTTTCTGATTTCACATCCATAGGGAAAGGTTCCCATTAATTTTATCAAAGATAAATTTCTTGAATTCATTCTTTATTCTATCTTTGAATCTCAATTCAAACTAGTCGGGATTAGCGAACCTTACCGAAGTAATCATTTGTTTTAATTTCCCCATCCCAACCTATTTATCCCATGAAGTAAAACTGGTAATACTTCATATCTAACACTACAGCGTTATCGGTAAATTCAATTACCATTTCACGTTCAAATCTAATTAAAGATTTAACTATCGCCTGGAGCAAAACTGGTGATACTCCATTTTCGATCATTTCAATCTAATTAAAGATTCATTAAAACTCCACTTAGTTTTAATCTTCGACTGGGTTAAAGAATCAGTGTCATTTAAAACACGGTTCACGATAAACCCAAATCACATTCCATTAGTTATCGGGTTAAAGAACAAGTGTTATTTAAGACACTGTTCACGATAAACCCAAAAATCAATATCAATTCAATTCCAATTAAATATCGTTTAATTGGTACACTTCATTAAATCTAAATAAAAAGATTTAATCTTTTCTCAACTGGGCTCAATAACAGTGTTAATGAAGACACCATTCACGACAAACCCAAATCACATTCGATATTCAATGCAAGGCTCTGAATAGAAAATATATCGGCTTATATTCAATATCGAATTCTACGACTAACAAATGTCGTATTGGAAATAACGATATAAATATATATCTTTCAAATTTCCATAACAACACCTGTAATATCACGAATTCCAACATCGAAATATTCCGAAGACAATTTCGATTCAAATCCACTCCAATGCAATCATTGGAAATTTTGGTTATTTTTAAAACCTTTTCAAATTCAATTTATTTATTTAAAAATAAATAGAATTATCATTCTAGTTCAAAACTAGTTCATTTCGATAAAAATCTATTTTTATCTTTTCAAATATGGAGTTTTTCATCCCAATTTTTCACAAATCATTTCTTATGATTTTACACAAATTATTGCTATTTTTAATAATTTTATCAAGGCCCGTACAGTCGATTTCCATTAACGGCCATCGAACTGCACTTACAGCGACCTTTTTCGAATTTGATTTGGACGTATCTCCAAATCCAACCGTTAGATTTCAAATTTCTAACATTCATTAGAAAGCTCTTTTCGATACGAACCCAACGGTTCCGGTTTTAGGAGAATCCGACGGTCGGATCTCCCGCAATGTCCGTTTGAAATAAATGGTCGAAATTCACGAACTGCCGCGACGCGGCGCGTTCTATTCAGGCCATTATATTATATATATAATATATATAATATATACTTCGTCGATTTCTATTTAAAACGAATTATATAAATAGTTTTAAAATCGTTTCAAAAGCTATTTCAACTTCCATTTCAATTCAAAGCAAAATTGAATTCTTCTTTATAGATTCGTTTCAAAATTCATTTCTATTCAATTCAAATTTCAATTCAATTTGAATTCATTTCCATTCGCTTTCAATTCAATTTGAATTCGTTTTCAATTCAATTCATTTCGAAATCGTTTTCAATTCAATTCATTTCGAAATCGTTTTCAATTCATTTCATTTCGAAATCGTTTTCAATTCAATTCATTTCGTTTTCAATTCAATTCAAAATCGTTTTCAATTCAATTCATTTCGTTTTCAATTCAATTCAAAATCGTTTTCAATTTAATTCATTTCGAAATCGTTTTCAATTCAATTCATTTCGTTTTCAATTCATTTCATTTCGAAATCGTTTTAAAATCGATATAAATATCGTTCACGTCAAAATGGCGTTAATCTAATCAACACGGCTTCATAAATTTCTATTTTCAAAATAGTTGTTATTATCAAAATATTTCGTTCAACACATGACCAATCTCAATGGATGAGTACTGTCAACACATGAACTTTTATTTTTATATTGATAAAGATGTAAATTTTATTACTAAAATATTTCGTTCAACACATGACCAATCTCAACGGATGAGTACTGTCAACACATGAACTTTTATTTTATAATATTCTTTGTTTTTCAAATTGGAATGAGGCCCAATCAATTACCATATAAAGTTAATTATATGGATTTTCATACAACACATGTATATAATAACATTGAAAATAATCAACCATCAACCAAAGTGCACTACACTGTAAAAGCATCAAATATAGATATTCAACGCTTATAACAGCCTGTCAATCTATCGATCGACATATTTAATCAATCAGGATGAGTGAACTTCAAATTTCATCCTAACACCCGTGTGGGGTTTCAAACAATCAAACACAAATTTTATTTGTATAGTTGGGCGATGTGTAAAATTTATCGACCCAATCAATATCAGTCAAATAGGTGTACATAAACAAACCGTCCGGTTTATAAATGAATATTTTATTTTATTCACTTCACGTTAAAAATTATATCTTTAACGATAAAACATTTTATTTCAACCTATGAATTTCTATTCAATTCATTTCCAAAATAAAACGATATTTTTTTTTTTCTAACATATTTTAGAAAATTTTGGCGGCATAACGGCACGATACTAGAAACGGGACAAGGCCTAGCCTTATCCCCGGTCTAGTGAAGGCCCACGCCATTCACTCATCAATCAAATCAATTTCATTATGCAAACCACAAAATTTGGAGTAAGAGTCTAACCTAGCCTTACTCCTTCGCCTTATAACGGCGCACGTCTAATCCTAACCAATTTATCGATTCGATTTTTCACACCACAAACCACATTCAAACCAATATCGCAATCAATAACCAAACAGCCAAACAAACAAGTCCATGGTCTGTGGACGATTGTGTCGGGTGCTACTAAACACCGTCTGCATCCTAGTATATATATATAACTAGAAAATAAATTTGAAAGGTGAGAAATTCTCACAGATAGCTATCCAATCATCTTGACTCTTCTTTTGCAGAATTCTTCGTCGACCTCGCCTTTTTTGTCGCTTTCGCCCGTATTCTCTACATATGTAAAAATCGAATTTTTTACTATGTTATTCAATATATAAAAATCGAATTTTTACTACGACTTTCAATATATAAAAATATGATTTTTACTTCGCTATTCAATATATAAAAATCGAATTTTTAGTTCGCTGTTCAATATATAAAAATCGAATTTTTAGTTCGCTGTTCAATATATAAAAATCGAATTTTTAGTTCGCTATTCAATATATAAAAATAGAATTTTTAGTTCGCTATTCAATATATAAAAATCGAATTTTTATTTCAAAGTTCAATATATAAAAATCGAATTTTTATTTCAAAGTTCAATATATAAAAATCGAATTTTTATTTCAAAGTTCAATATATAAAAATCGAATTTTTATTTCAAAGTTCAATATATAAAAATCGAATTTTTATTTCAAAGTTCAATATATAAAAATCGAATTTTTATTTTCAAAGCAAATTCATTTTTAAAGTTCAAACCTTTTTTCTAAAAATCAGTTTTTACTTTTATTTTAAAATCAGTTTTAATTTTGTTAAAAATCAGTTTTTTTTTTATATCTTTTAATTTAAAATCAGTTTTAAAATCTTACTTAAAATCAGTTTTAAAATCTTATTTAAAATCAGTTTTAAAATCTTATTTAAAATCAGTTTTAAAATCTTATTTAAAATCAGTTTTAAAATCTTATTTAAAATCGGTTTTAAAACTCTGTATATAAAAATAAAATAAATAAATAAATAATAAAAACTTACAGACAGTTTTTCGAAGGGGGGGGGGGCGTCGGCGGCTGCCTCGCTGGAGGGAGGTGGGTGGCTTCGGAGGTTGCCTCGCTGGAGGGAGGTTGGTGGCTTCGGAGCAGGCGAGGGCTTGGTTGCGTCGGTGTCGAGGAAGGCAAAGGGGGAAGGAAGAAGAAGAGGGGAGGACGGCGGGCGGAGGCGTTGCCGATCGAAGGGGGGGAAGGGTTGCGCCTCGCTGGCGGCGGTCGAGGCAACAACGGGGGGGGGGGGGGCGATCGCGATTTTTTTTTTTTTTTATTTCTTCTGAGTGAAAACGAGAAGAGGGGGGGTATATGAAAAAAATATATATTTAATTATTTAATTTTAATTTATTTTATCCTAAGGAGTTGACTTTTTATTCGACTTCGAAACGAGGCCCACCGACTGTCGCCCATAGCGTTTCACCCCCATTCCGAACACAATGGGATATGTATCGTAGGCTGATTCGACTGTTTGAATCAGTTTCCGTTAAATTTACATTTAAATCACTATATTGAATTTTAAACGTACGTTTCAAATTACCGGGGCCACATACTAACTAGAAAAATTCCAGAAAAATATTTTCTAGCTTCGTATTGACGATACGGTCCTAACAAAACTAGTTTCGTCAAATTCTGAGACCGTTTGAAAAATGGTCATTTTCCAGTCGATTAAAATCAACTAAAACTGGTCAAACGCGTTTTCCTTTGCCACGCTCACATATTGATTCGAAAAATTATGAAATTTGAAACCTAGCAATAATTCGACATCCCGGACCCAACAAAAGTGGTTTCGTCGAAATCCGAGGTCATTTGCAAAATGTCCATTTTTAAGGGCCTTATATATATAGAAATATATATAAATTCCACATCGACTATTTCTAATTTTAAACTGGACATATCTTATCATTTCTAAGATGAAATCTCAGTTTGTTAACTTCGTTACAAAGATATAGTTATACAGATTCAAATATTTCTTGTTTCGTTCAATTCTGACTTATATTGAATTCTGTATATCCATTTGAAATTAGAAATCGAATTTTCGAACTACCGCGCCATTTTCAATTCCTTTTATAATTATATATAATTATTATATATTCTAACGACGACGTATATAATATATACGTTCAAATTATATTCAAATTAAATTTCTCGTCGATATTATTTAAAATAATTCATTTTAAATATTCAAAATTCGCTAAAATTGCCAAAATAAAAATTTCAAACTGGCTCGCATTTTACGGGTTGTTACAGCCAACAACTCCTGCACTTAACAAGGGAAATAATGAGCTAAAAGACGTGTCAGGCAGTCATGAACGACATTAGGGTAGGATAATACAAGCGGAACCTGTCATATAACTCAAAATGCAATATAAAATATAATAGAACATATACAACAGGTTATAATAGTGAAGCATATCTAAGAAGAAACTTGAACTTTCATAATAACTAGAAAGAATATCCATACATCATTTGATTACAACATAAGTGCCTATAAAAAATTTCCTCACTACAACACTTGGAGAAAACACCAATCATTACAGCAGAAATATCCAATAGTAGATAGTAGAAAATAATACGCCAGCCTCCAGTCTTCCCATCCACAACCGGATGAACAGCCCAAGGTAATAAGAGGGAAACATAAAACCTTGAGTCAGACAACAGGCTTAGTGAGCGATAAAACAACTATCTAACATCATCAACAAAGTATATGAGAATAGGTAGATTAATCAATCAATCTACCAAAACATCATAGAAAAACCCAAAGTCGTCTTCCCCACATCTGATAGTGATAACCTTTACAACAAGCATTTGAAAATAATGATACGTTCATGGCAATCGAAAGTAATCAGGCAATAACAATCATAGCAACTAGTTATATCTCACTTAAACAATCCTAATCGAGATCAACATCCCTCAAGCACAAGCCCCGACGTCCTAAACCAAAATCAGACAAGCACCTAAGAAACATCTCCTTCGACGTCGGACAACTTACGTGAGAGGGTACAAACAAAACAACCAACATTCATGACTCTGGCTGTCACTGCCCATCTTGCTTTGAAACCATCATTAATCGTATGACGACCAACCTTGCCATACGTCAAGGGCTATTGTCAACCCCAGTTTTAGCAAAAACCCCATACGCCTTTCAACGATAAGTATTTAGGCCTTTCAACGTTACCCAAGGTGTTCGACCAGCAACCTTCCAGTCTTTTAGGTGCCTCTATTATACCCTGGCTTTGAGCCCGCTAGAACCTATGACAATGATAATCTCTCAGCCTTCAATATCACTTAGCCATCCAACCTGATGACTATTCACAGCTCAAGCCCTTTTTAGAGCAACCATTATCCATAACTTACACCTTTGAATCGTCTTCACATTCGTTGCATTTCAACGATCAACGAACGTATCATAACACTTCGAACATCCCATCTTGAACTAACTTCGAAGCCTCCACTACAAGAAATATGTCTATTCACAGTGTTGAAAAAACGCTGTTATACCCTTTAACAGCGTTTTGATGAACGTTGTCTACCGACGTGCTGTTATAGGTCCCTGGATACATCACAGCGTTTTTAAAAATATTGTAGAAAATTGACACATTATAGCATTTCAAATGGTGTTGTCCTTATGTTTATACAACGTTTTATATTGTTTCACAAATGTTGTTATCTTCCCTTTTCTATAGCGTTTAGCCACATATCACAGCATTTCTCGAAGTTTACAAATTATTTCCTATCACAGTGTTTTGCCACATATCACAGCATTTTTGTAAGTTTACACGTTCACTATCACAGCGTTTTTCCACATATGACAACATATTTTGTATCTATCATAGCATTTACATATTGTAGTATCAAAATATTCATGCACAAACATATCAACAACATGCAATATATATCAACCAACTAATTATATAGCATAATATTCATACATAATTTCCATAAAAAAATATCACCATAAACTAAATTTACACAATATTCGTCGAACAAAGTCACGATATCTACAAGTAAAACAAAATTTCCATAAAACAAGTTTGCGCCGAATACCAACAAAATGAACATCTAAAAGTTACTGCTTTCTCCGTAATCAGTTGTCGCAAGCGGTCTTGTTGTTGAGGGATCTTTAGAAGCGTCTAACGATATTCTGATTGTAGCCGAATGCACAACGATGACCATCTCCAATACCTATAAACGATGCCCATCTCCAATACTTATACACATGTGTTCATGTTAGCATGCATTTGGTCATGCTTACACATTAACAAGAAAATAATGCTGGACAACAAGAAAAAAGTATACAAGAAGGAGCAAGTTGAAGAATACTTATTTAATTTATAATTATTGCTATTATTATTACTATTATCGAATGCTTGGTAATATTTAATATTTTTATATATTTAGTTAACTTTTATAAACTAAATTTCTTAATTTTTATAAAATTAATAAACTTAGTTAATTTTTATAATACTTAGTTAATTTTTAATTATTGCTATTATTATTATAAAATAATTGGTAATAATTTATATTTTTATGTACTTAGTTAACTTTTATAAATTAAACTTCTTAATTTTTATACAATTAATAAACTTAGTTAATTTTTTATAATAGTTAGTTAATTTATATAATACTTAGTTAATTTTTAATTATTGCTTATTATTATAAAATACTTGGAAATATTTTATATTTTTATATACTTGGTTAACTTTTATAAACTAAACTTCTTAATTTTTATAAAATTAGTAAACTTAGTTAATTTTTTGTAATAGTTAGTTAATTTTTATAATACTTAGTAAGTTTTTATAATTTTTTTAAATTTTTTATAAATCTTAGTTAATTTACTACTATTATAAATCTTATTGTTATTATTATTATAGAAGTTTAGTTATGTTTTTATGTACCTTGATAACTTTTATAAACTAAACTTGTTAAGTTTTATAAAAATTAATTAACGTGCTCGATTTTTTGTTCAATTTAAGCCTCTGGTATATCGAGGGAAAAAGGATTGCTTCAAATAATTATATTTTTAAAAAAATGTAAAGTTTGCATATTTGAATCTAAAAGGTCGCTTGTATTGGTTTGGGTAACCTTACAGAAAATAATATAGTCACGAAACTTGTGATTTGCTTGTCCGCAAAAGTTTCATAAAGAAACAACAGCATATTTCAGTCGTCTGAATCTATTTTCAGATGTCTGACCTGGTTCAGACGTTTGAAAATAGGTTTTAGACGTCTGAAATGGATTTTGGCCAACACATTGAGACCATTTCTAACGTTTGAAATTTATTTCAAATGTCTGAAAATGTTCTCGGGCAATTCCTAGGCCTGGTTCAGACGTCTGAAATTTATTTCAAATGTCTGACTTGCTCTGATATTGTTTTCCACATCATTCCTCATCGTCCATTCATTTCTCAGCATATAAGACTCCAACATACAAGCAAATCATGGTGATTCTAAATCGAAGTGGCAAAATAATATGGAAGAGCAAAAAGAAAAAGTCAAATAACTAGAATTAAACCTTAATGTCAGGTCTTAAGCAGTTGAGCCATCTCTTTCGGCATTGTTTCCCCGTTTGGGAGCCATAAGTATGAATAAGCAGGTCCATAATGGTTCATGATGTGAACTAACAATCTACAAAAGTATAATTAAGCATCAGCTTGAACTGAATAGAACATTACCCTTTAATATTCAGTATGAATTGAACATTACCCTTTAATATTCAGCACTTGCAGTTATCTTAAAATGTATGAACTGGATATTTGAAATGTCTTGAAATGGTTTTGCATTACTCGCAATTGTAAAGGTTTAGGACAGTCGATATGTACTTGTTGAATGACCGCAGACGTAATTTCCGAGAAGCTAAGGTCAAGATAAGGCATGTCAAACCTATACACATCACATTTTCTATTGTAAGGTTTTCCATTCAGCACCTGCAGTTATCTTAAAATGGATGATTTACAGGAAAAAAAGTAGTTATTGAAATATACGTTCATACGAAACATGAACAGTACGTACATATATACCTTATACATGCATATATACCTTGTACACAAATTAATCTTCCAAATAAATAGTCATTAATTTTAAATCCACATTCAATATTTTGCAAAATCAAACATAACGTTACACCTAAGCTATAGTTAATATTATGATGGGTCAATTTCTTAGGAAAATGACATGAGCTATTGGTCTAATAGAACCGCTGTGATCAAACCCAGAACTAACAAGTAATGATTGGGGAAGTAATTTGAGCGTAGATTGATACACGGAACCAGGATGGATCGGTTTCATATGTCGATCTTCATGCTTCCAAAGCATTGGCAAAAGTATTCTGTGTTGAGTTTCACTGGCCAGAACATACTTAATTAACATAATCGGATTTATGCAGAAGGAGGTGATGGGTCTTCGTTGTTTATAATCAGAATATAAAATCAAACAATACGATTATCGCTGATTATTTATTGCACTTCACACCTTCAATTAATTTTGCAAAAAAATAATACATGAAACACAGAAAGACCAAGAAGAAGAAACTTATTGGGAGCACGAAGTGCAAACCAACTCCAAGGAAGATATCATGTTCAAGCAATAGAACGCAGAAAAATATATATCAAAGCAATAATCCTGCCAAAACCTCTGCTTGAAACTAATTTCGGCAATGTACAACGTTGATCACTCGACTAAACAAAAGGGATAGAGACTCTAATTTATTGCCGAAATAACTAAACCGATTGACAATTAATTGAAATGAAGCTCAAAAAGTATAAGATACATCAACATATAAATAATCAGAACTCTTAGAGTTTGATGTGTCTTTGGTTCATCACAGCTACTTAATCACAAAAAATTGACAGTGAGTTAACAAAATGAAAAAGAACAAAAAAAGAGGCACGGGTTGGCGAAGGAATAGATTTATCACCGTATAATTAATCAAGCCGTGCGGGCAATGCTAATTCGTAATTTTCATAGTTTCAAGACAAACAAATTGACAAATTAACAAAGAGATTATGTTCAAGCATCTGAATGCAGAAAAAATAAATATCAATGTATTAACCCTACCAGAATCTCTGCTAGAAACTGTAACACCCCGAATTTCAATTAACACTAATGGTTAGTAATTAAAGTATAATTAATCTCAGATGTGAGAATTAGGGGAAACGGGCTGCGTCATTGCATTCGTCTCGGAAAAATACGCGAAATAGAGTCCGAGTTTGCGTAAAACGGGTACCGTATGAAAGAGATATGGACGAACGAAGTTAAGCAGAAAAACCCGAAACAGGCCAGAAATGCACTGGCGCACTTGTGAAGTGCGCCAGCACAAAAATACACTGGCGCACTTGGGAAGTGCGCCCATGTCGGGACAGGAAACCTGCACAGTTTCTAGAGAGTTCTGTGGTTGGGTGCACCAGTTTGGGGTTTGGGCTTGGTCTTAGGGCTGGTTTCTGGAAGGTTCCGAAATCTAAGGGTCCTAGTCTAATTTAAGGTTAATCTAAGGGCCTAAAACACTCACCTAATCTATAAATACACCCTAATACTACCCTAATTCATACTAAAAATAGAAATGATGCCACCACGCCGCCAAAATCAAACTTGAGAGGAACCTCCACTAGTTTATGAAGAAAGTTGCAAGCTAATCAACCTCTAATCATCATCTTCTTCTTGTATAGCAACTAGTTCTACTACATAAGTTTGCTAATCTTGGTTTTGGTGAGTTTCTATCACTTTAATAACCAATTGCTAAATTAAGTAGATGAGATATGATGAGATCATGCGGTTTTGTATGCGGATTTGTAGGTTTTAAGTCATATGATATGATGTTAGTTTGCTAATCTATGTTTAATGTTAACCCTATGTTTATGCAAGTTAAGTATGTGGGTTTTATGCATGCTAAGAATTGGGTTTCATGCATGCTAAGCATTGGGTTTTATGCATGCTAAGTATTTGATTTTATGCATGCTAAGTGTTTGGTTTTATGCATGCTAAGTATTTGATTTTATGCATGCTAAGTATTTGATTTTATGCATGCTAAGTGTTTGGTTTTATGCATGCTAAGTATTTGATTTTATGCATGCTAAGTATTTGATTTTATGCATGCTAAGTGTTTGGTTTTATGCATGCTAAGTATTTGATTTTATGCATGCTAAGTATTTGATTTTATGCATGCTAAGTATTTGATTTTATGCATGCTAAGTGTTTGGTTTTATGCATACATTATGACATGCAAGTTTACCCTTTTTCTAAATAAGATGCATACATATGCAAGATGACACCTTTGTATGCTATGCATACATATGCATGTTTACCCTATTATGATGCAAGTTCATATGCAAGTTTGTCTATTTTTTATGATATGCATAACATATGCGAGTTTGCCTCTATGTATGACATGTTATGCAAGTTCACATGCAAGATTATGTGCAAGTTCATATGCAAGTTTATGTGCAAGTTCATATGCAAGTTTGTCTCTTTTTATGACATGCATAATGCAAGTTTGGGTTAAATGCTAGTTGGGTTTAATGTATGCTCATATATGCAAGTGACACCTTTTGAACCCATGATAAAGTTATAAGCTATGTTGGTTAAACCCATGACATTTGTGATGAATCTTCCCTTTAATTATGTCACGTTACGAGAACGAATTACGTGGGGAACGATGGGGTTAATATGCATGTTAATAAAATGATGTGGAATGGGTATGCTTAAGAGTAACATAAATTAAATGGACATAATTGGGAATTTACCTATTGAGTTAGGTCTACCCATATTATGGAGTTGGGAATTTACCTATTGAGTTAGGTCTACCCATACTACGGAGTTGGGAATTTACCTATTGAGTTAGGTCTACCCATATTCTGGAAAACATGATTAATTAATTAGGGATAATTAATATAAATTATGAGGGTGATTAATTAGGTGTAATTAATCGACTAAGACACGAGGTTGGACTCAGTTGTAGCGTAAAACTGCCCGGACCCAACCGGCTTAACCAGTTGCTACAAATGTTAGCCCAATGTGAGAGGTCTTAGGCACAAATTAAATACGTGATTAAAGTAAAGACACGAGGTTAGACCCTTTTTATGACGTAAGGCTGCCCGGACCCAACCGGCATATCCAGCAGTCATAAAAGACGGTCTAATGTGAGAGGTCTTTATGAGGTCATGATCTTAATTAATTAATTAAGAAACACTTAACCATATTAGCATGTAGAGGGACATGAGGGGTTAAGTGGAGGCCTTGGGTGGCAATAGAAAATACGATTAGAATACTTAACCAAAGTGGAACATGTAATTAAAACATGGTTGGGTGGCATGTGGAAATCTAGTGGGTGCCTTGAATGGTAATTAAAATATGATTAATGACTTAACCAGAATTTATAACATGTAAGTGGACATGGTTAAAGGGTTAAGCGGGATTCACTAGAAATAACAAGCTTAGGTGGTAGCTTGTGGGGGCCCATTTCAACCAATATCCCAAACGTATCTTAGTGGGCTCGACTCTAGTCGAGTGACGGGACACGCATATTGGGCTTGACTATAAGAGGCCAAAATGGGTTAGCGGTGGCAACGCATGACCAATGGGTTTCATATGCGTGTGTGGACCCGGGCTGGTAAATAAGACGTTGCATCGTGTAGATATAAGCCGTGCACCGTTAGTTTTATCAGGTTGCCACGTTGGGGAATGGTACACCCCACGGTGGGCCCAGGACGGGTATCTACGTTAGGGAGCCGATCGAATGGGGAGTAGTGTGTACACCTAGTGGATTGTAGGGCCCTGTGGCGTCTACTCAGTCACCTAGGGGTACGCGAGAACTATTAAGTTAATTTTATAAGTCCATGGGTGGGATCAACCTTTAAGTTAGGAATGACTGGTGTGGTACAGTTTAGTAATTTACCTTTGGAAGGGTAGATGCGTCTTTACGTTTCTTAGTTTATCCTAAGTCTACCAAGCTGCTTAGTGTAGCCATTCATCCCCGGACGACACCGTATATCAAGCTTATGTCTTCTCTGGTTACTTTAATGATTGTATTGTTAAAGTTATAGGACTCGCTCAGACTTATGTCTGACCCCGTTGTTTTTATCTTTTTTCCCAACCCTCAGGTTATCAGAGTGGGCCCAGTACGAGTGGGCTTTGATCAGGCTGCTTTATTCTCTTTTGGAGCTTGGACCATAGATGTAGAGCTCAGCTTACCCTTTCTTTTATGGCTATCAGTTCATGTATTGGGATTATGTACTTTTATTTATCAGGATGGATATTTTGTACTTGACTCTTATTATGGTTTTGTGATGTAACCAAACATGTTTTACTTTCCGCTGCAATGAAATGATGTTTTAAAATTTTCAAGTATTACTTATATCTGTCTTGTTGTAATTTTTCTGTTCTATATTCACTTAAAAATACTCCACCGATGTTATGGCATTCCCTTAGCGAGTGACCATAGCGGGTGTGGGGTGTTACACGTGGTATCAGAGCTTAAGGTTACCAGAACAGATAAATTTTTTAGAAAAACTATTTTCTAAGAATATTTTTGAAAGGAGTATTTTCAAAAACATGTCTTTTAAAAGAAAAGTTTTTGAAAGAAAAGCATAATCCCCAATAGCCATATCTATATCTTTCGAATTCTCCGTTTTGAATCTCTTCCTCTCTCGTTTTGAGTTTCCCCTCCGCGTATAGATGACCTTTCTAAGATAGATAAGAATGGAAAACCACTTCAAGGGACTTAGACTTTAGTCAGATTAGAAGTTGGTTCAAGAAGGAGGAGGACTGGTAGGTATCTATTGGATAGACGAAGGGAGGAAGGCTCAAATAGTTGTTTGGTTAATGAAGGATGAAACCTCATTGGTGGGAGGTTACGAGTGGAGAATGGGATGAAGAAGGCGAGTAGTTATCCTTTTGGGAGGAATAGGACACCTTATTAGGATTGTCCAAAGAGGCAAGGGCAAGGTACGGAATCTCCTAGAGGGTAGTTGTATTCCCTCACGACTAGGGTACCAAATGGGGATAGACTGTCTAGGTTGGAATTTGGATTTCTTTATTATCCGATTCGAACTTTATTTAATTCTGACGCATCGAGTTCGTTTATCTCATCATTGTTAGTTGAGTCACTGCACTTAGACACCAGTTAGTAGATGATCCCTTAGTTGTTTCAAACCCAATTGGGGCTCCATGAAGTGTTTGGGTTTGAAAGTTGCTATACTTAGCGTTGAGCGTAGATGTGATGCTTTTTGGGCTTCACGAGCTATGGGTTAGTTTTGGGCATGGACTGGTTATCCAGTAGGGGTGTCGTTCTTGATTTTGAAGGGAGAGTTGTTAAGCTTATGACCCGCTTGGGTAACACTCTCGAGATCTCTTGTAATCCCATGGAATCTGTTATGCTAAGTTATCTAGAATCGCTTGACACGTCGGTCGAGAGTTTGCGATCTGTTAGAGTGGTCCGGGAATACTCGGATGTGTTTGAGGAGGTGAAGGGCTTACCTCCGGAGCGGGAGATTGACTTCCGAATATATCTGGTAGACAATGCTAAACCTGTATCTTTACCAGTGCGCCACATGGCTCCTCGCGAGAGGAGGGAACTCCATAAGCAAGTAGGGGAGTTGCTTGAGAAGGGGTCCATAAGACAAAGTATATCGGAGTGGGGTGCTCCAGTAGTTTTTGCTACGAAGGCGGATGGTTCCCCTAGACTTTGTGTAGGCTAAAGAGAACTAAATAAACTCATAAAGAAGAATAGACACCCATTGCCGAGGATTGATGATCTCTTTGATCAGTTGGTTGGCGCCTCAGTATTTTCGCAGTTGGACTCAGCCACGGGGTTTCGTCAGTTGAGTCTGAGGATAGTATAGAGAAGATTGCCTTTAGGACTCCGGATGGTTTTATGAGTGGCTGGTGATGCCGTTTGGTTAGACGAACGCCTCCGCATACTTTGTTGATTTGATGAGAAGGGTGTTCAGGGAGTACCTAAATAAGTTCGTGATGATCTTGGTGGATGACATCTTGGTCTTTTCTAGGAGCGAAATAAGTTTTCGTATGTGCTCAATAGGTTGAGCAAAGCCAGTTATGGGATAAACGGTGGTTTTGGAATGAGACTGGCAAGGACATCCAGAGTTGGACAAGGGCTTAATTATTTAGCCGTTTTTACTAGTATCATCTCACGTAGGTCGTCTGAATTCGAAGGAGGTATCCCTTGGGTGTTTGTCTGATATTGGTTTAGGCCTTTGGGGCTTGCATTTGGGGGATGTCGAGTTCGACTAAGGTAGTCTGCGTGAGAGATGGATAGTTGTGACGATTTTGCATGGGAGAATATCCTGATTTTCTCTAGAAGTGGAGAAAAGCATGCCCTACATCTTAGGGAAGTGTTGGAGACTCTTTGAGCGCATTGTCTTAAGACAACAAAGGTGAATGGAATTCTTAGCATCCTATGAGTTTGAGATAGCGTATACCCCTGGCAAGGGTAATGTGGTGGCAGACGCCTTGAGCAGAAAAAGGCTGTCTTTGAGTCCATTGTTCGTGGAATGGCGAAACTTGGAGTTTAATTCTATGATTGACTTTAGACCTTCCGTTGACTTTGTACCCGGTTTGCTAGCCTCCTTGGAGGTTAGGCCTACTCTTTTGGGGCGGATTGGCGAGGCACAGCGAGACGACCCATAGTTGGTTGAGTTAGTAGAGAAGCTCATAAGGGGGGGAGTCGTCCAGCCATTTGAGTAGGTACACCCTAGATGGTAAGGGTTGGTTGCGTAGAGACGGTAGACTTTGTGTACCGCAAGACGAGGGTCTGAGGAAGGCTATTTTGGATGATGCACATCGTTCAAGAATGACTATTCATCCCGGTGGAGACAAAATGTACCAAGATATGAAGAGAGTTTTCTTCTGGGCCGGTATGAAGAAAGATGTGGCCGAGTATGTGGCTAGATGCTTAGTGTGCCAACAAGTTAAAGCGGAGTAAAGGAAACCCGGTGGGTTGCTACACCCATTGGAAGTTCCGCAATGGAAGTGGGATAGTGTCTCGATGGATTTCATCGATGGGTTACCGAGATCGAGGAAGGGCAATACGGGAATTTGGGTTGTGGTAGACAGACTTACCAAGAGTGCCCATTTTATACCCGTGAAGAGTAAGAGGACCGCTCCATGGCTTGCTTCAGTCTATGTTAAAGAGATTGTTAGATTGCATGGCGTACCATCCAGCATTGTGAGTGATCGAGATCCTATCTTCACTAGTGAGTTTTGGAGAAGTTTGCAAGAGGCGGTAGGGACTCAGTTGTGTTTGAGCACCGCATATCATCCTCAGACGGACGGTCAGACCGAGAGGGTGAACCGTATCTTAGAAGATCTCTTGAGGCTTTGTATCTTGGATTTTGGAGGTACATGGGAAGAACATCTTCCTTTGGTGGAGTTCGCATACAATAACAGCTTTCAGTCCAGTATTTGCGTGGCACCTTTCGAAGCTCTTTATGGAAGGCCTTGTCGATCTCCTACATGTTGGTGGGAATCTACGGATAAGATCTTGCTTGGGCCAGATATGGTTAGAGAGACTTCAGAGAAGATTGATTTGATTCGAAGAAGGATGAAGGCAGCGCAAGATAGACAGAAATCTTATGCGGATCGGAGAAGGACGGATCTTGAGTTTGAGGTTGGGGACATGGTTTTTGTCAAAGTATCTCCGTTGAGAAATGTTGTTCGCTTTGGGTCCGTTGGGAAGTTAGCACCGAGGTTTGTTGGGCCGTTTCCTATTAAGGAAAGGATTGGACGGATGGCATATAGGGTGGAGTTGCCCGACAGACTTAGTGGTGTTCATGATGTATTCCATGTATCACATTTGAGGAAGTGCTTACATGAGACCGCAGAGGTCGTAGAGCCGAGCTTGCTTAGAGATGTAGAGGTAGAGCGTGATGCGACGATTCGACGAGCTCCTACTCGCATCCTTGGGTCAGAAACTAGGAAGTTGAGGAACAGAGAAGTTCAGCTAGTTAAAGTGCAATGGGGAGATGACGAAAGCAATGCTACTTAGGAGACGGAAGCGAAGATGCGTTCTTTGTACCCATTTCTTTTTGAGAGTATGTCTTTTAACTTCTCCTTTATCGCTTGTCTAGTACTTATCTTATCCTTAGTATATCCTCTCGCTAGTACCTATGACCTTTAGATAGGGTAAAACCTATGGTTGAAACATGTGTTTGAAACATGTTATGGTTGATGGATGCATGTGGATGCAATTGTTTGCTAGTGGTTGCTCGTGGATGCATATACACACACATTAGGCTCTAGATCGGCTCAGTAACTTCATGTTGCATATCGCATAAATGGATGTGGTAGTTAGATTGATGGATGTATCATGGCTGTGTTATCATGTGGATGATGCATTTTTGTGTATGGTTATGCACGCATATAGAAATTGTATGTGTCAATAGGGTTTCGCATACATATTGGATGCATGGCACTATCATGGTTTGCATTAAGAAGGTCGACTGAATCAGTAGACCGCCTGATTTTGCATTAGTATACGGACATATACACACACTTTCTGCATATGTTCATACATCATTAGAAGTTTCTAAGGATAATGGTTGCTTGTGGTTGATGGTTTAGTAGATGGTTGTTTGGTTGGTAGGATACGTTCTTCTTGACTTAGAGATTTCGAGGACGAAATCCTTTAAGTAGGGGAGAATGTAACACCCCGAATTTCAATTAACACTAATGGTTAGTAATTAAAGTATAATTAATCTCAGATGTGAGAATCAGGGGAAACGGGCTGCGTCATTGCGTTCGTCTCGGAAAAATACGCGAAATAGAGTCCGAGTTTGCGTAAAACGGGTACCGTATGAAAGAGATATGGACGAACGAAGTTAGGCAGAAAAACCCGAAACAGGCCAGAAATGCACTGGCGCACTTGTGAAGTGCGCCAGCACAAAAATACACTGGCGCACTTGGGAAGTGCGCCCATGTCGGGACAGGAAACCTGCACAGTTTCTAGAGAGTTCTATGGTTGGGTGCACCAGTTTGGGGTTTGGGCTTGGTCTTAGGGCTGGTTTCTGGAAGGTTCCGAAATCTAAGGGTCCTAGTCTAATTTAGGGTTAATCTAAGGGCCTAAAACACTCACCTAATCTATAAATACACCCTAATACTACCCTAATTCATACTAAAAATAGAAATGATGCCACCATGCCGCCAAAATCAAACTTGAGAGGAACCTCCACTAGTTTATGAAGAAAGTTGCAAGCTAATCAACCTCTAATCATCATCTTCTTCTTGTATAGCAACTAGTTCTACTACATAAGTTTGCTAATCTTGGTTTTGGTGAGTTTCTATCACTTTAATAACCAATTGCTAAATTAAGTAGATGAGATATGATGAGATCATGCGGTTTTGTATGCGGATTTGTGGGTTTTAAGTCATATGATATGATGTTAGTTTGCTAATCTATGTTTAATGTTAACCCTATGTTTATGCAAGTTAAGTATGTGGGTTTTATGCATGCTAAGCATTGGGTTTCATGCATGCTAAGCATTGGGTTTTATGCATGATAAGTATTTGATTTTATGCATGCTAAGTGTTTGGTTTTATGCATGCTAAGTATTTGATTTTATGCATGCTAAGTATTTGATTTTATGCATGCTAAGTGTTTGGTTTTATGCATGCTAAGTATTTGATTTTATGCATGCTAAGTATTTGATTTTATGCATGCTAAGTATTTGATTTTATGCATGCTAAGTGTTTGGTTTTATGCATACATTATGACGTGCAAGTTTACCCTTTTTCTAAATAAGATGCATACATATGCAAGATGACACCTTTGTATGCTATGCATACATATGCATGTTTACCCTATTATGATGCAAGTTCATATGCAAGTTTGTCTATTTTTTATGATATGCATAACATATGCGAGTTTGCCTCTATGTATGACATGTTATGCAAGTTCACATGCAAGTTTATGTGCAAGTTCATATGCAAGTTTATGTGCAAGTTCATATGCAAGTTTGTCTCTTTTTATGACATGCATAATGCAAGTTTGGGTTAAATGCTAGTTGGGTTTAATGTATGCTCATATATGCAAGTGACACCTTTTGAACCCATGATAAAGTTATAACCTATGTTGGTTAAACCCATGACATTTGTGATGAATCTTCCCTTTTATTATGTCACGTTACGAGAACGAATTACGTGGGGAACGATGGGGTTAATATGCATGTTAATAAAATGATGTGGAATGGGTATGCTTAAGAGTAACATAAATTAAATGGACATAATTGGGAATTTACCTATTGAGTTAGGTCTACCCATATTATGGAGTTGGGAATTTACCTATTGAGTTAGGTCTACCCATACTACGGAGTGTGGAATTTACCTATTGAGTTAGGTCTACCCATATTCTGGAAAACATGATTAATTAATTAGGGATAATTAATATAAATTATGAGGGTGATTAATTAGGTGTAATTAATCGACTAAGACACGAGGTTGGACTCAGTTGTAGCGTAAAACTGCCCGGACCCAACCGGCTTAACCAGTTGCTACAAATGTTAGCCCAATGTGAGAGGTCTTAGGCACAAATTAAATACGTGATTAAAGTAAAGACACGAGGTTAGACCCTTTTTATGACGTAAGGCTGACCGGACCCAACCGGCATATCCAGCAGTCATAAAAGACGGTCTAATGTGAGAGGTCTTTATGAGGTCATGATCTTAATTAATTAATTAAGAAACACTTAACCATATTAGCATGTAGAGGGACATGAGGGGTTAAGTGGAGGCCTTGGGTGGCAATAGAAAATACGATTAGAATACTTAACCAAAGTGGAACATGTAATTAAAACATGGTTAAAGGGTTAAGTAAGTGCTTTGGGTGGCATGTGGAAATCTAGTGGGTGCCTTGAATGGCAATTAAAATATGATTAATGACTTAACCAGAATTTATAACATGTAAGTGGACATGGTTAAAGGGTTAAGCGGGATTCACTAGAAATAACAAGCTTAGGTGGTAGCTTGTGGGGGCCCATTTCAACCAATATCCCAAACGTATCTTAGTGGGCTCGACTCTAGTCGAGTGACGGGACACGCATATTGGGCTTGACTATAAGAGGCCAAAATGGGTTAGCGGTGGCAACGCATGACCAATGGGTTTCATATGCGTGTGTGGACCCGGGCTGGTAAATAAGACGTTGTTGCATCGTGTAGATATAAGCCGTGCACCGTTAGTTTTATCAGGTTGCCACGGTGGGGCCAGCACGGGTATCTACGTTAGGGAGCCGATCGAATGGGGAGTAGTGTGTACACCTAGTGGATTGTAGGGCCCTGTGGCGTCTACTCAGTCACCTAGGGGTACGCGAGAACTATTAAGTTAATTTTATAAGTCCATGGGTGGGATCAACCTTTAAGTTAGGAATGACTGGTGTGGTACAGTTTAGTAATTTACCTTTGGAAGGGTAGATGCGTCTTTACGTTTCTTAATTTATCCTAAGTCTACCAAGCTGCTTAGTGTAGCCATTCATCCCCAGACGACACCGTATATCAAGCTTATGTCTTCTCTGGTTACTTTAATGATTGTATTGTTAAAGTTATAGGACTCGCTCAGACTTATGTCTGACCCCGTTGTTTTTATCTTTTTTCCCAACCCTCAGGTTATCAGAGTGGGCCCAGTACGAGTGGGCTTTGATCAGGCTGCTTTATTCTCTTTTGGAGCTTGGACCATAGATGTAGAGCTCAGCTTACCCTTTCTTTTATGGCTATCAGTTCATGTATTGGGATTATGTACTTTTATTTATCAGGATGGATATTTTGTACTTGACTCTTATTATGGTTTTGTGATGTAACCAAACATGTTTTACTTTCCGCTGCAATGAAATGATGTTTTAAAATTTTCAAGTATTACTTGTATCTGTCTTGTTGTAATTTTTCTGTTCTATATTCACTTAAAAATACTCCACCGATGTTATGGCATTCCCTTAGCGAGTGACCATAGCGGGTGTGGGGTGTTACAGAAACTATTGTCGACAACGTACAACGTTGATCACTTTATCAAATCAGAGGGACAAAGACTTTAATTCACTGTCGAAATAACCTAATTGATAAACAATTAACTAAGAATAAACTTAACAGTAAATACAAATAGGATACCTGCAATAGCTTGGTTTTCGTGGATGAGAATCCTCTACAAGCTCGGAAGCTTCCTCCAGTAGAGCTTCAATTTTTGAAATCCTTGTTACTACAAATAATGTTTTCAAAAGAAACAGCTATATAAGATGTATTATATAGCATTGGTCAACCTCTTATAGTCTGACTTTAGATTTTTTTGTCTCATTTCAAAAGCATGATTTTACATGACACACTCTAACTAGAAAATATTATCTTTGTATTCTTACAATATAAGATGGTCTCCTGAATTTTCTAACAATCTGCTATAAATCTAATAATTGTTTTCCCTTAACACATTCAGTACTGTAGATGTAGAAGGTGGAATTTTGACCTATTGTTTAAGTGATTGCTTCATTTTTTAACTTAGTTAAGAACTTATACAGCTCATTGCCTGTACTGGCACCAGCCAATCCAATACACTATCATTATATTCGAACACATTAGTCCATGAATGTCTCCCCAAAAAGAGTGAACTTGAAGCGACTCGACCATAAAGACAGCCTCAAATTCCGATCAACGGAAAGGATTCAATTATTACACTAAGGTAATATAATTTTAATTAGGGACAAGCCCATTTTATGGCATAATTATAATGCACAGAACATTATGCCTTACTGAAAGATATAGTGAACTAGTAGGCTATAACTTCACATCATTCTCCTATGTGTCAAATTTTAGATTTCAATATGAACACAGCATATTGGTCCCATGATCATAAAAAAACAGAACAGAACCTGATAATATCAATATTGATCCCACCAACTCCTCTATACCTTGGACATCAGACTTCAACCGAAACATTCAAAAGGCAACTCAGACAAAATGTAGCTCACACTGATCATTATGAATAACTCGGACAAAATGTAGCTCAAAAGGCAACTCAGACTAATAAATTTATTTCATTATTGGAGCAGAGATAGAAAACAAAACCTTGATTTGTATGCCAACCATCAAAGAAATAATTTCCAGTCAAAATTGCATAACTCAGAACAAATATCAGACCTAGAAACTCAGACCTGGGAAAGTGCCAAGAATCACTATATTAGTTTAAAAAGGGTTCTAAGACTAGTACTGCACTTGTGAATGGAAAACAGATGAATGAAAATGTACATATTGTTATTTCTTGGCTGAACCACAACTAGATTCTTATCATCTCAGCCATAGTACATATTAAACTTCCATATTCATAAGCATATTGTTATTTCTATGGAGAACTTATAACAATATATAAATGTATTCACAAGCATATCTAATTCCTATTTGATTTCTTAAGCTAATATAAAATCCATAGCTTACTAATGTATATAAAATTAATAAATTAGGCGCTGACACTTCAAATAACCTCACAAGCATATGCATATATGAACAAATATCAAGTTTCTAGTTAATACGCAGATCATGTTCTCTATATAACATAGCAAAACTTTTACTAAGCACAGATTGAGGAAATGATTAAACATATGCCATAATAAAAGTAGTTAAACATCTACCAGACTAGCTTTATCCGATGATAACATTGAAGGCAAAAATTAACTCAAAAGAAACAAATAAAAAAATGCACCTTCCACATCAGTACTTGTTAGCTGAGACATAGTTCCATCATTCAAGTCCTCAACATTGATGGATATCCTGAACATAAACAGAAAATCACATAAAATGTTCTTGTAGGAAAAAAACTGATTTAGACAATTATAATATCGATACACACACACATGTTCCATAAAATTGATGAATATCGATACACAACATTGATGGTCCATTTTTACTGAAGTTTTGTTGCCGACTGTGACTGGGGAAGTATGTAGGCACACCGACCAAGTTAGTAAACGTTGTCCTAGTCATCTTAGATCATCGGTAAGTGTAATGTACATGTGGTTCATACTTGTTTAAAATACAAATTGTTATTAGCTAATGTCAATGTCAAAACTAATTAATCAACTTACGACCCATCCTTAAGAAATCATATGCTTCTATTTTTTTAGTTATATTATTATACACTACCAAACTATAATATCAGCCGTAATTCTAGTAAAACCAGAAGATCCCACCACATAAACCACTTCTAAACTCCGAGAAAATCCCAGTATCCATTTTGAGATCCCAGAAATCATATATGAACTAATTTGGAAATAACAAAGTGATAGACCCAAACTGCTTGACATCAAATAAGTACATCAAGCACATGTCTTTCCATGTTCAAGGAAAACGTTAGAATAAGAATATCTAATAAACATGTAAATACATTAATTCGTGATAGTAGTAAAACAAAAGCAGTAGTAAAACAGAACCAGGTAAGAAAAGCAATATTGGAATGTAAACTGCAGGGTGTCCAACAATTAGAAAATATACTTATTACCCCGCCTTTTGGAAGTCACTGGTCCTTCCTCCTCTACATCCTTCTGATATGCTTCCAATATTGCAAACTGCAGGGTGTCCAACAATTAGGAAATATACTTATTTAGTTACAGCATACGAATTCACAAAACTCACCTTTGCTCAGGATAACTCGATTTCAACTTCGATATCTCTTAGATGGCCACAGTGAGCTTCTTCCTGGGTAGCAGTTGTGACAGAGACGAGGCATTTTAGATTTGCTGAGAAGAGGTAGAAGCGATTTAGAGAGGAGCCAATTAAGATATTTGCAGATGGCAATTACGAATTGATGTCACAAGGGATTTAGGTTTCTGTTTTGGGGGGGAAAGGGGAAATGAATTTAACGCGGCAATGGAATTTTCAGAGCGAACGAAGCTAATAAATT
Source organism: Allium sativum (assembly GCA_030737875.1). Taxonomy (NCBI): domain Eukaryota; kingdom Viridiplantae; phylum Streptophyta; class Magnoliopsida; order Asparagales; family Amaryllidaceae; genus Allium; species Allium sativum. The sequence continues at coordinate 190,378,241 of CM060910.1, read as the reverse complement.
TTTCACATGAGGATTTCAGCATTTTGGCTCATTGTCTTTGTTTTTTCACTTTGTATTTCACTTTGTTGAAGGTTCAACAACAGCAAGCAGCCCAAAATGCTGTGTTTTAGTATTGTTGAAAGTCACTTTTCTTATAGTGCTCGATCATCATCAATCCAAAAACACAAATCATTTGGTCGATATTAAATTCCATAGCATTATCTACCTTTATGCTATAAGAACAAACCACAACGTTTAAGCCCTCATCAATAGTGTTTCAAAATGTTGTCATATCCTTAGGTCGTTCAATGACCTAGTTGCTTAGGTCGTCCAATGACCTAAGCTCTCCTATCACACTAGGTCATTCCCCAACCGTAATCTTAGGTCATTCCGATAATCCACCTCCTTAGGTCGTTGCCCGACCTAGTAAATCACAACCTAACTTCAGTTCCACATCATCGCCGACCTGATCTTACCCTAACGATTTCATTTCCATCAATGGCCTTGCTACTTAAGGCCTAACACTTCATCCGCCAACGAGCTAGTATTCTCAACGACCTAAGCCTCCATGATCTAAGCCCCTCAACGGTCCAAGCTCCACCACGATCTGAAGCCGATCTATCCAATCTCATGTCGGCACGTCACCCATAACCTAGCAATCCACAACCTAAGGCAACGATTTATGCCAAACGACCTAACACCAATGGCCTAACACTGGCGATTCAACTCTAGCGGTCCAATTTCCACGATCTAAATTTTGATTCATCAATAACGACAATAACTATGCACACTACTTATGCAAATCAACCAATTCATCCATCATCAATCCACGAAATCATCCATCAACACTCATACAATAATCATCATCAACAAACATATAGAATTTCCCCAAAATCATAATAAACAAAGATTAGGCAAAAACAATGGATCTAAACTTGCATATACGTATGAATTAACATAGAAATTACCAGTTTTAAAGTTGCTAGATCATATCCTATGGTGATTCAAATGAATTTATACTTACCGTGATGTAGATCTATGTGAAAACAACTTGAAATGATGAAAATAAGATCAAACAACCAATATACTTGATTGAATCCGTGTGAGAGATGCTTATCACTCATCAATTCTTCGAATTAACTCGAAATCACTAAATTCCTAATTCGAACAGCAAACAATGAACTTCAGACCTCTCGATTTGATGAAATTTCTCTTTACTTGACGTAGCTCTAGCTTCGAATGATGTAGATCTTCAATCTTCTTTCTTAGATCTAGATTTTTAATGGTGGAATGGTGTATTTGATTGAGAAAGGAGGATTGCGACCTCAACCAAATGAGAGAATGAAGAAAGTAAACTATTCTCCATGCCTTTAACCCCCTATTTATAGCATCCCACCATCCCAATAATGGGCCTCCTCAAATTAGTCTACCAATAGCTTCACAAAACTTATACAGAAAATGCGCAGAACTAAAACAGTGATTCCTACCAAACCGTTGAACCAAATCTTTATCGTGACCACTCTACGGAATTGGCAACACCATTTCCTTTCCAGTGAAATTGATCTCAGCACCTGATTTGATTCCAATCAAAAATTATGACCTAAACAAAACTGACAGGGGCAAAATGGTCACAAATAAAATTAGTAAAAATTATGGACATGTCTCACATCCCCTTAACTAACATATCAAAATATGAGAATAATACAACCCTCAGGGAATTAAATAAAAATAATTTGCGACCCTCCAACACGTAAAATGCGGGCTGTTATGTGTTATTTCTTTAGAAAAAGAGATTCCCTATCATTCTTTGTTTTCTTTTGGCATTAAGCTTAAGTTTTCTTCTAAGGCGACTTCTTCTCTCAATACCTGGTCACCCTTTCGTGAGGTTGAATTACTCGGTAGATTTGAAGGAGTTTTAATTTGTCTATTATGATCCTGAGATACCATCGCTTTCGATTCTATTTCATATGGTTCGTTTCCGAAGGACCTTTGGGCTATGTCTTCTGTTGAAGTATGATTTTCTGTTTGATGATAACAAACATATACTATTCTATAAATGTGTTTGTAATTGTACTATTATATATTTTATCTCATACAAAAATAAATATTAATATTCAATAATAATACTATTGCATAGAATTTAAATATTCAAAAAGTATTCATTATTCAATAAAATATTTTATTTCAAATATACAGGATAGTAAAATTTTAGGACTCTTTTATGCACATATCTTGGGTCATATTCATATACATTGTTTCCACACTACAGATCACCCATTTCACTCAGATAAATACACACTCTCTCACATACATTCACACATACTCACTGAGTCTTCACGAACTTCAGATCCAGCCCAGTCACCTGCATAATTATCATAAAAACATACACAATAAACTGGAACAAAAATAGAATTTACTATAGACAAATACAAATTTATTTTAATTTTGATTTGCCTTAAAAAAATTAGGTTTGTTTCTCATTATCTTTCTTAATTTCGTGCGATATATACACACACACCAAAAAAACACACACACATACATACATACATATATATATATATATATATATATATATATATATATATGAGCCTAGACTGCTTGCGATATTCATAGTGATTCACTGTAAATACTATAAGGTAGACTAATTTCTAGTGCTTGTGAACCAACCTCAACTCAGTTACAGTGGCTTGCTGACTAAGACCAGCCTCAACCTGCATATGTGGTCTGCTGATCTTGACCAGCCACAACACAAGTATAACTGGTTTGCTAGATTAGAAATAATGAATATATGTATATGCACAGAGGCAATTTTTCAGGTGAACATGGGCAATATAGGATATAAAACTCAGCGTGGCACATGTCACTTATATATATACATATGTACACTAGTGTACATATGCATATATATAAATAAGTATGCACATGTACAACAACAAGATTTACAAGACAAAGTAAAGAATACATAAAGGACGGTGCAACAAGCATGCACAAAGAACAACAAAGCTACGCAAGGTTATAGTGCAGCAAGGCAGAGAAGTGGCTAGCACATCAAAGACTACAAAGAAGCCACACATACATGGTGCAACACAAGTGGGGACGAGCTGATCAATACATAGCATGGCAACATGGTGACATGAATCAAAGTTATTGCAACATAGTAAATCAAGACTGAGAACAAAATGTATTGCGCCCAAGTTCAAGCTCAAGTAACACAGCCTCAAGTTCATGGCACCAGTTCCATGGTCAGGCAAGTAAAGCATGTTAAAACATAAGGCACAATGGCCAAATACACAAGCAGACACAACATGGCAGTTTTTTTTGCAAGCATCATGAACAAGGCAGGACTAAGCAACATTACAAGCCCTAAGTATGTATTGCCAATAGCCAAGGGAAGCAGAAGCATGCAACTAATACGAACACACACATATGTATACATAAATGTGTGTGTCTGTGTGTGTGTGTATATATATATACACACATATACATATACATATACATATGTATATGTATGGCAGTACCTCAAGCATAATATCAAGTTCTAGGCAAGTATAACTCGAGTTTATTCCAAATGTACAAGGTATAAAAATATATAATAGAGTAACATGAACCACCAAGCCATAAGAAAGCATCGACATGCAAGACACACACACACAGAACAACAACAAAAACAAGGCAGGATGCAAATGCACGAGCAGGTGAAAAAATACACATGAACCAGTCAAGGCAAGAAAGCACACAGAGGGATAGCACAAGACAACATGCATCAGGCTCAAGTGAACTGCATTGATGTAGATAAACGTGCAGAGTTACAGGAAAACAAACACGGTGAGCACTAAAGAAATGTGTGCATGTTCGAATGGGTATAAAAGAAAAGGCATTTTTCTTTTGAAATTGACTGGTTCAAAAATGGAAATGAACACAATTTCTTATTCTTGGCAAATGTATAATTTGGCAAGTAAATATCTGAACAAAACTTTTCAATCATGCATGTGATTTGTTAATTATTCATAATTTCCTGAAGTCACTGCCATTTGAAATTAGCAATCTATTCCCAAAATGCACAGTGAGCTAAAACTCGGCATAATACATCAAATAAAATCACGCATGAATTGATCAACGTAATCAAATGTTTGTTTTTGGAAAAGATTAAATTCACGGATTAGAGACTTTCCTGAAAATCACAAGTGTAATTTTTAGAGCCAAGAAAATCAAGCAAAACGTTTCCAAAAATCGATTGCATGCACACGCAAGTCATCAAAGAAATCAGAGTGATTAGGGTTTAAAAACCCTATAAAAGCACCCAATCATCATCGACAAAAAGCATCCAATCGAAGAGAACAATTCAAGTAATCAAAGAAATAATTTTAGAGAGCATATATTTTTTTAATTGAGAGTGAGGTTGGAATTCAAAACGCGGAAGAGGAGAACATACGACCAATCGAAGAACTCTAAATCAAACGAAGATAGCCATGATTTGAATCAAAATCAAAACCTTAGTTTTAATTCATTACGATTGAATGAAGAAAAAAGAGGAAGTCATATATCACTAAAGAAACTGCAAAGGGGGCTTTTTCTTCTCTTCTTATTTTAATGGTTTATTTGGATTTTGGTTTTCTTCTTTGTTTTTATACTTGCCGAAACTTGTTCTAGTTGAAGTATTGTAACTACAGTATTTTGTAGTTGAGAAAATCACAAATTAAGAGTTAAGTTGTGTCAATATTTTGAGTTTAGGGATAGCGCAATAGCAGGGTTTGTGTGTTTACCTATTTTAATAACTAGTAGAAATCTTGGAAATGCACAGTAGGCAAGGTTTGCCGAAGCTGGGTAATTCTTGTGTGTGTGATTTATCTTTTCTGCAGTTTCTTTATTATTCTATGTTAGCTTTTTTTTTAATTTCTATTAAACCCTATTTACCCCCTCTAGGGTTAATCTAGATCCTACAAGTGGTATAAAAGCCAGTGTCTAATTAACTTTAGACTCATGCTTTTTCTAAGGGACAATCCATAGCTAGGCCACCTATGTTCAATGGTAATGATTAAGCTTACTAGAAAGATAGGATGAAGATTTATTTAGTTTTTGTTGATTACAATGTTTCGGGTATTATTGAAATAGAATACAAAACACCCACGTTGATAATTCATGATGCTTAATTTCCTAAACCAAAGCATGGGTGGGATGTTGATGATAAGAAATTGTTTTAGACTAATGCTAAAGAAATGAATTCTTTAATTTCTGCCCCTGATAAAAATGAATTTGACAGATTTTTTTCATTGTAATACTACGCAGGAGATCTAGCATTCTTTGAAGGTTACCCATTAAGGGATGACTCAAGTGAAAGAATCTCGACATGCTTTATTAAGCAATGAATACGAAAACTTCATGATGCAATAAGACGAGAGTATAAAAGACATGTATGGTCGATTTTTAGTGTTGGTTAACAATGCTAGAGCTCTTGGAAAAACGTACACCGAAGTAGAACTTGTAAGGAAAATTTTACGAGTTCTACCAGTGAATTTTGAGGCTTAAGTCATGGCGATTCAAGAATAAAGGATTTGAACAAATTGAGCATGGATGAGCTGATTGGAAATATGATGATATAAGAAATGGAGTTGAAAGAAAGAGAAGAATGAAGCAACTCAAATTCCAAGAAAAAGTCAATGGCCTTAACTAACACTATTAACAACAATGACGATACGGAAGATCCTATCGAGTAGCTTGCTATGGCTGTCAGACACCTCAAGAAATAAGTAAATTCAAACCATGAAAGAACAAGACAAAAGCCAACAAATCAAGGTATTCTGATAACTCACATGAGGAATTAATCCGCTTCAAATGCAAGAAGCTCAAGCATATCAAACAGAACTACGCACTGCTTCAAAACGGCAAAGGAAATAAAAGAAGAAAGTTTTTGCGACGATATAGGTTAATAAGGAAGGAGAAGAAGTTTATAACAACAGTAAAGACGAGGCTAATCTATGTTTTATGGCATTGTCGGATTCAGAAAATAGTGAAGAAGAGTCTAGTGAGGTTATATACAGATACAAAGATTTACTTTTAATGTGTCATGATATTACCATAACTATTGATGTTCTAGAGTTAAAAGCGAAGAAACTAAAATCTGATAGGTTAAAACTTATTCATGATAATGAGAGGTTATAATCTGAACATGAAAAAGTTACAAATATTCAAAACCTAGATTGTGAAAAATGTATACCTTTAAATATAGAGCTATTAAAACTCAAGTTAAACATAGAAGATCTTGAAAAGGAAATTTTGAGTTTCAAAGAGAATAATGACAATAAAAGGAAGAATTTCATAAATAGAAGCACCTTACTTGTGATTGAGAACACATCACTTAAAATCAAAGTCCAAGATCTTGAGATTACTTTGAAAAAGTTTCTAATAGGTGAAACATCTTTTAAAATTTTGTTTGGAAATCAGTTGTTCGCTGTAACGACCTGCATTCTACATATCGTAGGATCATAGAATATTTATTTCTTTTTCATATGAGGTCGTATGGTCGTGTACCTTTGGGGAACGACTATTGGGGTCATTTTCCATGTTCACAATTTTTGCCGAATTTTAAATGACTGTTTTTCCCCTAGAAAATCTTGTTTCGCTTATTACTTTTAATTGGTAAGGAGTTTTGACTTGAAATCACTTCCATTAGATTTGGATGATGGTTTACCTTTCCGTAGAGTGGTCACAATAATCAAACGAACTTAACGTTTGGGCGATATAGCTGAATTAAGGTTTAGAAGGCGAAAAAGAGCTTAATCGGGCCAAATAGGGTGATTAGCAGCTACGCCCATTGTGGGATTTCGGGATTAGGGGTATTTAAGGACTAAAAGGGACTAGATAAACCCTTCTTTGTCATTTTTGCAGCCGCCACTTTCATTCCTTTAACCCTAGAAGGGCTTCTCCATTCTAAAAACAACTCTAATCACCTTCTAATCAAGGATTAAGCTAATCAACATCAAATCAAGTTAAAATAGAATCAACTCAGAGTTGAAGCTACTGTGTTGCATAGAGATTCAACCCAAATCATAGATATCTTCAGATCTAAGATTAATTTGTGGCTAAGGTGAGTGATTTGCATTGTTTTTCACTAATTACTGCTGATTTGGGGTGATTAGTGATAATTAGCGAAATTATGGCTCAGAAAAATCCAGAAAATTTTGTAAAATTCTAAAATAATATTTTAGGGCTCTGATAAAAATTTGGTTTAATTTGAATAAGTTTTGCTAAACCTATCATTGGTTATGGTTAAACATGATTAAGGGGAAAACAAGGGTTTTTGGGTATGTTTGATCTTTATATACATGTTAAATTATGGTTTTAGTGTTTGTGGATGATTATACATGTTGCTATGACTGTTTGGTATGTTTTATGGTTGTTTAGAATAGTTAGAATGGTCGAAAACGTCGTCATGTGGCGTAAAAACAGTCGCTGGAAGTCGTAGGAAAGTTGTGCAGGAACCGGATCGGATTGCCCCCTACGAATCAGCCCGTTCGTGACATGGAAACCGAAATGCTTGCCTACCTGAATCATGAACCGCATCTGAAGGCTCCGGACCGACTTGTTGTGAAGTAACCCGATCTGTTCATGCTCTATGCACCACGAACCGTTCGCCTGAAGTTTTATCACGAGCCGCTACTCAAGTTTTCACGAACCGACCCGGTGGAATTCTCCGATCCGAACCAAGAATGGGGGACATGAGCACCAGAGCACCACGACCCGACCCATATGGAGCATTCCGATCCGAACCGAGGAGCTTGGACTTGAGATGTGAACCATGAACTGAACTAGGAATATGATCTGAAGCAAAGAGAAGTGAAGAACCGAACTGATCCGGAGATGATGACCAAAACCCAAGATGCAAAGGTAGTCCAAAGGAGAAGTTTGTACTTAGGATCTAGATGGGAACCAACGAGTTAACTTCATGATTGGGCTTTGCTACGGGACGTATGCAAAGGGGTTATCAATATCCATAACTTTAGTTCACCACTGAGAGACGGATTAGTGGCTATGGATCAGTGCAGTGGAGATGTCCTTACTCCATGGGGCAGAGTGGTCGTAGCAAAGAATTGGGTAATCAAAGTGGTAGATATCATATGCTTTACGCACTGAGTGAGAGATGTGAGGATGATCGTTATGTTTGATGTTTGCTATCACCATGACCCCCACCCCCATTTACCTTTTATGTTAGTGTTACCTTAGAGTACTGTACATCTTGTTGTGCTAACTCTTTGGTTGCAGGTTCAGGTATGATTGGATTATACATGTTACTGTTCTGTTTTGTTGCTTATCGCTCATACTAGACTTTTTTCTAACCCATAGTTTTATGTCTCTTCTTATTACTCTGGATGCTCCTAAACGAGCAGACTAGAGACATGTTAGGTGGTATGCACGAGTAGCTGTCCGGAGACGAGCAGGAAGATTCTGTGTATTATTTACATATAACTCCCTGTGTTGTTGTTGGTCACTACTTTGGGCATTAGTAATGTACCTTTCCTTTCTTTCTTTAGAGACAGTATTTTTAAGTTGTAATAATGTTTTTGGATCATAAGCTGTATTTTGAATTTCCGCTGCTATGATGGTTTAGTTTTCAGCTTATGCACTGTCTCGCTTGTTTTATGTCAAGTATATTATTATTATAATATTTTATTCCGTGCACTATGAGATACACTACAGGTTCCTTGTTAGTTCATAGTTTCAAATTCCTTTCTTTTCTTTTCTTTCGACGACCGTCCCGTGCTAGTTGGACATTAGTACAGCGCATTTCGAAGGAAATGTCGACTGGTTCGAGGCGGGCCATCACACTTGGTATCAGAGCTCTAGGTTGCGTAGTTAAACTAGGGGAAGACATCAGGGAGAGATAGTATACATATATGAGAGCGCGTACTCATGATATTTTAGTTTTCAAAAGCTGTATATATGTATATATACCATTAGTATATCTAAGGAGGAACTCGCACTGCACTGGCACCACATTGAGATGGTTAATCGATTTCTCTTTACAGACTGAACGATTAGCCGATGTACGAGGAATACAGATTCAGGAGCAAACAATAGGGATGTTCCTGATATGAGTACAATGTTCACTACTTTCATGCGAGAGATTCTTAAGGATGCTCAGGTAGTAGTTCCTAATGCTGCTAACAGTGGTGGTGCAGTAGTGCAGGCGCCTAGGGCCAATTTTGTCAAGCTCAACAAGGATTATACTGGTCTTGGCGGGAAGCCGTTCCACGGAACGGAGTTGGCTACAGATGTTCAAGATTAGTTGGATAGTTGTGAGCGCATCTTCGAGGACTTGGGAATCGATGATGCCATGAAGAGAAAGTTAGCATCGCGTCAGCTTCAAGGACGAGCTATGAATTGGTGGAATGCTATTAAAGCAGCTACTCCTGAAGATCAAGTTACTTGGAATCAGTTTATGACTCGTTTCAGCGAAAAGTTCATTCCAGCTGCTCACAAATCTAAATTGGTTAGGAAGTTTTTGGAGCTTAAGCAGAATGGTAGGGAAGTCTCAGAATATATTGCTGAGTTCAATACTTTATCAATGTATGGATTATCTCTTATCAACACTGCTGAGAAGAAGAACGAGAAGTTCATAACCGGCTTAGATGATTACTTAGGGGAAATGCTGATAAACCACATCGACGAGACGTTCGAGTCTATAGTGGGAAAAGCATTGAGATCGGAGAGTCTTTACCCTAATCAAAGGCCGATGTTTCTATTGCATCTGTAGAGGAACCAAAACTGCAAGCAAGCGGTGGAGGTAAGAAGGAGTCTCAGAATAAGAGAAAACAGGATCAGACCAAGGGTAGTCAGAAAAAGAAGGACAAGAGAGATAAAGAGTGCTTTAGCTGTAGCAAGAAGGGCCACTATGCTAGAGATTGTCAGGAAAATCCTGGGGAAAGGAAGTGCTTCAATTGCGACCAAACGGGACATCACAAGGATAATTGCCCGCAACCCCCTAAAGAGAAGCAGATTGTGAAAGCATATGCTATCAACGTTTTTCCTTCTTCGTCGAATGCCCCAACTGCGGCGGAAAAGGGAAAAGGCGTCATTATTCGAGGTATGCTTTCTATTCATGATGTTTCTGTTCTAGTTTTGTTGATAGCGAGGCATCCCATTCCTTCATATCTAGTGACTTGGTAGATTAGTTGGGATTGGAACCTGAGATAGTTGATTAGTTGTGACAAAAACGATAGGTGGTTCGACTAGTCTTCGATGATTTGTTGCAATGTGGTATTATCGAGTTATGGATGTATGTTTGCTTGTGATTGCTTAGTTGTTTTTCTAGTATCATCTCACGTAGATTATCTGAATTCGAAGGAGATGTTCCTTGAGTGCTTGTCTAATATTGGTTTAGGCCTTTGGGGCTTGTGCTTAGGGAATGTCGAGTTCGACTAGGATGGTTTGCGTGAGATATAAGCAGTTGTTGTGATTTCCATTGAATGATATCTCGGCTTACTTGAGGAGTGATGTGTAGTCGTGGCATGATAAGACTGTTCAATGGTACGGACTACCCCGAGTTGGATTCGATAGGGCTAGGAGATGACTCGAGTGGGATTTGCCGAAGCTGCAAGGTAATGGATTGTTTAGGACCCTATGTTGATGTTCACTTTGGTTCAAGAATGGTAGAACTTCGAAGGGATAAGATGTGCTCGTTGATCGTGGAGATGCAACGAGGGCTAGGATGATTCAAGTTGGACTTGAACTCGTAAAAGAAAAATGGTTGTTCATTGATCTTAGAGATGCAACGAATAGAGATACGACTCATGTTGGACTTGAGATTTGTCAGTAATGGATACTCGAGGCCGGGCCAGAATACATGGGTAGCTCTTCTGATGAGAGTACCAAGAAATCGTCGATACTTAGAATGTTCTAGGCGGACTCAAAGCAGGGGTATCTGGGGACACCCATTACCTTGGATCCGTTGGACGTGATCTAGTTATCCTTGGAGGATAAACAAATGTTGGACGTACGGTAGTCCGTATGGAGGCGGGGCTTCCATTAGCCTTGTGATTGGTTGGACCAATCAAGTAGGCATCGACGTATGTATGGAGGTAGGGCTTCCATTAGCCTTGGATTTGGTTGGACCAGTCAGGTAGGTATTGACGTATTTATGGCTTTAACAGTTGATAGATAGGACATGTTTGGTGGATGCTATGGTTGCTATGTTTGTTCCTGTTTTTGTTCCCTTGAGTAGACTATCGCCTATAGGATTCTGGTAATAGAGAATGAAGAGACGACGGCATACACAGATGCCTATGCTACCGGACTAGGTGCGATAGCTGATGCATTGAGTAGGAGACATGCCAGTTTAGGGGCAATGTTTTTGGAATGGATGCAACAGGAGTACATCGCTGGGTATGATTTCAGACCAAAGTGCGAATTGGATCCAGAGATGTTTGCAAGTTTGACGGTCAAACCCACTTTGATTGAGCAGATTGGTTCCAGTCAGAGGGACGATCCTAACCTACTAGAAGTCATCTCCAAATTAGAAATGGGTATCGACAGTGAGGAGATGAACAAGTATGGGCTTGATCGAGAAGGATGACTTCGAAAGGATGGTAGACTGGTTGTACCCAATGTCAATGGATTGAGAGATGAAGTGCTTAGAGAATGTCATCACTCAAAACTTATTATATATCCAGATGGTAACAAAATGTATCGAGACATGAAGCAGACCTACTACTGGGAAAGGATGAAAAGAGACGTTGGGAAGTTTATATCCAAGTGCATGAATTGCGAGCTAGTTAAAGCTGAGCAAAATAAGCCTAGTGGTTTGTTGCAACCATTAGAAATTCCAGAATGGAAATGGGAACAAGTCTCAATGGATTTCATTGATGGGTTACCAAGGACTAGATCGGGCCATGATAGCATTTGGGTGATTGTGGATCGATTGACCAAGAGTGCAAGGTTTATACCCGTCAAGTCGAATAGAACAGCAGCTAAGTTAGCGGAACTGTATATGAAGTGGGTAGTGAGATTTCATGGAATACCCAAAGGCATTGTGAGCGACTGAGATCCGTTGTTTACTAGTGTATTTTGGAAGAGCTTACAAGAGGCGTTAGGATCATAATTTCATCTCAGTACTGCGTATCATCCTCAAACCGACGGTCAGACAGAGAGGGTGAATCGAGTACTAGAAGATCTCTTAAGAGCTTGCATATGATAACAGTTATCAATCCAGTATTGGTATGGCTTCATTTGAAGCTTTATACGGAAGACCATGCAACTCACCATCATGTTGGTTAGAAACAGGTGAGGAATTTGTGCTTGGGCTAGATGTGATAAGAGAAACCTCAAATAAGATCAAGGTTATCCAACAACGAATGAAGGCTGCCCAAGATAAGCAGAAGAGTTATGCTGATAAGAGGCGAAGAGATTTAAAATTCTCCATTGGCAACTTGGTGTTTATCAAGATTTCTCTATTAAAGAGCGTGATTCGATTTGGTAGGAAATACAAGTTAGCACCAAGATTTGTTGGTCCATTCCCAGTTCTCGAACAAGTTGGGAATTTGGCATATAAAGTTGAGTTGCTTGGCAAGATGGTTGGAGTTCACAATGTATTTCATGTTTCCAAGTTAAGGAAGTTTGTGCACTACCCTAATGCGACTATTTCACCAGATCAGGTAGATGATATCAAGGTAGAACCTGAGGTGGTTGGGAACCGCCGACCAATGCGTATTGTTGAGTATGATACGAAGCAACTTCGGAGGAAGACGGTGAAACTAGTCAAAGTCCAGTGGGGTGAGAATGAGAAATACTGTACTTGGGGAATATAGGAGAACATAAGGAAGTTGTATCCAGAACTCTTTGCCAGGTAAGATTTCAATAGCGATAGTAATTCCCTCATTGGTAAACCGCATGCTAGGATAGGCTTTTGTGTTTGTTATGTATGTTTGATTGATTGCAAATAATTGATAGGCATGCGGGAACCTTTGTATGTTTTGGTTAAGGAATTTCAGGGGCGAAATTTCTTAAGGGGGTAGAGTGTAACGACCCGCATTCTACGTATCATAGGATCATAGATTTTTTTTTTCATATGAGGTCGTATGGTCGTGTAACTTTAGGGAACGACTATTAGGGTAATTTTCCATGTTTACGATTTTCGCCGAATTTTAAATGACCGTTTTGCCCCTAATGAATCTTGTTTCGCCTATAACTTTTGATTGGTAAGGAGTTTTGACCTGAAACCACATCCATTAGATCCGGATGATGGTTTACCCTTCCGTAGAGTGGTCACATTCATCAAACGGACTTACCGTTTGGGTGATATGGCTGAATTAAGGTTTAGAAGGCGAAAAACAACTTAACTGGGCCAAATAGGGTGATTAGCAGCTAGGCCCATTGGGGGATTTCGGGACTAGGGATATTTAACGACTGAAAGGGACTAGAGAAACCCTTCTTTGTCATTTTTGCACCCGCCACTTTCATTCCTTCAACCCTAGTAATGGCTTCTACCTTCTAAAAACACCTCTAGTCACCTTCTAATCAAGGATTAAGCTAATCAACATCAAATCAAGTTAAAATAGAATAAAATCAGAGTTGGAACTGCTGTGTTGCATAGAGATTCGACCCAAATCAGAGATATTTTCAGATCTAAGATTAATTTGTGGCTAAGGTGAGTGATTTGCATTGTTTTTCACTAATTACGGCTAATTAGGGGTGATTAGTGATAATTAGTGAAATTATGGCTCAGAAAAATCTGGAAAAATTTGTAAAATTCTAAAATATTATTTTAGGGCTCCGATAAAATTTGGGTTAATTTGGATATGTTTTGCTAATCCTATCATTGGTTATGGTTAAACATGATTAAGGGGAAAACATAGGTTTTTGGGTATGTTTGATCTTTATATACATGTTAAATTATGGTTTTAGCGTTTGTGGATGATTATACATGTTGCTATGATTGTTTGACATATTTTATGGTCGTTTAGAACAGTTAGAATGGTCAAAAACGCCGTCATGTGGCGTAAAAACAGTCGTAGGAAAGTTGTGCAGGAACCAGATCGGATTGGCCCCCATGAACCGATCCGTTCGTGACATGGAAACCGAACCGCTCGCCTACCTGAGTCACGAACCGCATCTGAAGGCTCCAAACCGATTTGTTGTGAAGTAACCCGATCCGTTCGTGCTATATGCACCACGAACCATTCGCCTGAATTTTATCACGAGCCGCTACACAAGTTTTCACGAACCAACCCAGTGGAATTGTCCTATCCGAACCAGGAATGGGGGACACGAGCACCAGAGGACCACGACCCGACATATATGGAGCATTCCAATCTGAACTGAGGAGCTTGGACTTGAGATGTGAACCACGAATCGAACCGGGAGTATGATCTAAAGCAAAGAGAAGTGAAGAACCGAACCGATCCGGAGATGATGACCAAAACCCGAGATGAAAAGGTAGTCCAAAGGAGAAGTTTGTACTCAGGATCCAGATGGCAACCAACGAGTTAACTTCATGATTGGGCTTTTCTACGGGACTTGTGCAAAGGGTTTATCGATATCCATAACTTTAGTTCACCACTGAGAGACGGATTAGTGGCTATGGATTAGTGCAGTGGAACCGTCATGACTCCACGGGGCAGAGTGATCGTAGCAAAGAATTGGGTGATCAAAGTGGTAGATATCATATGTTTTACGCACTGAGTGAGAGATGTGAGGATGATTGCTATGTTTGATGTTTGCTATCACCATGACCCTCACCCCCATTTACACTTTATGTTAGTGTTACCTTAGAGTATTGTACATCTTGTTGTGCTAAGTCTTTGGTTGCAGGTCCAGGTATGATTGGATTATACCTGTTATTGTTCTGTTTTGTTGTTTATTGCTCATACCAGACTTTTATATGACCCAGAGTTTTATGTCTCTTCTTATTACTCTGGGTGCTTCTAAACGAGTAGACTAGGGACATGTTAGGTGGTATGCACGAGTAGCTGTCCGGAGACGAGCAGGAGGCTTCTAAGTATTATTTACAAATAACTCCCTATGTTGTTGCTGGTCACTACTTTGAGCGTTAGTAGTGTACCTTTCCTTTCTTTCTTTAGAGACAGTATTTTTAAAGTTGTAATAATGTTTTTGGATTATAAGCTGTATTTTGGATTTCTGCTGCTATGATGGTTTAGTTTTCAGCTTATGCATTGTCTCGCCTGTTTTATGTCAAGTATATTATTATTATTATATTTTATTCCATGTGCTGTGAGATACACTACAGGTTCCTTGTTTGTTCATAGTTTCAAATTCCTTTCTTCTCTTTTCTTTTCTTTTCTTTCAGCAACCGTCCTGTGCTAGTTAGACATTGGTACAGCGCATTTCGAAGGAAATGTCGGCTGATTCGGGGCGGGCCATCACACTCACTAACAATAGAAAAGGACTAGGTTTTGGAAAGACACGGAATGATGTGAACAATAATGCTAAAGGTAGGAGTGTCTTTCTAATTGTGTGAAACATGGAATAATTGGACATAGTTTTGAAAATTGTAAGAATAGGAACAAGAACAGAAAATTTACACAAGTTCTGGTTCCTAAGAATTTGGCAAGCAATTATCATAACTATTGGACACAAATAAAAATGCAAAACAAATCCATATTCCAAAAGATTCTTTATCTATAATGCTTTTGTCACTGATACTCTTAGACCTATGATCTTCTCTAGGTCATTTTATTCTCGGTATGTTGGCAGGCTAAGAAGCAACTGAAATGGTATTTGGATTTGGGTTGCTCTAAATATATGACAAGTGACAAGTCACAATTCCTTAGCCTAGAAAAATATAAAGGTGGGTGTGTGACATTGGGTGATAATAGAAAATGTAAGATTATTGGTAAAGGTAAAGTAGGTAATAGTACTTTTACTTTAACAAAGATTTTATACATTGACAATTTACATCACAATCTCATCTCTATAATCCAACTGTGTGATAAAGGTATGAATGTGGTCTTTGATAGTGAGATTTTCAAAATCATTGAAACATCCACTAGTAACGTTGTTTTCATATGAAAAAGAAAAGGAAATGTTTACACACTTTCATTTGAAGATCTAACTCTTTCTAGATGTTTGGTAGCCACAGAAGAATAGGTAATTTTGTGGCATAGAAGACGAGCACACGCTAGTATGGGTCTCTTGGAAAAACTTGTAACAAAGGAGCTTGTTAAAGGTCTACCACATCGGAAATTTAAAAATAATAAAGTGTTTAAAGCATGTTCCATGGGAAAGTTTAGTCATTCATCATTTCATCTAAAAAATATTGTTAGCAATTCACGAGCTCTTGAGTTAATCCATATGTACTTGTTTGGACCAAACGATATTGCAAGCTTAAATGCAAAACGTTATTGTTATGTATTGGTTAATGATTATTCTATATTCACATGGATTTATTTTCTTGCCAAAAAGTCAGAAACTTTTGATTATTTTTCAAAGTTTTCAAAACTTGTTCAAAATGAAAAAGGTGTTTCAGTTAAAACTTTGAGAAGTGATCATGGAGTTGAATTTGAAAATTTAGACTTTGAAAGTTTTTGTGAAGAAAATGGTTTTAAACATGAATTTTCTGCCCCTCGAACACCCCAACTAAATGGGGTAGGCGAAAGGAAAAATTGCACATTACAAGAATTGGCTAGAGCCATGTTGAGTGAGTATAAATTTTCATTAACTTTCTGGGCAGAGGCAGTTAATATTTCTTTTTGTGTAATGAATAGAGTACTGATTAGACAAATACTTAATAAAACGTCATATGAATTGTGGTTTGATAAAAAGCTTAACATCTCATATATTAGAGTATTTGGATGTCCTTGTTATCTTCTTAACATAGGAGATCAACTTGAAAATTTTGAATCAAAAGCTGATGAAGAAATTTTCATGGGGTTACTTTTTGAGGAGCAAAGCTTACAGAGTCTTTAATAAGTGATCAAGAACAATTGTTGAAACCATTAATGTGAAATTTGATGAATCGGACTTGGAGATGGGTTGTGGAAAGGAAAAAGATGATGCTGTTGTGCAAGAAAGAGAAAAGGAAAGTAATGAAATTGAAGCTTGTAGTGATGAGGTCACAGACCTGACAGTTGAAGCTAAAAAGTTGAAATTCAGACTTTAATCATCCACCAGAATTGGTCATTAGAAGTCCAATGGCAGGTGTTCACACTCATTCTTCTCTTAATAGAAATATTTGTGCTTTTTGCATCCATAATGCTTTTATTTCTAAAATTGAACCAAGCTCTTATGATGTTGCTCTTAATGATAAATGTTGGACTTTAGCAATGCAAGATAAACTTAACCAATTTGAGAGGAATAAGGTCTGGAATTGGTTCCTAGACCAAATGACTATCCGATTGTTGGAGCTAAATGGGTGTTTAAAAATAAACTTGATGAATCTAGAAATGTAATTAGAAATAAAGCTAGGTTGATCGCAAAAGGATATAATCAAATTGAAGGCATTGATTTTGATGAAACATTTTCTCCAGTTACTAGGTTAGAAGCAGTTAGAATTTCGCTAAATTTTTCACGTTTTAAGGGTTTCAAACTTAAGCAAATGGATGTAAAGAGTGCCTTTCTATATAGAGAGCTAAAAGAAGAAGTTTTTGTTGAACAACCCCTGGTTTTGGAAGTCACGAGTTTCCAAAATCATGTGTATAAACTTGAAAAAGCGTTGTATGGTCTTAAGCGAGCTCCTAGAGCTTAGTATGATTGTCTTTGTACATATCTTTTGGAAAATGGATGTGCTGACACAACTTTTTTCTATTACATGATGTGATGATTTTTTGATTGTACAGATTTATGTTAATAATATCATTTATGGTATTATTAATGAAGGTTTGTGTTAGACATTTGAAAAAGCCATGCAGGATAAATTTGAAATGAGCTTGGTAGGTGAACTGAAATACTTCTTTGGATTCCAAATCAAACAAATTAGTAAAGGGATATTAATTTCTCAAATAAAGTACGTGATGGAATTGTTGAAAAGATTTGGATTTGAAAATGCAAGCCAATGAGCCCATCAACCAAGCTTGACAAAGATGAAAAAGGTCTTGCTATTGATCAGAAAAAATATCATAGGCTAATTGGTTCACTTCTCTTTCTCTCTGCTTCTAGACCCGAATTATGTTTTCTGTCTGTTTCTGTGCTCATTTTCAATCTAACTCGAAAGAATCTCATTTAAAAGCCACAAAACGAATTTTGAGATATTTGTTGCACACACAAAAACTTGGTTTATCGTACTCCTTTTGTGATAACTTTGATTTAGTTGAGTTTTCAGATGCTGACTATCCTTGTTCACTCACTTATAGGAAAAGCACTAGTGGAACTTTTTTGCTAGGACATTCTTTGGTTTCATGGTTAAGTTAAAAACGAAATTGTGTTGCAATGTCCACTACTGAAGCTGAATATATTGCTTTAGGAAGTTGTTGTGCATAGATTCTATGGATGATGCAAACTCTTTCTTATTTTTGCCTAATCTATAAACAAGGACCATTGTAATGTGACAGTAAAAGTGCAATAGACTTATCAAATAACCATGTCCATCATTCACGCACGAAACACATTGATGTGAGTGACCATTTCATTAGAGATCACATTTCTAGATAGGACATTTGCTTCTAATTTATTCCAACTGAATCCCAACTTGCTGACATTTTTATATAAACCTTTCCCGAAGATAGTTTTTCTAGATTACCTTGGATTTGGGTTATATAAGAAATTGATTAACCATTCTGCATTTTGTTTAAAATATTCTTCAATGTTTTGTTCTCTAATTTATTTTCTGACAAGTAAAACCATTTACTGGAAACCATTAAGGAAAGTATAGATTTTTGAAAAATTTGTGATGGAAATGCAACTACGTTATTTTTCAAAATAAGAGGGAGCTGAAAAGTTTCAAAATCCTAGTATGGTTAAATATATTTCGTAATATGATTAATTTAGGGATGTATTTCACGACCGCCTCTATCCCTACCATATTTCTATCATTCATTATGTTTTATATAATGAGGGATTTTTTTTATAATAAGTGTTTCTCTAATCTCATTCAACAAACCTTTGCGGTCATGCATGGTTGGAGATTACTTGTAATTTAAGTTGCTACTGAACTTGTTTAAAAAACCTTATGATTATGCGTAGTTAGTGAGCTCTTAAAAATACATACATACATATATATATATATATATATATATATTATATATGCGTGTATGTGTGTGTATGTGTGAAATCCTCCTCGTTATGTAAAAACCGATCTTTCGATCCATTCTTTGAAATGTGAAAAGTGTTACTATTTATGAAAAATATGATTTTTTTTTTGTTTGATTGCTTTGGGATTTGCGATATTTGATGTTGTCTCTTGATTTGAATTTACAGTTATAGCCCAAATCCGTTGCTATTTTCCATTTCTATCAGTATTTTGATGATAACAAAAGGGAGTGAAAGGTTAAGATTTTTTTAAGCGTGCAAACATCTATATTTTCTTTCTAGATTTGCTGGTTGTTTAATAGATTTTTATATTTCTCAAATCTTATGCAAATTTGTTAGGTGTGTTTTTGATTATAGGAGAGCATATGTAGGTGGAGTTCAGTTGTAGGGGGAGCATACAAATAGGGTGAAAGGGGGAGTTCTCATACTTCACATTCAAACACAAATATTATATTCAAAATTTTAAGTGTATGTTCATCATCATCAAAAGGGGGAGATTGTTGAAGTATTATTTTTTTATTTGATGTTAACAAACATATATTATTCTATAAATGTGTTTGTAATTGTATTATTATATACTTCATCTCATACAGATTTAAATATTAATATTTAATAATAATATTATTGCATGGAATTTAAATATTCAAACAGTATTCATTATTCAATAAAATATTTTATTTCAAATATACATGACAGTACAACTTTCAGAACTCTTTTATGTACAGTTCACTCATTTCACTCAGACATACATACACTCTCTCACACACATACTCACTGAGGCTTCAAGAGCTTCAGATCCTACCTAATCACCTGCATACATGTCATAGAAACACACACACACACGGTAAAATGGAACAAATTAGAATTTACTATAAACAAATACAAATTTATTTTAATGTTTATTTGCCTTAGAATTTTTGGTTTGTTTCTCATCATCTTTCCAAACTTGATGTGATATACACACACACACACACACACACACACACACACACACATATATATATATATATATATATATATGAGTCTAGATTGCTTGTGATATTCATAGTGATTCACTATAAATACCACAAGTGTGACACCCCACGTCCGTTAATGTCACTCACAAAGGGAATGCATTAAGTTTCATGGAGCGTTATAAGTAAACAGAATGGAATATTACAAGACGGATAAAGTAGTACTTGAAAATTTTATAACTTTATTGCAGCGGAAACAGAAATAGGTTTGGTTACACCTTCAAAACAACAAAACCAAGTACATAATATCAGTCTTGTACAAAAGCCTTCAGAGTACATAATTTAAAGCCATAACCCCTAACAGAAAGTGCCATAAGCAGAATCAAAGCCAAGCAACACATCTTTCAACTTCAAGCTGGAAGAAAGAGATATCTGAACTAAGCTTGAGTATTTCCTCACTGAGAACCTTGGTGGGAACGGAAGAAAAGAGGCGAAACAAACTAGGTCAGACATTAGTTTGGTGAGTCTAGTAACTTTAACAATATAATCATTAAAGTAATAGGATAAGAACATAAACTGGAAAGTAAGAAATGACTGAACATAAGCATGCATGACAAGGTAGGCAATATGAATAAGATAAATGTTGATTGCGCTTCTAATCACTGTAGGGTAATTACTACACTGCACCAATGCTGAATATATCGCACTGTTACTAGTTCCATACTGAAAGTTGATCCCAACCCCGCAATTGGTAGCCCTCAGACGTAACATCTAGTACCCCATACAATCCTTGACAGCCTACTTGCCCATAATAAATAATAAATGTCCCCATACTACCCCTAATTGATCGGCTCTCTAACTCGCATGTATTTATTACTTGTGTCATTCAGCCCCGCTTGTTTGTAGATACCTGTGCCAGTCCCCCCATGGGGTGTATCAATCCCTATGATGGAAACCCGACACAATTCAAGATGCACAGTATATGACTACTAATGCCCAGTGTCTGCATTTTCCACTCCGGAGTATATGCATGCCCGTACTCTGTTGGAACCTACACTGATGCACCACCCGTCGCTATTTTGACTGCTTATAATCTGTAACACCCAACTTCCGTTAAGGTCACTCGCAAAGGGAATGCCTTAACTTCGGTGGAACGTTATAAGTAAACAGAACAGAAATTTACAAGTCAAATAAAGTAGTACTTGAAAATTTTATAATTTTATTACAGAAGAAACAGAAATAAGTTTGGTTACATCTTTCAAAACCACAATATCGGAATTCAAGTACATAAATATCCATCTTGTACAAAAGCCTACAGAATGCATAGTTTTTTAGCCATAATCCCTAACATAAACTGCCATGGAAAGATAGAGTCAAAGCCAAGCAATACTTCAAACACTTCAAGCAGTGAGAATCTGAATCAAGCTCCTATGTTTCCACCCTGAGAACCTGGGGGGAACCAGAAGAAAAAGAGGCGAAACAAGCTACGTCAGACATACGTCTGGTGAGTCCAGTGACTTTCAGCATATAAACAGATAACAGTATCATGACATGCAAATAAAACTGGATGAGTGATAACCATAATAGGAGTAGCCGGTTAACAGAAGAGACAGAATGATAGAGGCTAAACTAAGCTTCTTACTTGGATTTTCACTTCTCTGCACTAATACTAGTATAACAGAATTAGGTGTTGTCCTAATGTCTAAACAGAAAACAGAACGATCTCTTCAGAAACATGATGCTAGTAATGGGCCTATACCACCCAAACAAAGATAGACAGTACAGAAATAGAATGGGAATAAAGGGCCTTTACCACCCCAGCTAATGGGCTTTTACCACCCCAGTAGAGACAGACGTACGAAAACAGAAGCAGGAACGAAACTAAGTGTACCCTAAATTCTACCCCAAGCGTTCGGCTCCCTAACACATAAATACCCTGTTCCGGTCCCATAGAAGGGTGTATCACTCCCTAAAGTGGTAACCTATAGACACAGACCTATTTACAGATGTTACAGTGTCTTACATCCTCAAAGCAGACCGGATCCATGCACGCACATGACCCGGTTGGAATGCGCCATCAACACCCCTCGCCATTACTAGAGTGAACCTCTTATAATTAGTTTAGTAAGCGTTCCCGGACCCCTCTTAGTGTTCGGTCATTGATACCAGAAAGGGTTACTGACTAATATGGGTCCCAAACAACAGATGACATAAGTAATTACCCCTCCTAACCTTGTGTCCCTAGACTAACAGATTTCAGATTAACTTGCTTACAGATTTCAGATGTACAAAGTTCAGATTAACTAGTTCTTAGATCAGACATACAGGTTAACAACCTTTCAGACTAGCGGATCAGATATACAGATTAACAAGTTTTCAGACTAACAGATCAGTTATACAGATTAACAGACTTACAAATTGTTTCACCTAACCTTGCATTGGGCCTACAAATTTACGAAACGGGTTTATTAGATTTAATAGTCCAGTTGTTTTAACCCTATTCATCCAACACGTTTTAGGTATCACATTTATCTTAGATTTGCATTAATTAAATATTAATGCACAGACCTCTCACATTAGGTCGGTAGCTTGTGGCCGCTGGATGTGCCGGCCGGTTCCGGGCAGCCTTCTGCCACAAGCCAGACCTAACCTCGTGTCAAAACATCTTTATGTCTATGACCTCTCACATTAGACTGACAGTTTGCGGTTGCTGGTTAAGCCGGTTGGGTCCGGGCAGGCTTCTACCGCAAACGGAGTCTAACCTCGTGTCTCAGCATTCTTATTTTAGCCAATGTATTCCATTATAGATTATGCCAATATCATACTAATTATGCCAATTCAACAAATTAACTTCGTTACAAGTTACAGCAGATTATTCAAAGTTCTATTAACATGTTTTGCCCAATTTTAGATCAAGCCTACAGATTTCATACCTAAATTACCATATTCGGTTTTAAACAGATTTAGCAGATTAGGCAATTTAACAGATTTAATCATCCCTTAAATTTCCATTGACATACCTCGCCCAATTATAAAATTATACCTAATTTTACATGCCCAAATTACGGTCATAATTCAATACATAACATATGTCCCAAATTTTAGTTAAATTTGCACCATACAGAATATTCTCTAAAAACCCTAAATCATATTCCATAATATAAATTATGCCAAATTATAATCGTTGATTACCGCGTATGTCAAATATCCAAAAATCCGAAATAGGCGTATTCACATTAATAGTTATCCTTATTTTAATATAGGTTTTTCAATCCTTTTTCTTCTAAGTCATAATTCATCATATAAAATATACCCTAAATCTAGATCTTAAGTTACAACATGTATTATGTCCTCAAAATCAGATCTTGAATTATAACATGCATTATGTCCCCCAAATTACAAGTCATATGTTGTCATAAAATAATTCTCCTTCTTCCAAATCTTAAACCGTCATATATAGTATTCCTAGATCTGGATCTTAAATTACAACTTATGTTGTGTTCTCAATTTAGTCACAAATCAGTTATGTCCGATTATCCAGCATTCAATATTTTCCCCAAACTTAGCGTTCGCGTGTCAATCTCTTATAAGATTTGGCTCAGGCTCGTGGTAGCCTGGCTATAGAACAGAAAGATGGAAGAGATACAGAATATTTACAATACGATAGATCTACACAAAATACAACAGATCTGATAAACAAGAATAAGATAGATCTACACAGAATAAAACAGATTGATAAACAGGAATATGCATAATCTCCAATTCAGATTTATAACCATGTCAAGATCATAATTAAATTTCATATCTGAAAATAACTGTACTCACAATGCGTGGTTTAAGAAAGAGAAGAACAGTTCTGGGATCTGATTTTCTGGAGTTGATTTAGCTTTCCGTTGATGTAGGCGTTGATTTGTTATCTTTTAATCCTATTCAGATTAGAAGAAGAAGAAGAAGAAGCACTTGTTCTAGCTTAGGTTTCAGCAGAGTAGCGATGCCATTGATTTATTTTAATATGAATTAGGGCAGAGTATAGGCGAAATGAAATTGTGTGGAGAGAAAGTGAGGTTTGGGGGTGTTTAAATAGCTTAGGAGCAATGAATCTGGTCAGAACGGGCGTCTAAATACAGAAAACTGAATCTGTCCTCGGATCTGGAAAAGGGTGGGGGAAGTCGACCCCATGGTTGACCTGCCTACCCAGGTTGACCCCCAGGTCGACCCCATAGTCGACTTGGGTCCTGGGCGGGAAATTTCCCGCCTAGCCTGGTTGTGTGTTTTGAATTTGAATTTCGAGCTGAGCTGTTTTAAATTTTTTGAAACTTCTGAAGGCCATAACTTCTTCATACGGAGTCCGATTTACGCAAACTCGGACTCTACCTCAAGCAGAATTCTGAGACGAACGAAATGGCGTAACTTGTTTCCCTTAATTCTTTTCTTAAAAATTAAGTATACTTTGTTTTGTTACTCTATGTTCACAGAAAATTCGGGGTGTTACATTCTCCCCTCCTTAAAGGATTTCGTCCCCGAAATCTTCAAGTCAAGAAGAATGTGTCCTACCATCCAATCACCCATCTACTCAACCATCATCCACAAGCATCCATTGTCCTTAGAAAACTTCTAATGTTGTATGAACAAATGCAAAAGTGTGTGTATATGTCTCTTATCTAATGCAAGGATCAGGCGGTCTACTGATTCAATTGACCTCCTTAATGCGAATTATGTCAGTGCCATGAGTCCAATTATGTATGCTAGAAATCCTATTTGATACACATCATTTCTATATGAGTGCATAACCATTCATCCAAATGCAACATCCATGTGATGAGTCAATCATTTTTCATCCGCAAAAATTGAAAAATGCACACATATCCAGTATAAGAGTGCTTTTGAGCCGATCTAGTGCCTAGAGTGTGTATATGCATCCACGAGCAACCACCAGCAACCACTTGCAACCATAAAACATAACATGTCTCAAACACATGTTTACACCCATTGTTTCTACCTAAAGGTCGAAGATTCGATCGATAGGATGCAGCCGAGTGATAGAAGCAAGTACAATTAAAATAAAAGCTTTGTTCCCATTAGACATCGGTTTAAGAGAATAACCCCCTAATTATCAACCACGAAGACCGAAATCAACATCAGATTGACACTCAGAGAATTACTCCCATTAAACAAATGTCCAACTGGAAATCTACTTCATGCTTTGAGTAAAATCCCCTATCCTTTTCAGAAATATTCAGATACTTACAGACTACTGGTACATATTAGGTTATCAAATGATTCTTAGGAAACTAAGCATGATAAAACCCTACCATATCCCACAAAAACCAGAATGTATGCATCACAGTCAACTTAACACTTAACACAGATACCTTCAAACCCCAACTTATCATAAACAGATGGGTTGTAACCCTCATGGGGTTAGAGACTATAGCGGGATCAGAAACAAGACTAGTATTAAAGTGCAGAGTCTCAATTACAGAATCAAAATGCCAAAATCAAAGAGAGTTTTAACTCAATAATTAGATAAGGAAATTAATCCTTCTACAGAAATTTTCCTATCTCTATCCTATCCGTCAGTCACGAGAGCATTCGCCCGCCCTCCAAAAGTAGGTTCTGCCCTTGCCCACGTTTCTTCGGGCAGTCCCTAGTGAAGTGTCCCATTTATCCACAGTTGAAGAAAGCGCCCTTCCTCTTTCTACAATCCTTGTTCAGATGAGTCAAGCTTCCAAAAATAAAGCACTTTTTCTCCTTCTTATCTTCAGACTTTTCATCCTTCTTTGTGTTTCCTTTTTGGGCCATGCTTTCTTGTTTTGTGGTCCTTAGAGCTTTTCTTCTTTCTTCTCACTTTTGGCTTCCTCTTCATGCATTAATGCCATGTCAACCAATTTCTCGAAGGTAGCCCCCATGGGAATGTGGGTGATAGCTAACCCGTGTAGCGGCTCATTCAAACCTTTAACGAATCTCAGGGCCTTCTTTTCAGGTGTGTTCACCAAGTCTAAGCCAAATCTCGCCAACTGGTTGAACTTGTTGACGTATTCCTTTACCAACAAATTCCCTTGCTTCAATTCTAAGAACCTCTCCATGTATAAATTCTCGTCTGCTCGCGAGACAAATTTCATCTCGAACCTATGCCTGAAATCCCTCCATGTCCCCATTGGACGCTCTCCATTCGTGACCTCCCACTAAAACGAGGCATCGTCCTTCATTAACCAAGCAGCTAGTTGGACCTTCCTTCTGTATTCTATCTGGAAGATACCAAATAAATCTTCCACCACCTTAAGCCAATTTCGAGGTTCAACAAACGTCTCTGACCCATGAAAAGGTTTCCCGCCCATCGCCCGAAAGTCCTTGCATATCTTCGAAAAAGTATCAATGCGGGGAGGAGGATGAGGAGGAGGAGGAACGTCGATTGGGCCTGCGGAGGTGGCCCTATCCTCTAGATACCTTCTGAACCAAGTTGTTATTGGTATGTCCTCGGGTAACCCAGACATGCTGAAAAGAAAAAGGAAGAGATTCAAAACGGAGAATCGAAAGAAAGATACATGGCTCTTGGGGATTATGTTTTTCAAAATAAACTCTACCTTTGAAAGTACTTCCTTTTTGAAAATAGTTTTCAAAAACTTTTTATCAAATCTGGTAACCTTCAGCTCTAATACCAAGTGTAACACCCCACTTTCGTTAAAGTCACTAGCAAAGGGAGTGCCTTAACTTCGGTGGAACATTATAAGTAAACAGAACAGAAATTTACAAGACAGAAAAGTAGTACTTGAAAATTTTATAATTTTATTACAGCAGAAACAGAAATAAGTTTGGTTACATCTTTCAAAACCACAATATCGGAATTCAAGTACATAAATATCCGTCTTGTGAAAAAGCCTTCAGAATGCATAGTTTTTAAGCCATAATCCCAAACATAAACTGCCGTGGAAAGATAGAGTCAAAGCCAAGCAATACTTCAAACACTTCAAGTAGAGAGAATCTGAATCAAGCTCCTATGTTTCCACCCTGAGAACCGGGGGGAACAGAAGAAAAAGAGGCGAAACAAACTAGGTCAAACATACGTCTGGTGAGTCCAGTGACTTTCAGCATATAAGTAGATAACAGTATCATGACATGCAAATAAAACTGGATGAGAGATAACCATAACAGGAGTAGTCGGTTAACAGAAGAGATAGAATGATATAGGCTAAACTAAGCTTCTTACTTTGTTTTTTGCTTCTTTGAACTAATACTAGTATAACAGAATTAGGTGTTATCCTAATGTCTGAACAGAAAACAGAACGATCTCTTCAGAAACATGATGCTAGTAATGGGCCTTTACCACCCGAACAGAGATAAACGGTATAGAAACAGAATGCTAATAATGGGCCTTTACCACCCCAGCTAATGGGCTTTTACCACCCCAACAGAGACAGACGCACAGAAACAGAAGAAGGAATGGAATCAGAGACTAAAACAAAATAATCAGTATGGAAACATAATATTTGAATTAGGTGTACACTAGCAATGGGCCTTTACCACCCCAGTAGATGGTACCACACAGAAACAGACAGGTGTTACCACCCCAACAGAAACAGACGGTACCGCAACATAAACAGACAGAAATAAGTGTACCCAAAATTCTACCTCAAGCGATCGGCTCCCTAATACATAAAACCCTGTGTCAGCCCTACAAAAGGGTGTATCACTCCCTAAAGTGGAAACCTATAGACACAGACCTATTTACAGATGTCACAGTGTCTTACATCCTCAGAGCAGACTGGATCCAAGCACGCACATGACCTGGTTCGAATGCGCCATCAACACCCGTCGCCATTACCAGAGTGAACCTCTTACAATTAGTTAAGTAAGCGTGCTCGGACCCCTCTTAGTGTTGGGTCATAGTTTGATACCAGAAAGGGTTACTGACTAATATGGGTCCCAAATAACAGATGACACAAGTAATTACCCCTCCAAACCTTGTGTCCCCAGACTTATAGATTTTAGATTAACTTGCTTAGAGATTTCAGATGTACAAAGTTCAGAGTAACTAGTTCTTATATCAGACATACAGGTTAACAACCTTTCAGACTAACGGATCAGATATGCAAATTAACAAGTTTTCAGACTAACATATCAGTTATACAGATTAATACACTTACAGATTGTTTCACCTAACCTTGTATTGGGCCTACAGATTTACGAAACGGGTTTATTAGATTCATCAGCCCAATTGTTTTAACCCTATTCACCCAACACGTTTTAGGTATCACATTTATCTTAGATTTGTATTAATTAAATATTAATGCACAGACCTCTCTCATTAGGTCGGTAGCTTGTGGCCGCTGGATGTGCCGGGCGGTCCCGGGCAAACTTCTGCCACATGCCAGACCTAACCTCGTGTTTAAGCATCTTTATGCCTACGACCTCTCACTTTAGACTAACAGTTTGCGGTTGCTGGTTAAGCGGTTGGGTCCAGGCAGGCTTCTACCGCAAACGGAGTCTAACCTCGTGTCTCAACATTCTTATTTTAGCCAATGTATTCCATTACAGATTATGCCAATATCAGACTAACTATGCCAATTGAACAAATTAACTTCGTTACAAGTTACAGCAGATTATTCAAAGTTCTATTAACATGTTTTGCCCAATTTTAGATCGAGCCTACAGATTTCATAACTAAATTACCGTATTCAGTTTTCAACAGATTTAGGAGATTAGGCAGTTTAACTGATTTAATCATCCCTTAAAATTCCAGTGACAAATATCGCCCAATTATAAAATTATGCCTAATTTTACATGCCCAAATTACGGTCGTAATTCAATATATAACATATATCCCAAATTTTAGTTAAATTTGCACCATACAGAATATTCTCTAAAAACCCCAAATCATAATGCACAATATAAATTATGCTAAATTATAATCGTTGATTACCGCGTATGTCAAATATCCAAAAATCTGAAATAGGCGTATTCACATTAATAATTATCCCTATTTTAATATAGGTTTTTCAATCCTTTTTCTTCCAAGTCATAATTCGTCATATAAAATATACCCCAAATATAGATCTTAAGTTACAACATGTATTATGTCCTCAAAATCAAATCTTGAATTATAATATGCATTATGACCCCCAAATTACAAGTCATATGTTGTCATACAATAATTCTCCTTCTTCCAAATCATAAACCGTCATATACAGTATGCCTAAATCTAGATTTTAAATTACAACTTATGTTGTGTTCTCAATTTAGTCACAAATCAGTTATGTCTGATTATGCATCATTCAATATTTTCCCCAAATTTAGCGTTCGCGTGTCAATCTCTTATGAGATTTGGCTCAGGCTCGTGGTAGCCTGGCTATAGAACAGAAAGAAGGAGGAGATACAGAATATTTACAACAAGATAGATCTACACAAAATACAACAGATCTGATAAAAAAGAATACGATAGAGCTACACAGAATAAAACAGATCTGATAAATAGGAATATGCATAATCTCCAATTCAGATTTATAACCATGTCAAGATCATAATTAAATTTCATATCTGAAAATAACTGTACTCACAATTCATGGTTTAAGAAAGAGAAGAACAGTTCTGGGATCTGATTTTCTGGAGTTGATTTAGCTTTCCGTTGATGTAGTCGTTGATTTGTTATCTTTTAATCCTATTCAGATTGGAAGAAGAAGCACTCATTCTAGCTTAGGTTTCAGCAGAGTAGCGACGCCATTGATTTATTTTAATTTGAATTAGGGCAGAGTATAGGCGAAATGAAATCGTGTGGAGAGAAAGTGAGGTTTGGGGGTGTTTAAATAGCTTAGGAGCAACGAATCTGGTCAGAACGTGCGTCTAAAATACAGAAAACTGAATCTGTCCTCGGATCTGGAAAAGGGGGGGTGGAGGTCAACCCCTAGGTAGACCCCATGGTCGACCTGCCTACCCAGGTCGACCCCATGGTCGAACTGGGTCATGGGCGGGAAATTTCCCGCGCAGCCCGGGTGTGTGTTTTGAATTTGAATTTGAATTTCGAGCTGAGATGTTTTAAATTTTCTAAAACTTCTGAAGGCCATAACTTCTTCATACGGAGTCCGGTTTACGCAAACTCGGACTCTATCTCAAGAAGAATTCCGAGACGAACGAAATGGCTTAACCCGTTTCCCTTAAAAAAAATTCTTAAAAAGTAAGTATACTTCGTTTTGTTACACTATGTTCACAGAAAATTTGGGGTGTTACCTAATCAGCCCAGTAATCGTGCCCCACCCTGCCTAGTTCAGGGTACCGCGATGCATCTATGTTGGTTACTACTGAAATGGTCCCTGTTACAAGGGTTTCCTAATCAACTGGTTATAACGGTTAAGTGTTCTCAATATAACCTAACCCCAACCATCTGTTTTAATTAACATGTTGTATTGGTTAAGTGTCGCCTATTCATATGTTACTTAACCTTTCCATTGATCCAAGCATGTTTATTTAACGGTTAAGTTTGTGGGACTATATATACTAATATTACCCACCTACCCAAGATTTACTTAACCCTTGCACCTATCAAGTCTATATGTATTATTGGTTAAGCTTGCCTTAACCTTATCCACTTTGTTCATGTAATATTGGTTAAGTCGTCTTTTTAACCATGTTAACTTAACCCCACCCACCTAACTTGTTTAGATATCATATTCATCTTTGATCAACATTAATTAGTTATTAATGCACAGACCTCTCACATTAAGTCGATCACTTTTGGCCGCTGGATATGCCGGGCGGTTCCGGGTAGACTTCTACCACAAACCAGATTTAACCTCGTGTCTAAGCATCTAATTTATGCCTTTGACCTCTCACATTAGACTGCCGTTTGCGGTTGCTGGATATGCCGGTCGGTTCCGGGCAGTCTTATACCGCAAACCAAGTCTAACCTCGTGTCTTAGGCATTCATCTTTTATCCAATTTACATATTTACTATCCAAGCTTGGTTTATATGTAAATTATCCATAAGTGTGGTCAATTCAAGTTATGCCACATTTACTTGTTATGCCCAAAATTTAGTTAAGTTATACCCAATTCCCCGCGTTTCAATCGCACGTATAACAAGGTCAAAAAATAAAACGGAGAGGGATAGAGGAGAAACACAAGAATTGACATAAGGAACAAAATAGGCATGTAAAGGTGTACCCAACTCAAGAATCATGTTTCCAATAGACATGTTGTACATTAACAATAAGTATGGCTAAACTGAGCAAGTTACATCATATGCATAAAGACTCGATAGAATTGAACATAAAAGAATCACCAATTTGGTGTACAACATGATAGGTACCACTGTATCAATCACAACAGTCTCATAGGCATAGGTAATTCAGATTTGACAAAAGGATAAGCATGAATCAGAATTGATTATCTTACAATTAGGCATAGTTATAGATTCGATTCATTACAAGTCATGATTCCTATTACATGTTCCAAATCTGAGAAATAACTGAACTTACCAATTTATCACAAGTTTACACCCAAACCCATTTACGTCAAGTCTCATGTTTGCTTATTATATACAATTTTTCCTAAACCATAGCCATCATCAATTTATGCCTTTTTACAAATCACATGTTAACATTTCCCAAACTTTTTCCCCGTCATTCAAGCGTTATACGTGTGCGAATTTCGCATAATATGTTAGGCTCGAAGTTAGCTTAACTCATAAAAAGAAAAAGGAAAAAGGAAGAGGGAAGAGAATCATGGTATCAAAATAGGCATAAATATGCGAGTACGAACAGGCATGAACTGATAGAATTGATCAAAAAAGCATAGGCCATGAACGAAAAAAATTGACAACTTGCAAATTTGATAAGATAGGCATAATCATATGATCATAATTTACAAATTATCATAATTACTTTAGTTTAATTATCTTGTGAAAGCTACATGAATTCACAGAGATTAAGAAAGAAGAGAAGATCTGGAATCTGATTTTTGAAGTTGATAAGCTAACCCATTGATGTAGGCTTTGATCTTTCTCTTTTATCTTGAATTTGATTAGTTAAGGTGGAGGCAAGGCTAGCTTAGAGATGAACAGCATGACGGCTTCATAGAATAGGGTTATGAGGTTTAGGGTTTAGGTTTGATGCGATTATATAGAAGTATAGAATTAATATGAGCCTTTAGATCAACCTAGGATCCATCCAAACCATCCAGTCCAAGAAAATGCATCATTAGGCCAATCAGAAGTCGCCACGTAGCCCTACGACTCAGAAAATCGTCACTGTCCAGAACAGTCAGCAGGGGTCGACCCCTACAGGGGGGGTCGATACCTATGTCGACACCCCTATAGGGGGTCAACACCAGTGTCGACACTCCTTGGGAGGGTCGACACCCTCTAGCGGGAATTTTCCCGCCCACTAATTTTCGCTGGTTTGAATTCTAATTTAGATTTATTATTTATTTATTTAATTCTGATATAAACTTGAAATCTTCTAAGCTCCATAACTTCTTCATACGGAGCCCGATTTACGCAAACACAGACTCTATCTCAAGCAGAATTCCGAGACGAATGCAATGGCGTAACTCGTTTCCCTTAATTCTTTTTCTAAAAATTAAGAGTTCTTAAATTTGTTAATTTTAATATTTAAAATTATGGGGTGTTACATTCTCCCCTCCTTAAAGGATTTCGTCCCCGAAATCTCCAAGTCAAGAAGAATGTATATCCTACCATCCAACATCCATCTACTCAACAATTCAACCACAGGCATCCATTGCACAACCATACATTCATACAAATGCAACATCCATATGATCACACATCAAGTTTCAACCCATATATAAATACATATATGCATATGCAATATGAAAGTGACTAAGCCGATCTAGTGCCTAATGTGTGTGTAAATGCATCCACGAGCAACTACTAGCAAACACTTGCATCCACGTGCATCCACCAAACATAACATGTCTCAAACACATGTTTACAACTATAGGATTTTCCTATCTAAAGATCGAGGATGTAAACGAGAGGACATACTAAACGATTGAACAAGTATAAACAAAGCGGTAGAAAAGGGAGAAGTTAAGAACATATGCTCACAAAAGGAAAGGGTACGATGCACGTGTCATGTCTTCCGTCCCCCAAGTCGCGTCTCCTTGATCATCTCCCCATTGGATTTTAACTGACTTGACCTCTCTCTTGCGTAACTTCTTGATCTCCGATCCAAGGATGCATGTAGGAGCTTGTCTAATCGTGGCATCTTGCTCCACTTCCACTTCTCTATGCATGCTCGGCTCCACTACTTCCGCGGTATCATGTAAACACTTCCGCAAATACGACATGTGAAACACGTCATGAACACTACTAAGCTTCACCGGCAACTTCACTCTGTGCGCCACCTGTCCAATCCTCTCTGTACTGGGAAAGGGTCCTACAAACCTTGGTGCTGATTTCCCTGCAGCTCCAAAGAAAAGTACGTTCCTCAATGGCGACACTTTGACAAAAACCATGTCTCCAACATCAAACCCAAGATCGGTCCGTCTCTTGTTAGCGTTTGACTTTTGTCGGTCCTGTGCCGTCTTCATTCATCTTCGAATCAAGTCCATCTTTTCCGAAGTTTCTCTCTTATCAACTCTCTTATCAGCTCGGGTCCAAGCAAAATATTATCCATAGACTCCTACCAACAAGTTGGTGATCAACACGGTCGTCCATAAAAACCCTAATACTAGCTTAATAACTGTTGTTATAAGTTAACTCCACAAATGGAAGGTGCTCTTCTCATGTCCCTCCAAAACCTAGGATACATAACCTCAAAAAGATCTTCAAGGATTCTATTCACCCTTTCTATCCATCCATCCATCTGTGGACGATACGCGATGCTCAAACATAACTACGTACCTACCGCCTTTTGCATGTCGCCTTTTCCTTTTGCATCGAAAACTGCTCCAAGCCTTGTCCCGCAAGCATCGGTATATAATATGAACGGTTTACTCCTATCTAGCAAAGTCAAAATTGGGGTTAATATCTTCGCAAAGTCCTTCACGAGCTTCCTTAGTAGCTCGCCAACCTTAGAAAACTTCTTACTTCTGTTGCTTTTCTAGGAACTTTCCAATCTTGGATTGCCACTACCTTTGTAGTATCCACTGCTATCCCTTCCTTAGAGACCATGTGTCCTAAGAACCTCACTTCTTTCCTCCAAAAGTGACATTTAGAGAACTTAGCTTTGAGTTGATGCGCTCGTAGGGTCTCTAAGACTTCCCTAGATGTAGGACATGCTCTTCCTCGCTTCTAGAGAAAATCAAAATACCATCCACAAAGACAACCACAAACTTGTTTAAAAACTCCCTAAGCACCCTACTCATCAAGTCTACGAAATATGCAGGTGCATTCATCAAACCAAAAGGCATGACGAGCCACTCGAAGAAACCGTAGGGATCCCAAAAAGCAGTCTTATCTATGTTGTCCTCAGCCGCCCTTAGTTGATGAAATCCTGTAGCTAAATCCAAATGTGAGAAAACCGAAGCGCCAACCAACTAATCGAACAAGTCATCTATCCTCGGTAATGGGTGTATGTTCTTCTTCATGAGCTTGTTTAGCTCCCTATAGTCCATGCACAATCTAAGCGAACCATCAACCTTCGTAGCCAAAAATAACTGAAGCACCCCATTCCAAAATACTTCTTCTTATGAGCCCTTCCTCAAGTAGCTCCCCTACTTGTTTACTGAGTTCCCTCCTCCCTCTCTGAGCCATGTGGCGCACTGGTAACGCAATTATCTTTGCATTGTCTACTAAGTATATACGAAGGTCTATCTCGCGCCTCGGGGTTAAACCTCGAACCTCATCAAAGAAGTTACCATACCCACGAACTACTCGAACAGATTCCAAATCATCGATGGATGTGTTTAGAGATTCTAGGTAGCTAAGCATCACCAGACCTCTAGGGTCACAAGAAATATCAAGGGTCTTTCCACAACGAGTCAACAGTCTAACTACCCTCCTTTCATAGTCTAGGATGGCACCATACCTAGCTAGTCAATCCTTTCCTAGAATCAAGCCGTAGCCCATGAAACCAAGAACGTAGGCATTGCATTCAAACCCAATGCCCAAGATAGACACTCTCAAATCCCGACAAAGCATAGATAAATGAGCCGAACCACCGATAGGATTTGAGACTACAATGGGATCCACAACTAGACTAGTACTTAGGTGTAGTGTTTCAACTAACGAAGCAGATACAAACGAGTGAGAAGTGTCAGAATCAAACAAAGTTCGAACAGGATGATCAAAAGGAAAAATCAAACTTTCAACAAAAAAGTTTCTATCTCTCTCCTATCCTGGTGCCAGGAGAGCATGAACTTGTCCTCCGGAAGTAGGTCCTGTCCTCTGCCCTTTCCCTTGTCCCTCTCCTTGCCTCCTCGGGCAGTCTCTAATCCGATGTCCTGCCTCATCGCAATGAAAACAACCAGGCTTCTTCTTCTTCCTACAGTTCTTAATTACATGGTCCATTATACCACAATAAAGACGCCTCCTTTTGTCACGGGGTTGATTATTCTTTCCATTTTCTCCTTTACCTTCTTCATGGATTAAAGCCATATCAACAAATTCCTCATCCTTAGGTTGTGCTCCTTAGCCTAAATCCCTTCATCGACCAAGTAGCTAGCTGAACCTTCCTTCCATCGTCTCTCTCAAAGATACCAAATGAGTTCTCCACTTACTTGAGCCGATTCTAGCAGCGACAAACGTCTCAGTCCTATGAAACGGTTTTTCGCCCATCGCACAAAAGTCCTTACATATCTTAGAAAAAGCATCTACACGCAGGGAAAGAGACTCAAGAAGGAAAAAGGAAGAGATTCGAAACAAAGAATCGAAAGAAAGATATATGTCTTTTGGGGATTATGTTTTTCATAATAAACCTTTCTCTTGAAAACTCCTTCTTTAAAACATGTTTTTGAAAATATTTTTATATAAAAAAATGCTTTTGAAAATGGTTTTCAAAATCTTTTATCTGTTCTGGTAACCTTCAGCTCTGATACCAAGTGTAACACCCCACGTCCATTAATGTCACTCACAAAGGGAATGCATTAGGTTTCGTGGAGCGTTATAAGTAAACAACACGGAATATTACAAGACGGATAAAGTAGTACTTGAAAAATTTACAACTTTATTGCAGTGTAAACAGAAATAGGTTTGGTTACACCTTCAAAACAACAAAACCAAGTACATAATATCAGTCTTGTACAAAAGCCTTCAGCGTACATAATTTTAAAGCCATAACCCCTAACAGAAAATGACATAAGAAGAATCAAAGCCAAGCAATACATCTTTTAACTTCAAGCTGGAAGAAAGGGACATCTGAACTAAGCTTGAGTATTTCCTCCTTGAGAACCTGGGGAGACGGAAAAAAAATAGGCGAAACAAACTAGGTCAGACATTAGTCTAGTGAGTCCAGTAGCTTTAACAATATAATCATTAAAGTAACAGGATAAGAACATAAACTGGAAATTAAGAAATGATTGTACATAAGCATGCATGAAAAGGTAGGCAAGATGAATAAGATAAATGTTGATTGTGCTTCTAATCACTATAGGGTAATTACTACACTGCACCAATGCTAAATATATCACATCGTTACTAGTTCCATACCGAAAGTTGATCCCAACCCCGCAATTGGTAGCCCTCAGGAGTAACATCTAGGAAGAGGTATCAACCCCATACAATCCTTGACAGCCTACTTGCCCATAATAGATACTAGATGTCCTCATACTTCCCTTAATCGATCGGCTCCCTAACTCGCATGTATTTGTTGCTTGTGTCATTCAGCCCCGCTTGTTTGTAGATACCTGTGCTGGTCCCATCATGGGGTGTATCAATCCATATGATGGCAACCCGATACAGTTCAAGATGCACGGTGTATGATTACTGATGCCCAGTGCCTGATTTTTCCACTCTAGAGTACGTGCACGCCCGTACTCCGTCGGAACCTACACTGACGCACCACCCGCCGTTATTTTGACCGCTTATAAATAGCCCAGTAATCGTGCCCCACCCTAACTAGTTCAGGGTACCGTGATACATCTATGTGGGTTACTGCTGAAATGGATCCCCGATACTAGGGTTTCCTAATCAACATGTTATAATGGTTAAGTGTTCTCATTATAACCTAACCCCATCCATCTGTTTTAATTAGCATGTTGTATTGGTTAAGTGTCGCCTATTCATATGTTACTTAACATTTCCATTGATTCACGCATGTTTATTTAACCGTTAAGTTTGTGGGCCTATGTATACTAATATTACCCACCTACCCAAGATTTACTTAACCCTTCCACTTATCAAGTCCATATGTATTATTGGTTAAGCTTGTCTTAACCCTATCCACTTTGTTCATGTAATATTGGTTAAGTCGTCTTCTCACCAGTGTTAACTTAACCCTACCCACCTAACTCGTTTAGATATCTTATTAATCTTTGATTAGCATTAATTAGTTATTAATGCACAGACCTCTCACATTAAGTCGATCATTTGTGGTCGCTGGATATGTCGGGCGATTCCAGGAAGACTTCTACCACAAACCAGACTTAACCTCGTGTCTAAGCATCTAATTTATGCCTTTGACCTCTCACATTAGACTACCGTTTGCGTTTGCTGGATATGCCGGGCGGTTCCGGGCAGTCTTATACCACAAACCTAGTCTAACCTCGTGTCTTAGGCATTCATCGTTTAGCCAATTTACATATTTACTATCCAAGTCTAGATTTATATGTAAATTATCCATAAGTGTGGTCAATTCAAGTTATGCCACATTTACTTGTTATGCCCAAAATTACTTAATTAAGTTATACCCAATTCCCCGCGTTTCAATCGCACGTACAACAAGGTCAAAAAATAAAACAGAGAGGGATAGAGGAGAAACATAAGAATTGACATAAGGAACAAAATAGGCATGTAAAGGTATACCCAACTCAAGAATCATGTTTCCAATAGACATGTTGTACATTAACAATAAGTATGTCTAAACTGAGCAAGTTACATCATAGGCATAAAGATTCAATAGAATTGAACATAAAAGAATCACCAATTTGGTGTACAACATGATAGGTACCATTGTATCAATCACAACAGTCTCATAGGCATATGTAATTCATATTTGACAAAAGGATAAGCATGAATCAGAATTAATTGTCTTACAATTAGGCATAGTTCTAGATTCGATTCATTACAAGTCATGATTCCAATTACATGATCCAAATCTGAGAAATAACTGAACTTACCAAATTATCACAAGTTTACACCCAAACCCATTTACGTCAAGTCTCATGTTTGCTTATTATATACAATTTTTCCTAAACCATAGCCATCATCAATTTATGCCTTTTTACAAATCACATGTTAACATTTCCCAAAAAAATTCCCCATCATTCAAGCGTTATACGTGTGCGAATTTCGCATAATATGTTAGGCTTGAAGTTAGCCTGACTCATAAGAAGAAAAAGGAAAAGGAACAGGGAAGAGGGAAGAGAATCATGGTATCAAAATAGGCATAAATATATGAGAAGAACAGACATGAACTGATAGAATTGATCAGAAAAGCATAGGCTATGAACCAAAAAAAATGACAACTTGCAAATTTGATATGATAGGCATAATCATATGATCACAATTTACAACTTATCATAATTACTTTAGTTTAATTATCTTGTGAAAGCTACATGAACTCACAGAGATTAATAAAGAAGAGAAGATCTGGAATTTAATTTCTGAAGTAGATAAGCTAATCCGTTGATGTAGGCTTTGATCTTTCTCTTTTATCTTGAATTTGATTAGTTAAGGTGGAGGCTAGGTTAGCTTAGAGATGGACAGCATGACGGCTTCATAGAATAGGGTTATGAGGTTCAGGGTTTAGGTTTGATGTGATTATGTAGAAGTATAGAATTATATGAGCCTTTAGATTAACCTAGGATCCATCCAAACCATCCAGTCCAAGAAAATGCGTCATTAGGCCAATCAGAAGTCGCCACGTAGCCCAATGACTTAAAAAATCGTCACTGTCCGGAACAGTCAGCAGGGTCGACCCATACAAGGGGGGTCGATACCCCTATAGGGGGTCGACACCAGTGTCGACACCCCTTAAGGGGGGTCGACACCCTCTAGCGGGAATTTTCCCGCCCACTTCTTTTCGCTGGTTTGAATTCGAATTTAGATTTATTAATTATTTATTTAATTCTGATATAAACTTGAAATCTTCTAAGCTCCATAACTTCTTCATACGGAGCCCGAATTACGCAAACTCGGACTCTATCTCAATCAGAATTCTGAGACGAACGCAATGGTGTAAACCATTTCCCTTAATTCTTCTTCTAAAAATTAAGTGTTCTTAAATTTGTTAATTTTAATATTTAAAATTATGGGGTGTTACAACAAGGTAGTCTGATCTTCTATTGCTCGCAAACCAGCCTCAACTCAGTTATAGTGGTCTTCTGATCAAGACCAACTTCAACTCACGTATGTGGTCTACTGATCTTGACTAGCCTCAACACAACTGTAACTAGTTTGCTGGATTAGAAATAATAAATATATGTATATGCACAGAGGCAATTTTTCAGGTGAACAGGGGCAATATGGGCAAATACAGCTCAGTGTGGCACATGTAACTTTGATATATACATATGTACACCAGTGTACATATGAATATATGTAAATAATTATGCACATGCACAAAAATAAGATTTCAAGCCGAAGTAAAGAATACGCAAAGCATGG
This sequence comes from Allium sativum, assembly GCA_030737875.1. NCBI lineage: Eukaryota > Viridiplantae > Streptophyta > Magnoliopsida > Asparagales > Amaryllidaceae > Allium > Allium sativum. Next base: position 190,338,398 of record CM060910.1, on the reverse strand, counting down.
TGCAACAAGCATGCACAAAGAACAACAAAGGTATGCAAGGTCATGGTGCAACAAGGAAGACAAGCATAATAATGACTTCAAATAAGCCACACATACATGGTGCAACACAAGAGGGGCTGAGCTGATCGATACATAGCATGGCAACATAATGACATGAATCAAAGTCATTGCAACACAGTAAAATCATGGCATAGTACAAAATGTATTGCACTCAAATTTAAGCTTAAGTAACACAAACTCAAGTTCATGGCACCAGTTCCAAGGTCAAGCAAGTACAGCATGCCAAAACATATGACACAAAGGCCAAGTACATAGTTAGACATAACATGTCAGTTTTTTTGCAAGCAGCATGAATAAGGCAGGACCAAGCAACATTTCAAGTCCTAAGTATGTATTCCAATAGCCAAGGGAAGCATAAGCATGCGACTAATAAAAACACATATATACATACATAAATGTGTGTATACATATATATGCATATGTATGGCATAACCTCAAGCATAATCTCAAGTACAAGGCATGTATAACTCCGGTTTATCCTAAGTGTACAAGGTGTACACGTTCATGACAAAGCAACATGAACCATCAAGCCAGAAGTAAGCATCAACATGAAAGAGACACACAACAACAACTAGGCAGAATGCAAATACATGAGCAGGTGAAAAAATACACATGAACCAGCTAAGACAAGCAAGCACATAGTGGGATAGCATAAGACGATGTGCATCAATAAACGAGGCTCAAGTGAACTGCATTGATGTAGATAAACATTTTCACAGTTTCAGGAAAACAAACAGAGTGGAGCACCGAAGAAATCTGTGCATGTTCGAATGGGTATAAAAGAAAAGACATTTTTCTTTGAATTTTACTGGTTCAAAAATGGAAATGAACATAATTCCTTATTCTTGGCAAATGTATAATTTGGTAAGTAAATATCTGGACAAAACATTTCAACCATGCATGTGTTTTGTTGATTATTCATAATTGTCTGAAATAACAGCCATTTTAAATTAGCAGTCTATTCCCAAAATGCACGTTGAGCTAAAACTCGACATAATACATCAAAGAAAACCACGCATTCATCAACGTAATCAAAGGTTTGTTTTTGCCAAAGAATGAATTCACGGTTCAAGACTTTTCCGAAAATCACAGGTGCAATTTTTAGAACTAGGGAAATCAAGTAAAATATTTCTAGAAATCGATTGCACACACACGACAAGTCATCAAAGAAATAAGAGTGATTATGGTTTAATAACTCTATAAAAGTACCCATTTATCATCAACAAAAAGCACTCAATCGAAGAGAACGATTCAAGTAATTAAAGAAAAAATTTCAGAGGGATAACATTTTTTAAATCGAGAGTGAAGTTGGAATTCAAATAGGGGAAGAGGATTAGTGTATGATCAATTGAAGAACTCTAAATTAATCGAAGAAAGCCACGATTTGAATCAGAATCAAAACCCTAGTTTTTATTTGTCACCACTGAAAGAAGAAAAAGGAGGCAACCATATATCACTAAAGAAAATGCCAAGGGGTCCTTTTCTTTTCTTCTTATTTTAATGTTTTATTTGTGTTTTGGTTCTCTTCTTTGTTTTTCTACATGTCAAAACTTGTTCTAGTTGAAGTCTTGTAAATATAAGATTTTGTAGTTGAGAAAATCATAACTTAGGAGTTAAGTCGTGCCAAGACTTTGAGCTTAGGGTTAGTGCAGTAGTAGGGTTTGCAAGATTTTAGGGTTTTGTAAGTGGGAATCTACTCTAATACCTAGTAGAAACCTTCGGAATGCAGCAGTAGGCAAAGTTTGCCGAAGCTGTGTAATTCTTGTGCGTGATTTATCTTTTCTTCAGTTTCTTTATTATTCCGTGTTAGCTTTTTTTTTTTTACTTTCCAATAAACCATGTTCACCCCCTCTAGGGTTAATCTAGGTCCTATATCTTCCTCAATAAGTCTTATAGTAGCGTCAATTTATAAGGCCAAGTTTAATATTTCTATTTTATACTATTTGTCTCTTTTGGTAAAATTGAAGATTATCCTATTTCTAAGTTTCCTAGACTGAAATTGAAGGTTATATCGTCCTCTAAAGTTGTGGACTGAGAATCTTATGTGCTGGCAGTCTTTCTTGACCTAACCGTTACATCAGATCGATTTCTTTTGCAATCTATTACGAGGTCGAAAGAGTGTAGGGAAGGAGAAATATGACAATAAAGGTTCAGGTCCTCCATCTAGCGCTAAAATGTTAACCAAAAAAATGGTCAACACCAAAAATGAGTGTAACACCCCACCTCCGATAGGGTCACTCACAAAGGGAATGCACTAGCTTTGGTGGAGTATTATCTAGGTAAACATACACAGAAATATTACAAGACAGAACATACATAAAACAGCGGAAGGAAAACCCAAATTTCATTGCTTTAAAATCTAGTAAGGTCTAAAGCCTTTTACATCAAAAGGCTATTAAGTCAATTACATCGAAATCTGTCTTGCAATAGTAAAGAAGCATAAAACCATAGTTATAAATCATTCCCCAATAAAGCAAAGCAAGCCATAGCCAAGAGAAATCCAAGCCGTACATGAAAGAGCTTTGGAGCTTGGTAAGATCCGAACTAAGCTGTATTCCCACCTTGCAAACCTGGGGGGGAACGGAAGAAAAAGAGGCGAAACAAAACGGGTCAGTCATAAAGACTGAGTAAGTCCTAGTGACTTTCAGCATAAAAATAGATAAAGATAACATGGCATGAATAAACTGAAAGTAAACATAAGCATGATGACAAGATAAGCTACAGGAAAGATAACTAAGAATAACCTCATATGGTTTTTGTCAAGTATAACATCGCCAGGTTTCCATTCAAGATAAACTAAGTATAATTTCGCAAGATTTCTATCAAGCATCGCAAGATTTCTCTGCTTTACCATTAAAATATTTCTATGATATCTATTTGCTCTGCACCAACCGTACTAGTATCCCAACCCGTGTCATGTGTTGACTATAAAATGATCCCTTGTCCAATGTCATGAAATGATCCATTACTTGGTCTCACGAAACGATCTATTAATCGATCGGCTCCCTACAAGTCCTGTCTCGTTCATGTGTCTATGTCATACGGCCCTATCACGAATGTAGTCACCTGTGCTAGGTCCACCATAGGGTGTATCAAGGCCTAGGGTGCCAACCACCGACACGAATCAAGCACGCACAGTGTAAACCTACTGGTGCCCAATGCCTGCTTTTTCAACTCCGAACTACGTGCAAGACCGTAGTCCGCCTGAACCTACAATGGCGCACCAACTCAGCCGTCGTTCTGGTCGCTTACAATCAACCCAGTAATCGTGCCCCACCCTGCCTAGTTCCAGGGTACCATGATACATCTAGTGGGTTACTGCTGAAAAGGACCGCGTAACTAGGGTTTCCGTCCAGCAGGTTAAGTGTTGTCATTTAAATTCGAGACTTAACCCCATCAGTCTAGCATGTCAAGTTGGTTAAGTGTGGTCATTCAAGTTCGTGACTTAACCCGTCTACGTGTCATGTCAAATTGTCTAAGTGTTGTCGTTCAAGTTCATGACTTAGCCCTACGAATCATGTGTCAAGTTGGTTAAGTATGTTCAAGCGGTTCGTGACTTAACCCTACCAAACCATCGTGTCAAATTGGTTAAGTATATTCAAGCGGTTCGTGACTTAACCCTATCAAATCATCGTGTCAAATTGGTTAAGTATATTCAAGCGGTTCATGACTTAACCCTATCAAGTCATCGTGTCAAATTGGTTAAGTATATTCAAGCGATTCATGACTTAACCCTATCAAGTCATTAATTCATTTTTGCACCCCAACCTCTCACATCAGACCTGTTGTTGTGGTCACTGGATATGCCGGGCGGTTTCGGGTAGAATTACACCATAACTCAGTCTGACCTCGGGTTTTCAAGTGCGATATGACCAACTACCCACATTGGATCCTATTGTTTGCAGTAACTGGATTTGTCGGGCGGTTCCGGGTAGAATTACACTGCAAACTCAACCCAACCTCGAGTTGGCCATTTTCTAGTTCATTCTAAATGTCATATCCATGTTCAAGTTTGTGTCTAGTTTCATGGCGAGTTTCATGTCAAGTTTCATGTTTTCACTTATGCCTATTATCAAGTTAATGATTCATATTCATAACCAATTCATGTTTCAAGTTCATAAGCATGTTTACGTGCCTTCTAGATGTCCAATACATACCAACTACCCAGAACCCAACTTAGGCGCGTTCATATTAAACTTTCTCCAGGTCATAAATTATCATATATGTTTCTACTCCAAATTTTACATAATTAACATATGCCCAAGTCCTAGGTTACATGTCAGTTTTTACATATGCCTAATTCATACCAGATTTACATATGTTCAATTCATGTCGTTTTACATATGTCAAGATTCATGATTTTCATGTTTACAAAGCTATGCTCAATTTACATAAATCCAGTTTTATACCCAAAATTACATGTATAACATGTTTACACCAATTTACCCATAACGAGTTCTAGCCAAATTACATATATCAAGATCCATGTCATATTACATATATCAAAATCCATGTCAAATTATATGTGCCAATCCCCATTCTTGCAATTACTCTTATAATGATAATACCCAAATATTCAATTTTTATGTTATGCCATCAATTCCACCAAACACATATATCCAAATAGGTATTATCCCAAGATTCTCCCGTATTCAATCGTACGCAAATCGCGGTTTAGGCCTAGATCCGAAATTGATCTAGGTTCATCAAAGAAAATAAATAAGGGATGGTAGATTTTGTATAACAATAGGTATAGAGAGGAAACTGGCATAAAAACGTCATCTCAGGCATAAAAGATAGATCTTGAGAATAACATTAACATGAACTGATTTACAACAGGCTGAATAGATCCTGAACTTGACAAAAGAATAAAGATAGAAAAGCCCAAAACTCAAGATTCAAGAGGAAACAGAAATAGACTTGAACCGATGAACATGCTTACATCCAATTACACTTTATTCCATGGCCATATTATAATTAAGCATTTCAATCTAAAAAGTAACTAGAACTTACATTGATTGGCTAAGAGAGGACAAATCGATTCGTTGTCGCGTTGAAACGTCTAACTTGATTAATCTTCTGATTTGATTCAATATGGTCTAGGCGTCGTTGCTTGAAGCCGTTGAATCTTTACTTGAATCCTAACTAGATTTGAATCTCCTCTTGAAAGACTTGAACAGCATATCCTCGTCTCAGACTTATGTATTATTTTATTCATTTTCTCAGCGGCAGCATAAGGACAGAATGAAATGGTGTAGAGAGAATGAGGCGAGAGGCTGTTTATATAGGATTAAGCGGACGAACCTAGGCAGAAAACGAGACCAGGTACATCAGAATGCACCCAGGCCCAAAAGCAGATTCGGGGACCAGGTCGACACCCAAGTCGACTGCGCAGTCGACCTGGTCTTGGGGGTGTCGACTGCCCAGTCGACTCCCCAGTCGACCTAGGTGCTGGGCGGGAAATTTCCCACCCAGTCTGTCTGGGTTTTGAAATTCGAATTTTGAACTCGAATTCGAGCTGTTTTGAACTCTGAAAATTCCTGAAACTTCGGAGGGTCATATCTCCCTCATACGGACTCCGATTCTCGCAAACTCGGACTTGTTTCCAAGCAGAATTTCGAGACGGACGCAATGGTGCAACCCGTTTCCCTTGATTCTAATCTTAAAATTTAATTCTTCCTTGATTTATGATTTTAACATGTTGTTAAAATTCGGGTTGTTACATTCTCTCCTCCTTAAAGGATTTCGTCCCCGAAATCTTCAAGTTAAGGAGAATGTGTCCTACCATCCAATCATCCATCTACTCAATCATCAATCACAGGCATCCATCGTCCTTAATAGATTTCTAATGCTGTATGAACATATGCAGAAAGTGTGTGTATATGTTCCTTGTCTAATGCAAATGATCAGGCCTGATAGATCTTCTTAATGCAAAATACGTCTAGTGCCATGAGTATAACATGTATGCAAATAGTCCTAGTCACAATAACACTACATGTGTGCACAAACATCCATCCATATGCAACATCCACATGGTAACACATTCAAATTCATCCATAAACAAGTATAAACACTCATGCATATGCAATATGAAAGGTGTCTGAGCCGATCTAGTGCCTAATGTGTAAATGCATCCACGAGCAACCACTAGCAACCACTTGCAACCATCAATCATAACATATCTCAAACACATGTTTACACCCAATTGTTCCTACCTAAAGGTATAGCCGAATGATAGAAGCAAGTAAAAACCTTGTGCCCATTAGGCTATGTCAAAACTGGAAATATATGTCATATATATACTGATCAGGAGAAGAACTCCCTAAGCACCAGCCCCGGAGACTGAAATCAACATCAGGCTGACACCCAAAGAATTACTCAATCAAACCAATATACGTTTCGAGGAAACTAAGCATGATGGACTCCTTTTAGGTCACAAGGGAATCCCTTCCTAAAACCAACCCGTATCCTATAAAACCCAAAGAGTTTAGTCAACCCAACAGACACCCTCAAGCCCCAAAATGTATTACTAACAGATGAGTCATACTCCCTATGGGGTTTGCAACAGAAATTTGATTGAGAATAGGACCGAGAGGAAAAAGATAACATCCAAGTAAGCTCTACAGGAAAAGAGGGACCAAGGATATACTCTTAAAAAGAGATATGATGCACGTATCTAATCTTCAATCTTCTAAGTCGCGTTTCCTTGAGCTTAACTCCATTGTGCTTTGACCGTCTTTATCTTCACAGATTCTTAATTCTTGTTTCCAAAATATGAGTTGGAACTCATTTCACTGTTGCCTCTCGTTCCACTTTCACTTATCCTCCTTCTAGTATACTCGGCTCAAACTTAACTACGTACTCATGGTTTCATGCAAGCTCTCCAAAATTCACTAGTGAATCTTGGATCTCGTTCACTTACTAGGAGGTATTCCACGCAGAAGAACTATCTCTTGAAAATAACAAATATCAACCATGTTGCCAAATGTACTTACTAAGGTGACTTTCTACAACTCATGCATAAGTGAAATGAACCATCCGCCTTAGTGGTGAACACTACTCGAGTGGATCAATAAATGTATCAAGAGATTCTAGGTAACTAATCAAGAGAGAACCCTAAAGGTTACACGCGACTTCGAGGGTATTACCGAGGCAAGTCAAGAGTCTAACTACCCTCTTTTCAAAACCGAGAATGTCACCCTTACTGGATAAGTACTCCATCGCTAGAATCAACCCATAGCCCAAAACATAAACATAAGCATTACTTCTAAACTCAACACTTAGCATAGACATTATCAAATCCAAACAAATCATGAATACATGAGCCGATTCCCCAACAGGATTTGAGACAAAAATGGGATCCTCTACTACGCTAGTACTAAGGTGCAGAGACTCAACTATCGAGGCAGAATTAAAAGGATGTGATGTATAAAAACAAAGTTCTCATGGTATGATAGAAAAGAGAAGCTAAACTTTTAACAGAAACGTTACCACCTCTCTTAGGTATGCTAGTAGTGAGAGCATACAATTGCCCTCTTGACGATCTTGTTCTTTGCCCTTGTCCTTGTCCTATGATACTTAACTACATGTCCCTTTTTACCATACCAACGATGTTCTTTCTTGTCATGGGTTTTATTATTCTTTTACTTTGACCTCTTCCCTTTCACCTTTTCCTCCTTCGTGGAATACGCCTTATCAACAAGTTTCTCATCCTTAGGCTTGTGTTCTTTATCTTCGTTCTTACTGTCCTTGTATAGCTTGTTGACAAGTTTCTCGAAAGCTACCTCCATCGCACGACAACCCTACAAAGCTTGAAATAAGATTAGTCGCAGATGGAACTACTGCGGCTACAGATGGAGGTTGGGCACTACTTTGCCCTCCGACATGTGTTGTATGCCTACAAACTATGGTGAAAAAGAAAGAGAGAAGAGACTCGAGGAGAGAATCAAAAGATAGTGCATATGGCTTTGGGGAACATGCCTTTCATAAAACAAAACTTTTCTTTAGAAAAATGCTTCTTTGTAAACGTTTTGAAAATAGTTTCAAAAGGTTTTTTTAAAAGCTTTTGCCCAGTCTGGTAACCTTCTGCTCTGATACCAAATGTAACACCCCACCTCCGCTAGGGTCACTCACAAAGGGAATGCACTAGCTTTGGTGGAGTATTATCTAGGTAAACATACACAGAAATATTACAAGACAGAACATAAATAAAATAGCGGAAGGAAAACCCAAATTTCATTGCTTTAAAATCTAGTAAGGTCTAAAGCCTTTTACATCAAAATGCTATTAAATCAATTACATCGAAATCTGTCTTGCAATAGTAAAGAAGCATAAAACCATAGTTATAAATCATTCCCCAATAAAGCAAAGAAAGCCATAGCCAAGAGAAATCCAAGCCGTAAATGAAAGAGCTTTGGAGCTTGGTAAGATCCGAACTAAGCTGTATTCCCACCCTGCGAACCTTGGGGGGGGGGGGGAACGGAAGAAAACGAGGCAAAACAAAACGGGTCAGTCATAAAGACTGAGTAAGTCCTAGTGACTTTCAGCATAAAAATAGGTAAAGATAACATGGCATGAATAAACTGAAAGTAAACATAAGCATGATGACAAGATAAGCTACAGGAAAGATAACTAAGAATAACCTCATATGGTTTTTGTCAAGTATAACATCGCCAGGTTTCCATTCAAGATAAACTAAGTATAATTTCGCAAGATTTCTATCAAGCATCGCAAGATTTCTCTGCTTTACCATTAAATTATTTCTATGATATCTATTTGCTCTGCACCAACCGTACTAGTATCCCAACCCGTGTCGTGTGTTGACTATAAAATGATCCCTTGCCCAATGTCATGAAATGATCCATTACTTGGTCTCACGAAACGATCTATTAATCGATCGGCTCCCTACAAGTCCTATCTCGTTCATGTGTCTGTGTCATACGGCCCTATCACGAATGTAGTCACCTATGCTAGGTCCACCATAGGTTGTATCCAGCCCTAGGGTGCCAACCACTGACACGAATCAAGCACGTATAGTGTAAACCTACTGGTGCCCAATGCCTGCTTTTTCAACTCCGAACTACGTGCACGACCGTAGTCCGCCTGAACCTACAATGGCGCACCAACTCAGCCGTCGTTCTGGTCGCTTACAATCAGCCCAATAATCGTGCCCCACCCTGCCTAGTTCCAGGGTACCATGATACATCTAGTGGGTTACTGCTGAAAAGGACCGCGTAACTAGGGTTTCCGTCCAGCAGGTTAAGTGTTGTCATTTAAATTCGAGACTTAACCCCATCAGTCTAGCATGTCAAGTTGGTTAAGTGTAGTCATTCAAGTTCGTGACTTAACCCGTCTACGTGTCATGTCAAATTGGATAAGTGTTGTCGTCCAAGTTCATGACTTAGCCCTACGAATCATGTGTCAAGTTGGTTAAGTATGTTCAAGCGGTTCGTGACTTAACACTACCAAACCATCGTGCCAATTGGTTAAGTATATTCAAGTGGTTCGTGACTTAACCCTATCAAGTCATCGTGTCAAATTGGTTAAGTATATTCAAGCGGTTCATGACTTAACCCTATCAAGTCATCGTGTCAAATTGGTTAAGTATATTCAAGCGGTTCATGACTTAACCCTATCAAGTCATTAATTCATTTATGCACCCCAACCTCTCACATCAGACCTGTTGTTGTGGTCACTGGATATGCCGGGCGGTTCCGGGCAGAATTACACCACAACTCAGTCCGACCTCGGGTTTTCAAGTGCGATATGACCAACTACCCACATTGGATCCTATTGTTTGCAGTAACTGGATTTGTCGGGCGGTTCCGGGCAGAATTACACTGCAAACTCAACCCAACCTCGAGTTGGCCATTTTTTAGTTCATTCTAAATGTCATGTCCATGTTCAAGTTTCATGTCAAGTTCGTGTCTAGTTTCATGGCGAGTTTCATGTCAAGTTTCATGTTTTCACTTATGCCTATTATCAAGTTAATGATTCATATTCATAACCAATTCATGTTTCAATTTCATAAGCATGTTTACGTGCCTTCTAGATGTCCAATACATACCAACTACCCAGAACCCAACTTAGGCGCGTTCATATTAAACTTTCTCCAAGTCATAAATTATCATATATGTTTCTACTCCAAATTTTATATAATTAACATATGCCCAAGTCCTAGGTTACATGTCAGTTTTTACATATGCTCAATTCATACCAGATTTACATATGTTCAATTCATGTCGTTTTACATATGTCAAGATTCATGATTTTCATGTTTACAAAGCTATGCTCAATTTACATAGATCCAGTTTTATACCCAAAATTACATGTATAACATGTTTACACCAATTTACCCATAACGAGTTCTAGCCAAATTACATATATCAAGATCCATGTCATATTACATATATCAAAATCCATGTTAAATTATATATGCCAATCCCCATTCTTGCAATTACTCTTATAATGATAATACCCAAATAATCAATTTTTATGTTATGCCATCAATTCCACCAAACACATATATCCAAATAGGTATTATCCCAAGATTCCCCCGTATTCAATCGTACGCAAATCGCAGTTTAGGCCTAGATCCGAAATTGATCTAGGTTCATCAAAGAAAATAAATAGGGGAAGGTAGAATTTGTATAACAATAGGTATAGAGAGGAAACTGGCATAAAAACGTCATCTCAGGCATAAAAGATAGATCTTGAGAATAACATTAACATGAACTGATTTACAACAGGCTGAATAGATCATGAACTTGACAAAAGAATAAAGATAGAAAAGCCCAAAACTCAAGATTCAAGAGGAAACAGAAATAGACTTGAACCGATGAACATGCTTACATCCAATTACACTTTATTCCATGGCCATATTATAATTAAGCATTTCAATCTAAAAAGTAACTAGAAATTACATTGATTGGCTAAGAGAGGACAAATCGATTCGTTGTCGCATTGAATCGTCTAACTTGATTAATCTTCTGATTTGATTCAATATGGTCTAGGCGTCGTTGCTTGAAGCCGTTGAATCTTTGCTTGAATCCTAAGTAGATTTGAATCTCCTCTTGAAAGACTTGAACAGCATATCCTCGTCTCAGACTTATGTATTATTTTATTCATTTTCTCAGAGGCAACATAAGGACAGAATGAAATGGTGTAGAGAGAATGAGGCGAGAGGCTGTTTATATAGGATTAGGCGGACGAACCTAGGAAGAAAACGAGACCAGGTACATCAGAATGCACCCAGGCCCAAAAGCAGATTCGGGGACCAGGTCGACATCCAAGTCGACTGCGCAGTCGACCTGGTCTTGGGGGTGTCGACTGCCCAGTCGACTCCCCAGTCGACCTGGGTGTTGGGCGGGAAATTTCCCGCCCAGTCTATCTGGGTTTTGAAATTCGAATTTTGAACTCGAATTCGAGCTGTTTTGAACTCTGAAAATTCCTGAAACTTCGGAGGGTCATATCTCCCTCATACGGACTCCGATTCTCGCAAACTCGGACTTGTTTCCAAGCAGAATTTCGAGACGGACGCAATGGCACAACCCGTTTCCCTTGACTCTGATCTTAAATTTTAATTCTGCCTTGATTTATGATTTTAACATGTTGTTAAAATTCGGGTTGTTACAATGAGTCACCTTCAGTAGAATGCTGAAAGTGAATTATCAATGATATATAACTCCTTTCGAATGCAAAGAGATTTAACTGCATTGGGGCACTGTGGACAAGTTGTGATATAAAGATACTTTGACATTTCCAAGACATAAATTGACAGATAAAAAAATAGATAGAAAACAATACTATTTTATGGAACATTTGAGATCTGTCATTCTTATTAAGTATCCAAATGTGTATAGATATCTCTTAATTGAAATGAGGAAGACCCCTAAATTTATTTGGGAATTATGACTTACACTTCTGAACTTAAGCGTAAAAGTTTAGAATGATAAAGTTTGGCCTCGATTCTAGACCCTTAAGGTTGTATTTATATCTGTGGGTTATCCCTTCCTTCTTCATAAAGCTTCTTCCCAACTTTTCTGTGGAAGTGTATACGAAGGCCTAGTGAAGGCACATTCTACCGCCCGCTTAGATGGCAATTATAGTTCTTATGTTGGTCTTTCCGAAAGAACCCTTCTGAAATTGTAAGGTTTGATTTATCAGATAGAAATGAACTTTTAGAACCTTTCGGCTTTTGATGCTGCTTATGACATTTTCTTCATTAGCGTACAATGACCGCCTGTAATGATTACTTGGCGGAGGCTTAGGTTCCCTAGTATTCTCCTTTCGAGTAATCCAAAAGGTGTACTAAGCTAAGATCAACACACTTTACAAAGATAACTCAAGTGACTGTGCCCTTCGAGTTAGTTTGACAATGGCTTTCCTTTATTATTGGTGCTAACAGTGAGCTTTAATTGGTTAATTGGCTCTGAAGATCCTCATTCCATAACCATTCCTTGTTGGTTGTCATCGAAGGGGATTTTCTTCATTTGAAGGTACTCCTGACTTGGCACACTTTAGTACTGAATGCATGCAGATGAGGCCCTTCGGCTTTATCGAAAGGACTCATTCCCGTAGAAAGATGTTTTTTCTCCTTCTTGATTCTCTGAGATGTTCTTGATGAGGTAATGCATTTGTGAGTCCCAGAAACCTTTTGTTACTCTTGATGGTATACAACTGGAAGACCATCCATTCGGTTCCCAATGAAGGGAGCTCGCTGTCTGCTATCGGGCTATTCTAGGATTTCCTTCTCAGTCAAATATAGACATGACACTCCTTTTGATTGCTTTGAAAGGGTGATTCCTTTGCTGTAAGCTTGATTAGTTCCTCTTTCGCTCCCCCAATGAAGATATTGTCCAAGTATTATTTTTTCACATCGACCCGGCCGAAGGACCCTTTCCCATGCTTTCCTATTTTGCACGACTTCCAGTGCCATTCCTGGAACAATTGTGATCCTTTGCTGGTTTGAAACGCTTATTGTGTTTCAAGTTGGTCATTCTTGAACGCTTATTGTGTTTCACTTTTATTGTATTCGAGATATTTGTATTAAAGTATTTTGTTGTTTTTATATATGTGTAAGAATGCAATGTTGATACTGTTGTTGTTATGTATGTATAATTATTAAAATGATACTCGTTATCAAGCAAAAGTGATACAATGTAACTGTATATACCGTTAATAGGTTTCAAAAATGATATTTACATAGGTAAAAATGATACCCAATTACTGTAAAGAATACAATAGCATAAAAGAACAAATAGCAGGAGGAGTACAAAATTGATACTCACGTACTGTTAATAGTACTTCAACAAAACTGGTACCAATAAGGGTATAAAACAGATACCAACTTAATGTTAACACACTAGCATAACCAAAATGATACCAATTAGGGTACAATACTGATATCATGCCACTGAAAGCAACACAAAATAAGATAAAATTGATACTAGAGGGCATAAAAAACTGATACGTTGCTACACCAACAACTCAACAGTATAACAAAAATGATACCAAATTATGTTCAAAACTGACACCCTATAAAAGTTTATAAAAAATCAAACAACATATAATAGATCAATCAACTAAAAGCAATACAATATAAAGAATTGCAATTATAAGTATAAAAGATTGTGCAAATTTCCAGTATATCCTATACCGATGTACTCACATGTCCAAATTTAATTGAATAAAATCTGAAAATTACTTATAAGCCTTAATAAAAATCTAAAAACAAAAGTCACACCTTATTCAAAGCTTGACAACTACGCTTGTTGTGCCCATACTGTTTGCACACACCACATCTATTCTGTTTGTTTTCAAAAAATACAAGCCCTCCTTTTCATTTTGTAGAAGGTCTATTGGCCCCACGTTTATCCTTTAGCCGCTTAATTACTTCTTCATTGCTAGAATCAACAACAGGCTTATCATAGGTAGAAACATGATTCACAAAATCAGAATAAGAAGAACAATAAGCATCTACAATAAAATAGTGTTCAACAAAGTCATAAACACATAGTTTCAATCTAGTAATGCATTTTATAGCATGAGCACAATGAAATCCTGTCGCTTTCCATTGATGACAACTACAACTCCAATGCTTAAGATCAACATGATGAGAGAACGGAGATTTCACTTCAAAAACAAACTCCGAAGATTTATAAACATCACATCCAAAACCTTTTCAATCAACCCTTTCAGAGGAATTTCTATAGGACGTAGAATTGTATTTCATAAGACTTTCCTCTCTCCTTTTAGTCATTTGTTCCAAAACATTAATACGAATTTCATCTAAGCACGGTGCATTATGCAATTCCCTTTCATCCAAAATCCAACTGTTAAAAATTTCAACCACATTAGAGCTAATTCCCCATATCGTTTACCTAGAAAAAACAAGTCAGCCTACTATCAAACGTTTACCCTTTAAAAGATTTATAGTCACACCACTACCGATTTCCAAAAATCTAGAATGTACATCTTTAAATTCTAAACATTTGAAGCTCTAGAACAGGTCTTAAATAACTCAACAATGAAAATGTTCACATTTCCTGAATTAACCACTGAGAACAAATTTTGTTCCATATGAAGATTATAATAACTGTGAAATGCTTTGGGAAAAACCTGACAAGTACCTGAAATTAAACCTTCATGACGATCCGACATAAAGACCTAATCACGACTTTCTTGAAGCATTTATTTTAAGTCACATAAAAACCATCTCCAATTGTCCATATTTCCAGTAGAGACTATAATCACGCTAAAGGGGAAATACCTACAAAAAACATTCCAAAATAAAAATCAGAACAGATGAAAATCAAAAATCATATAACAAACTGATACCTAGATTACTGAAAACTTAATCCTAAAAACTGAAAACATTAAAATAATATTAATATTAACAATAACTAATACTTTGTAAATTAAACATGTAAAGAAAAACAAGGACAAAAGTTTGTAAAAAGTATTACAAACAAAAAAATACTCATAATATACATTGAAATGTGAAACTAATACTACCAGACAATAAAAACCGATATTGCCTGACATATAAAAATGATACCTAAAAGCTGTAACTTAAAAACTAGTACCATCAGAGATTAAAAACTGCTACCTAAAAGTTGGAATATTAAAATTGATACCAGCTGTAATGGCCCAGAAATTTCGACGCTCAAATTTTCAACAATAATACATAATCCTGTATTACTTGTCAAAAATCCAAGTATCGAAATTCAGATAGTTAATAGAAAGAAGTTAGAGGGTGAGAAGTAGAAAGAAAGAAATATTAGAATAGAAGAAAAAGAAGAGCACATCAGAATCTCACAGCGGAACGAATAAATATATTATATCAAATCTCTTTATACAAAAGAAAACTGGGTACACATACCAATCATCAGAGTACAATATATATATCTATCATAGCGGAAATACACTTTAGATAACTAACGGTGAAGCCTCCTGCTTCCAGCTCCTGAAACTCCAAGCGAAACATAACCTGCAAATATACTCGGTCTGACCCGAGCACATTTGAAGCAAAGCAAAATTTACCCAGATCAGTCTGAAATACTTTTAGTGCTAAATTCACAGCACAAACAACTTGTTTAACTTTGAAAATTTCTTTTTCAAAGAAAAGGATAAAAGTAAGACCAGCCCACACATAAATATGGACGGTTTTTACCTTACTATAACCCAAAACATTTTTAAAATCAATAACTTTTCTGACATTATAATAATGTCTATCAAACCACAAATAAATAATAATCTCGCAGAACGCTTGCATCTCACGCTCTACATAAATAACATACAATCAAAACTGCGGCCGCTTATTGGAGAATGGATTTTCCTGGCAAGGTATGGGACCACCTTCCGACAATGTACCTCCGGAGATGAATACATTGGGGTTCAACAAGAACATCTTGCAACCCGGCTATACATGACCGGCCCCTCATTTTTCTTGAGAGTACCGAATATATCATTACCACGGTTGGGGGCCAGCCAACCGAACCGATAGCAATCATGTAAAAATAAAAAGGACAACCGAAGGCATTTAATTTCCCCAGATCAGGTAATGACATAACCTTTTAATGGGTGCGACCCACATAGCCATGCTGCCTACCCAATTTTGTGCCATTTTCGATTGATGAGGCTTGAGGTTACGTTTGTCTTTTAGTACATCTCCATTCACTTTGAATGTCACATCGTCAGATCAAACAAATCACTAATTGACGTCCACAAATACACTCTGGGTGTTAAGCAAGAGAATTTCTCCACCACCAAACTTGGTATATTTGTATAAATCAATGTACATGATTCTTAAGGAAAACTCTGTCAGACATTCATCCACACAAGTCATACAGGAACAGGATGAATTGGAAGGCACTCTCCTACTGCATCCTTATATAGTTTCCACCCCAAAGGACCAGTAGCGAGAAGTCCTTGCAATTCGAAGATTTTAATCACGATAGAATCACAAGTCATCATAACTCGGGTAGCTAGCCAGAGAAATTTAACGAGTAGTTCTTCCGTTCATGAAGATCAATGGTCTTCAATGCTCCATCTCGATCATCTTCTGATATCTTCAACGTTACGTGTAACACCCCGTAATTCGGTTAATATTAATATTCACAAATTAAAGAATAACTAATCTCAGACCTGAGAATTGTAGGAAACGGGTTGCGCCATTGTGTTCATCTCGGAATTCTGGTTGAAATAGAGTCCAAGTTTGCGTGAATTGGACTTCGTATGAAGAAGTTATGGCCATCGGAAGTTTAAGAAAATTCAAAACAGATTTCAGAAAATTTAAAATTCAAATTCGAAGTCAAACAGGCTAGGTGGGAAAATTCCCGCCCAGCACCCCAGGTCGACTGGGGAGTCGACTGGGTAGTCGACCCCCCCCCCCCCAGGTCGACTGGGGAGTCGACCTGGGTGTCGACCTGGTCAGTCGGGTAGGGTTTTGACTGAGCCCAATCTTGAGCTGCTGATGTATCTTTAGTGCTGAGTTGGCAAATTAAACGGTTCAGTTTAGTTCTGAGTTGATCTGACGGTCTAAATAAACCCTAAACTCTATAAATACCTAGGTAGTCTCTCACCCTAATTCATATGAAAAATAGAATAGCTACCGTCATACCGCCGCTATGGAACTCAGTCTAGCCGCCGCCAACTAAGAAGGAAGAAGCTAATCAAATTCTAATTCTACTCAACTCTAAGGCAAATCAAGACTCTCTTTTCTTCTCTAATTTGTGAGTATGATAATCTTAACAAGATTATTGTTAAACTAATTAGATTAAGTCATGAATGGATTATGAGTAGATGATGTGAGTTGTCATATATGTTGTTGTAAATCTTATTCCATCATGTATGTTGTAAATCCTATGCTATGTGGTGATGATATCCTATATGTTGTAAATCATGCTATGATGACGTTATGTATGTTGAGAGTTTATATGCTAAGTTGTGATGAATCATACATGTTAAAAATTCATGATGTTATTATCTATGCTAGTTAGTTCATGTTAATCAAATCATCATGTTTGGGTTATGTTGATCTATATGACAAATCACATATGCAAGTTTAGGTTGATTAGTAAAAGTTATGAACATATGCCATGACATCTATTATGACATCTAGAATTATCCTATGACATATGTGAAATTCTATGCTAGTTCACACCATCATTATGTTGCCTAAAACCCCATATGCAAGTATATATACAAATTTGGGTTATGATCATATCATGTAAATTGTGACGTTTAACAAGTTGACACCTTTAGATCCTTAACATGTGTAGTTTATGCAAGTTTCACCCCTATTATGATTAGATTCATTTTAATTGTTTATATGTTGTGATAATTTATTTTGTGCTATGAGTTAGACTATTCGAGTCTAATGTATATTCTGCGTTGAATAAGCGAACGTATAAACGTGGGGTAGGGGTAATATTAAGGAATCAATAATAAGAAGTTGGGGTGCAATTGATATGATTTTGCATGCCATGAGTGGATGACCATAATTGAGTCAATTATGGACATCAATAAAAGTGGACTTAATTAAAACTTTGATTAGGGAATTATTAAAACTGGGGTAAAAGATTATAAGTGATAATCAGTGCTTAGGACACGAGGTTGGACTCGTTTGTGACGTAAACCTGCCCGGACCCGCCCGGCAAATCCAGTGGTCACAAATGTCAGCCCAATGTGAGAGGTCCTAGGCCTAAACTAAAGCATAACAGTTGTAAATACACGAGGTTAGACTCTTTTATGGTGTAAGACTGCCCGGACCCGCCCGACAAATCCAGCTGCCATAAATGCCAGTCTAATGTGAGGGGTCTTTATGAGGTTATGGCCTGAATGAATTAAGAAATACTTAACCAGATAAACATGTAAGGGGACATGGGGGTTAAGTAGGTGCCTTGGGTGGCATGAGGAATCTAGTGGGCGCCCTTAGTGGCATGTGAAATACGATTAGTAAGACTTAACCAAGCACACATGTAAATGAACATGACTAAGAGGGTTAAGAGGGATATACTAGTGGTGACAAGCTTAGGTGGGTAGCTTGTGGGGGCCCATTTCAACCAGTAACCCAAACGTATCTTTGTGGGCTCGACCCAAGTCGAGGACGGGACACGCATACTGGATTTGACTATAAGAGGCCAAAACGGGGTAGCGGTGGCAATGCAAGTCCAACGAGTTTCATATCCGTGTGTGGACCCGGGCTGGTAGGTAAGACGTTGTTGCATCGTGTAGGTATAAGCCGTGCATTCTCAAGTTGTATCGGGTTGCCACTTTAGGGGAGTGATACACCCCACTGTGGGGCCAGCACAGGTATCTACGAGTAGGGAGCCGATCGAAAGTGGGTAGTGGAGTACACCTAGTGGAGATAGAGGCAGATGGCACCTATGTAGTCAGCTAGGGGTACGCAAGACTATTTATAAAGTTTCTGTGTGAATCAAGTGGGATCAACCTTTAAGGTGACTGGTGCGGTGCAGTGTAGTAATGTGCGGTGCAGTGTAGTAATGTGTGGTGCAGTGTAGTAATGTGCGGTGCGGTGTAGTAATTATTCGTTAGTGATTAGGTATGCCTTTAACGTCATCTTTAACGTTATCTTTATCTGCTTTCCATACCTAATAGTTCATAGACATTTACTTGTCTTCCAGCTTATGCCTTAGTCTAGTTATTTTGATAGTAGTATTGTTAGAATTATCATACTCGCCAGACTTTATGTCTGACCCCCTCCATTTCTATCCTTTTTCCCCCTCCAGGTCCTCGGGTTGGACCCAGCTCTAGTGGAGTTTGATTGGATTGCTTTATCTCTCTCTTGGAAAGCTTGGACCGTTGAAGTAAAGTCCAGCTTGTTATCTTCTTTAATGGCTATTTGTGTAATGGGATTATGGATTTTATTTTATGAAGACGGATATTGTACTTGACTCTGACTTATGGTTTTATGATGTAACAAACATGTTTAAATTCCGCTGCAATAAAATGAAGTTTTAGATTTTCAAGTACTACTTATTATCTGTCTTGTTGTAATTTTTCTGTTCTATATTCACACAAAACCTCCATGGAAGTTAATGCATTCCCATAGTACTTACATTAATGGACGTGGGGTGTTACACATGGTATCAGAGCTTAAGGTTACCAGAACAGATAATTTTTTTAGAAAAACTATTTTTCTAAAGTATTTTTGGAAGAAGTGCTTTCAAAAACATGTTTTAATGAGTAATTTGAAGAGGAAAGTTTTTATGAAAAAAAAAAACATAATCCCCAATAGCCATATATCTTTATCTTTCGAATTCTCCATTTTGAATCTTTCCTTTTTCGTTTCAGCATGGCTGAAGATCTTAACCTCCCTGACGGTGTAACGATACCAGGATGGTATAGGAGGCTATTAGAGGCTAGGGCCGCTGCCGGTCCGGCCAATGTTCCTCCAACACCAGTTGCACCCGTTCCTCCTCCTCCTCGCGTAGATACTTTTGCAAAGACGTGAGATGAATTTAAGGCTATGGGTGGAAAACCTTTTCAAGGGTCAGAAACATTTGTGGAAGCTAGAGATTGGCTTAGGGAGGTGGAAGAATTGCTAGAGATCTTTGAAGTAGAAGAAGGGAGGAAAGTCAAATTAGCAGCTTGGTTAATGAAGGGAGAGGCCTCGTTTTGGTGGGAGGTCACTAATGGGGAGCGTCCCACTGATTCTTGGGCAGATTTTAGGCATAGGTTTGTGGCAAAATTTCTCTCAAGGGCAGAAGAGAATCTATATGTGGAAAGGTTCTTGACATTAAAGCAAGGAAGCTCGTCAGTGAAAGAATATGTTAACAAATTTAATCAGTTAGCAAGGTTTGGCTTGGACTTAGTGAACACGCCGGAGAAGAAGGCACTGAGGTTCGTTAGTGGATTGAATGAACCGTTGCAAGGGTTGGCTATGACCCACATCCCTATGGGGGCCACATTCGAGAAGCTAGTAGACATGGCACTCATGCACGAGGAGAAAGGCACTAAAGCTGATAAGGCACCTGAGAAGAAAGGGGACCAGAAGAAACCACAACAGCTAAACAAAAAGGGTGGTAAAGACAATAATGGCAAGGGAATGAAGAAATGCTTTAATTGTGGGACACCAGGCCATCTCAGCAAGGATTGCCGAAAGAAAACGAAGACTGGCTGTTTTCACTATGGCGATGCGGGACATCTAGTGAAGGACTGCCCAAAGAAGGGGCAGAGGGCAGGGACTACCTCGGGAGGACAGATGCAGGCTCTTATGGTACCAGGGCAGGCAAGGGGACAAGTTCAGGCTCTCGCGGTCCCACCGCTGCAAGAAAGAGGTAGAACCATTTTTGTTGAAAGCTTAGTTTTTCTGTTTGATCATCATGTCCGTACCTTATTCGATTTGGGCGCATCGCATTCGTTTATCTCTACATCATTAGTTGAATCACTGCACTTAAACACCAGTTTAGTAGAGGATCCCTTAGTTGTTTCGAATCCAATTGGGGTCCCAGCTTATTTGTCTATGATGTGTTTGGATTTGAAAATTTCCATACTTAGCGTTGAATTTAGATGTGATGCTTATGTGTTGGGCTTCACGGGCTATGGGCTAATTTTAGGAATGGATTGGTTATCCAGAAATGGGGCCATACTTGATTGTGAAAGGAGAGTAGTTAGGCTCATGACTCGCCTCGGCAACACTCTCGAAATCTTTTGTAATCCCATAGATTTCGTTATGCTAAGTTATTTAGAATCGCTTGATGCGTCAGTGGAAAATCTACGATCCGTTAGAGTGGTCCGAGAATACTCGGATATGTTTGAGGAGGTGAAGGGCTTGCCTCCGAAGCGGGAGATAGATTTTCGAATATATCTTGTGGATAATGCGAAACCAGTATCTTTGCCGGTACGCCACATGGCTCCACGTGAAAGGAGGGAACTCGATAAACAAGTGAAGGAGTTGCTTGAGAAGGGGTTCATAAGATGAAGTATATCGGAGTTGGGTGCTCCAGTAGTATTTGCCACGAAGGCAGATGGGTCCCTTAGACTTTGTGTGGACTATAGAGAACTTAATAAGCTTACTAAGAAAAATAGACACCCACTGCCGAGGATTGACGATCTCTTCGATCAGTTATTTGGTGCCTCAGTGTTTTTGCAGTTGGACTTAGCCACTGGTTTCCATCAGTTGAGAGTGGCTAAGGATAGCATAGACAAGACTGCCTTTAGGACTCCGGACGGTTTATATGAATGGCTAGTGATGCCCTTCGGTTTGACAAACGCCCCCGCATACTTCGTTGATATGATGAGTAGGGTGTTTAGGGAGTACCTTAATAAATTCATGGTAGTCTTTGTAGACGACATCTTGGTCTTTTATAAGGATGAAGAAGAGCATGCCCTACATCTTAGGGAAGTGTTGGAGACCCTACGAGCGCATAACCTTAAAGCTAAATTTTCTAAGTGTCACTTCTGGAGGAAGGAAGTACGATTCTTAGGGCACGTGGTTTCCAAGGAAGGGATAGCTGTGGATCCCGCGAAGGTGGTGGCCATCCAAGATTGGAAGGTCCCTAAAAATGCTACCGAAGTAAGAAGTTTCTTGGGGTTGGCTGGCTACTATAGGAAGTTTATCCAAGACTTCGCAAAGATATCAGCTCCATTGACACGCCTGACGAAGAAGAACCTAGTCCTCACATGGGACGTAGATTGTGATGATGCGTTCCAACGTTTAAAGAGGGCTTTGACCTCAGCCCCAGTCTTAGTGCTGCCAGACGGGAGTAAGCCGTTTACTGTTTATACTGACGCTTGTGGGACAGGACTAGGCGCAGTCTTAATGCAAGAGGGTAGGGAAATAGCCTATGGTGGAAGGCAGTTGAGAGCGCATGAGAAAAATTACCCTACACATGACCTAGAGTTGGCCGCTATCGTTTTCGCGCTTAAATCTTGGCGTCATTATCTTCTTGGCGAGAAATTCGAATTGTTCACTGACCACAAATCGCTAAAATACTTATTTTCTCAGAAGGACTTGAACTTAAGGCAGCAAAGGTGGATGGAATTCTTAGCGTCCTACGATTTCGAAATAGCATATACCCCTGGCAAGGGTAACGTGGTGGCAGATGCCTTAAGTAGAAAAAGATTATCCTTAAGTCCTTTGTCTGTTGAGCGGCGAAGCTTAGAATTCATTTTGATGTTTGACTTTAGACCTTCCATTGACTTTGTACCCGGTTTGGTAGCATCCTTGGAGGTCAGACCTACGCTTTTGGGATGGATTGGGGAGGCACAGCGAGACGACCCACAGTTGGTTGAGTTAGTAGAAAAGCTCAAAGGAGGGGAGTCATCAAGCCATCTCCGTAGGTATACCCTAGATGATAAGGGTTGGTTACGTAGGGACGGTAGACTTTGTGTACCAAAAGACGATGACCTAAGGAAGACTATTCTTGACGAAGCACATCGTTCGAAGATGACTATTCATCCCGGCGGGGACAAGATGTACATGGACATGAGACGAGTTTACTTTTAGGACGGCATGAAGAAAGATGTGGTCGAGTATGTCGCTAGATGCTTGGTGTACCAACAAGTAAAAGCGGAGCAAAAGAAACCCGGTGGGTTGCTTCACCCATTGGAGGTTCCACTATGGAAATGGGATAGTGTCTCGATGGATTTTTTGGATAAAATAACCAAGATCAAGGAAGGGTAATACGAGGATTTGGGTTATAGTAGGTAGACTTGCTAAGAGCGCCCATTTTATTCCCGTAAAGAGTAAGAGGACTGCTCCATGGTTAGCTTCTGTATACGTCCGAGAGATAGTTCGTTTGCACGGTGTTCATTCTAGCATAGTGAGCGACCGCGATCCTATTTTCACTAGCGAATTTTGGAGAAGCTTACAAGAGGCGGTAGGGACTCAGTTATGTTTGAGCACCGCATATCATCCTCAAACGGACGGCCAGACCGAGAGGGTGAATCGTATTCTAGAGGACCTTTTGAGGCTATGTATCCTAGACTTTGGGGGTACGTGGGAAGAGCATCTTCCATTGGTGGAGTTCGCATATAATAACAGCTTTCAATCCAGCATTGGTATGGCACCTTTCGAAGCTCTTTATGGACGACCTTGTCGTTCACCTACATGTTGGTGGGAATCTACGGATAAGATCTTACTTGGGCCCGATATGATTAGGGAGACTTCGGAGAAGATCGACTTGATTCGAAGGAGGATGAAAGCAGCGGAAGATAGGCAGAAATCTTATGCGGACAAGAGGAGAACAGATCTTGAGTTTGAAGTTGGGGACATGGTCTTTATCAAAGTGTCTCCATTACGGAACGTTGTTCGCTTTGGGTCCGTTGGGAAATTAGCACCAAGGTTCGTAGGGCCGTTTCCTATTAAGGAGAAGATTGGACAGATGGCGTATAGAGTGGAGTTGCATGAGAGACTTAGTGGTGTACACGACGTATTCCATGTGTCACATTTGAGGAAGTGCTTGCACGAGACCGCGGAAGTGGTAGAGCCGGGCTTGCTTGGAGAGGTGGAGTTAGAGCGTGATGCGACGATTCGACGAGCTCCTACGCGCATTCTTGGGTCAGAGATTAAGAAGCTGAGAAATCGAGAGGTCAGACTAGTCAAAGTGCAATGGGGAGATGATGAGAGCAACGCTACTTGGGAGACGGAAGAGAAGATGCATTCACGATACCCTTTCCTTTTCAAGGGTATGTCCTTTAATTTCTCCTTTATCGCTTATCTTGTACTTATCTTACCTTTAGAGTATCCTCTCGCTAGTATCTTTGACCTTTAGTTAGGATAATCCTATGGTTGAAACATGTGTTTGAGACATGTTATGTATGATGGATGCAAAGTGGATGCAAGTGTTTGCTAGTGGTTGCTCGTGGATGCATATACACACACTATTAGGCACTAGATCAGCTCAGTCACTTCATACTGCATATTGCATATAAATGGTTGTATTTAGTAAAATGGATGAATGATGATTGTTTTATCATATGGATGCTGCACTCAGATGATGATTGTGCACGCATATAGAGATAATATGTAGCATTAAGGAACTTTTGCATACATAATGGACGCATGGCACTATCATGATTTGCATTAAGGAGGTCAACTGAATCAGTGGACTGCCTGATTTTGCATTAGATATGGACATATACACACACTGTGCATTTAAACATGAAAGCATTAGAAGTCTATAAGGACAATGGATGCCTGTGTTTGATGGTTGAGTAGATGGATGATTGGATGTTAGGATACATTCTTCTTGACTTGAAGATTTCGGCGACGAAATCCTTTAAGGAGGGGAGAATGTAACACCCCATAATTCGGTTAATATTAATATTCACAAATTAAAGAATAACTAATCTCAGACGTGAGAATTGTGGGAAATGGGTTGTGCCATTGTGTTCGTCTCGGAATTCTGGTTGAAATAGAGTCCGAGTTTGCATGAATTGGACTTCGTATGAAGAAGTTATGGCCATCGGAAGTTTCAGAAAATTCAAAACGGATTTCAGAAAATTTAAAATTCAAATTCGAAGTCAAACAGGCTAGGCGGGAAAATTCCCGCCCAGCTCCCCAGGTCGACTGGGTAGTCGCCCCCCCTCCCCCCCCCCCCCCAGGTCGACTGGGGAGTCGACCTGGTCAGTCGGCTAGGGTTTTGACTGAGCCCAATCTTGAGCTGCTGATGTGTCTTTAGGGCTGAGTTGGCAAATTAAACGGTTCAGTTTAGTTTTGAGTTGATCTGACGGTCTAAATAAACCCTAAACTCTATAAATACCTAGGTAGTCTCTCACCCTAATTCATATGAAAAATAGAATAGCTACCGTCATACCGCCGCCATGGAACTCAGTCTAGCCGCCGCCAACTAAGAAGGAAGAAGCTAATCAAATTCTAATTCTACTCAACTCTAAAGAAAATCAAGACTCTCTTTTCTTCTCTAATTTGAGAGTACGATAATCTTAACAAGATTATTGTTAAACTAATTAGATTAAGTCATGAATGGATTATGAGTAGATGATGTGAATTGTCATATATGTTGTTGTAAACCTTATTCCATCATGTATGTTGTAAATCCTATGCTATGTGGTGATGATATCCTATATGTTGTAAATCATGCTATGAAGTTGTGATGAATCATACATGTTAAAAAGTCATGATGTTATTATCTATGCTAGTTAGTTCATGTTAATCAAATCATCATGTTTGGGCTATGTTGATCTATATGACAAATCACATATGCAAGTTTAGGTTGATTAGTAAAAGTTATGAACATATGCCATGACATCTATTATGACATCTAGAATTATCCTATGACATATGTGAAATTCTATGCTAGTTCACACCATCATTATGTTGCCTAAAACCCCATATGCAAGTATATATACAAATTTGGGTTATGATCATATCATGTAAATTGTGACGTTTAACAAGTTGACACCTTTAGATCCTTAACATGTGTGTTTATGCAAGTTTCACCCCTATTATGATTAGATTCATTTTAATTGTCTATATGTTGTGATAATTTATTTTGTGCTATGAGTTAAACTATTCGAGTCTAACGTATATTCTGCGTTGAATAAGCGAACGTATAAATGTGGGGTAGGGGTAATATTAAGGATTCAATAATAAGAAGTTGGGGTGCAATTGATATGATTTTGCATGCCATGAGTGGATGACCATAATTGAGTCAATTATGGACATCAATAAAAGTGGACTTAATTAATAATTTGATTAGGGAATTATTAAAACTGGGGTAAAAGATTATAAGTGATAATCAATGCTTAGGACACGAGGTTGGACTCATTAGTGACGTAAACCTGCCCGGACCCGCCCGACAAATCCAGTGGTCACAAATGTCAGCCCAATGTGAGAGGTCCTAGGCCTAAACTAAAGCATAACAGTTGTAAAGACACGAGGTTAGACTCTTTTATGGTGTAAGACTGCCCGGACCCGCCCGACAAATCCAGCTGCCATAAATGCCAGTCTAATGTGAGGGGTCTTTATGAGGTTATGGCCTGAATGAATTAAGAAATACTTAACCAGATAAACATGTAAGGGGACATGGGGGTTAAGTAGGTGCCTTAGGTGGCATGAGGAATCTAGTGGGTGCCCTTAGTGGCATGTGAAATACGATTAGTAAGACTTAACCAAGAACACATGTAAATGAACATGACGAAGAGGGTTAAGAGGGATATACTAGTGGTGACAAGCTTAGGTGGGTAACTTGTGGGGGCCCATTTCAACCAGTAACCCAAACGTATCTTTGTGGGCTCAACCCAAGTCGAGGACGGGACACACATACTGGGTTTGACTATAAGAGGCCAAAACGGGGTAGCGGTGGCAACGCAAGTCCAACGGGTTTCATATGCGTGTGTGGACCCGGGCTGGTAGGTAAGACGTTGTTGCATCGTGTAGGTATAAGCCGTGCATTCTCAAGTTGTATCGGGTTGCCACTTTTGGGGAGTGATACACCCCACTGTGGGGCCAACACGGGTATCTACGAGTAGGGAGCCAATCGAAAGTGGGTAGTGGGGTACACCTAGTGGAGATAGGGGCAGACGGCACCTATGTAGTCAGCTAGGGGTACGCAAGACTATTTATAAAGTTTCTGTATGAAGCAAGTGGGATCAACCTTTAGGGTGACTGGTGCGGTGCAGTGTAGTAATGTGCGGTGCAGTGTAGTAATGTGCGGTGCAGTGTAGTAATTATTCGTTAGTGATTAGGTATGCCTTTAACGTTATCTTTATCTGCTTTCCATACCTAATAGTTCATAGACATGTACTTGTCTTCCAGCTTATGCCTTAGTCTAGTTATTTTGATAGTAGTATTGTTAGAATTATCATACTCGCCAGACTTTATGTCTGACCCCCTCCATTTCTATCCTTTTTCCCCCTCCAGGTCCTTAGGTTAGACCCAGCTCTAGTGGAGTTTGATTGGATTGCTTTATCTCTCTCTTGGAAAGCTTGGACCGTTGAAGTAAAGTCCAGCTTGTTATCTTCTTTAATGGCTATTTGTGTAATGGGATTATGGATTTTGTTTTATGAAGATGGATATTGTACTTGACTCTGACTTATGGTTTTATGATGTAACAAACATGTTTAAATTCCGCTGCAATAAAATGAAGTTTTAGATTTTCAAGTACTACTTATTATCTGTCTTGTTGTAATTTTTCTGTTCTATATTCACACAAAACCTCCATGGAAGTTAATGCATTCCCATAGTGAGTGACATTAATGGACGTGGGGTGTTACATTACGTATTTGCTGGTCGGAATGGTTTTCGAATATAAATTCAATCCCGGTCTTTCCGTACCAACAATCGATAAAAGGCCAGATTTTGATAATCGGTTATTTAAGTATCAAATCATTACAGTATATCTAGGTGAATTGGCAGCTCAGGTCCTTTATACAAGATATTTCATCAAACCATTTTATCGATTTCTTATAATCGATTCCATAAATTTTATCTTATCAAAACTCTCCTGGTTTAGTTACTATAGAAAACATTACTCAACGCTCTTTTCGTCAACTTCTCTTTTTATTTCCTTTGTCTGGAAATATTTCCATATTCATTATCAACATCTTTTATTTTTCTTTATCGTGGGAACGCCATTTATATATTCTCAAAACCCTTTTCATATTTTCTTGTATTTGAAATTATCGCTTTGTTTTTATAAACTCACTTTTGATTTACTTTACCATTTGGGTATATCGTTATATTTCTATTTAATCAAACGACATATGATAAATTACCAAAATCTTTCCCTTAATTCGATTAAACCATTTCATTTAATTCAGTTTCCAGGTGAACGCTTATTATTTTTAAATCATCATCTTAGGTAAAACCCTTTTTACAACTTTGTTTATATGATTTGAATTGAACTTCAAATCATTTCCATACTAATCCATTCCATAACTTTATTCCGTTTAAGAAAAGAATTCCAATCGTGAAGTACTCGCTTTAGTTATTATTAAATATAAGTAGTTATCTTTTTCGATTAACTAAAACTAGCATAG
The DNA here is from genome assembly GCA_030737875.1 of Allium sativum. NCBI lineage: Eukaryota > Viridiplantae > Streptophyta > Magnoliopsida > Asparagales > Amaryllidaceae > Allium > Allium sativum. Next base: position 190,309,868 of record CM060910.1, on the reverse strand, counting down.
TTAATCCATTTTCAAAGGTTATTAAAAAAATGATAAATTTCATTAATCGCGAATAACTCGATAATCACGTTCCTACCCATTACAAACAAATGTTATCTCTCGATAATAGTGAAACCATTCAAGTTGGGGTATTCTAATTACCTCTCAGACCTTGATCGACAACGTTCTTATCTCAAGATAGATAAAATCTTGTAATTTAAAACCAATATTAAACTATCTCAACAATCCAATATATTATTCCCATTTCCATTTATTTTGGTTTTAAAATCCATTTTCTTATAGTTGAAAACCAACTTTTCATGTCCATTCCCTTCTCTTAATCAAGTAAACTTCCCACTCTTATTTACCATTCGAATTCAATATGATTTTCATACATATCTTATATTGGTAATTGACTCATAATCTCTCCACTTACTTATTAAATGATTTAATATCTTTCTGCAAGAACCCATTTAATCATCTTCTAAGAAGTCCTATTTAATCCCCTCCATTTTTACTTAATAAAATCATGTCATAATGCCCGCATTAGCTTATAAATCCCATTTACAACTTTGCTTATATGATTTGAACTAAATTTCAAATCCTATTATGCTAATCTATTTATTACTTTTATTTCGTAAATATTTTTCCGATCGGATCGCTTTTATTAAGTAAAAGATTATCTTAAATATCGTCGTAGCTCGAGCCTTCCTTTATAAACTTCAACTTATAAAAACTTGGAATTCAAACCAAACCACCTTATAATCTTTTTATTTAGAATCTTACTATAACTTGATCCCTCCTTTAAAAAGGAATTCCCATATATATAAAGCAATCGCTTTAAATTTATATTAATTAACTTCAACACTAACAGAATAAAAGTGGTTTATTTCAGTAATAACTAAAGTAGATTAATTAGTGATTTTTTTCTTCAGTTGACTTCATTATTGAATAAAAGTGGGATAATTAAATGATTTTACAAAGATTATTAAATAATTAAATTTATTTCTAAATAAACAACTCAATAATCGCTTAAAATTATAGTTAATCAAAGATTAACTAACTTCTAACAACATAGGTATATTCGGAAAACTATTGATTGGATTTAATAACCCAATCTTTAATTTCAATTCTAAACCAGTTGACTTTGCCAACCGTAACCATTAGTTAAGATGCTAACTGATTTCTATTCATTTTTCCTTCTTACATTAATTATTCACTTATTCAATTTAAAACATCACTTTAATTGTTTTATAAAAGAACCATTCGATTTTACTAATCTGTATGTTACCTCCTGACTTTCTGTTCATAAAATGCGTAAGTATTTGCTATATAAACTTTTAATAATCACATTTTTAAAACATGATTTTAATATAAATACAATTATAAAACTTCGATTTCAATAGACTCATATAAAATAAACATGAAATCTTCAACTTATTTATAAAATAAATTTAAACTCCGTCGATTTGCTTATTAGCAAAACAACGTCATAAAACAATAGATTTAGGCCATCACTGCCAACCACTTAATCAATACTGTCGATTGTTTAAAATCACAACAACAATCACATCCATTCAACCATCAACTTCAGACAGGTTTCAATGTCATTTGGGGTTCAATCAGTTCATGAGTAAACAATATAAAAATAAACAACATACATGATATTTGAGGAATCCGGTCGGATCCTTCCAACCTGTTCTTCCCTGTATCACGGATTATTATAACATTTAGCATAAAATTTGAAATAAAAAAATTAACGATGATAATATAATTAACAACAACCATTAAATCAACCATAAGCAACCAAGGAAGCCAATCAACCAATATATATTTTTATTGATATTTTATTTATAAGAATTTAGCACATCATAGCTGTCCAGAAAAGTATGAGAATTAACTCACCATTATTTATTAGTTCACGGTTGACAAGCCTGTTCCATCAAATTTTAAACGAACGCTTAAAATTAACTGAAATTCCACGCAGCTCCAGTTGATTCCAAGTCAGCACCATCATCTAGGCATCGTCTCTACGATCCCAACGGATCCTGTTTCGCGTGATTTCGTTAACGTATGAATAAGTTATGGTTAATAAAATATTAATATTAAATTTTATACAATATAAATTAACTATTAGATTTATAATTATTTTAAATTATAAAATTCTAACCGTTTATTACCCTAATTACCATTTTAACTAGTCCATAACAGCTATACTAATATGGTCAACGCGTTTAAATGGACAAACATTATATAACGAATTTATATTAAACAAATGATCAACTAATTATTTATTAATAAATTAATTCCTTTATTACCTTAATTTAACACTTTGTCCACGTCAGCCTTGATTCACTGTTCAACGCGTTTCTTTCCATTCGATCGGGACAAACCCGATTCCTTCTTCCTTGAAGCAAACCGTCACTTTCGAACACCAATTGCACCGCCGTGGATGATCTGCGACCGACTACTCACCAAAAGCCGACAATCCCTTGCCATCAGCTGTCCTCGCTCCCAGTTCCGACCCCCAAAATCAAATGAGCATACCGGAAATCAAACCCATAGTAAATCCGATCAACTGACAATATTGGCCACCACTGACCATTAAACGCGACGCCAGCACCCTAGTTCGATAGATCTCACATCCGTCTCCGATTTTGCTTCAACACCAGTCACCAGAAAAAGCTTAACGATGCCAGAAAACCACCAACATGACCGGCTTCTTTGAAAAAAACCAAAAATTTCTGCCCTTCGTTCAACTCAAAATCCGCACCGCCACGATCAACTTTAGGCCGTCCAACCAAAAGGAAAAATCATCCCCTCCTCGTCCTTTACAAGTTTGCCTTTGGACCCAACATCAATCGGCAACCTCAGACACCACAAATCCCATTAAAACGAAAGTCGAAATCCATGGTTTCAGGCTGATTCCGGCCACCACAGTCGTCCGATCACCTCCAAATTTTTACAACATGTAGATCTTGACCAGGTCTACGACTTTGTTTCAGATTGCCAGGCCCGATTCACTCTAGATTTTGAGATATAATTTATTTCATAAACAGGGTGTTTTCTATAAATTTGTTGGATGGAAAATGGAGATGGGTTTGTAAATTCTGATTATAGGTGTTTATATAGTGTGGAATAATATATTTTAAGTCAATGTGATGAACGATGATGACTAGCGATTTTTATTTCGTGTCTCTCGCAATTTCTTAACGTTATTTATTCTCCCTGTGCTCACATACAAACTCCGTTCGCCATGAAAATGAACGTCATTGTATAATTTGACATTACGGTCCTAATGAAACTTGTTTCGTCGAATTCCAAGCCCGTTGGCTCAACGACGCTCGTTTACGTCCAAATGGTCATTTTATTTGCATTTAATTTTGCCTCCACGGAATAACTCCGATTTGCGTAAAACTTGAAATCTAGCAATAATTTGTTGTTGCGGTCTCAATAAATGTTGTTTCATCGAAAACGGAGGTCATTTGTATAAAATCCATTTTTAAAGGTCCAATTTACATTAAAATAAACTAATTTAAAAATACCTCAATATAATATTAACAAAATATTATAATTGGCCATACACGACCAAAATTTCATATAATATCAAAATAAAATAGTTCGGGTTGAGTTCTAAATCAAAACGATATTAAAAATATTTAAAAACCCTTTATTTAATATAAATGAATGTTATAATTTATAAAGGAATTTCATAACGACTATTTTAAAAATTGATTTGGGCATAAAATAAAATCTACAATATGAAAACTCGATTTTTCTCTTCCATTAGAAAAATATTATCCAATAGATTCGGACGTTTCTTGTTTCGAGAAAATCTGACTTAATTTGGATCCTATATAGCCAATTAAAGTTCAAAATGTATATTATGAACTATCGCGCCGTTGCAGTTCGTTTTGTAATATAATTATAAATTATACGTTCTGACGTCGTTTAATAAACGAAATCATTAATATAATTCAATATAAACAATATTAAACCATTTTAAACTAGTCATTCACATTATATTGCCAACACAACATTTCCTGACTGTTTTGGAAATAAAATATTATTATATTATTTATATTAATAACATATTAAAAATAAAATGGTTAAATACAATTATTTAAATTCAAATCGATATTTTAAATAATAAAATAATTCAAATAATTGGCCAGAAAAAATACGGGACGTTACATTCCTTTCCCCTTCAAAGAATTTTTCCTCAAAATTACTAAGGTAGAAAGAATGCTACAACCCATTACCTTTACAAAAATATTTAATTAAAACTCCTTTTATTTCCAAAACCAATCTAATTGGGTTTAAAACCAATTTATTTCAAATAACAAAAATTTCAATATTCTAACACTGTTCTCAACTCCAGTGAACTTCATTAGTTTTCAAACCAATGTCAGTCAGATCCAAATATTCATATCATTCATATCATTCATCCCAACAACTGGAAATAATTATACCACTTTATCCAATTCTCATAGATTTAATTATAACCAAGTCTTAGCAATCCATTTAAGCATTCAGATTCATTAAATTTAGATTAATTTATTCAATTTATTTATTTCAAATTAGTTTTCAACCGAGACTATTCATTTTCACGTTTATATTCAAGAAATCAACCACACAATCCAAACATACCAATCAAATCAATATTAGTAAATCTAATGATTTGCCCATATTATAATAATCTTAGAAAATCATTACTTTTATTGCTTTACGAAATATATTGGGCAAAAATAATTTTTAAAACAATCTTTTATCAAGTTACAAATACGCACTCTCATATATATACTCAAACTCAATCTAGGGTATTACAAACCCCATCTCTATCAAGTTACGCCACATAGCCAAGGTTATCACTAAACCAATAGCTCTGATACCAACTGTAACGACCCGAAAAATTTGACGCTCGAATTTTCAACAATTATACATAATCCTGTATTACTTGTCAAAAATCCAAGTATCGAAATTCAGACAGTTAATAGAAAGAAGTTAGAGGATGAGAAGTAGAAAGAAAGAAATATTAGAATAAAAGAAAAAGAAGAACACATCAGAATCTCACAATGGATCGAATAAATATAATATATCAAATCTTTTTATACAAAAGAAAATTGGGTACACATACTAATCACTAGAGTACAATATATATCTGTCACAGCGGAAATACACTTTAGCTAACTAACGGTGAAGCCTCTTGCTTCCAGCTCCTGAAACTCCAAGCGAAACCTAACTTGGAAATATACTCGGTCTGACCCAAGCACATTTGAAGCAAAGCAAAATTCACTTGGATCAGCCTGGAATACTTTCAGTGATAAACTCACAGAACAAACAACTTGTTTAACTTTGAAAAATTCTTTTTGAAAGAAAAGGATAATAGTAAGACCAGCCTACACATAAACACAGACGGTTTTTACCTTACTATAACCCAAAATATTTTTGAAATCAATATCTTTTTTGATATTATAATAATATCTATCAAACCACAAATAAATAATAATCTAGCAGAACCCTTGCATCTCAAGCTCTACATAAATAGCATACAATCAAAACCGCGGGCGCTTATTGGAGAATGGATTTCCTGACAAGGTATGGGACCACCTTTCGACAATGTACCTCCGGAGATGAATACATTGGGATTCAATAAGAACGTCTTGCAACCCGGCTACACATGACCGGCCCCTCATTTCTCTTGAGAGTACCGAATATCTCATTACCACGATTGGGGGCCAGCCAACCAAACCGATAGCATACATGTAAAAATAAAAGGGACAAACAAAGTCATTTGATTTCTCCATATCAGGTAATGACATACCCTTTTAATGAGTGCGACCCGCACAACCATGCTGCCTACCTGATTTTGTGCCATTTCAGGTTGATGAGGCTTGAGGTTACGTTTATCTTTTATCACATCTCCATTCACTTTGAATGCCACATTATCAGATCTGCCAAATCACCAATTGACGTCCACAAATACACTCTATGTGTTAAGCAAGAGAATTTCTCCGCCACCAAACTTAGTATATTTGTAAAAATCAACGTACATGATTCTTAAGGAAATACTTTGTCAGACATTTGTCCACACAAGTCATCCAGGAAAAGGATGAACTGAAGGCACTCTCCTATCGCATCCTTATATAGGAATCACCCCAAAGGATCAGTAACGAGAAGTCGTTGCAATCCGAAGATTTCAATCACGACAGAATCACAAGTCATCATAACTTTGGTAGCTAACAAATAGTTCTTCCGTTCATGATGATTAGCGGTCTTCAATGCTCCATCTCGACCATCTTCTGATATCTTCAACGTTACGTATTTGCTGGTCGGAATGGTTTTCGAATATAAATTCGAACCGGTCTTCCCATAGCAACAATCGATAAAAGGTCAGATTTTGATAGTGGGTTATTTAATTATCAAATCATAACATTATATCTAGGTGAATTGGCAGCTTAGGTCCTTTATATGAGATATTTCATCAAACCATTTCATCGATTTCTTATAATCGGTTCCATAAATTTTATCTTATCAAAACTCTTCTGGTTTAGTTACTATGAAAACATTACTCAATGCTCTTTTCGTCAACTTCTCTTTTTATTTCCTTGGTCTGGAAATATTTCCATATTCATTATCAATATCTTTTATTTTCCTTTATTGTGGGAACGCCGTTTATATATTCTCAACATCCTTTTCATATTTTCTTATATTTGAAATTATCGCTATGGTTTTATAAACTCACTTTTCATTTCCTTTACCATTTGGGTATATCATTATATTTCTATTTAATCAAACGGAAATGATAAATTACCAAAATATTTCCCTTATTTCGATTAAACCATTTCGCTTAATTCAGCTTCTAGGTGAAGACTTATTATTTTTAAATCATCATCTTGGGTGAAACCCTTTTTGCAACTTTGTTTATATGATTTGAATTGAACTTCAAATCCTTTCCATACTAATCCATTCCATAACTTTATTTTGTTTAAGAAAAGAATTCCAATCGTAAAGTACTCACTTTAGTTATTATTAAATATAGGTAGTTATCTTTTTCGATTTGCTAAAACTAGCTTAGTTAATCCATTTTAAAAGGTTGTTAAAAAAATGATAAATTTCATTAATCGCAAATAACTCGATAATCACTTTCCTACCCATTACAAACTAATATTATCTCTCAATAGTTGTGAAGCCGTTCAAGTTGGAGTATTTTAATTACCTCTCAGACCTTGGTCAACAACATTCTTATCTCAAGATAGATAAAAGCTTGTAATTTAAAACCAATATTAAACTATCTCAATAATCCAATATATTATTCCCAATTCCATTTATTTTTGTTTTAAAATCCATTTTCATATATTTGGAAACCCACTTTTCATGTCCATTCCCTTCTCTTAATCAAGTAAACTTCTCAATCTTATTTACCATTCGAATTCAATATGATTTTCATATCATATCTTGTATTGGTAATTGACTCACAATCTCTTCACTTACGTATTAAATGATTTAATATCTTTCTGCATGAACCCATTTAATCATCGTATAAGAATTCTTATTTAATACCCTCCATTTTTTACTTAATAAAATCATGTCGCAATGCCCATATTAGCTTATAAATCCCATTTACAACTTTGCTTATACGATTTGAACTAAATTTCAAATCCAATTATGCTAATCTATTTATTACTTTTGTTTCGTAAATCTCTTTCCGATCGGATCGCTTTTATTAAGTAAAAGATTATTTTAAATATCGTCGTAGCTCGAGCCTTCCTTTATAAACTTCAACTTATAAAACTTGGAGTTCAAACCAAACCTCCTTATAACCTTTTTATTTAGAATCTTACTATAACATGATCCCTCCTTTAAAAAGGAATTCCCATATTTATAAAGCAATTGCTTTAAATTTATATTAATTAACTTCAACACTAACAGAATAAAAGTAGTTTATTTCAGTAATAACTAAAGTAGAATAATTAATGATTTTTTTCAATTAATTTCGTTATTAAATAAAGGTGGGATAATTAAATGATTTTACAGAGGTTATTAAATAATTAACTTTATTTATAAATAAACAATTCAGTAATCACTTAAAATTATAGTTAATCAAAGATTAATTAATTTCTAACAAGATTGGTATATTCAGAAAACTATTGATTGGATTTAATAACCCAATCTTTAATTTCAATTCTAAACCAGTTGACTTTGCCAACCATAACCATCAGTTAAGCTGCTAACTGATTTCAATTCATTTCTCCTTCTTATATTAGTTATTAACTTAATCAATTTAAAACATCACTTTAATTGTTTTATAAAACAATCGTTTGATTTTACGAATCCGTATGTTAGCTCTTGACTTTCTGTTCATAAACTGCGTAAGAATTTGTTATATAAACTTATAATAATCACATTTGTAAAACATGATTTTAATATAAATATATTTATAAAACTTCGATTTTAATCGACCCATATAAAATAAACATGAAATCTTCAATTTATTTACAAAATAAATTTAAACTCTGTCGATTTGCCTATTAGCAAAACAACATCATAAAACAATAGATTTAGGCCATCACTGCCAACCACTTAATCAATAATTTCGGTTGTTTAAATCACAACAACAATCACATCCATTCAACCATCAACATTCATACAGGTTTCAATGTCATTTGGGGTTCAATCAGTTCATGTGTAAACAATATAAAAATAAACAACATACATGATATTTGAGGAATCCAGTCGGATCCCTCCAACCTGTTCTTCCCTGCATCACCGATTATTATAACATTTCATGATAGCATAAAATTTTAAATAAATAAATTAACGATGATGATATAATTAATAACAACCATTAAATCAACCATAAGCAACCAAGAAAGCCAATCAACCAATATATATTTTTATTGATATTTTATTTATATGAATTTATCACATCATAGCAGTCCAGAAAAGTGTGAGAATTAACTCATCATTATTTTTCGGTTGACGTTTGACAAGCTTGTTCCATCAAATTTTAAATGAATTCTTAAAATTAACTGAAATTCCAAGCAGCTCCAATCGATTCCAAGTCAGCACCATCATCTAGGCATCGTCTATGCGATCCCAATGGATCCTGTTTCGCATGATTTCGTTAACGTATGAATAAGTTATGGTTAATACAATATTAATATTAAATTTTAAATAATATAAATTAATTATTAGATTTATAATTATTATTAATTACCAAATTCTAACTGTTAATTACAGTAGTTACCATTTTAACTAACCTACAACAGCTATATTAACATGGTCAATGCGTTTAAATGGATAAACATTATATAACGAATTTATATTAACTAAATGATTAACTAATTATTTATTAATAAATTAATTCCATTATTACCTTAATTTAATACTTTGTCCACGTCAGCCTTGATTCACTGTTCAACGCGTTTCCTTCCATTCGATCGGGACAAACCCGATTCCTTATTCCTTGAAGCAAACCCGTCACCTTGTTTTTCACTAACCCCATCACTTTCGAACACCAACTGCACCGCCGTGGATGATCTGCGACCGACTACTCACCAACCGCCGACAATCCCTTGCCATCAGCTGTCCTCGCTCCCAGTTCCGACCCCCAAAATCAAATGAGCATGCCGGAAATCAAACCCAAAGTAAATCCGATCTTCTGACAATATTGGCCACCACTGACCATTAAACGCGACGCCATCACCCCAGTTCGATAGATCTCACATCCGTCTCCGACTTTGCTTCAACACCAATCACCAGAAAAAGCTTAACCACGCCAGAAAGCCACCAACATAACCCACTTCTTCGAAAAAAACCAAAATTTTCTGCCTTCGTTCAACTCAAAATCCCCATCGCCACGATCAACTTCAGGCCGTCCAACCAAAAGGAAAAATAACCCCCTCCTCGTACTCTACAAGTTTTCCTTTGGATCCAATATCAATCGACAACCTCAAACACCACAAATACCATTAAACAAAAGTCAAATCCACGGTTTTAGGCTGATTCCGGCCACCACAGTCATCTGATTACCTCCAAATTTTTACAACATGTAGATCTTGATCAGGTCTACGACTCTGCTTCAGATTACCAGGCCCGGTTCATTCTAGATTTTGAGATATAATTTATTTCGTAAACAGAGAGTTTTCTATAAATTTGTTGGACGGAAAATGGAGATGAGTTTGTGAATTCTGATTATAGGTGTTTATATAGTGTGCAAATAATATATTTTAAGTCGATTTGACGAACAATGATGACTAGCGATTTTTATTTCGTGTCTATCGCAATTTCTGAACGTTGTTTATTGTCCCTATGCTCACATATAAACTCCTTCGCCATGAAAATGAACGTCATAGTATAATTTGACATTAATGAGACTTGTTTCGTCGAATTCCAAGTCCGTTTGCGCAAACGGCGCTCGTTTACATCTAAATGGTCGTTTTATTTACATTTATTTTACCCATGCTCATAGAATAACTCCGATTTGCATTAAACTTGAAATCTAGCAATAATTTGTTGTTGCGGTCTTAATAAAATTTGTTTCATCGAAAACGGAGGTCGTCTGAATAAAATCACTTTTTAAAGGTCCAATTTACATTAAAAAAACCAATTTAAAAATACATCAATATAATAGTAATAAAATATTATAATTGGCCATATACGACCAGAATTTCATATAATATCAAAATAAAATAGTTCAAGTTGAGTTATAAATCAAAACAATATGAAAGATATTTAAAAATCCTTTATTTAATATAAATAAACATTATAATTTATAAAGAAATTCCATAGCAACTATTTTAAAAATTGATTTGGGTATAAAAAAAAATCTATAATATGAAAACTCAAATTTTCTCTTCCATTAGAAAAATATTATCCAATATATTCGAACGTTTCTCTTTTCAAGAAAATCCGACTTAATTTGGATCCTGTATAACCAATTAAAGTTCAAAACGTAATATTACGAACTACCGCGTCGTTGCCGTTCGTTTTATAATATAATTATAAATTATATGTTCTGACGTCGTTTAATAAACGAAGTCATTAATATAATTTCAATATAAACAATATTAAACCATTTTAAACTGCCCGTTCACATTATATTGCCAAAACAACATTTCCTGACTGTTTTGGAAATAAAATATTATTATATTATTTATATTAATAACATATTCAAAATAAAATGGTTAAATTCAATTATTTAAATTCAAGTCGATATTTTAAATAATAAAATAATTCAAATAATTGGCCAGAAAAATACGGGACATTACACCAGCATACATATAAAAATAATACCTTATAGCTGTATCCTAAAAATTGATAACATCAGACATAAAAAACTGACACCTAAAAGCTAAGAAGTAAAACTTGATACCTAAAAGCTAAGAAGTAAAACTTGATAGCGTATAGTAAATTGATGCTCACAGGAAATGTTAAACATAAAAATGATATTGTCAGATACTTAAAATTGATACTAATGAATTACTATAACAAATGAAGAGTTAACAACATAATTTAAATCAACAAGCAATAACATCATACCTTGATTTCAATTCTTTACAGTATCCCTCATCAATACACCTGGCCTCCCCTTTAAATGAGTAGCATCTAGAAATATCATAGCTCGACAATACTTGAACCCAAGAATACAAGCAATTAGACTATTATAGACTCTCTCAAATCGGTTTGTAGAAGCATTAACTTGCATTCAACATAAGTACCTAGGTTATCTTTGTGTTGGGTCATGTTTAATCTGGGCCCAGTTTCGTATGGATTATTTGGTAACTCCTAATCTGATCTAAATACTTGTATTTTTGGAAGTTATTGGTTAGGCTTGTTGACCGACCCCATTAGCTTGATATATACATATATTATTAACCGGTTATGTAGTCCTGCACTACACATCTGTCTTGCTTATAAAAAAATACCCAGGTTATGGTTCTTTAATGCCTTTGAATACCAACTCAAATCGTTATAAGATATCAATACCATGCAATTCCATTAAAAAAGTTGCTTTTCACAATAGGTGAAAGGGTAAAAGACTAAAGATTATACTCTCTACGAAAATCATTAATGATATCTCTAGGTTTCTTACTCAGATGATCTTGAATTTCATTAATTACCAAGGATTTAACAAATGAGCTAGAAAGGTGGGGATTATTCAAATTTCTTAGACCACTGCTACTAGAATGTCAAACAATCAAATTCTGAATATAAAACCTGTTAAGTTACCCGGAATCACAAGAAGCGTGCACTTTAAAAGGACATCCGCTTGAATATGAAGAGTAAACAACCATAATCCTAGTAGAATTATTCTTTAAAAACCGTAACTCATATCCCTTTTGAATTTGGTATGCCGTTAAAATTTTCTAAAATCATTTTCTCCTCCAAAACAAAAACCAATAAAATGAAAATTGGATAATGTAGACCCTCTTTTCATCATATTTTTCAAATAACATTGGCTGTGCATGTCAGTTTTTGAACACAAAGACCCAGTGGACAATGAATGTATTGAAACATTGGGTGAAAGTGAAATAAAACCATCATGGATACTTTGCAGTTGAGAATTATTCACCTTAACAATGAAAAAAAACGTTGTTCTTATGTAGTTGAAAACAAACAATACTTTGAAGATCAAAATTGGTGTCAATACTAATAGTTTTGTCTCAAGCACATACCTAATCTCAATGGATAAAGGAGTTAATTGAGACCAATGCTGACATATTTGATTCTTCTAATCATAAAATGAGCATTCCGATGATAATCGAGTGCTAAAAGATACATCATTGAATGCAAATACAACAAGAAGATTGTTGTCACCATTGCAAAAGAAAGTTAATAATTATAAAAGAAATCAACAAAACAAACACTTGAAACTGATACACACATTACACAATTCTGATACCTACAAACATAAAACTGATACCTACATTAGACAACTTTGATACCCACAAACATAAAACTGATACCCAAATATATTAAAATGATACCCAAAAACTACTAGTACATTAAATGAAAAAATACATAACCACTACAAAACGTTACTTATATCACTGATTGTTTGATTTAAAAATAATAGGTTTCATTCAAAAGAATATGATTAATGCAACAATACGAATTATATAATAATAACAGTCCCAAAATTTAAAACAAGTACACTATTGAGTTAAATTTAACAGATACCTTAAAAAAACAAAAACTGATACCCAACAACTGAAATAAAGCAAAGTAAACACAACAACATAATTTCATTGAATCTAATGTAAATAATGTAAAAAAAAACATTAGAATCAAATTAAAAGAAACAATTCTTCAAGAAAATTAAAAAAACTACTGGAACTGGCCACAGAAGCCATTAACAGCCGAATGAAACAAAACCACCTGATCGCAATATTTCAGACAAATTTACAATGCTGATGACACATTAAAAAATAAAAAATAAATGAACGAAAAAACCCTGATGTGCCGCCGCAATCGATATTTTGAAGACCAAATTGAAGATCGAGATCGAAGAACACGAATGAAACCAAACGCAATTGAAGAGGAATACGAGAAAGTGCAAGATTGAGGAAGAAAATGTCGGATCGATTGAAGAGGAAGAAAAATTAGTGCATGCGAGATTAAGGCTCTTTAAAAATAATAGTGTATTGTTCTTGTGATTAAATTTTTGATGGGCTTTCCTTGCGCTTAAAAAAGCCTTAAATTTTGTCCTTACCAATATTTTCTTATTTTTTAAGCATTCAAATAAATTTTTTTGAATGGAAGATTGTTTGTACTATTTTTTCAAATGAGACTAGAAAAGAAAATTGAGCTAATAAGAAAAGGAGAAAAATCTAACTAAACAAGTAAATGAAAAAAAGCAAGGAACATATGGCAAAAATGGGGAGTAAATCTAAGTAATGCAAACAATTTGTGACGCCCCACCCCGAGACCCTACTACATGTTACTATAGAGAATAATGCTAGTTAGGAGCGATCATTCACAATATTGTATTAAACAAGTCTTAGATACGTCGACAAAAAGCTCTTTTCTTTTTAAGTAGATCGACGTACTAAATATTTATATAATATAATACTACGATACCTACATGATCGATCCAGAACAAAACATAACTAGAGAAAATTTTCATAGTAAACTATTTATAGAATAACAACATAGACACAAATATATACATACAAAATAATATAAATAAGTGGATATACCATCCACAATATACATATGTCCATTCCCATAATAAAAAATATGTACAATCAACAGAATACACCACGAAACATTAGGTACTAGACAAAACTCGCTCATGCGATAAAAAAGGTGGTAGGTCATCCAAACACAAAAGCTAGGCAGAAGGGTATCAACCTCAATTACTACCAATAAATGCTTGATCTAACTGACCAAGAATCAGTTTGTATGAAACAATCAGAATATAATATAATAAGTAAGGAGTATCCTATAAGGTATATTTTCTCAAAAGAGTAACTAGGACAAGATTACACAATGTCATGGATGTAGGTAAGTAATGAATGATACACCAACAAAAGGAATAAGGTTATATCCCCATCATGATTTGCTCACCCAAACTAAGAATAAGGGAACACACATATATGTCACTCGCAAGGAAGAAATCACTGTCACAATACAGTAAGAACTCATTTTAGAGTTCTAAGTAATATGAGTGCAAACAGCGCCGATAGCCCACCAGCTATATACATAAGAATACTCCACCAATAAGGTGAAAACATCCCAAATCACCAAAATTCTAGAAATCAACATAGAAGAAATCTAGAAAGCAGTAATATAAAATCTTGGACCCACTAGTCCAAATCGCTAACCATCTATAAGATTAGGACCCATCAATCCAGTATATGGTCCACCGGCCTACCAGGTACTATATATAGGAGACACACCAGTCTCATATAGGACCCGCTAGTCCAGATTTGCCCACCGTCTTTATATACGTTTTTGTGACCCACCAGTCCAAGTACCGACAACAATAACAACAAGAGGATGTGTCATTGACTTCCAAATAGTGATCTGAAGCGAAAATAATACATCCCATACCGTACACTTTCACAATTTGATTTACTACAAGCTAGTCTACTCCACATGGGAAAAACAAGAAATTACTTTAATCAACGAGTCCGGAATTATTTAATATAATTAATTTACATATTTCATACCATGTAATTTGTTATATCGTTTAAATCACGTTCTTGTTTTCTTGAAGGTGCAAAAACGTGTTGCTTTATACATAAAAAATACTTTATATGAGAAAAATATTTATATAACAATTTCAAAACATTTGGATTACTTTTTTGAAAACGGTATATTGCACAAAAAATATTATTTATACTATTGCCTTAAGATGGTTTCATTTGTGTAAAACAAACCATGAAAAACATTTGTCTCAACGCTATATATAGATAAAAATTCATTATAAAAAGTATTTTATAAAAACGTGCACGGTGTGTAAAAACCATCACAAAAGGAACAATGAACACAAAATGCATATAGAAATTCATCCAAACTGTAATGTAGATTCGATAAAATTTTGGCTTTTGAATAAGCCGTAGATAACATGAATATTCACTACAAATTAGCATAAGGAAACTGGGTAAACATTGAATCAAATTGTGCTTCAAATTACATAGGAAATAGCAACAGGAGTTCGACTTCATCACCCAGGGTTCACTCCCTAGGATCGACCAATTCGTAGCTTAGGTTGATCCAACTAAGGTGTGGGTTTACCCACCTAGACGCTACGTTTACAAAGAAAATTTCCAAAATCCTTTTTCAATCCATGTTCGGGCTAGCCTACACTTTATACTTTAAGATGAAAATTTCCAGAATCAAAGTCAAGAACTCGAGCATCACACTAAAATAAGATTTACACAAATCGAATATGAATTAATAGAGTTACTCACTCTTAGAGTACTAGCTTCAGTCAAATGCCAAGTCCAATATTAAAAACCATGGTTCAATCGAAAAACATTTATTGATTAACTATTTGCTTTGACAAAAAACAGAGTTTAAATTAATTATCAATTATGGCGATAACGACATTCTATCCAAATGAGTCCGAGGGTGTGTTCGGCGCAAGCGGAAGCGGAGAATTTGAGCGGAGAATGTTAGCGGAGAATGTGTTTGGCGCGTTAAGCGAAGAATTTGAGCAAAGCATTTAAACGGAGTATTTTATATTTATTTTGTAATTTAATTATTTAATGATTAAAACTTAACAATATGACTAATGCAAAATAATACATTTAACCAAACATATCATTTCAGTACATAATAATATTTCATACCAGTTCACTACATAATAATATTTCATACCAGCTCACTACATAATAATAAAACGAAAACATACAACAAACTACTAATATTTGCGGAATCTAGAAAGATAATAACTCATGTACCCCATCAACTCCATATCAGGAAAGGTCTAAGCCACCTCCAAAACAGACCGGTTGAGACGAAAAATCTCAATAATCTCCCACTTGTCGACATCAGTGATGGGCGAGAGAATGCATAGCATCGGTCCACCGCCATGGAGAAACGCTCTGTCTGAACGAAGGCCGGTTCGGGAGGAGCGTGTTCGGGAGGAGCTGCCCTACTAGATGTGGCGCGCGTCGACTGACTCCGTGTAGACTGAACCGGCGGTGGACTATCTGCGGCGGCCGGGGGAGCAGGGGGATCTGATAACTGCAAGTGCCTACGTCAATGCAGCCCCCAAAAAGATGGTCCTGCTCACGAAACTTCAGAGGTGTCTGTCTCCTAAACTTCTGGTACATGCGTGCAGCCCCATACCACCAGTCGTTTGATCCAACCAAGCGGTCCTGCGAAACATCCCAAAAACCGCTAAGTATCTATAACAGTGCATTCCATGAAGTCCAGACCCTCTTCAGATTATCCCATTTGTTTTTTATTTGGGTCTGAGTCACCCCGTCTTCAAATATCTCATTGAATTCAGTCTGCACGGCAGTGAGGAATCTGTTGGTTCCTCGAAGATGAATATTATTGAGGCATATATCTATGAAAATCTCAGTGCGGTCCACTGGCCATAAAGCATTCGGGGCGTTGGAAGAGTCAAAAGTAGAAGCAGAAGAATGTGTTATTTAACTGAAAAAAGAAGAAATAGAAATAAAAAATAAACGTAAACAGAAAATTAAAAAAATGCCTTAAGGAGGCAGAATGAAGCAGACGGAAGCAGAAGCAGGAAGGAGGAAGAAGTGAGGAGAAAGGAAAAAGGGGGGATTTATAGGGGAAGGGGGGAGGAGCCAACGGCTCAATTTTGAACCGTTGGTCTCGACGCGTCGGTTACCCAAACAATCCGTCTAGGACCAAAGAACAGGGCCTGAGTCTTCCTTTGAATAATATTTTATTAAGTATTGAGCTTTAAGGGTGTAAGTCTGTCGAATCAGACCGAACAGAGGAGTGTTCGGTTTCTGTTTTAAATAAAATCGAATTAAACATGGAATGAACAAAAAAATTTCTCATATAAATTTTATTGTTCTACCCCGTGTCCTAAATTGAAATTGGTCGGACACACATATATGTTTTTCGAACACGGACACGAATGGACCTGGCCGGACATGACTATTTGTATCGAATTTTATATTTTTTACTAGATTTTTTTTTGTCAACAATATATCGAATTACAAGGAATTCGGACGAATTCGAATGAACATCGGACCAAACATGATGTTTTCACATACAAGTTTTGTTGATCTAACTCGTGTCATGTCCTAAATGAAAATCGGACTATGAAATGTATTGAGTAATACATGAGTATCCCGTCACATTTCTTTTTACAATACTTCATGGGCTAGCCCAATTACTTGCTGAAACTTATATTTCAGCCCAACTCATTGTTACATTGTATCTCGTTAGCTATTTAAGCTAACACCCTATGTACATTTTTATATACAGTTCATTACAGAAATAAAGTAACTTCATTTCAGTTTACAAATCTTATTTGATATCAGAGCAAAATCAGCTAACTGCATCAAGATCCTGATCGTTCAAATAGTGCCTCTACTAAATCTATCAAAAGATAGATCACCCATCAGAGTAGTATCATCATTTGGGTACCCCTCATCTGAGATTTGAATCAATCTCATCATTTGAGGGTTGAGGCCATGATCGGAAAAACAGTGCCTCGCCATCAAGTGGCTGCAACAGTTTTCACCATCACTAGCTTAGTGGCAAATCATTTCAAAAAATCTCCAATCCAATCAAAAAGTCTGGTGAAAACATTCAACTGATAGCAAAAGCCTTCCAAGAAAGTCAATAAGAAAAGAAAATTGATAGCAAAAGCCGTCCAAGAAAATCAATCAAAAAAGAAATAAAAGAAAAACATCAAGAAATCATCATCTTGGCATTTCTGGTTGCTTTTGCAATCAATTAAAGAATTCAACCAAACAATTCAATTCAAGGACCAGAGTTTCTTGAAATACTTACCTCCTTTCTCGCAAGCCATAATCCCTCTTCTGTCACCTGTGAGTTATAGCTGGAACTGATCCACCACCAACTTCACCAAGATCAAACCAAACCAGTGGCGAAAGCACTGAAGATTTCATCAAGGCCATTACAAAGCCGTAGAGCAATATAATCTCAATACAATTGGATGAATCTAACTATCTTCTGTGGAAACTGCAAGTTGAAACAGCTGCAAAAGGTTACGGTCTAGAAGATTATCTTTATGGTACTAAAACTGTATCAGCAAAATTCAACAGAGACAAAGATAACAATCTTGTGGTTAATCAAGAATTCACTACATATCAAAGGTAAGATAATGCTTGGTTAATGTCAACAGTGGGATCATCTCTCATGCCACAACTGATCGGAATCAAAAATGCACATGACATATGGACTGCTCTGGAGAGATCATTTACTAGCCAATCATCTGCCAGAGTTTTGCACTACAAAAAGCAACTACAATCTATAAAGAAGGACAACTCTAGCATGAATGATTATCTAATGAAGGTAAAGAATCTATGTGACCAACTAGCATGTACATGCAATAGAATTGAGGAAAAAGAATAAGTGCTATATATAGTTGGAGGACTTGAAGATGAATACGAATCTGTAATTGCATTCATCACATCAATTGAACCCACACCATCACTACAAAGTGTGTATTCTATGCTATTAGCACATGAAGGCAAATTCTTAAGAAAGAAAGATCAAGAAACAGATGTCTCAGTCAACTATACAACTGCTGGTAAAGAAAAGAATCAACATAGCAATAATGCGAGAGGTCAAAGTTCTTACCAGAGAGGAGGTCAATCAGGCAGAGGACGTGGAAGATCTGGCAGATGGAACCTCAATAACAGGCCAAAGTGCCAAATTTATGGGAAAATTAGTCACACAGCCAACAGATGTTGTTTCAGATTCAAAAACAGTTTCAATGTCAATCAACAGAGCAATAATAATAACAGAAACAACAATCCAAATGTTAATATGGTCAACAGTCAAACTGACAACAAAAACAGTCAAGACTCTACCTCATATGTGGCTACAATTGATGATATACAAGATGATGCATGGTATCCAGATTCAGGGGAAACTCATCATGTCACTAACAGTTTAAGCAACTTGAACCTTGGCAATCGTGAAGACAAAGGTAAAAAAATCATTGATTATGGGTAATGGTAATTCTATAATCATTTCTCACACTGGACATGCTAGCATTAAGGGTGCCAAACAACTTTATCTAAATAATCTATTGTGTGCACCTCATATAAGAAAAAACTTAATCAGTGTGTCACAGTGTGCAAAAGACAACCAAATGTCTTTTGAATTTTACCCTAAACACTGTATAGTTGGGGACATGCTGACTAAAAATATCTTATTGCAGGGTAGGGAACAAAATGGACTGTACAAGTTTGGTTCTGGAAACTCAAGAAAAAATGACTTATAAAATTATTTTTGTAATATTTCAGAATCTAATGCCAATAGTGACTGTTTGACCTTTGAAATGTGGCACTGTAAACTTGGTCACCCATGTTCTAAAATTGTTCAAAAAATTCTTAATGATGATGGCATTTCTGTTGATATCCCAAATAATTTTATATGTACTTACTGTCAAATGGGTAAATGTAAAAACCCGTAACTTCCCCGTGAAGGAAAGCGGCGGATAGTTCGAGAACAAGCCACAACAGAACGCAGACGGAAGAACATTTCATTGTATATAACAACAATGCATCAGATTACAAGAATATACAGAGTATAAATGAATATTACACAGAAATATCAGAGATTTAAATTACATTTAAATACATAGCAGCGGAAAATAATACACTACACAACTAGAAAGAGATATACGGATACAAAGCTTTCCGGATATCGTTCCAGCTGTAAACCAGGATCCTGCAAATATAAATCTGCAAAACCAAAACTACTAGCTGCCCGTGTCAAAATAAGGGCACCCAGAGTTTAGGTTAAAACAATAAACTCCAGGTCAGTCATGTGACCGGTGTGAGAACTAAAACAGTTAATCTTTATTTTTAAAGTTAGGTAAATCAAGGGACCACGCCATATAACACGGAACGGGTTTCCTCCCAAGAATACCAGTGCATAAAACAAACAGCGCAATGCTAAAAAAAAAATTGAAGCTGTTATAAGACCCAGGTCCTATCACACAATGCAACGCAAGCCGGGGGATAGGGTTTTCCCTTATAACAGCCAAAGAATGCTTGATACGTTTGAAACAAATCATTTGATACTATTATAAGTGCATAGTGTATAAAACAACTTCAAATCATAAGTATCAATCATAGGCGGCATGGGTACCATATATCATGTCGCCATACTAGTTCTACAATTAAAACCGCAAATGTCACGTATTTGGAAATTGGATTTCCATCTATGAACCGAGGCAAAAGATAGTCCTCAACCGATTCGAGACTCTCTAGCCCGAGCCTCAGGAACAGCCGCAACTGCCCCATGGATCGTCAGGGCTGGTCCACCGATGTGGATTATAGTGCCTGAACAATACGTTTCCCCGCCCTTTGGGGCGTAAATGAGCCAACGAATGACTCCATCGGACCCGGATCGTCCGATCAAACCGAGGCGCCTCGCAACAGCAACAACCACACAGGTGAAAAGTATATAAATGTCAGGGCTGGTAGGTCACTGACACCACCCTAGCTAGAAAGAAACGCATGACCTCCCTGATGTCCTCTCCCGTTTTTGGTTCACAACCGGGGTGCGAAACTCGCGAAGCAAACGTTACACAAATCTACGCCACAAAGGCCGTGCTTCGATCATCAACCACAAGACTTTGCTTTTCAACAGAAGCCTCGATCAATTGCCACTTAGGCATGCCATACAGGCAATTCACTCCATGCGTTTGATATCCATCAATATTTAACCCCTGAGCTCGTACGTCTCAGAGAAGGGCGTTAAGCAAGAGAATAAATTCTCCGCCGCCAAACAGATATATATTTAATAGAGATCAATCACACGGACTAAAATCCAATGTCAGACACACAGTCCATTTACAAGTCCGTTCTGGGTCTGAACGAAACCGGAGGCACCTAGTACCCCGCATATCCATCGATCTCCAAGCACGTCTGGACGATCACCAACTGTTTCCATCTTCTTGGGTGTACAGCCCAATCAAGATCATCAGTAATCACCCAAACGACGTGAAGACCTCCGGTCTTCGACCATCGTCTTCATCTTCGACTTATCGTCGTATCAGTTATTCAGAATGGGATAAACCCGGTCTTTCCGAATAACTCGCGTATATTTTAAATAAGTGTTACACAAACACAACATACGCCTCATTCCAATTCATCAGTCACTAACCGTAAATTAATCAAGAGAATAATTTCCCAAATATTAACCCCGAAGGCCGAAACCAACATCAGATCAATATCCAGAAAACCATTCTGCTTGGCTAACCGACCGTTAGTTTCTAAATTTTACATTCATAGGGAAAGGTTCCCATTAATTTTATCCAAGATAAATCCTTTAAATTTATTCTTTAATCTATTTTTGAATATCAATTCAAACTAGTCGGGATTAGCGAACCTTACCGAAGTAATCATTTGTTTTAATTTCCCAATCCCAACCTATTCATCCTATGAAGTAAAACTGGTTATACTTCATATCTAACACCACGGTGTTATCGGTAAATTCAATTACCATTTCACGTTCAAATCTAATTAAAGATTTAACTAACGCCTGGAGCAAAACTGGTGATACTCCATTTCGATTATTTCAATCTAATTAAAGATTCATTAAAACTCCACTTAGTTTTAATCGTTAACTGGGTTAAAGAATCAGTGTCATTTAAAACACGGTTCACGAGAAACCCAAAATCACATTCCATTAATTATCGGGTTAAAGAACGAGTGTTATTTAAAACACTGTCCACGATAAACCCAAAAATCAATATCAATTCAATTCCAATTAAATATTATTTAATTGGTACACTTCATTAAATCTAAATAAAAAGATTTAATCTTTTCTCAACTGGGTTCAAGAACAGTGTTAGTGAAGACACCATTCACGACAAACCCAAATCACATTTGATATTCAATACAAGGCTCTGAATAGAAAATATATCGGCTTAGATTCAATATCAAATTCTACGATTAACAAATGTCGTATTGGAAATAACGATATAAATATATATCTTTCAAATTTCCATAACAACATCCGTATAATCACGAATTCTAACATCGAAATATTCCGAAGACAATTTTGATTCAAATCCACTCCAATGCAATCATTGGAAACTCTGGTTATTTTCAAAACCATTTCAAATTCGATTTATTTATAAATAAATTGAATTTGAAATTCTAGTTCAAAACTAGTTCATTTCGATAAAAATCTATTTTTATCTTTTCAAATATGGAGTTTTTCATCCCAATCCTTTCTAAATCATTTCTTATGATTTTACACAAATTAGTACTATTTTTAATAATTTTATCAAGGCCCGTACAGTCGATTTCCATCAACGGTCATCGAACTGCACTTACATTGACCTTTTTCAAATTTGATTTGGACATAATTCCAAATCCGACCGTTAGATTTCAAATTTCTAATATTCGTTAGAAAGCTCTTTCCGATACGAACCCAACGGTTCCGGTTTCAGGAGAATCCGACGGTCGGATCTCCCGTAATATTCGTTCGAAGTTAATGGTCGAAATTCGCGAACTGCCGCGGCGCGGCGCGTTCTATTCAGGCCATTATATTATAAATATAATATGTATAATATATATTTCGTCGATTTCTATTTAAAACGAATTATATAGATAGTTTTAAATTCGTCTCAAAAACAATTTCAACTTCCATTTCAATCCAAAGCAAAATTGAATTCTTCTTTATAAATTCGTTTTAAAATTCATTTCTATTCAATTCAAATTGGTTTTCTATTCGATTCAATTCAAATTGGTTTTCTATTCGATTCAATTCAAATTGGTTTTCTATTCGATTCATTTCGAATTGGTTTTCTATTCGATTCAATTCAAATTGGTTTTCTATTCGATTCATTTCGAAATCGTTTTCAATTCAATTCATTTCAAAATGAATAAAATCGATATAAATATCGTTCACGTCAAAATGGCGTCAATCTAATCAACACGGCTTCATATATTTCTATTTTCAAATATTCTATTTCAAATATTTCTTTTTCAAAATAGTTGTTATTATCAAAATATTTCGTTCAACACATGACTAATCTCAACGGATGAGTACTGTCAACACATGAACCTTTATTTTATATTGATAAAGATGTAAATCTTATTACTAAAATATTTCGTTCAACACATGACTAATCTCAACGAATGAGTACTGTCAACACATGAACCTTTATTTTATATTGATAAAGATGTAAATCTTATTACTAAAATATTTCGTTCAACACATGACTAATCTCAACGGATGAGTACTGTCAACACATGAACCTTTATTTTATAATATTCTTTATTTTCTAAATTGGAATGAGGCCCAATCAATCACCATATAATGTTAATTATATGGATTTTCATACATTACACACATATAATAGCATTGAAAATAATCAACCATCAACCAAAGTGCACTACACTGTATAAGCACCAAATATAGATATCTAACGCTTATAACAGCCTGTCAATCAATCGATCGACATATTTAATAAATCAGGATGAGTGAACTTCATATTTCATCCCAACACCCATGTGGGGTTTCAAACAATCAAACACAGATTTTATTTGTGCAGTTGGGCGATGTGTAAAATTTATCATCCCAATCAATGTCAGTCAAATCAGTGTACATAAACAAACCGTCCGGTTTGTAAATGAATATTTATTTATTCACATTCACTATATTCATATTCACGTTAAAAAAATATATTTATAACGATAAAACATTTTATTTTAACATATGAATTTCTATTCAGTTCATTCTTTAAATAAAATGATATTCTTATTTTTCTAACTTATTTTAGAAAATTTCGACGGCATAACGGCACGATACTAGAAACGGGACGAGGCCTAGCCTTATCCCCGGTCTAGTGAAGGCCCGCGCCATTCACACATCAATCAAATCAATTTCATTTTACCAAACAATTCAGTTCAAACCAAATAATCTAACCAACTACACAACCAAACAATTTAACAAACAAGTCATCCATGGTCTGTGGATGACGGGTGTCGGGTGTTGCTAAGCACCGTCTGCATCCTAGTATATATATTAACTAGAAATTTAAAATAAAAGTTAGGAGTTCTCACCAAAGCTAATCCAACTTCACGACACTTCCTATGTAGAACATCTCCACCGTGCTCGCCTTTTTATCACCTTCGTTGCCCTTATCCTCTACATATGTAAAAATCACATTTTTACTTCGCTATTCAATATATAAAAATCATCTTTTTAACTTCGTTATTCAATATATAAAAATCGAATTTTTACCTTTCTATTCAATATATAAAAATCGAATTTTTACCTTTCTATTCAATATATAAAAATCGAATTTTTACCTTTCTATTCAATATATAAAAATCGAATTTTTACCTTTCTATTCAATATAGAAAAATCTAATTTTTACTATGTTATTCAATATAGAAAAATCTAATTTTTCTCACAATGAAAATATTTTTATCGATGCTACTATATAGAAAAGATTATATTTCTTTATCGCTCCACTTCGAATAAAAATTATATTTTTATTATTTCTGCTATATAAAAATCGTATTTTTAATACTCCTTATTAATAAAAATCATATTTTTATTACATATCACTTCACGTATAATTCATATTTTTAAAGTCATGCTATTTATATTTTCAAATAAATGGTATTTTATATTTTAAAACAAAGTTATTTTATTTTTCAAAATCATATATATGAATCACTCTATATATAAAAATAAAATAAAAAACTGCATTTTTCAAATGTTAAAACTGAATTTTTATGTAGTAGAAAACTACCTTTCTTCCTCCACAGAACAGTCTGTCGTTCTTCCCTTGCGTTGAACCCATCAGCTCGAGTTCTAGGGTTCGGAATTGCTATCAGAACACTGCGCCGGAGGATGATCCAATGCCACAACGGGCTGCACCTCGGAGGGCGCCACCTATCGCCAGAGTTCTGGCGAACTCGCTCGCCTGAATGGCGCTGAAAATTCGCCTGAACTGGACGGCTTTGAGGGCTGATGATGGGGATCGGAGGAGGAGCATTGGGGGGAATCGGCGATGGTGAAGTGGGGCGGCGCGTTGGCGGATAGCGGCGGTGGTGGGCTCGACAAGGGTTTCCCCCTTTTACGTTTTTTTTTTTATTATTATCCTGAGGTCGGGGTGAGAGAATATGGAGAGAGAGGAAGTTATAGTATAAAAATATAAATATTTTATTATCTTTAATTTCAAAAAGGTAACTTTTAAATACGAACTCGAAATCAAGCCCACCGACTGTCGTCCCTAGCGTTTTACCCCTATTCCGAACACAATAAGATATGTATCGCAAGCTGATTCGATCGTTTTGATCAGTTTCCGTTGAATTTACATTTAAATCACTATATTGAATTTTAAACATACATTTCAAATTACCGGGGTCACATAACACTCTATAAATTCCATAAAAATATTTTCTAGCTTCGTATTGACGATACGGTCCAAACAAAACTAGTTTCGTCGAATTCTGAGACCGTTGGAAAAATGGCCATTTTCCAGTCGATTAAAATCAACTGAAACTGGTCAAACGCGTTTTCCTTTGCCACGCTCACATATTGATTCGAAAAATTATGAAATTTGAAACCTAGCAATAAATTGACATCACGGATCCAACAAAAGTGGTTTCGTCGAAATCCGAGGTCGTTTGCAAAATGTCTATTTTTAAGGGCCTGAATTCCATAGCGACTATTCAAAATTTTCAACTGGACATATCTTTTGATTCCCGCTATGAAATTTTGATTTCCCGGATTCGTTGGAAAGATATTATCAATTAGATCCTATTATTTTTGGTTTTACTAAAATCCGGATTGTTTTGCACCCGGTACATTCAATTGAAGTTTGAAATCGAATTATCGAACTACCGCGCCATTTTCAATTCTATTTTTTAATTATATATAATTATTTATATTCTAATGACGACGCGTATAATATATACGTTCTAAATATATTCAAAATAAATTTCTCGTCGATATTATTTAAAATAATTCATTTTAAATAATCAAAATTCATTAAAATTTCAAAAAAAAAATTTTAAACTGGCCCAGATTTTCCGGGTTATTACAATCTCCCCCACTTAAAATTTTTCGTCCCCGAAAAGGAACAAAGTCGAAAGTGGTTTGATTAATCAACTCTACGTTCGATCTGGCTTCCATTCTCCAACCTTTCAGTTTCTGAGAATTTTCAAAATTTCAAAAATTTGGCTAACACCCGGAATTTTATTTATTTATTTTTACTTTTGTTAAAACTAATTTCAAAAACTGATTTCTTTATATATTTCAAAAAAAAAAAACTGAATTTGGAAAAGATTGAAAAACTGATTTTGTTTAAATTATAAAAACTGATTTTAATTATAAAAAAATATATATAAAACTGATTTGTTTTTTAAAAAAAAAAGTATCAAACTGTTTTTAATTTTATTTAAAGTGAAAACTGAATTTTATTTATAGTGAAAACTGAATTTTATTTAAAGTTAAAACTTATTTTGTTTAGGATTTTAAAACTGAAATTTTAATAAAGATTTAAAACTGATTCTTTATTTTAAAAAGGTTTTAAAAAGATTTGAATTTTTAAAAAGGTAAAAGATTTAAACTTTGAAAAGTAAAAGAAAAGATTAGATCTTTGAAATGGAAAAGGCGGAATCTATTTGAAATAAAAATTCGATTTTTATATATTGAACTTTGAAATAAAAATTCGATTTTTATATATTGAACTTTGAAATAAAAATTCGATTTTTATATATTGAACTTTGAAATAAAAATTCGATTTTTATATATTGAACTTTGAAATAAAAATTCGATTTCTATATATTGAACTTTGAAATAAAAATTCGATTTTTATATATTGAACTTTGAAATAAAAATTCGATTTTTATATATATAGTGGCCTTGGGCAACGAAGGTGACAAAAGGGCGAAACGACGAAGATTTCTATAAATGAAGAGTCAAGATGATTGGATAGCTATAGGTGAGAACTTCTCACTCAAATTCTATTTTTTTTGTTATATATATATACTAGGATGCAGACGGTGCTTATTAGAAGCACCCGACACCCGTCCACAGACCATGGACTTGTTTGTTTAGTTGAATGATTGGGTGATTGATTTATTCGTTTGGTTGAATTGGAAATTGATTGAAATTGATTTGTGAATGGCGTGGGCCTTCACTAGACCGGGGATAAGGCTAGGCCTCGTCCCGTTTCTAGTATCGTGCCGTTATGCCGCCGAAATTTTCTGAAATATGTTAGAAAAATAAAAATATCATTTTATTGAATAAATGAATTGAATAGAAATTCATAGGTTGAAATAAAATGTTTTATCGTTAAAAATATAATTTTTAACGTGAATATGAAAATAGTGAAGTGAATAAATAAATATTCATTTACAAACCAGATGGTTTGTTTATGTACACTTATTTGAATGATATTGATTGGGTCGATAAATTTCACACATCGCCCGACTGCACAAATAAAATCTGTGTTTGATTGTTTGAAACCCCACACGGGTGTTAGGATGAAATATGCAGTTCACTCATCCTGATTGGTATCAACTGTGACGGCAAGGAATTTCGCTCGGTCCGAACCAGTCGCTAAACCGACCCAGACCGTTCGAAACGCCCTATCGTTTGAGAACACGACAAAACAGAACGCATACAGAAGAACATTTCATTGTATATTACAACAATGCATCAGATTACAAGAATATACAGAGTATAAATGAATATTACACAGAAATATCAGAGATTTAAATTACATTTAAATACATAGCAGCGGAAAATAATACAATACACAACTAGAAGAAGATATACGGATACAAAGCTTTCCGGATATCGTTCCAGCTGTAAACCAGGATCCTGTGAATATAAATCTGCAAAACCAAAACTACTAGCTGCCCGTGTCGAAAATAGGGGCACCCAGAGTTTAGGTTAAAACAATAAACTCCAGGTCAGTCATGTGACTGGTGTGAGAACTAAAACAGTTATTAATCTTTATTTTAAATCATTGGGTAAATCAAGGGACCACGCCGTATAACACGGAACGGGTTTCCTCCCAAGAATACCAGTGCATGAAACAAACAGCGCAATGCTAAATAAAGAAAAATGAAGCTGTTATAAGACCCAGGTCCCATCACACAATGCAACGCAGCCGAGGATAGGGTTTTCCCTTATAACTGCCAAAGAATGCTTGATACGGTTAAAACAAATCATTTGATACAATAATAAGTGCATAGTGTATAAAACAACTTCAAATCATAAGTATCAATCATAGGCGGCATGGGTACCATATATCATGTCGCCATATATAGGTTTACAAATAAAACCGCAAATGTCACGTATTTGGAAATTGGATTTCCGTCTATGAACCGAGGCAAAAGATAGTCCTCAACCGATTCGAGACTGCCTAGCCCGAGTCTCAGGATCAGAACGCATCGACCCTTGGATCGTCAGGGCCGGTCCACACGGAGTGGATTAAAAATGCCTGAGCACTACGTTTCGCCGCCCTTTGGGGCGTAAGCGAGCCAACGAATGACTCCATCGGACCCGGATCGTCCGATCTAACCGAGGCGCCTCGCAACAGCAACAACCACATAAGTCAAACTCGTCAGGGCGTGTAAAACCACTGACGCCACTTCTAGCTAGGAGGAAACGCAGGCCCTCCCTGAGGTCCGTCTCCCGTTTTTGGTTCATACCTGGTGTGAAACACGCGAGGTAAACGTTACACAAAGCTACGCCACAAAGGCCGTGCTTTGATCATCACCACAAGACTTTGCTTTTCAACAGAAGCCTTGATCATTTGCATCTTAGCATGCCACACAGGCAAACCATCCTATGCAACCGATATCAGTCACACAGAATGAAATCCGATGTCAGACACACAGTCCATTTACAAGTCCGTTCTGGGTCTGAACGAAACCGGAGGCACCTAGTACCCCGCATATCCATCGATCTCCAAGTACGTCTGGACGATCACTAACTGTTTCCATCTTCTTGGGTGTACTGCCCAATCAAGATCATCAGTAATTACCCAAACGACGTGAAGACCTCCGGTCTTCGACCATCGTCTTCATCTTCGACTTATCGTCGTATCAGTTACTCAGAATGGGATAAACCCGGTCTTTCCGAATAACTCGCGTATATTTTAAATAAGTGTTACACAAACACAACATACGCCTCATTCCAATTCCTTAGTCACTAACCGTAAATTAATCAAGAGAATAATTCCCCAAATATTAACCCCGAAGGCCGAAACCAACATCAGATCAATATCCGGAAAACCATTCTGCTTGGCTAACCGCCAGTTAGTTTCTAAATTTCACATTCAAATCTAATTAAAGATTTAACTATCGCCTGGAGCAAAACTGGTGATACTCCATTCTCGATCTTTTCAATCTAATTAAAGATTCATTAAAACTCCACTTAGTTTTAATCTGTGACTGGGATAAAGAATCAGTGTCATTTAAAACACGGTTCACGATAAACCCAAAGTCACATCCCATTAATTATCGGGTTAAAGAACAAGTGTTATTTAAAACACTGTTCACGATAAACCCAAATCACATTCGATATTCAATACAAGGCTCTGAATAGAAAATATATCGGCTTATATTCAATATCGAATTCTACGACTAACAAATGTCGTATTGGAAATAACGATATACATATATATCTTTCAAATTTCCATAACAACACCTGTATAATCACGAATTCCAACATCGAAATATTCCGAAGACAATTTCGATTCAAATCCACTCCAATGCAATCATTGGAATTTTGGTTACTTTTAAAACCCTTTTCGAATTCAATTTATTTATTTAAAAATAAATAGAATTATAATTCTAGTTCAAAACTAGTTCATTTCGATAAAAATCCATTTTTATCTTTTCAAATATGGAGTTTTTCATCCCAATTCTTCACAAATCATTTCTTATGATTTTACACAAATTATTACTATTTTTAATAATTTTATCAAGGCCCGTACAGTCGATTTCCATCAATGGCCATCGAACTGCACTTACAGCGACCTTTTTCGAATTTGATTTGGACATAATTCCAAATCCAACCGTTAGATTTCAAATTTCTAATCTTCGTTAGAAAGCTCTTTTCGATACGAACCCAACGGTTCCGGTTTTAGGAGAATCCGACGGTCGGATCTCCCGTAATGTCCGTTTGAAATAAATGGTCGAAATTCGCGAACTGCCGCGGCGCGGCGCGTTCTATTCAGGCCATTATATTATATATAATATATATATAATATATTTCGTCGATTTCTATAAAAAAACGAATTATATAAACAGTTTTAAATTCATTTCAAAATCTATTTCAACTTCCATTTCAATTCAAAGCAAAATTGAATTCTTCTTTATAAATTCGTTTCAAAATTCATTTCTGTTCAATTCAAATTTCAATTCAGTTTGAATTCATATTCAATTCATTTCGAAATCGTTTTCAATTCAATTCATTTCGAAATCGCTTTCAATTCAATTCATTTCGAATTCTTTTTCAATTCAATTCATTTTGAATTCGTTTTCAATTCATTTCATTTTGAATTCGTTTTCAATTCATTTCATTTTGAATTCGTTTTCAATTCATTTCATTTTGAATTCGTTTTCAATTCATTTCATTTTGAATTCGTTTTCAATTCATTTCATTTTGAATTCGTTTTCAATTCATTTCATTTTGAATTCGTTTTCAATTCATTTCATTTTGAATTCGTTTTCAATTCAATTCATTTCGAAATCGTTTTCAATTCAATTCATTTCGAATCGTTTTCAATTCAAATCGATATAAATATCGTTTACGTCAAAATGGCGTCAATCTAATTAACACGGCTTCATAAATTTCTATTTTCAAATATTCTATTTCAAATATTTCCTATTATCAAAATATTTGTTATTATCAAAATATTCTTTATTTTCACGATTGGAATGAGGCCCAATCAATTACCATATAAAATTAATTATATGGATTTTCATACAACACATGTATATAATAACATTGAAAATAATCAACCATCAACCAAAGTGCACTACACTGTATAAGCATCAAATATAGATATTCAACGCTCATAACAGCCTGTCAATCAATCGATCGACATATTTAATTAATCAGGATGAGTGAAATTCATATTTCATCCCAACACCCGTGTGGGGTTTCAAACAATCAAACACAGATTTTAGTTGTGCAGTTGGGCGATGTGTAAAATTTATCGTCCCAATCAATGTCATTCAAATAAGTGTACATAAACAAACCATCTGGTTTGTAAATGAATATTTATTTATTCACTTCACTATTTTCATATTCACGTTAAAAATTATATTTTTAACGACAAAACATTTTATTTCAACCTATGAATTTCTATTCAATTCATTTATTCAATAAAATGATATTTTTATTTTTCTAACATATTTCAGAAAATTTCGGCGGCATAACGGCACGATACTAGAAACGGGACGAGGCCTAGCCTTATCCCCGGTCTAGTGAAGGCCCACGCCATTCACACATCAATCAAATCAATTTCATCTCACCAAACAATTCAATTCAAACAAATAATTCAACTAATCTATGCAACCAAACAAACAAGTCCATGGTCTGTGGACGATTGTGTCGGGTGCTACTAAGCACCGTCTGCATCCTAGTATATATATATAATTAGAAAAGAAATTGAAAGGTGAGAAATTCTCACGCATTGCTATCCAGCTCCACGGCACTTCTTATGCAGGAAATCTTCACTGTTCTCGTCGATATCACTTTCTTCGCCCGTATTCTCTACATATGCAAAAATCGAATTTTTACTTCGCTATTCCATATATAAAAATCATATTTTTCTTTCGATGTTCTATATATAAAAATCATATTTTTATATCGAAGTTCAATATATAAAAATTCTATTTTTCTATCGAAGTTCAAAACATAAAAACTATATTTTTCTTTCGAAGTTCAAAACATAAAAACTATATTTTTCTTTCGAAGTTCAAAACATAAAAACTATATTTTTCTTTCGAAGTTCAAAATATAAAAACTATATTTTTCTTTCGAAGTTCAAAACATAAAAACTATATTTTTCTTTCGAAGTTCAAAACATAAAAACTATATTTTTCTTTCGAAGTTCAAAATATAAAAACTATATTTTTCTTTCGAAGTTCAAAATATAAAAACTATATTTTTCTTTCGAAGTTCAAAATATAAAAACTATATTTTTCTTTCGAAGTTCAAAACATAAAGATCATATTTTTATTTCGACTTTCAATATATAAAAATATGATTTTTACTTCGGCTTTCCATATATAAAAATCTGATTTTTACTTTTAAATTTCTAATCTTCTTCTAGTTTATAAATCATTTTAAAATCAGTTTTTATATTTTTATAAATCAGTTTAAAATTCTTTTTTTTTTTTTAAAATAAACAGTTTTAATCTTTATAAACAAATCAGTTTTTAACTTTATAAATAAATCAGTTTTTAACTTATAAATAAATCAGTTTTATACTTATAAATAAATCAGTTTTATACTTATAAATAAATCAGTTTTATACTTATAAATAAATCAGTTTTATACTTAAATTACCAAAAACCCTAATTTTTTTATATATGTTTTAATGAAAAGGAGAATAAAATAAAATAATTAAATAAAAATAAAAACAAAACATACCAGGGGGGGTTTGCAGCGCCGTCGAGGTCGGGGGGGGGGGGGGGTATCGCGTCACTTCGGGTGAGAGAGAGGGGGGGCGGTTCTTCTCGTCGATCCACTTCCGAGGAGGGGGAAGGCGTCAGTGATGTGGGGTGGAGGCGCGCAGGCCTGGGGAGGGGGTGGCGGCTTCCTTGAGTGGCGCGCTCGAAGGTGGAGGGGCGAGGTGGGCGGCGAGCCCAGGAGCGGCTCCATCGACGTCGATCTTCCCTTTTTCTTCCTTTTTTTTTTTTTTATTTAAATCCGTTTGGATCTGAGAAAATTGTGAAGGGGGGGGTTATATTAAACTTTTAATTATTTTAATTTATTTTCCTCACATAAAGTTGACTTTTCACCTGGACTCGAAACGAGACCCACCGACTATCGTCTCTAGCTAATTACCCCCATTCCGAACACAATGGGCTATGTATCATGAGCTGAATCGGCCGTTTCGATCAGTTTCCTTTTAATTTACATTTAAATCACTATATTGAATTTTAAACGTACATTTCAAATTACCGGGGCCACATACGAATTCTAAAAATGGCAGAAAATTATTTTCTAGCTTCGTATTGACGATACGATCCTAACAAAACTAGTTTCGTCGAATTCTGAGACCGTTTGAAAAATGGCCAATTTCCAGTCGATTAAAATCAACTGAAACCGGTCAAACGCGTTTTCTTTTGCCACGCTCACATATTGATTCGAAAAATTATGAAACTTGGAATCTAGCAATAATTTAACATCACGGACCCAACAAAAGTGGTTTCGTCGAAATCCGAGCTCGTTTGCAAAATGTCCATTTTTAAGGGCCTGAATTCCATAGCGACTATTCAGAATTTTCAACTGGACATTTCTTTTGATTCCTGATATGAAATCTTGATTTTCCCGATTCGTTGGAAAGATATTCACTATTAGATTCCATTATTTTTTGTTTCATTAAAATCCGGATTGTTTTGCACCCGGTACATTCAATTGAAGTTTGAAATCGAATTATCGAACTACCGCGCCATTTTCAATTCTATTTATAATTATATATAAATATTTATATTCTAACGACGACGCGTATAATATATACGTTCGAATTATATTCAAAATAAATTTCTCGCCGATATTATTTAAAATAATTCATTTTAAATAATCAAAATTCGTTAAAATTGCCAAAATAAAAATTTCAAACTGGCTCGCATTTTACGGGTTGTTACAATCTCCCCCACTTAAAACTTTTCGTCCCCGAAAAGGAACAAAGTCGAAAGTGGTTTGATCATTCAACTCTACGCTCGATCTGGCTTCCATTCTCCAACTCTTTAGTTTCTGAGAATTTTCAAATTTTCAAAAATTTGGCTAACTCCCTAAATTTTTGAAAAATTTCGCCATAACCTCCCCTGCACCGGGAGCATCGGGGAATTTCAAATAGCTTCCCCGGTCCTTCAGATCTCAAAAAGAAAAAGAAAAAGCCAAGCGGCTAGCCAATAGGCTCACAAAATCATCATCACCCAAACAAAACAGGAAATTATGTAGTAAACATGTACCTATTTGTTGGGCAAACAAATTGTATTCTCTGCTCTAGCCTCCTTGCTATGACCTGTTCAATGATATATATGTATATGCAAGCAACTGCGACCAATTTTCAATATAAGTCAATATATGATTCAATCAGGCTAATTGGTTAAAAATTATCAAACAATTTAACAAACAACACAAACATCAATCAATTAGTGAATTTAACGTTTCAAATTCATAATTTGATATATATACAAAAATCATGTTAAACTCAAATCTTTGGGGTACAACTCATTAGAACTGAACAAAAGACTCATCAGAGGTAGGATTAGTAATGTCCTATAAAAGAATCCTCATTAGAGATAGAATCAGTAGCATTCTAGGATGAGTGACTCGTTAGAGATGGGGTTAGAAATGCCCCAGAATGAGTCGAGTGTTATTTGTTTATAAATAACGTATTTGTGATTATATATATAATCTGATTTTAGAAAATATGATTTTAAATATATAAAATTATATATTTGAAAATATAATCAATTAATTGATTGATGTTTGTGTTGTTTGTTTACTTGTTTGATAATTTTTAACCATTTAGCCAATTGAACCAAATAGTAAACTGTATTGAAATTTGGTTGCAAATGCATGCATATACTTGCACTTACATTGAACAGGTCATAGCAAGGAGGCTAGAGCAGAGAATAAAATTTGTTTGCCCGACAAATAGGTACATGTTTACTACATAATTTCCTGTTTTGTTTGGGTGATGATGATTTTGTGAGCCTATTGGCTAGCCGCTTGGCTTTTTCTTTTTCTTTTTGAGATCTGAAGGACCGGGGAAGCTATTTGAAATTCCCCGATGCTCCCGGTGCAGGGGAGGTTATGGCGAAATTTTTCAAAAATTTAGGGTGTTAGCCAAATTTTTGAAATTTTAGAAATTCTCAGAAACTGAAAAGTTGGAGAATGGAAGCCAGGTCGAGCGTAGAGTTGAATTATCAAACCACTTTCGACTTTGTTCCTTTTTGGGGACGAAAAGTTTTAAGTGGGGGAGATTGTAACAACCCGTAAAATCTGGGCCAGTTTAAAATTTTTATTTTGGCAATTTTAGCGAATTCTGATTATTTAATATGAATTATTTTAAATAATATCGACGAGAATTTATTTTGAATATAATTCGAACGTATATATTATACGCGTCGTCGTTAGAATATAAATATTTATATATAATTATAAATAGAATTGAAAATGGCGCGGTAGTTCGATAATTCGATTTCAAACTTCAATTGAATGTACCGGGTGCAAAACAATCCGGATTTTAGTGAAACCAAAAATAATGGAATCTAATAGTGAATATCTTTCCAACGAATCCGAGAAATCAAGATTTCATATCGGGAATCAAAAGATATGTCCAGTTGAAAATTCTGAATAGTCGCTATGAAATTCAGGCCCTTAAAAATGGACATTTTGCAAATGACCTCGGATTTCGACGAAACCACTTTTGTTGGGTCCGCAGTGTAAAGTTATTGCTAGATTTCAAATTTCATAATTTTTCGAATCAATATGTGAGCGTGGTAAAGGAAAACGTGTTTTGACCATTTCAGTTGATTTTAATCGACTGGAAATTGGTCATTTTTCAAACGGTCTCAGAATTCGACGAAACTAGTTTTGTTAGGACCGTATCGTCGATACGAAGCTAGAAAATATTTTTCTGGAATTTTTCTAGTTAGTATGTGACCCCGGTAATTTGAAATGTACGTTTAAAATTCAATATAGTGATTTAAATGAAAATTCAAAAGGAAACTGATTGTAACGATCAAATCAGCTAGCGATACATATCCCATTGTGTTCGGAATGGGGGTAAAACGCTATGGACGACAGGTGGTGGGCCTCGTTTCGAGGTCATATGTAAAAGTCAACCTTTTGCGAAATTTAATAATTAAATAAAAAAAAATAATAAAAAAAATAAATAAATATACTTTCCCTCCTTCTTGGCCCCCCCCGATTCACAATCCAGAAAACAGAAAAAGAAAAAAAAAACCCAAACCCTAAACCTAATCTCGTCGAGCGCCGCCTGGACCCTTGCCGCCGACGAACTCCTCCCACCACCGAACAACCCCTCGACGACCTCCTCCTTCCAGCGAAGACCTCGAACCGCATCTCGAAGTCGCCGACCACCCCGCAGCAACACCGCAGCTCCCTGAACCACACCACACCGCCGACGCTCCTTCCTCCCTCCTCCACGTCGAAATCTCGGTGAGCTTTTAGCTATTTTGTTTTTGTTTTATTTTTGTTTTACAGTAAAGTTTTAAAAACTGTATTTTTAAATAATTTAAAAACTGATTTTTGTTTTAGGAATTTTAAAACTGTTTTAAAAGGATTTTAAAAACTGGACTTTAAAAAAAAAAAAAAAAAAGGATAAAAACAGATTTTATAAAAGGTAAAAACTGATTGGTTAAAGCTTTAAAAACTGTTTTGAAAATAATTTAAAAACGGTTTTGAAAAGAAAATAAAAACTGTTTTGAAAATAATTTAAAAACGGTTTTGAAAAGAAAATAAAAACTGTTTTGAAAATAATTTAAAAACGGTTTTGAAAAGAAAATAAAAACTGATTTGAAAAGGAAAAG
Organism: Allium sativum; assembly: GCA_030737875.1. Lineage (NCBI taxonomy): Eukaryota > Viridiplantae > Streptophyta > Magnoliopsida > Asparagales > Amaryllidaceae > Allium > Allium sativum. The sequence goes on along the minus strand of CM060910.1, from coordinate 190,272,450 downwards.
AAAACTGATTTTATTTTAAACTTTGAAATTAAAAAGATTTAATCTTTCAGTAGAAAAAGATTTGAACTTTTAAAAATAAAGATCATATTTTTAAAAAAGAGAAAAGACAGAATTTTGTTAAGTAGAAGAAGTAAGATGTGATTCTTATATTTTTAAAGTAATAAAAATATAATTTTTACATCATAGAAATATTAAAAATATAATCTTTGTTTTTAAAATATAATCTTTATATATTGAATAACATAGTAAAAATTCGATTTTTACTTATGTAGAGAATAAGGGAAACGAAAGCGACAAGAAGACGAAATAGACGAAGATTTCCATAAAGGAAGAGTCGTGTGAGTGGATAGCTATTGGTGAGGATTTCTCACTCTTCAATTTCTTTTTATAATTTTATATATGTGTTGAAAGTGGAAGTGAATTGCTATATATAAATATCTCTATATATATATATATATATATACGCCCCTCGTCCACAAACCATGGACGATATTTATTGGTTGAAATTGTTGTGAAAATTGATTGATAGCGAAGTGAAATAACATATATATGAAAAGTGAAATTTATATATATAGCAAAGTGAAAATATCGAATATATGAAAAGTGAAATTTATATATATAGCGAAGTGAAAATATCGAATATATGAAAAGTGAAATTTATATATATAAAAGGAAGTGAAAATATCGAATATATGAAAAGTGAAATTTATATATATAGCGAAGTGAAAATATCGAATATATGAAAAGTGAAATTTATATATAGTGAAAGAGAAAATATCGAATATATTGAAAGTGAAAATATCGAATATATCGAAAGTGAAAATATTATATATATCGAAAGTGAAAATATTATATATAGTGAAAGAGAAAGTATCGAATATATTGAAAATGAATTGAATAGAAAACGAATTCGAATTGAACTGAATAGAAAACGAATTCGAAATGAATTGAATAGAAAACGAATTCGAAATGAATTGAATAGAAAACGAATTCGAATTGAATTGAATAGAAAACGAATTCGAAATGAATTGAATAGAAAACGAATTCGAAATGAATTGAATAGAAAACGAATTCGAAATGAATTGAATAGAAAACGAATTCGAAATGAATTGAATAGAAAACGAATTCGAAATGAATTGAATAGAAAACGAATTCGAATTGAATTGAATAGAAAACGAATTCGAATTGAACTGAATAGAAAACGAATTCGAATTGAACTGAATAGAAAACGAATTCGAATTGAACTGAATAGAAAACGAATTCGAATTGAACTGAATAGAAAACGAATTCGAAATGAATTGAATAGAAAACGAATTCGAATTGAACTGAATAGAAAACGAATTCGAATTGAACTGAATAGAAAACGAATTCGAATTGAACTGAATAGAAAACGAATTCGAATTGAACTGAATAGAAAACGAATTCGAATTGAACTGAATAGAAAACGAATTCGAATTGAACTGAATAGAAAACGAATTCGAATTGAACTGAATAGAAAACGAATTCGAATTGAACTGAATAGAAAACGAATTCGAATTGAACTGAATAGAAAACGAATTCGAATTGAACTGAATAGAAAACGAATTCGAATTGAACTGAATAGAAAACGAATTCGAATTGAACTGAATAGAAAACGAATTCGAATTGAAGTGAATAGAAAACGAATTCGAATTGAATTGAATAGAAAACGAATTCGAATTGAATTGAATAGAAAACGAATTCGAATTGAATTGAATAGAAAACGAATTCGAATTGAATTGAATAGAAAACGAATTCGAATTGAATTGAATAGAAAACGAATTCGAATTGAATTGAATAGAAAACGAATTCGAATTGAATTGAATAGAAAACGAATTCGAATTGAATTGAATAGAAAACGAATTCGAATTGAATTGAATAGAAAACGAATTCGAATTGAATTGAATAGAAAACGAATTCGAATTGAATTGAATTGAAAACGAATTCGAATTGAATTGAAATTTGAATCGAATAGAAATGAATTTTAAAACGAATCTATAAAGAAGAATTCAATTGTGATTTGAATTGAAAAGGAAGTTGAAAATGTTTTTGAAACGAATTCAAAACTATTTATATAATTCGTTTTAAATAGAAATCGACGAAATATATATTATATATATTATATATATAATAAATGGCCTGAATAGAACGCGCCGCGCTGCGGCAGTTCGCGAATTTCGACCATTGACTTCGAACGGACATTACGGGAGATCCGACCGTCGGATTCTCCTGAAATCAGAACCGTTGGGTTCGTATCGAAAAGAGCTTTCTAAGGAATATTAGAAATTTGAAATCTAACGGTTGGATTTGGAGATACGTCCAAATCAAATTCGAAAAAGGTCGCTGTAAGTGCAGTTCGATGGCCATTGATGGAAATCGAATGTACGGGCCTTGATAAAATTATTAAAAATAGTAATAATTTGTGTAAAATCATAAGAAATGATTTGGGAAGAATTGGGATGAAAAAACTCCATATTTGAAAAGATAAAAATAGATTTTTATCGAAATGAACTAGTTATTAACTAGAAAAATAATCCAATGGTTAAAAATAAATAAATTGGATTAGATTTGAATTGAAATTATCAATGGATATTTTCGATATTGGATTCCGTGATTACAGATATTGTGATAGGAATTTGGAAGATATCGATATCGTTATTCCCGATATGATATCTGTTAGTTCCAGGATTTGATGTTAAATATAAGTCAATACTCTCTCTATTTAAAACCTTATATTTAATGTCAAATTTGATTGATGGATGGTTTGGATTGTGCTCGACCAGTTTATGAGCAGAATATGCTTTTACATTTAGCATTGGGTTGGGTTGAAAATATCTGTGTGCTAACGCCTTGTGAAACACTTCACGATTTGACGATAAGGTGTTTAGCGATGTTGTGTTCATTTCAAATTTAACGAATGATTGTGAAATGATATTTTTCTTAAGTGAAAAGAAATGTATTCCCGATTTTGGACAGGGAATGTTTTATAAAAATGTTTTATAAAACAGAAAGGATTTCGAGGCCCAAAACCCGATGATTTCTAAAGTGATTTAGAAAATGTATTATATGTTACATTGTGGTTCATCGCATATTCGATTAGTTGCTATTGATGATGTATCTGTTTGGTGGCGGAGAATTTATTCTCTTGCTTAACACCCTTCTTTGAGACGTACGAGCTCAAAGGTTATGTGATTAATAGTGACTGATCATATGCGTGAATTACTGATGTGAAGTACTATATTTTGAAAGTACTTGTGATTATTACGTTGTGAAATGATTTTTCCCTACTTCGGGATATGAAATGATTTAGTATGTGACTAAAGATTCGGGTAACCCTGAGACTAAAAGTATGGGTGAGAGGGCGGTGTATGCTCTCCTGAGTGGGAGGTGCATCGTCGGTGTAGCCTACTCCTATGTGGGGTAGGTGCACATATATATATATATCGAGTTGCGAGGTGCGTACCCTTTGCCTTGTCGATGGGGAGCACGATATTTGGTTGCATACTTGTTTGTATGCATTGTTATGTTTTGGAATTCACATTTCCAAATGATTTGATTTGAAATCCCGAAGTGAAATCTACTTTGATATAGAAAGTTAGATAGTTATTTCAAATGATTTGAAATAAGAAATCGGGAATAAAATCCAAAGGAATAATTTCTGTAAATTGAATTGGATTTGGAAAATCTAAGTGTTGTGATTAATCTAAGTGGGTAGATTGGGATATTGCATGTTGTGTGATGCATAGTAGATCCATATATCTATATTGATTGTTGCTTATACACTGGCTTTCATGGGGGTAAACCCGTTCCGCGAAAGTGGCGTGGTCCCGTGATTTGCCTTATTTTTAAACAAGTTTAACAACTGTTTTTGAGTTCTCACACCAGTCCCATGACTGACCTGTAGTTTGCTTTTCCCTTGCGAACTCGGGTACCCCTATTTTCCACACGGGCAGTCGAGTAGTTTTATTTTGCAGATGTTTTGAGCAGGAGTCTGGATTGAAGCTTTAAGCTATGTCCAGGCATTTACAGTCTTCCGCTGTGTAGTTTATATTTCCGCTGTGCATTGTATTACATTTATGTAAATTTATCTTCCGCTGTGTATTATTATCGATATACTCTGATGTAACATTATTATGATGTTTATTGAAGTCTTCTGTTATTTGTTCTGATGTGTTGTATACCCAAAGTTAGCGTATGCGGGATTCGAACGGTCTTGGTCGGTTTAGCGATCGATTAGGTCCGGGCGAAATCCGTGTCGTTACATATTCTTTATTTTCTAAATTGGAATGAGGCCCAATCAATCACTATATAATGTTAATTATATGGATTTTCATACATTACACACATATAATAGCATTGAAAATAATCAACCATCAACCAAAGTGCACTACACTGTATAAGCATCAAATATAGATATCTAACGCTTATAACAGCCTGTCAATCAATCGATCGACATATTTAATAAATCAGGATGAGTGAACTTCATATTTCATCCCAACACCCGTGTGGGGTTTCAAACAATCAAACACAGATTTTATTTGTGCAGTTGGGCGATGTGTAAAATTTATCGTCCCAATCAATGTCAGTCAAATCAGTGTACATAAACAAACCGTCCGGTTTGTAAATGAATATTTATTTATTCACATTCACTATATTCATATTCACGTTAAAAAAAAATATTTATAACGATAAAACATTTTATTTTAACATATGAATTTCTATTCAGTTCATTCTTTAAATAAAATGATATTCTTATTTTTCTAACTTATTTTAGAAAATTTCGGCGGCATAACGGCACGATACTAGAAACGGGACGAGGCCTAGCCATATCCCCGGTCTAGTAAAGGCCCGCGCCATTCACACATCAATCAAATCAATTTCATTTTACCAAACAATTCAGTTCAAACCAAATAATCTAACCAACTACATAACCAAACAATTTAACAAACAAGTCATCCATGGTCTGTGGATGACGGGTGTCGGGTGCTGCTAAGCACCGTCTGCATCCTAGTATATATATTAACTAGAAATTTAAAATAAAAGTGAGGAGTTCTCACCAAAGCTAATCCAACTTCACGACACTTCCTATGTAGAACATCTCCACCGTGCTCGCCTTTTTATCACCTTCGTTGCCCTTATCCTCTACATATGTAAAAATCACATTTTTACTTCGCTATTCAATATATAAAAATCATCTTTTTAACTTCGTTATTCAATATATAAAAATCGAATTTTTACCTTTCTATTCAATATATAGAAATCGAATTTTTACCTTTCTATTCAATATATAAAAATCGAATTTTTACCTTTCTATTCAATATAGAAAAATCTAATTTTTACTATGCTATTCAATATAGAAAAATCTAATTTTTCTCACAATGAAAATATTTTTATCGACGCTACTATATAGAAAAGATTATGTTTCTTTATCGCTCCACTTCGAATAAAAATTATATTTTTATTATTTCTGCTATATAAAAATCGTATTTTTAATACTCCTTATTAATAAAAATCATATTTTTATTACATATCACTTCACGTATAATTCATATTTTTAAAGTCATGCTATTTATATTTTCAAATGAATGGTATTTTATATTTTTAAACAAAGTTATTTTATTTTTCAAAATCATATATATGAATCACTCTATATATAAAAATAAAATAAAAAACTGCATTTTTCAAATGTTAAAACTGAATTTTTATGTAGTAGAAAACTACCTTTCTTCCTCCACAGAACAGTCTGTCGTTTTTCCCTTGCGTTGAACCCATCAGCTCGAGTTCTAGGGTTCGGAATTGCTATCAGAACACTGCGCCGGAGGATGATCCAATGCCACGACGGGCTGCACCTCGGAGGGCGCCACCTATCGCCAGAGTTCTGGCGAACTCGCTCGCCTGAATGGCGCTGAAAACTCGCCTGAACTGGACGGCTTTGAGGGCTGATGATGGGGATCGGAGGAGGAGCGTTGGGGGGAAACGGCGATGGTGATGTGGGGCGGCGCGTTGGCGGATAGCGGCGGTGGCGGGCTCGACAAGGGTTTCCCCCTTTTACGTTTTTTTTTATTATTATCCTGAGGTCGGGGTGAGAGAATATGGAGAGAGAGGAAGTTATAGTATATAAATATAAATATTTTATTATCTTTAATTTCAAAAAGGTAACTTTTAAATACGAACTCGAAATCAAGCCCACCGACTGTCGTCCCTAGCGTTTTACCCCCATTCCGAACACAATGGGATATGTATCGCAAGCTGATTCGATCGTTTTGATCAGTTTCCGTTGAATTTACATTTAAATCACTATATTGAATTTTAAAGGTACATTTCAAATTACCGGGGTCACATAACACTCTATAAATTCCATAAAAATATTTTCTAGCTTCGTATTGACGATACGGTCCAAACAAAACTAGTTTCGTCGAATTCTGAGACCGTTGGAAAAATGGCCATTTTCCAGTCGATTAAAATCAACTGAAACTGGTCAAACGCGTTTTCCTTTGCCACGCTCACATATTGATTCGAAAAATTATGAAATTTGAAACCTAGCAATAAATTGACATCACGGATCCAACAAAAGTGGTTTCGTCGAAATCCGAGGTCGTTTGCAAAATGTCTATTTTTAAGGGCCTGAATTCCATAGCGACTATTCAAAATTTTCAACTGGACATATCTTTTGATTCCCGCTATGAAATTTTGATTTCCCGGATTCGTTGGAAAGATATTATCAATTAGATCCTATTATTTTTGGTTTTACTAAAATCCGGATTGTTTTGCACCCGGTACATTCAATTGAAGTTTGAAATCGAATTATCGAACTACCGCGCCATTTTCAATTCTATTTTATAATTATATATAATTATTTATATTCTAACGACGACGCGTATAATATATACGTTCTAAATATATTCAAAATAAATTTCTCGTCGATATTATTTAAAATAATTCATTTTAAATAATCAAAATTCATTAAAATTTCCAAAATAAAAATTTTAAACTGGCCCAGATTTTCGGGTTATTACAGTAAAAGCCACAAATTACCATTCCCAAATTCTGAAACAAAGTATTAAACCCATTAGAATTAATTGTTGTTGATCTTTGGGGCCCAGCACCAATTGATGTTGACTATGGTTATAAATTTTACATTTCATTTATTGATGAACATTCAAGATATGTGTGGATATATTTCTTGAAATCAAAGTCTGATACTTATAATGCTGTCGTGAAATTCATAGCTAATGCGGAAAATCAATTAGGTCATAATGTGAAAATTATTCAAAGCGATGGTGGTAAAGAATTTCAACCACTGAAAGAGTATTTCTACAAAAAGGGCATTACTCACAGATTAACATGTCCTTACACATCTGAACAGAATGGTTTAATAGAAAGAAAGCACAGACATATTGTTGAAACAGGGCTGACACTTCTTGCTCAAGCATCATTGCCATTGAAATTATGGCCAGATGCTTTTGCAACTGCTGTCTATTTGATAAACAGACTACCGACCAAAGTACTAGATATGAAATTCCCTATAGAGATCTTAACTCAAATAAAACCAAGTTACAGTGACTTAAAGACTTATGGGTGTCTGTGCTTTCCCTATACCATTCAATAGACATAAACTTGATTATAGATCTACTCCTTGCACATTTTTAGGGTACACTAACAATCATAAGGGGTTCAAATGTATGGACAGTAATGGGAAGATTTATATATCCAGACAAGTTATATTTGATGAAACAAAATTTCCATTCAAAAATCTTGTTCACAAACCCACCAGTAAGGTCTATAATCCTAGGTGCTCTATTCCAAATATTCCTGAACAAGTGAATGATATTGTTTATGTGCCAAAATCTAACAACAGCATGACACACACACAAAATATAAGTTCACCACAGCACACACAATCAGGTACTGAATCAGGTGATCAGAATGAAACTACTACAAGTGGAAATGATACTGAACCACATGAAGAAAATATTAGCAACAGTGACAATGACAGCTCAACCAATAGTCAGACAGAGATGAGAAATGAAGAAACTTAGGTGCAAAATCAACATTACATGGTGACAAGGGCAAAAAGTGGTATATTCAAACCAAAAATCTTTTATGTTGAGTTCAATGACAAAGAACCATCCACTTATTATGAAGCTACACTAAATGATAAGTGGAGGTTAGCTATGAAAGAAGAATTAAATGCCTTGATTAAAAAGAAAACTTGGTGTTTAGTTCCAACACCCAAAAACAAAAATATTATTGGGTGCAGATGGACCTATAGGATAAAGAGACAACCTGATGGTACAGTTTCTAAATACAAAGCTAGGTTAGTAGCAAAGAGGTATTCACAACAGTGTGGTATTGATTTCAAAGAGACATTTTCACCTGTTGTGAAACCCACCTCAATCAGAATAGTTCTAACCATAGCTCTGTACAAAAACTGGACCATCAAGCAATTATATGTAAATAATGCCTTTTTGAATGGTGAATTACAGGAAGAAGTATACATGGAACTACCACCAGGCCTAGAAGAAAAATCTGGAAAAAGAATGGTGTGCAAACTAAACAAAGCAATCTATGGGTTAAAACAAGCACCCAGGGTCTGGTTCAACAAACTAAAGGCAACTTTGTCTAAGCTTGGCTACACACCTACAAGATCTGACAACTCATTATTCACAAAATTCACAACAACTATTGTCACATATGTCCTAGTTTATGTGGATGACTTTATAATCACTGGCAACAACAAAACTGAAATTGAAAGCATCACAAACCAACTAAATAGTGAATTCTCTATCAAGGATCTTGGAGAGCTATCATATTTTCTGGGAATAGAAGTTTGCAGAACTGAAAACAATGAGCTTCAACTAAATCAAAGAAAATATATTGCAGAAATTTTGTCAAAGGCAAACATGGACAAGGCTAATTCTCTACCAACTCCTATGGTAACCAACCTACACTTAAGCAAAGAAAAAGGAGAACCTACTTGCAATGAAAGACAGTACAGAAGTATTATTGGAGCTCTTCAATATGTCACTATAACTAGACCAGACATATCATACAGTGTCAATAAGGCAAGTCAATTCATGCAACGACCTCTAAGTGATCATTGGAAGGCAGTTAAAAGAATCCTTAGATATTTGAAAGGTACAATCAATCAAGGACTGATACTAAAATCAAGCATTAACATACATATCAATGCCTATTCAGATGCAGACTGGGCAAATGACTATGATGACAGAAAGTCAACCAGTAGTTGCTGCATATTTTTAGGAAAGAATCCTATATCGTGGTGTGCAAAGAAGCAAAATACAGTTTCCAGATCAAGCACTGAAGCTGAATACTGCAGTGTTGCGAGTACAACAGCAGAAATTATCTGGATTCAATCTTTATTAAGTGAGCTAAAGGTTACAAACAACTCAAAAGCTACTGTGTGGTGTGACAACATGAGTACCATATGTTGAGAATTCACTGAATCAGATCGGTATGGTTTTGAGGCGCGAGATCGCTTTCCTTAAAACAATATCTGCCCCCACTCGGATCGAGTTTGCTAATAGGTTGAACGGCAGATTGTTTTCCAGGATACAACAAAACCAAACTCAGAAACTTAGCAATGTTTGTGAGTTATTCGGGAGTTCTTACTGGAAAGGAAAAAAAAAGATAAAACAGAGAGGAGGGAGAAAAGTGAATTCGAAGAGAAGAAACAGGATGCATATATAGTTGCGAAACAAGCACCACCGTTCGGAAGCAGTTGCGTACAAACAGACGCGTCCGTCTGTTTGAATTCAAAAAACATGACCGTTGCCAACAGTCAAGCCGCTCCCGTACGGTCACGCACGCGCCCACGTGCCCCAAGTGCCAATCTTTTGACCGTAATAATATTTATAGGCCCAACCAAGCCCACATGCATACCCATCCAAGCCCCTTATTCAAGCCCAAGTCATTTAATTCACATAATCATATTCAAGGCAATCATATATACCTTGGAATAGTCCAAATAACTTGGTGATGTGGGACTTGTTCCCTTCACTAAAACAATCTTTCACAACAATCCCCCACAAGATTGTTTTATTGATGATATTCAGTTTTATCTTAGTTAGAAACTGCGCATCATATGTGGTATCTATTCGATTAAACCATATATTAGTGTAAATATTTCAGGACTTTAAAGAAGAGCTTGGTGGTCTCAACTTAAACCAAGTCTCCTTGGGTTATAAAGTCGGAAATACTACACACGCAATTTCAATTTCCAATAAATTTCCCTACCTGTGAGCACCGTTATGGCCATGTGCTCCATCCCAGCTTAATGAACTTTTGCAAGAGTAAACCTTAGAACTCTTGTTTAGAAGCGGCACCACTTCCAAGTTCATAAAGGTAAAGTTCCTTTTCCTTTTCGATGTCTCTGTTACCAGACTAACTGGAACTTTATTAAGAGTTATTTGAACTCAGCCTCTTTATACCTGTAACAGTTTACACTAATTTGATTTAGTGTTTTCCCAATCATATGATAATTTGTTTTTACCCATTAAACCTTAAAATTAAAGTAATTAATATTAAGGTTGGGTTTCCACTATCATTGATTAATACAAGGTTTAAGTCCCATTCCGACTGACGTGGATCTTACCATTTCCCTAGTCAAAGCTTTTGTGAATGGGTCTGCTAAATTATCGCTAGATCTTATGTAGACAATAGTAATTATTCCATCATTTATTATTTGTCTAACATACTCATGTCTAAGACTTATATGTCTTGACTTTCCATTGTATATGTTACTATATGCTCGTGACATAGTAGCCTGACTATCGCATCGTAATGATATGGCTGGCATTGGTTTTGGCCATAGCTTGATATCTAGTAACATATTTCGTAGCCATTCTGCCTCTTTTCCGGCAGCAGCAAGTGCTATAAATTCTGATTCCATTGTGGAGTGCGAAATGCAAGTTTGTTTCTTTGATGCCCAAGAAACAGCACCTCCACCTAACGTGAAAATCCAACCCGAAGTAGATTTATTATCACCGGCGCTAGTTATCCAACTTGCATCAGTGTATCATTCTAATACACTTGGAAATCCATTATAAACAAGTCCTAGATTATTGGTCCTTTTTAGGTAACCAAGTAATCTTTCAATTGCTTTCCAATGATCTATACCAGGATTGCTAATATATCGTGCAAGTTTGCATATTGCATATGCTATGTCAGGTCTTGTACAATGCATTGCATACATTATACTTCCAATAGCGCTTGCGTATTCGAGTTGAGCAATACATCTTCCTTCATTTTTCTTAAGATTGATACTCGAGTCTATTGGGGTATTGGCATCTTTAATTTTTAGATGCCCAAACTTCTGGAGCACTTTCTGAATATAATGTGACTGATTTAATGTATAGCCCCCAATAACTTTATTAACCTTTATACCAAGAATTGTATCAACTTCATTTAAATCTTTCATTTTGAATTTTGAAGTTAAATAATTCTTGGTGTCTTGTATTCCTTTCATGTTAGTACCGAATATTAATAAGTCATCTACATATAAACAAATTATTACTGCATATTCCTTTGTAAACTTGGAGTATATACATTTGTCTGCACTATTATATGTGAATCCATTTTGAAGTATAATCGAGTCAAATTTCTCATGCCACTGTTTTGGTGCTTGTTTTAATCCGTATAATGATCTTGTTAACTTGCAAACTTTTCTCTCATTTCCAGGAAGGATAAAACCCTCTGGTTGTTCCACGTAAACTTCTTCATTAAGTTCACCATTAAGGAAGGCTGTTTTGACATCCATTTGGTGGATATGCAACTGATAGATTGATGCTAATGCTACTAGTACTCGAATTGATGTAATTCTTGCAACCGGAGCATATGTATCAAAGAAATCAATTCCTTCCTTTTGCCGAAAACCCTTGGCTACTAATCTAGCCTTGAAAGTTTGCACGCTACCATCATTATTACGTTTTCTTCGAAACACCCATTTGCAGCCAATAGGTTTTGACCCTTGAGGCAAGTCTACCAATACCCAAGTATTGTTTGATAAAATTGAATCCATTTCATCGTTAATTGCCTCCTTCCAAAAAGCAGAATCTCTAGAAGTCATAGCTTCTTTGTATGTTTTTGGATCATCTTCTATATTCAGTACAATAGGAATTTTGTTAGTAACTTCATCTCGAGTTCCTTCTACAAGGAATGATAAAGCTTGAGATGATATAAAATCTGGACCAAAAGATTTCTCTTTTCTGGTTCTTTATGTCCTTCTTATTTCTGTTTGTTCATTTGGTACTTTCCTTTTACTGCTAGTAGAAGGCGTAGTAACATCCATTGGTGTTTGATTAATGTCAGGGTTTAATGACTGATTTGTATTTGAATCATCCTTGAATTTACTTTCAATAAACTCAACATCCCTTGATTCAACAATCGTGTTTGAGGATAAATCTAGTAGTCTATATGCCTTAGAGTTTTCAGCATATCCTACAAACAAACTTTTCAATGCTCTTGGACCTAGTTTAGTCCGTTTTGGATCAGTCACCCTATAGAAGGCAATACACCCCCACACCTTTAGATACCGCAGATTAGGTTTTCGACCATTCCATAGTTCATAAGGAGAAACTTTAGTTTTCCTCGAAGTAATTCTATTGTGCAAATGACATGCAGATAACAACGCTTCTCCCCACAAATTAAGTGGTAATTTAGCATTTAATAACATAGAATTTACCATATCAACCAGAATTCTGTTTTTCCTTTCCGCCAAACCATTTTGTTGTGGTGTGTATGGCGCAGTGTGCTGATGAATAATCCCATGTTCTTCACAGAAGTTAGAAAATTCAGTGGAGAAGTATTCTCCTCCTCTATCACTACGTAGGACCTTTATTTTCCTACCCTTTTGATTTTCAACTTCTGTTTTATAGCGTTTGAACATGTCAAAGGCTTCATCTTTATTTCTTAGCAAATACACTTGTGTGTATTTAGAAAAATCATCAATAAACGTAATGAAATACCTTTTTCCACCTCTGGTTAAAACTCCATTTAATTCACATATATCAGAATGAATTAAATCCAAGATTTCTGAATTTCTTTCAACTGTTGGGAATGGTTTCTTTGTAATCTTGGCTTGTATACATATTTCGCATTTATCATAATTATCATTAGAAACAGAAATAAGACCATGTTTTGCCATATGCTTCAAAGATTTATAATTTAAATGTCCTAAACGTGCATGCCATAATGGTAAAGAATCAATAGTATAAGCAGAACATTCCTTTATTTCATTAATACTGAGTTTGAACATCCCATTACATGCATAACCTTTACCCACAAACATGCCATTTTTAGACAAAATCAAACTATCAGCCTCCAAGACTGATTTGATGCCACTCTTGCATAAAATTGATGCAGAAACCAAGTTCTTTTTAATAACAGGAACGTGAAGAACATTAGTGAGAGTTATCTTCTTGTTTGAAGTGAACTGAATCTCCACACTTCCTTTTCCCAGAACTTTTGCACCATTTCCATTTCCCATGAGCACTTCTTGTTGGTCAACCACTTCTGTATAAGTTTTGAATAGACCTTTGTTGTTGCAAACATGAACCGTGGCGCCAGAATCGAACCACCAATCCGAAGATTTTGTTTCAGCAGTAGCCATATGCAAATCAGTTATCATGCCAATTTGCAGATCAGAAACCATAGCAATGATTTCCTGCATTTCCTCGTTTTCAACCATGTTTGCATTTTCAGAGTTCCCCTTTTTCTGTTTTGGAGGAGCCCTGCATTCACGCTTAAAGTGCCCAAGCTTTCCGCAATTATAACATGCTTACTTCTTTTTGTCTTTTGGATTAGAGTCGCTTCCTTGCTTGCTTTTCTTGTTTGGGTTGCAGTTCTGCTTTTGATTGGCTTTTCTTTTCTTTCCAGAAACCACGTTGTTCACATCATTAGAAGGGAAAACGCCATCACGAATTCTGTTTTCTTCCTCAATTCGTATGTGTTTTCCGATCTTTTCCAACGTTAGTTCCTCAGTCATATGCAAGAGCTTTTTGCGATAATTATTCCAACTTGGTGGAAGTTTAGCAATTATCGCCCCAACTTGAATTGATTCAGGAATCTGCACCTTCAAATCATTAAGTTTGCTAACCAGAACTTGCAAGTCGTGCATTTGATCCATGACAGAAGCATCATCTTTCATTTGGAATTCGAAATATTTTAAAGTAAGAAACTTATCTGTTCCAATCTTATCGGCCTTGTACTTTGCTTCCAGTGCATCCCAAATTTCTTTAGGCGATTTAAACGGAGTGTAAAGATCGTATAAACGATCGGATAAGGTGTTAAGAATATGTCCTCTGCACATCAGTTCATCCTTTTCACGTTTCAGTCTCTTCTTCTTCAAATCTTCTGTATCTTTATCTGTCGGCGGAGGAAGCGGGGGAAGGTTTTCGTCTAGGACATAGGAGACTTTCAGAGTGGTAAGGAGGAACTTCATTTTATCTTGCCAGCGCGTGAAATTGGTTCCATCAAGTCTGTCCAATCGAACAAAGTCTTGATTCATGATTTTGAATGCTGAATCTAACCCGTTCTCCATTGCTGATATTGTTTTAAGATTGTTGAGAATTCACTGAATCAAATCGGTATGGTTTTGAGGCGCGAGATCGCTTTCCTTAAAACAATATATGCCCCCACTCGGATCGAGTTTGCTAATAGGTTGAACGGCAGATTGTTTCCCAGGATACAACAAAACCAAACTCAGAAACTTAGCAATGTTTGTGAGTTATTCGGGAGTTCTTACTGGAAAGGAAAAAAAAAAAGATAAAACAGAGAGGAGGGAGAAAAGTGAATTCGAAGAGAAGAAACATGATGCATATATAGTTGCGAAACAGGCACCACCGTTCGGAAGCAGTTGCGTACAAACAGACGCGTCCGTCTGTTTGAATTCAAAAAACATGACCGTTGCCAACAGTCAAGCCGCTCCCGTACGGTCACGCACGCGCCCACGTGCCCCAAGTGCCCAAGTGCCAATCTTTTGACCGTAATAATATTTATAGGCCCAACCAAGCCCACATGCATACCCATCCAAGCCCCTTATTCAAGCCCAAGTCATTTAATTCACATAATCATATTCAAGGCAATCATATATACCTTGGAATAGTCCAAATAACTTGGTGATGTGGGACTTGTTCCCTTCACTAAAACAATCTTTCACAACAATCCCCCACAAGATTGTTTTATTGATGATATTCAGTTTTATCTTAGTTAGAAACTGCGCATCATATGTGGTATCTATTCGATTAAACCATATATTAGTGTAAATATTTCAGGACTTTAAAGAAGAGCTTGGTGGTCTCAACTTAAACCAAGTCTCCTTGGGTTATAAAGTCGGAAATACTACACACGCAATTTCAATTTCCAATAAATTTCCCTACCTGTGAGCACCGTTATGGCCATGTGCTCCATCCCAGCTTAATGAACTTTTGCAAGAGTAAACCTTAGAACTCTTGTTTAGAAGCGGCACCACTTCCAAGTTCATAAAGGTAAAGTTCCTTTTCCTTTTCGATGTCTCTGTTACCAGACTAACTGGAACTTTATTAAGAGTTATTTGAACTCAGCCTCTTTATACCTGTAACAGTTTACACTAATTTGATTTACTGTTTTCCCAATCATATGATAATTTGTTTTTACCCATTAAACCTTAAAATTAAAGTAATTAATATTAAGGTTGGGTTTCCACTATCATTGATTAATACAAGGTTTAAGTCCCATTCCGACTGACGTGGATCTTACCATTTCCCTAGTCAAAGCTTTTGTGAATGGGTCTGCTAAATTATCGCTAGATCTTATGTAGACAATAGTAATTATTCCATCATTTATTATTTGTCTAACATACTCATGTCTAAGACTTATATGTCTTGACTTTCCATTGTATATGTTACTATATGCTCGTGACATAGTAGCCTGACTATCGCATCGTAATGATATGGCTGGCATTGGTTTTGGCCATAGCTTGATATCTAGTAACATATTTCGTAGCCATTCTGCCTCTTTTCCGGCAGCAGCAAGTGCTATAAATTCTGATTCCATTGTGGAGTGCGAAATGCAAGTTTGTTTCTTTGATGCCCAAGAAACAGCACCTCCACCTAACGTGAAAATCCAACCCGAAGTAGATTTATTATCACCGGCGCTAGTTATCCAACTTGCATCAGTGTATCATTCTAATACACTTGGAAATCCATTATAAACAAGTCCTAGATTATTGGTCCTTTTTAGGTAACCAAGTAATCTTTCAATTGCTTTCCAATGATCTATACCAGGATTGCTAATATATCGTGCAAGTTTGCATATTGCATATGCTATGTCAGGTCTTGTACAATGCATTGCATACATTATACTTCCAATAGCGCTTGCGTATTCGAGTTGAGCAATACATCTTCCTTCATTTTTCTTAAGATTGATACTCGAGTCTATTGGGGTATTGGCATCTTTAATTTTTAGATGCCCAAACTTCTGGAGCACTTTCTGAATATAATGTGACTGATTTAATGTATAGCCCCCAATAACTTTATTAACCTTTATACCAAGAATTGTATCAACTTCATTTAAATCTTTCATTTTGAATTTTGAAGTTAAATAATTCTTGGTGTCTTGTATTCCTTTCATGTTAGTACCGAATATTAATAAGTCATCTACATATAAACAAATTATTACTGCATATTCCTTTGTAAACTTGGAGTATATACATTTGTCTGCACTATTATATGTGAATCCATTTTGAAGTATAATCGAGTCAAATTTCTCATGCCACTGTTTTGGTGCTTGTTTTAATCCGTATAATGATCTTGTTAACTTGCAAACTTTTCTCTCATTTCCAGGAAGGATAAAACCCTCTGGTTGTTCCACGTAAACTGTTTTGGTGCTTGTTTTGACATCCATTTGGTGGATATGCAACTGATAGATTGATGCTAATGCTACTAGTACTCGAATTGATGTAATTCTTGCAACCGGAGCATATGTATCAAAGAAATCAATTCCTTCCTTTTGCCGAAAACCCTTGGCTACTAATCTAGCCTTGAAAGTTTGCACGCTACCATCATTATTACGTTTTCTTCGAAACACCCATTTGCAGCCAATAGGTTTTGACCCTTGAGGCAAGTCTACCAATACCCAAGTATTGTTTGATAAAATTGAATCCATTTCATCGTTAATTGCCTCCTTCCAAAAAGCAGAATCTCTAGAAGTCATAGCTTCTTTGTATGTTTTTGGATCATCTTCTATATTCAGTACAATAGGAATTTTGTTAGTAACTTCATCTCGAGTTCCTTCTACAAGGAATGATAAAGCTTGAGATGATATAAAATCTTGACCAAAAGATTTCTCTTTTCTGGTTCTTTGTGTTCTTCTTATTTCTGTTTGTTCATTTGGTACTTTCCTTTTACTGCTAGTAGAAGGCGTAGTAACATCCATTGGTGTTTGATTAATGTCAGGGTTTAATGACTGATTTGTATTTGAATCATCCTTGAATTTACTTTCAATAAACTCAACATCCCTTGATTCAACAATCGTGTTTGAGGATAAATCTAGTAGTCTATATGCCTTAGAGTTTTCAGCATATCCTACAAACAAACTTTTCAATGCTCTTGGACCTAGTTTAGTCCGTTTTGGATCAGTCACCCTATAGAAGGCAATACACCCCCACACCTTTAGATACCGCAGATTAGGTTTTCGACCATTCCATAGTTCATAAGGAGAAACTTTAGTTTTCCTCGAAGTAATTCTATTGTGCAAATGACATGCAGATAACAACGCTTCTCCCCACAAATTAAGTGGTAATTTAGCATTTAATAACATAGAATTTACCATATCAACCAGAATTCTGTTTTTCCTTTCCGCCAAACCATTTTGTTGTGGTGTGTATGGCGCAGTGTGCTGATGAATAATCCCATGTTCTTCACAGAAGTTAGAAAATTCAGTGGAGAAGTATTCTCCTCCTCTGTCACTACGTAGGACCTTTATTTTCCTACCCTTTTGATTTTCAACTTCTGTTTTATAGCGTTTGAACATGTCAAAGGCTTCATCTTTATTTCTTAGCAAATACACTTGTGTGTATTTAGAAAAATCATCAATAAACGTAATGAAATACCTTTTTCCACCTCTGGTTAAAACTCCATTTAATTCACATATATCAGAATGAATTAAATCCAAGATTTCTGAATTTCTTTCAACTGTTGGGAATGGTTTCTTTGTAATCTTGGCTTGTATACATATTTCGCATTTATCATAATTATCATTAGAAACAGAAATAAGACCATGTTTTGCCATATGCTTCAAAGATTTATAATTTAAATGTCCTAAACGTGCATGCCATAATGGTAAAGAATTAATAGTATAAGCAGAACATTCCTTTATTTCATTAATACTGAGTTTGAACATCCCATTACATGCATAACCTTTACCCACAAACATGCCATTTTTTAGACAAAATCAAACTATCAGCCTCCAAGACTGATTTGATGCCACTCTTGCATAAAATTGATGCAGAAACCAAGTTCTTTTTAATATCAGGAACGTGAAGAACATTAGTGAGAGTTATCTTCTTGTTTGAAGTGAACTGAATCTCCACACTTCCTTTTCCCAGAACTTTTGCACCATTTCCATTTCCCATGAGCACTTCTTGTTGGTCAACCACTTCTGTATAAGTTTTGAATAGACCTTTGTTGTTGCAAACATGAACCGTGGCGCCAGAATCGAACCACCAATCCGAAGATTTTGTTTCAGCAGTAGCCATATGCAAATCAGTTATCATGCCAATTTGCAGATCAGAAACCATAGCAATGATTTCCTGCATTTCCTCGTTTTCAACCATGTTTGCATTTTCAGAGTTCCCCTTTTTCTGTTTTGGAGGAGCCCTGCATTCACGCTTAAAGTGCCCAAGCTTTCCGCAATTATAACATGCTTACTTCTTTTTGTCTTTTGGATTAGAGTCGCTTCCTTGCTTGCTTTTCTTGTTTGGGTTGCAGTTCTGCTTTTGATTGGCTTTTCTTTTCTTTCCAGAAACCACGTTGTTCACATCATTAGAAGGGAAAACGCCATCACGAATTCTGTTTTCTTCCTCAATTCGTATGTGTTTTCCGATCTTTTCCAACGTTAGTTCCTCAGTCATATGCAAGAGCTTTTTGCGATAATTATTCCAACTTGGTGGAAGTTTAGCAATTATCGCCCCAACTTGAATTGATTCAGGAATCTGCACCTTCAAATCATTAAGTATGCTAACCAGAACTTGCAAGTCGTGCATTTGATCCATGACAGAAGCATCATCTTTCATTTGGAATTCGAAATATTTTAAAGTAAGAAACTTATCTGTTCCAATCTTATCGGCCTTGTACTTTGCTTCCAGTGCATCCCAAATTTCTTTAGGCGATTTAAACGGAGTGTAAAGATCGTATAAACGATCGGATAAGGTGTTAAGAATATGTCCTCTGCACATCAGTTCATCCTCTTCACGTTTCAGTCTCTTCTTCTTCAAATCTTCTGTATCTTTATCTGTCGGCGGAGGAAGCGGGGGAAGGTTTTCATCTAGGACATAGGAGACTTTCAGAGTGGTAAGGAGGAACTTCATTTTATCTTGCCAGCGCGTGAAATTGGTTCCATCAAGTCTGTCCAATCGAACAAAGTCTTGGTTCATGATTTAGAATGCTGAATCTAACCCGTTCTCCATTGCTGATATTGTTTTAAGATTGTTGAGAATTCACTGAATCAGATCGGTATGGTTTTGAGGCGCGAGATCGCTTTCCTTAAAACAATATCTGCCCCCACTCGGATCGAGTTTGCTAATAGGTTGAACGGCAGATTGTTTCCCAGGATACAACAAAACCAAACTCAGAAACTTAGCAATGTTTGTGAGTTATTCGGGAGTTCTTACTGGAAAGGAAAAAAAAAAGAAGATAAAACAGAGAGGAGGGAGAAAAGTGAATTCGAAGAGAAAAAACAGGATGCATATATAGTTGCGAAACAGGCACCACCGTTCGGAAGCAGTTGCGTACAAACAGACGCGTCCGTCTGTTTGAATTCAAAAAACATGACCGTTGCCAACAGTCAAGCCGCTCCCGTACGGTCACGCACGCGCCCACGTGCCCCAAGTGCCCAAGTGCCAATCTTTTGACCGTAATAATATTTATAGGCCCAACCAAGCCCACATGCATACCCATCCAAGCCCCTTATTCAAGCCCAAGTCATTTAATTCACATAATCATATTCAAGGCAATCATATATACCTTGGAATAGTCCAAATAACTTGGTGATGTGGGACTTGTTCCTTTCACTAAAACAATCTTTCACAACACCATAGCGTTAACAGCAAATTCGGTATTACACTCAAGAACAAAGCACTTGGAACTTGACATATATTTCGTCAGAGAGTTAGTACAAAAAGGAAAACTAGAAGTAAATCACGTACCTTCCACTTACCAGATCGCTGATGTTCTGACGAAACCACTCTCGAGAGCCAGATTTGAAGCTCTGAAAGAAAAGCTAAGCGTAGCTGAAATTATCACTTCAAAGCACAGCAAAGCTTCAGATCTGACTGTCAACAAAGGAATTGAAACATCCTCCAGTAAGCTTGTTGAAGCAGCAAGCAATCGCCTTAATTCTCAGATTAACTCTGAAAGAAATCGAGGAACTGAAGCACACCAAACTCTCATCAACAACGGAAGTCAGTTTAGCTCAACAAGGCACAAATCCGTCATCTCAGAACCGCAAGCTCAAGAGAAAAGCCTTGACATAAGAAGAAACAGCACAAACAGAGGATTTAATGAAGAATTTTCAAAGAGAAAGACGGATTTGAATCGTGGCGGCGGCCATTTTTAATCTCCAAACCCTAGTCTGGAGAATAAGGTTTGCGGGGGGTATTGAGTAATACATGAGTACCCCGTTACATTTCTTTTTACAATACTTCATGGGCTAGTCCAATTACTTGCTGAATCTTTTATTTTAGTCCAACTCATTGTTACATTGTATCTCGTTAGTTATTTAAGCTAACACCCTATGTACATTTTTATATACAGTTCATTACAGAAATAAAGTAACTTCATTTCAGTTTACAAATCTTTCTCGGACGAACTCGAACTGATGTATTTCAGTCATGGACATGAATGCAAAATTACAGCCCTGTTTAGTTTATACCACACTATGGCTCTAACCCAATCACCGTTGTCATCTGACTGACCTTAGTCAAAGGAGTGCTCTTTTGGTATTGAAGCAAAACAAGTCAACCATTTGATAAAAACTGATATATCGCTTATTTAAGATGGATCATTGTTTTGAAGACGTATACTATTAGTAATGTCTTATTTCGTTACTTATACCTGTGTCCATTCTAACATGCAGATTGAGTTAAGTGTTACACTTCAGTTGTATACAGCTATTGTTCCCGTAATAACTACTTCTCAGTTCCACTTCGGTTGAAGTAGAAAATGTGAAACCGGACGTAACCTATTAGAAACAGTTCCTGATGATTGGACCGATATCTAATCTAGGCGAACTAAAATGGTAGTAAGTGAAATTATTTCTTGTTACTAACATCATGCTAACTAATGTACCGTTTACAAACAAATTTTTTGTTTTTTTAAAGTCGAAACAAAAGCTAAAAGTCCTTCATATAAATCAATCCAACCGTGGGGTAAAATGGTGACAAGCAAACTAAAATGGTAGAAAATGGTTGCTGTCTTTTTTACTACAAACATAAAATCAAGATGTTTCAAGCCACCAGCAGCATGCTGCATGCCAGTTTATTTTCGGATATCGGATATCATTATCCATTTAATTTTCGAATACGGACGGTTGTTGGATAATTATCCGCTCCACCAATAATTAAAAAATTTAAAAATTTAAATAAAAAAATTTGGATAAACATAAAATAATTTTTATACTAATGTTAATAAAAAAACAAAAAAATAAAGAAACGTGATGATAAAACATAGTTTTGTACTAATATCCATAAGCATATCAAAAAATAATCCAAAATTAAACAAAAAAAACTACCATTTTTCACTAAAAATGGACAAAAAATTATATTATAGTAACATCCAACAGTTACGTACAAAATAATTATTAACTCTATTTTGAGTATATATATTACATCAATTAGTCGAACGGATATTTTTCGAATACGAATACCATTATAATCATATCTGTATCGGATACGGATACCACTGTAATCATATCCGTATCCGAAAAGTTTTTCGTATACGGATACCACTGTAATCATATCCGTATCCAAAAAGTTTTTCAAATATCGGATATCCTTATCTGTTTTTCGTATAATGCTGAATAACATATATTTTTCATATTTTCGAATATAGATTCAGACGGGTATCGGCTTTTCCGGTATTCATTGACAGCCCTAGGTGAAACAATATAGAATCTCAGTAATGTATATAAATGACTTGAACTGCACAAAAAAGGGTAACAAGCAGCAAACTCTCTGCTTTCAGTTCAACCATGCAAAACAATAGAATCTTATTCGTGTTGCTGATTCCCTGCATTACAAAACAATAGAAGAGTGGAAATACTTGGGTAATGTTGGCTGATAATTTGGATTGTGAAAGGTCACGAGCTCGAACCTGAAACTGACAACCCCATAGGAGTTACTGAATTATATGTTTGCCTGGCGTGTACTTTTCAGAGTTTAGAAGCAAAGCTTGGTTGTTTAGGTAGCCAAAAAAGGTATGCACATCAAGGAACCTTGTGGTGAGAACATAATGACAAAGAGCCAATAGATTACATTTTTAGGGACTATTATTTCTGTGTATAAAGAAAAAAGAAAAAAGAAAAACATAATTGGATAATCAGTCAGTTAATAGTGGCTAGTTCACAATTCACACACCATAATTTATGCGTTAGCATCAAGAATGTCAAATAGAACTCATGGACTTTCTAATGAGTTCATACCCAGCAAAATTCATGGCCCCTAGAGGTGCAACCCAGAAAAACCTAGGCACTGCTCCCCTGAAAAGAGCAAAAGGTCCTTCTTCACGAAGAATGGTTAAGGCTGCTATTTTCATGGTCATTTCCATGCCTTGCGGCGCTGTCATCATTCTTGTCTTAATCACATCAAATGGTGTCGTCAGCACAGATGCAAACCCGCCTGTTATTGCACCTACAACTACCGTCTCCCATGGCTCTAGCTCCCTTTTAATGATTTTTTCCATGGCCTTATCAGATATCCAATAAAACAGTTTTGTTAATTTTACAAATACTACAATAGCTATAAGATTATAATAGACACAAGGAACTGTGAAGGCATCGATGAGTTAGTCCACTACTGAGAGTTTCTTATTTAAACTAGTTTAAAATGCTCTACGTTTTATCGAATATTCAAAAATACTTGTTTTTTTTTTTTACTTAATTGAAGAAATAAGTGGATGACTGTATGGTGTAAATGAAAAAAAAATTGTAGTCACAACATTTTTATTCAAGTTGATTTGTTGGTGATAACAATGACAAATCGATATTAAAATCCATTGATGGATGGTTGGAAAAGGGATAATGATAAATGTTGCAAATTGGTGGGTGATGATTGGTAAGTATTTTCAAAATTTCCAGAAAAACAACCTAGAAGTCATTTCCATTGAATTCTTTTTGTTAACCGTAGGGAAATTGGTTATTATGCATGTCAGGCTACAAGTCCAAAAGATCTAACAACAACTAAAATAGCGTCTCAATACTGGATTTGTGGTCATTGCACTGGTAACCATTATGAATACAATATAAGCATACCTATATTCCATGCATCTTTAGAGGATGCCCCAATAGACAATGATGTTTTTTTTTCGTTCGAAAAAGTTACCTTTTTTGACTCTCGATAAAGACCCGCACCGAAAACATAGAAAGGAAGCTCCCTACAAAGGGTAGCACCGGTTCCACGAAAGAAACCTTGCAAGTTATCTTGTTGCCAGGTAATTACAGCAGCTTCTCCCACATTGTCAAATATGCCTGCTTGCAGTCTTTGCTTTAGAACCTCAAATGGAACTCTATACACAGTTCCAATAACTGTGCTGCAAAATGATGCCAAAGATTGCGCCTAATAAGTAAAATTACATTGATTACATTGTGTTTGTACTGTTCCTCAAGCAAATTCTGCAGATTGTGAATAAAATGTCCTTATCTACTGCTTGTATATTTCTAGCAGTTTGGCTACTTATTTGCTTCCTCTAATTTGACTTTGAACATGATATCAATTAAGCAACAAGTTCTCTGATATGTCCTTACATTCGACTAATATCAGTTTAGCATATGAAACATACAAAATTGTGAAAGTGTTTTGAACAAACTCTTTAATCTTCTTATAAGTTGCTTCCTATATAGATGTCTCCTGCAATTAATGTAGAAGGTACAGATAATAGCGAATTACCTGGACCTCTGGAAGTCCAGGAGCTGCATTCAACAGAATAAATTTGCTTATTTGATGAAGACCAGTTCGTAGCCCATGGCTGCCAATTAAAGAAATTATGTCTACTATGATAATGCCTCAAATCATAGAGATACTGATATAAATTCTAACCTAGTAAATTGACCGATAACCGCAGGGATGGAACCTTTATACATTCCTCTAAGACCAAACTCCGGAATTCTTGAAATAAGCTCCGGAAATGATAGTGTTGATGCTTGCACATGAGTCTGATAAAGCAAAAGCATACTTATGCTGAGAAATAAGCTATATAATTTCGTGTGAATTTCAACAGATTACCTTAATTGTGTCAACAGGGTGCATTACAAATGCAGAAAATGAGCATGCAATTCCTCCTGCTAGTGCAGATTTCAGAACATCTTGAGCAAGTGAATCGACAGATTTAGAAACAGCTAAGGTTGCAGAACTACGCGTCCTGTGACTTTTTACGATCAAATCAATTAGTATTTAAAACTGTGCCTGCTATGTTTCTTTAGAATGAAGTTTTAAGCCCAACCTGCCATGTCGGATAAGCTCGTTAGCATGCTTTCTATGTTGTTTTCTTGCACTCATTGTGAATTCCGTTTCTTCAAGGCTAACTTTTTCATCTTTATCTACATCAGTTCGTTCAAAGGATAACTCTCCTGAAGCAAGTCATTAGCTCAGATATGACGTAGGAGATCATTATGCTGCATAAATGTAGTCATATCACTGATATTGTCACTCTGTGGTGCACATGTAAAATGCCATTTAGTAATGTGTCAGCATAAAAATAAAATCATTTTCAGGAGCATGTTTGGCAACTCCTATAAGTAAACTACTTACAAGTAACTTATATCAATATCGATGTTTGAAAACTTTTGACAAGTAACTTACAAAAGTAGCTAATAATTAGAAAATGAAGAAGCAGCTATTTGTTGTTTTATGATTTGTGAAACAATTTCATAAGACGTTTCGATCAAATAATTATACCTGGAAGTTAACTAACATTATAAAATTCCTACCAATAAATTAGTATTTAGAACTACTTGAAGTTATTATTCAAGACTTCTTTGAAGGATTTTTAAATCAGATTGTTACCAAACGGGACTTGAAAAGCTTGTAGGTAAATAGATGATGGCTCATTTTGCTCGGCTCAAATGTGTAGATAAAAACATCAAATTCAAGCTGCCTCACAACTAAAAATGCAATAGAATTGAAAAGGGAATAGAATAACTAATTACCCTGATACTTTGGGTGCTGTACAAAATCCTTGACTGAACTTTTCTCATAACCAGCGGAAATATGAGCAGCTTTCTCAATTAATTCTTCGATGGAAGCATCCAAAGATCCGGGTCTTCCTATTTTGGCGAAACTCATCTTTAACTGAAACCCTTCAAGTTTTTCATTTTTACTTCTCTTTGCGACCCCATTACTAACTTTCTTCCAATTTTGATCCAAGCAAATAATATTTCGATTGAAGCCATTTAAAGTATTGGATATGAGCAACTCCAATGAATCTTGCTCTCCGTCTGGAGATTGAACTAGTTTGGGAAAGAGCTTGAATAAATCCATGTTTCTGCTTTGGATTATTGTTGGTTTGTATCGATGTTACATGTTAGTCAAGTTATTATTCTCCGTTAAAAAATATTGTTAATTATAGTTAGGCAAATTGTACTTAAACCACCCTCTTTAGTTAGCACCCCAAAAAACTGGACTACCCATGTACCCAGAAAACTAGATAGTATCCCCCCATTTTTTCCACAAATGCCATCACCCTCTCCTACATCGTTCGAATAAGTAAATAACGCACAAAATCAAAAGCAGTAGCATCCGATTTTCTCAAATAATAAAATCAATCAGTAATCGTTCTTCTTCAAGTGAAGGCATCGACTTCGAATTCGGTCTCCAAAAAAAGAACGTCTTCATCTTATCTTTGCATTGACCAGGTTAGGGTTTTGAATTCATGCGTGGATAGTACCAAAACCACGTTTTAATCTTTCATGGTAGTACATCCCCGCTGAATCGATACTAGGTTCACTATACTTCATAGTAGGCTTACTACGTGGTCTTGACTAAAATCGCACAATTCGTTGTGCTCGGCTGTACTTGAAAAAAAAAAAACTCAATTTTTAATTTATCTTCTATTACTTGTTGTGATTGCGACGAGAAATCATCTTCTCCTTCAAAATCCATTATATTCTTGTTTACAAATGAATTTTTTCTTCAATGATTTGAAATCTAAGGCTATGAAGCTTAGATGTTTTTAGATACAATAGAATTTTACAATGTGTTGAGAACAAATGAGAAGATAACTTCTTGAGGGTACTTTTATTATTGGCTGCATCTATTTACACCCATTTAATTGCTCTTCCCACCCCGATCATTTTAAAATAAAATTCTCACCTCGGTTTTTTTTTACACACCCCATTTATTCCACAACCCCCTTTTTTACTGCCTTTTTTCTCTTTTTCTTACTCTATTTTATTGTTTTTTTTTTGGCGTAGCTTTATTTCATTGTTCTGAATACTTTTTAAATTTTCTACGTTCAAATATAATGATGTATATACAGTTTTCTTATTAGTTTCTAATATTATTTATATTTTTTCGATAGTAGTCATCAATCAGTTTTTTTATGTATATAATTCTCATGTTTGCATTGCGTGTTGTCATTTTTTTGTGTTCGCTCCCAATATTGTTGGTAGAGTTTATGATCGATTGACTAAATCTCTTCTTTCAAGAAATTTTTAGTTTCAAACATTCATGCATAAAATAGTTAAATATAACACGATAGAGAAAAAAATCTAATTGTTTGTTTGAGGGTAAAAATGACACTAATTTTTTTTTTGTTATAACCGGGGGGTGAAAAGCAATTGTATGGGTGAAAATAAATGGAGCCTTTATTATTAAAATTTTAATTTTTTAGGGGGTCGCTACTAACTAAAAAGCGGGGTTGAAATAGAATTTGCCTTATAGTTAATTGATATAAACAAACAACATGGACTTGATTGTGGCGCTTTACGCTTTATATTCAACAATTTAATTTAGCAGGGAGCAACTGCCTAATAGGACCACGTTTTGCGATTCTTAATGCAAATTTTTAGGAAAGCGAGCAACTGCTAGAGTTCACTTTTGTTGTAATTTTCAAATATTTTCTATAACATTGATTTCACATTGTGAACACATAGGATTAAATAGACATTTGGCGCAATTCATTACCGATTGGCCATTTTTAATTGTACACAGACCATGAATGCTAAGAGCATTCCAACACAAAGTGGGTTGGGAAGCAACCGACCCCAATAGAGGGTCAGTTAGTCGTTACTGGGTGGCTTTGGCAACCCCGAAGGTTTCCAAAGCAACCCAGTCGGTTGCTCGAACAATGGTCCTTAGCCGGCTTATTTAAAGCCGGCTAGGGATAAGCTGGCTAAGAAGGAGTCCTCCCTAGCCAGCTTATTTAAAGTTAGCTAAGCGGGCAGACATTATTACCGTTGCCCCCTTAGCTGGCTTTAAATAAGCCGGCTAAGAGCAATGACTATGTTTAGAGTCGCTACTCCCTCTTCACTCCATTCTCTCAACCACCATCTTCTTCTACATATACAACCAGATTTTCAATTTCACAACACATAATTTTCTCCTATTTTCCTCAATCTTCTAACTATTATTTTGTTTATCATCAAATAGCAATGTCTAAAAATATAAGAGGAAAATCCAAGATGACTTCAAAGAGCAATCAGAACCCGTATAATTTTGTTCAAGAGCAGCAAGAATTTCAGTACAAACTTCGTACCAGCACAACCAACATTCTAATTCAGGTGCAATACAAAACGCTTTAAATTGTTATCTTCCACATCAAAATTAGAACTTCTACCATTCACAGCAAAATTCAAATCTTTACCAAAACACTCAAGTTTCTGCCTATGGTCAGAATCACTCTTTTCAGCAATCTCATAGTAATCAACCTTACTCTCTCCTAGCAGCCAACATCGATCTTCCTTTCCAAATACTTCTCCAAATATTTCAAGAAATTTAAACATGTTATATGGTGATAATAGCTTCCAGAACGATGGAACTCAAAATTGATGTCAACGAGACTCCCGAGTCGTATGCTAATCTCCCGCCTGCAAAGGTTGCAAAAAGGGTAAAATGATCACCTGGTGAACAAGCTGAATTAGCCTTCGATTGGGTTGAGTGTTCCAAAGATAACCGGAAAGGTATAAGTCGAACTGAAATTCATTTTGGAATTCTATTTGTAAATTATTAAATGGTCGAAGTTCACATAAACCTTCAAGATCGGTTGACTCTTTGAAGCAGTCCTAAAAGAGAATCAATTCTAGTTGCCAATGTTGGAAAGAGATAATAGCCGGGTTGGACAGTAGACAACAAAGTGGTGCAAAAGACTAGAATTTGTTACAAAAATATAATAAGTTTTATGTGATTATTTTGTTTTATGATATTTTGATTTGTGTTCATTTATGTTACGCAGCTTAACCAAGCAAATGCATTGTATATGTCCGAACATAACAACCAACCTTTCAACTTGCACAATTTCTAAGACATACTTTTTAGGGAAGAAAAATGGAGCATAGTGCGACTGGAATTCAACTATGCGATTTATAACCATACGCCGATTGAAAAAGTTAGCCCTAGAAGCTTAAATTCACAAGAAGATGCCCCTTCTACAACTAGTATAAGTGGAAGGCCAGCTGGAAAGTACAAAGCGATTAAAAAGGCCACAAAAGATTACAGCCAGTATTATGAAAAATTTGACGGGCATATGATAGTTGCTGAAGAAGAAAATAAGAAATAAATGGACACAAAGAAAGCATCTAGAATAGAGAGAGTACATGAAAAACAACGACGACATGAAGGGGTTCAACAAATGAGAATCACTGAATTGGAGTTATGAAACAAGGAGTTAGCACGACAACAACATGCAGATGATTTTACTTTTATGAGTGTCAAGCCAGATGATCTAAATCCAATTCAAAAGAGGTATATGAAAAAGCAACTTGAGGAGTACTAAAGATGTAACGTAGATTAGCAGTGTTATTGTTTGAGTATGTTGCAGTTTCATTTTAGTTGAGTTGTAGATTTTGTTGTTGTTTTAGTTTTTAAATTCAGTTATTTAATTCAGTTGTATTAGTAGTTGTACTGTTAAATGTTGAATGAAATTTCACTTGTGGCCATCATATTTACGTCATAACAATCCAAAATCGACAAACTAGAGTTGACATAAAAAATAAAACATACAGTCATTTAATTAGAAATAAAACAGATACGACCCATACGTACTTACAATCAAACTTAGATAATAAAGCTTACATTCTAAACATTCAGTAATTTATTAATTATTGGTTTCCCGCATGCTCCCAATAATGCTCCACTAGCTCTTCTCTTAATTATGGATGAGCTTGTGGATCTTGAACGTCTTCCAGTCGTTGCATGTATTCTACAAATGTATTTGGGTCCTTATAAGGTTTTTTTTTTCCTGAACTCCACTGCAATGTCTGGATAGTTTCGAAGTTGGAGTTCATATCCTCCTTGTTCTTATTCAATAATCATATTATGTAAAATAATACAATAGTACATGATGTCAGCTATAACTACTTTATCGTGGTAGATTACTTTCTTTCGTAGTATATGAAACCTACCTTGGAGTACTCCAAATGCCCGTTCAACATTTTTCCTCAAACTCTCTTGTTGTTTCGTGAACAAGACTTATTTTGCATTGTTTAGTTTTTTGTACACTTACACGAGCATTTTCCATTTTGGATGAATTCCATCTACAAGATAACATCCAACATAATGTTCCTTGTCTCCAATTTTGTAGTTGCATGGAGGTGAAAGGTCATTGTAAAAATCATTAAATAAAGATGACTGTCGTAATACGTTAAATTCGTTTATAGAACCAGGAACGCCAAAAAAAGAATGCCCATGTAAAGGTCAAATGTAGCTTCTAACACCATCGTAGCCTTTTTGCAATGTCCTCTGTATTGCTCTTGCAATGCCACTGGATATTTTTTCCACTTCTAGTGCATACAATCCAAGCTACCCAACATACCTGTAAATCCACGTTGAGCTTTCATTGCTAGTAATCTCCCAAAGTCATGAGCTGTTGGAGATCTTAGATACTCTTCGCCGAACTCACATACAATAGTTTCGCAAAACTGTTTCATATACAATACTGTCGTTGAGTCCCTAATTTTTATTTTGTCGTCCAGTGAATCAGCAGAACTTCCGTAGGAAATCAAATGGAGTGCAACCATAACCTTTTGAAAGGGTGAAATGCCTAGTTCGTTGAAGCCATTTCTTTTATGTATGAAAAATATGTTGGTTGCAGAAACTTTGTTAAGTACTTGATTAAATATCGTTTTAGACATACGAAATCTTCGATGGAAATACACGTCTCCGTATACTAGGTTTGCAACAAAGTAATTCTTGATTAGTTGACTGTGACCACCTGTATATCGCGTCCATATCGCATATCTTTTCTACCAACAACACTTCCACCTTGGGTTAAAGCCGAGCTTTCAGCAATATCTCGTTCTATCGCAGATCTTGCTTCATGTTGAGATAATTGTTGTTGGTTATTACGATGTTCAACATACTCATCT
This sequence comes from Allium sativum, assembly GCA_030737875.1. Lineage (NCBI taxonomy): Eukaryota > Viridiplantae > Streptophyta > Magnoliopsida > Asparagales > Amaryllidaceae > Allium > Allium sativum. Next base: position 190,241,424 of record CM060910.1, on the reverse strand, counting down.
GACATTGATGAGGAGAGGAGCTTGAAACACTGCACCATAAATCTTTTAAGGCACTCATTGAAATTAGAATTGATTTGTTAGAGTTTGTGTTTGATAGAATGTGAAGCACACATATTTAAATCAAATTGCTTGTGAAATTTGAATTGATTTGCTAGAGTTCGTTTGTCATTTGGTTTACTCTTCCATCTTTTGGCATTTAGTGAAAGTTGTATATATTAGTATAATAGTTAAACAACACTCAACTTTATTAGCCTTTTTGTCTTGTAGTGTGAATTTTTTAAGTTAGTAATAGGATTATGATAAGCTTTGGTTCATTGTTTGGTCAATGTCATAAATTTATGTCAGTTTCTTTAAGAGAGTACGTACCGTTTGTCACCATCAAGTATGCCAGGTGTATTTGAAATAGTTGGTACAGTGATAAATTTATAGTGGTATACAACCATTTGCGTATGGGTCCTCCTTATAGCATGTATGAATACTATGTTTTTATGCATATGGCTAGAGTTTGAATGGCATGTCCTTATCTACATGTCACTGAAAAGTGGTTATTCGAATTGACAACACAATTCAATTACGTACAGACAACAACACTAAAATACTCCATTTTAATAGTAATTGCTTAATACTCAAAAATATATTAGATTGCTTATGTTTAAATAAAGTATAAAATAATCATGACCCATATTATACGTACAATCATAAAATGAAACACAATTTCAAACAATAATACAATCAACAATTTCAAACAACAACACAATCATAATACCATAAGCTTATTCATCCCATATTGGGTTAGCCAATTGTACCGAAGTTTATATGCTTTGTGACCAACAAATTCTATACCGTATTCGAATAGGTAACAAAAATCAAAAGTTGTTGTAGTTGCTTGAAATATGTCTTCGTCTGCAACTGTCTCGATTATCCTAAGGTATCGATCACAAGCTTCTACAAAACGACGATGAGCCATATGGATTTCAGCTGACGATCGTCTAGTAGGGAAAGTATGATGGTTGTTATGTAATCTTGTGATCATTTCCCAATGCTTTTCATGGGTCAGGCCACATCCACTTTGCAACAATAACTTGTCTATTCGATTAACTTTAATATAGGATTTCGCGAGGATAAGCAAATCCTGAGAAGAAAATTCTGTGGTTGAAGTACTGGACCTTGAAGAACCAAGGTTTTGACGAAGTATTGCACCCTAAAGAAAATTCAGTGGTCGCGGTACTCGAGCTTGAACCTCTTCTATTTGTGTATCTGGAATGAATCCACCATCTTTCTCATCCTCTTTGTTCCGTTCTTATTTATCAAACATTTTTCCTGTATATTCATCACTGATTTCCCAATCGTCCATTTAATCTACAGAAAATCAATAGTATCAAAAAAGTAGGGAGAATCAATTTTGTTTATAACAAAAACCGTTACCTTGATGCAAAGAAGTATAATGATTTCTCACCTTAAGTTCTTGGATGGTTCAGTGTGCAGAGATTATAGTCTATGGTTGGACTTCGAAGAACAAACTATTTAATAGAATTAAGTTGTATGTGGAGGTCATCCTCATCCACATGGATATAGTTAAAGGTTGCGTGTTATCACCCTCAACTGTTCAATCAACGTGGCATACATTATCTTTACTTCTGCAATGTGTCAGTGATAGGACTAATCAATTGCTTTAGTTATGTAGCGTGTCAGTGATATCACGTGTCAACAGTGCAAGGAAATAGACTGGTCATTATTGTGAACAGCTTTCCTTGTACAACGTGTTAGTGATATCACGTGTCACATTAACTTCTCCCCCATGTCAGTGTTATCGTGCGTAAACAGTGCTAGGTAATATACTAGTCATTCCTGCGAATTTCAAAATGGGATTTTTTTTCGAACGTAGCCCTCAAAGTATGTACCAATGTAGGACTATATATTTCCTTCTCTTATGCCCCAAAGATATGTACATTTCAAAATTTTCTTTTTCATTATTCAACTTTTCCAATTGCAGACATGGACAACTGGGAGATTGACGATGAGGCAACGAACAATTGCTACGACGAGTACGAAGTAGAAAAGAACATATTACAACACAAAGTTGATGAGGTTGAGTTTGACCCGGAAACCAAAGCCAATTCAATACCTCGGATGGCCTAGTCTTAAAGATCTTCGTTGAATGCTCGTTTATGCGCGACTGTAGCAAATCAAAGGCCAGGAAAACAAATTGTATATGAAGGAAAAATACCTGAGCAGCTTTATCCTATCGGCCCTACATATCCATCTGGATCCTATCCTGTTTGTCGTTGTGAAGATGAATCGATGGTGGTTGTTGCCAAAACTAAAAAAATGTAGATCGTAGATTTTATTGTTGCTTTGGTTATGAGGATCATATGATGTACCCTAATGAAGTTCAATGTTGTAATTTTATGAGGTGGATTGACCCTCCAATGTGTGCTCGTTGATTGCAATACACTCTTGAAGCGCAAGCGAAAATAAGGCGTTTGAACAAGATTATTCAAGAGGCAACTAAAGAAGGATTCATCATAAGTCAGTGATAGATTGGAGTAGAAGCAATCTTGTGGTTTCATTTATCTTGGTATTTGTTGTTTGTGTGTTTACTTGTCCTAGTGTGATTGTTAGCATTTTTTAGTTCGTATTTCCTTCTTTGTGATTATGTTATTCGCTTTAAAATTTAGTACCGTTTTATTATGTATACGAGCATATAATATTAGTTAATCTATTAGGTTGCCATCATATTTGTAATAAGCGCTGGTGGTCATAACGTTATGATTTATATTTAATTGAAAACAAGCTCATAAATATTTAAAGATTGCGTGCGCAGACCTTGACTGATTGTGACATCTCAGCTCGCTAATAGTGCAGGCTAAAACATAAAGCATATTCACTACGGTATAACGTCAAGTCTAATATTGCAAACCAGTACGTAATGCAGATTCGTTGCAGTATAACGTCAGGTCTAATATTACAGACTAGTACGTAAAGTAGATTCGCTACAGTATATCGTCAGGTCTAATTTTGACGGTCAGTAAGTAAAGCAGTTTCGCTGCAGTATAATGTCAGGCCTAATAGTGTTGGCTTGTACGTAAAGCAGATTCACTACAGTATAACATCAGACTTAGTAGTATAGGACAACACAAAAAGCAAATTGGGAACAGTGACCGATCACGTTATAATTTGTTGTATTCACTGGATACTTTGGGTCTATATATCTCTATGGGGTTTGCTCATCTTTACTCACTCAAACAAGCTTTCTGCTTCACACAACTTAGCATACCAAAAGTTATGCCTTCAAGGACCTCGTCTATGGATTCTGACTGGTGGCCAGCTGAAGGTCCACCAGAAAGTCTAAGAACCAATGTTGATTGGCTTATCGAACACCAAGAGCAACACTACGAGGATGTGCGTCGAGAGTACCTAGATTTGAGCCTACTTAGACTTCAGGAACCTATTGGTACTCCAATCCCAGATTTTGGTCATCAAGTAGTTCAGTTACTCAACCTCCAACTCAAGAAGTGATAGATCAATTCTCAGACTTTCAACCTCTATATGAATAAGAGGTACGAGGGGTTTCAGTTACCGAACCTCCATTCGAGAAATAGGTCGACTCATATCCCGCTTATTGCCATTGTGGGTATGCGGTGGAGGTTGTAGTAAGGGCGAATAAAGAAAATATTGGTTGTAGGATCCGGTTACGCTCGTTATGGCCGAACAACTGCGGTTACTCTGAATGGATTGACGACGGTTTATGTCCAAGGGGTATTTCTTAAGCCAACGAGTTAGAACAAGAGATAAGGTATCTTATAACTGCTTTAGAATCTCTTGAGATTGAACATAACATTTAGTTTGCTTACGTAATTATAATTCCAATTAACAACTGTTGTATCCTAAGGTTTAGTACTATTTCCAATTATGCTTTGATGTTTTAGCTATTACGTTGTATCATTAGTTATTGAACATCTGTTGTATCGTTAGTTGTTCTGTTTATCATTACTATTTAACTCCATTGGTTTCTTGAATGAGATACGACAATTTTTTAAAATTTCCCAACTAGATCCATAAAAATTCATTTTAAATTATTAAATAAATGTTATCGTACATCAACGATTTCATAATGACTTTTTGAAAATTTGATTTGGACATAACTTAAAATCTACAATATGAAAACATGAATTTTCTTTTCCATTAGAAAATTATAATCCAGTGGATCCTAATAATTCTTGTTTCAAAAGATTCTGACTTATATTAGATCATGTACATCCAGTTAAAGTTCAAAACGTAAAACCGTGAACTATCGCGACGTTCCGGGCTCGTTTTTAATTAAATTTAAATTATACGTTCAAGCGTCCTTTAATAATCAAATTCAATATTATAATTCAAATATTTAAATTTATAAATCATAAAACAATTTTAAATGTTCAACTAAACGACTAAAATTTCAGTTTGTTCCAGGTAATACAATATAAATAATGAACATATAGGCATATTACAAATAAGAACAAAGCAAGTAAACATAAGATCGTACATGCAGATTACATATAACAATACAACAATTAAACAAAAAAACATACAAGCAGATTACATTTATGAACTAATACAAATACAGAACATAGAAGCAAATAAGTTACTACAATGGAGTACACCATAATACAAAGATACAAAGGTACTACAATGTACTACAGCTCATCAAACTGGTATGTACCATCAAAAAGATTCGTTGCACCCTCGTCGTCGTCTTAGTCATCGTCCTGGTCATCATCACTGCCTTCGTCGACTCTCGGCCTATTGTTGTATCGATCCTCATCAGCAGTTATAAGGTCGTTAACACAAGAAGTCAACTCATCTAGACTCTGTCAATGCTCAACGTACATCACCTGTCGAAGTCCCATCTGCATCTAATAAAGATCCTTATAAGAAAATATGCTATGATCTGGATACTGCGTGGCCACTGGCCGTAGAATATCAATATATCTATCTGGTCATATGCAGTGGGTATGCCAACGGTCCAAACCGCAGTCTGGCATCTCGGTAGACTGTGGAGGCTGGTAAACCAGCGTGCTCTATGAAATGTCCTGAATAATAGGGGGTACAAGTCCATTTCGAATAGAAAAAGGGCCAACGAAATCAACTGTCGAGGCATGTACAAAACTTCCCGTATGAGGTGGGGTGTAATACTGCTGCTAGAAAGAAATATAATACATACCAATAATAATAAAGTCACAAGCTGGCAACCACTCCCGACATGCTCCTGTAAGGCACGAATAGGATAAACCCTAGGATTAGCTGTATCTGGGTGCGGATCATCAAGAACAAAATCACCATCAAAATATCTATCTTCGGCAATGCTCCCCTAAACACCATAAGCAGTCTAAACTAGGTGGAAAAGATACCAGTGGAAATCGTCTTTCAGACCCAAAATTAGCCTACACTATGATAGGGTCGGTCAAAAATGGCGAACCATCATACGGTTGCCAAAGAACTGACTCTCTTGTGGTATGCAGCTTAATCTGGTTACGAGCTACATCAAATACATGTCATGTCTATCCTCCTGGAATCTGTCTATGGTTATCGAGACTCCACGCTCGTACTTTGGGATAGTAAATGGATAGTGTCGGATCCATGGTAGGATAAATCATGTTGTGGAAGTACTCGTAGTACCAGTACTGCAAGATCTCCCAGAAACCTATAATAGAAGCAATCTTGGGCCTAACAACACACTGATGATCCAACGACCTATACAAGTAGGCTAATATAGGTGTCCCCAATCATACATAGTAGGACTACTTTCAAACGAAAATTCCTCAACTACCACCACATAACCACAAGGCAATGTGCTCGAAGCATTTGTAAAAAAAAATTCCCATCATATACAAAATAAATAATATGGGAATATCCAAATGGTGAACTGCAGGATGCATATGTACTAAAGCCTGGATTGTTTGTCTAATGTATGAGCATCTAATTTGGAAACCAGCAGTGATGCCCTTTTGTAAGTCAATATATGGAAATAAACTAGCCAGAAGGTCATAGTCCTGAAACCTCTCATCATACGACAACGTTTCCACTTACCTAAGCATAGAAAAGTTTAGTGGGGTGACTCCCAACTGCCCAAAACTAAAGTGGAATGTATGAGATGTTTTCCACAAACAAGTAGCCAATACACCACATAACGAACATCGTTATTTAAAAGGTTTTCGATACCTATTTAACCAATTATAAATCATTAACAGCGAACAAAATGAATACGCAAATTTGTATGTAGATATGTTTAAAAAACATACTCAAAAAGTCATCAAACCCAATATCATGGAGAAACCCATGAATAATAGCCTCTATGTCATACTTACGAACCAGTTTGTATAGACGAACAACACTAACCCAAGAGTCATGAGTACGCTCGAGCCGAGCCTAATAATAATTAGGAAACTTATTTATTTTTTGTATACATTAAACTTGTAAAAATTAAATAAATAAAACTTAAAGATGCGCCAACTAAAGTGCTGATGTTCCCTTCATTGTCAACCAATTAACAAAATTGGACAACTGTTTCTCCGGTCTCAAATTCGGATCCTTGTGAGAATCTAAAACTATCTGATCACTATGTCTAGCAATATGTCTTCTCCTAACTGTCATTGTACGTCGACCTCCCGTATCCCTAATTGGTACATTCTCTTTTATAAGTATGTGCTCCTTAGACGGATCAACATTTCCACTGCGGCTTCCAGTACCTCGCATTGCTCTCCATACACATCTTATTTCGATTTTATAAATATATTTTTTATACGGGAGCAAGGTGGCTGAAATGGGGGAAGAGAAGGGGGAGGTTGCGCTGAAATGGGGAAGGAGGGCTTGGGATATAGCCGACTTCAATGAAGCCGACTATATATACAGAAAAGCTTAGCCGACTTATTTTAAGTCGGCTAAGCATGTGGTGTGGATTTATTCCACACTACGGATCAAAATCCATCGATCCTGGATTGTGATCCATAGGAATTACTTAGCCGGCTTAAAGTAAACTGGCTAAGCAATTCCCCAATCCACCCCATATTGGGGGTTTCTCTCAGTTGATTCTGTTTGAACCGACCGCGAGCAACCCCCGGGTTGGGAATGCTCTAAATTAAGGTCGTAAAATATTAATCCCTACAGTGACTTACAACAAATAGTGGTTTTCAACTGAATGGAATGTTAGAATGAATGACATTAGTTAGCATAACATTAAGTCAGACTGTATATATCCGAATAGTTAATGCTTTTTCTTGGTCTTCATTTAATTCAATACAACTTCATTACATACTGCATATTGTCCATTTATTATTTTATATTCACCATTAAATTCTAATTTTCTCTATCACTAAATCATAATTATTATCGATCGATCCAGTTTCAAAACGATAAACTCGTTGTATCTGCTTTATGGTGGTACACCATCATTTGATAATTCACTACTCTACCACGCCAAATCCACCCCACGTTCATCAATCAACAATCCACTGCTTTTCTCAGCAATTCTATGCCGCTTTAATCCACTTTCATGACATGACTCCAGAAAATAGTCACCATGTCCAAGAATTTCAAGAAACAATCTCAAATGACTGAAACAACAGGTATTTTTTCCGTCGAATTTGTATAATGTGAAGCACAGATTTGTTTTGATTCTATTATTATTTATATTGGGTAAAATGATAATATTTATTTAAGTGTATATATCACGAGTCACGGCCCTAAAATTAGTGTATTGCTAAAATTACTCATATCAATCATTTTTATATACTGCTTAGCAAGATACAATTTCCAACACTCGTTCTTAAACGAACAAGATTTGGGTACTTATTTGATGAAACAAACTGATACATGATATTAGTAAGCGCACAAAAAAAACTCGTACACTAGTCATTAGTTATGATAGTAAGAATAGTTTTCCTATGTGGCTACAGCAATACATTAAAATTATATCTGCAACCACTGGAAAATATTATAGTATTTGCATGAATAAAATATGGCAGCCTTAATGACATACTAATTCTTAGTCTTTATAAGTCTATCTTCAACGGAGCACAAATTTCTCTTATAACTTTATGAAAGATGAAAATAACCTTTCATTAGAGCAATACATACAATCAAACTGATCATTAGGTAGGTTTGCATATTGTGGAAGTCAAAATAAAATAGTTTGAAGCGCGTAAAACATGACATTAGTACATCTGCTTTCTCCCCGAATTCCATAAGCTTGTTTCTCAAGTATTTCTAGTCCCTAAAATTTTCCATTTCTTATAGCTTGCTTTAATTTTTCTCATACTCTCGTGATTAACTTTCTACCTAGGTTTGATTTACTTCTTGCTCTTTCTCAAAATTCTCTATAATAAGGGTATGGTTTGGCTTGTTGTTTTTGGCTTTACACTTTCACTCATGCAAAAGTGTGCACGATACATGTATATTATAAAAGAAAATGTCAATTTAAAAAAAAAGTTAACATAAAAAATCAAAAATATTTTTTTAAAAACATTTTTGTTTTGATAAAGAATGGAAGAACACGAAACAATTGATCACCCTATTATCTCTCTATCGTTACCACTTTCCTTCTTCTTTTCTACTCTTTGTCGTCCCCCCATTCTTCTAATATTTTATAATTAATATTGAAATTCGAGACACAAAATAAGTTAAACGGGCCCTAGTTTTCTCAATGGATCCAACTATATCCATCATCAACTCTCAATTGATGTGATAAACCATACCTATTAATTTCCTAAATCATAAAAACTATGCTACATCCTATCACTTCTCCCACCATAGAACACAACATACCTTCTTGTGCATGTGATGATCATCATATACCACCCACACTCAATAATCGAATAAATAACCATGCTAAGCCGATATGGAAAGATTATCAGAGAATAAAAAAGAAAAATAACTTATCATATATTTGTTTGAATAGATAAAATGCAACAGAAATATACCACAAAATAGTGAGCAATAACTAGATGAAATATCATATCAATATAATCACTTAATTATGAAAAAATATATATCATATAGTATGTACAAAACAAATTCTCACTACATCATCACTCTAAAATACAAGGAAATAGAGTAAGTAGCACACGTGTTATCCAGTGGAATGCAACTATATAATAGCATATAATATGTCAAGCTCCTTCTAATCAGCCTTCTGAAACTGCGCCACCTAGACCTATCATTTGATCTACTAATTTAAGAGTATTCAAGATAATAAGAAACAAAACATGAAATTCTGGGTTAGACAGCAGTCTAATTTGAGCGGTAAATGAACCTCAAAATGCTATGCAGAAAAATACAAACATAGATATGTACATGAACCATAACTAACATGTCCTTATAATCACAAAGTAAGCACATGTAATAAAGTATAATATATTACTCAAAAAAGTTAACATAAAGGTAATGTTCACATAATATGAGAGAAAGATCTGAGCAGTCCTATCTTTTGTACGCCATCTCCATAAGACCTGTAGGTGATAACTACCCAAAGGAGAAACCATAGCATCCATCAAGCAAAACTTAATCATCATTTTTACATGCCCTAAATATATAATAACTCATACGATCACCTTTGAATACACTGGGGACTAATGAAAACCTCAATTCTCATTATACTCACCTCTAACATGACATACTGAACCTCTGTATCCATCCCCTAGAGATGTAGTGTCATCGGAGCTACCATTATGACTCAATACCTAGTCAAAGGGATGACTCGTAGCCAAGTCATAATTCAACCTAATTTTTTTTCCTTCCTTGGATTATACCTTATTCCAAATGCCATAGGCCCTAACCTATCCATTGTGACATCCAAGTCTTCTCTTCTAAGCATCCATCTTCGAAGTTAACTCGTCAAACCCTTCCATACTTAGCCAATTTACATCACTAAGTCATAGAACCACTCCTTAAATCAATAATTAACCGTCTAAAAGAGTCACGATCCATGGCTATCAGTCCTATAACTTAGTGTTGACTCATTATAGATGACTCCATACTGAGTCATTACTTGAACTCTAGATTGCATGCAAGTTTTCATGCATCTTTGCACCATTCATCATAGCATATTTATCTTTCGACATGCTCAATTCTTCGATCTAACCGGCTATGCAATTACAACATTAGTACACAAATCGATGTATAACATTCAAACAATTATCGCAACAATTCAATCAAATAAATTCATGTAATTCCATCCAATTCAAAATAGAAATCATCAGTAATCACTTTCTAATCATGGATCTACCTGAAATCATAAATCAAAATAGACATATATGATGAGACCAAAGAAATTTTTGGATAATATTCAGGATAGATTAGTGTTTAAATTAGAACTTCATTATAGATCTGTTCAAATTCTTGTAACTTTTACAATTCTAGAATATAAATGCATAATTCTAACATATTATCCCACATAAAAAATGAAATTCGTTAGCTACTCCCCAATCACCAAAATCATGCGAATCTACGTTGATCTGATCTTGACAGCAACAAATCAACTTCCAAAGCAACCAAAATGAAGAGCACAATCTTCCAATTGGAGATCTGACCTCCAATTTGAAATCGAATATGACATAAGATGAAATATGCTTGAGTTAATAAAGATCTAGAGGGATCTTGGATTTAGAGCTTGTTTGAGACTAAAACCTTTGATTCAACTCTATCAAACCCTGCTTATATGTACAGCAATAAGACTAATGTGTCTCCTAATTAAGCTTACTAATTAAGCACTGATTTTGGTCACTAGTCTCTAAACCTTAAAACAACTATAACTTTCTAAATATAAGTCTGGTTTTCTATATGACCATTCTCCAGAATGAGAAACTACTATCCTAAGGAAGTAAAATATGCTAGAGCTTCTAATTCGATTTATATCAAACTAAAAATTATAGCAAAAATAAGATTTTCAAGGCCTAAATGGTCATGCTAAAATTCTGGAAAGGTTGTAAAGTATTCCTCGAGTCATATCTCAGAATTATAAAGTCATACGGTCTATTATGAATTAAACAGAGTTATTGTATGATCCTTCAATGCGTAAAATATGGATCGTTATACTCTCCCCTTTCGTAATTTCACCTCTGAGATCCTTAAACAATACAAACATAAATAAGCATAACTATCATACATGTCTACAACCCACTAGCAACCATCAAACATTTCAACCAAGAAGCCATAGTAAAAATAAATATGTCATAGCATGTGGAATACTAGTAAACCAAGTATAAGATAAAATGGTGAATGCAGATTCAGTAAATGAGTCTTACTTCTAAGGAGTTCTGGATATGTCGTTCTCATACTCTCTTCAATCTCTCAAATGAAATCTCCATGTTTCACTCCATTGCTCCATAACTAGTATATTTATTTTTCACTTAATTTATTTCTTATCATACATAGCAATATGAAGTAACTTATGAAAACTGGAAGTGTTAGAATCTACCTCTACATCTTCAAGCTGATCATGCTTTATCACTTATCTTCCATTGATACGAGATATGGAAAAAATATATGAATGCATGCCATCTTGAAAGGTAAGTCAACCTATATGCCACCGTTTTAGTCCTTTTTATTAATGGAAAGGGTCCTACAAACTTAGGTGCCAACTTCCCCTCCTTTCCAAACTGAACCACATTCTTTAGAGAAGAAAGCTTCATGGATACAATATCTCCAATTGAATACTCTCTTCAGTTGTCAATGGAATACTCTCTTTAGTTGTCCTCAATTGGTGGTAACCGGTAGCCAAATCCAACTAAGAAAACACTTTCGCTCCACTTAGCTAATTAAAAAAGTTATCAATATGAGGCAGAGGATATTTATTCTTACTTTCCTCTCATTGAGCTTTCGATTGTAAATACACATTCTCAACATCCATTAGGCTTCTCACAAATACAGCAGCAGCTCCCCAAGGCAAGATACGTGGATTAATAAAGCTTCTTAATTCTAAATCAGCAATTTGTACCTTCAGCTCTTTCATCTCCAAAGGGGTCATTCAGCTAAGTGGTCGACACAGTGGATCAACTTTTAGCACTGGATCAATGTGCAAGTTAATAGCTCTTTTTTATGGCAAGCCTGTTACTGGTTCAAAGACATAAGAAAATTCCTTTAAAATAGGAATACTACTTACCGTTTCCTCCAATTTTGAAACACTAAAAAATGAAAATTCCTGCAAAACCTCCCTCTTTACAATGAAAACAGACATATCATTTCTTTCGAGATGTTTCAAAGAAAATTCTTTACTTCGACAAAATATTCTTGCATTATACCGACCAACCAATCCATCCATAAAAGTAGTTCCAAAACCATCAAAATCAAACACATGCATAATACAGCCAAAACCATAACCAAGCAAAAATATTTCTAAGTTATCCCATCTTATCTCAAGTGTCACATAGCCTCTGAGTGGATCTGCTACTCTAAAGGATGTAACTAGGTATGATGATTCTAAAGAAACTTATCCACTACACATCTAGATATAAATGAATGTGATGCACCAGTGTCAAACTAAACTTTAACTAGTATTCTACGAAACAAAGTCGTACCTTCCAACATTGTTTTTCCATTCTCAGCGGTATTTGGTCTAGAAGACGAAGGCATCATTGCGAGCACTTTCCCCTTTGCTTCTTTCGGACACTTATTCTTATAGTGCCCAAGCTGATTACAATTGAAGCACCTAATATTTTGCCTTTCGACAGTGATCCTGGGTATGGTGTCCTTATCCTTTCATTCGGTCGAGTAATGACCTTTCTGGTGGCACTTGAAGAAAACCACTTTTGCTTTGTTTTTTGACTTTCCTTATTATTGAGATTTCTTCCCTTTGAAGAATTTCCTTTTCCTTCCTTGAAAGTCTTGGCTTCCGTTGGGTCTATCAACCCCCTTTACCATATCCTCGTTGCAAATTGATGTTTCCAAAATAGTATCCCTAGGGTATTGTGAGTTATGCAAAGTTGCTTTTGCAATTTCAAACCTAAGCCCTTTAATAATCTTCTCATTACTCAAGCTGACATTATTTATCGTTCCACAAGCATACCGAGAGTACTCATACAAACTTTACAGTTTACTCAACAATTGACATTTCTCACTGCTTCAACTCATCAAAATCTTTCCTTATCAGTGAAAAAACTTCTCAATTTTTTTCCCTAAGCATCCTATGGAAGTCTTTCCAAGTGATTCCTTCCTCTGGCATCTTTACCGTACCTCCATTCCACCAATGTAAATCATTGTCCTGCAGCTGCCTCGAAGCCAGGCTCCTTTTTTACTCATCCATCAAACCTAAGTCTTCAAAAATTCTTTCGCAATGTAGCAACCAGTATCTACGACAGCAGCATCTTCCGTTCCAAGGAATGATCTTCCTCCTAGGTTAACATAATCCCTACTCAATTTCACATATTTATTTCTAACTTGCGCGTTGGGATTAATTCCTCCGGGACTAGTAGAAACTCTAGCTTGCAACATTTGAATAAACACCCGAAACAAGTTCCTTAAATCTACTAGTATAATAGCAACACCATTTTCTCATTTTTCCTTTGGCTCTGCCCTTCGCTAGCATCAGGCTGAGTGTTACCATTAGATGTGGTGCTTCAACCACCAATATTCCGTCTTTAACGCCTTCTCTCCATATTGTAGTTCCTTTCTATAAACAAACTTTAGTAAGATACCTAATGTGACCCTAAGACTGTAAGGTATATACACACATCTATAATAAAATACACATATGTTATAGTTTTGTTACCTAAACCCCTAGCATATTCCTATGATCTTTGGGTTTTAGTTAGCAAAATAGTATTGAGAAAATGTTATTTAAGTTTACATAAACCTATGCTCTAATACCAAATTGTAACACCCTATTCTTTAAGGTGGAAAGCCAAGTGCGACAAATTCGACAATCAACTCTAGTATGAACTTTCGGTGATAGAAATTCGAATGTTATTCAGTCTCAACCTCAGATAACATGAGAGTATGAAAAATATCAAAAAAATGTTCATTGGTACAAATAATTTATTAATATGACCCTTCGCATATGACCTATTCAAAGAAAATATATGTTATTACAAAATAGCACCGAGACTGACATATGAAGATGCCCCTTCGAGTGATCAGAGTATATATAGTGGCAGTTTTACACATGCCAATACATTCATTAAAAGATACAATAAACTGAATGAAATAGTACACAACGGAAACCAAATAACTATTGCCTCTTGCTTGCCTCTGAGCTTATTCATGGACGATACGTTAAAGACCGCAACTCTCTTCCTGCTTAATTGAGTACTCGAGAGTTTGAAGGAAAAGACAAAAACTATGGGTCAATAAAAAATACTGGAATGAATAAAAACTTAACTACCTGACACCATCAATATCTAACGAGAGTTAGTTCAATTATCAATACAATTCAAATAAACGTATAGCAAAAACTACGATATTCATCATGCAACAAACAATGAATCCTCTCCCCACATTTTACACTTTTTTATGTGCTTTTGCAAAGATCTACATTTTAGGCAATGGAGCCAAAACACTAATTTATTATTGGTTCCCATTCAGTGTTTCATGGTATCTTATTCTACCTATACATAATCAACGTCCCCTCCGGTGCTTCGCAGAGTAATCCCCACTAACACAAGACCAAAGGCCCATATCTAACTCCTGTGTACTATGCGAAGTAACAGATCTGGAATTCATTATCAACATTCTATTTTATCTAGTGAATTCCAATTTCAACACCAGGGACCCTTCCATTGTTTCCCACAAAAATGCAATGTCCAGACAATGACATCAACCAAACAAATAAACATTTCAAGGGATTCTAGGCAAAGTTTTAATCAATTCCGACTCCCACAATGATATTGAAGCCCATGTTCAAGCTATTTCGAGAGAGGAAACCGTTCCGACTTCGCTTCTTAACGATAATCAATGTTTGTCGTCCTACAATGACGGCAAGCGATCAAGGAAGAGCCTTTATTCATATATTTAGAACGCATTTAGACAATATTTTCCTTGTTGCCATTGCTAACGCCGATAGCTGTGGAGGCGAAATCTTAAAACATTTGGTCTATAGAAGGTTCCTTAATGGCCCCTTCAGTGCTTGGGGAAGTATTTTATGAAAAATTGTTTTGCAAAGGCATGTCTTTCTAGGTAATGGCTTCAAGGGTTCCAAAGCTTTCGAAAGCATAGGCTGCGGTAAGAAACCATTTTCGGTTAGAATGAAAGATCTCAAGGCATAAAGTGCTTATTCCTTTAGAGTTACTATTTGAAATCTTCCTTTTATAAAATATATTTATTTTATTGAAAACATCTTTTTAGCCTATCTGAAAGAGTCAAGGTGGAAGCCTCATGTGGAGTGGCTACCTTTCAAAACTAAAATATTTATAAGTATTAGGGATAATTTCCAAAATCAAAAGGTAAGAGGCGGAGCCCTGAGTGCTTCATATACCATACTTGTGATATTTCAAGAATCCAGTGCTACCAAAGGTGGTTCCAATTATTGTCAGAAATGCGTCAGGACTGGAAATGGAACTGACCAAAATGATAGAAAAAACTGGTTTATTTCTTCATAAAGCATATCTTTTTACCAACTCCACAATATTTGTCAAAATTCTGTTGGTAAATATAAAGGTATTTTGAATAAAGTATACATAAATTTCCAGTACTTTATACCATATAAAATACAAAATACTTGGACATATCGTTTTATACTCTAATACTAGAATTGATGTATAATCTTTCCCTAAAGCATTAACCCTCAGGAAATTCATAACAAGTTCATACAATAATAACAATTCATAAAATCCGAAAATCATCTCTATAATCATTCAATACACATCATTAAAAAGTTTCATATAGTTTGGAGATCTCTATCTAAGGGTTTCACCCTAGAACTTATCCATTTTCTTGTATGGTAATAACATATGAAACCAACTTATATCACAAAACTAAGCATGGGTATTTCACAACAAGCATATACATCAAGAGCAACACAGAATAAAACATATACACTCAATAAGTTTTCGGTTATACTATGCTAACCAAAACCATACAGGTAAAGTATATTATTCACCTTGGTTAGATAGAAACAACGAGATCTGTTGATGCAACTTAAAGCACTAAGTTTTCCTAGCTTTATCTTTTTCTTCTTCTCCTAACTTGTAATGGCTGGCTTTTCTTTAGTTTCTTTTTAATTTTTGTTTAGGTTTTAGAATAAGTATTCCGAATGAAATTTTGGAGTACATGATACACACACACATACATAGGTTGACAATTTTCCCCTCTTCATGTTTTCCTTCATTATGCATGTTTTATCTAGTTTATTTGGTTACAAAGGCCAACATTTTGTTAATTTATTAAGCACAAATCTCATTTCCTCATCTATCACATTATTCTCATTTAATACCCAATTAAATTATTGAATAATGTCTTTGAATACCAGGAATGTTATACCAATCCTTAGAACTCGTCAAAGGCATCAAACAACTCTCTAATGATCAGTTCAGATGAGAACTCGTCCTGTGGAATTGTAAACGAATATAAAAAGCTGAACAGGACCCCGACCTCTAGAAAATAATGTATCACAACCATTTGCGCTTCCATATTCTGAATTGTCACCTTAAACTTCTTGCAATCCATTATAGCTCCATACTTGTTGCTCCAGTCCATACCTAGAATAATCCTAAACCCAACGAAGTTCAAAACAGGTAATCATAAGCAAAATATCAACCCATGACTCGATAAGACTAGACCACGATAAAGAATGCACACACTAGAAGATCCCACTATCGGATTAGTCACAACTAATGGTCTATCAACAATCTCAGGTTCTAAACCTAACTTACACACATGCTCATTATAGATAAACGAATGCGATGTTCCAATATCAAACAAAACTCCAAATGGAACACCTCTGACAGAAAGAATACCTTGCGCAACAACACTCCTCCCCTTCTCTACTGGAGTCGTAGCCCTCGACAAAGATGGCACCATGTCCAATGCATATGCATTCAATACCTGCTTATCCATTGGCGGCTCTCGCCAGTTCTTCTTCTACTGCCCAGTCTTATCATAGTTGAAACATTTCTTTTTCGTCTTAGGAGCTTGCAATCTTTAGAATGATGGACTTTCTCATGATGATTAAAGCAGGTAACCTTACCTTTTGGTTTCTTTTGGCCATTCTCCCTTTACTACTGTCGTTTCTTCTTCCTATTCCATATTTTCTTAATCCTTCCACCTTGCTATGGTTTCGATTCTTCCTTACTCTTAGTAATAGTTTTATCTTTCTTAGGGGAAAAATCTCGTGCCTTAAAGCTTTATCGTCCAACTTCTCATATGAATCCTCAATATAATCCATAAGTTACTCCCCAAGGTACTCATCCACCCTATAATGGACTTCTCATTCTTATGATACGAAGTCCCAATATAAGAAAGGGAATATTTAGATAAAGCCTTAAACTCTACTACATACTCAACCATTGGTCTATCACCATGTTTCAGCTTCACAAATATCTTGAAAAGAATCGACTTCTAAACCGTGGAAATAAACTTCTCCTCAAACTTAGTCTTAAACCGATCCCAAGGAACAAGGTTCTTTGGAGTCTCAAGAGTAATGGAGTTCCACCGATCCATTGCTCGGCCTCGAAACTTCCTCGATGTAAGCTTCCTTTTCACTGCATCCTCCGTACCTAAGTCTCCAAAGATACAAATGCAAGTATCTAACAAATTATGGACTTCTATCGAAGATTTCGTCCCGACAAACAGCTTGCCACCCAAAGAAGAATAATTCTTGCATGGCTTGGCGAAGTCAACAACCTTAAGTGCCTTCGTAGGAACACAACCATCTATTGTCGCCACTGTAGTGGGTATCCTTCTCATGGTTGACACCATCATGGCCTCAAACATAGCTAGGAAATTGAGAGCAGCAGCTTCCGATTCACTACCCTCGCCAGCCTTCCCAGTATAAGCTCATCCCTTGGCAGAATTCCTTACATTTCGATGACCCATTCTTTATCAAAAACAAGAATCATCAGTCCTTATCAGAGAAAGACCACAATGTTGCTCAAGTGCTTACTAATATACTATACTATATATATTATATAGTTATCATCCAAACAAAATTACAAGCACATCTCTCATACACTCCTGTGCCCTCGAACTTTAGGTAAAATCGATTAAAATGGCTTTAATACCAAGTGTGATGATCGCACCATACATCCTGCACTAAACATATGAAAAGTGCACTGCATGATGTGCTAGGTCGATATGGGACGATCATCAAGGAAGATAAATTGAAAAAGAACCTTTTGTATAAATCATATCACGTAGATAATCTATAATAATAAAATATACAACAAGATAAAGCAGTGAAGCATAGAAAAGCAGGAAATCTCATCTCCATTAAGTCTCAAAAATCATGTATAGAAAAAATCTTAGCAACTAAATATATGGACACATCATTCCTCACTACATCCCTCACCATATGAAAGTTAAAATAACAGAATTGTCCAAATAGTTGTATTGTAAGAATAGTAATACGCCAGCCTCCATCTTATCACCGCACTGCTGCATCATCACCACCTGTCACTTGTCGTTCAATCGACTCATCAGTATCATTGATGAGTACCCTAAGGTAATAAGAAGAAACACAAAACCGTGAGTCAGACAATAGTATGACATGAGCGATAAAAGAATATCGACAGCTTCATAGGAAAATATATATGATATTATCCAGTTTGAGTCTCACCTGACATGTCCCTACGACCAAAGTGTTAGCACATGATATTCGCATTAAATATGTTGCTCAAACACCTATAAATATATACTAGTTAGAATAGGATTCCCAATCCCTACTTCTATTTAGTACCTAACGATGATAGCCTACCCAGAAAACATAGAAGAGAATACAGAAGTAACTATAGCATCCATAACAAGCAATGACCTAGCTACCACCGACTAAAGCCTTGAATACATTGATATCAAATGACTAGTCATTGTCGCCTGTCAAGGGCTAATAGAAAACCATGGTCGGACTACAATACATCACGTGTATGTTTATCTTCCATAAACAACTAGATCACTTCCCCAGTGATTCAAGGTATTCGATCTCTCAAATCTTAATAGGCGTCCCCATGATACCCCTGTTTTGAGTCCGCTAGAATCCTTCGACTATCGATGATTCCTTGGAACTTCTAATCACATGAGCTATCTATGACTCCATCTTTTAGCTCAAGTCCCACTAGAGTTAGTACATTATCTCATAACCTCATTTCACTTTGAATTATCTATCGCTTTTTCATTCGATCACTTCTTCCGGAGTTCACAATCATGGAATGAATACTACTTTGATGATAACTACCACTCCGTAGATGCTATCGACTCACAAATACCACCATCATGTTCCTAAAGACCAGTCCTATCCATTACCAAGAAACCCGACCCCAACTCGTTACCATGATGTATTGGTACCGATCTATAACAACCCGCTCGAAATGGGCCTAAATCCCAACCTAGAAAAAGCCGGTCGGAACTTAGAGCCATTCTAAATGGATCATTGATTCCTATAAGGATTTTGTAAATAAAGCCAAACAAAAACAAAATCAGAATCTCACAGCGAAAGGGATAATATAATAACTGAAAATAGAGGTACCATTAAATAAAACCATGATAATATCAAATATATCAAAATCCCAACTGTCATATCCAGGTACATAATAATAATATCCCATGATTACAATAATAATAATAACTATAGAATCTCCTTCGCCGGGTTCCAGTTTCCATGACTCCATTACCCATACGTTCCCACATACTAACATATTTATTTGTTAAGAGGAGGGATGTCAGAGCAAAAAGTTATGATGAATGAAAATCACATACGTCCAAGGAATATCTATTTCTTATACTTGGCAGTATAAATTCATCAAATTATGTTTACGTAAATTCAACGCACAAATACACGTACTAATTAGGCAGACAACCCTAAAGTCACTTAAGGCACACATGCGTATCTAAGGGCGGATTCTATCATCACTTAATACCCCATGAGGTAAAATCTATTTGGTTACTTAAGGTCATTAACTAAATTTATTTAAGGGCGGATTCCACTATTACATAGTACCTTATGTCGCCACTACACCATATATGCAAATTAAGCTATGCTTTTGGCCGTATCTACCCCAATAAGGCAGTGCTCTGGGCCGTATCAAATTATTGTGTGTTTGCCACTTAGATACGGCCTTAAGCCGTATCAAATTAATATATTTATATGACTTTTAGCCGTTTCAAATGTATAGATTGATACGGCTTAAAGCCATATTAAATTAATAGATTGAAACGACTGTTATCCGTATTTGAAGGACCATTAGATACAGATTTAAACCGTATATAATGAACATTCAGATACAGGATTAAGCCGTATTTAGTGGCTCCTTCCTGCAATGCTATCAACGAATTAGATATGGCTTTTAACCGTATCAAAATCATGAAATCATGTACAACATATATGCAGTATAAAGAAACACTGCACCCATAAAAGAAGATATGATGCACCCATGTAACAATATATAAAGAAGATACACAAAGCATAACTTTAGTGAATACACACCACATAACACAATTTATACAAAGCATAATGTTCACAGTTCTTGCTCTAAACATAAAATTGGAGACAACTAAACTGCCATAGTCGAGCCTATGCAACCCATGCTTGTTCCTAAGTCTGAAAAGAAATAAAAATAAAAAGCATTAATTTAGTTTGGCCTCCAAATTCAGAACACAAATTCAACTTCAGTATCTCAGCATCCAAAGGCAACAACGATTTTAAGTTGAATTAATATTAAAATAGGCAATATCATAAAGTAAAGTCATCTTTCCCATAACATTGATTTGTCCTTTCTACTGGCTTGGGAATAAAAAATACAAGTGCCCAATTTGAGAAGTGTTCAAAAAAATTCTACTATTACCTAAAATCTAAGGGTTGAGGCGCCCTTGAATGGAAAAGTAGAAAGGCTTACACCTAACTATTTATTCATCTATCTTCTTTGTTATTCTCTTGGTTTCATCAATCATTCATCATATGTGCTGAACACCACAAATTTATCAAATTCATACCACCTGTTAAGCACGTCGTTCCCAGTCCAAGATAAAAGTCCAAAAGCATATATACTTCTTGGATAAACCTGTTGTAGACATTTACTTAAGCTTTGGATATCTAAACCTGTTCCCAGTCATAAAAATAAACATGCAATATGACAATTTACAACTTAATCCATATGAACCCAATCGTTTATTTCATACATTAAGAAACTTTCATTTTTCAGAATCATCAAATGCAAGGATAAAACAGTTCTCAAATCATGCAATAATAAGTACACTGGTAAACTGATAAAGATGTGCATGTTAATAGTTCAAAGCGAAATACACTCAAGTGGTTTTTTTTGCTTTTTATTTTAATCCCGCCGACATGCCAGTGGTTGAAAGTCTTTCAACATAGATACTATGAAAGATATGTTTTAGAATTTTCATGACATCAAGAAGCATTTTTTTTGGATATTAATAGAAGCAAGCATGCTACAAAATTACAACTTGCCTTCCCTTAAACTGATAATAGTTGTGTTTTTGGCTCCAAGAGCCTTGAAATGACTCGAATATTTCTGAACCAATTTAGTCAAAATAAGTTAGTAAGCCACACATGATTTATCTATTTATCTAACTTAAATATCCAATGCAACAACCTCACTTTATCGGACTCAAACATGACAAGGTTTTAAATTGAAATTTATTTTCGTCACCTAATGTTTTCTTCACATTCAAAGGATCTAACTTTGGTTATATTATTAGATTTTTGATAGAATAATGCTGATATGAACTGAAGTAGAAAGTAATTTGTATATATAGAAGAAATGAGTTAGATTCTATATAGATGATAACGATCGTTTGTGCATAGTATATGAGAATAAATCCATTATTTCACCAGCTGATATCACTGATTACAAAGTTTACCTGTAACAACCCGAATTTTCAGAACCAATTTAAATTTTTTATTTTAGCAATTTTAATAGATTTTGAATATTTAAAATGATTTTTTGTTTTTTGCAAGGCAAGCGGGATTGGATGGCCCCAACCATTATTATTAAAACACAACCACAAATACAACAAAGAGCTAATACAATACACACTCAAATACTAGTAATGATAGATCGCACCAATACATGTTTCGCAATAGTAACATTCCTAAACACTCTATTGTTCCGTTCCATCCATAAAAGAAAGAGAGTCTTTTTTAAAGCTTTTAAAAGCAATCATCCTCTAGTATTCTTCCATCTAGTGAATTTGAAAATCAGGAACCATTCCTCTTGAGACCCAGGCGCTGGAGCATGTAAACCAAGATGAAGTAGTACTTGCTTCCATACATAGCCAGTATAGTTACATTCAAAATATAAGGGCTTTATAGTTTCAACTTCCGCAGTACACAAAATACACACATTTGTGTCAATTATTCCCAAATCAAATAGCTTACTTCTAGTATGAATTCCATTGTTCAAAATTCTCCACATCATTATGTTTTCCTTTGGCACACTATTAGTCATCCAAACTCTCGAGTGCCAAGGGAAGATTAAATTATTACTAACCAAGGCATTATAAACAGTTTTAATCGAGTGTCTCTTACCATTCCAAAGATCATGGTCATTAGCAGGGTAAGACAAATTTCTCATGTTATTTCATAATGAATTAAGCACCGCTGAGCTAACATTTGGGAAACGAAGAGCACCATCCCTAATAAACTGATCAACAGTGGCATTATCATTTATGCCCGAGGTAGTTCTCACTATATAATCAACATACTCAGCAAATATAGTTCCTTTTGCACTCCAGGGGTCAAACCAGAAAGACACTCTACCAGGAATCATCATATTACTTTGAAAAAAGGGAAGAAAATTACCTCTTTGCTTCATAATATTTCGCCAGGACTAGGTACAGTCAGTAGGGATCGGCATAGTCCAGAAATGATCTCTTTTGATAAGGTTTGTTCTGCACCAATCAGCCCAAAGGTTAGGTTCATTGCAGTGAAGTTTTTTTCAATTCTTGCTTAGAGAGCAGCTTGATTCCATGCTTTCAAATTTAGTATACCAAGTCCACCACTAACATAAGAAGAGCACACCCTCTTAAATGAGATTGGAATTAATTTTTTTGAGTATGGATTTGCAAGCCAAATGAAGTGACCAAGAGCAGCACAAACCATGTCAACAATTTTAGAGGGTAACACAAATATCCTTGCATAATAGATACACATAGCATAAGCAATTGACTTTACAATAACTACTCTTCCTTCCATTGAAAATTTAGATGATGGCCAGCTTGATATTTTGGAGATAATGCCTTCGAACAAAGGCAGGCATTGAGATGCTTTAAGTTTTGAAGAGCATAACGGAGCCCCTAAATAAAGTTCATTTTCTAGCATTGGAGAAAGACCTGAAATTGAGTGTAAATTTGATTTCATTTCTTCGTCAATTCCTGCACATTTTATTCTGGATTTGCTAATGTTAATAGATAAACCAAACAACTTCCTGAAAGACTCAAGCACTACCATTATCCCATTCACAGATTTAATGTTTGCCTTGGTGAACAATAACAAATCATCAGCGAATAAAAGGGAACTAATCCTGGATCTTTTACAGTAAGGGTGATAGTTAATTTTCTTCAATAACAAAGCTTTTTGAGATAATGTAGTAAACAACTCCATTACACAAACAAAAAGATAGGGAGAGATGGGATCCCCTTGTCTAAGACCCTTCAGAGCCTTAAAATATCCAAAAGTATGCCCATTTAAACTCAAGGAAACCTGAACAGTCGAGATGCATGTATATATCCATGATAAAAAGGGGAGAGGAAAATTCATTTTGAAAAGTATATAAATGATAGTTTCCCAGTTTACCGAATCATAGGCCTTTTGGATGTCTAGCTTTAGCACACATCTCGAGGAGATAGAGCCCCTGTTATATCCTTTCATAAGTTCAGAGGCCAACAAGATGTTATCTGCTATATCTCTCTTAGGAATAAATGCACATTGGTTAGGAGAGATAACATTAGATAGCACTCTCTTCAGTCTATAAGCCAGAATCTTAGCAATACACTTATATAAAATGCTACAACATGCTATAGGAAGGAAATTATTGACAGATTGAGGGTTTTCAGTCTTCGGAATAAGAGCCAGTCTGGTAGCATTAATTCCACCTAACAGTTTATTGTGAAGGAAAAAGTATTTAATACCTTTAATGACTTCATCCCCAACCACTGTCCAACAGCTCTTAAAAAAGAAAGCATTAAATCCATCTGGTCCAGGAGAGCTAGTGTTCTTCATAGAAAAAATTTCTTTTTTAATTTCATCATCATTTATTTCATCAATTAACCCATTCCTTGAGTCATCCGAGATACAAGGAAACAAATTATTCAAAAAAGAGTCTAACTTGATAGAAACATTTGGGGAACTACCAATAGTCTTTTCAAAAAAATCAATGAAGGCAGAATGAATTGAATCAGGTTCAGAGCAGGTTTTACCGTCTTAGTCAGAAATAGAGAGAATGTTGGATGCAGATTGCTTTATCTTAAGGGAATTGTGAAAAGTTATTGTATTTTTATCACCATGTAGTGTCCAAGCATCCTTGCATTTTTGTCTTGCCATCTTAGCTTCTTTAATGATAGCTTTTGAAAGGTCTTCAGTCAGTAATTTCTCAGTATCAGAAAGCATTCACATATCAGAACTACAGGTACACCCTTGAATTTCATTTTGTATTTGGAAGAGAGATTGTCTAATGGAGTTTGATTGGCTTGATCCATTTCCAAATAAAGCTGATGACCATTCCTTCAACACACCCTTCAATATTTTTAATTTTTTCTGCACAATAAACAAAGGGTTACCATGCACATGTATGTTCCAACTATTAGTAACTACAATTAAAAATTCCGGGTGGTCTACCCAGTTGTTAAAAAAGGAAAATGAGGAATGTCTTCTAATGAATTTCTTGCCCCAATCCAACACAAGAGGGGAGTGATCAGAAAGAGAAGGAGGAGGGATAAAACAGCTAAGGGTAGGCCAGGAAGAAATGGAAGAATAGTTTTGATAAGGTCTATCAAGCTTGCAGAATGTTCTAATACCATTTCTAGAACTGTTGTTCCAAGTATATGAGGCACCGGTAGAGGGAATTGGAAGCAGATTGGCATCAAAAATTGCATTATTCAGAGGTCTTGTCTGCCTAAAAGACAAAGGAGGACCTCCTAATTTGTCAAAGGAGTGTTGCATGCAGTTCCAATCCCCAATGCAGATCCAAGGAAGAGTTTGGTGTTGAAAGGATGGCAGTATATCCAGGAAGGCTTGTCTATTAGCAACACTATTATCTGCATAGATGACAGTTAGAAGGAAAGCAGAGTTTGATGGAATGTGATGAATTTCTGAGTGTATAAACTGCCTATGGACACTGATGTGATTGATGGAGAAAAAAATTGGGTTCCATAATATCAAAATTCTTACAAAAGGAGCTTGAGCCAGGTTGTGAATTGATTTCCATGATGGTTGAATAATGCAGGAGGCTTTTGAGGTAGTTGAGTGGTTTAACTTAGTCTCAGCTATTGCCATTAACTGAATCTTATGAGATACAATCGAATTCTTAATTTCAAGTTGTTTTGAAAGAGGGTTGGCACCTCTTATATTCCAAAAAGCTATTTTATCTATCATTGAGAGGGGACTGAGGCCGAGGCTCTGGTTTTTAAACTAGAAGAAATAGTATTAGAAATTTTTTGAGATGGCAAGGATTGTATTGATTCTTCTAAGGAGTAGTCAACAGATTTATCAAGATCAGACGAGGAGGTGTTATTTTTCTTTGGTCTACCCCTAGTTTTCTTAGTAACTCTGTTTCTTGGCATGGGAAAAGTTTGGTGGTTTTGGCACTTTAGAGTCAGAGGAGGAAAGATTGTGAGAATTTATAAGAGAGGAGTCTGATATTTGGTTATTTATGTCCCCAAAAATGTGGTTAGGGAGCGACAAGGATGAGTAAGGGGAAGAAGGCTTTTGCAAAGATTGGATTGTGCATAGAGAGTGATCTGAGAAAGTTGGTTGAATTGGTAAGTTATGTGTAGTCTAGTTTTGTAACAATTCAAATTGGTTGTTCATGAGAAAAGAAGAGGTTTCACATCCATCAATAGGGGAATTTGGCAAATTTGTTGCTTCTTTCCCAATAGCAGTATTATGGCTATCAGCTTGACTCTCATTTGTAACCACAACATCCACTTTATCTTTTAAATTTGCATCATAGTGATCAGTAGCTACCTCGTCCACATTTATAGGTGCATTTTGTTCAACAATGCTAATTACATTTGTCATTTCCTCTCCATTCTTTTCATTACCCACATTTTCCTTTGGTACTCTTCTCTACATTTTTTTGAGATTTCTATTCCTTTTTCTTTGCACCACTGTAAAGCCCCTCTGAATACCTTGCTCTTCATCATATTCATGTGTAGCATTTCCTGCATCCTCTTTGCTCTTTTCTTTCTTTTTGTTTTTGCTTCCACTTTCAACATTGATTGTATCTTTATGCTTTTCACAGAGGGAAGTTACATGCCCAAATAACTTGCTTTTCGTACAAATCAATGGTTTCCATGTATACT
Organism: Allium sativum; assembly: GCA_030737875.1. NCBI lineage: Eukaryota > Viridiplantae > Streptophyta > Magnoliopsida > Asparagales > Amaryllidaceae > Allium > Allium sativum. The sequence goes on along the minus strand of CM060910.1, from coordinate 190,214,769 downwards.
CCAATACGATATCAGGACATGTTTCATCACCGACAACAAGACTATCTGGCCATTCTTTATCCGGACTAACTTCTATTAGGCATTTAACATATTCAAACCTTTTCATTTTTTCAGTGTTCTCATCATAACATAATACCTTTCCTATGTGACAACCAACCCAGTTTATACCCAATAGAGACTAGTACATCATCGGAATTCTATAGAAATGTACCCAAATTGGAACAGTTCTTACCGCGGCCTTTGCAGATGATAGTGATGGTGTCCAATTTGAGATGATGAACATCTGTCCTCGGATGAACATTGGATCTTTCTTTAGAACCCATAGCTTATCCTCCTGATTGACAAATTTGAAGAAGTAATTTTGCTTATCTTAGAAAATGTCATAATCACCCTTCAGTTTCCAAACCCTGTCTAGATGTTGTTTCAATGCCATGAAGTTGACATTACCAGCTAAGAATGATCCACCCAGACAATCGTTCCAGGAATTCATACCTTCATCTATCACAGATTGTGGAGGAGGAACCGACTTACCCTTGTAGTTAACATCAAAATTGACTGGGACAAAAGCTCCCGCATTTTTAGGTTTAGAGTAAAAGAGAGATGAGAACTTAATAGGGTGGACGTCGAAATAGGGGTGGAGGAGGAGAGGAAACACTTTGAAGGAGACTAGTCGAGGGAGGATAAGGCGAAGGATGCGACAGACCTAAAGAAGAAGAAGGTATGGTTGAGTCAGAGGAAGGACAAGGCATGGAGAAGCCAGAGGAAGGAGGAGGCAAGATGGATGTGTCAGAAGAAGGATGAGGTAAGATGGATGTGACAGAAGAAGAAGGACGAGGTAAGATGGAGACATCAGAAGACATTGTCAAAAGTTGTGATTTTTATTATATTTAAAATGATTTATTTTAAATAATAACGAATAAAAATTTATTTTAAATGAAGTTAGAACGAACAAATTTATTTTAATTATATATCGAGCTTGAAATGCGCGGTAGTTTGAAAATTCGATTTCAAATTTCAAATGAATGTACATGAGTCAAGATAAACCGGATTTCAGTAAAACCAGAACCATTTGAATCTGTTTAGTTACATCTTTCTAAAGAATGTGAAAACTCCAGATTTCATAACGAGAATTAAAAGTTATGTCTAGTTTAAAATTTAGAATAGTCGTTATGGAATTTATATATATTACTATAACAGGAAAATATTTACAAGGACAAAATTGAAGGCCTTTTTAACCATAAGGACAACCCACTAAATTTTTACTCAAACGGACAATACACTGTTTCCTTTCTTCTTCACCTGTGCTTATTTCTTCTTCCTCCGCAATCGGCTATCTCACATTTCTCGATCTTGTCTTTGATTTCCAACGCGAATTTTTTTCTTTTCCATATTTGATCTTCAGCAATCGTCTTCTAACATGTATATCGATCTCGACTTTCAATTTTGATTAATTCGATCTTGCGCATATTCGATTGTTGAAATCGTTCACGAAATTAGGGTAAATTCGATTTCTATGATTCGTTTGGTAGTAAAAATGATTTCGTTATTTTTTGATTTCGTGAATTCGTCGTATAAAATCGAAAGAGAGAGGTGAAAGAGAAAAAAATCGATGGAAAAAACTTTTTTTTACGATGAAGTAACAACAGTTTTTAGGTTCATTTTGCTATTTTTTTAGGGATCATTTTTCTTGTATTAATAGTGTTATGCTGTTTTGTTTATAGTTTTGATGCTATATCAGTTTTGTACTTGTACTGTTGCATTAGATTTGGAACTCAATCGAAATTATATCATTTTAATCAATCAAAGTGGGATGTAAACATTTTTTGTATTAGTTTTCCTTCAAAATATCAAAGCAGTTCCTAGGTATCAGTCCTATATTTTATTAGGTATCAGTTTTATATTTTCTAGTTGAATTTAAATCATAGCAGTTTTTAGTTATCGGTTTTATATTTTTCTAGTTATCAGTTTTATATTTTGTAGCTGAATTTATACCACAACAGTTTTTAGGTATCATTTTATTTATTTAACATTATTTTATATTCGTTTGTAGTGTTTTAATGTTGTATTTATTTTGTAGTTGTATTGTTGCATTATCTATGTATTACAGTCGAACTTATTTCGTTATAATCAACGAAATTGTGATGTAAGTAATTTTTGTGTTACTTTTTTATTTAAAACATTACAAAGTAGTTTCTAAGTATCATTTATTATTATTTTTGGGTATCAACTTTACTATATTCACTGCGCTATGTTTTTTTAGTTACTTTTTGTTGCTGTATTAATTTTGTTATTGTACTGTTCCACTAGCTTTGTAATTCAACTGAATTTATTTCATTTTAATCAATCAAATTGTGATTCAAACATTTTCTGTATTACTTTTATCGTTAAAATATTATAGCAGTTTTATGGTATCATTTTTATATTTTTTTAGGTATCATTTTTATGGCTTTGCGTATGAGAACTGTGGCAAGTAGGTAGATTTGTGTTGTTTGCTTTGGTAATTGAATTTTTTGATACACAACATTAATTCTAACTGATACCCACTGATAAAAAAATAACACCCACCTACACAATTCAAATCTCACAAAAATAATATTTATTCTCAATAATACCTACTAATTAAATAATAATAACAATCAATTCAATTTAATTATCACAAAATTGAGATTATTCTCAATAATACACAATAATCCCACTTGTATCATATGATACCTACAACTATACATAACTGATATACTAGGATACATTGTTTTCCTACACAATATAAGTACATACAACGTTGCACCCCATTCCAAGCATGCATTCATGCATTTACTTTTACTTGTACTCAATCCAATCCTGAATTCAAGTAAATTCCAGCAGCATACAGTATCTGCAAGAATTTCATACACAATCAAAACTTATACCAACATAATAATGTAATTTCAACTAGAAAATATAAAATTGATACCTAAAAAATATATAAAGACGATACCTAAAAATTGTTATGATGTAAATTCAACTTGAAAATATAAAACTGATACTTAAAAAAAATATAGAACTGATAACTAGAAACTGCTATGATGTAAATTCAATAAGAAAATATTAAACTGATACCTAAAAAAATATAAAATGATACCAAAACACTGCTATGATGTAAATTCAACCAGAAAATATAAAACTGATACCTAAAAAAATATAAAACTGATACCTAAAAACTGCTACGATTTAAATTCAACTATAAAATATAAAACTGATTCCTAAAAAAAATATTGAACTGATACCTAGAAACTGCTTTGTAATGTTTCAAATAAAAAGTAACAAAAAAATTACTTACATCACAGTTTGGTTGATTATAACGAAATAAGTTCAACTGTAGTACATAGATAATGCAACAATATAACTACAAAATAAATACAACATTAAAACACAAAAAACAAATATAAAACAGTGTTAAATAAACTAAAATGATACCTAAAAAATATAAAACTGATACGCATGCGCTGAATAGTTGAACGTTAAAATTGCAGAACCAAGAGAAGTCATGAATCACCGATAGAAATTAAAAAAAAACCTAATCGCATAGATGAACAGTAGACTACAATGATTATGGTAACAAAAAAAATTCTGTCGAGGTTGATTTTTAAGATCGATTTCGTGATAAATTTTGCTGTTTCGACTGAAGTTTGGGGTTCGATTGTACAATATGCCATGGATTTGATTTCATTCGATTTTCAGTTGAGATGATTTCGTTAATTTTGATTTGCTGATTTCGTTATGTTCCACGGATTTAAAATCGGAGAAGAGAGAAAGGAGCGACGCGCGGATTTGAAATTGGAGAAGAGAGAAAGGAGAGACAGAAAGTTTTAGTCAGGGTTATGTCCTTTTGGATAAAATTTTAAGCGTGTGTCCTTATGGATAAAATTTAGTGGGCTTTTGTCCTTGTCGTTAATTGTCCCTTAATATAATATATATCCCTTGAAAACAGCCATTTTGCAAACAACCTCCGTTTTCGACGAAACCACTTTTGTAGGATCCGGAACGTCAAATTATTGCTAGATTCCGATTTTCATAATTTTTGGAATTAATATGTGAGCGTGGTGGATTTAAACGCATTTGGTACTTTTAGTTTGAATTTAATCGACTGGAAAATGACCGTTTTTCAAACAGTCTCCAAATTTGACGAAGTTCGTTTTGTTAGTACCGTATCGTCAAAACATAGCTAGATTTATTTTTTTGGAATTTTTGGAGTCAGTATGTGGCCCCAGTAAATTAAAATGTACGTTGAAATCAATTTTGAACGTTATATTAATTTATTTTTTAATTTTGATGAAAACTGAACGAAACGGTCGAATCGACTTACGAGACATATCCCATTCTGTTCGAAGTGGGGGTAATTAGCTGGGAGCGACAGTCGTTGGGATCGATTTGGGGTTAAAAATGAAAAAGTAACTTTTAGAAATTAATTAAATATTATATATATATAGGGTGCCCCTTTTTCTCCTTGACCAGTCAAAATTCAAATGAAAAAAAAACCCGCTGTACCATAACCCCATTGCCTCCTTTCACATCGCATCGCCTCCAGCTCCAGGCCGCGTCGTCGCACCAGAGACCCGCTGCCGCTGGTCATCCAAGCCGCCGCCTCCCATCCTTCCTCCTCTCTCCTCCCTCCTCTCTCTATCTCGCCAACGCCTCAAACCACTCCCAACCACCGCGGTAGGCCTTACATCACCCGCCGCCGACCACCCTAGCTCCCCCGTTACCTCCAGACCCCGTTGCCAGCCTCCACCACTACCAGAGCCGAAAATGCAGTAATTTTTTTTATATATGTAATTAGTTTATTTAAATTTAGTAATTAAGTCAATTTCTGTTTTTATATAAATTAACATTGCGAAAATCTGAGTTTTTAATATAAATAAAGGTGAATTCTATTTTCAGTTTTTAACTGTAAATAACATTGAATTTACTTTCAGATTTAAATATAAATTCACACTGGTTTAAAAATATAATTTTTAAATGAAAGAACATAGTAAAAATATGATTTTTATATATGTAGTAGCGTTATAAAAAATTGATTTATATATACGATAGCATTGTAAAATTTGACTTTTATATATATTATAGCATTATAAAAACTTGATTTTTAAATATATATATATAGCGTTGTTTTAAAAGTAGGATTTTTATTATATATAGAGTAATATAAAAATGTGATTTTTATTATATATAGCATTATATAAAAATGTGATTTTTATTATATATGTAGCGCTATTAAAAATGTGGTTTTTAAATATATATATATATAGAGCTTTATTAAAAATATGATTTTTAAAAATATATAAAGCATTATTTTTAAATTTATATATAGCACTGTTTTTAGAAACATAAATAACATGATTTTTAAAAGAAATAACACAGTGTAAAAGTGTGATTTTTAATACATATATATATAGCGCTGTAAAAATATGATTTTCAATATATATATACCGCGTGAAACAGATTGCGATGGAACTGACTGGAAACAGAACGGAATCCAAATCGTCCATTAAAGAACGACGGAGTGGAAACCAAAGGTGAGAACTCCTTCTCACTCTATTTATTTTTCAAGTAGAAATATCTTAGGATGCATACGGGGCTTAGAAGCCCCTGACACTATTTATTGTACAAACCATGTTGTTTGATTTGAATTATATGGAGTTCAACACTCAAATTCACAAAATCACATAAATTGAAAGCGATGTATGGATATTACCGGCACACGGATTTCATACTCCGCGAACAGCCACTTATGGCACTGTAAATGGCATTGGAGGTAGTTGAGTATTTATTTATTTATTTGGATGTTCTGTGTGATTTGATTGTGGTTGTGAAATTTGATTGTATGGTGGTTCGGTTGATTAGATTGAGTATTTTGTATGGCGCGAGCCAGTATCAGGAGAGGGGTAATGCTAGACATTACTCCGGTATTAATATCGCGTCGTTATAATGCCGCAATTTTCTGAAATAAATATTTACTCATTAAAAATATTTTTTTGAAGTGAATATGAACTGTATAAATGTGTTGAAATAAATATTTTATCGTTAAGAATATAATTTTTAACGTATATATGAACGGCATAAAATTCTCCTGGAATGAAAATAAATGTTCATTTACAAATCGGACGATTTGTTAGTGTACACAAACATTTGACTGATATTGATTGGGACGATAATTTTACACATCGCCCAACTGCACAAATAATATTCAGTATTTGTTGGTTGAAACCCGACACGGGTACTGGGATGACATTTGACGTACACTAATCCCAATTGTTTAGTTGTATGTCAATCGATTGGTTGACAGACTGTTGTAAGCGTTAATTATTTATATTTAATGCTTATGCAGTTGTGTAATGCACTCTGGATGATGGTTGACAGTGCATGATTATTGTTGTGTAAGTGTGTACAAAATCCATATAAATAATTATATGGTAATTAATTGGGCCTGATTCCAATTTAAAAGGAACGAATATTTTAAAATAAGGAAATATTTGAAAATAACGAATATTTTAAAATAATATTCAGTAAAGGATTAAAATGTAAATTTGATGTCCGATTTTGGATGAACACGAAAATATTAAAATATATGAAGCCGTGTTAATTAGATTTGAGCCATTTTGACGCTAACGATATTTATATCGGTTTTATTCATTTTTATAATGGATATCGAAAAGGAAATGATTTCAAAATCTAATATTTTGAAAATATTATCATTTAAATATTATAATGATAAGGAATATTCAATTTTGATTTAAAATTGAAATGAAAGTGGGAATCATTTAAAAACGAATTTATAAACGATCTATAAAATACGTTTTAAATGGAAATTGATGAAATATATATAATATATATATTTAATGGCCTGAATAGAATGCATCGCGCCGCGATCATTTGTGAATTTCGACCATTGACTTCAAATTTACATTATAGGAGATCCGACCATGTGATTCTCCTAAAAACAAAACCATTGGGTTCATATCGAAAAGGGCTTTCCAATGAATATAAGAGATTTGAAATCTAATTGATGGATTTGGAATTACGTCCAAATCAAATTTGGAAAAGGTCGTTGTAAGTGCAGTTCGATGACCATTTATGGAAATCAAATAAAAAGGCCTTAATAAAATTATTAATTTTTTTAATAATTTGTGTAAAATCATAATAAATGATTTGAAAAGAATTGGGATGAAAAGTTCCATATTTGAAAAGATAAAAATATATTTTTATCGAAATGAACTACTTGTTATCTAGAATTATAATCCAATTATTTTTAAATAAATAAACTGGATTGAGGATGGGTTTTAATATAACCAGAATTTCCAATAAATGAATTAGAGTGGATTTGAATGGAAATCATCTTCGGAATATTTCGATGTTTGATTCCGTGATTATACAGATATTGTTGAGGAATTTGGAAGATATATATATATATATATATCGTTATTCCCAAAACGATATTTGTTGGTTTCAGAATTTGATATTGAATATAAGCCGATATAATTTCTATTCAGAGCCTTGTATTTGATATCAAATTGGATTTTGGGTTTATCGTGAACGCTATCTTAAATAACACTGTTCTTAAACCCAGTTGAGAAAAGAATAAATCTTTAATTCAAGATTTAGTGAAGTTTTCCAATTAATTAATATTTTATTGGAATTGAATAAAAGAACTTGATTACTGGGTTTATTGTAAACTGTGTTTTTAATGGCATTCATTCTTTAACCCAATTAATAGTGTAATGTGATTTGGAATTTATAAATCTTTTCATTAAGATTTAAAGGAAATTTTCCAAAGTAAAGTTTTCCAATTTAATACAATAAATTGGAATGGAATGGAATTCGATTTGATAATAATCGAAGTGAGCTTCTGTGGAGGAAGACTATTAATATATATGGAATTTAGAAGGCTTTGTCGTGATTTCATTTATATTATTAGTCAGATACGGAAATTGATATCGACTATATATTGATCTGTTTTCCGTGAAGATTCCATAATTAACGGAATGTGATTTTAGGTTTATTGTGAACCATGTTTTAAATGACATTGGTTCTTTAACCCAATTAAAAATAGGATTTCATGTCTAACATTGTATTTTGAACTGTATTCGTTGATCTCTGCTAAATATATATCTATTTGGTGGCGGAGAATTTATTCTCTTGTCGAACACCCTTCTCTAAGACGTACGAGTTCAGAGGTTATATATCGGTAGAAATCAGTAGTACGCTGTAGATTGTCGATGCGACACGTTTGATTTCCCAAAGTTAAATAATCATTAATATTGATTTTTGGGAAGATTAAAACTAAGTGGAGTTTTAATGAATCTTTAATTAGATTGGAATGTGAATGTGATAATTTAAATTATCAAATTTAGGGAATAATCGAGAATGGAGTACCACAAGTTTTGCTTCAGGCGATAGTTAAATCTTTAATTAGATTTGAACGGGAAATGGTAATTAATTTTACCAATAACACTGTGGTGTAAGATATGGAGTATTACTAGTTTTGCTCCATGGGATGAATAAGTTGGGATTGGGATAATAAAAGAAATGATTACTTCGGTATGGTTCGATAATCCCGACTAGTTTATAAACCTTACTTTGGTTTGAATTGATATACAAAGGAAGATAAAAGAATAAATTTAAAGAAGTTATCTTTGATAAAATTTATGGGAACCTTTTCCAAAGGATATGAATATTTGAATAAAAGAATATTCAGAATTGGAATGAGGCATATGTTGTGTTTTTTTTATAGCACTTGATTATAAGATACGCGAGTTATTCGGAAAGACCGGGTTTATGCCCATTTTGAATAATTGATTCGACGATAAGTCGACGATGAAGAGGTGGTTGAAGACCAGAGTTCTTCACATCGTTTGGACGATTACTGATGTCTTGATTGGGCTATACACCCAAGACAAGGTAATAAGTGGTGATTGTCCAGACGTACTTGGAAATCGACCGGATATGCGAGGACCTCTCTCCTGTATTGGACATATAGGACGAGGAATAAGGTGCCTCCGGTTTCGTTCAGACCCAGAATGAACTAGTAAATAGATGTGTGTCTGATATTGGATTTTATTCTATGTTGATTGATTTCTATTAAATATATATCTGTTTGGTGGCGGGGAACTTATTCTCTTGCTTAACACCCTTCTCTGAGATGTCCGAGCTCAAAGGTTATATATCAATAGACTTCAGTCGCATGGCGTGAATTGCCTGTGTGGCATGCTAGATGCAAATGATCAAGGCTTCTATTGAAAAGCAGAGTCTTGTGGTTGATGATCAAAGTATGACTTTAAATATCATAGCTTTGTGTATAGCATTAATTCGCGAGCCTCACACCTCGATATGAGTCAAAAATGGGATAAGGGACTCAAGGAGTGCACGACGTTTCCTTCTAGCTATGGGTGGTGTCATGGTATGGAGCCCAGACATTTATTATATTTTTACCTAGATGATGGATTGTGAGGCGCCTCGGATATATCGGTTACTACAGAGCCGAGGATAGTTCCTATAGGACCGGGAAACGTGTGTTCAGGAATTGCCAATCCTCAAACGTAAGAGAGGATTGGCCTTGGAGGATCCAAGAGTTCACTGCGGGGAACCCTGAGGCATTTGCTAGAGTGTCTCGAAGCCGGCAAGGTGTACATCCCTTGCCTCGACTCATGATGGAAATCCAATTTCCAATACGTGACATTTCAGTTTTGATTGTAGAACTAGTATGGCGACATAGCAGGATGGGATACTATGTCATCTATGGTTGATACATTTATATTTGAAGTTCTTTTATACACAGTACACTTATAATAGTATAAAATGATTTGTTTTAAACGTACCAAGCACGTTTGGCTTTGATAAGGGAAAACTCTATCCTCCGGCTTGCGTTGCATTGTATAATAGGACCCGAGTCTTATAATAGCTTCATTTTTAGAAAAGCATTACGCTGTTTATAAGTTGTTTTATGAACTGCTATTTTTGGGAGAAAGCTCATTCTGTGTTATATGGCGTGGTCCCTTGATTTACTTTATTTCTAAAGTAAAGTTTTAATAAATGTTTTAGTTCTCACACCAATCCCATGAGTGATCTGAAGTTTATTGTTTTAACATAAACTCTGGGTGCCCCTATTTTCCACACGGGCAGCTAGTAGTTGGGTTTTTGCAGATATTATATTCACAGGATCCTAGTTTACAGCTGGAGCAATATTCGGAAATCTCTGTATCCGTGTATTTCTTTCAATTGTGTTATGTTTTATTTTCCCACTGCTTTGTAATTTGAATCTCTGATATTGATCAAATGTATATTATTTATTCATACTCTGTGTATTCTTGTACTCTGATGTAAATTGTTGTAATAGCAATGAAATGTTCTGTCGTTTGTGTTCTGATTTGTCGTGTTCCCAACTCAGTCCGGGCTTTCCAGTAAGGGCGAGTTCGGGTCATTTAATTACCATTCCTCTCTTTTACAGCCTCTATGATCTTCCTTGCCCCAGCTCCAAACAAAATCCATTATTTTACCACACTAACATCTTTCTTTTGGTAGAAAACTAAAAAAAGGAAAGTATTCTATAGTGCAACTATTTTTCTTAAAACAAAAAATTTAGGGATTTGCATGCTTCAGTACTCAATACTAAATCAATTTTCATCCAATTTTTGAACACTTCCATAAAATTTATTCATACATCCAAGCAAGATCTGCTTGTTAAGAATACAGATAAGGGAACAAGGAGCCATAATTTCTTTTTATACTAAACCGATGTACTTACTAACTGCTATAGTCCATGTTTGCTATGCCATTCAAATAAATATATTTTATGCAATTTCACATACCTCAACATACTAATAACTTAGTGTTTCTTTTTGTTAGTTTCAATTAATTGCCAGGAAAATAAAATAAAGATGGAAAATTGAGTAAAAACAGAAACTATTTCACACACTTCAACATACCAATAACATAGTTGATGCTGAGAAAAAATAATAAAGTTGATGCTGAGAAAAAATAATAAAGTTGATGCTGAGAAAAGATAAACGATTTAACCCTAAAACATGGTATGGAAAGAACGTTAAAATTCTGAATCTATCTTTATTGAAACATTCAGTTGAGTTATTGGCCTTGTATTCGAGGAAATTTTATTTCTAAAACTATTTGAAGAAAATAAAAAATGGGCTTTGAAAGTTTTGAAATACGATTTCGAAAAATGGTTTCATAAAGGCCTAGTTATATATATATATGGTTTTTAATCTATTTGTGTTTCAAGATTTTAGGGCTTAGTGTAATTTTAATACATATAATCTGATTGATAGGAGAGATGGAGTTAGAAATGACAAGGAATATGCCACTAAACTTGAAAATAATAAATATTTATTCCTTGTGATTTTTAGTATCTCTCTTCCTATATATATTGGATAATTTATTGAAATTATCACAATTAATAGTTACGAATTAGAAGCTCCAACATTTTTGAACATGAAAAGGTTTTTCCAGTTTGAATTATAATTTGGAATATATATAATAGTAATAATAAAATGGATTTATAAATACAAAACTGTTAGACTTTAATAAATTCCATATTTGTAAAAGTTTTGAAGTTTTCTTTGAAAGGGCTAAAAAATCCTTCATCCTTATTTTGGAGTATTTGAATTTTGAATCGCTTAGTTTATGTCAGCTAGTAAGGGGGGAAATCCGTTTAATTTTATTTTGGATTTTTATCTAATTTCCTGTTTTAAGTCTGTTTGTTTCGATGATTACTAGTCTTTTTGGAGGCCGGGAAAAGGCATTGGAAATTAAATTTCTAGACTAGACGAATGGAGGAAGTCGATACGAGAATTCGGTTGGGATTAAAAACAAAAAAGTAGTTTCGACGTAATAGAAATTTTAATTTAAAGTATATATAATTAATTCGGGTCGTTGGGCCGACGTTCAGGCCGCGCGTTTTTTAAGGGCGAGTGGTCGACCGCCCTCCTATAGCTAGGTTGACCGCTTCCCCCTTATTTGTGTTGCTTGTACCCGACCTGAATCGGCTGAAATGATATAAATATATCGGGGTCAGCCGACTCCTTCTCCCCTAACCCCAAGTCCACCAAAAAACCAAACCCTCCTATTTTCCAAGCTCCAAGCTGAGCAACCCCCGCCCTGTTTCGTCCCTAATTACCACTAAAATCCTTCTCGTGTAGGTCTCTACCTAATTATACTCCAGATTTGCAATTTCTCTTTCCCAATTTACTTATTCCTCTATGGCACCTCGCAACCAACACCCCGGTCTCACGCCTTAGGAAGCCGCTTGGTTAGATCACAATGAGATGAAGATTACCGGTTATGAGTAGGGATGGCAATGTAATGGGGAGGGCACGGGTAGTACCACCACATCATCCGCCTTGTTGGGGTTTTTTTCGGTGCCCGCCCCATACCCGCACAGGTACCCATTAAACGAGTTTTAAACAAGTTGCGGGTAGTGGTGGGTATTTGTGGGTATCCTTCATGTTTATTCAATTTATTTTTTAGTCGTTTATTGAAATTATTCAAAAGTATATTTGGTAGAAAAAACAAATTAGACCAATACTCAAATGTAAACCTAAAAATACCAATACATATTTAAACCAACATCCAGAAAAGAAGAGATAACAATAGAAGTATCCGTCAAAATATCAACAGCCAGTTATAAATTATTGAGTAAAGGCATGCACACAAATTCCGAACAACCAACTGCATTGTTTTTCTATTGACTATTTATAATAAATCACATTCAATATGAGCATGGGTACCCACGGACATTGATATCTTAGTATCAGTACCCACCCCATTAATTAACGGATATTAAAAATACCCATTTATTTTACCCACAGATACCCATTTAACTATCCGTTTCATATCCATGACAGATTTTACCCGCGGATAACTGCGGGTATGGATTTTCTTGCTATCCCTAGTTATGGGTTCTAGATTGGTCGACCAGTGAAGTTCGCCGATTTTGCCGCTTTAGGTTTGGAGGAGATTTTTTCCGCCGCAGGCATTGCACCGATCCTACGATTCAACATTTTTGAGTGCAACCTGTATTTGCGCTTCGCCCATCTATACGATGCTCAGATGGATGCCGACATTGATGACGAGTCCTGCATCATTAGATCCGAGGTCATGGGCACCCACGTCGAGTTCACTGACGCCGACCTGGCTCAGATTTGCGGTATCTCGGAAGTAGGAGCCGAGGTTGATGCTTGAGATGGAGGACCCTCAGATCCTTTAGCTATCTTCCTTGGAGAGTTTGGATCCTGGACCACCACCAATCTGTGACCCGTATCCCGTGCAGTTATGCACATCCTGCCGCACAACATCATCCCCAAGATGATAAGCTTGAAGAAGATATATCCCTTTGTTTGCCGCGCCACCTATGCTATCCTTGGTGGCATAACCGTCAATTGGGCGTGTGACCTTATGATCCATCTTTATAAGCCCTTCATTGGCATCCCATGGAGCTATTTTCCTTATAGTCATCTTCTCACCTATGTCTTCCGACACTTCCAATGAGACTTTCTGGGGAGGCACCAGTAAGGAAGGCGCCAACTGCCATTAACCGCGCCACTCTCTGGAAGATGGGAATTCAGCTGCCCGATACTCCTGCCCCTACACCACCCGCTCCAGCTAGCAGCCTCAGCAGTCACAGCAGCCTGGTTATGAGAGTCCAGAGCTCACTACCATATGTGCTATGTAGGCCGAGCTCCGAGAGGTTTGCGACGAGCAGCGCCGACAGGCGCGTGAGATTGGCTGCATTTCTGCCATACTACGCTCTTGGCGCGTGCGCGGTAATGGATCAGGCTCCAGGCGCGAAGGTCGACCAGCCTACAACGGCTAGTCATAGCCATTGTTGTAGTTGTTTGAACATGCCCTGTGCATGTTGTATCTTGTATCGTGTGTTTTCCTTTCCATCATTTTCTTTATCTTTGTTGTAGTCGTAGTGTCTGTATCTGCTAGTATTGAAAATCGCACAACTCTAGTTAATGAGATTTCTATCTTTAAATTTTTTTGTGTCATTCACGCATATTTATTTAAATGAAATCTCGTTCATAAACTAGCAATTGTCCTAGAGCTGGAAATAATCGAATTCTGTGTCAGCTTTTTTTGTAAAGGACCGGTTCCACGTCATAGATATATAAATAAATGAACGCATGTTTATTTAAATGAAATCTCATTCATAAACTAGCAATTGTCCTAGAGCTGGAAATAATAGAATTCTGTATTAGATTTTTTTTTATAAAGGACCTGTTCCACGTCACAGGTATATAAATAAATAAATAAATAACCGCTCCTTGTTAAAACTAAAAATTATTTTGGTCTCTTGTGTGATTTTAGTTTTTGCATTTTTGTGCAACTAACTTCCTTCTTCGCCGACATGTGACTTGAATCACTTAAGTTTCCACAAACTACATTTTTGATGTTTTGGAAAAATGTTGTTTTTAAAAAAAACTTTATATGACTTTCTTATTTTTTTAGGATAGTGAAACGGTTTTGAAACGAAAATTTCAAAATAAACATAACAAGTTTTCAAGCAGAAATTTATTTATTTTGAGAAATTTTGATTTTTAATAATATGAGCGGTGTAAGGAAGATTTTTGGATGCTTTGTGTGAGCATTTTAGTGGTACAATAGGATTGACGATATGATAAGAATGTTACGGTAACAAGGAAAAGGCTATTTTAGCCTTGGAAACAATATTTCTGTACCATGTCAACGATGCACGCAGGTTATTAATTAACTCATTTTACGTTTTAGAGCTTGTTTAAGCCTCCTTTACAGTTTACAGATGGAAATTTTTGGAGTATATTTGGGTTGCCAACGTGAAAACTTCCACTTTAGGGCGGGAAATGGAAAAGTTATAAGCGGGAGAAATGTTAAAACACTTCGTTTTGAGTTCGTTCTTTTAGTCTAGGAGAACTAAATAGAAAACGATTAGATTTCATGATGTTTTGGATGGTAGGGTTTGGATGCTAAATCGGTTGCTTCACACTTTTATTCATAATTGTGTGAGGGTAATGGATGAAAAAGTGTTTTCAAAATTTGCATTCATATACTGTCAGTATATTTAGGATGTTCTGTATCATGTTTTCAAAAGTATTTCAAAAAATTTATGCAAACATATAGAAGGGTCCGATTAGAATCATCTTGCATGCATATTTTATGGTTGAATTGCATTATGTATACCACGCACATATACACATGGTTGCAAAGTGGATGTACACCAGTCAGTTGTGTAGAATAGGACTATAGGTGTCAGAATTTCAGAAGAAATTCCTTTTAAGGAGGGAAAAATGTAACAACCCGGAATTTTGGCAATATAAACTAATTATTATAATTTCAAAAATAGGAATTTCTACAAACGATGGAATTTGGCTACGAAATTTTAACCGATGCGATCGTCTCGGAATTCTGATCAACTTTCATTTTTGGGTTTTCACGAATGGAGTCCTTATGAAAAAGTTACAGACGAAAGACGAAAATGGACGGAAAATAAATAACTCAGAATTAAAATATATATTATAACTTATATAACTAGCTGACCTGGGCATATGATGGCCCAGGCGGTCGACCATAGCGGTCGACCGACGTTTGACCTCCACGGTCTACCTACTGGGCATCAGATTGCCCGGTAACGGATAGGGTTGGTAAGGTTTAGTTTATGATATATATATATATATATATATATATATATATATATATATATGGGGCCGGCTATTTGGACACAAAATTAAACACAAAGAGAGAGACACAAAGCCTGCACTGTTGGCTTTGTTTGTCTTTATGTGGAGAGTGGAATTCATGGGAGGATCCAATGGTTGAAACTCATTATGTGCAATTTTGTGTCATCGTTTTGTGTCTAAATAGACTTTCCCTTATATATATATATATATATATATATATATATATATATATATATATGAAGAGAATGGACATATATGAATTAAAAAGTATCCAACGGTTCAAGGCCAATTCCACCCCCTATAAATAAATGGGTATAACCTCATTCTTTTCCACACAAATTTTTAGTGGTAGCGAAGCTCTACCATTTTCCTCCTTCTCCAAACCTAATTTCTAAAATAAAAATGTATTCTTACATAACAAATCAAATCCAATTCAAATGGAATTGAGAGGATTATTAGATCTAATGGGCAAGAATGCAAATTGACAGTCCAAATTAGATTGTCCCATCTCTTCCTTTTTTCTTACATCTCCACAGATCTGGAATTTCCCCTTTTCAGATAAATTGTAGATTTATAAGAATTTGGGATTTATAGGCCTGAAGGGTTCAAACTTTGGATTTGGATGTTATAAGGTGAGTGAGAAATTTATGAATACAGTTGTAATAACTTATCTATTTCGTTTGAATTAGATCTAATTTTTTATGCTTATTTCTATCTGATCTATTCATTTAAGTATTGTAATTTGATTGACAACCATCAGATCTGATTATAAACATTGTTAAGGCTTGTTAATTGTAAGTCGTGGTTATGCATAATATTAATTGTAGGATTCTTAAACTTGTTCACGCATGTTTCTACAATTATGTTGTAGAATATGTTGTAGCGGTTGAATAACACTGTAGATCTGGAAATCAGTCCCATTAAACACCAATTAAATGTAGTTATATTCCAGATCTCTAGTTCAGTATTGAAAAATGAAGTATGTAAATTTGGGTAAAAAGATCCAGTTGGTAAATTTTGTGATTGTAATATTAAAAGAATTATACCTATTTGTATTCAATATTGTTGGGTTTTGGCTTAATTGTTGTAAATATGTCATTTTCCTATTTTTGGACAAAAAGATGTCATTTTGAATTCACAAGAGATATGACAAAAAGATTTAAAAAGGAAAAGTGGTGCAAATGTGCGTATAAATATAAAAATACATATTTTTGCGTAGTTTGCATCGGCTATTCCAAAAACATTTATAAACATACATATATAGTTCTTGTGAATTTGAGATATGTCTATTTTACAAATTATTCATAATTTACAAAAATTACAGCTAACGGTCTTTTTGTAATATTTGAAACCTTTTGGCAAGATTGAATGCAAAAAGGAATGTTTAGTTATTGATTAAACCAAATCATTAAATTTAAAAGAACAATAATAAAAAAATAAAAAAATAATTATGCTAACCGCACGAAAACATAAATATAAATATATACATATTATCTGTCCAAATCAGCATAAAATGGTAAAATATACATTTGTATGGAACGTTGAATGTTTGGATAAGGTTCAATTATGGAATTATATGTAAATGTAATCCATATTGAATTAATATATTTGTGGCGACCATTTGTAGCAATCAATATAATTAATTTCTATAAATAGGGCCGCAAATCAATGAATAACAGTTGTAACCAATGTTGATTGAGGAAAGTAAATATAATAGGATAATGGGTATAATTCCTAATTTTTTTTAGGATTGATGTTGTACACCCAAAATTAGGAAATTTGAATTATAACCGCATTTAGACACGGGATTAAGCTCAACTTGTGGTATAAGCCTGCCCGGAACCGACCGGCAAATCTAACAACCGTAGGTAGTCAACTTAATGTGAGGGGTGTAATGTGTAAATATAAATGTACTAAGGCATGCAATTAAGTTTAGCTTGTGGTAGAAGTTTGCCCAGAACCGACCGACAAATCCAATATCCACAAGTAGTCAACTTAATGTGAAAGGCCTGGTGTGTGTGTGTATATATATAACAATCGACCAATAAATAAATAAGAATAGTAATTGTCTGTTGGGTATAAGTGTACAACAAATAAATACCTTGGGACTGATAAATAGTTGCCTTAGGAAAATATGACTGTTGACCATTATGGTCATAAGGGCAATAAAAATAGAAATGAAAGAAAATGGGTTTCATAAGGGGATTAATGGATATTGATTGTCGTTTGAATACTAGGTCCAAATAAGGGAAGAAATCAAATGAATATCCTAGGGAAAAAGGGGATATAACCTTATTTATATTAATAAATATAGAACTTATAATTAAAAATAGAGTTGGACTTAGTAGGTTAATAATGGAAAATATTATTAACCATAATAACCCATGACGATAATAAATCATGTGGAGAGAGATTAAACAGAAAGGGCATAATAACGTAGCCCACTTTATCCAAATAGGGAAAGGTATTACGGGCTAATGAGGTACGAACCTAATAACCTTTGCGTAAGTCCGCTTCCTGGGTCTTAAGTGGCTGGGGTCAGAGAGTCCGCCTGGTGATATGTCTTTCGGTGTAAGGGTCTTAAACGGAAGGTGTGTGTATTGCCTACCCAAACCTGGAAAATAAAAATGTCGGATATGGCTACCTACCCTACGGGAAGTAGTGAGCGGCTAAGGTGGTTATCCAATAAGGTTAGCTAGAGGTACAATGCACGATAAAATACCATCTCTCACCTTATATGGGGAAAGGGTATGTGCATGAATGACGGAAGCCTTAACTAGTAGGGCCCGTAGCTAGTGCTCTCAAATAAATAAAAATATGGAACAAGTTATCCAGAGGTATTAAGTCACCAATAAGTCCATCGACCAGTGAGTTCTCCTAATATCTTAAGTGATCGGGAGAATCCACCCTATCTATCATTGATAGTAAGGTAGAAAATAATAAAGGGAAAGTGGATGGAAATGTATATATGTATGTGAGAACTCTGCATTCAGGAGTTCACTTCTCGGTCCAATAATTAATTAAATTATAAAATAAAGGGATTCCTAAATATACGCATAAACCTTCCATCTCGGTACTATATCTTAGAATACCACTTTGGAAGAGTGGTAGAGTCGTGCGTAAACATCTGCAAGGTTAGGCTAGAATCACTAACCTTGATAGGCATGCATATTGGGTTGAACCAAACGGGGATACATCTATGCATTATACTATGTGTTGTACATTTCCTATTCACCAGAATCTTGTTGTTCTGACCCCGCCCTAATTACAACCACCCAGGTTTTCTAGAGAAGGTTGGGTTCTCATAGGTATTTTAGTTTGGCTTTCAGTTCTCGTTCTCTCTCATGCTCGGTATTGGAAAAGTGACTTACTTTGAAGAAGGTAGTTACTTGAGTTAATAATACTATATCCTGTTTTGTTTCCACTGCGAGTTATCTTATCGTACTTTCGTTATGCTCATGCTCATTTATTGCAGGTACCAGATTTACACGCTCCATTCTTGGATATGTTTGAGTTTTAGATTTTGTCGAAATTTGGGTGTAGAAAAGTGTGAGGTGTTACAATAATAATGAAGCAGAATTGGGAAGAATCTTAAACTTTTTCATATCACCAGGAAATATTCATACAATATTGGATTACACTATAAGAGTCTGTACAAAGATGCCTCACTACAACCACTTAGAGAAAATTTCAACATAGCAGTAGAAAAACAACAAATAGTAGATAATAGGAAACTAATACATATGCCTCTAGTTCGTCGTCGCTCAGCAACATCGTCCTCATTAAGATCAACTACCTGTCACCTACTACTCAATCTTCCCATCCAACACATGGATGAGCTACCCAAGGTAATAAGAGGAAACATAAAATCTTGAGTTAGGCAATAGTCTCAATGAGAGATAAAACAATTACCTAACATCATCAATAAAGTATATGAGAATAGGTAGATTAATCAACTAATCTACCAACATCAACAGAGAAGAACTCAAACCCGTCTTCCCCACATCGGACAGTGATAACCTTTATAATAATCAAGTGGAAACAAATGGTACATTCATGACAATTAGTTATCAAGCATAGACCATCCTAATCTATATCGGCATCTCCCAAGCACAAGCCCCAAAAGCCTAAACCAACATCAGAGAAGCACCCAAGAGATGTCTCCTTCGACGTTGAATAATCTACACAAGACGATACAAGAAAAACAACCATCATCCATAACTCTGGTTATCACCACCAATCTTGCTTCGAAACCATCATTAATCGTATGACCGGCTTAACATCATGTCGTCCGTCAAGGTCTAGTGGTAAACCTGGTTCTGGCAAAAACTCCATACGCCATCCTCGTATCTATAGGCCCATCACGGCTGCACAATGTACTCGACCATTCAACCGGTCTTTTAGGCGCCCCTATTATACCCCTGCTTTGAGTCCGCTAGAATCAATGACAGCGATAATTCATCGGCCTCCATAACTTTAGTCGTCATCACCGGCAATTATCCGTAGCTCAAGCGCTTTCTCGAGAACCCATTATCTACAAACTCAACGTCTTTGAGTTGTCTGCATATTCGTTGCATTTCATCGATCAACGAACACTTCACAACACTTTGAACATTCCTGCTTGAATTTGCATCGAAGACATGACCATCATCGACCTAAAATATGCATAATTTGGTCAATATTATATTTCATAGCATTTCCAGCTTCTTTGCTGTGAAAAACTAAGCACAACATTTAAACTGCCTTTTACATCATTTCAAAAATGATGTCATCCTTGTCCAGTTCATCTTCTTGGTCTGATCCATCAACATGCTATGATCCATCTATATGCTCCAGTCCATCAACATGTTTCAATCCATCAACATGCTCCAGTCCATCAACATGTTACGATCCATCAACATGATCCAGTCCATCAACATGTTTCGATCCATCAACATGCTTCAGGCCATCAACATGTTCTGATCCATCAACATGTTCCAGTCCATCAACATGTTCTGATCCATCAACATGCTCCAGTCCATCAATATGTTCCAATCCATCAACATGTTCCAATCCATCAACATGTTCTGATCCATCAACATGCTCCAGTCCATCAACATGCTCCATTCCATCAACATGCTCTGATCCATCAACATGTTGTTTTTATCCATAAACATACTCCATGCCATCAACATGTTTTGATCCATCAACATGCTCCAGTCAATCAACATGTTATGATCCATCAACATGTTCCAGTCTATCATCATGTTCCAATCCATCAACATGCTCTAGTCCATCAACATGTTCCAATCCATCAACATGTTCTGATCCATCAACATGCTCTAGTCCTTTAACATGTTCTGATCCATCAACATTTTGTTCCGATCCATCAACATGCTCCAAGCCATTAACATGTTCTGATCCATCAGCATGCTCTAGTCCATCAACATGTTCCGATCCATCAACATGCTCTAGTCCATCAACATGTTCCAATCCATCAACATGCTGTTCCAATCCATCAACATGTTCTGATCCATCAACATGCTCCAATCAATCAACATGTTCTGATCCATTAACATGCTCAAGTCAATCAACATGTTCTGATCCATCAACATGTTCCGATCCATCAACATGTTCTGATCCATCAGCATGGTCTAGTAAATCAACATCTTCTGATCCATCAACATGTTCCGGTCCATCCATGCTCCACTCGATCAACATGTTCGGATCCATCAACATGTTCTAGTCCATCAACATGTTTCGATCCATCATACTTATGCTCGATCCATACCATTTACCGCACGATCCATCTCCAATCGGACCCAAAACTCGCACAAACACACAATTCCATTATTCAATCAAATTCATCCATCAACAGGTATCCATACAACGATCAATCATCATCCAAACATGAAAAATTCACCAAAATCATGATAAATAATAAACAAATTACCCAAATGGATCGAACTTGTAATTACTCATGAATCAACAAGAAATTCACTGATTCAAGCTGCTAAATTAGATCTTATGGTGATATAAATACAAATATACATACCATGATGTAGAACTAGGTGAAACAACTTGAAATTATGAAAATAAGATCAAACAAGCCATATACTCGATTGGATCTACGAGAGAGATGCTTATCACTCTCCAATTTTTTAAAATAACTTGAAATCGACTAATCTCAAATCCAGACAATGATGATCAATCTTCAAACCTCTCAATTTGATGCGATCATCCTTCACTTGATGTAGATCTAGCTTTGCTTAATGCAGATCTTCAATCTTTTTGCGTAGATCTAGAATTTTAATAGAGGAAAGATGTAATTGATTAAGCAAGGAGGTCACAAGCTCAACCAAATGAGAGAATAAAGAAAGTAAACCCCTTAGCCATGCCTCTACCCCCCTATTTATAGCCTCTATCCAACCCACTAATGGGCCACACCAATTCATCCCATTAATGACTAGCCAAACCTATACAAAAATTGTGTAGCATTAAAACAATGATTTCTCCCAAACTGCTGAACCAAATCTTTAATGTGACCTCTCTACGGACTTGGTAACACCAATTTCTTTCCAATGTAATCGATCCCAACATCTGATTCGATCCCAATGAAAATTTACTTCCTGTACAAAACTGACAAGGGAAAGAATGGTCGCAAATAAAATTGGTAAAAATTATGGACATATCTCACATCCCCATAACCAACATATCAAAATATGAGAATAATCAAACCCTCAGGGAGTTAAAAATATATTTTACGATCCTCCGATACGTAAAATACGGTCTGCTACAAGCAAGGTGGTGGTAGTAAGAAAAAGTGGAATGGTAAACGAAAACAGCAACAAGGGAAGAATGGACAAAAGAAACCTAAAGGCAAGGTTACTTATTTTAACTATTAACAGAAGCGCCATTATTCCAATGAGTGTAAGAACACTAAGGTGGAGGGAAAGTGTTATAACCGTGATAAACCTGGGCATGTAAGGAAGAACTGTCCAGAACCACAAAAGGTAAGAAGATCGTGAGGGTGTATACATTGGATGTTGTTCCATCTTCCTCAAGGGGTCCGAATGCGGAGGAGAAGTCGAAGTATGCTGTTGTGCAAGGTACGCTTTATGTTCGATGTATTTCTGTTCAAGTTTTGTTTAACACTAGAGCATCGCATTCTTTTATTTGTATTGAGCTTGTTTACGAGTTAGGTTTAGAACCTGAGATTGTTGATAGATCATTAGTCGTGACTAATCTAGTAAGGGGTTCATCTAGTTTTTGTATGCTTTTTCATGGTCTAATTTTATTGAGTCATTGTTGCTCTTTTGTGTGTGATTATTTTGTTTTGAATTTCGTTGGATTTGAAATTATTTTAAGTATAATTGGCACAAGAAGTATGTGGCTGTCATGAATTGCAAGAGGCTCGAGGCGAAAATTGGGAATATGGAAAGGCGAAGGATGGTGATTCGTTGTTTATCAAAGGATGGAGTTCTAGTTAGCTTTTTATATTCGCTTGTGATTCCACAGGATGGGTTGTCATCGATGCCAATCGTAGGAGATTCTTCTGATGTGTTTGATGAGTTCAGAGGGTTGCCGCCACAACGAGAGATTGAGTTTCAAATCGATTTAGTTGATAGAGCCAGACCTATTGCAATGCCTCTTAAGCGAATGGCGTCTAACGAACAGCTAGAATTAGGGGTTCAAGTGAAAGATCTTCTTAGTAAAGGATTCATTCGGAGAAGCGGATTCAAATGGTGTACACCCGTTATGTGAGAATTATTGTGAGTTGGATAAGGTGACCAAGAAAAACAAGTATCCATTGCTGAGAATATATTGCTTGTTTGACCAGCTTCATGAAGCCAAGTTGTTTTCCCAAATGGATTTAACGCCGGGATTTCACCAGTTGAGAGTGGCCAGGGATAGTGTGCCGAAGATCACTTTTAGGACACCATCCGGATTTTATGAGTAGCTTGTAATGCCATTTGGATTCACTAACGCGCCAACATTTTTTGTGGATCTTATGAATCGGGTTTTCCGAGATTAGTTGAATAAATTCGTGGTTGTGTTCATGGACGATATATTGGTGTATTCCAGGATTAAGGACGAACGCAAGACACATTTGAGACTTGTTTTGGAAATTTCATGGAAACATCAGGTGAAGTCTAATTTTTCAAGGTGTCACTTATGGAAGGAGAAATTGAGATTTTTAGGTCATTTCATATCAGGACAAGGAATAGCAATGTATCCCTCTAAGTTAGCAACAATACAGGATTGGGATCGACTCAGAATGCGACAGATGTTAGGAGTTTCCTTACTTTAGCTGGATATTATCAATGACTTATCAAGGATTTCTCTAAGATAGTTGCACAATTAACAGGATTGATAAAGAAGAATCGAGTCTTCGCATGGGATGCAAAGTGTGAGAGAGTCTTTGGAATTTTGAAGGAAAGATTGATAAGTACTCCTGTGCTAACTATTCCAAATGGGAATAAAGAGATGGTAGTACGTACCTATGCATGTGGTTCTGGACTTGGAGCAGTGTTAATGCAGAAAGGTAGAGTTGTTGCTTATGTGAGTCGACAACTAAAGCCGCATGAAAGGAATTACCCAACTCATATTTAGAGTTTACGGCGATAGTGTTTGCCCTGAAGATTTGGAGACATTTTTTGCTGGGAGTTGGATTTGAGTTGTTTACAGATCATAAGTCAATGAAGTATCTTTCCCCCATAATGATTTGAAGAATCTTCGACATCAATGATGGTTAGAGGTTTTTGGTGTCATACGATTTTGAAATAGCATATACTCCAGGAAAAGGTAGCGCAGTGACAGATGCATTAAGTAGGAGATATGCCAGTTTGGGATCCATGTTTTCGGAATGGAAACATCTCGAGTATTTGGTCGAATATGATTTTAGAGCTCATTGTGAGATAGATACCAATATGTTAGAGAGCTTATCGATTAGACCGACTCTCATCGAAAGGATTGGCGAAAGCCAAAAACGAGACGATAGTATTATGGAAATCGTTTGAAGATTAGAAATGAGAGTAGAACCTGAGGAGATTTAGGGTTTCGAAGTCAATCGAGATTGTTGGCTTCTTAGGAACTGACGACTGGTTGTTCCTGACAAATATGGATAAAGAGATGAGGTTCTAAGGGAGTGTCATCACTCTAGATTGACGATACATCCAGGAGGTAATAAGATGTATTGAGATATGAAGCGAGTTTACTATAGGAAAGTTATGAAACATAATATAGGGAAATTTATCTCGAAATGTATGAACTGTCAGCTAGTTAAAGATGAGCAAAAGAAGCCAAGCAAATTGTTACAACCATTGGAAGTTCCTACGTGGAAATGGAAGCAAGTGTCAATGGATTTCATTATCGGATTATCTAGGACCGGGGTAGAAAATGAAAGCATTTTGGTAGTCATGGATCGCTTGACTAAAAGCGCAAGGTTTATTCCCATCAGATCAACTAGGATTGCATTGAAGTTGGCTGAATTATATCGTAAACAGATAGTACGATTCCATGGAATTCCAAAGACTACCGTTAGTGATTGAGATCCGTTATTTACAAGTGGATTTTGTAAAAGTTTGCAAGAGACATTGGGAACCGAGCTATGTATGAGTACGACCTATCATCCCCAAACAGATAGTCAGACCGAAAGAGTTAATCGAGTTTTAAAAGATCTCCTAAGAGCATGTGATTGGATTTTGGAGGATCGTGGGAAGATCATCTGCAATTAGTCGAGTTTTCTTATAATAACCGCTACTATCAAGTATTGGAATGACACCGTATGAGGCGTTATACGCTAGGCCGTGTAATTCTCCGTCCTGTTGGTTAGAAATTGGCGAGAGGTTGGTACTTAGGCCTGAGACAATAATAGAAACTACGGATAATATTGAGATTTTGAAGTCAAGCCCGAAGTTTCTTGACTTCATAAGCCACTTCGCATTGTCGGGAATGACACGAAACAGCTTAGGAGGAAGGTTTTTAAGCTAGTCTAGGTATAATGGAGCGAGAAAGATGATGATTGTACGTGGGAAATGAAAGAGAGCATGAAGTTGACCCATCCAGAACTCTTTGAGTGGTATGTCCCATATATCATATCTTACTTATGCTATTGTATCTTATGTTATTAATTTCGCATGCTAGGATAGGATTTTGGTTGCATGGAATGTTGAATGCTAGATTGGATGGTAGATTGGCTACTCATTGATGATAGCCATATGGGATGTTGTGTTTGCTCGTGTTTGCTTGGGATTTCGGGGGAGAAATTTCTAAAGGGGAGAGAATGTAACGACCGTATTTTACGTATCGACCAATCATAAAATAATTATATTTTATTCCCTATTGGTCGGATCATTCTCAGATTTTCATATGTTGTTCATGGGGATGTGAGACATGTCTATGATTTTTACCAAATACAATTATGATCAATTTTCTCTTTAGTTTACTGTTTGGGCCATAAGTTTTGATAGGGATCGAATCAAGTGTCGAGATCAATTTCACTAGATTAGAATGGTGATTTACAATTTCGTAGAGTGGTCACATAAAGGGTTTGGTTCAGTGGTTTGGGAGGAATCGCCATTTAAGTTTCAGCTTGTGTTTAGGCAGACTGGTCAGCAGCTATTGGGCTAATCAGCTAAACCCGTTATACTTGTGACCGATAGATATAAATAGGGGGACTTGGGCAGAGAATTAGGGTTACTCTCTTCATTCTAATTTTTAGATTGGGCGTCCGTGATTCTCCGATTTAGCCTAAAACCATATTCCTCCACTCTTTTCATACAAATTCATCATAGATTGCATCTAGAAGATAGATCATCATCAAGGAAGAGTAGATCATCATCAAAGAGGATTAGATCACATCATATTGCATCAAATTCAAGGGGATTCAGCATTATCCAGATTTGATCTCATCGAAACTACATCAAATCAAGCATCAGGTGAGTGATAGATATCTCTCACACGGAAGCTACGGATTATATGGGTAAATTAGGATCATATTCATATGTATCATGTTAAAATCAACTTAGATCTGAGCATATATGTTTAACTGGATATCTGTTAGATTAATCATGTCTAGTCATATATTTAGATCCAAATCATGTTAGATCTCATAATTGTGATATGTTTATGCTTTAATTGGAATTTGTTTTTGTTTATATGATCATGTATTGCTGAATAATTGTTTTTTTATTGAATTGATTGCATTGCTTGAGTTTTATGTTATACTATTTGCCAAGGAATCATAGGATTGATGAACAGAGCAAATAAGAGGTTTAGATAATCAAATTCAAACAAAACTTGGCGGAAGCACTTTGGAAGACGAGGAAGTGGAGCATGCAAATTTTCAAATCATAATACCCAAAGTACATAGGTCGGCACTGACCCAACTCATAACTGTAACACCCCACGCCCGCTATGATCACTCACTAAGGGAATGCCATAGCATCGGCGGAGTATTTTAGTGAATATAGAACAGAAAAATTACAACAAGACAGATATAATTAGTACTTGAAATTTAAAAATATCATCTCACAACAGCGGAAATAAACATGTCTGGTTACATCATAAAACCACGATAAAAGTCAAGTACAATATCCATCAAAATAAAGAAGTACATAATCCCACTCTCTCTCATACAATAGCCAGAACAAAAGAAAAGATAACTGGATAACTGGAGCTTTACATCTACCCAAGCTCCTAAAGACTGGAACAGCAATCCGATCAAGCTCTACTACCGCTAGGATCCACCGTAGGACCTGAGGGTTGGGAAAAAGATAAAAACAACGGGGTCAGACATAAGTCTGAGTGAGTCCTATAACTTTAACAATACAATCATTAAAGTAACCAGAGAAGACATAAGCTTGAACTACGGTAATATCTGGGGATGAATGGCTACACTAAGCAGCTTGGTAGACTTAGGATAAACTAAGATAACCGTAAGGACGCATCTACCCACCCAAGGATAATTACTAACTGCACCACACCAGTCATTCCTACTTAAAGGTTGATCCCTCCAAGGACTTAGAAAATTTCCCAGTAGTTTCTTGTACTCCTAGCCACTACATAGGTGCCGTCTGCCCCTATCTCCACTAGGTGTACCTAGTAATTTTACCCAGTAGTTTCGTGTACCCCTACATAGGTGCCGTCTGCCCCTATCTTTAATTAGGTGTACCCACTACTCCCCATCGATCGGCTCCCTACCGTAGATACCCGTGCTGGTCCCACAGTGGGGTGTATCACTCCCCTAAAGTGGCTACCCAATACTATCAACGGTGCACAGCTTTATATCTACACGATGCAACAACGGCTTATCTACCAGCCCGGGCCCACACACGCATATGAAACCCGTTGGACTTGCGTTGCCACCGCTAACCCGTTTTGGCCTCTTATAATCAAGCCCAATATGCGTGTCCCGTCACTCGACATGGGTCGAGCCCACAAAGATACGTTTGGGATATTGGTTGAAATGGGCCCCCACGAGCTACCCACCTAAGCTTGTCATATATCTAGTGTATCCCACTTAACCCTTTAATCATGTTTAATTACATGTTTCCACTTGGTTAAGTATTCTAATCGTATTTTCTATTGCCACCCAAGGCAACCCACTAGATTCCACATGCCACCCAAGGCAACCACTAAATTTCCACATGCCACCCAAGGCACCCACTTAACCCCTCATGTCCCACTACATGCTAATATGGTTAAGTGTTTCTTAATTAATTAAGACCGTGATCCCCCATAAAGACCTCCCACATTAGACTGGCTGTTATGACCGCCTGGTTAAGCCGGTAGGGTCCGGGTAGTCTTACGTCATAACAGAGTCTAACCTCGTGTCTTTACCTTAATCACGTATTTAATTTATGGCTAAGACCTCTCACATTGGGCTGACATTTGTAGCAACTGGTTAAGCCGGTCGGGTCCGGGCAGTTTTACACTACA
The DNA here is from genome assembly GCA_030737875.1 of Allium sativum. Lineage (NCBI taxonomy): Eukaryota > Viridiplantae > Streptophyta > Magnoliopsida > Asparagales > Amaryllidaceae > Allium > Allium sativum. Next base: position 190,186,147 of record CM060910.1, on the reverse strand, counting down.
AATGAGTCCAACCTCGTGTCTTAGTCGATTAATTACACCTAATTAATCACCCCCATATTAATTATCCCTAATTAATATCAAGTTTTCCATAACATGGGTAGACCTAACTCAATAGGTAAATTCCCATGGGGTAGACCTAACTCAATAGGTAAATTCCCACTTATGGTAATTTATTTTTATGGTATGCTTAATCATACCCAATCATACATTTATTAACATATTTACCAACCCCATCGTTCCCCACGTAAATCGTTCTCATTTCATGACATAATAAAGGGGAAGATCCATCACAAATATCATGGGTTTAGCATATAACTTTGTCATGGGTTAAGAGGATGTCAACTTGCATATATGAGCATATATTAACCCAACTACATTTAACCCAAACTTGCATATTATCATACACATGATTTGCATAACATGTTGCATATGAGCTTGCATATTATCATACACATATCTTGCATAACATGTTGAACTTGCATATAGGCATTCTCATAACTTGCATAACATGTTAAACATGCATTTAAGCATACACATAACTTGCATAAGCATTCACATACTTGCATAAGCATTCACATACTTGCATAAGCATTCACATACTTGCATAAACATGCATAACTTGCATATCATGTCATTTAAGCATATACATATCTTGCATAAGCATTCATATACTCGCATAAGCATGCATAACTTGCCTATCATGTTAAACTTGCATTTAAACATATACTTAACTTGCATATGAACTTGCATAACTCACTTTGTTAAACATGCATAAATCCACTTATTAAATATGCATAAACCCACTTGTTAAACATGCATAAACCCTCTTGTTAAACATGCATAAACCAACTTATTAAGCATGCATAAGCCAACTTATCAAAAATGCATAAACCCTCTTGTTAAACATGCATAAACCAACTTATTAAGCATGCATAAGCCAACTTATCAAACATGCATAAACCCACTTATTAATTATGCATAATCATAGTAAAACATAGAGTAGCATATCATTACAAATGATTCAAACTCACTAATCCGCATTTAAGACCATAAGTCTCATTACACCCAATCTACTTACTTTAACAATTGATGTTAAAGTGATAGAAACTCACCAAACTCAAAATTAACCAACTTATGAAGTGGAATTAGTTGCTAAATATGAAGATGGTGATGATTAGAGAATGATTTGAGAGGGATTAGCTTGCAACTTCCTTCTTAGATTAGTGGAGACTCCTTCTAGGATTTAATTTGGCGACATGAGGCCTTCATTTCTATTTTTAGTATGGATTATGGTAGGTTTAGGGTGTATTTATAGATTAGGAGAGTGTTTTAGGCCCTTAGATTAACCCTAGATTAGATTAGGTCCGTTAGATTTAGGAAATCTCTAGAACCCAGCCCAGCCCTAGCCAGAAAACCGGATCTGGTGCACCCAAGTCCCCTGGTTCGACACGCCGTGTCGACAGGCAAGTCGACAGGCAAGTCGACACCCCTGTCGACAGCCCTGTCGACATGCTTAGGGCGGGAACCTTCCCGCCTGGCCCCGCTGGTTCTATTTTAAAATCTAAATTTGAATTCCTAAATCTGTTTTTAGCTTTTAAATTTTCTGCAAACTTCTTTGGGCCATAACCAGGCCATACGGACTCCGATTCTCGAAAACTCGGACTCTATTTCACGTATTTTTCCGAGACGAACGCAATAACGCAGCCCGTTACCCCCAATTCCCACGTCTGAGATTATTTATCCTGTAATTAGTGAATTTTAGTATTAACTAAAATTCTGGGTGTTACATTCTCCCCTCCTTAAAGGATTTCGTCCCCGAAATCTCTAAGCTAAGGAGAATGCATATCCTACCATCCAAACAACCATCTACTCAAATCATCAACCACGGGCATCCATTGTCCTTAAACAGTTTCTAATGATGTATGAGCATATGCAAAAAGTGTGTGTATATGTTCCCTATCTAATGTATGAACATATGCAAACCATGATAGTGCCATGCATCCATTATGTATGCGAGAGAACCCTATCGACACATACAATATCTACATGAGTGCACAATCATTCACCAAAATGCATCATCCATGTGATAACACAACCATTATACATCCATAAATATATCTTCCTACACACAATTTTATGCAATATGCAATATGAAGTGACTGAGCCGATCTAGTGCCTAGAGTGTGTGTATATGCATCCATGAGCAACCACTAGCAAACACTTGCATCCACTTGCATCCATCAACCATAACATGTCTCAAACACATGTTTCAACCATAGGTTTATCCTATCTAAAGGTCAAAGGTACTAACGAGAGGACATACCGAAGATAAGATAAGTACTAGACAAGCGATAAAGGAGAAAGTAAAGACATACCCTCAAAAAGAAATGGGTACAATGAACGCATCTTCGCTTCCGTCTCCCAAGTTGCGTTGCTCTCATCTTCTCCCCATTGCACTTTGACTAGTTGAACCTCTCTGTTTCTCAACTTCCTAGTCTCTGACCCAAGGATGCGAGTAGGAGCTCGTCGAATAGTCGCATCACGCTCTACCTCTACATCTCTAAGCAAGCTCGGCTCTACCACCTCTGCGGTCTCATGTAAACACTTCCTCAAATGGGATACATGGAATACATCATGTACACCACTAAGTCTGTCGGGCAACTCCACTCTATATGCCATCCGTCCAATCCTTTCCTTAATAGGAAACGGCCCAACAAACCTCGGTGCTAACTTCCCAACGGATCCGAAGCGAACAACATTTCTCAACGGAGATACCTTAACAAAAACCATATCCCCAACCTCAAACTCAAGATCCGTCCTTCTCTTGTCCGCATAAGATTTTTGCCTATCCTGCGCTGCTTTCATCCTTCTTCGAATCAAGTCAATCTTCTCAGAAGTCTCCCTAACCATATCAGGCCCAAGCAAGATCTTATCCGTAGATTCCCACCAACATGTAGGTGATCGACAAGGCCTTCCATAGAGAGCTTCGAAAGGAGCCATACCAATACTGGACTGAAAGCTGTTATTATATGCGAACTCCACCAATGGAAGATGCTCTTCCCATGTACCTCCAAAATCTAAGATACAAAGCCTCAAAAGGTCTTCTAGAACACGATTCACCCTCTCAGTCTGGCCGTCCGTCTGAGGATGATATGCGGTGCTCAGACACAATTGAGTCCCCACTGCTTCTTGCAAACTTCTCCAGAACTCGCTAGTGAAGATAGGATCTCGATCACTCACTATGCTAGAGGGTACCCCATGCAATCGAACTATCTCTCGAAGATATACAGAAGCTAGCCATGGAGCGGTCCTCTTGCTCTTCACAGGTATGAAATGGGCGCTCTTAGTAAGTCTGTCTACCACCACCCAAATTCCTGTATTACCCTTCCTCGACCTGGGTAACCCGTCAATAAAATCCATCGAGACGCTATCCCACTTCCATTGCGGAACCTCCAATGGTTGAAGCAACCCACCTGGTTTCCTTTGCTCCGCCTTCACTTGTTGGCACACCAAGCATCGAGCGACATACTCGGCCACATCTTTCTTCATACCGGCCCAGAAGAAAACCCTCTTCATGTCTCGGTACATCTTGTCCCCACCGGGATGAATGGTCATCCTAGAACGGTGTGCATCATCAAGAATAGCCTTCCTCAAACCCTCGTCTTGCGGTACACAAAGTCTACCGTCTCTACACAAACACCCCCTATCGTCTAGGGTGTACCTACTCAAATGGCTGGACGACTCCCCCCTTATGAGCTTTTCTACCAACTCAACCAACTGTGGGTCGTCCCTCTGTGCTTCTCCAATCCGCCCCAAAAGAGTAGGCCTAACTTCCAAGGAAGCTAGCAAACCGGGTACATAATCAATGGAAGGTCTGAAATCAAACATCGAGATAAACTCCAAGCTTCGTCGTTCCACGAACAAGGGACTCAAGGACAACCTCTTCCTGCTCAAGGCATCCGCCACCACGTTACCCTTGCCAGGGGTATACGCTATCTCGAAATCATAGGATGCTAAGAATTCCATCCACCTTTGCTGTCTTAGATTCAAATCCTTCTGAGAGAATAAGTACTTCAATGATTTATGGTCAGTGAACAACTCGAATCTCTCACCAAGAAGATAATGACGCCAAATCTTAAGCGCAAAAACAATAGCGGCCAGCTCTAGATCATGGGTAGGGTAATTTTTCTCATGTGCCCTCAACTGCCTTCCACCATAGGCTATTACCCTTCCCTCTTGCATTAAGACTGCGCCAAGCCCTGTCCCACAAGCATCAGTATAGACAACAAATGGCTTGCTCCCATCTGGCAACACTAAAACTGGAGCGGTGGTTAAAGCTCTCTTTAACCGTTGGAACGCATCATCACACTCTACGTCCCATGCAAAAACAAGATTCTTCTTTGTTAAGCGGGTTAACGAGGCTGATATCTTTGCGAAGTCTTTGATAAACTTCCTATAATAACCCGCCAACCCCAAGAAACTTCTTACTTCGGTAGCATTCTTCGGAACCTTCCAATCCTGAATCGATACTACCTTCGCGGGATCCACAGTTATCCCTTCCTTGGAGACCACGTGCCCCAAGAACCGTACTTCCTTCCTCCAGAAGTGACATTTAGAGAATTTAGCCTTAAGGCTATGTGCTCGAAGAGTCTTCAATACCTCCCCAAGATGTAGGGCATGCTCTTCTTCACTCTTAGAAAATACTAAGATATCGTCCACAAAGACCACCACAAATTTATTAAGGAACTCCCTGAACACCCTACTCATCAAATCAACAAAGTATGCAGGGGCGTTCGTCAACCCAAATGGCATCACCAGCCACTCATAGAAACCATCCGGAGTTCTAAAGGCAGTCTTGTCTATGCTATCTTCAGCCACCCTCAACTGATGAAACCCCGTGGCTAAGTCCAACTGAGAAAATACTGAAGCGCCAACCAACTGATCGAAAAGATCATCAATCCTTGGCAATGGGTGTCTATTCTTCTTTGTGAGCTTGTTGAGTTCTCTATAGTCTACACAAAGTCTGAGGGACCCATCCGCCTTCGTAGCAAATACTACTGGAGCACCCCTTTCCGATATGCTCCGTCTTATGAACCCCTTCTCAAGCAACTCTCCTACTTGCTTATGGAGTTCCCTCCTCTCACGAGGAGCCATGTGGCGCACTGGTAAAGATACCGGTTTAGCATTATCCACCAAATATATTCGGAAGTCAATCTCCCGCTTCGGAGGTAAGCCCTTCACCTCCTCAAACACATCCGGATATTCCCGGACCACTCTAACAGATTGCAAACTCTTGACCGAAGCGTCAAGCGATTCAAGATAACTTAGCATAACAGAGTCCCTGGGATTACAAGAAATATCGAGAGTGTTACCCAAACGGGTCATGAGCCTAACAACTCTCCTTTCGCAATCAAGAACGGCACCATTACTGGATAACCAGTCCATGCCCAAAATCAACCCATAGCCCGTGAAGCCCAACACAAAAGCATCACATCTAAACTCAATGCTAAGTATAGAAATCTTCAAACCCAAACATATCATGGACAAATAAGTGGAGCCCCCAATTGGGTTTGAAACAACCAAGGGATCATCTACCAGACTGGTGTCTAGGTGCAGTGACTCAACTAATGATGATGAGATAAACGAATGCGATGCGCCTGAATCAAACAATGTACGGACAGGATGATCAAATAGAAAAACCAGACTTTCAACGGAGATAGTTCTACCTCTTTCCTGAATTGGTGGGACTGCGAGAGCCTGTACTTGCCCCCTAGCCTGACTTGGTGCCATAAGAGCTTGCACCTGTCCTCCTGAGGTAGACCCCGTCCTTTGCCCTTTCTTAGGACAATCTTTCACTAGATGCCCTGCTTCGCCACAGTGGAAGCAGCCAGTCTTCTTCTTCTTGCGACAATCCTTGCTTAGGTGGCCAGGTGTTCCACAATTGAAACACTTCTTCTTCTTGCCCTTGCCCCCGTTGCCTTTCCCACCTTTGTTTTGCTGTTGTTGCTGAGGTCTCTTTTGATCTCCCTTCTTCTCGGGTGCCCTATTTGTATTGGGACCCTTCTCTTCTTCATACATGAGTGCCATGTCAACTAGCTTCTCAAAGGTGGCCCCCATAGGGATATGAGTCATAGCCAGCCCATGCATCGGTTCATTCAAGCCTTTCACGAACCTCAAAGCCTTCTTCTCCGGTGTATTCACCATGTCTAGGCCAAACCTTGCCAATTGATTAAACTTGTTGACATATTCCTTCACCGAGAGATTTCCTTGCTTTAGAGTCAAGAATCTTTCCATATACAAGTTTTCCTCCGCCCTTGAGAGAAACTTTGCCACAAATCTTTGTCTAAAATCCGCCCAAGAGTCAACGGGGCGTTCTCCATTAGTGACCTCCCACCAGAATGAGGCCTCTCCCTTCATTAACCAAGCAGCCAACTTGACTTTCTTTCCTTCTTCCATCTCAAAGATATCTATCAACTCTTCCACCTCCTTAAGCCAATCTCTAGCCTCCACAAAAGTTTCAGATCCTTGAAAAGGTTTCCCTCCCATGGCTTTAAATTCCTTGCAAGTCTTAGCAAAAGTATCCGTGCGAGGAGGAGGGGGAGGAGGAAGATCGGGTGCTACGGTTGGTGGAGGAACATTTGCTGGACCCGCAGTGGTGGCCCTAGCCTCCATCAATCTCCTATACCATACTGGTACCGTCACACCCTCCGGAAAGTTAAGATTCTCGGCCATGCTGAAACGAAAAAGGAAAGATTCAAAACGGAGGATTCGAAAGATATAGATATGGCTATTGGGGATTATGCTTTTCTTTCAAAAACTATTCTCTTTAAAGACATGTTTTTGAAAATATCTTTTCCAAAAATGTTTTTTTAGAAAATAGTTTCCTAAAAATTTTATATGTTCCGGTAACCTTTGCTCTGATACCACGTGTAACACCCCACGCCCGCTATGATCACTCACTAAGGGAATGCCATAGCATCGGCGGAGTATTTTAGTGAATATAGAACAGAAAAATTACAACAAGACAGATATAATTAGTACTTGAAATTTAAAAATATCATCTCACAACAGCGGAAATAAACATGTCTGGTTACATCATAAAACCACGATAAAAGTCAAGTACAATATCCATCAAAATAAAGAAGTACATAATCCCACTCTCTCTCAAACAATAGCCAGAACAAAAGAAAAGATAACTGGATAACTGGAGCTTTACATCTACCCAAGCTCCTAAAGACTGGAACAGCAATCCGATCAAGCTCTATTACCGCTAGGATCCACCGTAGGACCGGAGGGTTGGGAAAAAGATAAAAACAACGGGGTCAGACATAAGTCTGAGTGAGTACTATAACTTTAACAATACAATCATTAAAGTAACCAGAGAAGACATAAGCTTGACCTACGGTAATATCTGGGGATGAATGGCTACACTAAGCAGCTTGGTAGACTTAGGATAAACTAAGATAACCGTAAGGACGCATCTACCCACCCAAGGATAATTACTAACTGCACCACACCAGTCATTCCTACTTAAAGGTTGATCCCTCCAAGGACTTAGAAAATTTCCCAGTAGTTTCTTGTACTCCTAGCCACTACATAGGTGCCGTCTGCCCCTATCTCCACTAGGTGTACCTAGTAATTTTACCCAGTAGTTTCGTGTACCCCTACATAGGTGCCGTCTGCCCCTATCTTTAATTAGGTGTACCCACTACTCCCCATCGATCGGCTCCCTACCGTAGATACCCGTGCTGGTCCCACAGTGGGGTGTATCACTCCCCTAAAGTGGCTACCCAATACTATCAACGGTGCACGGCTTTATATCTACACGATGCAACAACGGCTTATCTACCAGCCCGGGCCCACACACGCATATGAAACCCGTTGGACTTGCGTTGCCACCGCTAACCCGTTTTGGCCTCTTATAATCAAGCCCAATATGCGTGTCCCGTCACTCGACATGGGTCGAGCCCACAAAGATACGTTTGGGATATTGGTTGAAATGGGCCCCCACAAGCTACCCACCTAAGCTTGTCATATATCTAGTGTATCCCACTTAACACTTTAATCATGTTTAATTACATGTTTCCACTTGGTTAAGTATTCTAATCGTATTTTCTATTGCCACCCAAGGCAACCCACTAGATTCCACATGCCACCCAAGGCAACCACTAAATTTCCACATGCCACCCAAGGCACCCACTTAACCCCTCATGTCCCACTACATGCTAATATGGTTAAGTGTTTCTTAATTAATTAAGACCGTGATCCCCCATAAAGACCTCCCACATTAGACTGGCTGTTATGACCGCCTGGTTAAGCCGGTAGGGTCCGGGCAGTCTTACGTCATAACAGAGTCTAACCTCGTGTCCTTACCTTAATCACGTATTTAATTTATGGCTAAGACCTCTCACATTGGGCTGACATTTGTAGCAACTGGTTAAGCCGGTCGGGTCCGGGCAGTTTTACACTACAAATGAGTCCAACCTCGTGTCTTAGTCGATTAATTACACCTAATTAATCACCCCATATTAATTATCCCTAATTAATATCAAGTTTTCCATAACATGGGTAGACCTAACTCAATAGGTAAATTCCCATGGGGTAGACCTAACTCAATAGGTAAATTCCCACTTATGGTAATTTATTTTTATGGTATGCTTAATCATACCCAATCATACATTTATTAATATATTTACCAACCCCATCATTCCCTACGTAAATCGTTCTCATTTCATGACATAATAAACGGGAAGATCCATCACAAATATCATGGGTTTAGCATATAACTTTGTCATGGGTTAAGAGGATGTCAACTTGCATATATGAGCATATATTAACCCAACTACATTTAACCCAAACTTGCATATTATCATACACATGATTTGCATAACATGTTGCATATGAGCTTGCATATTATCATACACATATCTTGCATAACATGTTGAACTTGCATATAGGCATTCTCATAACTTGCATAACATGTTAAACATGCATTTAAGCATACACATAACTTGCATAAGCATTCACATACTTGCATAAGCATTCACATACTTGCATAAGCATTCACATACTTGCATAAACATGCATAACTTGCATATCATGTCATTTAAGCATATACATATCTTGCATAAGCATTCATATACTCGCATAAGCATGCATAACTTGCCTATCATGTTAAACTTGCATTTAAACATATACTTAACTTGCATATGAACTTGCATAACTCACTTTGTTAAACATGCATAAATCCACTTATTAAATATGCATAAACCCACTTGTTAAACATGCATAAACCCTCTTGTTAAACATGCATAAACTAACTTATTAAGCATGCATAAGCCAACTTATCAAACATGCATAAACCCTCTTGTTAAACATGCATAAACCAACTTATTAAGCATGCATAAGCCAACTTATCAAACATGCATAAACCCACTTATTAATTATGCATAATCATAGTAAAACATAGAGTAGCATATCATTACAAATGATTCATACTCACTAATCCGCATTTAAGACCATAAGTCTCATTACACCCAATCTACTTACTTTAACAATTGATGTTAAAGTGATAGAAACTCACCAAACTCAAAATTAACCAACTTATGAAGTGGAATTAGTTGCTAAATATGAAGATGGTGATGATTAGAGAATGATTTGAGAGGGATTAGCTTGCAACTTCCTTCTTAGATTAGTGGAGACTCCTTCTAGGATTTAATTTGGCGGCATGAGGCCTTCATTTCCATTTTTAGTATGGATTAGGGTAGGTTTAGGGTGTATTTATAGATTAGGAGAGTGTTTTAGGCCCTTAGATTAACCCTAGATTAGATTAGGTCCGTTAGATTTAGGAAATCTCTAGAACCCAGCCCAGCCCTAGCCAGAAAACCAGATCTGGTGCACCCAAGCCCCCTGGTTCGACACGCCGTGTCGACAGGCAAGTCGACAGGCAAGTCGACACCCCTGTCGACAGGCCTGTCGACAGCCCTGTCGACATGCTTAGGGCGGGAACCTTCCCGCCTGGCCCCGCTGGTTCTATTTTAAAATCTAAATTTGAATTCCTAAATCTGTTTTTAGCTTTTAAATTTTCTGCAAACTTCTTTGGGCCATAACCGGGCCATACGGACTCCGATTCTCGAAAACTCGGACTCTATTTCGCGTATTTTTCCGAGACGAACGCAATAACGCAGCCCGTTACCCCCAATTCCCACGTCTAAGATTATTTATCCTATAATTAGTGAATTTTAGTATTAACTAAAATTCGGGGTGTTACAATAACCAAGGGTCCTATGGGGTTGGCACCCATTGGCGTGGCATTAGGTTAATGAGCAGATGTTGTATGTGAATTTTCAAGTCATTTGAAGATGGTTGGGACCAAGCCGAAGGTTGATTTCTCGAGATGTGAAATGGCTGGCAGAAGCTTCAAAAACGAATGATGAAATGATTTGAAAATAGGTCGGTTAGATGCACTCGAGGTGAGGAATGAACGAGAATGACACTTAACCAAAATTGGCTAAGTGCAATGTTCGACACTGACCCATAGGGGAAGGTCGGGTCGGCTTGTGTTTTGGGGATCATGATGATGGTGGTTTCCGGAAGTTGCTGAAGAAGTTTGGATTGAAATGGACTTCAGATGATTGATGTGCAACTCAAAGATGAATGGTGCTTCGATTGTGAACTCAGGTAGGAGTGGTTGAAGCTAAGTTGATGCGATACTGGTCATGGGATGGTATACTATAGTGTGATGATGGGTTGACTTGGCTAGGAGTTAGCCAAGGACGATAATGGAATTAGTTCAAGAGGAAACTTGACTAAAGAAGTGATGTCATCAAGGAGAAAGGCTCAATAGTTTTGAAGTGCCAAGGAATTGTTAATTATCGGAGGTTCTAGCGGACTTAAAGCAGCGATATCGTGAGGACATCTATAAGGATTAGGTAGGATTGTGTACCATGGATCAAACTCAGGTAGGAGTGATCTAGTTGTCTCAGGTAGGAGGCAAACATACGAGTCACGATAGCGTTTGGTAGTTTGGCTAGAACCAGGGGTTTTCCATTAGCCCTTTTGACCGGTGAAATGCAATTTCGATAACTAATGCATTCGCGGCTATAGTCGGTAATGGCTAGGACAATAAATGCTATAGATGTTACGGTTAATTTTATGTTTTCATCTCTATTTTCTCTAGGTAGGCCATCACTATAGGATGTTTAAGAGAAGCAGGATTGGGGGCAGTCCTTTCCTATTTTTGATGTGGCATGTAATGGATTGTTTTCACATGTTAACCTGATGGTAGATTGGCCAGATTGGAAGGTTGATCCACCTATACTCATATTATCCTGTGTAACTATTTTTAGGTATTTTATCGTTTACTAAGACTGTTGTCTGAATCAAGGTTTTATGTTTCCATCTTATTACCTTGGGTTGCCCATCAATGTTTTTAATGAGCAGATAGAGTAGCAGGTAGCAGGTTCGGTGCTGTTGATGTTGTGCGATGACGAGCATGAGGTTGGCATACTATTATTACCAACTATAATAATGATTTCTATTATTTTCGATGTATGTTAATGTTATTGAGAATCTGAGGGATGTAGTGAGGCATATTGTAATAACAGATTGATGTAGTCAAGAATCTACAGTTTTATGGAAATTTGATTACCTGTTCACTCATGCTTCACTACTATATCCTGTTGTATATTTTATAATTATATATTATCCATATGATATGAGTTATACAACAGGTTCTTTTTTCAGATTATTCTACCCAGATGGTCGTCCTATATCGGCCTGACACGTTATACAGTGCACTTCTCCATAGTTTTGTGCAGGAGGTATGGGCAGTCGTCGCAGATGCCATGGTATGGAGCCTCGGTAATTTACTTAGTGGACGATAGATCGAGGCGCTTCGAATAAAGGTCAATAATGATCTGGGGACATTATGTTCAGGAGAAACACAAACTGCACCTAATATAGGTGGGTCGGCTCTGCCGCTGCAGAAAGCACTCATTCTTTGACTCCTTTGACATCCCACTAGAGGTGAGCCCGAATGTGATTAAGGAAAATCCTTTTCCCTAGTCATTGATGGAACCAAACTTCCAATATGAACCTTTATGGTTTTATTTGTAATCTATGTACGCAGACGTAATATATGAGTACCTTCGTCTTCTAAGATTTGTGCATTTACTTTCGAAAGTGATTTCCACACTATGCACTAGTGATAATAAAAGAGACTTCACGTACCAAGCATATTTGGTTATCATACGGCAAAACTTGCTCCTAAATGGTTTGTGTTTGCATTATGCAATGGGATGCGAGTCGTATGGTAGCTTCATTTTCAAAAAGCATTACAATGATAATAATTTTTTTTCGTTCAGCCCTTATGTGTTGTAACTCCAAGCGATACTTCTTGTTGATCGGTTTAACTATCGGTTTGATTCAAGCAGGAAAGCGGGTCGTCACAGGTCCCTTCCTTTCTCATTCAAATATCTTCGGTGGAAGTGCCTAAGTTAGCCACCACTATACTTCCCAAGATATAAATAGGCACTACTAGGTGTTGATAATGGGATTCCCATAAAAAATGCACAAATATGTCTCTTTCCTCATTCAACATCAAAAAAGGGTGATTTATTTTTTATTTTCTTCACTCAGCATATCGTTTCGAAGACGTCCTCTTTTGTAACAGCCCGCATTTCACGTATCGGAGGATCATAAAATTTTTATTTTACTCCCCGAGGGTTGGATCATTCTCATATTTTAATATGTTGCTTATGGGGATGTGAGACATGTCCATAATTTTTACAGATTTTAACTATGACCATTTTACCCCTGTCAGTCTTGTACAAAGCATACCTTTAGACTCAGGTCAAATCAGAGGGTGAAACCTACGTCATTGGAAAGGAATTGATGGTTGCCTTTCCGTAGAGTGGTTACATTAAAGGTTTGGCTCAGCGGTTTGGGAGAAATCGATGTTGTAAGGTTTTTTAGCTGGTTGTTCAGGTTTGGAGAGCCACAATAGGCTGATTTGGGAAGGCCCATTGGTGGGCTATTGGAAGGGTATAAATAGGGGGTAAGGGATATGGGAATTGGTTTTAGTTTTCCATTCTCTCATTTGGTGCTTTGTGCTCCTCCTTCCTATAACACCTTTCCACCATTAAAAATCATAATCGAAGGAGGTAAATCATAGATCTATACCATTGGAGGCTAGATCTACATCAACTGAGGCAAGGATTCATCAGCTCAAGGTGTTTGGGGCGAAGTGCTTGCTGTCTGAATTCATATTTCCATCATTTTAGCTTGGTTTGTAGAATTAGTGAGTGATTTACATCTCTCACATGAATGCAATGAAGTATATGAATGTTTGATCTTGTTTTTAATTTAGTTTAAGTGTTTTTCCATAGATCTATACCCTTGTAAGTCCATTTTCACATGAATCACCCAATGATCTATTTAAGCAAGTTTAATTTAACGATTTCAATCCTATTTCATGTGTATATGCAAGTTAGATCTACAATTTTGTCCATATGATCATCTATCATGATTTTGGGGGTGATTTGCATAATTTGATGAAATTTTTCATTTTCATGTTATTAGAGAATTCATGTCGTGTTTTTGGTCATATTTGATGAGTCGGATGAGTTGGTTTCGTCGAATCTATCGTTTGGCGGAGTTTTGGTTGAAATCGGAGTTGAAATGGGGATGTGCAAGTTTTGGGTCGAGCAAGGCTTGGTCGGTCATGGTGGGTCGGTCGAACCATGGGGAGGTTTTCTTGGAGGAAAAGAAATGGTTAGGGCCAGTTGGGATTTTCTAGGGGCGAGCTTTGCACCGGGTCGGTCGAGTTTTGCACCGGGTCGGTCGAGCGAGCGAGTGAGTATCGGGTTGAGCATTTCATGGTCTAGCACTTCAGGGTCGGTCCTCCATGAAGCAATTGGGTCGGTCGCGCAATGTTGGGTGGGTCGGTTGTGAATCCTGGAATGGTGGAATAGCGGGTCGGTCGTGAAGCCTGGAATAGTGGAATAGAGGGTCGGTCGGTCTCCACGTTGAAGGTGGGTCGGTCGGTCTCCACGTTGAAGGTGGGTCAGTCGAGCCAGGTTGTATGGGTCGGTCGAGTGAGCCAAAAGGGGGTCGGTCGGTCATGTACAATGGGGTCATTTCTGAAAATTTTATTTTTCGGGTACGACTCAGATTTGAACAAAAAGATCTGAAAAAATATTTTTCTGGGGCAACCCCCGAACCTTAGCCATAGCGCAGTGATGCAATTGGCTTGGTGGTGGTGTGACTTTGAAGTAAATTCAAGTAGGAAGGTTCGAAGTGTTGAAAGGTGTTCGTTGATTGGTATAGAACAGCGAATGAAGTGACAACTCAAAGGTCATGAGTTTGTGGATAATGGTTGCTCGAGAAGGTTGCTTGAGCTACGAAAAGTCATCAAGTTGGATGATTGGAGATGAGAAGGCCGAGAGAGTATCGTTGTCGTAAGTTCTAGTAGGCTCAAAGCAGGGGTACGATAGGGGCATCTAAAAGACCGGTTGTAGGTCGAGTACCCTGGGTATCGTTGAAAGGCCTAGTTGTCAAGGTTGGACGTGGAGTTATACTAGAACTGGGGTTACCATTAGCCCTTGACGTATGGCAAGGTTGGCCGTCATACGATTAACGATGGTTTTAAAGCAGGATTGGCGGTGATAGCCAGAGCCAGTCATGGATGATTGGTTGTTCTGTTTGTACCGTCTCATGTAGTTCATCCAAAGTCGAAGGAGATGTTGGGTGGTTGTCTAATATTGGTTTAGGCCTTTTGGGCTTGTACTTAAGGGATGTTGAATTCGTTTAGGATGGTTTACAAGAGATATATATAATCTGGATGTTATGAGTGCTTTACCATGATTGAATGAGTGTTCTGGTTTCCATGGATGAATGGTAAAATTGCTTAATGTAAAGGCTATCACCGCCCGATGTGGGGAACATGGGAGTTGAGTTCGTCTCTGGTGTTTGGTAGATTGATTTGTTATTATACCTATTCTCATATACTTTATTATTGAAGTTTGTTAGCTGTTTTATCGCTCACTAAGACTATTGTTTGACTGAAAGTTTTATGTTTCCTCTTATTACCTTGGGCTGTTCATCTGATTGTGGATGGGCAGACTAAGCAGCATGTTACAGGTGATTTGTGAGGACGATGCTGCTGTGTGTAGGCGAGCAGGAGGCTGCGTACCAGTTTTATTACTATCTAGTATTTTCTGCTTCCGCTGTTTGAGTGCTCTATAGGGTTGTAGTAAGGCCTTATGTACAAACTTTGGTACCAGTTGGATAACCTTAACCTTTCAGGATGTTGAGAAAGTTTCAAAAGTTTGCTATAAGATGCTTCATTACCATTATTTGTTGTATATGTTCTATTATATCCTTGCACTGTGAGTTCTACGACAGGTGCCGATGTTGTTTACCTACTCTGATGATCGTCCATAGCTACCTGACACACTTTTCAGCGCATTACTCCTCTTGTTTAGTGCAGGGGTTATGGGCGGTCGTCACACCTTTTCAGGCGTGGGCCTGCTTCATCACTCTTGAAAGTCATCAGGACAATAGCTTGTCAAGCCTAATGTATTTATATGTTGAATAATTGTAATCTTTTACTTGTTCGTTTAATTCTCTTCAAAAGGAATTTATCTCTAACTGTTTTGTATTAAATTTATCCCTAAGAGAGGATGAATACATCCATTGTATCTAAAACTATTTAAAGGGTAATTTCACTTGATTACTAACAAATGAATATACTTTCAAGTATAAAAAATCTTACTTGAGAAACATGAGGTGGAGGGTGTAGTATCGAGCCCTTTCCCATGGAATTGTTGTAATTAGGAGTTAACAGGGAATTTGTCGGATCAAGAGGCTTTGGTTGCCCTGTGCCCTTGGTGGAAGGTGCATATTTATTTTTATTAGAAGGTTCACTCTCCTTTAGCGGTAAGAATGCTTGTTGGTTCCTTCATCGTGACCCTCTTCATGATCATTCTTACCTGCCTTGACACCTTGATCGCTAGCACTTCCATTAGCGCCACCATGACCATTATGATTATAACAACCCAAAATTTTATCCCTTTGAAAATAGGTAATTAATATAATTTTAATTATTTATTTAATGGGATTTATAATTCAAAAAAACTGTTTAATTATAACTAATGATGAAAAATTGGTTTTTAAATTTTGTTCACAAAAATATTTAGTTCAAATAAAAATGGAAAATGTGACCGAAAAATATTTTCAAAAATTTCAACGTTTCAACGTCAAAAACTTTTCGCAAAGGTTGTAAACTATTATGAATTTAATATGCATATTCACAACTTGTTAATATAACTTAACTAAAGTTAAAAAATAATTAATTAAGTTTAGAAAAAAGTATGAAAAGATAAGTTTGACTTACTTTCTTTTAATATTAAAATGAAGACATAAAGGTACATAAGTACCATTAATAAAGGAAAGAAAGTACCTTGGGTGTAAAATTGAATTTCAATGGAAATTCAAAAGTAGAAATGTGTTGTCAAATTTTAAAGAGAGGTTATGTACCTGAAGGGCATTTTGATAACTTTTTAGGCGCATTTTATATGAAAACAACTTACTTTCCCTTTCCTTCTCCTTTCATTTCTTCTTTTGAAAAGTTCTTCTTTCTCCTTCTAAAAGCTTAAATAATTCTTTATTGGCTTCTTTTTTTGAAATTCCAAATTTCTAAATTTTTTTAGTTTTACTTCCTTAAAGTTAAAAAAAAAATCATATTTTAATATTTCCTTCTCTCCCTATACCCTTTCTCTTCTATTTACAAGCTCTAATAACTAAACAGCCCAAGGCCATGCCAAACTAGACTAAGGACAAGCCATTTTGCATTATGAACCTCCAAAATTTAAATTTTACAAAGCTAGCGCAAGTAGGAAGGTGTTTGAAAGATTCTAGTACCTATTCAGCTTGATTTTGTGTAAGTTTAGTGAGTAAAATATTTGTTTTAAAATGCAAATTTAATTATATTTATGTTGCAAAGATCTTATTTATATGTTGTGAAATATAGCTTTGTTATTGTGGTAGCATAATTTATTACTATGGTAACATGTTTGTATTTTGTGATTGTGATATGTTGCTTGGAAATTAGACTTGAAATTATAGTCTAAGTGAATGTTAGTTAAAGATGTGAACTTTAGTTGTATTATGATATTTATGCTTCATAATAATTGATAATGTACATGAGTACATATCAAAGTGTAATCGGTGTGTCGAAGTTAGCATTTAATATTGTATATAGGTTTGAGATCCTTAGTTTAAAAACAAAAGGTTTATATTTATTCTTAAAGTAAAGAAAGTATTAAATTTTAAACTTTATTTGAAAGATTGAGATCCTTTTTCAAAAGGTTTGTAAATTTAGTATACTCATTTAGAAAAGACTTTAAATGTTTCTTATTTACTATACCATGAAACTACATCCATAGTGATAACCCCTAATGCAGTTTTACGGAAAACCGCAATTTTAAGAAAAAGATCAATTTATATACTTAAAATGTTTTTAAAATATTTTTCAAGCTTGGTAATGATGTTTTAATTTAATAATGATGACTAGAAAAAATTAATCAAGTTTTTAAATATTTAGTTATTAATTATGTAATTTGTTAATAAAAATTATTTAAGCAACTAATCAAGGTTTATTAAGTTAATCTAATTGAAGATTAAATACCAATTAATTATCTTTTAAAATAAGATTAATCCTTAATTATTGTTATGCAAAGAATTGGTGCCTTGATTATTCAACTAATAATTAATTAGTAATTAGGAAAGAAATTAGTACTGAAGAACCTATATTTAGTAAGTTAATTATGACTTTTTTTATTTAAACAAGTTTTAGGTATTTATTATAAAGTTATTTATGAATAATTTTATTTAATCAAGTTTATTTAATTAATTTCTTAATTAATTAGACTTAATTATTTAATTAATCTACAATTAATTAAGATTTATTCTTAATTAATCACTAATCAAATGGTTTTTCTAATTACTTTAATTAAGATTTAATTAAGATTAATTAAGGTTTAATTATGATTTTTTCAAAGTAAATTATGATTTAATAATCATCATTTTTCAATTTAATTTCAATTTATAAATTGGATATTTTATTTGTCATAAGTCTGTTTTAAATATAAGTTGTATTTTTAAGTCTGCTTAAAATCTATGGATCTCTTGACCTTACCTTTAAGTAATCCCAAACAAATATGGAACCTAATAACAAATATGGTGACTCATGAATGGAAATCGAGTCATCTCATATATAGCACCAAAAGCCGATGAGTAAAGCGACCCTCTATCTATGAGATCTAGACTTTATTCTAGGCTAGGGATAAAGTAAGGTTGAAATATTAAAAATGTGAGAGATATGAGAAGAGTTAATTTATATAAATGAGTCATGTGTAATTTAGTATATGTTTATCCATATACAAATTTATAAGCTCATCTTGGATAGTGGGATTTCGACTATTAAAGAACTTGGCCTAAAGTTAACTTAGGAAGTAAATGTTGTATACCCAAGTTCCCCCCATAAAAGACTTGGATTCTTTGTAGCATACTTCCAAAAAACTAGAATTGAGTTTGTTAGAAACTATCACTTATTTGGAGACACCGGTATAAGTATACATACGAACCACTCCAAACTAATACCATTCGTAATTTGAAATGTTTGTTTGATCCTAGAACAACTTGTATGGATAAATTCAATCATTGCATTATATCCTAAAAGGAAATGATAGAATTCCAAATTTAAAAAAATAGTATGCTTCCTTTAGCCTCATCACTCGATAAATGAATAAAGCAAGGAAAAGCCGCAGGGCTATGTGGGTTGTTCCCATTAGGATATGATCATCCTCATCTAAAATCGATATTCATCTATGATTCAGGATCTCTTTTTATGGTTTTTGATCACAACCTAGGGATGATCATATTCGGTGCAACCCATTTTAGGGTAGGGCCGGACCTGATTTGCTGAGGTACAAATTAATGCAGCCTCCTGTACATTTTCTGTATAGGTGTATGGATATAGTAGGTAGACTCTTACCTTCTCATAGTTGGAATCGATTTCGCAATACAAGCTTATGGACTCAACTGCAAACCTATTATGCAAAAATGTGAGATGCAATCATTTCAGCTATATTCATACGTACTTGTATTCTTGTAACAACCCGAAATTTCTGAACCAATTTAAATTTTTATTTATAATTGAATTAATGGATTTTAAAGATTTAAAATGATTTATTTTAAATAATAATGACTTAAAATTTATTTAAATCGAAGTTAGAACGAATAAACTTATTTTAATTTTAAAACGAGCCTGAAATGGGGTGGTAGTTTGAAAATTCGATTTAAAATTTCAATTGAATATACAGAATTCAATATAAGTCAAAACTGGATAAAATAAGAAACGTTAGAATCTGTTTAACTATATCTTTCTAACGAGTGTAAGAAACTGAGATTTCACAATATAAATTGAAAGTTATGCCCAATTTAAAATTTGAAATAGTCGCTATGGAATTTATATTTTTTTAATATAATATATAGCCGTTAAAAATAGCCATTTTGCAAATGACCTCCATTTTCGATGAAACCACTTTTGTTGGATCCGAAATGTCAAATTATTGTTAGGTTTCAAATTTCATAATTTTTGGAATTAATATGTGAGCATGGTGAATTTAAATGCCTGTTCAGTTTTTATTGTGAATTTAATCGACTGGAGAAATGGCAATTTTTCAAACGGTATCCAAATTCGACGAAATTAATTTTGTCGGTATCATCAAAACATAGCTAGATTTATTTTTCTGTAATTTTTGGAGTTAGTATGTGGCCTCGGTAAATCAAAATGTACGTTTAAATTCAATATATATTGATTTATGTTTTAATCTTGATAAAAACTGATCATAATAGCCGAATTGGCTTACAAAATATATCTCTTTGTGTTTAAAATGAGGGTATTTAGCTAGGAACAACAGTCATTGGGTTTGGTTTGGAGTTCGAATACAAAACCCTACCGTTTGAAATTAAATAATAATTTAGATACAATATATATATTAGAAAACCCTAGATTTCATCGTTCATAAAAAAAGTCCGCCGCCCTCCTCAATTAACGAACAAAATTGTTCAAGAATTCTTCTTCAACTCTTTGCCAATCTGTTTAGTTATTTTTGAAAACTCCAAAGTGAGAATTGTTGTATTCTCTACGATTTTTAAATCCCTACTAGTGTGATCGATTCTCATGCAAAGATTGGGGAGAAATCACAGCCCAAATAACTGTAGTTCACTCTCGATTTTCGTGCTCCTGGGGACCTCGAACTGCGCGTCGTGCCTGTTGTTGGTGGAGGGACTGGAGCTCTACGATGTGGCGAACTTGGCTCGGGTGCTGGAGGAAGGGAGGAGGCGTGGGGTGGAGATTCTTGTTTTGAGCAATGGGTTTGAACGCTGGACAAAGAAGATATGGGTAACAGGGGGATTAATTTAACTAATTAATTTTAATTAATTCAATTTTTTAATCAAATGTATTAAAGCCCATATTTTCTTCATGCGAAGTCGGAATTCGATGATTCAGACACGTTGGGATCGTGGCAACGACCTTTACAACATGGGACTGACTAGAATGGAAACGGAGCAAGTTGGATATTTAACTAAATTAAACACATGTTTAATTTAGTTTAATAATCCTACCTTTAAACAAAGAGTGGCGGAGTGGAACCCAATGTGAGAATTCTCTCACTAATTTTTTTACAGTTATTTAATTTATTTTATAACTGTAAATATATAGAAACTTCCAGTATTGATTTTTATCTATTGTATGGAGTTCAACACTCGAATTCGCACAAATCACATAAATTGAAAGCGATGTATGGATATTACCGACACTCGGATTTCATACTCTGCGAATGGCCACTTATGGCACCGTTAATGGCATTGGGTAGTTGAGTATTTATTTACTTGGATGATTTGATGATTTGTGTCTTGTGACGGTGATTTTGTGATATTTAATATGTTAGAGATGTTAGTATTAAACTGATAGATGAAAACGGGACAAAATAATCATCTGTATATTAAAACAGTGAAAATTTGTTAATTAGAAAAATAATTCAAATTGAATTAGAAATGGTTAAATTTATCAACCAATGATTATTTTTAATTGACTGTTGTTGGTTGAAAACCCCACACGGGTATTGGGATGATATTTGACATACACTAATCCCAATATTTAGTTGTATGTCAATCGATGGGTTGATAGGCTGTGATGAGCGTTATTTACTTATTTTAATGCTTATACAGTTGTAAAATGTACTCTGGATGATGTTTGAATGTTGAATGATTATTTATCATTATTGTTGAATACATGCGATTTATGAAATCCATATAACTGAAATTATATGGTAATTGATTGAGTCACATTCCAATTCTGAAATAACGAATATTTTAAAATAAAGAATATTTTAAAATTACGAATACTTTAAAATAATATTCATTTTAGGAACAAAATATGATTTTGTTGTCCGATTTTGGATGGACACAAAAATATATAAAAATATGAAGCTGGGTAAAGTATAGAAATGCTATTTTAACTCGAACGGAATTTTCTTTCAATTTTATTCATTGTATAATGAATATCGAAAAGAACTGATTTAAAAATCAGATATTTTGAATATATTATCATTTTAAAATTCTAATGATATGCAATATTCACTTTTGATTTAAAATTGAAAATGAAGTTGAAATCGTTTTGAAATGAATTTATAAACGATTTATAAATTACGTTTTGAATTGAAATCAACAAAATATTATATATATATATATATATATATATAAATGGCCTGAATAGAACGCACTGTGCAGCGACCATTCGCGAATTTCGACCAGTGACTTCAAATTGATGTTACCAGAGATTCGACAGTCAGATTCTCCTAAATCAAAAACCATTAGGTTCGTATCGAAAAGAGATTTTCAATGAATATAAGAGATTTGAAATCTAACGGTTAGATTTTGTGATATGCCCAAATCAATTTCAAAAAAGGTCGCTATGGATGCAGTTCGGTGGCCGTTATCGGAAACTGACAGTAAGAGCCTTAATAAAATTATTAAAAATATGGAAAAATTGTGTAAAATCATAATAAATGATTTGGAAAGAGTTTGGGTGAAAAATTCCATACTTGAAAAGATAAAATATATTTTTATCGAAATGAACTAGTTAATAACTAGAATACAAATCCAATTATTTTTAGAAATAATAAATTGGATTTGAAATTGGTTTTAAAATAACCAGAATTTTCCAACATGTAAATTAAAGTGGATTTGAAATGGAAATAATCTTCGGAATATTTCGATATTGGATTACGTGGTTATACGGATATTGTTTAGAAATTTGGAAGATACAAATATCGTTATTCCCGATATGATATCCATTGGTTTCAGAATTTGATATTGAATATAAGCGGATATAATTTCTATTTAGAGCCTTGTATTTAATATTAAATTGGATTTTTGGGTTTGTCGTGAATGGTGTTTTAAATAACTCTGTTCTTAAACCCTGTTGAGAAGGGCATAAATATTTTAATTAAGATTTAGAGAAGTTTTCCAATTAATTAATATTTAATTGGAACTGGATAAAAGAATTGGATTTTTGGGTTTATCGTGAATGGTGTTTTAAATAACATTTGTTCTTTAACCCAATTAACAGTGAAGATATGATAATTTAAAATCTTTTTATTAAAATTAAGGAGATTTTCAAAAGTAAAGTTTTCCAATTTAATATATTAAATTAGAATTGAATGGAATTTGATTGGGTAATAATCGAGATGAGCTTCTGTGAAGGAAGACCGGTACAATATATGGAATTTAAAAGGCTATGCCATTATTCCATCTATATTATTAGTATGATATGAAAATTTATATCGATTATATATTGATCTGTTTTCCGTGAAGATTCCATAGTTAATGGAAGGTGATTTGGGTTTATCATGAACTGTGTTTTAATTGACATTGGTTCTTTAACCCAGTTAAAGACAAGATTAATTTTCCTAAAGTTAAATGATCATAAAGTAATGATTTTAGAGATTAAAACCAAGATGAAGTTTTAATGAATCTTTAATTAGATTGGAAAGTGAATGAGATAATTAAATTAATTGAACAAGAGAAATGATCGAGAATGGAGTACCACCAGTTTTACTCCAGGCGGTAGTTAAATCTTTAACTAGATTTGAAACATGAAATAGTAATTAAATTTACCGATAACTCCATGGGTGTTAGATATGGAGTATTACCAGTTTTGCTCCATGAGATGAATAGGTTAGGATTGCAAAATAAATAAATGATTACTTCGGTAAGGCTCGATAATCTCGAGTAGTTAATAAACCTTGTTTTGGTTTAGATGTTGAAAAGATATAATAAAATCTCTTGAAATGGATATCCAAAGGAAGATTTAGTAATAAGTTTGAAAGAATTTATCTTTGATAAAATTAATGCGAACCTTTCCCTAAAAATGTGAATATTTTAATAAATGAATATTCTGAATCGGAATGAGGCGTATGAAGTGTGCAACAACCCGTATTTTTGAAACCAATTTAAAATTTATTTTTAATTGATTTTCGTAGAAAATAAATATTTTAGAGGAATTATTTTGAGAATAAACGATTTAAATCGAAGTTAGAACATATAAATTTAAAGTTTAATTAAAACGATCTTGAAATAGCGTGGTAGTTTGAAAATTCGATTTTAAACTTTGAATGAATGTACAGAATTCAATATAAATCAGAATTTGATAAAATAAGAAATGTTGGAATATTTTGAATTGTAATTTTCTAACAAAAGTAAGGGATTGAGATTTCACTTTATAAATTGTAAGTTATGTCTAAATTGAAATTTAGAATAGTCGCTATGGAACATATATATATATATATATATATATATATATATATATTAGTGTATATATATAGCCCTAAAAGTCACATTTTGTATACAGATGAATTTGGACTTGAAACCACTTCCATTGAGTTCAAAATGACGTTTGCATAGTAAAAAACTATAAACTTCGATATCTTTAGAGTTGGGTGAAATTTGGTCTTTTTCTTTAAGTGCTTGACCAAAATATCACTTTTCACATATGGACGAATTTGAACTTGAAGCCACTTCTATTGGGTTCAAAATGTCGTTTAGGTGGTCGAAAACTATAAGGATCGATATGTTTGGAGTTGGTGGAAATGGAGACTTTGGTTAGGGCTTGGTTAGCCAACTTAGCCACTTCACTTAAGTGTCCAAATGAGCCTCTCCTCTTCATTCACTCTAACACTTAAAAGAAAAATAGAAAAATGGGGAAAGGAAAGGGAAATAGAAATTCCTAAGCTATGGTTCTTGATAGCAAGCCCAATTCTTATTGAAATCAAGTGTAGAAGCTTAGGTAAGCTCCTCTTCATATTCTCCATCTTCTCTAGCTTATCTCCTCTTTGATTTATGATGATTCCTATGACCTAACTACTAGGAAATCTATTTATATGTGTTTAGATTGGAGATTTGCATGCGATATTGGAAGAGAAGATGATTTTGCTTGCTATTGGACTCATTCCTTGTTGTAATCAAGCAAAGGTGAGATTTTCTATCATAATGTTTGTTGTGAGAAACAAAAAGGGGTAGCATTGGCTAAATATGAAGTAGTTGATTAAGTTTGAGTTAATGAATTGACTATTGGTTGATCATATGAGTTTAACATGAGGATAAATGTGAAGTAATGCGATAAAAATCGTTTTTATTTGATATAGGTGAGTTATTCATGAACTCACATCTATACCACAAGCTAATGGCTTATAAAAGAGTAAATTATTGTTTATTTGAATTTTCATATGCTAGTGGAATGGATAAGCTAGTGTAACTTAGAGGATTTCATGTGCTCATGTTGCATTGAATTGGAAAATTATGATAAGGATTGTTCACACGAAATAATTCTTATAATATGAGTGGATTTGGTGATCTTGTGAAGCTCCGTTGTTCCCCCGGCGAAGTCTTAAGTTTTCACAAGTCGCTTGAATCACTTTTGCTTGCTTTGGTTTGGAATTTAGTTTACCTTTGAATTTATAATCAAAACCGTTGCAAATCTCATGTATGAATGTTTGTGCATGTGCATTTGGGTGTTATAAGTTATTTTGGCAAGTCTTTGAAGCCTCATATACATGTATATAACACCATAGGCCTTCGGGCATTTGTCGATATCATTTTGAACATGTTTCCTAGGCTAATTGTGCTTTGGAACAGGATTTAGACGTCTAAATTATATAAGTCAGACATCTGACCTGCTCCAAATAATTATGGAATCAAGCAACAAAATTCAAATGTTTGAAATTTTTAGTTCAGACGTCTGAGTTTTAATTCAGACGTCTAAACAAAAAAATTCAGACGTTTGAAATGGCTTGAAAATGAACTAAATCCTTGCTGGTTCGGAATATTGCAAAAACAGACGTATGAATTTTTAA
This sequence comes from Allium sativum, assembly GCA_030737875.1. Taxonomy (NCBI): domain Eukaryota; kingdom Viridiplantae; phylum Streptophyta; class Magnoliopsida; order Asparagales; family Amaryllidaceae; genus Allium; species Allium sativum. The sequence continues at coordinate 190,160,663 of CM060910.1, read as the reverse complement.
TTTAGATGTCTGAATTCTATTTTTTGGGCTGTTGACTCGTGGAGACCACGGTCAACATTTTAGATGCATCCAGGCTCTTTCATGGCCGAGTTTCGGCCCATTTCGACTTCGTTTATGACTTATCAATTTCAGTAATTTGCAGATTTCAGCAATCGTTTTTATTTGGAATCATTTGATAAATCGTTTTAATTATTTTAAGCGATTAAAGATGTGTGCAAACCAAATTTTCTTGTTTTATAAATAAAATGGTTAAATATGATTTGTCTTGAAAACGTATAAATTGAATTATTAATGTGTTATGACTTGAGTATTTAATTTTATGACCGAATTTCGTATAAGGTAATGAATAGGGAAGGCCAATAATTTAACCAATGGAAAGAATTTGATTTGAAATTTATGCAAGAATTGTTTGGAAAAACCGAGTTAAATCTCATTTAAAATAATTAAACGATGATTAAAAATCGAAGATAATGAAGACGATGCAAGACCGGCAATCTTCATATTGAATGGATTACTACTAATGCCTTGGATGTAGGTAGCCCTCCTGAAGGGGTTATAGTGGTAGTTGTCAGGACGTACTTGTTGATTGTCCGGATATGCGAGGACCTCTCTTTTGTATTAGACATATGGAATGAGGAATAAGGTGTCTTCGGTTTCGTTCAGACCCAGAACGGACGTATGATTGGATTGTAGGTTTGACACTGTAGTGTGTGCTATATTGTTCATCTCTACTAAATGCATATCTGTTTGGTAGCGGAGAATTTATTCTCTTGCTTAACACCCTTCTCTAAGACGTACGAGCTTAGAGGTTATATATCAGTAGAAATCAATGACGTGGTATGGATTGACTGTGTGACACGCCAAGATACAAGTGATCAAGGCTTTTGTTAAAAAGCAGAGTCTTGTGGATGATGATCAAAGCACAACTTTAAGTAGCATAGATTTGTGTAAAGCATTGATTCGCGAATCTCACACCTCGGTATGAGTCAAAAACGGGATAATGACTGCAGGGAGTACATGCTTTTCTTTCTAGCTAAAAGTGGTGTCATGATATGGAGCCGAGACATTTTTGCTTATGTGGATGATGGATTGCAAGGCGCCTCGGAATAGAGCCGACTAAAAGGCTCTTGGTCCAATAGGGCCGAGAAATGTATTGTTTAGGAATAACCAATCCACAAACGTTAGGTGTGGACCGACCCTGAAGATCCAAGGGTTGCCTATAGGTATGATCCTGAGGCATTTGCTAGAGTGTCTCGAAACCGGTAAGGAGACATCCCTTGCTTTGACTCATGACGGAAATCCAATTTTTAATACGACATCGTGCGGTTTTCATTATAAACCTATATGGCGACATAGTAGGATGGGGTACTATGTTGTCTATGATTGATACATTTATATGCGAAGTTGTTTTATACACTATGCACCTATAGTAATATCAAATGATTTTTTTAAAGCGTATCAAGCATGTTTATCCATTATAAAGTAAAACTCTATCCTCTGCTTTGTGTTTGCATTGTGTGATGGGACCTCAGTCTTATAATGGCTTCATTTTTCTAAAAAGCATTGCGATGTTTACTTGACTTACTTTATTTTATGCACCAACAATCCGATGGAGTAAACCTGTTCCGTGACATACGGCGTGGTCCTGGGATTCGCCTCATTCTTAAGTAAGCTAGGTAATTGTAGAATTTCTCATACCAGTCTCGTGACTGACTCATAGTTTATTTTTCCCTTACAAACTGGGTGCCCTTATTTTTACGTGGGCAGTCAAGTGATCAGGTGATTGGCTTTATTTTGGATATGCACAGTAGCATGGGGGTGCTCTTTGGTTGAATATGAAGACTTGTCTTTTATCATTTTTTTGAACATTTAAACACTACCTTATGCATGTTTATATTTGGTTCTGATGTAGACTTATTATCAATTTGATGAAACTTGTTTTGTACTAAGTATGATCCTGTATCTGTGCAACTCTGATGATGATTATGATTCCGCTATTATGATATGATGTAAATTGTTCTCTAATTTTATGTAATATGCTATACTCTGTAATCTACTGTTGTGATTAATATGTTATTTTCCAAGGACCGACCTTGCCACCGTGGAGCGGGGATTTGGTTCTTGTCAATGTGTTTTTACAACACTTGATTATTAATTATAAAATACGCAAGTTATTCGGAAAGACCGGCCTCGTCCCATTTTGAATAGCTGATACAAAGACTAAAAGTCGACGATGAAGACGGTGGTTGAAGACCGGAGATCTTTACATCGTATGGATGATTACTGATGTCTTGATTGAGATGATCCCTCGAGACAAGGTAATAAGTGGTGATCGTCCAAACGTACTTCGAGATCGACTGGATATGCAAAGACCTCTCTCTGATATTGGACATATGGGATGAGGAATAAGGTGCCTCCAGTTTTGTTTAGACCCATAACGGACTTGTAAATGGATACGTGTCTGACATTGGATTTCATTCTATGTTGATTTATTTCTATTAAATATATATTGGTTTAGTGGCGGAGAATTTATTCCCTTTGTTAACACCCTTCTTTGAGACGTACGAGCTTAGAGGTTATAGATTGATAGACATCAGTTGCATGGCGTGAATTATCAGTGTGGCATGCTAAGATGCAAATGATCAAGGCTTTTATTGAAAAGCACAGTCTTATGGATGATGATCAAAGCACGACTTTAATTAGCATAGCTTTGTGTATAGCGTTAATTCGCAAGCTTTACACCCTGGTATGAACTAGAAACGAGATGAGGGACCGCATGGAGGGAATGCGTTTCTTTCTAGCTAGGAGTGATGTCATGGTATGGAGCCCAGACATTTTACTTATGTGGAAGTTGGAAAGCGAGGTACCTCGGATTGAGTCCCTAGTGGCTCTTGATGGTCGACATACATACCAGATTTTATGCCCCATAGGGTAGGGAAATGTATTGTTCAGGAATAACTAATCCACTAATGTAAGTGTGGACCAGCCCTGCCACTCCCAGGTGCAGTTGCGGCTCAATCCTGAGATATGGTAGGCTAGATTGTCTCGAATCGGAAGGAGAGATCCCTTACCTAGGTTCATGATGGAAATCCAATTTCCAATACACGACTTTTCAGTTTTAGTTTTAAACCTATATGGCAACATAGTGGGATGGGGCGCTCATGCCGTCTAGGATTGATACATTTATATTTGAAGTTGATGTTGACACTATGCACCTATAGTAATATCAAAATGATTTGTTTTAAAACGTACCAAACATTTTGGTTGTTATAAGGTAAAACTCTATCCTCCGGCTTACGTTGCCCTGCGTGATGGGACCTAAGTCTTATAATAGCTTCATTTTTCCAAAAAGCATTGCGTTGTTTTATTTTAAACTGGGATTCATGTGGAGTAAACCCGTTCCGTGTTATACAGCGTGGTCCCGTGATTTCCCAACTTTTAAAGCAAAGATTTAATAACTATTTTAGTTCGCACACCATTCCCATGACTGACCTGGAGTTTATTGTTTCTACCTAAACTCTAGGTGCCTATATTTTTTCGCACGGGCAGTCAGTAGTTTTGGTTTTCGCAAATATTTCTTTTCACAGGATCCTGGATTACAGCTGGAGCTATATTCGGAAAGCTTTGTATCCGTGTATTTCTTTCAGTCGTGTCAGTTGTTATTTTCCACTTCGCATTGTACTTATGTATTATTTTCCACTGCTATGTAATTTTAATCTCTGATATTGTATTTTCAATGTGTAATATTTATTCATACTCTGGAATATTCTTGTACTTTAATGTAAATTGTTGTAATAGCAATAAAATGTTCTATTGTTTGTGTTCTGATGCGTCGTGGTCTCAAAGCAATCTGGTGTTTTCCGTCTCTTCGGAGATCGGGGGATTTCGGGTCGTTATAGTTTGGTATCAGAGCTTTGGTTTACAAAGCTAGAGAACAAGGCATGTTAGAACCAAACGAAAGAATTCATCAGAGATAGGATTAGTAGCATCCTATAAGAATGACTCGTTAGAGATATGGTTAGTAATACCCTAGAATGAGTTTGAAGAGTTTTATTTATAATAAAAAGCAAATTTAATTTTGAAAAGTATATCTTATTATACGTACTTGAGTATTCTATTTTATATTGATTATGGAAAATCGAGTATATGAAGATTTTTCATATAAGCGTCATAAACGTATATTCGAAGTCTCAAATATACTTGGTAGATATAGAATCACACTCTAATCGCCCGGAGATGATTATGACGATCGGTATACCATCATCAACATTCATATTCAAGTTTCGAAAGTGGAATATCTATATGTTTCCAATTAACTGGTGCGAGAACCAAAACTTAGAGAGGGTTAATATTTGTGATTTGTTCTTGAAATTGGATTTTTAGAGTATGTATAAAGTTATATATCTGAAAAGCTCATTAACTAATTGAATGCTAGTTGTGTTATGTGATTGCTGTGTGATTATTAGTTTAACTAATGAAAATACTGGAATGATAAATAATTTAACCAATAAATGAATGATAAGTAAAGCTAAACCAAATATAAAGTAGAACCGAATGTAAAATTGATTGGAATTACATACATAGACATGTATATATATGTATATGTATATGTATATGTATTAAGCAGGTTATGGGCTTAGCGTCGAGTAAAGAAATATATCACGTGCTCGACAAACAGGTGCACCTTAATGAGTTGGATGCACAATTTTATTACTATATCAACTCCTATGAATGAAATTGGATGCGGTGTGATGGTTGCTCTGTGTGAGATTATAAACAGCGCCATAGGATAACAACAATAAATTATGAACTACCCACATGACATACTTCATGAAGACAACATATCACATCATATTCCATATAAGCATTTGACACTCATATGACAAGGTTTGATTTACCATACAGGCGAGATGCTTGTATGGCGATGACTATATTACAGGTTAAACAGAAGACTGATTATGAACATAATTAAGGAATACATGTAACGGTGCTTGGGGCAGGATTTAATAAAAACCCAACACTGGTCTGGAGATGTCAAAAATTCACGTCTCTCTTGTTGTTAATTAAGGCACATGGATTATTTATTTTCTGACATTGGGGCAAGGTATGAGATTACGACATTTTACATGTCTCCCTTGGGTATAGATAGGTCATTAAAAATTGTATAAGCTTTTTCTTGATATATTGCGTCCTAATACGGCCCAATGAAATTTTAAAAGTCAACCCGTACAAAGGAGGTTACAACTAAATTTTTCAAAAATTTAGGGTGTTAGCCAAATTTTGAGAAATTAGAATGTTCTTAGAAACTGAAAAGTTGAAGAAAAAAGGCAGAATGAAAGTTGAGTTGGTTAGTTAAACAAATTTCAGCTCCATTCCTTTTCGAGGACGAAAAGATTTTAAGTGAGGGAGATTGTAGCAACCCGAAATTTCTAAACCAATTTAAAATTTATTTTTAATTGAACTAATGGATTTTAAAGATTTAAATAATAATGTTAGAAATGTTAGAATCTATTTAACTATATCTCTCTAACGAGTGTAATAAACTGATATTTCATTATATAAATTGAAAGTTATGTCCAGTTTAAAATTTGAAATAGTTGCTATGGAATTTATGTATATTTTTAATATAATATGTGGCCCTTAAAAACAGCAATTTTGCAAACGAAACCACTTTTGTTGGATCCAGAATGTCAAATTATTGTTAGGTTTCAAATTTCATGATATTTGGAATCAATATGTGAGTGTGGTGATTTTAAATGCCTGTTCAATTTTAATTGTGAATTTAATCGACCAGAAACATGACCATTTTTCAGACAGTCTCCAAATTCAACGAAATTAGTTTTGTTAGGACTGTATGGTCAAAACATAGCTAGATTTATTTTTCTATAATATTTGGAGTCAGTATGTGGCCCCAATAAATCAAAATGTACGTTTAAATTCAATATATATTGATTCGTATTTTAATTTTGATAAAAACTGTTCAAAATAGTCGAATTGGCTTATGAAACATGTCCCATTGTGTTCGAAATGGGGGTATTTAGCTAGGCACGACAGTCGTTGGGTTTGATTTGGAGTTCGAATGTAAAACCATACCTTTTGAAATTAGATAATAATTTAAATATAATATATATTAGAAAACCCTAGATTTCATCATTCATAAAAAAGTCCGCCGCCCTCTTCAATTAACGAACACAATCAATCAAGAATTCTTCTTCAAATCTTTGCCAATCTGTTTAGTAATTTTTGAAAACTCCAAAGCGAGAATTGTTGTACTCTCTACGATCTTTAAATCCCTACCAGTGTGATCGATTCTCATGCAAAGATTGGTGAGAAATCGTGGCCCAAACAACAAGAGTTCACCCTTGATTTTCATGTTCCTAGGGACCTCGAACTGCGCACCACGTCTGATGTTGGTGGAGGGATTGGAGCTCTACGATGTGGTGACCTTGGATCGGGTACTGGAGGAATGGAGGAGGCGCGGGGTGGAGATTCTTGTTTTGAGCAGTGGGTTTGAACGCTGGATGAAGAAGATAGGGGTAAAAGGGGGATTAATTTAATTAATTAATTTTAATTAATTCAATTTTGTAATCAAATGTATTAAAGCCCATATTTTCTTCATGCGAGGTTTGAATCTGATGATTCCAGTCACGTTGGGATCGTGACAACTAACTCTACAAAAAGGGACTGATAGGACGGAAATGAAGAAAGTTGGATTTTTAGCTAAATTTAATACGTGTTCAATTTAGTTTAAAAATCCAATCTTCAAATAAAGAATTGCTGAATGGAACCCAGTGTGAGAATTCTCTCACTAAAATTTTGTACAATTATTTAATTTATTTTATAACTGTAAATATGTAGAAACTGCCAGTATTGATTTTTATCTATTGTATGGAGTTCACCACTTGAATTCGCACAAATCACATAAATTGGAAGCGATGTATGGATATTACCGTCACTCGGATTTCATACTCCGTGATTGGCCACTTATAGCTCCATAAATGACATTGCATAGTTGAGTACTTATTTATTTGGATGATTTGGTGATTTGTGTTTTGTGATGATGATTTTGTGATATTTAACATGTTTGAAATGTTAATATTAAGCTGATAGATGAAAATGGGACAAAATAATCATCTGTCTATTAAAGCAGTAAAAATTGGTTAATTAGAAAAATAGTTCAAATTGAATTAGAACTGGTTAAATTTATTAACTAGTGATTATTTTAAATTGACTATTGTTGTTTGAAAACCCCACATAGGTATTGGGATGATATTTGACATACACTAATCCCAATATTTAGTTGTATGTCAACCGATAGGTTGAAAGCCTTTGATGAGCGTTATTTATTTATTTTTATGCTTATACAGTTGTAAAATGCACTCTGGATGATGTTTGAATGTTGAATGATTATTTATCATTATTGTTGAATACATGCGATGTATGAAATTCATATAATTGAAATTATATAGTAATTGATTGGGTCGCATTCCGATTCAGAAATAAAGAATATTTTAAAATAACGAATATTTTAAAATAATATTCCGTTAAGGAACAAAATATGATTTTGTTGTCCGATTTTGGATGGACACAAAACTATATAAAAATATGAAGCCGGGTTAAGTACAGAAACGCTATTTTAACTCAAACGGAATTTTCTGTCGATTTTATTCATTTTATAATGAATATCGAAAATAATTGATTTCAAAATCAGATATTTTGAAAATATTATCATTTTAAAATTATAATTATATGGAATATTCAATTTTGATTTAAAATTGAAAATGAAGTTGAAATCGTTTTGAAATGAATTTATGAATAGTTTATAAAATATGTTTTGAATTGAAATCGACGAATTATATATATATATATATATATATATATATATAAATGGCCTAAATAGAACGTGCCGCACAACGATCGTTCGCAAATTTTGAACATTGACTTCAAATTGATGTAACGGGAGATTCGACCGTCGGATTATTCTAAAACTGTAACCATTGGGTTCGTATCAAAAAGAGTTTTCCAATGAATATAAGAGATTTTAAATCTAACAGTTAGATTTTGAGATATGTCCACATCAATTTTAGAAAAGGTCGCTATGGATGTAGTTCAGTGGCCGTTATCGGAAACCGACAGTAAGGGCCTTAAAAAACTTATTTAAAATATGAAAAAATTGTGTAAAATCATAATAAATGATTTGGAAGGAGTTTGGGTGAAAAATTCCCTACTTGAAAAGATAAAATATATTTTTATCGAAATGAACTAGTTAATAACTAGAATAAAGATCCAATTATTTTTAGAAATAATAAAATTGGATTTGAAATTGGTTTTAAAATAACTAGAACTTTCCAATGAATAAATTAGAATGGATTTGAAATGGAAATAATCTTCGGAATATTTCAATATTGGATTCCGTGGTTATACGTATATTGTTTAGGAATTTGGAAGATGCAGATATCGTTATTCCCAATACGATATCCGTTGGTTTCAGAATTTGATATTGAAATTAAACTGATATAATTTCAATTCAGAGCCTTGTATTTAATATCAAATTGAATTTTGGGGTTTGTCGTGAATGGTGTCTTAAATAACATTGTTCTTAAACCCAGTTGAGAAGAGTATAAATCTTTTAACTAAGATTTAGAAATATTTTCGAATTAATTAATATTTAATTGGAATTGAATAAAAAAATTGCATTTTTGCATTTATCGTGAATGGTGTTTTAAATAACATTTATTCTTTAACCCAATTAATAGTGAAGATATGATTTGGAATTTAAAATATTTTTTATTAAGATTAAGAGGATTTTCCAAAGGAAAGTTTTCCAATTTAATATATTAAATTGGAATTGAATGGAATTCGATTGGGTAATAATCGAGATGAGTTTTTGTGAAGGAAGACCGGTACTATATATGGAATTTAAAAGGCTATGTCGTTATTCCATTTATATTACTAGTATGATATGGAAATTTATATCGATTATATATTGATCTGTTTTCCGTGAAGATTCCATAGTTAATGGAAGGTGATTTGGATTTATTGTGAACTGTTTTTTTTAAATGACATTGGTTCTTTAACCAAGTTAAAGACATGATTAATTTTCCTAAAGTTGAATGATCATAAAGTATTGATTTTAGAGATTAAATCCAAGATGGAGTTTTGATTAATCTTTAATTAGATTGGAAAGTGAATGAGATAATTAAATTTATCAAACAAGAGAAATGATCGAGAATGGAGTACCCCAGTTTTACTCCAGGAAATAGCTAAATCTTTAGTTAGATTTGAAACGTGAAATGGTAACTAAATTTACCGATAACACGGTGGGTGTTAGATATGGAGTATTACCAATTTTGCTCCAGGGGATGAATAGATTGGGACTGCAAAATAAATAAATGATTACTTCGGTAAGGCTCGATAATCCCGACTAGTTAATAAACCTTGTTTTGGTTTAGATGTTGAAAAGATATAATAAAATCTTTTGAAATAGATATCCAAAGGAAGATTTAATAATAAGTTTAAAAGAATTTATCTTTGATAAAATTAATGGGAACCTGAATATTTAAATAAACGGATATTCTGAATTGGAATGAGGCGTATGATGTGTTTTCACAGCACATGATTATTGATTATAAAATACGCAAGTTTTTCGGAAAGACCGGGTTCATCCCATTCTGAATAACTAATACGATGACTAAAAGTCAACGATAGAGACGGTGGTTGAAGATCGGAGATCTTCACTTCATATGGATTATTACTGATGTCCTGACTGGGCTGATCCCTCGAGACAAGGTAATAAGTGGTGATCATCCAAACGTACTTGGAGATCGACTGGATATGCGAGGACCTCTCTCCTGTATTAGACATATGGGACGAGGAATAAGGTGCCTCCGATTTCGTTCAGACCTAGAATGGACTTGTAAAAGGATGTGTGTCTGACATTGGATTTCGTTCTGTGTTGATTGATTTCTATTAAATACATATTTGTTTGGTGCCGGAGAATTTATTCTCTTGCTTAACACCCTTCTCTGAGATGTACGAGCTTAGAGGTTATATATTGATAGACATCAGTTGCATGGTGTGAAATATCAGTGTGGCATGCCAAGATGCAATTGATCAAGGATTTTGTTGAAAAGCAGCGTCTTATGGATGATGATCAAAGCACGACTTTAATTAGCATAGCCTTGTGTATAGCGTTAATTCATGAGCTCCACACTCGGTTATGGACCAGGAATGGGATGAGGGACCGTAGGGAGGGAATGCGTTTCTTTCTAGCTAGGAGTGATGTCATGGTATGGAGCCCAGACATTTTACTTATGTGGATGTTGGAAAGCGCGGTACCTCGGAATTGAGTCCCTAGTGGCTCTTAATGGTCGACATACGGACCAGATTTTATGCCCCATAGGGCAGGGAAACGTATTGTTCAGGAATAACTAATCCACTAAAGTAAGTGTGGACCGACCCTACCGCTCCCAGGTGCAATTGCGGCTGAATCCTAAGATATGGTAGGTTAGATTGTTATGAATCGAAAGGAGAGATCCCTTGCCTTGGTTCATGATGGAAATCCAATTTCCAATATGTGACTTTTCGGTTTTAGTTGTAAACCTATATGGCGACATAGTGGGATGGGGCGATCATGCCGTCTAGGATTGATACATTTATATTTGAAGTAGATTTTGACACTATGCACCTATAGTAATATCAAAATGATTTGTTTAAAACGTACCAAGAATGTTTGGCTATTATAAGGTAAAACTCTATCCTCCGACTTGCGTTGCATTGTGTGATGGGACCTGAGTCATATAATAGCTTCATTTTTCCAAAAAGCATTGCATTGTTTTATTTTAAACTGAGATTCATGTAGGGTAAAACCGTTCCGTGTTATAGGCGTGGTCCCGTGATTTCCCAATTAAAACCTGGAAAATCAGAACCAATTTAAATTTTTTATTTGGCTACTTTAATGAATTTTTGAATATTTAAAATGATTTATTTTAAATAATAATGAATAGAAATATATTTTGAATAGAATTAGGACGTTTAAATTTATTTAAATCGAAGTTAGGGTATAAATATTTATTTTAATTATAAAAGGAATTGGAAATGGCGCGATAGTTTGAAATTTCGATTTCAAATTTCAAATGAATGTACAGGATTCAAAATAAATCGGGTTTTAGTATAACTAGATATATTTGAATCTGTTTGAAAATATCTTTCCAACGAATGTGAAAAATCCAGATTTCATAACAGGAATAAAAAGTTATGTCCAGTTGAAAATTCAGAATAGTTGCTATGGAATTTATATATATAGCCCTTAAAAATAGTCATTTTGCAAACGACCTCCGTTTTTGAAGAGACCACTTTTTTTGGATCCAGAATGTCAAATTATTGCTAGATTCCAATTTCCATAATTTTTGGAATCAATATGTGAGCGTGGAGGATTTAAACGTGTTTGGTTAATTTAGTTTGAATTTAATCGACTGAAAAATAACCGTTTTCCTAATGGTCTCCAAATTCGATGAAATTAGTTTTGTTAGGACCGTATCATCAAAACATAGCTAGAATTATTTTTCTGGAATTTTTGGAGTTAGTATGTGGCCGCGGTAAATTAAAACGTACGTTCAAATGTAATATAAATGGATTTATATTTTAATTTAAATGAAAACTAATCGAAACAGTCGACTTGGCTTGCGGGACATATCCCATTGTTTCCAAAATGGGGGTAATTAGCTAGGGGCGACAGCCGTTGGGTCTCGTTTGGAGTTCGAATAAAAAGTCAACCTTTTTGGAAAATTAAAATAAATTAAATTAATTATATAATATCCCTCAACCCTCTTCTCTCTCTCAGATCGAAATCAAAAAAAGAAATAAATAAAACCGCTCAAACAATTCTCGTCGCCCTTCATCCGCCACCTCCTCATCAGGCCGCCGATGGTCGGAAACCCCCCTTTTGCTTCTCCTCCCTCCTCCTCCTCTATCTTCTCTCCATTTGCGACCAACACCCCCCAAACCCATTAAACCGCCGCCGCCAGTCCTTGGGGGCCCCACGCCGCCAGCGCCACCACCTGAGACACCTCTCCAACCTTCCAGCCACCATCTTCCACCACCTCAGCAAATGCAACAGTGAGTTTTCTTATAGAATTTTTTTTTTGTTTTTTTACATAGATAAAATATGATTTTTTATAATATGGATTTGGGAAAAATTATATGATTTTTTACTGAGGTAAAAATAGGATTTTTATTTAGCTAAAAATATGATTTTTACTTAGGTAAAAATAGGATATTTTCTTAGATAAAAATATGATTTTTTTACTTCTATAAAAATATGATTTTTATTATATATATATATATGTAGCAATGTAAAAATATGATTTTTACTATATATACAGCAATATAAAAATATGATTTTTAGCTAACGAAAAACATGTTTTTTAGCTATATAAAAAGATTAGATTTTTAATTATAAAAAGATTTGATTTTTATAAATAAAAAGATTTGATTTTTACAAACATAAAGATTTGATTTTTAATATAGGAAGATTATGGTTTTTAGTTATGTAAAAATATAATTTTTAGGGATATAAAAATATGATTTATATATATGTATATATATAATAGAAAAATAAAAATTCGATTTTTAGTTATATAAAAATATGATTTTTAATATAACAATTTATAAAAATGTGATTTTTATGTGTAAACACGATTTATAAAAATGTGATTTTTATATGTATGGAGCAATATAAAAATATAATTTTTAGCGATATAAAAATCTGATTTTTATATATGAATTAGCATCATAAAAGTATGTTTTTATTATTTGAATAACGATATAAAAATATGATTTTTGTAGAAGTGATTTTAGAATAAAAATATGATTTTATAAAAATGGCTTTGGATCAAAAATGCAATTTTAAATATATAAACATCATATTAAAAATGTGAATTTTACTATGAACAGCATGGAAAAGATTGCGTTGGAATTTCGGGCAAATTGAAAATGTTCAGAAATTCAGAAAAGCACGGCAGATTGGATCCCAATGTGAGAACTTCTCACTCTAACTTTATTTTCTAGTTAAATATATATACTAGGATGCAGATGGTGCTTAGTAGCATCCGACTCCTTTGTTTGAAACCATGATTGTTTGCTTTGATTGTTTTGTTTGGAATTGAATTGATTGAATTTGGTTTGTGTATGGCGCGAGCCATTATTAGGCGAGGGATAAGGCTAGACCTTATTCCGGTTCTAGTATCGCGCCGTTATGCTGCCGAAATTTTCTAAAAAGGTTAGAACAGTAAAAATATCATTTTTATTGTATAAATGAACTTTATAAAATATTCATGTATTGAAACAAATATTTTATCGTTAAAAATATATTTTTTAACGAGTATATGAATGAAAATAAATATTCATTTACAAATCGGACGATTTGTTTATGTACACAAATTTGACTGATATTGATTGGGACAATATATTTTACACATCGCCCAACTACACAAATAAAATCAGTATGCATTGATTGAAACTCCACACAGGTATTGGGACGTTATTTGACATACACTAATCCCAATTATTTAGTTGTATGTTAATCAATTGGTTGACAATTTGTTGTAAGCGTTATTTATTTATATTTATTGCTTATGCAGTTGTGTAATGCACTTTGGAATATATGAAGCCATGTTGATTAGATATGCGCCATTTTGACGCGAATGATATTTATACTGATTTTATTTATTTTTATAATGAATATCGAAAAGGAAATGATTTCGAAATCTGATATTTTGAAAATATTATCATTTATATATTAATAATATGGAAAATATTCAAATTTGATTTAAAATTGAAAATGAAGTTGAATCGTTTTTAAAATGAATTTAAAACAATTTATAAAATACATTTTAAATGGAAATCGACGAAATGTATATAATATATATATATTATATATTTAATGGCCTGAATAGAACGCGCCGCGCCGCGGCCGTTCGCGAATTTCGGCCATTGACTTCGAATCGATATTACGGGAGATCCGACCGACAGATTCTCCTAAAACTAGAACCGTTGGGTTTGTATTGAAAAGAGTTTTCCAACGAATATAAGAGATTTGAAATCTAACGGTTGGATTTGGAATTATATCCAAATAAAATTTGGAAAAGTTCGTTGTAAGTGCAGTTCGATGACCGTTTATGGAAATCGACTATACGGGCCTTGATAAAATTATTTAAAATATTAATAATTTATGAAAAATCGTAATAAATGATTTGGAAAGAATTTGGATGAAAGATTCCATGTTTGTAAAGATAAAAATATATTTTTATCAAAATGAACTAGTTATGAACTGGAATTATAATCCAATATTTTTAAATAAATAAATTTGATTTGAAATGATTTTAAAAATAACCAAAATTTCCAATATATGAATTGAAATGGATTTGAATCGAAATTATTTTCGGAATATTTCGATATTAGATTCCGTGTTTATACGGATATTGTTATGGAAATTTGGAAGATATATATATCGTTATTCCTAATATGATATTGATTGATTTCAGAATTTAATATTGGATATAAGCCGATATAATTTCTATTATGTGCCTTGTATTTAATATTGAATTGGATTTCGGGTTTGTTGTGAATGGCATCTTCAACAACATTGTTCTAAAACCCAGTTGAGAAAAGAATAAATCTTTAATTAAGATTTAGTGAAGTTTTTTCCAATTAATTAATATTTAATTGGAATTAAATAAAAGAGTTGAATTTTCGGTTTGTCGTGAATGGTGTCTTAAATAACACTATTCTTAAGCCCTGTATGAAAAGAATAAATCTTTTAATTAAGATTATTAGATTTTCCAGTTAATTTACATTTAATTGGAATAAAATGGGATGTGAATTGGGTTTATTGTGAACGATGTTTTTAACGACATTCATTCTTTAACCCGATTTACAGTGAAATGTGATTTGGAATTTATAAATATTTTTATTAAATTTTAACGGAAATTTTCCAAAGTAAAATTTTCCAATTGAATATATTAAATTGGAATTGAATGGAATTCGATTTGGTAATAATCAAAGTGAGCTTCTGTGGAGGAAGACTGTTAATATATATGGAATTTAAACGGTTTTGTCGTTATTCCATTTATATTATTAGTCGGATACAGAAATTGAAATTGATTATATATTGATCTATTTTTGTGAACATTCCATAATTAATGGAATTTTATTTGGGTTTATCGTGAACAGTGTTTTAAATGACATTAGTTCTTTAACCTAGTTAAAGACAGGATTACATGTCCAACATTGTATTTCGAACTATATGGTTGATCTCTGCTAATTATATATCTGTTTGGTTACGGAGAAATTATTCTCTTGCTTAACAACCTTCTCTAAGACGTACGATCTTAGAGGTTATATATCGGCAGAAATCAATAGTACGGTGTAGATTGTCGATGCGACATGTTTGTGTTTCCAAAGTTAAATAATCATTAATATTGATTTTTGGAAAGATTAAAACTAAGTGGAGTTTTATTGAATCTTTAATTAGATTGAAATATGAATTGATAATTTA
The DNA here is from genome assembly GCA_030737875.1 of Allium sativum. NCBI lineage: Eukaryota > Viridiplantae > Streptophyta > Magnoliopsida > Asparagales > Amaryllidaceae > Allium > Allium sativum. Next base: position 190,145,107 of record CM060910.1, on the reverse strand, counting down.
AATTATCAAATTTGGGAAATGATCGAGAATCGAGTATCACCAGTTTTGCTCCTCGCGATAGTCAAATCTTTAATTAGATTTGAACGTGAAACGATAATTAAATTTACCGATAACACCGTGGTGTTATATATGGAGTATTAGCATTTTTCTCCATGGGATGAATAGGTTGGGGTTGGGAAATAAAAGAATTGATCACTTCGGTAAGGTGCGCTAATCCCGACTAGTTTGGATTGGTTTGAATTGATATCCAAAGGAAGATTAAAGAATAAATTTAAATAATTTATCTTTGATAAAATTAATGGGAACCTTTCGCAAAGGATAATGATATTTAAATAAAAGAATATTCAGAATTGGAATGATGCGTATGTTGTGTTTTTATTGCACTTGTTTATTATATACGTGAGTTATTCAAAAAAGCCAGGTTTATACCCATTCTGAATAAATGACTCGACGATACGTCGGCGATGAAGACGGTGATTAAAGACCAGAGGTCTTCACATCGTTTGGATGATTATTGATGTCTTGATTGGGCTGTACACCCAAGATAAGGTAATAAGTGGTGAACATCCAGACGTACTTGGAGATCGACCAGATATGCGAGGACCTCTCTCCTTTATTGGACATATGGGACGAGGAATAAGGTGCCTCCGGTTTTGTTCAGACCTAGAACGAACTAATAAATGGATGTGTGTCTGAAATTGGATTTTATTCTGTGTTGATTGATCTCTATTAAATATATATCTGTTTGGTGGCGGAGAATTTATTCTCTTCCTTAACACCCTTCTCTGAGACATACGAGCTTAGAGGTTACATATCGATAGACATCAGTTGCATGGCGCGAATTGTCAGTGTGCCATGCTGAGATGCAAATGATCAAGGCTTCTATTGAAAAGCAAAGTCTTGTGGTTGATGATCAAAGCACGACCTTAAAGGGCATAGCTTTGTGTATAGCGTTAATTCGCGAGCCTCACACCTCCGTATGAGTCAAAAACGGGATAAGGGACAGCAGGGAGAACACGACGTTTCTTTCTAGCTATGGGTGGTGTCATGGTATGGAGCCCAGACATTTATATATTTTTACCTATGTGGTTGATGGATAGCGAGGCGCCTCGGATATATCGGTTACTACGAATCTGATTGATAGGTCCGATAGGACCAGAAAAATTGTGTTCAGAAATAACCAATCCTCAAAATAAGTGAGGGCCAGCCCTAAAGCATCCAAGGGTTTCCCAGAGTGTGCAGTCCTGAGACATTTGCTAGAGTGTCTCGAAGCGGAAAGGAGTACATCCCTTGCCTAGACTCATGACGGAAATCCAACTTCCAATACATGACATTTCGGTTTTGATTGTAGAGCCTCGTATTGGCGACATGATATATGGTACCCATGCCGTCTATGATTGATACATTTATATTTGAAGTTGTTTTATACACTATGCACTTATAATGGTATCAAATGATTTGTTTTAGACGTACCAAGCATGTTTGGCTATTATAAGGGAAAACCCTATCCTCCGGCTTGCGTTGCATTGTGTGATGGGACCTAGGTCTTATAATAGCTTCATTTTTCCAAAAAGCATTCCGTTGTTTGTTTTATGCACTTGTATTCTTGGGAGGAAACCCATTCTGTGTTATACGTCGTGGTCCCTTGATTTACTCTATTTTAAAGTAAAGTTTTAAATAACTTTTTTAGTTCTCACACCAGCCACATGGCTGACCTGGAGTTTATTGTTTTAACCTAAACTCTGGGTGCCCCAATTTTCCACACGGGCAGCTAGTAGTTTTGGTTTTGCAGATATTACATTCACAGCATCCTGGATTTTTAACCGGAACTATATTCAGAATGCTCTGTATTAGTTTATTTCTTTCAATTGTGTTCTGTATTATCTTCCAAATGCTTTGTAATTTGTAAATCTCTGATATTTATCAAATGTATATTATTTGTTCATACTCTATATATTCTTGTACTTTGATGTAAATCGTTATAATAGCAATGAAATGTTCTTCTGTTTATGTTCTAATTTGTCTTGTTCTCAACTCAATCTGGGCTTTCCCTTACGAGCGAGTTTGGGTCGTTTCAATTGGTATCAGAGCTTTGGTTTTACAAAGCTCGAGAACAAGGCATATTAGAACCAAACAAAAGAACTCATCAGAGATTGGATTAGTAATATCCAATGAGAATGACTTGTTAGATATAGAATCAGAAGTATCCTAGGACGAGTGTGAAGAGTGTTGTTTTAAAATAAAAATGAAAAAACAAGTATTGTTTTGAAAATTTAAACCTTATTCAACGTATTTGAATATTTATTTTGAATTGATTTGGACAATCAAATATATGAAGATTTTGCATTTACGCCTTGCAAACGTGTATATGAAGTCTCAAACATACTGGATAGATATAGAATCATACTCTAGTCGCCCGGGGATGATTCTGATGATGCAGCCACATCATCAGCATCTGTGCTCGAGTTTCGAAGGTGGGATATATATATTTCCAATTGATTGGTGTGAGAACCAAAACTAGATAGGATTTATTGTTTGTAAATTGGCATCAAAAATACGATTTATGTATATATAGAAAGTTATGTGTTTGAAACGATAATCAACTAATTGATTGCTGATTGTGTTGTTTGATTATTGGTTTGATTAATTAAAATTTTGAAACACTAAGCCAAATTGAATCAAATATTAAACTGACTTGAAAATTGATTGCAATTACATATATGTACATGTGTATAGAATGAACAGGTCATAGCAAGTAGGCTATGAAGAGGAATAAAATTGTATGCCCGACAAATAGGTACATGTTTACTATATTTCTTGGGTTTGGATGATTTTATGAGCCGATTGGCTAGCCGCTTGGCTTTTTCTTTTTGGATGATAAGGGCCCTGCGTGGCTAGTTGCGGTTTTAAATGTCTACCCGTACAAAGGAGGTTATAGCGAAATTTTTCGAAAATTTAGGGTGTTGGCCAAATTTTTGAAAAATTAGAAATTCTTAGAAACCGAAAAGTTGAAGAATGAAAGTTGAGTTGATTAGTTAAACAACTTTCAGCTCCATTACTTTTCGATGGAGAAAATATTTTAAGTGGGGGAGATTGTAACAACCCGGAAAATCAGAACAAATTAATTTTTTTTATTTTGGCTATTTTAATGAATTTTGAATACTCAAAATGATTTATTTTAAATAATAACGACTAAAAATTTATTTTGAATAGAATTAGGATGTATAAATTTATTTAAATCGAAGTTAGAATATGAATATTTATTATAATTATAATAGGAATTGGAAATGGCACGATAGTTTGAAAAATTGATTTCAAATTTCAAATGAATTTACAGGATTCAAAATAAATCGGGTTTTAGTAAAACTAGAAATATTTGAATCTGTTTGGAAATATCTTTCCAATGAATGTGAAAAATCCAGATTTCATAACGGGAATAAAAAGTTATGTCCAGTTGAAAATTTAGAATAGTCGCTACGGAATTTATATTTATATATATAACCCTTAAAAATAGCCATTTTGCAAAAGACCTCCATTTTCGACGAGACCACTTTTGTTGGATCCGGAATGTCAAATTATTGCTAGATTCCAATTTTCATAATTTTTGGAATCAATATGTGAGTATGGCGGATTTAAACGTGTTTGGTTAATTTAGTTTGAATTTAATCGACTATAAAATGACTGTTTTTCAAACGGTCTCCAAATTCGACGAAATTAGTTTTGCTAGGACAGTATCGTCAAAACATAGCTAGAATTATTTTTCTGTAATTTTTGGAGTCAGTATGTGAACCCGGTAAATTAAAATGTACGTTCAAATGTAGTATAAATGGATTTATATTTTAATTTAAATGAAACTAATCGAAACAGTCGACATGGCTTGCGGGACATATCCCATTGTATCCGGAATGGAGGTAATTGGCTAGGGGCAACAGTCTTTGGGTCTCGTTTGGAGTTCGAATAAAAAGTCAACCTTTTTGGAAAATTAAAATAAAATGAATTAATTATATAATATCCCTCTTCCTTCAAAAAAAATTTATATAATATCCCTCACCCTCTTCTCTCTCTCAGATCGAAATCAAAAAAGAAATTAAAAAAAACCGCTCAAACGATTCTCGTCGCCCTTCAGCTGCTACCTCCCCATCGCGCCGTCAATGGTAGAAACCCCCTTTTTTTGCTTCTCCTCCCTCCTCTTCCTTTATCCTCTCTCCATTTGTGACCAACACACCCCAAACCCATTAAACCGCCGCCGCCAGTCCTTGGGGGCCCCACGCCGCCAGCACCACCACCTGAGACACCTTTCCGACCTTCTAGCCACCCTCCTTCACCACCTCAGCAAATGTAACAGTGAGTTTTCTTATAGAATTTTTTACTTTAGGTAAAAATAGGACATTTGCTTAGATAAAATTATGATTTTTACTTTGATAAAAATATGATTTTTATTACATATATAGCGATGTAAAAATATGATTTTTACTATATATATAGCGATATAAAAATTCAATTTTTAGCATACGAAAAACATGGTTTTTAGCTATATAAAAAGATTAGATTTTTAATTATAAGAAGATTTTATTTTCATAAATAAAAAATTTGATTTTTATAAATATAAAGATTTAATTTTTAATATAGAAAGATTATGATTTTTAGTTGTGTAAAAATATAATTTTTACAGATATAAATATATGTTTTATATATATATATAATAGCAAAATAAAAATTCGATTTTTAGTTATATAAAAATATGATTTTTAAATTATATAACAATTTATAAAAATGTGATTTTTATGTGTAAACATGATTTATAAAAATGTGATTTTTATATGTATGGAGCAACATAAAAATGTAATTTTTAGCGATATAAAAATCTGATTTTTATACAGGAATTAACGTTATAAAAATATGATTTTTATTATTTGAATAACGATATAAAAATATAATTTCTTATAGAAATGATTTTAGAATAAAAATATGGTTTTATAAAAATGGCTTTGGATTAAAAATGCGATTTTTAAATATATAAACATCATATTAAAAATGTGATTTTTACTATGAACAGCGTGGAAAAGATGGCATTGGAATTTCGGGCAAATCCAAACCGTTCAGAAATTCAGAAAAGCATGGCGGAGTGGATCCCAATGTGAGAACTTCTCACTCTAACTTTATTTTCTAGTTCAATATATATACTAGGATGCTGACGGTGCTTAGTAGCACCTGACACCTTTGTTGGAAACCATGGTTGTTTGGTTGTTTGCTTTGATTGTTTTGTTTGTTTGAAATTGAATTGATTGAATTTGGTTTGTGTATGGCGCGAGCCATTATTAGGCGAGGGATAAGGCTAGACCTTATTCCGTTACTAGTATCGCGCCGTTATGCTACCGAAATTTTCTAAAAATGTTAGAATAGTAAAAATATCATTTTTATTGTATAAATGAACTGTCTAAAATATTCATGTGTTGAAATAAATATTTTATCGTTAAAAATATAATTTTTAATGAGTATATGAATGGAAATAAATATTTATTTACAAATCGGACGATTTGTTTATGTACACATATTTGACTGATATTGATTGGGACGACATATTTTACACACCGCCCTACTGCACAAATAAAATCGGTGTGTGTTGATTGAAACTCCACACGGATATTGGGATGATATTTGACATACACTAATCCCAATTATTTAGTTGTATGTCAATCGATTGATTGATAGGCTGTTGTAAGCGTTAATTATTTATATTTAATGCTTATGCAGTTATGTAATGCACTCTGGATGATGGTTGACTGTGTTTGATCATTGTTGTATACATGTGTGTCTGAAATTCATACAAATAAAATTATATGGTAATTGACTGTGTCTGATTCCAATTCGGAACGAATGAATGTTTTAAATAAACGAATATTTTAAAATAACTAATATTTTAAAAAAATATTCAGTAATTGTGATGGCCCACCCCGCACTAACCGACATTTCCCTGAAATGCGCTGTGTCAATGCCCGACTAGCACCGGACGGTCGCCAAAGAAAGGAATTTGAACTAACAAGGAACCTGTAGAATGTCTCACAGCGCATGAGATAAAATATAATAATAACATAACTTTGACATAAAACAGGTGAGACAGTACATAAGCTGAAAACTAAACCATCATAGCAGCGGAAAATCCAAAATACAACTTATTTTCCACATCATCATTATTTCAACTTTAAAAAACTGTCTTTAAAGCAAAATAAGAAAGGTACACTACTAGTGCCTAAAGTAGTGACCAGCAGCGATACAGGGAGAATATATAGAGAATAGTATGTGTAAGCCTCCTGCTCGTCTCCGGACAGCTACTCGTGCACAACCAGCTGACCTGTCTCTAGTTTGCCCGTTTAAGAACACCCAGAGTAATAAGAAGAGACATAAAACTCTGGGTCAGACAAGTATGAGCTATAAGCAACAAAACAGAACAATAACAGGTATAATCCAATCATACCTGAACCTGGACCTGCAACCAAAGAGTTAGCACAACAAGATGTACAGTACTCTAAGGTAGCACTAACATAAAGTGTGAATGGAGGTGGGGTCATGGTGGTAGCAAACATCAAACATAGTAATCATCCTCACATCTCCCACCAGTGCGTAAAGAATACGATTTCTACCACTTTGATCACCCAATTCTTTGCTACGATCACTCTGCCCCATTGAGTCACAACGGCCCCACTGCACTGATCCATAGCCATTAATCCGTCTCTCAGTGGTGAGTCAAAGCTATAGGTATCGATAACCCCTTTGCACACATCCCACAGCAAAAGTCCAATCATGAAGTCAACTCATTGGTTCTCATCTGGATCCTGAGTTCTGACTTCTAATTTGAACTACCTTTACATCTCGGGTTTGGTCATTATCCCGTTCGCACCTCAGTTTCCATTCGTGTCCATACTTCAGCTCAGATATGCTTGATTCGTGACTCCATCATTCATGGCGCTACGGTTCGTGACTCGTGGGCGGCTCGTGATGAGCATTTGGTCGTGGTCCTCCTCCAAGCATAGATCGTGGTCCTCCTCCAAGCACAGATCGTGGTCCTTCTCCAAGCATGGATCGTGGTCCTTCTCCAAGCACGGATCGTGGTCCTTCTCCAAGCATGGATCGTGGTCTTCGTTCGTCGCCATTGGCTCGTGAAGGGGTGGTACGACTCATGATGGTCCTTCACTATCGGAGATCGGTTCGCCATACGTGTTCATGAACGGGGTCGGGTCGCCGTGGTGCTTCACGAACAGGGTCGGGTCGCTATGGTGCTTCACGAACGGGGTCGGGTCGCTATGGTGCTTCACGAATGGGTGCATGAACAACTCGGTAGGGTCGCTGTGGTGCTTCACGAACGGGGTCGGGTCGCTATGGTGCTTCATGAACGGATCCATGACCAACTCCTGCAACTTTTCCAGCAAGCTATTTACGCCATACGACAGCGTTTTCGACCAATCTAATTTTTCTATTCAATCACAAATCATTCCAAATAGTCATAGCAACATGTATAGTAATCCACAAACACCAAAACAATAAACAATTATGATAATATAGATCAAATATACACAAAAACCCATGTTTTCCCTTCAATCATGTTTAAGTATAACTAATGATAGGGTTAGCAAAACTTAACCAAATTAACCCAAATTTCTAATAGAGGCCTAAAACAATATTTCGAAATTTATAAATATTTTTCCAGAATTTAATCATGTATAAATTCACTAATTATCACTAATTATCCCTAATTAGTGTAAAAACAAGGCTAATCACTCACCTTTGTTATAATTAAAACTTTCAGAACTGAAACTCGTTTGATTTGGGTCAATACCAATGTCTAGCTCCAACCTTGCTTTGGTGTTATTTTCCCTTATTTTGGTTTAGATTAGGCTAATCCTTGATTAAACGGTGATTAGAAATGATTCTACAAAGTGGAGGCCATTGCTAGGGTTGAAAGGAGGTTAGTGGCGGCTGAAAAATGAAATAAAAACTTGATTTACTAACTCATCTCAGCCCTCCCATAACCCTAATCTCGAAATGGGTTATGGACCCTCTTGCTAATCACCCTAATTAGGCCCGGTTAACTGTTTTCACCTTCTAAACTTTGTTTCAGCCATATCTCCCAAACAGTGAGTCCGCTTGGCTAATGTGACAACTCCACGGAAAGGTAAACCATCATCTGAATCTAGTGGAAGTGGTTTCAAATCAAAATTCCTTACCAATCAAAAGTTACGGCCAAAACAAGATCAGCTAGGGGCAAAACAGTCATTTAAAGATCGACAAAAATCATGAACATGGGAAATGACCCCAATAGTCGTCTCCCAAAGTTTCATGGCTATACGACTTTGCGTGAAAAAGATAAATATTCTACGATCCTTCGACGCATAGAATGCGGGTCGTTACAGTAATGGATCAAAATATGATTTTGATGTCTGTTTTGGGATGGACACGAAAATATTGAAATATATGAAGCTGTGTTGATTAGATATGCGCCATTTTGATTCGAACGATATTTATATCAATTTTATTCATTTTTACAACGAATATCGAAAAGGAAATGATTTCAAAATCTGATATTTTGAAAATATTATCATGTATATATTAGTGATATAGAATATTCAAATTTGATTTAAAATTGAAAATGAAGTTGGAATCGTTTTTAAAACGAATTTAAAACAATTTATAAAATATGTTTTAAATGAAAATCGACGAAATATAATATATATATATAATATTATATTTAATGGCCTGAATAGAACATGTCGCGGTCGTTCGCGAATTTCGACCATTGACTTTGAATCGATATTACGGAAGATCCGACCGTCGGATTCTCCTAAAACCAGAACCGTTGGGTTCATATCGAAAAGAGCTTTCTAAGAATATAAGAGATTTGAAATCTAACGGTGGGATTTGGAATTATACCCAAATTGAATTTTTAAAAGGTCGTAGTAAGTGCAGTTCGATGACCGTTTATGGAAATCGACTGTACGGGCCTTGATAAAATTATTAAAAATATCAATAATTTGTGTAAAATCATAATAAATAATTTGGAAAGAATTTGGATGAAAAATTCCACGTTTGTAAAGATAAAATTATATTTTAATCAAAATGAACTAGTTATGAACTAGAATTATAATAAAATATTTTTAAATAAATAAATTGGATTTGAAATGTTTTAAAAAATAACCAAAATTTCCAATATATGAATTGTAATGGATTTGAATCGAAATTATCTTCGGAATATTTTGATATTGGATTTCGTGATTATATGGATATTGTTATGGAAATTTGGAGGATATATATATCGTTATTCCTAATATGATATTGGTTGATTTCAGAATTTGATATTGAATATAAGACGATATAATTTCTCTTCAGAGCCTTGTATTTAATATTGAATTGGATTTTGGGGTTGTCGTGAATGGCGTCTTCATTAACACTGTTCTTAAACCCAGTTGAGAAAAGAATAAATCTTTAATTAAGATTTTGTGAAGTTTTTTCCAATTAATTAATATTTAATTGGAATTGAATAAAAGAGTTGGATTTTGGGTTTGTCGCGAATGGTGTCTTAAATAACACTGTTCGTAGACCTTGTGTGAAAAGAATAAATCTTTTAATTAAGATTATTAGAGTTTCCAGTTAATTAAAATTTAATTGGAATAAAATGGGATGTGAATTGGGTTTATTGTGAACTGTGTTTTTAACGACATTCGTTCTTTAACCCGATTTACAGTGAAATGTGATTTGGAAGTTATAAATCTTTTTACTAAGATTTAATGGAAAATTTCCAAAGTAAAGTTTTCCAATTTAATATATTAAATTGGAATTGAATGGAATTTGATTTGGTAATAATCGAAGTGAGCTTCTGTGGAGGAAGACTGTTAATATATATGGAATTTAAAAGGCTTTGTCGTTATTCCATTTATATTATTAGTCGGATACAGAAATTGATATCGATTATATATTGATCGATTTTCCGCGAATATTCCATAATTAATAGAATGTGATTTGGGTTTATCATGAAGTGTGTTTTAAATGACAATTGACATTAGTTCTTTAACCCAGTTAAAGACAGAATTACATGTCTAACGTTGTATTTCGAACTGTATGGTTGATCTCTGCTAAATATATATCTGTTTGGCGGCGGAGAATTTATTCTCTTGCTTAACACCCTTCTCTAAGACGTACGAGCTTAGAGGTTATATATCGGCAGAAATCAATAGTACGGTGTAGATTGTCGATGCGACATGTTTGTGTTTCCAAAGTTAAATAATCATTAATATTGATTTTTGGGAAGATTAAAACTGAGTGGAGTTTTAATGAATCTTTAATTAGATTGAAATATGAATTGATAATTTAAATTATCAAATTTGGGAAATTATCGAAAATAGAGTATCACCAGTTTTGCTTCTAGCAATAGTTAAATCTTTAATTAGATTTGAACGCGAAATGGTAATTAAATTTACCGATAACACCGTGGTGTTAGATATGGAGTATTACCAGTTTTTCTCCATGGGATGAATAGGTAGGGATTGGGAAATAAAAGAAATGATTACTTCGGTAAGGTGCACTAATCCCGACTAGTTTGGACAAACTTTAATTTTGTTTGAATTGATATCCAAAGGAAGATTAAAGAATAAATTTAAAGAATTTATCTTTAATAAAATTAATGGGAACCTTTCCTAAAGGATAAGAATATTTAAATAAAAGAATATTCAGAATCGGAATGAGGCATATGTTGTTTTTTTATAGCACTTGTTTATTATATATGCGAGTTATCGGAAAGGCTGGGTTTATAACCATTCTAAATAACTGATTCCACAACAAGTCGACGATGAAGACGGTGGTTGAAGACCTGAGGTCTTCACATCGTTTGTATGATTACTGATGTCTTGATTGGGTTGTACACCCAGGACAAGGTAATAAGTGGTGATCGTCCAGACGTACTTGGAGAACGACTGGATATGCGGGGTCCTCACTCCTGTATTGGACATATGGGACAAGGAATAAGGTGCCTCCAGTTTTGTTCAGACCCAGAATGAACTAGTAAATGGATATGTGTCTAACATTGGATTCTATTCTATGTTGATTGATCTCTATTAAATATATATCTATTTGGTGGCGGAGAATTTATTCTCTTGCTTAACACTCTTCTCTGATACGTATGAGCTCAGAGGTTATATATCGATAGACATCAGTTGCATGGCGTGAATTGTCAGTGCGGCATGCTGAGATGCAAATGATCAAGGTTTCTATTGAAAAGCAAGGTCTTGTAGTTGATGATCAAGGCACAACCTTAAAGGGCATAGCTTTGTGTATAGTGTTAATTCGCGAGCCTCACACCTCGGTATGAGTCAAAAACGGGATAAGGGACTGCAGGGAGAACCCGACATTTCTGTCTAGCTATGGGTGGTGTCATGGTATGGAGCCCAGACATTTATATATTTTTAACTATGCGGTTGATGGATAGCGAGGCGCCTCGGATATGTCGGTTGCTACGGAGCCGATGGATAGGTCCCGTAGGACCGGGAAACGTGTGCTCAGGAATAACCCATCATCAAACCTTAGTGAGGACGGACCCTGAAGCATCCAAAGGTTGCCCAGAGTGTGCAGTCCTGAGACATTTGCTAGAGTGTCTCGAAGCAGAAAGGAGTACATCCCTTGCCTGGACTCTTGACGGAAATCCAATTTCCAATATGTGACATTTTGGTTTTGATTGTAGAGCCTAGTATTGGCGACATGATATATGGTACTCATGCCGTCTATGATTGATACATTTACATTTGAAGTTATTTTATACAGTATGCACTTATAATAGTATCAAATGTTTTGTTTTAAACATACCAAGCATGTTTGGCTATTATAAGGGAAAAACCTATCCCCCGGCTTGCATTGCATTGTGTGATGGGACCTAGGTCTTATAATAGCTTCATTTTTTCAAAAAGCATTGCGCTATTTGTTTTATGCACTGGTATTCTTGGGAGGAAACCCATTCCGCGTTATACGGCGTAGTCCCTTGATTTACTCTATTTTAAAGTAAAGTTTTAAATAACTGTTTTAGTTCTCACACCAGTCACATGACTGACCTGGAGTTTATTGTTTTAACCAAAACTCTATGTGCCCTCTATTTTCCATACGGGCAGCTAGTAGTTTTGGTTTTGCAGATATTATATTCATAGGATCCTGGATTTATGATTGGAACTATATTCGAAACACTTTGTATCCGTGTATTTCTTTCAGTTGTGTTTTGTATTATTTTCCGCTGCATTGTAATTTGTAAATCTATGATATTTATCAAATGTATATTATTTGTTTATACTCTGTATATTCTTGTACTCTGATGTAAATAATTGTAATAGCAGTGAAATGTTCTTCTGTTTGTGTTCTGATTTGTCGTGTTCTCAACTCAATCCGGGCTTCCCCTTACGGGCGATTTTGGGTTGTTTCACCCAACTTTTAAAGTAAATATTTAATAACTGTTTTAGTTCTCACACATGTCCCATGAATGACCTGGAGTTTATTGTTTCTACCTAAACTCTGGGTGCCCATATTTTTCCACATGGGCCGTCAGCAGTTTTGGTTTTCGCAGATATTTCTTTTCACAGTATCCTGGATTACAGCTGGAGCTATATTCAGAAAGCTTTGTATCAATGTATTTCTTTCAGTTGTATCAGTTGTTGTTTTGCACTACACATTGTACTTATGTATTATTTTCCGCTGCTATGTAATTTTAATCTCTGGTATTGTATTTCCAATGTGTAATATTTATTCATACTCCGGAATATTCTTGTACTCTGATGTAAATTGTTGTAATAGCAATGAAATGTTCTATTGTTTGTGTTCTGATGCGTCGTGTTCTCAAAGCAATCCGGTGTTTTCCGTCTCTTCGGAGATCGGGGGATTTCAGATCATTATAATTCTAGACATTATTATAATATCACCAGATTTTTTGTATGAATTTTTTGATTATAAAAATTATCCATGCTTATGTGTGGCATCATTTTATTAGATACTATTGATTTAAAAATTTCTATAAGTTTAAAACTTATGTTATACTCACACCATACCCATGTCTGACCGTGAGTTTGATTTTTTTCCCCTTAAAACTCTTGTATACTCAAATTTTTATGAGTATCCAAGTAGCCAGGTATCATTGGAGCATTTTGGGAAGCAGTATTTGATTTTGGAGCTTCAATCTTTATCTAGTAGTTATATGTTTTTCCGTTGTGTCTGTATATTATGTTTTACTAGTTGACAGGCTGATGTAACTGTCTCATGGGAGTAGTACTTGTTGTAACACTTTGGAGTATTCATATGCATTGTTCTATATTATATTCTATGTAACTCTGATGTTGGGAGAAAATTCTGTGCTTTTTCTTTGTCTTCCATATTCTTTACCCGATGACTTGTCTTACGAAACACTTAAATGATCAGCATATAAATACATATGTTGTATTTAGTGTCATCTTTAGGTGTTTGAAAGGAAATTTGTCACAACGTAGTATCAGATCTTAGGTCGAGCGAATACCTAGGCCTTGGTTGGGGTCGACTCATTAGAGATGTTGTTAATAATGCCCTAGAATGAGTTTAGTCCTTAAGAGAGTGTATCCTTTTTGTTATGGTCAGCATTTATAGAGTTGGTTAATGTTCTTTTCCCTAGTTAATCTTGTCTTTGTTTTTGAAGTTATCTTGATTCATTGAGGATGGGAAAGGATGAGTTTATAGGAATACATGGAAGGGGAACTAAAAGTACCACAACTACAAATGGTAGAGTTCGTGCTGATGGTAGAGCATGTGTTCTGGAAGAAGCAACTCTTGTACAACCTCGATTAAATTTTGCTACTTTGTGCAAAAATTTCACCAATTTAGGTGGAAAGCCTTTCAAAGGTACTGAATCTGTCGTTGAAGTGCAATCTTGGCTTCGATCATGTAATAAGATTTTCATGGGTATGGAATTAGAAGATGATCAAAAGAGATTCTTAGCATCTTTGTAGCTTTAGGAGGGAGCAGCGACATGGTTGGATTCCTTTACTGCTAATTTATCGAAGGATGAAATTCAATGGGCGTGATTCAAATAGTTATTTGAAGATCAGTTTGTGCCATCAGTAGGGAGACCTATCTGTAAACAACATTTTTGGATATTAGTTAATGATATTTATCAGTTGTAGAGTATGAGAGTAAGTTCAACAAGTTATCTTCTTATGGTCCGAAATTGATCAAAAACACTCTCAAGAAGAGTGAAAAGTTTATTAAGTGTATTAGAAAAGAATTTCATGAGAAGATGACTGCATATGCCAAAGGAACTTTTGTGGATTTGGTCGATTTTGCATTAAGGTATGAGACATTGCAAAAGGAGGAACAGTAAAAAGCAGAAGCACCCAATATTGGTACTTTAACACTAAAAAAAGAAAGTTTAATTCAAACTAGAAGAAGAAGAAGGGAAAAGGAAAATTAGCAAAAGGAGCACAAAGGAAATTGTATGAAGATGTTGCTTGCCACAACTGTAATCAGAAAGGCCACACTCCAAAGTTCTATAAGAATAAAAAAAATTGCATAAAATAGGATCTATTTCTCAGATGGTTCATAGGAAACTTTGTTATAATTGCCAACAGTTTGGGAACATAATCAAGGATTGTCCACTGATGAAGAAGGGAGAGCAAGTTTAAGTCTTTTCTATAAAGGATGAGCCCTAAAATTCTTCAGATGTCTAAGAGAAGGGGGTCCTAGAAGGTATTTTAATTTTTAATAATGTTTAGATTCATGTTTTTTATACTAAAGCATCCCATGGTTTCGTTTCAAAGAGATTGGTTGGTAGATTAAGGATTGACACTACGTTTGTTGCTATTAATGTGTCGAACCCCATAAGTGGTATAACTAATTTATGTTTGGTTTGTGGAGATGTCCAAGTTAATTTTCAAGAACATCAATTCTTTTGTGACCTTTTTGTCTTAGATTTCTAAGGGTTAGATGTTATACTTGGTATAGATTGGTTATCGTAGCATGGAGCCTTTTTAGATTGTAATGAGAGAAGAGTGATTTTGAAACCCAACTCTGAAAGAGTATTGGCTGTGATAGTTTGTACGTAGTCAAGCGAGCGTATGACTAGTTTCTTATATGCTATGGAATCATCCTCGGAGGAGTTCAAACTGGTAGAATTTGTTAATAATTTTCCTAATATTTAGAGCCTATTAGTAGTTTAACTCCTCATCGAGGAAATGAATTCTGTATTGATTTAGTTCTTGGTACTAGACTTGTTATTCAACCCCTGCATAAAATGGCCCCAAGAGAAAACAATGTTGAGAGAATAGACTCATGATTTGGTTAAAAAAGGGTTAATTAGACCAAGTCGATCGAGTTGGGGTTAAGCAGTAGTTTTTTTTATCTAAGTCGGATGGTTCTTTTATATTAAGTTTGGACTATAGGGAGTTGAATAAGTAGACCATTCGAAGTAAGTATCCCTTACCCTAAATTGATGATATGTTTGACCAACTTCATGGTGCTAGACTATTCTCATAAATGGATCTTGCTATAGGTTTCCATCAATTAATGGTAGCGGAGAATAGCATACCCTCAACTCTTTTCGAGATCTAGGTTTTTTCTTGAGTTGTTGGTTATGGATTTTGAGCTAATCAATGCACCTGCTTTTTTCGTATATCTTATGAATCAAGTTTTTAGGGAGGTGTTAAATAAGTTTGTGTTAGTCTTCATAGATTATATCCTTGTCTATTCTAAGACTGAGGAGGAGCATAAACATCATTTGGAAGTGGTGTTAGAGATGTTAAGGAAAAACGTTCTTAAAGAAAAAAAATCTTAGTGTCACTTTTAGCAGTTAGAGGTAAGATACCTAGGACATGTTGCATAAAGAGACGGTATCTATATTGATCCTGCTAAGGTAACACAGCCGTTCAAGATTTAAAGAAACCCTAAACACCTACGGAAGTGAGAAGATTTTTAGGGATAGCAGGTTATTATCAAAGGTTTATTAAGGACTACTTTAAAATTTCATCGTACTTGACAAGTTAATAAAGAAGGATACTAAGTTTGAATGGAACTCAAAGTGTGATGATGTATTTCATGAGTTGAAGGAAAGGTCAACCAATTCTCTTATTTTAGTTATTATAGATGGAGGAGAGGGAATGACCGTTTATACCGATGTGTGTTGAGTTTGGTTTAGATTCAGTGTTGATGCATCATGGGAAGGTATAGCCTTTACAAGTATATAATTAAAGTCTTATAAGAAGAATTATACAACACATGATTTAGAGCTGTTAGCTGTAGTATTTGCGTTAAAAATGTAGAGGTGTTACCTGCTGGCTAAAAATCTTTCTTTCCCTTCTAGATTTATTTTCTTATATCATTAAGGATTAAGTTAGATTTCATTCTTTAAATATGTATAAAGTTCGATTTCGTCATAGACATAAGCCTTTGAAGCATATTTTCACTCAAAAGGATTTAAAATTGAGGTAGCTTCAATGGTTGGAGTTTCTTGCGTCTTTTGACTTGGACATTCTTTATATACCAGGGAAGGCGATTGTAGTGACAGATCCTCTAAACACGAATGCAGTC
This sequence comes from Allium sativum, assembly GCA_030737875.1. Classification (NCBI taxonomy): domain Eukaryota; kingdom Viridiplantae; phylum Streptophyta; class Magnoliopsida; order Asparagales; family Amaryllidaceae; genus Allium; species Allium sativum. Next base: position 190,128,538 of record CM060910.1, on the reverse strand, counting down.
TTAGGTCTCTTCGAAGTAACTCCTTCTCTTTTCGAAAGGATATCAAGCAAACAAAGAGAAGATAGTCTTATTTTAGAGACCATTCAAGGAACCCAAGAGGGTTGAGGTTCAAGTTTAGTTTGGATAACTATGGTACTTTAAGGACGAATGGAAGGATATTTGTTCCTAAGGTGGCTAGTCATAGACAATAAGTTTTGAGGGAATTTCATAAGTCTAAGTTGAGTATTCATCATGGAGTAAGCAAGATATATAAGAATATGACGCGAGCATTTTGGTGGCCAGAGATGAAGAAAGATATCTCAATCTTTGTTAGAAGATATTCAAATTGTCAGCATGTAAAGGGCGACCACCAAAAGACAACTAGTTTGCTTCAACCTTTGGAAATCCCTAATTGGAAATGGGAAATGATGCCAATAGATTTTATCGATGGTTTACCTTGAACTAGGAAAGGAAATGAAGGTATATAGGTCATAGTCGATCGATTGAAGAAGATTACTCATTTTATTCTTGTAAATCCCACACGAACCGCAATTTTTTTGGAAAACATTTATGAATGGGAACTTCTTAGGTTGCATGGAGTTCCAATAAGTATAGTGAGAGATCGAGATCAAATATCTACTAGTTAGTTTTGGAAGGCATTGTAAGTAGCTTTAGAATCAAAGGTAAGCTTGAGCACAACATACCAACGATAACGATCTGGATTTTTAGCCATTAAGTTGAGCATTTAAAATAGGTTTAAATGTTGATTTTGAAATTAAAATAACTCGAATTCAAAATTTTTGAGTTTTAAATAAATTTGAGTAGTAAAATAATAAATTTAAGGGTACTTTTTTATAGGTCCCTATTAAGTTTCAAAATTAGGCTTACATCTGGTCATAAACTTATTGTAAATTAGGTCTTTATTTTTCAAAAATAGGTCAAAAAAATAAAAATAAAAGTAAAAAATATGTAAATTAATATTAAAATAAATTATGCATTCGAAAAAAAATTCAGTCCAAAAAACATAAAAAAACACGGTAAAAATAAAAAATAATAGAAAACAACGAAAACTGCAGTTAAATGCATAGTATTATGCACATATTTGAATTTTCTTGCATACATATGTGCATGTATTCCAGTTTTACATCTGTGTTGATTTACTTGCATATTTCTGTGCAAGTATTGCATAATTCTTGGATAAAAGTGTGCAATAATTCATAACTGTGCACCTTTTTCACTTTTACTTGCATTCAAGTGTGCAAATAAAACAGAAAACAAGCACACATGTGTGCAACATATCTACAGGCAAAATCAAATTTTTAGAAAGTCATTATAGAATCGTTTATGAACTATAACGATTTATTAAATAAAATTAAAGGATTTTTAAATAAACCGAATATCGATTTAACTGGAAATTCAAAATAATGTGTAAAATCCAAATTAGTTTATTTTGAAGTTATATAAGTTCTGTATGTTATTACCAATGGATTGAATTGTTTTGAAATCGATGTATATTTTATTGATTCAATATGGAACTTAAGAATAGAAAATTTTCAAATGGCCACAAATTTCAACAAAATTAGTTTTATAAAATTCATAATGGTTAACTATTGTAAGATTTCCTGTTTTCAAGTCAATTGGAGTTATTACGTGATCGTGCACGATATAAACGTGTATCGATTCATGTTATGAAATTAAAAGGGAATTTTCCAAACAATCTCGGATTTCGATGAAACCAGTTCCATCATGTCATATTAAGTTATTGTAGGATTTCAATTTTCATCGTGATCGGAGCTTATATGTGGTCGTTTGAACATGAAACTTCAGTTATAAGTTTCGTAAATAAATTAAATAATATTAAACCCTCAATATAAATACCCATTTATTTCCCTAAATCCTAACCCACTACCATCTCTTAATCAGTGAAAAAAAACATTGCCATCAATGTGAATATTCAAAAATTCTTATGAAATAAAAAACAAACCGAAATAGTGAGAACTTGGATTTGTTAAAATCCTCATATTAAGAGCTTCATGATGGTTCCCATTATTTACGGTGCGATCGATTTCTTGGTTTGAATTCTTTGAAGAAACAACAAATGTTTGAGGTGATTTTCCAGGCGATGTAGATGTCGAGGGGGCTGGTCTAAAGGAAAAGTGTAGAGGGAAGGAAGGGCTGTTGACCGGTGGTGGTCTAGGTAGGTGCATCGGTCGGTGTTGGAGGCAAAAGAATTTGAATGGAAATCTGTCTAGCAAGGATTCTGGTGACATGGGTTCATCGTTGTGGTTGGAAAGCTAGGCGGCGGCGCTGCTCCGGTCAGAGGTTCCGGCTAGGCGGGAGGGGAAGGGAGGGAGGGGGGTTTCCATACTGACTGTTCCTGATGGCAGCGCAGTGGACTTTGAAGAGGTGAAGGAGTTCGAACTACTGGAAAAATAATCGTTATTTTGGATGATGGGTTACGACCTAGATTAAAGGTTAATGACATAATCAAGATATTCACGGTAATTAAAAGCATAATGAAGTAATTAGCAGATTTATATTAATTTTATTTAAGTTCAAAGTGTAATACCTATAACTTTTACGTATTTTAACAGAATTGCATGAAATAAGTGGCATTGGGATCATATTGGAAAACTCTATGCTACTAAGCAGGTTTGGAGAAATTCGAAATAAATGGAATTTTTATATAATTTCAAACGCTAGACCTGAACCATCAATAGAAACAAAATTATTATCTAGTTCTCATGTATTCTGGAATTCTATAATATGATTAAATTCGTATAATTAATAGTTGCCAATGATAAGTATAAACGAGATGTTTGGATACTTTAAATGTTTATTGTTTGATTGTTGATCTTCGTTATATTCCGTTATTTAAATTATTTATATTAGATTGTTTATTTCAAATTACAATTATAATATGATATATTGAGCAGTGATACAGGGAAAAACAGGTTGGAGGGATCCAACTGATTCCTAAAATATTTTGTATGTTACTTGCTTTTCATATTGTTCCTATATATGAATTGTTTATCTCAAGTAACATTAAATCCCTTTTGGATGTTGATTGTTGAATTAAAAATTCAACAACTGTTGTGTTTTAATCAATAGACAATATTAATTAAGTGATTGGCAGCAGTTAGCCTAAAACCCATCTTTTTAAAACATCGATTACCATTAGGTGAATTGACGAAACTAAAGTAATAAAATTTATTTTTATAACTAAAGTAAGATTTTAAAATTTATTTTATTATATAAGTTATTTAAAACATTAGATTTATAAAGAAGTCGGTATTTATAATCAGATTTCTAAAAAGGTAATTATAAAATATTCTATATAGGTGATTCTTATGTTTTTATAAGTTTCAAGCAAGTAAGTAGAAATTAACCTAAGGGTTAATAAATTTGCATAATTGTTTTTAAGAAAACAATTATATGGTGTTATATTAAATTTATTATATTATTAATTAATTAATATGGAGGAATAGCTGTAATCAGTTAACATGTTAACAGATGTTTTCAGGTTAACCAAGTCAATTGTTTAAATTAAAATTGGTTATTTAATTTATTTATTATCATTTAATCTAATTGAGATTGATTTAACAAATATTCGTTTAAAATTAATAAGATCTCTAACAAGTTAAATAACTTTTTAATTAACGTTGTTTAAAGATAATTATCGAGTTATTGATCGTTAATGAAGTTAGTTATTTTTTAATAATTTTATTCTAAAAGAAATTAAGTGATTTTATTTTTAGTTTATAAAGAAATAAACGGCTTTTAATTTAGTTCATGATTATTTTTAATTACTTACAGTGACTACTATGGAATTCATTTAATAAGAAATCTAGTTGTAATGATATTTAGTTGAGTTTTGTAAAGGGTTTAATAAGGAAATTTGATAATAAATGCAAGTTTATAAACTATGTTTAAAGAGGAGGATTATATCAAATGAGATGGCTCTAAATAAGTATATACTTAATAGTTTAATTAAGTAAAGACGAGTGTATTTGAAAGGATACATTAAAGAATACAAAGAAAAGATGTTTAATGGTTTGGCGAAGAGAATCTATATAAAATCAAAATAAAATTTTATAATAAGATGCTTATTTGTTTTAACGGATTTGATAATTGAATTCTTATTAATAAATCTAAGATGAAAACAAATGATATTAAAAAGGTTTAAAGCTAAGAGTTCGTATTTAAAGCTTATGATTCGTAATCTAGTAAGAGTTCACTTAATCGGCGAATTAAGTAAAAGGGTTATAATTTAAAGTAGATCTTTAAAATGCAAGAATGTGTATACAACAATATTTTTAATAAAATAGTAAATGATATTTATACCAGACTTGAGTTACGAACTTTTATCTATCTTAAGATAAGAACGTTGGCGATCAAGGTCTAAGAGGTAAATAAAGTACTCTAACTTGAAAGACTTCACTATTATCAAAGGATGTTACTGGTTTGTAATTTTAAAGGATATTGGGAACAAGTTACTCTTTCCATAAGGAAAAGGTTGCAACTTTATTTTGTAAAGTTAGAATTTGAATAAAAACCATTGGGATTTATATCAGACAATGAATCACTTGACATTGTTTAACTTAGATACGAAACGTGACTATACTTATACCATTCGGTTAATATATAACGCTATTTTCTAAGTAACGAAAATAGTATGGTTGCAAATACACTTATTTAAAGTAATAAGTAAATGTTGATGGTTTATTGAGGAAATGAAAAGGAATAGGTATTGGAAATTTAATTATTGTTTCATGAATTGTTATTGAAAAGGAATAGGTATTGGAAATTTTATCATTATTTCATGAATTGTTATTGTAAACATTAATTGATAAAGTTTGAAGATTAATAAAATTGTTTAAGATGCATATAATAAACAGAATAGGTATTGGAAATTTAATTATTACTTCATGAATTGTTATTGTAAAACATTAATCGATAAAGTTTGAAGATTAACAAAACTGTTTAATATTTATATAATAAATAATGTGGCATATGACAATGTTAGACCTGTATAAGATTTGTGATTGGACTTATATCGTAGTGTTAAGTATGTACAACGCGATTTCCAAAGTAAAGAAAATAAAAGAGGTTTTGTGTTTATATAGCGATGTTTCCAAAGTAAAGGAAATAAAAGAGGTTTCTTGTATATATATATATATATATATATATATATATATATATATCAATATTTTTTAAGTAAAGAAAATAAAAAGGAGTTTGTTAAGTACATTTGTTTGAAAGGGATAAGTATTGGTTATCTTTCAATGTAACGAAAATGAAAAAGAGTTATTGAGATAAGTATATATAATTGATTTTAAATCGATGAAATAATTTTCACTACAACAAAAATACCATATTACAACTGTATTACTACAACTGTCCAAAAATCACAGTTGTAATAAAGATTCTTTACAACTTTTTTCCAGAAAGTTGTAGTAAACTTATTTTCAACAACTTTTTTATCTGTTGTAATAGCTACATATTACAACCTTTTGTTTTCACCCGTTGTAATAGATGCGTATTTTTAACAACTCTTTTTTAGTAAATAATATTTAATATTTATATTTTTTGTTGATTAGTAATTGATATTTAATGTTTTATAAATAATTAATATTTAATAAATAACTAATTTTAGTCATTAATATTTCATAAGTATTTATATTTGATATTTAATAAGTAATTAAAAATTTAATATTTGATAATCAATATTAGAAATTATAATTAAGTAATAATTAATATTTAGTTAATAAATTAATATTAAATATTTAATTTATAAATAATTCATTATTAAATACTATAATTAATAATTAATAGTAAAATTTTAAAGTAATAATAATTAAGTTATGCTAGTTAAAGTTACAATTTGATATTTAATAGATTAGTTTTCTGTAACTTTTTCATTTTGTAGATTGTAATAAATATCTATTACAAGTGTTTGTTATGACCAGTTATAATCGATACTTATACTTATTCTTGACAGCTCTTGTTTTATGTTGGCTCTAATTCAACATTTCCCTTCAAATTGAAATTTTCCTATGTTGGCTTCAACTCGACGTTTCCCTCCAAACAAAATTTTTTTCCGCCCTCCAAATTCATATTTCCCTCCATCTACTGTTGCTTTTATTTCTCTTTTCATTCGTCTGTTCTACTTCCCAGCTCCTCGGTTAAAAACAAACCCTTAAATTCTACCTACCAATCAAAACAATTTCCCCAGCTCTCTTATCTATTCGCTCATTTCTTTTCGTCTTCACTACTATGCTCAGATCCAAAAAAAGACTGCCTTTCAATAAAAAAAATCGACCTTAAAATTTCCTCTTCGCAATGCAGAAAAACACATCGCCTTGGGCCATCATGCTTCGACCGAGGGCTTTTTCTTGAATCGTGTGAGTCTGCAGTCATGCGGTTTTGTTGTGATTTACGTGATAAAATTTTGGACGTGTTGTATCAATTGGGGTTGAATTTGGTTTTGGTGTGATGAGATGCTGTGAGGAAGTGACACGGTGGCAGTTGGATTGTGTGGGCTTAGGGCAAGTTGACTGGCGAATTCGGGTACGATAATCGAGGTTGATGAGGCTGATTTATGGTTGCGAATGTGCTCTGGTTGTCATTGTTTGGCTCTATCTGGTAACAATGTTGCGATGACGGGGACGTCGGGGAGTTCGTAAGTCTCAGTAAGAAGACCGGACTTGTAACTGTAAGGCATGAAAGTTTAACCTGATAGTCAGCGGAGAAGAACGGATGGCAGTTTGGGTAAGCTTCCAACGTCTATCGTATAACCTGAACGTTCTTGGTTCTGTCATGCCTACATCCAAATAATTCAGTTAATGTTTTATTTCTGCACCCCAAATTTATGCGTGTGCCATTATTGGATCTAAATGCTTATAAAAGCATGGTTTTCATGGATAACAGCTTCTACTTTTTAGTATTCAAGGACCAAAGTAAGCACTCAATTGAATTACCACATTATATTGCAGATTTAATGGTAATGATGAATGCCAATGCTATAACTGAGGCAAAATAAAACTAGGAGCAAATATTCATTCGGTAAATATTAAAAATAAATCAATAGTTTTTTTTAGTACATTACGACATGTACTCGTACATTTACAGCAGTAAAAACTTTTGCAGACCCCTAACTTCATTCACTGGAACGAGGCAGAACAAATTTGAATTGGCAAATGCTGGATTCAACAAAGGTTGTGGTGTTGGACATACGCTTACCTACCGGACCCTTCTTGTTGTTGAGATACAGAGACATCAGGCAAGTGCTAATGCAATTGCTTGAGCACAATATAATAACTGTCATATATGTACTACAGTTGTTCCCACGCTTTGATTTTGGATTTTTCATCTATGTGTTCGAGTGGAACTGGACAGGTATTCATTCCTTTTCTTAATTAATTTCTTAACTGGTTAATAAAAAAGTAAAATGTAACTCTATTGCTTCTACTGTTCCTGGTGCTTCCTTTTCTTTTTATGATGCCTATGCAGCAGCTTCTTCTAGCACCAGTGTATCACAAAATACACAGTTAGATTTTTCATCCTTATTCGAATTAAATAAATTTTAGTTCCAGTTTACTATGAAATTTTTTGTGATTGGTATACAGGCGATTAGGCGGGATGTTGAGGCATATAAAAACTCGGTGTGTGCAGTGTGTATGTATATTTATATGAAAGTGTGTATGTATATTTATATGGAAGTGTATATGTAATTTAGTGTACTGAGTAATCAGTCTATGGCGAGGAATGTATATGTGATTGATTGTATTATGTAGTAGTGAGTTGTATAATAATGAGGTCGGAAAGTTGTACTATTTCAAATATTGAAATAAAATATTTAATTGAATAAAGTAATCGTTTGAGTATCAAATTCTATGCAATAACATTTTATTCAATATAAATATTTATTTGTATATGAGATGTAATGTATAATCAAACAAAAATCATATTGTGATATTCAACAGTCACAACGATGCATAGCAGTTGTAATAGATTTTACTACAATGGTGCAAAAAAGTTGTAATAGCTTTTATTACACCAGTGGAAAACAGTTGTAAAATATACATTTCACAACGGTGTTGCAACGGTACAAAACAGTTGTAAAATATTTTAGTCCATTACAACTTCTTAATAGACGACGGTTGCCCTACCGTTGTAAAAAGTCTTTTACAACTGCGTTCCACCGTTGTAATATGGTCAATTTGTTGTAGTGTTTGATGAATGGGTTTTAATTTAGAAAAGCCTGAGCTACTGATATACTTGACTGTAATGTTATGATTGATAGTTAAAGAACCTACTATCAATGAATATCCCTTTTGACTATTGACGAGTTAGTTCGAAGAGACCCGGATGGAAACTATAACAAAACCACTTCAAATGGACTTTGAATTCGAAAATAACTTGCAGGGATATTTATAAAGGTGGAAAATTGAAGACAGTGGATCTTCATAAGCGGAAGAACTTGTTGAATTTCTATAGCTAGCCACCAGAGATATTTCAGCGGTGATTTTGTCATAAATGAAATCTTCGGATTGCAAGGACTACTCGCTACTGATCCATGGGATAATTGCTATATAGGATGTGGTAGGAGAGTGCCTTTATTTCATCCTATTCCCAGATGACTTATATAGACGAATGTCTGACAGAGTATTTCCTAAAAATCATGTATGTTGATTTTTACAAATATACCAATTTTGGTGGCGGAGAAGGCAACTTCTTTAGCGTAACACCTAGGGTATTTTTGTGGATGTCAATTAGTAATTTTATGGATCTAACAATGTGGCATTCAAAGTTAATGTGATATTATATAAAGGTAACCATAACCTCAAGTCTCATCAACCGGGAAAATGGTTGAAATTAGGCAGGCAACATGGCTATGTGGTTTATTCCCATTAGGGTGTATGATCACCATCCAGAGAAAATTCATTTGTTCCTTCTTCTGTCGCTTTTATATGCTTATGGAAAATGTTTTTTTAGCCCAACCATTAGTGATAATATATTTGGTACACCTAAGTTAAATGAGTGGTCGATCATGTGTGGCTAAGTTGCAAGATGTTCTTGTTGAACCCCAGTGTTTTCTCTCTAGAGAGCACTGATCGAAAGGTGGTTCAATTCCTTGTCACATTGAAAATCCAAACTCCAATACGAGCCGAATGTTTTTAGTTGTAAACCAACTATGTTGGAAAGTAAGATGCAGGCTTTCCGGCGATATTCCTATTTTATTTGTGGTTTGATAGACATCATTATAATATCAATGGATTTTGATATATAAAGTGATTTGGTCATCGTAAGGTAAAAACACATGTCATGTTTATGTATGGTCGTACCTTACGAGAGTTCCATTCTTTGAAAGGATTTTTCTAAGTTAAGCAAGTTGTTTATAAGATGAATTTATCACTGAAAGTATTCCAGACTAATTTAAGTTGATTTTTCTTTGATTCAAAAGGTGCTCGGGTCAGACCAAGTATATTTTCAGGTTAGGTTTCGATTGGATCTTCAGAGGAGAAGATGGATTTGAGACGCATTCCTACATTTTCTCCTATTAATCTATTCCGTTTTGTGGGTTGTATTTATCAGATTGTATAACTTGATCCAGTGTATACTCTAATGTTGTAATCGTATATATATATATATATATATATATATATATATGGGAAACTCTATTTAAACACAAAATAAGGACATAAAATTGTACACAATGAATCTCAACCACTGGATCCGCCCATGAATTCCATTCTCCACATAAAGACAAACAAATCCAACGGTGGAGGCTTTGTGTCTAATTTTGTGTCCAAATAGCCAGCCCCTATATATATACACATATATACGTTTTTCTTTTGAGTAAAGATTTTCAATATATTTTATTTTATTCGTTCCGCAGTAAGATTCTATTCGTCTTTGATTCGGTAGGGTTGGTATTTCTTCTTCTTCTTCTTCTTATATTCTAATATTTATTTTTCCTACTTCTCACTCTCTAATTTCTTTCTATTAACTATTCGGGTTTTTGATACTTGGGTTTAGCAAGTGAATACAAGATGATGTATTATTGTCGAAATTTGAGCATCGAATTCCTCGGGTCATTACAGTGGTATCAGAGCATAAGGTTTAGTAATAACCTTTGATTTGTGGCGTAACTCAACAGAGATGGGGTTAGTAATACCCTAGATTGAATTTGAGTGTGCATATATATATATATATATATATATATATATGTGTGTGTATATATATATATATATATATATATATATGAGAGTGCATATTTGTAATTGAGTATAAAAATATTTTTACATTATCTTTGCACGGTATATTTGTAAAGAGGTAAAAGAAATAATTTTTTAAATTATTATATTATTGGTTATCAACCAAATACACCAATGTTGATTTGAATGGATTAGATTATGAAGTTGGAGTAATTTAACCAAAAGGAGATTTGAAATTTGAAATATGAGTTTTAATAAGAATTTAACTTATGTAGTTAAATAGATTGAGTTAAAATGAATCATATAAGTTGTAATTGAATTTGAGTTTCGAAATAATGTTGAACTTAATTCAATACGGAATACATTCAAAAACCATATTCTAGTATAATAATTTGCATTGGGAATCAATTTGAATTGTGTAGTTAAAATAGATTACATAAGATTAAATTTAAAGGAAAATAAACTTGATTGAGAACCAATCTAGAATGTATTCAAGTATAATGAATCTGAATGGAATATAAAGAAATAGATTCATGTATTTAAATGGATTGCTATGAAATCAGTAATAAATAAATTTCATGTGAATTGAACAGTATATAAAATACATTGAAATGGATAATCCGAATGTTTGAACCAATTGCATAACTAAGGAACTAACGAGTTCATCTGAGCTAAGAACCAGTGTAGAAACTAATTCATCTTTGAACCTATTCAACTGAGCTAATTGGACCTAGTTTGGCTATAGCTGTATATTAATTGAGTGAGCTCACTTATAGCCTATTGCATATCGCTAACTCTTAATAATGCTCATATAAGGTACATATATGCAAAAATACAATTTTTGGTACATGAATTGGGTTTTTCCGACCGTGTGGGTCGATGTATACATGTTTATCTCTCTTGTTATATTGCAAAAGTCTCTCCATACAGGGGAGACTTTTCCGAAATTTTTTGAAAATTTAAGGTTTTAGAAAATTTTTGAAATTTTTTGTTAACAAACAAGAATTATTGTTTTAATTGAAACTAAGTGGAATATAAAATTTAACTAAATGGATTTGTGAAAAAATAACGGGTTTGTATCATTTTTCCTACCATGGTAATTTCGGGATGAAATTCTTTCAAGGGGAAGGACTGTAATGACCTGGATTTTAGCTGCTAAGCTGAACATTTAAAATTGGTTCAAACGTTGATTTTGAAATTTAAATAACTCGAATTCAACAATTTTGAGTAATAAATGAATTTGATTAGTAAAATAATATATTTAATTTTAAAATTTTGGAAATAAGTTAGATTAGCAATACAGTATGAACTGAACAATATAAAAGGATTTACTTAAGTTTAGATTTGAATTATAATATGGAATTCGTTTATTAAATGAAGTTTGAACATACAAGTTATATTTAATTAAAAACGAGCTTGCAGCATCGTGGTAGTTCGTAGTTTTATGTTTTGAACTTTTATTGCATATACAGGATCCAATATAAGTCGGAATCCTTTGAAACAAGAGTCGCCTAGTTTAATTGGATTATAGTTTTCTAATGAAAGAGAAAATTTGAGATTTCACCATGTAAATTTTGAATTATGTCAAAACCAAATTTTCAGAAAGTCATTATAGAATTGTTTATGAACCACAACGATTTATTAAATAAATAAAAGGATTTTTAAATAAATTGGATATCGATATAAATGGAAATTCAATAATGAGTTAAAATCCAAATTAGTATATTTTGAAGTTATATAAATTCTATTTGAATATATATGAAAATAGTAAATTATTGTCAATGTATTGAATTGTTTTGAAATTGATGTATATTTTATCGATTCAATATGGAACTTAAGAAAATAAAATTCTCAAACAACCTTGGATTTCAATGAAACTAATTTTATAAAACCCTTAGTGGAAAACTATTGTAACATTTTCAGTTTCGAGTCAATTGGAATTATCACGTGATTATGCGCCATATAAATGTATATCGAATCACACTGTGAATTTAAAAGATATTTTTTCAAACGGTCTCGGGTTTCGATAAAAAACCAGTTGCATCGTGTCAAGAATATTACGTTATTGAAGGATTTTAATTTATTCATCACGATCACAGCTTATATGTGGTCGTATAAGCATTAAACTTCAGACGTAAGTTTCGTAAATAAATTAAATAATATTAAACCCTTAACATAAATACCCCTTTTATTTCCCTAAAACCTAACCCACTACCATCTTTAGGTCAACGAACAAAAACACCGTCATCACCGTAAATATTCAAAAATTCTTATAAAATAAAAACAAAGCAAAATCATGAGAACTTTGATTCATTGGAATCCTTGGATTAAGAGCTTCATGATGGTACCCATTATTTAGAGTGTGACTGTATACCAGGTTTGAATTTTTCGAAGAAGCAACAGATGTTTGAGGTGAATTTCTGGGCGATGTAGATGTCGAGGGGGATGGGGTCTGAAGGAAAAGTGTCAAGGGAAGGAAGGGATGCCGGTGGTAGTTTGGGCAGGTGCAACGGTCGGTGGTTGGAGGTAAAAGGGTTTGAATGGAAATCTGTAACGATCCGGAAAATCTGAACCAATTTAAAAATTTTAAATTGGCTAAAATAATGGATTTTAAATATTTAAAATAAATATTTTAAATAATAACGATGAAAAATGAGTTTGAATCGACGTTTGAAAACGAATATAATTAATTCTAATTATAAACAAGGCCTGAAATGGCGCGGTAGTTTCAAAATTTGAATTCAAATTTTGACTGACTGTACCGAGTGCAAAACAAAACGGATTCGAGTGAAACCAAAAATATTTAAATCTGTTAGTGAATACCTTTCTAACGAATCTGAAAAATCGAAGTTTCATAGTGGGATGGAAAAGTTATGGCCAAATGAATTTTCTGAAAGGTCGCTATGGAATTTATATAGCCCGTGAAATTGGCCATTTTGCGTACGACCTCGGAATTCGACGAAACCACTTTTGTTGGGACTGGGATGTGAAGTTATTGCTAGTTTTCAAATTTCATAATTTTTGAAGCTAGTATGTGAGCGTGGCAAAGGAAAATGTGTTTTGGTCAATTACAGTTAAATTGGATCGACCAGAAATGGGCCTTTTTGCAAACGGTCTCAGAATTCGATGAAACTAGTTTTGTTGGGACCGCATCGTCAACACATAGCCAGATTTATTTTTCTGGAATTTTTCGAATTAGTTTGTGGCCCTGGAAAATTGAAATGTACGTTTAAATCGAATATTGAATGTTATATATTTTAAATTGAATGAAAACTGACTGAAACAGTCGAATGGGCCTGCGAAACATATCCCATTGTGTTCGGAATGGGGGTAAAACGCTAGGAATGACAGTCGTTGGGTTTGATTTCGAGTTCGTTTAAGATAACCCCAATTTTTGAATAAATATATATATCGACCAATAGGAAAATTCTTTCATAAATTAAATAAAAAATAAAAAAAACCCCGTAACCCTCGATTCGACGACGGCTATTGTTCGCCGCTTCCAGGCCAATTTCTGGCCGCTCCGATCAACGAACCACCCCGCCCCTTTGGAACTTTTTGAAGGGCTCTCCATCCTCTTCTAATCCATACCCAAGTTGACCTCCATCGTTCAGCATACGACGAGATCGAGGCCCTCAAAGACCGCAACTTCGACGTGCCGCCCTGCCCAGGTCCGACGATCGAGTGAGCCCCCTTCCCCAAGTGCAGGCGCGCCTTGCCGAGCTCCAGGCGGTGGTGCAAGCCGATTCCCATATCGTGCTTCGGATTACACGATTTTTGAAGACCTAGTTTCGAACAATTCAGAAAGGTAATGGCTTTGATTCTCTGAACTAAAAATTAACACTTTAAAGTGTTGCAAAACTTTGAAAAATCATATCTTTTTCGTATATTGACGAAATTCGATGAAACAGGAAACATCGTGACCGCAAGGAGGCTCTCTACCGCATAGAAGAGACCACGGATTTTTCTGAGGCATCTACGATTTTTAGCACTTTGAAAACCAATGTGAGATTTCTAATTTATAAACGATATGGAAAACGACGATGTATAAATTATATAGTCGATGTATGAGTTATATAAGCGTTGTACACCTCATGTATAAGCGTTGTATAAGTTGTACGTTCGATGTATAAGTTATATATGCGTTGTAAAAATTATATATGTGTTGAAATAGAAGTGAAATGCTACATATATATATATATATATATATATATATATATATATATATATATATATATACGCCTCTCGTCCACAAACCATGGACGATATTTATTGGTTGTGATTGGTATGAAAATTGATTGATAGCGAATGGTTGATTGGAATTGTTTGTGGTTGATATTGATTGATTGTGGTTGAAAAATACCCGTTTGTGGTTGAGAAATATTTGGTTGAAACCACATAGGATTAGTTTGTGGAAATGAAATAAATATACATGCCGCCTGCATGCGAACTAGATGCATGAATCCCCATTGTCAAAAACTGCGAGGTTTTAAGGTAGAGCGAGGAGCCGTACTAGGGACGGTCCCGGTTTTAACTACCCTGCCGTTATGCTGCCGAAATTTTGAATAATATTCATGTGTTAGAATTATTTCCATTTGTTGAAACTATATTTATTCGTTGAATAGAAAACCTTCATGTGTTGAAACGATATTCATTCGTTGGATAGAAATTCATGTGTTGAATGGTATTTGTGTTATAAATATAAAAATCACCTTTTTATCGATAGATACAAACTATAGAAAACCTTCATGTGTTGAATCAAAATTCATTCGTTGAATTGAAATTCATGTGTTGAATGGTATTCGTGTTTTAAATATAAAAATCACCTTTTTATCGATAGATACAAACTATAGAAAACCTTCATGTGTTGAATCGAAATTCATTCGTTGAATTGAAATTCATGTGTTGAATGGTATTCGTGTTTTAAATATAAAAATCACCTTTTTATCGATAGATACAAACTATAGAAAACCTTCATGTGTTGAATCGAAATTCATTCGTTGAATTGAAATTCATGTGTTGAATGGTATTCGTGTTTTAAATATAAAAATCACCTTTTTATCGATATATACAAACTATAGAAAACCTTCATGTGTTGAATCGAAATTCATTCGTTGAATTGAAATTCAGGTGTTGAATGGTATTCATATTTTGAAATAAATTGTTTTATAATAAAAATCACATTTTTATCATCTATATGAACTATATAAAATAATCTTGTTTTGAAAGAAATTGTTTTATAATAAAAATCACATTTTTATTACCTATATGAATTATATAAAATAATCGTGTTTTGAAATGAATAGTTTTATAATAAAAATCACATTTTTATTATATACATGAATTGTTAAATATAGTGAAGTGTTGAAATAGAAGACAGTTAGATAAAAATATCATTTTTATCAAATGTATGAAATTCATATAGTTTTGAAATCGAAGAATCGATATATATATATATATATATATATATATATATATATATATATATAATAGAATTGAAATATAGAGAATAACGAAGCTGCAGTTCGTATTTTGAAACCGTGATTTCAACCGATTAGTACGGGAGATCCGACCATCGGATTTTCCCGAAACCGCAACTGTTGGGTTCGCTTTGGAAATATCTTTCCAACGGCACCAACTTTGTAAAAATCCAACGGTTCGATTGTCTGGAATGTTTAATTCAAATCTGAAGAAAAACAGCGCCAGAATCGATTATATATATATATAATTATATTTAATCGAATAACGACGCCGCAGTTCGTATTTTGAAATCGAAACTTCAAACGATTATACCGGGAGATCCGACCGTCGGATTTTCCCGAAACTGGAACCGTTGGATTCGTTTCGAAAAGATCTTTCTAATGATGTAAATTTAGTGAAGATCCAACGGTTAAATTTTCAGATATGTGTAAATCAAATCTGGAGAAAAACAGCGCCACGACCGCGTTATGGCTCGAAGCGTCGTTTTGAATAAATTGGCTATTTTAAAATAAATAAAAATAGCGATAAATCGTTATAAAATATTATAAACGATATGGATGTGAAATTTAGAAATTAACTGAAGGTTGGCTAAGTCGAATGGTTTCTTGGGTATTGATCTGATGTTGGTTTCAGCCTTCGGGGTTAATATTAGGGAAATCGCTCTCTTACTGATTGACGGTTAGTGACTAATGAATTGAAATGATGCGTATGTGTATTTGTGTTGCACTTGTTTATCATATACGCGAGTTTCTCAGAAAGACCGGGTTTATCCCATTCTGAATAACTGAATCGACGATAAGAAATCGAAGATGAAGACGGTGGTCGAAGACCGGAGATCTTCACCTCGTTTGGATGGTAACCGAGGTCCTGATTAGGAGGCATCCCAAAATATGGATAATGAGTGGTGATCGTCCAGACGTACGTGGTGATCGATGGGTTTGCGAGGTATATAGTGCCTCCGGTTTCGTTTAGACCCAAAACGGACTTGCAAATGGACAGTGTGTCTGACATTGGAATTTATTCTGTGTGATTGATAGCCAACAGTTGCACGGTGTGAATTGCCTGTGTGGCATGCTAAGATGCAGTGATCAGGGCTTCTGTTGAAAAGCAAAGTCTTGTGGTGATGATCAAAGCACCGCCTGTGTGGCGTAGCTTTGTGTATAACGTGAATTCGCGAGCCTCACACCCCGGTATGAACCAGAAACGGGAGAGGACATCAGGGAGGGCTTGCGTTTCTTCCTAGCTAGAAGTGGCGTCAGTGGTTTTACACGCCCTGACGAGTTTGACTTATGTGGTTGTTGCTGTTGCGAGGCGCCTCGGTTATATCGGTCGATCCGGGACCGATGGAGTCATTCGTTGGCTCATTTACGCCCCAAAGGGCGGGGAAACGTAGTGTTCAGGCATAATAATCCACATCGATGGATCGACCTTGACGATCCAAAGGGTTGATGCATTCTGATCCTGAGGCTCGGGCTAGGCAGTCTCGAATTCGATAAGGACTATCTTTTGCCTTGGTTCATAACGGAAATCCAATTTCCAAATACGTGACTGTGCGATTTTGATTGTATACCTATATATGGCGACATAATGGTATGGGGCATTAATGCTGTCTATGATTGATAGTTATGATTTGAAATTGTTTTCAAAACATATAAACACTAGAAATAATATCAAATGCCTTTGTTTTATTCGTATCAAGCATATTTTGGCCGTTATAAGGTAAAAACTCTATCCTCCGGTTTGCGTTGCATTGTGTGATGGGAACTGAGTCTTATAATGGCTTCATTTTTATAAAAAGCATTGTGATGTTTAAAAGAAAGATTTGTTTTTAAAGCACTGGCAATCCAAAGGAGTAAACCCGTTCCACGAAAGTGGCGTGGTCATGTGATTAGCCATATATTAAATGTGTTGAGTAGATTTCTCATACCAGTCCCATGACTGACTCGTAGTTTGTTTCACTTTCAAACTCGGGTGCCCCTTTTTCTACACGGGCAGCCTTGTATTCAGGTTTTAGATGGCTCTTTCTGGATAGCTGGAGCTAAAGATGGATTCTATTATTTATCTCTTTTTATGCTGTTCAGCTCCTATTGTACATATTTTGTTTGTTTCCGCTGTAGACGTTTATGTATAGCTGAACTGTATTTGTACTAAGTATGATCCTGTATACTGTGTAACTCTGATGATTACGTTTATCCAGTGTATTCTATTGTACATTATCTGGTGTATTTATTTAATTCTGTTCTGCTGTTATCTGTTTATGTGTTATATTCCAAAGATTACCCTTGTCTCCATTTGTACGGGAAATGGGGTCGTCACAAAATCGGTCTTGCAAGGATTCCGACGACCTAGTTTCACTATTGGGTTTTGGAAGCTGGGTGGCGGCACCGCTCCGGTCAGGGGTTTTGGCAGACATTGGGGGGGCATTCCTAGTGGTTCCTTATGGCGGCATAGTGGACTTTGAAGAGGTGAAGGAGTTTGAACTACTGGAAAAAAATCATGATTTTGGACGATGGGTTACAAACTAGATTAAAGGTTAATGACGTAATTAAGATAATTGCGACAATTAAGAGGATAATGAAGTAATTAGAAGATTATATAATTTTAGTTTAAGTTTAATGTGTAATAACTATAACTTTTACATAAGTTAACAGAATTGCACGAAACAAGTGGCATTGGGATCATATTGGAAAACTCGACGCTACCCAGCTATTTTGGAGAGATTCTAAAGTAATGTAATTTTTATATAATTTCAGATGCTCATTTAAAATTTTATAAATTGACCTAAATCATGTATCAAAACAAAATTATGAGTTAACTCTCACGCCTTCTAGAATTCTATTATGTGATTAAATTCATAAAATAAATATTTATCATTGATAAGTATACATTAGATATTTGGATTGTTTGAATGTTTATTATTTGATTGTTGATTGTCGTTATCTATATTCCATTATTTAAATGATTTATATTAGACTGTTTATTTCACATGCAATTATAATATGATATATCGAGCCTGATTCAGGGACAACAGGTTGGACGAATCCAACTGCATTCCTCAAATATTTTGTATGTTACTTTCTTTTCATATTATTCCTGTATGTGAATTGTTTATCCCTAGTAACGTTAAATCCTGTTTGGATGTTGATTTTTGAATTAAAAATTCAATCCATAAGGAAAAGTTTGCATCTTTATTTTGCAAAGTTGGAATTTAAATAAAAACCATTGGGTTTTATAGTAAACATTGAATCACTTGACATTGTTTAACCTAGATATGAAATGAGACAATACTTATATTGTTCGGTTAAGTATATAACACTATTTTCTAAGTAATGAAAATAATAAAGTTGTAAATATACTTATTCTAAGTAATAAGTTAATGGCCATAGTTTACTGAAGAAATGAAAAGGAACGGGTATTGGAAGATTAATTATTATTTCCATAAAGTGCTATTGTAAACATTAATCGAAAAAGTTTTGAAGTTAAATAAAACTATTTGAGATTTATATAATAAAAAAAGTGGAACATGACATTGTTAGACCCATATAAGACTTGTAAATAGACTTATATTGTTGGGTTAAGTACGTACAACGAGATTTCCAAAGTAAAGGAAATTAAAAAAAAGAGGTTTTGTGTATATGTAGCGATGTTTCCAAAGCGAAGGTAATAAAAGAGGTTTTGTGTATATATTTATTGATATTTTCGTAGTAAAGAAAATAAATACGAGTTTGGTAAGTACATTTATTCTAGAGGGATAAGTATTGGTTATAGTTTCAACGTAACAAAAAAAGAGAGTTAGTGAGATAAGTATATATAATCGATTTTAAATTGATGAAATAATTTTGATGAATGGTTTTTAATTTAAAAAGACCTGAGCTATCAATGAATATCAATGATAGTTAAAGAACCGACTATCAATGAATATCCCTTTTGACTATTGACGAGTTAGTTCGAAGAGACCGGGATGGGAACTAGATCTAAAACCACTTCGAACCGACTTTGCATTCAAAGCTAACTTGTATGGATACTTATAAAGGTGGGAAATTGTAGACCATGGATCTTCATATGTAAAAGAACCACTTCTTGAATTTCTCTGGCTAGCTACCAGAGATATTTCGGTGGTGATTCTGTAGTGAATGAAATCTTCGGACTCAAGGACTACTCGCTACTGATCCTCGGGGTGATTCCTATATAGGATATGGTAGGAGGGTGCCTTCAGTTCATCATGTTGCCGGGATGACTTGTATGGACGAAAGTCTGACAGAGTATTTCCTAAAAATCATGTACATTTATTTTTACAAGTATACCAAGTTCGGTGGCGGAGAAGGAAACTTCTCTAGCTTAACACCCAGGGTATTTTTGTGAATGTCAATTAGTGATTTGATGGATCTGCCAATATGGCATTCAAAGTTAATCGTGACCTCAAGCCTAGTCAACCGAGAAAATGACATAAATCGGGTAGGCATCATGGCTATATAGTTCATTCCCATTGGGGTGTATTATCACCATCTAGAGAAAATCCATTTATTCCTTCTTCTGTCGCTTCTATATGCTTATGCAAATGGTTGTTTGTGCCCAACTATTGGTGGTAATATATTTGGTACACTAAAGTTTAATGAGCGGTCGATCATGTGTGGCCGGGTTGCAAGATGTTCTTGTTGAACCCCAGTGTTCCCTCTTTAAAGAACACTGATCGGAAGGTGGTTCGGTACCTTGTTGTGTTGGACATCCAAACTCCAATATGAACTGTACATTTTTACTTGTAAACCAATTGTGTTGGAAGGTGAGATGCAAGCTTTCCGACTATATTCCTATTTTATTTGTGGTTTGATAGGCACTATTATAATATCATTGGATTTTGATATATAAAGTGATTTGGTTATCGTAAGACCATGTTTATGTATGGTCATGTCTTACGAGAGTTCCATTCTTTCAAAGGTAACGTTAAGCAAGTTGTTGTAATATGAATTTGTGACTGAATGTATTCCAGGCTGATCTGGTTGATTTTGCTTTGCTTTAAAATCTGCTCGGGTCAGACTAGGTATATTTTCAGGCCAAGTTTCACTTGAAGCTTTAGAGGAGAAGTTGGAGTTGAAACGTATTCCCATATTTTCTGGTATTAATATATTCTGCTGTATGGGTTGTATTTCTCAGAATGTATAATATAATTCGACGTATACTATGATGTTGTAATCATATATATATATATATATACAGTTTTCTTTTGAGTAAATAGTTATGATATACTTTATTTTATACGTTCCGCTGTGAGATTCTATTCTTCTTTGATTCTATAGGATGGGTATTCTTCTTCTATTTTAATATTTCTTTCTTCCTACTTCCCACCCTCTAATTTCTTTCTATTAACTATCTGGGTTTTCAATACTGGTGTTTTGGCAAGTGAATACAAGATAATGTATTATTATCGAAATTCAAGCATCAAATTCCCTGGGCTGTTACACCGACCCTCTTGACCCTCTTTTTTGCAAAGCAGTCACACGACAGATTCACGATTTTCTAAATACTCGAGACTCAGGTTTGTTCTTTTGGATGAGCACGTAGTGATTTGGTCGAAGTCATGAAATGCTTGGAGAGGTTCGAAACATGGTTAAGGTTCTTGGATCGGCATTCTCAGATAGGCATAGACTTTGATTTGATAACACTTTGGGTCGTTGAAGCACTACTAGAAAAGTAGGACATGACATTGATTTTTGGCTGATGTAAAAGTGTTTTATGACCCATGTCTTTGCGACTGTAGTGAAAGATCAGGATCTTTCACAACAGTTTTTTAGCTGATGTCTACGATGGCTTTATACAACATTTTCTTTACACAAACTAATATAATAGACAACCTTTTACATCGGTTTCTTTTAACCATCTAATATAATCAGATGGTATATTTATTACATCACCTTTTTTAGATGTTTGATGCAGTAGGCTCCTTATTACATTAGATTCTTTAAACAAGAATATGAATAACAAATAAATATCTTATTTGAACAAATATCTATTAATGAATATTATATATTTCAGTTTAACTATTTGTACATATACGTTCAATTAATATATACATACATTTCATATATTTACATTTTACATCTCATTCATTATAAATACTCTCTCTCACGCACACATGAACATATACACTTGACTCTGTATTCTAGCTTGTACCCAGTTGTCGAGTCTTCATTAACTATCACACAAATTTCAAGAGTAGTAATCTGGAAAATAAAATATTACCAGAACCTGGAAATAACAAGTGCAACTAAAGCATATACAAGCGATAAGAAGAGCCAAAGGCAAAACAATGCAACAAATATATAAGGCGTATCAAGGAGCAGCATGTTAGGGAACGCAGAATGTGGATCTTAAGGCAAGAATAACACGAGAGAGGGATGAATATTGTTTCTAAGGAATTTATAGAAATCTAAAACTTAAATGATTTACTA
Source organism: Allium sativum (assembly GCA_030737875.1). Lineage (NCBI taxonomy): Eukaryota > Viridiplantae > Streptophyta > Magnoliopsida > Asparagales > Amaryllidaceae > Allium > Allium sativum. The sequence goes on along the minus strand of CM060910.1, from coordinate 190,106,412 downwards.
TATGAACCCTAACAACAAAGATGATCACAGACACAGAATCAAACACAAACACAGAAACAAATAAATATAAAATGCAGAAAAGGAATGAACACACCGGATTTTAAACTGGTTCGAATTACTCCTATGTCCAGTCCCAAGCAATGCTGGATTGCACAAAGTTTTATTACTATCAATATCTAAGTACAATCCGCTTGATTACATGGCTATAAGGTTAACACCGCTCCAAACACCCTTGATTTGACAGCTACAAGGTTATTACCGCTCCCTTTCCTTGATTTCAGGACTATGAGGAACACACCCTTTTCGAGACACTTCCCAAATGATTACAATAGCCCTATAACTCTTCAATACCACTTCAATCCAGAGAGTAATGGATGGAGAGTGAGAAAAGAAGATGTTTTATATAATTAGAGTAGAAATCGACAAACTAGAAGTGTAGAAATGAATAAAATATGAAATATAAATGGTTGGATGAAGGGGGTGAAGGTGGAGAAGTAGATATGTTAAAAAAATCGAAATCAACCTCTATTTATAAGATTTGAAAGGTTGCAACGCTTCTGGAACGTTACAAATAGTGAAAAGACACTTCCTTTCAAAATTGAATTTCTAACAGTTGTATGCCGACATATACATATATGTATGTTGACATAAGCATGTAAAAACTATTTTTAAAACTATTTTTCAAGTGTTTAATTGTATATATTATTCTGGAAATTGTTGAATTAAAACTTGGTGATATAAATGAGTAGTCTAAAGTATAAAACCATATGAAATCATAGTAATATATTATATAAAAATATTTATAAATTTCTAAAGTTTGAAACCATATAATTATAAAAGTATATAAGTATAAAACTATGTAAACTTAAATTTAAAACTTATATTTGAAATCATAACTAATATAGAAAAACAATCTGAAATTTGAAAAACGGAATTTGAATTTGAACTTGGAGTGCTATTCAGAGTAACATATAAACTATACTCTATTACTATATATGTCTTAAACTCTTGATAATTTGATTACTTATGAGTCTTAAATCTCCTCTGAATTCTTATCTCATGAAACTCTAAAACTGTACAGTCTTCAGTATTTAAGTCCTGTATACAAATCCTGCATATGTATGTATATATATTCTAGATAGGGATGTTAGTATATATTTTATAATCAATTATAATGATAATTGAAATAAGGTTGTTGTCATCGAAGCTTCATTCTCCAACAGTCTCCCTTTTTTGATGATTTGACAGCCTTGATTTATAAAATATTCATTATTCATACTTGTTTATACCTGTTGATTCTGACCCTTCTAATACTCTCTCTGTCATCATGAATCCTATATACTCTCTCTTAGACTAATCCTTATTTTACAATTTCTCTCATTTTGTCATTATCAAAAAGAAATTCTAAACGTACTCGCCCTAAATCTATAATCTATATTTATCAATAAATTTTATGATTATAATACTTAATTCTATACTATACATAACTCCCCCTAAATTTATGCCTATATTATATCCTTATTCTATTGTAACCATTCTAATACTAATCCCTAAATCTAAGAGAAGCAAATATTGTAAGAAATAAACAATTCTATTATTGTTTTACAAGTCATACAATACAATCCAAAGAAAATTACAATGTTACACGAAATTAGGAAATACTATGTACCGAATAAACGAATAAACCTAACATCTAGTGATTCTTCACGATAAGATACTTATGAATTGGACAATTAGGTATTGGAGACAAAATTCCCCATTTCATTTAATTATATTCCCTTCTCAATCGAACAAAAACTTCACCAATGCATACGACTTGATCATCCCGTTCCATGCCCTCTTGTTGTGCCTCTTCTTGTTCCTCCTCTTTTACCATCTCTTCCTCTTTTTCCTCTTCCATTACTGGATTATCATCTTCGATGATAGTCGAATTTGCTTGATTATCCATAATAAACTTTTGTATGCTTTTCACGATTTTCCCTAGCTTTACTTGCTCGTGATTAATTCTAATTTGTTGAACTTGAATCTCAACAAGCATTTGAAGAACGTACTCCATTTTCTCCTCCAATTTTATTACATGGGCATGAGTAGTGCGTTGAAATAAACATTCGGATGGTCTGGCGGAAGATTTAGGGTTAATTTGGTCATTATAATTAGTGGTGGCCATGATTTATTTTAGTTTTGAGTTTTTCTAAAAGTGAAATGAGAGAATGAAGAACAAAATTCGAAGTGGAAAGTTTAAATGGTCATTGTGACTAACTTATGGTGGAAATTAGTTTTTGAAATCTAGCAGTTATATGTCGACATAGGCACATATGTATGTCGACATACATGTAATTTTAATTTTATTTTTCTGATTGTTTATTGTTATTCTTATATATATTAATATATTTGATTACTCTAGTTCACTTAATGAACATATACCCAATTCTCTTATAAATTTAGTAAAAGTTGCTTCGTTTAATGGTTTTGTATTAATATATCCGCTATTTGATTTTTTATTTCTATAAATTCAAGTAAAAATTTCTCTTTGCTTACGTTATATCTTAGAAAATGATGTCGTATATCAATGTGTTTAGTTTCTTGAATGATGAGTTGGATTTTTAGATATATTTATAATGCTCGTATTATTGCATTATATTGGTGATTTATTTATATTTAATCCAAGATCTTTTAGTGTTTGTTGCGTATATATTACTTGTGAACAAGTCAAAGAAACAGAGATATATTCTGCTTCAGTTGTTGACAAAGATACTATATTTTACTTTTTACTAAACCATGAAACTAGTGAATGTCCTAAAAAATGACATGTTCCACTAGTTCTTTTACGATCGGATTTACATCCCGCATAATCAGCGTCACAATAAGAAATTAAATCAAATGAATCATCCTTACGATAAAATAATCCATAGTCTTATGTATGTTTTACATATCTTAGAATACGTTTTATGGCTTTTAAATGAGTTTCCTTAGGTTGCGATTGATATCTTGCACAGAGACATGCACTATGCATTATATCTGGTACACTTGCAGTTATATATAATAATGATCCTATCATACCTCTATATAATTTTTGATCAGCGTCATTTGATGTGTGATCTTTACTTAAGGATATATTAAAGGCCATTGGTGTTGGTCTCCCATAAGTTGTTGTTAAATTATATTTATTAATTAATTCTCTTGCGTATTTTTCTTGACTGGTAAATATTCCATTCTTTAATTGATGAATTTGTAAGCCTAAGAAGAATGTTAGTTCTCACATATGACTCATCTCAAATTCTTGGATCAAAATATCTGAAAACTCTTTATTCATCTATTATTTGTCGATCCGAAAATTATATCGTCAACATATATTTGTACTAACTATATATCTTTATTATTTCTTTTAATAAACAAAGTATTATCTAGTTTTCCAATTTCGAAGTTAGATTGTAATAAGTAATTTCCTAATCTAATATACCAAGCCTTAGGAGCCTGTTTTAATCAATATAACGCTTTCTTTAATTTATATACATGATTTGGTAATATTTCATCTTCAAAAAGAGGTGGTTGCTCTACGTATACGTCTTCTTTAACATATCCATTTATAAAAGCACTTTTAAGATCCATTTGATATTGTTTGAAAATTACGATTTGTGGTAATATCCCAGAATTTTATTCATTTAATTTTAAACATTTAAATCAGTCTAAATTTTTATTTGGAATAATAAATTGGTTTTTATATTGAATTTATCGATTTAATAATCAATATATGATTTAATTTCGTAGATATTAAATTATCGTAATATGAAAACGATGTAATATGGAATAAAATTGACTTGGAATGATTCAGTCGATCAATATAAATTCGATATTGAATTAGAATGATAATAATAAATTATTATCGATAAATTTAATTATTGAAAATGGATTTATATTTTAAATCGAATTTAATCAAAATCGTTAACTTAATTTGTTATCTCTTCTATATTGTCGAATTTAATTTCAGAACTAGTTCCGTTGAGTTTAGACTAGCGTTGCAATATGGAAATATCGGTCGTTATATTGAAATAGCGGTTCAAGATTACGAGTTAAGGGGCACGAGATATTTTGGTTATTTTATTAAAAACAAATTAATTAGGAATAAATAAATAAAAATAATTTTCCATCAGTCGACCTATTTTTACAACGCCATCCTAAAATTTTAATAGCAGACCTAATATATTTCTTTAGCAGAAAATTATGTCCCTCACCTTCGTTATCAAAGAAACAACGATATAATCCCATTGTACAATCTGTCTGCTAAAGCACATATAAAATGACCATTGCTGTAACACCCCGTATTTTCTGTGATTGTATAAGTAACAAATCAGAAAATAATTAAATTATAAAATAAGAATCAAGGGAAATGGGTTGCGCCATTGCGTTCGTCTCGAAATTCTGCTTGGAAACGAGTCCGAGTTCCGAGAAACGGAGTCCGTATGAGGGACATATGGTCCTCCGAAGTTTCATAGAATTTCAGAATCGAAAACAGCTCGAAAATTCGAATTCAAATTCGAATTCAAAATCCCAGAACAGGCTGGGCGGGAAAATTCCCGCCCATGGACCAGGTCGACCTGGGGGTCGACCATAATGTCGACCTCCCAGGGGCCAGGTCGACCATAGTGTCGACCTGGGGGTCGACCATAGTGTCGACCTCCCAGGGGCCAGGTCGACCATAATGTCGACCTGGGGTTCGACCTGGCCAGACCAGGTCGACCATAGTGTCGACCTAGGGGTCGACCTGCTCCCGAAACCCAGTTTTTTTAACCTGGTTCATTCTGATGTATCCGGTCTCGTTTCTGTCTAGATTCGTCCGCCTAATCCTATATAAACAGCCCCTTAGCCTTATTTTCTCTACACAATTTCATTCTGTCTATATTCTGCATCTATTCTAATTAAAAAAAAATGGCGTCGCTGCCCTGTTGGAATTAAAACTTGGACTGATGCATCTTCTTCCAACCTGAATAGAATTAAAAGCTATATCAAATCTCAAATCAAAGTCTAGAGCTACGATAACAATTAAAGAGGAGTAATTCAACATTTCTGCATCAACAACAGTTTATTATCCTTTCTTAAAACCACGAAAGGCAAGTACAGTTATTTTCCGATATAAACTTTAATTATGGTTGTGGCATGATTATAAATCTGAATTTGAGGTTGTGTACGTTCTGTTCTGATATATTTTATTCTGTATCTTTTTCTTCTTTCTGTTCTATAGCCAGGCTATCACGAGCTTGCGCCCCATCTCATAAGAGATTAACGAATGAATGCTAAATTTTGGGACAAATAATAATGCATAATTGGACATGAAACTGTTGCCTATGAGACTATTGCCCATGACTATGATTCATTGACTATGAGATTATTGCCTATGACTATCATTCAAGACTATGAGACTATTGCATATGACTATGATTCAAGCCTATGAGACTATTGCCTATGACTATGATTCACGCCTATGAGACTGTTGCCTATGACATTGAATAAGAAACTATTGTGATTAGTCGCCCATGACTATTGTGGTTAGTTGCCTATAACTATTGTAGTTAGTTTCTTATGCCTATTAATGATGTTGAATCTCATATTTAGTATGTAACCTTGCTAGTTTATTCCCATTCACTGTTATGTACATCGAGCCTAGTAGGGCCATTATCATTGTATTTGGTTCATCATTGCATGCCTATTCTTTCTTGTGCTTGTCCCCTATTCCTTTTGCTAGGGTCACTTCATGAGTACCTAGAGAACTTGTGGAAACATGTTATACGAGGATTAGGCATAGCTTAATTAAGTTAATTTGGCATAATAAATATGTTGGCATAATCTGAATTGGCTATAATAGTGAATGATTAACATGTATATTAGTCTTGGACATAAATGGTGAACTAGAATATTAATTCTAGTTTTGACACGAACTGTAAATGGGAATATTAAGGCTAAGATTTGGGGGCATATATTGTATTATGAATTATGACCTTGATTTGGGCATGTAAGTTTAGACTAAATTTATGATTAGGAAAGATATGTAAATAGAGTTTTAGATATATATATAATCTGCTAAATCTGTTATCTGCTAAATCTGTTAAATTGCCTAATCCGTTATCTGCTAAAACTGTTGAATTGCTTGAACTGCGAAATCTGTTATCTGCTAAATCTGATGAATCGCTTAAACTGCTAGATCTGCTACCTGTTGAATTGTATGATCTCTTGAAACTAGATAATGGTAATCTGAGTATGGAAATCCGTAGGCTCGACCTAAGAATTGGTAGAACTTGGAAATTTGATTAATCTGTTATATCCTATGAAGAAGTTTAATCTGTTAAATAAACAGAATTAGTCTGATATTTGAAAAATCTTTATTGAAATGAATTGGCTATTACACGAGGTTAGACTCTGTTTGCAGAAGAAGCCTGCCCGGAACCAACCGGCTTAACCAGCGACCGCAAACTATCAGTCTAATGTGAGAGGTCGTAGGCATAACTAAAATATGCTTAGACACGAGGTTAGGTCTGGCTTGTGGCAGAAGTCTGCCCGGAACCGCCTGGCATATCCAGCGGCCACAAGCTACCGACCTAATGTGAGAGGTCTATGCATTAATATTTAATTAATGCAAATCTGGGAAAAATATGATGTCTAAAACGTGTTGGGTGGATAGGGTTGAACCAATTGGACTAATGAATTTAACAAACCCGTTTCATGAATCTGTAGGCCTAATTACAAAGTTAGACAAATCTGAAAATCTGTTAAATCCGTATATCTGATCCGTTAGTCTGAAAACTTGTCTGATCTGTGAACTAGTTGATCTGAACTCTATATGTCTGAACTTGTAAACAAGTTAATCTGAAAATCTGTTAGTTTGGGGACACAAGGTTAGGACGGAAATTACTTGTGTCATCTGTTGTTTTGGACCCATATTAGTCAGTAACCCTTTATGGTATCAAAACTTTGAACCAACAGTAGGTAGGGTCCGGGCACGCTTACTGAACTAATTATAAGTGGTTCATTCTGATAATGGCAAGGGGTATTGATGGTGCGTTCCAACCGGGTCATGTGCGTGCATGGATCCCAGTCTGCCTCTGAGGATGTAAGACGCTGTGACATCTGTAAATAGGCCTGTGCCAATTGGTTGTCACTTTAGGGAGTGATACACTGTATTGTGGAGTCGACATAGGGTATTTATGTATTAGGGAGCCGATCGCTTGGGGTAGGGTTTTAGGGTACACTTAGTAATGTCTGTTTCTGTTGGTACCATCTGTTTCTGTTAGGTGGCAACACCTGTCTGTTTCTGCGTGGTACCGTCTGTTCGGGTGGTGAAGGCCCATTTACTAGTGTACACCTAATTCTACATTCTGTTTCCGTAGGGATTAATCTATTTCTGTTCGGGTGGTAAAGGCCCATTATCAGCATTCTGTTTCTATCTATTTCTGTTCGGGTGGTAAAAGCCCATTATTAGCGTTCTGTTTCTGTGTAAATTATTCTGTTCCCGTTTCTGCTTCAGTTTAGACATTAGGGTGACACCTAATCCTGTTATACTAGTATTAGTGCAGAGAAGTGAAAAGTAATATTATGCTGTTTCTTCGGTTTAACCTAAGTACATCTGCTGTTCCTGTTATCTCTCATCCAGTTTTATTTGCATGCCATGATTATTATTATCTGTTCATATGCTGAAAGTCACTGGACTTGCCAGACTTTATGTCTGACCTTGCTTGTTTTCGCCCCTTTTCTTCCGTTTCCCCCCAGGTTTTCCAAGGAGGGAACACTTTAGCTTGATCCGGATTTCTTTTGCTTGAAGTACTTAGAGTGCTTAAAGTATGGCTTGACTCCTTATGGCAGCTTCTGTGGGGATTATGATTTTAAAGTTTTGTACTCTGATGATTTTCTGAACAAGACTGATATTTATGTACTTGAGTTTTTCTGGAAAGATGTAACCAAACTGATTTCTGTTTTCCGCTGTAATAAAAATATAATTTCTCAAGTATTGTTTATCTGTCTTGTAAATTTTCTGCTCTATTTACTAAAATGCTCCACCAATGTTAAGGCATTCCCTTTGTGAGTGACCTTAACGGAGGTGGGGTGTTACACTTGGTATCAGAGCTGAAGGTTACCAGATTTGATAAAAAGTTTTGAAAACTATTTTCAAAAAGGTTTTATAAAGGAAGTATTTTCAAAAGTAAAGCTTATTTTTGAAAAAACATAATCCCCAAAAATCCATACATCTATCTTTTCCGTTCTTCATTTTAAATCTTTTTCTTTCATTCCAGCATGTCTGGGAATCTTAACTTTCCAAAGGGCGTGCCAATACATGGCTGGTTCAGGAGGTAATTAGAGGCTAGGGCCAACAACGATGCAGGCCCAACGGATATTCCTCCTCCAGCTGCAGCGATTCCTCGTCCTCCGCCCCCTCCTCGTGCAATTGCTTTTTCAAAGATATGTAAAGATTTTAGGGCCATGGGTGGAAAGGATTTCAAGGGAACTGAATCATTCGTAGAAGCGAGGAACTGGCTCAAAGAAACTGAGGATCTGTTCGTTATTTTCGAGGTGGACGATAGGCAAAAGGTACAATTGGCGGTATGGTTTCTCAAGGACGAAGCTTCCTATTGGTGGGAAGTCACTAACGCCGAGAGGCCGGTTGAAACATGGATGGATTTCAGAACAAGATTTGAGACGAAATTCCTCTCGCAAGCTGAACGAAGTCTACAACTGGAAAAATTCTTATCTCTTAAGCAAGGAAGTATGACGGTCAGGGAATACGTCAATCAGTTCAACCAACTGGCCAGGTTCGGGCTAGATTTAGTCAACACCCAGCATAAAAAGGCTCTCCGCTTTGTTAAAGGATTGAACGAGCCACTGCACAGCCTAGCCATGACCCATGTACCCATGGGAGCGACTTACGAGAAATTGGTGGACATGGCACTACTACACGAGGAAGACAAGGGCAAGAAGGAGGCAAACAAGGAAGAACCACAGAACAAGAAAGCATGGCCCAAAAAGGAAAAAACCAAAGAAGGATGAAAAGTCTGAAGATAAGAAGGAGAAAAAGTGCTTTACTTGTGGAAGCTCGACTCATTTGAACAAGGATTGAAGAAAAAGAAAAGGCACTTGCTTCAATTGTGGTGAGATGGGACACTTCACTAGGGACTGTACGAAGAAACGAGGGCAAGGGCAGAGGGCAAGACCAACTTCTGGAAGGCAGGCGAACACTCTCGAGGCTAGTGGATAGGATAGAAATAGGAAAACTTTCTGTAGGAGGTTTAATTTCTTTATCTGATTTTTGACTTAAAACTCTTTTCTGATTCTGGCATTTCGATTCTGTAATCGATACTCTGCACTTGAATACTAGTATTGTTTCTGATTCCGCTGTAGACTCAGATCCATAAGGGTTATGACTCATCGAAGCATGGTAAGTTGGGTATTTGTGTTGAGCGTTAATTTGACTATGACGCATACATTCTAGGGTTTTATCATGCTTAGTTTCTTTAGAATCATTTAGTAATCTGCTCTTTACCGGTAATCGGTAAATATCTGAATATTTCTGATAAGGTTGAGATTTCCAGTTTTGACATTGTCTAAAGAGGGTAATCCTCTGGGTGTCAATCGGATGTTGATTTCGGTCTTCGGGGTTGATACTTAGGGGAATTTGTCTCTCAACCAAGATCTAATGGAAACCAAGTTTTTGTTTATCTGCACTCGCTCCCATCACTCGACTGTATCCTATCAATCGAGTCTTCGACCTATAGATAGGAATCCTATGGATGTAAACATGTGTTTGAGACATGTTATGTTTGATGGTTGCAAGTGGATGCAAGTGGTTGCTAGTGGTTGCTCGTGGATGCATATACGCACACCAGGCACTAGATCGACTCGAAAACATTCTCATACTGCATATGGATGTGTGAGCATTTTAAATTTTTGTGGATGCAAAATGATTGATTCATCACATGGATGTTGCATATGAATGAATGGTTGTCACTCATATAAGAATGATATGTATCAAATAGGAAGGTTGCATACATGTTGGACTCATGGCACTAAAATAATTCGCATTTAGGAGGTCAACTGAATCAATGGACCGCCTAATCTTTGCATTAGATAAGGAACATATACACACACTTTTGCAAATGTTCATACAACATTAGAAGTTTTCTAAGGACAATGGATGCTTGTGGATGATGGTTGAGTAGATGGATGACTGGATGGTAGGACACATTCTTCTCAACTTGAAGATTTCGGGGACGAAATCCTTTAAGGAGGGGGGAATGTAGCACCCCTTATTTTCTGTGATCGTATAAGTAACAAATCAGGGAATAATTAAATTATAAAATAAGAATCAAGGGAAACGGGTTGCGCCATTGCTCTCGAAATTCTGCTTGGAAACGAGTCCGAGTTTTCGAGAAACGGAGTCCGTATGAGGGAGATATGGCCCTCCGAAGTTTCAGAGAATTTCAGAATCGAAAATAGCTCAAAAATTCGAATTCAAATTCGAATTCAAAATCCCAGAATAGGTTGGGCAGGAAAATTCTCGCCCATGGACCAGGTCGACCTGGGGGTCGACCATAGTGTCGACCTCCCAGGGGCCAAGTCGACTATAGTGTCGACCTGGCCAGAGCAGGTCGACCTGCTCCCGAAACCCAGTTTTTTTTAACCTGGTTCATTCTGATGTATCCGGTCTCGTTTCTGTTTAGATTCGTCTGCCTAATCCTATATAAACAGCCCACTAGCCTCATTTTCTCTACACAATTTCATTCTGTCTATATTCTGTCTCTGTTTTAATTAAAAATAAAAATGGCGTCGCTACCCTGCTGAAATCAAAACTTGGACTGATGCATCTTCTTCCAACCTGAATAGAATTAAAAGCTAAATCAAATTTCAAATCAAAGTCTAGAGCTACGACAACAATTAAAGAGGAGTAATTCAACATTTCTGCGTCAACAACAGTTTATTATCCTTTCTTAAAACCACGAAAGGCAAGTACAGTTATTTTCCGATATAAACTTTAATTATGGTTGTAGCATGATTATAAATCTTAATTTGAGGTTGTGTACGTTCTGTTCTGATATATTTTATTCTGTATCTTTTTCTTCTTTCTGTTCTATAGCCAGGCTACCACGAGCCTGCGCCCAATCTCATAAGAGATTAATGCACGAACGCTAAATTTTGGGACAAATAATAATGCATAATTGGACATGAAACTGTTGCCTATGAGACTATTGCCCATGACTATGATTCATTGACTATGAGACTATTGCCTATGACTATGATTCAAGACTATGAGACTATTGCCTATGACTATGATTCATGCCTATGAGACTATTGCCTATGACTATGATTCACGCCTATGAGATTATTGCCTATGACATTGAATAAGAAACTATTGTGATTAGTCGCCCATGACTATTGTGGTTAGTTGCCTATAACTATTGTAGTTAGTTTCTTATGCCTATTAATGATGTTGAATCTCATATTTAGTATGTAACCTTGCTAGTTTATTCCCATTCTCTGTTTTGTACATCAAGCCTAGTAGGGCCATTATCATTGTATTTGGTTCATCATTGCATGCCTATTCTTTCTTGTGCTTGTCCCCTATTCCTTTTGCTAGGGTTACTTCATGAGTACTTAGAGAACTTGTGGAAACATGTTATACGGGGATTGGACGTAGCTTAATTAAGTTAATTTGGCATAATAAATATGTTGGCATAATCTGAATTGGCTATAATAGTGAATGATTAACATGTATATTAGTCTTGGACATAAATGGTGAACTAGAATATTAAATCTAGTTTTGACATGAACTGTAAATGGGAATATTAAGGCTAAGATTTGGGGCATATATTGTATTATGAATTATGACCTTGATTTGGGCATGTAAGTTTAGGCTAAATTTATGATTAGTCAAGATATATAAATAGAGTTTTAGATATATATAATCTGCTAAATGTGTTATCTGCTAAATCTGTTAAATTGCCTAATCCGTTATCTGCTAAAACTGTTGAATTGCCTGAACTGCGAAATCTGTTGAATCGCTTAAACTGCTAGATCTGCTACCTGTTGAATTGTATGATCTGTTGAAACTAGATAATGGTAATCAGAGTATGGAAATCCGTAGGCTCGACCTAAGAATTGGTAGAACATGGAAATTTGATTAATCTTTTATATCCTATGAAGAAGTTTAATCTGTTAAATAAACAGAATTAGTCTGATATCTGAAAAATTTGTATTGAAATGAATTGGCTATGCCACGAGGTTAGACTCTGTTTGCGGTAGAAGCCTGCCCGGAACCAACCGGCTTAACCAGCAACCGCAAACTGTCAGTCTAATGTGAGAGGTCGTAGGAATAACTAAAATATGCTTAGACACGAGGTTAGGTCTGGCTTGTGGCAGAGGTCTGCCCGGAACCGCCCGGCATATCCAGCGGCCACAAGCTACCGACCTAATGTGAGAGGTCTTGCATTAATATTTAATTTATGCAAATCTGGGATAAATATGATGTCTAAAACGTGTTGGGTGGATAGGGTTGAACCGATTGGACTAATGAATTTAACAAACCCGTTTCGTGAATCTGTAGGCCCAATCACAAAGTTAGACAAATCTGAAAATCTGTTAAATCCTTATATCTGATCCGTTAGTCTGAAAACTTGTCTGATCTGTGAACTAGTTGATCTGAACTCTGTATGTCTGAACTTGTAAACAAGTTAATCTGAAAATCTGTTAGTCTGGGGACACAAGGTTAGGAGGGAAATTACTTGTGTCATCTATTGTTTGGGACCCATATTAGTCCGTAACCCTTTCTGGTATCAAAACTTTGACCCAACAGTAGGTAGGGTTCGGGCACGCTTACAGAACTAATTATAAGTGGTTCATTCTGATAATGGCGAGTGGTGTTGATGGTGCATTCCAACCGGGTCATGTGCGTGCATGGATCCCGGTCTGCCTCTGAGGATGTAAGACGCCGTGACATCTGTAAATAGGCCTGTGCCAATTGGTTGTCACTTTAGGGAGTGATACACCCTAATGTGGAGCCTACACAGGGTATTTATGTATTTGGGAGCCAATCGCTTGGGGTAGGGTTTTAGGGTAAACTAATTCTGTCTGTTTCTGTTGGTACTGTTTGTTTCTGTTGGGTGGCAACACCTATCTATTTCTGCGTGGTGCCGTTTGTTCGGGTGGTAAAGGCCCATTTACTAGTGTACAACTAATTCTACATTCTGTTTCCGTAGGGATTAATCTGTTTCTGTTTCTGTTCGGGTGGTAAAGGCCCATTATCAGCATTCTATTTCTGTCTGTTTCTGTTCGGGTGGTAAAAGCCCATTATTAGCGTTCTGTTTCTATGGAAATTATTCTGTTCCCGTTTCTGCTTCAGTTTAGACATTAGGGTGACACCTAATCCTGTTATACTAGTACTAGTGCAGAGAAGTGAAAAGTAATATTATTCTGTTTCTTCGGTTTAACCTAAGTACATCTACTGTTCCTGTTATCTCTCATCCAGTTTTATTTGCATGCCATGATTATTATTATCTGCTCATATGCTGAAAGTCACTGGACTTGCCAGACTTTATGTCTGACCTTGCTTGTTTTCGGCCCTTTTCTTCCGTTCCCCCCACAGGTTTTCCAAGGAGGGAACACTTTAGCTTGATCCGGATTTCTTCTGCTTGAAGTACTTATAGTGCTTAAAGTATGGCTTGACTCCTCATGGCAGCTTCTGTGGGGATTATGATTTTAAAGTTTTGTACTCTGATGATTTTCTGAACAAGACTGATATTTATGTATTTGAGTTTTTATGGAAAGATGTAACCAAACTGATTTCTGTTTTCCGCTGTAATAAAAATATAATTTCTCAAGTATTGTTTATCTGTCATGTAAATTTTCTTTTCTGTTTACTAAAATGCTCCACCAAAGTTAAGGCATTCCCTTTGTGAGTGACCTTAACAGAGGTGGGGTGTTACACTTGCCCTTCTTATTTTTGTCGATTCTAAAACCACCATCGCCCTTCATTCTAAAGCCAAATACCATTCAAGCCATTTCCTCTTCTGTCTCTTTTCTTTCTAATAAATCAAAAGCAGACACCATCATTCAAAAAAAATGTGTTGAAATTAGAATCGCGATAGGGTTCCGATCAATTTCTTGGACCTCAAGATCGACGCTCGCGTTCAGAGAGGAAGTAGGACTCGGTTATGTGTTAAGCTAAGTTTGCAAAGGGAATTCCGATCCTCGAGGTGCATAATGGGAAGAACAGGGGTGGTGCGATGTTAAGAAGTGACTTTGATAGGGTGATTTAGGTTGCGTCATTGGGGATCCCTTTGGAGGCGTGATGACAATTGGGATTATTAGCGACTGGATTATGGGGGATTTGCAGGGCAATTTTTGGAGAAGTTTGAGATATTGGAAGGTTGCGAGGTCATCAATGGTCTCAATGCAGGTGTTAGGTAGTTGTGACGTGGAGTGCGATCTCTAAATTTTGGGGAAATAGTATTGTGTGAATCACTGTGATTGTTGCAGCTAAAATTTGGGTTAGCAAGTTCAGTTTCGAGTTTATAGTGGAAAGGGGCAGTAGTAAGCTTGTTTCGGCACTGTTCAAACTAGTTTTGAGGAATCTGGGATGATGGTAGAATGAGGATGTTGGTCCGTTAATTGAGAACATGAAATTTGAAATGTTGGGATAGTAGATGACTGCGTTGATTTGGAATTTGTATTTCAAATGGTGGAAGCAGTGAATTTTGGGAAAACAAAGGCCATGACAGCATAAACAGGACTGTCGACCTAGGAAGAAGCTTGTTTGGGTTTAGCGGTGGATGATTTAAGTGTATTGGAGTAGTGTTGTTGATAAATTAGGGCTTGCGGTGATGTTGATCAATAATACAATAATGGATTCATAGTTGGTCGAGTGGTATGCAAGGGAATAAGGTATTCATCATTTTTTTAATTTATAATACATAAGTAATTTATTTATTTATTTATTTGTTAAGTTAAATTTAAACTAGTAGTCATTAAATGAATTCAAATAATCATAGGTCCAGTATAGATTCAACTCAAGTAGATTCGTAGACGCTACAATACACAATCTAATAGGGTATTCCGCAAAAGAAAGTTCAAGGTGAGAAACACACTCTCTAGTTCGATTAAAATATAATTGAATTTTTTTATTTAGTAAAAATATATATTAGTTGCTTGGTTGCATTGCGGTTTATTTATAAATTGTGGTTATTATATATATTAGTTATTTAGGCTTAGCGGTTGTGGCTATATATATACATATATACATACATATATATATATATATATATATATAGGATATTTCCCGCGGTACCATTAGCGGATGCCCGCAGTTCGATTAGCGGATGACCCTATCGCCCCATGGTATATGAGTAGATGACTGTAACACCCCACCTCCGCTAGGGTCACTCACAAAGGGAATGCACTAGGTTTGGTGAAGCATTATCGAGGTAAACATGCACAGAAATATTACAAGACAGAACATATACAAAACAGCGGAAGTAAAACAAAATTCATTTCCTTATAAAATAAGGTCTAAAGCCTTTTACATCAGAATACATCAGAACCTGTCTTGCAATAGTAAAGAAGCATAAAACCTTTTCATAAATTATTCCCCAAAATAAAGCGGTGAAGCTGCCATAGCCAAGAGAAGACCAAGTTATACATGATGACCTTCAAGCATAAGAGGTCCGAACTAAACAACATCATTTCCTCCATGAAAACCTGGGGGGGGGGGAATGGAAGACAAAGAGGCGAAAGAAAACGGGGTCAGTCATAAAGACTGGTAAGTCCTATCTACTTCCAGTATAAAAACAGGTAAAGGTAACATGACATGCATAAACTGAAAGTAAACATAAGGATGACGACAAGATAGATAAGCTAAACCAAGGTCATTGGATGAACTACTGTAGCAAGATAAACTAAGGTATCATGATAAACTACTGTGTCAAGATAAATCAAGGTATCATATCGTCAGGTTTCTATCAAGTATACAATCCCAAGGTATCTATCATGTATAACATCCCACGGTATTTTTCATGTATATTTACTCTGCACCTCTCGTACTAGTATCCCAACCCGCATCATGTGTTAACTATGAATGTCCCTTGCCCCATGTCATGTAATGTTCCATGTCAACCTAATATATAGCATATGTAGGTGTTTCCCAACTCGTATGTTTCTTTCCATGTATAAGTTCAGTCCTTTGCCGTAGGCCGTACGGGCTTTCCCATGTAAATCTATACCACCTTAACGTAGTACCATTTTATCCTTGAAGTTGTTTTGGACTGCTACCCTTGATCTGGTTATGTTTTCTTTCCATGAACTATCGCGTGTTCACTTAGGATTTATGCCACCTAGGACCACTAGGGATTATGCTACCTAATGAACGTTTCCGTGTCTCGGTTTGGGTTCAAGCCACCTAGGGCCACAAGGGATTATGCCACCCGTCAACCACGCCCTTTATCCCACGTATGTATCGTGAATCGTTTTCCATGTTTAGATGCACATGTATCTCAATGTGCCATCCGAGTCCCATGCTAGGGCAAATCGAGAAATACGGAACTCGGTCAGGAGCTTTAAGTCGTCTGCTGAATGCAGATATCAAGGTCTGTTTTTGTATTCGTGGCTATGGTCCCACGTGACCCCTCCCTCAACTACTGAAAGGCAATCCAAGAAAAATCATGCACGAGAACTATACTCCGGCCCCACTATGCCCCACTTTCCTATTGGCCATCCTCACCCACGACTCGATAGCAAGAACATGGTATGTTGGGAGTTCTCTGCCTTTCCGTTCGTACACGATTGACTAAAGATGGTAGGTATTCGACGACGTGCTATCCAGGGCAAAAACAAGAATCGACGACTCCACGCTAATCCATCCCAGTCTTTAGGTCGCTCGCATAGCAACCAAGGCATACTCTTGGCTCTTCTACCGCAGACCTTAACCTCTGTGAGGCCAGGTTTCATGGACCATCTGCCACCTCACAGAGGGATACCAAAAGAACCCTCACGTCCCCCGAAGCTACCGCTTCGTCACCCAGTTCGCTGGAGCTTTTTATTCAAGTCAGATAAGTTGCTCCTCCTCGCATACTAAGCGATGACCTACCGTATCAGGTTACTCATCTATTTATGAACTAGTCCCATGTCCTTGGCTAAGAATTATTACTTAGTTATTCTTAACTAAGGTTTACCACTTAGCTTCTTTTCCCCGTTACCCTTGATTAACTACGATTTTCTACCTAGTTCCTCTAACTAGGGTTTTGTCTATTGGGTTAAGTCTTGTTATTCAGGTTCATGACTTAACCCGCCTACGAATCATGTCAAGATTGGCTAAGTATTTAAGTTCAAGGCTTAGCCCTACAAGTTGGTTAAGTATACCAAGAAGCGCATGACTTAACCCTATCAAGTCAAATTGGTTAAGTATTGGTTTGTCTTAACCCTATCAGATTATCGTGTTAGATTGATTAAGCATAGATTATCTTAATCCGATCAGATCATCGAGTCGGATTGGTTAAGTATGGGTTAGCTTAACCTCATCCACTAATCGTATTACAATGGTTAAGTATATTCAAAAGGTTTTGTGACTTAACCCTATCAGGTCCGCATGTTAGGTTGGTTAAGTATGGGTTACTTAACCTCATCAAATCATCGTGTATAATTGGTTAATTATAAGTTACTTAACCCCATTAAATTATCATGTTAAGTTGGTTAAGTATTGGTTACTTAACCTCATTGAATTACCAAGTTTAGATTGGTTAAGTGATTAACTTAACCCCATCGAATTACCGTGTTTAGATTAGTTAAGTATAGGTTACTTAACCCCATCTAATTACCGTGTTTAGATTAGTTAAGTCTAAGTTACTTAACCCCATATAATTACCATGTTTAGATTAGTTAAGTATAGGTTACTTAACCCCATCTAATTTCCAAGTCGGATTAGTTAAGTGTAAATTACTTAACCCCATCCCCTAATTGTCTTATATGGTTAAGTGTCATTAAGAAATCAAGTCCGGTTCCACTTAATCTACCCATTCGTGTCATATCGGTTAAGTGTCATTAGTCAACTTTACTTAACCTTATCATGTGGCATTAATTTAATTAATGCACTCTCAACCTCTCACATTAGACCTTGTTGTGGTTACTAGTTAAGCCGGGCGGGTCCAGGTAGTTTTACACCGCAACCTAGTCTAACCTCGGGTCTTAAGCGCGACATGACCAACTTCTCACATTGGATCCTATTGTTTGTAGCCACTAGTTAAGCCGGGTGGGTCCGGGTAGGTTTATGCTACAAACTCAACCCAACCTCGAGTTGGCCACTTTCATGTTTTGTCTAGTGTCATATTACACTTACAACCCACACGTGTCTAGTTTCAAGTCCCATGTTTACCCCACATGTCATGCCCACATTTAGGTGTATCATAAGTGCCATATTTTCATGAAATCCCATGTCTAATTATCATGTCATAATCACGCACGTCTAACCTACCCCAAATCGTGTTTCCAACCCAAGTAAGAGCGAGTCAACATAGTAAGGGTACTATGCTACATATTGGCCTCAAAACATGCATGATGTCAAAAAGGGATTGGCCACAAACATGCATGGTATCATAAGGGGTTTGGCCTCAAAACATGCATAGCACCATAAGAGAATTTGGCCACAAGCATGCATAGCACCATAAGGGAATTTGGCCACAAACATGCATAGTATCATAAGGGAATTTGGCCACAAACATGCATAGTATCATAAGGGAATTTGGCCACAAACATGCATAATATCATAAGAGAATTTGGCCACAAGCATGCATGATAACATAAGGGTTTGGGTTCATTTACATGCATAAGCCCCAAAGTCAAGTCTCTGCCAATGTTTCACAAGTCAAATGGTTCCCAAAGGTTCATGCTAACATTCCATAGATAAAGATTCAAACATGCAAGCTAAACTAGGTTGAACATAACATGAGTGGCATGATTAAGTCGCTAAAACTTAGCCCAAGGTCATAGATCATAGAAAAGGGGAAAAATTAGGTTCACATAGGCTAGCATACTTATGTTTCATCGCATTTTATTCCATGTCACATTAGAACCACCGTTAGAATCTACAAGTAGCTAGAACTTACATAGCGAGGCTTAGAGATTTAGGAGCATGAATCGTCTTGTCGAAGAATCCATGTTGAGACGATGATCAAAACCCTTGATTTGGTGTAGAAAGCTTGCACCTTCGTCTTGGATCTAGTTTGAATGCATAGGCTCTTGAAGTTGGAGATGGAGGCCATGATCAAGATAGATTTTGGCAGCACTTAGTTGCTAGAATGATTTTTAGTGATTTAGGTTAGGTCCTAGGGTGTTTTTATAGAGATTAGGAGTAGTTTAGGCCATAGGATAAACCCTAGGATAGATCTGAGCCCTCAAAATCCGTCACAGGCCTTAAAGCATGTCTTGAGGAACAAGTCAGGTGCACCCAGGCCCAAATTGGCCGACCACCCAAGTCGACAGGGGTGTCGACTGGGCAGTCGACACCACCTGGGGTGTGTCGACTCCCAAGTCGACTCCCCAGTCGACTTGGGGGTGGTGGGAATTTTTCCCGCCTATTCTGCTTGGCTGAATTTGAATTCTGAATTCAAATTTGAACTGTTTTTGAACTTGAAATTTTCTGAAAACTTTGACGGGCCATAACTTGGTCATACGGACTCCGATTTTCGAAAACTCGGACTCTATTTCGCATATTTTTCCGAGACGAACGCAATGGCACAACCTGTTTCTCCTGATTCAAATTTTATAATTAAATTCTTTCTTGATTCTTGTCTTAACACGTTATTAAAATTCGAGTTGTTACATTCTCCCCTCCTTTAAGGAATTCGTCCCCGAAATCTCCAAGTTAGGAAGAACGTATCCTACCATCCATCTACTCAAAACATCATCCACAGGCAACCATGGTCCTTAAAAGATTCCTAATGCTTTATGAACACATGCGGAAAGTGTGTGTATATGCTCCTTAGCTAATGCTAATGATCAGGCCTGAGTGATCTTTCTAATGCAAAATATGTTTAGTGCCATGAGTCCAGCATGTATGCAAATAATCCTAGTCATATAAGTACTACATGCGTGCACAAACATTCATTCATATGCAACATCCGCATGACAACACATTAACTTTCAAACAAGCATAAATACTCGTGCATATGCAATGTAAAATGTGAGTGCGTCGATCTAGTATCTAACGTGTATTCGCGCATCCACGATCAACCACTTGCAACCATTTCAACCATATCGATCATAACATGTTTCAAATACATGTTTACATCCATAGGGTTCTACCTAAGGTTCCCAAGATAGGATCGAGAAGATAAACAAGAAAAACTCCTTACGGGGTTTGCAACAGAAACAGGACCGAGAGGGTATCCACCAAGCGATAGCATGCAAGCAAGCTCTACAGGAGAACCAGAGATCAACGATATACTCTTAAAAAGAGACATGATGCGCGCGTCTAAGCCACATTTCCTTGAGCTTAATTCCATTGTTCCTTGACCGCCTTTGACTTCATGATTTCGTAGCTCCTTGATTCCTATTTCCAAGGTATGAGTCGGAACTCATTTCACCGTCGCCTCTTGTTTCACTTCCACTTATTCTTTCCCTAGTATACTTGGCTCAACCATATCTGCGTACTCATGCAAGCTCTCCAAAATTCACTAGTGAATTCTGGATCTCGTTTACCGATGCCAATCCATGTTACCACGTGCACTTACTAGGGTGATTCCTATAACCCATGCTCAAACGGAATGAACTATCCGTCTTATTGGCGAACATTACTCGATCGGATCAGAGATTTCCGATAAATGCATCAAGAGATTCTAGGTAACTAACCATGACAAAACCCAAAAGGTTATACAAGACTTCGAGGGTATTACCAAGGCAAGTTAAGAGTTTAACTACCCTCCTTTCAAAACTGAGAATGGCATCCCTTACTGGATAACCACTTCATCCCTAGAATCCATCCATAGCTCAACAATAGAAGCATTGCTTCTAATCTCAACACTTGGCATAGACGTTCTCCAATCAAAACAAGTCATGAATAAATGGACCGACTCTCCAACCAGATTTTGGGACTAAAGTGGGATCCTCTACTATGCTAGTACTAAGGTGCAGAGACTTAACCATCGAGGCAGACTTAAATGATGCGATGATCAAAACAAAGTCTGGACGGGATGATAGAAAAGAAAGGCTAAGCCTTTAACAGAAACGGTACCATTCCTCTTAGGAACGCTAGAAATGAGAGCATACAATTGCCCTCTCGCTGATCTTGTCCTTATCTTCCTTTGTGGATCCAGCCATACCAACAAGTTGCTTATTCTTAAGCTCGTGTCCTTTATCCTTGCTCTTATTATCCCTTCTTATAACTTCGGTAACAGGTCTCTCGAGAACTTCCTCCATCGCACGGGAAAACACTTACGTAGCTAGACAAGGATTAGTCGCAGTTAAAACTACTGTGACTACAGATGGAGGAAAGAAAGGAAAAGAGGTTCAATCAAGGAAACAAAGGATAGTGCTAATGGCTTTTGGGGAATAGCCTTTAAAAACTTTTCTTGAAAAATGCTTCTTTGTAAACGGTTTCTCAAATAGTTTTCAGAAGGTTTTAAAAACTTTTGCCCAGTCTGGTAACCTTCTGCTCTGATACCAAATGTAACACCCCACCTCCGCTAGGGCCACTCACAAAGGGAATGCACTAGGTTTGGTGAAGCATTATCGAGGTAAACATGCATAGAAATATTACAAGACAGAACATATACAAAACAGCGGCAGTAAAACAAATTTCATTTCCTTATAAAATAAGGTCTAAATCCTTTTACATCAGAATACATCAGAACCTGTCTTGCAATAGTAAAGAAGCATAAAACCTTTTCATAAATTATTCCCCAAAATAAAGCGGTGAAGCTGCCATAGCCAAGAGAAGACCAAGCTATACATGATGACCTTCAAGCATAAGAGGTCCGAACTAAACAACATCATTTCCTCCCTGAAAACTTGGGGGGGGGGGGGGACGGAAGACAAAGAGGCGAAAGAAAACGGGATCAGTCATAAAGACTGGTAAGTCCTATCTACTTCCAGTATAAAAACAGGTAAAGGTAACATGACATGCATAAACTGAAAGTAAACATAAGGATGACGACAAGATAGATAAGCTAAACCAAGGTCACTGGATGAACTACTGTAGCAAGATAAACTAAGGTATCATGATAAACTACTGTGTCAAGATAAATCAAGGTATCATATCGTCAGGTTTCTATCAAGTATACAATCCCATGGTATCTATCACGTATAACATCCCACGGTACTTATCATGTATATTTACTCTGCACCTCTCGTACTAGTATCCCAACCCGCATCATGTGTTAACTATGAATGTCCCTTGCCCCATGTCATGTAATGGTCCATGTCAACCTAATATATAGCATATGTAGGTGTTTCCCAACTCGTATGTTTCTTTCCATGTATAAGTTCAGTCCTTTGCCGTAGGCCGTACGGGCTTTCCCATGTAAATCTATACCACATTAACGTAGTACCATTTTATCCTTGAAGTTGTTTTGGATTGCTACCCTTGATCTGGTTATGTTTTCTTACCATGAACTATCGCGTGTTCACTTTGGATTTATGCCACCTAGGACCACTAGGGATTATGCTACCTAATGAACGTTTCCGTGTCTCAGTTTGGGTTCAAGCCACCTAGGGCTACTAGGGATTATGCCACCCGTCAACCACGCCCTTTATCCCACGTATAAATCGTGAATCGTTTTCCATGTTTAGACGCACATGTATCTCAATGTGCCATCCGAGTCCCGTGCCAGGGCAAATCGAGAAACACGGAATTCGGTCGGGAGCTTTAAGTCGTCTGCTGAATGCAGATATCAAGGTCTGTTTTTGTATTCGTGGCTATGGTCCCACGTGACCCCTCCCTCAACTACTTAAAGGCAATCCAAGAAAAATCATGGACGAGAACTATACTCCGGCCCCACAATGCCCCACTTTCCTATTGGCCATCCTCACCCATGACTCGATAGCAAGAACATGGTATGTTGGGAGTTCTCTGCCTTTCCATTCGTACACGATTGACTAAAGATGGTAGGTAGTCGACGACGTGCTATCCAGGGCAAAAACAAGAATCGACGACTCCACGCTAATCCATCCCAGTCTTTAGGTAGCTCGCATAGCAACCAAGGCATACTCTTGGCTCTTCTACCGCAGACCTTAACCACTGTGAGGCCAGGTTTCATGGACCATCTGCCACCTCACAGAGGGATACCAAGAGTACCCTCACGTCCCTCGAAGCTACCGCTTCGTCACCCTGTTCGCCGGAGCTTTTTATCCAAGTCACATAAGTTGCTCCTCCTCGCATACTAAGCGATGACCTACCGTATCAGGTTACTCATCTATTTATGAACTAGTCCCATGTCCTTGGCTAAGAATTATTACTTAGTTATTCTTAACTAAGGTTTATCACTTGGCTTCTTTTCCCCGTTACCCTTGATTAACTACGATTTTCTACCTAGTTCCTCTAACTAGGGTTTTGTCTATTGGGTTAAGTGTTGTTATTCAGGTTCATGACTTAACCCGCCTACGAATCATGTCAAGATTGGCTAAGTATTTAAGTTCAAGGCTTAGCCCTACAAGTTGGTTAAGTATACCAAGAAGCGCATGACTTAACCCTATCAAGTCAAATTGGTTAAGTATTGGTTTGTCTTAACCCTATCAGATTATCGTGTTTGATTGATTAAGCATAGATTATCTTAATCCCATCAGATCATCGAGTCAGATTGGTTAAGTATGGGTTAGCTTAACCTCATCCACTAATCGTATTACAATGGTTAAGTATATTCAAAAGGTTTTATGACTTAAACCTATCAGGTCCGCATGTTAGATTGGTTAAGTATGGGTTACTTAACCTCATCAAATCATCGTGTATAATTGGTTAATTATAAGTTACTTAACCCCATTAAATTATCATGTTAAGTTGGTTAAGTATTTGTTACTTAACCTCATTGAATTACCAAGTTTAGATTGGTTAAGTGATTAACTTAACCCCATCGAATTACCGTGTTTAGATTAGTTAAGTATATGTTACTTAACCCCATATAGTTACCGTGTTTAGATTAGTTAAGTCTAAGTTACTTAACCTCATCTAATTACCATGTTTAGATTAGTTAAGTATAGGTTACTTAACCCCATCTAATTTCCAAGTCGGATTAGTTAAGTGTAAATTACCTAACCCCATCCCCTAATTGTCTTATATGGTTAAGTGTCATTAAAAAATCAAGTCCGGTTCCACTTAACCTACCCATTCGTGTCATATCGGTTAAGTGTCGTTAGTCAACTTTACTTAACCTTATCATGTGGCATTAATTTAATTAATGCACTCTCAACCTCTCACATTAGACCTTGTTGTGGTTACTAGTTAAGTCGGGCGGGTCCGGGTAGTTTTACACCACAACCTAGTCTAACCTCGGGTCTTAAGCGCGACATGACCAACTTCTCACATTGGATCCTATTGTTTGTAGCCACTAGTTAAGCCGGGCGGGTCCGGGTATATTTATGCTACAAACTCAACCCAACCTCGAGTTGGCCACTTTCATGTTTGGTCTAGTGTCATATTACACTTACAACCCACATGTGTCTAGTTTCAAGTCCCATGTTTACCCCACATGTCATGCCCACATTTAGGTGTATCATAAGTGCCATATTTTCATGAAATCCCATGTCAAATTATCATGTCATAATCACGCACGTCTAACCTACCCCAAATCGTGTTTCCAACCCAAGTAAGAGCGAGTCAACATAGTAAGGGTACTATGCTACATATTGGCCTCAAAACAAGCACGATGTCGAAAAGGGATTGGCCACAAACATGCATGGTATCATAAGGGGTTCGGCCTCAAAACATGCATAGCACCATAAGAGAATTTGGCCACAAGCATGCATAGTATCATAAGGGAATTTGGCCACAAACATGCATAGTATCATAAGGGAATTTGGCCACAAACATGCATAGTATCATAAGGGAATTTGGCCACAAACATGCATAATATCATAAGAGAATTTGGCCACAAGCATGCATGATAACATAAGGGTTTGGGTTCATTTACATGCATAAGCCCCAAAGTCAAGTCTTTGCCAATGTTTCACAAGTCAAATGGTTCCCAAAGGTTCATGCTAACATTCCATAGATAAAGATTCGAACTTGCAAGCTAAACTAGGTTGAACATAACATGAGTGGCATGATTAAGTCGCTAAAACTTAGCCCAAGGTCATAGATCATAGAAAAGGGGCAAAATTAGGTTCACATAGGCTAGCATACTTATGTTTCATCGCATTTTATTCCATGTCACATTAGAACCACCGTTAGAATCTACAAGTATCTAGAACTTACATAGCGAGGCTTAGAGATTTAGGAGCATGAATCGTCTTGTCGAAGAATCCATGTTGAGACGATGATCAAAACCCTTGATTTGGTGTATAAAGCTTGCACCTTCGTCTTGGATCTAGTTTGAATGCATAGGCTCTTGAAGTTGGAGATGGAGGCCATGATCAAGATAGATTTTGGCAGCACTTAGTTGCTAGAATGATTTTTAGTGATTTAGGTTAGGTCCTAGGGTGTTTTTATAGAGATTAGGAGTAGTTTAGGCCATAGGATAAACCCTAGGATAGATCTGAGCCCTCAAAATCCGTCACAGGCCTTAAAGCACGTCTTGAGGAACAAGTCAGGTGCACCTAGGCCCAAATTGGCCGACCACCCAAGTCGACAGGGGTGTCGACTGGGCAGTCGACACCACCTGGAGTGTGTCGACTCCCCAGTCGACTTGGGGGTGGCGGGAATTTTTCCCGCCTATTCTGCTTGGCTGAATTTGAATTCTGAATTCAAATTTGAACTGTTTTTGAACTTGAAATTTTCTGAAAACTTTGACGGGCCATAACTTGGTCATACGGACTCCGATTTTCGAAAACTAGGACTCTATTTCGCGTATTTTTCCGAGACGAACGCAATGGCGCAACCCGTTTCTCTTGATTCAAATTTTATAATTAAATTCTGCCTTGATTCTTGTCTTAACACGTTATTAAAATTCGGGTTGTTACAATGACCTTATATACTGCGATATCTTGCCTTGAAGCAGGATTGGTATTATTTATGTTGTCTAATATTTGTGGATGCAGGAAAAACAAGTTGGAGGAATCCAAATGGGTTCCTCAAATTTATTTACAATTGTTTACATATTTATATATGTGTGATGTGTGTATTGAATGGATGATTTATGTGTTTGGATATTAGAATATCACTGGCCCTAGATATTTATAATTAAAAATATCAAAAAGGGATTTTTAAATTGTAAAAAAGGGGATAAAATTTACTTTTCGAAATAGAAATGGAATTTCGAATGGATCGAGGAATATTAACTTGTTTTTAATAATAAAAACAAGTAGCTGAATTTATAAACGATGTTTATAAACGAAAAGAAATATTATCATTTAGTAATGTTAAATTTTAAATTCAAGTATGAATTTAAAAAGGAAAAAATTATTTTATGACGTGAAAATTGGAATTTCTTATGGAATTTGAAATATAAACTTGCTTTAATATTTACAAAAAGAAGTGTAATTTATAAACAACATTTATAAATGAATGTGGAAAATTATTATTGGATAAATTATAAAGTTAAATTCAAGTGTGAATTTGAAAAGGGTAAATGAAACCGTTTTAGAAAGAAAACGATGGAATTTATTTTTGATTATTCAGACTATAATTGAATTGAAATAAATTTATTTTTAGGAAGGACATTGAAAATTTATTGAGTAGAAACTTAAATTTCAAATTTTAATATTTTAAGAAGTTTACATCTCCGGCATATAAAAATACGAAAATAGATTCTATGCTTATAAATATAAGTTATAGTAATAAATTATTTTTCAAATGAAAAATGAAAGTAAACTTGAGATTCAGAAGGGACATAAAATATTCCAAAATGTAAATCGAGTTTCAATAGATTATTAAAATGAAAGTTTATTTTAATAAAGAAGTTAATTTATAAACAACGTTTATAAATGTGATGGACTCATTTTCATCAGATAATTTGAAAATAGATTTTTCTAAAGTAAGTATGGTTTATAAAACCATATTTAATGGAATAAACGGTGATATTTTAATCAAGTTTTGTATTACAAGCTTTTATTTATCTTAAGATAAGAACGTTGTTGGTCAAGGTCTGAGAGGTAAATAAAATACCCCAACTTGAACGGCTTCACTATTATCAAGGGACGATATTAGTTTGTAATGGTAAAGGATGCTGAATTAATGATTATTCCCAAAAAGGAATTATAATTAGAATTCGATTTTATCAAATTTTATGAGTAATTTAACTTCAGGCAAATTAGAATTGAATATAGAAATTTTAATTTGAATAAATTTATAACTAGGTTATGAATATGGAATAAAATAATCGACGAGTTTAAATAATCTGAACTGTTAAGGTAGTTTGGATAACGAGTTCAATTTATTGCAAATGGGGTTGGAATTATTTTATAAACGAAGTTTTTAAATGTTTATATTTAATTTAATTATAACGAACTCACTGTAGCGCGGTAGTTCGTAATTTGGCATTTTGAACTTAAATCAAGTATATAGAACACAATATAACTCGGAATTCAATGAAATAAGAAACATTCTAGCCTATTAAATGATAGTTTTCAAATGGAAGACAAAAATCTTTATTTCGTCATATTGATTTTGAGTTATGTCAAAATCAAATTTTCAATAAAACAGCGCCATAATCGTCTTTAAAACATAACATTATTTAATAAATTTAAAGGATTTTGAGTGAATAAATCCCGAATCTTTTTAGAAAAATATGGATTTGAGTTATCAAATAAATATGAACTAAAGCTAAGTAAATGAAGTGATTTTTGATTTAAAAAAATTCAAATTTTTGGATTGTGGTACAATATTAACTAATTTGGAAAGAAATTAGTTGATGGGATTTGGAATCGGACTTAACCTTTGTTAGGTAAATCGGATTTATGAATTCAAGTTTGAAATCAAATATGAAACTCGAGTTAGAAAAGGAATTCAGCATGTGTATAAGCGAATTAAATTATATTTGACTATGATATATTCAACTTGGAAGTGTATTAGGCAAAAAAACTAATTAGCGAATTAATTAGTGAATTGAGTTGAAAAGGATTAAATTGATTGGAATAAACTGGGAATTGGCGTAAGCATGTTAAATAGGTTTGGAATAAGAGGAATGAAGATTATAATGAGTGCCCGACAATAAGGTACATGTTTCAATTCCATATGAGATTATATGAGCCTATTGGGCAAGCCGCTTGGCTTTTTGATTTTCTCTTTAAATGGAAAGAGCCTAGAGAGGCGAGTTGGGGTTTGATCTATTGACCGGTACAAAGGAGATGCTAGCGAAATTTTCCGGAAATTTAAGGAGTTAGAATATTTTTGAGCAATTGGATAACTAGAAATCAATATATCGATATATATAGATTTCGATAAGGAATTTGGAAAATAGTTAATGAATGAATATTTATTAATAAGGGCCAGTGATTTGTTTGATGGATGTTTGGTTTCCCTTTTATAGTTAAATCATTGGCTATCAAAGAATTTCTACCCTCGTTGTCAATACGGAGAGACCGGTTGGATTTAATATCCGAAAACCACTCCTTATAGGCGTAGGCATTTTGAATTAGATTATGTTGAAGATAATCAAAGACGGAGTACAAATGCAAAAGTTGTTTTGTTTGTCCAGACCAAGGACAACTTGTATGGACGAATGTCTGATAGAGTATACCTAACGGATCACATAAGACGATCTTTTCGAGGTATTACATTGGTGGCGGAGGAATTCGTTTCTTTTATCTTTTTATACCCGGAATATTCTTGGGAAGATCAACTAGTGATTTGACGGGTTTGAGATGTGACAGTCAAAGTGTATGGTGGCCAGATGTACTAAAAAGGTATACATAGCCTCAAGCCTCACAACCAGGAAATGACAAAAATCGGGTGGGCAGCATGGCTAGTTGAGTCATACCCAAGCAGGGTGTATTTGTCACCAATCTAGAGAAAATTCATTATTTATTCTTCTTTCGATTCTGCATCTTGCGGATTACGGTTGGACGGCCAACAACTGTGGGTGGCAATATATTCGCTACACTCAAGCTAAATGAGTGGGCGGTCATGTGTTGTCGGATTGAAAGATGTTCTTGCTAAACCCTAGTGTATCCCCTCTAGAGTACACTGATCGGGAGGTAGTCCCATACTTTGTCACAGTTGGATTCCAATCTCCAATAAACGCCCTGCAGTTTTTGATTTTATACTACATATGTAGAGTATGAGATGCAAGCGTTCTATTTGGTTCTTTATTTGATTAGACATTATTATAGTATCACTGGATTTTGATATCAAAAATATTTTAGTTATAGTAAGGTAAAAGCCGTCCATGTTTATATGTGGGTTGGTCTTACTATTACCCTTTTCTATCAAAGGATTTTCCAAAATTAAACAATATGGTTGGAGTTTACTCACACCAGTCCCATGACTGACCCAAAGTTTATTTTGTTTGTTTTCCCTAAACTCTTGGGTGCCTAAATTTGTATGGGCAGTCAAGTGTTTCAGGATCTTACAGATACACTTGGTGGAGCTTGAAGCAGGAGGCTTCACCGTTAGTTATTTATAGTTATTTCCACTGTATCAAAAGTTGTTGTACTCTGATAATGGTATGTATATTGTAACAACCCGGAATTTTTGAACCAATTTAAAGTTTTCATTTTAGCTATTTTAATGGGGTCTGAATATTTAAAATGATTTATTTTAAATAATAACGCCTAAAATTTATTTAAATCGAAGTTAGAATGTATAAACTTATATTTATTATAAAACGAGCCAGAAATGGCGCGGTAGTTTGAAATTTCGATTTTAAATTTCAATTAAATGTATAGAATTCAAAATAAAACTGATTTCAGTAAAAGAAGAAACATTTGAATCTGTTTAATAACTTCTTTCTAACGAATGTGAGAAACATAGATTTCATAATATAAATTGAAAGTTATGTCCAGTTTAAAATTTAAACTAGTCACTATGGAATTTATATATATTTTATATAATATATAGCCCTTAAAAATAGCCATTTTGCGAACGACCTCCGTTTTCGATGAAACCACTTTTGTTGGATCCGGAATGTCAAATTATTGTTATGTTTCAAATTTCTCAATTTTTGGAAATAATATGTGAGCTCAGTGAATTTAAATGTGTTTTGTCAATTTAAGTTTAAATTTAATCGACTGGAAAAAGGCCATTGTACAAACGATCTCCAAATTTAACGAAATTAGTTTTTTAGGACCGTATCGTTAAAACATAGCTAGATTTATTTTTCTATAATTTTTGGAGTCAGTATATAGCCCCGGTAAATTGAAATGTACGTTTAAATTCAATATATATTGATTTATATGTTAGTTTTAATAAAAACTGATTGAAACAGTCGAATTGGCTTACGGGACATATCTCATTGTGTCCGGAAAAGGGGTATTTGGCCAGGAGCGGTAGTTGTTGGCTTCAATTTGGAGTTCGAATAGAAAACTAACTTTTTGGAATATATATATATATAGATACATACACACACACACATATATATAGGGTCAAATTTGGTCAAACCCTAAACCAAAATCATTTGTGGTCAAACCTGTCATTCATCACACTTTCTCCCTCCCATCGCCTACGATGACCCACCGCCGCACCGCCTCTCCAGAACCCAGCTGCCATACCCCCCTCTGACCGACGCCTCCTTTTCCTCCGCCTGCCCCTTCCTCCAATCGAAAACGTGCAACCTCCAAGCCCCACAACCCCCGAAACCGCCGCCTCCATCCAAACCCTAGCTGCCGCCGACTACCATCGCCTCCTCCGACCGTCAGCAGTCCCGCTGCCACCTACCCCGACCCCAAACGCCACCGTGGACCCCCTTCCTCTATTAAAAACCAAATTTTTATATTTTCAGCTTCGCGTTTAACCCCCCGAGCTTTCACATCCCATATCTTCCAATCCGAGCCCCAATGGCCAAAACTCCATAGTGCCAAAATCGAAGAGCACGATTTTCTCTTCGATTTGACTATATGGAAGTCGTATTTTGGATTGCGGAGTTGTTCAGAAAACGCATCCAAAATCTACTGTCCAATTTATGTCTTTTCGCAAATTCTAGCGAATTGGAGCATTTTCCGAAGAAAGGCCACTAGGCGAAAGTCGTCTGAAATAACGCGCTTGAGCTAGGAAAAAAAGATCGTGTGAAGATTGGAGCTCATTTGCAAATTTTGGAACCAAAACAACAAATCAAAGCATTAGTAAACAATGGTGAAGTGGATCCCAATGTGAGAACACCCACTCGCTCAAACTATTTTATAGTTAAATATATCCTAGGTTGCTGACGGGGATTAGTAGCTCTTGACACTATTTATTGTATAAATCATGGATGTTTGTTTGGACTGAATTATGGTGAAATTGACTGTATTGTGGTGAAATGGATTGTATTGTGGTTTGTGGATCGATTGATGACTGTGTATCGCGCGAGCCAGTATCAGGAGAGGGATAATGCTAGACATTATTCTGGTTCTAATATCACGCCGTTATAATGCCGAAATTTTCTTAAATAAGCTATATAAAATATTCATGTGTTGAATAAAATGTTTGAACAATAAAAATATCATTTTTATTGAATGTATGAACTATATAAAATAGTCAAGTGTTGAAATAAATATTTTATTGTTAAAAATATAATTTTTACAGTATATATAAATGACATAAAATTCTCCTGAAATGAAAATAAATATTCATTTACAAATCGGGCGATTTGTTTACACCCATTTAACAGACATTGATTGGGACGATAAATTTTACACATCGCCTAACTGCCCAAATAATATTTAGTATTTGTTGGTTGAAACCCCACACGGGTATTGGGATGATATTTGGCATACACTAATCCCAATTGTTTAGTTGTATATCAATCGATTGTTTGACAGACTATAGTAAGCGTTAATTATTCATATTTAATGCTTATGTAGTTGTGTAATGCACTCTGGATGATGGATGATTGTTTAGCATTGTTGTTGTGTACATGTGATGTATGAAATCCATATAACTAATATTGTATGGTAATTGGTGGGTCTGGTTCTAATTCAGGAATAACGAATATTTTAAAATAACGAATATTTTAAAATAATATTCCGTAAAGGACTAGAATGTGAATTTGATGTCCGATTTTGGATGGACATGAAAATATTGAAATATGTGAAGCCGTGTTGATTAGATTTGCGCCATTTAACATGAACGATTTTTATATCGATTTTATTCATTTTTATAATGAATATCGAAAAGGAAAAGAGTTCAAAATCTGATATTTTTGAAAATATTATCATTTAAATATTATAATGATAAGGAGTATTCAATTTTGATTTAAAATTGAAATTAAAGTGGGAATCGTTTTTAAAATGAATTTATAAAATACGTTTTGAATGGAAATAGTGTATATATATATATATATATTATATATAATGGTTTGAATAGAATGCGCCACGCCGCGACTATTCGCGAATTTCGACCATTGACTTCAAATTGACATTACGGGAGATCCGACCGTCGGATTCTCCTAAAACCGGAACCGTTGGGTTCGTATCAAAAAGATATTTACAATTAATATTATAGATTTGAAATCTAATGGTTGGATTTGGAATTATGACCAAATCAAATTTGAAAAAGGTCTCTATGGATGCAGTTCGGTGGTCGTTATTGGAAACCGGCTGTACGGGCCTTGATAAAATTATTAAAAATATTAATAATTTGTGTAAGATCATAATAAATGATTTGGAAAGAATTGGGATGAAAAATTCTACATTTGTAAAGGTAAAAGATATTTTTATCAAAATGAACTAGTTACTAAGAAAGATAATCCAACGTTTTTAAATAAATAAATTGGATTTGTGAATGGTTTTAATCTAACCAGAATTTTCCAATGTATGAACTGGAATAGATTTGAATAGAAATCATCTTTGGGATATTTCGATATTCGATTCCGTGATTATACAGATATTGTGGAGGAATTTGGAAGATAGATATATATCGTTATTCCCCATACGATATGTGTTGGTTTCAGAATTTGATATTGAATGTAAGCCGATATAATTTCTGTTTAAAGCCTTATATTTAATATCAAAGTGGATTTTGGGTTTGTCGTGAATGGTGTATTCAGTAACATTGTCCGTATCAACGTCGGCCCGCCTCCTAGGGTGGATCGAACTGACCATCGTGGGGCCCCCTGGTGCGCCGCTCTCCCTTCTCCGACGTGGCGCTGTCCGATCATCGCGAAGTGGAGTGTGTGGATCGAAAAGCGTTGAACTAGATTTGAACAAATAAGAAAATGATCGGCCTTGGTTTACAGAAGATGAAATCTTTTTTATTTAATTAATTAAATTTAAAATAATATCAACACGATAAAAATCAAAACTTGTTCGTACGATGTCGGAGTCACATGAAACATGGACCGTTGGGATCGTGGCAGTGTCTACTACATTTTAGCAGTGACTAGGAAAATTAGAGAGAACTACAATTTTTGAAGAATTCAAAATCAATGTGAGATCTCTGATTTAAAATTAAAATTAGTTGTGATTGTGATGTGAAATTATTATATATACGCTGTTAAAAATTTATATGTGTGTTGTACGAGATTTGAATTGATTGATTTTGATTGCGATGATCCGATTGGATTGAAGTGGGTAGATAGAATTAGTCAAAATTGTTTATACAATAAAATTATCTTTTTATTGTATATGTAAATCATAAAATTTGTCAAAATTGTTTATACAATAAAATTATCTTTTTATTGTATATGTAAATCATAGAATTAGTCAAAATTGTTTGTACAATAAAATTATCTTTTTATTGTATATGTAAATCATAGAATTAGTCAAAATTGTTTTTACTATAAAATTATCTTTTTATTGTGTATGTAAATCATAGAATTAGTCAAAAAAAATTATACAATAAAATTATCTTTTTATTGTATATGTAAAACATAGAATTTGTCAAAATTGTTTGTACAATAAAATTATCTTTTTATTGTATGTGTAAATCATAGAATTTATCAAAATTGTTTATACAATAAAATTATCTTTTTATTGTATATGTTAATCATAAAATTTGTCTAATTTTTTTATACAATAAAGTTATCTTTTTATTGTATATGTAAATCATAAAATTTGTCAAAATTTTTTATAGAATAAAATTATCTTTTTATTATATATGTAAATCATAGAATTTGTCAAAATTGTTTATACGATAAAATTATCTTTTACTTTATATGTAAATCCTAGAATTTGTCATAATTGTTTGTACAATAAAGTTTCCTTTTTTATTGTATATATGAATCATAGAATTTGTCATAACTATTTATATAATAAATATTACTTTTTTTTATTGTATATATATGGATCATAGAAATTGTCATGTTGGAAATAATTGTTTATTCAATAAAAATTACTTTTATTGTATATATATTCTAGAGAAAAATTGTTTAAACATTAA
The DNA here is from genome assembly GCA_030737875.1 of Allium sativum. Lineage (NCBI taxonomy): Eukaryota > Viridiplantae > Streptophyta > Magnoliopsida > Asparagales > Amaryllidaceae > Allium > Allium sativum. The sequence continues at coordinate 190,071,794 of CM060910.1, read as the reverse complement.
AAATGAAATTATTAGTGTATGTTAGGTTCATTAAAAATGATTTGTTCATTAAAAATGATAGGTTCATTAAAAATGGTTTGTTCATTAAAAATGAAAATGGTTTGTTCGTTAAAAATGGTTTGTTCATTAAAAATGATTTGTTCATTAAAAATGATATGTTCATTAAAATTTGTTTAAACATTAAAAATGACATTTTTAGTGTATATTAGTTTCATTAAAAAGTGATATCTTTTAAATAAATTGTTTAAACATTAAAAATGACATTTTTAGTATATGATAGATTTAATAAAAAGAATCGTGTTTTAAATAAAATGTTTATACATGAAAATTAGCATGTTTGGTGTATTTTGATTCAATGAAAAGAATCATGTTTTAAATAAAAAGACTAGACAATAAAAATTATATTTTTATTGTTTGATTCGTTAAAGAGGTTTTGCTAAAAAAACGTAACCTTTTACATGTTAGTGACAAAGGAAAATGATCACTTGTTAATACATGCTTTGTTTATAAAAACAATAATGTGTATTGATTCTTTATAATAAAAAGAAAAACATGTTAATACATGTCTTTCCATTTAAAATATGACATTTTACTATGTGAGATTATAATAAAAAGAAAAACATGTTAATATATGTTTTGCCATTAAAAATGTGACATTTTATTATGTGAGATTATAATAAAAAGAAAAACATGTTTTGTCGTTAAAAAGGATATTTTATCTCATTTTATTATGTGAGATTATAATAAAAAGAAAAACATGTTTTGTCGTTAAAAAGGATATTTTATCCTTTTAGGTAGAATAAAAAAGGAATTTATGTTAAACATGTTGTGTCATTAAAAATGACATTTTTAATATGTTATGTTAAAATAAAAAGGAATTATGTAAAACATGTTTGTCATGAAAAATGACATTTTTAACATATCATAGAATAAAATAACTACATGTTAATATATATATATATATATATATATATATATGTATATATGTTTTGTTGGTTAAAAATATCACTTTTAGCATGTTAGTTAGAATAAAATAATTACATGTTTAAGAATATGTATTTTGTTTGTTAAAAACATCACTTATAACATGTATGTAAAATGTATAGAAAATTTACATATCTTGAAAAAAATATTTTGTTCATTAAAAATATAACTTTTAACATAAACATGATTTGGACAAAATTTACATGTAATAGATTAAATGGTTTTGAAATCATCGAACGATTTATATATGTATGTATGTATGTATGTATGTATTGAAATAAAATGAATCGTGCGTAGTAGTTCGCGTTTTGGAATCGTAACTTTAAACGAGAAAGATCCGACCGTCGGATTTTCCCAAAACTAGAACCGTTAGGTTCTCTTTGGAAAGATCTTTCCGACGATATTAAATTTGTTAAGATCCAATGGTTAGATTTCGAGAAATGTGTAATCTAAATTTGGATAAAAACAGTGCTAGGGCCACATAACGACCTGAAACGTCATTTGAATTAAATGAGCTATTTTTATATAAATAAAAATAGCGATAAATCATTATAAAATAATATTAACGATAGGGAATAATTTGAATATATATATATATTTGAGAATTATTTGAAAAGACTGAGTTCAATCTTATTTCAAATAATTATACGACGATTTAAAATCGAAGACAATGAAGATGGTGGTTGGAGACCGGCGATCTTCACATCGAATGGATAACCACTGATGCCCTGGATTGGTTTGCTACTAGGAAAGGGACAAAGTGGTAGTTGTCCGGACGTACTTGTTGATTGTTCGGATATGCGAGCACCTCTCTTCCGTATTGGACATTTGGGACGAGGAATAAGCTGTCTCCAGTTTTGTTCAGACCCAGAACGGACTTGTAAATGGATGTGTGTCTGACATTGGATTTCGTTCTGTTTGAATTTATTTCTATTTAATATATATATATATATATATGTTTAGTGGCGGAGAATTTATTCTCTTTCTTAACACCCTTCTCCGAGACGTACGAGCTTAGAGGTTATATATTGATAGACATCAGTCGCATGGCGTGGATTGTCAATTTGGCATGCCAAGATGCAAATGGTCAAGGCTTTTGTTGAAAAGTAGAGCCTTGTGGTTGATGATCAAAGCACAGCTTTAATTAGCATAGCTTTGTGTATCGCGTTACTTCGCGAGCCTCACACCCTGATATGAGTCAAAAACGGAATGAGGACGACAGAGAGTGCATGCATTTCTTTCTACCTAGAAGTTGTGTCATGGTATGGAGACCAGACATTTTTACTTATGTGGATGATGGATTGTGAGGGCCCTCAGATATTGGTCGCTACTGGCCAAGTGATAGGTCCAATAGGACCGGGAAAATATTGTTCAGGAATAACCAATCCACTAAAGTATTTTTGGACCGGTCCTACTACTAACCAGGGCTCGCCAACGTCCGAGTCCTGAGGCATTTGCTAGAGTGTCTTAAAACGGTGAGGATGACTCCTAGCCTCGACTCATGATGGAAACCCAATTTCCAATACAATATTACGAATCTGATTGTAAACCTATATATGGCGACATAGTATATGGTAGCTATTCCGTCTAGGATTGATACATTTATTTTGAAAGTGTTTTAAACTGACTTGACACTAATAATAATATCAAGTTTTAAACGTATCAATCATGTTTGATCAATATAAGGTAAAAATCTATCCTCCGGTTTGCATTGCATTGTGTGATGGGATTTGAGTCTTATAATGGTTTCATTTTTCTAAAAAGCATTACTTTGTTTAAAAGATTTACTTATTTTATGCATTGACAATCCAATGGAGTAAACCCGTTCCGCATTAGTGGCGTGGTCCTGTGATTAGCCTTATTATTAGGTAAGTTAAGTAAGATTTCTCATACCAGTCCCATGACTGACTCGTAGTTTGTTTTCACTTGCAAACTCGGATTCCCTAATTTTTACATGGGTAACCAAGTAAACATGTAACAGGTTTATTTTTTGTATTCACCGCAGTATGGTGTGCTTTCTTGGCAGAAGACGAAGACTATCTTTATCTTTTATCTCTATTTTGGGACATTTAGACACCACTTTATCTATGTTGTATTTGATGATGTTCTAGACTTGTTTTTCTATTTGTTGGAACCTCTTATGTACTAGGTAGTATCCTGTGTCTGTGCAACTCTGATGTTGATGAAATTTATGATTCCGCTGCTATGATGATGAGTATTATTCTATGATTTAATGTGTTATGTTGTTATCTGTAATCTGCTGTTATGATAAATGTGTTATATTCCAATGATTATCCTTACTTCCGTGGCACGGGAGTTTGGGGTTATCACACCATGGATGGCTTTGATACTTCGATTTGGAATTTGCTCTCTCTCGATCGAAATTATGAGTTTTATGAATTATATGTCTTTGAATAACTCTCGAATTGTTTTGTGGTTTCAGTGTATATTTTGCCAGTGATGAGTGGTGTTTTTACAGGGCAAACTACCCTAAATTCTATGATTTCATATATGTGATGAGTTGGCTGATTTTCTTGCTTTCCTCTTTTGGCTGTCCCGATTTAGAAATGGATTTCTTGGCTTTTAATTGATGCATTAATGTTGAAATGAATCTGGACACGATTCTGATTCTTCGAAACAGATTTTCCCTTTTAAAAAAGAAATCTCTCAGCTTTGATTAAGGATGGTAAATGTGGAAAGTGATTTTCAAATTTGTTGCCGAGTTTCATTCTGCCTTGTCACTATGCTATATATGATTTCTAGAAATAATCCTCTGATTTGTTGCCAAATAAATCTTGTAAACAAAAACAAGAAACATTTGATTTTACTCTTGTAAATTATGCTCCACTGATTTGTTTAAAACTGGAAACATTTTCATATATGCTAAAAGTATTCATTTGAAAGTCTTGGAAATAAATTCTTGACAGATTAAAACATTTTCAAGAATCAATAACTTGCAAATTTTGTTCCTTGCCAAATATGGAAACCGCTTGAATGTATTCAACTTGCCTAAAATTGAATCACTTTATGGCTGATCCGTGCTGAACCATTTACACATATGTTCCTGTTTACACCCCTGTCATGTTGATGCCTTACTTTGAATTTTCATCAACATTTGTATTCTTGGCTTGAAATATGTTGCTTCCTCCTTAATCACCATTTTGTTGAACCATGACTGAAAAACTGAACTTGCATATAAATATGGATCATGTTATTGACATGTACTCCTTGTATGTTGAACCATGCTAAGTGATCACCTTGCTTTGGCTTGTTTTGCATATGTCTTATGTACCATACTGTGCATGTTGATGCTCCATACTACTTTGACATTGTGTAGTTGTTCTTTTGACACTTGCTCAAAATAGTTTTGCATTTCCATACCTTGTTAAATGTTGCAGCTCCATTTGTACTTGTTGCATCATTTTGACACTGTTGTGTTGATCACATTCATGTAGTTTGCATCTAGTCACTTGCACTCTCATATATAATCTGCTGTGTATTTGTTGCTCTCATATTTGTGCATTTGCTTCATTGTGTCTTAAACATGCTGTGCACACCATGTTGTAGCTGAATCCTGTATGCATCATGTAACTTGAGTTGAATATGATCCATGCTGTCCACACTTGATCATTGCTGTATAACACCACCATTTAGAAAACTGCTTATTTGCCATTGATCATCGAGTTGATCTTTCTTGAAGATCACTTGCATATGAGTGATCTGCCATTTGTATCACTACTGCAGAGCTGATTTTCCACCTATTTTGAGCTGATCTGAAATGTTGTACATCCATTATACTTGTTGTTGACTTTTCATTGAATTGTTTTCATGTGTGCACTGAGTCAAGTTGGTCCACGTGGCTTCTCCTCAGTTGCTTGCTGATTGGCGAGGTAGTGTACACGTGTATATTTATACACGTATGTATATGCAGTCATTCAGTATTATTTTCTCTCCCTGTACATATACAAACTGGCTGCCATGTGGTATTTATAGTGTTTCACTGTGATCATTGTGAATATCACAAGCTGTCTAGACATAAATAAATCAGATCAGGTCATGAAAAATGATGAGAAACACACCAGAAATCTAAGGAAAATAAAATTTATATTCGCATGTATTCAGTTTTATTTCTATTGCAGTGTACTATGTGTGTGTGTTTGTATTTCATGTGACAGGCAAGCAGGTGAATGGACTGTCAGTGAAGGTGATGTAAAGACAGAAGATTGAAGACAAGAAAACAATGTATATAAGTGTCAATGAATGTATGAGTCTGAAACTGTGTATGAGTCAATGTGAGTTGTATGTATATATGAATTGTATAGACAGAGTGTGAGTGTTGTAGAGAGGAACTATATATGAAATTGAATATCAGTGAATTTGTATAAATAGTGGAGTATAAAATTTGTACTGTTTGATATTGAAATAAAATATTCTATTCAAATATAATACTATGTGAATATTTAAATTTTTGTACAGTTGTATTTTATTTAAAAAGAAATATTATATTCCTGTTTTGTGTAGTATACCAATACAGTTACAAACACATTTAATAATAAAATATATTTGGTTGTTATCATCAAACAAAAACCATATAGTTGTGTATACAACTAAGTCATATAAAACATCAACAACCCTAAAACGGATGGATAAACTGAAAGGATAAATCGAATTATAGAAGATGTTTTACGAGCATGTATTCTTGAGGTGCATGGGAAGATAATCTTCACTTGGTGGAATTCTTCTACAACAACAGTTACCAAGCAAGCATTGATATGGCACCCTATGATGCTCTATATGGATGTCCATGTAAATCAACATCATGTTGGGTCAAGACTAGTGATTGATTGGTGCTTGGACCAAATATGATTTGGGAAGCGAAAATGGTGGCTGTAATATAGAGAAGGATGAAAGAATCTCAGGACCGGCAAAAGAATTACGCAGATAAAAGGAAAATGAATTTTGAGGTTGGAGATTCTGTATTGTGATGATGTAATAACCCGAAAATCTGGGCCAGTTTAAAATTTTTATTTTGGCAATTTTAGCGAATTTTGAATATTTAAAATAGATTATTTTAAATAAAATCAACGGGAAATTTATTTTGAATATAATTCGAACGTATATATTATACGCGTCGTCGTTAGAATATAAATATTTATATATAATTATAAATAGAATTGAAAATGGCGCGGTAGTTCGATAATTCGATTTCAAACTTCAATTGAACATACCGGGTGCAAAACAATCCGGATTTTAGTGAAACCAAAAACATTAGGATCTAATTGGGAATATCTTTCCAACGAATCCGACAAATCAAGATTTCATAGCGGGAATCGAAAGATATGTCCAGTTGAAAATTCTGAATAGTCGCTATGGAATTCAGGCCCTTAAAAATGGGAATTTTGCAAACGACCTCGGAATTCGACGAAACTAGTTTTGTTGGATCCGTGATGTCAAATTATTGCTAGATTCCAAATTTCATAATTTTTCGAATCAATATGTGAGCATGGTATAGGAAAACGCGTTTGACCAGTTTCAGTTGATTTTAATCGACTAGAAAATGGCCATTTTTCTAACGGTCTCAGAATTCGACGAAACTAGTTTTGTTAGGACTGTATCGTAAATACGAAGCTAGAAAATATTTTTCTGCAATTTATAGAGTTCGTATGCGACCCCGGTAATTTGAAATGTACGTTTAAAATTCAATATAGTGATTTAAATGTAAATTTAACGGAAACTGATCGTAACATCCGAATCAACCTACGATACATATCCCATTGTGTTCGGAATGGGGGTGAAACACTATGGACGACAGTCGGTGGGCTCAAAAAGGAGTTCGAATTTTTAAAGTAACTTTTAGAGATTAAAATTAAATTAATATTAAAATATATAAATTTTCATATAACCCCCCCTTATTCATTTATTCAGATCGAACTAAAAAAAAAAGGAAACCCCGCCGTTCATCGCGCCTCCCTCTCCTCCACCCTCCACCGCCGTCGTCGGCACCTGCGCCGCCCTCCCCTCCTCATCTTCCTCCTCCCTCTTCCATCTCCTTCTCGATCCCCATCCCTCTTCCCTCTGCTAAGAAAACATCGCCGCCGCCCCCCTTTTCTGATCGATGCGCCGCTCCAAACCCCCCCCCCCCCCCACCGACGCTCAACCACCGCCGCCCCCATCTTCTTCTTCCCCTCTCCTCCTCCATACCTAGCGCCGACCTCCCAATGCCCCCTTCCGACAGTGAACCTCCGGCATTCTCTCTCCTTTTAAAAAAAACAACAACACGCTGTAAGTCTTCATAGCTTTATTTCATTAATTTATGTATTTTATTCTCTTTTTGCGTAGTTGATGTAGAGATTAAATCTGGTTTAATTTCAGTTTTTAAATTATAAAAACCTTGTTTAGAATAGATTTTTAAAAATGCAAAGGAATAGATTTTTAAAATGCAAAGGAATAGATTTTTAAAATGCAAAGGAATGAATCTTTAAATTGAAAAGTTGAAATCTTTAAATTGAAAAGTTGAAATCTTTAAATTGAAAAGTTGAAATCTTTAAATTGAAAAGTTGAAATCTCTATATTTTTATAAAAAGGCGAAGACTATATTTTTATAAAGGCGAAGACTATATTTTTATAGTGATATATTTGAAAAAGCGAAATCTTTATATAGAGAATAGCGAGGTAAAAATATAATTTTTATCTATATAGTAGCAATGTAAAAATAGAATTTTTATCCATATAGCGTGAAAGTAAAAATTCGATTTTTATATATTGAATAGCGAAGTAAAAATTCGATTTTTATATATTGAATAGCGAAGTAAAAATTCGATTTTTATATATTGAATAGCGAGGTAAAAATTCTATTTTTACATATGTAGAGAATACGGGCAATGAAGATTTCTATCAATGAAGAGTCGTGGAATTGGATAGCTATTTGTGAGAATTTCTCACCTTTCAATTTCTTTTTCTAGTTATATATATATATATATATATATATATATATATATATATATACACTAGGATGCAGACGGTGCTTAGTAGCACCCGACACAATCGTCCACAGACCATGGACTTGTTTGTTTGATTGCAAAAATTAGTTAGAGTATTTGATTGAAATTTGATTGTTTGATGAAATGAAATTGATTTGATTGATGTGTGAATGGCGTGGGCCTTCACTGGACCGGGGATAAGGCTAGGCCTCGTCCCGTTTCTAGTATCGTGCCGTTATGCCACCGAAATTTTCTAAAATAAGTTAGAAAAGAAAAATATCATTTTATTTAAAGAATGAACTGAATAGAAATTCATATGTTGAAATAAAATGTTTTATCGTTAAAAATATAATTTTTAACGTGAATATGAATTTAGTGAATGTGAATAAATAAATATTCATTTACAAACCGGACGGTTTGTTTATGTACACTGATTTGACTGACATTGATTGGGACAATAAATTTTACACATCGCCCAACTGCACAACTAAAATCTATGTTTGATTGTTTGAAACCCCACACGGGTGTTGGGATGAAATTTGAAGTTCACTCATCCTAATTGACTAAATATGTCGATCGATTGATTGACAGGCTGTTATAAGCGTTAGACATCTATATTTGACGCTTATACAGTGTAGTGCACTTTGGTTGATGGTTGATTATTTTTCAATGCTGTTATATATGTGTGATGTATGAAAATCCATATAATTAATATTATATGGTGATTGATTGGGCCTCATTCCAATTTGAAAAATAAAGAATATTATAAAATAAAGGTTCATGTGTTGACTGTACTCATCCGTTGAGATTAGTCATGTGTTGAACGAAATATTTTAATAATAAAATTTACATCTTTATCAATATAAAATAAAGGTTCATGTGTTGACTGTACTCATCCGTTGAGATTATTCATGTGTTGAACGAAATAATTTAACAAAAATAGTCACACGTGGACAGTACTCATTCGTTGAGATTAGTCGTGTGTTGACAAAAATAAATATTCATTTGTTGAATAGAATATTTGAAAATAGAAATATATGAAGCCGTGTTGGTTAGATTGACGCCATTTTGACGTGAACGATATTTATATCGATTTTATTCATTTTAAAATGAATATTGAAAAGTGATTTCGAAAACGCATATTTTGAAATGAAATTTGAATCAAATTGAATAGAAAACGAATTCGAATTGAATATATAACGAATTGAATTCGAATTGATTATAAAACGAATTTGATTTCCATTGAATATATAATGAATTTGATTCAAATAGAAAACAGAAATGAATTGAATTGAAAACGATTTCGAAATTAATTGAGTTGAAAACGATTTCGAAATGAATTGAATTGAAAACGATTTCGAAATGAATTGAATAGAAAACCAATTTGAATTGAATCGAATAGAAAACGACTTTGAAACCAATTTGAATTGAATCGAATAGAAAACGACTTTGAAACCAATTTGAATTGAATCGAATAGAAAACGACTTTGAAACCAATTTGAATTGAATCGAATAGAAAACGACTTTGAAACCGAATTGAATTGAAAACGAATTCAAATTGAATTGAAAACGAATTGAAATGAATTCAAATTGAATTGAAATTTGAATTGAATACAAACGAATTTATAAGGAAAAATTCAATTTTGATTTGAATTGAAATGGAAGTTGAAATTGTTTTTGAAACGAATTCAAAACTATTTATAAAATTCGTTTTTAATTAGAAATCGACGAAATATATATTATATATTATATATATATAATGGCCTGAATAGAACGCGCCGCGCCGCGGCAGTTCGTGAATTTCGACTATTTATTTCAAATGGACATTACGGGAGATCCGACCGTCGGATTCTCCTAAAACCGGAACCGTTGGGTTCGTATCGAAAACAGCTTTCTAACGAATATTAGAAATTTGAAATCTAACGGTTGGATTTGGAGATACGTCTAAATCAAATTTGGAAAAGGTCGTTGTAAGTGCAGTTCGATGGCCGTTGATGGAAATCGACTGTACGGGCCTTGATAAAATTATTAAAATTATCAATAATTTGTGTAAAATCATAAGAAATGATTTGAGAAAAATTGGGGTGAAAAACTCCAAATTTGAAAAGATAAAAATGGGTTTTTATCGAAATGAACTAGTTTTGAACTAAATTTAAAACCCGATTTGTTTTTAAATAAATAAATTAGATTTAAAAAGGGGTTTTAAATAATCGGAATTCCTAATATATTTGATTGGATTTGAAATGGGTTTATCGTGAACTGTGTTTTAAATAACACTAGTTCTTTAATCCGATAATAAATAGAATGTGATTTGGGTTTGTCGTGAACTGTGTTTTAAATAACACCTAGTTCTTTAACCCAGTAAGAGGAGTTTTAACGAATTTGCAATTAGATTGAAATGTGAATTTGTAATCTAAATTACCAAATTTAGAAAATGAGCGAGAATGGAGTATTACCAGTTTTACTCCAAAGCGATAGTTAAATCTTTAATTAGATTTGAACGTGAAATGGTAATTAATTTTACCGATAACACCGTGGTGTTAGATATGGAGTATTACCAGTTTTGCTTCATGGGAAGAATAAGTTAGGATTGGGAAATAAAATAAATAATTACTTCGGTGTGGTTCGCTAATCTTGACTAGTTTAGAAAAACCATAATTTGGTTTGAAACGACATCCAAAGGAAGATTACAGGATAAATTTTAAAGAATTTATCTTGGATAAAATTAATGGGAACCTTTCCCTAAGAATGTGGAATTTAGAAACTAGCTGTAGGTTGGCTAAGAAGAATGGTTTCCTGGGTATTGATCTGATGTTGGTTTTGGCCTTCGGGGTTAATGTTTGGGAAATTGTTCTCTTGCTAATTTGCGGTTAGTGACTAATGAATTGGAATGAGGCGTATGTTGTGTTTGTGTAACATTTGTTTTCAATATACGATAGTTGTTCGGAAAGACCGGGTTTACACCCATTCTGAATAACCGATTCGACGATATGTCGAAGATGAAGACGGTGGTCGACGACCGGAAGTCTTCACATCGTTTGGATAATTACTGACGATCTTGATTGGGCTGTACACCCAAGATGAGGGAATCAGTTGGTGGTCGTCCAGACGTACTTGGAGATGGATGGATATGCGAGGAAAGTGCCTCCGGTTTCGTTCAGACCCAGAACGAACTTGTAAATGGATTGTGTGTCTGACATTGGATTTTATTCTGTGTTGATTGATTTCTGTTAAATATATATCTGTTTGGCGGCGGAGAATTTATTCTCTTGCTTAACGCCCTTCTCTGAAACGTACGAGCTTAGAGGTTATACATCGATGGATATCAATCGCATGGCATGAATTGCCTGTGTGGCACGCTGAGATGCAATGATCAAGGCTTTTGTTGAAAAGCAAAGTCTTGTGGTTGACGATCAAAGCACGGCCTACGTGGCAGCTTTGTGTATAACGTAAATTCGCGAGCCTCACACCTCGGTATGAGTCAAAAACGGGATGAGGACCCAAGGAGTGCACGACGTTTCTTTCTAGCTATGGGTGGTGTCAGTGACCTACCAGCCCTGACATTTATATACTTTTCACCTTTGTGGTTTGGATGCGAGGCGCCTCGATTTTAGGTCTGTAAGGACCGGGAAACGTGTGTTCAGGCATAATTAATCCTCTAACGTAAGTGAGGACCGGCCTTGGAGGATCCCAGGATTGCCCAGAGTGTGTAGTCCTGAGGCATTTGCTAGAGTGTCTCGAACGCGGAGAGGAGCTTGCCCCTTGTCTCGACTCATGACGGAAATCCCATTTCCAATACGTGTATTTCGGCTTTATTTGTAGAGCCTAGTATGGCGACATAGTGGGATGGGGCACTTATGCCGTCTATGATTTATATTTATGATTGAAATTGTTTTGACACTATACACTTATTATAGTATAAAATGATTTGTTTTAAACGTATCAAGCATGTTTGGCGGTTATAAGGTAAAACCCTATCCTCCGGCTTGCTTTGCATTGTGTGATGGGACCTGGGTCTTATAATAGCTTCATTTTTCGAAAAAGCATTGCGCTGTTTATTCTATATGCACTGGTATTCTTGGGAGGAAACCCGTTCCGTGTTATACGGCGTGGTCCCTTGAATTACTCTTATTTAAAGCAAATGTTTAAATAACTGTTTTAGTTCTCACACCAGTCACATGACTGACCTGGAGTTTATTGTTTTAACCTAAACTCTGGGTGCCCCTATTTTCCGCACGGGCAGCTAGTAGTTTTGGTTTTGCAGATTTATATTCACAGGATCCTGGTTACAGCTGGAATGATATCCGGAAAGCTCTGTATCCGTATATCACCTTCAGTTGTGCTTTGTATTATTTTCCGCTGCTATGTAACTTATTGTTAATCTCTGATATTTATCGAATGTAATTTATTCATTATACTCTGTATATTCTTGTATCTGATGGAATTGTTGTAATAGCAATGAAATGTTCTTCCGTTTGCGTTCATTTGTGTGTTGTTCTCAAAGTATCCGCTCTTTCCTTCACTGGGAAGTAACGGGTGCTTACAGATGATTTCTCCGATTAGAGGAGTTGTTTGAGTTAGAAGAGTTGTGAAGTTAGCACTAAGATATATTGGACCTTTTAAGATTATTAGAAGGATTTGATCACTTTCCTATAGAGTTAAGTTGCAAGAAAGGTTGTCGGGGATCCATAATGTTTTTCATGTATCCCATTTAAGGAAATACGTTCATGACCCATAATTGATTTTGGAGCCTTTGATTCAGGATAATTTGGGAATCAAAACAAGACTTGATATTGGTTAGGCATCTTGTTTATATCGTAGATCAAGATGAGAAGAAGTAGTGCAATAAGATAGTGAAACTCGTTAAGGTCCAGTGGAGTGAGGATCCCGGGGATTTTACTTGGGGGACCCTGGATCATATGAAGGAAGCTTATCCTGAATTAATCTTAGGATAGCTAGTTCGGTCACTACTGTATTTTGGATGCTTAGCATATATCTTTGTATGCATTTTAAGATACATATTATTTATGGCGTTTTGAGTTATAGTAGATTAGCTCCTTGTTTACTAATTTCGAGACGAAATTATTTCAAGGGAATGAGTGTAAAAACCTAGAAATTTATCTCTTTGAAGATAGGTAATTAATATAATTTTAGTTAATTATTGAATAGCATTTATAACTGATAAACAAACCTTTTTAATTATAACTAATGAAATAAAATTGGTTTTTAAATTTTGTTTACAAAAAAATTTGGTCTAAATAAAAATAAAAATTATGATCGAAAAATATTTTCAAAAGTTTTGACGTCATAAATGTTGTAAACCTTTATGAATTTAATATGCACATTTACAACTTGTTAATACAACTTAATTAAAGTGAAAACATAATTTATTAAATTAAATTAAGTTTTAAATAAAGTAAGAAAAGACACTTTCCACTTTCTTTTAATATTAAAAAGGAGACGCAATGGTACATAAGCAACAAAAATTAGGGAAATAAAGTACCCTAGGTAAAAACATGTACCTTAGGTGTAAAACTGAATTATAATGGAAATTCAAAAGTAAAAATGTGTTGTTAAATTTTAAAGAGAGGTTACGCACCTTAATGGCATTTTGGTAACTTTTCATGCACATTTTACATAAAAACAACTTACTTTCTCTTTCCTTCTTATTTCATTTCTTCTTTTTAAAAGTTCTTTCTCCTTCTAAAAGCTTAAAACTTCTTTAATGGCTTATTTTTTCCAACTAAAAAATTGATTTTTACTTCATTAATGTTTTAAAAACTCACTTTTTAACATTTCCTTCTCTCTGTACACCCTTTCTCTTCTATTTACGAGCTCTAACCACCCAAAACAGCTGAAGGCCGTACCAAACCAGCCCAACACCGAGACATTTTGCATTTATACCCTCCAATACTCAATTTGTACAAAGCTAGTACAAGTAAGAAGGTGTTTACAAGGTTCTACTACCTTTTAGTTTGGTTTTGTGTAAGTTTGGTGAATAAAATATTAGTTTTTAAAATTCTAATTTAGTTATATTTATGTTGCATAGATTTTTTTTATATGCTGTGAAATATTTCTTTGTTATCGTGGTAGCATGATTGTTATTATAGTTGCATGTTTGTATTTTGTGATTGTGATTTTTTGTTTGGAAAGTAGACTTGAGACTAAAGACTAAGTGAATATTAGTTATAAAGATGTGAATTTTGATTGAATTATGATGTGTAGGCTTCATACTTAATTTATATTGTACATGAATACATATTAAATGTTGGCTAGCTTTTGGATCAAGCCACCAAGATTCACACAAAAGTCCAATCCTAAGTCTCACTCTTGAAGCTATCTCAGCCCGTTCGTGGACTCCCTGTCATCCTCGACTCGTGAACGAGCTTCACTACCTCGCTCGCGATGCCTCATCATGACCCGAGTCCTCTCCGCGAACCGATCCAACATCCCTGAAAGCCCAGCCACGACCAAGTCCTTCCACGATTCGCAAGTTCAGGATTTGATGACACATGTCCATAACTGCCACTTCTTCACCAAGCCATGAACCAGTCCGAGATCCTTGGGGTCCGTGCCACGTGTTATCAAGAACCGCCTGCAAATATCGCCTATAAAAAGCCATATACTTGGTATTTTTCAGGATCTTTTGGCAATTCTGAGTGTGATTTCCACCATTACTGTTTTTCTGTTATTTCTTATCAGTATTATCTTGAAATTACTGAGTGAATTATCATTGTAAAAGTGAGATTGGGAGAAACCAATGATTATACTTGCATTCTACGTATAATCAAAGGTATATAAAGTGGGCGTAGGCTCGTTAATGCCAAACCACTATAAATCTGGTGCGTTTTCAGTACTTCCTTTCATTTCTAGTCATTAATCTCTGCAAATTCAGACAATTTAGGAGTTAGAGCCATAAATTAGTCTAACATTTTGGTGCTTTCACTGAGAACTGAAGTCTCAGCATATCGGATTATTGCTCTACTATTTGAATATTCAAGTCCGAAGAAAATAGTCCAAATCTCCACTATTACAGTTTTTGAATATTTTAGCAAAGTCAAGGCATTATGGTTGGAAATAATTCCAAGGATGCACAAGCCTCGCAAGCAAACGAAACTGTAAATGAAGCTAAAGAAGAAAGCATTCACGAGCAGGCCGAGGTGGAGTCTCCGGTTCGTGAAGATCAGGGGGCAATCCGACCCGTAGAGGGTGTCACGACCCGATCCCAAGACAACATCACACGCCACCCTACTCACGCTACCACGAACCACCTCCAGGGAGCCACCACGAGCCGACATCAGGAAGGAACCATGAGCCGTCAACAGGAGGGGGAACGAACCGCCCTGACCACAAGACCACAACTCGACCTGGAAAGGAAATTATGGCTCGTTCTTCTTGTGCTGGTGCTTCTGCTCAACCTGGTTCGGGTTCTTTACGTATAAGAGAGAATGTTGATGATTGGTTTAACCCTTCTGCCCCAGCTACTGAAGGAGATCTTTCTCGCATCCTCGATATGTTGGAGAAGATGAATGATGAGTTGGAAGCCCAAAGGCAAGAAAGTTCCTTGTTACGACAGAATATTACTACATTGGGCAAAAGAATTGATAATCTTCAGAGGCAGAGGACACCTCCGCCAGCCCGTCTTCTAACTCCAGAGTACTCATCTTCATCTAGAGAATCTCCAAGACCTCCACGACGACCATTGGAAAGGGCTGAAAATATAGAACAACTTCGATTTGGATCCCTTCCTTCTCAAGAAGAGGCAGCACTCAACTTGGGGCCCTTTAACCGCAATTTGAATAACTCTGCAACACTTCCCAGAGCTCAAGTTTTTGATGATCCTGTTGAGAATCAACCATTTGCAACCCCCTCGTCGCGTGATTGACCGTGGCAACAGGGAACAAGGAAGTTCTTCTCAAGCCCCAGACTTCGCAGCAACACGACGAAGGGACGTTGGAGGGCCACGCAGGGAAAGGAGTGCTAATCCTGAATTTACACCGACTCACGCTGATGTTGAAGCAATGATTAGGCAGATCATGGTAGATAGCCATGGATAGAGGGATGAAGATTGAGGCATAGGCCGTAGTCATACGCCCCTTACTGATGATATATTGGATGTCCGCTTCCCAAAACGATTCACTATGCCCAGCATGAATCGTTATGCAGGCAGGACAGATCCAGTTCAACTTCTGATGAGCTATTCATGGTACATGAATGTCGCTGCCGCTCCTGACGCAGTAAAATGCAAAGCTTTCCCGATATTCCTGGAGGATGTGGCATTGATGTGTTTTACTCATTTGCCTGCATGGTCCATCGCCAGCTTCCAGGAACTGAGCAAAATGTTCATAAACCAGTTCCGAATTCACGCTCAAACGTCCAAAAATGTCATCGAGCTATCGCTCATCAAACAACTTCACGACGAAACTCTGAGATCATATTTGGACCGCTTCAATTTGGCAATCACAGAAGTTAAAGACCCACACGAGCAATCTGTCCTGATGGCCTTGATTGATAGAGTAGATAAAAATATGGAATTTGGCCGGTATTTGGTAGGAAAGTCGCCGCTAACTAGAGAAGTATTCTATGAAAAAGCTAACATTCGTTTGCGGCAAGAAGAGATATATGCCAATCGGAAAAGGAAGGATGCCAACAAAGAGGATATACAGAGCAATGTGGCCATCAAACAATCCGAGGACAATTTGAGAAAGGTAGAGGTCAACGTTGGGAACAAAAACTAGGGGAATGGTCGACAGCTCGGGAACGGCAACAAGAGAAGAAATCGAGGAAACAACTCACAGAGGAGGCCTCGATTCAAGCCCTTTGAAAATTTCACTCCATTGAATGATACATTAGAAAACATTTTCTTGGATACCTATAACGTCCTTCAGTATAAGAGACCTCCACCTAGAGATTCAACAGAAAAGGAACGTGAGACAGGAAAGTATTGTCTTTTTCATCAAACCCATGGCCATTCCACCAATGAATGCCATCATTTGAGAGACGCCATCAAAAGGCTGCTCCATGAAGGAAAGTTGGACGAATACAAGGTTGCACCGAGAGATAGGGGCAAGCTGGGCAGGCCCCAAACCAAAACCAACCCACTGCTAGGCCAACCGCTCAGCAGGAAGGAAAGAACATTATCATCAATACTATAGTAGGAGGACCTCATCCTGCTGGGCACAACTCTAGGGCAATGGATCAGTATGTGAATGCGGCTAAACATCTTGAAGTAGGAGAATGCCGCAATCCTGAAATTGCAGCCCCAATAAAGTAGCATAAGACAATGTTCGATGATATCATCTTTCGTGATAGAGACTGTATTGGAGTTCATGCCCCCACGGAAGATCCTTTAGTGATCACGACAACCATCAGCCCCGCTTTGGTCCACAAGGTTTTGGTAGAAAATGGAAGCTCGGTAAACGTACTGTTTAAGAAAGCCTTCGATCGGATGAAGCTTGAGGCGAAAGATTTGAAGCCCTGTGGGGGATGGATACGAGGCTTCAATGGAGCTTCAACAGCCCCGACTGGATATGTGGAATTATCAGTAACTTTAGGAGAAGGAGATTGCCGGAAAATTAGAATTCTTCCATTTGTTGTATCGGATATTGAGTCACCTTATAACGCCTTCCTGGGCCGACCGGCCCTAGCATAATTCAGAGCTTGTATTGCACCATGGTGCTTATTATTAAAGTTCCCGACGGATGCAGGAGTGGGAGTAGTTAGAGGCAATCAGGTCATAGGACGAGCTAGCTACATAGCTAAGTTGAAGTTGTTGCTCAAAGGATTAAACATAGAACCAAAGGGTATTACTCCATCCGCAAAGGAGGACACGACATAGCAATTAGAGAAGGCCCCGAAGGAGCCGCCCAGAGAACTACCCGAGGATATAGATCCCAGAGAGGACGAGGAACCTAGGGGTAGAATGTCGACTCCTAACGAAACGACTGTGGATACTCCAATTGACGATATGACCCAGTGAAGGCCTTGAAAATTGGATCCCATTTAGACTCCCTTCATGCAAAGGAATTGAATGACTTCTTAAAAGCTAACCTGGATGTGTTTGCCTGGACCCACGCTGACATGTGTGGGATATCCCCATCAATCATGAGCCAGAGTATCAACCAGAAGCATCCACCTGTCAAGCAAAAAAGGCGAATGCTAGGTCCAGAGATGTCAGCTGCCTTACAGGAAGAAGTTGAGAAGTTGAAGAGTAATGGATTCATTAAAGATTCAACTTACCCGGAATGGATTTCAAATCCAGGTTCGGTGAAGAAGGCCAATGGGAAATGGCGCACCTACGTCAATTTTTCAGATATGAAAAAGGCTTGCCCGAAGGATAGTTTTCCACTTCCTAAAATCGATCAATTGGTGGATTCAACCATGGGTCACGAACTTCTCTCCTTCATGGATGCATATTCTGGATACAATCAAATCCCAATGCATGTGCCAGATCAGGAGCATACTAGCTTCATTATAGATTTGGGACTGTACTGCTATGTAGTGATGCCTTTCAGCTTGAAGAATGTTGGAGCAACATATCAACGACTTGTAAAGCGGGTGTTCTACAGTCAGACTGGGCAGACAATGGAGGTATATGTCGATTATATGCTTGTAAAATCCAAACATTCATCCAACCATACCACTGATTTAGAAGAAATGTTTGGCATCCTTAGGCGATACGAGATGAAGCTCAACCCACTAAAATGTTCAGTTAGAGTAGCCTTTGGAAAGTTCTTGGGTTTTATCGTCAGCTCACGTGGAATTGAAATCAATCCGGACCAGATCGCTGCAATCAGGAACATTCGAGAACCAAGGCAAATCAAAGACATGCAAAGCCTCGCTGGGAAAGTAGCCACATTAAGTAGATTCATCTCCAAAGCTAAAGATAAGTGCATTCCATTTTTCGATTTGATAAAGCGAGGGAAGCGCAATTTCAAGTGGGCTCCTGATTGTGTAGAAGCGTTCCAGAACCTCTAGAATCATCTGGAAAAACCTCCGATATTGTCCAAGCCGGTAGATCACAAGGATTTGTTCATGTAGTTGGCAATATCGTCCCATGCAATTAGTTCAGCCCTGGTATGGGAAGAAGATAAAGTCCAGAGACCGGTGTACTATGTAAGTAAGTAACTAGCGGCGGCGGAATGGAACTACCCAAAGATAGAAAAGCTGGCGTACAGTTTGCTGATCGCATCTAAAAAGCTCCGCAACTATTTTCAGGCTCATCCTATCATTGTGTACATCGATCACCCGCTGCGGCAAGTGTTGCAAAGACCAGAGGCATCAGGAAGGCTACTCAGGTGGAATATCGAGTTGAGTCAGTTCAACCTGAACTTTCAGCCCTGAAGATCAATAAGGGGGCAAGAACTGGAAGATTTTATAGCAGAGTTTACTATCCCAGAGGACGATATGATGAGTGAGGAAGTTGAGCCTTCGAAACAACTTGTTGACCCTAACGCCTGGAAACTGTACACCGACGGAGCCAGGAATGACAAGCGATCTGGTGCTGGAGCGGTACTTGTAACTCCCGAGGAACGATCGATATATTATGCTTTGAGATTAGAGTTCAACGCCACCAACAATGACTCAGAGTATGAATCCCTGATTGTCGGGCTTAAGCTTGCGAGGGCGCTAGGGATAACGAAGTTAGATATCTTTTGCGATTCGAAGATAGTGGTGAACCAGGTTAATGAAGAGTTTCAAGCCGAAGGACCAAGGCTTGTATCATACTTGAGGGAAGTAAGAAAATTGCTGGGTGGCTTGGAACACTACAACATAACACAAATCCCCCGATCAGAGAACTAGAGGGCGGATAAGTTAGCTAAGATGGCAAGTTCCGATAACCCTGAGGACACAGAGATGGTCCCGATAGAGATACTGCAGTCTCCGAGTATCGATCAGATGGAAATTGATCTTGTACTGGAGACTGAGCCAGAAAGGGAGTCATGGATGACACCCATAAATAACTTCTTGATAAATGGGACACTTCCCACCAAAAAGAGCGAAAGGCATGCTGTTATTCGTAAAGCCTCCAGATATGTCATGCAAGGTGAAGTTTTGTACCGATAAGGATATCGATGTCGCTCCTCCGGTGCACAGCCCACGACGACATCGAAAGAGCATTAAGGGAAGTTCATGAAGGTGAATGTGGCGACCACACTGGAGGCCATACACTGGCGAAGAAGATACTACGATACGACTATTTTTGGCCCATTGTGAACAAAGATGCAGCTAAATATGCACGGCATTGCGACAACTGCCAGAAATTCTACAAGATCCCTAGAGCACCTCCTAACCAGTTAACAACAATGATGAGCCCATGGCTCTTCGCTATATGGGGAATTAATATTATTAGAATCCTCCCTATTGCTAAGGGTGGAGCTAAGTATGCCATCATAGCCCTAGATTACTTCACGAAGTGGGTCGAAGCAGAACCATTGACCACGATCACAACCAAGAGGGTGATCAAATTAGTTTTGAGAAACATTATATGTCGATTTGGAATCCCAAAATTCATCATAACAGATAATGGGACCAAATTTGACAGCACCGAGTTCCAGGACTTTTGCCAAAGATACCGTATCGAGAAGAGACTCACAGCTGTGGCGCATCCGCAATCAAATGGGCAGGTAGAAGCGGCAAACAAAGTAATCAAGTCCATTTTGAAAAAATGATTGAAGCGGGCCAAAGCCATGTGGGTTGATGAACTACCATGGCATTATGGGCCTACAGAACAACCTTCAAGTCAGCCACTGGGCATACGCCCTTTTCCCTTGCTTTTGGATCTGAATCGGTCATACCGATTGAGTTAGAAGTACGATCTCACAGGGTCACTTACTACGACCCAATTACTAACAATAAACTGCTTCTTGAATCCCTGGATATGGTAGAAGAGAAAAGGGACGAGGCAGATCTACGTGCCCTGAGACACAAACAGCAAGTCGCTCGATACTACAGTAAAAGGGTCTGAGCTCGAATATTTGAACCTGGAGACTTGGTTCTAAAGTGCGTCTTCTTCCCCTAGTACACTTGGGCCCGAAAAGGGAAGGACCTTATGCCATCCTACGGAGGCTTGATAATGGAGCTTTCAAGCTAGCGACCGTGGATGGAGATGAAATCCCCAGAGTGTGGAATGCCCAACATTTGCGGCATTACCTGACATGAAATTGTCAATTTTATTCTTTTGTTTCTATGACCATGTAAAAAGGCACGACTTTCCTAGAACAGTCCGATCATATAAGAAAACGATTATAAAGTGAACGTAGGTCATGATTCGACCGAACCACTATAAAATATCCTGTGTCATTTACTTTTAGTGCACGATTTCTTATCTATTCCATCATTCTTTACTCTCATGAATAACTATAATCTTTAAAATTTTCTATGAGCTTTGTAACAATCTCAAAACACGTAATTCAAAGTTCCTTCTATCAGCAACGGTATGCAGGATGCCGAGGACGCAATAAAGCAAATGACACAGCAACCGACACTCTATTTCTCACGACTTGAGAAAGAATACAAAAGACAAGGGCATGTATTGTCCACGAGACGTGAAGGTGCACCGTGATTCAAAAGACCATCTCAACAACACTCTACCCTTGGTATTCGATGGGAGAGTATAAAGGCGCCAAAGATTGGGCATCACGAAAGAACTCCTACCCTACAGAAGGAACGGGGGCAAACTAAAAGCTGAGTTCGAACTCTGTCCTGGGCATACGATAGGAGAGTATAAATGCATATCGACTAAATGCCATTTAAGGGCTCCTACCTCGTCGTAGTATCGAGGGGCAAGATTGAAAGCTGAGCCCAAACCCTTCATATCCGGGCATGGGGGCACACTCATACACATGACACATTACAGATTTATGTACAGTGAAGGAACTTTGTAACGTTCATCACATATGATTCTAACTTAGTTGATTATATTTGTAATGAACTTACAGGTATGCAATGATGCAAAAGAAACAAAATTTCATTTACCAAATGCAGGTTTACAAAACAAGATTAGACGAAAGGCGAGGGCCATACTCGCAACTACATCATGAGGCCAGTGGAATAACTAAAAAGATAAAAAGACGTAAGCAAGCTGGATCTACTTGGGCTTCGGGGATGAACTTGGCCTCTTCTCTTTCTTCTTCTCCTCTGATTCCTCCTTGTCTGCATCAGATTGGTCCTGCTTTCTCTTCTTCTTCTTATCAGAAGGAAGATCTTGTGGGGGATCGGAAGATTGAGTTGCAAGCTGTGTGGTTATCGATTTACTGGACATCTTTATGATTAATCCAGTCTTGGGGTCAACTATAGTAATAGGTGCCACATTTAGAGGCTCTTGCTCCTCCATTTTTAAGGCCAGCTGTTTATCCCTCTCTGCCTTCATATCATCCAGAGTCACGGTATTATCATCCTTGTTCTCTCCCATGATGTCTACTTCCTCTTCTTCATCCCCATAACCCTCATCAATATCTTGCAAAGCTCCAATGATTTCAGCATTTTTTGGGACATCTTTGCATGATACCTCGATGGTCTCCTTAGTTGACTCAACCTCAGTATGTTTAGGAGTTTCGGGGATGACCTCAGTGATCAGAGGCACGCTAACCTTCTCAGCCTCAGCCTGCTTTTCCACAACCTCTTCAGTAGACTTGACACCTATATTACAAGAAGCAACTGTTATTAGTTTGGGAGAAAACGTGGTCTTCTCAACTGTTTGATCCACAGTGCGACGACAAGTTATGACAGGTTTGACAAATTGTGGGGAAAATAAGGAGATACCTTCTGCTGAATCTACGGCTGAAGCTGCAGCAGAAACCCCAACAGCAGGGGAACCGGAACCCCAGGGATCAGTGGTTCATCTGGACTATACTCCTCAACCTTAGAAGTGGGGGCTCCAGTGCCGAGCTCGAACCTTCACCAATTTTGTTTTTACCCTTGAGCTCCATCTTTTCCTTCTCCATTGCTTCTTGAATCTGACGCCTTCCCTCTGCTAAAGCCTCGAGCTCTCCACCCCTGAGGAAAGTCTGCATAAGTTGGCCCTCGTCGATTTCCTCAACCTTTAAGCATTGCTTTTCTCCCTCGACGATCGTATCCCATACATTAACCAAGGTGGTGTGACAGTCTTTAATCCAAGAGATGTCTCGAGTTAGAATGACTTGAGCAAAGAAGTCCATTAGCAGCTCCTCGAATCCCTCTATTTCCTTTTTGGCTATGACAAGGTTAGAGGTGGTAGTGGAGGCTGACTCAAGAGCAGCATTGGCATTACTCTCGGCAAGAGCTGCCCGTTTCTCAGTATGAGAAAGTTTGTTGTTCAAGTCCGCATTTTCCTTTTTAATATGAGTGAGATCGTCCTTTAAGCTTGTTTTTCCTTCTCCCAAGCAGCCTTCTCCATCGCAAGACGATCCCCCGACGCCTTTAGCTCAGTACTAGCTGTCCTGAGATCCCCTATCTGTTTCTTTAGAGCTACGCGTTCTTGGTTGTGCAAATCATGCTCAAGATGGAAGCGTTTCTTGGCATCATCCAGGTCGGTTTTGTTATTTTTAGCGTCCCGCCGAGCTAAGGTGAGCTGGGCTTACGCAGCCTCAAGATCTTTCTCCGCCTTACTTCTGGCCTTAGCATCATGATCGATCTTCACTCTAACCCTGGCAGCATCTACTTCTAGACGGCGTATAATGTCTGACAAATTCTTGGTGTGCTTTTTCATTGCCTTTTATTGTTTAGCCACATGGAAGATCTGACCTACAACTTCGACATCCCAATCCTCAGGAACTGGTTCAAGATCTGGGACGAAAACCATTCTTTCAAAATAAATATGGGCGAACAGTTTCCGCAAACGCTCCAGTTTGGCTTTGTTATCTGGAGCCAAGGCCACCTCCTGGGTAGTAGAGGATTCCAAGTGATGCTAACTAGAGGGGACAAGGACTGCTTTCTCTTTTTCCTTATCCTTGCTCGACTCCTTCTGTTTGTCTTTGGGTTTGTGATGCTTTTTGGAGGATTTGCCCAGGGGTGGTAAGCCTTTCGGAGGAGTTAGAGCCTTGGGAAGTTCTTTACCCCCCGTATGTGGTACATGGCGACAGTGGGACTTCCCGGGATCCTGTTTCGAGGGAGAGCGAGAGCGCGTAGAGTGAGGCTGATAAGAATCATGGCGCCTTTGGCTATCTCTTCCTCGACTATCGCTACGATCGTGCTCGGACACAGAAGATAGCCTGGGAGCGTTCTCGCGAAGATCACGGAAAGAATAAGAGTAATGACGAGGCATTTTTCCTGCAAAAAATAACGAACAGGTGTCAGGATTGTGAATACAATTAGTGTATAAGTGTTGTGACAAGTGGTGCATGTGACTTGTGTGCCCATCTAATCCCCCTTAACAGACCAGGGTCCGAAGTTTGGCTCGTCTGTGCAGTATCTTTATCTTTAGCAGAAGAGCTCTCTCCCTCGGACATAGGGAAGAATGGTTCCTCTCCGAAATATCCAGAAGTATAGATGTCATCTGGCAGGGGGATCTTTTCTAAATCCCTGAAAATCTGCTCCTCTGTTAATGTAGGCTCTACTGGTGGTGGGGTCTTCAAGGGAGACTGTCCTTTGGAGGAGGGAGCATCCTTCGGTTCATTAACCCGAGCTTCATCTCTTTTATACACATTCAAATCCTCATCATCCTGATCAATCATTGGTGAAGGACTCTTATGAAACTCAGTTGTTTTCATGGCCCCTGAAGTCACTTCTCCCTCAACCGGGGGCACATACTTGTAAGGCTAGCCACCTGTACCAAGCATGAATCTTACATCCAGAAGGTGGTGTTTGTGAAGGCTTTCATCGGTTATGCACTTCCCGATTCTACAGAAATCTGATTTACTCTTTATAAGATGGGATAACCGATCTTCAGATACCGAACCCTCTGCTTTTTCAAAATTGTGAGCTGTACAGAAAAAAGAATACATTAGCACTTCGATTATGCAATTGGAATATGCGTTGCATAATTTGAAACCTACTTGATTGTAATTATTTCCTTGCACATCATGTCTGATGTTTTATGTAAAACCAATTGGATCTCGCATCTCCTAAGTTGAGATGGCCATCCGACAAAACATTTTTGCTAGGAATCGATTCGAAGAAAGAGAAGTTTGGGGTCCCTGTGGAACGATGTTTGAAATGATAATAGAATTTCAAATCTCTGAAGGTGAGCTTGGTCTTTAAAATCTCTGCATACGCGATATACAAGGTATACAGAGCTGTGTAACCATTGGGATGGAGTTGCATGGGAGCGATATGTAGCAGTCTCAAGAGATCAATGACAATCAGAGGAAATGGAGGGATAGCGCCTACCCAACACATGAGCCTACTGACAGCCATGTATCCTTACGGAGCAGAGTGAGGCTTATCTCCCTCCTCTGGAGTTTTTACATCGTCCCAAGGAATCCCGTGCCTTAAACAAACTTTCTCCAATTTCAACTTGTCCAATTTAGAAGCCATGGAATCACTCAGCTTCTCTTTCTCTACTTATTTAACACTTGGGATCTCGTCAGGAGCTCGATCATCATCTTCTTCTTCTTCTTCCTCGAGTGATGTGTTCTCGGAAGATGTTGATTCACTACGGATATCTTTTTCATAATCAGATCTAGAATTTTCCCACTCCGGGTCGGATGGAAAAACATTCAGATTATGATATTTTGATGACTCTGGATTTGCCCTCATTTCTGATATTCTCGATGAACGTCTATCAGACATGGCTATGTTGGCGAATAAACATGACAGATTAGAATGCAGATATCCGTGAACCCCGTGCATGTGCAAGTGCTGGTGTTTGTAAGTTGCATAATACTAGAAAATAAAATCGCAAAGTAAATTAGATAAGCGTAATAATGGTTATTGCATGCTACTAAGTTGTGATGTTGTTCAGCCCAAAAAGTTCATCTCGAAGGCTCTAACCTAACTGTTCATCGATTAGTCCAAGTTGCAGCTGATTTTCAGTTAAAGTAAACCTTGACGAATTCGGTTGATTGATATAACTAAGTCGGATATGATCACAAAATTAAGGTTGGCCTAGAGATAGGCTAATCCTTGAAGTTCTATAGGTCGGCTCATGAATAGGTTATGCTCGTGAGTTTATATCGGCTCGTGACGGTGGCTCAGCACAAGAGTTTGTTGCATCTCATGGGATGGCTTCGGCTCGTAAAGATGGTCATGCTCGTGGAAATAATCCGGCTCGTGGCAGATGAATTGGGGCTTTGGTTCATGGTCGTGAACGGGCTCGTGACTATGCTCAGTTCAGTACTACATCGCCTCGCCCATACGTCTCGTGAGTGACTTCCACGACCCGTCCATTTTCCATCCCCACGAACCGACACTATTCCACCACCGTGACCCGACCCTCCATCCTACTTCACCATCGACACAACTCGCATCATTATCAATGCTTAACCCCTCCATAAATTGATGTCCTCCTCTTCTCCTCCATGATCAGCCCTAAAAGAAAGCACCGCTACCCTCATTCTTCCACCCAAACGCTGTCGTGACCAAAACCCTACCACAAACCAACTCAGCTCCTCTAGAAGACACAAGGCGACGCGGAATTTGAGGTAATGGGGATAACGAACAAAGAAAAGCAATCATCTCAGTATTATTTCCTCTTTGGTTAAATTTATGGAAGTTTAGGGTTTTAGAAAAATCACGAGTTGGGTTTCTTGGATTAAAAAGAAGAAGAGTGGCGGCAGTAAAGAAGTACAAGAAGAAGAGGAGTGGAAGAGAAGGCTGGTTTATATAAGCATCACGTTGGCCTTTGGTCTTCTCCTTTTTGTCTCATTCAGGACCATGAAAACCCATAGGCCACGAGCGTTCAAGGAAGCCCATCGTGATTTGAAAGGCGGCCCGCTCGACCATAGGTCCGTGATGTATGCCCCATTCCGCCAACCGCATTGTATTCCAACGACCCGAACTTGAGATTGATCACGAAATAAAAGATATGGAAATACCCATGGGATTTAAAACTTACCTAACAAGTTGATCGCGATATACTCTGGAGTTCAAAAGATGGAAATTAACCAATGAATAGAGAAATAATTGGAAGTCCAGCCCGATATTTATACCAATTAGAAAACGTAATCCTTTGAAGCAGTGCGACGTTACAAACAAACACGACCACTGATTTGCATCGTTTCATGAAAGGATGGTTTAGCAGTTTCGAAGCATGTTCCATCCCTGATAAAACATACTTCGAGGGGGTAAAATGTTAGCTAGCTTTTGGACCAAGCCACCAAGATTCACACACAAGTCCAATCCGAAGTCTCGCTCGTGAAGCTATCCCAGCCCGTTCGTGGACTCCCTGTCATCCTTGGCTCGTGAATGAGCTTCGTCACCCCGCTTGTGATGCCTCATCACGACCCGAGTCCTCTCCGTGAACCGATCCGACGTCCCTGAAAGCCCAGCCATGACCAGGTCCCCCTACGATCCGCAAGTTCAGGATTTGATGACACCTGTCCGTAAGCGCCATATTGACCACTTCTTCACCAAGCCACGAACTAGTCCGAGATCCTCGGGATCCGTGCCACATGTTATCACGAACCGCCTGCAAATATTGCCTATAAATAGCCCTATACTTGGCATTTTCTGGATCTTTTGGAAATTCCGAGTGTGATTTCCACCATTACTATTTTTCTGTTATTTCTTATCAGTATTATCTCGAAATTACTGAGTGAATTATCATTGTAAAAGTGAGATTGAGAGAAACCACTAATTGTACTCGCATTCTACGTATAATCAAAGATATATAAAGTGGACGTAGGCTCATTAACGCTGAACCATTATAAATCTGGTGTGTTTTTAGTATTTTCTTTCATTTCTAGTCATTAATCTCTGCAAATTCAGACAATTTGGGTGTTAGAGCCATAAATTGGTCTAACATTAAAGTATAATTAATATGTTGAAGATAACATTTAATATTGTATATAGGTTTGAGATCCTTAGTTTTAAAATAAAAGGTTTATATTTGTTCTTTAAGTAAAGAAAGCTTAAAACTTTACTTGAAACTTTGATATCCTTTTTTTAAAAGGTTTGAAAATTGAGTAAAGTCATTTAGAAAAGACTTTAAATTTTTCTTAGTTACTAAAATATGAAACTACATCCATAGCGATAGTCGTTATGGATGCAGTTTTACTACAAATCCGCGATTTTGGGAAAAAGATCAAGTTATATACTTAAAATGTTTTTAAAATATTATTCAAACTTGGAAATGATATTTTAACTTAATAATGATGGTTAGAAAAATTTAATCAAGTTTTTAAATATTTAATTATTAATTAATTAATAATTATTTAACCAACTAATCATGGTTTATTAAGTAAATCTAATTGAAGTTTAAATACCAAATATTTATCTTTTAAAATAAGATTAATCCTTAATTATTTTTATTCAAATAATTAATTACTTAATTATTTAACTAATTATTAATTAGTAGTTAGGAAAGAAATCAGTACTTAAGAAACTATTTAGTCAGTTAATTATGATTTTTTAATTTAAACAAGTTTTAGTTATTTATAATTAATTTTATTTAATTAATATATTAATTAATTAGACTTAATTATTTAATTAACCTTTAATTAATCAGGATATATTTTTAATTAATCACTAACCAAATAGGGCTTTTGTTAATTACTTTAGTTATGATTTGTTTAAGACTAAGTAAGTTTAAATTATGATTTATTTCAAAGTAAATTATGATTTATTTCAAAGTAAATTATGATTTAATGATCATAATTTTTCAATTTAAGTTCGATTTATAAATCGTATATTTTATTTGTTATAAGTCTGTTTTAAACCTTATAAACTGTATTTTTAAGTTTGCTTTAAATCGAAGGATCTCTGGACCTTACCTTTAAGTAACCCCAAACAAATATGAAACCTAATAACAAATATGGTGACTCATGAATGGAAATTAAGTCATCTCATATACAACACTAAAATCTGATGAGTAAACCGATCCTCTATCTATGAGATCTAGAATTTGTTCTTGACGAGGGACAGAGTAAGGCTGAACTACCTAAAATGTGAGAGATATGAGAAAGATTAATTTATATAAATGAGTCATGTTTAATTTAGTACATGGTTATCCATATACAAATTTATACACTAATCTCAGATAGTGTGTTGACATCAAAAGTTGGTCACTTGTGACAGTCAACCCCCAATCATGTGGAAAGCACAAGAATAATGATTAT
The DNA here is from genome assembly GCA_030737875.1 of Allium sativum. Classification (NCBI taxonomy): domain Eukaryota; kingdom Viridiplantae; phylum Streptophyta; class Magnoliopsida; order Asparagales; family Amaryllidaceae; genus Allium; species Allium sativum. The sequence continues at coordinate 190,042,636 of CM060910.1, read as the reverse complement.
GAAATGCGGAAAATAAAATAAAATAGGGAACACACAACTTTTTATTATGGTTCGGCGAAGAAGGTGACTACGTCCACTTTATATGTGTTGATTTATATTTGATTACAAGTACAATGATATTTCCTTTTGAAGAAAAGTGGGAGATGAGAAGTTCTCTAGAGTAGTGAGAATTGGCTATTTGAGGAATAAGTCGAAGGTATTCTTCTTCTAGAGCGTGGACTACCAAAAATGTCATGAGCTCTTTCCAAGATTTTTCTCCTCCGAAAAATTGCCTCTCTCTCTTCTTTAGGGAAGAGGGTATTTATACATAGGAAAGTCGGCTAAGGCTGGTGTGGCGTGTCCTGCCCTTTTAGGGTAAGCTTGGACACGTGGAGTTCATCCCTTGGACATAAATGCGGCTGGAAGACTGAATCCACTATTCATAAATAGTATCTTCGGAAATCGCGGCTTGTGAGGCATTCCAGTTGAGGTGTACCAAAAGGAGAGCTTTGTTCGGATATGTTTGACCGTCTTTAATGCCTTGGGAATCGGTCTGAGAAATGGATGATTCAGCGGGATATTTCCAGGCGAGCCTGAGATATTTGGTCGATCTATATTTGATGGAGGCCTTTGACTCGGTTGATTGACAGCGATTCTCTCGGGTTCGACGAATTTAAGCTTAAAGATAATCAGACGGGGTTGGAACTGATTCGGGCCAGCCTTGAAGGAATCTGGTTTGGGCTGAACCTTGTTTGCACTTTCCGAAGCGCGAGCTGCTATGTCGACCGATGGGCCGATGCTGGAGAGAGTTCCTGGATAATTGGCTTTGACCCGAACTATGACTGCTTTTGGTAAAAAGTTGGTCAACACTTTGCCCCTCAGAATACATCTTCTTCGGTAGAGGGAGGTGTGTTCTGATTCCTTGTGTCGAAGTCCAATATGCGGATAGCAATGATTGCGCCGAACCATATTAAAGCCAGAAGTCCGACGGCCCCGATGGCTGTATGAAGACCAGAAAACCGGTGACCGAAGAATGTTGTATTAAGGCCAGAAAACCGACAACCATCGAAGACCGTATTAAGCCCGAGAGAGTAACCGTAATTTTTTGTTATGAGGATTAGTACCTGCAAAGATAGTAGAAGCCATTCTTGGTCTAGAGAAGATCCTTAGTCTCATCTAATCGAGTATCAGCCATACTCGACTTGAAGGTAGGTCGAGATATTTTTGGCAAGCAATAGTTACACTTGGCTTAGAGGAATGGCGAGTAATAACCATACTCGGCTTATAGAGCTGGTGAGTATTAACCATACTCGGCTTTCAGAGGTGGCGAATATTAACCATACTCGGCTTGGGCAAGTGTTAACCATGCTCGACTTGCATAAGGTCATTTCATAAATCTTGGAGGGGGCGAGTATAGCCCATACTCGGCTAAAAGAGATTTGACCATACCCAATCCAAGGAGTAGGTTTAGAGATGGTGGCAGGCTTTCGCACTGACCATATTCGGGTGGGCGAGCGTCAATCATGCTCAACTTAAATCAGTCAAACATAATCCACGTTTGCTAAAAAAAATTCACAATCGCTACAGAACTATTACAGAGACAATGAAAATAATTTTGTAATAACCGGGAAATCCGAGCCAATATAAAATTTTTATTTTGGCAATTTTAGTGAATTTTTAATATTTAAAATGAATTATTTTAAATAATAATGACAAGAAATTTATTTTGAATAGAAATATAATGTATATTTTTATTTGAATCGTCGTTAGAATATAAATATTTATTTTTAAATTATAAAAGGAATTGAAAATGGCGCGGTAGTTCGATAATTCGATTTCAAAGTTCAATTGAATGTACAGGATTCAAAATAAACCGGATTTTGGCAAAACCAAAAATATTTGAATCTATTTGAGAATATTTTTCCAATGAATCTGAAAAATTGAAATTTCATAGCGGGGATAAAAAGTTATGTCCAATTGAAAATTCAGAACAGTCACTATGAAAATTTTGGCCCTTAAAAATGGAAATTTTGCAAACGACCTCGGTTTTCGACGAAACCACTTTTGTGGGATCCGGGATGTCTAGTTATTGCTAGATTCCAAAATTCATAATTTTATGAATCAATATGCGAGCGTGGCAAAAGAAAACGCGTTTTAACAGTTTCAATCAATTTAGATCGACTGGAAAATGGCCTTTTTTCAAACGGTCTCAGAATTTGATGAAATTAGTTCTGTTAGGACCGTATCGTCCATACGAAGCCAGAAATAGTTTTTCTGTAATTTTTAGAGTTAGTATGTGGCCCTGGTAAATTGAAATGTGCGTTTATAATTGAATATATAGATTTAAATTTTAATTTAAATGAAAACTGGTCGAAACAATCAAATTGGCTTACGGGACATATCCCATTGCATTCGAAATGAGGGTAATTAGCTGGTGATGACAGGCGGTGGGTCTCGGTTGGAGATCAAAATTTAAAGTTAAATTTTGGAGAATAAATAAAATAAAATAAAAATCCCTATACCCTTTTATCTCTTTCAAATCTACCCCTCCCTCTCTTCTCTTCGAAGTCAACGTCATATGAGAAAAAAAAAGAAGTCGCGATCTAAAACCCGCCGCTCCTCCCATCGCAACGCCCCCTCGATTGGAGCGTCGCCCCACCGCAAGCCATCCTCCATCCCCCCGACGTCGCGAGCCCCCCTCAGCAGACTCTGAAACACCCCACCTCCGTTAGGGTCACTCTCAAAGGGAATGCCCTAATTTTGGTGGAGGTTTATAAGTATAAGTCACAGATATACAAGACAGATATAAGAACACATATTTGTAAACAGCGGAAAATCAACAAACTTTTATTTCATGAAAGCAAATACGTGTTACAACAACATCACCATAATTGTCTTACATCTTTTCCAAAACATAACATAACTCTTTCATAATCTGTCTTGATTACTTAATTTTAAAGAAGCATAAATAAAACATAGATAAACTGCAAAGGCCTCCATAGAGTTTGTCCAAAGCCATAGTTTCAAACGAAAAGGACCAAGCAATACATTTCTCTTCTTCAAGCTGGATGTTAAGACCGGTCAAGCTGTTGTGTTCCCTCCCTGTGGACCTGGGGGGGGGGGGGGGAACGGAAGAAAAGAAGACGAAAGAAAAGTAGAGTCAGACATAAAGCCTGAGTAAGTCTAGTACTATTTTGTCTATGAATAAAGAACTGGGTATGATAAGTATAAACAAGAAGTGGAAAAGCACTATAACTTGGTTAAGTTGTCTAGGGTCGAATTTACTATCGTACCCCATGTTAATCTCTGAACCCATATAAACTAGTTTCCAACTGGCACCCCATAAATCAGGGTGATGTGATCCATTCTATGATGATCGGCTCCTACTCGCATAGTTACATGTGTCTTACGGCCCCCGATGTTGTAGTTACCTATGCTGGTCCCACCATGGGGTGTATCAAGTCCCATGGTGGCGGCCCGACACAACCTTAGAATGCACAGGTATGCTACGGTGCCCAGTGCTTTATTTTTCTGCGCCGGAGTATGTGCACGCCCGCACCCCGTTAGAACCTACACTGCTACACCACCGCCGTCGATTTGACCTGTTACAATCAGCCCAGTAATCGTGCCCCACCCTGCCTAGTTTCACGGTATCCTGATACACCTTCTAGGGTTACTGCTGAAAAGGGTCCCCCGTTACTAGGTTTTCTATCTCTAGCCAACATGCTAAGTTGGTTAAGTGTTTTCTAACCTAACCCCCACCAGTCCGTTTAGTTTAGCATGTTCCATTTTGATTAAGTCTTTAGTTCACTTAATCCTAACAATCCTGACTCAGCCTTAATTGTCTTATTAAGGCCCTGACCTCTCACATTAGACAGGTATTGTTGTGGCTGCCTGTTGCCGGTTGGTTCCGGGCAGTCTTACGCCACAACTCAGTCTAACCTCGGGTCCTTATTGGGCTCCATGTTTAACCTCCCACATTGGATAGGTATTGTTGTGACTACTGGACAGCCGGGCGGTTCCGGGCAGGTTTACATCACAACTCAATCCAACCTCGGGTTAAACACATCGTATGTTCTACATTTACATATTTTGTCTTTCTTCTTTATTTTCTTATATGTAAATATTTGCGGCCCATTATTAAGTTAATGGTGTAAAGGTTACACCAATCGTGGGCCCAACCCATACTTGAATTTGGGCCCTCTATTTTATATTTTCATTCATTAGTAATTTTAACCCAATGTTATTTTCCCCCGTTTTACACGTCCGTTTATTATATATATGTTGGGCTTAGCCTTTTAAAGCCCAACCTAGCCATGCGAAAGGGGAGGCTTAAAGCGTGATTACATACACAAAAAGGGGAAGGTGAGCGCATGAACTTGCAATATGACGTTGGAAATATAAAATAGTAACTGGTGTACTTGCATAGTGGTAACATATACTTTGGTCATAAAGCATAGGTGACATGAATCAAGCCATGAAAACTTGTAGTTGAGATAAGAATCTAAATTGGGTATCATTTTTGACACATAGACATAACTACAACATGAACCTATATTTTTATTTAGGCATAATGTCAAACATAAGCATGGCATAAATATTTCTAACATAAGCATGGCATAATGGCAAACATAAGCATGGCATAATGTCAAACATAAGCATGGCATAAGTATTTGTTCACATAACCATGGCATAAATATTTCTAACATGAAATCATGATTTTTACTTTAGTCATGTAAACTTGCAAAAAGGGATTTTGAACCTAACCTAGCTATGTACCACATATGTCATCATATAATTCTTGTTAACAATATGGATTTCAATTTATGCAAAATATCAATCATAGCCTAGTCATATCCATAAGTTTGCAAATAGGCTTTCTAGTACAAAAGCATGACTTAATACATAGATTATTGTGTCAAAATTTCAACATAGTTTCATATGAACTATAACAACCAAACTTGTTCCAATTACTTACAAAATGATTTATGCACAAAAATATACATCATGATGGCATAGTAGCAAAACCCCAAACTTGCATGAATTTAGATTAATCAACTACATACATGTAGCTTCAACATGGATTACATAATTTGCGAATATTCCAAACGTATACTTGCATAGAACTACCGCATGTAGTTCTTTATAATGAATAACATAATTCCCAAATCGATAAGAATCATAGTAACGCACAAATTATGAATTATTTATTACCACAACCAAGTATACAAACCAACACAGTTATTTGTTCATACCAAAGTAATACTCTACTTACAATGGTGAGGCGAATTCTCAAGTTTAGAGATAAGAAGATGCGGTTTGATTTGATTGAGTTGCTTTATGCCTTAGAATTTGCCTCCTAATCCTCTCTCCAATTGGTGGCTACCCTTAGTCGTTCCTCAGCAACATGGCGGCTTTGTTCTTATTTTTGAATGAATAGATTAGGGTTAGTCTAGGGTTGTTTTTATAGAGGTAATGAACTGATTAGAACCATTGATGTTGCTTGGATTGATCGTAGCCATTCATCCTAAGGAGAGACCAATTAGAGCCCGCCACCTAGCCCTAATGACAAAGCAGACCACAGAAAATCGACCAACATAGAATAGGCCAGCCAGGTTAGACTGGGCTCGACCTGGCTCTGGACCAGGTCGACATGCCTGTCGACAGCCCTGTCGACAGCCCTGTCGACCTGGTTAGACCAGGTCGACAGCCCAGTCGACCTGGGTGCGTTAGGCGGGTGTTTTTCCGCCCTGGCCCATTGGGCCCCACTTTTAATTTTAAATTTGATTTTCTGAGTTATTTTATTCTGTTTGAATTTAAATTTAATTCAGAAACTTCCGAAGGCCATATCTTCTTCATACGGACTCCGTTTTTCGAAAACTCGGACTCTATTTCGCGTATTTGTCCGAGACGAACGCAATGGCGTATCCCGTTTCCCTTAGTTCTCTGATTTCGAATGAATTATACTTTAATTTGTTAATTTCACAGTTATAGAATTCGCGGGGTGTTACAGACTCTTTGATTAAACCCTGCACGCCCAAATCGAATGGAAACCGCCACCAGACAATCGATGAAGACCGCACCCCTTGGAGCACTTCTCCGACGCGCAATTGAACCCCTCTCCACCTCCAGCGAGCGCCATCTCCCCCCATGACCGCTGTAAGCCTTTAATTATTTTTATTAATTCATATAATAGAAATGTATGTGTTCTTTTTTATAATATCAGAAATTTCAGAATTAAAAACATAATTTTTATGCTTTTGCATAATTAAAAAGATGATTTTTGTGCTTTGTTTAATTAAAAATAGTTTTAGATTAAAGATTATATTTTTATCGTTAAAGATATATAAGAAGATTATATTGTTATTTTTTTAATAGTAAAGATTTTATTTTTATAATAGAAATATTATATTTTAAAAATAGAAAGATAAGAATTTCAAAATAGTGAAGATGAGATTTTTATTCTCATGAAAGCAATATAAAGATTCGAATTTCATATGGGATTCATGTGAAGGAAAAATTAGATTTTTCATAAGAGGAAAGTTTAGATTTTTATATATATGAAATCTTTATAAAAATATAATCTTTATCGATATGAACACCGTGATAAAAATATAATTTTTAGCGAAGTAAAAATATATTTTTTAGCGGAGTAAAAGTATAATTTTTAGCGAAGTAAAAATATAATTTTTAGAATTGATATAAAAATGTGTTTTTTATATATGTAGCGAACATGGACGACGAAAGTGACAAAAGGCGAGCACGGCGAAGATTTCCTACATATGAAGAGTCGTGGCGTTTGGTTTAGCTTTTCGATGAGAACTCCTCACCTTTAATTTATTTCTAGTTTGAAATATATACTAGGATGCAGACGGTGCTTTGCAGCACCTGACACCCATCATCCACAGACCAAGGACGGCATGTTTGTTTTATTGATTATGTTGTGAAATTTGACTGTTGGTTGTGTTGAAATAAAATATATATTCATGTGTTGAAATAAAATATATATTCATGTGGTGAAATAAAATATATATTCGTGTGTTGAAATAAAATAAATATTCATTTAAAAATCGAACGATTTGTTTATGTTCACCGATTTGACTGATATTGATTGGGACGATAAATTTTACACATCGCCCAACCGTACAAATAAAATTTGTGTTTGTTGATTTGAAACCCCACACGGGTATTGGGATGAGATTTGACGTACACTAATCCCGATTGTTTAGTTGTATGTCAATCGATGGATTGACAGACTGTGTAAGTGTTAGTTATTGATATTTAATGCTTATGCAGTTGTGTGGTGCACTCTGGATGATGGTTGATTATTTGTCGTTGCTGTTATATACGTGTGTTGTATAGAATCCATATAATTAACATTATATGGTAATTGATTGGGCCTCATTCCAATTTGGGAAATAAGGAATATTATAGAAATAAATTCATATGTTGAGTAGAAATAAATTCATGTGGTTAATAGAAATAAACTCATGTGTTGAATAGAAATAAATTCATGTGTTGAATAGAAAATAAATTCATGTGTTGAATAGAAATAAATTCATGTGTTGAATAGAAATAAATTCATGTGTTGAATAGAATTAATATTCATATGTTGAATAGAAATATATTCATGATTTGAATAGAAATATTCATGTGTTGAATAGAATAAACATTCGTGTGTTGAATAAAAGCCATGTTGACTAGATTGCCACCATTTTGACGTGAACAATATTTATATCGATTTTATTCATTTTTATAATGAGTATAGAAAAGAAAGTGATTTCAAAATATAATGTTTTGAAAATATTATCATTTGTATATCGACGATGTGTAATATTCAGTTTTGATTCGAAATTGAATATGAAGTTGAAATCATTTCGAAAACGAATTTAAAACGATTTATAAAATACGTTTTAAAAGAAAATCGATGAAATATATATAATATATACATTATATATATATATATAATGGCCTGAATAGAACGCGCTGCGCCGCGGCAGTTCGTGAATTTCGACCATTGTCTTCGAATGGATATTACGGGAGATCCGACCGTCGAATTCTCCTAAAACTGGAACCATTTGGTTCGTAGCAAAAAGAGATTTCTAAGAATATTAGAAATTTGAAATCTAACGGTTGGATTTGGAATTATATCCAAATCAAATTTGGAAAAGGTCGCTGTAAGTGCAGTTCGATAGCCGTTGATGGAAATCGACTATACGGGCCTTGATAAAATTATTAAAAATAGTAATAATTTGTGTAAAATCATAAGAAATGATTTGTGAAGAATTGAGATGAAAAATTCCAAATTTGAAAAGATAAAAATAGATTTTTATCGAAATGAACTAGTTTGAACTAGAATAATAATTTATTTATTTTTAAATAAATAAATTGGATTTGAAATGGTTTTAAAAGTAACCAGAATTTCCAATAATTGAATTGGAATGGATTTGAATCGAAATTGTCTTTGGAATATTTCGATGTTAGATTTCGTGACGATATAGATATTGTTATGGGAATTTGAAAGATATTAATATCGTTATTTCCAATACGATATTTGTTGGTCGTAGAATTTGATATTGAATATAAGTTGATATATTTTCTATTTAGAGCCTTGTATTTCATATCAAATGTGATTTGGGTTTATCGTGAATGGTGTTTTAAATAACACTTGTTCTTTAACTCGATAATTAATGGAATGTGATTTTGGGTATATCGTGAACCGTGTATTAGATGACATGGGTTCTTTAACCCAGTTAAAGATAGGATATTGAGTTTTGGGAATATTAAAACTAAGTGGATTTTTAATGAATCTTTAATTAGATTGAAATAATCGAGAATGGAGTATCACCAGTTTTTCTCAGGCGATAGTTAAATCTTTAATTAGATTTGAACGTGAAATGGTAATTGAATTTAACGATAACACCGTGGTGTTAGATATGAAGTATGACCAGTTTTACTTCATGGGATGAATAGGTTGGGATTGGGAAATAAAATAAATGATTACTTCGGTGTCGTTCGCTAATCCCGACTAGTTTGAATTGATATTCAAAAGGAGATTAAAGAATAAATTTAAAGAATTTATCTTTGATAAAATTAATTGGAACCTTTCCCAAAGTGTAAGAATATTTGAATGAAAGAATATTCTGAATTGGAATGAGGCGTATGTTGTGTTTGTGTAACACTTGTTTATTATATACGCGAGTTATTCAGAAAGACCAGGTTTATCCCATTCGGAATAATTGATTCGACATGGTGTCGAAGATGAAGACGGTGGTTGAAGACCGGAGGTCTTCACATCGTTTGGGTGATTACTGATGATCTTGATTGGGCTGTACACCCAAGAGGAGGGTATCAGTTAGTGATCGTCCAGACGTACTTGGAGATCGATGGATATGCGAGGTACAAGGTGCCTCTGGTTTCGTTCAGACCCAGAACGAACTTGTAAATGGACTGTGTGTCTGACATTGGATTTTATCCTATGTTATTGATCTCTATTAAATATATATTTGTTTGGCGGTGGAGAATTTATTCTCTTGCTTAACGCCCTTCTCTGAGACGTACGAGCTCAGGGGTTATATATTGATAGATATCAATCGCATGGAGTGAATTGCCTATGTGCCATGCCTAAGTGGCAAATGATCGAGGCTTCTGTTGAAAAGCAAAGTCTTGTGGTTGATGATCAAAGCACCGCCTATGTGGCTTAGCTTTGTGTAACGTTGATTCGTGAGCCTCACACCCCGGTTGTGAACCAAAAACGGGAGAGGACCTCAGGGAGGGCATGCGTTTCCTTCTAACTAGGGTGGTGTCAGTGACCTACCAGCCTTGACATTTATATTATTTTCACCTGTGTGGTTGTTGCTATTGCAAGGCGCCTTGGATATATCGATGACTGTGTGGAGCCGATGGAGTCATTTGGCTCATTTACGCCCCAAAGGGTGGGGAAATACAGTGTTTAGGCATTTTAATCCACATCGATGGACCGGCTCTGTCGCTCCAAGGGTCACTCGAGCTCTGATCCTGAGACATGGGCTAGATTGTCTCGAATCGGTGAGGACTATCTTTTGCCTTGGGTCAGAGATGGAAACCCAACTTTCAATACATGACTTTGCGGTTTTTGATTTTAAAGCCTAGTATGGCGACATAGTGGTATTGGGCACTTATGCCGTCTATGATTGATACTTATGATTGAAATTGTTTTGACACTATACACTTATATTAAATAATAAAACATTAAATTTAGCGTATCAAGCATTGTTTGGCTATTATAAGGTAAAAATCCTATCCTCTAGCTTGCGTTGCATTGTGTGATCGGACCTGGGTCTTATAATAGCTTCATTGTTCTTTATTTAGCATTGCGCTGTTGTTTTATGCACTGGTATTCTTGGGAGGAAACCCGTTCCGTGTTATACGGCATGGTCCCTTGATTTACTTAACATTAAAATAAAGGTTAATAATTGTTTTAGTTATCACACCAGTCACATGACTGACCTGGAGTTTATTGTTTTAATCTAAACTCTGGGTGCCCTTATTTTGACACGGGCAGCTAGTAGTTTTGGTTTTGCAGATTTATATTCACAGGAACCTGGTTTACAACTGGAATGATATCCGGAAAGCTCTGTATCCGTATATCTCCTTCAGTTATGTTTTGTATTATCTTCCACTGCAATGTAATGTAATTTAAATCTATGATAATTTGTGATGTGTAATATTTATTCATACTCTGTATATTCTTGTATTCTGATGGAATTGTTGTAATTAACAATGAAATGTTCTTCTGTTTGCATTCCGGTGTGGCTTGTCCTCAAAGTATCCTCGCTTTCCTTACCGGGGAAGTCACAGGTTCTTACAGTTGGTATCGGAGCTTTGGTTTGCAGAGCTCGGAGAACAAGATACGTTAGAACCATACGAAAGAATTCATCAGAGATTGGATTAGTAATATCCAATGAAAATTACTCGTTAGAGATGGGACCAGTAGTATCCTAGAACGAGTGTGAAGAGTATATTTTAAAATGAAAACTAATTTTATTTTGAAAATTTAAACTTTATTCAATTTTTTGAATATTTATTTGTATTGGATTTGGGCAATCCAATATATAATGATTTTGCATATACATCTGATCCATGTGTATTCGAAGTTTTAATATACTGGATAGATATAGAATCACACTCTAATCGCCCATAGATGATTCTGATGATGAGGCCTCATCATCAATGTTTGTGTTCGAGTGACGAAAGTGGGATTTCTATATATTTCCGATTGACTTGTGTGAGAACCAAAATTAGATAGGGCTTATTGTTGTGATCTGACATCAAAAATATGATTTTTGACTATGTATCAAAATTATGAATTTGAAAAGATAATCCACTAATTGATTGCTAGTCGTGTTGTTTGATTATTGGTTTGAAATTTTGAACCATTATGCCAAATTGAACCGAATATTGAACTATATTGAAAATGATTACAATTGCATGCATATACATGTACTTACATTGAACAAGTCATAGCAAGGAGGCTAGAGCAGAAGAATAAAATTGTTTGCCCAACAAATAGGTACATGTTTACAAATTTATTGGGTTTGGATGACTTTATGAGCCGATTGGCTGTTTCTTTTTCTATTTGGATTGATGAGGGCCATAGGAGGCTATTTGAAATATCCCGAAGTCCCCGATGCAGGGGAGGTTATGGCAAAAAAATTCGAAAATTTAGGGTGTTAGCCAAATTTTTGAAAAATTTGAAAAGTTCTTAGAAACTGAAAAGTTGAAGAACTTAAGCCGTAATGAAAACAATGGAAGTTGATTTGGTTTGTTAAACAACTTTCGGCTTCGTTCCTTTTCGGGGATGAAAAGTTTTAAGTGGGGAAGATTGTATTAACCCGGAAATCCGAGCCAATTTTTTTTTTTTTTGGCAATTTTAGTGAATTTTGAATATTTAAAATGAATTATTTTAAATAATAACGGCGAGAAATTTATTTTGAATAGAAGTAGAATGTATATTTTTATTTGAATCATCGTTAGAATATAAATATTTATTTTTAAATTATAAAAGGAATTGAAAATGGCGCGGTAGTTCGATAATTCTATTTCAAAGTTCAATTGAATGTACAAGATTCAAAATAAACCCGATTTTGGCGGAACCAAAAAAATTTGAATATATTTGAGTATATCTTTCCAACGAATCCGAAAAATTGAAATTTCATAGCGGGGATAAAAAGAAATGTCCAATTGAAAATTCAGAATAGTCGCTATGGAAATTTTTGCCCTTAAAAATGGAAATTTTGCAAACGACCTCGGTTTTCGATGAAACCAATTTTGTTGGATCCGGGATGTCTAGTTATTGCTAGATTCCAAAATTCATAATTTTCTGAATCAATATGCGAGCGTAGCAAAAGAAAACGCATTTTAGCAGTTTCAGTAAATTTAGATCGACTAGAAAATGGCCGTTTTTCAAACGGCCTCAGAATTTGACGAAATTAGTTCTGTTAGGACCGTATCGTCCATACGAAGCCAGAAATAATTTTTCTGTAATTTTTAGAGTTAGTATGTGGCCCTGGTAAATTGAAATGTGCGTTTAAAATTGAATATATAGATTTAAATTTTAATTTAAATGAAAACTAGTCGAAACGATCAAACTAGCTTACAGGACATATCCCATTGCATTCGAATTGAGGATAATTAGCTAGGGATGACAGGTGGTGGGTCTCGGTTGGAGATCGAAATTTAAAGTTACTTTTTGGAGAATAAATTAAATTAAATAAAATAAAAATCCCTATCCCCTTTTATCTCTTTCAAGTCTACCCCTTCCTCTCTTCTCTTCGAAGTCAACAATAGATGAGAAAAAAGAAGAAGTCGCGATCTGAAACCCGCCGCTCCTCCCATCGCAACGCCCCCTCGATTGGAGCGCCGCCCCACCACAAGCCATCCTCCCTCCCCCCGACGTCGCGAGCCCCCCTCAGCAGCACCTCTGATTAAACCCTGCACGCCCAAATCGAATGGAAACCGCCACCAGACAATCGACGAAGACCGCACCTCCCTGAGCACTTCTCCGACGCGCAACTGACACCCTTCTCCACCTCCAGCGAGCGCCATCTCCCCCTATCTCCGTTGTAAGCCTTTAATTATTTTTATTAATTCATATAATAGAAATATATGTGTTCTTTTTTATAATATAAGAAATTTCAGAATTAAAAACATAATTTTTAAGCTTTTGCATAATTAAAAAGATGATTTTTGTGCTTTGTTTAATTAAAAATAGTTTTAGATTAAAGATTATATTTTTATTATATAAGAAGATTATATTATTATTTTTGTAATAGTAAAGATTTTATTTTTACAATAGAAAGATTATATTTTAAAAATAAAAAGATAAGAATTTCAAAATAGTGAAGATGAGATTTTTATTCTCATGAAAGTAATATAAAGATTCGACTTTTATATGGGATTCATGTGAAGAAAAAATTAGATTTTTCATAAGAGGAAAGTTTAGATTTTTATATATATGAAGTCGTTATAAAAATATAATCTTTATCGATATGAACACCGTGATAAAAATATAATTTTTAGCGAAGTAGAAATATAACTTTTAGCGAAGTAAAAATATAATTTTTAGCGAAGTAAAAATATATTTTTTAGCAAAGTAAAAATATATTTTTAGAATTGATATAAAATTGTGATTTTTATATATGTAGCGAACACGGACGACGAAAGTGACAAAAGGCGAGCACGACGATGATTTCCAACATATGAAGAGTCGTGGCGTTTGGTTTAGCTTTTCGGTGAGAAGTCCTCACCTTTAATTTATTTCTAGTTTGAAATATATACTAGGATGCAGACGGTGCTTAGCAGCACCTGACACCCATGGTCCACAGACCATGGACGACTTGTTTGTTTGATTGATTGTGTTGTGAAATTTGACTGTTGATTGTGTTGAAATAAAATATATGTTCATGTATTGAAATAAAATATATATTCATGCGGTGAAATAAAATATATATTCATGTGTTGAAATAAAATAAATATTCATTTACAAATCGAACGATTTGTTTATGTACACCGATTTGACTGATATTGATTGGGACGATAAATTTTACACATCGCCCAACTGCACAAATAAAATCTGTGTTTGTTGATTGAAACTCCACACGGGTATTGGGATGAGATTTGACGTACACTAGTCCCAATTGTTTAGTTGTATGTCAATCGATGGATTGACAGACTGTGTAAGTGTTAGTTATTGATATTTAATGCTTATGCAGTTGTGTGGTGCACTCTGGATGATGGTTGATTATTTGTCGTTGCTGTTATATACGTGTGTTGTATAGAATCCATATAATTAACATTATATGGTAATTGATTGGGCCTCATTCCAATTTGGGAAATAAGGAATATTATAGAAATAAATTCATATGTTGAGTAGAAATAAATTCATGTGGTAAATAGAAATAAATTCATGTGTTGAATAGAAATAAATTCATGTGTTGAATAGAAAATAAATTCATGTGTTGAATAGAAATAAATTCATGTGTTGAATAGAAATAAATTCATGTGTTGAATAGAATTAATATTCATATGTTGAATAGAAATATATTCATGTGTTGAATAGAAATATTCATGTGTTGAATAGAATAAACATTCGTGTGTTGAATAAAAGCCGTGTTGAATAGAAATATTCGTGTGTTGAATAAAAGCCGTGTATTAGATGACATGGGTTCTTTAACCCAGTTAAAGATAGGATATTGAGTTTTGGGAAGATTAAAACTAAGTGGATTTTTAATGAATCTTTAATTAGATTGAAATAATCGAGAATGGAGTATCACCAGTTTTTCTCAGGCGATAGTTAAATCTTTAATTAGATTTGAACGTGAAATGGTAATTGAATTTAACGATAACACCGTGGTGTTAGATATGAAGTATGACCAGTTTTACTTCATGGGATGAATAGGTTGGGATTGGGAAATAAAATAAATGATTACTTCGGTGTGGTTCGCTAATCCCGACTAGTTTGAATTGATATTCAAAAGGAGATTAAAGAATAAATTTAAAGAATTTATCTTTGATAAAATTAATGGGAACCTTTCCCAAGGTGTAAGAATATTTGAATGAAAGAATATTCTGAATTGGAATGAGGCGTATGTTGTGTTTGTGTAACACTTGTTTATTATATACGCGAGTTATTCAGAAAGACCGGGTTTATCCCATTCGGAATAATTGATTCGACATGGTGTCGAGGATGAAGACGGTGGTTGAAGACCGGAGGTCTTCACATCGTTTGGGTGATTACTGATGATCTTGATTGGGCTGTACACCCAAGAGGAGGGAATCAGTTAGTGATCGTCCAGACGTACTTGGAGATCGATGGATATGCGAGGTACAAGGTGCCTCCGGTTTTGTTCAGACCCAGAACGAACTTGTAAATGGATTGTGTGTCTGACATTGGATTTTATCCTGTGTGATTGATTTCTATTAAATATATATCTGTTTGGCGGCAGAGAATTTATTCGCTTGCTTAACGCCCTTCTCTGAGACGTACGAGCTTAGGGGTTATATATTGATGGATATCAATCGCATGGAGTGAATTGCCTGTGTGGCATGCCTAAGTGGCAAATGATCGAGGCTTCTGTTGAAAAGCAAAGTCTTGTGGTTGATGATCAAAGCACCGTCTGCATGGCATACCTTTATGTAACGTTGATTCGCGAGCCTCACACCCCGGTTGTGAACCAAAAACGGGAGAGGACTTCAGGGAGGGCATGCGTTTCCTTCTAGCTAGGGTGGTGTCATTGAACTACCAGCCTTGACATTTATATTATTTTCACCTGTGTGGTTGTTGCTGTTGCGAGGCGCCTCAGATATATCGGTGACTGTGTAGAGCCAACGGAGTCATTTGGCTCATTTACGCCCCAAAGGGTGGGGAAACGCAGTGTTTAGGCATTTTAATCCACATCGATGGACCGACCCTGTCGCTTCAAGGGTCACTCGAGCTCTGATCCTGAGACATGGGCTAGATTGTCTCGAATCGGTGAGGACTATCTTTTGCCTTGGTTCACAGATGGAAACCCAACTTTCAATACATGACTTTGCGGTTTTTGATTGTAAAGCCTAGTATGGCGACATAGTGGTATGGGGCACTTATGCCGTCTATGATTGATACTTATGATTGAAATTGTTTTGACACTATACACTTATAGTAATAATAAAACATGAAATTTAGCGTATCAAGCATTCTTCGGCTATTATAAGGTAAAAACCCTATCCTCCAGCTTGGGTTGCATTGTGTGAAGGGACCTGGGTCTTATAATAGCTTCATTGTTCTTTATTTAGCATTGCGCTGTTGTTTTATGCACTGGTATTCTTGGGAGGAAACCCATTCCGTGTTATACGGCGTGGTCCCTTGATTTACTTAACTTTAAAATAAAGATTAATAACTGTTTTAGTTCTCACACTAGTCACATGACTGCCTTGGAGTTTATTGTTTTAACATAAACTCTAGGTGCCCTTGTTTTGACACGGGCAGCTATTAGTTTTGGTTTTGCAGATTTATATTCACAGGAACCTGGTTTACAACTGGAATGATATCCGGAAAGCTATGTATCCGTATATCTCCTTCAGTTGTGTTTTATATTATCTTCCGCATCTATGTAATGTAATTTAAATCTCTGATAAATTATGATGTGTAATATTTATTCATACTCTGTATATTCTTGTATTCTGATGGAATTGTTGTAATTAACAATGAAATGTTCTTCTGTTTGCGTTCCGTTGTGGCTTGTCCTCAAAGTATCCTCGCTTTCCTTACCAGGGAAGTCACGGGTTCTTACAAATTTCTATGAGGACATTTGTTGATCCAGAGCATCCCCAAGGGCTAAATCCTAACTCCGTACATGTGTACATCAAAGTGTCCTTTTTATTGAAGGAAATAGAAATACATCAAAAAAGAAATCTAAAATTAATTAATTATAATGCCGTGAGTGCTAGTCTCAGGGTCCTTTTCGCTTCTGGGAGCTCGTGGACCGGCCTGAGGAGCTTGGGCAGAAGATTATGGTAGCACGATCTGCGGGTTCTTCTTGATATATTCAGGAAGCTCCCCTCGCCTAACCCTATCCTCGATGAGATTGCGTAAGTGCCTGCATTCATTGGTGCTGTGACCAGCAATGTTGTGGAACATGCGGTGCTTTCCAGATTCGAGCACTTTCTGGGTCGGCTCTCTTCGAGGAGGTCTTGGGAAAGGCAAGGACCCTCGTACGTCAAGGTAAATGTTGAGCAAATAAGAGTTGAGCTCAGTATACTGATCATACATATTTTCTCTTTAAGGTCATACATTGTGCTCATTCTTTTCCAAGGCCTTTCCTCTTCCTTTCCTCTGGCCATTAGCGTTGGATGGACCTCCATGTTTGGTGGCCAAGACCTCAAGGCTCTCCATCTCAATGCTAGCGTCTTCTTGTTGGAGGAATTGCTCGGCCTCGGCATAGAAATCTTCTATATCCTTGGGGGGATCTCTGGTTAAAGAGATTGAGAATTCTGATCGGTTCTAAACTCATACAATGGCGGTTGATGTGCACGTAAAAATTTACATTTATATTCACATATTTATTATTTTTTAATTAAATAAATGAACATTTTTGGGTATTTTATATGATCAAACCATGTTTTAAATATTTTCAAAATCACCAATCATCTTGGAAAAAAAATTGGTTATTTGTGCATGTGTAACACCCCGTATTTTCTATGAACGTATAAGTAACAAATCAGAGAATAATTAATTTTTAAAATAAGAATCAAGGGAAACGGCTTGCTCCATTGCGTTCGTCTCAAAATTCTACTTGAAAACGAGTCCGAGTTTTCGAAAAACGGAGTCCGTATGACCAAGTTATGACCCTCCGAAGTTTCAGGAATTTAAATAAAATAAAACAGCTCGAAAATAAAGCCAGAAATTTGAAATTCAAACCCATAGAAGGCTGGCCGGAAAATTCCCACCCATATACCCAGGTCGACTGGGGAGTCGACCCCCCCTCCCAACCAGGTCGATTGGGGAGTCGACTGGGGTGTCGACCTCCCCATGACCAGGTCGACTGGGGAGTCGACCTGGGGGTCGACCTGCTCCCGAAATCCAGTTTTTGAACTTGGATCATTCTAATGTATCCGGTCTCGTTTTCTGTCTAGATTCATCCGCCTAATCCTATATAAACAGCCCTCTAGCCTCATTTTCTCTACACAATTTCATTCTGTCTATATTCTACCTCTGTTCTAATTTAAAATAAAAATGGCGTCGCTACTCTGCTGGAATCAAAACTTGAACTGATGCATCTTCTTCCAATCTGAATAGAATTAAAAGCTAAATCAAATCTCAAATCAAAGTTTAAAGCTACAACAACAATTAAAGAGGAGTAATTCAACATTTCTGCATCAACAACATTTTATTATCCTTTCTTAAAACCACGAAAGGAAAGTACAATTATTTTCCGATATAAACTTTACTTATGGTTATGGCATGATTATAAATCTGAATCTGAGGTTATGTATATTCTTATCTGTCAGATCTGTTTTTCTGTGACTATTCTGTACCTTTTTCTTCTTTCTGTTCTATAGCCAGGCTATTATGAGCCTGCGCCGAATCTCATAAGAGATTAACGCACGAACGCTAAATTTTGGGACAAATAATGAATAATTCATAATTGGACATGAAACTGTTGCCTATGAGACTATTGCCTATGACTATGATTCATGCCTATGAGACTATTGCCTATGACTATTATTCACGCCTATGAGACAATTGCCTATGACTATGATTCATGACTATGAGACTATTGCCTATGACATTGAATAAGAAACTATTGTAATTAGTCGCCCATGACTATTGTGGTTAGTTGCCTATAACTATTGTAGTTAGTTTCTTATGCATATTCCCTTAAGGATGTTAGATCTCATATTTAGTACGTAACTTTGCTAGTTTATTCCCATTCACTATTATGTACATCGAGCCTAGAGGGGCCATTTTCATTGTATTTGGTTCATTATTGCATGCCTATTCTTTCTTGTGCTTATCCCCTATTCCTTTTGCTAAGGCCATTTCATGAGTATTTAGAGAACTTGTGGAAACATGTTATACGGGGTTTGGGCGTAGCTTTAGTTAATTTGGCATAGCAAATATGTTGGCATAATCTGAATTGGCTATAATAGAAAATGATTTACATGTGCATTAGTCCTGGACATAAATGGTAAACTAGAATATTAAATCTAGTTTTGACATGAACTGTAAATGGGAATATTAAGGCTAAAATTTGGGGCATATATTGTATTATGAATTATGACCTTGATTTGGGCATGTAAGTTTAAGCTAAATTTATAATTAGGCAAGATATGTCAATGAAACTTTAAGGAATGATTAAATCTGTTATATTGCCTAATCCGCTAGTTCTGTTATATTGCCTAAACTGCTAATTAGATTGAATTGCTTAATCTGCTAATTATGTTAAAATTGCCTTATCTGCTAGACCTGCTAAATCGCCTAATCTGCAAGATCTGTTATCTGTTTAGTCTGTTGAATGGCGTGATCTGTTGGAACTGAAATGCTGAAATTTGAAGTATGTAAATCTGTAGGCTCGATTTAAAATTGAGCAAAACTTGTTAATAGAACCTCGAATAATCTGCTGTAACTCGTACAGAAGTTAATTTGTTAAATTAGCATGATTAGTCTTATATTAGCACAATCTGTGAATGAATGCATTGGCTAAACATGAAACATGGCTAACTCGAGGTTAGAATGAGTTTGCGGCGTAATCCTGCCTGGAACCGCCCGGCACTTCCAGTGGCCGCAAACAATAGGTTCTAATGTGAGAAGTTAGTCATAACGGGCTTGAAACCCGAGGTTAGACTCAGTTTGCGGCAGAAACCTTTCCGGAACCAATCGGCCTAACCAGTGGCCGCAAACTGTCAGTCTAATGTGAGAGGTCTGCGCGTTAATTTTTAATTGATACAAATCTGAGATAAATATGAGGTCTAAAACGTGTTGGGTGGGTAGCATTAAACCAATTGGACTAATGAATTTAACAAACCCGTTTCGTGAATCTGTAGGCCTAATTACAAAGTTAGACAAATATGTAAATCTGTTAAATCCGTATATCTGATCCGTTAGTCTGAAACTTGTCTGATCTGTGAACTAGTTGATCCGAACTCTGTATCTCTGAACTTGTAAACAAGTTAATCTGAAATCTGTTAGTCTAGGGACACAAGGTTAGGAGGGAAATTACTTGTGTCATCCATTGTTTGGGACCCATATTAGTCAGTAACCCTTTCTGGTATCAAACTTTAACCCAATAGTAGGTAGGGTCCGGGCACGCTTACTGAACTAATTATAAGCGGATCATTCTGATAATGGCGAGGGGTGTTGATGGTGCGTTCCAACCGGGTCATGTGCGTGCATGGATCCCGGTCTGCCTCCGAGGATGTAAGACGCCGTGACATCTGTTAATAGGTCTATGCCAATTGGTTATCACTTTAGGGAGTGATACACCCTACTGTGGGGTCGACACAGGGTATTTATGTATTAGGGAGCCGATCGCTTGGGGTAGGGTTTTAGGGTACACTTAGTTCTGTCTGTTTCTGTTGGTACCGTCTGTTTCTGTTGGGTGGTAACACCTGTCTGTTTCTACGTGGTACCGTCTGTTCGGGTGGTAAAGGCCCATTTACTAGTGTACACCTAATTCTACATTCCGTTTCCATAGGGATTAATCTGTTTCTGTTTCTGTACCTTCTGTTCGGGTGGTAAAGGCCCATTATTAGCATTCTGTTTCTGCCTGTTTCTGTTCTGGTGGTAAAGGCCCATTATTAGCATTATGTTTCTGTCTGTTTCTGTTGGGGTGGTAATGGCCCATTACTAGCATTCTATTCTGTGGAAATTATTCTGTTCCCGTTTCTGTTTCAGTTTAGACATTGGGGTGACACCTAATCCTGTTATACTAGTATTAGTGCAGAGAAATGAAAAGTAATATTATTCTGTTTCCTCTGTTTAACCTAAGTACATCTGCTGCTCCTGTTACTGTTATCTCTTATCCAGCTTATTTTCATGTCATAATTATTATTATATGTTCATATGGTGAAAGTCACTGGACTTGCCAGACTTTATGTCTGACCTTGCTTGTTTTCGCCCCTTTTTCTTCTGTTCCCCCCCCCCCCAGGTTTTCCAAGGAGGGAACACTTTAGCTTGATCCGGATTTCTTCTGCTTGAAGTACTTAGAGTGCTTAAAGTATGGCTTGACTCCTTATGGCAGCTTCTGTGGGGATTATGATTTTAAAGTTTTGTACCCTGATGATTTTCTGAACAAGACTGGTATTTATGTACTTGAGTTTTTGGTAAAGATGTAACCAAACTAATTTCCATTTTCTGCTGTAATAAAATTATAATTTCTCAAGTATTGTTTACCTGTCTTGAAATTTTCTGTTCTGTTTACTAAAATGCTCCACCAAAGTTAAAGCATTCCCTTTGTGAGTGTCCTTAACGGAGGTGGGGTGTTGCACTTGGTATCAGAGCTGAAGGTTACTAGATTTGATAAAAAGTTTTGAAAACTATTTTCAAAAAGGAAGTATTTTCAAAAGTAAAGCTTATTTTTGAAAAACATAATCCCCAAAAATAGCCATATATCTATCTTTTCAGTTCTCCGTTTTAAATCTTTTTCTTTCATTCCAGCATGTCTGGGAATCTTAACTTTCCAGAGGGCGTGCCAATACCTGGCTGGTTCAGGAGGTACTTAGAGGCTAGGTCCAACGATGCAGGCCCAGCAGATATTTCTCCTCCAGCTGCAGCGATTCCTCCTCCTCCGCCCCTTCCTCGTGCAATTGCTATTTCAAAGATCTGTAAATATTTTAGGGCCATGGGTGGAAAGGATTTCAAGGGAACTGAATCATTCGTAGAAGCGAGGAACTGGCTCAAAGAAACTGAGGATTTATTCGTTATTTTCGAGGTGGACGATAGGCAGAAGGTACAATTGGCGGTATGGTTTCTCAAGGACGAAGCTTCCTATTGGTGGGAAGTCACTAACGCCGAGAGGCCGGTTGAAACATGGATGGATTTCAGAACAAGGTTTGAGACGAAATTCCTCTCGCAAGCTGAACGAAGTCTACAATTGGAAAAGTTCTTATCTTTTAAGCAAGGAAGTATGACGGTCAAGGAATACGTCAACCAGTTCAACTAACTGGCTAGGTTCGGACTAGATTTAGTCAACACCCAACATAAAAAGGCTCTCCGCTTTGTTAAAGGATTGAACGAGCCACTGCACAGCCTAGCCATGACCCATGTACCCATGGGAGCGACTTACGAGAGATTAGTGGATATGGCACTACTGCATGAGGAAGACAACGACAAGAAAGAGACAAAGAAGGAAGAACCACAGAACAAGAAAGCATGGCCCAAAAAGGAAACACAAAAGAAGTGTGAAAAGTCTGAAGATAAGAGGGAGAAAAAGTGCTTTACTTGTGGAAGCTCGACTCATCTGAACAAAGATTGCAGAAAAAGAAAGGGCACTTGCATCAACTGTGGTGAAAGGGATACTTCACTAGGGACTGTCCGAAGAAACGAGGGCAAGGGCAGAGGGCAGGACCAACTTCTGGAAGGCAGACGAACACTCTCGAGGCTAGTGGATAGGATAGAAATAGGAAAACTTTCTGTAGGAGGTTTAATTTCTTTATCTGATTTTTGAGTTAAAACTCTTTTCTGATTCTGGCATTTCGATTCTGTAATCAATACTCTGCACTTGAATACTAGTATTGTTTCTGATTCCGCTATAGACTCAGACCCATAAGGGTTATGACTCATCTAAGCGTGGTAAGTTGGGTATCTGTGTTGAGCGTTAAGTTGACTATGACGCATACATTCTTGGTTTTTATCATGCTTAATTTCCTAAGAATCATTTAGTAATCTAATCTGTACCGGTAATCTGTAAATATCTGAATATTTTTGACAAGGTTAAGATTTCCAGTTTTGACATTGTCTAAAGAGGGTAATCCTATGGGTGTCAATCTAATGTTTATTTCGGTCTTCGGGGTTGATACTTAGGGGAATTAGTCTCTCAACCAATGTCTAATGGGAACCAAGTTTTTGTTTTATCTGTACTCGCTTCCATCATTCGATTGTATCCTATCGATCGAATCTTTGAACTTTAGGTAGAAACTAATGGATATAAATATGTGTTTGAGACATGTTATGTTTGATGGTTGCAAGTGGATGCAAGTGGTTGCTAGTGGTTGCTCGTGGATGCATATACACACACTAGGCACTAGATCGGCTCGAATACACTCTCATACTGCATATGGATGTGTGAGCATTTTCAATTTCTGTGGATGCAAAATGATTGACTCATCACATGGATGTTGCATATGAATGAATGGTTGTCACTCATATAAGAATGATATGTATCAAATAGGAAAATTGCATACATGTTGGACTCATGACACTGACATAGTTCGCATTAAGGAGGTCAACTGAATCAGTGGACCGCCTGATCTTTGCATTAGATAAGGAACATATACACACACTTTTGCATATGTTCATACAACATTAGAAATTTTCTAAGGACAACGGATGCATGTGGATGATGGTTGAGTAGATGGATGATTGGATGGTAGGACACATTCTTCTTAACTTGAAGATTTCGGGGATGAAATCCTTTAAGGAGGGGAGAATGTAACACCCTATATTTTCTGTGAACATATAAGTAACAAATCAGAGAATAATTAATTTTTAAAATAAGAATCAAGGGAAACGGGTTACGCTATTGCGTTCGTCTCGAAATTCTTCTTGAAAACGAGTCCGAGTTTTCGAAAAACAGAGTCCGTATGACCAAGTTATGACCCTCCAAAGTTTTAGGAATTTAAATAAAATAGAACAGCTCGAAAATAAAGCCAGAAATTCGAAATTCAAACCCAGAGAAGGCTGGCGGGAAAATTCCCGCCCATATACCCAGGTCGACTGGGGAGTCGACCCCCCCCCCCCCCCCCCCCGACTAGGTCGACTGGGGAGTCGACTGGGGTGTCGACCTCCCCATGACCAGGTCGACTGGGGAGTCGACCTGGGGGTCAACCTGCTCCCGAAATCCAGTTTTTGAACTTGGTTCATTCTGATGTATCCGGTCTCGTTTTCTGTCTAGATTCGTCCGCCTAATCCTATATAAACAGCCCCCGAGCCTCATTTTCTCTACACAATTTCATTCTATCTATATTTTGCCTCTGTTTTAATTTAAAATAAAAATGGCATCGCTACTCTGCTGGAATCAAAACTTGGACTGATGCATCTTCTTCCAACCTGAATAGAATTAAAAGCTAAATCAAATTTCAAATCAAAGTTTAGAGCTACAACAACAATTAAAGAGGAGTAATTCAACATTTCTGCATCAACAACAGTTTATTGTCCTTTCTTAAAACCACGAAAGGCAAGTACAGTTATTTTTCGATATAAACTTTAATTATGGTTGTGGCATGATTATAAATCTAAATCTGAGGTTATGTATATTCTTATCTGTCGGATATGTTTTTCTATGACTATTCTGTACCTCTTTCTTCTTTCTGTTCTATAGCCAGTCTACTACGAGCCGGCACCGAATCTCATAAGAGATTAACGCACGAACGCTAAATTTTGAGACAAATAATGAATAATGCATAATTGGACATGAAACTGTTGCCTATGAGACTATTGCCTATGACTATGATTCGTGCCTATGAGACTATTGCCTATGACTATTATTCACGCCTATGAGACTATTGCCTATGACTATGATTCATGACTATGAGACTATTGCCTATGACATTGAATAAGAAACTATTGTAATTAGTTGCCCATGACTATTGTGGTTAGTTGCCTATAACTATTGTAGTTAGTTTCTTATGCCTATTCCCTTAATTATGTTAGATCTCATATTTAGTACGTAACTTTTCTAGTTTATTCCCATTCACTGTTATTTACATCGAGCCTAGAGGGGCCATTATCATTGTATTTGGTTCATTATTGCATGCCTATTCTTTCTTGTGCTTATCCCCTATTCCTTTTGCTAGGGCCATTTCATGAGTATTTAGAGAACTTGTGGAAACATGTTATACGGGGATTGGGCGTAGCTTAATTAAGTTAATTTGGCATAGCAAATATGTTGGCATAATCTGAATTGGCTATAATAGAGAATGATTTACATGTGTACTAGTCCTGGACATAAATGGTAAACTAGAATATTAAATCTAGTTTTGACATGAACTGTAAATGGGAATATTAAGGCTAAAATTTAGGGCATATATTGTATTATGAATTATGACCTTGATTTGGGCATGTAAGTTTAGGCTAAATTTGTAATTAGGCAATATATGTCAATGAAACTTTAAGGAATGATTAAATCTGTTATATTGTCTAATCCGCTAGTTCTGTTATATTTCCTAAACTGCTAATTAGATTGAATTGCCTAATCTGCTAATTATGTTAAAATTGCCTTATCTGCTAGACCTGCTAAATCGCCTAATCTGCAAGATCTGCTATCTGTTTAGTCTGTTGAATGGCGTAATCTGTTGGAACTGAAATGCTGAAATTTGAAGTATGTAAATCTGTAGGCTCGATTTAAAATTGAGCAAAACTTGTTAATAGAACCTCGAATAATCTGCTGTAACTCATACAAAAGTTAATTTGTTAAATTAGCATGATTAGTCTGATATTAGCACAGTCTTTGAATGAATGCATTGGTTAAACATGAAACATGGCTAACTCGAGGTTAGAATGAGTTTGCGGCGTAATCCTGCCCGGAAC
Source organism: Allium sativum (assembly GCA_030737875.1). Taxonomy (NCBI): domain Eukaryota; kingdom Viridiplantae; phylum Streptophyta; class Magnoliopsida; order Asparagales; family Amaryllidaceae; genus Allium; species Allium sativum. Next base: position 190,016,892 of record CM060910.1, on the reverse strand, counting down.
CGCCCGGCACATCCAGTGGCCGCAAACAATAGGTTCTAATGTGAGAAGTTAGTCATAACGTGCTTGAAACCCGAGGTTAGACTCAGTTTGCGGCAGAAACATGCCCGGAACCAACTCGCCTAACCAGTGGCCGCAAACTATTAGTCTAATGTGAGAGGTCTGCACGTTAATTTTTAATTGATACAAATCTGAGATAAATATGAGGTCTAAAACGTGTTGGGTGGGTAGGGTTAAACCAATTGGAATAATGAATTTAATAAACCCGTTTCGTGAATTCGTAGGCCCAATTACAAAGTTAGACAAATCTGTAAATCTGTTAAATCCGTATATCTGATCCGTTAGTCTGAAACTTGTCTGATCTGTGAACTAGTTGATCTGAACTCTATATGTATGAACTTGTAAACAAGTTAATCTGAAATCTGTTAGTCTGGGGACACAAGGTTAGGAGGGAAATTACTTGTGTCATCCGTTGTTTGGGACCCATATTGGTCAGTAACCCTTTCTGGTATCAAACTTTGACCCAACAGTAGGTAGGGTCCGGGCGCGCTTACTGAACTAATTATAAGCGGTTCATTCTGATAATGGCGAGGGTGTTGATGGTGCGTTCCAACCGGGTCATGTGCGTGCATGGATCCCGGTCTGCCTCCGAGGATGTAAGATGCCGTGACATCTGTTAATAGGTCTGTGCCAATTGGTTATCACTTTAGGGAGTGATACACCCTACTGTGGGGTCGACACAGGGTACTTATGTATTAGGGAGCCGATCGCTTGGGGTAGGGTTTTAGGGTACACTTAGTTCTGTCTATTTCTGTTGGTACCGTATGTTTCTGTTGGGTGGTAACACCTTTCTGTTTCTGCGTGGTACCGTCTGTTCGGGTGGTAAAGGCCCATTTACTAGTGTACACCTAATTCTACATTCCGTTTCCGTAGGGATTAATCAGTTTTTGTTTCTATACCTTCTGTTCGGGTGGTAAAGGCCCATTACTAGCATTCTATTTCTGTCTGTTTCTGTTCGGGTGGTAAAGGCCCATTATTAGCATTCTGTTTCTGTTTGTTTCTGTTGGGGTGGTAAAGGCCCATTACTAGCATTCTCTTCTGTGGAAATTATTCTGTTCCCGTTTCTGTTTCAGTTTAGACATTAGGGTGACACCTAATCCTGTTATACTAGTATTAGTGCAGAGAAATGAAAAGTAATATTATTCTGTTTCTTCTACTTAACCTAAGTACATCTGCTGCTCCTGTTACTGTTATCTCTTATCTAGCTTATTTTCATGTCATAATTATTATTATCTGTTCATATGCTGAAAGTCACTGGACTTGCCTGACTTTTTGTCTGACCTTGCTTGTTTTCGCCCCTTTTTCTTCCGTTTCCCCCCAGGTTTTCCAAGGAGGAACACTTTAGCTTGATCCGGATTTCTTCTGCTTGAAGTACTTTGAGTGCTTAAAGTATAGCTTGACTCCTTATGGCAGCTTCTGTGGGGATTATGATTTTATAGTTTTGTACTCTGATGATTTTCTGAACAAGACTGGTATTTATGTACTTGATTTTTTGGTAAAGATGTAACCAAACTGATTTCTGTTTTCCGCTGTAATAAAGTTATAATTTTTCAATTATTGTTTATCTGTCTTGAAATTTTCTGTTCTGTTTACTAAAATGCTCCACCAAAGTTAAGGCATTCCCTTTGTGAGTGTCCTTAATGGAGGTGGGGTGTTGCAACATGTTTTAATTTGCGAAATCATTTATTTGTTCCTTGTAGTTGTCTTTTATAGGAGTTTATGAGCCAAGATGATGTGTACACATGAAGATATGGAGAAAAACATGCATATACACAAGAGAAGATGGAATTAATTCATACTTGACTTAGTGGAGGACACCACCCACTCCCCCTCCTTCTCTAATGCTTCATACTAGTGGCTAATGCACAATTAGATGAGACCAAAATGGCTTTATGCATTCTACATGACTCATTAGTGGATAAGACAACATTAGAAGCCTCATGAATGGGTATTTGGGGATTTCCCATTATGAGTGATTAGAGTTTTAGTATTTGAGATCATGTGTATATACCCCAATGTTTCATGTAATTTGGAGCTCTTCTTTAGTTAGTTTAGAGTGTATAATCAAAATGAAAGCTCTCTTTTCTTTCATGGCTTCTTAGCCATTTCTCTCTTATGTAATTTTTATGTTAATGCAATTTAATTTCTTGTTCATTTAACTCTTGTTATTTACTTTATGCATTAGTGTAGTTTTATTTTATGCAAGTAGTTTAGTTTATTTTTGTTAATCAGTTTAGTTTATTTTATGCAATCTACTATTGTTGTCATGATTACATACATTAAAGGCTAATCCCTTTCAACTTAAGGGTAATGAAGCTCTCTTGATTATGTGGATGCAACATAATTTGTTTATTCATGCTCTCTTTTTATGCTTCATGTCGTGTTGATGTTATTGGTTTTATGTTCATTATTGAATTTGATAGCCTGTATTGTTGACAACAAATAGGCTATGCTTAGTCATATGTTCAATAATTACCTCTTCATCTACATATGATGATGGTGATTAAGTGGAGGTTGAAATAAAAATTTGATGGTCTATAGTTCTAATCAATAGTTCATAGGCCATGCTTAAAGTATATTTCAATTTCAACTTATTCATTTATAATTAAAATTAGTAAGGTGATTTAGTGGGTATGTTATAGTTTGATAGTTTATGTTGGGCTAATTAATAACATAAATAAGCTATACTTATAATAATCACATCAACTAAATTCTCAAATGACCAAAAAAGAGAAGATCACTGTTTCATTTTATGTTGATTCTTGTGATCTAGAGAGTGGAGTTATTCCTAAGTTGTTATTTAACTCTCATATTCTTATTTAGCATAGTTTGTTAGTTTAGTGTAGTTGTAATTTATTAAATCTTCATTTGAATTTGGTTTAATTTGATTGAATAAAATTAGAATTGCTTCTTTCTCCATGGATCGACTCGTACTTGCTAACGTACTACTAGCGTATGCCATGCGCTTGCGGTTTATTACACTTTGCGGCGGTTTTCTAATTCGATAGAATTTCCATCGTCGAATAGCGGCCATAAGCACCATAGATGGATCAGGTCGATTGACTGATGCTATGGACGCATTGAATCTTTCAAGGAAGGACCGAAGTGTTTCTCCTAGCCGTTGTTTGATGGTGGTTAAAACATGACACTCTTTGGCCAAGAGATATGTACCCTGAATTGTATGATGAAGCGGGTAACCAGCATATTCCAGCTACTGATCGACTCTGTTGTTAGCTGCCGAAACCACATGTCGGCTATATCTGTGAGGAAGAGTGGAAAGCACTTGGCCATGATGTTGGTCGATGCACCGAGCACTTCCATATGTCGCATGTATCGCATGAGATGGATGGTTGGGTTAGTCCGACCATTGTACAGTTCGATAGCTGGAACCTTGAAGTCCGGAGGATTGCGGAAGTTCCTGATCTCCCTATTGAAGGGGCTGCGATGGATGTTATCTGTTGTATATAACGCTGTTGTATAAACAATTATATAATTTTTGTTTGATGATAACACCCAAATATATTTTATTATTAAATGTGTTTATAACTATACTGGTATACTACACAACAGACATGAATATAATATTTCTATTTAAATAAAATACAACTGTATAGTAATTTAAATATTCACATAGTATTTTATTTGAATAGAATATTTTATTTCAATATTTAAATAGTACAGATTTACAACTCCACTATTTGTATATACATCGCTGATATACATTTCAATACATTCAATTTCAATACATAGTTCCTCTCTACACACTCACACTCAGTTATACAGACATTCACTCATATACACATTTTCATACTGTTCTTGTCTTCAATCTTCTGTCTTCATAGCACCTTCACAGTCAGTCTAGTCGTTATCTGCTTATCTGCAACATGAAACACACACACAATACACTGCAATAGAAATAAAATTGAATACATATGAATATAAATTTTAATTTTAAAATTTTATTTGCCTCAAATTTCTGGTGTATTTCTCATCATTTTTCATGACTTGATCTGATTCATCTGTGTCTAGACAGCTTGTGATATTCACAGTGATACATTGTAAATACCACAAGGCAGTCAGTTTGTAAATATATAATACAGGGATAGGAAAACTGGTTTAATCGACTGCATGTACACACATGCACAAATATATACACGTATGCACTGCCTCGCCAATCAAAATACAGTATGAAACCGAGGAGCAGCCACGTGGACTTACTCGACTTAGTGCACAATGTAAAGCAGCATACATGGTAACAACAAATTTTAAAATAGCATGTACAAGTAGTGTACACAACTAGCAATTTTCAGATCAGCCAAAAATAGGTTGGAAAACATGGGAGATCAGCTCAAGATCAAGCAAATTTGCATGGCAAATCAAGTCAAACAAAATTGGTCCAGCCAAGTTGAAAAATAGAGTATACACCAAGCAGCCCAAACAGAACAGCAAGTGCCAAGTGGTCACACACACACAACAGCATACATCATGGCAGATCACTCAAATACAAGTGATTTTAGATGCGAGCATTTTTTTCAAACAACAAAATCATGGTTCAAGTTCAATTTCAGATCAACTCAGTTTCTCACAAAATCACATGGCAGATCACTCAAAAACAAGTGAATTTAGATGGCAGATCAGTTTTTTTTTAAAAACAGCAAAATTCAAGTTTTTTGCACGGCAGATCAACACAAACAGCATGGTGGAAAAATAGAAAACTCAGCACGATGATTCAGCAACAAATGCAAGGCAGCATGGTAAATGAGGTAGCAGTTATGTATGCAATAAAGTTCACAATATAGCAGTTTCAAACATGGCATGGCATATGTGCACTCAGCAATTCAAATAACTCATAAATGCAGATATATTCTCAAATGTTCACCAACATCTTAACATAATGGTACTGGAGAAATATGATGGGCAACAAGGAGGGTGTCAACATCAAGACAAGTGTAAACTTCAAAACAACATGTGTATTCACAACTTGGTGTACATGCAAATAGGCAACAACATGGATACATGCACAAATGGGTGGAATATCAGTAGGTAGAAGATGAGAAAACTGCATGGATCATAATAGCTTGTGCAAGTGTGTCATAAACTCAGCAAACAAGGTAGGTCAGTTTAATATAATGTAGAGAGCATGGTCAAACAAATCATTGTAGATGGAGTGGACAAGCGCACACATATACATGGCAATGTCAAACATGTGTACATTTCCTTTTAGGAATTCAGTGAACAATTAAACAATGTTAGAGCAAATGGTGAAGCATGAAACAACAGCATGACAATATACATGTTCAAACCAAGTACTCATGGCAGTACTTCAGCAGATTATACATAAAGACACAACAGTGATTAATCAGAAATTTACACATATATGGTATGTGTCAAAATGAAGTTTTGTTTTATCAAGCAATGGATCACAATACAAATATGGATTTAAAGTTTGCTTTCCAGAAATCTGCAAATCATTTTTGGCATGATATCAATGGAGAAATCTTTTGGAAAAGTTTTTTTTAACATTCCAGATTTAAATCAGTGTTCAAACTTTTTGGTGCAAGAAGTTAATGAATATATTTTTTTACTTTGGAAACAAATCAATTCTGTAATAAAACTGTTTCCAAGAATGAAAAATATATTTAGAAAATTTTTCTCTCTCATGCAAATCACGCAAGGAGTTTCAAGGCAACATTTCAAAAGGGGAAAGTTTATTTTTCCAGAATTGATTTACTCAATCAAAGCCAAAGGTTTTAAATTCAAAAGGAGGGAAAATCTATCTTTTAAAGACCACAACAAATTCCGAAAACAATCATGCAATTTAATCAAAGGAATCTCATTCTAGGCAACAAAAATATATTTTCCAGATTCATCAATTAAATCGAGCCAATTCAAAAGAGGAAACCCGACCAAATCACATACGTGAAATCATAGTTTCTATGGTTCGATTGCCCTATAAAAACACCACTCATCACACGCAAAATATACATCGAAATGAAAAAACAAATTCGAGAGTTGTTCAAAGACATATAATTCAGAAAACTCACAGTTTCGATCGAGAGAGAGCAAATTCCAAATCGAAGTATCAAGAAACACAGTTTCGAGCTTCAGAGATTAATCCATACTTCAAGAAATCAATTCGATTTGGGGCAAATTCTATAAACCCTAGAAATTCCAAATTCCCTGAGCCATTTGTTTTTCTCTGGAGAAAATAGTAGTGATAGGATAAATGAAGTGAAGGGTGAACCACCTTCAAATGGGTCGGCCAAGTCTAAAAAGGTGAGCTTAATTTCTTTTTTACAGACTAGGGTTTATTTGTGTTTTAAATTTCTTTTTTTGTATTTTTATTTGTAAAACGATACGAACAGTTTCTAGAGTCTGTAAAATTCTAGGGGATTCAGTTAGGGGATAACTGATTGTTTCTAGAGTCTGTAAAATCTAGGTGGTTTCCTAGTTTCTTCTGTAAAACTAGGTAGTTTACTAGAGTCTGTAAAACTAGGGGAAATCTTATCAAGGGGATTAGATCAGTCTAGGGTTTTGAGCATAGGGTTAGGACAAGAGCGAGGGGTTCGTGATTTTTTAGGGTCTGTAAGTGGGGTCTGTTATTAACACCTAGTAGAAACCTTTGGAATGCAGCAGTAGGCAGGATTTTGCTGAAGCTAGGTATATCTTGTGTCATTTACTTTCTGCTTTTCTATTTCTACTATATTCTGTGGTCTGTGAATATTTTAATATCTCGAGAAAATTCAATAAACCCTATTCACCCCCTCTAGGGTTAATCTAGATCCAACATTATTATATCCTGATGAGAAGAATTTTCCTGAGTGAAGCGTCGGACTATACTTGCATGTTGGCTTCCATCTCCTAGGATTCGCTGCCATGAATCCAGCTTTGCATTCGGGAGAGTTCTAGTACCAGGATCCAACAAAAGCATGCTCGGAAGTGTGTTCGTTGGTTGGGCTCGACCTCCGAGAGTTGAGTGAAGGTGAGGGCGAGGGTTCATCGCAGCTGTCGGTTCAGGGCCGACTGGCCTCTCTTGAACCTGATGAGAGTTGGACCGAGACATACCCAAGACTGGAGGTCCGGACTAATCCATCATAACATGTGATGTTCGAGGTTCTTCGATGCCTCCGCCCGAGGTTATGTTAAGAGGATCTATAGTAGCGTTTTCATCCACCGATCTGGGAACCGGTATGGTAGAGTGGTCCCTAGTTCGAAGGAAGTCTCCATCAGCCCTTCGTTAAAGGAAATGCGGCATAAGGCGAGTCTGCGGTAAGATACTGGGTTGTAATGGGAATGGCATTGATCCTGACTACCCCAGAGGTTGGTTGATTGATCCGCGGGGCCGAGCTATCCCCTAAAGTGGAGGCAAAGTGGTCGAACAACCTAGATCTTGATCGCGGCCCTCCTGTGAATCTGCAGTTGCGGCTGCGCTGGTCGTTGGAAGTGATACTCCTGGTTGTGATTGGTCGGGAGGTGGAGCCGAGATAAGAGGAAGCAAAGGTGTGATCTGATCAGGGGTCTGATTTTTCGCAGACCGAAGATCGGTTGTTTCCCTAGTCTCGGTCGGTGGAGGAATTGATGTCGAAGTGTTTAGCGCCATCTCCACTTCACCGAGAAGGTGATCCATCAACTGTTGTTGTCGTTCGAGGAGTTTACCCTGAGATGTCATATGGTCTTTGAACTCGGTCATGATATTATCCATGTCATCCCGAGTAATATATCAGGAAACATCTTCATGAGAGGAAGCTCCCTGACTTGTGTCTGCAGCATTTATATCGGCTGCATCGGCATTCGTGGGATAAGAAGACGTTGCATCTTTCTTTCGTTTTTCGCCATTAATTGAAATTTATAGAAGGTCACAGGGTATGTCGGTGTATGACCCCATCCTGGCGTGTCAAAGTGTTGACGTCAAAAATTGGTCACTCGTGATAATCAACCCCCAATCGTGTGGAAAGCACATGAATAACAATTATAAAATGCGGAAAAGCAAATAAAACGGGGAACACACACAACTTTTTATAGTGGTTCGGTGAAGAAGGTGCTTATGTCCACTTTATATGTATTGATTTATGTTTGATTATAAGTATAATGCTATTTCCTTTTGAAGAAAAGTGGGATATGAGAAGTTCTCTAGAGGAGTGAGAATTGGCTATTTGAGGAATAAGCCGAAAGTATTCTTCTTCCAGATCGTGGAGTACCAAAAATGGCATGAGCTCTTTCCAAGATTTTTCTCATTTGAAAAATTGCCTCTCTTTCTTCTTTAGGGAAGAGGGTATTTATAGATCGGAAAGTCGGCTAAGGCTAGTGTGACATGGCCCACCCTTTCTGGGAAAGCTTGGATATGTGGAGTTCATCCTTGGACAAAAGTGCGGCTGGAAGACTGACTCCACTATTCATAAATAGTATTTTCGGAAATCGCGGCTTATGTGGCGTTCCATGTGAGGTGTATCAAAAGGGGAGTTTTGTCCGGATATGTTTGACCTTCTTTAATGCCTTGTGAATTGGTCTGAGAAATGAATGATCCAGCGGGATATTTCCAAGTGAGCCCGAGATATTCGGTCGTTCCTCTTTTGATATAGGCCTTTGACTCGGTCGATTGAGAGCGATTCTCCTAGGTTCGATGAATTAAAGCTTAAAGATAATCAGACGAAGTTGGAACTGATCCGAGCCAGCCTCGAAGGAAGCCGGTTTGGGCTGAACCTTGTCTGGGCTTTCCGAAGCGCGAGCTGCTATATCGGCCGATGGGCCAATGCTGGAGAGAGTTCATGGATATTGGGCTTTGACCCGAACTATGACTGCTTTTGGTAAAAAGTTGGTCAACATAACGGTATTTCCACTATTAAAGAATTTGGCCTAAAATTAAATCAGGAAGTTAATGTTGTATATACCTAAGCTCCCCCGTGGAAGACTTGTATTCTTTATAGCATGCATCCAAAGAACCGAAATTGAGTTTGCCGAAAACTTTCGCATAGTTTGGAGACACCGGTTTAATTTTAATTATAAGTACAAATTATAAGAACAACCCCAAATAAATAACATTTGTAATGGAACATATTAAAGCATGTTATGGAGCTACTATTCTTTTTAGGGTGATTCCAATAAGAATGATAGTAATTTGAAATGTTTGTTCAATACGGAACAACTTGTATGAATAAATTTTATCGTTGCATTATTTCCCGGAAGACATTGATAACATTCCAAGATAGCTTGCAATTTAAAAAAAATAGTAGTACGTGAGCTTTTGCCTTATCATTAGTAATTAAATAAAGCAGGGAAATGTCGTAGGGCTATGCGGGACGCTCCCATTATTATATGATCATCCCTTATCTAGAATCGATTTTCATTTATGTTTCGGGATCCCTTTTTATGGTTGTTGATCTCAACCAAGTGATGATCATATTCGGTGCTACTCATTTTAGGGGTAGGGTCGATCCTGATATTCCAGGATACAAATTAATGCAGTCATTTGTACATTTTCTCTAGAGGTGTACGGATTCGGTAGGTAGACCCATACCTTTTCATAGTTGGAATATATTTTCCAATACGAGCCTACCAACTTGATTGTAAACCTATTATGCTAAAACGTGAGATGCAAGCATTTCAGTTGTATTCGTATGTACTTGCATTCTAGATTATTAGAATATCACCAGATTTTATGTGTAAATGCTTTGGTTATCATAAGCGAAAAACATGTCCATGTTTAAATGCGGCATAGCCTTACGAGATGCTATTGATTTAAAGATTTTTGTATTATTAAAACTCATGTTTTACTCACACCAGACCCAAGTCTGACCCATTGTTTGTTTCTTTCCCTTAAACTCTTGGGTACTCAATTTTTTATGAGTCGCAAAGTATCGGGTATCATTGAAGCATTTTGGGAAGAAGTATGAGATTTTGGAGCATCCATCTTTATCTAGTTGTTATATATATTTCTGTTTTGTTTGTATATTATGTTTTACTAACATTTTTGAGTAACGTATGCACTATTCTATATTATATTCGATGTAACTCTATTTTTAGGAGAAAAATTTATGTTGTTTTCTGTCTTTCATATTCTTTAGCCCACGATTTGTGTCACGAAACAATTAAATGATCGATATATGAAAAATAGTGGATGTATTAGGTGTCATCTTTGGGTGTTTGATGGTCATCAACATCACTATCACTTTCGTTCCCTTTTACGTTTTTATCGTCTGAGACATCCAGTCATAACTATTTTCGTTGTCGGAGTCATATTCATCAATCGAGAGGAATTCAAAAGAAAAGAGTTCTCAGACATCAATTCCTTCTACTTAAGGAGTCTTAATCGCTTGCTAAAGATCATTAAGCTTTATAATAAGTCTTTCTGTAACAACCCGATTTTTTAATAAACAATAATAAATTAATTAATTACTTAAGGGAAAATTGAGAAAATAATTATTAATCGGAAAAATATTGAGAATCGGATAACGGTGGTTGCACATTAAATCAGTTACGAAATTCTGTTTAGGATAGACATTTTTTTTCTTTTGAAATCATACTTAAAAGGAAGAAGTTATAACTGTTTAAAGATTAAACAAAAATAAAAAAACGTGGTGGGTTTACCCCTGGGGTAAATCCAAGACCCAAGTGGGTCGACCCACATAAGGGGTGGGTCGACCCAAGACGTGGCCTAGTAACGTCATTCGCCATGCATGATTTTGATTAATTGGGCTATGTTTTGGGTTTCGCTTCCAGATCCTTCTTCTAATCTAATGGCCTAAAAGCTAAACCTAAAATCCAATGAACCTGGACACCCTAACTTTATTATAAATAGCCTCCAAAAGCAAACCTAATCTTCACTACTCCAATTTTCTACCTCTCCCAAACAACACTCTTCTCAAATAAAATTTTAATAGAGTATTGAGGCTTGGTTCTACACATATTTCTAGGGGTACTCATAGATAGAGAGGATTTATAGAGGCTTGTTGGATTTGCTCAAAATTTTGTGAGTATTACTATGATTACAAGATTTCTTCCAAGTTGTGATTAAAATTGATATATAAGTTGTTATAATGTTCAGATTTAAATCTTTCTGTAGTTATACACATATTAATTCATTTGCTGTTTATTTACAGATCTAACTATCCTTATTTCTTTTCGCTATAAAAAAATCTTTTAGATCTAATTTCTGTTCCTGTTCTTCCCTTTTTGTCTAATTTAGTAAATCCATTACTATAGTTTATTTTAGTTATCTACAGCTTTGTTCTTCATATTAAATTTCACTGCAGTTTTGTAGAAAGCCTTATTTTTATTTCAGATCTATTTCTGTCCATCTGAGCATATGCCATTTCCACTTACTTTTGTAGTTGATTTTAGGCCCTTTTTAGCCTAAACCTTTCATTTGTTCTTATTTTTGCGCAAATTGGATTAAACCATGTGATGGGACGATAATAGCACAATTGGATAACAATAAGAAATATATACAAAAAATATTAATAGGGGCTTAGTGAATTTCATACAAAAATGGGTATACAAGAGGCATGTTGAAATTTGATTAAAAGATGTAATCAACGAACAAACTGTAACGTTAGGCAGATGATGAAGTTGGAAAAGTACTATAATCTACAGATGAACTGCAATTTGGAAGACAATGAAATTTAATAAAAAGGGATTTTAGGCATGTTGGAAATTAATGAATATTATATTCAGATAATGGACTGTAAATTGGGATACAACTTAATTAAAGAATATTCTAACTTATGAATTGGAATAAATTGTGTTTAATTGGACATTAAGTAACATGTAATTAGAAAACATGCAAACCATAAAAAATAGGACTTAACTGGACATTAATTAACATGTAATAGGAATACGTGTAAACGGTAATAAATTGGACTTAATTAGGCATTAAGTGACATAGAGAAGGGTTGTATAAAAAAGATTACTTTTATCTAGAAATGTCAATTACAACCTAGGAATGTAACACATTGTTATATTGGGCTTATTAATGAACTTTGATGTGTCAAGTTAAAATTATGAGATCAATAAGCTAAGATAAAGGCGGTCCGTTCCAGTGGGATATAAGGGGCTGGCAGAAATTCTAGATGGTTATATTGGGCTTCTTAATGAAATTAAATGTGTTAAGTTAAAAGTGTGAGATTAATAAGCTAAGCTAAAGGGGTCCGTTCCAATGGGATATAAGGGGCTCGCAGAAATCCTAGATATAAATTGGGGGTCCATTCTTGGGGTGACTTGTGTCATGGCATTTTTGTATGGGAACCTGTATCAGTCTGTATCCCTTGGTTATCACAAATTCTCGCACTAGGTAGAGGCTAGGGCACGCTTTACTGAACTGGATACTAAGTGGTTTAAACGAGGTGGGTACGGGCGTGTTTAGGCGGAACGATAAGCATGCATCGTTACGAATGGAGAAGACAAGACGCTGTAACGCCTATGATTAAAGTTGTGTCATTTTAGTTGATGGGTTTGGGGATTAATAACCCTGAATTCCATAGCTGGCACAGGTTATTCACATTTGGTTAAACAAATCGATCGATGGGTTGTATTAGGAAATTCCTTCCTAATTATTTATTTTGGTCCAAAGTTGTAAAAGTGCCAAATAGTCAATCCGCGTTAGCATGATTGTTACTATCATCGTTGTTTTTTATAAGAACAGTCAACCCTTTATGTCAATTCATATTAGAAATTGTTCACCTTTAGTTGTGCACTGACACTTACCTTTATTGACACTAGCACTACCACTTGTCTATTTTTCCTTAACTTAGTAGTTGTGCTAGTAGTCGTAGCTAAGGATGGCAAAACAATCCATACCCATAGTTGGCCATGGGACATGAAATGGATAACTAAATTGGTACCCGTAAGTAAAATAAATAGGTTTTTTAATACTCGTTAATTAATGGTGCGGGTATGGATAGTAAGATATCCATATATGTGGGTACACGTGCCTGTATTGAGTGTGATTTATTGCCAATGCAAAAATCATTGTTATTGGCTATTGGATATTTATGCACATCTTTTATTGAACAATTTATAAGCGGCTATCAATATTTGTAATAATCATGCATGCGGCTAATTAAAACCCTATATATACCTAGTTAGATAATCTCAAATTTCTCATTAATTGTTTCAAGTTTCGATTTAGCAAGAAATGCATCTTTGCTTCTCTACAAACCTTCTGCTTTCTTCAGCAAATTCAACACATCCTACTAAAGTTCTAGCCTGTAACAACCCGAAAATCTGGGCCAGTTTAAAATTTTTGGTTTGGCAATTTTAGCGAATTTTGATTATTTAAAATGAATTATTTTAAATAATATCGACGAGAAAATTTCTTTTGAATAAAATTCAATCGAATATATTTATATAGATCGACGTTAGAATATAAATAATTATATATAATTACAAAAGGAATTGAAAATGGCGCGGTAGTTCGATAATTCGATTTCAAACTTCAATTGAACGTACCGGGTGCAAAACAACCCGGATTATAACGAAACCAAAAACATTAGGATCTATTTGATAATATCTTTCCAGCGAATCCGGAAAATCAAAATTTCATAGTGGGAATCAAAAGATATGTCCAGTTGAAAATTCTGAATAGTCGCTATGAAATTCAGGCCCTTAAAAATGGAAATTTTGCAAACGACCTCGGATTTCGACGAAACCACTTTTGTTGGATCCGTGATGTCAATTTATTGCTAGATTTCAATTTTCACAATTTTCTGAATCAATATGTGAGTGTGGCGCAGTTAAACGTGTTTGACCAGTTTCAGTCAATTTTAATCGACTGGAAAATGACCATTTTTCAAACGGTCTCAGAATTCAACGAAATTAGTTTTGTTAGGACCGTATCGTCAATACGAAGCTAGAAAATATTTTTCTGGAATTTTTAGAGTTCGTATGTGACCCCGGTAATTTGAAAGGTACGTTTAAAATTGAATATACACTGATTTATAATTTGATTTTGAGAAAAACCTATCGTAACAGCCGTATTGGCCTATGAAACATATACCATTGTGTTCGAAATGGGTGTAATTAGCTAGGGGCGACAGTCGTTAGGTTTGAATTGGGAATCGAATAAAAAGGTTGCTTTTTAAAATAAATTAAATTGAATATATATATTAATTATAATTAAAGCCCCTATTTCCTTTCCTATTCCCCCCGTTGACCAGTTCAAAACCGAAGTAAATAAAAAAAGGGGGGGGAGATGGACGACGGAGCCCTAGCCGCCAGAGACGATGCCGCCATCGCCGGCCGCGGCCTCCCCCAGTCCGGCGCCTCCTCCTGCTACGCCTCCTTCCCCCTTTTCCTCCTTTCCCTCGCAGTTCGAAGGCCGAACCCGACGCCCAAGCCTGACGCCACCCCGTTCAACCCTGACGCCGACCGCCTTGCCCTTCCACCACCTCCTCTGCCCTCGACCCTCCCTCTTCCGTGCCCTTCGAGAAGCACTGGACCCAAATCGATTTGAAACCCGCGCCCCAATGCCTCCACCATCGAGACCGCCACCTGCTCTGACCTGCGCCACCCCGGATGGCGCGCCCACACCCCCTCCGAGCTCAGACAATGGCTCTCCCCGCCCAGTCCCCAACCACAGTGAGTTTCTCTTTTATTTTACATGTTCATTTAATTGTTTTATTCATTTTTCTTTTTAGTTATATGTTAAAACATAGTTTTTAAAACCTGATTTTAATATAATGTCATTGTTTTAAAATGAAATTTATTTATGTATCTATATATAAATAGTTTGAAAATAAAGAAAGATTATATTTTTATAAAATAGTATTGAAAACAAGAATAGCAATGTTTTGAAATACAAACTGGAATTTGATTTTGAAAATATAATTTTTTTTCCATATAAAAAGAATTGATTTTTCCACGTGAAAAGAATTGGTTTTTAGAACTAGAAAAGAATGATTTTTTAAAAACAAGAAAGGTATGATTTTGTTTATGGAAAAGATTAGGCTTTTCATTATAGAAAGAGACGATTTTTATATATTGAATAGCGAAGTCAAAATTCGATTTTTATATATTGAATAGCGAAGTCAAAATTCGATTTTTATATATAGAATAGCGAAGTAAAAATGGGATTTTTACATATGTAGTGAATACGGGAACGAAAGCGACAAAAGGCGAGATTGGCGAAGATTTCTATAAAAGAAGAGTCAAGATGATTGGATAGCTTTTTGTGAGAATTTCTCACTCTTTGATTTAATTTTCTAGTTATATATATACTAGGATGCAGACGGTGTTTAGTAGCACCCGACACCCGTCATCCACAGACCATGGATGGCTTGTTTGTTAAATTGTTTGATTGTGTGGTTAGTTAGAATATTTTGTTTGAATTGATTTGATTGATGTGTGAATGGCGTGGGCCTTCACTAGACCGGGGATAAGGCTAGGCCTTGTCCCGTTTCTAGTATCGTGCCGTTATGCCGCCGAAATTTTCTAAAATAAGTCAGAAAAATAACAATATCATTTTATAGAATAAATGAATTGAATAGAAATTCATACGTTGAAATAAAATGTTTTGTCGTTAAAAATATAATTTTTAACGTGAATGTAAATAAATAAATATTCATTTACAAACTGGACGGTTTGTTTATGTACACCTATTTGAAGGACATTGATTGGGTCGATAAATTTTACACATCGCCCAACTGCACAAATAAAATCTGTGTTTGATTGTTTGAAACCCTACACGGGTGTTGGGATGAAATTTGAAGTTCACTCATCCTGACTGATTAAATATGTCGATCGATTGATTGACAGGTTGTTATAAGCGTTAGATATCTATATTTGATGCTTATACAGTGTAGTGCACTTTGGTTGATGGTTGATTATTTTTTAAAGCTATTATATACGTGTGATGTATGAAAAGTCCATATAATTAACATTATATGGTGATTGATTGGGCCTCATTCCAATTTAGAAAATAAAGAACATTATAAAATAAAGGTTCATGTGTTGACTGTACTCATCCGTTGAGATTAATCATGTGTTGAACGAAATATTTTAATAATAAAATTTTATATCTTTATCACTATAAAATGAAGGTTCATGTGTCGACTGTACTCATCCGTTGAGATTAGTCATGTGTTGAACGAAATAATTTAACAAAAAAAGTCACACATGGACAGTACTCATTCGTTGAGATTAGTCGTGTGTTGACAAAAATAAATATTCATTTGTTGAATAGAATAAAGGAATATATGAAGCCGTGTTGATTAGATTGACGCCATTTTGACGTGAACGATATTTATATCGATTTTATTCATTTTGAAATGGATTGAATATAAAACGATTTCGAAATGAATTGAATATAAAACGATTTCGAAATGAATTGAATATAAAACCAATTCGAATTGAATTGAAAACGATTTCGAATTGAAAACGAATTGAAGTGAAATCAAATTGAATTGAAATTTGATTTGAATAGAAAACGAATTTGATTTCAATTGCATATATAACGAATTTGATTTGAATAGGAAACGAATTTGATTTCAATTGAAATATATAACGAATTTGAATCAAATAGAAAACCGCTTTGAATTGAATCGAATTGAAAACGAATTCGAATTGAATTTAAAACGAAGTGAAATGAATTCAAATTGAATTGAAACTTGAGTTGAATAGAAATGAATTTTAAACCGAATTTATAAGGAAAGATTCAACTTTGATTTGAATTTAAAATGGAAGTTGAAAATGTTTTTGAAACGAATTCAAAACTATTTATAAAATTCGTTTTAAATAGAAATCGACGATATATATATTATATATATTATATATATAATATAATGGCCTGAATAGAACGCGCCGCGGTAGTTCGTGAATTTCGACCATTTATTTCAACGGACATTACGGGAGATCCGACCGTCGGATTCTCCTAAAACCGGAACCGTTGGGTTCGTATCGAAAAGAGCTTTCTAACGAATATTAGAAATTTGAAATCTAACGGTTGGATTTGGAGTTATGTCCAAATCAAATTCGAAAAAGGTCGCTGTAAGTGCAGTTCGATGGCCATTGATGGAAATCGACTATACGGGCCTTGATAAAATTATTAAAAATAATAATAATTTGTGTAAAATCATAAGAAATGATTTAGAAAGGATTGGGATGAAAAACACCATATTTGAAAAGATAAAAATAGATTTTTTTATGGAAATAAACTCGTTTTGAACTAGAATTATAATTCTATTTATTTATTTTTAATAAATAAATTGAATTTGAAATGGCTTTGAAAATAACCAGAATTTCCAATGATTGCATTGGAATGGATTTGAATCGAAATTGTCTTCGGAATATTTCGATGTTGGATTTCGTGATTATACAAATGTTGTTCTGGAAATTTGAAAGATGTAGATATATATATATATATATATCGTTATTTCCAATACGACATTTGTTAATCGTAGAATTTGATATTGAATATAAGCCGATATATTTTCTATTCAAAGCCTCATATTGAATATCAAATGTGATTTGGGTTTGTTGTGAATGGTGTCTTCACTAACACTGTTCTTGAATCCAATTGAGAAAAGATTAAATCTTTTTATTTAGATTTAACGAAGTGTACCAATTAAACAATATTTAATTGGAATTGAATTGATACTGATTTTTGGGTTTATCGTGAATAGTGCTTTTAAATAACACTTGTTCTTTAACCCGATAATTAATGTGATGTGATTATGGGTTTATCGTGAACCGTGTTTTAAATGACACTGATTCTTTAACCCAGTCACAGATTAAAACTAAGTGGAGTTTTAATGAATCTTTAATTAGATTGAAATAATCGAGAATGGAGTATCACCAGTTTTGATCCAGGCGTTAGTTAAATCTTTAATTAGATTTGAACATGAAATGGTAATTGAACTTACCGATAACACCGTGGTGTTAGATATGAAGTATAACCAGTTTTACTTCATGGGATGAATAGGTTGGGATTGGGAAATTAAAATAAATGATTACTTCGGTAAAGTTCGTTAATACCGACTAGTTTGAATTTATATTCAAAAATAGATTAAAGAATAAATTTAAAGGATTTATCTTTGATAAAATTAATGGGAACCTTTCCCTATGAATGTGAAATTTAGAAACTAACTGTCGGTTAGCTAAGCAGAATGGTTTTCTGGATATTGATCTGATGTTGGTTTCGGCCTTCGGGGTTAATATTTAGGAAATTATTCTCTTGATTAATTTACGGTTAGTGACCGATGAATTGGAATGAGGCGTATGTTGTGTTTGTGTAACACTTATTTAAAATATACGCGAGTTATTCGGAAAGACCGGGTTTATCCCATTCTGAATAACCGATACGACGATAAGTTGAAGATGAAGACGATGGTCGAAGACCGGAGGTCTTCACGTCGTTTGGGTGATTACTGATGATCTTGATTGGGCTGTACACCCAAGAAGATGGAAACAGTTGGTGATCGTCCAGACGTGCTTGGAGATCGATGGATTTGCGGGGTACTAGGTGCCTCCGGTTTCGTTCACACCCAGAACGGACTTGTAAATGGACTGTGTGCCTGACATTGGATTTTAGTCCGTGTGATTGATCGCTATTAAATATATATCTGTTTGGCGGCGAAGAATTTATTCTCTTGCTTAACGCCCTTCTTTGAGACGTACGAGCTCAGGGGTTATATATTGATGGACATCAAACGCATGGAGTGAATTGCCTGTGTGGCATGCCTAAGTGGCAATTGATCGAGGCTTCTATTGAAAAGCAAAGTCTTGTGGTGATGATCAAAGCACGGCCTTTGTGGCGTAGCTTTGTGTAACATTTGCTTCGCGAGTTTCGCACCCCGGTTGTGAACCAAAAACGGGAGAGGACCTCAGGGAGGGCATGCGTTTCTTTCTAGCTAGGGTGGTGTCAGTGACCTTCCAGCCCTGACATTTATATACTTTTCACCTGTGTGGTTGTTGCTGTTGTGAGGCGCATCGGTTTGATCGGACGATCCGGGTCCGATGGAGTCATTCGTTGGCTGACTTACGCCCCAAAGGGCGGGGAAACGCAGTGTTCAGGAATTTTAATCCACATCGGTGGACCGGCTCTGACGATCCAAAGGCTTGACAGAGTACTTGCCTGAGGCTCGGGCTAGACAGTCTCGAATCGGTTGAGGACTATCTTTTGCCTCGGTTCATAGATGGAAATCCCAATTTCCAAATACGTGACATTTGCAGTTTTAATTGTAGAACTAGTATGGCGACATGATATATGGTACCCATGCCGCCTATGATTGATACTTATGATTTGAAGTTGTTTTATACACTATGCACTTATTATAGTATCAAATGATTTGTTTTAAACGTATCACGCATTCTTTGGCTGTTATAAGGGAAAACCCTATCCCCCGGCTTGCGTTGCATTGTGTGATAGGACCTGGGTCTTATAACAACTTCATTTTTCTCTATTTAGCATTGCGCTGTTTGTTTTATGCACTGGTATTCTTGGGAGGAAACCCGTTCCGTGTTATACGGCGTGGTCCCTTGATTTACCTAACTTTAAAATAAAGATTATTAACTGTTTTAGTTCTCACACCAGTCACATGACTGACCTGGAGTTTATTGTTTTAACCTAAACTCTGGGTGCCCCTATTTTGACACGGGCAACTAGTAGTTTTGGTTTTGCAGATTTATATTCACAGGATCCTGGTTTACAGCTGGAACGATATCCGGAAAGCTTTGTATCCGTATATCTCCTTCTAGTTGTGTATTGTATTATTTTCCGCTGCTATGTAATTTATTGTAATCTCTGATATTTCTGTGTAATATTCATTTATACTCTGTATATTCTTGTAATCTGATGCACTGTTGTAATATACAATGAAATGTTCTTTTGTATGTGTTCTGTTTTGTCATGTTCTCAAACGATAGGGCGTCTCGAACGGTCTGGGTCGGTTTAGCGACTGGTTCGGACAGAGCGAAATTCCTTTTCGTCACAGTTGGTATCAGAGCTTTGGTTTACAAAGCTTAGAGAACAAGACACATTAGAACCGTACGAAAGAATTCATCAGATATTGGATTAGTAATATCCAACGAGAATGACTCGTTAGAGATGGGATCAGTAGTATCCTAGAACGAGTGTGAAGGGTATATTTTTAAAATGAAAACAATTTTTGTTTTGAAAATTTAAATCAACTATTCGTATTTGATTATTTATTTTATATTGATTAGTACAGTCCAGTATATAGAGATTCTGCATATACGCCTTGCAAACGTGTATTTGAAGTTTTAATATACTGGATAGATATAGAATTACACTCTAGTCGCCCGGGAGTGATTCTGATGATTGATATATCATCATCAGAATTTATATTCGAGTGACGAACGTGTAATATCTATATATTTCCTATTGACTGGTGTGAGAACCAAAAATTAGATAGGGCCTATTGTTGTGATTTGGCATCAAAAACATGATTTTTGTATATGTATCAAAATTATGAATTTGAAACTCTAATTCACTAATTGATTGATGTTTGTGTTGTTTGTTTATTTGTTTGCTAATTTTTAGCCAATTAGCCTAATTGAATCACATATTGAATTATATTGAAAATTGGTCGCATTTGCTTGCATATACATATACTTACATTGAACAGGTCATAGCAAGGAGGCTAGAGCCGAAGAATAAAATTTGTTTGCCCGACAAATAGGTACATATTTACTATAATTTACTGTTTTGTTTGGGTGATGATGATTTTATGAGCCTATTGGCTAGCCGCTTGGCTTTTTCTTTTTCTTTTTGAGATCAGAAGGCCTATATGGCAATTTCGGGATTTTCCCGTGGCTCTCGGTGCAGGGGAGGTTATGGCGAAATTTTTCGAAAATTTAGGGTGTTAGCCAAATTTTTGAAATTTTTGAAAATTCTCAGAAACTGAAAAGTTGGAGTATGGAAGCCAGATCAAACGTAGAGTTGATTGATCAAACCACTTTCGACTTTGTTCCTTTTCGGGGATGAAAAGTTTTAAGTGGGGGAGATTGTAACAACCCGAAAATCTGGGTCAGTTTAAAATTTTTGGTTTGGCAATTTTAGCGAATTTTGATTATTTAAAATGAATTATTTTAAATAATATCGACGAGAAAATTTCTTTTGAATAAAATTCAATCGAATATATTTATATAGATCGACGTTAGAATATAAATAATTATATATAATTATAAAAGGAATTGAAAATGGCGCGGTAGTTCGATAATTCGATTTCAAACTTCAATTGAACGTACCGGGTGCAACACAACCCGGATTTTAACGAAACCAAAAACATTAGGATCTATTTGATAATATCTTTCCAGCGAATCCGGAAAATCAAAATTTCATAGCGGGAATCAAAAGATATGTCCAGTTGAAAATTCTGAATAGTCGCTATGAAATTCAGGCCCTTAAAAATGGAAATTTTGCAAACGACCTCGGATTTCGACGAAACCACTTTTGTTGGATCCGTGATGTCAATTTATTACTAGATTTCAATTTTCATAATTTTCTGAATCAATATGTGAGTGTGGCGCAGTTAAACGTGTTTGACCAGTTTTAGTTAATTTTAATCGACTGGAAAATGACCACTTTTCAAACGGTCTCAGAATTCAACGAAATTAGTTTTGTTAGGACCGTATCGTCAATACGAAGCTAGAAAATATTTTTCTGGAATTTTTAGAGTTCGTATGTGACCCCGGTAATTTGAAAGGTACGTTTAAAATTGAATATACACTGGTTTATAATTTGATTTTGAGAAAAACCTATCATAACAGCCGTATTGGCCTATGAAACATATACCATTGTGTTCGAAATGGGGGTAATTAGCTAGGGGCGACAGTCGTTGGGTTTGAATTGGGAATCGAATAAAAAGGTTGCTTTTTGAAATAAATTAAATTGAATATATATATTAATTATAATTAAAGCCCCTATTTCCTTTCCTATTCCCCCCGTTGACCAGTTTAAAACCGAAGTAAATAAAAAAAAGGGAGGGCGATGGACGACGGAGCCCTAGCCGCCAGAGACGACGCCGCCACCGCCGGCAGCGGCCTCCCCCAGTCTGGCGCCTCCTCCTGCTACGCCTCCTTCCCCCTTTTCCTCCTTTCCCTCGCAGTTCGAAGGCTGAACCCGACGCCCAATCCTGACGCCACCCCGTTCAACCCTGACGCTGACCGCCTTGCCCTGCCACCACCTCCTCTGCCCTCGACCCTCCCTCTTCCGTGCCCTTCGAGAAGCACTGGACCCAAATCGATTTGAAACCCGTGCCCCAATGCCTCCACCATCGAGACCGCCACCTGCTCTGACCTGCGCCACCCCGGATGGCGCGCCCACACCCCCTCCGACCTCAGACAATGGCTCTCCCCGCCCAGTCCCCAACCACAGTGAGTTTCTCTTTTATTTTACATGTTCATTTAATTGTTTTATTCATTTTTCTTTTTAGTTATATGTTAAAACATAGTTTTTAAAACCTGATTTTAATATAATGTCATTGTTTTAAAATGAAATTTATTTATGTATCTATATATAAATAGTTTGAAAATAAAGAAAGATTATATTTTTATAAAATAGTATTGAAAACAAGAATAGCAATGTTTTGAAATACAAACTGGAATTTGATTTTGAAAATATAATTTTTTTTCCATATAAAAAGAATTGATTTTTCCACGTGAAAAGAATTGGTTTTTAGAACTAGAAAAGAATGATTTTTTAAAAACAAGAAAGGTATGATTTTGTTTATGGAAAAGATTAGGCTTTTCATTGTAGAAAGAGACGATTTTTATATATTGAATAGCGATGTCAAAATTCGATTTTTATATATTGAATAGCGAAGTCAAAATTCCATTTTTATATATAGAATAGCGAAGTAAAAATGGGATTTTTACATATGTAGTGAATACGGGCAACGAAAGCGACAAAAGGCGAGATTGGCGAAGATTTCTATAAAAGAAGAGTCAAGATGATTGGATAGCTTTTTGTGAGAATTTCTCACTCTTTGATTTAATTTTCTAGTTATATATATACTAGGATGCAGACGGTGTTTAGTAGCACCCGACACCCGTCATCCACAGACCATGGATGGCTTGTTTGTTAAATTGTTTGGTTGTGTGGTTAGTTAGAATATTTTTTTTGAGTTGATTTGATTGATGTGTGAATGGCGTGGGCCTTCACTAGACCGGGGATAAGGCTAGGCCTTGTCCCGTTTCTAGTATCGTGCCGTTATGCCGCCGAAATTTTCTAAAATAAGTTAAAAAAATAACAATATCATTTTATAGAATAAATGAATTGAATAGAAATTCATATGTTGAAATAAAATGTTTTGTCGTTAAAAATATAATTTTTAACGTGAATGTAAATAAATATTCATTTACAAACCGGACGGTTTGTTTATGTACACCTATTTGAAGGACATTGATTGGGTCGATAAATTTTACACATCGCCCAACTGCACAAATAAAATCTGTGTTTGATTGTTTGAAACCCCACACGGGTGTTGGGATGAAATTTGAAGTTCACTCATCCTGACTGATTAAATATGTCGATCGATTGATTGACAGGCTGTTATAACCGTTAGATATCTATATTTGATGCTTATACAGTGTAGTGCACTTTGGTTGATGGTTGATTATTTTTCAAAGCTATTATATACGTGTGATGTATGAAAAGTCCATATAATTAACATTATATGGTGATTGATTGGGCCTCATTCCAATTTAGAAAATAAAGAACATTATAAAATAAAGGTTCATGTGTTGACTGTACTCATCCGTTGAGATTAGTCATGTGTTGAACGAAATATTTTAATAATAAAATTTTATATCTTTATCACTATAAAATAAAGGTTCATGTGTTGACTGTACTCATCCGTTGAGATTAGTCATGTGTTGAACGAAATAATTTAACAAAAATAGTCACACGTGGACAGTACTCATTCGTTGAGATTAGTCGTGTGTTGACAAAAATAAATATTCATTTGTTGAATAGAATAAAGGAATATATGAAGCCGTGTTGATTAGATTGACGCCATTTTGACGTGAACGATATTTATATCGATTTTATTCATTTTGAAATGGATTGAATATAGAACGATTTCGAAATGAATTGAATATAAAACGATTTCGAAATAAATTGAATATAAAACCAATTCGAATTGAATTGAAAACGAATTCGAATTGAAAACGAATTGAAGTGAAATCAAATTGAATTGAAATTTGATTTGAATAGAAAACGAATTTGATTTCAATTGCATATATAACGAATTTGATTTGAATAGGAAACGAATTTGATTTCAATTGAAATATATAACGAATTTGAATCAAATAGAAAACCGCTTTGAATTGAATCGAATTGAAAACGAATTCGAATTGAATTTAAAACGAAGTGAAATGAATTCAAATTGAATTGAAACTTGAGTTGAATAGAAATGAATTTTAAACCGAATTTATAAGGAAAGATTCAACTTTGATTTGAATTTAAAATGGAAGTTGAAAATGTTTTTGAAACGAATTCAAAACTATTTATAAAATTCGTTTTAAATAGAAATCGACGATATATATATTATATATATAATATAATGGCCTGAATAGAACGCGCCGCACCGCGGCAGTTCGTGAATTTCGACCATTTATTTCAACGGACATTACGGGAGATCCGACCGTCGGATTCTCCTAAAACCGGAACCGTTGGGTTCGTATCGAAAAGAGCTTTCTAACAAATATTAGAAATTTGAAATCTAACGGTTGGATTTGGAGTTATGTCCAAATCAAATTCGAAAAAGGTCGCTGTAAGTGCAGTTCGATGGCCATTGATGGAAATCGACTATATGGGCCTTGATAAAATTATTAAAAATAATAATAATTTGTGTAAAATCATAAGAAATGATTTAGAAAGGATTGGGATGAAAAACTCCATATTTGAAAAGATAAAAATAGATTTTTTTATCGAAATAAACTCGTTTTGAACTAGAATTATAATTCTATTTTTTTTAATAAATAAATTGAATTTGAAATGGCTTTGAAAATAACCAGAATTTCCAATGATTGCATTGGAATGGATTTGAATCGAAATTGTCTTCGGAATATTTCGATGTTGGATTTCGTGATTATACAGATGTTCTGGAAATTTGAAAGATGTAGATATATATATCGTTATTTCCAATACGACATTTGTTAATCGTAGAATTTGATATTGAATATAAGCCGATATATTTTCTATTCAGAGCCTCGTATTGAATATCAAATGTGATTTGGGTTTGTCATGAATGGTGTCTTCACTAACACTGTTCTTGAATCCAGTTGAGAAAAGATTAAATCTTTTTATTTAGATTTAACGAAGTGTACCAATTAAACAATATTTAATTGGAATTGAATTGATATTGATTTTTGGGTTTATCGTGAACAGTGTTTTTAAATAACACTTGTTCTTTAACCCGATAATTAATGTGATGTGATTATGGGTTTATCGTGAACCGTGTTTTAAATGACACTGATTCTTTAACCCAGTCACAGATTAAAACTAAGTGGAGTTTTAATGAATCTTTAATTAGATTGAAATAATCGAGAATGGAGTATCACCATTTTTGCTCCAGGCGTTAGTTAAATCTTTAATTAGATTTGAACGTGAAATGGTAATTGAACTTACCGATAACACCGTGGTGTTAGATATGAAGTATAACCAGTTTTACTTCATGGGATGAATAGGTTGGGATTGGGAAATTAAAATAAATGATTACTTCGGTAAAGTTCGTTAATCCCGACTAGTTTGAATTTATATTCAAAAATAGATTAAAGAATAAATTTAAAGGATTTATCTTTGATAAAATTAATGGGAACCTTTCCCTATGAATGTGAAATTTAGAAACTAACTGTCGGTTAGCTAAGCAGAATGATTTTCTGGATATTGATCTGATGTTGGTTTCGGCCTTCGGGGTTAATATTTGAGAAATTATTCTCTTGATTAATTTACGGTTAGTGACCGATGAATTGGAATGAGGCGTATGTTGTGTTTGTGTAACACTTATTTAAAATATACGCGAGTTATTCGGAAAGACCGGGTTTATCCCATTCTGAATAACCGATACGATGATTAGTCGAAGATGAAGACGATGGTCGAAGACCGGAGGTCTTCACGCCGTTTGGGTGATTACCGATGATCTTGATTGGGCTGTACACCCAAGAAGATGGAAACAGTTGGTGATCGTCCAGACGTGCTTGGAGATCGATGGATATGCGGGGTACTAGGTGCCTCCGGTTTCGTTCAGACCCAGAACGGACTTGTAAATGGACTGTGTGTCTGACATTGGATTTTAGTCCGTGTGATTGATCGCTATTAAATATATATCTGTTTGGCGGCGGAGAATTTATTCTCTTGCTTAACGCCCTTCTTTGAGACGTACGAGCTCAGGGGTTATATATTGATGGACATCAAACGCATGGAGTGAATTGCCTGTGTGGCATGCCTAAGTGGCAATTGATCGAGGCTTCTGTTGAAAAGCAAAGTCTTGTGGTGATGATCAAAGCACGGCCTTTGTGGCGTAGCTTTGTGTAACATTTGCTTCGCGAGTTTCGCACCCCGGTTGTGAACCAAAAACGGGAGAGGACCTCAGGGAGGGCATGCGTTTCTTTCTAGCTAGGGTGGTGTCAGTGACCTTCCAGCCCTGACATTTATATACTTTTCACCTGTGTGGTTTTCGCTGTTGCGAGGCGTCTCGGTTTGATCGGACGATCCGGGTCCGATGGAGTCATTCGTTGGCTCACTTACGCCCCAAAGGGCAGGGAAACGCAGTGTTCAGGAATTTTAATCCACATCGGTGGACCGGCTCTGATGATCCAAAGGCTTGACAGAGTACTTGCCTGAGGCTCGGGCTAGACAGTCTCGAATCGGTTGAGGACTATCTTTTGCCTCGGTTCATAGATGGAAATCCCAATTTCCAAATACGTGACATTTGCGGTTTTAATTGTAGAACTAGTATGGCGACATGATATATGGTACCCATGCCGCCTATGATTGATACTTATGATTTGAAGTTGTTTTATACACTATGCTCTTATTATAGTATCAAATGATTTGTTTTAAACGTATCAAGCATTCTTTAGCTATTATAAGGGAAAACCCTATCCCCCGGCTTGCGTTGCATTGTGTGATACGACCTGGGTCTTATAACAGCTTCATTTTTCTCTATTTAGCATTGCGCTGTTTGTTTTATGCACTGGTATTCTTGGGAGGAAACCCGTTCCGTGTTATACGGCGTGGTCCCTTGATTTACCTAACTTTAAAATAAAGATTATTAACTGTTTTAGTTCTCACACCAGTAACATGACTGACCTGGAGTTTATTGTTTTAACCTAAACTCTGGGTGCCCCTATTTTGACACGGGCAGCTAGTTGTTTTGGTTTTGCAGATTTATATTCACAGGATCCTGGTTTACAGCTGGAACGATATCCGGAAAGCTTTGTATCCGTATATCTCCTTCTAGTTGTGTATTGTATTATTTTCCGCTGCTATGTAATTTATTGTAATCTCTGATATTTCTGTGTAATATTCATTTATACTCTGTATATTCTTGTAATCTGATGCACTATTGTAATATACAATGAAATGTTCTTTTGTATGCGTTCTGTTTTGTCATGTTCTCAAACGATAGGGCGTCTCGAACGGTCTGGGTCGGTTTAGCGACTGGTTCGGACCGAGCGAAATTCCTTTTCGTCACATAGCCTTACTCTTCCTCACTAGTTTATATCAATACGTTGCCAATTCCAAGCAACGTGTTGCCAAAGTTCACGCCTGGTCTAATTTTTTTTACCAAATGTATTTTTTAAAAAATTCTATAGATGGTTGAAAAATAAATTGAATAAGATATTATAGATACCCGCGGATATCCACGAATACCCTCAACTTTTTTAAAATCCATTTAATGTGTACCCGTGTGGGTATGGGGATGGCATGAGGCAAAAAATTACCTAATGGGACGGGTGATGAGGAGTATTACCCATTCCCGGGTCGCCCCCGTTTACATGCCTAATCATAGCAGCTCACCAGACTTTATGTCTGACTCATTTCGTTTCCTCCTTTCTCTTTTCTCCACCTCCCTCAGGCTTACAAGGAGGAAGTGTATAGTTCAAATTTCTTTGTTGATTCAGAGATGGATTACTTTTTTGTTTTTTTTCCAAGGTTAGATTGTATTTTTTTACTATTTAAGGGATAATATTATTTGTACCCTGATGTTGTTTTGACTGATAGTTTGAGACATGACATTTTATGACTATTTGGTTAATCAAAATAAAAATGGTTTTGTATTTAAAATGAAATTGTCTTCTTCTACCATAAGTTTACTATTTTATGTCTTGTGAAATCTTAGTCTTATGATGTTTTATGTCTTTATACCTACAATGCTTCATTTCCTTAATGAAATCTTCATATGGGTGACATTAAGGAATGTGGGGTGTTGTATTTGGTATCAAACCCTAAGTTAAATGATCATTAAAATTTTGTTTTGCAAGGAATTAATTTCAAAATAAATCTCATTTTTTCGAAATCAAAAGTTATTTTTGAAAATAAAATATCCCCTATAATCAGTTACAACATTCTTTTGAATCTTTCAAATTCTAAATCTTTATCTTTTCTTTGTTAAGTTATAAGACGACCTATCTAAGCATTTCTTTATAAGTTGAAAGTTTGATTAATGGACAAACCCATTTAGCACAATAGTTGGGAAACGTCGAAGTTAGAAAGGAACCTGTTGCTTGATAAATATTAAAAAGGTTTAATCATGGTTAGAATGACTTTGTTAGTTTAGTGATAAAAGGGTAGTTTGGAAGTTAAGAATGACCTAGAATGATTGGTTTAGAATGGGATGTATTTCCAAAGTATAGTTTGAAATTAACATAGAAAATGTCATTGCAAGAATGAATGGATTGGTGTGGAATAGGGGTTTAACCATATTGCGCATTACCCGTCAACTTAAAGATAATCAAAAAGAAATATCTTGCAGTTACAGATTTCTATAAATTAGAATGTCTTGTACTATGGAAATAGATTTTTGTATATTTCTGGTAACCAATCAATTAGCAATGAGAAGAACTTCCTAAAGGGTAAATCTAAGGATGGCAGGTGAAAGATCAACATGAGTATATTAATATCAAAAGGGTTGTAAGAAAAGGTGTTGATCAATAAGGATCGAGGAATGGTAGAAGGCAAGGTGTTAGTGAAAGAAAGAACGTTATCCATCTTTATTTCTTTCTCGTTTTCCTATTTAGTTTAGGAATATTTTGTCTCTTTTCCTTTGATGTGTTGTTTGGAGTGGCCGCATGGGGCCATACCTACGTTGAGATGAGTTGAGTCATGTGGATCATCTGTATTGTAGGCCTAATAAAGTTGTCGTTTATAGATATAGTAAATCCAGAGGGTGTGAAGATAGCACCAGTTGATTGTTTTGCACTTAGGCCCAGTAGTAGTTTCTGAACCCCGTAGGGAAATCGGCTTGAGTCAGGGTTGAAAACTAGAAATCTTGGTTTAAGAGATGTCTAGGGCATTTCCGGATATGGGTTGGTTTTGAGTCTAGATAATTCAACCATATAATTGGTTTTCCTAGATTTTTGCAGTAGTAGTAGAGTTTGATTGAGGTGATTATATTATTGTATCTCGAGGTAGGAAAATTTGGAGGATTAACTATGTAACAACCCGAATTTTTAACAACGTGTTAAGACAAGAATCAAGGCAGAATTAAATTATAAAATCTGAATCAGGATAAACGGGTTGCGCCATTGCGTTCGTCTCGGAAAAATACGCGAAATAGAGTCCGAAATTTCGTAAATCGGAGTCCGTATGAAGAAGATATGGACGAACGAAGTTAGGCAGAAAAACCGAAAACAAGCCAGAATGCACTGGCGCACTTGTGAAGTGCGCCAGCACAAAAATACACTGGCGCACTTGGGAAGTGCGCCCATGTCGAGCCAGAAACCTGCACAGCCTTCTGGCTTGACCCTGGCTGGCCTGGTGCACCTGTTTTGGCCCTTGGTCTTGTTTTGGAGGCTTGTGACGATTTTTGAGGGCTAGGATCTATCCTAGGGTTAATCTAATGGCCTAAAACACTTGCCTAATCTATAAATAAGACCCTAACCTATCCTAAATCCACATTATTCATTCATGCAACTAAACTATGGCAAAATTGCTCCTCTCATGGCCTCCACTCAAAATCCTAGCCTCCACTTCATTTCTATGAGAGGTTTCATGATCATGAGAGTGTTAGAGAGTTTCTATGTTAGTATGAGAGCCTCTCAAGTTGATTTCAAGGCAAAAGCTTTGATCTTTTTTTCATAAAGATGGTGTTTTTGTTGATTTGGGGCATCCATCTTTGGGTTTTTGGGTGATGGTATGCATAGGCTTCCTCACAAGCTTTAGTTTAATCGATTTAGGCCTTCATAGCAATGTAAGCCCTTCCCTACTCTTAGATATTAACTATGAAGTTAAATGTTCATGTTGAAAGTTTGGGTTTGATTAATTAGAATGATGCATGCTATCATGTTATGCAAGTTTATGAAGTCATTATCTTGATCTTATGAGCTAAAAGCCACAACCTTTATGTTGAAATGTTGCATTATGCAACATGAGAATCTTCATAATCATTATGTCAACTTGCATATGAAGTCATAATCCGTATATGATGATATATGCGAGTTTCTAGCCATCATTCCATGTCTTTTGTCACCATGATTCGCTTATGTACCAAGTTTGGGTTGATGCATGTTTTTGAGGCTTAAGAATGTAACATGCAAGCTAATGAACACATTTGTGCCTCATTTGCCACCATGATTAACTTGTGGCTTAATACCCATTTTTGTCATTCCTTTGCCAAGTCTCTTCTTTTAATCCATTACGTTGTTGCGAAAGTATATGCGAGTTTAAAAGCATTGGGTTATGTTATGGGTAATTTCTAATGACATGAAAATACAACTTGAAAACATGGCTTGAAATATAACACGGAAGATGACATGTAAGTATGCATAAAAACATAAGCTTGGGAATTTACCTATTAAGTTAGGTCTACCCTTTGGGAATTTACCTATTAAGTTAGGTCTACCCAAATGCTTGAAAATCTTGTAACATGTTTTGGAAACATGATGAACATGACACTAGACTAAACATGAAAGTGGCCAACTCGAGGTTGGGTTGAGTTTGCAACGTAAAACTACCCGGAACCGACCGGCCTAACTAGTAGTTGCAAACAATAAGACCCAATGTGAGAAGTTGGTCATGTTGTGCTTGAACCCAAGGTTAGACCAAGTTGTGGTGTAAAGCTACCCGGAACCGACCGGCTTAACTAGTAACCACAACAAAGTCTAATGTGAGAGGTTGGGGTGCATTAAGTAATTAATGCCACATGATAGGGTTAAGTTAATTTGATTAATGACTCTTAACCAAATATGACATGGGTAAATGGGTTAAGTAAATTGGTTAGGCTAACGATACTTAACAAAACATGACAAGGTTGGGTAGGTTAAGTGATTTGATTTGCCTAATGACGCTTAACCATTTTTATACGACTAGTGGACGGGGATTAAGTTAACCAACACTTAATCAATCCAACATGGTAATTTGACAAGGTTAAGTAAGTTTTCTTAATGACACTTAACCATACAAGATGATTAGGGGATGGGGTTAAGTAATTTACACTTAACTAATCCGACACGGTAATTAGATGGGGTTAAGCAATCCACACTTAACTAATCTAAACACGGCAATTCGATGGGGTTAAGTTAAACACTTAACCAATTTAAACTCGGTAATTCAATGAGGTTAAGTAACCAATACTTAACCAACTTAACGTGACAATTTAATATGGTTAAACAACTTATACTTAACCAATTATACATGATGATTTGATGGGGTTAAGTAACTTACACTTAACCAATCTAATACGCGGACCTGATAAGGTTAAGTCACAAGACCTTTTTAGAATATACTTAACCATTATAGTACGATTAGAGGATGGGGTTAAGCCAACCTATACTTAACCAATCCGACTCGATAATTTGATGGGATTAAGATAATCTATGCTTAATCGATCTAGCAAGATAATCCGATAGGATTAAGGTAAGCTAGTACTTGACCAATTTGACTTGATAAGGTTAAGTCATGAGCCTCTGGGTACACTTAACCAACTTGTGGGACTAAGTCTTGAACTTAAATACTTAGCCAATCTTTGACGTGATTCGTAGGCGGGTTAAGTCATGGACTTGAATGATAACACTTAACCCAATAGACAAACCCTATCTAGAAGAACTAGGTAGAAAACCGTGGTTAATCAAGGATAACGGGAAAGGAAGCTAAGTGGTAAACCTTAGTTAAGGGTAACTAAGTAATAATTCTTAGCTAAGGACATAGGACTAATTCTCAAAACGATGAGTAACCTGATACGGTAGATCATCGCTTAGTATACGAGGGGGAGCAAGTTATCTGACTTGAATAAAAGCTCCAGCGCACTGGGTGCCGAAGTGGAAGCTTCGGGGGACGTGAGGATATTCTTGGGATCCCTCTGTGGGCTGCCAGGTAATTATACTAGGCCCATGAGAGGTTAAGGTCTGCGTTAGAAGGACCAAGAGTATGCCTTGGTTGCTATGCGAGCAACCTAAAGACTGGGATGGATTAGCGTGGAGTCGACGATCCTTGTTTTTGCCCTGGATAGCGCATCGCCGACTACCTACCATCTTTAGTCAATCGTGTACGTGCGGAAAGGCAGGGAACCCCCAACAGACCATGTGCTTGCTATCGAGTCATGGGTGAGGTTGGCCCGCAGGAAAGTGGGCTATAGTAGGGCCGTGGAGTGGTTCTTATACATGATTTTTCTTGGATTGCCTTTCAGTAGTTGAGGGAGGGGTCACGTGGGACCATAGCCACGGGTACAAAAACAGACCATGATATCTGCATCGGCAGACGATTTAAAGCTCCCGACCGAGTTCCGTATTTCTTGATTTGCCCTGGCACGGAACTCGGATGGCACATTGGGGAACATGTGCATCTAGACATGGAAAACGATTCACGATACATACGTGGGATCAAGGGCGCGGTTGACGGGTGGCGTAATCCCTAGTGGTCCTAGGTGGCCAAAACCCAAACAGAGACACGGAAACGTTCATTAGGTAGCATAATCCCTAGCGGTCCTAGGTGGCATAAATCCTAAGTGGACACGCGATAGTTCATGGTAAGGAAACACAACTAGATCAAGGGTTGCAGTCCAAAACAACTTCAAGGATAAACCGTTTACATGGGAAAGCCCGTACAGCCTACGGCAAAGAACTGAACTTATACATGGAAAGAAACATATGGGTTGAGTAGCCTATATATGCGGCATATTAGGTTGACATGGACCATTACACGACTTTTGAGTAAGGGTCATTCACGGATAACACGTGATACAATTGGGATACTAGTACGGTAGGTGAAGAGCGGGCATACAGGATAGATACCATGGGACGTTATGCGTGATAGATATCTTGGGATATTATACTTGATAGAAACCTGACGATGTGATGCCTTGTTTCATTTTAACATCGTAATTTATCATGACACTTTAGTTTATCTGAGTTCAGTAGTTCATCCTGTTATTTTGATTTAGCTTGTCTATCTTGTTATCATGCTCATGTTCATCTCAGTTCCTCATGACAGTTAACTTTACTAGTTTTTATACTAATAGTAGATAGGGTTTACTCAGTCTTTTTGACTGACCCGTTTTGTTTCGCCTCTTTTCTTCCGTTCCCCCCCCCCCCCCCCATCCCCCAGGTTACAGGGAGGAAATACTGTTGTTTAGTTCGGACTTCTCCTGCTTGAAGGTCATCATGGATGGCTTGGACTTTTCTTGGCTATGGCTACTTTACTGTTTTTACTTGGGGAATAATTTATGAAAATGTCTTTATGCTTCTTTACTATTGCAAGACAGGTTTTGATGTACTCTGATGTAAAAGGCTTTAGACCTTATTTATTCATGTTATGAAAGGTTGATTTTACTTCCGCTATTTTATATATGTTATGTCTTGTGATATTTCTGTGCATGTTTACCAATAATACTCCTCCAAACCTAGTGCATTCCCTTTGTGAGTGACCGTAGCGGAGGTGGGGTGTTACATTTGGTATCAGAGCAGAAGGTTACCAGATTGGGCAAAAGTTTTTAAAGACCTTCTGAAAACTATTTGAAAATCGTTTATAAAGAAGCATTTTTCAAGAAAGTTTTCTTTTAAAAAGAAAAGGCTATTCCCCAAAGGCCATTAGCATTATCCTTGTTTCCTTAATTAAATCTCTTTTCCTTTCTATCCTCCATCTGTAGTCACAGTGGTTTTAACTGCGACTAGTCTTTTCTATCTACGAAAGTACTTTCCATGCGATGGAGGTGGTTCTCGAGAGACCAATGGCCGCGTTATAAGAAAGGATAGTGAGAAAGAGGATGAAGGATGCGAGTTTAAGGATGATCAACTTGTTGGTATGGCTCAACCCGGAATGAGAGAGAAAGATGAACAATGAAACCCATGACAAGAGAGTACCTTTGGCATGGTGGAACGAGACGGATAGTTAAGTATCATGGGACAAGGACAAGATCATCGGGAGGGCAGTAGTATGCTCTCATTTCTAGAGTACCTCGGAAGGAGGGTAACGATCTCGTTAAAGGTTTAGCTTTTCTTCTCTACTATCCCGTTAGGACTTCGTTGTTCGTATCATTTAAGTCTGCTTCGATAGTTGAGTCTCTGCACCTTAAGTACTAGCGTAATAGAGAATCCCATATTTGTCTCAAGTCCTGTGGAGAATCGGTCCATTTATTCATGACTTGTTTTGGATTTGAGAATGACATGCCTCGGTTATGGATGGATTCTAGGGATGAAGTGGTTATCCAGTAAGGGGTGTCACTCTCGGTTTTGATAGGAGGGTAGTTAGACTCTTGACTAGCCTTGGTAATACCCTCGAAGTCTCGTGAAACCTTTTGGGTTTGGTCATGATTAGTTACCTAGAATCCCTTGATACCTTTATTGGAAATTTGAAGCCCGATCGAGTGGTGTTCGCCGATAAGACGGATGGTTTATTTCACTTATGCATGGGTTATGGAAATCACCCTAGTAAGTGCACTTGATAACCCGGTTGGCATCTGTTTACTTCCAAGAGAAAGTTCTACTACGTGGAATACCTTATGGTACGAAGTCCGAGATTCACTAGTGAATTTTGGAAAGCTTGCATGAGATCATGAGTATGCAGTCATGTGTGCGCTAAGTGTGCGAGTGGAACGAGAGGCGACGAAGAAATGAGTTCCAGCTCATGTTATGGAAACAGGAAATAAGAAGCTACGAAATCGCGAAGTTAAAGGACGGTCAAGGCACAATGGAATTGAGCTCAAGGAAGTACGACTTTGATGGTCAAAGACTAGATACGCGCATGATATCTCTTTTTGGGAGTATATCCTTGATCCCTGTTTTCTGTAGAGCTTACTTGTAGGCTATCTTTTGTGGACACCCTCTCGGTTCTATTTTCTGCTACAAACCCCGTAAGGAGTTTGTCTTGTTTTTCTTCTCGACCCTATTCCAGGGAATCCTAGGTAGAACCCTATGGATGTAAACATGTATTTGAAACATGTTATGATTGATATGGTTGCAAGTGGTTGCTCGTGGATGCGCGAATACACATTAGATTCTAGCTCGACTCGGTCACATTTCATATTGCATATGCACGAGTATTTATACTTGTTTATGGATGAAATCGAATGTATTATCATGCGGTTGTTGCATATGAATGAATGATTGTGCACGCATATAGTATCTATATGACTAGGACTATTTGCATACATGTTGGATTCATGGCACTATACATATTTTGCATTAGAAAGATTATTCAGGCCTGATCATTTACATTAGATAAGTGCATATACACACACGTTTTGCATATATTCATACAGCATTAGAAATCATCTAAGGACAATGGTTGCTTGTGGATGATGTTTTGAGTAGATGGATGATGGATGGTAGGATATGTTCCTCCTAACTTGGAGATTTCAGGGACGAAATCCTTTAAGTTGGGGAGGATGTAACAACCCGAATTTTAAGCAACGTGTTAAGACAAGAATCAAGGCAGAATTAAATTATAAATTCTAAATCAGGATAAACGGGTTGCTCCATTGCGTTCGTCTCGGAAAAATACGCGAAATAGAGTCCGAAATTTCGTAAATCGGAGTCCGTATGAAGAAGATATGGACGAACGAAGTTAGGCAGAAAAACCGAAAACAAGCCAGAATGCACTGGCGCACTTGTGAAGTGCGCCAGCACAAAAATACATTGGCACACTTGGGAAGTGCGCCCGTGTCGAGCCAGAAACCTGCACAGCCTTCTGGCTTGACCCTGGCTGGCCTGGTGCACCTGTTTTGGCCCTTGGTCTTGTTTTGGAGGCTTGTGACGATTTTTGAGGGCTGGGATCTATCCTAGGGTTAATCTAATGGCCTAAAACACTTGCCTAATCTATAAATAAGACCCTAACCTATCCTAAATCCTCATTATTCATTCATGCAACTAAACTATGGCAAAATTGCTCCTCTCATGGCCTCCACTCAAAATCCTAGCCTCCACTTCATTTCTATGAGAGGTTTCATGATCATGAGAGTGTTAGAGAGTTTCTATGTTAGTATGAGAGCCTCTCAAGTTGATTTCAAGGCAAAAGCTTTGATCTTTGTTCATAAAGATGGTGTTTTTGTTGATTTGGGGCATCCATCTTTGGGTTTTTGGGTGATGGCATGCATAGGCTTCCTCACAAGCTTTAGTTTAATCGATTTAGGCCTTCATAGCAATGTAAGCCCTTCCCTACTCTTAGATATTAACTATGAAGTTAAATGTTCATGTTGAAAGTTTGGGTTTGATTACTTAGAATGATGCATGCTATCATGTTATGCAAGTTTATGAAGTCATTATCTTGATCTTATGAGCTAAAAGCCACAACCTTTATGTTGAAATGTTGCATTATGCAACATGAGAATCTTCATAATCATTATGTCAACTTGCATATGAAGTCATAATCCGTATATGATGATATATGCGAGTTTCTAGCCATCATTCCATGTCTTTTGTCACCATGATTCGCTTATGTACCAAGTTTGGGTTGATGCATGTTTTTGAGGCTTAAGAATGTAACATGCAAGCTAATGAACACATTTGTGCCTCATTTGCCACCATGATTAACTTGTGGATTAATACCCATTTTTGTCATTCCTTTGCCAAGTCTCTTCTTTTAATCCATTACGTTGTTGCGAACGTATATTCGAGTTTAAAAGCATTGGGTTATGTTATGGGTAATTTCTAATGACATGAAAATACAACTTGAAAACATGGCTTGAAATATAACATGGAAGATGACATGTAAGTATGCATAAAAACATAAGCTTGGGAATTTACCTATTAAGTTAGGTCTACCCTTTGGGAATTTACCTATTAAGTTAGGTCTACCCAAATGCTTGAAAAACTTGTAACATGTTTTGGAAACATGATGAACATGACACTAGACTAAACATGAAAGTGGCCAACTCGAGGTTGGGTTGAGTTTGCAACGTAAAACTACCCGGAACCGACCGGCCTAACTAGTAGTTGCAAACAATAAGACCCAATGTGAGAAGTTGGTCATGTTGTGCTTGAACCCGAGGTTAGACCAAGTTGTGGTGTAAAGCTACCCGGAACCGACCGGCTTAACTAGTAACCACAACAAAGTCTAATGTGAGAGGTTGGGGTGCATTAAGTAATTAATGCCACATGATAAGGTTAAGTTAATTTGATTAATGACTCTTAACCAAATATGACATGGGTAAATGGGTTAAGTAAATTGGTTAGGCTAATGATACTTAACAAAACATGACAAGGTTGGGTAGGTTAAGTGATTTGATTTGCCTAATGACGCTTAACCATTTTTATACGACTAGTGGACGGGGATTAAGTTAACCAACACTTAATCAATCCAACATGATAATTTGACAAGGTTAAGTAAGTTTTCTTAATGACACTTAACCATACAAGATGATTAGGGGATGGGGTTAAGTAATTTACACTTAACTAATCCGACACGGTAATTAGATGGGGTTAAGTAATCCACACTTAACTAATCTAAACACGGCAATTCGATGGGGTTAAGTTAAACACTTAACCAATTTAAACTCGGTAATTCAATGAGGTTAAGTAACCAATACTTAACCAACTTAACATGACAATTTAATCGGGTTAAGCAACTTATACTTAACCAATTATACATGATGATTTGATGGGGTTAAGTAACTTACACTTAACCAATCTAATACGCGGACCTGATAAGGTTAAGTCACAAGACCTTTTTAGAATATACTTAACCATTATAGTACGATTAGAGGATGGGGTTAAGCCAACCTATACTTAACCAATCCGACTCGATAATTTGATGGGATTAAGATAATCTATGCTTAATCGATCTAGCAAGATAATCCGATAGGATTAAGGTAAGCTAGTACTTGACCAATTTGACTTGATAAGGTTAAGTCATGAGCCTCTGGGTACACTTAACCAACTTGTGGGACTAAGTCTTGAACTTAAATACTTAGCCAATCTTTGACGTGATTCGTAGGCGGGTTAAGTCATGGACTTGAATGATAACACTTAACCCAATAGACAAACCATAGCTAGAAGAACTAGGTAGAAAACCATGGTTAATCAAGGATAACGGGAAAGGAAGCTAAGTGGTAAACCTTAGTTAAGGGTAACTAAGTAATAATTCATAGCTAAGGACATAGGACTAATTCTCAAAACGATGAGTAACCTGATACGGTAGGTCATCGCTTAGTATACGAGGGGGAGCAAGTTATCTGACTTGGATAAAAGCTCTAGCGCACTGGGTGCCGAAGTGGAAGCTTCGGGGGACGTGAGGATATTCTTGGGATCCCTCTGTGGGCTGCCAGGTAATTATACTAGGCCCATGAGAGGTTAAGGTCTGCGTTAGAAGGACCAAGAGTATGCCTTGGTTGCTATGCGAGCAACCTAAAGACTGGGATGGATTAGCGTGGAGTCGACGATCCTTGTTTTTGCCCTGGATAGCGCATCGCCGACTACCTACCATCTTTTGTCAATCGTGTACGTGCGGAAAGGCAGGGAACCCCCAACAGACCATGTGCTTGCTATCGAGTCATGGGTGAGGTTGGCCCATAGGAAAGTGGGCTATAGTGGGGCCGTGGAGTGGTTCTTATACATGATTTTTCTTGGATTGCCTTTCAGTAGTTGAGGGAGGGGCACGTGGGACCATAGCCACGGGTACAAAAACAGACCTTGATATCTGCATCGGCAGACGATTTAAAGCTCCCGACCGAGTTCCGTATTTCTTGATTTGCCCTGGCACGGAACTCGAATGGCACATTGGGGAACATGTGCATCTAGACATGGAAAACGATTCATGATACATACGTGGGATCAAGGGCGCAGTTGACGGGTGGCGTAATCCCTAGTGGTCCTAGGTGGCCAAAACCCAAACCGAGACATGGAAACATTAATTAGGTAGCATAATCCCTAACGGTCCTAGGTGGCATAAATCCTAAGTGGACGCGCGATAGTTCATGGTAAGGAAACACAACTAGATCAAGGGTTGCAGTCCAAAACAACTTCAAGGATAAACCGTTTACATGGGAAAGCCCGTACAGCCTACGGCAAAGAACTGAACTTATACATGGAAAGAAACATATGAGTTGAGTAACCTATATATGCGGCATATTAGGTTGACATGGACCATTACACGACTTTTGAGTAAGGGTCATTCACGGATAACACGTGATACAATTGGGATACTAGTACGGTAGGTGCAGAGCGGGCATACAGGATAGATACCATGGGACGTTATGCGTGATAGATATCTTGGGATATTATACATGATAGAAACCTGACGATGTGATGCCTTGTTTCATTTTGACATCGTAATTTATCATGACACTTTAGTTTATCTGAGTTCAGTAGTTCATCCTGTTATTTTGATTTAGCTTGTCTATCTTGTTATCATGCTCATGTTCATCTCAGTTCCTCATGACAGTTAACTTTACTAGTTTTTATACTAATAGTAGATAGGGCTTACTCAGTCTTTTTGACTGACCCGTTTTGTTTCGCCTCTTTTCTTCCGTTCCCCCCCCCCACCCCCCAGGTTACAGGGAGGAAATACTGTTGTTTAGTTCGGACTTTTCCTGCTTGAAGGTCATCATGGATGGCTTGGACTTTTCTTGGCTATGGCTACTTTACTGTTTTTACTTGGGGAATAATTTATGAAAATGTCTTTATGCTTCTTTACTATTGCAAGACAGGTTTTGATGTACTCTGATGTAAAAGGCTTTAGACATTATTTATTCATGTTATGAAAGGTTGATTTTACTTCCGCTATTTTATATATGTTCTGTCTTGTGATATTTCTGTGCATGTTTACCAATAATACTCCTCCAAACCTAGTGCATTCCCTTTGTGAGTGACCCTAGCGGAGGTGGGGTGTTACAAACTAGTTAGCCAATTGAGGTCTATTTTGACTGCAAGAAGGAAATGGTCGGGCTAGCTTATGCGATGGACCAATTTTTGAGACTTCTTGCGACTCGAAGGGTCAATATTCCTATTTTTTCCTTAGTGCACCTCTAGGAAGCATTGATTCAGTTCTCTTTGTGCTACATATTTCGAATATGGTAAGTGACTGAAAGATTATCTCTAAGAGAGAGAGATTGATTGTCGGGTCTACATTAGTGACGACGCTAAACTAGTAGCATTTTGGATAATGCACACAGTTTTGCGGGTGTTAGTGAGAATTGAGTTTCGTTTTTATGGCTGGAATCTTTTCTAGCTAGAAAGTCGTGTTGTCGATGGATGGGCTAGGAGTTTAGGCAAGCTATCTGTATAATGAGCCATCTCAGACATTAGTAGGAAAGTGGTTTTTCTTGGGGTTACGTATTGAAGGCACAACCGAGCGTTGACCTATAAATGATTATTTGGATTGGAACATTTTTCTCCCTAAGCCCTGTCTTTTGAAAAGAATAGTGCAGCGCATATGTTGGAGCCTTTCGCATGTGTTTTGAGGAAGTCTTTGGACTTTGGTTGTAGTTAAAAGGTTTTGGAAAAAGAAAAAAAGCCAAGTGAAGGACTTTTTGAAAATGATTAATGGGTGTAAGCATTTGTGGATTAGAAGTGTCATTACTTTTTTTTAAAAGACATATAGTTCCCTTGGTTTG
The DNA here is from genome assembly GCA_030737875.1 of Allium sativum. NCBI lineage: Eukaryota > Viridiplantae > Streptophyta > Magnoliopsida > Asparagales > Amaryllidaceae > Allium > Allium sativum. The sequence continues at coordinate 189,975,676 of CM060910.1, read as the reverse complement.
GCAGTAGTCAAAAGTGAAGAGGTAGTTAATGATTCTTAGCTTTTGGAAATTTAAGGGCTCATGTAATGTCAATGGAAATATTTTATAAGCCCAAAAGATATAACCCTAGATTGTAAGATTGGATAGGAATTCACCATTTGCAAAGATATATTATTGAGATTTGATGCTTATAAGGATTTTCTCATTTGGACAAGAGAGGTGGATTTCCGAAGTTTCGATTAAATCTTTATATGACCACAAAATTGAGGCAAGTAACTAGTTTGGTTAATGGATAGCTGAATAGGGAAAATATAGCGGTTTCAAATGAATAATTGTGTTCCAAGGCAAGAGTGTATCAAGGAGGCGTTTTATGGAAATTTGTGGAACCACTTTGAGTTGAAACCCCACATGTATAAAATTGTAACAGGCGGAAATTTTGAAAGACTAATGTATTTTGATATGAAATTTGTATTTTGGGAATTTCACAAAAGTAACTATATATATATATATATATATATATATATATATATGTTTCAAAAAGAAATTTAGTAACTGGAAATTTGACTTATTAAGATTTTTCAAGTAAGGTGTTCAAAAATTATATATATACTTATATATATATAAAGTGAGGAAGTAGATAAGTCTTTATGGCATTGGGCAATATCAATGGAACACAAGATGGGTAAAATAAATACTAGAAATTCAAAGATGGAATGGAAGAATAGTGTGACTTTACTTGTAAGGTTATGGTAAGCTTTGGGATTAGGCTCACTTGAGATATTTCTTCCTAAAGTAACTAGGATGGATGAGATGGAAGAACTATACCGAGGGATTGGTTAAAACAACTCAGCATTTTTTACTATTCAGTTTGAAAGATTTAGAGAGAGTACGATTTAGGACATAACGCTGGGTAATACTATCAGACTAAGATATAAAATCTTTTATCTCATAGGGAGAATTCAAGTTTCTTACTCGGGTTCTTTTGACAAATATTTCCTCTTTGGTATTCTGTCAATAACTTCTTCCTTTGATTAGGGACTTTCTTTTAATATATCCTTGCAAAGTGTAGATCTTAAGATTTGAGCTTAGGAATGATAGGATATGGTTGAAACATGTGTTTGAGACATGTTATGTTTGATGGTTGCAAATGGATGCATGTGGTTGCAATGCGGTGGATCCATATACACACATTAGGCACCAAAATAGGCTGCATAGAATGGTTACATATGCATATGGATGTGTGTGCATTTTATTATTTATGATGATACATGTGATTGTTATCATATGATTGTCGCATATGGGTGGTGTTTGATGCACACATATAGAATTATCAGTATCCTTAGGATTGTTGCATATATTTGGACGCATGCCACAAACATAATTGCATAAAAAGGGGGCCAATTGAATCAGTAGACCTCCTAATCTTTCGCATTAGTTAGGGTCATGCACACTACACTATTGCATAAGTACGTAAACTGCATTGGGATAAATTAAGGACTATGGTTTCCAGTGGATGATGGATGGGTAGATGGATGTAGAAAACGCTTGTATTATTTTCATCTTAGAGATTTCGAGGGCGAAATCCTTTAAAGAGGGGAGAATGTAACAAACTGAATTTTTAACAAACAATAACTAATTAAGAATTAATTGATTAAATAGAAAATTAAGAAAATAAATATTGATCAGAAAATATTGAGAATTGGGAAATGGGGGTCACGACATTGGGTTCGTTATGAATTTTGGTTAAGATAGGCATTTGGTTTGATGAATTTGGATCCAAATGAAGAAGTTATAGCTGTTTAAAGATTAAACAAAAATAAATAAAAAATCATGAAAGTGGGTCAACCCAAGACCCAAGTGGGTTGAACCAGGATGTGGCCTAGCAGCGTAGTTTACCAGGCACGATTTCGACCGTTGGGCTATGTTTTGGGTTTTGCTTCAAGATCCTTCTTCTAATCTAATGGCTTAAAATATAAACCTAAAATTCAATGAACCTGGACACCCTAACTCTATTATAAACAACCTCCAAAACCTAACCTAATCTTCACTACTCCATTTCTCTACCTCAATCAAACAACCCTCTTCTCAAATAAAATTTTAATGGAGTATTGAGGTTTAGTTCTACACATATTTTTGGGGGATATTCATAGTAAAGAGGATCTACAAAGATTTTCTCATATTTTTGTGAGTACTACAAGATTTCTTCCAAGTTGAGGTTAAAAGTGATATAATAGTTGCCATAGTGTTTCAGATCTAAATCTTTATGTAGTTATACACTAATCTACTTCATTTGTTGTTTATTTACAGATCCAACTATACCTAATTCTTCACTCGTAAATAATTCTTTTAGATCTAATTTATGTTCTTGTTCTTCCCTTTTTGTCTATTTCAGTAAATCCATTACTGTAGTTTATTTCATTTACCTATAGCTTTGTTCTTCATATAAAATTTTATTACAGTTCAATTATCCCTATTTTTATTTCAAATCTATTTCTGTCCATCTGAGCATAGGTCATTTCCTTTTATTTATGACGTTGAGTATAAGCCTTTTTGAGCCGAGACCTTTCATTTGTTCTTATTTTTGCCCAAATTGGGTTAAACCATGTGATTGGACGATAATAGCACGGTTGGATAATAATAAGAAATATGTATAAAAAAAGATTAAACGGGGCTTAGTGAATGTTATACAAAAATGGGTATAAAAGAGGTATGTTGAAATTTGATTAAAAGATGTAATCAACAAATGAACTGTAATGTTGGGAAGATGATTAAGTTGGACAAGTATTGCAATCTACAGATGAAATACAATTTGGAAGATAATGAAATTTAATAAAAAGAGGATTTGGGCATGTTGGAAAGTAATGAATATTATATTCAGATAATGGACTGTAAATTGTGATAAAACTTAATTGAAGAATATTCAAACTTATGAATTGGAATAAATTACATTTAATTGGACATTAAGTGACATGTAATTGAAAAACATGTAAATAGTAATAAATTGGACTTAATTGGACATTAAGTAACATGTATTTGGAAAACATGTAAACAGTAATAAATTTGACTTAATTGGACATTAAATGACATTGAGAAGGGTTGTAGAGAGAAGATTACATTTATTTAGAAATATCAATTACAACCTAGGTATATAACACGTGGTAATATTGGGCTTATTAACGAACTTAAATGTGTTAGGTTAAAATTGTGAGAATAATAAGCTGAGATAAAGGGGGTCCACTTCAATGGCATATAAGGGGATACTAGAAATCCTAGATGGTTATATTGGGCTTTTTAATGAACTTAAATGTGTTAAGTTAAAATTGTGAGATTAATAAGCTAAGCTAAAGGGGGTCCATTCCAGTGGGATATAAGGGGCTCGTAGAAATCCTAGCTGTAAATTAAGGACAAGTCTAGGGGTGCCAAGTGCATTTTGTGTGGAAATATGTATCAGTCAATATCCCTGGTTATCACGGAGTCTTGCACTAGTTCAGGCTAGGGCATGCTTTACTGAGCTGGATAGTAAGTGGTTCAAATAAGGTGGGTATGGGTGCCTTCCGACGGAATGATGAGCCTGCATCGTTACGAATGAGGAAGATAAAATGCTTTAATGCCTGTTATTAATGATGTGTCTTTTTAGTTGATGGGTTCGAGAATTGATAACCCTAAATTCCATAGCTGGAACAGGTTATTCACATTTGGGTACAGAAGTCGATCGATGGGTAGTATTAGGAAATTCCTTCCTAATTATTTATTTTGGTTCATAGTTGTAGAAGTGAAAAATTGCCAATCAGCATTTCTATGATCATTACTATCATCATTGTTTTTTTGATAAGAATAGTCAGCCCTTTGTGTCAATTCCTATTAGAAATTGTTCACCTTTAGGTGCGCACAAACACTTATTATTTTGTGACACTAGAACTATTATTTGTCTATTTTTCCTTAATTTAGCGATCATGCTAGTAATCATAGCAACTCACCAGACTTTATGTCTGACCCATTTCCTTTTCTCCTTTCTCCCTCCCCCAGGCTAACATGGAGGAAGTGTATAGTTTAGATTTCTTTGTTGATTCTATCATGAAGGATGTCTACAAGAGATGGATTACTTTTTGTTTCATTCCAAGGTTAAGTTGTATCTTTTTGACTATTTAAGGGATAATATTATTTTGTACTCTGATGTTGTTTTGACTGAGATTTTGTGACATGACTTCTGCAACTTTTGGTTAATTGGAATAAAGATGGTTTGTTATTTAAAATGAAATAGCCTTCTTCCACTGTAAATTTACTATTCTATGTCTTGTGAAATATTATTCTCTGTGATGTTTTATGTCTTTATACCTACAATGCTTCATATTTTCTTAATGAAATCCTCATACGGGTGACATTAAGGAATGCAGGGTGTTACACTTTCAGTTATTCCCGGAGGCACGATAGGAAGCTCATATTAGGACACTTCTTAATGTTATTGTAGTATGTGAGCATGAGGGACTTTACAAAATTGTTGGTCAACATTTCATAAAAAACCAAGAAATCATTGACCTTCTTCTTGGCATCGTAAAAGGCATTGAGAGCTGTGGAAAGTGATTTTTTATATTGCTACTTTTGAAGCTAGAACTAAGCAAAGCATATTTTGATGTAGGCATACCCTCATAGTCATTTAACACCATCTGGCGGACCCTAGATCACTATTTAACTAGTATTAGATGTGAACTCCTAGCAACATAATACTTCTTGCAGATAGGTAGAATGCTTTCATACTGTTTATCCTTAGGTAATCCCTCACACAGCCCTAAAGGAAGCAGACAACTTTCGGAGAACTACAATATTCAACTTAATCGCTTAAGACTATTTACTACCTCATGATTATTTGAAAAAGGTGGACCTCGTGACCACTTAAGACCTTTGTAAAGGCGAGTCCCATGAAATGGGCCCTACACTAAGGAGTGGAACTTAGGAATGGACCTAGTCCTAACTACTTAATACCAGAACTAGGAAGAGTTCTTGCTCCGACTTTTCTATTGATATGCTCAATCCCATGTTTGTATCAAGAAGACCCTATACAGCTTTTTCCTTCCCGAAGACAGTAGCTTTCACTTGATGAAACTCGTTTAATACATCATCTTCTAGAGCAGACAAAGTAGATATTTGGCCCTTCAATTATGGTTCTCTTCGTTAAGCTTTGAGAACTTAGAAATACCTTCTCTGGAAGAAAACCAATTCCTGATAAGCTACAAAAGCAAAAGGTAAAGTATGAGGTAGTATCTTAATAAATAGAGGAGCACAAAGTTCAAAAGTATATCAAAAGTTGTTGTTCAATGATAGCTTTAAGAAGAACTAGGAGAATTTTTGTGGAAGCAAACAAATGAGAATTTAGGGTCGCTTTCACCAAATTTGAAAATTAGCTTTACAAGGAGGAGAATCAAAAGCCCTAAGATATTGGAGGTACAAGGAAGACGAAGGGAAAGACCTAATGCTCTTTGCATTTCATCCAAAGAAATGGGGGAGCTAGAAATATCAATATATCATGTAGGGTCTTCATTGGTAAGAGGGATGTCACCAAAGTTTCAGCTTCAGTAATCAGCAAAATACCATCAGTAGACAATATAGTAGTTGTAACAGCAGTCGCAATACCACCACGTTCTTCAGTGGAAGTAGGATAACAAGAGAGTCGGTCACTTTGGCTCTTTCATCGACAATCCCTTTAAAAAGAGTATCAAGCACTCTTTTTTTGGCAATTGAATTAGAATCTATAATATTGTGTGCAACTCCTAATTTGTTAGATAAGCGGGGTGCGACATTAGATAACAAAGTAAAATCTTTTCTTAATCTTAAAAATCCAAAGATTAGCAAAATGATAAAGGCTAATGGGAGACATAACGAAGATATTGCATGGATTACCTTGTGTTAAGGTACAAACTCATGGAACTATACATTCTTGGGGGTCCCCGAGGATCCTCTGACCCGCAGGAAGAATAGAGTGTTTCGTAAGAATATCGTAAGTCAATAAAGAGGTCCATTTCCCAAGCACTGCCTAAACTACCATCAATTTATCAATGATCGCTTTAGTTTCGGCGCTAGGAGTATTTGGAATGTTACCATGGTCAAAGAATGCTCCAGTAATGGTGGGGGCAACAAATATAGAAGAAGTGATTCTCCTTGTCCTTAAACTTATTGATACTATCCTCAATAAGCTTCGAGGAGGGTTTCACTCTGAAAATTCAAGGATTCACCCTACTCACTTTCACATGGTGGACCAAGAGCGTCCAAGGTATAGAGCCATTCAACTCCAAAGATAGAACTTCTAACCTAAGTAAATAAGTTGTGTGTTGGGTGAAAGCTAGATTGAAGAAATATTAAGATGCTGAAGGAAGTGAAAAATGGAGGAAGGAAAAGGAATGAAACCTTCATGCCAGTTATGAACAGCTGTGAAGGCAAAGAACACTTCCGGAGGGTTATCAATAGTTTCCTCCGTGTAACAACCCAAATGTTAACAAACAGCAATTAATTAATAAAAGAATAAGTTGAGAAATAATAGGAATTTGGCAACAGGGATTGCGCCATTGGGCCCGTTACAATTTTCTAATTCAGATGCATTTTTGGTTTGCGAGAAACAGACTTAAAATGAGGGAGTTATGGACACTCGAAATTTAAAAAATTCAAATCAGAAAATAAAAACAAAAAAATGTTACGTCTTAGGACAACCCAGAAGATAGCCACGTTGAACCAGACCATATGTGGGTTAACCCATGTGCCGACCCATCTGGGTGTTGGGTCAACCGAGAACATGGCTAGCACGCTTTTTTGGTCGGCATGGAATGCAACAAATGGTAAAGATTTTAGCCAATGTTTTTATGTTGATGTAGTTTGTTTTAATAGTTTTACGTGGTTAATCCGGACTGACTCAAGGACATAAAGGTTCAGATTTAAAACCTAAATCTAACGGTTGATGTTCTTTAGCTCTACCAATAAATAAACGCGTAACTTACTCCCTTTTTCCTCGTAAAACATCCTTTCCTCCACCTAGGCTAGTACCCTTTTTGAGAGACAATGCCAAATTAAATTAAATTTTAGAAGGAATTGGTATTTCTAAATTAAATATTCTCTATTTTATTTTCTTTCTAGGGGAGGTGTTGTCGGATCCACATCTGGGAAAGCATCACGGTGAGTTTTTTTTATTATTTGGATTTTTGATTAAGTTTAGGGTTAAATTGGAATAATAAATGTTGTAGTTCTGTTTACAATTCTTTTACTTACAGTCAAATACATTATGTTTATACTTGTTTTCTGTCATTTCTTTCTGTAATTAGTTTCTATAATTTTTCTGTTTTTTCTTACTATTTCTATTTAATTAATATTCAAATTACTGTAAATTATTCTCGGTCTTCTTTCCACTATACTTTGGCGAATTTCTACAGTTTATTTGTGTTTACGCCCAAATATGCCTAAAAGGTATATATATATATATATATAATTGATTTAGGCATAAATTGGTAGGCCTAATTGCTTGTGACTGATTATTATCCTTTATTATGCACATTTTTTGGGAAATTTGATTGAATTGGGATAACTAAATAAAACTAGGACTAGTTGACATATGTTGTAAAATTGTAATAAAAAGGGAATGTAAGACTGATAATAAACAAACTCGATTAAACTTTGTAAAAATGATTATGACGCAGAATTAGGACCAAAAAATGAACTGTAACCCATATTTGCACAAATATGATAAATGGGAAATCATAATAAACAAACATAGTTTATTTGCAAATACGACCATTACAGGAAATGATTAAAAAGGACAGTTAGGCTTTAGTATGAACATATTGATTTATAAAGAGGTAAATTACGAACCAAAAACACATTAGGCTTTAATATGGACATATTGACTTATAAGGACTAAGTTACGACCCTTAAACTAAAAATATGTGGTGGCCCTACAATTATGTGCTAGGCTTTAATATGAACATATTGACTTAAAGAGATTAAGTTATAAGCCTAAAATTTAGTGTTAGGCTTTAATATGAACATATTGACTTAAAGAGATTAAGTTACAAGCCAAAATTAAAGTTCTAAGGCGTACAATTTAATATGAATATATTGACTTAAAATGGTTAAGTTACGAGCAAAAGGCTTTAATATGTACATACTAACTTATAGGGGTTAAGTTACAAGCCAAGAAATAAAAAATATTAGGCGGCCAAATCAAGGGGTTTATTGGTCAAGATTGATTATTGGGAATCCATACCATGCAACATACCTTTTTATCACATACAGTCCTAGTTAGGAGGCGAGGGCATGCACCGTGTTATGAGGTGGTTGTAAGTCGGTCTAATGGACATGGGTACCAGTGTGTTCAGGCAGTTCAATGTGCATGCATTGACCCAACTGGGGAAAATAAGACACTGTTGCACCTGCAATTAATGGTATGTCTTTTTGTTGATGGGTTTGGGCCTAATAAGCCTAAAGTCCATAGTGGGCATAGGTTACCCCATTAGGTTAACAACTGATCGATGGTATTATTATGAATATTATTTTTAATTATATTATGTTTTGAATTCGTAGTAGTTTAAATAGTCAAAAATTGAAAGTGAATGGCAACAATCAATCCTATTTATAGTCTTTTATGTCATCCTATATGTTCACTTTAGGTATACTCAAACATTTACCCTATATGACACTAGAACTACTGTTTTATCTATTTTTGTTGCTTATCAATCATGCTAGTAATCATGGCATCTCACTAGAGTTTATGTCTGACCTATTATCCTTTCTGTTTCCCTCATTTCTTCCCTCCAGGCTCGTAGGGTGGAAGTGCATTGTTTGGATTATTCAGCTGATTCTATCATAGAGGATTTTCATTGTTGTAGATGCATTGCTCTCTTTTTAGTTCATTTATTTTCCATGGTTTGGTTGTATCTATGACTGCTGTTTTTGGGGGATATCTATATACTATGATATTTTGTGATTGTGATTTTATCTTCATAAGACATGTTATTTTTTGACAATTGGTTTTATTAGAAATAAATGGTTTTGTTATTTACGTAAATTGCCTTCTTCTTCTGCTGTGTTTCAAATATTTCTGTTTATCGAATCTTATTATTTGTGATGTTTTATGACTCTATACCTATTATGCTTCACACTCTTTAGCATTACCTACTTTGGGTAACATTAAGAGGTGTGGGTACTTCATTTGGTATCAAAGCCTAAGGTTACAAGATCACTAAAGTTTTGTTTTAAAGGAAAACTTTTTGAAATAAAACATATTTTCAATACCAAAGTTATTTCAAAAAATATCCTCTCAAGTCAGTTATAACCTTCCTTTGACTCTCTCGAATTCTAGAATATTTATCTTCTCTATCTAGAAAAGTACGTCAAGTGTCCCTAATCTTCCTGAGGGCATCCCCATTCTGGGTAGATTTCGTAGATACTTAGAGGCTACAGCACCAGCCGAAGGATAGGAACCTGTGCAAGCTCCGACAGTCACTATAGTGGTTCCTTCTATTCCTCTAGCATCTCTTAACTTTTTCAAGATTTGCAAGGATTTTGTGAATTTAGATAGCAAGACTTTTATGGGAACAAGGACATCTATTGAAAGCTGGACTTAGTTTAGAGATACAAAGCGGATCTTTGAGTTATTAGGGCTAGGGGATCGATATATCATTTCACTCACTTGGTGGAGATGGCTTTGATGCATGAGAGAAAAAAAAGCAATAGGTCAAGGAGGCTTGGGGAGAACTCCCTAAGGTTGCCACTTCTAAGAAGAAATGGTGGGAAAACAAGAAAGGCAAGAAGAAGCAGCAAGCTGGGGGATCTTAGAAAGGGCAGTTCAAGACTAAAATCAAGTGTCATGGATGTAGGATGAAAGGACATTTCATGAAGGATTACAGAAAGATGACAGGGATGTTCTTTACTTGTGGGCATTTGGGCCATCTTAGTAGGGCATGTCCACAGAGGACTGTACATGGTACCGATACATAGAAAACTAAGGTTCACGTGTTGGAAGCGGCTCCATCTACCGATAGTCCAGGTAGAGGTAGGAAGGTGGTAGTTGAAGGTTTGATTTCCATTTCTGACTTTCCTATACATACTACCTTTTATTTGGATGCTTCTAATTTGTCTATTTCTAGTACTTAGTTGACTCTTTGCACTTAGATATCTCAACTGTTACTGATCCCATAGTAGTTTCAAACCCTATAGGTGGTTCGACGTACTTATCTATGATTTCTAGGGGTTTGAAATTTTATATTTTAGGCGTCGAGTTTGATTTTGATGCCTACGTGTTGGGATTTGCTGGGTGCGGAATGATCTTAAGAATGGACTGGTCATCCATGTACGGGGTTATCTTTGACTATGAGGGGGAGGTCTTTTGATTAATGACTTGTAGTTGTATGACCCTCGTAATTTCTTGCGATCCTGCAGGATAGGTCATGTTGATTTCCCTATATTCTATAGATTCTTATGTTGATGACCTTGATTCCGAACCTATTATGCGAGATATCCGAACCTATTCGAAGAGGTTAGGGGACTACCCCCTAAGTGAGATATTTATTTCCGGATCTATCTGTATAGGAATGCAAAGTCGATTGCTTTGACTGTTCGTCATATGGCTCCAAGGGAACGAAGGGAGCTTAGTAAGCAAGTGGGTAAGCTTCTGGAGAAAGGATTCATCAAACACAGTATCTTTAAGTGGAGAGCATCGGTTGTCATTCCTACCGAGGCTGACGGGTCCCTTCGACTTTGTGTGGATTACAGAAAATTGAACAAGCTCACGAAGAAGAATCGTTACCCACTCCCTCAGATAGATGATCTGTTTGACTAGTTAGTGGGCGAGTCTGTAAGGACCCGTTACTTCCCCGTGAAGGAAAGAGCGGATACTTTGAGAACAACACACAAATGAATGCAGACGGAAGAACATTTCATTGCTATTACAACAATTCCATCAGATACAAGAATATACAGAGTATAATGAATAAATTACATTCGATAAATATCAGAGATTAACAATAAGTTACATAGCAGCGAAAAATAATACAAAGCACAACTGAAGGTGATATACGGATACAGAGCTTTCCGGATATCATTCCAGCTGTAAACCAGGATCCGGTGAATATAAATCTGCAAAACCAAAACTACTAGCTGCCCGTGCAGAAAAAAGGGGCACCCAGAGTTTAGGTTAAAACAATAAACTCCAGGTCAGTCATGTGACTGGTGTGAGAACTAAAACAGTTATTTAAACATTTGCTTTAAAAGAGAGTAATTCAAGGGACCACGCCGTATAACACGGAACGGGTTTCCTCCCAAGAATACCAGTGCATATAGAATAAACAGCGCAATGCTTTTTCGAAAAATGAAGCTATTATAAGACCCAGGTCCCATCACACAATGCAACGCAAGCCGGAGGATAGGGTTTTACCTTATAACAGCCAAACATGCTTGATACGTTTAAAACAAATCATTTTATACTATAATAAGTGTATAGTGTCAAAACAATTTCAATCATAAATATAAATCATAGACGACATAAGTGCCCTATCCCACTATGTCGCCATACTAGGCTCTACAAATAAAGCCGAAACACACGTATTGGAAATTGGATTTTCGTCATGAGTCGAGGCAAGGGGCAAGCTCCTCTCCGCGTTCGAGGCACTCTAGCAAATGCCTTAGGGTTACGCACTCTGGGCAACCCCGGATCCTCCAAGGCCGGTCCTCACTTACGTTAGAGGATTAATTATGCCTGAACACACGTTTCCCGGTCCTTACAGACCTATAATCGAGGCGCCTCGCATCCAAACCACAAAGGTGAAAAGTATATAAATGTCAGGGCTGGTAGGTCACTGACACCACCCATAGCTAGAAAGAAACGTCGTGCACTCCTTGGGTCCTCATCCCGTTTTTGACTCATACCGAGGTGTGAGGCTCACGAATTTACGTTATACACAAAGCTACCACGTAGGTCGTGCTTTGATCATCAACCACAAGACTTTGCTTTTCAACAAAAACCTTGATCATTGCATCTCAGCGTGCCACACAGGCAATTCATGCCATGCGATTAATATCCATCGATATATAACCTCTAAGCTCGTACGTCTCAGAGAAGGGCGTTAAGCAAGAGAATAAATTCTTATAACGACCCAGAAAATCTGAACCAATTAAAAATTTTTAAATTGGCTAAAATAATGGATTTTAATTATTTAAAATAAATATTTTAAATAATGGCGATGAAAACTGAGTTTGAATCGACATTTGAAAACGAATATAATTAATTATAATTATATATAGAATTGAAAATGGCGCGGTAGTTCGATAATTCGATTTCAAACTTCAATTGAATATACCGGGTGCAGAACAATACGGATTTTAGTGAAACCAAAAATAATGGAATCTAATTGGTGATATCTTTCTAACGAATCCGACCAATCGAAATTTGATAGCGAGAATCAAAAGATATGTCCAGTTGAAAATTCTGAATAGTCGCTATGGAATTCAGGCCCTTAAAAATGGACATTTTGCAAATGACCTCGGATTTCGACGAAATCACTTTTGTTGGATCCGCAGTGTCAAGTTATTGTTAGGTTTCAAATTTCATAATTTTTCGAATCAATATGTGAGCATGGCAAAAGGAAACGCGTTTGACCAGTTTCAGTTGATTTTAATCGACTGGAAATTGGCCATTTTTCAAACGGTCTCAGAATTCGACGAAACTAGTTTTGTTAGGACCGTATCGTCAATACGAAGCTAGAAAATATTTTTCTGGAATTTTTAGTGTTAGTATGTGACCCCGGTAGTTTGAAATGTACGTTTAAAATTCAATATAGTGATTTAAATGTAAATTCAACGGAAACTGATTGTAACGATCAAATCAGCTTGCGATACATATCCCATTGTGTTCGGAATGGGGGTTAAACGCTATGGACGACAGGCGGTGGGCCTCGTTTCGAGGTCGTATGTAAAAGTCAACCTATTTGCGAAATTAAATAATTAAATAATAAAAAAAATATTTTCCCTCCTATATCTCCTTCTTGCCCCCCCCCCCTCCCGATTCAGTAAACATAAAAAAAAGAAGAAGAAGAAAGCAGCAGCAGCCGCCAGCGCCACGACCGCCTCCACCAAGCTCCACCGCGCCTCCGATCTTCTCCCCCCCCCCCCCTCTTCCTTGCACCCGCTCCCTCCTCCTCCTTCAATCCGACCCCCTCCCCCCAAAGCCGTTCGAAACCTTATAGCAGCCCCCCCGGAAGCCAGCACCGCCTTTCCGCCTTGCCGCCGAAGAAGACGAGTCGCCCCCCCCCCCCTTCGCAGGTAAAGGTACGTTATTTATTTTATTTCATTTCTATTTTTAATCTAAAAATTTCGATTTTTGAACAGGTAATAAAAACTGAAATTTTTAAAAGTATAAAACTGAAATTTTTAAAAGTATAAAACTGATGTTTTAAAAAGTAAAACTGATTTTTTTTATTAGATTTTAAAACTGAATTTTATAAAAGATTTTAAAACTGAATTTTATAAAAGATTTTAAAACTGAATTTTATAAAAGATTTTAAAACTGAGTTATAAAAGATTTTAAAACTGAGTTATAAAAGATTTTAAAACTGATTTATAAAAGATTTTAAAACTGATTTATAAAAGATTTTAAAACTGATTTATAAAAGATTTTAAAACTGATTTATAAAAGATTTCAAAACTGATTTTGTTATAAAGAATAAAAACTGATTTTAAAAAAAAAAAAGAATAAAAACTGATTTTGTTTTAAAAATAAAAACTGATTTTGTTTTAAAAATAAAAACTGATTTTGTTTAAAAGTAAAAACTTTAAATAGGAAAAAGGTTTAATCTTTAAAGAGAAAAAGGATTTGAACTTTAAGAAGTAAAAATCATATTTTTAGATATTGAAAGTCGAAGAAAAAAAATCATATTTTTATATATTGAATAGCGTGGAAAAAATCATATTTTTATATATTGAATAGCGTGGAAAAAATCATATTTTTATATATTGAATAGCGTGGAAAAAAATCATATTTTTATATATTGAATAGCATGGAAAAAAATCGTATTTTTATATATTGAATAGCGTGGAAAAAATCATATTTTTATATATTGAATAGCATGGAAAAAAAATCATATTTTTATATATTGAATAGCATCGTAAAAATTCGATTTTTTCATATGTAGAGAATACGGGTGAAAGCGACAAAAAGGCGAAGATTTCTATAAGTGAAGTGTCGTGAAGTTGGATAGCTATTGGTGAGATTTCTGATTTAAAAATATTATATATGTGTGAAAATGAAAGTGAATAGCTATATATAAATATCTATATATATATATATACACGCCCCTCGTCCACAAACCATGGACGATATTTATTGGTTGAAATTGTTGTGAAAATTGATTGATAGCGAATGATTGTTTGGGATTGTTTGTGATTGATATTGGTTGATTGCGGTTGAAAAATACCCATTTGTGGTTGTGAAATATTTGGTTGAAACCACATAGGATTAGTTTGTGGAAATGAAATAAATATATACATGCCGCCTGCGTGCGAACTAGATGCATGATCCCCATTGTCAAAAACCGCGAGGTTTTAAGGTAGAGCGAGGAGCCGTACTAGGGACGGTGCCGGTTTAACTACCCTGCCGTTATGCTGCCGAAATTTTGAATAATATTCGTGTGTTTGAATTATTTTCATTTGCTTAAACTATAGTTATTCATTGAATAGAAAACATTCATGTGTTGAATTGATATTCATTCGTTGTTTAGAAATTCATGTGTTGAATGGTATTCATATTTTGAAATAAATTGTTTGATGATAAAAATCACATTTTTATCTATATATAGAAACTATTGAAAACATTCCTGTGTTGAATTGATATTCATTCGTTGTTTAGAAATTCATGTGTTGAATGGTATTCATATTTTGAAATAAATTGTTCGATAATAAAAATCACATTTTTATCTATATATAGAAACTATAGAAAACATTCATGTGTTGAATTGATATTCATTCGTTGATTAGAAATTCATGTGTTGAATGGTATTCATATTTTGAAATAAATTGTTCGATAATAAAAATCACATTTTTATCTATATATAGAAACTATAGAAAACATTCTTGTGTTGAATTGATATTCATTCGTTGTTTAGAAATTCATGTGTTGAATGGTATTCATATTTTGAAATAAATTGTTCGATAATAAAAATCACATTTTTATCTATATATAGAAACTATAGAAAACATTCATGTGTTGAATTGATATTCATTCGTTGTTTAGAAATTCATGTGTTGAATGGTATTCATATTTTGAAATAAATTGTTCGATAATAAAAATCACATTTTTATCTATATATAGAAACTATAGAAAACATTCATGTGTTGAATTGATCTTCATTCGTTGTTTAGAAATTCATGTGTTGAATGGTATTCATATTTTGAAATAAATTGTTCGATAATAAAAATCACATTTTTATCTATATATAGAAACTATAGAAAACATTCATGTGTTGAATTGATATTCATTCGTTGTTTAGAAATTCATGTGTTGAATGGTATTCATATTTTGAAATAAATTGTTCGATAATAAAAATCACATTTTTATCTATATATAGAAACTATAGAAAACATTCATGTGTTGAATTGATATTCATTCGTTGTTTAGAAATTCATGTGTTGAATGGTATTCATATTTTGAAATAAATTGTTCGATAATAAAAATCACATGTTTATCTATATATAGAAACCATAGAAAACATTCATGTGTTGAATTGATATTCATTCGTTGTTTAGAAATTCATGTGTTGAATGGTATTCATATTTTGAAATAATTTTATGATAAAAATCCTATTTTGTCACCTATATGAACTATATAGAAAAATAGTGTTTTGAAATGAATTGTTTTACAATAAAAATCACATTTTTATCGTATGCATAAATCGTTGAAATGTGAAGTGGTAAAAATAGCCACTTGTTCAAAATAAACATATATGAGTTGAAATATTCATTAATTAGCTAATGAAATGATTTGCACCTATTTATGTAACATTAGAACGAATGGAGTTTTTAAACCAAATAGAAATCAAATATGAAGTCGAATAGAAATTGATAAATGATAAGAACTGTATATATATGTACATGCAATATTCATTGAACAGGTTATAGCAAAGGGGCTAGAGAAGAGGAATAAAATTTTGTGCCCGACAAATAGGTACACATTTACTGATTTGTTTGGGTGATGATTTTGAGCCTGTTGGCTAGCCGCTTGGCTTTTTCTTTTTCTTTTTGAGATTAGAAGGACCGGGAACGCTATTTGCGATTTCCCGATGCTCCCGGTGCAGGGGAGGTTATGGCGAAATTTTTCCAAAATTTAAGGCGTTAGAAAAATATTTGAAGTTAAAACGATATGGAAATCATTGAATGAACTATATTTATATAAATATATAAATATAAATAAAATTAAAACGAAACAAGGCCGTGCAGTTCGTATTTTGAAACCGTGATTTCAAACGACTATTACGGGAAATCCGACCATTGGATTTTCCCGGAACCTCAACGGTCGGGTTCGCCTTGGAATAATCTCTCCAACGGCACCAACCTTGTAAAAATCCAACGGTTGGATTGTCTGGAATGTTTAATTCAAATTTGAAGAAAAACAGCGCCATAATCGATTATATTTATATATAAATATAAATAGAATTATATTTAATCGAATAACGACGCTGCAGTTCGTATTTTGAAATCGAAACTTCAAACGATTGTACCGGGAGATCCGACCGTCGGATTTTCCCGAAACAGGAACCGTTGGATTCGTTTTGAAAAGACCTTTCTAATGATGTAAATTTTGTGAAGATCCAACGGTTATATTTTCAGATATGTGTAAATCAAATCTGAAGAAAAACAGCGCCACGGCCGCTTTATGGCCCGAAGCGTCGTTTTGAATAAATGGGCTATTTTAAAATAAATAAAAATAGCGATAAATCATTATAAAATATCATAAACGATATGGAATGGAAATAAACTGAATTTGCTTGATTTATGTGATATTTGATGGTTGAATGTGTTTGGTGTGAAAATTACATTAAAGAACAGAATTGGTGTTGTCGAATAATTTAACCATTGAAATAAATTGAATTGAAATTCTAAATATGCGTGAATTATTTGAGAAGGCCGAGTTAATTCTCATTTCAAATAATTGACCGACGATTGAAAGTCGAAGATGAAGACGATGGTCGAAGACCGGAGATCTTCACCTCGTTTGGATGGTAACCGAGGTCCTGATTGGGAGGCATCCCGAAATATGGATAATGAGTGGTGATCGTCCAGACGTACGTGGTGATCGATGGGTTTGCGAGGTATTTAGTGCCTCCGGTTTCGTTCAGACCCAGAACGGACTTGTAAATGGACTGTGTGTCTGACATTGGATTTTATTCTATGTTGATTGATCTCTGTTAAATATACATCTGTTTGGCGGCGGAGAATTTATTCTTTTGCTTAACGCCCTTCTCTGAGACGCACGAGCTCAGAGGTTGTATATCGATGGACATCAGTCGCATGGCATGAATTGCCTGTGTGGCATGCTAAGATGCAGTGATCAGGGCTTCTGTTGAAAAGCAAAGTCTTGTGGTGATGATCAAAGCACCGCCTGTGTGGCGTAGCTTTGTGTATAACGTGAATTCGCGAGCCTCACACCCCGGTATGAACCTAAAACAGGAGAAGGACCTCAGGGAGGGGATACGTTTCTTTCTAGCTAGGGTGGTGTCAGTGACCTACCAGCCCTGACATTTATATACTTTTCACCTATGTGGTTGTTGCTGTTGCGAGGCGCCTCGGTTTGATCGGACGATCCGGGTTCGATGGAGTCATTCGTTGGCTCGTTTACGCCCCAAAGGGCGGGGAAACGTATTGTTCAGGCATAATAATCCACATCGGTAGACCGGCCCTGACGATCCAAGGGGCAGTTGCGGCTGTTCCTGAGGGGCGGGCTAGAGCGTCTCGAATTCGGTAAGGACTATCTTTTGCCTTGGTTCATGACGGAATTCCAATTTCCAAATACGTGACTGTGCGGTTTTGATTGTATACCTATATATGGCGACATAGTGGTATGGGGCATTAATGCCGTCTATGATTGATAGTTATGATTTGAAATTGTTTTCAAAACATATAAACACTAGCAATAATATCAAATGCCTTTGTTTTATTCGTATCAAGCATATCTTGGCCGTTATAAGGTAAAAACTCTATCCTCCGGTTTGCGTTGCATTGTGTGATGGGAACTGAGTCTTATAACGGTTTCATTTTTATAAAAAGCATAGCGATGTTTAAAAGAAAGATTTGTTTTAAAGCACTGGCAATCCAATGGAGTAAACCCGTTCCACGAAAGTGGCGTGGTCCTGTGATTAGCCAATTATATATGTGTTGAGTGGATTTCTCATACCAGTCCCATGACTGACTCGTAGTTTGTTTCACTCTCAAACTCGGGTGCCCCTTTTTCTACACGGGCAGCCTTGTATTCAGGTTTAGCTGGTTCTTTCTGGATAGCTGGAGCTGAAGATGGATTCCATCATTTATTCTTTTTATGCTGTTCAGCTCCTATTGTACATATTTTGTTTATTTCCGCTGTAGACATTTATGTATAGCTGAACTCTATTTGTACTAAGTAAGATCCTGTATACTGTGTAACTCTGATGATTACTTTTATCCAGTATATTTTGTTGTTCATATCTGGTGTATTTATTTAATTCTGTTCTGTTATTATCTGTTTCTGTGTTATATTCCAAAGATAACCTTGTTTCCGTGAGAACGGGAATTCGGGTCGTCTCATCGTGGTATCAGAGCTTTGGTTAAGCTTAGTTCTGGAATATAACATTTGAACGAACTCGTCAGAAATAGAACCAGTAGTGTTCTAGGACGGGTAACTCTATACAGATAGGATCAGTAATATCCTAGTATGAGTATAGCAGAACCAGAACAACTCGTTAGAGATGGGGTCAGAAGTGCCTCAGAACGAGTCGAGAGTAATATGTTTTTAAATAACGTATTTGTGATTATATATATATAGTCTGGTTTTAGAAATATAATTTTTGAATATAAAATAGATTAGTATATTTTTGAAAGGTTAAAACAATTGGATGGGTTGTAGTGTTGTATGATTGTAGATTTGTCAAACCACTTTCGACTTTGTTCCTTTTCGGGGACGAAAAGTTTTAAGTGAGGGAGATTGTAACGACCCAGAAAATCTGAACCAATTTAAAATTTTTAAATTGGCTAAAATAATGGATTTTAATTATTTAAAATAAATATTTTAAATAATGGCGATGAAAACTGAGTTTGAATCGACATTTGAAAACGAATATAATTAATTATAATTATATATAGAATTGAAAATGGCGCAGTAGTTCGATAATTCGATTTCAAAC
Organism: Allium sativum; assembly: GCA_030737875.1. Taxonomy (NCBI): domain Eukaryota; kingdom Viridiplantae; phylum Streptophyta; class Magnoliopsida; order Asparagales; family Amaryllidaceae; genus Allium; species Allium sativum. The sequence continues at coordinate 189,956,300 of CM060910.1, read as the reverse complement.
TTCAATTGAATATACCGGGTGCAGAACAATACGGATTTTAGTGAAACCAAAAATAATGGAATCTAATTGGTGATATCTTTCTAACGAATCCGACCAATCGAAATTTGATAGCGGGAATCAAAAGATATGTCCAGTTGAAAATTCTGAATAGTCGCTATGGAATTCAGGCCCTTAAAAATGGACATTTTGCAAATGACCTCGGATTTCGACGAAACCACTTTTGTTGGATCCGCGGTGTCAAGTTATTGTTAGGTTTCAAATTTCATAATTTTTCGAATCAATATGTGAGCGTGGCAAAAGGAAACGCGTTTGACCAGTTTCAGTTGATTTTAATCGACTGGAAATTGGCCATTTTTCAAACGGTCTCAGAATTCGACGAAACTAGTTTTGTTAGGACCGTATCGTCAATACGAAGCTAGAAAATATTTTTCTGGAATTTTTAGTGTTAGTATGTGACCCCGGTAGTTTGAAATGTACGTTTAAAATTCAATATAGTGATTTAAATGTAAATTCAACGGAAACTGATTGTAACGATCAAATCAGCTTGCGATACATATCCCATTGTGTTCGGAATGGGGGTTAAACGCTATGGACGACAGGCGGTGGGCCTCGTTTCGAGGTCGTATGTAAAAGTCAACCTATTTGCGAAATTAAATAATTAAATAATAAAAAAAAATATTTTCCCTCCTATATTTCCTTCTTGCCCCCCCCCCCCCCCCGATTCAGTAAACATAAAAAAAAAAAAAAGAAGAAAGCAGCAGCAGCCGCCAGCGCCACGACCGCCTCCACCAAGCTCCACCGTGCCTCCGATCTTCTCCCCCCCCCCCCTCTTCCTTGCACCCGCTCCCTCCTCCTCCTTCAATCCGACCCCCTCCCCCCAAAGCCGTTCGAAACCCTAGAGCAGCCCCCCCCCCCCTGGAAGCCAGCGCCGCCTTGCCGCCTTGCCGCCGAAGAAGACGAGTCGCCCCCCCCCCCTTCGCAGGTAAAGGTACGTTATTTATTTTATTTCATTTCTATTTTTAATCTAAAATTTTCGATTTTTAAACAGGTAATAAAAACTGAAATTTTTAAAAGTATAAAACTGAAATTTTTAAAAGTATAAAACTGAAGTTTTAAAAAGTAAAACTGATTTTTTTTATAAGATTTTAAAACTGAATTTTATAAAAGATTTTAAAACTGAATTTTATAAAAGATTTTAAAACTGAGTTATAAAAGATTTTAAAACTGAGTTATAAAAGATTTTAAAACTGATTTATAAAAGATTTTAAAACTGATTTATAAAAGATTTTAAAACTGATTTATAAAAGATTTTAAAACTGATTTATAAAAGATTTCAAAACTGATTTTGTTTTAAAGAATAAAAACTGATTTTTAAAAAAAAAAGAACAAAAACTGATTTTTAAAAGAATAAAAACTGATTTTGTTTTAAAAATAAAAACTGATTTTGTTTTAAAAATAAAAACTGATTTTGTTTAAAAGTAAAAACTTTAAATAGGAAAAAGGTTTAATCTTTAAAGAGAAAAAGGATTTGAACTTTAAGAAGTAAAAATCAGATTTTTAGATATTGAAAGTCGAAGAAAAAAAAATCATATTTTTATATATTGAATAGCGTGGAAAAAATCATATTTTTATGTATTGAATAGCGTGGAAAAAATCATATTTTTATATATTGAATAGCGTGGAAAAAAAATCATATTTTTATATATTGAATAGCGTGGAAAAAAAATCGTATTTTTATATATTGAATAGCGTGGAAAAAATCATATTTTTATATATTGAATAGCGTGGAAAAAAATCATATTTTTATATATTTAATAGCATCGTAAAAATTCGATTTTTACATATGTAGAAAATACGGGTGAAAGCGACAAAAAGGCGAAGATTTCTATAAGTGAAGTGTCGTGAAGTTGGATAGCTATTGGTGAGATTTCTGATTTAAAAATATTATATATGTGTGAAAATGAAAGTGAATAGCTATATATAAATACTTATATATATATATATATATATATATATATATATATATATACGCCCCTCGTCCACAAACCATGGACGATATTTATTGGTTGAAATTGTTGTGAAAATTGATTGATAGCGAATGATTGTTTGGGATTGTTTGTGATTGATATTGGTTGATTGCGGTTGAAAAATACCCATTTGTGGTTGTGAAATATTTGGTTGAAACCACATAGGATTAGTTTGTGGAAATGAAATAAATATATACATGCCGCCTGCGTGCGAACTAGATGCATGATCCCCATTGTCAAAAACCGCGAGGTTTTAAGGTAGAGCGAGGAGCCGTACTAGGGACGGTGCCGGTTTAACTACCCTGCCGTTATGCTGCCGAAATTTTGAATAATATTTGTGTGTTTGAATTATTTTCATTTGCTTAAACTATAGTTATTCATTGAATAGAAAACATTCATGTGTTGAATTGATATTCATTCGTTGTTTAGAAATTCATGTGTTGAATGGTATTCATATTTTGAAATAAATTGTTTGATGATAAAAATCACATTTTTATCTATATATAGAAACTATTGAAAACATTCCTGTGTTGAATTGATATTCATTCGTTGTTTAGAAATTCATGTATTGAATGGTATTCATATTTTGAAATAAATTGTTCGATAATAAAAATCACATTTTTATCTATATATAGAAACTATAGAAAACATTCATGTGTTGAATTGATATTCATTCGTTGATTAGAAATTCATGTGTTGAATGGTATTCATATTTTGAAATAAATTGTTCGATAATAAAAATCACATTTTTATCTATATATAGAAACTATAGAAAACATTCATGTGTTGAATTGATATTCATTCGTTGTTTAGAAATTCATGTGTTGAATGGTATTCATATTTTGAAATAAATTGTTCGATAATAAAAATCACATTTTTATCTATATATAGAAACTATAGAAAACATTCATGTGTTGAATTGATATTCATTCGTTGTTTAGAAATTCATGTGTTGAATGGTATTCATATTTTGAAATAAATTGTTCGATAATAAAAATCACATTTTTATCTATATATAGAAACTATAGAAAACATTCATGTGTTGAATTGATATTCATTCGTTGTTTAGAAATTCATGTGTTGAATGGTATTCATATTTTGAAATAAATTGTTCGATTATAAAAATCACATTTTTATCTATATATAGAAACTATAGAAAACATTCATGTGTTGAATTGATATTCATTCGTTGTTTAGAAATTCATGTGTTGAATGGTATTCATATTTTGAAATAAATTGTTCGATAATAAAAATCACATTTTTATCTATATATAGAAACTATAGAAAACATTCATGTGTTGAATTGATATTCATTCGTTGTTTAGAAATTCATGTGTTGAATGGTATTCATATTTTGAAATAAATTGTTCGATAATAAAAATCACATTTTTATCTATATATAGAAACCATAGAAAACATTCATGTGTTGAATTGATATCCATTCGTTGTTTAGAAATTCATGTGTTGAATGGTATTCATATTTTGAAATAAATTGTTTTATGATAAAAATCCTATTTTGTCACCTATATGAACAATATAGAAAAATAGTGTTTTGAAATGAATTGTTTTACAATAAAAATCACATTTTTATCGTATGCATAAATCGTTGAAATGTGAAGTGGTAAAAATAGCCACTTGTTCAAAATAAACATATATGAGTTGAAATATTCATTAATTAGCTAATGAAATGATTTGCACCTATTTATGTAACATTAGAACGAATGGAGTTTTTAAACCAAATAGAAATCAAATATGAAGTCGAATAGAAATTGATAAATGATAAGAACTGTATATATATGTACATGCAATATTCATTGAACAGGTTATAGCAAAGGGGCTAGAGAAGAGGAATAAAATTTTGTGCCCGACAAATAGGTACACATTTACTGATTTGTTTGGGTGATGATTTTGAGCCTGTTGGCTAGCCGCTTGGCTTTTTCTTTTTCTTTTTGAGATTAGAAGGACCGGGAACGCTATTTGCGATTTCCCGATGCTCCCGGTGCAGGGGAGGTTATGGCGAAATTTTTCCAAAATTTAAGGCGTTAGAAAAATATTTGAAGTTAAAACGATATGGAAATCATTGAATGAACTATATTTATATAAATATAAATAAAATTAAAACGAAATGAGGCCGTGCAGTTCGTATTTTGAAACCGTGATTTCAAACGACTAGTACGGGAAATCCGACCATTGGATTTTCCCGGAACCTCAACCGTCGGGTTCGCCTTGGAATAATCTCTCCAACGGCACCAACCTTGTAAAAATCCAACGGTTGGATTGTCTGGAATGTTTAATTCAAATTTGAAGAAAGACAGCGCCAGAATCGATTATATTTATATATAAATATAAATAGAATTATATTTAATCGAATAACGACGCTGCAGTTCGTATTTTGAAATCGAAACTTCAAACGATTGTACCGGGAGATCCGACCGTCGGATTTTCCCGAAACTGGAACCGTTGGATTCGTTTTGAAAAGACCTTTCTAATGATGTAAATTTTGTGAAGATCCAACGATTAGATTTTCAGATATGTGTAAATCAAATCTGAAGAAAAACAGCGCCACGGCCGCTTTATGGCCCGAAGCGTCGTTTTGAATAAATGGGCTATTTTAAAATAAATAAAAATAGCGATAAATCATTATAAAATATCATAAACGATATGGAATGGAAATAAACTGAATTTGCTTGATTTATGTGATATTTGATGGTTGAATGTGTTTGGTGTGATAATTACATTAAAGAACAGAATTGGTGTTGTCGAATAATTTAACCATTGAAATAAATCGAATTGAAATTCTAAATATGCGTGAATTATTTGAGAAGGCCGAGTTAATTCTCATTTCAAATAATTGACCGACGATTAAAAGTCGAAGATGAAGATGATGGTCGAAGACCGGAGATCTTCACCTCGTTTGGATGGTAACCGAGGTCCTGATTGGGAGGCATCCCGAGATATGGATAATGAGTGGTGATCGTCCAGACGTACGTGGTGATCGATGGGTTTGCGAGGTATTTAGTGCCTCCGGTTTCGTTTAGACCCAGAACGGACTTGTAAATGGACTGTGTGTCTGACATTGGATTTTATTCTGTGTTGATTGATCTCTGTTAAATATACATCTGTTTGGCGGCGGAGAATTTATTCTTTTGCTTAACGCCCTTCTCTGAGACGCACGAGCTCAGAGGTTGTATATCGATGGACATCAGTCGCATGGCATGAATTGCCTGTGTGGCATGCTAAGATGCAGTGATCAGGGCTTCTATTGAAAAGCAAAGTCTTGTGGTGATGATCAAAGCACCGCCCGTGTGGCGTAGCTTTGTGTATAACGTGAATTCGCGAGCCTCACACCCCGGTATGAACCTAAAACGGGAGAAGGACCTCAGGGAGGGCATGCGTTTCTTTCTAGCTAGTGTGGTGTCAGTCACCTACCAGCCCTGACATTTATATACTTTTCACCTATGTGGTTGTTGCTGTTGCGAGGCGCCTCGGTTTGATCGGACGATCCGGGTCCGATGGAGTCATTCGTTGGCTCGTTTACGCCCCCAAAGGGCGGGGAAACGTATTGTTCAGGCATAATAATCCACATCGGTGGACCGGCCCTGACGATCCAAGGGGCAGTTGCGGCTGTTCCTGAGGGGCGGGCTAGAGCGTCTCGAATTCGGTAAGGACTATCTTTTGCCTTAGTTCATGACGGAATTCCAATTTCCAAATACGTGACTGTGCGGTTTTGATTGTATACCTATATATGGCGAAATAGTGGTATGGGGCATTAATGCCGTCTATGATTGATAGTTATGATTTGAAATTGTTTTCAAAACATATAAACACTAGCAATAATATCAAATGCCTTTGTTTTATTCGTATCAAGCATATCTTGGCCGTTATAAGGTAAAAACTCTATCCTCCGGTTTGCGTTGCATTGTGTGATGGGAACTGAGTCTTATAACGGTTTCATTTTTATAAAAAGCATAGCGATGTTTAAAAGAAAGATTTGTTTTAAAGCACTGGCAATCCAATGGAGTAAACCCGTTCCACGAAAGTGGCGTGGTCCTGTGATTAGCCAATTATATATGTGTTGAGTGGATTTCTCATACCAGTCCCATGACTGACTCGTAGTTTGTTTCACTCTCAAACTCGGGTGCCCCTTTTTCTACATGGGCAGCCTTGTATTCAGGTTTAGCTGGTTCTTTCTGGATAGCTGGAGCTAAAGATGGATTCTATCATTTATTCTTTTTATGCTGTTCAGCTCCTATTGTACATATTTTGTTTATTTCCGCTGTAGACATTTATGTATAGCTGAACTCTATTTGTACTAAGTAAGATCCTGTATACTGTGTAACTCTGATGATTACTTTTATCCAGTATATTTTGTTGTTCATATCTGGTGTATTTATTTAATTCTGTTCTGCTATTATCTGTTTCTGTGTTATATTCCAAAGATAACCTTGTTTCCGTGAGAACGGGAATTCGGGTCGTCTCAATTCTCCGCCGCCAAACAAATATATATTTAACAGAAATCAATCAACACAGAATAAAATCCAATGTCAGACACACAATCGATTTACAAGTTCGTTCTGGGTCTGAACGAAACCGGAGGCACTTTCCTCGCATATCCATCCATCTCCAAGTACGTCTGGACGACCACCAACTGATTCCCTCATCTTGGGTGTACAGCCCAATCAAGATCATCAGTAATTATCCAAACGATGTGAAGACTTCCGGTCGTCGACCACCGTCTTCATCTTCGACATATCGTCGAATCGGTTATTCAGAATGGGTGTAAACCCGGTCTTTCCGAACAACCCGCGTATATTGAAAACAAATGTTACACAAACACAACATACGCCTCATTCCAATTCATTAGTCACTAACCGCAAATTAGCAAGAGAACAATTTCCCAAACATTAACCCCGAAGGCCGAAACCAACATCAGATCAATACCCAGGAAACCATTCTTCTTAGCCAACCTACAGCTAGTTTCTAAATTCCACATTTTTAGGGAAAGGTTCCCATTAATTTTATACAAGATAAATTCTTTAAAATTTATCCTGTAATCTTCCTTTGGATGTCGTTTCAAACCAAATTATGGTTTTTCTAAACTAGTCGAGATTAGCGAACCACACCGAAGTAATTATTTATTTTATTTCCCAATCCCAACTTATTCATCCCATGAAGCAAAACTGGTAATACTCCATATCTAACACCACGGTGTTATCGGTAAAATTAATTACCATTTCACGTTCAAATCTAATTAAAGATTTAACTATCCCTTTGGAGTAAAACTGGTAATACTCCATTCTCGCTCATTTTCTAAATTTGGTAATTTAGATTACAAATTCACATTTCAATCTAATTGCAAATTCGTTAAAACTCCTCTTACTAGGTTAAAGAACTAGGTGTTATTTAAAACACAGTTCACGACAAACCCAAATCACATTCTATTTATTATCGGATTAAAGAACTAGTGTTATTTAAAACACAGTTCACGATAAACCCATTTCAAATCCAATCAAATATATTAGGAATTCCGATTATTTAAAACCCCTTTTTAAATCTAATTTATTTATTTAAAAACAAATCGGGTTTTAAATTTAGTTCAAAACTAGTTCATTTCGATAAAAACCCATTTTTTATCTTTTCAAATTTGGAGTTTTTCACCCCAATTTTTCTCAAATCATTCTTATGATTTTACACAAATTATTGATAATTTTAATAATTTTATCAAGGCCCGTTCAGTCGATTTCCTTCAACGGCCATCGAACTGCACTTACAGCGACCTTTTCCAAATTTGATTTAGACGTATCTCCAAATCCAACCGTTAGATTTCAAATTTCTAATATTCGTTAGAAAGCTCTTTTCGATACGAACCCAACGGTTCCGGTTTTAGGAGAATCCGACGGTCGTATCTCCCGTAATGTCCGTTTGAAATAAATGGTCGAAATTCACGAACTGCCACGGCGCGGCGCGTTCTATTCAGGCCATTATATTATATATAATATATATAATATATATTTCGTCGATTTCTAATTAAAAACGAATTTTATAAATAGTTTTGAATTCGTTTCAAAAACAATTTCAACTTCCATTTCAATTCAAATCAAAATTGAAATTTTCCTTATAAATTCGTTTGTATTCAATTCAAATTTCAATTCAATTTGAATTCATTTCAATTCGTTTTCAATTCAATTTGAATTCATTTTCAATTCAACTCGGTTTCAAAGTCGTTTTCTATTCGATTCAATTCAAATTGGTTTCAAAGTCGTTTTCTATTCGATTCAATTCAAATTGGTTTCAAAGTCGTTTTCTATTCGATTCAATTCAAATTGGTTTTCTATTCAATTCATTTCTGTTTTCTATTTGAATCAAATTCATTATATATTCAATGGAAATCAAATTCGTTTTATAATCAATTCGAATTCAATTCGTTATATATTCAATTCGAATTCGTTTTCTATTCAATTTGATTCAAATTTCATTTCAAAATATGCGTTTTCGAAATCACTTTTCAATATTCATTTTAAAATGAATAAAATCGATATAAATATCGTTCACGTCAAAATGGTGTCAATCTAACCAACACGGCTTCATATATTTCTATTTTCAAATATTCTATTCAACAAATGAATATTTATTTTTGTCAACACACGACTAATCTCAACGAATGAGTACTGTCCACGTGTGACTATTTTTGTTAAATTATTTCGTTCAACATATGACTAATCTCAACGGATGAGTACAGTCAACACATGAACCTTTATTTTATATTGATAAAGATGTAAATTTTATTATTAAAATATTTCGTTCAACACATGACTAATCTCAACGGATGAGTACAGTCAACACATGAACCTTTATTTTATAATATTCTTTATTTTTCAAATTGGAATGAGGCCCAATCAATCACCATATAATATTAATTATATGGATTTTTATACATCACACGTATATAACAGCATTGAAAAATAATCAACCATCAACCAAAGTGCACTACACTGTATAAGCGTCAAATATAGATGTCTAACGCTTATAACAGCCTATCAATCAATCGATCGACATATTTAATCAATCAGGATGAGTGAACTTCAAATTTCATCCCAACACCCGTGTGGGGTTTCAAACAATCAAACCTAGATTTTAGTTGTGCAGTTGGGCGATGTGTAAAATTTATCGTCCCAATCAATGTTAGTCAAATCAGTGTACATAAACAAACCGTCCGGTTTGTAAATGAATATTTATTTATTCACATTCACTAAATTCATATTCACGTTAAAAATTATATTTTTAACGATAAAACATTTTATTTCAACATATGAATTTCTATTTAGTTCATTCTTTAAATAAAATGATATTTTTCTTTTCTAACTTATTTTAGAAAATTTCGGCGGCATAACGGCACGATACTAGAAACGGGACGAGGCCTAGCCTTATCCCCGGTCCAGTGAAGGCCCACGCCATTCACACATCAATCAAATCAATTTCATTTCATCAAACAATCAAATTTCAATCAAATACTCTAACTAATTTTTGCAATCCAACAAACAAGTCCATGGTCTGTGGACGATTGTGTCGGGTGCTACTAAGCACCGTCTGCATCCTAGTATATATATATATAACTAGAAAAAGAAATTGAAAGGTGAGAAATTCTCACAAATAGCTATCCAATACCACGACTCTTCATTGATAGAAATCTTCATTGCCCGTATTCTCTACATATGTAAAAATAGAATTTTTACCTCGCTATTCAATATATAAAAATCGAATTTTTACTTCGCTATTCAATATATAAAAATCGAATTTTTACTTCGCTATTCAATATATAAAAATCGAATTTTTACTTCGCTATTCAATATATAAAAATTGAATTTTTACTTCGCTATTCAATATATAAAAATCGAATTTTTACTTTCACGCTATATGGATAAAAATTCTATTTTTACATTGCTACTATATAGATAAAAATTATATTTTTACCTCGCTATTCTCTATATAAAGATTTCGCCTTTTCAAATATATCATTATAAAAATATAGTCTTCGCCTTTATAAAAATATAGTCTTCGCCTTTATAAAAATATAGTCTTCGCCTTTTTATAAAAATATAGAGATTTCAACTTTTTAATTTAAAGATTTCAACTTTTCAATTTAAAGATTTCAACTTTTCAATTTAAAGATCTATTCCTTTGCATTTTAAAAATCTATACCTTTGCATTTTAAAAATCTATTCCTTTGCATTTTTAAAAATCTATTCTAAACAAGGTTTTTATAATTTAAAAACTGAAATTAAACCAGATTTAATCTCTACATCAACTACGCAAAAAGAGAATAAAATACATAAATTAATGAAATAAAGCTATGAAGACTTACAACGTGTTGTTGTTTTTTTTTTAAAAGGAGAGAGAACGTCGGAGGTTCACTGTCGGAAGGGGGCATTGGGAGGTCGGCGCTAGGTCTGGAGGAGGAGAGGGGAAGAAGAAGATGGGGGCGGCGGTGGTTGAGCGTCGGTGGGGGGGTTTGGAGCGGCGCATCGATCGGAAAAGGGGGGCGGCGGCGATGTTTTCTTAGCAGAGGGAAGAGGGATGGGGATCGAGAAGGAGATGGAAGAGGGAGGAGGAAGATGAGGAGGGGAGGGCGGCGCATGTGCCGACGACGGCGGTGGAGGGTGGAGGAGAGGGAGGCGCGATGAACGGCGGGGTTTCCCTTTTTTTTTTAGTTCGATCTGAATAAATGAATAAGGGGGGGCGGTATATGAAAATTTATATATTTTAATATTAATTTAATTTTAATCTCTAAAAGTTACTTTAAAAATTCGAACTCCTTTTTGAGCCCACCGACTGTCGTCCATAGCGTTTCACCCCGTTTCCGAACACAATGGGATATGTATCGTAGGTTGATTCGGACGTTACGATCAGTTTCCGTTAAATTTACATTTAAATCACTATATTGAATTTTAAACGTACATTTCAAATTACCGGGGTCACATACGAACTCTATAAATTGCAGAAAAATATCTTCTAGCTTCGTATTGACGATACGGTCCTAACAAAACTAGTTTCGTCGAATTCTGAGACCGTTAGAAAAATGGCCATTTTCCAGTTGATTAAAATCAACTAAAACTGGTCAAACGCGTTTTCCTATACCATGCTCACATATTGATTCGAAAAATTATGAAATTTGGAATCTAGCAATAATTTGACATCACGGATCCAACAAAACTGGTTTTGTCGAATTCCGAGGTCGTTTGCAAAATTCCCATTTTTAAGGGCCTGAATTCCATAGCGACTATTCAGAATTTTCAACTGGACATATCTTTTGATTCCCGCTATGAAATTTTGATTTTTCGGATTCATTGGAAAGATATCATCAATTAAATCCTAATGTTTTTTGTTTCACTAAAATCCGGATTGTTTTGCACCCGGTACATTCAATTGAAGTTTGAAATTGAATTATCGAACTACCACGCCATTTTCAACCCTATTTATAATTATATATAATTATTTATATTCTAACGACGACGTATATAATATATACGTTTTAAATATATTCAAAATAAATTTCTCGTCGATATTATTTAAAATAATTCATTTTAAATCTTCAGAATTAATTAAAATTGCCAAAATAAAAATTTTAAACTGGCCCGGATTTTCGGGTTATTACAATCTCCCCCACTTAAAACTTTTCGTCCCCGAAAAGGAACAAAGTCGAAAGTGGTTTGATTAATCAACTCTACGTTCGATCTGTCTTCCATTCTCCAACTTTTCAATTTCTGAGAATTCTCAAATTTTCTAAAATTTGGCTAACACCCTAAATTTTCGAAAAATTCCGCCATAACCTCCCCTGCACCGGGAGCCACGGGAAAATCCCGAAATTGCCATATAGGCCTTCTGATCTCAAAAAGAAAAAGAAAAAGCCAAGCGGCTAGCCAATAAGCTCATAAAATCATCATCACCCAAACAAAACAGTAAATTATGTAGTAAACATGTACCTATTTGTCAGGCAAACAAATTTTATTCTCTGCTCTAGCCTCCTTGCTATGACCTGTTCAATGTAAGTACATGTATATGCAAGCAAATGCAACCGATTTTCAATATAATTCAATATTTGATGCAATTAGGCATAATGGTTCAAAATTATCAAACAATTAAACAAACAACCCAAACATCAATCAATTAGTGGATTAACGTTTCAAATTCATAATTTTGATACATATACAAAAAATCATGTTTTTGATGCCAATTCACAACAATGTATTCTATCTATATTGGTTTTGGTTCTCACACCGGCCTAATGGAAATATATAGATATCACACCTTCGAAACACGAACATAAATACTGAAGATGTCATGACAATTATCAGTACCATCTCCGGGCGACTAGAATGTGATTCCATATCTATCTAATATATTAAAACTTCGAATATACGTTCATGACGCGTATGTGCAAAACCTTTATCTACTAGATTGTCCAAATTCAAAATAAATAAATAATCAAATACGTTTAAAATGGTTTAAATTTCAAAAAAAATTTGATTTCATTTGAAAAATATACTCTTCACACTCGTTCTAGGATGCTGCTGATCCTATCTCTAACGAGTCATTCTAATTGGATATTACTAATCCAATATCTGATGAATTCTTTCGTATGGTTCTAATGTGTCTTGTTCTCGAGCTCTGTAAACCAAAGCTCTGATACCACTGTAAGGACCCGTTACTTCCCCATGAAGGAAAGAGCGGATACTTTGAGAACAACACACAAATGAACGCAGACAGAAGAACATTTCATTGCTATTACAACAATTCCATCAGATACAAGAATATACAGAGTATAATGAATAAATTACATTCGATAAATATCAGAGACTAACAATAAGTTACATAGCAGCGGAAAATAATACAAAGCACAACTGAAGGTGATATACGGATACAGAGCTTTCCGGATATCATTCCAGCTGTAAACCAGGATCCTATGAATATAAATCCGCAAAACCAAAACTACTAGCTGCCCGTGCGGAAAATAGGGGCACCCAGAGTTTAGGTCAAAACAGTAAACTCCAGGTCAGTCATGTGACTGGTCTGAGAACTAAAATAGTTATTTAAACATTTGCTTTAAAAGAGAGTAATTCAAGGGACCACGCCGTATAACACGGAACGGGTTTCCTCCCAAGAATACCAGTGCATATAGAATAAACAGCGCAATGCTTTTTCGAAAAATGAAGCTATTATAAGACCCAGGTCCCATCACACAATGCAACGCAAGCCGGAGGATAGGGTTTTACCTTATAACAGCCAAACATGCTTGATACGTTTAAAGCAAATCATTTTATACTATAATAAGTGTATAGTGTCAAAACAATTTCAATCATAAATATAAATCATAGACGGCATAAGTGCCCCATCCCACTCTGTCGCCATACTAGGCTCTACAAATAAAGCCGAAATACACGTATTGGAAATTGGATTTCCGTCATGAGTCGAGGCAAGGGGCAAGCTCCTCTCCGCGTTCGAGACACTCTAGCAAATGCCTCAGGGTTACGCACTCTGGGCAACCCCGGATCTTCCAAGGCCGGTCCTCACTTACGTTAGAGGATTAATTATGACTGAACACACGTTTCCCGGTCCTTACAGACCTATAATCGAGGCGCCTTGCATCCAAACCACAAAGGTGAAAAGTATATAAATGTCAGGGCTGGTAGGTCACTGACACCACCCATAGCTAGAAAGAAACGTCGTGCACTCCTTGGGTCCTCATCCCGTTTTTGACTCATACCGAGGTGTGAGGCTCGCGAATTTACGTTATACACAAAGCTGCCACGTAGGCCGTGCTTTGATCATCAACCACAAGACTTTGCTTTTCAACAAAAGCCTTGATCATTGCATCTCAGCGTGCCACACAGGCAATTCATGCCATGCGATTGATATCCATCGATATATAACCTCTAAGCTCGTACGTCTCAGAGAAGGGCGTTAAGCAAGAGAATAAATTCTCCGCCGCCAAACAGATATATATTTAACAGAAATCAATCAACACAGAATAAAATCCAATGTCAGACACATAATCCATTTACAAGTTCGTTCTGGGTCTAAACGAAACCGGAGGCACTTTCCTCGCATATCCATCCATCTCCAAGTACGTCTGGACGACCACCAACTGATTCCCTCATCTTGGGTGTACAGCCCAATCAAGATCATCAGTAATTATCCAAACGATGTGAAGACTTCTGGTCGTCGACCACCGTCTTCATCTTCGACATATCGTCGAATCGGTTATTCAGAATGGGTGTAAACCCGGTCTTTCCGAACAACCCGCGTATATTGAAAACAAATGTTACACAAACACAACATACGCCTCATTCCAATTCATTAGTCACTAACCGCAAATTAGCAAGAGAACAATTTCCCAAACATTAACCCCGAAGGCCGAAACCAACATCAGATCAATACCCAGGAAACCATTCTTCTTAGCCAACCTACAGCTAGTTTCTAAATTCCACATTCTTAGGGAAAGGTTCCCATTAATTTTATCCAAGATAAATTCTTTAAAATTTATCCTGTAATCTTCCTTTGGATGTCTTTTCAAACCAAATTATGGTTTTTCTAAACTAGTCGAGATTAGCGAACCACACCGAAGTAATTATTTATTTTATTTCCCAATCCCAACTTATTCATCCCATGAAGAAAAACTGGTAATACTCCATATCTAACACCACGGTGTTATCGGTAAAATTAATTACCATTTCACATTCAAATCTAATTAAAGATTTAACTATCCCTTTGGAGTAAAACTGGTAATACTCCATTCTCGCTCATTTTCTAAATTTGGTAATTTAGATTACAAATTCACATTTCAATCTAATTGCAAATTCGTTAAAACTCCTCTTACTGGGTTAAAGAACTAGGTGTTATTTAAAACACAGTTCACGACAAACCCAAATCACATTCTATTTATTATCGGATTAAAGAACTAGTGTTATTTAAAACATAGTTCACGATAAACCCATTTCAAATCCAATCAAATATATTAGGAATTCCGATTATTTAAAACCCCTTTTTAAATCTAATTTATTTATTTAAAAACAAATCGGGTTTTAAATTTCGTTCAAAACTAGTTCATTTCGATAAAAACCCATTTTTTATCTTTTCAAATTTGGAGTTTTTCACCCCAATTTTTCTCAAATCATTTCTTATGATTTTACACAAATTATTGATAATTTTAATAATTTTATCAAGGCCCGTACAGTCGATTTCCTTCAACGGCCATCGAACTGCATTTACAGTGACCTTTTCCAAATTTGATTTAGACGTATCTCCAAATCCAACCGTTAGATTTCAAATTTCTAATATTCGTTAGAAAGCTCTTTTCGATACGAACCCAACGGTTCCGGTTTTAGGAGAATCCGATGGTCGGATCTCCCGTAATGTCCGTTTGAAATAAATGGTCGAAATTCACGAACTGCCGCGGCGCGTTCTATTCAGGCCATTATATTATATATATAATATATATAATATATATTTCATCGATTTCTAATTAAAAATGAATTTTATAAATAGTTTTGAATTCGTTTCAAAAATAATTTCAACTTCCATTTCAATTCAAATCAAAATTGAAATTTTCCTTATAAATTCGTTTGTATTCAATTCAAATTTCAATTCAATTTGAATTCATTTCAATTCGTTTTCAATTCAATTTGAATTCGTTTTCAATTCAATTCGGTTTCAAAGTCATTTTCTATTAGATTCAATTCAAATTGGTTTCAAAGTCATTTTCTATTCGATTCAATTCAAATTGGTTTTCTATTCAATTCATTTCTGTTTTCTATTTGAATCAAATTCATTATATATTCAATGGAAATCAAATTCGTTTTATAATCAATTCGAATTCAATTCGTTATATATTCAATTCGAATTCGTTTTCTATTCAATTTGATTCAAATTTCATTTCAAAATATGCGTTTTCGAAATCACTTTTCAATATTCATTTTAAAATGAATAAAATCGATATAAATATCGTTCACGTCAAAATGGCGTCAATCTAACCAACACGGCTTCATATATTTCTATTTTCAAATATTCTATTCAACAAATGAATATTTATTTTTGTCAACACACGACTAATCTCAACGAATGAGTACTGTCCACGTGTGACTATTTTTGTTAAATTATTTCGTTCAACATATGACTAATCTCAACGGATGAGTACAGTCAACACATGAACCTTTATTTTATATTGATAAAGATGTAAATTTTATTATTAAAATATTTCGTTCAACACATGACTAATCTCAACGGATGAGTACAGTCAACACATGAACCTTTATTTTATAATATTCTTTATTTTTCAAATTGGAATGAGGCCCAATCAATCACCATATAATATTAATTATATGGATTTTCATACATCACACGTATATAACAGCATTGAAAAATAATCAACCATCAACCAAAGTGCACTACACTGTATAAGCGTCAAATATAGATGTCTAATGCTTATAATAGCCTGTCAATCAATCGATCGACATATTTAATCAATCAGGATGAGTGAACTTCAAATTTCATCCCAACACCCGTGTGGGGTTTCAAACAATCAAACATAGATTTTAGTTGTGCAGTTGGGCGATGTGTAAAATTTATCGTCCCAATCAATGTCAGTCAAATCAGTGTACATAAATAAACCGTCCAGTTTGTAAATGAATATTTATTTATTCACATTCACTAAATTCATATTCACGTTAAAAATTATATTTTTAACGATAAAACATTTTATTTCAACATATGAATTTCTATTCAGTTCATTCTTTAAATAAAATGATATTTTTCTTTTCTAACTTATTTTAGAAAATTTCGGCGGCATAATGGCACGATACTAGAAACAGGACGAGGCCTAGCCTTATCCCCGGTCCAGTGAAGGCCCACGCCATTCACACATCAATCAAATCAATTTCATTTCATCAAACAATCAAATTTCAATCAAATACTCTAACTAATTTTTGCAATCCAACAAACAAGTCCATGGTCTGTGGACGATTGTGTCGGGTGCTACTAAGCACCGTCTGCATCCTAGTATATATATATATATATATATATATATATATATAACTAGAAAAAGAAATTGAAAGGTGAGAAATTCTCACAAATAGCTATCCAATACCACGACTCTTCATTGATAGAAATCTTCATTGCCTGTATTCTCTACATATGTAAAAATAGAATTTTTACCTCGCTATTCAATATATAAAAATCGAATTTTTTACTTCGCTATTCAATATATAAAAATCGAATTTTTACTTCGCTATTCAATATATAAAAATCGAATTTTTACTTCGCTATTCAATATATAAAAATCGAGTTTTTACTTCGCTATTCAATATATAAAAATCGAATTTTTACTTTCACGCTATATGGATAAAAATTCTATTTTTACATTGCTACTATATAGATAAAAATTATATTTTTACCTCGCTATTCTCTATATAAAGATTTCGCCTTTTCAAATATATCATTATAAAAATATAGTCTTCGCCTTTATAAAAATATAGTCTTCGCCTTTTTATAAAAATATAGAGATTTCAACTTTTCAATTTAAAGATTTCAACTTTTCAATTTAAAGATTTCAACTTTTCAATTTAAAGATTTCAACTTTTCAATTTAAAGATCTATTCCTTTGCATTTTAAAAATCTATTCCTTTGCATTTTAAAAATCTATTCCTTTGCATTTTTAAAAATCTATTCTAAACAAGGTTTTTATAATTTAAAAACTGAAATTAAATCAGATTTAATCTCTACATCAACTACGCAAAAAGAGAATAAAATACATAAATTAATGAAATAAAGCTATGAAGACTTACAATGTGTTGTTGTTTTTTTTTTAAAGGAGAGAGAATGCCGGAGGTTCACTGTCGGAAGGGGGCATTGGGAGTTCGGCGCTAGGTCTGGAGGAGGAGAGGGGAAGAAGAAGATGGGGGCGGCGGTGGTTGAGCATCGGTGGGGGGGTTTGGAGCGGCGCATCGATCAGAAAAGGGGGGCGGCGGCGATGTTTTCTTAGCAGAGGGAAGAGGGATGGGGATCGAGAAGGGGATGGAAGAGGGAGGAGGAAGATGAGGAGGGGAGGGCGGCGCAGGTGCCGACGACGGCGGTGGAGGGTTGAGGAGAGGGAGGCGCGATGAACAGCGGGGTTTCCCTTTTTTTTTTTAGTTCGATCTGAATAAATGAATAAGGGGGGGTTATATGAAAATTTATATATTTTAATATTAATTTAATTTTAATCTCTAAAAGTTACTTTAAAAATTCGAACTCCTTTTTGAGCCCACCGACTGTCGTCCTAGCGTTTCACCCCCATTCCGAACACAATGGGATATGTATCGTAGGTTGATTCGGACGTTACGATCAGTTTCCGTTAAATTTACATTTAAATCACTATATTGAATTTTAAACGTACATTTCAAATTACCGGGGTCACATACGAATTCTATAAATTGCAGAAAAATATTTTCTCGCTTCGTATTGACGATACGGTCCTAACAAAACTAGTTTCGTCGAATTCTGAGACCGTTAGAAAAATGGCCATTTTCCAGTCGATTAAAATCAACTGAAACTGGTCAAACACGTTTTCCTATACCACGCTCACATATTGATTCGAAAAATTATGAAATTTGGAATCTAGCAATAATTTGACATCACGGATCCAACAAAACTGGTTTCGTCGAATTTCGAGGTCGTTTGCAAAATTCCCATTTTTAAGGGCCTGAATTCCATAGCGACTATTCAGAATTTTCAACTGGACATATCTTTTGATTCCCGCTATGAAATTTTGATTTTTCGGATTCGTTGGAAAGATATCATCAATTAGATCCTAATGTTTTTGGTTTCACTAAAATCCGGATTGTTTTGCACCCGGTACATTCAATTGAAGTTTGAAATTGAATTATCGAACTACCGCGCCATTTTCAACCCTATTTATAATTATATATAATTATTTATATTCTAACGACGACGTATATAATATATACGTTTTAAATATATTCAAAATAAATTTCTCGTCGATATTATTTAAAACAATTCATTTTAAATCTTCAGAATTCATTAAAATTGCCCAAATGAAAATTTTAAACTGGCCCAGATTTTCGGGTTATTACAGAGTCTGTATTTTCTTGGTTGGATTTGGCCACTGGTTTTCATTAGTTGTGTATGGAAGACGATAGCATTGATAAGACAGGATTTTAGACTTCTGATGGTTTCTTTGATTGTTTGGTTTTGCCTTTTGGGCTGACCAATACTAGCATATTTCGTGCACTTGATAAGCGAGGTATTCAGGGATGTCCTGAAATAAGTTCGTAGTTATCTTTGTGGATGATATTCTCGTCTTTTCGAGGAGTGAGGATGAGCATACCTTGCATTTGGAAAAGGTCCTCCATACTTTCTGGGAGCATAAATGTAACAACTCGAATTCCAACAGACCAATTTTTTTCCAAAAACCCAATCTATCGAAACCCGAGTTGGGCGCTCTGGTATCCTGCAGAAAAAGATAGAGATAAAGAAAACATGTCAGAATTTGTAAGCATCTTACAGCGGAAGGAATTCAAAGTATAATATACTTTAAATATAGCTTTACCTTATAAAACATACTGCCTAACCAGTATCCAAAGCTTATACCGTCTCTGTCATGAACCTAACCTAGAAGTATGTAATGAGGAGCGGTGTAAAGACCCGGAAATTCCCGCTCTTTGAATCGACCATAAACCACACAGGTCTGACCCAAAGGTTGGAAATCTTCGAATACTTTAACTTTGGGAATACAATACATTAGAAAAAATAACAGCAGACTTTTATTACATTATAATAATGTTACATCAGAGTACAGAATATATCAGAGTACATTGAAATAAAATTACAGCGGAAGATAAATTACAACAGATTTAATACATTAAACAGCGGAAGACTTCTAAGCTCTGGACACAGCTTTAGGCTTCGATCCAGGATCCTGCTAAAGAGAGAGATGTCTGCAAAAAGCTACTCGACTGCCCGTGTGGAAAAGAGGGCACCCGAGTTTGCAAAGTGAAACAAACTACGAGTCAGTCATGGGACTGGTGTGAGAATTCTAAACTAATTTAACTAATAAGACAAATCCAAGGACCACGCCGCTAACGCGGAACGGGTTTACTCCAATGGATTGCCGGTGCATAAACCAAAGTGAATCGAGGAATAACGCAATGCTTTTGGAAAAATGGAATCACCATAAGACCCAGGTCCCATCACACAATGCAACGCACACCAGAGGATAGGGTTTTACCTTATGGTGATTAAACATGCTAAATACGTACAAATTCCGTATTATTACTAGTGTATAATATATTTTAAATCATTCAAAATAAATGTATCAATCCTAGGAAGCATAGGTACCATATATTATGCCTCCGTACTAGTAATACAATCAAAACCGCATGGAGCGTATTGGAGATTTGGATTTCCAACATGAGTCAAGGCTAGGGAGGAGCTCCTTACCGATTCGAGGCACTCTAGCGGATACCTCAGGATCCCCCGCAGTGAACCCTTGGATAGCTGCAGGGCCGGTCCCCGCCAATGGGCAGTGGATTAGTTATGCCTGAACACACGTTTCCCGGTCCCTTTGGACCTATAGTATGACCACCAACGGCCTATAAAAATAACGAGGCGCCTCAAAATCCAACATCCACAATGAGTAAACCGTCAGCGCTGGTAGGTCCCTGACATTACTCTAGCTAGAAAGATAACGTGTGCACTCCCTGCGTTCCCTTCTCCCGTTTTAGACTCATACCGGGGTGTGAGGTTCGTGAAGTAACGCTATAACCACAAGGCCTGCTTTTCAACAAAGCCTTGATCATTGCATCTTAGCATGCCATATGGTCCGACACGCAATCCATTTATAAACTTATGCTCTGGGTCTGAGCGAAAGTCAAATCCGTACAAATCAACGCTACGTCCGAACGGACACCATCTCAGCCCCTTCAAGGTAGCTACTCCAATCATGGGCCTCAATAGCATCACATCCGTTCGATGTGAAGATTGTCGGTCTTGTCACCGTCTTCAATTTTCTGATTTAACGTCGTATAATTATTTGGAATGAGATGAGTCTCGGACTTTCCAAATAATCTTCGCATATTTAATTTGCAAACCATTCTATATCGTTATTTATTTTTCTATCAATATAAATATCGTCCATTCATTAATCGTGTCAAAGAATTTATAATTCAACAATTTATTCTTTTTATAAATGTAAATAAAAATTTCATTACTTTTATTTATATAAAATATATAGATAATATAACCATTTCATGTTTTCATTCATTTATAACATGAAAATATTCATTGCTTTATGGTTCATTTCCATTTTCGATCACTTTCTTAATTCAGTGACCTTGACTACTTAATTCCCTTTCAATCTAATTAAAGATTTAATTAAAATCTTATTTATTTTTAATCTTCCAAAGTCATTATTAAATGGTTATTCAAATTTTAGGGAATTAATTCTATCATAAATTCGGGTTAAAGAATAAATGTTATTTAAAACATAATTCACGATAAACCCAAATTTAAATTTCATAAATTTCCCCATTTAATATATATATAATTAGACATCCTTTATCTCAGAGTATTTCATTTACTCTTAAATAAAATATTAATCATCTTCGATTTCCTTTATAAAATGTATAACATAATTTATACGGGTTAAAATGGAGTTACTATTTTAAAATGGACTGAATAGCCCAATTCATTTTCCTTATCCATTTATTATGTTTATCTTTACATTTTATTATTTAATAGCGGGCCAGACCTCTCACATTAGGCCTACAACTTGTGGATGCTGGATATGCCGGTTGGTTCCGGGCAGACTTCTACCACAGGTTGGGCTTAACCTCGTGTCTTGACCCAATTCGTATTTGCGCACTTGGACCTCTCACATTAGGCCCAACATTTATGGCTGCTGGATATGCCGGTTGGTTCCGGGCAGACTTCCGCCATAAATATGACCTAACCTCGTGTCCAAATATAATTAAAATTTTTATTTATAAATATTATCCAAGAGTATTATTTTAAAATATTTTATATTTTAAAATATCCTACTACTTAATATCATTCCTTACTTGAAATATTCTTTCATATAAAGCTTTATTATTCCATTTCAATACATATTAACTTTCCATATTATTATGATATTATAATAATAATAATTATAAAAAAAACGGTTTTAATTTGTGATATTAAAACCTACCATTTCAGTATTAAAATGAAATCAATTTAAAAACATTTCAAATTTTGAAATCCATCTTCCATTTTTAATGTTAACATAAAAAGTAATCCTAATTCTCAATGCAAATGTAAATTTTGTTCGCACAACAAATTTCATCTCATAGCTACATTTGTAAATGTGAATTTTGTTCACTTGCCAAATTTCATATCATAGTTTCAAAAAAAAAAAATGTAATTTTTAATTTGCAAAGAAAATATCATATCTTTAGTTCAAATAAAAGTGAAATTTTTTATTTGCAATGCAAGTCCTCATTCTAAGTTACATAATAAAAAGGTAATATTTATTATCAATGCACATTCCTATTTTTGTTTACATATAAAAAAAATGTAAAGTCTACTTACAATGCAAGTTCATATTTTAGTTTTACATAATAAAAAAAAATGTAAATCTCATCGCTACATTTTTTCTCATTGACAAAAATATGACCTTAGCCATGCCTTTCACTTCATATGCAATATATAACAAATAAATAGATTGCCTTCATATGCAATACATGACATAACAGATGAATTTATCTTCATATGAAATAAAATGACAATAACAAATGAATATAATTTCATATGCAGTAAAATGACAATAACAAATGAATATAATTTCATATGCAGTAAAATGACAATAACAAATGAATATAATTTCATATGCAGTAAAATGACAATAACAAATGAATATAATTTCATATGCAGTAAAATGACAATAACAAATGAATATAATTTCTTTGACAAAATAAATATTTTGTCACTCTTTATATTTGGCAGAATGAATATTTTATCTTACTCTTACATTTGACAAAATAATTATTTTATCTTCAATTCTCATATAAAAGTAAATTTATACATTAATAATTTTTCTTCAATTCTCATGAACTATAAAAAGTGAGTTTCATATGGTAACACATTCATTCCATTACTAATGGCATATAAAAATAAATTTTTATGTAAACAAGTTTACTTCATTATATTTGACAAAAGTGGTTTTATCGCTACTTCAATATATTAACAAAATATGAACACTTTGCCACTGCTTATTTTATATTGACAAAAATGTGATTTTGTCATACTCTTTTCATTAACAAAAATGGATTTTGTCGCTAAATTTTACATTAACAAAAATGGGTTTTGTCGCTAACTTTTACATTAACAAAAATGGGTTTTGTCGCTAACTTTTTACATCAACAAAAATGGGTTCTTGTCGCTACTCAATATATTAACAGAAATGAATTTGTCGCTCCTATATTTTATATTAAAAATAATTCCTCTTTCTAATGACATAACAAGAAGAAAAAAAAAAATGAATTCTATGTATTAACAAATTTCCCATTTCATATAACATGAATTTATATGTTAACAAATCTTTGTAAATTCTCATGACATATAAAAGCGAATTCATACATTAACATGATTTCCATTTCTAATGTCATACAAAAATAAATCTTATATATATATTAACATACTTTCTATTTCTAATGACATATAAAATATGAATTTAATGTGTCAACAATTCTACCATTTCAAATTTACAAATAAAGTGATATTTTATATGCTAATCAAATTTTCATCTCTCATGATCTAATAAAAGGTGAATTTTATTTATCAACAAATCTCTACGAGTAATTCTAAACTCGAATGTTTATTTGGTTTTCATCAGAACAACTTGAGATATTTGTTTTCAACCATGCGAGCATGAAACACAACAATCAATGATTTTGTCGCAACAGTCAT
Source organism: Allium sativum (assembly GCA_030737875.1). NCBI lineage: Eukaryota > Viridiplantae > Streptophyta > Magnoliopsida > Asparagales > Amaryllidaceae > Allium > Allium sativum. The sequence goes on along the minus strand of CM060910.1, from coordinate 189,932,280 downwards.
ACAACAATATAATTCAGCAATCATCATCACAGAACAAGTCAACCCTGAAATAATTATACAATCAATTTTGCAGTGAATCAAATAAATAAATAATTATATTTATAAATAGAATTCTCACCTTATTCTCAGTTTTGTTCAAATCTTTGGATTGCGATAACTTTTGATTGGATCGATGAAATTGGACGTCGTGTGTTGGAGAAGGACCGGCTTGGAGAGGAGCACACACGCCTGGAAGCTTGGAGGGTGCAGCGGCGTACGGCGGTTGCGGCGGGAGGAAGAAGGCAGCAGTCTTGAAGAGGTGATTCGGGAGCTACGGGGCACTAAATCAATTGAAACTTGTCGGAGATTGGAGAGGAGGTGAAGAGCTTCAAAAAGTTCCAAAGGACCATGGTTTAATTTTGTGTGTGGAGGGAGAAAGAGAGGAGAGAAGGAGTGATGTTTTCAGCCATTAGAACGTGAAAAAGAAAGGGGCGGCTGAGAGAATACGACGTATAGGGTTTTGTAGAGTATACGTTATATTTATAATATTTTAATTAATTAATTCATAAATTTAAAAAGAAGCCCATTACCCCATGCGTTGTATGTTATAATGGAAAATAAATGGTTGACTAAGGCTGATGTGACATCTTACCTCTCATTCAAAAGCAAATGGCGGAAAGAAATGAATGCGTCATTAATTGTTTAACGCTAATGGTTAGAATGTTTGTGTATATCTTTTTTTTTTCAAAAAAAAAAAAAATTAAATATAAAATATTCAATATCATAAATAAGGGAATATATTAAATTGGACAATCAAGAATAAAAGAGAGAAAAGGGTTAGGAGTATGAAAATTGACATACATATTAAAACTCATAAATGCATATTAACACAAATGCAATTATTGATTGAAAATTGACATACTTAATTATGATATTATTGATAGAAAATGTACATACTTAATTGTGAGTAAAGGTGCAATACTTTAATCACATGCAAGTATATATATACAGCCAATATTCAAAGCATGTGTTTAATTAATTTTTTTTTCCTTTTTAACTTTTAATGAGAAGAAACTATTTCTATTATCAAGATTTGAAATAAATAATGAATTTTATATGAAAACATGAATGTAGTTTTAACTATATATATGTATGTGAGTAAAATTCAATTAAAACCCCCTAATAGTACAAATCACATAATTACCACAATCAGTCCTAAAATATTTGCGTGTTGACAAAATTCCCTTTTATCTTAATTCCTTTTATTTACAAAAAAACAAAAAAGACAAAAATGTAATCTTTTTGTTCTTCTTACGTTACCTAATTTTTTTTCCATAACTATATTGTGACAAAATTGTATCTTTTATTTCAAGTACTACATTTTGACAAAATTGAACTTTTCATTTTAACAAACGACAATGAAAAATGTCTTCGTTTTGTTTTAACAAATGATAATGAAGTAATGCCTCTTTTTAATTATAAACAAAAGGACAATGAAATTTGTTCTTTTTAATTTCAAACAAAATGACAATGAAATTATTTGTCAATTCTAGTTATAACAATACTAATGATTTTATTTTGACAACTCAACTTCAACAAAATGATATATTTTGGTTCAACAATTTTGTTTCAACAATTTTATTTAGAGTCTTTTTAAATTCAATAATTTAATTTAAAAAAAAATGGAACTTTTAAATTCTGGCGCATTTTCTAACAAAATTCTTTAAATTGGCCCTGATTTTCCGGGTTGTTACAGTCTCCCCCACTTAAAAACTTTTCGTCCTCGAAAAGGAACTAAAGGTAGTTAAATTAACTAACTAAAATTTTTATTTTAATATTATTAATTTCATTTGTTGGCTAACTTATCAAATATATACTTTTATATATTCAAAAATCTTATTTTCAAAAATAGACTATATATAATCAAAAATACGCTAATTATAAGCTTATCACTCTGAACTCATTCTAGGGCATTACTAACCCCATCTCTAATGAGTATTCTCATTCTAGGATACTGCTGATCCTATCTCTAATGAGTATTCTTATTGGACGTTACTAATCCAATTCTCTGATGAGTCTTTTGTTCAGTTCTAACGAGTTGTATCCCAAAGATTTGAGCTAACCTGAGCTCTGATACCAACTGTAAAGACCCGGAAATTCCCGCTCTTTGAATCGACCATAAACCACACAGGTCTGACCCAAAGGTTGGAAATCTTCGAATACTTTAACTTTGGGAATACAATACATTAGAAAAAATAACAGCAGACTTTTATTACATTATAATAATGTTACATCAGAGTACAGAATATATCAGAGTACATTGAAATAAAATTACAGCGGAAGATAAATTACAACAGATTTAATACATTAAACAGCGGAAGACTTCTAAGCTCTGGACACAGCTTTAGGCTTCGATCCAGGATCCTGCTAAAGAGAGAGATGTCTGCAAAAAGCTACTCGACTGCCCGTGTGGAAAAGAGGGCACCCGAGTTTGCAAAGTGAAACAAACTACGAGTCAGTCATGGGACTGGTGTGAGAATTCTAAACTAATTTAACTAATAAGACAAATCCAAGGACCACGCCGCTAACGCGGAACGGGTTTACTCCAATGGATTGCCGGTGCATAAACCAAAGTGAATCGAGGAATAACGCAATGCTTTTGGAAAAATGGAATCACCATAAGACCCAGGTCCCATCACACAATGCAACGCACACCAGAGGATAGGGTTTTACCTTATGGTGATTAAACATGCTAAATACGTACAAATTCCGTATTATTACTAGTGTATAATATATTTTAAATCATTCAAAATAAATGTATCAATCCTAGGAAGCATAGGTACCATATATTATGCCTCCGTACTAGTAATACAATCAAAACCGCATGGAGCGTATTGGAGATTTGGATTTCCAACATGAGTCAAGGCTAGGGAGGAGCTCCTTACCGATTCGAGGCACTCTAGCGGATACCTCAGGATCCCCCGCAGTGAACCCTTGGATAGCTGCAGGGCCGGTCCCCGCCAATGGGCAGTGGATTAGTTATGCCTGAACACACGTTTCCCGGTCCCTTTGGACCTATAGTATGACCACCAACGGCCTATAAAAATAACGAGGCGCCTCAAAATCCAACATCCACAATGAGTAAACCGTCAGCGCTGGTAGGTCCCTGACATTACTCTAGCTAGAAAGATAACGTGTGCACTCCCTGCGTTCCCTTCTCCCGTTTTAGACTCATACCGGGGTGTGAGGTTCGTGAAGTAACGCTATAACCACAAGGCCTGCTTTTCAACAAAGCCTTGATCATTGCATCTTAGCATGCCATATGGTCCGACACGCAATCCATTTATAAACTTATGCTCTGGGTCTGAGCGAAAGTCAAATCCGTACAAATCAACGCTACGTCCGAACGGACACCATCTCAGCCCCTTCAAGGTAGCTACTCCAATCATGGGCCTCAATAGCATCACATCCGTTCGATGTGAAGATTGTCGGTCTTGTCACCGTCTTCAATTTTCTGATTTAACGTCGTATAATTATTTGGAATGAGATGAGTCTCGGACTTTCCAAATAATCTTCGCATATTTAATTTGCAAACCATTCTATATCGTTATTTATTTTTCTATCAATATAAATATCGTCCATTCATTAATCGTGTCAAAGAATTTATAATTCAACAATTTATTCTTTTTATAAATGTAAATAAAAATTTCATTACTTTTATTTATATAAAATATATAGATAATATAACCATTTCATGTTTTCATTCATTTATAACATGAAAATATTCATTGCTTTATGGTTCATTTCCATTTTCGATCACTTTCTTAATTCAGTGACCTTGACTACTTAATTCCCTTTCAATCTAATTAAAGATTTAATTAAAATCTTATTTATTTTTAATCTTCCAAAGTCATTATTAAATGGTTATTCAAATTTTAGGGAATTAATTCTATCATAAATTCGGGTTAAAGAATAAATGTTATTTAAAACATAATTCACGATAAACCCAAATTTAAATTTCATAAATTTCCCCATTTAATATATATATAATTAGACATCCTTTATCTCAGAGTATTTCATTTACTCTTAAATAAAATATTAATCATCTTCGATTTCCTTTATAAAATGTATAACATAATTTATACGGGTTAAAATGGAGTTACTATTTTAAAATGGACTGAATAGCCCAATTCATTTTCCTTATCCATTTATTATGTTTATCTTTACATTTTATTATTTAATAGCGGGCCAGGCCTCTCACATTAGGCCTACAACTTGTGGATGCTGGATATGCCGGTTGGTTCCGGGCAGACTTCTACCACAGGTTGGGCTTAACCTCGTGTCTTGACCCAATTCGTATTTGCGCACTTGGACCTCTCACATTAGGCCCAACATTTATGGCTGCTGGATATGCCGGTTGGTTCCGGGCAGACTTCCGCCATAAATATGACCTAACCTCGTGTCCAAATATAATTAAAATTTTTATTTATAAATATTATCCAAGAGTATTATTTTAAAATATTTTATATTTTAAAATATCCTACTACTTAATATCATTCCTTACTTGAAATATTCTTTCATATAAAGCTTTATTATTCCATTTCAATACATATTAACTTTCCATATTATTATGATATTATAATAATAATAATTATAAAAAAAACGGTTTTAATTTGTGATATTAAAACCTACCATTTCAGTATTAAAATGAAATCAATTTAAAAACATTTCAAATTTTGAAATCCATCTTCCATTTTTAATGTTAACATAAAAAGTAATCCTAATTCTCAATGCAAATGTAAATTTTGTTCGCACAACAAATTTCATCTCATAGCTACATTTGTAAATGTGAATTTTGTTCACTTGCCAAATTTCATATCATAGTTTCAAAAAAAAAAAATGTAATTTTTAATTTGCAAAGAAAATATCATATCTTTAGTTCAAATAAAAGTGAAATTTTTTATTTGCAATGCAAGTCCTCATTCTAAGTTACATAATAAAAAGGTAATATTTATTATCAATGCACATTCCTATTTTTGTTTACATATAAAAAAAATGTAAAGTCTACTTACAATGCAAGTTCATATTTTAGTTTTACATAATAAAAAAAAATGTAAATCTCATCGCTACATTTTTTCTCATTGACAAAAATATGACCTTAGCCATGCCTTTCACTTCATATGCAATATATAACAAATAAATAGATTGCCTTCATATGCAATACATGACATAACAGATGAATTTATCTTCATATGAAATAAAATGACAATAACAAATGAATATAATTTCATATGCAGTAAAATGACAATAACAAATGAATATAATTTCATATGCAGTAAAATGACAATAACAAATGAATATAATTTCATATGCAGTAAAATGACAATAACAAATGAATATAATTTCATATGCAGTAAAATGACAATAACAAATGAATATAATTTCTTTGACAAAATAAATATTTTGTCACTCTTTATATTTGGCAGAATGAATATTTTATCTTACTCTTACATTTGACAAAATAATTATTTTATCTTCAATTCTCATATAAAAGTAAATTTATACATTAATAATTTTTCTTCAATTCTCATGAACTATAAAAAGTGAGTTTCATATGGTAACACATTCATTCCATTACTAATGGCATATAAAAATAAATTTTTATGTAAACAAGTTTACTTCATTATATTTGACAAAAGTGGTTTTATCGCTACTTCAATATATTAACAAAATATGAACACTTTGCCACTGCTTATTTTATATTGACAAAAATGTGATTTTGTCATACTCTTTTCATTAACAAAAATGGATTTTGTCGCTAAATTTTACATTAACAAAAATGGGTTTTGTCGCTAACTTTTACATTAACAAAAATGGGTTTTGTCGCTAACTTTTTACATCAACAAAAATGGGTTCTTGTCGCTACTCAATATATTAACAGAAATGAATTTGTCGCTCCTATATTTTATATTAAAAATAATTCCTCTTTCTAATGACATAACAAGAAGAAAAAAAAAATGAATTCTATGTATTAACAAATTTCCCATTTCATATAACATGAATTTATATGTTAACAAATCTTTGTAAATTCTCATGACATATAAAAGCGAATTCATACATTAACATGATTTCCATTTCTAATGTCATACAAAAATAAATCTTATATATATATTAACATACTTTCTATTTCTAATGACATATAAAATATGAATTTAATGTGTCAACAATTCTACCATTTCAAATTTACAAATAAAGTGATATTTTATATGCTAATCAAATTTTCATCTCTCATGATCTAATAAAAGGTGAATTTTATTTATCAACAAATCTCTACGAGTAATTCTAAACTCGAATGTTTATTTGGTTTTCATCAGAACAACTTGAGATATTTGTTTTCAACCATGCGAGCATGAAACACAACAATCAATGATTTTGTCGCAACAGTCATACAACAATATAATTCAGCAATCATCATCACAGAACAAGTCAACCCTGAAATAATTATACAATCAATTTTGCAGTGAATCAAATAAATAAATAATTATATTTATAAATAGAATTCTCACCTTATTCTCAGTTTTGTTCAAATCTTTGGATTGCGATAACTTTTGATTGGATCGATGAAATTGGACGTCGTGTGTTGGAGAAGGACCGGCTTGGAGAGGAGCACACACGCCTGGAAGCTTGGAGGGTGCAGCGGCGTACGGCGGTTGCGGCGGGAGGAAGAAGGCAGCAGTCTTGAAGAGGTGATTCGGGAGCTACGGGGCACTAAATCAATTGAAACTTGTCGGAGATTGGAGAGGAGGTGAAGAGCTTCAAAAAGTTCCAAAGGACCATGGTTTAATTTTGTGTGTGGAGGGAGAAAGAGAGGAGAGAAGGAGTGATGTTTTCAGCCATTAGAACGTGAAAAAGAAAGGGGCGGCTGAGAGAATACGACGTATAGGGTTTTGTAGAGTATACGTTATATTTATAATATTTTAATTAATTAATTCATAAATTTAAAAAGAAGCCCATTACCCCATGCGTTGTATGTTATAATGGAAAATAAATGGTTGACTAAGGCTGATGTGACATCTTACCTCTCATTCAAAAGCAAATGGCGGAAAGAAATGAATGCGTCATTAATTGTTTAACGCTAATGGTTAGAATGTTTGTGTATATCTTTTTTTTTTCAAAAAAAAAAAAAATTAAATATAAAATATTCAATATCATAAATAAGGGAATATATTAAATTGGACAATCAAGAATAAAAGAGAGAAAAGGGTTAGGAGTATGAAAATTGACATACATATTAAAACTCATAAATGCATATTAACACAAATGCAATTATTGATTGAAAATTGACATACTTAATTATGATATTATTGATAGAAAATGTACATACTTAATTGTGAGTAAAGGTGCAATACTTTAATCACATGCAAGTATATATATACAGCCAATATTCAAAGCATGTGTTTAATTAATTTTTTTTTCCTTTTTAACTTTTAATGAGAAGAAACTATTTCTATTATCAAGATTTGAAATAAATAATGAATTTTATATGAAAACATGAATGTAGTTTTAACTATATATATGTATGTGAGTAAAATTCAATTAAAACCCCCTAATAGTACAAATCACATAATTACCACAATCAGTCCTAAAATATTTGCGTGTTGACAAAATTCCCTTTTATCTTAATTCCTTTTATTTACAAAAAAACAAAAAAGACAAAAATGTAATCTTTTTGTTCTTCTTACGTTACCTAATTTTTTTTCCATAACTATATTGTGACAAAATTGTATCTTTTATTTCAAGTACTACATTTTGACAAAATTGAACTTTTCATTTTAACAAACGACAATGAAAAATGTCTTCGTTTTGTTTTAACAAATGATAATGAAGTAATGCCTCTTTTTAATTATAAACAAAAGGACAATGAAATTTGTTCTTTTTAATTTCAAACAAAATGACAATGAAATTATTTGTCAATTCTAGTTATAACAATACTAATGATTTTATTTTGACAACTCAACTTCAACAAAATGATATATTTTGGTTCAACAATTTTGTTTCAACAATTTTATTTAGAGTCTTTTTAAATTCAATAATTTAATTTAAAAAAAAATGGAACTTTTAAATTCTGGCGCATTTTCTAACAAAATTCTTTAAATTGGCCCTGATTTTCCGGGTTGTTACAAGCGGGTTAGAACATAAGTTCTGTGTGAGTGGACTTAGAATAAACTTCTGTATAATCCTACATATACCGTTCAGTTATATTTTCTTTCTTATTAGGTTATTCGCGATATTAGCTCTCTAGGCTATACTCATGTCCCATTAGTAGATTAACCTAATACAACGTATATGTAGATACCCCCAACTCGTATAATACTTTCCATGTATATATATAGTCCCTTGTCGTATGTCGTACTGGCTTCATCATGTAAATCTATACTACTTTAGTGTAGTGCCACCATTCTCAAAATCATTTGGACTAACACTCTTGATCTTGCTAGATTCCGTTTATTACTTAGATCTAATCTTGGGTTTTCTATCTAGCGCTTCCTAGATTCAACCACGGTTTACGCTACCTAGGGCCACTGGGGTTTACGCTACCTATTGAACGTTTTCTAGATCCGACCAGAGTTTATGCTACCTAGGGCCACTAGGGTTTATGCTACCTATCGAACAATGCCCCATAGTCTAGGACACACTACCCAAACCGATATATGTTCCTAGACTTTACGTCCCAATCATGTCGTTAAACGTGCTAGATATCTAGTTGCACATGTCCTCTATATGTGCGGCCCGAGTCTCGTGGCAGGGCTAATCAAGAAACACAGAACTCGGTTGGGAGCTTTAAGTTATCTACTGATGTAGATGCTAAGGTCTGTTTTATCTATATATGGCTATGGTCCCACTTGACCCCTCCCTCAACTGATGAAAGGCAACTAAGAAAATCAAGAATGAGAACTGTACGCAGGCCCTCTATGCCCCCACAAACCTATTGGCCACCCTCACCCATAACTAGATATCAAAGTATATGGTCTTTTGGAGTTCTCCGCCTTTCCGCTTGCGTATCACGATTGACTCAAGATGGTAGGTAGACGACGACGTGCTATCACAGGGCTAAACAAGATATCGCCGCCTCACGCTGACCCATCCTAGTCTTTAGGTTACTTATATTGCAACCAAGGCATACCCTTGGCTCTTCTAACGCAGACCTTAACCTCTGTGAGCCTAGGAGCATCATCTACAACCTCACAGAGGGATACCAAGAGTACCCTCACGTCCCCTCGAAACCGCATGCTTCGTAACCCAGTTCGTTGGAGCCTTCTTCATGATCAGATGGACGTTCGCTCCTCCTCATGTTCTACTTGGATTTCTTGACTAAGGTTTACTACTTAGTTCTCTTAACTAAGGTTTATTACTTAGTTTCCTGAATCGTTAGCTTTCTTAACTAAGGTTCACTACTTAGTTTCCTGAATCGTTAGCTTTCTTAACTAAGGTTTACTACTTAGTTCTCTTAATCGTTCGTTTTCTTAACTAAGGTTTGTTACTTAGTTCCTTTTAACTAAGGTTTACCAATGAATTCAAGCATGACTTAAGTTCTCTTTATCAAATGATAGCATACGGGTGTTTTCCTACATTTTTAGCTTAGATTAACTTATTTCATGGTATAAGTCGTCCTACCCTTGGAGTCTTGTATTACATCTTAAGTCATGTTCATTTGTTATCCCTAGGACAAGTTTATCTATTATTTAATCTTATCATTCCCTACTTTTCTTTGCTTTGATACTATTATATTGGTTATGTTTGCCCATGTGTCCAAGTTAACTTAACCCCCAATCACGTATTCAATTCAACCCACGTACCATGCTAAATTGGTTAAGTGTTCTCTATCAGTTCATGTTGACATAACCCACCCATATATCATGTCAAATTGGTTAATTGTTGTCTAGTGTTTCATGTTGACTTAACCTTACCATACTAGCATGTGTCATTAGAATTAATTAATTATTAATTCCCAACCTCTCACATTAGACCTATTGTTGCGGTCGCTGGATGTGCCAGTTGGTTCCGGGAAGGATTACACCACAACTTAATCTAACCTCAAGTTTCAAGCACGTTGTGACTAACTTCTCACATTAGAACCTATACTTTGCGATCACTGGATGTGCCGGTCGGTTCTGGGAAGGATTACACCGCAAACTAATTCTAACCTCAAGTTAGCCATGTTTCATGTTTAGCCAATTAACAATTCATGTCTATTCTAGGTGTCATAGCCCAATTATAAATTTACAACCATGTTCATGTTCATTCTAAATATCAAATGTCAATTACCAATTCACAAGCATGTTCATGTTCAAGTTATTCCACTATTATCAATTTCATGCTATGTGTCGAGATCCATAATTACATAAAAACATGGTTTGTCCAACATATTCCATTTTTAATTATGTTTCTAGGATCTTAACGGCGTATCCAATTTTCAAGTCTCAAATTCAAGCTTTACCCAAAAAAACCCAATTTATGTTCATGCTTATAATCCCGTTAATAGGCTATACCTATTATTCCAGTTTCCCATACATGTGTTCCTAACAGGTTGCTATCATTCCTCATATGTTGGTTAAGCTTATTCATATGTCAAGTGCTACCTAACCCATTTCTACTTTGCTTACACAACCATTCGTGTAATAATCTTTTTACCCAAATTGCTTAATTCATCGATTAAATCTCAAGCTCTTCCCAAATAACTATAATTTACGCGTTGTTGACCTTGGCTCGAATTTAGCCAAAGTTTCAAAAATAAAAAGGAAGAATAGGGAAGAGGAATAGATTAAGATACAAAGATTATTTTAAATTGCAACATGAATTTTAACTGAGGAATGACGAACGATAATAATACTATTATGCATGAAGTGTATCGTAACCCACTCACTGATTTTAGAACGGATCTTGAATTCTGGGATCTGATTTCTGAAACTGAAAAGCTATCCCTTGACGTAGATTATCAATCCTCTAATTTAGATTTGATTCTTAGAAAATAGTTGTTGAAGTCGTTGAATTAGCCTTTGATTCTCTACTTGAATTCTAACGAAGAACTTTAGCAGCATAACCCCATCTTTGATTTATTTTCATATGAATTAGGGAAGAGTATAGGCATAATGAAGATGTGTAGAGAAAACTGTAGCCTTAGGGGTGTTTATATAGGTGCTCAAGACCTTATCGTACACGCAACGCTGAGTCAACATTGAACTCAGTTAAGAAAATAGTCCAGGTTCGCAGATGAATCTAGCCAAATCTTGTCGTACACGCAGCACTGAATCAACATTGGGTCCCGCAAGCTGTTTTGGCGCAGAAATTCGAATTTTGAATGTTTGAATTGTTTTGGCGTAGAAATTTGATTTTTGAACTTTTGAATTTCTAGAATTTATTTAGCTGTTTTATTCACATGAAATATTACAATTACTCTACCGACCATTTTACGCATATATATATATATATATATATATATATATATATATATATATATGCACAATTTTCGTATTATTTTCAAAATTCAAACGATGTTGCACCGTTATTTGGTTCTTGCCATATTTCATTGACTGTAGCCTTATCTTGAATTTTATCTTTTGTATACATATATTTATGCATATATATATATATATATTCTCATATATATACTTGTATTTTCTTTATTTCCTTATATGTACATTCTTATCCTTTCAAATTTTGAATTTGTATACGTACATATATTTGCATGTTCAGTTGGCCCTCTCTAAAACAAAGATAAAAATTATGCCGCCGCCGGGGTTCGAACCACCGACCTCCATGTTACAAATCCAATGTCTTAACCAACTGAGCTATGAAGTCTTTTGTTAATAAGTCTTAGAACATTGATAATTATTGTTCTCTCCTTACTTCTCTTTTTCATGTTAGTTACAATACTTAAATTAAACCATTGCATGAATCTTTGTCTTTTAATGTTAATGCATTATGCTTGCAAATCAGTGCATGCAACATATTTACATTACATGCAACCAATCCTTTCTTTGTTTTAATGCATGCATTACATTTTTTTTCAGTGCATGTATTTATTACATGCAATCCTTATTTTATTCTTTATTTTATATTTTAATTTGTTTATGTATATATATACATATATATATATATATATTTCTCTTGTGCGTATACAAACTTCTAGGCTTAATAACTTCTTCATAAGATGTCCGTTTTATGCAATCCAGGTGTTTATCTTGACCAAAATTCCGAGACGGATGCAATGGTGATGTCCGTTTTACTTAATTCCTGATATTTAAACTAAGTATTTTTATTTTCTCATCTCTTCGATTACACACATTGTTATCACATTAATTTCCTTACTCTTCAATGTATGAATTAATTTTTCATTATACATCACCATTATTTACCTATCTATGCATATATACATATTTGTACATTTTTAATTATATTAAAAATGTGGGGTGTTACAATAAACTCGAGGCGAAATTCTCCAAGTCATTTTTAGTGGGGAGAGGTGCGTTTCTTGGGGCATATGGTTTCTAAGGCTGGATTAGCTGTGAATCTCGCCAAGGTGGTGGCGATACAGGATTGAATGATCCCCAAGAATGCAAAAAAGTAGAGGAGATTTCTTAGTTTGGAGGGCTACTATAAGAAGTTCATTAGAGAGTTTGCACGGATTTCGACACCACTCACCTGTCTTACCAAAAAGAACTTGGTGTTCTTTTTGGGTGTTGATTGTGAGGATTCTTTTCAAAGGTTGAAGAAGGTTCTCACTAGTGCACCGGTATTTGTACTTCTCGCCGGCTTTAAGACATTCGTCGTTTATACCGATGCATATGGGACTGGGTTAGGAGAAGTGTTGATGCAGGAAGGCAGAGTTGTGTTCTAAGATAGCAGACAGTTAAGGGTTCACGAGAGGAATTAACCTTCCCCATGAGCTTGAATTGGCTTCGATAGTTTTTACGCTTAAGTCTTGGAAGCATTATGTACTAAGCGAGAAGTTTGAGCTTTTCACGGACCATGATTCTTTGAAGTACTTGTTCTCGCAGAGGGACCTCAATCTAAGGTAGAAGCGGTGGATGGAGTTCTTAGCATCCTACAACTTTGAGATTTCTTATACCTCAGGAAAGAGGAATGTAGTAGCATATGCTTTAAGTAGGCAGAGGGCATCATTGAGTCCTTTGTTCGTAGAGTGGCCGAGTCTGGAGTTTATATCTACATTCAACTTTAGACCATGTACGGACTACACTGCAGGATTGTTGGCATCTTTAGAGGTGCAACCTACTTTATTAGAGCAGACTGGGATGAGGCAGCGATAGGATCCCGAGCTAGTAGATATTTCGGATAGGCTTGGTAGAGGAGAGTCTTCTCGACATCTTCTCATATACTATGGATAGTAGAGGTTGGTTGGGATGTGATGGTAGACTTTTATACCATGCATGTGTGATTTGATGAGTATGGTGTTGATTGAGGCTAATCACTCTCGGATGACTATCCATTTGGGAGATGATAAGATGTACCCGTGATATGAGGTAAGTTTTCTACTGGGTCGATATGAAGAAGGATGTGGCCAAATTTGTAGCGAGATGTATGATATGCCAAAGGGTGAAGGCTGAGGAAAAGAAGCCTAGTGGGTTGCTCCAGCCTTTGGATGCACCTCTTTGGAAATGAAAGAGCGTATCTATGGATTTTATTGATGGGCACCCAACATCGAGGAAAGACAACACCATCATCTGGGTTATCATGGACTGACTGATGAAGAGCACTCATTTCGTCCCTATTAAGTGTAAGAGGGTGGCTTTGTGGTTAGATTCTATCAATGTGGGAGAGATAGTCCAACTTCATGGTGTTTCCATTAGTATTGTGAGCGACAAAGGCCCGATTTTCATTAGTGAGTTTTGGAGGAGTCTACATGAGGCTCTAAGGAAACAGCTCAGAAAGAGCATAGCTTATCACCCTCAGACAAATGGACAAACTGAGATGGTGAACAAGATTTTAGAGGATCTACTTAGGCTGTGTATATTGGATTTTAGAGGGATATTGGAGGGGCATTTATTCCTCATGGAGTTTGCATACAATAATAGCTTCCAAACTAGAATTGGCATGGCACCCTTCGAGGCTCTTTATGGACGATCCTTTAGATCTCCCTCGCATTGGTAGGAGATGACAAATAGACTACTTCTCGGTTTGGATATGGTTAGAGAGACTTCTGCAAAGATTGATTTGATTAGGCAGAGGATGAAGGCAGCAAAGTATCGACAGAAATCATACACAAATAAGAGGAGGATCGATCTTGAGTTTTCTGTTGAAGACTTGGTTTATATTGGTTCAGATGATGTTGGTTTGTTATATGTAGTTGGATGTCGTATATATGGGTTTAGGTTGTGTATATTTGATTGTATGTGTATGATTTAGGTTTAATATTATGTTTGGGTATATATTGTGAGTGTTATTGTTATATATATCCTCGAAATGAAGCCGCTATGTTATATAAATACCCAGATTTCCAATGGTTGACAATGGCATACAGGTCATCGATTTTCAACTGCTTCCAATAGAAATTTTCAACTATTTGTAATGGTTTCCAACTGCTATATGGTCAATAATTTCTTTCAAGTATCCACCTTAGACGATGGAGGCCGTTGGAAAAGCCCAATGATGGTGTTGGAAAGCGTTGATAGTTATTGTAGTATATATCAATGAGGTTTCCAACAGCTCACCAACTGTCACCAACGGCTGGTAGCTGTTGAAAACAACTGTTGTTCTTATAGTGACTCATATACAAAGGTGAAAATGGAAAATTTTAATACCAACCAAGGTATTTTCCATACCTTTCAATCATTCATAAATGGCACTTCATATTTCACACTTTGTTTCGTTAACTATGGAATTTTAATAATCAAAAACTGAAATAGACGGAAGAGAACTTATAGTTCCATTTTTTCTACAAAAAATATTTAAAATACAAAATGTGAATCATACATTTGTCATATACAAAATGTATAACTCAAACCAGTGGACTAGTACATAAAGCTACTATAATATAGTTGAATACGTTAATTCGAACACACTAATCATGAATTCAATTAATTTATAAAAAACATATTTAGTTATATAGGGTAACAACAAATATGATAAAAAATAATCTATATTGAGTTATGAGTCAGCTTCGTTAGGGAAGTAGACTAACAAATAACATAATATATTTCTATAAGTAACAAGCCGCAAAACAACTACATCAAAGGTCCCAAAATAGTGGTTAAAGACCAGTTTGGATTAACTTAAATAAATCGCATTTTAGCCTTTTGAAAACCAAAACTAATTCATTTTCAGATTCAATAACTCAAAAAGCAACATTTATAAGTCAATCCAAATGAACTTTAAGTTTGGTATTATATATCATTTCCAAGAATTGTCTTCATTCCGCTTTAATAACAAAATAATATCAAGTATAGTCAAGCATAGCAACACTTTAATAATGTCCAAAAAAATGAAATGAATATCTAAAATGCATATCCTCATAAGTTTACACCGGTCCTTATTTTAGTAAAGGCTAAACGATGAATATTTGATAGGAATATTCACTAAAGTTAACATTTAGTAATTTTTGACCATTTGATCCATGCGTTAGCCTGGTTTAAAAGAAAATGACCTAACTTGACACGCTAAAATAGTTAATGCTTGACTGAACAAACTCTAAAATAATAGCGAATGATTATTTTATAGTTAAGACCTTTTCCCTTTCTTTATCAACTATTGAACTATAATTACCAAGATATTTCTATCTATTTTGGTAACTGTTGGATAGTTTGTTTGGTTGTCTTCCTACCCATCAAACAAGCTTGCAAGACTTTTAAAATAACCATTTAAATACCGATCAGCCTCATTAATTATATTTAAGTGATTGTTCTTTCCTACTTTTTGTTGAAATTTTTAAGTTTTTACATCTAATATTATCACTGATTATTTAACAATGATCTCAATAATTATGACTATAGATCAAATCAAAGTACATAGTCTACCGATATTCATCGTATAGCCCATTGTAAACATGATTTGGAATATTGAGAAACTCATTTGTTTTTGTGATACCTGTAAAGTGTACCTAAATAAACTTAAGGTCATCTAATTTAAAATAAAATAATAATATATTAATAGGTAAAAAAAATGGAATTTTACAAAATTAGGGATTTGTCCACGAAAATGCTGTAGTTGTATTCATGGCGAAATTCTGGCCCAATTTCAAATATAATATGTCTAAACGGAGTTCATATTAAGGATTCATACTTAAAAAGGTTGTACGTTAGTATATATATACACAAACGTTTGAAATTTGAATTGGAAGAATAAATATATGGAATTAGAATAACTAATTAATGGTTGATTAGAATATTCCATTAAATTCGAAATTCTGTGCATATATATATATATATATACATATAACAGGGGACAAGAATATTGATTAAATGGAGAGTAATTAATAAGAAAAAGTACCGTTGAATATAGTAATCCTTTCAAGCAATCAACATAGGGCACTGGCCATTTTCGTGACCAAGGGGTCGACCGCCCTCCTAAGGAGGATGTCGACCGCCTGGTGCGGCAAAAGCCAAATGAGGCTGGTTTAGGTGGTGTTTTGGTTGGTTTCATAGATAATGAACAGCCTAAATTAAGTATATGTTAATCTAACAGTTACTATTCGTTTACACACCTATAAATACCACCTAACTCATCCTACAATTCTCTAAACCCTCTCATTGTCTATGCCTCCACTCTGCTTCGGATATTCCAAAAATTATGTTGGAATAGGTTTCTTCTTCTATCCCTTATTTAATTCATTTCTAATCTATTTCTATTTAGATTATATTCTGGAATTTCTATCATTTATATATGATATTCAAATCTATATGATTCGCTTATATATATCTGCAATAAAAACGAAGAACGACGATTTTAGCATTCAAATCATTATTATCTTCTTTGCCTAAAATCTCTATAACTGGAAATAATACATGTTTAGGATAAATTCTATATTTTGTAGATTTCATATTGATTTGTATGCCTAAGGAGGTTTTGTTTCGCAATAATATCATAATATAAAACCCCTAAATCTCCTATTTTGTACATATCGCAAAGTTATCAATCAATATTTTGGGTTTGTGAATGGTTTTGGTTATGTTTGAGGAATAGTTTGGTGATTTTATATAACAACCCACATTTTTACATATCGAAGGTTCGTAAAATATTTCTATTTATTTCCCCAAGGGTCAGAACATTCTCATCTTTTAATATGTTGTTTATGGGGTATGAGACATGTCCATGATTTTTACCAATTTTATTTGTGGCCATTTTGCCCCTGTTGTTTTTTTAGCCCATAACTTTTGACTGTGATCGAATCAGGAGCTGGAATTGATTTCATTGGATTTGGAATGGTGTTTCCAATTCTGTAGAGTGGTCCCATTAAAGATTTGATTTAGCAGTTTGGGAGGAATCGCGTCTTTAGTGTTGCTAGTTTTCTGGACAGACTAACTAGTCATTAGTCGGCTGATTAATGAGGCCCATTAAGGCTAGGGGTTGTTGGCTATAAATAGGAGGGTAGAGGTAAGAAAATTTGTTTAATTTCTTCATTTCTCTATTTGGTTGGGGTTTATGATCCTCCCTACTATGCCAAATACCTATCCACTTCATTTCATTAATAAATCTGCATTAGAAGATTGAAGATCAGCATAGAGGAAAGGTAGATCGCATCAAAATGATTGATTTGGAGGCCATTCTTTACTATTTTGATTTATAGATCATTGTTTGAACCCATTAGTGGATTTTTTGAGTGATAAGAATCTTCCACACGGATTCAACCAAGTATATGAGTTTTTTAATCTTATTTTCATCATTTCAATTCATTTTCACCTAGGTCTAATGGAGGTAAGTACATAATTAATTTGAGTCATCATAGGATCTAATCTTGTAAGATCATAATGATTAATTCATATGTAATGTTGAAATCATATGTTTATGCAAGTTTAATTTCATATATTGATTTGTTTATTATTATATTATGATTTGTTGAATTCTGTATGATGGTTATCATTGATGTGTAAATGTTTGTTTGATCATTGCTTGATTGTGATATTGATTGGTTGTTGGAGTTAGTCGAGTTGTGTTGATGGATCAATGATGCGCAATGCACATTGACGGATCATTGGTGCGCAATGCACATTGATTGATCAATGATGCGCAAAGCACATTGATGGATCGGCGGTGTGCAACGCACATTGATGGATCTAAGATGCACAATGCACATTGACGGTTCAGTGGTGCGATATGCACGTTGATGGATCGGTGGTGCGCCATGCACGTTGATGGATAGGTGGTGCGTAATGCATGTTGATAAATCGGTGACGCGCAATGCACATTGATGGATTGGTGGTGCACATTGCACATTAGTGGATCAGTGATGTGCAACGTACATTGATGGATCAGTGATGCGCAATGAACATTGAAGGATCAGTGATGCATAGTGCACAGTGCACACTGATGGATCGATGGTGCGCAATTCACATTGATGGATCATTGATGGATTAGGGAACGATCCATTGTGGGTCGGTTATAAATGAGATGCGTGGCTTAGGATGGATCGTGAGCGATCCATGGATGTTCATAAGCGATCCATCACATAAATAACCAAATAATGTTGGTTCTTATTTAGACATTGGACGTAGCTTTGAGGTGGATTCAAGGTGGAATGTTCGAAGCAAAGTGAAGTACCCGTTGATCAATGAATGTAAGAACGACTCAAGAATGTTTGAGTTTGTGGATAATGGTTGGTCGAGAAGGCGCTTGATCTTATGGTTAGTCGCCGATGACGATGACTAAAGATGTTGAAGGCCGAGGGATTATCGTTAATTGGAGGTTCTAGCAGACTCAAAGCAGGGGTATAATAGGGACGCCTAAAAGACTAGATTATTAGTTGAGTACCGTAGGTATCGATGAAAGGCCTAGATATGTAGCGATGAAAAGCGTATGGAGTTTTGCTAGAACCATGGTTACCGTAAGCCCTTGACGAATGGCAAGTTGGGTCAGTCATACGATTAACGATGGTTTCAAGGCAAGATAGGCGGTGATATCCAGTGTCATGGATGTTGATTGTTTTGCTTGTACGGTCTTGTGTAGATCGTTCGACGTCGAAGGAGACATCTCTTGGGTGCTGTCTGATGTTGCTTTAGGCCTTCGGGGCTTGTTCATAGGAATATTGATCTTGATTTGAATGGTCTACATTGGATAATTAGTTGCCATGTCTACTACTGGTTGTTTCTTTCTGATTGTGGTAAAGGCTATCACTGCCAGATGTGGAGGAGATGGGTTTATGGTTTTTCTCTTTTGTTTAGTTGGTAGATTAGATGATTGGTATACCTATTTCTAATATACTCTATTGATGATGTTAGATAGTTGTTTTATTGCTCATTAAGACCATCGTCTGACTCAAGATTTTATGTTCCCTCTTATTACCTTGGGATGTTCATCCATGATGTTGTGGATGGGCAGACTAGGTAGCAGGTGATAGGTAGTAGATCTTGATGACGACGATGCTGCTGAGTGACGATGAACAAGTGGCTTACGTATTATTTTCTATTATACAAATCTTGTTGTTTCCGATTTTATGTTTGATGTATGTTGCTCTGAGTGAACTTGTAGTGAGGCTTCTTGTACATATTCTGATGATATAATCCAATGATGTATGGATATTCTTTCTTGATGATATGAAAGTTTGAGTTTCTGTTCATTGATGCTTCTCTATTACTTCCTGTTGTACATGTTCTATTATATTTTATCCCTGCCCTGTGAGTTATACTACAAGTTCCGCTTATGTTATTCTACCGTGATGAACGTCCGCAGCTGCCTGGCACATCTTTTAGCGCATTATTCCTCTTGTTATGTATAGGAATTATATGTAGTCTTCACATTTGGTATCAGAGTTCCGATTAATCGATTTTAGCTTAAGTTCGTGGACGTAATGACATATGAGAGACGTATTTGTATTTTCTGATGGATGTATACTATATATTAGTGTATAGTATAGTAGCTCTTGACCTCCATTGCAGTTTTTCTCATGATGGACTAATCATTCTATTTTTCAGATTTAGAATGAGTCGTCGACCTTCAAGACACACTGCGAGGGAGGAGACTGTTCCTGGAGGTGGAGGTGGCGGTACTTGATTACCCATCCATGTTCGAGGCTAAGATAGTAGCGATCATGAGGAGGGTATCCGCTTCAGGAGCAGCCACAGTAGATGTTGGTGTTCAATTGCAGGTACCAAGGGTGGTTGATTTCGAAAAGCTATATAAGGATTTCACTGCTCTTAGGGGAATGCCATTCAAAGGGACATAGCCGAGAGTTGAGATTTAAGGGTGGACTGATACTTGTGTTCATATATTTAGAGACTTGTGTATTAATGATGTAATAAAGAGGAAGCTTGCATCAAGACAGCTACAGGGTAAAGCTATGGGTTGGTGGAACTCGGTCACTCTAGAGACTCCGGAAGATGAGATCAGTTGGGATCAGTTCCGGGTCAATTTTGAGATGAAGTTCATCTCTACCACCCAAAATTCAGTTCTATTTAAGAAATTTGTTGAGCTAAAGCAAAGTGGTAGACCACTGTTGGAATATGTTTCTGGTTTTGAAACACTATCCAAGTATGCTCATTCGTATTTTGAGACTCCTTATCAAAAGAACGAGAAGTTTATCTTGGGCTTGAATACATATCTTGCGAAGCCGTTGGTTGATCATTTAGAGGATCCTTATGAGAAGATTATGGATAAAGATTTGAAGCATGAGAGTTTGTTCCCTAAGAACGAAATTGTTGTTGCAGCCAAGGAAGAACCGAAACCATAGTAGGGTGGTAATAACAAAAAGAGGAAGCAATAACAATATAAAAGAAAGGATGGCCAGAAGAAGATGAAAGGCGACGTGATTTCCTACAACTGCCATCAGAAGGTCCTTTTTTCCAAGGATTGTAAGAATCCGAAAGTCGAAAGGAAGTGATGTAACTGTGGTAAGCCTAGGAATAACAAGAAGGATTGCCCAAAACCAGCTAAGGGTAAGCAGATAGTGAAGGCGTATGCTTTGGAGGCTGTGCCATCTTCTTCAGAGATCCTACATCAGAGGAAAAAGAGAAAAGTTTTGTTGTTCAAGGTACACTTTCTATCAGGGATGTTTTAGTTCGAGTGTTGTTTGACACTAGAGCACCACATTCTTTCATTTGTAATGAGCTTGTGTGTCGCTTGGGTTTGGAACCTGAGATTTGTGATAGACCATTAGTTGTGACTAATACAGTTGGGGGTTCGTCTAGTCTTTGCATGCTTGGTCATGGTCTAGTGTTTTCAAGTCATGGTTTCACTTTTTTGTGTGAATTCTTTGTTTTGAACTTCGCTAGATTTGGGATCATTTTGGTTATGAACCGGCTCAAGAGTTATGCGGCTAAAGTGGACCGCGAGAAGCTCGAGGTAATAGTCGGGAATGAGGAAGGATGAATGGTTGTGATTCGATGTAAGTTTGAAGATGGTGGCATCGTAAGATTTTATATTCACTTGTGATTCCACAGGAAGACTTGTCATCTATGCCGATCGCTATTGAGTTCGATGATATCCTTGAAGAGGTCAAAGGTTTGCCGCCGCTGTAACAACCCGAAATTCTGACAGTAAATAGTTATTTAATTAGAATCTCAAAAATAGAAATTTCTGCAAATGATGGAATATGACCGTCAAACTTTAACCATTGTGTTCATCTTGGAATTCTGGTCAACTTTCATGTTTGAAGTTTCGCGAACGGAGTCCGTATGAAAAAATTACGGATGAAATACGAAAAACGGACGGAAACAAATAAAGAGAATAAATTATATATATATAAATAAAATTCCTTTTATAACCTGCCCTTATTAGGAAAACTGGCCGTAGGGCGGTCGATACCCTCCTAGGAGCGGTCGACCGCTACGGGCCTGTAGCGCCTAATGACGGGTAGGTTTTGAGGGGCAATTTGGTTATATTTTATAATACCAATGAATGGATGTTAATTAAAACAAATCTAATGGTCCTAGGCCAATTCCACTCCTATAAATAAAGGGGTAAGGCCTCATTCTTTTTCCATATAATATGTAGAGGCAGCGGAGCTCTGCCATTTTCCTCCTTCTCTAAACCTGATTTATATAAAAAAAAATATTCGTACATAACAAATCAAATCCAATTCATATGGAATTGAGAGGATAAGCAGATCTAATGGAAAAGAATGTAAAGGGACACTCTAAATCATATTCTCCCCTCTCTTCCTGTTTTCATACATCTCTACAGATCTGGAATTTTCCCTTTTTCAGATAAATTGTAGATTTATAAGAATTTGGGGATTCTAGGCCTGAAGGGTTCAAAACTTTGATTTTGGAGGCTATAAGGTGAGTGGGAAATTTATATATACATTTATAATAGGGTGCGTTTTTTACAGGTCCCTGTTATAGTTTCAAAATAGAAAAAAAATCTGGTCATAAACTTATTGTAAATTAGGTCCCTATTTTCTGAAAATTCATCAAAAAAATACAAAAAAAACATAAAAAAATCATGTAAATTCGTATTTAAATAAAACATGTAAACGCTAAAAAATTCAGAACAAAAAATCATCAAACAAGGCATCAAAAATCAAAAAAACAGAAGAATAAAAAAAACGAAATTTCCAGTTAAATGCATAATAGTATGCACATATATCATTTTCCTGCATACATCCGTGCTTATTTTTCACTACATTCATCTTCGTTGATTTTTCTTCATGCAAATACGTGTATACATGTGTGCAAATATTTCAAATACTTGCACACATTTGTGCAGATTTATTTTCAGATTTTAATCCGAACACAGCTTACGGAAAAGTTGCATACATATATGCAATTATCAGTAATAATTGCATAAATGTATACAACTATTTTTTTTTATTTCCGTACAATCCTGACATTATTTCCAGATTTTAGATTTTTTTTTTATGAACGAAAGCACATTTTTTTTAAAAAAAATAAAAAAGGCGGAAGTAATAAAATAGGGGGCGGGTTTAAAATTGTCAAAACTTTTTTTTATATAAATTAGGTCCCTAATTTTAGCCAGTGTGTTATCCTATAAAAATATTGCACACATGTGTGCATGTTTTCTGAGAAATTTGCACATTTGGATGCAAATAAAAATGAACTGAAATATTAACTTAAATCTATGCGCTGGAAGAACTGCAATAATTGCACATATGCATGCAATAAAATCAAAAACGTGCATAATATTATGCATTTAACTGCAGTTTTTTCTGTTTTTTTGTTGTTTTCTTCTTTTTGACATTATTTTTGTTGTTTTTTTAACTGAATTTTTTGTATAATGCATAATATGTTTTATTACTAATTTACGATTTTTTTTATTTTTTTAATTATTATTTTATAAGTTTTGAAAACAGGGACCTAATTTATATTAAGTTTATGACCGGATGTGAGCCTAATTAAGTTTCAAAATAGGGATGTGAGCCTAATATTCACTTTATAATAATGTATTTATCTCGTTTGTAATAGATTCAATTCTTATGCCTATGTCTATCAAATCTGATTAAATAAATTGTTGTAATTAGATTAACACCCATCAGATCTGGTTATCAAAAGTGTTAAAACTCGTGAATTGTACATTGTGGCTATGTATAAAATGAATTGTAGGGTTTCTTAAACTTGGCTACATCTATTCCTACACTTATGTCATGAAATATATTGCAATCATATTGAAAAATGTATTGTGGACATTGCATGACACTGTAGATCTGGGAATCAGTTCCATTAAACACCATTTAGATGTAGTTATATTCTAGATCTTTAGTTCAGTGTTGAATAATGAAATTTTGGTAAAAATGTGAAATTGGTAAATTGTGTGATTGTAGTGTTAAAAGAAATATGCCTATTATATTCAATATTGTTAGGTTTTGGCTTAATTATTGTAAGTATGTCGTTTTTCCTCCTTTTGAATAAAAATGCATTATTTTGAAATCACAAGAGGTATGATAAAAAGATCAAAAAGGGAAAAGTGGTGAAAATGTACGTATAAATATAAATATACATATTTATGCGTAATTTGCATCAAGTATTCCAAATTTTATATTTACATATATTTCTTGTGATTTGGAAATATGTCAATTCCACAAATTTGGCATAATTTACAATGATTACGGCTAAAGATCTTTTTATAAGATTTGGAACCTTTTGACAATATTGAATGTAAAAAGGAATGTTTGGTTGTCAATTAAACCAAATTACTTAAGAATAATACTAAAAATAAAAATAATAACTACATTGACCACACGTAAACATTAAAAAAATACATATTATCCGTCCAAATCAATGTAAAATGGTAAAATATATATATAGTATTGAATGTTTGAATAGTATTCGTTTATGGAATCATATATGTAAATTTTATTCCATATTAAATGAATATATTTATGGTGACCATTTGTAGCAAACAATATAATTAATTGCTATAAATAGGATAGTAAATCAATAAATATCAATTATGGCCAATGTTGATTGGGAAATAAATATTATAGGATAATGGGTACAATTCCTAGTTTAATTAGGATAAATGTTGTAAACCCCAAATTAGGGAATTTGAATTACAACCGCATTTAGACACGAGGTTAAACTCAACTTGTGGTATAAGCCTTCCCGAAATCGACCGACAAATCTAGCAATCACGGGTAGTCAGCTTAATGTGAGGGGTCTAATGCATAAATATAAACGTACTAAGGCACGAGGTTAAGTTTAACCTTTGGTAGAAGTCTGTCCGGAACTGAATGACAAATCCAGCATCCACAAGTTGTCAACTTAATGTGAGAGGCTTGGTATGTGCGTATATATATATATATATATATAATGGTCAACCAATAAATAAATAATGAATAAGAATAGTAACTGTCTGTTAGGGTACAACAAATAGACAACTTAGGATCGATAAATACTTGCCTTAGGAAAATATGACTGTTATGGTTATAAAGGGCAATAAACAAAGAAATAGAAGCAAATGGGTGTCAAAAGGGGATTAATGGATATTGATTGTCGTTTAAACACTAAGTCCAAATTAGGGAAGAAATCAAATAAATACCCTAGGGAAAAAGGGGAAACAACCTTCCTTAATTTTGTTAAAAAACATAGAGCTTAAAATATAAAATATAGTTGAACTTAGTAGGTTAATAACATAAAATATTATTAACCATATTAACCCGTGACGATAATGAATGGCGTACGTATAGCAATTCCATATAGAGGGACTAAGTGGAAATGACTTAATAACGTAGCCCACCTTATCCCAAATAGGGAAAGGCATAGAGGGCTAATGGGGTACGAACTAATAACCTTCACGTATATATCACTTCCTGAGTCCTAAACGGCTAAGTCACTAAGGTTGAAGAGTCCACCTAGGAATAGGCCATTCAGTTTAGGGTTCTTAAATGACAGGTGCGTGTGGGCCTAGCCAAACCTAGAACTAAAACGTCAGATATGGCTATCTATCCTACGGGAAGTAAAAAGCAACTAAGGGGGTTATCTAATGAGGTCAGCTAGAAGGTATAGCGAACGATAAAATACCATCTCTCACCTTATGCGGAGGAATAGTATATGCATAAATGACGGAATCCTTAACTAGTAGGGCCCGTAGCTAGTGCCCTCTAGTTCATGATAATGTCAAGTAAAATATCGAGAAATAATAAGTGACCAATCGGTCCGCCAAGGGTCTTATGCGATCAAAAGGAATCCACCCTATCTATCATTGATAATGAGGCAATAAATGATGAAGGATAACCAAATAGAAGTATATAGATACAGAAACTCCGTAATTAGGGGTATAATCTCGATATAGTAACCTACCAAGCTCTTGTATAAAGGCTTCACAAAAATAGGTGTAAACGTCCTATCTCAGTATTATACTTTGGAAATACTACTTTGCGAAGGGTAGTAAAGTCGTGCGTAAACATTTACAAGGTTAGGCTAGAATTACTATCCTTGATAGGCATACATCTTGGGTTGAACCAACTGGGACACATTCATGTATTTTAATCTGTGTTATACATTTATTAGCCGCTAGAACTTTTTTTTTTGACCCCCCTCCTTATTATAACCTCCTAGATTTCATAGAGAAGGTTGGGTTCTCGTTGATGTTTAAGTTTGGCTCTCGGTTCTCATTCTCTCTCATGCTTGGTATTGGCAAAGTGACTTACTTTGAAAAAGGTAGTTACTTAAGTTAATACTAGTTATTCTTTTTTGTTTCTGCTGTGAGTTTTCTTTTATCATACTCTAATTATGCTTAAGCTCATTTATTGCAGGTACCATGTATACATGCTCCATTCTTGGGTGTGTTCAAGTTTTGATTTTTGTCAAAATTTTGGCACAGAAAAGTGTGGGGTGTTACAGCTGCATCACAAGATTGAGTTTAGGATTTTCGAAGGTGTAAGACCTATCGTTATAGATCTTAGGCGGATGGCCCCTAGAGAAAAGAAAAAGTTGGAAGTGCAAGTTATAGACCTTTTGGGGAAAGGGTTCATTTGGTGAATCATGTCCGAATGGGGTGCACCAGTTGTGTTTGCAACCAAGGCCGATGGATCTTTGAGATTATGTGTGGATTATCGTGAGTAGAACAAGGTGATCAAGAAGAAAAAGTATACTTTGCTGAGGATAAATGACTCGTTTGATCAGGTTTACGAGACCAAGGTGTTTTCTCAAATGGATTTGGCAAGTGGATTTCACCAGTTGAGATGGCGAAGGGTAGTGTGTCGAAGACAGCTGTTAGGACACCATCTGGTTTCTTCGAGTGGCTGGTGATGCCATTTGGATTAACAAATGCACAACGTATTTTGTGGGTCTTATGAATAGGGTGCTCAGAGATCAGTTGAACAAGTATGTGCTTGTGTTCGTGGATGATATTCTGGTTTACTCCCGGAATGAGGAAGATCATAAGATGCACTTGCAAGTTGTTTTGGAAATCTTGCGAAAGCATCAGCTGAGGGCTAAGTTTTCGAAGTGTCACTTCTGGAAGAGTGAAGTGTGGTTCTTAGGCCATGTTGTTTCTGGAAAGGGAATAGCAGTGGATCCCGCTAAGGTGACAACAATCCATGATTGCGATAGACCAAGAATGCAACGGACGTGAGGAGTTTCCCTGAGTTGGCAGGATATTATCTTCAGTTTATCAAGCATTTCTCCAAGATAGCCGCACCATTGATAGTATTGATGAAGAAGAATCAATTGTTCACATAGGATGTAAAGTGTGAGCAAGCTTTTGGAATCCTGAAAGAGAGACCGACGAGTGCTCTTGTTTCGACTATTCCAAGTGGGAATGAGGATGTGGTGCTGTATATTGATGCATGGGGTACCGGACTTGGAGCCATGCTGATGCAAAAGAATAGAGTTGTGACCTATGCAGGTCGACAACTGAAGTCGCACAAAAGGAATTATTTGATTCATGATTTGGAGTTAGCGACAGTAGTGTTTTCTTCAAAGTGTGGAGACATTACCTATTGGGAGTTCAGTTCAAGTTGTTTATGGATCACAATTCGTTGAAGTATCTTTTCTCCCAAAAGGATTTGAATCTTCGATAGCAACGGCGGTTAGAGTTTTTGGCATCTTATGATTTCGGTATAGCCTATACTCTTGACAAAGGTAACGCAGTTGCAGATGCGTTAAATCGAATAATGCAGGTTTAGGAGCTTGTTTTCGGAAAGGAAGCACCTCGAGTACTTGACAGGGTTTGATTTCAGGCCAAAATGTGAGAGCCTAAAATGTTGGCAAGCTTATCGATACGACCTACTCTCATCGAAAGGATTCGCGAGAGCCAAAAGTGTGATGAAAAGCTTGTCGAGATCATATAGAAGTTGGAACCATAGGATAAGGAATTCGAGGTCGATCAAGTGGGTTGGCTTCAAAAGAAAGGACGATTGGTTGTTCCAAATATTGATGGCTGGAAAGATGAAGTTTTGAGGGAATGTCATTACTCTAAGTTGACAATTCATCTTGGTGGTAACAAGATGTATCAGTATATGAAGTGATTTTACTACTGCGAAGGTATGAAGAGGGATGTTGGAAAGTTTATTTCCAAATGCATGAATTGTCAATTGGTAAAGGTTGAACAGAAGTAGCCGAGTGGATTGCTTCAACCATTGTTAGTTCCTACGTGGAAATGGGAGCAAATATCGTTGGACTACCAAGAACCTGGGAAGAAAATGAAGGCTTTTGGGTCATAGTGGATTGCTTCACCAAAAGCGCAAGGTCTGCTCCTGTCAGATTGACTAGGTCAGCATTGAAGTTGGTTGAGCAATATATAAAAAAGATAGTTCGATTCCATGGTATCCCGAAGGGCATAGTGAGCGACCGGGATTCATTATTCACCAGTGGATTTTGGAAGAGTATGCAAGAGACTTTGGGCATCGAGCTGTGTCTCAGTACGACTTATCAACCCTAGACTAATGGTCAAACCAAGAGGGTTAATCGATTTTTGGAAGATCTCCTTAGAGCTTATGTATTGGATTTCGGGGATCATATGATGACCACCTACATTTGGTTGAGTTTTCATACAACAACAGTTACCAGTCGAGCATTGGGATGACACCATACGAGGCATTGTATGGTTGACCATGTAATTCTCTGGCATGTTGGTTAGAGATTGAAGATAAGTTGATACTTGGGCCAGGGATGATAAGAGAAACCTCATACCGTATAGAGATCATTCGTTAACGAATGAAAGCTGCCCAAGATCGTCAGAAGAGTTATGTTGATAAGCATCGATGATTTGGAGTTCGACATTGGTGATATGGTTTTCATGAATATTTCACCTTTGAAGCATGTTGTTTGACTCGGAAATAAAGAAAGTTGGCTCTAAGATCCGTTGGACCGTTTCTGATAGTCGAGCGAATTGGAAAGCTCGTGTATAGATTGAATGAAGATGTCGAGTGTGCACAATGTTTTTCATGTGTCTTTTCTACGAAAGTGTGTGCACAATTCAAGTGTGGTGGTATCTCTGGATCAGTACGAAGATCTAGAAGTTGAGTCCATTGTTATGAAACCTCGTAAGTCACTTTTCGTTGTGGGGAATGACACGAAACAGCTTAGGAGGAAGGTAGTTAAACTAGTTGAGATACAATGGAGTGAGGATGATAATGATTGTGCGTGGGAAATAGAAGAGAGTATGAAGACGATCCATGCAGAACTTTTCATTGGGATGACCTATTAATATCGTCTCACCCCTACACCATTGCAGCTTGTACTATTTTTGGAATTCTGCATGCTAGGATAAGGC
Source organism: Allium sativum (assembly GCA_030737875.1). Classification (NCBI taxonomy): domain Eukaryota; kingdom Viridiplantae; phylum Streptophyta; class Magnoliopsida; order Asparagales; family Amaryllidaceae; genus Allium; species Allium sativum. Next base: position 189,902,961 of record CM060910.1, on the reverse strand, counting down.
TATAGATGCATGGCTTGACCGATGCTAGTTTGGATGATAGATTGACACCTCGTGGATGATAGGCATGCAGAGTTGTTTTGGTTGCTTGAAATTTCGAGGGCGAAATTCCTAAGGGAGGAAGAATGTGAACAATCCGCATTTTTACGTATCGGAGGATCGTTAAATATTTCTATTTATTTCTCCAAGCGTCAGAACATTCTCATCTTTTGATATGTTTTTCATGGGGGTGTGAGATGTGTCCATGACTTTTTACCAATTTTGTTTACGATCATTTTAACCATGTTGTTTTTGTTTAGGGAATAACTTTTGAATGGGATCGAATTAGGAGCTGGAATTGATTTCATTGGATCGGGAAAAGTGTTTCCAATTTTGTAGAGTGGTCACATTAAAGATTTGGTTCAGCGGTTTGGGAGGAATCTTTGTTTAAGTGTTGCTAGTTTTGTGGACAGACTAATTAGTCGTTAGTGGACTGATTAGTGAGGCCCATTAAGGCTAGGGGCTATTGATTATAATTAGGAGGGTAGAGGCAAGGAGAAATATTTAGTTTCATTATTTATATATTTGGTTGGGGTTTGTGATTATCCCTACTCCACCAAATACCTCCACTTCATTTCGTTCATAGATCTACATTAGAAGATTGAAGATCAACATCGAGGAAAGGTAGAACGCATCAAAGTGATTGATTCAGCGGTCGTTTTTCACTGTCGGATTTATAGATAATTGTTTGAAGCTATTTTGTTGATTTGGTGAGTTACAAGCATAAGTCACACGATTCAATCAAGTATATGGGTTATTTGAGGGTTATTTGATCTTATTTTCTTCATTTCAATCCATTTTCACCTATATTTAATAGAGGTAAGTATATATTTAATTTGAATCACCATAGGATCTAATCTAGTAAGATTATAACGGTTAATTCATATGTAATGTTAAAATCATATGTTTATGCAAATTTAGATTCATATTTTGATTCGTTTAGTGTTATATTATGATTTAGTGAATTCTATATAATTGTATGATGATTAGTATTAATGTGTGAATGTTTGTTTGATCATTGCTTGATTGTGCAATTGATTGGTTGTTGGAGTTGGCCGAGTTGTGTTGTTGGATCGGTGATGCGCAATGCACATTGATGGATCGGTGGTGTGCAATGCACATTGATGGATCGGTGATGTGCAATGCACATTGATGGATCGGTGATGCGCAATGCACATTGATGAATCAGTGATGCGCAATGCACATTGATGAATCAGTGATGATAAATGCACACTGATGGATTGGTGGTACGCAATGCACATTGATGGGTCGGTGATGCGCAGTGCACATTGATGGATCGATGGTGCGCAATGCACATTGATAGTTCAGTGATGCGCAATGTATATTGATGGATTGGTGGTGCGTATGCACATTGATGGATCGGTGATGCACAAAGTACATTAATGGATCGTTGATGCGCAACGAACATTGATGGATCGTTGATGCGTCATGCACGTTGATGGATCAGTGATGCGCCATGCACGTTGATGTATTGATGGTTCATAATGCACATTGATGGATCGGGTAAACGATCCATAATGGGTTGGTTGTAAATGAGATGCATGGCTCAGCATGGATCATGAGACGATCTATGGATGTTCATGAGCGATCCATCACATAAATGACCAAATAATGGTTTTTGGTTAGACATTGGATGTAGGTTCGAGGTGGAATGTTCGAAGCAAAGTGAAATATTCGTTAATCGATGAAATGCAACGAATGTGAAGACGACTCAAGGATGTTTGAGTTTGTGGATAATGGTTGCTCGAGAAGGCGCTTAAGCTTATGGATAGTCGCTGATAATGAAGACTAGAGATATTAAAGGTCGAGGGACTATCGTTAGTCGAAGATTCTAGCGAACTCAAAGCAGGGGTATAATAGAGACGCCTAAAAGACTATATGATTAGTCGAATACCCTGAGTATCGATGAAAGGCCAAGATACGTAGCGATGAAAGCCAAATGGAGTTTTGCTAGAAACGGGGTTACCATTATCCCTTGATGGATGTTAATTAGGCCAGTCTACAATTAACGATATTTTCAAGGCAAGATAGGTGGTGATAGCATGAGCCATAGATATTGATTGTTTTGCTTATATTGTCTTGTGTAGATTGTTCAACGTCGAAGGAGATATGTCTTGGGTGCTTGTCTGATGTTGGTTTAGGCCTTCAGGGCTTGTTCTTGGGGATGTTGATTTCGATTAGAATGGTCTACGTTGGATAATTGGTTGTCATGTCTGCTACCGGTTGTTTCTTTCTGATTGTGGTAAAGGCTACCACTGTAAGATGTGGAGGAAATGGGTTTGGGGTTCTTCTCTGTTATTGAGTTGGTAGATTAGATGATTAATATAACTATTTCTCGTATACTTTATTGATTATGTTAGATAGAAGTTTTCTCGCTCATTAAGACTATTTTCTGACTCAAGGTTTTATGTTCCCTCTTTCTACCTTGGGTTGTTGATTCATGATGTTGTTGATGGGCAGACTAGGTAGTATGTGACAAGTAGTAGATATTTATGAGGTCGATGTTACAGAGAGACGATGAGCAAGAGGCTTGCATATTATTTTCTACTATATATATATATATCTTGTTTTCGCTTTTATGTTCGATGTATGCTGCTCTGAGCGAACTTGTAGTGGGGCTTCTTGTATAGATTCAGATGACGTAATCCAGTGATGTATGGATATTCTTTCTTGGTGATATGAAATTTTGAGTTTCTATTCAATGATGCTTCACTATTACTGTATGTTGTATATGTTATATTATATTTTATCCCTGCGTTGTGAGTTATACGACAGGTTCCGTTTATGTTATTCTACCCTGATGATTGTCCAAAGTTGCCCGACACGTCTTTTCAACGCATTATTCTTCTTATTAAGTGCAGAAGTTATGGGTGGTCTTCACATTTTACTTTTGTTTAATTGGATTTACCTCTTTTTATTTAAAAAGTGTTTATGATGTAAAAAGATTAAAATTTGGTTTGATTTTATTATTTGGATAGGTTTAGATTTCCATTCCAAAATGGATAATTTGAACACATTCAGATTTGAAGTAATTAAATGCTAAAGTTTTTATGTGCAATGTGGAAAAAGGGTAAATTTGATTCAAATAAAGGTTTATGTATATATGTGTGTGTGTATATGTCGAACAAGTATATATGTATGTATTTAACACCTTGTTTCTTTTTCAGTACCTAAATTGTTCTATCAAACCTAGGATATAGGTTTGAATATTCATGTTGTTATTTTCCCTTTTGTTGCTTATTATTGATTATGCCATGAATTAAGTAGTTTAGTATGGGAATTGTACTTGTATACCTTTAATGTGATCAGAATTGACAATGTACACCATTTAAAAGTTTCTTAATTCGAATGGAAATTGGCTTTTATTGCATGTATTTAATTATATATTTATTTAATGTAATCAAACATATTAGTAGCGTAATAAATACTTCAGAGTAAGGTTAGAAATTTGAAATTTCCCCATATAAATTGTTGCTTTTGTGTGTGTAATAAATAACTTATTAATATATATTAAATAATAACACATAAACACAAGGTTAGTCGTCATTTGTGGTAGAAGTCTGTCCGGACCCAACCAGAAAATCGAGCAACCACATGAATTAGGCTAATGTGAGAGGTTTGGGTGCCATGGGACATTTAAGTTAGTACACTATGATACGAGGTTAAGCCCACTTATAGTGGAAGCCTGCCCGAAACCCCCCGGCATATCCAGCATCTACAGGTAGATGATTTAATGTGAGAGGTTTAGTGTATGCGTACATATACCTATTATGTGTGAAAGTAGGTAGGCTTATTACCGCTTGAGAAGGACATAAGTGACTGACTTTCTTGTTATCTAGTTTGGGTCTTAAGTGGTTAGGACTAGGACCATTTCGATGTTTATTCCTTGGATTTGGATCATAGCCATGGGAACCTCCCTTATTAGATTTGAAGTGGTCTATGGGTCCTCCTTCTCTAAAAAGTGGTTTAGTCATGGCAATAATGGAGTAAGGTAGTTTACCAGAATGACCACTTCCTCTAGGAACTTTGTGAGCACCAACCTGGGGACTGGTTTAGTATTTGTGGGACTTAGCATGCAATTTAATTAACTAAACCATCTAATGGAAGTCTTAAGTGACAAAGTTCCAGTACTGTAATATCAGTTAAGTAGGCACATGAGGCGTCCGCCGGAGGGGCCATAAATGGCTATATGCGGGCCTACCCTAAACCGGTACTAAGCGGCGAGGTACTACTTCTCATATTACTTGTGAGAATATATATCTAATTATGATGTTGACATGCTAGGACGGGGTCTTAAATGGCAAGGGTCCGTCTTTGGGTCATAAGAGATCATGAGAATTCACCCTTGATAAATATACTAGAACATTCCTTAAGTGACTAAGAATGTCCACCTCGTTGCATCATAAATGATCGATGATCCAACCTAAATGCAATAATGAAGGTCTTAAGTGATTGACTCGGATATCCACCTTATTAATTAAAAATATTTGCTTATATATGTTCTTTTGTATTTCGTTGACATACTTTGAAATATAAAACCTGCCAAATCTAGAGTATTGTCTTTAAGCACAAATTATTTTCAGTCACCGAAACTTTATGTTCTAGCCCCTCTCCTTAACATATACAACAGGTTAGTAGAAGAGGTAGCGGCTTGATGAATGAAACGATGATGGAGCCTGAAGAAGGCAGCGAGACTATTATATTGCTATTAGATATTGCTGCTTTGTTATTGTTAAAAACTCTGGATAATGAATAATAATGATGTACCGTTAGGAACAAATGTATTTGGATCATTGGCTTTTGAATAAACGGTACATTTATTTTATTATCATGCTTTCACGTTCCGCTATGTGAGATTCCATCTCATTATATTATTCTGTTATTCTGTGCAAATGTAACACCATATAGGAACTGACAACCTGTTTAGTGTGGGTTTAAGTTTCGATGGTCCTTTTATGGATCGAAATTTAGGTCCACTCCGGGCTGGTTGTTACATTTGGTATCAAAGCCTAAGTTACCCGATTATTGGGAAAATATATGTATGGGAGGCGTATTTATATTTTTTAAAAGGTATTCAAATTATATATTAAATATATATGTATTTATCCCTAATAAGCATATGCAACTATACTAGGAAACTTTGTCGTTTTTTCTTTTCTTTTCATCTTAAATACAATCTTAGGAGTATCCACTGAAGGATTTTTCCTTCCTTTTTTAGATAGTAGAATGGCTAATAATCCTTCCAATCAGGGAAACTAGGAGAGACAACGATATTTTCCAGAATGGTTCCAATAGTATCTTCGTATTATGGAGCAAGTCCCTATCACCAATCCCACCCTATAGTGGAGCTTGTAGCTTGAACCTTGGTGGAAAACCATTCTACAGGGGTTTTATTGGAGCCCAATCTTGGATAATGGACTGATAATGGATTTTTGAGGCTACGGGATGGTCAGAAGAGGTTAAGAGAAGAGTTGCGGCCTAACACTTAAAAGGAGAACCCCTTGAATGGTAGAACCTTGTATCTAGAGAGAACATGGGCCAAATTTTATGTGGGCTGAATTCATGACCCGCTTTGAGTTTCTACCTAAGGTAGAGACGATAATCCAGTTAGAGAAGTTTATCCATCTCAAACAAGAGAAACTGAGTCTGCAAGAGAATGTGGCTAAATTCACCGAGTTATGTAAAATTGGTGAGGGTTTGATGGATACACTAATGAATAAGACTTTAAGGTTTGTTAAGGGGTTGAACTCCCCACTGAAAGACAGCTTGATAGCCTAAGTAACATTCAGAGAAACCTTCGAGACATTAGTGGAGATACCCGTTCTTATGAACAACTGAAGGATGTTAAGAGAATAAGATTGGTGAGAAGGAAGATGGAATTTTAGTTCTAATAAGGATTTGAAAAAAGAATGATGGAAGAACATAAAGAAAGGGAGTAAGTTTAAGAAAGAAGTTAAGACTTGTACAAGGTGTAATTGCAAGGGCCATGAGGCCTTGGACTATAGGACTGCTTTAGCAAAGAAAGAGTTCAAAGGCAAGTTCTTCAATTACCACGAGGAAGGACACTTGTCTAGGGATTGCCCAAAGCCTAAAGTTGTTCAGAACAGTCAAAATTATGCATTAGAAGCAGCAATAATACAGAGCCAACCCCTAAAAGATCAAGGTCAACCCACACTTGAAGGTATAACCTCTATTTTACGAATTTTCGTATACACCTTGTTTGACTCTGGAGCTACCCGTTCTTTTATTTCTAAGAGATTATTTGATTTGTTGAACCTTTCCTTATATATCACTAGTAATCCGATTGAGGTGGCTAACCATATCTGAGGAGCTAAGTATATTGAGCTGATATGTAAAGACCTAGTATTGGATATCAATGATGTCGAGATCCTTTGCAAAGCATATGCATTGGATTTTATGGGGTATGACCTTATCCCATGCATGGATTGATTGTCATTTTAAGGAGCCATCCTAGATGGCGATAAGAGTGTTGTTCAGCGTAGGAGCCGATGAGGACGTAATCTAAAAATCCCTTGTTATATTAGAAACAAGGATAAAGCCCTATTATGTACATTGCCTCGTAGTTCAAAAGGACCATCTTTGGTCCCTACAGTATGTGAGTTTTTGGATGTCCTTGAGGAAGTGACGAGACTTCCACCCCGTAGGGAGATCTCTTTTAATATTGACCTAAAGAAGAATGCTAGACCAGTAGCTTTACCCTTAAGGCATATGGCGCCAAAAGAAAGAAGGGAGTTAGATAAACAGATTTCGGAATTATTGCAAAAAGGATTCATATAATGAAGCACATCTGAATGGGGTGTACTTGTTGTGTTTGGAACCAAAGAGGACAGATCCGTAAGACTTTGCGCGAACTATAAAGAGCTAAATAAATTTGCCAAGAAGAATAGGTACCTCTTATCAAGAATTAATGATATGTCTGACCACTTGGGAGGAGCTCTAGTATTTTCCCACTTAGACCTTGCAACCGGATTTCACCAATTAAGAATTTCAGAAGATAGCAAGGATAAAACCGCGTTTAGAATGCCCGATGGATTGTTCTAATGGGAAGTTATGCTCTTTGGACTAACGAATGCACCTGCCTTCTTTGTTGACCTCATGTGTTAAGTGTTTAGGGACATTCTGAATAAGTTCGTGGTGATTTTCGTAGACAATATCCTTATATTTTCTAAGGACCATAAAGAGCATGAAATTCACTTAAGGCAAGTATTAGGGATACTGAGAGAGAACCAGTTGAAAGCCAGGTTTTCTAAATATCATTTCTAGAGGGAGAAGCTAGATTTTTAGGACATATTGTGTGAAGCAAAGGTTTAGCAGTAGACCCTACGAAGATCGATACAATTAAGGAATGGAAAGTACCTCGAAATGCTACAAAGGTTAGAAGTTTTCGTGTATTGGCAGGATATTACCGAAAGTTTATTAAGGACTTCGCAAAGATTGCTACTCCTTTAACTCAACCAACAAAGAAGAACTTGGTATTTTCTTGGGGTAATAAGTGCAATGTGGCTTTTAAGAAATTAAATGAAGCATTGACTAGTGCATCAGTTCTTATATTACCTGATGGCTCAAGAATGTTTAGGGTGCGCATTGATGCATGCGAAACCAGTTTAAGAGCGAATGGTTGTTTCTTATGCTAGTGGACAACTCAAAGACCCCGAGAAAAGGTTTCCAGTACATAATCTCGAGTTAGCAGCGTAGTATTTACCCTGAAAATGTGGAGGCACTATCTTTTGTGAGAGAAGTTTCGAGCTTTTCAGTGGCCATAAATCCCTAAAGTATTTATTCTCTCAATGTGAACGTAATTTAAGACAACAACGATGGATGTAGTACGTTGCCTCTTTTGCTTTCATGATACAGTATACCCCAGGGAAAGTGAACATCATAGCAGATGCGTTGAGTAGCAGGCATGCATCTTTGAATGCAATCTCGAAATGGAAATAGTTGGAGTTTCTCTCTAACTTTAACCTGCAACCTACATCAGCAGCTTCTAATAGTTTTCTTGGAGTTATGCTTGTTAGATATGCTCTGAGGGAAAGGATTCAGCAAGATCTTAACGAAGGGATAAGAAGCTTGACGGAGAAAGTAGAGAAGAAGGAGGCATTTCCTCATTTAGTTAGATATTCGCTAGGCAATGATGGAAGTTTTCTTAGGGATGGATGACTTTGCATCCCTAAAGATGAGGAGTTGAGAAAAGAAATTGTTAAGGAGTGCCATAAGTCAAGGATAACCATACACCTTGGTGGAGATAAAACGTATAAAATATGAAGAGAAATATCCATTGAGAAGAGATGAAAAGGGAGACAGCTAAGTTTCTGGCCAAGAGTTTGACATGCCAAAGAGTAAAAGTGGAACAAGGAAAGCCCGAAGAATCATCGGTGCCTTTAGAAGTTCACATGCGGAAGTGGTAGCATATTCCCATGGATTTTAAGGATGGACTTCCAAGAAGTGCAAAGGGAAATGTTACTAATTGGGTTATAGTGGACCGTTTAACAAAGAGTGCTCACTTTATACAGTTAAGAAGAATAGGACTGCAACTTTGTTGGTGTATGTTAAAGAGGTAGTCAGATTGCATGGTATCCCATATAGTATAGTGAGCAATCAGGATGCCATATTCACAAGTGTGTTTTGGCGAAGTTTACAAGCAGGGTTGGGGATGACGCACAACTTAAATACAATTATCACCCACAAACCGACGGTGGGACGAAAGAGTAAATCAGATCCAAGAATACTTGCTCAAAGCTCGCATTATTGACCTTGGAGGAGTTTGAAAGCAGCGCCTACCACTGGTGGAGTTCACATATAGCAATAGTTTCCAAGCAACGATTGGTATATCCCCTTTTGAAGCGATTTAGGGGAGGCCATGCAAATTGTCAACTTTCTATTAGGCATACCAAACTTCGTTTGTGATTCCATGGAGAATATTTCTTTGATTAGGCAGAGGATGTGGGCATCCCAAGACCATCAGAAGTCATATGCTGATAAGAGGAGGAAGGAACTTGTGCTCAGTATACGAGACTTGGTATTCGTAAAGGTTTACCCTCTTAAGAAGACTGCCTGGTTTGGGAAGACTGGGGAGTTGGCTCCTAGATTTATTAGGACTTTCCGGATCATGGAGAGAATAGGATCTTTGGCTTATCGAGTGGATTATCCCGAACGCCTGTCAGGGATCCATAATGTTTCATTTGTCTCATTTGAGAAAGTGCCTTCATGAGTCTGCTATAGAACTCGAGCTTGATGAGATTGAATACATAGGAAACTCGAGTTGGATTCCAGGGTGCCCCATGCCACTGCAAAGATTGTAGAGCACGGAATCAAAAGACTCCACAATAAAAAAAATTCCTTGTCCGAGTACAATGGGGGGATGACCCTACTGAAAGCATTTGGGAGACTGAGGACAAGATGAGAAAGACTCACCAAGATCTTGTAATAACCCGAAAATTCGAGCCAATTTAAAATTTTTATTTTGGCAATTTTGATGAATTTTGAATATTTAAAATGAATTATTTTAAATAATTACGACGAGAAATTTATTTTGAATAGAATTAGAATGAATATATTTATCAGAATCGTCGTTAGAATATAAATATTTTTATTTTAATTATAAAAGGAATTGAAAACGGCGCGGTAGTTCGAAAATTCGATTCCAAAGTTCAAATGAGTGTACATGATTCAAAATAAACCGGATTTTAGCGAAACCAAAAATATTTGAATCTATTTGAGAATATCTTTCCAACGAATTTGAAAAATTGAAATTTCATAGCGGGGATAAAAAGTTACGACCAGTTGAAAATTCAGAATAGTCGCTATGGAATTCTGGCCCTTAAAAATGGAAATTTTGCAAACGACCTCGGTTTTGGACGAAACCACTTCTGTTGGATCCAGGATGTAGAATTATTGCTAGATTCCAAAATTCATAATTTTCTGAATCAATATGTGAGCGTGGCAAAAGAAAACGCGTTTGACTAGTTTTAGTTGATTTTAATCGACTGGAAAATGGTCATTTTTCAAACGGTCTTAGAATTTGACAAAATTAGTTTGGTTAGGATCGTATCATCAATAAGAAGCTAGAAATAATTTTTCCGGAATTTTTAGAGTCAGTATGTGGCCCCAGTAAATTTAAATGTGCGTTCAAAATTGAATATATAGATTTATATTTTGATTTTGACGAAAACTGATCGAAACAGTAGAATTGGGTTACGAAACATATTCCATTGCATTCGGAATGGGGGTATTACGCTAGGGACGACAGTCGTTGGGTTTGATTTGGAGTTGGTGACAATAAATTAGTATTTTACGAATTAAAATAATTATAAAATATAAAATTATATATATAAAGCCATTTATCTCAAACCCTAATCAGTTCGTTATAGCCGCCGCCCATTCCCAAATCGACGCTCCAAAAGGCCCGAAATACAAATCCAAATCGCGGCCATCATAGATCGAATTAGATGACCAAATCAAAACAAAAATTCTTCTACAAAGTGAGATCTTCATGTTGGTATGGGTTTGGTGGAATCCAACGTTGAGTGGTGCATGAAATCAACGCTTAAACACCGCCGGTTCGCGGTGGATTTTCACGTCGGCTGGGGCTTCGGGAGGCGAGCCGTTCAAGGCGGAGCAAGGGTACGGTGGCGCGCTTCTGGCGCCGCCGTCAGATCGTGCTACGGTGGTCATTTGGCGATCTGCGATAGGAGAGAGGAGGCCGGGGTTTTGGGTGCTCATTCGTGAAATGCCTGGAGCGATTTTTGGTGAAAGGTAGTTTCTTTTATTTTGTAAAATATGAATTGAATTGTTTTAAAATATGAATTGAATTGTTTTAAAATGTGAGAAGTAGTAATTAAATTATAAAAAGACATTGTTTTTAAAATAACATTAGCATTACTTTTAAAATAAATTAGCAAATGTTTGTAAAAATATAAAAATAGATTTGTTTTGAAAATAAGATTTTTTAATTATATAAAGAAGTGAGTTTTTAATAATGTTTTATTTTTATTTCAGTTTTTAAATATGGAGAGATTAGGATTTTTATATGAATAAAAATATGATTTTTATTATATATATAGCATTATAGAAATCTGATTTTTATATACATGGAATTGTGTTAAAAATATGATTTCTATGTATATATATAGCATAATAAAGATAAGATTTTTATTATATGAAAAACGATATAAAAATATGATTTTATATTATATAGATAGTAAAAATTTAATCTTTATATATAGCGATGGGATAAAAAAAATTCTATTTTTATATATAAGGGAGCGGTATAAAAATGTGATTTTTAACTATATATATATATATATATATATATATATATATATATATAACGATGTTATAAACATGATTTTTAACATATACCGTGTGAAGCAGATCTCGTTGGAGACGCGATGAAGATTTCCTACAGATGAAGAGTCGCGGTGAATTGTTTTAGCTAATTAGTGAGAACTCCTCACTTTTATTTTTATTTCTAGTTGAAATATATACTAGGATGCAGACGGTGCTTAGTAGCACCCGACACCCGTCGTCCACAGACCATGGATGGCTTATTTATTTGATTGCTGTGTTGTGAAATTTGATTGTGTGATGTGGAATGAAATAAAATATTATCGTTATAAATATTTTATAGTTAAAAATATAATTTTTAACGTGTATATAAAATAAATATTTATAAACAAATCGGACGATTTGTTTATGAAAACCCATTTTACTGATATTGATTGGGACGATAAATTTTACACATCGCCCAACTGCACAAATAAAAATCTATGTTTGTTGATTTGAAACCCCACACAGGTATTGGGATGATATTTGACGTACACTAATCCCGATTGTTTAGTTGTATGTCAATCGACGGGTTGACAGACTGTGTAAGCGTTAATTATTTATATTTAATGCTTATGCAGTTGTGTGGTGCACTCTGGATGATGGTTGATTATTTATCATTACTATTATATACATGTGTTGTATGGAATCCATATAATTAACATTATATGGTAATTGATTGGGCCTCATTCTAATTTGGAAAATAAAGAATATTATAGAATGAAAATTCATGTGTTGAATAGAATGAAAATTCATGTGTTGAATAGAATGAAAATTCATGTGTTGAATAGAATATAAATTCATGTGTTGAATAATATAAATTCATGTGTTGAATAGAATAAATATTAACGTGTTGAGTAAAATAATTATTCATGTGTTGAATAGAATAAACATTCATGTGTTGAATAAAAGCCTTGTTGATTAGATTGACGCCATTTTGACATGAACGATATTTATATTGACTTTATTCATTTTTATAATGAATATAGAAAAGGAAGTGATTTCAAAATATAATGTTTTGAAAATATTATCATTTATATATTGATGATATGGAATATTCAATTTTGATTTGGAATTGAATATGAAGTTGAAATCGTTTTGAAAACAAATTTAAAACGATTTATAAAATACGTTTTAAAGAAAAATCGATGAAATATATAATATATATATATATATTATATATATAATGGCCTGAATAGAACGCGCTGCGCTGCGGCAGTTCGCGAATTTCGACCATTGACTTCGAATGGACGTTACGGAAGATCCGACCGTCGGATTATATTAAAACCGGAACTTTGGATTCGTATCGAAAAGAGCTTTCTAAAGAATATTAGAAATTTGAAATCTAATGGTTTTATTTGGAATTATGTCCAAATCAAATTTGGAAAAGGTCGTTGTAAGTGCAGTTCGATGGCCGTTGATCGAAATCGACTGTACGGGCCTTGATAAAATTATTAAAAATAGTAATAATTTGTGTAAAATCATAAGAAATGATTTGGAAAGAATTGGGATGAAAAACTCCATATTTGAAACGATAAAAATAGAATTTTGTCTAAATGAACTAGTTTTGAACTAGAATTATAATCCATTTATTTTTGAAATAAATAAATTGGATTTGAAAGAGTTTAAAAAGCAACCAGAATTTCCAATAATCGAATTGGAGTGGATTTGAATTGAAATTGTCTTTGGAATATTTCAATGTTGGATTCCGTGATTATATGACTATTGTTATGAAAATTTGAAAGATATATTTATATCGTTATTTTCAATACGATATTTGTTGGTCGTAGAATTTGAGATTGAATATAAGCCGATATATTTCCTATTCAGAACCTTGTATTTAATATCAAATGGAATTTGGGTTTGTCGTGAATGGTGTCTTCATTAACACTGTTCTTAAACCCAGTTGAGAAAAAGATTAAATCTTTTTATTTAGATTTAATGAAGTATACCAATGAAATGGTATTTAATTGGAGTTGAATTTGAATTGATTTTTGGGTTTATCGTGAATGGTGTTTTAAATAACACTTGTTCTTTAACCCGATAATTAATGGAATGTGATTTTTGGTTGTCTGAACGGTATCTTCAATAATACTGTTCTTAGACCCAATGGAGTTAAGAAAATCAGAAACTAACTGAAGATTAGTTAAGTTGAATGGTTTCTTGGGTATTGATCTGATGTTGGTTTCGGCCATCGGGGTTACTACTTAGAGAATTGTTCACTTGCTAATTTACGGTTAAAGGACGATGGAATAGAATGTGATTTTGGGTTTATCGTGAACCGTGTTTTAAATGACCTTGGTTCTTTAACCCAGTTAAGGATGGGATAGGATTTCCCAAGTAAAATGATCATTAATAGTGATTATTGGGAAGATTAAAACGAAGTGGAGTTTTAATGAATCGTTAATTAGATTGAAATGATCGAGAATGGAGTATCACCAATTTTGCTCCAGGTGATAGTTAAATCTTTAATTAGATTTGAACGTGAAATGGTAATTGAATTTACCGATAACACCGTGGTGTTAGATATGAAGTATTACCCGTTTTACTTCATGGGATGAATAGGTTGGTATTGGGCAATTAAAACAAATGATTACTTCGGTAAGGTTCGTTAATCCCGACTAGTTTGGATAAACCATAATTTGGTTTGAATTGATATTCAAAAGAAGATTAAAGAATAAATTTAAAGAATTTATCTTTGATAAAATTAATGGGAACCTTTCCCAAAGTATAAGAATATTTGAGTAAAAGAATATTCTGAATTGGAATGAGGCGTATGTTGTGTTTGTGTAACACTTGTTTATTATATACGCGAGTTATTCAGAAAGACCGGGTTTATCCCATTCTGAATAACTGATTCGACGATGTGTCGAGGATGAAGATGGTGGTCGAAGACCGGAGGTCTTCACATCGTTTGGTTGATTACTGGTGATCTTGATTGGGCTATACACCCAAGAGGAGGGAATCAGTTGGTGATCGTCCAGACATACTTGGAGATCGATGGATATGCGATGTACAAGGTGCCTCCAGTTTCGTTTAGACCCAAAACAAACTTGTAAATGGACTGTGTGTCTGATATTGGATTTTATTCTGTGTGATTGATTTCTATTAAATATATATCTGTTTGGCGGCGGAGAATTTATTCTCTTGCTTAACGCCCTTCTCTGAGACGTACGAGCTCAGACGTTATATATTGATGGATATCAATCGCATGAAGTGAATTGCCTGTGTGGCATGCCTAAGTGGCAAATGATCAAGGCTTCTGTTGAAAAGCAAAGCCTTGTGGTTGATGATCAAAGCACAGCCTGTGTGGCCTAGCTTTGCGTAGCGTTGATTCGCAAACCTCACACCCCGGTTGTGAACCAGAAACGGGAGAGGACATCAGGGAGGACATGCGTTTCTTTCTAGCTAGAAGTGGCGTCAGTGGTTTGACACGCCTTGATGAGTTTGACTTATGTGGTTGTTGGGTAGCGAGGCGCCTCGAATATATCGGCGACTATGTGGAGCCGATGGATCCATTGGGCTCATTTACGCCCCAAAGGGCGGGGAAACGCAGTGTTCAGGCATAATAATCCACATCGGTGGACCGACCCTGACGATCCAAGGCTTGTCTGCGCGCTTGCCTGAGGGGCGGGCTAGAGCGTCTCGAATTCGGTAGAGGACGATCCCTTACTTCGGTTCACAAATGGAAATCCAACTTCCAATACGCGGCTTTGCGGTTTTAGTTGTAAACCTATATATGGCGACATAGTGGTATGGGGCACTTATGCCGTCTATGATTGATACTTATGATTTGAAGTTGTTTTATACACTATGCACTTATAATAGCATCAAATGATTTGTTTTAAACGTACCAAGCATGTTTGGCAATTATAAGAGAAACCCTATCCCCCGACTTGTGTTGCATTGTGTGATAGGACTTGGATCTTATAATACCTTCATTTTTCCAAAAAAGCATTGCGCTGTTTTGTTATATGCACTGGTATTCTTGGGAGGAAACCCGTTCCGTGTTATACGACGTGTTCCCTTGATATATCTGATTTAAAGTAAAGTTTTAAATAACTGTTTTAGTTCTCACACCAGTCCCATGACTGACCTGGAGTTTATTGTTTTAACCTAAACTCTGGGTGCCCTTATTTTCTGCACGGGCAGCTAGTAGTTTTGGTTTTGCAGATTTATATTCACAGGATCCTGGTTTACAGCTGGAACGATACTCGGAAAGCTCTATATCTGTGTATTACTTTCAATTGTGTTTTTTAGTATTTTCCGCTGCTATGTAATGTATTTAAATCTCTGATATTTCTCTGATGTATAATATTTATTCATACTCTGTATATTCTTGTATTCTGATGGAATTGTTGTAATTAACAATGAAATGTTCTTCCGTTTGTGTTCTGATTTGTCGTGTTCTCAAAACAATCAGGGGTTTCGAACGGTCTTGGTCGGTTTAGTGACCGATTCGGATCGAGCGAAGTTCCTTATCGCTATAAATCTTTTCACGGGTAATTCTTCTTCTAAATTACGTTTATGGATGCTTTGTCGTAGGCTTGAATATTAGGGGCAACACAATTGCATAGCGCACTCATATAGAAATATATGCATATTAGGATGTTCTGCATACATATTGTATCACTTAATTCATAGACACGCTAGGATTTAGCTCACTTTAGTCTTCATAATCACTGCAAGTCATGGATGCTTATGGATGAATTAAAAACAACATGGGTGTATAACATGGATGTTTAGAGAAAGTTGTGTTTTTCCACCTTAAGACAAATTTCGGGACAAAATCTATTTTAGGGGGGAAGAATGTAACACCCCATAAAATGCACCTAAATAAACTTAAGATAATCTAATTTAAAATAAATTAATAATATACCAATATGTTGAAAAATGGAATTTTACAAAATTAGGAATTTGGCCATGGAAAATACGTAGTTGTATTCATGACGAAATTATGGTCCAAATTCATATAATATGTCTAAAACATAGTCCGTATGAAGGATCCACATTTAAAAATGTTGTACGTTAATATATATACATGAACGACTAAAATTTGAATTGAAAGAATAAATATATGAAATAAAAATAACTAATGAATGGTTGATTAGAATATTCCATTAAATTCGAAATTGTTTGTATATATATACATATAACAAGGAACAAGAATATTGATTAAATGGAAAGGAATTAATAAGATTAAGTAACTTTTGACATAATAATCCTTTCAAGCCATCAACGCAGGCCATTGGCCATTTTCGTGACCAGGCGGTCGACCGCCCTCCTTGGGAGGGTGTCGACCATCTTGTGCGGCCAGAGCCCAATGAGGCTGTTTTAAATAATGTTTTGGTTGGTTTTATAGATAATGAATATCCTGGTTATGTTAATCTAACGGTTACTATTCGTTTACAAACCTAGAAATACCACCTAACTACCCCACAATTCTCTAAACCCTCTCATTGTCTATCCCTCTATTCTGCTTCGGATATAACAGAAATTAGGTCGGAATAGGTTTCTTCTTCAATCCCTAATCTATTTCATTTCTAATCTATTTCTATTAGAATACATTCTGGAATTTCTATCATTTATATATGAGATTCAAATTTTATCTGATTCTTTTATATATATATATATATATATATATATATGTATATATGTATGTATGTATGTATGTATATGCAGCAGAATCGAAGACCGACAATTTCAACATTCAAATCATTATTATCTTCTTTTCCTAATATCTATGTGAGTGGAAATAATACTTGTTTAGACTAAATTCTACATTTTGTAGATTTCATATTGGTTTGTAAGACTAAGGAGGTTTGGTATCACGATAACATCATAATACAAAAACCCCAAATCTCTTATTTTTTATATATTGCAAAGTTGTCAATCAGTGTTTTGGGTTTGTGAATTGTTTTGGTTATGTTTGAGGAATAGTTTTGTAATAACCCGAAAATCTGGGCCAGTTTAAAATTTTTATTTTGGCGATCTTAGCGAATTTTGAACATTTAAAATAGATTATTTTAAATGATATCGACGAGAAATTTATTTTGAATAGAATTCGACGTATATATTTATATACGGCGTCGTTTGAATATAAATATTTATATATAATTATAAATAGAATTGAAAATGGCGCGGTAGTTCGATAATTCGATTTCAAACTTCAATTGAATGTACCGGGTGCAAAACAATCCGGATTTTAGTGAAACCAAAAACATTAGGATCTAATTGATAATATCTTTCCAACGAATCCAACAAATCGAAATTTCATGGCGGGAATCAAAAGATATGTCCAGTTGAAAATTCTGAATAGTCGCTATGGAATTCAGGCCCTTAAAAATGGACATTTTGCAAATGATCTCGGATTTCGACGAAACCACTTTCGTTGGGTCCGCAGTGTCAAATTATTGCTAGGTTTCAAATTTCATAATTTTTCGAATCAATATGTGAGCGTGGTAAAGGAAAACGCGTTTTGACCATTTCAGTTGATTTTAATCGACTGGAAATTGGCCATTTTTCCAACGGTCTCAGAATTCGACGAAACTAGTTTTGTTAGGACTGTATCGTCAATACGAAGCTAGAAAATATTTTTCTGGAATTTTTAGGGTTAGTATGTGACCCCGGTAATTTGAAATGTACGTTTAAAATTCAATAAAGTGATTTAAATGTAAATTCAACGAAAACTGACCGAAACGATTGAATTATCCTACGTGGCATATCCCATTGTGTTCGGAATGGGGGTTAAACGTTATGGACGACAGGCGGTGGGCCTCGTTTTGAGGTCGAAAATAAAAGTTGCTTTTTTGTGAGAATAAAATAATTAAATAAATTAAAAATTAAAAACCCCCTTTTCTCTCCTACACCCTCTCTGCCCCCCTCCCCCCCCGTTCAAATTCGTTTTCAAAGAAATAAAAAAAAAGGAAAAGAAGAAGACGGAGGGCGCGCTGCGCTGCCCACCCGCCACCGCCCCTGGTGGCGCCGCACACCCACCAAAGCTCAGGCGAGCTCCTCCTCCCTCCTACCTTTCCCTCTCTCCTCGAATTGAGCCACCAGCGAAGCCCTAATTTCGCCCCTCGGAGCAGCGACCCCCGCCTGCCACCCCGCGCGCCATCCCCTCCGCCTCCACCTCCTGGCCGCGCCCCTCTCCTCTCCTTCTTGCTCCTCCAGACCGCCTCCTCCGCTCGATCCGCCCTTAGCCTGACGCAAAGACCCAATCCGTTCTGAGCCACCCGCCTGAGCGCCACCAGACCCCCCTTGTGCGACCCCTCCCCTCCCCTCGAGCCATCAGCGACAGCGAAAGCATTTCCCCTTTTTTTTTATGCGCTGTAAGTTTTTATTTTTATTTTATTTTAATTTCTTTCGAATAATCCGGTTACATATTATAGTCTAAAGGGTTTTCCACTTAAATTTATGGTTTGTAAGTTATAAAAGATGGGATTTTTAAAGTAGAAAAAGTTTGATTTTTATTTTTAAGAAAGTTTAGTTTTTTTAATTAATTAAAAATATGGTTTTAAAGCGAAGAAAAGGTTCGGTTATTAATTAGAGAAAAGGGGATGATTTTTAATGGTTATGAAAACTGATTAGAAAAAGATTTAATTTGGTAAAAGGTATGATCTTTGTATTTTTGAAGTGATAAAAATATGATTTTTATATTTTTAAAGTATTAAAAATATAATCTTTACTATATAAAAATATTAAAAATATGATTTTTATATTTTTAAAGTATTAAAAATATAATCTTTATAGGATAGAGAACATAAAAATATCATCTTTGTATATGTAGCGAAATAAAAATCTGATTTTTATTTTATATACGTTGAAATAAAGTGGTGATTTTCATAACGATGAAATCTATATTTTTGTAAGGGTGAAGTCTTTATAGTTGAAAAGGCGAGATCTTTATATAGAAAATAGAGAAGTAAAAATATGATTTTTATATATTGAACATCGAAGTAAAAATATGATTTTTATATATTGAGTAGCATAGTAAAAATTCGATTTTTATATAAAGTATAGCGAAGAAAAAATTCGATTTTTAAATGTAGGAAGCGATTAAAAAATATATGACTTTTAAATTGAAAGTGAATAAATAAAAATGTGATTTCTATTTTAAAGATATCGAAATATAAAAATGTGTGATTTTTATATATATATAGTGACTACGGGCAACGAAGATGACGAAGATGGGATAATGAAGAAGATTTCTATAAATGAAGAGTCGTGGTATTGGATAGCTTTAGGTGAGAACTTCTCACTCTTCCATTTCTTTTTCTAGTTATATATATATACTAGGATGCAGACGGTGCTTAGTAGCACCCGACACCCGTCATCCACAGACCATGGATGGCTTGTTTGTTAAATTGTTTGGTTGTGTAGTAGATTAGATGATTTGATTTGAAATTGGATTGTTGGGTGAAATAAATTGATTTGATTGATGTGTGAATGGCGTGGGCCTTCACTAGACCGGGGATAAGGCTAGGCCTTGTCCCGTTTCTAGTATCGTGCCGTTATGCCGCCGAAATTTTCTAAAATATGTTAGAAAAATAAAAATATCATTTTTATTGTGTAAATGAAATGAATAGAAATTCATGTGTTGAAATAGAATATTTTATCGTTAAAAATATAATTTTTAACGTGGAAGTGAATAAAATAAAATATTCATTTACAAACCGGTCGGTTTGTTTATGTACACCTATTTGAAGGACAATGATTGGGACGATAAAATTTTACACGTCGCCCAACTGCACAAATAAAATCTGTGTTTGATTGTTTGAAACCCCACACGGGTGTTGGGATGAAATTTGATGTTCACTCATCCTGATTGATTAAATATGTCGATCGATTGATTGACAGGCTGTTATAAGCGTAAGATATCTATATTTGATGCTTATACAGTGTAGTGCACTTTGGTTGATGGTTGTTTATTTTTCAATGCTATTATATACATGTGTTGTATGGAATCCATATAATTAACATTATATGGTGATTGATTGGGCCTCATTTCAAATCGGGAAAATAAGGAATATTATAAAAGAAAATTCATGTGTTGAATATAAAAATAGTCATGTGTTGACGATGTTCATGTGTTGAGTGAAATATTTTAAATAATAAAAATTACATCTTTATCATATTTACGATTAGAATCTACTTTACGGTGTAGTCTAATTAAAATCAAACGATAGATACCATAGTTTTATAAAATATTTTACATAACAAAAATAGTGATGTGTTGACAGTACTCATGTGTTGAGATTAGTCGTGTGTTGAAAGAAATATAGATTCATGTGTTGAATGGGACAAATATTCATTTGTTGGATAGAATAAAGAAGTTTTGAAAATATAAAGCCGTGTTGATTAGAGATGCGTTATTTTGACGCGAACGATATTTATATCGATTTTATTCGTTGTATAATGAATATTGAAAAGTGATTTCAAAATTAAATATTTTGAAATGAAATTCAAATTGAATTGGATTAAAATTCGAATTGAATAGAAATGAATTCAAATTGAATTAAATTGAAATTGAAATTTAAAACGAACTGAAATTGAATTGAAATCAATTTGAAACGAATTCGAATTGAATCAAATAGAAGGTAAATTCGAATTGAATTGAATTGAATTGAAACGAATATGAATTTGAATTTGAATTGAATAGAAATGAATTCGAATTGAATTGAAATCAAATCGATTTGAAATTGAATGTAGAAGTTGAATTGTTTTAGAAACAAATTTAAAACGATTTATAAAATTCGTTTTAAATAGAAATCGATGAAATATATATTATATATATTATATATATAATATAATGGCCTGAATAGAACGCGCCGCGCCGCGGCAGTTCGTGAATTTCGACCATTTATTTCAAACGGATATTGCGGGAGATCCGACCGTCGGATTCTCCTAAAACCGGAACCGTTGGGTTCATATCGAAAAGAGCTTTCCAATAAATGTTAGAAATTTGAAATCTAACGGTTGGATTTGGAATTATGTCCAAATCAAATTCGAAAAAGGTCACTGTAAGTGCAGTTCGATGGCCGTCGTTGGAAATCGACTGTACGGGCCTTGATAAAATTATCAAAAATATCTATAATTTGTGTAAAATCAAAATATGTGAATTGGAAAGAATTGGGCTGGAAAATTCCAAATTAAAGGATAAAAATAGATTTTTATCGAAATGAACTAGTTTTGAACTAGAATTAAAATCAATTTATTTTTGAAATAAATAAATTGAATTTGAAAGTGATTTTAAAAATAATCAATATTCCCAATACGTGGATTGGACTGGAGTTGAATCGAAATTATCTTCGGGATATTTTGATGTTGGATTTCGTGACTATACAGATATTATTATGGGAATTTGAAAGATATATTTTATATCGTTATTTCCAATACGATATATGTTGGTTTCAGAATTTGATATTGAATATAAGCCGATATATTTTCTATTCAGAGCCTTGTATTTAATATCAAATGTGATTTGGGTTTATCGTGAATCGTGTTTTAGATGACATTGGTTCTTTAACCCAGTTAAAGGCAAGATATTGATTTTTGAGAAGATTAAAACTAAGTGGAGTTTTAATGAATCTTTAATTAGATTAAAAATGTGAATTGATAATTTAAATTATCAAATCTGAAAGGTGATCGAGAATGGAGTACCACCAGTTTTGCTCCAAAGCGATAGTTAAATCTTTAATTAGATTTGAACGTGAAATGGTAATTAATTTTACCGATAACACCGTGGTGTTAGATATGGAGTATTACCAGTTTTCTCCATAGGATATATAGGTTGGGATTGGGAAATAAAACAAATAATGACTTCGGTGTGGTTCGCTAATCCCGACTAGTTTGAAATGATATCCAAAGGAAGATTATAGGATAAATTTAGAAGAATTTATCTTTGATAAAATTAATGGGAACCTTTCCCTAAGAATGTGATTTTGTGAATAAAAGAATATTCTGAATTGGAATGAGGCGTTTGTTGTGTTTGTGTAACATTCGTTTATTATATACGTGGGTTATTCAGAAAGGCCGGGTTTATACCCATTCTGAATAACCGATTCAACGAGATGTCGAAGATGAAGACGGTGGTTGAAGACCGGAAGTCTTCACATCGTTTGGGTGATTACAGATGATCTTGATTGGGCTGTACACCCAGGATGAGGGAATCAGTTGGTGATCGTCCAGACGTACTTGGAGATGGACGGATATGCGAGGAAAGTGCCTCCGGTTTCGTTCAGACCCAGAACGAACTTGTAAATGGATTGTGTGTCTGACATTGGATTTTATTCTGTGTTGATTGATCTCTATTAAATATACATCTGTTTGGCGGCGGAGAATTTATTCTCTTGCTTAACGCCCTTCTCTGAGACGTACTAGCTCAGAGGTTGTATATCGATGGACATCAGTCGCATGGAGTGAATTGCCAATGTGGCATGCGTAAGTGGCAATTGATCAAGGCTTCTGTTGAAAAGCAAAGTCTTGTGGTTGATGATCAAAGCACGGCCTGTGTGGCGTAGCTTTGTGTGTAACGTGGATTCACGAGCCTCACACCTCGGTATGAGTCAAAAACGGGATACGGACCCAAGGAGTGCACAACGTTTCTTTCTAGCTATGGTGGTGTCAGTGACCTACCAGCCCTGACATTTATATACTTTTCACCTGTGTGGTTGTTGGATATGAGGCGCCTCGGATATAGGTCTGTAAGGACCGGGAAACGTGTGTTCAGGAATAATTAATCCTCAAAAGTAAGAGAGGACCGGCCTTGGAGGTTCCAAAGGATCATAGTGGGGTCCTGAGGCATTTGCTAGAGTGTCTCGAACGTGGAGAGGAGCTTGCCCCTTGCCTCGACTCATGACGGAATCCAATTTCCAATACGTGATATTGCGGTTTTAATTGTAGAACTAGTATGGCGACATGATAGATGGTACCCATGTCGCCTATGATTGATATTTATGATTTGAAATTGTTTTGACACTATACACCTATAATAGTATCAAATAATGTGTTTTAAACGTATCAAGCATGCTTTGGCTGTTATAAGGGAAAACCATATCCTCCGGCTTGCGTTGCATTGTGTGATGGGACCTGGGTCTTATAACAGCTTCATTTTTCTTTATTTAGCATTGCGCTGTTTGTTCTATGCACTGGTATTCTTGGGAGGAAACCCGTTCCGTGTTATATAGCGTGGTCCCTTGATTTACCTAACTTTAAAACCAATATTAATAACTGTTTTAGTTCTCACACCAGTCACATGACTGACCTGGAGTTTATTGTTTTAACCTAAACTCTAGGTGCCCCTATTTTCCGCACGGGCAGCTAGTAGTTTTGGTTTTGCAGATTTATATTCACAGGGTCCTGATTTACAGCTGGAACGATGCTCGGAAAGCTCTGTATCCGTGTATCACTTCTAGTTGTGTTTTGTATATTTTTCCGCTGCTATGTAATTTATTATAATCTCTGATATTTGTTGAATGTAATTTATTCATTTATACTCTGTATATTCTTGTATTTGATGGAATTGTTGTAATAACAATGAAATGTTCTTCCGTCTGCGTCCTTTTGTGTGTTGTTCTCAAAGTATTCGTGCTTTCCTTCACGGGGAAGTTACGGGTTCTTACAAGTTTTGTGATTTTACTTTTGTTTAATTAGATTTACCCCATTTTATTTAAAAAGTGTTTGTGATGTAAAAAGATTAAAATTTGGCTTGTGGATAATTTTAGACTTCCATTCCAAGACGGATAATTTGAACGCATTCAAATTTGAAATAATCAAATGTTGATATTTTTATTTGCAACATAGGAAAAGGGTCAATTAGATTTAAATAAAGGTTTATGTATATATGTGTGTGTGTGTGTGTGTGTGTGTTTGTGTGTGTATATATGTGGCGAATAGGTGTACATATATGTATTTAACAACTTATTTCTCTTTCATTACCTAAATCATTCTAACAAACCAAGGATACAGGTTTGAATGGTCATGTTTTTATTTTCTCATTTACTGCTTATTATTGATTATGCCATGAATTGAGTAGTTTAGTACTGGAATTGCACTTATATACCTTTTATATGAACAAAATTGACAATTTACAATGTTTAAAATGTATCATAATTCGAACGGAAATTAGCATTTATTGCACGTATTTAGTTATATATTTATTTAACGTAATCAACGTATTAATGGCGTAATAAATACGTTACAGTAAGGTTAGAAATTTGAAATGTCCCCAAATAAATTGTTGCTTGTGTGTGTAATAAATTTCTTATTTATATATAATAAATAATGATACACAAACACACAAACACGAGGTTAGTAGTCATTTGTGGTAGAAGTCTGCCTAGACCCAACCGGAAAATCCAGCAACCACAAGTAAATTAAGCTAATATGAGAGGTCTGGGTGCCATGGGAGATTTAAGTTAGTCACTATGACACAAGGTTAAGCCCACTTGTAGTAGAAGTTTCCGAGAACCCATCCGACATATCCAACCACTACAGATAGACAGTTTAATGTACACGAATATATACCTATATATTATGCACGAAAAGAGGTAGACTTACTGCCACCTTGAGAAGGTCTTAAGTGATTGACTTTCTTCTTATCTAGTTTGGGTCTTAAATGGTTAGGACTGGGACCATTTCGAAGTTCTTTCCTAGAATTTGAACCAAGGTCATGGGACCCTCCCTTATTAGATTTGAAGTGGTCTATGGATCCTCCTTCTCTGAAAAGTGGTTTAGTCATGGCAATAATATTTTAGGGTAGTTTACCGGAATGTCTACTTCCTCTAGGAGCTTTCTGAGAGATAACCTAGGGACGGATTTGGTATACATGAAATGTAGCATGCAATTTAATTGACTAAACCGTCTAAGGGAAGTCTTAAGCAACATAGGTCTACAACCGTAATATCAGTTAAGCAGTAATAAGAGGCGTCCGCCGGAGGGGTCTTATATGGCTATATGCGGGCCTAGCCTAATTCGATAGTAAGCGACGAGTTACTAATTCTCATATTACTTGTGAGAGTATATATCTAATTAGTATGTTGATGTGCTAGAACATAGTCTTAAGTGGCTAGGGTCATCCTTATGGTCATAAGAGATCATGAGAATCCACCCTTAATAAATATACTAGAGTGGGCCTTAAGTGACCGAGAATGTCCATCTCGTTTGGTCTTAAGTGATCATTGATCCACCCTAAATTCATTAATAAAGGTCTTAAATGATTGACTCGGATATCCACCTCGTTAATTAAAAATATTCACTTGTATGTGTGCTTTTGTGTTTCGTAGACATACTTTGAAATATATAACCTACCAAATCTAGAGTATAGTCTTTAAGCAAATATTATTTTCAGTCACGGGAACTTTATGTTCTAATCACTCTCCTTAACGTATCCAATAAGTTAGTAGGTAGGGTAGCGGCTTGATGTACGAAATGATGATGGAGCACTAAGAAGCCAGCGAGACTATATTGCTATTAGCTAGTATTGCTTTGTTATTGTTGGAAACTATGGATAATGATTGATAATGATGTATCATTATGAACAAATGTATTTAGAATTTTGTATTTGGACCAGTGGCTTTTGAATAAATGGTGCATTTACTTTATTATTATACTTTCTCATTTTACTGTCTCATTATATTATTTTGTTATTCTATGCAAATGTAATTCCTTATAGGAACCGACGACCTTTTTAGAGTGTCTCGAAGTTTCGAAGGGCCCTTTATAGGTATAAATTTAGGCCCACTCTGGGTGGGTTTTTATATTTGGTTTCAAAGCCTAGGTTACCAGATTATAGGGAAAATATACGTATGAGATGCGTATTTGTTTTTTGAAAAAGGTTTTCAAACTATATATTATACATATGTATTTACCCCAATAAGCATACACAACTATACAAGGCAACTTTATTTTTTTTCCTTTTTAGCTTAAATATTTTCTCAGGAGTATCCGCTGAAGGATTCTTCCTTTCTTTTCAGATAGTAGAATGCCAGATAATCCTTCCGGTCATGGAAACCAGGCAAGACCATGGTATTTTCCAGAATGGTTCCAACAGTGTTTTCAGATAGTAGAATTGCAGATAATCCTTCCAGTCTCAGAGACGACCATCTTATGCACAAATGAAAGATCAAAGGAGAATAATAATGGTGAGACGGGTAAAGGTAGTTTTAGTTTTAATAAGAATAAGAAGAAAGAATGGTGGAAAAACATGAAGAAAGGGAGTATGTTTAAGAAAGAAGCTAAGACCTGTACATGGTGCAATCTTAAGGGCCATGAGGCCAAGGACTGTTGTAATAACCCGGAAAATGTGAACCAATTTAAACTTTTTAAATTAGGTTATTACCAAAGAATTTGACTAATTTAAATAGCCTATTTCCATAAAATATAGAATTGGGTATAATATTGCAGTTTGAAATTTTGAATACAAACTTTGTTTGACTGTACCGGGTGGAAAATATAACGGATTTTGACGAAACTGAAAATATTTAAATCTGTTTATCAATACCCTTCTAACGAATCTGAAAAATCGAAATTTCATAACGGAAATCAAAAGTTATGGCCAAATGAATTTTCAGAAAGGTCGCTATATAGTATATATAGCCATTGAAAATTGAGATTTTGCATACAACCTCGGAATTCGACGAAACCACTTTTGTTGGGTCCGGGATGTCAAATTATTGTTAAGTTTCAAATTTCATAATTTTTGAAGCTAGTATGTGAGCGGGGCAAAAGATAATGTGTTTGGTCAAATCCTGTTAAAATGGGTCGACCTAAAAATGGCCGTTTTTCAAACAAGCTCAGAATTTGACGAAACTGGTTTTGTTAGGACTGTATCGTCAAAACAAAGCTAGATTTATTTTTCTGGAATTTTTCGATTCAGTTTGTGGCCCTGGCAAATTGAAATGTACGTTCAAATTAAATATCGAGTGTTTTATATTTTAATTTGAAAAATAACTGACTGTAATAGTCGAAATGGCCAACGAAACATATCCCATTGTGTCCGGAATGGGGGTATTTAGCTAGGGGCGACAGTCGTTGGGTTTAAAAAGGAGTCCGTTTGCAAAAACACTATTTAAAAAATTTCTATAAAGCTCTGGCCAATAGGAATTTTCCTTAAAAAAAAATCCGAAACCCTAGCCGCCAGAGACGAAACCGACGATCCTCGTTGCTCCACGCTTCTCCTCCCTTTTCCGATCGCCACAGGCGACGCTAGCCGCGCCACCACCACTAGTCGACAGCCCTTCGCCTCCTCTCCACATCCGACCAAACGCCGCCCCCTATCGTCAGCTCCTTCGCCTGTACGACGTCGAGGAAGTCGTCGACTTCCCAGAGCCGCCGCCACCTCGATTCGCCATCGCACCCCCTCAAACAACCAGCGCCGGAAAGCTCTTCCCTCCCTCGACGACGTCCAACAGTCTGATCATCCTATAGAGCAACGAATCAAGAGAAAAATTCAAACCTAAATTTGAGCAGGTTTGAAAACTAACGGCTTATATAATTTTAAACTGTTTTAACACTTTTAAGTGTTGCAAAACTTTGAAAAATAATATCTTTTTCGTTCTTTAACGAAATTCGATGAAACAGGAGACACTGTGACCGTAAGGAGGCTCTCTACATTCTAGAAGAAGCCGCGGATTTTTCTGACCTTCCTACGATTTTTAGCACTGCAATAACCAATGTGAGGAATCTAAACTATTTGTGTGAATGGAATCGTGTTGTATAAATTATATAAGCGAAGTGTAAATTATATACGCATTGTATACCTCATGTACATGTGTTGTATAAGTTATATTAGCGATGTATAAATTATACAATCGTTGAATGAAACATATATGCTTTGAATTGTGATGAAATGCAAGTGAATTATTATATTATATATATTTATATATATACTCCCCTCGTCCACAGACCATGGACGATATTTATTGCTTGTGATTGACGTGATATTATATGGTATGACGAATGGTTGGAAATAATTGTTTGTGGTTGATATTACGGTTGAAAAATACCTTTGTGGTTGAAAAATACCCTCTTGTGGTTGAAACAAAATAGAATAGAATTGTGGAATTGAAAATAAAACATGCCGCCTGCGTGCGAACTAGATGCATGATCCCCATTGTCAAAAACCACGAGGTTTTAAGGTAGAGCGAGGAGCCGTACTAGGGACGGTCCCGGTTTTAACTACCCTGCCGTTATGCTGCCGAATTTTTCTGAAATATTCATGTGTTAGAATAATTTTCATTCGTTGAAATAAATTATATAAACTATATCGAATATTCATGTGTTGAGTTGCAATTCATTCGTTGAGTTGAAATTCATGTGTTGAATATTATTTGAATTTAAACAAATGGCTTTAGCGATAAAATCACATTTTTATATATAAACTATATCGAATATTCATGTGTTGAGTTGCAATTCATTCGTTGAGTTGAAATTCATGTGTTGAATATTATTTGAATTTAAACAAATGGCTTTAGCGATAAAATCACATTTTTATATATAAACTATATCGAATATTCATGTGTTGAATTGCAATTCATTCGTTGAGTTGAAATTCATGTGTTGAATATTATTTGAATTTAAACAAATCGCTTTAGCGATAAAATCACATTTTTATATATAAACTATATCGAATATTCATGTGTTGAGTTGCAATTCATTCGTTGAGTTGAAATTCATGTGTTGAATATTATTTGAATTTAAACAAATGGCTTTAGCGATAAAATCACATTTTTATATGTAAACTATATCGAATATTCATGTGTTGAGTTGCAATTCATTCGTTGAGTTGAAATTCATGTGTTGAATATTATTTGAATTTAAACAAATGGCTTTAGCGAAAAAATACATTTTTATATATAAACTATCGAATATTCATGTGTTGAGTTGCAATTCATTCGTTGAGTTGAAATTCATGTGTTGAATATTATTTGAATTTAAACAAATGGCTTTAGCGATAAAATCACATTTTTATATATAAACTATATCGAAAATTCATGTGTTGAATTGCAATTCATTCGTTGAGTTGAAATTCATGTGTTGAATATTATTTGAATTTAAACAAATGGCTTTGCAACAAAAATCACATTTTTATATATATACAAACTATATAGAATATTCATGTGTTGAATTGCAATTCATTCGTTGAGTTGAAGTTCATGTGTTGAATGTTATCATCTTTTAAAAATAAATTGAATCGACAATGAAAACTATATTTTTATAGTGAATATGAAGTGTTAAAAATACATATGTGTCGAATAAATATCTTTGATGATAAAAATACTTCTTTTATCATGTATACGCTTAGTTAAAAATACACATGTGTCAAAATAAATAATAGTTTGCTAGAAATATTATTATTAGCTTTGTTCTGCATATATATACATGTGTTGAACAGGAAAAAATGGATTAGCTGTAGAGTAAAGAAATTATTTGCGTGCCCGACAAATAGGTAAACCTTGATGAGTTAGCTGCGCAATTTTATTTATATATATCAACTCCTGTGAATGCCATTGGATGCGGAGTGCTGGTTTTTCTGTGTGAAATAATAAATAACGCCATAGGATAGTAACAATTAATTTTGAACTACACTACATGGCATACTTCTTGACGATAGGCATACTTCATCATATTCCATGTAAGCAATTGGAGCTTGTGTGACGAGGTGGAAGATTTACCATATAAGCAAGAGGCTTGTATGGCGATGACTATATATTACAGGTTGAACTGATGACTGATATGGACTATATAAATTATAACGATAAATTGCCAGATTAATAAAAACTCCACACGGGTCTGGAGTCGACAATAATCACGTCGCTCTAGTTATTAGATACGGCACATGGACTATTTATTTCGACACGGAAACGGGGTGACGGGAATTTATTCTCTGGAGTGATTATCAGTACATGCTCCCCCGTAAACACCAAAATATATCACTATAAATATGTGAATGCTTTTTAGGATTTATTGGGTACCTAATACGGCCCAATAAATTTCCAAACCCCTCCCCGTACAAAGGAGGTTATGGCGAAATTTTTTGAAATATTAAGGCGTTAGTGAAATATTTGAATTGAAAACGAAGTTGAAAATATAAAATGAACTATAGTTGAAATTATAGAATGAGCTATATTTATATATATATATATAAATATAAATATAATTAAAAGGAATAGAGGCCGTGCAGTTCGCGTTTCGGAATCGTAATTTGAAACGATTAGTACGAGATATCCGACCATCGGATTTTCCCGAAATCGCAACCGCTGGGTTCGCCTTGGAAATATCTTTCCAACGGCACCAACCTTGTAAAAATCCAACGGTTGGATTGTCCGGAATGTTTAATTCAAATCTGAAGAAAAACAGCGCCAGTGCCACGGCACGACCTGAAACGTCGTTTAATTAAATATGGCCATTTTTAAATAAATAAAAATGGCGAAAAATCGTTATAAAATATTATAAGCAGTATTGATTGAGGATAAACCAAATGGGCTTGAATTGTTTGATATTTGATGGTTGTATGTGTATGACATGAAAATAACACTAAAGAACCGAAAGATGGATGTCGAATAATATAACCATAAAATGAATCGATTTAAATTCTAATGACGTGAATTATTTGAAAAGGCCGAGCTACCCCTCATTTCAAATAATTTATCGAGCGATTCGAATTGGAAAATGCAATGACGATTCAAGACCGACGATCTTCGTATCGGTTGGATGGGCGCTACTGAGGTTCCTGACCGGAGTAGCTACCGGAAAGGGACGGAAGTAGTAGCCATCTGAACGGATGTGTTGATTGGACGGATATACGAGGAGTTTGACGCCTCCGATTTCGTTCAGACCCAGGACGGACTTGTAAATGGACTGTGTGTTTGACATTGGATTTTGTTCTATACTGATTGATCTCTGTTAAATATATATCTGTTTGATGGCGGAGAATTTATTCTTTTGCTTAACGCCCTTCTCTGAGACGTACGAGCTCAGAGGCTATATATCGATGGAAATCAATCGTATGGAGTGGACTGCCTATGTGGCATGCCAAGATGCTGTGATCAAGGCTTCTGTTGCAAAGCAAAGTCTTGTGGATGATGATCAAAGCACGATCTACGTGACCTAGCTTTGTGTATTTCATAGATTCGTGAGCCTCACACCCCGGTATGAGTTAAAAACGGGATACGGGCCGCTGGGAGAGCACGACGTTTCTTTCTAGCTATGGTGGTGTCAGTGACTTACCAGCCCTGACATATATATCTATTTTTCACCTATGTGGTTGTTGGAATGCGAGGCGCCTCGATTATAGGTCTGTAAGGACCGGGAAACGTGTGTTCAGGAATTGCCAATCCTCAAACGTAAGAGAGGACCGGCCCAGCCGATCCAGGGGTTACCCAGAGTGTGTAGTCCCGAGGCATTTGCTAGAGTGTCTCGAAGCGGAGAGGAGCTTGCCCCTTTCCTCGACTCATGACGGAAA
This sequence comes from Allium sativum, assembly GCA_030737875.1. NCBI lineage: Eukaryota > Viridiplantae > Streptophyta > Magnoliopsida > Asparagales > Amaryllidaceae > Allium > Allium sativum. The sequence goes on along the minus strand of CM060910.1, from coordinate 189,871,097 downwards.
TCCAATTTCCAATACGAAATAACGGACTCGATTGTAGAACTAGTATGGCAACATAGTGGTATGGGGCACTTATGCCGTCTATGATTGATATTTATGATGCTATTCATTTTTGAAACATATATGCACTAGTAATAATATCAAATGATTTTGCTTTATACGTATCAAGCATATTTGGCTATTATAAGGTAAAACTCTATCCTACGGCTTGCGTTGCATTGTGTGGTGGGACCTGAGTCTTATAATGGCTTCATTCTTTCTAAAAGCATTGCGTTGTTTTAAAAGAATTTACTTTGTTTTAAATGCACTAGCAATCACTGGAGTAAACCCGTTCCGCGAAAGTGGCGTGGTCCTATGATTTGCTATTTACTATTGTTTAACTGTTAAATAGATTCCTCATACCAGTCCCCATGACTGACTCGTTGTTTGTTTCACTTTGCAAACGCGGGTGCCCTTATTTTCACACGGGCAGCCTAGTACACAGGTGACAGGTTGTTTTTGGCTCTACACTGCTGCATAGAGTGCATTTTTGGCTCATGGCGAGGCTGACTTCACAGAGACGACTTTGACATTTTCCGCCATTATGGTTCTTATATTATGATTCCGCCACGGGCGATGCAGACTGATTTACTTTCCGTATTTCTTGTTATATGTATATGTATTCTGCCTTCGGCGATGTAGACTGATACCCTTATTATGTCTCACTGCATGTATGTATTCCGCCTCTGGCGATGATGACTGATCACTTTCCTTTTTATTTACTAAGTTATATCCCACGTTATGCTATTCTGATGTTCCTACATGTTGTGATTCCGCTGTCATATCCATGTAAAATCATTTTATTTATTGTTTCTGCTATTATCTGTTCTCTGCTATGATGATTAATGTGTTATTTTCCAATGATTATCCTTAATACCGCCCCTCGGATTTTGGGATCGTCACAACTGTAGGACTGCTTTAGCAAAGAGAGAGTTCAAAGGAAAGTGCTTCAATTGCCATGAGGAAGGACACTTTTCTAGGGATTGTCCAAAGCCTAGAGTTGTTCAGAATAATCATAATTCTTTATAAGAAGCAACAACAATACAGAGCCGACCCCTGAAAAACCAAGGTCAACCCGCACTTGAAGGTATAACCTATATTTTAGGAATACTTGTATACACCTTGTTAGACTTCGAAGCAACACATTTTTTTCTAAGAGATTAGTTGATTTGTCGAACCTTTCCTTATCTATCACTAATAATCCGATAGAGGTGGCCAACCCTATTGAAAGAGCTAAGTATCTTGAGCTGATCTGTAAAGACCTAGTCTTGGATATCGATGATGTCGAGTTCCTCTATGAAGCGTATGCATTGAATTTTATGGGGTATGACCTTATCCTATGTATGGAGTGGCTATCATTTTAAGGAGCCATCCAATATTGCAACAACAAAGTAGTTCAGCTTATGAGCCAAGGAGGATGTAGTCTGAAAATCCCTTGTTATATTAGAAACAAGGATAAAGCCCTATTATGTTCTTTGTCTCCTTGTTTAGAAGGACCATCTTCGACTCCTATAGTATTTGATTTTATGGGCGCCTTTGAGGAAGTGATAAGAGTTCCACCCCATAGGGAGATCTCTTATCGTATTGAACTAGAGAAGGATGCTAGACCAGTAGCTTCGCCCTTAAGGCGTATGGCGCCAAAAGAAAGAAGGGAGTTAGATAAACAAATTTTAGAATTATTACAGAAATTCTTCATTCGATGAAGCACATCTGAATGGGGTGCACCTATTGTTTTTTCCACCAAAGCGGACGGATTCCTAAGATTTTGTGCGAACTATAGAGAGCTAAATAAACTAACTAAGAAGAATAGGCACCCCTTACCCAGAATTGATGATCTGTTTGACCACTTGGGAGGAGCTAGAGTATTTTTCCACTTAGACCTTACAACTGGATTTCACCAATTAAGAATTTCAGAAGATAGTAAAGATAAGACCGCATTTAGAACGCCCGATGGATTGTTCTAATGGGAAGTTTTGCCCTTTGGACTAACGAATGCACCCGCCTTCTTTGTTGACCTCATGCGTTGATTGTTTAGGGTAATTCTGAATAAGATCGTGGTGGTTTACATAGACAATATCCTTATATTTTCTAAGGACCGTAAAGAGAATTAAAGTCACTTAAAGCAGGTGTTAGGGATACTGAGAGAGAACCAGTTGAAAGACAAGTTTTCTAAATATCATTTCTGGAGGGAAGAAGTTAGATTTTTAGGACACATCGTGTAAAGCAAAGGTTTAGCAGTAGACCCTGCGAAGACCAAGACACTTAAGAAATGGAAAGTGTAACAACCTGAAAATTCTGAGCCAGTTTAAAAATTTTATTTTGGCAATTTTAGCGAATTTTGAACATTTAAAATGAATTATTTTAAATAATATCGACGAGAAATTTATTTTGAATATAATTCGAACGTATATATTTTATACGTCGTCGTTAGAATATAAATAATTATATATAATTAAAAATAGAATTGAAAATGGCGCGGTAGTTCGATAATTCGATTTCAAACTTCAATTGAATGTACCGGGTGCAAAACAATCCGGATTTTAGTGAAACCAAAAACATTAGGATCTAATTGAGGATATCTTTCCAACGAATCCGAAAAATCAAAATTTCATAGCGGGAATCAAAAGATATGTCCAGTTGAAAATTCTGAATAGTCGCTATGGAATTCAGGCCCTTAAAAATGGAAATTTTGCAAATGACCTCGGATTTCGACGAAACCACTTTTGTTGGGTCCGTGATGTCAAATTATTGCTAGATTCCAAATTTCATAATTTTTCGAATCAATATGTGAGCGTGGCAAAGGAAAACGCGTTTGACCAGTTTCAGTTGATTTTAATCGACTGGAAAATGGCCATTTTTCAAATGGTCTCAGAATTCGACGAAACTAGTTTTGTTAGGACCATATCGTCAATACGAAGCTAGAAAATATTTTTCTATAATTTTTCGAGTTAGTATGCGACCCCAGTAAATAGAAATGCGCGTTCAAATTCAATATATAGAGTTATATGTTGATTTTAACGGAAACTGATCGAAACAGTCGAATCAGCCTACGATACATATCCCATTGTGTTCGAAATAGGGGTAAAACGCTATGGACGACAGGCGGCGGGCCTCGTTTTGAGGTCGAAAATAAAAGTTGCTTTTTGCCGAAAAATAAAATAATTAAATAATAAAAAAATAAAAAGTAAAACCCTTATCTCTATACTCTGGCCCCCCCTTTCAGTTCGATTCAAATCGATATATATAAAAAAAAGAGAAAGAATCGAGGTCGCCGCCGCTCCACCCTTCGCCATCGTCACCCACGACCGCGCCCCCCTGCTGATGATCTTCCCCGTCGCCACCTTCCCCTCCTCCTCCTGCGACCTTCAGCGACCCCAAACCCCTCGAACCCGCGTCATCCTCCAACCCAAACCTATCGCACCTCCTGCGCCTGACCAGAATCGCAGCTACCTCCCTCGCCGACCACCGATCACCTGAGCCCCCCTCTTCTTCCAGTCCGCCGCTCTTCCAAACCCCCTCCGTCTTGAAAAAAACCTGTAAGTTCTAATTCTTATTATTCTCAATTGTGGCAAAATAAAAACTGATTTTACATAGTTAGAAAAAAATATAATTTTTAGTAAGGGAAAATCCGATTTTTATATGCATAGATTAGAAAATAAAAATACGATTTTTATAGAAGTTAAAAGATTAGATTTTTAAAATTAGAAAAGATTAGATTTTTAAAATTAGAAAAGACTAGATTTTTAAAATTAGAAAAGATTAGATTTTTAAAATTAGAAAAGATTAGATTTTAAAAATAGAACAGGCGAAATCTTTATATGAAGAATAGCGTGATAAAAATAGAATTTTTATCTATATAGTAGTGGTATAAAAATAGAATTTTATCCATATGATAGCGAAGTAAAAATTCGATTTTTATATATTGAATAACATAGTAAAAATTCGATTTTTATATATTGAATAGCATAGTAAAAATTCGATTTTTATATATTGAATAGCATAGTAAAAATTCGATTTTTATATATTGAATAGCGAAGTGAAAATTCGATTTTTATATATTGAATAGCGAAGTAAAAATTCGATTTTTACATATGTAGAGAATACGGGCAACGAAGGTGATAAAAAGGCGATCACGACGAAGATTTCTATAGAAGAAGAGTCGTGGTATTGGATAGCTATTGGTGAGAATTTCTCACCCTTTCAATTTCATTTTCTAGTTATATATATATACTAGGATGCAGACGGTGTTTAGTAGCACCCGACACCCGTCATCGACAGACCATGGATGGCTTGTTTGTTAAATTGTTTGGATGTGTAGTTGGTTAGTTTATTTGGTTTGAATTGAATTGTTTGGTGAAATGAATGGATTTGATTGATGTGTGAATGGCGTGGGCCTTCACTAGACCGGGGATAAGGCTAGGCCTCGTCCCGTTTCTAGCATCGTGCCGTTATGCCGCCGAAATTTTCTAAAATAAGTTAGAAAAATAAAAATATCATTTTTATTTTGTAAATGAACTGAATAGAAATTCATGTGTGGAAATAAAATATTTTATCGTTAAAAATATAATTTTTAAGGTGAAAGTGAATAAATAAATATTCATTTACAAACCGGACAGTTTGTTTATGTACACTGATTTGACTGATATTGATTGGGACGATAAATTTTACACATCGCCCAACTGCACAAATAAAATTTGTGTTTGTTGATTTGAAACCCCACACGGGTGTTGGGATGAAATTTGAAGTTCACTCATCCTGATTGATTAAATATGTCGATCGTTGATTGACAGGCTGTTATAAGCATTAGATATCTATATTTGATGCTTATACAGTGTAGTGCACTTTGGTTGATGGTTGATTATTTTTCAATGCTATTATATACATGTGATGTATGAAAATCCATATAATTAATATTATATGGTAATTGATTGGGCCTCATTCCAATTTAGAAGATAAAGAATATTATAAAGGTTCATGTGTTGACTGTACTCATCCGTTGAGATTAGTCATGAGTTGAACGAAATATTTTAACAATAAAATTTATATCTTTATCACTATAAAATAAAGGTTCATGTTTTGACTGTACTCATCCGTTGAGATTAGTCAGGTGCTGAACGAAATATTTTAACAATAAAATTTATATCTTTATCACTATAAAGTAAAGGTTCATGTGTTGACTGTACTCATCCGTTGAGATTAGTCATGAGTTGAACGAAATATTTTAACAATAAAATTTATATCTTTATCACTATAAAGTAAAGGTTCATGTGTTGACTATACTCATCCGTTGAGATTAGTCACGAGTTGAAAGAAATATTTTAACAATAAAATTTACATCTTTATCATATATAGAATTAGAAATCAGCTGGAAAATAGATGAGATGAGTGGTCTCCTGGATATTAATCTGATGTTGGTTTCGGCCTTCGGGGTTAATATTCAGGGAATCGTTCTCTTACTAATTTACGGTTGGAGTCTGATTTAATATCAAACGATAGATACCATAATTTTTATAAAATATATTAAATAACAAAATAGTCACACGTGGACGGTACTCATTCGTTGAGATTAGTCGTGTGTTGACAAAGATATAGAGTCGTGTATTGAAAGAAATATAAAGCCGTGTTGATTAGAGATACGCTATTTTGACATGAATCGATATTTATATCGATTATATTCGAATTGAATTTGATTTGAATAGAAAATGAATTTGAATGGAATCGAATAGAAAACCAAATTGTATTGAATTTGATTTGAATAGAAAATGAATTTGAATGGAATCGGATAGAAAATGAATTTGAATTGAATCGAATAGAAAACGAATTTGAATTGAATCGAATAGAAAACCAATTTGAATTGAATCGAATAGAAAACCAATTTGAATTGAATCAAATAGAAAACGAATTTGAATTGAATTGAAAACGAATTGAATTCAAATTGAATTGAAATTTGAATTGAATAAAAATGAATTTTAAAACGAATTTATAAGGAAAAATTCAATTTTGATTTGAATTGTAATGGAAGTTGAAATTGTTTTTGAAACGAATTCAAAACTATTTATAAAATTCGTTTTAAATAGAAATCGACGAAATATATATTATATATTATATATATAATATAATTGCCTGAATAGAACGCGCCGCGCCCCGGCAGTTCGTGAATTTCGACCATTTATTTCAAAAGGACATTACGGGAGATCTGACCGTCGGATTATCCTAAAACCGGAACCGTTGGGTTCGTATCGAAAAGGGCTTTCTAACGGATATTAGAAATTTGAAATCTAACGGTTGGATTTGGAGATACGTCCAAATCAAATTTGGAAAAGGTCGCTGTAAGTGCAGTTCGATGGTCGTTGATGGAAATCGACTGTACGGGCCTTGATAAAATTATTAAAAATAGTAGTAATTTGTGTAAAATCATAAGAAATGATTTGGGAAAAATTGGGATGAATAACTCCATATTTGAAAAGATAAAAATAGATTTTTATCGAAATGAACTAGTTTTGAACTAAAATAAAAACCCATTTATTTGTAAATAAATAAATCGGAATTGAAATGGGTTTAAATAGAATTGATTCATGGGTTTATCATGGACAGTGTTTTAAATAACACTAGTTCTTTAACCCGATAATAAATAGAATGTGATTTGGGTTTATCGTGAACTGTGTCTTAAATGACATTAGTTCTTTAACCCAGTAAAAGGAGTTTTAAATGAATCTGCAATTAGATTGAAATGTGAATTGATAATTTAAATTATCAAAAATAGAAAATGAGCGGGAATGGAGTATCACCATTTTTGCTCCAAGGCGATAGTTAAATCTTTAATCAGATTTGAACGTGAAATGGTAAATAATTTTACCGATAACACCGTGGTGTTGGATATGGAGTATTACCAGTTTTGCTTCATGGGATGAATAGGTTGGGATTGGGAAATAAAATAAATAATTACTTCGGTGTGGTTCGCTAATCTCGACTAGTTTGGAAAACCATAATTTGGTTTGAAATGACATCCAAAGGAAGATTAAAGGATAAATTTTAAAGAATTTATCTTGGATAAAATTAATGGGAACCTTTCCCTAAGAATGTTGAATTGGAATGAGGCGTATGTTGTGTTTGTGTAATATTTTTAATACACGCGGGTTGTTCGGAAAGGCCGGGTTTATACCCATTCTGAATAACCGATTCGACGATATGTCGAAGATGAAGACGGTGGTTGAAGACTGGAAGTCTTCACATCGTTTGGGTGATTACTGATGATCTTGATTGGGCTGTACACCCAAGATGAGGGAATCAGTTGGTGGTCGTCCAGACGTACTTGGAGATCGATGGATATGCGAGGAAAGTGCCTCCGGTTTCGTTCAGACCCAGAACGAACTTGTAAATGGATTGTGTGTCTGACATTGGATTTTATTCTATGTTGATTGATTTCTGTTAAATATATATCTGTTTGGCGGCGGAGAATTTATTCTCTTTCTTAACGCCCTTCTCTGAGACGTACGAGCTTAGAGGTTATATATCGATAGATATCAATCGCATGGCATGAATTGCCTGTGTGGCACGCTGAGATGCAATGATCAAGGCTTCCGTTGAAAAGCAAAGTCTTGTGGTTGATGATCAAAGCACGGCCTTTGTGGCGTAGCTTTGTGTATAACGTGAATTCGCGAGCCTCACACATCGGTATGAGTTAAAAACGGGATACGGACCGCTGGGAGAGCACGACGTTTCTTTCTAGCTTTGGTGGTGTCAGTGACTTACCAGCCCTGACATTCATATACTTTTCACCTTTGTGGTTGTTGGAATGAGGCGCCTCGATTATAGGTCTGTAAGGACCGAGAAACGTGTGTTCAGGAATTGCCAATCCTCAAACGTAAGTGAGGACCGGCCCAGCCGATTCCAGGATTGCCCAGAGTGTGTAGTCCTGAGACATTTGCTAGAGTGTCTCGAACGCGGAGAGGAGCTTGCCCCTTGCCTCGACTCATGACAGAAATCCAATTTCCAATACGTGTATTGCGGTTTTAATTGTAGAACTAGTAAGGCGACATGATATATGGTACCCATGCCGTCTATGATTTATATTTATGATTGAAATTGTTTTGACACTATACACTTATTATAGTATCAAATGATTTGTTTTAAACGTACCAAGCATGTTTGGCTATTATAAGGGAAAACCCTATCCTCCGGCTTGCGTTGCATTGTGTGATGGGACCTGGGTCTTATAATAGCTTCATTTTTCGAAAAAGCATTGCGCTGTTTATTCTATGCACTGGTATTCTTGGGAGGAAACCCGTTCCGTGTTATACGGCGTGGTCCCTTGAACTACTCTCTTTTAAAGTAAAGCTTTAAATAACTGTTTTAGTTCTCACACCAGTCACATGACTGACCTGGAGTTTATTGTTTTAACCTAAACTCTGGGTGCCCCTATTTTCCGCACGGGCAGCTAGTAGTTTTGGTTTTGCAGATTTATATTCATAGGATCCTGGTTTACAGCTGGAATGATATCCGGAAAGCTCTGTATCTGTATATCACCTTCAGTTGTGCTTTGTATTATTTTTCCGCTGCTATGTAATTTATTGTAATCTTTGATATTTATCAAATGTAATTTATTCAATTATACTCTGTATATTCTTGTATCTGATGGAATTGTTGTAATAACAATGAAATGTTCTTCCGTCTGCGTTCTGTTTTGTCTTGTCCTCACAGTAATTCGTTCTTTCTCATCTCTTCGGAGACCGGGGAAGTTCGGGTCGCTTCAGAAAGTTCCTTGAAACGCTACAGAGATTAGAAGCTTTCGTGGATTGGTTGGATATTATTGAAAGTTTATTAAGGACTTTGAAAAAATTGGTACTCCTTTAACTCAACTAACAAAGAAGAACTTGGTATTTTCTTGGAGTAATCAGCGCGATGTGACTTTTGAGAAATTAAAGGAAACATTGACTAATGCACCAGTTCTTATATTTCCTGATGGATCACGGATGTTCACGGTGCACACTGACGCCTGTTGAACCAGTTTAGGAGGGGTTCTCATGCAAGAGGGAAAGGTTGTTGCTTAAGCCAGTAGACAACTCAAAGACCTCGACAAAAGGTATCCAGTTCATGATCTCAAGTTAGCTGCGGTAGTATTTGCCCTAAAAATCCGGAGGCACTGTCATATAAGAGAGAAGTTCGAGTTTTTCACTGACCATAAATCCCTAAAGTATTTATTCTCTCAACATGACTTTAATTTAAGACAACAATGATGGATGGAGTGCATTGCCTCTTTTGATTTCATGATACAGTATACCCCAGGGAAATGGAACATCGTAGTAGATGCGCTGAGTAGAAGGCATGCGTCTTTGAATGCAATCTCGGAATGGAAACAATTAGAGTTTCTCACTAACTTTGACTTGCAACCCCCGCCAGCAGCTTCTAGTGGTTTTCCTGGGTTATGCTTGTTAGAACCGCTCATAGGGAAAGGATTCGAAGTATGCAAGATCTTGACGAAGGGATAAGAAGCTTGACGGAGAAAGTGGAGAAGAAGGAGGCATTTCCTCATTCAGTTAAATATTCGCTAGGCAACGACGGAAGTTTGCTTAGGGTTGGATGACTTTGCATCCCTAAAGATAAGGAGTTGAGAAAAGAAATTTTAGAGTGGTGCCATAAGTCGAGGATAACCATACACCCCAGTGGAGATAAAATATATAAAGATATGAAGAGAAATCTCCATTGGAAAGAGATGAAAAGGGAGATAACTGAGTTTGTGGTCAAGTGTTTGGCATGCCAAAGTGTAAAAGCGGAACAAGGATTCAGATTTAAAAAGGTTGTACGTTAATATATATACACAAATGTTTGAAATTTGAATTGGAAAAATAAATATATGGGATAAAATAACTAATTAATAGTTGATTAGAATATTCCATCAAATTCAAAATTGTGTGTATATATATACATATAATAAGGAACAAGAATATTGATTAAATGGAAAGGAATTAATAAGAATAAGCAACGTTTAATATAATAATCCTTTCAAGCAATCAACACAGACCGCTGGCCATTTTCATGACCAGGGATCAACCACCCCTAAAAGGGGTGTCGATCGCCAATCGACTGCCCTCCTAAGGAGGGTGTCGACGGTCTGGTGTGGAAAGAGCCCAATGAGGTTGATTTAAATGGTGTTTTGTTTGGTTTATAGATAATGAATAACCTAGATTAAATCTATGCCAATCTAACGGTTAATGTTCGTTTATAAAACTAGAAATACTACCTAACTCACCCCATAATTCTCTAAACCTTCTCATTGTCTATGCCTCCATTTTGCTTCAGATATACCAGAAATTAGGTTGGAATATGTTTCTTCTTCTATTCCTAATCTATTTCATTTCTAATCTATTTCTATTTAGATTATATTCTGGAATTTCTATCATTTATATATGAGACTCAAATCTATATGATTCTTATATATATATATATATATATATATATATATATATATTGTTAAATTTTCACATGTTTTTCAAATGAAAATGGCGGACAATCGGGATCCAGTCCCACCAAAATTCAATTTCATATCTAATCGAGTCTCTTCTCAATCCAAATCTGGAGTTTTTTCAGATGACCCTGTAACTAAAGTTAATCAGAATATAGATCGGAAGGCTCTGAAGTATGTTAAACCCTTGGCAAATCGAATAATAATTTCGGAGAAAGTTTTCAATGAATCGAAGGAGATTTGGCACGATACTATAGCATTGCATCCAATTGAGTTTCGTTTATCTATAGCAAAATTGAAGGATTACATTCATAAAGTTTGGAAGCCTAAAGGTATTTTTATAGTTCACATAGTAGATGATTTCCATTTACAGTTTTTTGAAGAATCTACGGATTTATTATCAGTGACTCAATCTTCTACTTACTCTTATTTTGGTAATCTGCTGTTAATTGATAAGTGGCATCCTGTTTATGAGTTTGATAAATTTAGCTTTGATAAGGTTCAGATCTAGATTATACTTTTCAATGTTGATATGGAACTGTTGTCAAATAATGCTTTACCGATGATAGCTAGCTATATAGGAGACCCTATATGCATAGATGATACTACCATTTATAAGAGAATCACTAGATTTGTCAGAGCTCTAGTATCGACAGGTATTGCAGATGAATTGCATGACAATATTCCTGTTCGGCTTCATAATGGTTCAGAGAAAGCTATTAGAGTGGAATATGAATTTATTCCTCTTAGATGTGATATCTGTAAGATTTTTGGTCATGACACTTTGATTCATGAGCTTGATAAAGATCCATCATGGACTAAAGAGAATTCTAAGAAGTCTAATGAGGAAATGAATGATCTAGATATGCAAAATGGTTCTAATATATAGAATGAAGCCTCTACGTCTAGTTCAACCATTGAGAAGGGGGACCTGGTTTTTTAAATGAAGTTCTATCAAAAAACATTATACCAGATGAAATAAATCACATTGCAGAAAACCTTAGAGAGGATTCTACTGAAGAGGTGATTCAGGATACTTCACAAAATGTAATTAAGAATAATGAGTATATGTCTCATTTAAAAGGGAAGTCTCAAGTGAATTCTAGTAGCAAGGCTCCTCCTAAAAGACAAACCAGGACTATGCTCTTGATAAATGACAGTAATGTGTTGGAACGTCAGAGGAATGAGTTCTCCATTTCGTATGAGAGAAATTTTATCTCTTCTGATGAAGTTCAGGCCAATTTTTGTTGGTCTGGTGTTGGTCTGGTAGAGAGTAAGATTACTGCTGCCAAGTTGAAGTTCTTTAAAAGATTTTTACCTCCTCGTTGGGATTATATTCCACAACAAGTCGATGTATTTTCTGGTAGACTCTTATTGATTTGGAATGCTGAAATTTGGTCCATTAATATTGTTTCTTTGATAAAACAGCATGTCACTGTTGAAGCTATCAATACAGGAGGTATGAAGATTTTTTTTCTCTATAATCTATGCAAGTAATAGCTATCATGAAAGGCAGGAACTATGACAAAATATTGTATCTCAAGATGGAGCATTGATTGGAGATTGGGTTTTGATTTGAGACTTTAATAATTCTACATCCCCACTGGATAAAAGAGGAGGGCTTCCTATTCCATTTCAACAAATTCGAGCCTTCAATAGCTGTTTATCTCACTCTGGTTTGATTGAAGTGAAGTCAGTGGGGTTTAATTACACATGGAGAAGAAGGGGATTGGCTAATCATATAGACAAGATTTTTATTAATCTTTCTTGCTTATAAAATACAATGATATGAAAGCTTTGTCTTTAAACCAGACGTCAAGTGATCACAATCCACTACTTCTTGATCTTGTTCCAACTAATAAATCTAAAGGATTTCCTTTTAAATATTGCAATGATTGGCACTGTAAATCAGGCTATATGGATTGTATTGAAAAGGGTTGGATGGTGCATGTTGATGGCTATCATAATTTTAATTTCATGCAGAAACTCAAAGTTTGTAAATGGGAACTGAAATCGTGGAACAAAGTGAGAGTTAAAGATGATGCCTTATTAAAGCTAGCTAAAGAGAAATTTAATAACCTGGAGGCTGTAGTTGATTGTGAATTTGAAAATGTGGAATTATATGAAGCTATGTTGGAAGCTAAGCATCAATACATGATACAAAAGCAAGTCAAATTCTGGAATCATAAGCAGAAAGCTAAAGTTTCTTGGCTATAAGAGGGAGATACGAATTCTAATTTTTTTCATTCTAAAATGTCCACTAGAAAACCTTGTAATAATTTGAAAGCACTGGTAAATTCTGCAGGTGAATTTCTATATAAATAGGAGGTGATTTCTAAAGCAGCAATTGATTATTACACAGGAACGTTCAATGGAAATTTTGTTGAGGAGATCCCATTCTTTCAATCTGAATATACTATTAATCAACAAGGGCGACTAGATTTGCTCAAGCCTATTTCTATGGAAGAAGTTAGGAAAGCTACATTCTCTATACAGAAAGATACTAGTCCAGGTCCGGATGGTTTCAATTCAAAGTTTTACAAGCTTCACTGGGAAATGTTAAAGGAAGATTTAATTGCAGCCACTCAAGACATGTTTGATTTTGCAATAATTCCAAAAGGTTGCAATCACACACTTATTACTCTTATTCCTAAAGTAGATAGACCATCTGATATATCTCAATATCGTCCCATAACATGCTGCAATTTATTTTATAAGATCTTTGGTAAAATCTTATGCAATACAATTAAATGGTTGCTCCCCCATTTGATCTCTTCTAATCAGTATGCATTTATTCCTAATCGACATATTGGTGATAACATTTTACTAGCTCATGAGTTGATTAGAGACTTTAAAAAGCCAAGAGTCAATAAATTTTGCGTGAAGGTGGATTTGCAGTAAGCATATGATAGGATTAATCGTAAATTTATTTGTCATATCATGAAACTGATGGGATTTCCTACTCACTTCATCAATGTTATGTTTGCCTGCATTTCAACAACTACCTATTCTATCATGCTACAAGGGGTACCTTCAGGGTTTATTGAATCAAACAGGGGGTTAAGGCAAGGTGATCCTCTTTCACCATACCTTTTTACGATTGTAATGGAGTATTTCTCATTTTGTATGAAAGAGAAGGCGATGTAGAATTTATTTACTCCAACTCATAAATTTGAACCTATTGTTTCCCACCTGATTTATGCTGACGATTTAATGGTATTTAGGAGGTGCTCTATTCAGGGTGTTGATGCTCTGAGGTCTGTGTTTGATAAATTGGAACATTTTAGTGGTCTTTCTATGAATTTTATGAAAACCAAGATATATTTTAGTGATTTTGCCTCTTTAAAAAGTGAGATGGTAGATACTCTTGGGTTCAATGTTGGTTCATTACCAATAAAGTATTTAGGAGTTCCATTAACCTCTAATTACATTCATTATCAAGACTATAGAGATCTAATGCACAAAATTCAACAAAAATTACAATCTTGGGATTCTAAGCTTTTGAGCTTTGCAGGAAGAGCTAAAATGCTTCAATCTGTAATTAATCCTACAGTGCTTTATTAGTTGATGATACATTAGCTACCAGAATATACTCTTGAGAAGTTAAACACACTCTGTGCAGATTTTTTCTGGGGAAATTCTAAACATAAGATGAAATGGGAGAAGTTGTGTGTTCCTAAAGAGGAAGGAGGAGTAGGGCTCAAGTCTTTCAAAGATCTAAAAAAAGGCAGCTTGTTTAAAATTAATGTGGAAATTTATTAGTGAAGATTCTTTATGGAGTAGATGGATGAAAAGGAAGTATTGTAATTCTAAGTTGTTTTGGAGTATGCGAGTGGACAATAATGCATCATGTATATGAAATCTATATTGAGATTAAGGTCATCTGGTAAACAATTCTTCGGGAAAATTATTGTGGATGGTTCATCTACATCTTTGTGGTTTGAACCTTGGTTAAATGGTTGGTGCTTATTTGATATGCTCGGTTTCTCAAGATTTCATGCTTTGGGTCATGATAATGAGAAGGTTCGATCTATTATAAGGGATGGTAGTTTATGTTCTCAGCTACATCCAGTTACCAGAGAAGTACATCAAGTGGTAGACAGTGTTGAATTAAAATCTGATAGACCGAATGATTATTATGCATGGTTAGATGATGGGGTTTCTCATTGAATAAAGCATGGGATCAAGTGAGACAAAGAGCTTCTTCAGTGCAATGGGCAAAGATTGTGTGGCATTCCAAAATTTCGAAGAAAATGTCTTTTATTTCTTTCTTGGCAATGAAAAACGGACTCAGTACTAAGGACAGGCTTTGTAGACATGGTGTTATAGAAGAGAACAGGTGCTCTTTATGCAATGTGAAGGAGGAAAGTATTGACCATCTATTTTTTGACTGTTCTTATTCGAAATTCATTTGGAGTACTTGAAAAGAAAACTTGGTCTGAATGCAGATAACATTGGTTCTATGGAGTCAGAAGCTAATCAAATTGCTACAGTCTTTCAGCAAAAAGATCAGATTAAGGATGTTGCTTGTACACTTTTAACAAATGCTATTTATCACATTTGGTTTGAGAGGAATTCCAGATTGTTTAGTAACCAATTTGTAAGCAAGGAGGTTGAGAGAGAGAGATATATGGTATACTGTTCAAGACAATGGTAGTAAATCTATTCGATCTGCTGCTAATGAAGATTTTCTACGTAGGTGGGGTGTTGATTTATTAGACACAGGTTGATTGAGAGATGTTTTTGTGGTAGTTAAGTGTGGGTTGATGTTGTATAGGCTGCTAAACCTATTCATATTTTGTTTTCTGATGTTGTTTCAGTTGTATTACTTGTATATGGTTGATATGAAATAAAAGGGAACCAATTTTCAAAATATATATATGCAGTAGAATCGAAGAACGATGATTTCAGCATTCAAATCAGTATTATCTTCTTTGCCTAAAATCTCTGTGAGTGGAAATAATACTTGTTTAGGCTAAATTCCACATTTTGTAGGTTTCATATTGGTTTGTATACCTGAAGAGGTTTGGTTTCATGATAACATTATAATATAAAAACCCCAAATCTCTTATTTTGTATATATTGCAAAGTTGTCGATCAATATGTTAGGTTTGTGAATTGTTTTGGTTATGTTCAAGGAATAGTTTGGTGATTTTACTTCTGTTTAATTGGATTTACCCCTTTTATTTAAAAAGTGTTTGTGATGTAAAAAGATTAAAATTTGGCTTGGTTTTATTATTTGGATCGGTTTAGATTTCCATTCCAAAATGGATAATTTGAACGCTTTTAGATTTGAAGTAATCAAATGTTAATCTTTTTATGTGCAATATAGAAAAAGGGTAAATTTGATTCAAATAAAGGTTTATGTATATATGTTTGTGTATATATGCCAAATAGGTATATTGTATTTAACACCTTTTTTCTTTGTCATTACTTAAATCATCCTAATAAATTTAGGATCCAAATTTGAATAATTATGTTGTTATTTTCCGAATTGTTGCTTATTATTGATTATGCCATGAATTAAGTAGTTTAGTATGGGAATTTTACTTGTATACCTTTTATGTGAACAGGATTTCCAATTTACATGATTTAAAATGTTTCTTAGGTCGAATGGAAATTAGTGTTTATAGCATGTATTTAATTATATATTTATTTAACGTACAAACGTATGGTGTAATAAATACGTTAGATTATGGTTAGAAATTTAAAAATGTCCCCGTATAAATTGTTTCTTGTATGTGGGTAATAAATGGCTTATTTATATATATCAAATAATGACACACAGACACGAGGTTAGTCATCATTTGTGGTAGAAGTTTGCCCAGACCCAACCGGAAAATCCAGCAACCATAAGTGAATTAGGCTAATGTAAGAGGTTTGGGTGCTATGGGCCATTTAAGTTAGTACACGATGGCACAAAGTTAAGCCCACTTGTAGTATAAGCCTGCCTGGAACCTCCGTGTATATCCAGCGTCTACAGGTAGATGGTTTGATGTGAAAGGTCTAGTGTATACGTATATATAACTATTATGTCTGAAAATAGGAAGGCTTACTACGACCTTGAGATGGTCATAAGTGGTTGACTTTCTTCTTATCTAGTTTGCTTCTTAAGTAGTTAGGAATAGTACCATTCTGAAGGTTTATTCCTTGGATTTGGACCAAAGTCATGGGACTCTCCCTTATTATATTTGAAGTGGTCTATGGGTCCTCCTTCCCTAAAAAGTAGTTTAGTCATGGCAATAATGGAGTAGGGTAGTTTACTGGAATGCCCACTTCCTCTAGGAGGGCCAATATAGGGATAGGTTTGGTATACGTGGGACATTGTATGCAATTTAATTAATTAAAACGTCTAAGTAAAGTCCTAAGTGTCACGGGTCTACCACTGTAATATCAATTAAGTAGTAACATGAGGTGTCCGCCGGAGGGGTCATAAATGGCTATATGCGGACCTACCCTAAACCGACACTAAGAGGCAAGGTACTACTTCTCATGTTACTTGTTAAAATATATATCTAGTTATGACGTTGACGTGCTAGGACGGGGTCTTAAGTAGCAAGGGTCCGTCTTTGGGTCATAAGAGATCATGAGAATTCACCCTTGATAAATATACTAGAACGGGCATTAAGTGACCGAGAATGTCCATCTCGTTGCATCTTAAGTGATCGTTGATCGAACCTAATTGCATTAATGAAGGTCTTAAGTGATTAACTCGGATATCCACTTCATTAATTAAATTTATTCGCTTGTATGTGTGCTTGTGTGTTTCGTAGACATACTTAGAAATATATAACTTGCCAAATCTAGAGTATTATCTTTAAGCACATATTAATTTTCAGTCACCGAAATTTTTTGTTCTGACCCCGCTTCTTAACATATACAACAGGTTAGTAGACGGGGTAGCAGCTTGATGAATGAAATGATGATGCAGCCTGAAGAATGCAGCGAGACTATTATATTGCTATTAGCTATTATTGCTTTTTTATTTTTGGAAACTCTGGATAATGAATAATAATGACGTACCTTTATGAACAAATGTATTTGGCATTTTGTATTTGGATCAATGGCTTTTGAATACATGGTGCATTTACTTTATTATTATATTTTCTCGTTCCACTGTGTGAGATTCCATCTCGTTATATTATTCTATGCAAATGTAATTCCTTATAGGAACCGACAACTTGTTTAGAGTGGCTCTATGTTTTGATGGGCCTTTTTTAGGTTGAAATTTAGGACCACTCTGGGTGGGTTGTCACAGTTTTATCATCACGCCAACCTATATTAAAAAAGGGGAATTTATTCAAACTCCCAAAAACAATTCAAAATACACATCATGAACTTTTTTGACAAAATTTTCAACAAAAATATGCAGTTTAAATAGTATGCATTTCCGGCTAGAATTTCAAATATTTACAGTCACAACTGCTTTTTCACATAAAAATTTGCGGTCTACACACAAGAATGTACATTCTATCCTTTATATATGTTAAATTAGGAGTATACCCTAATACAAAGGATATTGTAATGACCCGAGGTTTTCGCGATCCTGAGTAATCGACATATAACCCAATGTCGACTATCAAGCATAGGAAATACCGGATAGTTAATGAAAGAAAATAGAGGGTGAGAATAGATAAGATAGAAACTTAGAATAGAAGAAGAAGAACATACAACATCAGAGTAAACATGAATCTCACAGCGGAACGAACAATATATAATAGATACATATCTTTGGAATAAAATCAGTATATGTATACAGTAACATTATCAGAGTATAACACTTACAACGTTGCGGAAATAAAAATAGCTATATAATCCTGAAGCCTCCTGCACCAAGATCTCCAAATATATCTGTAAAACCTGACTACTTGAATGCCCGTACAAAATTGGGCACCCAAGAGGTTAGGGAAAACAAAACAAAATAAACTCTGGGTCAGTCATGTGACTGGTGTGAGCAAACTCCAAACATTTGTTTAACTTTTGAAATCCTTTTAAAAGAAAGGATAATCGTAAGATCGATCCACATATAAACACGAATGGTTTTTACCTTACGATAAACCAAAATATTCTTTTTAACATCCATACTCTTCTGATATTATAATAATGTCTAAATCAAATAAATAGCAATCTAGTGGAACGCTTTCATCTAACATTCCACATAATTAATATATAATCAAAAACCGCGAGCGCTTATTGGGTAATGAATTCCAACTGGCAAGGTATGGGACCACCTTCCGACAGTGTATCTCTAGAGAGGAATACAACGGATTCAACAAGAACATATTGCAACCTAGGCCAAACATGACCGGTCACTAATTTCGCTTGAGTGTACCGAATGTATTATCACCAACGGTTGGGATCAGCAACAGTTTCTCGAAAGGGACAACGTCGAAATAGATTATAGAAGTAAATGGAATTTCTATAGATCGGGTGATAATACACCCTAATTGGCAGCTAACCACTTAGCCATGCGACTTATCCGATTTTATACCATTTCCGGTTGTAAGGGTAAAAGACATAACGTATCATTTACAAACCACATCCTCATTCACTTTGAATATCACATTGTCATACCCGTCAAATCACAAATTGATTTCTCTAAACATACCACGGGTAAACAGCCAAGAGAAACGAATTCCTCCACCACCAAACGTAAATACGTTTGAAGAGATCAACTTACGCGATCTATTAAATATACTTTGTCAGACATTCTTCCATATAGGTCGCCCTGGGACTGGACAAACCGAAGGCACTATTCTGTAAACAGGATAGGCCTTGCATAATCCCGACTTCAGTTATCATCATCATATTTGATTCGCAACACTAACGCCCATATAGAGTGGTTTTCAGATTATGAATCTGATCCCAGTCTCTCCGTATTAACGACAAAAAAATGGTCAAAACTTCGATAGTCGGTGAGTTAACTATCAAAAAGAAACACGTGTGCAAACAACGATATTATTTCCAAATGGAAATTCTATCGATCAATCATCATTTAACATTTATCTCTTTAGTTCCTTAATTTATCCATTTTCATTAACTGTTTCCATATATTCAACATTCCTTATTTTACAAATTTACAAAATATATGTTATTAATCATTAGAAAACATTTCCATCTCTTTTTCACGTATCACTGTCATTCCAGTATTCTTTATCATCAACTCTTTTCAATTTATTATTCGATTAACTCTTTTCGAATAACTAGTATTCGATTAACTAATATTCGATTAACTCTAATTCGACTAACTTTCTTCGATTAACTCTATTTCTAATAACTATATTTGATTTAACTCTATTTCTATCTCATTCAAATTCCCTTTTTGAATTTCTACTTCAAATCTGATCTTCTTAATAAATGTTTTTATTTCCAAAACATTTATTTAATCTATTATTCATATAAAATATGAATAACATTTCTTTTATAATCTTCTTCTTTGCAAAATGCTTGCCTTAATACATTATTTATATTCAGTATGAATAACATATTCTTTATGTAATTAAAACAGTTTGGTTTTGTATTTAAAAATAATATCTTATTTTAACTATTCTATTTATACTTCTATTTATAAACAATTCATATAAAATCTTATTTTATATTCGACACTTTAATAATTCCATCTAAAATTCTCGTTAACACTACGTTCATATTCAGTTTCAAATATCGATGTTAAAATTTATTCTTACTTCTCTATATAAGTTCTGACTTATATGTTCCATTTATCCACTTGATAAATAATTAACTTAATTTATAAAATATTATTTATAAATTAATCTGGTCCCTTTATCTGCTTTACTTCTTTATATAAGTTCAGACTTATATATCTTTATTTATCCAATGATAAATATTTTCCTTAATTTAAAAATATTATTTACAAATTATTCTTCTTAATTCATCTGTTAAAAACATATTTTTATTTAATATCTAATTTAAATAAATCATCTCAAATTTCTTTTATAATTCAAAATCCCCTTTTTATAATTCTATATTTATTTCCCAAATAATTCCTTTTATAAAATCTTATTTATTATATAAATAATTCCTTATATAAAATTCGATACATTTTAAAAATATATTTTTTATAAAATCCTTTGATTTTATAAATATCTCTTTTTCAATATAACACTGAAAATTCCCTTTTTATATTCCAATATTTATTATGGTATTTAAAATACCAAATAACAATAATCAATATCATTCTAACACACATCATCAACAACAGATTATATATCACATCATATATCACCATTTATGAAAAACAGTAAAATAAATGCTGAGGAATCCAGTTGAATTCCTCCGACCTGTTTCCCTGCATCTACAAATGTTAAACAATATAATTAACATCGATTTCATTTCAATATGAAATATTCTGATAAACAGAATCAATGTTTGATTAACGATTTATATATATATATATATATTTATATATATATATATATCGTTATTTATAATTTCAACCAATACACAAGCAATTCAACCAAACAATAATCACACTGCAGTCTATCAACATTTATCATTACTAGATTATCTTTATAAAAATATACACTGGTAGAGTTAGTGAGTTTTACTCACATTGGACGGTCATCGTTAAATAACGATAACTGTCGGTTGATTCGGACTGACAATTTATTTCGCTATAAATTGTAACGAGCTCCAATTCACGCCCAGTTAGTTCCAGTGTGTATCCACCATCCATACAATCCAAACGAATTTGACCGTTCGAAAAACTGATAACGTATGGAAAACTTATTGATTTAACAAGTTAATGCACTATTTAAACTAAAATAAACTTAAGTTCAATTATCAATGGGCCCCACACTTTCAACCCTTGGCCCAAGTCCATGCGTACTAACCCAATGAAAATCATCTTCTTTCCAGAAACAGGTTGCCTCTCCAGTAACACATCATACTACACTCCACCGTTTCGATTTCTTCTATCTCCTCTCCCTCCTTGAATTCTTCATGAAAATCCCTGCTTCCACCTCCATTGTTCCTCTCTTCGCGGCCTCTCCCATCCTATATCTGTATGACACAACCCGAACCAACATTACAAATCGCGTCATTTGGGTTTTCAACTTATGTACACGGTGATGATCGACACCTTTCATCTTTGAACCCGTCAACAAATTGCAGCATGTGCTATTTTCCATCACCATCTTGAATTAAATCTCCAAATCCGTCCTAGTTGCTTAAAACTCGAGAAATCGCCTGTCCTAGTCTTCGCTGTCAAAAATGAACGTCGACCAAATAGGATCGAACGTGATGGAATGGGTTCGAACTTCAAGCCAAGGCATGCAGCAACCCAAATATATAGATATTTCGATTTATAGAATTTCTTTTGATTTTATATTAAATTTTGAATATCCCGATTGTTTTCTATATGGAGAAATGAGAACGGCGGTGTAACGACCCGGATTTTGAGCGACTTTGGTTATCGACATAAGCTCGATGTCGATAACCAAAACATCGAAAAATCCTGGTAATTAATGAAAGAAATTAGAGGGTGAGGATAGATAAGGTAGAAACTTAGAATAGAATAAGAAAAGAAGAACTTACATCATCAGAGTAACACGAATCTCACAGCGGAACGAATAACATATAATATATAACATAACTTTGAAATATAACAGTTATGTATACAATAGCACTTATCAGAGTACAACACTTACAACACAGCGGAGATAAACTATATCTATATGATTCTGAAGCCTCCTGCTCCAACTCTTCAATGTATCTGCAAATCCGGACTACTTGACTGACCGTACAAATTTAGGCACCCAAGAGATTAGGGAAAACAACAAAGTAAACTCGGGGTCAGTCATGGGACTGGTGTGAGTAAAACAGTTTAAACAGGTATATGAACAAGTAAACGATATCTCATAAGACCACGCCGCAGAACGGAACGGGTTTTTCCCTTATGAGAATCCAAAATATCTTTATATCAAAAACCTTTTGATATTATAATAATGTCTATGTACAATAGATATCAATCTAGCAGAAACGCTTTCATCTCACGCTCTACATATATGGTATACAATCAAAAACCGCAAGCACGTATTGGGTAATGGATTTCCAACTATGACAAGGTATGGAACCACCTTCCGATCAGTGTATTCTAGGAACGATACACTGAAGTTCAACAAGAACATCTTGTAACTCAGCCACACATGACCGACCACTCATTTTGCTTGAGTGTATCGAATGTATATCACCAACGGTTGGGATCAGCAACCGTTCCCGTATATATATAGGACAACATTGATAGATTTAAGAAACAAATAAATATTCTCTAGATAGGTGATTACACACCCTACTTCGGTGCGACCGACTTAGCCATGCTGCCTGCCCGATTTCTATCATTTACCGGTTGATGAGGCTAGAAGCTACGCTTTATCATTACATCAGATTCACTTCGAATGTCACATTGTCAGATCCATCGAAAATCACTAATTGACGTCTACAACAGTACATTACGTGTTAGCTAAAGAAGTTTCCTTCTCCGCTTCCACTCTTGGTACGGTTGAAGAAATCAATGTACGTGACCTTTCTGGAAATACTCTGTCAGACATTCATTCATACAAGTCATCCTCATTCACTTAGAATGTCACATCGTCATACCCATCAAATCACAAATTGACTTATCCAAAAATAACACGGGTATACAGCTAAGAGAAACGAATTCCTCCGCCACCAAACGTGAATACGTTTGAACAGATCAACTTACGCGATCCATTTGATATACTCTGTCAGACCTTCGTCCATATAAGTTGTCCTGGGACTTGACAAACCGAAGGCAATATTCAGTATATCCATCTTAGTCACTGTTATCTAAGACTTATACAACAGCCCTTGCATTTTACTCCATCTTCAATTATCTTTGGCATATATGATTCGCAATGCTTATGCCAATACAGAGTGGTTCTTTGGATAATAATCCAACCGGTCTCTCCATATTAACAACGTTAAAATGGTCAAAACTCCGATAGTCTGCGATTTAACCATCAAAGAAAAACAAGTGTGCAAACAACGATATTATTCCCAGATGGAAATTATATCGGTAAATCATCAACATATATCAA
Organism: Allium sativum; assembly: GCA_030737875.1. Lineage (NCBI taxonomy): Eukaryota > Viridiplantae > Streptophyta > Magnoliopsida > Asparagales > Amaryllidaceae > Allium > Allium sativum. The sequence continues at coordinate 189,847,520 of CM060910.1, read as the reverse complement.
TATATATATTCACATTGCCTTATTTTCTATGTTTAGAAAATATATGTTATTAACACTGGAAAACGTTTCCATCTGCTTATTTACAAATCACTACTCTTCCCCAACTATCAGTCCCTGACTGTAAACTAGTATGAGAACAATCCCCTAAGTATAAATCCTGAAGGCCGAAACCAACATCAGATAGGCACTTAGAAACCATTCAATTTACTAATCTCTAGTCAGTAGGGGTGAGCGTTTGGTTGGTTCGGTTTATCCGATGGTGAAATTTGTCAAACCAAACTAAAACCAATAAAAGTGAAAACCAAACCAAACCAACCAAATTAAGTTTGGTTGGTTCGGTTGGTTGTCCGATTAAACCGAACTAAACATGTTTTATACTTTGTATTTGGAATATTCACTATAATTTGATATAAATTATACTTATATGATTAGAGTAATATTATTTATGATTTTTATGCTTTTTAGTATTAATTTTGACACGTAGGTGATGATTAAAATTTACTTAAATAGCTAAACTAACTTAAAATATTTATTATAATATCAATAATTTTGAAAACCTAGTAAAAGTTCGGTTAATTTGGTTAAACCGATAACCGAATTTAATATTTTTCTGGTCCGTTTACAAACCGATATAATTTCAAAACCAAACCAAACCGACCAAAATAAATTGGTTTGGTTGGTTTGTTTGGTTTAACCGAATAACGCTCACCCCTACTAGTCAGTTCTAATTTTACTTAACTCTATTTGATTAACTCTGATTGATTAACTCTAACTGGTTAATTCTAACCGATCAACTCTAACTGGTCAACCTTAATTAATTAACTCTAACTGGTTTTACTTGGTTTGACTAACTCAATTTATTATCTCGACTGACTAATTCAACTCGATTAACCTAACTTGATTTACTTATCTCGATTAACTGAACTAATCACTTTGATTAACTCGACTAATTCACTTTGGTTAACTTAACCAATTTACTTAACTAATTCACTTAACTCCTGTCGAATAAACTATATTCGATAACTCCTCTAACTCTATTCGAATAAACTATATTCGATTAACTCATTTACTCTATTCGAATAAACTATATTCGATTAACTCCTTTTCTCTATTCGAATAAACTATATTCGATCAACTCATTTGATTTAACTCTAATCGATTAACTCCATCGAATAAACTATATTCGATAACTCCTTCGATTTAACTAATATTCTATAACTCACTTCGATTAACTAATGATCGATAACTCCTTCGAATAAACTATATTCGATAATCTCCTCTCAAATAAACGATATTCGATAATCTTCCCTTTCGATTTAACAAATCGATAACTCCTTTTGATTTAACTAAATTCGATAACTCCTTTCGATTTAACTAATCGATAACTCCCTTCGATGAAACTAACATCGATGCTCCTTTCGATGAAATTAACATCGATTTATTCCTTTCGATGAAACTAACATCGATTAATTTAACTCGACGGACTTAACTCGACTCACTTATCTCGGTAATCTAACTCAAGAACTTAACTCATATCGAATAACTAATATTCGATTTAACTTCATTCGCTTGACTCTAGATCGCAGCGATCACAATGGTTACGCGTGACTCCCTCAGGAAACATCCGACCGCCGTAGGCTATTTATAGCCCTGCGAATTACGCTAGCAGTCGTACGAGATGGTAACTTATCCTGAATAACTCTGTTTGACTAACTCTATCTCAAATAACTATATTTGATAACTTCTATTTCGAATAAGTGGTATTCGATAACTTAACTCGATTATCAACTCGAAAATCTTAACTCGAATCGATTAACTCCAACTGATTAACTTGACTTACTTAACTCACTGGTTAACTCTATTGAACTGGTTAACTCTACTGAACTGGTTAACTCTACTGAACTGGTTAACTCTATTAAACTAACTCGACTCGACTAACCCCTTTCGAATAGCATATTCCTTTTACTAACTTTCGAATACCATAATCGATTTACTCCCTTCGAATACCATATTCGATTTAACTCCTTTCGAATACCATATTCGATTTACTTTATTCACTTTATAAAGATTTCCTTTTTAACAACGTTTTATTCATTTGAAAAGATTTACTTTTAAATAGTGGTTCTACACTTTAAAAATGATTTCCTTTTTATAACGTTTCCTTTTCAATTCTATTTGTAAATGGTTTACAAATATTTCCTTTTTATAACGTTTCCTTTTCAATTCTATTTGTAAATGGTTTACAAATAATTCCTTTTTCAAATTTATTCTTGAAATATTCTAACTCCTTAAATTCTCTGAAAAATTCGCCATAACCTCCTTTGTAATGGGAGCATCGGGAAAATCCCCAAACCCGCCACACAGGCCTTTCCATTCAAAAAGAAAATAGTTTGTAATTATTTCCTTTTTGAATATCTCCTATTTATAAATATTCCAATTTATAAACATTTCTTATTTATAAATATTCCACTTTATAAATATCTCTTATTTATAAATATCCCATTTTATAAATATTCTATTTTCAATATCACTTTGAAAATCCCCTTTTCAACATTTCGGTATGTTATGGTATTCAATCATATCAAATCACGATGTTCAATATCGTCTAAGCCCATATAATCGCCCACAGATTTTATATCACATCATATAACAATATATGAAAAACAATAAAATAACTGTTGAGGAATCCAGTCGGATTCCTCCAACCTGTCTCCCTGCATCCACAAATGTTACACAATATGATTATCATCACTTTCAGTTCAATATAAATTATTCTGATAGCAGAATCAATATATAAATATTTAACAGTTTATATATATATATATATATATATAATTTTCACTAACTGACTAGCAGTTCAATCAATCAACCAACACACAGCAATCAACAGATGATTAACAGTTCTAAAAATACATTATAAAAATATAGCTGTTCAGAGTTGGTGAGTTTTACTCACTGTTGCGCGTTAACCATTGAATAACGGTTTGCATTATTTGATTTCGACGGACAATTTATTTCGCCATAAATTGTAACGAGCTCGGATTCACTCCTAGTCAGCTCCATGGTGTAGTGTCCGTCCATACGATCCCAAAGGATCTTGTTTCGCCCAATTCTGATATCATATGACCGAGTTATCAAGTTTCGAAGTTAATATATGTTTAAACTAAATAAAAGTTGGACTTTATTTTCTATTGGGCTTCACCTTTTCCTCCGGCCCACTTGCCTTGCTTCAAACCCAGCCCGTTAAGACCCCTTCTTCCCCAATTAACTCGTGAACTCCTATAACAGCAATACCCATTTCGAATTACTTTAAATCCTCCCCCGATCCTCACTTTTTCAACGTTAATCAAAAACAAAATCACCACAATCTAGCTCATCAACTCCTCATCATTCTCATCCCCTTTATACGTGACTCGCACCACCTAATGAGTCCTGACCTGCTCTCCGTCGAAGAACCCTCAACGCAAAAAGATGAACCGAAACGTTCCAGATAAATACACAAGGTGCGATTGATGATGCTGAACCCAAATCCGGACTCCGTTTTGCCAATCAACCCTTCAACCTCCTCGTTTCCGCAACCCCAGCAAATGTAAATACCTCGCTGTCTTCTTGCGACAACCAAAAATGGCAATCGATCCACATAAAACTCATGCTGGGTTGTAGGGGAACTCACCAGGAACTCTAACGTATTTGATTTGGGATTTATAAGTTTTGATTTGGTCTTACTTGATTTTCTTGAGGACTTTGTTTTTCTATTGGAAGAAAGAACACAGCAGCGGTAATTTTTGCTGTGTTGACTTTGAGAGAATGAGGAATTAGGTCTTAAGGCTTGGTTTGGGGGGTATTTATAAGCCACAAAAATATCTAGATATTTTTTTATATTAATATTTTAATATTTTTATTTAATCCTTTATTTGTTTATGACTTCTAAAAATCCGTGTGATCACACATGATACCTAAAAATCACGAATCTGGACATGCAGCTAGAGTTCGACATTACGGTCCCAACGAAACTGGTTTCGTCGAATTCCGACTCCGTATGCTCACACAGCGTATTTTTAACTATCAAAATACTGACTGTTTCTCACTTTAAAAATCCGTACGGCCACACACTGACTCTAAAATTCACGAAACTGGAAATCTAACAACTATTTGACATTGCGGATCCAACAAAATTAGTTTCGTCGTATTTCGACTTCGTTTGCAAAAGTGGCTATTTTTAAAGCTCTAAATAGCCCATTTAAATATATAAATATATTTAAATATAATTAAATTAAATATAAATAAATTTATATTATCATATATCTTCACATATGATATTGTACAGCTCCAGAATATCATATCAGAATTTACAGTTTGATATTTCAGATTTTCGATTACCTCGATATTCAGTTTTACATTTAAAAACCCTTTTATAATGTATATAAAGCGTTACGAATCATAAAGGAATTTCATAGCGACTTTTCTGAAATTTGATTTGGACATGACTCAAAATCTACACAACGAAATCCCGATTTTTCTCTTCCACTAGGAAGATATACTCCACCAGCTCCACACGTTTCTTGTTTCACAGAAATCCGGCTTAAAACGAATCCTGTACATTCAGTTGAAGTTTGAATCGCCAATTTACGTACTGCAGTGCCATTTCAAGCTCGATTTTAATTATAATATAATTATACGTTCAAACTATTGTCGATTGAATATATTCGTCAATATAATTCAACTCTAAGCTGAATTAAATCTAAGGGACGACCCCGTTCACAGAATATTGTGATTTCCAATAATTCTGATTATTTCTGAATTAAATATATTATATAATTATTTAATTTAATTAAATATTCACTATAATTTAATTAACGATGATTTAATTCCCTAAATCACTATTTATATAATTAAATTAATTAATTATAACACCCCTGACAATGCGGGTCATTACATTCCTCCCCACTTAAAATAATTTCGTCCTCGAAATTGCTAAGGTAGGAAACAAACCCTATCAACTGGTTAGAACTTATTTGTTCACTTCTTAATTTCAGTTTCAACTGAACCAATTTAATTTCAATAAAATACTAATTAATTTTTATCAACGAAAATTTCAAAAATCCTGAAAATTTTCTAACGCCTTAACTTTTCGAAAAATTTCGCCAGCACCTCCTTTGTGCTGGTCAATAACTCAAACTCCAACGCGCCTCTCTGGGTCTTCTCCAACCCAAAAGAAAATCAAACAGCCAAGCGGCTTGCCAAATCGGCTCATAAATCTCATGCTTATACCAAATATAAACTTGTACCTTTCTGTCGGGCGTATCATCATATCCTTCCAACCTGTTATCAACTCGGCATTTACAAATGTCATCCCAATCAACTCTAATCAATTTATTTTTAACACAACCATTCGTTTATCCAAGCTGAATTCAATTTCGAATTCGAATTTCAAATTCCAAGCTCTCAACTTATCATTTCAAATCCAGATTATTCTCTAATCACTTCAGTTTTTTTAACCTATTATCTCAAGTTAAATTCTGGTTTATTATTTACTTTTACCATCCCATTCGAATTAACTTCACAAGTTAAATTTTAATTTCTAGAACTTAAATTCCCGGTTTTATTTCAAATCAAATTTGAAATCATAATACCAATTCAAAACCTTTGAATTTCTAAACAACCTGTTTTCTCAAAACAATTCAAATAAAAATCTCTGGTAGTAATCCACCACTTAGAACTCGAAAATCACACCGATGATACTGCGCAGTCACCATCGAAATTATTTTCCAGCGACCCAAGTGATTTCAATACTATATCATTTCAAAACCCTTACTAAATACATCCATTTTGAAAACATCTCAAAATCTCCCAGGAACTTAAAATTTCCTTATTTTAATTCCAAATTTTATTTAAATTCATATTTAATTCATCTTATTTCATATACTTTACTTATATGATTTTGATTGGTTATATATAACCATTTCACTTTATAATCTCATTCGATTATAATTACAACCAATATATCTAATATATGATAATATATTACATATCCATACTGTGTCGGTCCATCGTATTCAAGTATTTATTTACTCCTACAGATACAGTGGATCAAACTGATCGACCAGAACTCATAAACAACTCAGCCAATGAATCTCCACAATATAAAACCATTTTTATATCAAATACAAATACGCACTCGTATATATACACTCAACTCAATCTAGGGTATTACTAACCCTATCTCTACCGAGTCACGCCACAGAGCCAAGTAATTCTTAACTTAAGCTCTGATACCAACTGTAACGACCCGGATTTTGAGAGACTTTGGTTATCGACATAAGCTCGATGTCGATAACCAAAACATCGAAAAATCCTGGTAATTAATGAAAGAAATTAGTGGGTGAGGATAGATAAGGTAGAAACTTAGAATAGAAGAAGAACTTACATCATCAGAGTAACACGAATCTCACAGCGGAACGAATAACATATAATATATAACATAACTTTGAAATATAACAGTTATGTATACAATAACACTTATCAGAGTACAACACTTACAACACAGTGGAAATAAACTATAGCTATATGATTCTGAAGCCTCCTGCTCCAGCTCTTCAATGTATCTGCAAATCCCGACTACTTGACTGCCCGTACAAATTTAGGCACCCAAGAGTTTAGGGAAAACAACAAAGTAAACTCGGGGTCAGTCATGGGACTGGTGTGAGTAAAATAGTTTAAACAGGTATATGAACAAGTAAACGATATCTCATAAGACCATGCCGCAGAACGGAACGGGTTTTTCCCTTATGAGAATCCAAAATATCTTTATATCAAAAACCTTTTGATATTATAATAATGTCTATGTACAATAGATATCAATCTAGCAGAAACACTTTCATCTCACGTTCTACATATATGGTATACAATCAAAAACCGCAAGCACGTATTGGGTAATGGATTTCCAACTATGACAAGGTATGGAACCACCTTCCGATCAGTGTACTCTAGGAACGATACACTGGAGTTCAACAAGAACATCTTGTAACTCAGCCACACATGACCGACCACTCATTTTGCTTGAGTGTATCGAATGTATATCACCAACGGTTGGGATCAGCAACAGTTCCCATATATATATGGGACAACATTGATAGATTTAAGAAACAAATGAATATTCTCTAGATAGGTGATTATACACCCTACTTCGGTGCGACCGACTTAGCCATGCTGCCTGCCCGATTTATGTCATTTACCGGTTGATGAGGCTAGAAGCTACGCTTTATCATTACATCAGATTCACTTCGAATGTCACATTGTCAGATCTATCGAAAATCACTAATTGACGTCTACAACAGTACATTACGTGTTAGCTAAAGAAGTTTCCTTCTCCGCTTCAACTCTTGGTACGGTTGAAGAAAACAATGTACGTGACCTTTCTGGAAATACTCTGTCAGACATTTATTCATACAAGTCATCCTCATTCACTTAGAATGTCACATCGTCATACCCGCCAAATCTCAAATTGACTTATCCAAAAATAACACGGGTATACAGCTAAGAGAAACGAATTCCTCCGCCACCAAACGTGAATACGTTTGAACAGATCAACTTACGCGATCCATTTGATATACTCTGTCAGACCTTCGTCCATACAAGTTGTCCTGGGACTGGACAAACCGAAGGCACTATTCAGTATATCCATCTTAGTCACTGTTATCTAAGACTTATACAACAGCCCTTGCATTTTACTCCGTCTTCAATTATCTTTGGCATATATGATTCGCAATGCTTATGCCAATACAGAGTGGTTCTTTGGATAATAATCCAACTGGTCTCTCCATATTAACAACGTTAAAATGGTCAAAACTTCGATAGTCTGTGATTTAACCATCAAAGAAAAACAAGTGTGCAAACAACGATATTATTCCCAGATGGAAATTATATCGGTAAATCATCAACATATATCTATATATATATTCACATTGCCTTATTTTCTATGTTTAGAAAATATATGTTATTAACACTGGAAAACATTTCCATCTGCTTATTTACAAATCACTACTCTTCCCCAACTATCAGTCCCTGACTGTAAACTAGTATGAGAACAATCCCCTAAGTATAAATCCCGAAGGCCGAAACCAACATCAGATAGGCACTTAGAAACCATTCAATTTACTAATCTCTAGTCAGTTCTAATTTTACTTAACTCTATTTGATTAACTCTGATTGATTAACTCTGACTGGTTAATTCTAACCGATCAACTCTAACTGGTCAACCTTAATTAATTAACTCTAACTGGTTTTACTTGGTTTGACTAACTCAATTTATTAACTTGACTGACTAATTCAACTCGATTAACCTAACTTGATTTACTTATCATGATTAACTGAACTAATCACTTTGATTAACTCGACTAATTCACTTTGGTTAACTTAACCAATTCACTTGACCAATTCACTTAACTCCTATCGAATAAACTATATTCGATAACTCCTCTAACTCTATTTGAATAAACTATATTCGATTAACTCATTTACTCTATTCGAATAAACTATATTCGATTAACTCCTTTTCTCTATTCGAATAAACTATATTCGATCAACTCATTTGATTTAACTCTAATCAATTAACTCCATCGAATAAACTATATTCGATAACTCCTTCGATTTAACTAATATTCTATAACTCACTTCGATTAACTAATAATCGATAACTCCTTCGAATAAACTATATTCGATAATCTCCTCTGGTATAAACGATATTCGATAATCTTCCCTTTCGATTTAACAAATCGATAACTCCTTTCGATTTAACTAAATTCGATAACTCTTTTCGATTTAACTAATCGATAACTCCCTTCGATGAAACTAACATCGATACTCCTTTCGATGAAATTAACATCGATTTATTCCTTTCGATGAAACTAACATCGATTAATTTAACTCGACGGACTTAACTCGACTCACTTATCTCGATAATCTAACTCAAGAACTTAACTCCTATTGAATAACTAATATTCGATTTAACTTCATTCGCTTGACTCTAGATCGCAGCGATCACAATGGTTACGCCTGACTCCCTCAGGAAACATCCGACCGTTGTAGGCTATTTACAGCCCTGCGAATTACGCTAGCAGTCGTACGAGATGGCAACTTATCCTGAATAACTCTGTTTGACTAACTCTGTCTCAAATAACTATATTTGATAACTTCTACTTCGAATAAGTGGTATTCGATAACTTAACTCGATTATCAACTCGAAAATCTTAACTCGAATCGATTAACTCCAACTGATTAACTTGACTTACTTAACTCACTGGTTAACTCTATTGAACTGGTTAACTCTACTGAACTGGTTAACTCTATTCAACTAACTCGACTCGACTAACCCCTTTCGAATAGCATATTCCTTTTACTAACTTTCGAATACCATATTCGATTTACTCCCTTCGAATACCATATTCGATTTAACTCCGTTCGAATACCATATTTGATTTACTTTATTCACTTTATAAAGATTTCCTTTTTAACAACGTTTTATTCATTTGAAAAGATTTAATTTTAAATAACGGTTCTACACTTTAAAAATGATTTCCTTTTTATAACGTTTCCTTTTCAATTCTATTTGTAAATGGTTTACAAATATTTCCTTTTTATAACGTTTCCTTTTCAATTCTATTTGTAAATGGTTTACAAATATTTCCTTTTTCAAATTTATTCTTGAAATATTCTAACTCCTTAAATTCTCTGAAAAATTCGCCATAACCTCCTTTGTAACGGGAGCATCGGGAAAATCCCCAAACCCGCCACACAGGCCTTTCCATTCAAAAAGAAAATGGTTTGTAATTATTTCCTTTTTGAATATCTCCTATTTATAAATATTCCAATTTATAAACATTTCTTATTTATAAATATTCCACTTTATAAATATCTCTTATTTATAAATATCCCATTTTATAAATATTCTATTTTCAATATCACTTTGAAAATCCCCTTTTCAACATTTCGGTATGTTATGGTATTCAATCATATCAAATCACGATGTTCAATATCGTCCAAGCCCATATAATCGCCCACAGATTTTATATCACATCATATTACAATATATGAAAAACAATAAAATAACTGTTGAGGAATCCAGTCGGATTCCTCCAACCTGTCTCCCTGCATCCACAGATGTTACACAATATGATTATCATCACTTTCAGTTCAATATAAATTATTCTGATAGCAGAATCAATATATAAATATTTAACGGTTTATATATATATAATTTTCACTAACTGACTAGCAGTTCAATCAATCAACCAACACACAGCAATCAACAGATGATTAACAGTTCTAAAAATACATTATAAAAATATAACTGTTCAGAGTTGGTGAGTTTTACTCACCGTTGCGCGTTAACCGTTGAATAACGGTTTGCGTTATTTGATTTCGATGGACAATTTATTTCTCCATAAATTGTAACTAGCTCGGATTCACTCCTAGTCAGCTCCATGGTGTAGTGTCCGTCCATACGATCCCAACGGATCTTGTTTCGCCAAATTCTGATATAGTATGACCGAGTTATCAAGTTTCGAAGTTAATATATGTTTAAACTAAATAAAAGTTGGACTTTATTTTCTATTGGGCTTCACCTTTTCCTCCGGCCCACTTGCCTTGCTTCAAACCCAGCCCGCTAAGACCCCTTCTTCCCCAATTAACTCGTGAACTCCTGTAACAGCAATACCCATTTCAAATTACTTTAAATCCTCCACCGATCCTCACTTCTTCAACGTTAATCAAAACAAAAATCACCACAATCTAGCTCATCAACTCCTCATCATTCTCATCCCCTTTATACGTGACTCGCACCACCTAATGAGTCCTGACCTGCTCTCCGTCGAAGAACCTTCAATGCAAAAAGATGAACCGAAACCTTGTAGATAAATACACAAGGTGCGATTGATGATGCTGAACCCAAATCCGGACTCCGTTTTGCCAATCAACCCTTCAACCTCCTCGTTTCCGCAACCCCAGCAAATGTAAATACCTCGTTGTCTTCTTGCGACAACCAAAAATGGCAATCGATCCTCATAAAACTCATACGGTTGTACGGGAACTCACCAGGAAATCTAACATATTTGATTTGGGATTTATAAGTTTTGGTTTGGTTTTACTTGATTTTCTTGAGGACTTTGTTTTTCTGTTGGAAGAAAGAACACAGCGGCGGTAATTTTTGCTGTGTTGACTTTGAGAGAATGAGGAATTAGGTCTTAAGGCTTGGTTAGGGGGGTATTTATAAGCCACAAAAATATCTAGATATTTTTTTATATTAATATTTTAATATTTTTAATTAATTCTTTATTTGTTTCTGACTTCTAAAAATCCGTGTGATCACACATGATACCTAAAAATCACGAAACTGGACATGCAGCTAGAGTTCGACATTACGGTCCCAACGAAACTGGTTTCGTCGAATTCCGACTCCGTATGCTCACACAACGTATTTTTAACTGTTACAATACTGACTGTTTCTCACTCTAAAAATCCGTATGGCCACACACTGACTCTAAAAATCACTGGAAATCTAGCAACTATTTGACATTGCGGATCCAACAAAATTAGTTTCGTCGAATTTCGACTTCGTTTGCAAAAGTGGCTATTTTTAAAGCTCTAAATAGCCCATTTAAATATATAAATATATTTAAATATAATTAAATTAAATATAAATAAATTTATATTATCGTATATCTTCACATATGATATCGTACAGCTCCAGAATATCATATCAGAATTTAAAGTTTGATATTTCAGATTTCCGATTACCTCGATATTCAGTTTTACATCGAAAAACCCTTTTATAACGTATATAAAGCGTTACGAATCATAAAGGAATTTCACAGCGACTTTTCTGAAATTTGATTTGGACATAACTCAAAATCTACACGACGAAATCCCGATTTTTCTCTTCCACTAGAAAGATATACTCCACTAGCTCCACACGTTTCTTGTTTCACAGAAATCCGGCTTAAAACGAATCCTGTACATTCAGCTGAAGTTCGAATCGCCAATTTACGAACTGCAGTGCCATTTCAAGCTCGATTTTAATTATAATATAATTATACGTTCAAACTGTCGTCGATTGAATATATTCGTCAATATAATTCAACTCTAAGCTGAATTAAATCTAAGGGACGACCCCGTTCACAGAATATTGTGATTTCCAATAATTCTGATTATTTCTGAATTAAATATATTATTTAATTATTTAATTTAATTAAATATTCACTATAATTTAATTAACGACGATTTATTTACCTAAATCACTATTTATATAATTAAATAAATTAATTATAACACCAGTGACAATGCGGGTCATTACAGGCGGAACTTATTTGACCAGAGAGAAAGTAGTTTAGGGTTTGGATGTGATAAGGGTATATATAGGATAAGTTATATAATTTTTTATTCGATTTTTATATTCATTTTTAATCAATCGCTATTTGTGTTTATCATTAAAAATTCCTGTGATCACACATGATGCACAAAAATCACGAAAATGGACATACACCTTCAATTCGATATTACGGACCCAACGAAACTTGTTTCATCCGACTTCGTTTGCTCAGACAGCGTATTTTTAACCGCCAAAATACTGGCTGTTTTTCACATTAAAAATTCGTACGGCCACACAATGACTCCAAAAATCACGAAAATTGAAATTTAACAATAATTTAATACTCCGGATCCAACAAAATTAGGTTCGTCGAAAACGAAGTTCGTTTGCAAAAATGGCTATTTTTAGAGCTCTAAATAAACCACTTTAAATATAAATATATTTAAAAATAATTAAATTAAATATTAATACATTAATATTATTGTATATATATTCACAGTAGAATATCATACAGCTCCAAAATATTCCTATCTGAATTTATAACTCAACATTTCAAATCCAGATTAAATCAGTATTCAATTTATATTGAAAATCCATTTATAATATAAATAAATCGTTATGAATTATAAAAGAATTCCATAGCGACTTTTCGAAAATTTGATTTGGACACAACTCAAAATCTACACAATGAAATCTCGATTTTTCTCTTCCATTAGGAAAATATACTTCACCAGCTCCGAACGTTTCTTGTTTCACAGAAATCCGACTTAAAACGGATTCTATATATTCGTTTAAAGTTCAAATCGCCAAAATACGAACTACCGCGCCATTATGGGCTCGATTATAATTATATTATAATTATATGTTCAACTATCGTTTATGTAATGTATTCATTAATATAATTCAACTCTAAACTGAATTATATATTATAAATGATCCAATTCACATAATATTGTGAATTCCACTATTTCCGACTATTTCGGAAATTAAATACATTATTCTATTATTTATATTAATTAAATATTCAATATTATTTAATTAAACAACCATTTAAATCTCTAAATCACTAATTAAATAAATTAATTATTATATTGAAAAAATACGGGACATTACATTCTTCCCCTCTTAAAATAATCTCGTCCTCTAAATTGCTAAGGTAGAAAACATGCTACCAATACTACTAACTAGATTTAAAAATCTTTCGTCTTACTTCACAACTACAGTTTCAACCGGACCGATTAATTTCAACTAAAATATTAATTCATTCCGACTAACTAAAATTTTCACAAAATTCTAAAAAATTTCTAACACCTTAAATTTTCGGAAAATTTCGCTAGCACCCCCTTTGTACGGCTCAATCGTTACAACTACAACTCGCCTCTTTGGGCCATCTCCAACCCAAAAGTAAATCAAACAGCCAAGTGGCTTGCCAAATCGGCTCATAAAAATCTCATACGAACATAAACTTGTACCTTTTTGTCGAGCATATCAACTCTATCACTTCCATCTGTTGTTAATTCAACATATGCAAATACCATCCCAATCAAAACTCCAATCAATCCATCCTTACTCCAATTATTTGTTTTATACCCAAACCAGGTTCCATTATCAATTCCAAATTCTTACAACATCAATCCAACTTACTCGATATCATTATATTCTAATTCAATTCAATTCCCACTTAATTGACTTCAATTTAATTCCAATTTGCTTTTCCAAATTTCAATCCAATTTGGTTTTAATTCAAATAGTCTTTCCCTGGGAATTTTAAATAACTTTGCTTTTCTCAAAAAAATATCAAATAATACTTTTTAAAATTCAAACAACTTGTTTTCGCAAAACATTTCCAAAACAAAATATTTGGTAGTAATCCATCACTTACAACTCGAAAATGAACACTAATGATGTCACGATTCATCATCAGGGTTATTTCCCAGCTACCGAAGTGAGTTCAATACTATATCACATTTAAAAGCATTCCTAAACATTTTCACTTTGAAATATATTTCAAAATACCATTCATAATGCTTGTAATACAATTTAAAATCTCCCAGGATATTAAAATTCTCATATATTTAATTTTATTCCATTTACAAATACTTTTCATGTTTTCGTAATTTTAATTCCAGTTCTGATTTAAATTCAGATTTAATTCAATTCGATTTCATATATATCACTTATATGAATTCTGATTGGTTATATAACCATTCCAATTATAATCTTATTTGATTATAATAATAACCACACATCCAATACATTTATAATATTTACAATATTATATACTTACTTTATATCAAAAATATAATTTGGGTAAAATTATCTCGTTTGCCCTTATTTCAAAACATATTATATCAATTCATTGTATTTAAGTGTTTAGAAACTCCTACTGATACAGTGGATCAAATTGATAGACCAAAATTCATAAATTACTCAACCAATGAATCTACACAATAAAATAATCATTTTTATAAAATCTACAAATACGTTCACTCATATATATATATATATACACTCAACTCAATCTACGGTATTACTAACCCCATCTCTACTGAGTCACGCCACAGAGCCAAGGTAATCACTTAACCTTCTGCTCTGATACCACTGTAACGACCTTGGGTTTTCGCGATCCTGAGTAATTGACATATAACCCAATGTCGACTATCAAGCATCGGAAATACCGGATAGTTAATGAAAGAAAATAGAGGTGAGAATAGATAAGATAGAAACTTAGAATAGAAGAAGAAGAAGAAGATATAACATCAGAGTAAACACGAATCTCACAACGGAACGAACAATATATAATAGATACATATCTTTGAATTAAAATCAGTATATATATATAGTAACATTATCCGAGTATAACACTTACAACACAGCGGAAATAACAATAGCTATATAATCCTAAAGCCTCCTACTCCAAGCTCTCCAAGTATATCTGTAAAACCTGACTACTTGACTGTCCGTACAAAATTGGGCACCCAAGAGTTTAGGGAAAACAAAAGTGGGTCAGTTATGTGACTGGTGTGAGTAAACTCCAAACATTTGTTTAACTTCTGAAATCCTTTTAAAAGAAAGGATAATCGTAAGACTGATCCACACATAAACAAGGATGGTTTTTACCTTACGATAAACCAAATATTCTTTTTAACATCCACACTCTTCAGATATTATAATAATGTCCAAATCAAATAAATAGCAATCCAGTGGAACGCTTTCCTCTCATGTCCACATAATTAATATATAATAAAAAACCGCGAGCGCTTATTGGGTAATGAATTCCAACTGGCAAGGTATGGGACCACCTTCCGACAGTGTATCTCTAGAGTGGAATACACCAGGTTCAACAAGAACATCTTGCAACCCAGGCTAAACATGACCGGTCACTCATTTCACTTGAGTGTACCGAATGTATTATCACCAAGGTTAGGATCAGCAACCGTTTCCCGAAAGGGACAGCATCGAAATAGATTATAGAAGTAAATGGAATTTCTCTAAACAAGATGACAATACACCCTAATTTTCAACTAACCACTTAGCCATGGGACCTACCCGACTCTATGCCATTTCTGGTTGTGAGGTTAGAGGCCAAAACGTATCCTTTACAAACCACATCCTCATTAGCTTTGAATGTCACATTGTCATACCCATCAAATCACAAATTGATTTCTCCAAACATACCACGGGTAAACAGCTAAGAAAATGTAACACCCCAAATTTTTGAATAATCAGATTAACTAAATTAAAGAATACTTAATTTCAAATGTGGGAATTAAGGGAAACGGGTTATGCCATTGCGTTTGTCTCGGAATTCTGGTTGAGATAGAGTCTGAGTTTGCATAAAATGGATGCAGTATGAAGAAGATATGGACGAACGATGTTAGGCAGAAAAACCAGAAACGGGCCAGAATGCACTGGCGCACTTGGGAAGTGCGCCAGAACAAAATTGCACTGGCGCACTTGGGAAGTGCGCCCATGCAATATTGCACTATCGCACTTGGCAGGTGCGCCCAGGCCGAGGTAAAAATCTGCATAGATTTCCGAGGCTCGGATTCGAACGGTGAGTCAGTGCTGAGTCATTTCTGACAAGGTAATGAGTCATTAGGATTTCTGGATAGTTCTAATCTGGACTGAATGGTTGCGGCTAACTCTAGGGTTATCCGACGGCTATAATTAAATTGAAATTCTATATAAACATCTGTAGACTCAAACCCTAGAATCAAAATCAAAATTAGATCAGTGGCCGTCATGATGTCACTCTAAACCCTAGAGTAGCCGCCACCAACTAGACGCAAATTAAAGACAACAATTCAATTCAAATCAAGCCTAAAACTACAACAACGTAATTATCTACAACAAGGGAACGCTAATCAATTACAGAATTAAGATCCCAAAACTCAAGACTTCTTATTCGGTGAGTTCTAGTCACTTTTAGGTTTAAATAAATAAAAGTGAATTGTGGTAGACTATGATTTTGGTATATGTTGTTTGTAGTTATGCTAGTTTATTGTTATGAATAATGAAATGATGCAAGTTTATTATTGCTGTTAATCATGAAGTTATGCAAATTATTATGTTGAGAAACTATGAACCCATGCAAGTTACCTATGCAAGTTGTTGCGTTGTTAATTCATGAATCTATGCTAGTTGTTATGTTATGAATCATGAACCTATGCAAGTTACCTATGCAAGTTGATAAGTTGTTAATTCATGAACCTATGCTAGTTGTTATGTTGTGGATCATGAACCTATGTTAGTCACCTATGCAAGAAGTTATGTTATGAATCATGCAAGTTGTTATATTGTGAATCATGAACCCATATAAGTTGTTGACTATGTTGAGAATCATGAACCTATGTTAGTTGTTAATTATGTTGTTAATTATGTTGTTAATTCATGAACCTATGCAAGTTGTTATGAATCCATGCATGTTGTTAATTATGTGGTTAATCATAATTATATGCGAAGTTATCATGTCATTTTCCCTAGTTGTCATGCTTATGCCAAAAATTGTACTGAAAACGATCACCTTGTCATTCCCTTTATTTTATTGTTATGGCGAGACTATTTTGTAGCCTCGATGATGCCAAAAACGCAAACGGTTACGCTAGTTAAGAAGCGGGGAAAAAGGGGAATTCGTAATATGCATAATTTACTTAGTGATTATGTAAATTGGACACATGATTATAGTAGGGAAACATATAAATAATTACCTATTGTGACATGGGTAAAATTGGGCAAAAATGGTATAATTTGAATATGACCATTTGTGGATAAGACATCCAAATTGTTAATAAGATAGGTATTGACACCTATGAAAAAGGAAAGGATTAATTAATTAACTTAATTAATCAAAAGAGGAATGTTTAAGTAATTTAAGTCAAAAGATTTAATATTGAGAATTGACATAAAATAAATTTGTAATGAGAATTGGTATGATTTTTCATACCATAAATAGATGGGCATAATTGAGTCAATTATGGCCATAGTGAAATTTGGAATTAATTGATAATTTGAATAGGGAAAGTAATTCAAATTGGGGGATGATTAATTAGGAGTAATTAATCGTCTAAGACACGAGGTTAGGCTCGTTTGTGGTGTAAGACTGCCCGGACCCGCCCGGCAAATCCAGCTGCCACAAATGCCAGTCTAATGTGGGAGGTCTTAGGCATAAATTAAATGCGTGACAGTTGTAAAGACACGAGGTTAGGCTCTTTTGTGGTGTAAGACTGCCCGGACCCGCCCGGCAAATCCAGCTGCCACAAATGCCAGTCTAATGTGAGAGGTCTTTATAAGGTTACGGTCTTAATGAATTACGAAACACTTAACCAGATAAACATGTAGTGGGACATGAGGGGTTAAGTAGATGCATTGGGTGGCATGTGGAATTAAGTGGGTGCCTTGGGTGGCATGTGGAATTATGTGGGTGCCTTGGGTGGCATGTGAAATACGATTAGATGTCTCAATAATAAATTAATGCTACTTAACCTAACTTAATACATATGGACTGTATGATGGTTGACATAAGTTAGGGTTAAGCAAAACGAATTGGATTGTGGGTGGGTTAAGTACAACTGAAGGGTAGGTGGGTAATATTAATATATATAGGCCCACGAACTTAACCTTTAAACAAATAGGATTGAATCAGTTGGAGGGTTAAGTACAACTGAAGGGTAGGTGGTTAATATTAGTATATATAGGCCCACAAACTTAACCGGATAAAAAGGGTTATGTAATTAAAGACACCTAATGGTATACATAACCGGGGCAGAATAGTAAAGTTATGTATTAAAGACACTCTTAGGGGTACGCATAACTAATGGGAATAGACAGAGTTATGTATTAAAGATACCTATGGGTACGCATAACCGATAGGTAGAATATGGGTTATGAATTAAAGACACCTATAGGTACGCATAACTGATTGAGGGCTATGTAATTAAAGATACCTTAGGGTATACATAGTCAGTAGAAAACCTAGTGGGGATACAAGACATAGGGGAGAGCTTGTATCATGTTGTGTGTGACACATTTCAGTCAGTAACCCGAAGGGGTATCAAAGTAAAGATCTCCGTACTAGGCGGGGAAGGGGCACGCTTATTGATTGATTGTAAGAGATCCAAAACAAGACGGATGGTGTGTGCGGCGCAAACCGACCGGGGACATGTGCGTGCATGGGCCGGGCAGAGGGGGACAAGACGATCATGACACCAGTAGGTATAACTGTGCACACCCTGGGTTGACACTTTAGGGAAGTGATACCCCCTAGTTGTAGGACCAGCACAGGGTATCTACAGAGTAGGAGCCGATCGATTAGGGTAGTTGTTAGGGTATACCCGTACGTATGCCCTAAGTCTACCAATTTATAGTAGGAGGGTTGTGGGTACGACTAGTTGAGATAGGAGCAGACGGCACCTATGACAGCAGCTAGGAATACACGAAACTACCACCATCGTTATCATTAGTGGAAGGGATCATCCCATCTTGATTTGACTAGTAATGTTGCAGAGTAGTTAGTAGTGAATCAAGCATACACCTTACCTTATTTGTCCTGTCATACCTGCCATCTGTACCGTGAATCCTCTTATACACTTTGTATTCCTATCATGTTTACCTTTATTTATTTACTGGCTGAAAGTTACTGGACTCACCAGACGTATGTCTGACCTAGTTTGTTTCGCCTCTTGTAACGACCCGAACTTCCCCGGTCCCCGAAGAGAAGAGAAAGAACGAATTGTTTTGAGAACACGACAAAATAGAACGCAGACGGAAGAACATTTCATTGTTAATTACAATAATTCCATCAGAATACAAGAATGTACAGAGTATAAATGAATATTACACAAAAATTATCAGAGATTTAAATTACATTTAAATACATCGCAGCGGAAATAATACAAAACACAACTAGAAGGAGTACACGGATACAAAGCTTTCCGGATATCGTTCCAACTGTAAATCAGGATCCTGTGAATATAAATTTGCAAAACCAAAACTACTAGCTGCCCGTGTCAAAATAAGGGCACCCAGAGTTTAGGTTAAAACAATAAACTCCAGGTCAGTCATGTGACTGGTGTGAGAACTAAAACAGTTATTAATCTTTATTTTAAAGTTAGGTAAATCAAGGGACCACGCCGTATAACACGGAACGGGTTTCCTCCCAAGAATACCAGTGCATAAAACAAACAGCGCAATGCTAAATAAAGAAAATGAAGCTATTATAAGACCCAGTTCCCATCACACAATGCAACGCAAGCCGGAGGATAGGATTTTTACCTCATAATAGCCAAAGAATGCTTGATACGTTTAAAACAGATTATTTGATACTATTATAAGTGCATAGTGTATAAAACAACTTCAAATCATAAGTATCAATCATAGACGACATAAGCGCCCCATCCCACTATGTCGCCATACTAGGCTCTACAAATAAAACCGCAAATGTCACGTATTTGGAAATTGGATTCCCATCTATGAACCGAGGCAAAAGATAGTCCTCAACCGATTCGAGACTCTCTAGCACGAGCCTCAGGACCCAGACTCAGGTGGGCCCTTGGATCGTCAGGGCCGGTCCACCGATGTGGATTAAAATGCCTGACCATGCGTTTCCCCGCCCTATGGGGCGTAAATTAGCCAACGAATGGCTCCATCGGACCCGGATCGTCCGATCTAACCGAGACGCCTCACAATAGCAACAACCACATAAGTCAAACTCGTCAGGGCATGTAAAACCACTGACGCCACTTCTAACTAGAAAGAAACGCATGCCCTCCCTGAGGTCCTTCTCCCGTTTTTGGTTCACAACCGGGGTGCGAGGCTCACGAATTCACGTTACACAAAGCTGTGCCACACAGGCTGTGCTTTGATCATCACCACAAGACTTTGCTTTTCAACAGAAGCCTTGATCATTTGCCACTTAGGCATGCCACACAGGCAATTCACTCTATGCGTTTGATATCCATCAGTATATAACCCCTGAGCTCGTACGTCTCAGAGAAGGGCGTTAAGCAAGAGAATAAATTCTCCGCCGCCAAACAGATATATATTTAATAGAAGTCAACCACACAGACTGAAATCCAATGTCAGACACAGTCCATTTACAAGTCCGTTATGGGTCTGAACGAAACCGGAGGCACCTAGTACCCCGCATATCCATCGATCTCCAAGTACATCTGGACGATCACCAACTGTTTCCATCTTCTTGGGTGTACAGCCCAATCATGATCATCAGTAATTACCCAAATGACGTGAAGACCTCCGGTCTTCGACCACCGTCTTCATCTTCGACTTATCGTCGTATCAGTTATTCAGAATGGGATAAACCCGGTCTTTTCGAATAACTCGCGTATATTATAAACAAGTGTTACAAAAACACCACATACGCCTCATTCGAATTCATCATTCACTGACCGTAAATTAATCAAGAGAATAATCCCCCAAATATTAACCCCGAAGGCCGAAACCAACATCAGATCAATATCCAAAAAATCATTCTGCTTAGCTAACCGACAGTTAGTTTCTAAATTTCACATTCATAGGGAAAGGTTCCCATTAATTTTATCAAAGATAAATTCCTTTAAATTTATTCTTTAATCTACTTTTGAATATCAATTCAAACTAGTCGGGATTAACGAACCTTACCGAAGTAATCGTTTGTTTTAATTTCCCAACCCCAACCTATTCATCCCATGAAGTAAAACGGGTCTTACTTCATATCTAACACCACAGTGTTATCGGTAAATTTAATTACCATTTCACGTTTAAATCTAATTAAAGATTTAACTATCGCCTGGAGCAAAACTGGTGATACTCCATTCTCGATCATTTCAATATAATTAAAGATTCATTAAAACTCCACTTAGTTTTAATCTTTGACTGGGTTAAAGAATCAGTGCCATTTAAAACACGGTTCACGATAAACCCCAAAAATCAATATCAATTCAATTCCAATTAAATATCATTTAATTGGTACACTTCATTAAATATAAATAAAAAGATTTAATCTTTTCTCTACTGGGTTCAAGAACAGTGTTAATAAAGACACCATTCACGACAAACCCAAATCACATTTGATGTTAAATACAAGGCTCTGAATAGAAAATATATCGGCTTATATTCAATATCAAAATCTACGACAAACAGATACCGTATTGGAAATAACGATATATATATCTATATCTTTCAAATTTCCATAACAACATCTGTATAATCACGAAATCCAACATCAAAATATTCCGAAGACAATTTCGATTCAAATCCATTCCAATGCAATCATTGGAAATTCTGGTTATTTTCAAAACCATTGCAAATCCAATTTATTTATTTTAAAAATAAATAAATTACTATTCTAGTTCAAAACTAGTTCATTTCGATAAAAATCTATTTTTATCTTTTCAAATATGGAGTTTCTCATCCCAATTCTTCCCAAATCATTTCTTATGATTTTACACAAATTATTACAATTTTTAATAATTGTATCAAGGCCCGTACAGTCGATTTCCATCAATGGCCATCGAACTGCACTTACATCGACCTTTTCCAAATTTGATTTGGACATAATTCCAAATCCAACCGTTAGATTTCTAATTTCTAATATTTGTTAGAAAGCTCTTTTCGATACGAACCCAACGGTTCTGGTTTTAGGAGAATCCGACGGTCGGATCTAACGCAATATTCGTTCGAAGTCAATGGTCGAAATTCGCGAACTGCCGCGGAGCGGCGCGTTCTATTCAGGCCATTATATAATATATATAATATAAACTTTGTCGATTTCAATTCAAAACGTGCTTTATAAATCGTTTTAAATTCATTTTCAAAACGGTTTCAACTTCATATTCAATTTCAAATCAAAATTGAATATTCCAATATAATTTCGTTTTAAATTCATTTCAAATTGATTTCAATTCAATTTCAATTTAATTGGAATGCAATTCCTTTCGATTTCAATTCGAATTCAATTCTATTCAATTTCAATTCGAATTCACTTCTAATCAATTTCAATTTGAATTCATTTCTATTCAATTTAATTCGAATTTCAATTCTTTTCAAAATTTCAGATTTTGAAATCACTTTCGATATTCGTTATAAAATGAATAAAATCGATATAAATATCGTTCATGTCAAAATGGCGTAAATCTAATCAACACGGCTTCATATATTCATATTTTCAAATATTCTATTTCAAATATTTCTATTTCAAATATTTCTATTCAAATATTTCTTTTTAAAATATTTCTATTTCAAATATTCTATTCAAATATTCTATTTCAAATATTTCTACTTCTAAACTGGAATGAGGCCCAATCAATTACCATATAATGTTAATTATATGGGTTTTCTACAACACATGTATACAATAACAACGATGAATAATCAACCATCATCGAAAGTGCATTCTACACTGTATAAGCATCAAATATAAATATTCAACGCTTATAACAGTCTGTCAATCAATCGATCGACATACAACTAAACAATCGGGATTAGTGTACGTCAAATATCATCCCGATACCCGTGTGGGGTTTCAAACAATCAAACATAGATTTTATTTGTGCAGTTTGGCGATGTGTAAAATTTATTGTCCCAATCAATATCAGTCAATTGTGTGTATATAAAAAAATCGTTCGATTTGTTTATATTAATTTATTTCATTTCATATACACGTTAAAAATTCTATTTTAACTATATAAATATTTTATTTCAACTATATAAATGTTTTATTTCATTTCACATCACATCACACAATCAATTTTCACCACAATAAACAATCAAACATACAAGCCATCCATGGTCTGTGAATGACGGGTGTCGGGTGCTACTAAACACCGTCTGCATCCTAGTATATATTTTAACTAGAAAACAAAATTAAAAGGTGAGAAGTTCTCATAGAGTAGCTAATCCAACGCCACGACTCTTCATATGTAGGAATCTTCGCCTTTCTCGCCTTTTGTCACTTTCATTGTCCGCTTTCGCTACATATATAAAAATCGAATTTTTACTTCGCTATTCAATATATAAAAATCAAATTTTTACTTCGCTATTCAATATATAAAAATCGAATTTTTACTTCGCTATTCAATATATAAAAATCGAATTTTTACTTTGCTATTCAATATATAAAAATCACATTTTTACTTTGCTATTCAATATATGAAAATCACATTTTTACTTTGCTATTCAATATATAAAAATCACATTTTTACTTTCAAACCATACATATAAAATTCAAACGTTTATTCTCTAATCTCTACCTACATTAAGGATTTAATTTTTTTATTATCATACAAACTGAAAAGAATTTAAATAAATAATGTAAAAACTCACTTTTTATTGAGCAAAGAGGGAGCAAGGCGGTCTTGGAGGGTCTGAGGGGCGGTGTCGGAGCTCGCAGCGGGGTCGAGGAGGTGGTGCAGTCTTCACGGTGGCGCCGTAGGTCCATATTGGCCGGCGAAGGTTGATTTGGGGCTGAGGAGGTTCAGAGAAGGGGAAGGAGATGCAAAGGGGGGCGCAGGGGCTGGTGGGTGCGGAGGTGGTCCAGGGCGAGGTCAGCGGTGGTCAAGGCAGAGTGGCGGCGCGGGTTTGCTCCGGGTGTGGGCGGTTTAAGGGGGAAAGAGAAGCGGAGGAAGAAGGAGAAGGAGGGGGGTGGTGCGCGGGGAAGAAGAAGGCGCGGGGAGGAGGATACGGCGATCTCTGGCGCGACGTGTGGCTCAGGACGGCGGCGATGATGGGTGGAAGCGGCGGCGCGATTTGGTTTTGGTTTTTTTTTTTCTGTGTCGTAAAACTGAAATCAGGGGGGTGCAGAGGGAAGGTAAGGAGAGGAGAGAGTATTTTTTTATTAATTTATTTTCAAAAAGTTGACTTTTTCATTTGACCTCTAAACGAGGCCCACCGCCAGTCGTCCATAGCTAATTACCCCCATTCCGAACACAATGGGATATGTATCGTAAGCTGATTCGATTGTTTCGATCAGTTTTCGTCAAAATCAACATATAACTCTATATATTGAATTTGAACGCACATTTCAATTTACTGGGGTCACATACTAACTAGAAAAATTCCCGAAAAATATTTTCTAGCTTCGTATTGACGATACGGTCCTAACAAAACTAATTTCGTCGAATTCTGAGACCGTTTGAAAAATGACCATTTTCCAGTCGATTAAAATCAACTAAAACTGGTCAAACGCGTTTTCCTTTGCCACACTCACATATTGATTCGAAAAATTATGAAATTTGGAATCTAACAATAACCTTACATCCCGGATCTAACAAAAGTGGTTTCGTCGAAATCCGAGGTCGTTTGCAAAATTCCCATTTTTAAGGGCCTGAATTCTATAGTGGCTATTCAGAATTTTCAACTGGACATATCTTTTGATTCCCGCTATGAAATTTTGATTTTTCGGATTCGTTGGAAAGATAGTCACAATTAGATTCCATTATTTTAGGTTTCACTAAAATCCGGTTTATTTTGCACCCGGTATGTTCAATTGAAGTTTGAAATCGAATTATCGAACTACCGCGCCATTTTCAATTCCTTTTATAAATATAAATAAATATTTATATTCTAACGACGATCTATATAATATATACGTTCGAATTCCATTCAAAATAAATTTCTCGTCGATATTATTTAAAATAATCTATTTTAAATGATCAAAATTCGCTAAAATTGCCAAAATAAAATTTTTAAACTGGCCCAGATTTCCGGGTTATTACAATCTCCCCCACTTAAAACTTTTCGTCCCCGAAAAGGAACGAAGCCGAAAGTTGTTTAACTAATCAATTCAACTTTCATTATTTTGACTACGGCTTAAGTTCTTCAACTTTTCAGTTTCTAAGAACTTTTCAAATTTTTCAAAAATTTGGCTAACACCCTAAATTTTCAAAAAAATTCGCCATAACCTCCCCTGCACCGGGAGCACGGGAAAATCCCGAAATTGCCATACATGCCTTCTGATATCAAAAAGAAAAAGAAAAAGCCAATCGGCTCATAAAATCATCATCACCCAAACAAAACAGTAAATTATGATAAACATGTACCTATTTGTCGGGCAAACAAATTTTATTCTTCTGCTCTAGCCTCTTTGCTATGACCTGATAAATGTAAGTACATGTATATACAAGCAAATGCGACCAAATTTTCAATACTGCCCACTATTTGATACAATTTGGCTATAGGGTACAAATTTTAATTAATCAAACAATAATCAACAACACAACCATTAATCAATTAGTTGATTAGCTTTTCAAATTCATAACTTTGATACATAGTCAAAAAATCAGATTTTTGATGCCAAATCACAACAATAGGCCCTATCTAATTTTGGTTCTCACACCAGTCTAATGGAAATATATAGATATCACACCTTCGAAACACGAAAATAAATTCTGATGATGCTCGAGCGATCATCAGCTAGAGTGTAATTCTATATTTACCCAATATATTAAAACTTCGAATATCCGTGGATCAGACGTATATGCAAAGTCTATATATACTGGATAGTCCAAATCAATATAAAATAAATTATTCAAATACGTATAATTCGAATTAAATTTTCAAAACAAAATTTGTTTTCATTTCAAAAATATACTCTTCACACTCGTTCTAGGATACTACTGATCCCATCTCTAACGAGTCATCCTCATTGGATATTACTGATAAAATATCTGATGAATTCTTTCGTATGATTCTAATGTGTCTTGTTCTCTGAGCTTTGTAAACCAAAGCTCTATTACCACGATGTAACGAGCCGAACTTCCCCGGTCCCCGAAGAGAAGAGAAAGAACGAATTGTTTTGAGAACACGACAAAATAGAACGCAGACGGAAGAACATTTCATTGTTAATTACAACAATTCCATCAGAATACAAGAATGTACAGAGTATAAATGAATATTACACAGAAATTATCAGAGATTTAAATTACATTTAAATACATCGCAGCGGAAATAATACAAAACACAACCAGAAGGAGATATACAGATACAAAGCTTTCCGGATATCGTTCCAGCTGTAAATCAGGATCCTGTGAATATAAATCTGCAAAACTTAAACTACTAGCTTCCCGTGTCAAAATAAGGGCACCCAGAGTTTAGGTTAAAACAATAAACTCCAGGTCAGTCATGTGACAGGTGTGAGAACTAAAACAGTTATTAATCTTTATTTTAAAGTTAGGTAAATCAAGGGACCACGCCGTATAACACGGAACGGGTTTCCTCCCAAGAATACCAGTGCATAAAACAAACAGCGCAATGCTAAATAAAGAAAAATGAAGCTATTATAAGACCCAGGTCCCATCACACAATGCAACGCAAGCCGGAGGATAAGGTTTTTACCTTATAATAGCCAAAGAATGCTTGATACATTTAAAACAGATTATTTGATACTATTATAAGTGCATAGTGTATAAAACAACTTCAAATCATAGGTATCAATCATAGACGGCGTAAGCGCCCCATCCCACTATGTCGCCATACTAGGCTCTACAAATAAAACCGCAAATGTCACGTATTTGGAAATTGGATTCCCATCTATGAACCGAGGCAAAAGATAGTCCTCAACCGATTCGAGACTCTCTAGCACGAGCCTCAGGACCCAGACTCAGGTGGACCCTTGGATCGTCAGGGTCGGTCCACCGATGTGGATTAAAATGCCTGAACATGTGTTTCCCCGCCCTATGGGACGTAAATGAGCCAACGAATGGCTCCATCGGACCCGGATCGTCCGATCTAACCGAGGCGCCTCGCAACAGCAACAACCACATAAGTCAAACTCGTCAGGGCGTGTAAAACCACTGACGCCACTTCTAACTAGAAAGAAACGCATGCCCTCCCTAAGGTCCTCCTCCCATTTTTGGTTCACAACAGGGGTGCGAGGCTCGCGAATTCACGTTACACAAAGCTGTGCCACACAGGCTGTGCTTTGATCATCACCACAAGACTTTGCTTTTCAACAGAAGCCTTGATCATTTGCCACTTAGGCATGCCACACAGGCAATTCACTCTATGCGTTTGATATCCATCAGTATATAACCCCTGAGCTCGTACGTCTCAGAGAAGGGCGTTAAGCAAGAGAATAAATTCTCTGCTGCCAAACAGATATATATATTTAATAGAAGTCAACCACACAGAATGAAATCCAATGTCAAACACACAGTCCATTTACAAGTCCGTTATTGGTCTGAACGAAACCGGAGGCACCTAGTACCCCGCATATCCATCGATCTCCAAGTACGTCTGGACGATCACCAACTGTTTCCATCTTCTTGGGTGTACAGCCCAATCAAGATCATCAGTAATTAGCCGAACGACGTGAAGACCTCCGGTCTTCGACCATCGTCTTCATCTTCGACTTATCGTCGTATCAGTTATTCAGAATGGGATAAACCCGGTCTTTCCGAATAACTCGCGTATATTATAAACAAGTGTTACACAAACACCACGTACGCCTCTTTCCAATTCATCAATCACTAACCGTAAATTAATCAAGAGAATAATCCCCCAAATATTAACCCCGAAGGCCGAAACCAACATCAGATCAATATCCAGAAAATCATTCTGCTTAGCTAACCGACAGTTAGTTTCTAAATTTCACATTCATAGGGAAAGGTTCCCATTAATTTTATCAATGATAAATTCCTTTAAATTTATTCTTTAATCTACATTTGAATATCAATTCAAACTAGTCGGGATTAACGAACCTTACCGAAGTAATCGTTTGTTTTAATTTCCCAACCCCAACCTATTCATCCCATGAAGTAAAACGGGTCTTACTTCATATCTAACACCACAGTGTTATCAGTAAATTTAATTACCATTTCACGTTTAAATCTAATTAAAGATTTAACTATCGCCTGGAGCAAAACTGGTGATACTCCATTCTCGATCATTTCAATATAATTTAAGATTCATTAAAACTCCACTTAGTTTTAATCTTTGACTGGGTTAAAGAATCAGTGCCATTTAAAACACGGTTCACGATAAACCCCAAAAATCAATATCAATTCAATTCCATTTAAATATCATTTAATTGGTACACTTCATTAAATATAAATAAAAAGATTTAATCTTTTCTCAACTGGGTTCAAGAACAGTGTTAATAAAGACACCATTCACGACAAACCCAAATCACATTTGATATTAAATACAAGGCTCTGAATAGAAAATATATCGGCTTATATTCAATATCAAAATCTACGACCAACAGATACTGTATTGGAAATAACGATATATATATATCTATATCTTTCAAATTTCCATAACAACATCTGTATAATCACGAAATCCAACATCGAAATATTCCGAAGAAAATTTCGATTCAAATCCATTCCAATGCAATCATTGGAAATTCTGGTTATTTTCAAAACCATTTCAAATCCAATTTATTTATTTTAAAAATCAATAAATTACTATTCTAGTTCAAAACTAGTTCATTTCGATAAAAGTCTATTTTTATCTTTTCAAATATGGAGTTTCTCATCCCAATTCTTCCCAAATCATTTCTTATGATTTTACACAAATTATTACTATTTTTAATAATTTTATCAAGGCCCGTACAGTCGATTTCCATCAATGGCCATCGAACTGCACTTACATCGACCTTTTCCAAATTTGATTTGGACATAATTCTCCAACCGTTAGATTTCTAATTTCTAATATTCGTTAGAAAGCTCTTTTCGATATGAACCCCAATGGTTCCGGTTTTAGGAGAATCCGACGGTCGGATCTCCCGCAATATCCGTTCGAAGTCAATGGTCGAAATTCGCGAACTGCCGCGGCGCGGCGCGTTCTATTCAGGCCATTATATTATATATATAATATATATAATATATACCTTGTCGATTTCAATTATAAACGTGCTTTATAAATCGTTTTAAATTCATTTTCAAAACGGTTTCAACTTCATATTCAATTTCAAATCAAAATTGAATATTCCAATATAAATTCGTTTTAAATTCATTTCAAATTGATTTCAATTCAATTTCAATTTAATTTGAATGCAATTCCTTTCGATTTCAATTCGAATTCAATTCTATTCAATTTCAATTCGAATTCACTTCTATTCAATTTCAATTTGAATTCATTTCTATTCAATTTAATTCGAATTTCAATTCTTTTCAAAATTTCAGATTTTGAAATCACTTTCGATATTCGTTATAAAATGAATAAAATCGATATAAATATCGTTCACGTCAAAATGGCGTAAATCTAATCAACACGGTTTCATATATTCATATTTTCAAATATTCTATTTCGAATATTTCTATTTCGAATATTTCTATTCAAATATTTCTTTTTCAAATATTTCTATTTCAAATATTTCTACTTCTAAACTAGAATGAGGCCCAATCAATTACCATATAATGTTAATTATATAGGTTTTCTACAACACATGTATACAATAACAACGATGAATAATCAACCATCATCCAAAGTGCATTCTACACTGTATAAGCATCAAATATAACTATTCAACGCTTATAACAGTCTGTCAATCAATCGATCGACATACAACTAAACAATCGGGATTAGTGTACGTCAAATATCATCCCGATACCCGTGTGGGGTTTCGAACAATCAAACATAGATTTTATTTGTGCAGTTGGGCGATGTGTAAAATTTATCGTTCCAATCAATATCAGTCAAATGTGTGTATATAAACAAATCATTCGATTTGTTTATATTAATTTATTTCATTTCATATACACGTTAAAAATTCTATTTTAACTATAAAATATTTTATTTCAACTATATAAATGTTTTATTTCATTTCACATCACATCACACAATCAATTTTCACCACAACAAACAATCAAATATACAAGCCATCCATGGTCTGTGGATGACGGGTGTCGGGTGCTACTAAACACCGTCTACATCCTAGTATATATTTTAACTAGAAAACAAAATTAAAAGGTGAGAAGTTCTCACAGAGTAGCTAATCCAACGTCACGACTCTTCATATGTAGGAATCTTCGCCTTTCTCGCCTTTTGTCACTTTCGTTGTCTGCTTTCGCTACATATATAAAAATCGAATTTTTACTTCGCTATTCAATATATAAAAATCGAATTTTTTACTTCGCTATTCAATATATAAAAATTGAATTTTTACTTCGCTATTCAATATATAAAAATCGAATTTTTACTTTGCTATTCAATATATAAAAATCACATTTTTACTTTGCTATTCAATATATAAAAATCACATTTTTACTTTCAAACCATACATATAAAATTCAAACGTTTATTCTCTAATCTCTACCTACATTAAGGATCTAATTTTTTTTATTATCATACAAACTGAAAAGAATTTAAATAAATAATGTAAAAACTCACATTTTATTGAACAAAGAGGGAGCAAGGCGGTCTTGGAGGGTCTGAGGGGCGGTGTCGGAGCTCGCAGCGGGGTCGAGGAGGTGGTGCAGTCTTCACGGTGGCGCCGGAAGGTCCATATTGGCCGGCGAAGGTTGATTTGTTGCTGAGGAGGTTCGGAGAAGGGGAAGGAGATGCAAGGGGGGAGCAGGGGCTGGTGGGTGCAGAGGTGGTTCAGGGCGAGGTCGGCGGTGGTCAAGGCAGGGTGGCGGCGTGGGTTTGCTCCGGGTGTGGGCGGTTTAAGGGGGAAAGAGAAGCGGAGTAAGAAGGAGAAGGAGGGGGGTGGTGCGCGGGGAAGAAGAAGGCGCAGGGGAGAGAGGGTACGGCGGTCTCTGGCGCGGCATGTGGCTCTGGGCGGCGGTGATGATGGGTGGAAGCGGCGGCATGATTTGGTTTTTGTTTTTTTTCTCTGTGTCGTAAAACTGAAATCGGGGTGGGGGGGGTAAAGGGAAGGTAAGGAGAGGAGAGAGTATTTTTTATTAATTTATTTTCAAAAAGTTGACTTTTTCATTTGACCTCTAAACGAGGCCCATCGCCAGTCGTCCATAGCTAATTACCCCCATTCCGAACACAATGGGATATTTATCATAAGCTGATTCGATCGTTTCGATCAGTTTTCGTCAAAATCAACATATAACTCTATATATTGAATTTGAATGCACATTTCAATTTATTGGGGTCACATACTAACTAGAAAAATTCCCGAAAAATATTTTCTAACTTCGTATTGACGATACGGTCCTAACAAAACTAATTTTGTCGAATTCTGAGACCGTTTGAAAAATGACCATTTTCCAGTTGATTAAAATCAACTGAAACTGGTCAAATGCGTTATCCTTTGCCACGCTCACATATTGATTCGAAAAATTATGAAATTTGGAATCTAGCAATAACCTTACATCCCGGATCTAACAAAAGTGGTTTCGTTGAAATCCGAGGTCGTTTGACAAATTCCCATTTTTAAGGGCCTGAATTCTATAGCGACTATTCAGAATTTTCAACTGGACATATCTTTTGATTCCCGCTATGAAATTTCGATTTTTCGGATTCGTTGGAAAGATAGTCACAATTAGATTCCATTATTTTTGGTTTCACTAAAATCCGGTTTATTTTGCACCCGGTATGTTCAATTGAAGTTTGAAATCGAATTATCGAACTGTCGCGCCATTTTCAATTCCTTTTATAAATATAAATAAATATTTAAATTCTAACGACAATCAATATAATATATACGTTCGAATTCCATTCAAAATAAATTTCTCGTCGATATTATTTAAAATAATCTATTTTAAATGATCAAAATTCCCTAAAATTGCCAAAATAAAAAATTTAAATTAGCCCAGATTTCCGGGTTATTACACCTCTTTTCTTCCATTTCCCCCCTCAGGTTCTCAGGGAGGAAACACCCAGGTTTAGTCAGGATTTGGATATCATCTTCTAGGAGCTACATCTGAAGTATGGCTCGAGTCTCTGTCTCTTATATGGCTTGCTCTTTAATATGGGGAATGATGTTTTCTTTTAAATACCTATGTACTCTGATAATTTAAGACAGAAGTGCTTTGTTGTAAGGGTTTTATGACTCATGGTATTATGTAACAAAATATTTCGGTGATTTAATAAAGTTGTTTATTTTCCACTGTAAAATTTTTATATCTGTCTTGTGATGTTCTTTGTCTGTTTACCGAAAACACTCCACTAAAGTTAAGGCATTCCCTTTGTGAGTGACCTTAATGGAGGTGGGGTGTTACACTTGGTATTAGAGCAGAAATTTACCAGATTAGATAAAAGTTTTTGAAAACTATTTTCAAAAAGGTTTTAAAAGAAAGTATTTTCAAGAAGGAAAGCCTGTTTTGAAAAACATTCCCCGAAAAGCCATACGTAGTATCCTTCGGTCCTTTGTCTAAAATCTCTTCCTTTGATAGGATAGGTGAATGCTCTCGCAGCTGATGGATAGGATAGGGATAGGAAAATTTATGTAGAAGGTTTAATTTCCTTATCTGGTTATGAAGCTAAGACTCCTTTTTGAATCTGTAATCGAGACTCTGCACTTTAATTGCAGTCTTGTTTCTGATCCCGTAGTTGTTTCAAACCCCATTTGTGGTTCGGCTCAATTGTTAGTGGTTTGTAGGGGTTTGAAATTATCTGTGTTAAGCATCAAAAATTTGAATGTGACATTTTTATGCTTAAGTTTTTGGGCTACGGGTTGGGTCTAAATGGACCAGCTTTCTTTGTAGAGGGTCATTCTAGATTTTGAGAGGAGGGTCGTTAAGTTTCTAACTTGTCATGGGAAGACCCCAAAGTTTCTTGCGACCCACAAGGGTGTTTTATGCTTAGCTTTCTGAGAATCATTCTGTAATCTGATCTGTGCTAGTAGTCTATAAGTATCTGGATATTTCTGAAGGATACGGGTTTCTACTCGAAGCATGAAGTAGATCTCCAGTTTTGACATTGTTTAATGAGGGTAATTCTTTGGGTGTTAGTCTGATGTTGATTTCGGTTTTCGGGGCTAAGACTTAGGGAATTATTCTCTTAACCGATGTCAAATGGGAACAGAGCTTTTGTTTTAGTTATATCATTTGTTTATATCCCATCGACCGGATCTTCGACCTTTAGATAGGAAATCCATGGATGTAAACATGTGTTTGGGACATGTTATGTTTGATGGTTGCAAGTGGATGCAAGTGTTTGCTAGTGGTTGCTTATGGATGCATTTACACACACATTAGGCACTAGATCGGCTCAAATCACTTTCATATTGCATATAAATGTGTGTGCATATTTAGGTTAATGGATGAATAATGGTTGTGTTATCATATGGATGCTGCATTTTGATGAATGGTTGAGCACACATGTAGAAATAATATGTATCGATAGGATTCTTTCGCATACATAATGGACGCACGACACTATCATGGTATGCATTAAGGAGGTTAACTGAATCAGTAGACCGCCTGATTTTGCATTAGATAAGGAACATATACACACTTTTTGCATAGGTTCATACAACATTAGAAGTTTTCTAAGGACAATGGATGCTTGTGGATGATGGTTGAGTAGATGGGTGATTGGAAGGTAGGACACATTCTTCTTTACTTGAAGATTTCGGGGACGAAATCCTTTAAGGACGGGAGAATGTAACACCCCAAATTTTTGAATAATCAGATTAACTAAATTAAAGAATACTTAATTTCAAATGTGGGAATTAAGGGAAATGGGTTATGCCATTGAGTTCGTCTCGGAATTCTGGTTGAGATAGAGTCCGAGTTTGCGTAAAACGGATGCCATATGAAGAAGATATGGACGAATGAAGTTAGGCAGAAAAACCAGAAACGGGCCAGAATGCACTAGTGTACTTGGGAAGTGCGCCAGAACAAAATTGCACTGGCGCACTTGGGAAGTGCACCCATGCAATATTGCACTGGCGCACTTGGCAGGTGCGCCCAGGCCGAGGTAAAAATCTGCACAGATTTCTGAGGCTCTGATTCGAACGGTGAGTCAGTGCTGAGTCATTTCTGACTAGATAACGAGTCATTAGGGTTTCTGGATAGTTCTAATCTGGACTGAATGGTTGCGGTTATCTCTAGGGTTATCCGACGGCTATAATTAAATTGAAATTCTATATAAACATGTGTAGACTCAAACCCTAGAATCAAAATCAAAATTAGATCAGTGGCCGTCATGATGTCACTCCAAACCCTAGAGTAGCCGCCACCAACTAGACGCAAATTAAAGACAACAATTCAATTCAAATCAAGCCAAAAACTACAACAACAAAATTGTCTACAACAAGGGAATGCTAATCAATTATAGAATTCAGATCCCAGAACTCAAGACCCCTTATTCGGTGAGTTCTAGTCACTTTTAGGTTTAAATGAATAAAAGTGAATTGTGGTAGACTATGATTTGGGTATATGTTGTTTGTAGTTATGCAAGTTTATTGTTGTGAATCATGAAACGATGCAAGTTTATTATTGTTGTGAATCATGAAGTTATGCAAATTATTATGTTGAGAAACTATGAACCCATGCAAGTTACCTATGCAAGTTGTTGCGTTGTTAATTCATGAATCTATGCTAGTTGTTATGTTATGAATCATGAACCTATGCAAGTTACCTATGCAAGTTGATAAGTTGTTAATTCATGAACCTATGCTAGTTGTTATGTTGTGGATCATGAACCTATGTCAGTCACCTATGCAAGAAGTTATGTTATGAATCATGCAAGTTGTTATATTGTGAATCATGAACCCATATAAGTTGTTGACTATGTTGAGAATCATGAACCTATGTTAGTTGTTAATTATGTTGTTAATTCATGAACCTATGCAAGTTGTTATGAATCCATGCAAGTTGTTAATTATGTGGTGAATCATAATTATATGCGAAGTTATCATGTCATTTTCCCTAGTTGTCATGCTTATGCCAAAAATTGTTCTGAAAACGATCACCTTGTCATTCCCTTTATTTTATTGTTATGGCGAGACTATTTTGTAGCCTTGATGATGCCAAAAACGCAAATGGTTACGCTAGTTAAGAAGCACCAAAAAAGGGGAATTCATCGTAGGCATAATTTACTTAGTGATTATGTAAATTGGACACATGATTCTAGTAGGGAAACATATAAATAATTACCTATTATGACATGGGTAAAATTAGGCAAAAATGGTATAATTTGAATATGACCATTTATGGATAAGACATCCAAATTGTTAATAAGATAGGTATTGACACCTATGAAAAAGGAAAGGATTAATTAATTAACTTGATTAATCAAAAGAGGAATGTTTAAGCAATTAAAGTCTAAAGATTTAATATTGAGAATTAGCATAAAATAAATTTGTAATGAGAATTGGTATGATTTTTCATACCATAAATAGATGGACATAATTGAGTCAATTATGGCCATAGTGAAATTTGGAATTAATTGATAATTTGAATAGGGATAGTAATTCAAATTAGGGGATGATTAATTAGGAGTAATTAATCGTCTAAGACACGAGGTTAGGCTCGTTTGTGGTGTAAGACTGCCCGGACCCGCCCGGCAAATCCAGCTGCCACAAATGCCAATCTAATGTGAGAGGTCTAAGGCATAAATTAAATGCCTGAAAGTTGTAAAGACACGAGGTTAGGCTCTTTTGTGGTGTAAGACTGCCCGAACCCGCCCAGCAAATCCAGCTGCCACAAATGCCAGTCTAATGTGAGAGGTCTTTATAAGGTTACGGTCTTAATGAATTAAGAAACACTTAACCAGATAAACATGTAGTGGGACATGAGGGGTTAAATGGGTGCCTTGGGTGGCATGGAATTAAGTGGGTGCCTTAGGGGGCATGTGAAATACGATTAGATGTCTCAATAATAAATTAATGCTACTTAACCTAACTTAATACATATGGACTGTATGATGGTTGACATAAGTTAGGGTTAAGCAAAACGAATTGAATTGTGGATGGGTTAAGTACAACTGAAGGGTAGGTGGGTAATATTAATATATATAGGCCCACGAACTTAACCGTTAAATAAATAGGATTAAATCAGTGAGAGGGTTAAGTACAACTGAAGGGTAGGTGGGTTATTTTAGTATATATAGGCCCACAAACTTAACCGGATAAAAAGGGTTATGTAATTAAAGACACCTAATGGTATACATAACCGGGGCAGAATAGTAAAGTTATGTATTAAAGACAACCTTAGGGGTATGCATAACAATGGGAATACATAGAGTTATGTATTGAAGAAACATATGGGTACGCATAACCGATAGGTAGAATATGGGTTATGAATTAAAGACACCTATAGGTACGCATAACTGATTGGGGGCTATGTAATTAAAGACACCTTAGGGTATACATAGTCAGTAGAAAACCTAGTGGGGATACAAGACATAGGGGAGAGCTTGTATCATGTTGTGTGTGACCCATTTCAGTTAGTAACCCGGAGGGGTATCAATGTAAAGATCTCCGTACTTGGCGGGGAAGGGGCAAGCTTACTGATTGATTGTAAGAGATCCAAAACAAGACGGATGGTGTGTGCGGTGCAAACCGACCGGGGACATGTGCGTGCATGGGCCAGGCAGAGGGGGACAAGACGACCGTGACACCAGTAGGTATAACTGTGCACACCCTGGGTTGACACTTTAGGGAAGTGATACCCCCTAGTTGTGGGACCAACACGGGGTATCTATAGAGAAGGGAGCCGATCGATTAGGATAGTGGTTAGGGTATACCCGGACGTATGCCCTAAGTCTACCAATTTATAGTTGGAGGGTAGTGGGTACGACTAGTTGAGATAGGAGCGGGCGGCACCTATGACAGCAGCTAGGTACACACGAAACTACCACCATCGTTATCATTAGCGGAAGGGATCATCCCATCTTGATTTGACTAGTAATATTGCAGAGTAGTTAGTAGTGAATCAAGCATACACCTTACCTTATTTGTCCTGTCATACCTGCCATCTGTACCGTGAATCCTCTTATACACTTTGTATGCCTATCATGTTTACCTTTATTTATTTACGGGCTGAAAGTTACTGGACTCACCAGACGTATGTCTGACCTAGTTTGTTTCGCCTCTTTTCTTCCATTTCCCCGCTCAGGTTCTCAGGGAGGAAACACCCAGGTTTAGTCAGGATTTGGATATCATCTTCTAGGAGCTACTTCTGAAGTATGGCTCAAGTCTCTGTCTCTTATATGGCTTGCTCTTTAATATAGGGAATGATGTTTTCTTTTAAATACCTATGTACTCTGATAATTTAAGACAGAAGTGCTTTGTTGTAAGGGTTTTATGACTCATGGTATTATGTAACAAAATATTTCGGTGATTTAATAAAGTTGTTTATTTTCCGCTGCAAAATTTTTATATCTGTCTTGTGATGTTCTGTGTCTGTTTACCGAAAACGCTCCACTGAAGTTAAGGCATTCCCTTTGTGAGTGAACTTAATGGAGGTGGGGTGTTACACTTGGTATTAGAGCTGAAAGTTACCAGATTAGATAAAAGTTTTTGAAAACTATTTTCAAAAAGGTTTTAAAAGAAAGTATTTTCAAGAAGGATATCCTGTTTTGAAAAACATTCCTCGAAAATCCATATGTAGTATCCTTCGGTCCTTTTTCTAAAATCTCTTCCTTTGATAGGATAGGTGAATGCTCTCGCGGCTGATGAATAGGATAGGGATAGGAAAATTTATGTAGAAGGTTTAATTTCCTTATCTGGTTATGAAGCTAAGACTCCTTTTTGAATCTGTAATCGAGACTCTGCACTTTAATAGTAGTCTTGTTTCTGATCCCGTAGTTGTTTTAAACCCCATTTGTGGTTTGGCTCAATTGTTAGTGGTTTGTAGGGGTTTGAAATTATCTGTGTTAGGCGTCAAAAATTTGAATGTGACATTTGTATGCTCAAGTTTATGGGCTATGGGTTGGGTCTAAATGGACCAGCTTTCTGTGTAGAGGGTCGTTCTAGATTTTGAGAGGAGGGTCGTTAAGTTTCTAACTTGTCATGGGAAGACCCCAAAGTTTCTTGTGGCCCACAAGGGTGTTTTATGCTTAGCTTTCTGAGAATCATTCTGTAATCTGATCTGTGCCAGTAGTCTATAAGTATCTGGATATTTCTGAAGGATACGGGTTTCTACTCGAAGCATGAAGTAGATCTCCAGTTTTGACATTGTTTAATGGGGGTAATTCTTTGGGTGTTAGTCTGATGTTGATTTCGGTCTTCGAGGCTAATACTTAGGGAATTATTCTCTTAACCGATGTCAAATGGGAAAATAGCTTTTGTTTTAGTTATATCATTTGTTTATATCCCATCGACCGGATCTTCTACCTTTAGATAGGAAATCCATGGATGTAAACATGTGTTTGGGACATGTTATGTTTGATGGTTGCAAGTGGATGCAAGTGTTTGCTAGTGGTTGCTCATGGATGCATTTACACACACATTAGGCACTAGATCGGCTCAAATCACTTTCATATTGCATATAAATGTGTGTGCATATTTAGGTTAATGGATGAATAATGGTTGTGTTATCATATGGATGCTGCATTTTGATGAATGGTTGAGCACACATGTAGAAATAATATGTATCGATAGGATTCTTTCGCATACATAATGGACGCACGACACTATCATGGTATGCATTAAGGAGGTCAACTGAATCAGTAGACCGCCTGATTTTGCATTAGATAAGGAAAATATACACACACTTTTTGCATAGGTTCATACAACATTAGAAGTTTTCTAAGGACAATGGATGCTTGTGGATGATGGTTGAGTAGATGGGTGATTAGAAGGTAGGACACATTCTTCTTGACTTGAAGATTTCGGGGACGAAATCCTTTAAGGAGGGGAGAATGTAACACCCCGAATTTTTGAATAATCAGATTAACTAAATTAAAGAATACTTAATTTCAAATGTGGGAATTAAGGGAAACGGGTTATGCCATTGAGTTCGTCTCGGAATTTTGGTTGAGATAGAGTCCGAGTTTGCGTAAAACGAATGCCATATGAAGAAGATATGGACGAACGAAGTTAGGTAGAAAAACCAGAAACGGGCTAGAATGCACTGGCGTACTTGGGAAGTGCGCCAGAACAAAATTGCACTGGCGCACTTGGGAAGTGCATCCATGCAATATTGCACTGGCGCATTTGGCAGGTGCGCCCAGGCCGAGGTAAAAATCTACACAGATTTCTGAGGCTCTGATTCGAATGGTGAGTCAGTGCTGAGTCATTTCTGACTAGATAATGAGTCATTAGGGTTTCTTAATAGTTCTAATCTGGACTGAATGGTTGCGGTTAACTCTAGGGTTATCCGACGGCTATAATTAAATTGAAATTCTATATAAACATGTGTAGACTCAAACCCTAGAATCAAAATCAAAATTAGATCAGTGGCTGTCATGATGTCACTCCAAACCCTAGAGTAGCCGCCACCAACTAGACGCAAATTAAAGACAACAATTCAATTCAAATCAAGCCTAAAACTACAACAACAAAATTGTCTACAACAAGGGAACGCTAATCAATTACAGAATTCAGATCCCAGAACTCAAGACCCCTTATTCGGTGAGTTCTAGTCACTTTTAGGTTTAAATAAATAAAAGTGAATTGTGGTAGACTATGATTTGGGTATATGTTGTTTGTAGTTATGCAAGTTTATTGTTGTGAATCATGAAACGATGCAAGTTTATTATTATTGTGAATTATGAAGTTATGCAAATTATTATGTTGAGAAACTATGAACCCATGCAAGTTACCTATGCAAGTTGTTGCGTTGTTAATTCATGAATCTATGCTAGTTGTTATGTTATGAATCATGAACGTATGCAAGTTACCTATGCAAGTTGATAAGTTGTTAATTCATGAGCCTATGCTAGTTGTTATGTTGTGGATCATGAACCTATGTCAGTCACATATGCAAGAAGTTATGTTATGAATCATGCAAGTTGTTATATTGTGAATCATGAATCCATATAAGTTGTTGACTATGTTGAGAATCATGAACCTATGTTAGTTGTTAATTATGTTGTTAATTCATGAACCTATGCAAGTTGTTATGAATCCATGCAAGTTGTTAATTATGTGGTGAATCATAATTATATGCGAAGTTATCATGTCATTTTCCCTAGTTG
This sequence comes from Allium sativum, assembly GCA_030737875.1. Taxonomy (NCBI): domain Eukaryota; kingdom Viridiplantae; phylum Streptophyta; class Magnoliopsida; order Asparagales; family Amaryllidaceae; genus Allium; species Allium sativum. Next base: position 189,806,674 of record CM060910.1, on the reverse strand, counting down.
TCATGCTTATGCCAAAAATTGTACTGAAAACGATCACCTTGTCATTCCCTTTATTTTATTGTTATGGCGAGACTATTTTGTAGCCTTGATGATGCCAAAAACGCAAACGGTTACGCTAGTTAAGAAGCACCGAAAAAGGGGAATTCATAATAGGCATAATTTACTTAGTGATTATGTAAATTGGACACATGATTCTAGTAGGGAAACATATAAATAATTACCTATTATGACATGGGTAAAATTAGGCAAAAATGGTATAATTTGAATATGACCATTTATGGATAAGACATCCAAATTGTTAATAAGATAGGTATTGACACCTATGAAAAAGGAAAGGATTAATTAATTAACTTAATTAATCAAAAGAGGAATGTTTAAGCAATTAAAGTCTGAAGATTTAATATTGAGAATTGGCATAAAATAAATTTGTAATGAGAATTGGTATGATTTTTCATACCATAAATAGATGGACATAATTGAGTCAATTATGGCCATAGTGAAATTTGGAATTAATTGATAATTTGAATAGGGAAAGTAATTCAAATTGGGGGATGATTATTTAGGAGTAATTAATCGTCTAAGACACGAGGTTAGGCTCGTTTGTGGTGTAAGACTACCCGGACCCGCCCGGCAAATACAGCTGCCACAAATGCCAGTCTAATGTGGGAGGTCTAAGGCATAAATTAAATGTGTGAAAGTTGTAAAGACACGAGGTTAGGCTCTTTTGTGCTGTAAGACTGCCCGGACCCGCCCGGCAAATCCAGCTGCCACAAATGCCAGTCTAATGTGAGAGGTCTTTATAAGGTTACGGTCTTAATGAATTAAGAAACACTTAACCAGATAAACATGTAGTGGGACATGATGGGTTAAATGGGTGCCTTGGGTGGCATGGAATTAAGTGGGTGCCTTGGGTGGCATGTGAAATACGATTAGATGTCTCAATAATAAATTAATGCTACTTAACCTAACTTAATACATATGGACTGTATGATGGTTGACATAAGTTAGGGTTAAGCAAAACGAATTGGATTGTGGGTGGGTTAAGTACAACTGAAGGGTAGGTGAGTAATATTAATATATATAGGCCCACGAACTTAACTGTAAAATAAATAGGATTAAATCAGTGGGAAGGTTAAGTACAACTGAAGGGTAGGTGGGTAATATTAGTATATATAGGCCCACAAACTTAATCGGATAAAAAGGGTTATGTAATTAAAGACACCTAATGGTATACATAACCGGGGCAAAATAGTAAAGTTGTGTATTAAAGACACCCTTAGGGGTATGCATAACTAACGGGAATAGATAGAGTTATGTATTAAAGACACCTACGGGTACGCATAACCGATAGGTAGAATAGGGGTTATGTATTAAAGACACCTATAGGTACGCATAACTGATTGAGGGCTATGTAATTAAAGACACCTTAGGGTATACATAGTCAGTAGAAAACCTAGTGGGGATACAAGACATAGGGGAGAGCTTGTATCATGTTGTGTGGGACCCATTTCAGTCAGTAACCCGGAGGGGTATCAAAGTAAAGATCTCCGTACTAGGCGTGGAAGGGGCACGCTTATTGATTGATTGTAAGAGATCCAAAACAAGACGGATGGTGTGGGCTGCACAAACCGACCGGGGACATGTGCGTGCATGGGCCGGGCAGAGGGGGACAAGACGACTGTGACACAAGTAGGTATAACTTTGCACTCCTTGGGTTGCCACTTTAGGGAAGTGATACCCCCTAGTTGTGGGACCAGCACAGGGTATCTACAGAGAAGGGAGCCGATCGATTAGGGTAGTGGTTAGGGTATACCCAGACGTATGCCCTAAGTCTACCAATTTATAGTAGGAGGGTAGTGGGTACGACTAGTTGAGAAAGGAGCGGGCGGCGCCAATGACAGCAGCTAGGAATAAACGAAACTACCACCATCGTTATCATTAGCGGAAGGGATCATCCCATCTTGATTTGACTAGTAATATTGCAGAGTAGTTAGTAGTGAATCAAGCATACACCTTACCTTATTTGTCCTGTCATACCTGCCATCTGTACCGTGAATCCTCTTATCCACTTTGTATGCCTATCATGTTTACCTTTATTTACTTACTGGCTAAAAGTTACTGGACTCACCAGACGTATGTCTGACCTAGTTTGTTTCGCCTCTTTTCTTCCGTTTCCCCCCCTCAGGTTCGCAGGGAGGAAACACCCAGGTTTAGTCAGGATTTGGATATCATCTTCTAGGAGCTACTTCTGAAGTATGGCTCGAGTCTCGGTCTCTTATATGGCTTGCTCTTTAATATGGGGAATGATTTTTTCTTTTAAATACCTATGTACTCTAATAATTTAAGACAGAAGTGCTTTGTTGTAAGGGTTTTATGACTCATGGTATTATGTAACAAAATATTTTGGTGATTTAATAAAGTTGTTTATTTTCCTCTGCAAAATTTTTATATCTGTCATGTTCGGTGTTTGTTTACCAAAAATGCTCCATTGAAGTTAAGGCATTCCCTTTGTGAGTGACCTTAATGGAGGTGGGGTGTTACAAGAAACGAATTCCTCCGCCACCAAACGTAAATACGTTTGAAGAGATCAACTTACGCGATCTATTAAATATACTCTGTCAAACATTCTTCCATACAGGTCGTCCTAGGACTGGACAAACCGAAGACACTATTCAGTAAACAGGACAGCCCTTGCATAACCCCGTCTTCAGTTATCTTCATCATATTTGATTCGCAACGCTAACACCTATACAGAGTGGTTTTCAGATAATGAATTTGATCCCGGTCTCTCTGTATTGACGACGGAAAAATGGTCAAAAACTTCGATAGTCGGTGAGTTAACTATCAAAGAGAAACACATGTGCAAACAACGATATAATTTCCAGATGGAAATTCTATCGATCAATCATCATTTAACATTTATCTCTTTAGTTCCTTAATTTATTCATTTTTAATTTCCTGTTTCCATATATTTAACATTCCTTATTTTCCAAATTCAGAAAATATACGATATTAATCATTAGAAAACATTTCCATCTCTTTTTCACGTATCATTGTCATTCCAGTATTCTTTATCATCAACATCTCATTTTCTATGCTTAGGAAATATCTCTGATTATATTTGGAAAATCTTTCCAAAACTCATTTATATGTTTTCAAACGAACGTTATGTACTCAATCCATTTATCGTTTATCACTTCACTGTATTTCTAATCAATCTTCACTATCGAACTTCAACTATTCCTTAGTTAATTCCGAAGTCAATCAAGTTCGGGTATAATTACCTCTCAAACCTTAACTGAACAACGTCCTTAACCTCACAACAGATAAAGCTCAACACTCAATTTTTTAACAACCATTGCTTATGCAAATTCTCGGATTCAGTTTACAATTCCATTTCTTTTCTGAAAAACATTTATTATAATGATAACGTTATGATTCGTACTTCTGAAATATCTAACTTAACAATATAACTTTTATTCCTTGATTTGTATAAATAAATAAAACAACTAATTTATAAGTAAATCAATCTTGGTTTAAAAACTGGAAAGTAAATAATACTTTCCAATTCGATATAATTGAATTCGGCGTATAACTCTCCTTCGAGAAATCTATATTCGATTAACTCTCCTTCGAATAACTAATATCCGATTATCTCTCTTCAAATAATTATATTCGATTATCTCCCTTCGAATAACTTATATTAGATTATCTCTCTTCGAATAACTTATATTCGATCATCTCTCTTTGAATAACTTATTTCGATTTACTCTTATTCGATTAACTCTTTTCGATTTACTCTTATTCGATTAAATCTTTTTTGAATAACTAATATTCGATTAACTTATATTCGATTAACTCGAATTCGACTAAGTCTATTCGATTAACTTTAATTCGAATAACTATATTTGAGTTAACTCTATTTCTGTCTCATTCAAATTCCCCTTTGAATTTCTACTTCCAATCTGATCTTCCTTATAAATGTTTTTATTTTCAAAACATTTATTTAATCTATTATTCATATAAAATATGAATAACATTTCTTTTATAATCTTCTTCTTCGCAAAATGCTTGCCTTAATCCATTATTTATATTCAATATGAATAACATATTCTTTGCATAATTAAAACAGTTTGGTTTTGTATTTAAAAATAATATCTTATTTTAAATATTCTATTTATAAACAATTCATATAAAATCTTATTTTATATCCAACACTTTAATAATTCCATCTAAAATTCTCTTTAATGCTACGTTCGTATTTAGTTTCAAATATCGATGTTAAAATCAATTCTTACTTCTCTATATAAGTTATGACTTATATATATTCCATTTATCCACTTGATAAATAATTAACTTAATTTATAAAATATTATTTATAAATTAATCAGCTCCCTTTATCTGTTTTACTTCTTTATATAAGTTTAGACTTATATATCTTTATTTATCCAATGGTAAAGATTTTCCTTAATTTAAAAATATTATTTATAAATTTTTCTTCTCAATTCATCTATTAAAAACATATTTTTATTTAATATCTAATTAAATAAAACATCTCAATTTTCTTTTATAATTCGAAATCCCCTTTTTATAATTCCATATTTATTTCCCAAATAATTCCTTTATAAAATCTTATTTATTATATAAATAATTCCTTTTATAAAATTCTATTCATTTTAAAAAAAATCTTTTTATAAATTCCTTTGATTTTATAAATATCTCTTTTTCAATATAACATTGAAATTCCCTTTTTATATTCCAGTATTTCTTATGGTATTTAAAATACCAAATAACAATGATCAATATCATTCTAACTCACATCATCAATAGCAGATTATATATCACATCATATATCACCATTTATGAAAAACAGTAAAATAAATGTTGAGGAATCCAGTTGGATTCCTCCGACCTGCTTCCCTGCATCTACAAATGTTAAACAATATAATTAACATCGATTTCATTTCAATATGAAATATTCTGATAAACAGAATCAATGTTTGATTAACGATTTATATATATTGTTATCTATAATTTCAACCAATACATAAGCAATTCAACCAAACAATCATCACACAGTAGTCAATCATCATTTATCATTACTAGATTATCTTTATAAAAATATAAACTGATAGAGTTAGTGAGTTTTACTCACATTGGACAGTTATCTTTAAATAATGATAACTGTCGGTTGATTCTAATTGACAATTTATTTTGCTATAAATTGCAACGAGCTCCAATTCACTCCCAGTCTGTTCCAGTATGTAGCCACCGTCCATAGTATCCCAATGGATCTGACCGTTCGAAAAACTGATAAAGTATGGAAAACTTATTGATTTGATAAGTTAATGCACTATTGAAACTAAAATAAACTTAAGTTTAATTATAAATGGGACTCACACTTTCAACCCTCAGCCCAAGTCCATGTGTACTAACCCGATGAAAACTCATCTTCTTCCCTGAAACAGGTTGCCGCTCCTGTAACACATCGTACTACACTCCACCATTTCGATTTCTTTTATCTCCTCTCCCTCCTTGAATTCTTCACGAAAATCTCTGCTTCCACCTCCATTGTTCCTCTCTCCGCGAACTCTCCCATCCTATATCTGTTTGACACAATCCGAACCAATATTACAAATCGCGTCATTTGGGTTTTCAAATGTTGTACATGGTTATGATCGACACCTTTCATCTCGGAACCCGTAACAAATTGCACGCAGGTGCTATTTTCCATCACCATCATGAATCAAATCTCCAAATCCAACCTAGTTGCTTAAAACTCGAGAAATCCCCTGCCCTAGTCTTCGCTGTCAAAAATGAACGTCGACCAAATAGGATCGAACGCGATGGAATGGGTATGAACTTGAAGCCAAGGCTTGCAGCTACCCAAATATATAGATATGTTGATTTACAAAATTTCTTTTGATTTTATATTAAATTTTGAATTCCCCGATTTTTTTCTATATGAAGAAATGAGAACGGCGGAACTTATTTGACCAGAGGGAAATTAGTTTAGGTTTTGGATGTGATAAGGGTATATATAGGATAAGTTATATATTATTATATTCATTTTTACTCAATCACTATTTGTGTTTATCATTAATAATTCCTGTGATCACACATGATATCCAAAAATCATAAAAATGGGGATACACCTTCAGTTCGACATAACGAACCCAACGAAATTTGTTTTGTCGAATTCCGACTTCGTTTGCTCACACAGCGTATTTTTAACCATCAAAATACTGACTGTTTTTCAACTGTTTTTCACATTAATAATCCGTACGACCACACACTAACTCCAAAAATCATGAAATTTGAAATCTGACAATAATTTAATATTCCGGATCCAACAAAATTAGTTTCGTCGAAAACGGAGTTCGTTTGCAAAAATGGCTATTTTTAGAGCTCTAAATAAACCAATTTAAATATAAATATATTTAAAAATAATTAAATTAAATATTAATACATTAATATTATCGTATATATATTCATAATAGAATATCATACAACTCCAAAATATTCCTATCTGAATCTATAACTCAACATTTCAAATCCATATTAAATTAGTATTCAATTTATATTGAAAATCCATTTATAATATAAATAAATCGTTATAAATTATAAAGGAATTCCATAGCAACTTTTCGAAAATTTGATTTGGACACAACTCAAAATCTACACAATGAAATCTCAAATTTTCTCTTCCATTAGAAAAATATATTTCACCAGCTCCGAACGTTTCTTGTTTTACAGAAATCCGACTTAAAACGGATTCTGTATATTCGTTTAAAGTTCAAATCACCAAATTATGAACTGTCGTGCCACTACGGGCTCGATTATAATTATATTATAATTATACGTTCAACTGTTGTTTATATAATATATTCATTAATATAATTCAACTCTAAACTGAATTATATATTATAAATGATCCAATTCACAAATATTGTGAATTCCACTATTTCTGACAATTTCGAAAATTAAAATGTTAATTAAATAGTCAATATTATTTAATAAAACAACCATTTAAAACTCTAAATCGCTAATTAAATATATTAATTATTATGTCGAAAAAATATGGGACGTTACAGGTATGCTCTAATACGAGTGTAATTTGTTGTGTATACCTAATCAAATGACTAATCTTATTAAAAGTAAAGGGTTTTCTTTCTATTATATGGATGAGTTACAGTATGCCCTTGAGAAAGTTAAGTAATATGTCACACATATGAGCTTTAACGTCCATAATACGAGCAGGTCATTTCAGCAAAAACAAAGGGATATAGGTGACTACAAAATGGGTTAGAGAGTAATGAAAATGGATGGATGAGATAAAAGAAGATTGAATAAAAGATTTGATTACAATTTATTTCATTTCTATCCATTACGTAAGCATTATTTCGTCGATTTGATGATCAATTTTGAGAATGTGACACCGCACGTTTGTTAATGTCACTCATAAGGGAATGCATTATGTTTCGTGAAGCACAATAAGTAAACTGTATAGAAATTCACGAGACAGATATAAATTAAGCAGCGGAAAATTTCAACTTTATTATTAAAAATAAAACGTAGTCTCAAAACAGATTACATCATCAAACCAATTACATCAAATACAAAGAACCTCAAATTTGTCTCATAATGCAAAATAATAGAGTCCTATGTTATAAAACCAAATCTCTCATAGCAAGCCATAACAGAGTAGAAAGTAAGTCAAAGAGGTACATCTCAGAAAGTCAAGCTCCAAACTGAAAGGGAAAGTCCTAATCACTGAGGAGTGCTACCACTCTGAGGACCTGGGGGGAAGGAAGAAAGAAGCGAAAACAAAAAGGGTCAGACATAAATTCTGGCAAATTCCAGTGATTTTCAAATATGCATAAAATAGAGATACCAAGACAGGTAAACAAGACTAGACGAGAAATTACAGTATCATATAAATAGGATAAAATAGGAATAACAGTGATCGAGTAATGCTTCTCATTTATATCCTAAAAACAGGTTGTGTCTGCACCAATACTAGTATAACGGGATTAAGCGTTTAACCCAATTACTCAACAAAACAGGATTAGGTGTTAACCTAATTACTTAACAGAAATAGCAGGATTAGATGTACCCTAATTACATAACAGGATTAGGCGTTACCCTAATTTCATTATAGCAGGATTAGGTGTACCTTAATTACTACTCATGCGATCGACTCCCTGATATGCAAATACCCTATGCCAGCCCCGGTAGTAGGGTGCATCACTCCCTAACCCAACAACCTATATAACACAGACCTATTTGGTGGCATTACAGCGGCTTATCTTCCCTAGTCGGACCCATGCACGCTCATGACTCTACCGAAATGCATCTGTACTCACTTACTCATTTGAACCTCTTACTATCCAGTTCGGTAAAGCACGCCCTGACCCCTACCTAGTGCGAGGCGCTCTAACAAAATACCAACAGGGACACTGATTGATATGGGTTCCATACAAAAAGAATGACATAAGCCAGACCCTCTAAGCTTGTGCCCCCAAGTAACTAGGATTTAAGAGTCCCCAAACCACGATACAATAGTAGAACGAGGGACCTCTTAGCTTATTAATAATCGTGACTTAGCGGGTTTAAGTTCATAAATAAGCGTGGTTGTAATATGACATTTTTCTGTAAATGTTATTTTGCGTACAACCCTTCCCCAAAGCAAGCACCTGCCCAGATATACATGTATAGTATAGTAATTCAGTTTACTAGCCTACATCTGGTACTTACATTTTCATAACATGTTATCTGCTTAATGTCTGTATTAAGTCTAATCTAACATGCATACATATATGCATATTATCCATTTTCATTACATGTATGCAAATTACAGTATGTATGCATTTTATCCCCAAATTACAACTAGTAAAATTATATGCATATTATCCATTTTCATTACATATATGTAAATTACAGTATGTATGCTTATTATCCCCAAATTACAGCAAGTACAATTATATGCATATTACTATTTTTTAAATCATATTCCCAATTTATATCAATTACGCATATTATCCTTTTTTATAATCGTATTCTCAAATTACAGCAAGTATGCATGTTGTACCTTTTTAATCATATTCCCAAATTACAGCAGGTATGCATATTATTATATTCCCAAATTACAACAGGTATGCATATTATTACATTCCTAAATTACAGCAGGTATGCATATTATTACATTCCTAAATTACAACAGGTATGCATATTATTATATTCCCAAATTACAGCAGGTATGCATATTATTATATTCCTAAATTACAGCAGGTATGCATGTTATTACATTCCAAATTACAGCAGGTATGCATATTATATTATTCCTAAATTACAATAGGTATGCATGTTATTATATTCCTAAATTACAGCAGGTATGCATATTATTACATTTCTAAATTGCAACATATATGCATATTATTACATTCCAAATTACAGCAGGTATGCCCATTATTATATTCCAAAATTACAGTAGGTATGCATATTATTATATTCCACAATTACAACAAATATGCATATTATCCCTTTCCCAAATTATAGTCAAAATGTCCTCAATTTAACAATATGTCGAAATTTCCCTTTTTCACGTTATTTCTTATTATCCCAATATTAACTATAAGCATACTTAAATCGGACATAACCTAGGCTACCAAATGCCTAGACTTAACATAAACAAAAGGGGGAAATAGAAGAAGGAGAATAGGATCGAATCATATAGGCATATACGCAAGACTGGAAATAAACTAAAACAATAGAAATAGGGAAAAGGAAGATAGATGCACATAACTAATTAATTATTCGACAGTAAAAGAATATATTTTACTTATAACAATAACATAGGTGATTAATAGTGAAGAATAGTTATAGCAATTATCTTATAAACACTGTATATTATAAACCCAGTTTTATTTAACTGTCATGATATAGTTCTAGGTACCAGATCTGAAAATAACAGGAAACTAACAGCGGGTCTTGGTGAAGAAGAGATTAGATCTCTTATATATATATATATATATATATGCCATTATAGAAAAGTCCACTTCTATGCAGTTCTTAAATTTGAATTATCTATGTAGATCTAGGCTTCAGTGGCATTCCCTCATTATATATTTTTATTTTAGAATAGACTTATGGAGGTAGGGAGTATGAAGAATAATCGTGTGTATTGGAATGGGAGAGAGCCACCTATTTATAGATCTACAGAGCTAATCTTAACCTTTAGATATTAGGTTTTTAATCAAGGTCATACACGTAGAGCTGAGTCAGCGAATGAATCTAGCCAACAAAATAGTCAAAATACGAAATTCTGAATCCGTCCTAGATAAAGGTGGGTCGAACCACTGACCCACTGGGTCGACCCATGGGGTCGCACTTAGCCTTGGGACGATCCATATGTTGACCCAGGCAGGGTATGGTTTTCCCTACGTACTTTGTGTTTTGCGCGTTGTTTCTGTTTGAATAAAATTGAATTATATTTATATATAAACCCCTGCTATGTATACAAACCTCTTGTACTCATAACTTCCTCATACGTTATCCGATTTATGCAAGCTTGGGGTCTATTTGAACCAGAATTTCGAGACAAATGCGATAATAAATCCGATTTCACTTAATTCTGAATATTTAATTAAGTAATTCCCAATTTATCATCTTTACTATATGATTATAGTGTATTAAATTTTAGGGTGTTAAGTTCTCCCCTACTTAAAGGATTTCGTCCCTGAAATCCCTCAGTTAAAAAGAATGTTATTATCCTAACAACCATCTACTCATCCATCATCCACTGGCATCCATTGTCCTTTATAATTTCTAATGCTTGTATGACCATATGCAAAGAAGTTATGCATATATGTCCTTATACTAATGCAAATATCAGGCAGTAGACTGATTCTGCTGACCTCCTTAATGCAATATATATGTTTGTGCCATGTATCAAAGATGTATGCAAAAAAGGGTCCTTGTGTAACATATAAGTTATACATGTATGCACAATCATTCACATATAAGCTATACATGTACGCACAATCATTCACCAAAATACAACATACATATGATGATTCACCCATTTTCATCCATTGAAAATTAAAGTGCACACGCATCCATATGCAATATGTAAGTGCTTGAGCCGATCTTAGCATTTAATGTGTGTATATGCATCCACAAGCAACCACTAGCAAACACTTGCAACCATTAATCATAACATATCTCAAACATATGTTTCCAACCATTGTATTCTACCTAAGGGTTGAAGGTTTGAACTATAGGATAAACATATTTGAATGATAGCAGCAAATGCAAAGTAAAGGAGGGGAAAAGAAATTAAGAACGTACTCTCTAAAAGAAAAGGATAAGAAGCGTGAATCTTGTCTTCGGGTTTCCACATCGTATTTTCGTGGTCTTATCCCCACTTCACCAATCTGGCTTCTTTTGTTGCATCGTTTCTTGATCTCTAATCAAAGAATATGAGTAGGAACTCTTTTTACTGATGCTTCCTTCTGAACTTCCACATCTTCAAGTGTGCTCGGCTTCACTATCTCTGCCGCATCATGTAGAAATTTCCATAAATGGTAAATGTGAAACGCTTCGTGTAAGCCTGCCAGTTTGTCCGGTAGTCTGATCCTATAGGCCATCTGATCTATTCTCTCCACTATAGGGAATGACCCTATGAATCTTGGTGCCAAGTTCCCTACTGAACCAAAGCGAACTACAATACTCAGCGGTGATACTTTAATGAGGACCATATTTCCTACTTCAAATTCCAAATCGGTCCTCCTTTTATTGGCATATAATTTTTGTCTGTCCAAGATGTCTGTTATTTGCGGGTCCTCTCGCTACATAGATCCAATACGCTCGATAATAGTAGGTCGCACCTCCAATGATGCTTACAATCTCAATGTGAAATCCATAGATGGCTTAAAATAGAAGGTCGATATAAACTCCAAGCTCCGCCTTTCTGCGAATAGAGGACTCAGCGTCATCGTCTTCATACTCAGCTAATGCAATCCTATGGCTAAATCCATTTGCGAGAAAACTGATGGGCCTACCAGTTGATCAAACAAGCCGTCAATCCTCAGAAGTGGGTGCCTGTAATAGCCCAAATTTGTTCTAACACTAAAAGAGGATAAATTAAATAAGAATTAATTTAATGAGGAAATGGACTGCACCATCGCGTCCGTCTCGAAATTCTGGTCAAGGTAGACATTTTGTTTGTGTAAAACGGACACCGTATGAGGAAGTTATGACGGTTTTAAGTTTGTATACGCGTAGAAAAATTATATACATACGTATGAGTTAGAGATGAGTCAGAGCTAAGTCAGAATTCTATCCAGAACAGTTCAAATTCAAAAATTCCTCAGAGCGCCAAAATTCCCGCTCTAGGGGGTCGACCCCCCAAGAGGGGTGTCGACCTAGGGGTCGACCCACCCACAAGGGTTTCGACACCCCTAGGGCTTAGGTAGCAGTCAGTTTCTGGGGGCTCTGCAGCTATAAATATGTGGCTATTTGTAATGACCCGGGATTTTGACGACTTTGGTTATCACCATAAACTCAATGATGACTAACCAAACACCGAAAGAATGCCGGTCATTAGTGAAAGAAGATAGAGGGTGAGGAAAGATAAGATAGAAACTTAGAATAGAAGAAGAAGAAGAACACAATATCAGAGTAACACGAATCTCACAGCGGAACGAATAAATATATTTCATAACATAACTTTGAAATAAAACTTGAATATACATATCATTGTCAAAGTACAGCACTTACAACACAGCGGAAATAATTAACTATATGATCCTGAAGCCTCCTGCTCCAAGCTCTTCCAGTATATCTGTAAATCCCGACTACTTGACTGCCCGTACAAATTTAGGCACCGAAGAGTTTAGGGAAAACAAAACAAAATAAACTTCGGGTCAGTCATGGGACTGGTATGAGTAAACAGTTTTAAAACGGTTTTGAACAAGTAAACGATATCTCGTAAGACCACGCCGTATAACGGAATGGGTTTTTCCCTTATGAGAATCCAAATTATCTTTATATCAAAAACCTTTTGATATTATAATAATGTCTATCAACCACAATATAATAATCATCTAGCAGAAACGCTTTCATCTCACATTCTACATACATAGTATACAATCAAAACCGCAAGCACGTATTGGGTAATGGATTTCCAACTATGACAAGGCATGGAACCACCTTTCGCTCATGTACCTCTAGAAAGGAATACACTGGGTTCAACAAGAACATCTTGCAACCCGGCCACACATGACCGACCACTCATTTCGCTTGAGTGTATCGAATGTATACCAACGATTGGGATCAGCAACCGTTTCCCGAATGGGACAGCATCAACAATAGATTTTTAGAAGTAAATGAAACTCTAGATCAGGTGATTATACACCCTACTTCGGTGCGACCGACTTAGCCATGCTGCCTGCCCGATTTCTGTCATTTACCGGTTGTGAGGCTAGAAGCTACGCTTTATCATCACACCAGATTCACTTTGAATGCCACATCGTTAAATCCATCAAATCACCGATTGACGTCCTCAACCCTACATTATGTGTTAGCTAAAAGAAGTTTCCTTCTCCGCTTCCACTCTTGGTACGGTTGGAGAAATCAATATACGTGATCGTCTGGAAATATTCAGTCAGACATCCGTCCATACAAGTCATCCAGGAACAGGATGAACCGAAGGCCCTATTCTGTAAGCAGGATAGCCCTTGCATAACTCCGTCTTCAATTTTCTTTGGCATATATGATTCGCAACGCTTATGCCAATACAGAGTGGTTCTTTGGATAATAATCCAACCGATCTCTCCATAATAACAACGTTAAAATGGTCAAATCTTCGATAGTCTGTGATTTAACTATCGAACAAAAACAAGTGTGCAAACAACGATATTATTTCCAGATGGAAATTTATATCGATCAACATCATTCAACATTTATTTCTTTATTTCATTAATTTACTTATCTCCTGTTTTCCCTATATTCAATATTTCTTATTTTCTAAATTTGGAAAATATACGTTATTAACAATGGAAAACATTTCCATTTCTTGTTTTCTTTATTAGAAAACATTTCTGGTTTCTTATTTGGAAAAAACATTTCCAAAGCTTCTTCATTGGACTTAGACAGATGTTTTAAACAAACCATCGTGATGCCAACTCAAACCATTTCCTTTATTTACTAAATTCACTTAACCATCCTTTACTATCGAACCTTAACCATTCCTTAGTTAAAAATGAAGTCAATCAAGTTGGGGTAATACTACCTCTCAGACCTTAACTGAACAACGTTTCTAACCTTGAAATAGACAAAGTTCACCCTTCTAATTCTTTAACAAACTCCCTTACGTAAATCTCTTTCAAATCATCTCTATTCGATAATTCTTTCCTTCGAATAAGGTATATTCGATAACTCTATTCAATTTACTCTATTTGATTAACCCTTATCGATTAACTCTATTGGACTAACGCTATTGGATTAACTCTATTGGATTAACTCTATTGGACTAACGCTATTGGACTAACGCTATTGATTTACTCGTTTCACTTAACTCCTTTTGAATAAACTATTTTCGATAACTCCTTTTACTCTATTCGAATAAACTATATTCGATTAACTCTATTTATTTATATTCGAATAAACTATATTCGATTAACTCATTTACTTTTAACTCTAATCGATTAACTCCAACTGGTTTAACTCTAACTGGTTAACTCTAATTGATTAACTCCATCTGGTTAACTCTAACCGGTTAACTCTAACTGGTTTAACTCCATTTAACTTTATTTGAATAACTAATATTCGATAACTCTATTTAACTCTTCTTCAAATAACTAATATTCGATAACTCAATTGATTCTATTCGAATAAACTACATTCGATTAACCCCTTTATTTTAACTCTATTCGATTAATTCTAACTGGTTAACTCTTATTCGAGTAACAAATATTCGATTAACTCTATTCAGCTAACTCCACTCGACTAACCCTTTTTCGAATAAACTATTCATTTATAAAGATTTACTTTTAGTAACGGTTCTTCACTTTACAAATGATTTCCTTTTTAGTAACGTTTTCCTTTTTATAACGTTTTCCTTTTTATAACATCCTATTCGGTTATAAACAAATTTCCTTTTTATAACTCTATTTATTTTCTAAATATTTCCTTTTTTTTAAAATCTCCTTTGATTGTTATAAATATTATCTCTTTTATAAAATCCTTTGATTTTATAAATAATCTAATTTCAATATTCATTTTGAAAATTCCCCTTTCACCATTCCAGTATGTTATGATATTCAACATATTAAATCACGATGATCAATATCGTTCAAACACATATAATCGACAACAGATTATATATCACATCATATATCACAATATATGAAAAACAATAAAATAACTGTTGAGGAATCCAGTCGGATCCCTCCAACCTGTTTCCCTGCGTCATAGATGTTAAACAATATAGATAACATCACTTTTCAGTTCCATATGATATATTCTGTTAAACAGAATCAATATAGAAATTCAACTAACTGACTAGCAGTTCAATCAAACAGTCAACACATAGTCAATCAGCCAATATTTAACAGTTCTAAAAATACAACATGAAATTATAAACTGTTCAGAGTTAGTGAGATTTACTCACATTTGCAGTTCATCATTAAAGAACGATAAATTGTTTGTTTGATCTGATTCAAACAATTTATTTTGCCGTAAATTCAAACGAGCTCCACTCCACTTCCAGTCAGCTTCGTTGGGTAGTGTCCGCCCATATGATCCTATCGGATCTTGTTTCACTGAATTCCATTAACATATGAATTAGTTATTGAATTTACAAGTTGCATTCATTATTTAAATTTAAAACTAACACTATTTTAATTAACTTGGGCTTAACCTTAACAATCCGACCCAGTAATCCAAGCCTACCCGCAACTCCTTCAATCAAAAGGAAACGTAGCTCCTTCATTTCCTTGTGCTGATTCTCCTTCACGGTTACATGGACACCAATACAAATCCTTCTTCCCATTTTACCATTTTTATTTTGCTTTTGCTTTTGGGCTTTTAACCCCTTTTATCGCAGCCCATCTTCATACACCAATACCCAAACCCGTACCCCGATCCTTCTTCCCAAACTCCTTATCGCGACCTGGAGCTTTCGAAAGCCACTACTCCAGTTACAAACTCGAACACCATTCTCGCATCTTCTTCCATGAATTTCAAAACTACCACAACCGTTAAACTCCTCGTTCCAAACTGCATTGAATACTCACCAAAAAGTTAAACTCAAACACACCTTTTTAATCGCGTCGACAGTACCAAGCTCGAGCCAACCAGTGTCGACATCGACACTAATTTGTTCTGAAATTGCCAAAAGAGATCATACAAGTTCGTTGTCACCTCAGGAACTCAGATCCGAACTCGATTTCAAGAATTTGTGCTTGAATCTCCTCCCGTTCTTAACCCTAGATCACGGCTGTTCTTAGACAGCGAACAAAATACTGTCGAACTTGAAGAAAGGGGCATGGATTCGACGAGCTCCCCTTCACGAATCCATACATATATATAAAAAGATTTTAGGATTCTCTTTTGATTTTGTTTTGATTTTAGAGAGGGAATCTTTCTCTACGTTGAAGAAGAGGAGACGGAGGCCGGTTTCTGGTATAGGAAAAAAAATGGTTTAGGGTTAGAAGGGTGTGGGGCTACTTATAGGATATGTTTGGCTTACCTTAGAAGCTTCCTCCAATTTTTAAATATTGATTTTCTATTTGTATTGATCCTTAAAAATTTCTGTGATCACATACAATACCCAAAAATCAAGAAAATTGACATGCAGCTACAGTTCGACATTACGGTTCCAACGAAACTAGTTTCGTCGAATTCCGATTTTGTATGCTCACACAGTGTATTTCTAACTGTCAAAATACTGACTGTTTTCCACTCTAAAAATCCGTACGACCACACAGTGACTCTAAAAATCACGAAACTGGAAATCTAACAACTATTTGATGATGCGGATCCAACAAAATTAGTTTCGTCGAATTCCGACTTCGTTTGCAAAACTGGCTATTTTTAAAGCTCTGGACGACCCATTTAAATATTAAATATATTTAAATACAATTAAATTTAATATTTAAAAATAAATATAATCGTCTATATTCACAGAGGAATATCATACAGCTCCAGCGGAATTATATATTTGCTATTCCGAGTCCAGATTGAATTGATATTCAATTTATATTGAAATTCCCTTTTATAACGTATATAAAACGTTGCAAATTATAAAGGAATTCCACAGCGACTTTTCTGAAATTTGATTTGGACGTAAATCAAAATCTACACGACGAAATCCCAATTTTTCTCTTCCACTAGAAAAATATACTCCACCAGCTCCACACGTTTCTTGTTTCATAGAAATTCGGCTTAAAACGAATCCTGTACATTCAGTTGAAGTTCGAATCGCCAATTACGAACTGCAGCGCTATTTCAAGCTCGATTTTAATTATAATATAATTATACGTTCAAACTGTCGTTCAAATAATATATTCGTTATTCAAATTCAATTCCAAGCTGAATTAAATATCACAGATGATCCGGTTCACACCATATCGTCATTTCGGCCAATTCTAATTATTTCAGAATTAAATATATTATTTAATATATTATTTTAATTAAATATTCATCATTATTTAATTCCACGACCATTAAAGTCACTATATCACTATTAATATAATTAAATAAATTAATTATAATACCTCTGCCAATGCGGGTCATTACAATCTTTCCCACTTAAAATAATTTCGTCCTCGAAATTGCTAAAAGGTAGAGGACGGCCCTATCGACTGGTTAGAACATATTTGTTCACTTCTTAACTTCAGTTTCAACTGAACCAATTTAATTTCAATTGAATTATTAATTAATTCTATTAATGAATATTTTCAAAAATCCTGAAAATTTTCTAATGCCTTAACTTTCCGAAAAATTTCGCCAGCACCTCCTTTGTACTGGTCAATACATTAAACCACCACTCGCCTCTCTGGGCCATCTCCAACCCAAAAGATATTCAAACAGCCAAGCGGCTTGCTAATTCGGCTCATCATAAATCTTATATCCAATAGAAATATAAACTTGTACCTTTTGTTGGCATATCATTATATCATTTTCACCTGTTATCAATTCAGCGGATACAAGGGTCATCCCAAATCAAATTCCAATCTTCTTTTATCCACAACACAACCATTCGCTTATATCCGAGCCAAATATCATTTCAACTCGAGTTTCTTCTCGATTCCCAACTCTTAACTTGATTATCACATTACTCTTCAAATTTGAATCTCACAATCCAATTTGTCTTGATATCATTCTAATTCAATCTCAGTTACCCCTTTACTGGCTTTACTTTTAATTCAAATTTTGATTTCACAAATTTCTGTTAAATTTGTTTTTAATTCAAACAGTCCTTCCCTGGGAGTTTTTAAACAGTTTACTCTTTTCAAAAATCAAATTTTCCTTTTTGAACATGTCACTGAGCCCTTAATTAATATTCCATTAGTTAAATCACTTCTCTATTTCTTTATCAATATTTGTTAAGCAAATATTTTCAATAACCATATTGGCCTTTTATGTTATTTGGAAAACATTTCCGAATATCGCCTTCCTTTATTTTCTAAACTTTAGAAAAATATATGCTATTTATAATTGGAAAATATTCCAATTACTTATCTCTTTTCTGATCTCGTTTATTCCTATACTTAGGAAATATCCTTTATCATATTTCCAAACTTACACTTATTTGGGTTAAAACGGATGTTGTGTAAAACATCGTTACGACAACCCAAATACTATATTCAACTAACTCTTATTCAACATTGATCTTCGAGCCTGAAATCTTACTATTTGTTTGTTAAAAATGAAATCAATCAAGTTGGGGTATAACTACCTCTCAGACCTTGACTGAATAACATTTATAACGTCAAAACAGATATGACTACTTACTCGAATAATCAATACCATACAACTACTTATTCACTTTTAAACTCGTAGATGTTTCCTCTTTCTATTCTTACGGGATTTTATTCCTAGTCTTCCTTTTTGATTTTACTATTCTATTTCTAAGTTCGTTTCCTTATCGACTTCTATATATATATATATATATATATATATATATATATATATATATATATAGATACGTTGATTTCTAACTATCAAATTATCTTAAAAATATTCTAACTCCTTAAATTCCCGGAAAAATTCGCCATAACCTCCTTTGTACTAGGAGCATCGGGATATTTCAAATAGCATCCCATGGCCCTCACCAATCCAAAAGAAAAAGAAAAAGCCAAGCGGCTAGCCGATACGGCGCATAAAATCTCATATATGAATTAAATACATACCTTTTCGTCGAGCATTCTAGTTATAAACCTTCATACCTTATCCATACCTATCTCATGTATATTTATACCTACCCAATCTATTTTAACTATACCTGATCGTTTTAACTCAATTCGTTAATTAATTTGTTAATTAACTCTTTAGTCTATTTCACTTTTATATTTGCACATGACATGTTCAAATATAATTTAACTTACTTATAAACTAATCAAATTCTACTTTTTCAAACTCAGATTTCATACTCGATTTCAAATATAAATTTACTAGTCCCCTTTACTTATCTAAAGTTCAACTTCAATTCAAGATCCGTTTACTAATGGCTAATTAACTGGTTTACCTATTTCACCTTTTTATTTGAATATACATGTTCAAATATAAGTTTAACTTGTTTATCAACTAATTGAATTCCATTTCAATTCTATTTGAATTTCCTATATTCAAATTCCATTTCAATTCTCTTATTCAAATTCCATATTTGAATTTCATTTCAAATTTTTTATTCAAATTTTATATTTGAATTTCGTTTCAATTTCCTTATTCAAATTCTATATTTGAATTTCATTTCAATTCTATTTGAATCTTCTATATTCAAATTTCATTTCAATTCTATTTGAATCGTCTTAATTCAAAATTCATTTTCACTTTCGATATTCAAATCCTATATTTGAATTCCTTTATATTTTCTATATTCAAATTCTATATTTGAATTCCATTTGAATTTCTATATTCAAACTCTATTTCAATTTCATTGAATTTCATATATTCAAACTCCATTTGAATTTCTATATTCAAATTCCATTTCACTTTCTTTATTCATTCTTTACATAAGTCTCGATTTCAATTCCTTTTGAAATCGATATTTCTACGTTTGGAAAATAGATTTCCCTTTCAATTTCACACTTGTATTTTTATTTCTAAATTATCCAATGATAATTCTCTTCACTTCATTTATAAACTTCGTTTATATAAGAACTATTTATAAACTTCGTTTATAAAGGAACTTCTCGTTTTATTTCTTTTAAAACAAGTTAATATTTCAAATCTATTTAAAAATTCAAATTCTATATTATAAATCCCATTTTGAAATTCCACACAACTTGTCTTTCCCAAAACAAATTCAAAACAGTATTTATGGTAGTAATTCATCACTTACAACTCGAAAATGGATATTGATGGTGCAGCTGTCATCATCAGAATCTATTTTCCAGCGATCGAAGTGAGCTCAATACTATAAAACCATTTCTAAACATTTCCACTTTGAAATTTATTTCAAAATATAATTCACACTGCTTGTAAAACAATTTAAAATCTCCCAGGATCTTAAATTTTCCTTATTTTTAATCCAAATCCATTTACAAACACTTATCCAATTCTCCAGAGTTTTGATTCAATTTTTGGTTTAAATTTCAGATTTAACTCATTTGATTTCACGTATTTCACTTATATGAATTCTGATTGGTTATTTACATAACCATTTTACTTATAGTCTTACTCGATTATAATAACAACCAATATATCTAATATATATACTTCTTTATATCAAAGTATACTTTGGGTAAACTTATTTTAATTTACCCTCTTTTCAAAACATATCGTGACGACCCATCGTATTCGAGTGTTTACAAACTCCTACCGATACAGTGGATCAAACTGATCGACCAGAACCCATAAACGACTCAACCAATGAATCTCCACAATATTAAACAATTTTATATCAATAACAAATACGCTCACTCGTATATATACACTCACCTCAATCTAGGGTATTACTAACCCTATCTCTACTGAGTCACGCCACAGAGCCAAGGTAATTCACTTAACTTAAGCTATGATACCAACTGTAATGACCCGGGATTTTGACGACTTTGGTTATCACCATAAACTCAATGATGACTAACCAAACATCGAAAGAATACCGGTCATTAGTGAAAGAAGATAGAGGGTGAGGAAAGATAAGATAGAAACTTAGAATAGAAGAAGAAGAAGAACACAATATCAGAGTAACACGAATCTCACAGCGGAACGAATAAATATATTTCATAACATAACTTTGAAATACAAATCTGTACTTGAATATACATATCATTGTCAAAGTACAACACTTACAACATAGCGGAAATAATTAACTATATGATCCTGAAGCCTCCTGCTCCAAGCTCTTCCAGTATATCTGTAAATCCCGACTACTTGACTGCCCGTACAAATTTAGGCACCCAAGAGTTTAGGGAAAACAAAATAAAATAAACTCCGGGTCAGTCATGGGACTGGTATGAGTAAACAGTTTTAAAATGGTTTTGAACAAGTAAACGATATCTCATAAGACCACGCCGTATAACGGAATGGGTTTTTCCCTTATGAGAATCCAAATTATCTTTATATCAAAAACCTTTTGATAATATAATAATGTTTATCAACCACAATATAATAATCATCTAGCAGAAACGCTTTCATCTCACGTTCTACATACATAGTATACAATCAAAACCGCAAGCACGTATTGGGTAATGGATTTCCAACTATGACAAGGCATGGAACCACCTTTCGCTCGTGTACCTCTAGAAAGGAATACACTGGGTTCAACAAGAACATCTTGCAACCCAGCCACACATGATCGACCACTCATTTCGCTTGAGTGTATCGAATGTATATCACCAACGATTGGGATCAGCAACCGTTTCCCGAATGGGACAACATCAACAATAGATTTTTAGAAGTAAATGAAACTCTAGATCAGGTGATTATACACCCTACTTCGGTGCGACCGACTTAGCCATGCTGCCTGCCCGATTTTTGTCATTTACCAGTTGTGAGGCTAGAAGCTACGCTTTATCATCACACCAGATTCACTTTGAATGCCACATCGTTAAATCCATCAAATCACCGATTGACGTCCTCAACCCTACATTATGTGTTAGCTAAAAGAAGTTTCCTTCTCCGCTTCCACTCTTGGTACGGTTGGAGAAATCAATATACGTGATCGTCTGGAAATACTCTGTCAGACATCCGTCCATACAAGTCATCCAGGAACAGGATGAACCGAAGGCCCTATTCTGTAAGCAGGATAGCCCTTGCATAACTCCGTCTTCAATTTTCTTTGGCATAAATGATTCGCAACGCTTATGCCAATACAGAGTGGTTCTTTGGATAATAATCCAACCGGTCTCTCCATAATAACAACGTTAAAATGGTCAAAACTTCGAAAGTCTGTGATTTAACTATCGAAGAAAAACAAGTGTGCAAACAATGATATTATTTCCAGATGGAAATTTATATCGATCAACATCATTCAACATTTATCTCTTTATTTCATTAATTTACTTATCTCCTGTTTTCCCTATATTCAATATTTCTTATTTTCTAAATTTGGGAAATATACGTTATTAACAATGGAAAACATTTCCATTTCTTGTTTTCTTTATTAGAAAACATTTCTGGTTTCTTATTTGGAAAAAACATTTCCAAAGCTTCTTCATTGGACTTAGACAGATGTTTTAAACAAACCATCGTGATGCCAACTCAAACCATTTCCTTTATTTACTAAATTCACTTAATCATCCTTTACTACCGAACCTTAACCATTCCTTAGTTAAAAATGAAGTCAATCAAGTTGGGGTAATACTACCTCTCAGACCTTCACTGAACAATGTTTCTAACCTTGAAATAGACAAAGTTCACCCTTCTAATTCTTTAACAAACTCCCTTACGTAACTCTCTTTCAAATCATCTCTATTCGATAATTCTTTCCTTCGAATAAGGTATATTCGATAACTCTATTCAATTTACTCTATTTGATTAACCCTTATCGATTAACTCTATTGGACTAACGCTATTGGATTAACTCTATTGGATTAACTCTATTGGACTAACGCTATTGGACTAACGTTATTGATTTACTCATTTCACTTAACTCCTTTTGAATAAACTATTTTCGATAACTCCTTTTACTCTATTCGAATAAACTATATTCGATTAACTCTATTTACTTTATATTCGAATAAACTATATTCGATTAACTCATTTACTTTTAACTCTAATCGATTAACTCCAACTGGTTTAACTCTAACTGGTTAACTCTAATTGATTAACTCCATCTGGTTAACTCTAATCGGTTAACTCTAACTGGTTTAACTCCATTTAACTCTATTCGAATAACTAATATTCGATAACTGTAACACCCCGCAAATTCTATAACTGTGAAATTAACAAATTAAAGTATAATTAATTTCAAATCAAAGAACTAAGGGAAACGGGATACGCCATTGCGTTCGTCTCGGAAAAATACGCGAAATAGAGTCCGAGTTTTCGAAAAACGGAGTCCGTATGAAGAAGATATGGCCTTCGGAAGTTTCTGAATTAAATTTAAAATTCAAACAGAATAAATCAAGTTTAAATTCGAATATGGGGCCCAATGGGCCAGGGCGGAAAACACCCGCCTGACGCACCCAGGTCGACTGGGCTGTCGACCTAGTCTAACCAGGTCGACAGGGCTGTCGACAGGCATGTCGACCTGGTCCAGACCAGGTCGAACCCAGTCTAACCCGGCTGGCCTATGCTATGTTGGTCGATTTTCTGTGGTCTGCTTTGTCATTAGGGCTAGGTGGCAGGCTCTAATTGGTCTCTCCTTAGGATGAATGGCTACGTTCAATCCAAGCAATATCAATGGTCCTAATCAGTTCATTTCCCCTATAAAAACAACCCTAGACTTAACCCTAATCTATTCATTCAAAAATAAGAACAAAGCCGCCATGTTGCTGAGGAACGACTAGGGGTAGCCACCAATTGGAGAGAGGATTAGGAGGCAAATTCTAAAGCATAAAGCAACTCAATCAAATCAAATCGCATCTTCTAATTCCTAAATTAGAGAATTCGCCACACCATTGTAAGTAGAGTATTACTTTGGTATGAACAAATAATTGTGTTGGTTTGTATGCTTGAATTGTGGCAATAAAGTGATTCATATTTGTGCGTTCTTATCAATTTATATACGTTTGGATATTCTTGAATTATGTTATTCATGTTATAAAGAACTACATGCGGTAGTTCTATGCAAGTATACGTTTGGAATATTTCGCAAATTATGTAATCCATGTTGAAGCTACATGTATGTAGTTGATTTAAAATTCATGCAAGTTAGGGGTTTTGCTACTATGCCATCATGATGTATATTTTTGTGCATAAATCATTTTGTAAGTAATTGGAACAAGTTTGGTTGTTATAGTTCATATGAAACTATGTTGGAATTTTGACACCATAATTATGTATTAAGTCATGCTAGAAAACCTATTTGCAGACTTATGAATATGGCTAGGCTATGATTGATATTTTGCATAATTAAGTCTATATTGTTTACAAGAATCATATGATGACATATGTGGCACATAGCTAGGTTAGATTCAAAAATCCCTTTTTGCAAGTTTACATGACTAAAGTAAGAATCATGATTTCATGTTAGAAATATTTATGCCATGCTTATGTTTGACATTATGCCATGCTTATGTTAGAAATATTTATGTCATGCTTATGCTTGACATTATGCCTAAATAAAAATATAGGTTCATGTTGTAGTTATGACTATGTGATTTTACATGCTGTGATTCATGTCACCTATGTTTTATGACCAAAGTATATGTTACCACTATGCAAGTACACCAGTTTCTATTTTGTATCTCCAACGTCATATTGCAAGTTCATGCGCTTACATTCCCCTCTTTGTGTATGTAATCACGCTTTAAGCCTCCCCTTTTCGCATGGCTAAATTGGGCTTTAAAAGGCTAAGCCCAATATATATATAATAAACGGACGTGTAGAACGGGGAAAAATAACGTTGGGTTAAAATTACTAATGAATGAAAATATAAAATAGAAGGGCCCAAGTTCAAGTATGGGTTGGGCCCATGATTGGTGTAACCTCTACACCATTACCTTAATAATGGGCCGCAAATATTTACATATAAGAAATAAAGAAGAAAGACAAAATATGTAAATGTAGAACATACGATGTGTTTGACCCGAGGTTGGATTTAGTTGTGATGTAAACCTGCCCGGAACCGCCGGGCTGTCCAGTAGTCACAACAATACCTATCCAATGTGGGAGGTTAAACATGGAGCCCATTAAGGACCCGAGGTTAGACTGAGTTGTGGCGTAAGACTGCGCGGAACCAACTGGCAACAGGCAGCCACAACAATACCTGTCTAATGTGAGAGGTCAGGGCCTTAATAAGACAATTAAGGCTGAGTCAGGATTGTTAGGATTAAGTGAACTAAAGACTTAATCAAAATGGAACATGCTAAACTAAACGGACTGGTGGGGGTTAGGTTAGAAAACACTTAACCAACTTAGCATGTTGGCTAGAGATAGAAAACCTAGTAACGGGGGACCCTTTTCAGCAGTAACCCTAGAGGGTGTATCAGGATACCCTGAAACTAGGCAGGGTGGGGCACGATTACTGGGCTGATTGTAAGAGGTCAAATCGACGGCGGTGGTGTAGCAGTGTAGGTTCTAACGGAGTGCGGGCGTGCACACACTCCGGCGCAGAAAAATAAGGCACTGGACACCAGTAGCATACCTGTGCACTCTAAGGTTGTGTCGGGCTGCCACTATGGGACTTGATACACCCCATGGTTGGACCAGCATAGGTAACTACAACATCGGGGGCCGTAAGACACATGTAACTATGCGAGTAGGAGCCGATCATCATAGAATGGATCACATCACCCTGATTATGGGGTGCCAGTTGGAAACTAGTTTATATGGGTTCAGAGATTAACATGGGGTACGATAGTATATTCGACCCTAGACAACTTAACCAAGTTATAACGCATGCCCACTTCTTGTTTATACTTATCATACCCAGTTCTTTATTCATAGACAAAATAGTACTAGACTTACTCAGGCTTTATGTCTGACTCTACTTTTCTTTCGTCTTCTTTTCTTCCGTTTCCCTCCCCCCCCCCCCCCCCAGGTCCACAGGGAGGGAACACAGCAGCTTGACCAACCTTAACATCCAGCTTGAAGAAGAGAAATGTATTGCTTAGACTTTCCTGTTTTGAACTATGGCTTTGGACAATCCACTATGGGGACTTTTGCAGTTTATCTATGTTTTATTTATGCTTCTTTAAATAATGTACTCAAGACAGATTATGAAAGTGTTATGTTATGTTTTTGGAAAATATGTAAGACAATCATGATGATGTTTTGTAACACGTATTTGCTTTTATGAATAAAAGTTTGTTGATTTTCCGCTGTTTACAAATATGTGTTCTTATATCTGTCTTGTATATCTGTGACTTATACTTATAAACCTCCACCAATATTAGGGCATTCCCCTTGAGAGTGACCTTAACGGAGGTGGGGTGTTTCACTTGGTATCAGAGCATAGGTTTACCAGATAAGATAAAAAGTTTTGAAAAAAAATTATTTTCAAAAAGGAAATTTAAAGAAGCATTTTTAAAAGAAAAAAAATGTTATTTTATTTTAAAAAGGCAAAGTCCACTCCCCAAAGCCATAGGTACTATCTCTTATCCTTCGTTTTGAATCTATCCTTTTTGTTTCAGCATGTCCGAAGATCTTAACTTGCCGGAAGGGGTGCCAATACCTGGTTGGTTTAGACGGTTCTTGGAAGCAAGGGCCACTCAGCCAGGTCCTACCGTTCCTCCTCCCCCAGCTGCAGGAAATCATCCAACTGCAGCGGCACCTTTTCCTCCACCTCCTCCTCGGGGAAACACGTTTGCTAAGATATGTAAAGATTTTAAAGCTATGGGAGGAAGGGATTTCCATGGAACTGAGTCCTTCGTGGCAGCTAGAAATTGGCTGAAAGAAACGGAGGACCTATTCATCATCTTTGAGGTAGAGGATAGACAAAAAGTACAACTGGCAGTGTGGCTATTGAAGGGCGAGGCTTCCTACTAGTGGGAAGTCACTAATGCTGAAAGACCAGTGGAGACATGGGAGGACTTTAGGGCAAGGTTTGAGACTAAATTTCTCTCAGATGCGGAAAGAAGTTTGCAGTTGGAAAAATTCTTATTTCTTAAACAAGGGGACAAGACAGTCAGAGAGTATGTGAATCAGTTCGATGAGCTGGCTAGGTTTGGGCTTGACCTAGTCAACACCCCACACAAGAAGGCTCTCCGTTTCGTCAAAGGGTTGAATGAGCCATTACACAGTTTGGCCATGACCCATATACCCATGGGAGCCACGTATGAAAGATTGGTGCAAATGGCATTACTGAATGAAGAGGATAAGGGCAAGAAAAAAGAGGGTTTGCAACCTAAGAAGACAGACTTTAAGAAAGGCGGGAAAGGCAACAAAGAGAAGAGGAAGTGTAATTTCTGTGGCAAAGTGGGACACTTAGTAAAGGACTGCCGGAAAAAGAAGGCCAAGGAGAATGGTGGGTGCTTTTCTTGCGGTGAGACGGGCCACAGGGCTAAGGACTGCCCAAAGAAACGAGGACAGGGGCAGAGGGATGGATCCACCCCAGGGGCACAGGTTCATGTGCTGGAAGCGCCACCTCTGCAACAGCGAGGTATAAATACTTATGTAGAAAGTGTAGTTTATCTTTATGATCACCCCGTTCGCACTTTATTTGATTCTGGCGCATCACACTCCTTTATCTCGTCTGCTTTAGTAGAATCTCTGCACCTAAAAACTAGTATGGTAGAGGACCCCTTAATTGTTTCAAACCCAATTGGGGGCCCAGCTCATTTGTCTATGATCTGTGTGGGATTGAAAATTTCTATTCTAAGTGTAGAATTTCAATGTAGTGCCTTTGTTTTGGGCTTTTCGGGTTATGGTTTGATTTTGGGTATGGATTGGCTATCCAGTAATGGGGCCATCCTTGATTGTGAGAAAAGGGTTGTTAGGCTCCTAACCCAGCTCGGTAATACTTTGGAAATCTCTTGTAATCCCTCGTATGCGGTTATGCTTAGTTATCTTGAATCGCTAGATGCCTCTGTTGAAAATTTGCAATCAGTTAAAGTGGTCCGAGAATATCCGGATGTCTTCGAAGAGGTGAAGGGCTTGCCTCCGAAGCGGGAAATAGACTTCCGCATATATCTTGTAGATAATGCAAAGCCCGTTGCGTTGCCCGTTAGACATATGGCTCCACGAGAGAGGAAAGAGCTCAGTAAACAGATTAAAGAGCTTCTAGAAAAGGGGTTCATTAGGAGGAGCATTTCAGAATGGGGCGCTCCAGTGGTGTTCGCTACAAAGGCGGATGGTTCACTCCGTCTATGTGTTGACTATAGGGGGCTCAACAAGCTAACGAAAAAGAATAGGCACCCTCTCCCTAGAATTGACGATTTATTTGACCAGCTTGTAGGAGCGTCTGTTTTCTCCCAACTCGATTTAGCAACCGGTTTTCATCAGCTAAGGGTGGCTGAAGATAGCATCGATAAAACGGCGTTCAGAACCCCAGACGGTTTCTTTGAATGGCTTGTCATGCCTTTCGGCTTGACAAATGCACCTGCTTACTTCGTGGACCTGATGAGTAGGGTATTTAGAGATTTCCTCAACAAATTCGTAGTGGTCTTCGTAGATGATATCCTTATCTTCTCAAAGAGTGAAGAGGAACGTGCTCAACACTTAAGGGCAATCATGGAAACTTTGCGAGTCCATCAACTAAGAGCCAAATTCTCCAAATGCCACTTTTGGAGAGAAGAGGTGAGGTTCCTTGGGCACATAGTATCCAAACAAGGGTTAGCGGTGGACCCCGCTAAGGTAGTGGCGGTACAGGATTGGAAGACACCAAGGAATGCGACCGAGGTCCGAAGCTTTCTAGGACTAGCA
This sequence comes from Allium sativum, assembly GCA_030737875.1. Classification (NCBI taxonomy): domain Eukaryota; kingdom Viridiplantae; phylum Streptophyta; class Magnoliopsida; order Asparagales; family Amaryllidaceae; genus Allium; species Allium sativum. Next base: position 189,777,475 of record CM060910.1, on the reverse strand, counting down.
GGTTTCTATCGGAAGTTCATAAGGGATTTTGCGAAAATCTCGGCTCCGCTCACGAAATTAACTAAGAAGAATCTAGTGTTCAATTGGGATTTGGATTGCGAGTTTGCTTTCCAACGACTGAAAAGGGCTCTCACAACAGCCCCAGTTTTGACGCTGCCAGATGGGAGCAAGATGTTCACTATTTATACGGATGCATGTGGGACAGGGCTAGGTGCCGTCTTAATGCAAGAAGGAAGGGTAGTAGCTTATGGCGGGAGGCAGTTGAAGGTGCACGAAAAGAACTACCCAACCCACGATCTTGAGTTAGCCGCCATCGTCTTTGCACTCAAGTCTTGGCGACACTATCTCCTAGGTGAGAAGTTCGAACTTTACACTGACCATAAATCGTTGAAATATCTTTTCTCGCAGAAGGATCTTAACTTGAGGCAACAAAGATGGATGGAGTTTCTTGCCTCGTACGATTTCGAAATCTCCTATACTCCGGGCAAAGGCAACGTAGTGGCAGACGCGTTGAGCCGAAAGAAATTGACCCTAAGCCCGTTGTTTGTTGAAAGACAAAGCCTAGAGTTTATAGCCAGCTTCGACTTTAGGCCTTCCTCTGATTTCGTACCAGGATTGCTAGCATCTCTCGAAGTGCGCCCAACTTTAGTGGATTCAGTAGGGACAGCACAACGCGAAGACCCTCAGCTTGTGGAAATAATTGATAAGCTAATTAGGGGTGAGACTTCAAGTCACCTCAACAGATACTCCATCGACGATAAGGGTTTGCTAAGGCGAGACGAAAGACTATGCGTCCCACAGACAAAAGATTTAATAAAGAAGGTTCTCGAGGAAGCACATCACTCCAAGATGACGATACACCCAGGCGGAGATAAAATGTACAAAGACATAAAAAGGACTTTCTTCTGGAACGGCATGAAAAAGGACGTGGCAGAATTCGTTTCTAAGTGTATGGTGTGCCAACAGGTTAAGGCGGAACAGAAAAAGCCTGGCGGGCTGCTACATCCTCTGGAGGTCCCGCAGTGGAAGTGGGATAGCATCTCAATGGACTTCATCGATGGGCTGCCTAGGTCTAGGAGAGGCAACACTAGCATTTGGGTAATAGTGGATAGGCTTACTAAAAGCGCCCACTTTTTACCTGTCAAAAGTAAAAGAACTGCCTCATCCCTAGCATCACTTTACCTTAAGGAAATCGTTCGACTCCATGGAATACCATCTAGCATTGTTAGTGACAGAGACCCCATCTTCACCAGCGAGTTTTGGCGGAGTCTGCAAGAAGCAGTAGGAACGCAGTTATGCTTGGGCACAGCCTATCATCCCCAAACCGACGGCCAAACAGAGAGAGTGAACAGAGTTTTGGAAGACCTTTTAAGGCTATTCGTCCTAGACTTCGGAGGGACATGGGAAGACCACCTTCCTTTGGTGGAATTTGCCTACAATAACAGCTATCAAGCAACCATCGGAATGGCGCCCTTCGAAGCTTTATATGGAAGACCGTGTCGATCGCCCACTTGTTGGTGGGAGTCTACTGATAAGCTCATACTTGGACCGGATATGATCCGAGAGACTTCAGAGAAAGTAGACTTAATACGAAGAAGGATGAAGACGGCCCAAGACAGACAAAAGTCCTACGCCGACAAGAGAAGGACCGACCTTGAATTTGAGGTTGGAGACAGAGTTTTTCTCAAGGTATCACCACTAAGAAACGTTGTTCGTTTTGGAACCACAGGAAATCTAGCACCAAGGTTCGTAGGGCCATTCCCTATCATCGAGAAAATTGGGAAAATGGCCTATAGATTAGAGCTACCCGAGAAGTTGGCCGGAGTCCACAACGTTTTTCACGTTTCACATCTCCGAAAATGTCTACATGAGTCTGCTGAAGTGGTAGAGCCAAATATCCTCGAAGAGGCCGAAGTGGAACGCGAAGCAACCATAAGAAAAGTTCCAACACGCATATTAGGAACGGAAGTGAAGAAGCTACGCAACCGCGAAGTCAAGCTCGTCAAGGTTCAGTGGAGCGACGCCGAGGGAGACGCGACTTGGGAAACTGAAGCTAGAATCCGTACAACCTACCCTTTTCTGTTCGAGGGTACATCCTTGATCTTTCCTTTTCCTTAAGTTGCGCTTTATCCATCTTTTTAGGTATATTTCCTCGACCTTATCTTTTAGGTAGAAACCCTTTGGATGAAAACATGTAGTTGAAACATGTTATGGATGATGGTTGCAAGTGGTTGCAAGTGGTTGCTCGTGGATGCATATACACACACAATCTAGGGTTTTAGATCGGCTCAGTCACTTCATATTGCATATGCATATATATTTGCATTCATATGTGGTTGAACTTTAATGTGTTGTCATGTGGATATTGCATTTGTATTGAATGATTGTGCACTCATGTAGAATCAAGAATAGGAAAATTTGCATACATAATAGATTCATGGCACTTACATAATTCGCATTAAGGAGGTCAACTGAATCAGTAGACCGCCTGATCTTGCATTAGATAAGTTCATGTACACACACACTTCGCATATGATCATGAAGCATTAGAAGTCTTTTAAGGACAATGGATGCTCGTGTTTGATGGATGAGTAGATGGATGATTGGATGTTAGGATATACATTCCTCCTAACTTGAAGATTTCGGGGACGAAATCCTTTTAAGTGGGGGAGAATGTAACACCCCGCAAATTCTATAACTGTGAAATTAACAAATTAAAGTATAATTAATTTCAAATCAAAGAACTAAGGGAAACGGGATACGCCATTGCGTTCGTCTCGGAAAAATACACGAAATAGAGTCCGAGTTTTCAAAAAACGGAGTCCGTATGAAGAAGATATGGCCTTCGGAAGTTTATGAATTAAATTTAAAATTCAAACAGAATAAATCAAGTTTAAATTCGAATATGGGGCCCAATGGGCCAGGGCGGAAAACACCCGCCTGACGCACCCAGGTCGACTGGGCTGTCGACCTGGTCTAACCAGGTCGACAGGGCTGTCGACAGGCATGTCGACCTGGTCCAGACCAGGTCGAACCCAGTCTAACCCGGCTGGCCTATGCTATGTTGGTCGATTTTCTGTGGTCTGCTTTGTCATTAGGGCTAGGTGGCAGGCTCTAATTGGTCTCTCCTTAGGATGAATGGCTACGATCAATCCAAGCAACATCAATGGTCCTAATCAGTTCATTTCCCCTATAAAAACAACCCTAGACTTAACCCTAATCTATTCATTCAAAAATAAGAACAAAGCCGCCATGTTGCTGAGGAACGACTAGGGGTAGCCACCAATTGGAGAGAGGTTTAGGAGGCAAATTCTAAAGCATAAAGCAACTCAATCAAATCAAATCGCATCTTCTAATTCCTAAATTAGAGAATTCGTCACACCATTGTAAGTAGAGTATTACTTTGGTATGAACAAATAATTGTGTTGGTTTGTATGCTTGAATTGTGGAAATGAAGTGATTCATATTTGTGCGTTCTTATCAATTTATATACGTTTGGATATTCTTGAATTATGTTATTCATGTTATAAAGAACTACATGCGGTAGTTCTATGCAAGTATACGTTTGGAATATTTCGCAAATTATGTAATCCATGTTGAAGCTACATGTATGTAGTTGATTTAAAATTCATGCAAGTTAGGGGTTTTGCTACTATGCCATCATGATGTATATTTTTGTGCATAAATCATTTTGTAAGTAATTGGAACAAGTTTGGTTGTTATAGTTCATATGAAACTGTGTTGGAATTTTGACACCATAATTATGTATTAAGTCATGCTAGAAAACCTATTTGCAGACTTATGAATATGGCTAGGCTATGATTGATATTTTGCATAATTAAGTCTATATTGTTTACAAGAATCATATGATGACATATGTGGTACATAGCTAGGTTAGATTCAAAAATCCCTTTTTGCAAGTTTACATGACTAAAGTAAGAATCATGATTTCATGTTAGAAATATTTATGCCATGCTTATGTTTGACATTATGCCATGCTTATGTTAGAAATATTTATGTCATGCTTATGTTTGACATTATGCCTAAATAAAAATATAGGTTCATGTTGTAGTTATGACTATGTGATTTTACATGCTGTGATTCATGTCACCTATGTTTTATGACCAAAGTATATGTTGCCACTATGCAAGTACACCAGTTTCTATTTTGTATCTCCAACGTCATATTGCAAGTTCATGCGCTCACATTCCCCTCTTTGTGTATGTAATCACGCTTTAAGCCTCCCCTTTTCTCATGGCTAAATTGGGCTTTAAAAGGCTAAGCCCAATATATATATAAAATAAATGGACGTGTAGAACGGGGAAAAATAACGTTGGGTTAAAATTACTAATGAATGAAAATATAAAATAGAAGGGCCCAAGTTCAAGTATGGGTTGGGCCCATGATTGGTGTAACCTCTACACCATTACCTTAATAATGGGCCGCATATATTTACATATAAGAAATAAAGAAGAAAGACAAAATATGTAAATGTAGAACATACGATGTGTTTGACCCGAGGTTGGATTTAGTTGTGATGTAAACCTGCCCGGAACCGCCCGGCTGTCCAGTAGTCACAACAATACCTATCCAATGTGGGAGGTTAAACATGGAGCCCAATAAGGACCCGAGGTTAGACTGAGTTGTGGCGTAAGACTGCCCGGAACCAACCGGCAACAGGCAGCCACAACAATACCTGTCTAATGTGAGAGGTCAGGGCCTTAATAAGACAATTAAGGCTGAGTCAGGATTGTTAGGATTAAGTGAACTAAAGACTTAATCAAAATGGAACATGCTAAACTAAACGGACTGGTGGGGGTTAGGTTAGAAAACACTTAACCAACTTAGCATGTTGGCTAGAGATAGAAAACCTAGTAACGGGGGACCCTTTTCAGCAGTAACCCTAGAGGGTGTATCAGGATACCCTGAAACTAGGCAGGGTGGGGCACGATTACTGGGCTGATTGTAAGAGGTCAAATCGACGGCGGTGGTGTAGCAGTGTAGGTTCTAACGGAGTGCGGGCGTGCACACACTCCGGCGCAGAAAAATAAGGCACTGGACACCAGTAGCATACCTGTGCACTCTAAGGTTGTGTCGAGCCGCCACTATGGGACTTGATGCACCCCATGGTGGGACCAGCATAGGTAACTACAACATCGGGGGCCGTAAGACACATGTAACTATGCGAGTAGGAGCCGATCATCATAGAATGGATCACATCACCCTGATTATGGGGTGCCAGTTGGAAACTAGTTTATATGGGTTCAGAGATTAACATGGGGTACGATAGTATATTCGACCCTAGACAACTTAACCAAGTTATAACGCATGCCCACTTCTTGTTTATACTTATCATACCCAGTTCTTTATTCATAGACAAAATAGTACTAGACTTACTCAGGCTTTATGTCTGACTCTACTTTTCTTTCGTCTTCTTTTCTTCCGTTTCCCCCCCCCCCCCCCCCAGGTCCACAGGGAGGGAACACAGCAGCTTGACCAACCTTAACATCCAGCTTGAAGAAGAGAAATGTATTGCTTAGACTTTCCTGTTTTGAACTATGGCTTTGGACAATCCACTATGGGGACTTTTGCAGTTTATCTATGTTTTATTTATGCTTCTTTAAATAATGTACTCAAGACAGATTATGAAAGTGTTATGTTATATTTTTGGAAAATATGTAAGACAATCATGATGATGTTTTGTAACACGTATTTGCTTTTATGAATAAAAGTTTGTTGATTTTCCGCTGTTTACAAATATGTGTTCTTATATCTGTCTTGTATATCTGTGACTTATACTTATAAACCTCCACCAAAATTAGGGCATTCCCCTTGAGAGTGACCTTAACGGAGGTGGGGTGTTTCAATAACTCTATTTAACTCTTCTTCGAATAACTAATATTCGATAACTCAATTGATTCTATTCGAATAAACTACATTCGATTAACCCCTTTATTTTAACTCTATTCGATTAATTCTAACTGGTTAACTCTTATTCGAATAACAAATATTCGATTAACTCTATTCAGCTAACTCGACTAACCCCTTTTCAAATAAACTATTCATTTATAAAGATTTACTTTTAGTAACGGTTCTTCACTTTACAAATGATTTCCTTTTTAGTAACGTTTTCCTTTTTATAACGTTTTCCTTTTTATAACATCCTATTCGGTTATAAACAAATTTCCTTTTTATAACTCTATTTATTTTCTAAATATTTCCTTTTTTTTAAAATCTCTTTTGATTGTTATAAATATTATCTCTTTTATAAAATCCTTTGATTTTATAAATAATCTATTTTCAATATTCATTTTGAAAATTCCCCTTTCACCATGCCAGTATGTTATTGTATTTAACATATCAAATCACGATGATCAATATCGTTCAAACACATATAATCGACAACAGATTATATATCACATCATATATCACAATATATGAAAAACAATAAAATAACTGTTAAGGAATCCAGTCGGATCCCTCCAACCTGTTTCCCTGCGTCACAGATGTTAAACAATATAGATAACATCACTTTTCAGTTCCATATGATATATTCTGTTAAACAGAATCAACATAGAAATTCAACTAACTGACTAGCAGTTCAATCAAACAGTCAACACACAGTCAATCAGCCAATATTTAACGGTTCTAAAAATACAACATGAAATTATAAACTGTTCAGAGTTAGTGAGATTTACTCACATTTGCAGTTCATCGTTAAAGAACGATAAACTGTTTGTTTGATCTGAATCAAGCAATTTATTTTGCCGTAAATTCAAACAAGCTCCACTCCACTTCCAGACAGCTTCTTTGGGTAGTGTCTGCCCATACGATCCTATCGGATCTTGTTTCACTGAATTCCATTAACATATGAATTAGTTATTGAATTTACAAGTTGCATCCATTATTTAAATTTAAATTTAACACTATTTTAATTAACTTGGGCTTAACCTTAACAATCCGACCCAGTAATCCCAGCCTACCCGCAACTCCTTCAATCAAATGAAACTTAGCTCCTTCATTTCCTTGTGCTGATTCTCCTTCACGGTTACATGGACACCAATACAAATCCTTCTTCCCATTTTACCATTTTTATTTTGCTTTTGCTTTTGGGCTTTTAACCCCTTTTATCGCAGCCCATCTTCATACACCAATACCCAAACCCGTACCCCGATCCTTCTTCCCAAACTCCTTATCGCGACCTGGAGCTTTCGAAAGCCACTGCTCCAGTTACAAAGTCGAACACCATTCTCGCATCTTCTTCCATGAATTTCAAAACTACCACAACCGTTAAACTCCTCGTTCCAAACTACATTGAATACTCACCAAAAAGTTAAACTTGAACACACCTTTTTAATCGCGTCGACAATACCAAGCTCGCTCCAACCAGTGTCGACATCAACACTAATTTGTTCTGAAATTGCCAAAAGAGATCATACAAGTTCGGTTTCACCTCGGGAACTCAGAACCGAACTCGATTTCAAGAATTTGTGCTTGAATCTCCTCCCGTTCTTAACCCTAGATCACGGTTGTTCTTAGACAGCGAACAAAATACTGTCGAACTTGAAGAAAGGGGCATGGATTCGACGAGCTCCCCTTCACGAATCCATACATATATATAAAACGATTTTAGGATTCTCTTTTGATTTTGTTTTGATTTTAGAAAGGGAATTTTTCTCTATGTTGAAGAAGAGGAGACGGAGGCCGGTTTCTGGTATAGGGAAAAAAATGGTTTAGTGTTAGAAGGGTGTGGGGCTACTTATAGGATATGTTTGGCTTACCTTAGAAGCTTCCTCCAGTTTTTAAATATTGATTTTGTATTTGTATTGATCCTTAAAAATTTCTGTGATCACATACAATACCCAAAAATCAAGAAAATTGACATGCAGCTACAGTTCGACATTACGGTCCCAACGAAACTGGTTTCGTCGAATTCCGACTTCGTATGCTCACACAGTGTATTTCTAACTGTCAAAATACTGACTGTTTTCCACTCTAAAAATCCGTACGACCACACAGTGACTCTAAAAATCACGAAACTGGAAATCTAACAACTATTTGATGTTGCGGATCCAACAAAATTAGTTTTGTCGAATTCCGACTTCGTTTGCAAAACTGGCTATTTTTAAAGCTCTGGATGACCCATTTAAATATTAAATATATTTAAATACAATTAAATTTGATATTTAAAAATAAATATTATCGTCTATATTCACAGAGGAATAACATATAGCTCGAGCATAATTATATATTTGCAATTCGAGTCCAGATTGAATCGATATTCAATTTATATTGATATTCCCTTTTATAACGTATATAGAGCGTTGCAAATTATAAAGGAATTCCACGGCGACTTTTCTGAAATTTTATTTGGACATAAATCAAAATCTACACGATGAAATCTCAATTTTCCTCTTCCACTAGAAAAACATACTCCACCAGCTCCACACGTTTCTTGTTTCACAGAAATCCGGCTTAAAACGAATCCTGTACATTCAGTTGAAGTTCAAATCGCTAATTATGAACTACAGCGCTATTTCAAGCTCGATTTTAATTATAATATAATTATACGTTCAAACTGTCGTTCAAATAATATATTCGTTATTCAAATTCAATTCCAAGCTGAATTAAATATCACGGATGATCCGGTTCACACCATATCGTCATTTCGGCCAATTCTAATTATTTCAAAATTAAATATATTATTTAATTTATTATTTTAATTAAATATTCATCATTATTTAATTCCACGACCATTAAATTCACTATATCACTATTAATATAATTAAATAAATTACTTATAATACCTCTGCCAATGCGGGTCATTACACTATTTCTCATATTTTCTTCATTAGAAGTCATGGAGGCCATATGTTATTGGAGTGCGAACTGAACCGTTTTTCTACAACAACATACTTTGCAAATCAAATTCATAATTCTAGATCCGTTCTTTCTCAATTCTCTAAACCTAACGCTGTGAGTTTCTAGATTACTTTTAGGTTTAGATAAATGAAAGTAAATTGTGAAAGACTATGACTTGGATATGTTGTAAAGTATGATTCTATGCAAGTGTTAAATCATATACTATGTTATGATAGATCTATTTCTCTAGATCCAATTCAATTGTAACTGTTTTATTATGGATCTTGGTTTGTAACTATATTATGGTTAATATAGATCTGTTAAGTTGGACACTTATATCATTGGATAGATCTAACCACTTATGTAAATCATGAACTTATGTCACCTTGAATTGGTTAGAATTAGATCTAAACCTTTATCTTAATTACAACTTTTATGACATGATATGATGTGTATGTGTGTAGATCTATTTCTAAATTAGTAGATCTAATTTATATGGACATTGAAACTGTTAGACAGATCTAGATTATCACCATATGCTATTATGTTAGATCTATTTTATGTGATCTAAATTGTCACCTTATGTTATCATGTTAGATCTATTTTATGTGATCTAAATTATCACCCTGTTATGATGACAATTTCATGTCCATGCCAGTATGTATGTTCACCTTATTATCATACAAGTTTATGTTGATGCCAAGATGATCATTTTAGTTAATTTCCCTATTATCGTTTATGACTAGGCTATTATCTAACCTAGGCATGTTGCCAATTTTGTGAGGGAACTAGTTAAGGAACAGGGGATAAAGGGTTTAAAATGGCATAATTTGAATATGAATATTTATGGACATGTATTTCAAATTATTGGGTAAAATAGGTATTGACACCTATAAAAGGAAAGGATTAATTAATTGATTAATTAATTAAAAATGGAATGTTTAGTAATTACAATTAGGAATCGTAATTGTACTTATGACATGAGGTTAGGTTGTATTAGTGGCGGAAGTCTGCCCGGACCCGACCGGCATATCCAGTAGCCACTAATGTTGAACTAATGTGGGTGGTCTAAGTACCTAAATACGAATCAGGCTAAGACACGAGGTTAAGCCCAACTATGGAATAAGTCTGCCCGGACCTGACCGGCATATCCATCATCCACACGTTGTAGGGCTAATGTGGGAGGTCTGGCCCATTATAATCATAATTGGACATGGTATTGAATTGGACTACTTAACCTAATTTAAAGATTGTATGATTATGAACTTAAGTTAGGGTTAAGTAAAAGTGGGTGGGTTAAGTAAATTAGAGGGGGTAGGTAATATTTATATATAGGCCCACGAACTTAACCCAATAAGGTTATGTTATTAAAGACACCTAGTAGTATACATACCCGGTAGATAATGTAATGAAGTTATGTAATTAAAGACTCCCTTTAGGGTAAGCATAACTAGTATAGGACTATGTAATTAAAGACACCTAAGGGTATACATAGTCAGTGGAAAACCTAGTGGGGATACAAGACAAGGGGAGAGCTTGTATCATATTGTGTAGGACCCGTTTCAGTTAGTAACCCGGAGTTGGTATCAAATAAAGAACTCCATACTAGGCGGAGAAGGGTCACGATTGATGATTGATTGTAAGAAATCCAAACGAGACGGATGGTGTGGGCGGCGCAAACCGAAAGGGGATGTGTGCGTGCATGGGCCTCGCAGAGGGGGCTAAGACGACCGTGACACCAGTAGATATGGTTGTGCACATCTTGAGTTGCCATTTTAGGAAGTGATACCTCCTGCTGTGGGGCCAACATAGGATATCTAAGGAGTAGGGAGCCGATCGATTAGGGTAGAGGTTAGGGTATACTTGGACGTATGACCTAAGCCTACCAACTTATAGTGGAAAGGATCATCTCATTTCAGTTGCACTAGTAATAGTGCAGAGTAATCATTAGTGAGGCACATACACCTTATATTGCTTACCTTGTCACACCTGCCATTTATGTAGTAATCTCTCTCTCTTATCCACTTTATATGCCTATCATGTAACTTTTATTTATCTACTGGCTAAAAGTAAGTAGACTCGCTAGACTTTATGTCTGAACTTGTTGTTTCTCCTTCTTTCTTCCGTTCCCCCTAGGTTCTCAGGGAGGAATCACTCAGACTTAATTAGGACTCAGATATCATCTGACTAGGAGCTACTTCTGAAGTATTGCTCAAGTTCTTGTCTCTACTATGGCTTAACTCTTTTAATTTAGGGAAAATTATGTTTTTCATATTCTTATGTACTCTGAAGATGCAAGACAGATGTTATTTTATTGTAATGGTTTTTGTGACTTATGAAATTGTGGACCACAGTATTATGCTTTATGATTGAAATAAAAATTTAAATTTTCCGTTGCTGCCTTATTTATATCTATTTTGTAATTATTCTGTGTCTGTTTGCCTATAGCGCTTCACGAAACTTAATGCATTCCCTTAGTGAGTGACACTAACAGACGTGGGGTGTCACACTTGGATTAGAGCTGAAGGTTACCAGATTAGATAAAAGTTTTTGGAAATTATTTTCAAAAAGGTTTTAAAAGAAAATCATTTTTCAAAAGAAAAGTCTGTTTTGAAAAACATACCCCAAAAATCCATATGTAGTATCCTTTGGTCCTTTATCTAAATTTCTTCCTTTCCCCATTTTCAGCATGTCTAGGGAACAAAACATCCCTAATCTCCCAGAGGGCGTCACAATACCCGAATGGCTCTAGAGGTATTTAGAGGCCACAGCGCCGGACGAAGGCCAAAGAGACGTTCCTCCCCCAGTTGCACCATTCATTCCTCCTCCTCCCCCCTCCAAGAGCCGACAACTTTGCCAAGATCTGCAAAGACTTCCAGACTATAGGAGGAAGGTCATTCCATGGGAACGATACATTCATAGAAGCTCAGAATTGGCTTAAGGAGACCGAGGACTTATTCGTAATCTTTGAAGTGGAGGACCGAAGAAAGATCCAGTTAGCTTCTTGGCTGTTAAAGGACGAAGCCTCATTTTGGTGGGAAATCACCCAAGCTGGACGTCCGGTGGAAACTTGAGAAGATTTTAGATAGAGGTTCGAAATGAATTTTCTTTGCCAAGCTAAGAGAAGCATACAGATGGAGAGGTTCTTAACAATCAAACAAGGAAATTTGACGTTAAAGGGGTATGTGAACAAGTTCAACCAGCTGGCTAGGTTCGGGCTAGAGTTAGTGGATACACTACACAAAAAGGCTCTGTGGTTTGCTAAAGGGCTGAATGAGCCTCTGCATGGTTTAGCTATGTCCCATATCCCAATGGCGGCCACCTTTGAAAAGATTGTTGATATGGCCCTAATGCATGAGGAGGACAAGGGAGAAAAGAAGGAAACAAAAGCTGAGGGGACATCGCAGAATAAGAAGGTATGGCCCAAGAAGGGGCAGCAACAGCAACAATAATAGCAGAAGAAAGAAGGGAAAGATGATATAAGGCAAGGATAAGAGAAAATGTCGCAACTGTGGAAAGGAGGGTCACTTGATCAGAGATTGCAAGAAAAGGAAGGCCAATTGCTTTAATTGCGGAGAGGTCGGACACATCTCTAAAGAGTGCCCAAAGAAACAGGGATCGCAGGGACAAGGTCAAAGAGCAGGGACTTCAGGAGGGCAGGTGCATGCTCTCGCGATCAGTGCTCCTGAAAGAGGTAGAAAAATTTCCGTAGAAAGTTTAGTTTCTCTCTCAAACCATCCAGTTAGAACACTTTTTGATTCTGGTGCTTCACACTCATTTATATCTAGTTCTGTGGTTGAATCTCTGCACTTAATTACTAGTACGGTAGTGGATCCCATAGTTGTTTCAAACCCCATTGGTGGTTCGGCTCATTTATCGATGATTTATCGGGGTTTGAAAATATCTGTGTTAGGCATCGAGTTTGAATGTGACGTGCATGTGCTTGGGTTTATAGGATATGGGTTGATTCAAGGAATGGATTGGCTTACCACATATGGGGCCATTCTGGATTGTGATATGAGGGTTGTTAGACTCCTGACTTGTCATGGGAAGACCCTCGAAGTTTCTTGTGACCCCCAAGGGTCTGTTATGCTTAGCTTTCTAGAGTCTCTAGATGCATCCATAGATGATTTCCAATCTGTTCCAGTGGTTCGAGATTATTCCAATGTTTTTGATGAGGTATGAGGTTTACCTCCAAGGCGCGAGATTGACTTCCGCATATATCTAGTGGACAGTGCAAAGCCAGTTGCATTACCAGTGCGCCACATGGCTCCAAGGGAGAGGAGGGAGCTGAGTAAGCAGGTAGGGGAGCTACCTGAGATAGGGTTTATCAGATGAAGCATATCGAATGGGGTGCTCCACTAGTATTCGCAACTAAAGCGGATGGTTCACTTCGTTTATGTGTTGACTATAGAGAATTGAATAAGCTCACCAAGAAAAATAGGCACCCACTTCTGAGGATTGATGATTTATTTGATTAGCTTGTTGGTGCCTCGGTATTTTCTTAGTTGCACTTGGCTATGGGGTTCCATCAGTTGAGGGTGGTTGAGGATAGCATAGATAAGACTGCTTTCAGAACTCTGAACGGTTTCTTTGAATGGCTAGTTATGCCTTTTGGGTTGACAAATGCACCCGCCAATTTTGTTGATTTGATGAGTAGGGTGTTTCGGGAGTTCCTAAACAAATTCGTCATAGTTTTCGTTGATGGTATTTTGATCTTCTCCAAGAGTGAGGAAAAGCATGCCCAACATTTGAGAGAAGTTTTGAAAACTCTCTGTGACCATCAGCTTAAGGCAAAGTTCTCCAAATGCCATTTTTTTGAGATAAGAGGTGAGAGTTTTAGGGCATGTAGTCTCCAAACAAGCGATAGCTGTAGATCCCACTAAGTGGTTGCAGTGCAAGATTGGCAGATTCCTAAAAATGCAACCGAGGTGAGAAGCTTTCTTAGGTTGGCAGGTTATTATAGGAAGTTCATTAAGGACTTCGCGAAGATATTAGCCCCTCTCACCAGGCTGACAAAGAAGAATTTGGTATTTTCATGGGACATAGACAGTGACGTTGCTTTCCAATGACTGAAGAGGGCTCTGACAACAGCCCCAGTCTTGACCTTGCCTGATGGAAATAAAGTGTTTACTGTTTACACTGATGCGTGCGGTACAGGGCTTGGTGTGGTTCTGATGCAAGAAGGGAAAGTAATATGTTATGGGGGTAGACAGTTGAGAGTTCATGAGAAGAATTACCCTACCCATGATCTAGAGCTAGCTGCCATAGTATTCGCGTTAAAGACGTGGCATCATTATTTATTTGGAGAAAAGTTCGAGTTATACACCAATCATAAATCTCTCAAGTATCTATTCTCACAGAAGGATCTAAACTTAAGGAAACAACGGTGGATGGAGTTCTTAGCTTCATATGATTTTGAGATTGCTTAAACACCTGGAAAGGGTAATGTGGTGGCAGACGCATTAAGTAGGTAGAGGATGGCCCTGAGTCCTCTGTTTGTGGAGATAAAGAACTTGGAGTTCATATCAGCTTTTTATTTTAGACCCTCCATCGAGGTTTTGCCTAATTTGTTTGCATCCTTAGAGTTACGACTGACCATTATGGATCAGATAGGAGCTTCGCAATAAGGTGACCCATAGATTCTAGACATCATGGATAAGCTCAAAAGAGGGGAGACTTCTAGTCACCTCAGTAGATATGCCATAGATGAAAAGGGGTGGTTGCGATGAGATGGAAGGCTTTGTGTTCCTCAAACTGGAAGCTTGATAAAGGCAGTCCTAAAAGAAGCCTACCATTCTAAAATGACTATTCATCCAGGTGGTGACAAGATGTATAGAGATATGAAGAGGGTTTTCTTTTGGGCTGGGATGAAGAAAGATGTGGCCGAATTTGTTTCTCAATGTTTAGTTTGCCAACAAGTCAAAGCTGAGCAAAAGAAGCCCAGTGGATTACTTCATCCATTGGAGGTTCCGCAGTGGAAATGGGAGAGCGTCTCTATGGATTTCATAGATGGGTTGCCCAGATAGAAGAAAGGTAACACCAGTATTTCGGTGGTAGTGGATAGACTCACTAAGAGCGCTCATTTTATTCCAGTTAAGAGTAAGAGGACGACATCATGGTTGGCAGCAATTTTTGTTTGCGAGCTAGCTCATCTTCATGGAGTACCTTCCAGCATCATGAGCGATCGTGACCCCATCTTTACCAAAGAATTTTGGAGGAGCTTGTAAGAAGCATTACATGCATAGTTGTGTTTGAGCACCGCTCCTCAGACCGACGGACAGACAGAGAGGGTCAACAGGATTCTTGAAGATCTTTTAATACTATGTATCCTAGACTTCGGAGGGACTTGGGAAGATCATCTTGCTTTAGTAGAGTTTGCCTATAATTACAGTTTTCAAGCGTGCATCGGCATGGCACCCTTCGAAGCATTGTACGGGCGACCCTGTAGATCGCCAACTTGTTGGTGGGAATCTATAGAAAGATTATTACTTGGGCCAAATATGGTTAGGGAAAACATCCAAAAAGATTGACCTTATTTGACGGCGGATGAAGACAGCTCAAAGAGGCAGATATCCTATGCAGACAAGAGAAGGACTGACATCGAATTCGAAGTGGGAGACCTGGTTTTTATCAAAGTATCGCCTTTAAGGAATGTGGTTCGCTTTGGATTAGTAGGGAAGTTGGCACCTAGGTTTGTGGGACCATTTCCCATAACCGAGAGGATTGGCCAAATGGCCTACCGAGCAAAGCTCCAAGAAAATCTACCCAACGTCCATGATGTTTTCCAAGAATATGTTTAAATGGTTTTGAATGAAAGAAAATGGTAAACAGATTATTATATTATATTTTTCGAGTATAAATGGAAGCTTATAACAAAGTTTATAGCGAAATGTAAATATTAAGCAAAAAGGGTCATAGTCGACCAAGATTTTTAAAGGTAAGATTATGGTTTACAAAACCATAATTCGAATAAATAGATAAATGAAGATTTGATTGATATTATAAGAGCAATGGGTTTTTGAGTTATGAACTTCTATCTATTCTAAGATAAGAACATTGTCGATCAAGGTCTGAGAGGTGAATAAAATACCCCAACTTGAACGGCTTCACTATTATCAAGGAATGATATTAGTTTGTAACAGTAAACGGGTTGAGATTAGTTTAATATTTCCATAAAGGAATATTGGAACAGTAGTTACGAGAATTGAAATATAAATAACCATGCAACACTAGTTGCGAAGTAGTGAAATATAAATAAGATTATTTGGTTATGAAGTAAAATTTGACGTTGTTTGGCTTGTATAATAATCTAATTGAATTTATATCATTGAGTTAGTAATATACGCCAATATTTCCAAGGAAAAGAAAATACAATATGATTATGAGAAATCATAGTAATATTTTCAAAGTGAAGAAGGTAGTTGGTAAGAATGTTTATTTTGAATTTGAGAAGAGTTGTTTTTAAATGACGAAGATAAAGATTTGTCGAGATAAGAAAGCGAGATTATTTTAATCAGTGTAATGATTTTTAAGAGTTGATGACATAATTTTTAATGAATGATTTTAAGTAATAAGGTTGAAGCTGCCATGAACTTGACCGAACTATTAATTGTTAGCTAAAACACCGACTACCAATGAAATATTCTTAGACCTTTTTGACGTGTTGTTTCGAAGAGACCAGGATGGAAAGTAGACCGAAAACCACTTTGAACCCACGTTGCGTACGAAACTAATCTATAAGGATATGAATAAAGATGGGGCATTGAAGACCATAAATCTTCATGAGCGAAAGAACAACTTGTTGAATTTCTCTAGCTGATCCCTAAAGTTTTTTAGGTAGTGATTTTGTAGTGACTGAAATCTACAGATTGCAAAGACTTCTCACTACTGATCTATAAGGTGATTCCTAGGATGCGGTAGGAGGGTGCCTTCGGTTCATCCTGTCCTGGATGACTTGAATGGACGAATGTGTGACAGAGTATTTCCTGAAACTCACGTACGTTGATTTTTACAAATATACCAAGTTTGGTGGCGGAGAAATTCTCTTGCTTAACACCTAGAGATTATTTGTGGAAGTCAATTAGTGATTTGACGGATTTGACAATGTGGCATTCAAAGTAAATGATGATGAGATGAGATGTTCTCTAAAAAGTTAAACATAACCTCAAGCCTTACAACTGGAAAATGACAAAAATTGGGCAGGCAGCATGGCTAGTTGGGTTGCCCCCAAGTAGGGTGTATTGTCACCATCTAAAGAAATTCCATTTTTGTTCTTATTTCGATTTTGTATCTTCTGGAAATTACGGTGATCGCGCAATAAAAAGCCGTAGGCGTGACGATACATTCGGTACACTCAAGCTAATTGAGTGGTCGGTCATGTGTGGCCGGGTTGCAAGATGTTCTTGTTGAACCCCGGCATATTTCTCTCTAGAGTACACTGATCGGAAGGTGGTATCATACCTTGTCATAGTAAGAATCCAATCTCCAATAAGCGCCAAGCGGTTTTTGATTATATAATGATTATGCATAGCATGAGACGCGAGCGTTATAGTAAATGGTTATTTATTTGTGGTTTGATAGACATTATTCTAATATCACTGGATTTTTGTATATCAAAAATATTTTGGGTTACAGTAAGGTAAAAACCATCATGTTTAAGTATGGGCTGATCTTACTATTATCCTTTTCTTTCAAAAGGATTTTCAAAGTTAAGCAAGTTGTTGTGCTATGGATTTATCACTGAAAGTATCCCAGACTGATCCGGGTGAATTTTGCTTTGTTTCAAATGTGCTCTGGTTAGACTGGCTATATTTCCAGGTTAGGTTCCTCTTGGAGTTCCAGAAAAGGAGTTGAAGTTGAGATGTATTCCATATATTTACTGGTAATAGTTATTTCCACTGCATGTTGTATTGATATGAATGTATACTCTGGTGTTGTAATCATATATATATATACAGTTTCATTTTATAAAGCATTTTGGTATATTATATTTTATTCGTTCCGCTGTGAGATTCTGATCTTCTTATTCCTCTATTTTAATATTTCTTTCTTCCTTCTCTCACCCTCTAATTTATTTCTATTAACAAATCTGGATTTGATACTTGGGTTTTTGGCAAGTAATATAGAGTTATGTATTATTACTGAAAATTCTAACGTCGAATTTTCTGGGTCCTTATAATTACATTTCTAAATTACAGCAGGTATGCATATTATTATATTCCTAAATTACAGTAGGTATGCATATATTACATTCCCAATTACAGTAGGTAAGCATATTACTATATTCCAAAATTACAATAGTATGCATATTATTACATTCTAAATTACAGTAGGTATGCATATTATCCCTTTCTCAAATTATAGTAAAAATGTCCCCAATTTAACAGTATGCCTAATTTTCCCTTATTCCTGTCAATTCTTATTATCCCAATATTAACTATATGTACACTTAAATCGGATATACACTAGGCTTCGCGTAAACAAAAGGGGGAAAATTAGAGGAAGGGGAATAGAATCAAATCACGTAGGGATATAGTTAAGATTGGAAATAAATTAGAACAGTAGAAATAGGGAAAAGGAAGATAGATATGCATAACTAATTAATTATTCAACAGTAAAAGCATATATTTTACTTATAACAACGACATAAGTTATTAACAATGAAGAACAGGTATAGAAATTGTCTTGTAAACATTGTATATTCTAAACCCAATTTTATTTAACTGTCATGATATAGTTCTAGGTATAAGATCTGAAAATAACAGGGAACTCATAGCGGGTCTTGGTGAAGAATAGATTAGATCTCTTATATATATATATATATATATATATATATATATATATATATATATATATATATATATATATGCCGTTGTAGAAAAGTGCGCTTCTATGCAGTTCTTGAATTTAAATTATCTATATATATATATATATATATATATATATAGGCTTCAGCAACATTCCCCCATTTTTTTTTTTTTTGAATAGATTCATGGAGACACGGAATATGAAGAATAATTGTGTGTAGTGAAATGGGAGGGAGCCACCTATTTATAGATTTACAAAGCTAATCTTAACCTTTAGATATTAGGTTTTCAATCTACGCCATACATGTAGCGCTAAGTCAGCGAATGAATCTAGCCAACAAAATAGTCAAAATACAAAATTCTGAATCTGTCCTTGGTCTGGATGGGTCGACCCACTTAGCCTTGGGTCGACCTAGGTAGGGTATGGGTTGCCCCATGTACTTTACATTCTGCGCGTTATTTCTGTTTTAATTAAATTGAATTATATTTGTATATAAACCTCTTATATGTATACAAACTTCTTATGGTCATAACTTCCTCATACGTTATCCGATTTACGCAAACTTGGTGTCTATCTGAACCATAATCCCGACACGAACGAAACGATAAAGCCGATTTCACTTAGTTTTGAATATTTAATTAAGTACTTCCTAATTTATCAACTTTACTATATGGTTATAGTGTTTTTTTTTTTGATGTTACAGAAAGCCCCCACAAATAATCATTTTTAGCAAAAATTTCTCATTCACATTACAAAAGTTATTATGTCATTTCACTCCTTTGTCGTAAATATTAAGTTCTTAATTATTTAAAGCACCATACGTTCATCAAAAATCAACTTGTTAAAATTTTCATCTACGATTAGGAAGCAAAAGAAAAACTCCTTCACCTTCGCTATATACTTTGAAATATTCGCACACTGCAAGATTGTAATCACTTATTTCTTATGACTTACATCCAAAATACAATAAAGTATAATTAAAGAATTACTTAGCTTATTTATTTTCTCATGATTTATCGCATGGAATAATGTATTGTTAACTCATTTTAATTTTTTGACTAAAATAACGACAATGATTTCTTTTGTTTTGGATTCTGAAAATATCCTTATATTATCGAGATCAAATTCGACAATCATTATACCTAAAAATATTGCATTATTCTCTTCGCATATTTTCTTGATATCTACATGAGATGCCTTAATGTTTTTAAAGCAAAAAATTTTGACAACCACAATAATTCTATAAGCATAGAGTCCATTGTCCAACTCCTTCACTGATATGTTCTTGTACATTTCTATCAATTATATTCTTTTGGTATCTGTTTCACGGTCTTTTGCTTCACGGTCCACACTTTTTCATGTTAAATATGTCAACACTCAAAAGTAGCTTTATGTGTTTTTGAACATTTCTCCCTTACTTTTCAAATCATTAGCTCTTCAATTCTGACATTGAAACATTAATCCATCTTTTGTAATAACTCAAAGAAAAACAAATCATGGTACCAGGAGTTTTGGTGTAGATTACATATTTCCTTCAGTGTTTTCTGCGTCTAGTAACTATCTAAAACAATATACAACAGAGAAATGTAAATTTGCTATGTTTTAAGAAAAATATTATTATCATCTTATAGAATGTACTCAAACAATCAAATCTTTTGTGTTCAACGTTTTAGTTCATCAAGGTCTAATTTGAGACCAATTCCAATTGGATAATATTTAAATTGATAAAAAAAATCCCAGAACGTTATCCATGCTTAGATTAATATTATTTTGTGTCGGTAGTTTCATTCTCATTCGTATATAACTATTAATCGGTCTCATTTGTTCATAGCGAATAACGAATTCTTTCCCATGCTTCCTAATAAAAAAATAACATATTAAGTGATCCTACTTGTCTAATACTGTATTCAATTTCATGTTTCTTGCTTCTTTTAAAAGCCCATTGTCATATTTTTATTCCTTTACAAGCTTTGATCTCATATTGTCTACTAGACATTACGTTGTAAATGAGTTAAAATCAAGGAAAGATTCACAAAATGTGTCATATAAATATAATAATATTAAATCATCTACTCTATTATTCTACCATTGCAAGTTGAATAGTCCTCAGTAGAACCACTGTAGTATTTGTTGAATTAGCGTTGAAATTGCAAAATTAGTAAAAAAAAAACAATCAATCCAAGACTAAAATGCAAAAAAAATATCATCATTGTTCTTTTATATTTGAAACAAAATTAATATTCCCCAAGGCAATAAAAGCAACATAGAATCAATTAGGTTCGGTCATTGGATAATGGGGTTCTTTATTCTTAAGTGACTTGAGGCCGATGATGCTAAATTACATAAGCGTTTTATTTGAATGACATTAAAAAAAAGAATACGATGTACAACAAAGGTGAGATTGATTTTTACTAGAATATAGTGGATGCCATAAAATGAACTAAATACACTATGCATGGAAAAAATTTAACCTAAAAAATAGTTTGATAGTTGAAGAGATTAAAATTGTAAGAGAACAATAAGAGACATGAAAGCAACCCAAGATCAACCGATCTAGATCAATATCAGTCTTGGATTAACACTGGCCTAACAGGCAAAGAGCTTTCCCTTAGGACTTTAAAAATAAACATTGATTCTAGCAGAGTTCAGAATTTAGAAGTTGGAGTAGGAAATAAGGAGCATATACCAAATTTGGAAAGATCGGAGGCAAGCCAAGGTCAAGGATCCCGGGTCAGTACCGACCGGATTTCGACCACTAACGGACAACATCTTGTTTTGTAGGATTTTGGTACTCACAGTGTTACTGATACCTGGATGATGTTATTGGTGTTGAGAATTATGATACGCAAATCACAATTGTAGGCAATAAATTTTCTATGTAGATCCATTTTTGGTGGAGAGATTTGTTGCTATTTTTGTGGGATATTTGAAAGTGAAGGCAAGGATTATTTGGCACTTATCCAAATAGATATTTGATATATATTAAGATAATTTGGGTGGCAAGTTTACTTAGGAGCCAAGAAAACTTGGGTATGAAGCAATTCACTCTATAAAAAGCCTAGCTGATAACTTCAATATATAGTGGAAAAATTTGTCATTGTTCTTCATTATCTTTCTCCTCAAATTGTTTAGCCATTAGATATTCTCTACCTATTCCTCAATAAGGTTATTGGTTCAAGTTGTAGTTGTTTATAACGATAATTGAGATTGATTGTAAACAATTTTTTATTAGTGAATCAATAAAGAGGGTGGTTGGGTGGAATATAGTTTGCTCATATTTCACATTTTGTTGTGTTGTTTATTTTTTTTTTTTTCAATCACATTGATCTTCAAGTGATTGGGTTATAAAGATTCTATTTTTTGGGCGTTTTGTCAAACTTCCGCTGCGCACAAAACCCTAACAGTTTGGTATCGGAGCTCAAATTATCGCAAAGCTTGGAGTGTTTGTTGGATTGAAAAAGAAAAAAATGATTTTTGTTTAAAAAAAAATGATTTTTTTTATGTCAGAGATGATGACGTTTTCGAAGATGACTATTTTGAATGAGAAGAATTGGGGTATATGGAAGCCGAAGATGGAGGACATTCTATATCTCAATGATTTGCATGATCCCATTGATGGAAATGGGGAGAAGCCCTCGAATATGGATGAGGGAAAGTGAAAAAAAATGGAAAAAAAGGCGATTGCGTTGATTCGCCAATATTTGGATGATTCTGTATTCCACCATGTGGCTAGTTGTGAATCCGCGAAGGCGTTGTGGGACAAATTAGTATCTTTGTATGAGTCGAGGAGTGCTACAAGTAAGGCTTTTCTGGTTCAAAAGTTGGTGCAACTACGATTGGATGAGGAGAAGTCTGTCGTAGAGCATTTGAACAAATTTCAAGATGTTATCAATCAATTGACAAACATGATGGTCAATTTTGATGATGAGTTGCAGACTCTTTTGTTGATGAGTTCTCTTTTGGAAAGCTGGGAGACTTTGGTTGTTTCATTGAGTAATTCCAATGTTAATGGAACTATCTCTTTGGAAATGGTTTGAAGCAGTCTTTTGAATGAGGAGCTAAGGAGAAAAGGGTCGGAGTTGAAATCGGTTCAAATTGAGGCGATGGTAGCAAGGGACTCGGGGAAGATACAAGAAGGAAGAAGAAAGGTGCTAATGATAAAGGTGTTATCATTTGTCATTATTGTGGTAAAAAAGGCCACAAGCGCAATGATTGTTATGCTTATCAGAGAGATAAGAAGAAGGAGCAAGGTGATAATAATAGTGATTTGGCAAAAGCAGGTTTTGCTGAAGGTACCGAAAGCGATTCTTCATGTGATGTCCTATTTAGGGTTGTGGAGCCTAGGAAGATGGATTCAAGAGCCTTTTTTCACATATGCCGTGATGTGAAAAGTTTTTCTTCATATGAGAAGAGTGTTGGCATGATAAAGACGGCCAATGGAGTAGAGCGACCAATTTGTAGAGTTGGAGCTGTTAGGTTTTGGATGCATGATGGAGTGGTGAGAGAAGTGGCAGGTGTGAGGCACATACCCATTTGTTCGCATAACCTCATATCTCTCGATCAGTTAAATCGCCGTGGTTGCACTTATGAGACTCAAGGTGGAGTTTTAAGAGTGAAGAAGGGTAGTCGTGTGATGATGCGAGGAGTTTTGGAGGAGGGAAACCTATATAGTTTGGTCGGTTCAGTGATCAACAATGGAAAGCGGGTGTCGGTTGAAGAACCTAGTCCACAGCAAGGTGGAGAGGTTAATATGGTCATTGCTGATGGTCCTAAGATGGAGGATCTTGATATCGACAAGGGTCTAGATGTTGATGATGCTCGAGGGATCCTGGAGATGAAGAGATCATGTCAAACGGAAGACGGATGTCAAATTGTGAAATACACAAAGACGAGATGGAGGTCTTTGTGGTATTACAAACGCTTTTGAAGATCTGTAACACCCCGGATTTTTCCGTTAACAGTAAATTAACAAATTAAAGTATAATTAAATTGTAACAGAAAAATTAAGGGAAACGGACATCACCATTGCGTTCGTCTCGGAATTCTGCTTGAGATAGAGTCCGAGTTTGCGCAAAACGGATAACGTATGAAGAAGATATCTTTAATTTAAATATTACAGCAAAACATGAAAAAAGAGAAGTAAGGAGAGGACAATAATTATTATTATTCTAAGACTTATTAACAAAAGCCTCTGTAGCTCAGTTGGTTAAGGCATTGGATTTGTAGCATGGAGGTCGGGGGTTCGAACCCCGGCGGCGACATAATTTTTATCTCTATTTTAGAGAGGGCCAACTGAGCATGCAAATACATGTACGTATACAAATTCAAATTTTGAAAGGATAAGAATGTACATATAAGGAAATAAAGAAAATATATGTATATATATGAGAATATATATATATGCAAAAATATATGTATACAATAGATAAAATTCAAATAGACTAAAACAGCTCAATTTAAAGTTTAATTTTTGAAAATCGAACCCAGTCCCTCCTGGCTGGCCTGGTCTGTGTTTGGTCGAATTTCTGTGGGTTGCTTTGTCATTAGGGCTAGGTGGCAAGTTTTTATTGGTCTCTCTTCCTAATGAATGGCTACGATCTAACCTAGCAACATCAAGGGTCCTAATCAATTCCTAACCTCTATATAAACAACCCTAGACTAAACCCTAATCTATTCATTCAAATTAAGAACATAGCCGCCATGTTGCTGAGGAACGACAAAGAGTAGCCGCCAACTAGAGAGGGAATTAGGAAGAAAGTTCTAAAGCCTAAAGCAATTCAAGTAACCTAAAGCCAATCAATTCAACAAAGGAATCATATCTCTTAATTAGAGAATTTGCCGCAACCATTGTAAGTAGAGTATTACTTTGGTATGAACAAATGATTGTGTAGATATGTATGCTTGAATTGTGGCAATGAAATTCGTATTTGTGCGATTTATATACTTTTGGATATTCTGAATTATGTCATTCAATTATAAAGAACTACATGCGGTAGTTCTATGCAAATATACGTTTGGAATATTGCGCAAATTATGTAGTCTATGTTGAAGCTACATGTATGTAGTTGATTGAAATTCATGCAAGTTTGGGGCTTTGTTATTATGCCATCATGATGTCTATTTTGTGCATAAATCATTTTGCAAGTAATTGAGACAAGTTTGGTTGTTATAGTTCATATGAAACTATGTTGGAATTTTGACACCATAATCCATGTATTAAGTCATGCTTTTGCAAAACTTATGAATATGGCTAGGCTATGAATGATATTGGGCATAATTGAAATTCATGATTAAGTCTATCTTGTTTAAAAGAATTATATGATGACATATGTGAGACATGGCTAAGTTAGACACAAAAATCCCTTTTTTTGCAAGTTAAAAGCAAACACCATGATTAGGAATATTTATGCATAAGTATACCATCGTTATGTGATTAAATTTAATTAAGTTTGCTTTTGTGTTAGTAACAAAGTATCCTCTTTGTAAACATGTAGAAACCTTATGAACATGACTTGTTTATATTTATGCCATGCTTATGTTTGACATTATGCCATGTTTATGCTAGAAGTATTTATGCCATGCTTATGTTTGACATTATGCCATGTTTATGCTAGAAGTATTTATGCCATGCTTATGTTTGACCATATGCCATGCCTATGCTAGAAGTATTTTATGCCATGCTTATGTTTGACAATATGCCATGCCTATGCAAGAAGTATTTTATGCCATGCTTATGTTTGACAATATGCCATGTTTATGCTAGAAGTATTTAGGCCATGCTTATGTTTAACATTATGCCTAAATAAGAATATAGGTTCACGTTGTAGTTAAACCTATGCAAGTTTACATGCCTTGATTTTTGTCACCTATGTTTTATGACCAAAATACATGTCACCACTATGCAAGTACACCAATTTCTATTATGTATTTTCCAACGTCATATGCAAGTTCATGCGCTCACTTTCCCCTCTTTGTGTATACGCCATAAGCCTCCCCTTTTCGCATGGCTAAATTGGGCTTTAAAAGGCTAAGCCCAATATATATAAACGGACGTGTAAAACGGGGGAAAATAACGTTGGGTAAAAATTAATTAATGAATGAAAATATAAAATAGAAGGGCCCAAGTTCAAGTATGGGTTGGGCCCATGATTGGTGTAACCTTTACACCATTAACTTAATAATGGGCCGCAAATATTTACATATAAGAAATAAAGAAGAATGACAAGATATGTAAATGTAGAACATACGATGTGTTTAACCCGAGGTTGGATTGAGTTGTGATGTAAACCTGCCCGGAACCGCCCGGCTGTCCAGTAGTCACAACAATACCTATCCAATGTGGGAGGTTAAACATGGAGCCCAATAAGGACCCGAGGTTAGACTGAGTTGTGGCGTAAGACTGCCCGGAACTAACCGGCAACAGGCAGCCACAACAATACCTGTCTAATGTGAGAGGTCAGGGCCTTAATAAGACAATTAAGGCTGAGTCAGGATTGTTAGGATTAAGTGGACTAAGACTAAACCAAAATGAAACATGCTAAACTAAACGGACTGGTGGGGGTTAGGTTAGGAAACACTTAACCAACTTAGCATGTTGGCTAGAGATAGAAAACCTAGTAACGGGGGACCCTTTTCAGCAGTAACCCTAAAAGGTGTATCAGGATACCCTGAAACTAGGCAGGGTGGGGCACGATTACTGGGCTGATTGTAAGAGGTCAAAGCGACGGCGGTGGTGTAGCAGTGTAGGTTCTAACGGTGTGCGGGCGTGCACGCACTCCGGCGCAGAAAAATAAAGCACTAGGCACCAGTAGCATACCTGTGCACTCTAAGGTTGTGTCGGGTTGCCACTATGGGACTTGATACACCCCATGGTGGGACCAGCATAGGTAACTACAGACATCGGGGGCCGTAAGACACATGTAACTACGCGAGTAGGAGCCGATCATCATAGAATGGATCACATCACCCTGACTATGGGGTGCCAGTTGGAAACTAGTTTATATGGGTTCAGAGATTAACATGGGGTACGATAGTATATTCGACCCTAGGCAACTTAACCAAGTTATAGTGTTTGCCCAATTCTTGTTATTACTTATCATACCCAGTTCTTTATTCATAGACAAAGTAGTACTAGACTTACTCAGGCTTATGTCTGACTCTACTTTTCTTTCGTCTTCTTTCTTCCGTTCCCCCCCCCCCCCAGGTCCTCAGGGAGGGAACACAGCAGCTTGATCAGCTTTGACATCCAGCTTGAAGAAGGGAAATGTATTGCTTGGACTTTCCTGTTTTGAACTATGGCTTTTGACACACTCTATGGGGCTTTTGCAGTTTACTCATGTTTTATTTATGCTTCTTTAAATAATGTACTCAAGACAGATTATGAAAGTGTTATGTTATGTTTTTGGAAAGGATGTTGTTGTAACACATATTTGACTTTATGAAATAAAAATTTGTTGTTCTTCCGCTGTTTGCAAAATATGTGTTCTTATATCTGTTTTGTATATCTGTGACTTGTACTTATAAACCTCCACCAAAATTAGGGCATTCCCTTTGAGAGTGACCCTAACGGAGGTGGGGTGTTTCACTTGGTATCAGAGCATAGGTTTACCAGATAAGATAAAAAGTTTTGGAAATTTATTTTCAAAAAGGAAATTTAAAGAAGCATTTTTAAAAGATAAAAATATTATTTTATTTTAAAAAAGGCAAAGTCCACTCCCCAAAGCCATAGGTACTATCTCTTATCCTTCGTTTTGAATCTATCCCTTTTGTTTCAGCATGTCCGAAGATCTTAACTTGCCGGAAGGAGTACCAATACCTGGTTGGTTTAGACGATTCTTAGAAGCTAGGGCCACTCAACCAGGTCCTACCGTTCCTCCTCCCCCAGCTGCAGGGAATCATCCAGCTGCAGCAGCACCTCTTCCTCCACCTCCTCCACGAGGAAACACGTTTGCTAAGATATGTAAGGATTTTAAAGCTATGGGAGGAAGGGATTTCCATGGAACTGAGTCCTTCGTAGCAGCTAGAAATTGGCTGAAGGAAACTGAGGATCTATTCATCATCTTTGAGGTAGAGGACAGACAAAAAGTACAATTGGCGGTGTGGCTATTGAAGGGCGAGGCTTCCTACTGGTGGGAAGTCACTAATGCTGAAAGACCAGTAGAAACATGGGAGGACTTTAGGGCAAGGTTTGAGACCAAATTTCTCTCAGATGCGGAAAGAAGTTTGCAGTTGGAGAAATTCTTATTTCTTAAGCAAGGAGACAAGACTGTTAGAGAGTATGTGAATCAGTTTGATGAGCTGGCTAGGTTTGGGCTTGACCTAGTCAACACCCCGCACAAGAAGGCTCTCCATTTCGTCAAAGGGTTAAATGAGCCATTACACAGTTTGGCCATGACACATATACCCATGGGGGCCACGTATGAAAGATTGGTGCAAATGGCATTGCTGAATGAGGAGGATAAGGGCAAGAAGGAGGCAAAGGCAGAAAGCTCTCAAGGGAAGAAAGAGGGTTTGCAGCCTAAGAAGACAGACTTTAAGAAAGGCGGGGAAGGCAACAAAGAGAGGAGGACGTGTAATTTCTGTGGCAAAGTGGGGCACTTAGTAAAGGACTGCCGGAAAAAGAAGGCCAAGGAGAATGGTGGGTGCTTTTCTTGCGGTCAGACAGGCCACAGAGCTAAGGACTGCCCAAAGAAACGAGGGCAGGGGCAGGGGTCTGGATCCACTCCAGGGGCACAGGTTCATGTGCTGGAAGCGCCACCTTTGCAACAGCGAGGTACAAACACTTCTGTAGAAAGTGTAGTTTATCTTTATGATCACCCCGTTCGCACTTTATTTGATTCTGGCGCATCACACTCCTTTATCTCGTCTGCTTTAGTAGAATCTCTGCACCTAAAAACTAGTATGGTAGAGGACCCCTTAATTGTTTCAAACCCAATTGGGGGCCCAGCTCATTTGTCTATGATCTGTTTGGATTTGAAATTTTCTATTCTAAGTGTAGAATTTGAATGTAGTGCCTTTGTTTTGGGCTTTGCGGGGTATGGTTTGATTTTGGGTATGGATTGGCTATCCAGTAATGGGGCCATCCTTGATTGTGAGAAAAGGGTTGTTAGGCTCCTAACCCAGCTCAGTAATACTTTGGAAATTTCTTGTAATCCCTCGTATGCGGTTATGCTTAGTTATCTTGAGTCGCTAGATGCCTCTGTTGAAAATTTGCAATCAGTTAGAGTGGTCCGGGAATATCCGGATGTCTTCGAAGAGGTGAAGGGCTTGCCTCCGAAGCGGGAAATAGACTTCCGCATATATCTTGTAGATAATGCAAAGCCCGTTGCGTTGCCCGTTAGACACATGGCTCCACGAGAAAGAAAAGAGCTCAGTAAACAGATTAAAGAGCTTCTAGAGAAGGGGTTCATTAGGTGGAGCATTTCAGAATAGGGCACTCCAGGAGTGTTCGCCACTAAGGCTGAAGGTTCATTTCACTTATGCATGAGTTGTAAAGAATCACCTTAGTAAGTACATTTGGCAACATAGTTGGACTTAGGAAGGGACTCCCTTGTGACCTAAAAGGAGTCCATCATGCTTAGTTTCCTAGAATCATATGTGGTGGTTGGGTTGATTAATTCTTTGGGTGTCAGTCTGATGTTGATTTCGGTCTTCGGGGCTGATGCTTAGAGAGTTCTTCTCCTAATCAATATACATGTGGCATAGATTTCCAGTTTTGACATTGCCTAATGGGCACAAAATTTTTACTTGCTTCTATCATTCGACTATACCTTTAGGTAGGACCATTTCCTATCATTGAGAAAATTTGGAAAATGACCTATAGATTAGAGCTACCCGAGAAATTGGCCGGAGTCCACAACGTTTTTCACGTTTCACATCTCCGAAAATGTCTACATGAGTCTGCTGAAGTGGTAGAGCCAAATATCCTCGAAGAGGCCGAAGTGGAACGCGAAGCAACCATAAGAAAAGTTCCAACCCGCATACTAGGAATGGAAGTGAAGAAGCTACGCAACCGCGAAGTCAAACTCGTCAAAGTTCAGTGGAGCGACGCCGAGGGAGACGCGACTTGGGAAACTGAAGCTAGAATACGCACTGCTTACCCTTTTCTTTTCGAGGGTACGTCCTTGATCTTTCTTTTTCCTTAAGTTGCGCTTTTATCTATCTTTTTAGGAATATCTCCTCGACCTTATCTTTTAGATAGAAACCTTTTGGATGGAAACATGTAGTTGAAACATGTTATGTATGAATGGTTGCAAGTGGTTGCAAGTGATTGCTAGTGGTTGCTCGTGGTTGCATATACACACACAATCTAGGTTTTAGATCGGCTCAGTCACTTCATATTGCATATGCATATATGTTTGTACTCGTATATGGTTGAATTGTAATGTGTTGTCATATGGATGTTGCATTTGTATTGAATGATTGTGCACTCATGTAGAATCAAGAATAGGAAAATTTGCATACATAATGGATTCATGGCACTTACATAATTCGCATTAAAGAGGTCAACTGAATCAGTAGACCGCCTGATTTTGCATTAGATAAGTTCATGAACACACACACTTCGCATATGATCATGAAGCATTAGAAGTCTTTTAAGGACAATGGATGCTCGTGTTTGATGGATGAGTAGATGGATGATTGAATGTTAGGATTTACATTCTTCCTAAACTTGAAGATTTCGGGGACGAAATCCTTTTAAGTGGGGGAGAATGTAACACCCCGGATTTTTCCGTTAACAGTAAATTAACAAATTAAAGTATAATTAAATTGTAACAGAAAAATTAAGGGAAACGGACATCACCATTGCGTTCGTCTCGGAATTCTGCTTGAGATAGAGTCCGAGTTTGCGCAAAACGGATAACGTATGAAGAAGATATCTTTAATTTAAATATTACAGCAAAACATGAAAAAAGAGAAGTAAGGAGAGGACAATAATTATTATTATTCTAAGACTTATTAACAAAAGCCTCTGTAGCTCAGTTGGTTAAGGCATTGGATTTGTAGCATGGAGGTCGGGGGTTCGAACCCCGGCGGCGACATAATTTTTATCTCTGTTTTAGAGAGGGCCAACTGAGCATGCAAATACATGTACGTATACAAATTCAAATTTTGAAAGGATAAGAATGTACATATAAGGAAATAAAGAAAATATATGTATATATATGAGAATATATATATATATATATGCAAAAATATATGTATACAATAGATAAAATTCAAATAGACTAAAACAGCTCAATTTAAAGTTTAATTTTTGAAAATCGAACCCAATCCCTCCTGGCTGGCCTGGTCTGTGTTTGGTCGAATTTCTGTGGGTTGCTTTGTCATTAGGGCTAGGTGGCAAGTTTTTATTGGTCTCTCTTCCTAATGAATGGCTACGATCTAACCTAGCAACATCAAGGGTCCTAATCAATTCCTAACCTCTATATAAACAACCCTAGACTAAACCCTAATCTATTCATTCAAATTAAGAACATAGCCGCCATGTTGCTGAGGAACGACAAAGAGTAGCCGCCAACTAGAGAGGGAATTAGGAAGAAAGTTCTAAAGCCTAAAGCAATTCAAGTAACCTAAAGCCAATCAATTCAACAAAGGAATCATATCTCTTAATTAGAGAATTTGCCGCAACCATTGTAAGTAGAGTATTACTTTGGTATGAACAAATGATTGTGTAGATATGTATGCTTGAATTGTGGCAATGAAATTCGTATTTGTGCGATTTATATACTTTTGGATATTCTGAATTATGTCATTCAATTATAAAGAACTACATGCGGTAGTTCTATGCAAATATACGTTTGGAATATTGCGCAAATTATGTAGTCTATGTTGAAGCTACATGTATGTAGTTGATTGAAATTCATGCAAGTTTGGGGCTTTGTTATTATGCCATCATGATGTCTATTTTGTGCATAAATCATTTTGCAAGTAATTGAGACAAGTTTGGTTGTTATAGTTCATATGAAACTATGTTGGAATTTTGACACCATAATCCATGTATTAAGTCATGCTTTTGCAAAACTTATGAATATGGCTAGGCTATGAATGATATTGGGCATAATTGAAATTCATGATTAAGTTTATCTTGTTTAAAAGAATTATATGATGACATATGTGAGACATGGCTAAGTTAGACACAAAAATCCCTTTTTTTGCAAGTTAAAAGCAAACACCATGATTAGGAATATTTATGCATAAGTATACCATCGTTATGTGATTAAATTTAATTAAGTTGAACTATGCTTTTGTGTTAGTAACAAAGTATCCTCTTTGTAAACATGTAGAAACCTTATGAACATGACTTGTTTATATTTATGCCATGCTTATGTTTGACATTATGCCATGTTTATGCTAGAAGTATTTATGCCATGCTTATGTTTGACATTATGCCATGTTTATGCTAGAAGTATTTATGCCATGCTTATGTTTGACCATATGCCATGCCTATGCTAGAAGTATTTTATGCCATGCTTATGTTTGACAATATGCCATGCCTATGCAAGAAGTATTTTATGCCATGCTTATGTTTGACAATATGCCATGTTTATGCTAGAAGTATTTAGGCCATGCTTATGTTTAACATTATGCCTAAATAAGAATATAGGTTCATGTTGTAGTTAAACCTATGCAAGTTTACATGCCTTGATTTATGTCACCTATGTTTTATGACCAAAATACATGTCACCACTATGCAAGTACACCAATTTCTATTATGTATTTTCCAACGTCATATGCAAGTTCATGCGCTCACTTTCCCCTCTTTGTGTATACGCCATAAGCCTCCCCTTTTCGCATGGCTAAATTGGGCTTTAAAAGGCTAAGCCCAATATATATAAACGGACGTGTAAAACGGGGGAAAATAACGTTGGGTAAAAATTAATTAATGAATGAAAATATAAAATAGAAGGGCCCAAGTTCAAGTATGGGTTGGGCCCATGATTGGTGTAACCTTTACACCATTAACTTAATAATGGGCCGCAAATATTTACATATAAGAAATAAAGAAGAATGACAAGATATGTAAATGTAGAACATACGATTTGTTTAACCCGAGGTTGGATTGAGTTGTGATGTAAACCTGCCCGGAACCGCCCGGCTGTCCAGTAGTCACAACAATACCTATCCAATGTGGGAGGTTAAACATAGAGCCCAATAAGGACCCGAGGTTAGACTGAGTTGTGGCGTAAGACTGCCCGGAACTAACCGGCAACAGGCAGCCACAACAATACCTGTCTAATGTGAGAGGTCAGGGCCTTAATAAGACAATTAAGGCTGAGTCAGGATTGTTAGGATTAAGTGGACTAAGACTTAACCAAAATGAAACATGCTAAACTAAACGGACTGGTGGGGGTTAGGTTAGGAAACACTTAACCAACTTAGCATGTTGGCTAGAGATAGAAAACCTAGTAACGGGGGACCCTTTTCAGCAGTAACCCTAAAAGGTGTATCAGGATACCCTGAAACTAGGCAGGGTGGGGCACGATTACTGGGCTGATTGTAAGAGGTCAAAGCGACGGCGGTGGTGTAGCAGTGTAGGTTCTAACGGTGTGCGGGCGTGCACGCACTCCGGCGCAGAAAAATAAAGCACTAGGCACCAGTAGCATACCTGTGCACTCTAAGGTTGTGTCGGGTTGCCACTATGGGACTTGATACACCCCATGGTGGGACCAGCATAGGTAACTACAGACATCGGGGGCCGTAAGACACATGTAACTACGCGAGTAGGAGCCGATCATCATAGAATGGATCACATCACCCTGACTATGGGGTGCCAGTTGGAAACTAGTTTATATGGGTTCAGAGATTAACATGGGGTACGATAGTATATTCGACCCTAGGCAACTTAACCAAGTTATAGTGTTTGCCCAATTCTTGTTATTACTTATCATACCCAGTTCTTTATTCATAGACAAAGTAGTACTAGACTTACTCAGGCTTATGTCTGACTCTACTTTTCTTTCGTCTTCTTTCTTCCGTTCCCCCCCCCCCCCCAGGTCCTCAGGGAGGGAACACAGCAGCTTGATCAGCTTTGACATCCAGCTTGAAGAAGGGAAATGTATTGCTTGGACTTTCCTGTTTTGAACTATGACTTTGGACACACTCTATGGGGCTTTTGCAGTTTACTCATGTTTTATTTATGCTTCTTTAAATAATGTACTCAAGACAGATTATGAATGTGTTATGTTATTTTTTGGAAAGGATGTTGTTGTAACACATATTTGACTTTATGAAATAAAAATTTGTTGTTCTTCCGCTGTTTGCAAAATATGTGTTCTTATATCTGTCTTGTATATCTGTGACTTGTACTTATAAACCTCCACCAAAATTAGGGCATTCCCTTTGAGAGTGACCCTAACGGAGGTGGGGTGTTTCAAGATCGCTATTGGCGTGGTGCATGGATGAGGGAAGTGCATCACTAGTGGGCGATGGTGGAGGTTTGTAATGATGTTAATTGAGAAAAGAAGGTTGAAAGTGAGAGCTAAGTTGGCTGGTTTTGAGGAGATGTTGTGACTTGGTATCAAGGTGGAGTGTTGAGAATTATGATACGCAAATCACAATTGTAAGCAACAAATTTTCTATGTAGATCCATTTTTGGTGGAGAGATTTGTTACTCCTTCCGTGGGATATTTGAAAGTGAAGGCAAGGATTATTTGGCGCTTATCCAAATAGATATTTGATATATATGAAGATAATTTGGGTGACAAGTTTACTTGGGAGCCAAGAAGACTTGGGGTATGAAGCAATTCACTCGATAAAAAGCCTAGCTGATATCTTCATTATATGGTGGAAAATTTTGTCAATGTTCTTCATTATCTTTCTCCTCAAATTGTTTATCCATTAGATATTCTCTACCTATTTCTCAATAAGGTTATTGGTTCACTGAAACACCCCACCTCCGTTAGGGTCACTCTCAAAGGGAATGCCCTAATTTTGGTGGAGGTTTATAAGTACAAGTCACAGATATACAAGACAGATATAAGAACACATATTTGTAAACAGCGGAAGAACAACAAATTTTTATTTCATCAAGTCAAATACGTGTTACAACAACATCCTTTCCAAAAACATAACATAATACTTTCATAATCTGTCTTGAGTACATGATTTAAAGAAGCATAAATAAAACATAGAGAAACTGCAAAAGCCCCCATAGTGATTGTCCAAAGCCATAGTTCAAAACAGGAAAGTCCAAGCAATACATTTCTCTTCTTCAAGCTGGATGCTAAGGTTGGTCAAGCTGCTGTGTTCCCTCCCTGAGGACCTGGGGGGGGGGGGAAACGGAAGAAAGAAGACGAAAGAAAAATAGAGTCAGACATAAAGCCTGAGTAAGTCTAGTACTACTTTGTCTATGAATAAAGAACTGGGTATGATAAGTATAAACAGGAAGTGGGCATGCATTATAACTTGGTTAAGTTGTCTAGGGTCGAATATACTATCGTACCCCATGTTAATCTCTGAACCCATTTAACTAGTTCCCAACTGGCACCCCATAATCAGGGTGATGTGATCCATTCAATGATGATCGGCTCCTACTCGCATAGCTCCATGTGTCTTACGGCCCCCGATGTCTGTAGTTACCTATGCTGGTCCCACCATGGGGTGTATCAAGTCCCATAGTGGCAACCCGACACAACCTTAGAGTGCACAGGTATGCTACTGGTGTCCAGTGCCTTATTTTTCTGCGCCGGAGTGTGTGCACGCCCGCACTCCGTTAGAACCTACACTGCTACACCACCGCCGTCGCTTTGACCTCTTACAATCAGCCCAGTAATCGTGCCCCACCCTGCCTAGTTTCAGGGTATCCTGATACACCTTTTAGGGTTACTGCTGAAAAGGGTCCCCCGTTACTAGGTTTTCTATCTCTAGCCAACATGCTAAGTTGGTTAAGTGTTTTCTAACCTAACCCCCACCAGTCCGCTTAGTTTAGCATGTTCCATTTTGATTAAGTCTTTAGTCCACTTAATCCTAACAATCCTGACTCAGCCTTAATTGTCTTATTAAGGCCCTGACCTCTCACATTAGACAGGTATTGTTGTGGCTGCCTGTTGCCGGTTGGTTCCGGGCAGTCTTACGCCACAACTCAGTCTAACCTCGGGTCCTTGCTGGGCTCCATGTTTAGCCTCCCACATTGGATAGGTATTGTTGTGACTACTGGACAGCCGGGCGGTTCCGGGCAGATTTACATCACAACTCAATCCAACCTCGGGTTAAACACATCGTATGTTCTACATTTACATATCTTGTCATTCTTCTTTATTTCTTATATGTAAATATTTGCGGCCCATTATTAAGTTAATGGTGTAAAGGTTACACCAATCACGGGCCCAACCCATACTTGAACTTGGGCCCTTCTATTTTATATTTTCGTTCATTAATTAATTTTTAACCCAACGTTATTTTCCCCCGTTTTACACGTCCGTTTATATATATATTGGGCTTAGCCTTTTAAAGCCCAATTTAGCCATGCGAAAAGGGGAGGCTTATGGCGTATACACAAAGAGGGGAAAGTGAGCGCATGAACTTGCAATACGACGTTGGAAATACAGAATAGAAATTGGTGTACTTGCATAGTGGTAACATAGGTGACATGAATCAAAGCATGTGAACTTGCATAGGTTTAACTACAACATGAACCTATATTCTTATATATGCATAATGTCAAACATAAGCATGTCATAAATACTTTTAGCATAAACACGGCATAATGTCAAACATAAGCATGGCATAAGTAAAGTTAAATTTGTTCATGGCATAAACATAAACAAGTCATGTTCATAAGGTTTCTACATGTTTACAAAGGGGATACTTTGTTACTAACACAAAAGCATAGTTCAACTTAATCATGGTTTAAGTCTAATCACATAACGATGGTATAAACATACTTATGCATAAATATTCCTAAACATGGTGTTTGCTTTAAAACTTGCAAAAAGGGATTTTTGAGTCTAACCTAGCCATGTCTCACATATGTCATCATATAATTCTTTTAAACAAGATCGACTTAATCATGGATTTCAATTGTGCCACATAGCCTAGCCATATTCATAAGTTTGCAAATAGGTTTTCTAGTACAAAAGCATGGCTTAATACATGATGCCTAATTCTCAACATAATTTCATATGAACTATAACCAAACTTGTTTTAATTACATACAAATATACATCATGATGGCATAATAACAAAGCCCCAAACTTGCATGAATTTCAATCGACTACATACATGTAGCTTCAACATAGATTACATAATTTGCGAAATATTCCAAACGTTTACTTGCATAGAACTACCGCATGTAGTTCTTTATAACATAATTCAAGAATATCCAAACGTATACAAATTGATAAGAACGCATAAGTATGAATTACTTTTACTGCCACAATTCAAGCATACACATCAACACAATTGTTTATTCATACCAAAGTAATACTCTACTTACAATGGTTGCGGCGAATTCTCTAATTAAGAGATATGATTCCTATGTTGAATTGATTGGCTTTAGGTCGCTTGAATTGCTTTAGGCTTTAGAACTTTCTCCCTAATCCTCTCTCTAGTTGGCGGCTACTCTTAGTCGTTCCTCAGCAACATGGCGGCTATGTTCTTAATTTGAATGAATAGATTAGGGTTTAGTCTAGGGTTGTTTATATAGAGGTTAGGAATTGATTAGGACCCTTGATGTTGCTAGGTTAGATCGTAGCCATTCATTAGGAAGAGAGACCAATAAAAACTTGCCACCTAGCCCTAGTGACAAAGCAGACCACAGAAATTCGACCACACACCGACCTGGCCAGCCAGGTTGACTGGGCTCGACCAGGTCGATACCCCTGTCGACAGGGCTGTCGACAGCCCTGTCGACATGGGTAGCCCAGGTCGACAGCCCAGTCGACCTGGGTGGCCCAGGCGGGTGTTCCTCCACCCTGGCCCATTGGGCCCCACTTCGGAATATTTAATTATTTTATTCTGTTTGAATTTTAAATTTAATTCAAAACTTCCGAAGGCCATATCTTCTTCATACGGACTCCGTTTTTCGAAAACTCGGACTCTATTTCGCGTATTTTTCCGAGACGAACGCAATGGCGTATCCCGTTTCCCTTAGTTCTTTGATTTCAGATTAATTATACTTTAATTCATGAATTTCACAGTTATAGAATTTTTCGGGGTGTTACATTCTCCCCCACTTAAAAGGATTTCGTCCCCGAAATCTTCAAGTTAGGAGGAATGTATATCCTAACATCCAATCATCCATCTACTCATCCATCAAACACGAGCATCCATTGTCCTTAAAAGATTTCTAATGCTTCATGATCATATGCGAAGTGTGTGTGTATATGAACTTATCTAATGCAAAATCAGGCGGTCTACTGATTCAGTTGACCTCCTTAATGCGAATTATGTAAGTGCCATGAATCCGTTATGTATGCAAATTTTCCTATTCTTGATTCTACATGAGTGCACAATCATTCAATACAAATGCAACATCCATATGACAACACATTAAAGTTCAACCATATACAAATACAAACATATATGCATATGCAATATGAAGTGACTGAGCTGATCTAAAACCTAGATTGTGTGTGTATATGCAACCACGAGCAACCACTAGCAATCACTTGCAACCACTTGCAACCATTCATACATAACATGTTTCAATTACATGTTTCCATCCAAAGAGATTCTACCTAAAAGATAAGGTCGAGGAAATATACCTAAAAGATAGATAAAAGCGCAACTTAAGGAAAAAGAAAGATCAAGGATGTACCCTCGAACAGAAAAGGGTAGGCAGTACGTATTCTAGCTTCAGTTTCCCAAGTCGCGTCTCCCTCGGCGTCGCTCCACTGGACCTTGACGAGCTTGACTTCACGGTTGCGTAGCTTCTTCACTTCCGTTCCTAAGATGCGGGTTGGAACTCTTCATATGGTTGCTTCGCGTTCCACTTCGGCCTCTTCGAGGATATTTGGCTCTACCACTTCAGCTGACTCATGTAGACATTTTCGGAGATGTGAAACGTGAAAAACGTTGTGGACTCCAGCCAACTTCTCGGGTAGCTCTAATCTATAGGCCATTTTCCCAATTTTCTCGATAATAGGGAATGGCCCTACGAACCTTGGTGCCAGTTTTCCTGTGGTTCCAAAACGAACAACGTTTCTTAGCGGTGATATCTTGAGAAAAACTCTGTCTCCAACCTCAAATTCAAGGTCGGTCCTCCTCTTGTCGGCATAGGACTTTTGTCTGTCTTGGGCCGTCTTCATCCTTCTTCGTATTAAGTCTACTTTCTCTGAAGTCTCTCGGATCATATCTGGTCCAAGTATGAGCTTATCCGTGGACTCCCACCAACAAGTGGGCGATCGGCACGGTCTTCCATATAAAGCTTCGAAGGGCGCCATTCCTATGGTTACTTGATAGCTGTTGTTGTAGGCAAATTCCACCAAAGGAAGGTGGTCTTCCCATGTCCCTCCGAAGTCAAGGACGCATAGCCTTAAAAGGTCTTCCAAAACTCTGTTCACTCTCTCTGTTTGGCCGTCGGTTTGGGGATGATAGGCTGTGCTCAAGCGTAACTGCGTTCCTACTGCTTCTTGCAGACTCCGCCAAAACTCACTGGTGAAGATGGGGTCTCGGTCACTAACAATGCTAGATGGTATTCCATGGAGTCGAACGATTTCCTTAAGGTAAAGTGATGCTAGGGATGAGGCAGTTCTTTTACTTCTGACAGGTAAAAAGTGGGCGCTTTTAGTAAGCCTATCCACTATTACCCAAATGCTAGTGTTGCCTCTCCTAGACCTAGGCAGCCCATCGATGAAGTCCATTGAGATGCTATCCCACTTCCACTGCGGGACCTCCAGAGGATGTAGCAGTCCGCCAGGCTTTTTCTGTTCCGCCTTAACCTGTTGGCACACCATACACTTAGAAACGAATTCTGCCACGTCCTTTTTCATGCCGTTCCAGAAGAAAGTCCTTCTTATATCTTTGTACATTTTATCTCCGCCTGGGTGTATCGTCATCTTGGAATGATGCGCTTCCTCGAGAACCTTCCTTACTAAATCTTTTGTCTGTGGGACGCATAGTCTTCCGTCTCGCCTTAGTACACCCTTATCGTCAATGGAGTATCTGTTGAGGTCACTTGAAATCTCACCCCTAATTAGCCTATCAATCATTTCCACAAGCTGAGGGTCTTCGCGTTGTGCTGCCCCTACTGAATCCACTAAAGTTGGGCGCACTTCAAGAGATGCTAGCAAGCCCGGTACGACATCGGAGGAGGGCCTAAAGTCGAAACTGGCTATAAACTCTAGGCTTTGTCTTTCAACAAACAATGGGCTTAGGGTCAATTTCTTTCGGCTCAACGCGTCTGCCACTACGTTGCCTTTGCCCGGAGTATAGGAGATTTCGAAATCATACGAGGCAAGAAACTCCATCCACCTTTGTTGCCTCAAGTTAAGATCTTTCTGCGAGAAAAGATATTTCAACGATTTATGGTCAGTGTAAAGTTCGAACTTCTCACCTAGGAGATAGTGTCGCCAAGACTTGAGTGCAAAGACGATGGCGGCTAACTCAAGATCGTGGGTTGGGTAGTTCTTTTCGTGCACCTTCAATTGCCTCCCGCCATAAGCTACTACCCTTCCTTCTTGCATTAAGACGGCGCCTAGCCCTGTCCCACATGCGTCCGTATAAACAGTGAACATCTTGCTCCCATCTGGCAACGTCAAAACTGGGGCTGTTGTAAGAGCCCTTTTCAGTCGTTGGAAAGCAAATTCGCAATCCAAATCCCAATTGAACACTAGATTCTTCTTGGTCAATTTCGTGAGCGGAGCTGAGATTTTCGCAAAATCCCTTATATACTTTCGATAGAAACCTGCTAGTCCTAGAAAGCTTCGGACCTCAGTCGCATTCCTTGGTGTCTTCCAATCTTGTACCGCCACTACCTTAGCAGGGTCCACCGCTAACCCTTGTTTGGATACTATGTGCCCAAGGAACCTCACCTCTTCTCTCCAAAAGTGACATTTGGAGAATTTGGCCTTTAATTGATGGACTCGCAAAGTTTCCATGATTGCCCTTAAGTGTTGAGCATGTTCCTCTTCACTCTTTGAGAAGATAAGGATATCATCTACGAAGACCACTACGAATTTGTTGAGGAAATCTCTAAATACCCTACTCATCAGGTCCACGAAGTAAGCAGGTGCAATTGTCAAGCCGAAAGGCATGACAAGCCATTCAAAGAAACCGTCTGGGGTTCTGAACGCCGTTTTATCGATGTTATCTTCAGCCACCCTTAGCTGATGAAAACCGGTCGCCAAATCGAGTTGGGAGAAAACAGACGCTCCTACAAGCTGGTCAAATAAGTCGTCAATTCTAGGGAGAGGGTGCCTATTCTTTTTCGTTAGCTTGTTGAGCTCCCTATAGTCAACACATAGACGGAGTGAACCATCCGCCTTTGTAGCGAACACCACCGGAGCGCCCCATTCTGAAATGCTCCTCCTAATGAACCCCTTTTCTAGAAGCTCTTTAATCTGTTTACTGAGCTCTTTCCTTTCTCGTGGAGCCATATGCCTAACGGGCAACGCAACGGGCTTTGCATTATCTACAAGATATATACGGAAATCTATTTCCCGCTTCGGAGGCAAGCCCTTCACCTCTTCAAAGACATCCGGATATTCCCGGACCACTCTAACTGATTGCAAGTTTTCAACAGAGGCATCTAGGGATTCAAGATAACTAAGCATAACCGCATACGAGGGATTACAAGAAATTTCCAAAGTATTACCGAGCTGGGTTAGGAGCCTAACAACCCTTTTCTCACAATCAAGGATGGCCCCATTACTGGATAGCCAATCCATACCCAAAATCAAACCATACCCCGAAAAGCCCAAAACAAAGGCACTACATTGAAATTCTACGCTTAGGATAGAAATTTTCAATTCCAAACAGATCATAGACAAATGAGCTGGGCCCCCAATTGGGTTTGAAACAATTAAGGGGTCCTCTACCATACTAGTTTTTAGGTGCAGAGATTCTACTAAAGCAGACGAGATAAAGGAGTGTGATGCGCCAGAATCAAATAAAGTGCGAACGGGGTGATCATAAAGATAAACTACACTTTCTACAGAAGTATTTATACCTCGCTGTTGCAATGGTGGCGCTTCTAGCACATGAACCTGTGCCCCTGGGGTGGATCCAGCCCTCTGCCCCTGTCCGCGTTTCTTTGGGCAGTCCTTAGCCCTATGGTCTGTCTCACCGCAAGAAAAGCACCCACCATTCTCCTTGGCCTTCTTTTTCCGGCAGTCCTTTACTAAGTGCCCCACTTTGCCACAGAAATTGCACTTCCTCTTCTCTTTGTTGCCTTTCCCGCCCTTCTTAAAGTCCGTCTTCTTAGGCTGCAAACCCTCTTTCTTCCCTTGAGAGCTTTCTGCCTTTGTCTCCTTCTTGCCCTTATCCTCTTCATTCAGCAATGCCATTTGCACCAATCTTTCATACGTGGCTCCCATGGGTATATGGGTCATGGCCAAACTGTGTAATGGCTCATTTAACCCTTTGACGAAACGGAGAGCCTTCTTGTGCGGGGTGTTGACTAGGTCAAGTCCAAACCTAGCCAGCTCATCAAACTGATTCACATACTCTCTGACTGTCTTGTCCCCTTGCTTAAGAAATAAGAATTTCTCCAACTGCAAACTTCTTTTCGCATCTGAGAGAAATTTGGTCTCAAACCTTGCCCTAAAGTCCTCCCATGTCTCCACTGGTCTTTCAGCATTAGTGACTTCCCACCAGTAGGAAGCCTCGCCCTTCAATAGCCACACCGCCAGTTGTACTTTTTGCCTATCTTCTACTTCAAAGATGATGAATAGGTCCTCCGTTTCTCTCAGCCAATTTCTAGTTGCCACGAAGGACTCAGTTCCATGGAAATCCCTTCCTCCCATAGCTTTAAGTCTTTACATATCTTAGCAAAATTGTTTCCCCGAGGAGGAGGTGGAGGAAAAGGTGCTGCTGCAGCCGGATGATTCCCTTCAGCTGGGGGAGGAGGAATGGTAGGACCTGGCTGAGTGGCCCTTGCTTCTAAGAACCGTCTAAACCAACCAGGTATTGGTACCCCTTCTGGCAAGTTAAGTTCTTGGGACATGCTGAAACAAAAAGGATAGATTCAAAACGAAGGATAGGAGAAAATACCTATGGCTTTGGGGAGTGGACTTTGCCTTTTCAAAATAAAATAATATTTTCTTTTAAAAATGCTTCTTTAAATTTCCTTTTTGAAAATAATTTTCAAAACTTTTTATCTTATCTGGTAAACCTATGCTCTGATACCAAGTGAAACACCCCACCTCCGTTAGGGTCACTCTCAAAGGGAATGCCCTAATTTTGGTGGAGGTTTATAAGTACAAGTCACAGATATACAAGACAGATATAAGAACACATATTTGTAAACAGTGGAAGAACAACAAACTTTTATTTCATCAAGTCAAATACGTGTTACAACAACATCCTTTCCAAAAACATAACATAATACTTTCATAATCTGTCTTGAGTACATGATTTAAAGAAGCATAAATAAAACATAGAGAAACTGCAAAAGCCCCCATAGTGATTGTCCAAAGCCATAGTTCAAAACAGGAAAGTCCAAGCAATACATTTCTCTTCTTCAAGCTGGATGCTAAGGTTGGTCAAGCTGCTGTGTTCCCTCCCTGAGGACCTGGGGGGGGAAACGGAAGAAAGAAGACGAAAGAAAAACAGAGTCAGACATAAAGCCTGAGTAAGTCTAGTACTACTTTGTCTATGAATAAAGAACTGGGTATGATAAGTATAAACAGGAAGTGGGCATGCATTATAACTTGGTTAAGTTGTCTAGGGTCGAATATACTATCGTACCCCATGTTAATCTCTGAACCCATTTAACTAGTTCCCAACTGGCACCCCATAATCAGGGTGATGTGATCCATTCAATGATGATCGGCTCCTACTCGCATTGCTCCATGTGTCTTACGGCCCCCGATGTCTGTAGTTACCTATGCTGGTCCCACCATGGGGTGTATCAAGTACCATAGTGGCAACCCGACACAACCTTAGAGTGCACAGGTATGCTACTGGTGTCCAGTGCCTTATTTTTCTGCGCCGGAGTGTGTGCACGCCCGCACTCCGTTAGAACCTACACTGCTACACCACCGCCGTCGCTTTGACCTCTTACAATCAGCCCAGTAATCGTGCCCCACCCTGCCTAGTTTCAGGGTATCCTGATACACCTTTTAGGGTTACTGCTGAAAAGGGTCCCCCGTTACTAGGTTTTCTATCTCTAGCCAACATGCTAAGTTGGTTAAGTGTTTTCTAACCTAACCCCCACCAGTCCGCTTAGTTTAGCATGTTCCATTTTGATTAAGTCTTTAGTCCACTTAATCCTAACA
The DNA here is from genome assembly GCA_030737875.1 of Allium sativum. Lineage (NCBI taxonomy): Eukaryota > Viridiplantae > Streptophyta > Magnoliopsida > Asparagales > Amaryllidaceae > Allium > Allium sativum. The sequence continues at coordinate 189,733,424 of CM060910.1, read as the reverse complement.
ATCCTGACTCAGCCTTAATTGTCTTATTAAGGCCCTGACCTCTCACATTAGACAGGTATTGTTGTGGCTGCCTGTTGCCGGTTGGTTCCGGGCAGTCTTACGCCACAACTCAGTCTAACCTCGGGTCCTTGCTGGGCTCCATGTTTAGCCTCCCACATTGGATAGGTATTGTTGTGACTACTGGACAGCCGGGCGGTTCCGGGCAGATTTACATCACAACTCAATCCAACCTCGGGTTAAACACATCGTATGTTCTACATTTACATATCTTGTCATTCTTCTTTATTTCTTATATGTAAATATTTGCGGCCCATTATTAAGTTAATGGTGTAAAGGTTACACCAATCACGGGCCCAACCCATACTTGAACTTGGGCCCTTCTATTTTATATTTTCGTTCATTAATTAATTTTTAACCCAACGTTATTTTCCCCCGTTTTACACGTCCGTTTATATATATATTGGGCTTAGCCTTTTAAAGCCCAATTTAGCCATGCGAAAAGGGGAGGCTTATGGCGTATACACAAAGAGGGGAAAGTGAGCGCATGAACTTGCAATACGACGTTGGAAATACAGAATAGAAATTGGTGTACTTGCATAGTGGTAACATAGGTGACATGAATCAAAGCATGTGAACTTGCATAGGTTTAACTACAACATGAACCTATATTCTTATTTAGGCATAATGTCAAACATAAGCATGTCATAAATACTTTTAGCATAAACACGGCATAATGTCAAACATAAGCATGGCATAAGTAAAGTTAAATTTGTTCATGGCATAAACATAAACAAGTCATGTTCATAAGGTTTCTACATGTTTACAAAGGGGATACTTTGTTACTAACACAAAAGCATAGTTCAACTTAATCATGGTTTAAGTCTAATCACATAACGATGGTATAAACATACTTATGCATAAATATTCCTAAACATGGTGTTTGCTTTAAAACTTGCAAAAAGGGATTTTTGAGTCTAACCTAGCCATGTCTCACATATGTCATCATATAATTCTTTTAAACAAGATCGACTTAATCATGGATTTCAATTGTGCCACATAGCCTAGCCATATTCATAAGTTTGCAAATAGGTTTTCTAGTACAAAAGCATGGCTTAATACATGATGCCTAATTCTCAACATAATTTCATATGAACTATAACCAAACTTGTTTTAATTACATACAAATATACATCATGATGGCATAATAACAAAGCCCCAAACTTGCATGAATTTCAATCGACTACATACATGTAGCTTCAACATAGATTACATAATTTGCGAAATATTCCAAACGTTTACTTGCATAGAACTACCGCATGTAGTTCTTTATAACATAATTCAAGAATATCCAAACGTATACAAATTGATAAGAACGCATAAGTATGAATTACTTTTACTGCCACAATTCAAGCATACACATCAACACAATTGTTTATTCATACCAAAGTAATACTCTTCTTACAATGGTTGCGGCGAATTCTCTAATTAAGAGATATGATTCCTATGTTGAATTGATTGGCTTTAGGTCGCTTGAATTGCTTTAGGCTTTAGAACTTTCTCCCTAATCCTCTCTCTAGTTGGCGGCTACTCTTAGTCGTTCCTCAGCAACATGGCGGCTATGTTCTTAATTTGAATGAATAAATTAGGGTTTAGTCTAGGGTTGTTTATATAGAGGTTAGGAATTGATTAGGACCCTTGATGTTGCTAGGTTAGATCGTAGCCATTCATTAGGAAGAGAGACCAATAAAAACTTGCCACCTAGCCCTAGTGACAAAGCAGACCACAGAAATTCGACCACACACTGACCTGGCCAGCCAGGTTGACTGGGCTCGACCAGGTCGATACCCCTGTCGACAGGGCTGTCGACAGCCCTGTCGACATGGGTAGCCCAGGTCGACAGCCCAGTCGACCTGGGTGGCCCAGGCGGGTGTTCCTCCACCCTGGCCCATTGGGCCCCACTTCGAAATATTTAATTATTTTATTCTGTTTGAATTTTAAATTTAATTCAAAACTTCCGAAGGCCATATCTTCTTCATACGGACTCCGTTTTTCGAAAACTCGGACTCTATTTCGCGTATTTTTCCGAGACGAACGCAATGGCGTATCCCGTTTCCCTTAGTTCTTTGATTTCAGATTAATTATACTTTAATTCATGAATTTCACAGTTATAGAATTTTTCGGGGTGTTACATTCACGTTGTAATTGTTTATAACAATAATTGAGATCGATCGTAAACAATTTTTTATTAGTGAATCAATAAAGAGGGTGGTTGGGTGGAATATAGTTTGCTCATATTTCCCATATTTTGTGGTGTTGTCTATTTTTTTTCAATCACATTCATCTTCAAGTGATTGGGTGATAAAGATTCTATTCTTCGGGCATTTTGTCAAACTTCTGCTACGCACAAAACCCCAACAATTGCATAGTGATGGCAGGTTAGTGGACATCGTTCGATGATCTACAAGTGGTGGTTTGGCTATCATGACGTGGAAAGCGTGTACATAATCCCTTTTACTATAAATATCAAGAGTACAAGGAATTCACCGGATTTCACACGTTCGACACTAGACGCTTATAATGGAAGAATGGACCCCCACAGTTTATTTGATGAGGTACACATAGGCGCTGGGGGACTCTGAAAAAATAATGGTGAATTGCTTCCCGTCCCTTTTTCAGATATCATGGCTTTAAGGTTTAGAAAATCAGAAAATGGATCTCTTGGGACTTTGACAAAGCTGGTAAATTGATTCATAAAGCATTTTAGGATACGCATCATGCGACCTGTAACACCCCACCTCCGCCAGGGTGACTCTTGCAAGCACTCTGACTTGGGAGGGGCGTTTGAATCAGGTAAACATGCATAATGATATATCAAGGCAGAACAAGAACATATGTATATATGTAAACATAGTAGATAACATAGATAAAAACAGCAGAAGATTTCAAACCATTTCAAAACAAGTCTGGTACAACATAATGTCAATTTTCCAAATACACAAGTCTAGATAAAACAACATCAACTGGAAAAAAACTGAAATACATAAGTACTATCCCCAAATAAGTGATAACCATAGCTAGATTCATGTCAAGACCGTACATGAGCTAAAATCCCACAAGCAAGCGATCAGAAATCCAGCTAAGCTCCAATATTCCCTCCCTGAGAACTTGGGGGGGGGGGAAACGGAAGAAAAGAGGCGAAAGAAAACAGGTCAGTCAAAAAGACTGAGTAAGCCCTACTACAATCAATGTAAACTGATAAAGTTAACTGGCATGAGAAGCAGGTATGATCATAAGGATAACAACATACTAGCATGGTGATTAACTAACAAGGTAGATAAAGGTGTCATCGCATAATCAGGTTTAAGGTTTTGCACCACAGGTGTACTAGCAAGTTAACATGACTGGAATAAACAAGTATTGATTCCTTGGCCCAAGCTTTGGCCCAATAACCTGAAATGACCCAAATACAAGGTCCAACCAAACGGTCTAGTCGATCGGCTCCCTAAGCCTAACTCGCCACGTGTTGGTGTCAATACGGCCCAAACATAATTGTAGTCAAACTGTGCCGGGTCCACCCTTCGGGTGTATCAAGCCCTAGGGTGCCAACCCCTGGACACCATAAACATGAGTGCACAGTCTCGATCTACTGGTACCCATGGGTGACTTCTCCAAATACGGACTATGTGCACGACCCTAGTCCGTCCGGAACTACATCGGCGTACCACCCGGCCGTCATTTATTTGGTCGCTTACCTCCAGCCCAGTAATCGTGCCCCCTCCCTAGCCTAGTCCCTAGGGCCTTAATGATACCAATTTTTTTTGGGGATTACTGCGGAGTGGGCCCCCATTGCTAGGATTTTCTAGTGGGTTAAGTACGGTTTAACCCTCTTGCTAATCATGGATTAACTTGGTTAAGTGTAACGATGAGTTCACGACTTAACCCTGATTAATCTACCAAGCCCAAATTGGTTAAGTATTAAGTGGACCATGACTTAACCCTAATCACGAGGCATTAATTAATTTAATGTGCCTTAACCTCTCACATTAGACCTTGTTGTGGTTACTAGTTAAGCCGGGCGGGTCCGGGTAGCTTTACACCACAACTTGGTCTAACCTCGGGTTCAAGGTACAACATGGCCAACTTCTCACATTGGGTCCTATTGTTTGTAGCAACTAGTTAAGCCGGTCGGTTCCGGGTAGGTTTACGCTACAAACTCAACCCAACCTCGAGTTGGTCACACTTATCTTTTCTAAGTGTCATGTCCATCATGTTTCCAAAACATGTTACAAATTTTCAAGCAATTGGGTAGACCTAACTTAATAGGTAAATTCCCAATGGGTAGACCTAACTTAATAGGTAAATTCCCAAGCTTATGTTTTATGTCTTTTAAGTTTACCCAACCCCAAACGCAATCCCATCGCTTACATATCGCAATAGCGCATAAAGGATAGAAAGAGGGAACTTGGCATAATCATGACATAAAGGTGTTGAAGCCACAAGTTCAACATGGTGGCATATGAAATGTACATGTGTTCATATACTTGCATATTACATTTTTAGGCCTCAAAAGCATGCATAAAACCAAACTTAGCATATTGGTGATACATGGTGATGAATGGCATGTAGAGATGGCCATAAGTTCGCATCTAGCCTCACATGCAAGTTATCATAAGAGATATGATAACTTACATGTTGCCAAAATGCAACCTTTGGCATAAAGCTTGAAGCTTTATGTTCATAAACCCAAGATAAGCTTGCATAACATGATAGCATGAACAAAATGTTCAACCCAAACTTGCATAACATAACTTGGCATACTTGCATATAAACTTGCATATCACAACATGATAAACTTGCATATAAACTTGCATATCACAACATGATAAACTTGCATATCACAACATGATAAACTTGCATATAAACTTGCATATCATACATTTAACTTTAGAGTTTAAGTATGAAAGTAGAATAGGGCTTACAATGCTTATGAGGACTCAAATGAGTATAGCAAATATAAGAAAGCCCTTATGAAATCAAATAAACCCAAAATGCAAGCAAAACCCTTGAGCCAAAATGATCAAAACTCTTTCTTTATGATGCAAATATAGAAACTTGACTTGAATGCAAGCTAATGATGCTCATACAAGTTTGAAAACACTTGTATGCATGGAAAATCACTTAGAAATTTATTTAGGAATTTTATGAAGAGAGTGGAGGCCATGAGAGGATTGATTTTGCCATAGTTTAGTTGTAGGATAGATTAATGATGATTTAGGGTTAGGTTAGGGCCTTATTTATAGATTAGGCAAGTGTTTTAGGCCATAGGATTAAACCCTAGTTGCAATCTCAGCCCTTAAAACCGAATCTGGCCCCCAAGCTCAACACAATCTCTAAATGGTGCACCAGGCTAAACAGCCCGGCTGGACCAAGTCGACAGCCAAGTCGACAGGGATGTCGACTTGGGTCCAACCAAGTCGACTCCCAAGTCGACAGGGCTCTCGACTTGGGTGTTCTGGCGGGAATTCTCCCGCTTGGCCCAAACTGGCCCAAAATTTCAAATTCAAACTTGAATTTGAAATCTGTTTTTGCTTTGGAATTTTCTGAAAACTTCGTTGGGCCTTAATCGGGTCATACGGACTCCGATTTTCGAAAACTCGGACTCTATTTCACGTATTTTTCCGAGTCGAACGCAATGGCATAGCCCGTTTCCCGTGATTCAAATTTTAGAATTAAATTCTGCCTCGATTCACGTTATTACAGATTATTGAAAATACGGGTTGTTACATTCTCCCCTCCTTAAAGGATTTCGTCCCCGAAATCTTCAAGTTAGGAAGAACGTATCCTACCATCCAACATCCATCTACTCAAAACATCATCCACGAGCAATCATTGTCCTTACAAGATTCTAAATGTTGTATGAGCATATGCAAAGGTGTGTGTATATGTCCTTATCTAATGCAAATATCATCAATGCAAATTATGTTAGTGAAATGAATCCATATGTATGCAATTCCTAACATAATGTATAGCATCTATATGTGTGCGCATAACATACATCCATATGCAACATCCATGTGATAACACAAAAATTTTCATCCATGAATAAGCGTAAACACTCATGCATATGCAATATGAGGGGTGTGTGAGCCGATCTAGTGCCTAATGTGTATAATGCATCCACGAGTAACCACTTGCAAACACTTGCAACCACTTGCAAACACTTGCAACCACTTGCAACCATCAAGCATAACATGTTTCAAACACATGTTTCATCCAAAGGGTTTCTACCTAAGGTTCTCATGACAGGATTAACACGATAAACTAGATAAACATGGATAGCAAAGAGAAAGATATGCTAACAAAGAAAAGAGATTGAGAGTGTACCCTCAAAAAGGAATGGATAAAGCCCACGCATCTTCTCCTCGGTTTCCCAAGTTGCGTCTTCTTCGGCTTCACCCCATTGAACCTTCACCAATTTGACCTCTCGATTCCTTAGCCTCTTAGTCTCCGTCCCCAAGATACGAATCGGAGCTCTCCTCAAGGTAGCCTCTTTCTCCACTTCCACATCTTTCAGAACACTTGGCTCAACAACCTCTGCTGATTCATGTAAACACTTCCGGAGATGCGAGACATGAAAAACATCGTGTACTCCGGCAAGCTTCTCGGGCAACTTCACTCTATAAGCCATCTGCCCGATCCTCTCTATGATAGGGAATGGTCCAACAAACCTCGGTGCCAACTTCCCAACGGCTCCAAATCGGACCACATTCCGCAAAGGAGAAACCTTCACGAAAACCATATCCCCAATATCAAACTCCAAATCAGTTCTTCGCTTATCAGCATAGGATTTCTGTCGGTCTTGGGCCGCTTTCATCCGTCTCCGAATCAACTCGACCTTCTCGGATGTATCTCTGATCAGATCAGGCCCAAGTATAAGCTTATCTGTAGTCTCCCACCAACATGTAGGCGACTTGCACGGCCTCCCATATAAAGCTTCAAATGGTGCCATCCCTATGCTTTCCTGATAACTGTTATTATATACAAACTCAACAAGAGGAAGATGGTCTTCCCAAGTACCACCAAAATCCAGAATACAAAGCCTCAACAGATCCTCGAGTACCCTATTCACCCTTTCGGTTTGACCGGCCGTCTGTGGGTGATAAGCCGTACTTAGATTCAACCTTGTGCCCATGGCTTCTTGCAAGCTATTCCAGAACTGACTTGTAAAGATTGGGTCACGGTCACTGACTATACTAGAAGGGACTCCATGTAGTCTCACAATCTCACGAAGATATACAGACGCTAGCCAAGATGCGGTTCTCTTGCTCTTCACCGGAATGAAATGAGCACTCTTCGTAAGTCTGTCCACAATAACCCAAATGCTCGTATTCCCTTTCCTCGACCTTGGTAGCCCATCGATAAAATCCATGGAAATACTCTCCCACTTCCAAAGTGGAACGTCTAAAGGATGCAATAGCCCACCGGGCTTCTTCGACTCGGCCTTTAACCTGTTGGCACAACATGCACCTTGGGACAAACTCGGCCACCTCCTCAGGTGATGTGCATATTCAAGAACCTTCTTTCTCTCATCGCGTCTTAGCCATCCCTTGTCATCTATAGCGAGGCGACTTACCATCTCGCCTCGAATCAACTTGTCTATGATCTCGACTAACTACGGGTCTTCTTTCTGCGAAGTCCCTACTTGATCCAGAAGGGTAGGTCTAAGCTCAAGGGACGCTAACTAATTAAACTGAGAGAACTTCTTACTTCAGTTGCATTCCTTGGAGTCTTCCAATCCTGAACTGCAACTACCTTAGCGGGATCCACCGCTAAGCCTTGCTTAGAAACTATGTGCCCAAGAAATCTAACTTCTCTTCTCCAAAATGACATTTGGAGGACTTGGCTTTCAACTGATGCGCTCTAAGCGTATCCATCACCTCCACGAGATGCCTTGCGTGCTCCTCCTCATCCTTAGAGAAGATCAGAATATCATCTACCACGACAAACTTGTTCAAGAACTCCCTGAACACCCTACTCATCAAGTCCACGAAGTAGGCGGGTGCATTAGTCAAACCGAATGGCATGACCAGCCATTCTAAGAATCCATCCGGAGTTCTGAACGCAGTCTTGTCTATACTATCCTCAGCTATTCTGAGCTGATGGAACAGATGTTCCGACAAGCTGATCAAACAAATCATCGATCCTTGGCAATGGTTGTCTATTCTCTTCGTTTAACTCACGATAATCAACACAAAGTCGAAGAGAACCATCTGCCTTGGTAGTAAATACTACAGGCGCTCCCCATTCAGATATACTTCATCTAATGAAGTTCTTCTCAAGCAACTCCTTGACTTGCTTTCTTAACTCTCATCTTGCGGGTCCATGTGCCTTACCGGCCACGAAACTTTCTTGGCATTATCAACCAGATAAATGCGGAAATCTAACTCTCGTTTAGGGGTAACCCCCTTCACTTCACCCAAGATATCAGGATATTCTCGGACCACCCTCACTGATTACAAACTATCGATAGACGAGTCGAGGGGTTCAAGATAACACAACATGACGGGACTCATAGGGTTACTAGAAATTCTTAGGGTATTACCGAGGCGAGTCATGAGCCTCACAACCCTATGCTCAAAAATCAAGGATGGCTCCAAAACTAGACAACCCATCCATGCCCAAAATCAATCCATACCCCATGAAACCGAGAATATAAGCATCACGCGAGAATTCAAATCCACCTAGATAATAGACAAATGGGCGGAACCCCCAATTGGATTTGAAACACACACAGGATCATTAACTAGGCTAGTACTTAGGTGCAAACTTTCAACTAGATCAGACGAGATAAACTATGCGATGCACCACAATCAAACAAGGTACGAACTGGAAAGTCAGAAATATATACAAGGCTCTCAACAGAAATACTACCTCGATCGGGAACTGGAGCGACATTGAGAGCATGAACTTGCCCCCCTGAAGGTCCAGTACGCTGAGTCTGACCCTGGCCTTGCCCTTGCTTCTTCGAGCAATTCTTACTGAAATGTCCAAACTCACCACAATGAAAGCATTCGCCATCCTTCCTTTTCCTCTTCTTACAATCCTTAATAAGATGCCCAACTAAACCGCAATAATAGCACTTTCCCTTTTTGTTATTGCCCTTGTTGTTGTTCCCCTTGTTACCTTGACTTATGTTCTTGTTCTTATTGCCTTGACTGCTCTGACCACTTGGATTACCCTGATTTCCTTTCCACTGGGAATCAGTCTTCTTGGCTTGAGTATCATTCATCTTGATCTCTTTCTTGTCGCTCCTATTCTCTTCATTGAGTAGATCCATATTCACCAAACTCTCAAAAGTTGCCCCCAAGGGTATATAAGTCATGGCTAAACCATGTAATGGCTCGTTTAATCCTAGAGCAAAGTATAGGGCCTTCTTCGGAGCTGTGTTAACCAAGTCTAAACCGACCCGAGCCAGTTGATTAAACTTATCCATGTATTCCCTAATAGTCATGTCCCCTTGCTTTAGTGATAGGAACCTTAGTCCAAACTTTCCCCGAAAGTCATCCCAAGTCTCAATTGGCCTAGTAGCGGTGGTGACCACCCACCAACGTGCAGCTTCTTCCTTTAGCAACCACACTGCTAATAAAACCTTCCTACGGTCATCTATATCAAAAATGGCAAAAAGATCTTCGGTTTCTTTCAACCAATTCCTTGCCTCTACATAAGTCTCGGTTCCAATAAAATTCTTGCAACCCATCGCCTTAAAGTCTTTGCAAATCTCCGCGAAATCAGCTTGAGGATGCTGAGGGGGAGAAGGAAGAGGAACCTCAGCGACAGGAGGAGGAGGAACATTAACTACCGGAGGAGGAGGAGGAGGAACATTAACTACTGGAGGAGGAGGAGGAGGGACATCTGCGGGGCTGGCTTCAGTCGCCCTAGCCTCCAAAAGTCTCCTATACCAAACAGGTACGTGTACTCCCTCCGGAATAGCAAAGTTATCGGCCATACTGAAAACGAAGAAAAAGACAGATTCAGAATGGAGAAAAACGAAGGAATTTTGCTAATGGCTTTTTGGGGAATAGCCTTTAAAATAAACTAGACTTTTCTTTGGAAAATACTTTATACTTGGTTTTGAAAATAGTTTTTCCAAAAGTTTTCTAAAAACCTTTTTGTTCCTTCTCGTAAACCATATGCTCTGATACCAAATGTAACACCCCACCTCCGCCAGGGTGACTCTTGCAAGCACTCTGACTTTGGAGGGGCGTTTGAATCAGGTAAACATGCATAATGATATATCAAGCCAAAACAAGAACATATTTATATATGTAAACAGAGTAGATAACATAGATAAAAACAGCGGAAGATTTCAAACCATTTCAAAACAAGTCTGGTACAACATAATGTCAATTTTCCAAATACACAAGTCTAGATAAAACAACATCAACTGGAAAAAAACTGAAATACATAAGTACTATCCCCAAATAAGTGATAACCATAGCTAGCTTCATGCCAAGACCGTACATGAGCTAAAATCCCACAAGCAAGCGATCAGAAATCCAGCTAAGCTCCAATATTCCCTCCCTGAGAAACTGGGGGGGGAACGGAAGAAAAGAGGCGAAAGAAAACAGGTCAGTCAAAAAGACTGAGTAAGCCCTACTACAATCAATGTAAACTGATAAAGTTAACTGGCATGAGAAGCAGGTATGATCATAAGGATAACAACATACTAGCATGGTGATTAACTAACAAGGTAGATAAAGGTGTCATCGCATAATCAGGTTTAAGGTTTTGCACCACAGGTGTACTAGCAAGCTAACATGACTGGAATAAACAAGTATTGATCCCTTGGCCCAAGCTTTGGCCCAATAACCTGAAATGACCCAAATACAAGGTCCAACCAAACGGTCTAGTCGATCGACTCCCTAAGCCTAACTCGCCACGTGTTGGTGTCAATACGGCCTAAACATAATTGTAGTCGAACTGTGCCGGGTCCACCCTTCGGGTGTATCAAGCCCTAGGGTGCCAACCCCTGGACACCATAAACATGAGTGCACAGTCTCGATCTACTGGTACCCATGGGTGACTTCTCCAAATATGGACTACGTGCACGACCCTAGTCCGTCCGGAACTACATCGGCGTACCACCCGGCCGTCGTTTATTTGGTCGCTTACCTCCAGCCCAGTAATCGTGCCCCCTCCCTAGCCTAGTCCCTAGGGCCTTAATGATACCAATTTTTTTTGGGGATCAATGCGGAGTGGGCCCCCATTGCTAGGATTTTCTAGTGGGTTAAGTACGGTTTAACCCTCTTGCTAATCATGGATTAACTTGGTTAAGTGTAACGATGAGTTCACGACTTAACCCTGATTAATCTACCAAGCCCAAATTGGTTAAGTATTAAGTGGACCATGACTTAACCCTAATCACGAGGCATTAATTAATTTAATGCGCCTTAACCTCTCACATTAGACCTTGTTGTGGTTACTAGTTAAGCCGGGCGGGTCCGGGTAGCTTTACACCACAACTTGGTCTAACCTCGGGTTCAAGGTACAACATGGCCAACTTCTCACATTGGGTCCTATTGTTTGTAGCAACTAGTTAAGCTGGTCGGTTCCGGGTAGGTTTACGCTACAAACTCAACCCAACCTCGAGTTGGTCACACTTATCTTTTCTAAGTGTCATGTCCATCATGTTTCCAAAACATGTTACAAATTTTCAAGCAATTGGGTAGACCTAACTTAATAGGTAAATTCCCAATGGGTAGACCTAACTTAATAGGTAAATTCCCAAGCTTATGTTTTATGTCTTTTAAGTTTACCCAACCCCAAACGCAATCCCATCGCTTACATATCGCAATAGCGCATAAAGGATAGAAAGAGGGAACTTGGCATAATCATGACATAAAGGTGTTGAAGCCACAAGTTCAACATGGTGGCATATGAAATGTACATGTGTTCATATACTTGCATATTACATTTTTAGGCCTCAAAAGCATGCATAAAACCGAACTTAGCATATTGGTGATACATGGTGATGAATGGCATGTAGAGATGGCCATAAGTTCGCATCTAGCCTCACATGCAAGTTATCATAAGAGATATGATAACTTACATGTTGCCAAAATGCAACCTTTGGCATAAAGCTTGAAGCTTTATGTTCATAAACCAAAGATAAGCTTGCATAACATGATAGCATGAACAAAATGTTCAACCCAAACTTGCATAACATAACTTGGCATACTTGCATATAAACTTGCATATCACAACATGATAAACTTGCATATAAACTTGCATATCACAACATGATAAACTTGCATATAAACTTGCATATCACAACATGATAAACTTGCATATAAACTTGCATATCATACATTTAACTTTAGAGTTTAAGTATGAAAGTAGAATAGGGCTTACAATGCTTATGAGGACTCAAATGAGTATAGCAAATATAAGAAAGCCCTTATGAAATCAAATAAACCCAAAATGCAAGCAAAACCCTTGAGCCAAAATGATCAAAACTCTTTCTTTATGATGCAAATATAGAAACTTGACTTGAATGCAAGCTAATGATGCTCATACAAGTTTGAAAACACTTGTATGCATGGAAAATCACTTAGAAATTTATTTAGGAATTTTATGAAGAGAGTGGAGGCCATGAGAGGATTGATTTTGCCATAGTTTAGTTGTAGGATAGATTAATGATGATTTAGGGTTAGGTTAGGGCCTTATTTATAGATTAGGCAAGTATTTTAGGCCATAGGATTAAACCCTAGTTGCAATCTCAGCCCTTAAAACCGAATCTGGCCCCCAAGCTCAACACAATCTCTAAATGGTGCACCAGGCTAAACAGCCCGGCTGGACCAAGTCGACAGCCAAGTCGACAAGGCTGTCGACTTGGGTCCAACCAAGTCGACTCCCAAGTCGACAGGGCTGTCGACTTGGGTGTTCTGGCGGGAATTCTTCCGCCTGGCCCAAACTGGCCCAAATTTTCAAATTCAAACTTGAATTTGAAATCTGTTTTTGCTTTGGAATTTTCTGAAAACTTCGTTGGGCCTTAATCGGGTCATACGGACTCCGATTTTCGAAAACTCGGACTCTATTTCACGTATTTTTCCGAGATGAACGCAATGGCATAGCCCATTTCCCTTGATTCAGATTTTAGAATTAAATTCTGCCTCGATTCACGTTATTACAGATTATTGAAAATACGGGTTGTTACACGACCCAAGAAAGTTATGACTTTAACAACGATCAACCAGAGGAAAACTAGACTCTGCATGCATTCTTATCTCGATTCACGCAATGTGTCATCGATGGAACAACCAGATCCATCAATGGTACAGATGACAGTAATGTTTGTTGTTTTGAACAACCCGAAATTCAAAACATATATCGGTATCCTCTAAGGGACCTTGAAGAATTTGATCATGAGGCCGGTCAAATTCTTGTGACAAGGAGATGTATGGGTGGATCGTAAGGCAATGAAAGTAAATGTGGTTAAGAATGGTAGACCGTATGAAGTAAGATCTAAAAAGGACAACGGGAAGCGATAGGCTGACCTTTACTATGACCGATTGGATAAAATATGAAGACAGCCGAAGTATGACTCTTATGCACACTTAAACACGATCTTGGAAACAATTTATCTAGATATAAGAGAACACCTTCCGACCAAAAGGCCAACAAGGTGAAAACCCATGAAGATAGAATGAACCTCTGGAAAGTATTGCTTGTTTCATGAAATAGTCGAACATGATACAAATGAATGTAAGCACTTGAAAGTTGTGATCGAGGACCAAGTTAGAAAAGGACAGCTGGCACAATACAACCTTAACAGATGACGAAAAATGAGCAGCCGTCTAGTACTACCGAAGGTCAGAGTATACTTAACTCGCGAAGGAGAATTTTCATAACAACGTGGACTCATAAACTGAACAAGTCGATTATCCATGTACGAGAACCGGCAAGATCCCCAAACATGCTCCTAGATAACAAAAAACTATCTCACTTGCGCTTACTTTTATGAATAAACTTGTAATAAATTGTTTGAACCATTGGTACAATAATCATCGAGATCCCGCTACACCATATATGCTAATTAGGCTGTATTTGTAGCCGTATCTAAAGTTGTTAGGCACGGTAATAAGTTGTATCAAAAAATGGTGCGTTAAATCATTAGACATGACTATAAACTGTATCTCACTAGAAATAACATACAGCTCTGAGCCATATCTAAAGTGTAATCAGACACGGTCTTTGACCGTATCTAATTATACATGTGCGTACATATATATATATACACACGTGTATATATATATAAATATATCATATATGTGTGTGTATATATATATCATACATGAGTGTGTATATATATATAAACAAATATTATAGCACATATATTTCATAACACAGAGCATATACCACAATTGATACATAGGAATAACACAATTTATATATATATATGTGTGTGTGTGTGTGTGTGTGTGTGTGTGTGTATGTATATATATATTTATGGGGATGGCTATTTGGACACAAAATTAAACACAAATAGAAAGACGCAATGCCTCAACCGTTGGATCTTTTTGTCTTTATATGAAGAGGTGGAATTCATGGGGTGATCCAATGGTGCAAATCAATTGTGTCTCCATTTGTGTCAAATTTTTGTGTCTAAATAGACTTTCCCTATATATATACACTCAAAGCATTACTAGATTTTTCATAACACGAACACAATGTACATACAAACATATACAATAAAGGAAACTATCAAAGATTTTCATCACATTACGGACTAACGAAAAAAAGGTAAAAACATATCAGCTTGATAAAACTCCAGTTGAGGCCGGGAAGATTGAGCGTGATAACCAGCCTAAGTTCAAGTTTCATTGATTGGCAGTAAAACTGAATCGTGATAGCCCGCAGCCGGAGTTCCAGCAGCACAAAAGCACCAAAATCTCCAATAGGACTGCCTTTAAAATACAAGAAACAAGTTACAAATACGTCACTGGATAGGAGATCGACATTGTAACTCACTGTGACTGAGATGCAAACATGAATACAGAGATAAGTGTATGTCTATCAGTGTGTTTGTATACACCGGTAGTCAATCACTGTAAGGGGTTCGGATTTATTTTCTTTTCTAAAATGTGCCAATACCAAACCAGTCGACACCAATAACAAACTAGTCGAATCGACTAATTTCTACCCATGCATGCCCCCGATATTCATACAACAAGCAAGTCGATAGTTCATGTCGATGGTTTGATCTCGATTAGTAAACTAGTCAACGACTAATCACGACTAGTCGAGCGTCGTACTGATAACAGTGAAGGGCATATCATGTCTTTGTGTTCGTGTGTGCATATTAGTCAATTGCATCTATCTTGACATGTTTATGATGCTAATGACATGATTTCATGAACTTGCGTAGACAACCTAGAAACATACCAACATCTCACATGCTTTGTGGTTTAACATGACCTCCAATATCGTATATAGGAGATCGACATTGTACACATGAAAACAATGAAACTAAAATAACATTTTGTTCGAAAACAAGCTTTCTACTTTAAGCTTCATCTGTGTGTTTATGTAGTCGATCAGTATATGTCTCAAAAATGAATAAATACACATTGTAAACTGGTTTTTCTATGACCATAGGCTTTTAAATGAAATTAACTGTACATAGGAGTGGAAAATTGATAGTCATTAAAAATGCAAACCCAAAAGAAGAATCACCTGAACTATAGTCGATCTGCAACACCGGTAGTTCGTACCCTAATTACATACAGAACATCCTCCTATACACACAAAAAAGAACAAATAAACCAAAAGAATATTCAAGATGTGCACACACCATGTACATTCAATTCTTATGTAAGATACTACTTAGATTTAAGTGTAAAATAATATATACCTGCTCCAAACGTCTGAAGATATCGACTCATCATCTTCGGATGACACACGTACTCGGCTTTCTGATTAAGAATTTACAGGGCGATCCACCAGGTGGATGCATTTTAGCTCACGTGCAGGGTCAGTAATCCATGCTTATTAGCTTTATACAAATATCAAATGCCGCTTCACTTAACCTTTGGAAAAAGCTGCTTTAAGCATACTGTGTAGTGCAACTTACACTACAATCTCTGCTACAAAGTAGTGGAAATTTGCTAGTGAAAGCAACTTTTTACTAAGGTTAAGTGCAGCAACGTCCGACATTTGGATAAAGCTAATAAGCATGGATACCTGACCCTACGCATGAGCTAAAATGCATCCACCTAGTGGATCACCCATTAAAATATTAACCATAAAGTCGAGTAATCATCTGTCTACCAAAATTTTCAGCAAACATGTTAATATATTTTCAGTAAACCTGTTATCTCTCAAAATAGAGTAGCAATCACTAGTACACTAATACACAATTACACTAAGACATACCAATTAAAACCGGTATCATTTGTAACAGTAATACATACCAGTTAAAGCCCTGTTTAATATTTTACAGTAATACACTAAGACAACCCAATTTTACAGTAATACACTAAAAGAACTAAGCTATTTGCTCTCGAATCCAGAGGAAGACTAGGAGATGAGAATAATGTCTTTGATACAATTAAGCATAAAACAAACAGCCAAACAACCAAATAGGCAATTTCTACCTACAAACAAAACCCATCCTACAAACAAAATTCACACAAATACAATTCACGTCGGCAAATTCACACAGGCAAATTCATACAAATAAACTTAGTTGCAAACAAAATTCACTGCAAATATAAATCGATGAAAACAACACCTTGAATTGAAACTTTTGCTGATTGATGATTGACAGAGGAAGCAAGATGGAAGGAACCCTGTGTTTAGGATGCAAGAAGAGGTGATTCCAAAGAAAGGTAGAGGCACGTTTTGGTGATCGAAAACCCTAATTTGGGTTTTCGGTCACCATTGAAGTAAAACAGAGGGAATGAGGAGCGGCCAAAATTTTAATTCCAAGTGCCTAATGGGATGGACACTATGATACGCATTCGATTTGGCCCTAAGCTGTATCAAGTTAACTGATTCGGAACATTCGCGATGGACGGTTAGATTTGGGGTGTTTGGGGTGGTGTGGATCGCAAACTGTGATATGGATCTGAGCATTATCAAATTTGATACGGCTTATAGCCAAATTATATATCTGCATCCTTGTGTGCCAAATTCGCTGATATGGTGTAGTGTCCGCATGCAAGTTCTGAGATGGTGATAAACTAATGACTTTTTAAATGCAATAAAATTCGTTTTTGTACTCGAATAAGCTTTTTTGGCGAGAATGGTTAATACTCATCGCATGTGAAATTGAAAACTCAATTTCCAAGTTTAATAATTCATTAGATCGTCGTGTGTGGCTCACGCACGGCATGGGATAGGTAATCTTGTCAATAACTGGGCATGGTCGTCAATTCAAAACTATCAAGTATTAGTATTTTTTGCCCGCTTTGTTGGGCATTAAAATTTATTTTATTAAAAAAAATACTGTAATGATTAAATATAAAAAAAAAGAACTAAAGTAATGTAATTAATATTAAATAGTTACATATATATTTTTAAATATTATAATTTATGCGGCAACAATAATACATTGTTCTGCTATTCATCCAAAAATAATTTTACCATGGATGATTATTTTGATTAATTGTTCTGTTATCCATCTAATTAATTTATGTAGTAACAATAATTAATTATCATGTTGTTCATTCAACAATAATTTTGTCGTGGATGATTATTTGGTTAATTATTCTGTTATCCATCTATTTTTTTTATGAATGGTTATTTTTTGGCATAGATATAAAAAAATTGATTATTTGTGGTTTTATTCTGAAACCATGTTCTTAATTCATTACAATTTAAACTTATTTTGTGATCTTTAAATGTGAAAAATTGAACAAATAATCATTAAAATTATATAAGTGATACAATTCAAGTAATATTATATAAATTATATACAAACTACAATATGATAACTTTTTTCGATGAAGCAAAAAAGTGTGATGATGTCATTATATATAATATGATGCAATGTATGCTTTGTTATTAAGTTTTAAATATATTTTTATATGTATAATAGGCATTCTAACTAAAATTTCAAATTACAACACAAAAATAAATATCCATAATAGAAAAATACATTAATCAATAGCAGTATTCAGCGCAAAATAAATATAAGATCATGAGTAGTTTTCTTTCCAAACAAAATAAATATGAAAATCAGAGAAAAATAAATATAAGATCATGAGTAGTTTCCATTTCAAATAAAATAAACATGAAAATTATGTTCAAGTCCAATCTTGTTTTCGGCATAACTTCATGGTTTCCACTTTTTTGAATAGTTTTCATTCCTGTAGTGCAACAAACATTTGAATAGAAGAACAATTAATTAGTCATTCCTTACCAAAATAATAATAATATGTACACCGTATATAAAATAACCATCAAATATATATAACTTGCTTTTTCTTTTTTATTTGCTTTCAATTTTGAAATAAATTCATTTTCATCATCTTTTTATCCTTAAAGTCATCAAAAATACATGGCAGCTTGACATCATTATCAATCTCTTTGCTTTTCCTCTTCAAACTATTAGTGTTTGTAGATTTTTCAGTGCCGGGGATTTGCATATTGATGTTAGTTTTAGATTCAGTGCTAAAACTTGGTATAGACATTTGCACATAAATGAAATAAAATAACTTGTTGCAATGAACATGACTATATGTGTGTGTGTGTGTGTGTGTGTGTGTGTGTGTGTGCGTGTGTGTGTGTGTGTGACAACAAAATACATGTAAACTTTGTAATGCAACTGCACCGTCTTCACTTTCTATCATAGAATTCTCAATCAACTCAAAACCTTCATATATGTCTGTGGCTGTGTACATGCTTGAACCTCTGTGTACATTATTCTCATCAACACATATAGTAATTGTATACTGCCTTCCCTCCAAACACTTCAAAATTGTTGGAAATTCATTTTTCTTTCCTTGCTAGAAAGAATATTATAATTTATTTAACTTTGTCAAAAAATAAAGTATGAAAATTTTCTTTTAGTATATTTGGAGCTATACATACCTTTTCTTGATCTCCCATTATGTCATAAACATTTTTCTTAACTATTCTGTAAACCTCACGGTTTTGCAAAATTATTGCAGCACTGCCACTATTATCTTCAATAATAACACATAATCCAAATCTGCACACAAACACACACACACACACACACACACACACACACACACACACATATATATATATATATATATATATATATATAAGCTATTAGTAGGAAAGTAAGTAAATTTTTCTCTAGCATTACATAAAATTACCTCATGTCTGCACAGGGTACGCTTCTTTTACAATTAGGACATTTATACTTCCCATTTTTCTCCTAAACATCTTAGTCATTACATGCTAAGCAAGCATCATAATACCAAGTTTGTTCCTCTTTTACATTCCTAACGGCTACTTGACAAATAACTTCTTTCTAAAATTTATAAAATATAGTAACTTCAGGTACTTGAATAGGAACGACAAATTAAAAATAAAAAATATTAAAGTCTAGGGAGCATACCTCGATACATTTAGATTTCAAGTTCTTTATCTCACCAATACTCAGTATTTGATAATCTCCGGTAATCATATCGTTAACATCAATTTTTCCTTAATTGAAATCAATAATATCCAACCTACATATTTTATAAGTTTAATTTTTGATGTATATTATATTTAAAAAATATATTATATTACATTTCAATAAAACTCAAATTTACCTCTTTCACATTTTAACAACACTTTGATGATTGTAGTTGATGAAAAACCGTGTTGCACCAACATTGGTCATATTATGTTGCTTTACAATATAAGAAATGTCATGTTATTAAATTTTCACATATTAAAGTAACTGATAGTCGATAGCATAATTGAACCGATGGATGAGAGAACTGAGCTAGAATGATGCAAAAAATGGGTAAATCCTACCAAAACATATTTTAATAAATTTTCTCAATTATGAATAACATAAAAGTCATACTAAAATTGTACCTTTAAATGAATTCAACCTACAACTTGCCACAATGATGATAACTGTTTTCTCAGTCGCTTCTTTTAAAGCGGTGGCAAACAATTTGGCAAAATCATCCCAAAAACAAAATTTCACAGTAGAACTGTCAAAACAAAAAAATGAGAAGCAAAATATTGTTTATGCATATAACAAAATAAAGATTTAAATTCCATAATATTTAAAGTGTTATATATACATACCTCCCATCTGTAAGTTCAAATATAAAATTGCATTGCTCTTTGCTATTTGCATTCATAAACTCATTTAAACCATCTTTTGAAATATCACAATCCTTATACTTGAGCACTCCAATATAATCTAATAAGTAATAATAATAAATAAATAAATGAAACTTGCTACTTATTGTAAAACAAATGTGTATGTATGTCTAAAGTATCTTAGATCATACCTAATAATTGAGCTTGGTCTTTCTCTAGTGATAACTTTTTCACATCAGCAATATCAAAGAAATCAAATTCATTTTCCCGTATCATCATCTCATAGTTCAATAATTTGGTTACCTTGGTGCGTCTTGTTAACCAAATCTGTAAATCGTTGCGGACAGGTTTTATAGATCCTGGTTTGTAAGATTTGACACACAAATTGCTGAGAATATATATTTGTCTTTCTTCCAACTTGTCCTTCAAGTATTCAACATGATTTGCCCATATAAAAGCATGAATTCGGGTATGCTATGTTATGCAATAAAAAATATTTGAAAAAATGAATAATTATGAGATTGTAATATATATATATATATATAAAAGAATAAACTGTTTAAATATAATTATTTACCTTGTCATCTAACAATAGGAGATTTCTTCCTAGATATTCCTTGTCACCTTTACTGCTGTAACTTTCCCAGATTCTAATAACTCGAACTCTGATTTTTCAGTCATATTTATTATCAATGGGTTTTAGAGAGCTTAAGCTATCAAATCCTTCCATATATGTCGCTGATATGAGTTCTTATGAAAAAAAATTAGCTAAGTTTTGATAATCAATGATATATGGATGAAAAAAAATAAAAGAGATGCTACATGTCTATGTGCAATATTGACAGTTTTTAGAAGTACTAACCTAAGAATACAGAGAGGCTTAGAGATGAGGAGGATGTGACAATATGAAGAAGTAGGGACAAAAGTGATTTATATTGTGCTATGTACAATCTCTTTAGCTGGTCAAACATGATGGTCCATATTATTAGATTAATGTTATATGTTAAGATATTACTTATATATGTTAAGATATCAGTGTAAACTTATATACAAATAATTGGTATATATTTTAGTCAAATGAGTAAAGGTATTAATGTTATATCACTGTGATACATAATATAAAAAGAAATAAAGCAACGAAACTTATGAGAATTTATGGAAAAATGTTATATGTTAAGATATTACTTACATATGTTAAGATATCATTGTAAAATTATATACAAATAATTGGCATCTATTTTAGTCAAATGAGTAAAGGTATTAATGTTATATCAGTGTGGTATGTAATATAAAAAGAAATAAAGAAACGAAACATATGAAAATATATGGAAAAAGTATATATAAATAACAACTGAAATTAATTGCAAGTGTATAAGTTAAGAATTCAAGTAAATCAAGTATAATGTGGGAACAATTAGCAAAGAAGGGAAAATGTCATAACATACCATTAAAAGTCTGAGCATTACATGAGCCAATAAATATGACTCATAATCAATTTATGTCAATAATGGAATTAACAATTCCTTGATGCGTTTTTGGTTCTTTATCAAACAGGTGTATTTGGAAGCAACATAAATTTATTTCATGTAAAAATTATCGTAAATTATATTAAATTCAATAAACATAATTAGAATGTTTGCACTAAATTAAGAAAATGTAACAGGTGTATTTGGAAGCAATATAAATTTATTTCAAGTAAAAATTATCATAAATTATATTAAATTCAATAAACATAAATAGAATGTTTGCACTAAATTCAGAAAATGTTGTGGCAACATTTTATAGTGTCTATGTTTCTAATAAAGTGTTCAGACACACAACATAAGATGTATGTTAACCATATAATGCAATCTACATATAAGAAAGAATTAAGATAAATCTAAATGTTCAAACAACACTACCTTCCTTGTAAAAGCAATAAATACTGGCAGTAAACAGTAATAAAGCATGATTAAAATATAGATTTCTATTAATTATAGATGGAAAAATATAGATTTCTAATAGTTATTACCTTTTAATTTCTTCATAGTTTTTGTCATAACCGATTGTTTGGCATCAACTGTAAGCAATTTTTTTAATGTAAAAGTAGTGGTTTAAGAATTGATGACCGAAGAGAAATAGAAATGAAGGTAATAAGAACTATAGTATTAAAAATAATAGAAATAAGTATACATATGCAACTGAGAATGATATATAGTATATATGGAAAAAAGCCAGTATAGCAATATAATTATGCATCACATTAAACATGAAATATATTTTACATTGGATGATTGGTAGATATATTAAAAAATTGAACCAATAAAGATTGAAACAGGTAGTATATTCAAACAAACGTAAACATGTTACACACTGCTGACAACATGTTCAACAAAAAAAAGCATTCTTGAGTTTTCCTAATCATTCCCAAGTTAATAGTATACAAAGAAAAGTCAATAAAAAGCGCAAAACAATATTTATGTTTTAATTCTTTAACTGCTTGCATCCATCACAATTTATAAAATAAACAACAGCGGGTCATCACGTTGATTGAAAATGGGTACACTAAAAATGACATTTGCTGTCAATATTATATGAAAGACTAAAATAGATCCAGAGTATTAATTCTGAAATACAGACATGCAATCTAAAAAAATAAAACTAATCCATGTACTATATTGAGGAATAATTAAATTTATCAATATTTGGATGAGCGATTCTTCTTAACTGAAAAACAAAAACTGTATTTTGTATGTTGTAAATGTTTAGAGAAACCCAAAATAACAAAAAAATTGAACTTACCAGCAAAATCAAAGAAGGTCTTAAACTGTTTCAGCGTTTGTATGACTATGCCAGATCCACCACCATCATTCTTTTATTGAAATCGCAGCAGTGCGAAGTTGAGTTTAACTTGTTAACAACCAATCTTTGTTGCAAATGACCCCGGTTGGATAAATGTACCAGATCCACCGCCCTTATTGTTGAAATAAACAAAGCAAATCCAGGAAGAACCAAGTTTAGTTATGCATAACAAATCTAATCAACAAAACCAGCCGAATTTTTTTACTTGGAGTATGATCGTTAGCTAAGAAAAAAATACGAAGGAACAAAGTATGCAATATGACACCTCAAATAGATCTGAGAAAGGGAAATAGAGTCGCCACTACAAATTGGTGGAAGACATTAGAGAAGGCGACGATCGATTTTCCAATTTAATTTGACTTTGGAATGCTGGATGAAATTAGGGTTAGAACAGGGGTGAGGAGCACGAAGGAATTAAAAGAAAAACCGACGATTCAATTCTTGTATGACATGGAATATCTCAGATCTATTTATTTTGAATTGGGTAACTATAGTATAGCATAAATTGTGTAATATTTTGATTTAATACAAATATCCTAAGGGAATTAAGGAGAATAGAGATAATTGAGGGAATTAAGGAGAACGAATCAAGGAGATAGCAAGAATTTTTTTTGCTTTACTATTTTTTAATAGATTTCGTACTAAAAATATAATATGTTTTTTTTCATTTCTTTAAACCATTGATTGCATTTATGTCTAGTTCTATTTAAACTATAGAATTCCAATTAATTTAAAAGCATTGATTTCAATATTAAATTCTAAAAGGTAAAAAAATAGTTGTATTAATATTATACTAATTGAAACATATTAATAACTTTACAAAATTCAAGTGGTTATTTGGTACTAATCATTGAATAGAAAGGAAAGAAAGCAGGGAAGATAATTGTAGGTATACGCATATATGTATATGTTGATAGATTTTACACATTTAAACAATTAAAATTAAATACACAGAGGTAGCTATATCCGAATTTTATGAAACTAATTATAACATCTGCATTAGAAATGTTCTAGTATTTAAAAAGGGAGATATTTAAATTTCAAAAATATTTTATTTTCAAAGAATTTATGGATTCTAATTAAAATCTCGCAAATGAATGAAACTTGCGTATTTTACTATGATAAGCATATATATGCAAATGGTTAAGAAATGTTGAAATAACTGGTAAGAACGTGAGCTAACCAGGTAGTATAAAGAACAAATGGTTAAGAAATTAGCATTTCCAGAAATATTATGTATTAAATAACACCATCATATTTAGTAAGAAATATTAAATTTATGTATATTATGTAAAGCATTTCCAGAAATATTACAGAAAACGTTATTGTGTATGTTATTTTTACAAATAATATACATTTGTAAAAAAGATTAGTAAATTTACGTATATATGTATGTTATTATATATGTTATTTTCAGAACTAAAAACGATTAGTAAATTTACGTATATTATGATGTTATTTCCAGAACTTAAAAAAATTAGTAAATTTACGTATATTACGTATAATATACATTTGTAAAAAGAACTAAAAATCATTTCGTTATATCACGTATATTATTGAAAACGTTATTATGTATGTTATTTTTACATAATATTTCCAGAAATAGTTATTGTAATTTACGCCATTTTGGAAATAATAGTTTACGTATATTATGTAAATAAAGCATTTCCAAAAATATTTGAATAGACAAAATTATTAATTATACATGTGATAAGAAATCAAGTAAAGAGCAATAAAAAAATTATTATCGTCATATTATGTAAAACATTTCCAAAAATATTACCGAAAACATTATTATGTATGTTATTTTTACAAATAATATACATTTGTAAAAAAAATTAGTGAATTTAAGATTAGTAAATTTACGTATATTATGTATGTTATTTTCAGAACTTAAAAAGATTAATAAATATACGTATATTACGTATAATATACATTTGTAAAAAGAACTAAAAAGAATTTCGTCATATCACGTATATTATTGAAAACGTTATTATGACAATGTTCAGACTATTCCGAACGCGAGACCGCTCCATCAACATCGTCGAGTATGGTTTATGCTCGACAAGTGTCTAATGAAGCTAGGATCATCATGCATGGTTTATGCATTACAAGAGGTTTTCTGTCCTAGATACGGTGTCACTTACATGAGATTTCAAGTACATTCTATGCTTGTCAACGATTGAACCACTTCAAACATGAGGCCGCTCGATCAGGATCGTCGAGTATGGTTTATGCTCAATAAGAGCTCGATAAGGCTACGGGTCATCGAGTATGATTTAAGCTCAAAAAAAGCTCAGTGAGGCCATAAGAACATCGAGTGTGGTTTACGCTCGGCAAGAATCCGATGAGGTTATGATGGTCAAGCGTGGATTACACTAGGCAAGAGCTCGGAAAAACTAAGAATTCACCCGAAGAGGCCACAGACTTGGATGTCGACACGATACAGCTGCGGACTTGGAATCAATTATGAAACTATTAAACGACCCAGTGAGATCAGAAGCATGGCTTCAAACTAAGCTATCGACCCTAAGTGGTCACACGACACTTGGAGAGACTGGAACCTGGCATGGATACATCAAACAACTAGCTTGGAATTAAACTGGATTTTGGATCGACTAATTGGAAATTTGCAGTTACATACTTTGAGATTGTGGCAATACAAAACACATCTTCCACAGCAAGATATGCTAGAGGAAATAAATGTTAACTTGTCTTTTTGTATGGTTGTTACACACTGCGTTTAGATGCATGAATTGCTTAATCATCGCGGAGGATAGGCTAAAAAGATTAACAGATGACTTGGGACTCTAGCACAAATGAAGATAGGAAACCAAATTAACTCGAAATGGACATTGGAATTAGCTACGTATGGAATACACAAGGATGAAATTCAAATCGATAAATAACCAAAGTACTTCAACATCAGAAGTTAGGAGATCCAGTCGATGGTTGTCGGATAGATGTGAAGTGGATCAAAGCAAGGCGTGCATGACGTTCGAATCGATAAGGACAAAATCGAATCGAGGGACGTTCTGGAATGATGGAGAAAAGATGAGCTGAATCAAAAGAGAAGAAAATGACTATATATAACGGATCGGTCCAGCTTTTAATGAGCCGACAATCGATAGTCGATACTAATCCGAAATTCAATATTAGACCATCCAGTCCATACTTCATCTCGACTATCATAACTTCACCATTGACTTATAGACCAGGAAAGAGGATTTTCTTCTTCTCTAAAAAACATGCAGAAGCTTTACCATTTTCTAGACCCATATTCACTTTTTACTCTCTACATTCTTAATCAAGACAATTATACTAATTAACAGTATAAATAAGAGAATACTACAAGTCGACGTAGATCAGAGTCCACGGAACCACATTATAATCAAGTGTTCATTTCCTATTTTTTACATGACTGTGATTTATCTATTAAGTCATTCGGTATTAGCATGATTTTTGACATCAAATGCATATGACAAGCATTCAATAAAAGAAAGTACACAAATAAACAGATCTGCAACAGGAAAATTATATGATTTATATACCGAGTATTGTTTCTCTCTCTCTCTCCCCTCACTCATTCTATCTTGCTCACTATATTACTTAAATAGAAATTTGTGCCTGATATAAGTGCTCTATAGCAATATATATAGGAAAGACTACTTAAACACAAAATTTTGACATAAATTGAGAAACACAAATTCTCAATCATTGGATTGCCCCTTGATTTACACCCTTCACATAAAGATAAATTGGTCCAATGATCAAGATTTTGTGTTAAATAGTCACTCCCTACACACACACACACACACATAAAGAGCATTCTGTTGCATCTCAAATGGTAAAGCACCCCTAAATTTCCCTTATTTTAACCACATAATCCCCCTCCATCCACTAACTCTCTCTCTCATTCATTTACCATTTAAATATAAATGAGTGGTTGTGATTCAAACGCAAAGCAAATGCTCTAAAACAAGAGCGTCCTTCCTTTCCCTTCTTATATATATATATATATATACACACACACATACATATATACATATATATGTACATACATATATATATGTATATATATGTATAGACATACGTATGTATGTATGTATGTATGGATAGATAGAGAGACTCCTGTTTTGTAGCACCCCTTTAGCTCTCCTACCCTACCGTGAGCTACACTTATCCAAATCCAATAAGATTTTATAAATGTTCAATCCATATATATATTATCGTCTATCGAAATTTGAGCTCGTTCGGACATTCGTAACATTTTCAAGATCTTAGCTCAATTATTCACCTTTCAAACATTTATTCGAACTGTTAAATTTAACCATCAAATATACTATTCTACGAATATCGAAATGAGCTCAAATTTTGAATATATATATGTGTGTGTGTGTGTGTGAGTGTGTGTGTGTGGATTGAACATGTACAAAATATTGTTGGATTTAAATTAGTATAGCTCACGCTAGGATATGAATGCTAAAGAAATGCTAGTATATATATATATCGGGGTGTGTGTGCGCGCGAGCGCAATGGCACATCAAAAAGTGGAGCACCCCGATAACCTCTCTTTTCCACCACATTATTCTCCTCTCTACCACTCATTTCCCACTAACTTAAACTTATATAAATGAAATGTGGAATTCAAGAAGGCTATTGGGATGCTAAATTTTTGAGGTGTCATTAAACGCTTCTCTCTCTCTCTCTCTCTCTCTCTCTATATATATATATATATATATATATATATATATATATATATATATATACACACACACACACACACACACACATGGCGAGCGTTCAATGGCACCCGAAACAGTGCATCACCCCTAAATGCCTCTTGATTTCCACCACATATCCTGTTTCTCTCTCCATCCACTCATTCTCTCATGTCCCACTAACTTAAACACCCCTGAATGCCCCCTGTGATTTCCACCACACATTCAATTTCTCTCTCTCTCTCCATTACTTTAATGAGTGAGTGAGAGACACACGCGCACGCACACATACAAACATTTGATAAAAGCATTTGATCAAAGACAAATAGATGGATCAGCTGCAAAAAACTATACCATTATACAATGGGTGCACTTTTTTATTTTTTGGGTCCTTTCATTCAGGCCACAGCCATTGCTTAGTGCGCTTATGCTGATGAACAAGCCTGGTTGCCAAATGAATATTTTCATTTAACCTTTTGTTTTATGTAGCCTAATTCTCAACGCTAAACCATTCGGACATCGATTGTGGAATGACATATTATTTAACTAACTCATCGTTTTACTATTTTCGAACAAGACCACCCACGCTTTAATTGAACCGAACGCAACATAAACTAAGCGGCTACCGATGTATTTGGCTTCTAGCCAGGTAATAAAAGTAAAAAAGCATTCGGCCTCTTTACTAGATGCTCTAGAACATTGCAATTTTGATCCTAGACATTAGGTTAGAGGTTTCCATACAAAACACGACCAATATCATAAACAAGAGGATACCAGTACCAAACAAATAAAAGAAGACACATCACGGTAATGCTTGATTTCAAAATAATGGGCGAAATCAGTAAGCAAATAGATTCGAAAAAGTTTTCATCTCAAAACATTTTATCGAGTGAAAAAAATAATCACACAGAAAGTTAAATAGTTCGACATCTTAAAACATAAATAGGCCACCGGAGATTATAGGGTATGAAACCATATTTACGATAAACTACTGGGGATAAAAGATAATACTAGTTTTAGCAAAAATTATTTCAAAAGCTTCATTAAGTCATTGTCTTCCGCAGAACCTACATTTACAGTGCGAAAGCATCTGACGTTGGTTCTTGATAGATTATTCCAACTGGATGAAGACTGCAATGATCTGAATTCGTTACCAGAAAATAACATAAGATTATAAACCAAGAACACTATGCTCATCAAGAATGTGAAATCGTTCTTTATATTTTTTGTTTTATTTCTCCAACTGTTCATAAAGGATTTATTTTTGTTTGTCAGTCATTTTCAAATATATATCATCAGAAAAGAATTTATGTTACTTTAAGCCTTTAACACAACCAAACAATTGTTATAAATTAATGCAAATAATGGTTTCCACTTCTTATATCGACGAGAATTTGAGATGGCACGAATATAAGAGAACTGTGATCTATCTTCAAACTGTAGATCATAATTCTGATAAAGAAAATTCAAGTCCAAAAAATATGATGTAAAATAACTCTGCATGGACCGATTAGCAGGATTGTGTTTTGTGATAACCACTAGCGCAATTAAACCTCAGTGATGCATGTTGGGTATTAAAAAGTGTGTGAAAACAGGGAATAAAATTGTATTACATAATTACATAATATTACATATTTATAGATGGACAACTTCTAGAGCATATTTAATTTGAATCTATACATTAATACAATTAATACAAATCAAAATAACTCCTGATTAATGCAATGAATAATAGGAATATGAATCCTAATTAATGCAATGAATAATAGGAATATGAATTTGAAATTATCTCTAACACCCCCCCTCAAGTTGGAGTCGGGAGAGAAATGTCGATCACGCCCAACTTGCTAAGCAATCGTTTGAAATTATCATCACCTAGTGGTTTTGTGAAAATATCCGCTAGTTGGTCACAAGAACGAATATAGGAAGGAGTAATAATACCGGAGAGAATCTTTTCACGAACGAAATGACAATCTATTTCAATGTGCTTAGTTCGTTCATGGAAGATGGGATTTGATGCAATATGAATTGCAGCTTAGCTATCGCAATGTATTGATATAGGAACAGATGGTGGAAAACCAAGTTCTGATAAGATTGAATGTAACCATTGGACTTCAGCAGTAATAGCAGCAAGAGACCGATACTCAGCTTCAGCAGATGATCGAGAAACAGTCGGTTGTTTCTTTGATTTACAGGAGATGAGGCTAGAACCAAGCATTGTAAAATAACAGGTAGTAGAACGACGAATGACAGGGAAACCTGCCCAGTCAGAATCAGCAAAACCGACCAGAGAAAGAGAACTCGTTGCCGATAGGAATAAACCTTTACCAATAGAACCTTTGAGATATCGAAGGACTTTATTTGCAGCATCAAGATGTGTGGAACGAGGGCTTTGCATAAATTGGCTAAGTTTGTTGACAGCATATTGAATGTCAGGACGAGTAACTGTAAGATATAAGAGACGACCGATGAGTCGTCGATACAAAGACGGATCAGGCAAGGGATTGTCGTCATCTGGAAGAAGTCTACAATGTTGTTCCATAGGAATTGGAGTTGTACGAGAACCAAGCATACCTGAATCCTTTAATATGTCAAGTGTGTATTTACATTGACACAAAAATAATCCCTTTTTGGAATGAGAAACTTCAATACCAAGAAAATAACTTAGACGCCCAAGATCTTTAATGGAGAAAGATTTGGCGAGAAATTGTTTTGTCATGGAAATAAAAGATTCATTGTTTCCTATAATGATAATATCATCTACATAAACAAGAACAAATACTAAAATATGATCACAAATATACTAATCGGAATTAGATTGACGAAAACCACGTTGAATTAAAGTAGAAGAAAACTTAGAGAACCATTGACGCGAAGCTTGTTTAAGTCCATAAATAGATTTGTGGAACTTACAAACTTGATTGCCACCATGACGAGGAAAACCAGGAGGAAGTTTCATATAAACTTCCTCATGTAGATCACCTTGGAGGAAAGCATTATTTACGTCTAATTGATGAAGAGACCAATTTTTAATTGTAGCGATAGAAAGAAGTAGACGAACGGTGACCAATTTTGCTACCGAAGCAAAAGTATCATGGTAATCAATTCCTTCAAAAGTATCATGGTAATCAACTCCTAATTAATGCAATGAATAATAGGAATATGAATCCTAATTAATGCAATGAATAATAGGAATATGAATTTGAAATTATCTCTAACAAAGTGTTACTAAGTACACCAAACCGAATTAAGTACTTGTTAACATCTCAAAAAATGTTGTTCGCTTTCTCTTTTTCTACACTTAAAAAATGTAGTAACGCTATATATGCACCCAAAAAAATAAACCACACATGATTTTACTGTATCTTGAAACTACCACATCCTTCCCGCCATCTGTTTACTAATATCTTATATACAATACAATTCCAATACAATTCTTATTAGCTCTAATTCCCAAAAAAACAAGAAAAATGCTAAAGAACTTATCAAGACGCTATAATGAAAACACTATATTATGCAATAAAAATCTACATTTGCCTACCCTATAACCAAGTAACTATATTATGCAACAAAAATCTACATTTGTCTACCATATAAACATAAACATGTGTCTAAATGTGTTATTTACTTTTTGTACTAAGAATACAGGCCTGAGAAAATTACCTATATGGTTAAATTTGTGTAAAAAGAACAAAATATATTTTGAAAAATTAAAAATCAAACCATGATGAAAGTTAGGAATACAAACAAAATTACGCTGTATACCTGAAATTCATTAGAAAGATAAAAATCCATTACTAAGGAAAAAAACATACTACATCTAATATGGTTATTAGGTTTTGTACAGTACAGTTATTTGATTTGTCCTCATTATAGCAATCATGATAATTACTCTTTAGCACTTCTTCCTTTTTTGAATCATAGATAGCAAGGCTTATAGTGGACATAGGGTATTAATAAGGAGATATTCAAAAATAAGTATTTTCAAAACATAGTAAGAAAGTGTATTTTATAAAGATAACACAAAATAGTTGTTAGAGATAATTTCAAATTCATATTACTATTATTCATTGCATTAATTAGGATTCATATTCCTATTATTCATTGCATTAATTAGGAGTTATTTTGATTTGTATTGATTGAATTAATTGTATTAATAATTGTATTAATGTATAGATTCAAATTCAAATATGCTCTAGAAGTTGTCCATCTATAAATATGTAATATTATGTAATTATGTAATCAAGGAAAGGAATACAATTTTATTCCCTTCCTTGATTACATAATTACATAATATTACATATTTATAGATGGACAACTTCTAGAGCATATTTGAATTTGAATCTATACATTAATACAATTATTAATACAATTAATACAAATCAAAATAACTCCTAATTAATGCAATGAATAATAGGAATATGAATCCTATATAATGCAATGAATAATAGGAATATGAATTTGAAATTATCTCTAACAATAGTACACATTTTGTTTTCTTGATTAATTTATTATTTATAATTTCCTAGTGATATTCATGATGCACATTTAAATAGAAATCCAGAACACATTGAAAGCTAGAAGACCTTATACAAAGAAAACAAACATTACCATTTCAAATTAGATACTAACTTGAAGCACGATTTAACAAAGTGCCTCCATTTGGTTCACTTTTCCATAGACTTCCTACCATTTACCCTGGCAGCATGCAAAATGGTTAAGCCATGACATTGCCATTCAAATATTACAACACGAATGAAGGCAAAACAACGCTAATCTTTTAGGTACTCACATACAACATTTCCAGATGAAGTGTAACGACCCGCCTTTTTGACCACTTCAAATTGGTAGTTGAACTAATTTAAAACGTCCAAAATCGACGGAGCGTATTTAGCTTACTGAGTTTAAAAGCAGAATAAACACAGAAAAATATTTAATAAACAGAAGACACAATCTTAGAA
Source organism: Allium sativum (assembly GCA_030737875.1). NCBI lineage: Eukaryota > Viridiplantae > Streptophyta > Magnoliopsida > Asparagales > Amaryllidaceae > Allium > Allium sativum. The sequence goes on along the minus strand of CM060910.1, from coordinate 189,700,600 downwards.
TAGCAAAATATACCTTTATTTATAAATCAGACTTTTTAATACAATATCTTTTTATACAGCGGAATACAGTTGAATACATAGGAATATTTAGTGTTTGAAATCTTCAGAGTGCGCGTCTCCTGGAATCCCCTGCTTCGTCAGTCTTCGAATCATAAGCTGTATTCTTTAAATCTGTATTGCTCGGGTCTGACTCGAGCATTCCATGCAAAACATAAAAATACTCGAGTCAGGATTAATCAAAGTTCAAGTAAATTAACTTCAATGTAAACTAAAATATAATAGTTAACCCAACGTAACAACTTGGGACGAATAGGTATGGACATGATGTATTTATAGATATATATGTATGCCGAAGACATATATATACACATATAGTGGTACGTATATACATATGTACACGTCGGCCCCCACATATATATATATTAAACACCATGCTACAAGATAAAATTCCAAGAAATGAAAGGTAGCATAGATCAAATTCTCGTGTCGGCTTGCGCCTGAATGACAACCGAGTGCAACTAGTATCAGATGAACTATCAACACCACAGGGTGTATAAGTATGACTTCACATGTACATGGAACATAATGTATTTATTCTCACATATGGCATAGTCAATGGGTCCGCACTACAGGAAATTTATAAGCAGGAAAAGATGCCAATTTCTACAACAAAATAAGGTGTAGTTCCAACGTAAGAACGGACAGAAATTAGAGGCCGGACTCGGCAGCTACAGCATATGCTTATGTGACAATAAATACATGATGCTTAATGAAACCATTCTCGCATAAGGGAAGACTCAAGAGAAATAAATGTCTTTAACAACTTCAAATAAGACACATGTCTACACCACAGGACTTACGACAAGCTATTTTATAATCCATGATGTATACAAACAGGTATCAATAGTAAGCTATTTCATAAGCCATGATGTCTATCACAATATAACATGCATCCAACAATAAGCCGTTTTAGCAATAGGATCACTACAGTTTGGGAGAAAGAATTCACTACAGTTTGAGCTAAAGAATCACTACAGTTTAAGTGAAAGAATCACTACAGTTTAGCAAATTTCATTCTAGTAACAAAATGGGTTTCAGCACATTCACTTCAGTGAACAAAAAGAGTCCGACACATTCAATTCAGTGAACATGAGGGTTCGGCACAAAGGTTTCAACAGATTTATTGCAACAAAAAGGAGTTTCAGCAAATGCACTTCAGTAAGTATCAAGTGCATTATTGTTTTGTTTAACACGCAAGGAATCATGACCTACATGAACATTTCAGTTTCAGCAGTTAACTAAATGTTGAGAAGGAGAGAATTCCATTGAAGGAACTAAAGAGCGCACAGACTCTCTTTGCATGTGTTAGGGAGGAGAGACATAAACCCATTTCCTTTGCTGTCATGAACTTAATACATTGGCACTATGATAATGTATATAATTTAGTATGTGTGAAAACCATCAAGCAAACACAGTGAATGCGAACAAGCACATACAGTGTCAGGTTTTTATAACATACAAAAGTGAACAATACTACCGTGATTGAGATTCAGCATACAAGGAGACGGTAGTGTTGAAATTATATATATTTCCAAAAATTTCAAGGACCACAAATTTAAATCATTTTTGGCAGAAATAACAAAAATTCATCATTTACTGGAAATCAACAATTGTTTCCAGCTTTCAAAGGACTAATCAATTTCACTCACATTGGGTGGAACTCACAGGCAACAATCGAAATCCAATAGTAAGCACACAACAGTTGATAACAGACCCAAAATCGCTGTTGTACTCAAGTTTATACCAAAGATAATTTACTTGAAACAGAGATTAATCAATCGTGAGTCGAAACTCACCTTAAACAGCATAACGGAGACGCACAGTGAAAGCTAGATCTGAAGCTCATGGCAAGGGTTCGAGCTGCAGCATTGTTGAGCAGGCGCGATCGACTTAGAGCAGAAAGCGGACTTGATTTCAGGTCTCATCGCACAGTGGTTCCGATTCTTAAAGGAAGGGTTTTGATTTAAAAGGTGATGGCAATTTCGAGGAAGTGGAAATTGATTCGCCTGTCGGTGGTGATGCTTCCAATTCGAAGGCAGGTGCGCTCACCGATGGCGACAAAAAGGTTACGACTTTGGGTTTGGAAGTGACAGACGGAGATAAATGGTGGAGGGGACATGCGATTTAGGCATAAGCCATTAAGAGGCTTCGATTTCTCCCCGAAGAAACTGGGAAGAGTTTTTGATTAAAAGGAATACTTCGGTGGCCATTAAACGAGGAAAAGAATGATTTTTTTCTGATGGAATTGGTGAAAGAGGGTTCAATATATAAAAGAGGAACCGTGCGAATGAAGGCATTGATAGTGTGGAGGCCAAGTAACCATGGGAAGCACGACAAGGAGATGCGTATTTCATACGATGAAGATGATATCTTGGGTAGGCGACATACGAGGAAAGACTTATTTGTTTGTATCCCTAAAAATTAAATCCTACCGCCATTGGTTGCTATGTTTTTAAATTTCTATATTACCATAAATAAACTTCAATCCCAACGAAATTGAACGTGCTGCTATATCCCGATGTTCTAAATCCAATAAAATTATCTCGATTGTGGTCCGACTCTGTTCGCATACGACGTTATTTTAATTTTAAACTATTTGTCGTTTCACTGTCTGTCCACAACATAATCCCGTTCAATCCTAATTCTTGAAATGTTAAATTTAAATTTCTATATATATATAAATACACACGTATTCAACTCAATTTTCCATATATTAAATCTCCAATTTGTTGAACGCCAATAACCTTTATTTTCAAATCCAACCGCTTATATTTTCCAATCGAATTTCCAATCAAATTCAAATATTCGTCCAAATTCATTCATGACTAGTTACAAATAAATATCCGATTTTTGATTAGCCATTCTGAAATTAAATATCGAATTAAATCCTTATTCAAATCAACAAACTTTGATTTTAAATATCGAATCCAAATATAAAATTAATTGTTTATCGTAAAATCCTTAATAAATTTCTATTTCCAAATTGCCGAAATTTCCGGGACGTTACATTCTTTCCCCCTTAAAAACTTTTCGTCCTCGAAAATGAAAGATCGTTAGAGTTATACCATTTTATATTTCAAATATTTCCATAACTGATTTAAATCATCTATCACATTCAATTTATTCGGAAAGCAAATTTCTTTTCAAAACCAATCTCTTTTTAAATTTCAAATTCTATATATTATCTCAAATTTCTTTATAATCTCATCTCTCAATATTTACTTGTTCATTTCACAAGTTCAACCGCATTTCCTTATATTCGACCCATTTAATCCTCCCCAACACTCATTGAAGAGTGTAATTACCTTTTTAAGTCACAAATTATCGACTTGAAATTTCCCCAAAATTCGAAATAATTTATAATTTCTGCACAGAACATACTTGTATTATTATCCCACAGCTATAGAATTAGAAATACTCGGAAATTCTTCTTCTTAATTTATCAAGTTACATAGGTTTTAATTTCTAATTATTTCCTTGAAAATATTTGATAACTCGAAGCTTGACAAGTCTATTGTCGTTCTCACATATGTTAGGCATACGCTGGCCAGGCGCACGACTAAAATCTCCAAGTACTAAATATCCTTGCTTCAACTCCTAGTGAAAATATATTTCAAAAACTCTCTTTAAAATAGATACGGAAAGTACCAATGTAATATCGATAACGTTGATTGTTCATAAATCGCAGATACACAATGGTTCCGTCTGGATCCCCCAGAAAACATCTGTATCCATAGGAATTCACTTCCCTGCGAATTTCGTCATGGACAGATCAACAGAAGAAATTTATGAATCAACAGAGAAACTGAGGTCACTGAGCGTTAACTGCTCTATCTCAAAGTCACAAAACAATCATGGAATTATGAAGATACGTCAAGTCACAAGGACAAATCAAGTCATACAGATACATCAGGTCACGGAGACCAATCAAGTCACGAAGACTAACTGCTGCATCAACAGGTGGCTCACTATCAATAAGATATCTCAAATACTGTGGACCGCAGGTACACAATGATTACGCCTGGGTCCCCCAGGAAACATCCATACCCGTAAGCTTTCACAGCTCTGCGGATTACGCCCATACAATTCGACTGTAGATCGCAGCAGTCACAATGGTTACGCTTGGTTCCCCCAAGAAACATCTGTCTATTGTTGGCTATCTGCAGCCCTGCGAATTTCGCTACACGGTCGAATTCCAACGACTCCAGATCGCAGCGATCACAATGGTTACACCTGATTCCCTCAAGAAACATCCGACCACCGTACGCTATCTGTAGCCCAGCGAATTACGCTAGCAGTCGTGCTCAATGGCAACTCATGAGTTTTATGTCCGGACAACCTACTTCCACCAGCAGCATATCTCAACCAAGCTCGAAATTCAAGAGTAGGAAGGTACTTTCCTTATCTTTACTTTGAAAAACATACTATACTATATACATATAGTATTTTATTTCATAAACCATACTTATGTCATTTACATAAGATTTTCTTCCCAAATCATATTTCAAACATCTCGTCTTATATAAATTCAGTTATATAAGATTTTATCTTAATCGATTACCTTTTAATCCAAAAAATTTCAATTCACTATATTTCCCATACAAGTTACGAAATCTTATTTCTCCAATACCCAAAATCGAATATTCTCAAAATTCCTTCCGATTTCAAAATTTTAGCTTTGATCTATTAACTACTTCAAATACTTGATGTCCTTTCCAACTCGGATTTATAGATCTATCGATTATAAACCAATTTTTCTTCCAGATTTCCAATTATTACGTTTATCACCCAAATCTTTGTGTTTTCAAAATTCCAGAATTTTCACTCTTGTAACAAAATTTTCATTCACACAATTACTCTTTCACATCCATCGACTGTAAATTAGCAAGCGAACAATTCCCAAAGTATCAACCCCGAAGGCCGAAACCAACATCAGATCAACACTCAGAAATTTATTCAACTGAACAAATTTCCAGTCAGTTTCTAAATTCCTTAACTCCATTTCTTGATCTCGTTTAAATCATTTCATATACAATTCCCAGACTCAATCTACAATTCCCCTTCCTTTACGTTCTGCCGCACTTCATACTGGCGTACGACTTTTTGTTCTTCAGTTCTTACCCTTTATCAAAACCCGCTAGCCACTCACGATCTTTTTGAAGATATTTCCAGTTTTGATCTCTTAACCGTTTCAGATATTTAATATGTTTTCAAACTTAGATTCCTTTTTTTCTTTCGAAAATCGTTGATTGTAACAATCATTCATGCCTCGAAATATTTATCTTCAAAATATACCTTTTTATTTCTTCATTGGTCTGAACACATAATTAGTTACTCATATATTAAATTTAAAATGGAAAGTAAATAATATTTTCCTGAGACTCAACATAATTGTCTCTCATAAACAACTTCCTTTCGAATAATCTGTTATTCGAGACCATATTCCGAACTCGGAAAATATTCTGAACTTCGGAACAGTTTCACTGTACTGGTTAACTCCATTACCTTCGTCTTCAATTTCAATTACAACATATTCGTTTCAAATGTTATTTTACTTCTAAAAAGTAAATATATCTAAACTCGTTGCATCAAATTAACTTTCATTTCACTTGTCATTGATTCAAATCTTCACTCGTATTCTGCTCCATTTACTTCACTTCTTGTTAATTAATTAACGAGTTTATAACTTACTATCGAATCAATATATTCAATTATGCATTATTGGTTCGAAAGCAATTATGATTTATCTTACCGAGTTCTAAATAATCCGAATAATTTAGTGATACAATTGCCACCGTTGAATTCCAATTATTAACCTTTTCGATTTTTTTATATTCCGAATATCGAAATAAAACTCATCGCCTCATTTTCTTAAAACGGTTCTGATCTTCCACTTTTCATTCAATTCTTATCTAAAATTTATTTCCAATAAATTTCAGTCATCCTTGATTTCTAAAATAGAGATTGATTCATCGCTTATATTTATTCTCCTTAGACACTGTTCGATAACTCATTCAAAATTTAAATCTAAGGGAATCTTATCGAAGAAAAACTCGGCAAAGCTCGATCCGAAGACTGGGGATTCCAAAAAAATTTAAATCTCAAAATAATTTTCTCCGCTGTATTATTTTCACAATACTAGTTTCAAAATACATAACATTTTAAAATTATTTACCTTTCAAAAATTATATCAAAATCAGTTAAACTTTCAAAATTTTTATTTCAAAACCCTTTTACTTCCAAGATCCGTCTTAAACCCAATAAGCTAAGCTTTGAATAAACCAAAGCTCTGATACCACCTGTAACGACCCGCCTTTTTGACCGCTTCAAATTGGTGGTTGAACTAATTTAAAACGTCCAAAATCGACGGAGCGTATTTAGCTTACTGAGTTTAAAAGCAGAATGAACACAGAAAAATATTTAATAAACAGAAGACACAATCTTAGAATAGCAAAATATACCTTTATTTATAAATCAGACTTTTTAATACAATATCTTTTTATACAGCGGAATACAGTTGAATACATAGGAATATTTAGTGTTTGAAATCTTCAGAGTGCGCGTCTCCTGGAATCCCCTGCTTTGTCAGTCTTCGAATCATAAGCTGTATTCTTTAAATCTGTATTGCTCGGGTCTGACTCGAGCATTCCATGCAAAACATAAAAATACTCGAGTCAGGATTAATCAAAGTTCAAGTAAATTAACTTCAATGTAAACTAAAATATAATAGTTAACCCAACGTAACAACTTGGGACGAATAGGTATGGACATGATGTATTTATAGATATATATGTATGCCGAAGACATATATATACACATATAGTGGTACGTATATACATATGTACACGTCGGCCCCCACATATATATATATATATATATATATATATATATTAAACACCATGCTACAAGATAAAATTCCAAGAAATGAAAGGTAGCACAGATCAAATTCTCGTGTCGTCTTGCGCCTGAATGACAACCGAGTGCAACTAGTATCAGATGAACTATCAACACCACAGGGTGTATAAGTATGACTTCACATGTACATGGAACATAATGTATTTATTCTCACATATGGCATAGTCAATGGGTCCGCACTACAGGAAATTTATAAGCAGGAAAAGATGCCAATTTCTACAACAAAATAAGGTGTAGTTCCAACGTAAGAACGGACAGAAATTAGAGGCCGGACTCGGCAGCTACAGCATATGCTTATGTGATAATAAATACATGATGCTTAATGAAACCATTCTCGCATAAGGGAAGACTCAAGAGAAATAAATGTCTTTAGCAACTTCAAATAAGACACATGTCTACACCACAGGACTTACGACAAGCTATTTTATAATCCATGATGTATACAAACAGGTATCAATAGTAAGCTATTTCATAAGCCATGATGTCTATCACAATATAACATGCATCCAGCAATAAGCCGTTTTAGCAATAGGATCACTACAGTTTGGGAGAAAGAATTCACTACAGTTTGGGCTAAAGAATCACTACAGTTTAAGTGAAAGAATCACTACAGTTTAGCAAATTTCATTCTAGTAACAAAATGGGTTTCAGCACATTCACTTCAGTGAACAAAAAGAGTCCGACACATTCAATTCAGTGAACATGAGGGTTCGGCACAAAGGTTTCAACAGATTTATTGCAACAAAAAGGAGTTTCAGCAAATGCACTTCAGTAAGTATCAAGTGCATTATTGTTTTATTTAACATGCAAGGAATCATGACCTACATGAACATTTCAGTTTCAGCAGTTAACTAAATGTTGAGAAGGAGAGAATTCCATTGAAGGAACTAAAGAGCGCACAGACTCTCTTTGCATGTGTTAGGGAGGAGAGACATAAACCCATTTCCTTTGCTGTCATGAACTTAATACATTGGCACTATGATAATGTATATAATTTAGTATGTGTGAAAACCATCAAGAAAACTTAGTGAATGCGAACAAGCACATACAGTGTCAGGTTTTTATAACATACAAAAGTGAACAATACTACCGTGATTGAGATTCAGCATACAAGGAGACGGTAGTGTTGAAATTATATATATTTCCAAAAATTTCAAGGACCACAAATTTAAATCATTTTTGGCAGAAATAACAAAAATTCATCATTTACTGGAAATCAACAATTGTTTCCAGCTTTCAAAGGACTAATCAATTTCACTCACATTGGGTGGAACTCACAGGCAACAATCGAAATCCAATAGTAAGCACACAACAGTTAATAACAAACCCAGAATCGCTGTTGTACTCAAGTTTATACCAAAGATAATTTACTTGAAACAGAGATTAATCAATCGTGAGTCGAAACTCACCTTAAACAGCATAACGGAGACGCACGGTGAAAGCTAGATCTGAAGCTCATGGCAAGGGTTCGAGCTGCAGCATTGTTGAGCAGGCGCGATCGACTTAGAGCAGAAAGCGGACTTGATTTCAGGTCTCATCGCACAGTGGTTCCGATTCTTAAAGGAAGGGTTTTGATTTAAAAGGTGATGGCAATTTCGAGGAAGTGGAAATTGATTCGCCTGTCGGTGGTGATGCTTCCAATTCGAAGGCAGGTGCGCTCACCGATGGCGACAAAAAGGTTACGACTTTGGGTTTGAAAGTGACAGACGGAGATAAATGGTGGAGGGGACATGCGAATTAGGCATAAGCCATTAAGAGGCTTCGATTTCTCCCCGAAGAAACTGGGAAGAGTTTTTGATTAAAAGGAATACTTCGGTGGCCATTAAACGAGGAAAAGAATGATTTTTTTTTCTGATGGAATTGGTGAAAGAGGGTTCAATATATAAAAGAGGAATCGTGCGAATGAAGGCATTAATAGTGTGGAGGCCAAGTAACCGTGGGAAGCACGACAAGGAGATGCGTATTTCATACGATGAAGATGATATCTTGGGTAGGCGACATACGAGGGAAGACTTATTTGTTTGTATCCCTAAAAATTAAATCCTACCGCCATTGGTTGCTATGTTTTTAAATTTCTATATTACCATAAATAAACTTCAATCCCAACGAAATTGAACGTGCTGCTATATCCCGATGTTCTAAATCCAATAAAATTATCTCGATTGTGGTCCGACTCTGTTCGCATACGACGTTATTTTAATTTTAAACTATTTGTCCTTTCACTGTCTGTCCACAACATAATCCCGTTCAATCCTAATTCTTGAAATGTTAAATTTAAATTTCTATATATATATAAATACACACGTATTCAACTCAATTTTCCATATATTAAATCTCCAATTTGTTGAACGCCAATAACCTTTATTTTCAAATCCAACCGCTTATATTTTCCAATCGAATTTCCAATCAAATTCAAATATTCATCCAAATTCATTCATGACTAGTTACAAATAAATATCCGATTTTTGATTAGCCATTCTGAAATTAAATATCGAATTAAATCCTTATTCAAATCAACAAACTTTGATTTTAAATACCGAATCCAAATATAAAATTAATTGTTTATCGTAAAATCCTTAATAAATTTCTATTTCCAAATTGCCGAAATTTCCGGGACGTTACATGAAGGTTTAAAAATGGTAGATGTCACGAAGAAGTAAAAACCAAACATTGATAGTAATTGTTATGTCATTGGCATCACAAATTTCAGGAAAACGCTAACTTCTCAAAATGACCTTGTTATTTTTAAGGAATGAAGTACAGAAATTAAATTGCTTAAGCAAAAAAAATTTTTAATAAAGGAAAAATAAAAATTAAACCAAGAGAAACTAGAAAAGTTCACAACAGAATCTCAGTAACTAGTTCATAAAACAACATCACGTAAAGGTTAGACACAGTTTTCAGTCGTTTAAATTATTATATAGGTAGAAACCGAAAAACTATGAGAACCGGAGACTTGCAACATGCAAAAAAAGCTTTAAAAAGGATAACAGGAATATATTTTAATCAGAAAAATAAATAGGTTTCAATGATATGGAAAATGTGGGACTGTGAAAGATTTATGTCCTTAGAGACGAGAAGAGAAGAAAAAAATCAACTGTATCCGTAGAAAGTTTTAGGGTTTGGATTTTTTTATCAGTCTTATGCAATCGAAAGGAGCACCAAAAAATTTGACATATGCAACAATAAACAGGAATATAAGCAAACCTGGAAGCAAAAATAAGAAGCATACAAATGAGTAGAAATTGAACATAAAACCAAATAAGAGCAAGAGGTTAAAAATCATAAAATAGATGTTAGTAAACTGAGAAATGAAGAAAAATTACCAACTTAAAGGCATAACAATGCATCCAAAGCCATAATAATGCATCCAAAGCCAGTCTGTGAGGGCATGCTCTCTCCACTCTGCAGGCTCAAAGAGCTTCCCAAGCAATACCAAATGACCTCCTGACCAAACCACACCACACAGTCCAGCTATAACAATCGTATCTAGTCAGTCAAAAAAAAAAATCGGGCAGTTACAACAGACCAACAGATCGGAGTTTGCAAAGGACAAGGATGTAGTGGAAGAAGTTAACAATCATGTCATCCGACTAGAGCGCAAAGGAAGCAGGACCATGGACTATGTGGTGGCACATAACGCGATCATAGCATAGAAAACTAACAGGGATCGCAGTTAATTTCAGGTCCATCACCATTTCTCAACAACCTATAACATGTTAAACAAAATTGCACACCATTGAACAATTACAAAAAGAAGAGCAAGAAAATACATTTGTATCAAAATCAACATAAAGTTAGATCAATTCAACCCACTCTCTCTGTTGTATACAACGGTGTTGTATACACAATTATATGATTTTTGTTTGATGATAACAACCAAATAAATATTATTTTAATGTGTTTGATATTGTACTGTGATTATACATCACAGACTGGAATATAATATTTATATTTAAATAAAATACAACTGTACATAAATTTAAATATTCACAGTATTTTATTTGAATAAAATATTTTATTTCAATATCAAACAGTACAAATTTTATACTCCACTATTTGTTCATCTCTGTATTACACTTCATGCCATATCAGATTTCATATATACAGCTCCTCATTACAGATTAAGTCAGTCACTTTTTTTGTACATACATTCAGTCTCAACACTCATATTTACATACATACACTTTGACACATTCATTGACACTACACACTGTCTTCTTATATTCAGTCTTTTGTCTTCATAGCTTTCTGTATCCAGTCTCATCTTCTTACCTGTCACATGAAACAGAAACACACAGTACACTGCAATAAAAATAAAAACAGAATACATGCAGATTTGAATTTTATTTTTAAAATTATTTGCCTCAGCTTTCTGGTGTGTTTCTCATCATTTTTCTGACTCGATCTGATTTATAAAACCATCATTCTGTGTCTAGACAGCTTGTGATATTCACAGTGATACACTGTAAATACCACAAGGTAGACAGTATGTATATACAATGCAGGAACAGGGAAAACTCTTCTGAATGGCTGCATATACACACGTGTATATATATACACGTGTGCACTGCCTCGCCAATCAGCGCGCAACTGAGGAGTAGCCACGTGGACCTTCTCGACTCAGTGCACATGTCAACATAGTCAACACATATAACAAAGATGTTAATGCAACAAGTCAAGGTGATACACATGCATGGACAGCTCATAAGCTGTAATGGAGCCATGTTTTCACCACCTAACAACTCAACAAAACAGCAAGTGAAGTGTACTTTGGCAAGCAATTTTGTCGAGCAACATATCACAGTAGCATAAGGTGTCTCAAATAACATAGCCAAGGCCAACAAGTCAATGGATTAAAGTAAGCATGAACCATTGGTGCAAGATGTTTACACAACAACATACATGTGTACATCAAAGGTTCGGCACAGGTTAAAATTAATGTATAAACACAAGTCAACAAAACTGAAATGAGCATGTCAGAGCTCATGAGAAAGTGCAGATTCAATTTCAAGCATGGTGCCGAAATTCATAAAGAAGATCAATGTGATCAGCACACAAAAACAGTAAAGCACAAGCAAGGGTCCTTCAGTTTCAAGTGTAACCAGTGCTAAAATCGCAAGCATGTAAACAAGTTCATATGCAAGGTCACAACACAGTTTCAAGCATAGGAAGTTAAAGAGTGCTACAGATCATCAACTTGGGTGTACACAACAATAACATGGTAAGTGAACCAAACAACACACAGTTGATCATCGCAGGAACAAAGATCAGAATGTTATACATGTTCAAATCAGCACAAGTGACACAAGTACACAAAAGGGCCGAGCACCAAGTCAGGTTCGAATTCAAAGAGTATTGAAAACAGAAATGGACAAGAAATTGCAGATTTTATGTATGGCAAAAACAGTTTATTCTGTTTTCATAAATAAGTCAACATTATTCCTTTTGGCAAGAAAACAGATTTGTGATTCCAGGATTTCCTTAAATGAAATCTCTTTTAGGAAATGAACAGTAAAGTTTTTGGCATAAAATCTTCATAGTTACTCATGTAGGCAGTTTTGGGTAAGGTTTCAATCATACACAGACAGTGTATTTATTTGTAGAAGATCATGCAAGGAGAATCATGTTTGGCAAGTTTTTAATCGGCCAAAATCAATCAGAAAAGGAACAAAGTATTTTTGTTGGCAAGGCATTCATTTTTACATTCACGGCAGTTTATTTATAACAAGGTAAATATCAATTTACAGGACAATCAAAAAGGGAAGTTCTCAACAACAAATCAAGTCAGGATTCATTTTGTTATAGCAATTCAGAAATTCATGCCGAGCAAATAAGGGCCAGGAAATTATTTTACAGAAAAATTGCAGAAATCACTCAAATCTGGCAACAATTCAATTAGACAGCAAATTACTATTTCCAGAAATCAAGCATGTATTTCAAAGCTGTGGAAATCGAATTCAAATCAGTCGAGCCATTTATGAAATCATCAAAGGCCATTGAAGACCAAATTCACAAGCAAAAATCAAGGCACCAAATTCACGCTGATTTTTCAAAGCCGAGAATTTCAAAAGGGAAACCGAGCAAAGAAAAATTTGTCAAGGCCACAATTTCATTCAAACCGATTTTATCACGCAAATAACCAAAAGAGGAAACCACAAAATCAGCAAGTCATACTTCACGAAATCAGAGTTATTTTAGGGTTTTAGTTTACCCTATATATACTACACACGCAGATTCACCATGGGCATAGTGAGAACATACAGAAGATCGAAAACCCCAAGCATCAATTATCAAAAGAGCAGAGAATAAAATTCAGATTTACTCACATATTTTCCAGAGGATTTTCGATCGAGAACTCATCCCAAATCGGAGCAACAGAAAGTCATAAAGACTTGAACATCAGAGAGCAGAAAATTCATCAGGCATCGCGATTTGATTTGGGGATTCAAAGAAACCCTAGCCGCCTCCATTTTACCAGAGAACATCATTCAATCGAGCATCAAAATCGATTTGGGGGATCATTTCAGAAAACCCTAGCTTCTCAAAGTCGGCCGCCATTTTTTTTTTCAGAAACAAAGAGATCGGGTGTAAAGAATAGAAATGGGCCGGCCTAGTTTAAAAGGGGATGACCCCTTAGTTTATATCCTAGGGTTTTCTAGTTCATTCATGTTTTGATTTCGATTTTAAGTTTGTATAGTTTTTTTTAATTCTCTTCTGTAAACAAGTCTGAACAGTTTTACTAGTGTCTGTATAAACTAGAGGTAAAACAGTCAGGGTGTTGACTGTCAGTTTCAAAGTCTGTAAAATTCTGAGATACGGATTACGGGGTTGTAATTCGGGGAATCTGATCGAGGGGACATCGTTCAATCTAGGGTTTTGAGCGTAGGGTTAGAATAGGAGCAGGGATTGCGAGTGTACATGGTCTTGTATGCGGGATGTGTTCTATCACCTAGTAGAAACCTTAGAAATGCAGCAGTAGGCAGGGTTTTGCCGAAGCTTGGTATATCTGTGTGTGATTTATTTTCTGTATTTCTGTTTCTGCTATATTCTGTGTTCTGATTATTATTTATTATCCTATCAAATTTTTAATTCAGTGAAAAACTATCATAAACCCTATTCACCCCCCCTCTAGGGTTAATCTAGATCCAACAAGTGGTATCAGAGCAGGTATTTTCTTTTAACTCTAGAGTCATGGGTAATCCTAGTCGTCGGTCTATAGAGAGTCAGTCCAGTCATATTCCATCTATTTTCAATGGTACAGATTTTTTAAATTGGAAATCAGAAATGAAATCTTATTTAAAATCTGTTGATATTAAATGTTGGAATAGTATTAAAAATGGGTATGATATTGTAAGTAGGGTTGATATTGAATTTAATTTACATGCTACTCATATTTTATATTCTTATATTGATGATGTTCAATATAGCCTTATTTCCCAGTGTTTGACTGCGCAGGAAATCTGGCAGACTCTCAACGCGCTATATGGAAAAACTGACAAATGCTCAAAATCCCAGAAAGATAACTCAGCTTCAGATTTGTGCTTAACAGGTTGTACAGATGGAAATCCAGATGGAGACTCAACAGGAAATATTTCTTTGATCCACCGTTTAAATGGTTTAACTGAATCTGTTGAGAAGTTAAAATCTAAAAATAAACTTCTGAATCTGAGAAGCTTGAATTGATCTGCAAAAATAATGTTTTGGAATCAAAACTCAAAAACGTTAAGAATTCTTCAAATTCTAATTGCAAAAATTGTTTAAAATTGAAAACCAATCTTGTTCATCTCAATAAAAATATTCAAAAGTTTGAAAAGGAAATTCTGATCTTAAAAGAAAACTAGATTGAGTTATCAAATTTGAACAATCTTCTACAAAAGGAATTTGAAGTTTTTAAGACTGATATAAGTTCCAAATTTGAGATTGCTGAAAATGAAAATTTGGTGAGAAGTGATTTGATTTTGAAACAACTTGAAAATGAGATTGAAAAATCTAAGATTTTTCAGTCTGAAAAACAAAAACAATTTGAACTTGAAATCTCGGAATCTCAAGCCAAAATTAGATTGCTTGAAAATGAGAATTTGGTTTTAAAACAGACCAATGCTGAACAGATGATCGCTATAAATAATTGCTCAAATTTATTAAAAGAAAATGGCGATCTAAAATCCAAAATTCAACGATTGGAATCAACATTGGATAAATTTTCTAATGGGGAAAATCGTTGAATATGCTGTTACAAAACCAAGTTTCTAGTGGAAATAAATCTGGTCTTGGCTTCGGGAAAAATGATGTTTCTAGAAAACAAAATTCAAATGATTTGAACAATCCCACAAACTGCTTTGGAAATAATTGTTTTGATAATTTTAACTTTGATAATTTCAAAGGTTATTTGAATCAAAATTGTGATGAGAAATCGTTTTATAATAAACCATTTAAACATTCTTGGATCCCAAAAAATAAAACGGGCTTCATCAAGTTCAAACAGGTTTGGGTTCCTAAGGGTACGAAAGTTAATTCTAATGGTTTGTTATATAAACAGATTTGGGTACCAAAAGATGTGAACAAAACTGTGAGTGGTTTTACTACTTTCGTTAAACCACTCGATCCCCTCAACTGTTAGGTACCAAAGGATGGCTGAGGAATTACTGTGCTTGAATTCAAGTTGTTCTATATTTCTGTATTCTTTATAGTTCCCTGGCCAAGGTTTGTTGAGTTAGAGATTCTGGTTTACACTGATCTCAGGTATGATCTCTGAACTTATCTTTGTGAATATCTTTTTAATTTTCTTGTTTATTTCTTCTTCTATCTCCTTCTGTCTCTTCTGTTTATTTTATTTTTATTTTTTGGTTTAACTCTTCACTGCCATATATCCTTTCTCTTGGGATTCATTAACTTCCAATTGCAGAAGTCATGTTTTTTTCTGGAAATTTGCTTCTCTTGAATAAAACTCTAATGTTTTTAATCTTTTCCAGATCTTGAATTTATTTTGCAAATATCTGCAATTGTTTTGAAGTTCTTTTCCTGTGTTCTAAATTCCTAACAGTGTTGACGTATTCTTGTTATATTTTGAACACTGTTATTTTAAATTCTAAATTTTTGAAGATCTGAATAATTAATGAAATTTCACACATTTATGCTGTTTTGAGTTTCTTTCAATTCATTTTGGAAACGCTTAAAGTATTATACTCATTACAGTACACTGCTTCTTATCTTTCGTGATAATTTCATTGATTTTCAGATTGGCTTGAATCGCAGTGATACATCTTGAATTTCACATTTATTCATGATTATTATGGTTGAAATTTGTTTGTTTGAAATCATCTGAAATTCTAGATATTTTGAATATCACACACCACTTAATTTTGAAATTATCAATCTTGTGTGAATAATTCATTATATCTCAAAACTTGACATTGTTTCAAGTGATTTCAAATAAATATTTTGGGATCATGAATTATCTGTCAAACTTGATGTAAAAATGCTGAAAAATTCTTTGGGCTTGTCAGAAATAATTTTGAAAAATTCTTTGAAAAATCGGTCTTAAAACTCTTTGTTATTTCATGGCTAATTGATTTAAATACTTGTTTGTTTAAACTCATTTGAAATTATTGATTTACTGAATCACACACATATCTTGAATGTGAAATTAATAAGCTGGTGTGATCGATTCATTGAATCCTGATATCTTCATATTCATCAAATGATTTTAAATAAACGGTATTTTTTTTTAATCTCGGGTCATGAATCATTATCTTGACAAGTCAGATTTGAAACTGTTTCTGTTGTGCTGCTCTGATACTGTTTTTTTTTTTAAATAACTGTCTTTTTAATCTGAAATGCTTATCAAATCTGTTATTTTGCCTGCTTGGGTCTTGTGATCGATTTTCAATCTGTCCGTGAAATCGTGGTTTATCTGCAGTGTGATTATAATCCTCATTAATAAAGACACCAAGTGGTATCAGAAGCGCCTTATATTTGTCTCACCCATCTGTACTTAGATTCAAATCTTCACCATGTATAAATCCACACACTTTGTTTTGTCTTGCACACATTTTTTCCCCTCTTGTCATGTATAGATCAGCATATTCCTCTTGTAATTGATTTTCAATTTTAAAATTATTTGTTGATTATTCATTCAGAAATTGAAATCAATATCAGGATTGAACTGTATTTATAATTCATCAAAAATATTATCAGAATTTGAAATTGTGATGAATTGTGATTGCAGTATATTTCACAACAAGAGGAGATTTTATTTAAAAAAAATTCATGATGGTTGAACATTTATTATAATATCTTTGAATTGGCAAATATTTCACGACCACCTCCTTTATCTATCATCTTTCTGCCATCCATGATAATTCTATATTAATGTGGAGAGTTTGATATTATTATTATTTAAAAAAAAAACTTTTGGAATAAACAGTGAAAATATTTGTGAAGGAATTGTGGTTATGTTATTATTCAGAATTAGTGAAAATTGAAATTTTCAATGATCTCGGTATAGTTGATCATATTTCATAATATTATTAATTTAGAAATTTATTTCACAGTCCATTTCTGTACCTACCACTTTTCTATCACTCATATTGGTTGTATATATCGAGGAGTCTTTCTATTTAAAGCTGAAATGATAAATATATATAATTAATATATAAGTGTGTCTCTAACCTCATTTAAAAATCCAAGCTCTGGTCATGCATGGTTAAGAGACAACTTATAATTTAAGCTGCGACTGACCTCATTTAAAAATCCAAGCTCTGGTTATGCGTGGTCAGTGTGCTCTTAAATAAAATAAAAAGAAAAAGGAACTATTATGCTATAAATTAAAATTAATCTGAAACTCTCCCCGGTGTATAAAAACCGGCCTATCAATCCATCTTTCTATTCTGTGAAATATGTTGAAATTTTATGACGTATTATGATTTGTTGATTGATAGCTACTGGGATTTGAGAGTATTTGATATTGTCACTTAAATTGAAATTATAGTCCAAATCCATCACTGTTTTTGTGTCTCTTTTTTATAAATTTTATTGGAAAATAATTGGAAATGATTTGTTTTTAAAACTCTCTCCATTATGTATTAAATCCATCATAAATCCGTCATTCTCTACAATGTGAAATATGCCACCAGTTCTTAGTTTATTATGATTTTTGTTTGACTGATTGAGATTTATGATGACCGGTCTTCCTCTTAAGCTGAAATTATATTTTTAGTCGTTTTTCATCTGTATTTTAAATTATGTATCCTTTTGATGATAACAAAAGGGGGAGAATGGATAGAGATTTTGATTTATGAGTGAATATTTTATAAATATTTTTAATTTTGAAAATTTATTATTATTCATACATTTCACTCATGCACAGTTATAGGGGGAGTTGTCTGTTGTAGGGGGAGCTAATAAATAGGGGGAGTTCAATATTCATTGTCAAACACATCTATTGTATACAAAATCTTTTATTTGTTTGTCATCATCAAAAGGGGGAGATTGTTGTATATAACGGTGTTGTATACACAATTATATGATTTTTGTTTGATGATAACAACCAAATAAATATTATTTTAATGTGTTTGATATTGTACTGTTATTGTACATCACAGACTGGAATATAATATTTATATTTAAATAAAATACAACTATATAGAAATTTAAATATTCACAGTATTTTATTTGAATAGAATATTTTATTTCAATATCAAACAGTACAAATTTTATACTCCACTATTTGTTCATCTCTGTATTACACTTCATGCCATATCAGATTTCATATATACAGCTCCTCATTACAGATTAAGTCAGTCACTTTTTTTGTACATACATTCAGTCTCAACACTCATATTTACATACATACACTTTGACACATTCACTGACACTACACACTGTCTTCTTATATTCAGTCTTTTGTCTTCATAGCTTTCTGCATCCAGTCTCATTTTCTTACCTGTCACATGAAACAGAAACACACAGTACACTGCAATAAAAATAAAAACAGAATACATGCAGATTTGAATTTTATTTTTAAAATTATTTGCCTCAGCTTTCTGGTGTGTTTCTCATCATTTTTCTGACTCGATCTGATTTATAAAACCATCATTCTGTGTCTAGACAGCTTGTGATATTCACAGTGATACACTGTAAATACCACAAGGTAGACAGTATGCATATACAACGCAGGGACAGGGAAAACTCTTCTGAATGGCTGCATATACACACGTGTATATATATACACGTGTGCACTGCCTCGCCAATCAACGCGCAACTGAGGAGTAGCCACGTGGACCTTCTCGACTCAGTGCACATGTCAACATAGTCAACACATATAACAAAGATGTCAATGCAACAAGTCAAGGTGATACACATGCATGGACAGCTCATAAGCTGTAATGGAGCCATGTTTTCACCACCTAACAACTCAACAAAACAGCAAGTGAAGTGTACTTTGGCAAGCAAATTGGTCGAGCAACATATCACAGTAGCATAAGGTGTGTCAAATAACATAGCCAAGGCCAACAAGTCAATGGATTAAAGTAAGCATGAACCAATGGTGCAAGATGTTTACACAACAAACATACATGTGTACATCAAAGGATCGGCACAGGTTAAAATTAATGTATAAACACAAGTCAACAAAACTGAAATGAGCATGTCAGAGCTCATGAGAAAGTGCAGATTCAATTTCAAGCATGGTGCCGAAATTCATAAAGAAGATCAATGTGATCAGCACACAAAAACAGTAAAGCACAAGCAAGGGTCCTTCAGTTTCAAGTGTAACCAGTGCTAAAATCGCAAGCATGTAAACAAGTTCATATGCAAGGTCACAACACAGTTTCAAGCGTAGGAAGTTAAAGAGTGCTACAGATCATCAACTTGGGTGTACACAACAATAACATGGTAGGTGAACCAAACAACACACAGTTGATCATCGCAGGAACAAAGATCAGAATGTTATACATGTTCAAATCAGCACAAGTGACACAAGTACACAAAAGGGCCGAGCACTAAGTCAGGTTCGAATTCAAAGAGTATTGAAAACAGAAATGAACAAGAAATTGCAGATTTTATGTATGGCAAAAACAGTTTATTCTGTTTTCATAAATAAGTCAACATTATTCCTTTTGGCAAGAAAACAGATTTGTGATTCCAGGATTTCCTTAAATGAAATCTCTTTTAGGAAATGAACAGTAAATTTTTGGCATAAAATCTTCATAGTTACTCATGCAGGCAGTTTTGGGTAAGGTTTCAATCATACACAGACAGTGTATTTATTTGTAGAAGATCATGCAAGGAGAATCATGTTTGGCAAGTTTTTAATCGGCCAAAATCAATCAGAAAAGGAACAAAGTATTTTTGTTGGCAAGGCATTCATTTTTACATTCACGGCAGTTTATTTATAACAAGGTAAATATCAATTTACAGGACAATCAAAAAGGGAAGTTCTCAACAACAAATCAAGTCAGGATTCATTTTGTTATAGCAATTCAGAAATTCATGCCGAGCAAATAAGGGCCAGGAAATTATTTTACAGAAAAATTGCATAAATCACTCAAATCTGGCAACAATTCAATTAGACAGCAAATTACTATTTCCAGAAATCAAGCATGTATTTCAAAGCTGTGGAAATCGAATTCAAACCAGTCGAGCCATTTATGAAATCATCAAAGGCCTTTGAAGACCAGATTCACAAGCAAAAATCAAGGCACCAAATTCACGCTGATTTTTCAAAGCCGAGAATTTCAAAAGGGAAACCGAGCAAAGAAAAATCTGTCAAGGCCACAATTTCATTCAAACCGATTTTATCACGCAAATAACCAAAAGAGGAAACCACAAAATCAGCAAGTCATACTTCACGAAATCAGAGTTATTTTAGGGTTTTAGTTTACCCTATATATACTACACACGCAGATTCATCATGGGCATAGTGAGAACATACAGAAGATCGAAAAACCCAAGCATCAATTATCAAAAGAGCAGAGAATAAAATTCAGATTTACTCACATATTTTCCAGAGGATTTTCGATCGAGAACTCATCCCAAATCGGAGCAACAGAAAGCCATAAAGACTTGAACATCAGAGAGCAGCAAATTCATCAGGCATCGCGATTTGATTTGGGGATTCAAAGAAACCCTAGCCGCCGCCATTTTACCAGAGAACATCATTCAATCGAGCATCGAAATCGATTTGGGGGATCATTTCAGAAAACCCTAGCTTCTCAAAGTCGGCCGCCATTTTTTTTTATTTCAGAAAGAAAGAGATCGGGTGTAAAGAATAGAAATGGGCCGGCCTAGTTTAAAAGGGGATGACCCCTTAGTTTATATCCTAGGGTTTTCTAGTTCATTCATGTTTTGATTTCGATTTTAAGTTTGTATTGTTTTTTTTTTTAATTCTCTTATGTAAACAAGTCTGAACAGTTTTACTAGTGTCTGTATAAACTAGAGGTAAAACAGTCAGGGTGTTGACTGTTAGTTTCAGAGTCTGTAAAATTCTGAGATACGGATTACGGGGTTGTAATTCGGGGAATCTGATCGAGGGGACATCGTTCAATCTAGGGTTTTGAGCGTAGGGTTAGAATAGGAGCAGGGATTGCGAGTGTACATGGTCTTGTATGCGGGATGTGTTCTATCACCTAGTAGAAACCTTAGAAATGCAGCAGTAGGCAGGGTTTTGCCGAAGCTGGGTAATCTGTGTGTGATTTATTTTCTGTATTTCTGTTTCTGCTATATTCTATGTTCTGATTATTATTTATTATCCTGTCAAATTTTTAATTCAGTGAAAAACTGTCATAAACCCTATTCACCCCCCCCCCCCCCCTCTAGGGTTAATCTAGATCCAACACTCTCTCCCTCTTAAATAATGTAAAATAAATTCATACTCGATGGTGTTTGAATTGCGAGGTGTACCATACGCACACTCAAACTAGAAACATAAAATTACTATGTTTCCGTGTAGATAACTTTTTCTTTGTAAAGTGCATACAATATTATACCTAAAACTATAACTCCTTTTTTTTTTTTTTTACAAAAGGTAAAGAGGAGTAAAGTAGGACTTTGAAATGTAATAAGTAGGACTTTGAAATGTAATAGGAGCTGAAACTAAATTTTCAGTTCAAAAACTAAAAATTTATCACAATCTTTGCCGTGAACTTTATTTCAATCTGATCTAACATTTCAAAATGTCGTATTTTTTTCATTCCAAACCTCCTTATTTGCAGCAAGACCTAAAACACATCAGCAAGTTTCATGTTTTTAGTGTTAGAACTCATTCTTTAAAGCAACACATAGACACCAGCAAATCTATTGGCCATCCAAATCGAACGCTAGTTCGATAGTACAAGCTTCAATGGACCATGGCAGTGCCAGCACACACACACACATACATACACACATACATACACACACACACACATATATATATATATATATATGTGTGTGTGTGTGTGTGTGTGTGTGTGTGTGTGTGTGTGTGTGTGTGATATTCTGTATTGATTTCGGGGTCTGATTTGTACAGTCAAGGCCAGTTTAGTTTTTTGCAAGATAATGGAGGTTCCAAGGTGTTGCAGGAGAAAGCGAAATGGCGAGTAAAATAATAAAATGGTAAAGAAATTAAAATATGAGTATAATAATAAAATAACGATAGTGTGAAAGAATTAGTTCATCACTATTTTGACGAGACTAGCTAGTTATCCATGGGCACAATTTTTGACCGCAGATAAAAACTAATAATGATTAAGTTAATGACCCATACCATAAGACAGCTGATGTGTATTGAGCTTACTAGTCTCAACGGATTTAGTTAAAATTTTAAATTGCTTGGAAAGATGAGTATAGCGCGTTCAGGGGAAGAGATTTGGAATGTAAAAACATTTTAAGACGTTAGGTTGCATTGAAGCAGCTGTTTTACGTGCTTTTACAAGACATCAACATGAAAGAATAGATCTCACTAAAAATTGCAAAGAATTTTCAGTTTCATAAAAAAAAAGTTCAATAGAAATTTTTGTAAGATTTTCAAGCTTATATTTAACATTTTTATTCTATAAGAAAAAGTGACCATTTAGATATGATATTTTATGCACTTGACAAGGTAAGCCTTATTCAAAGGTAAAGGTTGAGTGTGTATTTTTTATGTTGAGTGAAGAAAGAATCCTCAAAAGATATGTCTTGATACCCAATAATAAGATAAAAGAGCAACAAGATGAAAACATGAAATGCCGAGTAGAAGAACCAAAGTTGATCAAGGAGGAAAAACACTACTTTATTCTTGAATTAATTATAGTAAATATGTCTTGCATCAATTAGAAGGTGTTGTTTTTGCACTTTAAGTGTTGTTCTCAAACATTGAAATGTTGATCCATCCCAGTTGTACATTTTCTAATCTTTAATTTTATTAATAGTTGGAATAAAAGCCAAATCTTTTGATCCGACCATGAACATCGCAAAATACCCTCCTCCACTCATACACAATTAAGTATTATATATCATCACCAAAACAAAATGGTAAAATAACCCGTTAGCTATTTTTAAAACTAACCAAATGCAAATGTTATTTATATTATTTCTACGCTGGATTGAACAATTCAAACTAAGTTAAAACACGAATATTTTAATGAATATATTTCTAAGCTTGCAAGTTCGCCAAAATGAGAGCAAGTCAAACGCGCACTTCATGTTATAAAAAGATCCTTATAGATAATTCAACACGTATCTTTATTTACAGTTGCATTGGAAGCAAAAACTTTTGGTCCGACCGCAAACTTCCAAAATTGTCCTTAAATGTATTTATCGTTATATGTCATTTTAAATAGGATGTAGCAAATTAAACCATTTTTACAGAATCAAACTGCATTTCTACAAATATTAATAAATCTTGATATCACTTAAAAATAAAATATAATAAATAAACATTTTTTACAACATCGTTTTTTATAAGTTATTAACAAAGGTAAATTATTAGAAGTAATAAAAAAATTAGATACCGCAATTAAGAGTTTAGGAATAAAAATTTAAGCTTAACTTACTACATATGATTTCAAAGTAAAAATATAACTAAAATTCTTGCAAATTATTTTTCCTTAAATGTGTTGAACATACATAATAGCTAAAAAACATAATTCATGGGCAAAGTAGGTCTTATAATCACACGTGAAGTGTGTGCCACTGTGCCGTAACGCTTGTTTGTTAATAGTTGAAATAGAAATATTTGGTCCGACCGCAAAGTTGAACCATATATACAAATAAGAGGTTGAGAGCTTAAATTCCACTCTGAACAAAAATTAACATCCATCTCTAAATGGAAATTTCAAAATATAGACAATTATAAGTCCAGGCCCTTTTCAATAGAAAGTTATATCTTTTGTTCATTCTTTATTGTTTATCTTTATCAAACTACAAAAAAAAAAAATTCAAGTTTAATAAAGAGCATTTATACGCGCGAGCATGCCGAAATTCCTATAATATGGTTGGTGGTTGCTATGTTCAGACTATTGAGATGACCTAAGGTAGTGAATCCTTTGACCGGAGTACTGAAGGTAGAAGTAATTGTAACAACCAACCTTTCCGACCGCTTCAAATTGGAAATTAAACCAACTTAAACCGTTCAAAATGATAGATTGTTATTGTTTATGAGATTTAACAGAACCATATAACATGTAGCGGAATAACTTTTACAAAAATATCAGAGTTTTGCAATATTTTTACACAGCGGAAAATATATGGCTTTTACAGCAAATTTGTCAAATCTTTGTGCGTGCGTCTTCACGTGTCTCAAACTTCGCTAGCTGAAATCTTTAGATCTGCAACGCTCGTATCTGACCTGAGCATTTCATACAAAACACAAAACACCCGAGTCGGGATTAATCTTTGTTCAAATAAAACAATTTCAATAAATCACTAAAATATAATAATTATTCAAAAATTACTATTCGACTTTGAACATATCAAACCCAAAAAAACAACTGAAATGATAATTTAACATAAATCAAATGACTTGGGCAAAACAATTTCAAGATAGCATACACATATTAATAGAAGGGAGGAAGCGATGAACGACGAAGGGTAGATCGCTGGACGAGGAGCGACGATCAATTTGGTGGTGGCCATTGGTTTTTTTATTTGAGGAGGCTGATTTTTTTTTTGGTAAGTAGTAAAATTATCAGCTGTTAAATTTTAGGGTATGGTCGTGTTAATAAATGAGTGGAGCACGTGCAAAGCGAGATATTAGCTCCTTTAAAAAAGAATCATAGTCTGTCCTTTGAAATTTTCTTTTACTAGAATCGGTAAGTAACACTTACTTTTTTAAAAGAGCTAATATCTCGCTTTGCATGTGCTCTACCCCTTTATTAACACAACCATACCCTAAAATTTATAAGTCGATAATTTTGCTCCTTCCAAAAAAAAAAAAAAAAATCAAATCAGCCTCCTCTTCAAATCAAATAAACAATGGCCACCACCAAATTGATTGTCACTCCCCGTTCCAACGAGCCACCCATCGTTGTTCATCACTTCCTCCTTCCTATATCCGTATGTTATCTTGAAATTGTTTTGCCCAAGTCATTTGATTTCTGTCAAATTCTCATTTCAGCAGTTTTCTTAGGTTTGATAAGTTCAAAGACAAATAGTAATTTTTGAATAACTATTATATTTTAGTGATTTGTTGAAATCGTTTTACTTAAACAAAGATTAATCCTGACTTCGGTGTTTGTGTTTTGACTTTTGCATGAAATACTCGAGTCAGATACGAGTGTTACAGACCTAAAGATTTCAGCTAGCGAAGTTTGAGACACGTAAAGACGGACGTGCATAGCTTTGACAAATTTGCTGTAAAATTTATTTTATGTAAAAGCTGTGTACTTTCCGCTGTGTACTTTCCGCTGTGTAAAAATATTGTAAAACTATGATATTTTTGTTAAAATTATTCCACTGCATGTTATTATGTTCTATGATTTTTTGTATTGATTCTGTTAAACCTCATAAGTAATAACAATCTGTCATTTCAAAGTGGTTTAAGTTGGTTTAATTTCCGATTTGAAGTGGTCGAAAAGGCAGGTCGTTACAGTAACAAAGTCAAACCGACTAGCACATTAATTGGGAGGTACTTAGCAACTCTTAGGGTGTTGAAAACCAAAATGAATTCTATGAAACAAACAAAATAGATCCAGATCCTATATAAAGAAGGCTCCATTCGGCTTATTCTTCGCCTTAGGATTTCTTTTCGATTCTTGCTATAACTGTCTAAGCATTTTTAGGTAATAAAAATATTGTATTTGAATATAAGTAATAACATGTACTGATTATGTTGTAATACTTCACACATTTGACAACATTTATTTAGCAACAGCCCCAGACCACAACCAAGTGGTTAGTCGCTCATACTTGGATTGTGAGGTCACAAGTTTGACTCGGTGTAGCGTGATTCGATCTTTGGACATACTTAAGAATTATAGTAAGTACTACCTTAGACATGTGCTAACCAAGGTTAGCACCCCTTGTTAAGTATCATGTTTCTAAATATATCTATATAGCATTACTACTATTTGTTCTTTGACACGTGTTTTTTAAAGGATTAGGGATTTAGGGGTATAGGTAGGTCCGATTAAGACGGTAAACAAAAATGATTCAATAATATTCAGTAAGGCTAAATGATAATAAGTTTTGGGCTACACAACTATTTTAAATAGTTGGATCTTCCCTTAATTTCAACTTTCCACAGAAAGACAAAATAAACCAACAATCAAAATTTGTAATATGTGTGTGCGTTATAAAAACAACATGAACAAATAAGTGCTTCATGAGCACTGTTTCAGAACTCGCAAATATCACCCAATATATCCTCCGAGATTTCATTTTGATCTTCCCCCGAAACGAAATAGTAAATATCACTGTAAATCTCATTTCGAATATATCGTTCGAGATATTGCAATATCGAACGATATATTGACCGAAACGAGATACTGAAATATCGACCAAGATTTTAGTTTTTTGGGCAAAATTTAAGCCAGTGCCTAATCCAAAATAATAATTAAAAAAACTCAAATCTAGCCTTGTTAATCTTTAGTTATTTTATATTTTGAATTTTAAACGACCATATTGTATATTCATATATGTTCTACAATGCTTATGATATTCATATTCGTCATTTATTTAACTAATATGTTACTTTTGAAACTATGTATTTTATGTTCTACTTATGCAGCACTGTTTAATGTTTTGGATCTCTTTTATTTTCTTTGTCTAACAATAATTCATGTTCATGGATCATAAGTTGTAAAAACTAATCTATTTGTACTGCGTTTTTTTTTTTTTTTTTCAAACATATTGCGATTTATGAATATGAATGTTCTTTCGTAAAATTAAGAACAATGGAATGATTTTGCAATTCAAGCCTAAATTTTCGTTTTTATAATGGCATCCATAAAAATTATACTGCAAAAATATTAGTTTTTAACATATCATAGATCCCGAGATTGTTCCGATGTTAGCATTCAGAGCTGAGATGAAAATCCGAGACAAACCTCCAAGTTAGACTCATCTCATCCGAGATCTCCCCTATACAAGATCAAGTCTCCAAAATTATCGAGACGATATCCGAAATTTAAAACCTTGGTCCTGAGATTAGAATGCTTAAGCGGATTTTTCAAAAAATGCATCAGTAAAGTTAAACATGACAAATAAAATTGAAAATTACCACACAAGCTAAGAGAAACACAAACACCAATGATACTACTATATATTTTGGCTCACTTGTTAGTGGTTAGATCTTCCCTTAATTTGAACTTTCCACGTAAAGACAAAGTAAACTAACAATCCAGATTTGTAGTATGCATATGTGTTATAACAACATTATAAACATATAAGTGCATCCTGACATTAGAATATTTAAGGGGATTTTTCAAAAAAAAATGCACCCCTAAAGTTAAAACATAGCAAATGAGATTGAAAATTACCACTAGCCAAGAGAAACACAGACATCAATTCTCCAGCTATGCATTTAAGCTCACCATACATTTATTCCTGTCAATGAGTTAAATGGCAACGTATTAAATCAACATTTAAGATTTATCTCAATGCACTGCATATTTAATGAGAAAAAAATGAATAAGTAATTTACAGAGATGAATATTGGAAGGTAGGGATTAACTGATCAAATAACAAAGAAGAGTATCACAACTACAATCGAGTTCCATCAAAATAAACTGCATCAGCATGATATATATAAACAATTGATTCCAAATAATAAGCAATTAAACTATGAGTGCTAGTGGTGTTATTAAAAAGGTGTGAAAAGACTTTAATTCTTAAAGTATTACCAGCCAAAAGGCATATCATGCTTTGTCAGCTACCCATTCCGGTGTAGTAGTTTGTTCACCTCACTTTTAAGTGAGCTGGATAAAACACTTCATCCAATTGGTGAGAGCAAGAAGGCTCCATATGAATGCTCCTGATTTCCACGAATAAGATCCGGTGGTTTGTACACATCCGTGAAAAAGATGTGTACAAACTCGGACTCTAAACGAGCCTCGCCTGGATAACATCAATAAATCTGTCTTCAGCACAAACTAACACAGAGAACTGTTCCCTCAATATCCCAAATCTAGCCCTGACTGAAAACCAAAACTGGGTCGGTCTGAATGTCTGTATGACAAATTCATCAGTGGCGTTCTCTTCAATCCAAAGCCCCGTATCAGCCAAAGGATCGAAAATACAACGAACAGCATAGATCGTAAGCCCAGATGTTCGAAGTAGAACCGATGAAGATGGCGGCGAAAGTTGCTGAGAAGAAGGATTTTCACGGTGGAAGCGGATGATCGTGAAACGGAAGTAGGTGACGTGAACAGTAAGGCTCAACGTGACCTGACTATGGTTGAGCTTAGGTTGAAGGCATGCGCGAGGACAACGATGATGATCTTGCGCGATCGGCTTGCCCACCAATGGCGGTGGCGGCGGCGAGAATTTGAGTAGGGATCAGGTGGTATTCATAAGGCTAGTAACTTGGGCTTCCGGGTGGGAATGGATCTTGGGCTTGCTTTAGGTTTTGGTCCGAATTATTGGGTTGGAATCGGATGTTAAAGCTTAGAAAAAAAAATACAATATCTATCTATCACTTAAATTGAAAAGCAAAAACTTTTCGATGACGTGAATACCTTAGAACGATCCATTTCAAAATAAAAAGCACTCCTCAATTATGATTTTTTCCTTTTTGAATAAAATAACGCCAGTAAATCTACGATTCAACCTCAAACTCAAATAAAATGTCAATTTCTGCTTGACAACATTGTTTTTTTGTATTTCAAATCTTCTTCCCCGTGGTTACTTTACCTTTCCTATCATCGTTAAAAGCCATATCAATCGCCTTTCAGTCAAATTCATGGCAATTGAAGTAACCATCCCTACTATGCTGCACTTAATTTTATTTCAATAAAATCCAACAATTTAACTCCTCTCTGATACTAGAACAATGGACATGAAAAAGTTAACTATGAAATTTTCTTCATCCTCGAATTTCTATTTGATTCTTTTTCTCCTTCGCAGTCTCAAGAAATCAATATTTAAGTGAAAAATAAATTTTTAATATTAATGACAAATTATTGGTTGGGATAATTATTAACTATTGGTTTGGATTTCAAATACAAGAATATTTCTAGTCATAATAAAATCGAGAATTGTTTTTTAAACTACGGTGGAACACTTAAAACGATAATAAAGAAGGTGTGTACTTTGTTGGTAAATATCAATGTTTGAAGATTTTGATGGTTTTACTTGTTTTGATTTCAAATAAAATATGGAAAATTTCTTAAAAATCATGAGTTGGAAAATAACAATTTTTATGCCATTTGAAAGGATCTTTAATCAATTAATACTAATTTTTATTATTTTAAAAGTAGATATTCTATTTAATATGGGTTTTCCTTATAAAGCTTATATAAAAAAATTCCTAATAATTGTTAAAAATCCTATTTTCTCTACAAAATTATTTTAAATATATTTTAGCTTATTTTCATGAATTTTGACATATAAGAATGAGAATTAAGCAATAAAATAAAAACATATGTCACATACCATGTACTTTACCTTTCCTATCATCGTTAAAAGCCATATCAATCGCCTTTCAGTCAAATTCATAACAGCTGAAGTAACCATCCATACTATGCTGCGCTTAATTTTATTTCAATAAGATCCAACAATTTAACTCTCTCTGATTCCAGAACAATGGACATGAAAAAGTTAACTATGAAATTTTCTTCATCCTCGAAAACAAGTTTCTATTCGATTCTTTTTCTCCTTCGAAATCCCCAGTAAAGTGTTGCACTGAGAACACTCCTAAACCCATAACATTCAAAGCGTTTCAAGTACTGAGACGCAGCCAAAATTTGGATTTATCAATTGACATTGTTGAATTTCATATGTTATTCTGAATAATTGACGCTATTGCATTTGATACGCGATATTTAGTTTAATTCCTCTCTATGCATACACTCATCTACATTCCTAACCCCAGAATCAGGTGTGGGCATCCCTCTCGGTTTTGATTTTATGTATTTTTGTCGTCCTTCCTGTCATCTTTCATTCTCCTTTAGCTTCCTCCTATAAGTGCTCGGAATCGAATCAGCAAAGGTTTTCAACACAGATGCAGGAACTTCTTTCGATGTAAGCACATATTCCTTTTTGATTCATGCTCTGTCTGTTTTGCTTCGCTTTGGATTTCCCCCATATGAAAAAAACTATTTTTTGGGGTCTTTAGCAGCTTTGTGGAATTTGCCTCCTGCAACAATTGTACCTAATTTCTAAGTATACTCCATTCGTAGCCTCTGTTTTATACTTATGTTTTCGCAATATTATTCCATGGTGAATGATTATAAAAATTATGAAATTGGATTTTAAAAAAATGGGTTGATAAATTGGCCAAGCAACTTGCTTTCATATATGTGATTATTAAAATTAAATTTGTTCCAAGTTAGTTAGAACAATTTAGGGTCATAAATTTTATATCCAGTTTGACGTTTAAATTGGCATTTGTTTTCGTGTGTTAATTGAATTTATATATAGATTTCGCCAAAAAGGGCAAGCATGAGTTTTGTAGATCTGATATTCTATTTCCTTACTGTAAACTAGAACATTAACCTTGAACTACTATTTTAAATTATTTTTACCCGGTAATTATTTTTTTATGCAAATTCTACTCAATATTCCAAATATCGTCATATTTCCTTTAGCTCTTTCTTATTTCTTAGCATCTTTTATTATGGGTAATATCAAAAATACCATTGTATTAATTTACTTTAATCTTGGTTGATTTCGCTTTGTTCATCTATAACGGTTTCTCTCGGACTATTGACTTAATGGAATTACTTGAGACGACTAACCAATATTGGCATTAGGGCATTGTTTCTTTAAATAATTTTCAAGCTAACATTAAATTTTCATGGGATTAGCGGAGATTAATGCATGACTGATGTTGTAAACGTATTTACATATATTATGCTTTTGTAAACAACTTAGTTGCTTAGAGTGATTTTCGTAAACCAGCTATATATCACCATAATATCTTTTGCAGGCTAATTGTTTACCATATGCAATTACATATGCATAGACCTTCAGGTACCGATGTAGTTGTGCAAAAAAAATCAATAACTGATATGCATACACGTGCATAATCAAACGACTGTTCTTTTTAAGATGAGTTTAGAACTTGGGGGTAAAAATACGAATGCACTGAAGAAAGGATGCATCATGCACTAAAGGCAGATCTAAATGAGATATTTTGCCTTCATTTTCAGTTCGTACGTCATCGAGGCAAGCTTTAGAATCAAGAATCGTAAGTTACTCTAAATTCATCGACTACACGAAAGAAACTAATTTGGATATGAAACTCCTACATACTTGCTTTCCAACTGAATGCTTTTTACTAAGGCATGCATATGCAACTTTGAGAAGTCTACTTGTAGATAATGTGAAGCAAAATTAGTATAATATCCAACTATGAGCTAATTTTACTGACATATGTTAAATAAAATAACTTGAAGATGACAATGTGTTTGTCTTCGTTCGCTATAGATTAAATGAAAGTGTTGCGCGATGAAAATATGTAAAATGCAGTTCAAATAAGCATTTGATGATGACTACTTAGTATTGGCCTTGCATAGACATACTAGGTAAATTGCGGTATAGGTTCAATGCGGCGTGGCGGTAGAAATGACCTGGGGCATGCAAGAATCTGAAAAGAAGTTTAAACTGAATAAGGATTCCAATAGCAATATTAAAACATGTAATGAGTTGATATGAAGAAGCACATAAAAGTAACAATGCTAAAACCATACAATTGAATGCGAGATGGAGAAATCGCGTGCATGTCGAAACTGCAACGAGGGAGGGTAGAGGAAGAAAGTGCATGAAGATAAGTAGGAAAAGGTAGTTTTTCGTTTATTAAATAAATGTTTACTTTCAAATGTAAAGGTTTGTTATATTTGTTGTTAGCTTCCTCCCACTATTTCTATAACATTTCTGTATGCATTGTACAAAATATTAATTTGAACAGTTAGGTATCATCGCATTGTTTAACTTTACTTTATATTTTGTATGTAACCGTTGTTTATGGACTATGATTGGCAGCTCAACTGTATTGTCCTTTGAATTATCAGCTTGATTGTAATTGTTATATAAATATGGTCAACCAATCACGTCATACAGTCACTAATGTATGTTATGTACATATTACAGGCCAACAAACTAATTCTTATGTGTCCATGAAAATATAGTATAACCAAATGCATTTCCAGCATTTGCTTAAAATAAATAGGCTAACCAAATAAATTTCAAACATTTGCCATTTTCCGGTTATTATTTTAAGAATAAGAAACAAACGTTCCATACTTATGTAGTAAAGCATTCATATGTTGAACCAATTATCATTGATGATGAATTGTACTTTCATCATTATGGCATATAACTTTTGTTTATTTATCATTCTCCATGTTGAAGCCAATATTTCGTTATTTATTGCCCCGTCTTGTATGAACTGCTTTCCTATTTGTTGATCGTTCATCGTTTTTGTACGTCTATCTAATTCCATTTCGACTTGAAGTGTGATGGCTCGCTGTACACCATCAATGCTCAAAACTAAAAGTTCGTGGTGTACATGCACCCAACCGATGTAAAGCGATCGTCAGGAGAAAGAAATGTTAGAAAGGAAGAGAAAGGAGAAAGGAAAGAAGAAAATAGAAGAGAAGAGAAAGGGAAGAACAGAACATAAATGCAATCATAGAATATGTCTTATATTTCATAGTGCATCAGATAACAGATAATAATCAAACCACAGATATAAAATAGGCAAGACAATAATAACTATACAAATCACAAAATCAGATTGCGTAGGTTTATATAGTTATGCAGAGTAACAAAAGAGTTTATATAAGAAGTAAATAAACTTAACCAATACATCGTCTCTAACCAAACACAGAACAACATCAAGGCTACACAGTGTCACACAACGGAGTAAACAATAATGACACAAGTATGTAAATATGTAAAACCATAGCCTCTTACGAATTCATCTGCACAACTCTAGATAATACCTAAACCTGTTACCTGGTCTGCTTATTAGCATCATCGATGAGCAGCCAAAGTAATAAGAGGGAATATAAAACTTTGGATCAGACAAAAGTCTGGTGTGAGCGATAAACAAATCTCAAAATATTATAAAAGTCGCAACAATAAACATAGCACAAAGGTATGGTGAATCATATTTGCACTGCCCCTGCATCCACCTAATTAGCACATAACAACTGATATATGATATATTGTGATAAATCTCATATGAAAGGGGTGTAACAAATGTCTAATTACCGAGTGGTAATAAATAAATAACCATAACATTCATCAACCATCCTCACATTCACTCGCTTGGTACATAAAGCGTATGACATCCAGTACTTCGGTCACCCAATCAATCAATGCACTGGTAGACCCCACCGCACGAGCTCCACCTTGAATATCACTATCCCCCACCATGTGAGTTATAGTCGATAACCCTGCCCAGTCCACACTGCATTGGCTCTGGGTTCCAGGCTGATCAGTCCATATCGCATTAGCTCAGATCCATCCTTGTGTCACCCTCTCTAAGGTGTACCGAAGTCTCACGAATGCCAACAACCCCTTTGCACAGGTGCTCCACAGTAGAATCGGTCATTATACTGTCCATAAGACTCTCATCAAAAATCATCTCAATGATATCATCATGTGTTTCCCATCTCTCTCTATCTGGCAATCACCTCAATACGACTTAATGTCGTCTTTTTTGCATCTCAGACAAAAGAAATCCAGTGCAGTAGCTTGTATCCCATCCTAGAATCATCATCGTCGAATGATGCATCATTGCATTAGAAGCATCAAGCTAATCTACCAATCGAAGAGTCATTGTATCGAAACCACTATCGAATGAACCATCATCTCCTGCTCCTCGCAATCACAACATCATCGATGTTAAGTTGGCCAAAACAGCCAACAACAATGGTAATCGATATAGACCACTTGATCCTAATCGATAAGGACTACCGGATCACACATCGAAGGAAAAATATTTGGCATTCGTCACGAAATCCAACTCCTCGCCAAGAAGAAATGCCACCATGAAGAACTCTTTCCCTTGGGACCACCATCTTCACCTTTCCCCGGATTATACGTACTCTGGTTTCTTGGTCGAACCAGGATCCACTTCGTCCTTCGACTTCTTTGCTCTATCCCAGTCTTCAGATCTGCTGCCGAGCTCCAATGTTTCTCTATCGTCGTATCCATCCATGCACTTTGAAGCTCCGTCGGTAATATATCTCGCCATTTCGATTTTTCATCCTCATGCTACAATCAAGATACACCAACATGTTCATCTGATCGATAAGCACCCATACTCTAACGAACAAAATATTCCTAATACTAGATGCCTATGAACGACAATTTAAGCTAACTAAGAAAACAAGTCAACCATGCAATCAAAAGTCACACAAATCCTAAACTAGCATACAAACTGTAACGACCCGATAAATCGCGACCTTGGTTATCCGATATACAACACATATCGAACATCCAAGGATCAAAAATACCGAATAGTCCATGAAAGAAATTAGAGGGTGAGGATAGATAAGATAGAAACTTAGAATAGAAGAAGAAGAAGAACATACAACATCAGAGTAAACACGAATCTCACAGCGGAATGAATAAATATATTTCATAACATAACTTTAAAATATAAATATGTACTTGAATATACATATCATTTCCAAAGTACAACACTTACAACACAGCGGAAAAACCATAGCTATATAATTCTGAAGCCTCTTGCTCCAGCTCTTCAAGTATCTGTAAATCCCGACTACTTGACTGCCCATACAAAATTGGGCACCCAAGTGTTTAGGGAAAACAAAACAAAATAAACTCCAGGTCAGTCATGTGATTGGTGTGAGTAAACTCAAATTATTTGATTTAACTTTCAAAATCCTTTTAAAACAAAGGATAATCATAAGACCGATCCACACATAAACACGGATGGTTTTTACCTTACGATAACCCAAATCATTAGTAAAACAATATTATTCTGATATTATAATAATGTCTAACACAAGTAATATCAATCTAGTAGAAACGCTTGCATCTAACATTCTATATATATAATATACAATCAAAACCATGGGCTCTTATTTGGGGAATGGATTCCAACTATGACAAGGTATGGATCCACCTTCCGCTCAGTGTACTCTAGAAGCGATACACTGGAGTTTAACAAGAACATCTTGCAACTCGGCCACACATGACCGACCACTCATTTCGCTTGAGTGTATCGAATATATTATCACTTTACAGTTGGTAAACCAATATAACCATTCCCGGGAGAAACAAAATTGCAAGAAGTAACAAATATGAATATTCTCTAGGTGGTGACAATATACCCTAATTGGGTGCGGCCCACTTAGCCATGTTGCCTGCCCGATTTCTGTCATTTCCCTGTTGATGAGGCTGGAGGTCATTACGTATCTATATACAGATCACGTTTTCATTTACTTTGAATGCCACATCATCATACCCGTCAAATCACAAATTGATTTCCTCAAAAATACCACGGGTATAAGCTAAGAGAAACGAATTCCTCCGCCACCAATGTAAATACATTTGAAATGATCAACTTACGCGATCTACCAGATATACATTGTAAGACATTCGTCCATTCAAGTTGCCCTGGGACTGGACAAACCGAAGGCACTATTCCGTACACCCATCCTAGGCAATCTCTACCTAGGACTTATACAACAGCCCTTGCACTTTACTCCGTCTTCAATTTGTCTTC
This sequence comes from Allium sativum, assembly GCA_030737875.1. Taxonomy (NCBI): domain Eukaryota; kingdom Viridiplantae; phylum Streptophyta; class Magnoliopsida; order Asparagales; family Amaryllidaceae; genus Allium; species Allium sativum. The sequence continues at coordinate 189,664,302 of CM060910.1, read as the reverse complement.
GATCTATTTGATTCGAAACGCTAATGCCCATACGGAGTGGTTCTTTGGATAAGAATCCAACTGGTCTCTCCGTATTGACGACGGAAAAATGGTCAAACTTTGATAGTCTGTGATTTAACTATCAAAGAAAAACACGTGTGCAAACAACGATATTATTTCCAGATGGAAATTTTATCGATCAATCATCATTTAACATTTATCTGTTTAGTTCATTAATTTACTTATCTCCTGTTTCCATATATTCTAAATTCTTATTTTCTATTATCAAAAAACATTTCTGATTCTTATTTGGAAAACATTTCCAAAACTCCTTCACTGTATTTAAACTGATGTTTAAATCAAACATCGCCATGCCAACTCAAACCATTTCACTCATTAACTAAATTCACTTAACCATCATTCACTATCAAACCTTACCATTCCTTAGTTAAGAAGGAAGTCAATCAAGTTGGGGTATAATTACCTCTCAGACCTTAACTGAACAACGTTTTAACTTCGAAATAGTCAAAGTTTATCTTTTAAATCTTTAACAAACTTCCTTACGTAACTCTCTTTCGAATAAATCTCTATTCGATAACTCTTTCCTTTGAATAAGCTATATTCGATAATCTTTCTTCTTCGAATAACCTATATTCGAATAACTCTATTCAATTAATACTATTCGATTAACTCTAGTCGTTTTACTCTTATCAGTTAGCTCTATTTGATTAACTCAATTCTATTAACTTTATTTAACTAACTCTATTAGATTAACTCTATTTGATTTACCCTACTGGAATAACTCTATTCAATTAACTCTAACTAATTTACTCTTATCAATTAACTCCTTTCGAATAAACTATATTCGATTAACTCCTTTTGAATAACTAATATTCGATTAGCTCCTTTCGAATAACTAATATTCGATTAACTCCTTTCGAATAACTAATATTCGATAATTTCTTTCGAATAACTAATATTCGATAATTTCTTTCGAATAACAAATATTCGATAATTTCTTTCTCTATTCGAATAAACTATATTCGATTAATTCTCTTATTCGAATAACCTTATTCGATAAATCTTTCTTTGAATAAACTATATTCGAGTAACTCTAATCCAACTAACTCTAATTCAATTAACTCTATTCGAATAACAAATATTCGACTAACTCTTGTTCGATTAACTCTATTCAAATAACTCTAGTTCGATTTAACTCTAATCGATTAGCTCTAACTGATTAACTCTAATTGGTTAACTCTAACTCAAATCGATTAACTCTAACTCTGTCTATTAACTCTAACTCTAATCGATTAGCTCCTCTAACTCATTTTGATTGACACATTTTGATTAACTCCTTTGGTTAACTCTACGTCCATATTTAGTTTCAAATATCGATTGTTGAAATCGATTCTTACTTCTCTATATAAGTCTTGACTTATATATTCTATTTATCCAATGATAAACATTTTATTTAATTTATACAATATTATTTATAAATTTATCTTCTCCACTTATCTGTTAAAATAAATTTCTATCAAAAATCTATTTTAAATTCATATTTTGTTATACCCATGTGCGAAGCACGAGTCTAAACTTTCCTAGTGTAAAATTCTCTTTTTATACAATTCTATTTATTTATCAACAATTCCCTTTTGATAATTTTATTTATTTTCTAAATAAATATTTATGTTTATAACTTTATTTATTTTCTAAATAAATAATTCCTTTTAAAAATTCTTCTATTTACATTCTAAATAAGTATTTCTTAAATATTTATTTGTAAATGTTTTACACATATTTCCCTTTTATATTTGTTTTCACAAATATTTTCCTTTTTTACTCTTTGATTTTATAATTATTTCCTTTTATAAAATCCATTTCCTTTTATACATAAAATCCTTTGATTTTATATAAATAATTTATTTTCAAAATATACTTTGAAAAATCCCCTTTTCTACATCCCAGTATTTCTTACGATATTTAAAATACCAAATAACCATGATCGATATCATTCAAACACACATAATCAACAACAGATTATATATTACATCATATATTACAATATATGAAAAACAGTAAAATAAATGTTGAGGGATCTAGTTGGATCCCTCCAACCTGTTTCCCTGCATCACAGATGTTAAACAATATAATTAACATCGATTTCATTTCAATATGAAATATTCTGCTAAACAGATCAATATTTGATTAACGATATATATATATATATATATATATATATATATATATATATATATATATATATATCGTTATCTATAATTTCAACCAATACATAAGCAATTCAACCAAACAGTTAACACACAGCAATCAACAGAAAATTATCAGTTCTAAAAATATGTTGTAAAAGTATAACTGTTCAGAGTTGGTGAGTTTTACTCACATTGGACGATCATCGTTAATAACGATAACCATCGCTTGATTCAGACGGACAATTTATTTTGCGATAAATTGTAATGAGCTCTTATTCGCTCCCAGTTAGTTCCATGGTGTTGCGCTCGTCCATACGATCCCAACATATCTTGTTTCGCTGAATTCTGATAATGTGTGATGAAGTTATACTTATACGAGTTAAGGTGCATTTTTAAATAATTAAAACATGGTTACTTAATCAAATGGGCTTAACTTTTAAAACAAGGCCCATCTTCTCTCTGGAGAGCCCGTACCGCGTTTAAAACTGAAGACCGCAATTCCTTTCTTCCTGAATATGAATTAACGCTTATACTTCTGAATCAAGCCCTTATGCAAGCTTCCCTCAAGCATATCCACTGAAAAATTCAGCTCCATGCAACAACCGGGCCTCAACCCTTTTTCCCCCTCGACCCACGTTAGTTAAACTCGAAGGAATAGTGTTGCTTCTTCCACGATTAATTCCTAAAGGAAACCGCACCTTCAAACAAACATGGCCGATGCTTCTCAATCCATTTCTCCTTCACCGATTCACTGATTCCCAAACCGAATACACCCCCATTCTTTTCCTCCAGAACTTTATCACCTCATCCCATTGTCAAACAATTCGATCTAGCCTTCTCCATCGTGAATTCCCGATCTTCACAGCGTTGAACAACCGAACACTCACCACCATCGAATAAAAATAGCACCGTACTCCATCAAACTCCACCCTCCAGTGTGTCTCCATCTACTGATCACTCTGCTCCCCTTCGTTTCCCCCCTCGTTGCCTCAATTTCCTGCGAAAGCCTGCCCTAGCCACTGCTCAACTTTCGAGCATCAAAGATCTGAATCACACCTACCGAAAATCCTCTTAAATTGAAGAGCAATGTCCCACAAACTCAAAGGAACTTACTTTCAAATTTATAGAATTTGTTTTGAATTTCTAATGATTTTCTTTTGAGTACCACTTCTCACGTCAGGAAGAACTTGGTGGCGGCCTAAATTTGACTTGAGGAAAAGTGAACTTAGGTTATAAGGATAGGTATATTTATAGGATAGTTGTTAAGTATTACCTTTGTTGAGAGGATTTGGTTCCTCCACGTTTCTTGTTTGGCTGAGAGGAATGATCGGCTGAGAAGAAAGGAACGTGGCCTTCCATTTGATCGGGGAAATGAAGTCCAGGGTTAGGATATTTGTTTTACATTTGAGAGTACCCGATTATGTGAAACTCTATTTGTTTACAGACTGATATGAAAATATCATTAAATCGAGTAATGTGCCATGATCCCAAAAATATAAAAATATCGGTAGGTTAACTCATATTGTGAAACCCCAAATAATCGATATAGGGTGCAAAATACTCCAAATAAAAAGTTGCGTTAACTAAAAATTATAGTAAAATTCTAAAAATTAAATTATCACTACGTCTCAAAGTAGTTATCTACATTCGAGGCCAATATTTAATTATAATTAAATATATCATTATGGTTGATAACGATTCCATAGCGACTATTCGAAAATTTGATTTGGACACAACTCACAATCTACACGACGAAATCCTGATTTTTCTCTTCCATCAGAAAAATATATTTCACCAGCTCCGAACGTTTCTTGTTTCACAGAAATCCGATTTAAAATGGACCCTGTATATTCAGTTGAAGTTCGAATCGCCAAATAGCGAACTGCCGCGCCATTTGGAGCTCGATTTTAATTATAATATAATTATACGTTCAAACTGTCGTTCAAATAATATATTCGTCATTCTAATTCAATTCTAAGTTGAATTAAATACTTTGAATTGCCCAATTCACATTATATTGTCAATTCACTATTTCTAATTATTTTAGAAATTAAATATAGTATTCTATTATTTATATTAATTAAATATTCAATATAATTTAATTAAACATCCATTTCCACTATTTAAATAATTAAATAAATTAATTATTATCCATATAAATACGGGTAATTGCATTCTTCCCCATTAAAATAATTTCGTCCTCGAAATTGCTAAGGTGGAAAACAAGCCCTATTGACTGGTTTAGAACTTATTTGTTCACTTCTTAACTTCAGTTTCAACTAAAGCAATTTAATTTCAATTAAAAATAAATTCATTTCTATTAACGAATATTTTCAAAAATCCTGAAAAATTTCTAACGTCTTAACTTTTCGAAAAATTTCCCCAGCACCTCCTTTGTACTGGTCAATCGGTACAACTACAACTCGCCTCTCTAGGCCTTCTCTAACCCAAAAGAAAACCAAACATTCAAGCGGCTTGCCAATTCGGCTCATAAATCTCATATCCAACAGGAATATAAACTCGTACCTTTTTGTCGGCATATCATTATATCATTTACATCTGCTACCCATTCAGCATATAACAGTGTCATCCCAATCAAACCCCAATTAGTTTTTATCTCCAAATCCAATTTATCTCAATATCACTTTAATCCAATTCAATTTCCATTTGGTTTCTATTCAATTCCAGCTCGGTTTTCACAAATTTCCATTTAAATTTGTTTTTAATTCAAGTTGTCTCTTCCTAGGAGTTTATAACAGTTTACCCTTTTCAAAAATCGAAATATTCATTTCGGAGTATCCAAACAACTTGTTTCTCTCAAAACAATTCAAAAACAATTTTTTTGGTAGTAATCCGTCACTTACCACTCGAAAATGAACACCGATGATGTCATGATCAACATCGGAATCTATTTCCAGCTATCGAAGTGAGTTCAATACTATACCACTCTCAAAACCATATCTAAACACTTCCATTTTGAAATCAATTCAAAATATCATTTACAATGCTTTAAAACAATTTGAAATCTCCCAGAATTTTAAAATTCTCATATATTCAATTTAAATCCATTTACAAACACCTTTCCAAATCTCCAGGGTTTTAATTTCAATTCTGATTTAAATTTCAGATTTAATTCAATTCATTACACTTATCTGAATTCTGATTGGCTATTTAAATAACCATTTCACTTCTTTTTTTATAATTTTACTGGAATATAATAACAACCAATATATCCAATATATTATAATCATTTCAATATAAATCCTTTATATCAAAAAATATAATTTGGGTAAAATTATTTCATTTACCCTCTTTTCAAAACATAGTGTCGACCCCTCGTATTTGAGTGTTAATTAACCCCAACCGATACAGTGGATCAAACTGATCAACCAGAACTCATAAACAACTCAATCAATAAATTACCACAATATAAAACCATTTTATATTGAATAACAAATGCGCACTCATATATATACACTCAACTCAATCTAGGGTATTACTATCCCCATCTCTACTGAGTCACACCATAGAGCCAAGGTAATTACTTAACCTTAAGTTCTGATACCACTGTAACGACCCGGTAAATCGCGACCTTGGTTATCCGATATACAACACATATCGAACATCCAAGGATCAAAAATACCGGATAGTCCATGAAAGAAATTAGAGGGTGAGGAAGATAAGATAGAAACTTAGAATAGAAGCATAAGAAGAACATATAACATCAGAGTAAACACGAATCTCACAACGGAACGAATAAATATATTTCGTAACATAACTTTGAAATATAAATCTGCACTTGAATATACATATCATTTCCATAGTACAACACTTACAACACAGCGGAAAAACCATAGTTATATAATTCTGAAGCCTCCTGCTCCAGCTCTCCAAGTATCTGTAAATCTCGACTACTAGACTGCCCGTACGAAATTGGGCACCCAAGAGTTTAGGGAAAACAAAACAAAATAAACTCCGGTTCAGTCATGTGACTGGTGTGAGTAAACTCAAATTATTTGATTAAACTTTCAAAATCCTTTTGAAATGAAGGATAATCATAAGACCGATCCACACATAAACACGGATGGTTTTTACCTTACGATAACCTAAATCATTAGTAAAACAATATTATAATAATGTCTAACACAAGTAATATCAATCTAGTAGAAACGCTTGCATCTAACGTTCTACATATATAATATATAATCAAAACCGCAGGCTCTTATTTGGGGAATGGATTCCAACTATGACAAGGTATGGATCCACCTTCCGCTCAGTGTACTCTAGAAGCGATACACTGGAGTTCAACAAGAACATCTTCCAACTCGGCCATACATGACCGACTACTCATTTCGCTTGAGTGTATCGAATATATTGTCACCTTACAGTTGGTGAACCAACATAACCATTCCCAGGAGATACAGAATTGAAAGAAGTAACAAATATGAATATTCTCTAGGTGATGACAATATACCCTAATTGGGTGCGGCCCACTTAGCCATGTTGCATGCCCGATTTTTTCCATTTCCCAGTTGATGAGGCAGGAGGTCATAACGTACCTCTGTACAGATCACGTCTTCATTTAATTTGAATGCCACATCATCATACCCGTCAAATCACAAATTAATTTCCCCAAAAATACCACGGGTATTAGCTAAGGGAAACGAATTCCTCCGCCACCAACGTAAATATGTTTGAAATGATCAACTTACGCGATCTACCAGATATACTCTGTCAGACATTCGTCCATTCAAGTTGTCCTAGGACTAGACAAACCGAAGGCACTATTCCATACACCCGTCCTTGGCAATCTCTACCTAGGACTTATACAACAGCCCTTGCACTTTACTCTGTCTTCAATTTGTCTTCGATCTATTTGATTCGAAACGCTAACGCCCATACGGAGTGGTTCCTTGGATAAGAATCCAACCAGTCTTTTCGTTTTGATGACGGAAAAATGGTCAAAACTTTGATAGTCTATGATTTAACTATCAAAGAAAAACACGTGTGCAAACAACGATATTATTTCCAGATGAAAATTTTATCGATCAATCATCATTTATCTCTTTAGTTCATTAATTTACTTATCTCCTATTTCCATATATTCTAAATTCTTATTTTCTATTATCAGAAAACATTTCTGATTTTTATTTGGAAAACATTTCCAGAACTCCTTCACTGGATTTAAACTGATGTTTAAATCAAACACCGCCATCCCCACTCAAACCATTTCACTCATTAACTAAATTCACTTAACCATCATTCACTATCAAACCTTACCATTCCTTAGTTAAGAAGGAAGTCAATCAAGTTGGGGTATAATTACCACTCAGACCTTAACTGAACAACGTTTTAACTTCGAAATAGTCAAAGTTTGTCTTTTAAATCTTTAACAAACTTCCTTCCGTAACTCTCTTTTGAATAAATCTCTATTCGACAACTCTTTCCTTCGAATAAACTATATTCGATAATCTCTCTTCTTCGAATAACCTATATTTGAATAACTCTATTCAATTAATACTATTCGATTAACTCTAATCGATCTACTCTTATCAGTTAGCTCTATTTGATTAACTCTATTCTATTAAATCTATTTAATTAACTCTATTGGATTAAATCTATTTGATTTACCCTTCTGGATTAACTCTATTCGATTAACTCTAACTAATTTACTCTTATCAATTAACTCCTTTCGAATAAACTATATTTGATTAACTCCTTTTGAATAACTAATATTCGATTAACTCCTTTCGAATAACTAATATTCAATAATTTCTTTCGAATAACTAATATTCGATCATTTCTTTCGAATAACTAATATTCGATAATTTCTTTCGAATAACTAATATTCGATAATTTCTTTCGAATAACTAATATTTGATAATTTCTTTCTATTCGAATAAACTATATTCGATTAATTCTCTTATTCGAATAACCTTATTCGATAACTCTTTCTTCGAATAAACTATATTCAAATAACTCTAATCCGACTAACTCTAATTCAATTAACTATATTCGAATAAAAAATATTCGACTAACTCATGTTTGATTAACTCTATTCGAATAACTCTAGTTCGATTTAACTCTAATCGATTAGCTCTAACTGATTAACTCTAACTGGTTAACTCTAACTCTAATCGATTAACTCTAACTCTAATCGATTAACTCCTCTAACTCATTTTGATTAACACATTTTAATTAACTCCTTTGATTAACTCTACGTCCGTATTCAATTTCAAATATCGATGTTGAAATCGATTCTTACTTCTCTATATAAGTCCTGACTTATATATTCTATTTATCCAATGATAAACATTTTATTTAATTTATAAAATATTATTTAAAAATTTATCTTCTCCACTTATCTATTAAAATAGATTTCTATCAAAAATCTATTTTAAATTCATATTCTGTTATACCCGTGTGCGAAACACGGGTCTAAAGTTTCCTAGTGTAAAATTCACTTTTTATACAATTCTATTTATTTATCAACAATTCGCTTTTGACAATTCTATTTATTTTCTAAATAAATATTTCTTTTTATAACTTTATTTATTTTCTAAATAAATATTCCCTTTTAAAAATTCTTCTATTTACATTCTAAATGAATATTTCTTAAATATCTATTTGTAAATGTTTTACAAATATTTCCCTTTTATATTTGTTTTCACAAATATTTTCCTTTATGACTCTTTGATTTTATAATTATTTCCTTTTATAAAATCCTTTTCCTTTTATACATAAAATCCATTGATTTTATATAAATAATTTATTTTCAAAATATACTTTGAAAAATCTCCTTTTCTACATCCCAGTATTTCTTACGGTATTTAAAATACCAAATAACCATGATCGATATCATTCAAACACACATAATCAACAACAGATTATATATTACATCATATATTACAATATATGAAAAACAGTAAAATAAATGTTGAGGGATCTAGTTGGATCCCTCCAACCTGTTTCCCTGCATCACAGATGTTAAACAATATAATTAACATCGATTTCATTTCAATATGAAATATTCTGCTAAACAGATCAATATTTGATTAACGATGTAACAACCCGTAAAATGCGAGCCAGTTTGAAATTTTTATTTTGGCAATTTTAGCGAATTTTGATTATTTAAAATGAATTATTTTAAATAATATCGACGAGAAATTTATTTGGAATATAATTATAACGTATATATTTATACGCATCGTCGTTAGAATAGAAATATTTATATATAATTATAAATAGAATTGAAAATGGCGCGGTAGTTCGATAATTCGATTTCAAACTTCAATTGAATGTACCGGGTGCAAAACAATCCGGATTTTAGTGAAACAAAAAATGATAGGATCTAATTGATAATATCTTTCTATCGAATCCGAAAAATTGAAATTTCATGGCGGGAATCAAAAGATATGTCCAGTTGAAAATTTTGAATAGTCGTTATGGAATTCAGGCCCTTAAAAATGGACATTTTGCAAACGACCTCGGATTTCGACGAAACCAGTTTTGTTGGGTCCGGGATGTAAAGTTATTGCTAGATTCCAAATTTCATAATTTTTCAAATCAATATGTGGGCGTGGCAAAGGAAAACGCGTTTGACCAGTTTCAGTTGATTTTAATCGACTGGAAATTGGCCATTTTTCATACGGTCTCGGAATTCGGTGAAACTAGTTTTGTTAGGACCGCATCGTCAATACGAAGCTAGAAAATATTTTTCTGGAATTTTTCTAGTTAGTATGTGACCCCGGTAATTTGAAATGTACGTTTAAAAATTCAACATAAGGATTTAAATGTAAATTCAACGGAAACTATTCGAAACAATCGAATTAGCTTACGATACATATCCCATTGGGTTCGGAATGGGGGTGAAACGCTATGGGCGACAGGCGGTGGGCCTCGTTTCGAGGTCGGATATAAAAGTCAACCCTTGTGCATAATTAAATAATTAAATAATAAAATAAAATTAAAAAAAAAACATACTTTCCCCCTTTTTCTCCTTCATTGCCCCCCCCGATCATTTATCAGAAAGAGAAAAAAAAAGGAAAAACCTAATAACTAAATCGCGCCGCCTGACCCTCAACCCGCCGACGAACCCTTCGCCGAACCCCCACCGCACGACCTCCTCCTTCCATCGAAGCAGCGCCTCCTCCCTCCAGACATCCTCGACAAATCGAAGCAGCCCCCAGGCGAAGCCTCCGAACCTCGACGCGACACCTCCCTGAACCACCGACCACCACCCTGCATCGCCGAGCCGCCCTCTTCTTCTTCCCTCCTCCACTTCGAGATCCACGGTGAGTGATTTAGGTTAATTTATTTTGTTTTTATTTTTGTTTTATAAAACTGATTTATAAACCGATTTAAAACTAATTACTGTATTTTTTTTAGATTTGAAAACTGTTTTTTTTTAGTTTTATAAACTGAAATTATAAAGGCAAAAACTGATTTTTGTTTTAGGATTTAAAAACAGAATTTTTAAAAGAATATAGAAAACAGAATTTTAAAAAGAATATAGAAAACAGAATTTTTTACAGAGTTTTAAAAACAGAATTTTTGAAAAGAAGTTATAAAAACTGATCTTTTTAGAAAGTAAAAACAGAATTTTTAAAAGGATTATAAAAAACTGATTTAAAAAGAAACTGAAAACTGGATTTTTAAATAATGTAAAAACTAGATTTTATAAAGAGTAAAAACTGCATTTTTAAAAAAAATAAAAACTGCATTTTTATAAAAGATAAAACTGCATTTTTATAAAAGAATGTAAAAACAGAATTTTTGGAAAGATTTAAAAACAGAATTTTTGAAAAGATTTTAAAAACTGATTTTATTTTAAACTTTGAAATAGAAAAAAGGGTTTTAATCTTTTAAAAGGAAAAGGTTTGAACTTGCAAAAATAAAGATCATATTTTTAAAAATAGAAAGGACGGGATTTTTGTTAAGTAGAAGAAGTAAGGTATGATTCTTATATTTTTAAAGCAATAAAAATATAATTGTTGCATCATAAGAATAATAAAAATATAATCTTTATATTGAATAGCGAACTAAAAATTCGATTTTTATATATTGAATAGCGAACTAAAAATTCGATTTTTATATATTGAATAGCGAACTAAAAATTCGATTTTTATATATTGAATAGCGAACTAAAAATTCGATTTTTATATATTGAATAGCGAACTAAAAATTCGATTTTTATATATTGAATAGCGAACTAAAAATTCGATTTTTATATATTGAATAACGAAGTCAAAATTCGATTTTTACATATGTAGAGGATACGGGCAACGAAGATGACGAAGATGCGATAGCAATGAAGATTTCTATCAATGAAGTGCCGTGGAGCTAGGATAGCTATAAGTGAGAATTTCTCACCTTTCAATTTCTTTTCTAGTTTTATATATATACTAGGATGCAGACGGTGCTTAGTAGCACCCGACACAATCGTCCACAGACCATGGACTTGTTTGTTTGGTTGCATAGATTAGTTGAATTATTTGTTTGAATTGAATTGTTTGGTGAGATGAAATTGATTTGATGGATGTGTGAATGGCGTGGGCCTTCACTAGACCGGGGATAAGGCTAGGCCTTGTCCCGTTTCTAGTATCGTGCCGTTATGCCGCCGAAATTTTCTAAAATAAGTTAGAAAAATGAAAATATCATTTTATTTAAAGAATGAATTGAATAGAAATTCATAGGTTGAAATAAAATGTTTTATCGTTAAAAATATGATTTTTAACGTGAAGTGAATAAAATAGAATATTCATTTACAAACCAGACAGTTTGTTTATGTACACCTATTTGAATGACATTGATTGGGACGATAAATTTTACACATCGCCCAAAAGCACAAATAAAATATGTGTTTGATTGTTTGAAACCCCACACGGGTGTTGGGATGAAATTTGAAGTTCACTCGTCCTGATTGATTAAATATGTCGATCGATTGATTGACAGGCTGTTATAAGCGTTGAATATCTATATTTGATGCTTATACAGTGTAGTGCACTTTGGTTGATGGTTGATTATTTTCAATGCTATTATATACATGTGTTGTATGGAAATCCATATAATTTATTTTATATGCTAATTGATTGGGTCTCATTCCAATTTAGAAAATAAAGAATATTATAAAATAAAAGTTCATGTGTTGACAGTACTCATTCATTGAGATTGGTCATGTGTTGAACGAAATATTTTAGTAATAAAATTTGCACCTTTATCGATATAAAATAAAAGTTCATGTGTTGACAGTACTCATCCATTGAGATTGGTCATGTGTTGAACGAAATATTTTGATAATAACAACTATTTTGAAAAATATATATTTGAAATAGAATATTTGAAAATAGAAATTTATGAAGCCGTGTTGATTAGATTGACGCCATTTTGACGTGGATCGATATTTATATCGATTTTAAAACGATTTCGAAATGAATTGAATTGGAAACGATTTCGAAATGAATTGAATTGAAAACGATTTCGAAATGAATTCAATTGAAAACGATTTCGAAATGAATTGAATTGAAAACGAATTCGAATTGAATTGAAAGCAAATTGAAATGAATTCAAATTGAATTGAAATTTGAATTGAATAGAAATGAATTTTAAAACGAATTTATAAAGAAGAATTCAATTTTGATTTGAATTGAAATGGAAGTTGAAATTGCTTTTGAAACGAATTTGAAACCATTTATATAATTCGTTTTAAATAGAAATCGACGAAATATATATTATATATATTATATATATAATATAATGGCCTGAATAGAACGCGCCGCGCCGCGGCAGTTCGTGAATTTCGACCATTTATTTCAAACGGACATTACGGGAGATCCGACCGTCGGATTCTTCTAAAACTGGAACCGTTGGGTTCGTATCGAAAAGAGCTTTCTAACGAATATTAGAAATTAGAAATCTAACGGTTGGATTTGGAATTATGCCCAAATCAAATTCGAAAAAGGTCGCTGTAAGTGCAGTTCGATGGCCATTGATGGAAATCGACTGTACGGGCCTTGATAAAATTATTAGAAATAGTAATAATTTGTGTAAAATCATAAGAAATGATTTGTGAAGATTTGGGATGAAAAACTCCATATTTGAAAAGATAAAAATAGACTTTTATCGAAATGAACTAGTTTTGAACTAGAAATATAATTCTATTTATTTTTAAATAAATAAATTGAATTGGAAAAAGGGTTTTAAACGTAACCAGAATTTCCAATGATTGCATTGGAGTGGATTTGAATCGAAATTGTCTTCGGAATATTTCGATGTTGGATTTCGTGATTATACAGATGTTGTTATGGAAATTTGAAAGATATAGATATATATATCGTTATTTCCCATACGATATCTGTCTGTCAGAGAATTTGATATTGAATATAAGCCGGGATTTTTTCTATTCAGAGCCTTGTGTTGAATATCAAATGTGATTTGGGTTTGTCGTGAATGGTGTCTTCACTAACACTGTTCTTGGACCCAGTTGAGAAAAGATTAAATCTTTTTATTTAGATTTAATGAAGTGTACCAATTAAATAACATTTAATTGGAATTGAATCGATATTGATTTTTGGGTTTATCGTGAACAGTGTTTTAAATAACACTCGTTCTTTAACCCGATAATTAATGAATGTGACTTTGGGTTTATCGTGAACCGTGTTTTAAATGACACTGATTCTTTAACCCAGTTAACGATTAAAACTAAGTGGAGTTTTAATGAATCTTTAATTAGATTGAAAAGATCGAAAATGGAGTATCACCAGTTTTGCTCCAGGCGATAGTTAAATCTTTAATTAGATTTGAACGTGAAATGGTAATTGAATTTACCGATAACACTGTGGTGTTAGATATGAAGTATTACCAGTTTTACTTCATGGGATGAATAGGTTGGGATTGGGAAATTAAAACAAATGATTACTTCGGTAAGATTCGCTAATCCCGACTAGTTTGAATTGATATTCAAAAATGGATTAAAGAATAAATTCAAGGAACTTATCTTTGATAAAATTTATGGGAATCTTTCCCTATGAATGTGAAATTTAGAAACTAACTGTCGGTTAGCCAAGCAGAATGGCTTTCTGGATATTGATCTGATGTTGGTTTCGGCCTTCGGGGTTAATATTTGGGGAATTATTCTCTTGATTAATTTACGGTTAGTGACTGATGAATTGGAATGAGGCGTATGTTGTGTTTGTGTAACACTTATTTAAAATATACGCGAGTTATTCGGAAAGACCGGGTTTATCCCATTCTGAATAACTGATACGACGATAAGTCGAAGATGAAGACGATGGTCGAAGACCTGAGGTCTTCACGTCGTTTGGGTGATAACTGATGATCTTGATTGGGCTGTACACCCAAGAAGATGGAAACAGTTGGTGATCGTCCAGACGTACTTGGAGATCGATGGATATGCGGGGTACTAGGTACCTCCGGTTTCGTTCAGACCCAGAACGGACTTGTAAATGGACTGTGTGTCTGACATTGGATTTTAGTCCGTGTGATTGATCTCTATTAAATATGTATCTGTTTGGCGGCGGAGAATTTATTATCTTGCTTAACGCCCTTCTCTGAGACGTACGAGCTCAGGGGTTATATATTGATGGATATCAAACGCATGGAGTGAATTGCCTGTGTGGCATGCCTAAGTGGCAATTGATCGAGGCTTCTGTTGAAAAGCAAAGTCTGGTGGTGATGATCAAAGCACGGCCTTTGTGGCGTAGCTTTGTGTAACGTTTACCTCGCGTGTTTCACACCCGGTATGAACCAAAAACGGGAGACGGACCTCAGGGAGGACTTGCGTTTCTTTCTAGCTAGAAGTGGCGTCAGTGGTTTTACACGCCCTGACGAGTTTGACTTATGTGGTTGTTGCTGTTGCGAGGCGCCTCGGTTATATCGGTTTCGGCCGATGCTTCTGGTCGGCTGACGGACCAGACTTACACCCCATAGGGTGGGGAAACGTAGTGTTCAGGCATAATAATCCACATCGGTGGACCGGCCCTGTCGCTCCAAGGCTTGCCTGCGCGCTTGCCTGAGACACGGGCTAGAGCGTCTCGAATCGGTTGAGGACTATCTTTTGCCTCGGTTCATAGACGGAAATCCAATTTCCAAATACGTGACATTTGCGGTTTTAATTGTAAAACTAGTATGGCGACATGATATATGGTACCCATGCCTCCTATGATTGATACTTATGATTTGAAGTTGTTTTATACACTATGCACTTATAATAGTATCAAAGGATTTGTTTTAAACGTATCAAGCATTCTTTGGCTGTTATAAGGGAAAACCCTATCCCCCAGCTTGCGTTGCATTGTGTGATAGGACCTGGGTCTTATAACAGCTTCATTGTTCTTTATTTAGCATTGCGCTGTTTGTTTTATGCACTGGTATTCTTGGGAGGAAACCCGTTCCGCGTTATACGGCGTGGTCCCTTGATTTACCAAACTTTAAAAATAAAGATTATTAACTGTTTTAGTTCTCACACCAGTCACATGACTGACCTGGAGTTTATTGTTTTAACCTAAACTCTGGGTGCCCCTATTTTGACACAGGCAGCTAGTAGTTTTGGTTTTGCAGATTTATATTCACAGGATCCTGGTTTACAGCTGGAACGATATCCGGAAAGCTTTGTATCCGTATATCTACTTCTAGTTGTGTATTGTATTATTTTCCGCTGCTATGTATTTAAATGTAATTTAAATCTCTGATATTTCTGTGTAATATTTATTCATTTATACTCTGTATATTCTTGTAATCTGATGCATTGTTGTAATATACAATGAAACGTTCTTCTGTATGCGTTCTGTTTTGTCCTGTTCTCAAACGATAGGGCGTTTCGAACGGTCTGGGTCGGTTTAGCGACTGGTTCGGACCGAGCGAAATTTTTTGCCGTCACAGTTGGTATTAGAGCTTTGGTTTACAAAGCTTAGAGAACAAGACACATTAGAACCATACGAAAGAATTCATCAGATATTGGATTAGTAAAATCCAATGGGAATGACTCGTTAGAGATGGGATCAGTAGTATCCTAGAACGAGTGTGAAGAGTATATTTTTCAAGTGAAAACAAACTTTTGTTTTAAAGATTTAAATCGATTATTCGTATTTGATTATCTATTTATATTGATGTGGACAATCCAGTATATATAGATTTTGCGTATACGTCTGATCCGCGTGTATTCGAAATTTTAATATACTGGATAGATATAGAATTACACTCTAATCGCCCGGAGACGATTTTGATGATGGAGCTCCATCATTAGAATTTATGTTCGAGTGACGAAAGTGGGCTTTCTATATATTTCCTATTGACTGGTGTGAGAACCAAAATTAGATAGGGCCTATTGTTGTGATTTGACATCAAAAATCTGATTTTTGACTATATATCAAAGTTATGCATTTGAAACTCTAATCAACTAATTGATTGATGTTTGTGTTGTTTGTTTATTTGTTTGCTAATTTTTAGCCATTTAGCCTAACTGAATCACATATTGAACTATATTGAAAATTGGTCGCATTTGCTTGCATATACATATATATCATTGAACAGGTCATAGCAAGGAGGCTAGAGCCAAAGGATAAAATTTGTTTGCCCGACAAATAGGTACATGTTTACTACATAATTTCCTGTTTTGTTTGGGTGATGATGATTTTGTGAGCCTATTGGCTAGCCGCTTGGCTTTTTCTTTTTCTTTTTGAGATCTGAAGGACCGGGGAAGCTATTTGAAATTCCCCGATGCTCCCGGTGCAGGGGAGGTTATGGCGAAATTTTTCAAAAATTTAGGGTGTTAGCCAAATTTTGAAAATTCTCAGAAACTAAAGAGTTGGAGAATGAAAGCCAGATCGAACGTAGTGTTGATTAATCAAACCACTTTCGACTTTGTTCCTTTTCGAGGACGAAAAGTTTTAAGTGGGGGAGATTGTAACAACCCGTAAAATGCGAGCCAGTTTGAAATTTTTATTTTGGCAATTTTAGCGAATTTTGATTATTTAAAATGAATTATTTTAAATAATATCGACGAGAAATTTATTTTGAATATAATTATAACGTATATATTTATACGCGTCGTCGTTAGAATAGAAATATTTATATATAATTATAAATAGAATTGAAAATGGCGCGGTAGTTCGATAATTCGATTTCAAACTTCAATTGAATGTACCGGGTGCAAAACAATCCGGATTTTAGTGAAACAAAAAATGATAGGATCTAATTGATAATATCTTTCTATCGAATCCGAAAAATTGAAATTTCATGGCGGGAATCAAAAGATATGTCCAGTTGAAAATTTTGAATAGTCGTTATGGAATTCAGGCCCTTAAAAATGGACATTATGCAAACGACCTCGGATTTCGACGAAACCAGTTTTGTTGGGTCCGGGATGTAAAGTTATTGCTAGATTCCAAATTTCATAATTTTTCAAATCAATATGTGGGCGTGGCAAAGGAAAACGCGTTTGACCAGTTTCAGTTGATTTTAATCGACTGGAAATTGGCCATTTTTCATACGGTCTCAGAATTCGGCGAAACTAGTTTTGTTAGGACCGCATCGTCAATACGAAGCTAGAAAATATTTTTCTGGAATTTTTCTAGTTAGTATGTGACCCCGGTAATTTGAAATGTACGTTTAAAAATTCAACATAAGGATTTAAATGTAAATTCAACGGAAACTATTCGAAACAATCGAATCAGCTTACGATACATATCCCATTGGGTTCGGAATGGGGGTGAAACGCTATGGGCGACAGGCGGTGGGCCTCGTTTCGAGGTCGGATATAAAAGTCAACCCTTGTGCATAATTAAATAATTAAATAATAAAATAAAATTAAAAAAAAAACATACTTTCCCCCTTTTTCTCCTTCATTGGCCCCCCGATCATTTATCAGAAAGAGAAAAAAAAAGGAAAAACCTAATAACTAAATCGCGCCGCCTGACCCTCAACCCGCCGACGAACCCTTCGCCGAACTCCCACCGCACGACCTCCTCCTTCCATCGAAGCAGCGCCTCCTCCCTCCAGACATCCTTGACAAATCGAAGCAGCCCCCAGTCGAAGCCTCCGAACCTCGACGCGACACCTCCCTGAACCACCGACCACCACCCTGCATCGCCGAGCCGCCCTCTTCTTCTTCCCTCCTCCACTTCGAGATCCACGGTGAGTGATTTAGGTTAATTTATTTTGTTTTTATTTTTGTTTTATAAAACTGATTTATAAACCGATTTAAAACTAATTACTGTATTTTTTTTAGATTTGAAAACTGTTTTTTTTTTAGTTTTATAAACTGAAATTATAAAGGCAAAAACTGATTTTTGTTTTAGGATTTAAAAACAGAATTTTTAAAAGAATATAGAAAACAGAATTTTAAAAAGAATATAGAAAACAGAATTTTTTAAAGAGTTTTAAAAACAGAATTTTTGAAAAGAAGTTATTAAAACTGATCTTTTTAGAAAGTAAAAACAGAATTTTTAAAAGGATTATAAAAAACTGATTTAAAAAGAAACTGAAAACTGGATTTTTAAATAATGTAAAAACTAGATTTTATAAAGAGTAAAAAGTGCATTTTTAAAAAAAATAAAAACTGCATTTTTATAAAAGATAAAACTGCATTTTTATAAAAGAATGTAAAAACAGAATTTTTGGAAAGATTTAAAAACATAATTTTTGAAAAGATTTTAAAAACTGATTTTATTTTAAACTTTGAAATAGAAAAAAGGGTTTTAATCTTTTAAAAGGAAAAGGTTTGAACTTGCAAAAATAAAGATCATATTTTTAAAAATAGAAAGGACGGGATTTTTGTTAAGTAGAAGAAGTAAGGTATGATTCTTATATTTTTAAAGCAATAAAAATATAATTGTTGCATCATAAGAATAATAAAAATATAATATTTATATTGAATAGCGAACTAAAAATTCGATTTTTATATATTGAATAGCGAACTAAAAATTCGATTTTTATATATTGAATAACGAACTAAAAATTCGATTTTTATATATTGAATAGCGAACTAAAAATTCGATTTTTATATATTGAATAGCGAACTAAAAATTCGATTTTTATATATTGAATAGCGAATTAAAAATTCGATTTTTATATATTGAATAGCGAACTAAAAATTCGATTTTTATATATTGAATAACGAAGTCAAAATTCGATTTTTACATATGTAGAGGATACGGGCAACGAAGATGACGAAGATGCGATAGCAATGAAGATTTCTATCAATGAAGTGCCGTGGAGCTAGGATAGCTATAAGTGAGAATTTCTCACCTTTCAATTTCTTTTCTAGTTTTATATATATACTAGGATGCAGACGGTGCTTAGTAGCACCCGACACAATCGTCCACAGACCATGGACTTGTTTGTTTGGTTGCATAGATTAGTTGAATTATTTGTTTGAATTGAATTGTTTGGTGAGATGAAATTGATTTGATGGATGTGTGAATGGCGTGGGCCTTCACTAGACCGGGGATAAGGCTAGGCCTTGTCCCGTTTCTAGTATCGTGTCGTTATGCCGCCGAAATTTTCTAAAATAAGTTAGAAAAATGAAAATATCATTTTATTTAAAGAATGAATTGAATAGAAATTCATAGGTTGAAATAAAATGTTTTATCGTTAAAAATATGATTTTTAACGTGAAGTGAATAAAATAGAATATTCATTTACAAACCAGACGGTTTGTTTATGTACACCTATTTGAATGACATTGATTGGGACGATAAATTTTACACATCGCCCAAAAGCACAAATAAAATATGTGTTTGATTGTTTGAAACCCCACACGGGTGTTGGGATGAAATTTGAAGTTCACTCGTCCTGATTGATTAAATATGTCGATCGATTGATTGACAGGCTGTTATAAGCGTTGAATATCTATATTTGATGCTTATACAGTGTAGTGCACTTTGGTTGATGGTTGATTATTTTCAATGCTATTATATACATGTGTTGTATGGAAATCCATATAATTTATTTTATATGGTAATTGATTGGGTCTCATTCCAATTTAGAAAATAAAGAATATTATAAAATAAAAGTTCATGTGTTGATAGTACTCATTCATTGAGATTGGTCATGTGTTGAACGAAATATTTTAGTAATAAAATTTGCACCTTTATCGATATAAAATAAAAGTTCATGTGTTGACAGTACTCATCCATTGAGATTGGTCATGTGTTGAACGAAATATTTTGATAATAACAACTATTTTGAAAAAGAAATATTTGAAATAGAATATTTGAAAATAGAAATTTATGAAGCCTTGTTGATTAGATTGACGCCATTTTGACGTGGATCGATATTTATATCGATTTTAAAACGATTTCGAAATGAATTGAATTGGAAACGATTTCGAAACGAATTGAATTGAAAACGATTTCGAAATGAATTGAATTGAAAACGATTTCGAAATGAATTGAATTGAAAACGAATTCGAATTGAATTGAAAGCAAATTGAAATGAATTCAAATTGAATTGAAATTTGAATTGAATAGAAATGAATTTTAAAACGAATTTATAAAGAAGAATTCAATTTTGATTTGAATTGAAATGGAAGTTGAAATTGCTTTTGAAACGAATTTGAAACCATTTATATAATTCGTTTTAAATAGAAATCGACGAAATATATATTATATATATTATATATATAATATAATGGCCTGAATAGAACGCGCCGCGCCGCGACAGTTCGTGAATTTCGACCATTTATTTCAAACGGACATTACGGGAGATCCGACCGTCGGATTCTCCTAAAACCGGAACCGTTGGGTTCGTATCGAAAAGAGCTTTCTAACGAATATTAGAAATTAGAAATCTAACGGTTGGATTTGGAATTATGCCCAAATCAAATTCGAAAAAGGTCGCTGTAAGTGCAGTTCGATAGCCGTTGATGGAAATCGACTGTACGGGCCTTGATAAAATTATTAAAAATAGTAATAATTTGTGTAAAATCATAAGAAATGATTTGTGAAGATTTGGGATGAAAAACTCCATATTTGAAAAGATAAAAATAGACTTTTATCGAAATGAACTAGTTTTGAACTAGAAATATAATTCTATTTATTTTTAAATAAATAAATTGAATTGGAAAAAGGGTTTTAAACGTAACCAGAATTTCCAATGATTGCATTGGAGTGGATTTGAATCGAAATTGTCTTCGGAATATTTCGATGTTGGATTTCGTGATTATACAGATGTTGTTATGGAAATTTGAAAGATATAGATATATATATCGTTATTTCCCATACGATATCTGTCTGTCAGAGAATTTGATATTGAATATAAGCCGGGATATTTTCTATTCAGAGCCTTGTGTTGAATATCAAATGTGATTTGGGTTTGTCGTGAATGGTGTCTTCACTAACACTGTTCTTGGACCCAGTTGAGAAAAGATTAAATCTTTTTATTTAGATTTAATGAAGTGTACCAATTAAAT
Organism: Allium sativum; assembly: GCA_030737875.1. Lineage (NCBI taxonomy): Eukaryota > Viridiplantae > Streptophyta > Magnoliopsida > Asparagales > Amaryllidaceae > Allium > Allium sativum. The sequence continues at coordinate 189,642,684 of CM060910.1, read as the reverse complement.
AACATTTAATTGGAATTGAATCGATATTGATTTTTGGGTTTATCGTGAACAGTGTTTTAAATAACACTCGTTCTTTAACCCGATAATTAATGAATGTGACTTTGGGTTTATCGTGAACCGTGTTTTAAATGACACTGATTCTTTAACCCAGTTAACGATTAAAACTAAGTGGAGTTTTAATGAATCTTTAATTAGATTGAAAAGATCGAAAATGGAGTATCACCAGTTTTGCTCCAGGCGATAGTTAAATCTTTAATTAGATTTGAACGTGAAATGGTAATTGAATTTACCGATAACACTGTGGTGTTAGATATGAAGTATTACCAGTTTTACTTCATGGGATGAATAGGTTGGGATTGGGAAATTAAAACAAATGATTACTTCGGTAAGATTCGCTAATCCCGACTAGTTTGAATTGATATTCAAAAATGGATTAAAGAATAAATTCAAGGAACTTATCTTTGATAAAATTTATGGGAATCTTTCCCTATGAATGTGAAATTTAGAAACTAACTGTCGGTTAGCCAAGCAGAATGGCTTTCTGGATATTGATCTGATGTTGGTTTCGGCCTTCGGGGTTAATATTTGGGGAATTATTCTCTTGATTAATTTACGGTTAGTGACTGATGAATTGGAATGAGGCGTATGTTGTGTTTGTGTAACACTTATTTAAAATATACGCGAGTTATTCGGAAAGACCGGGTTTATCCCATTCTGAATAACTGATACGACGATAAGTCGAAGATGAAGACGATGGTCGAAGACCTGAGGTCTTCACGTCGTTTGGGTGATAACTGATGATCTTGATTGGGCTGTACACCCAAGAAGATGGAAACAGTTGGTGATCGTCCAGATGTACTTGGAGATCGATGGATATGCGGGGTACTAGGTACCTCCGGTTTCGTTCAGACCCAGAACGGACTTGTAAATGGACTGTGTGTCTGACATTGGATTTTAGTCCGTGTGATTGATCTCTATTAAATATGTATCTGTTTGGCGGCGGAGAATTTATTCTCTTGCTTAACGCCCTTCTCTGAGACGTACGAGCTCAGGGGTTATATATTGATGGATATCAAACGCATGGAGTGAATTGCCTGTGTGGCATGCCTAAGTGGCAATTGATCGAGGCTTCTGTTGAAAAGCAAAGTCTGGTGGTGATGATCAAAGCACGGCCTTTGTGGCGTAGCTTTGTGTAACGTTTACCTCGCGTGTTTCACACCCGGTATGAACCAAAAACGGGAGACGGACCTCAGGGAGGACTTGCGTTTCTTTCTAGCTAGAAGTGGCGTCAGTGGTTTTACACGCCCTGACGAGTTTGACTTATGTGGTTGTTGCTGTTGCGAGGCGCCTCGGTTATATCGGTTTCGGCCGATGCTTCTGGTCGGCTGACGGACCAGACTTACACCCCATAGGGTGGGGAAACGTAGTGTTCAGGCATAATAATCCACATCGGTGGACCGGCCCTGTCGCTCCAAGGCTTGCCTGCGCGCTTGCCTGAGACACGGGCTAGAGCGTCTCGAATCGGTTGAGGACTATCTTTTGCCTCGGTTCATAGACGGAAATCCAATTTCCAAATACGTGACATTTGCGGTTTTAATTGTAAAACTAGTATGGCGACATGATATATGGTACCCATGCCGCCTATGATTGATACTTATGATTTGAAGTTGTTTTATACACTATGCACTTATAATAGTATCAAAGGATTTATTTTAAATGTATCAAGCATTCTTTGGCTGTTATAAGGGAAAACCCTATCCCCCGGCTTGCGTTGCATTGTGTGATAGGACCTGGGTCTTATAACAGCTTCATTGTTCTTTATTTAGCATTGCGCTGTTTGTTTTATGCACTGGTATTCTTGGGAGGAAACCCGTTCCGTGTTATACGGCGTGGTCCCTTGATTTACCAAACTTTAAAAATAAAGATTATTAACTGTTTTAGTTCTCACACCAGTCACATGACTGACCTGGAGTTTATTGTTTTAACCTAAACTCTGGGTGCCCCTATTTTGACATGGACAGCTAGTAGTTTTGGTTTTGCAGATTTATATTCACAGGATCCTGGTTTACAGCTGGAACGATATCCGGAAAGCTTTGTATCCGTATATCTACTTCTAGTTGTGTATTGTATTATTTTCCGCTGCTATGTATTTAAATGTAATTTAAATCTCTGATATTTCTGTGTAATATTTATTCATTTATACTCTGTATATTCTTGTAATCTGATGCATGGTTGTAATATACAATGAAACGTTCTTCTGTATGCGTTCTGTTTTGTCCTGTTCTCAAACGATAGGGCGTTTCGAACGGTCTGGGTCGGTTTAGCGACTGGTTCGGACCGAGCGAAATTCTTTGCCGTCACAAACGATATATATATATATATATATATATATCGTTATCTATAATTTCAACCAATACATAAGCAATTCAACCAAACAGTTAACACACAACAATCAACAGAAAATTATCAGTTCTAAAAATATGTTGTAAAAGTATAACTGTTCAGAGTTGGTGAGTTTTACTCACATTGGACGATCATCGTTAATAACGATAACCATCGCTTGATTCAGACGGACAATTTATTTTGCGATAAATTGTAATGAGCTCTTATTCGCTCCCAGTTAGTTCCATGGTGTTGCGCTCGTCCATACGATCCCAACATATCTTGTTTCGCTGAATTCTGATAATGTATGATGAAGTTATACTTATACGAGTTAAGGTGCATTTTTAAATAATTAAAACATGGTTACTTAATCAAATGGGCTTAACTTTTAAAACAAGGCCCATCTTCTCTCTAGAGAGCCCGTACCGCGTTTAAAACTGAAGACCACAATTCCTTTCTTCCTGAATATGAATTAACGCTTATACTTCTGAATCAAGCCCTTATGCAAGCTTCCCTCAAGCATATCCACTGAAAAATTCTGCTCCATGCAACAACCGCGCCTCGGCCCTTTTTCCCCCTTGGCCCACATTAGTTAAACTCGAAGGAACAATGTTCCTTCTTCCATGATTAATTCCTGAAGGAAACTGAACCTTCAAACAAACATGGTCGATGCTTCTCAATCCATTTCTCCTTTATAGATTCACTGATTCCCAAACCGAATACACCCCCATTCTTCTCCTCCAGAACTTTATCACCTCATCCCATTGTCAAACAATTCGATCTAGCCTTCTCCATCGTGAATTCCCGATCTTCACAGCGTTGAACAACCGAACACTCACCACCATCGAATAAAAATAGCACCGTACTCCATCAAACTCCACCCTCCAGTGTGTCTCCATCTACTGATCACTCTGCTCCCCTTTGTTTCCCCCCTCGTTGCCTCAATTTCCTGCGAAAGCCTGCCCTAGCCACTGCTCAACTTTCGAGCATCAAAGATCTGAATCACACCTACCGAAAATCCTCTTAAATTGAAGAGCAATGTCCCACAAACTCAAAGGAACTTACTTTCAAATTTATAGAATTTGTTTTGAATTTCTAATGATTTTCTTTTGAGTACCACTTCTCACGTCAGGAAGAACTTGGTGGCGGCCTAAATTTGACTTGAGGAAAAGTGAACTTAGGTTATAAGGATAGGTATATTTATAGGATAGTTGTTAAGTATTACCTTTGTTGAGAGGATTTGGTTCCTCCGCGTTCCTTGTTTGGCTGAGAGGAATGATCGGCTGAGAAGAAAGGAACGTGGCCTTCCATTTGATCGGGGAAATGAAGTCCAGGGTTAGGATATTTGTTTTACATTTGAGAGTACCCGATTATGTGAAACTCTATTTGTTTACAGACTGATATGAGAATATCATTAAATCGAGTTATGTACCGTGATCCCAAAAATATAAAAATATCGGTAGGTTAAGTCATATTGTGAAACCCCAAAATATCGATATAGGTTGCAAAATATTCCAAATAAAAAGTTGCGTATTTAATTAATTAAAAATTATAGCAAAATCCTAAAAATTAAATTATCACTATGTCTTAAAGGACTTGTCTACATTCGTGGCCAATATTTAATTATAATTAAATATATCGTTATGGTTGATAACAATTCCATAGCGACTATTCGAAAATTTGATTTGGACACAACTCACAATCTACACGATGAAATTCTGATTTTTCTCTTCCATAAGAAAAATATACTTCATCAGCTCTGAACATTTCTTGTTTCACAGAAATCTGACTTAAAACGGACTCTGTATATTCAGTTGAAGTTCGAATCGCCAAATAGCGAACTACCGCGCCATTTGGAGCTCGATTTTAATTATAATATAATTATACGTTCAAACTACCGTTCAAATAATATATTCGTCATTCTAATTTAATTCTAAGCTGAATTAAATACTTTGAATTATCCAGTTCACATTATATTGTCAATTCACTATTTCTGATTATTTCAGAAATTAAATATATTATTATATTATTTATATTAATTAAATATTCAATATAATTTAATTAAACATCCATTTCCACTATTTAAATAATTAAATAAATTAATTATTATCCATATAAATATGGGTCGTTACACAAACATTCAAAATGACCATAATAGGTCAAATATAACCTATATATAACAACAAAGGTATAATATACGTCCAAATGGCCCAAGTCTAGTGATAGTGCCATATTGACGTATGATTGCACGTAGTAGTGCACAATAGGTAAAATGTGATGTCCATGTCAAATCTAATTAGATTTTAACTCATTTCATTTTCTTATTTAGCTACTAAGTTCCCCTATCATAAATATCCTGTTTTATAATTAGAATTCACACACGTAAACGTCAATAGTGATCTATACTATGACTATAGTATAGTGAAAGATAATATCACTCACCTCAATCAAATCAGTGCAAAGCTGCTCTAGCGTAGAGCTCGTCAACACGAGTCCAACGCTCGAAACCGCGTCTAAATCTGATAAAGTACACAAAAGATATAAGCACCACAACAATAATATATATAACATAATTAATATGTAATTAGCCTACGCTAATTACCTTCGCTAATTACCTTCGCTAATCACTTTTCCGGATTGGCCCGCATCTGGATCAGCGATGTCAATCCGGATTGGCTACCATATCCGGTACTCCAAATGACTTGAGACTTGGCCTAGAGCCGTCTGGGACCTTCCTTGTCATCCTGACAAAATTTCGTGCCATGCAGACAACAGTTTTTCGGCTTGACCTGCTCAGATAGGGAAACGTCAGACTTAGAATGTTGAACTGAGCTAGAGCCCCTTTCCCAAAAACTACTTCACCTTTGACCGAATCTTGACCAACTACCACAGCCACCTCGCATCTCTGATCGACACCAAACAACCACCATCTGAAGCGCCTCTTTCTAGGCTACCTTTGTCAGAAATCTCACCGTCCAACCAAGCTTCGTTCACCGGGAAAACCCAAAATATCGAAATCACTAAATCACAGATTTATCTTCATACGAACTCCGATTAACCTCAAACCAGGGTCAATCTCTTTGATTTTCAATCATCTACATCTTTCCTTTTGGTGCCAAGAGCTGATTCTCGACGAGGAAGATGCAACAAGAAAAAGAAAAAAATGTATCTATGCCGATTTTTGGTGATTTTCGGCTAACTCTAACGTCCAATCGACGAGTGCCCGATGCTGTTTAGTTCATGTCATTGATACGAACAACTTTCACGTTGGGAGTTTTGACTAAAAGTGGACAGATTAGATCTGACCATTTCAGCCATTAAACAGGAAGATGGAGGCTTGATATGAGGAGTGAAGAGAAGGAGAAACCTATTGCCTCCTTTAAAACACTATTCACTAAACCCGATATCTTCCGAACCCCAAACATATCAAACCTTATACTCAAAAGAATCCAGATGGCCATTCCGAGACTAATGAAAAAGGTTTCAGGACCTAATTCCATCATACACAAAAGTTAGCCTTTTGGATCGATTTACGAATCGATCCTAAGCTACCAGCCAAAAATCTAACAATCAAAACATATCGATGCTTATAGTCTTAAAAGTTTGCACCATCAATTTAGACTCAATGGAAACGGTCACGAGTTCAAATTCGATCTTTTGTGAAAAGTCACATTTTTGAACCATAATTTAATTGACGATTAATATTTAAACATTTAATCATCAAATTACGGTTTTTACATGTTATATTTTTTTTACATGCATGTACACATAGCATGCTAATGCTCTATACTATGTCTACTGATAAACCTGCATAATAATCCCACGACATCAGCAGTGTCGGGTCTAATACAATCAATGGCATACTGAAGCCTGCCAATGATGCTCGCATAATCAGACTGTCTTACACCTTCACCAGTGTTCTTAAATAACTTTATATTGATATCATATGGTGTATATGCAGGTTCACAGTCAAAATAATTGTATTTCTTTAGTATCTTCTCAATGTAATGAGTTTGATCCAAAGAAATCCCCTTTTCAGACCTAGTAATCTTAATGCTAGGGATTACACTCGCCCTACCTAGATCTTTCATATTAAAACTAGCCCTCAATAAAGAATTGACTATGTTTATGGCATGAATGTTTGATCCAAAATAAGTAAATTATTCACATACAAGCATATACTAGTGCAAATGTCATTTTCTGATTTATAAAAAATGTACTTGTCACTTTCATTATTTGTTTTCTTAAAATCTTTAGCTACTAATTGTGCTTTATAATTATCAACAATGCCGTCAGGTTTTATTTTTCTTTTAAGTACTCATTTACAGCCAATAGATTTACAACTAGGTGGTAAATGCAACACCCCGCATTTTCAACTCAAGATAATAAAATAAGAATAACTTAATTAAATATTCAGAATTAAGTAAAACGAACTACGTCATTGCGTTCATCTCGAAATTCTGGTCAAGATAGACACCTGGTTTGCGTAAATCGGACACCGTATGAAGAAGTTATTAAGGTTTGAAGTTTGTATACACGTAGTAAGAATATATATATATATATTAGGTTTAGAAATTCAAAAAATAGGTTCAGAAATTTGAAAATCGGTTCAAAATTCAAAATTTGGGAAGGCGTCATATTTCCCTCCCCGGGGTGTTGACCCCCTAAGGGGGGTGTCGACCCCCTAAGGGGTGGGTCGACCCCCAAGGGGGGTTCGACTTGGAGGGCGACCCCCTTACGGCAGATTTTGGCAGATTATGTTTTTTTTGAGATTTGGACGTTTCAGATGTTTTCAATCAAATCTGAGGGTCCTGGTTTCTCTGATACACCTATAAATAAGTCTCTAGAGCTAACCCTAAACCTCATAATTCTGATGCTACACTGAAGCTCTACCATTACTCTCTCTCTTCCCCCCCTGAAATCTATTCAGAAATATTTAGATTATTAATAAAAAAAATAAGTTCAATATCTGGAGGAGATAATTGACGTTAATAAAAGATTATTCAGATTCATAAAAACAAGGTAAAATTCTAGATCCAATCTATTCAAATTCTTCCTCTTTCTTTCCCTTCTATTTAATGAAAATAATCAATCCATCGTCATTAGGTTTTGAATCCAATTAAGGGAAAAACCATGGATGCTAAAACTGGATCAGATCAAGAATTGGGAAAGCGTAAGAGGTGAGTGGATTTAAGCTATAACATTTTAGATAATAATATGTTATCGTTTACCATTCCCCACTTTGTATAATTGAAATGTAATATATTGAGATGTTTAAAATACGTTAATACTGATTAAAGTGATATGCATGACATGTGGGAATAATTAATATGCTAAGATATTAATTTGTTGAATCAGTTAAAAATTGAAATGTTTATGTGTTGAAAAATTAACTTGTTAGAATAATGGGTAGCAACTACTGTTGTTATGATTACATGATTCACTTGTGGCATACTATGTATTTGAATTATTAGATGTAGAACTGAGAAAACGACATGTTAACTTGCCATAATTATATACATGAATCCTCACTTGTATGAATTGGAATAGTTATATGATTAAATGGTTTCATGTTGGCATAAAAATTGAATATATATGGGTTTTGGGGGCATAAATCAAATTATGAGTAAAGACATTAATTTGGGCATATGGTACATAATAAATATGACTTGGGAAAGGGGCATGAAAACCTATAATGAAATAGAAATAATGGTTATAAGAACAAACATGCCTAGATTCACGGTAATTTGATACTGTAACGCTCTTAGACACGAGGTTAGAATGCACTTGTGATAGAAGTCTGCCTGGAAGCGCCCGACATATCCAGCATTCACAAGTGGTAAATCTAATATGAGGGGTCTAAGTGCATAATTAAAACATAGGATGGTGCTAAGACACGAGGTTGAGTCAACTTGTGGTAGAAGTCTGCCCGGACCCGCCCGACAAATCCAGCATCCACAAGTGTAGGCATAATGTGAGAGGTCTAGTACATAAATAGATGTATAAATATAGGTAAATGGCAGGATAGAAAAATACCATTAATCTTAATTAATGGAATTGAATGAAAGATAATTACAACAGTAAAGGAAAGGGAATAAATTGGAAATGATAATAACCTATTATAAATCAATAACATTAATGAAAATGTTGTATAATAGGTAGACTTGTCCTAGGGACAAGTGAAGATTGTAACTTAGGTTATAATAAAATAGTAAGGAAATGGGATAATGGGTGAAATGAGATAAGGGACAACTTAATTGTAAATTAAGTTATCAGTAAATGGGGAAAAGCTAGAAATCAGTTGAGAAAAGGGGAAAATATATGAAATATAAGAAGTTGAACTTAATTATAAATTAAATAATCTGTAAACTTGGAAGTCTGAAACCCGCTGATAAGAATAACATGTTTGGACTTGTCCTAGGGACAAGAGGAAATTATAACACAGGTTATAATAAATGGGTAGATAAACTTATTAATGGACTTTAGTTAAGGGAACTAAGTTAATAAGTAAACAACGATAAGTTGTAGTAACGGTGTAAAATGAAATTATGATTTAAATGAGAAAGAATGAGGAAAAATTATGAAATAATCTATATTTAATCATAAATAATGGCTGACATGTTAAACAGAAAACATGTGAATTGGGATATACTTAATTACATATTATGTAGAACATATTATTGTAATGATGAAATCAAATAAGAATATAAAAGGTATTGTGGATTACAGACCTTGGACCACAATCAAGAGAATAACATGTTGTGGGCTTATTAACAAACTTAAATGGGTTAAGTTACATAACCGAAATTAATAAGCAAGTGGAACTTGGTAACTTGATTAAGAATTCAATATGAGTGGGAATAACCAAGTTAAATTAAAACCTGGTGAGTAAAGGCAAGCGCGGAAAAGGATGTTTAGACATAGGGTCTAACAACATATTAAAGTGAGGCGCTTGGACCAGTCCGCACGTTTGAGGGTGAATAACCTAACGGGGTAGATCATCGTGGTGTTATAAGGCACGAGGGGAGCGTACAATCATCTGATTGTTCTAACGGCTCCAAAGGACTGGAAGGGGAAGCACACGGCTTCCTGAGGTACGTAAGGTGCTCCTAGTAGTCCTTTGTATGGTGGCAGATGTTTTAGGCTGTGCTCGCAGAGGTTGGGTCTGCGCGTAACTACTAGGTGGGTGGGCCTTGACTGCAGAAGTAGCTATGTAGTCAGAATGCTGTGACACGGTGACACCTGGGTGATTCGGCGGTTGCCTCAACAGGGAGGCGAAGGGTCACGACCAACAAGGATAGCAGATCGTCGGATACCCGTCATCGCCAGCCAGTAGGACGTGGAAAGACTAGAGCTAAAACCAATAGACCATTCACCCTTCAATATCGGGGTACGGTGGTTGAGGGAAGACGTCAAATGGATGTTTAGATTGTTTTCTTTAGGGGCAGTCATTTAGCTCTTGTAGTCTTTACTAGTTGAGGGAGGGGCCGGGGTGGGGCCATAGCCACCGTGAAAACAGACCCTAGGTATATCTGTATATAGAGCTCTTAAAGACGGGCCTGTACAGATATGGAAAAGCCCCCGACTGGGTTCCATTTTTCTTGTATCGCCCTATCACGAAACTCGGTGCACATTAGAGGATGTGCGGTTAAGGCATCGAGCTACAATTGATGATACATATATGGGACAGTCTAGATATATGCATGTCAGCTTTGGGTGGTGTATCATAGACTTGAGGGCATTATTCCTGTATGGAATCTGATTCGACCGACAAATAATGGGTAGCAACCACTGTTGTTATGATTACATGATTCACTTGTGGCATACTATGTATTTGAATTGTTAGATGTAGAATTGAGAAAACGACATGTTAACTTGCCACAATTATATACATGAATCCTCACTTGTATGAATTGGAATAGTTATATGATTAAATGGTTTCATGTTAGCATAAAAATTGAATACATATGGGTTTTGGAGCATAAACCAAATTATGAGTAAAGTCCTTAATTTGGGCATATGGTACATAATAAATATGACTTGGGAAAGGGGCATGAAAACATATAATGAAATAGGAATAATGGTTATAGGAACAAACATGCCTAGATTCACAGTAATTTGATACTGTAACGCTCTTAGACACTAGGTTAGATTGCACTTGTGATAGAAGTCTGCCCGGAACCGCCCGACATATCCAACATTCACAAGTGGTAAATCTAATGTGAGAGGGTTAAGTGCATAACTAAAACATATAATAGTGCTAAGACACGAGGTTGAGTCAACTTGTGGTAGAAGTCCGCCATGACCCGTCCGACAAATCCAGCATCCGCAAGTGTAGGCATAATGTGAGAGGTCTAGCACATAAACAGACGTATAAATATAGGTAAATGGCAGGATAGACAAATACCATTAATCTTAATTAATGGAAATAAATGGAATTGAATGAAAGATAATTACAACAGTAAAGAAAGGGAATAAATGGGAAATGATAATAACCTATTATAAATCAATAACAGTAATGAAAATTTTGTATAATAGGTAGACTTGTCGTAAGGACAAGTGAAGATTATAACTTAGGTTATAATAAACTAGTAAGGAAATGAGATAATAGGTGAAATGAGATAAGGGACACTTAATTGTAAATTAAGTAATCAGTAAATGAGGAAAAGCCAAAAACCAATTGAGAAAAGGGGGAAAATATATGAAATATAAGAAGTTGTACTTAATTATAAATTAAGTAATCTGTAAACTTGGAAGTCTGAAACCCGCTGATAAGAATAACATGTTTGGACTTGTCCTAGGGACAAGAGGAAATTATAACATAGGTTATAATAAATGGGTAGAGAAACTTATTAATGGACTTTAGTTAAAGGAACTAAGTTAATAAGTAAACAACAATAAGTTGTAGTAACAGTGTAAGATGGGATTATGATTTAAATGAGAAAGAATGAGGAAAACTTATAAAACAAGTTATATTTAATCATAAATAATGGCCGACATGTTAAACAGAAAATATGTGAACTGGGATTTACTTAATTACATATTAAGTAGAACATGATATTGTAATGATGAAATCAAACATGAATATAAAAGGGATTGTGGATTACATACCTTGGAATACAATCAAGAGAATAACATGTTGTGGGCTTATTAACAAACTTAAATGGGTTAAGTTATGTAACCAAAATTAATGAGCAAGAGGAACTTGGTAACTTGATTAAGAATTCAATATGATTGAGAATGACCAAGTTAAATGGAAACCTGGTGAGGTAAGGCAAGCGTGTAAAAGAATGTTTAGACATAGGGTCTAACAACATATTAAAGTGAGGCGCTTGGACCAGTCTACACGTTTGAGGGTGAATGACCCAACTGGGTATATCATCATGGTGTTATAAGGCACGAGGGGAGCGCACATTCATCTGATTGTTCTGACGGCTCCAAAGGACTGAAAGGGGAAGCACGCGACTTCCTGAGGTACGTAAGGTGCTCCTATTAGTCCTCTATGTGGTGGCAGATGTTTTAGGTTGTGCTCGTAGAGGTTGGGTCTGTGCACAACTACTATGTGGGTAGGCCTTGATTGCAGAAGTAACTATGCAGTCAGAATGTTGTGGCGCGGTGACACTAGGGTGATTCAGCGGTTGCCTAAACAGGGAGGCGAAGGGTCATGACCAACATGGATAGTAGAATGTCGGATACCCGTTATCAGCAGCCAGTGGGATGTGGAAAGACTAGAGCTAAAACCAATAGACCATTCACCCTTCACTATCGAGGTACGGTGGTTGAGGGAAGACGCCAAATGGATGTTTAGATTGTTTTCTTTAGGGGCAGTCGTTTAGCTCTTGTAGTCTTTACTAGTTGAGGGAGGGGTCGGGGTGGGGCTATAGCCACCGTGAAAACAAACCCTAGGTATATCTGTATATAGAGGCTCTTAAAGATGGGCCTGTACAGATATGGAAAAGCTCTCGACCGAGTTCCGCGTTTCTTGTATCTCCCTGCCATGGAACTCGGTGCACATTAGAGGACGTGTGGCTAAGGCATCAAGCTACAATTGATGATACATATATGGGACAGTCTAGATACATGCATGTCGGCTCTGGGTGGTGTATCGTAGACTTGAGGGCATTATTCCGGTATGGAATCTGATTCGATCGACGATGGCAGTCCGTACACTTATGTAGCATAGTAATGACAGATATATGCGGAACGTAACATTGTTATGTAGAGGTTCATGCGACACTCCAGCGTAGGATGAGGGACTATGTTCATTTCAGTGGCATTATGGTGGGGACTGTGCGAGTGGGGCATCACGGGATGTACCTTAGTATTGTGGGGTAGCTAAATATATACTATATTAGGTTAGTCCATTGGGAAGTAAATGGGTACGACGTGTGCGTAAGCCTTGAGTGCTGTTAACCCAAGTAACCTAATAAATAAGAAAATATGATTGAATGATATACGTAGGATTATCCAAAGTGCATTATTTAAATCCAATCACCAGAACTTGTGTTCTGACCCCCTCCTCATAACATATTCGCATGTTAGATTTGTGCAGAGGCATGTGACACTATAGATAGCCTTGGATATTAGTTAGGCATTATTATTAATACGGTAAGGCTATATTTTGATTATATTATATTTTATCCATTCCACTGTGAGATATTTTCTGAGCTCTGGCATGTTTTATGTCTCTGTCTTTTCTGCAGGATACCAGAGCACAATAACTTGAGTTTAAATAGATTGGAATTTTGAAGAAAAAAATTGATCTGTTGGAATTCGGGTTATTATAGTAAATCAACTAAGTACCAAGTCATATTGGATTCTAAAGAATCCATCTCATTTATTTAAAGCCTCTTGTGAAAAACTGACATCTAGTGAAGATAAGGTCTCTTGGAGGTTTAAAGGATCCTCCTCTTTAGTAAAAGCACAAAAAGTGAAAAAAAAATCTTTTGCGGTTCTTGCTCTTTTACTTCTTCTAGGTTCATTTTTAGAATGTTCATTAGGTTCTGTTCTACAGGTAATAAATTACTTGATGTGCCCCCACTATTCCTTAATATAAAAAGAATTTTTTTCATAAAATTCAGCATCATTTGATTCAATTATATTATGTGTATTTATGTTATAAAATCTGTATGTTTTGTTATCAATTGCATAACCAATAAGTACACATTCATATGCTCTACTTGATAATTTGATACTCTTAAGGGATGGAATACAAACATATGTCCAACATCCCCAAGTTCTAAAATAGGACACATTGGGCTTGTAATTTTTCAAAATTTCAAAAGGTGAAATTTTACCTATTTGATTTAGGGATTCTTTAAGTACATAATAAACAGTTATTAATATATCCCTCTACCAATGTTATGCTGCACCAGAATTTAATAAAATGACAACTATTAATTCGGTAAAGGCCCTATTTTTTCTGCTTTACTATTAATTTCAGGTGAATTAAGTGCAGTTCTTCTATGTATAATGCCATGCAGTTTATAGTAATCTAGAATAGAACTAGATTCATATTACGTTCCTCTATCACTACGAAGTCTTTTAATTTTCTTGTTTGACTGATTTTCAATTTCGGTTTTGAACTTATTAAACATATCGAATGCATCACTTTTATTTTTCATGAGATATACATAGGTGAAATCAGAACAACCATTAATAAAAGTGATAAAATAGCGGTGTCTATGTCTAGTCAATGTTATTCATTTTCACATAAAATATACTCAATGATTATTATATCTACATCATTAGAGTAATGTCATTTCTTAATGACATTCCAAAAAAAAAACGTTATGCATGTAATTAATGCCCATTTATAATAAAGGCATTTCCAAATTTTGCATTCAATTACTCTCAATTTCAGTGAAATTTTCAAAAAACTTTTATCCACTTAATTCTTCTTGTCCATAAGATGAACATAAGTGGCATCAAAATAAGCGTCAATAAATGTAATAGAGTAGAGAATATTTTTACATATTACTTTAAGTGATTCACATTAATTAATTTCGATTGTCCAAATTCTCTAATACCAAAGTCAACATTTTTCAAAATAGTAACTTTAGGTCAAAGGTAACATTAAATTCTCTATCAAAATTACTATATCATTTATCACCCTATTAGATGTTCTCAAAACTAAAAAGTCAACATTTGAATATCTAAAAAAATTCTTAATTTTAATTGTACTTAAATCAACCTTATTTCAATCAAAATAAATTTCAAGACTTACTGTCTTTTCAAAAGGTAAACTAGATTTCTACTTTTCCAACCCCATCAACTTTAGTGGTGTGAGATTCTCCCAGCAGCACCTTCTGATCATCAGCAGTCGTGTATGTAATGAACATATCACGATCATAGCAGACATGGCGAGAAGCACCAGTACCTACCCACCAGCCCTCTAATCCACCAACAAAGTGAATCTCAGTAATCATAGGCATTAAAGGCTCCTCAATCAGGTTAGCCTGTGATCTAGGGCCTGATCTGTTCCGACACTTGCATGCCATATGACCTGGTTTTTCACAGTTGTAACGGAGAAACAACTATCCTGGTTAACTCTTTTTGGTTGGTCGCTACTGTCCTTTTTGGTTCCCTTGCAGGTTCCAATTCAGTTTGTTGCTATGATTTTGATTTTAGGATGCTTTCGCATTTGGTTCCAAAATAGGTGGTTTGGTCTTTTTAGTGCTGTTGTTTGTGACAACTAGCACTTCCTCTTTTCTGTTTCTATTTGTGTGCCTCTTCGTCAATATAGAGGCGAATAATCAAGCTCTATAAGGAAAAATCTTGGTCTTGTGCCTTAGCATATTCTTTAGAAAACTTTCCATCTTGGGGGCAATTTGCCAATTATTACATCAATATGAAATTGTTCATTTAAATCCATACCTTAGGAGATGATCTCATGAGCTATTTTCTAAAGCTCATGAGACTGCATTTCTATTAACCTGTTGTTTGCAGCGGCAGAAGAAGCGGAAGCCATTAGTTATCTATATGTCTTTAATTTGTTGGAAAACTAATGGCTAAGTCACGTAGTAAGTCGCTCTCTTGAAGACGTTTCGGCAATCTTATCAATGGTGCAAAGCAGTTCGTACCTTTTGTCGTCGCCTCTAGGATAAAACATCCTTCTTCTTTTGATATCAATTCTCTTGCACAACGAATTGAGCTTGATTTGCACTCCAGTTAAAAAGTTTGCTGCTCTTTAGTTTTATAATATAAATTCAAGGAAGACAAGAGAGCTTTTGAGATAGAGAGCAAAGAGAAGAATATTGTATCTGTTTCTTTTTTTAATCTCATTCTTTATATAGAAAAAGTTAAAGAGTAACATCAGCTAGGTTAGTGGGAGAAAAGTAGACATAATTAATACCATTATTAAATCATAGGAACATACAAAAATGTTGCAATTTCTAACATGCAAATTTGCATGTTTTAAAAAAGATAAATGATAATCATTCTTAATTGATTATCATTCGTTGCAAGATTAAATACCATATATTTATTCTTTTGTAACAACTCCATAAAAATGTCACATGCATATATGACCGTTGCTGTTCAATCAATAATGGCTCATTAATATTTACATATATGTAAATATATTTTCGTTTTTTTCGACAGTTTTATTGCATTAATTGCATCATAATATATGTAAATATATTATCGTTATAACTTTCAATGGATCTATTGTATTAATTGCTCAAAAATAAATTTTTGATAACGCAATTAATTTTTTAAATAAATTCATAACAAAAATAAAACATTTCCAATAGTGGCATTACCCTTAGATGACCGACTAGATCGATAACCGTTATCAGGATCACCCCCCTCCCCCCGCGCCCCCTCACCTCGGTGGTTATCACCCTTTATGGATTCCTCCTTCGTACCGGCGTCATTTTAAATAACTGTATTATTATTATATTATCTATGCGCTTCATCAGTGAATTTTTAAGGGTGATAATTTGCATGTATCTCAAATGTGTAATGAAATTTCATTTTAATTAATAGTATATTACACAATAAAACAAACAATTAATTAACTATAATGAAATTAAATTTAAAATCACAAATTGAATACCTTATTCAATATCTGCGAATCCATACCCTATTCACCAAAGTACAAGTTCAATGCACCGCTTAATACCTCGCTCGCATTCATCGCATACGCACCCTTAGTTTGTCCATGGCTTAATCAACATGTAGAAGAAATCATGGTTTTGACATTGCCAGCCATTAGAGCTACTCACACTATGACATGAAGATTAAAATACTACACAACTAATATAAACTGAAAAAGAAATCAGAAACCAAAACAAAAGTACATGGTTACATAATTAATTAATGGAATAAACATCTATCTATATAATAATTCCTACTAATCTTGGAGTCAAGGTCCAACCGTAAAATACCCAAATTGCCCATATTTACTTTTTTTTTTAAATCTTTACTATCCTACTTTAGTATTATTGTTTTCCAACTTAGATACGATGCAAGGCATATGAAATTATTTATATTCAATATATAACACATGAAACTTTTATACTGAGATCGAGCCTTAGTATTATAATATGTGGCTATGTGAGCATACCTTATCTAATTTGTTTCCATCTTAGAAATAAACTAAGCTTTTACTTTAGATACGTTAAGCTGTGTTAATTTGGGGTATATACAACTATATTTTCATAACAATCCTCTCCAATATTCTATCCTTACGAAAATTTTATTTTATTTACCTTTGTTGAAAATATTTGGATGGTTTGTTGCCTCATTTGTATTGACATTTTTATTAATGAAACAACCTATAGTCAAAGCCATATATATATATGTGTCGCTTAATTACTAATTTCCTATTATATCATTAAGTTAACAACAATATATATATGGTATGCATTATTTATTAGTCCAAATTCATAATTTTCACACACATTCTACAAACGTACTAGCATGTATAAGTTTTCAATAAATGTAAACTCAAAATCATTTGGCAGGCCATGCAAATAACCATATATGCGTTATTTGCCAAATTGCTATTCGATAATTTAACATTCTGATATCACTTGCTTTTTCAGCAAGGTAAGGAAAATTTTCATTTTGTAGGGTACCTAATCACTAAAAAAATATGTGTTCACGGTCAATTGTTAGACTATAGTTCTATAATAATGTACTATTTTCCATTTTTAACCCATCATTTTTTTTTCTTTATGAAAATCTTTACTACTTTATCCTAAAAGGAAATTACCCATATTTACTACTTTATCCTAAAAGATAGTGTTGACATGCTTTTTAGTCAAAACAGTCACACGTGAAACTTCTAGTCAACAATGCATTCAAGCGTTGAAAGCATCGTTAGAAGACATGAAGCGATTTGGTTGAAGTCACAACTCAAACAAAGAATGGCCTGAAACTCCCTTTAGATGACCTCTTTTGGGCCTGAAAACATCAATTACAGGGATATGCACTAGAATTCTTGTAGCCCTCTGAATTAGCTTCAAGTAGAGCTTTCGTTTGGCCTAAACGGACTTACGGTTTGGAAGTTACGCCCGTTTCCGTGAACGCGCGCAGAACCGGAATAACTTGGACCAACCATGGCAAGATTGGAATTTGGATCGGATCAGATCAGAATGAGGCATCATATCCACGAGAATTCATATTGAACCAGTTCAGGGCAAAGAGGACTGATACACCTGGGTTCACCGAAGTGCTTTGGCAAATTCATACCGCGTCCGGTTCTGACCGGTAATCACGATCCGACCCGCCTCACTCACTGCACAGAAGTGCAGACCATCATTTGGTCGAAGACTCCGGATCGGTTCGATGGAGAGGACCCGAACCAAACCGCCTCGATCTGCTAATACACTTTAGATTTGACCTATTCTTAAGGAGCAACTACCTCCTACATGCATGGATCAAATGCCACATGGCAGAACACGAACTGGAGAGGCCTTCTCCACGTTTTCCACTACTTTTCAAGATTTCCTCTGGGCATGCCACGAGGCACCCGAATCGAACTCAGAAATCAGCTATAAATACACCACCTGAAGACATTTTGAGGGGACTCTCTGGACTTTTGGCACTTGTTCTTCACGGCATCCACCATTGCTACACCAGAAGGACTTTGTGTTTCTCAAACTAATCTAACACGAGGATTTCATGTATAAAACCATTATCTTTTCTCCACTTCTTCATTGAAATACAAAGATGTTGTATCTGAGTGATTCTTATGGATTGTAAGACAGCATTGTATCAATAGTTTCTTAGGACTTAAGAAAATATAAAGTGGACGTAGGCTTGGTTTGAGCTGAACCACAATAAAAACCTCGTGTGTTTCCTATCTATTTACTGTTTTCTGCAATCTGTGATCTGCCTTTGGGTGTTACTACCAGATTTTGGTCTAGCATTTTGGCGCACCGGGAAGTGGGCACACGATACAACTTCTCCTACTAGCTTGAAAGAAAGCGGATTATTATGCTACTGGATCGATGGCCAAATGAAAACTGCCTCGAGCAGACGATGTTGGATCTCAAGGCACGAGAAACTAGGCAAGCCCAAAGGCTTTCTCTCGTGAAAATCCATCGGCATACCTAACCAAAGAGGAGATGGATGGAGTTCTTGCTGAATTGAGAACCGTGACGGCAAGGCAAGATGATCTCCTCTGGAAACAACAGGAGATGATGGATGATTTCTTCGCTCAGATGAATGGAAGACCGAACAACAACGTACAACTCACCGGAACTGACCCGGCTCAAGAAACAGCTCGAGACGCTCCCCTCAATCGGATCGGGTCGGATACGATCCAATCCACAGAACCGGTCCGAGCCGTCGAGCTCGATGGGCTCAGGGGCAACCCCCTTACTCTTTGAAATTGTAACACCCCACCTCCGCCAGGGTGGCTCTTGCAAGCACTCTGACTTTGGAGGGGCGTTTGAATCAGGTAAACATGCATAATGATATATCAAGGCAGAACAAGAACATATGTATATATGTAAACAGAGTAAATAAGATAAGTAAAACAGCGGAAGATTTCAAACTATTTCAAAACAAGTCTGATACAACATAATGTCAACTTTCCAAATACACAAGTCTAGATAAAAACAACATCACTGAAAAACTGAAATACATAAGTACTATCCCCAAAATAAGTGATAACCATAGCTAGCTTCATGTCAAGACCGTACATGAGCTAAAATCCCACAAGCAAGCGATCAGAAATCCAAGCTAAGCTCCAATATTCCCACCCTGAGAACCTGGGGGGGGGGGGGGGGGAAACAGAAGAAAAGAGGCGAAAGAAAAACAGGTCAGTCAAAAAGACTGAGTAAGCCCTACTACCATCAGTCTATAAACTAATAAAGTTAACTGACATGATGAAAACTGAGATGAACATAAGGATAACTACATACTGGCATGATAGATAAAAGGTGTCATCGCATAATCAGGTTTAAGGTTTTGCACCACAGGTGTACTAGCAAACTAACATGACTTGAATAAACAAGTATTGATCCCTTGGCCCAAGCTTTGGCCCAATAACATGAAGTGACCCTAATACGAGGTCCAATAACATGAAGTGACCCTAATACGAGGTCCAATAACATGAAGTGACCCTAATACAAGGTCCAATAACATGAAGTGACCCTAATACGAGGTCCAACCAAACGGTCTAGTCGATCGGCTCCCTATAAGCCTAACTCGTCACGTGTTGGTGTCAATACGGCCCAAACATAATTGTAGTCGGACTGTGCCGGGTCTCCCGTCGGGTGTATCAAGCCCTAAGGTGTCAACCCCTGGACACCATAAACATAAGTGCACAGTCTCGATCTACTGGTACCCATGCTTGACTTCTCCAAATACGGACTACGTGCACGACCATAGTCCGTCCGGAACTACATCGGCGTACCACTCGACCGTCGTTTTGGTCACTTATACCAGTCCAGTAATCGTGCCCCCACCCTAGCCTAGTCCCTAGGGTCTTAATGATACAAACTTGGGATTACTGCTGGAGTGGACCCCCATTGCTAGGATTTTCTAGTGGGTTAAGTACGGTTTAACCCTTTTACTAATCATGGATTAACTTGGTTAAGTGTAACGATGGGTTCACGACTTAACCCCGATTAATCCACCAAGCCCAAATTGGTTAAGTATTAAGTGGACCATGACTTAACCCTAATCATGAGGCATTAATTAATTTAATGTGCCTTAACCTCTCACATTAGACCTTGTTGTGGTTACTAGTTAAGCCGGGCGGGTCCGGGTAGCTTTACACCACAACTTGGTCAAACCTCGGGTTCAAGGTACAACATGACCAACTTCTCACATTGGGTCCTATTGTTTGTAGCAACTAGTTAAGCCGGTCGGTTCCGGGTAGTTTTACGCTACAAACTCAACCCAACCTCGAGTTGGTCACACTTATATTTTCTAAGTGTCATGTCCATCATGTTTCCAAAACATATTACAAGTTTACAAGAATTTGGGTAGACCTAACTTAATAGGTAAATTCCCAATCTTATGTTTTCATGTCTTTTAAGTTTACCCAACCCCAAACGCAATCCCATCGCTTACATAATCGCAATAGCGCATAAAGGATAGAAAGAGGGAACTTGGCATAAAGATGACAAATGGTGTTGAAGCCACAAGTTTAACATGGTGGCATATGAAATGTACATATGTTCATATACTTGCATATTGCATCATTAGGCCTCAAAAGTATGCATAAAACCAAACTTAGCATATAAGTGATACATGGTGATAAATGACATGTAGAAGTTGCCATAAGTTCGCATTTAGCCTCACGTGCAAGTTATCATAAGGGATATGATAACTTACATGTTGCCCAAAATGCAACCTTTAGCATAAAGCTTGAAGCTTTAAGCTCATAAACCCAAAATAAGCTTGCATAACATGATAACATGAACAAAATGATCAACCCAAACTTGCATAACATAACTTGCATATCATATGACAAACTTGCATATCAAACTTGCATAACATAACATGATAAACTTGCATATCATAACATGGCAAACTTGCATAACATAACATGATAAACTTGCATATCATAACATGGCAAACTTGCATAGCATAACATGGTAAACTTGCATATCATAACATGGCATACTTGCATAACATAACATGATAAACTTGCATATCATAACATGGCATACTTGCATAACATAACATGATAAACTTGCATATCATAATGATCAAACACAACTTGCATCATTCATTAACTTTAGAGTTTAAAAAAGAAGGTAAAAGGGCTTACTAATTCTTATGAAGACACAAATATATTAATAGATTGAGACAAGCCCTTATGAAATCACATAAACCCAATATGAAAGCTCCAAATCAATAAAAACCCTTGCTTTATGATGTAAATATGGAAACTTGACTTGAATGCAAGCTAATGACACTCATACAAGCTCGAAAACACTTGTATGCATGGAAAATCTCTCATAGAAATGACTTAGTAATTTTATGAAGAGAGTGGAGGCCATGAGAGGAATGATTTTGCCATAGTTTAGTTACTTGAATGAATAATCATGATTTAGGGTTAGGTTAGGGGCTTATTTATAGAGATTAGGATTAGTTTCAACCTTAGGATTAAACCCTAATTCCAATCTCAGCCCTTAAAACCAAATCTGGCCCCAAAACCTAACCAAAACCCCAAAATGGTGCACCAGGAAAAACTGCCCGGCTGAACCAAGTCGACAGGGCTGTCGACTTAGGTCCAACCAAGTCGACTGCCAAGTCGACAGGCCTGTCGACTTGGTTGGCTTGGCGGGAAATTTCCCGCCTAGCCTTCCAGGCCTGAAATTCGAAATTTGAACTTGAAATTCAAATCTGTTTTGAACTTGAAATTTTCTGAAAACTTCATTGGGCCTTAATTGGGTCGTACGGACTCCGATTTTCGAAAACTCGGACTCTATTTCGCGTATTTTTCCGAGACGAACGCAATGGCATAGCCCGTTTCCCTTGATTCAGATTTATAAATTAAATTCTGCCTCGATTTACGTTATAACAGGTTATTGAAAATACGGGTTGTTACATTCTCCCCTCCTTAAAGGATTTCGTCCCCGAAATCTCTAAGTTAGGAAGAACATATCTTACCATCCAACATCCAT
Source organism: Allium sativum (assembly GCA_030737875.1). NCBI lineage: Eukaryota > Viridiplantae > Streptophyta > Magnoliopsida > Asparagales > Amaryllidaceae > Allium > Allium sativum. The sequence continues at coordinate 189,620,206 of CM060910.1, read as the reverse complement.
CTACTCAAAACATCATCCACGAGCAATCATTGTCCTTACAAGATTCTAAATGTTGTATGAACATATGCAAAGGTTTGTGTATATGTACTTATCTAATGCAAATATCATCAATGCAAATTATGTTAGTGAAATGAATCCATATGTATGCAATTCCTAACATAATGTATAACATCTATATGCGTACACATAACATACATCCATATGCAACATCCATGTGAGAACACAAAAATTTTCATCCATGAATAAGCGTAAACACTCATGCATATGCAATATGAGGAGTGTGTGAGCCGATCTAGTGCCTAATGTGTATAATGCATCCACGAGTAACCACTTGCAAACACTTGCAACCACTTGCAAACATCAAGCATAACATGTTTCAAACACATGTTTCATCCAAAGGGTTTCTACCTAAGGTTCTCATAACAAGATTAACGTGATAACAAGATAAACAAGACAAACATGGATAGCAAAAGAAAGATATGCTACAAAGAGATCGGGAAGATAAGCAAGATATACTCCTTTTGGATTACAAGAAATCCCTTCCTAACCCAACCCATATTCTATAAAAGCCCAAAAGGTTTAGTCAACCTAACGGACCCCTTCAAACCCTGACATGCATTACTAACCGATGAGTCACACCCCCTTATGGAGTTTACAACAGAAATGAGATCGAGAACGGGACCGAGAGGATATATGTAAAAGATAACATGCGAGTAAGTTCCACCGGAAAACAAGGATCAAGGATATACTCTTATAAAGAGATATGATGCGCGTATCTAGCCTTCAGTCTTCTAAGTCACGTTTCCTTGAGTTTAACTCCACTGTGCTTTGACCGTCTTTTACTTCATGATTCCTTGGCTTCTTAACTCTTATTTCCAAATATGAGTTGGAAACCATTTCATTGTCGCCTCTCGTCTTCCTTTTTCACTTACTCTTCTATCATTCTTGGCTTAAACATAACTATGACATCATGGTTTCATGCAAGCTCTCCAAAATTCACTAGTGAATCCTGGATCTCGTTTACTTACTATAAAGTATTCCACGCAGCAGAACTTTTCTTGAAAATACCAACCCTCGTTGCCAATTGCTCTTACTAACATGATTTTCTATAACTCATGTTTGAACGAAATGAACCATCCGCCTGCGAATGATAGGCCGTACTTAGATTCAGTGCTTGCCCATGACTTCCCGTAGACTATCCCAAAACTGGCTAGTGAAGATTGAGTCATGGTTACTAACTATCCTTTAGGGAACCCCGTGCAACCGCTTTATTTCTTGAAAGTAAACTGTCGCTAGTTATGATGCAGTCCTTTCGCTCTTTACCGGAGTGAAATGAGCACTCTTCGTGAGTCTACCTACTATGACCCACATGCTCTTATTCCCTTTCTTGATCTAGGCAGTCCATCCACGAAATCCTTCGTGACGCTTTTCCCTCTTCCATTGCGGGGACCTCCAATGGATATAATAGCCCACCGGGCTTCTATGACTCGGCCTTTAACCTGTTGGCACAACATGCACCTTGGGACAAACTCGGCCACCTCCTCGGGTGCTGTGCATCTTCAAGAGCCTTCTTTCTCTCATTACGTCTTAGCCATCCCTTATCATTTATGGCGAGGTGACATAACATCCTGCCTCTAATCAACTTGTCCATGATCTCGACTAACTGCGGGTCTTCTTTCTGTGAAGTCCCTACTTGATCCAGAAGGGTAGGTCTAAGCTCAAGGGACGCTAACTAACTAATTAAACTGAGAGAACTTCTTACTTCAATTGTCCTCGTCGGAGCTTTTCGGTTTTGAACCGCGACCACTTTAGCAGGATCCACCACTAAGCCTTGCTTAGAAACTATGTGCCCAAGAAATCTAACTTCTTTTCTCCAAAATGACATTTGGAGGACTTGGCTTCCAACTGATGGGCTCTAAGCGCATCCATCACCTCCTTGAGATGTCTAGCATGTTCTTCCTCGTTCTTTAAGAAAGTCAGGATATCGTCTACAAAGACTACCACAAACTCGTTCAGGAACTCCCTAAACACCCTACTCATCAAGTCCACGAAGTAGGCGGGTGCATTAGTCAAACCGAATGGCATGACCAGCCATTCTAAGAATCGATCTGGAGTTCTGAACGCAGTTTTGTCTATACTATCCTCAGCTACTCTGAGCTGATGGAATCCAGTAGCAAGATCAAGAGAAAACAGATGTTCCTACAAGCTGATCAAACAAATCATCGATCCTTGGTAATGGTTGTCTATTCTTCTTGTTCTACTCACGATAATTAACATACGGGCGAAGCAAACTGTCCACATTACTAGCGAATACTACTAGAGCACCCTCCTCGGAAATGCTTCATTGTATGAAGTTCTTCTCAAGCAACTCCTTGACTTGCTTTCTTAACTCTTATCTTGCGGGACCATGTGCCTAACTGGCCACGTAACTGGCTTGGCATTATCAACCAGATAAATGCGAAAATCTATCTCGCGTTTAGGGGTAACCCATTCACTTCACCCAAGATATCAGGATATTCTCGGACCACCCTCATAGATTGTAAACTATCGATAGACGAGTTGAGGGATTCAAGATAACACAACATGACGGGACCCATAGGGTTACAAGAAATTTTTAGGGTATTACCGAGGCGAGTCATGAGCCTCACAACCCTATGCTCAAAAATCAAGGATGGCTCCAAAACTGGACAATCGATCCATGCCCAAAATCAACCCATACCCCATGAAACCGAGAATATAAGCATCACACGAGAACTCTACACTAAAGATAGAGATTTTCAAATCCACGTAGATAATAGACAAATGGGCGGAAACCCCAATTGGATTTGAAACACACACGGGATCATTAACTAGACTAGTACTTAGGTGCAAACTTTCAACTAGATCAGATGAAATAAACTATGCGATGTGCCAGAATCAAACAAAGTACAAACAGGAAAATCAGAAATGTAAACAAGACTTTTAACAGAAACACTACCTCGATCATGAGCTGGAAGAACGATGTTGAGGGGATGAATTCGCCCTCCAGATGGTCTTGCACACTGAGTCTGACCTTGCCCTTGCTTCTTCGGGCAATCTTTGCTGAAATGTCCAAACTCACCACAATGAAAGCATTCACCACTCTTCCTTTTTCTCTTCCTACAATCCTTAATAAGATGCCCAACTGAACTGCAATAATGGCACTTCCTCTTGTCTTTATTGCCCTTGCTATTGTTCCCCTTGTTGCTTTGACTCTTGTTCTTGCGGTTTTTGCAGTTCTTGCCTTGCTTCCCGGAATTCACCGTTCCTTCCGACGTAGGCCCTCCCTTCTTCGGGCAGTCCCTAGTGAATTGTCCCATTTCTCCACAGTCAAAGCAAGTGCCCTTCCTCTTTCTGCAATCCTTGTTTAGATGAGTCAAGCTTCCACAAGTAAAGTACTTCTTTTCCTTCTTATCTTCAGACTTCTCCTCCTTCTTTTTCATTTCCTTTTTGTGCTCCGTTTCCTTGTTTTGAGACTCATTCATCTTGACCTCCTTCTTGTCACTCCTATTCTCTTCATTGAGTAGGGCCATATTCACCAAACTCTCGAAAGTTGCCCCCAAGGGTATATGAGATATGGCCAAACCATGTAATGGCTCGTTTAATCCTAGAGCAAAGTATAGGTCCTTCTTCTGAGCTGTGTTAACCAAGTCTAAACCGACCCGAGCCAGTTGATTAAACTTATCTATGTATTCCCTAATAGTCATGTCCCCTTGCTTCAGTGATAGGAACCTTAGTCCAAACTTTCCCCGAAAGTCATCCCAAGTCTCAATTGGCCTAGTAGCGGTGGTGACCACCCACCAACGTGCAGCTTCTTCCTTTAGCAACCACACTGCCAATAAAACCTTCCTATGGTCATCTATATCAAAGAAGGCAAAAAGATCTTCGGTTTCTTTCAACCAATTCCTTGCCTCTACATAAGTCTCGGTTCCAATGAAATTCTTGCCACCCATTGTCTTAAAGTTCTTACAAGTTTCCGCAAAATCCGCTTGTGGAGGCTGAGGGGGAGGAGAAACATCAGCTATGGGAGGAGGAGGAGAAACATTAACCACCGGAGGAGGAGGAGGAACATCTGCGGGGCCGGCTTCGGTCGCCCTAGCCTCCAAAAGTCTCCTATACCAAACAGGTACGTGTACTCCCTCCGGAATAGCAAAGTTATCGGCCATACTGAAAACGAAGAAAAAGACAGATTCAGAATAGAGAAAAACGAAGGAATTTTGCTAATGGCTTTTTGGGGAATAGCCTTTAAAATAAACTAGACTTTTCTTTGGAAAATACTTTATACTTGGTTTTGAAAATAGTTTTCCAAAAGTTTTTAAAAACCTTTTTGTTCCTTCTCATAAACCATATGCTCTGATACCAAATGTAACACCCCACCTCCGCCAGGGTGGCTCTTGCAAGCACTCTGACTTTGGAGGGGCGTTTGAATCAGGTAAACATGCATAATGATATATCAAGGCAGAACAAGAACATATGTATATATGTAAACAGAGTAAATAAGATAAGTAAACCAGCGGAAGATTTCAAACTATTTCAAAACAAGTCTGATACAACATAATGTCAACTTTCCAAATACACAAGTCTAGATAAAAACAACATCACTGAAAAATTGAAATACATAAGTACTATCCCCAAAATAAGTGATAACCATAGCTAGCTTCATGTCAAGACCGTACATGAGCTAAAATCCCACAAGCAAGCGATCAGAAATCCAAGCTAAGCTCCAATATTCCCACCCTAAGAACCTGGGGGGGGGGGGGGGAACGGAAGAAAAGAGGCGAAAGAAAAACAGGTCAGTCAAAAAGACTGAGTAAGCCCTACTACCATCAGTCTATAAACTAATAAAGTTAACTGACATGATGAAAACTGAGATGAACATAAGGATAACTACATACTGGCATGATAGATAAAAGGTGTCATCGCATAATCAGGTTTAAGGTTTTGCACCACAGGTGTACTAGCAAACTAACATGACTTGAATAAACAAGTATTGATCCCTTGGCCCAAGCTTTGGCCCAATAACATGAAGTGACCCTAATACGAGGTCCAATAACATGAAGTGACCCTAATACGAGGTCCAATAACATGAAGTGACCCTAATACGAGGTCCAACCAAACGGTCTAGTCGATCGGCTCCCTATAAGCCTAACTCGTCACGTGTTGGTGTCAATACGACCCAAACATAATTGTAGTCGGACTGTGCCGGGTCTCCGGTCGGGTGTATCAAGCCCTAGGGTGTCAACCCCTGGACACCATAAACATAAGTGCACAGTCTCGATCTACTGGTACCCATGCTTGACTTCTCCAAATACGGACTACGTGCACAACCATAGTCCGTCCGGAACTACATCGGCGTACCACTCGACCGTCGTTTTGGTCACTTATACCAGTCCAGTAATCGTGCCCCCACCCTAGCCTAGTCCCTAGGGTCTTAATGATACAAACTTGGGATTACTGCTGGAGTGGACCCCCATTGCTAGGATTTTCTAGTGGGTTAAGTACGGTTTAACCCTTTTACTAATCATGGATTAACTTGGTTAAGTGTAACGATGGGTTCACGACTTAACCCCGATTAATCCACCAAGCCCAAATTGGTTAAGTATTAAGTGGACCATGACTTAACCCTAATCATGAGGCATTAATTAATTTAATGTGACTTAACCTCTCACATTAGACCTTGTTGTGGTTACTAGTTAAGCCAGGCGGGTCCGGGTAGCTTTACACCACAACTTGGTCTAACCTCGGGTTCAAGGTACAACATGACCAACTTCTCACATTGGGTCCTATTGTTTGTAGCAACTAGTTAAGCCGGTCGGTTCCGGGTAGTTTTACGCTACAAACTCAACCCAACCTCGAGTTGGTCACACTTATATTTTCTAAGTGTCATGTCCATCATGTTTCCAAAACATATTACAAGTTTTCAAGAATTTGGGTAGACCTAACTTAATAGGTAAATTCCCAATCTTATGTTTTCATGTCTTTTAAGTTTACCCAACCCCAAACGCAATCCCATCGCTTACATAATCGCAATAGCGCATAAAGGATAGAAAGAGAGAACTTGGCATAAAGATGACAAATGGTGTTGAAGCCACAAGTTTAACATGGTGGCATATGAAATGTACATATGTTCATATACTTGCATATTGCATCATTAGGCCTCAAAAGTATGCATAAAACCAAACTTAGCATATAAGTGATACATGGTGATAAATGACATGTAGAAGTTGCCATTAGTTCGCATTTAGCCTCACGTGCAAGTTATCATAAGGGATATGATAACTTACATGTTGCCCAAAATGCAACCTTTAGCATAAAGCTTGAAGCTTTAAGCTCATAAACCCAAGATAAGCTTGCATAACATGATAACATGAACAAAATGATCAACCCAAACTTGCATAACATAACTTGCATATCATATGACAAACTTGCATATCAAACTTGCATAACATAACATGATAAACTTGCATATCATAACATGGCAAACTTGCATATCAAACTTGCATAACATAACATGATAAACTTACATATCATAACATGGCAAACTTGCATAACATAACTTGATAAACTTGAATATTATAACATGGCAAACTTGCATGGCATAACATGGTAAACTTGCATATCATAACATGGCATACTTGCATAACATAACATGATAAACTTGCATATCATAACATGGCATACTTGCATAACATAACATGATAAACTTGCATATCATAATGATCAAACACAACTTGCATCATTCATTAACTTTAGAGTTTAAAAAAGAAGGTAAAAGGGCTTACTAATTCTTATGAAGACACAAATATATTAATAGATTGAGACAAGCCCATATGAAATCAAATAAACCCAATATGAAAGCTCCAAATCAATAAAAACCCTTGCTTTATGATGTAAATATGGAAACTTGACTTGAATGCAAGCTAATGACACTCATACAATCTTGAAAACACTTGTATGCATGGAAAATCTCTCATAGAAATGACTTAGGAATTTTATGAAGAGAGTGGAGGCCATGAGAGGGAAGATTTTGCCATAGTTTAGTTACTTGAATGAATAATCATGATTTAGGGTTAGGTTAGGGGCTTATTTATAGAGATTAGCATTAGTTTCATCCTTAGGATTAAACCCTAATTCCAATCTCAGCCCTTAAAACCAAATCTGGCCCCAAAACCTAACCAAAACCCCAAAATGGTGCACCAGGCAAAACTGCCCGGCTGAACCAAGTCGACAGGGCTGTCGACTTGGGTCCAACCAAGTCGACTGCCAAGTCGACAGGCCTGTCGACTTGGTTGGCTTGGCAGGAAATTTTCCGCCTAGCCTTCCAGGCCCGAAATTCGAAATTTGAACTTGAAATTCAAATCTGTTTTGAACTTGAAATTTTCTGAAAACTTCATTGGGCCTTAATTGGGTCGTACGGACTCCGATTTTCGAAAACTCGGACTCTATTTCGCGTATTTTTCCGAGACGAACGCAATGGCATAGCCCGTTTCCCTTGATTCAGATTTATAAATTAAATTCTGCCTCGATTTACGTTGTAACAGGTTATTGAAAATACGGGTTGTTACAGAAATAGAGATATGTTAACAAATAAATATTCACATTTATTTGTCATATTAAAGATTGAAATTTGTGTATAAATAAATATTCACTTTTATTTGTTGTGTTAAAGATAGGAATTTGTATATAAATAAAAATCTCCTTTTTATTTGTCACGTGTAATGACCCGAAAATTCTCGCCCTTTGAGTCGACCATAAACCACACAGGTCTGATCCAAAAGTTGGAAATCCTCGAATGCACTAACTCTGGGCGTACAACACATCAGAACAAATAACAGAAGACTTTTATAAACATCATAATAATGTTACATCAGAGTACAGAATATCAGAATACATCAAAAAAAAATAATACAACGGAAGATCAATTTACAATAAGATTAATACAATGCAGCGGAAATGAATGAACTAGCACAGCGGAAGACTATCAATGCTCTGGACACAGCTTTAAGCTTCGATCCATAATCCTGCTCAATATATCTGCAAAATAACTACTCGACTGCCCGTGTGGAAAAGAGGGCTCCCGAGTTTGCAAAAGAAACAAACTACATGTCAGTTGTGGGACTGGTATGAAAAATCTTTCCAAACTTATCTAACAATATGGCTAATCACAGGACCGCGCCGCTAACGCGGAATGGGTTTACTCCATTGGATTGCCAGTGCGTAAATTAAATAATTTTTTGAATTCAAAAACAACGCAATGCTTTTTAGAAAAATGAAATCATTATAAGATTCAAGTCCCATCACACAATGCAACGCAAACCGGAGGATAGAGTTTTACCTTATAATGATCAAACATGTTTGATACGTAGAAAATAATATTTTAATATTATTATTAGTGTCTAATCAGTTTTAGAATACTTCAAAGTAAATGTATCAATGCTAGACGACATAACTACCATATACTATGTCGCTATATATAGGTTTACAAGCAAAACCGTAATGTCGTATTGGAAATTGGGTTTCCATCATGAGTCAAGGCTAGGGACGATCTCCTTACCGATTCGAGACACTCTAGCAAATGTCTCTGGATCCCCCGCAGTGAACCCTTGGATCCTGCAGGGCCGGTCCACAAATACTTTAGTGGATTAGTTATGTCTGAACACACACTTCCCGGTCCTATTGAACTTATAAATTGGTCGCTATCGACCAATATAATCGAGGCCACGTAATCTATCCTCCACATAAGTAAAATGTCAGGGCTTGCAAAACCCTGATACCACTTCTAGCTAGAAAGAAACGTGTGCACTCCCTGCGTTCCCTTGTCCCGTTTCTCACTCTTACCGGGGTGTAAGGCTCGCGAAGTAACGCTATACACAAAGCTACGCCTAAATAGGCCGTTGATCATCAACCACAAGGCTCTGCTTTTCAACAAAAGCCTTGATCATTTGCATCTTGGCATGCCACATTGATAATTCACGCCATGCGATCAATAACTATCAATATATAATCTCTGAGCTCATGCGTCTAAGAGAAGGGTGTTAAGCAAGAGAATAAATTCTCCACCACCAAACATATATATATTAAATAGAAATCAATTCACATAGAATGAAATCCAATGTCAGACACACATCCATTTACAAGTCCGTTCTGGGTCTGAACGAAACCAGAGACACCTTATTCCTCGTCCCGTATGTCCAATACGAAAGAGAGGTGCTCGCTTATTCGGACAATCAACAAGTACGTCCGGACAACTACCACTTAACCCTTTACTAGGAGCTACCCAATGCCGGACATCAGTAGTCATCCATTCAATGTGAAGATCGTCGGTCTTCAATCATCGTCTTCAATATCTTCGATTTAAATCGTCGTATAATTATTTGAAATGAGATTGAACTCGGTCTTTTCAAATTATTCTCGCATATATATATAATTAAAACCATTTCATATCGTTAATATTATTTTATAACGCTTTATCACTATTTTTATTTATATAAAAATAGCCCAATTTAATTTAACGACGCTTCGGGTCAATAGGCGGCCCTGGTGTTGTTTTACCCAAATTTGATTTACACATTTCTCGAAATCTAACCGTTGGATTTTAATAATTTTATACCATTGGAAAGATCTTCCCAAAGCGGTCCTAACGGTTTCAGTTTTGGGAAATTCGACGATGGGATCTTTCTGTATAATCGTTTAAAGTTACAATTCCAAAACGCGAACTACTGCGCGCGATTCGTTTAATTTTAATTTTTATATATATAATTATATATAAACATAAATTACTCGACGATTCCCAAAACGTGTTTAACACGCCAAATAAAAGAATGTTTTATTGGTATAACGCATCTACATGTTCATAATGCCAAATAAATATGTATTTTATTTACATGACATTTTTGCTAATGACAAATAAAAAGATAGTTTTTATTTTCATTATTTGTATGCAATTTCTATTTTTGACTTTAACAAATAAAAAGAAATATTTTATTTGTATATATATAGTTTCAATGTGTGACATGACAATAAAAATATTTATTTTAATTTGCATACAAATTCTAGTGTATGTATTGACAATAAAATGACTCTTATGTTTGCATACAAATCCTATTGTATGTATTGACAATAAAAATAATTCTTTAACATGCATACAGATTCTAGTGTATGTATTGACAAAAATTAAAATGACTCTTATGTTTGCATACAAATCCTATTGTATGTATTGACAATAAAAATAATTCTTTAACTTGCATACAAATTCTAATGTATGTTGTGACAATAAAAATGATTCTTTAATTTACATACAAATTCTAATTCAACAAATGCATAAAAAGTGATACATTCATTTTTGTTGACAATTCTATTTTCAACAAAATGATTAAAAAGTAATTCATTCATTTTGTTGACAATTCTATTTCAACAAAATGATCAAAAAGTGATGATTTCATTTTGTTAACCATTCTATTTTAACAAAATGAACAAAAGTGATAATTTCATTTTGTCTAAAATTCCATTTTAACAAAATGAACAAAAGTGATCTATTTTACAAAAATGTTATTTTGTTTTAACTTAAATTTCCTTAACAAAAATGTTATTTTTGTCTCAACACAAATCTATTTAACAAAAATGTAACTTTTGTTTTAACTCAAATCTATTTAACAAAAATGTAACTTTTGTTTTAACTCAAATCTATTTAACAAAATGCAACTTTTGTTTTAACACAAATCTATTTAGCAAAAATGTAACTTTTGTTTTAACTCAAATCTATTTAACAAAAATGTAACTTTTGTTTTAACTCTTATCTAATTAACAAAAAATGTAATTTTTTTTCAATCCTCATATTTTGACAAAAATGTAAATTTTTGTTTTAACTATTATATTTTGACAAAAATGTATATCTTGTTACAACTAATCTATTTTGACAAAAATGTTCATTTTTGTTTTCAACTAATCTATTTTAACAAAAATGTATATTTTTGTTCAACGATTATATTTTGACAAAAATTTATATTTTGTTTCAATTAATATGTTTTGACAAAAATGTACATTTTGTTTCAACTAATATGTTTTGACAAAACTGTACATTTTGTTTCAACTAATCTAATTTGAAAAAAATGTATTTTTTGTTCAACTAAACTATTTTGACAAAAATGTATACTTTGATTCAACTATAAATATGATAATTTTTATTTCACTATCTTCTTACAACAAAATGTCCTTTTTATTTCAACTATTTTGTTACAACAAAATGTCCTTTTTATTTCAACTATTTTGTTACAACAAAATGCCCTTTTTATTTTCAACTATTTTTGCAAGGCTTATTTTCAACTATTTTGATTTGACAAAAAATACAAATTTAATTCAACAATTGTATTTTGACAAAAATGTCAATTTTGATCCAATAATTATATTTTGACAAAAATGATAATTTTAATTCCATTATCCTAATTTGACAAAATGATAATTTTTGATTCAACTATATTAATTTACAAAAGTGATGATTTTTGTTTAACTCAGTTCTGATTAACAAAAATGTTAATTTTTGATTAACTCAATTCTAATTAACAAAAATGTTAATTTTTGATTAACTATTCTAATTTGACAAAATTGACAAATATAATTCAACAATTGTATTTTGACAAAATTGATAATTTTAATCCAATAATTATCATTTGACAAAATGATTGTTTTGATCCAACTATTCTGATTTGAAAAAATGACAAATTTAATCCAATTATACTAATTTGTCACAATGACAATTTTAATCCAATTATACTAATTTGTTAAAATGACAAATTTAATCCAATTATACTAATTTGTCACAATGACAATTTTAATCCAATTATACTAATTTGTCAAAATGACATATTTAATCCAATTATACTAATTTGTCAAAATGACAAATTTAATCCAATTATACTTGTCAAAATGACAATTTTAATCCAATTCTTTTTTTTCAATAAAAATTGGTATTTTGTTTTCAACACTTCTATTCAACACAAACATCATCAAATCAATGAATCTACATAACAACATCAATTCTAGATCAAGTCACGCATCATACAAATAGAATTTAACAGTGTATGGATAATACCACAATCATGATTAAGTCATTTTAATTATATAAAAAAAGAGTAGAATTTCTCACATTGATTTTTTCTGAATTTTCAACATACTCCGTTTCAGCTCTAGTCAGTTTCATTGGGTAGTGATCGACTCAACGATTCCAACAGACTCGGATTTGATGTTTTCCGACATTGTATGGCCTAGATATTGATTTTTAAACATTCAATTACAAATTTGGATGATTAAACATAATTAATTTTATTAATCCACACTTAATCCCTCTTTAAACCTTTCTTCTTCCCGTAACCTCCTGTGAAACTCACGCACCCTTCTTGCCATCGATCTCTTCATGTAGCACCACCACACGATGGATCATACCCCGATCAACACCCATCACCTCGTGCGCCATTGCCTGAGCCTTCCCTACCAGGAGCCGCCGCCGCCTCGATAGTCCCACCGCCACCTGAAACCCGTTTGAACGTAGGGATTTTCCTATAGAATTTTGAGAGAGAGAGAGAAAGAGGGTTGATGTTAATTTTTTAGGAAGAAGAGATAATAAGGATTTGTGGAGAGGAAAAGATATTATATAGTGGAGAGTTTTAATTCTTTCCCTTTTTGATTTTTCCATTTTATTTATATATATGTAAAGCTGCTGATGCATAAATATATATAGGAAGAAAACAAAAAGAAATTGACATAGTTTATATTAATTTTCCTTGGGACCATGCGCGTTTTGGAAAGAATTGAATGGTTTGCATAAAAAAGGCAAGAGGCTAATAATAGCAATGTACAGTTTAATTTTTGAGAACGCTCAAGGAAAGAAATGATATTAACAAATGAATGTTAAACCTTAAATGGTAAACATTAATTGTAAATTAAAAGAAAAATATAGATATTAAATTCACATGGTTGGCAACAATTCAAATGAGCGGATAAGGCAAATTGAGAATGAAACGGATTTGCAAATGGGAATGATGGCTTAAAAATAAATATAAATGGGACCGATTGGGAATTAAACGAGGTGAGCTTTAGAAAATAAATAAATAATAATAAAAACAAACGTTTTGAAATTCAAAACGCAAATGACTGTTTTGGGAAATGAATGGATGCGATATTAATTTGAATGATGCATTGAAATGGAAATGGAGAATAAATGTCATGAGGAACCGAAAAAGGAATGAATGTAGGAAAATATATGGAAGAAGACGAAAGTTTTAATTTTTATTTATATAAGACGTTTCACTTATGTTGCGGGCCCCAACAATGCATGAAATAATGGATGAAAAATAATGCATTGCTTATATAAAAATGCGTTATATTTTTAGTTTAATGACACTGTTTGTACATCAAAATTTCATTAACTTTATCACAATTAATACCGTAATAAATTTAGATTTTAACGGTTTATTCAAAACAAAATTTATTACTATTAATATTAAAAATTTCAACTTACAAATTAAAAATTGATTTCAAACATATATTTTCTTCTTATCAAGTTGCATGATAAGTATTAAATTCATTTCTAAATTTATGATGATACAACTCTTTCCATAATATCCATTTTTAAACAACGAAGAAATTATAACGCTAAATATTCAAATCGGTTAGTAATGCAAATCACGTTTGTTTATAAATTTATGAAATGGTTCACACCTATTGTTCAAGAATGGAATAAATCTCAAATATAAATATTTATTTTACATTGCATCTTAATTTAATTTATATTTTAAATCTAAAAATGAATATCATAAATTGTTCTATACAGTCAAATCAAAATTAACTATTTTGAGTATTCGTTCATGAATTTTATTCATAAACAATTTAGTTGTTATAAATCACCATTTATTTAATTATAAATTGTTTATTAGAAATAGAATTGAAATCATTCATTAATAACATCATAAAATTTATAAAAATAATTTAACTCAAAAATGGAATTTTTAAATTCTGATGCATTTTCTAATAAAATAAAATTTTAAATTGGTTCTGATTATCCAGGTTGTTTCAGGCTCGACCCTCTTCGGCTCCGGTTCGGCTGGACACTCAGGCACCAACTTCAGCTTAACAGCAACAGAATACGTGTCGGAACAGAGAACCGGGACCGGTTCGGTTCAGAACCTCTGACCCGTTGACCGCCGATCTAAACCAGATCACGCTTCGAACACCCCATACACTTCCAAACTCTTCCAAACTAAATGCTGGAGGCACCGACTCTGATCTGGGAAACCTGCAACAACTTTTCAATGGAGATCAGCTCGCAAATCTGATTGAACGCCTCTCAAGAGGCCGCACGTATTAGAATGACGTGTATGACGTCAATCACAATCCGTTCACGTGGGAAATCAGAAATTCTCGCAATCCCCCAGATTTCAATCTTCCAGTTCTAGAACCTTACAACGGTAGAAAAGATCCTACCGTGCATCTGATGCGATACAAAAGGCATATGGAAGTTTAATCGGCGTCGGAAAACGTCATAGCAAAATGTTTCCCTCTTTTTTGACACATAGCTGCTATGTGGATTCGGTAGTTAGAATTTGAATCGATAAACAGCTGGAACATGTTGGTCGCCCGCTTCATTGAACAATTTTGGGTCCACATTGCACGACCCAAGAACGTAATGTCGCTCACTTCAATCAAGCAGAGATCTGGAGAAACTCTGCATTCATTTCTGGAAAGATTCAGCGTTGCCGTAGTAGTTGATAGACCTGAACCATCTATGGTATTAATGGCGGTAGTATCCGACATTCTGGATGAGTCGAAATTCAAAAAGTCTTTGTATCGAGATCCACCTCGAAATCTCAGTGAATTCTACCTTGAATTAGATAGATTTCTGCTAGAAGAAGATGCAACATCCGAGAAGCGCATTCTCGATATCAACCTGCTTAAAGACAGAGGACCGTCTGACTCTGGAAAAGGAAAGGGAAAAGCTGCTGTCAAGAATAACCGTAACACTCAGTCCCATAGAGAGCCCAGATATGAAAAGTATACCGAACTCAATTCAACCCTCACTGACATTTACATGGGCACAACGGTGCTATCTCCTATTCGAAGCCTCCCAGGAGGGAGCCATTGCAAAGAGAAAGAGATTCTGGAAAGCATTTGCATATTCCATGGTAAGGATGGTCATGATAGAAATGATTGCAGGCATCTTCGAGATCTGGTTGAGGAACGGATTAGACATAGAGAGCTACCCGAGTATGTGAAACAACCAACAGCGCCTGCATCTGCGCTACCACCACCCTCTCCCCGAAGTGGGAATGACCCTAGATCGAGCTCTCGTGGGCTCATCATCAACTGATCTGGATTGGATCACTCTACATTTGCTGCATTTCTTAGTATTTAAGATATTTTTTTTTGCTTTCTTTAGGTTTTCCGAATGGCTAAATCGGAGTACACACGTTCGAGGATAGGATATAGCCCCAAAGCGTGCTCTGAACTCGATGTCAAACCAATCAGGATTTGGTTTTGTACTTTGAATTGAATAAGGAAGGACATTCCAAGCATGGATTATGTTTGGAAAATTTAAGTATCCTGTCAGGTTGTGGCAGGATTCTTAGTCTTAATAAAAGTATGGCTTATACTTATCTCAGACCCCTGAGTATGGATTATGCCTAGAGGCGGACTGTCTTGTTAGGATTTGGCAAGCACAGCTCCTTCTCGATTTGAGTGTGGATTGTACTCCATTGGATTTTCAAGTATGAATTATACTTTGGAAAGGCGAATAGTCTCGTTAGGATCTGGTAATGGAACTCAATAAAACTCAAGTATGGCTTATGCTCAGTTTGAAATTCCTGGTATGGCTTATGCCTGGAAGGCTTGGTCCCTCACTAAGTTTTGGTAGGATGATTCAAACGTCCCTTGAGTATGGTTTATACTCAGCAGAATGCCCAAGCATGGTTTATGCTCGAAAAGATTAATTATTTTTGTCAGGTTTTGGCACATTTGTTTGCCTCTTTTTTCTTTGCAGGTATGGATTATACTTGCCCTGTCGGGCCCTGCGTGGCCTTGATTTTCTTGCATTATCCAAAACACATCTTCCTTCAACCAGTAAGATATGTTCTGGGGGAAAAAATGTTGACATGCTTTTTAGTCAAAGCAGTCATACGTGAAATTTCTAATCAACAATGCACTCAAGCATTGAGAGCATCGTCAGAAGACATGAAGCGATTTGGCTGAAGTCGCAACTCAAATAAAGAATGGCCTGAAACTCCCTTCAAATGACCTCTTTTGGGCCCGAAAACATCAATTACGGGGCTATGCACTGTAACCCTTGTAGCCCTCTAAATTAGTTTCAAGTAGAGCTTTCGTTTGGCTAAAACGGACTTACAGTTTGGAAGTTACGCTCGTTTCCGTAAACGTGCGCAGAACTGGAATAACTTGGACCAAGCATAGCGAGTTTGGAATCTGGATCGGATCGGATTAGAATGAAGCATCATATCCACGAGAATTCAGATTGAACCAGTTCAGGGCAAAGGGGACCGATACGCCTGGGTTCACTGAAGTGCTTTGGCAAATTCATACCGCGTCTGGTTCGGACCGGTAATCACGATCCGACCCGCCTCGCTCACTACACAGAAGTGCAGACCATCATTTGGTCGAAGACTCCGAATCGGTTCGATGGAGAGGACCCGAACCGCCTCGACCTGCTGATACACTTTAGATTTGACCTGTTCTTAAGGAGAAACTACCTCCTACATGCATGGATCAAATGCCATATGGCAGAACACGAACTGGAGAGGCCTTCTCCACGTTTTCCACTACTTTTCAAGATTTCCTCTGGGCATGCCACGTGGCACCCGAACTGAACTCAAAAATCAGCTATAAATACACCACCTGAAGACATTTTGAGGGGACTCTATGGACCTTTGGCACTTGTTCTTCACGGCATCCACCATTGCTACAACAGAAGGACTTTGTGTTTCTCAGACTAATCTAACACGAGGATTTCATGTATAAAACCATTATCTTTTCTCCACTTCTTTATTGAAATACAAAGATGTTGTATCTGAATGGGTCTTATGGATTGTAAAACATCACTGTATCTATAATTTCTTAGGACTTAAGAAAATATAAAGTGGATGTAGGCTTGGTTTGAGCCGAACCACAATAAAAACCTCGTATGTCTCCTATCTATTTACCATTTTCTGCAATCTGTGATCTATGATCTGCATTTGGGTGTTAGTACTAGATTTTGGTCTAACAGATAGCATCTACATATTACTCAAAAAACAATAGTTCATCATTTTAATACTCTCCCATATCTTTCTAAATATTTACTACTTTATCCTAAAAGATAGCATCCATGTAGTACTCAAAAAAAACTTTACTACTCAATGTATAACTATCCCTACGTAGAAAAACGCTAGAAAAAAAGTCGGCTAGAACAAGACTAAATCTGATTTTTTTTTTTTTTGATTTTTTTTCCTTTTACTCCTCTATCTAAATATTTAACTCTCCTATATTAAAATACCTTCCAATATGAATTAGTCAGCTAGAACGAAGACTAAATCTGGTATTATTTTATTTTTCTCTTTTCTTCTCCTATTTTACCGTAATTACTAAGCAGAGAAATATTCAACTATCCTATTTTATATCTGAATTCAAGCAGATAAATATCCTATGACCTGAATTTTTGTATGAAATATCTAAATCGACTTGTACATTTTCAATGCTTCATACCATGTACCTAGCTTCTAGAAACCACATAACTGCCCAATAAATACTCAAGCTCGGCCCTTCCCCGAAGCTGCTAAAGCAGCGACTTAGGGCACCAAAAACCCTAGGGCACCATATCATGCTTCCGCTGCCGTAGAAAAAAAAAAATGAATCACGATGCAGAATCTGAAGGCATAAATCGCGAACTACTCCGGCGAATTCCAGGCCGATCTTCTTCTTCAACTTCGATCTTGACTTCTTCCTAATTCAGCAATTCCAAGTATGCTCTTTTTCCTTTATTCCCAATTCTCCTGTTGTGCTTATAATATTTGTTATCCACTTATCCTAGAGGCAATTGAAGGTGCAAACGATAAATTGAATTGTTTCCAGGTCTTTTTAGAACTGATCATTGAAAAAAAATAGCCTTTATTGTATCCTATCAAAGTTTAGTATATATTCTGGCCCTGTGGAAAAACAACCAGTGAATTTATCAAATAAACAGACCGTGTTAAGCTTCAGACCTGTTTGTATCCTATCAGTGATTGTTGCCTTTATTGTATCCTATCAAAGAAAATTTCCCTAAAGAAATCAATTCCATTCATTATGCTATCAAGCATCTTCTTCCTAATGAGCATGTTTGTTGGTTTTTTATATTCTTGATTGTAGATCTGTTTCGATTAATCCTTTCTTTACATTTTATAGATTGTACTGGAAATGTTGTTTGTTTGTGTAGCCGTTGTAAGCAAGTGACAGTGTTATTAAGTTGAGGACCTGGGTTGGTGTTATTTGTTATTGCGTACAATCTAGTGAATTCATGATTTTAAAATTGGCTTCTATGAGTTGAGGCAAGCAAATAATCTGGATATAGTTTGAGCACAAATTGTAAAACTTAATGAAAGTCTATTGTATATAAATTATATTTTTGTTAGATATCTTATTTTCTAACATATTTTATTGATTAGCGACTTTACCTATTGTTCCACTAGAATTCCTGACTTTAAAATTGGGTTTTATGAGGTTAGGCAAGCTAATAATCTGGATATAGTTTGAGAAAAATTGTAAAACTTAGTGAAAGTCTGTTGTAAATAAATTTTTGTTCTTATAATGATCATTAATATATGTTAACATTCAATGTTAATTTTGTAGTATTAAAAAATGCATAAACAAGAATCTGGACATGCTAAAAGGACTAGAAAAAGAAGGCTTGAGGAACTCACAAATTCACAGAAAGGTGCTCTTAATAAGTTTTTCATCAAAAGAATTCCAGAAGAAGGTTCGATTTTGAATTTGGATAATGCCCCTATTACCGATGAGAATGATGATAAGATTGATGATGATATTTTAATGAGCGAACATGACATTGAAATTATAAGTACAGAGGAAGCAAATATTGATTCTTCATCACATGTAGAGAATGTTAGTGTGGTTTTAAATGACCCTGGTACATGGAAAAAAAATTGATCAAAATTTAAGAGATTTGCTAGGTGAAAGAGGTCCTTTTCGAGTAATAAAGAATAGTGATTGTGATTTTCCAAAAGATGCTATTAATTGACATTTTTCCTCTACATTATATGTCAGACATTTGCCTAACGGGGATAAACAAGACAGAAAATGGTTGGTATATTCATATTCGCTTGACCGAGTATTTTGCTTTTGTTGCAAGTTATTCATGAATCAAATGACACCTAGTCATCTTGCTACAGAAGGAATTAATGATTGACACAATCTAAGTATTAAGCCGAAACAACATGAATGATCATCTTTTGAATATGAGCAGCTGGATTGAGTTGGAAACAAGATTGAAAGTCAAAACAACCATAGATCAGAGTGTATTAGGTCAAATAAATAAAGAAAAACAACGTTGGAAGGAAGTCTTGGTAAGGATAATTGCTGTTGTGAAAATGCTAGCTTCGAATAATTTAGCCTTGCGTGGAACGAATGAAAGGCTTTACGAAAAAAGTAATGGCCTTTTTGCAAATTAATTGAAACGATAGCAGAATTTGATCCAATAATGCAGGAACATAACTCAAAAAGAAATTCATATATATTACCATTGGCATAAAATTCAAAATGAGCTAATACTTACCTTGGCGAATGAAATTAAAAATGAAATTCTTAAAAAAATAAAAAAAGCCAAGTATTTTTCAGTTATATTGGATTGCACTCCTGATATTAGTCGTATTGAACAAATGTCTCTTGAAATAAGATGTGTCGATGTTTCAACTAATCCTGCAAAGGTGGAAGAATTTTTTATTGAATTTTTGAAAGTAGATGACACCACTGGGCTTGGACTTTTTAACAAGCTTGAAGAAGTGTTAGAAGATATTAAGCTTGATATCTACGATATTAGAGGACAAGGTTATGATAATGGATCAAACATGAAAGGAAAACACAAATGAGTGCAACAAAGATTATTAGAAATTAATCCGAGAGCTTTCTACACATCTTGTGGTTGCCATAGTCTTAATCTTGTGATATGTGATATGGCTAAATCATGTCCAAAGGCATCAAACTTTTTTGGGGTTATTCAACGGATATTTAATTTATTTTCTTCATCTACACAGAGACGGCAAGTTTTTAAAGATCATGTATCAGGTTGTACGGTTAAACCATTATTAGACACACATTGGGAAAGTCACATTGAAGCAGTAAAATCTATAAGATATCAAACTACAGAGATAAGAGATGCATTAATTTCTTTATCATATAGCACCAAGGATTCTATGGCGAAGAGTGAAGCAAGAAGTCTTGTAACAAATGAAATTGAAAATTTTGAATTCTTATTTGGATTGTGCATTTGGTATGAAATTCTGAAAAATGTAAACACCGTTAGCAAAATTCTTCAAACTGAAGATATGCAAATTGATGTGGCAATCACTAGATTCCAAAAGCTTATTGATTTTTTTGAAGATTTCAGGAACACAGGTATTGATTCTACGATGGTTGATGCTAAAGAGATAGCCCAAACGTTGGATGTTGAACCATTTTTTGTTCAAAAAAGAATTATTCGCAGAAAGAAACAATTCGATGAAGATGTGAATATTGAAGAACTAATGCAAACACCAGAAGATTCTTTCTGAATTAATTATTTTTTACAAAATGTGGATAAAGCTTGTGTTTTGTTAAAGTCTCGATTTGAGCAATTCAAAGAATATGATGATAGATTTGGCTTTTTATTTGATTTAAAAAAAATTCACTTCTTTAGATGATGAGAAATTGAAGGGGAATTGTTTACAAATTGAGGAATATCTAAGACATGATTTGCACTCTGATAATGATGGACGAGAGTTGTTCTCGGAATTAAAAGTGTTGAAAGTTATCTTTCCAAAGGAAAAAACAAAAGCAATTGAATTGTTGAATTTCATTAATTCTGATTTGAGAGAGTTAAATTTTCGTAATGCTTGGATTGCATATAGAATAATTCTGACTATACCAGTTACAGTTGTCTCGGCTGAAAGAAGTTTTTCAAAGCTAAAGTTGATAAAGTCTTATCTTCGTTTAACTATGTCACAAGAAAGGCTAAATGGTTTGGTGCTTTTATCGATTGAACAAGATATGGACAATGAACTTGAATATGATAATATTATTAGCAATTTTGCAAGTCAGAAGGCTAACAAAATGTTCATAAGTAACTAGTATATTTTTATTATGTAACTTGGATTATTATTACGAGTAAAGTTATTTGTTTTTTTAATCTTTTCGTTATTTTTAAATATTATAAATTGTTTTGATGTCATGCATTATCATATGTAGAAGGGCCTCTTTTTGATTTTCCGCTTTAGGCACCAAAAGTACTAGGACCGGCCCTGTAAATACTTTGTTACATGCACTGCTATTAATATATCTCCTCCACAGATTCTTCCCCAGTACTACTCTCCCAACCTTTCTGCGTTTATTCCTTTCTCCATTAATATTCCTTCTAAGCATTTTCAGGTAACTGAAATTATATACAACGAATACATATGCTTTCAACTGCCTATGGTGCAGATGTGTGCTTTCGGCAATTTTTTTCCATCTATATGTTATGCTTTGTCATTTGCAGATACTGCATTTGCTGCAGAAGGCTTTGGAACTAATTCATATAAATAGAGGACTTATGCAAAAAGGTGTTTAGTAATTTACATAATAACATAAGCTTATGCTGTCTTGATTCTTTTACTATTGTTGTTTTTTCCTAAATCTGTTGATTGTACCATGCCTTAATTGTTGCAGCAACTTTGGATGCTGTTGTGCTCTGTTCTAAAGAGGATGAATATATAAGGTATGTTTCTAATCTATTAGTATTTTGTCTATGTCAAATTCTATGCCTTTTTAAAAAATTGATGCAAACTGATATGATATGTTATAAAAATTTTGTTTAAGAAATTATAATACAACTAAGGTTTGCATGTGCCAAGATTTTTGGAGAATTTTGCATTTTTCTATTTACTCATGCTGATTTAACTACCAAGTATTTGAATTTCTCAACTTTGCAGTCTCCCTGATAACTCCCCTACAAAGTTGTCCTCCCATATTTCTAGATGTATTAAGGGGCAAGTTGGTTATTTTTTTTAATTTTTTTTCCAAAGAGCTTGCATTTGTGATTCTATGAATATAAAGATGCATATTTTGAATAAATTTAATTGAGTGTGTTCACCAGGATGTATATGCACATGTACGACCATGGAGTATTTAATCTACATCACAAAAATCAAATTAATAAAAATTAATATTATTTCAAAACTTCTAGCATATTTAGAACTTCACATGCAACTTTGGAACTGTTTAATCAGTAAGCTATGGATTATGTTAACAGGATGAGGTAGCTTCAAAAACTTCTATCATATCCAAAATGTTAATTTGGTATCATCCATAAAACGTTTGATTTAAACGTAAATTTAAAATAGTGTTTGAATATGTTAGAGTTGTGCAAATTAATTAAAACTTTATGAAGATGATCTTGAGTCATATAATAGCATTCATTAAGTTTCTTTTGGTGCCCATCAGTGTAGCAGTGTCCAACAGTGTAGCGTTGTGGGTAGCAGGTACATATAGGACAATTAGCTTGTTGCAGTGATCTTTCCATATGATTAGTAGGTAAGGACTACAGATTTTCTTCTATAAAAATAATTTTATGGTATTTTATTTGATTAATTTTTAAAGAAAATATATAGCCATTTGATTGTTGTTTTTAATTTATTTGATTAATAAAAAGAAAACTGACATTGCCACATGCATGTATACATTTATTTGATATACTTTTTATAAACTGACTCATATGTATGGCGTAATATGACTCATATATCTATAGAAGGAAATAGAAGAAAATCTATAATTTTAACCCGGTTTGTTATTTTTACAAATAAACTGACTCATATATATCGCATAGTAGGGATTGATGGATAACCCGGTTTGTGTGTAGATGGTTGGTTATTTTAATATGGTTTGCCTTAACATGTTCCTATTGGGCGCATTCTAACGTCTTATTTAATTAGCTTGATAACAAAATATATTACATAAGAAAAAAACTTAAACACTATAATTCAAATTTACTCATCAATTATAATTAATTAGATTAATCTTATCCTTCTTGCTTTTGATTTTGCCTTCAGTCTTGGTTAGCAATGATCGTCAGATTGCATTACATCAGTTTAGTTAAAAACGACCACTTGATCATGCCATATAATCATCCATAGATTTAGTTTCCTGTTTATTTCTTGCAAATTATGTTTAAATCATTTATTATATTATTCTATTTCTAAATTTTCTACCACCATGCCCGTTTGCGTATCTTGCATTTACTTATCTATGAAGCAAATTACCAATTTTCATATAGAATTCAACTGGCAGAATTGAGAATTAATTGTTGTTGGGTAAACAACATGAAAATTAATTTTTGTTACTGCATAAATTATTAGATGGATAATAGAACAATTAATCAAAATAACCATCCATGATAAAATGATTTTTGGATGAACAACGGAACAATTTATTATTGTTGCCGCATAAATTATAATATTTAAAAAATATATATAACTATTTAATATTAATTACAATACTTTATTTTACTTTTACTTTTGATGTTTAATCATTACAATTTTTTTTAATAACATAAATTTTAATGCCCAGCAAAGCGGCAAAAAATACTAGTTTGTTATAACATCCACAATACTTACCACGCATTACCCATGTGCGTAGTACGGACCACTCACTAGGTTCATAATTAAATTGTAGTCACTCAATGTATAAATTAGGTCTTAATATCACGCTAGATAATTATATCCATTCATTAAATGATTTATATTCAATCTTTAAAATGTGGTAACTTTAGTACATTAATCAGATTTAGAAGCATTTTTACATTTAAATCAAAAATTAATAAACTTTTCAATAATATTCATTGTCAATATTTAAAAAAAATTACATAACAATTATTAACTTCATTTTAGTAATGCAGTTAAAATCTATGTTATGGATTTTAATTGCATTTCGTGTTGTAGCTAATATATATAATATATAATGCAGTTTTGAATTAAATTTCACAAATAGGTCCAAAAACGCATGATGTGTTGCAGTTTTTAACATCGTTTGTGAAGTGCATTTTAGAGCTGCATTAATACGTTATGGTTTTTAACTTCATATGTGGAATGCAAGTAAAAACTGAAACACTATAATGCATCTTTTAACTACATTTCATAAATGTTGTTAAACATGCATTAATGCAAAAAATTTAAAGTTTGAATTTAAAATGACTTATGAAATTTTGATTTCTATATATCTACAATATATATTATTGCGCTAAAATAACCTAAGTAGTTAAAAGGGCAATAATAGGGTGAAGGGATGCTGAGAATAAAGAGATTTCGGTCTATCCAGAGGTACTTTATCACGAACTACATCCATAGGAAAGTTGAAAGAGGAAAAGGTCTCCTTTCAGTAAAAGAAAGCCCCTTCAATAAAGTCAAAGGGCATATCTTCTTAAACAACAATCTTCAAGCAACCCAGAGTGGAACTGTATCATGGTTGGCGAACCAATATGCACCTTCGATTCACATGAAGGGGATGTTCCGACTACGTGATCCTGAGGGAAATTCCCACCATATAAGAAAATCAGTCCTTCTGATAACTTAAAACTGAATATCTTTGGGGCCATTTCTCCCAATAGAGTACCGAGTCCTTCTTTTGGAGATTCCCTTTCAGCAGACTCGAACGCTTTGCAATGACTCGCTATTAATAAACACTCAAAGGAACTTACTTCCGCTTTAGGGTGCACTGAAAGCAAAAGAAACTTATTATTAAAGGCACTTTTATTTACCCTCTGTACCTATCTCTGCAAAAGTGTTAAAGTGAAGGCCCCGAGAAGGAGAAGGGTCAACTCAAAACCTATAAATATGACCCAATGAGTCTAGGATTGTGATAGAATTTCTAATTATCTCACTTATATCTAAATTTCTGAGTTGTGAACTCCAATTCCTAAATCAATTGAGGGATTTTTAGGAACTAACATGCTAAAGTCTTTGAACCAATCTCGGTCATCAATATAGAAGTTCAACTTTTGATAGCTTAAGGTAATAATTGTTAAATTATTATATTATCTTAACATTGCAGGTATGGATTCGGAAGCTGCCGTAGGGAATCAACCAGTGAAGTAATTATAGGTACAACTGAAAGGTTTCAATGAATAAAAACTAGTTAACCAAAAATCGTCCTAAGGGACCTAGTTCCGAGACTAGCTAAGTGCAGGAAATCACGTATCCAAGATATCTGAAACCCCTAAACTTGCCAGTAATCTTAATAACGTATTCAATTGGAGATGATAGGCCCGACAAAAAATATGGTTGTGATATTAAGACCGGATACCCCATGTTTTAATCGAAAGCTATTCTTAAAGGGAACGAGTCATGGTTACACCTTTGAAAGACCAATAAGTGGCCCGAGAACTACCCTTGCAGCAAATGTATATATAAAAGAGTTAGATTATCCAATGGCCGCGAAAAACTCTCATCAAAACCATCGAGATTAAACTAGGAATTTATATTACACTTGCAAAAACCTTCAAAATCAAAGGAATGTCAAGGCAAAGGCTTCAAACTACATCTAACCATTATCTTTGTTTCAGCGAGGACAAGCTCCAAGGAAATGTCGGAGGCTAAAATAGGATTTAAAGAAAATTTTACATTGGAAATTCATCTAGAACTACACGAACAGAACTACATTACTCTAGTTTATACTTTAACTTTCTCTTAGATTGACAAGTGTAATTCAAAAAAATTTGACCTAATCAAGGTTTCGACAAGGAATTCATCATTCTGGTATATTACTTTTGTGGCTAACATTTTTAGTGCTAGAAAAAGGGATTGAATCTACGACACCCTTTAATCCACTATCTCCTATTGAGTCTAATTGTTTTGACAGTAAGATCCGGCTTCAACAAAAGTAAGCATGGATTATAATCCGAAAGCAAATCCTGGTGATCTAAGAAAGGATTCCCGTAATCCAAAGAAAGATACTTATGACTTAAGAAAAACTCTTCAGGGTATAATAGAAGTCTTTTTTAAATCAGGAAAAGCTTTGTATAATATGGAAGACGAAGCAAGAAAAGTTGCTTATAGACTAAAGAAAGAGCATGCAAAGTTTCAACAGTTTTATAAAGGAAAACATTGGTATCCCCACTGTCTTTATTACAACGACAAATTAACAATGAAGAAAAATTGCTCTATCGAAACCAGTATTATCAAGGAAAGAGATCACTAACTCCCCCGATCCAACAACAATTTGATAAGGGAAAAAGGCCGATTCAATCTAAAAAGTGATCTTTTAAACATTTACAATGGAGTTGACTTGTATTGATCCAAAGCTTTATAAGAAGCATGTATTAGGAATGGAAGCTTTAAATAATATCAACAAAAAGAAGATTGAAGCTTAAGATCCCAATGATTGGAGTATTAACCCATTCCATGTTGGATAAAAATATAAATAATATCAACAAAAAGAAGATTGAAGCTTACGAACCCAATGATTGGAGTATTAACCCGTTCCATGTTCGATCGAAACCTTTCTTTACCTTCATACAAACTATTAAAAAGGATAAGAACTTGTTCTTACAAATGAAGAAAGCCATTCAAAACTATTCTAAAGGAAAAATATTCGAAGGAGAGATAGTAAGGGATTATGATGCCTTCGCCCAAAGATAGCCGTCAAATACAAGAAGTCTTTGTCATTATATGGTCACCAAAAATAACCGGAAATGAAAATAAGAGCCGAAAGTCAGTATTTACTATATGAACTCCGAATGGGCTTAAAAAGGGGAATAACTAAGGGCGAGGCTCCAAAGGAAAGTTCAAAAAAAAAACAAGGCTCAACCTTCCAAAAAAGGATTTTAAGTCCTGACTTCCAAAAGAGTGCAACCTGGTTACCTCGATTAAGGAAACTTACTTCTTAAGCATGGAGGAATTGGACTAGTAGCTTTCCAAGAAGAAAGCAGCAAATATGAATGGAGAAAAGGGGGACTGTACTGCCACCATCATATGATGAACGATTATGAAACAAATCATTGCAAGGTCATGAAAGGAGAAATCATTGGTTTTTTAGACAATTAAAAATGGATACATTTGTAAATACATGATCAAAAGGAGTAAGTAAAATTTCAGTTTGAATAAGCAATACTATATGGATATAAGGATAAACAAAATTCCTGCCATGATTAAATAAAATAAAATAAGAGATTCTACATGGCTAGAGCGAAATGCTCCTATATTTTAGTAAAAATCCTTGACATAGTCAAGGCGCTTCCTAAAAGGTAGGAAAGGTAAGCCCGTAGATATGCGTCTGACATCTGTAACAACCCAAAATTTTAATGAAGAAATCTAATTAAAAATTAATAAAAATAAATATTAATTAGAAAAATATTGAGAAATGGGTAATAAGTTTGCGTCATTGGGTCCGTTGCGAAATTCTGGCTATGATAGACATTTGGCTTACTGATATCGAACTTAAAACAAATAAGATACGAAAGAAAGAAGTTTGAAATTCAAATTTGAAATGGGAATAAACATAGAATCAATTAAAAATTAATTAAATGCAGATCATGATTAACTAGGGCAAACAAGCCTTCGGTTAGGTCGACCGGAGGGCCGCCTTAGACCCCAAGTTGGGTCGACCCACTAGGGTAACATATGAAACCTGGTGCGCACGCTCTTGGATCAATTTGGCTGGCTTGGGTGCATTTTTCTGGAAACTTCTTTGAATTCGATGGACCTATTTTTAAAAATAAAATCGAACGATCCTAAATCCCCTAGCTCTACTATAAATATACCTCCGAACCTAACATATTTCTCCCTACTCCATTTCCTCCATTCCCTGCCTCCACCTTAAACAACCTTCTTCTTAAATATTTTTAATGGAATACCGAGGCTTGGGTTTGCATACATTTTGGAGAATATCCATAGATAGAGATTTCCTATTGGGGCTTACTTGGATTTGCTTAAAAATTGTGAGTACTTTCAGTAATTACAAGATTCAATATAAATTGGGTTTATTTTGACAGTATAATTTTTGTTGATTTCTTTGACTTTCTATTTTTTTCTGTCAATAGTCTACGTAAATCTAATTGTTGCTTTTATCATTTCTTCTGTCTATTTCAGTAATCTATTATGTTACTGTAGTTTTATTCAGTCCATTTATATCTCTTTTTCTTCGTATGTTATTTTATTATAGTTCAAAATAAGCCCTATGTTACTTTATGTCTGTTCTTGTTTATCTGAGCCTAGGCCATTCGAGATCCTAGACCATTGTTCTTTTTATTTTTACGTTGAGTTTAAGCCTTCAAGAGCCTAACCATTGTTTCTTTTTATTTATGAGTAGTTTGGGTGTAAACATTTTAACTTTAAAATAAAAGCACGTTTGAAAAAAAAAGAATTACGTATAAAAAGGATAAACTGGGCTTATTGAAATTGTGCAATAAAGGATATACTATGCAAATCATATCTGCTGCTTCACCTCGTTTGCACTGGTTCTGTCAACAACCAAAGTAAATACTATTTTTTACTCTGGTTTCAGGATAACAACCGGTGCAACTGGTACAGAACAACCAATAAGATAGAGAAATAAATAAGTTACTTCGGTTTTAATTGAAAATTGTTGCAAATAAGGAGAAGCAAATACCTTTATTTGCACCGGTTATATGTGAAACCGTTGCAAATATTACGTTTGCATAGTTCTTTAGTCGGTCACAATTACCTGGTACAATTTGAAATTATTTCATGTTCTCCACGCTGAAGTAAATGGCATCTCCCGTTGCTTTAACTTCTTTTTGTTTCTTCTCCAGGGACTTTCGAGACTCTCAAAGGAAAAAAGTGGGCATTTGTTCTGGTATTTTTCGCTTTCTTCCGCTTTATTCAATCATTTTGCATATGTTCTTGTGCTTCAATTGCGCCCACCGTTTTCAATCATAAGGTACAAAACCCTAGTTTTAAATCGATTTTGATATGAACCATCTTTTCTCAAAAACTATATTTTTGACCCTTTCTTAGCTAATCCGTGTGTAGTAATATGATAATAACAATGTTTTAGAATTTCAAGATGTATTATTCGGTGGTGCTAATCTATGAATAAATTTTTCGCTATGTTAGTGATAAATTTGAAGTTTCTTTTTACTATGATATCTTCTGGTTTCTTCAAGGATAGCTGAGAAGCATGTTGTTTCCACTAATACCAAAATTCTATGACGAGAGGCAGATGTAGCAAAACACTGGTTGGACCAGAATCCAAAGAGTATGCGAGCTACCATTGAGAATTCTAGCCAAGTGCATCGAAAGTGATGCATGGATTGAAGTTCGAGTTTTGCTAAAGTAATGCATTGGTTAAAGAGCTAGCGTTGCATTAAAGATACATAAGATTAGTACATGTAGTATAGTATTAATACGACAGAGCATGGTGGTTAAAGGAGGGTACAGAACGGATTATAGGGAGGTATTGCACTGATGGAAAAAGCATTAGCAACGACATAAGTAGAAGTTGCCCAAAATTTCAAGAAAACTGGGTTGTAGTGGTGGTCCCTTATTGTTGTGGAGGGGATATGCAACTTCAATCTGAACCAGAGCATGGATTTCAGCATGAAATGTGTTGAAGATGAATATGTTAGCTAAAAAAGTGGATATTAAGTGGGTGGAGCTGCTTGGGTGACGAGCAGAAGGCGAGTTGGTGTGAAGAATGCGATATTTCTCTCTTAAAAGTAACTCTATTTGTCTTTTTATGAAAAGTCAGCTTCAATTATCTTCTGTACTAAAATGGTAATACTATTTATGATACATATTTCACTTAATTTAAGTGTTATGCATGATATTTTTCTGAGTAAGGTGTAGTTTATGTGTATTAAGATGGATATGTAGCAAAAACGCATTCTTCAATCCCTTAGTAATAAATATATTTTCATTTGGTTCCTATGAAAAGATTTTTTTAAGATAATTTTTGCTAGACCAAAAAGTGGTTCCAACACCCAGTTGATTGATAATTCTAGGTTATAACAACTCAAAATGAATAAAAAAAGAGAATTAATACACAGGATTTATAGTGGTTCGACATTAATGAGCCTACATCCACTTTGTAGATTCTTGATTGATGACTTAATTACAAATACAAGGTATACGATCGCTCAACTCACTAGTACAATCAACAAATTCTCCAACTTTGGGGATGCTTTAGGCTTTTGGGCAGCTTTAAGCCTCCCTTTCTCCTCTCGTTCAATATCAGTAAGAATACGTTTCTTTCTTCCTTTGTCCAAAGGAATTGCACCTGGATCAGTTAAGAATTTCTAAACTAAGCTTTCAGTGATCGATCGGGTAGAAAGCTTGACAACCAATCCTGACTTTGGAGCAATTTCCTGGAGGGGATCAATGTTGAGGGGTTCTTCGGATTCTTCCTCCACCTTGGCTTTCAAAAGCTCATCATTCTTTTCCTTAATTTCAGCCAAAGTCATGTTCTCGGTCTCTCCCAAACCCCCAGTCACAACAACATCGTCATCTTCCTTGCCTCCTCCATCGCCATCAATATCTTTTAAAGCCTCTATCACTTCTCCGTCCTTGGGAACTTCAGCACTGGACTACACGATGGTTTATCAATGACCTCTTCTTGTTTCTCCTTGGTCTTCTCAGTAAGCTTCAGACCTAAAGAACGAGAAGAAATAGCTATTAGTTCAGAAGAAGACTCGGGTTCTTTGAACGCTTTCCCAACAATACTATAACGACCCAACTTTCGAACACATCGGAAGTCGTGTCATTAATAAGAATAAGAATAGAAAGAAGATAGAACTACAGAAAACATCAGAATCTCACAGCGGAATTTTTACAAAATATGATACTTCATAATATTATACATCAGAACATATTACATCAGAGCATAATAGATCTAGGGATACAAGCCACTTCATAGTACAACTTAATTATACATATCATCTATGACTAAAATAGCATACTTATAATTATACAGTAGACATGATAAGTAGAACAGCACACAGAAAAGTTTCCATCCAGCTTCCCAAGTTTTATCATGACCGGATTCACTTGTCTACACATAACAAGTGTTATGAGTACCCAAGAGTTTAAGAAAAAACACAGAAAAATAAACTCCGGGTCAGTCAGGGGAATAGTATGAGTAAACGGGTTTAAAACAAATTAAACAAATAAAATATCTCATAAGACCGTGCCGTGAATACGGAACGGGTTTCTACCTTATAAGACAAACACTTTGTATACTTGAAATCAAAATATTATTATAGTGTCTAGGGTTTTTCACAAATAATTACGAATCTAGAAGATCGAATTATTACATCTCACATTCCCGGTTATAGTATACAAATAAAACCGCTTGGCGCTTATGGAAATTGGATTTTCAACTATGTTAAGGTATGGGACCACCTTCCGATGATGTATCTCTAGAGGTGAATACACTTGGATTCAACAAGAACGTCTTGCAACCCGATCCACACATGACCGACCACTCATTTCTCTTGAGTGTATCGAATGTATATCACCAATGGTGTGTACGGCAACCATTTCTTGAATGGGACAGAATCGATAGAGTAAGAACAAAAGGAATTTCTCTAGATAGGTGATGCTACACCCTAATGGGAGCGACCTACATAGCCATGCTGCCTGCCCGATTTTTGTCATTTCCTGGGTGTGAGGCTTGAGGCTAGATTCACCTTTTACCATCACTGTTTATTTCTTTTGAATGTCACATCGTCAAAACTCGCCAATCACTAATTGACTTCCCCAAAAATATAATATAGGTATGAAGCAAGAGAAACGAATTCCTCTGCCACCATATAAATACGTTTGAAGAGATCAACGTACATGATTAGTTAGAATTTACTTTGTCAGACATTCGTCCATACAAGTTGTCCTGGGATTGGACAAACCGAAGACACTATTCAAGAGTAGCCCTTGTATATCTCCTTCTTCAATTTTCTCTGACGCGCGGCGTATAATCAAATCCAAGTAGAATATTTATTCCAGTCTCTTTGAAATGATTAGAGAATATATTTCTTTTAAATTATTAATCTAACATGATTATAATCTAATTTACATATATAATTACAGTCAAACTAAACAGTATATGATCATCTTACTTATATTTGGGTATTTTGATTATCTCTTAAAACTGGACAATTTCAGTGTGCGCGGCCACACATGGTTTTTCTTTCCACTTTGTTCGTCCATAAATACTTACATTATTCTTTAGAAAATTATTTCTCATAATTACTTCTTATTCCAATTATTTCTTATTCTAATCATCCATAAATAAATTAAATTTATAATTTATAAATTTTATTTTACAGCTTCTATACTTTATTCCAACTTCTGACAAAAACTACACTCGACCTTCTACACTTGATCGACTCCCCTTTTCTACTTGGCAGTTTGAAATAAAAATGTTATTTTCATTTATTTTATTTATTTCTATTATAATTTAATTTATTATTAAAAACCTGATTTTTAATTTAAATAATGTTCAAAACTTTCCTTTTAAATCTAAATGCCAAAGTACCAATTTGACCGAAGTACCACATTTTGTTTCCATGTGTTTTTCTTGCTTGATCAGCCCTGGCTTCCATGCGCAGACCCAAGTACCACTCCATCCCAAAGTACCACCTCCTGATCATGTCATTTCCTTGCCAGATCAACTCCAGACTTCACGCACCCTCCACTACCTGGTAGTACCACCTGGTAGTACCACCCCCTCTTCTTCTTCTTCCGGTTCTTGACATGCCTGTGCACATGCACTCTCACGCGAGTCCACATCCATCCGCACTGATCATCCATGCAAGTCACCTTGCCTATCTGGATCACGATGCCATGCCCCGATCATCTCCTCCACATCACCAGTAAAATTTCACCGTACCACCATTTGGACAGAAAAAAAAATCATCATCCAGGAAAACCACCACCACTCCTCGCCTCGACCACATGCCACCGCCCCTTCTTGCCATGTCACCCTGACCCCCTGATGTTGCCAACCCCCCTGGACCGCACCCCTAGCCTTACCGATGACGAGCAATTTCGACGATAAGAACACAACCCAAAACCCCATTTAAACCCTATTTCGATCCGGTACTCCAAATTCCCTCATTAGAGAAATTACTTTGCATTTTTCCTAGCATCCCTAATCCTAGATGAAGCTTCCCTTTCAACCACACAACCTCCAACCGCCTGGATGATTGGAATTTGAACAAGTTTCAAATTCTGATCATCTCAGTTTAACCGATCATCTAGGAGCTTAAAAATCGTGAAACCACCTCCAAAAATCATCATTTTCGTACCTGATTCCATTTATATATTCAAACCAAGCTTTTACGAAATTCTGATTTTTGATTAAATAGAGAGCTTTTGTGTTTCTCCCTGTTTCATACACAGTGTATTTTGAAATATTTTCTTCACTTTTAAACCACTAGGCGACTATGTGAAGGTTTTAAAAACTGGTATAACATGTCATTTAAATCTTCTAACATTGGTTAACTGATTAGTTGTATATGTAGGATTTTAAACAAAGATAACAGGTCCTGATAACTTACTGTATGATACAACTTTCTAAACACTTGATACTTAAAGGCTTAAGTACCAACAAAAATGCTTTGATTAGGCAAAACTAATATGCAATAAGACATACAATCCTAAACCAAATCATCACAAGGCCAGATTCAATCATTTAGTCTAAAAACAGAAATAACAGGAAGTAAATTTAGAAAGGGTTTACTCACTGGTTTGGTTTGAAGTCCTCAGTTTTTCCTTTACTGGTTCAATTCAAATACTTTTTTGTTGTGTGAGGAAAAGAAGAGCATGCTCATGTCTATATATAGTACTAGGAAACTATTAAAATATATGTGCATTTAATTATAGGTTTTGGAAAAATAGCAAAAACAGTTTTTAGATTTCACTTGTGACAAATGATTGACAATTTTAAAATCCTTTTCTCTGTCAAACCATACACTCCTCCCAAAACTAACACGGACTTAACAACCAATCTATACCCTGAAAATTCCCTGCGCAAACCATAAAATTTCTCCCATTAGTCTACTATGAAACATCACATTAAATGCTTCATGTACAACCATGTTCTTCTCTATATTTTTCCTTGGTATAAACAAATATGGTAGTCATCCTTTTGTACCATAAATGTTCAGAATTTCCTTGGATTTCTAACCCAAAATTTCCATATGACATTATGATTTAACAATATAACAATTTAAAATCCTTACTTGGCTTCAAAGGAGTTTCAAAATCTAAAAATCCTGTGCAAATAATCCACGGCCATGTGATGCATATGTATGAAAAATCTTAGAAAATCTATGTGTAGTAAGGATCTAGTGTAGGTAAAATCTATGGTTTAAATACACAAGCTTTAGCAAGATCTATAGGCACATGTTATGACAAAGTAAACATTTTTTTTAAAAAAAAAATGAAAAGGAAGTAGTATTTTCAGAAAATCACATGTAAGAAAAGAAAAGGATTTTAAAACTGAAAATATCTTGTTCTAAAATGATTTGGCCATGTGAGAAATATTTAGATGATAAAATCTTAGGTCCTAGATGCTAGTAAAATGCTAGAGAAATCTTGTGTTTATATACATAAGAGTTCGCAAGATCTTAAGGCACATGCTTTCAATATTGAGTACAAGAAAAAATGGATTAGCCCTTGTAAATTTTCTTATGAATGATAGTATGCAAATTTGTCTACATGTCCTTTGTTTTTAAACTCAAGAACTTTGCTAAACAAATTTTAAATCCTTTTTTAAAAAAATGAACAAAGCATATAACAGTGGCATTTTAAACTTGCTATGCACATGTGTTATCATACATACATGTGTAAAAATGAATTTAAACAAATTCTGTCTCATATATGCTATCATACATACATGTAAAAGAAAATGGCAAATGAAACCCTTTGACATGTTTTGCATTGTTTAAAGTATGGATTTTAAATTGTATTTGTAAAGTTGTACTCACGATCGATAAATATTTGTGTTAGCGATATGTGTTAAGAGCCGGGCCATTACAATCTACCCCTCTTATAAAAATTTCGTCCTCGAAATTTGTAAACAAAAGATAAGCAAAAGATAATATATATCATAATACGTCAAACTGACTACAGC
Source organism: Allium sativum (assembly GCA_030737875.1). Taxonomy (NCBI): domain Eukaryota; kingdom Viridiplantae; phylum Streptophyta; class Magnoliopsida; order Asparagales; family Amaryllidaceae; genus Allium; species Allium sativum. Next base: position 189,584,848 of record CM060910.1, on the reverse strand, counting down.
AAAATATAAGTACTATACTCGACTAGCATCGAGTTATAAACTACTATAATATACTGCCATACTATCAGTATTACTATATGTACAATACCTTCCCAGTCCATCCATCCTACTCTGAGCTGCTGCTGATCTCGATGATATCCTCATCATTTGAAATGATAATCATCTCCTCGTCATCTGGAATGACACTTCCTTGTCGTCTGGAATAATAATCACCTCCTCGTTATCCGAGATATCAATGACCTCTCTACTACCTCATCACTCTCCTCAGGGTCGTCATCATCTGGGAGCTCTATGATCTCAATGGGAGAAGGTGGGTATAGCATCATATCAGGGTATGTATAATCCATGGGTATACCCAAATTCCCTCCATTTGCCTGAAACTGCATCATCTCCTGAGTGAGCTATTCCCACAGGACTGCTAATTGTCCATCCAATGGTACTGGTGGGGTCTGAACCCATGGCTTGTACTGTGGCTGATCTGGTATGATGTCCTCCTCAGGCTCTTCCTTTGGATCCTCCTCGGGCTCCTCCTCGGGTTCCTCCTCCTCATCCCTGTCATCATCATCTCCTCTGCCACTATCACCATCATCACCTCCCTCACCTGCATAGTACTCCTCCTGTCCGGCCTCTCCCTCATACTCAGGCTCCTGAAGGAAATCCATATCGTCCTCCTTAACGGAAGACTCCCCATGGTAAATCCCTGACTCCTCTGTGTCTACATATCGTCTCTCCTCCTCATCATGCTGAGCATGTCCCATATTATCACGAGGGCCTATAATCTCGTGAATGCTAATGCGGTGTGAAATCTCAACCTCTGTAGTGGGGTCAAACACTTCCTTGCTATCCTTTTGAAGATCAGTGCCATTTGGAAAAGAAAGAAAGAACAGATTTCAGTACAAGTGATAGTAAACTGAAAGAGTTCATAAGCCCTACGAATACTGAGTCCTCAATAATCCATAGAGGTGAAAAACCCAAAATTCCATTTCCAAACATAAGATAACATCCATAACAAGCCATATAATACAATCATACATAGGATACATCCAAATCAAACATACGATAACTAACACCTAGTTCAAAACAAAATCCGGATAGAATTCCCTGATGTGTTTCTCCGTTTCCCAAGTACAATCATACGGATTTTCACTCCATTGTATCTTGAGCAGTTTCACAATCTTATTCCGAAGTCGCTTTTCTTCTTTATCTACCACATAGACTAGATATCTAACCACAGTCAAGTTCGGTTCAATCACAAGATCTTCCTAAACCGATGGTTCCAAAATTAAAGACGGGTCGTGAACACATTTACGAAGATGAGACACATGAAAAACATTGTGAATCCCTGCCATTCTTTCTGGTAATTCCACCCTATAAGCAAGAGATCCAACCTTGTCAAGAACATGGAATGTTCCCACATATCGTGGAGCTAACTTCCCTGTTTTACCAAATCTGACCATTCCCTTGATTGGTGAAATCTTGGCAAACACAAAATCTCCGACAGAAAAATTAAGATCCCTTCGTCTTTTGTCGGCATAGCTTTTCTCTCAATCCTAGGCCTCCTTCATTCGTCTTTCAACTAACTCGACCTTCTCAATTGCTTCTCGAATCATATCTGGTCCGAGAACGAGTTTATTTCCTGACTCCACCCAACAAGTTGGTGATCTGCATGGTCTACCATAGAGAGCTTCATATAGTGCCATGCCTATACTTACTTGGTAGTTGTTGTTGTAGGAGAATTCAACTAGATGTAGGTGATCCTCCCACGATCCCCCAAAGTCAAGAATACATGCTCTTAACAGGTCTTCCAATATCCGGTTCACCCTTTCTGTTTGGCTATCTGTTTGGGGATGATAAGAGGTACTTAAATTCAACTTAGTTCCCAAAGTTGTTTGGAGTGCTTCCCAGAATTTACTGGTAAAAATGGGATCTCTATCACTTATAATACTTACCGGGACTCCATGTAATCGTACAATCCCCCTTATAAAAATTTCGGCTAACGAAGCTGCAGTCCAAGTTGGTTTCACCAGAATAAAATGCGCACTCTTCGTCAGTGATCTACTATAACCCAAACTCCTTCATATCCCCTTTTAGTCTTGGGTAAACCATCGATGAATTCCATTAATATCATTTCCCACTTCCAGTTGGGAATCTCCAAAGGTTTTCAGTAATCATGCTGCTTTCTGGTGATCACCCTTTATTTGCTGGCAGCATAAACACTGATTTATATAGGCCAGAATATATCTCTTAATCCCAGGCCACCAAAATACTCGTCTCATATCACTATACATCTTGTGCACTCCTGGATGAATACTTAGCTTTGATTTATGGCACTCTGCCAAAACTTCTTGCCTTAACCCATCAACATCAGGAACATACAGTCTCCCATTAATTCTGAGAATACCTTGGCCATCCACTTCCAAATCTGACACCCCTCCTCTTATAACTCCTTGAATTAACTTCTCCAGATTTTCATCTCTCCGTTGATTTGCCAATATTCTTCCTTGAAGTGCTAGAGCAGCTTCTAGAAGAGATAAGATTGCATTTTTGCTTAGAGCGTCTGCTACGACATTTGCTTTTCTTGGAGTATAGATAATATCCAGATCATACGATGCAAGGAATTCCAGCCACCTTTGCTGTCTCAGGTTGAGATCTTTTTGAGTAAATAGATATTTGAGTGGTTTGTGATCTGTGAAAAGCTCGAACTTCTCTCCTAACAGGTAGTGCCTCCAATTTTTAATACAAAAACAACCGCTAATAACTCTAGATCGTGTGTAGCATAATTTTTCTCGTGAATCTTTAATTGTCTACTAACATACGCAATCACACGTCCATTCTGCATTAATATTGCACCAAGTCCAACTCCGCAAGCATCAGTATAAACCGCAAATCCACTTTTCCCGTCAGGAACAGCTAGAACTGGTGCCTCTGTCAATTTCTACTTTAACGCCTTGAATGATTCTTCATATTTTGGAATCCACATAAATTTCTCACCCTTCTTAGTCAGCTTAGTCAGATGAGAAGATATCTTAGAATAATCTTGGATAAATCTGCTGTAATATCCAACTAATCCGAAGAAACTACGGACCTCCGTCGTTGTTCTAGGCTGCTTCCATTGTTTCACTGCTTCAACTTTGATTAGGTCCACAGAAATACCACCTCCATTTACAATGTGCCCCAAGAATCTAACTTCAGATTGCCAGAAATGACATTTAGAAAATTTCGCCTTCAATACATTCGTCCTTAGATCTCCAATACCACTTTAAGATGATATCGATGCTCTTCTTTTGTCTTTGAAAAGATTAAGACATCGTCAATAAAAACTAGGACGAATTTGTTCAGAATCTTTCTGAAGACACAATCATCAGGTTAACAAAATACGCAGGTGCGTTGGTTAGTCCGAATGGCATAACTAACCATTCGTAAAAGAAATCCGGGCCTCTGAAAGCAGTTAAAGGAATACTATCTTCAGTAATTCTTAACTGATGGAATCCCGTTGCAAGATCCATTTGGGAAAATACTTTAGCTCCATTCAATTGGTCAAAGAGATCGTCAATTCGCGGCAAAGGATACTTATTCTTGATGGTCACTTTATTTAACTCTCTATAGTCAACACATAGTCTTAGTGGTCCATCAGATTTAACCACAAAAACTACTGCTGAACCCCAGCTTGAAAAAATTGGCCTGATTAATCCTCTGGCCAATAAATCTTGAGTTTGCTTTTTGAGTTCCATGACTTCTTTTGGTTCCATTCGTCTTTTTGGTTGAACTATCGGTCCGACTCCTGGAATTAGATCGATGCGGAACTCTATCTTGCGATGTGGGGGAAAATTCTTAACTTCTTCAAATACGTCAGGGAAATCTCTGATTACTTCTAACGTCTCCAAATTTTCTTGTGGTGCTTCCAAAGCATACAAGAAACTACACATACGAATACCGGGTTTTCCACACGGTATCCTAGCTTTGCTTCTGATATTGGTTATCAATGTTACGATTTCTTTGTCGCATTTAATCTTAGCTTGGAATTTACTTAACCAGTCTATCCCAAGTATAAAATTAAATCCTTTAAAGTCCAAAATGTAGAAATAAAAAAGAAAGGAATGTGAAAGGTACGAGAGTGACACATTATCGCAATACATTTCTAGTTCAACTTTTCCGCCAATAGGATTAGATACGCAAATTGGATTTGGGGTAATCTTTGGAATAAAATGGAATTTTCCTACCGTCCCAGAAGAAATGAAACTATGTGAGGTGCCGATGTCAAATAAAACATGAACGTCAACTCCATTTAAATCAAATGTACCTTCGAGAACTCCTTTCCCTTTCACATCCTGGGAAGTTGATGGTTCACTTTTAATAGCATACACCTTTGGTTGTTGTGCCCTTTTCATGAGTGGACAGTCCTTAACTAAGTGCCTAGGCTGATGGCAGTTGAAACATAGAGTCTTCATGACCATTGCATTTCTAAGGCCTTGCTGTTGTTTCTACTGTTGCTGTTGAGGTTGTTGTTGCTGCTGAGTTTGCTGTGGCTTTTTCACTGCTATTTTTGTGTAGAACTTAGCGATATGACCCTTCTGCAGACAATTGTGGCATTTTGTATCTTTGAATCGCTCCTTGGCTTTCTCCCCCATTTTTGGTACTCCCTTGTTTTTCCAGTTTGGGTTAAATTTCCTTTTATTGGAATTCTCAACATTGGGTTCTCCTGTCTGCGCTTTTGCAACTGGCTTCTTTCCCTCAAGTGCCTCATAACGAACTGCCATATCCACTAGAACAACAAATGGAATCTTGAGACGTCAAATCATTTTCACTTGCAGGCTATCCTTCAATCCAGCTATAAACATTTCATTCTTCTTGAGTGGGGTGTTGATCATTTCTGGCCCAAACAGGAAAGTGAATTGAACTTATTCTCATATTCGGATATTTTCATGTTCCCTTGTTTGAGATCGATGAAATCCCGATACATCCTAGTTTTGCCAGCGGCAGGGAGAAATTGCACTTCGAATGCCGCTTTGAATTTTTCCCGAGTGAAATCCTCTTCGGGAACATTTGTAGTTTGAGCATCCCACCAAATCGCAGCAGCTCCTTGAAGTTGCCACGATGCTAAGAGACGTTTCTACTCATCATTCAATTTCAATCCTTTGAAAATCCTCTCACAGGACCTCAACCATGCTTGGACTTTGATGAAAGATTCAGTCCCTTTGAATACCTTCCCTCCTAGAGTGGTATACTCCTTACAGATAGTTGCAAAGCTTTTGTCCTGCTGGACTGGTGTAACTTCCTCCACAGTTTCTCCTTGATCTTAGGAGGCAATATTATGACCAGTAGTAGTGGAAGTCCCACTAGCGCGACCTCTTCGTGCACGGGTACTCATACTTAATTACCTAAATATAATAGGTTGTCAATCAAGACTTGATTGGATATAACTAACTTAGATATACCATTCAAGTTGATCTAAATTTATTTTAAATTTTTATAAAAATACACTCTCTCACACTCACCCAAAGCCTAGGTAATCGGTAACATAAGATCTGATACCTACTGTAATGACCCAACTTTCGAACACATCGGAAGTCGTGTCATTAATAAGAATAAGAATAGATAGAAGATAGAACTACAGAAAACATCAGAATCTCACAGCGGAATTTTTACAAAAGATGATACTTCATAATATTATACATCAGAACATATTGCATCAGAGCATAATAGATCTAGGGATACAAGCCAATTCATAGCACAACTTAATTATACATATCAACGATTTCCAAACTTGCATACTTATAATATACAGTAGACATGATAAGTAGAATAGCACACAAAAAAGTTTCCATCCAGCTTCCCAAGTTTTATCATGGCCTGATTCACTTGTCTACTCATAACAAGTGTTATGAGTACCCAAGAGTTTAAGGAAAAACACAGAAAAATAAACTCCGGGTCAGTCAGGGGACTGGTATGAGTAAACAGGTTTAAAACAAATTAAAGAAATAAAATATCTCATAAGACCGCGCCGTGAATACAGAACGGGTTTCTACCTTATGAGACAAACACTTTGTATACTTGAAATCAGAATATTATTATAGTGTCTAGGGTTTTTCACAAATAATTACGAATCTAGAAGAATGCTTACATCTCACATTCCCCGTTATAGTGTACAAATAAAACCCCTTGGCGCTTATGGAAATTGGATTTCAAACTATGACAAGGTATGGGACCACCTTTCGATGATGTATCTCTAGAGGCGAATACACTTGGGTTTAACAAGAACGTCTTAGAACCCAGCCCACACATGATCGGCCACTCATTTCTCTTGAGTGTATCGAATGTATGTCACCAATGGTTGTGTACGACAACCATTTCCCGAATGGGACAGAATCGATAGAGTAAGAACAAAAGGAATTTCTCTAGATAGGTGATGCTACACCCTAATGGGAGCGACCCACATAGCCATGCTCCCTGCCCGATTTTTGTCATTTCGTGGGTGTGAGGCTTGAGGCTAGACTCACCTTTTATCATCACTGTTTATTTCTTTTGAATGTCACATCTTTAAAACTCGCCAATCACTAATTGACTTCCCCAAAAATATATTATAGGTATAAAGCAAGAGAAACGAATTCCTCTGCCACCATATAAATACGTTTGAAGAGATCAACGTACATGATTAGTTAGAATTTACTTTGTCAGACATTCATCCATACAAGTTGTCCTGGGATTGGACAAACCGAAGACACTATTCAAGAGTAGCCCTTGTATATCTCCGTCTTCAATTTTCTCTGACGCGCGGCGTATAATCAAATCCAAGTAGAATATTTATTCCAGTCTCTTTGAAATGATTAGCGAATATATTTATTTTAAATTATTAATCTAACATGATTATAATCTAATTTACATATATAATTACAGTCAAACTAAACAGTATACGATCTTCTTGCTTATATCTGGGTATTTTGATTATCTCTTAAAAATGGACAATTTAAGTGTGCGCGCCGCCCACGGTTTTTCTTTCCACTTTATTCGTCGATAAATACTTACATTATTCTTTAGAAAATTATTTCTCATAATTACTTCTAATTCTAATTATTTCTTATTCTAATCATCCATAAATAAATTAAATTTATAATTTATAAATTTTATTTTACAGCTTCTGTACCTTATTCCAACTTCTGACAAAAACTACACTCGACCTTCTATACTTGATCGACTCCCCTTTTCTACTTGGCAGTTTGAAATAAAAATGTTATTTTTATTTATTTTATTTATTTCTATTATAATTTAATTTATTATTAAAAACCTGGTTTTTAATTTAAATAATGTTCAAAACTTTCCTTTTAAATTCAAATGCCAAAGTACCAATTAGACCGAAGTACCACATTTTGTTTCCATGTGTTTTTCTTGCCCGATCAGCCCTGGCTTCCACACGCAGACCCAAATACCACTCTAGCCCAAAGTACCACCTCCTAATCATGTCATTTCCTTGCCAGATCAACTCCAGACTTCACGCACCCTCCACTACCTGGTAGTACCACCTGGTAGTACCACCCCCTCTTCTTCTTCCCATTCTTGGCATGCCCGTGCACGTGCACACTCCCGCGAGTCCACGTCCATCACCATTGATCTTCCACGCAAGTCACCTTGCCCATCTGGATAACGATGCCATGCCCCGATCACCTCCCCCACATCACCAGTAAAACTTCACTGTACCACCATTTCGACGGAAAAACAAATCATCGAGGAAAACCACAACCACTCCTCGCCTTGACCACGTGCCACCGCCCCCTTTCTTGCCACGTCACCCTGACCCCCCGACGTCGCAAACCCCTCTGGACCGCACCCCCCTAGCCTCACCGATGACAAGCAGTTTTGACGAGAAGAACAGAACCCAAAACCCCCATTTAAACCCTATTTCGATCCTGTACTCCAAATTCCCTCATTAGAAAAATTACTTTGCATTTTTCCTAGCATCCCTGATCTTAGATGAAGCTTCCCTTTCAACCACACAGCCTCCAATCGCTTGGATGATCGAAATTTGAACAAGTTTCAAATTCTCCCAATGTAACCGGTCATCTAGGTGGTTAATAATCGCGAAATAACCTCTAAAAATCATCTTTTTCGTACCTGATTCCATTTATATATTCAAATCAAGCTTTTACAAAATTTTGATTTTTGATTAAACAGAGAGCTTTTGTATTTCTCCCTGTTTCATACACAATGTATTTTGAAATGTTTGCTTCACTTTTAAACCACTAGGTGACTATGTGAAGGTTTTAAAAACTGGTATAGCATCTCATTTAAATCTTCTAACATAGGTTAATTGATCAGTTGTATATGTAGGATTTTAAACAAAGATAACACATCCTGATAACTTACTGTATGATACAACTTTCTAAACACTTGACACTTAAAGACTTAAGTACGAACAAAAATGCTTTGATTAGGCAAAACTGATATGCGACAAGACATACAATCCTAAACCAAATCATCACAAGGCCAGATTCAATCTTTCAGTCTAAAAACAGAAATAACAGGAAGTAAATTTAGAAAGGGTTTACTCACTGGTTGGGTTTGAAGTCCTTAGTTTTTCCTTCACTGGTTCAATTCGAATACTTTTGTGTTGTGTGAGGAAAAGAAGAGCATGCTCATGTCTATATATAGTAGTAGGAAACTATTAAAATATATGTGCATTTAATTATAGGTTTTGGAAAAAGAGCAAAAACAGTTTTCAGATTTCACTTGTGACAAATGATTGAAAATTTTAAAAATCCTTTTCTCTTTCAAACCATACACTCCTCCCTAAACTCACATGGACTTAACAGCCAATCTATACCCTGAAAATTCCCTGCGCAAACCATAAATTTTCTCCCATTGGTCTACTATGAAACATCACATTAAATGCTTCATGTACAACCATGTTCTTCTCTATATGTTTCCTTGGTATAAACAAATATGGTAGCCATCCTTTTGTACCATAAATGTTCCGAATTTCCTTGGATTGCTAACCCATATTTTCCACATGACATTATGATTTAACAATATAACAATTTAAAATCCTTACTTGGCTTCAAAGGAGTTTCAAAATCTGAAAATCCTGTGCAAATAATCCATGGCCATGTGATGCATATGTATGAAAAATCTTAGAAAGTCTATGTGTTAGTAAGGATCCAGTATTGGTAAAATCTATGGTTTAAATACACAAGCTTTAGCAAGATCTATAGGCACATGTTATGACAAAGTAAACATTTTTTTTTGAAAAAAAAAGGAAGTAGTATTTTCATAAAATCACATGTAAGAAAAGAAAAGGATTTTAAAACTGAAAATATCTTGTTCTAAAATGATTTGGCCATGTGAGAAATATTTAGATGATAAAATCTTAGGTCCTAGATGCTAGTAAAATGCTAGAGAAATCTTATGTTTATATACACAAGAGTTCGCAAGATCTTATTGCACATGCTTTCAAAATTGAGTACAAGAAAAAATGGATTTGCCCTTGTAAATTTTCTTGTGAATGATAGTATGCAAATTTGTCTACATGTCCTTTGTTTTTAAACTCAAGAACTTTGCTAAATAAATTTTAAATCCTTTTTAAAAAAATGAACAAAGCATGTGTAATAACAATGGCATTTTAAACTTGCTATGCACATGTGTTATCATACATACATGTGTAAAATGAATTTAATCAAATGATGTCTCATATATGCTATCATACATACATGTAAATGAAAATGGCAAATGAAACCCTTTGACATGTTTTGCATTATTTGAAGTATGGATTTTAAATTGTATTTGTAAAGTTGTACTCACGATCGATAAATATTTGTGTTAGCAATATGTGTTAAGAGCCGGGTCATTACAAATATGACAGAAAGCTGAAATGGCTTTAACAAATTGAGGCAAAAAGGTGGAGGTACCTTCGGACGACTTTTCAGCAAGATCAGCATCGGTGTTAGGAGCAAAATTCAATGATTGGAGATAGGAGAGTTGCCTTTGGGATCTTAGGAAGGTTAGGATCATACCCTTCTGTTTCAGTAGCCCCAGGGGCAACAAATGAAGAACTAGAGCCTAATTCGAGAATTTCCTTTCCGTTGACCTAACATCTCTCCTACTCCATAGTTGCCTGGATCGGTCTCCTCCCCTCAGCTAGACGCTCTGGTTCCACTCCATTTAAATGCTTTCTCATGAGTTCTTCCTTGTCAATAGTTTCTACCTTAAGTTGCTGCTTTTCCCAATCAATAATCTGGTCCCATACATCGACCAGGGTCGTCGGATAGTCCTTAACCAGGAAATGTCTTGATATCGGATCAACGGAGCAAAGGACTCTATCATGATCTCGTTATATTCATCCAACTCTTTTTGGGCTTCAACGAGTTACACATTAGCATCAACGAAAGACTTAAGAGCGATATTTGCATTCCCTTCGGCTAAGACTGCCCTTTCTTCAACTTCGCTAGTTTGGCCGCTAATTCGACAAACTTTCTCATCAATTCCGCTTTCTCCTATTCAAGGCGAGAACAAGATAACTTTGCATACTCTCCGACCTCGCATCTTCTACTTTCTTTTTCAAGGCGGCATGCTCTTGACTGTGAGAGTCAAGCTCAGAATAGTAGTGCATTTGCAGTTCTTTATATTGTTTCTTGTGGTTTTCAATGTCACGCTGCGCTAGGGCGAGTTGGGCCTGTGCATCCTTAAGCTCTTTCTCTGTGTTCTTTATGGCTTTCTCATCACATTCGTCCATCTCTTTCATGTGGCTCACGTCGGCTAGCAAGTCTTGGATGATCTTGGAAATATTTCGTGGATATTTATGCATTTCTATGTATTTCTTGTCCACTAGATCTATCTTAGCTTTAACTTGATCCGCCCACTTCGAAGGCACTAGCTTGAGAGCTAGAAAGAGAGGCGATTTCGCGAAATGATGATCTGGAAATTGCTTCTTCAGAATTTTCAACTTAGCCTCATTCTTGGAGTCAACTTCCACAGGTTTAGAAGCAAATATTTCAATGTTTCGTCGACCGGTGGGCACGAGAGCCTTTTTGCCTTTTCCTTGCTCTTTTGCCAAATCCTCGGCCTTGTTTTGTGAGTCAGAATGTTTCGGTGGCGGTCTAACCTGAGGGTGTGATTCTTTTGGAAGAATTGGAGCCTTAGGTGGCGGCTCATCCCCTTCACGATGGTCCTGATGGCTCTTATGCTTATCAGTGTCTGACTTGCGAGGAGAACGAGAAGGTAAAGAGTAAGGATGATGTGAATTGTAATGTCTCCTGCTATCCCTCCCATGGCTATCGTCTCGATCATACTCTGTGTATGAATCAAATCTTGGCATACTTGAACGAACATCTCTAAGGAAGTAGTGGTGATGCGGCATATCTTTTGCGAATTTGCATAAACAAACATTATAAATTAGGATTAATATAGTACACAAGTGTTGTGATGTGCAGTGCAAGTGTAATGCATATGTCCTAAGTGATCCCCCCGACAGACCAAGCTTGGAGTTAGGCTTTTCTTCGTAGTCTCCCAAGCTTTCACATGAGTGGTTTCATCCCCGAAAGAAAGGAAAAATGTGCCTGTGCCGATATCCTTAGAAGTATAGATTTGTTCAGGTAGAGGAAGTTTTGATAAAACACCGAATATGGGATCTATGGTAGAAGATCCACCAACAGAAGACCTAATAGGAGATGGAGTCCTTGCAGAAGGCTGTGTTTCAAAAACAGAGGTATCTTTTGGATTATCATCTTGTTGTTTATCTCTAGCAGGTATGTTCAAAGCTTCGACATCTTGAATCAGCAGTGGAGAAGGACTTTTCGGAAGTACAATTGGATTTTCCTTTTATGTTGACCCTTTATCTCCTAACTGCAATTCCTAGCTGGAGACTACGAGTTCTTGACCTTTCGAGATCTCCCCCCTCTCGACCAAATTTGCAGTCTGTCCCTTAACTGGGGGCACATATACATAAGCACCATCCACATGTCCTATGCTCCGAGTCATAGCAAGTAGACAATGATGATGAAGATAGTCGTACACCAAACATTCTCTGTCACTTAATAGTTTTGGGTCACCGTTTAACAAACAATCCCAATATACTTGGAGCTCTTCCTTCCTCGGATTTGTAACTACAAAAGAATAAGAAAAGTTAGTATGTCTGTGGCGGCAATTAAAGTCAAAACATTAAAGCTTAAAGCTTACTTGACTGGAGCCATTGCCTAGCGCATCCCGTCTGATGTTTGATATAAAACCATTCAGGCTTCACGTCACCTACTTTGCTGTTGAACCCTTCGTGACTCGAAGTATATGAAAGACGGGGTTTCCATTGTTCGAGTTTAAAGTGATAGAAGAAGTTTACATCTTCAATGTAAGCTCTATTCCAATAATTTCCCTTTAAGCGATGTATAATGTATACAAATAGGCGTAAGCCTTGGGATGAAGTTGCACTAGGGCAATCCACATTCGCCTTAGAAAATCGACGACGAATGGCGGAAATGGAGGGATGTCCCGTACAATACACATCAATCGACTAAGCGCCATGTACCCTTCTGGCGGACTATGAGGCAGATCTGCTTCAGTTGCTACTTTGATCTCGTCCTAAAGAATTTCATGTCTTAAACATATACGTCTATGTTTGGGTTCGTCAATTGTTGAATGAATAGAGTCGCCACACGCTTCTAAGATGGTTGCATCCCTGAATTTGTCAGGAGCACGATTGTCTCCCACTCCTCCGTCCTCCTCTTCATCCATGGAAACCTCATCTCCAAACGATTCTGCATCCTTGTGGACTCCCATTTCAAAATCTGAGCTGGCGCTATCCCATTCTGGATCTGAGGAATATGGAATATCCTCGAATTGGGGGTTATTAGCTAACCCCGGGGCTACAGTCTTTTCTGGCAATCTTTCCTAGCGTCTTCTAGACATGATCGATGTACTATCCAAGAGATAAAAAAGGTTAGAGTATCGTTGCCCGTCCACTTATGTGTGTGTGTGCTAATCTATGCCGGTGTGTGCAGTGCTGAAATTAAAAGATATATAGTAACCAAGAAATCAAGCAGTTATTCAGTACGCGTTAAGAAATCAAGCATCTGAGTGTTCGTCAGATCCAGAATGTCCAATTTAGCAGGCTTTATCCTAACTGTTCGTGAATCTGAAAGTTGTATTTAAGTTTGATTAAATTCATATACAAGGTTTTGTCACCAATCAACATTATCAAAGTCTATGTTTTAACCAAGCATGATAGTGTCAAGCAATGCGTATGTTCAATATTGATGGTATCAGATCAAAGTTAGGGAGGACATAACAGTGGGTCGGCTCGGAGCAATAAAAGCAGCAACGTCGGATCGACGTCCTGTGAGAGGTTATATCTGTTTGGGTCGATGAACCCCAAGCCAAACCGATCAAATCCATTGCAACCCAATTCTTTTACTTAAGCATTTTTAAAAATCTTCTTTAACGTTATTTGTCCTGACCCGATCAGTCCCTACTCTTTCCAATCCATCATCTACTCTCCTCTTCCACTCCACCAGAAATCATGAATCCATTCTCAACTCCCTATTGAGGCGAAAGGCACACCCAAGACCTGGATTGAAATCATCAGCATCATCACTTTGAGGTGATGACGATGTCACCAACGACGACGGCAGGCCAAAAAGCCCCGAGGCCAACGACAATGAGAAAAATAACACAAACTGATATGAAAATTGGATTTTGTTTAAAGGAAATTGAAGAAGAAAGAATGAAAAACAAAAACCTTAACCTACCTTTGAATTAGAACCAGTGACTGAATGAGTTTTCAAAGTTTTAAAATTAGGGTTTTTTCGCTTTTGATTTGGGGGAAATCTATTCAATAGGAAGAATAAAATGAAGAAGGAAAGAGTATGGAGTTTAATTCGATTTACCTTAAGAAATAATAAGCTCTTCGTATTCCAGTGAAAGGACAATCCAGTCCAACCCAATTCATGTAACAAAAGAAGTGGCAATTCGAGATATACAGGGTGAGAAGGCGAAGCAGGTCGGAGAAGTCCACCCGACCCGATCCAGAGCCTTCGACCTAACCTTAAAAGAATGATTGACTAGAGTATGAGGAGACCTAACCATTGACGTGATATACTGGAATTAAACAGATTCACCAAAATATTAATAAAATTACCTGAAGACCCTCTTAGACCCTAATTGGGGTGTCCAGTTCGTTGAACGTGAAGAAGATGGTAATGGCTCAAATCTCTATTTATACTCGATGCAGAAATTAAGGAGTGCAGCTCCACAACCATCACAACTTTATAGATAGACACGATCTTTGGTTACCACTTATTCAAGAATAGAAAAGTTGATAGCTTTTCGAAGGATGTCTCATCTCCAATGAAACATAATTCAAGGGGGCAAAATGTTGGCTTACTTTATAGCTAGGCCACACAAAGCCTGGATGAACATTTAAGAGCAATGAAATAAGATGGGATCAAATAATGAATCCTTAGCCGATTAGAGATATCAAATATAAGTGGATGATGAGTAAAACTAGATTGAGTCGGAGGAACAGTGATTTTTTTCTCCTCACATGCACAAGAAACTCGACTCCAGACGACGAGCATCGGGTCCTTTCGGCCATTCAATAGCCGATCCCCTCAGTATATAAATTAGCGTAAGCTTTTGTTGCTAACAAAATGGATCGGGTCATATGAAGGCCGACCCGAACTCCTGGCTTATCATGTGATCCAACCCTTTCCTGCTATAATGAAACGGTTGCGCACCATGTCGCTACAAGCCCGGAGTGGTTACTACCCACCTACCCACGATGTCGATGCGTAGTTCTCATCATAACACATCCCAGTCCAAGATTTACGGGATAGGACCCACGTGGCATCCGACCCGCCTGTGCTCTGCGCCTATAAATACACCAGAACACCTTATGTTGAGAGATCTTTTGGCTCTCCATCTACTCAAGCTTTGCCATTAAAATCATTTCTCTATTTCATTCAAATTACATTACATATTCTTGAGCGTAATTCTTCAAAGTTGGAGAATTTTTTGATTGTACTTGTAAGATTCACTACAACAAAATGACCATATTACAATGGTGGAAAACTTTTGTAATATATATTTTACAATGGTGAGCTAAACGTCATGTATTAAGAAGTTGTAATAGACAGAAATCTTTTACAATTTTTTTACACCGTTGCAACACCGTTGTAATATGTATATTTTACAACTTTTTTCCATCGTTGTAATAAACTTTATTACAACAGTTATGCACCGTTGTTGTAATTTTTACAACTATTTATAACCGTTGTGATATATTTTATTACAACTTTTATTTTATAGTTGTAATATATCCATAAATTATATGTATAATAATTTACATATATTATGTATGTTCAATAATAAATAGACAAATAATATAAGAAATAGATGCAATTTTAAAGGCATCATGATCCATTCGTTGATAAAAATCACAACTGTATGTTCACAATACAAATTACAAATCATATACCATATAAAATTGTATAAAATTACAACTGTCCTCATTTGCCTTTGAAAGCCTTTAACCCAATTACAAAGCTCATTTGCCTATGAAAATTTTCCGCTAACTTTAGAGAATTTATCTTGCTCCGATGCATTGGAACTTGAACCGCTCCCTTTGCTTCCTTTGGAAATAACCAGTAGACTCTTCATTTTTGCACATTTTCTTAGCTTCTGAATTTGCTATGAAAATTTCTAAAGGTGTAGAATTTGTTGTAGGTATATCACTTGGCTGTGACTTCATGAGTAAGATTTTGAAGTTCCCTTCTCAAAAAACGAATATTGGAAATTCAAGTTAGGCTTGATGTTTTGCAAAAAATTAAGCAGAACTCATTAAAATAGACAGTAAACAAACGCACAGTAGACCAAAGGAGCAAAGTAGACACTTAAAAAAAGATAGCTTTTGATAACACAAATAAAATATTTGGAAATTGTGCACAAAAAATGTTTGCTTCAAAGGAACATCTTCAATGAATGGATTAACAAACGTGAAAGGAAGAAAAGTCAATATTATTGCAAACCAAAAGCTAGACATACATTTAAATGGAAATATTTACCACGTGGCCTATACAATAACTTTGTTTTTCACACTACCACCAAAAATTAGATAAATGTGACTTCTAAAGAAAGGTTTGCCAACAATTAACACTTCACAAAAAATTAATCAAAAATACAACTTACTGGAGTAATGAGACAACCGAAACACCCATGCCATGGAAGCAAGGATAATCATTGGAATATAACACATTAATCATATCCGCAAATTACAGATAATAGCATAATGCATGAAGTCATAAAATAATATACATCATCATAACAGTGGAATCATAAACATTATAATCATCAAAGTTTCACAGATACAAGATACTACTTAATACATAAAAGGTTCCATCATGTAGATAAAAAGTCTACAGCAGAATCAAATATAACATACATAGGTAATGTCTAAAAGTCCAAAATACATATAAAATATAAGTCTTCATCTTCAGTCAAAAGAGAACCCCATGATACGGTGCATATCCAAAAGAAAGCCTATTACCGGTTTACTTGTCTACCTGTGTAAAAATAGGGGCACCTGAGTTTGAAAGTGAAAAACAAACTACGAGTCAGTCATGGGACTGTTATGAGAAATCTTATAGTTACTTAACTTGTTTAATAATAAGGCAAATCACAGGACCTCACCGCTAACGAAGAACGAGTTTACTCCATTGGATTGCCAGTGCATAAAATAAAGTAAATCATTTAAACAACGCAATGCTTTTTAGAAAAATGAAGCCGTTATAAGACTTAAGTCCCATCACACAATGCAACGCAAGACAGAGGATAGAGTTTTACCATATAATGGCCAAACATGCTTGATACGCATAAAACAAAATCATTTGATATTATTATTAGTGTCTAATCAATTTAAAACATTTCCAATATAAATGTATCAATCATAAACGGCATAGTACCCAATCCTACTATGTAGCCATATAGGTTTACAATCAAATCCACATGATGTTGTACCGGAAATTGGATTTCCATCATGAGTCTAAACAAGGGATCTTCCTTACCGGTTTCGAGACGCTCTAGCAAATGTCTCAGAATCACACCCTTAGTAACACCGGGAATTGGTAAGGCCGATCCACACTTACTATAGTGGATTAGTTATTTCTGAGCAATTCGTTTCCCGGTCCAATCGGACCTCCAAAATGGTCGATACGTCCACCTATGAGCATATAGCCCTATATCCAAGGCGCCCCGCAATCCATCATCCACATAAGTAAAAATGTTTGGGCTCCATACAATGACACCACTTTAGCTAGAAAGAAACGCAAGTTCTCCCTATGGTCGCTATCCAATTTTGGACTCATACCGGGGTGTGAGGCTCGCGAATTAACGCTATACACAAAGCTATGCTAATTAAAGCTGTGCTTTGATCATCATCCACAAGGCCCTTCTTTTCAACAAAAGCCTTCATCATTTGCATCTTAGCATGCCACATTGTCAATCCATACCATATCATTGATTTCTACCAATATATAATCTCTAAGCTCGTTCATCTCAGAGAAGGGTATTAAGCAAGAGAATAAATTCTCTACCACCAAACAGATATACATTTGGCAGAGATCAACGAATAGAGCACACAATACAATGTCAGACACAATCCATTCACAAGTCCGTTCTGGGTCTAAACGGAACCAGATGCACCTTATTCCTTGTCCCATATATCTAATACGGGAGTGAGGTCCTCGCATATCCGGACAATCGACAAATACGTCCGAACCACTACTGTTGTAAATCTTTAAGGGAGCTACCCATATCAAAGGCATCAGCAGTAATCCATTCAATGTGAAGATTGTCGATCTTGCACCGTCTTCATTGTCTTTGAGTTTTAGTCATCGTTTAATTAATTGAAATGAGATTTAACTCGGCCTTTTCAGATAATTCTCGCTTATATATATATAATCCAAATCAATTCTTTCCTTGGTTAAATTAGTTG
Source organism: Allium sativum (assembly GCA_030737875.1). NCBI lineage: Eukaryota > Viridiplantae > Streptophyta > Magnoliopsida > Asparagales > Amaryllidaceae > Allium > Allium sativum. The sequence continues at coordinate 189,566,883 of CM060910.1, read as the reverse complement.
ACATTCACGATTTAATTCATTTCTATAGCTTCATGTCAAATAAATCTTAACCGTCATTATTATTTTACAAACCAAGTGAAATTGGTTTATTTCCATTCTAAATTGTTTATAATATTTTAAAACAATTTATCACTATTTTTATTTATAAAAAATAGCCCATTTTAATCAAACGACGTTTTAGCTCATTCGGCGGCCTTGGCGTTGTTTTTATTCAGATTTGAATTAAAAATTTCTCAAAATCTAACTGTTGGATCATAGCATATTTAATATCACTGGAAATATCTTTCCGAAATGAACCGAATGGTTCCAGTTTTGGGAAAATCCGATAGTCGGATCCCCCGGTATACTCATTTAAAATTGCGAGTCGAAAACGCGAACTGCCACTACACGATTCATTTTATTTTAATTTATATTTTATATAAATTATATAATTCATTGACGACTTCTAAACCATTTAATTCTTCAAATATTTGGCTAACGTCTTTAAATTTCAGAAAATTTCGCTGTAGCCTCCTTTGTACGGGGAGGGTCTGAAAATTTTATTGGGTCGTATTAAGCACCCAATAAATCTAGAAAAAGCATACACATGTTTTGTAGCCTATTTGTTCCCAAGGGAGACGTGTAACAAGTCAAAATATCATACCTTGCCCCAGTGTTGGGAAAAAAATAATCCATGTGTCGTATATAAAAACATGAAATGTGACGGCCTGGAATTTCGCTCGATCTGAATCAGTCGTTAAACCGATCTAGACCGTTCGAAACACCTGAACGTTTGAGAACAGGACAAATCAGAACACAAACAGAAAAACATTTCATTGCTATTACAACAATTCCATCAGATACAAGAATATACAGAGTATAATTGAATAAATTACATTCGAATAAATATCAGAGATTACAATAAATTACATAGCAGCGGGAAATAATACAAAGCACAACTGAAGGTGATATACGGATACAGAGCTTTCCGGATATCATTCCAACTGTAAACCAGGATCCTATGGATATAAATCTGCAAAACCAAAACTACAAGCTGCCCATGTCGAAAATGGGGGCATCCAGAGTTTAGGTTAAAACAATAAACTCCAGGTCAGTCATGTGACTGGTGTGAGAACTAAAACAGTTATTTGAAACTTTACTTTTGTAACAACCCGTATTTTCAATAACCTGTAATAACATAAATCGAGGCAGAATTTAATTCTAAATGGGAATCAAGGGAAACGGGCTATGCCATTGTGTTCGTCTCGGAAAAATACGCGAAATAGAGTCCGAGTTTTCGAAAATCGGAGTCCGTATGACCAAGATATGGCCTCGCGAAGTTTCACGAAAATTCCCAAATTAAAGTATACTTAATTAAGTGAAATGGGTTGTGTAGATATATATATATATATATATTGATATATATATATATATATATATAATTGAAAATTTAATAAATAAATATGCAAAAATGCTCAAAACAGCGAATTGGGAGAGGGGAATAACCGAACCGGCCGATTTTTGAAGTCGACCCGAGCCCGCTGGGTCGACTAGGGGTTAATCCAGGGTGTTTGGCTGTCAACCCGTGGGCCGATTCGCTCAAGTGCAGATTTTGCATTTGAATGGTTCTCATGGTCCATCTTTAATCTAAAGGCCCTAGATGGTTCCTACACTTGACTTCTTCCCCAAGACATGCTTTGATGGCTTGGATTGAATCTAGGGTTAATCCTATGGCCTAAAACACTTGCCTAATCTATAAATAAGACCCTAACCTACCCTAATTCATTCATAATTAAACCTAGTGACTAAACTATGGCAAAATGCTAGCTCTCATGGCCTCCACTAATTTTATGAAGAGGGTTGCATACTAATCACTCTCTAATCAACTTCTAATCCCTTCTTAGCATCTTAATCTTCTTCATTTGGTGTTCAAAGTTGCTAGTTGTGAGTTTCTATCACTTTGATGATCTTTTGGTAAACTAATTAGATGAGATGTGATGAGATTTATGGTTTTGTATGTGGGTTAATGAGCTTTGAATCATATGATATGATGTTAGCATTAATCTTATGTTTATGCATGTTGAGTATGTAAGCTTATGCAAGTTTAATATGATGTATGTTATGTTTGCATGATGCTAAATATGCAAGTTGTGGGCTATGTAATCATATGCATGTTATGCAAGTTCATGGTAATATGCTATGCAAGTTACATGTTTGTTAATATGCAAGTTACATGTTTGTTAATATGCAAGTTACATGTATGTAAATATGCAAGTTACATGTTTGTTAATATGCAAGTTACATGTTTGTTAATATGCAAGTTACATGTATGTAAATATGCAAGTTACATGTTTCTTTATATGCAAGTTACATGTTTGTTAATATGCGAGTTACATGTATGTAAATATGCAAGTTACATGTTTATTAATATGCAAGTTCATGATGACACATTATGCAAGTCTATAAGCTAATATGCAAGTTTGTTATGCAAAATGAATATGTAAGTTATGTGACATATTATATGCAAGTTATGTGACATGTTATGCAAGTTCATATGCAAGTTATGTGTTTGTTAATATGCAAGATGGCACCTTTGAAACATGTTCATTCATATGCAAGTTGACACCTTTTATATGTGTTATATCATGAACGAAATTACGTGGGAACGATGGGGTAATTAAATGCATAAGTTAATAAGATTGTGTGAAATTAATATAATTATGCATAACTCAAAATAAATAAACATAGTATGGGAATTTGCCTATTTGGTTAGGTGTACCCATACTATGTGTTGGGAATTTACCTATTGAGTTAGGTCTACCCCATGGGAATTTACCTATTGAGTTAGGTCTACCCATGTTATGAAAAGCTTGACATTAAATAGGGATAATTAATATGGGGGTGATTAATTAGGTGTAATTAATCGACTAAGACACGAGGTTGGACTCATTTGTAGTGTAAAACTGCCCGGACCCGACCGGCTTAACCAGTTGCTACAAATGTCAGTCCAATGTGAGAGGTCTTGGCCATAAATTAAACACGTGATTAAGGTAAAGACACGAGGTTAGACTCTGTTATGACGTAAGACTGCCCGGATTCTACCGGCTTAACCAGGCGGTCATAACAGTCAGTCTAATGTGGGAGGTCTTTACGGGAGATCACGGTCTTAATTAATTAAGAAACACTTAACCATTATAGCATGTAGTGGGACATGAGGGGTTAAGTGGGTGCTTTGGGTGGCATGTGGAATCTTAAGTGGGTTGCCTTGAGTGGCAATAGAAAATACGATTAGAAAACTTAACCAAGAGAAACATGTAATTAAACATGATTAAAGGGTTAAGTGGGATACACTAGATATTGGACAAGCTTAAGTGGGTAGCTTGTGGGGGCCCATTTCAACCAATATCCCAAACGTATCTTTGTGGGCTCGACCCATGTCGAGTGACGGGACACGCATATTGGGCTTGATTATAAGAGGCCAAAACGGGTTAGCGGTGGCAACGCAAGTCCAACGGGCTTCATATGCGTGAATGGGCCCGGGTTGGTAGATAAGCCGTTGTTGCATCGAGTAGATATAAGCCGTGCACCTTTAGTTTCATCTGGTTGCCACATTGGGGAATGATACATCCCACGGTGGGGCCAGCACGGGTATCTACGTTAGGGAGCCGATCGAATGGGAAGTAGTGTGTACACCTAGTGGATTGTAGGGCCCCGTGGCGCCTACTTGGTCACCTAGGGGTACGCAGGTACTAATTAGTAAATTTTATAAGTCCTTGGGTGGGATCAACCTTTAAGTTAGGAACGACTGGTGTGGTGCAGTTTAGTAATTTACCTTAGGAAGGGTAGATGCGTCTTTATCCTTTATCTTAGTTTAGTTAACTGCTTAGTATAGCCGTTCATCCCTATATGTTACCGTATATCAAGTTATGTCTTCTCTGGTTACTTTAACGATTGTATTGTTAAAGTTATAGGACTCACTCAGACTTATGTCTGACCCCGTTGTCTTTATCTTTTTCCCAACCCTCAGGTCCTACGGTGGATCCTAGCAGTAGTGGAGCTTGATCGGATTGCTGTTCCAGTCTTTAGGAGCTTGGATAGATGTAAAGCTCCAGTTATCCAGTTATCTTTTCTTTTGTTTGGCTATTGTATGAGAGTGGGATTATGTACTTCTTTATTTTGATGGATATTGTACTTGACCTTTATTGTGGTTTTACGATGTAACCAGACATGTTTTACTTCCGCTGTTATGAGATGATGTTTTAAAATTTCAAGTACTATTTATATCTGTCTTGTTGTAATTTTTCTGTTCTATATTCACTAAAATACTCCACCGATGCTATGGCATTCCCTTAGTGAGTGATCATAGCGGGAGTGGGGTGTTACACGTGGTATCAGAGCTTAAGGTTACCAGAACAGATAAATTTTTGAAAAAAAAAAAAAAAAAAAACTATTTTTTTAAGAGTATTTTCGAAGAAAGTATTTTTAAAAGCATGTCTTCTAAGAGAAAAAGTTTTTGAAAAAGAAAAGCATAATCCCCAATAGCCATATCTTTATCTTTCGGAATCTCCTTTTTGAATCTTTCCTCTTTCGTTTCAGCATGGCTGAAGATCTTAACATCCCGGAGGGTTTAGTTATACCACTATGGTATAGGAGGTTGCAAGAAGCTAGGGCTGCGGCTGCGGGTCCAGCCAATGCTACTACACCAGAGACAACCGCTCCTCCTCCTCAGCCTAGAGTGGATAATTTTGCTAAGGTTTGCAAGGAGTTCAAGGCTATAGGAGGAAAACCTTTTCTTGGTTCAGAGACTTTCGTAGAGGCTAGAGATTGGCTTAAGGAAGTGGAAGAGTTGCTGGATATCTTTGAAGTGGAAGAGGGAAAGAAAGTCAAGTTGGCGGCTTGGTTAATGAAGGGAGAGGCCTCATTCTGGTGGGAGGTCACTAATGGAGAACGCCCTGTTGACTCTTGGGCAGATTTTAAGCAAAGGTTTGGGGCTAAGTTTCTCTCAAGGGCGGAAGAGAATCTGTTTATGGAGAAGTTCTTGAATTTGAAGCAAGGGAATCTCACGGTGAAAGAATATGTCAACAAATTCAATCAATTAGCAAGGTTTGGCATAGAGTTGGTGAATACACCGGAGAAGAAGGCTTTGAGGTTCGTTAGAGGCTTGAACGAACCATTGCAAGGAATAGCTATGACTCACATTCCTATGGGGGCCACTTTTGAGAAGCTTGTCTACATGGCACTTATGCATGAGGATGATAAGAATTCTAAGGCACCAGAGAAAAAGGGGGATCAGAAGAAACCGCAACAACAACAACAAGGCAAGGGCGGAAAAGGCAATGGTGACAAGAAGAAGACGAAGAAGAAGTGCTTCAATTGTGGAACACCAGGACACCTCAGTAAGGATTGTCGCAAAAAGAAGAAGACCGGTTGCTTTCATTGTGGTGAAGCAGGGCATCTTGTGAAAAACTGCCCAAAGAAGGGGCAGAAGACGGGGTCTACCTCAGGAGGCCAGGTGCAAGCTCTTATAGCACCACCTCAGTCAGGGGGGCAAGTTCAGGTTCTCTCAGTTCCACCGATTCAGCAGAGAGGTAGAACTATTTCCGTTGAAAGTCTGGTTTTTCTGTTTGATCATCCAGTTCGTACTTTGTTTGACTCTGGCGCATCGCATTCTTTTATCTCATCATCGTTAGTTGAGTCACTGCACTTAGACACCAGTCTAGTTGATGATCCCTTGGTTGTCTCAAACCCAATTGGGGGCTCCATATATCTGTCTATGATATGTTTGGGTTTGAAGATTTCTATACTTAGCGTTGAGTTTAGATGTGATGCTTTTGTATTGGGCTTCACGGGCTATGGGTTGATCTTGGGCATGGACTGGTTATCCAGTAATGGTGCCGTTCTTGATTGCGAAAGGAGAGTTGTCAGGCTCATGACCCGCTTGGGTAACACTCTCGAGATCTCTTGCAATCCCATGGAATCTGTTTTGCTAAGTTATCTTGAATCGCTCGATGCTTCGGTCGAGAGTTTGCATTCTGTCAGAGTGGTCCGGGAATATCCGGATGTGTTTGAAGAAGTGAAGGGTTTGCCTCCGAAGCGGGAGATAGATTTCCGAATTTATTTGGTGGATAATGCCAAACCAGTGTCTTTGCCAGTACGCCACATGGCTCCTCGTGAGAGAAGAGAACTTCATAAGCAAGTAGGGGAGTTGCTTGAGAAGGGGTTCATAAGGCGAAGTATATCGGAGTGGGGAGCTCCAGTAGTGTTTGCCACGAAGGCGGATGGGTCCCTCAGACTTTGTGTGGATTATAGGGAACTTAATAAGCTCACGAAGAAGAATAGACACCCATTACCGAGGATAGATGATCTCTTTGATCAGTTGGTTGGCGCGTCAGTATTTTCGCAGATGGACTTAGCTACAGGGTTTCATCAGTTAAGAGTGGCGGAGGACAGTATAGAGAAGACTGCTTTCCGGACTCCGGATGGTTTATATGAGTGGCTAGTGATGCCATTTGGGTTGACAAACGCCCCCGCATACTTTGTTGATCTCATGAGTAGAGTGTTCAGAGAGTATCTGAATAAGTTTGTAGTAGTTTTTGTGGATGACATCTTGGTCTTTTCCAAGAATGAAGAAGAGCATGCCTTACATCTCAAGGAAGTGTTGGAGACTCTTCGAGCGCATAGTCTTAAAGCTAAATTCTCTAAATGCCATTTTTGGAGAAGAGAAGTGCGATTCTTAGGGCATGTGGTCTCTAAGGAAGGGATAGCTGTGGATCCCGCAAAGATAGTATCTATCCAGGATTGGAAAGTTCCTAGAAATGCTACCGAGGTAAGAAGTTTCTTGGGGTTGGCAGGATATTATAGGAAGTTCATCAAAGACTTCGCGAAGATATCAGCCCCATTAACCCGCTTGACGAAGAAGAATCTGGTTTTCTCATGGGATGTAGATTGTGATGATGCTTTCCGACGGTTAAAGAGAGCTTTGACCACCGCTCCAGTTTTAGTGCTTCCAGATGGGAGTAAGCCGTTTGTTGTTTATACCGATGCTTGTGGAACAGGATTAGGCGCAGTCTTGATGCAGGAGGGAAGGGTAATAGCCTATGGAGGGAGACAATTGAGAGTGCATGAGAAGAATTACCCTACCCATGATCTAGAGTTGGCCGCGATTGTTTTCGCACTTAAGTCTTGGCGCCATTATCTTCTTGGTGAGAGATTCGAGTTGTTCACCGACCATAAATCATTGAAGTACTTATTCTCTCAGAAGGATTTAAACTTAAGACAGCAAAGGTGGATGGAGTTCTTAGCATCCTATGATTTCGAGATAGCGTATACCCCTGGTAAGGGTAACGTGGTGGCAGACGCCTTAAGTAGAAAAAGGCTATCTTTGAGTCCATTGTTCGTGGAACGACGAAGCTTGGAGTTTCTTTCTTTGTTTGACTTCAGACCTTCTGTTGATTTTGTACCTGGTTTGTTGGCATCCTTGGAGGTTAGACCTACTCTTTTAAGACGGATTGGCGAGGCTCAGCGAGACGACCCACAGTTGGTTGTGTTGGTAGAGAAGCTTATAAGAGGGGAGTCGTCCAGCCATTTGGGTAGATACACCATAGATGATAAGGGATGGTTGCATAGAGACGGTAGACTTTGTGTACCGCAAGATGAGGGTTTGAAGAAGGCTATTTTGGATGATGCACATCGTTCAAGAATGACTATTCATCCCGGTGGAGACAAAATGTACCAAGACATGAAGAGAGTTTTCTTCTGGGCCGGTATGAAGAAAGATGTGGCCGAGTATGTGGCTAGATGCTTAGTGTGCCAACAAGTTAAAGTGGAGCAAAGGAAACCCGGTGGGTTGCTACACCCATTGGAAGTTCCACAGTGGAAGTGGGATAGTGTCTCGATGGATTTCATCGACGGGTTACCGAGATCGAGGAAGGGCAATACGGGAATTTGGGTTGTGGTAGACAGACTTACCAAGAGTGCCCATTTTATACCCGTAAAGAGTAAGAGGACCGCTCCATGGCTTGCTTCAGTCTATGTTAGAGAGATTGTTAGATTGCATGGCGTACCATCCAGCATTGTGAGTGATCGAGATCCTATTTTCACTAGTGAGTTTTGGAGAAGTTTGCAAGAGGCGGTAGGGACTCAGTTGTGTTTGAGCACCGCATATCATCCTCAGACGGACGGTCAGACCGAGAGGGTGAACCGTATCTTAGAAGATCTTTTGAGGCTTTGTATCTTGGATTTTGGAGGTACATGGGAAGAACATCTTCCTTTGGTGGAGTTCGCATATAATAACAGCTTTCAGTCCAGTATTGGTATGGCTCCTTTCGAAGCTCTTTATGGAAGGCCTTGTCGATCTCCTACATGTTGGTGGGAATCTACGGATAAGATCTTGCTTGGGCCGGATATGGTTAGAGAGACTTCAGAGAAGATTGATTTAATTCGAAAAAGGATGAAAGCAGCGCAAGATAGACAGAAATCTTATGCGGATCGGAGAAGGACGGATCTTGAGTTTGAGGTTGGGGACATGGTTTTTGTCAAAGTATCTCCATTGAGAAATGTTGTTCGCTTTGGGTCCGTAGGGAAGTTAGCACCGAGATTTGTTGGGCCGTTTCCTATTAAGGAAAGGATTGGACGGATGGCATATAGGGTGGAGTTGCCCGACAGACTTAGTGGTGTTCATGATGTATTCCATGTATCACATTTGAGGAAGTGCTTACATGAGACCGCGGAGGTGGTAGAGCCGAGCTTGCTTAGAGATGTAGAGGTAGAGCGTGATGCGACGATTCGACGAGCTCCTACTCGCATCCTTGGGTCAGAAACTAGGAAGTTGAGGAACAGAGAAGTTCAGCTAGTTAAAGTGCAATGGGGAGATGACGAAAGCAATGCTACTTGGGAGACGGAAGCAAAGATGCGTTCTTTGTATCCATTTCTTTTTGAGAGTATGTCTTTTAACTTCTCCTTTATTGCTTGTCTAGTACTTATCTTATCTTTAGTATATCCTCTCGCTAATACCTATGACCTTTAGATAGGGTAAAACCTATGGTTGAAACATGTGTTTGAAACATGTTATGGTTGATGGATGCATATGGATGCAATTGTTTGCTAGTGGTTGCTCGTGGATGCATATACACACACATTAGGCACTAGATCGGCTCAGTCACTTCATGTTGCATATTGCATAAATGGATGTGGTAGTTAGATTGATGGATGTATCATGGCTGTGTTATCATATGGATGATGCATTTTTGTGTATGGTTGTGCACGCATGTAGAAATTTGTATGTGTCAATAGGGTTTCGCATACATATTGGATGCATGGCACTATCATGGTTTGCATTAAGGAGGTTTACTGTATCAGTAACCGCCTGATTTTCGCATTAGGTAAGTACATATACACACACTTTTGCATATATCCATCCAGCATTTAGAATCTTGTAAGGACAATGATTGCTCGTGGATGATGCTTTGAGTAGATGGATGATTGGATGGTAGGATACGTTCTTCCTAACTTGAAGATTTCGGGGACGAAATCCTTTAAGGAGGGGAGAATGTAACAACCCGTATTTTCAATAACCTGTAATAACATAAATCGAGGCAGAATTTAATTCTAAAATGGGAATCAATGGAAACGGGCTATGCCATTGTGTTCGTCTCGGAAAAATACGCGAAATAGAGTCCGAGTTTTCGAAAATCGGAGTCCGTATGACCAAGATATGGCCTCGCGAAGTTTCACGAAAATTCCCAAATTAAAGTATACTTAATTAAGTGAAATGGGTTGTGTAGATATATATATATATATATATATATATATTGATATATATATATATATATATATATAATTGAAAATTTAATAAATAAATATGCAAAAATGCTCAAAACAGCGAATTGGGAGAGGGGAATAACCGAACCGGCCGATTTTTGAAGTCGACCCGAGCCCGCTGGGTCGACTAGGGGTTAATCCAGGGTGTTTGGCTGTCAACCCGTGGGCCGATTCGCTCAAGTGCAGATTTTGCATTTGAATGGTTCTCATGGTCCATCTTTAATCTAAAGGCCCTAGATGGTTCCTACACTTGACTTCTTCCCCAAGACATGCTTTGATGGCTTGGATTGAATCTAGGGTTAATCCTATGGCCTAAAACACTTGCCTAATCTATAAATAAGACCCTAACCTACCCTAATTCATTCATAATTAAACCTAGTGACTAAACTATGGCAAAATGCTAGCTCTCATGGCCTCCACTAATTTTATGAAGAGGGTTGCATACTAATCACTCTCTAATCAACTTCTAATCCCTTCTTAGCATCTTAATCTTCTTCATTTGGTGTTCAAAGTTGCTAGTTGTGAGTTTCTATCACTTTGATGATCTTTTGGTAAACTAATTAGATGAGATGTGATGAGATTTATGGTTTTGTATGTGGGTTAATGAGCTTTGAATCATATGATATGATGTTAGCATTAATCTTATGTTTATGCATGTTGAGTATGTAAGCTTATGCAAGTTTAATATGATGTATGTTATGTTTGCATGATGCTAAATATGCAAGTTGTGGGCTATGTAATCATATGCATGTTATGCAAGTTCATGGTAATATGCTATGCAAGTTACATGTTTGTTAATATGCAAGTTACATGTTTGTTAATATGCAAGTTACATGTATGTAAATATGCAAGTTACATGTTTGTTAATATGCAAGTTACATGTTTGTTAATATGCAAGTTACATGTATGTAAATATGCAAGTTACATGTTTCTTTATATGCAAGTTACATGTTTGTTAATATGCGAGTTACATGTATGTAAATATGCAAGTTACATGTTTATTAATATGCAAGTTCATGATGACACATTATGCAAGTCTATAAGCTAATATGCAAGTTTGTTATGCAAAATGAATATGTAAGTTATGTGACATATTATATGCAAGTTATGTGACATGTTATGCAAGTTCATATGCAAGTTATGTGTTTGTTAATATGCAAGATGGCACCTTTGAAACATGTTCATTCATATGCAAGTTGACACCTTTTATATGTGTTATATCATGAACGAAATTACGTGGGAACGATGGGGTAATTAAATGCATAAGTTAATAAGATTGTGTGAAATTAATATAATTATGCATAACTCAAAATAAATAAACATAGTATGGGAATTTGCCTATTTGGTTAGGTGTACCCATACTATGTGTTGGGAATTTACCTATTGAGTTAGGTCTACCCCATGGGAATTTACCTATTGAGTTAGGTCTACCCATGTTATGAAAAGCTTGACATTAAATAGGGATAATTAATATGGGGGTGATTAATTAGGTGTAATTAATCGACTAAGACACGAGGTTGGACTCATTTGTAGTGTAAAACTGCCCGGACCCGACCGGCTTAACCAGTTGCTACAAATGTCAGTCCAATGTGAGAGGTCTTGGCCATAAATTAAACACGTGATTAAGGTAAAGACACGAGGTTAGACTCTGTTATGACGTAAGACTGCCCGGATTCTACCGGCTTAACCAGGCGGTCATAACAGTCAGTCTAATGTGGGAGGTCTTTACGGGAGATCACGGTCTTAATTAATTAAGAAACACTTAACCATTATAGCATGTAGTGGGACATGAGGGGTTAAGTGGGTGCTTTGGGTGGCATGTGGAATCTTAAGTGGGTTGCCTTGAGTGGCAATAGAAAATACGATTAGAAAACTTAACCAAGAGAAACATGTAATTAAACATGATTAAAGGGTTAAGTGGGATACACTAGATATTGGACAAGCTTAAGTGGGTAGCTTGTGGGGGCCCATTTCAACCAATATCCCAAACGTATCTTTGTGGGCTCGACCCATGTCGAGTGACGGGACACGCATATTGGGCTTGATTATAAGAGGCCAAAACGGGTTAGCGGTGGCAACGCAAGTCCAACGGGCTTCATATGCGTGAATGGGCCCGGGTTGGTAGATAAGCCGTTGTTGCATCGAGTAGATATAAGCCGTGCACCTTTAGTTTCATCAGGTTGCCACATTGGGGAATGATACATCCCACGGTGGGGCCAGCACGGGTATCTACGTTAGGGAGCCGATCGAATGGGAAGTAGTGTGTACACCTAGTGGATTGTAGGGCCCCGTGGCGCCTACTTGGTCACCTAGGGGTACGCAGGTACTAATTAGTAAATTTTATAAGTCCTTGGGTGGGATCAACCTTTAAGTTAGGAACGACTGGTGTGGTGCAGTTTAGTAATTTACCTTAGGAAGGGTAGATGCGTCTTTATCCTTTATCTTAGTTTAGTTAACTGCTTAGTATAGCCGTTCATCCCTATATGTTACCGTATATCAAGTTATGTCTTCTCTGGTTACTTTAACGATTGTATTGTTAAAGTTATAGGACTCACTCAGACTTATGTCTGACCCCGTTGTCTTTATCTTTTTCCCAACCCTCAGGTCCTACGGTGGATCCTAGCAGTAGTGGAGCTTGATCGGATTGCTGTTCCAGTCTTTAGGAGCTTGGATAGATGTAAAGCTCCAGTTATCCAGTTATCTTTTCTTTTGTTTGGCTATTGTATGAGAGTGGGATTATGTACTTCTTTATTTTGATGGATATTGTACTTGACCTTTATTGTGGTTTTATGATGTAACCAGACATGTTTTACTTCCGCTGTTATGAGATGATGTTTTAAAATTTCAAGTACTATTTATATCTGTCTTGTTGTAATTTTTCTGTTCTATATTCACTAAAATACTCCACCGATGCTATGGCATTCCCTTAGTGAGTGATCATAGCGGGAGTGGGGTGTTACAACTTTAAAAGAGAGTAATTCAAGGGACCACGCCGTATAACACGGAACGGGTTTCCTCCTAAGAATACCAGTGCATAGAATAAACAGCGCAATGCTTTTTCGAAAAATGAAGCTATTATAAGACCCAGGTCCCATCACACAATGCAACGCAAGCCGGAGGATAGGGTTTTACCTTATAACAGCCAAACATGCTTGGTACGTTTAAAACAAATCATTTGTTACTATAATAAGTGTATAGTGTCAAAACAATTTCAATCATAAATATAAATCATAGACGGCATAGTATCCCATGCTACTATGTCGCCATACTAGGCTCTACAAATAAAGCCGAAATATCTCGTATTGGAAATTGGATTTCCGTCATGAGTCGAGGCAAGGGGCAAGCTCCTCTCCGCTTCGAGACACTCTAGTAAATGCCTCAGGACTACACACTCTGGGTAACCCTTGGATGCTTCAGGGCCGGTCCTCTCTTACGTTTGAGGATTAATTATGCCTGAACACACGTTTCCCGGTCCTTACAGACCTAAAATCGAGGCGCCTCATCCAACAACCACATAGGTGAAAAGTATATAAATGTCAGGGCTGGTAAGTCACTGACACCACCAAAGCTAGAAAGAAACGTCGTGCTCTCCCTGCAGTCCTTATCCCGTTTTTGACTCATACCGAGGTGTGAGGCTCGCAAATCCATGCTATACACAAAGCTGCCACATAAGCTATGCTTTAATCATCAACCACAAGACTTTGCTTTTCAACAGAAGCCTTGATCCATGCAACTCAGCATGCCACACAGGCAATTCATGCCATGCGATTGATATCTATCGATATATAACCTCTAAGCTCGTACGTCTTAGAGAAAGGCGTTAAGCAAGAGAATAAATTCTCTACCGCCAAACAGATATATATTTAACAGAAATCAATCAACACAGAATAAAATCCAATGTCAGACACACAATCCATTTACAAGTTCGTTCTGGGACTGAACGAAACCGGAGGCACTTTCCTCGCATATCCATCGATCTCCAAGTACGTCTGGACGACAACCAACTGATTCCCTCATCTTGGGTGTACAGCCCAATCAAGATCGTCAGTAATCACCCAAACGATGTGAAGACTTCCGGTCTTCAACCACCGTCTTCATCTTCGACATATCGTCGAATCGTTTATTCAGAATGGGTATAAACCCGGCCTTTCCGAACAACCCACGTATATTAAAAACATTACACAAACACAATATACGCCTCATTCCAATTCATATTCTCAGGGAAAGGTTCCCATTAATTTTATCCAAGATAAATTCTTTAAAATTTATCCTTTAATCTTCCTTTGGATGTCGTTTCAAACCAAATTATGGTTTTCTAAACTAGTCGAGATTAGCGAACCACACCGAAGTAATTATTTATTTTATTTCCCAATCCCAACCTATTCATCCCATGAAGCAAAACTGGTAATACCCCATATCTAATACTATGGTGTTATCGGTAAAATTAATTACCATTTCACGTTCAAATCTAATTAAAGATTTAACTATCGCTTTGGAGCAAAACTGGAGATACTCCATTCTCGCTCATTTCTAAATTTGATAATTTAGATTATAGATTCACATTTCAACCTAATTGCAGATTCGTTAAAACTCCTTTTACTGGGTTAAAGAACTAGGTGTTATTTAAAACACAGTTCATGACAAACCCAAATCACATTCTATTTATTATCGGGTTAAAAAACTAGTGTTATTTAAATCACCGTTCACGATAAACCCATTTCAAATCCAATCAAATATATTAGAAATTCCGATTATTTAAAACCCCCTTTTAAATCTAATTTATTTATTTAAAAATAATTGGGTTTTAAATTTAGTTCAAAACTAGTTCATTTCGATAAAAATCAATTTTTATCTTTTCAAATATGGAGTTTTTCACCCCAATTTTTCCCAAATCATTTCTTATGATTTTACACAAATTATTACTATTTTTAATAATTTTATTAAGGCCCGTACAATCGATTTCCAACAATGGCCATCGAACTGCACTTACAGTGACCTTTTTCAAATTTGATTTGGACGTAACTCCAAATCCAACCGTTAGATTTCAAATTCCTAGTATTCGTTAGAAAGCTCTTTTTGATACGAACCCAACGGTTCCGGTTTTAGGAGAATCCGACGGTCGGATCTCCCGTAATGTCCTTTTGAAATAAATGGTCGAAATTCACGAACTGCCGCGGCGCGGCGCGTTCTATTCAGGCCATTATATTATATATATAATATATATAATATATATTTCGTCGATTTCTATTTAAAACGAATTTTATAAACAGTTTTAAATTTGTTTCAAAAACATTTTCGACTTCCATTTCAATTCAAATCAAAATTAAATTTTGCTTTATAAATTTGTTTTAAAATTAATTTCTATTCAATTCAAATTTCAATTCAATTTGAATTTATTTCAAATTGATTTTACTTCTATTTCAATTCGTTTTCAATTCAATTTAATTCGAATTCGTTTTCTATTCAATTTAAATTCATTTTGTTTTCTATTTGAATTTGAATTAGAATTGGCTTTCTATTCAATTCAATTCGAAATCGTTTTATATTCAATTCATTTCGAAATCGTTTTATATTCAATTCATTTCGAAATCGTTTTATATTCAATTCATTTTGAAATCGTTTTATATTCAATTCATTTCAAAATGAATAAAATCGATATAAATATCGTTCACGTCAAAATGGCGTCAATCTAATCAACACGGCTTCATATATTTCTATTTTCGAATATTCTATTTCAAATATTTCTTTTTCAAATATTTCGATTTCAAATATCTCGTTCAACACATGACTAATCTCAACGGATGAGTACAGTCAACACATGAACCTTTATTTTATATTAATAAAGATGTAAATTTTATTACTAAAATATTTCGTTCAACATATGACTAATCTCAACGGATGAGTACAATCAACACATGAACCTTTATTTTATATTGATAAAGATGTAAATTTTATTATTAAAATATTTCGTTCAACACATGACTAATCTCAACGGATGAGTACAGTCAACACATGAACCTTTATTTTATAATATTCTTTATTTCCTAAATTGGAATGAGGCCCAATCAATCACCATATAACGTCAATTATAATGATTTTCATACATCACACATATATAATAGCATTGAAAAATAATCAACCATCAACCAAAGTGCACTACACTGTATAAGCATCAAATATAGATATTTAACGCTTATAACAGCCTGTCAATCAATCGATCGACATATTTAATCAATCAGGATGAGTGAACTTCAAATTTCATCCCAACATCCGTGTGGGGTTTCAAACAATCAAACAAAGATTTTAGTTGTGCAGTTGGGCGATGTGTAAAATTTATCGTCCCAATCAATGTCATTCAAATAGGTGTACATAAACAAACCATCCGGTTTGTAAATGAATATTTATTTATTCACATTCATGTTAAAAATTATATTTTTAACGATAAAACATTTTATGTCAACACATGAATTTTTATTCAGTTCATTTACAAAATAAAAATGATTTTTTTTTTATTTTTCTAACTCATTTTAGGAAATTTCGGCGGCATAACGGCACGATACTAGAAACGGGACGAGGCCTAGCCTTATCCCCGGTCTAGTGAAGGCCCACGCCATTCACACATCAATCAAATTCACCAAACAACCAAATTCAAATCAAATCATCTAACTAATTTATGCAACCAAACAAACAAGTCCATGGTCTGTGGACGATTGTGTCGGGTGCTACTAAGCACCGTCTGCATCCTAGTATATATATAACTTGAAAATGAAATTGAAAGGTGAGAAATTCTCACCAATAGCTATCCAATTCCACGACACTTCATTTATAGAAATCTTCATCGTTCTCGCCTTTTTGTCACCTTCGTTGCCTGTATTCACTACATATGTAAAAATCGAATTTTTATTTCACTATTCAATATATAAAAATCGAATTTTTACTATGCTATTCAATATATAAAAATCTCGTCTTTTCTATTTTAAAAAATCTCGTCTTTTTTATTTTAAAAATCTCGTCTTTTTTATTTTAAAAATCTCGTCTTTTCTATTTTAAAGATTTCTTCTTTTCAAATTCATAGACTTCGCCTTTTCAAATATATCATTATAAAAATCACAGTTTTATTTTGCTACACATATAAAGATGATATTTCTAATATTCCTATCATGTAAAAATTATATTTTTAATTCTCTATATAAACAAAAATCATATTTTTACATCTTCTACATAGTAAAGATTATATTTTTAATACTTTAAAAATATAAAAATCATATTTTTATTACTTTAAAAATATAAAGATCATATTTTTAACTTTCCTATATTATAAAAACTATATTCTTGTCATATTTAAAAATCAAATCTTTATGATATTAAAATCATATCTTTCTATTTCGAAAATCAAATCTTTTCCTAAAATCAAATCCTTTTATAAATAAAAAAAATGTAATCTCTTTAATCGCTAATTATACACAAAACTAAATTTAAAAACTAATTACATAGGAAACACATAAATAAATTAAATAAAAAAACTTACTGTTTTTTTTATACAAAAGGGGGGTAGAGATGGCGGCTTCGTCGGAGGTGGGATGATGAGGCGTCGCCGTAGGTGTAGTGGGTCAGGGGGTGGCCGGAGCGGTGGTCATCGCGTCGTGGTGGCAGCGCGTGGACGGAAGGGTTTTTAGGGCTTCATGGGGGTACGGAGGAGATGGACGGGGCGGGGGATGATGGAGGAGGAGGATGCTCGATGAAGGGGGCGGCGACACTCAAGGAGGAGCGGCGGCTGCTCCGCCCCGTCCTTCTTCTTATTTTTTTTTATTTTGAATGATTTTCTGATTCAATCGGGGGGGGGGGGGGGGAGGGGTAGAGGGTAATAGGGGGAGATATTTTTTATTATTATTTAATTTCAAAAAGTTGACTTTTACATACGACCTCTAAACGAGGCCCACCGCCTGTCGTCCATAGCGTTTTACCCCCATTCCGAACACAATGGGATATGTATCGCAAGCTGATTTGATCGTTTCGATCAGTTTTCGTCAAAATCAACATATAACTCTATATATTGAATTTGAACGCGCATTTCAATTTACCGGGGTCACATACGAACTCTAAAAATTGCAGAAAAATATTTTCTAGCTTCGTATTGACGATACGGTCCTAACAAAACTAGTTTCGTCGAATTCTGAGACCATTGGAAAAATGGCCATTTTCTAGTCGATTAAATTCAACTAAAACTGGTCAAACGCGTTTTCCTATGCCACGCTCACATATTGAATCGAAAAATTATGAAATTTGAAACCTAGCAATAATTTGACATCACGGACCCAACAAAAGTGGTTTCGTCGAAATCCGAGGTCGTTTGCAAAATTGCTATTTTTAAGGGCCTGAATTCCATAGCGACTATTCAGAATTTTCAACTGGACATATCTTTTGATTCCCGCTATGAAATTTTGATTTTTCAGATTCGTTGGAAAGATATTATCAAATAGATCCTAATGTTTTTGGTTTCGCTAAAATCCGGATTGTTTTGCACCTGGTACATTCAATTGAAGTTTGAAATCGAATTATCGAACTACCGCGCCATTTTCAATTCCTATTATAATTATATATAATTATTTATATTCTAACGATGGCGTATATATTATATACGTTCGATTTCTATTCAAAATAAATTTTCGTTGATTTTTATTTAAAATAATTCATTTTAAATGTTCAAAATTCGATAAAATTGCCAAAATAAAAATTTTAAACTGGCCCAGATTTTCCGGGTTATTACAATCTCCCCCACTTAAAACTTTTCGTCCTCGAAAAGGAACAAAGTCGAAAGTGGTTTGATTAATCAACTCTACGTTCGATCTGGCTTCCATTCTCCAACTTTTCAGTTTCTGAGAATTTCCAAAAATTTCAAAAATTTGGCTAACACCCTAAATTTTCGAAAAAATTCGCCATAACCTCCCCTACACCGGGAGCCACGGGAAAATCCCGAAATTTCCATATAGGCCTTCTGATCTCAAAAGAAAAAAGAAAAAGCCAAGCGGCTAGCCAATAGGCTCATAAAATCATCATCACCCAATCGAAACAATAAATTCTGTAGTAAACATGTACCTATTTGTCGGGCAAACAAATTCTATTCTTCGGCTCTAGCCTCCTTGCTATGACCTGTTCAATGTAAGTATACGTATATGCAAGCAAATGCGACCAATTTTCAATACAGTTCAATATTTGATTCAATTAGGCATAATGGTTCAAAATTATCAAACAAATAAACAAACAACACAAACATCAATCAATTAGTGAATTAGAGTTTCAACTTCATAATTTTGATATATATACAAAAATCATGTTTTTGGTGTCAATCCACAACAATGTGTTCTAGCTATATAAGTTTTGGTTCTCACACCAGTCTAATGGAAATATATAGATATGACACCTTCGTCACTCGAAAATAAATGCTGATGATGTTTCGAACCACCATCAGAACATTGTTGGGCTACTAGAGTGCAGTTCTATATCTACCCGGTATATTAAAACTTCGAATATACGTTCATGACGCGTATAAGCAAAATCTTTATATAGCGGATTGTCCAAATTCAAAACAAATAAATATTCAAATACGCATAAAATGGTTTAAATTTTCAAAACAAATTGTTTTCATTTGAAAAATATACTCTTCACACTCGTTCTAGGATACTACTGATCCCATCTCTAACGAGTCATTCTAATTGGATATTACTAACCCAATATCTGATGAATTCTTTCGTACGGTTCTAATGTGTCTTGTTCTCGAGCTCTGTAAACCAAAGCTCTGATACCAAATGTGACGGCCTGGAATTTCGCTCGATCCGAATCAGTAGTTAAACCGATCTAGACCGTTCGAAACCCTTGAACGTTTGAGAACAGGACAAATCAAAACACAAACAGAAGAACATTTCATTGCTATTACAACAATTCCATCAGATACAAGAATATACAGAGTATAATTGAATAAATTACATTTGAATAAATATCAGAGATTACAATAAATTACATAGCAGCGGGAAATAATACAAAGCACAACTGAAGGTGATATACGGATACAGAGCTTTCCGGATATCATTCCAGCTGTAAACTAGGATCCTGTGGATATAAATCTGCAAAACCAAAACTACTAGCTGCCCATGTCGAAAATAGGGGCACTTAGAGTTTAGGTTAAAACAATAAACTTCAGGTCAGTCATGTGACTGGTGTGAGAACTAAAACAGTTATTTGAAACTTTACTTTAAAAGAGAGTAATACAAGGGACCACGCCGTATAACACGGAACAGGTTTCCTCCCAAGAATACGAGTGCATAGAATAAACAGCGCAATGCTTTTTCGAAAAATGAAGCTATTATAAGACCCAGGTCCCATCACACAATGCAACGCAAGCCGGAGGATAGGGTTTTACCATATAACAGCCAAACATGCTTGGTACGTTTAAAACAAATCATTTGATACTATAATAAGTGTATAGTGTCAAAACAATTTCAATCATAAATATAAATCATAGACGGCATAGTATCCCATGCTACTATGTCGCCATACTAGGCTCTACAAACAAAGCCGAAATATCTCGTATTGGAAATTGGATTTCCGTCATGAGTCGAGGCAAGGGGCAAGCTCCTCTCCGCTTCGAGACACTCTAGTAAATGCCTCAGGACTACACACTCTGGGTAACCCTTGGATGCTTCAGGGCCGGTCCTCTCTTACGTTTGAGGATTAATTATGCCTGAACACACGTTTCCCGGTCCTTACAGACCTAAAATCGAGGCGCCTCATCCAACAACCACATAGGTGAAAAGTATATAAATGTCAGGGCTGGTAAGTCATTGACACCACCAAAGCTAGAAAGAAACGCCGTGCTCTCCCTGCAGTCCTTATCCCGTTTTTGACTCATACCGAGGTGTGAGGCTCGCGAATCCACGCTATACACAAAGCTGCCACGTAAGCTGTGCTTTGATCATCAACCACAAGACTTTGCTTTCCAACAGAAGCCTTGATCCATGCAACTCAGCATGCCACACAGGCAATTCATGCCATGCGATTGATATCTATATATATATAACCTCTAAGCTCGTACGTCTTAGAGAAGGGCGTTAAGCAAGAGAATAAATTCTCTGCCGCCAAACAGATATATATTTAACAGAACTCAATCAACATAGAATAAAATCCAATGTTAGACACACAATCCATTTAAAAGTTCGTTCTGGGACTGAATGAAACCAGAGGCACTTTCCTCGCATATCCATCGATCTCCAAGTACGTCTGGACGACAACCAACTGATTCCCTCATCTTGGGTGTACAGCCCAATCAAGATCGTCAGTAATCACCCAAACGATGTGAAGACTTCCGGTCTTCAACCACCGTCTTCATCTTTGACATATCGTCGAATCGGTTATTCAGAATGGGTATAAACCCGGCCTTTCCAAACAACCCACGTATATTAAAAACATTACAAAAACACAACATACGCCTCATTCCAATTCATATTCTCAGGGAAAGGTTCCCATTAATTTTATCCAAGATAAATTCTTTAAAATTTATCCTTTAATCTTCCTTTGGATGTCGTTTCAAACCAAATTATGGTTTTCTAAACTAGTCGAGATTAGCGAACCACACCGAAGTAATTATTTATTTTATTTCACAATCCCAACCTATTCATCCCATGAAGCAAAACTGGTAATACTCCATATCTAATACTATGGTGTTATCGGTAAAATTAATTACCATTTCACGTTCAAATCTAATTAAAGATTTAACTATCGCTTTGGAGCAAAACTGGCGATACTCCATTCTCGCTCATTTCTAAATTTGATAATTTAGATTATAGATTCACATTTCAACCTAATTGCAGATTCGTTAAAACTCCTTTTACTGGGTTAAAGAACTAGGTGTTATTTAAAACACAGTTCACGACAAACCCAAATCACATTCTATTTATTATCGGGTTAAAGTTCAAGTGTTATTTAAAACACCGTTCACGATAAACCCATTTCAAATCCAATCAAATATATTAGAAATTCCGATTATTTAAAACCCCTTTTTAATTCTAATTTATTTATTTAAAAATAATTGGGTTTTAAATTTAGTTCAAAACCAGTTCATTTCGATAAAAATCCATTTTTATCTTTTCAAATATGGAGTTTTTCACCCCAATTTTTCCCAAATCATTTCTTATGATTTTACACAAATTATTACTATTTTTAATAATTTTATTAAGGCCCGTACAATCGATTTCCAACAATGGCCATCGAACTGCACTTACAACGACCTTTTTCAAATTTGATTTGGACGTAACTCCAAATCCAACCGTTAGATTTCAAATTCCTAATATTCGTTAGAAAGCTCTTTTCGATATGAACCCAACGGTTCCGGTTTTAGGAGAATCCGACGGTCGGATCTCCCGTAATGTCCGTTTGAAATAAATGGTCGAAATTCACGAACTGCCGCGGCGCGGCGCGTTCTATTCAGGCCATTATATTATATATATAATATATATAATATATATTTCGTCGATTTCTATTTAAAACGAGTTTTATAAATAGTTTTAAATTTGTTTCAAAAACATTTTCGACTTCCATTACAATTCAAATCAAAATTAAATTTTGCTTTATAAATTCGTTTTAAAATTCATTTCTATTCAATTCAAATTTCAATTCAGTTTGAATTTATTTCAAATTGATTTTACTTCTATTTCAATTCGTTTTCAATTCAATTTAATTCGAATTCGTTTTCTATTCAATTTAAATTCATTTTGTTTTCTATTTGAATTCGAATTCAAATTGGCTTTCTATTCAATTCAATTCGAAATCGTTTTATATTCAATTCATTTCGAAATCGTTTTATATTCAATTCATTTCGAAATCGTTTTATATTCAATTCATTTCAAAATGAATAAAATCGATATAAATATTGTTCACTTCAAAATGGCGTCAATCTAATCAACACGGCTTCATATATTTCTATTTTCGAATATTCTATTTCAAATATTTCTTTTTCAAATATTTCGATTTCAAATATCTCGTTCAACACATGACTAATCTCAACGGATGAGTACAGTCAACACATGAACCTTTATTTTATATTAATAAAGATGTAAATTTTATTACTAAAATATTTCGTTCAACATATGACTAATCTCAACGGATGAGTACAGTCAACACATGAACCTTTATTTTATATTGATAAAGATGTAAATTTTATTATTAAAATATTTCGTTCAACACATGACTAATCTCAACGGATGAGTACAGTCAACACATGAACCTTTATTTTATAATATTCTTTATTTCCTAAATTGGAATGAGGCCCAATCAATCACCATATAACGTCAATTATATGGATTTTCATACATCACACATATATAATAGCATTGAAAAATAATCAACCATCAACCAAAGTGCACTACACTGTATAAGCATCAAATATAGATATTTAACGCTTATAACAGCCTGTCAATCAATCGATCGACATATTTAATCAATCAGGATGAGGGAACTTCAAATTTCATCCCAACACCCGTGTGGGGTTTCAAACAATCAAACAAAGATTTTAGTTGTGCAGTTGGGCGATGTGTAAAATTTATCGTCCCAATCAATGTCATTCAAATAGGTGTACATAAACAAACCGTCCGGTTTGTAAATGAATATTTATTTATTCACATTCATGTTAAAAATTATATTTTTAACGATAAAACATTTTATGTCAACACATGAATTTTTATTCAGTTCATTTACAAAATAAAAATGATATTTTTTATTTTTCTAACTCATTTTAGGAAATTTCGGCGGCATAACGGCACGATACTAGAAACGGGACGAGGCCTAGCCTTATCCCCGGTCTAGTGAAGGCCCACGCCATTCACACATCAATCAAATTCACCAAACAACCAAATTCAAATCAAATCATCTAACTAATTTATGCAACCAAACAAACAAGTCCATGGTCTGTGGACGATTGTGTCGGGTGCTACTAAGCACCGTCTGCATCCTATAGTATATATATAACTAGAAAATGAAATTGAAAGGTGAGAAATTCTCACCAATAGCTATCCAATTCCACGACACTTCATTTATAGAAATCTTCATCGTTCTCGCCTTTTTGTCACCTTCGTTGCCTGTATTCACTACATATGTAAAAATCGAATTTTTACTTCACTATTCAATATATAAAAATCGAATTTTTACTATGCTATTCAATATATAAAAATCTCGTCTTTTCTATTTTAAAATCTCGTCTTTTCTATTTTAAAAATATCGTCTTTTCTATTTTAAAAATCTCGTCTTTTCTATTTTAAAGATTTCTTCTTTTCAAATTCATAGACTTCGCCTTTTCAAATAGATCATTATAAAAATCACACTTTTATTTTGCTACACATATAAAGATGATATTTCTAATATTCCTATCATGTAAAAAATATATTTTTAATTCTCTACATAAACAAAAATCATATTTTTACATCTTCTACATAGTAAAGATTATATTTTTAATACTTTAAAAATATAAAAATCATATTTTTATTACTTTAAAAATATAAAGATCATATTTTTAACTTTCCTATATTATAAAAACTATGTTCTTATCATATTTAAAAATCAAATCTTTATGATATTAAAATCATATCTTTCTATTTCGAAAATCAAATCTTTTCATAAAGGAAAATCAAATCCTTTTATAAATAAAAGAAAAAAAGTGTAATCTCTTTAATCGCTAATTATACACAAAACTGAATTTAAAAACTAATTACATAGGAAACACATAAATAAATTAAATAAAAAAACTTACTGTTTTTTTTTATATACAGAAGGGGGGTAGAGATGGCGGCTTCGTCGGAGGTGGGATGATGAGGCGTCGCCGTAGGTGTAGTGGGTCAAGGGGTGGCCGGAGCGGTGGTCATCGCGTCGTGGTGGCAGCGCGTGGACGGAAGGGTTTTTGGGGCTTCATGGGGTACGGAGGAGATGGACGGGGCGGGGGATGATGGAGGAGGAGGATGCTCGATGAAGGGGGCGGCGGCACTCAAGGAGGAGGAGCGGCGGCTGCTCCGCCCCGTCCTTCTTCTTAATTTTTTTTATTTCGAATGATTTTCTGATTCAATCGGGGCGGGGGGGCAGGTGGTAATAGGGGGAGATATTTTTTTTTTATTATTTAATTTCAAAAAGTTGACTTTTACATACGACCTCTAAACGAGGCCCACCGCCTGTCGTCCATAGCGTTTTACCCCCATTCCGAACACAATGGGATATGTATCGCAAGCTGATTTGATCGTTTCGATCAGTTTTCGTCAAAATCAACATATAACTCTATATATTGAATTAGAACGCGCATTTCAATTTACCGGGGTCACATACGAACTCTAAAAATTGCAGAAAAATATTTTCTAGCTTCGTATTGACGATACGGTCCTAACAAAACTAGTTTCGTCAAATTCTGAGACCGTTGGAAAAATGGCCATTTTCCGGTCGATTAAAATCAACTGAAACTGGTCAAACGCGTTTTCCTTTGCCACGCTCACATATTGAATCGAAAAATTATGAAATTTGAAACCTAGCAATAATTTGACATCACGGACCCAACAAAAGTGGTTTCGTCGAAATCCGAGGTCGTTTGCAAAATTGCTATTTTTAAGGGCCTGAATTTCATAGCGACTATTCAGAATTTTCCATTGGACATATCTTTTGATTCCCGCTATGAAATTTTGATTTTTCAGATTCGTTGGAAAGATATTATCAAATAGATCATAATGTTTTTGGTTTCGCTATAATCCGGATTGTTTTGCACCCGGTACATTCAATTGAAGTTTGAAATCGAATTATCGAACTACCGCGTCATTTTCAATTCCTATTATAATTATATATAATTATTTATATTCTAACAACGGTGTATATATTATATACGTTCGATTTCTATTCAAAATAAATTTTTGTTGATTTTTATTTAAAATAATTCATTTTAAATGTTCAAAATTCGATAAAATTGCCAAAATAAAAATTTTAAACTGGCCCAGATTTTCCGGGTTATTACAAGAAAGACGTGAATTTTTGTCATCTCCAGACCCATGTAGGGTTTTTATTAAATGCTTCCCCAACCACCTTTATATGTATTTTATTAATGTCATAATCAGTCTTCTGTTCAACCCATAATTTAGTCCTCGCCATACAAGCATCTCGCTCGTATGGTAATCCCAACCTCGTCATATAAGCACCAAATGCTTATATGGAATATGATATGATATGCTGTCTTCATGTAGTACGTCATATGTAGTTCATAATTTATTCGTTGTTATCCTAAGGCATACATTTTAAATTCACTCAGAACAACCATCACACTGCATTCAAAAATACTCGTATTAGTTTATATAATAAATAAAATTGCGCAACCAACTCATTAAGGTGCACCTTTTTTTCGGGCATGCAATATATTTCCCTACTCAACTGTATATCCATAACCTGTTTGGCATACATATAAATGTGCATAGCTATCCAATATATATATAAATCCAGTTTGAACTAAATTTTCTATTCAGCTCCATGATATTAATTTTAATAAATCAACTCAAGTCAAAATCCCATGTTATCAATACAGGTTTTATTTGCATGTCACATTTCTTATTTTCATCACATACTTTAGATAAAAATAATATTTTTAACTAATTAATAATTATTTCATCTCATGGAAATTTTATACATTGCATATATATATGTTAAAATTATATTTTTAACGATCCAATAATTATTTCAATCCATGACAATTTTATCCATTTTATATGTAGGCTAAAAATAATATTTTTGGCGAACAAATATTTATTTCATTACGTGATCATTTTATATATCGCATATACAAGCTAAAAATAATATTTTTAGAGAACAAATATTTATTTCATTACATGACCATTTTATATATTGCATACGCAAGCTAAAAATAATATTTTTGGAGAACAAATATTTATTTCATTACATGACCATTTTGTATATCGCATATATAAGCTAAAAATAATATTTTTAGAGAACGAATATTTACATGACCATTTTATATATCGCATATATAAGCTAAAAATAATATTTTTAGAGAACAAATATTTATTACCATTACATGACCATTTTATATCGCATATGTAAGCTAAAAATAATAATTTTAGCGAATAAATATTTATTTCATTACATGAACATTTTATATATCGTATATATAAGCTAAAAATAATATTAGAGAACAAATATTTATTTCCATACATGACAAATTTATATATAGCTATTTCAGAAAATTTCGCCATTAGAACGGCGCGATTTGTAGAACCGAAAATAATATCTAGCATTATCTCTCTCCTGATACTGGCTAGCGCCATACACAACAATTTCATCCAACAAATCAATAAAAGGGTTACCAAACCCATATTCAACAAATTTTCCACAACATAATCAATTTGATCACAACCACAATTTTTATACAACGCATATATATTTTATACCACGCACATATATTTTATACAACACATATATAATTTATACAACACACATATATTTTTATTTACTCCATTTATTGTGAATTTAGAAATCTCGCATTGTGTTCCACTCCTCCTAAATTTGTAGGTCGCTCCAAACACCTTCTAGTCAACTCTAGAATGTTGTATACGCTGTCACGATTCCAATGGCTCCTGTTTCATTGGATTCCGACATCGTATGAGAGAGTTGTGATATTTTATAGGTTAATGACATCGTTAAGTAATTAATAAATTAATTAATTAAATTAATCATTACCTTCCTCTCTTTTGAATAAACTCCAGCCATGTTTGAACCACTGTTCGAAACTAAGGTTGATTTTCGTACAAAAACCAAAGTGCTTGATGATGATCGTACTGCACCACCAGCTCCGCCTCAAAGAGCCGCGCCTCCTCCTCCAATCACGGTGAACTTGGTGGTCCCCATGGCGGCGAAAACAAGGTTGAACGGTGGTACTTCCTACGCAAATTCCGAGCAAAATACACAACTACAGATGATCACAGCTGTATTGATTTGAAGAGCTTGAGATCCTCTACAATATTGCTTTAGGAATTTTTGGGATTCATAGTGTGGATTAAAGATGTAGAGGGAGAAAGGTTGGAGTGTTTTCCACGTTCGATCGCTTTTGACGGTGGCGGGTTTCTGATAAATGAATTAGGGCGTTGGAGAATTTTGATTGGCCCACTTATTTATGTTTAATTTAATTCTTTTAATTCCAAAAATGTTAGTTTTTACATTCGGACTCCAAACGAATCCCAATGACTGTCGTTTCTAGCTAAATATCTCCATTCCGGACACAATGGAATATGTTTCGTAAGCCAATTCAACTGTTTCCGTCAGTTTTTTCAAAATTAAAATATAACGTTCAATAACGAATTTGAACATACATCTTAATTTACTGGGTCCGCATACTAACTTCAAAAATTACGCAAATTGGAATCAGCTATGTTTTGATGATACAGTCCTAACAAAATTAATTTCATCTAATTTGGAGACCGTTTGAAAAATGGCCTTTTAACTGGTCGATCCAATTCAACTGAATTTACAAAATGCGTTTAAATTTACCACACTCACATATTAATTCCAAAAAATTTGGAATTTTAAACCTAGCAATAATTTGACATTTCGAATCCAACAAAAGTGGTTTCATCGAAAACGGAGGCCGTTTGCAAAATGGAAATTTTTAAGGGCTATATTATAATTTTTAATTTCTGACGTATTTTTTGATAAAATTATCTTAAAAATAATTTTTTAAATTGGTTTTGAATTCTCGGGTCGTTACAATCTCCCTCACTTAAAACTTTTCGTCCTCGAAAAGGAAACAATAGTAAAATAGGAAACAAAACCGAAATACAATATACTATAAATGTTCCTCTCACAAGAGCTAATCAGAGATGTTCACTATGCACTTCAGATAAGCCTGCTTACTGCTATCTTCTGTTTCCTATTTACAGTCTCTAGGATCTCCGCTCCACTGCACTTTGACTAAATGCACCTCCTGTTCCTTAGAACTTTGGTTTCTTTGCCAATAATCTTCATTGGCTCTCTATGCACAGCTAAACTCGGAGTAATATCCAAATCTTGTTGCGATGCTTCCTCCACGATCAAGTCTGGATCATGTACATGTTTACGAAGTTGAGAAATGCGAAACACATCATGCACTCCAGGAAACCAGTCTAGCAACTGAACCCTGTAAGCAAGAGTTCCTATCCTCTTTAGTATAGGAAACATACCAAAAATCTAGGTGCCAACTTTCCTGTCTTCCCGAATCGAACCACTCCTCTCATCGGAGAAACTCTCAAATATAAGTGATCAGCAATAGAAAATGCCAAATCCCTTCTTCTAGAATCTTCATAACTCTTCTGTTGCTCTGAGCTGCTTGTAGTCGCTTCTTAATGAAATCTACTTTATTTGAAGCATCTCGGATTATGTCAGGACCCAATACCAGTCGATTTCCTGATTCTACCCAACATGCAGGAGATCTACATAGCCTACCGTACAATGCTTCAAATGGAGAAAATTTCAAGCTTTCCTGATAGTTGTTATTATATGAGAATTCAACCAAATGTAGGCGATCTTCTCAAGATCCTCCAAAATCAAGAATACAAGCCCGCAACAAATCTTCTAATATACGATTCAACCTCTCAGTTTGGTCATCTGTCTGAGGATGATATGCGGTGCTAAGATTTAGCTTTGTTCCCAATTCTGCCTGAAATGCTTCCCAGAACTTACTTGCGAAAATCAGATCTCTATCGCTAACAATACTGCTGGGCACTCCATGCAATCTAACAGTTTCTTTAAAATATATCTGTGCCAAACTCTGAGCTGTTCTATTTGATTTCACTGGAATAAAATGGGTGCTCTTCGCGAAACGATCTACGATCACCCATATGCTGTCATTGCCTTTCTTCGTTCTACGAAAACCATCAATGGAATCCATCGAAATTTGATCCCACTTCCAATCTGAAATCCCTAACGGTTGCAATAATCTTGCGAGTTTCTACTGATCACCCTTGACCTGTTGGCAAGTAGAACACCTGCTAACATATATAGACGTATCTCTCTTCATCGACTTCCACTAGAATGTGCGCTTAAGATCATGATATATCTTACTCACCCCTGGATGAATACTAAGCTTGGACTTGTGACATTCATCCATTACCTCTCTTTTGAGCTCAGGAATGTCTGAAACATAGATTCATCCTTGCAATCTAATAGTTCCCTTGTTATCGATTTGGAAGCTTGAAACTTCTCCTTCTTGAACTCGCTTACTAATCATCTATATAAACTTATCGTCTTTCTAAAGAACAGAGATCTTATCATAAAATAAAGGTGTAATAATAAGATTAGCGCTGATTTCATTCTTTCTGCTAAGTGCATCTGCTACAATATTGGCTTTCCCTGGAGTATACAAAATATCTAGATTGTACGCTGCAAGAAATTCTAACCAACGCTACCGTCTCAAATTCAAATCTTTTTGGGTGAACAGATACTTCAACGACTTATGATCTATATATAATTCGAACTTCTCACCCAAAGGTAGTGCCTTCATATCTTCAAAGCAAACACTATAGCCAATAGCTCAAGATCATGAGCAAAATATGTCTTCTCATGCAGCTTCGACTGACGGCTAGCATAAGCAACTACTTGGCCTCTTTGCATTAATATCGCACCTACTCCTTCATGAGAAGCATCTGTATAGACTGTCAAATCTTGATTTCCATCTATAATAGTCAATACTGGAGCAGTACTCAACCTTAATTTCAGCTCGTGTAAAGCGGCCTCATATTCAGTCGTCCAATTAAACCTTGCGGGCTTCTTTGTAAGCTTCGTCAATGGACTAGATAGCTTCGAAAAATCCTTAACGAATTTTTGAAAATAGCCTGCTAATCCCTGAAAACTTCTGACTTCGGTGGGCATGCTCGGCTGCTTCCAATCTCGAATGGCTGTGATCTTGCCTGGATCCACTGAAATTCCTTCCTTTGATACTAGATGACCGAGGAACTTCACTTCTTCTTGCCAGAATATGCATTTAGAAAATTTGGCTTTTAATACGTTCTTTCTCAGAATTTCCGAAACCTATTCCAAATGCTTTGTATGCTTGGTAGTTGACTTAGAGAAGATCAAAATATCATCAATGAAAACTAGCACGAATTTATTCAAAACATCGCGAAATACTTAGTTCATTAAATCCACAAATTAAGCATGAGCGTTACATAAGCCGAATGACATTACTAACCACTCATAAAATAAGTCTAGACCTCTAAAAGCTGTCAAAGGAACACATTCTTTGGCAATCCGCAATTGATGGAAACCTGTAGCTAGGTCCATTCTCGAAAATACGTGCACTCCATTCAAGCGATCTAATAAATCATCGATACACGACAATGGATATTTATTCTTGAGTGTTTGCTTGTTGAGGTCTCAGTAATCAATACACAATTAGAGAGTACCGTCTGACTTAGGAACAAATACCACGGTTGCTCCCCAACATGAGAAACTAGGTCTGATCAGACCCTTCTATAACAATTGTCGAATTTGATTGCCAATTTCTTCTTTCTCTTTCAATGTAATTCTTCGAATTGCATGCACAATTAGCCTTGCATTCGGAATTAAATTGATCCTAAAGTCAATTTCTCTTCGTGGAGGTAAGCTATCAACTTCTTCAAACACATCCCCATAATCTCTAACAACGGGAGTATTCTCTATAGAAGTAGGGGAAATTTCAATAGCAGACCAAAATTCTTTTCTATCTGAATCTGAGCCTATGCACGGTATAATATATATCTCCAAGCTTTGTTTTAATTGTAACAATTATTTCGGCTTATTTAACTTCGGCCTCATATTTCATTAACCAATCCGGCCTAAGAATAATATCGAACTCAGAAAGGTTCATGACAATCAAATTAAAAGGAAACTGGTAACGTGAAAAGGAAATAGGTACTTTACAATATAAAGCGAGAACAAGAGAATCCCCTATCGGGTTATGAACACTAATCGATTCTTTAAGATTCCTTAGTTTTAACTTTAACTTTTCAACTGTGTTACTTAAAATGAAACTTCGGGATGCACCCATATCAAACAATACTATAACAGGAATATTTTCAACAATAAGTGTACCTCCCAAAACATCTGGTTTACCTGCTTCCGCAGCAGAAGCTGGCGCATTTGCCCCATCATAAACATGAGCCACTTCGGACTTTTTCAACAATGGACAATAGTTGATAATATGCCCCATCTTGGGGCAATTGAAGCACTCTCTAATATCATGAGGGTTCTGACTAGGGCCTGATTCATTTCTCTTTGGCGTCTTTGGATCTTTGCACTTATCAGCCCAATGTCCAAATTGATCACAATTATAGCATTTTGTCTTTTCTTTCTCTTATCTCTTGAGGCTTAACTGCTTCAGTGTTGCTCGTTTCGGGCTTCTTACCAGAATACTTCCTTTTATTGCCAGCTAGACTTCTTTCTCGGTCTTCTTGGGAATTTTTCTTATCGGTACCCTCATACCTGCAAGCCATTTCAACTACCTTGGCAAATGGAAGCTCGATGTGTGCAGTCACTCGACTATGGTACCTTCGGTGAAGTCCATCTATGAATCGCTTGTTCTTGCAAATCAAGTCCTGAATTAGTTTGGGTCCATAGCGCGAGAGTTCATTAAACTTAACGACATATTCATGAATAGATCGATCACCTTGCTGGAGATTAGCAAACTCATCGTGCAAGGTTCGACCTCTTGTCGCAGGACCAATCTTTCTTTAAAAATTTCTTTGAACCTGGGCCATGTAATGTCAACTTCAATTTCCCCTATAGTCAGTGCGTCCTACCATATCAAGGCCTCGCCCTTAAGTAGCCAAGACGCCATAAACCCCTTCTGTGATCAACCAATTCTAGGCCCACGAAGATTCGTTTGCAAGACTTAATCCAGGCTTGAGATTCAGTTATTGTTCCAGTTCCAGTGAATGGCACGCCACCCAAATTATTGTACTTCTTAGCATAACATCAAGTCAAAAAGTTGCGGTAGCGGTTGCTGTGGCAATGCAGCTTCACTGTTAGCCACCGATTCAACTTCTTCGAGATTAGACTAATTTTGAGCTGCTGGGATATCACCCCTTCTTCGAGGTCGGCCTCTCCTGCCTCTTCCTCTTCCACTCATTTTTGTTGAATCACGCTGTATAGCGTTTTGATTATGACAACTATACATGTACACATATATTATTATAAACTAATTTTGTTTTGCAGGAAGAAACTCAACAACAGATTCAAGAGCTCAAACTAAATATTATTTGTGTTTAAAGTCTGTTAGTATTAGTATTTAATTGTTAAAATCTTCCTTGGTGATACACACACATGCACGTTTTCAATTTATAAGATATTATACAAGACATACACAAGGCATAGGCATGAAGCAGAAAACAGACGTCTAAAATTTTAAATTAGACGTCTGTCTGCTGAAAGAAAAGTAAAACTTATCACAATATTCAGACATCTGAATATTTTAATTCAGACATCTGAATTTTAATTCAGACATCTGAATTAAAATATTCAGACATCTGAATATTGGCTAAAATAGCCTATTTCTTTGCTGTTTGAGTTTTGTTCAAAAACAGACATCTGAATTTTTTAATTCAGACATCTGAATTTAATTTAGACATCTGAATTAAAAAATTCAGACATCTGAATCTGAACCGAAATACACTATTTCCTTTCTGACATGATTTTTAAAATAAACAGACATCTGAATTTTATTTTCAGACATCTGAATTCCGAAGAGTTGCATCCTTTAAGAAGAGACACAACTATTTAATCCATATCTCTTCATCAAAACTCTTCACGATCAGTTGTATCTTTTTATATATTATAAATAGAGAATTGCTTAGATGATCTAATCACCGAATTTTATTCTAATTCTCTCTATCTTATTCAAAGCTCTCTAAGTTCTAAAAAGCTATCTACTTTTATACTTGAGACTTTTAAACTTCCATATTCCTTCACGCACTTCACGATTATCATCAAGGAAAGGTTATAGGAAGGGTGTACTTAATATTCGACAATCCGTGTTATCAAGAACACAAAAGAGTCAACAATTATTCTGTATTAGTGAAGACCTCTTCAGTGGTTGAGGCAAGAAATCTCGTTCAGTGGTTCGGGTAATTGTGAACCTATTCCTCCGGGTGAAGTGAGGGTTTTAGTGTTAGTGAAATTTCAGAAGTGAGTCTGGGACTGGACGTAGGACAGTGGTCCGAACCAGTATAAATCAACTGTGTGATTTACTGCTTACTATTCTATTATATATTCTACATCATATTCTCCATACTACACGATCCTATACCGCTGCATAGCCTTCTTTCAATTGGTATCAGAGCCTGGTATTCTATCGATCGTCACAACATCATAGAATAATGGCTAGAAAGAGATGTGATCGAAACATGGCAAGAAAAAAGTCACGTACATGCAAAGCTACAACAAATGAGGACTACAAAAGGGTACTTTCTGATTTACAAATTTTAATGAAAAATAATGATGATTTAGGTAAACTTAATTTCTTAATTCTAAAGAAGATGAAATCCGTCGAACTTGAAAATGAGAAACTGAGAAAAGAAAAAGCATATTTAGAAAATCAAAATAGTATTTTGAAAACTAATTTAGTGAATCTTAAAGATTTCATAGATGAACAATATACTATATTTGAAAAAGAAAAGGAGAATTTTTCAAAAGAAATTTGTGATTTAAAAAGACAAAATAGTTTATTGCAATCATCTTTAGATATCTCAGAATCTCGAATTGATCATCTCGACAATTAGTATAGTTCCTTAAAAAAGGAGAATTCTGAATTAAATGGGAAAATTGATTTAAGAGATTACAAAACTTCTTTTGAAAATTTCAATCGCGACTTTGGAATCAAATTTGAAAAATGTACAAATAAGTTCGCAAAATGTAATAAAGGTCAAAATGATTTAAATGATATTTTGTCTTGCTCTAGACCTTTACACGATAAAAGTGGCTTAGGGTATAATAAAACTAATCATAGAACTAATACTAGATATGCTTTCATGTATTACAAAAATTTAACTGCTAGTACTAAAGCACGTGTAACTCGAAGATCAAATTTCTACAGAAATTCAAATGCTTCTATGACTAGAAACATTTATAATAGAAGTACAGAAGGAAATATTAATATAAATTATCTAAGTATTTGGGTTCCTGTAAATTGGAAAAACAGAGAAAGATATATCGATAATTATTTCAATTCTGTAGTCAATAATGAAAATTTTATTTTTAAAGGTTCCATTAAACCCTCTTGGGTATGGTTACCTTCTATTTAACCCCTGGACCCTGACAAAGAAAGTGGGTACCAAAGGATTTATCATATTTTTGCAGGTACACCACAACAATGAGAAGGTTATTCCAATATTTCTGAAAATATTTGGAAACAGAGCTCAGAATAAATTAAAAACTCTAGTAATCTTATATATTTTATCATATTTCATCTGTTTGAATGTTCACGGCATCAAAAACTTTGTTCCATAATTCAGTAGTCTGAATGCGCTTAAAATGATTATCATCTGTCTGTTTGTTTGTAAATACTTGTGCTTATGTTGTATGTTTGTGTGTTATGCATATTCATGTGTATTATTTACATAAGTATTTCCTTTTTGTCAATGACAAAGGGGGAGAAATATATGATAATATATGCATATTGATAGGGGGAGTTACATATATAGTTGTCATTACCAAAAAGGGGGAGAATGTTGAATCACGCTGTATAGCGTTTTGATTATGACAACTATACATGTACACATATATTATTATAAACTAATTTTGTTTTGCAGGAAGAAACTCAACAACAGATTCAAGAGCTCAAACTAAATATTATATGTGTTTAAAGTCTGTTAGTATTAGTATTTAATTGTTAAAATCTTCCTTGGTGATACACACACATGCACGTTTTCAATTTATAAGATTTTATACAAGACATACACAAGGCATAGGCATGAAGCAGAAAACAGACGTCTAAAATTTTTAAATCAGATGTCTGTCTGCTGAAAGAAAAATAAAACTTATCACAATATTCAGACATCTGAATATTTTAATTCATACATCTGAATTTTAATTCAGACATCTGAATTAAAATATTCAGACATCTGAATATTGGCTAAAATAGCCTATTTCTTTGTTGTTTGAGTTTTGTTCAAAAACAGACATCTGAATTTTTTAATTCAGACATCTGAATTTAATTTAGACATCTGAATTAAAAAATTGAGACATCTGAATCTGAACCGAAATACACTATTTCCTTTCTGACTTGATTTTTAAAATAAACAGACATCTGAATTTTATTTTCAGACATCTGAATTCCGAAGAGTTGCATCCTTTAAGAAGAGACACAACTATTTAATCCATATCTCTTCATCAAAACTCTTCACGATCAGTTGTATCTTTTTATATATTATAAATAGAGAATTTCTTAGATGATCTAATCACTGAATTTTATTCTAATTCTCTCTATCTTATTCAAAGCTCTCTAAGTTCTAAAAAGCTATCTACTTTTATACTTGAGACTTTTAAACTTCCATATTCCTTCACGCACTTCACGATTATCATCAAGGAAAGGTTATAGGAAGGGTGTACTTAATATTCGACAATCCGTGTTATCAAGAACACAAAAGAGTCAACAATTATTCTGTATTAGTGAAGACCTCTTCAGTGGTTGAGGCAAGAAATCTCGTTCAGTGGTTCGGGTAATTGTGAACCTATTCCTCCGGGTGAAGTGAGGGTTTTAGTGTTAGTGAAATTCCAGAAGTGAGTCTGGGACTGGACATAGGACAGTGGTCCGAACCAGTATAAATCGACTGTGTGATTTACTGCTTACTATTCTATTATATATTCTACATCATATTCTCCATACTACACGATCCTGTACCGCTGCATAGCCTTCTTTCAATTTTATGTTAGTTCTGCCAATATTAAGAAAAGAGTCAGGCCAACAGAAAAGATATCTTGAGGAATGGTAAAAGCATAAAGACATATGCATAAATAATGATGTAATGATCAAGCTATATGCTATTCTGCTGCACTCATTCTAGGACATTACTAATCCTATCTCTAATGAGTTACTCCTCTTAGAATACTGCTGATTCTATTTCTGACAAGTCGTTTTAATATGTTATACTCTGGAGCTAAGGTTAACCAATGCTCTGATACCACGATGAGATAACCCAAACCCCCATGCCATGGAAGCAAGGATAACCATTGGAATATAACACATTAATCACATCAGCAGATTACAGATAACAGCATAATATTTGAAGTCATAGAATAATATACATCATCATAACAGCGAAATCATAAACGTTATCATCATCAGAATTACACAGATACAGGATACTACTTAGTACATAACAGCTTCCATCAAGTAGATAAAAGTCTACAACAGAATCAAATATAACATACATAGGTAATGTCTAAAAGTCCAAAATACAGATAAAAGATAAGTCTTCATCTTCAGCCGAAAGAGCACCCGTGCTACGGTGCATATCCAATAGAAAGCCTGTTACCTGTTTACTTGGCTGCCCATGTAAAAATAGGGGCACCCGAGTTTGCAAGTGAAAAACAAACTACGAGTCAGTTATGGGACTGATACGAGAAATCTTACAGATACTTAACTTGTTTAATAGTAAGGCAAATCACAGGACCACGCCGCCAATGCGGAATGGGTTTACTCCATTGGATTGCCAGTGCATAAAATAAAGTAAATCATTTAAACAACGCAATGCTTTTCAGAAAAATGAAGCCGTTATAAGACTCAAGTCCCATCACACAATGCAACGCAAGCTGGAGGATAGAGTTTTACATTATAATGGCCAAATATGCTTGATACGCATAAAACAAAATCATTTGATATTATTATTAGTGTCCAATCGGTTTAAAACACTTTCAATATAAATGTATCAATCATAGACGACATAGTAACCCATCCTACCATGTCGCCATATAGGTTTACAATCAAATCCGCACGATGTCGTATTGGAAATTGGGTTTCCATCATGAGTCGAGGCAAGGGATCTTCCTCACCGATTTCGAGACACTTCAGCAAATGTTTCAGGATCACACCCTTAGTAACCCTGGGAATCGGTAGGGCCGGTCCACACTTACTTAGTGGATTAGTTATTCCTGAACAATACGTTTCCCGGTTCTATCAGACCTCCAAATTAGTCAGTACGTTGACCTATGAGCATATAGCTCTATATCTGAGGCGCCTCGCAATCCATCATCCACATAAGTAAAAATGTCTGGGCTCCATACCATGATACCACTTCTAGCTAGAAAGAAACACAAGTTCTCCCTACGGTCGCTATCCCATTTTTGACTCATACCGATGTGTGAGGCTCGCGAATTAACGCTATACAAAAAGCTATGCTAATTAGAACTGTTCTTTGATCATCATCTACAAGGCCCTGCTTTTCAAAAAAAGGCTTGATCATTTGCATCTTAGCATGCCACATTGTCAATCCATACCATACCATTGATTTCTACTAACATATAACCTCTAAGCTCGTACGTCTCTATGAAGGGTGTTAAGCAAGAGAATAAATTCTCCCCCACCAAACAGATACATATTTAGCAGAGATCAACAAATATAGCACAAAATATAATGTCAGACACTATCCATTTACAAGTCCATTTTGGGTCTGAACGAAACTAGAGGCATATTATTCCTCGTCCCATATGTCCAATATGGAAGAGAGGTCCTCACACATCCGGACAATCAACAAATACGTCTGGACCACTACCACTGTAACCTCTTCAAGGGAGCTACCCATATCGAAGGCATCAGTAGTAATTCATTCGATGTGAAGATTGTCGGTCTTGCACCGTCTTCATTATCTTTGATTTTTAGTCGTCGTTTAACTATTTGAAATGAGATTTAGCTCGGCCTTTTCAAATAATTCTTGCTTATATATACAATTCAAATCAATTCTTTCCTTGGTTAAATTAGTTGACATTCACGATTCAATTCATTTCTATAGCTTCATGTCAAATAAATCTTAACCATCATCATTATTTTATAAACCAAGTGAAATTGGTTTATTTCCATTCTAATTCATTTATAATATTTTAAAACGATTTATCGCTATTTTCATTTATATAAAAGTAGCCCATTTTAATGGAACGACGTTTCAGGTCATTCGACGGTCCTGGCGCTGTTTGTATTCAGATTTGAATTAAACATTTCTCAAAATCTAACTGTTGGATCTTAATATATTTACCATCGTTGGAAAGATCTTTTCGAAACGAACCCAACGATTCCAGTTTTGGGAAAATCTAATGGTCGGATCTCCCGGTATACTCGTTTAAAATTACAAGTCGAAAACGCGAACTACCGCTTCGCGATTCGTTTTATTTTAATTTATATTTATATAAATTATATAATTCATTCGATGACTTCTAAACCATTTAATTCTTCAAATATTTGGCTAACGCCTTTAAATTTCGGAAAATTTCACCATGGCCTCCTTTGTACGAGGAGGGTGTAAAAAATTTATTGGGCCGTATTAGGCACCCAATAAATCCAAAAAAGCATATACATGTTTTTTGGCCTATCTATGCCCAAGGGATACGTGTAAAAAGTCGAAATCACATACCTTGCCTTAGTGTTGGAAATAAAATAATCCATGTTCCGTATCCAAAAACAAGAGATACGTGAGTTATTTCATCTCCAGATCCGAACAGGGTTTTTATTAAATGCTTCCTTGAGGACCTTTATATGTATTTTATTAATGTCATAATCAGTCTTCTGTTCATCCTATAATTCAATCCTCGTCATACAAGCATCTCGCTCGTATGGTAATCCCAACCTCGTCATATTAGCACCAAATGCTTATATGGAATATGATATGATATGCTGTCTTCATGTAATATGCCATGCGGTGTAGTTCATAATTTATTTATTGCTATCCTATGGCGAACGTTTTAAATTCACTCTGAACAACCAAACACCGCATCCAAAAACACTCACAGTAGTTTATACAATAAATAAAATTGCACAACCAACTCATTAAGGTGCACCTTTTGCCGGGCACGCAATATATTTCTCTACTCAATAGTATATCCATAACATGTTCGGCATATATATATATATATATATATATATATATATATATATATATATATATATATATATATATATATATATGTTCATAGCTATCTAATATTTATATAAATCCAATTCAAACTAAATTTTCTATTCAGCTCCATGATATTAATTTTAATAAATCAACTCAAGTCACAATCCCTTGTTATCAATACGGTTTTATTTTCATGTCACATTTCTTATTTTCATCGCATACTTTAATTAAAAATAATTTTTTTAACTAATTAATAATTATTTCATCTCATGGTAAATTTATACATTACATCTATGTATTAAAATTATATTTTTAATGATCCAATAATTATTTCAATTCATGACAATTTTATCCATTTCATATATAGGCTAAAAATAATATTTTTGGCAAACAAATATTTATTTCATTACATGACCATTTTATATATCTCATATATAAGCTAAAAATAATATTTTTAGAGAATAAATAATTATTTCATTACATGACCATTTTATATACCGCATATATAAACTAAAAATAATATTTTTAGAGAATAAAAATAATTATTTCATTATATGACCATTTTATATATCGCATATATAAGCTAAAAATAATATTTTCAGAGAACAAATATTTATTTCATTATATGACCATTTTATATATCTCATATATAAGCTAAAAATAATATTTTTAGAGAACAAATATTTATTTCCATTACATGACCATTTTACATATCAAATATATAAGCTAAAAATAATTTTTTAGTGAACAAATATTTATTTCATTAATATTTTTAGAGAACAAATATTTATTTCCATTACATGACCATTTTATATATCGAATATATAAGCTAAAAATAATTTTTTAGCGAACAAATATTTATTTCATTACATGACCATTTTATATATCGCATATATAAGATAAAAATGATATTTTTAGAGAACAAATATTTATTTCCATACATGACAATTTTATATATAGCTGTTTAAGAAAATTTCGCCATGATAATGGTGCGATTTGTTGAACCGGAAATAATGTCTAGCATTATCCCTCTCCTGATACTGGCTCGTGCCATACACAACAAGTTCATCCAACAAATCAATAACAGGTTGCAAAACCCATATTCAACAATTTTCCACAACACAATCAATTTGATCGCAACCACAATTTTTATACAATGCATATATATTTTATACCATGTATATATATTTTATACAACGCATATATAATTTATACAACACATATATATAATTTATACAACGCATATATATATATATATATATATATATATATATATTTACTACATTTATTGTTAATTTAGAAATCTCACATTAGGTCCCACCCCTCCTAAGTTTGTAGCTAGCTTCAAACACCTTCAAGTTAACTCTAGAATGTAGTACACGATGTCACGATTCCAATGGCTCATGTTTCATTGGATTCCAACATCGTATGAGAGAGTTGTGATATTTTACAAGTTAATGACATCGTTAAAGTAATTAATAAAATAATTAATTAAATTAACCATCACCTTCCTCTCATCTGAATAAACTCCAGCCACGTTCGAACCACTATTCGAAACTAGGGTTGATTTTCGCACAAAAACCAAAGCACTTGACGATGATCAAACTACACCACCAGCTCCACCTCAGAGAGCCGCACTTCCTCCTCCAACCACGGTGAAC
Organism: Allium sativum; assembly: GCA_030737875.1. NCBI lineage: Eukaryota > Viridiplantae > Streptophyta > Magnoliopsida > Asparagales > Amaryllidaceae > Allium > Allium sativum. The sequence continues at coordinate 189,525,293 of CM060910.1, read as the reverse complement.
TCAGTGGTCCCCATGGCAGCAAAAACAAGGTTGAACGGCAGCACTTCCTGCGCAAACTTCGAACAAAATACACAACTATAGATGATCACACCCGTATGGATTTGAAGAGCTTGAGATCCTCTACAATATTACTTCAGGAAATTTTGGGATTCATAGTGTGGATTGAAAGATTTTAAGGGAGAAAGGTTGGAGTGTTTTCCGCATTCGATCGCTTTTGACAGTGGCGGGTTTTTGATAAATGAATTAGGGAATTGGAGAATTTTGATTGGCCCATATTTATATTTAATTTAATTCTTTTAGTTCCAAAAATGTTAGTTTTTACATCCGCACACCAAACGAATCCCAACGACCAAAGTTCCTAGCTAAATACTCTCATTCCGGACACAATGGAATATGTTTCGTAAGCCAGTTCGACTATTTCAGTCAGTTTTTCTCAAAATTAAAATATAATGTTCAATATTGAATTTGAACATACATTTTAATTTATCGGGGCCATATACTAACTCCAAAAATTATGCAAATTTGAATCCAGCTATGTTTTGATGATACAGTTCTAACAAAATTAATTGTTTTCAATTTGGAGACTGTTTGAAATATGGCCTTTTAACCGGTCAATCCAATTCAACTGAATTTACAGAACACGTTTAACTTTATCACGCTCACATGTTAATTCCAAAAATTATGGAATTTTAAACCTAGCAATAATTTGACATTCCAGATCCAACAAAAGTGGTTTCATCGAAATCGTAGGTCATTTGCAAAATGGCTATTTTAAGGGCTATAATATAATTTAAAAATCGAATTTTTTAACTTTGACGTAATTTCTGATAAAATTATCTTAAAAAAATTTATTAACTCGTTCTGAATTTTCGGTTTGTTACCAGTAACTAGGCTTTGGGAACAACCATGAAGATGGCAATCAAATACCCCTGTCACAAAAAACTAGTTTTGTGCTTTTTCTAAAGTAGTTACAATTAGGGTATTGTTATAAGGTCTGCACATTTTTTGTTCATGGGAAATCCGTGGCAATGGGGAAGACTATATGTTTATAGTATAATACGAAAAGCTGATGTACTAATTCTAAAATATCTGTTTTTAAAGTGAACAAAAACCTCTACCCAAACATGGGATTTGTGAGTTATAGCTATAGCGTAATTTTCTTTTAACATAACTTTCAAATGCCTAATTCAATTTTGATGATTTTTCACATTTCAAAATTCTTTGAACATAAGCAACAACCATGCAAGATTGGTTGTTGAACTATCATCAAAATAAAAGAGATAGATGGATTGCCTAATTAAAGATAAACCAAAGTCATTTAGTTTTGCTGCACCTTGTAAGACTACAAATAAATAGTGAGTCATTTTCCATTTAGTAAATAGAGTTGCATGCCTTCTTTATAAACAAAAGCCATCAAATAAAATACCGAAATTTGAGAAGTAGACGATAAATCAACAGATTACTTCCACTTAACTTTTATCATCATTTAATATTGTGAAATACCTGACCAGTCCTATATCCTAACCCAAAAATTAGTGCAAAGCACATCATTTGACCATTAATCAGATCATAGAATTTTTCTGAAAGGAAAAATATTTCTACGCTAAAACTGAAGTACGAAAGATAAAAATGAAGGAATAGATGCAACCATAATTTTCAAGTGAAAATTGCAGTGCGTTAAATGCGTATAGTACTTTCTGTTTGGCTTTAGATGCAACCATAATTTCTCAACTAGCAGCATGATGTCACTTTAAAAATATGCATAACAGGTTATACCATACAGTAAGAATAAAGCTATTACTTTTATGTGGAGGACAAAATGAGACATTGGACAAGGAAAAATCTATTACAATGGCAAGAAGAACATTCCAAAAATTAGTTCGCTACTGATGTGCCTTCTTATATGATGTCTAAAGCATGGAATAAAGAAAAAAACAATAAAAAGAGTTTTTTTTAAAAGATGTTCAAAGTCTAAGAGAAAGCATGCCAAGTCATCAAAGAGAGATAATATATCTATATAATAATTCCCATTAATCTTTATTTGGTCCGACAATAAAATTCCCAAATTACCCTCTTTATATTCATTTCTTTTGTTATAGGTATTTCCTTTCTATGTGATTTCTATTTTATTTGGTCTGACCGTAGAATACATTTATATAATCTATGATTGCATTTCTATTTGTAATTCCTTTCTTGATGCTAACGATGATATTTGTATAATCTTTCCTGTATCACATATTTTATGCATTTTTTGGTCTTTGATCACTAAATTGATAACTGAATGTTTACTAAAATGCATTGCACTGATTGTTTACTGCACAAAATGAGAAATACAAACTACTCAATCAAATATATGAGAAGTAAACATTGGGAATTGATGTATATTTAATAAATAACTGCCGTTTTATTTGCTTCGGCTTTTAATGGTATGTAGAAAATATTTCTGCTTTTATGGTCTGTAACAACCCGTAAAATCTAAACCAGTCTAAAAAATTTAAATTGGCTAAAATAGTGGATTTTAAATATTTTAAATAAATATTTTAAATAATAACGATGAAAGGTTAGTTTGAATCGATGTTTAAAATGAATATGATTAATTTGAATTATAAACAAGGCCTGAAATGGCGCGGTAGTTTCAAAAATTGAATTCAAACTTTGACTGACTGTATCGGGTGCAAAACAAAACGGGTTTGAGTGAAACTAAAAATATTTAAATCTGTTAGTGAGTATCTTTCTAACGAATCTGAAAAATCGAAGTTTCAAAGCGGGAGTCAAAAGTTATGGCCAAATAAATCTTCAGAAAGGTCGCTATAGAATTTATATAGCCCGTGAAAATAGACATTTTGCAAACGACCACGAAATTCGACGAAACCACTTTTGTTGGATCCGGGATGTGAAGTTATGGCTAGGTTTCAAATTTCATAATTTTTGAAGTTAGTATGTGAGCGTGGCAAAGGAAAATGTATTTTGTTCAATTATAGTTAAATTGGATCGACCAAAAATGGGCCATTTTGCAAACGGTCTCAGAATTCGACGAAACTAGTTTTGTTGGGACAGTATCGTCAAAACATAGCCAGATTTATTTTTCTGGAATTTTTCGAATCAGTTTGTGGCCCTGGCAAATTGAAATGTACGTTCAAATCGAATATTGAATGTTATATATTTTAAATTGAAGGAAAACTGACTGAAACAGTCGAATGGGCCTACGAAACATATCCCATTGTGTTCGGAATGAGGGTATTTGGCTAGGGGCGACAGTCGCTGGGTTTGAATTAGTGTTCGTATGTGATGAGGGGGATTTTTGGATTTAAATTAAATTAAATATTTAAATATAAACCAAGGGCCAATGAGATTCCTCCGTTCATTTCTCTCGTTCCTGGAAGAACCCGATCCACTCAGAAAAAGAACGTCGGCCACGATTAACTCCTTCCCTCTTCGATAAATCAAAATCCATGCCACCGAATCAGTCGATCCTTTAGGGGTTTTTGAAGAGCTCCTTCCCCTCTACAAATCCATCTGAGTTTCGCCCTCCCTCGTCCCGTCTTCAGCGCGAATCGACGTCGTGAAAGCCTGACATTTGGACCGCCGACGGACCACCTACGGGTCGTCGATCTGGCCATCCTTGGTAGCGCCGGAAACCCCTTTGAAGCTCTGCAACGCTGCACAAGCCGATCGTCGTATCGCTTCACCGTTTGCACGAAAATTCAAAACCTAGTTTTGAACCATCTAAAGAGGTAACGGCTTTGACATTCAGAACTGAATATAACACTTTGTAAGTGTTGCTAACTTTTAAAAATCATATCATTTTGCTGTGTGGTCAAAATTCAGTGAAACAAGAGACAGTGGACTCGTGTGAACGTCTCCTACATTCTATAAGAGACCGCATATTTTTCTGAGCCTTCGGCTATTTTTGGTGGAGTGGAACCCAATGTGAGATTTCTAATTTATAAACAATATGGAAAACAACGATGTATAAATTATATAGTCGATGTATGAGTTATATAAGCGTTGTACACCTCATGTATAAGCGTTGTATAAGCTGTATGTTCGATGTATAAGTTATATATGTGTTGTAAAAATTATATGTGCGTTGAAATGAATTGAAGTAAATCGAAATATATTTATATACGAATATATATATATATATATATATATATATATATATATATATATATATACTCCCCTCGTCCACAGACCATGGACGATATTTATTGGTTGTGATATTGTTTGGGATTATTTGGTTGATGAGAAATTGGTTGATAAAATTGTTTGTGGTTGAGAATGAATGATCGATTGTGGTTGAAAAATACCTTTGTGGTTGGAAAATACCCTCTTGTGGTTGAAACAAATTAGAATAGGATTGTGGAAATGAAAATAAAACATGCCACCTGCGTGCAAACTAGTTGCATGATTCCCCATTGTCAAAAATCGCGAGGTTTTAAGGTAGAGCGAGGAGCCGTACTAGGGACGGTCCCGGTTTTAACTACCGTTCCGTTATGCTGCTGAAATTTCCTGAAATCTTTCTGTGTTTAATTTATTTTCATTGGTTGAGACTATATTCATTTGTTGAATAGAAATCCATGTATTGAAAAATAATCGTGTTTTGAAATAAATGTTTTATAATAAAAATCACATTTTTATCACCTGTTTGAACTATACAAAATAATCGTGTTTTGAAATAAATTGTTTTATAATAAAAATCACATTTTTATCACCTGTTTGAACTATATAAAATAATCGTGTTTTGAAATAAATTGTTTTACTATAAAAATCACATTTTTATTATATATACAAACTATAGAGAACATTCATGTGTTGAATATAAATTCATTCGTTGAATAGAAATTCATGTGTTGAACGGTACTCGTATTTTAAATAAATTGTTTTACAATTAAAATCACAATTTTATTATATATACAAACTATAGAGAACATTCATGTGTTGAATAGAAATTCATTCGTTGAATAGAAATTCATGTGTTGAATGGTGCTTGTATTTTTAAATAAATTATTTTATAATAAAAATCATATTTTTATTATCTATATGAACTATATAAAATACTCGTGTTTTTGAAATGAATCGTTTTACAATAAAAATTACATTTTTATGATATGTATGAATTATTAAAAATAGCGAAGTGTTGAAATAAATGTCTGTTGGATAAAAATATCATTTTTATCAAATGTATAACATGAATATGGTTTTGAAATCAAAGAATTGATTATATTTATATATATATAAATATAATTAAAATGAATCGAATAACGATGCTGCAGTTCGTATTTTGAAACCGTGATTTCAAATGATTAGTGTGGGAGATCCGACCATCAGATTTTTCCGAAACCACCACCGTTGGGTTCGCCTTGGAAATATCTTTCCAACAGCGCCAACTTTGTAAAGATCCAACGGTTGGATTGTCTGGAATGTTTAATTCAAATCTGAAGAAAAACAGCGCCAGAATCGATTATATATATATATATATATAAATATAATTAAATTAAATCGAATAACGACGCTGCAGTTCGTATTTTGAAATCATAACTTCAAACGATTAGTGCGGGAGATTCGACCGTCGGATTTTTCCAAAACTGAAACCGTTGGATTCGTTTTCAAAAGATCTTTCTAATGGTATAAAATTTGTGAAGATCCAACGGTTAAATTTTCAGATATGTGTAAATCAAATCTGGAGAAAAACAGCGCCACGACTGCGTTATGGCCTGAAGCGTTGTTTTGAATATATTGGATATTTTTAAATAAATAAAAAATGCGATAAATCGTGATAAAATATTATGAACGATATGGAATGGAAATAAACTGAATTTGCTCGGTTTGCGTGATATTTGATGGTTGAATGTGTTTGGTGTGAAAATTACACTAAAGAACAAGATTAGTGATATCGAATAATTTAACCATTGAAATGAATTGATTTGAAATTCTAAATATACGTGAATTATTTGAAAAGGCCGAGTTAATTCTCATTTCAAATAATTGATCAACGTTCGAAAGTCGAAGATATGAAGACGATGCAAGGCCGATGATCTTCACGTCGAATGGAGGGGTGCTACTGATGCTCATGATAGGAGTAGCTACATAGAAGGGGTTGAAGTAGTAGCCGTCCGGACGTACCTGTTGATTGTACGGATATGCGAGGAATAAAGATCCTCCGGTTTCGTTCAGACCCAGAATGGACTTGTAAATGGACTATGTGTCTGACATTGGATTTCATTCCGTGTGATTGATTAACGTCAGTTACATGGCGTGAATTGCCTGTGTGGCATGCTAAGATGCAATGATCAAAGCTTTTGTTGAAAAGCAGAGCTTTGTGGTGGATGATCAAAGCAACGCCTGTGTGGCATAGCTTTGTGTATAACGTGAATTCGCGAGCCTCACACCCCGGTATGAACCAGAAACGGGAGAGGACTTCAGGGAGGACATGTGTTTCTTTCTAGCTAGGAGTTGTGTCAGTGTTTTTACACGGCCTGACATTTTACTTATGTGGATGATGGATAGTGAGGCGCCTCGGATATATCGGTCGTTCTCGAATCGATGGAGTCATTCGTTGGCTCATTTACGCCCCATAGGGCGGGGAGACGTAGAGTTCAGGCATTTTAATCCACATTGGTGGACCGGCCCTGACGATCTAGGGCCCACCTGAGTCTGGGTCCTGAGACATGGTAGGCTAGATTGTCTCGAAGCGGTGAGGAGGATCCCTGGCCTCGGTTCATGACGGAAATCCAATTTCCAAATACGACATCGTGCGGTTTTGATTATATACCTATATATGGCGACATAGTGGTATGGGGCAATAATGCCGCCTATGATTGATATTTATGATTGTATCTAAAATTAGAAACTAATTGGAAACGAGCTAGGACGGATGGTTTCCTGGGTATTGGTCTGATGTTGGTTTCGGCCTTCGGGGTTAATACTTAGGGAATTGTTCTCCTACTAGTTTACAGTTGGAGTCTGATTAAGAATTAAACAATAAGATTTGCATTTCAAATGATTTGTTTTCCTCGTATCAAGCATATTTGGCCATTATAAGGTAAAACTCTATCCTCCGGTTTGTGTTGCATTGTGTGATGGGAACTGAGTCTTATAATGGCTTCATTTTTATAAAAAGCATTGCGATGTTTAAAAGATTTATTTATTTTAAAGCACTGGCAATCCAATGGAGTAAACCCGTTCTGCGAAAGTGGCGTGGTCCTGTGATTAGCCATATTTGAAAATGTGTTAAGTAGATTTCTCATACCAGTCCCATGACTGACTCGTAGTTTGTTTCACTTGAAAACTCGGGTGCCCCTCTTTCTACACGGGCAGCCTTGTATTCAGGTTTTAGCAGGCTCTTTCTGGATAGCTGGAGCTGAAGATGGATATTATCATTTATCTCTTTTATGTTGTTCAGCTCCTGTTGTACATATTATGTTTTCTTTTCTGCAGTAGACATTTATGTATAGCTGAACTGTATTTTGTACTAAGTATGATCCTATATACTGTGTAACTCTGATGATTATATTTATCCAGTGTATTCTATTGTACATTATCTGATGATTATATTTATTTCTGTTCTGTTGTTATCTGTCTATGTGTTATATCCCAAAGATTACCCTTGCCACCGTCTTATCGGGAATGGGGTCATCACAAACGTGGTATCAGAGCTTTGGTTAAGCCTAGAATATAACATATGAACGAGCTCGTCAGAAATAGAACCAGTAGTGTTCTAGGACGAGTAACTCATTACAGATAGGATTAGTAATATCCTAGTATGAGTATAACAGAATGAAATACACCTCGATAGACACATTTACATTCAAGTATATGTCTCTATGTTTTATAATATCTTTTCTGTTGACCTAACACTTTGTCTGCTATTTGCAGACATTGAAAAATGAGTGCCAGAAATAGAAGGAATGCAGACCCAGATATAGAAGCCCTACTTAAGAAATATAGAAATATGGGTGGAGCACTATTCTTGGGTGAAGAATCTATTGCTAAAACTCAAGCTTGGATTCGTTCCGCTGAGAAAATATTTGAAGGTTTAAAGCTGCGGGATGACGATAAAAGATTACTGGCATCTTGGGCACTCAAAGGCGAAGCTTTGTTCTGGTGGGATTCAATTGTTAAAGATAATCCAGAAGGTGATGTCACCTGGGATAAATTCAAAGAGCTTTTCAGTGCAAAATTTACTCCTCCCGAAGCAACTGAGAGGTTATATGATGAATTCTACTATTTGATACAAGGTGATATGGATATCCCAGAATATCATAAGAGATACAATGAGCTTTCTCATTTTGCCCCTCATCTAGTTCAAGATCCAAAGAAGAAAAATCTGGGGCATGTGAAGCTTCCTTTTTCTGATATGATATACATGGCCTACCGGTATGAGGATCTCAATAGGAAAGGTATGTTGCGAGACGAAGAGGAAGTCAGTTCTAGCAGCAAAAGAAAATTCGAAACCAATAGCCCTGAAACGAGTGCACAGCCTGAGGCTAATACGACATCTAGGGTCAGAAAGAAGCCTAGAGTCGATCAGAAAAAGGAAATGACAGTATTTGGGTGATCGTGGATCGATTTACGAAGACCGCTCACTTCATACCTATCAAATCAAATAGAACTGCTCAAACTCTGGCGCAGATTTATTTTAAAGAAATTGTTAGACTGCACGGAGTTCCCATGAGCATCGTTAGTGATCGTGACCCAATTTTTGCTAGTAAATTCTGGGAAGCATTCCAAGCAGAATTGGGAACGAAACTGAACTTAAGCACCGCATATCATCCTCAGACAGACAGTCAGACTGAAAGGTTGAATCGTATTCTGGAAGATCTATTGTGGGCTTGTATTCTTGATTTTGGAGGATCATGGGAAGACCATATACATTTGGCTGAATTCTCATATAATAACAGCTACCAAGCAAGCTTGACAATGTCACCATTCGAAGCATTGTATGGTAGACCGTGCCGATCCCCTGCTTGTTGGGTGGAGCCAGGCAATAGACTTGTATTAGGCCTTGACATGATTCGCAAGGCTGCGGATAAAGTTGACTTCATTAAGAAACGATTACTAGCCGCTCAAAGCCAACAAAAGAGCTATGCAGATAAAAGGAGAAGGGATATATCGTTTGTTGTTGGCGACTATGTATACTTGAAAGTATCTCTGATGAGAGGAGTCATCCGATTCGGTAAAACAGGGAAATTGGCACCCAAATTCATTGGTCCGTTTCCTATTCTATAACGGATTGGAACTCTCGCATATAGGGTTCAATTGCCTGATTGGTTGCCTGGAGTGTATGACGTATTTCACGTATCTCAACTTCGAAAGCACGTTCATGATCCAGACTTGATCGTGGAAGAAGCAGCTCAACAGGATATAGAAATCACTCCAGAATTGGCAGTTAGGAGAGAGCCCCTAAAGATAATTGGCAAAGAAACCAAAGAGTTGAGGAGCAAAAAGGTTCACTTAGTCAAAGTGCAATGGAGTGGAGATCCGCGAGATTGTACTTGGGAAACAGAGGAAAGCATTAAGAAAGCCTATCCTAAGTGCAGGGTGTATATCTCTGATTGACTCTGGTGCAAGGTACATTTACCATATTTTGCCATTTCCATTGTGTTCTCTATTTTGTTGTTGTTTTCTTTTCATGGATGTAGAATTTTAATTATATAATCTGAATGATTTTAAAAGAATATATGAATTAAATAATATATTTGTGAAGAGTTAAAAACATATTGATGGATGTTAGTGTTGTGTGATTGTTGATTGGATTAATTAAATTTTTAGAAGGATAGTTAATTTAATCAATAAAAGGGATGAATGGTAGAATTTATTCGATTAAATCACACATTAAACTGAGTTAAAAATAGATAGAACTATATACATGTGCATTATATATGTGTTTGAACAGGTAAATGGATTAGCTGTTGAGTAAAGATTTTATTTGCGTGCCCGACAAATAGGTAAACCATAATGAGTTGGATGCGCAATTTTATTATTATATCAACTCCTGTGAATGCCATTGGATGCGGAGTGTTGGTTATTCTGTGTGTAATAATGAACGTCGCCATAGGATAGTAACAATCAATTTTGAACTACACTACATGGCATACTTCTCGAAGATAGGCATACTTCATCATATACCACATGAGCATTTGGAGCTTGTGTGACGAGGTGGAAGATTTACCGTATGAGCGAGAGGCTCGTATGGCGATGACTATATTTTACAGTTTGAACTGATGACTGATATGGACCATATAAAATATAAAGATAAATGGCCAGATTAATAAAAACTCCACTCGGGTCTGGAGTTGACAATAATCACGTCTCTCTAGTCATTAGATACGATACATGGATTATTTATTTCCCACACGGGATGAGGTGACGAGGATTTATCCTCTGGAGCAATTAAAAATACACACTCCCTCAGGCTTTGACAGGGTGACGAGAATTTATTCTACGGAGTTATTATCTATACACGCTCCCCTGTAAACACCAGAATATATCACTATAAATATGTGTATGCTTTATAGGATTTATTGGGTACCTAATACGACCCAATAAATTTCCAAGCCTCTCCCCGTACAAAGGAGGTTATGGCGAAATTTTTCGAAAATTCCGGGTGTTAGCCAATTTTTTGAACAATTTGAAAATTCTCAAAAACAGAAAGGTTGGAGAATGGAAGCCAAAATGAATGTAGAGTTGATTAATCAAACCACTATCGACTTTGTTCCTTTTCGGGGACGAAAAGTTTTTAAGTGGGAGAGATTGTAACAACCGGTAAAATCTGAACCAGTTTAAAAAATTTAAATTGGCTAAAATAGTGGATTTTAAATATTTAAAATAAATATTTTAAATAATAACGACGAAAGGTTAGTTTGAATCGATGTTAAAAATGAATATGATTAATTTGAATTATAAACAAGGCCTGAAATGGCGCGGCAGTTTCAAAAATTGAATTCAAACTTTGACTGACTGTACCGGGTGCAAAACAAAACGGATTTGAGTGAAACCAAAAATATTTAAATCTGTTAGTGAATATCTTTCTAACGAATCTGAAAAATCGAAGTTTCATAGCGGGAGTCAAAAGTTATGGCCAAATGAATTTTCATAAAGGTCGCTATAGAATTTATATAGCCCGTGAAAATAGACATTTTGCAAACGACCTCGGAATTCGACGAAACCACTTTTGTTGGATCCAGGATGTGAAGTTATGGCTAGGTTTCAAATTTCATAATTTTTGAAGTTAGTTTGTAAGCGTGGCAAAGGAAAATATATTTTGGTCAATTACAGTTAAATTGGATCGACCAGAAATGGGCCATTTTGCAAACGGTCTCAGAATTCGACGAAACTAGTTTTGTTGGGACCGTATCGTCAAAACATAGCCAGATTTATTTTTCTGGAATTTTTCGAATCAGTTTGTGGCCCTGGCAAATTAAAATGTACGTTCAAATCGAATATTGAATGTTATATATTTTAAATTGAAGGAAAACTGACTGAAACAGTCGAATGGGCCTACGAAACATATCCCATTGTGTTCGGAATGGGGGTATTTGGCAAGGGGCGACAGTCGTTGGGTTTGAATTAGTGTTCGTATGTGATGAGGGGGATTTTTGGATTTAAATTAAATTAAATATTTAAATATAAACCAAGGGCCAATGAGTTTCCTCCGTTCATTTCTCTCGTTCCTGGAAGAACCCGATCCACTCAGAAAAAGAACGGTGGCCACGGTTAACTCCTTCTCTCTTCGATAAATCAAAATCCACGCCACTGAATCAGTCGATCCTTCAGGGGTTTTTGAAGAGCTCCTTCCCCTCTACAAATCCATATGAGTTTCGCCCTCCCTCGTCCCGTCTTCAGCGCGAATCGACGTCGTGAAAGACTGACATTTGGACCGCCGCCGGACCACCTACGGGTCATCGATCTGGCCATCCTTGGTAGCGCCGGAAACCCCTTTTGAAGCTCTGCAACGCTGCACAAGCCGATCGTCGTATCGCTTCACCGTTTGCACGAAAATTCAAAACCTAGTTTTGAACCATCTAAAGAGGTAACGGCTTTGAAATTCAGAACTGAATATAACACTTTGAAAGCGTTGCTAACTTTTAAAATCATATCATTTTGCTGTTTGATCAAAATTCAGTGAAACAAGAGACAGTGGACTCGTGTGGACGTCTCTTACATTCTAGAAGAGACCGCATATTTTTCTGAGCCTTCGGCTATTTTTGGTGGAGTGGAACCCAATGTGAGATTTCTAATTTATAAACGATATGGAAAACAATGATGTATAAATTATATAGTCGATGTATGAGTTATATAAGCATTGTACACCTCATGTATAAGCGTTGTATATGTTGTATGTACGATGTATAAGTTATATATACGTTGTAAAAATTATATGTGCGTTGAAATGAATTGAAGTAAATCGAAATATATTTATATACGAATATATATATACACACTCCCCTCATCCACAGACCATGGACGATATTTATTGGTTGTGATATTGTTTGTGATTATTTGGTTGATGAGAAATTGGTTGATAAAATTGTTTGTGGTTGAGAATGAATGATCGATTGTGGTTGGAAAATACCTTTGTGGTTGGAAAATACCCTCTTGTGGTTGAAACAAATTAGAATAGGATTGTGGAAATGAAAACAAAACATGCCGTCTGCGTGCGAACTAGATGCATGATTCCCCATTGTCAAAAACCGCGAGGTTTTAGGGTAGAGCGAGGAGCCGTACTAGGGACGGTCCCGGTTTTAACTACCCTGCCGTTATGCTGCCGAAATTCCCTGAAATCTTTCTGTGTTTAATTTATTTTCATTGGTTGAGACTATATTCATTTGTTGAATAGAAATCCATGTATTGAAAAATAATCGTGTTTTGAAATAAATTGTTTTATAATAAAAATCACATTTTTATCACCTGTTTGAACTATATAAAATAATCGTGTTTTGAAATAAATTGTTTTATAATAAAAATCACATTTTTATCACCTGTTTGAACTATATAAAATAATCGTGTTTTGAAATAAATTGTTTTACAATAAAAATCACATTTTTATTATATGTACAAACTATAGAGAACATTCATGTGTTGAATAGAAATTCATTCGTTGAATAGAAATTCATGTGTTGAATGGTACTCGTATTTTAAATAAATTGTTTTACAATAAAAATCACATTTTTATTATGTATACAAACTATAGAGAACATTCATGTGTTGAATAGAAATTCATTCGTTGAATAGAAATTCATGTGTTGAATGGTGCTCGTATTTTTAAATAAATTGTTTTATAATAAAAATCATATTTTTATTATCTATATGAACTATATAAAATAGTCGTGTTTTTGAAATGAATTATTTTACAATAAAAATTACATTTTTATGATATGTATGAATTATTAAAAATAGTGAAGTGTTGAAATAAATGTCTGTTGGATAAAAATATCATTTTTATCAAATGTATAACATTAATATGGTTTTGAAATGAAAGAATTGATTATATATATATAATTAAAATGAATCGAATAACGACGCTGTAGTTCGTATTTTGAAACCGTGATTTCAAACGATTAGTGCGGGAGATCCGACCATTGGATTTTTCCGAAACCACCACCGTTGGCTTCGACTTGGAAATATCTTTCCAACGGCACCAACTTTGTAAAGATCCAACGGTTGGATTGTCTGAAATGTTTAATTCAAATCTGAAGAAAAACAGCACCAGAATCTACTATATTTATATACATATATAAATATAATTAAATTAAATTGAATAACGACGCTGTAGTTCGTATTTTGAAATCATAACTTCAAACGATTATTGCGGGAGATCCGACTGTCGGATTTTCCCAAAACTGAAACCGTTGGATTCGTTTTCAAAAGATCTTTCTAATGGTATAAAATTTGTGAAGATCCAACGGTTAAATTTTCAGATATGTGTAAATCAAATATGGAGAAAACCAGTGCCACGACCGCGTTATGGCCTGAAGCGTTGTTTTGAATATATTGGCTATTTTTAAATAAATAAAAATAGCGATAAATCATGATAAAATATTATGAACGATATGAAATGGATATAAACTGAATTTGCTCGGTTTGCGTGATATTTGATGGTTGAATGTGTTTGGCGTGAAAATTACACTAAAGAACAAGATTAGTGATATCGAATAATTTAACCATTGAAATGAATTGATTTGAAATTCTAAATATACATGAATTATTTGAAAAGGCCGAGTTAATTCTCATTTCAAATAATTGATCGACTTTCAAAAGTCAAAGATATGAAGACGATGCAAGACCGATGATCTTCACGTCGAATGGAGGGGTGCTACTGATGCTCATGATAGGAGTAGCAATCTAGAAGGGGTTGAAGTAGTAGCCGTCCGGACGTACCTGTTGATTGTACGGATATGCGAGGAATAAAGATCCTCCGGTTTCGTTCAGACCCAGAACGGACTTGTAAATGGACTGTGTGTCTGATATTGGATTTCATTCCGTGTGATTGATAAACGTCAGTTACATGGCGTGAATTGCCTGTGTGGCATGCTAAGATGCAATGATCAAATCTTTTGTTGAAAAGCAGAGCTTTGTGGTGGATGATCAAAGCAACGCCTGTGTGGCATAGCTTTGTGTATAACGTGAATTCGCGAGCCTCACACCCCGGTATGAACCAGAAACGGGAGAGGACTTCAGGGAGGACATGCGTTTCTTTCTAGCTAGGAGTTGTGTCAGTGTTTTTACATGGCCTGACATTTTACTTATGTGGATGATGGATAGTCAGGCGCCTCGGATATATCGGTCGTTCTCGAACCGATGGAGTCATTCGTTGGCTCATTTACGCCCCATAGGGCGGGGAGACGTAGAGTTCAGGCATTTTAATCCACATCGGTGGACCGGCCCTGACGATCCAGGGGCCCACCTGAGTCTGGGTCCTGAGACATGGTAGGCTAGATTGTCTCGAAGCGGTGAGGACGATCCCTGGCCTCGGTTCATGACGGAAATCCAATTTTCAAATACGACATCGTGCGGTTTTGATTGTATACCTATATATGGCGACATATTGGTATGGGGCATTAATGCCGCCTATGATTGATATTTATGATTGTATCTAAAATTAGAAACTAACTGGAAACGAGCTAGGACGGATGGTTTTCTGGGTATTGGTCTGATGTTGGTAACGGCCTTCGGGGTTAATACTTAGGGAATTATTCTCCTACTAGTTTACAGTTGGAGTCTGATTAAGAATTAAACAATAAAATTTGCATTTCAAATGATTTGTTTTCCTCGTATCAAGCATACTTGGCCATTATAAGGTAAAACTCTATCCTCCGGTTTGTGTTGCATTGTGTAATGGGAACTGAGTCTTATAATGGCTTTATTTTTATAAAAAACATTGCGATGTTTAAAAGATTTATTTGTTTTAAAGCACTGGCAATCCAATGGAGTAAACCCGTTCCGCGAAAGTGGCGTGGTCCTGTGATTAGCCATATTTGAAAATGTGTTAAGTAGATTTCTCATACCAGTCCCATGACTGACTCGTAGTTTGTTTCACTTGCAAACTCGAGTGCCCTTCTTTCTACACGGGCAGCCTTGTATTCAGGTTTTAGCAGGCTCTTTCTGGATAGCTGGAGCTGAAGATGGATATTATCATTTATCTCTTTTATGCTGTTCAGCTCCTGTTGTACATATTATGTTTTCTTTTCCGCAGTAGACATTTATGTATAGCTGAACTGTATTTTGTACTAAGTATGATCCTATATACTGTGTAACTTTGATGATTATATTTATCCAGTGTATTCTATTTTACATTATCTGATGATTATATTTATTTCTATTCTGCTGTTATCTGTCTATGTGTTATGTCCCAAAGATTAGCCTTGCCATCGTCTTATCGGGAATGGGGTCGTCACAAACGTGGTATCAGAGCTTTGGTTAAGCCTGGAATATAACATATGAATAAGCTCGTCAGAAATAGAACCAGTAGTGTTCTAGGACAAGTAACTCATTACAGATAGGTTTAGTAATATCCTAGTATGAGTATAACTGAATGAAATACACCTCGATAGGCACATTTACATTCAAGTATATGTCTCTATGTTTTATAGTATCTTTTCTGTTGACCTAACACTTTGTCTGCTATTTGCAGACATTGAAAAATGAGTGCCAGAAATAGAAGGAATGCAGACCCAGATATAGAAGCCCTACTTAGGAAATATAGAAATATGGGTGGAGCACTATTCTTGGGCGAAGAATCTATTGCTAAAACTCAAGCTTGGATTCGTTCCGCTGAGAAAATCTTTGAAGGTTTAAAGCTGCGGGATGACCAGAAAAGATTACTGGCATCTTGGGCACTCAAAGACAAAGCTTTGTTCTGGTGGGATTCAATTGTTAAAGATAATCCAGAAGGTGATATCACCTGGGATAAATTCAAAGAGCTTTTCAGTGCAAAATTTACTCCTCCCGAAGCATCTGAGAGGTTATATGATGAATTCTACTATATGATACAAGGTGATATGGATATCCCAGAATATCATAAGAGATACAACGAGCTTTCTCATTTTGCCCCTCATCTAGTTCAAGATCCAAAGCAGAAAAATCTGAGGTTTATTAATGGTCTTTAAAGAAAATACCAAAATAAAGTAATGGGGCATGTGAATCTTCCTTTTTCTGACATGATATATATGGCCTACCAGTATGAGGATCTCGATAGGAAAGGTATGTTGTGAGACGAAGAGGAAGTTAGTTCTAGCAGCAAAAGAAAATTCGAAACCGATAGCCTTGAAACGAGTGCACAGCCTGAGGCTAATACGAAATCTAGGGTCAGAAAGAAGCCTAGAGTCGATCAGAAAAAGGAAATGACAGTATTTGGGTGATCGTGGATCGATTTACGAAGACCGCTCACTTCATACCTGTCAAATCAAGTAGAACTGCTCAAAGTCTGGCGCAGATTTATTTTAAAGAAATTGTTAGACTGCACGGAGTTCCCATGAGCATCGTTAGTGATCGTGACCCGATTTTTGCTAGTAAATTCTGGGAAGCATTCCAAGCATAATTGGGAACGAAACTGAACTTGAGCACCGCATATCATCCTCAGACAGACAGTCAGACTGAAAGGGTGAATCGTATTTTGGAAGCTCTATTGCGGGCTTGTATTCTTGATTTTGGCGGATCATGGGAAGTCCATATACATTTGGCTGAATTCTCATATAATAACAGCTACCAAGCGAGCTTGACAATGTCACCATTCGAAGCATTGTATGGTAGACCGTGCCGATCCCCTGCTTGTTGGGTGGAGCCAGGCAATAGACTTGTATTAGGCCCTGACATGATTCATGAGGCTGTGGATTAAGTAGACTTCGTTAAGAAACGATCACTAGCCGCTCAAAGCCGACAAAAGAGCTATGCAGATAAAAGGAGAAGCGATATATCATTTGCCGTTGGCGACTATGTATAGTTGAAAGTATCTCCGATGAGAGGAGTCATCCGATTCAGTAAAACAGGGAAATTAGCACCCAAATTCATTGGTCCATTTCCTATTCTAGAACGGATTGGAACTCTCGCATATAGGGTTCAATTGCCTGATTGGTTGCCTGGAGTGCATGAAGTATTTCACGTATCTCAACTTCGAAAGCACGTTCATGACCCAGACTTGATCGTGGAAGAAGCAGCGCAACAGGATATAGAAATCACTCCAGAATTGGCAGTTAGGAGAGAGCCGCTAAAGATAATTGGCAAAGAAACCAAATAGATGAGGAACAAAAAGGTTCACTTAGTCAAAGTGCAATGGAGTGGAGATCCACGAGATTGTAATTGGGAAACAGATGAAAGCATTAAGAAAGCCTATCCTAAGTGAAGGGTGGATATCTTTGATTGACTCTGGTGCAAGGTACATTTACCATATTTTTCCATTTCCATTGTGTTCTCTATTTTGTTGTTGTTTTCTTTTCATGGATGTAGAATTTTAATTATATAATCTGAATGATTTTAAACTAATATATGAATTAACTAATATATTTGTGAAGAGTTAAAAAAACATTTTGATGGATGTTAGTGTTGTGTGATTGTTGATTCGATTAATTAAATTTTTAGAAGGATAGTTAATTTAATCAATAAAAGGGATGAATGGTAGAATTTATTCGATTAAATCACACATTAAACTGAGTTAAAAATAGATAGAACTATATACATGTGCATTATATATGTGTTTGAACAGGTAAATGGATTAGCTGTTGAGTAAAGATTTTATTTGCGTGCCCGACAAATAGGTAACCTTAATGAGTTGGATGCGCAATTTTATTATTATATCAACTCCTGTGAATGCCATTGGATGCGGGGTGCTGGTTATTCTGTGTGTAATAATGAACGTCGCCATAGGATAGTAACAATTAATTTTGAACTACACTACATGGCATACTTCTCGAAGATAGGCATACTTCATCATATACCACATGAGCATTTGGAGCTTGTGTGATGAGGTGGAAGATTTACCGTACGAGCGAGAGGCTCGTATGGCGATGACTATATTTTACAGGTTGAACTGATGACTGATATGGACCATATAAAATATAAAGATAAATGGCCAGAGTAATAAAAACTCCACACGGGTCCGGAGTTGACAATAATCACGTCTCTCTAGTCATTAGATATGACACATGGATTATTTATTTCCCATACGGGACGAGTTGACGAGTATTTATCCTCTGGAGCAATTAAAAATACACATTCCCTCGGGCTTTGACAGGGTGACGAGAATTTATTCTCTGGAGTTATTATCTATACACGCTCCCCTGTAAACACCAGAATATATCACTATAAATATGTGTATGCTTTATAGGATTTATTGGGTACCTAATACGGCCCAATAAATTTCCAAACCTCTCCCCGTACAAAGGAGGTTATGGCGAAATTTTTCGAAAATTCCGGGTGTTAGCCAAATTTTTGAAGAATTTGAAAATTCTCAGAAACTGAAAGGTTGGAGAATGGAAGCCAAAATGAATGTAGCGTTGATTAATCAAACCACTTTCGACTTTGTTCCTTTTCGGGGACGAAAAGTTTTAAGTGGGGGAGATTGTAACAACCCGTAAAACCTGAACCAGTTTAAAATTTTTAAATTGGCTAAAATAGTGGATTTTAAATATTTAAAATAAATATTTAAAATAATAACGATGAAAGGTAAGTTTGAATCGATGTTAAAAATGAATATGATTAATTTGAATTATAAACAAGGCCTGAAATGGCGCGGCAGTTTCAAAATTTGAATTCAAACTTTGACTGACTGTACCGGGTGCAAAACAAAACGGATTTGAGTGAAACCAAAAATATTTAAATCTGTTAGTGAATATCTTTCTAACGAATCTGAAAAATCGAAGTTTCATATCGGGGGCCAAAAGTTATGGCCAAATGAATTTTCAGAAAGGTCGCTATAGAATTTATATAGCCCGTGAAAATAGACATTTTGCAAACGACCTCGGAATTCGACGAAACCACTTTTGTTGGATCCGGGATGTGAAGTTATGGCTAGGTTTCAAATTTCATAATTTTTGAAGTTAGTTTGTAAGCGTGGCAAAGGAAAATATATTTTGGTCAATTACAGTTAAATTGGATCGACCAGAAATGGCCCATTTTGCAAACGGTCTCAGAATTCGACGAAACTAGTTTTGTTGGGACCGTATCGTCAAAACATAGCCAGATTTATTTTTCTGGAATTTTTCGAATCAGTTTGTGGCCCTGGCAAATTGAAATGTACGTTTAAATCGAATATTGAATGTTATATATTTTAAATTGAAGTAAAACTGACTGAAACAGTCGAATGGGCCTACGAAACATATCCCATTGTGTTCGGAATGGCGGTATTTGGCAAGGGGCGATAGTCGTTGGGTTTGAATTAGTGTTCGTATGTGATGAGGGGGATTTTTGGATTTAAATTAAATTAAATATTTAAATATAAACCAAGGGCCAATGAGATTCCTCCGTTTATTTCTCTCGTTCCTAGAAGAACCTGATCCACTGAGAAAAAGAACGGCGGCCACGTTTAACTCCTTCTCTCTTCGATAAATCAAAATCCACGCCACCGAATCAGTCGATCCTTCAGGGGTTTTTGAAGAGCTCCTTCCCCTCTACAAATCCATATGAGTTTCACCCTCCCTCGTCCCGTCTTCAGCGCGAATCGACGTCGTGAAAGCCTGACATTTGGACCGCCGCCGGACCACCTACGCGCCGTCGATCTGGCCATCCTTGGTAGCGCCGGAAACCCCTTTTGAAGCTCTGCAACGCTTCACCGTTTGCACGAAAATTCAGAACCTAGTTTTGAACCATCTAAAGAGGTAACGGCTTTGAAATTCAGAATTGAATATAACACTTTGAAAGCGTTGCTAACTTTTTAAAAATCATATCATTTTGCTGTGTGGTCAAAATTCAGTGAAACAAGAGACAGTGGACTCGTATGGACGTCTCCTACATTCTAGAAGAGACCGCATATTTTTCTGAGCCTTCGGCTATTTTTGGTGGAGTGGAACCCAATGTGAGATTTCTAATTTATAAACGATATGGAAAACAACGATGTATAAATTATATAGTCGATGTATGAGTTATATAAGCATTGTACACCTCATGTATAAGCGTTGTATAAGTTGTATGTTCGATGTATAAGTTATATATACGTTGTAAAAATTATATGTGCGTTGAAATGAATTGAAGTAAATCGAAATATATTTATATACGAATATATATATATATATATATATATACACACACACACACACACTCCCCTCGTCCACAGACCATGGACGATATTTATTGGTTGTGATATTGTTTGGGATTATTTGGTTGATGAGAAATTGGTTGATAAAATTGTTTATGGTTGAGAATGAGTGATCGATTGTGGTTGAAAAATACCTTTGTGGTTGGAAAATACCCTCTTGTGGTTGAAATAAATTAGAATAGGATTGTGGAAATGAAAATAAAACATGTCGCCTCCGTGCGAATTAGATGCATGATTCCCCATTGTCAAAAACCGCGAGGTTTCAAGGTAAAGCGAGGAGCCGTACTAGGGACGGTCCCGGTTTTAACTACCCTTCCGTTATGCTGCCGAAATTTCCTGAAATCTTTCTGTGTTTAATTTATTTTCATTGGTTGAGACTATATTCATTTGTTGAATAGAAATCCATGTATTAAAAAATAATCGTGTTTTGAAATAAATTGTTTTATAATAAAAATCACATTTTATCACCTGTTTGAACTATATAAAATAATCGTGTTCTGAAATAAATTGTTATATAATAAAAATCACATTTTTATCACCTGTTTGAACTATATAAAATAATCGTATTTTGAAATAAATTGTTTTACAATAAAAATCACATTTTTATTATATATACAAACTATAGAGAACATTCATGTGTTGAATAGAAATTCATTCGTTGAATAGAAATTCATGTGTTGAATGGTACTCGTATTTTAAATAAATTGTTTTACAATAAAAATCACATTTTTATTATATATACAAACTATAGAGAACATTCATGTGTTGAATAGAAATTCATGTGTTGAATGGTGCTCGTATTTTTAAATAAATTGTTTTATAATAAAAAACATATTTTTAGTATCTATATGAACTATATAAAATAGTCGTGTTTTTGAAATGAATCGTTTTACAATAAAAATTACATTTTTATGATATGTATGAATTATTAAAAATAATGAAGTGTTGAAATAAATGTCTGTTGGATAAAAATATCATTTTTATCAAATGTATAACATGAATATGGTTTTGAAATCAAAGAATTGATTATATTTATATATATATAATTAAAATGAATCGAATAATGATGTTGCAGTTCGTATTTTGAAACCGTGATTTCAATCGATTAGTGCGGGAGATCCGACCATTGGATTTTTCCGAAACCACCACCGTTGGGTTCGCCTTGGAAATATCTTTCCAACGGCACCAACTTTCTAAAGATCCAACGGTTGGATTGTCTGGAATGTTTAATTCAAATCAAAAGAAAAACAGCGCCAGAATCGATTATATTTATATATATATATATATAATTAAATTAAATCGAATAACGACGCTGCAGTTCGTATTTTGAAATCATAACTTCAAACGATTAGTGCGGGAGATCCGACCGTCGGATTTTCCCAAAATTGAAACCGTTGGATTCGTTTTCAAAAGTTCTTCTAATGGTATAAAATTTGTGAAGATCCAACGGTTAAATTTTCAGATATGTGTAAATCAAATATGGAGAAAAACAGCGCCACGGCCACGTTTTGGCCTGAACGTTGTTTTGAATATATTGGCTATTTTTAAATAAATAAAAATAGCGATAAATCGTGATAAAATATTATGAACGATGTGAAATGGAAATAAACTGAATTTGCTCAGTTTGCGTGATATTTGATGGTTGAATGTGTTTGGCGTGAAAATTACACTAAAGAACAAGATTAGTGATATCGAATAATTTAACCATTGAAATGAATTGATTTGAAATTCTAAATATACGTGAATTATTTAAAAAGGACGAGTTAATTCTCATTTCAAATAATTGATCGACGTTCGAAAGTCGAAGATATGAAGACGATGCAAGACCGATGATATTCACGTTGAATGGAGGGGTGCTACTGATGCTCATGATAGGAGTATCTACCTAGAAGGGGTTGAAGTAGTAGCCGTCCGGACGTACCTGTTGATTGTACGGATATGCGTGGAATAAAGATCCTCAGGTTTCGTTCAGACCTAGAACGGACTTGTAAATGGACTGTGTGTCTGACATTGGATTTCATTCCGTGTGATTGATAAACGTCAGTTACATGGCGTGAATTGCCTGTGTGGCATGCTAAGATGCAATGATCAAAGCTTTTGTTGAAAAGCAGAGCTTTGTGGTGGATGATCAAAGCAACGCCTGTGTGGCATAGCTTTGTGTATAACGTGAATTCGCGAGCCTCACACCCCGGTATGAACCAGAAACGGGAGAGGACTTCTGGGAGGACATGCGTTTCTTTCTAGCTAGGAGTTGTGTCAATGTTTTTACACGGCCTGACATTTTACTTATGTGGATGATGGATAGTGAGGCGCCTCGGATATATCGGTCGTTCTCGAACCGATGGAGTCATTCGTTGGCTCATTTACGCCCCATAGGGCGGGGAGACATAGAGTTCAGGCATTTTAATCCACATCGTTGGACCGGCCCTGACGATCCAGGGGCCCACCTGAGTCTGGGTCCTGAGACATGGTAGGCTAGATTGTCTCGAAGCGGTGAGGACGATCCCTGGCCTCGGTTCATGACGGAAATCCAATTTCCAAATACGACATCGTGCGGTTTTGATTGTATACCTATATATGGCGACATAGTGGTATGGGGCATTAATGCCGCCTATGATTGATATTTATGATTGTATCTAAAATTAGAAACTAACTGGAAACGATCTAGGACGGATGGTTTCCTGGGTATTGGTCTGATGTTGGTTTCGGCCTTCGGGGTTAATACTTAGGGAATTGTTCTCCTACTAGTTTACAGTTGGATTCTGATTAAGAATTAAACAATAAGGTTTGCATTTCAAATGATTTGTTTTCCTCGTATCAAGTATATTTGGCCATTATAAGGTAAAACTCTATCCTCCGGTTTGTGTTGCATTGTGTGATGGGAATTGAGTCTTATAATGGCTTCATTTTTATAAAAAGCATTGTGATGTTTAAAAGATTTATTTGTTTTAAAGCACTGGCAATCCAATGGAGTAAACCCGTTCCGCGAAAGTGGCGTGGTCTTGTGATTAGCCATATTTGAAAATGTGTTAAGTAGATTTCTCATACCAGTCCCATGACTGACTCGTAGTTTGTTTCACTTGCAAACTCGGGTGCCCCTCTTTCTACACGGGCAGTCTTGTATTCAGGTTTTAGCAGGCTCTTTCTGGATAGCTGGAGTTGAAGATGGATATTATCATTTATCTCTTTTATGATGTTCAGCTCCTGTTGTACATATTATGTTTTCTTTTCCGCAGTAAACATTTATGTATAGCTGAACTGTATTTTGTACTAAGTATGATCCTATATATTGTGTAACTCTGATGATTATATTTATCCAGTGTATTCTATTGTACATTATCTGATGATTATATTTATTTCTGTTCTGCTGTTATTTGTCTATGTGTTATATCCCAAAGATTACCCTTGCCACCGTTTTATCGGGAATGGGGTCGTCACATGGTCATTCCACTTCTCTCTAAAAATCTAATTTACTTAAAAAATAGATATTTTATCTTCTGATAATGGATACTTTCAAAACTGCCACAACATTTTCTGAATTTAGTGAAAACATTCTAATTATGTTTATTGAATTTAATATAATTTATGATAATTTGTTGAGATATGGGTAAGTAACGATGCATAAATAGCATTATATGGGTAACCTTACATTCTTTGTTAAGATATGACTGGAAGTGCTTGATCAGTGTTTACTAAAATGCATTGCATTGATTTTTTACTACACAAAATGAGAAATACAAACTATCCAATCAAACATATGAAAAGTAAACATTGAGAATTGATGTATATTTAATAAATAACTACTATTTTATTTGCTTGGGCTTTTAGTGGTATGTAGAAAATATTTCTGCTTTTATGGTCATTTCAGTGCTCTCTAAAATTCTAATTTACTTAAAAAATAGTTTTTTTTTATCTTTTGATAATGGATACTTTCAAAATTGCCACAACATTTTCTGAATTTTGTGCAAACATTCTAATTATGTTTATTGAATTTTATATAATTTATGATAATTTTTTTAGATATGGGTAAGTAATGATGCATAAATAGAATTATATGGGTAACCTTGCATTTTATGTTAAGATATGAATAGCAGTGCTTGATAAGTGTTTACTAAAATGCATTGCACTGATTGTTTACTGCACAAAATGAGAAATACAAACTATCCAATCAAATATATAAGAAGTAACATTGGAAACTGATGTATGTTTAATAAATAACTGACATTTTATTTGTTTGGCCTTATAATGGTATGTAGAAAATATTTCTGCTTTTATGGTCATTCCAATGCTCTCTAAAAATCTAACTTACTTAAAAATAGATTTTTTATCTTTTGATAATGGATACTTTCAAAACTGCCACAACTTTTTCTGAATTTAGTGCAAACATTCTAATTTTGTTTATTGAATTTAATATAATTTATAATAATTTGTTGAGATATGTGTAAGTAATGATGCATAAATAGCATTATATGGGTAACCTTACAATCTTTGTTAAGATATGACTGGGACTGCTTGATCAGTGGTTACCCAAGTATATGTATTCATGGAAATAAATGTTCACTTCTTATATATAGTTGTTTCTTTTCTTAGGCATTATATTACCTTAAGTTAGCAATATTTGAAAGAGAAACATTTATTATTCCTATATTTCATTTCCAGCGGTTGTTTTTCACCTTCATCCATCATCGGTTTTCTCTACAATTATTGCAACTGCTAAATTATTGCATATTATTTATGTCCATATTATGATAAATAATTTTCCATTACTAGATATTCAGAGTATATAACTAATGAGAATATCTTAAAATTTCAATTATAATGACAGTTGATAAATTTGCTTAAATGACATTTCTTGGAGAATACTAGAATATTTCTTTCATTTCTTGCAATTAATACCTATCTTCCTATATTGCATGTATGCTCAACCTATTATTTATAACATGCGTGTATGCTCACCATATTATCATGAAATAGTGTTGAAAACCATATGATATAATACATCATAAATTTTTTCATAAAATTTCCCATAACTGCTATTTTTTTTACTTATAGATAACAATAAAAAAAATCACCTAATACAAAGTTGTGCTTTTACCATAGGATTATGTAACAACATCAGTTGTTATAAGAAACTTGGAATTTGCATTTTTTCATAGCAATCAATTGTAAAAACCTACATTATCACTTTCATTCTTCAGATTTTAGAAGAGATGCACCGCCTTATCAGTGTTCTGCTCCTACATGGTATGAAAGGCTGCTGAGTTATTTTAAATTTAGTTTGTTACAATATTTCAATTATGTGGGCAACACATTTAAATATATTGTGTAACACTGTTTAGGTGTGAATGCCAATTAAATTGGTCAAATAGGGTAATATTATTCATTGCCATAAATATTTAGCTGTTATGGAAGGAATGCATATAGATTGTAATATTTTTCACTTTGTTGAAGGCCCGAACTGAAATATTATACTATTATATAAATTAGAGGTTATGCTCCCCCAATTACACAAGTTTTCAGCGTATTCTCTTTATCCCCTCTAAACAAATACATTTATATCTGAACTTGTGTCAATTTGGAAGATCCATAACCAAGTCGATCCTCATTAACAAACGCTTATGGATTCAGTTGATGAGAGAAGCAACTATCGATTCAGATCTAAATCTTGTGTCAGGTTTGATAATCAAAACAATATCTTAATTAGGTTAATCCTCTCTCTGTAAACATCTATGGATTCAGGTATGGCTTCCACTAACACATTTTACTTTCTCTAAATATATATATACGTTTCCTGAAATGCACTGTCGAAATAGTATATTACAGATTTGAATATAAATAGTTACATAATAGTAATTTTTTTGTGTATATTATATTATTATTCACCAGTGATTCAGTATCATCATTATAGAATTGTTGCTTTATTATTTTACTTTCTAATTTTATACATTGATATTTTAAGAAATGTTTGCAGCTCTTATGGAGGTTCTTTTTAATCCATTTCTATTCGATACTCTACTTGGACCGTAAATTAAAAATATTGAAAGAGCTTTTATTTGATTCATTGGCTATATTTCATATTTGCATTTGGCTACAATGTATATGTAGTGTTTCTATAACTAGATGTGTGATAATTTCCATGATACTAGATTTTAGTACTTTAATTCGATGATAAATAATGCATATATTTTATTTCATTCCTAAAATGCACTGTTGAAATAGTATATTATAGATTTGAATATAAATAGTTACATAACAGTAAGTTTTTTTTGTGTGTATATTTTATTATTGTTCACCAGTGATTCAGTATCATCGTTATAGAATTGCTGCTTCCTTATTTTACTTTCTAATTTTATACATTGACAATTTAAGAAATGTTTGCAGCTCTTATGGAGGCTCTTTTTAATCCATTTCTATTCGATACACTCTTTGCATCGTAAATTAAAAATATTAAAAGAGCCTTTATTTGATTAATTAGCTATATTTCATATTTGCATTTGGCTACAATGTATATGTAGTGTTTGTATAACTATAAGTGTGATAATTTCCATAATAGTAGATTTTAGTACTTTAATTCGATGATAAATAACACATATATTTTATTGCATTCCTAAAATGCACTGTCGAAATAGTATATTACAGATTTGAACTATAAAAGTTACATAACAGTAAGTTTTTTGTGTATATTATGTTATTATTCACCTGTGTTTCGGTATCATACACTGACAATTTATGGAATGTTTGCAACTCTTATGGAGGCTATTTTTAATCCATTTCTATTCAATACTCTCTTTGGGCCATAAACTAAAAATATTGAAAGAGCTTTTATTTGATTCATTAGCTATATTTCATATTTGCATTTGGCTCTAATATGTACGTAGTGTTTGTATAACTAGAAGTGTGATAATTTCTGTAGCTATATTTGCATATATTAGGTGAACTCCTAGGCATATGAACCAAGCATACAAAGCTTTATTAAGGATATCCTCTTCCTTCCACATTGTACCTAGGTATGCAAGTCTTGATTTGCTGACCTTAATACTTATTTTAAATGAATATGGCATATTTGATAGTTAGTGCATATGGAAACCAGCTTGAAATCATGCTATTTGTAAATAAATATGTATCATTTTACTAAATGAAGCTGATTAAGCAATTGCCTAATTTTGACTAATATTTATCTTCAATATATGTACTATTTCGTTAAAAATTGAATGTCTATCTTTATTCATTCTTCTTAGTTATTCTTTCTGCTTACTCTATATATAGTTATATCTTAAAAAGTGGATAATGCGATTATTATTTGTATGTTCCTTTTTTAATTTATTGTTTAAAATGCTGATCTTTCCGTAAGTCGACCACAAACCCTAAAATTATCAAATTGACACAAATTTTCATATAAAATATGTATGTGTATATGTGGGACATACATTCTTCATCTACCACTTTCAACTTTTATACTGTTTTTTTTCATTTGAGGTGATTTCTACCATTGCACCATTTCATACTGGTTTTTATTTCATCTGAGGCAATTTCTATGATTAAACACATTTCACATTGAAAGTTATATTAAATACTTCGGGTAAGTCTTCCTTTTGAAGAATGGAAATAGCAATAACAATATATACTTCAAGTAAGATTGTTACATTGATTGTAACTTTTGGTTTATAGGCTTGCAATTATGGTTTAAATTGGTTTAGGTGATGCTGTTATGTCTAGAAGTGTGTTATAGAAAGTTGGAATATTAAAATTGGTGCAGACATCTAAGCACGTTTAAAACCATTAAGCATACTTTGTATATTTATAAATAATAATGTAAAACAACTATCATTTTGGATATTTGCAGGCAGTACATCAATGTCAGAGGATTAAAAGAAATTGAAATGGAAAACGCAGAATAAAAGTTTTGAAGTTTGATGCATCCCATTAAATGTAACAATAAGTTTTTTTTGTGCATATTATGTTATCGTTCACCTGTGTTTCATTATCATCGTGATAGAATTGTTGCTTCCTTATTTTACTTTCTAATTTTATACATTAACAATTTAAGGAATGTTTGCAGCTCTTATGGAGGCTCTTTTTAATCCATTTGTATTCAATTCTCTCTTTGGACCATAAATTAAAAATATTAAAAGAGCTTTTATTTGATTTATTGGCTATATTTCTGTAACGACCTGGGTTTTCGCGATCCTGGTTATCGACACCAAACACAATGTCGACTATTTAAGCATCGGAAATACCAGATAGGCCATGAAAGAAATTAGAGGGTGAGAATAGGTAAGATAGAAACTTAGAATAGAAGAAGAAGAACATACAACATCAGAGTAAAAACGAATCTCACAGCGGAAAGAACAATATATAATAGATACATAACTTTGAAATAAAATCAATATATGTATACAGTAACATTTATCAGAGTATAACATTTACAACACATCGGAAATAAACAATAGCTATATAAATCCTGAAGCCTCCTGCTCCAAGCTCTCCCAGTATATCTATAAAACCTAAATACTTGACTGCTTGTATAAATTTGGGCACCCAAGAGTTTAAGGTAAAACAAAACAAAATAAACTCCTGGTCAGTCATGGGACTGGTATGAGTAAACAATTTAAAACAATTTGAGCAATTAAACGATATCTCATAAGACCACGCCGTATAACGGAACGGGTTTTTCCCTTATGAGAATCCAAGCATTTGATTTAACATCAAAAATCCTTTTGAACGAAATGATAAACTTTATATCAAACTCTTTTGATATTATAATAGTGTCTATTAATCACAACTAAATAATCATATAGCAGAAATGCTTTCATCTCACGTTCTACATATATAGTATACAATCAAAACCGCGAGCACTTATTGGGTAATGGATTTCCAACTATGACAAGGTATGGAACCACCTTTCGATAGTGTACCTCTAGAGAGGAATACACTAGGTTCAACAAGAACATCTTGCAACCCGGCCACACATGACCGACCACTCATTTCGCTTGAGTGTATCGAATGTATGTCACCAACGGTTAGGATCAACAACCGTTTCCCGAATGGGACAACATCGAATAGATTAAAGAATGAAATGAATATCTCTAGATAGGTGATAATACACCCTAATTGGCATCCAACCACTTAGCCATGCTGCCTGCCCGAATTTTGTCATTTCCCGGTTGTGTGGCTGGAGGCCACGCTTATCTCTGACAGTCACATATTTATTCACTTTGAATGTCACATCGTCATACCCGCCAAATCACAATTTGATTTCCCCAAAAATACAACAGGTATACAGCTAAGAGAAACGAATTCCTCCGCCACCAAATGTATATACGTTTGAAGAGCTCAATTTACGCGATCTATTAAACATACTCTGTCGGACATTCTTCCATACAGGTCGTCCTGGGACTGGACAAACCGAAGGAACTATTCTGTAAACAGGACAGCCCTTGCATAACTCTGTCTTCAATTATCTTCATCATATTTGATTTACAACACTAATGCCCATACAGAGTGGTTTTCAGATAATGAATCTGATCCCGGTCTCTCCGTATTGACGACGGAAAAATGTTCAAAAACTTCGATAGTCGGTGAGTTAACTATCAAAGAAAAACACGTGTGCAAACAACGATATTATTTCCAAATGGAAATTCTATCGATCAATCATCATTTAACGTTTATCTCTTTAGCTCATTAATTTATTTATTTCCTGTTTCCATATATTCAACATTTCCTTATTTTCTAAATTTAGAAAATATATGTTGTTAATCATTGGAAAACATTTCCATATTTACTCTTATTTCTATTTTTCTATATTAGAAACATTTTTGATTCTTATTTGGAAAACATTTCCAAAACTCCTTCATTTGGATTTAAACAGATGTTTAAATAAAACATTGCTATGCCAACTCAAAACCTTACACTTATTAACTAAATTCACTTAACCAAGCTTCACTATCAAACCTTAGCCATTCCTTAGTTAAAAATGGAGTCAATCAAGTTGGGGGTATAACTACCTCTAAGACCTTAACTAAACAACATTTCTAACTTCGAAATAGACAAAGTTCACCTTTAAATCTTTAACAAACTTCCTTACGTAACTCTCGAATTCTATTTATGAATCCACTTCTTTATTGAAAACATTTTGTTTATAACAATAGTGTTATAATCCCTACTTCTGGAATATCTAACTTCAAAATATAACTTCCATTCCTTAATTTAACTAAATAACTAAATAGACAATTTATAACCGAATAAATAAATCTTGATTTAAAACCAGAAAGTAAATAGTACTTTCCCAAAATTGATATAATCGAATTTCAACGTATAACTGTCTTTCGAATAATCTCTATTCAATAACTCTTTTTCGAATAAACTATATTCGATTAACTCCTTTTCGAATGAACAATATTCGATTAACTCCCTTTCGAATAAACTATATTCGATTAACTCTTTTTGAATACTATATTCGAATAACTCTAATTCAACTAACTCTAATCTAACTAACTCTATTCGAATAACTAATATTCGACTAACTCTTGTTCAATTAACTCTATTCAATGAACTCTAACTCGATTAACTCTAATCAGTTAACTCTAATTTGATTAACTCTAACTCAAATAACTCCTTTCAATTAACGCTAACTCGATTAACTCTAATCGATTAATTCTAACTCGATTAACTCCATTCAATTAACTCTAACTCGATTAACTCTAATTGATTAATTCTAACTCGATTAACTCTAATCGATTCACTCCAATTGATTAACTCTAACTGATTTACTCTAACCGATTTACTCTAATTGATTAACTCTAACTGATTTACTCTAATCGATTTACTCTAATTGATTTACTTTAATTGATTTACTCTAATCGATTTACTCTAATTGATTTACTCTAATCAACTAACTCTTATTCGAATAAATTATATTTGATAACTCTATTCGACTAACTCTATTCAATTACAAATTTTCCTTTTCTATTTGTTTTACAAATATTTCCATTTATATTTGTTTATATTTATTTCCTTATAAATATTTCCTTTTATAACTTTATTTATTTTCTAAATAAATATGTCCTTTATATAACTTTATTTATTTTCTAAATAAATATTTCCTTTATATAACTTTATTTATTTTCTCAATAAATATTTCCTTTTATCTTCCTTATTTATTCAACAAATATTTCCTTTTATAACTCTATTTATTTTCTAAATAAATATTCCTTTTTATAAAATCTTTTTATTTTATAAATATTTCTTTTTCAATATAAAATCGAAAATTTCCTTTTTAACATTCCAGTATTCCTTATGGTATTTAACGTACCATATAACAATGATTGGTATCATTCAAACATACAAAATTAGCAACAGATTTCATATTACATCATATAACACAATATATGAAAAACAATAAAATAAATGTTGAGGAATCCAGTTGGACTCCTCCGACCTGTTTCCCTGCATCCACAGATGTTACACAATATAATTCACATCAATTTCATTTCAATATGAAATATTCTGATAAACAGAATCAATATTTGATTAACGATATATATATAACTATATCGATATTTCCAACCAATCAATTAGCAGTTCAACCAAACAGTCAACACACAACAATTAATCATCATTTATCAGTTCTAGAAATACGTTTTAAAAATATGAACTAGTAGAGTTGGCGAGTTTTACTCACATAGGACGGTCATCATTAAATAACGATAACGATCATTAATTTTGATCTGGAAATTTATTTCGCTCTAAATTGTAACGAGCTCTGATTGACTCCCAATCAGTTCCATTGTGTTGCTCTTGTCCATACGATCCCAACAGATCCATTTTCACTGAATTCCCTTAACATATGAATAAGATACGATAAATGAAAGTTAATACATCCTTTTATTTGAATTTAAATCAAATTAAATTTCTAATACGGGCTTTACCCATACAAACGGGCCCATCCAATGTTGTAAAAGCCCAGACCCAC
This sequence comes from Allium sativum, assembly GCA_030737875.1. Lineage (NCBI taxonomy): Eukaryota > Viridiplantae > Streptophyta > Magnoliopsida > Asparagales > Amaryllidaceae > Allium > Allium sativum. The sequence continues at coordinate 189,492,573 of CM060910.1, read as the reverse complement.
TAGAAAAACATTCCTCTTCTTTCCAAGAATGAAATTCGCGACTTCCTCCTACAAACCATTCACCATTGCCGATATTCCTCAAGCCTCACTCTCCATCACCACTTCGCTATTCAACTTCAACCAAATACCATCACCATCCTCTTCGAAATCTCTTCAATCTGGGCTCCATCAGATGGAGTTCGAACTCGTTTCTACACTGCGCCGACAGTAGGTTTCACGCAAAAATACCACGTAGATATCGGCATCCAACTCCATGAAATCTCGCTACATTTCATGACCAGATGCTAATCGATCGCTCAAACACAAATTCAAACTCCAATGAGTGAATCGATGCTTAAAAATCCCTGATTCCCAAACCCCAGCTGCTGCTCATGAAACGAGCATCTGCGAAAATGGATCGCACCAAGAAAAATGTAGATGGAAATGAAGCTCTAAACCCATACATTTTCAATATACAAGAATTGGAATTTTTAGGATTTGATTTGTATTTCTTTTGATTTTTCCAAAGTATAAATTTTACTGTCTGAAGAAAAATGAGAGCGGCGCAAGTTTGATTGACAAGAGAAAAATCCATTTAGAGTTAGAAGTGTTGAGGGTTATTTATAGGATGATTTTAATATTTTTTATTCCATTTTATATTGATTTTTAATCAACCGTTGTTTGTATTTGTTGTTTAAAAATCCATGTGATCACACACGTTGTCCAATTCCAATGAAAATGGACACACAGCTACAGTTTGACATTACAGACCCAACGAAACTGGTTTCGTTGAACTCCGGCTCCATTTGCTCACACAGCGTATTTTTAACCATTAAAATATCAGCTGTTTTTACATTAAAAATCCGTACGGCCACATACGGACTCTTAAAATCACGAAACATGAAATCTGACAATAACTTGATATTACGGATCCAACAAAATTGGTTTCGTCGAAAATGGAGTTCATTTGCAAAACTGGCTATTTTTAAACCTCTAAATGAACCCATTTTAAATATAAATATATTTAAAAACAATTCAATTTAATATTTATAAATAAATATTATCGTATATATATTCACACAGAATATCGTGTAGCTCCAAAATATACATATCTGGATTTATATCTCCATATTTCAAATCCAGAGTTAAATCGATATTCAATTTATATTAAAATCCTTTTTATAACATAAATAAATCGTTATAAATTATAAAGGAATTCCATAGCGAATTTTCAAAAATTTGATTTGGACATAACTCAAAATCTACACAAGGAAATCCCGATTTTTCACTTCCATTAGAGAAATATACTTCACCAGCTCCGAACGTTTCTTGTTTCACAAAAATCCGATTTAAAAAGGATTCTGTATATTCATCTAAAGTTTGAATCGCCAAATAGCGAACTGCCATGCCATTTCGTGGTCGATTATAATTATATTATAATTATACATTCAAACTTCATTTAAATAATATATTCGTGATCATAATTCAAATCTAAATTGAATTATATATATTTTGAATAATCCAATTCACCCCATATTGTGAATTCCATTATTTCCGACTATTTCGGAATTAAATATATTATTCTATTATTTAAATTAATTAAATATTCAATATTATTTAATTAAACAACCATTAAATGCTCTGAATCACTATTTAAATAATTAAATAAATTAATTATAATCCGTAAAAATACGGGACATAAAATAATTTCGTCCTCGAAATTGCTAAGGTAGAAAACAAACCCTATTAACTGGGTTAAATTTCTTTATTCACTTCTTAACTCCAGTTTCAACTGAACCAATTTAATTTTATTTAAATATTTATTCATTCCTACTAACGATAATTTCCATAAACTCTAAAAAATTTCGAACACCCGAAATTTTTGAAAAATTTCGCCAGCACCTCCTTTGTACTGGTCAATAGCTCACACTCTAACTCGCCTCTCTAGGCCTTCTCCAACCCAAAAGAAAATCAAAACGCCAAGCGGCTTGCCAAATCAGCTCATAACTCATCAAACTCATATGAATATAAACGTGTACCTTTTTGGTCGGGCATATAGTTATATCCTTTACATGTGTTACCAATTCTGCATATACCAATGTCATCCTAATCAAACTGCAATCAGTTCATCCTCAACATAATTATTTGTTTAAAACAAAGTCAAATTCCATTCAAACTCCAATCTCAAATTCCAAACTCTTAACTTATCAACTCAATTCCATTCCAAATTATTCTCTAACCCAAATCCAGTTTTATTTAACTTGGTTCAAGTTAAATTCTAATTAGCTTATTTATCTTTACCATCACGATTTATTTAACTTAATAAGTTAAATTTAAATTTTAAGATTTAAATTCCTGGGTTTTATTTCAATTCCATTTGGAAATCGTAATAACAATTCAAAACATTTGAATTTTTTGAACAACTTGTTTTCTCAAAACAATTTAAAAACAAAATCCTTGGTAGTAATCCGTCATTTAAAAATTAGAAAACGAACACCGATGATGCAGCTGTCATCATCGGAATCTATTTTCCAGCGATCGAAGTGAGTTCAATACTATATCACTTTTCAAAACCATTTCTAAACATTTCCACTTTGAAATATATTTCAAAATATCCTTCACAATGTTTGAAAAGATTTCCAAAATCTCCCAGGATTTTAAAATTGCATATATTTAATCCAATTCCATTTACAAACACTTCTACAAATTTCCTGAGTTTTAATTCCAATTCTAATTAAATTCAGATTTAATTCATCTGATTCCATATACTACACTTATATGAATTCTAATTAGTTATTTATATAACCATTTCAATTTATAATCTCATTCGATTATAATAACAGCCAACATATCCTATATATTATAATAATTCCAATATATAGATTCCTTTTATAACAAAATATATTTCGGGTAAAATTATTTCATTTATCCTCTTTTCAAAAAATACCATGTTGGTTCATCGTATTCAAGTGTTTATTAACTCCTACCGATACAGTGGATCAAACTGATCGACCAAAACTCATAAACAACTCAATCAATAAATTTCCAAATATAAAATCATTTTATATTGAACAACAAATACGCGCTCATATATATACACTCAAACTCAATCTAAGGTATTTCTAACACCATCTCTACCGAGTTACACCACAGAGCCAAGGTAATTACTTAACCTTCAGCTCTAATACCACTGTAACGACCCGGGTTTTCGCGATCCTAGTTATCGACACCAAACACTATGTCGACTATTCAAGCATTGGAAATACCGGATAGTCCATTAAAGAAATTAGAGGGTGAGAATAGATAAGATAGCAACTTAGAATAGAAGAAGAAGAGCATACAACATTAGAATAAACACGAATCTCACAGCGGAACGAACAATATATAATAGATACATAACTTTGAAATAAAATCAGTATATGTATACAGTAACACTTATCAGAGTATAACACTTACAACATAGCGAAAATAAACAATAGCTATATAAATCCTAAAGCCTCCTACTCTAAGCTCTCCCAGTATATCTGTAAAACCTAACTACTTGACTGCCCGTACAAATTTGGGCACCCAAGAGTTTAAGGAAAAACAAAACAAAATACACTCCGGGTCAGTCATGGGACTGGTATGAGTAAACAATTTAAAATAGTTTGAGAAATTAAACGATATCTCATAAGACCACGCCGTATAATGGAACGGGTTTTTCCCTTATGAGAATCCAAGCATTTGATTTAACATCAAAACTCCTTTTGAACAAAATGATAAACTTTATATCAAACTCTTTTGATATTATAATAGTGTCTATTAATCACAAAAATGCTTTCATCTCACGTTCTACATATATAGTTGTACCGATCAACCAATACATAGGAGTTTATGCCGAAATTTTTCAAAAATTTAAGGCGTTAGCCAAATTTTGAGAAAGTAGAAGTTCTTAGAAACTGAAAAGTTTTAGAACTCAAGCCATAATGAAGGTTGAGTTAGTTTATCAAACAACTTTCAGCTCCGTTCCATTTTCGGAGACAAAAAAGTTTTAAGTGTAGGGAGATTGTAACAACCCGTATTTTTGGAACCAATGTAAAATTTATTTTTAATTGATTTTCATAGAAATTAAATATTTTAGATGAATTATTTGGAGAATAAACGACTTAAGATTTATTTTAAATCAAAGTTAGAATGTATAAATTTAAAATTTAATTAAAACGAGCTTGAAATGGCACGGTAGTTTGAAAATTTGATTTTAAACTTTAAATGAACATATAGAATTCAATATAAATCAGAATTTGATAAAACAAGAAATGTTGGGATGGTTTGAATTGTAGTTTTCTAACGAACGTAAGAAATTGAGATTTCACTTTATAAATTTTAAGTTACGTCTGAATTAAAATTTTGAATAGTCGCTATGGAACATATATATTTTAATATTATACATAGCGTTAAAAGTCACATTTTGTATACAGATGAATTTGGACACGAAACTACTTCTATCGAGTTTAAAACGTCTTTTAGAACATCAAAAAGTATAAACATCGATACCTTTTGAGTTAGTGAGATTTGGTCTTTTTCATTGGTCGTATGATCAAAATATCACTTTTTGCATGTGAACGAATTTGGACTCGAAATCACTTCCATTGAGTTCAAAACTTCGTTTACAAGATTGAAAAGTGTAAGCATCGATACGTTGGAGTTGGAGAATTTTTGGACTTTTTCATTGGACATAAGACCAAAATATCAGTTTTTGCATATGGACGAATTTGGACTCGAAACCACTTCCATTGAGTTCGAAATGTCGTTTACATGCTCAAAAACTAAAAGCTTCGATATGTTTCGAGTTTGTAAAAATTGGGACTTTGGTTAGGGGTTGGTTAGCCAGCTTAGCCCACTTCACTTAAGTGCCCCAAATCATCCCCTCTCCCTCATTCATTCAACACTTAACCAAAAAAATAATAGAAAATGGAGAGTTGAAAGGGAAATTAAAATTCCTACGCTAGGTTTCACAAATTCAAGCCCAAGTCAAGGGGAAATTCAAAGAGACAACATGGGTAAGCTTCTCAATCTTCCCCTCTATCTTCTCCATCTTGTTTCCTCTTCAAATTTCGGTATTTCCCATGACTTAACTCTTAGGAAATTCAATTATATGTGTTTAGATTGAAGATTATCAAGTTATATTAGAAGAGAGATCGTTCTAGCTTGTCATTGGATCGATTTATTGTTTCTAGCAAGCAAAGGTGAGAGTTCTTAGTGATTGTGCCCCCAAGCTATTAGCTTGTATAGTGTAATTTAGGTTCATTTTGATTTGTGTATATGCATATGAATTGGTTATATAAGTATACACTTTCCGGTTCATTAGTTTTAGCTTCCTTCAATTGGAATTTCTTGTTTTGACTGTGCATGCAGTTGAATTAATTTGTTATAAGTTGTTTTGGCGATATTGTGAAGCTCCGTTGTCACACCGGCAAGTTCTAAGACTTCACAATTCACTTATATCGCATTTGATATCTATGGTTAGAGAATTTTTTCATTTTAGTATATATGATCGAACTCATAGCAATCTAATGTATATATGTTTGTGCATATATTCTTAGTTGTTTCGACGAGCTTATAAGACTTTATTATCATCGAGCCCAAATGCATAGCCTCCATAGTCGCCAGAATCGATTCACGTAAGAAATAAAGAAAAAAACCCAACATTTTCCATTTAACAGCGACCACTCGACTGGTCCAAAACAGATCGGTCGACTGGTAGCTAACCTGGACAACAATCCAGTTTCTGGCCAATCGACTGGTCAGAAATGGACCAGTCGAATGGTTAATTGTGGAGCAGCGGAACCTCGGTCTACAATCCAGATTCATCCAGGCTCTTTCCCGGTCGAACCCGGACCATTTGGCCTTCGTTTGTGACATTTCAGTTTCACTAATTCACAGATTTCAGTAGCCAATTCCTATGAAATCGTTTTATAAATCATCAATTAAAGAATGATGGAGTGGAGACCAATGTGAGAACTCTCTCACTCAACCATTTTATATAGTTATTTATTTTTATAGCTGAGTATATATTTATTGCCTGTGACTGCAATATTTGTTTGGTGGTTGATGGATGTTACAGTTTTGAATGTTATCATTATTAAACTGTGAAAATAATATATTAGTTCACATGGATTGTGATGTAAACCCATATAGGTATTGGGATGATAAATTTTACACATCGTCCAAGTATGCAAATAGTAATCATTGGTTGTTGATTGAAAACCCCACACGGGTCTGGGGATGGTAATAACTTCGCACATCTCCCTTGTGTTTAGTTGTATGTCGATCGATTGATTGACAGGCGATAGTAAGCGTTATTTAATTATTTAATGCTTATACAGTTGTACATTACACTCTGGATGCAAATTGGATGTTTAATGGTTGTTCATCACTTATTTTGAATACATGCGATGTATGGAATTCATATAAATAAAATTATATGTTAATTTATTGAGTCTGATTCCATTTCGGAAATAACAGATATTTTAAATTAATATTCAGTGAAGAATCAAAATATGATTTTGATGTCCGATTTTGGATGGACACGAAAATATTGAAATATTCATAACTGGAATGAATATGAAGTTGAGTTAAGCTAGTAAACGTCATTTTAAATCGAATGGAGTTTTGTATCGATTTCATTTATTTTTATAATGAGTATCAAGAAAATGGATTTTCAAAATTTGATATTTTGAAAATATTATTATTTTGATATTATAATAATAAAGGAAGTTCAATTTTGATTTAAAATTGAAATGGAAGTTGGAATCATTTTAAACGAATTTATGAACGTTTTATAAAATATGTTTTAAAAAAAGGAAATCAACGAAATATATTATATATACTTAAATGGTTTGAATAGAACATATCGTGCAGCGACCATTCGCGAATTTCAACCATTAACTTCGAGTGTGCATAACTAGAGATCCAATTATCGGATTCTCCTAAAACCGAAACCATTGGGTTTGTATCGAAAAGAACTTTCGATTGATAATAAAAGATTTGAAATCTAACAGTAAGATTTTTTTTTAAATATGTCCAAATCAGTTTGGAAAAGGTCGCCATGGGTGCAGTTCGGTGGCCGATATTGGAAGCCGACTGTAAGGGCCTTAATAAAATTATTTAAAAATGTGAATAAATTGGGTTTTGGGTTTGTCGTGAGTGGTGTCTTTAATAACACTATTCTTGAACCCAGTTGAGAAAAGAATAAATAAGATTTAAAGAAGTTTTCCAATTAATAAATATAATTGGAATTAAATGGAAGTTGATTTTGGGCTGATTATGAAAAATATTTTAAACAACATTAGTTCTTAAACCCAATTAATGGTGAAGTTAAGATTTGGAATTTATATATCCTTTTTCTAAGATTTTATGGAAATTTTCCAATGTAAAGTTTTCCAATTTAATATATTAAATTGGAATTGAGCGGAATTCAAAAAATCAATAATCGAGATGAGTTTCTAATAAGGAAGACCATTACTATTTATGGAATTTAAAAGGCCTTGCCATTATTCCACTTATATTATTAGTTTGATATGGAAATTTATATCGACTACAATTTGATTTGATTTCCGTGAAGGTTCCAATAAATGGAAGATGATTTTGGGTTATCATGAACTGTGTTTAAATTACATTGGTTCTTTGACCCAGTAAAAGACAGGATTAATTTTTCCTAAAGTTGAGAAATCATTAAGTAATGATTTTTGAGATTAAAACTAAGTAGTGTTTTAGTGAATCTTTAATTAGATTGAAATGAGAATGAGGTAAGTAAAATTACTGAATTCAAGAATTGTCGAGAATGGGGAATCGCCAGTTTATTCCATGCGTAGTTAAATCTTTAATTAGTTTTGAAACGTTGAATTGTGGTTAATTTTACCGATAACACAATGGGTGTTAAATATGGAGTACTACCAGTTTTGCTCCATGGGATGAATAGGCCGGGATTGGGATAATAAAATAAATGATTACTTCGGTAAGGTTCACTAATCCCGACTAGTTGATAAGCCTTAATTCTGTTTAAGTTGAGAAAAGATATTAAAAAATTTCTAAAATGATTTCGAAGAATATTCGAATAAAAGAATATTCTGGATTGGAATGGGTCGTATGATGTGTTTTTGTAGCACTAGATTATAAGATACGCGAATTATTCGGAAAGACCGGGTTTAACCCATTCTGAATAATTAATACGACGATTGAAAGTCAATGATGAAGAAGGTGGTTGAAGATCGGAGATCTTCACATCATTTGAATGATTACTGATGTCTTGATAGGGATGTACACTAAAGACAAGGTAATAAGTGGTGATCGCCCAGACGTACTGGGAGATCAACTGGATATGTGAAGGCATCTCTCCTGTATTGGACGTACGGGACGAGGAATAAGATGCCTCCGGTTTCGTTCAGACCTAGAACGGACTTGTAAATGGATTGCATGTCTGACATTGTATTTTGCACTGTATTCATTGATCTATGCTTAATATATATTTGTTTGGTGGGGTAGAATTTATTCTCTTTCTTAACACCCTTCTTTGAGAGGTACGAGCTTAGAGGTTATACAATGGTGGAAATCAATGGTATAGTATGGATTTGACAATGTGGCATGCTGAGATGCATGGATCAAAGATTTTTTTGAAAAGCAAGGCTTTGTGGATGATGATCAAAGCACGGATTTAAATAGAATTTCTATGACACCCCACGTCCATTAAGGTCACTCACAAAGGGAATGCCTTAATGTTGGTGGAGCGTTTATTGTGTATAGAACAGAAAAGTAAACAAGACAGATAAATATATTGGTACTTCGAAAATAAAAAATCACTTTTATTGCAGCGGAGAAATAGTTTGGTTACATCACATCAAAAGCCAACTACAAAACCAAATACACTTATTATCCATCTTGACAAATAAGTTCTGAGTACATAAAATAAAAGACATAACCCCAACATAAAATAGCCATAAATAAGATAGGCTGAACTTTACTTCAGCAATCCAAGCAACTTCCAAAAGAGAGATAAAGCTGTCCAAATCAAGCTCCACCAGTACTAGTCCCACCCTGAGCACCTGGGGGGGAGGGAAAGGAAGAAAAGAGGTGGAAACAAAGGGGGTCAGATATAAAGTCTAGCGAGTGCAATAACTTTAACAATATAATCATTAAAGTAACTAGGATAAGGCATAAGCTGGAAAATAAGGAAATGACTGTGAACAAATGGGCATGACAGAGCAAACAAAGGAAATAAGATGAAAAAAGATAAGGTTAAAGGCGCACCTAATCACTGTAAGATAATTACTACATTACGCCACACTAAACACCCTAAAAGTTGATCTCGCCTACAAAACTTAATAATGATAATGGTAGTTTCGTGTACCCCTAGCTGCCTTCATAGGTGCCATCTGCCCCTATCTCCACTAGGTGTAACCACTACCCCCATTCGATCGGCTCCCTAACTCGTAGATACCCGTGCTGGCCCCATAGTGGGGTATATCACTCCCCAAAGTGGCAACCCGATACCACCAAACATGCACAGCTTATATTTACACGATGCAACAACGTCTTACCTACCAGCCTGGGGCCACACACGCACATGACCCCGTTGGACTTGCGTTGCCACCGCTATCCCGTTTTGACCTCTTACAATCAAACCCAGTACGCGTGTCCCGTCCTCGACTTGGGTCGAGCCCACTAAGATACTTAATGGGTTACTGGTTTGAAAAGGGCCCCCATGTATGACACAAGCTTTCCACCTATGCTTGGTCCCCTCTAAGGTTTTCCCCACTTAAACCCATTCTTATTCATGTCTTGTTACATGTTTCAATCTTGGTTAAGTGCATTTCACATGCCACCCAAGACACCCTCTTAATTTTACATGCCACCCAAGGCACCCACTTAACCCCCCATGTCCCACCACATGTTTATCTAGTTAAGTGTTTCTTAATTCATTAAAACCGTAACCTTGTAAAGACCTTCCACATTAGACTAGCATTTGTGGCTGTTGGATTTGCCGGGTAGGTCCAGGCAGTCTTACACCACAAACAAGCCTAACCTCGTGTCTTTACAACTATTACGCATTTAATTCATGCCTTTGACCTCTCACATTAGACTGGCATTTGTGGCTGCTGGATTTGCCGGGCGGGTCCGGGCAGTCTTACATCACAAAAGAGTCTAACCTCGTGTCTTAGGCGGTTTATTATTACACATCTTTATTTAACCCCAAAGTGGATTAATATCCCTATTCAAATTTGTAAATAAATTCCAAATATACTTATGTCCATAATTGTCACCTAAATTATGTCCATTTATTTCAGGTATATAAATTATACCAATTATTGCCTCGAATTAATTGTATGCCTTTTAAGGCCATTACATGTCAATTCTCAATATGTGTATATTCAATATTACCCCCATCGTCCCCACGTTGTTCGTTCGCTTATTATGACATATATATATATATATTAGAATAGCAATTAGTCTAACACATAAAAGGGAAGAAACACCGTAAATTTGCATAATACACAAATTGGATCTAACTTACAAATAAGGATTACAGCATATCTAACATAAACTAGGTATTGTCATGAATCTAAACATAGGCCTAAAGGTGTGAACTTGCATATATGAATATAGTTTTCACCCAAAACTTGCATATATGAATATAGTTTTCACCCAAAACTTGCATAGGCCATAGTCACAAACTTGCATAAAACTATGTACGTCATAGATCTAAACCTAAAGGTGTAAACTTGCGTATATGTGAATCCAATTTCTACCTGAACTTGCATATAGTCATTTTACTTGGTTCACATGTAAACTTGTGTACAATTCACAAAGAAACTAGCATATAATCTACACCCAAACTTGCATATAAAACGATGTCAAACATAAATCAAGTTGAACATAGGTGATTAGGCATATACAAAGGAATCCACAACAAAAACTGTCATTATGAACAACTAGCATATATTCACAAAATTTCACATTTTTCCAATGTTTCACAAACATAGCCATATAACCCAAATTATAACTCAACCTAATTACTTGTTAATTATCTTATTAAAGAAATTGAACTCACAACTCAAAGAAGGTCTTGGGTTCTGGGATCAGTGTTCTGAAATTGATTTAGCTCGCCTTTGAAGTAGACAAATTTTTTGTTGTTGTTGTTGTTATAGACTTGAGTTGAATTGAGTTGATTAGATTTTCTTTGCTCCTAGTTGGTGGCGGCTACTCTAGGTTGCAGGGTGATAGCTTGACGGCCATGGTTCTAATTTTGATTAGGTTTTAGGGTTTGAGTCTACATGTGTTTATATAGAATTTCAATTCAATTAGAGCTGTCGGATGAACCTAGAGTTAACCTCAACCATTCAGACCAGATAAGGACTATCCAGAAACCCTTGTGACTCAGCAACAAGTCATAAGCCGTCAAAATTCAGATCTGGCCGGGGGAGGGGGGCAGGTCGACCCCTAGGTCAACCTGTAGGGGGGAGGTCGACACTAGGGTCGACCCCCCGGTCGACCTGGGTCCTGGGCGGGAATTTTCCCACCCAGCCCGCTTCTGACTTCTGTTTTGAATTTTGAATCCGGTTTCGAGCTGTTTGAATTTTATTTGAATTTCTGGAAACTTCCGACAGCCACAACTTCTTCATACAAAGTCCAATTTACGCAAACTCGGACTCTATCTCAACCAGAATTCAAAGACGAAAACAATAGCATAACCCGTTTCCCTTGATTCTCACATTAAATTTAATTATTGTTTAATTCGTTATTATGACGTTAACAGAAAATACGGGGTGTTACATTCTCCCCTCCTTAAAGGATTTCGACCCTGAAATCTTGAAGTTACGAAGAATACATATCCTATCATCCAATCGTCCATCTACTCAGCCATCAAACACAGGCATCCATTGTCCTTAAAAGACTTCTAATGCTTTCATGTTTATATGCATAGTGTGTGTACATGTCCGTATCTAATGCAAAATCAGGTGGTCTAATGATTTAGTTGACCTCCTTAATGCAAATTATGATAGTTCCATGCGTCCACTTGTATGCAAAAGATCCCTAATGATACATTATTTCTACATGCAAGTGCAACCATTCATCCGAATGCAGCATCCATATGGTAACACAACCATTATACATCCATTAATCTAAATAAGCACGCATTTATATGTTGGATCTAGATTAACCCTAGAGGGGGGTGAATAGGGTTTATCACAGTTTTTAAACTGAAAAAACTGACAGGATATTAAAATGATAAACAGATCACAGAATTCAGCAGAAATAAAAGTGCAGAAAATAAATCACACACAGATATACCCAGCTTCGGCAAAACCCTGCCTACTGCTGCATTCCTAAGGTTTCTACTAGGTGTTATAAACAGATCCCGCATACAAGACCATGTACACTCGCATCGCCTGCTCCTGTCCTAACCCTACGCTCAAAACCCTAGACTGATCGATATCCCCTCGGTCAGATTTCCCCAAATTACAACCCTGTAATCCGTAACCCAGATTTTACAGACTCTGAAACTGACAGTCAACACTCTGACTGATTCCCCTAGATTTTTACAGAATTCTAGAAACTGTTTTGAACGGTTTACAAGACAAATGAAAACAATAAAAAACCCTTAGGATTTAAAGTAGAAGGGTCATCCCCTTTTCTATCAAAACATTGGCCGGCCCATTTTCCAATTGCGTTGCATCCACTTCAAAACTTTGGCCCGTTCTTTCTTTTGCTCTGGAATAAAAAATGGCAGCAGCTAGGGTTTTATTTAATCCCAAAATCGCGATTGTATGCTCTGGAAAAAATAGCTCTCTGATGCTTGAAATCTCGTTGAAGTTGTTGATCGATTTCTGGTGCTCCTCTCTTCACGACTTGGAGATTTAGATCGAAAACCTGTGAGTAGCTTCTGATTTTAATCGATTACTGCTCTTTGAAATTGTGGGTTCTGTTTTTTAATTTGATTTGTGGTTTTCCAATCTCACTATATTGCCAGTGATGATAGGTGTGAATAAATAGGGTAATTCGATCCCTAATTTACTCTGATTTCGTATGAATGGCTCGACCTTGATTTGATTGCGGTTTCCTCTTTTGCCTTGAATTGATTAAATCTAGAATGGATATTCTTGTGGCCCCTTGCGTGAATTCATTGATTGATAAAAATGCAGAGAGACGTGTTGTTCAAAATAGGAAATAATTTGAACTGATTTGTCATTTCTGGAAAATAAAAATTGCCCGTTTTACTTGGTTTTCCTCTTTTGATTTTGGCAGATTAATTGCTTCGAATTTAGCTTGAAATAATGGCTCCATTCCTTTATAAATTCTGGACAATTTAATTGCTCCTTTTTCAATTCGATTTGAAACAAATTTGCTTGAAAATAAATTGCAGAGATTAAATGCTGATTTCCTTAAAAAATATATCTTTGTGAGCTTGCTTGATTTCTGTCCAACAATAAGCTTTATGAAATTTATGCTTTTCATTCATTCTGGTTTGCACTTGCCAAACAAAAGTAGATTTGCGAGCCCTTTGCATGATTTGTCCCATTTCATTTCTGAAATCCAAAATAGTGATTTTCTGGAAACAAATTTATACTTGCCATAAAACAGATTGCTTTGAATTCTCACTGATTTGTTGCCTTAAAGGCTGATTGCCAAAATGTTTGTTTCCTGCTGTTACTCCTTGTCAAATATTGATTGTATGATTTCCACAGGTGTTCCACTGATTTTTGAACATGCTGAATTTGTTGAACACTGCCAAACAGTGACATAGTGTTTTGAACCTGTTTCCAAAAAATGAAATGCACCGACTTCTTGTCTCTCTCTTGCATGCACATGTTTTGATGTATTCTGCATGTATCATGTACACAACTGCTGTTGTAACTATGTCTTTGAACATGTATGCTTTGAATTCAAGCTTGTGTATGAACTGAACCACCATTGTGCATGCTGACTTGTTTTGTATGATAATATTGAGCTCGACACATCATTTGACCTTTGTTCACATTAGTACACATACTAAACAGTGTATATGTAAATGTGATTGTATTTGCACCATTGATACTCCACTGTGTACATGTAGACTTGCCAAAAAGAGAAAGAAAATGCTTTAATCTTTTCTGCCTTGTCCCCTATGTTCCTGCATGTTGCTTCATAGTTTTACCATGTATATGTTTGAACCAGTCACCTTGTTGACTGTATACACCATGTATTTGCTGTTGCATTGCAACTGTGTCATGTTACACCCTACTGAGTTTTGTCACTTGCTTGAATTTTAATTTGAATTTGAATGGTGCACCCTCTGTTTAGAACCTTGTTGCACCTTTTGCTTTAAAAAGCTGCATCACTTGTCATTGAACATGCTACAACATTTCTGAGCTGTTTCACTTATGTACACATCATGTTGGTTGCTACAGCAATAAGTTGAATCATTTTGTCACCTTGACTTGTTGTGGCACTTGCTTTTGAACCTGCACCATTCATGAATCAAATACTTGCTGATTTCACTTCTTTGCAAATAACAACTGAACCATGCAGCCAAGTTTCATTGCTCCTTTCATGGCACATTTGCATTATTGCTTTTTGTTGCGCTTTGTTTTACCTCGGCCATTGATGTTGATTTGAATTCATTGATGTTTTTGGGTTGCCTCGACCATATTGATTATTGTTGCACTGAGTCGAGATGGTCCTCGTGGCTCCTCCTCAGTTGCACACTGGATTGGCGAGGCAGTGCACACGTGTATATGCAGCCATCCAGACGAGTTTCCTTGTCCCTACATTGATATATATATATATATATGTTGTCTGCCTTGTGGTATTTACAGTGTTTCACTGTGAATATCACAAGCTGTCTAGACACAGTCGGTTGGATATGAAAATCAGGTCGAGTCAGAAAAATGATGAGAAACACACCGAAATTCTGAGGCAAACAATTTTTTAAAAAAATATATTCGCTAGAATTTAGAAACTTATTCTTGTTGCAGTGTACTGTGTGTGTTTCTGTTTTATGTGACAGGTAAGGAGGTGATGACTGGACTGACTGTGAGCAGTGAAGATTGACAGAAGACTGAAGATACAAGACAGAAGATGAAGTAGCGTGTGTAAAAAGAATGTATATATGAAAATGTACGATAAAGCGATGAGTGTTGAGTGAAGACTTGATGTGTACTGAAATGTACTACAGAGATGTACAAATAGTGGAGTATAAAATTTGTACTGTTTGATATTGAAATAAAATATTCTATTTAAATAAAATACTGTGAATATTTGAATTTCTGTACAGTCGTATTTTATTTAAATATAAATATTATATTCATGTCTGTGATGTATATATATAACAGTACAGTACCAAACACATTTATGATAGAAATATATTTGGTTGTTATCATCAAACAAAAATCATATAATTGTGTATACAACACCAGTACCAAACACATTTATAATAGAAATATATTTGGTTGTTATCATCAAACAAAAATCATATAATTGTGTATACAACACCGTTATATACAACAATCTCCTCCTTTTGATGATGACAAACAAACATGAAGATTTTGAATATAATAAATGTGTTTGACAGTGAATATTGAACTCCCCCTATTTATCAGCTCCCCCTACAACAGACAACTCCCCCTATAACTGTGCATGAGTGAAATGTATGAATAATAATAAATTTTCAAAATTAAAAATATTTATAAAATATTCACTCATAAATCAGAATCTCAACCCATTCTCCCCCTTTTGTTATCATCAAAAGGATACAGAATTTTAAAATATGGATGAAAAAATGACTAACAAATACAATATCAGCTTAAGAGGAAGAACTGTCATCATAAATTTCAATCAGTCAAACAAAAAATCATAATATTCTAAGAACAGGTGGCATATTTCACATTGTAGAAAATGACGGATATACGATGAATTTTATATAAAATGGAGAGAGTTAAAAAAAAACAATTCATTTCCAATTATTTTCAAAGGATTTTTTATAAAAATAAAGCACAAAAACAATGATGGATTTGGACTATAATCAATAATTCAATTTAAGTGAGAAAATCGAATAATCTCAAATCCCAGTACCTATCACTCAACAAGTCATAATACGTCATAAAATTTCAACACATTTCACAGATTAGAAAGTGGATTGATAGGCTGGTTATTATACACCAAGGAGAATAAAAAAAATTATTGCAACATATTTTCTTTTCTTTTTCTTTTGATTTAAGAGCACCCTTACCACGCATAACCAGAGCTTGGATTTTTAAATGAGGTCAGTCGCAGCTTAAATTATAAGTTGTCTCATAACCATGCATAACCAGAGCTTGGATTTTTAAATGAGGTTAGAGACACGCTTATGTATCAATTATATATTTTATCATTTTCAGCTTTAAATAAAAAAAACTCCCTAGTATATACAACCAATATGAATGATATAAATGTGATAGATACAGAAATGGACTGCGAAATAAATTTCTAAATTAATTATATTATGAAATTTGACCAACTGTACCGGGATTATTGAAAATTTTCAATTGACACTAATTCTGAAAAATAACATAACCACAATTCCATCACAAATATTTTCACTGTTTATTCAAGATGATTTAAAAAAAATATTAAAATTTCCACATTTTAAAAAAAATTATCATGGATGGCAGAATGATGATAGATAATGAGGATGGTAGTGAAATAATTGCCAGTTCAAAGATATTATAATAAATATTCAACCATCATGAAAATCCAGATAAAATCTCCTCTTGTTGTGAAATATATTGCGGTCATAATTCATCACAATTTCAAGTTCTGATATATTTTGATGAATTATAAATACAGAGCAATTTGGATATTGATTTCGATTTCTGAATGAATAATTAATAAACAATTCTAAAATTGAAAATCAAATACAAGAGGAATATGCTGATCTATACATGACAAGAGGGCAAAATGTGTACAAGACAAAAAGAGTGTGTGAATTTACACATGGTGAAGATTTGAATCTAAGTACAGATGGGTGAGACAAATATAAGGCACTTCTGATACCACTTGTTCTCGCTTTCTCGAGGATTTTAATGACACCCCGGTGGCAAACAAAGGTACCTCAGAGACTGATTTCACGTCCTGCCACCCACGGACATGTAGGGATAAGAGTCACTACTTTGCCACTAGATCATAGAGCGAGAATTCCCTATCATTTTGTAACCTTATACCAGTTCTGATACCAAATGTTCTCTATTTACGAGGAATTTTAACATGATACTGAACAAGAATGTCATAGACAAAAGAATTATTAAGTACCAAGCCCAAGCAGACGAGATAATAGATTATGCACATGTATCAGAGAAGCAAGCATGTGATTCCAGAACAAACATTTTTCAAAACAATATCAGAGCAATACAGAACATAGTTTCAAATCATACTTGTCAAGATGATGGCCACATATGATGATTCATGATCTAATGATTAAAATACTGTTTACTTGAAATCATTTGAGGAATATGAAAATATCAGAATTTAATGAATCAATCACACCAGATTATAAATTTTTTGATTTGAGATATGTGTGAGATTCAATAAATCAATAATTTCAAATGATTTTAAACAAACAAATAATTAGATCAAATAATCATGAAATAGGAGTGAATTTCAAGACTAGATTTTCAAAGGAATTTTTCACAAAATTTCTAAGAATGATTTCAGATCATTTACATCAAATAATTAAGAGATATTCATGATCCATAAATAAATAATTTATTTGAAATCACTTTAATCAATGTCAAGTTTGAGATATAATGAATTATTCACACAAGATTGATTATTTCAAATTCAAGAGGTGTGTGATATTCAAAATATCAGGAATTTCAGATGATTTCAAACAGACATATTCTAACCATAATGATCATGAATAAAGATGGAATTCAGGATGTATCACTGATTCAAGCCAATCCGAAAATCAATGAAATTATCACAACTGATAAATAATAGAGGTTGTAATGAGTATAATATTTTCAGCTTTTCTAAAATGAATTAGAATAAACTCAGAACAGCAAAGGTGTGTAAAATTTCATTTAATATTCAGATCTTCAAAAAAATTTAGAATTCAAATTAACAGTGTTCAAGATATGACATGAATGCTTCAGCACTGTTATGAATTCAAGAATAAAATAAACTTCTAAACAATTGCAGATTATTACAAGATTAAATTCAGAATCTGGAAATGATTATAAACAAGAGAGTTTTATTCAAATAAAATGAATTTCCATAAAATCATGAGAACTGCAATTGGAAGTTTAAGAAGCACAGAATAAACAAAGAGATATGGCAGTGACAAATCAAATAAAAACAAATAGAAGAAAATAAAATAGAAAGGGGTAGAAGAAGCAGAAATAAACAAATGAAAAAAAATATTTACAAGGATGAGGTTAGAAATCATACCTGATTCACAGAAGACGTTGTGGATCTCTAACTCATCAGACTTGGCTAAGGAACAGTAGATGATTCAATGATGTGAAGCAGTTTAAATCAGTTTCTCTTTTCAGCACAGTTGTTCCACAGCCTCCTTTGGTAGCTAACTGTTTAGAGGATTGAGTGGTCTAACAAAAGCAGTAAAACCACTCACAGTTGTATTTGTTCGGTTTGGTACCCAAACTTGTTTATATAACAAACCATTCGAATTTACCTTTGTACCCTTAGGAACCCAACTCTGTTTGAACTTAACAAAGCCCGTTTTATTTCCTTTTGGGATCGAAGAATGTATAGATGGTTTATTATAAAACAAGTTCTCATTCCTGGTGTGACTTAAAAATCTCTCTGAATTTTCAAAATTCAAATTTTCAGAATGACCATTCTTGAAGCAATTTGAAGAAAAATCACAAGAATTCAATTTTTCAAAATCATTTGTTTTTCCAAAACCAAACCATGTTTATTTCCAATAGAAATTTGGTTTTTCAACAACATATTCAAAGATTTTTCACCATTAGAGAAACGTTTTAGACTCAACTCAAGATTGCTGATCTTGGACTTAAGATCGGAAATTTCTTTCATTAGGTTCGAGCAACGATTAATGCTGGTTTTCCTTCTCTCAGTTTCATTTTGTTTTAAAATCCAATTTTCGTTTTCAAGCAGTTTGATTTTGGTGTTTGACTCAAGGATTTCAGATTCAAATTTAATTTGTTTTTCAAATTCAAGTTTCTTGAGATTTTCAATCTCTTTTTCAAGCTCACTCAAAATCATATCTGTCTTCAACAAACTTTTATTTTCAGCAATTTCATGTTTGGAATTTTTAATAGCATTAAAATTGATAAATTCTTTTTGTAAACAATTGTTTGTACTTTTTAACTCAATCTCGTTATCTTTTAAAATAAGAATTTCTTCTTCAAGCTTTTGAATGTTTTTGTTAAGATAAACGAGATCAGTTTTTAATTTCAAACAATTCTCACAATCAGAATTATCTAATTTTATGACGTTTGTAAATTCTGATTCCAAACAGTTGATTTTGCTATTCAACTCATGATTTTTAGATTTTAAAGATTTGTTTTTACGATGGAGTTTATCAATGATTTTTGTTAAATCAGTACACATATAAACCAACTCTT
The DNA here is from genome assembly GCA_030737875.1 of Allium sativum. Lineage (NCBI taxonomy): Eukaryota > Viridiplantae > Streptophyta > Magnoliopsida > Asparagales > Amaryllidaceae > Allium > Allium sativum. Next base: position 189,472,996 of record CM060910.1, on the reverse strand, counting down.
CATATGAGAAGCTTTCAGTTTCATTGTCTGTTGAGTCTCCATTGTCTGATCTACTTGAAATTTCATTTGTTTCTTCTCCTGAGCATAAATCTGAATCTGAGTTGTCCATTTTGGATTTTGAGCTACTGTTGTCAACCTTTCCATACTTCGTATTGAGAAAATTCCATATTTCCTGCGCAGTCAAGCAATGAGAAATGAGGTTATATTGGACATCATCAATATAAGAATACAAAGTGTGAATAGCACGAGAATTAAATCCAATATCGTTTCTATTGACCATATCATAACCATTAATAAAAGTGTAACAACCCGTATTTTCAATAACCTGTAATAACATAAATCGAGGCAGAATTTAATTCTAAAATGGGAATCAAGGGAAACGGGCTATGCCATTGTGTTCGTCTCGGAAAAATACGCGAAATAGAGTCCGAGTTTTCGAAAATCGGAGTCCGTATGACCAAGATATGGCCTCGCGAAGTTTCACGAAAATTCCCAAATTAAAGTATACTTAATTAAGTGAAATGGGTTGTGTAGATATATATATATATATATATATTGATATATATATATATATAATTGAAAATTTAATAAATAAATATGCAAAAATGCTCAAAACAGCGAATTGGGAGAGGGGAATAACCGAACCGGCCGATTTTTGAAGTCGACCCGAGCCCGCTGGGTCGACTAGGGGTTAATCCAGGGTGTTTGGCTGTCAACCCGTGGGCCGATTCGCTCAAGTGCAGATTTTGCATTTGAATGGTTCTCATGGTCCATCTTTAATCTAAAGGCCCTAGATGGTTCCTACACTTGACTTCTTCCCCAAGACATGCTTTGATGGCTTGGATTGAATCTAGGGTTAATCCTATGGCCTAAAACACTTGCCTAATCTATAAATAAGACCCTAACCTACCCTAATTCATTCATAATTAAACCTAGTGACTAAACTATGGCAAAATGCTAGCTCTCATGGCCTCCACTAATTTTATGAAGAGGGTTGCATACTAATCACTCTCTAATCAACTTCTAATCCCTTCTTAGCATCTTAATCTTCTTCATTTGGTGTTCAAAGTTGCTAGTTGTGAGTTTCTATCACTTTGATGATCTTTTGGTAAACTAATTAGATGAGATGTGATGAGATTTATGGTTTTGTATGTGGGTTAATGAGCTTTGAATCATATGATATGATGTTAGCATTAATCTTATGTTTATGCATGTTGAGTATGTAAGCTTATGCAAGTTTAATATGATGTATGTTATGTTTGCATGATGCTAAATATGCAAGTTGTGGGCTATGTAATCATATGCATGTTATGCAAGTTCATGGTAATATGCTATGCAAGTTACATGTTTGTTAATATGCAAGTTACATATTTGTTAATATGCAAGTTACATGTATGTAAATATGCAAGTTACATGTTTGTTAATATGCAAGTTACATGTTTGTTAATATGCAAGTTACATGTATGTAAATATGCAAGTTACATGTTTCTTTATATGCAAGTTACATGTTTGTTAATATGCGAGTTACATGTATGTAAATATGCAAGTTACATGTTTATTAATATGCAAGTTCATGATGACACATTATGCAAGTCTATAAGCTAATATGCAAGTTTGTTATGCAAAATGAATATGTAAGTTATGTGACATATTATATGCAAGTTATGTGACATGTTATGCAAGTTCATATGCAAGTTATGTGTTTGTTAATATGCAAGATGGCACCTTTGAAACATGTTCATTCATATGCAAGTTGACACCTTTTATATGTGTTATATCATGAACGAAATTACGTGGGAACGAGGGGGTAATTAAATGCATAAGTTAATAAGATTGTGTGAAATTAATATAATTATGCATAACACAAAATAAATAAACATAGTATGGGAATTTGCCTATTTGGTTAGGTGTACCCATACTATGTGTTGGGAATTTACCTATTGAGTTAGGTCTACCCCATGGGAATTTACCTATTAAGTTAGGTCTACCCATGTTAAGAAAACTTGATTAATTAGGGATAATTAATATAAAATTATGAGGGTGATTAATTAGGTGTAATTAATTGACTAAGACACGAGGTTGGACTCAGTTGTAGCGTAAAACTGCCCGGACCCAACCGGCTTAACCAGTTGCTACAAATGTTAGCCCAATGTGAGAGGTCTTAGGCACAAACTAAATACGTAATTAATGTAAAGACACGAGGTTAGACTCTGTTATGACATAAGGCTGCCCGGACCCAACCGGCTTAACCAGCGGTCATAAAAGACAGTCTAATGTGAGAGGTCTTTACAAAGGTTACGTTCTTAATTAATTAATTAAGAAACACTTAACCACATTAGCATGTAGAGGGACATGAGGGGTTAAGTGGGTGCCTCGGGTGGCATGAGAAAATCTAGTGGTTGCCTTGGGTGGCAATAGAAAATACGATTAGAATACTTAACCAAAATAGAACATGTAATTAAAACATGATTAAAGGGTTAAGTGGGATATACTAGAAAAAGGGACAAGCTTAGGTGGGTAGCTTGTGGAGGCCCATTTCAACCAGTAACCCATACGTATCTTTGTGGGCTCGACCCATGTCGAGGACGGGACACGCATACTGGGCTTGACTGTAAGAGGCAAACGGGTTAGCGGTGGCAACGCAAGTCCAACGGGCTTCATATGCGTGAGTGGGCCCGGGCTGGTAGGTAAGCCGTTGTTGCATCGAGTAGATATAAGCCGTGCACCTTTAGTTTCATCAGGTTGCCACATTGGGGAATGATACATCCCACGGTGGGGCCAGCACGGGTATCTACGTTAGGGAGCCGATCGAATGGGAAGTAGTGTGTACACCTAGTGGATTGTAGGGCCCCGTGGCGCCTACTTGGTCACCTAGGGGTACGCAGGTACTAATTAGTAAACTTTATAAGTCCTTGGGTGGGATCAACCTTTAAGTTAGGAACGACTGGTGTGGTGCAGTTTAGTAATTTACCTTAGGGAGGGTAGATGCGTCTTTATCCTTTATCTTCGTTTAGTTGACTGCTTAGGGTAGCCATTCATCCCTATATGTTACCGTATATCAGTTTATGTCTTCTCTGGTTACTTTAACGATTGTATTGTTAAAGTTATAGGACTCGCTCAGACTTATGTCTGACCCTGTTGTTTTTATCTTTTTCCCAACCCTCAGGTCCTACGGTGGATCCTAGCAGTAGTGGAGCTTGATCGGATTGCTGTTCCAGTCTTTAGGAGCTTGGATAGATGTAAAGCTCCAGTTATCCAGTTATCTTTTCTTTTGTTTGGCTATTGTATGAGAGTGGGATTATGTACTTCTTTATTTTGATGGATATTGTACTTGACCTTTATTGTGGTTTTATGATGTAACCAGACATGTTTTACTTCCGCTGTTATGAGATGATGTTTTAAAATTTCAAGTACTATTTATATCTGTCTTGTTGTAATTTTTCTGTTCTATATTCACTAAAATACTCCACCGATGCTATGGCATTCCCTTAGTGAGTGATCATAGCGGGAGTGGGGTGTTACACGTGGTATCAGAGCTTAAGGTTACCAGAACAGATAAATTTTTTGAGAAAAACTACTTTCTAAGAGTATTTTCGAAGAAAGTATTTTTAAAAGCATGTCTTCTAAGAGAAAAAGTTTTTGAAAAAGAAAAGCATAATCCCCAATAGCCATATCTTTATCTTTCGGAATCTCCTTTTTGAATCTTTCCTCTTTCGTTTCAGCATGGCTGAAGATCTTAACATCCCGGAGGGTTTAGTTATACCACTATGGTATAGGAGGTTGCAAGAGGCTAGGGCCGCGGCTGCGGGTCCGGCCAATGCTACTACACCAGAGACAACCGCTCCTCCTCCTCAGCCTAGAGTGGATAATTTTGCTAAGGTTTGCAAGGAGTTCAAGGCTATAGGAGGAAAACCTTTTCTTGGTTCAGAGACTTTCGTAGAGGCTAGAGATTGGCTTAAGGAAGTGGAAGAGTTGCTAGATATCTTTGAAGTGGAAGAGGGAAAGAAAGTCAAGTTGGCGGCTTGGTTAATGAAGGGAGAGGCCTCATTCTGGTGGGAGGTCACTAATGGAGAACGCCCTGTTGACTCTTGGGCAGATTTTAAGCAAAGGTTTGGGGCTAAGTTTCTCTCAAGGGCGGAAGAGAATCTGTTTATGGAGAAGTTCTTGAATTTGAAGCAAGGGAATCTCACGGTGAAAGAATATGTCAACAAATTCAATCAATTAGCAAGGTTTGGCATAGAGTTGGTGAATACACCGGAGAAGAAGGCTTTGAGGTTCGTTAGAGGCTTGAACGAACCATTGCAAGGAATAGCTATGACTCACATTCCTATGGGGGCCACTTTTGAGAAGCTTGTCTACATGGCACTTATGCATGAGGATGATAAGAATTCTAAGGCACCAGAGAAAAAGGGGGATCAGAAGAAACCGCAACAGCAACAACAAGGCAAGGGCGGAAAAGGCAATGGTGAAAAAAAGAAGACGAAGAAGAAGTGCTTCAATTGTGGAACACCAGGACACCTCAGTAAGGATTGTCGCAAAAAGAAGAAGACCGGTTGCTTTCATTGTGGTGAAGCAGGGCATCTTGTGAAAAACTGCCCAAAGAAGGGGCAGAAGACGGGGTCTACCTCAGGAGGCCAGGTGCAAGCTCTTATAGCACCACCTCAGTCAGGGGGGCAAGTTCAGGTTCTCTCAGTTCCACCGATTCAGCAGAGAGGTAGAACTATTTCCGTTGAAAGTCTGGTTTTTCTGTTTGATCATCCAGTTCGTACTTTGTTTGACTCTGGCGCATCGCATTCTTTTATCTCATCATCGTTAGTTGAGTCACTGCACTTAGACACCAGTCTAGTTGATGATCCCTTGGTTGTCTCAAACCCAATTGGGGTCTCCATATATCTGTCTATGATATGTTTGGGTTTGAAGATTTCTATACTTAGCGTTGAGTTTAGATGTGATGCTTTTGTATTGGGCTTCACGGGCTATGGGTTGATCTTGGGCATGGACTGGTTATCCAGTAATGGTGCCGTTCTTGATTGCGAAAGGAGAGTTGTCAGGCTCATGACCCGCTTGGGTAACACTCTCGAGATCTCTTGCAATCCCATGGAATCTGTTTTGCTAAGTTATCTTGAATCGCTCGATGCTTCGGTCGAAAGTTTGTGTTCTGTCAGAGTAGTCCGGGAATATCCGGATGTGTTTGAAGAAGTAAAGGGTTTGCCTCCGAAGCGGGAGATAGATTTCCGAATTTATTTGGTGGATAATGCCAAACCAGTGTCTTTGCCAGTACGCCACATGGCTCCTCGTGAGAGAAGAGAACTTCATAAGCAAGTAGGGGAGTTGCTTGAGAAGGGGTTCATAAGGCGAAGTATATCGGAGTGGGGAGCTCCAGTAGTGTTTGCCACGAAGGCGGATGGGTCCCTCAGACTTTGTGTGGATTATAGGGAACTTAATAAGCTCACGAAGAAGAATAGACACCCATTACCGAGGATAGATGATCTCTTTGATCAGTTGGTTGGCGCGTCAGTATTTTCGCAGATGGACTTAGCTACAGGGTTTCATCAGTTAAGAGTGGCGGAGGACAGTATAGAGAAGACTGCTTTCCGGACTCCGGATGGTTTTTATGAGTGGCTAGTGATGCCATTTGGGTTGACAAACGCCCCCGCATACTTTGTTGATCTCATGAGTAGAGTGTTCAGAGAGTATCTGAATAAGTTTGTAGTAGTTTTTGTGGATGACATCTTGGTCTTTTCCAAGAATGAAGAAGAGCATGCCTTACATCTCAAGGAAGTGTTGGAGACTCTTCGAGCGCATAGTCTTAAAGCTAAATTCTCTAAATGCCATTTTTGGAGAAGAGAAGTGCGATTCTTAGGGCATGTGGTCTCTAAGGAAGGGATAGCTGTGGATCCCGCAAAGATAGTATCTATCCAGGATTGGAAAGTTCCTAGAAATGCTACCGAGGTAAGAAGTTTCTTGGGGTTGGCAGGATATTATAGGAAGTTCATCAAAGACTTCGCGAAGATATCAGCCCCATTAACCCGCTTGACGAAGAAGAATCTGGTTTTCTCATGGGATGTAGATTGTGATGATGCTTTCCGACGGTTAAAGAGAGCTTTGACCACCGCTCCAGTTTTAGTGCTTCCAGATGGGAGTAAGCCGTTTGTTGTTTATACCGATGCTTGTGGAACAGGATTAGGTGCAGTCTTGATGCAGGAGGGAAGGGTAATAGCCTATGGAGGGAGACAATTGAGAGTGCATGAGAAGAATTACCCTACCCATGATCTAGAGTTGGCCGCGATTGTTTTCGCACTTAAGTCTTGGCGCCATTATCTTCTTGGTGAGAGATTCGAGTTGTTCACCGACCATAAATCATTGAAGTACTTATTCTCTCAGAAGGATTTAAACTTAAGACAGCAAAGGTGGATGGAGTTCTTAGCATCCTATGATTTCGAGATAGCGTATACCCCTGGTAAGGGTAACGTGGTGGCAGACGCCTTAAGTAGAAAAAGGCTATCTTTGAGTCCATTGTTCGTGGAACGACGAAGCTTGGAGTTTCTTTCTTTGTTTGACTTCAGACCTTCTGTTGATTTTGTACCTGGTTTGTTGGCATCCTTGGAGGTTAGACCTACTCTTTTGAGACGGATTGGCGAGGCTCAGCGAGACGACCCACAGTTGGTTGTGTTGGTAGAGAAGCTTATAAGAGGGGAGTCGTCCAGCCATTTGGGTAGATACACCATAGATGATAAGGGATGGTTGCATAGAGACGGTAGACTTTGTGTACCGCAAGATGAGGGTTTGAAGAAGGCTATTTTGGATGATGCACATCGTTCAAGAATGACTATTCATCCCGGTGGAGACAAAATGTACCAAGACATGAAGAGAGTTTTCTTCTGGGCCGGTATGAAGAAAGATGTGGCCGAGTATGTGGCTAGATGCTTAGTGTGCCAACAAGTTAAAGTGGAGCAAAGGAAACCCGGTGGGTTGCTACACCCATTGGAAGTTCCACAGTGGAAGTGGGATAGTGTCTCGATGGATTTCATCGACGGGTTACCGAGATCGAGGAAGGGCAATACGGGAATTTGGGTTGTGGTAGACAGACTTACCAAGAGTGCCCATTTTATACCCGTAAAGAGTAAGAGGACCGCTCCATGGCTTGCTTCAGTCTATGTTAGAGAGATTGTTAGATTGCATGGCGTACCATCCAGCATTGTGAGTGATCGAGATCCTATTTTCACTAGTGAGTTTTGGAGAAGTTTGCAAGAGGCGGTAGGGACTCAGTTGTGTTTGAGCACCGCATATCATCCTCAGACGGACGGTCAGACCGAGAGGGTGAACCGTATCTTAGAAGATCTTTTGAGGCTTTGTATCTTGGATTTTGGAGGTACATGGGAAGAACATCTTCCTTTGGTGGAGTTCGCATATAATAACAGCTTTCAGTCCAGTATTGGTATGGCTCCTTTCGAAGCTCTTTATGGAAGGCCTTGTCGATCTCCTACATGTTGGTGGGAATCTACGGATAAGATCTTGCTTGGGCCGGATATGGTTAGAGAGACTTCAGAGAAGATTGATTTAATTCGAAAAAGGATGAAAGCAGCGCAAGATAGACAGAAATCTTATGCGGATCGGAGAAGGACGGATCTTGAGTTTGAGGTTGGGGACATGGTTTTTGTCAAAGTATCTCCATTGAGAAATGTTGTTCGCTTTGGGTCCGTAGGGAAGTTAGCACCAAGATTTGTTGGGCCGTTTCCTATTAAGGAAAGGATTGGACGGATGGCATATAGGGTGGAGTTGCCCGACAGACTTAGTGGTGTTCATGATGTATTCCATGTATCACATTTGAGGAAGTGCTTACATGAGACCGCGGAGGTGGTAGAGCCGAGCTTGCTTAGAGATGTAGAGGTAGAGCGTGATGCGACGATTCGACGAGCTCCTACTCGCATCCTTGGGTCAGAAACTAGGAAGTTGAGGAACAGAGAAGTTCAGCTAGTTAAAGTGCAATGGGGAGATGACGAAAGCAATGCTACTTGGGAGACGGAAGCAAAGATGCGTTCTTTGTATCCATTTCTTTTTGAGAGTATGTCTTTTAACTTCTCCTTTATTGCTTGTCTAGTACTTATCTTATCTTTAGTATATCCTCTCGCTAATACCTATGACCTTTAGATAGGGTAAAACCTATGGTTGAAACATGTGTTTGAAACATGTTATGGTTGATGGATGCATATGGATGCAATTGTTTGCTAGTGGTTGCTCGTGGATGCATATACACACACATTAGGCACTAGATCGGCTCAGTCACTTCATGTTGCATATTGCATAAATGGATGTGGTAGTTAGATTGATGGATGTATCATGGCTGTGTTATCATATGGATGATGCATTTTTGTGTATGGTTGTGCACGCATGTAGAAATTTGTATGTGTCAATAGGGTTTCGCATACATATTGGATGCATGGCACTATCATGGTTTGCATTAAGGAGGTTTACTGTATCAGTAACCGCCTGATTTTCGCATTAGGTAAGTACATATACACACACTTTTGCATATATCCATCCAGCATTTAGAATCTTGTAAGGACAATGATTGCTCGTGGATGATGCTTTGAGTAGATGGATGATTGGATGGTAGGATACGTTCTTCCTAACTTGAAGATTTCGGGGACGAAATCCTTTAAGGAGGGGAGAATGTAACAACCCGTATTTTCAATAACCTGTAATAACATAAATCGAGGCAGAATTTAATTCTAAAATGGGAATCAAGGGAAACGGGCTATGCCATTGTGTTCGTCTCGGAAAAATACGCGAAATAGAGTCCGAGTTTTCGAAAATCGGAGTCCGTATGACCAAGATATGGCCTCGCGAAGTTTCACGAAAATTCCCAAATTAAAGTATACTTAATTAAGTGAAATGGGTTGTGTAGATATATATATATATATATATTGATATATATATATATATATAATTGAAAATTTAATAAATAAATATGCAAAAATGCTCAAAACAGCGAATTGGGAGAGGGGAATAACCGAACCGGCCGATTTTTGAAGTCGACCCGAGCCCGCTGGGTCGACTAGGGGTTAATCCAGGGTGTTTGGCTGTCAACCCGTGGGCCGATTCGCTCAAGTGCAGATTTTGCATTTGAATGGTTCTCATGGTCCATCTTTAATCTAAAGGCCCTAGATGGTTCCTACACTTGACTTCTTCCCCAAGACATGCTTTGATGGCTTGGATTGAATCTAGGGTTAATCCTATGGCCTAAAACACTTGCCTAATCTATAAATAAGACCCTAACCTACCCTAATTCATTCATAATTAAACCTAGTGACTAAACTATGGCAAAATGCTAGCTCTCATGGCCTCCACTAATTTTATGAAGAGGGTTGCATACTAATCACTCTCTAATCAACTTCTAATCCCTTCTTAGCATCTTAATCTTCTTCATTTGGTGTTCAAAGTTGCTAGTTGTGAGTTTCTATCACTTTGATGATCTTTTGGTAAACTAATTAGATGAGATGTGATGAGATTTATGGTTTTGTATGTGGGTTAATGAGCTTTGAATCATATGATATGATGTTAGCATTAATCTTATGTTTATGCATGTTGAGTATGTAAGCTTATGCAAGTTTAATATGATGTATGTTATGTTTGCATGATGCTAAATATGCAAGTTGTGGGCTATGTAATCATATGCATGTTATGCAAGTTCATGGTAATATGCTATGCAAGTTACATGTTTGTTAATATGCAAGTTACATATTTGTTAATATGCAAGTTACATGTATGTAAATATGCAAGTTACATGTTTGTTAATATGCAAGTTACATGTTTGTTAATATGCAAGTTACATGTATGTAAATATGCAAGTTACATGTTTCTTTATATGCAAGTTACATGTTTGTTAATATGCGAGTTACATGTATGTAAATATGCAAGTTACATGTTTATTAATATGCAAGTTCATGATGACACATTATGCAAGTCTATAAGCTAATATGCAAGTTTGTTATGCAAAATGAATATGTAAGTTATGTGACATATTATATGCAAGTTATGTGACATGTTATGCAAGTTCATATGCAAGTTATGTGTTTGTTAATATGCAAGATGGCACCTTTGAAACATGTTCATTCATATGCAAGTTGACACCTTTTATATGTGTTATATCATGAACGAAATTACGTGGGAACGAGGGGGTAATTAAATGCATAAGTTAATAAGATTGTGTGAAATTAATATAATTATGCATAACACAAAATAAATAAACATAGTATGGGAATTTGCCTATTTGGTTAGGTGTACCCATACTATGTGTTGGGAATTTACCTATTGAGTTAGGTCTACCCCATGGGAATTTACCTATTAAGTTAGGTCTACCCATGTTAAGAAAACTTGATTAATTAGGGATAATTAATATAAAATTATGAGGGTGATTAATTAGGTGTAATTAATTGACTAAGACACGAGGTTGGACTCAGTTGTAGCGTAAAACTGCCCGGACCCAACCGGCTTAACCAGTTGCTACAAATGTTAGCCCAATGTGAGAGGTCTTAGGCACAAACTAAATACGTAATTAATGTAAAGACACGAGGTTAGACTCTGTTATGACATAAGGCTGCCCGGACCCAACCGGCTTAACCAGCGGTCATAAAAGACAGTCTAATGTGAGAGGTCTTTACAAAGGTTACGTTCTTAATTAATTAATTAAGAAACACTTAACCACATTAGCATGTAGAGGGACATGAGGGGTTAAGTGGGTGCCTCGGGTGGCATGAGAAAATCTAGTGGTTGCCTTGGGTGGCAATAGAAAATACGATTAGAATACTTAACCAAAATAGAACATGTAATTAAAACATGATTAAAGGGTTAAGTGGGATATACTAGAAAAAGGGACAAGCTTAGGTGGGTAGCTTGTGGAGGCCCATTTCAACCAGTAACCCATACGTATCTTTGTGGGCTCGACCCATGTCGAGGACGGGACACGCATACTGGGCTTGACTGTAAGAGGCAAACGGGTTAGCGGTGGCAACGCAAGTCCAACGGGCTTCATATGCGTGAGTGGGCCCGGGCTGGTAGGTAAGCCGTTGTTGCATCGAGTAGATATAAGCCGTGCACCTTTAGTTTCATCAGGTTGCCACATTGGGCAATGATACATCCCACGGTGGGGCCAGCACGGGTATCTACGTTAGGGAGCCGATCGAATGGGAAGTAGTGTGTACACCTAGTGGATTGTAGGGCCCCGTGGCGCCTACTTGGTCACCTAGGGGTACGCAGGTACTAATTAGTAAATTTTATAAGTCCTTGGGTGGGATCAACCTTTAAGTTAGGAACGACTGGTGTGGTGCAGTTTAGTAATTTACCTTAGGGAGGGTAGATGCGTCTTTATCCTTTATCTTCGTTTAGTTGACTGCTTAGGGTAGCCATTCATCCCTATATGTTACCGTATATCAGTTTATGTCTTCTCTGGTTACTTTAACGATTGTATTGTTAAAGTTATAGGACTCGCTCAGACTTATGTCTGACCCTGTTGTTTTTATCTTTTTCCCAACCCTCAGGTCCTACGGTGGATCCTAGCAGTAGTGGAGCTTGATCGGATTGCTGTTCCAGTCTTTAGGAGCTTGGATAGATGTAAAGCTCCAGTTATCCAGTTATCTTTTCTTTTGTTTGGCTATTGTATGAGAGTGGGATTATGTACTTCTTTATTTTGATGGATATTGTACTTGACCTTTATTGTGGTTTTATGATGTAACCAGACATGTTTTACTTCCGCTGTTATGAGATGATGTTTTAAAATTTCAAGTACTATTTATATCTGTCTTGTTGTAATTTTTCTGTTCTATATTCACTAAAATACTCCACCGATGCTATGGCATTCCCTTAGTGAGTGATCATAGCGGGAGTGGGGTGTTACAAAAAGTATCCCAACATTTAATATCAATAGATTTTAAATATAATTCCATTTCTAATTTCCAATTTAAAAAATCTGTACCATTGAAAATAAATGGAATACGACTGGACTGATTCTCAGAAGACTGACAACTAAGATCCATGACTCTAGGGTTAATGAAATAACCCAGCTCTGATACCAATTGTTGGATCTAGATTAACCCTAGAGGGGGGGTGAATAGGGTTTATCACAGTTTTTAAACTGAAAAAACTGACAGGATATTAAAATGATAAACAGATCACAGAATTCAGCAGAAATAAAAGTGCAGAAAATAAATCACACACAGTTATACCCAGCTTCGGCAAAACCCTGCCTACTGCTGCATTCCTAAGGTTTCTACTAGGTGTTATAAACAGATCCCGCATACAAGACCATGTACACTCGCATCGCCTGCTCCTGTCCTAACCCTACGCTCAAAACCCTAGACTGATCGATATCCCCTCGGTCGGATTTCCCCAAATTACAACCCTGTAATCCGTAACCCAGATTTTACAGACTCTGAAACTGACAGTCAACACTCTGACTGATTCCCCTAGATTTTTACAGAATTCTAGAAACTGTTTTGAACGGTTTACAAGACAAATGAAAACAATAAAAAACCCTTAGGATTTAAAGTAGAAGGGTCATCCCCTTTTCTATCAAAACATTGGCCGGCCCATTTTCCAATTGCGTTGCATCCACTTCAAAACTTTGGCCCGTTCTTTCTTTTGCTCTGGAATAAAAAATGGCGGCAGCTAGGGTTTTATTTAATCCCGAAATCGCGATTGTATGCTCTGGAAAAATAGCTCTCTGATGCTTGAAATCTCGTTGAAGTTGTTGATCGATTTCTGGTGCTCCTCTCTTCACGACTTGGAACTTTAGATCGAAAACCTGTTAGTAGCTTCTGATTTTAATCGATTACTGCTCTTTGAAATTGTGGGTTCTGTTTTTTAATTTGATTTGTGGTTTTCCAATCTCACTATATTGCCAGTGATGATAGGTGTGAATAAATAGGGTAATTCGATCCCTAATTTACTCTGATTTCGTATGAATGGCTCGACCTTGATTTGATTGCGGTTTCCTCTTTTGCCTTGAATTGATTAAATCTAGAATGGATATTCTTGTGGCCCCTTGCGTGAATTCATTGATTGATAAAAATGCAGAGAGACGTGTTGTTCAAAATAGGAAATAATTTGAACTGATTTGTCATTTCTGGAAAATCAAAATTGCACGTTTTACTTGGTTTTCCTCTTTTGATTTTGGCAGATTAATTGCTTCGAATTTAGCTTGAAATAATGGCTCCATTCCTTGATAAATTCTGGACAATTTAATTGCTCCTTTTTCAATTCGATTTGAAACAAATTTGCTTGAAAATAAATTGCAGAGATTAAATGCTAATTTCCTTAAAAAAAAAATCTTTGTGAGCTTGCTTGATTTCTGTCCAACAATAAGCTTTATGAAATTTATGCTTTTCATTCATTCTGGTTTGCACTTGCCAAACAAAAGTAGATTTGCGAGCCCTTTGCATGATTTGTCCCATTTCATTTCTGAAATCCAAAATAGTGATTTTCTGGAAACAAATTTATACTTGCCATAAAACAGATTGCTGTGAATTCTCACTGATTTGTTGCCTTAAAGGCTGATTGCCAAAATGTTTGTTTCCTGCTGTTACTCCTTGTCAAATATTGATTGTATGATTTCCACAGGTGTTCCACTGATTTTTGAACATGCTGAATTTGTTGAACACTGCCAAACAGTGACATAGTGTTTTGAACCTGTTTCCAAAAAATGAAATGCACCGACTTCTTGTCTCTCTCTTGCATGCACATGTTTTGATGTATTCTGCACGTATCATGTACACAACTGATGTTGTAACTATGTCTTTGAACATGTATGCTTTGAATTCAAGCTTGTGTATGAACTGAACCACCATTGTGCATGCTGACTTGTTTTGTATGATAATATTGAGCTCGACACTTCATTTGACCTTTGTTCACATTAGTACACATACTAAACAGTGTATATGTAAATGTGATTGTATTTGCACCATTGATACTCCACTGTGTACATGTAGACTTGCCAAAAAGAGAAAGAAAATGCTTTAATCTTTTCTGCCTTGTCCCCTATGTTCCTGCATGTTGCTTCATAGTTTTACCATTTATATGTTTGCACCAGTCACCTTGCTGACTATATACACCATGTATTTGCTGTTGCATTGCAACTGTGTCATGTTACACCCTACTGAGTTTTGTCACTTGCTTGAATTTTAATTTGAATTTGAATGGTGCACCCTCTGTTTAGAACCTTGTTGCACCTTTTGATTTAAAAAGCTGCATCACTTGTCATTGAACATGCTACAACATTTCTGAGCTGTTTCACTTATGTACACATCATGTTGGTTGCTACAGCAATAAGTTGAATCATTTTGTCACCTTGACTTGTTGTGGCACTTGCTTTTGAACCTGCACCATTCATGAATCAAATACTTGTTGATTTCACTTCTTTGCAAATTACAACTAAACCATGCTGCCAAATTTCATTGCTCCTTTCGTGGCACATTTGCATTACTGCTTTTTGTTGCGCTTTGTTTTACCTCGGCCATTGATGTTGATTTGAATTCATTGATGTTTTTGGGTTGCCTCGACCATATTGATTATTGTTGCACTGAGTCGAGATGGTCCTCGTGGCTCCTCCTCAGTTGCACACTGGATTGGCGAGGCAGTGCACATGTGTATATGCAGCCATCCAGACGAGTTTCCTTGTCCCTGCATTGATATATATATATGTTGTCTGCCTTGTGGTATTTACAGTGTTTCACTGTGAATATCACAAGCTGTCTAGACACAGTCGGTTGGATATGAAAATCAGGTCGAGTCAGAAAAATGATGAGAAACACACCGAAATTCTGAGGCAAATAATTTTTAAAAAAATATATTCGCTAGAATTTAGAAACTTATTCTTGTTGCAGTGTACTGTGTGTGTTTCTGTTTTATGTGACAGGTAAGGAGGTGATGACTGGACTGACTGTGAGCAGTGAAGATTGACAGAAGACTGAAGATACAAGACAGAAGATGAAGCAGCGTGTGTAAAAAGAATGTATATATGAAAATGTACGATAAAGCGATGAGTGTTGAGTGAAGACTTGATGTGTACTGAAATGTATTACAGAGATGTACAAATAGTGGAGTATAAAATTTGTACTGTTTGATATTGAAATAAAATATTCTATTTAAATAAAATACTGTGAATATTTGAATTTCTGTACAGTCGTATTTTATTTAAATATAAATATTATATTCATGTCTGTGATGTATATATATAACAGTACAGTACCAAACACATTTATAATAGAAATATATTTGGTTGTTATCATCAAACAAAAATCATATAATTGTGTATACAACACCAGTACCAAACACATTTATAATAGAAATATATTTGGTTGTTATCATCAAACAAAAATCATATAATTGTGTATACAACACCGTTATATACAACATTATATGCAGTATGAAAGTGATTGAGCCGATCTAGTGCCTAATGTGTGTATATGTATCCACGAGCAACCACTATCAAAAACTTGCATCAACTAGCATCAGTTAATCATAACATGTTTCAAATACATGTTTACATCCATTGGTCTCTACCTAAGGATAATGAATATGACCGAGGAGATACACTAAAAGGTAGATACAAGCTTGAATAAACTTAAGGAAAAAGAGATCAAAGATGTACCCTCAAAAAGAAAAGGGTAGGCTGCACGTATTTTGGCCTTAGTCTCCCAAGTCGCATCCTCCTCGGCGTCGCTCCATTGAACTTTGACAAGCTTAACTTCACGGTTGCATAGCTTTTTGACTTCCATCCCCAAGATATGAGTTGGAACTCTCCTCACAGTCGCTTCTCGTTCCACTTCGGCTTCCTCTAATATGCTTGGCTCCACAACTTCTGCCGACTCATGTAAGCACTTTCGTAGCTGAGAAACATGAAAAACATTATGAACTCCAGCCAGTCTTTTAGGTAGCTCTACTCTGTAGGCCATCGTCCCAATCCTTTCGATGATAGGAAATGGTCCTATATATCGTGGTGCCAACTTTCCTACGGATCCAAAGCGAATGACATTCATCAAAGGAGATACTTTAAGGAACACCTTATCCCCAACCTCAAACTCAAGGTCGGTCCTTCTCTTGTCTGCGTAGGATTTCTGTCTATCTTGGGCAATCTTCATTCTCCTTCGTATCAAGTCCACTTTCTATGAAGTCTCTCTAATCATGTACGGCCCAAGTATAAGTTTATCTTTGGACTCCCACCAATAAGTTAGTGATCGACATGGCCTTCCATATAAAGCTTCGAAGGGTGCCATGCCTATAGTGGCTTGGTAGTTATTGTTATAAGTGAAATCCACCAAAGGGAGATGATCCTCCCAAGATCCTCTAAAGTCAAGAATGCACAGTCTCAAAAGATATTCCAGTACTATGTCCACCCTTTATGTCTGACCATCGGTTTGAGGGTGATAGGCTGTGCTTAAACATAGATGTGTGCCTACGGCCTCTTGCAAACTCCTCCAGAACTCGCTTGTAAAGATAGGGTCTCGAGCACTCACTATGATGGAGGGTATCCCATGGAGTCGAACTATCTCCTTAAGATAAATGGAGGCTAAAGATGAGGCGGTCCTCCTATTCTTGACAGGTATAAAATGAGTGCTTTTCGTGAGCCTGTCCACTATTACCCAAAGACCGGTATTGCCCCTTCTTTACCTAGGCAACCCATCAACAAAGTCCATCGAGATGCTTTCCCATTTCCATTGCGGAACTTCTAGAGGATGATGTAAATCGCTAGGCTTCTTCTGCTCCGCCTTGACTTGCTGGCATATCATGCATTTCGAAACAAATTCAGCTACATCCCTCTTCATTCCATTCCAAAAGCAAACTCTTTTGATATCTTTATACATCTTGTCTCCACCGGGGTGTATGGTCATCTTGGAATGGTGTGCTTCTTCCAGAACCATCTCCACCAATCTCTTGCTTGTGGGACGCATAGTCTTCCATCCCGTCTCAACCAACCCTTATCATCGATGGAGTATCTATTGAGGTGACTAGAAGTCTCTCCCCTAATCAGCTTATCTATCACATCAACTAGCTGAGGGTCTTTACGTTGTGCGGTTCTTGTTGAGTCCAACAAAGTAGGTCGCACCTCTATCATTGCCATCAAGCAAGTCACAGAATCAACAAAGGGTCTAAAATCAAAATTTGCTATGTACTCCAAGCTTTGCCTTTCTACAAAGAGAGGACTTAAGGTCAGCTTCTTTCTAATTAGGGCGTCTGCTACTACATTGCCCTTGCCAGGAGCATAGGAGATCTCAAAGTCGTATGAGGCGAGAAACTCCATCCATCTTTGCTGCCTCAGATTGAGGTCTTTCTGCGAGAAAAGGTACTTTAATAATTTATGGTCAGTATACAATTCAAATTTCTCACCTAAGAGATAGTGGCGCCAAGACTTAAGCGCAAAAACGATGGCTGCTAACTATAGATCGTGGGTTGGGTAGTTTTTCTCATGCACTTTCAAGTGCCTTCCACCATAAGCTACTACCTTCTCCTCTTGCATTAAAACAGCGCCTAGTCCCGTATCGCATGCATCTGTGTATACCGTAAACATCTTGCTCCCATCTGGTAATATCAAAACTGGGGCTGTTGTCAGAGCCCTCTTCAACCATTGGAAAGCGAATTCGCAATCCAAATCCCATGTGAAAGTCAGGTTCTTCTTCGTTAACCTTGTAAGTGGAGCTGATATTTTCGCAAAATCTTTAACGAACTTGCGATAAAAGCCTGCTAGTCTAAGAAAACTTCGGACTTCGGTTGCATTCTTTGGAACCTTCCAATCCTGGGTCGAAACTACTTTTGCGGGGTCCACAGCTAACCCTTCTTTGGACACCACATGCACAAGAAATCTTACTTCTTCTCTCCAGAAGTGGCACTTGGAGAATTTTGCTTTTAACTAATGTGCACGGAGAGTACCCATGACTTCCCTTAAATGCAAAGCATGCTCTTCCTCATTCTTCGAGAAAATCAGAATATCATATATGAAGACCACCTCAAATTTATTGAGAAATTTCCAGAACACTCTATTCATCAAATCAACAAAATAAGCAGGTGCGTTTGTCAAGCAAAAGGCATGACGAGCCATTCGAAGAAACCGTCTGGGGTTCTGAATGTGGTCTTATCAATGCTATCTTCAGCCACTCTTAGCTTATGAAATCCGGTAGCCAGATCTAATTGGGAGAAAACTGTTGCACCTACAAGCTGATCGAACAAATCGTCTGTTCTTGGCAGTGGGTGCCTATTCATTTTGGTCAGCTTGTTTAGCTCCCTATAATCAACGCATAGGCGAAGTGAACCGTCCGCTTTGGTTGCGAACACCACTGGAGCACCCCATTCAGAAATACTCCGCCTTATAAACCCTTTTTCTAGCAACTCCTTAACTTGCTTGCTAAGCTCCTTTCTCTCCCTTGGAGCCATGTGTCTAACGGGTAAAGCAATGGGTTTTGCGTTATCAACTAGGTATATGCGGAAGTCTATCTCCAGCTTCGGAGGCAAGCCCTCTACTTCCTCAAAGACATCCGAGTATTCACGGACAACTCTAACAGACTGCAAATTCTCAACAGATGCATCAGCGATTCTAGATAACTTAGCATAACATAATTCATGGGATTACAAGAGATTTCGAGAGTGTTGCCCAAGCGAGTCATAAGCCTAACCTTTCTCTTTTCACAACCCAGGACGGCCCCATTACTGGATAACCAATCCATGCCCAGAATTAAGCCATAGCCCGTGAAGCTAAAACATAAGCATCACATCTAAACTCAACGCTAAGTATAGAAATTTCCAAATCCAAACAAATCATCGACAAATAGGCTGAGCCCCCAATTGGATTTGAAACAACAAAGGGATCCTCTACTATACTGGTGTTTAGGTGTAGTGACTCAACTAAAGCAGTAGATATAAAAGAGTGCGATGCACCAGAATCAAAGAGTGTGTGAACAGGATGATCAAAAAGATAAACTAAACTTTCAACGGAAATCGTTCTACCTCGTTCTTGCAGCGGTGGGGCCACGAGAACCTGGACCTACCCCCTTGCCTGCCCTGGTGCCATGAGAGCCTGAATCTGCCCTCCAGAGGTAGGCCCTGCTCTCTGCCCTTTATTTGGGCAGTCCTTAATCAGATGTCCTGCCTCGCCACAGTGGAAACAACTAGTCTTCTTCTTCTTCCTACAGTCTTTGCTCATATGGCTTGGTGTCCCACAGTTAAAGCATATTTTCTTTCCCTTGCCATTGTTGTCTTTACCACCCTTCTTGTTCTGCTATTGCTGTTGTGGCTTCTTTTGATCCCCTTTCTTCTCAGGTGCGTTGTTAGCATTGGCACCTTTCTCCTCTTTTTGCATAAGCGCCTTGTCAACCAGTCTCTCAAAGGTGGCCCCTATATGGATGTGTGTCATAGCTAACCCATGTAGTGGCTCGTTCAAACCCTTAACAAATCTCAGGGCCTTCTTTTCGGGTGTATTTACCAAGTCCAAGCCAAATCTGGCTAACTGATTGAACTTGTTGATGTACTCTTTCACTGATAGATTTCCCTGCCTCAATGCCATAAACCTTTCCATGTATAGATTCTCTTCGGCCCGTGAGAGAAACTTTGCCTCAAACCTACGCCTGAAATCCGGCCATGTATCAACTGGACGCTCTCCATTAGTGACCTCCCACCAAAACGAGGCCTCATCCTTCATTAACCAGGCAGCTAACTGGACCTTTCTTCCATCTTCTACCTCAAAGATTCCAAACAATTCTTCCACCTCCTTTTGGCCAATTTCGAGCTTCAACAAACGTCTCTGACCCGTGAAAAGGTTTTCCGCCCATTGCCCGAATGTCCTTGCATATCTTTGCGAAAGTATCAACACAGGGAGCGCTAGCTTCCAGATACCTTCTAAACCATCCTGGTATCGGTATCCCCTCGGGTATCTCGGGATTTCCAAACATGCTGAAAAGAAAATGAAGAGATTCAAACAGAGAACTCGAAAGAAAGATATATGGCTCTTGGGGGTTATGTTTTCAAAACAAACTTTTCTCTTGAAAATACTTTACTTAAAACATACTTTTGAAAGTATTTCTTTATAAAATGCTTTTTGAAAAATAGTTTTTCAAAATTCATATCTGGTCTGGTAACCTTCAGCTCTGATACCACGTGTGACACCAACGTCCATTAAGGTCACTCACAAAGGGAATGCCTTAATGTTAGTGGATCATTTATTGTGTATAGAACAGAAAAGTAAACAAGACAGATAAATATATTAGTACTTGGATAATAAAAACCACTTTTATTGCAACGGAGAAATAGTTTGGTTACATCACATCAAAAACCAACTACAAAACCAAATACTCTTATTATCCATCTTGACAAATAAGTTCTGAGTATATAAAATAAAAGACATAACCCCAACATAAAATAGCCATAAATAAGATAGGCTGAACTTTACTTCAGCAATCCAAGCAACTTCCAAAAGAGAGATAAAGCTGTCCAAATCAAGCTCCACCAGTACTAGTCCCACCCTGAGCACCTGGGGGGGAAGGAAGAAAAGAGGTGGAAACAAAGGGGGTCAGACATAAAGTCTGGCGAGTGCAATAACTTTAACAATATAATCATTAAAGTAACTAGGACAAGGCATAAGCTGGAAAATAAGGAAATGACTGTGAACAAATGGGCATGACAGAGCAAACAAAGGAAATAAGATGAACAAAGATAACGTTGAAGGCGCACCTAATCACTATAAGATAATTACTACACTACACCACACCAAACACCCTAAAAGTTGATCCCGCCTACAAAACTTAATAATGATAATGGTAGTTTTGTGTACCCCAAGCTGCCTTCATAGGTACCGTCTGCCCCTGTCTCCACTAGGTGTACCCACTACCCCCATTCGATCGGCTTCCTAACTCGTAGATACTCGTGCTAGCCCCATAGTGGGGTGTATCACTCCCTAAAGTGGCAACCCGATACCACCAAAAATGCACGGCTTATATCTACACGATGAAACAACATCTTACCTACCAGCCCGGGTCCACACACGCACATGACCCCTTTGGATTTGCGTTGCCACCGCTAACCCATTTTGACCTCTTATAATCAAACCCAGTATGCGTGTCCCATCCTCGACTTGGGTCGAGCCCACAAAGATACTTAATGGGTTACTGGTTTGAAAAGGGCCCGCATGTATGACACAAGATTTCCACCTATGCTTGATCCCCTCTAAGGTTTTCCCCACTTAGCCCCATTCTTATTCATGTCTTCTTACATGTTTCAATCTTGGTTAAGTGCATCTAATCGTATTTCACAAGCCACCCAAGGCACCCTCTTAATTTCACATGCCACCCAAGGCACCCACTTAACCCCCCATGTCCTACCACATGTTTATCTAGTTAAGTGTTTCTTAATTCATTAAAACTGTAACCTTGTAAAGACCTCCCACATTAGACTGGCATTTGTGGTTGCTGGATTTGCCGGGCGGGTCCGGGCAGTCTTACACCACAAACGAGCCTAACCTCGTGTCTTTACAACCGTTACGCATTTAATTCATGCCTTTGACCTCTCACATTAGACTGGCATTTGTGTCTACTGGATTTGCCGGGCGGGTCCGGGCAGTCTTACACCACAAAAGAGTCTAACCTCGTGTCTTAGGCGGTTTATTATTACACATCTTTATTTAACCCCAAAGTGGATTAATATCCCTATTCAAATTTGTAAATAAATTCCAAATATGCTTATGTCCATAATTGTCATCTAAATTATGTCCATTTATTTCAGGTATATAAATTATACCAATTATTGCCTCAAATTAATTGTATGCCTTTTGAGGCCATTACATGCCAATTCTCAATATGTGTATATTCAATATTACCTCCATCGTCCCCACGTTGTTCGTTCGCTTACTATGACACACACACACACACACACACACACACATATATATATATATGACTAGCAATTAGTCTAACACATAAAAGGGAAGAAACACCGCAAATTTGCATAACGCACAAATTGGATCTAACTTACAAATAAGGATTACAACATATCTAGCATAAACTTGGTATTGTCATGAATCTAAACATAGGCCTAAAGGTGTGAACTTGCATATATGAATATAGTTTTCACCCAAAACTTGCATAGGCCATAGTCACAAACTTGCATAAAACTATGTACGTCATAGATCTAAACCTAAAGGTGTAAACTTGCATATATGTGAATCCAATTTCTACCTAAACTTGCATACAGTCATTTTACTTGGTTCACATGTAAACTTGTGTACAATTCACATAGAAACTAGCATATAATCTACACCCAAACTTGCATATAAAATGATGTCAAACATAAATCAAGTTGAACATAGGTGATTGGGCATATACAAAGGAATCCACAACAAAAACTGTCATTATGAACAACTAGCATATATTCACAAAATATCACATTTTTCCAATGTTTCACAAACATAGACATATAACCCAAATTATAACTCAACCCAGTTACTTGTTAATTATCTTATTAAAGAAATTGAACTCACAACTCAAAGAAGGTCTTGAGTTCTGGGATCTGTGTTCTGAAATTGATTTAGCTCGTTTTTGAAGTAGACAAATTTGTTGTTGTTGTTGTTATAGACTTAAGTTGAATTGAGTTGATTAGATTTTCTTTTCTTTTAGTTAGTGGCGGCTACTCTAGGTTGCAAGGTGATAGCATGACGGCCTTGGTTCTAATTTTGATTAGGTTTTAGGGTTTGAGTCTACATGTGTTTATATAGAATTTCAATTCAATTAGAGTCGTCAGATGAACCTAGAGTTAACCGCAACCATCCAGACCAGATTATAACTATCCAGAAACCCTAGTGACTCAGCAACAAGTCATAAGTCGTCAAAATTCAGATCTGGCCGGGAGGGAGGGGGAGGTCGACATTACGGACGACCCCCTGGTCGACCTGGGTCCTGGGCGGGAATTTTCCCGCCTAGCACGCTTCTGACTTCTGTTTTGAATTTTGAATCTGGTTTCGAGCTGTTTGAATTTTATTTGAATTTCTGGAAACTTCCGACATCCATAACTTCTTCATACGAAGTCCAATTTACGCAAACTCAGATTCTATCTCAACCAGAATTATGAGACGAACACTGGCGTAACCCGTTTCCCTTGATCATTACATTAAACTTAATTATTGTTTAATTCGTTATTATAACGTTAACAGAAAATACGGGGTGTTACAATAGCTTTGTGTAGCGTTAATTCATGAGCTTTACACCCCTGTATGAACCAAAAAAAGGATAATGGCTGCAGGGAAATGGACATACATTAGCTTCTAACTAGAAGTGATGTCATGGTATGGAGCCAAGACATTTACTTCTGTGGATGTTGGATATTATTTTATGGATAGCAAGGTTCCTCGGATTTGATATCAAGGCCAACTAAAAGGCCCCAGACTTGGTCGACAAGACTGAACAGTTTCAGAGGTTTGATAAAACCGGCTAACGTATTGTTTGTGGTATTGCCAATCAGTGACAATTGACCGACCCTGAAGATCCAAGGTTTACCCATAGTGTGTAATCCTGAGGCATTTGCTAGAGTGTCTCGAAATCTGCGGGGAAGATCCCTTGCCTTGGTTCATAGATGGAATCCAATTTTCATTACGTGACTTTTCGGTTTTAGTTGTAAACCTATATAGGGACATAGTAGGATGTGGTAATATGCCATCTTCGATTGATACATTTATATCTGAAGTTGATTTCTTCACTTATAATGATAATAAAAGATAAATTTTTGCGTATCAAGCACGTTTGGCCATTATAAGGTAAAACTTTATCCTCTGGTTTGTGTTTGAATTGTGTGATGGGACCAGAGTCTTATAATGGCTTCATTTTTTTAGCATCACGCTATTTTTTTTTTGTATTCGTGGGAGAAAACCCGTCCCGTGTTACACGGCGTGATCCATTCATTTATCCAATATTAAATAAAAGTTAATAACTTTTTTAGTTCTCACGCCAGTCCCATGACTAACTTGGAGTTTATTATTTAAACCTAAACACTGGGTGCCCATATTTTCCACATGGGCAGCTAGTAATTTTGGATTTGCAGATATTTCTTTTCATAAGATCATGGATTACAGCTGGAGCTATATTCAAAAAGATTTGTATCCGTGTATTTTTTTTAGTTGTGGTAGTTGATGTTTTCTGCTGTACATTATGTTTTATGTAATAAATGTATTTTAATCTTTGATATTTTTGCGCTGTATATTATTTATTTCTACTCTGATATCTCGTACTTTGATGTAAATTGTTGTAACAATAATGAAATGCTCTCATGTTTGTTTTCGTATGTGTCATGTTCTCATTACAATCCACATTTACCCATCTCCTCGAAGGCCGGGTGAATTGGGGCGTGACCATATCTGCAAAATTTAAAAAATAGTATGTTGCACTCTTTTATTGACATAAACGGTTATAGATTATTATCAATAATATATTAGTTAAACTTATTAGCAGGAAAATATTACTATTGTACTTGGAGTCTACTGGCTGCATTGTTAAACATCAAAATATTCTTACGATTCATTTTCATTTTTTCTTGCAGGTATGCTTCATTAAAAAGAAAAGCAAAAGGTAAAAAGATGGTTAAAAACATTGATTTGGTTTTTTATTGTAATTTTACCAAAACATATAGAAATTTTGCAATTAACCTTATATGGACAAACTATAATTTATTTTGATATGCCAAAGATAGTTAAAACCGATGGTTTGGCAATTTTCTAGTGTTTAGGTTATGCTTATTGCACGTGTGTGCCCTGTTTTAGCATTTCCAATATCATAGTTGCATGTTATCTCTCTTTCTCTAGTCATTTCTTTCTCAAGTGTCTTTTTTGGATATTTCATTTCTAGCAACATTTTCACTGCATTCACCATTTTGAATTCATTTCATTACCTCACAGTCGTTGTTCAAGAGCTCACATTGTTCATCTATCTGATCTCGCAGCTGCAATTTGTTGGTGCATTTATTTGTTTCATGCAATGTATTAAGTTTATATATGTTTGTCAATGCATTTATTTGTCAACCTTGTGTAATATTTATTTGATTTATGTTTGTTCATTATATGATATTATTTTATTATTTGTTAGATAAAATTTGTAGTAATAAGCATTTATGGAAATTTAAATTTAATTTGATATCCTTTCGGGTTTTAAAACAACCTGAAAAGGTATTGATTTTTTTGCTTAGGTGTAATTTGCATCGATTGTTTTTTACAATCAACAACCGGTGCGACATGTCCGTCTCTTGCACCGATTGTAGAAAATAGCCGGTGTAAAAAATAAGTTTTTTTTAAGAAATAGGGTATCTTTTGCATCGGCTATTACTGACAACCGGTGCAAAATAAAATTACTTTTTGCATCGTTTGCATTTGCATCGATTAGCAACAAGGGGGTAAACAACCATTGCAAATGACTTGTTTTGTAGTAGTGATAATTGAACAGTAATTTTGATAAACTAAATAAATG
The DNA here is from genome assembly GCA_030737875.1 of Allium sativum. NCBI lineage: Eukaryota > Viridiplantae > Streptophyta > Magnoliopsida > Asparagales > Amaryllidaceae > Allium > Allium sativum. The sequence goes on along the minus strand of CM060910.1, from coordinate 189,447,515 downwards.
ACATTTGGATAGATGCTATTAGCGGGGGTTGGGTTGTACAAGGAAATTAAACAAAAAGTGATGTTTATAGACAACCTGTAAATTGAAGTTTATATGAAACTTACGATATGACAAAAGTTAGATGAAGAAAGTAGGCTTATTAATATACTTAAGATTGGCATTAATTTTAAAATAAACAAATTAATAAGCATGAGTAGAAGTGGTCCGTTCTAGCAACATAAGATGGTTAGGAAAAATAAGTGACCTATTTAGAGAATGCATACTAGGAGTCCGTCCCGGCAGCGAGACTCATTAGGGAAAATAATGGGCTCGTACTATTGATCCATCCCAGCAATGAAGGGTAGACCGATTAGGGAAAATAAGAGGCCTATTAAAATAATTAGTTAGTAGTTACCTAGGCATTTGTTGACAATACTATGGGGGTCTATAGTAGTTATTATGTCAACAATAATTCTATAGGAACCTTAACGCTAGTAAATAAATTGGGGACTAAGTCTAGGGGAGACTTATGTCAAATTGCATTTTTGGTTAGTTATTTGTATCAGTCAGTATTCCTTTTTTATCACACTACAACTAGGTCTCACGAGGATGCGGAGGCACGTTTATATTGTAATGGGTAGTAAGAGGTCCAAACGAGGTGGGTACAGGTGCGTTTCGGCGGGGCAGTAAGTGTGCATCGTACCAATTAGGGAAGATAACACGCTGTGACACCAGTGATTTACACTATGTCCTTAGAGCTGGTAGATTGAGTCTGATAAACCTGAGACCATAGTTGGCATAGGTTATCACAATTATGGTTTAGGAGCCGATTGATGGGTAGAATTATATTATATCCTAATTTGTGAGTTGTAGCAAATAGTGCAAAAATCAAATGATTTGACAATAGACGATAGTCTTACTTATCTTCATTTTCTTATTTCATGAGTTGTGCTTTACACTATTATTCTGTCTAGATTTCCTCTTTTATCACCCAAGTTAGTAATTACTGAACTCACCAGGCTTTATGTAGTTTGTTTCTCTCTTCTTCTTTGCTTTCACCCTAAGTTCTCAGGGTGAAGGATCTAGTTCTTGATAGAGCTTTGGTTCAGCTTTTCCCATTAGAGATTATCATTTTTCTAGCTCTCTATCTTTGCAAATATTGTTCCACTTTCTACTTATTTTTGTATTTGGCATCAAGGAGGATTTTTATTATGATATACTGATTATGTAGTTTTCACGAGACAATTGTGGGTTTTATGTTCTATGCTGTAATGGCACTCTTTATTCTGATTTAAGAAAAATTTTAAAGTTCCGTTGTGATTTCCATATGTTGTCTTATGAATTTTAGTCTATGCGATGTTAATTTATACCTATACACTTCATATTTCTTAACGAAATCCTAATACGGGTGGCATTAAGAAATGTAGGCAGATACATTTGGTATCAGAAACAGGTTACAAGATCTGTAAAAAGTTTATGTTTTTAAATGAAAAAGTCTTTTTAAAAAAAGTGTTTTCAAAATAAAAAGTTGTTTTTGAAAAACATCCCCTCAAGTCAATTACAATATTTTCGTTATTCCGTTCCTGAATCCTTCTTTCTTTTTTGTACACAGCATGTCTGGGCTCCCAATTTTCCTGAGGGAATCCCAATTCCGACTTGGTTCTATAGATACGTGGAAGCTATGGCACCAGCCGAGGTGCAAATGTGTAACAAACCAGAATTTTCGAATCAATTTAAAATTTATTTTTAATTTATTTTTAATTGATTTTAATGGAAATTAAATATTTTTAACGATTTGCTTTGAGAATTAACAACATAAAATTTATTTAAAACAAAGTTAGTATGTATAAATTTATATTAATTATAAAACAAGCTTGAAATGGCATGGTAGTTTGAAAATTCGATTTTAAATTTCAATTGAATGTACAGAATTTAAAATAAGTCAGAATTTGATGAAACAAGAAATATTAGGATCTAATTAACAATGCCTTTCTAACAAATGTAAGAAATTGAGATTTCATGTTATAAATTGTAAGTTATGTCCAAATTAAAATTGCAAATAGTCGCTGTAGAATTTATTAATATTTTAATATTATTATAGCCCTTAAAAATAGCTATTTTGCAAACAACCTCCATTTTGGATGAAAATACTTTTGTTGAATCCAGAACGTCAAATTGTTTTCAAATTTAAATGTTCAAGTCAATTGGAATTAGTATGTGAGCGTAGTAAATTTAAACGCGTGTTGAATTTCAGTTGTAATTTAATAAGCTAGTTAAAAGACCATTTTTCAAACCGTCTCCAAATTCAACGAAATTAATTTTGTTAGAACTATAATTGTAAAACATGGCGAGATTTCAAATTTCATAATTTTTGGAGTCAGTATGTGGCCGTAGCAAATTAAAATGTACGTTCAATTTCAATATTTAATGTTATATTGAATTATATTTTAATTTTGACAAAAACTAATCTAAACAATTGAATTGGCTTACAAAACATATTTCATTATGTCCGGAATAGCGGTATTTGGTTAGGAACGTCAATCATTGGGATTCGTTTGGAGTTCAGAGCGATAAACAAGTTAATTGTGAATTAAATAATATTATATATATATATATATATATTGAAAATGGGTTCAATTTTATTCAAGGCTTTTCAGCCCAAAATGTGATGCATGTCTCCAACATTCGACAACACATATATTTACACCATATAAAATATATTTATAAAACCCATTAGCACATTCTCCCATACAGAACAATATCTTCATCTTCAAAAACATGGAGAGTAGTGCATTCTTCGATGAAGCTTTCATGGCAGGCACTAGTTTTCAGCTGCTGACTGTGATAGCAGCAAATCCACTTGATGCCTTCCTCCAGTACGAGACAGTGATTCTACCCATGCCGACATAAGTTTCCTTCCACGAGTTTTTAAAATTAAACTAATCTCAACTTCAATTACCTTGATTAACTCTCTAATTGACCTCTTCTTGTTATTAAAAACGCGATAATTCCTTTCCTTCCAAAACCACCAACATGTAGTAGCTACACAAATGCCGTTTACTTTAATTTTTGCATCTACCTTCGACCAATTCAAATCCAAGTAAGTAATCACTTCCTGCAAATTATCACTTTGAATGCCAAAATTGTATCTTGATTGTATGCTTCCAAGAATTTCTTTAGAGAGAGTGCATTGAAAAAACAAATGTTGATGAGATTCTTCTTGATTTTCACACAAAGGACATAGATCATTAGGTATTATTCCCCATTTATGCAATCTATCCCTTGTTGGAAGGCGAAATATCACTGCTTTATAAACTGTATGAGAAATTTATTGGGGTAACACCTTATCCCACACCACGCAGTGCCAAGCAACATTGTCTTCGTTATTCGACATGTATTCCATGCTTCTTTTAGTTTGAAATCATTTCTTGATGACCACTTCCATTTGTCGAATTCTCTATCAATGAACAATGGCATGTATTGGATATCCCTTTTAATTTCACTTGAACAAGGCAGATTGTCACAACTCCAATTACCATCATGAATGATATGGTTAATAGTGCGATTAGGACAACCAAAAGCTGAATAAGTGTCCCATCCCAGAGTATCAATCAACTATTTACCTTTAACCCATGGGTCTCTCCATAAATCAGTTTCCTTTCCATTTGCGAATTCCCGTCACAATTTGCTGCTAATATGCTCCTCATTTTGAGTATAGCTTTCCAGGCAGCTGAGGAATTGTTATCTATGCCATCGTCCAAAAATTGTCTTTAATTTACCTGCATCTCATCCATTTAGACCAAAGGTGTAAAGGCCCGTAAATCCGTACCAATTTGAGCTGACTAATATCCTACACATTCAACTCAAAGTGCACGAAAATATAAATCTTTAATAGAAAGAAATAAGAGGATGACAAAGATAAGATAGAACTAATAAAATTTAAGAAGAAGACGACGATCAGAATCTAAACAGTATCAGAGTAAACACGAATCTCACAGCGGAACGAATAAAATATATTATATAACACTTTGAAATACAAATCTGAATTTATATATACATACCATATCAGAATATAACTCATATACATCACAGCGGAAATAATCTCTAATAACTAGCTGTGAAGCTTCCTGCTTTGGGCTCTTCCAAGTGAATCTGCAAAGCCTGAACACTTGAGTATCCATAAAAATTTGGGCATCCAAGAGTTTAGGGAAAACACACAAAATAAACTCTGGGTAAGTTATGGGACTGGTGTGAGTAAACTCCAACCATATTGTTTAACTTTGAAAATCCTTTGAAAGAAAGGGTAATAGTAAGACCGGCCCGCACATAAACATGGACAGTTTTTACCTTACTATAACCAAACCATTTTTGATATCAAAATCCAGTGATATTATAATAATATCTAATCAAATAAATAATTAAATAGCAGAATGCTTTCATCTCACGCTCCATATACATAATGTAAAATCAAAAACCGCAGGGCGCTTATTGGAGATTGGATTCCAACTATGACAAGGTATGGGACCACCTCCCGATCAGTGTACTCGAGAGGGGATACACTGGGGTTCAACAAGAACATCTTGCAACCCGGCCCACACATGACCGATCACTCATTTAGCTTGAGTGTATCGAATATATTATCACCCACGGTTGTCGGCCCTCCAACCGTAATCCGTAAGATATAGAATCGAAAGAAGAATTAATAATGAATTCTCTCTAGATTGGTGACAAATATACCCTGCTTGGGAATGACTCACCCAGCCATGTTGCCTACCCGATTTTTTTCATTTCCTAGTTGTGAGGCTTGAGGCTACGTTAATCTTTCAGAACATCTGATCAACATTCACTTTGAATGCCACATCATCAAACCCGTCAATTCACTAATCGATTTCCAAAAATATCACGGGTATAAAAAGCTAAGAGGAACGAATTCCTCCGCCACCCGACGCTATACCTTTAAGAGGTCAACCGTATGTGATTTATCAGGTATACTCTATCAGACATTCGTCCATACAAGTTGTCCTACGACAGGACAAACAGAAAGCACCATTGTGGAACAGAACGACCTTTGCATTTCGCAGCGCTTATGCCTATACGGAGTGGTTTTCAGATAATATGTCCAACCGGTCTCTCCGTATTGACAACGATGGTCAAAACACTTCGATAGTCGGTTATTTAACTATCAAAGTAAAAACAAACATTCGTTCAAATGTACAATTAAACATCACACAATCACTGGCTCTTTTTATATATAAATATGAATTTTCTATCTTCCCATATTTTTATAAACTCTTCTTTATTTCCCTTTTCTCGGAAATATTACATCATATTTCAAAAACTCCTTTAGCCTTCCTTCACTTTGGAAATAGTGATATATATATATATATATAATCTATTCAATATTTGATTATCATATCTTATATGACCTAAAACCAATGTCGAACGACATATTTTATCATTAGTGCTTTTATCAATTTCCAAACTTGAAGATTTCCATTTAATACGGGAAATATATTGAATCTCAATTATTCGTCTTTGTTCCCAACATAACACTCCTATATTTCTTTGGAAAAACATCGTTACTTATTACTTTAGAATAAGTGGATTTCAAACCAAACTGGTTTCATTCCCTAGGGAATAGTACTATATATAAAAATTACGCTTAAGCTTGGTCAACAACGTTAATTTATCGTTATAGTTCAAAAACTTGTAATACGCTGCAATATCCCCTTTATAACTGATCTTGACATCTCTTTCCATTACGAACTGATACCATTCCTCGATAATAGTGAAGTCATTTAAGTTGGTTATTTTAGTTACTTCTCAGACCTTGATCGACAATGTTCTTATCTTAGAATAGATATAAGCCCGTAACTCTAAACCCCTTACTACTTCTAATACCAATTAAACTGTATTTCTTATTTCATTTGAAATATGGTTTTGTAACCCAATATACTTTGAAAACTTGGTTATTTATAACTATTTATATTCAATATTGACTCTTTGCTTCAACCTCACTATATGATTCCATTGATAACTTCCTCACCAACAACCATTAACACTCTTCGTTTTTTGACTTTTCATTTTCTATTTGAGTTATTATACTCCGTTCAAGTAACACGTTATTACGACTTAATAATTATCTTAAATAATTCCCGTTCCAGGGGTAATTACTTAAATTAAAATAGTTAAATAATGATTAACTTCATCATTGCTGAAGTAAAACAGTTTACTTCTTTAGTAATTTAAAATAGAATGGTTGCATACTTTAATGAACAATAACTATTTTATTAGTTCAATAATTCTTTAATCTTCATTAAAAAGGTAATTAATAATTAAGAAATCTAATTAATTTAAGCAATTAACTTCTATGTAATTATCATTGGAAATTAGTAAACAAGTAATAATTCTCAATAAAACAGTGGATTTAATCAACCTCAACCATCAGTTAATTTATTAACTGATCTTAATTTCTTCTTATCATTAGATTAATATAATTAATCTAATAATATTACTTAACGATTTGGTTAAAATAATTATCCAAATTATTTACTTGTAGGACAATTACAACTTCATAACTTATTTTAAATATCAAATAATCGTTTATATTTACTTTATAAAAATGAACTATAAAATACCAGTTTATAATAGAACTTCTACTATAATTTTAACTTCACTTTAATTATAAAAATATAATTTTTATAATTTAACTTCGTTGATTTGTCTGGCAACAATTCAATGTCTTAACAAAAAGATGAATTTACGGTCGTTTGCTGCCACTTTCTTAATCGATACCGTCTATTGATTAGATCAAAACAACATTGAATTTCCCTTCAACATCAATATCCACACAGGGTTATAATGTCATTTTGGTTCAAACAGTGCTTACATAAATAATATAAAACAACCAGTTCATATAACTATCGAGGAATCCGGTTGGATTCCTCCAACCGGTTTCTTGCATCCACAGATGTTGGTCAACACAATTAACAATAATTGCATACTAGGGAATATTATAATCGATGGAATCAGTATCCAACCAATGATGTGTACATATGCAATGATATATATATATTTCAACCAATTTAATTGTAATCCATCTAAAGGTCCATCATACAACATTCAACCAACATCAAAATATAAAATATTTTAAAATAGATCAGAGTTAGTGAGTTTACTCACCTTTGCACCTTAACTGTTAAATAACGATTTGCGTCAGTTGATTATACCCGCACTCGTCCTTTTCTTTTAGTACCTTGTTTCAATAACGCTGCTTATCATAACATTTCCAAAATAAATTCGATATTTGAATATCCCTCTGTCTAACTATTGAATCCATTCCAGAAGCGAAATTCGTGTGCCTGCCATGACTTCCTCAAAAGAAATCCATACCCAACAATAGTTGCCACTTCAACCTATACCAGTGCCTTACTAACCATTTACGCCGCATTGAACCCATGAGCTTCTGTTATGCTTCTAAACCCACTAATTAAGATAGATAAATTATTAAAGTACCCCTTAAAATATTAAGCCAAGGTTAACTACCTTTATCACCTTTTTAAACATGATTAGGCCCGTGTTACACTCTCCTTATCACACTTCCTCCTTTCGTATTCTGCCACTCTTTCACCAGAATCCGACTTCATCCCTTCTTCATTCTTTGAAAAGCAACTTCCACTTTCTCTAAACTTCTCCCACTCCAAACTAAAACTCCTGTAACACCTAAAACCACCATAACCGCCAGTTTTCAACACAAAGACTCCTTTCCTCCCAATCATTAATATCCAGAAACAACACCACCATACACACTACATGCACCCATTGACCATCTTCAGTTCTACACCACCTCATCTTCCTTTTAACGCAAGCCCCACTTCGCTCTTCACGTCACATATAAACTCCCCCATATACCCTCTCTCTAATCCTCCTAACTCCTATATGATTTTTAATGCAATTAAACTCCACGTCAAAGGCGTCCTCACGTTTCTCCATGACTTGAACATCACCATGTTAGCCTCTAACCCCTTGAAATCCGCACCTCAGTTTTCCACCTTATCTCCACCGTGAATTCGTGAACACTTCTTCCTATGATACAAGGTGTTGCGTCTCCCTTTTCTACCAAAAAGAAAGCTCACGATTGCTGTTAAATGCTGAAACACAACGGTCAGCGGGTCGTTACCATTTTAAGTATCTCCTCTCCTCCTAACATGCTGCGCACACCGTTTTACCCAAATGAACACTCTAGTATAATTTCTAACACGTCCCTGGCTAATGCTATTTGTTTCCAGTGAGCAAGATCGGTGCTCCAGCTTTATAAAAATGCTACAGCAGTGAAGAGAAATCACGACGAAGTGAAAGATAAACGTTTTATTAATTTAAGGATTTTATTTGCTGAAGAATTAGGGTGTGGTTTGTAAATGAATGAAGACACCGGTTTTGTGATGGTATAAAAATGAAGACAGCCCTTTTATGTATTTATAATCTGAAATTGCTTAGCCCTTAAGTGTTGTACAGTAAGTTACACGTTATAGGCTAGGTGGGTTGTATGGTTTCTTTAACATGAAGCTAATTATGTCCATCTATAGCCATGTGAATGCTGCGTCAATGGTAGGTTCTATGGTGTCTTTGTCTTCTCGTTTCTTAAGTGTGAAGTATTTATGTTGTATAGGGTAGGATGATGGCTCAGCATTTAATTTGATTAAGGGAGAGTATGGCATTTAACAGTAAGGATATGGCACTTGTATCCTATAGGTCCTAATGTAAGCTGGTAGGTTTACATGTCAATGAGAGTGATGAAATTTTAGAGCTTATATTTCCAAAGCATTCCCTGTATTTTCTTCAGTCCGGGTGGACATAAGCATGTAGTCATGGTAAAGTAAACTTAGGGTAGGTTTGGCATTCCATTCCCTAGTGTTCAATTTGAGTTAGGTAAATTCACGTGTAGTTCTTTATATATATTTATTTATATATATATATATATATTATTAAGGTAGAAAATTTTGTACATTTCCCCTTTCATATGTTTTATTTAAATTCTTATAAAAATGAAGTTTTGACGGTACATCGCTATGTAAAACATCGTTCGCTATGAGTTGCTATGGATAGAGAAAAAAAATATGATCGCGATAAGTAATGCGCCACGATTTCAGAAATATAATAATATAGACTGGTTAACTTGTTCTGTGAAACCCTAAAATGATGATATTGGGTGTAAAATATTCCAAAAAAAGTGTTTATTTTCCAAAATAAATATTATAGTAAACTTCGAAAAATTAAATTATCACTACGTCTCAAAGGTCTTGTCCAAAATCGAAACCGATATTTAAATATATTTAAATAACTGTTATGGCCAAAAACGATTATGCCACTGCTTCTCTGAATATTTAATTTGGACATAACTTATAATATATAATCCGAAATATCAGTTTTTCACTTTCATTAGAAAAATACTGTTTAATAGATTCCAACGTTTCTTGTTTTGTAGAAATCCGACTAATAACGGATCTTATACAGTTAGTTCAAGTTCAAAACGTTATATTACGAACTGCCGTGACATTATAAGCTCGATTATATTTAATATATATTATTATACGTTCAACATCATTTTAATTAATACATAAATCCACTTTTATTACGAATTCAATATTTAAGCTGATTTAAATATTCAAATACAAACCGATAAAAATGCGGGACGTTACAAAAGGCCTTGCTCAGTAATGATTTTCCATGCTTGTTTAATGTAAAAGAATCTCTCATGTATCTTATTCTCCGCAAACGAACAGCTCCTTCTTCTTTAGGTCGAAAAAAATCAGCATATTCAATTTTATGAAGGCCTCATTTCCAAATGAAATCCACACATACACTTTCTATTTTGCCAATAGATAATTCTGGAATTTAAAAGGTTTGTAGCCAAAAGTTAACTTTAGCTTGGATTACAGTGTGCACTAATTCGATTTTCCCTGCAAAAGATAACAGCTTGGAATTCCAACCTTGTAGCCTTTCTCATATCTTTGTAACAAGCTCCACACATTCTCTATTAGTGATTTTATTTGATGATAGGGGAACACGTAGATATTTAACTGGTAACTCACCCGTCTGCACCCCCAAAATATCAAGCACACTTCTCTTGTTCACACAAAATTTGTTGAAATAACATTTAGATTTCTGCTCATTCATCTTAAGGCCAACATATTTCCCCAAGTTATCAAATAACTTAGTTATCTTAAGTGCAGTTTAACATTTGATTTGACACAAATTATCAAGTCACCAGCATACAATAGATGGCTTATGGACAAATGGAAATTATGAGTTGGATGGATCATTTACTCATACTCTGCTAATTCCATCTGAAGAGTAAAATATTCCATTGTAATTGCAAACAAGTAAGGGGATAGAGGGTCCCCTTGTCTAATACCTCTGTTGCTGGTAACGAAACCTTTTGGCGCACCATTAATCAAGATAGAAAAAGTAGGAGAATGAATACATTTAGAAATCAATCTAATAATCTTGTCAGGAAAGCTTGTAATACCCCATGAATTCTATAACATTAAACTTCACAAATTAAAGTGTAATTAATTCTAAATGAAAGAATTAAGGGAATTGGGTTATGCCATTGCGTTCGTCTCAGAATTCTGCTTGAGATAGAGTCCGAGTTTGCGCGAATCGGACTCCGTATGAAGGAGTTACGACCTTTGGAAGTTTCAGAATAAAATTTAAAATTCAAACAACTCAGTTTAAAATTCGAAATTCGAAAAACAGATTCAAACTGGGCTGGGCAGGAAAATTCCCGCCCAGAGACCAGGTCGACCATAGGGTCGACCATGGTGTCGACCTGGCCACCCCAGGTCGTCCATAGTGTCGACCTGCCAGTCGACCTACCTGGTCGACCTGGCTGGCTGGGTCTGGCTCTGGCTCGAATTTCTGTGGCTCGGTGTGTCACTAGGGCTGATATGTCCCCTCTTGATTGGCTCTTTGAACTTTGTATGGTCTAGATTCCCCATGTCTTCATCTGACGGCTCAAAACAATTTAAAAAACTATAAATACACCCTAAGTCTCAACTGAAAATTCACACAAAAAAATAAGATGGGAGTCGTCATGCTGCCAGGAAGGAATTGAACATAGCCGTCAAGAGAGAGAAGCTTAGAGACGAATCAAATTAAGAAGAACAAAACTAAAGCTTAATCAAATTAATCAATGCAACGTTAATCTACCCAAAGGAGCGCATCTCAATTTCAGTATCCAGAATTCAAGATTCTGCGTTCGTTGTAAGTATAGTGACCTTTCAGAATATGAATAAAAACTGTGACGTGATTCGATGTAAATGAAAATAGAATTGTGTTATTGTATGAATTCTGTGTGTTGTAATAATTCTGTCATGACTTGTGTACTGATATTTGTGGCATAAATTGATTATTGCAAGCCTATTGGACATTTGTATATGAAAGTAATAGCAATAGCAAGTTGTGGAAAAAACTAGAAATTGGTCCCTTTATGTTTATGTCAATGGCATGGACTATATACATTCCCTTAGTCTAAGTTAGAATTTATGTAAACATGTTATAGATTTGAGACCTTTTATGCCTACATGACCGAAAACCTATGAACACATTCTTATGTTTATTTGCAAGTATAATTGCATCTATGTTAAGTATCGTTTGGATTTCATAAACTATGCAAGTTCATGTTGAAATAGGCTATATGATTAGATGTTAAAATTGGACATTTTGGTGAATATACAACATGCTAGTTTTGTGGTTGACATTATGCCAAGTTAAACATGTTTAAAAACAAGTTTGTATAAGCCTAAACTATGCCATTTCATATGTCACCTACTTAGTTATAATTTGATTTGAATGCAAGTTCACATGACCCATAATTTATGTTGAATCGCTAAATTGCAAGTTCATGCGCCACACACCTTTATGTGAAATACTACATGTTCTTGGTTTCCCCTTTTTCTCACGTTTATAAAGTTGGGCTGAATTGTGTCAAGCCCAACACTTGTTATAATGTTGCGAACGTACAAACGGGGGTAATAACGTTGGGTGTAAAACATTAAAAATATAAGTTGGCATGGTTGGCACATGCCAACGGCAATGACATTCTAGCGGTATAAATTGTTATACCCAAGAATAAAGAATATGAAATTTACATATATAATAGAGAAGTAATAAAATATGTAAATTTAGAAAACACGATATGCTTAACCCGAGGTTGGATTGAGTTGTGATGTAAACCTACCCGGACCCGCCCGGCTGTCCAGTAGTCACAGCAATACTTATCCAATGTGGGTGGTTAAGCATTGAGCCCAATAAGGACCCGAGGTTAGACGGAGCTACGGTGTAAACATGCCCGGAAAACCTACCCGGAACCGACCGGCACATCTAGTAACCGTAGCAATACCTGTCTAATGTGAGTGGTCAGGTGCTCTAAGAGGCTAAGGACAGATGGTAGGGTTAAGTCAACTATAAACACTTAACCAAATTCAACATGTTAACAATAATTGATGGGTGGGGTTAGGTAAATACATACACTTAACCACTTAACATGTTTGACTAGAAAATCCTAGTAACGAGGGACCCGTTTCAGCAGTAACCCAAGTTAGGTATCATGGTACCCTGAAACTAGGCAGGGTGGGGCACGATTACTGGGCTGATTGTAAGCGGTCAAAGCGATGGCGGTGGGTGCAACAATGTAGGTTCTAACGGGGTGCGGGCGTGCACACACTCCGGAGCAGACAAACAGGGCACTGGGGCCACCAGTAGTATAACCTATGCCTTCTAGAATTGTGTCGGGGCCGCCACCATGGGTCTTGATACACCCCATGGTGGGACCAACATAGGTATCTACAATTCTTGGGGGCCGTATGACACATGTTTACGCGAGTAGGAGCCGATCTTTATAAAATGGGGATCACTTCACCCTCAGCATGGGGTGCCAGTTAAAATAAGCTCAAGTAGGTGCAGAGATATAGTGTGGGTGTGATATTACATTCGATTCTAAACAACACTTCCTTAGCTTGTGACACTTTCCTGCTTTCAGTTTATATCTATCATGCCCTTTTTCTTGTTCATATACTAGAGAGTTACTAGATTTACTCAAGCTTTATGTCTGACTCTATTTTCTTTTCGTCTTCTTTTCTTTCGTTCCCCCCATGTCCACAGGGAGGAAACAACTCAGCTCAGTCATACCCTTTGCAAGCTCCAAGACCGTAGACGTACTGTTTGGAACTCTTTTGCTCGGATCATGGCTTTGGATATCACTATAGGGATTTTTGTTACTTTTATTTATGTTTTATGCTTCTTTAATAATCAAGACAGTAATGAGGTTGTAATGATGGAAGTATTTTGTGACAAATATGGAAATGTTTTGTTTGAACACGTATTGATGAAATAAAAGTCTGTTTGGTTTCCGTTGTTTAAAATATGTGTATTTATATCTGTCTTGTGTTTATCTGTGTCTTTTACTTATAAACCTCCACCAAAGTTAAGGCATTCCCTTTGTGAGTGACCTTAACGGAGGTGGGGTGTTTCACTTGGTATCAGAGCCAAGTTTACCAGATAAGATAAAAAAATTTGAAATTGTTTTCAAAAGAATGTATAAAGAATCATTTTTCAAGAAAAAGTGTTATATTTATAAAAAGACAAAATCCCCCAAATCCATGTGCCCTATCTATCTCTCTCTATCCTTCGTTTTGAATTTTTCCTTTTCTGTTTCAGCATGTCTGGGGACCTTACTCCCCAGCTACAGATGCTTTTGCTCCTCCTCCTCCTCTACGTGAACCAGCAACCGGAAGAATCGCCGAACAAGAAGACGGATAATAGTCAAGGAGGAAAGGACCACAACAATAATAACAAGACACATTAGAAAAGGAAATGTTATTTCTGTGGCATTGTTGGAAATGTGATGAACGACTACAGAAAGAAGAAGAGGAAGATGAGTGCTATTTGCTCCCATTGCGGCGAGGCTGGACACATGGCTAAGGACTGCCCAAAGAAGAAAGGGCAGGGACAGAAAGCCGAATCCACTTCAGGGGGTCAGGTTCATGCGCTAGTGGCACCTCAGCAGGAATGAGGTAGTAATATTTCTGTAGAAAGTGTAGTCTATCTTTATGATCATCCAGTTCACACACTTTTTGACTCTGGCGCATCACACTCTTTTGTTTCATCTGCCTTAGTAGAATCTCTGCATCTAGACACTAGTATGGTAGAGGATCACTTAGTAGTTTCAAATCCAATTGGGGGCTCCTCTTACTTGTCAATGGTTTGTTTGGGTTTGAAAATCTCTATTCTCAGCGTTGAGTTTAGTTGTAATGCCTTTGTTTTGGGCTTCTCAGGATATGGTTTGATCTTAGACATGGACTGGTTATCCAGTAATGGTGCCATCCTTGATTGTGAGAAAAGAGTAGTTAGACTCTTGACTCGGCTTGGTAACACTCTAGAAATTTCTTGTAATCTCTTGAATGCTGTTATGCTTAGTTATCTAGAGTTGCTTGATGCTTCTGATGAGAATTTGTAATCAGTTAGAGTAGTCCGGGAATATCCGGATGTCTTTGAGGAGGTGAAAGGCTTACCTCCGAGGCGGGAAATAGACTTCCGCATATATCTTGTGGATAATGCAAAGCCTGTAGCTTTACCTGTCAGACACATGGCTCCAAAGGAGAGAAAGGAGCTCAGTAAGCAGGTTAAAGAACTTCTCGAAAAGGGGTTCATTAGATGGAGCATTTCGGAATGGGGTGCTCCAGTGGTGTTCGCAACCAAAGCGGACGGTTCGCTTCGCCTTTGCGTCGACTATAGGGAGTTAAACAAATTGACCAAGAAAAATAGGCACCCTCTTCCCCGAATCGACAATTTGTTTGATCAGCTTGTAGGAGCGTCGGTCTTCTTCCAACTTGATCTGGCAACTGGGTTCCATCAGCTGAGATTAGCTAAAGACAGCATTGATAAGACGGCGTTCAGAACCCCAGACGGTTTCTTCGAGTGGCTTGTCATGCCTTTTGGCTTGACAAACGCACCCGCTTATTTCGTAGACCTAATGAGCAGGGTGTTCAGAGAATTCCTCAACAAATTTGTGGTTGTTTTCGTAGATGATATCTTAATCTTCTCACAGAATGAGGAAGAGCATGCTCAACATCTGAAAGAAATCATGGAAACTCTCCGTACACATCAACTAAAAGCCAAATTCTCCAAGTGCCACTTTTGGAGAAAGGAGGTAAGATTTCTGGGGCATATAGTGTCCAAAGAGGGGTTGGCTGTGGACCCCGCAAAAGTGGTGGCAGTGCAAGATTGGAAGACGCCAAGAAATGCAACCGAAGTCCGAAGCTTTCTTGGGCTAGCCGGTTTTTACCGAAAGTTTATTAGGGATTTCGCGAAAATCTCAGCCCCACTCACAAGGCTAACAAAGAAGAATCTGGCGTTCACTTGGGATTTGGACTGCGAGTTTGCTTTCCAACGATTAAAAAGGGCTCTTACAACAGCCCCGATTCTAACTCTGCCTAACGGAAGCAAAATGTTCACAGTATACACAGATGCATGTGGAACGGGACTAGGCGTTGTTCTAATGCAAGACGGAAGGGTAGTAGCTTATGGCGGAAGACAATTGAAAGTTCATGAAAAGAACTACCCAACCCACGATCTTGAGTTAGCCGCCATCGTATTTGCGCTTAAGTCTTGGCGCCATTATCTCCTAGGTGAGAAGTTCGAATTATACACTGACCATAAATCGTTGAAATATCTCTTCTCGCAGAAGGATCTTAACTTGAGGCAGCAAAGATGGATGGAGCTTCTTGCCTCGTATGACTTTGAAATTTCCTATACTCCCAGCAAAGGCAACGTAGTAGCATACGCGTTGAGCCGAAAGAAACTGACCCTAAGCCCTCTCTTTGTGGAAAGGCAAAGCTTGGAGTATACAGCCAGTTTTAACTTTAGGCCCTCCTCGGATTTTGTACCTGGTTTGCTAGCATCTCTCGAAGTACGCCCTACTCTCTTAGACTCAATAGGGGCTGCACAACGTGAAGACCCTCAGCTTGTTGATGTGATTGATAAACTTATTAGGGGTGAGACTTCTAGTCACCTCAGTAAATACCCCATCGATGATAAGGGTTGGCTGAGGCGAGATGGAAGAATATGCATCCCACAAGCAAGGGAGTTGACAAAAAGGTTCTCGAGGAAGCGCATCATTCCAAGATGACTATACACCTTGGCGGTGATAAGATGTACAAGGATATAAAAAGGACTTTCTTTTGGAGCGGCATGAACCAAGACGTGACAGATTTCGTTTCTAAGTGCATGACCTGCCAACGGGTCAAGGCGGAACAGAAGAAACCTGGAGGACTACTTCATCCTTTAGAGGTCCCAAAGTGGAAGTGGGATAGCATTTCAATGGACTTCATTGATGGACTACCTAGGTCGAGAAGAGGCAATACTAGCATTTGGGTAATAGTGGATAGGCTTACTAAGAGTGCCCACTTCATACCTATCAAGAGTAGAAGGACTGCCTCATCTCTAGCATCTCTTTATCTCAAGGAAATAGTTCGACTCCATGGGGTACCCTCCAGCATTGTTAGTGACCGAGACCCTATCTTCACAAGCGAGTTTTGGCGGAGTCTGCAAGAAGCTGTAGGCACACAGTTATGTTTGAGCACAGCCTATCACCCCCAAACCGATGGCTAGACGGAAAGGGTGAATAGAGTTTTAGAGGATCTTTTGAGACTTTGCGTTCTTGACTTTGGAGGGACTTGGGAGGATCACCTTCCTTTAGTGGAATTTGCCTACAACAACAGCTATCAAGCTACCATAGGCATGGCACCCTTCGAAGCCTTGTATGGAAGACCGTGCAAAACACCAACTTGTTGTTGGGAGTCTATAGATAAGCTTATACTTGGGCCAGATATGATTCGAGAGACTTCAGAGAAAGTGGACTTGATACGGAAAAGGATGAAGACAGCCCAAGACAGACAAAAGTCCTACGCCGACAAAAGAAGGACTGGCCTTGAGTTGGAGGTTGGGGACAGGGTTTTCCTTAAGGTATCTCCTTTAAGGAACGTCGTTCTCTTTGGATCCACGGGAAAGTTAGCACCAAGATTTGTAGGACCGTTTCCTATCATCAAGAAGGTTGGGAAGATGGCCTATAGATCAGAGCTACCCAAGAGACTGGCCGGAGTTCACAACGTCTTTCATGTTTCTCACCTCCGGAAGTGTTTGCATGAGTCTGCGGAAGTGGTGGAACCTAGCATTCTAGAAGAGGCCAAAGTGGAACGTGTAGCAACTTTGAGGAGAATTCCAACCCGCATCTTAGGAACTGCAGTGAAAAAGCTACGCAACCGCGAAGTCAAACTCGTTAAAGTTCAGTGGAGCGACGCCGAGGAAGACGCGACTTGGGAAACTGAGGAAAAAATACGCGCTTCCTACCCTGTTCTTTTTTAGGGTACATCTTCGATCTCTCTTTTTCCTTAAGTTATGCTTTATCTATCTTTTTAAGTATACCTCCTCGGTCCTTTTCCTAACTCCTTAAGTAGAAAACAAATGGATGCAAACATGTATTTGAAAACATGTTATGGATGATGGTTGCAAATGGTCGTTAGTGATTGCTAGTGGTTGCTCGTGGATGCATATACACACACACCCTAGGTTATAGATCGGCTCAGTCACTTCATATTGCATATATGTATTCTCATTTGTATATGGTTGAAACTTGATATGTTGTCATATGGTCGTCGCATTTGTATGAATAGTTGTGCACTCATATAGAATTATGAGTAGGAAAATTTTGCAAGCATAATGGATTTATGACACTTACATGATTCGCATTAAGGAGGTCAACTGAATCAGTAGACCGCCTGATTTTTGCATTAGATAAGGACATGTACACACACTATGCATATGATCATGAGGCATTAGAAGTCTTTTAAGGAAAGTGGATGCCTGTGTTTGTTGGTTGAGTAGATGGACTGTTGGATGGTAGGATATACATTCTTCCTAACTTGAAGATTTCGGGGACGAAATCCTTTTAGGGGGGAGAATGTAACACCCCGTGAATTATATAACATTAAGCTTCACAAATTAAAGTGTAATTAATTCTAAATGAAAGAATTAAGGGAAATGGGTTATGCCATTGCGTTCTTCTCGGAATTCTGCTTGAGATAGAGTCTGAGTTTGCGCGAATCGGACTCCATATGAAGGAGTTACGACCTTCGAAAGTTCCAGAATAAAATTTAAAATTCAAACAGCTCAGTTTAAAATTCAAAATTCGAAAAATAGATTCAAACTGCGCTGGGCGCGAAAATTCCCGCCCAGAGACCAGGTCGACCATGGTGTCGACCTGGGTGTCGACCTGCCTGGTCGACCTGGCTGGCTGGGTCTGGCTCTGGCTCGAATTTTTGTGGCTCGGTGTGTCACTAGGGCTGACATGTCACCTCTTGATTGGCTCTTTGATCTTTGTATGGTCTAGATTCCCCCTGTCTTCATCTGACGGCTCAAAACAATTTAAAAATCTATAAATACACCCTAAGTCTCAACTGAAAATTCACACGAAAAAATAAGATGGGAATCGTCATGCTGCCAGGAAGGAATTGAACATAGCCGTCAAGAGAGAGAGAAGCTTAGAGATGAATCAAATTAAGAAGAAGAAAACTAAAGCTTAATCAAATTAATCAATGCAACATTAATCTACCCAAAGGAGCGCATCTCAATTTCAGAATTCAAAATCCAGAATTCAAGATTCTGCATTCGTTGTAAGTATAGTGACCTTTCAGAATATGAATAAAAACTGTGACGTGATTCGATGTAAATGAAAATAGAATTGTATTATTGTATGAATTCTGTGTATTGTAATAATTCTGTCATGACATGTGTATTGATATTTGTGGCATAAATTGATTGATGCAAGCCTATTGGACATTTGTATATGAAAGTAATAGCAATAGCAAGTTGTGGCAAAAACTAGAAATTGGTCCCTTTATGTTTATGTCGATGGCATGGACTATATACATTCCCTTAGTCTAAGTTAGAATTTATGTAAACATGTTATAGATTTGAGACCTTTTATGCCTACATGACCCAAAACCTATGAACACATTCTTATGTTTATTTGCAAGTATAATTGGATCTATGTTAAGTATCGTTTGGGTTTCGTAAACTATGCAAGTTCATGTTGAAATAGGCTATATGATTAGATGTTAAAATTGGACATTTTGGTGAATATACAACATGCTAGTTTTGTGGTTGACATTATGCCAAGTTAAACATGTAAACACAAGTTTGTATAAGCCTAAACTATGCCATTTCATATGTCACCTACTTAGTTATACTTTGATTTGAATGCAAGTTCACATGACCCATAATTTATGTTAAATCGCTAAATTGCAAGTTCATGCGCCTCACACCTTTATGTGAAATACTACATGTTCTTGGTTTCCCCTTTTTCTCACGTTTATAAAGTTGGGCTGAATTGTGTTAAGCCCAACACTTGTTATAATGTTGCGAACGTACAAACGGGGGTAATAACGTTGGGTGTAAAATATTAAAAATATAAGTTGGCATGGTTGGCACATGCCAATGGCAATGACATTCTAGCGGTATGAATTGTTATACCCAAGAATAAAGAACATGAAATTTAAATATATAATTGAGAAGTAATAAAATATGTAAATTTAGAAAACACGATATGCTTAACCAGAGGTTGGATTGAGTTGTGATGTAAACCTGCCCGGACCCGCCCGGCTGTCCATTAGTCACAACAATACCTATCCAATGTGGGTGGTTAAGCATTGATCCCAATAAGGACCCGAGGTTAGACTGAGCTACGGTGTAAACCTGCCCGGAACCGACCGGCACATCCAGTAACCATAGCAATACCTATCTAATGTGAGTGGTCAGGTGCTCTAAGAGGCTAAGGACAGATGGTAGGGTTAAGTCAACTATAAACACTTAACCAAATTCAACATGTTAACAAGAATTGATGGGTGGGGTTAGGTAAATACAGACACTTAACCACTTAACATGTTTGACTAGAAAATCCTAGTAACGAGGGACCGGTTTCAGCAGTAACCCAAGTTAGGTATCATGGTACCCTGAAACTAGGCAGGGTTGGGCACGATTACTGGGCTGATTGCAAGCGGTCAAAGCGACGGCGGTGGATGCAACATTGTAGGTTCTAACGGGGTGCGGGCGTGCACACACTCCGGAGCAGACAAACAGGGCACTGGGGGCACCAGTAGTATAACCTATGCCTTCTAGAATTGTGTCGGGGCCGCCACTATGGGTCTTGATACACCCCATGGTGGGACCAGCATAGGTATCTACAATTTTTGGGGGCCGTATGGCACATGTTTACGTGAGTAGGAGCCGATCTTTAGAAAATGGGGATCACTTCACCCTCAGCATGGGGTGCCAGTTAAAATAAGCTCAAGTAGGTGCAGAGATATAGTGTGGGTGCGATAGTACATTCGATTCTAAACGACACTTCCTTAGCTTGTGACACTTTCCTGTTTTCAGTTTATATCTATCATGCCCTTTTTCTTGTTCATATACTGAAGAGTTACTAGATTTACCCAGGCTTTATGTCTGACTCTATTTTCTTTTCGTCTTCTTTTCTTTCGTCCCCCCCCCGGTCCACAGGGAGGAAACAACTCAGCTCAGTCAGACCCTTTGCAAGCTCCAAGACCGTAGACGTACGGTTTGGAACTCTTTTGCTTAGATCATGGCTTTGGATATCACTATGAGAATTTTTGTTACTTTTATTTATGTTTTATGCTTCTTTAATAATCAGGACAGTAATGAGGTTGTAATGATGGAAGTATTTTGAGACAAATATGGAAATGTTTTGTTTGAATACGTATTGATGAAATAAAAGTCTGTTTGGTTTCCGCTGTTTAAAATATGTGTATTTATATCTGTCTTGTGTTTATCTGTGGCTTTTACTTATAAACCTCCACCAAAGTTAAGGAATTCCCTTTGTGAGTGACCTTAACGGAGGTGGGGTGTTTCAAAGCTCATTGCCTTTAACATGTGCACAATAAATGCCGATTAGTTTTATCATATGCTTTATGCAGATCCACTTTCAAACAAAATTTATCAGTACCTTTTTTGTTAAAATTTCTAACTAGTTCGTGTGCCAACAAAGCATTTTCAGAAATACTTCTTCCTTTAATAAAAGCATTTTGGCATTCATCTATCAAATCTGGCAAAACCATTTTTATCCTATTACAAATAAATTTACTCAAGATTTTGTAAAGGACATTGCAACATGCAGTAGGCCTATAATCAGCAATTCTGGTAGGTTTCTCATTCTTTGGAATCAGGTAAAGGGGAAAGTATGATTAATTTCTTTGATAATTTTACCTGACTGAAAAGCTTCTTAGATCATTGACAGCAAGTTGTTTTTCAGGTCATTCCAATGGGCTTGGTAGAAACGGGAACCGAACCCATCAGGTCCTGGAGTGGAATCAATACTGATGGACCATATAGCTTCCTTCGGCTCCTCCTCAGTGATTCTCCTACACATCATCCTTCTACCCTTAACATTCACCAATTTGCGGGGAGTAACAGCGGGTAAGTCTACACTTGTTCACCATTGTATAATTCGCCTAAATATGTCACTGCGTCTTCTACAAATTTCTTCAAATACATTAATGTATTGCCATCCTAATCAAGAAGTTAAAAGTTATATAATTAGTATTACGTCTAATTGACATTTTAGCATAGGAAAATTTCGTGCACTCGTCTCCATCAGAGATCCATTTCTCCTTAGCTTTTTGTTTCAGTTCATTGGCGTTGATTTTCAGAGCTTCTTTTAAGTCAGTTTTGCATTGTTGATATTACCTCCAAACTTCATCGCTTTCATCACCATTATCAAACATTTGAAATAGTTCAGTGTTTTTCTTTTCAAGCATTGTAATATTATCATCTTCCTTGTCCCTTGTCCTATTCCATTATTTTATTTTCATTTTAGTGTTTTTTAGAAATTGTAGAAAAATATACATATGATTAGAGGTAGTCAATAGAAAATTCTGACTATCAACCACATCATTATATCCATTCAACAGTTTCCAATGATTTGCATATCTGAAAGGTTTTCCTTTGGTATTACTGTCACGTTCAACCAAACTTATGTAGATAGGGCGGTGATTGCTAGTCGATGGTGGCAGCACATTTATTTTCAAATCAGTAAATTTATTCAAACATTCAGAATTAACGAGAACTCATCAAGTTTACATGATGTTTTTCTACTCTCACCACTTCTCCATGTAAAATGTAGGCCACTGTGGACTGGTTCAACCAACCCTGAAGCAATGATGCAGCTATTAAATTCAGATAATTGGGACTCTCATGGTAACACCACCTTGCTTTTCACTGGGTTTGAGAATGGCATTGAAATCCCCCATTACGATCCATGGTTCATAAATACTTTGTGATAAAAGTTTAATTTTGTCCCATAATTAGTTCTCTCCCCCATGTTGTTGCGGCGTATACAACAGTTACACGTACTCTCAAACCGCCAGTACGTATTGATAATTGTGACAACAATTTGTTGTTCATCGCTATCCACAAGTGCACAATTCCACACAGTCTTACACCAAATAATTAATATTCTACAATATCAGAAAAATCATTATTATTCATTTGGGACCAATCACTACCCATTTGTTCACACAAGAAACGTAAATTATCTTCATTCGGTTTGTTCTCTAAAATACCCATAAATGAAGGAAGAAGACTCCTTTTAAAGTTGTGGAGGTCTAACAAACGAGCATCATTATTTAGACCTCTCACGTTCCAGCTAATCAACGACATTTAGATTTGTGGGATTCGCTCCTCAAGTCCCAAGGAGGTAGCCCACGCCTATTATTAGTGTACTCATTTTGTCTCTGTTATGTGTTGAACAATTGAGCATAAACTGGATTAGATTTAGTGAATTTTCTTTGGTATTACTGCCCATGTCTTCCTTGTCATCCTTACTAGTTTATAAATTAATATTTAAATCATTTAATTCCTCAACTGTTTCAGGTATCGGTTCTTTCCCCTGTAGAGGTTGCACCAGAGAATGAAGAGTTGTTTCTGCTTATGCATCATATGATACAGACTCCACGTGATCAGTTGTTGCAGCCTCCTCCTGAATAGTTTCATTTGCTTCAGCTTGACTTGTACAGTTAGTAATAGGGTTGTCTACAGGTGTTTTGTCGTTGATCACATCAATGATATTGTGTTGCTGATCATCTACAACATGTTTTTTGTTAGGTTCCTTGACTACCCACATCTGTTTAGGTTCCTTGACTACCCACATCTATTTAACTGGCTTAGATACTGTTTCACACTGATCAGAAGAATGACCAAAGCATTTGCAACTAGTGCAAATAGGGGCATGTATTCATATTCAACTTCCTGTATATATATGTTTCCATTTTTGTCTTTTCCTCTAATATGTGTTTTCTTTTCATTTTTAGCTTTTAGATCTACTAAAACTCTTGCACAATTTAAACGTTTAACATTTTTAGTGAGATCGTCCATGGCCAGAGGAGTACCCACCAAACTTCCAAGCTTGCTAATACCTCTAGCATTCCACAACGATAGATCTAAATTCAATAATCAAATCAACACTGGATGTGATTACAACATATCTCTTTCTAGCCTTAAATTTGGCTTCCATCGCTTAATAAAAATCAATTTACTGTCCATAAACTATGGTCCTTCATTCAATACCTTGTTACAATCTTCTTCAAGTTCAAATTTTATCTAGTAAAATCCATTCTCTCTTGTGAATACATCCCATGAACCCTTTGGTTTCCACTCCCTTCTGACATATGCATCCAGATGTACGAAATATGGTCTTCTGCCAACCAAATAAATGTAAATGGAATTCTTCCACATGTTTTTCGCTTCATCGAATATTAAATCATCAAGATCTGCATATTTGCCTTCCTCATCTCTCTTGTTTTCAAAGTTTGAAATGTCGTCATCGATAATTGTGTTTCTTGCTACCGCTTCAGCCCATGTTCGAACTTCTGATTTGAATTGCAGATTGGTCCTTTTGTCTTGCTGATTATTTCCTTCAACAGGTCGATTAGGTTCAACTGCCTGAAGAAAAGTCTTGCATCTCGTGTGTACCTCCGGCCATCCTTCATCCGGTTTCTCTAATTTATCGTTCTAATTGTCATCTCCATCAAGGATAATTGGATTTGAAGAAGATTTGTTACTAGCGGCTGCGTTAGGGTTAGACGCTACCTCTTTTAATTTTAATGGCCCCGATGCTCTAGCATTCTCCTCCGATTTCTCCCTGATCCACTCAACATTTCCGAAAATCTCCAACTGCAAAAACGTTCGGCTCAATGAGATATTTGTCTTCAACGGTCGAGATCGAATATCGTGAGGCGTGGAGCTCGAGTTTTTGCCACAAAGAGCTGCTGCTTTAGTGCATTTTCCGTAGAGGAGGGGGAGCCGAGCTCGGCGTCGGCACAAGCTGAGAAAGGTGGCCTTGGCGCATCATGTGGCGTGTTCCGATCATCATCCGACCTCCTCAATTGTCGTGCATGCATGAGGGAAGGAAGGCGACGAAGGGTTCAACGTATACAAAAAGGAAAAGGGGGTTAAATCCCTTAATGATGTAATTAGTTTAATTAATTTTATTTAGTTTATAAACTTATGTAATTAATATTTAAACTATTATATCGTTTGCATGCAGTATCAGAATTTAACGATTTCGGAACCGTTGGAATGGTGATAACGAGATCTAAAATATGGAACTAACCTGAACTGAAACAGAGCTAGTTGAGATTTCAGCCAAATTGAACGCGCATTTAATTTGACTAAAACAATCGTTTATTAAACGATTTCTATCCGATCAATGTGAGAGTTCTTTCTCACTCAACTCTTCTGTTATGTTATTGTAATCACACTTAGAATTTGTATTGATTCCCAACATTGATTTTTACCAGTTTAAATATTATAAAATGTTATACGGTGCATGGTAGCTCACATCACAGCGGTTTGCAAACCCATGGATGAATTATTGATTTATTGTGTTATGATTGTGATTGTGAATTTGAAATATTTAACATGTTAAAAATAATGCTAATATTATTGTGGTAGTTGAAATTGGATATAAATATCCATTTATAATTTGAACAGTGAAAATTAGTTAGTTTGAAAAATTATTTGAATCGATTTAGAAATGAATAAATTCATGAACCAGTGGTGAATTTAAATTGCTTTTTGTTAGTTGAAAACCCCACAGAGGTCTTGGGATGATATTTGATTTACACATCTCCCTTATATGTAGCTCGTATGTTATTCGATTTGTTAACAAACGAAACAAGCGTCAATAAATCATTTGAAGCTTATATGAAAATAAATTGCACACTGGATGTCATTTTGGATGTTGATAGTTGTTTGCAACTATTGATAGATGTATATGATGAATAAAATCCATATAAATTTATTTATATGGATATTGGTTGAAATTTTATTCCAATCCGAAATAAATATGAATATATTGATAATAAAATATTCAATGAAAATTGGAAGTTGATTTCGATGTTCGATTTTCGATGGACACAAAAAAATTAAAATGCCAATGAATATTTATAATTGAAATGAACCGTTTTTAGTTAATTTTCATTTAATTATGATTTATTCAGTTTATTTTGAAATGAATGACATTTAAAAAAAATAAAAAAAATAAAGTTGAGTTAAGTATATAAACGCTATATTAACTCGAACGAATTTTTCTATTGATTTTATTCATTGTTTTTAATGAATATCGAGAAAACTGAATTTCAAAAGCTGACATTTTGAAAATATTATCATTTTGAGATTATAATAATATAATAGGTTCAATTTTAATTTAAATTGGAAATGGAAGTGAAACCGTTCTAAAAACGAATTTATAAACGCTTTATAAAATACGTTTTAAAATGGAAATCGACGAAATATATTATATATATATTTTTTTAAATGGTTTGAATAGAACGTGTCGCGCAGCGATTGTCTAAGAATTTCGACCATTAACTTTGAATGGACGTAACGGGAGATCCAACCATCCGATTCTCCTAAAATCGGAACCGTTGGGTTCGTATCGAAAAGATCTATCAAAAGAATATAAGATGTTTAAATTTGAATGGTTAGATTTTAAAATATATCTGAATCAGTTTTGGGAAAAGATCGTTATGGATGCAGTTCGGTGGCCGATATTGAAAACCAACTGTAAGGGCCTTAATAAAATTATTAAAATATAAATAAATTGTGTAAAATCATAATAAATGTTTTGAAAAGATTATTGAAGAAATATTCCATATTTGAAAGATTAAAGATATTTTTATCTAAATGAACTAGTTAACAACTAGAGTCGTAATACAATGATTTTAAGTTAATAAATTGGAATGGATTTGAATGAAAATTGCATATCATGGAAACCAGGTGGATTATTTCAGCCTTTAGTTGTGCCACAATGAAAGTGGGAGAGCGTTTCAATGGATTTCATAGATGGGTTGCCTAGGTTGAGAAAAGGCAATACCAGCAGTTGTGTTATCATGGATAGATTAAAACGAGCGCTCATTTCATCCCAGCTAGGAATAAGTGGACCGCAACTGTGTTAGCTTCAATATATTTGAGGGAGATCGTCCGACTTCACGGAGTTCCCACGAGAATTATTATGACAGAGACCCCATCTTTACCAATGAGTTTTGGAGAAGCCTACATGATGTGTTTGCACATATTTTGGAGAATATTCGTAGATAGACATTTCCTATTAGGGCTTACTTGGATTTGCTTAAAAATTGTGAGTACTTTTAGTAATTACAAGATCCAGTATAAATTGGGGTTTATTTTGATAGTATAATATTTGTTGATTACTTCAGATTTCTATTTTTCCCCATTAGTAATATATTTACATCTGATTAATGCTTCATCCTTTCGTCTTTCTATTTCAGTAATCTATTCTATTACTATATATAGTTTTATTCGGTTCATAAATCTCTCTTTTTCTTCGTATGTAATTTTATTATAGTTCCAAATCAACCCTATTATATTTTAGACATATTCTTATTTATCTAAGCCCAGGCCATGCAAGAGCTTAGGCCATTATCCTTATTTTACATTGAGTTTAGGTCTTCAAGAGCCCAAACCATTGCACTTTTTTATTTATGCGCAATTTGGGGTAAAAATATTAATTTTTACAATAAGAAAACATTTCAGGAAAATAAGAATTATTTTATAAAAATGATAAATTGGGATATTGAAATTGTGCAATAAAGGGTAACTGAACTGTAACTTTGATAAACTGAATAAATGAAATTTGGACAGATGTTAATTGCGGAGGTTGGGTTGTAAAACAAAAAGTGATGTTTATAGACAACCTGTAAATTAAAGTTTATATGCAACTTACGATATGACAAAAGTTACATGAAGAAAGTAGGCATATTAATATACTTAAGATTAGCGTAAAGTTTAAAATAAACAAATTAATAAGCATGAGTAGAAGTGGTCAGTTCTGACAGCATAAGCTAACTAGGGGAAATAAGTGGTTTATTTAAAAATTGTGTACTGTGAGTCCATTTCGACAATGATGGCTGATTATGAAAAATAAGGGGCTCGTAGTATTGGTTCGTTCTAGTAGTAAGAGGTAGACTGATTAGGGAAAATGAGAATTCAATTAAAGTAATTAATTTTTGGCGACCTAGGCTTTTGTTGACAATACGATGGGGGTCTAGGGTAGTTAGTTGGTCAACAATAGTTCTATAACGGCCTTAGCGTTAGTAAATTAAATTGGGGATTAAGTATAGTGGTGACTTATGTCGAATTGCATTTTTTGTTGGGGAATCGTATCAGTCAATATTCCTTTTTTTAATCACACTACACTGAGGTCTCACAAGGAGACGGAGTCAGCTTATACTGTACTGGGTAGTAAGAGGTCCAAACTAGGTGGGTACGGGTGCGTTTCGGCTAGGTAGTAAGCGAGCATCACGCCGGTTGGGAAAGATAAGATGTTGTGATGCTGATGATTTACGCTATGTACTTAGAGTTGATGGATCGGGTCTGATAAGACCATAGTCGGCATATGTTATCACAATTGTTGTTTAGGAGCCGATCGATGGGTAGAATTAAGTTTTACCCTAATTTGTGAGTTGTAGAAAATGGTGCAGAAATCAAATGATTTGACAATCGACTGTAGTCTCACTTATTTTCATATTCTTATTTTCTGAGTTGTGCTTTACACTGTTATTTTATCTAGATTTCCTTATTTATCACCTATGCTAGTAATTATTGAACTCACTAGGCTTTATGTCCAACTAGTTTTCTTTCTCTCTTCTTCCTTCCTTTCCACCCTAGGTTCTTAGGGTGAAGGATCTAGTTCTTGAGAGAGCTTTGGCCCAGCTCGACCCATTGGAGATTCTCATTTGTCATATTCTTCGTCTTTTCATGTATTGTTCCATGTTCTACTTATTCTTGTATTTGGCACTGAGGAGGATTTTTATTATGATACTCTAATTATGTAGTTTTCATAAGAGATCTGTGCTTTTTGTGTTTTGTGATGTAATGACACTCTTTATTCTATTTTAAGAGAAATTTTAAAATTCTGTTGTGATTTCCATATGGTGTCCTGTGAGTTCTAGTCTCAGTGATGCTACTTGATATCTATACACTTCATAATTATTAACAAAATTCTCATACGGGTGGCATTAAGAAATATGGGACGTTACAGCATCCACTAACACTATATAAAATATACCTGTTGCTTCACATCATTTTCTTCGGTTGTTATTGCAACTAATGAAAATAGTGTTATTTGCATCGATTTCTATAGAATCGATGCAAAAACAAAGTAGCAAATAGTATTATTTGCATCGATTTTCCTCAAAACCAATGCAAATAACATTATTTGCATCAGCTTCTGAAGAAGCAATGAAAATGCACCTAAACAAATAGTATTATTCACATCGCCCCCTGAGGAACTGATGCAAATGTTTTGAAGCAATTAGTATTACTTGCATCATCCCCTAAGGAACTGATGCAAATGCATTGAATCAAATTGTATTATTTACATTGTTTGTCCTTACAACTGATGAAAATAGTTTTATTTACATCAACTCATAAGAAACCGATACAAGTGCACTAAAGCAGATAGTATTATTTGCATCGGTTCTTTAAAAACCAAAGGAAATGCTGATTTTCATAGTTGATGCAAATAGCATATGCGTAATCATAAACAATAGCTCATATATGTCATTATTTATAGTTATTATAAGTAACAATTACCGATAAATAATAATTATAAATAATGAATAATTTTTTATTTGATAATTTATTATAGCTAATTATTATAATCAATAATTACTGTTAACATTTAAATATTAATAAATGTAATTAATATCAAATAATTAATATTTAATGACTTATGACTAATTAATAATCAACACTTAATGATTAGTATTTAACATTAAATATTTAGTTGATGAGTAATATTTAATAATGAATAAGTAAAGTTTAATAATTAATGATTATTTTTTAATAATAAAATTTGATTCAATAAAACTTGGGATGACGTTGTTAGGGGCTTTCTCGCGTAAGCTAAATCAACCGATTCAACCGATGTTGACTCAGAGTTCATCTCTCCGATAGATGTTAATGAAGAGAAGGCATTTTCTGCTACTGAATCGAATAATCAAGTTACATTAGAGAAATAGAGACGTACTGTGGTTGCATATGTTTTAGGATTCAGATTTTATACAAATAATTTGTCAATTTTATACATAAAAAAAGGAAGTAGGCTGGACGAATAGATGTGTATTATAAATAAATCAGATTTATTATTGTCAAATTTAAAAATTCTATAGACTACAATAGAATAATTACTTTAGGACCTCATACTTTTAATTGGAAAATAGTCATCACTAGACTATGGAGTTTGGGGATGAAATTTACCCGTGATTGCTTTACAATTGAGTCTATGTTATTCAGATCTTGATTTGTGGAATAGAAGTGCATTAAGCCGAATTGTTCGAATGGACAATTATAATACTGCAAATGAAATACAATTAAATGATTTTGGCAATTTAGTGGAAATAGATGTTTCATTTGCATATGTTTAAGTGATTCAGGAAAAAGTTTAATGGAGAGAAAATTGATATACATGTTACGAACGAATATCAGCCTAAACTTGTAGCATTGTATGGTGTTTAGTCACCACATAAAAATTGTAATGATAAATAATATATAATTACTAGTTTATTATAAATAATTGACCATATTTTTTATATTATTGTAGCAACCTGGAAAATTCGGCATTCGAATTCAGACACTAATACATCTTGTGTCCAAACTTAAGTATCAAAAACCTAGAAAGCTAATAGAAAAGTGTTAGAGGGTGAGAGAAGAAAGAAATATTAGAATAGAAGAATAAGAAGATCAGAATCTCACAGCGGAACGAATAAAATATAAGATATCAAAATGCTTTACAAAAAGAAAACTGTATATATATGATTACAACATCAGAGTATACATTCAGATCAATAAAACACATAGCGGAAATAAACTAGTACCAGTAAATATATGGAAAACGTCTCGACTTCATATCTTTTTCTGGAACTCCAAGCGAAACCTAACCTTGAAATATACTTGGTCTGACCTGAGCACATTTGAAGCAAAGCAAAATTCGCCTGAATCAGTCTGGAATACTTTTGGTGATAAATTCATATGGCAAACAACTTGCTTTACTTTAAAAATCATTTTGAAAGGAAAAGATAATAGTAAGACCATCCCATAGATAAACATGGATGGCTTTTACCTTACTATAAGCCAAAACATTTTTGATATATCAAAAATCCAATGATATTATAGTAGTGTCTATCAAATCACAAATAAATAACTATCTAGTAGAACGCTTGCATCTCACGTTCTACATGTTCATTATAAAATCAAAAACTTCTTGGCTTTTATTGGAGATTGGATTCCAACTATGACAAGGTATGGAACCACCTTCCGATCAAGGTACTCTAGAGTGTATACACTGGGGTTCAATAAGAACATCATGCAACCCGACCATACATGACCAACCACTCATTTAACCTAAGTGTATCGAATATATTGTCACCCGATGGCTTTTTTGTTGCACGCCAGTCGTAATTCTTGGGAGATACAAAATCGAAAAGAAGAACAAATAAAGAAATTTCTCTACTGGTGACACTATACCTTGCTTGGGAATGACTCGCCTAGCTATGTTGTCTGCCCGATTTTTTATCATTTCCCGGTGGTGAAGCTTAAGGTCACGATTATCTTTTTAGAACATCTGGCCATCATTCACTACGAATGCCACATCGACTGATCCATCAAATCACTAATTGAAATCCACAAATATACATTAGGTGTTAATCAAGAAAATTTCTCTATGACCAAACTTAGTATATTTGTAAAAATCAACGTACGTGAGTTTCAGGAAATACCCTTTCGGCCATTCATTCATACAAGTCATTCAGGAACAGGATGAATCGAAGGCACCCCCCTACCGCATCCTAGGAATCACCCATATGATCAGTAGCGAGTAGACCTTGCAATCCGTAGATTTCAATCCCGACAGAATCACTGCCAAAATATCTATAGGGATCAACTAGAGAAATTTAACAAGTAGTTCTTCCGCTCATGAATATTTATGTTCTTCAATGCTCCAACTTTACACATATTCCTGTAGATTAGTTTCATATGCAACATTGATTTGAAGTGGTTTTGGTTTTAATTCTCATCCAAGTCTATTCAAAATAACACGTCAAAAAGGTTCAATAATATTTTCATTGATAATCGGTGTTTTAACTATTAATTATAAAATCACGGTCAAGTTCATGGTAGCTTCGTCCTTTTTACTTAGAATCATTCATTTAAAACTATTTCATCGACTCTTAAAAATCACTCCATCGATTAAAATAATTTATACTTTCTTATCTCGACATATCTCCTTTGTTTCCGTCATTTGAAAACAATATCACTTCTTAACTTCCAAAATAACCGTATTTACCAAGTCCCTTCCTTACTTTGAAAATATTTTCTTATAACCATGATGTATTTCTTTACTTCAGAAATTTTGGCATATCTTCCACTATTGCAATATCAAAATGTACACTATTTACTTTAAACCCAAATAATCTTATTTATATATCAATACTTGAAACTACTATTGCAATATTTCTTTATGGAAATATTAAACTAATCTCGACATCTTTATCATTACAAACTAATATCATTCCTTGATAATAGTGAAGTCTTTCAAGTTGGGGTATTTTAGTTACCTCTCAGACCTTGATCAACAACATTCTTATTTTGGAATAGATAGAAGTTCGTAACTCAAAAACCTGTCTTACTT
Source organism: Allium sativum (assembly GCA_030737875.1). Lineage (NCBI taxonomy): Eukaryota > Viridiplantae > Streptophyta > Magnoliopsida > Asparagales > Amaryllidaceae > Allium > Allium sativum. The sequence goes on along the minus strand of CM060910.1, from coordinate 189,415,195 downwards.
GTAATATCGGTTAAATATTATTTCTCTGTTTCATATAAAATATGATTTTATAAACCGTAACTTTACTTGAACAATCTTGGTCAATTATGACCCTTTTTATTTAAATTTTCACTTTTAACTTCGTTAAACAATTCCATTTATAATTGGAATTATAATTCATTTCCAAATATTTTGCCTAAATCATTTGCTGTCATATTTATAGAACTGATTAGGATTTTTATAATCAAAAATCCATTTAACGATTTAAAAACCCTTAACATCATCCCATGTTGCCTTTCCAACCTTGTCATTTAAGTAAACACTTTATCGAAGATTATATTTTAATCCTAAATTCCTTTAATAAACTCTTCCTATTGTTTTTGGAAGAAAACCCCTTTACAAATGTTTTCAAATATCACTTTTAACCTAATTATTAACTTGGTTTCCTACTTAAATGAAAATCATTTAAGAAATAATCACTTTAATCATCCTTGAATAAAATAATAATTAACTTCCTTATTAACTTCAAACATAGTTTTCTTCTTCACTAACTAAAAATAAAGTAGTGAATCAACTTTGAAATTATAATTTAACCATAAATGATTACATTATAAATCTTCAAACATTTTTAATTGAATAGTAATTTAAAAAAAAAGAAATCTTATTAAATTAAACAATTATTCATTAATAACCCATTCGGTCAAAACAGTTGACTTCGTCAACTTTAAACCATCAGTTGGTTTGTTAATCAATTCCAATTACTCTTCCCTTTTAGATTAATTAAATTATTCTAATAATATTTCTCAATCGTTTACTTAATATAATTAATCCAAAATATTAACCCGACGGTTAATTATAGGTTTATTGCTTCCAAAATTGATTTAAACATCTAAGTCTTATTATACAATCGTTTTATACTATTTTATAAAACCAATTTATAAACATCGCTTTATTTTTAAAACTTCATTATAATATATAAAATATAATTACAAATCTTACTTCAGTTATAAAATAAGTTTTATAACTTAACATCATCAATTTGCCTGACGACAAATTATCATTTAAACAAAAAGGTAGATTTTAAACCGTTTGACGTCAGTCCCTCAATCAACACCATCTATTGATTCAAATAACATCAACATTGAATTTTAGCTTAACGTTCAACAATTGAACAAGTTTTAATAATAATAGGGTTCAAACAGCTCATATTAAACAATATGAAACAAACAACATACACAACATTTTGAGGAATACGGTTGGATCCCTCCAACCTGTTCTTCCCTGCATCATAGATCATCGTAATATTTCATAACAACATATAAATTCAATTCAATATATTAACGATGCTAATATAATTAACGTCAGTTATTCAATCAACAATAGGCATCTAAGGCATCCAATCAACAAAAATTATCAACAATTAAAATTAATTATATGAATTTAGCACATAATAAAATTCCAGAAATATGTGAGAGTTAACTCACCTTCTATTTCCGATTGATAATCGATTTTTGCGTTGTTTAATTTAATTTTAAACAAACATTTAAAACTAAATGAAAATCCAGTTACTCTCAATTCTGTCCGAACCTGCTCAGCAATGTTGCCTTCGATGATACGATCTCATTTTCTTTTGTTTCACGTGATTCTGATATTGTATGTATGAAATACAATTATTACAAGTTTATATAAACTAATTATTATAATAATTGAATTAACTATTCATTAATATTGCTAACTCATATTTTACCTTAAACTTGGCTATGTCATCCGCGTACGAAACAACGGGTTTTCCCTGTTCATGTATTTCCCCAATCCATAGTGTTTCTGCTCGCACTTGAATGCTTTATCACCTTCAATCTTCATGAATCCGACCTCTTCAAAGCTCAATTGCGACGTGCCTGACCCACCTGGACTGCCGCCACCCTCTCAGACGCCGTCCCTCACCCTGTCGCGCGACCTCCAGGAACCACGACCCCCAAAATCCCCTCGTCACTCCTGTGAAACTCACGATACCTTGGAATACATAGAAATCCGTCCCCGTTAGTTCACCTCCACTCCTTCCTCCGGCGACCGAACCGCCTCTCACCACACCAGGACATCACGCCCTTTCGTAGCTTCCCAACCATCCTTGCCTCACCTCCGGAAACTCTTTCTGCGTCACAAAATCCACCCAAACCCAAAAACCTTCCCGTGCTAACTTCCGACCATCTCAGTCCACGCTGGCCCTCTTGACCACCACTGCAACGATCACCTCCTACCTGCGCACATACCCCCTTTCAGACACTATGGCCTGACTCCACGTGAAACACCTCCTACTTAGCTTGGCTTTTCTAACCTTCAATACCCCCCATCGAAAAGCACTTTTCCAAATATGATCAGCGCGGAGCTCTCACTGGTAAGAGTTCATTTGAATCCATCCATGCTTGATCTCGTTTAGTTTTGATTTTATGAGGAAATCGGTGGTTTCCGTTTTGCAACTTGCTATAGCTTTTTTTCCTTTTCACTGCATGCTCGAAAGAAAAAAGAGAGAAACTCGCAGTATATATAGATGGAGTTAGAGAGCAATAAGAACAATGTCTCATCTCAAAATGTACGAGGTAGGTCTGTAGGTGTTTGAAGTAGCATGTATACTAGGTCGGCCGTGTGATGTAAAGATGAAGGTCTGCGGTGTTAATTCAAGTGAAAGAAAAGATTGAAAAGAAATGGTAGGTTTGCCTTATCTTTATCCACACTATGTTTCATTAATATTGATGAGTACTAAACGGTGCTAAATTATGTGCATGAGGTTGCGCGTTGTACAATTCTGAGTATAGGCTTGGTTGTGTGATGTACATATACAGGCTATATGTTAAATAGGTTTATATCTAAATAGGGTAGGCTTTGTCTTACTATCAATATGTTGTCTATAAATATATTAGGCTATACATAATATTTTAGTTGCTTTAGGTTAGACTTGTACCCAAGGTAGGCAGCATTTGGATTAGATATAGGTATGCACTTCATTGCTTAGGGCTTGAGTTTTTAGTTTATTACAGTTAGCTTAATTTGAACCGCTGTTTAACGTCACACATTGAAATGACCCGAACATCCAGGCCGACCTAAACCGAACAAGAAGTCGATTGCTTTGAGAGCACGACGCATCAGAACACAAACATGAGAACATTTCTTTGCTAATACAACAATTTAGATTAGAGTACAAGATATTAGAGTACGAATAAATAATAAACACCGGAAAATTATCAAAGATTAAAATACGTAAATTTAAAATGTATAAATACACTGTACAGTGGCAATACATCAACTAACACAACTGAAGGGAATACACGGATACAAAGCTTTCCGAATATAGCTTTAGCTATAAACCAGGATCCTGTTGAATAGAAATCTGCATAACCAAAACTACTGACTGCCTGTGATGAAGTTATGGGCACCCAGAGTTTAGGTGGAAACAATAAACTCCGAGTCAGTCGTGGGACTGGTGTGAGAACTAAAACAGTTATTAACTTTATTTTAAAGTTGGGTAAATCAAGGGACCGCGCCCTATAACATGGAACGGGTTTTCTCCCAAGAATACCATAAAAAAACAACGCAATGCTAAAAAGAAAAAATGAAGCCGTTATAAGACTCAGGTCCCATCACATAATGCAATACAAACCAAAGGATAGAGTTTTACCTTATAATGGTCAAAAATGCATGATACACGAAATTTATCTTTTATTATTATAAGTGAAGAAATCAACTTCAAATATAAATGTATCAGTCATAGACGACATAGTACCCTATCCTACTATGTCGCCATATAGGCTTACAACTAAAACCGAAAATCGCGTATTGGAAATTGGATTTCCATCTATGAACCAAGGCAAGCGATCGTCCTTACCAATTCGAGACACATTAGCAATGTCTCAGGACTCAGATTATGGTGAGCCCTAGGTTAGCCGCATGGCCGGTCAGTCATCGCTGATTAGTTATACCATAAACTATACGTTAGTCGGTTCTATCGAACCATGACATCACCCATAGCTAGAAACTAACGTATGTCCATTTCCATATGTTTCTCATCCCGTTTTTGGTTCATACCGGGGTGTGAAGCTCGTGAATTAACGCTACACAAAGCTAAACTACTTAAAGCCATGCTTTGATCGTCATCCATAAAGCCTGGCTTTTCAACAAAAGCTTTGATCCATGCATCTCAGCATGCCACATTGTGAATCCATACTATACCTTTGATTTCCACCAATACATAACCTCTAAGCTCGTACGCCTCAGAGAAGGGTGTTAAGCATGAGAATAAATTCTCCACAACCAAACATATATATATTTAGCAGGGATCAATGAATACAAACAATGTCAGACATACAATCCATTTGCAAGTCCGTTCTGGGTCTGGACGAAACCGGAGGCACATTATTCCTTATCCTATATGTCCAATACAGGAGAGAGGCCCTCGCATATCCAGTCGATCTCTAAGTACGTTTGGACGATCACCACTTACTACCTCGTCTTGGTTGTATATCCCAATCAAGACATCAGTAATCATCCAAATGATGTGAAGATCTCCGATCTTCAACCATAGTTTTCATCATCGACTTTCAATCGTCATATCAGTTATTCAGAATGGGTTAAACCCGGTCTTTCCGAATAACCCGCGTATCTTAAAATCAGGTGCCATAAAAATACATCATATGCCTCATTCCAATCCAGAATATTCTTTTATTCAAATATTCTTTACATTGGGAATTATTCCGATAAATCTTATCAAAGATTTAATTCATTTAAACCTCTTGTTTAAGTCTTTCTTTGAAAACCCTTGCAAAAGATTTTTGTATTATCTTTTAACAATCTTAAACCAAATTAAGGTTTATCAAACTAGTCAGGATTATCAAGCCTTACCGAAGTAATCATTTATTTTGTTTTTCCAATCCCAACCTATTCATCCCATGGAGAAAAACTGATAGTACTCCATATCTAACACCCACTTGTTATCATTAAAATTAATTACCATTTCATGTTTCAAATCTAATTAAAGATTTAACTATCGCATGGAGTAAAACTGGTGGTGCTCCATTCTCGATCATTTCTTGAATTCGGTAATTTTAATTACCACATTCACATTTCAATCTAATTAAAGATTCATTGAAACTACATTTAGTTTTAATCTAAAAAATCATTATTTAATGATTACTCAACTTTGGAAATTAATCCTGTCTTTAACTGGGTTAAAGAACCAATGTTATTTAAAACACAGTTCACGATAAACCCAAAATCATCTTCCATTTAAAACGGAATCTTCACGGAAATCATAACACTGTATAAGCGATATAACTTTCCGTATTAGACAAATACTATAAACAGAATAATGGTGAAGCCTTTTAAATTCCATAAATAGTAACGGTCTTCCTTCACAGAAGCTCATCTCGATTATCACTAAATCGAATTGCACTCAATTCCAATTTAATATATTAAATTGGAAAACTTTCCTTTGGAAAATTTCCGTTAAATCTTAATTAAAAGATTTATATATTCCAAACCATAATTTCGTTGTTAATTGGGTTTAAGAACTAATGTCATTTAAAACATCGTTCACAACAAACCAAAAATCAACTTTTATTTAACTCCAATTAATAAATATAATTGGAAAACTTCATTAATCTTAATTAAAAGATTCATTCTTTCCTCAAGCGGGTTTTAAGAATAGTGTTATTGAAGACACGATTCACGACAAACCCCAAAATCCAATTTGATATTAAATACAAGGCTCTGAATAGAAATCATATCGGCTTATATTCAACATCAAATTCTGAAACCAACAGATATCGTATTGGGAATAATGATATCTATATCTTCCAAATTCCTTAACGACATCCATATAATCATGGAATCCAATATCAAAAAATTTCGAAGATTATTTCCATTCAAATCCTTTCAAATTCATACATTGGAAAATTCTAGTTATATTAAAACCATATACTCTCTTTCAGTTCTTTACTCAAGTTGATAAACAACTTATTCAAATAAAAATATAGTCTGTCCTTGCAAACATGGAATATTTCATCCAAAAATCTTTCCAAAACATTTATTACGATTTAACATAATTTTTCTCTATTTTTTATCATTTTGAAAATAGGCCCTTTTTGTGTCCATCCAAAATCGGACATCAAAACAAAACTTTAATATTTTTGTGTCCATTCAAAATTGGATATCAAAATCGTATTTTGATTCTTCTCAGAATATTATATTAAAATATTCGTTATTCTGAATTGGAATCAGACTCAACCAATTAGCATATAATTTTATTTATATAGATTCCATACATCACATGCATTCAAAATAGTGATAAACAACTATTAAACATTCAATTCTCATCCAGAGTGCAATTTACAACTGCATAAGCGTTAAATAATTAAATAACGCTTCTAACAGTCTGTCAATCAACCGGTTGACATACAATAAAATCCAAGGGAGATGTGAATTAATTATCATCCTCAGACCCGTGTGGGGTTTTCAACAAACATCAATTATTTAATGAATCATCACTCACATACCATGCACAAATCATAGTCATAAATAAATAAATTCTCAACTATCCAATGTCATTTAAGGCGCCACAAGTGTCCATCCACGGAGTATAAAATGCGAGTGTCACATATTCGTACAACGCTTTTAATGCCAAATGATTTGTGAGTAGTTCAAGTGTTGAACTGACAAATATATATATATATATATATATATATATATATATATATATATATGCATACAACTACATTTCACTTGAGTTTAAATTTCCCACATTACTCTGTAACATAACAACTTAACAAAATAATAACTTAGTTTTAAAGTTCTCACTATTGGTTTCCACTCTGTCTGTCTTTAATTGACGATTTTAATATTGTTTGGGTTTAAATCTGCCTCAAATTCTAACTTGGTCCAAATTTGATCAAATTAGTTTTATTGCGAAACTCTCGGCTCAACGATCACAACGGATCCAGTTTCGCACATTTCTGAGTTCGTAGCAAAACTATATTAACATACGAACTTTAAATACATGAATTACATAACAATATAAATCAACCTTCTTCTCCAATTTGCAACCTTCTCTTTCGAGCACGCTGCTCCGGGGCACCGCCGCCCACTGCTGTCAGCACCGCGCCACCACTGAGGCCCCATGCCTTCATCCCCGAGACCCATTTCGCCACCGTTTGCAGGAATTACACCGCTTTCTCAAAATCACACTTTTGGTTCTATAAGCCACATCCAACCTCCAAATGCCATGAAATTTGGATACCTGACTCGCCTTGATATTCCGAGCAACTTTCCAGTTGGTCATTTTGGCTGAAAATGTTTCAATCACCTCAGAAAACTCAAAATCTGTGACCTTGGCTGAAAGCAACATGTTTTCCATTCATGTCAACTTTCCGGTCATCTCCGGCCACTTTCAGGCGAAACACTCTGAAGCAAACTTGTGGCCCTGCTCTTCCTCTACAACTTTCCTTCAGTTGCCAACCTCTAATTCTCAACCGTTCTCCCCTAAAACCCCAAAATCCTGAAGTCAGGCTACTGCACTTCGAGCAAGATTCCGATCAAATCTTAAATCCAATCGGCACCAAATTTTTACAATGTCTAGTACTAATTATGCTATACAACTTTCATGTAGAAAGTTTTCTCTAATTACTAATGGTTTGGAAGAAATAAATTATTCAAAGTGTAGGGGCTTTTTCGCAAAATGTATTTAGAGGGGTAGAGGGCTGCTGCCATTTTCGGTTTGGAGGAGAGGAAATAGGGTTTGTGGGAGATGGAGATATTATATATTGAAGGGTTTATGTTATTTTATTATTTCTTTAGTTAGCGCTGTCTCCAATCGAAAGTTTTAGACGCCTAAATCGCACACGAATTCCGTTGGCAATGAAAATTGACACATGACTATGCCTTGACGATATAGTCCTAATGAAACTGGCTTCGTCGAATTCCGAGTGCGTTTGCTCAAAAAACTCTATTTCAGACTCAAATGATTGATCGATTCATAATTTATTGCGCATGGCCACATACTTGCTTCAAAAATTATAAAATTCGGAATCTAGCAATGATTTAATATTCTGGATCCAACAAAATTGGTTTTGTCGAAAACGGAGGTCGTTTGCAAAATGACCATTTTTAAGGGCTATATATAATATTAAAATATATACAAATTCCATAACGGCTATTCTAAATTTTAATTTAGACATAACTTACAATTTATAAAACGAAATCTAAAATTTTCACATTCATTAGAAAGATATAATTAAATGGATCCTAACATTTCTTGTTTCATCATATTCTGATTTATAATGAATTCTGTACATTCATTCAAAATTTAAAATTGAATTTTCAAACTACCGTGCCATTTCAAGCTCGTTTTATAATAAATATAAATTTATAAGTTCAAACTTTGATTTAAATAAATTTTAAATCATTAATTCTCAAAATAAATCGTATTAAATATTCAAAATCAATTAAAAATAAATTTTAAATTGGTTCAAAAAATCAAGGTTGTTACCCACGTTAAATATATGCACCGTCATATATTAACTCCAAATGTGACGAAAATAGACATGCTGAAACGTCTTGATCTTACGATCCCAAAGAAACATGTTTCGTTAGAAACCGACTTTGTTTGCAAAAACAACATTATTTTATTTTCAAATTATTTATTGGTTCACCTTAAAATGTTGTCCACTCACAAACAGCTCTTATTGGCTTCAAACTACAAATTTAGCAACAATTAGTTATACGTGTTCCAATGAAATTTGTTTCGTTCAAAAAGGTGGTCGTTTGAATAAAGTCCATTTTTAAGGGTCCAAATTAAATTAAAATAAATCAATTAAAAAATATCTTAATATAATAATAATAAAATATTATAATCGGCCGTTACACGAGCAGAATTTCATGTAGTTCTAAAATAAAATATCTCGGGTTGAATTCCAAGCTAAATTGATATAAATTAAAATAAAAACCCTTTTATTTTATATAAATAAACGTTATAGTTTACAAACAAATTCCATAGCGACTATTTGAAATTTGATTTGGACATAAAATAATATCTACAATATGAAAACTCGAATTTTCTCTTCCATTAGAAAAATATTATCCAATAGATTCAGACGTTTCTTGTTTCGAAGAAATCTGACTTATTTTGGATCATGTATAACCATTTAAAGTTCAAAACATAATATTACAAACTATCGCGCCGTTGCAGCTCGTTTTATAATTAAATTATAAATTAAACGTTCTAGCGTCGTTTAATAAACGAAACCATTAATATAATTCAAAACTAAACCATATTAAATCCTTCTAAACTGCAGTTTACATTATATTGCAAATCCAATAAATTCCGACCATTCCAGAATTAAATTATTATTATATTATTTATATTAATAAATTATCCAAAATTATTAAATCTAGGATAATTAAAATCCAAAACAATATTAAATATTGAATTAAATGGTTAAAAATTTGGGTCGTTACTTTCCCACCTCCTTAAAAGAATTTCGTCCCCGAAATTATTAAGGTAGGAAAAATGCTGCAAACCAGGTAACTTTTCAAAAACCCAATTAACTAAAAATTTCACTTCAACTTTAAAAACAAACCAATTAGTTTTACAGGAAAATACTCTGAAGGACAAAATAAACAAAAAATTGTTCCATAAGGACAAGAGTCTAAAATTTTGTCCATGAGGAATAATTTAGTGTAAAGGAGGGAATTATAGTGGGCCCCTGAATTCCTCTCTTTGCACTGAAATTTGTCCTTATGGGTAAATTTTACCCCCTTGTCCTTATAGAACAAATTTTTGTCCATTTTGTCCTTGATGCTAAAAACCCCTTAGTTTTAATCGAAAAATAAATCAATTTCTATAGAAAACAAATTCCGAAAATTTTGCAAAATGATTTGAATTTTTTTCTAACATTTTAAATTTTGGAATTTTTTTTAGCAATCTCCTCTATATGGAGGGACTTTTGCAATATTGCAGGAACTAAAATAAATCCATCGACCCCCAAGGTCAGATACTCCAATTCAAAAACCAAATCAAAAACCAAAAATTTATATTTGCATAGGTGTACCTTGTTGCGAGCGTTATTATGCGATAAACGATAAACGATACTCAAACTTGGTTAATTATTATGTAACTCTAATCAAACTGGATCTAATCAGCTCCAGAACTCAATCAATATTAGCTCATGTACCTGTTCTTATCTCAAATGGAATTCATTAGCTTCATAATCATCAAGTTAAACAATCAAGTGATCTATTCCAAACAAGTTTTTCATATAATCCAATCCACAAAATTATTTATAATCATTTCTTATCAATCCCTTGGGGTATATAAATCCATTTTTTTTATATATTCTATTTAGATTCCTCATATTTTTATCCATTTTAATAAGTTAAGTTCATTTATTCAAAATCGGCTTCAGTCAAATTCATCCAATTTTAAATCCATATCGATGCAACAATTTCAACCATACCATCAAAATAATTTCCAAACATTTCATTTGGGATTTATTCAATTCTTGTTTTCTTGTTTAGTTTTAACTCATATAAGTTAAAATTCTAAATCCAATTCAAAATATTGAATTTTTTAATTTGCTTTCTCAAATAAATTTCCATTAACAAATTTTACAAAGGTAGCCATCCATCACATAGAAACTCGAAAATGAATAGCGATAATGTTGCAGTCCATTATCAAAATTATTTTCCAGCCACTGAAGTGATTTTAGTGCTTAATCACTTTTAAAATCTATTTAAAAATGACTTTTATCCAATAATCCTTCCAAAGTAATATTATATTACTTTGTAATGCCTTAGAAAATATTTTTCCAAATATACGAGACTTAAATTCAATGCTGATCTGAATTAAATTTTAAATCAACTTATTTGTATATTTTATTCTATACAAATTCAATCTGGTTATAGATAACCATCTCCATATTATAATTGTTAGACCAAAAATTGGTTCTAACACCCAAATTAATTATGATTTCAATGAAATAGAATAAAAAAGAAACAGAGAACACGCGATTTATAGTGGTTCGGCGTTAACGAGCCTACGTCCACTTTATTTTCTTTTAATTGATGATTTGAATACAAATACAACAATGATTCTCACTCAACTTCACAATTACAATGCATATAAACTCACTCAAATCTCTCAAAAATAGACTTTAGGAGACGATTTTGATCTGAAGGTAGCTATGAAATTCGGCTATAGAGGAAGTTAAAACTGAGAATTTGCCAAAAGATCCTTTCAGGTGTCTCCAGATGGTGTATTTATAGGTTAAAAATCTCTTCGAAGTGGCTCCGGTTCGGAATTGCATGGCACCCATCCCATACGAGTCGGGTTCGGAGGCTCCCAGATGATGACAGCGCATTGATTTAGTGGGAGATCGTGGGAGAAATAGTCATGCTTGGTCCGAGTCTTCACGGAGCGTGCGTAGCAACAATCACATTCTCAGAGAAAGCGGTTTGGATCGGCTGCCTCCGATCCAATCCGATGAAGCCATCTGTTGTTTTCTGATGTTGCTGCCATACTCCTCCATTCCGAACAGATGGGGCCACTTGCTATCCTTTGATATTGCTGAAGTATTACCGATCCGATCCGATGTGATTTCTGCGTCTCTGATCTCTACTCACTTCCTGCGCTACTTCCTCCGATCCGAACCGATTGGTGGCTTTTCGCTATTTGCTCTTTGTGTAGCCTAGTTCACAAAGTAGGCTAACATTTTGCCCCCTCGAAGTATACTCTTATCTGAGAAAAAGTGTGCTTCGAAGCAGTTTACGAAATATCCTTTGAATTAGAACCATTGAATGATCACTTCCATTTACTTGTAGTGTCACTTCATGAAGTCATGGCTTTTGCTGCTTATATATATCCATAATCCATATGAATTACTTTCTTCATTTTCAAACAACTTTGAGAGCTTTTATTTAATGTCCAGTGATTCCTCCAGGTAAGCTTTTTCTTTACTTTTCTTTGAGTTTAACTCAAATGCCAAATTGTTGTGTTCAATCCCATTTAGTTCGGATCTGATCCGAATGGACTTTTCTCCTACATTGCTTCACATTGGATTAATCATGCAAGAATATTTTCATAATCTTAATTTCCGGTCCGAACAGGGCAAAAAAAACAAAGAGGGTAAGCACCACCGGTCCGGACAGTTTTTCCTTTACTCATTGTTTACAAATGGATGGGCCTGGTCAATCAACGCGGGCTTCTATTCAGGTCTGAGCGGAATCAAAGGCCTAGAATACAAAGGGCCATCTTGAATCTATATAAATTCACTACTCATCTTCTTCCATTTCTCTTCCTTTTACTGTTCTCGTTCTCTGGCTCGTACATCAAAACCCTAGTTCTTACAAACTTCTAAATTCTCGTTTTAATCCCCGAATCGAACACATAGGTTGTTATATAATCTTGAATCTCATCTTTATAATTGCTTTTAGCTTAGATTCACGGTTACCTTAGACAATTCCAGTGAGGTATTTAATGGATTTTTTCGCCATGACCTCCTCCACTCCGCCATCGTCGTTAATGGCGTTAACTCTATCTCGAGGCGACGGTGGAGGGGGTTAAGATCCTTCGTTGAGCATTTGAATGCGTCGGTACTCGCTTTCAGTTGGGACTTTCGACATAGGATCGAGCTTGACCCCAAAGAGGAGGAAGAGGGAGAGGAGAAGTGCAGGGGATCGGTTCGGGTGACAAGATGGAGACGAAAATGGGGTTCAACTGACCGGATCGGGTCGGACTTGCAAGCCAAGAGAAGAACAAGACTTACTTGGCCGGATCGGATCGGAATGTGAAACAAAGGAGGGGAGAAGCAAGGTTGCTCAATTCGATCCGGACCGTCCAAATACTCACCTCCGAACTGACCCGACTTTGATCACTAGGCATCAACTTTTGTCCCAGGCTAGCACAAGGCTTTCTCCCCAATCCGACCCTAATACGTGTATCCGAACCGAACCGGAAATCAACCCAAGATTGTACATAAGACCTTGCTTAGCTGGTCAAACCAATTCTTAATATAATCTTCAACTTAATGGACAGTTAGGATAGTGCCTTGCGAACATAAACAAATATCAAGAATTGTTCTGAACATTATTGCTTCCTTGGACCTTTACATTATGCTTTCATGTGTTTGCTCTGCAATTTTGTTACACGTAGCACACACTTTAGCTCTCATACACACACGGGGGACACAGGAAACTTTACTTTAATCTTTGCTATTGTTTCTTCAATAGTCTAGTGATCATGGCCGAAAGACGTTCATTTAGATTGGCAAAGAAGATGGAAGTTGCAGAAACTTCTGAGAGAGTTACCATTGAAGACATTTCTTCTTCTTCAGACCCTGAATGGGACGGCGAGGGCCCATATTATGAAGTAGGGACACATAACAATGAAATACCTTCCGATAGCGAATTTTCTCTGGGCTATGAGGAGGAAGGAGGGATCGGAGATAATCGTGCTCCTGACGAGTTTGAGTCCGCCATTATCTTGGAGTCACCCATAGACTCTGTTGAATCAACGACTGACGATGATAGACTTGTTCGCATATGTTTAAAGCACGGGATACTAAAAAGAGATACCCTAGTGCCATCGAAAACTGACCGTCCTCACAATCCCCAAGAAGGATTTATGGCAATTACGCGATTGATGTGGATGGTTGGGGCTATTCCACCATTTCCGCCTTTTGTTGTTGACTTTCTAAGACATATGCGGATTGCCCCCATGCAGCTACATCCCAATTCCTATGCTTGCTTATATACCTTATATATAGCATACCGAGAGATTTTAGGTACAGAGCTCACTTTCGATGACATTCACTTTTTTTATAATTTCAAGCATTGGACTCGAGAATCTCCTTCCTTCTCTTATTTCAAATCAGTCCCGAAAAGAAAAATTATTTCAGTGCCATTCAGCAGCAAGGCCGACGATTCCAAGCTAGAATGGTTTTATATAAGGCAACAGCCAGGATGTGCCAGGAGATGGACAAAATCAAGTAAAGCATCGGTTTTCTAGATCTCAACTTTGAATGTTCACGCCAACACATTAATCCGTTTTCTTTTTGTTTGTAGTTGATAATCCAAAACAAATATCGGATCAAGTGTACTTTGATCGGATGCATCGGCTCCTCAATGGTGACCAAAAATTTCTAACCATCGATGAAGTCCTTAAGGATGAATACCTTCATCATCACGGGTTATTGTCCATTACCCGTAGCATAGGTCACGGGTTAGGTCCATATGATCCCCCCCAGTGGACGTAATTCCAGGGACGGGCGAGAGCTCGAAAAGTCCAGGAATATCTCTTCGGACTTCACCTTCTCCATCTTCCACTCAAGACGATGAGCTAGCTAACATAGCCGAAAAGCACCGAGAAGGGTACATCGTCCCTGGGGATGCTATTTCTCCCAAAAAATCACTATCTCCTAAAGAACTTCCAACAGACGCTTTCGAGGGAGATGCCCCTACTACCGATGATCCTACATTTCAGGGCTTAGGAGACCTCCCCCTACCTGAAACTATCTATACTTCAGAGGATTTTGGCACAAATCCTTTAGTTTTTACTTCTTCAGAGGAGACTACTCCTGTTAAGGCCAAAGAGCCTACTCGCGCTGGCTTGGCTTCGGACTCGGGTTTGTCGGGAGGAACACCACTTAGGGTGCAGTTAACACAATAGCACCAAACTTCACAGCACTTACTTCTCATGGGAATACTAACTCTGAATTCCACTTACATTGTTGCGCAGGTACAATGTCTCTCCCTTACTATGACATCAGGAAAATATGTCGCAGCATGACTAGACCCCCTTCCGATGTTGAGCATGATCGCCGTGAAAGCCGGGGTAGAGAGGACATAAGGCCTCATGATTCTTATCAGTCGCGCACCTCGCGCTCTCGCTCCCCCGTTCGGTCAGATCCAGAACGATATAAAAGCTACCAGGGTCGTCGAGGAGAAGACACATCGCAGCCAAAATACCAAACTTCTCCTCAAGACAAACGCAGTCGGGAAAGGAGCTCGCCGAAAGATACCAACTCACGAGGCAAGAATAAGGTTTCCGATAAGCAGCCTAGGAAGGGTGATGCGGCCATCGTGCCCACTACACATAAGGATACTGAACTAACATTCCCCGCACCTCCACCATTAGATGTTGAAGCTAAAGTTAAGCGGGCAGATCTGGAGAAGCAATTCCCCGACCATTATTTTGAAAATCCGACTTTCTTACCTGCTCTCGAGCCTATTTCCTTGAGGTGGGCAGACGAGGTCAAAGCAAAGATTGACGCAGTCGAAAAACAATATTCGGAGATGTTCAAGTATTCACGTAACCTCTCCAGAATCACTCGAACTTTAATTACAGATATTGAATCAATGAAAAAGACTGCAGGTGCCGACATAAAGGCCTTGAAAATTTTAGAGAAGGACCTCGAGGACACACAGGCCCAACTTGTAATCGCTCAACAAGATGCTACCAACTTTAAACAGCAATTTGAAGAGTTACAGAAGCGTTATCACGACTTGCTAGAATCTCATAGCCAAGAGCGCTTAGAGTTGAAAAAGCAAGCAGAAGATGCTAAGTCGGATAACGCCAAAATGCAACTTGCTTACAATGCTCTTAAGCGAGAAAAAGCCGAGTTAGCGAGAAAGAACGCTGAATGGGAGAAGAGAAACGCTGACTTGGCTTCCAAGTTGATGGAAGCCGAGAATAGGGCTGCCCTAGCGGTGGGTAATGTGGAAAGTGTTATTAAGTCCGCCTAAGAGACCCGCAAGCAGCTGTCAGAGGCCCAAGAGGAAGTGCATGGTTTCAGCGAATTAATGATCGAATTCTTCGCGCATATAATTCGTCGCCGAAACATCTCTTGGATTGAAGATTATCCGACTACCTTGGTTCACGTATGGAGCCAAATTATTGAATGGGAGAAAGAGGAACTCAAGGTAGATTCCGTCGACGAAGACAAGCTCATGGAAAAATATCTAAGAGATGACGAGCCGACACGTCTGGCCGAGGGCCGTCGCCTCATCGCTGCTGCTATGGAGTAGGAGAAGCGGATGGCCAAACAAAAGTATATCTCCGAGGCTGGTTCTTCTTCTACTGCCGCTGAAACTTCTAAAATTGAGGGATATGACCCCGAAAACCAGGGGATCCCTCAGGCATCTCTTTTATCGCCTATACCCGAGACGGCGTCAGAGACGGCAGTCACTCCAACTGAGAAATCATCGGAAGGTATTTCCACCTTTTCACTCCAATTCGTCAAAGTCGTCTCCACTTTTCATCACATAATCGGGCAATCATGAAGGATCCTTCATTTTCTCCTAAGTTGATAACTGTTGTTCTCATTCTGTAGGTGTTGAACCAACCGAGAGGACAGACGTGCCTCAGGGAACCACCACCGGAGCAAAATCCGAGGAGAAGGCTCAAGGAGAAAAGGATAAGGCCGCCTCAGCAGAGTCAGGAGGGGGAGCTGAATTGTCCAAGGCTGATGCTCCTCATGATGACGAGATGATAGATGCCTTGAAGGGCGATAGCGGTAGCGAGGGACATGAGGAAGACCCTGATGTGGCTATAGTCGAGGATTCAAAAAGCGCTGATGACATCATTTTGGCTAAAATGAAAGCGAAACAAGATAAACGTATGCAGCAAAAAGTTGAAGACTTGGACCTCGAAAGCCTTAAGCCTCTTGCAGTGATGGCTCCTGGATCAAGGTTAGTCGTTAAGCTTTCAACTAGATCTATTACAGAAGAGCTTGCCAAAAAGTCTTCTCTTGATTCCAGCGTTCCGACTCCTGGGTAAAAATCAACTGATTCTAGCACTTCGGTTACAGGGAAGAAAAAGTTGAAACGCATTATGACCGAAGCTGAAAAGGAAGCTAAGGCTGCTCAGAAAGCTACCAAAAAATCCAAGTCCGATCCAAAGCCCAAATGATGAAGTGCTTCGTTTTATTTTGGCATTTAATTGGTTTGCAATTGTTGCAGCGAGTGCGGCCCTCGCATCTTCTTTTTTGCTTGTTTTCCTTGTACAAACTCACACGTTTGTAAATAAAAATAGTTTATTTCCTGCAATGCCTGATAGTCGTTAGTTCAACACTTAAGTAAAAATACAAAAGTATGTCATACTAAAGTTATGTAATGAAGTCATGGTTGAGGGGAATATGTGTGCACATGTATGCCCCCAGTCAATCTTGGATAACTGGGCAAGAACTATTCAAGATTAAATTAAATTAAAAAATCCAAATGTCCTCGATTCTCTGACGGGGCCATATTCCTTTCGTCATTGATGCTTGTTCTTTCCGGCATCTTTATACTCTCCTGTCTCATATCCAGGTTAGAGTTTTCATTGAGGCGGTCTTTCATCTGGGTGCACCTTCACGCCTCAAAGGACGTCGTCTTCCCGTCCTTTATACTCTCTCTTGATTCTAGAGAGTTAGAGTTAAGAATGTCGTTTTCCCATTCTTCTATGTCTTATCGTACAAATAGTCATTTTTTTTTGTTCCTGCATATAGGTCATCTCCAACTTTCCAACTTTAATTTAACTTAACATTTCGTGTTTCACATTCATAATAGAATAATTGTTGAAGATATAAATAATGCAGGGAAGTAAATGACACATCATATTTTTATAGTGGTTTGGCTAAGTCGTACCCTACATCCACTTCATAATTCTTTGTTCACATAAACAGACTTTTAAGGCAAGTCGTGCCTTTTTACATAGCTTATGAAAACAAAAGAAATGACATTTCATATTTAGCTCAGATATCGTCGTAGGTGCTGAGCGTTCCATGCTCTGGGAATCTCCTTACCGTCCACGGTCGTTAGCTTGAATGCTCCTGTATCAAGCTTCCGTTAGATGGTGTATGGCCCTTCCCATTTTGGACCCAATTGGGTTGAAGGCGGGAAGACTCGCTTCAGTACTAGGTCTCCTGGTTCAAAGGTTTTGAGGCGAACCTTCCGGTCTAATAACGTGCTACTTGATGTCGATGTCTTGAGGCATGCAAGTCGGCTTCATCTCTTTTTTCTTCAATCATATCAAGAGATTCTAGGAGGAGCGCTTTATTCGTCATCGGATCATAGTACGCAACTCGATAAGAAGGGACTTCCAATTCTACCGGGATCACCGCTTTAGACCCAAAGGAAAGTGAACAGGGAGTATGGCCGGTAGCCGTCTTAAAGGTCGTCCTATAGGCCCATAAGGCTAATGGCAACTCATCTACCCATCTAGCTTTGGCCTGCTCCAACCGCTTCTTTAGAATTGATTTAATGACTTTATTTATGGCTTCGACCTGTCCATCTGACTGCGGGTGAGCCACTGCAGTGTATCGTTTATCAATCTTATATTTCTGGCAGAAGTTTTTGAACTCGATGCTGTCAAATTGCGTCCCATTATCGATTATGATGGTCTTCGGAATCCCAAATCGACAAATAATATTTCTGACCACAAAACTAATCACCTTCCTTGTCGTGATGGTTGTTAGAGGTTCAGCTTCCACCCATTTTGTGAAGTAGTCCACGGCAACGATCGCATACTTGGATCCTCCTCTGGCAATAGGTAGCACTCCAATAATGTCAATTCCCCACATGGCAAACGGCCATGGACTTACCATTGACTTGAGCTGAGTCGGAGGCGCTCTGGGAACTTTGGCATACCTTTAACATCTATCGCAGCATCGTGAATAATCATTCGTGTCTTTATTCATGGTAGGCCAGAAATATCCGTACCGTAACACTTTCTTTGCTAGGGTTTGGCCCCCAGTGTGATCTCCACACTCACCTGCATGCACCTCTTGCAGTACACATTTGATGTCGTCGTGTGCGATACACCGTAGCAGGGGCATTGAAAACCCTTGACGATAAAGGACGTCGTCCTGTAAAACGTATCTTGTGGCCTTATGTCTTACAGCTCGTCTTTCGGTCTTTTACAACGGGAGGGTTACATTTTTGAGAAAATTCTTAATTGATGTCATCCTGGATTCTCATTATGGTTCAACTTCCAAGGCTAGCTCGTTTTCCATTAGATCGAAACTTGGTGAATCCAACATCTCTATAGGAACCATTTTGGATTCTTTAGGACTATCAGAACTTGCTAGCTTCGCCAATCGGTCTTCTTTTTGATTTTCTTCTCTTGGAATGTGTGTTATGCTATAATGATCCAAACCTTCCAATAATTCCTTTACCTTTTTGAGATAAGTAATAAGTCGAGGTCCTTTAGTAGCAAATTCTTCCCGAACTTGACACACAACTATCTTGGAACCGCAATGTATATCTAGTGTCTTCACTCCCAAATCTTTGGCGAGTTTCAGCTCGGTAATCAGGGTTTCATACTCGGAATCGTTGTTAGTAGTAGCAAACTCTAACCGTAATGCGTAGTAGATAGATCATCCTTCAGGAGTTATCAAAACAACTCCGGCACCGGACTTTCTATCATTCTTGGCTCCGTCCGTATATAATTTCCACGAACTAAGCTCTAATTCTCGATCCAAAGCAACTACCTTGTCACCCACGGTTTCCTCTTCAGGAATTGTAAATTAGGCAATAAAGTCAACCAAGGCCTGTCCCCTTATTGATCTTCATGGCTGAAAGTTCACATCAAACTGACTCAGCTCGATATTCCATTTAAGTAATCGCCCCGATGCTTCGGGTTTCTGCAGCACTTGTCTCAAAGGTTGGTCGTTATACACAACTATTGGGTGTGCCAGAAAATAATGGCGGAGTTTGCGGGAAGCAATCAAGAGGCTATAAGCAAGCTTCTCTATCTTTGGGTAGTAACGTTCTGCAGCAGCTAGTTTTTTGCTTACGTAATAGACTGGTTTGTGGACTTTATCCTCCTCACGTACTAATGTTGTACTGACGGCGTGAGATGATACCGCCAAGTAGACGAACAAATCCTCGTGTTCCACGGGCTTTGATAATATTGGAGGCTTTTCTAAGAAATCCAATAGATTCCGGAAAGCCTCCACACAGTCGGGAGTCCATTCAAAATTTCGCTTTCCCTATTTTATGAGATCGAAGAAAGGTACACCCTTGTCTATTGCTTTGGAGATGAACCTGCCCAATGCTGCGACCTTCCCAGGTAAGCTTTGAACATCCCTAATCTTTCGCGGCTCCTCTATATTCCGAATTGCTGCTATTTGGTCTAGATTGATTTCAATTCCTCTGGAGCTCATGATAAAGCCAAGGAACTTGCCTGATGCCACGCCGAAAGAACACTTCAAGGGATTTAACTTCATCTCATAGCTTCGTAGTATGATGAACATTTCTGCTAAGTCCTTCATATGATCGGGAGATTGTTTGGATTTCACGATCATATCATCTACGTAAACTTCCATGGTTTTCCCAATTTGATTGTAAAACATGCGGTTGACTAGGCGCTGATACGTGGCTCCTGCATTTTTTAATCCAAACAGCATTACGATGTAACAATGTAATCCCAAGTCTGTGATAAAGCTTGTATGCTCTTGATCTGGTATGTGCATGGGAATTTCGTTGTACCCGGAATAAGCGTCCATAAAGGATAAAAGTTCATGCCCGATAGTTGAATCTACTAGTTGATCAATTCTGGGAAGAGGAAAGCTATCCTTCGGGCAAGCCTTGTTTAAATCAGAAAAGTCGATGCACGTTCTCCACTTCCCGTTTGACTTTTTGACGAAGACAGGATTCGATATCTAGTCGAGATATTTCGAATCCTTAATGAATCCGTTACCATTTAACTTCTCTACTTCTTCTTTCAAAGCTGCTGACCGCTTTGGGCCCAACATCCGTCTCTTCTGCTTGACTGGTGGGTGCTTTGGGTTAATACACAAAGAGTAGCTCATAATGGTAGGCGAAATTCCACACATGTTAGCGTGAGTCTAGGCAAAACGTCCAGATTTACCTTTAAAAAATCAGCCAATTCCCTCGCTCTAACTGGATCCAATTGCGAGCCGATCTTTAGTACTTTTGTTGGGTCCGGTTCATCAATAGGTATATCAACTGTTATTTCGTTGGGAGCAGCCTTCTCGTCCCCGGGTTCTCTATCCTCTCTGGGATCTATATCCTCGAGCACGTCTGAGGGCGACTCTCTTGGGGCAGGACCCCTTAGTTACTATGCTGAGGCCTCCTTTGGAGAGGCAGAATCATCTTTAGCATAAATGTTCAACCCCTTCATTAACATCTTTAACTCTGCCACGTAACAAGCTCGTCCCGTAGCTTGGTCGCCCCTCATCGTCCCAACTCCTAAGTCAGTCGGGAATTTAAGCAGCAAGCACCAAGGCGCAATACATGCCCTAAATTCGGTAAGGGTCGGTCGGCCTAGGAAGGCATTGTAAGGTGACTCCAAATCCAAAACTACAAACGACCGGATCCTTACTCTCTGGCGATCTCCCTACCCTAGAGTGACTGGTAATTCCACAAAACCCATCGGAGCTGTAGATACTCCGTTAATGCCACGTATCCATCCTTGACATGGTTTTAAGTCTTTTGCTTCGAGCCTCATTTGTTCGAAAGCTTTTTTGAAGAGGATATTAACCGAGCTTCCATTGTCCACTAACACTTTATGGACTAAGGCAGGGCCAATTGTCGTGGTAATTACTAATCGATCGTCGGTTGGAGATTGAACTCCAAAATCATCTCTATTGTGGAATATGACATCATCTGACATTGATTTTTGCTGTTTTATTGGAGTGACGTCTTCAAGGCTACTACATTCTCCTACTTCAAAATGCTTGGCGGCGTAGACGTATTGATCCATTTCTTTAAAACTACGACCAACTAGGTGAGGTCCGCCTATAATAGAGTTAATGACGATCCTCTTACCTTTTTGCTGAGCTGTGGGTTTTGAAGCAGGATGGTCTTGGTTCGGGGCTTGCCCCCCTTGCCCCCTATCCCTCGGGGCGGCCTTGTACTCATCCAACTTCCCTTCTCGCAGCAATTTTTCGACAATATCCCTCAAATGACGGCACCCATTGGTGGAATGACCGTGTGTACCATAAAACAAGCAAAACTTTCCTATTTCAATCTCTTTCTCTGTAGAATCTCTGGGTGGTGGTTTTTTGTACTGCAATATGTTGTATGTATCTAAATAAATGTTCTCCAACGTATCATTTAATGGCATGTAATTTTCCAAAGTCTGGAATCTGGGTCTTTTATTAGAGCTATTCCCTCGGTTTCTGTTCCTTCTATTGTCGTTCCCCTTTCTGTTGCTATTACCACCACTCTGGTTGCTAACATTTACTTCCACCTTCCCTGAACTGTCACCAGATTGTTTCACAGCAATGTTACTTTGGACACCCTCCTTCGAGGCCCCTTCGGACTTTCTCTTTCGATTTGCCTTAGCTTCTTCTCGCCTTAAGCGAACATTAGCCTTTTCATAGAACAATTCTCTAGTAGGAGGTGGTTTTCCAATTAAGTAATCCCCAAACTCTATGTCAGGATCTACCCCTTCTATCAGGGCCATTAGTATAGTGGGCTCATAGGGATCACTAACTTCGGTGATGGCCAGGTTGAAGCGATCCAAATATGACTTCAAAGATTCTCCTAGGGCCTGTTTAATTCGTGACAGTTCTATAACGGTCTTGGACTTTTGGGCATGGAATCGAAACTGATTCATGAAGCGCTCACTCAACTCTGTGAAATTTGATACCGACCGAGGAGGGAGTCGGGTGAACCACATCAACGCTACATCTTTAAGATAGATTGGAAAATCTTTGCATTTTCCGGCGTCCGGAGCTGCTGCCGCATTCATGAACCATGCATATCTCATCAGATGTTGCCCTGGGTCTGTTCTTCCTGAATATCGATCCATCTGCGGCAAGTTGAATCGACGGGGGAACTGGAAATTCAGTATTTCATCTGTAAAGGGGGCATGACTTCGTTCAATGCCCCAATCTTCATTAGTATAATGCCGGCTTTCGGACATGATCTTGCGCACCATTGCTTATACATCGGCATTTGTTAATGTCTGCACAGGATCTCTTGATCTGATGTTCGGGTTACCCCTGGGTTCCTGATCAGGGGATAACCTCCTGTTTCTGGCGGCAGCTGCTCTACGTTGCTCTCTGTGCTCCCGGTCGATCTCAGGAGGTAGAGGTTGGAGAATTTGTTGCTGCGTGGGGTTGGTAATATTAGGATCTCTAGGTAAGACGTGGGATCCGCGCATGGGTAGTAATATAGGCTGTTGTAGGCTCGGGTCATCAGGGCCCAATGCACGAGCAACATCTTCTCGGGATCCTAAAGATCCAAAAGTCAATTGATCAAGGTTCTGAGGTTGTTCAAGCGACCTCCTCTCGCGAGGGTGTTCCTACTCCGAAGAAGACGAATCATCTGTAGTGAGACGGCGTGTCGGGGAAGGAGACTTCTGCCTCCGGAGCTCCTGTAGTTCTCTACCCATAGTGATCATGTTTTCCTGCATGCGAAGGTTGTCACGCCTTTGGGCTTCCAATGCTTCTTTGGTGCTCTGAAGCATGTTAAGAAAATGTGAAAAGTCTCCTTGGTTAATGGGTGCAGATGGATCAGGCTGAACATTAGTCATCGTGGCTGGAATCGGAGCGTTGGAGGGAGCTCGAGTAGAAGTTCCAGCTTCATTCTAGTTCAGATCGGATCGGTTCATAGCAGCCTGGTTGGGGCCGTTCGGATGGAGAGAATGTGTGCCTCCAACCTGATCAGATCGGATCGGATCGGTGCCTTCCACCCAGTTCAGATCGGCACCTCCGATCCGGTTCGGATCCTCCTGATTGGAGTGATCTGCTCTAGAGCTTTGAGCGCGTGACCTTGTTAACACGATAGCTTGATGATCTTCTCTGGAATCATTTCCCCTAGCGCCTTGCACTTCTTTTCCTTTGGTCTTAGCCATAATACTTGATTCTTCAACGGTTAGTCAACAAGTACTGAAAGATGTCAGAGAGAAGGGATTAACTTCTTTGAACTTGAAGGTCCAAATAGTAGAATGATAATCCCGAAAAGGCTGAGAATTCAAAAGTTTCTCAGTGAAAGCACCAAAATGTTAGACCAAAAATTGGTTCTAACACCCAAATTAATTATGATTTCAATGAAATAGAATCAAAAAGCAACAGAGAACACACGATTTATAGTGGTTCGGCGTTAACAAGCCTACGTCCACTTTATTTTCTTTTAATTGATGATTTGAATACAAATACAGCAATGATTCTCACTCAACTTCACAATTACAATGCATAAACTCACTCAAATCTCTCAAAAATAGACTTTAAGAGACGATTTTGATCTGAAGGTAGCTATGAAATTCGGCTACGGAGGATGTTAAAACTGAGAATTTGCCAAAAGATCCTTTCAAATGTCTCCAGATGGTGTATTTATAGGTGAAAAATCTCTTCGAAGTGGCTCCGGTTCAGAATTGCGTGGCACCCATCTCATACGAGTCTGGTTCAGAGGCTCCCAGATGATGACAGCTCATTGATTTAGTGGGAGATCGTGGGAGAAATAGTCATGCTTGGTCCGAGTCTTCAGGTAGCGTGCGTAGCAACGGTCACATTCTCAGAGAAAGCGGTTCGGATCGGCTACCTCCGATCCGATCCGATGAAGCCATCTGTTGTTTTCTGATGTTGCTGCCATACTCCTCCGATCCGACCCGCCGAGGCCATTTGTTGTTTTCTGATGTTGCTGACGCATCTCTTCGATCCGAACCGATGAGTCCACTCGCTATCTAATGTTACTGACGTGCTCCTCCGTTCCGAACCAATGGGGCCATTTGCTATCCTTTGACATTGTTGACGTATTACCGATCCGATGTGATTTATGCGTCTCTGATCTCTACTCACTTCCTACGCTACTTTCCTCTGATCCGAACCGATTGGTGGCTTTTTCGCTGTTTGCTCTTTGTGTAGCCTAGTTCACAAAGTGGGCTAACAATAATATTTGATTATAATAATAATAACAACCAATCACATCAATAAATTTCAGAAAATTATTCCTTTATATCAAAAAATATTTAAAATAATTTTATATCAAATTACAAATATGTGCTCTCATATATATACATTCAAACTCAATCTAGGGTATTACTAACCCCATCTTTATTGAGTTATGCCATAGATCCTTGGTCATCACTATACCTTATGCTCTGATACCAACTGTAGCGGCCCAGAAAATTCAACACTCGTATTCTCACACTAATACACCTCATGTCCACACTCAAGTATCAAAAACCCAGAAAGCTAATAGAAAGAAGTTGAGGGTGAGAGAAGGAAGAAAGAAATATTATAATAGAAGAATAAGAAGATCAAAATCTAACAGTGGAACGAATCTATCTATTATATTATATGAAAGCACAATCTTTCCTCGAGGCCTTTCAATTCCCTTTCTCTCAAAAAATCAAGATGTTGCCACCTGTTGATCACTCAAAATCTACCGCTGCCATTCCTCTGCCTTTTCCCTTTCATGCATTATTACGTTTCTTACCATGCCTTTCTTTAATCTTTTACCTCACCTTCAACGTGTTCTTCCATTTTCCTCAGTTTCGATTTTCTCCTATGTCATTGAATTGAATCGGCCTTCGAAATGGAGGTAAACAAATAGCACGTGCCATCGGCCATCGAGATATAATAGAAGAAAAAATAGCCCTGTTCTCCCTGTTAAACCCTATTCCTACAATTTCTTTGTTTTGACATTCTTCTTACCCACTTTAATGCCACATTATTGCTGATCAAATCCCCATTTCAGTTGTTACTTTTTTGCCGACTCGCCAGCTTAAGCCAATTGTTCTCTTCTGCCGATGAAATAGTTAGCTTACCCTTTTTCCTCTTTCGCTCTTTCATTTTTGTTCTTATTCCACCTCATCTTGTTATGTTCCTGCATGATTTATAAATAATCATATGATTTATGTAATGCTTTTCTTCCCTAACATGTCGATTGTAACTTACAATTCATGGCCTAATTAGTTGCTTTATTTGTTATTGGTTATTGGTTACAATTTACGGCTTACTGACTTCCACCACCTATGCCATATTTTCCTTATTACGTATAGTTTGATTATGTGTTATGTATTTATATGCCAATTTTTCCTGATTATATCCTGTTTAGACCCATCTATCTTTCCCTTTTTCAGTTTGACCATTTCTTCTTTT
The DNA here is from genome assembly GCA_030737875.1 of Allium sativum. NCBI lineage: Eukaryota > Viridiplantae > Streptophyta > Magnoliopsida > Asparagales > Amaryllidaceae > Allium > Allium sativum. The sequence goes on along the minus strand of CM060910.1, from coordinate 189,389,123 downwards.
AAAAAAGGAATTAGGCATTTACATTCAGGTTATTTAGTCTCATAATACTGTTAACTAGAATGTTTAGTTGTTCACCCATTTAACAATAAGACAACTGTATCTTTTAAAATTGAAAATTTACTTTATTTGGGCTTGATGTTTAATACGAACAACATCAAGTGATTATATATAATTCCTATATGCATAATTAGTCATATTAACTATTCCATAATAATCACATCATATGGACCATTATTATATTCAGTTTACTATAATTTTTACCATTAATTATGTTATTTGAAAGGTAACATATAAAAGGCCCATGTTATTTTGGCACTGCATTTATTATCTTAAATTATGGAGTCCATAATTAGAAAATTCAATTACTAAACTAAAACCATTTGAAATAACTTCATAATATAATAATGTGATAATGACCACATTGTATTCCATTGCCAGTAATTGTTTTCATAGATTATGTAAATAATAGAAAACCATATGAATATTCCATGATTATATGAATATGCATGTTTATCTAATTAGTACATATGTCAGAGATTAAAATTGTTTCTGTTGTGGCTCTAAAGAGTGCTATTTGTAACAACCCGTATTTTGATAATGTGTTATAACCATAAATCTAGGCAGAATTAAATTTTAAAATAAGAACCAAGGGAAACGGGTTGCGCCATTGCGTTCGTCTTGGAATTCTGCATGAAATCGAGTCCGAGTTTTCGAAAATCGGAGTCCGTATGACCAAGTTATGGCTCCCCAAAGTTTCAGAAATTTTCAGAGTTCAAAACAGTTCGAATTCGAGTTCAAATTCGAATTTCAAAACCCGGACAGACAGGGTGGGAAATTTCCCGCCCAGCACCCCAGGTCGACTGGGGAGTCGACTGGGCAGTCGACACCCCCAGGACCAGGTCGACTGCGCAGTCGACTTGGGTGTCGACCTGGTCCCCGAACCTGGTTTGGGCCTGGTTGCTCCTGCTTGACCCTGTTGGCTTGTTTGAGGGCCTGTGACGATTTTTGGCGGTTTAGATCGATTCTAGGGTTTATCCTATGGCCTAAACTAGTTGTTGCAACTATAAAAACACCCTAAGACCTAGGCTAATCCACAACAAATCTTTCTAACACCATTATGCTGCTAAGTCTCCTCTTGAACCATGGCTGCCGCCTCTAACTTGAAGCTTAAACATTCAAACTAGATCCAAATCGAAGGCCAATGTTTCTACAACAATTCAAGGGAATAGATCAACATCTCAACAACGACCCTACGACAATTTCTATTCTTAGTTCTCAAAAACCACGATCTGTAAGCCCCGGTTACTCTTAGATCTAAACTCTAAACTTAATATGGACATGTGTAAATTGAAGTTGAACATAAACATGATAACTACTTGAGACCTACTCTTGTATATCTTTGATCTATGACTATTCCTTTTTGATCTATTATTTTAGATCTACTCTTGTTCACCCTAGATCTATTCACCTTGAACCTAGACCGTTCATATTGAACCTTGATTTGTGGAATACTGATAAGAACTTGATTTAGGGGCCTGCTCATGCCATAACCTAAACCCTATCATTATTTTAACATGCCTGTGATGTTGTGATGTTGAAACTTGCTAGTCACAAGTTTAGGATTATCATCTTATGTCATTTATTACTATGTTTATCACCCTATATAATATGCCAGTGATGTTATGATCATATCTCAAGTTACACCATGCTTGCCTTAAAATCACCTTTGCCACTTTATACCCATCCTTGTTATGTTATTCCCTAGTTACATCTATTGCCTTGATTCGAATTCACGAGCGTTGGGGATGCGATTTGGGTAGTTTAGGAAAACCTGAATTTAGTATGAACTTGAAAACATGAATATCGTTATAACTTGAGCTTGGATAGGAACATGAACTTGACATGAAATTATACTTGAAAATATGAATTTGGGACATGACACTTAGATAACTTGAACGTGGCCAACTCGAGGTTGGGTTGAGTTTGCAGTATAAATCTGCCCGGAACCGCCCGGCGAATCCAGTAATTGCAAACAATAGGACCCAGTGTGAGTAGTTGGTCATATCGCACTCAAAACCCGAGGTTAGACTAGGTTATGGTGTAAAACTGCCCGGACCCGCCCGGCACATCCAGTAACCATAACCAAGTCTAATGTGAGAGGTTAGGGGTGCATTAAGTAAATTAATGCCACTGGATAGGGTTAAGTCATGGACCACTTGAATATACTTAACCAATTTGACACGTTGATTTGATAGGGTTAAGTCATGAACCGCTTGAACACACTTAACCAACCTGACACATGATTTGTAGGACTAAGTCTTGAACTAGAACGACACACTTAGTCAATTTGACATGACACGTAGATGGGGTTAAGTCTCGATTTTAAATGACAACTTAACCTGCTGAACGAAACCCTAGTTGCGCGGTCCTTTTCAGCAGTAACCCACTAGATGTATCACGGTACCCTGGGACTAGGCAGGGTGGGGCACGATTGCTGGGCTGATTGTAAGCGACCTGAACGACGGCTGAGTTGGTGCGCCATTGTAGGTTCAGGCGGACTAGGGTCGTGCACTTAGTCCGGAGTTGAAAAAGCAGGCATTGGGCATCAGTAGGATTATCTATGCATTCTTGATTCGTGTCGGTGGTTGGCACCCTAGGGCTTTATACACCCTATGGTGGACCTAGCACAGGTGGCTACATTCGTGATAGGGCCGTATGACACAGACACACGACGAGCTAGACTTGTAGGGAGCCGATCGATTAGATCATACCGTTGGACCCCGAATTGGGTCACTTCACGATATTGGGCCAAGGGATTATTTCTTGATTTATGGACCCCGAATTGGGTCACTTCACGATATTGGGCCAAGGGATTATTTCTTGATTTATAGTTGACACGGGATTAGTACACCGGTATAGTTGGTATGGCGAACCTTGAATACGCAATGTTAGACTTGAGTTATCTTGTTAGCTTAGTTATCATGTCAGACTTATCATCATTCCTATGTTTGATTCCAGTTTATTCATGTCTTATTAACTTTACTAGTTTCTATGCTGATAGTAACTAGGGCTTACCAGTCTTTTTGACTGACCCGTTTTCTTTCGCCTCTTTGCCTTTGGTTCCCCCCCCCCCCCCCAGGTTCTCAGGGAGGAAACTCTAGCTCTTAGCTTGGACTTTGCTTGCTTTCTGACATCTCATGTACGGTTTGGTCTTGAGCTATGCTATGGCTGCACTCATGCACTTTTTGGAGAATAATATTTTACTTATGTTGTTTTAAGTACTTTGCTTCTTTAGAACTTGATGTAATGAAATAATGACTTGGCATTTTGATGTAAGAGGTTTTGACTCTATTTTTGAGTAATGAGATTTGGTTTTAAAGTTTATATCCGCTGCTTTATATACTCTATTTTATCTATGTTCTGTCTTGTGTTATCTCTGTGCCTGTTTACTAGATAATACCACTCCAAAACTAGGGCATTCCCTTTGTGAGTGACCCTAGCGGAGGTGGGGTGTTACACTATTGGTTAGGTATCTTCCAAAAATGTAACACCCTGTAATTCTGTAACACTAGGATTCACAAATCAAGGCAGAATTAAATTTTAAAATCAAAATCAAGGGAAACGGGCTGCGCCATTGCGTTCGTCTCGGAATTCTGCATGAAAACGAGTCCGAATTTGTGAAAATCGGAGTCCGTATGATGGAGATATGACCCTCCGAAGTTTCAAGAAATTTCAGAATTGAAAACAGCTCGAAATTCAAATTCAAAATTCGAATTCAAACCCAGAAGCGGGCTGGGCGGGAAAATTCCCGCCCAGGTCCCAGGTCGACTGGGGAGTCAACTGGGTAGTCGACCCCCCCCCCCCTGACCAGGTCGACTGCCCAGTCGACATGGGTGTCGACCTGGGTGCAAAACCCACTTTTGGGCCTAGGTGCATTCTGATGTACCTGGTCTCGTTTTCTGCCTAGATTCGTCCGCCGAATCCTATATAAACAGCCTCCGAGCCTCCTTCTCTCTACACCGTTTCATTCTATCCTTATGCTTCCTCTAAGAAAATGTATAAATAAATAAAATAATATATAAAATAAATCAAGACGAGGAAATGCTGCTCAAGACTTTCAAGACGAGATTCAAAACAAGCTAAGATTCAAGTGAAGATTCAAACGACTTCAACGACTGTTTTTCTACGAATCAAATATAATCTTTGTAAGTCGGTTACTTTCTAGATTTGAACGTTTTCTCTATTCGTGACATGAAATTAAAGGAATAAAAGAATATGCCTAATCTTTCTGTTCGAATCAGTGCTTATATCCTTGGACCTAATTAAGAACTGTTATGATTCGATGACCAACAAGACTGTGACTATGAAACTATGGACCTTAAAACCATATGCCTCTTAGACTATGAACGTTGCCTATGACTGTGACTCATGACTGTGAGAATTATTTTCCTTTGACTATGAACATCGCCTATGACTGTGATTCATTAACTATGAGGATTTATTGCCTATGACTATGGATAAAAGGTTATTATTTATGCCCATGACACTGTAGTTACAAAACCATGTTGTACCCCAAACTAGCATTATATTGGATCTAGGCTTGACTTTCTATTTCTAGTTATCCTTGGATCTTGATCTTGGGAATTTACCTATTAAGATAGGTCTACCCATGTTCTTGAACCTATACTATTTAACCCTTTTCATGTCGTAATATTACCAGATCTATGTGCCTGTGAATTATCATCTTATGCCAGTTACTATGTCTATTCTTTCATGGCATTTTGGTTTGTTCCCTTTTATCTACGTATCTAGATTTATCTATAATCTAGATTGAATCACGATTATACGAACGATGGGAATACGATTTGGGCAAAATATGAAATTCACTAAAACGTAGTTATAAACTTGGAAATTGGCATAAATTGGGAACATGTATTATGGCATGTTTATAAAAATGCAAATTGGATAAATTTGACATGAATTATAGGATGTGTAATTTGAATCTAGTATTGACTTGTAAATCTAGCATTTACATGAACTGTGAACTAGAATAATAAGTCTAGTTTGACATGAACTGTAATTAGAATGATTAAATCAGAATTGGATTAGCTAATTTGGCATAATAAGTATATTGGCATAAATTTGAAATTGGCCATAATTGTGAGTATTTGTCATGTTTAGCAAAATCATGGTTAGTGACACTTAATTTGGTATAGTTTACATACCAAAAAGCATAAATATGATATAGAGGGGAAAATGGGCCATAATAATAAATGTTGACAATTTACATTAAAAGAGTAATTAGGAAATAAGTAAATTAGGAATAATTTACTTATAGAATTTGTCCTAAATGAGAAAATGTAAATTTAGACAAATTAAAGGTTTATTAACGACATCTCTTTTAATAACACACCAGAAAGTTCTAGGGTAACAGAGAGGATAGTGTATAGGCTTGGGTTTGGAAAATACAAGTTTCCTGCTATCCCTGGCTATCCCTAACTGATCCGACGGACGGGATGGTTACTTTCAAAACCTGATTTGGAAATTAATCAAAACCCTTTGAACTTAGAAAACACGAATATGCCTAACCCGAGGTTAGACTGAGTTGCGATGTAAACCTGCCCGGAACCAACCGGCACATCCAGTATTCGCAACAATATCTGTCTAATGTGAGTGGTAGCGGCTTTAATTTATTTAGTTAAAGCTAGAACAAGAATGGTAGGGTTAAGTTAACTAAGACACTTAACCAATTCAACATGATAACCAAACCGATGGGTGGGGTTAGGTTCATACAGATACTTAACACAGTTAAGCTAGAATGGGAGGGTTAAGTCCATAGGGACACTTAACCAAACTTAACATGGTAACAAGACAAGATTTGTAAGGGTTAAGTAACTAAGAAAACACTTAGCCAAATTAACATGTTAACTAGACTAGAAGGTAGGATTAAGTAAAGTTAATACACTTAGCCAATATGACATTATAGCTGGACTAGACCGTAGGGTTAAGTAAACTTGAACACTTAACCATCAGAGTGTGATAAATGAATAGGGTTAAGTCTACAACATGAAGGGATAATACTTAACCATTAATAAAATGTTAGTTAAAACAGATGGGTGTAACAACCCGAAAATCTGGGCCAGTTTAAAATTTTTATTTTGGCAATTTTAGCGAATTTTGATTATTTAAAATGAATTATTTTAAATAATATCGATGAGAAAATTTATTTTGAATATAATTCAAACGTATATATTATACGTGTCGTCGTTAGAATATAAATAATTATATATAATTATTAATGGAATTGAAAATGGCGCGGTAGTTCGATAATTCGATTTCAAACTTCAATTGAATGTACCGGGTGCAAATCAATCCGGATTTTAGTGAAACCGAAAACATTAGGATCTAATTGATAATATCTTTCCAACGAATCCGACCAATCGAAATTTCATAGCGGGGATCAAAAGATATGTCCAGATGAAAATTCTGAATAGTCGCTATGGAATTCAGGCCCTTAAAAAAATGGAAATTTTGCAAATGACCTCGGATTTCGACGAAACCAGTTTTGTTGGGTCCGTGGTGTCAAGTTATTGCTAGATTCCAAATTTCATAATTTTTCGAATCAATATGTGAGCGTGGCAAAGGAAAACGCATTCGACCAGTTTCAGTTGATTTTAATCGACTGGAAATTAGCCATTTTTCCAACGGTCTCAGAATTCGACGAAACTAGTTTTGTTAGGACCGTATCGTCAATACGAAGCTAGAAAATATTTTTCTGGAATTTTTCGAGTTAGTATGTAGGCCCGGTAAATCAAAAGGTGCGTTTAAATTCAATATATAGAGTTATATTTTAAATTTGACGAAAACTGATCAAAAAGATCGAATTGGCCTACATGGCATATCCCATTGTGTTCAGAATGGGGGTAAAACTCTAGGGACGACATTCGTTGGGCTCGAATCGGTGTTCATTTGAAAAGTCAATTTGAAGGGGAAAAAAAATAAATATAATAAATTAATTAATAAAAAAAATCTTTACAATAAACCCCTCCCCCTCGTTTTCTTTCTTCCCCTACCTTCACTTTTCTCAGATCCGAAAAACGAAAAAAAAAAAAAACCGCACTATAGATCGATGTCGCCCCCCCCTCTAGGTCCTTCGCCGCCGCTCCAGGAGGCCATCGCCGCCTCCGAGGATCGTGCGCCACCCCCCTCCCAACTCCGACGCCCAAACCAAGTCCGACCCCCAAACGGCAGCTGACCTCTTCCGCACCACCGCCTCCGCTCCCCCTCCTTCTCCGACCATCCTCCGACCCCCCCTCCGCCCGCTGCAGCGCGCGTCACCGCGGATCCCCCCCCCCCCCAATTTCAATCGGTGAGCATTCTCTTTGGTTCTTCTTTCTTTTATTTAAATCAAATTGTTTTTAAAACGGAAACCAAAATGTTTTTCTTTAGAACTGAAATTAGCACTAAGTTTACAGAAATATATAAAGATGTATAATTTTGCTTTAGAAATGAAAATATAATTTTGCTTTAGAAATGAAAATATAATTTTGCTTTAGAAATGAAAATATAATTTTGCTTTAGAAATGAAAATATAATTTTGCTTTCGAAATGAAAATATGATTTTTATATATTGAACTTCGAAATAAAAATATGAGTTCAATATGATTTTTATATATTGAACTTCGAAATAAAAATATGATTTTGATATATTGAACTTCGAAATAAAAATATGATTTTTATATATTGGATAGCGAAGTAAAAATTCGATTTTTACATAGGTAGTGAAAGCGGGCGACGAAGGTAATAAAAAGGCGAGAACGTTGAAGATTTCTATCAATGAAGAGTCGTGGTATTGGATAGCTATCGGTGAGAATTTCTCACCTTTCAATTTCATTTTCTAGTTATATATATATACTAGGATGCAGACGGTGCTTAGTAGCACCCGACACAATCGTCCACAGACCATGGACTTGTTTGTTTGGTTGCATAGATTAGTTTGATGATTTGATTTGAATTTGGTTGTTTGGTGAATATGATTGATGTGTGAATGGCGTGGGCCTTCACTAGACCGGGGATAAGGCTAAGCCTTGTCCCGTTTCTAGTATCGTGCCGTTATGCCGCCGAAATTTTCTAAAATAAGTTAGAAAATAAAAATATCATTTTATTTAAAGAATGAACTAAATAGAAATTCATATGTTAAAATAAAATGTTTTATCGTTAAAAATATAATTTTTAACGTGAAGTGAATAAAATAAAATATTCATTTACAAACCGGACGGTTTGTGTATGTACACCTATTTGAATGACATTGATCGGGACGATAAATTTTACACATCGCCCAACTGCACAAATAAAATCTGTGTTTGATTGTTTGAAAACCCCTCACGGGTGTTGGGATGAAATTTGAAGTTCACTCATCCTGATTGATTGAATATGTCGATCGATTGATTGACAGGCTGTTATAAGCGTTAGATATCTATATTTGATGCTTATACAGTGTAGTGCACTTTGGTTGATGGTTGATTATTTTCCAATGCTATTATATGTGTGTAATGTATGAAAATCCATATAATTAACTTTATATGGTAATTGATTGGGCCTCATTCCAATTTGAAAAATAAAGAATATTATAAAATAAAAGTTCATGTGTTGACAGTACTCATCCATTGAGATTGGTCATGTGTTGAACGAAATATTTTGATAATAACAACTATTTTGAAAAAGAAATATTTGAAATAGAATATTTGAAATAGAATATTTGAAAATAGAAATTTATGAAGCCGTGTTGATTAGATTGACGCCATTTTGACGTAAACGATATTTATATCGATTTTATTCATTTTGAAATGAATTGAATTGAAAACGATTTCGAAATGAATTGAATTGAAAACGATTTCGAAATGAATTGAATTGAAAACGATTTCGAAATGAATTGAATTGAAAACGATTTCGAAATGAATTGAATTGAAAACGATTTCGAAATGAATTGAATTGAAAACGATTTCGAAATGAATTGAATTGAAAACAATTTCGAAATGAATTGAATTGAAAACGAATTCAAATTGAATTGAAAGCGAATTGAAATGAATTCAAATTGAAATTTGAATTGAATAGAAATGAATTTTAAAACGAATTTATAAGGAAGAATTCAATTTTGATTTGAATTGAAAAGGAAGTTGAAATTGCTTTTGAAACGAATTTAAAACTATTCTATAATTCGTTTTAAATAGAAATCGACGAAATATATATTATATATATAATATAATGGCCTGAATAGAACGCGCTGCGCCGCGGCAGTTCGTGAATTTCGACCATTTATTTCAAACGGACATTACGGGAGATCCGACCGTCGGATTCTCCTAAAACCGGAACCGTTGGGTTCGTATCGAAAAGAGCTTTCTAATGGATATTTGAAATTTGAAATCTAACGGTTGGATTTGGGATTATGTCCAAATCAAATTCGAGAAAGGTCGCTGTAAGTGCAGTTCAATAGCCGTTGATGGAAATCGACTGTACAGGCCTTGATAAAATTATTAAAAATAATAATAAATTGTGTAAAATCATAAGAAATGATTTGGGAAAAATTGGGATGAAAAACTCCATATTTGAAAAGATAAAAATAGATTTTTATCGAAATGAACTAGTTTTGAACTAGAATTATAATTCTATTTATTTTTAAATAAACAAATTGAATTTGAAAAGGGTTTTAAAAATAACCAGAATTTCCAATGATTGCATTGGAGTGGATTTGAATCGAAATTGTCTTCGGAATATTTAGATGTTGGAATTCGTGATTATGCAGATGTTGTTATGGAAATTTGAAAGATATATATCTATATCGTTATTTCCAGCACGACATTTGTTAATCGTAGAATTTGATATTGAATATAAGCCGATATATTTTCTATTCAGAGCCTTATATTGAATATCAAATGTGATTTGGGTTTGCCATGAATGGTGTCTTCATTAACACTGTTCTTGAACCCAGTTGAGAAAAGATTAAATCTTTTTATTTAGATTTAATGAAGTGTACCAATTAAATAATATTTAATTGGAATTGAATTGATATTGATTTTTGGGTTTATTGTGAACAGTGTTTTAAATAACACTCGTTCTTTAACCCGACAATTAATGGAATGTGATTTTGGGTTTATCGTGAACTGTGTTTTAAATGACACTGATTCTTTAACCCAGTTAGAGATTAAAATTAAGTGGAGTTTTAATGAATCTTTAATTAGATTGAAATGACCGAGAATGGAGTATCACCAGTTTTGCTCCAGGCGATAGTTAAATCTTTAATTAGATTTGAACGTGAAATGGTAATTGAATTTACCGATAACACCGTGGTGTTAGATATGAAGTACTACCAGTTTTACTTCATGGGATGAATAGGTTGGGATTGGGAAATTAAAACAAATGATTACTTCGGTAAGGTTCGCTAATCCTGACTAGTTTTGAATTGATATTCAAAAATAGGTTAAAGAATAAATTCAAGAAATTTATCTTGGATAAAATTAATGGGAACCTTTCCCTATGAATGTGAAATTTAGAAACTAACTGTCGGTTAGCCAAGTAGAATGGTTTCCTAAACATTGATCTGATGTTGGTTTCGGCCTTCGGGGTTAATAATTGGGGAATTATTCTCTTGATTAATTTACGGTTAGTGACTGATGAATTGGAATGAGGCATATGTTGTGTTTGTGTAACACTTATTTAAAATATACGCGAGTTATTCGGAAAGACCGGGTTTATCCCATTCTGAATAACTGATACGACGATAAGTCGAAGATGAAGACGATGGTCGAAGACCGGAAGTCTTCACGTCGTTTGGGTGATTACTGATGATCTTGATTGGGCTGTACACCCAAGAAGATGGAAACAGTTGGTGATCGTCCAGACGTACTTGGGGATCGATGGATATGCGGGGTACTAGGTGCCTCCGGTTTCGTTCAGACCCAGAACGGACTTGTAAATGGACTGTGTGTCTGACATGGGATTTTAGTCTGTGTGATTGATTTCTATTAAATATATATCTGTTTGGCAGCGGAGAATTTATTCTCTTGCTTAACGCCCTTCTCTGAGACGTACGAGCTCAGGGGTTATATACTGATGGATATCAATCGCATAGAGTGAATTGCCTGTGTGGCATGCCCAAGTGACAATTGATCAAGGCTTCTGTTGAAAAGCAAAGTCTTGTGGTGATGATCAAAGCACGACCTTTGTGGCGTAGCTTTGTGTAACGTTTACCTCGCGTGTTCACACCCGGTATGAACCAAAAACGGGAGACGGACCTCAGGGAGGACTTGCGTTTCTTTCTAGCTAAAAGTGGCGTCAGTGGTTTTACACGCCCTGACGAGTTTGACTTATGTGGTTGTTGCTGTTGCGAGGCGCCTCGGATTGATCGGTCGTTCTCGAACCGATGGAGTCATTTGATGGCTCATTTGCGCCCCAAAGGGCGGGGAAACGTAGTGTTCAGGCATTTTAATCCACATCGGTGGATCGGCCCTGTCGCTCCTAGGGTCACTCGTGCTCTGATCCTGAGACATGGTAGGCTAGATTGTCTCGAATCGGTTGAGGACTATCTTTTGCCTCGGTTCATAGACGGAAATCCAATTTCCAAATACGTGACTTTGCGATTTTGATTGTATAACCTATATATGGCGACATAGTGGGATGGGGCGCTCATGCCGCCTATGATTGATACTTATGATTTGAAGTTGTTTTATACACTATGCACTTATAATAGTATCAAACGATTTGTTTTAAAACGTATCAAGCATTCTTTGGCTGTTATAAGGGAAAACCCTATCCTCGGCTGCGTTGCATTGTGTGATGGGACCTGGGTCTTATAACAACTTCATCTTTCTTCATTTAGCATTGCGCTGTTTGTTTTATGCACTGGTATTCTTGGGAGGAAACCCGTTCCGTGTTATACGGCGTGGTCCCTTGATTTACCTAACTTTTAAAATAAAGAATAATAACTGTTTTAATTCTCACACCAGTCACATGACTGACCTGGAGTTTATTGTTTTAACCTAAACTCTGGGTGCCCCTATTTTCGACACGGGCAGCTAGTAGTTTTGGTTTTTGCAGATTTATATTCACAGGATCCTGGTTTTCTGCTGGAACGATATCCGGAAAGCTTTGTATCCGTATACCTACTTCTAGTTGTGTATTGTATTATTTTCCGCTGCGATGTATTTAAATGTAATTTAAATCTCTGATATTTCTGTGTAATATTCATCTATACTCTGTATATTCTTGTAATCTGATGCATTGTTGTAATAAGCAATGAAATGTTCTTTTATATGTGTTTTGTTGTGGCTTATTCTCGAATTATCCGACGCTTTCCTTTACGGGGGAGTTACGGGTTTTCACAGTTGGTATCAGAGCCTTGGTTTACAAAGCTTAGAGAACAAGACACATTAGAACCATACGAAAGAATTCATCAGATATTGGATTAGTAATATCCAATTAGAATGACTCGTTAGAGATAGGATCAGTAGTATCCTAGAACGAGTGTGGAGAGTATATTTTCAAATGAAAACAATTTTGTTTTGAAATTTAAACCATTCTAAAACGTATTTGATTATTTATTTATTTTGAATATGGACAATCCAATATATAAAGGTTTTGTATATACGCGTCATGAACGTATATTCGAAGTTTTAATATACTGGATAGATATAGAATTACACTCTAGTCGCCCGGAGATGATATTGATGATAGCGATCGCATCATCAATATTTATGTTCGAGTTTCGAAGGTGTGATTATCTATATATTTCCATTAGACTGGTGTGAGAACCAAAACTAATATAGCTAGAATACATTGTTGTGATTTGGCATCAAAACATGATTTTGGTATATATATCAAAATTATGAATTTGAAACGTTAATCCACTAATAGATTGATGTTTGTGTTTGTTTATTTGTTTGATAATTTTGAACCGTTAGCCTAATTGCATCACATATTGAATTATATTGAAAATAGGTCGCATTTGCTTGCATATATGTACTTTTATTGAACAGGTCATAGCAAGGAGGCTAGAGCCAGAGAATAAAATTTGTTTGCCCGACAAATAGGTACATGTTTACTACATAATTTACTGTTTTGTTTGGGTGATGATGATTTTATGAGCCTATTGGCTAGCCGCTTGGCTTTTTCTTTTTCTTTTTGAGATCTGAAGGACCGGGGAAGCTATTTGAAATTCCCCGATGCTCCCGGTGCAGGGGAGGTTATGGCGAAATTTTTCGAAAATTTAGGGTGTTAGCCAAATTTTTGAAGAATTTGAAAATTCTCAGAAACTAAAAGGTTGGAGAATGAAAGCCAGATCGAACGTAGAGTTGATTAATCAAACCACTTTCGACTTTGTTCCTTTTCGGGGACGAAAAGTTTTAAGTGGGGGAGATTGTAACAACCCGAAAATCTGGGCCAGTTTAAAATTTTTATTTTGGCAATTTTAGCGAATTTTGATTATTTAAAATGAATTATTTTAAATAATATCGACGAGAAAATTTATTTTGAATATAATTCGAACGTATATATTATACGCGTCGTCGTTAGAATATAAATAATTATATATAATTATAAATGGAATTGAAAATGGCGCGGTAGTTCGATAATTCGATTTCAAACTTCAATTGAATGTACCGGGTGCAAAACAATCCGGATTTTAGTGAAACCGAAAACATTAGGATCTAATTGATAATATCTTTCCAACGAATCCGACCAATCGAAATTTCATAGCGGGGATCAAAAGATATGTCCAGATGAAAATTCTGAATAGTCGCTATGGAATTCAGGCCCTTAAAAAAATGGAAATTTTGCAAATGACCTCGGATTTCGACGAAACCAGTTTTGTTGGGTCCGTGGTGTCAATTTATTGCTAGATTCCAAATTTCATAATTTTTTGAATCAATATGTGAGCGTGGCAAAGGAAAACGCGTTCGACCAGTTTCAGTTGATTTTAATCGACTGGAAATTAGCCATTTTTCCAACGGTCTCAGAATTCGACGAAACTAGTTTTGTTAGGACCGTATCGTCAATACGAAGCTAGAAAATATTTTTCTGGAATTTTTCGAGTTAGTATGTAGGCCCGGTAAATCAAAAGGTGCGTTTAAATTCAATATATAGAGTTATATTTTAAATTTGACGAAAACTGATCAAAAAGATCGAATTGGCCTACATGGCATATCCCATTGTGTTCAGAATGGGGGTAAAACTCTAGGGACGACATTCGTTGGGCTCGAATCGGTGTTCATTTGAAAAGTCAATTTGAAGGGGAAAGAAAATAAATATAATAAATTAATTAATAAAAAAAAAACTTTACAATAAACTCCCCCCCCCCCCCTCGTTTTCTTTCTTCCCCTACCTTCACTTTTCTCAGATCCGAAAAACGAAAAAAAAAAAAACGCACTACAGATCGATGTCGCCCCCCCCCCCCTCTAGGTCCTTCGCCGCCGCTCCAGGAGGCCATCGCCGCCTCCGAGGATCGTGCGCCACCCCCCTCCCAACTCCGACGCCCAAACCAAGTCCGACCCCCAAACGGCAGCTGACCTCTTCCGCACCACCGCCTCCGCTCCCCCTCCTTCTCCGACCATCCTCCGACCCCCCCTCCGCCCGCTGCAGCGCGCGTCACCGCGGATCCGCGCCCCCCCCCCCCCCCAATTTCAATCGGTGAGCATTCTCTTTGGTTCTTCTTTCTTTTATTTAAATCAAATTGTTTTTAAAACGGAAACCAAAATGTTTTTCTTTAAAACTGAAATTAGCACTAAGTTTTCAGAAATATATAAAGATGTATAATTTTGTTTTAGAAATGAAAATATAATTTTGCTTTAGAAATGAAAATATAATTTTGCTTTAGAAATGAAAATATAATTTTGCTTTAGAAATGAAAATATAATTTTGCTTTCGAAATAAAAATATGATTTTTATATATTGAACTTCGAAATAAAAATATGAGCTCAATATGATTTTTATATATTGAACTTCGAAATAAAAATATGATTTTTATATATTGGATAGCGAAGTAAAAATTCGATTTTTACATAGGTAGTGAAAGCGGGCGACGAAGGTAATAAAAAGACGAGAACGTTGAAGATTTCTATCAATGAAGAGTCGTGGTATTGGATAGCTATCGGTGAGAATTTCTCACCTTTCAATTTCATTTTCTAGTTATATATATATACTAGGATGCAGACGGTGCTTAGTAGCACCCGACACAATCGTCCACAGACCATGGACTTGTTTGTTTGGTTGCGTAGATTAGTTTGATGATTTGATTTGAATTTGGTTGTTTGGTGAATATGATTGATGTGTGAATGGCGTGGGCCTTCACTAGACCGGGGATAAGGCTAAGCCTTGTCCCGTTTCTAGTATCGTGCCGTTATGCCGCCGAAATTTTCTAAAATAAGTTAGAAAATAAAAATATCATTTTATTTAAAGAATGAACTGAATAGAAATTCATATGTTAAAATAAAATGTTTTATCGTTAAAAATATAATTTTTAACGTGAAGTGAATAAAATAAAATATTCATTTACAAACCGGACGGTTTGTGTATGTACACCTATTTGAATGACATTGATCGGGACGATAAATTTTACACATCGCCCAACTGCACAAATAAAATCTGTGTTTGATTGTTTGAAAACCCCACACGGGTGTTGGGATGAAATTTGAAGTTCACTCATCCTGATTGATTGAATATGTCGATCGATTGATTGACAGGCTGTTATAAGCGTTAGATATCTATATTTGATGCTTATACAGTGTAGTGCACTTTGGTTGATGGTTGATTATTTTCCAATGCTATTATATGTGTGTAATGTATGAAAATCCATATAATTAACTTTATATGGTAACTGATTGGGCCTCATTCCAATTTGAAAAATAAAGAATATTATAAAATAAAAGTTCATGTGTTGACAGTACTCATCCATTGAGATTGGTCATGTGTTGAACGAAATATTTTGATAATAACAACTATTTTGAAAAAGAAATATTTGAAATAGAATATTTGAAAATAGAAATTTATGAAGTCGTGTTGATTAGATTGACGCCATTTTGACGTAAACGATATTTATATCGATTTTATTCATTTTGAAATGAATTGAATTGAAAACGATTTCGAAATGAATTGAATTGAAAACGATTTCGAAATGAATTGAATTGAAAACGATTTCGAAATGAATTGAATTGAAAACGATTTCGAAATGAATTGAATTGAAAACGATTTCGAAATGAATTGAATTGAAAACGATTTCGAAATGAATTGAATTGAAAACGATTTCGAAATGAATTGAATTGAAAAGGAATTCAAATTGAATTGAAAGCGAATTGAAATGAATTCAAATTGAAATTTGAATTGAATAGAAATGAATTTTAAAACGAATTTATAAGGAAGAATTCAATTTTGATTTGAATTGAAAAGGAAGTTGAAATTGCTTTTGAAACGAATTTAAAACTATTCATATAATTCATTTTAGATAGAAATCGACGAAATATATATTATATATATAATATAATGGCCTGAATAGAACGCGCCGCGCCGCTGCAGTTCGTGAATTTCGACCACTTATTTCAAACGGACATTACGGGAGATTCGACCGTCGGATTCTCCTAAAACCGGAACCGTTGGGTTCGTATCGAAAAGAGCTTTCTAATGGATATTTGAAATTTGAAATCTAACGGTTGGATTTGGGATTATGTCCAAATCAAATTTGAGAAAGGTCGTTGTAAGTGCAGTTCGATAGCCGTTGATGGAAATCGACTGTACAGACCTTGATAAAATTATTAAAAATAATAATAAATTGTGTAAAATCATAAGAAATGATTTGGGAAAAATTGGGATGAAAAACTCCATATTTGAAAAGATAAAAATAGATTTTTATCGAAATGAACTAGTTTTGAACTAGAATTATAATTCTATTTATTTTTAAATAAACAAATTGAATTTGAAAAGGGTTTTAAAAATAACCAGAATTTCCAATGATTGCATTGGAGTGGATTTGAATCGAAATTGTCTTCGGAATATTTCGATGTTGGAATTCGTGATTATGCAGATGTTGTTATGGAAATTTGAAAGATATATATCTATATCGTTATTTCCAGCACGACATTTGTTAATCGTAGAATTTGATATTGAATATAAGCCGATATATTTTCTATTCAGAGCCTTATATTGAATATCAAATGTGATTTGGGTTTGCCGTGAATGGTGTCTTCATTAACACTGTTCTTGAACCCAGTTGAGAAAAGATTAAATCTTTTTATTTAGATTTAATGAAGTGTACCAATTAACTAATATTTAATTGGAATTGAATTGATATTGATTTTTGGGTTTATCGTGAACAGTGTTTTAAATAACACTCGTTCTTTAACCCGATAATTAATGGAATGTGATTTTGGGTTTATCGTGAACTGTGTTTTAAATGACACTGATTCTTTAACCCAGTTAGAGATTAAAACTAAGTGGAGTTTTAATGAATCTTTAATTAGATTGAAATGACCGAGAATGGAGTATCACCAGTTTTGCTCCAGGCGATAGTTAAATCTTTAATTAGATTTGAACGTGAAATGGTAATTGAATTTACCGATAACACCGTGGTGCTAGATATGAAGTACTACCAGTTTTACTTCATGGGATGAATAGGTTGGGATTGGGAAATTAAAACAAATGATTACTTCGGTAAGGTTCGCTAATCCCGACTAGTTTTGAATTGATATTCAAAAATAGGTTAAAGAATAAATTCAAGAAATTTATCTTGGATAAAATTAATGGGAACCTTTCCCTATGAATGTGAAATTTAGAAACTAACTGTCGGTTAGCCAAGTAGAATGGTTTTCTAAACATTGATCTGATGTTGGTTTCGGCCTTCGGGGTTAATAATTGGGGAATTATTCTCTTGATTAATTTACGGTTAGTGACTGATGAATTGGAATGAGGCGTATGTTGTGTTTGTGTAACACTTATTTAAAATATACGCGAGTTATTCGGAAAGACCGGGTTTATCCCATTTTGAATAACTGATACGACGACAAGTCGAAGATGAAGACGATGGTCGAAGACCGGAAGTCTTCATGTCATTTGGGTGATTACTGATGATCTTGATTGGGCTGTACACCCAAGAAGATGGAAACAGTTGGTGATCGTCCAGACGTACTTGGGGATCGATGGATATGCGGGGTACTAGGTGCCTCCGGTTTCGTTCAGACCCAGAACGGACTTGTAAATGGACTGTGTGTCTGACATGGGATTTTAGTCTGTGTGATTGATTTCTATTAAATATATATCTGTTTAGCGGCGGAGAATTTATTCTCTTGCTTAACGCCCTTCTCTGAGACGTACGAGCTCAGGGGTTATATACTGATGGATATCAATCGCATAGAGTGAATTGCCTGTGTGGCATGCCCAAGTGACAATTGATCAAGGCTTCTGTTGAAAAGCAAAGTCTTGTGGTGATGATCAAAGCACGGCCTTTGTGGCATAGCTTTGTGTAACGTTTACCTCGCGTGTTTCACACCCGGTATGAACCAAAAACGGGAGACGGACCTCAGGGAGGACTTGCGTTTCTTTCTAGCTAAAAGTGGCGTCAGTGGTTTTACACGCCCTGACGAGTTTGACTTATGTGGTTGTTGCTGTTGCGAGGCGCCTCGGATTGATCGGTCGTTCTCGAACCGATGGAGTCATTTGATGGCTCATTTGCGCCCCAAAGGGCGGGGAAACGTAGTGTTCAGGCATTTTAATCCACATCGGTGGACCGGCCCTGTCGCTCCTAGGGTCACTCGAGCTCTGATCCTGAGACATGGTAGGCTAGATTGTCTCGAATCGGTTGAGGACTATCTTTTGCCTCGGTTCATAGACGGAAATCCAATTTCCAAATACGTGACTTTGCGATTTTGATTGTATAACCTATATATGGCGACATAGTGGGATGGGGCGCTCATACCGCCTATGATTGATACTTATGATTTGAAGTTGTTTTATACACTATGCACTTATAATAGTATCAAACGATTTGTTTTAAAACGTATCAAGCATTCTTTGGCTGTTATAAGGGAAAACCCTATCCTCGGCTGCGTTGCATTGTGTGATGGGACTTGGGTCTTATAACAGCTTCATCTTTCTTCATTTAGCATTGCGCTGTTTGTTTTATGCACTGGTATTCTTGGGAGGAAACCCGTTCCGTGTTATACGGCGTGGTCCCTTGATTTACCTAACTTTTAAAATAAAGAATAATAACTGTTTTAATTCTCACACCAGTCACATGACTGACCTGGAGTTTATTGTTTTAACCTAAACTCTGGGTGCCCCCATTTTCGACACGGGCAGCTAGTAGTTTTGGTTTTTGCAGATTTATATTCACAGGATCCTGGTTTTCTGCTGGAACGATATCCGGAAAGCTTTGTATCCGTATATCTACTTCTAGTTGTGTATTGTATTATTTTCCGCTGCGATGTATTTAAATGTAATTTAAATCTCTGATATTTCTGTGTAATATTCATCTATACTTTGTATATTCTTGTAATCTGATGCATTGTTGTAATAAGCAATGAAATGTTCTTTTATATGTGTTCTGTTGTGGCTTGTTCTCGAATTATCCGACGCTTTCCTTTACGGGGGAGTTACGGGTTTTCACAATGGGCAAGGTTAAGTTAAAAAGGAACACTTAACCAATACAGGATGAATGAATAGGGTTGAGTAATAAGAAATACTTAACCAATATAACTTGGTTTGTGGTAGGGTTAAGTCAACATGAATTACTGATAACACTTAACCAGTTTAACAGGATAAATGAAGAGGGTTAAGTTAGCTTGAATTGACTAATGACACTTAACCAATCCAAATTGACGAGAAGAGAACTAAGTAGTAAACCTTAGTTAAAAGGAGCTAAGTAGTAAACCTTAGTTAAGAAAACAACGATTCTGGAAACTAAGTGGTAAACTTTAGTTAGCAAAACTAAGTAGTAATTCTTAGTATAACACGGGAAGGAGCGAACGTCCGTCTGATTAAAAAGAAGGCTCCAACGAATTGGGTTACGAAGCCCGAGGCTTCGAGGGGACGTGAGGGTACTCTTGGTATCCCTCTGTGAGGTGGCAGATGATCCTCCTCGGCTCACAGAGGTTAAGGTCTGCGGTAGAAGAACCAAGGGTATGCCTTGGTTGCAATACAAGGCAACCTAAAGACTAGGATGGACCAGCGTGATTCGGCGAGACCAGTAGCCCTATGATAGCAACTCGTCGTCTACCTACCATCTTTAGTCAATCGTTGTACGTATGCGGAAAGGCAGAGAACTACCAACAGACCATATACTTGCTATCTAGTTATGGGTGAGGCTGGCCAATAGGAAAGTAGGGCATAGGGTGGCAAAAGTACAGTTCTCGCACTTGATTTTCTTGGATTTCCTTTCATTAGTTAAGGGAGGGGTCACGTGGGACCATAACCACTGGTAGAAAAATAGACCTTAGCATCTGCACCGGTAGATATCTGAAAGCTCCCGACCGAGTTCTGTGTTTCTTGATTTGCCCTGCCATAGGACTCGGGCCGCACATTACACGACATGTTCATCTAGACAAGCGATAACGATTCGCGATACATGCGTAGGGAAGTCTAGGAACATATTCCACTCTAGGTAGTGTGTCCTAGACTATGGGGCATCGTTCGAAAGGTAGCATAATCCCTAGTTGGACTAGGTGGCATAAACCCTGAATCCGAGAAGCGTTCAGCAGATAGCATAAACTCTAGTTGAATCTAGAAAGCACTTGATAGAAAACCCTAGATTAGATCTAGGTAATAAATAATAAATGTATGCCTGAAGGCAATGGAAAGTACAGGGATTGGGATCACGTTATCGTTACTAGTTGGGACACTAGTTAGGTGGTGCAGAGATATAGAAACCAGTATAACAAGGAAATAGTGAAGCAGCGAAAGTATTAGAGCATATCCAGTTTATCTTATCTTAGCATATCTTGTGTTAATCTTGCCTAATCTTGCTGACCCTATCATCATGGTGTTATCTTGTATTCAGTTAATTCATGTCGTTTTGTTTTTCCATGTTCACATGCTATAAGTAACTGAACTTACTCAGGCTTTATGTCTGACTCTGTTTTTCTTTCGTCTTCTTTTCTTCCGTCCCACCGCCCTCCCCCCCCCCCCCCCCCCAGGTAGTAAAGGAGGGAATAGTATAGCTCAGGTTAAGTTGGACTGTCACTCTTTCCCAGCTTGAAGATTTGTCGAAGTTTTGCTTGGATTCTCTTTTCAGATGCTATGGCTGGCTCTTGCTACATTGGGGAATATAAATGTTGTTTTATGCTTCTTTATTTTGTAGGACAGATGATACTCTGATATATTAAAGAAATCGTTGTACAAACTATTTTATCAATAAAGAAAAGTTTTATTTTCCGCTGTTTTAATTTTTGTCTGTCTTGTAATTCATCTGCATCTATTACCTTAAAATGCTCCACAGAACTTAGTGCATTCCCTTTGTGAGTGACACTAACGGATGTGGGGTGTTACACGTGGTATCAGAGCTGAAGGTTACCGGATCAGATAAAGGATTTGAAAAATTATTTTCAAAACGGTTTTAAAAGAAGCATTTTCAAGAGAAAAGATTTGTTTTAAAGGAATATTCCCCAAAGCCATACACACTATCTTCTCTTCTTCTATTTGAATTCTTGTCTCCTTCTTTCTTGAGTCTCTGGGGCTCCTAGCTTTCTGGGAGGTAACCTCATCGATGGGCAAAGTCGTGCCTGGCTTCCATCCATAGCCATAGTTGTTTCACCTACGACCAGTTTTCTTTCAAGCTTATAGGGTTTTCTGTACGATGGAAGTAGCTTTAGAGAGATTTGTCAACATGACTACACATGGAAGAGGATGAGGAATTCATGGATGTAGATTTAGCTCACGAAGGAGGAAGGAATTACAAAACCTAAGACAAGAGGAAGTATCTTTACTATGGTGTAATAGGGCATGTAATTAAGGGCAAAGGACAAGATTTTCAGAAGGGCAAGTACCTACTTTTGCCACCAAGCGTACCTAGGAGAAAGGTAGTAAAGTTCTGTTGGAAGAGTCTAGCTTTTTTGTTTGTAATCTTTCTTTTGGTTTTAGCACTTCGCATTTGTTCATATTTTCTTCCATAGTTGAGTCTCTGCACCATAGTACTTGTATAGTAGAAAGATCCCACTCGAGTCTCAAATCCAATTGGTGGTCCGACCAGTTTATTTTTGGTTAGTAGGGATTTGAGAATAGCTATCGAGTTTGCTTATATCATCTCACGTAGATCGTCTAAATTCGGAGGAGATATTCCTTGGGTGCTTGTCTGATATTGGTTTAGGCTTTTGGGGCTTGTACTTGAGGAATGTCGAGTTTGACTAGGATGGTTTGCGTGAGAGATGAATAGTTGTGGCAGGCACTCTAAAAAGCACGTAGTGACCTTTTGACCCTTATAGTTATGGCATGGTGGATAAGAGGGAGACCTCTAATCATCTTAGTACATACACTTGGTACCGTGATTGACATCTGTTTATTTTGGAAATGGAGGTCAGAAACTTCACAATCGTGAAGTTAAATTAGTTAAGATACAGTGGAGTAAAGCCCAAGAAGGCTAGATACTAGCATCATACCCTTTTCCTTAAGGGTGAATCCTTGATTTCTTTTTTTGTATGAGCGTTACGCATAATTGTTTCTCTCTTTCCAAAGTATATCCTCTAGGTCGTATCTTCGATCCTTAGATAGAAACTCTTTTGGATGTAAACATGTATTTGAAACATGTTATGGTTGATGGTTGCGAGTGGTTGCTAATGGTTGCTCGTGAATGCATATACATACGTATAGGGCACTAGACCAGTTCGGACGCTTTCATATTGCACTTACAGATATGTATTTGTTTGTAAGTTGAAATTGATATGTTATCATATGAATGTTGCATATGGATGAATGGTTGTGCACACATGTAGTATTTACATAACTAGGGATGCTTGCATACATGATTGGGCACATGGCACTGACATGATTCGCATTAAGGAGGTCAACTGAATCAGTAAACCGCCTGATCTTGCATTAGATAAAGACATATACACACACTATGCATATGAACATGAAAGCATTAGAAATCTTTTAAGGAAAATGAATGCCTATGATTGAATGGTTGAGTAGATGGGTGATTGGATGGTAGGACACATTCTTCCTAACTTGAAGATTTCGGGGACGAAATCCTTTTAAGTGGGGGAGAATGTAACACCCTGTAATTCAGTAACACTAGGATTCACAAATCAAGGCAGAATTAAATTTCAAAGTCAAAATCAAGGGAAAAGGGCTATGCCATTGCGTTCGTCTCGGAATTATGCATGAAAATGAGTCCGAATTTGCGAGAATCGGAGTCCGTATGATGGAGATATGACCCTCCGAAGTTTCAGGAAATTTCAGAATTGAAAACAGCTCAAAATTCAAATTCAAAATTCGAATTCAAACCCAGAAGCGGGCTGGGCGGGAAAATTCCCGCACAAGACCCAGGTCGACTGGGGAGTCGACTGGGTAGTCGACCCCCCTGACCAGGTCGACTGCCCAGTCGACCTGGGTGCAAAACCCACCTTTGGGCCTGGGTGCATTCTGATGTACCTGGTCTCGTTTTCTGCCTAGATTCGTCCGCCGAATCCTATATAAACAGCCTTCTAGCCTCCTTCTCTCTACACCATTTCATTCTATCCTTATGCTGCCTCTGAGAAAATGTATAAATAAATAAACTAATATATAAAATAAATCAAGACGAGGAAATGCTGCTCAAGACTTTGAAGAGGAGATTCAAAACAAGCTAGGATTCAAGTGAAGATTCAAACGACTTCAACGACTGTTTTTCTACGAATCAAATATAATCTTTGTAAGTCGGTTACTTTCTAGATTTGAACGTTTTCTCTATTCGTGACATGAAATTAAAGGAATAAAAGAATATGCCAAATCTTTCTGTTCGAATCAGTGCTTATATCCTTGGACCTAATTAAGAACTATTATGATTCGATGACCAACAAGATTGGGACAATGAAACTATGGACCTTAAAACCATATGCCTCTTTGACTATGAACATTGCCTATGACTGTGACTCATGACTGTGAGAATTATTTTCCTTTGACTATGAACATCACCTATGACTGTGATTCATTAACTGTGAGGATTTATTGCCTATGACTATGGATATAAGGTTATTATTTATGCCCATGACACTGTAGTTACAAAACCATGTTGTACCCCAAACTGGCGTTATATTGGATCTAGGCTTGACTTTCTATTTCTAGTTATCCTTGGATCTTGATCTTCGGAATTTACCTATTAAGTTAGGTCTACCCATGTTCTTGAACCTATACTATTCAACCCTTTTCATGTCGTAGTATTACCAGATCTATGTGCCTGTGAATTATCATCTTATGCCAGTTATTATGTCTATTCTTTCATGGCATTTTGGTTCGTTCCCTTTTTATCTACAAATCTAGATTTATCTATAATCTAGATTGAATCACGATTATACGAACGATGGGAATACGATTTGGGCAAAATATGAAATTTACTAAAATGTAGTTATAAACTTGGAAATTGGCATAAATTGGGAACATTTATTATGGCATGTTTATAAAAATGCAAATTGGATAAATTTGACATGAATTATAGGATGTGTAATTTCAATCTAGTATTGACTTGTAAATCTAGCATTTACATGAACTGTGAACTAGAATAATAAGTCTAGTTTGACATGAACTGTAATTAGAATGATTAAATCAGAATTGGATTAGCTAATTTGGCATAATAAGTATATTGGCATAAATTTGAAATTGGCCATAATTGTGAGTAATTGTCATGTTTAGCAAAATCATGGTTAGTGACACTTAATTTGGTATAGTTTACATACCAAAAAGCATAAATATGATATAGAGGGGAAAATGGGCCATAATAATAAATGTTGACAATTTACATTAAAAGAGTAAATAGGAAATAAGTAAATTAGGAATAATTTACTTATAGAATTTGTCCTAAATGAGAAAATGTAAATTTAGACAAATTAAAGGTTTATTAACGACATCTCTTTTAATAACACACCAGAAAGTTCTAGGGTGATAGAGAGGATAGTGTCTAGGCTTGGGTTTGGAAAATACAAGTTTCCTGCTCTCCCTGGCTATCCCTAACTGATCCGACGGACGGGATGGTTACTTTCAAAACCTGATTTGGAAATTAATCAAAACCCTTTGAACTTAGAAAACACGAATATGCCTAACCCGAGGTTAGACTGAGTTGCGATGTAAACCTGCCCGGAACCAACCGGCACATCCAGTATTCGCAACAATATCTGTCTAATGTGAGTGGTAGCGGCTTTAATTTATTTAGTTAAAGCTAGAACAAGAATGGTAGGGTTAAGTTCACTAAGACACTTAACCAATTCAACATGATAACCAAACCGATGGGTGGGGTTAGGTTCATACAGATACTTAACACAGTTAAGCTAGAATGGGAGGGTTAAGTCCATAGGGACACTTAACCAAACTTAACATGGTAACAAGACAAGATTTGTAAGGGTTAAGTAACTAAGAAAACACTTAGCCAAATTAACATGTTAACTAGACTAAAAGGTGGGGTTAAGTAAAGTTAATACACTTAGCCAATTTGACATGTTAGCTGGACTAGACCTTAGGGTTAAGTAAACTTGAACACTTAACCATCAGAGTGTGATAAATGAATAGGGTTAAGTCTACAACATGAAGGGATAATACTTAACCATTAATAAAATGTTAGTTAAAATAGATGGGCAAGGTTAAGTTAAAAAGGAACACTTAACCAATACATGATGAATGAATAGGGTTGAGTAATAAGAAATACTTAACCAATATAACTTGGTTTGTGGTAGGGTTAAGTCAACATGAATTACTGATAACACTTAACCAGTTTAACAGGATAAATGAAGAGGGTTAAGTTAGCTTGAATTGACTAATGACACTTAACCAATCCAAATTGACGAGAAGAGAACTAAGTAGTAAACCTTAGTTAAAAGAAGCTAAGTAGTAAACCTTAGTTAAGAAAACAACGATTCTGGAAACTAAGTGGTAAACCTTAGTTAGAAAAACTAAGTAGTAATTCTTAGTATAACACGGGAAGGAGCGAACGTCCGTCTGATTAAAAAGAAGGCTCCAACGAATTGGGTTACGAAGCCCGAGGCTTCGAGGGGATGTGAGTGTACTCTTGGTATCCCTCTGTGAGGTGGCAGATGATCCTCCTGTGCTCACAGAGGTTAAGGTCTGCGGTAGAAGAACCAAGGGTATGCCTTGGTTGCAATACAAGGCAACCTAAAGACTAGGATGGACCAGCGTGATTCGGCGAGACCAGTAGCCCTGTGATAGCAACTCGTCATCTACCTACCATCTTTAGTCAATCGTTGTACGTATGCGGAAAGGCAGAGAACTCCAAATAGACCATATATTTGCTATCTAGTTATGGGTGAGGCTGGCCAATAGGAAAGTAGGGCATAGGGTGGCAAAAGTACAGTTCTCGCGCTTGATTTTCTTGGATTGCCTTTCATTAGTTGAGGGAGGGGTTACGTGGGACCATAACCACTGGTAGAAAAACAGACCTTAGCATCTGCACCGGCAGATATCTGAAAGCTCCCGACCGAGTTCTGTGTTTCTTGATTTGCCCTGCCACAGGACTCGGGCCGCACATTACAGGACATGTGCATCTAGAAAAGCGATAACGATTCGCGATACATGCGTGGGGAAGTCTAGGAACATATTCCACTCTAGGTAGTGTGTCCTAGACTAGGGGGCATCGTTCGACAGGTAGCATAATCCCTAGTTGGACTAGGTGGCATAAACCCTGAATCCGTGAAGCGTTCAGCAGATAGCATAAACTCTAGTTGAATCTAGAAAGCACTTGATAGAAAACCCTAGATTAGATCTAGGTAATAAATAATAAATGTATTCCTGAAGGCAATGGAAACTACAGGGATTGGGATCACGTTATCGTTACTAGTTGGGACACTAGTTAGGTGGTGCAGAGATATAGAAACCAGTATAACAAGGAAATAGCGAAGCGGCTAAAGTATTAGAGCATATCCAGTTTATCTTATCATAGCATATCTTGTGTTAATCTTGCCTAATCTTGCTGACCCTATCATCATGGTGTTATCTTGTATTCAGTTAATTCACGTCGTTTTGTTTTTCCATGTTCACATGCTAGAAGTAACTGAACTTACTCAGGCTTTATGTCTGACTCTGTTTTTATTTCGTCTTCTTTTCTTCCGTCCCACCCCCCTCCCCCCCCGAGGTAGTAAAGGAGGGAATAGTATAGCTCAGGTTAAGTTGGACTGTCACTCTTTCCCAGCTTGAAGATTTGTCGAAGTTTTGCTTGGATTCTCTTTTCAGATGCTATGGCCGGCTCTTGCTACATTGGGGAATATAAATGTTGTTTTATGCTTCTTTATTTTGTAGGACAGATGATACTCTGATATTGTAAAGAAATCGTTGTACAAACAATTTTATCAATAAAGCAAAGTTTTATTTTCCGCTATTTTAATTTTTGTCTGTCTTGTAATTCATCTGCATCTTTTACCTTAAAATGCTCCACAGAACTTAGTGCATTCCCTTTGTGAGTGACACTAACGGATGTGGGGTGTTACACAAAACATGTTAGATACACTTATAAAACATTGCAATGAGTTATACATATACTTGCACCACCACATTAGGTTTCGCATCAAGTAGAAGTCAAGCAATATTTTAACAAATGGTCAAGCAAAATATAGATAGGCCAATTTCAATATATCTATATCGATTTTGTTTCCTCTTTTTATCAGATAATAATGGGCGAGTATGAGATTCATGTAAATTTACGGTTTTTTGCTTACGCAACATTACAACAACTCAAGAGAGCAACAAGCAAGCACACAAGAGGTAAACAATTATATTTGCAGTTTTAACCTTTTAGGCTACTAACATTAGTCTTACGTCATGTATCCAATTTTTCATAGTACACTTTTTTTGTTAGTTGTAATTTTGCTCCTGTGAGATTTGATCCTTTGTGAGATTTTCTTACTTAATTCCAGTTTTTCTTAATTATAGAAACTTTTAGAAAGAATCAAGTAGAAAATTAAATATATCTCGGAATACGATCTTTGAAATATTTTCTTAGTATGGTACAGTCCTACTTTTCTTGCAATTGTAGTTAATTGACATTTTGCTATTGTATAATTCTTTGTATGTTCACTCATATTGAATAGAATATAAGTTATATCATAAACTTATTTGAATGATTAATTTAATAAAAATTAGAATGTATTACATCAGATAGTAGTTATATGCTCACTCAAATCATAAAATTGATAGCTTAAATATTTGTCTATTAAAAACATAAATTAGCCACATAGATTTTAAACACAAATATAGATTTAAATTTTAATGTGGTAGCAACACCTTTGAAGATAGTCAAGCATTATGTAACAAAAGGTAGGCATTGCAATCTATGCAATATCTCTGCCTTTGGATGGAATAGTTACATGTAGAAAATGAGCTATAATTAATAGTAGTGATATCAGTATGATTAAAGAGCCATAAGAAGTTTATATAGCACTGCAATCTTATTTGCAATGAGAGTGCTCTATATTTTTTTGTTCTAAATAAACATTTATCCTTTGTGTTCATATTATTTGTACTTTGTTGCCATTATAAGTGTTATCCATCCTTTTATTATTGCACTGGAGCTTAACTTGATAACACACATGCATTTGTTTTCGCAACCATGATGAACTTCTTCCAAACCTTTACAAGTATGTGTTGCATTTACGTTATTTAATAAAATTTGGTCACAATAATTGTCAGGTTGCTTCCTATGAATATTAAATTAATGATATTTTTGGATTTGTAAAGTAATGGTCTTGTGCTCAAGTTTTATATTCACAAGTATATGCATATTTGATCACTAATTCACTACTTATTAGATAAACTTTTATTATTTGAACTTCTGCTAATAACCATCATGGACCTTTAGTATGATTTCTTACCAAGTTCATAAAAGCAGTTACTATTTAATTTATCTTTGAATTGGTGTTTAAATAACATAAATGATAATGCACTCTATTTTGCACATAACTTGAGGTTTTCGCCGGAATTTCTAACTGTTTGCTTCTCCTTATAACTGAACCATGGTGTTTTACAGTGTACCATTTGGCAGTGGGATGTTTTAGGATGAAGAAATTGTGAAGTGGTGGCTAGAGGAGTCATTTTGTGTTTAATTTGAAGTTACAATTATCAGTTTAGGGCGAAACCTCACTCTTAGGTCCCCACTGAAACTGGTGTACTTTTTATTATGCTTTTATTAAAAAGTTTATACTTTTATCCTTTGCATGTATAATTTCACAGTAGAAATGTCCATGCTTAACAACCTTATTCTTATATTATCCTTCCGCTTTAGCAGCACGTTTATGAGCATTTTTACTATTCTTATAATTTGTCTTATATGTTTAATGTTGGCATTTGTGGTTAGATGAAGTGGTAAAAGCACAAATCCATTAATTTGATTAAACAATAGCAAAATATTGTCATATAAAAGGATTGTCTTTATGTCAAACAGTCATCGTCAATGATGGATGTTTAAGACTTTTAGGACTTAGTCTATTTGGATGCTTTGTACTTCATGGAATATTCATGTTATATTTTATATTTAGTTCAGTAATTTAAGTCTTTCTCCCCGTTATTAGGTTATATGGTCATTTAATTCTACAATATATTTTCTATTGAAAACGTCCAATTAATGTTCATCGATTGATACATAGTATTTTTATAATTCCATATGTACATCTATGGACTTTCTAATAGATGGGCCAATATATTGTCTTATTTTCCAAGTGATTACAAGCAGTCTTTCAACCCTATTGCTTTAAAACTTTGAACAATTTTCATGAATATTTTCAAAACGTTGTTTTATGATCTACTTGCGAACATGCTTAAAAAGAAAATGTTGAACGAAATTTGACTTCTGCTCCTCTTACGAAGATAACAATTGATAATATTTTTACATTTTGTTAAACAGAGGTAAGGATATTGTTTCTCCTTCCATTTTTCCTGATGTGCATCAACATCCTAGGAGCATCATTGTATGGTGCTATATGTTGGAAGTACAAACTTTAAACTTTTAGTACAATTTTCGCAACTATATGTTCAATGGATTGAATATATCTTTGGTAAACCATTATGTTTCAACAACATTTGATTATTGTTATTGTTGTGTCTGCATTGCAATGTTTTGGTTATTATCTATTCATCGCAATGCTTTGGCATATTTTTTCCTTTTATATTTTAGTTGCTTTGCAATGTTTGGATGAGAATATTCGAGTTGTCAATCTCAGCAACATTCTTTCTGCCTAGCTGAAACTACGCACATTAAATATTGAGAAGAGAAACTTATTTTCCATCAAATTTAATTCGTGTAGAGTTTAGCAAGTTTTTTTCTTTTCATCACCATATATTGTCCCGTTTTCTTAACTCAGTGTGACCTTCCTCCAACTTTGAGTGTACTTACTGTCTATTGGGATCTTCATCCTTCAATGCAATATAGCTTGAATACTGACTCCATATTATTGTGCACATATTGTCGACTATGGAATTTCACCTCTATTTCCAGGATTTTTTTCTCAGTGATAGAGGTTGTTGATAAATCAGTTAATACTCACTGTATTTAGGCACTTTCAAATGATATCAATTTATCAAATCCAGCAGCCAAAATCGAAAAGTGCGGACATAGGATGAAAATGCTTGTGCAGTCTCCTAAACAATTTTCATGGTATACCTTTATGTTTACTGAAATTTGTGTTGTTTGATTTGTTAATCTGCGCTTAATTTGGTTTTTTGATTTTGGTGTTTGTTATTTGTAGGATGTGAAGTGCCAAGATTATTTTAACATACAAGCTATTTTTTATGATTTGCTGACCTGATCAGTTCAAATGATTTGTTCAGGGCAATAGACCTCATTATCATGTTATTTGCACTAGATTAGAGCATGAAGTGCGTCATATTTTAGTTTGTATGCACAATGCAACAAATTGTATCAACATTTGGCTATAAGCTCACAATGCATTATGTGCACTAGGTTTGTAGATGTAATACTTACGATATTCTATGATTGAGGGTTTGTTTGGATATTACTATTACTTTTTTAAAGTTAAAATCAATGTTTCCTGCTTTTGGAAAAACAAAAAGTAAAGCATGTGTTTCACATTATACCAACTATAGGATGACTCCTAAAAGACATGAAGAGAAGAGGTGATGCGGCATGTGAGATGATTGCATAATGTTCGTATGGTATGACATATATGAGGACGTGGCCCCCAACCCAAACACATGACAATATATCGTATGCTATAGTAAGTTGAGAAACGACAACCACGATGTGTCTAGAATATAATAAAGTTAATAACGTGACATGCAGAAGATTTATTGGTCATAGAAGAAAAAATAATTAACATTCAAGTGTGTATGTTAGTTTAGTGATTGCAAGCAAAGTTTCAGCAAAAAATAATTAATGTTTTTAATTTTTTATTGAGCAATTGCCTATGTTTTGATGCATAAACACTAATGAATTTCTAAGATGCGATGACCTGTATTTTAACACTGAAAGGTAAATAAAATTTTAAGACATGACAACCTATTTTAATATGTGAAAAATAGAACACGATAATTGAAAAAGCGAGGGATAACTTATAACACTTGGCTGATTTCACTTTATTTTGGATTAACTGTTAGTTACAGAAAAAATGATTTTATTAGATTTTTTGGTTAGATTTCAAAGAAGAAGAAAAGGCATTAGTCGCTTTTGATAAAAAATTAGCAATAAAGTTATAATTTTAGATAAGTGATTTGTGTGTAAATTAGCTATTTTATTAAATATATATATCTAATGTGTTGTATTTTCTTTTTTACGTATTGATCAATTGTTATTGCATATACTAATTTGATATCATCTAGCACTACAATATTAGGGATTTAGAAATTGTTAACAAGTCATGATTGTTCCAACTGTGAAATGTTCTTGCAATTTCAGTTAACTCTTAGTAAGAATGGAAAAATGACATTAATATATGGATGTTGTGGTACTCTTAGATGTTTGTCAAAAAAATTAATGTGCATATGAGATAACACTAATTTCTAGATGTTTTCATAAAATTATTTACTCTCACTTTCAAATCTTTAAACTACTCTAATTAAATTACTTTGTTTGTGAATACTTTTTTATTACAATTTTTTACAAAATTTCATTATATAGAATATATGATAACAGGCCCGTGTGTGTAGCACGGGTTCGCACTAGTAAAATATAATATATCAAAATGCTTTACAAAAAGAAAATTGTATATATATGATTACAACATCTGAGTATACAATCAGATCAATACAACACACAATGGAAATAAACTAGTACCGGTGAATATATGGAATACGTCTCGACTTCAACTCCTTTTCTGGACTGCAAGCGAAACCAAACCTGGAAATATACTCGGTCTGACCCGAGCACATTTCAAGCAAAGCAAAATTCACACGGATCAGTTAGGAATACTTTCAGTGATAAATTCATATAGCAAACAACTTACTTGACTTTAGAAATCCTTTTGTAAGAAAAAGAAAATAGTAAGACCAGCCCACACAAAAACATGGACGATTTTTACCTTACTATAACCCAAATGTTTTTTGACATATCAAAAATCCAATGATATTATAATAGTGTCAATCAAATCACAAATAAATAACCATCTAGTCGAACGCTTGCATCTCACGCTCTACATATTCATTATAAAATCAAAAACCGTTTGGCGCTTATTAGAGATTGGATTACAACTATGACAAGGTATGGAACCAACTTCCGATCAATGTACTCTAGATGGTATACACTGGGGTTCAACAAGAACATCTTGCAACCCGACCATACATGATCGACCACTCATTTAACCTGAGTGTATCGAATATATTGCCACTATGGCTTTATTTATTGCGTGCCTGCCATAACCACCGGGAGATACAGAATCGAAAAGAAGAATAAATAAAGAAATTTATCAATATGGTGACACTATACCCTGCTTGGGAATGACCCACCTAGCCATGCTGCCTGCCCGATTATTGGCGTTTCCCAGTTGTGAGGCTTGAGGTCACAATAATATTTTTAGAACATCTGGTCATCATTCACTTTGAATGCCACATCGTTAGATCCATCAAATAACTAATTGACATCCACAAATATACTTTAAGTGTTAAGAAAGAGAATTTCTCCGCCACCAAACTTAGCATATTTGTAAAATTCAACGTACATGAGTTTCAGGAAATACTCTGTCAGACATTCGTTCATACAAGTCATCCAGGAATATGATAAATGGAAGGCACCCTCCTACTGCATCCTAGGAATCACCCAAATGATCGGTAGCGAGTTTTCCTTGCAATCCGTAGATTTCAATCACGATAGAATCACTGCCGAAATATCACTAGGGATCAGTTAGAGAAATTCAACAAGTAGTTCCCATCCCGGTCTTCAATGCTCCATCTTTACGCATATCCCTGCAGATTAGTTTCGTATGCAACGTTGATTCGAAGTGGTTTTGGGTCTAGTTCCCATCCCGGTCTCTTCGAAACATGTCAAAAAGGTCCAATAATATTTTCATTGATAATCAGTGTTTTAACTATCAATTATAACATCACGGTCGAGTTCTTGGCAGTTTTGACCTTTTTACTTAGAATCATTCATTTAAAACTATTTCATCGACTCTTAAAAATCATTCCATCGTTTAAAATAATTTCTATCTCGACAAATCTCCTTTGTTTCCGTCATTTGAAAACAATATCAGTTCTTAACTTCCAAAATAACCATATTTACCAAGTCCGTTCCTTAATTTGAAAATACTTTCTTATAACCATGCTGTATTTCCTTTACTTCGGAAATATTGGCATATCTTATTAACTCAACAATATAAATTTAGTTATATTCTTATGCAATCTGAATAATGTCAAAATGTACAATGTTTACTTTAAACCCAAATAATCTTATTTATATATCAATACTTGAAACTACCATTGCAATATTTCTTTATGGAAATATTAAACTAATCTCAACATCTTTACCGTTACAAACTAATATCATTCCTTGATAATAGTGAAGTCGTTCAAGTTGGGGTATTTTAGTTACCTCTCAGACCTTAATCGACAATATTCTTATTTTAGAATAGATAGAAGTTCGTAACTCAAAAACCCATCCTACTTGTAAATCAATTGAATCTTATTTCTCTATTTTTTTATAAACTATGATTTTATAAACCGTATCTTTACTTTGAACAATCTCGGTCAATTATGACTATTTTTATTTAACTTTTCACTTTTAACTTCGTTAAACAATTCCGTTTATAATTGGAATTATAATTCATTTCCAAATATTTTGCCCAAATCATTCGCTATCATATTTATAGAACTGATTAGGATTTTTATAGTCAAAAATCCATTTAACGATTTAAAAACCCTTAGCATCATCCTTTTTTGCCTTTTCGACCTTCTCTTTTAATTCTAATCATTTACTTAATTCAGTTAAGTAAACACTTTATCGATGATTATATTTTAATCCTAAATTCCTTTAATAAACTCTTCCTATCATGTTTGGAAGAACAACCCCTTTACAAATGTTTTCAAATATTAATTTTAAACTAATTATAAACTTGGTTGCCTTCTTAAGTGAATATCATTTAAGAAATAATCACTTTAATCATCCTTAATTAAAATAATAATTAACTTCAAACACAATTTTCTTCTTCACTAACTAAAATAAAGTAGTGAATCAACTTTGAAATTATAATTTGACCATAACTGATTACATTATAAATCTTCAAACATTTTTAATTAAAGAGTAATTTAAAAATAAGAAATCTTATTAAATTAAACAATTGTTCATTAATGACCCATCTGGTCAAAACAGTAGACTTCGTCAACTTTAAGCCATCAGTTGGTTTACTAATCAATTCCAATTACTCTTCCGTTTTAGATTAACTAAATTAATCAAATAATATTACTCAATCGTTTACTTAATATAATTATTCCAAAATATTAACCCAAAGGTTAATTATAGCTTTATTGCTTCTAAAACTGATTTATACGTCTAAGTCTTATTATACAATCATTTTACACTATTTTATAAAACCAATTTATAAACGTCGCTTTATTTTTAAAACTTCATTATAATATATAAAATATAATTAAAAATCTTACTTCGCTTATACAATAAGTTTTGTACCTTAACTTCGTCAATTTGCCTGACGGCAAATTACCCTTTAAACAAAAAGGTGGATTTTAAACCTTTTTCTGCCAATCCCTTAGTCAATACCGTCTATTGATTCAAATAACATCAACATTGAATTTTATCTCAACGTTTAACAATCAAACATGTTTTAATAATAATGAGTTCAAACAACTCATATATAAAATATGAAACAAACAGCATACACAACATTTTGAGGAATCCAGTTGGATCCCTCCAAACTGTTCTTCCCTACAGATCATCATAATATTTCATAACAACATATAAATTCAATTCAATATATTAACGACGATTGTATAATTAACGTCAGCTATTCAATCAACAATAGTCATCCAAGGCCTCCAATCAACCAATATTATCAACAATTAAATTTAATTATATGAATTTTAGCACAAAATAGAATTCCAGAAATGTGTGAGATTTAACTCACCTTTTATTTTCAGTCGATGATCGATTTTTGCGTTGTTTCATTTAATTTTAAACAAATGTTTAAAATTAAATGAAAATCCAATTACTCTCAATTTTGTCTAAACCTGCTCAGAAATGTTTCCTTCGATGATACGATCTCATTGTCTTTTGTTTCACGTGATTCTGATATTGTATGTATGAAATAAAAATATTACAGGTTTATATAAATTAATTATTGTAATAATTGAATTAACTATTCATTAATATTGCTGACTCATGTTTTACCTTAAACTCGACCATGTCATCTGCGTACAAAATAATGCATTTTCCCTGTTCGTGTATTTCCCAGTCCCCAGTGTTTCTTCTCGAACCCGAATGCTTCATCACCTTCACTCTTCACGAATCCAACCTCTTCGAAACTCAACTACGGCGTGCCTGACCCATCTTGACTGCCGCCACCTTGTCAGATGTCGTCTCCCACCCTGTCGCGCCACCTCTAGGAACCAGGACCCCCAACATCCCCTCGTCACTCCTGTGAAACACATGATACCTTGGAATACATAGAAACCCGTCCCTTTTAGTTCACCTCCACTCCTTCCTCCGGCGACCGAACCGCCTCTCACCACACCTGGATATCACACCCTCTCGCAGCTTCCCAACAATCCTTGCCTCACCTTTAGAAACTCCTTCTGCATCACGAAATCCATCCAAAACTTAAAACCTTCCCATACTAACTTCTGACCATCTCATTCCACGCTGGCCCTTCTGACCACCACTGCAACGATCGCCTCCTAACAGCGCACACACCCCCTTCAGACATTATGACCTGACTCTGCGTGAAACGCCTCCTACTTAGCTCGGGTGTTCTGAGCTTCAATACACCCCTCCCAATCGAAAAACATTGTTTCAAAGATGATCAGCGTGGAGCTCTCACTGGCAACAGTTCGTTTGAATCCATCCATGCTTGATCTCGCTTAGTTTTGATTTTCAATTCCCTTTGATTTTACGAGGAAATCGGTGGTTTCTGTTTTGCAACTTGTTTGTGGCCTTTTTTTTCTTTTCACTGTGTTCATGCTTGAAAGAAAAAAGAGAGGAGATGCAATATATATATATATATGGAGTTAGTTACGTTGATTATGTTATATGTGTGTATATATATACACACACATACAAATATAATGTAAATTAAGCGAACGAGATTAGTGTCTTCACCATGTTTTTGAAATGTTGATTGCAATCCAATTTTAAAGGTGTACAACATTTCCCTTATTTTCCTTAATCATAGCATAAATGTACATATTAACATATGATAATAAAATGGGAAAAACAATCATAACAACATACAAACTTACTACCAAGGTTTTGACCAGATTATTCAAACAATTAAAGATAAACATAACATCATATATCAAATATACATATATGCTTATAGTTCCTATTTTGAATAGATCCGTTTATTATGTTTGTCTATACACAAAACCTTAATATTTAGGCATTTAATACGTTCAAATTTTATATTTAGAAAAATAGATTTAAACCTATTAGATTTACAAATATATCCAAATCTTAACCTTTTGCACAAAATCAAACATATGGATTTACATGAAATATAACAAAAAGGAATCCCAACAATATAGAAAATCATACAACAAGAATCATTTTTTTCTTTTATTATTAATACACCTCAAAACCACAAATACAACTAGATTAATCATTTTTTTACTAACAATTAAAATATATAGAATTTGGAGAATGTTTAATATTATATTTTTGTTTAGATCCAAATTACCTAAGGGATATATATCCAAATTTACACTACAAAACAAAGAAAATAACAAACTGATGTCATGTCCACTCACAGTGCTAAGAAGGATAAATAGCGGAAATCTGAATGGAGTGTGCTTTTGGATCCAATCCTTCATACAAAACGTTCTCTAATTCTTGTGTGTTTGTGTGTATATATATATATATATATATATATATATATATATATATATATATATATATATATATATATATGAATCAAGAGATTATAGTTTTATATATAAATCTTTAAATTGATTATTCTTGTCCGTTCCTATATGTATATCTATATATATATACACACACACACACAAACACACACAATTTAAATTATCATGGAATATTCTTTTCATACCAATTAATATATAATTATATTCCGTATAGTTATTTATTCAATTTGAATTTCAAATACTGTGTGTAAACAATTCAAGTATGACTTGTTTTAATCATAACTTCTTCATACGAACTCCGTTTTCAGCAAATAAAATATGTAAATGGATCAGAATCTTTCCATGAACGCAATTAATACTTTCGTGGACCAATTCTCAATTTTCCAAAAATATTATATTCAGCCCATCAGTATTTATAATTTATTATTGTTTATACTTAGTTTAATTATTTATATCTATTTAGGGTATAATTTTATGGGGTGTTACATTCTTCCTGCCTTAAAAAAAGATTTTGCCTCGAAATCTTTCCGAAGGAGAATAAACACAACTAGCTCTAAACAATCATGTTATACACCCATGTTATTTTATACATATTCATAAAACATCCATAACTCATAGTGATTATGCACTGCAAACTTGTTAAAGTGAGCTCAGTCCTATTGTGTATGAGTAATAAGTGATGCTGGATGTATGAAAAACTACCTAACATGCATACAATTTCTACATGAGTGCACAGTGCATTTGTGTTGCAACCATCTCCCGTCATCTAATCTAGCTGCAACAATGCAATCATAGAATCCAAAATTTTCAAGAAAGGCTACAAAATTTAAATTTTTTATGCCTATTCTCGAATTTTCTCCTTACTTTACTCGAACTAATCTAGCCAAATAATGCAGAATCTTGAAATCCCGTGCTCTAAAATATCTATAATGGTACAAGATTGTCAAGGTTCCATCTTTGTTCTCGTTTTTTGATTAGGCACTACCAAGATTCGCTGTACTATGAAGGTATCTTATCTAACATAAGACTATTATGAGCTGCTATCATCAATAATATCATATATCTTGCAAACTTTGGGAAATCCTAAAATACGATATCAACTATGTATCCTTCACAAGCTGCCTAATCAAAATAGACTTTTTCTAAAGTCTACCACGTATTTGGTCCGAGTAGAAATTTGTCAATGGTTATTCCATCAACACTTCAGTATTTTAGATGGTCTCCGTGGAATTCTTCAAAAGTGCTGTAACAACCCGGAAAATGCGAGCCAGTTTAATTTTGGC
Source organism: Allium sativum (assembly GCA_030737875.1). Classification (NCBI taxonomy): domain Eukaryota; kingdom Viridiplantae; phylum Streptophyta; class Magnoliopsida; order Asparagales; family Amaryllidaceae; genus Allium; species Allium sativum. Next base: position 189,350,148 of record CM060910.1, on the reverse strand, counting down.
AATTTTAGCGAATTTTGAATATTTAAAATGAATTATTTTAAATAATATCGAAGAGAAATTTATTTTGAATAGAATTAAAACGTATATATTCATATAGATCGTCGTTAGAATATAAATAATTATTTATAATTATAAAAGGAATTGAAAATCGCGCGGTAGTTTGATAATTCGATTTCAAAATTCAAATGAATGTACCGGGTGCAAAATAAACCGGATTTTAGTGAAACCAAAAATAATGGAATCTAATTAAGAATATCTTTCCCACGAATCCGAAAAATCGAAATTTCATAGCGGGAACCAAAAGATATGTCCAGTTGAAAATTCTGAATAGTCGCTATGGAATTCAGGCCCTTAAAAATGGAAATTTTGCAAATGACCTCGGAATTTGACGAAACCACTTTTGTTGGATCCGTGATGTCAAATTATTGCTAGATTCCAAATTTCGTAATTTTTCGAATCAATATGTGAGCGTGGCAAAGGAAAATGCGTTTGACCAGTTTTAGTTGATTTTAATCGACTGGAAAATGGCCATTTTTCAAACGGTCTCAGAATTCGTAGAAACTAGTTTTGTTAGGACCGTATAGTAAATACGAAGCCAGAAATAATTTTTCTGGAATTTACAGAGTCAGTATGTGGCCCCGGTAATTTAAAATGTACATTCAAATTGAATATATACTGATTTATATTTTAATTTAAATGAAACCTGATCGTAACGGTCGAATTGGCCTACGATACATATCCCATTGTGTTCGGAATGGGGGTAATTAGCTAGGGACGACAGTCGGTGGGTTCGATTTCGAGTTCGTATTTTAAAGTTACCTTTTTGAAATTTAAAATTAATAAAATATATATTAATATAACTTTCCCTTTACCTCCCTCCCACCTTTCAGAAGCGTTGACCATTTCAAATCCAAATAAAATAAAAAAACCAAAGAACCCAAGCCCGCCACTACCTCTGGACGCGCCGCCCTCACCCACGCTCTCTCCGCCCCACCTCCTACGGCCGCCCCTCCCCTCCATTCATCCTCCAGCCAACCCCTCCCCCCCCCCCCCCGCTTCCCTCTAGCTCATTCGCCCCTATCCCCTCTTCCCCGACGAGAACTAAAGCCCTAATCGGAGCAAACCACCCCAGCGCCGCCCCTACCACCTGCGAACCACCTCCAGCACCACTCCTCTGACCTGCGCAGCCCCCTGGTGCCACCCACCACCTCCACGGACCCCTGGTTCGACTGTGAACACCCCCCCTTCTGAAAATGCAATGTAAGTTTTAATTTCGAGTATTATTTATTTTCTTCAATTTAAAAACTGATTTTAAACGAGAAAGATTGGATTTTTATTTAGGAGAAAGATCGGATTATTATTTAGGAGAAAGATCGGATTTTTATTTAGAGGAAAGGCTATATTTTTATATAAGGAAGGGCGATATTTTCATATAAGGAATGACGAGGTTTTTATCATATATGAAAGAAAATATAATTTTTATATATTAGAAAGATTAAAAATATAATTTTTATACATTAGAAAGGTTAAAAATATAATTTTTATACGTGTAGTGGAGATAAAATTATAATTTTTATATAGAAAGAAGCGTTGTAAATATGCGAAGAGAAATAAAAATCTGAACTTTATTTTTATCATGAAGTAGAGAGAATATAAAAATGTGATTTTTATATATGTAGTGAATACGGGCAACGGAAGTGACAAAAGACGAAAAGGTGAAGATTTCCTATACAAGAAGAGTCGTGGCGTTTGGATTAGCTTAGGTGAGAATTTCTCACTTTAAATCTTATTTCCTAGTTAGAAATATATACTAGGATGCAGACGGTGTTTAGTAGCACCCGACACCATCATCCACAGACCATGGACTTGTTTGTTTGGTTGTGTAGTTGTTTAGATTATTTGATTTGAATTTGATTATTTGTGGAAATGGAATAGATTTGATTGATATGTGTATGGCGTGGTCCATTATTAGACCGAGGATAAGGCTAGGCCTTGTCCCGTTTCTAGTATCGTGCCGTTATGCCGCCGAAATTTTCTAAAATAAGTTAGAAAAATAAAGATATCATTTTATTTAATAAATGAACCGAATAGAGTATTCATAGGTTAAATAAAATAATTTGGTCGTTAAAAATATAATTTTTAACATGAACGTGAATAAATAAATATTCATTTACAAACCGGACGGTTTGTTTATGTACACCTATTTGAAGGACATTGATTGGGACGATAAATTTTACACATCGCCCAACTGCACAAATAAAAATCTGTGTTTGTTGATTTGAAACCCCACACGGGTGTTGGGATGATATTTGAGTACACTAATCCCAATTATTTAATTGTAGGTCGATCGATAGGTCGACAGGCTGTGTAAGCATTAATTATTTATATTTAATGCTTATGAAGTTGTGTAGTGCACTTTGGATGATGGTTGATTGTTTATCATTGTTATTATATACATGTGTTTTATGAAATCCATATAATTAACTTTATATGGTAATTGATTGGGCCTCATTCCAATTTAGAAAATAAAGAATATTATAAAATAAAGGTTCATGTGTTGATAGTACTCATCCGTTGAGATTAGTCATGTGTTGAACGAAATATTTTAACAATAAAATTTACATCTTTATTATATATAGAATTAGAAACTAACTTCTTTATAAAATAAAGGTTCATGTGTTGACAGTACTCATCCGTTGAGATTAGTCATGTGTTGAACGAAATATTTTAACAATAAAATTTACATCTTTATTATATATAGAATTAGAAACTAACTTCTTTATAAAATAAGGGTTCATGTGTTGACAGTACTCATCCGTTGAGATTAGTCATGTGTTGAACGAAATATTTTAACAATAAAATTTACATCTTTATTATATATAGAATTAGAAACTAACTTCTTTATAAAATAAAGGTTCATGTGTTGACAGTACTCATCCACTGAGATTAGTCATGTGTTGAACGAAATATTTTAATAATAAAATTTACATCTTTATCATATATAAAATTAGAAATTAACTGGAAAATAGATGAGATGAGTGGTCTCCTGGATATTGATCTGATGTTGGTTTCGGCCTTCGGGGTTAATATTTAGGGAATCGTTCTCTTACTAATTTACGGTTGGAGTCTGATTTAAATCAAACGATAGATACCATAATTTTTATAAAAAAAATATTGAATAACAAAAATAGTCACACGTGGACAGGCTTCATTCATTGAGATTAGTCATGTGTTGACAAAAATATAGATTCACGTATTGAATAGAATAAATATTCATTTGTTGAATAGAATAACGGAATTATTGAAATATATAAAGCCGTGTTGATTAGAGATGCGCTATTTTGACGCGAACGATATTTATATCGATTATATTCGTTTTTATAATGAATATTGAAAAGAGATAAAAAATCGAATATATATAAACCAAATTCGAATTGAATTGAATATAAAGCAAATTCGAATTGAATTGAATATAAAGCAAATTCGAATTGAATTGAATATAAAGCAAATTCGAATTGAATTGAATATAAGGCAAATTCAAATTGAATTGAATATAAACTAAATTCAAATTGAATTGAATATAAAGCAAATTCGAATTGAATTGAATATAAAGCAAATTCGAATTGAATTGAATATAAAGCAAATTCGAATTGAATTGAATATAAAGCAAATTCGAATTGAATTGAATATAAACCAAATTTGAATTGAATTGAATATAAAGAAAATTCGAATTGAATTGAATATAAACCAAATTCGAATTGAATTGAATATAGAATTGAATCGAAATTTGAATTGAGTGGAAATGAATTTAAAACGAATTTATAAGGGAAAAAAATCGATTTTTATTTGAATTTGAAATGAAGGTTGAAATTGTTTTAGAAACGAATTTAAAACTATTTATAAAATTCATTTTAAATAGAAATCGACGAAATATATATTATATATATAATATAATGGCCTGAATCGAACGCGCTGCGCCGCGGCAATTCGTAAATTTCGACCATCGACTTCGAACGGACATTTCGGGAGATCCGACCGTCGGATTCTCCTAAAACCGAAACTGTTGGGTTCGTATCGTAAAGAGCTTTCTAACGAATATTAGAAATTTGAAATCTAACGGTTGGATTTGGAATTATGTCCAAATCAAATTTGGAAAAGGTCGTTGTAAGTGCAGTTCGATGGCCGTTGTTGGAAATCGACTGTACGGGCCTTGATAAAATTATCGAAAATATCAATAATTTGTGTAAAATCATAAGAAATGATTTGTGAAAAACTGGGATGAAAAATCCCACATTTGTAAAGATAAAAATTGATTTTTATCGAAATGAACTAGTTTTGAACTAAAATTAAAACCCGACTATTTTTAAATAAATAAATTGGAATTGAATTAGAATTGATTTGTGGGTTTATTGTGAATGGTGTTTTAAATAACTCTTGTTCTTTAACCCGATAATAAATAGAATGTGATTTGGGTTTACCGTGAACTGTGTTTTAAATGACATTAGTTCTTTAACCTAGAAAGGGGAGTTTTAATGAATCTGCAATTAGATTGAAATGTGAATTAATAATATAAATTATTAAATTTGGAAAGTGAGCGAGAATGGAGTAGTACTAGTTTTGCTCCAAAGCGATAGTTAAATCTTTAATTAGATTCGAACGTGAAATGGTAATTAATTTTACAGATAACACCGTGGTGTTAGATATGGAGTATTACCAGTTTTTCTTCATGGAATGAATAGGTTGGGATTGGGAAATAAAATAAATAATTACTTCGGTGTGGTTCGCTAATCTCGACTAGTTTGGAAAACCATAATTTGTTTTGAAATGTTATCCAAAGGAAGATTAAAGAATAAATTTTAAAGAATTTATCTTTGATAAAATTAATGGGAACCTTTCCTTAAGAATAGGAAATTTAGAAACTAGCTGTAGGTTAGTTAAGAAGGATGGTTTCCTGGGTATTGATCTGATGTTGGTTTTGGCCTTCGGGGTTAATATTTGGGGAATTGTTCTCTTGCTAATTTACGGTTAGTGACTAATGAAATGGAATGAGGCGTATGTTGTGTTTGTGTAACATTTGTTTATTATATACGCGGGTTGTTCGGAAAGGCCGGGTTTATACCCATTTTGAATAACTGATTCGACGATAAGTCGAAGATGATGACGGTGGTCGAAGACCGGAAGTCTTCACATCGTTTGGATAATTACTGATGATCCTGATTGGGCTGTACACCCAAGAGGAGGGAAATAGTTGGTGGTCGTCCAGACGTACTTGGAGATCGATGGATATGCGAGGAAAGTGCCTCCGGTTTCGTTCAGACCCAGAACGAACTTGTAAATGGATTGTGTGTCTAACATTGGATTTTATTCTGTGTTGATTGATCTCTATTAAATATACATCTGTTTGGCGGCGGAGAATTTATTCTCTTGCTTAACGCCCTTCTTTGAGACGTACGAGCTCAGAGGTTGTATATCGATGGACATCAGTCGCATGGCATGAATTGCCTGTGTGGCACGCCTAAGTGGCAATTGATCAAGGCTTCTGTTGAAAAGAAAAGTCTTGTGGTTGATGATCAAAGCACGACCTACGTGGCAGCTTTGTGTATAACGTAAATTCGCGAGCCTTACACCTTGGTATGAGTCAAAAACGAGATAAGGACTGCAGAGAGAGCACGACGTTTCTTTCTAGCTTTGGTGGTGTCAGTGACTTACCAGCCCTGACATTTATATACTTTTCACCTATGTGGTTGTTGGATGAGGCGCCTCGATTTTAGGTCTTTAAGGACTGGGAAACGTGTGTTCAGGAATTGCCAATCCTCAAACGTAAGAGAGGACCAGCCCTGAAGATCCAGGGGTTACCCAGAGTGTGTAGTCCTGAGGCATTTGCTAGAGTGTCTCGAAGCGGAGAGGAGCTTGCCCCTTGCCTCGACTCATGACGGAAATTTAATTTCCAGTACGTATATTTCGGTTTTATTTGTAGAGCCTAGTATGGCGACATAGTGGGATGGGGCGCCTATGCCGTCTATGATTTATATTTATGATTGAAATTGTTTTGACACTATACACTCATTATAGTGTCAAATGATTTGTTTTAAACGTACCAAGCATGTTTGGCTATTATAAGGGAAAACCCTATCCTCCGGCTTGCGTTGCATTGTGTGATGGGACCTGGGTCTTATAATAGCTTCATTTTCGAAAAAGCATTGCGTTGTTTATTGATATGCACTGGTATTCTTGGGAGGAAACTCGTTCCGTGTTATACGGCGTGGTCCCTTGAATTACTCTCTTTTAAAGTAAAGTTTTAAATAACTGTTTTAGTTCTCACACCAGTCACATGACTGACCTGGAGTTTATTGTTTTAACCTAAACTCTGGGTGCCCTTATTTTCGACATGGGCAGCTAGTAGTTTTGGTTTTGCAGATTTATATTCACAGGATCCTGATTTACAGCTGGAACGATGCTCGGAAAGCTCTGTATCCGTGTATTACTTTCTTTTGTGTGTTGTATTATTTTTCCGCTGCTATGTAATTTATTGTAATCTTTGATATTTATCGAATGTATATTTATTCATACTCTGTATATTCTTGTATTCTGATGGAATTGTTGTAATAAGCAATTAAATGTTCTTCCATCTGCGTTCTAATTTGTCATGTTCTGAAAACGATCAGGGGTTTCGAACGGTCTAGATCGGTTTAACGATCGACTCGGATCGAGCGAAATTCCTTACTTACAGTTGGTATCAGAGCTTTGGTTTACTGAGCTCGAGAACAAGACACATTAGAACCATACGAAAGAATTCATCAGATATTGGATTAGTAATATCCAATTAGAATGACTCGTTAGAGATAGGATCAGTAGTATCCTAGAACGAGTGTGAAGAGTATATTTTTCAAATGAAAACAATTTTATTTTGAAATTTTAAACCATTTTATATGTATTTGAATATTTATTTATTTTGAATTTGGACAATCCAGTATATAAAGGTTTTGCATATACGCGTCATAAACGTATATTCGAAGTTTTAATATACTAGATAGATATAGAATCACACTCTAGTCGCCCGAAGATGATTCTACTGATGACTATATAGCATCAGTAGTATGTGTTCGAGTTTCGAAGGTGTGATTTTCTATATATTTCCATTAGACTGGTGTGAGAACCAAAAGTATATAAATTTATTGTGTGATTTGGCATCAAAAACATGATTTTCTGTATATGTATCAAAAGTATGGATTTGAAACGTTAATCCACTAATTGATTGATGGTTGTGTTGTTTGATTAATTAAAAGTTGAACCTATAACCAAATTGTATCAAGTAGTGAATTGCATTGAAAATTTATCACATTAGCATGCATATACATGTACTTACATTGAACAGGTCATAGCAAGGAGACTAGAGCAGAAGAATAAAATTTGTTTGCCCGACAAATAGGTACATGTTTACCATAATTTACTGTTTTGTTTGGGTGATGATGATTTTATGAGCCGATTGGCTAGCCGCTTGGCTTTTTCTTTTTCTTTTTGAGATCAGAGGGCTTATATGGCAATTTCGGGATTTTCCCGGTGCTCCCAGTGCAGGGGAGGTTATGGCGAAATTTTTCGAAAATTTAGGGTGTTAGCCAAATTTTTGAAAAATTTGAAAAGTTTTTAGAAACTGAAAAGTTGAAGAACTTGAGCCGTAAAGAAAATAATGAAAGTTGAGTTGATTTGTGAAACAACTTTCGGCTTCGTTCCTTTTCGGGGATGAAAAGTTTTAAGTGGGGGAGAATGTAACAACCCGGAAAATGCGAGCCAGTTTAAATTTTTTTATTTTGGCAATTTTAGCGAATTTTGAATATTTAAAACGAATTATTTTAAATAATATCGACGAGAAATTTATTTTGAATAGAATTAAAACGTATATATTCATATAGATCGTCGTTAGAATATAAATAGTTATTTATAATTATAAAAGGAATTGAAAATGGCGCGGTAGTTCGATAATTCGATTTCAAAATTCAAATGAATGTACCGGGTGCAAAATAAACCGGATTTTAGTGAAACCAAAAATAATGGAATCTAATTAAGAATATCTTTCCCACGAATCCGAAAAATCGAAATTTCAATGCGGGAACCAAAAGATATGTCCAGTTGAAAATTCTGAATAGTCGCTATGGAATTCTGGCCCTTAAAAATGGAAATTTTGCAAATGACCTCGGATTTCGACGAAACCACTTTTGTTGGATCCGTGATGTCAAATTATTGCTAGATTCCAAATTTCGTGATTTTTCTAATCAATATGTGAGTGTGGCAAAGGAAAATGCGTTTGACCAGTTTTAGTTGATTTTAATCAACTGGAAATGGCCATTTTTCAAACGGTCTCAGAATTCGATGAAACTAGTTTTGTTAGGACCGTATCGTCAATACGAAGCTAGAAATAATTTTTTTGGAATTTACAGAGTCAGTATGTGGCCCCGGTAATTTAAAATGTACGTTCAAATTGAATATATACTGATTTATATTTTAATTTAAATGAAAACTGATCGTAACGGTCGAATTGGCCTACGATACATATCCCATTGCGTTCGGAATGGGGGTAATTAGCTAGGGACGACAGTCGGTGGGTTCGATTTCGAGTTCATATTTTAAAGTTACCTTTTTGAAATTTAAAATTAATAAAATATATATTAATATAACTTTCCCTTTACCTCCCTCCCTCCTTTCAGAAGCGTTGACCATTTCAAATCCAAATTATAAAAAAAACCGAAGAACCCTAGCCCGCCACTGCCTCTGGACGCGCCGCACTCACCCACGCTCCCTCCGCCCCACCTCCGACGGCCGCCCCTCCATTCCATTCATCCTCCAGACCCCCCCCCCCCCCCCCCGCTTCCCTCTAGCTCGTTCGCCCCTATCCCTTCTTCCCCGACGAGAACTAAAGCCCTAATCGGAGCAAACCGCCCCAGCGCCACCCCTACCGCCTGCGAACCACCTCCAGCACCACTCCTCCGACCTGCGCAGCCCCTTGGCGCCACCCACCACCTCCACGGACCCCTAGTTCGACTGTGAACACCCCCCCTTCTGAAAATGCAACGTAAGTTTTAATTTCGAGTATTATTTATTTTCTTCAATTTAAAAACTGATTTTAAACGAGAAAGATCGGATTTTTATTTAGGAGAAAGATCGGATTTTTATTTAGGAGAAAGATCGGATTTTTATTTAGAGGAAAGGCGATATTTTTATATAAGGAAGGGCAATATTTTCATATAAGGAATGACGAGGTTTTTATCATATATGAAAGAAAATATAATTTTTATATATTAGAAAGATTAAAAATATAATTTTTATATATTAGAAAGGTTAAAAATATAATTTTTATACGTGTAGTGAAGATAAAAATATAATTTTTATATAGAAAGAAGCGTTGTAAATATGCGAAGAGAAATAAAAATCTGAACTTTATTTTTATCATGAAGTAGAGAGAATATAAAAATGTGATTTTTATATATGTAGTGAATACGTGCAACGGAAGTGACAAAAGACAAAAAGGTGAAGATTTCCTACACAAGAAGAGTCATGGCGTTTGGATTAGCTTAGGTGAGAATTTCTCACTTTAAATCTTATTTCCTAGTTAGAAATATATACTAGGATGCAGATGGTGTTTAGTAGCACCCGACACCATCGTCCACAAACCATGGACTTGTTTGTTTGGTTGTGTAGTTGGTTAGATTATTTGATTTGAATTTGATTGTTTGTGGAAATGGAATGGATTTGATTGATATGTGTATGGCGTGGGCCATTATTAGACCGAGGATAAGGCTAGGCCTTGTCCTGTTTCTAGTATCGTGTCGTTATGCCGCCGAAATTTTCTAAAATAAGTTAGAAAAATAAAGATATCATTTTATTTAATAAATGAACTGAATAGAGTATTCATAGGTTGAATAAAATAATTTGGTCATTAAAAATATAATTTTTAACGTGAACGTGAATAAATATTCATTTACAAACCGGACGGTTTGTTTATGTACACCTATTTGAAGGACATTGATTGGGACGATAAATTTTACACATCGCCCAACTGCACAAATAAAAATCTGTGTTTGTTGATTTGAAATCCCACACGGGTGTTGGGATGATATTTGAGCACACTAATCCCAATTATTTAATTGTATGTTGATCGATTGGTTGACAGGTTGTGTAAGCGTTAATTATTTATATTTAATGCTTATGAAGTTGTGTAGTGCACTTTGGATGATGCTTGATTGTTTATCGTTGTTATTATATACATGTGTTGTATGAAATCCATATAATTAACTTTATATGGTAATTGATTGGGCCTCATTCCAATTTAGAAAATAAAGAATATTATAAAATAAAGGTTCATGTGTTGACAGTACTCATCCGTTGAGATTAGTCATGTGTTGAACGAAATATTTTAACAATAAAATTTACATCTTTATTATATATAGAATTAGAAACTAACTTCTTTATAAAATAAAGGTTCATGTGTTCACAATACTCATCCGTTGAGATTAGTCATGTGTTGAACGAAATATTTTAACAATAAAATTTACATCTTTATTATATATAGAATTAGAAACTAACTTCTTTATAAAATAAGGGTTCATGTGTTGACAGTACTCATCCATTGAGATTAGTCATGTGTTGAACGAAATATTTTAACAATAAAATTTACATCTTTATTATATATAGAATTAGAAACTAACTTCTTTATAAAATAAAGGTTCATGTGTTGACAGTACTCATCCGTTGAGATTAGTCATGTGTTGAACGAAATATTTTAACAATAAAATTTACATCTTTATCATATATAAAATTAGAAATTAACTGGAAAATAGATGAGATGAGTGGTCTCCTGGATATTGATCTGATGTTGGTTTCGGCCTTCGGGGTTAATATTTAGGGAATCGTTCTCTTACTAATTTACGGTTGGAGTCTGATTTAAATCAAACGATAGATACCATAATTTTTATAAAAAAAATATTGAATAACAAAAATAGTCACACGTGGACAGTACTCATTCGTTGAGATTAGTCACGTGTTGACAAAAATATAAATTCACGTATTGAATAGAATAAATATTCATTTGTTGAATAGAATAACGGAATTATTGAAATATATAAAGCCGTGTTGATTAGAGATGCGCTATTTTGACGCGAACGGTATTTATATCGATTATATTCGTTTTTATAATGAATATTGAAAAGAGATAAAAAAATCGAATATATATAAACCAAATTCGAATTGAATTGAATATAAAGCAAATTCGAATTGAATTGAATATAAAGCAAATTCGAATTGAATATAAAGCAAATTCGAATTGAATTGAATATAAAGCAAATTCGAATTGAATTGAATATAAAGCAAATTCGAATTGAATTGAATATAAAGCAAATTCGAATTGAATTGAATATAAAGCAAATTCGAATTGGATTGAATATAAACCAAATTCGAACTGAATTGAATATAAACCAAATTCGAACTGAATTGAATATAAACCAAATTCGAACTGAATTGAATATAAAGCAAATTCGAATTGAATTGAATCGAAATTTGAATTGAGTTGAAATGAATTTAAAACGAATTTATAAGGGAAAAAATACGATTTTTATTTTAATTTGAAATGAAGGTTGAAATTGTTTTAGAAACGAATTTAAAACTATTTATAAAATTCGTTTTAAATAGAAATCGACGAAATATATATTATATATATAATATAATGGCCTGAATAGAACGCGCCGCGCCACGGCAGTTCGTAAATTTCGACCATCGACTTCGAACGGACATTTCGGAAGATCCGACCGTCGGATTCTCCTAAAACAGGAACCGTTGGGTTCGTATCGTAAAGAGCTTTCTAACGAATATTTGAAATTTGAAATCTAACGGTTGGATTTGGAATTATGTCCAAATCAAATTTGGAAAAGGTCGCTGTAAGTGCAGTTCGATGGCCGTTGTTGGAAATCGACTGTACGGGCCTTGATAAAATTATCGAAAATATCAATAATTTGTGTAAAATCATAAGAAATGATTTGTGAAAAACTAGGATGAAAAATCCCACATTTGTAATGATAAAAATAGATTTTTATCGAAATGAACTAGTTTTGAACTAAAATTAAAACCCGACTATTTTTAAATAAATAAATTGGAATTGAATTAGAATTGATTTGTGGGTTTATTGTGAACGGTGTTTTAAATAACACTTGTTCTTTAACTCAATAATAAATAGAATGTGATTTGGGTTTATCGTGAACTGTGTTTTAAATGACATTAGTTCTTTAACCTAGAAACGGGAGTTTTAATGAATCTGCAATTAGATTGAAATGTGAATTAATAATTTAAATTATTAAATTTGGAAAATGAGCGAGAATGGAGTAGTACCAGTTTTGCTCCAAAGCGATAGTTAAATCTTTAATTAGATTTGAACGTGAAATGGTAATTAATTTTACCGATAACACCGTGGTGTTAGATATGGAGTATTACGAGTTTTTTCTTCATGGGATGAATAGGTTGGGATTGGGAAATAAAATAAATAATTACTTCGGTGTGGTTCGCTAATCTCGACTAGTTTGGAAAACCATAATTTGTTTTGAAATGATATCCAAAGGAAGATTAAAGAATAAATTTTAAAGAATTTATCTTTGATAAAATTAATGGGAACCTTTCCTTAAGAATAGGAAATTTAGAAACTAGCTGTAGGTTAGTTAAGAAGGATGGTTTCCTGGGTATTGATCTGATGTTGGTTTTGGCCTTCGGGGTTAATATTTGGGGAATTGTTCTCTTGCTAATTTACGGTTAGTGACTAATGAATTGGAATGAGGCGTATGTTGTGTTTGTGTAACATTTGTTTATTATATGCGCGGGTTGTTCCAAAAGGCCGGGTTTATACCCATTTTGAATAACCGATTCGACGATAAGTCGAAGATGATGACGGTGGTCGAAGACCGGAAGTCTTCACATCATTTGGATAATTACTGATGATCCTGATTGGGCTGTACACCCAAGAGGAGGGAAATAGTTGGTGGTCGTCCAGACGTACTTGGAGATCGATGGATATGAGAGGAAAGTGCCTCCAGTTTCGTTCAGACCCAGAACGAACTTGTAAATGGATTGTGTGTCTGACATTGGATTTTATTCTGTGTTGATTGATCTCTAGTAAATATACATCTGTTTGGCAGCGGAGAATTTATTCTCTTGCTTAACGCCTTTCTCTGAGATGTACGAGCTCAGAGGTTGTATATCGATGGACATCAGTCGCATGGCATGAATTGCCTGTGTGGCACGCCTAAGTGACAATTGATCAAGGCTTCTGTTGAAAAGCAAAGTCTTGTGGTTGATGATCAAAGCACGGTCTACGTGGCAGCTGTGTGTATAACGTGAATTCGCGAGCCTCACACTTCGGTATGAGTCAAAAACGGGATAAGGACTGTTGGGAGAGCACGACGTTTCTTTCTAGCTTTGGTGGTGTCAGTGACTTACCAGCCCTGACATTTATATACTTTTCACCTATGTGGTTGTTGGATGAGGCGCCTCGATTTTAGGTCTGTAAGGACCGGGAAACGTGTGTTCAGGAATTGCCAATCCTCAAACGTAAGAGAGGACCGGCCCTGAAGATCCAGGGGTTACCCAGAGTGTGTAGTTCTGAGGCATTTGCTAGAGTGTCTCGAAGCGGAGAGGAGCTTGCCCCTTGCCTCGAATCATGACGGAAATCCAATTTCCAATACGTGTATTTCGGTTTTATTTGTAGAGCCTAGTATGGCGACATAGTGGGATGGGGCGCTTATGCCGTCTATGATTTATATTTATGATTGAAATTGTTTTGACACTATACACTTATTATAGTATCAAATGATTTGTTTTAAACGTACCAAGCATGTTTGGCTATTATAAGGGAAAACCCTATCCTCCGGCTTGCGTTGCATTGTGTGATGGGACTTGGGTCTTATAATAGCTTCATTTTTCGAAAAAGCATTGCGTTGTTTATTGATATGCACTGGTATTCTTGGGAGGAAACCCGTTCCGTGTTATACGGCGTGGTCCCTTGAATTACTCTCTATTAAAGTAAAGTTTTAAATAACTGTTTTAGTTCTCACGCCAATCACATGACTGACCTGGAGTTTATTGTTTTAACCTAAACTCTGGGTGCCCTTATTTTCGACACGGGCAGCTAGTAGTTTTGGTTTTGCAAATTTATATTCATAGGATCCTGATTTACAGCTGGAACGATGCTCGGAAAGCTCTATATCCGTGTATTACTTTCAGTTGTGTGTTGTATTATTTTTCCGCTGCTATGTAATTTATTGTAATCTCTGATATTTATCGAATGTATATTTATTCATACTCTGTATATACATGTATTCTGATGGAATTGTTGTAATAAGCAATGAAATGTTCTTCCGTCTGCGTTCCAATTTGTCATGTTCTCAAAACGATCAGGGGTTTTGAACGGTCTAGATCGGTTTAACGATCGACTCGGATCGAGCGAAATTCCTTACCGTTACAAGTGCCTACTAATTACCAAAGAAAAAGATAATTACACTGCTCCTAAAAAGATAAATATTGTTCCTATTGTCTAAAAGATCCAAGCTGCAACTCTCCTTCTTAATCTCAAAACTCCGGTCGTCTTTAGTTTGTCCTTCAGTCTTCATATGAGATGTAACTCAAAATTTTAGTAGTTTCCTAAATCAAAATTTACAATTCTAATGAATTAATGCTATGGTCTATACTAATAAATAGAATATTTCCTATGCTCCAATTTGCTGAGATCTTAAATCCCAGTGAGATCTCTTGTTATAGTTTACATAAATTTGCCCAAATAATCATATTGACATATTTAAATTACTAGGAATGGATATTGTTTTATTTTGAATGGATAGTATAATCTATGCACAAATACATAAAATTACACATGACATTTTTTATATTTTGAGTATATTCCTTATAATTTCAAATATAGTCTCTTCTCTGAAAAATGACAAAAGGGCTAATTTATAAAAATTAATCAAATACCGTTAAGCAAACCAAACACGGTCATACTTCAAACTAGAATGGCTATTCCACTGTTTAAGCCTATTCCTTATTTTTCATGCTTTAAGTTCTTATTCTTATGGATGACATTCTCTAAGGCTAAACTTCTTCCTCACTGAATATTTCAAAAAACACAGGACCACCCACTTCTTTTTTGTAGGCTAAAAATTTGATTACATTATTAACTTCCAAATCCCATAGGTGGTAAATCACCAAGCTAAGTATCCCTATGAAACCCTCTCCAGCGCATTTTTTCAAAATTTAATAAGGGTTACAAACCCCAACATCGCAGACATAAATAGGGATCCTTACTTATACCACTTTATACCCTTATTCGATTAATATGGGGGGCCATTCGTGATTACAACCCAAAATTACTCTTTTGGAAGTTCTTTTCTACAATTACATGGTTTAAATGGTGCTGAGGTCTAAATACTTTCGTTCAAACCCCTTAAGATGCTTATCCACTCCTTTACATTTTCCACCTATGTCTCTCATAATTGTGGTCTATCCATTCTTTAAACCGGACCATTCTACGAATACTTAACTCTTCAAACTTATTTAAGCTCGAAAATATATCCATTTCTCCAAATTAATTTATTTTTCTTTATCAATCCCCAAAAATCCTCTTTTGATCTTATTAATTACAAATTTATTCCCCACTAAATTTGCAATTAATATCCATGGATCTTTCTTGAGATGTTAAATTCCTATGAAGACTTTAATACTTACTTTCAATGTAAATACGTGTTTTGTTCTTAACAAAAGATCCTTTATTTAGAAATTATTCCAAAATGTTGCAATAAGGATTCATATGTTTTTTTTTCAATGTTAACTAAATGTTTAGAATAAGAGTAAAAATCCGTTTTCTTTTTAAACACTTAACTTCGGATGTCAGCCATCCACATTTTCAAAATGGTCAATAAAACTTTTTAATAGCTAATAAAATTATTGTTCATCCTATTCTAGAAAATAGAATCTCAATTAATATCCAAGATTGAATTATGTGGAAATTAAGCTTCCGAGAAGGTTTAATGACATTTATTGCTAAATTTCAAAATTCATTATTTCTTCATACAATACCATTTTGAAGCATTAATCAAGATTTGTGTATCTTTTAACAATAATAATTAATAAATTACTTACAAAGAGTTTCAAATAAATGCCCTATTTTTTAAAATTGTAACATTTATCAAATATTCATAAATTCTTAAATTAAGAGCAAAACAATTTCTCTTATTTTAACATTTGTCTTTTATTTGTATTTTGAATGTCAGTCTTTAATGTTCTTCAAAACTACAATGTTTTGGAATAAATGCTTGTTTTTATTTGAAAATAAGACTTTAATAATTCAACACTAAATCTTGTAGTAATTAAAAATTTTAACACATTCATTTCAATATTCTCAATTTATGTTGTTATTGCCAAAATAAGTTCGAAAACATTAACCCAAGACTACATTTACGTTAGTACTACGTTTTAAAATCTTTACTATCATGCACATATACTCTTATCAACTTTCTTAGTAATGTGCGTTTGAATCTAAAAAATATTTAATCACTCATTACTCTTTGTTTGCACAATTAGGGTGCTTTTTACAATAATTTGATTTAACAAAATATAAATTTCTAAATTAATTTATTAGGGTAGCGTTTCCCATTTATTCTATTCCCAACACTATTAGTTCCTCTAATACCCCTTATTGTAAGAGAATCTTACTATTTCAAGTTCCACCTTAATTTTGGTAAATATATCTACAACCCGCTCTTTTCCAAATGAGTATATTTATGGCGTTTATCCTATCGAACTTTTATATATCTTCTTTTTTCTCCTTTTTATTTCTATTGGAACATCAAATTTATTGCCATACATTCTATCAAATTCATTTTAATAATAAAAGCTTGTTATATCAAGGCAATGGCAATCTGAAATTTGTCATTATAATTGTTTGCTTCTTGACACTTACATTTCTATCTTTTTAAGGCTCGTTCTTTAATTAAGGAACCCATCTTCTATCTTCCTTAAAGTTTACAATTATAGTTTGTCTAACAGAAGAAACAATAAACTTTTTAACGTTCCGAACAACTCACACTCGAGCATAGTCATTGAAAGTGTCAAGGGGAAACAAGTCGGAGAATCTTTCGATAAGGGTAAGGTATGATCCCATTCAATCCCAAGCCGAACAATGGCAAACCTGGCGGTCGCAACAACCAGTCACCTGGTGATCCGAAGAAGCACGACCGCTATCCAACATATAGAGTCTATACTCCACTAAACCGAAAGCTGGAAGCAATCTATCTTGAGACCTGTAATGCTATCCAGTACAAGACACCAAACGCGGGAGAATCTATCGACTATGGGAATGACTTTGGCAAATGTTGCAGATTCCACGACGTGTTCGGTAATAACATGAACGACTTTCACCACCTCAAGGATGCGATAAAGAAGCTCATCCGAGAGAAACACTTGGAGTAGTACATTCAAGCCCTTGCTTTCCAAGAAGCAACCAGAGGCCATTCAACGCCTGCACTTCCTCCAGCTAATGCGACCCCAAGGTCGTCCAATCAAAGACCATGTGGTATCATGATCAACACCATCTACGGTGGGCCCCACTCGGCAAATGAAAGTTTTCGTCGTATGGAGGAATACACCAATTCCATCAAGCATGCCAACTTAGAAGCATGCTCCACCTTGGACGCATCTGTCCCGACCATTCTTTAGAAGATGATGCAAGATGATACTATTATCAGCGAGAGAGATTCTACGGGAATTGAAATCCCAACCATAGACCCTCTCGTTATTTCTGCACACATAGGTCCAACATATGTATGAAGAATCCTCATTGATTCTGGAATCTCCTCACGTAATCTTCAAGTTGGCATATGACCAAATGAAACTTGAGGCCGAAGATTTGAATCCCTGCCACGCAACTGTTCATGGCTTCAATGGCTCCTCCAACCAACTGGTAGGAATGGTGGACCTATCGGTGGAGATCGGAGTTGGGGATCGAAGCAAAGTCTGAATCCTTACTTTTGTAGTCATCGACGTCATCTCTCCTTACAACATCTTTCTGAGACATCCTTTCCTCGTAGAATTCAGAGTTTGCATGACATTTTGGTTCCTTCTCATGATATTTCCAGTCGAGAACGAGATCAGAACCGTAAATGGATATCAAGCCACAGTGAGAGCCTACTATCTCATCGAATGGAAGGACATTATCAAAAAGGAGAAAGGCAAGGATGTATTATCGATCCTCTATGCCAAAACAATAGGGTTTTTAGACCGAATTGGCAATGGAATTTAACAAATTTAACAACCCTAATATTGAAGATCTATGTAAAAATAGTAAATTGGGTATTATACCTTCTGTAAATTTCATACATTCATGAATTCAATCAAACCAGGAATGAATAGATGCAAGCACCCTTAGTGATGGTTGCGCCTCTATGGAGTACCATAAACGTATGTTCGATCGCGTCAAATGAAATCGAAAATCAAAGGAGGAATCAGTACTAGCCGATAGCCATGGATTTCGGTTTCCCCTTTTTATTTTGTCTCGTATTTTTTTTATCTAATCATAAATAAAAGGTCGGCACCTCTTTTTATATACGAGAACAAAAGGGATATACATAACCTACAGTTTATAACATTTCAAACTAATAAGAAAATCGATGTTTGATATTTCCTTTCATTAGGAACAACTCTTTCTTTTTCAAAAGTTCTATTGTGTAGTTTATTACAACACTGGCAATAATTTTAAATCATATTTAAAATTATAAACGGTGAGCGACATCTAGTCAAACATCGTTGTTATCAAAGTTATAATAATAAAATCAACGATTTAATACAACCTTTTTCTGAGACTAGTGTTTCAATGTAATTTAATCCTTTTAACCAATATATCCAAGATTAAACTCGAGGCATGGAACGTATCATCCTCTTTATAATTTAATCCTTTTATATTCATCGATGGGCAGATTATATAAAACAGATCATATTTGAGCACAACCATGCATTTCATAATCATACTCAATCAAGAGGCTCATGGATATCTATACTTATATTGTAGGGTTAAATTCCATCTAGATCATTCACATTATTTAATCGATTCGAGATGTATCGGATAATCACCTTTATCGTCTACTCGGTTAAAAGTAACTTTTGATGACGTCAAAACATAAATATCCTCGGCTAAGTATATAATGTTTCAGATCTAAGGACCATTACATCACTGTCACTATGACTGTTACTTATGACACTTAATTATATTCCATGAAGTTTTCTCATGTTGGGTTAGCCCAATACACTATTCTCTAATACGTATTTATGTATTGACATTAATATCACATATATTAATGATCAATGAGATATGATCATCAGTCAATCAACATACTAGTCTCAATATTTTATTGTTTTCCTTTATGGATAAAACATGACTAGGGACATTTAACAATTATAATACTTATTATTATGTTTAATAATCTCATGTTCAAGTCACTTACTTGAAACTATATAATTCTGCATTATTATTCTAAGGACTTCTATTATGTTAGTATTTATATTAAGAAGTAAATTTAACATAACATAATTTTTATTCAAAATAAATATAGCATCAACAGTGTTACTGATCACATTAAATGGATTGCCTTTAGGGCACAAACTCTAACAATCTCCCACTTGCACTAGAGTTAATCAATCATGTATCGTATACTCATGAGACTAGTGTGACTATCATTCTTATGCTGCGATAGAATTTTAGTCGGTGGGTCTGTAACATTATAATCTATTGATACTTTGCTGATATGTATATCCCCTCTGCAAACAATTTCACATATAAATTTATGTTTCTTAAATATGTGTTTGAATCGATAATGAGATCAAGGTTTCTAGGCCTGATCAATTGCTCCATTGTTATCATAATGTAAAATCATTGGATCAACAATGGATTAAGTTTAATAAGGAACTTATTAATCCAAACATCCTCTTTTTTTAGAATCAATATCTATTTCTTGTTTTAAAGTAACATAATTTCCAAGTAATATGTTATCCTTATATAACAGTAGGATTATTGTGTCATTCCCACTAAATTCCTTATCCACACAAGGTTCAATTGTATTTTTTGGTTTCCGGGACATTTCGAGTTCTACTTTTACTCCCATCAGTGTTTTAGAGACTAGTTATCCTTTTAAAAAAGTATCAATTTGAGCAATATACATTTTATTCTTAGAGGGTTTGTACAAATAACATCCTTTTGCTTTTTTTGGATATCTTACAAAATAACATTTATTTGATTTGGGACCAACCTTGTCATAGGTAAGACGTTTAATAAGCGCCTCACATCCAAAATCTTCATAAAAGACACACCAGAACATTTTCCAGTCCATATCTTATATGGTGTATTCAACATTGTTTTAGCAGGATTAGTATTAATTATGAATGCAATTGTTTCAAGGGCATTACCTCTAAATTAATTGGAAGATCTGTATGACATGTCAATGATCGCACCATATCTAATAAGGTGTGAATTCTCCTTTCAAACACACCATTCCAATGTGATGTTTTAGGTGGAGTGAGTTGTGAGACAATTCTACACTCTTTTAGATAGTCATTAAATTATTGGCTTAAATATTATACTCCTCGATCTATTTAAAAGGTATTTATATTCCTTCCAAGTTGGTTTTTGAACTTCATTCTCAAATTCCTTGAACTTTCAAAGGATTCTGGTTTGTATCTAATAAAATACACATAACTATATTTACTGACATCATCAGTAATGTAATGAAGTAATAAAAACTACCTCTAATTGATGTACTCATTGGTCCTCATACATCACTATGTATAAAGCTCAATACATCACTAGCTCGTTCATTGTGTTCAGTGAAAGGTGCTTTAGTCATTTTGCTTAATAAACACGATTTGCATTCTTCATATGATTCGAAATCAAATGACTTCAAAATTTCATCATTATGGAGTTTTGATATGTGTTTCTTGTCATATAGATTTAATGACAATGCCAAATGTATGTTGGATTTAAATCATTAGATTTAATCCGCTCAGTATTTATGTTATAATCAAGCACAGTAAAATTAAAGATTTATAATGATCGTTAACTAATTGTGCAGTTCCATAAGACATTTCATTTATAAAATGAACAATAATTGTCATTTTATTACAAATGAAATTAAAACTTGTCTAAAAAAGATACAAAATAAGATTTATTTTAAATGGAAATTACACAATAATATTTTAATTCTTCAACTAAGCCAGTGGTTAGGATTAGAGCCAGTTTCCTATGGATAATGCAGCAACATTTGCTCCATTTCCACCCATAATTCCACTCCTCCTTTTGCCAGATTTCTACTCTCTTTGCAATTCCTACAAATTCACATACACTACCATAAATGTAGAAGTAGATAGATGAACAGTTATAACATTTATTTTTGATTTGGTTGAATTCATACTTCTCCCTTTTTTCTTCTAGGTCTTCTAATTAT
The DNA here is from genome assembly GCA_030737875.1 of Allium sativum. Taxonomy (NCBI): domain Eukaryota; kingdom Viridiplantae; phylum Streptophyta; class Magnoliopsida; order Asparagales; family Amaryllidaceae; genus Allium; species Allium sativum. The sequence continues at coordinate 189,328,636 of CM060910.1, read as the reverse complement.
ACAAAACAATTACATTTCCCTTTTGTTTGAGGACAATCCTCAATTTTGATGTTCGTCAAGAAATTTTATTTAATTCAGTTCATCCTTCTTAAGGATCAATTTTAGTAATAAATTATCGGAGTTGTTTGCCATTTAATATCAATAGTAGATGATAAATAATAAAACAATAATTTTGCAATATATATAAAAAATTTGACAATCAAAATTATATAGAACATTGCATATTAATATAAATGTATAAATAAACTAAAATATGCTCCCACTCAAATAAACATCCCTATATATATCCGTATACATGTATCTTAGTGATCCAAGATTCATATCTAATCATGCCTTGAGTTGGCTTTGGCTAATCCCTAAAACAAAACCTTTTAGGTAGACATCTTATGTCAGTTATATCTCATATATAATTCTTGGATGACATGATGGACAATTTTGTTCATTATAAATATTGAATATTTCATGCTTTTTGTCTCTAAGCCCAAAATCTTATTATGGAAGCCTAGTTAAGCCAGACCCAATTATACAGTTGAGTATTACATTTACTCTATCACATATAACCAAAATAAATAGTGCACTAATGCTTTGGCATTACCTACATCTATTGTTTCTGGCATTGATGAGTGTATTTATTCAAAGACGTCGCCATGACTTAATATAAATAATTAGTTTAAAGGGATTTTATGATTCGAAGGGAAAAATCATATTAGTGTCATTTACACATCTCATGTATTTTACATTGGTAATTTTAATTGCATATAATTGCAATAAAATATATTTACATAATACATGCATTATATATATATGCCTATTTTAGTCTTTTTAAGCATTTTAAAAAGCAAGTCACTAAGACTTCCGTACAAATAAATATATAGCCACTGGTCGCTTTTGAATCATCAGATAAAGTATTCCAGTCTGCATCGGAATATCCTTCTAGTAAGCTAGAATTTTTATAATGTAATCCAAGGTTCATTGTTTGTTTTAGGCGTCTCATGACCCTCTCTATAGCATGTCAGTGCTCTATACTAGGTCTACTGGTAAACCTGCACAATAATCTCACGACATAGGCAATGTCAGGTCTAGTACAATCAGTGGCATACCGAAGGCTGTCAATGATGCTCGCATAGTCAGATTGTCTTACACCTTCACCGGTGTTTTTAAATAGCTTCATACTGGGATCATTTGATGTGCATGCAGTTTACCATCAAAGTAATTGTATTTCTTTAGAATCTTCTCAACATAATAAGATTGATTTGAAGAAAGTCCTTTTTCGGACTTAGGTAATTTTAATACCAAGGAATACCCTCGCCTCATCTAGATCTTTCATATCAAAGTTGGCACTTAACAAAGATTTAACATTGTTTATGGCATGAATATTTGACCCAAAAATGAGTAGGTCATCTACATAAAGACATATAATAGTACAAATGTCATTCTCATATTGTAATAAATGCATTTGTCACTTTCATTAACTTTGAAACCATGTGAAATGATTAAGTTTTCAGATTTGTCATGTTATTATTTAGGTGCTTGTTTTAAACCATATAATGATTTTTCCAATTTGCAAACTTTATGTTTTTAACTATGTACTACAAATCCTTCAGGCTGGTCCACGTAAATTTCTTCATCTAATTAAATGTTTAAAAATGTGGTTTTAACATCCATTTCGTGTATTATTAAATTATGAATAGAAGCAAGTGAGATTAATACCCGAATGGATGTAATTCTAGTTACAGGTGAAAAGTGTCGAAGAAATCTATATTTTCTCTTTGTTTAAAATTTTTAGCTACTTGACAAGCTTTATATTTATCGACGGTGCCATCAGGTTTTAATTTCTTTTTAAGCACCCATTTACAGCCTATAGATTTAGAACCAGGTGGTAAATCAACTAAGTACCAAGTCTTATTGGATTCCAAAGAATCCATCTCATCCTTTATAGCCTCTTGCCAAATATCGGCATCTAGTGAAGTTAAGGACTCTTGGAGGTCTGAGGGATCCTTCTCTATAGTAAAAGCACAAAAATCTAAACAAAAATCTTTTGCGGTTCTTTCTCTTTTACTTCTTCTGGGTTCATTTTCTGAATGTTCATTAGGTTCTGTTCTTATAGGTAATAAATTACTTGACGTGCCTCCGCTATTCCTTAATTTAAAAGGAAATTTTATTTCATAAAAGTAGCATCATTTGATTCAATTATATTATGTGTATTTATGTTATAAAATCTATATGCTTTGCTATTAACTGCATAGCCAATATATACGCATTCATATCTATACTTGCTAATTTTATTCTCTTAGGGTCTGGAATACGAACATATGCCAAGCATCCCCAAGTTCTAAAATAGGACACATTGGGTTTGTAATTTTTTAGAATTTCAAAAGGTAACATTTTACCTTTTGATTTAGGGATTCTATTTAGTACATAAAACACCGTTAATAATATATTCCCCCACCAATGATTTTTTGCACCATAGTTTAATAAAGTGGCAATTACTAATTCGGTAAACGTCCTATTTTTTCTTTCAATTTTACTGTTCATTTCAGGTGAATTAGGTGTGGTTCTTTCATGTATAATACCATGTAGTTTATAGAAATCCAGAATAGAACTGGATTCCTATTATGTTACTTTATCACTACGAAGTCTTTTAATTTTCTTGATTGATTTTCAATTTCAGTTTTGAATGTCTTAAACATATCATCACTTCTATTTTTCATGAGATATACATATGTGAAATCATAACAATCATTAATAAAAGTGATAAAATAACGGTGTCCATGTCTAGTCAATGTGCCATCATGCTCATATATGTCAGAATGAATAAAATCTACGGGTTCAGATACTCTATCAATAGACATATGATGTTTCTTTGTGATTTTAGCTTGAGTAAAGAATTCACAATTTTCAAAATCAGTTTCGGATATTTTAGGAATCATATCTAAGGTGCTCATGTTATGAATTATGCGTTTGTTAACAAGATATAATATAGAGTGCCAAATATTAAAATCACACAACATATAAGTAAAACTAGTTACTTTATTAGATTCAAGATGCAACTTAAACATACCCTCAGAAGCATAATCCTTTCCCACAAAAGTTCCCTTATAAGTAAAGATATACAAATCAGCCCCTATAACTTGAGTAATGCCAGCCTTATTCAGAAGAAAGCCAGAAACCAGATTCCTTCTCGTCTTTGAGTATGTATCACGTGTTTCAGAATCACTGTCTTTCCAGAGGTAAACTTGATTTCCACATTTCCAACCCCAGCAACTTTTGTGGTGTGAGAATCTCCTAACAACACCTTCTGATCATCAACAGCCATGTATGTAATAAACATATCACGATCATAGCAAACATAGCGAGAAGCACCAGTATTTACCCACCAACCCTCTAATCACCAACAAGGTGAATCTCAATAATCATAGCCGTTAAAGGATCCTCGATCAGGTTATCCTCTAGTGCAGGGCCTAGTCTGTTCCGACACTTACATGCCATATGACCTGCTTTTCCAGAGTTGTAACAGAGAAACAACTATCCAGGTTCACTCTTTTGGGATGGTCACTGCTGTCCTTTTTCGTTCCCTTACGGGTTTCAATTCTGTTTGTTGCGACGATTTTGATTTTTGAATGCTTTCGCATTTGGTTTCAAAACAACTGGTTTGGTCTTTTTATTGTTGTTGTTTGTGACAACCAACACTTCCTCTTTCTGGTCCTGTTTGTGAGCCTCCTCCTCAATATGGAGGCAAGTGATCAAGCTTTCTAAGAAAAATTCCTTAGTTTCGTGCTGCACATTCTTAAAAATTTTCCATCTTGGGGTCAATTTGTCAATTATTAAGCAATCTGAAATTGTTCATCCAAAGTCATACCTTCGGAGATGATCTCATGAGTTATTTTCTGAAGCTCATGAGACTACATCTCTATTGACCTATCAACCGTCATCTGATATTTGAGGTAGCGGCTGACTGAGTACTTCTTTGTGCCTGCCTCTTCAGTATCATACTTCTTCTTCAGAGCCTCCCGGATCTTATTCGGAAATTTGTTTGAATTGTAATAGTCGCACAGATCATCGTTGAGACCATTGAGGATGATGTTCTTGCACATGTAGTCATGTTCAATCAAGTTTGCAACTGATTCGATTTCTCTGTCTAAATAACCATCTGATCTGCATCGGCTTCATTTGATTTCTCTGCCAATTGCAGTTTCTCGGTTGATAAAGCGCTGACAACTTTTCGCATAGTCAGGAAAAAAAAAACTCCATATTTTGTCGCCAGCATTTGAAGTGGAGACCTTCAAACCTGAAAGGAATAGCAGTGACAACTGGAATCTGGAACATTGATGCAGGCACGACATCGTCGGTGATGTTTGCAGTGGCAGAGGAAGCGGAAGTCATTAGTTGTCTGAACGTCGTCAAATTGTTGAAAAACTAATGGCTAAGTGTAACAACCCTGAAAATCCAAGCCAATTAAAATTTTTATTTTGGCAATTTTAGTGAATTTTGAATATTTAAATAATAACAACGAGAAATTTATTTTGAATAGAATTAGAACTTATATATTTATTTGAATCGTCGTTAGAATATAAATATTTATTTTTAATTATAAAAGGAATTGAAAATGGCGCGATAGTTTGAAATTTCGATTTCAAATTTCAAATGAATGTGTAGGATTCAAAATAAACCGGATTTTAGCGAAACCAAAAATATTAGAACCTAACTGAGAATATCTTTCCAACGAATCCGAAAAATCAAATTTTCATAGCGGGAATAAAAAGTTATGCCCAGTAGAAAATTTAGAATAGTCGCCATGAAATTTTGGCAAACGACCTCGGTATTCGACGAAACCACTTTTGTTGGATCCAGGATGTCAAATTATTGCTAGGTTTAAAAATTCATAATTTTTTGAATCAATATGTGAGTGTGGCAAAGGAAAACGCGTTTGACCAGTTTCAGTTGATTTCAATCGACTGGAAAATGACCATTTTTCAAATAGTCTCAGAATTTGACGAAATTAGTTTTATTAGGACCGTATTGTTAATACAAAGCCAGAAATAATTTTTCTGTAATTTTTGGAGTCCGTATGTGGCCCTGGTAAATTAAAATGTACGTTAAAATGCAATATATTGATTTATATTTTAATTTAAAGAAAAACTGATCGAAACAATCGAATTGGCTAATGGGACATATCCCATTGTGTTCAGAATGGGGATAATTAGCTAAGGACGATAGTCGTTGTGTTTGATTTGGAGTTCGAATGAAAAAGTAACTTTTGGAATTAAATAATTAAATATATAAATGGTCAACCCTCTCCTCTTCTCTCTCCTCATTCAGAAACTCACGCAAGAAAAAAAAAAGAGACAAACCCGACGCTTCCCTTTCAACCGCCTCCCTCCACCACCGCGCCCCCACTTCGTGCCGTCGTTCCTCCTCTTCCTCCTCTCCTCCCTCTCCTCCTTTTTCTCTCTTCCAATTTCAAATCCCTAAACCCCAAATTGCAAACTACCACCACCGTGGGCCCCTCCAGTGCCACCACCACCAGCACCCTTCCTCCGCTCAGTCAGGCCTGCGCCGCCGCCCCTCATCCCTCAGCTCCGGCCATGGGCCCCACCACCTCAAAAATCACATTTTTCACAAAATCCCGTTTTTGCAAATAACACCCTGAGCTTCCACAGCCCATAACTCCCAAACGGTGCTATTCTGGCCAAAACTCCACAATACCAATATCGAAGAGCACGATTTTCTCTTCGATTTGGTATATGATAGTCCTATTTTGGATTGTGCAGCTGTTGGGAAAACGTGTCCAAAGTCTGCTGTCCAAACACTGTCAAAATGCTGTCTTTTCGCGATTTCCGGCGAAATGACACATTTTCGGAAAGAAAACCACTAAGCGAAAGTTGTCCGGAATGGCGCGTTTAAGCTAGATATAAAGGTGGTGTGAAGATTGGAGCTCGTTTGCAAATTCTAGAACCAGAACAGCACATCCGGGTGTTAGAAAAAAATGTGAGTTTTCTCCGCTTTAAAGCTTCTATGGTTTTTGACGTATGAAGAGATAATAAAAATATGCTTTTTACATTATAGAAGTAGTAAAGATTATATTTTTATCATAGTAAATATTAAAATTTTATCATAAGAAAGATTAGATTTTTAAAATAATAAAAATATGATTTTTTACTTTAAAGAAGGTTGGATTTTTAAATTGTTAATTACTCGATTTTTAAAGTGATAAAAACTCGATTTTTAGAATGATAAAGACATGATTTTTAGAGTGATAAAGTTTCGATTTTTAGTGATTTGAGGTTTGATTTTTATCAATAAAAAGAAGTGATTTTTCTATGATCGAACGAATGATTTTTATACATACAAAGAAATAATTTATGTATATATATAATAGCGGAATAAAAATATGATTTTTATATACTTAGTATAATAAAATATGATTTTTATTATATAAGTAGCAAAATAAAAATACGATTTTTGTACATGTAGCGATATATTAAAAACGTGATTTTTAATATAAATTGCATTGAAATAGATTGCGCTAGAATCATAGCAGCGAATTTGAGTGACAATAAGGAATGGCGGAGTGGAACCCCAAGGTGAGAACTTCTCACTTTTAATTTATTTTCTAGTTAAAATTATATACTAGGATTGTAACAACCCGGAAAATCTAAACCAATTTAAAATTTTTAAATTGGCTAAAATAATGGATTTTAAATATTTAAAATAAATATTTTAAATAATAGCAATGAAAAGTGAGTTTGAATCGACGTTTGAAAATGAATATAAGTAATTCTAATTATAAACAAGGCCTGAAATGGCGCTGCAGTTTCAAAAATTGAATTCAAACTTTGTCGGACTGTACCGGGTGCAAAACAAAACGGATTTGAGTGAAACCAAAAATATTTAAATCTGTTAGTGAATACCTTTCTAATGAATCTGAAAAATCGAAGTTTCATAGCGGGATGCAAAAGTTATGGCCAAATGAATTTTCTAAAAGGTTGCTATGGAATTTATATAGCCCGTGAAATTGGCTATTTTGCAAACGACCTCGGAATTCGACGAAACCACTTTTGTTGGATCCGGGATGTGAAGTTATTGCTAGGTTTCAAATTTCATAATTTTTTAAGCTAGTATGTGAGCGTGGCAATGGAAAATGTGTTTTGGTCAATTATAGTTAAATTGGATCGACCAGAAATGGGCCTTTTTGCAAACGGTCTCAGAATTCGACGAAACTAGTTTTGTTGGGACTGTATCGTCAAAACATAGCTAGATTTATTTTTCGGGAATTTTTAGAATCAGTTTGTGGCCCTAGCAAATTGAAATGTACATTCAAATTTAATATTGAATGTTTTATATTTTAATTAGAAGGAAAACTGACTGAAACAGTCGAATGGGCCTACGAAACATATCCCACTGTGTTCGGAATGGGGGTAAAACGCTAGGGACGACAGTCGTTGGGCTTGGATTGGTGTTCGTGTGTGAAGAGGGGTATTTTAGAATTTTGAAAATATATAAATAAAAAAAATCATTGGTCAAACTACTTTCTCTCTCCCCGTTTTTATCTGGAACCCCCCCCCCCCCCACGACGGCTAATGCTCCATCGTTCCCATCCATTTTCTGATCAATCCACTCACTAATATCAAGAGCTCCAGTTGAAGATTTTGAAGAGATCGAGACGAGCTCCAAATCCATACCTAGTTTCGATTTTTTCGTTGAGTACTTTGGGAGAATCGAGCTCGAGAAGTTCGCCCGTTCGTCGCCAGTTTTCGCCGCCACCGCCAGCTCGAGTTCGCCGCCGTTCAGGGCTCCGACGCGTCGCTCCTCCCCCTTCGACGCTGCGAAGGCTGATCGACGAATAGCTATAAGGATTCGAAGAAAAATCCAAACCTAGTTTTGAACGAAACAGCTGAGGTACGACCATATTAATTTTCAACAGTTTTAACACCTTTAAACCGTTGCAAACTTTGAAAAATCATATCTTTTTCGTGTATTGACGAAATTCAGTGAAATAAGAGACAGTGGACTCGTGTGGACGTCTTCTACATTTTAGAAGAGACCGCATATTTTTCTGAGCCTTCTGCTATTTTTGGTGGAGTGGAACCCAATGTGAGATTTCTAATTTATAAACGATATGGAAAACGACGATGTATAAGTTATATAGTCGATGTATGAGTTATATAAGCGTTGTACACCCCTTGTATAAGCGTTGTATAAGTTGTACGTTCGATGTATAAGTTGTATATGCGTTGTAAAAATTATATATGTGTTGAAATAGAAGTGAAATGCTATATATATAAATATATATATATATATATGTACGCCCCTCGTCCACAAACCATGGACGATATTTATTGGTTGTGATTGGTGTGAAAATTGATTGATAGCGAATGGTTGATTGGAATTGTTTGTGGTTGATATTGATTGATTGTGGTTGAAAAATACCCGTTTGTGGTTGAGAAATATTTGGTTGAAACCACATAGGATTAGTTTGTGGAAATGAAATAAATATATACATGCCGCCTGCGTGCGAACTAGATGCATGATTCCCCATTGTCAAAAACCGCGAGGTTTTAAGGTAGAGCGAGGAGCCGTACTAGGGACGGTCCCGGTTTTAACTACCCTGCCGTTATGCTGCCGAAATTTTGGATAATATTCATGTGTTAGAATTATTTTATTGTGTTGAAATTATATTCATCTGTTGAATAGAAAACCTTCATGTGTTGAATAGAAATTCATTCGTTGAATCATATTCATGTGTTGAATGGCATTCGTGTTTTGAATAAATTGTTTTAATAATAAAAATCACATTTTTACTCTATATATACAAACTATAGAAAACCTTCATGTGTTGAATCGATATTCATTCGTCGAATTGAAATTCATGTGTTGAATGGTATTCGTGTTTTAAATATAAAAATCACCTTTTTATCGATTTATACAAACTATAGAAAACCTTCATGTGTTGAATCGATATTCATTCGTTGAATTGAAATTCATGTGTTGAATGGTATTCGTGTTTTAAATATAAAAATCCCCTTTTGATCTATTTATATAAACTATAGAAAACCTTCATGTGTTGAATCGAAATTCATTCGTTGAATTGAAATTCATGTGTTGAATGGTATTCATATTTTGAAAGAAATCGTTTTATAATAAAAATCCCATTTTTAACATCAATATGAAATGTATAAAATAATCTTATTTTGAACTAAATTGTTTTATAATAAAAATCCTATTTTTATCACTTATATTATCTATATAAAATAGTCGGGTTTTTGAAATAAATTGTTTTACATTAAAAATCACATTTTTATTATATACATGAATTGTTAAAAATAGTGAAGTGTTGAAATAGAAGACAGTTTGATAAAAATATCATTTTTATCAAAAGTATGAAAATCATATAGTTTGAAATCGAAGAATCGATATATATATATATATATATATATATATATATATATATATATAGAATTGAAATATATCGAATAACAAAGCTGCAGTTCGTATTTTGAAACCGTGATTTCAAACGATTATTGCGGGAGATCCGACCATCGGATTTTCCCGAAACTGCAACCGTTGGGTTCGCTTTGGAAATATCTTTCCAACGGCACCAACTTTGTAAAAATCCAACGGTTGGATTGTCTGGAATGTTTAATTTAAATCTGAAGAAAGACAGCGCCAAAATCGATTATATTTATATATATATATATAAATATAATTATATTTAATCGAATAACGACGTTGTAGTTCGTATTTTGAAATCGAAACTTCAAACGATTATACCGGGAGATCCGACCGTCGGATTTTCCCGAAACTGGAACCTTTGGATTCGTTTTGAAAAGATCTTTCTAATGATGTAAATTTTGTGAAGATCGAACGGTTAGATTTTCAGATATGTGTAAATCAAATCTGAACAAAAACAGCGCCACGGCCACGTTATGGCCCGAAGCGTCGTTTTGAATAAATTGGCTATTTCAAAATAAATAAAAATAGCGATAAATCATTATAAAATATTATAAACAATATGGATGTGAAATTTAGAAACTAACTGAAGTTTTGGCTAAGTCGAATGGTTTCCTGGGTGTTGATCTGATGTTGGTTTCGGCCTTCGGGGTTAACATTTGGGAAATCGTTCTCTTACTGATTGACGGTTAGTGACTAATGAATTGAAATGATGCGTATGTATGATAGTGTTGCACTTGTTTATTATATACGCGAGTTGCTCAGAAAGACCGGGTTTATGCCATTCTGAATAACTGAATCGACGATAAGAAATCGATGATAAAGACGGTGGTCAAAGACCGGAGATCTTCACCTCGTTTGGATGGTAACCGAGGTCCTGATTGGGAGGCATCCCGAAATATGGATAATGAGTGGTGATCGTCCAGATGTACGTGGTGATCGATGGGTTTGCGAGGTATATAGTGCCTCCGGTTTCGTTCAGACCCAGAACGGACTTGCAAATGGACAGTGTGTCTGACATTGGAATTCATTCTGTGTGATTGATAGCCATCAGTTGCACGGTGTGAATTGCCTGTGTGGCATGCTAAGATGCAGTGATCAGGGCTTCTGTTGAAAAGCAAAGTCTTGTAGTGATGACCAAAGCACCGCCTAGTGGCGTAGCTTTGTGTATAACGTGAAATCGCGAGCCTCACACCCCGGTATGAACCAAAAACGGGAGAGGACATCAGGGAGGACCTGCGTTTCTTTCTAGTTAGAAGTGGCGTCAGTGGTTTTACACGCCCTAATGAGTTTGACTTATGCGGTTGTTACTGTTGCGAGGCGCCTCGGTTATATCGGACGATCCGGGTCCGATGGAGTCGTTCGTTGGCTCATTTACACCACAAAGGGTGGGGAAACGCAGTGTTTAGGAATTTTAATCCACATCGGTGGACCGGCCCTGACGATCCAAGGGCCCACCTGAGTCTGGGTCCTGAGGCTCGGGCTAGAGAGTCTCGAAGTCGGTAAGGACTATCTTTTTCCTTGGTTCATGACGGAAATCGACTTTCCAAATACATGACTGTGCGGTTTTGATTGTATATATATATATATATATATATATATATATATATATGGCGACATGATATATGGTACCCATGCCGTCTATGATTGATAGTTATGATTGAAATTGTTTTTGAAATATATAAACACTAGTAATAATATCAAATGCTTTTGTTTTATTCCTATCAAGCATATTTTGGCCATTATAAGGTAAAACTCTATCCTCCGGTTTGCGTTGCATTGTGTGATGGGAACTGAGTCTTATAATGGCTTCATTTTGATAAAAAGCATTGCGATGTTTAAAGGAATGATTTGTTTTTAAAGCACTGGCAATCCAATGGAGTAAACCCGTTCCACGAAAGTGGCGTGGTCCTATGATTAGCCATATTTTAAATGTGTTGAGTATATTTCTCATACCAGTCCCATGACTGACTCGTAGTTTGTTTCACTTTCAAACTCGGGTGCCCCTTTTTCTATACGGGCAGCCTTGTGTTCAGGTTTAGTAGGCTTTTCTGGATAGCTGGAGCTGAAGATGGATTCTATCATTTATCTCTTTTTATGTTGTTCAGCTCCTATTGTACATATTTTGTTTGTTTTTCCGCTGTTGACATTTATGTATAGCTGAACTGTATTTGTACTAAGTATGATCCTGTATACTGTATAACTCTGATGATTACGTTTATCCAGTATATTCTATTGTGCATTATCTGGTGTATTTATTTAATTCTGCTCTGATGTTATTTGTTTTTGTGTTATATTCCAAAGATTACCCTTGTCTCCGTCTGTACGGGAAATGGGGTCGTCACAAGGATGCAGACGGTGCTTAGCAGCACCCGACACCCGTCGTCCACAGACCATGGACGACTTGTTTGATTTTTTTGTGTTTTGAAAATTGATCGTGATGTGGAATGAATGGAAATATTCTCATGTATTGAAATAAATTATTTATTGTTAAAAATATAAATTTAACGTGAATGTGAATAAATAAATATTCATTTACAAATCGAACGATTTGTTTATGTACACCGATTTGACTGATATTGATTGGGACGATAAATTTTACACGTCGCCCAACTACACAAATAATATTCAGTGTTGTTGGATTCAAAACCCACGCGGGTATTGGGATGATATTTGACGTACACTAAATAAGATGGAAAATACTGTTTTAAGATAGCGATCAATACATCGTGCCTTGGAGATTTGTACACAAAAGATTCTGTGTCGTATTCCAACAATCTAAAATAGTATTGTGGCAATGGCTCCTCACAGTCTTAAGGAATTCACAACTAATTTTACAAAGCTGGAGAGGTTTGATGGTGTTAACTTTCTATGATGGCAGAAAAAGATGCATTTTTTGTTGGCTGGAATGAAAGTGGTATATGTTCTAACTACACCAAAACCAGCGGAGATTGAAGATGAAACAATTGCGTAAACACGTGAAAGTATCAAATGGGAATAGGATTATTATATTTGCAAAGGACATATCTGCAATGCGACGTCGGATATAATTTTTGATATGTACTACAATAAGCCCGCTGTAACAGACGTCTGGAAGTCATTAGAAGAAAAGTATCTTACGGAGGACCCAACTAGTAAGAAATTTCAAGCCACAAAATTTTTTAATTACAAAAAGATTGATGATCGCTCAGTGGTAGAGAAATTCAATGATATCATGCACATACTTAACTAATTCAGTCAACATAACTTAAATATGGATGAGGAAATTAAGATCTCATCAATAATAGACAAATTACCCCCTTCTTGGAAAGATCATAGGAAACTATGGAGGATATGAGTCTAGATAACCTCGCACAGTATTTGCAGGTTGAACAACAACTAAGGCAGAAAGATGCTCAAGCTGAAATAGTTGTTGATACATCAAATCAATATGATGGAAGAAAAGAAAGCAAACAATGCTTCGAACAACTCTTCTAATAAGAAGTGGAAAGGGTAGAACAACAATAGTTCCCAGAACAAGAAAAGAAAAAACGGTTGCTACTTTTGTGGTAAACTGAGACATTTCAAAAGGGATTGTCGCTCCTGGAAAAAGAAGCAACAATCTAAAATAGAAAAGTTTGCAGCAGTCATATCAGAAGTGAATATGATTGAACAAGACAATTCTTGGTGGATCGATTCTGGCGCTACTAAGCATATCTGCATTGACAAGAATCAATTCAAGAACTGGAACTTACCAAAGATGAAGATTACCTATACATGAGAAAATCAGCAAAGGTGGAGGTCAAAGGGAAGGGGATTGTGGATTTGGAATTCAAATCCGGAAAAGTTCTGACATTGAATGATGTATATTATGTACCCAAAATTAGGAAGAATCTTGTTTTGGGAAGTCTTATTAATAAGTTTGGTTTCAAACAAGTCTTTGAGTCAGACAAATATGTGTTGACCAAAGGCGGTGTGTTTGTAGCAGAAGGGTACATGTGTGATGGTATGTTTAAACTGAATGTTGATATTAATAAAAGTATCAATTCTGCTTATATTGTTGATTCATTTTCATTATGGCACAATAAATTAGGACATGTTAATCATAAACGCATGGGGATATGATATCATTGAATCTAATTCTCAAACACCAAAATGATATGCTAGATAAGTGTTGGATATGCTCATTAACTAAGATCACTCGAAAACTATTTCCTTTTAGAGCGGAAAGTGCAACAAAATTGTTATAATTTATTCATAATGATGTATGTGATATGCATAGTACTCCTACTAGAGGTGGAAAGAAATATTTTGTCACATTTATATGATTATTCAAAATATTGTTATGTTTATCTTATGCATGCTAAAAGTGAAGTGTTAGATTCATTTATGACTTATAAAACTGAAGTGGAAAACCAACGTGATGCTAAAATATAAACACTTAAATCTGATAGGGGAGACGAATATCAATTTCCTGAATATTATGAATCAGTAGGAATTATACATGAAACATCTATTGCTTATACTCCACAACAAAATGGAGTGGCTGAAAGGAAATATAGAACCCTTACTGAAATGGTAAATGCAATGTTGTGTAATTTTGGACTGAATACTAGTTTCTGGGGAGAAGCTTTACTTATCACATGTTATATTCAGAATAGAATACCTCATAAGAAAAGTAAAGTTACTCTTTATGAACTTTGGAAGAAAAGTAAACCAAATCTTGATTATTATTGTAACGACCCGGATTTTTGATCCATTTATGTTAAATATTTAATATCATTTTAAATATTTATTTGATTATATACTTGAATTTTTATATTTATGTTATCGATTTAAATATCGATTTCGATTTAATATCAAATATATTAAATTATCAAAATACGAAATATAATTGAAATCAGAGTTAAAAACTGAATCAAAACAATCCAGATGACCGATATAAATTCTATTTGAATATATTTATTTATTTTCGAGAAATTTATTTGTTTGAATTTAAAATTATTTTATATATATTTATTATGGTTATTATATATAAATATACACACATTCAGATTAAATTTCAGAATATATTCTGTTGAACTCAGAATATCGTTATTTCATTTAAATGACGGTCTATACGCTAAAATAGCGGCTCGTGATTTAAATTAATGGACCTCGAGATATTTTATTGTAGATAAGCTTGAAATCAAATCAGAATCAATTTAAAAAGGATAAAAATCTCTCGAAATCAAATCACATTAAATTAGCCTACACTAGTTTACATCAGCTACCTGTACCCATCCTCAGGCCTATTCCTTCAGGGTGAAGTATTCATCTGTATAAATCGCGAGCTTCACCTCCTTTATTTCATTCTTCTGGAAAATGGAAACAAAAATTTTGTGAGCAAATTAAAAGGCCCCTTCCCATTTATTTTCTTAATGAAATCGATATCCTCTTTCTAATCGGTGTCTTCTAAAATCAATAATCAATTACCAAAAGGGGACCGCGAGTTCGAGTTCGAGTTCAGCATGGGGGCACTCGCAAATTCAAGAGGCACGCGATGGAGAAATGGAAGCTTGTGGCAGGGTATGTTATCAAGAATCGCGATTTGAAGTAGCAGCTTTTGGTGAAGTCGGTTAAGAACATCGTTGTGGGTTCCTGAGGGGGAGTCGCGCATGAGTTCATCATCATTGGAGGAGTGCGATTTAGGGCTTTCTGTGTTTGGTGATGGTGCGATAGAAATTGTGAAAGTCAATTGAGGGATTTAAGGGGAAATGGCAACTTGCATTCATGTTTTGGAGGCTTCAATGGGTTTCGTCATCAAGAAATGGACGCAACAAGAAGGGATTGCAATCAGTATTGGAGCGGCAGACCCTCTTTTGAGGTGAAAAAGAAAAAGGTGAAATCAAAACGATTGCTGAAAATCGATGAAGAACTGCGAGGTCTGATGGAGTTCAAATATGTGGTGTTAGCTTGGGGAGGGAGTGTGATTACTGGAGTAAGAAACTGGGAGTGTTGAATTTGGGGGAAGGGTGAACGCAAGGCTGACAGAATGTTGTTACCTAGGGAGGATTTCATGATATAAAATAACGATGGTTTTCCTTTTCCGGTCATGTTGGCATCAAGGATGGAAATGAGATGAGGGGTTCGATACTGAGTTAGCTTCCCGAGAAAGATGATAAGGCCGACTGGATTGCCTAAGTGAACAGTAGGGCGTTTTTAAAGATAGTAGGTGTTGCGATGTTAAAGAGGATGTAGTATCGGGTTCGCTAAAAATATATATAAGGTAATCTATTTGTTAATTAATTTATTAGTGAATTAGTATGGCGTAATTTTTATGAAAATAAAATGCAATATCTTGTTCATTAAGATCTAATCGAACACAAATTTCAAATAGTATTGGACGCATATGAGGACTTCACGATGGATTCATTTTGAGATCCTCGGAGTAATAAGAATCAGCTAGAATTTAAATTAAATCGAATGGTATTCCATTTAATTTAAATCGGAATATTCAGCAAATTAAAATCAATGTGAGTAAATCTCACTCATAATTTTATGTATTTTATCCGTTAAAATAATTGTTCGATGGTTGTTTGCTTGCATTAGAATATTACTGTGGATATTATTTAATATATGTTAGTTATTTAGGATTGGTGTTTGTGGTATATATATATTGGTGGTTGGATTCCCGCAATACCATTAGCGGATGTCCGCAGTATCATTAGCGGATGACCCTATGCGCCCCACGCTATGATAGTGGATGACTTTCTATACTGCGATATCCTGCCTCGAAGCAGGATGGGTATTATTTATGTTGGCTAACCTCTGTAGATGTAGGAAAAATAGGTTGGAGGAATCCAACTGGATTCCTCAAAAATATTATTATTTGTTTGTTCTCATATATATTGTCATATATGATGTGTTAGAAAATCCGTGGTTGATAATTGGTATTTTTGAAATTTAAAGGGAAAATTCTATTTATCTAAAATAGAATGTGAATTTAAATTGGACTATAAATATATTAATAACTTGTTTGAATACATAAAACAAGTAGTGAATTTATAAACGTTGTTTACGAATTAATGATACGAAATTTGAAGTGAAATTATAAACGTTGTTTATAAATTAAATAATGCAGAGAATTGAAATAAATTTATAAACAGTGTTTATAAACAAAGTGGAAAAATTATCATTGGATAAATTGGAATATTTAAATTCAAATGTGAATTTAAAAATAGAAATGGGGAAATCGTTTTAAAGAAATAAACGATAGAATTTATTCTGATGTTCAGAATATAAATTGAACTAAAATAAATCCGTAAGGATTTATGATTTGAATTCGATTAATTCGAATTTATTTAAATAGAAGTTAAATTGAATATGAAAATAAATTGGGTGTTATATATATATGTTATTATAAATGGAAATTTCCATAATAAGATTTTGGTTTTAAATAGATTTCGAAATAGACTTGTTTAAATATAAAACAAGGAAATTTATAAAATGGTGTTTATAAATATAATGAATTAATTAACAAGAGATAATTTGAATATTTAAATTCAAATATGAATTTGAAAATAGAATTTGAAAATAGAATTTGAAATCACTCGAAAGGGAACAATGGTTTTTATTCTGCAATTCAGAATATCAAAGGGATGGAGTTTCAAATAGAAATTTGAAAAGGGAACTTGTTTAAATATATGAAACAAGGAAGTTTTTATAAATAGTGTTATAAATTTGGTGAAATAAATTATCATTTGGATAATTTGAATCATTTAAATTCAAATAGGAATTTAAAAGTAAGTTGGGAAGTGTTTTGAAACAAAATGATTGATTATATTTCGGAATTCGGAATATAAGCTGAATTGAGAAGAATTCAACGGGTTTATAATTGAAATTCGATTATATCGAATTTTATAAATAATTTATTTATAAAAGGAATTGGAATTAAATATAGAAGATCGAAGTATAAATAAATATATTACCGAGTAAGGAAAAATCGACAATTATAGATAATCAAAAATATTATGTTGAATTGGGAAACTGATTTGGTATATATTAAAAATATATCAGAATGGAGTTGAATTTGGTATAAACGAAGTTCAAAAGTTTATATATATATAAAAAACAAACTCACCGCAGTTCGGTAGTTCATAATTTGGCGTTTCGAACTTCAATTGAGTGTATAGAACTCAGTTTAATTCGGAATATTTTAAAATAAGAATCGTCGGGACCGGTTGAATAATAATTTTCTAATGGAAGAGAAAAATCTGGATTTCGTCTGATAGATTTTGAGTTATGTCAAAATCAAATTTTCAGAAAAGCAGCGCCAAAATCGTTTTAAAATCATAATGGTTTATATAAATAAATATAAGGATTTATAAGCAAATAAAATCTGAATTTCCATTTGAAAAATCTGGACTTGATTCATAAAATAAATATGAACTCGAGTGGAGTAAATGGATTGATTTTTGAAACAAAATCAATTATTTATTTTTGAATAGAATTAACTAGGTGGAAGAATAATTTGTTAATCGAATTTTAGATCGAGATATTTCTTTTGATAAGTAAATGAGACTTGTGAATTTCATATTCGAAATCGAATATGAAACCTAAAATGAAAATGGGATTTAATTGATTTATAAGCAAACTAAAATACATACGAACATGATATGTTCAAATAACAAGTGAAATAGATTAAGAAGCTAATTAAAGAATAAATGGGCGAAACTGAATTCAAACGATTGATTTGAGTTGAATTGAATAGAAAACAGGCGAACATGTGTTAAACAGGTATGGAATGAAGAGAATGAAGTTTATAAATTTAGTGCCCGACAATAAGGTACATGTTTAAATTCCATATGAGGTTTTATGCGCCGAATCGGCAAGCCACTTCGCTTTTTGATTTTCTTTTTGGATGGAAAGGGCCTAGATAGGCGAGTTGAGGTTTGAACTGTTGACCGGTACAAAGGAGGTTATGGCGAATTTTTCCACAAATTTAAGGAATTAGAATATTTTTAAGAAAATTTGATAATTAGAAATCAATGTATCAATATATATAGAATTCGATAAGGAAACAAACTTAAAAATAGAATACTATGAACAAAAAGGAAATCTGTAATTAAATCTAGTAAAAATAGAAAGAGAAATGTATATACGTTTTAGAAATGGAAAATTGGTTTAATATGGTGTTGATTATTCGAGTTAGCGGTCTTGTCTATTTTGAAGTTAATAATATTTTCAGCGAAGGTCTGAGAGGTAATTATACCCCAACTCAATTGATTTCATTATTAGCTAATAAATAGCAAGATTCGGTCTCGAAGAGAAATGTTTAAAGAAATTTAGCCGAATGCAGTATTTTGGGTTGTTGTAGCGATGTTTTACATAGCATTCGTTTTAACCCAAGTAAGTGGAATTTTGGAAATATAGAAATAAATATTTCTTAAGTATAGAAATGAATGGTCGTGAAACGGAGAAGTAATTGGAATATTTTCCAATTATTAATAAAGGATATTTTCTAAGTATAGAAAATAAAAGATGGTGAAATATGGAAATGTTTTCCAAACAGCGTAAGAGACCAAAATGATTATTGAAAATATTTGGTTAACAAATATTTGTAAGGAAATGAAGAAGTGATTTAATTAATGAAATATTTATTAAGAGGCCCAGTGATTTGTTTGATGGTTGGAATGTTTGTTTATTTTTCTTCAATACTTAAATAACTGACTATCGAAGTATTTGCCAATATCGTTGTCAATATGGAGAGACCGGTTGGATTGTTATCCAAGAACCACTCTGTATTGGTAGTAGCATTTTGAATCAGATTATATGAAGATAATCGAAGACGGAGTAAAATGCAAGGGCTTTTTCTATTAAAAGAAATTGTCCCTTCGGCTTCGTTCAGTCCCAAAACGAAGTGTATGGTCGGATGTTTGACGTAGTATTTCCAATGATCGCATATGTTGGTCTGTATAGATATATATCGTGGCGGAGAATTTATTCTCTTAGCATAATATCCAAAATGTATTTGTGCAAATCAATTAGTGATTAACGGATCTGACAATATGGCATTCAAAGTGATTGTGCTATCAAGGAATGATAAGTAATCATAGCCTCAGACCTCAAAAACCGGGAAATGACAAAAATCGGGCAGGCAACATGGCTATGTGGGTCGCTCCCAATAGGATGTATAATCACATATCTAGAGAAATTCCTTTTACTTCTTTAATCTATCAATGTTGTCCCTTTCCGAGAAACAGTTGCTAATCCCAACCATTGATGATATACATTTGATACACTCAAGCGAAATGAGTGGTCGGTCATGTGTGGGGTCGGGTTGCAAGATGTTCTTGTCGAACCCAGTGTATTCCCCTCTAGAGATATACTATCGGCAGGTGGTTCCATACCTTGTCATTGTCGGAATCCAATCTCCAATAAGCGACCTGCGGTTTTTAATTTTATATTATATATGGAGTGTGAGATGTAAGCGTTCTGCTAGATTCTATTCATTTGATGTAGACATTATTATAATATCACTGGGTTCGATATCAAAAATATTTTTGGTTTTCGTAAGGTAAAAACCATCCGTGTTTATGTGTGGATCAGTCTTACGATCATCATTTCTTTCGAAAGGATTTTGAAAGTTAAACAATTGGTTGGAGTTTACTCACACCAGTCCCATGACTGACCCAAAGTTTATTTTGTTTTGTTTTCCCTATACTCTTGGGTGCCCATATTTGTACGGGCTGTCAAGTAGTCGGGATTTTACAGATTCACTTGGAGGAGCTAGAAACAGGAGACTTCACCTGTTAGCTATAGACTATCATATTTCCGCTGTGTACTATGTGGTATCCGAAAATGATGTTTATAATTGTTCCAGGAATAATTGTTGTGCTCTGATGATGGTATGTATATAAAGTTACTGATTTGTATTTCAAAAAGTTATGTTGTATAATATATTTTATTCGTTTCACTGTGAGATTTGTCTTCTTTGTTTTCTTATATTCTGACATTTCTTTCTTTCTATTTCTCATCCTCTAACTTCTTTCTAATAATGATTCGTATTTCTGTGCAATTTGGGTTGGACGTGTGGTGTTATTAGCTGACTCAGATAGTACGGATTTGTGGGCCGTTACAGTTGGTATCGGAGCTTAGGTCGAGCGAACACCTAGGCTTTGGTGGGGTTGTGCTCATTAGAGATAGGGTCAATAGTACGCTAGAATGAGTTGAGTGTATATATACGAGAGAGCGTATTTGTTAATTGATATAAAAGTTGTTTATATTGTGTTGACTAGTCTGTTGAGTGGTTTATGAATTCTGATAGAATCGTGGGACGCCACGAAGTCGATAGGAATTCATAAACACTTGAATAGAAAATTTCGACATAATATTGTTTTAAAATGGGTAAGTGAAATACTTTTACCCAAAGATTCTATTTTTGATAGAATAATTTTCTGAAATTATTATAATATATGGATGTGTTGGATGTTAATATTATAATCAAATAAGATTATAAAATTGTAATGGTTATATATAGCCAAATAAAATTTGTATATGAATAGTATATACAAATGAGATGAATTAAAATTTAATTCAAACCAGAATTTGGGTTTTTAAATCCTGGGAAGTTGGAAAATATTTTTGAGTATATTAAAATTATATAGCTTTGTTTCGAATGGGATTTTTGAAAAATAAATCGTTTGGTATGGATTTTGAAAGTGATAAGGCACTGAACTTACTTCAGTGGCTGGAAAGTAATTCTGATGAGGACTACAGCTTCATCAGTGATTATTTTCGAGTATCTAAGTGATGGATTGCTGCCGTATAAAAGATTTTGATGAAAATTTGTTTGTAATAAAACAAATTGGTTTGAAAATTCAAATGTTTTGAATTTGAGATGGTTATAAATATACGTATTTATTTACGGGATTTTAAAATGATTTGAAAGACAAACTCGGGAATTTGAATTTTGGAATTTAAATTTAACTTAAGCAAGTTAAATGGAACAAAGTGAATAAATTGATTTAAACCAACTTGAATGAGGTTTAATGTAATATGAAATATGATTTGGATATATCAGTTGAAAATCATCCGGACTAAATGAATGTAAGCATATATAGTATGCAAAATAAATAAAAACCAAAAGTTTTGGTAGAACTAAATTTGTTGAAAAGTGAAATGTTGAGTTCCAAAATAAATGAGTTTTTGAAAAGATAATGGTTCTGAAGCACTTTTTCCTACCTTACTAATTTCGGCGACAAAATTCTTTTAAGGAGGGAAGAATGTAACGACCCGGATTTTTGATCCATTTATTTTAAATATTTAATATCATTTTAAATATTTATTTGATAATATACTTGAATTTTTATATTTATGTTATCGATTTAAATATCGATTTTAGTTTAATATCCAATATATTAAATTAATAAAATACGAAATTTAATTGAAATCGAAGTTAAAAACTGAATCAAAACAATCTAGATGACCGGTATAAATTCTATTTAAATATATTTATTTATTTTAGAGAAATTTATTAGTTTGAATTTAAAATTATTGTATATAAATTTATTATGGTTATTTTATATATATATATATACGTTCAGATTAAATTTCAGAATATATTCTACTGAACTCAGAATATCGTTATTTCATTTAAATGACGGTCTATACGCCAAAATAGCGGTTCGTGATTTAAATTAATGGACCATGAGATATTTGATTGTAGATAAGCTTGAAATCAAATCAGAATCAATTTAAAAAGGATAAAAATCTCTCGAAATCAAATCACATTAAATTAGCCTACACTAGTTTACATCAGCTTCCTGTACCCGTCCTCAGGCCTATTCATTCAGGGTGAAGGATTCATCTGTATAAATCGCGATCTTCACCTCCTTTATTTCATTCTTTTGGAAAATGGAAACAAAAATTTTGTAGACAAATTAAAAGGTCTGACCCCCTTCCCATTTATTTTCTTAATGAAATCGATATCCTCTTTCTAATCGATGCCTTCTAAAATCAATAATCAATTACCAAAAGGGGACCGCGAGTTCGAGTTCGAGTTCGGCAAGGGACACTCGCAAATTCAAGAGGCACGCGATGGTGAAATGGAAGCTTGTGGAAGGGTATGTTATCAAGAATCGCGATCTGAAGTAGCAGCTTTTGGTGAAGTCGGTTAAGAACATCGTTGTGGGTTCCTGAGGGGGAGTCGCACGTAAGTTCATCGTCATTAGAGGAGTGCAATTTAGGGCTTTCTGTGTTTGGTGATGGTGCGATAGAAATTGGGAAAGTCAATTGAGGGATTTAAAGGGAAATTGCAGCTTGCGTTCATGTTTTGGAGGCTTCAATGGGTTCCGTCATCAAGAACTGGATGCAAGATGAAGGGCTCGCAATCAGTATTGGAGCGGCAGACCCTCTTTTGAGGTGAAAAAGAAAATGGTGAAATCAAAACGAGTGCTGAAAATCAATGAAGAACTGCGAGGTCAGATGGAGTTCAAATCTGTGGTGTTAGCTTGGGGAGGGAGTGCGATTACTGGAGTAAGAAACTAGGAGTGTTGAATTTGGGCGAAGGGTGAACGCAAGGCTGACAGAATGTTGTTACCTGGGGAGGATTTCATGATATAAAATAACGATGGTTTTCCTTTTCCGTTCATGTTGGCATCAAGGACGGAAATGAGATGAGGGGTTCGATACTGAGTTAGCTTCCCGAGAAAGATGATGAGGCCGACTAGATTGCCTCTGTGAATAGTAGGATGTTTTTAAAGATCGTAGGTGCTGCGATGTTAACGAGGATGTAGTATCGGGTTCGCTAAAAATATATATAAGGTAATCTATTTGTTAATTAATTTATTAGTGAATTAGTATGGCATAATTTTTATGAAAATAAAATGCAACGTCTTGTTCATTTAGATCTAATCGAACACAAATTTCAAATAGTATTGGACGCATATGAGGACTTCACGATGGATTCATTTTGAGATCCTCAGAGTAATCAGAATCAGGTAGAATTTAAATTAAATCGAATGGTATTCAGTTTAATTTAAATCAGAATATTCGGCAAATTAAAATCAATGTGAGTAAATCTCACTCATAGTTCTATATATTTTATCCATTAAAATAATTGTTCGATGGTTTTTTGCTTACATTAGAATATTACTGTGGCTATTATTTAATATATGTTAGTTATTTAGGATTGGTGTTTGTGGTATATATATATATATATATATTGGTGGTTGGATTCCCGCAGTACCATTAGCGGATTCCCGCAGTATCATTAGCGGATGACCCTATGCGCCCCACGCTATGATAGTGGATGACCTTCTATACCGCGATATCCTGCCTCGAAGCAGGATGGGTATTATTTATGTTGGCTAACGTCTGCGGATGCAGGAAAAACAGGTTGGAGGAATCCAACTGGATTCCTTAAAAATATTATTATTTGTTTGTTCTCATATATGTTGTCATATATGATGTGTTAGAAAATCCGTGGTTGATAATTGGTATTTTTGAAATTTAAAGGGAAAATTTTGTTTATCTAAAATAGAATTTGAACTTAAATTGGACTATAAATATATTAATAACTTGTTTGAATACATAAAACAAGTAGTGAATTTATAAACGTTGTTTATGAATTAATGATACGAGATTTGAAGTGAAATTATAAACGTTGTTTATAAATTAAATATTTCAGAGAATTGAAATGAATTTATAAACAGTGTTTATAAATAAATTGGAAAAATTATCATTGGATAAATTGGAATATTTAAATTCAAATGTGAATTTAAAAATAGAAATGGGGAAATCATTTTAAAGAAATAAACGATGGAATTTATTCTGATGTTCAGAATATAAATTGAACTAAAATAAATCCGTAAGGATTAATGATTTGAATTCGATTAATTCGAATTTATTTAAATAGAAGTTAAATTGAATATGAAAATAAACTAGGTGTTATATATATAAGTTATTGTAAATAGAAATTTCCAAAATCAGATTTCGGTTTTAAATAGATTTCGAAATAGACTTGTTTAAATATAAAACATGGAAAATTATAAAATGGTGTTTATAAATATAATGAATTAATTATCAAGAGATAATGTGAATATTTAAATTCAAATATGAATTTAAAAATAGAATTTGAAATCATTCGAAAGGGAACAACGGTTTTTATTCCGCAATTCTGAATACCAAAGGGATAGAGTTTCAAATAAAAATTTGAAAAGGGAACTTGTTTAAATATATGAAACAAGGAAGTTGAATTTATAAATAGTTTTATAAATTTGGTGAAATAAATTATCATTTGGATAATTTGAATCATTTAAATTCAAATAGGAATTTAAAAGTAAGTTGGGAAGTGTTTTGAAACAAAACGATTGATTTTATTTCGGAATTCGGAATATAAGCTGAATTGAGAAGAATTCAATGGGTTATCGAATTTTATAAATAATTTATTTATAAAAGGAATTGGAATTAAATATAGAAGATCGACGTATAAATAAATATATTACCGAGTAAGGAAAAATCGACAATTATAGATAATCGAAAATATTGTGTTGAATTGGGAAACTGATTTGATATATACTAAAAATATATCAGAATGGAGTTTAATTCATTATAAACGAAGTTTAAACGTTTTTATATATATAATTAAAATAAACTCGCCGCAGCGTGGTAGTTCGTAATTTGGCGTTTCAAACTTCAATTGAGTGTATAGAACTCAGTTAAAGTCAGAATTCTTTGAAATAAGAATCGTCGGGACCGATTGAATAATAGTTTTCTAATGAAAGAGAAAAATTTGGATTTCTTCTGATAGATTTTGAGTTATGTCAAAATCAAATTTTCAGGAAAGCAACGCCAAAATCGTTCAAAAACCATAATGGTTTATAAAAATAAATATAAGGATTTTTAAGCAAATAAAATCCGAATTCCCATTTGAAAAATCTGGACTTGAGTTATAAAATAAATATGAACTCGAGTGGAGTAAATGGATTGATTTTTGAAACAAAATCAGTTATTTATTTTTGAATAGAATTAACTAAGTGGAAGAATAATTTGTTAATCGAATTTTAGATCGAGATATTTCTTTTGATAAGTAAATGAGACTTGTGAATTTCATATTCGAAATCGAATATGAAACCTGAAATGAAAATGGGATTCAATTGATTTATAAGCAAACTAAAATACATACGAACATGATATGTTCAAATAACAAGTGAAATAGACTAAGAAGCTAATTAAAGAATAAATGGGCGAAACTGAATTCAAACGATTGGATTGAGTGGAATTGAATTGAAAACAGGTGAACATGTGTTAAACAGGTATGGAATGAAGAGAATGAAGTTTATAAATTTAGTGCCCGACAATAAGGTACATGTTTAAATTCCATATGAGGTTTTATGCACAGAATCGGCAAGCCACTTGGCTTTTTGATTTTCTTTTTGAATGGAAAGGGCCTAGAGTGGCGAGTTGAGGTTTGAACTGTTGACAGGTACAAAGGAGGTTATGGCGAATTTTTCCGAAAATTTAAGGAAGTAGAATATTTTAAATAAAATTTGATAATTAGAAATCAATATATATAGAATTCGATAAGGAAACAAACTTAATAATAGAATACTATAAACAAAAAGGAAATATATAATTAAATCTGGTAAAAATAGAAAGAGAAATGTGTATACGTTTCAGAAATGGAAAATTGGTTTAATATGGTGTTGATTATTCGTGTTAGCGGTCTTGTCTGTTTTGAAGTTAATAATATTTTCAACCAAGGTCTGAGAGGTAATTATACCCCAACTCGATTGATTTCATTATTAGCTGATAAATAGCAAGACTTAGTCTCGAAGAGAAATGTTTAAAGAAATTTAGTCGAATGCAGTATTTTGGGTTGTTGTAGCGATGTTTTGCATAGCATTTGTTTTAACCCAAGTAAGTGGAATTTTGGAAATATAAAAATAAATATTTCCTAAGAATAGAAATGAATAGTCGTGAAACGGAGAAGTAATTGGAATATTTTCCATTTATTAATAAAGGATATTTTCTAAGTATAGAAAATAAAAGATGGCGAAATATGGAAATGTTTTCCAAACAGCGTAAGAGACCAAGATGATTATTGAAAATATTTGGTTAACAAATATTTGTAAGGAAATGAAGAAGTAATTTAATTAATGAAATATTTATTAAGAGGCCCAGTGATTTATTTGATGGTTGTAATGTTTGTTTATTTTTCTTCAATAGTTAAATAACCAACTATCGAAGTATTTGCCAATATCGTTGTCAATATGGAGAGACCTGTTAGATTGTTATCCGAGAACCACTCCATATTGGCAGTAGCGTTGCGAATCAGATTATATGAAGATAATCGAAGACGGAGTAAAGTTCAAGGGCTTTTCATATTAATAGAAATTGTTCCTTCGGTTTCGTTCAGTCCCAGAACGAAGTGTATGGACGGATGTCTGACAGAGTATTTCCAATGATCGCATATGTTGGTTTGTATAGATATATATGGTGGTGGAGAATTTATTCTCTTAGTATAATATCCAAAATGTATTTGGGCAAATCAATTAGTGATTAATGGATCTGACAATGTGGCACTCAAAGTGATTGTGCTATCAAGGAATGATAAGTAATCGTAGCTCAGGCCTTAACAACCGGGAAATGACAAAAATCGGGCAGGCAGCATGGCTATGTGGGTCTCTCCCATTAGGGTGTATAATCACCTGTCTAGAGAAATTCCTTTTACTTCTTTAATTTATCGATGATGTCCCTTTCCGAGAAACGGTTGCTGATCCCAACCGTTGGTGATATACATTCGATACATTCAAGCGAAATGAGTGGTCGGTTATGTGTGGGCCGGGTTGCAAGATGTTCTTTTTGAACCCAGTGCTTTCCCCTCTAGAGATACACTACCGGCAGGTGGTTCCATACCTTGTCATAGTCGAAATCCAATCTCCAATAAGCGCCCTGCGGTTTTTGATTTTATATTATATATGAAGCGTGAGATGCAAGCATTCCGCTGGATTCTATTTATTTGATGTAGACATTATTATAATATCAATGGATTCGATATCAAAAATATTTTTGGTTATCGTAAGGTAAAAACCATCCGTGTTTATGTGTGGATCGGTCTTACAATCATTATTTCTTTGGAAAGGATTTTGAAAGTTAAACAATTGGTTGGAGTTTACTCACACCAGTCCCATGATTGACACAGAGTTTATTTTGTTTTGTTTTCCCTAAACTCTTGGGTGTCCATATTTGTACGGGCAGTCAAGTAGTTGGGATTTTACAGATTCACTTGGAGGAGCTTGAAGCAGGATGCTTCACCTGTTAGCTATAGACTATCATATTTCCGCTGTGTACTATGTGGTTTCTGGAAACAGGTGTTTTTAACTGTTCCAGGAATAATTGTTGTGCTCTGATGATGGTATGTATATAAAGTTACTGATTTATATTTCAAAAAGTTATGTTATATAATATATTTTATTCGTTCCGCTATGAAATTTGTCTTCTTTGTTTTCTTCTATTCTAACATTTCTTTCTTTCTATTTCTTATCCTCTAACTTCATTCTAATAATGATTCGTATTTCTGTGCAATTTGGGTTGGACGTGTGGTGTTATTTGTCGACTTAGATAGTACGGATTTTGCGGGCTGTTACAATTATCGAGTTTGGGGATGTAGAGCGATTGTCCGATTACTTGAACCAAAAATAAGGAAATTGGGACAAAAGGCTATCGATTGCATATTCTTAGGATGTGCTCAATATAGCAAAGGATATAGATTTCTAGTAATTGAACCTAATAACTCTATAGAAGTAAATACAGTAATAGAATCAAGAGATGCAGTGTTTTATGAGAATAGATTTACATCTATTCAAAATAAATCGATTCATGAAACGGCGGAGGTCAATACACTTATTAATGAAATGGTGGAGGTTAATGAGCCAACTACTGAACCTGTAGAAAACACTGATGGAAATATCGACGAAAATGGTGATTCTCTTAGGAGAAGTAAACGAAGAAGGATAGAAAAATCTTTTGGACCAGATTTTGTCGTATATTTGGTTGAAGGATCTAGAAATAATGTGGAGCATCAATTAATGATATCTACAAATATAAAATTTGATCCTTTAACATATAACAAGGCAATGAAATTCCAAGATTCTTCATTTTGGAAGGAAGCCATAAATGATTAAATAGATTTTATTGTGGGAAATAAAACATGAAAACTAGTAGATTTACCTCCTTCTTCTAAACCAATAGGATGTAAATGGATATTTAGGAAAAAGTTAAAAGTAGATGGAACAATCTAAAAATTTAAAGCAAGAATAGTTGCCAAAGGATTGACACAGAAAGAAGAAATATACTATTTTGATACATATGCCCAGTAGCAAGAATTTCAACTATTAGAACTTTAATTGCATTAGCTTCTATATATAATTTTGAAATTCAACAAATGGACGTCAAGACTGCATTTCTAAATGGAGAACTTAATGAAGAGATATATATGTCTCAACCAAAAGGTTTTGTAATGCCTGGACAAGAGCATAAAGTATGTAAACTTGTCAAATCACTTTATGGTCTTAAACAAGCACCAAAGCAATGGCATGAAAAGTTTAATATAACTATTATATCTAATAATTTTAGGATTTTTGAATCTGACAAATATGTCTATAGCAAGTTTCATTCAGGCAAAGGTGTAACGATATGCCTTTACGTGGATGATATGCTTATATTTGGAACGAATACTTCGAGTATTGAAGAAACTAAAAGATATCTATCTTCATGCTTTGACATGAAAGATGTGGGAGTAGCTGAAATGATTCTTGGAATAAGAATCATAAAGATAAAGATGGGTTATCAATTACCCAGTCTCATTACATTGAGAAAATTTTGAAAAGTTTCAATCTATTCAATTGTAAACCTATGTCTACTCCTTTTGATCCAAATATGCAGTTATACACCAATACTGGAAGAGCTATAGAGCAATTTGAATATGCTAGAGTTATTGGAAGTTTGATGTATGCAATGACATGCACACGACCAGATATAGCCTATATTATTGGAAAAATGAGTAGATATACTAGTAACCCTAGTCATATCCATTAGAATTCAATACATAGAATTTTAAAGTACTTAAAAGGAACCATAAATTATGGTATACATTACAATGGTTATCTGAGTGTAATAGAAGGATACACATATGCTAGTTGGAACACTGGAAATGAAGATAATAAATCAACTAGTGGATGGATATTCACTCTTGGTGGGGAGCAATATCCTGGGCCTCAAAGAAACAAACATGTATTGCTGATTCAACCATGGCTAATGAGTTTATAGCACTAAAGAAGCAGAATGGTTAAGGAATTTATTATTAGAAATTCCTGTGTGGCCAAAACCTATGCCACCAATATATGTGCATTGTGATAGTCAATCTACATTGTCACAAGCATACAACCAAGTTTATAATGGTAAATCTAGGCATATTGGTCTAAGTCACAGTTTAGTTAGGCAAATGCTCACTAAAGGGGTAGTATCCATAGATTTTGTGATATCTAGCCAGAATTTGGCAGATCCATTTACTAAAGGACTTGCAAGGAACTTAGTGATAAAAACATCACAGGGAATGGGTTTAAAGCCTATACAAAACAATTGCCAATGAAAGAAACTCAACTCAACATAATAAATAAATTTGTTATGTTGAGTTCAAAGAGCAAAAGTACTTCATATATTTGCGGTTGGAAGCACCATAATATTTAGTCTGAGAAACTAAGTATTATCATACATTCCAAGGAAAAGTGCTTGGTACTCATAATGGCAAAGAGAGGATGTTCTGCTTAGAACTTAATAGGTTTATAATAGATATACTGTTGAGGTGTGTGTTATAAGGCACTTCTGATAAACCTACCTATATGAATGCAATGAAGGTGGTTCCACCTTCTGCGAGATTTTGGCTTGATCTCTATGGGCATTTCATGAAAGAAGACACTGAACCAAGGTCAATCCACGGGTTGAGCATACATACTATCTGGAAAATATGAAAACGAGTTTGTGATAATTACATCTGGTAGATTATATAGGATCGATGGTTCAATACTTAGTCAACCACTCCATTCTGATATGCTTTGATGGGTTCTCACTATGTATAGATTCCAGTCTGTAAGACATCTATACTTATGCACAAATTTTCCTGCATAAAATGACAAGAAGAATTTATTTAAAATTTGGTGGAGGATTGTTAAAGGGAATTTGAAATAACTGGAAGAAGGAAGCAACAAAAGGGAAGATATCATTTGTCCCACATCATGAATTATAGCAAGGTATGCCATTATATTTATAAAAGGCATGATATACTATATTGAAAGAAAGAGGAAGGGAGAGATAAGGCAATAACATGACATTGGTATAAACATTAATATTTAAAAGTCAAAAATGGGCCTTGGGGCTCTTGGGGTCTCATGATCAAATGGGCCTCGGAATGTCAATGAGCTTGCTACGCAGCGGATCATTTTTGTTTTGCGCATAGAAATTTAAGTCATTACCAGTTGACTGGTGGTGTTTTCACTAGTCAACTACTGCAGTTTTTTACCATTACCAGTCGACTGGTTCGGTTCGAAATGACAGGACTATATGATTTCAAACTGACATACATGACTGTTTAAAGAGTTGTAGTTTTATACACTTACCAGTCGACTGATACAATACAGACCGGTTGACTGGTCCAAAAAGACGCGTCCTTTTCTGAAAATAAATAGACGCCGTTGTTCGAAAGTTTCATCCATTTCTTCAAACAGAAGTAGTCGTATCTCCTCACTGTTATAAAAACAAAACTAGTTCAGTTTAGAATCACTCGATTTCTTTGCTACATCTTTTTCTTTCTATAATTCTGTCCCTTTTTCCTAAATATACATAGTAATTGAGTTATAGTTCTGCAGGCTATAATTCTATTATCTTGTCACTGTAGTGATCTAATCTAAGATAGTGAATCATTGTGCTTTTGCAAATACGTCGATTAAAGATATTGAATATCTGCTCCGTTATATCTTCGAATAGATTTTACATTACTCAAACACACAAAATAAGAGGGCAAATATTGTTTTAGGATAGCGATCAACACATCGTGCCTCGGAGATTTGTACACAAAGGATTCTTCGTCGTATTCCAACAATCTAAAACAGTATCTTGGCAATGGCTCCTCACAGTCTTAAGGAATTCGCCGCTGATTTTAAAAAGATGGAGAGATTTGATGGCGTTAACTTTCTATGATGGCAGAAAAAGATGCATTTTTTGTTAGTTGGAATGAAAGTTCCATATGTTCTAACTACGCCAAAACCAACAGACACTGAAGATGAAACAATTGAGCAAACACGTGAAAGTATCAAATAGGAAAATGATAATTATATTTCCAAGGGACATATCTGCAATGCAATGACGGATACACTTTTTGATATGCACTACAACAAGCCCATTGCAAAAGACTTCTTGGATTCAATAGAAGTAAAGTATCTTATGGACGACGCAACTAGTATAGCTACAAAAATTTTTAATTACAAAAAGACTGATGATCGTTCAGTGGTAGAGAAATTCAATGATATCATGCACATACTTAACCAATTCAGCCAAATAACTTAAATATGGGTGAGGAAATAAAGGTCTCATCAATAATAGACAAATTACCCCCTTCTTGGAAAGATAAGAGGAAACTACTGAAACATAAGGAGGATATGAGTCTAGACAACTTTGAACAGTATTTGCAGGTTGAACAACAACTGAGGCAGAAAGATGCTCAAGCTCAAAAATTTATTGATACACCAAAAATCCAAATGGTGGAAGAAAAGAAAGCAAACAGCTTTGAATAACTCTTCTAATAAGAAGAGGAAAGGACAGAACAACAATAATTCCCAGAACAAGAAAACCAAAAATAGCTGCTACTTTTGTGGTAAATCGGGACTTTTCAAAAGAGATTGTCGCATTTGGAAAAAGAAGCAGCAATCTGCAAAAGAAAAGTTTGCAGCAGTTATATCAGAAGTGAATATGATTGAACAAGACAATTTTTGGTGGATCAATTTTGGCACTACTAAGCATATCTGCATAGACAAGAATTAATACAAGAAACTGGAACCGACCAAAGATGAAGATTACCTATACATCGAAAATTCAGCAAAGGTGGAGGTCAAAGGGAAGGGGATTGTGGATTTGGAATTCACATCCGGAAAAGTTCTGACAATAAATGATGTATATTATGTACCCGAAATTAGGAAGAATCTTGTCTCGGAAAATCTTCTTAATAAGTTTGGTTTCAAACAAGTCTTTGAGTCAGACAAATATGTGTTGATCAAAGGCGGTGTGTTTGTAGGAAAGGGGTACGTGTGACGGCCCGCCCCGCACCAGCCGGCATTTCCTCCGAAAGTGCGCTGTACACATGCCCGACTAGCACGGAACGGTCGCCAAAGAAAGGAAAGAAGAGAATGAACTAATCAAGAACCTGTAGAATGTCTCACAGTGCAAGGAATAAAATATAATAACAACATACTTGACATAAAACAGATGAGACAGTGCATAAGCTGAAACTAAACATCATAGCAGCAGAAAATCCAAATAAAGCTTATGTTCCACATCATCATTATTACAACTTTAAAACTGTCTCTAAAGCAAAAGAAAGGAAAGGTACACTACTAATGCCCAAAGTAGTGACCAGCAGCGACACAGGGAGAATATATATATTTATCATATGTGGAAGCCTCCTGCTCGTCTTCGATATAGCTACTCATGCATACCACCTAACCTGTCTCCAGTCTGCTCATGAGAGCACCCAGAGTAATAAGAAGAGACATAAAACTCTGGGTCAGACAAAAAGTCTGGTATGAGCGATAAGCAGCTAAACAGAACAATAACAGGTATACTAAACCATACCTGAACCTGGACCTGCAACCAAAGAGTTAGCACTACATATCGTACAATACTCTAAGGTGCCACTAATATATGGTGTAAAGAGTACGGGGGTGGGGGTGTGCATGTCATAATGATGGCAAACAAATCAAACATAGCAACCATCCTCACATCTCTCACTCAGTGCGTAAAGCATACGATGTCCACCACTGTCAATCACTAGACCCATCGAAGTAGTGACGGAGTTCGACTTGTATACCAAGTTTACCCCATGGAGTCATGACCAAACCTTTACAAATGACCCCATTTCATTGCTCTATAGCTCTTTAGTCGTACCTAGGCCACTGTGGCCCTGAATCCGTTCACGTACCCCCCACACATAGTGATCCAAAGTCATAGACATCGACAACCCCTTAGCACATGTCCCGTAGCAAAGCCCAACTCATGAAGTTAACTCATTGGTTCCCAACTGGATCCTGAGCTCTACTTCCTATTTGGACTTCCTTTGCATCTCGGATTTTGGTCAAATTGGAGTTGGTCTTCAGAAAAGTTGTCGCGTAATAGTAATAGCACACGTACGGTTCGGTTCGGATATGCATAGTGCTCCAGTCCTCATCGGTTCGGTATGGTCCAATGCTTCCTGGTATGCTCTTGGGTGCGGTTCGGTTCGGTGTTCCCCTTCTAGCTTGGTTCGATTCGGATGCCCTGAAGTGGTTCGGTTCGGGTGTGCTTCCTCATGTCTCCAGATCCGTTCCCCTTTAGTCTCTCCGATCCGATCCCCTTTGGTCTCTCCGATCCGATCCCCTGCCCAACTCCAACTCTAGGCAAATGGCCTTCCTTCTCGCCAAGTACCTTATGCTAAGTTCCAATCCGAATCAGGCCCACTTGCCCGGTTCTCCTACCCGATCCGATCCCAATGATCCGATCCGATTCGGTTTGAAACCCTGCACATTTCCTGCAACTGTGTTACGCCATACGACGGAGGTTTTGACCAATCTAACAGCTCTAATCAATCACAAAGCATACCATACAGTCATAGCAACAAATAGAAGTGACCACAAACACCAAAACAACAATATGACAAGGTTTAACGAATCAAACATAGCCAAAATTCCATATTTTCCCCTAAGTATGTTTAGGCAAAACTAATGATATGATTAGTAAAACTTAACCAAATTTCTAACAGAGGTCTAAAACATTATTTTCGAATTTATAAATATTTTTCCAAAATTTTATCATGTCTAATTTCGTTAATCTCCACTAATTACCCTTAGTTAACCGTAATTAGTGCAAAACTATGCAAATCACTCATCTTAGCCACAAATAAAATAGCAAATCTGAAATGAATCTCTGTTTGGTGTTGTTCCCAATGCAACACAGTAGCTCTAAACTTGCTTTGGTGCTAATCCTCTTTGATTTGATGTTGCTAAGCTTAATCCTTGATTAGAAAGTGATTTGGAGATGTTTTAGAGGTTGGAGGCCATTATTAGGGTTCTTAGGAGGTAAATGGCGGCTAGAAAACTGAAATGAAATGAAAAACTAACTCATTTCAGCCTCCCCATAACCCTAATCCCGAAATAGGTTATGGGCCCATTTACTAATCACCTTATTTGGCCCGGTTAAGCAGTTTTTCACCTTCTGAAACTTGTTTCAGCCATATCTCCCAAACGGTGAGTCCGTTTGGCTAATATGACCACTATACGGAATTGTAAACCATCATCCGGATCCAATGGAAGTGGTTCCAGGTCAAAACTCCTTTCCGATCAAAAGTTATGGCCAAAACAAGAATATTTATGGGCAAAATAGTCATTTAAAAATCGGCAAAAATCATGAACATGGGAAATGACCCCAATAGTCATCTCCCAAAGTTACATGACCATACGACTCCGTATGTGAAAGAAATAAATATTCTATGATCCTGCGATGCGTAGAATGCGGGTCGTTACACTCTCCCCCCTTAAGAAATTTCGTCCCTGAAATTCCTTAACCTAAAACTTACAAAGGATCCCTTATGCCTACCAGCCATATACAACAATCAATCATGCAAAACAAATAAAACAAACCTATCCTAGCATGCGGAAAGACTAAATCGAAACTGAAATCTTACCAGGCGAAGAGTTCTGGATACGTCTTCCTAATGCTCTCCTATGTCTCCCAAGTACAGTCATTCTCATCCTCGCCCCATTGAACTTTGACTAATTTCACCGCCTTCCTTCGAAGTTGCTTCGTATCGTTCCCAACAATACGCATAGGCTTGCGGTTCTCAACCGCCTCGGGTTCAACCTCGATATCATCCAACTGATCAGGTGAAAAAGTCACATCTTACGAACTTCCTTAACTGGGAAACATGAAATACGTTGTGAACTCCTGCCATCTTCTTTGGTAATTCCACTTTGTATGCCAAATTCCCAATTTGCTCAAGAACTGGGAATGGACCAACAAATCTTGGTGCTAACTTGCCTCTCCTACAAAATTGTATCACACTCTTTAACGGAGAAATCTTGACAAACACCAAATCGCCAATGGAGTACTTTAATTCTCTTCTCCTCTTATCAGCATAACTCTTCTTCTATCTTGGGCAGCCTTCATTTGCTATCGGATAACCTCAATCTTATCTGATGTTTCTCTTATTACTTCTGGTCCAAGCACATATTTCTCACCGGTCTCTAACCAACATGATGGTGAGTTACACGGTCTTCTGTACAAAGTTTCAAATGGAGCTATACCAATACTGGAATTTCTAATGGTCTTCTAATATACGATTCACCCTCTCTGTTTGACCGTCGGTTTGAGGATGATACGCGGTACTGAGATGTAGTTCTGATCCTAACGCCTCTTGTAAGCTCTTCCAAAATCCACTAGTGAACAACGGATCTCAGTCACTCACAATGCCTTTGGGTATTCCATGAAATCTCACTACCCACTTTATATACAGTTCCGCAAACTTAGCTTCCGTCCTGTTTGACTTGATGGGTATAAACTTTGCACTCTTAGTCAATCGGTCCACAATCACCCAAATGATATCATGGCCCGATCTAGACCTTGGTAACCCATCAATGAAATCCATTGACACTTGTTTCCATTTCCATTCTGCAATTTCTAATGGTTGCAACAAACCACCAAGCTTCTTTTGCTCAGCTTTAACTAGCTGGCAATTCATGCATTTGGATATAAATTTCCCAACATCTCCTTTCATCCCTTCCCAGTAGTAGGTCTGCTTCATGTCTCGGTACATCTTGTTACCACCGGGATGTATAGTCAGTTTTGAGTGATGGCATTCTCTAAGCACTTCATCCCTCAATCCACTGACATTGGGCACAACAAGTCTTCCATTCTTTCTAATCCATCCATCTCGATCAAGCCCATACTTGTTCATCTCTTTGTCGATTCCCATCTCTAACTTTGAGATGATTTCCAATAGGTTAGGATCGTCCCTCTGACTGGAACCAATCCACTCAATCAAAGTGGGTCTGATCGTTAAACTTGCTAACATTTCTGGATCCAACTCGCACTTTGGTCTGAAATCATACCCAGCGATGTACTCCAGTTGCTTCCATTCAAGAAACATAGCCCCTAAACTGGCATGTCTTCTACTGAATGCATCAGCCACCGCATTGCCCTTTCCTGGTGTATATGCGATGTCGAAATCATAGGAAGCTAAGAATTCTAACCATCTTTGCTGCCGGAGATTTAGATCTTTCTGAGAGGAGAGATACTTTAATGACTTGTGATTAGTAAACAACTTGAATCTTTCTCCCAAGAGATAATGTCTCCACATCTTAAGTGCGAACACGATCGCTGCCAATTCCAAATCATGGGTAGGTGTCTTTTATCATGCGGTTTCAGTTGCCGGCTTGCATAAGCTACAACCCTACCTCCTTGCATCAATACAGCACCTAGCCCTGTGCCACATGCATCCTTATAGACTGTCATCTCTTCATTCCCCCTAGGAATGTTTAACACTGGTGCACATGTCAACTTTTCCTTTAGGCTCTTGAATGCATTCTCGCACTTTTCGTCCCAGACGAAAGCTTGATTCTTCTTGGTCAACTGAGTCAGCAGTGCTGCTATCTTGGAGAAGTCTTGGATAAACTTACGATAATATCCAGCTAACCTCAAGAAACTTCGTATGTCCGCTGCATTCTTGGGCGTAGACCAATCTTGTACCGTAGCCACCTTCGCAGGGTCCGCGGTGATACCATTTTCTGAAACAACATGGCCCAATAATCTCACTTCCCTTCTCCAGAAGTGACACTTAGAAAACTTTGCTTTCAATTAGTGTTTTCTCAACACCTCCATCACTATTCTGAAATGTTCCTTGTGTTCTTCCTCTGTCCTTGAATAAACAAGTATATCGTCCACGAACACAAGAACAAACTTATTCAACTGATCTCTGAATACCCTATTCATAAGATCCACAAAATATGCTGGGGCATTGGTCAACCCGAATGGCATGACCAACCACTCATAAAATCCAAACGGCGTCCGAAACACAGTTTTAGCTATACTCTCAGCTTCCACTCTAAGCTGATGAAAACCTGTCGCGAGATCCAACTGAGAGAATACCCTCGCGCCACTCAACTGATCAAACAAATCATCTATCCGCGGTAGAGGATACTTATTCTTCCTCGTCACCTTATTCAACTCATGGTAGTCTACACACAACCGAAGGGAACCATCTGCCTTGTTAGCAAACACAACTGGTGCTCCCCCTTCAGAAACACTCCTTCTGATAAATCCCTTCTTCTAAAGATCGATGACTTGCACCCCGAGTTCTCGCTGCTCCGTTGGTGCCATACGATGAAGTGGCATCATTTTAGGTCTGACATCTTTCACTAAATCAATACGAAACTCATTCTTTCGGTGTGGTGGAAGCCCAGTCACTTCCTCGAAGACGTCCGGATACTGGCCAACCACGGGCAAACCTGACAACTCACTATGCAGGATGTCTAGGGAATTTAGAAAACTAGCCATTACCCCATCACTAGGTAGACCACCAAACACTACCCTCTACGCATCATCTGCTCTAGCTGTCACAAAAAAGCCCTCACAGTCTACCACCACCCCGTATCTTTGGAGCCAATCGACTCCCAAAATAATGCCAAACCAAGTAAAGCCCAAAACAAAGCAATCACAAACAAATCCATGACTCGATAAGACCACACTACGACAAATCATGTTAAGGTTAGTCGAACCACCAATCGAGTTCATCACTACTAAAGGTCTATCGACAATTTCGGGCTCCAATCCCAACCTATCTACCAGGTCACTAGATATGAAAGAACTGGAAGCTCCGGTATCAAACAAAACTCTAACAGGAACATCATAAACAGAAAGCATACTTGAATAACAACATTCTTTCCTTTCTCTGCCGCAGTTGGGGCATTCGACAAAGAAGGAACAACATTAAGGGCATATGCTTTCACCATCTGCTTTTCTTTGGGGGGGTTGCGGACACTTGTCCTTGTGATGTCCCACTTGGCCACAGTTGAAGCACTTCCTATCCGCTGGCTTGGCCCGACAATTACTAGCATAATGGCCCTTCTTACCACAGCTGAAGAACTCAACATCTTTCTTCTTCTTTTGGCCATCCTTATTCTGGTTCTGCTTCCTCTTATTCTGAGAACCATTCTTGCCTCCACCGCTTGCTTGCGGCTTTGGCTCCTCTACAGATGCAACCCCAGTCTTCGACTTAGGGTAAAGACTCTCTGACCTCAATGCTTTCCCCACAATCGATTCATACGTCTCATCGATGTGGTTAATAAGCCTTTCCCCCAAGTACTGATCCAAGCCAGTTATGAACTTCTCGTTCTTCTTCTCGGCAGTATCTATTAGGGATAACCCATATTTCGACAAAGTGTCGAATTCGGTAATATACGCCGAGACAGCTCTGCCATTCTGCTTGAGTTCCGAGAATTTCTTAAACAGCACTGACTTCTGAGCAGCTGGAATGAACTTATCGCTAAAGCGAACCTTAAACTGATCCCAAGTAATTGATCCTCGGGAGTAGCTGCCTTTATAGCATTCCACCAATTCATTGCCTGTCCTTGTAGCTGACGAGATGCTAGCCTTCTTTTCATCGCATCCTCGATACTCAAATCTTCAAAGATACGCTCGCAGCTATCCAACCAATCCTGAACATCCGTAGCCGACTCCGTTCTGTGGAACGGCTTCCCACCAAGACTAGTATAATCCTTGTTCAGCTTGGCGTAATCGACCCTTGGCGCCTGCACTATTGGACAACCACCATTACCAACATTGGGAGCTGCCCCCTGAACATCTCTAAGAATCTCTCTCATGAGGTCAGTAAACATTGTCCTCATGTCAGCCGCATTCCCATTATTGGCTCCTCTACCAGTACCCCTTGCTTTTCGACTCATCGTTCAATCTATAAAGAGAAAACGATTAACCATCTCCATAGTGGTGCCAGCGCTGTGCAACTTCATCCTTAACTATACTAATAGTATATATATATATATATATAACTTTTGAAAACCAAAATAATCACAAATACGCGCTCTCATATACGTATTATCTCTCCCTGGTGTCTTTCCCTAGGTTAACTACGCAACCTAGAGCTCTGATACCAAGTGTGACGGCCCGCCCTGCACCAGCCGGCATTTCCTCCGAAAGTGCGTTGTACAAATGCCCAACTAGCACAGAACGGTCGCCAAAGAAACGAAAGAAGAGAATGAACTAATCAAGAACTTGTAGAATGTCTCACAGCGCAAGGAATAAAATATAATAACAACATACTTGACACAAAACAGGTGAGACAGTGCATAAGCTGAAACTAAACATCATAGCAACGGAAAATCCAAATATAGCTTATGTTCCACATCATCATTATTACAACTTTAAAACTGTCTCTAAAACAAAAGAAAGGAAAGGTACACTACTAATGCCCAAAGTAGTGACCAGCAGCGACACAGGGAGAATATACATATATTTGTCATACGTGGAAGCCTCTTGCTCGTCTTCGATATAGCTTGTAATGACCCACATTGGCAGAGGTATTATAATTAATTTATTTAATTATTTAAATAGTGAATTAAAGGATTTAATGGTCGTGGAATTAAATAATGGTGAATATTTAATTAAAATAATAAATTAAATAATATATTTAATTCTGAAATAATCAGAATTG
Source organism: Allium sativum (assembly GCA_030737875.1). Taxonomy (NCBI): domain Eukaryota; kingdom Viridiplantae; phylum Streptophyta; class Magnoliopsida; order Asparagales; family Amaryllidaceae; genus Allium; species Allium sativum. Next base: position 189,288,198 of record CM060910.1, on the reverse strand, counting down.
GCTGAAATGGCGATATGGTGTGAACTGGATCATCTGTGATATTTAATTCAGTTCAGAATTGAATTAGAATAACAAATATATTATTTGAACGACAGTTTGAACGTATAATTATATTATAATTAAAATCGAATTTGAAATGGCACTGCAGTTCGTAATTTGGCGATTTGAACTTCAACTGAATGTACAGGATTCGTTTTAAATCGGATTTCTGTGAAACAAGAAACGTGCGGAGCTGGTGGAATATATCTTTCTAGTGGAAGAGGAAAATCGGGATTTCGTCATGTAGATTTTGATTTATGTCCAAATCAAATTTTAGAAAAGTCGCTGTGGAATTCCTTTATAATTTATTAAGAAATTATTTATATTTTAAAAAGGAATTTCAATATAAATCGAATATCGGGTTGACCCAGAAGTGAATATCAAGTTAGAAATTCATATATGAATATTCTAAAGCTGTATGGTATTCCACTGTGAATATAGACAATAATATTTATTTTTAAATATTAAATTAAATTAAATTTAATTATATTTATATATTTAAATGGGCTATTTAGGGCTTTAAAAATAGCCACTTTTGCAAACGAAGTCGAAATTCGACGAAACTAATTTTTTTGGATCCGCAGTGTTAAATTATTGTTAAATTTCAAGTTTCGTGATTTTTAGAGTTAGCGTGTGGTCGTACGGATTTTTAGAGTGAAAAACAATCAGTATTCTGACATTTAAAAATACGTTGTGTGAGCATACGGAGTCGGAATTCGACGAAACCAATTTCGTTGGGACCGTAATGTCGAACTGTAGCTACATGTCCAGTTTCGTGATTTTTGGGTATCGTATGTGATCACAGGAATTTTAGAGGACACAAAAAAATAACGTTTGCTTAAAATTTAATATAATAATCGAATATTAAATTATTATAAATATCCTATATAAAAAATCAAACATCCTAAACCTAATTTCTATTTTTCCATAAGTCAACAAATGCACCGTAGTAATTTTCTTTCTTACAGGAAGGTTTCGATCCTCATAAAATCAAATAGAAATCGAATGAAATTCTATAAATCACTAAATTAGTCTCTTTGGATTCACACAGTGATTCTCTCCGATCTGCTGCCCTTGATTGTTGGTGCGATGCAGTATTTCGGAGCTCTAGTTTTTGCAGCGAAGTGTGTTTGAATCTAGGGTTGGAAGTTGTGTGAAATTGAAGAAGAAGTGGAGTGTTTCGAGTTCATTTTCGGGTTCGGGAAGTAAATCCGCATCTACAGTGCAAAAATGGGGAGGACCGGTGAGCTTTGAGGTCGGTACCAGTACGGGATTAGGTCGACGACGCAACTGGAGGAGGAACTCGAGTGGAGCATGTTGGGTATGAAGATGAGGAGGCCGAGAAGTGGAGTCAATTGGTGAAGACCATTTTCGAATCCGTGGAGAATTAAGGGTGGAAGAGTGGATCAAAGAAGTCGGGTATGGTGAGGAGCAAAACTGAGCGACGGGATTTGGTATTCGGGGAAGAAAGAAGGCAAAGGCGGGTGGGCTTTTGTTGGGATGTTGGGCCGGTGAAACAAGGGTAAGCCCAAAAGAATTTAAAAAAGGAAATTTCAAGTTTTATTTAATTATAAATAGTGTACAAACTTATATAACGTATAACTTGGTCATATGAGGTCAGATTGACGAACCGTAAGTTGCGTTGGGACCATATGGACGAGAGCTTCACAATGAAGCTGACTGGTAGTGGATTGGGGCTCGTATGAATTTATGGCGAAATAAATTGTTTGATTCAACTCAAATAACGGTTTATCGTTCTTTAACGATGAAACTGCAAATGTGAGTAAATCTCACTAACTTTGAACAGTTTATAATTTCATGTTGTATTTTTAGAACTGTTAAATATTGGCCGATTGACTGTGTGTTGATTGTTTGATTGAACTGCTAGTCAGTTAGTTGAATTTCTATATTTGATTCTCTTTAACAGAATATATCATATGGAACTGAAAGTGATGTTATCTATATTGTTTAACATCTGTGATGCAGGGAAATAGGTTGGAGGAATCCAACTGGATTCCTCAGCAGTTATTTTATTGTTTTTCATATATTGTGATATATGATGTGATATATAATCTGTTGTCGATTATATGTGTTTGAACGATATTGATCATCATGATTTGATATGTTGAATACCCTAACATACCGGAATGGTGAAAGGGGAATTTTCAAAATGAATATTGAAAATAGATTATTTATAAAATCAAAGGATTTTATAAAAGAGATAATATTTATAACAATCAAAGGAGATTTTATAAAAAGGAAATATTTAGAAAATAAATAGAGTTATAAAAAGGAAATTTGTTTATAACCGAATAGGATGTTAAAAAAAGGAAAACGTTACTAAAAAGGAAATCATTTATAAAGTGAAGAACCGTTACTAAAAGTAAATCTTTATAAATGAATAGTTTATTCGAAAAGGGGTTAGTCGAGTCGAGTTAGCTGAATAGAGTTAATCGAATATTTGTTATTCGAATAAGAGTTAACCAGTTAGAATTAATCGAATAGAGTTAAAATAAAGGGGTTAATCGAATGTAGTTTATTCGAATGGAATCAATTGAGTAATCGAATATTAGTAATTCGAATAAAGTAAAAGGAGTTATTGAATATTAGTTATTCGAAGAAGAGTTAAATAGAGTTATCGAATATTAGTTATTCGAATAGAGTTAAATGGAGTTAAAGGAATAAATCGAATATAGTTTATTCGAATAGAGTTAGAGGAGTTATCGAATATAGTTTATTCGACTGGAGTTAAGTGAATAGAATTAGAGTTAACCCGTTAGAGTTAAACCACTTAGAGTTAACCAGTTAGAGTTAACCAGATGGAGTTAATCAATTAGAGTTAACCAGTTAGAGTTAAACCAGTTAGAGTTAACCAGATGGAGTTAATCAATTAGAGTTAACCAGTTAGAGTTAAACCAGTTGGAGTTAATCGATTAGAGTTAAAAGCAAATGAGTTAATCGAATATAGTTTATTCGAATATAAAGTAAATAGAGTTAATCGAATATAGTTTATTCAAATAGAGTAAAAGGAGTTATCGAAAATAGTTTATTCGAAAGGAGTTAAGTTAAACGAGTAAATCAATAGCGTTAGTCCAATAGAGTTAATCCAATAGCGTTAGTCCAATAGAGTTTATCGATAATGGCTAATCAAATAGAGTAAATTGACTAGAGTTATCGAATATACCTTATTCGAAGGGAAGAATTATCGAATAGAGATGATTCGAAAGAGAGTTACGTAAGGAAGTTGTTAAAGAATTAAAGGGGTGAACTTTGTCTATTTCAAGGTTAGAAATGTTGTTCAGTTAAGGTCTGAGAGGTAGTATTACCCCAACTTGATTGACTTCATTTTTAACTAAGGAATGGTTAAGGTTCAATAGTGAAGGTGGGTTAAAGGAATTTAGTTAATAAGCGTAATGGTTTGAGTTGGCATCGCGATGGTTTGTTTAAACGTCTGTCTAAGTCCAATGAAGAAGCTTTGGAAATGTTTTTTTCCAAATAAGAAACCAGAAATGTTTTCTAATAAAGAAAACAAGAAATGGAAATGTTTTCCATTGTTAATAACGTATATTTTCCAAATTTAGAAAATAAGTAATATTGAATATATGGAAACAGGAGATGGAAAAATGAATAAGTTAAATAAAGAGATAAATGTTCAATGATGATTGATCGATATAATTTCCATTTGGAAATAATATCGTTGTTTGCACACTTGTTTTTATTCGATAGTTAAATCACAGACTATCGAAGTTTTGACCATTTTAACGTTGTTAATATGCAGAGACCGGTTGGATTATTATCCAAAGAACCACTCTGTATTAACATAAGCATTGCGAATCATATACGCCAAAGATAATTGTAGACGGAGTAAAGTGCAAGGGCTATTGTATAAGTCTTAGATAACAGTGCCTAAGATGCATATACTGAATAGTACCTTCGGTTCATCCTGTTCCTGGGTGACTTGTATGGATGGATGTCTGACAGAGTATGTCTAGACGATCACATATATTGATTTCTCCAACCGTACCAAGAGTGGAAGCGGAGAAGGAAACTTCTTTTAGCTAACACAAAATATATGGTTGAGGACGTCAATCAGTGATTTGATGGATTTGACGATGTGGCATTCAAAGTGAATCTGGTGTGATGATAAAGCGTAGCTTCTAGCCTCACATCCGATAAATGACAGAAATCGGGTAGGCAGCATGGCTAAGTCGGTTGCACTAAAGTAGGGTGTATAGTCACCTGATCTAGAGTTTCATTTACTTCTAAAAATCTATTGTTGATGCTGTCCCATTCGGGAAACGGTTGTTGATCCCAACCGTTGGTGATATATAATCGATACACTTAAGCGAAATGAGTGGTCGGTCATGTGTGGCCGGGTTGCAAGATGTTCTTGTTAAACCCAGTGTATTCCTCTCTAGAGTTACACTAGCGAAAGGTGGTTCCATACCTTGTTATAGTTGGAAATCCATTACCCAATACGTGCTTGCGGTTTTGATTGTGTGTGTATATATATATATATATATATATGTAGAACGTGAGATGAAAGCGTTTCTGCTAGATGATTATTATATTGTGCTTGATAGACATTATTATAATATCAAAAGGTTTTTGATTTAAAGATAATTTGGATTCTCATAAGGGAAAAACCCGTTTCCGTTATACGGCGTGGTCTTATGAGATATCGATTACTTGTTCGAACTGTTTTAACTATTTTACTCATACCAGTCCCATGACTGACCCAGAGTTTTTTTTTTTTCCCTAAACTCTTGGGTGCCCAATTTTGTACGGGCAGTCAAGTAGTCGGGATTTACAGATATACTGGAAGAGCTTGGAGCAGAGGCTTCAGGATTATATAGCTATAGTTATTTCCGTTGTGTTGTAAGTGTTGTACTTTGATAATGATATGTATATTCAAGTACAGATTTGTATTTCAAAGTTATGTTATGAAATATATTTATTCATTCCGCTGTGAGATTCGTGTTCCTCTGATATTGTGTGTTTCTTCTTCTTCTATTCTAAGTTTCTACCTTATCTTTCCTCACCCTCTAATTTCTTTCACTAATGACCGGTATTTTTCGATGTTTGGTTAGTCATCATTGAGTTTATGGCGATAACCAAAGTCATCAAATACCCGGGTCATTACAGTTGGTATCAGAGCTTAAGCTAAGTGAATTACCTTGGCTCTGTGGCGTAACTCAGTAGAGATAGGGTTAGTAACACCCTCGATTGAGTTGAGTGTATATATACGAGTGAACGTATTTGTTATTGATATAAAAAGTGGTTTTATATTGTGGAGATTCATTGGTTGAGTTGTTTATGGGTTTTGGTCGATCAGTTTGATCCACTGTATCGGTAGGAGTTTATAAACACTTGAATACGATGGGTCGACACGATATGTTTTGAAAAGAGGGTAAATTTAAAATAAGTTTACCCAAGGTATATCTTGATATAGAGAAGATATATATATCAAAATTATAATATATTGGATATATTGGTTGTGATTATAATCGAGTAAGATTATAAATTAAATGGTTAGGTAAATAACCAATCAGAATTCATATAAGTGAAATACGTGAAATCAGATGAGTTAAATTTGAAATTTAAACCAGAAATTGAATTAAAACTCTGGAGAATTGGATAAGTGTTTGTAAATGGATTTGGATTAAAAATAAGGAAAATTTAAGATCCTGGGAGATTTTAAATTGTTTTACAAGCAGTGTGAATTATATTTTGAAATGAATTTCAAAGTGGAAATGTTTAAAAATGGTTTTATAGTATTGAACTCACTTCGATCGCTGGAAAATAGATTCTAATGATGACAGCTGCATCATCAGTATTCATTTTCGAGTTGTAAGTGACGAATTACTACCAGAGATACTGTTTTGAATTTGTTTTGGGAAAGACAAGTTGTGTTGAATTTCAAAATGGGATTTATAATAAAGAATGAATAAAAGAAGTTTGAAATAGAAATTGAATATAGAAATTCAAATGGAATTTGAATATAGAATTCAAATGGAATTTAAACTATAGAATTTGAATATATAAAATTAAATAGAAATTGAATAGAATTAACTAAGTCGAAGAGGAATTAGTTAATCGAGTTTTGAATTTGAAGTTGAACTTTGAAAGGTGAATTGGATTTGTAAATGGATATTCGAAATCGAATATAGAACTTAAATTTGAAATTTGATTCAAATTATTTAATAAGCAAGTTAAAATATATTTGAACATGTCATATTCAAATATAAAAGTGAAATAGACTAAAGAGCTAATTAACAAATTAATTAACGAATTGAGTTAAAACGATCATGTATAGTTAAATTAGATTGGGCAGGTATAAATATACATGAGATAGGTATGGATAAGGTATGAAGGTATATAAACAGAATGCTCGACGAAAAGGTGTGTATTTAATTCATACATGAGATTTTATGTGCCGTATCGGCTAGCCGCTTGGCTTTTTCTTTTTCTTTTGGATTGGTGAGGGCTATGGGAGGCTATTCGAAATATCCCGATGCTCCTGGTACAAAGGAGGTTATGGCGAATTTTTCCGGGAATTTAAGGAGTTAGAATATTTTTAAGATAATTTGATAGTTAGAAATCAACGTATCGATATAGATATAGAAGTCGATAAGGAAACGAACTTAGAAATAAAAGAGTAAAATCAAAATGGAAGACTAAGAATAAAATCTAGTAAGAATAGAAAGAGGAAGCGTATACGTGTTTAAAAGTGAATAAGTAGTTGCATGGTATTGATTATTCGAGTAAGTAGTCATATCTATTTTGACGTTATAAATGTTATTCAGTCAAGGTCTGAGAGGTAGTTATACCCTAACTTGATTGATTTCATTGTTAACAAATAAATAGTAAGATTTCAGGCTCGAATATCGATGTTGAATAAGAGTTAGTTGAATATAGTATTTGGGTTGTCGTAACGATGTTTTACACAACATCCGTTTTAACCCAAAATAAGTGTAAGATTGGAAATATAATAAAGAATATTTCCTAAGTATAGAAATAAACGAGATCGGAAAAGAGATAAGTAATTGGGATATTTTCCAATTATAAATAGCATATATTTTCTAAAGTTTAGAAAATAAAGGAAGGCGATATTCGGAAATGTTTTCCAAATAACATAAAAGGCCAATATGGTTATTGAAAATATTTGGTTAACAAATATTGATAAAGAAATAGAGAAGTGATTTAACTAATGGAATATTAATTAAGGGCTCAATGACATGTTCAAGAGGAAAATTTGATTTTTGAAAAGAGTAAACTGTTTAAAAACTCTCAGGGAAAGACTGTTTGAATTAAAAAAGCAAATTTAATAGAAATTTGTGAAAGCAATTTGAATTAAAGTAAAGCCAGTAAAGTGGTAATTGAGATGGAATTAGAAGGATATCAAGACAAATTGGATTGTGAGATTCAAATTTGAAGTGTAATGTGATAATCAAGTTAAGAGTTGGGAATCGAGAAGAGAACTCGAGTTGAAATGATATTTGGCTTGGATATAAGCGAATGGTTGTGTCGTGGATAAAAGCATATTGGGATTTGATTGGGATGACCCTTGTATTCGCTGAATTGATAACAGGTGGAAAGGATATAATGATATGCCGACAAAAGGTACAAGTTTATATTTCATATGGTATGAGATTTTGATGAGCCGAATTGGCAAGCCGCTTGGCTGTTTGGTTTTCTTTTGGGTTGGAGATGGCCCAGAGAGGCGAGTGGTGGTTTGACGTATTAACCAGTACAAAGGAGGTGCTGGCGAAATTTTTCGAAGAGTTAAGGCGTTAGAAAATTTTCAGGATTTTTATAAATTTTCGTTGATAAGAATTAATTAATATTTAATTGAAATTAAACTGGTTCAGTTGAAACTGAAGTTAAGAAGTGAACAAATATGTTCTAACTAGTCGATAGGGTCGTCCTCTACTTTTTAGCAATTTCGAGGACGAAATTATTTTAAGTGGGAAAGATTGTAATGACCCGCATTGGCATAGGTATTATAATTAATTTATTTAATTATTTAAATAGTGAATTAAAGGATTTAATGGTCGTGGAATTAAATAATGGTGAATATTTAATTAAAATAATAAATTAAGTAATATATTTAATTCTGAAATAATCAGAATTGGCTGAAATGGCGATATGGTGTGAACTGGATCATCTGTGATATTTAATTCAGTTCAGAACTGAATTAGAATAACGAATATATTATTTGAACGACAGTTTGAACACATAATTATAATATAATTAAAATCAAGGTTGAAATGGCGCTGCAGTTCGTAATTTGGCGATTTGAACTTCAACTGAATGTACAGGATTCGTTTTAAATCGGATTTCTGTGAAACAAGAAACGTACGGAGCTGGTGGAGTATATCTTTCTAGTGGAAGAGGAAAATCGGGATTTCATAGTGTAGATTTTGATTTATGTGCAAATCAAATTTTAGAAAAGTCGCTGTGGAATTCCTTTATAATTTATAAAGGAATTATTTATATTTTAAAAAGGAATTTCAATATAAATCGAATATCGGGTTGACCCAGAAGTGAATATCAAGTTAGCAATTCATATAGGAATATTCTAGAGTTGTATGGTATTCCACTGTGAATATAGACGATAATATTTATTTTTAAATATTAAATTTAATTATATTTAAATATATTTATATATTTAAATGGGCTATTTAGGGCTTTAAAAATAGCCACTTTTGCAAACGAAGTTGAAATTCGACGAAACTAATTTCGTTGGATCCGCAGTGTTAAATTATTGTTAGATTTCAAGTTTCGTGATTTTTAGAGTCAGTGTGTGGCCGTATGAATTTTTAGAGTGAAAAACAGTTAGTATTCTAACAGTTAAAAATACGCTGTGTGAGCATACGGAGTCGGAATTCGACGAAACCAGTTTCGTTGGGACCGTAATGTCGAACTGTAGCTACATGTCCAGTTTCGTGATTTTTGGGTATCGTATGTCATCACAGGAATTTTAGAGGGCACAGAAAAATAACGTTTGCTTAAAATTTAATATAATAATCGAATATTAAATTATTATAAATATCCTATATAATAACTCAAACATCCTAAACCTAATTTCAATTTTTCCACAAGTCAACAAATGCGCCGCAGTATTTTTCTTTCTTACAGGAAGGTTTCGATCCTCATAAAATCAAATAGAAATCGAATGAAATTCTATAAATCACTAAATTAGTCTCTTTGGATTCACACAGTGATTCTCTCCGATCTGCTGCCCTCGATTATTGGTGCGATGCAGTGTTTCCGAGCTCCAGTTTTTGTAGCAAAGTGTGTTTGAGTCTAGGGTTGGAAGTTGTGTGAAATTGAAGAAGAAGTGGAGTGTTTCGAGTTCATTTTCGGGTTCGGGAAGTAAATCCGCACATATGGTGCAAAAATGGGGAGGACCAGTGAGCTTTGAGGTCGGTACCAGTACGGGATTAGGTCGACAACGCAATTGGAGGAGGAACTCGAGTGGAGCATGTTGGGTATGAAGATGAAGAGGCCAAGAAGTGGAGTCAATTGGTGAAGACCATTTTCAAATCCGTGGAGAATTAAGGGAGGAAGAGTGGATTAAAGAAGTCGGGTATGGTGAGGAGCAAAACTGAGCTATGGGATTTGGTATTCGGGAAAGAAAGAAGGCAAAGGCGGGTGGGCTTTTGTTGTAATGTTGGGCCGGTGAAACAAGGGTAAGCCCAAAAGAATTTAAAAAAGGAAATTTTAAGTTTTATTTAATTATAAATAGTGTACAAACTTATATAACGTATAACTTGGTCATACGAGGTCAGATTGACGAACCGTAAGTTGCGTTGGGACCGTATGGACGAGAGTTTCACAATGAAGCTGATTGGAAGTAGATTGGGGATCATATGAATTTATGGCAAAATAAATTGTTTGATTCAACTCAAATAACAGTTTGTTGTTCTTTAACGATGAACTGCAAATGTGAGTAAATCTCACTAACTTTGAACAGTTTATAATTTCATGTTGTATTTTTAGAACTGTTAAATATTGGCTGATTGACTGTGTGTTGATTGTTTGATTGAACTGCTAGTCAGTTAGTTAAATTTCTATATTTGATTATGTTTAACAGAATATATCATATGGAACTGAAAGTGATGTTATCTATATTGTTTAACATCTGTAATGCAGGGAAATAGGTTGGATTCCTCAACAGTTATTTTATTGTTTTCCATATATTGTGATATATGATGTTATATATAATCTGTTGTCGATTATATGTGTTTGAACGATATTGATCATCGTGATTTGATATGTTGAATACCCTAACATACCGGAATGGTGAAAGGGGGATTTTCAAAATGAATATTGAAAATAGATTATTTATAAAATCAAAGGATTTTATAAAAGAGATAATATTTATAACAATCAAAGGAGATTTTATAAAAAGGAAATATTTAGAAAATAAATAAAGTTATAAAAAGGAAATTTGTTTATAACCGAATAGGATGTTATAAAAAGGAAAACGTTATAAAAAGGAAAACGTTACTAAAAAGGAAATCATTTATAAAGTGAAGAACCGTTACTAAAAGTAAATCTTTATAAATGAATAGTTTATTCGAAAAGGGGTTAGTCGAGTCGAGTTAGCTAAATAGAGTTAATCGAATATTTGTTATTCGAATAAGAGTTAACCAGTTAGAATTAATCGAATAGAGTTAAAATAAAGGGGTTAATCGAATGTAGTTTATTCGAATGGAATCAATTGAGTAATCGAATATTAGTAATTCGAATAAAGTAAAAGGAGTTATCGAATATTAGTTATTCGAAGAAGAGTTCAATAGAGTTATCGAATATTAGTTATTCGAATAGAGTTAAATGGATTTAAAGGAATAAATCGAATATAGTTTATTCGAATAGAGTTAGAGGAGTTATCGAATATAGTTTATTCGATAGGAGTTAAGTGAATAGAATTAGAGTTAACCCGTTGGAGTTAAACCAGTTAGAGTTAACCAGTTAGAGTTAACCAGATGGAGTTAATCAATTAGAGGTAATCAGTTAGAGTTAAACCAGTTAGAGTTAACCAGTTAGAGTTAACCAGATGGAGTTAATCAATTAGAGTTAACCAGTTAGAGTTAAACCAGTTTGAGTTAATCGATTAGAGTTAAAAGCAAATGAGTTAATCGAATATAGTTTATTCGAATATAAAGTAAATAGAGTTAATCAAATATAGTTTATTCGAATAGAGTAAAAGGAGTTATCAAAAATAGTTTATTCGAAAGGAGTTAAGTGAAATGAGTAAATCAATAGCGTTAGTCCAATAGAGTTATTCCAATAGCGTTAGTCCAATAGAGTTAATCGATAAGGGTTAATCAAATAGAGTAAATTGAATAGAGTTATCGAATATACCTTATTCGAAGGGAAGAATTATCGAATAGAGATGATTCGAAAGAGAGTTATGTAAGGAAGTTGTTAAAGAATTAAAGGGGTGAACTTTGTCTATTTCCAGGTTAGAAACGTTGTTCAGTTAAGGTCTGAGAGGTAGTATTACCCCAACTTGGTTGACTTCATTTTTAACTAAGGAATGGTTAAGGTTTGATAGTGAAGGTGGTTTAAAGGAATTTAGTTAATAAGCGTAATGGTTTGAGTTGGCATCGCGATGGTTTGTTTAAACGTCTGTCTAAGTCCAATGAAGAAGCTTTGGAAATGTTTTTTCCAAATAAGAAACCAGAAATGTTTTCTAATAAAGAAAACAAGAAATGGAAATGTTTTCCATTGTTAATAACGTATATTTTCCAAATTTAGAAAATAAGAAATATTGAATATATGGAAACAGGAGATGGAAAAATGAATAAGTTAAATAAAGAGATAAATGTTCAATGATGATTGATCGATACAATTTCCATTTGGAAATAATATCGTTGTTTGCACACTTGTTTTTATTCGATAGTTAAATCACAGACTATGGAAGTTTTGACCATTTTAACGTTGTTAATATGGAGAGACCTGTTGGATTATTATCCAAAGAACCACTCTGTATTGGCATAAGCGTTGCATATCATATATGCCAAAGATAATTGAAGACGGAGTAAAGTGCAAGGGCTATTGTATAAGTCTTAGATAACAGTGCCTAAGATGGATATACTGAATAGTACCTTCGGTTCATCCTGTTCCCGGGTGACTTGTATGGATGGATGTCTGGCAGAGTATGTCCAGATGATCACGTATATTGATTTCTCCAACCGTACCAAGAGTGGAAGCGGAGAAGGAAACTTCTTTTAGCTAACACATAATCTATGGTTGAGGACATCAATCGGTGATTTGATGGATTTGACGATGTGGCATTCAAAGTGAATCTGGTGTGATGATAAAGCGTAGCTTCTAGCCTCACATCCGGTAAATGACAAAATCGGGCAGGCAGCATGGCTAAGTCGGTCCCACCGAAGTAGGGTGTATAATCACCTGATCTAGAGTTTCATTTACTTCTAAAAATCTATTGTTGATGCTGTCCCATTCGGGAAACAGTTGTTGATCCCTTGTGATATACATTCGATACACTCAAGTGAAATGAGTGGTCGGTCATGTGTGGCCGGGTTGCAAGATGTTCTTGTTGAACCCAGTGTATTCCTCTCTAGAGGTACACTAGGGAAAGGTGGTTCCATACTTTGTCATTGTTGGAAATCCATTACCCAATACGTGCTTGCGGTTTTGATTGTGTGTGTGTATATATATATATATATATGTAGAACGTGAGATGAAAGCGTTTCTGCTAGATGATTATTATATTGTGGTTGATAGACATTATTATAATATCAAAAGGTTTTTGATATAAAGATAATTTGGATTCTCATAAGGGAAAAACCCGTTCCGTTATACGGCGTGGTCTTATGAGATATCGATTACTTGTTCGAACTGTTTTAACTGCTTTACTCATACCAGTCCCATGACTGACCCGGAGTTTATTTTGTTTTGTTTTCCCTAAACTCTTGGGTGCCCAATTTTGTACGGGCAATCAAGTAGTCGAGATTTACAGATATATTGGAAGAGCTTGGAGTAGGAGACTTCAGGATTATATAGCTATAATTATTTCCGCTGTGTTGTAAGTGTTGTACTTTGATAATGATATGTATATTCAAGTACAGATTTGTATTTCAAAGTTATGTTATGAAATATATTTATTCGTTCCGCTGTGAGATTCGTGTTATTCTGATATTGTGTTCTTCTTCTTCTTCTATTCTAAGTTTCTACCTTATCTTTCCTCACCCTCTAATTTCTTTCACTAATGACCGGTATTTTTCGACGTTTGGTTAGTCATCATTGAGTTTATGGCGATAACCAAAGTCATCAAATATCTGGGTCATTACATAGCTGCTCATGCATACCACCTAACATGTCTCTAGTCTGCTCGTGAGAGCACCCAAAGTAATAAGAAGAGACATAAAACTTTGGGTCAGACAAAAAGTCTGGTATGAGCGATAAACAGCTAAACAGAACAATAACAGGTATACTAAACCATACCTGAACCTGGACCTGCAACTAAAGAGTTAGCACTACATACCGTACAATACTCTAAGGTGCCACTAATATATGGTATAAAGAGTACGGGGGTGGGGGTGTGCATGTCATAATGATGGCAAACAAATCAAACATAGCAACCATCCTCACATCTCTCACTCAGTGCGTAAAGCATACGATGTCCACTACTGTCAATCACTAGACCCATCGAAGTAGTGACGGAGTTCGACTTGTGCAAGTACTGCTACTACCAAGTTTACCCCATGGAGTCATGACCAAACCTTTACAAATGACTCCACTTCATTGGTCTATAGCTCTTTAGTCATACCTAGGCCACTGTGGCCCTGAACCCGTTCACGTACCCCTCATACATAGTGATCCAAAGTTATAGACATTGACAACCCCTTAGCACACGTCCCGCAGCAAAGCCCAACTCATGAAGTTAACTCATTGGTTCCCAACTAGATCCTGATCTCTACTTCCTATTTGGACTTCCTTTGCATCTCGGTTTTGGTCAAATTGGTGTTGGTCTTCAGAAAAGTCGTCGCGTAATAGTGATAGCACACGTACGGTTCGGTTCGTATATGCATAGTGCTCCAGTCCTCATCGGTTCGGTTTGGTCCAATGCTTCCTAATATGCTCCTGGGTGCGGTTCGGTTCGGTGTTCCCCTTCTAGCTCGGTTCGGTTCGGATGCCCTGAAGTGGTTCGGTTCGGGTGTGCTTCCTCATGTCTCCAGATATGTTCCCCTTTAGTCTCTCCGATCCGATCCCCTTTGGTCTCTCCGATCCGATCCCCTGCCCAACTCCAACTCTAGGCAAATGGCCTTCCTTCTTGCCAAGTCCCTTATGCTAAGTTCCAATCCGAATCAGGTCCACTTGCCCGGTTCTCCTACCCGATCCGAGTCCAATGATCCGATCCGATCCGGCTTGAACCCCTGCACAATTCCTGCAACTTTCCAGCGACTGTTTTACGCCATACGACGGTGTTTTCGACCAATCTAACAGCTCTAATCAATCGAAAAGCATACCATACAGTCATAGCAACAAATAGAAGTGACCACAAACACCAAAACAACAATATGACAAGGTTAAACGGATCAAACATAGCCAAAATTTCATATTTTCCCCTAAGCATGTTTAGGAAAAACTAATGATATGATTAGTAAAACTTAACCAAATCAAACCAAATTTCTAACAGAGGTCTAAAACATTAATTTTGAATTTATAAATATTTTTCCAAAATTTTATTATGTCTAATTTCGTTAATCTCCACTAATTACCCTTAATTAACCGTAATTAGTGCAAAACTATGCAAATCACTCACCGTGGCCACAAATAAAATACCAGATCTGAAATGAATCTCTGTTTGGCGTTGTTCCCAATGCCACAAAGCAGCTCTAACCTTGCTTTGGTGCTAATCCTCTTTGATTTGATGTTGCTAAGCTTAATCCTTGATTAGAAAGTGATTTGGAGATGTTTTAGAGGTTGGAGGCCATTATTAGGGTTCTTATGAGGTAAATGGCGGCTAGAAAACTGAAATGAAATGAAAACCTAACTCATTTCAGCCTCCCCATAACCCTAATCCCGAAATGGGTTATGGGCCCATTTACTAATCACCTTATTTGGCCCAGTTAAGCAGTTTTTCACCTTCTGAAACTTATTTCAGCCATATCTTCCAAACAGTGAGTCCGTTTGGCTAATGTGACCACTCTATAGAATTGTAAACCATCATCCGGATCCAATGGAAGTGGTTCCGGTCAAAAATCCTTTCCAATCAAAAGTTATGGCCAAAACAAGATCAGCTAGAGGGAAAATAGTCATTTAAAAATCGGCAAAAATCATGAACATGGGAAATGACCCCAATAGTCATCTCCCAAAGTTACATGACCATACGACTCTGTATGTGAAAGAAATAAATATTCTACGATCCTGCGATGCGAAGAATGCGAGTCGTTACAGTACACATGCGATGGTATGTTTAAACTGAATATTGATATTAATAAAATTATCAGTTCTGCTTATATTATTGATTCATTTTCATTATGGCACAATATATTAGGACATGTTAATCATAAACGCATGTTTGATATGATATCCATGAATCCAATTCTCAAATACCAAAATGATAAGCTACATAAGTGTAGGATATGTTCATTAACTAAGATCACTAGAAAACCATTTCCTTTTAAAGTGGCAAGTGCAACAAAATTGTTACAACTTATTCATAGTGATGTATGTGATATGCATAGTACTCCTACTAGAGGAGGAAAGAAATATTTTGTCACATTTATAGATGATTATTCAAAATATTGTTATGTTTATCTTATGCATGCAAAAAGTGAAGTGTTAGATTGATTTATGACTTATAAAACAGAAGTAGAAAACCAACGTGATGCTAAAATAAAAACACTTAAATCTGATAGGGGAGGCGAATATCAGTTTCCTGAATATTGTGAATCAGTAGGAATTATACATGAAACATCTATTGCTTATACTCCACAACAAAATGGAGTGGCTGAAAGTAAAAATAGAACCCTTACCGAAATGGTAAATGCAATGTTGTGTAATTCTGGACTGAATACTAGTTTCTGGGGAGAAGCTTTACTTACCACATGTTATATTCTGAATAGAATACCTCATAAGAAAAGTAAAGTTACTCTTTATGAATTTTGGAAGAAAAGAAAACCAAATCTTCATTATTATCGAGTTTGGGGATGTAGAGCGATTGTCCGATTACCTGAACCAAAATATGGAAATTGGGACAAAAGCTATCGAGTGCATATTCTTAGGATGTGCTCAACATAGCAAAGGATATAGATTTCTAGTAATTGAACCTAATAACTCTATAGAAGTAAATACAATAATAGAATCAAGGGATGCAGTGTTTTATGAGAATAGATTTACATCTATTCAAAATAAACCGATTCATGAAACGGTGGAGGTCAATACACCTATTAATGAAATGGTGGAGGTTAATGAACCAACTATTGAACCTGTAGAAAACACTGATGGAAATATTGACGAAAATGGTGATTCTCTTAGGAGAAGTAAACGAAGAAGGATAGAAAAATCTTTTGGACCAGATTTCATTGTATATTTGGTTAAAGGATCTAGAAACAATGCAGAGCATCAATTAATGATACCTACAAATATAGAATCTAGTCCTTTAACATATAATGAGGCAATTAAATCCCAAGATAAATCATTTTGGAAAGAAGTCATAAATGATGAAATGGATTTTATTATGGGAAATAAAACATGGAAACGAGTCGATTTACCTCTTGGTTCTAAACCAGTAGAATGTAAATGGATATTTGTGAAAAAGTTAAAAGCAGATGTCACAATCGAAAATTTTAAAGCAAGATTTGTTGCAAAAGAATTCACATAGAAAGAAGGAATAGATTATTTTGATACATATGCCCCAATGGCAAGATTATTTTGACACTAAGTATTATCATACATTCCAAGGAAAAGTGCTTGGTAGTTATAATGACAAAGAGAGGATGTTCTGCTTAGAACTTAATAGGTTAATAACAGATATACTATTGAGGTGTGTGTTATAAGACACTTCTGATAAACCTACCTATATGAATGCAATGAAGGTGGTGCCGCCTTCTGCGAGATTTTGGCTTGATCTCTAAGGGAATTTCATGAAAGAAGATACTGACCCAAGGCCAATCCACGGGTCAAGCATACATACTATCTGGAAAATATGAAAATGAGTGTGTGATAATAACATCCGGTAGATCATATAGAATCGATGGTTCAATGCTTAGTCAACCACTCCATCCTGATATGCTTTGATGGGTTTTCACTACGTATAGATTCAAGTCTGTAAGACATCAATTATTATGCACAAATTTTCCTGCATAAAATGACCAGAAGGATTTATTAAAATTTTTGTGGAGGATTGTTAGAGGAAATTTGAAATAAATGGAAGAAGGATGGAACAAAAGGGAAAATATCATTTGTCCCACATCATGAAATATAGCAAGGTATGCCACTATATTTATAAAGGCATGATATACTATATTAAAAGAAAGAGGAAGGGAGAGATAAGGCAAGAACATGATATTGGTATGAACATTAATATTTAAAAGTCAAAAGATGGGCCTTGGGGCTCTCGGGGTCTCATGATCAAATGGGCCTCGAAATGTTAATGGCTTCCTGCGCAGCAGACCATTTTTGTTTTGCACGCAGAAATTTAAGTCATTACTAGTTGACTGATGGTGTTTTCACCAGTTAACTGTTGCAGTTTTTTACCATTACCTGTCGACTGGTTCTATACCGACCAGTCGACTGGTTAGGTTTAAACGACAGGGATTGTTTGATTTCAAACAGGCATACACGACTGTTCAAAGAGTTGCTGTTTTATAAACTCACTAGTCGACTAGTACAATACAGACCAATCGACTGGTCCAAAAAGATGCTTCCTTTTCTGAAAAGAAATAGACGCTGTTGTTTAAAGAGTTGCAACCATTTCTTCAAATAGAAGCAGCCGTATCTCCTCGTTGTTATAAAATCTAGACTACACTCCAGTTTGGAATCACTTGATTTCTTTGCGACATCTTCTTCTTTCTACAATTCTCTGCCCTTTTTCTAAATATACATAGTGATTGAGTTATAGTTCTACAGGCTATAATTCTATTATCTTGTCAATGCAGCGATCTAATCTAAGATAGTGAATCGTCATGCTTGTGCAAACACACCGATTAAAGATATTGAATATCTGCTCCGTTGTATCTTCGAACAGATTTGCCATTACTTGTGTACACAAAATAAGAGGTAAAATACTGTTGTAGGATAGTGATCAGCACATCGTGCCTTAGAGATTTGTACACAAAAGATTCACCATCGCATTCCAAAAGAAACAGCCCTCGTGATTCCTAACACCTACAAAATTGTAACGGCCCAGGAAAAATTTCGATGCTCGAATTTTTGACAATAATAAATAATCCGTATCACTTGCCAAAAACCCAAGTATCAAACCTCGATTGTTAATAGAAAGAAGTTAGAGGGTGAGAAAAGAAAGAAAGAAATTTTAGAATAGAAGAAAAAGAAGAACACACATCAGAATCTCACAGCGGAATGACTCAAATATAATATATCCAAACTCTTAATACAAAGGAAAAACTGTATATACAGATACATACCAATCATCAGAGTACATCATACATCAGAAACAGTGGAAAATAACTTTGAATAGCTAACGGCGAAGCCTCCTACTTCCAGCTCCTGAAACTCCAATCGAAACCTAACCTGGAAATATACTCGGTCTGACCCGAGCACATTTGAACCAAAACAAAATTCACCGGGTCAGTCTGGAATACTTTCAGTGATAAATTCACATCAAGAACAACTTGTTTAACTTTGGAAATCCTTTTGAAATAACAGGATAATAGTAAAACCAGTCCACACATAAACACGTACGGTTTTTACCTTACTATAACCCAAAACATTTTTGAAATCAATATCTTTTTTGATATTATAATAGTTTCTATTAAACCATAAATAAATAACAATCTAGCAAAACACTTTCATCTTACGCTCTACATATATAGTATTAAATCCAAAATCCGCGGGCGCTTATTGGAAATTTGATTCCGACTATGACAAGGTATGGGACCACCTGTCGATAGTGTATCTCTAGAGGAGAATACACTGGGTTTAACAAGAATGTCTTGCAACCCGGCCCACACATGACCGACCACTCATTTCGCTTGAGTGTATCGAATGTATATCAACAAAGGTTGGGCTTAAACCACCGTTTCCCAAAAAGGGACAGAATCGATAGATTAAAGAAGCAAAAGGAATTTCTCTAGATAGGTGATTATACACCCTAATGGGAGCGACCCACATAGCCATGCCGCCAGCCCGATTTTTGTCATTTCCCGGTTGATGAGGCTTGAGGCTGCGTTTTATCTTCACAACAGATTCACTTCGAATGCCACATTGTTAGATCCATCGAAATCTCTAATTGACGTCTACAATAATACATTATGTGTTAGCTAAAGAAGTTTCCTTCTCCGCTTCCACTCTTGGTATAGTTGGAGAAATCAAGGTACGTGACCTCTTTGGATATACTCTATCAGACATCCGTCCATACAAGATGAACCGAAGGTACTCTCTCCTACTGCATCCAATATAGGAATCACCCCAAGGATCAGTAGCGAGAAGTCCTTGCAATCCACAGATTTCAGCCATGACCGAACCCTAGTATATCTCTGCATCGACTCAGAGATCGTAAGTGGTTCTTCCATTTATGAAGATCTAGGGTCTTCAATGCTCCATCTCTATAACTTGCACTTTAGTCGCGATCGCACAGTTGATTCAAAGTGGTTTAAGGTCTAGTTCCCATCCCAGTCTCTTCGAAACAACACATCAAAAAAATAAATATAATATTCCATTTGGTAGTCGGTTGTTTCACTATCAAATCTTAACAGTGCTGTTAAGTACATTGGAAGCTCAGGTCGTTTGTATTAAAAACACTTCATTAACTATTTCATCGATTTCATAATCTTATCCCAACAAAACTTTTCTGATTCATTATTTTGAAATTATTAATCAATCCTCGCTTTCGAATAACTTATTTACTTTTATTTCCTTTGTTCAGAAATATTCTTTATATAATTCAATAACATCATCTTTATTTCTCTTTATCTTTGAAAACATCGTTTCAATCCTTAAGACCCTTTCTGTATTCTCTTATCTTTGAAAAAACACATCACTATAGCTTCATAAACTTCTTTACATTTCCATTACCATTTGGAATGATCGTTATATATATATATATATATATATACACACACACACACATTTAACCAAACGATGTAAGTCTCATTGCAATTTTATATGGTTAACATAACACCAAGTAACATACTTCTTATAATATCACTTTAAATGATTTTATTATCTTTAAAACTACCGCGCTTATATGAAAATTATAATTTTATATACAATTCTATTTCGAACCCAATATCACTCTTTATTCTCAGCTTCTATGAAATCTAAACTTTATCGACTTATTTCTGTGAACACGCGCGCTTGTCAAATGCATACCATTTTATCACTTGGTCAATAGTACCACATTTTAATCACATTATATAAGTAAAATCATATTCCGTTTCTGACCCTAAATGGTACACTGCTTATTTAAAACCCAATGGTTTAATTCCACTTTCTAAACCTTTACAAATTAATATTTGTAATAATTTCCTCAACAAGTTATTTTCAACATCCTCTATCACTACAAACCAATTCCATCTTTTGATAATAGCGAAGCCGTCCAAGTTGGGGTATTTTAGTTACCTCTCAGACCTTGCCCAACAACGCTTTCATCGCAAGACAATAAAAGTTTGCAACCCGAAAATCTCATATATCATTTCCATTCCCAATTACTATGATTTTAAAAACCCATTTCCTTTGATTTAAAAAATCACTTTACATTCAAATTCCCATCCCTTAATTAAGTAACTTCCTCGACAAAATATCATTTGCCATTAGGTCTCAATATGGTATTATACCCTTATTTCTTACATTGGTAATTCCCTTGTACTCCTTTACTTAATTTATTAAGTAAATATTTACCAACGCCTTTTAGTCTCATTTTAACCAACTTACCTTATTTAATTAAGTAGACTTTTTCTTGGAACTCTCTTATTAATTTACGGGTCACTTTTACCCACTTTGTTTGTAAACCCGGATTATAATCTTCTTATAAAACTCTTGTTAAATCCTAATCAACTTATTCCTATTTTATCACTTTTTAATTACACTTAAAAGAAATCTCTTTAATTATCATTATTTAAAACAATAACTTACTTCAACGTTTGCCACTTTAAAAGTGGTTCATTCCATTACTCACTAAAAATAGGATAATTAATCATTTTTTAAAAGTTCATTAAATAATAATTAACTTTTTAACAAGATTAACTTGATAATCATTTTTAAAACATAGTTAATCAACGATTAATTAACTTCTAACAATATTCATTAAGTTTAATGAATATTCGAGAACTATCGATTTAAAATCAAATCAACCAATTGTCAACTTTATTTAAATAGTCTCTTTCGTCGACCGTCAACATCAGTTAACCATTAACGGATTTTCATTCACCGTTTCCCTTTTTAAGTTAATTAATAACTAATTAATTTAAAATATCATTCGATTGTTTCGTAAAACATTTATTCAAATTTTCCTAATCTTTATATTGGATTTTTCCATTTCCAATCATTTATGACATAATAATTCATTTTATAAAACTTTTAATAACTTCTTTTATAAACCATGGTAATAAATGTAAATATATTTATAAAAACTTCCACTTCAATTAAATAGTATCAAACCACTTAAAATTTCACTTTTAGTTATAAATTAATTTATAACTAACTCTTTGTCAGTTCGCCTAACGGCAAAACGACGCCATAACCAATGGATTTTACACCATCACTCCAATCACTTAATCAATACTGTCGATTGATTAATATCACACCATGATTAACATCCATTCATTTTGAACAAGTTTCAATATCATTCTGGGGTAAATAATTCGTATGTATGAATAATATAAATAATAAATAACACACGATAAATTTGAGGAATCCGGTTTGATTCTTCCTACCTATTCTTCCCTGCATCACATATCACAGTAATATTGGATAATAACATACGAAAGGGTTTCATTAATGTAACGCATAAAAAAATGACGAACAAATAGCATCAACCAATCAAACAATAGCAACCAATATAAAGGATATTTTAAATTATAGGATTTATCACATCATAGCAGTCCAGAGAATTGTGAGAATTAACTCACCAGTACATTGTTTGTCGATGATTTCAGTGTCATTTTCGTATAACTTTAAACTGCGTTTAAAATCACTACAAGAAAATGTAAATTTAGTTGCTTCTATTGGTTGCGTTGGTAATGTGTGTGCATCTAATACTACTTTCATTGGGAACATTCGCGTTTTATTTTCCAGTTCTCAAATTTTTGGCGCACTACTCCTGATTTTTCCACCACTTTCCCTCCATTATTTTCCTTTTCACCAAAATCTACTCCTCTTATGTTTTCGCCATCCTCCCGCTTCTGCTCCCATCTCGCTCCAACTTGCTCCACTTTACTTTGCTACCTGTCAATTCTTGTATGCTTGTTCTCCCTCACCGCAGCCTTCTTCTTGTTTCATTTCAACTTCGTCGCTCCAAGGGTTTACTTCGAGCAACCGATTCAAGGTACGTAAAATTGGATTCTATTTTATGTACTAAATCGATTTTTTATAGAAAATAAATTTTAGAATAGGTATTGATTTTAATGGAAAAGTCAGAAAATCAGGAATTAACATTTAATATCGAATTAATTTTGGATCTTATAAAATAATTTCATTGTTTGAATCTTATAAAGCTATTTCATTACTTGTATCCTGCAAAACTATTTCATTGTTTGAATCAGTTTTGTTGGAGCAACTGAATATTTGTTCTGCTAGAAGCAGAAGTATTAACTATATTATAAGGTGTAATTTTATGGTGGATTTGATTGCATTTGATTTACTAATTGGTCCACATAGAAATTAGGGTCAGTATACAATGTAGACCTCCATTGTGGTGCTGAATAATCTAAGTGTAGGAGATTTAACCTAAAGCCAAAGTTTTATTACTTTTAGGATATTTCTAAGTTTTTACCCAATTTTGCTGCATTTGCAAAGATGAATGTGAGCTCATCTGAAATTATATTTCATATGGGATTGTCTAATATTGTGGGAAAAATGTTAGTATAAACTAAAGAATGGTGGAATTGAGTGATAGCCATTTGCTTAGTGCTTAAATTCATTGTTCAAAGTGAAGAAATTTTATTAGATCATAATGTTATCATTATCTGTTTCTCACAGGTCATAAAGAATAACGCATCATAAAAAATTAAACAGAGAATGATTACTTTATTCATCTTATTCCCTATGAAACTAAAGTTTTATTTCTATTTTGTCGTTTAAATCTTATTTTGGAGGTGATCATAATCATTGTAGATACACCCTGACAAGCAACCCTGCAATTTGCAATGCTAATAAAAACAATTAAATTGTAAAAAAAATGTGCATTTAAAAATGAGGAGAAATTAATAACATCTTACGCACATAGATATACTAGTGGTTCTTCTTGTGATGCATAAGCCTTATATAATTGGAGTAAAACGACTTTTCCAATAGCAGCAGCATTTCTCAGGTTTGGTCCTAGTTTCAAAGTAGCACCCTTCCATTGATCGTTTGGGTCTAATCAGAACCCGTTGGGTCAGGTTCAGTGGATGGAGGGTCAGTTCTGTTTCCTTGAACCATGAATAGTGGCTGGAATCTATTTAACTTTTATAACAGCAAAAATAATTGTTTACATATTGAAAACTATCTACCTTAGCTTTCTATTGTGGTATACATCCAGGACCTGAGTTGGCAATGCTCTTGAATATTGCAAATGGATTCATAGATTAATTATATTATAGTCCTATCCGACCAACTTGCCGCATCACCGCATATTGCATAAAAGCTATCGTGCTCTCGCTTGCATTATGAAATTAATAGTTCATGATATGATTTGTACTAGAAGTTACCATGCTTCGTGCATGTGTTTCTTCTATCATTTATCATGACACATGACATTATTAGTTAAGTTGCTTACTTTGCCATTGTTGAGAATATTTTAACCAAGTTTCGAATTTTCTTTTTCTCCCTTAACGTTCCTACTCTTATGAGATATATTTTTTTAATCTCTGGTGCACAAAATATTATCACAGATTAAAGATAAACCTCATCTATATTAACAGTGACATTTTTTATAAGTTGTTGATCATTATATGTAGCCTTCCATATTTTGACACTGCGAAGTCTACTGCATCCTTAACATCTTTGGTTATATCGCAGCGAATGAAGCTAATGAGCACCTATGTACGTATAAACTAAAAACAAACTTTTTTTTATCAATTTTTGGTTAAAAGTTAAAACAGTAAGTTTTTTTTGCACTGTAGGTTTAAAATGAATCCACGTTTAAACAAAAGGCTAATTTAATTAATGTAAAAGGTATCATCAATCATGTATGTTATCCTTATGCTTGCACAGATTATTTGGTAGAGGCCATGTGGAAAACAGTGGAGGGTCTGTGATCACATGGCACATTGAACCTACTACTGTTACACTCTGGAAAAAGAATGACAAAGAGCAAGCAACTAAAGATGGCTCAAAATATAATGTATTTTTTAAAGGAAGATTTAGAATACAATTTGATAACATTTAAGCCCTCAAATGCTTCATGTAGTTAGTAATACCTGCAAAAACTAGCTGAAATAACACAAAATATTTCGGTTTATAATACTCTGTGATTATGGGTTCACGAAAAAAAATGGGAAATTCAGTCAAAAATGGTCAATCCGCTTGGTGTCCCAATGAGCCTTAATGAAAAGTTTCCATGATATCTGTTATAATACATGTTTACAATCATTCTTCTTTTTACCTTAAACTTTTATATGTATATATTGATGAATAATAACACAACATGTTGCATCCATTTTTTTTCCCTTAAACTTTGGTATGTATATGTTCATGAGTAATACTAATAACACAGCGTGTGGATTCTTTTCAATGGTAAGAAGCCAAAATAAAGTTCCATAAATATGTTCTCTTTGATATTTAATATTGAACGACATTTTTTACACCATTAGCATTCATAATATTATTATTTGCAAAGAATGAACATAGTCGTTTATTTCTACTAGAAACAATGGAGTCAAAATGAATGACAATAGTAGTAATAGTATTGGGAAAGAGAGAATGACACTTAACAAGTCAATAATCAAAGACTATGTTCCGGGATAAACTGGCATATACCAGCCATGAATCTAAACAGATCACAAAGCTCTAAAATTCATTAAATGCATAAAGAATATATGAAGATAATCAAAGTCTAACCATCGGTGAAGGCTGAGGCTACGTGGGCTGCTACACTGAATAGGAAGAACAGAGCAGTGTGTTTGTGTTGCAGCATTTTGAAGTAGAGTAATTAGATTGTGAAAGAAGATAGTGGTATATGCTATATATAGATTAGTACTTTACACATATGCCCTCTGGTTTTTTAAGTATTGATTAGTAGGTTATCTAGTAACATTTGTGTTATTTAATTTGCTTTGCCTTTACTCATGTGTTTTGGATCTGAGTTTACCGAGTAGAAATTTTTGTGTCTTTGCCTTGGGTCGGTTTGTTTGGGGAAGGTTTAGGGACTGTGGGATTCTTCTTTAAGTCGACTTGGGATAGTGTGCAATGTAAATTATCGACTGTAAGTTGGCATTATTGTGCATGGAATAACATATGTGCGCCTAAAATATCAACATCCACATATTTTGCATTACTGAATCGACTTAACATGTTAAATAGAATTCGAAGATTGGATATTTCTATCTCTCCTGCTTGTATGTTAAGACAACATGCAGGTGAGTCAAGAGATCATCTCTTTTTTGAATGTGGCTACTCTGTTAATGTATGGTCTCGAACCAAATGGCAGTATAATCCTGAATACAGGTGTTGGAGATGCTTAGCAGTTTGAGTATGCATTTCCACAAAAGACTAATAATAAATAGGCAGTACTATATTTTCTAACCCACTGATTTTGGTGCATTTCAAATAAACAAACATAAAAGATAAGGTCGCATTTTGGTAGGTTTCGTGTCAAGAAAAAAAATCACAAAACGGATCAGAAAACGATCAAAGCTGACAAGGAGTCTTAGCAATAAATTATTTCTTTTTCTCATGTAAGCCAATGGCAGTCAAGTAGCATAAAAAATTGGCATTCAAACCAACATTTTATCGCCCAAAAAATGTCATTGGTCCAAGCACGATTGGGTTCTCTGAACCCACCAGGAACACAACAACGTTTTCTATTTACACAAAACACGATTATGTTCTCATGGGATTTGATGGAATTAAATGTGCAAAACACGTGAGATAACCGGATGGAAAGAACGTAGCAGGTAGCATGTGGCTATGGCATTCAAGAAGGCTACTCACATGGAATTATATATACATATACGATATCTGATGGGAATCACAAATTATGATTAGTGATGAATGATAACTGTTCTTTTGGCATGAGATAGCATTAGTATGAATGAGACCACACAAGCATATGTTGATATAGCTTGGAATGAGACGGTATTCTTTGCACGAAAAGGTTATGTGTAATTTTTTTTTCAAGGCTTGAATTCATTATACATGCAATTAATAGAGCATCTGCATATAAATCACTCTGTTTAGTCTCATTCTGCATATGGATCCTTTATGTCAAGCCCTTCTCTTCTATTGGTGATCACTTTATTAATGATTCTTCTAATTATTAATAAACAAACATTTTTGTTGTACATTTAGTAAAATTTGTACTGTTATGCCAACAAAGAAAAAACATATCTGTTTTTTGCAGCGTTCAGAATATATGAGGCATACTAGTACATTTTCACAAAATGTGGACCTAATCCTACAAATGAAAGAGAAGCATGTCTATTATATTTTTGATGATTTTGTACGGTAAGTTTTAGATTGGACTGGTTTGATGATTAGCATTTAGTAACTTATCCAGTAATTTACCATAGTTGGAAGTTTTTTGCAGGTTAGGTTTGGCCAAATGGTGCATATTCTTGGATGAATCCTAATGGACTTTTTAATATAGAGTTGAACATTTGGATGATCTTCTAATTGGTACGGTAATATTTTATTTGTCGATCTCTTTACATATTAATATGAAATGGCTTACTTCGAAGTAATCTTTAAAAATAAGCGAACACCCAAAATTGGACAAATACAGAACTTCATTTCTATTTTTGTATGTAATTCTTGTCAAGTTTTATTGTTGATTGTTTAACTTGTTTATAGGTAATTGATTTTTCAGAAGTGCAGACTAGCGACAACAAAGGTTTATTGGTAATCAATCAATGAAGATGGCGTTAATTGCTATATATTATGGTATTTTGTTAGCACTATTTGTTTAAATTTGTTTATGATTACTCGTGATATGTTACTTATTCTGTCGAAAAATAACTATTGAATTGATTATGAATAACTTGATTATGTGATTAGTGTGGTTTTTCAATTATTTGAATATGATAATCGTATGATTGATTGTTTGTTTGAATATAATAACTAGTGATTAATGGTTGGTCTGAATATGATAGTTATGTGATTGATTGTTGGTTCAATATGGATATTATATAAGTGGTTGCTGGAAGTGATACAAGCCGTCAAGCTAAATAACAACTTTTAAAATATATTGTTAAACAACCAATAACTATTAGTAGCATTTTAAAAATGCTACAAAAGCAAATGTAAATTGGTATAAAAAAATATCGTTGCATTGAAAAAATGCTACAATTTTTTTTTATTACATTTCAAAAAAGTTTTGGTAGCGTTTACTAAAACACAACAAAAAAAAATCCGACTTTTAGTTGCATGTCGTATAGCAGCGTTCTTTACAACGCTACTAAAAGCTTTGGTAGCGTTTTTTCAACGCTAATAAAGGTCTTTTCTATTGTAGTGAATTACAAAGAATTCCAACAGCTCCCGTTTCTAACCGGACCAGCGCGTATGCGTAGCCTCTGTCGCCATGATCCCAAGGATCCTGTTTCGTTGAATTTCGTTAAAGTATGGAAAAGATATCACGTTTTCAAATTTATATAAATTTACAATGATTAATTAGACTAACTATTAATTAATAAATTAATTAAATTATTAATTACCCCTTTAAATCAGCAAATCCATGTCAGCACAGTAAATAGTAGTTCACGCGTTTTCGTTCTTCCTCCGCCCTGAAACCCGATGATCCCACGATTGATGCCACAGAAAAACTCGACTTCCTCTTGGCCTTGCAGCCCGCCGCCTTGGCGCCTGCACCACCCATGACCCATCCAATCTCATCGCACCTCCGAGCACTACCCCCGCCCCTTAACGCCACCAGCCCTAGTTCACCCCTCCGCCTGAAAAACCTATACAACTGAAACCCAAAGTTCACCAATTTCTGACCAACTCTGACCATTTCCAATGACCGGACCTCCACCAAACTCGGCGCCTCGCTCCCCTCTTCCTTTTGCTTCAAGTACCCGCCCCTTGATGAACGCAGCCACCGGAAATGCCCCAAATCCGACCATGACTCAATAAAACACCCAAAAATGATCAATCCGGTCATCCCTAATTTCCGATCACCTCAACCAGTATTTGACCCTCCGACCAGAAGCAAAAACGAAGCCCTCTCTCTCCTCTACAATATCGCTTCAGGCCCTTCATCAATCGTCAAACCAACTCCGCCAAATCCCTCAAAACCGAAGTCAGTTTTTCGCTATTTTTGGCTAATTCCGACCACCACACTCAACGAAACCGCCCCAAATTTTGACTGGAGCTTTCCCTTATCCCGATCTACAACTTTGCCTTTTGTCGGCCTTGAAAATTCTTCACGGATTCAAAGATATAAATTATTTTGTAAAGAGGGGGTTTTCTACAAAATTCATAGACGGAAATGAAAGGTGGCTGGGGAATTCTTATTTTTGAGGTTTATATAAGTGGGAAAATTATTATTCTAACTTGACATGACAAGCGATGTTGACTAACGATTTTTATTTCGTGTCTATCGCAATTTTGAACGTTGTTTATTGGCTCATGTGCTCACATACAAACTCCGTTCATGACTGAAATGGATGGCATAATATAATTTGATGTTACGTTCCTAATGAATCTTGTTTCGTCGAATTCTGAGTCTGTTTGCTCGAATAGCACTCTTCACGTCCATTTGGTCGTTTTTATTTGCATTTTATATTGCCACGCTCACAAAATAACCCCATTTGACGCGCAGTCTGAAATCTAACAATAATTTACTGTTGCGGTCTCAAAAAAATTATTTCGTTGAAAACAGAGGTCGTTTGAATAAAGTCCCTTTTAAAGGGTCCAATTTGAATTAAAATAAATCAATTTAAAAATACTTCAATATAAAAATAATAAAATATTATAATTGGTCAAACACGACCAGAATTGCATATATTTTCAAAATAAAATATATCTCGGGTTGAATTCCAAGCCAAATCGATATTCAAAATATTTAAAAACCCTTTTATTTATAAAATAAATCGATATAAATTATAAAGGAATTCCATAGCGACTATTTCAAAATTTGATTTGGACATAAAATAAAATCTACGCTATGAAAACTAGATTTTTCTCCTCCATTAGAAAGATATTGTCCAATTGGTCCTGACGTTTCTTGTTTCGAGAAAATCCGACTTATTTTGAACCCTGTATAGTCGATTGAAGTTCAAAACTCTTTATTACGAACTACCGCGCCGCTGCAGCTCGTTATATAATTAAATTATAAACTATACGCTCAACTGTCGTTAAATAATGAATATCGTCAACATATTTTCAATATAAACAATATTAACCCTTTATATTTTCCAATATACATTATACAGAAAGTTCAACAGTTTCCCAATATTATGGGTTAAAATATTATATTATTTTATTTATATCATTAATTAAATATTCAAAATAATTTAATTCAATTATTTTAATTCAAACTGACATTTTAAATAATAAAATAATTTAAATAATCGGTCAGAAAATACGGGTCGTTACATTCCTTCCCCCTTAAAAGAATTTCGTCCCCGAAATTGCCAAGGCAAAAAGAATGGTACAAACCCAATATCTTTACAAAAATATTTAATCAAAACACGGTTTTATTCCCAAAATTAATTTAATTGGTTTTAAAACCAATTAATTCCAAGTAACAAAATTTTCCAAAAACTTCAAAAAAATCTATCTCCTTAAATTTTGGAAAAAATTCGGTAGAGTCTCCCCTGCACGGAGGGACATCTGCAATATTGCAGGCTCAAGAAATATACATACGTCAACTCTCATGGTCGGAAAATCCAAAAATCAGATCTCGAAATCCAAATCAAAACCCAAAAATTTATATTTGGCGTAGGCGTACCTTTTTGCGAGCGTTATCAAGTAAAATTCTCAATTTATAGCAATCTATGCAATCCAATTATATCCTCAGAAGTTGTCTCATACCTGTACTTAACTGCATTTACCAGGTAAGTTCCCAATATATGAAATAATATTCCAATGATGTACATGTGATTGCACAAATCCCCAAAATCAAACACTTGGATTCGTTATTGGGTTTAATCTTTTGGTTTCCAATCACCATTATTGTACTGAATCTTATTTACTTAACCTTTCAAGTTATTTAACTTGTAGATTTAACTATTGCTGAATTCTATACAAACCATTCAACAACCAAACAAACAAGGCATAACAATCCAACCAAATCACTTAGATTCAACCTTAATATTTTCTGGTTTGTTTTCACTATGGTTTAACATATCAATTCATATCAAATCGATCCTTTATCCAATAACTAATTCGATTACCAAATTTCCAAAGGTATTTTATTTGGTTCCCACACTATATCCAATTCTGATTTAACTCGACTTAATCAAGTCAAGTCGAATTCCACATTTGGTTTTAATTGCATTCTGATCAATCAA
This sequence comes from Allium sativum, assembly GCA_030737875.1. Classification (NCBI taxonomy): domain Eukaryota; kingdom Viridiplantae; phylum Streptophyta; class Magnoliopsida; order Asparagales; family Amaryllidaceae; genus Allium; species Allium sativum. The sequence goes on along the minus strand of CM060910.1, from coordinate 189,257,125 downwards.
ACAATAAAATATCTCAAAAATTCGATCAAATATTTTCTTTTCTATACAAAATATAATTTGGGCAAAATTATTTCATTTACCCTCTTCACAAAATATTTAAAATAATTTTTATATTCAATTACAAATACGCGCTCTCATATATATATATATATATATACACACAACTCAATCTAGGGTATCACTGACCCAATCTCTATTGAGTTATACCACAAAGCCAAGGTTATCACTAAACCAATAGCTCTGATACCAACTGTAACGGCCTGGGAAAAATTTCGACGCTCGAATTTCTGACAATAATACATAATCTGTATCACTTGCCAAAAACCCAAGTATCAAACCCCGGCTGTTAATAGAAAGAAGTTAGAGGGTGAGAAAAGAAAGAAAGAAATATTAGAATAGAAGAAAAATAAGAACACACATTAGAATCTCACAGCGGAACGACTCAAATTTAATATATCCAAACTCTTTATACAAAGAAAAAACTGTATCTATAAATACATACCAATCATCAGAGTATATCATATATCAGACACAGCAAAAAATAACTTTGAATAGCTAACAGTGAAGCGTCCTGCTTCAAGCTCCTGAAACTCCAAGCGAAACCTAACCTGGAAATATGCTCTGTCTGACCCGAGCACATTTGAAGCAAAACAAAATTCACCGGGTCAGTCTGAAATACTTTCAGTGATAAATTCACATCAAGAACAACTTTTTTAACTTTGGAAATCCTTTTGAAATAACAGGATAATAGTAAGACAAGTCCATACAAAAACACGGATGGTTTTTACCTTACTATAACTCAAAACATTTTTGAAATCAATATCTTTTCTGATATTATAATAGTGTCTATTAAACCACAAATAAATAACAATCTAACAGAGCGCTTGCATCTCACGCTCTACATATATAGTATAAAATCCAAAAACCGCGGGCGCTTATTGGAAATTGGATTCCGACAATGACAAGGCATGGGACCACCTGCCGATAGTGTATCTCCAGAGGCGAATACACTGGGTTTAACAAGAACGTCTTGCAACCCGGCCCACACATGACCGACCACTCATTTCGCTTGAGTGTATCGAATGTAAATCACCAACGGTTGGGCTCAAACCACCGTTTCCCGAAAAGGGACAGAACCGATAGATTAAAGAAGCAAAAGGAATTTCTCTAGATAGGTGATTATACACCCTAATGGGAGCGACCCACATAGCCATGCCGCCAGCCTGATTTTTGTCATTTCCCGGTTGATGAGGCTTGAGGCTGCGTTTTATCTTCACATCAGATTCACTTCGAATGCCACATTGTCAGATCCGTCGAAATCACTAATTGACGTCTACAACAATACCTTACGTGTTAGCTAAATAAGTTTCCTTCTCCGCTTCCACTCTTGGTATGGTTGGAGAAATCAAGATACGTGTCCTCTTTGGAAATACTCTGTCAGACATCCATCCATACAAGTCATCGAGGAACAGGATGAACCGAAGGTACTCTCACCTACTGCATCCAATATAGGAATCACCCCAAGGATCAGTAGCGAGAAGTCCTTGCAATCCACAGATTTCAACCATGACCGAACACCAGTATATCTCTGCGTCGACTCAGAGATCGTAAGTGGTTCTTCCATTTATGAAGATCTAGGGTCTTCAGTGCTCCATCTCTATAACTTGCATGTTAATCGCGATCGCACAGTTGATTCAAAGTGGTTTAAGGTCTAGTTCCCATCCCAGTCTCTTTGAAACAACACGTCAAAAAAATAAATATAATATTCCGTTTGGTAGACGGTTGTTTCACTATCAAATCTTAACAGTGCTGTTAAGTACATTGGCAGCTCAGGTCATTTGTATTAAAAACACTTCATTAACTATTTCATCGATTTCATAATCTTATCTCGACAAAACTTTTCTGATTCATTATTTTGAAACTATTAATCAATCCTCGCTTTCGAATAACTTGTTTACTTTTATTTCCTTTGTTTGGAAATATTCTTTATATAATTCAATAACATCATCTTTATTTCTCTTTATCTTTGAAAACATCGTTTCAATCCTTAAGACACTTTCTGTATTCTCTTGTCTTTGAAAAACACATCGCTATAGCTTCATAAACTTCTTTACATTTCCATTACTATTTGGAATGATTGTTATATATATATATACATATATATATATACACACACACACACACTTAACCAAACGACGTAAGTTTCATTGCCAATTTTATATGGTTAACATAACACCGAGTAACATACTTCTTATAATATCACTTTAAATAATTTTATTATCTTTAAAACTACCGCGCTTACATGAAAATTGTAATTTTATATACAATTCTATTTCGAACCCAATATCACTCTTTATTCTCAGCTTCTATGAAATCTAAACTTTATCGACTTAATTCTATGAACACGCACGCTTGTCAAAAGCATACCACTTTATCACTTGGTCAATAGTTCCACATTTTAATCACATTATATAAGTAAAATCATATTCCGTTTCTAACCCTAAATGGTACACTGCTTATTTCAAACCCAATGGTTTTATTCCACTTTATAAACCTTTACAAATTAATATTTGTAATAATTTCCTAAATAAGTTATTTTCAACATCCTTTATCACTACAAACCAATACCATCTTTTGATAATAGCGAAGCCGTCCAAGTTGGGGTATTTTAATTACCTCTTGGACCTTGCCCAACAACGCTTTCATCGCAAAACAATAAAAGTTTGCAACTCGAAAATCTCATATATCATTTCCATTCCCATTTACTATGATTTTAAAAACCCATTTCCTTTGATTTAAAAACCCACTTTACATTCAAATTCCCATCCCTTAATTAAGTAACTTCCTCGACAAAATATTATTTGCCATTAGATCCCAATATGGTATTGTACTCTTATTTCTTACATTGGTAATTCCCTTATACACCTTTACTTAATATGTTAAGTAAATATTTACCAACGCCTTTTAGTCTCATTTTAACCAACTTACCTTACTTAATTAAGTAGATTTTTTCTTGGAATTCTCTTATTAATTTACCGGTCACTTTTACCCACTTTGTTTGTAAACCCGGATTTTAATCTTCTTATAAAACTGTTGCTAAATCTCAATCAACTTATTCCTATTTTATCACTTTTTAATTACCTTTAAAATAACTCCCTTTAATTATCATTATTTAAAATAATAACTTACTTCAACATTTTCCACTTTAAAAGTGGTTCATTCCATTATTCAATAAAAATAGGATAATTAATCATTTTTTTAAAAGTTCATTAAATAATAATTAACCTTTTAACAAGATTAACTTGATAATCATTTTTAAAACATAGTTAATCAATGATTAACTAGCTTCTAACAATATTCATTAAGTTTAATGAATATTCGAGAACTATCGATTGAAATCAAATCAACCCAATTGTCAACTTTATTTAAACAGTCTCTTTCGTCGACCGTCAACATCAGTTAACCATTAACTGATTTTCATTCACCGTTTCCCTTTTTTAAGTTAATTAATAACTAATTAATTTAAAATATCATTCGATTGTTTCGTAAAACATTTATTCAATTTTTCCTAATCTTTATATTGGATTTTTCCATTTCCAACCATTTATGACATAATAATTCATTTTATAAAAAATTTAATAACTTCTTTTATAAACTATGGTTATAAATGTAAATATATTTATAAAAACTTCCGCTTTAATTAAATAGTATCAAACCACTTAAAATTTCACTTTTAGTTATAAATTAATTTATAACTAACTCTTTATCAGTACGCCTAACGGCAAAACGACGCCATAACCAATGGATTTTACATCATCACCGCCAATCACTTAATCAATATTGTTGATTGATTAATATCACACCATGATTAACATCCATTCATTTTGAACAGGTTTCAATATCATTCTGGGGTAAATAATTCGTATGTATGAATAATATAAATAATAAATAACACACGAAAAATTTGAGGAATCCGATTTGATTCCTTCTACATGTTCTTCCCTGCATCACATATCACAGTAATATTGGATAATAACATACGAAATGGTTTCATTAATGTAACGTATAAAAAAATGACGAATAAATAGCGTCAACCAATCAAACAATAGCAACCAATATCAACCAATCAACCAATGTAAAGGATATTTTAAATTATATGGATTTATCACATCATAGCAGTCCAGAGAAGTACGAGAATTAACTCACCAATAAATTGTTTGTCGATGATTTCAGTGTCATTTTCATATAATTTTAAACTGCGTTTAAAATTACACAGAATTCCAACAGCTCCCATTTCTGACCGGACCAGCGCGTATGCGTAGCCTCCGTTGCCACGATCCCAACGGATCCTGTTTCGTTGAATTTCGTTAAAGTATGGAAAAGATATCACGTTTTCAAATTTATATAAATTTACGATGATTAATTAGACTAACTATTAATTAATAAATTAATTAAATTATTAATTACCCCTTTAAATCAGCAAATCCATGTCAGCACAGTAAATAGGAGATCACGCGTTTTCGTTCTTCTTCCCCCCTGAAACCCGAAGATCCCACGATTAATGCCACGGAAAAACTCGACTTCCTCTTGGCCTTGCAGCGCTGCCGCCTTGGCGCCTGCACCACCCATGACCCATCCAATCTCATCACACCTCCGAGCACTACCCCCGCCCTTAACGCCACCAGCCCTAGTTCACCCCTCCGCCTGAAAAACCTGTACAACCGAAACCCAAAGTTCACCAATTTCTGACCAACTCTGACCATTTCCGATAACTGGACCTCCGCCAAACTTGGCGCCTCGTTCCCCTCTTCCCTATTGCTTCAGGTACACGCCCCCTTGATGACCGCAGCCACCAGAAATGCCCCAAATCCGACCGTGACTCCATAAAACACCCAAAAATGATCAACTCCGATCATCCCCAATTTCCGATCACCTCTACCAGTATTTGACCCTCCGACCAGAAGCAAAAACGAAGCCCTCTTTCTCCTCTACAACATCGCTTCAGGCCCTTCATCAATCGTCAACCAAACTCCGCCAAATCCCTCAAAACCGAAGTCCGTTTTTCGCTGTTTTTGGCCAATTCCGACCACCACACTCAACGAAACCTTCCCAAATTTTGACTGGAGCTTCCCCTTATCCCGATCTACAACTTTGCCTTTGGTCGGCCTTGCAAATTCTTCACGGATTCAAAGATATATATTATTTTGTAAAGAGGGAGTTTTCTGCAAAATTCATGAACGGAAATGAAAGGTGGCTGGGGAATTCTAATTTTTGGGGGTTTATATAAGTGGGAAAATTATTATTTTAACTTGACGTGACAAGCGATGTTGACTAACGATTTTTATTTCGTGTCTATCGCAATTTTGAACGTTGTTTGTTGGCTCTTGTGCTCACATACAAACTCCGTTCGTGACAAAAATGGACGGCATAATATAATTTGATGTTACGGTCCTAATGAATCTTGTTTCGTCGAATTCCAAGTCCATTTGCTCGAACAACGCTCGTTCACGTCCAATTGGTCGTTTTTATTTGCATTTTATTTTTCCATGCTCACAAAATAACCACATTTGACACATAGTCTGAAATCTAGCAATAATTTGTTGTTGCGGTCTCAATAAAATTTGTTTCGTTGAAAACAAAGGTCGTTTGAATAAAGTCCATTTTAAAAGGTCCAATTTGAATTAAAATAAATCAATTTAAAAATACTTCAATATAAAAATAATAAAGTATTATAATTGGTCAGACACGACCAGAATTGCATATATTTTCAAAATAAAATATATATCGGGTTGAATTCCAAGCCAAATCGATTTCAAAATATTTAAAAACCCTTTTATTTATAAAATAAATCGATATAAATTATAAAGGAATTCCATAGCGACTATTTCAAAATTTGATTTTGACACAAAATAAAATCTACGCTATGAAAACTGGATTTTTCTCCTCCGTTAGAAAGATATTGTCCAATCAGTCCCGACGTTTCTTGTTTCGAGAAAATCCGGCTTATTTTGAACCCTGTAGTCAATTGAAGTTCAAAACTCCTTATTACGAACTACCGCACCGCTGTAGCTCGTTATATAATTAAATTATAAACTATACGCTCAACTGTCGTTAAATAACGAATATCGTCAACATATTTTCAATAGAAACAATATTAACCCTTTTATATTTTTCCAATATACATTATTCAGCAAATTCAACAATTTCCCAATATTATGGGATTAAAATATTATATTATTCTACTTATATCATTAATTAAATATTCAAAATAATTAAATTCAATTATTTAAATTCAAACTGACATTTTAAATAATAAAATAATTTAAATAATCGGTCAGAAAATACGGGTCGTTACAAAAATAATGAAAAATATGGATGTCCAGTCCGATGTTATGTGAAAGTTGAAAATCCCTCAAATCCTAAAGATATTAACGTGATCAAAATGACCATTACTGTAAAAACAGTAGCAATAATTTGCTCAAATGGATTTTGATAAGAGGATAATCTAAATAAAGGAGTAAATAACAAAACTAATGTTTATTCTATCTGATTGAACTCATTAAGGAAGTACATAACTTAAAAGTATTCCTTTATATTTAAAGCTTTTATCCCCAAAGATGCTATTGACAACACAGCTGGACATGACCTAGTGACACAAATGAAAAAGAGTTAAAAAAAAAAAAATCATAATAGGCCAATAGAGGCTATATTGCCATACTGCTGTTGAAAACATCATCTTTCCTATACCTCCCCAATGATGCAGTCCATTATATAGAGAATTGGAAGCCAGGACAACTGACAAAACATAAGTCATCAGTTGTATTCAATCCAACGTTGGAATCACTCAACATGATCCATAAAATTTGGATAGATTATATATATATTTGATTTGAAGATCATCTTATCGCATTTTATTCAGTTTACATCCTAGCTTTCTTTCGAAATCATTATTAGGTAGCACTAACCAATTGTTCCATAGCGGACTGTTGAAGAAGTATGTTTCTTCATAATTTTGAACAATCAATATATACGTCACTATTTTTCTCCCAACTATCCAAGTGTAATAAGGTTGTATTGACATATAAAATTATAAATGACTCGTTGTTTGGCTTCGTAACTAAGACCCATTGAAATTCTTTTCATAAATGATGTTAAGTTGAAAATTTTCTACCCTTCATTATAGGAACGATTTCTACCTTGTTTATCTGATCCCTTTCCTCTACTTCACCTTTTCCAAATTTAATTTTAACATATAATTCTAATTTTCTTCAGTTGCAGAGACCGTTGTAGCTTTCTAGTCATCTATATCCTCATGTGCACTTGATTTTGGTCCTTTAAGTCATCCCTCTTATAATGTTCATAATTCCCTTCTAACTCACTTAGGAGTTGCAAATTCTTTGGACACTTTCAAAATTTTAGCCAGTGGACTACCCTTTTTGAAGCTATTATGTTTTGTATGATGTGCAGTTCAGTAGCATCATTTAAGCCAGTTTATTCGGTTAATGCATATGTGTTTACTCTCTACCTTTGAACTAAGCCAAACTGATCACCTAAACACTCAAGTGAAAAGGTATTTCCAAGACACACTTGGCGCGTTGATATTATGTTACATGTAAAAGCAAAAAGAAACCTATATCCAGCATCTAAATGCTTTTAGGTACAATGACTCGACCAAGATACCGTAGGTCATTATTTAGCACCTAAACATATTCACATATGTATGAATTCTGGAAAATATTAATGGACTTAGCATGCCCTTACCTGAATAAGTTCAAACATTGAAAATCAAAAGGCTATTAAATTACTTATCATGCCATACCTACCATTTATTCTCTAATGTTCTTCTTCACTCCATGGCACCCCTGTATTAGCCAAAACTGAATTCTTTAAATATGATTACTGTTTTTTTCTGTACCTTGACTATTATATATTTAAATAAAAAGAATGAACCTACTTGGCAGTCTCAACGATTGTTGGTTGTCATAGTCTCGGCAATCATCAATCAGATTACACAAAATATAATCAAACCTGATATCTACATAAACAATGGAAGAAGAATGGGCAAGTTACATACTAAAAATATTTCCAATTAAAATACAAAATATTATAGAGCAAGTTTGAGGAGAAACCTATCTTGTTTGCATCTTGACATTTCTTATCTATGTTTCTGTAAATATAGAAATTTTTACTGAATGATAGTTAACTCGATCGTTTCATTCAAACCTTGCATTTACAATTTAAAGCTTTACAACATGCTTTGTCCTTGAAAAATGGCCACACATTAGTCTAAAACTATCCGTCAATATAGTGTCCATAAAAAATTTGTCCCTACCATGTATAATGATGAAATATCAACTAAAAACATGGTTTGCATTTGCTTAGCTAAAAAAATTAGTAACAGCAGCATGTAAGCAACTTTGATGAAATGATCAGTAAAATTAAACCAACAGCCTAATACAAATAAATTCAATGTAGGTTAAGCCTCCAAAAAAAAAAAATTAAAGAAAAAATGTGCATGTGAGATCAATTTTAACTAACCATTTCGTTGTGCTTATATGAAGGTTTTAAATCTCGAATATCGATCGCGTTTCATCTCGGATATTTTATAGACACGGTCTCGTATCGGGGGAGATCTCGGACGAGATGAGTCTAACTCGGGTGTTCGTCTTGGATTTTCATCTCGGGTCAAAAAGTTCATATCGGAACAATCTCGGGGTACATGATATGTTTAAAATGATATTTTAACAAAATGATTTTTATGGATGCTATTAAAAACATAGTAACTTAGACTTAAAATGCAAAATAACTTTATTATTGTTTATTTTGCGAAAGATCATTCATACTCTCAATCGTAATATGCTTAAAACAGAAATTTTGTTAGACATGAAACATTAAAAGGATCCAAAACGTTAAAAAAATTCAGCATAAATAGACCATAAAATACATAATTTCATAAGTAGCATGTATGTAAAAAGACGAATATGAAAATCATAAGCATTGTAAAAATTATACGAACATACAATATAGTCGTGTAACATGCAAAATGTAAAATAACAAAAGATTGTTATGGATAGATTTGAGTTTTTTAATTATAGTTCCAGTTCAGGCACAAATTTAAATTTTAACAAAAAAAACTAAGATCTCGAACGATATTCCAATATTTCGTCTTGGTCGATATATCGTTCAATATTGCAATTTCTCAGGCGAAATATTCGAAAGGAGATTCAGAGTGATATTTGTTGTTTCGTTTCAGAAGGAGCCCAAAACGAGATCTCGGAGGAGATCTCGGACAATATTTGCGAGATTTGAAACAGTGTACTTTATATTGAGAGTTAATTTGAGCTACATAAGAAACATCGAAAGAGCATTTCCATATACACCTTAAATTACCCAAAAAAAAAACTTCTTTACTCAACAAATAAATAAAACAGCAATTTAAGTTGTACCCTTCTTATTATCCATTGAGATCAGTGAGTATACATATTTTGTCACATTTCTACTGCTGCCCAAAATAACATTTTTTTTTCTTGTTTGATCCACAATCTACTATTGAGGCATTAAGCAAATGAAGCAGCAATACAAATTTTATACTGCAATCAAAATTTGGTAATTTATATTTGCATGAAGAGTAAAGTGTATTTTTATGTAACAACCTGGAAAATTTGAGCCAATTTAAAATTTTTAATTTGGCTATTTTAGTGAATTTTAAATATTTAAAATAAATATTTTAAAAAATAACGATGAAAAGTGTGTTTGAATCGATGTTTGAAAATGAAAATAATTATTTTTAATTATAAACAAGGCCTGAAATGGCGCGGCAGTTTCAAAAATTGTATTCAAACTTTGACTGACTGTACCGGGTGCAAAATAAAACGGATTTTAGTGAAACCAAAAATATTTAAATCTGTTAGTGAATATCTTTCTAACGAATCTGAAAAATTGAAGTTTCATAGCGGGACTCAAAAGTTATGGCCAGATGAATTTTCAGAAAGGTCGCTATAGAGTTTATATAGCCCATGAAAATGGCCATTTTGCAAACGACCTCAGAATTCGACGAAAACACTTTTGTTGGATCAGGGATGTCAAATTATTGCTAGGTTTCAAATTTCATAATTTTTGAAGTTAGTATGTGAGCGTGGCAAAGGAAAATTCGTTTGGTCGATTTCTGTTAAATTGGATCGACCAGAAAGGGGACATTTTTCAAATGGTCTCAGAATTCGACGAATCTAGTTTTGTTGGGACCGTTTCGTCAAAACATAGCTAGATTTATTTTTCGGGAATTTTTGGGATCAGTATGTGGCGCCGGCAAATTGAAATGTACGTTCAAATCAAATATTGAATGTCATATATTTTAATTTGAAGAAAACTAACTGAAATAGTCGAATGGGCCTATGAAACATATCCCATTGTGTTCGGAATGGAGGTATTTAGCTAGGGACGACAGTCGTTGGGTTTGGATTGGAGCTAGTATGTGAAGAGGGGTATTTTTGAATTTTTAAAAATATATAAATATAAAAAAATCTCGACCAATCACATTCCTTCTCTCCCCTCCGCGTTGACTCAAAAACCAGCTCCCTCTTCTAAAACCCGACGACGGAAAACTTCTCCTCCTTGTCTCCTCTTTAATTCAAAATTCATGCAATAAATTCATCCGCTCCAGTTGGGTTTTTTGTAAAGATTTTCCTCAGCTACCAATCCATACAAACCTCGTGAGGTATCGAGCCATATTATTCGAGTTCTGAAGCTCGAAAGTTGAGCTGTTTGGCCCAAGAATTCACCTCCGATTCAATGGCGAGTTCACCCTCCTACAGCGCGATGGTGCGCCCCTCTGGGGTCTTCGGCATGAGGTAATCCGATCGCATTCAAGCTGCGTGGATTTAAAGAAATCTAAAGACCTAGTTTTGAAGGTTTTCTGAAAGGTATCGGTTCGTATTAATTAAACTGAATATAACACCTTAAAACCGTTGCGGATTTTGTTTTTCGTTTGAAAATCGTATCTTTCTCGTTTGTTGACGAAATTCAGTAAAACAAGAGATAGTGGACTCGTGTGGACGCCTTCTGCATTCTAGAAGAGACCGCATATTTTTCTGAGCCTCCTGCTATTTTTGGTGGAGTGGAACCCAATGTGAGATTTCTAAATTATAAACGATATGGAAAACAACGATGTATAAATTATATAGTCGAAGTATGAGTTATATAAGCATTGTACACCACATGTATAAGTGTTGTATAAGTTGTATGTCCGATGTATAAGTTATATATGCATTGTAAAAATGATATATGCATTGAAATAAATTGAAATGATATTGAAATGATATTGAAATGAAATCGAAATATAGTTATATACGTATATCTACATATATATATACTCCCCTTGTCCACGGACCATGGACAATATATATTGGTTGTGATATTGTTTGGACTATTGGTTGATGTGAAAATTTGGTGAATATCATGAATGGTTGGTTTGAAATAATTGATTGTGGTTGAAATCCCAATAGGATTATTATATGGGAAAATTCATCTGCGTACGAACTAGATATTGAAAAGCCCCATTGTCAAATGCTGCGAGGCTTTAAGGTAGAGCGAGGAGCCGTACTAGGGACGGTCCCGGTTTTAACCACCCTGCCGTTTGCTGTCGAAATTTTCTGAAATACTTCTGTGTTTGATTTAAATTCATGTGTTGAATGTTGAAATAAAATTCATGTGTTGAATGTTGAAATAAAATTCATGTGTTGAAGTAAATTCATGTGTGGAATGGAGTTTGTGTATAGAATAAATTCTTTGAAAGATAAAAATCACATTTTTATCATATATATAGACTATATATAATATTAGTGCTTAAAATAAATTGTCTTAACACCAAAATAACATTTTTACCTTATATATAAACTATATAAAATGATCGTGTTTTGAAATAAATTGTTTTGGAATAAAAATCACATTTTTATTATATATATAAACTATAGAAAATATTCATGTGTTGAATGTTGAGATAAAATTCATGTGTTGAATAAAAATTCATGTGTTGGATAGAAATTCCTGTGTTGAAATAAAGTAAACAAAATTCATGTGTTGAAATAAATAACTATTGGATAAAAATACAATTTTTATCAAATATATGAAGTGAAAATGGTTTTGAAGTAGAAGAATAGATTATATTTTTATATATATAAATATAATTAAAATAAAACGAATAACGAAGCTGTAGTTCGTATTTTGAAATCGTAACTTCAAATGATTAGTGCGGGAGATCCGACCATCGGATTTTCCTGAAACCGAAACCATTGGCTTCGCTTTGGAAATACCTTTCCAACGGCACCAACTTTGTGAAAATCCAACGGTTGGATTGTCTGGAATGTTTAATTCAAATCTGAAGAAAAACAGCGCCAGAATCGATTATATATATATATATAATTAAATTAAATCGAATAACGACGCTGCAGTTTGTATTTTGAAATCGTAACTTCAAACGATTAGTGCAGGAGATCCGACCGTCGAATTTTCCTAAAACTGAAACCGTTGGGTTCGTTTTGAAAAGATCTTTCTAATGATATAAAATTTGTGAAAATCCAACGGTTGGATTGTCTGGAATGTTTAATTCAAATCTGAAGAAAAACAGCGCTAGAATCGATTATATTTATATACATACATAAATATAATTAAATTAAATCGAATAACAACGCTGCAGTTCATATTTTGAAATCGTAACTTCAAACGATTAGTGTGGGAGATCCGATCGTCGGATTTTCCCAAAACTGAAACCGTTGGGTTCGTTTTGAAAAGATCTTTCTAATGATATAAAATTTGTGAAGATCCAATGGTTAGATTTTCAGATATGTGTAAATCAAATCTGAAGAAAAACAGCGCCACGGCCACGATATGGCCTGAAGCGTCGCTTGAATGAATTGGCTATGTTTAAATGAATAAAAATAGAGATAAATCATTATAAAAAAATTATAAACGATATGGAATAGAAATGAAACGAATATAACCGGTTTATTAGATATTTGATGGTTGAATGTGTTTGGCGTGAAAATTACATTTAAAAACAGAATTATTGATGTCGAATAATTTAACCATTAAAATGAATTGATTTAAATTCTAAATATACATGAATTATTTGAAAAGGCCGAGTTAAATCTCATTTCAAATAATTGATCGGCGATAAGAAGTCGATGATGAAGACGTTGGTTGAAGACCGGAGATCTTCACCTCGGTTGGATGATAACTGACGTCTTGATTGGGAGGCATCCCGAAATATAGATAATAAGTGGTGATTATCCAGACGTACTTGGAGATCGATGGATATGCGAGGTATATAGTACCTCCGGTTTCGTTCAGACCCATAACGAACTTGCAAATGGATTGTGTGTCTGACATTGGATTTTGTTTTGTGCTGATTGATCTCTATTAAATATATATCTGTTTGGAGGCGGAGAATTTATTCTCTTGCTTAACGCCCTTCTCTGAGACGTAGGAGCTCAGAGGTTATATATCGATAGAAATCAGTCGCATAAAGTGAATTGCCTATGTAGCATGCCTAAGTAGCAGATGATCAAGGCTTCTGTTGAAAAGCAAAGTCCTGTGGTTGATGATCAAAGCACGGCCTGTGTGGCATAGATTTGTGTATAACGTTGATTCGCGAGCCTCACACCCCGGTATGAGCTAGAAACGGGAGAGGACCTCAGGGAGGGCATGTGTTTCCTTTTAGCAAGGGTGGTGTTAGTGACCTACCAGCCCTGACATTTATATTATTTTCACCTGTGTGGTTGGCGCCTCGGATATATCGATGACTATGTGGAGCCGATGGAGTCATTAGGCTCATTTACGCCCCCAAAGGGCGGGGAAACACAGTGTTCAGGCATTTTAATCCACATCGGTGGACCGGCCCTGACGATCCAAGGGTCGATGCGCTCTGACCCTGGGGCTCGGGCTAGAGAGTCTCGAAGTCGGTAAGGACTATCTTTTGCCTTGGTTCATGATGGAAATCCAATTTCCAAATACGACATGTGCGGTTTTGATTGTATACCTATATATGGCGACATAGTGGTATGGGGCATTAATGCCGTCTATGATTGATACTTATGATTTGAAATTGTTTTTGAAACATATAAACACTAGTAATAATATCAAATGCTTTTGTTTTATTCGTATCAAGCATATTTTGGCCATTATAAGGTAAAACTCTATCCTCCGGTTTGCGTTGCATTGTGTGATGGGAACTGAGTCTTATAATGGCTTCATTTTTATAAAAAGCATTACGATGTTTAAAAGGTTTACTTGTTTTAAAGCACTGCCAATCACCGGAGTAAACTCGTTCCGCGAAAGTGGCGTGGTCCTATGATTTGCCTTGTTATTATTGATTAACCAGTTAAGTATATTTCTCATACCAGTCCCATGACTGACTCGTAGTTTGTTTCACTTGCAAACTCAGGTGCCCCTCTTTCTACACGGGCAGCCTTGTATTCAGGTTTTAAGCAGGCTTTTTCTGGATAGCTGGAGCTGAAGATGGATTCTATCATTTATCTCTTTTTATGTTGTTCAGCTCCTATTGTACATATTTTGTTTTATTTTCCGTTGTGGACATTTATGTATAGCTGAATTGTATTTTGTACTAAGTATGATCCCGTATACTGTGTAACTCTGATGATTATGTTTATCCAGTGTATTCTATTGTACATTATCTGGTGTATTTATTTATTTCTGTTCTGCTATTATCTATTCATGTGTTATATTCCAAAGATTACCCTTGCCACCGTCGTACGGGGTTTTGGGATCGTCACATTTTATATTATGTATCACAGTGCATTTGCACTCTTCTTTACATAATCATCACCTTTCTCCAAATTCACTACTTTATCATCCTCCGCTTTTGAAGTAAACTCAGTATTAATGGGTGTATGTTTTACCAAATAGATTTCTAAATATAAGCATGGGAAGCAATTTTACTGACCAACATACACACTGACAGTAGAATAAGGAGTGTTGACATCATTAAGCTTAATAGACACATATTCATTCATCATTACAGCAGGAAATTTCATTGCACAGATCGTATTTATTACGTTATAGTAGAAGTCTGTCAGAAACCGACCGGCATATCCGGTGTCTACAAGTAAATTTGTTAATGTGAGAGGACTAGGTGCTATGGGCCATTATAATTAGTACACTATGATGCGAGGTTAAGCTCAACTTGTAGTAGGAGCCTGCCCGGAACTGCCTGGCAAATCCAGTATTTACAAGTAGTGGGCCTAATGTGAGATGTCTAGTGTGTGTGTATATATATATATATATATATATATATATATATATATATGAGCTTTTGTGCATGAAGTAGGTCTGCCTTAAGAAGGTATTAAGTGGTTGACCTACCTTGTTTGGGTATTAAGTGGTTATGACATTAGGCCTCTTCTAATCTTTATTCTTTAGAAAGGCTGAAGTCATTGGGCTCGCTTTAATATGTCTTAAAGGGGCATTGAGTCTGCCTTAATCTAAAGAGGTATTAAATGGTCCTAGTAAACGATAGCATGTGTAAGGTAGTTCTCCAAGTAGTGTATGCTTCTTATCTAGGGGCTAGTAAGGGCTGACCTAGGGACGAATTTTATATATATATATATATATATATATATATGGCCTAAGAAACCACCGTCTAAGGAAAGTATTAAGTGACTAGGAGTTCACCCGTAGAGACAACTAGATAGTAACAAGAGGGTTCGCCAGGAGGGTTCATCTTAAAAGAAGTCGTGTTCCTGATTCAATACTGGTAGTAAGTAGTTGTTACTATTTCTCAACCTTCAACGAGAGTTATTATTTATAAAGTTAACGCTATATTTGTTAGGGACTGCAGAATGGATCGTTAAGGCAAAACAAACACTAGAGGGGGTGAATAGTGTTTATAAGAATTAAAACAAATCTTAAAACTAAAAAGAATTATGGAATGAATCAAGCACCACAAACATAATAGACACAGATTCAAACACAAATGCAAAATAAACAGAAATAAAAATACAGAAAAGGAAAGAACATACCAGATTTATACTGGTTCGGATCACTCCTACGTCCAGTCCCGCACAACACTGGATTGTGCAGAGTTTTGTTACTGTTTCCAATAGTCAAATACACCCTCCTTGATTTCATAGCTCAACAAGGAGACACCAACTCCAATTCCTTGATTTCACGGCTCAACAAGGACACACCGACTCCTATTTCATGATTTCACGACTACAAGGATACACTGATTCCTCATTGACTTACAAACAAGGTTTATTCAACCCAAGCAATTACAAAATAGCCCTATAACTCTTCAATAGCACTTGATTCAGAGAGTAAAGAGTGTAAAGAGAAGAAGTTTGATCAAAACAGAACTGAATTTGGCAGAGTATAAGTGTAAGAATCATAAAATGATTAAGAATAATGGTTGAGTGAAAGAGAATGAGTTAGAGAAGAAAAATGATAAAAATTCGAATTCAAGCCCTTTTTATAGTTTGTAAAAAGTTGCAACGTTTCTGGAGCGTTATAAATGGTGAAAAGACACTTCCTTTCAAATTTAAGTTTATGACAGTTATATGTAGACATACAAAAAAGTCTATGTCGACATACTTACCGTATTTTTGATTTTTAAATCATTTTTTGAGTATTTAAATCAATATTTAAATTCTGGAAATTCCGAAAACAAAACAAATTGCTAAAACTTTATTTTTCAAGTATAAAAACATAAGAAAATATTAATTAAACATATGATTAAATACTTAAAATATATGTGATATGAAAACTATATATAATATAATTATAAACATATATAATATAAGGCAAATTCTATTTATACACCGTAAATTACTTAACCTACACCATTAATTTTTTTAAATAAATTAAAGACAAAAATACACTTATTAAAAAATAATCAAAATAAAATAAAATAATAAAAATTTCATATGTCCACATCATACACAATTGTTAAAATTATTTTATAAAAAAATTGAAATTTCTATGTGTTATCAAGTGAATTTAATTTAACTTCTATTGAAGCATTAAATTTTATTCATATTCTTTCTTGTTATATTCATGTATAATCAGTTCTAACATTATGCATTCCAAATTAGTCGCAAAAATAAATTTACCAACGAAGTACTAAAATTAATATGGTTCATTGTGTACTAAGTTCTCAATTATTTACTATATTTAAATCAGTTTTTAAATTAAAATCAAAATTTAAGTAGATTAATATTTTATTATTCAAAATTTAAAGTTAAATTGTAATATATGAATAATTAAATAAATATAAATCTAATTAAGGAATTGAATTAGAGTTGCAAAAGTTAATTCATTGATTTTAGAAATCAGTATTCCTTAGTTCAACCAATGCACGTGAGAAAGATACTAAGTGAGAAACTTATTTTATTCTCTTCGGACTTGAGGATAGTTTAGTAATATGTGTGGTGTATACTAAGCAAAAAATGGTGTACATGATGTAAAAAAAAGACTGATGTATCTAAAGCAATTTAAGGTGTACGAATAGAATTTGCCATAATATAATTGTAAACATATATATAGGAATTTATAAAGAAATACTTATAAACTATATATAAACAAAAGGTTATATGAAAACTTAGAGTTTAAATAATCAAATATAAACTTTGTAAAACATATTTAATAAAACTATAAAAATAAGAATAATTATAAATTAGGAAATATATTTGAAATCATAAGTTTGAAATTCTTGGAAGATTAAAAATTATTTTGAGAGAAGTTTGAAATCAATTTGAAAATAGTTTTGAATTTGAAAACAGAAAATTTAAAAAACAGAATTTGAACCTGGAGTGCTATTCGAAGTCTTACATAAACTAGACACTATTACTATATTTATCTTGAACTCTTGAACTCTTGAAATCTTGAAATCCTGATTACTCACGAGTCTTGAATCTACTCTGAATTTTGAATCTCTAAAAGCTCTTAAACTGTACAGTCTTCATTAATATTTCCAATATACAAATCCTGCATATGTATGTGTATATATATTCTATACAAAAGTGTTAGTAAGGTTGTTTTCATCAAAACTCCATTCTCCGACAATCTCCCTCTTTTTGATGATGACAACCTTAGTTTATAAAATATCATACTTGTATATACCTGTTAATGATGTTCCTTCAAATACTCCCACTATCCTATAAACTATGTCTATATTTTATAATTTCTCCCCCTTTGGCATTATCAAAAAGAAATTATAAAATTATTCCCCCTAAATCCTATAATTATCTAACTAATTCCTATACTAAAGTAAAATACTCCCCCTCAATCCTAAATCTATCTATACCTTATAAAATACTCCCCCTAAATTAATGCCTATATAATATCCTAATTCTATATATATAATTTCCCTTAAACCTATAACTCTCCCTTAATCTATAGTTCTCTACAAATTTTTATAACTCCCCCTAAATCTATGACTACACTTGTCTAAAATAAAAGGGTAATAAACCAAGCAAACCAATCAATTCAATCTAAATAACTAAGTCATCCAAAGCATTCATGAACCTTCAACTAATCCTTAGAAACTCTATTCAGAGTCTTACATAAAATATCAATTCAATCTAAAAATTATGTTGTGAGAAGTTTGAAATCAATTTGAAAATAGTTTTGAATTTGAAAACAGATAATTTGAAAAACAGAATTTGAACTTGGTGTGCTATTCAGAGTCTTACATAAACTAGACTCTATTACTATATTTATCTTAAACTCTTGAAATCTTGATTACTCATGAGTCTTGAATATACTCTAAATTTTGAATCTCTAGAAGCTCTTAAACTATACAGTCTTCGGTAATATCTCCTGTATATAAATCCTGCATATGTGTGTGTATATATATATTCTATACAAAAGTGTTAGTATATATTTTATAATCAATGATAATTGAAATAAGGTTGTTGTCATCAAAACTCCATTCTCTGACAATATCAGGGTCTTAAGTGGTTTAAGATCCACCATTGGGTATTAAGTGACTAGAGGGGTGTCCACCCTAAATAAACTAAGATATGGTATTAAGTGACCATAAGGATGCCCACCCTTAAATTAGCTTTGGGATATCAAGTGACTTCTGGGACGTCTGCCTCATATGTTTATTTGTGTGTATACTTATTTGCGTAGACATATCGTGAAGAATTTATACTTCCAAATATAGGAGATAGTTATTCCTGAAAACTTATGTGATTTTCGTTCACTAGATCTGATTGGCCTTGTGTGCCTAGCGTGAGGGGGTTCTCGTATTGTCAACAGTGGCAAAGCTTTGTTTGTTACCCCTACACTTCTTGAGTGAATGAGTTGGTTATTGAGTAATCGAAAGGCTGGCCGTAAAACAAGTGAGTTTGGGGTTACCATTTGTAGTCACATCCTTTAAGGGGTGGGTCCTGCAACCCATTACATTTGGTATCAGAGCTTTGGTTACCCGATTATGGGGAAATATATATGTATGAGAGGCGTACTTGTTATTTTGAAAAAAGATTTCAAAAGTTTTATTATATATATATATATATAAAGTACACATGCCTTTAGAAAATATTATTTGTAGGTCCTTCTGAGAAAGGATTAACCTTAATTTCTAGAAAATTCTTAGAAGCCATGCAGTGATTGAGTAGTTCCCTTATCAATTTGGAAGCCTATAAGAACATAAGGGATGTAAGAAGCAGAAAGTTGGGAAGTGGAAAGAAACTTCCGAATTTAATAGGTAGATAGTGGGAATAAATTGGTGATTTAATTATCATTCATGGAAAAGATAAGCGATATATTAGTAAGAATTTGGAATATGACAAATTAACGTTCATAACATAAAGGTGCGAAGGTTTCAGGAAAAAGAGGAAGAATACCTTCTATTAAATGGGATTAAACTACTGCATCAGTAATTAATGGAATTTTGAAATTCGAAAAGAGCACTAAATGGTCAACAAGAAAAAGGATATCGAAATTGAAATATATTAAGGCTGTAATTAAGGCCATTTATGCAAAAATATGAATATTCGATTTTGAATTTAATGTCCATAAGAATGAGCGTTGCTTAGTGGATAAAATGGAACTAAGGACATTTATAATGACAACAATTAGGAATGTCAAGAAATGAAAATATAGGAACACAGAAGAAAGGATTCAATAAAGGAAATAGACTTTCGTAGAGTAATGAGTCAAAAGAGTTAGATGAAAAGATCAAAAGTGTTAAAAAAAACATATAAAAGTGATTTTTGGCACACTATAAAATTATTTTGAAAAAGGTAATTTTAACATTTCAATTATAGGCTCAAGTTGCATAATAACTCCACTCAAAAAAGAAAATTTGCAATATGGTTTTTGAGAACGTTTTTGAGAAATTTGAAAAGTTTGCTGTTTCTTCTATTAGACAAAGTATAATTGTAATCTTTAAGGAAAACAAAAGATGAATTCCTTAATTAAAGAATAATAGTAAATGTTTTCAGTTATGAGCCTTAAAAAGATAGAAATGTAAGTGTCAAGCAATAAACAATTATATTGACAATTTTATAATTGTGATTGTCTTGATATAACGAGCTTTTATTATTAAAATGAATTTGAAAAGGTTATTTTTTTAAAAATTCTATATAAGTTATGGCAATAAATTTGACGCTCCATTTGAAATAAAAAGAAGAAAAGAAGATATATAAAAGTCCGATAGGATAAACGTCATAAATATACTCATTTGGGAAAAAGTAGGTAGTAAATTTATTTACCAAAATTAAGGTAGAACTTGAAATAGTAAAATTCTCTTATAATAAGGAGTATTAGAGGAAGTAATAGTACTGAGAGTAGAATAAATGGGAAACGACTTCCCCAATAAATTAATTTAGCAATTTATAATTTGTTAAATTAAACTCTTGTATAAAGCACCCTCACTGTGCAAACAATGAGTAATTAGTGATTAAAAGATTTCCTAAATTCAAAAGCACATTACTAAGAAATTTGATAAGAGTATATGTGCATGACAGTAAAGACTTTAAACCGCAGTACTAACGTAAATGCAATCTTGGGTTAATGTTTTCGAACTTATTTTGGCAAAAATAGCATAAATTGAGAATATGGAAATGAATGTGTTAAAAATCTTAATAACTGCTAGATTTAGTGTTGAATTATTAAAGTCTTATTTTCAAATAAAAGCAAGCATTTACTCCAAAACATTGTAGTTTTGAAGAACACTAAAGATTAACATTCAAAATACAAATAAAAGACAAGTGTTAAAATAAGAGAAATTGTTTTGCTCTTAATTTAAGAATTAATGAACATTTGATAAATATTATAATTTTAAAAATGGGGCATTTATTTGAAACACTTTGTAAGGAAGTTATTAAGTTTTATTGTTAAAAGATACACAAACCTTGATGAGTAATGCTTCAAAGTGATACTGTGTGAAGAAATAATGAATTTTGAAATTTAGCAATAAATGTAATTAGACCTTCTCGGAAATTTAATTTCCGCAAAATTCAATCTTGGATATTAATTGAGATTCTATTTTCTAGAATAAAATGAACAATTATTTTATTCGTTGTTAAAAAGTTTTATTCACCGTTTTGAAAGTGTGAACGACTTACATTCAAAGTTAAGCATTTAAAAAGAAAAAGTATTGTTACTCTTATTTTATACATTTAGTTAACATTGGAAGAAAAAAATTGAATCCTTATTGCAACATTTTGGAATGATTTCTAAATAAAGGATGTTTTGTTAAAAACAAAACACGTATTGACATTGAAAGTAAGTATTATACTCTTCACAAGAATTTAACAACTCAGATTTTAATAAGATATTAAACACTTGTTTTCAAATTTGGACAAGTTGAATATAATAATAATATTCAGAAGAACATCTTTTGTGTAATCACTAAAAATTTCACCTTATAAAAAGAGATAACTCTGGAATAATAAGAATAATTGATTAGGTAAGCTAGAATTAGGTTTTAGGACTAAGTAAGGATAAATTTCACAACCTAATTTGGAAATTTTAGCACCAGTCGAAAAGGTTCTATTTAAAAGGTGTGAGGTATAGTATTTCTAGAATCAAGGGTTAGTTGTTAATAAATTGCCCCAGATAGTTAGTTTAGGGATTAGTATGTTTATATTTGTATCTAGCGATTAGTGTGTATATATATATATACACACACACATATATATAAGTATAACGCAACTTACCGTAAGTCGCGATTTCAGGAGAAATATTCATGGATATTAATTGAAAATTTAGTGGGAAACAAATTTGTAATTAATAAGATCAGAAGAGGATTTTTGGGGGCTGATTTAGAAGAATAAATTAATTTAGAGAAAACGGTTATATTTTCGAGCTTAAAGAAACTTGAAGAGTCAAGTAAGTATTCATAGAATGGTTCGGTTTAAAGAACGTATAACGTCCCGGATTTTGTCAATTTATTTTAAATGTTAAATTAGAAATATAAATGGATTTTTATATTTAATTTATCGATTAAATCATTAATATATGATTTAATTTCAAAGATATCGCATTATCGTTATAGGAAAAAGTGAAATAATTTAATCCGCAGTTAAAACTAAATTAAAGCAATTCAGATTATCAATATAAACTATATGTGAATATAAACGATAATAATAATTTATTATGGATGAATTTATTTGTTTAAAATCGAATTATTTTAAATCGAATTTAACTTAAACCATTAATTTAAATTAAATATCTCCTGCAGATTGTCAAATAAAATTCTAGATACCATTCCATTCATACCAGAATAGCATTATAATCTGGTATCGTCGGTCGTCATGGTTGGACAGTGTTTTGGGATCACTAGTTAAGGAACTGCAAGATATTTTCAAATAGAAAATAAGCGTCGTACCCTTTGTCAATTTCTTCACAAGAAAGAAAAACAGCTAATTAATGGAACCACACTAAAAAATTAATTCGTGCAAATCGAAGATTTTCCTCGAGCACAAACTTCTGTTCCTTTCCTTCAATACAGAATAAAATAGTGAATTTAACGGCAAGGTACTACTTGTCTCTCGTTCGCACTATATAAATACATCCAAGCCTTACTTATTTCCCATTCCAAAAAACATGAAATCAATTATTACCTACTTTCTCTGCTCTGCCTAATCAATTTGAAACCAAATCACTAAATAAATAAAGAAGATGGAAATCGAATTCAATTCCGAATTCTGCAAACACGATCTCGTCCACGAAGTGAGGTGCCACGCAGTTCGATATTGTGGATGATGAGTTACGGGCACGATTTCTGGTGAGGTTGACGCTGGCTTCTGGATGCAAATGAGTGTTGCGATGTACCATAATTCAAATTTGGGGTGGAGTTTGAATTGGAGTTCAATTTGGAGAGGTGTTTTTGGCATGGATGAGGGATGCGACAGCCTTAATGTACGAATGGTGGAATGCGAACGTGATGAGGAGATCGAAGGAATAGATGATGATTGCGATTTTTGTTTGTGGTAGTTGGAACTGCGACTTTGGGAATGGAGGAGGCATGAAGGATCAGTGACGTTGACGGATGAACTGAAGGTGGACTAGAGTTTGGCAAAGGGTAGTTTTAGGGGAGTCGACAGTAAGGGGATAAGGGTTTTGAAGCGTGACAATAAATGATTTTTCTGAATTCGATCCTTGTTTTGAGGTGGCTGTGGATGAGGACCTCCTACGGTGATTGGTAGTAAGGAGGAGTCAGTGTGGCAATGGAGGTTGTTGGGTTAGTGGTTTCAATGGGGGATGTTCAATTTGAATGAGACTGGAGGTGTGATGACTATATAAAGGTTGCGAAGGGGGAAATGGTGTGGAAGCAGTACAGGTTGATGTGGATTGAGTTGTGGTGGGTAGTTTAGTGGAACATGGTGAAGGCAGTAGTGAAGCTGAGTTGATGGTGAGATATGGCGTGGCCTGGTGCTGGTAGAAGGAGCTGTTTTGCAAAGTATGTTTTGGCAATTGGTCGAGGCAATAAAAAGGGAAGTCGGGGAGATTGACTAGGAAGTGCTTAATGAATTGCCAAAAGGTAGATCAATGTTCAGAGCTGATTAAAGTTTATTGGTTGATTGCAGTGGTTGAGGACAGCGATTGTTGAGTTGTTCGCTATTTGTCAAGACAGGTATACGCTGTTTCGTAATTTTAAAATTCATAAAATTGATTTTTTAATTTATTTTTATTAAGTTAAATTAGATTGAAAATAGTCTTTTAATCGTTAAATAAAAATAATCAACCGTAGGTATAGATTTCATTCAAGATGACTTGAGACGATTTGTAGCTGCGGCGTTGTAAGATTTAAATGGATATTTAGCCAATAAAAATGAAGGTGAGTAAATCTCAGTTAAAATTTTATTTTTATCGTTAAAAATAAATTGTTGCCTGTTCGGATGCATGTATGAATTATTGAATTACTGTGGTTATATATATTAGTCATTTAGGCTTGGTGATTGTGGTTATTATATATATATATATATATATATATATATATATATATATTGGATTTCCTGCAGTACCATTAGCGGATGCCCACAGTAACATTAGCGGATGACCCTATCGCCACACGATATATGAGTGGATGACCTTCTATACTGCGATATCCTGCCTTGAAGCAAGATTGGTGTTATTTATGTTGTTTAACATATGTGAATGCAGGAAAACATGTTGGAGTAATCCAACTGGATTCCTCAAAATTTATTATTGTTTGTTTGTAGATATATAATCATATATGATGTGTTATAATCCTGTGATTTGAAATTGTGTGTTTTGAATGTTTGAATATCACTGGCCCTAAATATCAATATTTAAAAATATCAAAAAAGGAAAAATTATTTTTCTAGAATAGAAATTGTATTTTGAATTGGCTAGGAAAATATTAACTTGTTTTAATATTTAAAACAAGTAGTTGAACTTATATTCGATGTTTATAAATTATCATCGGATAATTTAGAAATGTAAATTCGGGAATGATTTTAAAAAGAGGAAAGTTCATATTCTGAAGTAGAAATGCAATTTCAAATAGAATTTGAAATAGAATCTTGTTTTAATATTTAAAACAAGAAGTGTACTTTATAAATGATGTTTATAAATAAAAGAAGTGAATTTTTATTGAATAATTTATAAATTAAAGTTCAAAGATAAATTTAAAAAGGAACTATACTGAATAGAAGTAAAATTTAAAATTTAAATATGAAAATAGATTCCATGTTTATATATATGTAGGTATAAGTTATATAAAAATTAAATAATCCAAAATGGGATCGAGTTTCAAGTAAATTATTAAAATGGAAGTTTATTTTAATAGATGAAATAAAGAAGTTAATCTATAAACAACTTTTATATTAGTGATAAAGTAATTTTCATGAAATAATTTGGAAATAGATTTCCAAATGTAAGAAATGAAATGAAAGGTGAGATTTAAATCGAGTTTCTATATTACAAGCTTTTATCTATCTCAAGATAAGAACGTAGTCGGTCAAGGTGTGAGAGATAAATAAAATACCCTAACTTAAATGACTTCACTATTATCAAGTGATGATATTAGTTTGTAATGGTAAATGATGTTGAATTAATTGATTATTCCCAAAAATAAATTATAATTGAAATTCGAGTATATCGAATTTATAAATAATTTAAGGAATTTGAATTGAATGTAGGAGTTGAGTTTTGATTAAATTCATAATTGAGTTATGAATATGGCATAAAGTAATCAACGAGTTGAATAATCTGAATTGTGAAGTTAGATTTGGGATAACGAGCTTAATTTATTTTTAATTTATTGAAAATGGAGTTGAATTATTTTATAAACGAAGATTTTAAATGTTTATATTTAAATTTAAATAAAACGAACTCGCCGCAGCGCGGTAGTTTGTAATTTGGTATTCCGGACTTCACTTGAGTTTATAGAACTCAATATAAGTCGGAATTTGATAAAACAAGAAAAGCCCGGACCTATTGAATAATAATTTTCTAATGGAAGAGAAAAATCTTAATTTCGTCGTATAGATTTTGAATTATGTCAAAATCAAATTTTCAGAGAAACAGCACCATAATTGCTTTTGAACTATAATTATTTATAAAATAAATTAAAAGGGTTTTGAATGAATAAAAATCCGAATTTCCAATAGTAAAATTTAGATTTGAGTTATAAATTAAATATGAACTCAAATGGAATATATGAAGTAATTTTGAGAAAAAAAACTAGGATTTTATTTATCGAATGAGGTTAACTAATTTGAAAAGGAATTAGTTAATAGAGTTTTGATTCGAACTTAACTTAGTTTAAATGAATTGATTTTGTTAATCGAGATTGGGAATTTGAATATAAAACTTGGATTAGAAATGGGAAGTGAGCAAGGAGATTGTGTTCGAATTGGGTAAGTGAATACAAATGTATTTGAACGTGATATGTTCAAATTAAAAGTAGATTAATCAAAGAAGCTAATTGTAAAATTAATTAGCGAATGGAAACGATTAAAGTAAAAAATGATTGGATTTATTGAAATAAATTGGAAATGGCGTATATGTGTTAGACGGGTACGGAAGGAAGAGAATGAAGATTTTATATTAAGTGCCCGACAAAAAAGGTACATGATTCAATTTCCATATGAGATTTTATAAGCCTTTTGGGCAAGCCGCTTGGCTTTTTGATTTTCTTTTTGAATGGAAAAGGCATAGAGAGGCGAGTTGTGGTTTGAACTATTGACCGGTACCATGGAGATGTTGGCGAAATTTTCCAAAAATTTAAGGAGTTAGAATATTTTTAAGAAATTTGGTAATTAGATATCAATATAGAAAACCTGATAAGGAAACGAACGTGAAATATTAGAATGGGCCAGTGATTTGTTTGATATTAGAAATTAGGATGGATGTTTTGTTTTCCTTTGAGTTAAATCACCGACTATCAAAGATTTTTGACCATCGTTGTCAATACGAAGAGACCGGTTGAATTTAATATTTGAAAACCACTTCGTATTGGCATAGACGTTGTGAACTAGATTATGCTGAAGAAATTGAAGACGAAGTGGAATGCAAGGGCTGTTATGTTTGTCCAGTCTCAGGACAACTTGTATGGACGAATGTCTGACAGAGTATTCCTAACGGTCACATAAGACGATCTTTTCAAGGTATTACGTCAGATGGCAGAGGAATTCGTTTCTCTTAGCTTTTATACCCGTAATATTTTTAGGAAGATCAACTAGTGATTTGACGGGTTTAATGATGTGGCATTCAAAGTGAATGGCAACCAAATGTTCTAAAGATAGACGTAGCCTCAAGCCTCACAACCGGGAAATTACAAGAATCGGGCAGGCAGCATGGGTAGTTGGGTCATACCCAAGCAGGGTATATTTATCACCGATTTAGAGAAAATTCAATTATTTGTTCTTCTTTCGATTCTGTATCTTACGGATTACGGTTGGATGGCCAACAACCGTGGGTGACAATATATTCGCTACACTTAAGCTAAATGAGTGGGCGGTCATGTGTGGTCGGGTTGCAAGACGTTCTTGCTGAACCCCAGTGTATACCCTCTAGAGTACACTGATCGGGAGGTGGTTCTATACCTTGTCATAGTTGGAATCCAATCTCCAATAAGCGCCCTGCGGTTTTTGATTTTATACTATATATGTAGAGCGTGAGATGCAATCGTTCTACTATTTGGTTATTTATTTGATTAGACATTATTATAATATCACTTGATTTTGATATTGAAAATGTTTTGGTTATAGTAAGGTAAAAACCGTCCATGTTTATGTGTTGGCTGGTCTTACTATTACCCGTTCTTTTAAAAGGGTTTTCAAAGTTAAACAACATGGTTGGAGTTTACTCACACCAGTCCCATGATTGACCCAGAGTTTATGTTGTTTGTTTTTTCTAAACTCTTGGGTGCCCAAATTTGTACGGGTAGTCAAGTGTTTCAGGATTTTACAGATGCACTTGGAGGAGTTTGAAGCAGGCGGCTTCACCGTTAGATATTTAAGAGTTATTTTGTGTTGTATCAAATGTTGTATTATACTCTGATGATGGTATGTATATATGATACAAAGTTTTGTATTTCAAAAGTTATGTTATATAATATATTTTATTCGTTCCGCGGTGAGGTTCTGTATTGTTATTTCTATCGTTTTTCTATTTGTTTTTATTTCTTTAACCCTAATGACTCGTATTTCTGTATTATTTGGGTTGAATGTGTGTTGTTTTAGTCAACTCAGATAGTACGGATTTGCGAGCCATCAGAGAATGGATAGACCGTAACTATGAGAGACGTAGGTGGGAAATTTAAAGGAGTGGATGGGCATCTTAAGGAGTTTGAATAAAAAGTATTTAGACCTCTGCACCATTTAAACCAGGTAATTGTAGGATAAAACTTTCAAAAGAGTGTTTTTGGGTTGTAATCATGAATGGCACCCATATTGATTGGATAAGGGTATAAAGTGGTATAAGTAATGGATCCCTATTTATGTCTACGATGTTGGGATATGAAACCCTTATTAAATTTTGAGAGAAATGCGTAAGAGAGGATTTCATAGGGATACTTAGCTTACTGGTCTACCATCTATGGGATTTGGAAGTTAACAATGGAATTAGATTTGTAGACTATAAAAAAAAGTTGGTGTTCTTGTGATTTTTGAAATATTCAGTGAAGGAGAAGTTTAACCTTAGAGAATGTCATCCTCAAGAATAAGAACTTGAAGCATGAAAATAAGGAATAAGCCTAAACATTGAACTAGCCTTTCTAGTTTGAAATATGATTGTGCTTAGCTTGCTTAAGGGTAGCTCTTTTGTTGTTTTTCACAAAAGAGACTACATTTTAATTTATAAGGAATATACTCAAAATATAAAGAATGTGATGCGTAATTTTTACGTATTTTCACGTAGATTATACTATCTATTCAAAATAAAACAATACTCATTCCTTGTAATTTAAAATATGTTAATATGATCGTTAGGGCAAATTTATGGAAACTATAACAAAAGACCCTACTGGAATTTAAATTCCAGCAAATTGGAGCATAAGAAGTATTCTAGTTATCAATACAGACTAGAGTGTTAATTCACTAGAATTGAAATTTTGATTTAGAAAACAACTAAATTTTTGAGTAACATCTCATTTGAAGACTGAAGGATAAACTGAAGACGACCAAAGCTTTAGGAATAAAAAGAAGAGTCGCGTCTTAGATCTCTTAGACAATAGGAATAATATTTAGCTTTTTAGGAGTAGCGTAATTTTATCTTTTTCATTGGTAATTAGTGGGCACTCTTGAAGAATTCCAAGGAGACCATCTAAAATATCAAATTGTTGATGGAATAACCATTGACAAATTACAAAAAGTCTAATTTGATTAGACAGCTTATGAAGGATATAGAGTTGATATTGTATTCTAGGATTTCCCAAAGTTACAGAGATATATGATATTATTAGTGGTAGATTCCCATGACAGTTTTATGTTTGATAAGACACCTTCACAGTACAATGAATTTAGGTAGGGCCTGATCAAGAAGCGGGGACAAAAACGGAACCTTGGGAATCTTGTGCCACAATAGATATTTTGGAGCATGAGATTTCAAGACTATGCATTATTTAGCTAGATTGGTTTGAGTACATTAAGGAGAAAAATCAAGAATAGACATAATTTTTTTAATTTTTGTAGCCTTTCTTGTAAATTCGAGAATAGACACAAATGCACCATGCACTTATAAAGAAATAACATGGACGTATAACATCATTGTTTAAAGCGAGTTGTGTTTTTGCTCACTCGAAAAGATTTTCAGATGAAATATCTTTTAAGGGAGGAGGAATGTAACATCCTGTAAAAAATATACCATAAATAGACGTAAATAATTAAATTAAGTATAAACAATAAAAAATATTAATGGGCTGAAATTAAGAACTTCGTAAAATTGAGAATTAGGCCACGAAAGTATTACTATTGCGTTCGTGGCGAGATTCTGATCCGTTTACATATTTTATTTGCTGAAAACAGAGTCCGTATAAAGAAGTTATGATTAAAAGAAGTTATTGAAATTCTAATTGAATAAATAAATATATGGAATATAATTATATATTAATTGGCATGAAAAGAATATTCCATGATAATTTGAATTGTGTGTATATATATATACACATGTAGGCGGGGAGAAGAATAATCAACATAAGGAAGGTAATCGATCTAATTTAATATTATAATTAACAGAAAAGAAACGTTCAGTGAAACGAATTATCTAGCTCGACCCCAGAAGGGGGGTCGAACTACCCTATAGAAGGGGTGTCGACCTGGGGATTGACCATCCTTCTATAGAAGGGGTCGACCGCCCTTAAAGGAAATGAGCGGTGAAGGCTTATTTTTTTAGGGTTTTCATATAGTTTGCCAACGTGGACCGTTTGGATTTAATCTAACAGATCCTACGACCCTTATTTACACTTGCAACTATAAATACAAACCCCCTAGACTCTCCATAACCCTACCTCATTTTATTCTTGTACCTCCATTCTGCCATTAGAATTTCAGAGAAAATTTTAGGTTTTCTTCTAAATCCTCAATCTATATTTCTTTTCTTCTTTATTCAATTTAGGATTAGATTAAGATTTTATATTCTGGAATTCAAAGATTTATATATAAGACTTTATTCTCTTGATTCAGTGTATACACAAACACACACACACACACACACACACACTATAACAAGAATTAGAGAACGTTTTGTACGAAGGATTGGATCCAAAAGCAAATACCATTCAGATTTCCACTATTTTATTCTTCTTAGCACTGTAAGTGGAAATGACATCAATTTGCTATTTTCTTTGTTTTGTAGTGTAGATTAGGATCAATATACCTAAGGGAATTTGGATCTTAACGAAAATATAATATTAAACATCCTCCAAATTTTCTATATTTTAATTGTTACTAAGAAATGATCAATCTAGTTGTATTTGTGGTTTTGAGTTACTGTAATAATAAAAGAAAAACATGATCCTTGTTGTATGATTTTCTATACTGTTTGGATTCCTTTTTCTTCTATATTGTTCTTCCCATTTTATTATCATAATATGTACATTTATGTTATGGTTGGGGAAATATGGAAAATGACTTGTACACCTTTAAAATTGGATGCGGATTGACATTTCAAAAACGTGGTAAGTACGCTAATATCGTTCGCTTAATTTACGTCACACACACACATATATATATATATATATATGTATATTTGTATATATATTGTAGTGCTAAGGGCACCCCAATATCCTCTTCCTAATACCGCAATTAAAAAAATAAAACTCATTAAATTTTGTATGCTTCCTAATACCACATTATCTTTCTATTCTAATCCCCTACACAACCGGTATTTGCCGAACTAATCACGTAGTCGGCTCTAATTTGA
The DNA here is from genome assembly GCA_030737875.1 of Allium sativum. Classification (NCBI taxonomy): domain Eukaryota; kingdom Viridiplantae; phylum Streptophyta; class Magnoliopsida; order Asparagales; family Amaryllidaceae; genus Allium; species Allium sativum. The sequence goes on along the minus strand of CM060910.1, from coordinate 189,225,772 downwards.
AGACTCTAATCAACAACAATCGTTGTCAATATCTTTCCTATGGGAAAATTCAATTTTTTACCCTTTGAAACCCTGAACTTACTTGATTGATTTGACCGGGGTTGAGACAACGATGTATCTACAACATTCTTCTTTCTTGGCATTGTTGCGGCATCAAACAATTTATCGTTAATCGATCGATTAAAGAACTAGGGTTCCAGAATGGAATGGAATAGGAACGAATAAAAAGCAAGAGGGAAACAATGTAACGGTGGTGTAGTAGCCCCTATTTTCTATGTGAGGTATTAAAAAGAGTATAATGACAATTCTTGTGGTATTTTTTAGTAACGGTAATAGAAAGAGTAAATTGGGATGCCCTTAGCATATATATATATATATATATATATATATATATATATATATATATATATATATATATATATAACATAATCAACGTAATATTAATACGTATAAAGTGCGTAATAAATAGGATTAAATTAGGTATATAATTTGAATGTCCCCATAGGAGTTTGTATGTGTGTGAGTTGATGGTTTAATTTATAGTAATGACACATATACACGAGATTAACCATTACTTGTAGTAGAAGTCTGCCCGGAACCGACGGCATATCCAGCATCTACAAGTAAATGTGGTTAATGTGAGATGTCTAGGTGTCATAGACTATTATAATTAGTACACTATGATGCGAGGTTAAGCCAAACTTCTAGTAGAAGTCTGCCCAAAACCATCCAGCAAATCCAACATCTACAAATGGTAGGCCTAATATGAAATGTTTAGTGTGCATATATATATACATATATGTATGTATATATATATATGTGTGTGTGTGTGTGTGTGTGTGTGTGTAGTGAACGACCAACCGAAGACAACGGCGGACCGTCCATCCTGGAGGAGGGGGGGGTGTGTGTGTGTATATATATATATATGTATATATATATATATATGTATATATATGTGTGTGTGTGTGTGTGTGTGCACGCGCGCGCGCGGACGCGTGTGTGTATGAATTTTTGTGCGTGAAGAAGATATGCCTTGAGAAGATATTAAGCGGCTAACCTACCTTGTTTGGATATGATGTGGTTAAGACATTAGGCATCTTATAATGTTCATCCTTTAAAAAAGCTGAAGTCGTTGAGTCTAGGTTTTAAGTGGTCATTGGATTCGCCGAGGTATTGAATGGTACTAGTAGACGATAATGTGTGTATGGTAGTTCTTCAAGTAATGTCCCCTTCTTATCTAGAGGCTAGTAAGGACCGACCTAAGGATGAAACTTTTTTTTTGGTCTATATATTATTATTATTATTATTATATATGGCCTAAGGAACCACCGCCTAAGGGAAGCATTAACCTATTGTTCGCACGTGAATTGTACGAATGTTGCATAATTTATAAACTATCACTCAAAAAAAATAAAAAATAAAGAGTATAAACAAATTCAAAAGCTAAAATTTTAATAAATAGGTAGTGTTAATATAGTTTGAATCTTTTGACGGTTATGTGGCTTCTTTCTTTTATTGATGGTTTGCTTAAAAATGATATTGAATATGTCAAACAATTATGTCTTCGCGACTACAATTTATTTGGTAGATCTTATTTAAGTATTGCTAAGTTTTGATAATACGTATAAAGAAGCGGTTAAAATTTTAATGAAAGCCTATTTATAGATCCTCTTTTTGAATGACATTAGCGGGGCAATTTTAATTCGTTGAAAGAGTTTAGCAAATCCTAATTTAAATGATAATAAATGCCTAATTTATTGGGAAGATAAGGTTAAATAATAATTTAGTATGTTAAAAGGAATTTTAGAAAGTTTACACTCAGACCGAAAATTTGTGCTCCAAGACAATTATATATAAAAAATGAGTGGCAATTATACCCAACCCTATGAATCCGGACCCGACCCGTCGGGTCTCGATTCTAGGCTGGTCGGGTTTTATCAGGTCTAAATTATACATTTCAAAAATCTGGACCTGACCCGACACGAGCTTCGGCTCGGATCGAAGCTTGGGTCGGGTTCGATTGAATAATAACACTAAAAATACATATATTTCGATATTTTTTGGTCTGGTCTTTCTGGTCGGGTCTATGCGGGACGGGTGTTTGGGTCCTAATGGTATTTTTCATCATCTGGACCCAACCTGAATTCGGTTTGGGTTCGAGTCTTTTCGGATTGATTTGGTTCGGTTCGGGTTTTCAGATCTCGATTCTAATTGCCAGCCCTATTAAAAATTAAAGATGGGTACTCATTTCATTTTTTGGGGTCCTTTCTTGTAGGGGCCTTGGCCGTTGCTTACAACACCTATGCTGATGAACAAGCCTGGTTGCTGCGAGGACATTTTCTTTTTAACTTCTCGTTTTATATGTATCCTAAAACTCACCGCTAAACTATCTGCACTACGATTGTGGAATGATAAAAATGGCAAGGGAAAACAAATTATTTCATCTAAACAACTCATCGTTTCGCCGTTTTCAAACAAGACCACCCACGCTTTAATTGAACTGAATATAAATTGAACTAAGCGGCTAAAGATAGCTTCCAACCATATAACAAGAGCACTCAAAACTCTTCACTGGATGCTCTAGAACAGTGCAATTTTGATCCTAGAAATTAGCTTGGGAGGTTTTCCATACAAAACACAACCAATATCATAGAAAAGAAAAAAATTAAAAGAAGAAACATCATGGTAACGCTTGATTTCAAAACAATGGGCGAAATCAGTAGCCAAACAGGTTCCAAGAAGTTCTCATTCCAAAATATTTTATCAAGTGTGTAAAAAAAAAAAAAAAAATCACATAGAAAAGTTAAATAGTTCAATATCTTAAAACTTAAATAGGTCACCAGAGAATATGGGGAACGAAACCCACGTTTGGTGAGTCACCATCTTCCGCGGATCCTGCATTTACCATGCAAAAGCATCTGATGTTAGTTCTTAATAAATTATTCCAACTGGATGAAGACTGCAAATGATCTTAATTCATTACCAGAAAATAACAAGATTATAAACCAAGAACACAATGCTGCTCATCAAGAATGTGAGAGTTTTCTTCATATTCCTCATTTTATTTTTCGAACTCATAATAAAGGATTTATTTTTTGACTGTCCGTTGTTTTCATACATATATCATCAGAAAAGAATTTATGTTACTTCGACATAACCAAACAACTGTTATTAATTAATACAAATAACGGTTTCCACTTCTTATATTGAAGTGAATTTGAGATGGCACGAATATAAGAGGACCGTGATCAACCTTCAAACAATAGGTCATAATTCTGATAAAGAAAATTTGTCCAAAACATACGATGTAAAATAACTCTGTATGGACCAATTAGTAGGATTGTGTTTTGTGATAAACACTAGTTAAACTTCAGTGATGCATGTTGGGTATTAAAAGGTGTTACTAAGTACACCAAACCAAATTAAGTACTTGTTAACGTCTCAAAAAATGTTGTCGTTCGCTTTCTCTTTTTCTACACTTAAAAAATGTAGTAATGCTAAATATGAAAAAAAAAAAAAAACACACTTGATTTTACCGTATCTTGAAAATACCACATCTTTCCCGATATCTCTTTACTAATATCAATTCTTATTAGCTCTAAAAAAAAAAGGCTCAGGAAATTATCGGGACACTAAATAAAAACAAGTCAAACAACCATATTATGCAACAAAAATCTACGGTAGTGTTTGATTCACCTTTTTTAGTTTTGGATTTTTATCCATATAGAAATGCTAAGACGCATCAATATCATGAAAAATGCTCATTTTAGAGAATAAAGTTTACACGCAAAATAAAAAATAACTTCTACTTTTTTCCGTGTTTTGAAAAATACTGTAACTGTAAGAACATGTGTCTAAATGTGTCATGCCTCCATCCCCTCCGCCGTCCTCTCTATCGTTATTTCATTTGTCTACCCTATAACCATGAACATGTGTCTAAATGTGTCATTCCTCCATCCCCTCCGCCGTCCTCTCTATCGTTATCTCATTCCATCCGCCTTCCGCAACTCTTACTTTTTGCAATTACCGTTGAAAACTAAAAACACAATACAAACCAAACACCACCTACGTTTGCCTACCTTATAATGAAAACAAGTCAAATAATCATATTATGCAACAAAAATTTACATTTGTCTACCCTATAACAATGAACATGTGTCTAAATGTGTCATGCCTTCCAAGATACCAAATTAAAAAATAAAAAAAATAAAAAAATCAAGATAATGAAATCATTCAACTCTATGTTGTTCACTTTTTGTACTAAAAACACAAACCTGACAAAATTATCCATATAGTTAAAATTTGTGTAAAGAAAACACAATATATTTTTGAAAAATAAAAATCAAACCATGATGAAAGTTAGAAGAAAAACAAACAAAATTACGCCGTATACCTGAAATTCATTGGAAAGATAAAAATCGATTACCAAAGAAAAGAAATACTACATCTAATATGGTTATTTGATTTTGTATATTACGGTTATTTGATTTGCCCTCGTTATAGCATCATGATAATTTCTCTTTAGCACTGTTTCCTCTTTTGAATCATTGATAGCAACGCTTTTAGTGGACTTAAGGCATTAATAAGGAGATATTCAAAAAGATGTATTTTCAAGACATGGTAAGAAAGTGTATTTCGTAAGGATAACGACACAAAATAGTACACTTTCTGTTTTCTCAATTGACTTATTATTTCTAGTTTCTTGTTGATATTCATGATGCACATTTGAATTCAAATCCAGAACACATTTAAGCCAGAAGACCTTATTCAAAGAAAAGAAACATTACAATTTCAAATTACATACTAACTTGAAGCACGATTTACCCCTCCATTTGGTTCACTTTGCTCTAGACTTTCTACCATTTACCCTGGCAGCATACAAAATGGTTAAAGCCATGACACTGCCATTCAAATATTACAACAGGAATGAAGGCATAACAACACTAATCTTTTAGGTACACACACACACATACAACATTTCCAGATTAAGGTTTAAAAAGGTAGATGCCACGGAGAAGTAAAAACCAAACATTAATACTAATTGTTCTATCTTTGGCATCACAATTTCCAGGAAAACGCGAACTTCTCAAAATGACCTTGTTATTTTTATGGAATGAAGTACAGAAATAAAATTGCTTAAGAAAAATTAAACTTTGTTGAAATAAAGGAAAATTAAATTAAGAGAAAAACTAGTAAAATTCATAACAGAAAAACTAGTTCATAAAACTGTAACACGCAAAGGTTAGACACAGTTTTCAGACGTTTACATTATTTTACAGGTAGAAACTGAAAAACTATGAGAACCGGAGACTTGCAACATGTAAAAAAGCTTTAAAAAGATAACAGGAATATATTTTAAGAAGAAATATAAATAGGTTTCAATGATAGGAAAAACGGGGGAACATGAATGATTTCTGTCTTCAGAGAAGAGAAGAAGAAAAATCAACTGTATCCTTAAAAAGTTTAAGGTTCGGATATTTTATCTGTCTAATGCAATCGAAAAGGAGCAAAAAAAGAAAAAAAGAAAAAAAAAGTGACATGCAACAATAATCAGTAATATATGCAAACACTGGCAGCAAAAAAAAGAAGCAATACAAATGAGTAGAAATTGAACATAAAACCAAATCAGAGTAAAAGGTTATTAGTATCCAACTTAAAATAGATGTTAGTAAACTGAGAATGAAGATTTTTTTTTACCAACTTAAAGGCATAACAATGCATCCAAAGCCAGTCTGTGAGGGCATCATGCTCTCTCTGCTCTGCAGGCTCAAAAAGCTTGTCAGCCACTCCTTCAAATAATCTACCATGTAACGACCCGGATCTTTGGTCGATTAATTTTGAATATTTAACATTTATTTTAAATATTGATTTGATAATATAAATGAATTTTTATATTTAGTTATCGATTTAAAAATCGATTTCGATTTAATATCGAATATATTAAATTATCATAATACGAAATATAATTGAAATCGAAGTTAAAAACTGAATCAAAACAATTCAAATGACCAGTATAAATTCTATTTGAATATAGACGATAATAAAAATAATTTATTACCAGCGAATTGATTAGTTGTGAATTTAAATTATATTATATTAATTTAATATGATATATACGTTGAAATTAAATATCAAAATATATTCAGTTCAGTTCAGAATAACGCAATGATATTGAAACGTCAGTCCGTACGCTAAAACAGTGGTTCATGATTTAAATTAATGGACCCCGAGATATGTGATTGTGGATAGGTTCGAAATCAAATCAGAATCTATCTAAAAGAAATAAAAATCTCTTTATTTCAAATCGTATTAATTAGCAATCAAATCAAAATCTAATCAAATTAAATTCGATATCTAATCACATTAATTACCAACCCTATTTTGAGTACCTCAGCTACTACTCTCCTAGTACTTGCGTACAGGCTATTCCTTCCACCCAAAGATACCTTTCGCTTATATAAACGAACCCAGTTTCTTTATAAATCCATTTTCACTTGAACATAAGAATTTAATTCAAAAAAAAGGGAGTCGATCCTTGGTTAAAAATCATCCGTTCACAACGCCTCCTCCCATTTTTCTCTCCTTCCGATTCCCGTCCTATTTCAAAAATTCTCAACAACAAAAAAATCCAATCGATTTCGTATTCAAATTGAGGGCAAGAATCTCGAACCGCGATGGCAGTGGTAAGGACGGAGCAAGGCATACAAGTTAGGGAGGGTGCGCAGCAATTTCTGAAAGTTGACTTCTTCACAGTCGATGTTGGGTAGGGTTCGTGAATAACTGTGGAAGAACAAGGTATGAAGGACATCGTGCTCCTTATCTCGATGATGAGAGGGTCCTGTAGCAGTGCGTGTAAACACTGGGAGGGAGGAACTTGAAGATCGAAGGTCATGCAGTGGATTACGACTTGAATTCTGGTCGGATTTAAGTTCAATATCAAACTGGAGGATGTCGCTTTATACTGTGAAGGTTGAAATTCAAAGGTGCAGATGTTGAAGTGGGTAGTTGAACGTGCGGTTACTGATGGATGAGAGGTAATGAATTATGCGATGGAAATACAATGAAGGTGCGATAGCGAATGAATGGGGGTTTGTGCGATTCTAAATGAAATTGCTGAAATGACACAGCAGGTTCATTTTTAGCAGTAAGGGTTTTAATCAAGGTTAAGATATTTAATTTAAATTGATCTGTAATGGTTAAATTAAATGGTGGATACCCAATGCCGAAGGCTCCCGTACTCAAGCGTGAGGACTTCCTAGACAGTCTCCCATCTAGTACTATTCTCACGGCTTTCCGGGCTCTGGGGGTGGTCGATTAGCGCGTGCAGCCTTTCCCTCACATTATGTGAAGAGGCCGAGGCTCGAACCTGTGCGCTCCAGATTACCAGCTGAGTAATGGTTAAATTAAATGAAGAAAAAAAAATATACAGATCTCGAGCTTGGAAGAGAATTTGTTGAAACTGTTTAGAAATGGAAAGGGAGAAGGTGACAGATTTTGTTCGGATGGGGTTGCATTACAGTATTGGAAATTAAGGAAGGAAAAGGGAATCAAGGTAATTTTCTTAGTTTAGAATTTTAATTTTTCATTTTTACTTTTAATTGGATTATTGAGGGTTATTAAAATAAATTTCTAATTCAAATAAAAATAGATTCGAATGTTGTTGATCTCATTAAGCTCGTAAGGACGTAGTCCACATTCTGGAAGTGGTTTGGAATTTTTCGGAGTCAACCGTGAATTTAGAGAATTCAAATTCTGAATATTCAACGAAAATAAAATCACGGTAAATCTCACTCAATTTATTATTTAGAATTATTTTCAATCATTAAAAATAATTGATGGTTGTTTGGTTGCATTAAAATGTTATTATTGTTATTATTTATATATATATTAGTTATTTAGGATTGGTGTTTGTGGTTATTATATATATATATATATATATATATATATATATATATTGGTGATTGGAAAGTTCCCACAGTACCATTAGCGAATGCCCGCAGTATCATTAGCGGATGACCCTATACGCCCCACGCTATGATAGTGGATGACCTTCTATATCGCGATATTCTGCCTCGAAGCAGGATGGGTATTATTTATGTGACTAACGTCTGTGGATGCAGGAAAACAGGTTGGAGGGATCCAACTGGATTCCTCAAAAATATTATTGTTTGTTTGTTTCACATATATTATCATATATGATGTGTTAGAAAACATGTGATTTATGATTGAGTGTTTTGGGGTGTTTAAATATCACTGGGGCCTGAAGATATATAAAAGTATCGTGAAAGGGATTTTTAAATTTAAAAGGGAAATCTATTTTTCCAAAATAGAATTTAAACTGGAATGGATTAAGAAATTTATAAACAATGTTTATAAATTAAATAATACAAGAAATTGAAGTGAATTTATAAACGGTGTTTATAAATAAAATAGAATGATTTTCATTGGATAATCAGGGAATTGAAGTGAATTTATAAACGGTGTTTATAAATGAAATGGAAAAAAAATTATCATTTGGATAATTTAATATTTAAATTCAAATATGAATTTAAAGTGAGGATTGAGAATCGTGTTAGGAAAACGACGAAGTCTATTATGATATTCAGAATGTAAAGTGAACTTAAAATAAAACCGTATGGATTTATGATTTGAATTCGATTAGATCGAATGTATTTAAATAAATATTTTCAAAAAAATATATTAGGATTGTATTAAATTAAAATATGAAAATAGATTCTATATTTATATAGATAAGTTATAATAAATAGAATATTCCAAAATAAGATTTTGGTTTTAAATAGATTTGAAATATAACTTGTTTGAATTTATAAAACAAGTAAATTAATAAACGATGTTTATAAATATAGTGAAATTATTATCTGGAGATAATTTGTAATTTTAAATTCAAGTATGAATTTAAAATATAATTTGGAATCATTTCGAAAAAGGAACGACAATTTAAAATATAATTTGGAATCATTTCGAAAAAGGAACGACAGTTTTATTCCAGAAATTCCGAATATAAAATGAATTGGATTTCAAATAGATATTTGAAAGGAAAGTTTGTTTTAATTTTTAAAACAAGAAAATTAATTTATAAATGATATTTATAAAAATAGAGAAATAAATTATCGTTGGATAATTTGGAAGTTTATATTTCAAGTATGAATTGAAAAGTGAATTGGAAACAGTTTGAAATAAATCGATAAATTTTATTCCGGAATTCGGAATATAAATTGAAGTGAGAAAAATCCAACGGATCGATAATTAGAATCCGATTATCTTGAGCTTTATAAATAATTTATGTATAAAGGAACTGGAATTTAGTATAGAAGATTTCGATAACTAGAATCCGATTATCTTGAGTTTTATAAATAATTTATTTATAAAGGAACTGGAATTTAGTATAGAAGATTCAGTTATAAATAAATTTATAACTGAGTTGTAAAATAATGAACGGATAGGGAAAATCAAGAATATTAATTTGGGTTAGGTAAATTTATAAATGATGTTTATAAAAATAGAGAAATGAATTATCGTTTGATAATTTGGAAGTTTATATTTCAAGTATGAATTGAAAAGTGAATTGGAAAACGGTTTGAAATAAATCGATAAATTTTATTCTGGAATTCGGAATATAAACTGAAGTGAGAAAAATCCAACGGATCGATAATTATAATCCGATTATCTTGAGCTTTATAAATAATTTATTTATAAAGGAACTGGAATTTAGTATAGAAGATTTCGATAACTAGAATCCGATTATCTTGAGCTTTATAAATAATTTATTTATAAAGGAACTGGAATTTAGTATAGAAGATTCAGTTATAAATAAATTTATAACTGGGTTATGAAATAATGAATGGATAGGGAAAATCAAGAATATTAATTTGGGTTTGGTAAATGGATTGAATATATATATAATAAAATATATTAGAATGGAGTTGAAATTGTTATAAACGAAGTTTAAAAGTTTATATATAAATATAATTAAAACGAACTCGCCGTAGCGCGACAATTCGTAAATTTGCGGTTCGAACTTCAATCGAGTATATAGAACTCAATTTAAGTCGGAATTTTTTGAAACAAGAATCCTCAGCACCGATTTGATAATAGTTTTCTAATGGAAGAGAAAAATTTGGATTTCGTCTTATAGATTCTGAGTTATGTCAAAAATCAAATTTTTAGAAAAACAGCGCCATAACCATTATAAAATCATAACGGTTTATTTAAATAAATGAAAAAGATTTTTAGCAAATAAAAATCTGAATCTTCATTAGAAAATCCTGATTTGAGTTATAAAATATATCTTAACTCAAATGGAGTAATGAAATGATTTTTGAAACAAAAATCTGATGTTGTTAATTATTGAATAGAATTAACTAGTTTAAAGAATAATTAGTTGATGGAGTTTGAATTGAAATTGGGCTTTGGATAAGTGAATTGGGTTTGTAAATTTATATTCGAAATCGAATATGAAATTCGAGTTGAAAAATGGAATTCAATTTGTTTATAAGCAAGTTGATATTATATTTGAACATGTTACGTTCAAACAAAGAAGTGAAATAGGCAAGTAGCTAATTAGAAAATAAATTAGCGAATTGGGTTAAGACGGATGGATTGATTGAAACCAAATGGGAATATTTGGATGTGTTAAGCAGGTATGGAAATGAAATGTGAAGTTTATAAATTTAGTGCCCGACAAAAAGGTACACGTTTAAATTCCATATGAGATGTTATGCGCCGAATCGACAAGCCACTTGGCTTTTTGATTTTTTTTTTGAATGGAAAGGACCTAAAGAGACGAGTTAAGGTTTGAACTATTGACCGGTACAAAGGAAGTCATGGCGAAATTTTCCGGAAATTTAGGAGTTAGAATATTTTTAAGAAAATTGGATAACTAGAAATCAATGTATCGATATATATATAGAATTCGATAAGGAAACGAAATTAAAATAGAATGTTATAAACAAAAAGGAAATCAATAAATGTAATCTGATAAAAATAGAAAGAGAAACGTATACACGTTTAAAAGATATGGATAATTGGTAATATGATGTTGATTATTCGAGTTAAGTGGTTTTGTCCGTTTTGAAGTTAAGGATGTTATCAATCAATGTCTGAGAGGTAGTTATACCCCAATTTGATTGATTTCATTTTTAACCGATAAATAGCAAAATCCAGTCTCGAAGAGAAATGTTTGAATAAGAGTTAGTTGAATGCAGTATTTTCAATTTTGGGTTGTTGTAACGATGTTTTACACAACATTCGTTTTAACCCAAGTAAATGAAAATTTAGAAATACAAAAAATAAATATTTCCTGAATGTAGAAATGAACGGGCGTGAAAGAGATAAGTAATTGGAATGTTTTCCAGTTATAAATAGAATATATTTTCTACGTATAGAAAATAAAAGGAGGCGATATATGAAAATGTTTTTCCAAATAGCGAAAAAAGCCAAGATGATTGTTGAAAATATTTGGCTAACAAATATTGATAAGGAAATGTAGTGATTTAATTAATGAATGACCCAGTGATTTGTTTGATGCTTTGAATGTTTGTTTTCTTCGATAGTTAAATAACCGACTATCGAAGTGTTTGCCAATATCGTTGTCAATATGGAGAGATTGGTTGGATTATTATCCGTGAACCACTCCGTATTGAGAGTAACCTTGCGAATCAGATTATATGAAGATCATCAAAAACGGGGTAAAATGCAAGGATTTTTCTATCAATAGAAATTATGCATTTGGTTTCGTTCAGTCCCAGAACGGAGTGTATGGACGAATGTCTGACAGAGTATTTCTAATGATCGCATATGTTGGTCTGTATAGATATATATGGTGGCGGAGAATTTATTCTCTTAGCATAATATCCAGAATATATTTGTGCAAATCAATTAAAGATTTATGGATCTGACAATGTGGCATTCATAGTGATTGTGCTATAAATGAATGATAAGAAATCGTAGCATCAAGCCTCAACAACCGGGGAATGACAAAAATGGGCAGGCAGCATGGCTATGTGGGTCGCTCCCATTAGTGTGTATAATCACCTATCTAGAGAAATTCCATTTGCTTCTTTAATCTATCGATACTGTCCTTTTCGGGAAACGGTTGCTGATCCCAACCGTTGGTGATATACATTCGATACACTCAAGCGAAATGAGTGGTCGGTCATGTATGGGCCGGGTTGCAAGATGTTCTTGTTGAACCCAATGTATTCCCCTCTAGAGATACACTATCGGAAGGTGGTTCCATACCTTGTCATATTGGAAATCCAATCACCAATAAGCGCCCTGCGGTTTTTGGTTTTATATTATATATGGAGCGTGAGATGCAAGCGTTCCACTAAATTCTATTTATTTGATGTAGACATTATTATAATATCACTAGATTTGATATCAAAAATATTTTGAGTTATCGTAAGGTAAAAACCATCCGTGTTTATGTGTGGATCGGTCTTACGATTATCATTTCTTTCGAAAATTTTTTTTTAAAGTTAAACAAATGATTAGAGTTTACTCACACCAGTCTCATGACTGACCCAGAGTTTATTTTGTTTTTGTTTTCCCCAAACTCTTGGATGCCCAAATTTGTACGGACAGTCAAGTAGTTGGGATTTTTCAGATTCACTTGGAAGAGCTGGAAGCAGGAGGCTTCACCAGTTAGCTATAGACTATCATATTTTCGATGTGTACTATGTTGTATCTGGAAACAGGTGTTTATAACTGTTCCAGGAATAACTGTTGTGCTCTGATAATGGTATGTATATACAGTTACTGATTTGTATTTCAAAAGTTATGTTATTTAATATATTTTATTCGTTCCGCTGTGAGATTTGTGTTCTTCGTTTTTCTTCTATTCTAACTTTTCTTTCTTTATATTCCTCACCCTTTAACTTCTTTCTACTAATGATTCGTATTTCTGTGTCATTTGGGTTGGACGTGTGGTGTTATTAGTCAACTCAAAGGGTACTGATTTGCGGGCCGTTACATACCCAGTAACACAAGTTCATGTTGCCATCCCAAGCAATACCAAATGACCTCCTGACCAAACCACATCACACAGTCCAGCTACATGAATGGGCTAGGATAGTAACAATGGTCTTAGATGTAGATACACGACATTACAATGGTATCCAGTCAGTCAAACAAACAAAAAATGATTGGGCAGCTACAAGAGACCAACAGATCGGAATTTGCAAAGGACAAGAATGTAGTGGAAGTAGTTGACAACCATGGAATCCGATTAGAGCGCAAAGGAAGCAGGACCATGGACTATATTGTGGCACATTACACAATTACAGCACAGAAAACTAACAAGGATCGAAGTTAATTTCAGGTCCATCACCATTTCTCAACAACCTATAACATGTTAAACAAAATTGCACACCATTAAACAATTACAAAAAGAAGAGCTAGAAAATACATTTGTATCAAAATCATCATAAAGTTAGATCAATTCAACCCACTCTCTCTCTTAAATAATGTAAAATAAATCCATATTTGATGGTGTTTGAATTGCAAGGTGTACCGTACTCACACTCAAACTAGAAACATAAAATTACTATGTTTCCGTGTAGATAGCTTTTTCTCTGTAAAGTGCATACAATCTTATACCTAAAACTATACCTTTTTTTACACAAGGTAAAGAGAAGTTAAAAGTAGGATTTTGAAATGTAATAGGAGCCGCAACTAAATTTTCAGTTCAAAAACTAAAAGTTATCATAATCTTTGTCGTGAACTTTATTTCAATTTGACCTAACATTTCAAAATGTTGTATTGTTTTCATTCCAAACCTCCTTGTTGCAACAAGACCTAAAACACATCAGCAAGTTTCATGTTTTTTGTGTTAGTACTCGTTCTTTAAAGCAACACATAGACATCAACAAATATATTGGCCATCCAAATCAAACGCCTTACAGTGTGATAGTACAAACTTCAATGTGGTTCGATCAGACTCAGATGTTGACCATGGCAGTGCTATATATATACACACACACATGTGTGTGTGCGCGCACGTGTGTGTGTGCGCGTGATTATGCATTGATTTAGGTATGATTTGTATAGTAAAGGCCAGTTTAGTTTTTTGCAAGATAATGGAGGATCCAAGGTGTTGGAGGACTAGGGATAACAAAAAAAAATCCGTACCTGCGGTCATAGGCATATCTAATTGACCCCCCCCCCCCCAACCCGGAAATTTGAAAAAAATTACAGTATATCCCATTACCCTAATTTCCTAAAACAAAAAGTAGCACATTGTTTATTTCTTCCTTTTTCTCCACTAACCGCTCTCGCTACTTCTATTTATTCAAATAAAAATTAGGTCGTCTTGAGAGCTGCAAAGAAAATTAGGTCTTCCCTCATCTTGAGAGCTACGAAGAAAATTAGGTCTTCCTCACTCTGCCTATGCGAGCTGCATCTCAGACTGAGAGACGCCTCTTCATCTCTGACCCATCATCTTATCATCGCCTTCGCTATTCTCCGACTGAGTGGCTGGAATAGACAGGTATTTCATACTTTATCTTATATTTGTTTAAAATTAGAGATTTTGAAATTAAAATTGGGGGTAATTGTATGTTTGTTGGATACTTGAAATTGAGAATTTGAAGAAGAAAAAAATCATATAATTTGCTTCATCTTTCGTCTGCTCCTTGCTCAATATCTATGTCCATGGGGTACGGGTAGCAAGATATCTGTGTCCATGGCATATCTGTGCCCGTACTGAGTATGATTTATTGTCAATGCAAAAAATCATTGATTTTGGCTATTGGGTATTGTGTGCATGCTTTTATTAAACAATTTATAAGCGGCTATTGATATTTGTAATAACTGTGCATGCCGCTAATTAAAACACTATATATATATACCTAGTTAGAAATTCTCAAATTTCTCATTAATTGTTTCAAACTCCAATCCAATAAGCAACGCGTCTTTTCTTCTCTCCAACCCTTCTGCTCTCTTCAGCAAATTAAACACATCCTGCTAAAGTTCTTGCTTCGCTCCTCCCCGCTTGTTTATATCAATACGTTGCCAAATTTAAGCAACGCGTTGCCAAAGTTCGCATCTGATTATTTTGTTTTTTGTACCTAATGAATTTTTAAATGATTTGAATAGGTAGTTAAAAAATAAATTGAATAAAACATCATGGATACCCGCGAATACCAGCAACTAGTTTAAAATCCGTTTAATGGGTACTCGTGTGGGTATGTGACAGGCACATGGAAAAAAATTACCTAACGGAGCGGATAATGGGGTACTAGCCGTGCCCGCCCCGCCCCACCCCATTGACATGCCTATCAGAAGAAAGAGAAATGGTGATTTAAATACAATTAATGATCCATTGATTTTGACATGGGAAGTAAAGTTTCCAAAATGTATTTAACCATAATTTAGAGATCATTAATATTCATATATTCAATAAAATAATTTGAGTGAGTTAATAACATTGTGTCAATAGATTTAATATGATATTTGTAAAGTAAGTTTGTACATCTACGTGGCTACTACCATTTGCAATAGTGATATAAATCTGTCCATCGATGTGGCTACCAGAATGTACAATCATGATGTTATTTCTTAATTAATATATATTGGTTTAAAATAAATTCTTAATCACTTGAATTATTTATTATTCATAGTTCTACAAACTCTTGAGATATTCCTATAAGAAAATACTATTATATACGCATACATACATGTACATGCAAACACATACACTCACACATTTCCAGTTTATAAAATATAGACTAGACAATTTTTATGTACACATTTTCTATTTTTAATGTGCGTAAACAATAATCATAGAAATATAAACAATTCTTAGTTTACCATAGATATTATAGAATTTGGACAAGAATAAAAATTTGGATTACCATAAGAAAGTAATCGGGTAGATAAAGTAGACATTTGATAATTGATTTTAGTGTTTAAATCTGCGGTCGATGGAGTTGTTGGATGCACAGGGCGTCCATCACTCCATATCAGCTTAACGCGTACGACTCCTTGCGTGATATGGAGAATCCAGAATATGATATCTTCAGAGGAAATCCGAGTTCTACTGCTGACTTGAACCTGCAAAGATGTCCTGATCTACCGTTGATAATCAACGTAAACGCAACTTTCCACAAAAAGTTACAGCGAGCAGACTCTGGAATTCTTTTCCGAAATGAAGAAGGATTATATTATTGCGAATGTTCAGTAAACTATAATAGTTGGCTTGTTAGTGATCCGCATGAATGCGAGGCTTTGGCGGTTTACAACGCTATTGACGTTGTAAAGTGCCTTATTCTAAGAGGATCTGCCACTGTAAAGACTGATTCTCAGTTTATTGCTGATCTCGTTGCTAACCTCGCACGTATGCACTCAAACACCCTCATTGAAGGTATAAAGATTCAAATTGAACAGGCAAGTTTTCATTAATATAATTAATTTTAAAATTTAATTTTTTTACACCATGCATTACTTCTTTTAGCTTTTAAAAGACATTTGAAATAAAGTCAGTCCATGTGATGTTGAAGGTCTTTTAAAAGCTAAAAAAAAGTAATGCATGATGTAAAAAAATTAAATTTTAAAATTAATTATATTAATGAAAACTTGCTTGTTCAATTTGAATCTTTATACCTTCGATGGGTGCTTGAATGCACACGTGCGAGCTAAGCAACGAGATCAGCAAAAAACTTAGAACCAGTCTCTATAGCGACAGACACTCCTAAATCAAGACGCTTTACAATGTCAATAACGTTGTAAACTGTCAAAGCCTCGCATTCATGCGGATCACTAACAAGCCCACTGCCATAGTTTATTGAACATCCGCAATAATATAATCCTTCTCCGGTTCGAAAAAGGATTTCGGAGTCAGCTCGCTGTAACTTTTCATGCAAAATCGCGTTTATGTTGATTACCAACGGTATATCAATACATCTCTGTCAACTTTGCAGGTAAGTCAGTAGCAGAACTGGGATTTTCTCTGAAAATATCATATTCTATATTTTTCATATCACATAAGGCGTCGTACGCGTTAACCTGATATAGAGCGACGGACGCATAGTGCATCCCGACAGCTCCATCAACTGCAAATTTAAATACTAAATTAATTATTCAAATATCTACTTTCTATACTCGATTACTTTCTTGGGATAATCCAAATTTTTATCCTTATCCAAATTTTATAATATTCATTATAAACTATAAGAACTATTTATATTTTTAGGATTATTTTTTACACACAATAAAAGTAGAAAATGTGTACATAAAAATTGTCTAACTTATATATATGTGTGTGTGTATATAATAGTATTTTCTTATAATAATATCTCAAGAATTTGTAAAACTGTGAATAATCAATTATTCAAAATGTTAAGAATTTAATCCAAACCAATAAATATTAATTAAGAAATAACATAATAAATGTAACTTCTGGTAGCCACATCGGTAGACAGATTTATATCACCACTGCAAATGTTAGTAGCCACATGGATGTACAAACTTACGTTGCAAATATCATATTAAATCTATTGACACAACTTTATTAACCCACGCAAATTATTTTATTGAATATGAATATTAATGATCTCTAAATTATGGTTAAATACATTTTGAAAACTTTACTTTCCATGGCAAAATCAATGGATCATTAATTATAACATTAACAGATCATTTAAGTAGTAATCATGAGATCCATAAACAAAATTATCATTTTATCCCATGATCCGATACTTCTTTGAATGACTAAGTAAGATGTTCCAAAATACCTACACAAAATAATGATCATTAAAGACAAAAATCATTAAAACCAGTTAGGAGCATCAAAACCTATAAGCAAATCACCAAAAGGTTCTTGAAATGGATCGTGGCGATAAACGTTCCTAACATTATACCATGATTTTGCAGCAGCTAGCATCTATTTCTATTACCATGGATAAAAGAAAGGTTATAAATAATTAAATTATCTTTCAAACGATTCCAAATTCGTTAAAATTCATTAATAGGGTCAACGATTATGGAAAAATTAACAGTAGATGCTTGGACGGTGTAATGTCCACAAGCATGAAAATATCGTTTACTTTATTTCAATATCTAGTACTAATTCTACGAATTTGTAGATATGATCAAAGTGAAAGTTGTAGGTATATATTCAAATGAACTCTCCAAAAAATACAAAATCATCAAAATATATTAAGGATTCAAGAAGCTATCGTAATATACTGAAAGGTGTTTAAACAATATCATTACAGTAGTCTAGAATGTTATACTATGGTTTTAACTAGGTTTTCACTCAGTAATACTCAAAATTATGAAAAGACGACAAAGACCAAACTTGTAAATATTTTTATTAGCTTTCCAAAACAAAAATAATGCAAATCTGTTTAGTAAAACAGAAGTTATGTCTAAAATACTAATAGGTGACTAGACATAAATTACTCCTAACCACTAACCGTATAACTTAACATGTTTTATAACTAATATTCATCTCTAATAAAATTTGAATCAAAGAACATAATATAAAAGAAAATTGTACATAACCGGATCTTCTTTCCAAATGAAAAAAGAATCACTATAGTCTACTCAAATGCAATAGAAATTATGCTTGAAATATTGCAAAGGAAACATCCAGCAAAAAAAGAAAAAAATTATAACTTGTACAATAGCTAATTTTACGACATGATTTTTTTTTTAAATTAGGGAGATTTTACTCATATAAAATTTCTATATCTTTGAATAGGCTTTCCATGTCATCAAGAATCACAACAATTTACAGAATTGAAGAAGTAAGAATTAATATATGAAGAGTACCTCGTAGGATTTGGAAAATGCCTAACAAAACATGATTAATCCTACATGCCAATTTCGAGCTACTAATCTCTTTTCTATGAGGTTATCAAAATAGAAACTGATAGATATATTTATTATCTTTCCATAAATTGCCAAGAAACTACAATGAAATATGTAGCTTGAAAAACATGTGCATAATGGCAGATAATAAATTTATCTACAAGGTGCATACAGGGTCAGTCCAATCATTTGTGTTGTCCTAGGCAAGTGGCAACCCCTTATCAAAAAGTAAGCAAATGTTACCCCAAAAAATTAGTGATGCCACCAGGAATTGGGTCACTAAGCACACATATGAATAAGTTGGAAATCTTTGAGATAAAATATTCAATTTGCGATCCTGTTTATTCAATCCCTCAAGTTAATTATGTTATTATGGAAACATAACTCAAAAAATTTCAGGAATGGGGGCATGATAATAACATATTTTTAGGCTTTCTTTGACATATATATACATTTATGCTAGAAAATATTTGTATGTAATCAAAGAGTTGTAATAACATATATTAGGTTTTTTTGAGCGGCACCCAAGCGAATAAAGATGATTTTCTATTCCTGACAGAACTCTTATGCATGCATGTTACACTCTTTTGACTTTCACATTACTATACATGTTCAATTTCAATAAACCAATCCCCAACAAAGTATTGTATATTCTCACATGTTACTGACTGACTACAATTCATAACAGTGCAAAATTACGAAGATGCATACTTCAAAAATATCTTGCCTTTGTTATCATATCATCATTATAATATATCTTAATTGCTAACCTCAGCAATCTACAAAGTTCACATGTTTGAGACAAACAGAATAGGAATTTTCATTATATTATTAACACTGTTATCACGGCGACAGAGTAGTCGCGACTAGTCATCGACTAGTCGACCAGTCGGTCGCCAGTCAGCGACTTGGACACTCGACATGAATTTTGTTAATATGTCGAGCGACTAGTCGATTAGTCAGTCGACTCGACTTAACAAACTGGTTTCAAATTATTTCAATGTGGGCCCAAAAAAAAAGCAGGTCTCCAATATTGTTAAACATTACAATGGATGGACTCTCGATCCTAAAAAGGAATAATTTATTCTTTTTGCAAAAAGAAGCAGGGCTTTGTCATAATAAATTCTTTTTGCAATCTCTTGAAAAAGAATAATTTATCAACATAAAGTAAAGTACGGAAGACAAAATTTTGGACAAAAAATGAAAACTTTCTTTCACATACATATATATTTAAACCACCGTACGAATGGACTCTCTTTGCATTCACTTTGTAGCTCTCGCTACCAAAAAAAAAAAGATTAGCATTTTGTAGTTGTCTATCTTTTTAGTAAGAGAATTATGCCTTAAACCTTTAAATTCAATATTCGGTCAAAAACTTAATCTAGTTAAATAATTTTTTGCTAAACAAAATAAAGAACATTGTAGTGGAGTCAAGCATAGGACGAAAGGCTAAAGCAACAACCCTAGAAGCCATGATTCCTAAGGGCAATAAAAACAGAGATAAATTTCTATTCAAATGAAGAGAAAAAGAATCAGCTAAGTGTGGTATTATTCAAATTGTTCATTTTTTTTTATTATCTGATATTCTGTGAGGCATAATTAAAAACACAAGCAAAATAGAAAATCAAATAACAACAAACACTTAAGGTAAATGGAAAGATAAAAACTGCTTTCCTTTGCTCTCACATTTCATGGTAAGGGATGCAAAAATAACGCCTAATTGTTTCAAATGAATAAAAACTTATGATCAGTATCAGCTTCCATAACCTGTGGAGAGAGAATGAAAAATCTTTTCAGAGTTCAAGAATCATTTAAATATATTTAACCAAAAGTTATACCTCTCACAATCTTTGAACACTAAATCTTAATGAATCTACAACTTTTTGCTATCTGACCATAGCCACAAAGTCCATCCATTGCTACATATTCAACACTAACAGACTGTATTAGCTAGAAGTTTATAATTATATATATACATGTATATATTTATTTATCGACTAGTCCACTAGTTGGACCTCTGTCGACTCAACTCGACTTACTACCATGATAACCATGATTATTAATACATTTTCAATGAAGCCAGTTCAGAACATTAAGAATAGGACCCCCTAAAACTTATTGCAGATATATCATTGGTTTTCAGCATGCTTGGAAAAAGAAAAAGAAAACACACTTCAAATTTGTTCGTAGTTGTAAAAAAAAAAAAGTAAAATCAAAACTGGATGCCATCAGGAATTAAACCCCCAAACTCTCCATTCTAACCTAGACCCACTACCACTCAATCGCAGAACTTCCTTAACAAAACATAACTGTCGTCCCCACTCCTCATGTTGCCCCCTCTCGGGGGTTTTCCTAGACGACCGCCTAGATGGCCTACCCCTAGGGTCGGGCCTGCTCACACACACATACATAGAAAGATACACATGTATACTGTGTATGCCTTATTTTTTTAACACATACACACATAATGTATTAAGTGTTTTTTTTTTACACACATAATGTATATGATAATATTTTAACGCACACATATAACGTGTATGTTATTTTTTACTATAAAAAATACAAACTATTGGAAAGAAAGATACAATGAAACTATGAAAAATACTGATGATGATTAGGAAATTATTACCGGGTAAGTAATAAAAATGTTCTGAAACGTTGAATATATCATTTAGATAAGGATTAAAAAAGCAAAACAACTAGTTTGAAAAAAAACAGCAGGATAGGTTGAAGAGGTAAGCAAAGAGTGGAAGTATCGAAACAAAATGGCTATGGTGCACGACCTGTTAAGATGAAAGTATCAAAGAAAAAGAAATTTAAAATGGAAAAATGCTAGGTTAGTTATATTAATTTTAGAATATTTTTTCTCCAACATCGTTAAAAAAAATGTATATAGATTATCCAAAAAAATGAAAATTTGAACATTAGTAAAATAAAATTACAAAAAAAAAATCATAAATATAGTTCGTTAATAGAATATATTCTAAACTCGAAATTCGATAAGAATTACGAGGTACAAAATAAGTTGCTTCAAGATAGCTAACAATAATAAAAAATCATACTTAGTATTTGCAATTTTCCAGAACTTCTCAAAATAGATGAAGTTTATGTTCATATTATTGAACTGTTTATTTTCTAATTAATTTTCTAGAAGGGTAAAATTCTTAATATTTTTACTACATCGCATTGTCACCGAAAGATCACGTTTAACGGTTCTTCTATCCTAGATTTTTTCACGGTTAATAGTATGGTAGATATGAGTTCCTACAACTATTTGTATTTTTCTATTTGTGAAAAATTTAATCCCTCCAGGACCGTAATACCTTGAAATAGTTCAAAAACTTTTCTTTGTTGATGAAAATACACTAAAGTAGCATGCTTAAATAACTGTTGTAATTCAATGGACAGGGATGGCTTTATGCTGAGATAGGTTGATATTTTGAATGGAGCTTGCTAGCATTGGGACTGATACATTGAAAAGCATTGATATATGGATGTGGTTTTCTTGGGACGATTCGATGAAAGAAATTATGGTTTTTCTTTTCAACTGGCTGACGAAAGAAAAACAGCCTTTTTTATATAGAATACGCTCTAAATCAACAATCAAACAAGCATAATTTTCACAGCATGTTGAATTTTGGGCTCCTATTGGGCCAAATGCTGAAAATTTCAATTTCTACTCAAATATCACAAAAAGCGCGCTTCACAATACGAGCACCTTCAGAGTTTCTTGGGTGCCTCATGCATCATAGGCGCCTTGAAAGATAAAAAAAGCCCCAGGATGGGGCCTAGGGCTTTTTGGAGCCTAGCCGAGGGCTTTGATAACATAGGTCCTAAGATTAGAATAATTAAGCGGATTTTTCAAAAAAAGTGCACCTATAAAATTAAAACATGACAAATAAGATTGAAAATTATCACACTAGCTAAGAGAAACACAAACACCAATGATCAAGCTACATATTTTGGCACACTAGTTTGTGGTTAGATATTCCCTTAATTCCAACTTTCGACATAAAAACAAAGTAAACTAACAATCCAGATTTGTAGTATGCATATGCATTATAACAACATTATAAACATATAAGTGCATCCTAACATTAGAATATTTAAGGGGATTTTTCAAAAAACTGCATCCCTAAAGTCAAAACATAACAAATAAGATTGAAAATTACCATAGTAGCTAAGAGAAACACAGACATCAATGCTCCAGCTATGTATTTAGGCTCACCTACGTTTATTCCTGTCAATGAGTTAAATAGAAACGTGTTAAATCAACATTTAAGATTTATCTCAATGCACTGCAAATTAAAAGAGAAAAAAAATGAATAAGTAATTTACAGAGATGAATATTAAAGGAAGGTAGGGATTAATTGATCAAATAACAAAGAAGAGTATCACAACTACAAACGAGTTCCATCAAAATAAACTGCATCAACATATATATATATATATATATACACACACACACACACACATACATACATACATACATACAGGCGAGCGTTCAATGACACCCGAAATAGTGCAACACCCCATTTGGTCCCCGATTTCCACCAAGTATTTTCCTCTCTCTCCTTCCACTCACTTATTCTAATATAAACGTTTGGTTCATGTAGAGAGGCAAATGGAGTGCTCACTATTTGGGGAGTCATTGAACCCTCCTCATATATATACACATATATATGTACATATATATACATACATACATATATATATATATATATATACATACACAATTGATTCCAAACAATAAGAAATTAAACTATTACTGGCCAAAAGGCATATCACGCCTTGCCAGCTACCCATTCCAAGCCTCACCAGGATAACATCAATAAATCTGTCTTCAGCACAAACTAACACAGCAAAAATCAGAGAATTGTTCCCTCAATATCTCAAATCTAGCCCCGACACAGCTATTCCAATAAGCATCTAGAGACTAGACCAAACAAAGGATAAAACCAACTAAGGGTAACAATTGAAGAACAAGTGCAAACTGAAAACCAAAACTGTGTCAGTCTGAATGTCTGTATGACAAATTCATCAATGGCGTTTTCTTCAATTAACAGCCCCGTATCAGCCAAGGATCGAAAATACAACGAACAGCATAGATCGTAAGCCCAGATGTTCGAAATAGAATTGATGAAGATGGCGGCGAAGGCGGCTGAGAAGAAGTATTTTCACGGTGGAAGCGGATGATCGTGATACGAAAGTAGGTGACGTGAACGCTAAGGCTCAACGTGACCTGACTATGTATGAGCTTAGGTTGAAGGCATGGGGGAGGACAACGATGATTATCTTGCACGACCGGCTCGCCCACCAATGGCGGCGGCGGCGGCGGCGAGAAATTGAGTAGGGATCAGGTGGTATTTATAAGGTTAGTAAGTAGGGCTTACGGGTGGGAATGGATTTTGGGTTTACTTTAGGTTTTGGTCCAAATTAGTGGGTTGGAACCACATGTTAAAGGTGCGTTCGCAGTTAATTGTAGGCACGCTGGAAATTTTTGTCGCGTCCGATCCACTGTCAAATGGAACACTGACTGGAAGTTGAAAATCATGTCGTTGGCTTTCGACGCGTCAGACGCCAATGGCTTAATTTTCAACTCCCCTTCCTCTCTATAAATCACATCCTCTACCCTTAACACCTTTCACAATACTCCTTCAACAACTTCTTCAACTCTTTCTACTTTTTCGATTAATGTCTAACTCCGATTCATCCTCTGATTACGACGATATGATTGATCTCTACGGGGTATATCTGATTCGGGCTGAAACGAGAAATCATATGATGCGGATTAATACTTCGTAGTTCACTGACTTATCTTGGATCAACGAAATTTTAAATGGTCATCAAAACCGATGTCAAAATAATTTCCGGATGAAAAGACTTTGCTTTCACGCATTATGTGAAAAACTGCAACATCATGGTCTCGCTTCTAGACCAGAAATTTGTGTCGTCGAAATGGTTGGAATTTTCATTTATACAATGGCTACTGGGCTTTCAAACAGACAACTTCAAGAAAGATTTCAACGATCAGGTAGCACAATTTCCATTTGTTTTCATGATGTCCTAAACACTTTTCAAATACTCGCTACGGATGTAATAAAGCCAGGAGAACAACAATTTACTACTGTTCCACCTCACATCAGAAATTCAACCCGGTATTATTCGTATTTCAGAAACTGTATTGGCGCTATAGATGGTACACACGTATCTGCACATTTGTCCGCTGATCAAATTATCCCTTATATCGGAAGAAAGGGTTTTGCAACTCAAAATATATTAGCGGTTTGTGATTTCGATTTACAGTTTACGTATATTATGGCGGGTTGGGAAGTGACTGCACATGATAGTAGAATTTTTAATGCTATTACAAACGATAGAAGCTCTAACTTTCCTAGCCCTCCAACTGGACAGTATTATTTGGTTGATTCGGGCTATCCACTTCATACTGGAAATTTATCGCCATACCGAAATATGCGGTACCATATTCCGCATTTCCGTGATACCACGAATCAACCAAAGTCAGCCAATGAAGTTACTACCATTCGAGTCTACGGATGGCCGTCGAAAGAACATTTGGCATTTGGAAAAAGAAATTTACCATTCTCAACAAGATGTCTACGTTTCAGTTCAACACTCAAGTGAAAGTTGTCGTATCTACAATGGCCTTACACAATTTCATACGCAAATATAATAGCGGTGACCCTGATTTTATGGCGTTTGATGATAATCCTGAACTAATCCCCGATCACTACATGGCGGAATATTACAGTATGAGAAATACGACGAATAAAGGCACTGAACGTGTACACCCAGATGGAAACCAAGAAATGGCATTAGTTCGAGATAACATTAGAGATCGGTTGGTTTCTGCTGGTCTGCGCTAATTTGTCTTTGTATCTGTAACTGTACTTGTACTTGTACTTGTATTTGTATTAGAAACTGTATCTGTATTTGTAGTCGTATTTGTCTAATCAAATCTATTTATATCTTATTTTAAAAATACCACGCTCAAATACTCCGTTCGCCGCTAAAAACACATTCCCCGTTCGCTACAGTACCATGCTCAAATACCCCGCTCAAATGCCCCGCTCGCGTTGGTTAAAAACGCACCCTAAAAACAATGAAAATACAATATTAATACCGATTCTACTTCGTATCTATCTATCATTTAAATTGAAAAAAAAAAAATCATTGCTAACTTGAATACCTTAGAATAATCCATTTCAAAATAAAAAGCACTCCTCAGTTTCGATTTTTTTTTCTTTGAATAAAACCCCAGTAAATCTATGATTAAGCCTCATACTTAAATAAAATGTCCATGTCTAATTGACATAGCTTTACTTTTTTGTGTTTCAAATCTTTTTCCCCGCGGTTACTTTGCCTTTCCTATCATCGTTAAAAGCCATATGAAATACCTTTCAGTCAAATTCATGGCAACCGAAGTAACTATCACTACTATGTCGCACATAATTTTATTTCAATAAAATCCGACAATTTAACTCCTCTCTGATTTCAGAAGAATCGACATGAAAAGGCTTAACTATGATATTTTCTTCATCCTCGAAAACAAGTTTCTATTTGATTCTTTTTCTCCTTCGCAGTCCTCGGTAAAGTTTTGCACTGAGAACACTCCTAAATCCACCATATTCAAAGGTTTCCAACTACTGAGACGTAGGCAAAATTTGGATCTATTAATTGACGTTGCTGAATCTCATATGTTATTCTGAACAATTGATACTGTTGCATTTGATACACGATATTTAGTTTAATTCCTCTTTATGCATACACTCGTCTACATTCCTAACTCCGGAATCAGGTGTGGGCACCTCTCGGTTTTGATTTAATGTGGTTTTGTCGTCCTTCCTATCATCTTTCAATCTCCTTCAACTTCCTCCTATAAGTGCTCGGAATCGAATCAGCAAAGGGTTTTCAACGTGGATGCTGGCACTACAACAAATTCTTCTTTTAGCTACGTATAATACTGCGATGCAAGACAATAAGTCGTGAAAAATGATTATTTGTGATGCTTATTTATGTCGCAACTAATAAAAGTAACGAATGCTCATGTAACTTAGTTTCAATTATCTACGACCGTATTTTATGCTGCAAATAACTGCACAAATTAAAACCCTTCAAATTTGCATGTATTTGCTATATATTACGTGTGTCGCAAAAGAATCAATCTTTTACAACGCTAGTATATGTTGTCAATGTCTCTTTGACATTATCAATGTATCTTCATGTCGCTAAAACTCAATACTAACAACGGTTTTACACATTGCAAATTATTTAACATTTTGCATCTAGTAATAAAATTTTAAAATAGCGACATCATCTTGTGTCATGAATAATTATTAAAATAACATTCAGATATGTTGCAACAAATACGCTTTTATGGAGCTATACAAATTTATAAGGATTGTTTATTAAAATGATGTAAATATCTGGAAATCGTATTTAATGTAAATGTTAAATGAGATTTTTAAAGTTCGTTCAATTTTTCTTAAATCCCATTTTTGTATATCAAATGTCTAATTTTAACTGATATTGTAATGTGATCCTTATTTAAATATATGATATTGATCAATTAAATACATTATTCATGTACTAGAACAGAAAACACAAACAAAACACCAAACAAAAGGATAATAGTATAACTAGTACATATCTCATTGTAATTTTTGAAAATATAATTCCATTTGTTTTTTCTTTTTAATTCTTGTATGATAATCTGTAAACAATTTGATAAATTACTAATAACACTTATGGTTGGATGGTTAATTACGTTCACATGCTACCCAACCCACTAACGCCCCCATCTTTTCTATTCAGATGATAGCCCCTAAATCACTCGTCTCCCACTTTTCTTTTCTAAATGCTTTTGAGTTTTCTTGAATCCTTGGATCCAAAGAAAATCGATAAGTAAAATCACTTGTCAAAATCCCTAGCTCCTCCTCTAAATTACTACTGTAAGGTATGCCATGACTCCTCCTCCAAATCGCAACCACGACTACAGCTGTTATTCCTCCTCGAATACGCAACCGCGACGGCATGTATCATTCCTCCTTCAAATCGCAACCGCGACCGCAAGTATGATTCCTCCTCCTAACCCCAACCGATTGTCGGCTGTGAATGTGATCTTCAATCGCAATCAGTGGTGAATGCTCCTCCAAATCTTTCAGATGGGTTGATTGCAAATCCAAGAAGTTTATTTTTGGGATCAGGAATAGTCGATTTTGAGATCTAGATGGGTTATGAAACTCGAAACAAATCAGGTTTGTTCATATACTATCAAGTAAGTGAAATCATTAGTTTTTGCACCTGTTCATTTGTAGTCCCCATGCCTGGATGGGTGAATCTTATGTTACAAATTTTTGAAATAACATAACAGAGATTGGCATGGTCCCCATTGCCATGAATCTGGATTTGAAAGGTCTTCTTGCTAGTAATTTCTAAACAAATCAGACTGTAATAACAATCTTATGTTACAATGTTATTATACTTTATATTTACTTTCTTTTGTAACATTGAAAATAAACTTTCGATAAACCTAATGTGAGTGGTATGTTTAGACCTTGCTTTCTCTTGTATTATGGCGAATTAAAAGAAAATATCAATGGTAGTATTCATGTGATGTTCATCTTCATATCCGTCATGTACATTGATTTACAAATTTAAGTTGTGGTAGGTACTTATGAAACACAATTGGACTATCTGGCATGTGCCAAAACATTGATTATATAACATGAAGACCATTAATATAATTCAGTGCAACCCTGTTGAAAATAACATGAAGCAGTTTGAAGTTCTAAATCGGCATATAGAACACTGATGATATGTTATAGAGTGTTTTTAACCTTGGATTTTGCTAGCGGTTACACTTTTCCACATTGTAGCAGTTTGAGGTTATATTTTGTTGTTTATTACCGGAAGTCTTAAGTCATTTAGTGGGCTAAATTTTACTTTAAGTCGCTATTTCCTTTATTTTGCAATGCACTGATGTGAATTTCCAAGTCACCAATAATTTTCTTGCTTTCATAAAATGGATGTTAAAATACCCTTTTTGTTATAAGTTTCCAATTCTCTAAATTTCATCTGCATATGATTTTTGAGAGCTGGATATAACCTTATCCAGTCTTTCGTAAATGGCCGCATGAATTTATATTTCGTGGGATACAAATCTTCTTCGTGTTTTCTTCCTCGTATTAAAAAAAATGTTATATTAGATGCTGACAATGCAAATACACGAAGCATTTTTAATAGCAAAATCATGGTAGAAGAGTTCTACTTTATTAGAATGTATCCAGTTTGTGCGTTCCGTTGTATTATGTTGAAAAACAACTGTTTTATGTTATTTGGTGTCGGCCAATAGAATTCTTATGTAGCCTTAGTAGGGGAAGGGATATAGATGTTGATGCAGTTAGACCTGCAAATGACCTGAAAATCCTAGTTCTTTCCATGTGAAAATCCAAAAAAAAAAAAAGTTTAATCTTCGGTTGATCCCATGTTGGTAAGCTTCCATTCCAGATCTGTAAACAAAAGGTTACATTTGATTCCAAGTTTTCTTAACTGGGTTAAAAATAAACTACCCTAATTATTAAACGAACATTCAGCGGGTTGATCAAAACACGTCTAAAGTGATTTTAAACACAATGAGAAGACAATAGAGCTTTTACTTGCAATTTCATGCTGGATTACTAACTTAATGGGTTGCTATACACAACATTGCATGTATACTAGGAAACAAGAAAATAAATGGCATTCAAGCATGTTATCAGAAAAACCAAGCAAATTAGTCAATAGGACTAAACATCTAACAAATAGTTGGAGCAAGTCGATTAGGGCCTATAAGTAATGCTAGGAATAGTTTCAATATGCCTGACATCTTTTCAGTTAGAACTACATTGATGTGTCAAGATGCATCTTATAATAGTTATTTGAGTTAATGGAACTAAAGAACTTGAAATGACAATATTTGATAAATTATATCATATGCAGGGCTTGTCAACGTTATGTGGAAACCCACCTTATTAATGAAGGTATGGGTTTAGCTTGATTACCCAAGACATATGCTTATTAGATTCAGATACAATTTTAACACAAACAAGCCTGTGTTGGGCCCAAACCAATTATAAACTATTTATAGTGAAAAATATGTGTAAATTTTGTTTGTTTGTTGACTTCGTTTATGCACCAGGTTTAGCATAATTCAATCTGTTTGTGACTTGCGAACTTTAATCATGTACACTTAAATATGACGATTTAAGAATTAGTATTCCAAGCAACTGATTGGGTTTTCACCATATCACTGACATGACGAGCCATGTAGGGTACTCAAATTGAGAGGCCCAATAGAATCAAGTCGGGCTTGGTTAGGGTTATAGTAACCGGGCAGGGGTACAGGTTTTCAGCTACCCGATCTACACTTAACTCATTGACAGGTACATCAATATAAGGATATTTGTGAAATGTGAATAAGCATTCTGATGGGTGTATAGGTATTCGATTTTTAAAATAAGTAAGAAGGCATTATTAGGAAATGTGAATTGATCTGATATGAAGCTCGCATCAGGTATTTTTCTTCTTTATCTTTTCATTTTTTTTTCTTTTTTTCTTTTTTTGGTTCAGGTAAAATGGGAGATGCATGTCCAATTTGGTTTGGTTGCTTGATCTGAATCCTCAGAATACTACTAAAAGGTATGAGTTTGCATTGGAGTTGCATTTCATTTTAGTTGAATTTGATTTTCATTTCATTTCAAAAAAAAAAACTTGTGCGCTTTTGTTTTGTAGGCTTTCATTTTGTTCATTTTTATTTGCATTTCATTTTAAAAAATGCACTGTAATTTTTTGTTGTTATCAATTTAGTTCGGTGTTTGGTTCTCCGTTCTTTTTCATTAACTAAAGCAGAGGAGCTTGTTTTGCATTTATTCAAGTGAACCAAGCATCACATCAGAACCACATAAATTGTTGTTCATTCTCATTTTAATTTGCATCCGATCATTCTTTCCACTCAACCCCTTGTTTTAATTTTACAATCTCTGATTCCACTTCACATGCACCTGAAACACCATCTCACTGAAACCACCCACAATACCATCTCTGATTTCACTTCACATGCAGGAAGATAATGATTGCTTATGGAGCCATTGGGTATTTGAAGAAGTTATGATGTGCCTAGATGAGCTAAGTTAAGAGTTTATAGGAAAAGAAATTTGAGGTGCTTGTTTGGAAGAAAATAGACTGTAAATACAAAGTAAATGTTTCTCTGTCAAGATGTATTACTTTGCTTCATCTTGATGATGTGAATTTTTATGTCTTTGTTCATTGTTTAACTATACAGAACCTTGTGTACAAAAGTACTGTTTTTCATTAGTTTAAAATAAAACATACTCCATTTTTGTAGCAACTGATGATACATATAGCATTTATCATGGACAGTTTTTTCAGGGAGAATTGTTGTTCCATGCTTAATATAATAAGTTTGATATATAGCTCATGCCTGATTTTGGAGGAGCTGAACATTTTTTGTTTTATGATGTTGTTCCATGTTTTATATTAGGATAAGGTTGTAGTTGTAAAAAGGTGAATCTAGCTAGTGTGTAGTTTGTAGATCCGAAGAACTGGTGGCAAAGGCAGCGAGTAAGTGAAAATAAGTGAATAGTTCGCTCCTTATAGCGTTGCGAAGCTGCAAATGCCGAGGCGTTGACACATTTTTGGGGCAAGAGTGCAACTAGTAGGTGATTCCGTAAAGCTTGTCTTTCGCGGCATTTAACGAAGTTGCTATTCGCTAATTATCAATGAGAAACAAAGCGTCACTTGCCGTGACATTCCCTTTATAATTTTGAACCTTCTTTAGCGGCGTTTGTTGATGCGGCAAATATCAAATGTATTATCTATGGATAAGTATATTGCTAAAAATATAACTACTTGCGACGCATTTATGAGTAGTAAAAAAGAGTACCTTTGTGATGATAATTTATGTTGTAATTGCGTACTTTTAGCAACGCTTCATCCGTGTCACAAATAATTATGAACAAAATTGTAGAATTTGCGACATAAATTATTTGCAACGTTACTAAATTGATTGCATCATATATTATGTCGTAAAAGGTTAACTTCTTGCGACGTATATTTCTGTGGAAAAGTTTCTTTTGCGTCTGCATCTTTTGCGACGTTCATGCGACATAAATTTTTTTGTCACTAAAAACTTTCTACGACGCATGATTAATTTTTTGTAGCGTTACTGTGCGTCGCTAAAGGATAAAATTGTTGTAGTGTGGAACTTCTTTCCATGTAAGCACATATTCCTTTTTGATTCATGCTCTGTTTGTTTTGCTTCGCTTTGTGTTTCCACTTTCCCGTATGAAAAAAAACTATTTTTTGGGGTCTTTAACAGCTTTGTGGAATTTTCCTTCTACAACAATTTTACCCTATTTCCAAGTATACTCCATTAATGGCCTCTGTTTTATACTTATGTTTGCATATGATAACTAATTGTTTCGCAGTTTTATTCTATGGTGAATGATTAAAAAAATTATGAAATTTGATTAAAAAAATTATGAAATTTGATTAAAAAATGGGTCGAAAAGTTGGCTAAGCAGCTTGCTTTCATATATGTGATAGTTAAAATTAAAATTTTCCAAAATTGTTAGAACAATTTAGGGTCATAAATTTTATATCCAGTTGACGTTTAAATTGACATTTGTTTTCGTGTGTTAATTGAATTTGTATGTAGAGTTTGCTGAGAAGGGCAAGTATGAGTTTTATAGATCTGATATTTTATTTCGTTACAATAAACTAGAACATTGACCTTGAACTAATATTTTAAATTATTTTTACTCAGTAATTGTGATTGATCATCTAGCGTGGACTAAGGTAAATCAACACATAATTATTGTTTTTTGCAAATTCTACTCAACATTCCAATTCTAGTCATATTTCCTTTAGCTTTTTCTTATTTCTTAGCATTTTTTATTATGAGAATATCAAAAATACCATTGTATTAATTTACTTTAAACTTGGTTGATTTCGCTTTGTTCGTCTATAATGGTTTCTCTCGGACTACTGAATTACTTGAGACGACTAACCAATATTGGCATTAGGGTACAGTTTTTTAAATAATTTTCAATAATATTAAATTTTCATGGGATTAGCAGAGATTAGTGCATGACTTATGTTGTAAACATATTTACATATATTATGCTTTTGTAAACAACTTAGTTGCCTACAATGATTTTTGTAAACAAGCTATATATCAATGTAATATCTTTTGTAGACAAACTAATTGTTTACTATATGCAATTATATACGCATAAACCGTCAGGTACCGATGTAGTTGTGCAAAAAATTTCAATAACGGATGTGCATACACATGCATAATTAGATGACTGGTCTTTTTAAGATGAGTACAGAACTTGAGGGGAAAAAATTGAATGCACTGAAGAGAGGATGCATTACGCACTAAAGGCAGATCTAAAGGAGATATTTTGCCTTAATTTTCAGTTCGTACGTCATCGAGGCAAGCTTTAGAATCTAGAATTGTAAGTTACTCTAATTCATCGACTACAGGTAAGAAACTAATTTGGATATGAAACTCCGACATACTTGCTTTCCAATTGAATGCTTTTGACTAAGGCATAAGGCATGCATATGCATCTTTGAGAAGTTTACTTGCAGATAATGTGAAGCAAAAATAGTATAGTATCCAACTATTGTGTATCTATGAGCTAATTTTACTGACATATGTTAAATGTAATAACTTGAAGATGGCAATGTGTTTGTCTTCGTTCGGTATAGATTAAATGAAAGTGTTGCGGAATGAAAAGATGTAAAATGCAGCTCAAATGAGCATTTGATGATGACTGCGTTGTACATGACTTGGTATTGGCCTTGCATAGACATACTAGGTATATTGCAGTATAGGTTCAATGCGGCGTAGTGGTACAAATGACCTGGGGCGTGCAAGAAAATGAAAAGAAGTCCAAACTGAATAAGCAATCCAATAGAAATAATAAAACGTGTAATGAGTTGATAAGAAGAAGCACGTAAAAGCAACAATAATTCTAAAACCATACAATCGAATGCGAGATGGAGCAATTGCGTGCATGCTGAAACTAAGGAGGGTAGAGGAAGAAAGTGCACGAAGCTAACTAGGAAAAAGTAGTATTTCGTTTATTAAATAAATGTTTACTTTCAAATGTAAAAATTTGTTATAGAAAATCTGTGTTAGGTCTACAAATATGTTACTACATGAAAGACTTGGTAGTAGTTAGCAAAATACAAATTTTCTATTCTTCATTGTCCTTTTCTTCTCGTTCTCTCTTCCCTATTACTATTGTAGTACTAATCTTTCTACCAATACAATTCATGTTTATTTTATCTACGTTAGCTTCCTCCCACGTTTTCTATAACATTTCTGTACGCAATGTACAAAATATTGATTTGAACACTTAGGTATCATTGCATTGTTTAACTTTACTTTATATTTTGTATGTAACCACTG
Organism: Allium sativum; assembly: GCA_030737875.1. Lineage (NCBI taxonomy): Eukaryota > Viridiplantae > Streptophyta > Magnoliopsida > Asparagales > Amaryllidaceae > Allium > Allium sativum. The sequence goes on along the minus strand of CM060910.1, from coordinate 189,191,433 downwards.
TATATGGACTATGATTGGCAGCTCAACTATATTGTCCTCTGAATTATCAACTTGATTGTAATTGTATGTTATATAAGTATGATCAACCAATCACTCCATACGGTCACTAATATATGTTATGTACATATTATAGACAATGGCAGATCTAACCCCGAGCGGATCTGGGCTGCAGCCCATTGTCCCCAAAAAAATGCATTTCTACTCAAGGTTCGAGCAAAATCACGTTTTGGAATCTAGGGAAAATAATAATAATACAGTTGAAGCGGAAAGTCAAAAGAGCAACGAGGGCAACCTAACATTAATTAACTCTAGGTGGAAGATTCCTGATTTAATTTCTGATGCGTCTCTTCCTTTGTTTTTCCTTTTTTTGTGTCGTTCGAGTTCAGAGTCTTCAGACTTTTGAAACGACGGGGAAGAAGTTTTTTTTCTTTAATAGTTCAGACTCGTTTTTGATCTAGCAATGAGTGCAATACAGGTTTTTTTATTGGACTGGTAATAAAGTATACTTATTTTACACTTTATGTATTCGCTGCCCAGCAATGTACTGGCCTTAAAGTAACTGATGTAAAATTTTATGAAGCATTTTCTTTATTTGTGTAATCTTGAATGCTACACACACGTTATTTGGACACAAAAACATACATTTTCTACCTGATCAAAATGAAAACATAGAGTGTGAACCAGAATTTGTTATGTTATGTACATCTTTGTATCAAACACGCATTTTCTACCTGACCGAAACAAAAACGGAATTTTAAAATTTATCAATAATGCATATTTATTTGTGTATTTTTAAAATTGTACTGGAATTATCAAACTGGAATTAAACCGGAATTTTTGGAATTTTCGGAACGGGACCGAAAACGGAACCGAAAACCAGGATTTCAAACCATGTTACTTCTTACTCAATGTTAAAATTACAAAACGCATTGCTATCAAACTGTAAGTTAGCCAAACTGTAAATCAGCCCACCCCTTTATTAATTCCTGGGTTCGCCCTTGATTATAGACCAACAAACTAATTCTTATGTGCCCATGAAAATACAGTATAACCAAATGCATTTCAAGCATTTGCCTAAAATAAATAGGCTAACCAAATAAATTTCAAACATTTGCCCTTTTCGGGTCTATTTCTATATGATGTTATTTTATCCATGTTACCATTTTAAGAATAAGAAACAAACATTCAATACTTATCTAGTAAAGTATTCATATATTGAACCAGTTATCATTGATGATGAATTGTACTTTTATCATTATGGAACATGAACTTTTGTTTGTTTGTCATTCTCCATGTTGAAGCCAATATTTTGTTATTTATTTCCCCGTCTTGTATGAACTACTTTCCTATTTGTTGATCATTCATCATTTTTGTACGTTTATCTAATTCCATTTCGACATGCAGTGTGATGGCTCGCCGTACACCATCAATGCTCAGAACTAAAAGTTTGTGCTGTACAGGCACACCGACCGATGTAAAGTGGTCGTCAAGGGAAAGAAATGGTTGAAAGGAAGAGAAAGGAGAAATAAAATAGAAGAGAAGAGAAGGGGAAGAACAAAACATAAATGCAATCATAGAATATGTTGTATATCTGATAGCGCATCAGATAACATATATTAATCAAATCACATATATAAAATAGGTGAGATAGTAATAATTATACAAACCATAAATCAGAGTGCATAGGTTTATATAGTTATAAAGAGTAACAAAAGAGTTTATAAGAAGTAAATAAACTCAACAGATACACCGACTTTAACCAAACACAAAACACCATCAAGGCTCCACAGCGGAATAAACAATAATGACACAAGTATGTAAATATGTAAAACCATCGCCTCCTGCGAATCCGTCTTCACAGCTCCAGATGATACTCAAACCTGCTACCCGATTTGCTCATTAGCATTGTCGATGAGCACCCAAAGTAATAAAAGGGAACATAAAACTTTGAATTAGACATAAGTCTCGTGTGAGCGATAAACAAATATCAAAATATTATAAAAGTCACAATAATAAACATGGCACAGAGGTATGGTGAATCATATTTGTCCTGCCCCGCATCCACCTAGTTAGCACATAACAATTGATATATGATATACTATGATAAACGTCATATAAAAAGGGTGTGATATATGTCTAATTACCGAGTGATAATAAATAAATAAACAACCATAGCATTCATCAACAATCCTCGCATTCACTCACTTTGTATGACATCCGGTACTTCAGCCACCCAGTCAATCAATGCACTGGTAGACCCCACCGCATGAGCTCTACCTTGAATATCAATATCCCATACCGCATGAGTTGTAGTAGATAACCCTGCCCAATCCACACTGGATTGGCTCTAGGGTCCAGGCTGATCAGTCCATACCGCATTGGCTCGAATCTGTCCTTGTGCCACCCTTTCTAAGGTGTACCAAAGTCACGAATGCCAACAACCCCTTTGCACACGTGCTCTGCAGTTGAATCGATCACTATGATGTCCGTAAGACTCCCATGCGAAGTCCACTACAAGAAAAGGAGTTATCTACAATTGCAAATCACAACGTTTTGGTCTCCATGCTATAGAAACCAAGCAGGAGTACATTGGTTTTATCTTAAAACGTTGAGATAAATTTAAGCGGGAATGAATTTTCACTTCCCTCCACTATTACTAAAATCGGCCGCGAATCCTTAATATTTCCCCAAAATTCTAAATTCTCAATTACAAATTTTCCATCCAATTTTCGTCGTCCACCTGGTCTCCGTCTCACTGTCGAATCTCCAGTCACTTCGCACTGTTGCTCTTAGTCACTCGATTGTCATAATGGAAGGCAATCGGTGCCAGTGGAGGAATTTCCATTCCAGTGGAGGTCGGACCCATAGATACCGTTCAGTCTTCGTCGTCCTTAAGTCGTTGTAAGCGCTGCCTTGACTATTTTATCTTTTTCATTGATTAGCCGATGTTCAGTTTTTTCTAATATCTGGTATGCCAGTTGAAAATGTTGAATGTGTTATTAGCAGTTTATAAGTTGTTGTGTCTCATTTAGTATCACTATTTTATTCTAGTAGTTTTGTTAACTTGATTGTATTCAACAATAGACTATTACTTCAAATTTTAGAAATTTGCTTGCTTACGTAGTAGACGATGATGGATAAAAATTGGGTGAATCTACACAGGTAACTACATAATTCTCAACATAAATGTAGTTTGAAAATCATATCCTATATTTTGATGAAAGCTAAAAGATATTATTTTTTCAAAGAATTAGTAGTGAGTATCAGCAAGGAGCTCGGAAGTTTGTGGATACTACTATGAAAAATTCTGGAAATGTAGAGAAAATTCTATGTCCTTGCGTAGATTGTCGAAATCTTAGTCATCAATATGAGAAGGTGGTAGTTGAGCATCTGATTATAAGAGGAATGGATCGTGTATATAAGACAAGTAGGTGGTATTGTCATGGTGAGCATATAAATATAAGCACAGATGTTAAGTTCGATGACATATATGATTTATTTGAAGCTATCGATTACGAAAATGAAGATTTCATCAATTATACTTTTTTCGATGATGATAAAGATGAAGATAGCGCACAAAAACGAGAGGATGATTTGTTAAGGAACTTCGAAGAAGCAAAAGCCCCGTTGTATCCTGATTGTATCGATCAAACAAAATTATCTTCCATCCTCGCCTTGTATAATCTTAAATGTGAGACTGGTTTGTCTGATACCAGCTTCGATAAACTTCTAAATGTGCAAAATTATTATTGCCAAAAGATAATGTACTTCCGAAAACATTATATGAGGTAAAAAAGTTTCTCAAAATATTCGATATGGGTTTTGAAAAAATTCATGCTTGTCAAAATGATTGTTGTCTTTTTTAGAAGAGAGTACAAAGATTTGGAAAGTTGTCCTAAATGTGGTGTGTCAAGATGGAAAAAGAATGAACGTACCAATGAAATTATGCATGGCACTCCGGTTAAAGTTTTGAGATATTTTCCAATCATTCCTAGATTTAGAAGAATGTTTAGATCTCAAAATACGGCAGAAGATTTAAGATGGCATTTTAGTAATAAAAGCAATGATGGGAAACTGCGTCATCCTGTGGATTCAATAACATGGAATATAGTAGATAAGAAATAGGAATCGTTTGCAGCTGATCCACGCAATATAAGACTTGGTCTTGCTACCGATGGTGTTAATCCTTCTATGACAATGAGTTCCAAATATAGTTGTTGGCCTGTGATGCTTGTGACAAACAACCTCTCGCCAATGTTATGCATGAAAAAAGAAAATATCATCTTAACATTGTTGATTCCTGGTCCAAAGCAACCAGAAAATGATATTGATGTATATTTGGAGCCATTAATTGAAGACTTGCAACATTTGTGGAGTAATAGAGTTCAAACTTATGATACCTTTAGTAGATCACTTTTTAACATGAGAGCGATTTTACTATGGACGATAAATGACTTTCCAACATATGGAAATCTTGCTGGATGTTGTGTGAAAGGTAAAAATGGTTGTCCATTATGCGGTATCAATACTAACCATCGATGGTTGAAACATAGTCGGAAGAGCGGTTATATGGGTCATAGGAGATTTTTATCCCCTTTAGATTCATTGAGAAATAAAAAAAACCTGGTTTGATAATACTGTAGAAAATAGTCGTAGACCTAGAGTTTTGACTGGAAGAAACATCTCTACTATTTTGAAAAACTTTCCGAATAATTTTGGGAAAGAAATCAAAAATGTAAATAATAATAATAGCAAGAATGGGAAGGGTAAGAAAAAAAAATTAAGCAGGAGAGCAGAAAGAAAAAAAATACTAATAAAAAATTTAATAGAGATGAAGATGATGATCTTGTGGATATAGAGCTATCAAGGTGGAAAAAATGATCAATCTTCTTTGATTTACCATATTGGGAGGTTAGTTTTTTATTTTTCATTGATCAATAATACAGTTCTTTAGTAATGAAATTTAACATTGTTGATTTTTGTAGGAACTGCCAATGCGTCATAATTTAGACGTAATGCATGTAGAAAAAAATGTTAGTGAAAGCATAATAAGCATAATGCTGCATGATAACAAATCGAAAGATGGAATTAATTGTAGAAAAGATTTAGAAGAGTGAGGAATTCGACGTGGCCTTTATGCACAATCTCGTGGAACAAAAACATTTCTTCCACCTGCTCCATATACATTGTCCAAACCTAAAAAAAAAATTGTAAAAGACTGTATGATTTTAAGGGACCTGATGGGTATTGCTTGAATTTCAAGAGCTCTATATCATTAGAGGATTGTAAAATTAGTGGTTTGAAGTCACATGACTAACATGTCCTAATGCAACAGTTGTCGCCGGTTGCAATAAGAGGATTGTTACTGAAGAAACCAAGGAAAGCAATAATTCGTTTATGTTTGTTCTTCCATAAATTATGCCAATGTGTTCTTGATAGAGAAAAACCACAACATCTTGATGATGAGATTATTCTAATTTTATGTGAACTTGAAAGATACTTTCCACCTTCGTTCTTTGATATAATGATACACTTGACGGTTCATCTTGGAAAAGAAGCCAGATTATGTGGACCGGTCCATTTTCGTTGGATGTACCCATTTGAAAGATACATGAAGACACTAAAACATTATGTAAGAAACACTGCACGGCCTGAGTGGTGTATTGCAGAATCCTATCTTGCGGAGGAGTGCATGAAATATTTTAGTGAATTCTTAAAGAAATCAGGAAAAATAGAAGAGAAGGAAGTCCGAAATGAAGATTATGAAAATGATGTCGTACTTGAAGGACGACCAACTTCAGCTTGCAAAATAATTACACTGTCCAAGAATGAGAAACAAGCTGCTCATTTGGCTGTGCTAATGAATATGGCTATACTGGAACCATTTGTAGAGTAAGTGACTAGTGCATTTTGTTCTATTGTTCAATTATTTTTATAGTGCAACTTATCTGTTTTTTTTCTTTTACAATAGTTTGCATCTTCAGGAGTTGCAACACTCAAACAAGCGCATAGAAAAAATGCGACCTTACTTTGGAAAACCCACACAAATAACTTTGCCGATTGGATTAAGAAGAAGGTAAGTTGAACTTTAAAATATATTCTCATTAATTTTGAATATATTATTATCGAGATTTAACATAAATAATAATTTCATTTACAGATACTTTATGATGCGAACGATCACGACACAATGTTAAAATGGATCGTCTATGGTCCAAGGAGTAGTGCATTGTCTTGTACAGGTGATATCATCAATGGAGAACATTTTCACACAAAAGATATTGAGAGAAAAACTCAAAATAGTGGAGTCACTTATGATGCAACCACCATTTGTAGGGCTAGCGCAAAAGATATTTCCCATGTGGTTGACATGATTACTTATTATGGGATGTAACAACCCGAATTTTTAATAACATGTTAAAACAAGAAATCAGGGAAGAATTAAATTAAAAGTTAAGAATCAATGGGAATGGGTTACGCCATTGCGTTCGTCTTGAAATTCTGCTTGAAAACGAGTTCGAAATTTCGTAAATCGGAGTCCGTATGACCAAGATATGGCCCATAGAAGATTTCAGAAGAATTCAAAATTCAGCCCGAAATTCAAAATCAGCTCAAAACAGATTGGGCGGGAAAATTTCCCGCCCTACCCCAGGTCGACTGGGGAGTCGACCTGGGTGTCGACCTGGGGGTCGACCTCCCTGGTCGGACCCTGTTGGTCTGGTGCACCAGTTTGCTCCGTTGGTCTGTTTACTTGGCCTGTGACGGGATTTGATCGTTCAGATTTAAACTAGGGTTAATCCTATGGCCTAAACTAGTCTCTACACCTATAAAAACACCCTAATACCTAGCCTAAACCATCACAAATCATCCTAACAACTAAATTCTGCCAAAATGCTCCCTAATCATGGCCTCCATCTTCATCTTGAGAGCTTCTAAGGCAAAAAGGAGCCATCTTTCTTCATCAAATCAAAGGAGCTACTTATTCTCAAGGCTTCTAGTGTTGCTACATCATTCCTAGAGCTTCTACAACGTCTCTATCTTGTTCTATTTGGTTTCTAGTTCTCATAGCCATGCTTTGTAAGCCCCACTCTACTCTTAGATTTAAACTATGAAATTAATATGAACATGTAGCAAGTTGAAATGAGATTTTTGGTGTAATACTTGTCTTGGGGATATATTTGTATGCATAGATCCATTTATGACTCTTTTGATCTATGATTGTGAACTATCATGAACCTAGTACCATTCACCTTGATTTTTGTGTAGAAAGCTATGAGCTTTATTTGGGGATTATGCATAATGCAACATAGAACCCCTCATAACCTTGATGTTAACTTGCCTATGATGTTGAACTACATGCTACCCACAAGTTTATCACCCTATGTCAACTATTATCATGTTTCACCTTTGCCTATGATGTTGAACTACATGCTACCCACAAGTTTATCACCCTATGTCAACTATGTTTCACCTTTGCCTATGATGTTGAACTACATGCTAGTTTATTTGCTAAGTTTGATGTCATGCATGTTTTGAGGCCAATAACCCTATATGCTAGTTGTGATGAACACCTTTGCCTCAAATATCATCATGTTTAACCTATGACCAACTTTACCACCTTATGCCCACCTTGGTCATATTTTTATGTTCCTTGATTCACTTGTGTTGATGCGAGTTTACGTGCGAATGGGAATACGTTATGGGTAGTTAGGCAAACTTGAAATAACATGAAAAACATGACTTGAAGATATGACATGAAACTTGATTATGCTTGAAAACGTGAAGGTGGTCATGACATGTAGAAAACCATAAAGTGGCCAACTCGAGGTTGGGTTGAGTTTGTAGCGTAAATCTGCCCGGAACCGACCGACAAATCCAGTGGCTACAAACAATAGGACCTAATGTGAGAAGTTGGTCATATCGCGCTTGAAACCCGATGTTAGACTAGGTTGTGGTGTAAAGATGCCCGGACCCGCCCGGCATATCCAGTAACCACAACAAAGTCTAATGTGAGAGGTTGGGTGCATTAAATTAATTAATGCCATGTGTTAGGGTTAAGTCATGAACCACTTGGATACACTTAACCAACTTGATGCATGATTGGATGGGGTTAACCACACTTAACCCGCTGGAAACCCTAGTTACGTGGTCCTTTTCAGCAGTAACACTCTTGGACGTATCACGATACCCTAGGGACTAGGCTAGGGTGGGGCACGATTACTGGGTTGATTGTAAGCGACCAGAAAGACGGCTGAGTAGGTGCACCAGTGTAGGTTCAGGCGGGCTATGGTCGTGCACAGTCCGGAGTTGAAAAATAACAGACATGGGCACCAGTAGGTTTAGACTGTGCGTGCTTGGTTTGTGTCAGTGGTTGGCACCCTAGGGCTTGATACACCCTAGGGTGGACCTAGCACAGTTCGACTACATTCCGTGATTGGGCCGTATGACACCGACACTCGACGAGTTAGGCTTATAGGGAGCCGATCGACTAGACCGTGTAGTTGGACCCCAACTTGGGTCATCTCATGATATTGGGCCAAGGGATCATTTCTTGTTTATACTTGACATGGGTTGGATTACTAGTACTATTGGTGCAAAACTAAACCTTGTATATGCGATGCCACACTTGATCTACCTTGTTATCTATTTATCATGCCAGTTAGTTACCATCTTTATGTTTCATCTCAGTTTCTCATGTTTAGTTAACTTCATTAGTTTTTATACTAATAGTAGGTAGGACTTACCAGTCTTTATGACTGACCCTTTTTCTTTTGCCTCTTTTCTTCCAATCCCCCCCCCCCAGGTTCTCAAGGAGGGAACACTAGTGCTTAGCTTGGACATTTGGCTTGCTTTCTTGACAGCTCATGTACGGTTTGGACTTGAGCTTGCTATGGCTTCACCACATCTATCTTGGGGATAGTTTACTTTATGTTATTTTCAGTTTATGTTTTCTAGACTTGTGGTAGTTGGAAAATAATGACTAAGTACTTTGATGTAAGTTGACTATTTGGTTTTGAAATGATGGTTTTTAAATTTCTACCGCTGCTTTACTTATTTATTTATCTATGTTCTGTCTTGTGATATCTCTGTGCATGTTTACCTAGACAACACCCCTCCAAAGCTAGTGCATTCTCTTGTGAATGGCCTTGGCGGAGGTGGGGTGTTACATTTGGTATCAGAGCATGAGGTTTACTAGACCGGACAAAAGTTTTAAAAACCCTTTTGAAAAACTATTTTCAAAACCAATTAAGTATTTTTCCAAGAAAATATCTAGTTTATTTTAAAAGGCTATTCCCCAAAAGCCATTAGCACTATCCTTCGTTTCCTCGTTCTAAATCTATCTTTTCCTTTTTCAGCATGGTCGATCTTAACCTTCCCGAGGGAGTACCCATACCCGGATGGTTCCGAAGGTACTTGGAAGCTAGGGCCAACGATGCGGGCCCAGCAAACACTCCCACTCCTCCTCCCGTACCTGAGGTTCCTCCTCCTCCTCCTCCTCAGCGTCCACAAGCGGATTTCGCGAAAATTTGCAAAGACTTTAAGGCGATGGGTAGCATGAATTTTGTTGGGACAGAGACTTATGTTAAGGCAAGAAACTGGTTAAGGGAGACTGAAGACCTTTTTGCTATCTTTGAAGTAGAAGACCGTAGGAAAGTTCTGTTGGCAGTATGGCTTTTGAAAGAGGAAGCTGCTTATTGGTGGGAAGTCACCAACGCTACTAGACCTATAGAGGCTTGGGCCAACTTTAGGATGAGGTTTGGGCTTAAGTTTATATCATCTGCTGAAGAGAATCTGCAATTGGAGAGGTTTATATCTTTGAGGCAAGGGGACATGACCGTGAGGGAGTATGTGAATAAGTTTAACCAGCTTGCTCGATTCGGTTTAGACATGATTAACACACCTCAGAAGAAAGCTCTACGCTTTGCTCGAGGATTGAATGAGCCATTACAAGGTTTGGCCATGTCTCATATACCAATGGGGGCCACTTTCGAGAGCTTAGCGGATATGGCATTGCTTCAAGGAGATGATAAGAATGGCAAGAAAAAAGTTAAGCTTAATGAGACTCAAACCAAGAAGGCGGACTCCAAGTGGGGAGGCAACCAGAACAATCAGAGCAACCAGAACAACAAGAACAACAAGGGTAACAAGGCCAACAACAACAAGGCAAGGGAGACAAGGAAGTGCAACTTCTGTGGGATCACTGGACACATAGCAAAGATTGTAGGAAGAAGAAGAGGAAGTTGGGAGAATGCTTTCATTGCGGAGAGTCTGGACACTACAGTAATGATTGCCCAAAGAAGCAAGGACAAGGGCAAGGACAGACTCAGCGGGCAGGACCTTCTGGAGGGCAGATGCATGCTCTCAACACTACTCCAGCTCCGGACCGAGGTAGTATTTCTGTAGAAAGCCTTGTTTACATTTCTGGTTTTCCTATTCGAACTTTATTTGATTCTGGCGCATCGCATACCTTTATTTCTTCTGACATTGTTGAAAGTTTGCACCTAAGTACTAGTCTAGTTGAGGATCCCGTTAGTGTTTCAAATCCAATTGGGGGTTCCGCCCATCTATCTATGATTTGTATGGATTTGAGGATTTCTATCTTGATCGTAGAATTCACATGTAATGCTTATGTTCTCGGATTCATGGGATACGGGTTGATTTTGGGCATGGATTGGTTGTCCAGTTATGGAGCCATTCTCGATTGTGAGCATAGGGTAGTGAGGCTTATGACTCGCCTTGGCAATACCCTAGAGATTTCTTGTAACCCTCTGGATCCCGTCATGTTATGTTATATTGAATCCCTCGACTTGTCTATTGACAATCTTCAATCTGTGAGGGTGGTCCGAGAATATCCTGATGTTTTTGATGAGGTGAAGGGGTTACCCCCTAAACGCGAGATAGACTTCCGTATTTATCTTGTTGATAATGCCAAGCCAGTTTCATTGCCTGTTAGGCACATGGCCCCGCAAGAAAGAAGAGAGCTTAGCAAGCAAGTCAAGGAGTTTCTTGAGAAAAATTTCATTAGGCGAAGTATTTCAGAATGGGGTGCTCCTATGGTATTCGCTACTAAGGCGGATGGTTCGCTCCGTCTATGTGTTGATTATTGTGAGTTAAACAAGCTGACAAAGAAGAATAGGCACCCGTTACCGAGGATTGATGATCTCTTTGACCAGCTTGTAGGTGCTTCTATTTTCTCTCAGCTCGATCTAGCCACCGGATTCCATCAGCTTAGAGTGGCCGAGGATAGTATCGACAAGACTGCGTTTAGGACTCTAGATGGATTCTTTGAATGACTCGTCATGCCGTTCGGTTTGACTAATGCACCCGCATACTTCGTTGATTTGATGAGTAGGGTGTTTAGGGAGTTCCTTAACAAGTTTGTGGTTGTCTTCGTGGATGATATTCTGATCTTCTCCAAGGACGAGGAAGAGCATGCTACACATCTCAAGGAGGTTATGGATACGCTTAGAGCTCATCAGTTGAAAGCCAAGTTCTCCAAATGCCATTTCTGGAGAAGGGAAGTTCGGTTCCTTGGGCATATAGTTTCTAAGCAAGGCATAGCTGTGGATCCCGCTAAAGTAGTGGCGGTACAAGACTGGAAAGTTCCGAAGAATGCAACTGAAGTGAGAAGCTTTCTCGGTCTGGCAGGATTTTATAGGAAGTTCATTAAGGACTTCGCTAAGATTTCAGCCTCTCTTACTAAGTTAACGAAGAAGAACTTAGTCTTTGCATGGGACTTAGAGTGTGAGCTTTCTTTTCAAAGGCTCAAGAAAGCCCTCACCACAGTTCCAGTTTTAGCATTACTCGATGGAGGGAAGTTGTTTACCGTATACACCGATGCATGTGGCACGGGATTAGGCGATGTCCTGATGCAAGAAGGGAGAGTGATATGCTTTGGGGGTAGGCAACTCAAAGTTCATGAGAAGAACTATCCCACCCATGATTTGGAGTTGGAGGCGATTGTCTTTGCACTCAAATCTTGGCGCCATTATCTTCTAGGTGAAAGGTTTGAGTTATATACTGATCACAAGTCACTCAAGTACCTCTTCTCGCAGAAAGATTTGAATCTAAGGCAGCAGAGGTGGATGGAATTCTTGGCATCATATGACTTCGATATAGCTTATACCCCTGGCAAGGGTAATGTTGTGGCGGATGCGCTAAGTAGAAGAAGGTTGACTTTGAGTCCCTTGTTTATTGAGATGAAGAGCCTAGAGTTCTTGGCAACCTTTGATTTTACACTTGCTGTTGAGTCGATGACTGGTTCGTTAGCATCCCTTGAGCTTAGACCTACACTTCTTGACCAAGTTGGGGCTTCACAGAGGGAAGACCAGCAGATAGTCGAGATCATGGACAAGTTGATTTGGGGTGAGACGTCAAGTCACCTCGCTAGATATACTATTGATGACAAGGGATGGCTAAGGCGTGATGGAAGACTATGTGTCCCACAAGTGGGAGACTTAGTAAATGAAGTTCTTGAGGAGGCGCATCACTCGAGGATGACCATACATCCCGGAGGGGATAAGATGTACCGGGATATGAAGCGCATTTTCTTTTGGGATGGGATGAAAAAGGATGTTGCAGAGTTTGTTTCCAGATGCATTGTTTGCCAACAAGTAAAGGCCGAGTCGAAGAAGCCCGGTGGGCTACTGCATCCATTGGAGGTCCCGCTATGGAAGTGGGAAAGTATCTCTATGGATTTTGTGGATGGATTGCCGAGATCAAGGAAGGGGAATACTAGCATATGGGTCATAGTGGATAGACTCACGAAGAGCGCTCATTTCATTCCAGTGAAGAGCAAGAGGACCGCATCATGGCTAGCATCTGTTTATCTTCGAGAGATAGTGCGATTGCATGGAGTTCCTTCTAGCATAGTGAGCGATCGTGACCCAATCTTCACTAGCCAATTTTAGAATAGTTTGCAAGAAGCGATGGGTACGCTATTGAATCTAAGTACGGCCTATCACCCACAGATGGATGGTCAGACCGAAAGGGTGAATAGGGTACTAGAAGAACTGTTGAGGCTATGCATTCTTGACTTTGGTGGCACTTGGGAAGACCACCTTCCTCTTGTAGAGTTTGCTTATAATAACAGTTACCAAGCAAGCATAGGGATAGCACCATTCGAAGCTTTGTATTGGAGGTCGTGCAAGTCACCAACATGTTGATGGGAGATGACGGATAAGCTTATACTTGGGCCCGAAATGATAAGGGACACATCCGAGAAGGTTGAGTTGATTCGAAGGCGGATGAAAACGGCCCAAGACAGACAAAAATCCTATGCAGACAAGCGAAGGACAGACTTAGAGTTTGAAGTTGGAGATCTGGTCTTTGTGAAGGTTTCTCCCTTGCGAAATGTGGTTCGTTTTGGAGCAGTTGGAAAGCTAGCACCAAGGTTCGTAGGACCCTTCCCCATCATCGAGAAGATTGGGCAAATGGCTTATAGGGTGGAACTGCCCGAGAAGCTAGCTGGAGTGCACAATGTCTTTCATGTCTCGCATCTCCGAAAATGCCTACATGAATCAGCCGAAGTAGTTGAGCCTAGCATTCTTGAAGACATGGAGGTAGAGAAAGAGGCAACCCTGACGCGAGCTCCGATTCGTATCTTGGGAACGGAGATCAAGAAGCTGAGGAATCGAGAAGTCAAGTTAGTAAAGGTTCAGTGGAGTGAAGCCGATGAAGATGCAACTTGGGAAACCGAGGAGAAGAAGCGTGGGCTTTATCCATTCCTTTTTGAGGGTACATTCTCAATCTCCTTTCCTAGTTAGCATATCTTTCTTTTGCTATCCATGTTTATCTTGTTATCTCGTTAATCTTGTCATGAGAACCTTAGGTAGAAACCCATTGGATGAAACATGTATTTGAAACATGTTATGCTTGATGGTTGCAAATGGTTGCAAGTGTTTGCAAGTGGTTACTCGTGGATGCATGATACACGTTAGGCACTAAGATCGGCTCACACACTTTCATATTGCATATGCATGAGTGTTTATGCTTATTCATGGATGAAACTTGTTATGCTATCACGTGGATGTTGCATATGGATGAATATTATGTGCACTCATGTAGAGATTATGAATTATGTTAGGAAGTTGCATACATTTGGACTCATTGCACTAACATATTCTACATTAAGGAGGTTTACTGAGTCAGTAACCGCCTGATTTTCTCATTAGATAGGTGCATATACACACACTTTTGCATATGTTCATGCAGCATTAGAAATCTTTTAAGGACAACGATTACTTGTGGATGATGTTTGAGTAGATGGATGATGGATGGTAGGATACGTTCTTCCTAACTTGGAGATTTCGGGGACGAAATCCTTTAAGGTGGGGACAATGTAACAAACCGAATTTTTAATAACATGTTAAAACAAGAAATCAGGGTAGAATTAAATTATAAGTTAAGAATCAATGGGAACGGGTTACTCCATTGCGTTCGTCTCGAAATTCTACTTGAAAACGAGTCCGAAATTTCGTAAATCGGAGTCCGTATGACCAAGATATGGCCCATAGAAGATTTCAGAAAAATTCAAAATTCAGCCCGAAATTCAAAATCAGCTCAAAACAGATTGGGCGGGAAAATTTCCCGCTCTACCCCAGGTCAACCTGGGGGTCGACTGGGGAGTCGACCTGCCCCAGCCCTAGGTCGACTAGGGAGTCGACCTGGGTGTCGACCTGGGGGTCGACCTCCCTGGTCGGACCCTGTTGGTCTGGTGCACCAGTTTGCTCCTTTGGTCTGTTTACTTGGCCTGTGACGGGATTTGATGGTTCAGATCTAAACTAGGGTTAATCCTATGGCCTAAACTAGTCTCTACACCTATAAAAACACCCTAATACCTAGCCTAAACCACCACAAATCATCCTAACAACTAAATTCTGCCAAAATGCTCCCTAATCATGGCCTCCATCTTCATCTTGAGAGCTTCTAAGGAGAAAAGGAGCCATCTTTCTTCATCAAATCAAAGGAGCTACTTATTCTCAAGGCTTCTAGTGTTGCTACATCATTCCTAGAGCTTCTACAACGTCTCTATCTTGTTCTATTTGGTTTCTAGTTCTCATAGCCACGCTTTGTAAGCCCTACTCTACTCTTAGATTTAAACTATGAAATTAATATGAACATGTAGCAAGTTGAAATGAGATTTTTTTGTGTAATACTTGTCTTGGGGCTATATTTGTATGCATAGATCCATTTATGACTCTTTTGATCTATGATTGTGAACTATCATGAACCTAGTACCATTCACCTTGATTTTTGGGTAGAAAGCTATGAGCTTTATTTGGGGATTATGCATAATGCAACATAGAATCCCTCATAACCTTGATGTTAACTTGCCTATGATGTTGAACGACATGCAACCCACAAGTTTATCACCCTATGTCAACTATTATCATGTTTCACCTTTGCCTATGATGTTGAACTGCATGCTACCCACAAGTTTATCACCCTATGTCAACTATGTTTCACCTTTGCCTATGATGTTGAACTACATGCTAGTTTATTTGCTAAGTTTGATGTCATGCATGTTTTGAGGCCAATAACTCTGTATATTAGTTGTGATGAACACCTTTGCCTCAAATATCATCATGTTTAACCTATGACCAACTTTACCACCTTATGCCCACCTTGGTCATATTTTTATGTTCCTTGATTCACTTGTGTTGATGCGAGTTTACGTGCGAATGGGAATACGTTATGGGTAGTTAGGCAAACTTGAAATAACATGAAAAACATGACTTGAAGATATGACATGAAACTTGATTATGCTTGAAAACGTGAATGTGGTCATGACATGTAGAAAACCATAAAGTGGCCAACTCCAGGTTGGGTTGAGTTTGTAGCGTAAATCTGCCCGGAACCGCCCGGCAAATCCAGTGGCTACAAACAATAGGACCCAATGCGAGAAGTTGGTCATATCGTGCTTGAAACCCGAGGTTAGACTAGGTTGTGGTGTAAAGCTGCCCGGACCCGCCCGGCATATCCAGTAACCACAACAAAGTCTAATATGAGAGGTTGGGTGCATTAAATTAATTAATGCCACATGTTAGGGTTAAGTCATGAACCACTTGGATACACTTAACCAACTTGATGCATGATGGGATGGGGTTAACCACACTTAACCCGCTGGAAACCCTAGTTACGTGGTCCTTTTCAGCAGTAACCCTCTTGGATGTATCACAATACCCTAGGGACTAGGCTAGGGTGGGGCACGATTACTGGGCTGATTATAAGCGACCAGAAAGACGGCTGAGTAGGTGTGCCAGTGTAGGTTCAGGTGGGCTATGGTCGTGCACATAGTCCGGAGTTGAAAAATAACAGACATGGGCACCAGTAGGTTTAGACTGTGCGTGCTTGGTTTGTGTCAGTGGTTGGCACCCTAGGGCTTGATACACCCTAGGGTGGACCTAGCACAGTTCGACTACATTCCGTGATTGGGTCGTATGACACCGACACTCGACGAGTTAGGCTTATAGGGAGCCGATCGACTAGACCGTGTAGTTGGACCCCGACTTGGGTCATCTCATGATATTGGGCCAAGGGATCATTTCTTGTTTATACTTGACATGGGTTGGATTACTAGTACTATTGGTGCAAAACTAAACCTTGTATATGCGATGCCACACTTGATCTACCTTGTTATCTATTTATCATGCCAGTTAGTTACCATCTTTATGTTTCATCTCAGTTTCTCATGTTTAGTTAACTTCATTAGTTTTTATACTAATAGTAGGTAGGACTTACCAGTCTTTATGACTGACCCTTTTTCTTTCGCCTCTTTTCTTCCGTTCCCCCCCCCCCCCCAAGGTTCTCAGGGAGGGAACACTAGTGCTTAGCTTGGACATTTGGCTTGCTTTCTTGACAGCTCATGTACGATTTGGACTTGAGCTTGCTATGGCTTCACCACATCTATCTTGGGGATAGTTTACTTTATGTTATTTTCAGTTTATGTTTTCTAGACTTGTGGTAGTTGGAAAATAATGACTAAGTACTTTGATGTAAGTTGACTATTTGGTTTTGAAATGATGGTTTTTAAATTTCTACCGTTGCTTTACTTATTTATTTATCTATGCTCTGTCTTGTGATATCTCTGTGCATGTTTACCTAGACAACACCCCTCCAAAGCTAGTGCATTCTCTTATGAATGGCCTTGGCGGAGGTGGGGTGTTACATGGGATGTTGACCGATATATTTTGTTAGACTATCATGCCTTTTATGTTCCCGTCTTTAAGTGTCATTGGACAAATTTAGGAAATGGTGCGAAGGTAGAAGATGGATTTTCCCTTGTTAATTTACAATAAAATCAAGCTTCATTTTCACAAGATCCGTATATCCTTGCATCTCAAGCAAAACAAATTTTCTATTCAAGGGAAGATGATGATTCTAATTGGTACGTTGTGATGAGGGCACCATCAAGAACTTTTCATGAAATAGATACAGATGACTCGTTTGAGGAATTTAGCATGGATATCGAAAATTTTGAAGAAACCGATATGGAGATTGATGATGCTGCCGAGGATCTTGGCTATGTTAGGGAAGATTGCGAATGAATACTTGAGTAAATATATCACTAGCTATGTCTGGATACCTATTCAGGTATAATATTATAGGCACAGAAAAATATAAGACGTTTGTATAAAATACCCAGACGTCTGAGTACTTCTACAGGATTAATATTTTAGGCTCGCAAAAAAATCCAGATGCCTGATTAAAATATCAGACGTCTGTATTCTTCTGCAGATATAATTCTCTAGCCTGAGAAATCTATCAAACGTCTGGCTAAACTAACAAGACGGCTGAATATCTATTTAGGCATATTACTTTAAACCCAAAAAATATCCAGACGTCTGGATAAAATATTGGATGTCTGAATTCTTCTACAGATAGTTTTTTATAGACAGAGAACACTTTCAGACGTCTGGATAAAATATCCAGACGTCTGAAATCATCTTTAGGCATTTTACTTTAGACCGTAGAGAAATCTAGACGTCAGGATAAAATTTCAGCATCTGATTGATATTCAGATTGCTTTCCTTTTCTACTCTCAAAAAATAGCCAGATGTTTGACACACCAGTTTCACCTGTGCATGTCTTCCTTGTTGTCGAGCTATAGCCATATATAATTAAAGTTCCATACCCACAATATTTTCCATCCACAATAACATACCCGAATTACATAACAATAGCATATCTGAATTACATAACAATAACATACCCAAATATCATAATGAACATGGCAACAATGTGTCCGAATTGCATATCGAACATAACATATCCAAGCCGAAGGTTTTTACTTAATTTCTGGTTAAGAATTTACTTGGTGATCCACTAGGTGGATGCATTTTAGCTCATGGACCTATTCGGGATTTCATGCTTATTAACTTTATTCAAGTGACAAATGCTGCTTCACTTAACATAATGAAAATTGCAACTCCTTGCAGTTCAGCAATTTATTTTGAAGCAACCTTTACTATATTTGAAGCAAACTGTGTAGTGCAAGTAATATATATTTATGTTGTTGTACATGGGAAATGTTTTCATGGGGTTATCGGTTTTTCAATTGCAGCAAACGAAAAAGAGATAATCTCGGGAAAACACTTCCCTACAGCAGCACAAATGTATATTACCTACACGGTAATGCACCGCCTAGTGGATCACCGAGTAAATTCTTCAGCTTGGTCGCACTTCGTTTGCTTCATAGTTTGTTAACAGTTAAGATACACAAGTTTAATTTTAAACATACGCATACAAACTTTGTACAACATAGTTAGGCAAACTTACTAGTACGAGGTGGTTGACAATAAGAGGACGCCATTAAAGTTAATTTCAGAGGAAAATTTTGATTTTTGGCCATTGAAGTTAATTTTAGGAGGCAACTGAAGTTTATACCCAAATGGGGGCCTAAACCAGCAATTTATATCCGTTATAAGTTCTCAAAAGATGAATCTAGAGATAGAATAAATTAAAGCTGGACACTGCGCTGAATGTACAGGCTTGACACTGCTGCATGTACAGGCTTGACACATGGTTTCTATGTTGTGGTATGCTCAAAAGGTGAATCAATGAACCATGGCTATATGCCAAAACATAAAAAGTTGGACCCAGTTCATAAAAGATGACTCAATATGTGTATATACATGTATCTCCTCATCTAGAACTTATCAGAATGATCTGTTCATAACAGGTGAATCAATGAAAAACAGGTGAATCAATGAAAAATAGGTGTATATACATGTATCTCCTCATCTTTCTAGCTTTGGTGGTGTCAGTGACTTACCAGCCCTGACATTTATATACTTTTCACCTTTGTGGTTGTTGGATGAGGCGCCTCGATTTTAGGTTTGTAAGGACCGGGAAACGTGTGTTCAGGAATTGCCAATCCTCTAACGTAAGTGAGGACCGGCCCTGAAGCATCCAGGGTTGCCCAGAGTGCGTAGCCCTGAGACATTTGCTAGAGTGTCTCGAAAGCGGAGAGGAGCTTGCTCCTTGCCTCGGCTCATGACGGAATCCAATTCCCAATACGTGATATTGCGGGTTTAATTGTAGAACTAGTATGGCGACATAGTAGATGGTAGCTATGCCACCTATGATTGATATTTATGATTGAAATTGTTTTGACACTATACACCAATAATAGTATCAGATAATGTGTTTTAAATGTATCAAGCATGCTTTGGCTGTTATAAGGGAAAACCCTATCCTCCGGCTTGCGTTGCATTGTGTGATGGGACCTGGGTCTTATAACAGCTTCATTTTTCTTTATTTAGCATTGCGCTGTTTGTTTTATGCACTGGTATTCTTGGGAGGAAACCCGTTCCGTGTTATACGGTGTGGTCCCTTGATTTACCTAACTTTAAAACCAATATTAATAACTGTTTTAGTTCTCACACTAGTCACATGACTGACCTGGAGTTTATTATTTTAACCTAAACTCTGGTGCCCCTATTTTCCGCACGGGCAGCTAGTAGTTTTGGTTTTGCAAATTTATATTCGCAGGATCCTGGTGTACAGCTGGAATGATATCCGGAAAGCTCTGTATCCGTATATCACCTTCAGTTGTGTTTTATATTGTTTTTCCGCTGCTATGTAATTTATTGTAATCTCTGATATTTATCGAATGTAATTTATTCATTTATACTCTGTATATTCTTGTATTCTGATGGAATTGTTGTAATAACAATGAAATGTTCTTCCGTCTGCGTTCTGATTTGTCCTGTTCTCAAAACGATCAGGGGTTTCGAACGGTCTAGATCGGTTTAACGACTGATTCGGATCGAGCGAAATTCCTTGCTGTCACAACGACCATGAAACAAATCATTGCAAGGTCATGAAAGGAGTAACCGTTGGTCTTCTAAACAATTAAAACTGGATAGATTTGTAAAGAAATGATCAAAAAGAGTAAGTAAAATTTCGGTTTGATTAAGCAATACTATCTGGATATAAGGATAAAGAAAATCCACACCATGAGTAAATAAAATAAGAGATTCTATATTGCTAGGAGTGAAATGCTCCTATATTTTAGTAAAAGTCCTTGACATAGTCAAGGCGCTTCCCAAAAGGGAGGAAAGGTAAGCCCATAGACATGCGCCTGTCGCTTGAAATTTTAACGACCTAAAATTTTAATAAAGAAATCTAATTAAAAATTATTAAAATAAATATTAATTAGAAAAATATTGAGAAGTCGGCAATAGGTTTATGCCATTGGGACCATTACGAAATTTTGGCTAAGATAGACATTTGGTTTGCTGATATCAGACTTAAAACAAAGAAGATACGAAAGAATTTTGAAATTCAAATCTGAAACTGGAATGAACATCGAATCAATTAGAAATTAATTAAGCGCAAAGCACAATTAACTGGGGCGACCAAGCCTTCAGTTGGGTCGTTCCGGGGACTGGCCAAGACCCCAAGTTGGGTCGACCCACCTGGGTAACGTACACAACCTGGTGCGCACAATCCTGGATCGATTTGGCTGGCTTCGGTGCGTTCTTCTGGAAACGTCTTCTAATATGATGGACGTAATTCTAAACCAAAAATCTAACGATCCTAAATCTCGTAGCTAAACTTTAAATATAGCTCCAAAACTAACATATTTCTCCCTACTCCATTTCCTCCATTCTCTGCCTCCACCTTAAAAAACCTTCTTCTCAAATATTTTAATAAAGTATTGAGGCTTAGGTTTACACATAATTTGGAGAATATTTGTAGGTAGAGATTTCCTACGGGGCTTACTTGGATTTGCTTAAAAATTGTGAGTACTTTCAGTAATTACAAGATTCAGTATAAACTGGGGTTTATTTTGACAGTATAATTTTGTTGTTGATTTCTTCGGAGTTCTATTTTCTTTTACGTAAATAATCTATGTAAATCTGGTTACTTCTTTTATCCTTTCTTCTATATGTTTCAGTAATCTATTCTGTTACTATAGTTTTATTTAGTTCATCTATATCTTTTTTTCTTCATATGTAATTTTATTACAGTTCAAAATCACCCTATGATATTTTAGATCTGTTCTTGTTTATCTGAGCCTAGGCCATGCGAGAGCCTAGACGATTGTCCTTTTTATTTTTACGTTGAGTTTAGGCCTTCAAGAGCCTAACCATTGTTCCTTTTTATTTACGTGCGGTTTGGGTGTAAAAAATTTAATTTGACAATAAAAGCGCATTTGGGAAAAATAAGAATTACGTATAAAAAGGATAAATTAGGCTTATTGAAATTGTGCAATAAAGGATACACAACGCAAATCATATATGTTGCTTCACCTCATTTGCATTGGTTGTGTCAACAACCAAAGTAAGTACTATTTTTTGCTCTGGTTCCAAGATAACAACCGGTGCAACTAGTATAGAAGAAGAAATAGGATAGAGAAAAAGTAAGTTACTTCGATTTTAATTGAAAATCGGTGTAAATAAGGAGAAACAAATACCTTTATTTGCACTTGTTATGTGTGAAACCGGTGTATGTTTGCATCGGTTTTTTAGTCGATCTCAATTACCCGGTACAATTTGAAATTATTTCACGCTCTCCACGTTGAAATAAATGTCATCTCCTGTTGCTTTAACTTCTTTTTCTTTCAAAGTCTCTAGGGAAAAAAGTTGGCATATATTCTGGTATTTTTTGCTTTCTTCTGCTTTATTCAATCATTCTGCATATATTTGTGTATTTCAATTGCGCCCACCATTTCCAATCATAAGGTACAAAACCCTTGTTTTAAATCGATTTTGATTTGAACCATCTTTTCTCAAAAATTATATTTGTAACCCTTTCTTTGTTAATCCATATGTAGTAATATGATAATAACAATGTTTTATAATTTCATAATGTATTATTTGGTGGTGATAATCTATAGATATTTTTTTTGCTTTATTAGTGATAAATTTGTTCTTGTATCCCTAGTGGGGTGCGATTTTTCGTAACCCGGTTGGGATACAAAATTTTCAATGAGTCAGCCCTCCTTCCCCCCACATATAAATATCCAGATATGCTTTTCTTTACCCCTTTGCTTTGCATACTTTCTCGCATCCTAAGGACTTGCATATTCTCCCTGTAACGACATAATTTGAATCAAAATATTTGATAGGTGAGAACCTCACGATTTGATTTACACGTTCTGATTACTCGAACCGAGTTCAATTTTTTGACTCATGATTTTAGGATTCGAGGTCATGGTTGGAGAAGGAGAGGCGGGATTCAAGGTCCCTAGAGTGCGATAACGTGCTCTTGAGGAGATTAAAGGGAGTTGGAGCGGAGGCAATGGAGAGGAGAGAAGGAAGAAGAAGGAGGATAAATAGAAAGAGGGGCTGCTCTGCATCGCCTCCAGGAAACATATGTTGGTGTGTTACAGAATGTGGGATGCGAATTTCATGAGGAGTATGGGATGTGAATTTTGATTCTATATAGGGATGCGAAGTAACAAAGACTTGGGGATGCGATTTTCACATCCCCGGGACTTAGTTGATTTCGCAGCACTCCATTTTCAGTACGTCCCACTCTCACTATTGGAAACTCGAATCCAAAGAGGATTGTCATTTGAGTTGCGTCGTTTTCATAGCGTTACGTGATTGGACCGGACTCAGGGTTGGCGTATTGACTGATAACGCCTTTACGCTCGAATAAAAGCCGATAACTCCGACTTGCATATAGGATTCGAGCATAAACTCAGACTATGAACATATGACTGAACTACCAACCTTTAGACTTGATTTCTGACTTTAATCACGACGGAGTCGCAACTCGACGGAACCTGATGACACTTGTAACACCCCGTATTTCTGTTAACACTAAAGTTGCTAATACAAAAAATAAATGTGTAAAGGGGAGATGTATCTAATGTGCATACAAAAATAATAATAAATGTGTAAATGGGAGATGTATCTAATGCGTACGTATTTATATGGATTGACAAATAATAGTAAATGTACGTTAAGAAAGAAATGGTGAACATAATTGGCTTCTCTTTACAACGGACGGCTCTGGTTAACCCTAGCTTCATCAACAGCTCAAATTATCTTGCAACTCTATAAAAAGACCCTAGGTCTCAAACTAAAAATTCACAAAAAAAAATAAGAATTGGTGCCACCATGCTGTCTGCTGAGAACTAGAGGGAGCCTCCACTTGAAAGAGACGAACAACATAGTGAATACAAACTAAAAGATTAAAAAGCAACAACAAATTAGAATCAAAGCAACGTCTTCCCAAAGGAAAGCTTTGCAAATTCAGAATTTCAGAACTCAGAAAACAAGACCGTCTACGATTGTAAGTTTAGCTACATTTTTAGAATGCGAATTAATATGAATATCATGTGTTGCGATGAAATGATAATAGTACGATACTCGTTATGTTATTAATATACGTTTGTGATTTGATTCTATTATCATGTTGAATTGAGAATTATTAAGTATGATGTTTATTATGTTTTATAATATTAATCTATGCCAGTGACTTGATTCTATTATCATGTTAAATTTGGGATTATTGGATTAGATTATTTGTATAAGCATGGACTTGGATTGTAACATCTTATGAGAATTGTGTAGTTTATTATGCAAGTTTATGTAGTGAAGTTATGCGACCAATTGTCAAATCTATATGTTCATGTTTATGCAAAACTTATGCCATGTTCACACTTATCACATGTTGGGATTAAATTGCAAGTATGTTTAAATCTATGTTACAAAATTAACACATGTGTATGTTGATTAGCCTATGTTGCTAACTCACATATACGTATGTTGATTTGCCTATGTTGCAAATTAACATATGTATATGGATTAGTTCATATTGCTAATTCTCATGTATGTTGTTAATATGGCCTATGTTAAAAAACACATATATGTTGAGTTAGCCTATAAGTGCAAGTTCATACCTACGACATTATAATGTTTATGTTAGTCTTTTTGCAAATTTGTACCTATGACATTATAATGTTCATGTTAGTTATTTTGCAAGTTCACCCCTAAAATGTTCATGTTAGTTATTTTGCAAGTACACCCTATTATGTTCATATTGATTATGCCATTAATACCAAAGTTATACCCTTGTCATGTTTATGCTAATTTATGCCAATTTGCGTATATTAAATTAGGCTAAGTTTTTAGCCTAATACTTTACACCAAAAATCATGCGAACGTAAATTAGGCTGAGATGGTTAGCCTAATATTGGACGGGGTAACGTTGGGTTAAAATGATAATTTTAGGAAAACTTACCATAAATTGGTCATTAATCACATAAGTGACTTATGGCATAAAAAGCATTAATTACCTTAATTAATGAGATTGATTGGAAATGAATGTGACAGTAATTTGAATATTTTCTAATTTACATATTGGTCATTAATCACATAAGTGATTTACGGCATAAAAAGGCATTAATTACCTTAATTAATGAGATTAATTGGAAATGAATGTGACAGTAATTTGAATTTGAATAATTTACATAACTAAAATGTAAATTAGAAAATACGAACACGCTTAACCCGAGGTTGGATTGAGTTGTGACGTAAACCTGCCCGGACCCGCCCGGCTGTCCAGTTGTCACAACAATAGCTATCCAATGTGAGAGGTTAAGGCATGGGGCCCAATAAAGACTCGAGGTTAAACTGAGTTGTGGCATAAGACTGCCCGGACCCAACCGGCATACAGGCAGCCTCAACAATATCTGTCTAATCTGAGAGGTTGGTGCTCTAATAAGACAATTAAAGCTGAGTTAGGACTGATAGGGTTAAGTCAATTTAATAAATACTTAACCAAATTCAACATGTTAAATAATTTGGATGGGTGGGGGTTAGGTTCATTCAGACACTTAACCACTTAACATGTTTGACTAGAAAACCTAGTAACGGGGACCCGTTTCAGCAGTAACCCAATTAGGTATCATGGTACCCTGAACTAGGCAGGGTGGGGCACGATTACTGGGCTGATTGTAAGTGGTCAAAAGCGACGGCGGTTGGTGCATAGTGTGGGTTTTAACAGAGTGCGGTCGTGCACACACTCTGGAGCAGACAAGTCAGGGCACTGGAGCATCAGTAGTATACCCTAAGCATGCTAGAATTGTGTTGGGGCCGCCACCATGGGACTTGATACACCCCATGGTGGGACCAGCACAGGTATCTACCATATAGGGCCGTAGGACGCATGTGAATATACGAGTAGGAGCCTATCTTTTAAAGAAAGAGAAAGGGATCACTTCACCCCCAATAACGGGGTGCCTGTTGGTATAAGAATTAGTAGGTACAGAGATAGAGATTTAAAATAGGGTGCGAAGGGATGTTCATTTTAGGACACCCTATCTAGTTCTAGGATAGTCTATTATCCTGATATCGTCCTGTTCTCACTTTATGCAAGTCATGATCTTTTTATTATTAACATTCTAGGAATATAGCTAGACTTACTAGACTTATGTCTGACCCATTTCCCTTTCGTCTTTTTTTCTTCCGTTCCCCCCCAGGTCCATAGGGAGGAAACACCGCAGCTTAGTCAGTTTTTCATCCAGCTTGAAGAGAGGGAATGTATTGCTTGGATTTCTTTCATTTGGACCATGGCTTTGGATATCATTTATGGGGATTATGCAGCTTTATTTATGTTTCATGCTTCTTTAACTT
Source organism: Allium sativum (assembly GCA_030737875.1). Classification (NCBI taxonomy): domain Eukaryota; kingdom Viridiplantae; phylum Streptophyta; class Magnoliopsida; order Asparagales; family Amaryllidaceae; genus Allium; species Allium sativum. The sequence continues at coordinate 189,165,334 of CM060910.1, read as the reverse complement.
TTAAAATCAAGACAGTATTATGGTTGTAATAATTGGAAGTTTGTTTTGAGACAATGTTGGAAATGTTCTGTATAAACACGTATTTATGATAATAAAAGTCTGTTGGTTTTTCCGCTGCTTATTTATATGTGTTTATATCTGTCTTGTGTTTTATCTGTGTCTTTTACTTATAAACCTCCACCAAAATTAAGGCATTCCCTTTGTGAGTGACCTTAACGGAGGTGGGGTGTTTCACTTGGTATTAAAGCATAGGTTTACCAGACCAGATAAAAAGTTTTTGAAACTATATTCAAATTAAAATTTAAAGAAGCATTTTTCAAGAAAAAGAATTGTTTTATAGTTTTAGAAAGGCATAATCCCCCAAAGCCATATGAATTATCTATCCTTCGTTTTGAATCTTTCCTTTTTCATTTCAGCATGTCGGGAGAATTTAACCTTCCAGAAGGTGTGACTGTACCTGGTTGGTTTAGAAGGTACTTGGAAGCTAGGGCCAATGAGGCGGGCCCAGGGAATCTTCCTCCCCCAGCTGCAGCAATTCCTCCTCATCCCCCCCCCCCCAGTTGCTGAAATTCCCCCTCCTCCTCCTCCGAGAGGAAATGCTTTTGCCAAGACTTTTAGAGATTTTATGGCTATGGGTGGGAAAGACTTTCATGGAACCGAGTCCTTCGTAGTAGCCAGGAACTGGCTGAAAGAGACCGAAGTTCTTTTCGTTATCTTCGAGGTAGAAGACAGGCAGAAGGTAAGACTGGCAGTGTGGTTGCTCAAAGGAGAGGCTTCCTACTGGTGGGAAGTCACCAATGCAGAAATACCAGTAGAAACGTGAGAAGATTTCAGATTTAGATTTGAGCTGAAGTTCCTTTCAGAAGCTGAGAGAAGTCTTCAAATGGAGAGGTTCCTATCCCTTAAGCAAGGGAGTATGACCATCAAAGAGTACGTCAACCAGTTTGATCAGCTGGCTAGGTTCGGACTGGACCTGGTCAACACCCAATACAAGAAGGCTCTCTGCTTTGTCAAGGGACTGAATGAGCCGCTTCATAGCCTGGCCATGACCCATATACCTATGGAAGCTACATATGAAAGGCTGGTACAGATGGCGTTATTACATGAGGAGGATAAAGGCAAGAAGGAGACAAAGGCGAAAGGGTCTTAGGGAAAGACAGAAGCTTTACAGCCTAAGAAAACAGACTTTAAGAAGGGCGGGAAAAACAACAAATCTCGCGAAACAAGAATGTGTAATTTCTGTGGTGTGGTTGGACATGTGTTGAAAGACTGCAGGAAGAAGAAGGAAAAGATGAATGGTGGTTGCTTTCATTGTGGAGAAACAGGACACATAGCTAAGGACTGCCCTAAGAGGCGAGGGAAGGCGCAAAAAGCTGCATCCACTTCGGGTGGACAAGTTCATGCACTGTAGGCACCTCCTCTGCAACAGCGAGGTAGAAATACTTCTGTAGAAAGTGTAGTTTATCTTTATGATCACCCAGTTCGTACTTTATTTGATTCTGGTGCATCACACTCCTTTATTTCATCTGCTTTAGTAGAATCTCTGCACCTAGAAACTAGTATGGTAGAGGATCCCTTGGTTGTCTCCAATCCAAATGGAGGCCCAGCTTATTTGTCAATGATCTGTATGAATTTGAAAATCTCTATTCTAAGTGTAGAATTTAGATGTAGTACCTTTGTTTTGGGCTTCTCGGGGTATGGATTGATTCTGGGCATGGACTGGCTATCCAGTAATGGTGTCATCCTTGATTGTGAGAAAAGAGTAGTTAGGCTTTTAACCCAACTCGGTAACACTCTGGAAATTACTTGTAATCCCTCGAGTGTGGTTATGCTTAGTTATCTTGAATCAGTTGACGCTTCTGTTGAGAATTTGCAGTCAGTTAAGGTGGTCCGAGAATATTCGGATGTCTTTGATGAGGTGAAGGGCTTACCTCCGAAACAGGAAATAGACTTCCGCATCTATCTTATTGACAATGCGAAGCCCGTTGCTTTGCCTGTTAGGCACATGGCTCCTAGGGAAAGGAAAGAGCTCAGTAAGCAGATTAAAGAGCTTTTAGAAAAGGGGTTCATTAGGCGGAGCATTTCAGAATGGGGCGCTCCAGTGGTGTTTGCTACAAAGGCGGATGGTTCACTCCGTCTATGTGTTGACTATAGGGAGCAAAATAAGCTGACTAAAAAGAATAGGCACCCTCTCCCTAGAATTGACGATTTGTTTGACCAGCTTGTAGGAGCGTCGGTTTTCTCCCAATTTGATTTGGCGACCGGATTTCATCAGCTAAGGGTAGCTAATGATAACATCGATAAGACAGCTTTCAAAACCCCAGACGGATTCTTTGAGTGGCTTGTCATGCCTTCTGGCTTGACAAACGCACCCGTTTACTTCGTGGACCTAATGAGTAGGGTGTTCAGAGATTTCCTCAATAAATTCGTGGTGGTCTTCGTAGACGATATTTTGATCTTCTCAAAAAAATGAGGAAGAGCATGCTCAGCACCTAAAGGCAATCATGGAGACTCTTAGAACACATCAGTTAAAAGCTAAATTCTCCAAGTGCCACTTTTGGAGAGAAGAAGTGAGATTTCTTGGGCATATAGTGTCCAAAGAGGGGTTAGCTGTAGACCCCGCAAAAGTAGTAGCGGTGCAAGATTGGAAGGCACCAAGGTATGCAACCGAGGTCCGAAGCTTCCTCGGGCTTGCAGGCTTTTATCAGAAGTTCATCAGAGATTTTGCAAAAATCTCAACTCCTCTTACAAGGCTAACAAAGAAGAATCTAGTTTTCTCTTGGGATTTGGATTGCGAGTTTGCTTTCCAACGCTTAAAAAAGGCTCTTACAACAGCCCCAGTTCTGACCTTGCCGAATGGAAGAAAAATGTTTACAGTATACACGGATGCATGCGGGACAGGACTAGGCGCTGTCCTAATGCAAGAAGGAAGGGTAGTAGCTTATGGCGAAAGACAGTTGAAAGTTCATAGAAGGAACTACCCCACCCACGGCCTTGAGTTGGCCGCCATCGTCTTTGCGCTTATGTCTTGGCGCCACTATCTCCTAGGTGAGAAATTTGAACTGTATACTGACCATAAATCTTTGAAGTATCTCTTCTCGCAGAAGGACCTTAACTTAAGGCAACAAAGGTGGATGGAGTTTCTTGCCTCGTATGATTTCGATATTTCCTACACTCTTGGCAAGGGCAACGTAGTCGCAGATGCCTTGAGTAGAAAGAAGCTAATGTTGAGCCCGCTATTTGTTGAAAGGCGAAGCCTAGAGTTTAAAGCTAGTTTTGACTTTAGGCCCGCCTCTGATTTTGTACCCGGTCTGTTAGCATCGCTAGAAGTGCGGCCAACTCTTTTAGACTTAATAGGGACCGCACAACGAGAAGACCCTCAGCTTGTAGAAGTGGTTGATAAGCTCGTCAGGGGTGAGACTTCTAGTCACCTCGATAGATACACCATCGACGACAAAGGGTGGTTAAGACGGGATGGAAGACTATGCGTCCCACAGGCAAAGGAGTTGGTGAAGAAAGTTCTTGAGGAGGCACATCATTCCAAGATGACAATACATCCAGGTGGGGACAAAATGTACAAGGACTTAAAGAGAGTTTTCTTTTGGAGTGGCATGAAGAAGGACGTGGCAGATTTTGTTTCTAAGTGCATGATTTGCCAACAAGTCAAGGCGGAGCAGAAGAAGCCTGGCGGTCTGCTCCATCCTCTAGAGGTCCCACAGTGGAAGTGGGATAGCATTTCAATGGACTTCATTGATGGGCTGCCTAGGTCTAGAAGAGGCAACACTAGCATTTGGGTAATAGTGGATAGGCTTACTAAAAGCGCCCACTTTTTACCTGTCAAGAGTAGAAGGACTGCCTCGTCTCTAGCATCTCTTTATCTTAAGGAGATAGTTCGACTCCATGGAATACCTTCCAGCATTATTAGCGACAGAGATCCTATCTTCACAAGCGAGTTTTGGCGGAGTCTGCAAGAAGCTGTAGGCACACAGTTATGTTTGAGCACGGCCTATCACCCCCAAACCGATGGTCAGACGGAAAGGGTGAATAGGATTTTGGAAGACCTTTTGATACTTTGCGTCCTTGACTTTGGAGGGACTTGGGAGGACCATCTTCCTTTGGTGGAATTTGCCTACAACAAAAGCTACCAAGCCACCATCGGAATGGCGCCCTTCGAAGCTTTATATGGAAGACTGTGCCAATCGCCCACTTGTTGGTGGGAGTCTACTGACAAGCTCATACTTGGACCAGATATGATCCGAGAGACTTCAGAGAAAGTAGACTTAATACGGAGAAGAATGAAGACAACCCAAGACAGACAAAAATCCTACACAGACAAGAGAAGGACCGACCTTGAATTTGAGGTTGGGGACAGGGTTTTCCTTAAGGTATCTCCTTTAAGGAACGTCGTTCGCTTCGGATCCACAGGGAAGCTAGCACCAAGATTTGTAGGGCCGTTTCCTATCATCGAGAAAATTGGGAAGATGGCCTACAGGTTAGAGTTACCCGAGAGACGGGCCGTGTAATGACCCGGATATTTGACGGTGTAATAATTAACTTATTTAATTATTTAAATAACGAATATATTATTTAATCATCGACGTTAGAATGTATAATTATATTATAATTAAAATCGAGCTTGAAATGGCGCTGCAGTTCATAAATTGGCGATTCGAACTTCAACTGAACGTACAGAGTTTGTTTTAAATCGGATTTCTGTGAAACAAGAAACGTGTGGAGCTGGTGGAGTATATCTTTCTAGTGGAAGAGAAAAATCAGGATTTCGTCGTGTAGATTTTGAGATATGTCCAAATCAAATTTTAAGATAGTCGCTATAGAATCATTTATCGACCATAACGGTTTATTCGATATAACTAGTTATCGAATTCGAATCGGGACAAGGTTCTTTTGAGACGTAGTGATAATTTAATTTTTTGAATTTTACTGTAATTTTTAATTAATTAAATAAGCAACTTTTTATTTGGAGTAGGTTGCACCCTATGTCGATACCTTGGGGTTTCACAATATGAGTCCAACTACCGGTATTATTATATTTCTGGAATCGAGGAACCTTGCTCAACACAACAATACCCTTATTTCTGTTGATAGCAAGCCGTAGTGAACGGAGTTTTATAAAATGGGACACTACACTATATTCCTAACTTAAGTATATAGGGTTGGTTTTTGTAGATATATATATATATATATATATATTCATTAACTTTAATATAATATAATGAAAACTCGTACGGGCCTCCCAAAAATATCTCAAATCCTTTCCAAGGCCAAGACTTGGTCCCTAAAGCACCACGTCCTTTCTTTTGTGTGAACGTTTTTCTGTCCACCAGTATTGCACCTTTGGTTTGACTATATAATACCCTTACTTATTTCCCAAACCTAAATCTCAGTTTACAGCCGCCGATTATTCCTCCACAAAGAAAAACGAGAAAATCCAACTTCATAAAATCCACATAAATTCAAACAAAATTCCTAAATTAACCAAACTAGTATTTCTCCTTCGTATGAGGATAGGCTTCGATCCAGTATAGTTTTAAATCCATTTCCGCGATGCTCAGTTTTCGAGCAGTGGTGCTAGGGCCAATCTGTGGGGGAACTGGAGATGATCGAAGGGAAAACCGAGCACGAATCTGAGTTGTCGTAACGAATAACACCTTGTGAAAATTTGTGGGTATTTAATAAAATAAATTTGTGTAGCACCTGACATTGGGAGGCCGAAGTCGCGGAAGGATGCCGGGGTTCGAGTTCGAATCTTTGTGGTGGAGGAGGAGAGTTTGAATAGGTGGATAATGGCATCGGCAGTTTTTGGATTCATGGTGTAAACGGGGAGGACAAAGAGGGACACGATGAAGTTGGAAAAATAAATTCTGAAGCATGCAGGAGGACATATTAGCACGTGTGGGTTCATGTATGAGGATTAGCCGTAAGCTAATACCTTAATGGCGTATGCAGGGCCTTGAAGGTGGAAACTTTTGAGTGAATACATGTGTTTGCATGTGATGATGTAGGATGTACGTGATATAGTGAAGAGTTGAGGAGGGATCGCAGAAATGATAGTGAGGTAGTATTTTGTTTTTGTGATTCTCGTTTGGGATATAAGTTGATGGGGGAAGCATTTACAGCGTACATCTTAAAGTGTTGAAGATATATAGTCGGTTATACTCGAAATAAATATTGGGAGGAACTGGCTTTATTATTTCAGAATCAAAATTGGACTGTTCAAGTAATTGGTTCGCCCTTTATTTGAAAGCCCAAGCAAAGAAATTGGGAAGTTTCCATGGCCTTTGTTTTGGCAACAGAAAGTGAACGAAGTGGGGTCATCTTTATGAAGCAGCGTGGGTGTTAATGTCTTGACCAAGAAAAGAAGAAAAAAGGGGATCAGGTTCGTTTTTATGTGAGCAACAACGGGATTCTTCGATCAAGCCTGCATATAAGTTGATGACTGAAAATGTTATGCTTACAGAAGATTCTTGAGCTGCTCGCGTATGGGACATTTTCAACAATATGACAGCAAGAGGAAGGCCCTTGGTTTGTTTTCTGTTCGAAGAGTTGTGAAGTTGAATGAATAATGGAAAGTAAAGAAGAAAGTTCTGGGACATGGTGAAGTTCGTGGACATCAGCGTAGTTGTAGTCGCGGATTTGAAAGGGGTAGTAGCGGACCTGAATAGTGCAGTGTCGAGGTGAAAGAGGTTGCGTTTTGGAAGAGCAGAAAAATGATGGTGTGTGGTTTGGAATTCATGAAGGAAATTGGTAGCTAAAGGAAGCCGAACAAATCAGCAGTGTTCTGTAAAACAACGAGGAGCGGATTCATATTGTTTTCTTCGGGGATGAAGGGGATCGGGGTCGGGCTTTAACAACAGTAAATGGGTCGAGCAAATAAGAATTCTGTAAAACCAGATCCGATAGGATCGTATGGACGGGAACAACAACATGGGAACGTGTTCAGAATGAATAGGAGCTCATTACAATTTATAGAAAAATAAATTGTCCGTCTGAATCAAGCGATGGTTATCGTTATTGACGATGATCGTCCAATGTGAGTAAAACTCACCAACCCTGAACAGTTATATTTTTAAAACGTATTTTTAGAACTGTTAGATATTGATTGACTATTGTGTGTTGATTTGGTTGATTGAACTTGAAACGACCCGCAAATCCGTGCTATCTGAGTTGACTAAATACACCACACGTCCAACCCAAATAACACAGAAATACGAACCATTAATAGAAAGAAGTTAGAGGGTGAGAATAGATGAGATAGAAACTTAGAATAGAAGAAGAAGAAGAACATAAACACAACACAGAACCTCACATCGTAGCGGAATAAAATATAATATAGAGAATAGCTTCTGAAATACAAAATTTTGACTGTATATACATACATCATTATCAGAGTGCACACTTACAATATAGCGGAAATAACACTAGATAACTAACGCTGAAACCTCCTGCTCCAAGCTCCTCCAATGGTATCTGTAAAACACCTGAACTACTTGACTGCCCGTACAAATTTGGGCACCCAAGAGTTTAGGGAAAAACAAAACAAAATAAACTCTGGGTCAGTCATGGGACTGGTGTGAGTAAACTCCAACCACTTGTTTAACTTTCAACTCTTTTCAAAAGAAAAGATAATAGTAAGACCAGCCCACACATAAACATGGACGGTTTTTACCTTACTATAACCCAAAACACTTTGATACGAAAATCCAGTGATATTATAATAATGTCTACATCAAGTAAATAACCAAATAGTAGAACGCTTGCATCTCACGCTCCACATATATATTATAAAAATCAAAACCCGCATGGCGCTTATTGGAGATTGGATTTCCAACATGACAAGGTATGGAACCACCTTCCGATGATGTATCTCTAGAGGCGAATACACCTGGGTTCAACAAGAACGTCTTGCAACCCGGCCCACACATGACCGACCACTCATTTCGCTTGAGTGTATCGAATGTATATCACCAACGGTTGGACTCAAACCACCGTTTCCCGAATGGGAAGAATCGATAGATTTAGAAACAAAAGGAATTTCTCTAGATAGGTGATTATACACCCTAATGGGTGCGACCCACATAGCCATGCTGCCTGCCCGATTTTTTTCCTTTCCCGGTTGTTGAGGCCTGAGGCTACGATTACTTACCATTCCTTGATAACACAATCACTTTGAATGCCACATTGTCAGATCCGTTAATCACTAGTCGAGTTTGCACAAATATTCTGGATATTATGCTAAGGGATAAATCCGTTGCCACCATATACATTCATACAGACCAACCCATTTGATCATTGGAAATACTCTGTCAGACATTCGTCCATATACGTTCGTTCTGGGATTGAACGACACCGAAGGCACTATTTCTATAAATAGAAAAGCCCTTGCACTTTACTCCGTCTTCAATATATTTAGCATACTTGGTTCGCAACGCTTATGCCGATACGGAGTGGTTCTTCGGATAATAATCCAACCGGTCTCTCCATATTGACAACGATGGTCAAAACTTCGATAGTCTGTGATTTAACTATCGAATAAAACAAGTGTTCATCCAAACATAACAACAAATCACTGGGCCCTTTAATTAATATTCCATTAATTAAACCACTTCTCTATTTTCTCTATCAATATTTGTTAACCAAATATTTTCAATAATCATCTTGCCTCTTATGCCATTTGGAAAACGTTTCCAAATATTAACTTCTTTTATTTTCTATATATTAGAAAATATCTCTATTTGCAATTGAAACAATTTCAATCACTTATCTCTATCCCTTTTTGTTTACAACATTCGATTTTTATATGCACTTTACTATCGAATTCAATACGTCGATACAATGATTTCAAATTATCGAAATATCTTAAAAATATTCTAACTCCTTAAATTTCCGGAAAATTTCGCCATAACCTCCCCTGTATCGGGAGCATCGGGAAATTTCAAATAGCTTTCCCGGTCCTTCTAATCTCAAAAAGAAAAAGAAGAAGCCAAGCGGCTTGCCGATACGGCGCATAAAACCCATATATGAATTTAAACATGTACCTTTTTGTCGGGCACATAAATAAAAATCTTCATATACTCCATCCCATATCTGTTTAACACCTGTTCACCTGTTTCCAATTCAATTCAACTCAATCCATTCGTTTTGATTAAATTTTGAATCGTTTGAATTCAGTTTCGCTCAATTATTCTTTAATTGGCCCTTTTGCCTATTTCACTTCTTTGTTGAACATAACACGTTCAAATAAAATGTTTAACTTGCTCACAACCAAATTGAATTTCAACTTCAATCCTAGTTTCCTGTTTGATTTCGAATATAAATTTTCAAATCGAATTCGCTTATTCAAAGCCCAATATTAATTCGAAATCTCATTAACTAATTTCTATTCGAATTAGTTAACTCCATTCAATAAATCAAAAATCTGATTTCTGTGTCAAAAATCAACCCATTACTCCACTGGAGTTCACATATATTTTATAACTCAAATCTGGATTTTTCTAAATAGAAATTTCGATTTTTATTTGCTTAAAATCCTTTAATATCATTAAATAAACCGTTATGGTTTTATAATGGTTCTGGCGCTGCTTTTCTGAAAATTTGATTTTGACATAACTCAAAATCTATACGACGAAATTCAGATTTTTCTCTTTCATTTGAAAACTATTATCAAACCGGTCCTGACGTTTCTTGTTTCAAAGAATTTCGACTTCAATTGAGTCCTGTATATTCGATTGAAGTTCGAATCGCTATTTTACGAACTGCAGCGCTGCGGCGAGTTCGTTTTAATTATATATATATATATAAACTTTTAAACTTCTTTAAAATGAATTCAACTCTATTCTACTATATATATATTCATATATATTTCAAATTCCATTTGAATCTTTACATTTCAAATTCCATAGTTTTAAATCCTGTATTCAAATCCCATTTGAAATCCTTTATTCGAATTCCATTTCAAATTCTTTATTCGAATTCCATTTTAAATCCTCTTTTCGAATCCCCACTTTAATTCAACTCCTTTTTGAATTTCTATATTTGAAATTCATACTTGAATTTAGATATTCAACTCCATTTTGAATTCCCTTTTGAAATTCAAATATTCAAACCCCATTTGAATTTCTATGTTCAAATCTATTTCCAACTCTATTTGAATTAAAATATTCCAATTTTCTTTCAAACACCATTGAATTCTAAATTCGAATTCATTTACAAATACCATTTGAATTCTAAATTCAAATTCATTAGTTAAACTCCACATTTAATTTCCTTGAATCCCAATACCTTAATTTATTCCTTTGAATTAAATTCCACTTTAAATTCTATAATCAAATCCCTTTTGAATGGTTATATTTGAAAATCATATTTGAATTTAAATATTTAAACTTCATTTCAATTTGAAATCTCATATTCAAATCCCATTGGAATTTCTTTATTCAAACCCATTTGAATTCCTTTGAATCCAAATACCCTGTTTCAAATCTCTTTGAATTCCTCTTATTCAAATTCTTTCTATTTAAACTCCATTTGAGTTTTGTTTGAATTCTTGTATTTGACACCATTCGAATTCTATTTAAATTCTTATATTTAAATCCTCTTTATTACAACCCATTATTTAAATCCCATTTGAACTTTCCTTATTTCAAATCTATTTGAACTCCTTTGAATTCAAAGCCCATTTCAAAACTATTTGGATTTCCTATTTCGAAATCCTATTTCAATCCTACTTTGAAATCCTATTTTCAAAGTTTATTTCAAATTCTAATTTGAAATTCCATATTCAAATTTCTACTTGAATTTCTATATTCAATTCCATGTTCAAATTCAATACTCGAATTTCTATTTCAAATCTCTATTCAAATTTCACATTTGAATTCTTCTTTGAAATACTATATTTCAAATTCTATTCAATTCTTCTTTGAAATTCTATTTTCAAAGTCTATTTCGAATTCTCTTTTGAAAATTCTATTTTGAAATTCTATTTCAAATTCTATTTGGAAATTCTATTTCAAATTCTCTATATTCAAACACCATTTGAAAGTTCTATATTCAAATCCACCTTGGATTTTCTATTTGAATTCTAAATTCAAATTTTCTATTTCCTTTTCTTTTTGAATTCAAATTTCCATTTCCTTTTCTTTTATTCAAATTCTATATTTAAATTTCCTTTTGAATCATATTTTCAAAACACTTGTATTTCTATTTCTGAATTATCAAATGATAATTCTTTTCACTTCATTTATAACTTCGTTATAAAAAGAACTATTTATAAGCTTCGTTTAAAAAGAAACTACTTGTTTTATTTTTCAAAACAAGTTTATATTTTTATTCCCATTCAAAATTCAAATTCTATTTAAAAAATAGAATTTTTCCTTTTTAAATTTCAAATATCCTTTTAATTGGCCCAGTGATATTTAAACACACAAAGCAACGAATTATTTATTTTTCTAACACGTCATATATAACAATATATATGCAAACAAATAAACAAACAGATAATATATTTTTGAGGAATCCAGTTGGATTCCTCCAACCTGTTTTCCTGCATCCACAGATGTTAGCACATAAATAATACCCATTCTGCTTCGTGGCAGAATATCGCGGTATAGAAGGTCATCCACTAATCATAGCGTGGGGCGTATAGGGTAATCATCCTCTATGAAACTGCGGGCATCCGCTAATGAGACTGCGGGAATCCAACCAATCAATCAACCCAATATATATATGTATAGCCTAAATAACTAATATATATAAAGCAACCATAAAGAATTCACACAAGCAACAGACAATTATTTTTAATGAAATAAAAATAATTTAAAGGTGAGTGAGATGTACTCACCTGATTTATTTGTCGGATATCCTGTCACAGCTTCGAATCTATTCGAATAAATCTTTTTGGTACCTACAATTATATATTTTAATTTATCAACTAAACTTTTTTTTTCTTTTTCTTTTTAACTTAAGCAAATTAATTTCCATAATTTGTATATTTTAAATCAACTATTCACTAAATAAATAAATTTTTCTACATATTTAAAAATTCTGAATCAATGCATACCTTACTGCTATTCTAGCCATGAAGCTACTCGAAAATCATTGAACGATTTTGCTGAGAAAAACCCCTAAATTGCTGACCTTTTCCCTTTGGCATTACATCGAACACTTTGCCTTCACTCACCAATACTTTGTTGTCATCTACAATCAACAGCCCAGCTGTCGTCACACCACCAAAACATCCTCGCGTCCACTGTCGAACACCACATCGCACCAACCTTGTATTCAGATATCGACCTCATCTCCTTCACAAAGTCGCAGTCCCCACGTCAGATCGAACTACAGCACCGAACCCTTGACGCGCTTCGTAATCTACTGCCATCCCCGACGATCACCATCGCGAGTCCAAATCACCTGAACCCTAACCTCGAATCGTCTTGCCCGTGATGTCGAGCTACAGCAGAACTCGAAATCTGCATCCCTCCTATTTTTATGAGCGTCGAGTCTTCCAGGGCTCGGATTTCAAATCGCGAAGATAAATTCAAAAATCGATTTTATTCTAGGATTTTGAAATCGATTTTCAGAGGTATAGGCTACGGGTTTCTCGATTTTGCTTTTGCTGAGGAATGTGAATGGCCAAAGGAAAGCTACGATATATATAATAGTGGGAAGGAGACAATTCGTACTCGACATTAAAATTGTGCTTTACTTTGCAACGAAGCTGGGAAGCAGAATTTGTGGCTCGAGAAAAACATTATAGGTCTGCGCTGGGAAGGTGGAGGTCTGCGTGAAGGATAGGTCGACTGAGGAACATTTGATTTAAACTTTGAAATGATTTTTATAAAATAAAATACTCTAAAATATCTTTTGGTCCATACTTAACATTTTGAACCGCTTTTTAATCGCATCGAACGGTATTTTCAGCGTTATTCGTTACCCTGAACTTAACGGGACGAGTTCTGAAATTAAGTTCAACTGTATAGAAGAGAACAATTTTAAACTAACACTTTAATTTAAATTCGATTAAAAATATAAATAGATTTCAACATTTACTTCCATCGATAATAAATTATTATTGGTTTAATTCAACCTAGAATTTATATTAATTGACCGAAGTGTTTCGATTCAGTATTAAATTCTGAATTCAATTATATTACGTTTTCGTATAACAACTATTCAATATATTCAAATTAGATTGTATATTGATTATTATTACGATAATTAAATTTAATCGATATTAAATCATATATCGATAATTAAATTGACAGATTCAATATAAAATTCATTTATATTATGAATTCAATATTTAAAACCATACTAAATATTTAAAATAAACTGTTCAAAAATCCGGGTCGTTACATTCTTCCCGCCTTAAAATAATTTCGTCCTCGAAATTGCTAAGTTAGGAGAAATGATACAAATCCACTACCTTTCAACAATCCACTTATGTTGAAATTCAACTCCTCATATTTCAACAAATTTAATTCCACCAAAACTTTTGGTCTTCCTTCATTCAATTCGAATGATCTACGATCAATCCATTTATCCAATCTATATTCCATTAAACCTATTCAAATTGATTCTAATCAATTCATTCACTTCGACCCATTTAACTTGTTTAAGTTAAATTTCAATTCCAGAATTCAAATCCCTGGGTTTTCTTTTCAAATTCTTTTGAAATCCCATAAATATATACATATATTTATTTTCATTTCAAATTCAAAACATTTGAATATTCAAACCAATTTGTTTTCTTTCACACAAATCTCCATCAAAACTTTTTCTAAGGTAGCAATTCATCACTTAGAAACTCGGAAATGAACACTGATGATGTTGCAATCATCATCAGAATAATTCCCCAGCCACTGAAGTGAGTTCAGTGCCTTATTATTTCAAAATTCATCTAAAATGATTTTCTTTCAAATCCTTCCAAAACAAAGCTATATTTTTAATATACTTTGAAAAATATTTTTCAACTTCCCAGGATTTTGAATTCTTAATTCTGGTTTGAATTTAATTCTAATTCATCTCATTTGTATATTTAATCCCTATACAAATTCTATTCTGGTTATAAATAATCATTCTAAGTTTATAATCTCATTTGATTCTAAAGTCAATATCCAACACATCCATATAATAATAATTCTAGAAAATTATTCTTTCTATATCAAAAATAGAAATTTTGGGTAAAATTATTTCATTCACCCATTTTAAAACAATATTATGTCGATTCTTCTGTCCAAGTGTTTACAAACTCCTATCGACGTCGTGGCGTCCCACGATTCGACCAGAATTCATAAATCACTCAACAGACTAGCCAACACAATATAAAACAAATTTTATATCAACATACAAATACGCGCTCTCGTATATACACTCAACTCATTCTAGGGTACTACTGACCCTATCTCTAATGAGCACATTCCACCAAAGCCTAGGTATTCGCTCAACCTAAGCTCTGATACCAACTGTAACGACCCGCAAATCCGTGCTATCTGAGTTGACTAAATACACCACACGTCCAACCCAAATAACACAGAAATACGAACCATTAATAGAAAGAAGTTAGAGGGTGAGAATAGATGAGATAGAAACTTAGAATAGAAGAAGAAGAAGAACATAAACACAACACAGAACCTCACATCGTAGCGGAATAAAATATAATATAGAGAATAGCTTCTGAAATACAAAATTTTGACTGTATATACATACATCATTATCAGAGTGCACACTTACAATACAGCGGAAATAACACTAGATAACTAACGCTGAAACCTCCTGCTCCAAGCTCCTCCAATGGTATCTGTAAAACACCTGAACTACTTGACTGCCCGTACAAATTTGGGCACCCAAGAGTTTAGGGAAAAACAAAACAAAATAAACTCTGGGTCAGTCATGGGACTGGTGTGAGTAAACTCCAACCACTTGTTTAACTTTCAACTCTTTTCAAAAGAAAAGATAATAGTAAGACCAGCCCACACATAAACATGGACGGTTTTTACCTTACTATAACCCAAAACACTTTGATACGAAAATCCAGTGATATTATAATAATGTCTACATCAAGTAAATAACCAAATAGTAGAACGCTTGCATCTCACGCTCCACATATATATTATAAAAATCAAAACCCGCATGGCGCTTATTGGAGATTGGATTTCCAACATGACAAGGTATGGAACCACCTTCCGATGATGTATCTCTAGAGGCGAATACACCTGGGTTCAACAAGAACGTCTTGCAACCCGGCCCACACATGACCGACCACTCATTTCGCTTGAGTGTATCGAATGTATATCACCAACGGTTGGACTCAAACCACCGTTTCCCGAATGGGCAGAATCGATAGATTTAGAAACAAAAGGAATTTCTCTAGATAGGTGATTATACACCCTAATGGGTGTGACCCACATAGCCATGTTGCCTGCCCGATTTTTGTCCTTTCCCGGTTGTTGAGGCCTGAGGCTACGATTACTTACCATTCCTTGATAACACAATCACTTTGAATGCCACATTGTCAGATCCGTTAATCACTAGTCGAGTTTGCACAAATATTCTGGATATTATGCTAAGGGATAAATCCGTTGCCACCATATACATTCATACAGACCAACCCATTTGATCATTGGAAATACTCTGTCAGACATTCGTCCATATACGTTCGTTCTGGGATTGAACGACACCGAAGGCACTATTTCTATAAATAGAAAAGCCCTTGCACTTTACTCCGTCTTCAATATATTCAGCATACTTGGTTCGCAACGCTTATGCCGATACGGAGTGGTTCTTCGGATAATAATCCAACCGGTCTCTCCATATTGACAACGATGGTCAAAACTTCGATAGTCTGTGATTTAACTATCGAATAGAACAAGTGTTCATCCAAACATAACAACAAATCACTGGGCCCTTTAATTAATATTCCATTAATTAAACCACTTCTCTATTTTCTCTATCAATATTTGTTAACCAAATATTTTCAATAATCATCTTGCCTCTTATGCCATTTGGAAAACGTTTCCAAATATTAACTTCTTTTATTTTCTATATATTAGAAAATATCTCTATTTGCAATTGAAACAATTTCAATCACTTATCTCTATCCCTTTTTGTTTACAACATTCGATTTTTATATGCACTTTACTATCGAATTCAATACGTCGATACAATGATTTCAAATTATCGAAATATCTTAAAAATATTCTAACTCCTTAAATTTCCGGAAAATTTCACCATAACCTCCCCTGTATCGGGAGCATCAGGAAATTTCAAATAGCTTTCCCGGTCCTTCTAATCTCAAAAAGAAAAAGAAGAAGCCAAGCGGCTTGCCGATACGGCGCATAAAACCCATATATGAATTTAAACATGTACCTTTTTGTCGGGCACATAAATAAAAATCTTCATATACTCCATCCCATATCTGTTTAACACCTGTTCACCTGTTTCCAATTCAATTCAACTCAATCCATTCGTTTTGATTAAATTTTGAATCGTTTGAATTCAGTTTCGCTCAATTATTCTTTAATTGGCCCTTTTGCCTATTTCACTTCTTTGTTGAACATAACACGTTCAAATAAAATGTTTAACTTGCTCACAACCAAATTGAATTTCAACTTCAATCCTAGTTTCCTGTTTGATTTCGAATATAAATTTTCAAATCGAATTCGCTTATTCAAAGCCCAATATTAATTCGAAATCTCATTAACTAATTTCTATTCGAATTAGTTAACTCCATTCAATAAATCAAAAATCTAATTTCTGTTTCAAAAATCAACCCATTACTCCACTGGAGTTCACATATATTTTATAACTCAAATCTGGATTTTTCTAAATAGAAATTTCGATTTTTATTTGCTTAAAATCCTTTAATATCATTAAATAAACCGTTATGGTTTTGTAATGGTTCTGGCGCTGCTTTTCTGAAAATTTGATTTTGACATAACTCGAAATCTATACGACGAAATTCAGATTTTTCTCTTTCATTTGAAAACTATTATCAAACCGGTCCTGACGTTTCTTGTTTCAAAGAATTTCGACTTCAATTGAGTCCTGTATATTCGATTGAAGTTCGAATCGCTATTTTACGAACTGCAGCGCTGCGGCGAGTTCGTTTTAATTATATATATATATAAACTTTTAAACTTCTTTAAAATGAATTCAACTCTATTCTACTATATATATATATATTCATATATATTTCAAATTCCATTTGAATCTTTACATTTCAAATTCCATAGTTTTAAATCCTGTATTCAAATCCCATTTGAAATCCTTTATTCGAATTCCATTTCAAATTCTTTATTCGAATTCCATTTTAAATCCTCTATTCGAATCCCCACTTTAATTCAACTCCTTTTTGAATTTCTATATTTGAAATTCATACTCGAATTTAGATATTCAACTCCATTTTGAATTCCCTTTTGAAATTCAAATATTCAAACCCCATTTGAATTTCTATGTTCAAATCTATTTCCAACTCTATTTGAATTAAAATATTCCAATTTTCTTTCAAACACCATTGAATTCTAAATTCGAATTCATTTACAAATACCATTTGAATTCTAAATTCAAATTCATTAGTTAAACTCCACATTTAATTTTCTTGAATCCCAATACCTTAATTTATTCCTTTGAATTAAATTCCACTTTAAATTCTATAATCAAATCCCTTTTGAATGGTTATATTTGAAAATCATATTTGAATTTAAATATTTAAACTTCATTTCTATTTGAAATCTCATATTCAAATCCCATTGGAATTTCTTTATTCAGACCCATTTGAATTCCTTTGAATCCAAATACCCTGTTTCAAATCTCTTTGAATTCCTCTTATTCAAATTCTTTCTATTTAAACTCCATTTGAGTTTTGTTTGAATTCTTGTATTTGACACCATTCGAATTCTATTTAAATTCTTATATTTAAATCCTCTTTATTACAACCCATTATTTAAATCCCATTTGAACTTTCCTTATTTCAAATCTATTTGAACTCCTTTGAATTCAAAGCCCATTTCAAAACTATTTGGATTTCCTATTTCGAAATCCTATTTCAATCCTACTTTGAAATCCTATTTTCAAAGTTTATTTCAAATTCTAATTTGAAATTCCATATTCAAATTTCTACTTGAATTTCTATATTCAATTCCATGTTCAAATTCAATACTCGAATTTCTATTTCAAATCTCTATTCAAATTTCACATTTGAATTCTTCTTTGAAATACTATATTTCAAATTCTATTCAATTCTTCTTTGAAATTCTATTTTCAAAGTCTATTTCGAATTCTCTTTTGAAAATTCTATTTTGAAATTCTATTTCAAATTCTATTTGGAAATTCTATTTCAAATTCTCTATATTCAAACACCATTTGAAAGTTCTATATTCAAATCCACCTTGGATTTTCAATTTGAATTCTAAATTCAAATTTTCTATTTCCTTTTCTTTTTGAATTCAAATTTCCATTTCCTTTTCTTTTATTCAAATTCTATATTTAAATTTCCTTTTGAATCATATTTTCAAAACACTTGTATTTCTATTTCTGAATTATCAAATGATAATTCTTTTCACTTCATTTATAACTTCGTTATAAAAAGAACTATTTATAAGCTTCGTTTAAAAAGAGACTACTTGTTTTATTTTTCAAAACAAGTTTATATTTTTATTCCCATTCAAAATTCAAATTCTATTTAAAAAATAGAATTTTTCCTTTTTAAATTTCAAATATCCTTTTAATTGGCCCAGTGATATTTAAACACACAAAGCAACGAATTATTTATTTTTCTAACACGTCATATATAACAATATATATGCAAACAAATAAACAAACAGATAATATATTTTTGAGGAATCCAGTTGGATTCCTCCAACCTGTTTTCCTGCATCCACAGATGTTAGCACATAAATAATACCCATTCTGCTTCGTGGCAGAATATCGCGGTATAGAAGGTCATCCACTAATCATAGCGTGGGGCGTATAGGGTAATCATCCGCTATGAAACTGCGGGCATCCGCTAATGAGACTGCGGGAATCCAACCAATCAATCAACCCAATATATATATATGTATAGCCTAAATAACTAATATATATAAAGCAACCATAAAACATTCACACAAGCAACAGACAATTATTTTTAATGAAATAAAAATAATTTAAAGGTGAGTGGGATGTACTCACCTGATTTATTTGTCGGATATCCTGTCACAGCTTCGAATCTATTCGAATAAATCTTTTTGGTACCTACGATTATATATTTTAATTTATCAACTAAACTTTTTTTTCTTTTTCTTTTTAACTTAAGCAAATTAATTTCCATAATTTGTATATTTTAAATCAACTATTCACTAAATAAATAAATTTTTCTACATATTTAAAAATTCCGAATCAACGCATACCTTACTGCTATTCTAGCCATGAAGCTACTCGAAAATCATTGAACGATTTTGCTGAGAAAAACCCCTAAATTGCTGACCTTTTCCCTTTGGCATTACATCGAACACTTTGCCTTCATTCACCAATACTTTGTTGTCATCTACAATCAACAGCCCAGCTGTCGTCACACCACCAAAACATCCTCGCTTCCACTGTCGAACACCACATCGCACCATCCTTGTATTCAGATATCGACCTCATCTCCTTCACAAAGTCGCAGTCCCCACGTCAGATCGAACTACAGCACCGAACCCTAGACGCGCTTCGTAATCTACTGCCATCCCCGACGATCACCATCGCGAGTCCAAATCACCTGAACCCTAACCTCGAATCGTCTTGCCCGTGATGTCGAGCTACAGCAGAACTCGAAATCTGCATCCCTCCTATTTTTATGAGCGTCGAGTCTTCCAGGGCTCGGATTTCAAATCGCGAAGATGAATTCAAAAATCGATTTTATTCTAGGATTTTGAAATTGATTTTCAGAGGTATAGGCTACGGGTTTCTCGATTTTGCTTTTGCTGAGGAATGTGAATGGCCAAAGGAAAGCTACGATATATATAATAGTGGGAAGGAGACAATTCGTACTCGACATTGAAATTGTGCTTTACTTTGCAACGAAGCTGGGAAGCAGAATTTGTGGCTCGAGAAAAACATTATAGGTCTGCGCTGGGAAGGTGGAGGTCTGCGTGAAGGATAGGTCGACTGAGGAACATTTGATTTAAACTTTGAAATGATTTTTATAAAATAAAATACTCTAAAATATCTTTTGGTCCATACTTAACATTTTGAACCGCTTTTTAATCGCATCGAACGGTATTTTCAGCGTTATTCGTTACCCTGAACTTAACGGGACGAGTTCTGAAATTAAGTTCAACTGTATATAAGAGAACAATTTTAAACTAACACTTTAATTTAAATTCGATTAAAAATATAAATAGATTTCAACATTTACTTCCATCGATAATAAATTATTATTGGTTTAATTCAACCTAGAATTTATATTAATTGACCGAAGTGTTTCGATTCAGTATTAAATTCTGAATTCAATTATATTACGTTTTCGTATAACAACTATTCAATATATTCAAATTAGATTGTATATTGATTATTATTACGATAATTAAATATAATCGATATTAAATCATATATCGATAATTAAATTGACAGATTCAATATAAAATTCATTTATATTATGAATTCAATATTTAAAACCATACTAAATATTTAAAATAAACTGTTCAAAAATCCGGGTCGTTACAGAACTGCTAGTCAGTTAGTTGAAATTATATATATATGTATATAAACCGTTAAATATATATATTGATGTGGTTTACCTGAACATTTCATACTGAAATGAAGTTGATGTTAATTATATAGTCTAACATCTGTGATGCAGGAGAACAGGTTGGAGGGACCCAACTGGGTTCCTCAATATATAAAATAATGTTTTGTTCATATATTATGATATGTGATGTGTTACATAATCTGTGATGATTATGTGTGCTTGGTTGATAGTAATCATGGTTAGACGGTATTTTGAATACCAAAATGAATACTAGAAAGTAAAGAGGGAATTTTCAAAAACGTATATTGAAAATGAAATATTTATAAAATCAAAGGATTTTATAAAAGGAATATTTATTTGAAAATAAATAGAATCGATTTAAAAATGTTGAAGAGAATAGGATATGGTTTTTGAGAAATTGGAACTGGTTATAGTTGATTGAGTTGAGTAAATCTCAAAGTGTTGATCTGATGTTGCTTTCGGCCTTCGGGATTTAACACTGAGAAGTTTATTCACTTATCAATTTATAATGAGAATCTAATGAATAGAAGTGAAGTGATAAAGGAATATTTATTTGGTAAATAAATAGGATTAAAAAGGAAATCATTACAAGTGATTAAACATTGTTAAAAGGAAATCATTACAAGTGATTAAACGCTGTTATAAGGAAATCATTACAAGTGATTAAACGCTGTTATAAGGACATTTTTAAAGTGAAGAACCGTTACTAAAAGTAAATCTTTATAAATGGATAAACGTTATTAAAAGGAGTTAATCGAATAAAAGTTGTTCGAATTTGAGTTAACCAGTTAGAGTTAATCAGTTAGAGTTAAACAGTGAGTTAATCAGTTAAAGTTAACCAGTTAGAGTTAATCGAATAGAGTTAAAGATATAGAGTTAAGCAAAATTAGAAACTGACTAGAGATTAGTAAGTTGGATAGTTTTTCTGAGTATCGATCTGATGTTGGTTTCGGTCTTCGGGGTTTATACTTAGAGAATTGTTCTCGTACTAGTTTATAGTTAGGGACTGATAGTTGTGGAAGTTAGTGGAACGTGATTGAGGATTGGAAATGTTTTCCAATGATAAAAATGTATATTTTCTAATTATAGAAACTAAGAAAATATGAACATATATAAATATATATGTATTATATGTTGGATGATTGGATCGATAATTCCATTTGGAATTTAGATCGTTGTTTGTACACCGACATGTTTACATTTGATAGTTAAATCATAGACTATCAAGTTTTTACCATTTTAGCGTTGTTAATATGGAGAGACAGGTTGGATTCTTATCCAAAGAACCACTCTGTTTTGGCATAAGTGTTGCGAATATGCCAAAGAAAATTGAAGATGGAGTAAAGTGCAAGAACTGTTGTATAATTCTTAGATAACAATGACTATGATGGATGTATTGAATAGTGCCTTCGGTTTCGTTCAGTCCCAGAACGAACGTATATAGACGAGTGTCTGACAGAGTATTTCCCATGATCGAATATGATTGGTCTGTACAAATATATATGGTGGCAACGGATTTATTCCCTTAGCATAACATCCAGAATATTTGTGCAAATCAATTAGTGATTAACGGATCTGACAATGTGGCATTCAAAGTGATCGTGTTATCAATGAATGGAAAGTAGTCGTAGCCTCTGGCCTCAACAACTAGGAAATGACAAAAATCGGGCAGGCAACATGGCTAAGTCGGTCGCACCGAAGTAGGGTGTATAATCACCTATCTAGAGAATATTCATTTGCTTCTTTAATCTATCAATGTTGTCCCATATATATATATATACGGGAACGGTTGCTGATCCCAACCGTTGGTGATGTACATTCGATACACTCAAGCGAAATGAGTGGTCGGTCATGTGTGGCTGAGTTGCAAGATGTTCTTGTTGAACTCCAGTGTATCGTTCCTAGAGGACACTGATCGGAAGGTGGTTCCATACCTTGTCATAGTTGGAAATCCATTACCCAATACGCGCTTGCGATTTTGATTGTATACTATATATGTAGAACGTGAGATGAAAGCATTTCTGCTAGATGATTATTATATTGTGTTGGTAGGCATTATTATAATATCAAAAGGTTTTTGATATAAAGATATTTTGGATTCTCATAAGGGAAAACTCGTTCCGTTATACGGCGTGGTCTTATGAGATATCGTTTACTTGTTCAAATTATTTTAAACTGTTTTACTCATACCAGTCCCATGACTGACCAGAAGTTTATTTTGTTTTGTTTTCCCTAAACTCTTGGGTGCCTAATTTGTACGGGCCGTCAAGTAGTCAGGATTTTACATATACACTTTGGAGAGCTTGGAGCAGGAGGCTTCAAGATTCTATAGCTATTATTATTTCCGCTGTTGTTGTAAGTGTTGTACTCTGCAATGCTATTGTATACATATACTGTTTGTATTTCAAAAGTTATGTTATATTTTATTCGTTCCGCTGTGAGATTCGTGTTACTCTGATGATGATGTTCTTCTTTTTCTTCCATTCTACTAGTTCTATATTATCTATCCTCACCCTCTATCTTCTTTCTATTAATTTCTTGAATTTTCAGTGCAATTTGGGGTTGGACTTGTGTTATTTAGTCAGCTCAAATTGGACTGGATTTTCGGGTCATTGCAGTTGGTATCAGAGCTTAAGGTTAAGTATTACCTTGGCTTTGTGGCGTAACTCAGTAGAGATGGGATTAGTAGTATCCTAGATTGAGTTGAGTGTATATATACGAGTGAACGTATTTGTTATTTGATATAAAAATTTGTTTTATATTGTGGAGCTTTATTGGTTGAGTGTCTTATGAATTCTGGTCGATAGTGGGGCACCACAATATCGATAAGGGTTTCTAAACGCTCGAATACGATGAGTCGACACGGTATGTTTTGAAAGAGGGTGAATGAAGTAATTTTACCCGAATTATATTTTGATATAAAAAAAATGGTTAAGATTTGAATCATTATAGTATATTGGATGTGTTGGTTGTTGCTATAATCGAAAGAGATTATAAAAAGGTGAAATAGTTATAAATAACTAATCAGAATTCATATAAGTAAAGTATGTCAAATAAGATGAAGTTAATCTGAATTTAAATCATATTTGGAATTATAATAAGGAAATTTTAAGTTCCTGGGAGAGTTTGAAATTTGTTTTCAAATTGAAAGAGAAATATAGTATTGAACTCACTTCGATCGCTGGGAAATAATTCTGATGATGGTGTACACATCATCAATGTGATTTTCGAGTTTCAAAGTGACGGATTACTACCAAAGATTTTGTTTTGAATTGTTTTGATAAAACAAGTTGTTCTGAAATTCAAAGGTTTTGAATTGGTGTTATTATTTCAAAATTTGATTTGAGATGAACCCAGGGATTTAAAAATTCTGGAATTTAAATTTAACTAATGAAGTTAAATGAGTTGAGATGGAAAAGGTAAATAAACAAATTAAAATTTTAACTTGAAATAAGTTAAATTAAATTTGGATTGGATTAGTGATGATCTGGAATAGAATTGAATTGATAAATTCGAAGTTTGGAATCAAGAATCGATTGGAGTTTGATTGAGATGACAATGGTATATACTAAGTTGTTCACAGAGGAAAGGGATATAGTGTTATGTCCGTCAAAAAGTTACAAGTTTATATTTCATATGAGTTTGGAGATTTATGAGCCAATTTGGCAAGCCGCTTGGCTATTTGATTTTCTTTTGGTTGGAGAAGGCCTAAAGAGGCGAGTTGGAGTTTTACAGATATGGCTGTACAAAGGAGGTTATGGCGAAATTTTCTGAAAATTTAAAGGGTTAGAAAATCTTCAGAATTTTTGAAAATTTAGGTTAGTCGGAAGGAATTAATATTTTAGTCAATATTAATTGGTTCAGTTGAAATCAGAAATAAGGGGTAAACAAATCTTAGGAATTCCAATAGATAGGGTCGTCCTCTAACTTAGTAATTTCGAGGACGAAATTATTTTAAGTAGGGAAGAATGTAATGACCCAGATATTTGACGGTGTAATAATTAACTTATTTAATTATTTAAATAACGAATATATTATTTAATCATCGACGTTAGAACGTATAATTATATTATAATTAAAATCGAGCTTGAAATGGCGCTGCAGTTCGTAAATTGGCGATTCGAACTTCAACTGAACGTACAGAGTTTGTTTTAAATCGGATTTCTGTGAAACAAGAAACGTGTGGAGCTGGTGGAGTATATCTTTCTAGTGGAAGAGAAAAATCAGGATTTCGTCGTGTAGATTTTGAGATATGTCCAAATCAAATTTTAAGATAGTCGCTATAGAATCATTTATCGACCATAACGGTTTATTCGATATAACTAGTTATCGAATTCGAATCGGGACAAGGTTCTTTTGAGACATAGCGATAATTTAATTTTTAGAATTTTACTGTAATTTTTAATTAATTAAATAAGTAACTTTTTATTTGGAGTAGGTTGCACCCTATATCGATACCTTGGGGTTTCACAATATGAGTCCAACTACCGGTATTATTATATTTTTGGAATCGAGGAACCTTGCTCAACACAACAATACCCTTATTTCTGTTGATAGCAAGCCGTAGTGAACGGAGTTTTATAAAATGGGATACTACACTATATTCCTAACTTAAGTATACAGGGTTGGTTTTTGTAGATATATATATATATATATATTCATTAACTTTAATATAATGAAAACTCGTACGGGCCTCCCAAAAATATCTCAAATCCTTTCCAAGGCCAAGACTTGGTCCCTAAAGCACCACATCCTTTCTTTTGTGTGAACGTTTTTCTGTCCACCAGTATTGCACCTTTGGTTTGACTATATAATACCCTTACTTATTTCCCAAACCTAAATCTCAGTTGACAGCCGCCGATTATTCCTCCACAAAGCAAAACGAGAAAATCCAACTTCATAAAATCCACATAAATTCAAACAAAATTCCTAAATTAACCAAACTAGTATTTCTCCTTCGTATGAGGATAGGCTTCGATCCAGTATAGTTTTAAATCCATTTCCGCGATGCTCAGTTTTCGAGCAGTGGTGCTAGGGCCAATCGGTGGGGGAACTGGAGATGATCGGAGGGAAAACCGAGCACGAATCTGAGTCGTCGTAACGAATAACACCTTGTGAAAATTTGTGGGTATTTAATAAAATAAATTTGTGTAGCACCTGACATTGGGAGGCCGAAGTCGCGGAAGGATGCCGGGGTTCGAGTTCGAATCTTTGTGGTGGAGGAGGAGAGTTTGAAGAGGTGGATAATGGCATCGGCAGTTTTTGGATTCATGGTGTAAACGGGGAGGACTGAGAGGGACACGATGATGTTGGAAACATAAATTCTGAAGCATGCAGGAGGACATATTAGCACGTGTGGGTTCATGTATGGGGATTAGCCGTAAGCTAATACCTTAATGGCGTATGCAGGGCCTTGAAGGTGGAAACTTTTGAGTGAATACATGTGTTTGCATGTGATGATGTAGGATGTACGTGATATAGTGAAGAGTTGAGGAGGGATCGCAGAAATGATAGTGAGGTAGTATTTTGTTTTTGTGATTCTCGTTTGGGATATAAGTTGATGGGGGAAGCATTTACAGCGTACATCTTAAAGTGGTGAAGATATATAGTCGGTCATACTCGAAATAAATAACTGGCTTTATTATTTCAGAATCAAAGTTGGACTGTTCAAGTAATTGGTTCACCCTTTATTTGAAAACCCAAGCAAAGAAATTGGGAAGTTTTCATGGCCTTTGTTTTGGCAACAGAAAGTGAACGAAGTGGGGTTTATGAAGCAGCGTGGGTGTTAATGTCTTGACCAAGAAAAGACGAAAAAAAGGGGATCAGGTTTGTTTTTATGTGAGCAACAGCGGGATTCTTCGATCAAGCCTGCATATAAGTTGATGACTGAAAATGTTATGCTTACAGAAGATTCTTGAGCTGCTCGCGTATGGGACATTTTCAACAGTATGACAGCAAGAGGAAGGCCCTTGGTTTGTTTTCTATTCGAAGAGTTGTGAAGTTGAATGAATAATGGAAAGGAAAGAAGAAAGTTATGGGAAATGGTGAAGTTCGTGGACATCAGCGTAGTTGTAGTCGCGGATTTGAAAGGGGTAGTAGCGGACCTGAATAGTGCTGTGTCGAGGTGAAAGAGGTTGCGTTATGGAAGAGCAGAAAAATGATGGTGTGTGGTTTGGAATTCATGAAGGAAATTGGTAGCTAAAGGAAGCCGAACAAATCAGCAGTGTTCTGTAAAACAACGAGGAGTAGATTCGTATTGTTTTCTTCAGGGAAGAAGGGGACCGCGATCGGGCTTTAACAACAGTAAATGGGCCGAGCAAATAAGAATTCAGTAAAACCAGATCCGATAGGATCGTATGGACGGGAACAACAACATGGGAACGTGTTCAGAATGAATAGGAGCTCATTACAATTTATAGAAAAATAAATTGTCCGTCTGAATCAAGCGATGGTTATCGTTATTGACGATGATCGTCCAATGTGAGTAAAACTCACCAACCCTGAACAGTTATATTTTTAAAACGTATTTTTAGAACTGTTAGATATTGATTGACTGCTGTGTGTTGATTTGGTTGATTGAACTTCTAGTCAGTTAGTTGAAATTATATATATATATATATATATATATATATAAAACCGTTAAATATATATATTGATGTGGTTTACCTGAACATTTCATACTGAAATGAAGTTGATGTTAATTATATGGTCTAACATCTGTGATGCAGGAGAACAGGTTGGAGGGACCCAACTGGGTTCCTCAATATATAAAATACTGTTTTGTTCATATATTATGATATGTGATGTGTTACATAATCTGTGATGATTATGTGTGCTTGGTTGATAGTAATCATGGTTAGACGGTATTTTGAATACCAAAATGAATACTGGAAAGTAAAGAGGGAATTTTCAAAAACGTATATTGAAAATGAAATATTTATAAAATCAAAGGATTTTATAAAAGGAATATTTATTTGAAAATAAATAGAATCGATTTAAAAATGTTGAAGAGAATAGGATATGGTTTTTGAGAAATTGGAACTGGTTATACGTTGATTGAGTTGAGTAAATTTCAAAGTGTTGATCTGATGTTGCTTTCGGCCTTCGGGATTTAACACTGAGAAGTTTATTCACTTATCAATTTATAATGAGAATCTAATGAATAGAAGTGAAGTGATAAAGGAATATTTATTTGGTAAATAAATAGGATTAAAAAGGAAATCATTACAAGTGATTAAACGCTGTTAAAAGGAAATCATTACAAGTGATTAAACGCTGTTATAAGGAAATCATTACAAGTGATTAAACGCTGTTATAAGGAAATCATTACAAGTGATTAAACGCTGTTAAAAAGGACATTTTTAAAGTGAAGAACCGTTACTAAAAGTAAATCTTTATAAATGGATAAACGTTATTAAAAGGAGTTAATTGAATAAAAGTTATTCGAATTTGATTTAACCAGTTAGAGTTAATCAGTTAGAGTTAACCAGTGAGTTAATCAGTTAAAGTTAACCAGTTAGAGTTAATCGAATAGAGTTAAAGATATAGAGTTAAGCAAAATTAGAAACTGACTAGAGATTAGTAAGTTGGATAGTTTTTCTGAGTATCGATCTGATGTTGGTTTCGGTCTTCGGGGTTTATACTTAGAGAATTGTTCTCGTACTAGTTTATAGTTAGGGACTGATAGTTGTGGAAGTTAGTGGGACATGATTGAGGATTGGAAATGTTTTCCAATGATAAAAACGTATATTTTCTAATTATAGAAAATAAGAAAATATGAATATATATAAATATATATATATGTATTATATGTTGGATGATTGGATCGATAATTCCATTTGGAATTCAGATCGTTGTTTGTACACCGACATGTTTACATTTGATAGTTAAATCACAGACTATCAAGTTTTTACCATTTTAACGTTGTTAATATGGAGAGACCGGTTGGATTCTTATCCAAAGAACCACTCTGTTTTGGCATAAGCGTTGCGAATATGCCAAAGATAATTGAAGACGGAGTAAAGTGCAAGGGCTGTTGTATAAGTCTTAGATAACAGTGACTAAGATGGATGTACTGAATAGTGCCTTCGGTTTCGTTCAGTCCTAGAACGAACGTATATAGACGAGTGTTTGACAGAGTATTTCCCATGATCGAATATGATTGGTCTGTACAAATATATATGGTGGCAATGGATTTATTCCCTTAGCATAACATCCAGAATATTTGTGCAAATCAATTAGTGATTAACGGATCTGACAATGTGGCATTCAAAGTGATCGTGTTATCAATGAATGGAAAGTAGTCGTAGCCTCTGGCCTCAACAACTAGGAAATGACAAAAATCGGGCAGGCAACATGGCTAAGTCGGTCGCACCGAAGTAGGGTGTATAATCACCTATCTAGAGAATATTCATTTGCTTCTTTAATCTATCAATGCTGTCCCATATATATATATATATATATATATATATATATATATATATATATATATATACGGGAACAGCTGCTGATCCCAACCGTTGGTGATGTACATTCGATACACTCAAGCGAAATGAGTGGTCGGTCATGTGTGGCTGAGTAGCAAGATGTTCTTGTTGAACTCCAGTGTATCGCTCCTAGAGTACACTGATCGGAAGGTGGTTCCATACCTTGTCATAATTGGAAATCCATTACCCAATACGCGCTTGCGATTTTGATTGTACACTATATATGTAGAACGTGAGATGAAAGCGTTTCTGCTAGATGATTATTATATTGTGTTGGTAGGCATTATTATAATATCAAAAGGTTTTTGATATAAAGATATTTTGGATTCTCATAAGGGAAAACCCGTTCCGTTATACGGCGTGGTCTTATGAGATATCGTTTACTTGTTCAAATTATTTTAAACTGTTTTACTCATACCAGTCCCATGACTGACCAGAAGTTTATTTTGTTTTGTTTTCCCTAAACCCTTGGGTGCCTAATTGGTACGGGCCGTCAAGTAGTCAGGATTTTACATATACACTTTGGAGAGCTTGGAGCAGGAGGCTTCAAGATTCTATAGCTATTATTATTTCCGCTGTTGTTGTAAGTGTTGTACTCTGCAATGCTATTGTATACATATACTGTTTTTATTTCAAAAGTTATGTTATATTTTATTCGTTCCGCTGTGAGATTCGTGTTACTCTGATGATGATGTTCTTCTTCTTCTTCTATTCTACTAGTTCTATCTTATCTATCCTCACCCTCTATCTTCTTTCTATTAATTTCTTGAATTTTCAGTGCAATTTGGGGTTGGACTTGTGTTATTTAGTCAGCTCAATTTGGACCGGATTTTCGGGTCATTACTGGCCGGAGTTCACATCGTCTTTCATGTTTCTCACCTCCGGAAGTATCTACATGAGTCAGCGGAAGTGGTAGAGCCAAACATTCTAGAAGAAGCTGAAGTAGAACGCGAAGCAACTGTGAGGAAAGTTCCAACTCGCATCTTAGGAACTGAAGTGAAAAAGCTACGCAACCGCGAAGTCAAACTCGTCAAAGTTCAGTGGAGCGACGCCGAGGAAGACGCGACTTGGGAAACTGAGGATAGAATACGCGCAGCCTACCCTTTTCTTTTTGAGGGTACATTTTTGATCTCTCTTTTTCCTTAAAGTCATGTTAGTATCTATCTTTTTAGGTATATCTCCCCGACCTTACCCTTTTATCCTTAGGTGGAAACCCCTTTGGATGTAAACATGTAATTGAAACATGTTATGGATGATGGTTGCAAGTGGTTGCAAATGTTTGCTAGTGGTTGCTCGTGGATGCATATACACACACAATCTAGGGTTTTAGATCGGCTCAGTCACTTCATATTGCATATGCATATATGTGTTTATGTTTGTATATGGTTGAAGCATAATATGTTGTCATGTGGATGTCGCATTTGTTTGAATGATTGCGCACTCATGTAGAATTATGAATAGGAAAAAGTTTGCATACATAATGGATTCATGACACTTATATAATTTGCATTAAGGAGGTCAACTGAATCAGTAGACCGCCTGATTTTTGCATTAGATAAGGACATGTACACACACGATGCATATGATCATGAAGCATTAAAAGTCTTTTAAGGACAATGGACGCTCGTGTTTGATGATTGAGTAAATGGACATTTGGATGGTAGGATATATGTTCTCCTAGACTTGGAGATTTCGGGGACGAAATCCTTTAAGGAGGGGAGAATGTAACACCCCATATTTCTATTAACACTAAAGTTGCTAATACAAAAAATAAATGTGTAAAGGGGAGATGTATCTAATGTGCATACAAAAATAATAATAAATGTGTAAAGGGGAGATGTATCTAATGCGTACGTATTTATATGGATTGACAAATAATAGTAAATGTACATTAAGAAAGAAATGGTGAACATAATTGGTTTCTCTTTACAATGGACGGCTCTGGTTAACCCTAGCTTCATCGACGGCACGAATTAACTTGCAACTCTATAAAAAGATCCTAGGTCTCAAACTAAAAATTCACAAAAAAAAGAAGAATTGGAGCCACCATGCTGTCTGCTGAGAACTAGAGGGAGCCTCCACTTGAAAGAGACGAACAACATAGCGAATACAAACTAAAAGATTAAAAAGCAACAACAAATTAGAATCAAAGAAACGTCTTCCCAAAGGAAAGCTTTGCAAATTCAGAATTTCAGAACTCAGAAAACAAGACCGTCTACGATTGTAAGTTTAGCTACATTTTTAGAATGCGAATTAATATGAATATCATGTGTTGCGATGAAATTATAATAGTACGATACTCGTTATGTTATTAATATACGTTTGTGATTTGATTCTATTATAATGTTGAATTGAGAATTATTAAGTATGATGTTTATTATGTTTTATAATATTAATCTATGCCAGTGACTTGATTCTATTATCATGTTAAATTTGGGATTATTGGATTAGATCATTTGTATAAGCATGGACTTGGATTGTAACATCTTATGAGAATTGTGTAGTTTATTATGCAAGTTTATGTAGTGAAGTTATGCGACCAATTGTCAAATCTATATGTTCATGTTTATGCAAAACTTATGTCATGTTCACACTTATCACATGTTGGGATTAATTTGCAAGTATGTTTAAATCTATGTTACAAAATTAACACATGTGTATGTTGATTAGCCTATGTTGCTAACTCACATATACGTAAGTTGATTTGCCTATGTTGCAAATTAACATATGTATATGGATTAGTTCATATTGCTAATTCTCATGCATGTTGTTAATATGGCCTATGTTAAAAAACACATATATGTTGAGTTAGCCCATAAGTGCAAGTTCACACCTACGACATTATAATGTTTATGTTAGTCTTTTTGCAAGTTTGTACCTATAACATTATAATGTTCATGTGAGTTATTTTGCAAGTTCACCCCAAAAATGTTCGTGTTAGTTATTTTGCAAGTACACCCTATTATGTTCATATTGATTATGCCATTAATACCAAAGTTATACCCTTGTCATGTTTATGCTAATTTATGCCAATTTGCGTATATTAAATTAGGCTAAGTTTTTAGCCTAATACTTTACACCAAAAATCATGCGAACGTAAATTAGGCTGAGATGGTTAGCCTAATATTGGACGGGGTAACGTTGGGTTAAAATGATAATTTTAGGAAAACTTACCATAAATTGGTCATTAATCACATAAGTGATTTATGGCATAAAAAGCATTAATTACCTTAATTAATGAGATTGATTGGAAATGAATGTGACAGTAATTTGAATATTTTCTAATTTACATGTTGGTCATTAATCACATAAGTGATTTATGGCATAAAAAGGCATTAATTACCTTAATTAATGAGATTAATTGGAAATGAATGTGACAGTAATTTGAATTTGAATAATTTACATAATTAAAATGTAAATTAGAAAATACGAACGCGTTTAACCCGAGGTTGGATTGAGTTGTGACGTAAACCTGCCCGGACCAGCCCGGCTGTCCAGTTGTCACAACAATAGCTATCCAATGTGAGAGGTTAAGGCATGGGGCCCAATAAAGACCCGAGGTTAAACTGAGTTGTGGCGTAAGACTGTAAAAACCCGCAAAATCTGGGCCAGTTTAAAATTTTTGTTTTGGCAATTTTAGCGAATTTTGAACATTTAAAATGAATTATTTTAAATAATATCGACGAGAAATTTATTTTGAATATAATTCGAACGTATATATTTATATACGTCGTCGTTAGAATATAAATAATTATATATAATTATAAAAGGAATTGAAAATGGCGCGGTAGTTCGATTATTCGATTTCAAACTTCAATTGAATGTACCGGGTGCCAAACAAATCGGATTTTAGTGAAACCAAAAAGATTAGAATCTAGTTGATAATATCTTTCCAACGAATCCGAAAAAAAGAAATTTATAGCGGGAATCAAAAGTTATGCCCAGTTGAAAATTCAAAATAGTCGCTATGTAAATTATACATGGCCCAAAAAGTCAAATTTTGCACACGGATGAATTTGGACTCGAAACCACTTCCATTGAGTACAAAATGCCGTTTAGAACTCCGAAAAGTATAAGCTTCGATATATTCCGATATCCGGAATAGTGGCTATGGGCTGGAGTTGTTCGGTTAACAATACATAGCCCTTAAAAGGTGAAATTTTGCATACGAGCTCAGAATTCGACGAGATAAATTTTTATGGATTCATAATGACAAATCATTGTTGAGTTCCAAGTGGCGCGTCGAACGGAGTTAGTATGTGGCCGTGCGAGCTGAAACAGTTCAGGGTAAAACGAGCAGTCATTTTACAAAGGAACATTATTGATACGACCTCGGAATTCAATTCTACTTTTTTTTTCTAGATTCGTATCACCTAATAATGGTTAAATCCAAGAGAGCTTGATTTTTTGAGTTAGCATGTGAGCGTGCGAGAAGAAAAGGTGCGCCAAAATCGCATTTTTAGAGCTTATCTGAGCATTTTTGTGATTTTTGTTGAATGGTCAAACGAACTCGGAATTCGACGAAACTTGTTTCGTTGGACTCGTCTTCACGTCTACTACCTTATGTCCGAAATCCGCGGCCATCGGAGATCGCTAGCGTTCAGGCGATACGCGAGAAACTAGCATATAAACACTTTTACTTCCTTTTCTTCTTCACTTTCTTCCTCTTACTCTTTCTTCACAAAAACTCAAAAATGGAGACCACCCCTCCACCCGCCGCTGCCCCTCCTCCACCGCCCACCACCAGCCTCCGGCGAGCCGCCGCACCCCCTCTTCCTCTCCTCCTCCTCCTCCTCTTCCTCCTCCTCCTTCTCTCTCCTCTTTTCATAACCCTAAACCCCCAAATCACCAAACACCACCACCGCGGCCACCACGGGCCCCACCACCGCCACCCACACCCTCCCCCACGTCCATCAGGCCCACGCCCCCCCTCCAGCCCCCTCAATTCCGGCCGTGGGCCCCGCTACACCCAAAAACCCATTTTCACCAAAATCGCCCGTTTTGCAAATAAGTCTCTGACCGTATTTCGCGAATAACTCCCAAACCGTGCATTTCTAACCAAAGTTCCTCAAGATCAAAGTTGTAGAGCATGAAATTCTCTTCGATTTGGTATATGATAAGTCCTATTTTGCATTGCGTAGTTGTCGGGAAAACGCGTCCGAAGTCTGCTGATCAAACACTGTCAAAATGCTGTCTTTTCACGATTTCCGGCGAAATGGCACATTTTCGGCAAGAAGACCACTAGGCAAAAGTTGTTCAGAATGGCGTGCTTGTGCTAGAAAAAAAGATGGTGTGAAGATTGAAGCTTATTTGCAAAGTCTGGAGCTCGAACAACAATTCAGCAGTTCAGAAAAGGCGTTAGAAAAAAAAGTGAGTTTTCTCCGCTTTAAAGCTTCTATGACTTTTGACATATGAAGTTAATAAAAATATGATTTTTATGTTATAGAGATGATAAAAATATGATTTTTACATTATAGAAGTATTAAAGATTTGATCTTTATTATGTAAAAGGAGCAAAGATGTGATTTTTATATAAATGGCGATATAAAAATATAATTTTTATTATATGAACACCGTTGTAAAAATAAATTTTTTATCTATATAGTAGTGTATAAAAATGTGATTTTTATATACATAGCAACGGTATAAAAATGTGATTTTTATATACATGGCAACAATATAAAAATGTGATTTTTATATATGTAGTGACTACGGGCGGTGAAAGTGACAAAAGGCGAGAACGACGAAGATTTCTACATAAGAAGAGTCGTGGCGTTTGGTTTAGCTAGTCGGTGAGAACTTCTCACTCAAATTTCTTTTTCTACTTATATATATATATATATATATATATATATACTAGGATGTAGACGGTGCTTAATAGCACCCGACACAATCGTCCACAGACCATGAACTTGTTTGATTGGTTGTGTAGTTGGCTAGTCTAAGTGGTTTGAATTGAATTGTTTGGTGAAATAGAATGGATTTGATTGATGTGTGAATGGCGTTGGCCTTCACTAGACCGGGGATAAGGCTAGGCCTCGTCCCGTTTCTAGTATCGTGCCGTTATGCCGCCGAAATTTTCTAAAATATGTTAGAAAAATGAAAATATCATTTTTATTGTGTAAATGAACTGAAAAGAAATTCATGTGTTGAAATAAAATATATTATCGTTAAAAATATGATTTTTAACGTGAAAGTGAAGAAATAAATATTTATAAACAAATCGGTCGATTTGTTTATATACACTGATTTGACTGATATTGATTTGGTCGATAAATTTTACACATCGCCCAACTGCACAAATAAAATCTGTGGGTGATTGTTTGAAACCCCACACGGGTGTTGGGATGAAATTTGAAGTTCACTCATCCTGATTGATTAAATATGTCGATCGATTGGTCGGTAGACTGTGTAAGCGTCGATATCTATATTTGATGCTTATACAGTGTAGTGCACTTTGGTTGATGGTTGATTATTTTTCAATGCTATTATATACATGTGTTGTATGGAAATCCATATAATTAACATTATATGGTGATTGATTGGGCCTCATTTCAAATCGGGAAAATAAGGAATATTATAAAAGAAAATTCATGTGTTGAATATAAAAATAGTCATGTGTTGACGATGTTCATGTGTTGAGTGAAATATTTTATACAATGAAATTTACATCTTTATCATATTTAAAATTAGAACTACTTCCCAGTTGAAGTCTAATTGAAAATCAAACGATAGATACCATAGTTTTATAAAATATTTTACATAACAAAAATAGTGATGTGTTGACAGTACTCATGTGTTGAGATTAGTCAGGTGTTGGAAGAAATATAGATTCATGTGTTGAATGGAATAAATATTCATTTGTTGAATAGAATAACGAATTTATTGAAATATATAAAGCCGTGTTGATTAGAGTTGCGCTATTTTGACGTGAACGATATTTATATCGATTATATTTGTTTTTAGAATGAATATAGAAAAGAGGTGATTTCAAAATATAACGTTTTGAAAATATTATCATTTATATAGTAATGATATGAAATATCCAATTTTGATTTGAAATTGAATATAGAGTTGAAATGGTTTTGAAAAGGAAATCGACGAAATATATATATAATGGCCTGAATAGAACGCGCCGCGCCGCGACAGTTCGTGAATTTCGACCATTGACTTCGAATCGACGTTACGGGAGATCCGACCGTCGGATTCTCCTAAAACAGGAACCGTTGGGTTCGTATCGAAAAGAGCTTTCCAATGAATATTAGAAATTTGAAATCTAACGGTTGGATTTGGAATTATGTCCAAATCAAATTTGAAAAAGGTCGTTGTAAGTGCAGTTCGATGGCCGTTGATGGAAATCGACTGTACGGGTCTTGATAAAATTATTAAAAATATTAATAATTTGTGTAAAATCATAACATGTGAATTGGAAAGAACTGGGATGAAGAATTCCACATTTGAAATGATAAAAATAGATTTTTGTCGAAATGAACTAGTTTTGAACTAGAATTAAAATCAATTTATTTATGAAATAAATAAATTGAATTTGAAAGTGATTTTAAAAATAATCAATATTCCCAATACGTGGATTGGACTGGAGTTGAATCGAAATTATCTTCGGGATATTTCGATGTTGGATTTCGTGACTATACAGATATTGTTATGGGAATTTGAAAGATATATTTTATATCGTTATTTCCAATACGATATATGTTGGTTTCAGAATTTGATATTGAATATAAGCCGATATATTTTCTATTCAGAGCCTTGTATTTAATATCAAATGTGATTTGGGTTTATCGTGAATCGTGTTTTAGATGACATTGGTTCTTTAACCCAGTTAAAAGCAAGATGTTGATTTTTGAAAAGATTAAAACTAAGTGGAGTTTTAATGAATCTTTAATTAGATTAAAAATGTGAATTGATAATTTAAATTATCAAATCTGAAAGGTGATCGAGAATGGAGTACCACCAGTTTTGCTCCAAAGCGATAGTTAAATCTTTAATTAGATTTGAACGTGAAATGGTAATTAACTTTACCGATAACACCGTGGTGTTAGATATGGAGTGTTGCCAGTTTTCTCCATGGGATATATAGGTTGGGATTGGGAAATAAAATAAATAATTACTTCGGCGTGGTTCGCTAATCCCGACTAGTTTGAAATGATATCCAAAGGAAGATTATAGAATAAATTTAGAAGAATTTATCTTGGATAAAATTAATGGGAACATTTCCCTAAGAATGTGTTTTTGTGAATAAAAGAATATTCTGAATTGGAATGAGGCGTTTGTTGTGTTTGTGTAACATTCGTTTATTATATACGTGGGTTATTCAGAAAGGCCGGGTTTATACCCATTCTGAATAATCGATTCGACGAGATGCCGAAGATGAAGACGGTGGTTGAAGACCGGAAGTCTTCACATCGTTTGGGTGATTACTGATGATCTTGATTGGGCTGTACACCCAGGATGAGGGAATCAGTTGGTGATCGTCCAGACGTACTTGGAGATGGATGGATATGCGAGGAAAGTGCCTCCGGTTTCGTTCAGACCCAGAGCGAACTTGTAAATGGATTATGTGTCTGACATCGGATTTTATTCTGTGTTGATTGATCTATATTAAATATACATCTGTTTGGCGGCGGAGAATTTATTCTCTTGATTAACGCCCTTCTCTGAGACGTACGAGCTCAGAGGTTGTATATCGATGGACATCAGTCGCATGGAGTGAATTGCCAATGTGGCACGCGTAAGTGGCAATTGATCAAGGCTTCTGTTGAAAAGCAAAGTCTTGTGGTTGATGATCAAAGCACGGCCTGTGTGGCATAGCTTTGTGTATAACGTGAATTCGCGAGCGTCACACCTCGGTATGAGTCAAAAACGGGATACGGACCCAAGGAGTGCACGACGTTTCTTTCTAGCTAGGGTGGTGTCAGTGACCTACCAGCCCTGACATTTATATACTTTTCACCAGTGTGGTTGTTGGATATGAGGAGCCTCGGATATAGGTCTGTAAGGACCGGGAAACGTGTGTTCAGGAATAATTAATCCTCAAAAGTAAGAGAGGACCGGCCTTGGAGGTTCCAAAGGATCAGAGTGGGGTCCTGAGGCATTGCTAGAGTGTCTCGAACGCGGAGAGGAGCTTGCCCCTTGCCTCGACTCATGACGGAAATCCAATTTCCAATACGTGTATTGCGGTTTTAATTGTAGAACTAGTATGGCGACATGATATATGGTACCGATGCCGTCTATGATTGATATTTATGATTGAATTGTTTTGACACTATACACTTATTATAGTATCAAATAATGTGTTTTAAACGTATCAAGCATGCTTTGGCTGTTATAAGGGAAAACCCTATCCTCCGGCTTGCGTTGCATTGTGTGATGGGACTTGGGTCTTATAACAGCTTCATTTTTCTGTATTTAGCATTGCGCTGTTTGTTCTATGCACTGGTATTCTTGGGAGGAAACTCGTTCCGTGTTATACGGCGTGGTCCCTTGATTTACTTAACTTTAAAACCAATATTAATAACTGTTTTAGTTCTCACACCAGTCACATGACTGACCTGGAGTTTATTGTTTTAACCTAAACTCTGGGTGCCCCTATTTTCCGCACGGGCAGCTAGTAGTTTTGGTTTTGCAGATTTATATCCACAGGGTCCTGATTTACAGCTGGAACGATGCTCGGAAAGCTCTGTATCCGTGTATCACTTTCAGTTGTATTTTGTATATTTTTCCGCTGCTGTGTAATTTATTGTAATCTCTGATATTTGTCGAATGTAATTTATTCATTTATACTCTGTATATTCTTGTATCTGATGGAATTGTTGTAATAACAATGAAATGTTCTTCCGTATGCGTCCTTTTGTGTGTTGTTCTCAAAGTATTCGTGCTTTCCTTCACGGGGAAGTTATGGGTCCTTACAGTTGGTATCAGAGCTTTGGTTTACAGAGCTCGAGAACAAGACACATTAGAACCATACGAAAGAATTCATCAGATATTGGATTAGCAATATCCAATTAGAATGACTCGTTAGAGATAGGATCAGTAGTATCCTAGAACGAGTGTGAAGAGTATACTTTTCAAAAGAAAACAATTTTGTTTTGAAAATTTAAATTGCTTTATACGTATTTGAATATATTTTTTTATATTGATATGGGCAATCCAGTATATAAAAGTTTTGTATATACGCGTCATGAACGTATATTCGAAGTTTTAATATACTGGGTAGATATAGGATTACATTCTAGATATCCGGGGATGATTCTGATGATGGTGCATCATCATCAGTATTCATATTCGAATTTCGAAGGTGTGATTTCTATATATTTCCATTAGACTGGTGTGAGAACCAAAACTAATATAGCTAGAATACATTGTTGTGAATTGGCATCAAAACAAGATTTTCCGTATATATGTATCAATTTATGAATTTGAAACTCTAATCCACTAATTGATTGATGTTTGAGTTGTTTGTTTATTTGTTTGACAATTTTTAACCACTATGCCTAATAGAATCAAATATTGAATTATATTGAAAATTGGTCGCATTTGCTTGCATATACATATACTTACATTGAACAGGTCATAGCAAGGAGGCTAGAGCTGATGAATAAAATTTGTTTGCCCGACAAATAGGTACATGTTTACTACATAATTTACTGTTTTGTTTGGGTGATGATGATTTTATGAGCCGATTGGCTAGCCGCTTGGCTTTTTCTTTTTCTTTTTGAGATCAGAAGGCCTATATGGCAATTTCGGGATTTTCCCGTGGCTCCCGGTGCAGGGGAGGTTATGGCGAAATTTTTCGAAAATTTAGGGTGTTAGCCAAATTTTTGAAAATTCTCAGAAACTGAAAAGTTGGAGAATGGAAGTCAGATCGAACGTAGAGTAGATTAATCAAACCATTTTCGACTTTGTTCCTTTTCGGGGACGAAAAGTTTTAAGTGGGGGAGAATGTAATAACCCGCAAAATCTGGGCCAGTTTAAAATTTTTGTTTTGGCAATTTTAGCGAATTTTGAACATTTAAAATGAATTATTTTAAATAATATCGACGAGAAATTTATTTTGAATATAATTCGAACGTATATATTTATATACGTCGTCGTTAGAATATAAATAATTATATATAATTATAAAAGGAATTGAAAATGGCGCGGTAGTTCGATTATTCGATTTCAAACTTCAATTGAATGTACCGGGTGCCAAACAAACCGGATTTTAGTGAAACCAAAAAGATTAGAATGTAGTTGATAATATCTTTCCAACGAATCCGAAAAATCGAAATTTCATAGCGGGAATCAAAAGTTATGCCCAGTTGAAAATTCAAAATAGTCGCTATGTAAATTATACATGGCCCAAAAAGTCAAATTTTGCATACGGATGAATTTGGACTCGAAACCACTTCCATTGAGTTCAAAATGCGTTTAGAACTCCGAAAAGTATAAGCTTCGATATATTCCGATATCCGGAATAGTAGCTATGGGCTGGAGTTGTTCGGTTAACAATACATAGCCCTTAAAAAGTGAAATTTTGCATACGAGCTCAGAATTCGACGAGATAAATTTTTATGGATTCATAATGACAAATCATTGTTGAGTTCCAAGTGGCGCGTCGAACGAAGTTAGTATGTGGCCGTGCGAGATGAAACAATTCAGGGTAAAACGAGCAGTCATTTTACAAAAGAACATTATTGATACGACCTCGGAATTCAATTCTACTTTTTTTTCTAGATTCGTATCACCTAATAATGGTTAAATCCAAGAGGGCTTGATTTTTTGAGTTAGCATGTGAGCGTGCGAGAAGAAAAGGTGCGCCAAAATCGCATTTTTAGAGCTTATCTGAGCATTTTTTGTGATTTTTGTTGAATGGTCAAACGAACTCGGAATTCGACGAAACTTGTTTCGTTGGACTCGTCTTCACGTCTACTATCTCATGTCCGAAATCCGCGGCCATCGGAGAACGCTAGCGTTCAGGCGATACGCGAGAAACTAGCATATAAACATTTTTACTTCCTTTTCTTCTTTACTTTCTTCCTCTTCCTCTTTCTTCACAAAAACTCAAAAATGGAGACCACCCCTCCTCTCGCCGCTGCCCCTCCTCCACTGCCCACCACCAGCCTCCGGCGAGCCGCCACACCCCCTCTTCCTCTCCTCCTCCTCCTCCTCTTCCTCCTCCTCCTTCTCTCTCCTCTTTTCATAACCCTAAACCCCCAAATCACCAAACACCACCACCGCGGCCACCACGGGCCCCACCACCGCCACCCACACCCTCCCCCACGTCCATCAGGCCCGCGCCCCCCTCCAGCCCCCTCAATTCCGACCGTGGGCCCCGCTACACCCAAAAACCCATTTTCACCAAAATCGCCCGTTTTGCAAATAAGTCCCTGACCGTATTTCGCGAATAACTCCCAAACCGTGCGTTTCTAGCCAAAGTTCCTCAAGACCAAAGTTGTAGAGCACGAAATTCTCTTCGATTTGGTATATAATAAGTCCTATTTTGCATTGCGGAGTTGTCGGGAAAACGCGTCCGAAGTCTGCTGATCAAACACTGTCAAAATGCTGTCTTTTCGCGATTTCCGGCGAAATGGCACATTTTCGGCAAGAAGACCACTAGGCAAAAGTTGTTCAGAATGGCGTGCTTGTGCTAGAAAACAAGATGGTGTGAAGATTGAAGCTTGTTTGCAAAGTCTGGAGCTCGAACAATAATTCAGCAGTTCAGAAAAGGCGTTAGAAAAAAAAGTGAGTTTTCTCCGCTTTAAAGCTTCTATGACTTTTGATATATGAAGTTAATAAAAATATGATTTTTATATTATAGAGATGATAAAAATATGATTTTTACATTATAGAAGTATTAAAGATTTGATCTTTATTATGTAAAAGGAGCAAAGATGTGATTTTTATATAAGTGGCGATATAAAAATATAATCTTTATTATATGAACACCGTTGTAAAAATAGAATTTTTATCTATATAGTAGTGGTATAAAAATGTGATTTTTATATACATAGCAATGGTATAAAAATGTGATTTTTATATACATGGCAACAATATAAAAATGTGATTTTTATATATGTAGTGACTACGGGCGGTGAAAGTGACAAAAGGCGAGAACGACGAAGATTTCTACATAAGAAGAGTCATGGCGTTTGGTTTAGCTAGTCGGTGAGAACTTCTCACTCAAATTTCTTTTTCTAGTTATATATATATATATATATATATATATATATATATATACTAGGATGTAGACGGTGCTTAGTAGCACCCGACACAATCGTCCACAGACCATGGACTTGTTTGATTGGTTGTGTAGTTGGCTAGTCTAATTGGTTTGAATTGAATTGTTTGGTGAAATAGAATGGATTTGATTGATGTGTGAATGACGTGGGCCTTCACTAGACCGGGGATAAGGCTAGGCCTCGTCCCGTTTCTAGTATCGTGCCGTTATGCCGCCGAAATTTTCTAAAATATGTTAGAAAAATGAAAATATCATTTTTATTGTGTAAATGAACTGAAAAGGAATTCATGTGTTGAAATAAAATATATTATCGTTAAAACTATGATTTTTAACGTGAAAGTGAAGAAATAAATATTTATAAACAAATCGGCCGATTTGTTTATATACACTGATTTGACTGATATTGATTGGGTCGATAAATTTTACACATCGCCCAACTGCGCAAATAAAATCTGTGGGTGATTGTTTGAAACCCCACACGGGTGTTGGGATGAAATTTGAAGTTCACTCATCCTGATTGATTAAATATGTCGATCGATTGGTCGGCAGACTGTGTAAGCGTCGATATCTATATTTGATGCTTATACAGTGTAGTGCACTTTGGTTGATGGTTGATTATTTTTCAATGCTATTATATACATGTGTTGTATGGAAATCCATATAATTAACATTATATGGTGATTGATTGGGCCTCATTTCAAATCGGGAAAATAAGGAATATTATAAAAGAAAATTCATGTGTTGAATACAAAAATAGTCATGTGTTGACGATGTTCATGTGTTGAGTGAAATATTTTATACAATG
This sequence comes from Allium sativum, assembly GCA_030737875.1. Lineage (NCBI taxonomy): Eukaryota > Viridiplantae > Streptophyta > Magnoliopsida > Asparagales > Amaryllidaceae > Allium > Allium sativum. The sequence goes on along the minus strand of CM060910.1, from coordinate 189,122,060 downwards.
AAATTTACATCTTTATCATATTTAAAATTAGAACTACTTCCCAGTTGAAGTCTAATTGAAAATCAAACGATAGATACCATAGTTTTATAAAATATTTTACATAACAAAAATAGTGATGTGTTGACAGTACTCATGTGTTGAGATTAGTCAGGTGTTGGAAGAAATATAGATTCATGTGTTGAATGGAATAAATATTCATTTGTTGAATAGAATAACGAATTTATTGAAATATATAAAGCCGTGTTGATTAGAGTTGCGCTATTTTGACGTGAACGATATTTATATCGATTATATTTGTTTTTAGAATGAATATAGAAAAGAGGTGATTTCAAAATATAACGTTTTGAAAATATTATCATTTATATAGTAATGATATGAAATATCCAATTTTGATTTGAAATTGAATATAGAGTTGAAATGGTTTTGAAAAGGAAATCGACGAAATATATATATAATGGCCTGAATAGAACGCGCCGCGCCGCGGCAGTTCGTGAATTTCGACCATTGACTTCGAATCGACGTTACGGGAGATCCGACCGTCGGATTCTCCTAAAACCGGAACCGTTGGGTTCGTATCGAAAAGAGCTTTCCAATGAATATTAGAAATTTGAAATCTAACGGTTGGATTTGGAATTATGTCCAAATCAAATTTGAAAAAGGTCGTTGTAAGTGCAGTTCGATGGCCGTTGATGGAAATCGACTGTACGGGTCTTGATAAAATTATTAAAAATATTAATAATTTGTGTAAAATCATAACATGTGAATTGGAAAGAACTGGGATGAAGAATTCCACATTTGAAATGATAAAAATAGATTTTTGTCGAAATGAACTAGTTTTGAACTAGAATTAAAATCAATTTATTTATGAAATAAATAAATTGAATTTGAAAGTGATTTTAAAAATAATCAATATTCCCAATACGTGGATTGGACTGGAGTTGAATCGAAATTATCTTCGGGATATTTCGATGTTGGATTTCGTGACTATACAGATATTGTTATGGGAATTTGAAAGATATATTTTATATCGTTATTTCCAATACGATATATGTTGGTTTCAGAATTTGATATTGAATATAAGCCGATATATTTTCTATTCAGAGCCTTGTATTTAATATCAAATGTGATTTGGGTTTATCGTGAATCGTGTTTTAGATGACATTGGTTCTTTAACCCAGTTAAAAGCAAGATGTTGATTTTTGAAAAGATTTAAACTAAGTGGAGTTTTAATGAATCTTTAATTAGATTAAAAATGTGAATTGATAATTTAAATTATCAAATCTGAAAGGTGATCGAGAATGGAGTACCACCAGTTTTGCTCCAAAGCGATAGTTAAATATTTAATTAGATTTGAACGTGAAATGGTAATTAACTTTACCGATAACACCGTGGTGTTAGATATGGAGTGTTGCCAGTTTTCTCCATGGGATATATAGGTTGGGATTGGGAAATAAAATAAATAATTACTTCGGCGTGGTTCGCTAATCCCGACTAGTTTGAAATGATATCCAAAGGAAGATTATAGAATAAATTTAGAAGAATTTATCTTGGATAAAATTAATGGGAACATTTCCCTAAGAATGTGTTTTTGTGAATAAAAGAATATTCTGAATTGGAATGAGGCGTTTGTTGTGTTTGTGTAACATTCGTTTATTATATACGTGGGTTATTCAGAAAGGCCGGGTTTATACCCATTCTGAATAATCGATTCGACGAGATGTCGAAGATGAAGACGGTGGTTGAAGACCGGAAGTCTTCACATCGTTTGGGTGATTACTGATGATCTTGATTGGGCTGTACACCCAGGATGAGGGAATCAGTTGGTGATCGTCCAGACGTACTTGGAGATGGATGGATATGCGAGGAAAGTGCCTCCGGTTTCGTTCAGACCCAGAGCGAACTTGTAAATGTATTGTGTGTCTGACATCGGATTTTATTCTGTGTTGATTGATCTATATTAAATATACATCTGTTTGGCGGCGGAGAATTTATTCTCTTGCTTAACGCCCTTCTCTGAGACGTACGAGCTCAGAGGTTGTATATCGATGGACATCAGTCGCATGGAGTGAATTGCCAATGTGGCACGCGTAAGTGGCAATTGATCAAGGCTTCTGTTGAAAAGCAAAGTCTTGTGGTTGATGATCAAAGCACGGCCTGTGTGGCATAGCTTTGTGTATAACGTGAATTCGCGAGCCTCACACCTCGGTATGAGTCAAAAACGGGATACGGACCCAAGGAGTGCACGACGTTTCTTTCTAGCTAGGGTGGTGTCAGTGACCTACCAGCCCTGACATTTATATACTTTTCACCAGTGTGGTTGTTGGATATGAGGCGCCTCGGATATAGGTCTGTAAGGACCGGGAAACGTGTGTTCAGGAATAATTAATCCTCAAAAGTAAGAGAGGACCGGCCTTGGAGGTTCCAAAGGATCAGAGTGGGGTCCTGAGGCATTGCTAGAGTGTCTCGAACGCGGAGAGGAGCTTGCCCCTTGCCTCGACTCATGACGGAAATCCAATTTCCAATACGTGTATTGCGGTTTTAATTGTAGAACTAGTATGGCGACATGATATATGGTACCCATGCCGTCTATGATTGATATTTATGATTGAATTGTTTTGACACTATACACTTATTATAGTATCAAATAATGTGTTTTAAACGTATCAAGCATGCTTTGGCTGTTATAAGGGAAAACCCTATCCTCCGGCTTGCGTTGCATTGTGTGATGGGACCTGGGTCTTATAACAGCTTCATTGTTCTGTATTTACCATTGCGCTGTTTGTTCTATGCACTGGTATTCTTGGGAGGAAACCCGTTCCGTGTTATACGGCGTGGTCCCTTGATTTACCTAACTTTAAAACCAATATTAATAACTGTTTTAGTTCTCACACCAGTCACATGACTGACCTGGAGTTTATTGTTTTAACCTAAACTCTGGGTGCCCCTATTTTCCGCACGGGCAGCTAGTAGTTTTGGTTTTGCAGATTTATATCCACAGGGTCCTGATTTACAGCTGGAACGATGCTCGGAAAGCTCTGTATCCGTGTATCACTTTCAGTTGTATATTGTATATTTTTCCGCTGCTGTGTAATTTATTGTAATCTCTGATATTTGTCGAATGTAATTTATTCATTTATACTCTGTATATTCTTGTATCTGATGGAATTGTTGTAATAACAATGAAATGTTCTTCCGTATGTGTCCTTTTGTGTGTTGTTCTCAAAGTATTTGTGCTTTCCTTCACGGGGAAGTTACGGGTCCTTACAAAGACTGCCCGGACCCAACCGGCATACAGGCAGCCACAACAATATCTGTCTAATCTGAGAGGTTGGTGCTCTAATAAGACAATTAGAGCTGAGTTAGGACTGATAGGGTTAAGCCAATTTAATAAATACTTAACCAAATTCAACATGTTAAATAATTTGGATGGGTGGGGGTTAGGTTCATTCAGACACTTAACCACTTAACATGTTTGACTAGAAAACCTAGTAACGGGGACCCGTTTCTGCAGTAACCCAATTAGGTATCATGGTACCCTGAACTAGGCAGGGTGGGGCACGATTACTGGGCTGATTGTAAGCGGTCAAAAGCGACGGCGGTTGGTGCACAGTGTAGGTTCTAACAGAGTGCGGGCGTGCACACACTCTGGAGCAGACAAGTCAGGGCACTGGAGCATCAGTAGTATACCCTATGCATGCTAGAATTGTGTCAGGGCCGCCACCATGAGACTTGATACACCCCATGGTGGGACCAGCATAGGTATCTACCATATAGGACCGTAGGACACATGTGAATATACGAGTAGGAGCCGATCTTTTAAAGAAAGAGAAAGGGATCACTTCACCCCAATCATGGGGTGCCTGTTGGTATAAGAATTAGTAGGTACAGAGATAGAGATTTAAAATAGGGTGCGAAGGGCTGTTCGTTTTAGGACACCCTATCTAGTTCTAGGATAGTTTATTATCCTGATATCGTCCTGTTCTCACTTTATGCAAGTCATGATATTTTTATTATTAACATTCTAGGAATATAGCTAGACTTACCAGACTTATGTCTGACCTATTTCCCTTTCGTCTTCTTTTCTTTCGTCTCCCCCCTAGGTCCACAGGGAGGAAACACCGCAGCTTAGTCAGTTTTTCATCCAGCTTGAAGAGAGAGAATGTATTGCTTGGATTTCTTTCATTTGGACCATGGCTTTGGATATCATTTATGGGGATTATGCAGCTTTATTTATGTTTCATGCTTCTTTAACTTTTAAAATCAAGACAGTATTATGGTTGTAATAATTGGAAGTTTGTTTTGAGACAATGTTGGAAATGTTCTGTATAAACACGTATTTATGATAATAAAAGTCTGTTGGTTTTTCCACTGCTTATTTATATGTGTTTATATCTGTCTTGTGTTTTATCTATGTCTTTTACTTATAAACCTCGACAAAAATTAAGGCATTCCCTTTGTGAGTGACCTTAACGGAGGTGGGGTGTTTCAACACTGGTCGAAGACGATGATGGTTATAGTTCTAGAGACTAGTGATCATCCTTATGTTCCAAGTTCTTTTATTATAATCATGTCAACATATCACGTCACTGCATGTTCATGATAATTTACACCACCATGATGGTTACATATTTTTCAATGCGGTTTCTAATGCGACCATATTAAAAGTATAGCTTGCAATGGCAATAAGATCTTCCAAAAGACTTAAGGATTTGGCAGTTAAAGCTTTAGAACACAAGCCGTGTCATTCCGGGTCGCCAAGTAACACTAATTCGGGGGACAGAGGGCTTGAGACTTTAGAGGCGTACACCCCTTCCCAACTCGTAAGCTCGCCAAAAGCACCTAACCAGGGTGTGTAGTTGGAGAAACCATAGTAAACGATAATGCACCTAGCTGAACCAGCGATACCAGAACAGGGCTGGACAGGCACAAGGAAATCCTGAAGTACTGGATGTAGATATCAAGGAGGAAGACCTTCCAAAGCGTAATGTCCCGACTTTTTCCGACTATTGATATTTGATTTTAATAAGGAGATTAAAATGAAATATGCCACTTTAACAAACTAAATTGATTTTTAATATATGTGTAAACATATGTATGGATAAATAAAACAAATAACGTACATATTTAAGGTTATGATTAAACTTGATTAACATAATACAAATATGTAACATTTATGTGAAACATATTAGAAGTGTATATATATATATATATATATGCATATAGGTGTATACTTAAAATACATATATAAGATAACATGTAATGCATATGAAAAGAAAGTATTTTGTCACTTTAGAAATACCAAGGACCTTGCAACAAAAGACAACAAAACAAATATATATGGACAAGAATAATTCGGCCATATATATGTTAACATAGAAAAGAAATGTGTACACAACATGTTGACTCATTTGACTAGATAGTAAAAATCAAATATAAGCATAGATAAGACAAGACAAATGCAAGTCATGAAAAGACAATACCCATTTATGTGATGTTACAAAAAATAGTAAGACTAAGGTAGGAGAACATCACCTAGAAACGCCTAAATACAAGTTGTATGAATATTCAAATATTCTTTAGCAAAATATCTCAATTCTTAAGGATGAAGAAACCATTTTACAAGAAGTGATAGGCATTTAATGAAATCATGGGTGAAAGGGACATGTTTCTAGAAACATAACATAGGACAAAGGGATTGGAGGATATCTAGATATACAAATAGATTGCTTCATGTATTGTCTCCTTGAAACATGGAGTAGGAGCTAAACAAGAGGAGTAAGGCTATTAGGAAAATAACTGTAGAAACATGTGAGAAAATAGATTTCTTAAATATGAAGTTTGACTATAAATACACACAAGCATTCACATCTTTACCTCACAAAACAACTCTAAGTTTACACAAAAATACTGAAGTGAAATCTTTGGAATTTGGAAAGCTTTGATGTGAGTAAACCTTGTTTAAAATCATGTTTAATGTTTTACTGTAAAACAGTTTTGTGTGTGCTTAGTTTAACTGCAAATTCATGTATGTAAACACCATCATTTTGTTGGAACAACAACTCATGTGGAAGATAAAAACCCTTGCTTATATTTGTCACATTCATATATACTAGTACCAAATGTTTGTATAAGTATGAATGGTTTAAACCTTTACCTTATAACTGTTACTATGTTTCTGTTAAACACAGAGTATCATCTTAGAAGAGAACCATACCATTTGGTTCACACTAGATCAACATAGAAGTAGATCTAATATATATATATATATATATATATATATATATGCTACACAAACTAAAAAAACATGGCATCAAACCCTTATGCAAAAAAATAATTTAACAGAGAGGAACTCTGTAAGTCCTCTGTATACATGAAAATTCAAATCAAACAGAAACATGTTTTAATTATACGAATGAAATCAAGGCACAAAATAATGATTTTAAGTGGCGGTCTCATGATTTTTAGTTGAGAGGATAAGGAGAATTTTTGAGTTGTTCAAAAAGGGGTTTCCAGTAAATTCTAGCGATGGCGTTGACGGCGGGCTATGGCGACAAGGGTGGAGAAGCGTGGTGAGTCGAAGATCATAGGAAAAATACCAACAGAATTCTTAAATGAGAGATTGATGTGTTTTTTGATTTAAATGGAGTTGAGATGGGTTTCGAATTCCTTGAGTTTGGAACGGAACTGCACCACCGTGGAGGGTTTCCAGATAATCGGACCTGGGGGGTTCGACGCTGGAAGGGGCCAGCTAGGTTGGCCGGGGTATAGTGATGACTGGACGTGGGGCTTGGTGGTGCGAGAGAAATACTTGGATCGCGGTTTGGTTTTGAAGTAGGAGGATATCGTTGGATTTTGTTTTAGGTGGTGGCTAGGGTTTTGAAGGGTGGGGTTGGTCTCTGGTGGTGAAGTGACGTTCGTATGGGTGGTGGCAGGAGCGAAATGGCCGGCGGTGAGGTTGTGTACGTGCGCAGTGCACGGAAATGCACATGTATGGTAAAATAGAAAGGAAATTGGATGAAGAAGAAGGAAGTTATGGCATCAGCAGTAAAGTATGGTTTGGATCCAGTTTTTAATTTTATCGTACACAAAGCCAGAGCGATCGAGTTGAACGGAATGTGTTGGGAAGGGGCATACGGTGATGATCTCCGGTTTGATGATAGCGACAAGTTGTCAGGTGCTCAGAATGGGAGGTGGCGTCGAGTTTGTTTTAACCTGGAGCTTGCACTTCGGGTTGTTAATGGCATATGGGGTTTTTGGGAAGAAGAAGCTTTGGAGTCAATGTAGTGGTGATCGTGGAGGCTGAAGTGACTCGCTGGTGATTGTCTGGGTGTCGTCCGACGATTAGAGAGGGGGTGCATGTGCACCGTTGTGCGTGTACAGGTGAATGGAGAAAAGGGTGATCGGGCAGGTCGGCGAACGTGAAGACGAGATGAACGGACATACGCAGGGGGGTGGTACTTCAGGGGGTGGTACTACCAGGTGGTAGTTTGGTTTTTCGATCAGAGCATGGTGACTGCATGGTGATCAGGGAGTTTGGCACGGTAACTCGAAGGCCTGGTACTTTGGTACTTTGGCACTTTGCCAAGTACCAAGTGGTACTTTAGAAATCACACGCGTATCTTAGAACTTGGAGCGAAATCATGGCGTTTTGAAACTGATACTTTGGCAATCTGGTACTTTGGCCCATACGCCTGAAAATGAGTTTCTAAACGAAGTTTTAATTAAAATTTATTTTAATTAAATAGAAAATTTAAATAAAATTAAAGAATAAATAAATAATTAAATAAAAATAGAATTTTTATTTAATTTGGCATAGGCAAGTGGAGGGAGGAAAATGGCAAGAAGATTGAGTACAGAAGTTGATCGAAGAAGTTCAACGAGTTTGAAACTTTAGAATTTAAAGAAAAATAATGTAAATAAATTATTAAACTAATTTACTTATGATAAATTAGAAGTAATAAAATAACTTACCAGAAGAAATGGAGTATTGAACCTCGTCTAAACATCGACGATGAACGAAGCAAAATACCGTGTGCGAAGCACGTGCTTTATTTATCCATTTCTAAATAATGAGCAAAACTGAATAGAATACCATGTGCAACGCACACACTTTAATCGTTCATTTATAAAAGATATTAAAAATATCCAGACATGAACAAGATAAACATATACTGTTTGTGTGATGATAATTAATGTGTAAACTGAATAATAATCATGATTAAGCTGATAATTATTTATTGATTATAAAAGACATTTCATACATCGTTTCGAAGAGTCCGGAATAAATATTCCACTTCGACTCGAATTATAAAACGCATGTCAGAGATATTGAAGACGGAGATATGCAAGGACTTTTTAAATTGTACGTTCAGTCTGTTCAGTCCCAGGATAAACCCTAATGGACGAGTGTCTAACAACGTATATCAATTATATTCTACACATCGAATTTATGTAAGTATATTACGTTGGTGGTGGAGAAATTCGTTTCTTTTAGCTTTATTGCCCGTAATATATTTGGGTAATCGAATGAGTGTTCCTGACAGATATATTGATGTGGCATTCAAAGTAATTGAAGAAATAAATCTGTCAGAAGAATAAACGTGACCTCAAAACCTCACAACCAGGAAGTAACAAAAGTTGGGCTAGGCAGCATGGCTAGTTGGGTCATACCCAAGCAGGGTATATTATCACCATCTAGAGAATATTCATATTTGTTACTTCTTTTCATTTCTGTATCTCTCGGGAACGATTATGTTGGTATACCAACCGTGAAGGTGGTAATATATTCGTTACACTCAAGCTAAATGAGTGGATGGTCATGTGTGACCGGGTCGCAAGACGTTCTTGTTGAACCCCAGTGTATCCTCTCTAGAGTACACTGATCGGCAGGTGCTCCCATACCTTATCTGTTGGAATCCAATCTCCAATAAGCACTCTGCGACTTTCGATTTTATAATATATACGTGAACATGAGATGCAAGCATTTCACAAGATGGTTATTTATTTGATAAAAACTATCGTAATATCAAACGTTTTGATATAAAATACTTGGGTCATTATCCATATATTAGTTATGGATTGGTCTAAGGATTTCTAAATTAAATGAATCTGTCCAAAATGGAAAACTTTATTTCTTACCTCCCTGTTTACAATCTTTTAACTATGTTTACTCACACCAGTCCTTTGACTGACCCAGAGTTTATTTTCTGTGTTTTCCTAAACTCTTGGGTACTCATAACACTTGTTATGAGTAGGAAAGTAATTCAGGTAAGGCAAGTGGAACCCTATGAAGCTCAAGTTCAAGACCAGTCTAGTATTATATCTAGCTCTATGTATCCAGTTTAAGTATCTGTTTTATCCTAGTCATGATGTATAATTATGCTGTTGTACTATGGTAATGTATTATGATGATATACTATGATGTGGCAGACCCAGTATTGTAATATATTATGTATTTTGTGAAATTCCGCTGTGAGATTCTGATATTTTCTTATTCTTCGATTTTATAAGTTCTATCTTTTCTATATCATCTTCTAAATTCTTTCAATAATGACACGACTTTCGAGGCATCGAAAATCGTGTCGTTACAGTTGGTTTCAGAGCTTAGGATTTCTTAACACCCAGGCTTTGGGTTAGTGTTGAGAAAGCATATTTTTATAAAAACTAGTATAGTATAGGACGACCCTAGTAGTTGATTTAAGTTATCCCTAAGACTATCTTCCGATTGAGTTATTGATTTTCAAACCGAATACTTAAAAAGTTGAAAATGAGTTCTCAAGGAAGACGAGGCCGAGGAGCGAGCGGAACAACCACGACCAATGGGCACAATGTTAATCAAAATCAAATGGATACTACTGAAGTGGTCCCAGCTCCAACTCAGCAAAACTTTACAATGATCTGCAAGAATTACACTACTCTGGGAGGAAAAGTTTTTAAGGGTACCGAATCACTGATTGAAGTCCAAGCATGGATAAGATCATGTGAGAAGATTTTTAAGGGACTGAAGTTGGACGACGAGTATAAACGTCTCTTAGCTTCATGGAATCTGGAGGGAGCTGCAGCAATCTGGAGGGAAGCTTAGACTGCAAACACTCCTGAGGAAAATTTTACTTGGGCCGTGTTCAAAGAAGCTTTTGAAGCTCAATATCTGCCAGCAACAGGGAAAACAAGGATGTACCGAGATTTCATTGACTTGAAGCAAGAAAACATGATTGTCGTTGAATACAAAAACAAGCTCAATGCAATGTCAAGCTTTGGACCGGAGTTGGTAAATACTGCACTGAAGAAGAACGAGATGTTTGTAGTTGGACTGAAGGATAGTCTGCAAGGACATACGATGGGACATCTAAAAGACCCATTTGTTGAATTAGTAGATCTAGCACTCAGGTATGAAGCCTTGGATGCTAAGAAACCAACAGCAGAAAAGGCACAGACTGGAGAAATCAGTGGAGAGAATCCCGGAAGAGGAAATTCTACCCACATTGGGAGAACAAGGAAAAAGGAGGTACATGGGAAGAGAAGTATGAAAATCATTTCAAGAATGTTTTGTGTCACAACTGCAAACAAAAGGGACATATCGCTAGATTTTGTAAGGAGCCAAAGGATAAGGAACCCGAACAAACCCATCAGCAAAAGAAACCTCGGCAACATCAGCAGAATTAGAATCAGAGCAATGAGATGGTAATAAAGAACCTTTGTTTCAATTGCCATCAGCCTGGACACCTGATCAAGGATTGCCCACTGATGAAGAAGGCACCACAGACTAATGTTTATGCTATCATGAATGAGCCGTCAACTTCTGGGGACATGAAGGGAGAAGGAATCGTGAATGGCACCTATACAGTATCAGAGGAGTAGGATGGAGGATGAGTTAGACTATATATATATGTATATTATATGATAATCTACAGCTTGAATTAGTCAAGTGTAGCCTATGTATGGTAGTATGTTGTGTATGACTAGTACTAGTACAAGACTAGTGTATGGTTATGGTATGAAGTATTATCTTTTGGGAAAATCTTTCTATCTTTCTTACTTTAATTTCAGGGACGAAATTCCTTCAAGGGGGGTGGACTGTAATGTCCCGACTTTTTCCGACTATTGATACTTGATTTTAATGAGGAGATTAAAATGAAATATGCCACTTTAACAAACTAAAGTGATTTTTAATATATGTGTAAACATATGTATGGATAAATAAAACAAATAACGTACATATTTAAGGTTATGATTAAACTTGATTAACATAATACAAATATGTAACATTTATGTGAAACATATTAGAAGTATATATATATATATGCATATAGGTGTATACTTAAAATACATATATAGGATAACATGTAATGCATATGAAAAGAAAGTATTTTGTCACTTTAGAAATACCAAGGCCCTTGCAACAAAACAAATATACATGGACAAGAATAATTCGGCCATATATATGTTAACATAGAAAATAAATGTGTACACAACATGTTGACTCATTTGACTAGATAGTAAAAATCAAATATAAGTATAGATAAGACAAGACAAATGCAAGTCATGAAAAGACAATACCCATTTATGTGATGTTACCAAAAATAGTAAGACTAAGGTAGGAGGACATCACTAGAAACACCTAAATACTAGTTGTATGAATATACAAATATTCTTTAGCAAAATATCTCAATTCTTAAGGATGAAGAAACCATTTTACAAGAAGTGATAGGCATTTAATGAAATCATGGGTGAAAGGGACATGTTTCTAGAAACATAACATAGGACAAAGGGATTGGAGGATATCTAGATATACAAATAGATTGCTTCATGTGTTGTCTCCTTGAAACATGGAGTAGGGGCTAAACAAGAGGAGTAAGGCTATTAGGAAAATCACTATAGAAACATGTGAGAAAATAGATTTTTTAAACATGAAGTTTGACTATAAATACACACAAGCATTCACATCTTTCCCACACAAAACAACTCTAAGTTTACACAAAAATACTGAAGTGAAATCTCTGGAATTTGGAAAGCTTTGATGTGAGTGAACCTTGTTTAAAATCATGTTTAATGTTTTATTGTAAAACAGTTTTGTGTGTGCTTAGTTTAACTGCAAATTCATGTTTGTAAACACCATCATTTTGTTGGAACAACAACTCATGTGGATGATAAAAACCCTTGCTTATATTTGTCACATTCATATATACTAGTACCAAATGTTTGTATAAGTATGAATGGTTTAAACCTTTACCTTATAACTGTTACTGTGTTTCTGTTAAACACAGAATATCATCTTAGAAGAGAACCATACCATTTGGTTCACACTAGGTCAACATAGAAGTAGATCTAATATATATATATATATATATATATATATATATATATATATATATATATATATATATATATATATGCTATACAAACTAAAAAAACATGGCATCAAACCCTTATGCAAAAAAATAATTTAACAGAGAGGAACTCCGTAAGTCCTCTGTATACATGAAAATTCAAATCAAACAAAAACATGTTTTAATTATATGAATGAAATCAAGGCACAAAATAATGATTTTAAGTGGCGGTCTCATGATTTTTAGTTGAGAGGATAAGGATAATTTTTGAGTTGTTCAAAAAGGGGTTTCCGGTCAAATTCAGGCGATGGCGTTGATGGCGGGCTATGGCGACGAGGGTGGAGAAGCGTGGTGAGTCGAAGATCATAGGAAAAATACCAATAGAATTCTTAAATGAGAGATTGGTGTGTTTTTCCATTTAGATGGAGTTGAGATGGGTTTCAAATTCCTTGAGCTTGGAACGGAACTGCACCGCCGTGGAGGGTTTCCAGATAATCGGACCTGGGGGGTTCGACTTTGGAAGGGGTTAGCTAGGTTTGGCCGGGGTATGGTGATGACTGGACGTGGGGCTTGGTGGTGCGAGAGAAATTCTTGGATTGCGGTTTGGTTTTGAAGCAGGAGGATATCGTCGGATATTGTTTTAGGTGGTGGCTAGGGTTTTGAAGGGTGGGGTCGGTCTCTGGTGGTGAAGTGACGTTCGTATGGGTGGTGGCAGGAGCGAGATGGCCGGCGGCGAGGTTGTGCACGTGCACAGTGCACGGAAATGCATAGGTTTGGGAAAACAAAAAGAAAATAGGTTGAAGAAGAAGGAAGTTATGGCATCAGTAGTAAAGTATGGTTTGGATCCAGTTTTTAATTTTATTGTACACAAAGCCGGAGTGATCGAGTTGAACGGAATGGGGTGGGAAGGGGAATATGGTGATGATCTCCGGTTTGATGATAGCGACAGGTTGTCGGGTGGTCAGAATGGGAGGTGGCGTCGAGTTTGTTTCAACCTGGAGCTTACACTTCGGGTTGTTAATGGCATATGGGGTTTTTGGGAAGAAGAAGCTTTGGAGTTAATGTAGTGGTGATCGTGGAGGCTGAAGTGACTCGCTGGTGATTGTTTGGGTGTCGTTCGACGACTGGAGAGGGAGTGCACGTGCATCGTTGTGCGTGTACAGGTGAATGGAGAAAAGGGTGATCGGGCAGGTCGGCGAACGTGAAAACGAAATGAACGGACGTGCGCAGGGGGTGGTACTTTAGGGGTTGGTTCTACCAGGTGGTAGTTTGGTTTTTCGATCGGAGCATGATGACTGCATGGTGATCAGGGAGTTTGGCACGGTAACTCGAAGGCCTGGTACTTTGGTACTTTGCCAAGTACCAAGTGGTACTTTAGAAATCAAACGCGCAGTCTTAGAATCTGGAGCGAAATCATGGCGTTTTGAAACTGCTACTTTGGCAATCTGGTACTTTGGCCCATACGCCTGAAAATGAGTTTCTAAACGAAGTTTTAATTAAATTTATTTTAATTAAATAGAAAATTAAATAAAATTAAAGAATTAATAAATAATTAAATAAAAATATAATTTTTATTAATTTGGCATAGGCAAGTGGAGGGAGGAAAATGGCAAGAAGATCGAGTACAGAAGTTGACCGAAGAAGTTCAACGAGTTTGAAACTTTAGAATTTAAAGAAAAATAATTTAAATAAAATTTTAAACTAATTCACTTATGATAAACTAGAAGTAATAAAATAACTTACCAGAAGAAATGGAGTATTGAACCTCGTCTAAACATCGACGATGAACGAAGCAAAATACCGTGTGCGAAGCACGTGCTTTATTTATCCATTTCTAAATAATGAGCAAAACTGAATAGAATACCGTGTGCAACGCACACACTTTAACCGTTCATTTATAAAAGATATTAAAAATATCCAGACATGAACAAAATAAACATATACTGTTTGTGTGATGATAATTAATGTGTAAACTAAAGAATATTCATGATTAAGCTGATAATTATTTATCGACTATAAAAGACATTTCGTACATCGTTTCGAAGAGTCCGGAATAAATATTCCACTTCAACTTGAATTATACGACGCATGTCTGAGATATTGAAGACAGAGATATGCAAGGACTATTTTAAATAGTACCTTCGGTCTGTTCAGTCCTTGGACAAACCCGAATGGATGAGTGTCTGACAATGTATATCTATTAGATTCTGCACATCGAATTTACGTAAGTATATTACGTTGGTGGCGGAGAAATTCGTTTCTCTTAGCTTTATTGCCCGTAATATATTTGGGTAATCGAATGAGTGTTTCTGATGGATATGACGATGTGACATTCAAAGTAATTGAAGAAATAAATCTGTCAGAAGAATAAACGTGACCTCAAAACCAGGAAGTAACAAAAGTTGGACTAGGCAGCATGGCTCGTTGGGTTATACCCAAGCAGGGTATATTATCACCATCTAGAGAATATTCATATTTGTTACTTCTTTTCAATTCTGTATCTCCCGGGAATGGTTATGATGGTATACCAACCGTGAAGGTTGTAATATATTCGTTACACTCAAGCTAAATGAGTGGACGGTCATGTGTGGCCGGATTGCATGACGTTCTTGTTGAACCCCAGTGTATCCTCTCTAGAGTACACTGATCGGTAGGTGCTCCCATACCTTGTTTGTTAGAATCCAATCTCCAATCAGCACTCTGCGATTTTTGATTTTATACTATATACGTGAACGTGAGATGCAAGCGTTTCACTAGATGGTTATTTATTTGATAAAAACTGTCGTAATATCAAACGTTTTGATATAAAATACTTGGGTGATTATCCATATATTAGTTATGGATTGGTCTAAAGATTTCTAAAGTAAATGAATCTGTCCAAAATGGAAAACCTTATTTCTTACCTCCCTGTTTACAATCTTTTAACTATGTTTACTCATACCAGTCCCATGACTGACCCAAAGTTTATTTTCTGTGTTTTCCTAAACTCTTGAGTACTCATAACACTTGTTATGAGTAGGCATGTAATTCAGGTAAGGCAAGTGGAACCCTATGAAGCTCAAGTTCAAGACCAGTCTATATTATATTTAGCCCTATGTATCCAGTTTAAGTATCTGTTTTATCCTAGTCATGATGTATAATTATGCTGTTGTACTGTGGTAATGTATTATGATGATGTACTATGATGTGGCAGACCCAGTATTGTAATATATTATGTATTTTGTGAAATTCCACTATGAGATTCTGATATTTTCTTATTTTTCTATTCTATAAGTTCTATCTTTTCTATCTCATCTTCTAAATTCTTTCAATAATGACACGACTTTCGAGGCATCGAAAATCGCGCCGTTACACAAAGGCACCATATATGATGGCGGATGCCGTCAGAGATGACAACCCATCGGATTTGATGCCATTATGCATGGATGAAGCGACGTTAAGGTGCGTGTGTAAGAGGTTCAGCATACCCTGGAACGATGTTCGTGTTCCTGAAGAGGGGAATAAGGCACATTAAGGTTGTAAATGGATGCAATCGGATACAGATAGTCCTGTATCTAAATCCATATCCGAAAATTAAAATTCGTATCTGAATCCGTATCTGATATCCGTGGATACCAGTTAAAAATATCTGTATTCATATCCGTTAATATTTTCGAATATTTGAAAATATCTATATCTGCCTTATCGATTACGGAATACCCGAAAATATACGAAATCTCTGTATCCGAAACTTAAAAATGTACACTGATGTGGTTATCCGAAATTGTCCGAAAAATATGCGAAAAAAATATCCGACAATAAAACAATAATAGTTTACAAATACATCACTCACATGCAAATTTGGCTCATAAAATATTTTTTGAAAAGGTGAATACACCTAATTAAAAATGACAAGCAGGACATCAATCAAATAAATTTCTTACAACAAAAATATTAAGAGATAATGTTTTCAAATATGAAAAACACAACCCTAAGACTAAAATAAAACAAAACATAAATCATAGAAGCACATACACAATTATGCTTTGATTATAATCATACCACAAAATAAAATGAGTACATGATGTAAAATGTTGCATAATTCCAAATACAACTTTCCTTTATAATCCAATAGTTGAGATTAGTTTAGCTATTTTAAGGAAATTTATATATTAATTTTATCTTAAATGTAAATTAAAAATTATATAATATATACATACACACATATACACACATACATACAAGTATCAGAAAATAGGACAGATATTTTTTGGATACAGATATCACTATAACCATGTCCGTATCCAGAATGATTTTCGGATATTGGATACCTATATCCGCATCTCGAATAATGGATATATTCTGTATTTTCGGATATGGATGCAGAGGATATCGGGTTTTTCGAGTACTCATTGACGACCCTAAGGCGCATGCATCTCCAGAGGAATACATTGCCTAAAATAGGCATATGAGTGTTTCTGGATGTGTACCCTCGTCCAGCGGTTTTATCAGGGATATGCTACGCTACTTCCTCTTTGCATAGATGCAGTTTCACCTGAATGCATACGCCTTCCTTCTCGGTATCTGCTCTTTATTCAGGGAATACCTGCATACAGTACCCACTAGAGTGGATTTCTGGTACCTTTTTCAGATGAAGAGGAGAAACACTAGTGCACCTTCCCTGGTCTTCTTAGAGGCACAAGCCAACACCCGGTTTATCCTGGGGACATGGAACAAACTTGGTGCCTTCGAACATGATTTGTTTATGTCAACTGTTCTCCCAGGATTCGCGAGGCAATGGTTGGCCGGAAGTAAGTGTCTTTATTGCCTTGGGTTCGTAGTCAGTCGATTCATATGCTCGAGGCTAACTTTGAATTTTTGGAACAGGCATTCCTCCAGTACCCAATGGCAAAGTCTACTAGGAGCATCTTGAAGCGCTGAAGGCTGTCCCGATTGAGGTCTGCTCTACCGAGAATGTTTTGAATGAAAAAATTCTTCGTTGAAAGGGCTTACTTCCCGTGAATCGTAGAATGATCCGGCTGTCGGTAGAGAAGAAGGGAAGGAAGAAACTGATGGAGGAGAAAGTCCTCTAGGTCGTAAAAGGAAGGTGTCCCCTGTCTTATCCAAATGATGCAAGGTCCTAAATACTTAGGAAGGAAATAGTGGGGCGACATCGATGGTGAGGAGATAGCCACTAGAGGAGAGGACCTGTCATCTGTTCCTATCCCGTCTATGATAGTTGAGACGAGGTTGGGAGAGTCGCCCATGCCGATTTTTCCAGTCACTACTTCTAGGACCACGGCGTCACTGGAGATGGAGGGTTAGTTTAAAGACCTAGACAAATTTCCACTTGAAGCTACATTTTTTTGGGCTAATAGCGCAAGTACAAGAAGCCTAACATTGAATGTCGGGGAGGTCACCCTTTAAAGTTGGCTTAAATCTGGCCTGTGGAGAGAACACTTAGGTCACACTCATAAATACTACATAACACAACATTTGTTTGTGTGCATGAAGTGTTCGACTCTATCTTTGAATTTATTCCATGCAGGTGAGATGGCTCGAGATGGTGATAGAATCAAGGTCAAGGATCTGTGAACCACTGGCCTGGGAGGAGCAGGCTCATGAATAGTTTTAAAAGAGGCACAAAGTTGTTTATATACCCCCCCTCACCCTCATAACTGTGGCAGTGATCGTCGTCTCAGAGACCGACCTCGACGCTCAGTATCTCCACCACCTATTATTCGATCGTCTGGAATAGATTCGAGGTTAAATATAGCGAGCACCAGGCTGCAATTGTCAATGCTCCCTCCTTATGTCCCACCCTTGGTGCCTGTGACCACATTTGGAAGTATGGAGTTGGCACTTACGGATCGGAGATCTAAAAAGAAAGGAGTGTCCAAAAAAGGCTCGCAGTTACCCGACATGTCAGGAATCATACTGTTCATCCCAAGCGGAAGAAAGTGATGTTGAGGGAGCCATTTCTCAGTTTTATTTTGATGAGCTTAAGTGGATGGCGAACATTCACCAGATCCCTATGGACGTGGAAAACGATGTTTATGATGAGGTGTACGATGTCTACTTCCTATAAAAGGAGATGTACAGGTATGTGAGGCATCTCTCGGAGCTAATCTTTAAAACGAGTGTTGCAATCCAGAACCTAGAATTGGATGTTAAAGCTGAGAGGCAGTGCATCCTGAGCAGGGACAACGAACTGAGTAAGACAACCTTTCAAATTGTAAGTATTTCTTTGTACACAAGTAACACGTTTATATGCTAATCAGCTATTGGCGAAACAGTACTACTGAAGTAGGAGCACAAGAAAGTTGATGTTGAAGCGAAGCAAGCTAGAGAGTCATTCAAAGATATGGTGACCATGGTCTCATCGGAGAATACGACTCTCAAGCAAGATAATAAAGCTTTGTTAGAGAGGAATCTCCAACTGGAGAAGGAAGATGAAGAGTTGAACCAGCTGTGCAAAGAGAATGAAGCTCTTATTGCGGAGAACAAGAAGATGAAGGAGTAGAATGAGCAGGCACAACGCCTCATGAAAGAAAACGATGTGCCCCAGAAGCTACTTAATCTGAGGAACACTGAGCTTGCTCAAGCTATGAAAGAAAAAGCGGATGATGAGGCGAAGATCAAAGAGGTGTTGACCCAAATAGATGGCATAAAAGCCAAGCACCAAGCTGAGGTGGAACAGCTTAAAACCAACATTGAGGATGTTGAATCTAGGGTGGAGGAGTCTTTGGAGCCATGCATCTGGGGCATGTACATCAAAGCGCTTTGGTTCCATGAATTCTCTTAGGTCGAAGATTATCCCTGAACTATTACTCAGACATGGGATAAGCTATTGCAGTTCGAGGCTTAGTTGTGGCAGGTGGATATGAGAGATGAATTTGGATTGATGTTTGATCATCTGACCGAGGAGAAGCATTCTGTGCGGGAAGATGGGAAGAGCTTGTTAAGAGATGACGCTGAGAAAGCGAAGATAACGGAACTTACTACTGCCAAGGGGAAGACAGTGGTTATCGAGAGCGTGATAGTTGCTCACGAGTTCATAGGAGGCAGCTTCAGCAATAACAAGTTGTATCATCCGCCTCTGCAAGCAGTCCAATGATCCTAGCCCCCATCACTATCGAGTATGACCTCAATTTTCTGGGATATGGACAAGGAAGCTCTCTCCAACCAACAACCGAGAGCACTATGCCTATCGCAACTGCACCGCAAGTGTTGGGAGGTAAAGTTTTATTATCACGAGTGCTCGGAAGGATGTAAACATTAAGTCGAAGTATACTAATTCGTTTTCTTTTTCATCGTGCAGGTCCCTCCGAAGCAGAAGTAAAATTGGCTTCGCGCCGACATTGCCTGCATTGCCCAGGTTTGATGCTGGGGTGCAGGGAGTACAACTTGAAGAAGGAGGCAGTCACTTGAATACATTTTTTGATCTAGATCTTGAGGGCTTAAAGGACTTCACTAGTACACAATTTACTTGTTGCGTTGCTTTATTTGCGTCAGCTATGTTAATACCACACATATAACATTATTTGCGTATGTTTTCTATAAAACAGTCGCAACTAATCAATGAATTTGGAATAGAAAATTTTACAAACTATCTGTGATTGTTTTATTTTACAATAGTAGCAAATTTATAAGCATATGCGACTGATTTATTTAGCTCCGTAGCAAAATGGGTAACCCATTTGCGACCCGACTTCTAACCTTGACCCGCCCCCTCTTTACAACAGTTCGATTAGGTTTCTCATCTTCTGCATGGGAAAAAATCATTCGAATTTGTCTTTTGTCTATCATAACCTCTTGTCGGTTGCCTCCATACGTTGATAGATCTTTGTGCAATTAATAGATCTCATTGGTGAACAGTCGAGGTGATGCTTTCTTTCTTCCTTTTCTTTTTATCTGTAGTTTTATTGCTTTTGATTTATTGGTATTCCTTAAGAATTATTTGTAGTTCAACCTGGATACACTCCTTTACAATTGCATAAAACTTTATTTGTGGCCATTGCCTCAAAGTAAGCGTGGCTTCAAAGTTACCGGATGTTATATCAATGTGTAAGATAAGATTATAATTTACAAATATCATGTTGTACACCATAATTGTAATAGAGATAAAGAGGGAACGTAGTTGAATAGGCTGAGCCTTTTTCTTCCCCTTTTCTTTCTCAAAAATATGATTTGTTTACTTGCTTAAAAGCTGATTATAATTTAGGGGTTGTCACATGATGTTGATCCAAAGAAAGTAAACTAGATTTGTATATTAGTGTAGAATGTAAACATTTTGAAGCTTATAATCGACTTTATGAAAAATACTTTTGGTTATAAACAATTTTATAAGAACTAATTAAGGTATATGGATAAAGTTATGTGTTTTTTAGCTCGAATCTATTTCCCAAAACAATCTAACACATTGTTGGGTGAGATGAAATTCTTTTGGCTATTTGCTTTCTTCCGATGGCATAATTATAGTAAGGATACAATATAAATGTTCGAAACAATGTTTGAAATGTTTTGGTTGCTGGAGGTGAAATGCATATTTGAATTTATTCTTCTTATTCAACGATGAGTTAGTTGCTTTGTCATATATACAGTACAATTGATCTACTTTTGCAAAAAATATCAAATGATAGAGCAATTTCCATACATGAAGGTCCCTACACTTAGTCACTTACAACAAATAGCAAGTAAAATTAATTTAAAGAAGCATATTTGTATTGTAATTCCCACATGTCATATCATGTTTATAGGTTAAATTTTTACTCATAGACTTTAGCAAGTGCATCATTTTATCGTGTATTGTTGCGTTGCATGGATCTTTTTCTCTGTCATTGGAATCTATGTGTTTGAACTTTGAAGTGATGGAATACCCGAAATATCACATGGTTTCTATAGATTTTTTACTCATCAACTGAGAATGAATAATATTATATTATCCAAAGAAAATAATTTGGCAAGTTTTACAGAAATCATTTAAACCTAAGTATGGTAGAAACATGTGGATATACTAGGAGTAGAAGAAAATGCAGCCTGCCATTTCAGTGAAATATCCTGAGTTCTACAGGTTGCAACCATCTAAATGAAGTAATAAACCACAATATGTGCTTTTAATATTAGGTAGAAATTTCCCTTGTTGTGACTTGAAACTGCATCTGGAACTGAAACACAAACGATGAATGCAATAAAGAAGTAAATAAAGGAAAGAGTTTATCCATCAGCATATAACCTCCCAGCAGACATTTGTCAACGTTACTCCAAGACCCACAGTTCAACAACAAATCCTAAAATGCTCAATGCAGCAGACATTGTTTTGTTCCTCTTAACTGCATTCCACTGTAATTTTTTCTTCATCAGTATTCAACTAACCAGTCCTCCGTCTATTTTTAACATGCATATCTTCTTCGGATGCACTATTCTACTTTGTTTTCCCATACTTCTTCTTATGCATGCTATATCATAAAGAGTAATCATGGACCAGTGCCATCGTGTATGACACTGATTTTCTAACCTTCATGTGCACATCGAACTCCGGATACACTCTTAATTAGCAATGGTCCTTCATTGTTTTAAATATATGCACATATGACCGATTGGTACATCGTTTCTTTGGTGATGAATGATTATTAAATGACATAATTTTAAAGCATTACAGGCTATTCATGTATTTGTTTTCAATCTTGTACAAAGAAAAAGGTAGGTATCAGGGCCACATCATAGAAACAATATGAAGACCAAGATAACTTAGGTAAGGTTAAGTATGCACCATGTTTATTGTTTGGTGCACCTAAACGCATATTTGTGATGTTATACAGCTTATTTTTACCAATTTCTTCTGCATATACTATATGTTACTATAAAACATCTTATTTAGCGGTGACACGTTAACCTCAAGTTCTACTATCATTTTATTTATTAAATAATAGCTAATTAATTTCCCCAAGTTCTGGCCATATTCAATACTGAATTTAATTTACTCAAAAGGAATATCTGTTGATTCTATTAAATGTTTTTGTCCTTCTCTATCCCTTAACAGTGATGTTAAATTTGATTCCTTGTCCAGTTCACATGAGTACATGATATTTTTTGTCCGTTAACAAATAAATTTGGCTTTCATAATGTTGCCAAGGTACAATGGCAAGACACTAAGCCATTTGTGCACCACTTAGGTAAGGTTAGCCGAAAATTTATACATGTTGAAATGTGATTCAATACTTGAGAAGCTAAAATCTTTTTGTATGCTGAAGTGGTTGTTGAAGCATAATAATGAAGTAATGCTAAGAATAACATTGCAAACTTGCATGGGGCTGTTTGCATTGAAAAAATAAATTGGTGATTATTATATATGTTATTGAGTCTAAAACGTCATGTCTATTGATTGGTCAAAGTTTGTGCCATTTCATAAAATGCCTAGAAATGTATGCATGCTATTTATATATGGCTCTTATCAATGTAATGGTAAAGCAGCTTTTGAAGTAATTTATATAAAAACAGTCTCTCCCTGTAATCTTTCTTTCTCTATTCTTGCCAACAATTTTGGTATCAGAGCCAGTTCACAGTGCAAAACAACGAATCCGGAAACAGTAACTGTCTTCAATTGCCAATCTTCAAAGGCATAAATTATCATTTTTGGAATTTAAAAATGAAAGCATTGTTCAAGTCTCAAGAATTGTGGGAATTAGTTAAAGATGGCTTTGAAGATACTAATCAATAGAGCCAGATCAGCGACAGAGGGAAAAGAGAAAGAAGGATTCTAAGGCCTTGTTCAGGATTGAACAAGCAATGGATGATGTGACACCCCACATCCGTTAATGTCACCCATTAAGAGAATACATTAAGTTTCGTGAAGCGTTACAGGTAAACAAAAACATTACAAGACAAATATAAAAATAGCAACGGAATAAATACAAACTTTAATTATCATAAAGCATCGTGATTCAAAACATCATATGTCTGAATTACATAAAAACCAGTACATCATAATTTTTTTTTTGTCTTGTACTTAAATATCAGAGTACAAAATAAAAGAAACAAAATTCCCAAAAGAAACATAGCCATAGTAGCAAGAATAGGAGCTTGAGGAATACATCTAAGCAGCTTCAGCAAATAATAGCAGAATCCTGGTCAAGCTTGAGTATTCTCACCCAGAGAACCGGGGAGGAAGGGGGGGGGGGGGGGGACGGGAGAAAGAAGAGGAAACAAAAAGGGTTAAACATAAAGTTTGGCGAGTCTAGTTACTTTTAGCAAGTAAATAAGTAAAAGTATCATGACAAACATATAAAGTGGATAAAAAAGATACCATAAAAGGCAGGTATGACAAGGCAAACATGATATGGTGTATATGCTTTTCTAATGATTACTCTGATTCTCTGCACTAATACTAGTATAACCATAATAAGATGATCCCTACAACTATATAATGGTAGACTTAGGCATATTTCTGGTGAGAGGTTTTAACCCCATACAATCCACAGGTAGCCCAATTCAAACAGACTCCTAAACTTTACCAAATCTAGATGTACCCTAACCACTACCCTAATCGATCGGCTCCCTACTCCGTAGATACCCTGTGCTGGCCCCACAGTATGAGGTATCACTTCCTAAAGTGGTAATCCTTCGTTAATGTGCACAACCATATCTACTGGTGTCACGGTCGTCTTATCCCACTCTGCTCGGACATGCACGCACATGTCCCCGTCGATTTGCGCAGCCCACACCGTCCTTTACGTTTGGATCTCTTACAATCAGCCCAGTAAGCGTGTCCCTACTCCGACCTAGGGCGGAGTACTCGTCTGATACTGTTTTATGGGTTACTGACTGAAACGGGTCCTATACACAGGATGATGCAAGCTCTTCCCCTTGTCTTGTATCCCCATTAGTATTTCCACAGGCTATGTATACCTAACAGTGTCTTTAATTACATAACCCCATCATTTCTATAGGTTATGTTTACCTAACAGTGACTTTAATTACACAACCCCAATAGGTTAAGTTTGTGAGTCTATATATAAATATTACCCACCCAACCCAGATTTACTTAACCCACCCACTATTTTCTACTTAACCCCTAATCAGGTTCATGTTCATAAAATCCCTATGGTTTCACTAGGTTAAGTATTCCAATTCATTACCATGTCCATTTATGGTTATAATGTGTTGGACCCCTCATATTAAGCCTACCACTTGTGGATGCTGGATATGTCGATCGGTTAGGGGCAGACTTCTTCCACGAGTCAGGCTTAACCTCGTGTCTCAACACGTCTCGTATTTGTGTACCTAGACCCCTCACATTA
This sequence comes from Allium sativum, assembly GCA_030737875.1. Classification (NCBI taxonomy): domain Eukaryota; kingdom Viridiplantae; phylum Streptophyta; class Magnoliopsida; order Asparagales; family Amaryllidaceae; genus Allium; species Allium sativum. The sequence continues at coordinate 189,097,456 of CM060910.1, read as the reverse complement.
GATTCACCACTTGTGATTGCTGGATATGCCGGGCGATTCCGGGTAGACTTCCACCACAAGTGTAATCTAACCTCGTGTCTAGGAGAAGTTATAGTTTCTAATTACTGCAATCCTAGGCATTCCATTATTAGCCAATTTTACCTATGTCGTTACAGGTTTCATGCCCCTTATTCCCAATTATGTTCATAATGAATTATATGCCCTAAATTCATATTCATAAACATTATTCAAGTTATGCCAAATTCCCCATTTACAAGTTATGCCCAATTTCAATGTTTTCCCCCTCGTTCCCCCTTTAACGCGTTCACATACTTCAGCGGCATGCCTAGGATCGAAAGTAGCCTGGATATATAAAATAAAAGGGAAAGATGAAGGGAAGATGACAGAAATGATTATACTAACAAAATTGACATAAACATATAGTGGCATATTGATAAGATGGGCATATAATAATAGATCTAGTGAACACGAGAAGATAGAACTAATTCTAACATAATAGGGGTGTCATAATAGGCATGATAAGATTTAAACAATAATTTAGATGTCCAATTAATAACAGATCCAGTTTAACTACAACATGATAGGTATAAGATGATCTAAATAGTGAATTAGATTTATAATCAAAGGTAGATCTGACATGATAAAGATTAAGATCCAAGTCATAGTCATGTCAGAATATCATAGATTCACAAGTTATAACAGATCTGATATGATTCAAACGGTCACAGGCATTGATCCAAATTACAGTCATATCATGTTTTACTTTTTAATTATTTAAACCTAAAAGTAACTTAAACTCACAGTGTTTAGATCTAGAAAGATAGAAGAAGAATAGCAGAGGTTGAATCACAGATTTACGCTTGAATAACTTGATTAACTTGATTGCAGAAGAAGGAAAAAGTTTGATTCGGTCTGCGCACCAACAACATCTAGACCTCCATTATTTTTCAGTGTAGAAAACAAGAGAAATGGAGCCATATTTATAGCCGCTAGCCCCCAAAACCTTAGCTGCCACGTCTGCTCTAAGGGGGTCGACCCAAGGGTCAACACCCCTTGGGCGGGAAATTTACCACTCGATTTTCTAAACTGAATTTTTGATTATTTGATTTTCAGGATTATATATATATATATATATATAATTCTCTTGCGCATATACAAACTTCAAACCTTCATAACTTTATACGGTGTCCGTTTTACGCAAAGCAAATGTCTATTTTGACCAAAATTTCGAGATGGACGCAATGGCACAGTCCGTTTCCCTTAATTCTGAATATTAAATTAATTATTCTTTAATTTGTCCTCTTTAGTGTTGTTAAAATTACGGGGTGTTACATTCTCCCCTACTCAAAGGATTTCGTCCTCGAAGTCTCCAAGTTAAGAAGAATGTATATCCTACCATCCATCACCAATCTACTCATCCACCAATCACAGTATCCATTGTCCTTAAAGACTTCTAATTCTTATATGAACATATGGAAAGGTGTGTGTATATGTCCCAATACTAATGTGAAGATCAGGCGGTCTACTAATTCAGTCGATCTCCTTAATGCAATGTACGCTAGTGTCATGAATCCAACATGTATGCAATAATCCTATAATAACATGTAAGTTCTATATGGGTGCACAATCATTCGTCCAAATGCAACATCCATATGATGGTACATCCATGTCCATCCATTAAAAGAAGAAAAATGCACACAGATCCATATGCAATATGAGAGTGATTAAGCCGATCTAGTACCTAATGTGTGTGTATGTGCATCCACGAGCAACCATTAGCAAACACTTGAATCCATCAAACATAACATGTCTCAAAGACATGTTTACATCCATGAGATTCCTACGTAAATGTCAAAGATTTGATCGATAGGATATACTCAAATGATAGAAACAAGCATAGATAAAAGCTTTGAAAAGGAAGTTAAGAACATACCTTGAAAAGAAAAGGGTATAAAACACGAATCTTGTCTCGGTCTCCCAATTCGCATCCTCTGGGTTATCTCCCCACTGAACTTTCATCAACTTGACTTCTCTATTGTGTAGCTTCTTAACTTCTGATCCAAGAATACGGGAAGGAACTCGTCTGACTGGCGCCTCCTGTTCTACCTCTACTTCCTCTAATATATCAGCTCAACAACTTCTACGGTATCATGTAAGCACTTTCGCAAATGAGAAACATGGAAAACATCATGAACGTCGGATAATCTCTCGGGTAGCTTCACTCTATAGGCAATCTGGCCAATCCTTTCTGTTATAGGAAATGGACCTACAAATCTTGGTGTCAATTTCCCTACAGATCCGAAGCGAACCACATTCCTCAAAGGTGACCCTTTACTGAAAACCATATCTCATATTTCGAATTCAATGTCAGCTCTTCTCTTGTCTACATAGGATTTCTACCTATCTTGAGCGGTCTTCATTCGTCGTCTAATAAGATCAATCTTCTTGGACGTTTCTCAAACCATGTTTGGTCCAAGCAATAACCTTTCTGTAGATTCCACAACACCAAAATGGCTAATTTGAAATGGTTATAAAATTTTACTAAAATTTTTAGTAACACTTTATAGGAGTTGTAGATTGGTATGTTGCAGATTTTTGAAACACCTATATCATGTTTTAGATCGATGAATTGAAACACTTAATAGGTGTTTCAGATTGACAAACTGAAACACTTGGCAGGTGTTTCAGTTTGATAATCTGCAACACTCAATAAGTGTTTCAAGTTGATAATCTGCAACACTTACTAAATGTTTCAAGTTCGTAATCTGCAACACTCTGTGAGTGTTTCAAGTTCATAATCTGCAACACTCAGTGAGTATTTCAGATTGATAGCCTGCAACGCTCGGTGAGTGTTTCAAATTGATAGTCTGCAACACATATTGAGTGTTTCAAATTAATAACCTGCAATATTCAAAAATGCTTATTTCAAACTGTTAATTTATGCCACCACTAACGTGTTGCGGGTTCAAAATATGAAAATTATTTTTAAATATACAATTGATACTCTAGTAACATAAATAGATTCAACCATTCTTCAAACTAAAAGCTAAAAAAAATATAAAAAGAAATTCCACTAACAAGTTTACTTTAAACAAATTGTTCAGAATCCTTGTTCATCATATTGTTTTTTGAAATCCATATCTACACAAAAACGATTGGAAAATTATCAGAATCTAATGCTGCTATTGGAATGTTTTTTAAAATCTCAATAAAACATCATATCACTTATACACGACTACACAAATATTTTCTCAAATTCTTGTAAATTGTATCAACACTCCCCTTTGTGTTACTTAGAATCTAATGCTGCTAGTTTTATTTTCAACTTCCTATTTTTAAACCTGCATTCCATATGATTTCAAAAGATATGCACATAACGCATGCATATAAATGAAAACGAAAATATGCGACAATGGTCTAAATAAAAATCTATATCAAGAAAATATTTTTAACATAATCAACCATTGAATTATAATTCAAACTTGACTGGTATTAGAACCAAGTAGGGAACACAATCAAAAAAAAAAAAAAAAAAAAAAGGTTACGATTTATGATTTTAAGACATAAATTATTTTAACTCTATTGGATTTTTTTCAGCCTTGTATAGTTCTGCATCAAGTATACATAAATAAACACGCTTTACCAATAATACCATATATTACTAATTTTCATTTTAATATCAAAACATTTTGAATGCCTGAATTGAAATGGTACCCAGTTTCCCTTTTTACCTTTATATCTTTGATTGATTTTCTTCCAAATTTGAACCGATAATATTGTTAACATTTAATTGTATCAGTTGAACTACTGATCCACATAAGAGCTCTTTACATTGCATATGCAGAACGTTGAATAATTGTGTAATAGAAGCCCAAAAGAGATAGGAAAAGAAAATGCAAAAGTAAAGGTAAACAAACCAGAAGAAATGGTGATTGGGACAAAATGATAAGACAAAATGCGAGAATCTAGTTACTCCCTCTGAAGAAACTGACCAAAAGTGACGAACAAATTGGCTCCTGCACAGATTGTAAATTGATAGATTCATTAGTTTTACAGACTCCTGTTGTTATTTCTTTATTTTCAGAGGAAAAAGGTAGAAAAAGGATTTAAGGAAACTTGAACCAGTGGATATTACCAAATATGCATGCCGAAACAACAGAGAGTACCCATGCGATTTAATGAACTCCTCCAATGTTTCATTTTGGTCTAAATCAAGGTTGTTTTCCATATCTTCAAGATACCTACATAATTGCACAATTGTTTTTAACTAGAAAGAGCAAACAGGAAGTTATAGAAAATACGTTCAGTACCCCATGTAAAGAATCTATTCGCAAAAAATCTTACCAGGAAAATAGTTAATATCAATACATATTTTTTTTTACTATACTACCAGGAAGGTAAATTTAGTATTATTTTTTCTGGGAATAAAATAATTTACAAGGTTTTTTTAGATTATGGCATCAAAAGGGAAATAACATTACTTAACCAAACCTGATTTCATTGTACTACATGATTAGACGTAGTAATATTTTTGCAATTGAATGTAATTCTGACACGACTAATTCAAACTTTAGTTTATCCCAAAAAATTCGAGAAAAAGTAACAAAAATTACCTTCCAGCTGGCGATAGAGATATTTGATGATGAGTTAACTTTAGTTTATCCCTCACTCAACATGAAGCATCATCTCCTTACAGGTGAAGAAGACATCTGGTACTCTGCATATAAACAACCCGATTAACACAACAGTAATAATATAAACATTTACAGACAAGCAAGCACCCTCAACCTCAGTGGGTCCTTTATCAGACTTAATTTTAACTTCTTATAGATGTACTCTCCAACTTCTAACTTTTTTTAGTACGTGGAGTCATCAAAACATTGTATAATGACGGAAGCAACTGTTCAAAACATTCAAGGTAAACTGTGTATCAAAATAAATCATCTATACAAAGATAAATGTTTTTTAATAAAACACGACAACCAGGCACATATTAAACTACCTGCTAACAGCTGTTTACAAACGACAGTTCCAACTAAAATCCCATACATATCATTAATTCAGCATCTGAACCATGAGTGTTTCAGATTACTCGATCTCTAACCCATGTTTAAACACACATTATATATTAATCACATACCTCTGTATTTGCATTTTTTTTTGTTTTCTTTACTGTATTTTGTCAGGATATATTGGAAATCATCCCACTCAGCGGTCCTGCCCTTTTGCAATAGCCTTCTTCCAACCAATAGGAGCAAGACATTTGATCTTCAAATCATCTTCAGCGCAACCTCCAAGGCTTGCTGGGCAAATGAATTTGTCATCACGAATTTCAACTACCGCTTTCATTTTGTGATGTTCACCGTCTACAGTTGTATCCCCTCCAGTTAAACTTCGATGACGAAGTGATTGACAACATTTTACACAGAGTTTACAATTGCACTTCATGCAGATTCCGTGCATGTCTTCAATTCGGATTTGGCAGTGATTGCACTTAAAGACAAGGTCATAGCTACACTCTATAACTGGTAGCAGCATTTCAGTGATTAGTTTTCCCTGAAAGTCTGATTCTATTTCCAGTTCAAAGATCTGGTCCCAGTTGAGATGCTTAAGAAGTGGAAGCAGCTGAGAAACATAATAACCACAATTTTTGACTTCAGCAGAGTTGTCCTGCACATTGGTTTTATCCTCAGCAGACTTATCATGTTCATCAGTTTTGTCCGCAGCAGACCCATTTTGCTCATTAGTTTCATTTGCTCCATTAATCTCAACTGAGTTATCTTGCTCATTGGTTTCATCCTCGGCAAAGTTATCCTGCCCATTAGTTTCATTCACGGCTCCATTAACTTCAACAAAATTATGCACGGTTCCATTAGCTTCAACAAAATTATCCTGCTCGTTAGTTTCATCCTCGGTGAAGTTATCCTGCTCGTTCATTGCATCCATAGCTCCATTAACATCAGCAAAATTATCCTGCTCATCGGTTTCATCATCAGCAAAGATATCATGCCCATTAGTTTCACCCTTGACAGAGTTATCATGATTATTGGTTTCATCTACGGTAGAGTTATCGTGCTCATGAGTTTCATCCACTGCCGCACTAATTTCAGGAGAGTTATCCTGCTCATTATTTTTATCTTTGGCAGAGTTATCCTTCCCATTAGTGTCACCCGCAGTTCGGTTAACCTCAGATCCAGTAACACTGTTTTTAGCTTCTATAGGTTGATGTGTTTTACAGCTGATTTCCTCTCTGATATCTACTTGTTCAGTCAATACCGCAGAAACATTAAGATTTTTGGAACAAAATTTCCTTTGTCTCCAATGACAACGCGAATACAAAGATAAGTGTTATTGACAAACACCTAACTTTACATTTTTCAAAGGGCAGAACAACCCAAAAGTGTATTGCAAACTGTATGTTAATTCCAAAGTTTCATATTGGGAGGAGATGTAAACAACCAGGTCAAAATATGTCCAGCATCCTTTAGAAGGAATAGAAATATAACCAAAAATGATATTATATTTATATATATGCAACATAGTAATGAAGGGGCTCCTATAGATATAAATATAACAAAAAATGATTTTGTTTTTTTTTATTATTATTTTTTTTTTTTTTTTAACTATACTACCACGTTTATATATATCCAGTCTACTGTCTGATAAACCACTAACACATTCAATCCAAATAAATATCAAAATATTTATATATTTAATGATCTTGCCAATATTAACAAAAAAGTTTTATCAAAACACGTCGTTCCATTTTCAGATATGAATTTTACAATGATGACAAGTAAATATAATTTCATCAAAACATATTCTTATTTCATTTTCAAACATACAGTTTTAAATGGTTGTCCTTCCCAGATTGGCTTGTGTATCCATTCTTGTACCGGCTTAGTCCCAAATCCAGTTTCCACTTTCATTCATGTTCCCTTTTTTTCTAACCAATTTTTGGAAAGCTATTTCACAATTTTCCTCTGTAAAATAAACCTACTGGTCTATATGCAGCAGAAAACCTATCTATGTGCTCAACCTTAAATGATATACAATGGCAACTAGATACCAATTTTCTCTGAGCAAGAAGCTAAGTTGGTTCGATGCGTACAGGTGGGACAAACCCATTAATAAGCATAATGTGATAACAATAAAATTAATTAAAACAAGCGCACCATAGTTGTACTGCACATAAACTTTGAAAGTGATAAAACTTCTTCAAATTCAATACATATATTGATCTTTCCATTGTATGTGCCTTCTAAACACTACAAAACACAAGAATGGATGAATATCACTAAGTAAAGACTAAAATGGCAGATAACAAAAAGAAGCTACCACCTTAGATTGGAGCACGAAGTACAAACATTTGCATGTTCATGACTCAGCTCAGCCTGATGCAGTGTATGTTGCAAAAGCCAAGTTTGTAGAGTTGTAGTTTACCTATTTAAAGCTGCTTCACTTATGACTTAGGATAAATGCCATGTTCATGACACATACAAGAAATAATAGTCAAGTGGATTTTCTACTCTTCTATTTTATAATATAGCCTGGCCGATAAGTTGAAGGAAGGCCCAGTCCAGAGTCTTAGCTAACCTAGTTTTAAAAATACTACAAATATTTATAACGTAAGTCAAAATTCTTGTAAAACACCACAGAAAACAAAAACAGATCTTCAAGATAAAAATATTGGAATGAGATTAGTTAAAAAATGTAAAGGTACAAATTATTTTCGAAAAACTTTTGAATGCTGTCGTGACAAAAAAAAACGAGAAAACAAAAACAAGCACACGCACACAAATTTTATAATAAAATATAGATATCGTCTTTAATTTTTGATGGTGTTACATGCATTCTAATAGCTACTGCCTTTTGCACAGTCATTATTTTATTTGATTCAGTTTCAATACATCATATTATCCGTCTAATAGCTACTGTCTTTAGTTTAAACATCATTGCTTATGATATTCTTTGCACAATTTATGCTTCATGACCTCCGATTTATGCGCATCTTGATAACCTATAGCATTTTTACAGAAAATGCTGAATAAGAGCAGTAAACCAGTAAAGATTTCATATGTACCCTCAGTATAATGGCGACAATCGTGTTTCCCAACTATCAAAGCGCTGGACCATTCATCATTGAACTTTTCAGCTATTTCCAAACTATTTGAATCTGCACATCCAACAAACCAACACTTGTTTTGTGGCAATTTACTCGGTTTCCTCTTCAAAACAACACCTAACAGGTAGATGAAAGTCGAAAATTGTTACAAAAACTTCATATGAAATATGCTTTGCATTAATAATTAAACAGAGTAAAACTTCACCAGTCACTTGCCTCCTAGAAAGAACTGCCAGCGCTGTAAACAAATTTTCAGGATCTTGTGGCTGAAATTCAAATACTACCGCCTGAAATATAAAACATAATTGAAGTTAACTCAAAACATAATTGTTGTGTTGGTGTCCGCTTACAACGTAGGTTATAGATGTTTTTTTGGCCAAACCATGCTATTTTGTTTTCATATAAGGCGATATTTGATCAGTTCAGTTAGTCAAATCCAATGCACCACTCATATAATTCGTCTCGTCATGGGTAAGTTATCCAGCTTTGCCAGCCAAATACATTTAAATCAATGATCCTCAACAATTACCAAAGATAACAGTATTTCCTAGCAAAGTTAAATTACTTTAATTATGTATTGCAAACAACCATAACAACCCACTATTTAATTAATTACAGGTATAAAGACTGACTACTCTTTTCCATTTATGGAAGCCAAGGCTTTCAGCTGAGCACGTCTAGAGAGCAGAATCGTTAATTTGAAATTTTATCAACATAAAAAAAATAGTGATAACTTAAATTAACTATACCTGAATGGCAAGATGAACTTAAACCAAAATAATTCTCTAACACCTGTAATAAAATCATTAAACCTAACAGCATTTCATTATTTGAAAATTTATTGAACAATGTATATCGGTGTTTTGCCAACACATCACCCAAAGCCACAAGTAAAGCTAACCAATAAAATCACCCTCTTAAAATTCATAAACACCTTCAGAAACCCTCCAACACTCTTATCTTAGAATCCCTCCACAGATTGTTGTACTTGGGAAAGCGTCTTCTATGAAATGTTCACTGGCTAACTCCAGGGCCTCACCATTTCCAAATCCAACTTACCCGGACAAATTCATCGGATATTTCCCAGTTGTTTCCTACATCAATGTCGAGCAACTTCCCTATCAAACTTGTTCAATACCTGAATCCGTTACCAATCTTTCATACCTAAAAGACAGACAGTCAGTCAGAAAAGTGCTGTAATAGTGATGAAGCAAATGCTACATAGCAAATTGAATTATCATCTTCCGACAGATCTAGTGCAGTCGTAATTTTGGTGATGTATGTACATGTAGGCAAACAGGACAAATGAATTTGAGATTTCGGAATTACATGATGAGTTGATTCCTAAGACATTTTTATTTTTTGAAAATGGAGAATGTCTTGTTCAATTTATATGAAAGTAGTAAAGATAAAAACTAAAGGGATAAAGAAGCGAAGCGCATCATCTGATTTTTGTAAAGTTGAGAATTTAAGTTGGACACGTTGCTTGTTACATTGTGCTCTCTATTAAAGAAGTGCACTTTTTCATACTATGCATTGCTTTCCTATACATAATTTTCAATCTTATTCTTCCAGTATATGATTTGTATATGACCAAAGTTGATGATAGTAGAGATATAGCCAAATATAAAATCAGCCAACAAGCTACCTTATCTATGAGCATTCCTTCCACGGCAAAACCAAAATTTGAGACATCAGGCACAAACCCGTCTCGTGTTGAACAAGGATGTGTCAAGGAGGCAAGGGTCCGCAAAGGTTCGAATTGTTATCATACTTTGATGGCAAAAAAGTGGATAATATGCCCCATCCAACATATCATCTTTATAAAAATCGTGTGAGGGTCAGTTTAATTTTTTCCCAACTATATCATTGAACACAAAAACCCCATGCACTGAACAAAACCCCACCAACTAATACAAATCTTTTGAGCCAATTTACTATATTCAGATGACTGTAAGATACTTACAGAAGTAAAAGCGCTTGGAATAATAAGCACCCAAATAGCCATCCTAGTAAACAACGCATACCTTGGAAGAAAGGTGCAACAACCACGACTTTTTTAGGCATTCAAAATTAAAGTGATGCTTAAATAAATAGCCCATCTACGAGTTACATATGAAAAGGGGTATGATGGGCAAGAAATAATTTAAAGATTTTCCTTAATTACAAATATTTCAAAAGTTTGGTGTATTTGCAACTGTGGATATATTCTAAACTCTGACATCACATGTATGTGAAACCTACGGCACTTAAAGTTTACATGTGTGTGTAAACATATTCACTTATATATTGGAAACTCACATATGTTTAAGTTGCACATATGTATTTGAAATCAGATATGGGTGTGGAACTGGTATGTACTAGAAAAATTCATGTTCATTTGAAAACTCTGACACTTGAAAACTTATTTTCCATAAGTTTTTATACACGAAAGCTTAAACTGAAAAGTGACATGCTCAGAAGTTTACATATTAAAAAGCCATGTACTCATTGTCAGAATTTTGTTTTATTCACAACTATTATTTCCAAACTCTGTGTTCTAGGCATGCTAATAAGATCTAAAATGGAATGAAGATCAGGAAACTAATCAGATGTACAAGGAGTTATATGCATACGTTAAACCAAACAGCAAAAGGAACGACAATCTATACTTATATCGAAATAATATGGTGATGAAGATGCATTACTGCATAATTCGAAAACAACGTCGGCCTCTATTAATGCGACGAGGAAAAAAAGGTAAAGAAATAAAAACCAAAGGCAATGATACAACGAGACAATCAGTCACCTGAGAAGATCCCGATACCTTAAACTGGATTTTGAGAAGATCAGCGATACCTTAAAATGGATTTTGAGAAGATCCGTGAAGCAAGATCAACGAAACAATCAGTCGTTGGAAAGAAGAAGGAAGTGAATAATAGACAGCTCAAAATTAGATCTAGCAGGAGAGAAATCTAATGAGGAAAGAAGCGGCCTGTTTTCAGATTTGAGAACGGTTTTCTTTGCTAGGGTTGAGAACGTTGAAGGACAACAATCAGATTGTTTTTATTGTTACAAAATTGGACATTTATTAATTTAAATAATAATGGAAATAATGGGGAAACCACTAGCCTACCAATGAAACACTAAACAGTTGTTGCTGAGAAGAGAAACACCGAACAACCATTTCAAAACAAAAATATCACGCGTTTCAAATTTGCTTATTTGGTGTAGTGTTATCACCAACAAGTTGGTGATTTACAGGGTTGTCCGCATAATACTTCAAAAGGTGTCATGCCAATGCTTGCTTGAAAACTATTTTTGTAGGCAAACTCTACTAAAGGAAGATGCTCTTCCCAAGTCCCTCCGAAGTCTAGGATACACAGCCTCAAAAAATCCTCAAAAACTCTGTTCGCCCACTCCGTCTGTCCATTGGTCTGAGGATGATAAGCGGTGCTTAAACATAACTGTGTACCTAATGCTTCTTGCAATCTCCTCCAAAATTCACTAGTGAAGATGGGGTCACGATCGCTTAATATGCTAGAAGGTACTCTATGAATACGGACTACCTCACGAACATAAATTTCTGCCAACCATGATGTCGTCCTCTTGCTGTTAACTGGGATAAAATGAGCGCTCTTAGTAAGTATATCCAATACAACACAAATACCGGTCTTGCCTTTCTTTGATCTAGGCAAACCATCTGTGAAATCCATAGAGACGCTCTCCCACTTTCACTGTGGAACCCCCAAATGATGAAGTAAACCACCGGTCTTCTTTTGTTATGTTTTGACTTGCTGACAAACTAAACATTGAGAAACAAACTCTGCCACATTTTTCTTCATCGCTGTCCAAAAGAAAACCCTATTCATGTCCCTATACATCTTATCACCACCTGGACGAATAGTCATCTTGGAGTGATGAGCTTCTTCTAGGACCGTCTTTAACAAACTTCCAGTTTGAGGAACACAACGCCTTCCATCTCGTCGCAACCACCCTTTATCGTCAATAGAATATCTATTAAGGTGACTAGAAGTCTCCCCTTTACTGAGCCTATCCAAGATGTCTGAAATCTGTGGATCATCTTGCTACGAAGCTCTTATCTGATCAATAAGAGTAGGTCGTATCTCTAGCGATGCAAACAAACCAGGCAATAATTCGGTGGAGGGTCTACAGTCAAAAGTCGATATGAACTCCAAGCTTTTTCTTTCCACAAACAGAGGACTTAAGGCCATCTTCTGCCTACTCAGTGCATCTGCCACCACATTACCCTTACCAGGGGTATAAGCAATCTCAAAATCGTAAGAAGCTGGGAACTCCATCCACCTTTGTTGCCTTAAATTAAGATCCTTCTACAAGAACAAGTACTTAAGAGATTTATGATCGGTGTACAACTCGAATTTTTCTCCAAGCAAATAATGTCACTATATCTTAAGCGCGAATACTATGGCAGCCAACTCTAAATCATGGGTAGGGTAGTTCTTCTCATGAACCCTTATCTGTCTACCCCCATAACACACTACCTTTCCTTCTTGCATCAGAACCACACCAAGCCCTATACCACATACATCGGTGTAAACTGTAAACACTTTATTCCCATCAGGCAAGGTCAAGACTGGGGCTGTTGTCAGAGCCCTCTTCAAACGTTGGAAAGCAACATCACAAAATATATTCCATGAAAACGCCAAATTCTTCTTCATCAGCTTAGGGAGTGGGGCTGATATCTTTGCGAAGTCCTTAATGAACTTCCTATAATAACATGTCAATACAAGAAAGCTTCTCACTTCAGTTGCATTCTTTGGAATTTACCACTCTTGAACTACAACTACCTTTGCGGGATCTACTGCTATCCCATCTTTAGAAACCACATGCCCTAGAAATCTCACCTCTTTTCTCCAAAAATGGCATTTGGAGAACTTTGCCTTGAGCTGATGCGACTGGAGAGTTTTCAAAACTTCTCTCAAATGTTGGGCATGTTCTTCTTCGCTCTTTGAGAAGATCAAGATATCATCAACAAAGAGCATGACAAATTTATTTATAAACTCCCGAAACACCCTACTCATCAGATCAACAAAATAGGCGGGTGCATTAGTCAACCTAAAAGGCATAACTAGCCATTCTAAGAAACCATCTGGAGTCCTAAGAGCGGTCTTATCTATATTGTCCTCGGTCACCCTCAACTGATGAAACCCCATGGCCAAGTCTAACTGAGAGAATACTGATGCACCAACAAGTTGGTCAAACAAGTCATGTATCCTTGGGAGTGGGTGCCTGTTCTTCTTAGTGAGTTTGTTCAACACTCTATAGTCCACAAACAAGCGAAGCGAACCATCCGCCTTAGTTGCGAATACTACTGGAGCACCCCATTCAGATATGCTTCGCCTAGTAAATCCTTTCTCATGTAGCTCCCCCACTTGCTTGCTAAGCTCCCTCCTTTCCCTTGGAGCCATATGGCGCATAGGTAATGCAACTGGCTTTGCACTGTCCACCAAATATATACGAAAATCGATCTTGCGCCTCGGAGGTAAGCCCCGTACCTCATCAAAAACATCATAATAATCTTGAACTAGTGGAACAGATTGCAGATCATCGATAGTTGCATCTAGAGACTCTAGAAAACTAAGCATGAAAGGCCTTTATGGGTCACAAGAAATCTCGAGGGTCCTCCCATGGCAAGTCAAAAGTCTAACGACCCTCTTCTCACAATCTAGAATGGCACCATACGTGGTTAGCCAATCCATCCCTAGAATCAAACCATAGCCCATAAAACCGAGCACATACGTGTTGCACTCAAACTCGACGCCTAACACAGATATTCTCAAACCCCGACAAATCATAGACAAATGAGCTGAACCACCAATGGGGATTGAGACAACTATGGAATCCACTACCATACTAGTATTTAAGTGTAGAGATTTAACCATAGAACTAGATATAAATGAATGTGAAGCGCCAGAATCAAAAAGAGTTCTAATAGGATGACTGGAAAGAGAAATCAAACCTTTCACGGAAATTTTCCTACCTCTATCCGGAGCACTGGTTGCGAGAGCATGCACCTGCCCTCCAGAAGCTCCTGCCCTTGGACCTTGTCCCTGTTTCTTCTGGCACTCCTTAGCAAAGTGTCTGACCTATCCACAATGGAAGCAAGAATTCTTTCTCCTTTTACAGTCCTTCACCAAGTGACCCTATCTTCCACAATTGTGGCACTTCCTATTATCCTTAGCGTTGTCATTCTTTCCGCCCCTTTTCTGTTGCTGTTGTTGATGTCCTTTCTTGGGTCATACCTTCTTGTTTTGCATTGTTTCCTCAGCCTTAACTTCCTTCTTTTCTCCTTTTTCTTAATCATGCATCAAGGCCACATCAACAAGCCTTTCAAAAATAGCTCCCATTGGGATATGGGACATAGCTAACCCATAAAGGGGTTCATTCAGCCCTTTAGCAAATTGCAAAGACTTCTTATGCGGAGTATCTACCAGTTCCAATCCAAACCTTGCTAGCTGGTTGAGTTTGTTCACATATTCTTTAACAGTCATGTTGCCTTGTTTGAGCACTAAGAACCTCTCCATTTGCATGCTTTTCTCAGCTTGAGAAAGAAACTTCATTTCAAACCTCTGTGTAAAATCATCCCATGTCTCCACTGGACACCTCGCTTGGGTTACTTCCCACCAGAACAAAGCTTCGTCTTTCAGTAACCAGGCGGCTGGCTGAATCTTCCTACGATCATCCACATCGAAAATTCCAAACAAGTCCTCTGTCTCCTTGAGCCAATTCCTTGCCTCTACGAACATCTCGGATTCATGGAATGCCTTCCTACCATAGCACAAAAATCTTTGTAGATCGTAGAGAAGTTATCTGCACGTGGAGTAGGAGGACGAGGAATGACAGGTGCAGCTGGGAGAGGAACGTCAACTTGACCACCGGCAGGCGCCGTGGCCTCTAGATACCTACGGAACCACCTTGGTATCGTAACGCCCTCTGGAATATTAGGTTCCCCAGACATGCTGAAAAGAAAAGGAAAGATTCGGACAAAGGATCGAAAGATAGTACATATGGCTTTGGGGAATATGTTTTTCAAAACAGACTTTTCTTTTTAAAAATGCTTTCTTTTAAGACCTTTGGAAAATAGTTTTCAAAAACTTTTATCTGATTTGGTCTTCAGCTCTGATACCAAGTGTGACACCCCACGTCCGTTATTGTCACTCATTAAGAGAATGCATTAAGTTTTGTGAAGCGTTATAGGTAAATAGGAACAAAAATATTACAAGACAGATATAAAAATAGCAGTGGACAAACTTTATTTATCATAAAGCATCGTGGTTCAAAACATCATATGTCTGAATTACATAAAAACTAATACATCATAAAAACTTCTGTCTTGTACTTAAATATCAGAGTATAAAATAAAAGAAGCAAAATTCCCTAAAAGAAACATAGCCATAGTAGCAAGAATAGGAGCTTGAGCAATACATCTAAGCAGCTCCAACAAATGATAGCAGAATCTTGGTCAAGCTTGAGTATTCCCACCCTGAGAACCTGGGGGGAACGGAAGAAAGAAGTAGAAACAAAAAGGGTCAGACATAAAGTTTGGCGAGTCTAGTTACTTTTAGCAAGTAAATAAGTAAAAGTATCATGACAAGCATATAAAGTGGATAAGAAAATAACACCATAAAAGGCAGGTATGACAAGGTAAACATGATAGGGTGTATATGCTTTTCTAATGATTACTCTGATTCTTTGCACTAATATTAGTATAACCATAATAAGATGATACCTACAACTATATGATGGTAGACTTAGGCGTACTTCTGGTGAGAGGTTTTAACCCTATACAATCCACAGGCAGCCTAGTCCTAACAGCTCCTAAACTTTACTAAAGTCTAGATGTGCCATAACCACTACACTAATCGCTCGGCTCCCTACTCCGTAGATACCATATGCCGGCCCCACAGTAGGAGGTATCACTTCCTAATGTGGCAACCCTTTGTTGATATGCACAACCATAGCTACTGGTGTCACGGTCGTATTATTCCCCTTTGCCCGGACATGCACGCATATGTCCCGGTCGTATTATCCCCCTCTGCCTGGATATGCACGCACATGTCCCGGTCGGTTTGCACCGCCCACACCGTCCTCCGTGTTTCGATCTCTTACAATTAGCCCAGTAAGCATGTCCCTACTCTGACCTAGGGCGGAGTACTCGTCTGATACTGTTTTATGGGTTACTGACTGAAACAGGCCCTACACACAAGATGATACAAGCTCTCCCCCTTGTCTTGTATCCCTACTAGGATTTCCACAGGCTTTGTATATCTAACGGTGTCTTTAATTACATAACCCCATCATTTTTACAGGTTATGCTTACCTAATGGTGTCTTTAATTACATAACCCCAATAGGTTAAGTTTGTGGGCTCTTTTCCAAAAGGAAAAGCATGGAAAGCAAGTGAGTGTCTTGAGATACTTCATGATGACCTGTGTAGGCCAATGCAGATAGAATCACTTGAAGTAAGTAAGTACTTTCTGCTTGTCATAGAAGATTATAGTAGGGTGAGTTGGGTATACTTCCAAAAGGCCAAATCAGAGACTTTCGAGAACTTCAAAAATTCAAAGCAATGGTGGAGAAACAAAGTGGCAAGCAAGTGAAGGCATTGAGAACAAATAGAGGAGGTGAATTCCTATCCAAAGAATTTATTGATATTTGTAAAGAGCATGGCATAAAGAGAGATGTAACATCACCTTGCACACCAGAGCAAATAAGGTTGCAGAGAGAAAGAATATGATAGTGGTTGAGATGGAAAGAAGTATGCTTAAAGCAAAAGGCATGCCAAATGAACTATGGAGTGAAGCAATGGCAACTACAGTCTATTTGATAAACATTTCTCCAACCAAAGCTGTCCTAAACAGAACTCCTTTTGAAGCATGGGCAGGAAAGAGACCAAGTGCGAGCCACTTGAAGGATTTTGGTTGCATTGCTTACATCTTAGTGAATCTAAGGAGTAAGGTTGATTGTAAGTCAGAAAAGTGTATCTTCAAAGGATACTCTTCTCAATCCAAGGCCTACAGATTGTTCAATCCTAGCAATGGGAATGTAATCATTAGCAGAAATGTGGTGTTCAGTGAAGATGGTGTTTGGGATTGGAAAGAGAAATCTGTTGATAACAATGAGAAGGTAGTCACATTTGAGAATGATGATGAGCAGTCTCAACCAGCAATACAAAATGCAAGCTCTTATAGCTCACTCAGTATATCAGTTTCTAGTCAAAGTCAGAGTCAATCCTCTTCTACCTCATCATGTGATTCAGAAAGCTCATCAAGTGATTTACTACCAAAAAGAATGATATCTTTAAAAAGAAGTCTATGAGAGTTGTGACTTTGCTTTGCTAGTTATTGAACCTACAACTTTTGAAGAGGCTGCAGATAAAGTAGAATGGAAGGTAGCAATGGAGGAGGAAATAAAGGCTATTGTGAGAAATAAAACATGGGATTTGGTTGCTCTTCCAAAAGGAAAGAATGTAATTAGTTTAAAATGGGTCTTCAGAACCAAGTATAATACTGATGGTAGTGTGCAAAAACACAAGGCAACGCCTGTTGCCAAGGGATATGCATAGCAAGAAGGAAAGGACTATGAAGAAACTTTCTCACCAAATGCAAGGTTTGAAACTGTGAGAATAATTCTTTCCTTAGCTGCTCAACAAGGGCTGCCAGTGTTCCAATTTGATGTGAAGTCTGCATCTTAAATGGTGAGCTATAGGAAGAAGAATTTATAGAGCAACCATAAGGACTTGTCGAGGTAGGAAACCAGAACGTAGTTTATAAGTTGCACAAGGCTCTCTATGGACTGAAACAAGCTCCAAGAGCTTGGTATAGTCGAGTTAACAATTTCTTCATTAACAACAGTTTTGCAAGGAGTGATAATGAACCTACCTTATATGTAAAGAGACAAGGAGAGCAAGAGTTTATTGTGGTATGCTTGTATGTTGATGATATCATATATTTCATCTCCTCACAAACACTTCTAGATGAGTTCAAACAAGCAATGACACATGAGTTCAAAATGATTGATTTGGGGCTGCTACAATACTTTCTTGGACTGGAAGTAAAGAAAAGAAAAAGTGGTGTTTTTATAGTCAAAGGAAGTATGCTGAAGACCTGTTAAAAAGTTTCACATTGAAGAGAAGGATGCAACTATCACTCCAATGAATACAAGTGAGAAGTTGTAGAGAGATGATGGAATAGGAAAGCCTAACGAAAGGTTTTTCAGAAGTCTTGTTGGTGGTTTAAATTATCTTACTCATACTAGGCCAAATATTTCATATTGTGTAAGTGTGGTGTCAAGATATATCTATAGTCCAACAGAGCAACAACTCGGTGCATCCAGAGAATTCTGAAATATGTCTCTGGAACAGTTGAGTATGGAATTTGGTATGAAAAATTCGAGACATTCAAGCTTGTTGGTTATACTAACAGTAACTAGGCTGGTAGCATTGACGATAGAACGAGAACATCATGTGCAGTGTTCAATCTTGGTTCAGAAGCTGTCACTTGGAGCTCAAAGAAGCAGGATACAACTGCATTATCTTCATCGGAGGCAGAGTATATTGTAGCTAGCGCAGTTGCTAGACAAGCTAATTGGCTAAGGAAATTGCTTGTTAATCTATGCAGCAAGCAGGGTGAGGCTACTGAGATTTGGTGTGACAACAAATCAACTATAGCGTGACTAAGAATCCAACATTCCATGCAAGAACAAAACACATAGAAGTGCAACATCATTACATCAGGAAGCTTGTGGATGAAGAAAAAATAGTGTTAAGGTTTTGTGGAACAAATGAGCAAAATTCAAATCTATTTACCAAGGCACTGAATAATGTTAAGCACATGTTCTTCATGGAGAGAATAGGAATGCGCAAGTTTGAATCAAGGGGAGGTGTTGAAATGTGATTCAATACTTGAGAAGCTGAAATCTTTTTGTACGTTGAAGTGGATGTTGAAGTATAATAATGGAGTAATGCTAAGAATAACATTGCAAACTTGCATGGGGTTGTTTGCATTGAAAAAATAAATTGGTGATTATTATATATGTTATTGAATCTAAAACGTCATGTCTATTGATTGGTCAAAGTTAGTGTCATTTCATAAAGTGTCTATAAATGTCTACATGCTATTCATGAATGGGTCATATCAATGTAATGGTAGAGCAGCTTTTGAACTAATTTATATAAAAATGGTCTCTCCCTGTAATCTTTCTTTCTCTGTTCTTGCCAACAGTACATACTGTATGTTAAACTTTTAAAATATTTGAAAAATTAGGCGTAATCTGCAAATAAAGATTTATGGATGAACTATATTGTTATTATTATTATTGCCAATACACGATTTTATTACATTGTTAGATCTTTTGTCAATACATGGTTGTATTACAATGTTAGATCTTTTGTCAATGCATGATTGTATTACAAATAGATAGGAGCAATAATCAATATTACTCAATAATGCCATAATTGTCAAGTCAAATTGTGATTACAGCAATGACAGTAAGTGAACTGATTGTGCACTGGATTAGAGCAGTGCAGAACCGTCACCCACAGACTAGAAGATGAATATTTCAGTAATGTCCGAGTCTAGAAATGATTATGTTTCCTTCAAACAATATTGTCGTCGTACGCACCGATTGACCTAATAGCAATTTGTTTCCCAGGATAAAACGGGCCAACCTCATAGTGTGATGCCAACAAACGGAGCTCTGACAAACTGAAGTAGAATATAGAAACTAGAACAAAGGTGTACTCTGAAGAAGAGGTAGCACATTGAGAAGAATAACTAATGTGTATTCTGTTTTGTTTTGGGCCATATATTTATAGGCTATAGGAGGTGCCTATCTAAACATTAATGACCCTTGAAAAGGTTGCGACTCTTTAACCAAGCGGTGCATGAATGTAAGTACGCGTTTGAAATGAAACTGTTGTATCCATTCAATTAACGGACATGATAGAGAAAAATGATCAAAATAAATCGTTTCAACGCAATAGGCCCAAGCTGCAAACATCGACCTATTTAACCATGAGACCCAAAGAGTCCCAAGGCACAAACCCCTATTTTTGACAATAATATAATATTGTTTCATGGATCCCAAGAGTCCCAAGGTACCAAGCGCGATTTTTGACATCAATATAATATTGTATCTTGGCTTAGCCACATTGTGATTACAAGCCCTTTTCTCCTTTATTTACATAAGCCTATAGAGAAGCGGGTATTCATATTTCATAATGTAGGACTTAGGTTTGATTTCCTCTCTTCTTCCAAAATTCTTTTTTCTCTTGCTCATTCATTTCCAACAATCCCCCATATGAATTAGTAGTCATTCTTAGTTTCACGAATCATTATTTATCGCATTGGTATAGCATTGGCCTTAAACTTTCCTAGAGATTACCTATTTGAATCACAGGTGAACCAGTAGACATAGACTATCCTTGAACTGTAAGACTTTTGTGTAATTCCAAAGTAGATAACACACGATAAATGTTTCTTATAATCCTTCGTTCTCTGTATGTGTTCGATTTTGCCTTAAACACCTGTCTGGTCTCATAAGTGCTTAGAGAATTGACCCCATAGTTCTCTTTGAAGCGGTACCTTCGCACTTACATAGGTGATTCTTTAAAGGGTATTATCTAATTCTTCAAATACATGCATCATTAAAAGTATTAATACTTATCCTTTTCAACACATAATGCACTGACTTACGATAGGAATGGTTTGTGTATAACAGTGCCATCAAGTTTCTCTTAAACTTCGTTGTCTCTTTGAACCTAGATCTTGGGAACTCCAGTCAACTAGGTGAGGTATCCATTTTAGAAAAACCTTTAGTCTATAGGCCTTAGCCTCATTCCCATAGAGAAGGTTTGAACTCTATCTCTCTTGGCAAGCCTTTTGTAAGTGGATCCGCTATGTTATCTTTAGATCAAATGTAATCTATTGTGATAACCTCGTTAGAGAGAAGTTGTCTTATTATTTTATGTCTATGGCGAATATGCCTAGATTTACCATCGTATAGTGTACTATTAGTTCTTCCATTAGCCGATTGACTATCACAATGTATACATATTGGAGGCATAGGTTTGCTCCAGTTAGAAATGTTTTCCATAAAGCTTCGAAACCATTATACTTCTTCTGCAGTCTTATCTGGTGCACTAAACTCATCGTAGATCTAGTGATACAAGTCTGTTTGGATGATTTCCATGAAATTGCTCCATTTCCGGATGTGAACATGGATCTACTTGTAGACTTTGTATTATGTGATCTAGTGATCCAATTTGCATCATTGTATCCTTCCACTATTGAAGGATAGTTTGCATAGTGTAGAACATAGCTATGCGTATACTTTAGATATCCTAGAACTCTTATATCACTTTCCAATGATGTTTCCCAGGATTTTTTGTACATCTACTTAGTTTGTTTACAGCATATGCGATATCAGGCCTAGTACAGTTCATAACATACATGATACTTCCTAGTATACGAGAGTATTCTAACTGGTAGATACCATCACCAGTGTTCTTTACCAAATTTTGGTTCATATCTACTGGTGATTTAGCGATAATTACATTATATTGTTTGAAAATTTTCAAGTATTTTGGTGATGTAATGCGATTGGGATAATGCATATTCTTGTGGTGTTCGCAGAATTTTTACACCCAATATTACATCAGCCAGTCCTAGGTCTTTCATATCGAATCTAGACGGTAACTTATCTTTTGTAGATCTTATTATAGCCTTGTTATTGCCTATAATAACCAGGTCATCAACATAGAGACCAACAATGGCGTATCCAATATGTGTGTGTTTTATGTACACACATTTATCTGATTCATTTATCGTGAATCCATTTGATAACATAGTTTTATCAAACTTCTCATGCCACTGTTTTGGAGTTTTCTTAAGGCCATAAAGAGATTTTACCAGTTTGCAAAATTTATTCTCATTTTCTGAGCTCAGAAATCATTCAGGTTGTCTCATATAGATTTCTTCCTTTAGTTCACTAATCAAGAATGCAGTATTAACATCCATTTGATGTATTTCTAAGTCATATATGGATGTAATAAGCATTCTTATTGACGTTATCCATGTTACTGGTGAATATGTATCAAAACAGTCCAGGTCTTCCTTTTATCTAAATCCTTGGACTACAAGATGATTCTTGTACTTGTCTATTGAACCATCAGGTTTCAATTTCTTTTTAAATATCCATTTATTATCTAAGGTCATACATCCTTGAGGTAAATCAACCAATTTCCATGTATGATTGGTCATAATGGATTCAATCTTATTGTTAATCACCTCTTTTCAATATGGGGCATCGCTGGAAGACATAGCTTGTTTGTATGTCAATGGATCATCTTCTAACATAAAGGTTTAGAAGTCCAATCCAATGGTTTTTAAGGTCCTTGACCTTTTACTTTTTCTTGGTTCTTCCACTTGCTGCTCAGCACCACATTGCTGAGTGTTATTTTGTTCAGCATCCTCAAGAGAATTAGGAACTTCATCTTCCCTTGGTCTTTAGGTGTATGATTTTCAATACCCCATTTCAAAGAGAATATGCATTTGAAAAATCTAGTATTTCTCGGCCCAATGATGGTATTTTCATGAATATCTTCAATTTCAAATTTGTGTACCAAAAATCGATATGCGACATTGTTTTGAGCATATTTAATGAATACACAATCAACTGTTTTTGGTCCAATTTTGACCTTCTTTGGTTTTGGTACCTCTACCTTGGCAGGACACCCCCACACTTTTAAGTATTTGTAGGATGGTGGTCTATTTTTCCAAAGTTCATGAGGAGATTTAAAAGTTTCCTTTATGGGTATTTTATTTAAAATATGATTTCCCGTAAGAATAGCTTCTCCCCAAAAGTTATCTGGCAAGCCAGAGTAAAGCATTCATCATTTCTTTAAGAGATCTATTTTTCCATTCGGCTATACCGTTGGATTGAGGTGAATATGGTGTTGTAGTTTGGTGTAAAATACCATATTCAGCACAAAGTTTTTCAAAAGGGAATACATATTCTCCTCCTCTATCACTTCTTTAAGTTTTGATTTGCTTGTTGAGTTGATTCTCAACCTCCGCATCGTATTATTTAAACACATCAAATCATATACATCTGTATGTAATATATCTAGCAGTTCTATTTCTCATTCATGATTAAACGAGGTTCTTGTCAATTTTGCTTCTGCACAAATTTGACATTTATAATTGATGTCTAAGTTACACTTAGATCTAAATTTTAGATTAATCAATTTTTGCAATATATCAAAGTTTACATGCCCTAATCTAGAATGCTACATGTTGAAAGAATCAACAATATAAACAGAAGATTCACTTTATTCATATCAGTGTGTGTTACAATAGTGGTTAAATTTTCTTTAAACGAACCATCACATACATATCCTCTTTCTGCATACACTCCATTCTCTACTTCAAGGATTAATATGAATCCATGTTTGCTGAGCAATGATCCTGAAATATGGTTCTTACGGATTTCTGGAACATAAATAACGTCATTTAAAGTTAGTTCCTTTTCAGAAGTTAGTTTCAACACAACTTTTCCTTTTCCTTCGATCTTTGATGCAGATGAATTGCCCATAAAAAGTTATTTATCATCGGTTGTAGTTTCATAGGCTATAAACATCCACTTATTAACACATATGTGTTGAGTGGCTCCTGTGTCTACAAATCGTTCTTTAGATAAGGTTGCATTCTGATATTACTGCACATAAATCCATATCAGCAATGCCTTTTTGAAATTTCAGCCAAATTTGCTTTTGATCTTTTAAGAGTCCGAAATTTGGCAAGTCCGAATGTTGTTATATAAAGCAACATTTTATGTTGTCAATGCTTAAAATTAATGTTGTTGAACTTCTCTGGCCTTTCTCCATGAGACAAAGCCATTGTTGGAAGCACTGGCGCAAGCAAAGCATTGGTTACCTCGGTGTCAATGGAAAATTGTTGTTGATATTTTACGACATCATTGTTGTCATCTGCAACAAGCAATATTGTTTCAAGATTGTTAGATCTTTTGCCAATACACGATTGTATTACAATGTTAGATCTTTTGTCAATACATGATTGTATTACAGTGTTAGATCTTGTGCAATACACGATTATATTACAAATAGACAATAGCAACAATCCATGTTACTCAATAATGCCACAATTGTCAAGTTAAACTATGATTACAATGATGACAATAAGCGAGACCGATTGTGCACTAGATTGGAGCATTACAGAATTATCACCCACAAACTAGAAGATGAATATTTCAGTAATGTTCGAGTCCAGAAATAATTCTTTTTCCTTGAAACAATATTGCCGTCGTATGCACCGATTGACGTAATAACAATCTATTTCCTAAGGTAAAACAGGTCAACCTCGTAGTGTGATGCCAGCAAACGAAGCTCTGACAAACTGAAGTAGAGTATAGAAACTAGAACAGAGGTGTACTCTGAAGAAGAGGTAGCAGATTGAGAAGAATAACTAATGTGTATTCTGTCTCATTTTGAGCCATGTATTTATAGGCTGGAGGAGGTGCCTATCTGAACATTAATGACCCTTGAAAAGGTTGCAGCCCTTTCACTAAGCGGTGCATGAATGTAAGTGCGCATTTAAAATGAAACGGTTATGTTCATTCAATTGAACGGACATGACAGATCGAAATGATTAAAATAACTCGCTATAAATTGCAGTTTTTTTATTGTTTCTTTTATTTATTATGTTATTAATTATGATCCAACTTTCTTTCCACTAACATAGCGAACGTTACATTTTTGCATACTGACTATATAAGAAATAGAATAGACAAAGCAACATAAAGAACAACCTTTTCATCTTCCTCTCTCTTTTAAAAAACCTCCTTATCTTCATTGAAAAAAATTCATTAAAAAAGAGAGTGGAACGGTTCTTTTTAATTTAAGTGCAAATCAGACTCAATTCGCTTACACAAGCGAATTGATATTAAAGAAGAGATTATTTTATTCTAGAGGCGACGATGAAAGGTATGAATTGTTTTGCACCATTGAGCAGATCGCCGAAACGTCTTTAAGAGAGCGACTTTGTACGTGACTCAGCCGTTAATTTTTCAACAATTTGAAGACGTTCAGACAACTAATGGCTTCCGCTTCCTCTGTCGCTGCAAATAACACCAACGACGTCGTGCCTGCATCAAAGTTCCGGATCCCACTTGTCACTATTGTTCCTTTTAGGTTGAAGGTCTCCATTTCAAATGCTGGAAACAACAAATGGGTTTTTTTTCTAACTATGCGAAAAATCGTTAGCGCTTTATCAACCGAGAAACTGCAATTGTCAGAGAAACCAAATGAAGCCGATGCAGATCAGATGGTGGTTTGGAAAGAGAAATCGAACAAGTTACAAACTTGGATTGAGCAGGACTACATGTGCAAGAACTTCATCCTCATTGGCCTCAGCGACAATCTGTATGACTATTACAATTCAGACAATTCAGCGAAGGAGATCTGGGAGGCTCTGAAGAAGAAGTATGATACTGAAGAGGCAGACGCAAAGAAGTACGCAGTCAGCCGCCACCTCAAATATCTGATGACGGATGATAGGTCAGTAGAGACGCATTCTCATAAGCTTCAGAAAATACAGTACTAGAATAGAGGGCTATTCCAATAGCTCATAGCCGTTGGAATAGCTTTCGTGACTTCCAATGGCTTCCAATGGAATATTTACAATGGCTTACACCGTCGGAAATCGTTACAACACAATGTAAAGCCGTTGGAAACCGTTGGAAAAACTAGGTTATTTTTTTTATATAACACCAAGCATATAACCTTCCAGTCACCACATTTCCAATCCAATCCAATGCCAATCCAATTCCAATCAATTCCACATATATGCAACACATATATACCAATAACAATATAAACAACCAAAATAAATCAAAGAAACATCAATATAAACAAAACATTCAAACATCCAAAAACCAATACATACATGTTCATAAACCAAATACATCAAAGTTACATGTCCACAAACCATCTAAACATGTCAAAAGTATCATCCTCACCCACTCCGTTCCAAAATATTCAACATTCAAACAAAATGCCATCATCTCCAAGTCATAAAAAATACATACCTCAAGCATCGCTTCCGGAATCAACAGACGACGAAATATGACTATCATGAATGTGTACATACATTGCAAACTTATGATTTAGCTGTTCCAACTACATAGTCTGAAGACGACTTTGCTCATGTAGCCGCTCAATCATGATTCTAAGATCTTTAATTTCTTCTTTGTATTGGGCCTTCTTAGGTTGTCGAATCTGCAAATAAAATGAATAATAAAAACGTTGTTCAGCATATAAAATATTATAACACTGTATATTTAAACGTTAATTTATTATATGTATGCAAAAGGATTCAGTACCGTTAGTTTACCGAAGCGACTATTCTCACCGCCACGTCGTCAAGAGCCAGACATAATATATCTGCCACATTGATACATATACAAATCATAATAATTATGATATGATTACCTGTTAAACATGCAATATTAAACTTAGGTAAATGTAATGTGAAAATTTGCGAAAATTACCAGATTTTACTTAGTCTTCGTCATTTTCTTCATCGTTTTCTGATTCAAACTCGATTTCATGTTCTATGTCATTTTCCTCTACATCTCAAATGCATCGACTAATACATTTGCCTTATCATTTAAAGGTCCAAAATCAGTTTGATCGTCTGCAATTGTTATTTCAACATTTTCCTCTAGATCTCCTGGATAGGCTTATTCATTAGGAATATTCCGTCCATCGAACGTAAATCTTGCCTTGGTTTTAAAAATCGCAGACCAATCTGCTTTATCCCTTTTTAGAGACGGATAAGGGGCATAATAAGCTTGTAGGGCCTGTTTGGCTAGTACAAGATGGTTGTACTTTTGATAACGTGAGGTATGTTTAATTTCTACAAGATTATACTTTAGTTGCACGTTAATACCATAACCTGGAACATTGCTGAACCAGTTGCATCTAAATAAATAAACATCCTCTGCAGGTCTTGTAAAATATGTCAATTGCAAAATCTGAGTTAACTCGTCATAAAAATCATTTATATGATTATTAGGATCTTCACTGCCTTTAACAAACACACTAGTATTGTTTGTTAATTTTTCAGCACCTATTTTTTGATGTTGAATTTATACCCATTAACAAAAAATATTGGATACGTTTTGACTTTTCTTTTCGGTCGAAAGGTAAATGTTTTAGTCCTTCATCGGGCACATGATTTGTGGGATCAAAAACGTAGTTCCTAAACCAACTATTGAAATCTTTGCTTAAATCATCGCTTAGATTTTGTGATTCATAAATACTGCAAACACAAACATTATATGTTACATTATTATTAACACATTTAACTTAAATTTAGTAAAACTTGAAAAAAAGATCACATAACAAAAGGAGCAACTTCAGGACAATTAAGAATAATATATGTGTGTGCTACATGACAATCTTTATCATTTAGATATATTTCCACATATTTTCCAACATGTCGGCCATGTTGTTTAAAAACAGATAATGTTGATTCAGAAGAAGAATCATGTTCAACCTCTCAACGTTACGCGGAATGCTTCCAAATGATAAGTTCACATGATCATTAAAATAATGAGAGAAAAAAAGAAGCTTCTTCTTCGATATATGATTTGCAAATAGAACCTTCAACACGAACTTTTTGTCTCACTCTTTTCTTTAAATGATTTAAGTACCTAACAAAAAATAGTTCGGTTCAATATTAAGTCTATTTATAATTAAATTAAAATTTGAATACTTAGTATAATAACTTACCTTTCAAATGAATACATTCTTCCATATTGCACAAGACCTCGAAGACGTGCTTCCTTTGGAAGATGAACAGGTAAATACTCCATTACATTAAAGAAACCCGGAGGAAATATTTTCTCCAGTTTGCAAAGTAGTATAGGGATTTCTTCTTTAAGTTTAAGTAGACGGTCAACTTTTAACGTAGTTGAACAATGCTCCTTGTAAAATAAGCTAACTTCCGTTATTAAATTCCAAATTTTTCTAGGTAAGAATTCTTTGAATGCGATGGGTAACAAATTTTTCATCATTACATGACAATCGTGGCTTTTCATTCCACTCAGCCTTCCGTTTTTATAGTCGACACATCTACGAAGATTAGAGGAAATACCATTGGGAAAACGTAATTCTTCCACCCATTTTAAAGTACTTTAACTTGGTTGTTGTCTAGTTCATAGCATGCTTTGGTTTTTTTTACTATCATTGGGCTTTATATGAAGCTCAGGACAATTGCATATTTCCTCTATATCACATCTAGTTTTCAAATCATCCTTAGTCTTGCCCTTAACATTCAGAATTGTATTAAACACATTATCAAATATGATTTTCTCGTTATGCATCACGTCAATGTTATGACGGATTAAGAGATGTTTACAATAAGGAAATTCCTAGAATATACTCTGTTTGCACCAATTATGAATCGTCGATTTACCTTGAATATCAATTTGTTGTTCGGTTTCATGTATCTTCGGATAATCTTTTACAAGTTCGTATATTTCCTCGCTTGACCAAACCGTTGGTGGTCGTAGAGCCTCATGTCTATTAGACATGAAGTTTTATTTTGTCTCGTCTAACAGTATGATTGATATGAAGAAATCATCGATGACAATCAAACCATTAAATTTTCTTTCCATATGGTAACGAAAATGCTCGTGTTTCTTCCATGCAATAGGGACAAGCAAAATGATCAGCTGTACTCCAACTCGAAAGCATTGCATATGCAGGAAAATCACTAATGGTCCATAACAAAGAAGCGAACATCCAAAATATTTTCTTTTTTGATATGTCGTATGTTTCAACTCCTTCATTCCATAATTTTTTCAATTCTTCGATTAACGGTGTAAGTAAATATCAATACCTTGTGTCCGATCATCAGGGTCGGGGACAACAACTGTAACACCCCGAATTTTCTATTAACACTAAAGTTGCTAAAATATTAATAAGTGTGTAAGAGAGGGGATGTATCTAATATGAATATAAAAATATTAATAAGTATGTAAGAGAGGGGATGTATCTATTATGAATATAAAAATATTAATAAGTATGTAAGAGAGGGGATGTATCTAATATGAATATAAAAATATTAATAAGTGTGTAAGAGAGGGGATGTATCTAATATGTATATAAAAACAATAATAAGTAAAGGGGGATGTATCTAATATGTACATTGTAGAGAATATATATATATTTATGACATGAATAGAAGTTTATTAATATGCTGAGTGTTTGCTGAGTCACTTCTGACTCATTGCTGAGTCAACAAGATAAACCCCATCTTTTCTGAACGGCTGCGGTTATTTCTAGGTTAAATCTAATGGCCTAAATGAATTCTAAAATCTATAAATAAGTGGGTAGACCCTAGACCTAAATCACTTGTAAAATTAGAGGAGCTACCGTCATGCTGCTGCCATGGAGTTCAGCATAGCCGTCACAAACTAAGAAGAGGAAGCCTAATCATCTACAACTAAATCTACACAAATCAAATCAAAAGATCTCTCTTTCTCTAATTCTTTTCTTTTGTTGGTGAGTATGATGATTCTCACAAGACTATTACAAACTAATTTGACTCAGTTATGAATGGATCACAAGAAAGTGATGTGATTTGTAATTGTAAATTCTATATATTGTGGATCTCTTATTATGTTATTATGTTGTCGTATGATGTAAATTATATATGCTATGTCATGCTATGTTGTAAATT
The DNA here is from genome assembly GCA_030737875.1 of Allium sativum. Lineage (NCBI taxonomy): Eukaryota > Viridiplantae > Streptophyta > Magnoliopsida > Asparagales > Amaryllidaceae > Allium > Allium sativum. Next base: position 189,067,544 of record CM060910.1, on the reverse strand, counting down.
CTCTTATGCTATGTCGTGCTATGTTGAGAATCATGTCAAGCTATGTTATACTATCATACTATGCCATGTTATAAATCATGCTATATTATGTTTAAAAAATCATGTTGTTGGATCATGCTTAAAGTTATGTTTTTTTTCTTAATTTAAATGGATCTTGTTTATGGGAATTTGCCTATTAGGTTAGGTGTACCCATAAACTTGAAACTATAATTAAATAAAACTTGATCATGGGAATTTGCCTATTGAGTTAGGTGTACCCATATAAAACCATGTTGTTAAAAAATTAGATGATGTTGATTCACACATGTTCATATGTAAGTTTATGAAAATTGATTGAGATTATATTAGGTGAATTTTGAACAAGTTGACACCTTTAGGTCCATGACATGTATAATCTATGCAAGTTGGACGTATGCAAGTTTCCCCCCTTATTATGATTCATTTGGTCACATATACATGTTGTTATTATGATAATCTCTTTTATGCTATGAGTTAGGCTATTCGAGTCCAACATATATTTTGCGAATAAACGTTCAAACGTGGGGTAGGGGTAATATTGGGAATTAATAAATTGGGTGCAATTTTGTAAGATTTTGCATACCATAATTGAGTCAATTATGGACATTGTTAAAAATTGGAAGTAATTAATAATTCAAGTAGGGAATTATTAAAATAGGGGGAAAGTGGATTATTATTAATAATCAATGCTTAGGACACGAGGTTGGACCCGTTTGTGATGTAAACCTGCCCGGACCCGCCCGGCAAATCCAGTAGTCACAAATGTCGGCCCAATGTGAGAGGTCCTAGGCCCAAACTAAAGCATAACAGTTGTAAAGACATGAGGTTAGACTCTTTTATGGTGTAAGACTGCCCGGACCCGCCCGGCAAATCCAGCTGCCATAAATGCCAGTCTAATGTGAGAGGTCTTTATGAGGTTATGGCCTTAATGAACTAAGAAATACTTAACCAGATAATCATGTAAGGTGGGACATGGGGGTTAAGTAGGTGCCTTGGGTGGCATGAGGAATCTGGTGGTTGCCTTTAGAGGCATTTGAAATACGATTAGACTTAACCAAACACACATGTAAATGAACATGACTAAGTGGGTTAAGTGGGATGGACTAATGGGGACAAGCTTAGGTGGAATGCTTGTGGTAAATAGTGGGGGCCCATTTCAACCAGTATCCCAAAACGTATCTTTGTGGGCTCGACCCAAGTCGAGGACGGGACACGCATACTGGGTTTGACTATAAGAGGCCAAAACAGGGAGCGGTGGCAACGCAAGTCCAACGGGTTTCATATGCGTGTGTGGACCCGGGCTGGTAGGTAAGACGTTGTTGCATCGTGTAGGTATAAGCCGTGCATGTCCGTTGTATCAGGTTGCCACTTTAGGGGAGTGATACACCCCACTGTGGGGCCAGCACGGGTATCTACGAGTTAGGGAGCCGATCGAATAATGGGAAGTAGGGTACACCTAGTGGAGATAGAGGCAGGCGGCACCTATGTAGTCAGCTAGGGGTACGTAAAGCCATTGGGAAAGTTTCTAAGTGAAGCTAAGTGGGATGAATCTTTAGGGTGACTGGTGTGGTGTAGTATAGTGTTTATCCTTTAGTATTTAGGAGCGCCTATAACGTTGCCTTTAGCGATTGTCTATGTCCTTAATCTGCTCTTCATAGACATTTTCTTGTTTTCCAGCTTATGCCTTAGTCCAGTTATTTTGGTAATAGTATTGTAGAATTATCATATTCACCAGACTTTATGTCTGACCCCCTCTTTTCCATCCTTTTTCTCCCTTCAGGTCCGCAGGTTGGGCCAAGTTCTAGTGGAGTCTAGTTGGATCGCTTATCTTCTGGAAAGCTTGGACTGCTGAAGTAAAGTCCAGCTTGTTATCTTTCTTTTTAATGGCTATTCATGTAATGGGATTATGTACTTGTTTTATCAAGATAGATATTGTACTTGACATTGAATGTGGTGTTATGATGTAATCAAACATGTTTTGACTTCTGCTACAATGAAATAAAGTTTTTGAATTTCCAAGTACTATTTTATATCTGTCTTGTTGTAATTTTACTGTTCTATATTCACTTAAAACCTCCATGGAAGTTAATGCATTCCCTTTGTGAGTGACATTAATGGATGCGGGGTGTTACACGTGGTATCAGAGCATAAGGTTACCAGAACAGATAAATTTTTTTTTTTTTTAGAAAAATATTTTTTTTCTAAAGTATTTTTGGAAGAAGTGCTTTCAAAAAAAAAAAAAACATGTTATTTAAAGAGAGTTTTTATGAAAAACATAATCCCAAATAGCCACATCCTTATCTTTATCTTTCGAATTCTCCATTTTGAATCTTTCCTTTTTCGTTTCAGCATGGCTGAAGATCTTAATCTCCCAGAAGGTGTGACGATTCCAGGGTGGTTTAGGAGATACTTGGAGGCTAGGGCCACCACTGCAGGCCCAGCGGATACTCCTCCACCCCTAGTTGCACCCATTCCTCCTCCTCCTCCTCCTCCTCCTCCTCCTCGTGTTGACACTTTTGCAAAGACGTGCAAGGAATTCAAGGCTATGGGAGGAAAAACTTTTCAAGGGACTGAGACGTTTGTGGAGGCCAGAGATTGGCTTAAGGAGACTGAGGAATTGTTGGATATCTTTGAAGTGGAAGATGGGAGGAAAGTCTGTTTAGCTGCTTGGTTAATGAAGGGAGAGGCCTCGTTTTGGTGGGAGGTCACTAACGGGGAACGTCCAGTTGATTCATGGGCGGATTTCAGACGAAGGTTTGAGGCAAAGTTTCTTTCAAGGGCAGAGGAGAACTTAAATATGGAAAAATTCCTGGCACTAAAGCAAGGGAGCTCATCAGTAAAGGAATATGTCAATAAATTTAATCAGTTAGCAAGGTTTGGCTTGGAGTTGGTGAACACGCCAGAGAAGAAAGCTTTGAGGTTCGTTAGAGGCTTGAATGAACCATTGCAAGGGTTGGCTATGACCCACATCCCTATGGGAGCCACCTTTGAAAAGCTAGTAGAAATGGCACTTATGCATGAGGATAAGGCAGTTGAAAAGAAAGGGGATCAGAAGAAACCCCAACAGCAAAATAAGAAGGGTGGTAAAAACAATAATGGCAAAGGGAAGAAGAAATGCTTCAATTGTGGGACGCCTGGCCATCTCAGCAAATATTGTAGAAAGAAAAAGAAGACTGGTTGTTTTCATTGTGGAGATGCGGGACATTTAGTGAAGGACTGTCCAAAGAAGGGGCAGAGGGCAGGGTCTACCTCGGGAGGACAGGTGCAGGCTCTTATGGCACCAGGGCAGGCAAGGGGGCAAGTTCAGGCTATTGCGGCCCCACCGCTGCAAGAAAGAGGTAGAACAATTTCTGTTGAAAGCTTAGTTTTTCTGTTTGATCATCCTGTCCGTACCTTATTCGATTCTGGCGCATCTCATTCGTTTATCTCTGCATCATTAGTTGAATCACTGCACTTGAACACCAGTTTAGTAGAGGATCCCTTGGTCGTTTCAAATCCAATTGGGGGTTCGGCTCATTTGACCATGATATGTTTGGATTTGAAAATCTCTATACTTAGCGTTGAATTTAGATGTGATGCTTATGTATTGGGCTTCACGGGCTATGGGCTAATTTTAGGAATGGATTGGTTGTCTAGAAATAGGGCCATTCTTGATTGTGAAAGGAGAGTAGTTAGGCTTGTGACTCGCCTTGGTAATGCTCTCGACATCTTTTGTAATCCCATAAATTCCGTTATGCTAAGTTATCTTGAGTCGCTTGACGCGTCTATAGAGAACCTGCGATCGGTAGAAGTGGTCCGGGAATATCCGGATGTGTTTGAGGAGGTGAAGGGCTTACCTCCAAAGAGGGAGATAGACTTTCGAATTTATCTTGTGGATAATGCTAAACCCGTATCTTTGCCAGTGCGCCACATGGCTCCTCGTGAAAGGAGGGAACTCAATAAGCAAGTAAAGGAGTTGCTTGAGAAGGGGTTCATAAGACGTAGTATATCGGAGTGGGGTGCTCCAGTAGTTTTTGCCACAAAGGCGGATGGGTCTCTTAGACTTTGTATGGACTATAGAGAACTAAACAAGCTTACTAAAAAGAACCGACACCCACTGCCGAGGATTGACGATCTCTTTGATCAGTTAGTTGGCGCCTTAGTGTTTTCGCAGTTGGACTTAGCCACTGGCTTTCATCAACTGAGAGTGGCTGAGGATAGTATAGATAAGACTGCTTTTAGGACTCCTGACGGATTCTATGAATGGCTAGTGATGCCCTTTGGTTTGACAAACGCCCCTGCATATTTTGTTGATTTGATGAGTAGGGTGTTTAGGGAATACCTTAACAAATTCGTGGTAGTCTTTGTGGATGACATCTTAGTCTTTTCTAAGAATAAAGAAGAGCACTCCCTACATCTTAGGGAAGTGTTGGAAACCCTTCGAGCGCATAACCTTAAGGCAAATTTTTCTAAGTGTCACTTCTGGAGGAAGGAAGTACGGTTCTTAGGGCACGTGGTTTCCAAAGAAGGGATAGCAGTGGATCCCGCAAAGGTAGTGGCCATCCAAGGTTGGAAGGTCCCTAAAAATGCAACCGAAGTAAGAAGTTTCTTGGGGTTGGCTGGCTATTATAGGAAGTTTATCAAAGACTTCGCAAAAATATCAGCTCCATTAACACGGTTAACGAAGAAGAACCTGGTTTTTACGTGGGACAAAGATTGCGATGATGCGTTCCAACGTTTAAAGAGAGCCTTAACTTCAGCCCCAGTCTTAGTGCTGCCAGACGGGAATAAACCGTTTACCATCTATACTGATGCTTGTGGGATGGGACTTGGCGCGGTCCTCATGCAAGAGGGAAGAGTAATAGCCTATGGTGGAAGGCAGTTGAGGGTTCATGAAAAGAATTACCCCACGCATGACTTAGAGCTGGCCGCAATTGTTTTCGCGCTTAAGTCTTGGCGTCACTATCTTCTTGGTGAGAAATTCGAATTGTTCACTGACCACAAATCATTAAAATACTTATTCTCTCAGAAGGATTTGAATTTAAGGCAGCAACGGTGGATGGAATTCTTAGCCTCCTACGATTTTGAAATAGCATATACCCCGGGCAAGGGTAACGTGGTGGCAGACGCCTTAAGTAGGAAAAGGTTGTCCTTGAGTCCGTTGTTTGTTGAACGACAAAGCTTAGAATTCATCTCTATGTTTGACTTTAGACCCTCCGTTGACTTAGTACCCGGTCTGTTAGCATCCTTGGAGGTTAGACCTACACTTCTAGGACGGGTTGGTGAGGCACAGCGAGACGACCCACAGTTGGTTGAGATAGTAGAAAAGCTCAAAGGGGGGGAGTCGTCAAGCCATCTTCGTAGGTATACCCTAAACGATAAGGGTTGGTTACGAAGGGATAATAGACTTTGTGTACCACAAGACGAAGACTTAAGGAAGGCCATTCTTGATGATGCTCATCGCTCAAAAATGACCATTCATCCCGGCGGGGATAAGATGTACAAAGATATGAAGCGGGTTTTCTTTTGGGCCGGTATGAAAAAGGATGTGGCCGAGTACGTCGCTAGATGCTTGGTGTGCCAACGAGTTAAAGCAGAACAAAAGAAACCCGGTGGGTTGCTTCACCCATTAGAAGTTCCACTATGGAAATGGGAAAGCATCTCAATGGATTTTGTGGATGGATTACCAAGATCAAGGAAGGGTAACACGGGGATTTGGGTTATAGTAGATAGACTTACTAAAAGCGCCCATTTTATTCCCGTGAAAAGTAAGAGGACTGCTCCGTGGTTGGCTTCTGTATACATTAAGGAGATAGTTCGTTTGCACGGTATTCCTTCTAGTATAGTAAGCGACCGTGACCCCATCTTTACTAGCGAATTTTGGAAGAGTTTACAAGAGGTGGTAGGGACTCAGCTATGTTTGAGCACCGCATATCATCCTCAGACAGACGGCCAGACCGAGAGGGTGAATCGCATTCTAGAGGATCTTTTAAGGCTTTGTATCCTAGACTTTGGGGGTACATGGGAAGAGCACCTTCTGTTAGTAGAATTCGCATATAATAATAGCTTTCAGTCTAGTATTGGCATGACACCTTTCGAAGCTCTTTATGGAAGGCCTTGCCGTTCGCCTACATGTTGGTGGGAATCTACCGATAAAATCCTACTTGGGCCCGATATGGTTAGGGAAACCTCGGAGAAGATTGAGTTGATTCGAAGGAGGATGAAAGCAGCACAAGATAGGCAGAAATCGTATGCTGATAAGAGGAGGACAGATCTTGAGTTTGACATTGGGGACATGGTTTTTATCAAAGTATCTCCGTTACAGAATGTTGTTCGCTTTGGGTCCGTGGGGAAATTAGCACCAAGGTTTGTAGGGCCGTTTCCTGTAAAAAACAGGATTGGGAAGATGGCATATAGGGTGGAGTTGCCTAAGAAACTTAGTGGAGTACACGACGTATTCCATGTATCACATTTGAGGAAGTGTTTGCACAAGACCGCGGAGGTGGTAGAGCCGAGTTTGCTTAATGAGGTGGAAATAGAGCGTGATGCAACAATTAGACGAGCTCCTACATGCATTCTTGGGTCGGAGATCAAAAAGTTGAGGAATCCAGAGGTTAGACTGGTTAAAGTGCAATGGGGAGATGAAGAGAGCAACGCAACTTGGGAGACAGAAGAGAAGATGTGTTCGTTGTACCCTTTTCTTTTTGAGGGTATGTCTTTTAATTTCTCCTTTATCGCTTAGCTTATCTTATCTTATCTTTAGTATGTCCTCTCATTAGTATCTTTGACCTTTAGTTAGGATAATCCTATGGTTGAAACATGTGTTTGAGACATGTTATGTATGATGGATGCAAAATGGATGCAAGTGTTTGCTAGTGGTTGCTCGTGGATGCATATATACACACACTTTAGGCACTAGATCGGCTCAGTCACTACATATTGCATATTGCATATATATATATGGATGTATTTAGTAAAATGGATGAACGATGGTTGTATTATCATGTGGATGCTGCATTCAGATGATGGTTGTGCACGCATATAGAAGTATTATGTAGCATTAAGAATCTTTTGCATACATAATGGATGCATGGCACGATCATAGTTGCATTAAGGAGGTCAACTGAATCAGTGGACCGCCTGATTTTGCATTAGATACGGACATATACACACACTGTGCATTTAAACATGAAAGCATTAGAAGTCTGTAAGGACAATGGATGCCTGTGTATGATGGATGAGTAGATGGACGTTTGGATGGTAGGATATACATTCTTCCAGACTTGAAGATTTCGGGGACGAAATCCTAAAAGGAGGGGAGAATGTAACACCCCGAATTTTCTATTAACACTAAAGTTGCTAAAATATTAATAAGTGTGTAAGAGAGGGGATGTATCTAATATGAATATAAAAATATTAATAAGTATGTAAGAGAGGGGATGTATCTATTATGAATATAAAAATATTAATAAGTATGTAAGAGAGGGGATGTATCTAATATGAATATAAAAATATTAATAAGTGTGTAAGAGAGGGGATGTATCTAATATGTATATAAAAACAATAATAAGTAAAGGGGGATGTATCTAATATGTACATTGTAGAGAATATATATATATTTATGACATGAATAGAAGTTTATTAATATGCTGAGTGTTTGCTGAGTCACTTCTGACTCATTGCTGAGTCAACAAGATAAACCCCATCTTGTCTGAACGGCTGCGGTTATTTCTAGGTTAAATCTAATGGCCTAAATGAATTCTAAAATCTATAAATAAGTGGGTAGACCCTAGACCTAAATCACTTGTAAAATTAGAGAAGCTACCGTCATGCTGCTGCCATGGAGTTCAGCATAGCCGTCACAAACTAAGAAGAGGAAGCCTAATCATCTACAACTAAATCTACACAAATCAAATCAAAAGATCTCTCTTTCTCTAATTCTTTTCTTTTGTTGGTGAGTATGATGATTCTCACAAGACTATTACAAACTAATTTGACTCAGTTATGAATGGATCACAAGAAAGTGATGTGATTTGTAATTGTAAATTCTATATATTGTGGATCTCTTATTATGTTATTATGTTGTCGTATGATGTAAATTATATATGCTATGTCATGCTATGTTGTAAATTCTCTTATGCTATGTCGTGCTATGTTGAGAATCATGTCAAGCTATGTTATACTATCATACTATGCCATGTTATAAATCATGCTATATTATGTTGAAAAATCATGCTGTTGGATCATGCTTAAAGTTATGTTTTTTTTTCTTAATCTAAATGGATCTTGTTTATGGGAATTTGCCTATTAGGTTAGGTGTACCCATAAACTTGAAACTATAATTAAATAAAACTTGATTATGGGAATTTGCTTATTGAGTTAGGTGTACCCATATAAAACCATGTTGTTAAATAATTAGATGATGTTGATTCACACATGTTCATATGTAAGTTTATGAAAATTGATTGAGATTATATTAGGTGAATTTTGAACAAGTTGACACCTTTAGGTCCATGACATGTATAATCTATGCAAGTTGGACATATGCAAGTTTCACCCCTTATTATGATTCATTTGGTCACATATACATGTTGTTATTATGATAATCTCTTTTATGCTATGAGTTAGGCTATTCGAGTCTAACATATATTTTGCGAATAAACGTTCAAACGTGGGGTAGGGGTAATATTAGGAATTAATAAATTGGGTGCAATTTTGTAAGATTTTGCATACCATGAATGGATGTCCATAATTGAGTCAATTATGGACATTGTTAAAAATTGGAAGTAATTAATAATTCAAGTAGGAAATTATTAAAATTGGGGGAAAGTGGATTATTATTAATAATCAATGCTTAGGACACGAGGTTGGACCCGTTTGTGATGTAAACCTGCCCGGACCCGCCCGGCAAATCCAGTAGTCACAAATGTCGGCCCAATGTGAGAGGTCCTAGGCCCAAACTAAAGCATAACAGTTGTAAAGACACGAGGTTAGACTCTTTTATGGTGTAAGACTGCCCGGACCCGCCCGGCAAATCCAGCTTCCATAAATGCCAGTCTAATGTGAGAGGTCTTTATGAGGTTATGGCCTTAATGAACTAAGAAATACTTAACCAGATAATCATGTAAGGTAGGACATGGGGGTTAAGTAGGTGCCTTGGGTGGCATGAGGAATCTGGTGGTTGCCTTTAGAGGCATTTGAAATACGATTAGACTTAACCAAACACACATGTAAATGAACATGACTAAGTGGGTTAAGTGGGATGGACTAATGGGGACAAGCTTAGGTGGAATGCTTGTGGTAAATAGTGGGGGCCCATTTCAACCAGTATCCCAAAACGTATCTTTGTGGGCTCGACCCAAGTCGAGGACGGGACACGCATACTGGGTTTGACTATAAGAGGCCAAAACAGGGAGCGGTGGCAACGCAAGTCCAACGGGTTTCATATGCGTGTGTGGACCCGGGCTGGTAAGTAAGACGTTGTTGCATCGTGTAGGTATAAGCCGTGCATGTCCGTTGTATCAGGTTGCCACTTTAGGGGAGTGATACACGCCACTGTGGGGCCAGCACGGGTATCTACGAGTTAGGGAGCCGATCGAATAATGGGAAGTAGGGTACACCTAGTGGAGATAGGGGCAGGCGGCACCTATGTAGTCAGCTAGGGGTACGTAAAGCCATTGGGAAAGTTTCTAAGTGAAGCTAAGTGGGATGAATCTTTAGGGTGACTGGTGTGGTGTAGTATAGTGTTTATCCTTTAGTATTTAGGAGCGCCTATAACGTTGCCTTTAGCGATTGTCTATGTCCTTAATCTGCTCTTCATAGACATTTTCTTGTTTTCCAGCTTATGCCTTAGTCCAGTTATTTTGGTAATAGTATTGTAGAATTATCATATTCACCAGACTTTATGTCTGACCCCCTCTTTTCCATCCTTTTTCTCCCTTCAGGTCCGCATGTTGGGCCAAGTTCTAGTGGAGTCTAGTTGGATCGCTTATCTTCTGGAAAGCTTGGACTGCTGAAGTAAAGTCCAGCTTGTTATCTTTCTTTTTAATGGCTATTCATGTAATGGGATTATGTACTTGTTTTATCAAGATAGATATTGTACTTGACATTGAATGTGGTGTTATGATGTAATCAAACATGTTTTGACTTCTGCTACAATGAAATAAAGTTTTTGAATTTCCAAGTACTATTTTATATCTGTCTTGTTGTAATTTTACTGTTCTATATTCACTTAAAACCTCCATGGAAGTTAATGCATTCCCTTTGTGAGTGACATTAATGGACGTGGGGTGTTACAACAACTGTGTGAAACATTTATGGAGTTTTCATACACATCCACGAGGGTATATTATAAGGTGTTATTATTATATGACAAGATGAATATTTAGAACCAAATTGAGAAACAGTGCGAAGCTATCTGTACATAAACCTAGTCTAACGTTGCGGCTCTCCACTGCGAAATCGGGATATTTCTTATCAAAATGTTTCCATGCTTCTCCATCCGATGGGTGTGTCAATGTACCTTCTTTAGGTGTTCTCACACTATGGCATCTCATATGTTGCGTTGTTATAGATGATGCATATAATCTTTGAAGTCTAGAGGTGATGGGTAAATAATGCGTACGCTTGCACGGAACTTCTTTTCCTTTTTTTTCTTGGTTTATATCTTTCTTGGTTACAAAACTTGCATTTTCTAAGATTGTTATCTTATTTATAATACAACATGCAACCCTTTAAACATGTATCTATTTCCTGATATGGCAAACCAAAAGATGACATAAGTTTTTTCTCTTCATAATAATTTTCGCACATTAGATTATCGTATGGCATAAGGCGTTTAGCAGCTTGAACAACAGCCATAAATCCAGCTTCCGTAAGGTTATATTTTGATTTCATTGCAGTGTGTTCTGTAGTCACCGATAATTGAGTGCCGCTTTCACATCCATTCCAAAGGTTTTTTGCATTATTCAATAAATCATATATTTTTTTAGCTTCAGCATTTGGTTCCTCTTTGACGTTAACATCGTCATTACCAAATTGAAGGGTAGGGAACATTGATCGTGCAACATCTTCGACCATATTTTGTATGAGATTCGTGCTAACTTCAACACTATTGACCTTCGTCGACTGTTACTGAGTATTAGGGGCAAAAATTTCTCCATGACGATCTCACAACAAATAATTGGGTAGGAAACTGTATTAGCACAAATGAACCTTAACCATATTCAGTATTAAATAGTTCAATAATTTTCACCCACTACATGGACAATGAATTTCTCTACCGTTTTCCAATATTACTTATCACAATTCTATGAACACTTTTACCCCATTTTCAAAATGTTCACTTATTGCAGCACTAATTTCCCTTCTTTGATACATCCAGCTCCGATCATTAAAGTAATTGGTCTTTTTCCTACTTTAAAACCTATGATGAAGTAAAAAGTAATCGTTAATTTTATATGTTGTTTAAATTTTATTTACTGATTTAGTAAACATGCACTAATTAATTTTATATTTTTTTACAAATTTTATTTTATAATAAATAACTATTGGTTCATTGACGCTTATGTGTCATATGTGATGGTCGGTCATCCTACTTCCCATTACAAACACAGTAGTAATTGTATTTCATAAATCATATCATTTTAAATGATTTCACAAAATTTTGGCAGCATCACCCCAGTGCTCCTTGTATCGTACACACGTGCGTGTTAGGGACTGCGGAATGGATCATTCAGGCAAAGCAAACACTAGAGGGGGGTGAATAGTGTTTGTAAGAATTTAAACAAAACTTAAAACCAAAGAGAATTATGAAATGAATCAAATACCACAAACACAATCACAGACACAGATTGAAACACAGACGCAAAATAAACAGAAATAAAAATGCAGAAAAAAAGAAAGGACACACCGGATTTTATACTGGTTCGGATTACTCCTATGTCCAGTCCCGCACAACGCTGGATTATGCAGAGTTTTATTACTCTTTCAATAGTCAATTACACCCTTCTTGATTTCACGGCTCAACAAGTGTAACGCCCCGAACTTCCCCGTAAAGGAAAGCCCGGATTGCTTTGAGGACAAGACGAATCAGAACACAAACAGAAGAACATTTCATTGCTTATTACAACAATTTACATCATATTACAAGAATATACAGAGTATGAATAAATATTACGTATTTACTAAATATCAGAGATTTAAATTACATTTAAATACATAGGAGCGGAAAATAATACAAAACACAACTGAAAGTAATACACGGATACAGAGCTTTCCGAATATCACTTCAGCTGTAATTCAGGATCCTGTGAATATAAATCTGCAAAACCAAAACTACTAGCTGCCCGTGCGGAAAACAAGGGCGCCCAGAGTTTAGGTTAAAACAATAAACTCTGGGTCAGTCATGTGACTGCTGCAAGAACTAAAACAGTTATTTAAAAATCAACTTTAAATCGGATACATCAAGGGACCACGCCGTATAACACGGAATGGGTTTCCTCCCAAGAATACTAGTGCATATAACAAAACAGTGCAATGCTTTTTAGGAAAAATAAAGCTATTATAAGACCCAGGTCCTATCACACGATGCAACGCAAGCCGGGGGATAGGGTTTTCCCTTATAATAGCCAAACCTTCTTGGTATGTTAAAACAAATCATTTGATACTATTATAAGTGCATAGTGTATAAAACAACTTCAAATATAAATGTATCAATCCTAGGCGGCGTGGGTACAATATATCATGTCGCCAATACTAGGCTCTACAACCAAAACCGCAATTATCACGTATTGGAAGTTGGATTTCCATCTGTGAACCACTTCAAGGGATCGTCCTTACCGCTTCGAGACGCTCTAGCCCGTATCTCAGGACCCAGACTCAGGTGGGCCCTTGGATTGTCAGGGCCAGTCCACACGGAGTGGATTAAAATGCCTGAACACTGCGTTTCCCCACCCTAGGGTGCATAAACTGGTCATATCCCGACCAAACTATCGGCCCCGGAACGACCGATATAACCGAGGCGCCTCGCTATCCATCATCCACATAAGTAAAATGTCAGGGAGTGCAAAACGCTGACACCACTCCTAGCTAGAAGGAAACGCATGTCCTCCCTGAAGTCCTCTCCCATTTTTGGTCCATATCACGGTGTGAGGCTCGTGAATTAACGCTACGTAAAGCTACGCTATATTAAAGCCGTGCTTTGACCATCAACCACAAAACTCTGCTTTTCAACAGAAGCCTTGATCATTTGCATCTCATCATGCCACACAGACAATTCACGCTATGCAACCGATGTATATCAATCACACAGAATGAAATCCAATGTCAGACACACATCCATTTACAAGTTCGTTCTGGGTCTGAACAAAACCGGAGGCACCTTATTCCTCCCCCATATTTCCAATACAGGGAGGAGGCCCTCGCATATCCGTCGATCTCCAAGTACGTCTGGACGATCACCACTTATTATCTCGCATTGGGTGTACATCCCAATCAAGACATCAGTAATCATCCAAACGATGTGAAAACCTCCGGTCTTTAACCACCGTCTTCATCCTCGACACATCGTCGAACCAGTTATTCAAAATGGGATAAATCCAGTCTTTCTGAATAACTCGCGTATACAATAAACAAGTGCTATAAAAACACAACATACGCCTCATTCCAATCCAGAATATTCCTTTATCCAAATATTCTTATACTTTGGGAAAGGTTCTGATTACTTTTATCAAAGATAAATTCTTTAAATTTATTCTTTAATCTTCCTTTGGATATCATTTCAATCTAATTAAAGATGCATTAAAACTCCATCTATTTTTAATCTTCCCAAAAATCAATATTTTTAACTTGGGAAATCATATCCTGTCTTTAACTGGGTTAAAGAACCAATGTCATTTAACACACGGTTCACTATAAATCCAAAATAACATTCCATTCCATCAGCCTTTAACCGTAAATTAGCAAGTGAACAATTCCCTGAGTATTAACCCCGAAGGCCGAAACCAACATCAGATAAATACCCAGGAAACCATTCAAGTTAACTAATCTCCAGTTAGTTTCTGATTTTCTTAACTTCATTGGGTCTAAGAACAATATTATTAAAGATACCGTTCACGATAACCAAAATCTTGTTCCTGTCTTTAACTAGGTTAAAGAACCAATGTCCTTTAAAACACGGTTCACGATAAACCCAAAATCACATTCCATTCCATCAGCCTTTAACCGTAAATTAGCAAGTGAACAATTCCCTAAGTATTAACCCCGAAGGCCGAAACCAACATCAGATCAATACCCAGGAAACCATTCAACTTAACTAATCTCCAATTAGTTTCTGATTTTCTTAACTCCATTGGGTCTAAGAACAGTATTATTAAAGATACCATTCACGACAACCCAAAATCTTATTCCATTGTTAATCGGGTTAAAGAACAAGTGTTATTTAAAACACCGTTCACGATAAACCCAGAGACCAATTTCAATTCCATTCCAATTAAATATCAATTAATTGGTATACTTCATTAAATCTAAATAAAAAGATTTAATCTTTTCTCAATTGGGTTCAAGAACAGTGTTAATGAAGACACCATTCACGACAAACCCAAACTCACATTTAATATTAAATACAAGGCTCTGAATAGAAAATATATCGGCTTATATTCAATTTCAAGTTATGGAATCAACAAATACCGTATTGGAATAACGATATATAAATCTTCCAAATTCCTTCACAATATCCGTATAATCACGGAATCCAATATCAAAATATTCCGAAGATAATTTCGATTCAAATCCATTCCAATTCATATATTGGAAATTTCGGTTATTTTTAAAACCATTTCAAATCCAATTTATTTATTTAAAAATATTGGATTTCATAATTCTAGTTCATAACTAGTTCGTTTCGATAAAAATATATTTTTATCTTTTCAAATATGGAATTTTTCATCCCAATTCTTTCCAAATCATTTGTTATAATTTTACACAAATTATTGATATTTTTAATAATTTTATCAAGGCCCGTACAGTCGCTTTCCACAAGCGGCCATCGAATTGCACTTACAGCAACCTTTTCCAAATTTGTTTTGGACATAATTCCAAATCCAACTGTTAGATATCAAATATCTAATATTTGTTAGAAAGCTCTTTTCGATACGAACCCAAGGGTTCTGGTTTTAGGAGAATCCGACGGTTGGATCTCCCGTAATGTCCATTCGAAGTCAATGGTCGAAATTCGCGAACTACCGCAGCGCGACGCGTTCTATTCAGGCCATTATATTATATATATATTATATAATATATATTTCGTCGATTTCCATTTAAAAAAGTATTTTATAAATCGTTTTAAATTCGTTTTCAAAACGATTTCAACTTCATATTCAATTTTAAATCAAAATTGAATATTGCATATCATCGATATATAAATAATAGTATTTTCAAAACATTAGATTTCAAAATCTTTTCCTTTTCGATATTTATTATAGAAATGAATAAAATCGACATAAGTATCGTTCACGTCAAAATGGCGTCAATCTAATCAACACAGCTTTATACAGTTAAATATATTCGTGTCCATCCCAAATCGGACATCAAGATTTGATTTTGAACTTTTACTGAATATTATTTTAAAATATTCATTATTTTAAAACAATCGTTATTTTAAAATATTCATTCTTTCTGAACTGGAATCAGACACAGTCAAGTACAATATAATGTTATTTATATGGATTTCATACACACATGTACACAACAATAATCAAACACAGTCAACCATCATCCAAAGTGCATCCTACACTGCATAAACATCAAATATAAATATTTAATGCTTATAATAGTCTGTCAACCAATCGATTGACATACAACTAAATATTGGGATTAGTGTATGTCCAATATCATCCCAATACCCGTGTGGGATTTCAAACAATCAAACACAGGTTTTATTTGTGCAGTTGGTCGATGTGTAAAATTTATCGTCCCAATCAATATCAGTCATGTAACGACCTGGCTTTTTGCTCGATTTTCGCCGGTAATTAAACCAACTTAAACCGTTCATAAAGATAGATTGTTAGAGACACTTACACATTTGCACAAAATAAAAACAACTTTTCCATTATCACTAAAATAATATTACATCAGAGTAACAAGAGGTACATCAGAGTACATTGATTACACAGCGGAAAAGATACTAAACTCAGCGAAAAAATGCGAATGCTCCAAGTCATAATAGCTTCAGCTAAAACCAGAATCCCGCTCCAACTAACTCCAAGGCTAAATTTGTGAACCAAACTACTAGGCTGCCCGTGTAAAAATTATGGGCACCCAGAGTTTAGGCGAGGGAACAATAAACTCAAGGTCAGTCGTGGGACTAGTGTGAGAACTCAAAACAGTTGTTTTTAGGGTTTATTTTAAAGTTAGGTAATTCACTAGACCACGCCGCCAATGCGGAACAGTTTTACTCCATGTGAATACCAGTGCATAAATTCGCAATGACTTTTTGAAAAAATGAAGCTATCATAAGCTCATCCCACATCACACAATGCAAGCACACACCAAATGGGCGAGTCTTGCCTTATGATAACCAAAAATGCCTTCATATGTGAAAATCTTATATAGTGTAAAAAATCTTTTCGCAAATAAATGTATTAATCCTAGCCAGCATAATGCCCCATCCCATTATGCTGACAATCCTACTGGTAACTAGTAGCCTATACAAACAAAACCGTACGGGCTCGCAGTGGAGATTGGGTTTCGAACATGATGGTTCCTGGTACGAAAGATCATTTGTGGGCTCACTGTAACACCCCGGATTTTTCCGTTAACAGTAAATTAACAAATTAAAGTATAATTAAATTGTAACAGAAAAATTAAGGGAAACGGACATCACCATTGCGTTCGTCTCGGAATTCTGCTTGAGATAGAGTCCGAGTTTGCGCAAAACGGATAACGTATGAAGAAGATATCTTTAATTTAAATATTACAGCAAAACATGAAAAAAGAGAAGTAAGGAGAGGACAATAATTATTATTATTCTAAGACTTATTAACAAAAGCCTCTGTAGCTCAGTTGGTTAAGGCATTGGATTTGTAGCATGGAGGTCGGGGGTTCGAACCCCGGCGGCGACATAATTTTTATCTCTGTTTTAGAGAGGGCCAACTGAGCATGCAAATACATGTACGTATACAAATTCAAATTTTGAAAGGATAAGAACGTACATATAAGGAAATAAAGAAAATATATGTATATATATGAGAATATATATATATATACAAAAATATATGTATACAATAGATAAAATTCAAATAGACTAAAACAGCTCAATTTAAAGTTTAATTTTTGAAAATCGAACCCAGTCAACCTGGCTGGCCAGGTCGGTGTGTGGTCGAATTTCTGTGGTCTGCTTTGTCATTAGGGCTAGGTGGCGGATTTTTATTGGTCTCTCTTCCTAATGAATGGCTACGATCTAACCTAGCAACATCAATGGTTCTAATCAATTCCTAACCTCTATATAAACAACCCTAGACTAAACCCTAATCTATTCATTCAAATTAAGAGCATAGCCGCCATGTTGCTGAGGAACGACTAAGAGTAGCCGCCATCTAGAGAGAGAGGATTAGGAAGAAAGTTCTAAGGCCTAAAGCAATTCAAGCAACCTAAAGCTAATCAATTCAACAAAGGAATCATATCTCTTAATTAGAGAATTTTCCGCAACCATTGTAAGTAGAGTACTACTTTGGTATGAACAAATGATTGTGTAGATATGTATGCTTGAATTGTGGCAATGAAATTCGTATTTGTGCGATTTATATACTTTTGGATATTCTGAATTATGTCATTCAATTATAAAGAACTACATGCGGTAGTTCTATGCAAATATACGTTTGGAATATTGCGCAAATTATGTAGTCTATGTTGAAGCTACATGTATGTAGTTGATTGAAATTCATGCAAGTTTGGGGCTTTGTTATTATGCCATCATGATGTCTATTTTGTGCATAAATCATTTTGCAAGTAATTGAGACAAGTTTGGTTGTTATAGTTCATATGAAACTATGTTGGAATTTTGACACCATAATCCATGTATTAAGTCATGCTTTTGCAAAACTTATGAATATGGCTAGGCTATGAATGATATTGGGCATAATTGAAATTCATGATTAAGTCTATCTTGTTTAAAAGAATTATATGATGACATATGTGAGACATGGCTAAGTTAGACACAAAAATCCCTTTTTTGCAAGTTAAAAGCAAACACCATGATTAGGAATATTTATGCATAAGTATACCATCGTTATGTGATTAAATTTAATTAAGTTGAACTATGCTTTTGTGTTAGTAACAAAGTATCCTCTTTGTAAACATGTAGAAACCTTATGAACATGACTTGTTTATATTTATGCCATGAACAAATTTAACTATACCTATGCCATGTTTATGCTAGAAGTATTTATGCCATGCTTATGTTTGACATTATGCCATGTTTATGCTAGAAGTATTTATGCCATGCTTATGTTTGACATTATGCCATGTTTATGCTAGAAGTATTTATGTCATGCTTATGTTTGACATTATGCCATGTTTATGCTAGAAGTATTTATGCCATGCTTATGTTTGACATTATGCCATGTTTATGCTAGAAGTATTTATGCCATGCTTATGTTTGACATTATGCCATGTTTATGCTAGAAGTATTTATGCCATGCTTATGTTTGACATTATGTCATGTTTATGCTAGAAGTATTTATGCCATGCTTATGTTTGACATTATGCCATGTTTATGCTAGAAGTATTTATGCCATGCTTATGTTTGACATTATGCCATGTTTATGCTAGAAGTATTTATGCCATGCTTATGTTTGACATTATGCCTAAATAAGAATATAGGTTCATGTGTCAATAATGATATCTCAATTACAAGTTCACATGCTTTGATTCATGTCACCTATGTTTTATGACCAAAGTATATGTCACTGCTATGCAAGTACACCAGTTTCTATTTTGTATTCCCATCGTCATATTGCAAGTTCATACGCTCACCTTCCCCTCTTTGTGTATGTAATCACGTTTTAAGCCTCCCCTTTCGCATGGCTAAATTGGGCTTTAAAAAGGCTAAGCCCAATATATATGAACGGACGTGTAAAACGGGGGGAAAATAACGTTGGGTTAAAATTAATTAATGAATGAAAATATAAAATAGAAGGGCCCAAATTCAAGTATGGGTTGGGCCCGTGATTGGTGTAATCTTTACACCATTAACTTAATAATGGGCCGCAAATATTTACATATAAATAAAGAAGAAAGACAAAATATGTAAAAGTAGAAAATACGATGTGTTTAACCCGAGGTTGGATTGAGTTGTGATGTAAACCTGCCCGGAACCGCCCGGCTGTCCAGTAGTCACAACAATACCTATCCAATGTGGGAGGTTAAACATGGAGCCCAGCAAGGACCCGAGGTTAGACTGAGTTGTGGCGTAAGACTGCCCGGAACCAACCGGCAACAGGCAGCCACAACAATACCTGTCTAATGTGAGAGGTCAGGGCCTTAATAAGACAATTAAGGCTGAGTCAGGATTGTTAGGATTAAGTGAACTAAAGACTTAATCAAAATGGAACATGCTAAACTAAACGGACTGGTGGGGTTAGGTTAGGAAACACTTAACCAACTTAGCATGTTGGCTAGAGATAGAAAACCTAGTAACGGGGGGGACCCTTTTCAGCAGTAACCCTAAAAGGTGTATCAGGATACCCTGAAACTAGGCAGGGTGGGGCACGATTACTGGGCTGATTGTAAGAGGTCAAATCGACGGCGGTGGTGTAGCATTGTAGGTTCTAACGGTGTGCGGGCGTGCACGCACTCCGGCGCAGAAAAATAAAGCACTGGACACCAGTAGCATACCTTTGCACTCTAAGGTTGTGTCGGGTTGCCACTATGGGACTTGATACACCCCATGGTGGGACCAGCATAGGTAACTACAGACATCGGGGGCCGTAAGACACATGTAACTATGCGAGTAGGAGCCGATCATCATTGAATGGATCACATCGCCCTGATTATGGGGTGCCAATTGGAAACTAGTTTATAGGGGTTCAGAGATTAACATGGGATACGATAGTATATTCGACCCTAGATAACTTAACCAAGTTTATAATGTTGCCCACTTCCTGTTTTACTTATCATACCTAGTTCTTTATTCATAGACAAAGTAGTACTAGACTTACTCAGGCTTTATGTCTGACTCTATTTTTCTTCATCTTCTTTCTTCCGTTTCCCCCCCAGGTCCTCAGGGAGGGAACACAGCAGCTTGACCTACCTCAACATCCAGCTTGAAGAAGAGAAATGTATTGCTTGGACTTTCCTGTTTTGAACTATGGCTTTGGACAATCCACTATGGGGCTTTGGCAGTTTGTCTATGTTTTATTTATGCTTCTTTAAAAATAACGTACTCAAGACAGATTATGAAGTGTTATGTTATGTTTTTGGAAAGGATGTTGTTGTAACACGTATTTGACTTTATGAAATAAAGTTTGTTGTTCTTCCGCTGTTTACAAATATGTGTTCTTATATCTGTCTTGTATATCTGTGACTTGTACTTATAAACCTCCACCAAAATTAGGGCATTCCCTTTGAGAGTGACCCTAACGGAGGTGGGGTGTTTCACTTGGTATCAGAGCATAGGTTTACCAGATAAGATAAAAAGTTTTGGAAATTTATTTTCAAAAAGGAAATTTAAAGAAGCATTTTTAAAAGATAAAAATATTATTTTATTTTAAAAAAGGCAAAGTCCACTCCCCAAAGCCATAGGTACTATCTCTTATCCTTCGTTTTGAATCTATCCCTTTTGTTTCAGCATGTCCGAAGATCTTAACTTGCCGGAAGGAGTACCAATACCTGGTTGGTTTAGACGATTCTTAGAAGCTAGGGCCACTCAACCAGGTCCTACCGTTCCTCCTCCCCCAGCTGCAGGGAATCATCCAGCTGCAGCAGCACCTCTTCCTCCACCTCCTCCACAAGGAAACGCGTTTGCTAAGATATGTAAGGATTTTAAAGCTATGGGAGGAAGGGATTTCCATGGAACTGAGTCCTTCGTAGCAGCTAGAAATTGGCTGAAGGAAACTGAGGATCTATTCATCATCTTTGAGGTAGAGGACAGACAAAAAGTACAATTGGCGGTGTGGCTATTGAAGGGCGAGGCTTCCTACTGGTGGGAAGTCACTAATGCTGAAAGACCAGTAGAAACATGGGAGGACTTTAGGGCAAGGTTTGAGACCAAATTTCTCTCAGATGCGGAAAGAAGTTTGCAGTTGGAGAAATTCTTATTTCTTAAGCAAGGAGAAAAGACTGTTAGAGAGTATGTGAATCAGTTTGATGAGCTGGCTAGGTTCGGACTTGACCTAGTCAACACCCCGCACAAGAAGGCTCTCCGTTATGTCAAAGGGTTGAATGAGCCATTACATAGTTTGGCCATGACCCATATACCCATGGGAGCCACGTATGAAAGATTGGTGCAAATGGCATTGCTGAATGAAGAGGATAAGGGCAAGAAGGAGGCAAAGGCAGAAAGCTCTCAAGGGAAGAAAGAGGGTTTGCAGCCTAAGAAGACAGACTTTAAGAAAGGCGGGGAAGGCAACAAAGAGAAGAGGACGTGTAATTTCTGTGGAAAAGTGGGGCACTTAGTAAAGGACTGCCGGAAAAAGAAGGCCAAGGAGAATGGTGGGTGCTTTTCTTGCGGTCAGACAGGCCACAGAGCTAAGGACTGCCCAAAGAAACGAGGGCAGGGGCAGGGGTCTGGATCCACTCCAAGGGCACAGGTTCATGTGCTGGAAGCGCCACCTTTGCAACAGCGAGGTACAAACACTTCTGTAGAAAGTGTAGTTTATCTTTATGATCACCCCGTTCGCACTTTATTTGATTCTGGCGCATCACACTCCTTTATCTCGTCTGCTTTAGTAGAATCTCTGCACCTAAAAACTAGTATGGTAGAGGACCCCTTAATTGTTTCAAACCCAATTGGGGGCCCAGCTCATTTGTCTATGATCTGTTTGGATTTGAAAATTTCTATTCTAAGTGTAGAATTTGAATGTAGTGCCTTTGTTTTGGGCTTTGCGGGGTATGGTTTGATTTTGGGTATGGATTGGCTATCCAGTAATGGGGCCATCCTTGATTGTGAGAAAAGGGTTGTTAGGCTCCTAACCCAGCTCGGTAATACTTTGGAAATTTCTTGTAATCCCTCGTATGCGGTTATGCTTAGTTATCTTGAGTCGCTAGATGCCTCTATTGAAAATTTGCAATCAGTTAGAGTGGTCCGGGAATATCCGGATGTCTTCGAAGAGGTGAAGGGCTTGCCTCCGAAGCGGGAAATAGACTTCCGCATATATCTTGTAGATAATGCAAAGCCCGTTGCGTTGCCCGTTAGACACATGGCTCCACGAGAAAGAAAAGAGCTCAGTAAACAAATTAAAGAGCTTCTAGAGAAGGGGTTCATTAGGTGGAGCATTTCAGAATAGGGCACTCCAGGAGTGTTCGCCACTAAGGCTGAAGGTTCATTTCACTTATGCATGAGTTGTAAAGAATCACCTTAGTAAGTACATTTGGCAACATAGTTGGACTTAGGAAGGGACTCCCTTTTGACCTAAAAGGAGTCCATCATGCTTAGTTTCCTAGAATCATATGTGGTGGTTGGGTTGATTAATTCTTTGGGTGTCAGTCTAATGTTGATTTCGGTCTTCGGGGCTGATGCTTAGAGAGTTCTTCTCCTAATCAATATATATGTGGCATAGATTTCCAGTTTTGACATTGCCTAATGGGCACAAAATCTTTACTTGCTTCTATCATTCGACTATACCTTTAGGTAGGACCATTTCCTATCATTGAGAAAATTTGGAAAATGACCTATAGATTAGAGCTACCCGAGAAATTGGCCGGAGTCCACAACGTTTTTCACGTTTCACATCTCCGAAAATGTCTACATGAGTCTGCTGAAGTGGTAGAGCCAAATATCCTCAAAGAGGCCGAAGTGGAACGCGAAGCAACCATAAGAAAAGTTCCAACCCGCATACTAGGAACGGAAGTGAAGAAGCTACGCAACCGCGAAGTCAAACTCGTCAAAGTTCAGTGGAGCGACGCCGAGGGAGACGCGACTTGGGAAACTGAAGCTAGAATACGCACTGCTTACCCTTTTCTTTTCGAGGGTACGTCCTTGATCTTTCTTTTTCCTTAAGTTGCGCTTTTATCTATCTTTTTAGGAATATCTCCTCGACCTTATCTTTTAGATAGAAACCTTTTGGATGAAAACATGTAATTGAAACATGTTATGTATGATGGTTGCAAGTGGTTGCAAGTGATTGCCAGTAGTTGCTCATGGCTGCATATACACACACAATCTAGGTTTTAGATCGGCTCAGTCACTTCATATTGCATATGCATATATGTTTGCACTCGTATATGGTTGAATTGTAATGTGTTGTCATATGGATGTTGCATTTGTATGAAAGATTGTGCACCCATGTAGAATCATGAATAGGAAAAATCTGCATACATAATGGATACATGGCACTTACATGATTCGCATTAAGGAGGTCAACTGGATCAGTAGACTGCCTGATTTTGCATTAGATAAGTTCATGAACACACACACTTCGCATATGATCATGAAGCATTAGAAGTCTTTTAAGGACAATGGATGCTCGTGTTTGATGGATGAGTAGATGGATGATTGAATGTTAGGATTTACATTCTTCCTAAACTTGAAGATTTCGGGGACGAAATCCTTTTAAGTGGGGGAGAATGTAACACCCCGGATTTTTCCGTTAACAGTAAATTAACAAATTAAAGTATAATTAAATTGTAACAGAAAAATTAAGGGAAACGGACATCACCATTGCGTTCGTCTCGGAATTCTGCTTGAGATAGAGTCCGAGTTTGCGCAAAACGGATAACGTATGAAGAAGATATCTTTAATTTAAATATTACAGCAAAACATGAAAAAAGAGAAGTAAGGAGAGGACAATAATTATTATTATTCTAAGACTTATTAACAAAAGCCTCTGTAGCTCAGTTGGTTAAGGCATTGGATTTGTAGCATGGAGGTCGGGGGTTCGAACCCCGGCGGCGACATAATTTTTATCTCTGTTTTAGAGAGGGCCAACTGAGCATGCAAATACATGTACGTATACAAATTCAAATTTTGAAAGGATAAGAACGTACATATAAGGAAATAAAGAAAATATATGTATATATATGAGAATATATATATATATATGCAAAAATATATGTATACAATAGATAAAATTCAAATAGACTAAAACAGCTCAATTTAAAGTTTAATTTTTGAAAATCGAACCCAGTCAACCTGGTTGGCCAGGTCGGTGTGTGGTCGAATTTCTGTGGTCTGCTTTGTCATTAGGGCTAGGTGGCGGATTTTTATTGGTCTCTCTTCCTAATGAATGGCTACGATCTAACCTAGCAACATCAATGGTTCTAATCAATTCCTAACCTCTATATAAACAACCCTAGACTAAACCCTAATCTATTCATTCAAATTAAGAGCATAGCCGCCATGTTGCTGAGGAACGACTAAGAGTAGCCGCCATCTAGAGAGAGAGGATTAGGAAGAAAGTTCTAAGGCCTAAAGCAATTCAAGCAACCTAAAGCTAATCAATTCAACAAAGGAATCATATCTCTTAATTAGAGAATTTGCCGCAACCATTGTAAGTAGAGTATTACTTTGGTATGAACAAATGATTGTGTAGATATGTATGCTTGAATTGTGGCAATGAAATTCGTATTTGTGCGATTTATATACTTTTGGATATTCTGAATTATGTCATTCAATTATAAAGAACTACATGCGGTAGTTCTATGCAAATATACGTTTGGAATATTGCGCAAATTATGTAGTCTATGTTGAAGCTACATGTATGTAGTTGATTGAAATTCATGCAAGTTTGGGGCTTTGTTATTATGCCATCATGATGTCTATTTTGTGCATAAATCATTTTGCAAGTAATTGAGACAAGTTTGGTTGTTATAGTTCATATGAAACTATGTTGGAATTTTGACACCATAATCCATGTATTAAGTCATGCTTTTGCAAAACTTATGAATATGGCTAGGCTATGAATGATATTGGGCATAATTGAAATTCATGATTAAGTCTATCTTGTTTAAAAGAATTATATGATGACATATGTGAGACATGGCTAAGTTAGACACAAAAATCCCTTTTTTGCAAGTTAAAAGCAAACACCATGATTAGGAATATTTATGCATAAGTATACCATCGTTATGTGATTAAATTTAATTAAGTTGAACTATGCTTTTGTGTTAGTAACAAAGTATCCTCTTTGTAAACATGTAGAAACCTTATGAACATGACTTGTTTATATTTATGCCATGAACAAATTTAACTATACCTATGCCATGTTTATGCTAGAAGTATTTATGCCATGCTTATGTTTGACATTATGCCATGTTTATGCTAGAAGTATTTATGCCATGCTTATGTTTGACATTATGCCATGTTTATGCTAGAAGTATTTATGCCATGCTTATGTTTGACATTATGCCATGTTTATGCTAGAAGTATTTATGCCATGCTTATGTTTGACATTATGCCATGTTTATGCTAGAAGTATTTATGCCATGCTTATGTTTGACATTATGCCATGTTTATGCTAGAAGTATTTATGCCATGCTTATGTTTGACATTATGCCATGTTTATGCTAGAAGTATTTATGCCATGCTTATGTTTGACATTATGCCATGTTTATGCTAGAAGTATTTATGCCATGCTTATGTTTGACATTATGCCTAAATAAGAATATAGGTTCATGTGTCAATAATGATATCTCAATTACAAGTTCACATGCTTTGATTCATGTCACCTATGTTTTATGACCAAAGTATATGTCACTGCTATGCAAGTACACCAGTTTCTATTTTGTATTCCCATCGTCATATTGCAAGTTCATACGCTCACCTTCCCCTCTTTGTGTATGTAATCACGTTTTAAGCCTCCCCTTTCGCATGGCTAAATTGGGCTTTAAAAAGGCTAAGCCCAATATATATGAACGGACGTGTAAAACGGGGGGAAAATAACGTTGGGTTAAAATTAATTAATGAATGAAAATATAAAATAGAAGGGCCCAAATTCAAGTATGGGTTGGGCCCGTGATTGGTGTAATCTTTACACCATTAACTTAATAATGGGCCGCAAATATTTACATATAAATAAAGAAGAAAGACAAAATATGTAAAAGTAGAAAATACGATGTGTTTAACCCGAGGTTGGATTGAGTTGTGATGTAAACCTGCCCGGAACCGCCCGGCTGTCCAGTAGTCACAACAATACCTATCCAATGTGTGAGGTTAAACATGGAGCCCAGCAAGGACCCGAGGTTAGACTGAGTTGTGGCGTAAGACTGCCCGGAACCAACCGGCAACAGGCAGCCACAACAATACCTGTCTAATGTGAGAGGTCAGGGCCTTAATAAGACAATTAAGGCTGAGTCAGGATTGTTAGGATTAAGTGAACTAAAGACTTAATCAAAATGGAACATGCTAAACTAAACGGACTGGTGGGGTTAGGTTAGGAAACACTTAACCAACTTAGCATGTTGGCTAGAGATAGAAAACCTAGTAACGGGGGGGGACCCTTTTCAGCAGTAACCCTAAAAGGTGTATCAGGATACCCTGAAACTAGGCAGGGTGGGGCACGATTACTGGGCTGATTGTAAGAGGTCAAATCGACGGTGGTGGTGTAGCAGTGTAGGTTCTAACGGTGTGCGGGCGTGCACGCACTCCGACGCAGAAAAATAAAGCACTGGACACCAGTAGCATACCTTTGCACTCTAAGGTTGTGTCGGGTTGCCACTATGGGACTTGATACACCCCATGGTGGGACCAGCATAGGTAACTACAGACATCGGGGGCCGTAAGACACATGTAACTATGCGAGTAGGAGCCGATCATCATTGAATGGATCACATCGCCCTGATTATGGGGTGCCAATTGGAAACTAGTTTATAGGGGTTCAGAGATTAACATGGGATACGATAGTATATTCGACCCTAGATAACTTAACCAAGTTTATAATGTTGCCCACTTCCTGTTTTACTTATCATACCCAGTTCTTTATTCATAGACAAAGTAGTACTAGACTTACTCAGGCTTTATGTCTGACTCTATTTTTCTTCATCTTCTTTCTTCCGTTTCCCTCCCCAGGTCCTCAGGGAGGGAACACAGCAGCTTGACCTACCTCAACATCCAGCTTGAAGAAGAGAAATGTATTGCTTGGACTTTCTTGTTTTGAACTATGGCTTTGGACAATCCACTATGGGGCTTTGGCAGTTTGTCTATGTTTTATTTATGCTTCTTTAAAAATAACGTACTCAAGACAGATTATGAAGTGTTATGTTATGTTTTTGGAAAGGATGTTGTTGTAACACGTATTTGACTTTATGAAATAAAGTTTGTTGTTCTTCCGCTGTTTACAAATATGTGTTCTTATATCTGTCTTGTATATCTGTGACTTGTACTTATAAACCTCCACCAAAATTAGGGCATTCCCTTTGAGAGTGACCCTAACGGAGGTGGGGTGTTTCACTCACAAACTTTCTTGCGTGCATCATCCCAGTACTCGCGGATAACGTCCAGACTCGGACTCCGTTATACTAACCCACCATACATGTATCCGAGTAACAAACAAATAGCATCCCAGACTGGGCACTTCGCAGTACCCTTTCATCATCACATCCCGGTGCACCGAACATACGAAACGAACATAAAAATCTGACCACCAGTTTACAATCAATCCGGGGTGTGAGGTTCGTCGAGGTCACGATATACACAAAGCTACGCTTAAGTAAGCCATGCTTTGATCATCCATAGCTCATCTCATAACTTAAGTATGCCACATTGTCCATTCACTAAGCATCACTGATTTTCAACAATATATAACCTCTAAGCTCATACATCTTAGAGAAGGGTGTTAAGCAAGAGAATAAATTCTCCGCCACCAAGAAGATATATATTTAACAAAGATCAGTGTTACGCAGTCAATTACAATGTCAGACACACAATCCATACAAGTCCGTTATGGGTCTGAACGAAACAACAATCCGGAATTCCTTCACATACGTTCGGGCTTCTTGCCACTTAACTGATATAAAATCCATCTGCAAATGGGAGCGACCCATTCGAGACATTCAGCAAGTCGTCCTTACGACATGAAGGGTCCTGGTCTTCAATGTCGTCTTCAATGTCTTCAATTTCTCCACAACGTCGTATTATTACTTGGAATGGTTTTCAGACATACATCCGATCCCGGTCTTTCCAAATAATAAGCGCAGTTTAAAAAACACAATTATAGAACACATAGGCTTTCTACCAATCTCCTTCCGTCTTGGATTTTGTCAAAATTAAACTTCTTTAAACCCATTCTCAAATTATTACAAAATCCATATTTAACCTTTCTCTTTTAAAACACATCCCTTAAATCAAAGCTGATTTAGCCTTAACTATTTTTCCGTTTGATAACTCGTTATCAAAATACAGTTTCCTTTGAAAATCCTTAATCCACATTTCAACCATAATTTCCAATTAAATTGATTTTCCAACATTCCATTCTTTAATCTTAACTAAAAGATTATACTTTCTTTCCAATTCCTCACTTTTAATTTCCTCAAATCAAAGATTTGATTAAATCCTCAAATTACGATATGAATTTTCATAACTCAATCTCATGGGGTTTCAAGAATGATATTATTGAAAATATGATTCACGACAAAACCCAAATCAATTGATATTAAACATAACTTACACAGAAATTGTACCTACTTATATTCGATATCAATTCTTATAATCAACGAATACTATTACTGGAATAACAATATAATAATATCTTCCAAATTTCTCAAATAGTATGCATTTACACCACAGAATTTCATATCAAATATCTGAAGATTATTTCTATCCAACTTGTCCCAGTCAACTTAGGAAACTCGTATCTTAATTAAAAGATTTATCCAACTCTTTGACATTAGATCTGGATGGAAATACCATCAACTTATACTTAATATTAATCTCGATATCCAACTCACACTACAAGCGGAATAATGGTGAACTACCTTTTAAATTCCTCAAACAGTAAGAATCATCATCTATCGAATTAATATCAAACATCCGAAGATTTATCTCCAACCATATCTAATTATTTAAAATTGAAAACCCATATTAATATCAATTTAAATTCCATATAAAATATTTCTAATATTTTTAAACCTTTGAAAATATTCCACAAATCATTACTTATAGTTCGGAAAATAGTTTACGGTTAAAAACTTCAGAATAGATTATTTTCGAAGGAAGCATTACAATAGCCTTTCAAAAGTGTTACAAAAGCGTTACAAAACAGTTATCTAAACTATTTTGATTAAAATATCGTTTATCTTAGCCAAAACTTAAAATTTACAATTCAAAACACTTTTACATAATTTATTATGGTTTTACAAATTTTTTCCATATTTTTTAAAACATTTAAAAATGGCTGTTTATAGTTAGGGTCAACAATAGTTCTTACATCGATCTTTCCAAAACGGTTTCAAACATAACTTGAAAATTATAACCCGAATTTAAAATCTGTTTTCACTCATTTGAAAGTTCTTGTTAATGGAAATCAAACGTTTTTCATTTTATGGAAATCCGATTTAGATTGCAAAAGTTATAAGCGTTTAAAGTTTGCATCTAAAATACGTAAATTGCCGTTATGCGACAAGCTCTATTTTGACCATAATAACCATTGTTCTACGATATTTCAAAATATCTTAGAAAACCATTATATCCTTTTATAACCCTTTTAAAAATCATTTAAATTTACTTCCCAAATTATTTTGGATCTAAAATTCGACTTCCATAAATCCCAATTCAATTCTAAATTCAAGTAACTTCAAATTAACCTTTCCATTCGTCGGATCAGTTAGGGATAGCCAAGGAGAGCAGAAAACTTCATTTCCAAACCCAAGCCTAAACACTATCCTCTCTGTCATCCTAGAATGTTCCAGTATTTATTTATTTATTCATTTAAAGGACTTTAACAATATATATGAATTCATACATATGATCTTTTCCAATTATTAACCTTCAATTTCAATAATGATATTGCTTTTAATTATGAAGGAGATTTTTCGATCACCAATGTGATACCATAATTGTTGTGTCATAGTGTGTGCAAAGTAACATCAACAGCCATTTAAACATCCATAGCAACCATCATCAACATGATTCAATAAATCATAATTGTGCACAAGCGTTATAACGCTAACGCTTAATAGTGTGTGTTCTAAACTTTGCATCCATCATCCGTCACAACTAATATCAATCATCATTAACCAATAATAATTCATCACTATATTTAAACTAGTCTAGCTACTAATTAAATATATAAACCGTGGTTAAAGAGTTCTCACCTAACAGCTTTCCAAATCTTCACGGTAGGCTAGCCTAGCTAAGCGAATCATCGGGCAGTATTTCAGCGCAACATCTTCTTTACCAAAAAATATATATAATATAATATACACTAATCTCTCTTTATATTAAAAGAGGAGGAGGAGGAGAATGACGAACTTTGGCAAGGTGGTGGTGGAAAAGAGGAAAACTTATGCCATGGAAACCATGGCCATAAGCTTTAAGAAGAAGAGAGAAAGAAAAGAAGTGAGAATGAATGAAAAAGTGGAAGGTAAGGGTGGTATTTATAGGAAAAGAGGAGTAAGGAGAGAGTGACACATCATAGGACATGTGTATTTTATGCACGGAATGTTGCATGCAAAATTACAAGTGTCTTAACACTTGTATAAAGGAGAAGGAATGTGTTTTTGGTAGCATTTACCTTAAACGTTATGAAAACAAAGAGCACCGCATAATACTAATGCTATTAATTTATGTTACATTTTGACAAATCCGATCGAACGACAAATAATATCAGTAAATCCAAACTTATTAATAATCATTTCCATTTATAAATGTTATAATTCAAATAATACCTATTGTTTAACCTATCAAAATTATTAAATGTTCTCAAATTTATTTTATGTTCAGAAAATTCAAATTATGTATTAAAAATTCCAATTTCAAATTGGTTCAAAATTCTGGATCATTACATTCACCCCCCTTAAAACTTTTCGTTCTCGAAAAGGAAAGGGAATCGTAACTACTCATTCAACAAATTCAAATTTAAGATTCTTTATATCAAAGCTCCCTGTTCTTATAACGGATATACCAGGTAATATATTATAACACACATATTTACGGACAACCATATCTACATGTCCAACGATAATCTCCAGTTACCCATTATGTTCGATTCATCGTTTACTAGGCCAATT
This sequence comes from Allium sativum, assembly GCA_030737875.1. NCBI lineage: Eukaryota > Viridiplantae > Streptophyta > Magnoliopsida > Asparagales > Amaryllidaceae > Allium > Allium sativum. The sequence continues at coordinate 189,036,170 of CM060910.1, read as the reverse complement.
ACTTATACTCAACCATTTACTTCATTCAAAAAAATTCAGAGTTATAGATTTATTCTCTTAGATCTTATCTTGCAAATATAAAGGTTATGAAACTTATTCCTTTTCAGTTCTCCAAAATTACTATTATTATTTACATGGAAAACTTGATCATCTCAGAACTCGTCTTATCTAAATATTTTAGTTTAGGTAATATCTTCTTAATACTCCCACTTTCTAGATATCCTTTAATCAAATTGTGAAACTTAATTCACAAGGTATTCATGCTCACTTAAACAGTTCCTTTTGTTGTCACAATATACTTTAAAACTTATCGACTGTCCAAATTCGCCGATAATTCTATATTTTAATTCCTTACATTGTTTATGTTTGGCTATCCTCGTTAATTTACAAAACTTATTTCCTTCAAACTTTATAGAGACAGTTTTAATCAATGTAGTCCTTAACCAAAATATCATCAAATATCATATTGTCATGTTGAATTCTCAAGATATTTGCATTTTAAATTTAATTAGTTGGGGAGGACTAATTATAAAATATCCTGATTAATTAATTCCAACTTAGCCTTTAAATCGTTTCCCAAACTACTTGGATTGCTTATGTAAATTACAACTTTATGTAGATGTATTTTAATCAACTGAGAAATTTCAATCACAAGATGTCTGTGCTCAAGTTTTTAATTTTCAAATATTTTCAAAGATCTTTTTCCTTTATATTCAAAATATATTCTTTCAAGATCAATTCCAAAGCAATTGCCAATTCTTACTTAAAATTTTGATTTGAGTTTTCAAATTATACATCTTTTCAAAACCTTTACATATATATATATATATCACAAATGCACTTTCTCATATACTCTTTACTGGCTTTTCCTTATTACAGGTTTACCTGATATAATTCTTACAACTTATCAAAATTTCAAGATCTCGCTTACTTATTCTAATTCGTATCAATTTATCCAATATTTTCAAACACTTACCTAAATTGGTTTAAGTATATATTGCTACTTTAATTGGAATCATATAGTCATCTCATTTTCGAAACTCGAAAATACATATTGATGATGCTGTAGTCATCAACAGAATCATCTTCAAGTGACTAGAGTGTGATTCTATATCTATTTAGTACACTTAAGACTTCGTATATACGTTCATCAAACGTATATGCAAAATCTTCTTATACTCGATAGTCCAACCTCAAAATCAAATAAAATATTCTAATTTTTAACTTATAACCATATTGATTAGTTACCTTAACAAATTTGACCCAACTTTATCGATATTTCGAAATGTTACCCAATAGTGAAATTAAATCCAAAAGGCATTTGTACTTGGATCATTTTCCTGATCAGTAGAAGGGGCTTAATTACCATGCCACAAGAATTATTTTATGTGTAATTATAATCACAAAATGTAAACTTAACCTTAATCATTTGATTAAGTATCCAGGTTATAATTAACCATATATTTCCAAAATATGTTTCTTTCTTAAAATATAACTTTTCAAAACTCATTTCATATTTTCAAATATGCTCTCTCAAATATAATACTCCAAAATCTCATTCTAGGGCATTACTAACCCTATCTCTAATGAGATATATAACTCTGACGGGTCTTTCCTTTTGTTCAAATGGGTCATACAACAAAGCTTTGTATAAACCAAAGCTCTGATACCAAAAATGTAACGACCTGGCTTTTTGCTCGGTTTTGCCGGTAATTAAACCAACATAAATCATTCATAAAGACGGATTGTTAGGGGACTTACACATTTGCACAAAATAAAAACAACTTTTCCATTATCATTAAAATAATATTACATCAGAGTAACAAGAGGTACATCAGAGTACGTTGATTACACAGCGGAAAAGATACTAAACTCAGCGGAAGAATGCGAATGCTCCAAGTCATAATAGCTTCAGCTAAAACCAGAATCCTGCTCCAACTAACTCCAAGGCTAAATCTGCGAATCAAACTACTAGGATGCCCATGTAAAAATTATGGGCACCCAGAGTTTAGGTGAGGGAACAATAAACTCCAAGTCAGTCGTGGGACTGGTGTGAGAACTCAAAACAGTTGTTTTTAGGGTTTATTTTAAAGTTAGGTAATTCACCGGACCACGCCGCCAATGCGAAACAGGTTTACTCCATGTGAATACTAGTGCATAAAAATTCGCAATGACTTTTTGAAAAAATGAAGCTATCATAAGCTCGTCCCATATCACACAATGCAAGCGCACACCAAATGGGCGAGTTTTGCCTTATGATAGCCAAAAATGCCTTCATACATGAAAATCCTCTTTTACTATTATATATAGTGTGAAAAACCTTTTCGCAGATAAATGTATTAATCCTAGCCAGCATAATGCCCCATCCCATTATACTGACAATCCTACTGGTAACCAGCAGACTATACAATCAAAACCATACGGGCTCGCAGTGGAGATTTGGTTTTGAACATGATGGTTCCTAGTATAAAAGATCATTCGTGGGCTCACAAACTTTCTTGTGTGCATCATCCCAGTACTCGCAGATAACGTCCAGACTCGGACTCCGTTATACTAACCCACCATACGTGAATCAGAGTACCCAACAAATAGCGTCCCAGACTGGGGACTTTGCAGTACCCTTTCATCATCACATCCCGGTGCACCGAACATATGAAACGAATATAAAATTCTGACCATCAGTTTATCATCAATCCGAGGTGTGAGGTTCATCGAGGTCACGATATACACAAAGCTACGCTTAAATAAGCCATGCTTTGATCATCTATAGCTCATCTCCTAACTTAAGTATGCCACATTGTCCATTCACTACGCATCACTGATTTTCATCAATATATAACCTCTAAGCTCATACGTCCTTGAGAAGGGTGTTAAGCAAGAGAATAAATTCTCCACCACCAAGCAGATATATATCTAACAAAGATCAGTGCTACGCAGTCAATTACAATGTCAGACACATAATCCATACAAGTCCGTTCTGGGTCTGAACGAAACAACAATCCGGAATTCCTTCACATACGTTCAGACTTCTTGCCACTTAACTGATATAAAATCCATCTGCAAATGGGAGCGACCCATTCGAGACATTCAGCAAGTCGTCCTTACGACATGAAGGGTCCTAGTCTTCAATGTCGTCTCCAATGTCTTCAATTGCTCCACAATGTCGTATTATTATTTGGAATGGTTTTTAGACATACATACAGTCCCGGTCTTTCCAAATAATAAGCGTAGTTTGAAAAAAAACAATTACAGAACACACAGGCTTTCTACCAATCTCCTTCCGTCTTGGATTTTGTCAAAATTAAACTTCTTTAAACCCATTCTCAAATTATTACAAAATCCATATTTAACCTTTCTCTTTTTAAACACATCCCTTAAATCAAAGATGATTTAGCCTTAAAGCCTTAATTAATTTTCTCGTTTGATAACTCATTATCAAAATCCAGTTTCCTTTGAAAACCTTAATCCACATTTCAACCATAGTTTCCAATTAAATTGATTTTCCAACATTCCATTCTTTAATCTTAACCAAAAGATTATACTTTCTTTCCAATTTCTCACTTTTAATTTCCTCAAATCAAAGATCTGATTAAATCCTAAAACTAAGATTTGAATTTTCATAACTCAATCTCATGGGGTTTCAAGAATGATATTATTGAAAATATGATTCACGACGAAACCCAAATCAATTGATATTAAACATAACTTACACAGAAATTGTATCGACTTATATTCGATATCAATTCTCATAATCAACGAATACTATAAGTGTAATAATGATATAATAATATCTTCCAAATTCCTCAAATAGTATACATTTACACCATAGAATTTCATATCAAATATCTGAAGATTATTTCTATCCAACTTATCTCTGTCAACTTAGGAAACACGTATCTTAATTAAAAGATTTATCTAACTCTTTGACATTAGATCTGGATAGAAATACCATCAACTTATACTTAATATTAATCTCGATATCCGACTCACTATAAGAGGAATAATGGTGAGCTACCTTTTAAATTCCTCAAATAGTAAGAATCATCATCTACCGGATTAATATCAAACATCCGAAGATTTATCTCGAACCAAATCCAATTATTTAAAATGGAAAACCCATATTAATATCAATTTAAATTCCATATAAAATATTTCTAATATTTTTAAACCTTTTAAAATATTCCACAAATCATTACTTATAATTTGGAAAATAGTTTACGGTTTAAAACTACAAAATAGATTGTTTTCGAAGGAAGCGTCACAATAGCATTTCAAAAGTGTTACAAAAGCGTTACAAAATAGTTATCTTAACTATTTTGATCAAAATATCGTTTATCTTAGCCAAACTTAAAATTTACAATTCAAAACACTTTTACATAATTTATTATGATTTTACAAAAAAATTCCATGATTTTTAAAACATTTAAAAATAGCTATTTATAGTTATGGTCAACAATTGTTCTTACATCAATCTCTCCAAAACGGTTTCAAACATAAATTGAAAATTATAACCCGAATTTAAAATCTGCTTTCACTCATTTGAAAGTTCTTGTTAATGGAAATCAAACGTTTTTCATTTTATGGAAATCCGATTTAGATTGCAAAAGTTATAAGTGTTTAAAGTTTGCATCCAAAATAGGTAAATTGTCATTATGCGACAAGCTCTATTTTGACCATAATAACCATTATTCTACGATACTTCAAAATATCATAGAAAACCATTATATCCTTATATAACCCTTTTAAAAATCATTTAAATTTACTTTACAAATTATTTTGGATCTAAAATTCGACTTCCATAAATCCCAATTCATTTCTAAATTCAAATAACTTCAAATTAACCTTCCCATTCATCGGATCAGTTAGGGATAGTCAGGGAGAGCAGGAAACTTCATTTCCAAACCCAAGCCTAGACACTATCCTCTCTGTCATCCTAGAATGTTTCGGTATTTATTTATTTATTCATTTAAAGGACTTTAACAATATATATGAATTCATACATATGGTCTTTTCCAATTATTAACCTTCAATTTCAATAATGATATTGCTTTTAATTATGAAGGATATTTTTCGATCACCAATGTGATACCATAATTGTTGTGTCATAGTGTGTGCAAAACAACATCAACAGCCATTTAAACATCCATAGCAACCATCATCAACATGATTCAATAAATCATAATTGTGCACAAGCGTTATAACACTAACGCTTAATAGTGTGTGTTCTAAACTTCGCATCCATCATCCATCACAACAAATATCAATCATCATTAACCAATAATAATCCATCACTATATTTAAATTATTCTAGCTACTAATTAAATATATAAATCATGGTTAAAGAGTTCTCACCTAACAGCTTTCCAAATCTTCACGGTAGGCGAGCCTAACTAAGCGAATCGTCGGGCAGTATTTCATCGCAACGTCTTCTTCACCAAAATATATATATAATATAATATACACTAATCTCTCTTTATATTATAAAAGGAGGAGGAGGAGAATGACGAACTTTGGCAAGGTAGTGGTGGAAAAGAGGAAGACTTATGCCATGGAAACCATGGCCATACGCTTTAAGAAGAAGAGAGATAGAAAAGAAGTGAGAATGAATGAAAAAGTGGAAGGAAAGGGTGGTATTTATAGGAAAAGAGGAGTAAGGAGAGAGTGATACATCATAGGACATGTGTATTTTATGCATGGAATGTTGCATGCAAAATTACAAGTGTCTTAACACTTGTAAAAAGCAGAAGGAATGTGTTTTTGGTAGCATTTACCTTAAACGTTATGAAAACAAAGAGCAACGCATAATACTAATGCTATTAATTTATGTTATATTTTGACAAATCCGATTGAACGACAAATAATATCAGTAAATCCAAACTTATTAATAATAATCTCCATTTATAAATGTTATAATTCAAATAATACCTATTGTTTAACCTATCAAAATTATTAAATGTTCTCAAATTTATTTTATGTTCAGAAAACTCAAATTAAGTATTAAAAATTCCAATTTCAAATTGGTTCAAAATTCTGGATCATTACAAGTCAAATGTGTGTTCATAAACAAATCGTCCAATTTGTTTATGAATATTTATTTTATTCATATACACGTTAAAAATTATTTTTTTAACTATAAAATATTTTATTCCATTCCACATCACACAATCAACTTTCACAAGACAATCAAACAAACAAACAAATCGTCCATGGTCTGTGGACGACGGGTGTCGGGTGCTGCTAAGCACCGTCTGCATCCTAGTATATATTTCTAACTAGAAAATAAATTTTATAGTGAGAAGTTCTCACCTTTGGGTTCCACTCCGCCATGCTTTATTGTCGCTCAGATTCGCTGTTCTGATTCCAACGCAATCTGTTTCACGAAATTTATATTAAAAATTATATTTTTAAACAACGCTCTTTATAAATAAAAATCACATTTTTATTTATGTTATTTCATTTTTAAAAACAATGTTTCTTCTATTTTCGAAAACAATTCTAATTTTATTTTCAAAACAGTGATACTTATATTTTTAAAACAATGATATTTATATTTTTAAAACAGTGTAAATTTTCTATTTCGAAGGCAATGTGAATTTTATATTTCAAAAACTATGTGAATTTAATATTTCAAAAAAAAACAATTCTATTTTATATTCATAAAAATCATACTTTTATTTTAAAGCTACATATATATAAAAACCATATTTTTATTTAAACTAATTTTATTTTCAAAACACTGTTAATTTTATTCTAAAAACAATGTTAATTTTTATTTTTCAAAAACAATGAAAAATAATGCTTCTTGTATTCTATTCCAAAATAATGCTATTTTTTCATTATTAAATACAATGTATATTCATGATTAAAAATCTATGTTTTCATATTTAAATCTAAAAATAAATAAATAAACAATGCCATTTTCATTTCAAAACAAAATTAAATAACTAATTAATTTAATTAAGTTTTAAATTTTACCTTAATTAAGCTTCTTCTACCTGTATCGAGTTCGAACCTAAGCTCCAAACAAAAAACGAACGTTGTTCCCTCCCTCCATCATCGGACCCGAATCGGATTCACCCCCGTAAAGCGCCGCCCCACGTTCCACCTCCTCGCGATCGCCAGCGTACTCGAGTGCCCCACTACGCCTTGAATTGTGTTCGAACTGCTGAGCCCTGAGCTTGATTTTCCCACACCACGAGCATTGAGGAAACATCACCACCGTATGATTATGTAGAGCTTGAGAGGCTCCTTGATTTTTGTTTTAATCTCATGAATTTATTTCGATTGAATTGAGAACGATTTATGGATTTTAATCGGAGAATTTCAGTCATGGAAATTGAAAAGGAGGCACTGTTTGATCGCGCGAAGAAGGGTTATAGGGTGTTGACCAATTTCCTAAGGTTATATAATTTTATTATATTATTATTTTAAATCTAGTTTAATCAGTTTTTGTTTCTGAACTCCAAATCAAACCCAACGGCTGTCGCCCCTAGTCAAATACTCCCATTCCGAACACAATGGGATATGTTCTATAAGCCAATTCGATCGTTTCGTTCAGTTTTCACGTAAATTAAAATATAAATCAGTTAAAATTGAATTTGAACGTACATTTAAATTTACTGGGGCCACATACCGACTCTAAAAATTTTAGAAAAATTATTTCTAGCTTCGCATAGACGATACGGTCCTAACAAAACTAATTTCGTCAAATTTGAAGACCGTTTGAAAAATGGTCATTTTCTGGTCGATCCAAATTGACCGAAATTGTTAAAACACGTTTTCTTTTGCCATGCTCACATATTGATTCCAAAAATTATGAAAATTGGAATCTAGTAATAATTCGACATCTTGGATCCAACAAAAGTGGTTTCCACGAAAACGGAGGTTGCTTGCAAAATGGCTATTTTTAAAGGCTATATTTATTCCATGGCGACTATTTTGGATATTCAACTGGCCATAACTTTTAATTTTCGCTATGAAATTTTGATTTCTCAGATTCGTTAGAAAGATATTTATAAACAGATTTAAATATTTCTTGTTTCGCTGAAATCTGATTTGTTTTGAATCCTGTACATTCATTTGAAATTTGAAATCGAATTTTCAAACTACCGCGCCATTTTCAGTTCCTTTTATAATTAAAAAATATATATTTACATTCTAACAATGATTTTAATAATTATATACGTTCTAATTCTGTTCAAAACAAATTTCTCATCGCTATTATTTAAAATAATTCATTTTAAAAATTCAAAATTTATTAAAATTGCCAAAATAAAAATTTTAAATTGGTTTTGATTTTTCGGGTTGTTACAATCTCCCCCACTTAAAAATTTTTCGTCCTCGAAAAGAAATGGAGCTGAAAGTTGTTTAATTATTCAACTTTCAGTTTGGCTTTCATTCTTCAACTTTTCAGTTTCTAAGAATTTTCCAATTCTTCAAAAATTTGGCTAACACCCTAAATTTTTGAAAATTTCGCCATAACCTCCTTTGTACGGGAGCACCGGGAAAATCCCCAAACCTCCACACAGGTCCTCTCATCTCAAAAAGAAAAAGAAAAGGCCAATCGGCTCATAAAATCATCCAAACCCAATAAATTTGTAAACATGTATGTAACGACCCGTATTTTGGTCGTCAAATATTTAATTTTATTTATTATTTTAAATATTATATTTGGAATATTATTGGGTTTTAATATTGAATTCATTATTTAAAACGAAGTTTTAACATTAATTTTATTTATAATACGAAACGAGCTTGAAAATGGCGCGCAGTTCGTAATATTTGGTTTTGAACTTCAACTGAGAATACAAAAGCCGATATAAGTCGGATTTCTGTGAAACAAGAAACGTTGGAACCATGTTGATGATAATTTTCATATGAAAGAGAAAAATTCAGATTTCTTGTTATAATTTGTTATTTATGGCCAAATCAAATTTTGAAATAGTCGCTATGGAAAATCGTTATTTAAGTACCGACCTTTAAAATGGCCGTTTTGCAAACGGACTCAGATTTAGACGAAACTAGTTTCATTAGAACCGTATCATTAAATTATTGTACAATGTTGAATGGTGTGCCAAACCGCTGCCGTATGTGACCACGATAGTTGTAAACGCCCCCGTTCAAATTCTATAGTGCGTAATTAATTAAATAAAGGGATATTTGAGTGTAACTTGAGCAGACGATTGAATTAGGCCACGAAACCAGTTCCATTGAGTTTGTATCATCGATTAGAGCCAGGATAGGTATATAGTTTGTTATTTTTAGAGATCGGCAAATTTGGTGTTCAGAATGGCATTGCGGTGCGCGTAAAAATAGCCTATCGGGGGAAACAGTCTCAGAATGCGACGAAACTAGTGCCGTTGGGTTCGTATTGAAGAATTATTGTAGGATATCGAGGTTTCAAGTTGACTGGATTTATCCAGTGATCGTGAAAATATTAAATGCGCGTTTATTTCTGGTTTTATAAAGGAAATTTTTTCATACGACCTCGGATTTTGACAAAACTTGTCCCATTGAGTCCGGAATACCTTTTTACACTAGGATTAGCTTTTTTATCAGTAAACAGCGATCGATTGTAGGGGTTTTCATCAACTACTTCACCGCGAAGTTTCATTACAATAAAATAATAATAAGAAGAACTATACAGCGTGCTATCCAATCTCTTTAGCACCGTGCTCTCCAATCTTTCTGAAACCGTGCCACCCAAGCCATAATATTTTCGTGCACATCAAGCTATTTATTTCCGTGAGACCCAAGCTTCTTCCTCTTTAAATACGCTTTACCCTGTTTCATTCTCAAACCGCAAATTCCGTTTACCTCTTCCAGTTTTTTTTTCTTCTTCACTAAAAATAATAAAATACGCAAGAAAAAAAATCTCTCCAAAACACTTCATTTCTTCTGACCAAAACCGCAAGCTACTTTCTTGTTGTTATTGAAAACCACCGCAAGATAAGACAAGGTGGTTATGGGTTCAAAGAGGGATACTTTCTTTTGGCTCAGGACGTTTGACGTACGAAGCAACAGCATGGTGACCGGAGGACCGGAGCGCCGATCAAGGGGGAACTGGGTACCGTGGGCCGAGCAGGCGATGGGGCGTCTTCTGGTAGGTGACGATCGAAATCGGGTCATCAAATGGGGGAGCAGCAGTAAGGATGACTTTTCTTGAGTAAGCTAGCAGCAAACGTGAGCAACCGAGAGAGGACAAAGGTTTGTGCTTGGTACTGTTGGTTTCTGGAAAGCAAAAGCGGGGGCATCGGTTTGAAGTTGCGTGGGTTCTTCTTGTTGTTGAGAACGTGAATTGGTAACAAAATGAGCAGCCGTATTGGTTAATTACAAAGTAAATAAAAAAAATATAATAATAATAATTAAATGAACGAAGGGCAGGCGAAAGTGGGAAGGCATGGTGTGGTACCTGAAACGCAAGCAAGGAAATGGCAAAGGAATGAGGGGGGTTGATGCATGGGAACATGTAGGAGAAACCGAAAGGAATGGGAATGGCTCGTGCAGGTAGGTGGAAAGAATGACATGCGGGTAGTACTTGTTGCGTTAGTAGGTATATTCGAACCATGATTAACAGTATAAATTTATACATGCCTAATGTATGTCAGTTTTATAGTAAGATATTTTGCCAAAGAATAGTTCAAAAGTGCCAAAATTTCATACTAAGCATGGCCATTTAAATTATAAGGAGGAAAAGGCAAATTTGCTTAATAATGTTTTAACTGTATACAATTATATATGAGGTAAAGGGAGGACGTACATGTCATACCTAATTTGTTTTATAATCATGGCAATTTAAATGTGACATTGTCTTGATAACGTGAACTACCATATTAAGAATGGCATTAGATAATTTTAATTAAAATACTTGTAATATTGGTTTACATAAGTAAATACCGCAGCAAGATTTGTAATCGTGTCAAGCAATAATAGAATAAAACAAACAAAAGGACGGTTGGACTATGTCTACAGATGCAATAGTATGAAGCTGATTCAGACCAAATCGGATGCAGCTCCGAGTTATTGAAACGAACCATTTCAACAACGAATCAACTCAAGGTGAGTTAAACTCACTCAGTATATTTTTCCCATTTATAATTTATAAATTGGGTTTTTATTTTGTGTGTTCTGTTTGCTATGGTTGACTGTTCGCTAGTTTATATTCTATTTATTTATTTAACCGATGAGATTAAACCGTCGTTTAATTTCTGTGAAATATCAAATCGTTATTCTAACGATTGGTCCCAATTAAGGTAACTTACCTTATGGGTCACGTTTATTTATAAACGTGTTTGATTATCTGAATTGTTTGAATTGTTTGATCTGATTAAATTGTTTGGAAAATTGGTTGATGTGAAATTGTTGTTATTTACTATTCTATATCAGTTAAATGGAATTAACTGATCTGTTGGAGTTAACTAGTTGAATACAGGGAAGGACAGGTTGGAGGGATCCAACCGGATTCCTCAAATATATTATTTATTCGCATATTATCATATATGAACTGACTTGTTGGGTGTGATGGATTTGATTATTGATCATCGATTTGAAAGTCAACCTGTGTGTGTGTTTTAACCAATGGGCTATATTGGTTGAGTAATCGGCGGTAAATGGCATAACAGTAAATTGTTTTGTTTATGTTGATTTACCGTCAGGTAGATCGATAGAACCAAAGTATAAAATTTATTTTATAACTAAGATAGATTTTGAAATGTATATTTTGAATAAATACTTTATTTAAAGGGAAATAAATATTTATGTTATAATTAAGTATAAATACATTTTATAAAGTCAAATCTGATGTAACCAGATTTGTAAACGTGAGGATAAGAAAGTTAATGTAACGGTTAAATTGGGATAATTAATTATAATAAGATTTTTAAAGATATTCTGAATATAAAATAGTTTAAATGGATATTGTTAGATTATAATAAAATTTTAAAAAGGGATTTACTAGTTATTTAGCGAATAAAGAAATTAACTACCTATGTAGTAATAGTGGAAATAAATTGTTATTGTATTTAATAATAATTTAAGAAAATTCTTTTTAATGGGAATTTATTTAAAAGTAATCTAAGTTAAAAGGGAATTTTTAAGCAAGTGTTCTAGCTTAAAATAAATGTTACTTAATCGTTTGAATTAGGTAAAAGAAAATTCAGATGAAAGAGATTTGAGGTGTTATATCGTTAATTCTAAATTAACGTTATTTAAGAATGTGATTAAGCGGGGGAATTGAAATAGAATTTCCAAAGCATGAAAACATTAAATAACTGTGAAAGGAGTTTGGTTAAAGATGTCGAGTTAAAAGTGGTGTGATATAAAGAAGTTATTTAGTTGAATTGAGAAATGACGGTATTGTAGAAAAGGAGATTTTGAAAAGGATAATAAGGTTTATTAACCCGTATTTTGAATTAAATCGTTAAATAGAATCTGAACCGATTTAGGATGAAATTTTGGGTTTTGGATTACAACTTGTATCTATCTGAAGATATGAACGTTGTTGGTCAAGGTCTGAGAGGTAATTAGAATACCCCAACCTGATCAACATCATGATTATCTGAAGATGATATTTGTTGGAAATTGTAAAATGGTTAGTGATAATTTATTATTCTCATTAAAGAAATAATAAGGCAAATGTGTGGTGAAAATACACACACACACACACACACACACACATATATATATATGAATTCTAGTGTATTTGAAATAGTTTTGAAAAATAAAGTCTTGTGCCAAATAAGAAGCGAGAAACTATATTTATAATGTCGAAGATTTAAGAGTTTTAAATTTACATTTTGTTTTCAATTAAAAGGCCAAGTGATGCGGAATATGGAACCAGTGAACTCATTGAGTTATCATGATTGAAACACCGTCTATTTTGATAGTTAAATCACCGACTATCAAATCTGTCCAATACGATTGTTGGTACGGAAAGACCGGGATCGAATTTACATTCGAAAACCATTTTGACCAACAAATACGTGAAGGGATCAAGAGATGATCGATGTAGAGCGTTGAAGACCGTAGATTTTCATAAACGGAAGAGCCACTAAAATTCTCTGCCTTGATAACAGAGATAAGCTGTGATTCTGTCGTGATTGGAATATACGGGTTGCTAGGACTTCTCGTTACTGATCCCTGGGGGTGATTCCTATATTGGATGCAATAGGAGAGTACCTTCGGTTCATCCTGTTCCTGGATGACTTGTATGGACGAGTGTCTGACAGAGTATTTCCAGATGGTCACGTATATTGATTTCTTCAACTGCACCAAGAGTGGAAGCGGAGAAGGAAACTTCTTTTAGCTAACACATAATGTATTGTAGAGGACGTCAATCAGTGATTTGGCAGATTTGACGATGTGGCATTCGAAGTGAATCTGGTGTGATGATAAAGCGTAGCCTCAAGCCTCATCACCGGGAAATGACAAAAATCGGGCAGGCAACATGGCTATGTGGGTCGCTCCCATTAAGGTGTATAATCACCTATCTACAGAAATTCCTTTTGCTTCTTTAATCTATCGATGCTATCCCTTTTCAGGAAGACGGTAGGTAGCTCCCAACTGTTGGTGATATACATTCGATACACTCAAGCGAAATGAGTGGTCAGTCATGTGAGGGCCGGGTTGCAAGAAGTTCTTATTGAACCCAGTGTATTCGCCTCTAGAGATACACTATCGGCAGGTGGTCCCATACCTTGTCATAGTCGGAATCCAATTTCCAATAAGCGCCCGCGGTTTTGATTTTATACTATATAGGTGGAGCGAGATATGCAAGCGTTCCACTAGATTGATATTTACTTGTATTTAGACACTATTATAATATCAGAAAAGGTATTGGTTTCAAAATGTTTTTGGGTTATCGTAAGGTAAAAACCGTCCGTGTTTATGTGTGGATTTGGTCTTACGATTATCCTTTTCTTTGAAAGATTTTAACATTAAAAATCAGGTTGTGTGATACCCTTAATAATCTGCTAGTTTTTCTCACTCTGGTTCACCAGACTGACCCAGTGTTTTGTAAATGCTCGGGTTAGCCCGAGGTGTACAGGTTCAGGTTATCGAATGCTGTAAAGAGACGAGCTGGAAGAGTTCAGACGTATGATATTATATAGCTACTATTCCGCTATGTGTTGTATATGGGAACAGGTTATTATAACTGTCCCATTGTGTGATGTACTTTGATATTGTAAGTTTTTATACAAAGCCCTCAATAAATTTATTTCTGTATTATATTTTGTTCCGCTGCGATGTGAGACTCTGTGTTGTGTTGGTTCTTCTTCTTCTTCTATTCTTATATTTCTTCTTTCTTACCTCATCCTCTAACTTCTTTCTTCTAGTAACCCATTTCCCCTGCACTTTGGGTTGGACTGGTGTAGTTTGGTCAGCTCAAAGGGTATCGGAAATTTGGGTCGCTACAGTTGGTATCAGAGCTATTGGTTTAGTGATAACCTTGGCTCTGTGGCGTGACTCGATAGAGATGGGGTTAGTAATACCCTAGATTGAGTTTGAGTGTATTTATACGAGTGCACGTATTTGTAATTTGAATATAAAATTACTTTTAAATTATCTTGAAAAGGGAATAAATAAAATAATTTTCCCTAAACTATACTTTGTATAAATAAAAAGAGGTAATTATTTTAAATTTTTGACTGGTTGTTTAGAATTTGTATTCCCATGGTTGATTGTTTTGAATGTGTATGATTACTAGGTTGGATTGGACCAATCGAAGGACATTTCAAAATTTGAAATGTGAAATGTGGAAATTTAACTCATGTTGGGTTGAATAAATCATATGAATTAAATCTGAACTGGAATATTGAAATAAAATATAACTTTAAGTCAACACCATTTTGAATTGAGTTGAGAAATAGAAATATCCAATTGGAATGATTTTGGATTATTTGGTTGAGATTGATTGCATAAATAGGGATTTAAAAGTTGAATGAACTTGATTGAAACCAGTCTGAAATATAATTGATTTATTGAGATAAATCTAGGATGGTATGGATATTTGAAACTAATCGATATTGTTTTGGGAACTAATGAAATTTATTTGAGTTGAAAACAGGTGCAGAAGTGCCAATTCAGCTTTAAAACCCATTCAAGAGAAAATTCTGGAGTTAATCAAATCCAGTTTGAATAGAGCTGCATAATAACTAAGCAAGCTCGTGTATAAAATATCGTGTATCGCGTGATAACGCTCGCAAAAAGGTATGCCTATGCAGAATATGAAATTTTGGTTTTTATTTGGGTTTTGAGTTTGGTTTTTGAATTTTCCCGACCCTGTTGGTCGATGGATATATATTTCTTGAACCTGCGATTTTGCAGATGTCCTCCGTACAGGGGAGACTCTGCCAAAAAAATTCCAAAATTTGAGGTGTTAGAAATTTTTTTGTAGATTTTTGGAAAATTCTTTTATTTGAAATAAATTGGTTTTAAAACCAATTAGATTAGTTTTGAAAATAAAAATCGAGTTTTAAATTTATTGTTTTTGTAAAGATAATGGGCTTGTAATATCCTTTCTTACCTTGGCAATTTCGAGGACAAAATTATTTTAAGGGGGGAAGAATGTAACGACCCATATTTTGGCCGTCAAATATTTAATTTAATTTATTATTTTAAATATTATGTTTGGAATATTAATGGGGTTTAATATTGAATTCGTTATTTAAAACGAAGTTTTAACATTAATTTTATTTATAATATGAAACGAGCTTGAAAATGGCGTGCAGTTCGTAATATTTGGTTTTGAACTTCAACTAAGAATACAAAAGCCGATATAAGTCGGATTTCTGTGAAACAAGAAACGTAGGAACCGTGTTGATGATAATTTTCATATGAAAGAGAAAAATTCAGATTTCGTGTTATAATTTGTTATTTATGGCCAAATCAAATTTTGAAATAGTCGCTATGGAAAATCATTATTTAAATATCGACCTTTAAAATGGCCGTTTTGCAAACGGACTCAGATTTAGATGAAACTAGTTTCATTAGAACTGTATCATTAAATTATTGTACAATGTTGAATAGCGTGGCAAACCGATGTCGTATGTGACCACGATAGCTGTAAACGCCTCGTTTAAATTCTATAGCGCGTAATTAATTAAATAAAGGGTTATTGAGTCTAACTTGAGTAGGCGGTCGAATTAGGCCACGAAACCAGTTCCATTGAGTTCGTTTCGTCGATTAGAGCCAGGATAGGTATATAGTTTGTTATTTTTAGAGATCGACAAATTTGGTGTTCAGAATGGCACTGCGGTGCGCGTAAAAATAGCCTATCGGGGAAACAGTCTCATAATGCGACGAAACTGGTGCCGTTGGGTTCGTATTGAAGAATTATTGTAGGATATCGAGGTTTTTAGTTGACTGGATTTATCCAATGATCGTGAAAAAATTAAATGCGCGTTTATTTCTGGTTTTATAAAGGAAATTTTTTCATACGACCTCAGATTTCGACGAAACTTGTCCCATTGAGTCCGGAATATCTTTTTACACTAAGATTAGCTTTTTATCAGTAAACAGCGATCGTTTGTAGGGGTTTTTATCAGCTACTTCACCGCGAAGTTTCGTTACAATAAAATAATAATAAGAAGAACTGTACAGCGTGCTCTCCAATCTCTTTAGCACCGTGCTCTCCAATCTTTCTGAAACCGTGCCACCCAAGCCATAATATTTTCGTGCACATCAAGCTATTTATTTCCGCGAGACCCACGCCTCTTCCTCTTTAAATACGTTGTACCCTGTTTCATTCTCAAACCGCAAATTCCGTTTACCTCTTCCAGTTTTTTTTCTTCTTCACTAAAAATAATAAAATACGCAAGGACAAAAAATCTCTCTAAAACACTTCATTTCTTCTGACCAAAACCGCAAGTTACTTTCTTGTTATTATTGAAAACCACCGCGAGATAAGGCAAGGTGGTTATGGGTTCAAAGAGGGGTACTTTCTTTTGGCTCAGGACGTTTGACATACGAAGCAGCAGCATGGTGACCGGAGGAACGGAGCGCCGATCAAGGGGGAATTGGGTACCGTGGGTCGAGCAGGCGATGGGGCGTCTTCTGGTGGGTCACGATCGAAATCCGGTCATCAAATGGGGGAGCAGCAGTAAGGATGACTTTTCTTGAGTAAGCTAGCAGCAAACATGAGCAACCGAGAGAGGACAAAGGTTTGTGCTTGGTACTGTTGGTTTCTGGAAAGCAAAAGCGGGGCATCGATTTGAAGTTGCGTGGGTTCTTCTTGTTGCTGAGGACGTGAATTGGTAACAAAATGAGCAGCCGTATTGGTTAATTACAAAGTAAATAAAAATATATAATAATAATAATAATTAAATGAACGAAGGGCAGGCGAAAGTGGGAAGGCATGGTGTGGTGCTTGAAACGCATGCAAGGAAATGACAAAGAAATGATGGGGGTTGATGCATGGGAACATGTAGGAGAAACCGAAAGGAATGGGAATGGCTCGTGCAGGTAGGTGGAAAGAATGGCATGCGGGTGGTACTTGTTGCGTTAGCAGGTATATTCGAGCCATGATTAACAGTATAAATTTATACATGCCTAATGTATGTCAGTTTTATAGTAAGATATTTTGCCAAAGTACAGTTCAAAAGTGCCAAAATTTCATACTAAGCATGGCCATTTAAATTATAAGGAGGAAAACGCAAATTTGCTTAATAACGTTTTAACTGTATACAATTATATATAAGGTAAAGGGAGGACGTACAGGTCCTACCTAATTTGTTTTATAATCATGGCAATTTAAATGTGACATTGTCTTGATAACGTGAACTCCCGTATTAAGAATGGCATTAGATAATTTTAATTAAAATACTTGTAATATTGGTTTACATAAGTAAATACCGCAGCAAGATTTGTAATCGTGTCAAGCAATAACAGAATAAAACAAACAAAAGGACGGTTGGATTATGTCTACAGACGCAACAGTATGAAGCTGATTCAGACCAAATCGGATGCAGCTCCGAGTTATTGAAACGAACCATTTCAACAACGAATCAACTCAAGGTGAGTTAAACTCACTCAGTATATTTTTCCCATTTATAATTTATAAATTGGGTTTTTATTTTGTGTGTTCTGTTTGCTATGGTTGACTGTTCACTAGTTTATATTCTATTTATTTATTTAACCGATGAGATTAAACCGTCGTTTAATTTCAGTGAAATATCAAATCGTTATTCTAACGATTGGTCCCAATTAAGGTAACTTACCTTATGGGTCATGTTTATTTATAAACGTGTTTGATTATCTAAATTGTTTGAATTGTTTTTTTTTTGAAGCAAAAGGTAGTGAATCAACTGATTCACGCCTTCATATAATATATATCATCATACTAACTAGTACATCATACATACATCATATATACATCGTGCATACATCGTGTATTTACATCATACATACATGGCAGCCAACAAAATAAACACTACAGCCATATTACACCCCAAAAAGATAAGATAGGATAAAGGCTTTATCATACAGCCATACAACATGAACATAAAAAGCAGCTACATAAAAGATCCAGCCATATCAAGCATGATTCACTAGCCTCCAATGCGTCTCCTGCATGCACGCTCATGGACACGTGCAGCTATAGTATCCACAAAGCGTATCTCCCTGATGTCTCCTGTCCATGTGAAAACATATTTAAGAATGGTAAATATAGTTTTATTTGGCGACCTCATCTTGCATTTGAACTTTCTAGAGTTACGCTCATGCCACAAAATCCAGGTAAAAGCAAAATTTAACAAAGCAAAAATATGTCGAGAGGGTGTGTTATCGAGCATAGGAAAAGTATTCTGCCAGAAGTGTAGTTGATCTGCGATGAAGTCTCGCCAATCCAGATCCAACTCCAAAAAAACCAAGCATTTCGTCCATACATAAAAAGCAAAGTCGCAGCTACAAAAAAGATGCACGTAGTCTTCCTCCCTTTCTTCACAGAAGACACAGCCTTCAGCCACATCAACACCTTTCCTGTGCAAGCTACACGCAGTATTTAATCGTCCATGCATTAAGATCCACATATGTAGTTTAACTTTCGGCGGTACTTTCTTGAAACTCCACATAATTTCAAATCCCAGCCACCTTCTGCCAGCGAAATTTATCATTTTGTATACTCCTCGGACACGAAAAACGTTCTTTTCTCCTTCCAGTCTCCACACGAATTCATCATCACCTTCACTTAAGTGAACTTTATCTAAAAGTTTGAATAGGTGGCATAGCTGAACAAGAGCATTTCCTGTGACAAATCGGCAGAAAGATAGATTCCATTTAAAATCAGGGGCATTCGCGTCATACAGGTCTCCAACAGTAGCAAGTTTATTTCTTGAAATTTCAAAGAGATTGGCATACTCATCTTTTAGAGGAATAGAAAGGATCCAGCAATGAATTGTTTGAATTGTTTGATCTGAGTAAATTGTTTGGAAAATAGGTTGATGTGAAATTGTTGTTATTTACTATTCTATATCAGTTAAATGGAATTAACTGATCTGTTGGAGTTAACCAGTTGAATACAGGGAAGGACAGGTCGGAGGGATCCAATCGGATTCCTCAAATATATTATTTATTCGCATATTATCATATATGAACTGACCTGTTGGTTGTGATGGATTTGATTATTGATCATCGATTTGAAAGTCAACCTCTGTGTGTGTGTGTTTTAACCAATGGGCTATATTGGTTGAGTAATCGGCGGTAAATGGCCTAAAAGTAAATTGTTTTGTTTATGTTGATTTACCGTCCGGTAGATCGATAGAACCAAAGTATAAAATTTATTTTATAACTAAGATAGATTTTAAAATGTATATTTTGAATAAAAACTTTATTTAAAGGGAAATAAATATTTATGTTATAATTAAGTATAAATACATTTTATAAAGTCAAATCTGATGTAACCAGATTTGTAAATGTGAGGATAAGAAAGTTAATGTAACGGTTAAATTGGGATAATTAATTATAATAAGATTTTTAAAGATATTCTGAATAGAAAATAGTTTAAATGGATATTGTTAGATTATAATAAAATTTTAAAAAGGGATTTACTAGTTATTTAGTGAATAAAGAAATTAACTACCTATGTAGTAATGGTGGAAATAAATTGTTATTGTAATTAATAATAATTTAAGAAAATTCTTTTTAATGGGAAATTATTAAAAAGTAATCTAAGTTAAAAGGGAAATTTTAAGCAAGTGTTCTAGCTTAAAATAAATGTTACTTAATCGTTTGAATTAGGTAAAAGAAAATTCAGATGAAAGAGATTTGCGGTGTTATATCGTTAATTCTAAATTAACGTTATTTAAGAATGTGATTAAGCGGGGGAATTGAAATAGGATTTCCAAAGCATGAAAACATTAAATAGCTGTGAAAGGAGTTTGGTTAAAGATGTCGAGTTAAAAGTGGTGTGATATAAAGAAGTTATTTAGTTGAATTGAGAAATGACGGTATTGTAGAAAAGGAGATTTTGAAAAGGATAATAAGGTTTATTAACCCGTATTTTGAATTAAATCATTAAATAGAATCTGAACCGATTTAGGATGAAATTTTGGGTTTTGGATTACAACTTGTATTTGTCTAAAGATATGAACGTTGTTGGTCAAGGTCTGAGAGGTAATTAGAATACCCCAACTTGACCAACATCAGGATTATCTGAAGATGATATTTGTTGGAAATCATAAAGAGGTTAGTGATAATTTTTTATTCCCATTAAAGAAATAATAAGGCAAATGTGTGGTGAAAACACACACACACACACACACACACACACACACACACACACACACACATATATATATATATATATATATATATATATGAATTCTAGTGTATTTGAAATAGTTTTGAAAAATAAAGTCTTGTGCCAAATAAGAAGCGAGAAAATATATTTATAGTGTCGAAGATTTAAGAGTTTTAAATTTACATTTTGTTTTCAATTAAAAGGCCAAGTGATGCTGAATATGGAACCAGTGAACTCATTGAGTTGTCATGATTGAAACACTGTATATTTTGATAGTTAAATCACCGACTATCAAATCTGTCCAATACGATTGTTGGTAAGGAAAGACTGGGACCGAATTTACATTCGAAAACCATTTCGACCAACAATTACGTGAAGAGATCAAGAGATGATCGAGGTGGAGCTTTGAAGACCATAGATTTTCATAAATGGAAGAGCCACTAAAATTCTCTTCCCTGCAAACAGAGATAAGCTGTGATTCTGTCATGATTGGAATCTATGGGTTGCAAGGACTTCTCGTTACCGATCCACAGGGTGATTCCTATTTTGGATGCAGTAGGAGAGTACCTTCGGTTCATCCTGTTCCTGGATGACTTGTATGGACGAGTGTCTGACGGAGTATTTCCAGACGGTCACGTATATTGATTTCTTCAACTGTACCAAGAGTGGAAGCGGAGAAGGAAACTTCTTTTAGCTAACACATAATGTATTGTTGAGGACGTCAATCAGTGATTTGACGGATTTGACGGATTTGACGAAGTGGCATTCAAAGTGAATCTGGTGTGATGATAAAGCGTAGCCTCAAGCCTCATCAACCGGGAAATGACAAAAATCGGGCAGGCAACATGGCTATGTGGGTCGCTCCCATTAGGGTGTATAATGACCTATCTAGAGAAATTCCTTTTGCTTATTTAATCTATCGATGCTGTCCCTTTTCTGGAAGATGGTGCTCCCAACCGTTGGTGATATACATTCGATACACTCAAGCGAAATGAGTGGTCGGTCATGTGAGGGCCGAGTTGCAAGAAGTTCTTGTTGAACCCTGTGTATTCGCCTCTAGAGATACACTATCGGCAGGTGGTCCCATACCTTGTCATAGTCGGAATCCAATTTCCTATAAGCGCCCGCGGTTTTGGTTGTATACTATATATGTGGAGCGTGAGATGCAAGCGTTCCACTAGATTGATATTTACATGTATTTAGACATTATTATAATATCAGAAAAGATATTGGTTTCAAAATGTTTTTGGGTTATCGTAAGGTAAAAACCGTCCGTATTTATGTGTGGATTTGGTCTTACGATTATCCTTTTCTTTGAAAGATTTTAACTTTAAAAATCAGGTTGTGTGATACCCTTAATACTGTGCGAGTTTTTCTCACTCTGGTTCACCAGACTGACCCAGTGTTTTGTAAATGCTCGGGTTAGCCCGGGGTGTATAGGTTCAGGTTATCGAATGCTGAATAAAGACAAGATGGAAGAGTTCAGACGTAGGATAATATATAGCTACTATTCCGTTGTGTGTTGTATATGGGAACAGGTTATTATAACTGTCCCGTTGTGTGATGTACTGTGATATTGTAAGTTTTTATATAAAGCTCTCAATAAAGTTATTTATGTATTATATTTTGTTCCGCTGCGATGTGAGACTCTGTGTTGTCTTCTTCTATTCTAATATTTCTTTCTTTCTTACGACATCCTCTAACTTCTTTCTTCTAGTAACCCATTTCCCCTGCACTTTGGGTTGGACTGGTGTAGTTTGGTCAGCTCAAAGGGTATCGGAAATTTGGGTCGCTACAATGTACCTATTTATCGGGCATACAATTTTATTCCTCTTCTCTAGCCCCCTTGCTATGACCTGTTCACACACACACACACACATATATATATATATGTATGTATGTATATGCATGCATTTCCAAACAATTTTCAATACAGTTCAAAATTTGATACAATTTGGCCTAAATTTACCATACATATATATATGTTGGTTTTAAATGAATAATCATACAACACAATCATCAATCAATTAGCGAACTATCGTTTCAAATTCATAATTTTGATACATATACAGAAAATCATGTTTTTGATGCCAAATCACAATAATAACCCTTTTTGGTTCTCACACCAGTCAATTGGAAATATATAGAAATCCCACTTTCGAAACTCGAACATAAACACTGATGATGATACATCAATCATCAGTACCATCTCTGGGTGACTAGAGTATAATTCTATATCTACCCAGTATATTTGGGACTTCGTATTCACGCTAGCTAGGCGTATATGTAAAATCATTATATATTGGATTATCCAAATTCAATATAAAATAAATATTCAAATACGTATAATACGATTTAAATTTTCAAAACAAACTTTGTTTTCATTTTTATTTTAAAAATAACACTCTTTCGACTCGTTCTAGGATATTACTAATCCTATCTCTAACGAGTAATTCTCAATGGATATTACTAATCCAGTCTCTGACGAATTCTTCCGTTTAGTTCTAATATGTCTTGTTCTCGAGCTCTGTAAACCAAAGCTCTGATACCAATCTGTAACGCCCCGAACTTCCCCGTAAAGGAAAGCCCGGATTGCTTTGAGGACAAGACGAATCAGAACACAAACAGAAGAACATTTCATTGCTTATTACAACAATTTACATCAGAATACAAGAACATACAGAGTATGAATAAATATTACACATTTACTAAACATCAAAGATTTAAATTACATTTAAATACGTAGCAGAGGAAAACAATAAAAAACACAACTGAAAGTAATACACAGATACAGAACTTTCCGAATATCGCTTCAACTGTAATTCAGGATCCTGTGAATATAAATCTGCAAAACCAAAACTACTAGCTGCCCGTGCGGAAAATAGAGGCACCCAGAGTTTAGGTTAAAAAAATAAACTCCAGGTCAGTCATGTGACTGGTGTGAGAACTAAAACAGTAATTTTAAACTTTACTTTAAATCGAATACATCAAGCGACCACGCCGTATAACACAGAACCGGTTTCCTCCCAAGAATACCAGTGCATATAACAAAACAGCACAATGCTTTTTGGAAAAAATAAAGCTATTATAAGACCTAGGTCCTATCACATAATGCAACGCAAGCCGGGGGATAGGGTTTTCCCTTATAATAGCCAAACCTGCTTGGTACGTTAAAACAAATCATTCGATACTATTATAAGTGCATAGTGCAAAAAACAACTTCAAATATATATGTATCAATCCTAGGCGGAATGGGTACCATAAATCATGTCGCCAATACTAGGCTCTACATTCAAAACCGCAATTGTCACATATTGGAAGTTGGATTTCCATCTGTGAACCAAGGCAAGGGATCGTCCTTACCGCTTCAAGAAACTTTAGCCCGTGCCTCAGGACCCAGACTCAGGTGGGCCCTTGGATCGTCAGGGCCGGTCTACACGGAGTGGATTAAAATGCCTGAACACTGCGTTTCCCAGCACTATGGGGCGTATACTGGTCATATCCCGACCAAACTATCAGCCTCGGAACGACCAACATAACTGAGGCGCCTCGCTATCCATCATCCACATAAGTAAAATGTCAGGGCATGCAAAACGC
This sequence comes from Allium sativum, assembly GCA_030737875.1. Lineage (NCBI taxonomy): Eukaryota > Viridiplantae > Streptophyta > Magnoliopsida > Asparagales > Amaryllidaceae > Allium > Allium sativum. The sequence goes on along the minus strand of CM060910.1, from coordinate 189,011,839 downwards.
TGACACCACTCCTAGCTAGAAGGAAACGCATATCCTCCCTGAAGTCCTCTCCTCTTTTTGGTCCACATCAGGGTGTGAGGCTCGCGAATTAACGCTACACAAAGCTACGCTATATTAAAGCCGTGCTTTGATCATCAACCACAAGACTCTGCTTTTCAACAGAAGCCCTGATCATTTGCATCTCAGCATGCCACATAGGAAATTCACGCTATGCAACCGATTTATATCAATCACACAGAATGAAATCCGATGTCAGACACACATCCATTTACAAGTTCGTTCTGGGTCTGAACGAAACCGGAGGCACCTTATTCCTCCACCATATGTCCAATACAGGGGAGAGGCACTCGCATATCCGTCGATCTCCAAGTACGTCTTTACGATCACCACTTATTACCTCGCCTTGGGTGTACAGCCCAATCAAGACACCAGTAATCATCCAAACGACATGAAGACCTCCGGTCTTCAACCACCATCTTCATCCACGACACATCGTCGAATCGGTTATTCAGAATAGGATAAACCCGGTCTTTCTAAATAACTCGCGTATATAATAAACAAGTGTTATAAAAACACAACATATGCCTCATTCCAATCCAGAATATTCCTTTATCCAAACATTCTTATGCTTTGGGAAAGGTTCCCATTAATTTTATCAAAGATAAATTCTTTAAATTTATTCTTTAATCTTCCTTTGGGTATCATTTCAATCTAATTAAAGATGCATTAAAACTCCACTTGGTTTTAATCTTCCCAAAAATCAATGTCAACGATTGTTTAACTTGGGAAATCATATCCTGCCTTTAACTGGGTTAAAGAACCAATTCATTTAAAACACGGTTCACGATAAACCCAAAATCACATTCCATTCCTTCAGCCGTTAACCATAAATTAGCAAGTGAACAATTCCCTAAGTATTAACCCCGAAGGCCAAAACCAACATCAGGTCAATACCCAGGAAACCGTTCAACTTAACTAATCTCCAGTTAGTTTCTGATTTTCTTAACTCCATTGGGTCTAAGAACAGAATTATTAAAGATACCATTCACAACAACCCAAAATCTTATTCCTGTCTTTAATGGGGATAAAGAACCAATGTCCTTTAAAACATGGTTCACGATAAACCCAAAATCACATTCCATTCCATCAGCCTTTAATCGTAAATTAGCTAGTGAACAATTCCCTAAGTATTAACCCCAAAGGCCGAAACCAACATTAGATCAATACCCAGGAAACCATTCAACTTAAACAAATCTCCGGTTAGTTTCTGATTTTCTTAACTCCATTGGGTCTAAGAACAGTATTATTAAAGATACCATTCACGATCACCCAAAATCTTATTCCATTGTTAATCGGGTTAAAGAACAAGTGTTATTTAAAAGACCGTTCACGATAAATCCAAAGACCAATTTCAATTCCATTCCAATTAAATATCAATTAATTGGTATACTTCATTAAATCTAAATAAAAAGATTTAATCTTTCTCAACTGGGTTCAAGAACAGTGTTAATGAAGACACCATTCACGACAGATCCAAAATCACATTTAATATTAAATACAAGGCTTTGAATAGAAAATATATCGGCTTATATTCAATATCAAATTCTGGAATCAACAAATACCGTATTGGAATAACGATATATATATCTTCCAAATTCCTCCACAATATCCGTATAATCACGGAATCCAATATCAAAATATTCCGAATATAATTTCGATTCAAACCCATTCCAATTCATATATTGGAAATTCCGGTTATTTTTAAAACCATTTCAAATCCAATTTATTTATTTAAAAATATTGGATTTCATAATTCTAGTTCATAACTAGTTCATTTTGATAAAAATATATTTTTATCTTTTCGAATATGGAATTTTTCATCCAAATTCTTTCTAAACCATTTGTTATGATTTTATAATTGATATTTTTAATAATTTTATCAAGGCTCGTACAGTCGATTTCCATAAACGGCCATCCATCTGCATTTACAGCGACCTTTTTCAAATTTGATTTGGACATAATTCTAAATCCAACCGTTAGATTTCAAATATCTAATTTCGTTAGAAAGCTCTTTTCGATACGAACCCAACAGTTCCGATTTTAGGAGAATCCAACAGTCGAATCTCCCGTAATGTCCATTCGAAGTCAATGGTCGAAATTTGCGAACTGCCGCAGCGCGGCGCGTTCTATTCAGGCCATTATATTATATATAATATATATTTCGTCGATTTCCATTTAAAACATATTTTATAAATCGTTTTAAATTCATTTTTAAAATGATTTCAACTTCATATTCAATTTCAAATCAAAATTGAATATTCCATATCATCGATATATAAATAATAGTATTTTTAAAACATTAGATTTCAGAATCATTTCCTTTTCGATATTCATTATAGAAATGAATAAAATCGATATAAATATCGTTCGCATCAAAATGGCGTCAATCTAATCAACACGGCTTTATATATTTAAATATATTCGTGTCCATCCCAAATTGGACATCAAAATTTGATTTTGATCTTTTACTGAATATTATTTTAAAATATTCATTATTGTAAAATAATCGTTATTTTAAAATATTCATTCTTTCTGAACTGGAATTAGACACAGTCAAGTACCATATAATATTATTTATATGGATTTCATACGCACATGTACACCACAACAATCAAACACAGTCAACCATCATCCAAAGTGCATCCTACACTGCATAAGCATCAAATATATTTAACGCTTATGACAGTCTGTCAACCAATCGATTGACATACAACTAAATATTGGGATTAGTGTATGTCCAATATCATCCCAATACCCTTGCGGGGTTTCAAACAATCAAACACGGGTTTTATTTGTGTAGTTGGGCGATGTGTAAAATTTATCGTCCCAATGAATATCAGTAAAATGTGTGTACATAAACAAATCGTCCGATTTATTTATGAATATTTATTTTATTCATATACATGTTAAATATTATATTTTTAACTATAAAATATTTTATTCCATTCATCATTACACAATCAAATAAACAAACAAGTCGTCCATGGTGTATGGACGACGGGTGTCGGATGCTGCTAAGCACCGTCTGCTTCCTATTATATATTTCTAACTAGAAAATAATTTTTACAGTGAGAAGTTCTCACCTTTGGGTTCCACTCCGCCATGCTTTATAGTCGCTCAAATTCACTGTTTTGATTCCAACGCAATTTGTTTCACGAAATTTATATTAAAAATTATATTTTTAAACAACGCTCTTTATATATAAAAATCACATTTTTATTTATGCTATTTCATTTTTAAAAACAATGCTTCTTCTATTTTTGAAAACAATTCTAATTTTATTTTCAAAACAGTGATATTTATATTTGTAAAACAGTGATATTTATATTTTTAAAACAGTGTAAATTTTCTATTTTAAAGACAATGTGAATTTTATATTTCAAAAACTATGTGAATTTTATATTTCAAAAAAAAAAAACAATTCTATTTTATATTTATAAAAATCATACTTTTATTTTAAAGCTACATATATATAAAAACCATATTTTTATTTAAACTAATTTTATTTTCAAAACACTGTTAATTTTATTCTAAAAACAAAGTTAATTTTTATTTTTCTAAAACAATGAAAAACAATGCTTCTTGTATTCTATTCCAAAGTAATGCTATTTTTTTTATTACTAAATACAATGTATATTCATGATTAAAAGTCTATGTTTTCATATTTAAATCTAAAAATAAATAAATAAACAATGCCATTTTCATTTCAAAACAAAATTAAATAACTAATTAATTTAATTAAATTTTAAATTTTACCTTAATTAAGCTTCTTCTACATGTATCGAGTTCGAAACTAAGTTCCAAACAAAAAACGAATGTTGCTCCCTCCCTCCATCATCGGATCCAAATCGAATTCGCCCCCGTGAAGCACCGCCCCACGTTCCACCTCCTTGCAGATCGCCGGCGTACTTGAGTGCATGTCGCCTCGCCCTTGAATTGCGCTCGAACTGCTGAGCCCTGAGCTCGATTTTCCCACGCCATGAGCATCGAGGAAACATCACCATCGTATGATTATGTAGAGCTTGAGAGGCTCCTTGATTTTCGTTTTAATCTCATGAATTTATTACGCTTGAATTGATATTGATTTATGGATTTTAATCGGAGAATTTCAGCCATGGAAATTGAAAAGAAGGCGCTGTTTGACCGCGTGAAGAAGGGTTATGGGGTGTTGACCAATTTCCTAGGGTTTTATTATATTATTATTTTAAATCTAGTTTAATCAGCTTTTGTTTCCGAACTCCAAATCAAACCCAACGGCTGTAGCCCCCAGCTAAATACTCCCATTCCGAACACAATGGGATATGTTCTGTAAGCTAATTCGATTGTTTCATTCAGTTTTCGCTTAAATTAATATACAAATCAATTAAAATTGAATTTGAACGTACATTTAAATTTACTGGGGCCACGTAACAACTATAAAAATTTCATAAAAAATATTTCTAGCTTCGTGTTGACGATACAATCCTAACAAAACTAATCTCATCAAATTTGAAGACCGTTTGAAAAATGGCCATTTTCTAGTCGATCCAAATTGACCGAAACTGTTAAAACACGTTTTCTTTTGCCATACTCACATATTGATTCCAAAAATTATGAAAATTGGAATCTAGCAATAATTCGACATCCCAGATCCAACAAAAATGGTTTCATCAAAAACGGAGGTCGCTTGCAAAATGGATATTTTTAAAGGCTATATTTATTCCATAGCGACTATTTTGAATATTCAACTGGCCATAACTTTTGATTTCAGCTATGAAATTTTGATTTTTCAGATTCGTTAGAAATATATTTATAAACAAATTTAAATATTTCTTGTTTCGCTGAAATCCGATTTATTTTGAATCCTGTACATTCATTTGAAATTTGAAATCGAATTTTAAAGCTACCACGCCATATTAAATTCGTTTTATAATTAAAATATATATTTATATTCTAACGACGATTCAAATAAGTATATACGTTCTAATTCTGTTCAAAACAAATTTCTCATCGCTATTATTTAAAATAATTCATTTTAAATATTCAAAATTCATTAAAATTGCCAAAATAAAATTTTTAATTTGGTTCTAATTTTCTGGGTTGTTACAGCAAGGAGACACCGATTCCTACTTTCTTGATTTAACGGCTCACAAGAACATACCGAATCCTATTTCCTTGATTTCACGGCCCACAAGGACACACCGACTTCTCTTTGACTCACAACAAGGTTTATTCGGCCCAACTAATTACAAAAAGCCCTATAACTCTTCAATAGCACTTGATTCAGAGAGTAGAGAGTGCAGAGAGAAGAAGTTTTATCAAAACAAAATTGAATTTGGTAGAGTATATGTGTAAAAATCATAAAAATGATTAAGAACAATTGTGGGATGAAAGAGGATGAAGTTAGAGAAGAAGAGATGTTAGAAAATTCGGTTTTAACCTCTTTTTATATGGTATGAAGGGTTGCAACGATTCTGAAGCGTTTCAAATTGTGAAAAGACACTTCCCTTCAAATTTAGAAAAATAGTTGTTATGTGTCGAAATAGCCATGTGTAAATTTTATTTTCAAAGCATTTTTCAAGTATTTTGATATAAAATTAATTCTGGAATTCTTGGATAAAATTCTAATGTTGTAAATCAATATTATATGATAGAAAAACATATGAAAATATATTTTAAACTGTATAAATATATTTATAAAATTATAAGGTTTTAAAATATATAAAGTATAAATATAAAGTATATAAAAAATTTAAGTTTTGAACAAAGAAGAATAAAAATAGAAAACAAATAGAAAACCAAAATATAGGGATTGAGGATAGAATTGAAAATCAGAATTTGAAAATTAGAATTAGAATTTTGAACCTAGAGTGCTATTTAGATCTTACAAAATCTAGACTCTATAACTTTATTGATCTTGAACTCTTGATTACTCATGAGTCTTGAAATTTCTCTGATCTTTGAATCTCTATCATCTTTATAATTGTACAGTCTTCAGTAATATTTCCCGTATATAACACACACACACACACACACACATATATATATATATATATATATATTCTATACAAAAAGTGTTAGCATATATTTTATAATCAATGATAAATGAAATAAGGTTGTTGTTGTCATCAAAACTCCATTCTCTAACAATCTCCCCCTTTCTAATGATGACAACCTTAGTTTATAAAATATCATACCTATTTACCTGTTTGATGATGTTCCTCTTATACTCCCCCTGTCTATAAGTTTCCTATAAACTATTCCTATATTTTTTAATTTCTCCCCCTCTAGAATTATCAAAAAGAAACTCTAAAAGTACTCCCTTTAAATCTTATAACTATCCAAATAATTCCTATATTAAAGCAAAGTACTCCCCCTGAGTCTTAAATCTATAATCATAAAATACTCCCTCTTAATCTAATACAAGACTAAACCTAGCCTATTTTCTAATTCTCTTAGAACTATAATAAGATTTTAATATATACTAAGAAATAACTCTGATGAGATATCCTTAAAATTATGATATAAGTTAAATAAAGTAGTTGAATCCAAACAATCAATAAAATTAAGTTAATTTCTTGTAACTTCTATTTATCCTAAAACCTATAAATACTTAAGTATATTTCTAACAAACCTACCAACCACTTATGAAATTTAACCATGTCAAGTAAATTAATCAAGTTATTTAAGTCAAACAAATCGAACAAACCAAATAAGTTAATCAATTCAATCAAGCCAATCAATTTAATCAAGACAATGTAAATATGTTATATGTTTAATAATCCTATGTATTTCTAAGATAATAATTCCCCATATAGTATACTTGTTATATGTGGAGTTAAAGGTTAATATATAATATAATGTGTTTGTAATAATGCAGTATGACATATGCAAAATTATATAAAGTGATATATTGAATGAAATGTAGTTTGTGATGTAAATGATTATGATTTGAGATGTAGTGTAATGATGTATGATATGAAATAAGATGTGTAAGGGTAATAATATATAGAATGATTTGAGGATGATATGGATTTCTATAAAAGATACTTAAAAGTAATATCTAACTATTATGCATATAATAAATTATTTGAATCAAACAAGGATAATGTTAATTTCTAGACTTAGGTTAATTATACTAATGAAAGTGATTAAAATAATAATAAAGATAAGAGTTTTAAAAAAAAAATCATGATAAGTAGTAAAATATTCAAAATAATTATGGAGTTAAATAGGGTAAATATAATAAGAATTGAAGATCTTTTTAGAGAGAATATGAAATTATATAAAGTAGACTATAAACATATACTCATAATTGTATATAAAATTGATTTATTAAGATTTAAAATTTAATTTATTATTTATCTGTTGATACAAATCAATTTTTCATTTAAACTTTAGAAATAAAAAATATATTAATTGCTAAAGAACCATTTATATGTTAAAATTATAAAAGAAATTTATAGTTATAATAGAATTATTTTAATGAAATAAAGTAAACTATATAACTACAACTTCCTATATTATATATTTGAGTAATAAAAATCATATATTATATATACCAAAATATTAAGTTAGAAAATAAAAGTTTTATAAATCTTAATAAATCAAGAAATCAAAATTAGTATTTAGTTTCAAATAATATCTATGATAATGTAACCCAAAAATTGTTATGAAATCAAAAGGATAATATATAAGTTAAACTATGCATGTTTAAACTACATAAAAGATGAATAAATTTATATTTTATAACAATATCAAAAAGTTATATTAACTATGTATATCATATTAACATGTTTATATAATTTTTATTAAATTATATATTGTACTATATATATTTTGAAACGTGATATAAGAAAATAAATATACAGATAAATTTCATAACTAGAATTTTAACTGGCATTTTCTAATTGAAAAAGATGGAGGGAAGTTTGAAAATTTAAATCTTTGAGATAAAAAAAAACTTGAATTTCATTCTATAGGCTGATATGTTAATATATAGATATATGGATGTTGACTATATGCATTATTTCAAAGAAAATATTGTTTTGTGGCTGGTTTTAAATTATTGATTTATATTTCAGGTTTAACTATTTCCTGACATAATTCTAATCCTAACAAACATCCAAAATTTATTTTATTATTATATTTATTTTATTATAATTATTTTTGACTTTCAAATTTCAAATTCGAATTTTAAATTTCAAAATTGAATTTTAAAGTTTAAATTTTAAATTTAAAACAAAGCAAAGCAATCAAAACATCCATTCAACCAAAAATTTACAAATTAATTAAGGCGTACGCGGTTTTTAAATCCGTTTCTTTGACATTCTCTGAATTTTGAACTGATCTTCCGGAGTTTGATGATGAGATCTGCTCTATTGCAACGGGCTCGTTTTTCTCATCAGGATAGTATATTTATTTGCAAAATTGAATACCGTATGAGAAAGATATCCAATATTTAGTAGTTCAACCAACTTGGCGCCAAAATTTGAATTTGAATTTTGATTTTGAATGAAAAGACACTTCAACCAGTATAAATAGGCCCTAAAGTCGTATCTCTTCACATTCTCTTCTCTTCTTCTTCCTCCTCTCGTTTTTCACTTTCAATCAAACTTTTAAGAGGCATAACTTCTTCGTTTCTCAACGGAATTGGACGAAATCAGCGGCAATTCGAAGAGGAATTCGAGGACTACGATCTAGTGGCAGTTTGGGGATGAATTTGGATGGTATCGGGGTGCAACAAGTCGAAATATAAGAGGTATGAATAAAATCCCGTAACAGTTTTCAGTTTTGAATTGCCAACTTCAAACTGCCATATCTCACTCAATTTTGATCCGAATTTGACGATCTACCCATCAAATCGACCGCGATCTAGAAAAGGATTTGGAACAACGTAGCCTAACTTGTGAATGCAATTTGAAGATCTTTGTCGACAGTTTTGGTTTCCTTCTCTCTTTATTCACCAAAACTTCATTTAATCATTACTTGATCAATTCTTGATGGAATTTCATGAAACCGGTGGTATTACGAAGTAAATACAGAGAAGTACAATATGAAGATATGTTGTAGCTGAAAATTCAAAGTTGTAAATTGATCTGGTACCCATTTGTTCACTGATTTACATTATATATATATCTATTTCTTCTTGATGTCTCTTCACTAACCTTTGTGACTCTTCTCCTCTTTTTAATTTCTTTTTAGAATTTGAATTTTCAATAGCCACCATTTCGGAATTTGAATTTCAAACAGCCATGTCAACCATCTTTTCAGAATTTGATTATCCAATAGCCATATAACTCATCTTTTCCTACAAAACAACACAACTTTTCAAACAATCAAACAACTTTTCAAACAATTCAAATGTCTTTTCAGATAATCAAACAACTTTTCAAAATAACTAACTACAATAATATCATGAAGATTTTGTAAAATATCTATAAATCAGAAATTTCAAAATTTAAAACATTTCAAATTTCAAAATTCAAAAATAAAATCATAGTAACTTGATTTTTCAATAAAATTGAATGCAGACTCAACTAATACTTGATGCCATACATGAATTAAAACTAGTATTCAAAATTTTCCATTTAACCAATATTTCAAAAGTCAGATTATGAACTTTTTGAAAGACCTTGCTCTGATACTAATTGTTAGGGACTGCTGAATGGATCGTTCAGGCAAAGCAAACACTAGAGGGGGTGAATAGTGTTTGTATGAATTTAAATAAAACTTAAAACTAAAGAGAATTATGGAATGAATCAAACACCATAAACACAAATTCAAACACATATGCAAAATAAACAGAAACAAAAATGCAGAAAAGGAAAGAACACACTGGATTTTATTCTGGTTCGGATTACTCCTATGTCCACTCCCGCGCAACGCTAGATTGTGCAGAGTTTTATTACTCTTTCAATAGTCAATTACACCGTTCTTGATTTCACAGCTCAACAAGGAGACATCGATTTCTACTTTCTTGATTTCACGGCTCACGAGAACACACCGACTCCTATTTCCTTGATATCATGGCCTACGGGGACAAACCGACTCCTCTTTGACTCACAACAAGGTTTATTCAACCCAATTAGTTACAAAACAGCCCTATAACTCTTCAGTAACACTTGATTCAGAGAGTAGAGATTGTAGAGAGAAAAAGTTTTATCAAAACAAAATTGAATTCGATAGAGTATAAGCGTAAAAACCATAAAAATGATTAAGAATAATGGTGGGATGAAAGAGGATGAGGTTAGAGAAGAAGAGATGTTAGAAAATTCGGTTTTAACCTCTTTTTATAGGGTATGAAGGGTTTCAACGGTTCTGAAGCGTTTCAAATAGTGAAAAGTCACTTCCCTTCAAATTTAGAAAAATAGTTGTTATCTGTCGACATACATATTTTTCTATGTCGACATAGCCAAGTGTAAATTTTATTTTCAAAGCATTTTGATATAAAACTAATCCTGGAAATTCTTGGATAAAATTATAATGTTGCAAATCAATATTATATGATAGAAAAAATATGAAAATATATTTTTAAACTATATAAATATATTTATAAAATTATAAGGTTTTAAACTATATAAAGCATAAATATAAAGTATATAAAAAATTTAAGTTTTGAAAACAAAGAAGAATAAAAACAGAAAACAAATAGGAAAGGATTGAGGATAGAATTGAAAATCAGAATTTGAAAATTTGAATTTGAATTTTGAAACTGGAGTGCTATTTAGAGCCTTACAAAATCTAGACTCTTATAATTATATTGATCTTGAACTCTTGAAATCTTGATTACTCGTGAGTCTTGAAATTTCTCTGATTTTTGAATCTCTATCATCTTTATAACTACACAGTCTTCAGTAATATTTCCTGTATATAATTCCTGCACACACACACACACACACACACACACACACACACACATATATATATATATATATTCTATACAAAAAGTGTTAGAATATATTTTATAATCAAGGGTAATTGAAATAAGGTTGTTGTCATTAAAACTCCATTCTCCAACAGTGCGTGTACACAAGGAACGTAAAGGAAATGTCGTCGACATTTTGTGAACCATTTAAAGTGATATGATCTACGAAATATAATTACTTTATAGTGTTTGTAACTTGTCCAATACAAGGACTAATCTGACAAATGATGTATCAGATGAATAGAGATGTCCATTTTGTAGAAAAAACGTATATCCATATAACAATCATGTACAACACTTGTCAGACGAGGCCAAATAATAACTAAGGGTTTAAATATTTGTCTATATTAAAATTAAATATACAATTTGTAAATATTTTACTGTTTTAGTACATGTGTACTAAATTATATATTTTTGTAATTTACTAAATTCTAACTACGATGATTTCTATTAAACCATTTATACACCAAATCATTTCGCATAAGCACAAAACTCATTTTCTCACATATTATCAAAAACTACAATTGCTTAACATAATATAAACTTCGTGTTTGCATAAATTATATTATTAGAAAATTCTATCACACACATATAACGTTCACTACTAACCAAAGTTACCTAAACAAACACCATTAAACCCTAAATCAATTTAACCTTAAACAATTTGATCATTATGATGATAATAATAGCAATTAGAGCGTAACATGGTGTGATATACATATACAAACAAGTAGGAATTAAGAAAATTACAAATTAAACCCAAAATCAATTAAACCTAAAAATTAGGTTTAATGAAATTACCTAATTTGGTGAAGAAGAAGGGTGGAGATAGGTTGGAGAAGCTTATAGATGGTGCCCAAAGAGGTTGGAGGAAGTTTTGGCGGCAAACTTGGAAGGAGAGGAATGGTAGGAAGAGAGAATTGTTTAATTGAGGGAGAAGAATAAAGCTCTTAGTTTGTTGAAGCAGGTAATATCATGTAAATTTGCAAAGGCCGCCAACGGCCTTTGTTCCATCAGTTTCCAATGGCTCCTCAATAACCGTTGGCGGCCGTTGGAAAGTGGGCGTTGGAATAGCTCTGCATTCTAGTAGTGATAGCGTATGAGATCATCTTCGAAGGTATGACTTTGGATGAACAATTTCAGATTGTTATAATAATTGACAAATTGCCCTAGGATGGAAAGTTTTTAAGAATGTATCGAGGCATTAGACTAATGAATTTTTCTTAGAGAGCTTGATCACTCGCCTCCATATTGAGGAGGAGGCACGCAAACAAGATCAGAAAGAGGAAGTGTTGGTCGTTACAAACAACAACAGTAAAAAGGCCAAACTAGCTATTTTGAAACTGAATGCGAAGCATTCAAAAATCAAAACCATTAAAACAAATAGAATTGGAACTCATAAGGGAACCAAAAAGGACAATAACGACCAGCCCAAAAGAGTGAACCTGGGCAATTGTTTTTCTGTTATAATTGTGGAAAACCAGGACATATGGCACGTAAGTGTCGGAACAGACCAGGCCATGCACCGCAGGCTAACCTGACCGAGGAGCCTTTAACGGCTATAATTATTGAGATTCACCTTATCGGTGGATCAGAGGGTTAGTGGGTAGATACTAGTGCTTCTCACCATATCTACTATGATCGTGATGTGTTTATTACATACACGACTACTGATGATCAAAAGGTGTTGTTGGGAGATTCTCACACCACTAAAGTTGCTGGGGTTGGAAATGTGGAAATCAAGTTTACTTCTGGAAAGATAGCAACTCTAAAAGACGTGATACATACTCCAGAGATGAGAAAGAATCTGTTTTCTAGTTTTCTTCTGAAGAAGGTTGTATTTACTCAGGTTATTGGGGCTGATTTTTATACCTTAACTTATAAGGGAACTCTTATAGGAAAGGATTATGCTTGTGAGGGTATGTTTAATTTGAATGTTGAATCTAATAAAGTAGCTAGTTCTACTTATATGTTGCGTGATTTTAATATTTAGCACTCTAGATTACATTATGTTAACAAACGCAAAATTCATAACATAGCACCTTAAACATGATTCCTAAAATGTTAGAATCTGAACTTGATAAATGTGAATTCTGTACTCAAGTTAAAATCACAAAGAAAACCCATAAATCCATTGAAAGAGTATCTGAACCCTTAGACTTGATTCATTCTGATATATGTGTGCTTGATGGCACTTTGACTACACATGGACATCGTTATTTTATCACTTTTATTGATGACTGTTCTGATTTCACCTATGTATACCTTATGAAAAATAAAAGTGATGCATTTGATGTGTTTAAGACATTCAAAATTGAAATTGAAAATCAATCAAACAGGAAAATTAAAAGACTTTATAGTGATAGAGAAACAGAATATGAATCTAGTTCTATTTTGGATTTCTATAAATTACATGGTATTATAAATGAAAGAACTGCACCTTATTCACTTGAAATGAACGGTAAAGCTGAAAGAGAAAATAGGTCCTTTACCGAATTAGTAGTTGCCACCTGATTAAATTTCGGTGCAACAAAACATTGGTGCGGGGAGGGGGGAGGGTATATTATTTATGGTGTATTATGTACTAAATAGAACCCTAAATCAAAAAGTAAAATTTCACCTTTTGAAATTTTGAAAAATTACAAACCCAATGTGTCCTATTTCAGAACTTGGGGAACTTGGCATATGTTCGTATTCAAAACTCTAAGAGAACAAAATTAGCAAGTAGAGCATAAAAATGTGTATATATTGGCTATAAAGTAAATAACAAAGCATACCGATTTTATAACATAAATACACATAATATAATTTAATCGGATGATGCTGACTTTTAAGAAACAAAATGACCTTTTAAATTAAGGAATAATGAGGGAACATCAAGTAATTTATTACCTGTATGTAATGACCCGTAATTTTTACGATTTAATAATTCATTTATTTAATTATTAATATAATGATATGGTAATTTAATTTAGCTTAAATTAAATAATTCCGATTTGTATTTATAATGGAATGATATAATTGTTTCTGAAATAGTCAGAAATGATTGGATTTGCAATATTGTGTAATTTGGATAATATATGGTATTTAATTAAATTTATATTCGATTTATAAGAACGAATATATTATTTAAATGACAGTTTAATGTATTAATTATAATATAAATTATAATCGAGCTCGTAATGTCGTGACAGTTTGTAATATTACGATTTGAACTTCAACTAAATATACATGTGATTCGTTTTATGTCGGATTTCTTCGAAACAAGAAACGTTCGAATCTGTTGAGCTATATTTTTCTAATGGAAGTAAAAATTGGAGATTTCGTACTATAGATTGCAAGTTATGGCCAAATCAAATTTTCAAATAGTCGTTATGGATTCGTTTATAAATCGTAACACTTATTTAATTATAATTAAATATTGGTTTCGAATTTGGACAAGATATTTGAGATCTTTTTTTAATTTAATTTTTAGATTTTTATGTAATTTTTATTTTTGGAAAATAAGCAACATTTTATTTTGGAGTATTCTGCACCCTAAATCAACATTTTGGGGTTTCACAAAACATGTTAACTTGTCCATTTTATTATAGCTTTAGGATCATGGTACATTACTAAACACGACAATATTTTTTTGTCTATAGTTTTCCGTAAAACGAATGGAATTTCATGTATTGGAGACCATAAAACCATATACTACACGGCGTTTCCTTTGCTTTTTAAGTTTTCTAAGTTTGCTTAGCCTATACCTGAAATTTTCTCCTGTCTCATCACATTGGCTTAACTCAAAAGGAAACAAAATTCCTTAGCTAAGAAGTATACTTAGCTTTCACGTACACATCAAGTGTCCTGCACCATTCCATTTCACATCATGCCGCACATATCTTTGCCATATAGCTTAACAGTTAAGTCTTCTTATATATATATATATATATATATATATATATATATACACACACACACACACACACACGCAAGGAAAGATTACTCCATTCTTCTTTTCCTCCCGAAACAACCCAGTAAAACTCAATAAACAAAATAATATTCGGATCAAAAAAATAAAAATAAAAATAGAACAAGACTTCAAGCCAACTACAAAAATAGAAAAGGGCTCTCAGAATCGTTACAAAACCGAAATCTCCTTTAATAATATATATATATATATATATATATATATATATATATATATATATATAAAGAAGAGAATGGCAAGGAGGTATGGGATGTTTGAGAAGGGGTTGCGCCTGAGTATATGGTAGCGCATATAAAAAGAAACAGTGGGACACATGCTTTCTTCAACGTATTATCATCTGTCGTGAGTTGGTGCTGCCAAATGGAGTCGTTGTTTCTACGCAGCGTTGGAAGCACTTGATTCTAGCATGTGAGTTTAAGTGGACCCGATACAGTGGAGATATGGTGTTGCGGTCGCGTTAGGGAGGAGCAACTACCGAAGTCACGGTTTGATGGATTTGAGTGCGCGCAAGTGGGTTTTGCCATACATGGCGATAAAGAAAGGATAAAGTACTGCTGGTGGTATGGGGAGGAATTATTTGAGGAGCAGGCACATTTCTGAGGAGAAATAAGAAGTTGAGATGAAAGAAGGAGCTTAGAACACAAAGTGTTTGTGCGTTTGGGGTACTGACTTGAAACCATTGAGTGGTGAAGTAAAGTGTAGTGTGAATGAAAGCGCGTTTTGTTTAGGAACCTGGACTTGCATGGAATTAAGGAGGAATGTTGGACAGCGAAGAAGTGTGGAGTTCGGTGGCAAACTCCATTTGGTATTTAATAATTAACGTGAAGCGCATGTGATGTGGGGTTATGTACAGTGGTTCGCAAGTTTTAATATAAATTGGAGAAGAACTACAGTTCTAATTCGCGGGTCTGCGTTATAATTTGGGGGCAATGGGTCGACTTTGTATCGTAAGCCCAAATAAAAATCACATATACCCGAACATGAGGAAGTGGACATGGCACTTGTTTGGAAGTCAACACGGTAATTGCTGCAAGTGAATTTGAGGGTCCTCCATACGTTCTGAATTATTAGGCTTTGGGTTCCAGTGTAATTGGGCTTGCAAAACTTGGGGTGAGATTTATTTTGTAATATATATTTGTTATATTATTTAAGGCTATGTTAGTTAGCAAGTTGTTTAAGTGAACAATAGCCACTTCATATGGTAAGTAAGTTAATTATAAAATTTGATTAATTTAAAGAAGTTAAATTAAAATGGAAATTATATGAATTAATTTAATTAATTAATATCGTTTATCATAGCACACGTATGTATTTCATATGGTATCAAAAACTGATAAAACAAATTTCGCTAGATTTATATTTGCGAAGACTAAGCGTACAAACTGTTTTGAAGCAATGTGGAGCTCAACAGAAATTATGGCAAAACAAAACGTTTGATACAAACTACCGACCATTAATCGTTATCTAGTGATTAACGACAAAGGTGAGTAATCTCATTAACTCTATCCATTTTTTATAATTTTATAAACGTTATTTAATATTGATAAAAATGATTGAATACTATAACGACCCGAAACTTCCCCGCGAAGGAAAGCCCGGATTGCTTCGAGGACAAGCCACATCGGGACACAAACAAAAGAACATTTCATTGCTTATTACAACAATTCCATCAGAATACAAGAATATACAGAGTATGAATGAATAAAATACATTCAGTAAATATCAGAGATTTAAATTACATTTAAATACATAGCAGCGGAAAAATAATACAACACACAACTGAAAGAAATACACGGATACAGAGCCTTTCGAGTATCATTCCAGCTGTAAACTAGGATCCTGTGAATATAAATCTACAAAACTCAACTACTAGCTGCCCGTGCGGAAAATAAGGGCACCCAGAGTTTAGGTTAAAACAATAAACTCCAGGTCAGTCATGTGACTGGTGTGAGAACTAAAACAGTTATTAATCTTTATTTTAAAGTTAGGTAAATCAAGGGACCACGTCGTATAACACGGAACGGGTTTTACCCCAAGAATACCAGTGCATATAACAACAGCGCAATGCTAAATAAAGAAAATGAAGCTATTATAAGACCCAAGTCCCATCACATAATGCAATGCAAGTCGGAGGATAGGGTTTTACCTTATAATAGCCAAAGAATGCTTGATATGCTAAATTTCATCTTTTATTATTACTATAAGTGTATAGTGTCAAAACAATTTCAATCATTTGTATCAATCATAGACGGCATAGTGCCCATACCACTATATCGCCATACTAGTTCTACAATTAAAACAGCAAAATCACGTATTTGGAAGTTGGATTTCCATCTATGAACTGAGGCAAAAGAAAGTCCTCACCGATTCGAGACTGTCTAGCCCGAGTCTCAGGCAAGCGCGCATGCAAGCCTTGGATCATCAGGGCCGATCCACACGGGGTGGATTATTATGCTTGAAGAATGTGTTTCCCTACCCTCTAGGGTGTAAATGAGCCAACGAATGACTCCATCGGTCCCGGATCGACCGAGAGGTGCCTTGCATTCCAACAACCACATAAGTCAAACTCGTCAGGGCTTGTAAACCACTGACACCACTTCTAGCTAGAACAAAACGCATGTCCTCCCTGAGGCCCTCTCCCGTTTTTGGTTCACACCGGGGTGCGAGGCTCGCGAATTAACGCTACACAAAGCGATGCCACAAAGGCCGTGCTTTGATCATCAACTACAAGACTTTGCTTTTCAATAGAAGCCTTGATCATTTGCATCTTAGCATGCCACACAGGCAAACCATTCCATGCAACCGATATCCATCAATCACACAGAATGATATCCAATGTCAGACACACAGTCCATTTACAAGTCCGTTCTGGGTCTGAATGAAACCAGAGGCACCTTGTACCTCGCATATCCATCGATCTCCAAGTACGTCTGGATGATCACCAACTCATTCCCGCCTCTTGGGTGTACAACCCAATCAAGATCATCAGGAATCATCCAAACGATGTGAAGACCTCCGGTCTTCAACCACCGTCTTCATCTTCGACTTATCGTCGTATCAGTTATTCAAAATGGGTATATACCCGGCCTTTCCGAATAACTCGCGTATATAATAAACAAATGTTACACAAACACAACATACGCCTCATTCCAATTCATAATATTCTTTTATTTAAATATTCACATTATTAGGGAAAGGTTCCCATTAATTCTATCAAAGATAAATTCCTTAAAATTATTCTTTAATCTTCCTTAGAATATCATTTCAAACCATCGTATGGTTTTCCAAACTAGTCGGGATTAACGAACCTTACCGAAGTAATCATTTGTTTTAAATTTCCCAATCCAAACCTATTCATCCCATGAAGTAAAACTGGTAATATTTCATATCTAACACCATGGTGTTATCGATAAATTCAATTACCATTTCACGTTCAAATCTAATTAAAGATTTAACTATCACCTGGAGCAAAACTGGTGATACTCCATTCTCGATCATTTCAATCTAATTAAAGATTCATTAAAACTCCACTTGGTTTTAATCTTCCCAAAAATCAATATTAATGATTGTTTAACTTGAGAAATCATATCCTGTCTTTAACTAGGTTAAAGAACCAATGTCATTTAAAACATGATTCACGATAAACCCAAAATCACATTCCATTCTATCAGTCTCTAACCGTAAATTAGTAAGAGAACAATTCCCCAAATATTAACCCCAAAGGCCGAAACCAACATCAGATCAATACCTAGGAAACCATTCATCTTAACTGATTTCCAGTTATAAACTAGTTCATTTCGATAAAAATATATTTTTATCCTTACAAATGTAGAATTTTTCATCCCAGTTCTTTCCAATTCATATATTATGATTTTACACAAATTATTAATATTTTTAATAATTTTATCAAGGCCCGTACAGTCGATTTCCATAAGCGGCCATCGAACTACACTTACAGTGACCTTTTTCAAATTTGGTTTGGAAATAATTCCAAATAAAACCGTTAGATTTCAAACTTCTCATATTCATTGGAAAGCTCTTTTCGATGCGAACCCAACAGTTCCGGTTTTAGGAGAATCCGATGGTCGGATCTCCCGTAACGTCCATTCGGAGCCAATGGTCGAAATTCGCGAACAGTCGTAGCGCGTTCTATTCAGGCCATTAATACATAATATATATATTATATATGTCGTCGATTTCAATTCAAAACGTATTTTATAAATCGTTTTAACTTCGTCTTAAAAACGATTTCAACTTCATATTCAATTTTAAATCAAAATTGAATATTCCATATCATCAATATATAAATGATAATATTTTCAAAACATTATATTTTGAAATCACTTCCTTCTCCATATTCATTATAAAAATGAATATAATTGATATAAATATCGTTCACGTCAAAATGGCGCATATCTAATCAACACGGCTTTATATATTTCAATAACTTCGTTATTCTATTTAACAAATGAATATTTTCTTCAACACATGAATATATATTTTATTCAACACATGAATATTCTCAACACATGAGTATTGTCAACACATGACTATTTTTGTTATTTTATATATTTGATAAAATTGTGATTTATATCGTTTAATTCTTAATCAGAATCTAACCGTAAATTAGTAAGAGAACAATTCTGAGACGACCCGAAATCCCGTTCAGACGGAAACAGGGTTATCTTTGGAATATAACACAGAAACAGGTAATAGCAGAACAGAATTACATAAATACACCAGATAATGAACAATTGAATATACTGGATAAAAGTAATCATCAGAGTTACACAGTATACGGGATCTTACTTAGTACAAATACAGTTCAGCTATACATAAATGTCTACAGCGGAAATAAACAAAATATGTACAATAGGAGCTGAACAGCATAAAAAGAGATAAATGATAGAATCCATCTTCAGCTCCAGCTATCCAGAAAGAACCAGCTAAACCTGAATACAAGGCTGCCCGTGTAGAAAAAGGGGCACCCGAGTTTGAGAGTGAAACAAACTACGAGTCAGTCATGGGACTGGTATGAGAAATCTACTCAACACATATATAGTTTGGCTAATCACAGGACCACGCCACTTTCGTGGAACGGGTTTACTCCATTGGATTGCCAGTGCTTTAAAACAAATCTTTCTTTTAAACATCGCTATGCCTTTTATAAAAATGAAGCCATTATAAGACTCAGTTCCCATCACACAATGCAACGCAAACCGGAGGATAGAGTTTTACCTTATAATGGCCAAAATATGATTGATACGGATAAAACAAAAGCATTTGGTATTATGACCAGTGTTTATATGTTTCAAAACAATTTCAATCATAACTATCAATCATAGACGGCATGGGTACCATATATCATGTCGCCATATATATATACAATCAAAACCGCACGATGTCGTATTTGGAAATTGGATTTCCGTCATGAACCAAGGCAAAAGATAGTCCTTACCGAATTCGAGACGCTCTAGCCCGCCCCTCAGGAACAGCCGCAACTTCCCCTTGGATCGTCAGGGCCGGTCCACCGATGTGGATTATTATGCCTGAACAATACGTTTCCCCGCCCTTTGGGGCGTAAACGAGCCAACGAATGACTCCATCGGACCCGGATCGTCCGATCAAACCGAGGCGCCTCGCAACAGCAACAACCACATAGGTGAAAAGTATATAAATGTCAGGGCTGGTAGGTCACTGACACCACCCTAGCTAGAAAGAAACGCATGCCCTCCCTGAGGTCCTTCTCCCGTTTTAGGTTCATACCGGGGTGTGAGGCTCGCGAATTCACGTTATACACAAAGCTACGCCACACAGGCGGTGCTTTGATCATCACCACAAGACTTTGCTTTTCAACAGAAGCCCTGATCACTGCATCTTAGCATGCCACACAGGCAATTCACGCCATGCGATTGATGTCCATCGATATACAACCTCTGAGCTCGTACGTCTCAGAGAAGGGCGTTAAGCAAAAGAATAAATTCTCCGCCGCCAAACAGATGTATATTTAACAGAAATCAATCAACATAGAATAAACTCCAATGTCAGACACACAGTCCATTTACAAGTCCGTTCTGGGTCTGAACGAAACCGGAGGCACTAAATACCTCGCAAACCCTTCGATCACCACGTACGTCTGGACGATCACCACTCATTATCCATATTTCGGGATGCCTCCCAATCAGGACCTCGGTTACCATCCAAACGAGGTGAAGATCTCCGGTCTTCGACCATCGTCTTCATCTTCGAATTTCAATCGTCGGTCAATTATTCGAAATGAGAATTAACTCGGCCTTTTCAAATAATTCACGTATATTTAGAATTTCAAATCGATTTATTTCAATGGTTAAATTATTCGACAACACCAATATTGTTCTTAAATGTAATTTTCACACCAAACACATTCAACCATCAAAAGCCACATAAATCAAGCAAATTCAGTTTATTTCCATTCCATATCGCTTATGATATTTTATAACTATTTATCGCTATTTTTATTTATTTTAAAATAGCTATTTTATTCAAAACGACGCTTCGGGCCATAAGGCGGCCGTGGCGTTGTTTTTCTTCAGATTTGATTTACACATATCTGAAAATCTAACCGTTGGATCATCACAAAATTCACATCATTAGAAAGGTCTTTTCAAAACGAATCCAACGGTTCCAGTTTCGGGAAAATCCGACGGTCAGATCTCCCGGTACAATCGTTTGAATTTTCGATTTCAAATTACAAACTGCAGCGTCGTTATTCGATTAAATATATAATTATATTTATATATATATAAATATAATCGCTTCTGGCGCTGTTTTTCATCAGATTTGATTTAAACTTTCCAGACAATCCAACCGTTGGATTTTTACAAGGTTGGTGCCGTTGGGAAGATATTTCCATGGCGAACCCGACGGTTGAGGTTTCGGGAAAATCCAATGGTCGGATTTCCCGCACTAGTCGATTGAAATCACGGTTTCAAAATACGAACTGCACGGCTTCGTTTCGTTTTAATTTTATTTATATATTTATATAAATATAGTTCATTCAATGATTTCAATATCGTCCTCACTTCAAATTTTTTTCTAACACCTTAAAATTTTGGAAAATTTCGCCATAACCTCCCCTGCACCGGGAGCATCGGGAAATCGCAAATAGCGTTCCCGGTCCTTCTAATCTCAAAAAGAAAAAGAAAAGGCCAAGCGGCTAGCCAACAGGCTCATAAAATCATCACCCAAACAAAGCAGTAAATGTGTACCTATTTGTCGGGCACAAAATTTTATTCCTCTTCTCTAGCCCCTTTGCTATAACCTGTTCAATAAATATGCATGTACATATATATACAGTTCTTATCATTTATCACTTTCTATTCAACTTCATATTTGATTTCTGTTTGGTTTAAAAACACCATTCATTCTAATGTTACATAAATAGGTGCAAATCATTTCATTAGCTAATTAATGAATATTTCAACTCATATATGTTTATTTTGAACAAGTGGCTATTTTTAACACTTCACATTTCAACGATTTATGCATACAATAAAAATGTGATTTTTTTTGTAAAACAATTCATTTCAAAACACTATTTTTCTATATAGTTCAAGTTGGTGATAAAAATGGGATTTTTATCATAAAACAATTTCTTTTAAACGAGATTATTTTACACAGTTCATATAGTCGATAAAAGGTGATTTTTATTATCAAACAATTTATTTCAAAATATGAATACCATTCAACACATGAATTTCTAATCAACAAATGAATATCAATTCAACACATGAATGTTTTCTATTCAATGAATAAATATAGTTTAAGCATATGAAAATAATTCAAACACACGAATATTATTCAAAATTTCGGCAGCATAACGGCAGGGTAGTTAAACCGGGACCGTCCCTAGTACGACTCCTCGCTCTACCTTAAAACCTCGCGGTTTTTGACAATGGGGATCATGCATCTAGTTCGCACGCAGGCGACATGTATATATTTATTTCATTTCCACAAACTAATCCTATGTGGTTTCAACCAAATATTTCTCAACCACAAATGGGTATTTTTCAACCACAATCAACCAATATCAATCACAACAATCCCAAACAATCATTCGCTATCAATCAATTTTCACAACAATTTCAATCAATAAATATCGTCCATGGTTTGTGGACGAGGGGCGTATATATATATATATATATATGTATATATAGATATTTATATATAGCTATTCACTTTCATTTCACACATATATAATATTTTTAAATCAGAAATCTCACCAATAGCTATCCAACTTCACGACACTTCACTTAGAGAAATCTTCGCCTATTTCGCCTATTTCGCCTTCTTGTCGCTTTCGTTGCCCGTATTCTCTACATAGGTAAAAATCGAATTTTTACTATGTTATTCAATATATAAAGATCATATTCTAAAAACAAAGATTATATTTTTAATATTCCTATGATGTAAAAATTATATTTTTATTGCTTTAAAAATATAAGAATCATATCTTACATCTTCTACTTAACAAAATTTCCGTCTTTTCTATTTTAAAAATATGATCTTTTCTATTCTAAAAAAAAAATCTGATCTTTTTCTATTCAAAGTTCAAATCTTTTCTATTCCAAAACTCAAACCTTTTTCTTTTTTAAAGTTTTAAAATAAAATCAGTTCTAAACTCTTTCGAAAATCAGTTTTTACTTTATATAAAAAATCAGTTTTAATTACTTTTAAAATCTGTTTTTACTTTATATAAAAATCAGTTTTTACTTTATATAAAAATCAGTTTTTACTTTCTATAAAAAATCAGTTTTTACTTTATATAAAAATCAGTTTTTCAGAATTTAAAAATAAAAATAAAATAAAAACACTTACATTGCTCTGCGAAGAAGCGGGGGAAAAGAAGGCGTCGGCGGCAGGAGGCGGAGCAGTGGTGCGGTCGACGGTGGGAGGTCGTCGGCTGGGAGGGCTCTCGAATCGCGTCGCGATGGGAGGGTTCGAACAGGGTGGAGCAGGCGAAGCGGACGGAGGGGGCGGCGATGTCTTCGTCTTCGTCGGAGCTCGGGTGGTGCGGCGATGATTCAGGGGCGTCGATCGATACTTTTTAGGGTTTTCCCCCTCTCTTTTTTTTCTTCTTTTCGTTTGAAATAAAAATGAACGGGTGGGGGGGGGGGGGGCAGAAAGGGAGATAAAGGAGGGAAATTATATTATTTCTTAATTTTTAAAAAAAAGTTGACTTTTACATACGACCTCGAAACGAGGCCCACCGCCTGTCGCCCATAGCGTTTTACCCCCATTCTGAACACAATGGGATATGTATCGCAAGCTGATTTAATCGTTACAATCAGTTTTCGTTGAATTTACATTTAAATCACTATATTGAATTTTAAACGTACATTTCAAATTACCGGGGCCACATACTAACTAGAAAAATTCCAGAAAAATATTTTCTAGCTTCGTATTGACGATACGGTCCTAACAAAACTAGTTTCGTCGAATTCTGAGACCGTTGGAAAAATGGCCAATTTCCAGTCGATTAAAATCAACAGAAACTGGTCAAACGCGTTTTCTTTTGCCACGCTCACATATTGATTCGAAAAATTATGAAATTTGAAACCTAGCAATAACTTGACATCACGGATCCAACAAAAGTGGTTTCGTCGAAATCCGAGGTCGTTTGCAAAATGTCCATTTTTAAGGGCCTGAATTCCATAGCGACTATTCAGAATTTTCAACTGGACATATCTTTTGATTCCCGCTATCAAATTTCGATTGGTCGGATTCGTTAGAAAGATATTCACTAACAGATTTAAATATTTTTGGTTTCACTAAAATCCGGATTGTTTTGCACCCGGTATATTCAATTGAAGTTTGAAATCGAATTATCGAACTACCGCGCCATTTTCAATTCTATATATAATTATAATTAATTATATTCGTTTTCAAATGTCGATTCAAACTCAGTTTTCATTGCCATTATTTAAAATATTTATTTTAAATATTTAAAATCCATTATTTTAGCCAATTTAAAAATTTTAAATTGGTTCAGATTTTCTGGGTCGTTACAATCTCCCCCACTTAAAACTTTTCGTCCCCGAAAAGGAACAAAGTCGAAAGTGGTTTGATAAATCTACAATCACACAACACAACAACCAATCCAATTGTTTTTAACCTTCAAAAATATATCTTTTATATATTCAAAAATTATATTTCTAAAACCAGACTATATATATATAATCACAAACACGTTATTTAAAAACATATTACTCTCGACTCGTTCTGAGGCACTTCTGACCTCATCTCTAACGAGTTGTTCTGATTCTACTATACTCATACTAGGATATTGCTGATCCTATCTGTATGGAGTTACCCGTCCTAGAACACTACTGGTTCTAGTCCTGATGAGTTCGTTCGAATGTTATATTCCAGAACTAAGCTTAACCAAAGCTCTGATACCACGATGAGACGACCCGAAATCCCGTTCAGACGGAAACAGGGTTATCTTTGGAATATAACACAGAAACAGGTAATAGCAGAACAAAATTAAATAAATACACCAGATAATGAACAATAGAATATACTGGATAAAAGTAATCATCAGAGTTACACAGTATACGGGATCTTACTTAGTACAAATACAGTTCAGCTATACATAAATGTCTACAGCGGAAATAAACAAAATATGTACAATAGGAGCTGAACAGCATAAAAAGAGATAAATGATAGAATCCATCTTCAGCTCCAGCTATCCAGAAAGAACCAGCTAAACCTGAATACAAGGCTGCCCGTGTAGAAAAAGGGGCACCCGAGTTTGAGAGTGAAACAAACTACGAGTCAGTCATGGGACTGGTATGAGAAATCTACTCAACACATATATAGTTTGGCTAATCACAGGACCACGCCACTTTCGTGGAACGGGTTTACTCCATTGTATTGCCAGTGCTTTAAAACAAATCTTTCTTTTAAACATCGCTATGCCTTTTATAAAAATGAAGCCATTATAAGACTCAGTTCCCATCACACAATGCAACGCAAACCGGAGGATAGAGTTTTACCTTATAATGGCCAAAATATGATTGATACGGATAAAACAAAAGCATTCGGTATTATGAGTAGTGTTTATATGTTTCAAAACAATTTCAATCATAACTATCAATCATAGACGGCATGGGTACCATATATCATGTCGCCATATATATATACAATCAAAACCGCACGATGGCGTATTTGGAAATTGGATTTCCGTCATGAACCAAGGCAAAAGATATTCCTTTCAGAATTCGAGACGCTCTAGCCCGCCCCTCAGGAACAGCCGCAACTGCCCCTTGGATCGTCAGGGCCGGTCCACCGATGTGGATTATTATGCCTGAACAATACGTTTCCCCGCCCTTTGGGGCGTAAACGAGCCAACGAATGACTCCATCGGACCCGGATCGTCCGATCAAACCGAGGCGCCTCGCAACAGCAACAACCACATAGGTGAAAAGTATATAAATGTCAGGGCTGGTAGGTCACTGACACCACCCTAGCTAGAAAGAAACGCATGCCCTCCCTGAGGTCCTTCTCCCGTTTTAGGTTCATACCGGGGTGTGAGGCTCGCGAATTCACGTTATACACAAAGCTACGCCACACAGGCGGTGCTTTGATCATCACCACAAGACTTTGCTTTTCAACAGAAGCCCTGATCACTGCATCTTAGCATGCCACACAGGCAATTCACGCCATGCGATTGATGTCCATCGATATACAACCTCTGAGCTCGTACGTCTCAGAGAAGGGCGTTAAGCAAAAGAATAAATTCTCCGCCGCCAAACAGATGTATATTTAACAGAAATCAATCAACACAGAATAAACTCCAATGTCAGACACACAGTCCATTTACAAGTCCGTTCTGGGTCTGAACGAAACCGGAGGCACTAAATACCTCGCAAACCCTTCGATCACCACGTACGTCTGGACGATCACCACTCATTATCCATATTTCGGGATGCCTCCCAATCAGGACCTCGGTTACCATCCAAACGAGGTGAAGATCTCCGGTCTTCGACCATCGTCTTCATCTTCGAATTTCAATCGTCGGTCGATTATTCGAAATGAGAATTAACTCGGCCTTTTCAAATAATTCACGTATATTTATAATTTCAAATCGATTTATTTCAATGGTTAAATTATTCGACAACACCAATATTGTTCTTAAATGTAATTTTCACACCAAACACATTCAACCATCAAAAGCCACATAAATCAAGCAAATTCAGTTTATTTCCATTCCATATCGCTTATGATATTTTATAACTATTTATCGCTATTTTTATTTATTTTAAAATAGCTATTTTATTCAAAACGACGCTTCGGGCCATAAGGCGGCCGTGGCGCTGTTTTTCTTCAGATTTGATTTACACATATCTGAAAATCTAACCGTTGGATCATCACAAAATTCACATCATTAGAAAGGTCTTTTCAAAACGAATCCAACGGTTCCAGTTTCGGGAAAATCCGACGGTCGGATCTCCCGGTACAATCGTTTGAATTTTCGATTTCAAATTACAAACTGCAGCGTCGTTATTCGATTAAATATATAATTATATTTATATATATATAAATATAATCGCTTCTGGCGCTGTTTTTCATCAGATTTGATTTAAACTTTCCAGACAATCCAACCGTTGGATTTTTACAAGGTTGGTGCCGTTGGGAAGATATTTCCAAGGCGAACCCGACGGTTGAGGTTTCGGGAAAATCCAATGGTCGGATTTCCCGCACTAGTCGATTGAAATCACGGTTTCAAAATACGAACTGCACGGCTTCGTTTCGTTTTAATTTTATTTATATATTTATATAAATATAGTTCATTCAATGATTTCAATATCGTCCTCACTTCAAATTTTTTTCTAACACCTTAAAATTTTGGAAAATTTCGCCATAACCTCCCCTGCACCGGGAGCATCGGGAAATCACAAATAGTGTTCCCGGTCCTTCTAATCTCAAAAAGAAAAAGAAAAAGCCAAGCGGCTAGCCAACAGGCTCATAAAATCATCACCCAAACAAAGCAGTAAATGTGTACCTATTTGTCGGGCACAAAATTTTATTCCTCTTCTCTAGCCCCTTTGCTATAACCTGTTCAATAAATATGCATGTACATATATATACAGTTCTTATCATTTATCACTTTCTATTCAACTTCATATTTGATTTCTGTTTGGTTTAAAAACACCATTCATTCTAATGTTACATAAATAGGTGCAAATCATTTCATTAGCTAATTAATGAATATTTCAACTCATATATGTTTATTTTGAACAAGTGGCTATTTTTAACACTTCACATTTCAACGATTTATGCATACAATAAAATGTGATTTTTATTGTAAAACAATTCATTTCAAAACACTATTTTTCTATATAGTTCAAGTTGGTGATAAAAATGGGATTTTTATCATAAAACAATTTCGTTTAAACGAGATTATTTTACACAGTTCATATAGTCGATAAAAGGTGATTTTTATTATCAAACAATTTATTTCAAAATATGAATACCATTCAACACATGAATTTCTAATCAACAAATGAATATCAATTCAACACATGAATGTTTTCTATTCAATGAATAAATATAGTTTAAGCATATGAAAATAATTCAAACACACGAATATTATTCAAAATTTCGGCAGCATAACGGCAGGGTAGTTAAACCGGGACCGTCCCTAGTACGACTCCTCGCTCTACCTTAAAACCTCGCGGTTTTTGACAATGGGGATCATGCATCTAGTTCGCACGCAGGCGACATGTATATATTTATTTCATTTCCACAAACTAATCCTATGTGGTTTCAACCAAATATTTCTCAACCACAAATGGGTATTTTTCAACCACAATCAACCAATATCAATCACAACAATCCCAAACAATCATTCGCTATCAATCAATTTTCACAACAATTTCAATCAATAAATATCGTCCATGGTTTGTGGACGAGGGGCGTATATATATATATATGTATATATAGATATTTATATATAGCTATTCACTTTCATTTCACACATATATAATATTTTTAAATCAGAAATCTCACCAATAGCTATCCAACTTCACGACACTTCACTTAGAGAAATCTTCGCCTATTTCGCCTTCTTGTCGCTTTCGTTGCCCGTATTCTCTACATAGGTAAAAATCGAATTTTTACTATGTTATTCAATATATAAAGATCATATTCTAAAAACAAAGATTATATTTTTAATATTCCTATGATGTAAAAATTATATTTTTATTGCTTTAAAAATATAAGAATCATATCTTACATCTTCTACTTAACAAAATTTCCGTCTTTTCTATTTTAAAAATATGATCTTTTCTATTCTAAAAAAAAAATCTGATCTTTTTCTATTCAAAGTTCAAATCTTTTCTATTCCAAAACTCAAACCTTTTTCTTTTTTAAAGTTTTAAAATAAAATCAGTTCTAAACTCTTTCGAAAATCAGTTTTTACTTTATATAAAAAATCAGTTTTTACTTCCTTTTAAAATCAGTTTTTACTTTATATAAAAATCAGTTTTTACTTTATATAAAAATCAGTTTTTACTTTCTATAAAAAAATCAATTTTTACTTTATAGAAAAATCAGTTTTTCAGAATTTAAAAATAAAAATAAAAATAAAATAAAAACACTTACATTGCTCTGCGAAGAAGGGGGGAAAAGAAGGCGTCGGCGGCAGGAGGCGGAGCAGTGGTGCGGTCGGCGGTGGGAGGTTGTCGGCTGGGAGGGCTCTCGAATCGCGTCGCGATGGGAGGTTTCGAACAGGGAGGAGCAGGCGAAGCGGATGGAGGGGGCGGCGATGTCTTCGTCTTCGTCGGAGCTCGGGTGGTGCGGCGATGCTTCAGGGGCATCGATCGATACTTTTTAGGGTTTCCCCCCTTTTTTTCTTCTTCTTTTCGTTTGAAATAAAAATGAACGGGGGGGGGGGGGGGGGGGGGCAGAAAGGGAGATAAAGGAGGGAAATTATATTATTTTATTTCTTAATTTTTCAAAAAAAGTTGACTTTTACATACGACCTCGAAACGAGGCCCACCGCCTGTCGCCCATAGCGTTTTACCCCCATTCCGAACACAATGGGATATGTATCGCAAGCTGATTTAATCGTTACAATCAGTTTCCGTTGAATTTACATTTAAATCACTATATTGAATTTTAAACGTACATTTCAAATTACCGGGGCCACATACTAACTAGAAAAATTCCAGAAAAATATTTTCTAGCTTCGTATTGACGATACGGTCCTAACAAAACTAGTTTCGTCGAATTCTGAGACCGTTGGAAAAATGGCCAATTTCCAGTCGATTAAAATCAACGGAAACTGGTCAAACGCGTTTTCTTTTGCCACGCTCACATATTGATTCGAAAAATTATGAAATTTGAAACCTAGCAATAACTTGACATCACGGATCCAACAAAAGTGGTTTCGTCGAAATCCGAGGTCGTTTGCAAAATGTCCATTTTTAAGGGCCTGAATTCCATAGCGACTATTCAGAATTTTCAACTGGACATATCTTTTGATTCCCGCTATCAAATTTCGATTGGTCGGATTCGTTAGAAAGATATTCACTAACAGATTTAAATATTTTTGGTTTCACTAAAATCCGGATTGTTTTGCACCCGGTATATTCAATTGAAGTTTGAAATCGAATTATCGAACTACCGCGCCATTTTCAATTCTATATATAATTATAATTAATTATATTCGTTTTCAAATGTCGATTCAAACTCAGTTTTCATTGCCATTATTTAAAATATTTATTTTAAATATTTAAAATCCATTATTTTAGCCAATTTAAAAATTTTAAATTGGTTCGGATTTTCTGGGTCGTTACAAATTCCCTAAATATTAACCCCGAAGGCCGAAACCAACATCAGATCAATACCCAGGGAACCATTCATCTTTATTGATTTCCAGTATTTTCTAATTTTATATATGATAAAGACATGAATTTTATCGTTTAAAGATTTTTCTCAGCACATGAATTTTGTTTTATTTAACACATGAATATAAATTTTATTCAACACATGAATTTTCTTTTATTCAACATATGAATTTTCTTTTATTCAACACATGAATATTTATTTTATTCAACACATGAATATTTATTCTATTCAACACATGAATTTTCATTTTTATAATATTCATTATTTTCCAAATTGGAATGAGGCCCAATCAATTACCATATAATGTTAATCATATGGATTCCATACAACACATGTATATAATAGCAACGATAAATAATCAACCATCATCCAGAGTGCACCACACAATTGCATAAGCATTAAATATAAATAATTAATTCTTACATAGTCTGTCAACCAATCGATCGACATACAACTAAATAATTGGGATTAGTGTACGCCAAATATCATCCCAATCAAACACAGATTCGAACACCCGTGTGCGGTTTCAAATCAACAAACACAGATTTTTATTTGTGCAACTGGGCGATGTGTAAAATTTATCATCCCAATCAATATCAGTCAAATTAAACAAATCGTCTGATTTGTAAATGAATATTTATTTATTCACAATCATGTTAAATTTATATTTTTAATGATAAATAATTTATTTCAACACACGAATATATTTCCATTCATTTCACATTATAATCAATTTTCACCACACAACAAAATCAAACAAGTCGTCCATGGTCTGTGGACAACGGGTGTCGGGTGCTACTAAGCACCGTCTTCATCCTAGTATATATTTCAACTAGAAAATAAAATAAAAGTGAGAAGTTCTCACCTATTAGCTAAACCAAACGCTGCGACTCTTCATATGTAGGAAATCTTCGTCGTTCTCGCCTTTTGTCACTTTTGTTGCCCGTATTTACTACATATATAAAAATCACATATTTTTACTTTGCTTTAAGATGATAAAAATAACATCTTTAACACGATGTTTTCATTATAAAGATTATATTTTTCTATTTCTCTTTTCATAATAAAAACCATATTTTTATTATACCGTGCATAAATAAAAATCATACCTTCATGATTATAAAAATCACATCTTTAGCTAATTAAAAATCAAATCTTTACTTGTATAAAAAATCATTTCTTTGTATGATAAAAATTTCTACTTTTCTATGTTAAAAATCTAATTTTCCTATCGCTATACCTATAATAAAAATCGTATTTCTATTATATTGATGCCGCTATCTAGATAATGAAAATCGCAATTTTATATCGATCTTAACATTACAAAAATCGTATTCTTATCAAATATAAAAATCAAATCTTTATAAATATAAAGATCAAATCTTTTCTTGCATAAAGGTATAATCTTTTTCATGTTAAAAATATAATCTTTTTCATTTTAAAAATATAATCTTTATATTTCTATTTAAAACATATAATCTTTTTCTTCTTTTTAAAACATGTATGAATAAAGAAAAGTAAACATAAAAATAAAATCTTACAATTTTAGTTGAAGGAGGGGGCGTTTCACAACGTCATCAGGCAGTGGGCGGCGTGGAGGCGCTCATGTTGTGGTGGTAGCGTCGGTCAGGCAGTGGCGTAGGCCTACAGGGGTGGCCCTACGGTTTTCTTTGGGTTTTAGGGCGGTGAAAATTTTTGGATAGAGGAGGAAGGGCTGATGGGGTGCGGTGGAGGTAGGGGAGGACTGGTGGTCGGCAGTGGGGACGTAGGCTGGGGCATGGTGGCGGACAGGGGTGGTCTCGCGATGGTGACGGTTGCACGATAGGGGAGAAGGTGGGGGTTTGATCAAGGGGGTGACCAGAAGAGGAAGGAGGCGGAGGGAAGGGGAGCGCCGGGGGGATAGTCGACGGAGGCGGAGGGAGGACGTGGGTGGAGAAGTGATGAACGATGGAAGGCGATTTGGGGATTTTCGGTTTTGGGATCTGATCGGGGAAATGGGAATAAAGGGGGAGGGGGTTATGTGTAAATATGTGTGTATATATATATATATTTAATTCTGTTTAATGTTGACTTTTCATTCTAACCCCAAACGAGATCCAATGACTATCGCTCCTAGCTAATTACCCCCATTCCGAACACAATGGAATATGTTTCGCAAGCCAATTCTATCATTTCGATCAATTTTGATTTAAATTAAAATATAATTCAATATATATTCAATTTAAACATACATTTCAATTTACTGGGGTCACATACGGGCTCTAAAAATTCCAAAAAAATTATTTCTAGCTTCGTATTGACGATACGGTCCTAACAAAACTAATTCCGTCAAATTCTGAGAACGTTTGACAAATGGTCATTTTCCAGTCGATTAAATTTAACTGAAACTTGTCAAACATGTTTTCTATTGCCACACTCACATATTGATTCAGAAAATTATGAAAATTGGAATCTAGCAATAATTTGACATCCCAAATCCAACTAAATTGGTTTCATCGAAAACGAAGGTCGTTTGCAAAATTTCCATTTTCAAGGGCCAAAATTCCATAGCGACTATTCTGAAATTTTAACTGGGCATAACTTTTTATTCCCGCTATGAAATTTCAGTTTTTTAGATTCACTGGAAAGATATACTCAAATAGATTCTAATATTTTCGTTTCGCTAAAATCCGGTTTATTTTGAATCCTGTACATTCATTTGAAATTTTAAATTGAATTTTCGAACTACTGCGCCATTTTCAATTCCTTTTATAATTAAAATAAAATATTTATATTCTAACGACGATTCCAATAAATATCTCCATTCTAATTCTATTCAAAAGAAATTTCTCGTTGTTCTTATTTAAAATAAATCATTTTAAATATTCAAAATTCATTAAAATTGCCAAAATAAAATTCTGAAATTGGTATTGATTTTCCAGGTTATTACAAATACTATGTGTGATGGTTGTTTGGATGAATTAGTTAAAATAATACATGTAGTTATTTATACAAGTCGTTAGTTAAATATGCATTCTATTTATTATTTATTTCATATTGATATGAAATAAATGTTGATTAACATCTGTGGATGCAGGGAAACAGGTTGGAGGAATCCGACTGGATTCCTCAACAATTATTGTTGTTTTCCATATATTGTATTATATGATGTGAAAATAATCTATGATTGATTATTGTGTGATTGGGATGTTGGAATAACAATGACCTGAAATAATTAATACTTAAATACCGTAAACCATATTCAGTTATATTGGAAAAGAATTTGGGTTTTAATGACTTGTTTTAATCATTATAAAAAAGTAGTTGATTTATTAACGATATTTACAAATGAAGTAAAATGATTATTATTAAATAAATTGAAAATATAAATTCAAGAATTAACTAAAATGGGAAAGGGGAATATTTTTCAAAGGGAACAATGAGATTTATTTCGATGTTTGAAATATGAATAGAACTAAATAAAAACCATAAAGATTTACAATTATAATTCGATGATGTCGAATGTTATTAAAATGATCTATTTTCAGAAATTATATATTATATAATGTGGAATTTGACAAGCTAATTAATATTTGGTTTGGAACCAATAAATATATTCGAAAATGAAGTAAGATTTAATTATAAACTTGATTTATAAGTAATGAGAAGTGTTGACTTGTAAATGAAGTGAATAAGAATATGAATTTATAAGAGAACTAGAGAGATGGGATTTTAAACTGTAAATGATAAACTTATTTAAATAAAGATCTGATTTAATAAACTGAGACCGGATTTCTATAGAAAAATAATATTCATGTTATAAAGTGAATAATGATTTTAGATATAATGCTTTGCAAGATTTAAATGGTCATAAAAGGAAATGATTTGTGTAAATAAGAAGTTAAGGATGGAGTTAGTGAAATTAGAAACTGACTGGAAACTAGTTATGTTGAATGACTTTCGGAATATCAATCTGATGTTGGTTTCGGCCTTCGGGGTTAATACTTAGGGGGTTGTTCTATTACTGGTTTACAGTTAAGGACTGATGGATAGTGATGCGTAAATAAGGTATGGAGATGTTTTCCAGTGTTAATGGCGTGTATTTTCGAAATAGGGGAATATAAAGAGTTGTGAACATATGAAAATGTTTTCGAAAGAAAATCGTGAGAAGTAAAACGGGTTTTAAGAAATAAAATGGGAAATTGTGAAATGAAATGATGATTGATCGATAAGATTTCCGTTTGAGAATACGACTATTGTTTGTACACATGTTTTCCTTTGATAGTTAAATAACGAACTATCAAAGTTTTTGACCATTTCCGTTGTCAATACAGAGAGACTGGGATCATATTTATTATCTGAAAACCACTCCGTATCGGCATTACCGTTTCGAGTCAAATAGATCGAAGACAGTTGAAGACATAGTTTATACGAGGGTTATTCTGGCGATCCTGGGTAGAAATTTCCTAAGATGGATTTATAGAATAATTCCTTCGGGTTGTCCAATCCCAGGACAACTTGAATGGACGAATGTTTGACAAAGTATATATGTTAGATCGCGTAAGTTGATTGTTTCAAACGTATTTACGTTGGTGGCGGAGGAATTCGTTTCTATTAGCTTATACCTATGGTATTTTTGGGAAATTAATTTGTGATTTGGCGGGTATGATGATGTGACATTCAAAGTAAATATAGATGTGATATGTATAATAGTACGTTATGACCTTAAGCCTCATCAACCGGGAAATGACAAAAATCGGGAAGGTAGCATGGCTAAGTGGGTCGCTCCCAATTAGGATATATTGTCGCCATCTAGAGAATATTCATATTTGTTACTTATTTTAATTCTGTATCTCCTGGGAATGGTTATGTTTGTATACCAACTGTAAGGTGACAATATACTTGGAAAATTCAAGCAAATTGAATGGCCGATTATGTGTGGCTGAGTTACAAGATGTTCTTGTTGAACTCCAGTGTATCACTTCTAGAGAACACTAATCGGAAGGTGGTTCCATACCTTGTCATAGTTGGGAATTCATTATCCAATAAGAGCCCATGGTTTTTGATTGTATATTATATATGTAAAGCGTGAGATGAAAGCGTTCTACTAGATTGTTGTCTACTTGATTTAGACATTATTATAATATCAGAAAATATTGATCTTAAGAAATATTTTGGGTTATCGTAAGGTAAAAACCGTCCGTATTTATGTGTGGATCAGTCTTACGATTATCATTGCTTTTGAAATGGATTTGGGAAGTTAAACAAGTGTTTGGAGTTTACTCACACCAGTCACATGACTGATCTAGAGTTTATTTTGTTTTGTTTTCCCTAAACTCTTGGGTTTCCAATTTTGTACGGGCAGTCAAGTAGTCGGGATTTTACAGATACTTATATAGCTATTATTATTTCCGCTATGTTGTAAGTGTTGTACTCTGATAATAATATTGTATACCGATACTGTTTTATTCCAAAGTTATGTTATATAATATATTTTATTCATTCCGATGTGAGATTCATGTTAATCCGATGTTGTTGTAGTTGTGTTCTTCTTTTCTATTCTAATTTTCTATCTTATCTATTCTCACCGTCTAACTTCTTTTTTATTAACTTTCTGGTATTTCCGACTTTTGAATAGTCGACATGGTGTTGTGTGCCAATTTTCTAAGTCGAAAGTTTCGCGTTCGTTACAGTGGTATCAAAGCTGAAGTTTAAGTGATTAACTTGGCTCTGTGGCATAACTCAGTAGAGATGGGGTTAGTAATACCCTAGATTGAGTTGAGTGTATATATACGAGAAAGCATATTTGTAGATTGTATAAAAATAATTTTATATTGTGGAGATTTATTGGATTGAGTGGCTTATGAATTATGGTCGATGGTGGAGCACCACAAAGTCGATAGGGGTTTCTGAACGCTAGAATACGATAAGTCGACACAGTATGTTTTGAAAGGACGGTAAATGAGATAATTTTACCCAAAATATGTTTTGATATAAAAAAAGTATATATCTCGGAATTATTATATATAATGGATGTGTTAGTTGTAATTATAATCGAATAAGAATATAATTAAAACAGTTATAAATAACTAATCAGAATTCGTATAAGAGTGATATATAAATTTAGTGAAGTAAATCTAAATTTACAACAAAATTGGAATTAAATTTTTGGAATTCGGAAAAGTGTTTGTAAATGGATTTTGGATTTAATATATGGGAAAATTTAAGATCCTAGGAAAAATTTGAAATGTTTTCCAAGTATTGAAAAGCTATTTTGAAATAATTTCAATATTGAAGTATTTAAGAAATGATTTTGAAAGTGACATAGGATTGAACTCACTTCGATAACTGGAAAATAATTTTGAAGATGACTGCAGTGTCATTAGTGTTCATTTTCGAGTTTCTAAGTGACATATTACTACCAAAGATTTTGTTTTGAGGAAATAAGTTATTTGGAAATTCAAATGTTTTGAATTGTTATTGTTATTAGGTAAATATTCATGATTTCTATATATTTTGAAGTAAAACCCAGGAAATTGAAATTTAGATTTAACTTATGAAGTTAAATAGATTGATATGGTAAGACTGAATAAATTAGAATTTAACTTAAACTAAGTTAAATAAAATTGGATTGGAGATAATATGAAATGGAATTGGATGGTTGAGTTAGAGTTTGGAATTGAAGTTGGAGTTTGAATGGTATTTTGCTTGGTTATATGCGAATGGTTTGGTTAGAGAAACGAATTGATTGGAGATTAATTGAGAAGGCACGAGTATTGCTGAATTGATAGAAACAGAAGAGGCAAAGTTGAATGCCCGACAAAAAGGTACAAGTATATATTTTAATTGGATATGAAATTTTTATGACCCTATTTGGCAAGGCATTTAGCTGTTTGATTTTCATTTGTATTGGAGAAGGCCAAAAGTGGCAAGTTGTAGTTGTACCGATTGAGCCGTACAAAGGAGACACTGGCGATTTTTTTTGAAAATTTAGAGTATTAGAATTTTTGAAAATTTTCAGTAATAAGAATAATTTAATATTTAATTGAAATTAATTTGGTTTAGTTAAAACTGAAGGTTAAGAAACAAAATAAGTGATTTTTAACCTTGTTATAATATGGTTTGTAGCATTTTCATACCTTAGAAATTTCGGGGACGAAATTCTTTTAAGGGGAAAAGAATGTAATGACCCGTAATTTTTACAATTTAATAATTCATTTATTTAATTATTAGTATAATGATATGGTAATTTAATTTGTCTTAAATTAAATAATTCCAATTTGTATTTACTTATATAAATAATGGAATGATATAATTGTTTCTGAATAGTCAGAAATGATTGGATTTTCAATATTGTGTAATTTGGATAATATATGGTATTTAATTTAGTTTATATTCGTTTTATAATAACGAATATATTATTTAAACGACAGTTGAATGTATTAATTATAATATAAATTATAATCGAGCTCGTAATATCGCGGTAGTTCGTAATATTACGATTTGAACTTCAACCGAGTAAAGATTATTCGTTTTTTGTCGGATTTCTTCGAAATAAGAAACGTTCAAATCTGTTGAGCTATATTTTTCTAATGGAAGTGAAAAATGGATATTTTGTATTATAGATCAGAAGTTATGGCCAAATCAAATTTTCAAATAGTCGCTATGGATTCGTTTATAAACCATAACGCTTATTTAATTATAATTAAATATTGGGTTCAAATTTGGACAAAATATTTGAGACGTTTTTTTTAATTTAATTTTTAGAATTTTTATGTAATTTTTATTTTTGGTAAATAAGCAAATTTTTATTTTGGAGTATTCTGCACCTTAAATCAGCATTTTGAGGTTTCACAAAACATGTTAACTTGTCCATTTTATTATAGCATTGGGATTATGGTACATTACTAAACATGACAGTATTTTTTTTTCTATAGTTGTCTGTAAAACTAGTGGAATTTCATGTATTAGAGACCATAAAACCATATACTACACGACATTTCCTTTGCTTTTTTAGTTTTCTAAGTTTGCTTAGCTTATACCCGAAATTTTCTCCTGTCTCATCACGTTGGCTTAACTTATAAGGAAACAAAATTCCTTAGCTAAGAAGTATACTTAGCTTTCACGCACAATCAAGTGTTCCGTACCATTCCATTTCACATCATGTCGCACATGTCTTTGCCATATAGCTTAATAGTTAAGTCTTCTTATATACACACACACACACACACGCAAGGAAAGATTTCTCCATTCTTCTTTTTCTCCCAAAACAACCCAGTAAAACTCAATAAAAAATTCGGATCAAAAAAAGAAAAAGAAAAATAAAACAAGGCTTCAAGCCAACTACATAAATAGAAAAGGGATCTCAGAATCATTACAAAACCGAAATCTCCTTTAATAATATATATATATATATATATATATATATATATATATATATATATATAAAGAAGAGAATGGCAAGGAGGTATGGGATGTTTGAGAAGGGGTTGCGCCTGAGTATATGGTAGCGCATATAAAAAGAAGCTGTGGGACACATGCTTTCGTACGACGTATTATCATCTGTCGCGACTTGGTGTTGTCAAATGGAGTCGCTGTTTCCACGTAGCGTTTTAAGCACTTTATTCTAGCATGCGAGTTTAAGGGGACCCGATATAGTGGAGATGTGGTGTTTGCGGTTGCATTAGGGAGGCGCAACTACTGAAGTCATAGTTTGACGGATTAGAGTGGGCGCAAGTGGGTTTTGCTATACATGGCGTTAGCAAGTATAGAGAAAGGATAAAGTACTGCTGGTGGTATGGGGAGGAATCACTTGAGGAGCAGACACATTTTTGATGAGAAATAAGAAGTTGAGATGAAAGTAGGAGCTTAGAACACAAAGTGTTTGTGCGTTTGGGGTACTGACTTGAAACCATGGAGTAGTGAAGTAAAGTGTAGTGTGAATGAAGGCGCGGTTTTTTTGGGAACCTGGACTTGAATAGAATTAAGGAGGAACGTTGGACATTGGAGAAGTATGGAGTATGGTGGCAAACTCCATTTGGTATTCAATAATTAACGTGAAGCGCATGTCCAGGGGGGTTATGTACAGTGGTTCGCAAGTTTTAATATAAATTGGAGAAGAACTACTATTCTAATTCGCGGGTCTGCGTTATAGTTTGGGGGCGATGGGCCGACTTTGGATCGTAAGCACAAATAAAAATTACATATACCCGAACGTGAGGAAGTGAACATGGCACTTGTTTGGAGGTGAACATGACAACTGCTGCAAGTGAATTCGAGGGTCCTCCATACATTGTGGATTATTAGGCTTTAGGTTCCAGCGTATTTAGGCTTGCAAAACTTAGGGTGAGATTTATTTTGTAATATAGATTTGCTATATTGTTTAAGGCTATGTTAGTTAGCAAGTAATTTAAGTGAACAATAGCCACTTCATATCATAAGTAAGTTAATTATAAAATTTGATTAATTTAAAGAAGTTAAATTAAAATAGAAATAATATGAATTAATTTAATTAATTAATAATGTTTATCATAACACACGTATGTATCTCATACGGTATCAAAAACAGATAAAACAAATTTCTCTGGATTTAAATTGGCGAAGACTACGCGTACAAACTGTTTTGAAGCAATGTGGAGCTCAATAGAAATTATGGCAAAACAAAACGTCTGATACAAACTACCGACCGTTAATCATTATCTAGTGATTAACGACAAAGGTGAGTAATCTCATTAACTCTATCCAGTTTTTATAATTTTATA
Organism: Allium sativum; assembly: GCA_030737875.1. Lineage (NCBI taxonomy): Eukaryota > Viridiplantae > Streptophyta > Magnoliopsida > Asparagales > Amaryllidaceae > Allium > Allium sativum. The sequence goes on along the minus strand of CM060910.1, from coordinate 188,971,266 downwards.
AACGTTATTTAATATTGATAAAAACGATTGAATACTGTGTGTGATGGTTGTTTGGATGAATTAGTTAAAATAATACGTGTAGTTATTTATACAAGTCATTAGTTAAATATGCATTCTATTTATTATTTATTACATATTGATATGAAATAAATGTTGATTAACATCTGTGGATGCCGGGAAACAGGTTAGAGGAATCCGACTGGATTCCTCAACAATTATTGTTGTTTTCCATATATTGTATTATATGATGTGAAAATAATCTATGATTGATTATTGTGTGATGGGATGTTGGAATAACATTGACCTTAAATAATTGGTATTTAAATACTGTAAACCATTTTCAAATATATTGGAAAAGAATTTGGGTTTTAATGACTTATTTTAATCATAACAAAACAAGTAGTTGATTTATTAACGATATTCATAAACGAAGTAAAATGATTATTATTAAATAAATTGAAAATATAAATTCAAAAATGAACTAAAATGGGAAAGGGGAATATTTTTCAAAGGGAACGATAAGTTTTATTTCGATGTTCGAAATATGAATAGAACTAAATAAAAACCATAAAGGTTTATAATTATAATTCTACGATGTCGAATGTTATTAAAATGATCTATTTTTAGAAATTATATATTATATAATGTGGAATTTGTCAAGCTAATTAAGATTTGGTTTGGAACCATTAAATTATATTAGAATATGATGTAAAGATTTAATTATAAACTTAATTTATAATTAATGTGAAGTGTTGACTTGTAAATGAAGTGAATAAGAATATGAATTTATAAGAGAACTAGAGAGATGGGATTTTAAATTGTAAATGATAAACTTATTTAAATCAAGATCTGATTTAATAAACTGAGACCAGATTTCTATAGAAAAATAATATTCACGCTACAAAGTGAATAATGATTTTAGAGAAAATGCTTTGCAAGATTTAAATGGTTATAAAAGGAAATGATTTGTGTATATAAGAAGTTAAGGATGGAGTTAAGGAAATTAGAAACTGACTGGAGATCAGTTCTGTTGAATGACTTTCGTGGTACCAATATGATGTTGGTTTCGGCCTTCGGGGGTTAATACTTAGGGGGTTGTTCTCTTATTGGCTTACAGTTAGGGACTGATGGATAGTGATGCGTAAATAAGGTATGGAGATGTTTTCCAGTGTTAGTGGCGTGTTTTTTCGAAATAGGGGAATATAAAGAGTTGTGAATATATGAAAACATTTTCCAAAGAAAATCGGGAGAAGTAAAATGGGTTTTATGAAATAAAATGGGAAATTGGGTGTGACGACCCAAAACTTCCTCGATAAGGAAAGCCCTGATTGTTTGAGAACAACACACCTCAGAACACAAACTGAAGAACATTTTATTGCTGATTACAACAATTACATCAGAGTTCAAGATATAGCAGAGTATAAATGCCTATTACACAATAGTAGTACAATAATATCAGAGTTTTAAATTACATAACAATCTGAATTATACACATTCAATCATCACATAGCAAATAAATTAAATAATTAATTAATTATTAAAATGAAGAAATCTCACCGATGGTTTCAATTCTGAATAAATCGCATCTGAAATTTGGTCAAAATTTGATCTGCTCCGTTTTAGATCTGGTTTGTCTCTAGTTGTAGAGTTCAGAAAGACGATCCCAACGCAAGTCGTTTCGTTGAATTCTGATTAAACATGACGAAGTTATTTAATTTTAAACATTGACGGATTAATTTATAAATTAAATATAATTAATTGAACTAATTACATCATTAAGGAATACTAATCCCTTCCTCTTCGTTCTTCACGACTACTGTAACCATCGTCCAAAGTAAAACCCAAAGCCGCCCATTCCAAGTCCAAATCGCACGTCAGAAGAGGAGGCCGGAGATCGATCGAAGGGTGCCACGCGGAAGGCTACGGCGGCGCCTCCCCACGGATGGCCACCATCGCCAGTTCGATGGGCCCCACCGCCCTGAAAGTCGCCTCCAACGCCGAGAGTTTGAGCGCCCAAATCTCCCTATTCGCTAAGCATTAGCGGATCATCACCGTTGGTTGTGTAGAGCTCCTCTAGACGAACGATTTTGTGATTATGAGTTCATGGAGTTGTTGAGTGGATGTTGAGAAATCGGAGGGAGAATAAGGGAGCATTTCAGCTATAGAACCGATGAAGGTGGCGGCTGATGTATTTTAGTTTAGGGTTTTGAAGATTTCCAATTATTTAATAATATTTTGATGGAAATTTTGCAGTTAAATCCATACGTACTAAACAATTTCAATTTCAGCCCAACGAAGAACATTCCTAGGCAAATACCCCCGTTCCGGACGCGATGGAATAGGTCCAGTTAGCCCATTTGGTCATCTCCGGCATGTTTCATTTAATTTTATATTTAAATCCTTTATTTAATTAATTTCATCTTACATTTAAATTCACAGGGGCCACATATGACCTCTAAAAATTCCAGAGAAATTATTTCTTGCTTTGTTATGACAATACGGTTCTAACGAAACTAATTTCGTCGAATTCTGAGACCGGTTGAAAAATGGCTATTTTTTCAATCGATTAAAATTGACTGAAATGGTCAAAACACGTTTTCTTTTGCCACGCTCACATATTAACTCGGAAAATTCTAAAAATTGAAACCTAGCAATAATTTGACATTCCGGTTCCAACAAAAGTGGTTTCGTCGAAAACGGAGGTCGTTTGAAAAATGGATATTTTCAAGGCCAATATATTATATTAATATATATATAAATTCTACAACGACTTTTCTAAATTTTAAACTGACCATAACTTTTTATTTATAAAGTGAAATTTCAATTTCTCACATTCGTTAGAAAGATGTCGTTCAACAGATTCAAATATTTTTTTGGTTTTACTGAAATTCGACTTATTTTGAATCCTGTACATTCGGTTAAAGTTTAAAATCAAAATTTCAAACTGCAGCGCTATTTCCAACTCCTTTTATAATTAAATAAAATTTATTCGTTTTAACTTCCATGAAAAATAAATTTTTAGCTATTATTATTTAAATAAATTATTTTATATTCTCAAAATTCATTAAAATTTCTAAAATAAAAATTTTAAATTGGTTCAGAATTTGCGGGTTGTTACAATCTCCCCCACTTAAAATCTTTTCGTCCTCGAAAAGGAAATGAGCTGAGAGTTGTTTATTGAACTAATTTAATTTTTCAATTCTAATTAATTTTCAATTCAGTTCACTATTAAATTTGATTTATCTAAATTTATTATTCTTTCTCATATTGGTTAAATTAATTATCATTCCAATATTTTAATTAGTTAAACTAATTATCAAACATCACATCCAACAATCAATTAGGTGATTAAATTTTCAAACCTATATAGCTTTTATATATAATCAAGAAAATCATATTTTTTATAGTGCAGACCGCAGCAATAAATCCTATCTATATTTTGGTTCTCATACCAGTCAATTGGAGATATATAAAAATCCCATTTTTGAAGCTCGAGCATAAATAATGATGATGTGGCCGCATCACCAGAATTATCCCCGGGCGAGTAGAGTGTGATTCTATATCTATCTAGTATCTGAGGCTTCGAATATACATCTCGTCAGGCATACATTCAAAATCTCCCTATACTAGATTGTCCAAATTCAAAATAAAATATTCAAATACGTATAATAGGATTAAATTTTCAAAACTAATTTGTTTTCATTTTAAAAAAAAATAGTACTCTTCACACTCGTTCTAGGATAATACTGATCCTATCTCTAACGAATTATTCTTATTGGATATTACTAATCCAATCTCTGATGAATTCTTTCGTTCGGTTCTAATGTGTCTTGTTCTCGAGCTCTGTAAACCAAAGCTTTGATACCAAATGTGACGACCCAAAACTTCCCCAATAAGGAAAGCCCCGATTGTTTGAGAACAACACACCTCAGAACACAAACTGAAGAACATTTTCTTGTTAATTTCGACAATTACATCAGAGTACAAGATATAGCAGAGTATAAATGCCTATTACACAATAGTAGTACAATAATATCAGAGTTTTAAATTACATAACAGATCTGAGTTATACACATTCAATCATCACATAGCAAATAAATTAAATAAATAATTATTAAAAAGAAGAAATCTCACCGATGGTTTCAATTCTGAATAAATCGCATCTGAAATTTGTTCAAAATTTGATCTGCTCCGTTTCAGATCTGGTTTGTCTCTAGTTGTAGAGTTCAGAAAGACGATCCCAACGCAAGTCGTTTCATTGAATTCTCATTAAACATGACGAAGTTTTTAATTTTAAACAATGACGGATTAATTTATAAATTAAATATAATTAATTATACTAATTACATCATTAAGGAATACTAATCCCTTCCTCTTCATTCTTCACGACTACTGTAACCATCGTCCAAAGCAAAACCCAAAACCGCCCATTCCACGTCCAAATCGCACGTCAGAAGAGGAGGCCGGAGACCGATCGAAGGGTGCCACGCGGAAGGGCATAGCGGCGCCTCCCCACGGATGGCCACCATCGGCAGTTCGATGGGCTCCACCACCCTAAAATTCGCCTCCAACGCCGAGAGTTTGAGCACCCAAATCTCCCTATTCGCTAAGCATTAGCCGATCATCACCGTTGGTTGTGTAGAGCTCCTCTAGACGAACGATTTTGTGATTATGAGTTCATGGAGTTGTTGAGTGGATGTTGAGAAATCGGAGGGAGAATAAGGGAGTGTTTCAGCCATAGAACTGATGAAGGTGGCGGTTGATGTATTTTAGTTTAGGGTTTTAAAGATTTCCAATTATTTAATAATATTTTGATGGAAATTTTACAATTAAATCCATACATACTAAACACTTTCAATTTCAGCCCAACGAAGAACGTTCCTGGGCAAATACCCCCGTTCCAGACGCGATGGAATAGGTCCCGTCAGCCCGTTTGGTCATCTCCGGCCTGTTTCATTTAATTTTATATTTAAATCCTTTATTTAATTAATTTCATCTTACATTTAAATTCACCGGGGCCACATACGACCTCTAAAAATTCCAGAAAAATTATTTCTGGCTTTGTTATGACGATATGGTTCTAACGAAACTAATTTCATCGAATTCTGAGACCGTTTGAAAAATGGCTATTTTTCAGTCGATTAAAATTGACTGAAATGGTCAAAACACGTTTTCTTTTGCCACGCTCACATATTAACTCGGAAAATTCAAAAAATTGAAACCTAGCAATAATTTAACATTCCGGTTCCAACAAAAGTGGTTTCGTCGAAAACGGAGGTCGTTTGAAAATTGGCTATTTTCAAGGCTAATATATTATATTAAAATATATACAAATTCTACAACGACTTTTCTAAATTTTAAAATGACCATAACTTTATGTTTATAAAGTGAAATTTCAATTTCTCACATTCGTTAGAAAGATGTGGTTCAAAAGATTCAAATATTTTTTTGGTTTTACTGAAATTCGACTTATTTTGAATCTTGTACATTCGGTTAAAGTTTAAAATCAAAATTTCAAAATACAGCGCTATTTCCAACTCCTTTTATAATTAAATAAAATTTATTCGTTTTAACTTCCATGAAAAATAAATTTTTAGCCATTATTATTTAAATAAATTATTTTATATTCTCAAAATTCAATAAAATTTCTAAAATAAAAATTTTTAATTGGTTCAGAATTTGCGGGTTGTTACAATCTCCCCCACTTAAAATCTTTTCGTCCTCGAAAAGGAAATGAGTTGAGAGTTGTTTATTGAACTAATTTAATTTTTCAATTCTAATTAATTTTCAATTCAGTTCACTATTAAATTTGATTTATCTAAATTTATTATTCTTTCTCATATTGGTTAAATTAATTATCATTCCAATATTTTAATTAGTTAAACTAATTATCAAACATCACATCCAACAATCAATTAGGTGATTAAATTTTCAAATCTATATAGCTTTTATATATAATCAAGAAAATCATATTTTTTATAGTGCAGACCACAACAATAAATCCTATCTATATTTTGGTTCTCATACCAGTCAATTGGAGATATATAAAAATCCCATTTTTGAAGCTTGAACATAAATAATGATGATGTGGCCGCATCACCAGAATTATCCCCGGGCGACTAGAGTGTGATTCTATATATATCTAGTATCTGAGGCTTCAAATATACATCTCGTCAGGCATACATTCAAAGTCTCCCTATACTAGATTGTCCAAATTCAAAATAAAATATTCAAATATGTATAATAGGATTAAATTTTCAAAACTAATTTGTTTTCATTTTTAAAAAAAATAGTACTCTTCACACTCGTTCTAGGATACTACTGATCCTATCTCTAACGAGTTATTCTTATTGGATATTACTAATCCAATCTCTGATGAATTCTTTCGTTCGGTTCTAACGTGTCTTGTTCTCGAGCTCTGTAAACCAAAGCTCTGATACCAAATGTGACGACCCAAAACTTCCCCGATAAGGAAAGCCCGGATTGTTTGAGAACAACACACCTCAGAACACAAACTGAAGAACATTTTATTGCTGATTACAACAATTACATCAGAGTACATGATATAGCAGAGTATAAATGCCTATTACACAATAGTAGTACAATAATATCAGAGTTTTAAATTACATAACAGATCTGAATTATACACATTCAATCATCACATAGCAAATAAATTAAATAAATAATTTATTATTAAAAAGAAGAAATCTCACCGATGGTTTCAATTCTGAATAAATCGCATCTGAAATTTGGTCAAAATTTGATTTGCTCCGTTTCAGATCTGGTTTGTCTCTAGTTGTAGAGTTCAGAAAGACGATCCCAACGCAAGTCGTTTCGTTGAATTCTGATTAAACATGACGAAGTTATTTAATTTTAAACATTGACGGATTAATTTATAAATTAAATATAATTAATTATACTAATTACATCATTAAGGAATACTAATCCCTTCCTCTTCGTTCTTCATGACTACTGTAACCATCGTCCAAAGCAAAACCTAAAGCCGCCCATTCCAAGTCCAAATCGCACGTCAGAAGAGGAGGCCGGAGACCGATCAAAGGGTGCCACGCAGAAGGGCACGGCGGTGCCTCCCCACGGATGGCCACCATCGCCAGTTCGATGGGCCCCATCGCCCTGAAAGTCGCCTCCAACGCCGAGAGTTTGAGCGCCCAAATCTCCCTATTCGCTAAGCATTAGCGGATCATCACCGTTGGTTGTGTAGAGCTCCTCTAGACGAACGATTTTGTGATTATGAGTTCATGGAGTTGTTGAGCGGATGTTGAGAAATCGGAGGGAGAATAAGGGAGCGTTTCAGCCATAGAACCGATGAAGGTGGCGACTGATGTATTTTAGTTTAGGGTTTTGAAGATTTCCAATTATTTAATAATATTTTGATGGAAATTTTACAATTAAATCCATACGTACTAAACAATTTCAATTTCAGCCCAACAAAGAACGTTCCTAGGCAAATACCCTCGTTCCGGACGCGATGGAAAAGGTCCCGTCAGCCCGTTTGGCCATCTCCGGCCTGTTTCATTTAATTTTATATTTAAATCCTTTATTTAATTAATTTCATCTTACATTTAAATCCACCGGGGCCACATACCACCTCTAAAAATTCCAGAAAAATTATTTCTAGCTTTGTTATGACGATACAGTTCTAACGAAACTAATTCCGTCGAATTCTGAGACCGTTTGAAAAATGGCTATTTTTCAGTCGATTAAAATTGACTGAAATGGTCAAAACACATTTTCTTTTGCCACGCTCACATTAACTCGGAAAATTCTAAAAATTGAAACCTAGCAATAATTTGACATTCCGGTTCCAACAAAAGTAGTTTCGTCGAAAACGGAGGTCATTTGAAAAATGGCTATTTTCAAGGCTAATATATTATATTAAAATATATATAAATTCTACAGCGACTTTTCTAAATTTTAAACTGACCATAACTTTTTATTTATAAAGTGAAATTACAATTTCTCACATTCGTTAGAAAGATGTGGTTCAACAGATTCAAATATTTTTTTGGTTTTACTGAAATTCGACTTATTTTGAATCCTGTACATTCGGTTAAAGTTTAAAATCAAAATTTCAAACTGCAACGCTATTTCCAACTCCTTTTATAATTAAATAAAATTTATTCGTTTTAACTTCCATGAAAAATAAATTTTTAGCCATTATTATTTAAATAAATTATTTTATATTCTCAAAATTCATTAAAATTTCTAAAATAAAAATTTTAAATTGGTTCAGAATTTGCGGATTGTTACATTGGGAGATGAAACGATGATTGATCGGTAAGATTTCCATTTGGAAATACGACCATTGTTTGTACACATGTTTTCCTTTGATAGTTAAATAATCAACTATCAAAGTTTTTGACCATTTTGGTTTTCAATACGGAGAGACCGGGATTAGTTTTATTATCTGAAAACCACTCCATATGGTCATTATCGTTTCGAATCAAATAGATCAAAGACAATTGAAGAGGAGTTTATACGAGGGTTATTCTGGCGATCGTAGGTAGAAATTGCCTAAGATGGATTTACAGAATAATTTCTTCGGGTTGTCCATTCCCAGGACAACTTGAATGGATGAATGTTTGACAGAGTATATATGTTAGATCGCGTAAATTGATTGTTTCAAACGTATTTATGTTGGTGGCGGAGGAATTCGTTCCTATTAGCTTATACCCGTGGTATTTTTTGGGAAATCAATTTGTGATTTGGCAGGTATGACGATGTGGCATTCAAAGTAAATATAGATGTGATCTGTATAATAGTACGTTATGACCTCAAGCCTCATCAACCAGGAAATGACAAAAATCAGGCAGGCAGCATGGCTAAGTGGGTCGCATCCAATTAGGGTATATTGTCACCATCTAGAAAATATTCATATTCGTTATTTCTTTCAATTACGTATCTCCCGGGAAAGGTTATGCTGGTATACCAAATGTAAACTAAACAATATATTCGGAACATTCAAGCGAAATGAATGGCCGGTTATGTGTGGCTGAGTTACAAGATGTTCTTGTTGAACTCCATTGTATCGCTTCTAGAGTACACTAATCGGAAGGTGGTTCCATACCTTGTCATAGTTGGGAATTCATTATCCAATAAGAGCCCGCGGGTTTTGATTATATATTATATATGTAGAGCGTGAGATGAAAGCGTTCTACTAGTTTGCTATCTACTTGATTTAAACATTATTATAATATCAGAAAATATTGATCTTAATAAATATTTTCGGTTATCGTAAGGTAAAAACCATCTGTATTTATGTGTGGATCGATCTTATGATTATCATTGCTTTTGAAAAGGATTTGGAAAGTTAAACCAAGTGTTTGGAGTTTACTCACACCAGTTACATGACTGACCCAGAGTTTATTTTGTTTTGTTTTCCCTAAACTCTTGGATGCCCAATTTTGTACGTGCGGTCAAGTAGTCGGGATTTTACAGATACTTGGAGAGCTGGAGCAGGAGGCTTCAAGATTATATAGCTATTGTTAATTCCGCTGTGTTGTAAGTGTTGTACTCTGATAATAGTATTGTATACCGATACTGTTTTATTCCAAAGTTATGTTATATAATATATTTTATTCATTCCGCTGTAAGATTCGTGTTACTCTGATGTTGTTGTAGTTGTGTTCGTCTTCTTCTTCTATTCTAATTTTCTATCTTATCTATTCTCACCGTCTAACTTCTTTTTTTATTAACGTTCCGGTATTTCCGACTTTTGAATAGTCGACATGGTGTTGTGTGTCGATTTTCTAAGTCGAAAATTTCGCGTTCGTTACACTGTAAGAACAGAATCTAATGAATAATTTGAAAATGAACCTAGAAGAAGTAAAAGGGCAAGAACCACAAAAGATTTTGGTTCATTTTTTGGTGCTTTTACTACATAGGAGGATCCCTTAAACCTCCAAGAGGCCTTATCTTCACTACGTGCCGATTTTTGGCAAGAGGCTATAAATGATGAGATGGATTATTTGGAATCCAATAAGACTTGGCACTTAGTTGATTTATCACCTGGTTGTAAATTTACAGGCTGTAAATGGGTGCTTAAAAAGAAATTGATACCTGAAGGCACTGTCGATAAATATAAATCCCGTCAAGTAGCTAAACGTTTTAAACAAAGAGAAAATGTAGATTTCTTTGACACTTTTCCGTCTGTAACCAGAATTACATCCATTCGGGTATTAATCTCATTTGCTTCTATTCATAATTTAATAATACACCAAATCATTGTTGAAACAACATTTGTAATAGGTGAACTAGACAAAGAAAATTATATGGATAGGCCTAAAGGATTTGTAGTACATGGTCAAGAACATAAAGTATGAAAATTGGATAAATCATTATATGATTTAAAACAAGCAACTAAATAATGGCACGAAAAATTCGATAACTTAATCATTTCACATGGTTTTAAAGTTTATGAAAGTGACAAATGCATTAATTACAAATCTGAGAATGACATTTGTAATATTATATGTCTTTATGTAGATGACCTTCTCATTTTTGGGTCAAATATTCATGCCATAAACAATGTTAAATCTTTGTTAAGTGCCACCTTTGATATGAAAGATCTAGGTGACGTGAGTGTAATCCTTGGTATTAAAATTGTGAGGTCCGAAAAGGGACTTTCTTTGGTCAATCTCATTATACTGAGAAGATTCTAAATAAATGCAATTACTTTGACTGTAAATGTGCATGTACACCATATGATCCCAGTATGAAGCTATTTAAAAACCCTGGTGAAGGTGTAAGACATTGGTAGCCTTCAATATGCCACTGATTGTACTAGGCCCGACATTGCCTATGTCATGGGATTATTGTGCAGGTTTAACAGTAGACCTAATATAGAGCACTACATGCTATTGAGAGGGTCATGAGATACCTAAAATGAAAAATGAACCATGGATTACATTATGAAAATTTTCAGCTATACTTGAAGGATATTCCGATGTAGACTGGAATACTTTATCTGATGATTCAAAAGAGACCATTGGCTATATATTTAGTATTGTTGGAGGAGTTGTTTCTTGGAAATCTAAGAAATATACTATTTTATCTTACTCTACTATGGAGTCTGAGATGATAGCACTAGCCGCAGCTAGTGAAGAGGCAGAGTACTTGAGAATTCTGCTAGCTAAGATTCTTTTATGGGAAAAACAGATACCAGCTATGTTGATCCATTGTGATAGTACCATAGCTAATATTACGAAGCATGTGTTCCTGAATTGATTAGAGGATGGGTTAATAGAAACTCTTAATGAGACCTATACTCTATTTGGAGTGGAGCACCTACCTTCAGGAGTGCTCTTGATAGACTCACCTACGTGAATGTGGAAAGGTCGTTTCTTATGACGTTTTGGGCAAAACTTCTAGAGCGTTCACTAAACTTGGATAGAAGTTCATGGACATTAACGCACGGTCTTATTTCATTACACTATAGAAAAGGTTGTGCATGGTCTGATTTCAGGAAAAGAGTTCAAGACCACATGTCACTCTAGTAAAAATTTAAACTTATCCACTATGTAAAGGTTCAAGTCAGAAGACACTTTTGTTTATGCACAATCTTATGTTTTCAAAAACCGCTCGAATAATTTTTTTTAATTCAAGTAAGGGATTGTTGGAAATGTAACAACCCGCAAATCCGTACTATCTGAGTTGACTAATAACACCATACGTCCAAACCAAATTGCACAGAAATACGAATCATTATTAGAAAGTAGAGGATGAGAAATAAAAAGAAAGAAATATTAGAATAGAAGAAAACAAAGAAGACGAATCTCACAACGGAACGAATAAAATATATTAAATAACATGACTTTTGAAATACAAATCAGTAACTGTATATACATACCATTATCAGAGCACAACAGTTATTCCTGGAACAGTTATAAACACCTGTTTCCAGATACAAACATGGTACACAGCGGAAATATGATAGTCTATAGTTAACTGGTGAAGCCTCCTACTTCCAGCTCTTCCAAGTGAAACTGAAAAATCCCGACTACTTGACTGTCCACACAAATTTAGGCACCCAAGAGTTTAGGGAAAACAAACAAAATAAACTCTGGTTAGTCATGGGACTGGTGTAAGTAAATCCAACCATTTGTTTAACTTTCAAAATCCTTTTGAAAGAAATGATGATCGTAAGACCGATCCACACATAAACGCGGATCGTTTTTACTTTACGATAACCAAAAATATTTTGATACGAAATCCCAGTGATATTATAATTGTGTCTACATCAAATAAATAGAATCTAGCGGAATGCTTGCATCTCACGCTCCATATATAATATAAAATCAAAAACTGCATGGCGCTTATTGGAGATTGGATTTTCAACATGGAACCACCTTCCGATAGTGTATCTCTAAAGGGGAATACTCTGGGTTCAACAAGAACATCTTGCAACCCGGCCCACACATAACTGACCACTCATTTCGCTTGAGTGTATCGAATGTATATCACCAACGGTTGGGATCAGCAACCGTTTCCCAAAAAGGGACAACATCGATAGATTAAAGAAGTAAAAGGAATTTCTCTAGACAGGTGATTATACACCCTAATGGGAGCGACCCACATAGCCATGTTGCCTGCCCGATTTTTGTCATTTCCTAGTTTGTTGAGGCCTGAGGCTACGATTCCTTTCCATTCATTGATAGCACAATCACTTTGAATGCCACATTTTCAGATCCGTTAATCACTAGTTGATTTGCACAAATATATTCTAGATATTAAGCTAAGGGAACAAATCTATTGCCACCATATATATATCGATACAGACCAACATATGCAATCATTGAAAATACTCTGTCAGACATTCGTCCATTTACATTCGTTCTGGGATTGAACGAAACCAAAGGCACCATTTTTATTAATAGAAAAAGTCCTTGCACTTTACTCCGTCTTCGATTATCTTCATATAATCTGATTCGCAACGTTACTGCCAATACGAAGTGGTTCACAGATAATAATCCAGCCGGTCTCTCCATATTGACAACAATATTGGCAAACACTTCGATAGTAGGTTATTTAACTATCAAGAAAACAAACAAACATTCATCCATAATATCAAACATTCACTGGGCCCCTTAATTAATATTTTATTAATTAAATCACTTCTCCATTTCCTTGTCAATATTTGTCAACCAAATATTTTTAATAATCGTCTTGCCATCTTACGCTATTTGGAAAACATTTCCATATTTCGCCATCTTTTATTTTCTACACTTAGAAAATATTTTCTATTTATAATTGGAGAACATTCCAATTTTTTTATTTCTTGCTCGACTCATTTAATTCTACTCTCAGGAGATATTTATTTATTTTATTTCCAAAATTCCACTTATTTGGCTAAAACAAATGTTATGTAAAACATCGTTACAAACAACCCACAATGTTTCATTCAACTAGCTTTTATTCAACCATTGATCTTTGAGACTGGATCTTTGCTATTTATCGGTTAAAAGTGAAATCAATCGAGTTGGGGTAAAATTACCTCTCAGACCTTGACTGAAAACATCCTTAACTTCAAACCAGACAAGACCATTATTCTCGAATAATCAACACCATAAAAACCAATTATCCATTTCTAAACACGTATACGCTTCTCTTTCTATTTTTACTAGATTTAATTATAGATTTCCTTTTTGTTTATAACATTCTATTTTTAAGTTCATTTACTTATCGAATTCTATATATATCGATACATTGATTTCTAACTATCAAATTTTCTTAAAAATATTCTAACTCCTTAAATTTCCGAAAATATTCGCCATAATCTCCTTTGTACCGGGAGCATCGGGAAAATCCTCAAACCAACAAACAGGCCTCTCCAATCAAAAAGAAAAAGAAAAAGCCAAGTGGCTTGCTGATACGGCGCATAAAACCTCATATGGAATTTAAACGTGTACCTTTTTTCGGGCATTTCAATATATATCTCTTCATATACTTTATTCCATACCTGTCTAACACATATCTATCAATCCCAATTTATTTCAACTCAATCCGGTCATTTTAACTCGATTTGCTAAATAATTCTCTAGTTAGTTATTTTGCCTATTTCACTTTTTATATTTGAACATAACCTGTTCAAAAATATTTCAATTCGCTTATAAGCTAATTGAAATCCCATTTTCAATTTACGTTTCATATTCGATTGCGAATAAAATTCCATTTTTCTACCTAAGTTTAAACTTATTCAAAAATTCAATTAACTAATCCTTCGTTAATTTAGTTAATTCTATTCAAAAATTAAAAATATGATTTTTGTTTCAAAAATCATTTCATATACTTCACTTGAGTTCAGATATTATTTATAACTTAAATCTGGATTTTTCCTAAATGAAATTCGGATTTTATTTGCTCAAAATCATTTTATTTATTTAAATAAATCATTATGGTTTTATAATGGTTCTGGCGTTATTTTTCTGAAAAATTGATTTTGACCTAACTCAAAATCTATTCGACGAAATTCATATTTTTCTCCTCCATTAGAAAACTGCTATCAAATCAGTCCTGACGTTTCTTGTTTCAAAGAATTCCGTTTCAATCGAGTTCTATAAACTCAATTGAAGTTCGAATTGCCAATTTACGAACTGCAGCGCTGCGGCGAGTTTATTTTAATTATATTGATATATATAAACGTTTAAACTTCATTTATATAAAAATTCCAACTTCATTCTGATATATTTTGATTTATATTAAACCAATTTTCCTAATTCCAACTTCTTATTTCTGGATATCCTTATTTGCTGATTATTTCACGACTCAGTTATAATTTCATTTATAACTCCATCTTTTTATCCTACATTCCAATTCCTTTATAAATTATATATTTATAAAGTTCGATATAATCGAATTCAAATCTTAGCTTTATCTCAGTTCATTTTATATTCCAAATTTTGGAAATAAAATCTATCATTCCATTTTCCATACGTTTTCCAATCCACCTTTAAATTCATACTTGAATTTAAACTGCTAAATTATCTAACGGTAATTTATTTTACTTAATTAAAAACGTCGTTTATAATTTAACTTCCTTGTTTTTTTTAAAGTTAAAAACAAGTTTCCATTTCGAAATCTATTTGAACTTCCTATATTCAAATTCCATATTTAAAATTTCTTTATTCAAATTCCATTTCACTTTCTATATTCGAATTCTATATTTGAATTTCTTTATATTTTCTATATTCAAATTCTATATTTGAATTCCATTTGAATTTCTATATCCAAACTCCATTTGAATTTCTATATTCAAACTCCATTTGAATTTCTGTATTCTATTTCTATTAGAATTTTCTTTATTCAAATCTATATTCAATTATATTGAGTTTCATATATTCAAACTCCGTTTGAATTTCTATATTCGAACTCTATTTAAATATTTCTTTATTGATTCTTAAACAAGTCTCGATTTCAATTTCTTTTGAAATCGATATTTCAACTCTTGGAAAATAGATTTCCCATTTCAATTTCACACTTGTATTTTTATTTTCTGAATTATCCAATGATAATTCTTTCCACTTCATTTATAAACTTCGTTTATAAAAGAACTACTTATTTTTATTCTTTTAAAACAAGTTAATATTTTTATTCTATAAAAATTTCAAATTCTGTTTTAGAAAAATAGAATTTCCCCTTTTAAATTCTGGAAATTTCCTTTTTCGATATTTTTAAAATATCAACATTTAAGACCCAGTGATATTTCAAACAATCAAAACAACCAATTAAAATTGAAAGGTTTTCTAACACATCATATACGACAGTATAGGTGCAACCAAACAAACAAACAGATAATATATTTTTGAGGAATCCAGTTGGATTCCTCCAACCTGTTTTCCTGCATCCACAGACGTTAGTCAACATAAATAATACCCGTCCTGCTTCGAGGCAGAATATCGCGGTATAGAAGGTCATCTACTATCATAGCGTGGGACGTATAGGGTAATCATCCGCTAATGGTACCGCGGGCATCCGCTAATGATACTGCGGGAATCCAACCTATCACCAATATATAAATAATAGAACACCAAGCCTAAATAACTAATATATTTAAGATGCACAAAATAATTAAATGCAACCAAACAAGCAACAAACAATTATTTTTAACCGATAAAAATAATTCTAAATAAAATGTCAGTGAGATTTACTCACCGTGATTTGAATTGCCGAATATCCTGTTTAATTCCATATTGTCGTGTTATGAATCTACTCGGATCTCTTTATTTTACACCTATGATAATTAATTTTTAATTAACGATTAATTTAAACTAGCTACTAAAATAAATAAAAAATTTATTCTAATGTAATTTAAATTTTGTAAAAGCGTATACCTTATGGGTATTGAAATTTCTCGACTAACCCATGAACCAAATTCCCGAATAGCTCCCAAAAATTATTCATTTCATTTTGTCATTTCATCAATACCACATAGTCAACTACTATGCCATTGTGTTGCCTCAAGAACCCCTCGGCCTCAATGTCCCGACCTGCTCCAATCTTGCCATTTCTGTCACACTTGAGTCTTCCCCAAAATCACGGCTCAAACTCCACAACTACTTTATTGCCTTAACACGCACTGTCCACAACACCCTAGTTCTCACAGTTCAACACCAGTATACATCGAACTCTTCCCAGGTGATTCCATCGCAACCTAGCATACCTAAAAACAACCGTGCCCTTAACCATCTACCCCGTAACCACTTGCTAATCACGTCCGCTCCACTTCGAGAATATCTGTCATCGCACGCAATAAACCTATCGGAGGCCACTAGAGACCAGCAATGGCCGCTCCCCAAAACCATGATCTGAACGCTACCCATGCTTCCTCGAGTTCTGTCCAAACCCGATGCCCTAACTTTCGAATTTCAGAAAAACAAATCGTGAGTCTCACCCATGTCGAAGTCGAGCTTCAACGACTCGCATCCTCGATTTCGCGATTTCCTCTTTCACTTTTTTTTTTGCTAAATGGAGGATTTGATTTTCGAATGCCTGGAAGCAACAGAAATAGGTAAAAGGTTAAGCGTGATTTCGAACGAGGAGAAAGGAAATCATACGGGTCTCGATTTTAAAAGAGGAGAGGTAGCAGCTTCCATTTATATTTTGTTTTTTTTCTGAAGCTTTTTGTTTTGTTTTACATTCCTGGGAGAAACGAGTTGAAATAGGAACATGGAAAGTGGTCATCGCGGTGGTGGTTATATAAGTGTGAGAGTAGACCAACGTACACAACAAATTTTCGTATTTATTTTAAAAAGATTTTCTAATTAATTTGATTTGATATAAAGAGATCTTTTATTTTTTTAAATAGATATCGATTTGATTTTCAATTTGATTTCGATCTTATCCATTATAAATATCTCGGGGTTCACCACTTAACATCACGAACCGCTATTTTAACGTACCGACCAACGTTTCAATATCATTGCGTTAATCTGAACTGAACCGAATATATTTTGATATTTAATTCCAACGTATATACCGTATTAAATTAATATAATTTAAATTCGAAAACCACAAATTCTTTGATAATAAATTATTAGTTATCATCGTATACATCAAATAAAATTCCTACTTATCGTCTGAATCATTTTGATTCAGTTTTTAACTTCGATTCCAATTATATTTCGAATTACAATAATTCAATATATTCTAAATTAAATTATATTCGATTATTAAATTAATAACTCAATATAAATATTGATTTATATTATCAACTAAATATTTGAAACAAATATTAAATATTTAAATTAATCGATCAAAAACTGGGTCGTTACATTCTTCCCTCCTTAAAAGATTTTCGTCCCCGAAATTACTAAGGTAAGAAAAATGCTACAAACCCATTAACTTTTTCAAAATTCACTTATGTTGAAAATCTACACTTTATATTTCAATAAAATTAGTTCTACCAAAACTTTTGTTTCTCGTTTATATGCATTCTAATTCATTCAGATTGATTCTAATTCAATTTATTCACTTTGATTCCTTTAACTTGCTTAAGTTTAATTTTAATTCGAGAATTCAAATTCCTGGGTTTTTATTTCAAATCCCTTTGAAATCACATATATACATATATTTATAACCACTTCAAATTCAAAACATTTGAATATTCAAATTAACTTGTTTTCTTTTAAACAAATTTCCTTCAAAATCTTTTCTAAGGCAGCAATCCATCACTTAGAACTCGAAAATGAACACTGATGATACTGCAGTTATCATCAGAATTATTTCCCAGCCACTGAAGTGAGTTTAGTGCTTTATCGCTTTTAAAATCCATCCAAAATGATTTCTATTCAAAAATCCTTTCAAAATAAAACTATATTATTTTAATATACTTCGAAAATATTTTTCAACTTCCCAGGTTTTAAATTCCAAATTCTGCTTTGAATTGAATTTTAATTCATCTCATTTGTATGTCTTATTTACATACAGATTTCATTTCTATATGTTATTCATATACAAATTCTATTCGGTTATATATAAACATTTCAATTTTATAATCTTGTTTGATTATAATATTAACATCCAACACATCCATATATTATAATAATATCAAAAAATTATTATTTTACTATCAAAATAGAATTTTTGGGTAAAATTATTTCATTTACCCACTTAAAAACAATATCGTGTTCAATCCTCTGTTCAAGTATTTACAAACTCTTATCGACGTCGTGGTGTCCCACGATACGACCAGAATTCATAAACCACTTAACAGACTAGCCAAGACAATATAAAATAATTTTTTATATCAATTAACAAATACGCACTCTCGTATATATACACTCAACTCATTCTCGGATACTACTGACCCTATCTCTAATGAGCACAATCCCACCAATGCCTAGGTATTCGCTCAACCTAAGCTCTGATACCAACTGTAACAACCCGCAAATCCATACTATCTGAGTTGACTAATAACACCATACGTCCAACCCAAATTGCATAGAAATACGAATCATTATTATAAAGAAGTTAGAAGATGAGAAATTGAAAGAAAGAAATATTAGAATATAAGAAAACAAAGAAGACGAATCTCACAGCGGAACGAATAAAATATATTAAATAACATAACTTTTGAAATGCAAATCAGTAACTGTATATACATACCATTATTAGAGAACAACAGTTATTCCTGGAACAGTTATAAACACCTGTTTCCAGATACAAACATAGTACACAACGGAAATATGATAGTCTATAGTTAACTGGTGAGCCTCCTGCTTCCAGCTCTTCCCAGTGAAAATGAAAAATCCTGACTACTTGACTGTCCGTACAAATTTGGGCACCCAAGAGTTTAGAGAATAAAATAAAATAAACTCTGGGTTAGTCATGGGACTGGTGTGTGTAAACTCCAACCATTTGTTTAACTTTTAAAATCCTTTTGAAAGAAATGATGATCGTAAGACTGATCCACACATAAACACGGATGGTTTTTACTTTACGATAACCAAAAATATTTTGATATGAAAGTCCAGTGATATTATAATAATGTCTACATCAAATAAACAGAATCTAACGGAACGCTTGCATCTGACGCTCCATATATAATATAAAATCAAAAACCGCATGGCGCTTATTGGAGATTGGATTTTCAACATGACAAGGTATGGAACCACCTTCCGATAGTATATCTCTAGAGGGGAATACACTGGGTTCAACAGGAACATCTTGCAACCCGGCCAACACATAATCGACCACTCATTTCGCTTAAATGTATCGAATGTATATCACCAACGATTGAGATCAGCAACCGTTTCTCGAAAAGGGATAGCATCAATAGATTAAAGAAGTAAAAGGAATTTCTCTAGACAGGTGATTATACACCCTAATGGGAGCGACCCACATAGCCATGCTGCCTGCTTGATTTTGGTCATTTCCCGGTTTGTTGAGGCCTGAGGCTACGATTACTTTCCATTCATTGATAGCACAATCACTTTGAATGCCACATTGTCAGATCCGTTAATCACTAGTTGATTTGCACAAATATATTCTGGATATTATGCTAAGGGAATAAATCCGTTGCCACCATATATATATATATATATATATATATACAGACCAACATATGCGATCATTGGAAATACTCTGTCAGACATTCGTCCATTTACATTCATTTTGGGATTGAACGAAACCAAAGGCACCATTTTTAGTAATAGAAAAAGTCCTTGCACTTTACTCTGTCTTCGATTATCTTCATATAATCTGATTCGCAACGTTACTGCCAATACGAAGTGGTTCAGAGATAATAATCCAACCGGTCTCTCCATATTGACAACGATATAGGCAAACATTTCGATAGTAGGTTATTTAACTATCGAAGAAAACAAACAAACATTCACCCATAATATCAAACATTCACTGGGCCCCTTAATTAATATTTTATTAATTAAACCACTTCTCCATTTCCTTGTCAATATTTGTTAACCAAATATTTTTAAAATCATCTTGCCATCTTACGCTATTTGGAAAACATTTCCATATTTCGCCATCTTTTATTTCCTACACTTAGAAAATATTTTCTATTTATAATTGGAGAACATTCCAATTTTTTTATTTCTTGCTCGACTCATTTAATTCTACTCTCAGGAATATTTATTTATTTTATTTCCAAAATTCCACTTATTTGGCTAAAACGAATGTTGTGTAAAACATCGTTACAAACAACCCACAATATTTCATTCGACTATCTTTTATTCAACCATTGATCTTCGAGACTGCATCTTTGCTATTTATCGGTTATAAGTGAAATCAATCTAGTTGGGATAAAATTACCTCTCAGACCTTGACTGAAAACATCCTTAACTTCAAAGCAGACAAGACCATTATTCTCGAATAATCAACACCATAAAAACCAATTATCCATTTCTAAACACGTATACGCTTCTCTTTCTACTTTTACTAGATTAAATTATAGATTTCCTTTTTGTTTATAACATTCTATTTTTAAGTTCATTTACTTATCGAATTATATATATATATCGATACATTGATTTCTATCTATCAAATTTTCTTAAAAATATTCTAACTGCTTAAATTTCCGAAAATATTCGCCATAATCTCCTTTGTACCGGGAGCATCAGGAAAATCCCCAAACTGCCACATAGGCCTCTCCAATCAAAAAGAAAAAGCCAAACGGCTTGCCGATACGGTGCATAAAACCTCATATGGAGTTTAAACGTGTACCTTTTTGTCGGGCATTTCAATATATATCTCTCTTCATATACTTCATATACTTCATTCCATACCTGTCTAACACATATCTATCCATCCCAATTTATTTCAACTCAATCCGGTTATTTTAACTCGATTTGCTAATTAATTCTCTAGGTAGTTATTTTTCCTATTTCACTTTTTATATTTGAACATAACCTGTTCAAAAATATTTCAATTCGCTTATAAGCTAATTGAAATCCCATTTTCAATTTACGTTTCATATTCGATTGCGAATAAAATTCCATAAATTCCATTTTTCTACCCTAAGGTTAAACTTATTCAAAAATTCAATTAACTAATCCTTCGTTAATTTAGTTAATTCTATTCAAAAATTAAAAATATGATTTTTGTTTCAAAAATCATTTCATATACTTCACTTGAGTTCAGATATTATTTATAACTTAAATCTGGATTTTTCCTAAATGAAATTCAGATATTATTTGCTCAAAATCATTTTATTTATCTAAATAAACCGTTATGGTTTTATAATGGTTTTGGCGCTATTTTTCTGAAAATTTGATTTTCACTAACTCAAAATCTATTCGACAAAATCCATATTTTTCTCCTCTATTCGAATACTATTGTCAAATCGGTCCCGACGTTTCTTGTTTCAAAGAATTCCGATTTCAATCGAGTTCTATAAACTCAATTGAAGTTCGAATTGCCAATTTACGAACTGCAGCGCTGTGGCGAGTTCGTTTTAATTATATTTATATATATAAACGTTTAAACTTCGTTTATATAAAAATTCCAACTTCATTCTGATATATTTTCATATATATTAAACCAATTTTCCTAATTCCAACTTCTTATTTCTGGATATCCTTATTTGCCGATTATTTCACTACTCGGTTATAATTTCATTTATAACTCCATCTTTTATCCCACATTCCAATTCCTTTATAAATTATATATTTATAAAGTTCGATATAATCGAATTCAAATCATTATCCTTAGCTTTGTCTCAGTTCATTTTATGTTACGAATTTCAGAAATAAAATCTATCGTTCTATTTTTCAACACATTTTCCAATCCACCTTTAAATTCATACTTGAATTTAAACAGCTAAATTATCTAACGATAATTTATTTTACTTAATTATAAACGTCGTTTATAATTTAACTTCCTTGTTTTTTTTAAAGTTAAAACAAGTTTCCATTTCGAAATCTATTTGAACTTCCTATATTCAAATTCCATATTTAAAATTTCTTTATTCAAATTCCATTTCACTTTCTATATTCAAATTCTATATTTGAATTTCTTTATATTTTCTATATTCAAGTTCTATATTTGAATTCCATTTGAATTTCTATATTCAAACTCCATTTGAATTTCTATATTCAAACTCCATTTGAATTTCTATATTCAATTTCCATTAGAATTTTCTTTATTCAAATTCTATATTCAATTCTATTGATTTTCATATATTCAAACTCCATTTGAATTTCTATATTCAAATTCTATTTAAATATTTCTTTATTCATTCTTAAACAAGTCTCGATTTCAAATTCTTTTGAAATCGATATTTCTCCTCTTGGAAAATAGATTTCCCTTTTCAATTTCACACTTGTATTTTTATTTTCTGAATTATCCAATGATAATTCTTTCCACTTCATTTATAAACTTCGTTTATAAAAGAACTACTTTTTTTTATTCTTTTAAAACAATTTAATATTTTTATTCTATTCAAATTTCAAATTCTATTTTAGAAAAATAGAATTTCCCCTTTTAAATTCTGGAAATTTCCTTTTTCGATATTTTTAAAATATCAACATTTAAGACCCAATGATATTTCAAACAATCAAAACAACCAATTAAAATTGATAAGTTTTCTAACACATCATATATGACAGTATAGGTGCAAACAAACAAATAAACAGATAATATATTTTTGAGGAATCCAGTTGGATTCCTCCAACCTGTTTTCCTGCATCCACAGACTTTAGTCAACATAAATAATACCCATCCTGCTTCGAGGCAGGATATCGCGGTATTGAAGGTCATCCACTATCATAGCGTGGGGTGTATAGGGTAATCATCCGCTAATGGTACCGCGGGCATCCACTAATGATACTGCGGGAATCCAACCAATCACCAATATATAAATAATAGCACACGAAGCCTAAATAACTAATATATTTAAGATGCACAAAAATATTAAATGCAACCAAACAAGAAACAAACAATTATTTTTAACAGATAAAAATAATTCTAAATAAAAGGTGAGTGAGATTCACTCACCGTGATTTGAATTGCCGAATACCTAGTTTAATTCCATATTGTCGTGTTATGAATCTACTCGGATCTCTTTATTTTACACTTATGATAATTAATTTTTAATTAACGATTAATTTAAGCTAGCTACTAAAATAAATAAACAAATTATTCTAATGTAATTTAATTTTGTAAAAGCGCATACCTTACGGGTATTGAAATTTCTCGACTAACCCATGAACCGAATTCCCGAATAGCTCCCAAAAATTATTCATTCCATTTTGAAATTTCACCAATACCACATAGTCAACTACTATGCCATTGTGTTGCCTCAAGAACCCCTCGGCCTCAATGTCCCGACTTGCTCCAATCTTGCCATTTCTGACACACTTAAGTCTTCCCCAAAATCATGGCTTAAACTCGACAACTACCATATTGCCTTAACACGCACCGTCCACAACACCCTAGTTCTCACAGTTCAACACCGATATACATCGAACTCTTCCCAGGTGATTCCATCGCAACGTAACATACCCAAAAACAACTACGCCCTTAACCAACTATCCCGTAACCACTTGCTAATCACGTCCGCTCCACTTCGAGCATATCTGTCATCGCACCCAATAAACCTACCGGAGGCCACTAGAGACCAGCAATGGTCGCTCCCCAAAACCACGATCTGAACGCTACCCATGCTTCCTCGAGTTCTGTCCAAACCCGATGCCCTAGCTTTCAAATTTCAGAAAAACAAATCGCGAGTCTCACCCATGTCGAAGTCAAGTTTCAACGACTCACATCCTCGATTTCAAGACTTCCTCTTCCACTTTTTTTTCCTAAATGGAGGATTTGATTTTCGAATGCCTGGAAGCAACAGAAATAGGTAAAAGATTAAGCGTGATTTCGAACGAGGAGAAAGGAAAGCATACGGGTCTCGATTTTAAAAGAGGAGAGGTAGCAGCTTCCATTTATATTTTGTTTTTTTGTTTGTTCTGAAGCTTTTTATTTTGATTTACATTCCTGGGAGAAACGAGTTGAAAGAGGAACAAGGAAAGTGGTCATCGAGGTGGTGGTTATATAAGTGTGAGAGCAGACCAACGTACCCAACAAATCTTTGAATTTATTTTAAAAAGATTTTCTAATTAATTTGATTTGATTTTGATTTCATATAAAGAGATCTTTTAATTTTTTAAACAGATATCGATTTGATTTCAATCTTATCCATTATAAATATCTCGGGGTTCACCACTTAACATCACGAACCATTATTTTAACATACCAACCGATGTTTCAATATCATTGCGTTATTCTAAACTGTATTGAATATATTTTGATATTTAATTCCAACGTATATACCGTATTAAATTAATATAATATTATTTAAATTCGAAAACCACAAATTCTTTGATAATAAATTATTATTTATCATCATATACATCAAATAAAATTCCTACTTATCATCTGAATCATTTTGATTCAGTTTTTAACTTCGATTCCAATTATATTTCGAATTACAATAATTTGATATATTCTAAATTAAATTAATAACTCAATATAAATATCGATTTATATTATCAACTAAATATTTGAAACAAATATTAAATATTTAAAATTAATCGATCAAAAACTGGGTTGTTACAGGAAACGTCTTGTATATGTAGTGAATTTATTTTTAAAAAAAATTACAATTACTAAGAATTTGTTACTGAGTCATTATTGCAATAGAATCGTTTAAAGCTATAACAGTAACACACATATATATATATATATATATATATATATATATATGAGCCATTATTGTGATTGAGCAGTTACACTAGCACAATGGTCATATATTTATGTGACTTTTTATCGGGCTGTTATAAAAACAAATGGTATTAAAATATTGCTACAAATTATAATAAATTAAAATTTATTAACATTCATCACTTTTGAAACATATTCAATTTACATGTTATAAATTTCAGTTTTTTGACCATTTCTTTTATTTATTATGGTATAATTTGTGATCCAACTTTCCTCCCACTAATATAGCGAACGTTACTTTTTTGCATTCTATCTATATAAGAAATCGCATAGACAAAGAAAAATACAGAATAATTTTTTCATCTTCCTCTCTCTTAAAAAAACCCTCCTTATCTTCATTGAAAAATTTTCATTTAAAAGAAAAGAAAAGAGCGGTACAGTTCTTATTAATTTAAGTGCAAATCAGGCTCAATTCGTTTGTGCAAGCGAATTTATATTGAAGAAGAGGTTGTTTTATCATAGAGACGTCGGCGAAAGGTACGAACTGTTTTGCACCATTGAGCAGACCGCCGAAACATCTTCAAGAGATCGACTTTGTACGTGACTCAGCCATTGATTTTCCAACAGTTACATTGTAATAACCCGGAAATCCGAACCAATTTAAAATTTTTATTTTGGCAATTTTAATGAATTTCAAACATTTAAAATGATTTATTTTAAATAATAACGACGAGAAATTTATTTTGAATAGAATTAGAATGTATATATTTATTGGAATCGACGTTAGAATATAAATATTTATTTTTAATTATAAAAGTTATTGAAAATGGCGCGGTAGTTCGAAAATTCGATTTCAAATTTCAAATGAATGTACACGATTCAAAATAAGCCGGATTTTAGCGAAACCAAAAATATTAGAATCTAGTTGAAAATATCTTTCCAACAAATCCGAAAAATTGAAATTTCATAGCGGGAATAAAAAGTTAGCCCAGTTGAAAATTCAGAATAGTCGATGTGGAATTCTGGCTGTTAAAAATGGAAATTTTGCAAATGACCTCCGTTTTCGACAAAACCTCTTTTGTTGGATCCAGGATGTCAAATTATTGTTAGATTCCAAAATTCGTAATTTTCTGAATCAATATGTGAGCGTGGCAAAAGAAAACGTGTTTTGACAGTTTCGGTCAATTTGGATTGACCAGAAAATGGTCATTTTTCAAATGGTCTTCAAATTTGACGAAATTAGTTTTGTTAGGACCGTATCGTCAATGCGAAACTAGAAAATATTTTTCGGAAATTTTAGAGTCCGTATGTGGCCCCAGTAAATTGAAATGCGCGTTTAAATTCAATATATAGATTTATATTTTGATTTTGACGAAAACTGATCGAAACGATCGATCTGGCTTACGATACATATTCCATTATGTTCGGAATGGGGGTAATTAGCTAGGGAAGACAGTCGATGGGTTTGATTTTCGAGTTCAAAATATAAAGGTACTTTTTGAAATTAAAAATAATAAAATAAATTATTATATAGGCCTGGTCAAACCCTTTCTCTCTCCCTCACTTCTCTCTCGTTCGATCTGAAAGAAAAAAAAAACCCGCGTCACTGCTCCTTCGATCCGCCACCGCCCATCGCGGCCAGCACCGCACCTCTCTCCTCCCCAGCGTTCCACCCTAGCATCTCCCCTCCTCCTCTCCTCCGTCGCTTCTCAGCCTCTCTCCTTCCACCCAGTTCGAGCCCCAATCAAACAAAACCCGCGCCACTAACCCCCCTGGCCCACCGCAGCGCGAGCCACCACCAGAGGAGCTTGAGCTCCTCCCCCGACTACCCCACTGCTCAGGTGAACTCCCCCTCCGCCGCCTCGGCCAGCCGTGAATCCACCTTCCATAGAAAACTGTAAGTTTTGTTTATTATTAGTTATTAATATGTTTGTTACTTAATGTAATTAGTTTATAGGTATTATATACACAAAGTTAGGGTTTTTAATTTGTAAAGATTTGATTTTTCTAAACGAAAATATACGATTTTTCTATGAAATAAAAATATGAATTTTATATTATAGAGATAATAAAAATATGATTTTTCTAAACGAAAATATACGATTTTTCTATAGAGATAATAAAAATATGATTTTTATATTATAGAGATAATAAAAATATGATTTTTATATTATAGTAGAGATAATAAAAATATGATTTTTATAAGATAGAGAATATAAAAATTCGATTTTATATATGATGTAGCGAAATAAAAATTTGATCTTTATATAAGAAGTAGGAATATAAAAATATAATTTTTTATATAGAAAGAAGCATCGTAAAAATATATGAAGTAGAAATAAAAATGTGATTTTTATTTATTGGAATGAAGCGATAAAAAATGTGATTTTTATATATGAACAACGAGAAAAGGTCGCATTGGAATTTTGGGCAAATCTGAACTGTTCAGAAATAAAGGATGGTGGAGTGGAACCCAAAGGTGAGAACTCCTAACTTTTATTTTATTTTCTAGTTGAAATATATACTAGGATGCAGATGGTGCTTAGCAGCACCCGACACCCGTCGTCCACAGACCATGGATGACTTGTTTGTTTGATTGATGTGTTGTGAAAATTTATTGTTGTGATATGGAATCTAATAAAATATTTTATCGTTAAAAATATTTTATAGTTAAAAATATAATTTTTAGCATGTATATGAATAAAATAAATATTTATAAACAAATCAGACGATTTGTTTATGTACACACATTTGACTGATATTGATTGGGACGATAAATTTTACACGTTGACCAACTGCACAAATAAAACCTGTGTTTGATTGTTTGAAACCCCACATGGGTACTGAGATGATATATGACATACACTAGTCCCAATAATTAGTTGTATGTCGATCGATTGATTGACAGGCTGTTATAAGCGTTAAATATTTATATTTGATGCTTATGTAGTGTAGAATGTACTTTGGGTGATGGTTGACTATGTTAGATTGTCGTTATATACATGTGTATATGAAATCCATATAATCCCATTATATGATAATTGACTGTGTTTGATTCCTGTTCAGAAAGAATGTATATTTTAAAAATAATGATTATTTTAAAATGATGAATATTTTAAAACGATATTAAAAAAAGAATCAAAAATTGATTTTGATGTCCGATTTGGGAAGGACACGAATATATTTAAATATATAAAGCCATGTTAATTAGATTAATGCCATTTTGATGTGAACGTAATTTATATCGATTTTATTCATTTTTATAATGAATATTCGAAAGGAATTGATTTCAAAATTTAATTTTTAAAAATACTATCATTTATATATCGATGATATGGAATATTCAATTTTGATTTGAAATTGGATATGAAGTTGAAATCGTTTCGAAAACGAATTTAAAATGATTCATAAAATACGTTTTAAATGGAAATCGATGAAATATATTATATATATTATATAATATAATTTCCTTAATAGAACGCGCCGCGCTGCGGCAGTTCGCGAATTTCGACAATTGACTTCGAACGGACATTACGGGAGATTCGGCCGTCAGATTCTCCTAAAACCAGAACCATTGGGTTCGTATCGAAAAGAACTTTCTAACGAATATTTGAAATTGGAAATCTAATGGTTGGATTTGGAATTATGTCCAAATCAAATTTGGAAAAGTCGCTGTAAGTGCAGTTCGATGGCCGTTTGTGGAAATCGACTGTACTGTCCTTGATAAAATTATTAAAAACATCAATAATTAGTGTCAAATCAGAAGAAATGATTTGGAAAGAATTGGGATAAAAATTCCATATTTGAAAGGATAAAAATATTTTTTTATCGAAATGAACTAGTTATAAACTAGAATTATAATCCATATATTTTTAATGTAAACAATTTGGATTTGAAATGGGTTTTAAAAATAACCAGAATTTCCAATATATGAATTGGAAATGGATTTGAATCAAAATTGTCTTCGGAATAGTTCGATGTTGGATTTCGTGATTATACAGATATTGTTATGGAAATTTTAAAGAAATATATATATATATATATATCGTTATTTCCAATACGATATTGGTCGATTTCAGAATTTGATATGGAATATAAGTCGATATATCTTCTATTCAGAGCCTTGTATTTGATATCAAATTGGATTTTGGGTTCATCGTGAATTGTATCTTTAATAATACTGTTCTTGAACCGAATGGAGTTAAGAAAATTAAAAACTGACTGGAGATTAGTTAAGTTGAATGGTTTCCTAGGTATTGATCTGATGTTGGTTTCGGCCTTCGGGGTTAATATTAGTGGACTGTTCTCTTACTAATTTACGGTTAGAGGCTAATGTGAATTGGGTTTATTGTGAACTGTGTTTTTGACGACATTCGTTCTTTAACCAGATTTACAGTGAAATGTGATTTGGAATTCATAAATCTTTTATTAAGATTTAAAGGAGATTTTCGAAAGTAAAGTTTTCCAATTTAATATATTAAATTGGAATTGAATGAAATTCGATTGATAATAATCGAAGTGAACTTCTATGGAGGAAGACTGTTAATACATATGGAATTTAAAAGGTGTTGCCGTTATTCCATTTATATTATTGGTCGGATATGGAAATTGATATCGATTATATATTGATTTGTTTTTCCATGAAGATTCCATAATTAATGGAATGTGATTTGGGTTGTCATGAATGGTATCTTTAATAATACTTTTCTTAGACCCAATGGAGTTAAGAAAATCAGAAACTAACTGGAGATTAGTTAAGTTGAATTGTTTTCTGGGTATTGATCTGACGTTGGTTTCGGCCTTCGGGGTTAATACTTAGGGAATTGTTCACTTGCTAATTTACGGTTAAAGGCTGATGGAATGGAATGTGATTTTGGGTTTATCATGAACTGTGTTTTAAAGGACATTGGTTCTTTAACCCAGTTAAAGACAGGATATGGTTTCCCAAGTTAAATAATCGTTAATATTGATTTTTGGGAAGATTAAAACCAAGTGGAATTTTTAATGCATCTTTAATTAGATTGAAATGATATCCAAAGGAAGATTAAAGAACAAACTTAAAGAATTTATCTTTGATAAAATTAATGGGAACCTTTCCCAAAGTATAAGAATATCTGAATAAAGGAATATTTTGGATTGGAATGAGGCGTATGTTGTGTTTTTATAGCACTTGTTTATTATATACGCGATTTATTTAGAAAGACTGGGTTAATCGCATTCTGAATAACTGATTCGACGATATGTCGAAGATGAAGACGGTGGTTGAAGACCGGAGGTCTTCACATCGTTCGGATGATTACTGATATCTTGATTGGGTTGTACACCCAAGGCGAGATAATAAGTGGTGATCATCCAGACGTACTTAGAGATCGACGGATATGCGAGGGCCTCTCCCCTGTATTGGACATATGGGGGAGGAATAAGGTGCCTCCGGTTTCGTTCAGACCCAGAACAAACTTGTAAATGGATGTATGTCTGACATCGGATTTCATTCTATGTGATTGATAGACATCGGTTGCATAGCGTGAATTGCCTATGTGGCATGCTGAGATGCAAATGATTAAGGCTTCTGTTGAAAAGCAGAGTCTTGTGGTTGATGATCAAAGCATGGCCTTTGTGGCGTAGCTTTGTATAGAATTAATTCGCGAGCCTCACACCCCGGTGTGAACCAGAAACGGGAGAGCACCTCAGGGAGGGGCATGCGTTTCTTTCTAGTTAGGAGTGGTGTCAACGTTCTGCACGCCCTGGCATTTTACTTTTGTGGATGATGGATAGCGAGGAGCCTCGGTTATATCGGTCGATCCAGGACCGATGGAGTCATTTGGCTCATTGACGCCCCATAGGGCGGGGAAACGCAGTGTTCAGGCATTATAATCCACATCGAGTGGATCGGCCCTGACGATCCAAGGGGCAGTTGCGGTTGTTCCTAAGGGGTGGGCTAGAGTGTCTCGAAGCGGTAAGGACGATCCCTTGCCTTGGTTCACAGATGGAAATCCAACTTCCAAATACGTAACATTTGCGGTTTTGATTATAGAGCCTAGTATTGGCGACATGATATATGGTACCCATGCCGCCTAGGATTGATACATTTATATTTGAAGTTGTTTTATACACAATGCACTTATAATAGTATCAAATGATTTGTTTTAACGTACCAAGCATGTTTGGCTATTATAAGGGAAAACCCTATCCCCCGGCTTGCGTTGCATTGTATGATAGGACCTGGGTCTTATAATAGCTTCATTTTTCCAAAAAGCATTACGCTGTTTTGTTATATGCACTGGAATTCTTAGGAGGAAACCCGTTCCGTGTTATATGGCATGTTCCTTTGATATATCTGATTTAAAGTAAAATTTTAAATAAATGTTTTAGTTCTCACACTAGTCACATGACTGACCTGGAGTTTATTGTTTTAACCTAAACTCTGGGTGCCCCTATTTCCACATGGGCAGTTAGTAGTTTTGGTTTTGCAGATTTGTATTCACAGGATCTTGGTTTACAGCTGAAACGATATCCGAAAAGCTCTATATCCGTATATTCTTTTCAGTTGTGTTTTATATTATTTTCCACTGCATTGTAACTTGTAAATGTGTAATATTTATTCATACTCTGTATATTCTTGTATTCTGTTGGAATTGTTGTAATTAACAATGAAATGTTCTTCTGTTTGGGTCCCGATGTGGCTTGTTCTCAACTCAATCCGTGCTTCCCTTCACGGGGAAGTTAGGGTCGTCTCAGTTTGGTATCAGAGCTAGGTTTACAGAGCTCGAGAACAAGACACATTAGAACCATACGAAGAACCCATCAGAGATTGGATTAGTAATATCCTATGAGAATGACTTGTTAGAGATAGGATCAGTAGTATCCTAGAACAAGTGAGAAGAGTAGTGTTTTTAAAATAAAAATGAAAACAAAGTTTGTTTTGAAAATATAAATCGTATTATACATATTTGAATATTTATTTGTATTGAATTTGGGTAGTCCAATATATAAAGATTTTGCATATATGCCTTGCAAACGTGTATTCGAAGTTTTAATATACTGGATAGATATAGAATCACACTTTAGTCGCCCGGGGATGATTGTGATGATCGTCCTGACATCATCAGAGTTTATGTTTGAGTTTCGAAAGTGTGATGTTTATATGATTCCAATTGACTAGTGTGAGAACCAAAACTAGATAAGGTTATTGTTGTAGATTGGCATCAAAAACATGATTTTCTGTATATATGTCAAAATTATGGATTTGAAACGTTAAGTCATTAAATGATTGATGGTTATGTTGTGTGATTATTTATTTAAATCAACATGTGAATGTAAGGTAAATTTAGGCCAAGTTGAACCAAATATTGAATTGCATTGAAAATTGTTTGGAATTGCATGCATATAGATGTGTATACATTGAACAGGTCATTGCAAGGAGGAAAGAGCAGAGGAATAAAATTGTATGCCCGACAAATAGGTACATGTTTATTGTATTTCTTGGGGTATATGATGATTTTATGAGCCGATTGGCTAGCCGCTTGGCTATTTCTTTTTCTTTTTGGATTGTAGAGGCATGTATAGCAATTTCGGGATTTTCCCGGTGCTCCTGTGCAGGGGAGGTTATGGCGAAATTTTTCGAAAATTTAGAGTGTTAGCCCAATTTTTGAAGAAACTGAAAAGTTCTTAGAAACTGGAAAGTTGAAGAACTTAAGCCATAATGAAAATAATGAAAGTTGAGTTGGTCAGTTAAGCAACTTTCAGCTCCGTTCCTTTTTGGGGACAAAAAGTTTTAAGTGGGGGAGATTATAATAACCCAGAAATCCAAGCCAATTTAAAAAATTTATTTTGGCAATTTTAATGAATTTCGAATATTCAAAATGATTTATTTAAAATAATAACAATGAGAAATTTATTTTGAGTAGAATTAGAACATATATATTTATTGGAATCGACGTTAGAATATAAATATTTATTTTTAATTATAAAAGGAATTGAAAATGGCGCGGTAGTTCGAAAATTCAATTTCAAATTTCAAATGAATGTACAGGATTCAAAATAAGCCGGATTTTAGAGAAACCAAAAATATTAGAATCTAATTGAAAATATCATTCCAATGAATCCGAAAAATTGAAATTTCATAGCGGGAATAAAAAGTTACGCCCAGTTGAAAATTCAGAATGGTCGATGTGGAATTCTAGCCCTTAAAAATGGAAATTTTGCAAACGACCTCCGTTTTCGACAAAACCACTTTTGTTGGATCCAGGATGTCAAATTATTGTTAGATTCCAAAATTCGTAATTTTCTGAATCAACATGTGAGCGTGGCAAAGGAAAACGTGTTTTGACAGTTTCGATCAATTTGGATCAACCAGAAAATGGCCATTTTTCAAACGGTCTTCAAATTTGACAAAATTAATTTTTTTAGGATCGTATCATCAATACGAAACTAGAAAATATTTTTTGGGAATTTTTAGAGTCCGTATATGGCCCTGGTAAATTGAAATGCGCGTTCAAATTCAATATATAGATTTATATTTTGATTTTGACGAAAACTGATCGAAACGATCGAACTGGCTTACGATAGATATTCCATTGTGTTCAGAATGGGGGTAATTAGCTAGGGAAGATAGTCGATGGGCTTGATTTCGAGTTCAAAATATGAAGGTACTTTTTGAAATTAAAAATAATAAAATAAATTATTATATAGGCTTGGTCAAACCCTTTCTCTCTCCCTCACTTCTCTCTCGTTCGATCTGAAAGAAAAAAGAAAATAAAAAAACTCCGCGTCACTACTCCTTCGATCCGCCATCGCCCATCGCTGCTAGCACCGCGCCTCTCTCCTCCCCAACGCGCCACCCTAGCATCTCCCCTCGTCCTCCTCTCCTCCGTCGCTTCTCAACCTCCCCCCTTCCACCCAGTTCGAGCCCCAATCGGCCAATACCCGCGCCAGTACCCCCCTGGCCCACCGCAGCATGAGCCACCACCAGAGGAGCTCGAGCTCCTCCCCTCGGCCACCCCACCGTTCAGGCGAACTCCCCCTCCGCCGCCTTGGCCAGCCGTGAATCCCCCTGTGACGATCCCAAAACCCCGTGACACGGTATTAAGGATAATCATTGGAATATAACACATTAATCATCATTAGCAGATCACAGATAATAGCATAAACAGAAAATAGAATAATTTACACACATATGACAGCGGAATCATATAGATATCATCACATCAGAGAAGCACAGTACAGGATACAACTTAGTGCATAATGATACATAATCAGTCACCATTGCCTGAGGCGGAATCATACATAAAGAGTACTCAAAATAAATATCAGTCTACATCGCCAATGGCAGAATCATAATATAGATATAATAATGGAGGATAAAATCCAAGTCAGCATGGTGTAGTCAAGCCTCGCCATGAGCCAAAAGGTGCGTCAGAAACCTGTAATTAGGCTGCCCGTGTGAAAATGAGGGCACCCGAGTTTGCAAGGTGAAACAAACTACGAGTCAGTCATGGGACTGGTATGAGAAATCTACTTAACTTATTAACAACAATAATAAGGCAAATTAAAGGATCACGCCACTTTCGCGGAACGGGTTTACTCCAATGAGTGCCAGTGCATGAAATAAAGAAAATGATTAAATCATCGCAATGCTTTTTATAAAATGAAGCCATTATAAGACTCAGGTCCCATCACACAATGCAACGCAAGCCGGAGGATAGAGTTTTTACCTTATAATGGCCAAAAATGCTTCATAGAAATAAAACAAAAGGGTTTGATATTATTACTAGTGCATATAATTTTCAAAAGCGATTTCAATCATAAATATCAATCCTAGGCGGCATAGCTACCATCTACTATGTCGCCATACTAGTAATACAATCACGTCCGCATATTTCGTATTGGAAATTGGATTCCTTCATGAGTCGAGGCAAGGGGCAAGTTCCTCTCCGTTCGAGACACTCTAGCAAATGTCCCAGGACCCCACTATGATCCTTGGAATCGGCTGGGTCGGTCCTCTCTTACTTTTGAGGATTGGCAATTCCTGAACACACGTTTCCCGGTCCTTACAGACTATAATCGAGGCGCCTCGCATTCCAACAACCACACAGGTGAAAAGTATATATAATGTCAGGGCTGGTAGGTCACTAACACCACCATAGCTAGAAAGAAACGTCGTGCACTCCCAGCGGTCCGTCTCCCGTTTTTGACTCATACCGAGGTGTGAGGCTCGCGAATTCACGTTATACACAAAGCTACATCACACAGACCATGCTTTGATCATCAACCACAATACTTTGCTTTGCAACGGAAGCCTTGATCATATGCCACTTAGGCGTGCCACACAGGCAATCCACTCCATGCGACTGATTTCTATTAATATATAACCTCTGAGCTCGTACGTCTCAGAGAAGGGCGTTAAGCATGAGAATAAATTCTCCGCCGCCAAACAGATATATATTTAACAGAGATCAATCAGCACAGAACAAAATCCAATGTCAGACACATAGTCCATTTACAAGTCCGTTCTGGGTCTGAACGAAACCGGAGGCACCAATTCCTCGCATATCCGTACAATCTACAGTATGTTTGGACAGCTACTACTTCAGTTCCTTCATGGTAGCTACTCCAATCACGAGCATCAGTAGCGCCCATCCATCCAATGTGAAGATCGTCGGTCTTCAACCGTCTTCGACTCTTCGACTTCTCCACGTCGATCGATTATTTGAAATGAGATGAACTCGGCTTTTTCAAATAATCCACGTATATTTAGATTTTCAAATCAATTATTCACATGGTTGGACTATTCAACATTCACATTTCAGTTATTTAGTTATAATTTTCATGTTAAATACATTCAACCATCACATATCAAGCAAACATAACAAAATTGGTTTATTTCTACTCTATATCGTCTATAGTAGTTTATAACGATATATCGCCATTTTTATTTTATTTAAAACGGCCAAATTTAATTAAACGACGCTTCAGGTCGTATCGATGCACTGGCGCTGCTTTTCACTAATTTTGTTTTACACATATCTGGAAATCTAACCATTGGATCTTCACAAATTTTATATCATTAGGAAGGTCTTTTCAAAACGAATCCAACGGTTCAGTTTTGGGAAAATCCGACGGTCGGATCTTCCACACTAGTCATTTGAAGTTACGATTTCAATTTACGAACTGCAACGTCGTTATTCGATTTAATTTAATTATATATATATAATCGTTTCTGGCACTGTTTTTCTTTAGATTTGAATTAAACATTCCATACAATCCAACCGTCGGATCTTCACAAAGTTGGTTCCGTTGGAAAGATATTTCCAAGGCGAACCCAACGGTTGCGGTTTCGGGAAAATCCGATGGTCGGATTTCCCTCACTAGTCATTTGAAATCACGGTTTCAAAACACGAACTGCACGGCCACGTTTCGTTTTAATTTTATTTATATTTATATATTTATATAAATATAGTTCATTCAAAAATTCCTATATCGTTTTCACTTCAATTATTTCACTAACGCCTTTAAATTTCGGAAAATTTCGCCATAACCTCCTATGTACGGGAGGGGCTGGGAAAATTCCCAAATAGCCACATGGGCGTCTCATATCAAAAAGAAAAAGAAAATGTGAAGACCCGCAACTTCCCCGTAAAGGAAAGCGTCGGATAGTTCGAGAACAAGCCACAACAAAACGCATACAGAAGAACCTTTCATTGTATATTACAACAATGCATCAGATTACAAGAATATACAGAGTATAAAAGAATAAATATTACACAGAAATATCAGAGATTTAAATTACATTTAAATACATAGCAGCGGAAAATAATACAATACACAACTAGAAGAGATATACGGATACAAAGCTTTCCGGATACCGTTCCAGCTGTAAACCAGGATCCTGTGAATATAAATCTGCAAAACCGAAACTACTAGCTGCCCGTGTCAAAATAAGGGCACCCAGAGTTTAGGTTAAAACAATAAACTCCAGGTCAGTCATGTGACTGGTGTGAGAACTAAAACAGTTTTTAATCTTTATTCTCAAAGGTAAATCAAGGGACCACGCCGTATAACACGGAACGGGTTTCCTCCCAAGAATACCAGTGCATAAAACAAACAGCGCAATGCTAAATAAAGAAAGATGAAGCTGTTATAAGACCCAGGTCCTATCACACAATGCAATCGCAAGCCGGGGGATAGGGTTTTCCCTTATAACAGCTAAAGAATGCTTGATACGTTTAAAACAAATCATTTGATACTATTATAAGTGCATAGAGTATAAAACAACTTCAAATCATAAGTATCAATCATAGGCGGCATGAATACCATATATCATGTCGCCATATATAGGATATACAATCAAAACCGCAAAGTCTCGTATTTGGAAATTGGGTTTCCATCTATGAACCGAGGCAAAAGATAGTCCTCAACCGATTCGAGACAATCTAGCCCATGTCTCAGGCAAGCGCGCAGGCTAGCCTTGGATCGTCAGGGCCGGTCCACACGGAGTGGATTATTATGCCTGAACAATACGTCTCCCCACCCTATGGGGTGTAAGTCTGGTCCGTCAGCCGACCAGAATGCATTCGGCCGAAACCGATATAACCGAGGCGCCTCGCAACCGCAACAACCACATAAGTCAAACTCGTCAGGGCGTGTAAAACCACTGACGCCACTTCTAGCTAGAAAGAAACGCAAGTCCTCCCTGAGGTCCGTCTCCCGTTTTTGGTTCATACCGGGTGTGAAACACGCGAGGTAAACGTTACACAAAGCTACGCCACAAAGGCCGTGCTTTGATCATCACCACAAGACTTTGCTTTTCAACAGAAGCCTTGATCATTTGCATCTTAGCATGCCACACAGGCAAACCATCCTATGCAACCGATATCAGTCACACAGAATGAAATCCGATGTCAGACACACAGTCCATTTACAAGTCCGTTCTGGGTCTGAACGAAACCGGAGGCACCTAGTACCTCGCATATCCATCGATCTCCAAGTACGTCTGGACGATCACCAACTGTTTCCATCTTCTTGGGTGTACAGCCCAATCAAGATCATCAGTTATCACCCAAACGACGTGAAGACCTCCGGTCTTCGACCATCGTCTTCATCTTCGACTTATCGTCGTATCGATTATTCAGAATGGGATAAACCCGGACTTCCCGAATAACTCGCGTATATTTTATAAAAGTGTTACACAAACACAACATACGCCTCATTCCAATTCATTAGTCACTAACCGTAAATTAATCAAGAGAATAATTCCCCAAATATTAACCCCGAAGGCCGAAACCAACATCAGATCAATATCCAGAAAACCCTTCTGCTTGGCTAACCGACAGTTAATTTCTAAATTTCACGTTCAAATCTAATTAAAGATTTAACTATCGCCTGGAGCAAAACTGGTGATACTCCATTCTCGATCTTTTCAATCTAATTAAAGATTCATTAAAACTCCACTTAGTTTTAATCTGTGACTGGGTTAAAGAATCAGTGTCATTTAAAACACGGTTCACGATAAACCCAAAGTCACATCCCATTAATTATCGGGTTAAAGAACAAGTGTTATTTAAAACACTGTTCACGATAAACCCAAAAATCAATATCCATTCAATTCCAATTAAATATTATTTAATTGGTGCACTTCATTAAATCTAAATCAAAAGATTTAATCTTTTCTCAACTGGGTTCAAGAACAGTGTTAGTAAAGACACCATTCACGACAAACCCAAATCACATTCGATATTCAATACAAGGCTCTGAATAGAAAATATATCGGCTTATATTCAATATCGAATTCTACGACTAACAAATGTCGTATTGGAAATAACGATATAAATATATATATCTTTCAAATTTCCATAACAACACCTGTATAATCACGAATTCCAACATCGAAATATTCCGAAGACAATTTCGATTCAAATCCACTCCAATGCAATCATTGGAAATTTTGGTTATTTTTAAAACCCTTTTTAAATTCAATTTATTTATTTAAAAATAAATAGAATTATATTTCTAGTTCAAAACTAGTTCATTTCGATAAAAATCCATTTTTATCTTTTCAAATATGGAGTTTTTTCATCCCAAATCTTCACAAATCATTTCTTATGATTTTACACAAATTATTGCTATTTCTAATAATTTTATCAAGGCCCGTACAGTCGATTTCCATCAACGGCCATCGAACTGCACTTACAGCGACCTTTTTCGAATTTGATTTGGACATAATTCCAAATCCAACCGTTAGATTTCAAATTTCTAATATTCGTTAGAAAGCTCTTTTCGATACGAACCCAACGGTTCCGGTTTTAGGAGAATCCGACGGTCGGATCTCCCGTAATGTCCGTTTGAAATAAATGGTCGAAATTCGCGAACTGCCGCGGCGCGGCGCGTTCTATTCAGGCCATTATATTATATATAATATATATAATATATATTTCGTCGATTTCTATTTAAAACGAATTATATAAATAGTTTTAAAATCGTTTCAAAAGCAATTTCAACTTCCTTTTCAATTCAAATCAAAATTGAATTCTTCTTTATAAATTCGTTTCAAAATTCATTTCTATTCAATTCAAATTTCAATTCAATTTGAATTCATTTCAATTCGGTTTCAATTCAATTCATTTCGAAATCGTTTTCAATTCAATTCATTTCGAAATCGTTTTCAATTCAATTCATTTCGAAATCGTTTTCAATTCAATTCATTTCGAAATCGTTTTCTATTCAATTCATTTCGAAATCGTTTTCAATTCAATTCATTTCGAAATCGTTTTCTATTCAATTCATTTCGAAATCGTTTTCAATTCATTTCATTTCGAAATCGTTTTCAATTCATTTCATTTTGAATTCGTTTTCAATTCATTTCATTTCGAAATCGTTTTCAATTCATTTCATTTTGAATTCGTTTTCAATTCAATTCATTTTGAATTCGTTATCAATTCAATTCATTTCGAAATCGTTTTCAATTCATTTCATTTCGAAATGAATAAAATCGATATAAATATCGTTTACGTCAAAATGGCGTCAATCTAATCAACACGGCTTCATATATTCCTTTATTTTCAAATATTCTATTTCAAATATTTCTTTTTCAAAATAGTTGTTATTATCAAAATATTTCGTTCAACACATGACCAATCTCAATGAATGAGTACTGTCAACACATGAACTTTTATTTTATAATATTCTTTATTTTTCAAATTGGAATGAGGCCCAATCAATTACCATATAAAGTTAATTATATGGATTTTCATACAACACATGTATATAATAGCATTGAAAAATAATCAACCATCAACCAAAGTGCACTACACTGTATAAGCATCAAATATAGATATTCAACGCTTATAACAGCCTGTCAATCAATCGATCGACATATTTAATCCATCAGGATGAGTGAACTCCAAATTTCATCCCAACACCCGTGTGGGGTTTCAAACAATCAAACACCTATTTTATTTGTGCTGTTGGGCGATGTGTAAAATTTATCGTCCCAATCAATGTCATTCAAATAGGTGTACATAAACAAACCGTCCGGTTTATAAATGAATATTTTATTTTATTCACTTCACGTTAAAAATTATATTTTTAACGATAAAACATTTTATTTCAACCTATGAATTTCTATTCAATTCATTTATCCAATAAAATGATATTTTTATTTTTCTAACTCATTTTAGA
Source organism: Allium sativum (assembly GCA_030737875.1). Lineage (NCBI taxonomy): Eukaryota > Viridiplantae > Streptophyta > Magnoliopsida > Asparagales > Amaryllidaceae > Allium > Allium sativum. The sequence continues at coordinate 188,930,406 of CM060910.1, read as the reverse complement.
AAATTTCGGCGGCATAACGGCACGATACTAGAAACGGGACGAGGCCTAGCCTTATCCCCGGTCTAGTGAAGGCCCACGACATTCACACATCAATCAAATCATTCAATTTCACTCAAACAATTCAATTCAATCACATAATCAAACTAATCTATGCAACCAAACAAACAAGTCCATGGTTTGTGGACGGTTGTGTCGGGTGCTACTAAGCACCGTCTGCATCCTAGTATATATATATATAACTAGAAAATAAATAGAAGAGTGAGAAATTCTCACATATAGCTATCCTAGCTCCACGGTTCTTCTCTTGTAGAAGTCTTCATCGCTATCGCATCTTTGTCGTCTTCGTTGCCCGTAGCCACTACATATGTAAAAATCACATTTTTACTTCGCTATTCAATATATAAAAATCGAATTTTTAGTTCAAAGTTCAATATATAAAAATCGAATTTTTAGTTCAAAGTTCAATATATAAAAATCGAATTTTTAGTTCAAAGTTCAATATATAAAAATCGAATTTTTAGTTCAAAGTTCAATATATAAAAATCGAATTTTTAGTTCGAAGTTCAATATATAAAAATCGAATTTTTAGTTCGAAGTTCAATATATAAAAAATCGAATTTTCAGTTCGAAGTTCAATATATAAAAATCGAATTTTTAGTTCGAAGTTCAATATATAAAAAATCGAATTTTCAGTTCGAAGTCCAATATATAAAAATCGAATTTTTAGTTCGAAGTTCAATATATAAAAATCGAATTTTTATTTCAAAGTTCAATATATAAAAAACGAATTTTTTGACTTCGTTTTCCAATATAAAAAAAAAAATCGAATTTTTAACTTGTTAACTTCTATATAAAAATCGAATTTTTATATACGTTACTTAATGGTAAAAATCATTCCTTCCCTTTTATAAAAATAGAATCTATTCCATTTAAAAATCGAATCTTTTCTATTGTAAAAAACGCATCTTTTCTATTGTAAAAATCACATCTTTTCTATTAAAAAAAAAATCGCATCTTTTCTATTTAAAAAAATCGCATCTTTTCTATGAAATAAAAATTAAAACTTTCTGCTTAATAAAAATCCGTTTTTATAGCTAACTAAAATATGTTTTTATAGCTAACTAAAATCTGTTTTTATAGCTAACTAAAATCTGTTTTTATAAAACATATATAAATAAAAAAAACACTTACAGGATTCAAATCGAACGAAGGGGATAAGAGAAGGAGGTAGGAGGAAGGAGGGGGGTGCTGGGGGATCCGCGGCGCCTGTCAGAGGGGGGGTGCGATGCTAGGGTTTCACTGTGGGCTTCGGGGAAGGCTATGTCGCGGTTTGAGGTGGAGTAGAAGGTGCGGAGGGAAGAGGGTTTCGGGGCAGACGAGGGGGGGGGGGGTTTCGAGGTGGCGCGCCGCCACCTGGGGCACGGCGGTGGGCGGCGCTGCCTTAGGGGGGGCGCGATGCTCGTCTCCCTCCTTCCTCTTTTTTTTATTTTTTTGTTCTGAATGATTTCGAAGAAGGGGGGGCCAGAGATAAGGGGAAAGGTTTTTTTTTTTTTGTTCATTTTATTATTATTTAATTATTAAAAAGTTGACTTCCACATACGACCTCTGAACGAGGTCCACTGCCTGTCGCCCATAGCGTTTCACCCCCATTCCGAACACAATGGGATATGTACCGCAAGCTGATTTGATCGTTACAATCAGTTTCCGTTGAATTTACATTTAAAACACTATATTGAATTTTAAACGTACATTTTAAATTACCGGGGTCACATACTAACTAGAAAAATTCCAGAAAAATATTTTCTAGCTTCGTATTGACGATACGGTCCTAACAAAACTAGTTTCGTCGAATTCCGAGACCGTTTGAAAAATGGCCAATTTCCAGTCGATTAAAATCAACTGAAACTGGTCAAACGCGTTTTCCTTTGCCACGCTCACATATTGATTCGAAAAATTATGAAATTTAAAACCTAGCAATAACTTGACAACACGGACCCAACAAAACTGGTTTCGTCGAAATCCGAGGTCGTTTGCAAAATGTCCATTTTTAAGGGCCTTATATATATAAAAATATATATAAATTCCACAGCGACTATTTCAAATTTTAAACTGGACATATCTTATCATTTCTAAGATGAAATCTTGATTTTTCGGATTCGTTGGAAAGATATTCACAATTAGATCCCATTATTTTTGGTTTCACTAAAATCCGGATTGTTTTGCACCCGGTATATTCAATTGAAGTTTGAAATCGAATTATCGAACTACCGCGCCATTTTCAATTCTATTTATAATTATATATAAATATTTATATTCTAACGACGACGCGTATAAATATATACGTTCGAATTATATTCAAAATAAATTTCTCGTCGATATTATTTAAAATAATTCATTTTAAATAATCTAAATTCGCTAAAATTGCCAAAATAAAAATTTTAAACTGGCCCAGATTTTCCGGGTTGTTACAGAAAAAGCCAAGCGGCTAGCCAACAGGCTCATAAAATCATCACCCAAACAAAACAGTAAATGTGTACCTATTTGTCGGGCACAAAATTTTATTCCTCTTCTCTAGCCCCTTTGCTATAACCTGTTCAATAGATATGCATATGCGTATATACAATTTCTATCACCTATCATTTTCCATTCAACTTCATATTTGATTTACTTTGGTTTAAAAACACCATTCATTCTAATGTTGCATGCATAGGCTAAAATCATATCATTAGCTAATTAATGTATATTTCAACTCATGCATATTTTATTTGAACAAGTGGCTATTTTTAACACTTCACATTTCAAAGATGATAATTTTGGCGAACTAAAATAGATTTCAACACATGACTATTTTATTTAGTTCCTATGCATGTTTAAAATAATATTTCTTCAACAATATTTATTTCAACGTCCGCATATTCCTAGCATAGCACATATATGATAAAAATGATATTTTTATCATTTAAAATATTTATTCGACAAATGGATGTTTTCAACACTTCATAGTTTCAATAAAATGTAATTTTTATTGTTCGATCTTTTTATTCAACACATGGACTTTTCCACTACACACACTTCTCAACACATGAGCATTTCCACACATGGATATTTTATTTATGTTGTTCATATTAGAAAGATGGAATTTTTATTGTTGAAACTATTTATATAAGGCGAATATTTTTCATACTTCATATATATTATAAAAATGTGATTTTTATTGTTTAAACATTCCATTCATTCACAAATGAATTTAATTTTCACACAACGCTTTTCAACACATGAACATTTCCACACATGGATGTAGTTTCAACATATGACTTTAATTTCAATGCATGAAGATAATTTCAACATATTAAAATAATTCTAATACGCAAAGATTATTCAAAATTTCGGCAGCATAACGGCAGGGTAGTTAAAACCGGCACCATCCCTAGTACGGCTCCTCGCTCTACCTTAAAACCTCGCGGTTTTTGACAATGAGGATTCATGCATCTAATTCGCACGCAGGCGGCATGTTTATTTTTATTTCCACAAATATTTCCAATTCATTCCAATCACCAATGGGTATTTTTCAACCACAACCAAACAATATCAACCACAAACAATTATTCAATCATTCGTATTTTTCTCCCAATATTTCACACCAATTCACAACAATAAATATCGTCCATGGTTTGTAGACGAGGGGAGTACATATATATATATATTTTTAATATAATTGCTATATTTCACTTGCATTTCAACACATATGTCAATTATTCTACGCATGTAAAATTCATACTTCGCTTATATAGCTTACACTACGCATGTACATGAGGTATACAACACGTATGTAATTTATATTTCGCTAATATAATTTATACACGACATTTTCCATTCAAATTTATTTAATTTAGATTTCTCACATTGGTTTTCGGAGTGCTAAAAATCGTAGATGACTCAGAAAAACCCGCGGCTTCTTCTATTGGGTAGAGAGCTTCCTTGCGGTCCCGATATTTCCTGTTTCATCTAATTTCATCAACACACCAAAATGATATGATATTTCAAAGTGTAAAGATAAAAAAGAACTCACCTTTCACGAAGGTTCAAAACTAGGTTTGCGGTTTTCGCGAAATCAGTGGCACGTGGGGACGATCGGGGGTGCTGACGTGGAAGAGGACGGCGAGGGCTTCACGGCGCTGGTGGTTTGAGGGGGTGCGGTAGCAGATCGGAGCGGCGGCGGCGCTGGGAAGTCGATGACTTCCTGGCTTCGATTCAGGCGGAGGAGGGGTTGGTCGGCGTCGAGCTGGGGTCGGATCTGACGGGAAGGCGGTTCGAGCGGCGGTGGTGGCGGAGGCTGGAAGCGGCGGCAGCGGCGGCGATCAGGCCTGGAAGGGGAGAAGCAGGTTTCGCCGTTGGTTTTGGGGTTTTTTTTAAAAAAAATTATGAATGGCTAATTCTAATTGGCCGAGGACTTTATTAAATTTTTAAATAGTGTTTTCTCAAACGAACTCCTTTTCAAACCCAACGACTGTCGCCCCTAGCTAAATACCCCCATCCCGGACATAATGGGATATGTTTCGTAGGCCAATTCGACTGTTACAGTCAGTTATTTTTCAAATTAAAGTATAAAACATTTAATTTTTAACTTTGAACGTACATTTCAATTTGCCAGGGCCACAAACTGATTCGAAAAATTCTAGAAAAATAAATCTAGCTATGTTTTGACGCTACAGTCCCAACAAAACTAGTTTCGTCGAATTCTGAGATCGTTTGAAAAATGGCCATTTTCTAGTCAATCCAATTTAACAAAAATTGACCAAACACATTTTCTTTTGCCACGCTCACATACTAGCTTCAAAAATTATGAAATTTGAAACCTAGCAATAGTTTGACATCCCGGACCCAACAAAAGTGTTTTCGTCGAATTCCGAGGTCGTATGCAAAATATCAATTTTCCAGGGCTATATATTATATATAGCGACCATTCTGAAAATTCATTCGGCCATAACTTTTGATTCCCGTTATGAAACTTCGATTTTTCAGATTCGTTAGTAAGGTATTTATAATCAGATTTAAATATTTTTGGTTTCGCTAAAATCCGTTATATTTTCCACCCTGCACAGTCAGTCAAAGTTTGAATTCCAATTTTCAAACTGACTCACTATTTCTAATTCACTATTTTATTGAAATATTCTATTTCAATTGTTCAAATTCCTTTGAAATCACCAATTTAAAATTTTCAAATTGGCTCGTATTTTCCGGGTTATTACAATCTCCCCCACTTAAGACTTTCGTCCTCGAAAAGGAAACAACAGTAAAGTAGGAAACAAAATGTAAATGCAAAGTATTGTATAGGTACCTTGCACCGGAGTTAGTTAGAGATATCCACTCTGCATTTGGGGTAAGCTTGCTTAATGCTTTCCTCAGTCTCCCAAGTACAGTCTCTAGGATCACTGCTCCACTGCACTTTAACTAAATGAACCTTTTTGCTTCTTAGTTCTCTAGTTTCTTTGCCAACAATCTTTAATGGCTCTCTTCTGAGTGCTAATTCTGGAGTTATGTCTATATCCTGTTGCGTTTCTTCTTCTACAACAAGATCTGGATCATGCACATGTCTTCTAAGTTGTGATATGTGAAATACATCGTGCACTCCAGGCAACCACTCTGGTAATTGAACCCTATAAGCAAGAGTTCCAATTCGTTCAAGTATAGGAAAGGGACCAATAAATCTCGGTGCCAACTTCCCAGTTTTGCCAAATCTGATTACTCCTCTCATCGGAGAAACTTTCAAATAAACATGATCACCAACAGCAAATGTCAAATCTCTCCTTCTAGAGTCTGCATAACTTTTCTGTCGGCTTTGGGCGGTTCTCAAATGCTTTTTGATGAAGTCGACTTTATTAGATGCTTCTCTAATCATATCGGGTCCTAACACAAGTCTGTTGCCAGGTTCTACCCAACATGCTGGAGATCGGTAGGGTCTGCCATATAATGCTTCAAATGGCGACATTCCCACACTTGCTTGATAACTATTGTTATATGAGAATTCTATCAAATGCAAATGATCTTCCCATGACCCACCAAAATCAATTATACAAGCCCGCAATAAATCTTCTAGAATTCTATTCACCCTCTCGGTTTGGCCGTCTGTTTGAGGGTGATAAGCGGTGCTTATATTCAGTTTTGTTCCCAATTCTGTCTGGAAATCCTCCCAGAATTTGCTAGTAAATAGGGGATCTCTATCACTAACTATGCTGATGGGAATTCCATGCAGCTTAACGATTTCTTTGAAATATATCTGTGCCAGACTTTGAGCGGTTCTATTGAATCTGACAGGTATAAAATGGGCAGTCTTCGTGAAGCGATCTACGATTACCCAAATGCTGTCATTACCTTTCCTGGTTCGCGGCAAACCATCTATGAAACCCATGGAAATCTGTTCCCATTTCCAACCTTGGACTTCCAACGGTTGCAACAATCCAGCTAGCTTCTGTTGGTCGCTCTTGACCAATTGACAAGTAGGGCATCTGCTAACATACAAAGAAATATCCCTTTTCATTGCCCTCTACCAGAAAGTGCGTTTGATATCGTTGTACATCTTACTCACACCAGGATGGATGCAAAATTTGGATTTATGGCATTCATCTAGCACTTCTCTTCGAAGGCCTAGAATATTTGGGATGCAAATCCTATTATTTAACCTGAGAACCCCCTTATCGTCAATACGAAAACTCGTGGTTCCACCTTCTTTGACCCTCTGACTGATTCTCTGAATGAATTCATCGTCTTTTTGAAGGGCTGAAATCCTATCAATCAATCCAGGTGTAATTATAAGATTGGCAATGATTGCGGTTTTCCTACTAAGCGCATCCGCTACTACGTTAGCTTTCCCCGGCGTATACAGGATATCAAGATCATACGCTACAAGAAATTCTAGCCAACGCTGCTGTCTCAGATTCAGATCTTTCTGGGTGTATAAATACTTCAATGATTGATGATCTATGTACAGTATAAATTTCTCGCCCAATAAATAATGCCTCCAGATTTTTAAGGCAAAAACTATAGCTAGCAACTCAAGATCATGAGTCACATAATTCTTCTCATGCGGTTTCAGTTGGCGGCTTGCATAAGCGACTACTTGGCCTCTTTGCATTAACACTGCACCAAGACCTCTAATAGAAGCATCTGTCCAAACCGTTAAATCCTGATTGCCATCAATAATAGTTAACACTGGAGCAGTGGTTAGTTTCGATTTCAATTTCTGGAAAGCTTCTTCACAGTCGGAAGTCCACTTGAATTTCTCATGTTTCTTAGTGAGCTTCGTTAACGGACCGGATATCTTCGAAAAATCCTTAACGAACTTTCGATAATAACTAGCCAACCCCATAAAACTTCTAACTTCGATGGGAGTAGTGGGTTGTTTCCAGTCTTGAATCGCTGTTATTTTGCTTGGGTCAATAGAAATTCCTTTCTCTGACACGACATGGCCAAGAAATTTGACTTCTTCTTGCCAGAAGACACATTTAAAGAATTTGGCTTTGAAGACGTTCTTCCTTAGAATCTCCAATACTTGTTCTAAGTGTTTTTCATGCTTGGGTTTTGATTTGGAGTAGATTAAAATATCATCGATGAATACGAGGACAAATTTATTCAGAACTCCCCTGAACACTCTATTCATTAGATCGACAAAGTATGCTGGAGCATTGCACAGGCCAAACGGCATTACTAACCATTCATAAAATATGTCTGGATCTCTGAAAGCTGCCAAAGGAACACACTCTTCTGCTATTCTCAATTGATGAAAACCTGTAGCTAGGTCCATTCAGGAAAATACTTTCGCCCCATTTAATTGGTCTAGCAAATCATCGATGCGGGGTAATGGATACTTGTTTTTGAGAGTCTGTTTGTTGAGGTCTCGGTAATCAACGCATAATCGAAGAGTACCGTCTGACTTTGGGACAAACACAACAGCTGCACCCCAATTAGAAAAACTAGGTCTGATTAGACCCTTCCACAACAGTTGACGAGTTTGATCGCCTAATTCTTCTTTTTCCTTCGGAGTCATTCCGCGAATTGGATGTACTACTGGTCTGGCATTGGGAATTAGATCGATTCGGAATTCTATTTCTCTTTGCGGAGGTAAGTTTTCAACTTCTTCAAACACATCCGCATAGTTCCTAACAATCGGAATCTTTTCTATGGAAGTGGGGATAAGTTCTAATGCCGACCAAAATTCTTCTCTATTCGGATTCGAACCATGACAGGGTATATATATGTCCAAGATCCGTTCGAATTTTAACGATTCTTTCCGCACACTTCACTTCGGCTTCATATTTCGATAACCAATCTAGCCCAAGAATGATATCGAATTCGGGAAAATCCATGATGATCAAATCAAAAGGAAACTTGTATCGAGAAAAAGAAATAGGTACTTTACAATATGAACTGAGAATGAGAGATCCTCCTATCGGATTCTGTACTTCAACCGATTCTTTGAGCTTTTGCTGTTTTAACTTTAATTTGTGCATTGTGTTACTAGCAATAAAACTACGCGATGCACCCGTGTCAAACAATACAGAAATAGGAATATTTTTAATGGTAAGGGTACCTCCCAAAACATCGGGTTTACCTGCTCCATCGGAAGCAGTTGGCGGGCTCGACCCGTCATAGACGTGAGCTACTGTATCTTTCTTCAGCAAAGGATAGTCTTTGACCAGATGATCGGTCTTGCGATAATTGAAGCACGAGCGAGGGTTCTGGGAGCCTTGGCTCGAACCTTGAGAATTTGTCTTCTGCCTCTTCGGAGCTGTGCAGACATTTGAGTAGTGCCCCGGCTTGCCACAGTTAAAGCAATTTCCTCTTGGCGGCTTTCCAGTCTGAGGTTTTGAAGATGCTGCTTGGCTTGACTCGCCTTGATTTACAGCAGGCTTGCGCTTGTTCCCGGCTTGGCTTCTAGCGCGATCCTGATCCAGATGCCTTTGATCAAGGTCTTCGTAGTTGCATGTCATTTCCACCAATTCGTTGAATTCCAGCTTGACATAGGCCATGGCTCTATCATGATATTGTCGTCTTAGCCCAAGGATAAACCTCTTATTTTTGGATTTCGCGGTGGCGACGAGCTCCGGAGCATAGGGCGACAACAGTGTAAATTTATTCAGATAATCCTGCACGGAAAGATCCCCCTGCTGGAGATTGGCGAAGTCATCGTGCATTCGTTCTAAAGCTTGTTCTGGGACATATTTCTCCTTGAAGAGTTCTTTGAATCCATCCCATGTTCTTCCAGCTTCTCTATTCCCGGCGGTGAGAGATTCCCACCATAGTTCAGCTTGTTCCTGCATAAGCCAGGCGCCCATAATAGCTTTATCTTCGTCTCCCAGCCTTAGGCCTTCAAGAATTTTCTCACATGTTTTGAGCCATGCAAGGGCCTCTATTACTGTGCCAGTACCCGAGAAGGTCTTGCCTCCTAAGTTCTTATATCTCTTGGCTACGCGGTCTAGCTCGAAGTATTGAGCGGCTGGAGATTGTATCAAAGGTCCTTCTTGAGCTGGGGCTTCTCCCCTTCCTCGGCCTCGGTCGGCACGGCCTCCTCTAGTGGCGGCTGCTCTGGTAGCCATTTGTCAAATTCTGTATAAGCAAGAAAAGAGTCAGCTAACAGAAATGATAGTCTATTGCATAATTAAGCAGAAAGTTTACAGAAAGATAACGATGGACTGATCAAATTTTTTTTGCTATTCTGCATAGCTCATTCTAGGACTTTACTAGTCCCATCTCTAATAAGCAACTCGCCTTAGAATACTACTGATTCTATTTTGACGAAGTGTTTAATGTGTTATATTCCAGAACTAAGATTAACCAAAGCTCTGATACCAGCTCTGACGATCCCAAAACCCCGTGACACGGTGTTAAGGATAATCATTGGAATATAACACATTAATCATCATTAGCAGATCACAGATAATAGCATAAACAGAAAATAGAATAATTTACACACATATGACAACGGAATCATATAGATATCATCACATCAGAGAAGCACAGTACAGGATACAACTTAGTGCATAATGATACATAATCAGTCACCATCGCCTGAGGCGGAATCATACATAAAGAGTACTCAAAATAAATATCAGTCTACATCGCTAATGGGGGAATCATAATATAGATATAATAATGGCGGAGAAAATCCAAGTCAGCACGGTGTAGTCAAGCCTCGTCATGAGCCAAAAGGTGCGTCAGAAACCTGTAACTAGGCTGCCCGTGTGAAAATGAGGGCACCCGAGTTTGCAAGGTGAAACAAACTACGAGTCAGTCATGGGACTGGTATGAGAAATCTACTTAACTTATTAACAACAATAATAAGGCAAATCAAAGGACTACGCCACTTTCGCGGAACGGGTTTACTCCAATGAGTGCCAGTGCATGAAATAAAGAAAATGATTAAATCATCGCCATGCTTTTTATAAAATGAAGCCATTATAAGACTTAGGTCCCATCACACAATGCAACGCAAGCCGGAGGATAGAGTTTTTACCTTATATACGAATAAAACAAAAGTGTTTGATATTATTACTAGTGCATATATGTTTCAAAACCGATTTCAATCATAAATATCAATCCTAGGCGGCATAGCTACCATCTACTATGTCGCCATACTAGTAATACAATCACGTCCGCATATTTAGTATTGGAAATTGGATTCCTTCATGAGTCGAGGCAAGGGGCAAGCTCCTCTCCGTTCGAGACACTCTAGCAAATGTCCCAGGACCCCACTATGATCCTTGGAATCGGCTGGCCGGTCCTCTCTTACTTTTGAGGATTGGCAATTCCTGAACACACGTTTCCCGGTCCTTACAGACCTATAATCGAGGCGCCTCGCATTCCAACAACCACACAGGTGAAAAGTATATATAATGTCAGGGCTGGTAGGTCACTGACACCACCATAGTTAGAAAGAAATGTCGTGCACTCCCAGCGGTCCGTCTCCCGTTTTTGACTCATACCGAGGTGTGAGGCTCGCGAATTCACGTTATACACAAAGCTACGTCACACAGACCATGCTTTAATCATCAACCACAAGACTTTGCTTTGCAACAGAAGCCTTGATCATATGCCACTTAGGCGTGCCACACAGGCAATCCACTCCATGCGACTGATTTTGATCAATATATAACCTCTGAGCTCGTACGTCTCAGAGAAGGGCGTTAAGTAAGAGAATAAATTCTCCGCCGCCAAACAGATATATATTTAACAGAGATCAATCAGCACAGAACAAAATCCAATGTCAGACACACAGTCCATTTACAAGTCCGTTCTGGGTCTGAACGGAACCGGAGGCACCAATTCCTCGCATATCCGTACAATCTAAAGTATGTTTGGACGGCTACTACTTCAGTTCCTTCATGGTAGCTACTCCAATCACGAGCATCAGTAGCGCCCATCCATCCAATGTGAGGATCGTCGGTCTTCAACCGTCTTCGACTCTTCGACTTCTCCACGTCGATCGATTATTTGAAATGAGATGAACTCGGCCTTTTCAAATAATCCACGTATATTTAGATTTTCTAATCAATTATTCACATGGTTGGACTATTCAACATTCACATTTCAGTTATTTAGTTGTAATTTTCATGTTAAATACATTCAACCATCACATATCAAGCAAACACAACAAAATTGGTTTATTTCTACTCTATATCGTCTATAGTATTTTATAACGATATATCACCATTTTTATTTTATTTAAAACGGCCAAATTTAATTAAACGACGATTCAGGTCGTATCGATGCACTGGCGCGGCTTTTCACTAATTTTGTTTTACACATATCTGAAAATCTAACCGTTGGATCTTCAAAATTTTATATCATTAGGAAGGTCTTTTCAAAACGAATCCAACGGTTTCAGTTTTGGGAAAATCCGACGGTCAGATCTTCCACACTAGTCATTTGAAGTTACGATTTCAATTTACGAACTACAGCGTCGTTATTCGATTTAATTTAATTATATTTATATATATATATAAATATAATCGTTTCTGGCGCTGTTTTTCTTTAGATTTGAATTAAACATTCCAGACAATCCAACTGTCGGATCTTCACAAAGTTGGTGCCGTTGGAAAAATATTTCCAAGGCGAACCCAACGGTTGCGGTTTCGGGAAAATCCAATGGTCGGATTTCCCGCACTAGTCATTTGAAACCACGGTTTCAAAACACGAACTGCACGGCCACGTTTCATTTTAATTTTATTTATATTTATATATTTATATAAATACAGTTCATTCAAAAATTCCTATATCGTTTTCACTTCAATTATTTCACTAATCCTTTAAATTTCGGAAAATTTCTCCATAACCTCCTTTGTACGGGAGGGGCTGGGAAAATTCCCAAATAGCCACACGGGCATCTCATATCAAAAAGAAAAAGAAAAAGCCAAGCGGCTAGCTAACAGGCTCATAAAATCATCACCCAAACAAAACAGTAAATGTGTACCTATTTGTCGGGCACAAAATTTTATTCGTCTTCTCTAGCCCCTTTGCTATAACCTGTTCAATAGATATGCATGTGTGTATATACAATTTCTATCACTTATCATTTTCCATTCAAATTCATATTTGATTTACTTTGGTTTAAAAACACCATTCATTCTAATGTTGCATGCATAGGCTAAAATCATATCATTAGCTAATTAATGTATATTTCAACTCATGCATATTTTATTTGAACAAGTTGCTATTTTTAACACTTCACATTTCAAAGATGATAATTTTGGCGAACTAAAATAGATTTCAACACATGACTATTTTATTTAGTTCCTATGCATGTTAAAAATAATATTTCTTCAACAATATTTATTTCAACGTCCGCATATTCCTAGCATAGCACATATATGATAAAAATGATATTTTTATCATTTAAAATATTTATTCGACAAATGGATGTTTTCAACACTTCATAGTTTCAATAAAATGTAATTTTTATTGTTCGAACTTTTTATTCAACACATGGACTTTTCCACTACACACACTTCTCAACACATGAGCATTTCCACACATGGATATTTTATTTATGTTGTTCATATTAGAAAGATGGAATTTTTATTGTTGAAACTATTTATATAAGGCGAATATTTTTCATACTTCATATATATTATAAAAATTTGATTTTTATTGTTTAAACATTTCATTCAGTCACAAACAAATTTAATTTTCACACAACGCTTTTCAACACATGAACATTTCCACACATGGATGTAGTTTCAACATATGACTTTAATTTCAACGCATGAAGATAATTTCAACATATGAAAATAATTCTAACACACAAAGATTATTCAAAATTTCGGCAGCATAACGGCAGGGTAGTTAAAACCGGCACCGTCCCTAGTACGGCTCCTCGCTCTACCTTAAAACCTCGCGGTTTTTGACAATGGGGATTCATGCATCTAATTCGCACGCAGGCGGCATGTTTATTTTTATTTCCACAAATATTTCCAATTCATTCCAATCACCAATGGGTATTTTTCAACCACAACCAAACAATATCAACCACAAACAATTATTCAACCATTCGTATTTTTCACCCAATATTTCACACCAATTCACAACAATAAATATCGTCCATGGTTTGTAGACGAGGGGAGTACATATATATATATATATATTTAATATAATTGCTATATTTCATTTGCATTTCAACACATATGTCAGTTATTCTATGCATGTAAAATTCATACTTCGCTTATATAGCTTACACTACGCATGTACATGAGGTATACAACACGTGTGTAATTTATATTTCGCTAATATAATGTATACACGACATTTTCCATTCAAATTTATTTAATTTGGATTTCTCACATTGGTTTTCGGAGTGCTAAAAATCGTAGATGACTCAGAAAAACCCGCGGCTTCTTCTATTGGGTAGAGAGCTTCCTTGCGGTCCCGATGTTTCCTGTTTCATCGAATTTCATCAACACACCAAAAAGATATGATTTTTCAAAGTGTAAAGATAAAAAAGAACTCACCTTTCATGAAGGTTCAAAACTAGGTTTGCGGTTTTCGCGAAATCAGTGGCACGTGGGGACGATCGCGGGTGCTGACGTGGAAGAGGACGGCGAGGGTTTCACGGCGCTGGTGGTTTGAGGGGGTGCGGTGGTAGATCGGAGCGATGGTGGCGCTGGGAAGTCGATGACTTCCTGGCTTCGATTCAGGCGGAGGAGGGGTTGGTCGGCGTCAAGCTGGGGTCGGATCTGACGGGGAGGCGAAGGCGGTTCGAGCGGCGGTGGTGGCGGAGGCTGGAAGCGGCGGCAGCGGTGGCGATCGGGCCTGGAAGGGGGGAAGTGGGTTTCGCCGTTGGTTTTGGGGGTTTTTTTTAAAAAAATTATGAATGGCTAATTCTGATTGGCCGAGGACTTTATTAAATTTTTAAATAGTGTTTTCTCAAACGAACTCCTTTTCAAACCCAACGACTGTCGCCCCTAGCTAAATACCCCCATCCCTGACACAATGGGATATGTTTCGTAGGCCAATTCGACTGTTACAGTCAGTTATTTTTCAAATTAAAGTATAAAACATTTAATTTTTAACTTTGAATGTACATTTCAATTTGCCAGGGCCACAAACAGATTCGAAAAATTCCAGAAAAATAAATCTAGCTATGTTTTGACGCTACGGTCCCAACAAAACTAGTTTCGTCGAATTCTGAGATCGTTTGAAAAATGGCCATTTTCTGGTCGATCCAATTTAACAAAAATTGACCAAACACATTTTCTTTTACCACGCTCACATACTAGCTTCAAAAATTATGAAATTTGAAACCTAGCAATAGTTTGACATCCCGGACCCAACAAAAGTGGTTTCGTCGAATTCCGAGGTCGTATGCAAAATATCAATTTTCCAGGGCTATATATTATATATAGCGACCATTCTGAAAATTCATTCGACCATAACTTTTGATTCTCGTTATGAAACTTCGATTTTTTAGATTCGTTAGAAAGGTATTGATAAACAGATTTAAATATTTTTGGTTTCGCTAAAATCCGTTATATTTTCCACCCTACACAGTCAGTCAAAGTTTGAATTCCAATTTTCAAACTGACTCACTATTTCTAATTCACTATTTTATTGAAATATTCTATTTCAATTGTTCAAATTCCTTTGAAATCACCAATTTAAAAAATTTAAATTGGCTTGTATTTTCCGGGTTATTAAACCCCCCTTCCATAGAAAACTGTAAGTTTTGTTTATTATTAGCTATTAATATGTTTGTTAGTTAATGTAATTAGTTTATAGGGATTTTATACACAAAATTAGGGTTTTTAATTTGTAAAGATATGATTTTTCTAAACGAAAATATACAATTTTTCTATGAAATAAAAATATGAATTTTATATAAATGAAAATATATGATTTTTGTATGAAATAAAAATATTAATTTTATATTATAGAGATAATAAAAATATGATTTTTATATTATAGAGATAATAAAAATATGATTTTTATATTATAGAGATAATAAAAATATGATTTTTTATATTATAGAGATAATAAAATATGATTTTTATATTATAGTAGGGATAATAAAAATATGTTTTTTATAAGATAGAGAATATAAAAATTCGATTTTATATATGATGTAGCGAAATAAAAATTCGATCTTTATATAAGAAGTAGGAATATAAAAATATAATTTTTATATAGAAAGAAGTGTCATAAATATATATGAAATAGAAATAAAAATGTGATTTTTATTTATTAGAATGAAGCGATAAAAATGTGATTTTTATATATGAACAGCGGGAAAAGTTTGCATTGGAATTTTAGGCAAATCTGAACTGTTCAAAAATAAAGGATGGTGGAGTGGAACCCAAAGGTGAGAACTCCTCACTTTTATTTTATTTTCTAGTTGAAATATATACTAGGATGCAGACGGTGCTTAGTAGCACTCGACACCCGTTGTCCACAAACCATGGATGACTTGTTTGCTTCATGTGTTGTGAAAATTTATTGTTGTGATTGGAATGGAATAAAGTATTTTATCATTAAAAATATTTTATAGTTAAAAATATAATTTTTAGCATGTATATGAATAAAATAATATTTATAAACAAATCGAACGATTTGTTTATGTACACACATTTGACTGATATTGATTGGGACGATAAATTTTACACATCGCCCAATTGCACAAATAAAACCTGTGTTTGATTGTTTGAAACCCCACACGAGTATTGGGATGATATATGACATACACTAGTCCCAATAATTAGTTGTATGTCGATCGATTGATAAGCATTAAATATTTATATTTGATGCTTATGCAGTGTAGAATGCACTTTGGGTGATGGTTGACTGTGTTTGATTGTCGTTATGTACGTGTGTGTATGAAATCCATATAATCCCATTATATGGTAATTGACTGTGTCTGATTCCAGTTCAGAAAGAATGTATATTTTAAAAATAATGATTATTTTAAAATGATGAATATTTTAAAATGATATTCAGAAAAGAATCAAAATCTGATTTTGATGTTCGATTTGGGATGGACACGAATATATTTAAATGTATAAAGCCGTGTTGATTAGATTAACGCCATTTTGACGTGAATGATATTTATATCGATTTTATTCATTTTTATAATGAATATTCAAATGGAATTGATTTCAAAATTTAATGTTTTGAAAATACTGTCATTTATATATTGAAGATGTGGAATATTCAATTTTGATGTGAAATTGAATATGAAGTTGAAATCGTTTTGAAAACGAATTTAAAACGATTTATAAAATACGTTTTAAATGGAAATCGAGGAAACATATATTACATATAATATAATGGCCTGAATAGAACGCGCCGCGCTGCAGCAGTTCGCGAATTTCGACCATTGACTTCGAACGGACATTACGGGAGATCCGACCGTCGGATTCTCCTAAAACGTAAACCATTGGGTTCGTATTGAAAAGTGCTTTCTAACGAATATTTGAAATTGGAAATCTAACGGTTGGATTTGGAATTATGTCCAAATCAAATTTGGAAAAGGTCGTTGTAAGTGCAGTTCAATGGCCGTTTGTGGAAATCGACTGTATGGTCCTTGATAAAATTATTAAAAACGTCAATAATTAGTGTAAAATCATAAGAAATGATTTTGAAAGAATTGGGATGAAAAATTCCATATTTGAAAGGATAAAAATATATTTTTATCGAAATGAACTAGTTATGAACTAGAATTATAATCCATATATTTTTAAAATAAATAAATTGGATTTGAAATGGGTTTTAAAAATAACAAGAATTTCCAATATATGAATTGGAAATGGATTTGAATCGAAATTGTCTTGGGAATATTTCTGTAACAACCCGGAATTTGGGGCCAATTTAAAATTTCTATTTAAGAAATTTTGATGGATTTTTAATATTTAAAATAATTTATTTTACATAATAACGATGAAAAATTTATTTTAATTGAAGTCAAAATGAATGAATTTAATTATAAAAGAAGTTTAAAACAGAGCTGCAGTTTGAAAATTTGATTTTAAACTTTGACTGAATGTACAGGATTCAAAATAAATCAGAATTGAGCGAAACAAGAAATATTTAAATATGTTTGATCATATCTTTCTAATGAATCTGAAAAACTGAAATTCCACTTTATAAATCAAAAGTTATGCCCATTTTAAAATTTAGAAAAGTCGCTGTAGAATTTATATATATTTTAATATAATATATTAGCCTTAAAAATAGCCATTTTGCAAACGACCTCGGTTTTCGACGAAACCACTTTTGTTGGAACCAAAATGTCAAATTATTGTTAAGTTTAATTTTCCAGAATTTTTCAAATTAATATGTGAGCGTGACAAGGGAAAATGTGTTTTGTCAGTTTCAGTCAAATTTAATCGACTCGAAAATGGCCATTTTTCAAACGATCTCAGAATTCGATGAAATTAGTTTGGTTAGGACCGTATCGTCAAAACATAACTAGAAATAATTTTTCATTAATTTTTAGAGGCAGTATGTAGCCCCGGTAATTTAAAATGTACGTTTGAATTTAATATAAATTGATTTATAATTAAATTTAAAGAAAAACTTATCGTAACAGTCGAATTAGGTTACGAAACATATTCCATTGTGTCCGGGATGGGGTTTATTAGCTGAGGGCGATACTCGTTGGGTTTGATTTGGAGTTCATGGTGTTAAATTGGTATTATTTGTATTAAATAGAATTTAATAAATTAAATAAAATGAAAATACGTGTATAAATACACTCAAATACGCTAACCCTAAAACTCATCTCGTTCAGCTGCCTATGAAGAAAACGATGGCTGATACGATCCCGTATTCTTCTCCTCCGATCTCTAAATTTACTCAACCATTTCTAAAACTCCAAAAACAAAAATGTCAAGCTCGTAGAGACCTTTATTTCCAACGGTCATGATGTGTTTTTGTAACACCCCACACCCGCTAAGGTCACTCACTAAGGGAATGCCTTAACTTTGGTGGAGCATTTAAGTGAATATAGAACAGAAAAATTACAACAAGACAGATATAAATATTTGAAAATCTAAAACATCATTTCATTGCAGCAGAAGGTAAACATGTTTGGTTACAACACCATAAAGAGTCAAGTACTAAATATCCATCCTGATAAAAACATAAGTACATAATCCCACCACATAAACTAATAGCCATAAAAGAAAAGATAAGCTGGGCTTTACATCACGGTCCAAGCTCCAAAAGATTGATAAAGAAATCTGATCAAAGCCCACTAGTGCTAGGCCCAACCTGAGGACCTGAGGGGGAAAAAGATAAAAACAACGGGGTCAGACATAAGTCTGAGTGAGCCCTATAACTTTAACCACACAATCATTAAAGTAATTAGGGTATGATATAAACTTGGTACGGGATGACTGGGGATAAATGACTACACTAAGTAGCCAACTAGACATAGGATGAACTAAGATAACGGTAAAGACGCATCTACCCACCCAAGGGTAATTACTAACTGCACCACACCAGTCATTCCTACTTAAAGGTTGATCCCACCCAAGGACTTAGAAAATTTACCCAGTAGTTTCGTGTACCCCTAGCTGACTACATAGGTGTCGTCTGCCCCTATCTCCACTAGGTGTACCCACTACTCCCTAAGCGATCGGCTCCCTACCGTAGATACCCGTGCTGGCCCCACAGAGGGGTGTATCACTCCCCAAAGTGGCAACCCGATACAACCAATGGTGCACGGCTTATACGTACACGATGCAACAACGTCTTACCTACCAGCCCGGGTCCACACACGCATATGAAACCCGTTGGACTTGCGTTGCCACCGCTAACCCGTTTTGGCTTCTTATAATCAAGCCCGGTACGCGTGTCCCGTCCTCGACATGGGTCGAGCCCAATAAGATACATATGGGTTACTGGTTGAAATGGGCCCCCACAAGCTACCCACCTAAGCTTGTCCCTTAATCTAGTGCATCCCACTTAACCCTTTAATCATGTTTAATTACATGTTTCCTCTTGGTTAAGTATTCTAATCGTATTTTCTATTGCCACCCAAGGCAACCCACTAGATTTCCACATGCCACCCAAGGCACTCACTTGATTTCGACATGCCACCCAAGGCACCCACTTAACACCCCATGCCCCACTACATGCTTATCTGGTTAAGTGTTTCTTAATTAATTAAGAACGTAACCGTTGTAAAGACCTCTCACATTAGACTATCTTTTATGGCAGCTGGATTTGCCGGTTGGGTCCGGGCAGCCTTACGCCATAACCGAGTCTAACCTCGTGTCTTTACACTTGTCACATATTTAGTTTGTGCCTAAGACCTCTCACATTGGGCCAATCATTTGTAGCCGCTGGATTTGTCGGTCGGTTCCGGGCAGTCTTATGCTACAAAAGGGTCCAACCTTGTGTCTTAGTCGATTAATTACACCTAATTAATCACCCCCATAATTAATTATCCCTAATTAATTACAAATTTAACGATGTACATAATTGACTCAATTATGTCCATCCACTTTATGGTATGCATAATCATACCAACTTCACACCATTTCATTAACATGAATATTAACCCCATCGTTCCCCACGTAATTCGCTAACATGACATAAAACGGAAGATTCATCACAAATACAATGGGTTCAACTTGCATAACATTAACATCAACATGGGTTTAAAGGTGTCAACATGCATATAGCATCAAACCCAACTAGCAAAAATGATCAACCCAAACTTGCATGAATCACATATGTCATAAAGAGGTTAACTTGCATAAGTTTCTTATGTCATACAAAGGGGTAAACTTGCATATGTATGTATGACATACAAAGGGGTTAACTTGCATATGTATGCATATCATACTAAGGTGTAAACTTGCACATGTTACTTGCATACAATCAAACACCAAACTTGCATAACATGTCATATATGAACTTGCATATAATCATACACCAAATTTGCATAACATATCATATATGAACTTGCATATAATCAAACACCAAACTTGCATAACATGGTGTCATAATGGATCAATGTTTATCATAGCAATTTGCATAACTAGCATCATGAACACATAGCCTAACACTTGCATAACTTGCATAACATCATGATCATATGGCATATAACTTGCATAACTTGCATAACATCATGAACATGTAGCATATGACTTGCATAACTTGCATAACATCATGAACATGTAGCATATGACTTGCATAACTTGCATAACATCATGAAAATGTAGCGTATGACTTGCATAACTTGCATAACATCATGAACACATAGCACATAACTTGCATAACTTGCATAACATCACAAACACATAGCATATGATAACATAATCTTGCATTGATCCACATTCATAGCCATAACCTCATTATATCCTATCATAATCATTTCAATAATTGGTCATTAAGGCTATAGAAACTCACAACTTGTTGATGAGCACTCCTATGAAGAAGATTAAGTTGCTAGAGTTGATTAGAGGTTGATTTGAGATGCTATCTTCCTCTTTAATATGATGGAGGCTCCTTCAAGTTGCATTTTGACCGCATGACGGCATTGTAGCTATTTTTAGTATGAATTAGGGTAGTCTTAGGGTGTATTTATAGAGTAGTTAGGTGTTTTAGGCCATTAGATTAACCCTAAGTCAGATTATAGCCGTCAGATCTCGTCCTAGCCACCAAAACACAGCCCAAAAGCCAAACTGGTGCACCCAGGTCACCTGGGCTCGACCAGGGAGGTCGACCCCCAGGTCGACACTAGGGTCGACACCCTAGTCGACCTGGTGGGCAGGTCGACACCCAGGTCGACCCCCAGGTCGACCTGGTCTGGGCGGGGATTTTCCCGCCTAGCCCATAATCTGCATTTTTGAAATCTGTTTCGTTTTCTGATTTTTCGTGAAACTTCTAAAGCCCATATCTCGGACATACGGACTCCGATTCACAAAATTTCGGACTCTATTTCGCGTATTTTTCCGAGACGAACGCAATGGCATAGCCCATTTCCCCTGATTCATATTTTAAAATTTAATTCTGCCCTGATTTATATTGTAACAAGTTATTCAACATACGGGGTGTTACATTCTCCCCTACTTAAAGGATTTCGTCCCCGAAATCTCTAAGTCAAGAAGAACGTATCCTACCAACCAAACAACCATCTACTCAAACCATCAAACACTGGCATCCATTGTCCTTAAAGTTTCTAATGCTGTATGAACATATGCAAAGAGTGTGTGTAAATGTTCCCTGTCTAATGCAAAATCAGGCGGTCTACTGATTCAGTTGACCTCCTTAATGCAAACCATGATAGTGCCATGCATCCAATATGTATGCGAAAGAACCCTATCGACACATACTATCTCTACATGTGTGCACAATCATTCACCAAAATGCATCATCCATATGATAGCTCAACCATTATACATCCATTAATATAGCTACCTACACACAATTTTATGCAGTATGCAATATGAAGTGACTGAGCCGATCTAGTGCCTAGAGTGTGTGTATATGCATCCACGAGCAACCACTAGCAACCACTTGCATCCACTCGCATCCATCAATCATAACATGTCTCAAACACATGTTTCAACCATAGGTTTACCCTATCTAAAGGTCAAAGGTACTAATGAGAGGACATACTAAAGATAAGATAAGTACTAGACAAACGATAAAGGAGAAGTTAAAAGACATACCCTAAAAAAGGAATGGGTACAGCGAATGCATCTTCGCTTCTGTCTCCCAAGTAGCATTGCTCCCATCCTCTCCCCATTGCACTTTGACTAGTCGCACCTCTCTATTCCTCAACTTCCTAATTTCTGACCCAAGGATGCGGGTAGGAGCTCGTCGAATAGTTGCATCACGCTCTACCTCCACTTCTTTAATCAAGCTCGGTTCTACCACCTCTACGGTCTCATGTAGGCACTTCCTCAAATGTGACACATGGAATACGTCATGTACTCCACTAAGTCTCTCAGGTAAATCCACTCTATATGCCATCCGTCCAATCCTTTCCTTAATAGGAAATGGCCCAACAAATCTTGGAGCTAACTTCCCAACGGACCCAAAGCGAACTACATTCCGTAATGGAGATACTTTGACAAAGACCATGTCCCCAACATCAAACTCAAGATCCGTCCTCCTCTTATCCGCGTAAGATTTCTACCTGTCTTGTGCTGCTTTCAGCCTTCTTCGAATCAAATCAATCTTTTCCGAAGTCTCTCTAACCATATCAGGCCCAAGCAAGATCTTATCCGTAAATTCCCACCAACATGTAGGTGATCGACAAGGCCTCCCATAAAGAGCTTCGAAAGGAGCCATACCAATACTCGACTTAAAGCTGTTATTATACGCGAACTCCAGCAATGGAAGATGCTCTTCCCATGTACCTCCAAAATCTAAGATACAAAGCCTCAAAAGGTCTTCCAGAACACGATTCACCCTCTCGGTCTGGCCGTCCGTCTGAGGATGATATGCGGTGCTCAGACACAACTGAGTCCCCATTGCTTCTTGCAAACTCTTCAAAAACTCGCTAGTGAAGTTAGGATCTTGATCGCTCACTATGCTAGAAGGTACCCCATGCAATCGAACTATCTCTCGAAGATAAACTGAAGCTATCCATGGAGCAGTCCTCTTGCTCTTTACGGGTATGAAATGGGCACTCTTAGTAAGCCTGTCTACCACAACCCAAATTCCCGTATTACCCTTCCTCGATCTTGGTAACCCATCAATAAAATCCATCGAGACGCTATACCACTTCCATTGCGGAACTTCCAATGGGTGAAGCAACCCACCCAGTTTCTTTTGCTCCGCTTTCACTTGTTGGCACACCAAGCATCTAGCGACATACTCGGCCACATCTTTCTTCATACCGGCCCAAAATAAAACTCGCTTCATGTCTTGGTACATCTTGTCCCCACCGGTATGAATGGTCATCCTAGAACGGTGTGCATCATCAAGAATAGCCTTCCTCAAACCCTCGTCTTGCGGTACACAAAGTCTACCGTCTCTACGCAAGCACCCCCTATCGTCTAGGGTGTACCTACTCAAATGGCTAGACGACTCCCCCCTTATGAGCCTCTCTACCAACTCAACCAACTGTGGGTCGTCCCGCTGTGCCTCGCCAATCCGCCCCAAAAGAGTAGGTCTGACCTCCAAGGATGCTAGCAAACCGGGTATATAGTCAACGGAAGGTCTGAAATCAAACATCGAGATAAATTCCAAGCTTCGTCGTTCCACGAACAATGGACTTAAGGACAACCTTTTTTTGCTCAAGGCGTCCGCCACCATGTTACCCTTGCCAGGGGTATACGCTATCTCGAAATCATAGGATGCTAAGAACTCCATCCACCTTTGCTGTCTCAAGTTCAAATCCTTCTGAGAAAACAAGTACTTCAATGATTTGTGGTCAGTGAACAATTCGAATCTCTCACTAAGAAGATAATGGCGCCAAATCTTAAGCGCAAAAACAATAGCGGCCAACTCTAGATCATGGGTAGGGTAATTTTTCTCATGCTTTCTCAACTGCCTTCCACCGTAGGCTATTACCCTTCCCTCTTGCATTAAGACTGCGCCCAGTCCTGTCCCACAAGCATCGGTATAGACAACAAATGGCTTACTCCCATCTGGCAACACTAAGACTGGAGTTGTGGTTAAAGCTCTCTTTAACTGTCGGAACGCATCATCACAATGTACGTCCCATGCGAAGACTAGATTCTTCTTCGTCAAGCGAGTTAATGGGGCTGATATCATCGCGAAGTCCTTGATAAACTTCCTATAGTAGCCAGCCAACCCCAAGAAACTCCTCACCTCGGTAGCATTCTTCGGAACCTTCCAATCTTGAATGGACACTACCTTCGCGGGATCAACAGCTATCCCTTCCTTGGAGACCACGTGCCCCAAGAACCGCACTTCCTTCCTCCAGAAGTGACATTTAGAGAATTTAGCCTTAAGGCTATGCGCTCGAAGAGTCTCCAACACTTCCCTAAGATGTAGGGCATGCTCTTCTTCACTCTTAGAAAATGCTAAGATGTCATCCACAAAGACCACCACGAACTTATTAAGGTACTCCCTGAACACCCTACTCATCAAATCAACAAAGTATGCTGGGGCGTTCGTCAAACCAAATGGCATCACCAGCCACTCATAGAAACCATCCGGAGTCATAAAGGCAGTCTTGTCTATGCTATCCTCAGCCACCCTCAACTGATGAAACCCCGTGGCCAAGTCCAACTGCGAAAACACTGAGGCGCCAACCAACTGATCAAAGAGATCATCAATCCTCGACAATGGGTGTCTATTCTTCTTTGTGAGCTTGTTGAGTTCTCTATAGTCTACACAAAGTCTGAGGGACCCATCCGCCTTCGTGGCAAAAACTACTGGAGCACCCCACTCCGATATACTTCGTCTTATGAACCCCTTCTCAAGCAACTCCCCTACTTGCTTATGGAGTTCCCTCCTCTCACGAGGAGCCATGTGGCGCACTGGTAAAGATACTGGTTTAGCATTGTCTACCAGATATATTCGGAAGTCAATCTCCTGCTTCGGAGGTAAGCCCTTCACCTCCTCAAACACATCCAAGTATTCTCGGACCACTCTAACAGATCGCAAACTCTCGACCAAAGCGTCAAGCGATTCAAGATAACTTAGCATAACAGATTCCATGGGATTACAAGAGATCTCGAGAGTGTTACCCAAGCGGGTCATGAGCCTAACAACTCTCCTTTCGCAATCAAGAACAGCACCATTACTGGATAACCATTCCATGCCCAAAATCAACCCATAGCCCGTGAAGCCCAAAATAAAAGCATCACATCTAAACTCAACACTAAGTATAGAAATCTTCAAACCCAAACATATCATGGACAAATAAGTGGAGTTCCCAATTGGGTTTGAAACAACCAAGGGATCATCTACTAGACTGGTGTCTAAGTGCAGTGACTCAACTAATGATGATGAGATAAACGAATGCGATGCGCCAGAGTCGAACAATGTACTGACATGACGATCAAACAGAAAAACCAGACTTTCAACGGAAATAGTTCTACCTCTTTCCTGAATCAGTGGAACCGCGAGAGCCTGAACTTGCCCCCTTGCCTGACCCGGTGCCATAAGAGCTTGCACCTGTCCCCCTAAGGTAGATCCCGTCCTTTGCCCCTTATTAGGGAAATCCTTCACTAGATGCCCTGCTTCGCCACAATGGAAGCAGCCCGTCTTCTTCTTCTTCCGACAATCTTTGCTTAGGTGGCCTGGTGTCCCGCAATTGAAGCACTTCTTCTTTCCCTTGCCACCGTTGCCTTTCCCACCTTTGTTTTGTTGCTGTTGAGGTCTCTTCTGATCTCCCTTCTTCTCGGGTGCCTTATTAGCATTGGGACCCTTCTCTTCCTCATGCATGAGTGCCATGTCTACTAGCTTCTCAAAGGTGGCCCCCATAGGGATGTGAGTCATAGCCAATCCATGCATCGGTTCATTTAAGCCCTTAACGAACCTCAAAGCCTTCTTCTTCGGTGTATTCACCATGTCTATGCCAAACCTTGCCAATTGATTAAACTTGTTGACATATTCCTTCACTGATAGGTTTCCTTGTTTTAGAGTCAAGAAGCTTTCCATGTACAAGTTTTCCTCCGCCCTTGAGAGAAAATTTGCCACAAACCTTTGCCTGAAATCCGCCCAAGAGTCAACAGGGCGCTCTACATTAGTGACCTCCCACCAGAATGAGGCCTCTCCCTTCATTAACCAAGAGGCTAACTTGACTTTCTTTCCTTCTTCCATCTCAAAGATATCTATCAACTCTTCCACCTCCTTAAGCCAATCTCTAGCCTCCACGAAAGTTTCTGATCCTTGAAAAGGTTTCCCTCCCATAGCCTTAAATTCCTTGCAAGTCTTAGCAAAAGTATCCGTGCGAGGAGGAGGAGGGGGAGGAGGAAGATCGGGTGCTACTGTTGGTGGAGGAACATTTGCTGGAACCGCAGTGGCGGCCCTAGCCTCCATCAATCTCCTATACCATACTGGTATCGTCACACCCTCCGAAAAATTAAGATCTTCAGCCATGCTGAAACGAAAAAGGAAAGATTCAAAACGGAGAATTCGAAAGATAAAGATAAGGCTATTGGGGATTATGCTTTTCTTTCAAGACATGTTTTTGAAAATACTTCTTCCAAAAATGTTTTTTAGAAAAATAGTTTTCTAAAAATTTAATCTGTTCCGGTAACCTTCGCTCTGATACCACGTGTAACACCCCACACCCGCTAAGGTCACTCACTAAGGGAATGCCTTAACTTTGGTGGAGCATTTAAGTGAATATAGAACAGAAAAATTACAACAAGACAGATATAAATACTTGAAAATCTAAAACATCATTTCATTGCAGCAGAAGGTAAACATGTTTGGTTACAACACCATAAAGAGTCAAGTACTAAATATCCATCCTGATAAAAACATAAGTACATAATCCCACCACATAAACTAATAGCCATAAAAGAAAAGATAAGCTGGGCTTTACATCACGGTCCAAGCTCCAAAAGATTGATAAAGAAATCTGATCAAAGCCCACTAGTGCTAGGCCCAACCTGAGGACCTGAGGGGGAAAAAGATAAAAACAACGGGGTCAGACATAAGTCTGAGTGAGCCCTATAACTTTAACCACACAATCATTAAAGTAATTAGGGTATGATATAAACTTGGTACGGGATGACTGGGGATAAATGACTACACTAAGTAGCCAACTAGACATAGGATGAACTAAGATAACGGTAAAGACGCATCTACCCACCCAAGGGTAATTACTAACTGCACCACACCAGTAATTCCTACGTAAAGGTTGATCCCACCCAAGGACTTAGAAAATTTACCCAGTAGTTTCGTGTACCCCTAGCTGACTACATAGGTGCCGTCTGCCCCTATCTCCACTAGGTGTACCCACTACTCCCCAAGCGATCGGCTCCCTACCGTAGATACCCGTGCTGGCCCTACAGAGGGGTGTATCACTCCCCAAAGTGGCAACCTGATACAACCAATGGTGCACGGCTTATACCTACACGATGCAACAACGTCTTACCTACCAGCCCGGGTCCACACACGCATATGAAACCCGTTGGACTTGCGTTGCCACCGCTAACCCGTTTTGGCTTCTTATAATCAAGCCCAGTACACGTGTCCCGTCCTCGACATGGGTCGAGCCCAATAAGATACATATGGATTACTGGTTGAAATGGGCCCCCACAAGCTACCCACCTAAGCTTGTCCCTTAATCTAGTGCATCCCACTTAACCCTTTAATCATGTTTAATTACATGTTTCCTCTTGGTTAAGTATTCTAATCGTATTTTCTATTGCCACCCGAGGCAACCCACTAGATTTCCACATGCCACCCAAGGCACTCACTTGATTTCCACATGCCACCCAAGGTACCCACTTAACCCCTCATGCCCCACTACATGCTTATCTGGTTAAGTGTTTCTTAATTAATTAAGAACGTAACCGTTGTAAAGACCTCTCACATTAGACTATCTTTTATGGCAGCTGGATTTGCCGATTGGGTCCGGGCAGCCTTACGCCATAACCGAGTCTAACCTCGTGTCTTTAGACTTGTCACGTATTTAGTTTGTGCCTAAGACCTCTCACATTGGGCCAATCATTTGTAGCCGCTGGATTTGCCGGTCGGTTCCGGGCAGTCTTATGCTACAAAAGGGTCCAACCTCGTGTCTTAGTCGATTAATTACACCTAATTAATCACCCCCATAATTAACTATCCCTAATTAATTACAAATTTAACGATGTACATAATTGACTCAATTACGTCCATCCACTTTATGGTATGCATAATCATACCAACTTCACACCATTTCATTAACATGAATATTAACCCCATCGTTCCCCACGTAATTCGCTAACATGACATAAAAGGGAAGATTCATCACAAATACAATGGGTTCAACTTGCATAACATTAACATCAACATGGGTTTAAAGGTGTCAACATGCATATAGCATCAAACCCAACTAGCATAAATGATCAACCCAAACTTGCATGAATCACATATGTCATAAAGAGGTTAACTTGCATAAGTTTCTTATGTCATACAAAGGGGTAAACTTGCATATGTATGTATGACATACAAAGTGGTTAACTTGCATATGTATGCATATCATACTAAGGTGTAAACTTGCACATGTTACTTGCATACAATCAAACACCAAACTTGCATAACATGTCATATATGAACTTGCATATAATCATACACCAAATTTGCATAACATATCATATATGAACTTGCATATAATCAAACACCAAACTTGCATAACATGGTGTCATAATGGATCAATGTTTATCATAGCAATTTGCATAACTATCATCATGAACACATAGCCTAACACTTGCATAACTTGCATAACATCATGATCATATGGCATATAACTTGCATAACTTGCATAACATCATGAACATGTAGCATATGACTTGCATAACTTGCATAACATCATGAACATGTAGCATATGACTTGCATAACTTGCATAACATCATGAACATGTAGCATATGACTTGCATAACTTGCATAACATCATGAACACATAGCACATAACTTGCATAACTTGCATAACATCACAAACACATAGCATATGATAACATAATCTTGCATTGATCCACATTCATAGCCATAACCTCATTATATCCTATCATAATCATTTCAACAATTGGTCATTAAGGCTATAGAAACTCACAACTTGTTGATGAGCACTCCTATTGTAACACCCCGTATGTTAAATAACTTGTTATAACATAAATCAGAGCAGAATTAAATTTAATATTCTGAATCAGGGGAAACGGGCTGTGCCATTGCGTTCGTCTCGGAAAAATACGCGAAATAGAGTCCGAGTTTTCGTAAATCGGAGTCCGTATGACCAAGTTATGGCCCGTCAAAGTTTCACGAAAAATCAAAAACTGCTCATGTTTTGAGGCCCGGGATGAGTTTTGGGCTGTTTTTTTTGGGCCCTAAATGGTTCCTACACTTGACTTCTTCCCCAAGACATGCTTTAAAGGCTAGGATTGGTTCTAGGGTATATCCTATGGTCCTAAAACATCTAACTAATCTATATATACACCCTAATACCCCCCTTATCCTTACCAAAAAATAGATCTAAGGCCATTATGCCACCACTTAGAAAATTGGAGAGCCTCCACTAAAAATCCTAAGAGGATTTGCAAGCTAATCTACATCTTCTTCTACTTAATCATTGGGATTTGCTTCATTTAACTTGCTAATCTTGTTTTGGTGAGTTTCTATGGCTTTAATAATCAATTGTTAAATTGATTATGGTAGGATGTGATAAGACATGGCTATGTTTGTGGATGAATGTATTTATGCAAGTTTGTATGATATGTGATTTGCAAGTTTTATGTTAAATGCAAGTTAAGGCCATGTTTTATGATGCAAAACACCATGTTAAACATTTATGCATATGTGACATGTTATGCAAACTATATGTGAGAATATATGCAAGTTATATGTAACATGATATGCAAGTTATGCATGTGATTTTGTGCATGCTAAGTAGTTGGTGTTATGCATGTTAAGTATTTGATGTTATTCATGCTAAAGTATTTGACGTTATGCATGATAAGTATTTGATTGTATGCATACTAAGTATGGGGTTTTATGCATGTTAAGTGTTTGGGTTTATGCAAGTTAAGTGGTAGGTTTATGCATAATAAGTATTTGATTTTTATGCATAATAAGTATTTGGTTTTATGCATAATAAGTATTTGGTTTTATGCATAATAAGTATTTGGTTTTATGCATAATAAGTATTTGGTTTTATGCATAATAAGTATTTGGTTTTATGCATAATAAGTATTTGGTTTTATGCATAATAAGTATTTGGTTTTATGCATAATAAGTATTTGGTTTTATGCATAATAAGTATTTGATTTTATGCATAATAAGTATTTGATTTTATGCATAATAAGTATTTGATTTTATGCATAATAAGTATTTGGTTTTATGCATAATAAGTATTTGATTTTATGCATAATAAGTATTTGATTCTATGCATGATAAGTAAGTGGTTTTATGCATGCTAAGTGTTTGGTATTATGCATAAATCATGATATGCAAGTTTACCCTTTTAAATATGGTATATACATATGCAAGATGGCACTCTTATATGCTATGCATGTTTACCCTCCTTTAAGATGCAAGTCATATATGTAAGTTCGACATATTATGCAAGTTATGCTTACATGCAAGCTCAACATGTTATGTAAGTTATGTGCATATGCAAGTTATGTGTATGAGGGTATGCAAGTTGTGTGCATAGTGTTATGCAAGTTAAGTTTATGAGATTATGCAAGTTATGAGCATGATGTTATACAAGTTATGTATATGCTTAAATGCGAGCTTAATGTGATATGCAAGTATGTGAATGCTTATGCAAGTATATGAATGCCCATGCAAGTATGTGAATGCTTATGCAAGTTATGTGTATGCTTAAATGCATGTTTAACATGTTATGCAAGTTATGAGGATGCTTATATGCAAGTTTAACATGTTATGCAAGATATGTGTATGATAATATGCAAACTCATATGTCATATGTTATGCAAATCATGGGTATGATAATATGCAAGTTTGGGTTATATGTAGTTGGGTTAATATATGTTCATATATGCAAGTTGACATCCTCTTAACCCATGACAAAGTTATATGCTAAACCCATGATATTTGTGATGGATCTTTCCCTTTATTATGTCGTGAAATGAGAACGATTTACGTGGGGAACGATGGGGTAATAAATATGTTAATAAAAGTATGATTGGGTATGATTAAGCATACCATAAAAATAAATTACCATAAGTGGGAATTTACCTATTGAGTTAGGTCTACCCCATGGGAATTTACCTATTGAGTTAGGTCTACCCATGTTATGGAAAATTTGATATTAATTAGGGATAATTAATATGGGGGTGATTAATTAGGTTTAATTAATCAACTAAGACACGAGGTTGGACCCTTTTGTAGCGGAAGTCTGCCCGGAACCGACCGGCCATCCAGCAGCTACAAATGATTGGCCCAATGTGAGAGATCTTAGTCATAAATTAAATACATGATTAAAGTAAAGACACGAGGTTAGTCCCTTTTTATGACAGAAGTCTGCCCGGAACCAACCGGCATATCCAGCAGTCATAAAAGACGGTCTAATGTGGGAGGTCTTTATGAGGTCATGATCTTAATTAATGAATTAAGAAACACTTAACCATATTAGCATGTAGTGGGACATGAGGGGTTAAGTGGGTGCCATGGGTGGCATGTGAGAATACGATTAGAATACTTAACCAAGGTGGAACATGTAATTAAACATGATTAAGGGGTTAAGTAAGTGCCATGGGTGGCATGTGGGAATCTAGTGGGTGCCCTAAGTGGCAATTGAAATATGATTAAAGGACTTAACCAAGATTTATAACATGTAAGGGGACATGGTTAAAGGGTTAAGTGGGATGCACTAGATTAAACGACAAGCTTAAGTAGTAGCTTGTGGGGGCCCATTTCAACCAATATCCCAAACGTATCTTTGTAGGCTCGACTCTAGTCGGGTGACGGGACACGCATATTGGGCTTGACTGTAAGAGGCCAAAACGGGTTAGCGGTGGCAACGCGGGATCAACGGGTTTCATATGCATGTGTGGACCCGGGCTGGTTGGTAAGTCGTTGTTGCATCGTGTAGATATAAAGCCGTGCACAGTGATATTATATGGTAGCCACTTTGGGGAATGATACACCCCCTTTTGTGGGACCAGCACGGGTATCTACGGTAGGGAGCCGATCGCTTGGGGGTAGTGGGTACACCTAGTAAAAATAGGGGCAGACGGCACCTGCGTATGGGTACAAGAAACTACCGGGTAAAAATTACTAAGTACACTTAGTGGGATCAACCTTTAAGTAGGAATTACTCTTGGTGGGTAGAACTGGTGTGGTGCAGTGTAGGAATTACCCTTGGGTGAATAAGTCTGGGGTGGTGTAATCTAATAATTATCCTTGGGAGGATAAAAGCGTCTTCTCGGTTATCTTAGTACACCCTATGTTTTGTTGGCTACTTAGTGTGGTCATTATCCCCAGAGGTACCGTACCTTATTTATGTCATACCCTAATTACTTTAATGGTTGTATTGTTAGGGTTATAAGACTCACTCAGACTTATGTCTGACCCCGTTGTTTTTATCTTTTTCCCAACCCTTAGGTCCTACGGTGGATCCTAGCGGTAGTAGAGCTTGATCGGATTTCTGTTTCCAGTCTTGAGGAGCTTGGGTAGATGTAAAGCTCCAGTTATCCAGTTATCTTTTCTTTTCTTATGGCTATTGTATGAGAGAGTGGGATTATGTACTTCTTTATTTTGATGAATATTGTACTTGACTTTTATCGTGGTTTTTATGATGTAACCAGACATGTTTATTTCCGCTGTTATGAGATGATGTTTTAAAATTTCAAGTACTATTTATACCTGTCTTGTTGTAATTTTTCTGTTCTATATTCACTAAAATACTCCACCGATGCTATGGCATTCCCTTTGTGAGTGACCCTAGCGGGCGTGGGGTGTTACATGTGGTATCAGAGCAAAGGTTACCGGAACAGATAAAATTTTTAGAAAACTATTTTTCTAAAACATTTTTGGAAAGGAGTATTTTCAAAAACATGTCTTTTAAGAGAAAAGTTTTTGAAAGGAAAGCATAATCCCCAATAGCCATATCTATATCTTTCGAATTCTCCATTTTGAATCTCTTCCTTTCTCTCGTTTTGAGTTTCCCCTCCGCGTATAGATGATCTTTCTAAGATAGATAAGGATGGAAAACCACTTCAAGGGACTTAGACGTTAGTCGGATTAGAAGTTGGTTCAAGAAGGAGGAGGACTGGTAGGTATCTATTGGATAAACGATGGGAGGAAGGCTCAAATAGTTGTTTGGTTAATGAAAGATGAAACCTCATTGGTGGGAGGTTACGAGTGGAGAATAGGGAAGAAGAAGGCAAGTGGTTATCCTTTTAAGAGGAATAGGACACCTTATTAGGATTGTTCAAAGAAGCAAGGGCAAGGTATGGAATCTTCTGGAGGGTAGTTGTATTCCCTCATGACTAGGGTACCAGGTGGGGATAAGACCGTCTAGGTTGGAATTTGGATTTCTTTATTATCCAATTCAAACTTTATTTGATCCTGATATATCGAGTTCGTTTATCTCACCATTGATAGTTGAGTCACTGCACTTAGACACCAGTTTGGTAGATGATCCCTTAGTTGTTTCAAACCCAGTTGGGGCTCCATGATATGTTTGGGTTTGAAAGTTTCTATACTTAGCGTTGAGTTTAGATGTGATGCTTGTTGGGCTTCACGGGCTATGGGTTAATTTTGGGCATGAACTGGTTATCCAGTAGGAGTGTTGTTCTTCATTTTGAAGGGAGAGTTGTTAGGCTTATGGGCCGCCTAAGTAACACTCTCGAGATCTCTTGTAATCCCATAGAATCTGTTATGCTAAGGAATCTAGAATCGCCTGACACGTTGGTCTAGAGTCTGCGATCTGTTAGAGCGGTCCGGGAATACCCGGATGTGTTTGAGGAGGTGAAGGGCTTACCTCCGAAGCAGGAGATTGACTTCCGAATATATCTGGTGGATAAGGCCCAACCAGTATCTTGGC
Source organism: Allium sativum (assembly GCA_030737875.1). Taxonomy (NCBI): domain Eukaryota; kingdom Viridiplantae; phylum Streptophyta; class Magnoliopsida; order Asparagales; family Amaryllidaceae; genus Allium; species Allium sativum. Next base: position 188,896,264 of record CM060910.1, on the reverse strand, counting down.
CAGTGTGCCACATGGCTCCTAGTGAGAGGAGGGAACTCCATAAGTAAGTAGGCGATTTGCTTGAGAAAGGGTTCATAAGACGAAGTATATCGGAGTGGGGCGCTCCAGTAGTTTTTGTTATGAAGGCGGATGGGTCCCTCAGACTTTGTGTAGGCTAAAGAGAACTAAAGAAACTCACAAAGAAGAATAGACACCCATTTCCAAGGATTGATGATCTCTTTGATCAGTTGGTTGGCGCCTCAGTGTTTTAGTAGTGGACTCAGCCACGGAAGTTCATCAGTTGAGAGTGGCTGAGGATAGCATAGAAAAGACTACCTTTAGGACTCCGGATGTTTTTTTTTTATGAGTGGCTGGTGATGCCATTTGGTTTGACATACGCCTCGCATATTTTGTTAATTTGATGAGAAGGGTGTACAAGGAGTACCTAAATAAGTTGTGATGGTCTTTATGGATGACATTTTGGTCTTTTCTAGGAACGAAATAAGTTTTCGTATGTGCTCAATAGGCTGAGCAGAGCCAGTATAGGATAAACGACGGTTTTGGAGCGAGACTGGCGAGAACATCCAGAATTGGTCAAGGGCTTAATTATTTAGCCATTTTTACTAGTAACGTCTCACGTAGGTCGTCTGAATTCGAAGGAGGTATCCCTTGGGTGTTTGTCTGATATTGGTTTAGGCCTTTGGGGCTTGCATTTGGGGGATGCCGAATTCGACTAGGGTGGTCTGCGTGGGAGACGGTTATGATGATCTTGGATGATATTCTGGTGGAGAAGAGCATGCCCTACATCTTAGGGAAGTGTTGGAGACTCTTCGGGCGCATAGTCTTAGGACAGCAAAAGTGGATGGGATCTTTAGCATCCTATGAGTAAGGGTAACATGGTAGCAGACACCTTAAGTAGAAAAAGGTTGTCCTTGAGTTCATTTTTCGTTGAACGACGGAGCTTAGAGTTTATTTCTAAGTTTGACTTTAGACCTTCCGTTGACTTTGTACCCGGTTTGCTAGCTTCTTTGGAAGTTAGACCTACTCTTTTGGGGTGGATTGGAGAAGCACAGAGGGGCGACCCACAGTTGGTTGAGTTAGTAGAGAAGCTCATAAGGGGGGAGTCGTCCAGCCATTTGAGTAGGTACACCTTAGAGATAGAGGGTGTTTACGTATAGACGGTAGACTTTGTGTACCGCAGGACGAGGGTTTGAGGAAGGCTATTCTTGATGACGCACACCGTTTTAGGATGACCATTCATCCCGGTGGGGGTAAGATGTACCAAGACATGAAGAGGGCTTTCTTCTGGGCCGGTATGAAGAAAGATGTGGCCGAGCATGTCGCTCGATGCTTGGTGTGCCAACGAGTGAAGACGAAGCGAAAGAAACCGGGTGGGTTGCTTCACCCATTGGAGGTTCCGCAATGAAAGTGGGACAGCGCCTCGTTGGATTTTATTGACAGGTTACCCAGATCGAGAAAGAGTAATAAAGGAATTTGGGTGGTGGTAGACAGACTTACTAAGAACACCCATTTCATACCTGTGAAGAGTAAGTGGACTGCTCCATGGCTAGCTTTTTGTATATCTTCGAGAGATAGTTCGATTGCATCGGGTACCCTCCAGTATAGTGAGTGATCGAGATCCTATCTTCACTAGAGAGTTTTGGAAGAATTTGCAAAAGGCGGTAGGGACTCAGTTGCGTTTGAGTACCGCATATCATCCTCAGACGGACGGCCAGACCGAGAGGGTGAATCATATTTTAGAAGACCTTTTGAGGCTATGTATCTTGGATTTTGGAGGTACATGGGAGGAGCATCTTCCATTGGCGGAGTTGCCCGACAGACTTAGTGATGTATTCTATGGGAGGAAGTGCCTACATGAGACCGCAGAGGTGGTAGAGCCGAGTTTGCTTAGAGAAGTGGAAGCAGAGCGTGATGCGACGATTCGACGAGCTCCTACTTGCATCCTTGGGTCAGAGATTTGGAAGCTGAGAAACAGAGAGGTTCAAGTAGTCAAAGTACAAAGGGGAGATGAAGAGAGTGGCGCTACCTGGGAGACGGAAGCGAAGATGCGTTCGAGGTACCCTTTTTCTTTCGGAGGGTATATCCTTTTGCTTCTCCTTCATCACATATCTTGTGCTTATCTTATCCTTAGTATGTCCTCTCGTTAGTACTTTTGACCTTTAGATAGGGTAAACCTATGGTTGAAACATGTGTTTGAGACATGTTATGTATGATGGATGCAAGTGGATGCAAGTGTTTGCTAGTGGTTGCTCGTGGATGCATATACACACACTCTAGGCACTAGATCGGCTCAATCACTTCATATTGCATATTGCATAAAATTGTGTGTAGGAAGCTATATTTATGGATGTATAATGATTGTGTTATCATATGGATGATGCATTTTGGTGAATGATTGTGCACTCATGTAGATATTGTATGTGTCGATAGGGTTCCCTCGCATACATAATGGATGCATGACACTATCATGGTTTGCATATGTTCATACATTAGATAGGGAACATATACACACACTTTTTGCATATGCTCATACATCATTAGAAATTGTTTTAAGGACAATGGATGCCAGTGTTTGATGGTTGAGTAGATGGTTGTTTGGTTGGTAGGATACGTTCTTCTTGACTTAGAGATTTCGGGGACGAAATCCTTTAAGTAGGGGAGAATGTAACACCCCGTATGTTAAATAACTTGTTATAACATAAATCAGAGCAGAATTAAATTTAATATTCTGAATCAGGGGAAATGGGCTGTGCCATTGCGTTCGTCTCGGAAAAATACGCGAAATAGAGTCCGAGTTTTCGTAAATCGGAGTCCGTATGACCAAGTTATGGCCCGTCAAAGTTTCACGAAAAATCAAAAACAAAAACTGCTCATGTTTTGAGGCCCGGGATGAGTTTTGGGCTGTTTTTTTTGGGCCCTAAATGGTTCCTACACTTGACTTCTTCCCCAAGACATGCTTTAAAGGCTAGGATTGGTTCTAGGGTATATCCTATGGTCCTAAAACATCTAACTAATCTATATATACACCCTAATACCCCCCTTATCCTTACCAAAAAATAGATCTAAGGCCATTATGCCACCACTTAGAAAATTGGAGAGCCTCCACTAAAAATCCTAAGAGGATTTGCAAGCTAATCTACATCTTCTTCTACTTAATCATTGGGATTTGCTTCATTTAACTTGCTAATCTTGTTTTGGTGAGTTTCTATGGCTTTAATAATCAATTGTTAAATTGATTATGGTAGGATGTGATAAGACATGGCTATGTTTGTGGATGAATGTATTTATGCAAGTTTGTATGATATGTGATTTGCAAGTTTTATGTTAAATGCAAGTTAAGGCCATGTTTTATGATGCAAAACACCATGTTAAACATTTATGCATATGTGACATGTTATGCAAACTATATGTGAGAATATATGCAAGTTATATGTAACATGATATGCAAGTTATGCATGTGATTTTGTGCATGCTAAGTAGTTGGTGTTATGCATGTTAAGTATTTGATGTTATTCATGCTAAAGTATTTGACGTTATGCATGATAAGTATTTGATTGTATGCATACTAAGTATGGGGTTTTATGCATGTTAAGTGTTTGGGTTTATGCAAGTTAAGTGGTAGGTTTATGCATAATAAGTATTTGATTTTTATGCATAATAAGTATTTGGTTTTATGCATAATAAGTGTTTGATTTTATGCATAATAAGTATTTGGTTTTATGCATAATAAGTATTTGGTTTTATGCATAATAAGTATTTGATTTTATGCATAATAAGTATTTGATTTTATGCATAATAAGTATTTGGTTTTATGCATAATAAGTATTTGATTTTATGCATAATAAGTATTTGATTTTATGCATAATAAGTATTTGATTTTATGCATAATAAGTATTTGATTTTATGCATAATAAGTATTTGGTTTTATGCATAATAAGTATTTGATTTTATGCATAATAAGTATTTGATTCTATGCATGATAAGTAAGTGGTTTTATGCATGCTAAGTGTTTGGTATTATGCATAAATCATGATATGCAAGTTTACCCTTTTAAATATGGTATATACATATGCAAGATGGCACTCTTATATGCTATGCATGTTTACCCTCCTTTAAGATGCAAGTCATATATGTAAGTTCGACATATTATGCAAGTTATGCTTACATGCAAGCTCAACATGTTATGTAAGTTATGTGCATATGCAAGTTATGTGTATGAGGGTATGCAAGTTGTGTGCATAGTGTTATGCAAGTTAAGTTTATGAGATTATGCAAGTTATGAGCATGATGTTATACAAGTTATGTATATGCTTAAATGCGAGCTTAATGTGATATGCAAGTATGTGAATGCTTATGCAAGTATATGAATGCCCATGCAAGTATGTGAATGCTTATGCAAGTTATGTGTATGCTTAAATGCATGTTTAACATGTTATGCAAGTTATGAGGATGCTTATATGCAAGTTTAACATGTTATGCAAGATATGTGTATGATAATATGCAAACTCATATGTCATATGTTATGCAAATCATGGGTATGATAATATGCAAGTTTGGGTTATATGTAGTTGGGTTAATATATGTTCATATATGCAAGTTGACATCCTCTTAACCCATGACAAAGTTATATGCTAAACCCATGATATTTGTGATGGATCTTTCCCTTTATTATGTCGTGAAATGAGAACGATTTACGTGGGGAACGATGGGGTAATAAATATGTTAATAAAAGTATGATTGGGTATGATTAAGCATACCATAAAAATAAATTACCATAAGTGGGAATTTACCTATTGAGTTAGGTCTACCCCATGGGAATTTACCTATTGAGTTAGGTCTACCCATGTTATGGAAAATTTGATATTAATTAGGGATAATTAATATGGGGGTGATTAATTAGGTTTAATTAATCAACTAAGACACGAGGTTGGACCCTTTTGTAGCGGAAGTCTGCCCGGAACCGACCGGCCATCCAGCAGCTACAAATGATTGGCCCAATGTGAGAGGTCTTAGTCATAAATTAAATACATGATTAAAGTAAAGACACGAGGTTAGGCCCTTTTTATGACAGAAGTCTGCCCGGAACCAACCGGCATATCCAGCAGTCATAAAAGACGGTCTAATGTGGGAGGTCTTTATGAGGTCATGATCTTAATTAATGAATTAAGAAACACTTAACCATATTAGCATGTAGTGGGACATGAGGGGTTAAGTGGGTGCCATGGGTGGCATGTGAGAATACGATTAGAATACTTAACCAAGGTGGAACATGTAATTAAACATGATTAAGGGGTTAAGTAAGTGCCATGGGTGGCATGTGGGAATCTAGTGGGTGCCCTAAGTGGCAATTGAAATATGATTAAAGGACTTAACCAAGATTTATAACATGTAAGGGGACATGGTTAAAGGGTTAAGTGGGATGCACTAGATTAAACGACAAGCTTAAGTAGTAGCTTGTGGGGGCCCATTTCAACCAATATCCCAAACGTATCTTTGTAGGCTCGACTCTAGTCGGGTGACGGGACACGCATATTGGGCTTGACTGTAAGAGGCCAAAACGGGTTAGCGGTGGCAACGCGGGATCAACGGGTTTCATATGCGTGTGTGGACCCGGGCTGGTTGGTAAGTCGTTGTTGCATCGTGTAGATATAAAGCCGTGCACAGTGATATTATATGGTAGCCACTTTGGGGAATGATACACCCCCTTTTGTGGGACCAGCACGGGTATCTACGGTAGGGAGCCGATCGCTTGGGGGTAGTGGGTACACCTAGTAAAAATAGGGGCAGACGGCACCTGCGTAGGGGTACAAGAAACTACCGGGTAAAAATTACTAAGTACACTTAGTGGGATCAACCTTTAAGTAGGAATTACTCTTGGTGGGTAGAACTGGTGTGGTGCAGTGTAGGAATTACCCTTGGGTGAATAAGTCTGGGGTGGTGTAATCTAATAATTATCCTTGGGAGGATAAAAGCGTCTTCTCGGTTATCTTAGTACACCCTATGTTTTGTTGGCTACTTAGTGTGGTCATTATCCCCAGAGGTACCGTACCTTATTTATGTCATACCCTAATTACTTTAATGGTTGTATTGTTAGGGTTATAAGACTCACTCAGACTTATGTCTGACCCCGTTGTTTTTATCTTTTTCCCAACCCTCAGGTCCTACGGTGGATCCTAGCGGTAGTAGAGCTTGATCGGATTTCTGTTTCCAGTCTTGAGGAGCTTGGGTAGATGTAAAGCTCCAGTTATCCAGTTATCTTTTCTTTTCTTATGGCTATTGTATGAGAGAGTGGGATTATGTACTTCTTTATTTTGATGAATATTGTACTTGACTTTTATCGTGGTTTTTATGATGTAACCAGACATGTTTATTTCCGCTGTTATGAGATGATGTTTTAAAATTTCAAGTACTATTTATACCTGTCTTGTTGTAATTTTTCTGTTCTATATTCACTAAAATACTCCACCGATGCTATGGCATTCCCTTTGTGAGTGACCCTAGCGGGCGTGGGGTGTTACACCTATGAAGAAGAATAAGTTGCTAGAGTTGATTAGAGGTTGATTTGAGATGCTATCTTCCTCTTTAATTTGATGGAGGCTCCTTCAAGTTGCATTTTGATGGCATGACGGCATTGTAGCTATTTTTAGTATGAATTAGGGTAGTCTTAGGGTGTATTTATAGAGTAGTTAGGTGTTTTAGGCCATTAGATTAACCCTAAGTCAGATTATAGCCGTCAGATCTCGTCCTAGCCACCAAAACACAGCCCAAAAGCCAAACTGGTGCACCCAGGTCACCTGGGCTTGACCAGGGAGGTCGACCCCCAGGTCAACACTAGGGTCGACACCCTAGTCGACCTGGTGGGCAGGTCGACACCCAGGTCGACCCCCAGGTCGACCTGGTCTGGGCGGGAATTTTCCCGCCTAGCCCATAATCTGCATTTTTGAAATCTGTTTTGTTTTCTGATTTTTCGTGAAACTTCTAAAGCCCATATCTCGGACATACGGACTCCGATTCACGAAATTTCGGACTCTATTTCGCGTATTTTTCCGAGACGAACGCATTGGCATAGCCCGTTTCCCCTGATTCAGATTTTAAAATTTAATTCTGCCCTGATTTATATTGTAACAAGTTATTCAACATAGGGGGTGTTACAGTTTTCATTCAACGTTGGGGCTGATTTCGGGCTTCATAAGACCGACGCTCGACGTGGTTTTCTAGAGCCATGGGGGGATCGCACGGCAGGTGGTTCATGGAGGAGGGAGAGGGCGCTGCGGCGGTCAAGAGGAGGGGGTTCGATTGCATTCCGGTCAACGGTGGCAGGTGCGAACTAAAGCCCTAAGGCGGTGCAAATGGGCTTCGAAGGTTATAGAACAATACGAGGAGGAAGTAGAGTAATATAAGTAACGGCCAGTTCTAGTTGAATGAAGAGAAGGTTTAATTCTTTTTCTTTATTACTTCATTAACTTAGTTTAAACAACAATATACAATAACTTTAAAAATAGAAATATAACTAGCTTTAAAATAAGAATCATTGTTTTTGTAAAAGGATCAAAGTATATATATAAAAAAAAGATCAAAGTTTATAAAGTAAAATTGACAAAGTTTATAAAATTGACATTTGTTTTTGAACTATAAAATAGAATTGTTTAAAAGAAAATTTACAATGTTTATGTAAAGAAAGCATACTATGTTGATGTAAATAAAACATACAATAATATGCATTGTTTTTTGTAAATAGAGTCGCATTGTTTTAGAAATAAAAATAGTAATTGTTTTGCAAACAAAAATAGCAAATGTTTTCAAATCAAAAACTAACATTGTTTTCAAATCAAAATCAACATGGTTATGAATATAAAATTAGCTTTGTTATGAAAATAAAAATATCTTTGTTATGAAAATAAAAAGAACCATGTTTTTGAAAATGAAAATCGCATGGAATTGTAGATGAAATTTGCATTGATTTGTAAGTGGAATTTACATTGATTTGTAAATGAATTTTACATTGATTTGCAAATGAAGTTTACATCATTTTGTAAATAAAAAAGAACATCGTTTTGTAAATCAAAGCAAAACATTATTTTGTAAATGCAAAGACATTGTTTATAAAATATAAAACTGCATTGTTTTTAAATTGAAAATAGCAATATAAACATTTGATTTTTATATAAATCATAACATAAATAAAAGTATGATTTTTACCATATATATAGAACATCATTAAAAATATGATTTTTAATATATATACTGCGTGAAAACAGACTGCGATGGAACTGACTGGAAGCTGAACGGAATCAAAATCGTCCGCTAAAGAATGATAGGATGTAAACCAATAAAGGTGAGAACTCTATTTCTCACTCAATTTTCGAATACTTATTTATTTTTATAATTAAATGTAAATTAATTATTGGTGATGGGAGTAATTGTTTGTTGAACGGATTGTGGATTTGGATGCCATGTCATGTTATGTTTGAATTTGAACATATTCAACATGTTAAATTAATGATTTATTATTTATGATAATTTAAAATGATGTTACACTGCCATTAACAAGTTACTTGACTTGTTGATGTTGATTGGGACGATTATTTTACACCTCGCCCAAGTGCACAAAATTATGTGTTGGCTGAAACCCCACACGGGTCTTGGGTTGATATTTGAATACACGTCACCCTTGTATTTAGTTATAAATTGCACTTTGGCTGTTATGTGAAGGGTTGACATTATTATGGAATAAGTGCGATGTTTGAAATCCGTGTAATAATATTACATGAAAATTGTGTGAGTCTCATTCCAATTTTGAGTTAAAGAATATTATAATCCAATATTCAATTAAAAGAACCAAAGGATGGTTTCCAGGTTTTCAAATGGGAAGGTATGAATTGTCAAAATTACAATAAAAAGAGTGAATTGGAAAGATAACATTTTTATTAGTAAAAAGTTACAATAAAAGATTAGAATTAAAAAGATACCCTTTTTAATTGTCAACATATTAAATTAAGAAGATTTGTTTCAAAACTGAACATTTTGAAAAGATTAATATTATTGTTATCAATTTTGAATTAATGAATATTTTAATTTATACTCAATTAATGGAATTAATTGGCGTTGATTTAAAAAGATTATATCTTTATTGTTTAAAAGTTATAATAAAGGAGATTCAATTAAAAAGATTCCATAATTACTGTCCACATTTTAAGATAAGAAAGTTTGATTTCGAAATTTGAACGTTTTGGAAAGATTAAATTTATTTGTCATTATGTGGCAATAAATAGATTTGATTTCAAAATAAGATATTTAATAATATGGAAAGTCAGATATTTATAAAGATTGAAAGGTAAGTTAAGATATTTGGAATCACGACATTAGAGAATTAAAGAATATTTAAAATTAAGATTATTTAATGGAAAGGATATTTTCAAAGAGTACATTTTAGAAAAGTTAAATATAATTATAAAATTATAATTGTACTTGGACACGAGGTTAGGTCACATTTGTGGTCGAAGTCTGCCCGGAACCGACCGGCATATCCAGCAACCACAAATGTTGAACCTAATGTGAGAGGTCCAAGTGTGCAAATACGAATTAGGACACGTCACGAGGTTAATCCCAACTTGTGGGATAAGTCTGCCCAGACCCAATCGGCATATCCAGCATCCACGAGTCGCAGGTTTAATGTGGGAGGTCTGGCCCAGTATAAAAAAAATAAATGAATAAGATAATGAATTGGGCTATTTAATCTGTTTTAAATAGCAACGCCATTTTAACCCAAACGTATTTATCGATTTATTTATCCATTTTGTAATGAATATTAAAAGAGCTAATTTCAATATTAATATTTTGGAAATAATATTATTTTAATATGATAATAGATAGAATATTCAATTTAAAGAATGAATTGAAAAGATTACATTAAAAGATTTCATTTTTTTTTACTCAAGATTGGTTACATCAGAAAGAATACATTTTCATACTTCATTTGTTTTATTAAAAAGATTAGATAATAAGAATGACATTTTCACTATAATATGGTTTTCAAGTATGATTTGCATTAAAAAGAATTTGATGCTAAAGTATGATTCGTGATTTAGAAATCCTTTAATTAAAATTTAACAGAAATTTCTAAAGAGAAGTTTTCCAATTCAATATATATTAAATTGGAATTGAGAGAGAAAAATTAGATTTTTGGGTTGTCGTGAACAGTGTCTTTAATAACATTGTTCTTAAACTCCGATTAGAAAAGAATAAATCTTTTAAATAAGATTTAATGGAATTTTCCAATTTATATTTAAATTGGAATTAAATAGTAAATATAAATTTGGGGAAAGATAAATCTTTTAATTAAGATTTTTAGAGTTTCGATTTTATTTAGTAATTGGAATAAAATGAAATGTAAATTTGGTTTATCATGAACGGTGTTTTAAAAGACATTTGTTCTTTAACCCAATTTACAGTGAAGTGTAATTTGGAATTTATAAATCTCATATTTAGATTTAATGAAAATTTTCCAAAGTAAAGCTTTCCAATTTAATATATTAAATTGGAATTGAATGGAATCCGATTGGTTAATAATTGAGATGAACGTCTGTGGATGAAGACTGTTACTATATATGGAATTTAAAAGGCTTTGCCGTTATTCCATTTATATTATTAGTCTGATACAGAAATTTATATCAATTATAGGTTGATCTAATTTCAGTGAAGATTCCATATTTTATGGAAGATGATTTTGGGTTTATCGTGAACTGTGTTTTAAATGACACTAGTTCTTTAACCCAGTTAAAGATAAGAATTATTTCTTAAAATTGGTTATCATTGGATAATGATTTTTGATATTAAAACCGAATCGGAGTTTTAATAAATTCTTAATTGGATTGAAAAGAATAAATTCAAAGGATCTTATCTTTGATAAAATTAATGGGAATCTTTCCATAAAAATAAGAATATTTTATTAAAAGAATATTCTGAATTGGAATGAGGCGTTGGATGTGTTTTTATAGCACTTGATTATAAAATACGCGAATTATTCAGAAAGACCGGGTTTAACCCGTTCTGAATGACTGATACGACGATCAAGAGTCGAAGATGAAGACGGTGGATTGAAGACCGGAGTCCTTCATGTCGTTTGGACGGTTATTGCTATCTTGATTGGATTGTATACCCAAGACGGTGGAAAAGGTTGTGATCATCCAAATGTACTTGGAGATCGATGGATATGCGAGGAATAAGGTGCCTCCGGTTTCGTTCAGACCCAGAACGGACTTGTAAATGGATTGTGTGTCTGACATTGTATTCCTTTATATTATATTTGTTGATCTCTATTTAACGTATAGCTGTTTAGTGGTGGAGAATTTATTCTTCGCTTAACACCCGGTTATATATTGGTAGATGATCAATGATATGGTATGGTCTGACAATGTGGCACGCCAAGATGCAAATGATCAAGGCTTTTGTTGAAAAGCAGGGCCTTGTGGGATGATCGAAGCATTCCTTATTTCGGCATTGCTTTGTGTTTAGCGTTACTTCACGAGCCTCACACCCCGGTATGAACCAGAAACGGGAGAGCACAGCAGGGAGGGCATTGCGTTTCTTTCTAGCTAGAGTGATGTCAGGGACCTACCAGCGCTGACATTTTACTTATGTGGATGATGGATTTTGAGGCGCCTTGGATTTATAGGCCGGAAGTTGTCATACTATAGGACCAAAAGGACCGGGAAACGCATGCTTAGGAATTATGAATTTACACTTAGTGTGGACCGGCCCTGCATGTTACCAAGATACAGTTGCGGCTGAAGCTTGAGGCACATGCTAGAGTGTCTCGAAACAGAAGGATTGCGCCTTGCCTTGGTTCATAGATGGAAATCCAACTTCCAATACGATATTTCGGTTTTGATTGTAGAACTAGTATGGCGACATGATATATGGTACCCATGCCGCCTATGATTGATACATTTATATTCGAAATTGTTTTTGACACTATGCACTTATAGTAATATCAAATAAATTTGTTTTCTACGTATCAAGCATGTTGGGATATTATAAGGTAAAACTCTATCCTCCGGCTTGTGTTGCATTGTGTGATGGGACCTGAGTCTTATAATAGCTTCATTTTTCAAAAAGCATTGCGTTGTTTTATTCTAGAAACTAAGATTCATGTGGAGTAAACCCGTTCCGCGTTAGCGGCGTGGTCCCATGATTTTCCCACTTTTAAATAAAGTTAATAACTGTTTTTAGTTCTCACACCAGTCCCATGACTGACTTGGAGTTTATTGTTTTAACCTAAACTCTGGTGCCCATATTTTCCACACGGGCAGCTAGTAGTTTTGGTTTTGCAGATATTATATTCACAGGATCCTGGTCTACAACTGAAGCTATATTCGGAAAGCTCTGTATCCGTGTATCTCTTTCAGTTGTATTTTGTATTATTTTTCCGCTGCTATTTAAATGTAATTTAAACTCTGATATTGTATTTCTGTTGTATAATATTTATTCATACTCTGGAATATTCTTGTACTCTGATGTAATTGTTGTAACAGCAATAAAATGTTCTTCTGTTTTGTGTTCTGATGTGTGTTGTTCTCAAAGCAATCCATACTTTCCTTCACGGGGAAGTTTGGGTCATCACAATTTCGATGTTGGATTTCGTGATTATACAAATATTGTTATGGAAATTTTAAAGATATATATATATCGTTATTTCGAATACGATATTGGTTGATTTCAGAATGTGATATGGAATATAAGCCGATATATCTTCTATTCAGAGCCTTGTAATTAATATCAAATTGGATTTTGGGTTCGTCGTGAATGGTATCTTTAATAATACTATTCTTGAACCGAATGGAGTTAAGAAAATTAGAAACTGACTGGAGATTAGTTAAGTTGAATGGTTTCCTGGGTATTGATCTGATGTTGGTTTCGGTCTTCGGGGTTAATACTTTGTGGATTGTTCTCTTACTAATTTACGTTTAGAGGCTAATGTGAATTGGGTTTATTGTGAACTGTGTTTTTGACGACATTCGTTCTTTAACCCAATTTACAGTGAAATGTGATTTGGAATTTATAAATCTTTTATTAAGATTTAAAGGAGATTTTCCAAAGTAAAGTTTTCCAATTTAATATATTAAATTGGAATTTAATGGAATTCGATTGATAATAACGAAGTGAACTTCTGTGGAGGAAGACTGTTAATACATATGGAATTTAAGAGGCTTTGCCGTTATTCCATTTATATTATTGGTCGGATATGGAAAATGATATCGATTATATATTGATTTGTTTTTCCGTGAAGATTCCATAATTAATGAAATGTGATTTGGGTTGTCGTGAATGGTATCATTAATAATACTATTCTTAGACCCAATGGAGTTAATAAAATCAGAAACTAATTAGAGATTAGTTAAGTTGAATTGTTTCTTGGGTATTGATCTGATGTTGGTTTCGACCTTCGGGGTTAATACTTAGGGAATTGTTCACTAGCTAATTTACGGTTAAAGGCTGATGGAATGGAATGTGATTTCAGGTTTATTCGTCTTTTAAAGGACATTGGTTCTTTAACCCAGTTAAAGACAGGATATGGTTTCCCTAGTTAAACAATCGTTAATTTTGATTTTTGGGAAGATTAAAACCAAGTGGAGTTTTTAATGCATCTTTAATTAGATTGAAATGATATCCAAAGGAAGATTAAAGAATAAATTTGAAGATTTTATCTTTGATAAAATTAATGGGAACCTTTCCAAAGTATGAGAATATCTGAATAAAGGAATATTCTGGATTGGAATGAGGCGTATGTTGTGTTTTTATAGCACTTGTTTATTATATACGCGGGTTATTCAGAAAGACCAGGTTTATCCCATTCTGAATAACTGATTCGACGATATGTCGAAGATGAAGACGGTGGTTGAAGACCGGAGGTCTTCACATCGTTTGGATGATTACTGATTCTTGATTGGGCTGTACACGTAAGGCGAGGTAATAAGTGGTGATCGTCCAAATGTACTTGGAGATCGACGGATATGCGAGGGCCTCTCCCCTGTATTGGACATATGGGGGGAGGAATAAGGTGCCTCCGGTTTCGTTCAGACCCAGAACGAACTTGTAAATGGATGTGTCTGACATCGGATTTCATTCTGTGTGATTGATAGACATCGGTTGCATAGCGTGAATTGCCTGTGTGGCATGCTGAGATGCAAATGATCAAGGCTTCTGTTGAAAAGCAGATTCTTATGGTTGATGATCAAAGCACGGCCTTTGTGGCATAGCGTTAATTCGCGAGCCTCACACCCCGATGTGAACCAGAAATGGGAGAGGACCTCAGGGAGGGCATGCGTTTCTTTCTAGTTAGGAGTGGTGTCAGAGCTCTGCACGCCCTGGCATTTTACTTATGTGGATGATAGATAGCGAGGTGCCTCGATTATATCAGTCGATCCGGGGCCGATGGAGTCATTTGGCTCATTAACGCCCCATAGGGCGGGGAAATGCAGTGTTCAGGCATTATAATCCACATCGAGTGGACCGGCCCTGACGATCCAAGGGGCAATTGCGGCTGTTCCTGATGGGCGGGCTAGAAGTCTCCAAGCGGTAAGGACGATCCCTTGCCTTGGTTCACAGACGGAAATCCAACTTCCAAATACATGACATTTGCGGTTTTGATTGTAGAGCATAGGCTTGGCGACATGATATATGGTACCCATGCTGCCTAGGATTGATACATTTATGTTTGAAGTTGGTTTATACACTATTCACTTATAATAGTATCAAATGATTTGTTTTAACTTACCAAGCATGTTTGGCTATTATAAGGGAAGACCCTATCCCCCGGCTTGTGTTGCATTGTGTGATAATACCTGGGTCTTATAATAACTTCATTTTTCCGAAAAGCATTGCGTTGTTTTGTTATATGCACTGGTATTCTTGGGAGGAAATCCGTTCCGTGTTATACGGCGTGGTTCCTTGATATATCTGATTTTAAATAAAGTTTTAAATAATTGTTTTAGTTCTCACACCAGTCACATGACTGACCTGGAGTTTATTGTTTTAACCTAAACTCTGGGTGCCCCTATTTCCACACAGCAGCTAGAAGTTTTGGATTTGTCGATTTGTATTCACAGGATCCTGGTTTACAGCTGGAACGATATCCAGAAAGCTCTGTATCCGTATATTCTTTTCAGTTGTGTTTTGTATTATTTTTCGCTGCATTGTAACTTGTAAATGTGTAATATTTATTCATACTCTGTATATTCCTTTATTCTGATGGAATTGTTGTAATTAACAATGAAATGTTCTTCTGTTTGTGTCCCGATGTGGCTTGTTCTCAACTCAATCCGTGCTTTCCTTCACGGGGAAGTTCGGGTCGTCTCATACATAATTTAGATCAATTCAGAGATTTTTGTTTTGGTACATGTCCTTGATAATAAATTGTCTTAATGCCATTTTAATGAAACTGTTTCAGTTGATGCATCTCTACAAATATGCTGAAAACATTGTTAAAAAACTTCAAATTTCTTCTACTTGCATTAGATTTATTATAAATAGGTTCTCTTGAATTCTTTATATTTTTAATCTTTTTTTGATTTGCTTGTTTTACAGTTTGTATTACTACAAGATTTTATTCACCTTCATCACCCAAGGTTAATTGTTACTCAAAAGGTATGCACTAAAATTTTAATTTGTTAAAAATTAAATCGTGAAAGCAATTTAGTTTGTTAATATCTCAAATTCATGTAGCTTATCTAAACATTAATTATGACAGTGTTTTCTGAGCATATGTATATATGATGTGTGTAGATAGTAACATGATCAAAATATAAATCATGCAAAAAACTGTGTGCTAAAATTCATCTCGCTAAAAATGTGAACTAATGGGGCTTTTTGGATGCAACAAGTATAATGCAATCTTAAAGATGTACATTAATCACAGTGCAACCATTTTTGAAACCATATATCACTGGAGTAATATTAATATCACTAGGTAAGGTTATAAGATATCATTTTTGAGCTCTAGTAAAATAACTTAATTTTCTCAGTTTAAAAGAAAACATATGATTAAATTGCAGCATAAGTTGACACACGCACATACAAGTATATAATACATATGCATGTTTACCAAAGCATGCATATGAAAGTGTGAACTTTATTGGTTTTACGAACTTGACTTTGTAATTTATATCACTGATAAAGTTTGCAAAACCAATCAACTTTATATTAAACATGTGATGCTTATATACCAAGTGAGCAAGTTGCTGCTACAAATAGTTATGATTGGCCTATTTATTTGTTCTTATTATTATACAATGAAATTCAAATTGGCATTCTATTCTGCAAGCCCATTCCATGGACAGTTTCCCTATTTTTAATTGCCTTGAAATTTCTATTTTAAATGTAAAATTTATGTTAATCCATTAGTTGGGGACGTTTATCTAATCATTTCTCAACACACAAATTTTAGGACAAAAGCATATTTTTTACGATTGCTACTAGTCCAACAGGGTCCAGTTCAACATCAACAGTCAACTTGGCTGAGTGTTCACATATTTGGAAAAGAGATTATTATATAATTGCAAAAGATTAGATGAAGAATCTTAACCATAATACATTTAGGGTTTTCGAGTCCGTGTCTTACCAAAAGCAATGGTTGAACCAACTCCAGAAAAAACAAATAGAAGAGTGGCAATGAACTCAGCCAAGTATGACTTGAGAGACAAAGAGCTAAAGGAGTATCTGACGCTTCCAAATGTCAGCTTCACCATTGTTATTTAGCTCGGGAATTGATAGCACTTCTAAAAAGTGGTTAAAAGCTTATGAGTAAGTTAAGGCTGTTTAGTTTTCTTTCAATTGCGCACTTGAAGTAGTGAATTTGATGGGGCTTTATACAGGTTTAGAGCATCTTCAATGCTGATGTGAATGAATGGTAAAGTCGATTACCATAAGCAGGTTGACAAATAGTATTATTTTTGGTTCTCTAATGCAATTTTGATGGTATTGTGGAATCTGACGTGTACAAGAAAAAATTTCAGATTGTAAAACAAAATGTCTAGTTTTGGACATCCTATTCCACAATTTAAAACAATAACTGACCTACTTTCGTGACTACTAGTGCATGATTATAGCAAAATGCACTATTTTTGAGGCAAGATGCCCTATTCCACCATTTAAAACTTGCCACATAGGCCAGTTTCAACTTTTCCGCACATTTGCATTGGAGTCACTTTTGTTGTGTATATATTTTTTGACATGCAAGCTTCAAATTTTTAAACAAGTTTTTACACGTAGATATCAAATGACATTAGGTTAGCTTGGGGTTGTATATGCTCTTACGCTGGGCTAGTGACAGGTTCATAGATGATTGCATTGGTTGGGTGCCTAATAAAATAACTTAGTCGGTATGTTCTTTTATTTATTTATAAATTAGGAATTGATTTAGTTTGCATTGTAGCTAATAATGTCTTGTGTGATTTGACTTTATCATTTTGCTCCTCCTATGTCCGATTAACAGTTTAGTTAATCTTTATGTTAAAAACCTACACCAAACTAATGCACTAGTTTTTCTTATATGAACTATATAACAAGCTCAAATATGTTTATCCAAAAGCTTATAAAATTTTAACTAAAACATCATGTACTATTGACTTCTAAGACCTTTCTCTTTAATAAAATATTGACAATATTTAATGAAAACAATAATTGTGAGTGTCGATCGATGATGGAAAAAACCCGCCCTTGTCATCATAGACCGATAGTATTGCATATTTTATACATGGGAATCAAATGCTATAAATAAAAATGAAAAAATTCAAGGTCCAACATAGTAATGAGGTGTATAGCCTGACAAATATAAACATTCTTTATGCTTATGTTTTCAGATGATTAACTTATTGAGAAAGTGACCAAGTAATTTCGGTTCTTCCAAAATTTCCTATGTTATTAGTACATAGTCTATGATTTTTGTTGATTGATTTAATCTATTTTTAAGTGGTTTTTTAAAACATAAGTTCATAAACTAAATTAAAAATTCATTACATATTCACAATTCAGAAGAATAAAATATGGAGGACGATTAATTATAAATCTAAATGCTAATTAGACTTGCTAATTATTTATCCTTGATTTCCAAGGATTAAATGATGCTAGAAGTACATGAAGATTGTCTTCTTATTCTTTCTTAATTAGATTGATGATTAAAGAGTAACAATAAATCCATTTTTGAATAACATCAAACAACATTATTCTGCGATGATTCTTTTATATAAGATATAATGGATATTCTTATGTTTTCTTTGTTGTTTATGATAAGAAAGTTTTAATTTAATATTTAACTTCTTTTTAACTACTCTAGTAAAATGAATTTACTAATCATATATTCTCACTTACCCTTAGGCACTTTATCATTTTTCACAAATTTGTGATTCATTTGATTTGCCATATCTTCAGGCACTTTTAACCATAACATTACCCAATATTGGTTTTTGATATAGTTATTTTTCTTCATTTGATCCGTAAGGCTTATCGTCTTTTGCTTTCATTTACATCTTTTCTCCACTGACATCATATGTTGCGTGGCTAAGAAATGCTTATAGTAAACTAGCAATGGCATGCACCTTGTTCAAATATCTTTCACATGCAAATGCGACACCCACTTAAAACTAGGTACTGTACTACCCACGTAAAACTTATTTTTTTGAAGTGTAGTCGTAATAATCCGGATTTTTAGAACCAATTTAAAAATTTTGTTTTAGCAATTTTAATGGATTTTGAATATTTAAAATGTTTTATTTTAAATAATAATGACTAAAAATTTGTTTAAATCGAAGTTAGAACAAATAAATTTATTTTAAATATAAAAGGAATTAGAAATGGCGTGGTAGTTCGAAATTTTGATTTTAAATTTCAAACGAATGTACAGAATTCAAAATAAATCAGATTTCAGTAAAACCAGAAATATTTGAATCTGTTTAATTATATATTTCTAACGAATGTGAAAAATTCAGATTTCATAACGAGAATTGAAAGTTATGTCTGGTTTAAAATTTAAAATAGTCATTATGGAATATATATATATATATATTAATATAATATATAGCCATTTTGCAAACGACCTCTGTTTTTAATGAAACCAATTTTGTGGGATCCAGAATGTCAAATTATTGCTAAGTTTCAAATTTCATAATTTTTGGAATTAATATGTAAGTGCAGTAAATTTAAATGTGTTTGGTAATTTAAACTTGAATTGGATCGACCAAAAATTGACCATTTTCAAATGATCTCCAAATTCGACGAAATTAGTTTTGTTAGGACCGTATCGTCAAAATATAGCTAGATTTATTTTTGGGGAATTTTTGGACTTAGTATGTGGCCTCGGCAAATTAAATTTTACGTCAATATTAAATGTTTTATATTTTAATTTAAAGAAAAACTGATCGAAACAGTCGAATTGGCTTACGAAACATATTCCATTGTGTCCGGAATGGGGGTATTTAGCTAGAGGCGATGGTCGTTGGGTTTGGTTTGGAGTTCGTAGCTATAAACAAGCATTTTTAGAATTAATTAATTATTTAATAAATAAATATTTATATAAATACCCCCATTTATTATCCCAAACCCTAAGCCCCTCTCAGAATTATCCACCGCCATCTATTATTACCAACGTCCAGATTCTTCCAATGATTCTCCTCGTTTTTATGCAAATCCACAAATCAAATCACTGAACTTCCAAATATGAAATCATTGAGCTTCACGAGATCAAGGTTTGATCGGTGGTGATGGGTTTTAGCGTTGTCGTTGGAGAGAAAACAGGGATGGAAGTCAACGAATTTGGTCTCGAATTCCGCAGCAATGGGGAACTCGAGCTGCTCATGACTGTTGGAGGTGGAAGAGTAGGCCAGAGCGCTCGAAGTGGCAGCTTCAGATCGGAGGTGCAGGCAATATAGGAGGCGTGGAGATCGGAGAAAGATTGCGAGGTTGGGTTCGTGTTTTTGGCTGTAGGAACGAAGAAGGGGCGGGATTAATTATCCTAAGCACGGTATTAGTTGTTAATTAGGTAATTAGTTAAAAATTAATTAATTAATTTTTTTTGCTAATAACTATTTAAATTGTAAAATGTATAACCGTCCATAACTTGATCAAACAACGATCAAATTCAGCGAAACAAGTTGCTTTGGAATCGTCTTGTTGAGCATTACACCATAGAACTGAGAAGAGATTTGGAGCAAATTAGAATTAGAGATGTATTTAAATCAGAATCGTACTAGAAATTCATAAATAAACACTGACGGAGACGAAACCGACTGTGAGAACTCTCTCACAACCAAATTATTTTCCATTTATTATATAATAGGCTGTAGACGGAGCTTAGTAGCTCCCGACACTATTTTTTTTTGTACAAACCAGTTGATTGTTTGTTTGGATTGTGATGTATTGATTGTTGTATATAAAAATTATTTATATAAACTGTATATAAAAATTATCATGAAATGAAAATAAAATAAATATTCAGTTACAAATCGAACGGTTTGTTTATGTACACCCATTTTACTGATATTGATTGGGACGATAAATTTAACACATCGCCCAACTGCACAAATAATAAACAATACTTGTTGTTTGAAAACCCCACACGGGTATTGGGAGGATATTTGACATACACTGATCCCAATAATTAGTGGTATGTCAATCGATGTGTTGACAGACTGTATAAGCATTATTTATTTATTTTAATGCTTATACAGTTGTAAAATGCACTCTGGATGTTGTTTGAATTTTTAATGATGGTTTATCATTATTGTGGTATACAAGCAATGTATGAAATCCATATAAATAAAATTATATGGTAATTGACTGAGTCTGATTTCAGTTCAGAATTAACAAATATTTTAAAATATTATTCTGTAAATATTGAAATGTGAAGCCGTGTTAAGTAGTTAAACACCATTTTAACATGAATGGGATTTTTGTCGATTTTATTCGTTTTATAATGAATATCGAAAAGTGATTTCAAAATCTGATATTTTGAAAATATTATCATCTTAATATTATAATAATATGAAATATTCAGTTTTGATTTGAAAATTGAAATTAAATGGAAATCGTTTTAAAAAGAATTTAAAAAGGAATATTCAATTTTGATTTCAAAATTGAAATGAAATGGAAATCGTTTATAATGAATTTAAAACGAATTTAAAAAGGAATATTCAATTTTGATTTGAAAATTGAAATGAAATGGAAATCGTTTAAAATGAATTTATATTGGAATATTCATTTTTGATTTAAATTTAAAAATGAAATTGAAATCATTTTAAAATGAATTTAAAACGAATTTATAATGGAATATTCAATTTTTATTTAAATTTGAAAATGAAATTGAAATCGTTTTAAAATGAATTAAAACGAATTTATATTGGAATATTCAGTTTTGATTTGAAGTTGAAATGGAAGTGGAAATCGTTTTTAAAATGAATATAAAACGATTTATAAAATCTAATGGTTGGATTTTAAGATATGTCCAAATCAATTTCAGAAAAGGTCGCTATGAATGCAGTTCGGTGGTCGTTATGGAAACCGGCTGTACGGGCGATAATTAAATTATTAAAAGTATGGAAAATTATGTAAAATCATAATAAATGATTTGGAAAGTTTTGAATGAAAAATTCCAGTTTTGAAAAGATAAAAATATATTTTTTATCGAAAATGAACTAGTTATTAACTAGAATAATAATTTAATTATTTTTAGAAATAAATAAATTGGATTTGAAAGTGGTTTTAAAATAACCAGAAATTTTCCAAAGGATAAATTGGAATGGATTCAGAATGGAAATAATCTTCGGAATACTTCGATATTGGATTTCGTGATTGTACGGATATTGTTGAGAGAATTTGGAAGATATATATATATATATCAGGAAAATACCCAGAAGGACAAAATGAACAAAAAATTGTTCCATAAAGACAAAGGTGCAAAAATTTACGCGTAAGGACAAGTGTTAGTGTAAAGGGAGGAATTAGAGTGGTCCTCTGAATTCCTCCCTTTACACTAAATTTTGTCCTTAAGGATAAACTTTTGCCACTTGTACTTATGGAACAATTTTTTGTTCCTTTTGTCCTTGAGGGTTAAAACCTCTCTCTCTCTCTCTCTCTATATATATATATATATCATTATTCCCAATATGATATTTGTGGGTTTCAGAATTTGATATTGAATATAAGCCAATATAATTTCTATTCAAAGCCTTGTATTTGATATCAAATTGGATTTTGGGTTTGTCATGAGCAGTGTCTTCATTAACACTGTTCTTAAACCCAGTTGAGAGAAGAATTGTAACAACCCATATTTTTATAACGTGTTATAACCATAAATCAGGACATAATTAATTTTTAAGATAAGAATCAAGGGTAACGGGTTAAGCCATTACGTTCGTCTCGAAATTCTGCTTGGAAACGAGTCCGAGTTTTCGAAAATCGGAGTCCGTATGACCAAGTTATGACCCTTCGAAGTTTTCAGAAATTTTCAAGTTCAGAACAGCTCAGAATTCGAATTCAAATTTCGAATTTAAACCCCAAAACGGACTGGGTGGGAAATTTCCCGCCCAGGACCAGGTCGACCTGGGGATCGACTATAGTGTCGACCTGCCCAGGACCAGGTCGACAATAGAGTCGACCTGGGTGTCGACCTGGTTGCCGAACCCTTCTTTGAGTCAGAATTCACTCTGATGTTTCTAGACCGATTTCTGTCTAAATTCGTTGGCCAGACCCTATATAAACAGCCACTAACTCTAGTCTCTCTACACAAATTCTCTCTGGACTTATGCTGCTAAAACCCTGGTTGAAAAGTTAGAGAAAAGGGATTGCTTCTTCTCCAACAAGGCTACGTGTAGAGTATTGCTGTTTGGGGAATTTCTGTTAGACTCGAGATTCAACATCGCCTCTTTGTTTTCTAATTCTCTAACCACGATCTGTAAGCCCCAGTTACTTTTAGATCTAAACTATAAACTTAATATGGACATGTTGTAAATCGTGATTGAACCTAAGTATGATAATTATCTTGAATCTATCATTGTATATCTTGGATCTATCATTGTTCATTTTGGATCTATTATTTTGGATCTACTATTTGTTCACCTTGGATCTATCCATCTTGAATCTTGACTTGTAGTAATATTTATATGAAATTGAATTGGGACCTATACGTGTTATAGATCTAAACCCCTTAATGTCTGTAATATTCATGCCTGTGATGTTGAAACAATTATTATTCCCAAGTTTGGGGTTATTACCTTATGTAAACTGTTACCATGACTATCACCCTATTTTGCTAGATTTGATATTTGAGACCACTATTCCATATGCCAGTATTGTTGTAATCATTTATCTCAAGTTATACCATGCTTGACTTGTAATCACTTTTGCCACCTTATGCCAGTTCTTTCTATGTTAATCCCTAATTAGATTCGTTTGTATCAATTCGAGTTTACGTGCGATGGGAATGCGATTGAGTAGATTAGGCAAAACCTGAATTTACTATGAACTTGAAACATGAACATTGTTATAACTTGAACCTGGATATGGACATGAACTTGACATGAAAACTTGAACATGGACATGACGCTAGAATGAATTTGAAAATGGCCAACTCGAGGTTGGGTTGAGTTTGCAGTGTAAATCTTCCCGGAACCGCCCGGCGAATCCAGTGACTGCAAACAATAAGATCGAATGTGGGTAGTTGGTCATATCGCACTTAAAACCCGAGGTTAGACTATGTTGTGGTGTAAATCTGCGCGGAACCGCCCGGCAAATCCAGTGACCACAACAACTAATCTAATGTGAGAGGTTGGGGTGCATTAATGAATTAATGCCACATGATAGGATTAATTCATGAGCCACTTGAATATACTTAACCAATTTGACATGACGATTTGATAGGGTTAAGTCATGAACCGCTTGAACACGCTTAACCAACTTGATACATGATTTGGTAGGGTTAAGTCACGAATTTAAATGACAACACTTAACCCATTAGAAACCTTGGTTACGCGGTCCTTTTCAGCAGTAACCCACTTAGATGTATCACGATACCCTGGGACTAGGCAGGGTGGGGCACGATTACTGGACTGATTGTAAGCGACCAGAATGATGGCTGAGTAGGTGCGCCATTGTAGGTCCAGGCGGACTATGGTCGTGCACGTAGTCCGGAGTTGAAAAAGCAGGCATTGGGCACCAGTAGGTTTACACTATGCGTGCATGATTCATGTCGATGGTTGGCACCCTAGGGCTTGATACACCCTATGGTGGACCTAGCACAGGTGACTACATTTCGTGATTGGGCCATATGACACAGACATATGACGAGCTAGAACTTGTAGGGAGCCGATCGATTAGTAGATCGTACTGTAGGACCCCGAAAAGGGCCATTTCATGATATTGGGCCAAGGGATCATTTCATGGTTAATACTTGACATGGGTTAGAATACTGGTACAGTTGGTGCAGCGAATCTTGAATATGCGATGCTAGACTTGATTTATGTTGTTATCTTAGTTATCATGCCAGACTTATCATCATCCTTATGTTTATTCTCCGTTTATTCATGTCTTGTTAACTTTACTAGTTTTTATACTGAAAGTCACTAGGGCTTACCAGTCTTTATGACTGACCCTTTTTCTTTCGCCCCTTTTTCTTTCATTTCCTCCCCCCCAGGTTCTCAAGGAGGAAACTCTAGCTCTTAGCTTGGATTTAGCTTGTTTTTTGTCAGCTCATGTACGGTTTGGTCTTGAGCTATGCTATGGCTGCACTTCTGCTATTTTTGGGGAATAATTTACTTTTGTTATTTTAAGTTTATGCTTCTTTATCTAGAACTTGATGTAATGGAATAATGACAATTTGTACTTTGGATATATATATATATATAAGGTTTTGACTCTTTTCTTGAAAGTAATGAGATTTGGTTTTTCATTTCTACCGCTGCTTTATTTATGTTCTGTCTTGTGATATCTCTGTGCATGTTTACCTAGATAATGCTCCACCAAAACTAGTGCATTCCCTTTGCGAGTGACCCTAGCGGAGGTGGGGTGTTACATTTGGTATCAGAGCAGAAGGTTACCAAACTGGGCAAAAGTTTCAAAAACCTTCTGAATCTATTTTCAAAACCATTTATAAAGAAGCATTTTTCAGGAGAAATTTTATTTTTAAGAAAAGGCTATTCCCCAAAAGCCATTAGCACTTTCCTTTATTTCCTCATTTGAATCTTTTTCTTTTTCTTTTTCAGCATGTCTGACCTTAACCTTCCTGAGGGAGTACCCATACCTGGATGGTTCCGAAGGTACTTAGAAGCTAGGGCCAACGGCGCGGGCCCGTAGACATCCCCCCTCCTCCTCCCCCAGTGGCCGCAGTTCCTCCTCCTCCTGGTAACGCCTTTGCCAAAATATGCAAAGACTTTAAAGTTATGGGCGGCAAGAACTTCGTTGGAACTGAAACCTTCGTTGAGGCACGAAACTGGCTAAAGGAGACTAAAGACTTGTTTGTTATCTTCGATGTGGAGGATCATAGGAAAGTTCAGTTGGCAGCATGGTTGTTGAAAGAGGAAGCTGCATTTTGGTGGGAAGTCACCAACGCTACCAGGCTAGTTGAGACGTGGGCAGACTTTAGAGAGAGGTTTGGGCTTAAATTCTTATCGTCAGCAGAAGAGAACCTTCAGATGGAGAGGTTCCTAGCACTCAAGCAAGGGGACATGTCTGTTAGGGATTATCTGAATAGGTTTAATCAGCTTGCTCGGTTCGGTTTGGACTTGGTCAATACGGCCCAGAAGAAGGCTGTACGCTTTGCTCGAGGATTGAACGAGCCACTACACAATTTGGCCATAACTCATATACCCATGGGGGCGACCTTTGAAAGCTTGGTGGATATGGCCCTACTTCATGAGGAAGACAAGAATAGCAAGAAGGAGATTAAGCCTAATGAGACTCAGAATAAGAAGGTTGACTTCAAGAAGGGAGGCAACAAGAATAACAAGAATAACAAGAACAACAACAATGCTAACAAACCACGTGAGACAAGGAAGTGCAACTTTTGTGGTATTACGGGACATCTAGCTAAAGACTGTAGAAGGAAGAAGTGAAAGTTGGGTGAATGCTTTCATTGTGGAGAAATTGGACACTTCAGTAAGGATTGCCCTAAGAAGAAAGGACAAGGGCAAGGGCAGACCCAACGAGCAGGACCTTCTGGAGGGCAGTTGCATGCTCTCCACACCATTCCAGTTCTTGACCGAGGTAGTAATATTTCTATAGAAAGCCTTGTTTACATTTCTGAATTTCTTGTTATAACCTTATTTGACTCTGGCGCATCACATACTTTTATTTCTTCTGATATTGTTGAAAATCGGCACCTAAGTACTAGTCTTATTGAGGATCCCGTTAGTGTTTCAAATCCAATTGGGGGCTCCGTCATTTATCTATGATTTGTGTGGATTTGAGGATTTCTATCTTAAGCGTAGAATTCACGTGTAATGCTTATGTTCTCGGATTTATGGGGTACGGTTTGATCCTAAGTATGGATTGGCTGTCCAATTATGGAGCCATTCTTGATTGTGAACGAAGGGTAGTGAGGCTCATGACTCGCCTTGGTAATTCCCTTGAAATTTCCAATAACCCGAAGGGTCCGGTCATGTTATGTTATCTAGAATCTCTTGACTCATCCATCGACAATTTGCAATCTGTAAGAGTGGTCCGAGAATATCCAGATGTCTTTGATGAGGTGAAGGGGTTACCCCATAAACGCGAGATAGACTTCCGAATTTATCTTGTTGATAATGCCAAGCCAGTTTCATGGCCCGTTAGGCACATGGCCCCGCGAGAAAGAAGAGAGATCAGTAAACAAGTTAAGGAGTTGCTTGAGAAAAATTTCGTAAGACGAAGCATTTCTGAATGGGGTGCTCCGGTGGTATTCACTACTTAGGCGGATGGTTCGCTTCGTCTGTGCATAGATTATCGTGAGTTAAACAAGCTGACGAAGAATAATAGGCACCCACTGCCAAGAATCGATGATTTGTTTGACCAGCTTGTGGGAGCATCTGTTTTCTCTCAACTCGATCCAGCCACAGGATTCCATTAGCTTAGAATGGCTGAGGATAGCATTGACAAAACTGCGTTTAGGACTCCAAATGGGTTCTTCGAATGGCTCGTCATGCCGTTTGGGTTAACGAATGCACCCGCGTACTTTGTCGATTTGATGAGTAGGGTGTTTCGGGAGTTCCTTAACAAGTTTGTGGTGGTTTTTGTGGACGATATTTTGATCTTCTCAAAAGATGAAGAAGAGCATGCTAGGCATCTCAAGGAAGTCATGGATACGCTTAGAGCAAACCAGTTGAAGGCTAAGTTCTCCAAATGCCATTTTTGGAGGAAGGAAGTTCGGTTTCTTGGACATGTAGTTTCTAAGCAAGGCATGGTCGTGGACCCCGCAAAGGTAGTTGCGGTGCAAGACTGGAAAATTCCTAAGAATGCAACGGAGGTGAGAAGCTTTCTCGGTTTGGTGGGCTACTACAGGAAGTTCATTAAGGACTTCGCTAAGATTTCAGCCCCTCTTACTAAGTTAACAAAGAAGAACCTAGCTTTTTCATGGGGCATAGAGTGTGACGTTGCTTTTCAAAGGCTTAAGAAAGCCCTTACTTCAGCTCCAGTTTTGGCATTACCCGACGGAGGCAAGACGTTTACGGTGTACACAGATGCGTGTGGCACGGGATTAGGCGCTGTCCTAATGCAAGATGGAAGAGTGATATGCTATGGGGGCAGACAACTTAAAGTTCATGAGAAAAACTATCCCACACATGACTTGGAGTTGGCCGCGATTGTTTTTGCACTTAAATCTTGGCACCATTATCTTCTAGGGGAGAGGTTCGAGCTGTATACCGACCACAAATCGCTTAAATACCTCTTCTCACAGAAAGATTTGAATCTGAGACAACAGCGGTGGATGGAATTCTTGGCATCATATGACTTCGATATAGCTTATACCCCTGGCAAGGGTAACGTGGTGGCGGACGCACTAAGTAGAAAAAGGTTGACTTTGAGCCCCTTGTTTGTTGAAAGGAAAAGCCTTGAGTTTATAGCAACCTTTGATTTTACACCTGCTGTTGAGTCATTGGTTGCTACGCTAGCATCTCTTGAGTTAAGACCTACACTCCTAGATCAAGTAGGGACTTCACAGAAGGAAGACCCACAGATAGTCGAAATCATGGGCAAGCTGATTAGTGGTGAGACGTCAAGTCACCTCGGTAGGTATGCCATAGATGACAAGGGATGGCTAAGGCGTGATGGAAGGCTACGTGTCCCACAAGTGGAGACTTAGTAAGGAAAGTCCTCGAGGAGGCGCATCACTCGAAGATGACCATACATCCCGGAGGGGATAAGATGTACAGGGATATGAAACGCAATTTCTTTTGGCCTGGAATGAAAATGGACGTGGCAGAGTTTGTTTCGAAGTGCATGGTGTGCCAACAAGTAAAGGCCGAGTCGAAGAAGCCCGGTGAGCTATTACATCCTTTGGAGGTTCCGCAATGGAAATGGGAGAGTATCTCGATGGATTTCGTGGATGGACTGCCTAGGTCAAGGAAGGGAAATACTAGCATATGGGTCATAGTTGATAGACTCAAGAAAAGTGCTCACTTCATTCCGGTGAAAAGCAAGAGGACCGCATCATGGCTAGCATCTATTTACCTTCGAGAGATAGTACGGTTGCACGGGGTTCCTTCTAGTATAGTTAGTGATCGTGACTCGATTTTCACTAGCCAGATTTGGAATAGTCTACAAGAACCAATGGGTACACGACTAAGTTTAAGCACGGCCTATCACCCACAGACGGATGGACAAACCGAAAGGGTAAATAGGGTACTAGAGGATCTTTTGAGGCTATGCATTCTTGACTTTGGTGGTACTTGGGAAGACCATCTTCCTCTCGTGGAGTTTGCATATAATAATAGTTACCAAGCTAGCATCGGAATGGCACAATTCGAAGCCCTGTATGGAAGATCGTGCAAGTCGCCAACTTGTTGGTGGGAGACGACAGACAGGCTTATACTTGGGCCAGACATGATAAGGGACACTTCTGAGAAGATTGAGTTGATACGAAGACGGATGAAAACGGCCCAAGATAGACAGAAATCTTATGCGAACAAGAGAAGGACAGACCTAGAGTTCGAAGTCGGAGATATGGTCTTTATAAAAGTTTCTCATTTACGCAATGTGGTTCGTTTTGGAGCAATTGGAAAGCTAGCACCAAGGTTCGTAGGACTGTTCCCTATCACTGAGAGGATTGGGCAGATGGCCTATAAGGTAGACTTACCCGAGAAGCTGACCGGAGTACACAATGTCTTTCACGTCTCGCATCTCCGAAAGTGCTTACATGAGTTGGCCGAAGTGGTTGAGCCAAGCATCCTTAAAGGCGTAGAAGTGGAAAAAAAGCAACATTGAGGCGAGTTCCGATTCGTATCTTAGGAACGGAGATCAAGAAGCTTAGGAATCGAGAAGTCAAGCTAGTTAAAGTATAGTGGAGTGAAGCCCAAGAAGACACAACTTGGGAAACCGAAGAGAAGATACGCGCGCTTTACCCATTTCTTTTTTAGGGTACATTCTCGATCTATTTTCCTATAAACTTGAAAACCTTTCGTATCATGCTTCTGCTACCTATGTTTGCCTTGTTATCTTCTCGATCTTATCTTGAGAACCTTAGGTAGAACCATATGGATGTAAACATGTGATTGAAACATGTTATGGTTGATGTTTGCAAATGGTTGCAAGTGTTTGCAAGTGATTGCTAGTGGATGCATGACACACATTAGGCACTAGATCGGCTCAGTCTCATTTTCATGTTGCATTTGCATGAGTGCTTATACTTGTACATGGATGAAACTTGTTATGCTATCACTTGGATGTTGCATATGAATGAATGTTATGTGCACCCATGTAGAGATTATAAATTATGTTAGGGATTTGCACACATGTTGGACTCATTACACAAACATATCTCGCATTAAGAAGGTTTACTGAATCAGTAACCGCCTGATCTTTTGCATTAGATAAGTACATATACACCCACTTTCTGCATATGTTCATACATCACTAGAAATCTTTTAAGGGTAATGATTGCTTGTGGATGATGTTTTGAGTAGATGGATGATGGATGGTAGGATACGTTCTTCCTAACTTAGAGATTTCGGGGATGAAATCCTTTAAGGAAGGGAGAATGTAACAACCCGTATTTTTATAACGTGTTATAACCATAAATCAAGACATAATTAATTTTTAAGATAAGAATCAAGGGCAACGGGTTACGCCATTATGTTCGTCTCAAAATTCTAATTGGAAACTAGTTCGAGTTTTCGAAAATCGGAGTCTGTATGACCAAGTTATGACCCTTCGAAGTTTTCAGAAATTTTCAAGTTCAGAACAGCTCTGAATTCGAATTCAAATTTCGAATTTAAACCCCAGAAAGGACGGGGTGGGAAATTTCCCACCCAGGACCAGGTCGACCTGGGGGTCGACTATAGTGTCGACCTACCCAGGACCAGGTCGACCATAGAGTCGACCTGGGTGTCGACCTGGTTGCCAAGCCCATTTTTGAGTCAGAATTCACTCTGATATTTCTAGACCGATTTCTGTCTAAATTTGTTGGCCAGACCCTATATAAACAGCCCCTAACTCTAGTCTCTCTACACAAATTCTCTCTGGCCTTATGCTACTAAAACCCTGGTTGAAAAGTTATAGAAAAGGGATTGCTTCTTCTCCAACAAGGCTACGTGTAGAGTATTGCTGTTTGGGGAATTTCTGTTAGACTCGAGATTCAACATCGCCTCTTTGTTTTCTAATTCTCTAACCACGATCTGTAAGCCCCAGCTACTTTTAGATCTAAACTTTAAACTTAATATGGACATGTTGTAAATCGCGATTGAACCTAAGTATGGTAATTATCTTGAATCTATCATTGTATATCTTGGATCTATCATTGTTCATTTTGGATCTACTATTTGTTCACCTTGGATCTATCCATCTTGAATCTTGACTTGTAGTAATATTTATATGAAATTGATTTGGGACCTATACATGTTATAGATCTAAAACGCTTAATGTCTGTAATATTCATGCCTGTGATGTTGAAACAATTGTTATTCCCAAGTTTGGGGTTATTATCTTATGTCAACTATTACCATGACTATCACCCTATTTTGCTAGATTTGATATTTGAGACCACTATTCCATATGCCAGTATTGTTGTAATCATTTATCTCAAGTTATACCATGCTTGACTTGTAATCACTTTTGCCACCTTATGCCAGTTCTTTCTATGTTATTCCCTAATTAGATTTGTTTGTATCAATTCGAGTTTACGTGCGATGGGAATGCGATTGGGTAGATTAGGCAAAACCTGAATTTACTATGAACTTGAAACACGAACATTGTTATAACTTGAACCTGGATATGGACATGAACTTGACATGAAAACTTGAACATGGATATGACGCTAGAATGAATCTGAAAATGGCCAACTCGAGGTTGGGTTGAGTTTGCAGTGTAAATCTGCCCGAAACCGCCCGGCGAATCCAATGACTGCAAACAATAAGATCCAATGTGGGTAGTTGGTCATATCGCACTTAAAACCCGAGGTTAGACTACATTATGGTGTAAATCTGCCCGGAACCGCCCGACAAATCTAGTGACCACAACAACTAGTCTAATGTGAGAGGTTGGGGTGCATAAATGAATTAATGCCACATGATAGGGTTAAGTCATGAGCCACTTGAATATACTTAACCAATTTGACACGACAATTTGATAGGGTTTAAGTCATGAACCGCTTGAACACACTTAACCAACTTGATACATGATTTGGTAGGGTTAAGTCACGAATTTGAATGACAACACTTAACCCATTAGAAACCCTAGTTACGCGGTCCTTTTCAGCAGTAATCCACTTAGATGTATCACGATACCCTGGGACTAGGCAGGGTGGGGCACGATTACTGGGCTGATTGTAAGCGACCAGAACGACGGCTGAGTAGGTGCGCCATTGTAGGTTCAGGCGGACTATGGTCATGCACGTAGTCTGGAGTTGAAAAAGCAGGCATTGGGCACCAGTAGGTTTACACTGTGCGTGCTTGATTCGTGTCGATGGTTGGCACCCTAGGGCTTGATACACCTTATGATGGACCTAGCACAGGTGACTACATTTCGTGATTGGGCCGTTTGACACAGACACATGACGAGCTAGAACCTGTAGGGAGCCGATCGATTAGTAGATCGTACTGTAGGACCCCGAAAAGGGTCATTTCATGATATTGGGACAAGGGATCAGTTCATGGTTAATAACTGACATGGGTTAGAATACTAGTGCAGTTGGTGCAACGAATCTTGAATATGCGATGCTAGACTTGATTTATCTTGTTATCTCAGTTATCATGACAGACTTATCATCATCCTTATGTTTATTCTCTGTTTATTCATGTCTTGTTAACTTTACTAGTTTTTATACTGAAAGTCACTAGGGCTTACCAGTCTTTATGACTAACCCTTTTTCTTTCGCCCCTTTTTCTTTCGTCCCCCCCACAGGTTCTCAGGGAGGAAACTCTAGCTCTTAGCTTGGATTTAGCTTGCTTTCTGTCAGCTCATGTACGGTTTGGTCTTGAGCTATGCTATGGCTGCAATTCTGCTATTTTTGGGGAATAATTTACTTTTGTTATTTTAAGTTTATGCTTCTTTATCTAGAACTTGATGTAATGGAATAATGACAATTTGTACTTTGGATATATATAAGGTTTTGACTCTTTTCTTGAAAGTAATGAAATTTGGTTTTTAATTTCTACCGCTACTTTATTTATGTTCTGTCTTGTGATATCTCTGTGCATGTTTACCTAGATAATGCTCCACCAAAACTAGTGCATTCCCTTTGCGAGTGACCCTAGCGGAGGTGGGGTGTTACAAGAATAAATCTTTTAATTAAGAATAAGGAAATTTACCAATTAGTTAGTATTTAACTGGATTTTGGGTTTGTCGTGAACAGTGTCTTTATTAACATTATTCTTAAACCCAATTGAGAAAATAGTAAATCTTTTAATTAAGATTTCGTGAAGTTTTTCAATTAATTTATATTTAATTGGAATCGAATAAAAGAATTGGATTTTTGGGTTTATCGTGAACAGTGTTTTAAATAACACTTGTTCTTTAACCCAATTAACGGTGAGGAATATGATTTGGAATTTATAATCTTTTAATTAAGATTAATGGAATTTTCCAAAGTAAAGATTTCTAATTTAATATATTAAATTGGAGTTGAATGGAATTCGATTTGGTAATAATCGAAGTGAGTTTCTGTGGAGGAAGACTGTTAATACATATGGAATTTAAATGGCTTTTTCGTTATTCCATTTATATTATTAGTCGGATACGGAAATTATTATCGATTATATATTGATCTGTTTTCCGTGAAGATTCCATGGTCAATTGAATGTGATTTTGGGTTTATCGTGAATTGTGTTTTAAATGACATTGGTTCTTTAACCCAGTTAAAGACAGGATTACATGTCTAACATTGTATTTCGAAATGTATTTGTTAATCTCTGCTAAATACATATCTGTTTGGTGGTGGAGAAATTATTCTCTTGCTTAACACACTTCTCTGAGACGTACGAGCTTAGAGGTTATATATCGGCAGAAATCAGTGGTACGGGGTAGATGGACGATGTGACATATTTGATTTCCCAAAGTTAAATAATCATTAATAATGATTTTTGGGAAGATTAAAACTAAGTGGAGTTTTAATGAATTTTCAATTAGATTGAAATGTGAATGTGATAATTTAAATTATCAAATTTGGGAAATGATCGAGATTGGAGTATCACCAGTTTTGCTCTAAGCGATAGTTAAATCTTTAATTAGATTTGAACGTGAAATGGTAATTAATTTTTACCGATAACACCATGGTGTTAGATATGGAGTATTACCAGTTTTGCTCCATGGGATGAATAGGTTGGGATTGGGAAATAAAACAAATGATTACTTCGGTAAGGTTCGCTAATCCCGACTAGTTTGGAAAACCTTAATTTGGTTTAATTTGTGAAAAGAATATTTGAATAAAAAGAATATTCTGGATTGGAACGAGGCGTATGATGTGTTGTTATAGCACTTGATTATAAGATTCGCGAGTTATTCGAAAAGGCCAGGTTTAACCCATTCTGAATAATTGATACGACAAAAAGTCGAAGAGATTGAAGACGGTGCAAGATCGACGATCTTCACATCGAATGGATGGGTTACTACTGATGCCCATGATTGGAGTAGCTACCTTTAAGGGGCTACAGTGGTACCCATCTGGATGTACTTGTTGATTGTTCGGGTATGCGAGGGCCTCTCTCCTATATTGGACATACGGGACAAGGAATAAGGTGCCTCCGGTTTCGTTCAGACCCAGAATGGACTTGTAAATGGATGGTATTTCGGACGTTGTATTCCTTTATACTATACTCGTTGATCTCTGCTAAATATATATCTGTTTGGTGGTGGAGAATTTATTCTCTTACTTAATACCCTTCTCTGGGACGTATGAGCTCAAAGGTTATATATCGGCAGAAATCAGTGGTATGGTATGGATTGACAGTGTGACATGCTGAGATGCAGTGATCCAAACTTTTGTTGAAAAGAAAAGTTTGGTGGATGATGATCAAAGCACAGCTTTAAATAGCACAGCTTTGAGTAGTGTTAATTCGCGAGCCTCACACACCGGTAGGTAAACTGATGGTTAGATCAGTATACTTTAGAGATGAGGATAGACATCCTACGGGTTGTCATGGATTCGGTCAACCGAGGTGATACAGGGTGTGGCGCCCTACACCAGTAGGGATAGGGCACACCCCCAATTCCTAGATGGATAGAGTTAGCGGTGTTTTCCAATGCTTGGACATAAGTCGTGATAACTTGTTTCCTGGATATAGTGCAGATGTTCATTACGGCGTTTTCTCATGCACGAGACCTAAGCCATTGGATATTGCACTAGGCGATAGATCCTTCGAATCAGGAGCCATCAGTATGGAAATCCAAACTTCCAATACGACATTTTGCGGTTTTAGTCGTAAACCTATATACGGCGACACAGTGGGATGGGGAGCTCATGCCGTTTATGATTGATACATTTATACTTGAAGTTGATTTCTTCACTTACAGTAATAAAAAAAGATTTGTTTTAAAATGTACCAAGCATGTTTGGCTATTATAAGGTAAAACTCTATCCTCCGGCTTGCATTGCAATGTGTGATGGGACCTGGGTCGTATAATAGCTTCATTTTTCTTTATTTAGCATTGCGTAGTTTGTTATATGCACTGGTATTCTTGGGGGTAAACCCATTCCGTGTTATACGACGTGGTCCCTTGATTTATCTTACTTTAAAATAAAGTATTAATAACTGTTTTAGTTCTCATACCAGTCCCATGACTGACTCGGAGTTTATTGTTTTAACCTAAACTCTAGGTGCCTATATTTTCCACACAGGCAGCTAGTAGTTTTAGTTTTCGCAGATGTTTCTTTTTCCAGGATTCTGGATTACGACTGGAGCTATATTTGGAAAGCTTTGTATCCGTATATTTCTTTCAGTTGTGTCGGCTGTTATTTTCTTCTACGCATTCTATTTATACATTTAAATTTCCGCTACTATGTATTTAATCTCTGATACTTTTCTGTGTAATATTTATTCATACTCTGATATATTCTTGTACTCTGATGTAGTTGTTGTAATAAGCAATGAAATGTTCTATTGTTTGTGTTCTAATTTTTCGTGTTTTCAATTCAATCCAGGCTTTCCCATAAGGAGGATTTGGGTCATCTCAGTAGTTTTTGAAATGAAAGCTTTGTAATCTTTTCATGTCAGTAAGCATAATGCGCAAAAAAAAAGTATGCTAGGCAATCATAAATGTGTGAATGTGGCTAATTATAGTTTATTTACAAATTATCTTCGCGTTTATAACTTTCTGTTTATTAACATGCAGATGCGTGAGGGATCATCATTGTTTGCATGTGCAATAACAAAGGAGATTCTTGAAGTTAAAGACAAACAACCAAGTTGGAAACTTTTTAAATACTAAACCAAGTTAGAATTGTAAGAAAAACAGTTTAGCATGTTTGGAATTATAAAATACTTATGGAAAACATACTTTTTTGTTCATATTTTTTTTTTGAAATTACTGTAAACAGTTCAGATTGCATATGGGAATGGTGTTCTATATTATTTGCTTGGGACTGATTATAACAAACATGTTCTTTTATGTACCTTTTCAACTACAAATATTGTTTTGTCATAGTATGACATTCATTTTCAGTTTTGATATTAGAGTTAAATAATTGGTAGATATTTTGTGATTGTCGTGATAAACAACAGTAGCAAAACTGTCCTGGTTTGGAAGTAAAATACCAACCTCTTGCTACTGTTGTAGGAAAAACAGTCGCCTGAGCATTAAGGTTCTGTGACGGTTTCCTTAGTTACCTTTCGCAGAAGGCCGCCGCAGGGAAGCAAAATTGTGGGTTTTTCGCTACTATTATGGGTGTACACTGTCGCAAAAAAATGACTTTTTTGCGACTGCTGAACAAATGATCAATCGCACCAAATAGGTTTTCTATGACGATTGAAAACCAGTAGCAAAAAAGTTCATGTTTGTTGCGACATCTGCATTTGCTACTGTTGTTAAACAGAAGCAAAAAGGGATTGACAACCATCACAAATGACCCGTTTTGTAGTAGTGCTTACTCGCGGAGGGGGGAAGTGAAGGATGGAGAGGAGGTTCAAACGACTTCGGAAATCGACACAAAAACACAATGTCAAAAATTCAAGCATCTAAAACATTGGAACGTTATTGGAAAGAAGTTAGAGGGTGAGATAAGAAAGAAAGAAATATTAGAATAGAGGAGGAAGAAGAACCAGCACATAATCAAAGTCTCACATTGCAGAGGAACAAAATATAATATATAAATAAATCTTTATTGAGAGCTTGAAAATATATACTTACAATCATCAGAGTACATCACACATCTGGACAACTATAATAGTATTTCCTCGTATACAACACACAATGGAATCCCCACTATATAATATCATATGTCTGAACTCTTCCAACTTGCCTCTTCACTAAATCCGATAACTTGAACCTGTATAACCAGGGCTAGCCCGAGCATCACAAACGTCGAATCAGTCTGGTAAACCATAGTGAGGAAAAACACATTAAGTTTAAAGGTATCACACAACTTGATTTTTGAAGTCAAAATCTTTTTGAAAGAAAAGGATAATCGTAAGACCAAATCCACACATAAATACGGATGGTTTTTACCTTATACGATAACCCAAAACATTTTTTGAAATTAATATCTTTTCTGATATTATAATAGTGTCTAAATTCAAAGAAATATCAATCTAGCGGAATGCCTTCATCTCACGTTCCACATAAATAGTATACAATAAAAACTGCGGGCGCTTATTGGAGAGTGGATTTCCATGGCAAGGTATGGGCAACCACCATTCCGACAATGTACCTCCAGAGATGAATACATTAGGGTTCAACAAGAATGTCTTGCAACCCAGGCTAAACATGACCGGCCCCTCACTTTGCTTGAGAGAACTGAATATATCATCACCACGGTTGGGGGCCAGCCAACCGAATCAATAGCATATAAACAAAAATAAAAGGGACAACCGAAGGCGTTTGATTTCTCTTAATCAGGTAATTATATACCCTTTTGATGGGTGCAACCCACAGAGCCATGCAACCAACCCGATTTTATACCATTTCCCGGTTGATGAGGCTTGTGGTCATAATTTAATTATTTATTTACCTTTATTATTATTTTAGAACATCTGGCCACCATTCACTTTGAATGCCACATCGTCAGATCCGTTGGATATCACTAATTGACATTCACAAAAATACTCAAGTCGTTAGGCTAAGAGAATTGCCTCTCTCCACCACTAACAAAAATACATTTGAGGAAATCAATGTACGTAACTTCTTTGGAAATACTCTGTCAGACACTCGTCCATACAAGTTGTCCTGGGACTGGAAAAACTGAAGGCACCCTCCCACCACATCCTTGAATTACCCTATGGATCAGTAGTGAGTCGTCCTTGCAATCCAAAAGATTCCAATCATGCTAGAAACACGGTCGAAATACCTTTGGATGTTAAACCAGAGAAATTTGACATATAATTTTTAAGCTCATGAAGATCCACGGTCGTCAATTACTGCATCTTCAATCAGCATCTTCCACGTATTTGCTGGTTCAGAATGGTTTTCAAATATAAATTCGATCCCGGCCTTTCCGTACCAACAATCATATTGGCTAGATTTGATACTTGGTTATTTAACTATCAAATAAATAATCATGAGAATAAAATGAGTTTACTAGCTCAGTACCAGCATTACATGGCCTTTTTAATTAAAAAGAATTAACTAATGGTTAACGAAAGTTCTAAATATCTCAATATTTTTAATGCCATATTTACTTCTGATTTTATTTTAAGGATTATTCACAAAACCATTTCAAATACATTAGAATTAAATCATTTATATATTCCTAACTTTGGTTTTAACGTATTTCACATAAAGCCTTGTTACTTAAAACAATACCCAACTCTTATTCTTTAAGAATAAACTCATTCCAAAAACTTAACTTTTTATTTCCTTTTACCTTTAGAAATATCATATTATATTATATATATATATTCTCAAATCTTCCCATTTTCGTTACTTTGGGAATTTCATTATAAATATTCACAAATCCTTTTTATTATCGTTACTTCAGAAATCTCAATATATATTCTCAAATCTTTCGATTAACAATGCGTTATTATTTCACTATGGAAATAATAAATTATTCTTAACCTCTTTACCATTACAAACAAATATCATCCTTAGATAATTCTAAAGTCGTTCAAGTTGACCTCTCAGACCTTGATCAACAACGTTCTTATCTTAAGATAGATATGAGTTGTAATTCAAAAACCGATATTCATCCTAATATCAAACAAATCTCACTAAACTATTTTATTAAAAAAAATCTGGTTTATAAAACCTTCTTACCTTTGGAAATATCTCCTTTCAAATATAATTTAATATTACTTGATAAGTTGATTAAGTAATCTTTTAATAAAGTCACTTCTTAACCTTAACTTCTTTCAAGAATCCATTTTACAACTCGAATTATTATTACCAGATCTCATTACTAAATCTTTTACCAAATTCAATTACGGATCTCCTTTTTAATCTTTCCTTTTTACAATCTCATTTTGATTCCATTTATTTCTCAGTTCCATTATTTAATAATGTTAATTTAAAAACTAACGCTTTAACTTCATCTCTCTTTTTATAGATTTTGTTTATAAACTCAAGATTAATATAAATCCCCTTTTATCTTTATTCCCTTTTACTTAATTGAAATATTAAGTATACATTTATTTTAAGCTATTGTATTCGTTTAAAAATCCCTTTTATCACTTCGTTACAAAAACTCGGTTTTAATATAAATCCCGTTCATAAACTCCATTCACATTTCGATTTGATTCATTTCAACTTCGATCACTATTTAAATGAATTTCAATTAAAAAGTAATCTTCTAAATTATTATTAATTAAAATAATAATTTACTTCAATCATTAACTACAGTAGTAGTAGTAGTTAACTTCTTAATTAACTAAAATAAATAGTAAATTCTCTTTTTAAAGTCTTATTAAATTAAAGCAAATATTCGTTAAACTATTTTGTTAAATAAATTCAAAACAAACTAACTAAATAATCAGTTCCAGTTAAAACGGTTGACTTAGTCAACTCAAAACACGGTTATCTCGTTAACCAATTCCAATTAGTCTTGCTTTAAATTAATTAATAATACAGTTAATTTAAATAATCTCATTTAATTGTTTTGTTAAAAACAATTACCAAATTCTTAACCGTTAGGTTAAATTTTGCTCCTACACTTATAAATTTTATTAGCATAACATTTTCTTTATACAATCATTTAACCATTATTTACAAATTTAAATAATAAATATTTATTTCCTTTTAACAAACTTTAATTCAAAATACAGATTTAAAAATTTGTCTTCAGTTATAAAATAAAATTTATAACTTCACTTCTATTGATTCACCTGACTGTAAACCCATATTTGGAAAATGATTGATCTATAGGCCATATACTGCCAATTACTCAACCAATATTGCCCATTGGTTAAAACAAAACAAATATTGAATTTTGGTTCAATGGTTAACAACTAAATCAATCACCTCATCATCACAATTCATATAACGATAATATGGAATGAAATATCATAAACTATGTTTGAGGAATCTCGTCAGATCCCGCCGACCTGTTCTTCCCTGTATCCATATTCGTTATCTCAATATTATCATTCAATTCAAAAAATAATGGTTTTCATAACAGCCAATAATGACAATTCAATATCAATCAATTTATTTCACATAACCATAACAATTCAAACAATTCATTAAATTAAACATATTTATTTAATGTGACGGCCGGGAATTTCGCTCGATCCGAATCAGTCGTTAAACCGATCTAAACCATTCGAAATCCCTGATCGTTTGAGAACAGGACAAATCAGAACACAAACATAAGAACATTTCATTGCTATTACAACAATTCCATCAGATACAAGAATATACAGAGTATAAATGAATAAATATACATTCGATAAATATCAGAGATTACAATAAATTACATAGCAGCGGAAAATAATACAAAGCACAACTGAAGGTGATATACGGATACAGAGCTTTCCGGATATCATTCCAGCTGTAAACCAGGATCCTGTGAATATAAATCTGCAAAACCAAAACTACTAGCTGCTCGTGCGGAAAATAGGGGCACCCAGAGTTTAGGTTAAAACAATAAACTCCAGGTCAGTCATGTGACTGGTGTGAGAACTAAAACAGTTATTTAAAGCTTTACTTTAAAAGAGAGTAATTCAAGGGACCACGCCGTAAAACACGGAACGGGTTTCCTCCCAAGAATACCAGTGCATAGAACAAACAACGCAATGCTTTTTCGAAAAATGAAGCTATTATAAGACCCAGGTCCCATCACACAATGCAACGCAAGCCGGAGGATAGGGTTTTCCCTTATAATAGCCAAACATGCTTGGTACGTTTAAAACAAATCATTTGATACTATAATAAGTGTATAGTGTCAAAACAATTTCAATCATAAATATAAATCATAGACGGCATAGTATCCCATGCTACTATGTCGTCATACTAGGCTCTACAAATAAAACAGCAATATCACGTATTGGAAACTGGATTTCCGTCATGAGTCAAGGCAAGGGGCAAGCTCCTCTCCGCGTTCGAGACACTCTAGCAAATGCTCAGGACTACACACTCTGGGTAGCCACTTGGATCGGTTGGGCCGGTCCTCACTTACGTTAGAGGATTGGCAATTCCTGAACACACGTTTCCCGGTCCTTACAGACCTATAATCGAGGCGCCTCGCATCCAACAACCACAAAGGTGAAAAGTATATAAATGTCAGGGCTGGTAAGTCACTGAAACCACCAAAGCTAGAAAGAAACGTCGTGCTCTCCCAACGGCCCGTATCCCGTTTTTAACTCATACCGAGGTGTGAGGCTCGCGAATTCATGTTACACACAAAGCTGCCACGTAGGCGTGCTTTGATCATCAACCACAAGACTTTGCTTTTCAACAGAAGCCTTGATCATTGCATCTTAGCATGCCACACAGGCAATTCATGCCATGCGACTGATTTCCATCGATATACAACCTCTGAGCTCGTACGTCTCAGAGAAGGGCGTTAAGCAAAAGAATAAATTCTCCGCCGCCAAACAGATGTATATTTAATAGAAATCAATCAACAC
This sequence comes from Allium sativum, assembly GCA_030737875.1. NCBI lineage: Eukaryota > Viridiplantae > Streptophyta > Magnoliopsida > Asparagales > Amaryllidaceae > Allium > Allium sativum. The sequence goes on along the minus strand of CM060910.1, from coordinate 188,854,379 downwards.
AGAATAAAATCCAGTGTCAGACACACTATCCATTTACAAGTCCGTTCTGGGTCTGAACGAAACCGGAGGCACTTTCCTCGCATATCCATCCATCTCCAAGTACGTCTGGACAACCACCAACTATTTCCATCCTCTTGGGTGTACAGCCCAATCAGGATCGTCAGTAATTACCCAAACGATGTGAAGACTTCCGGTCTTCGACCACCGTCTTCATCTTCGACATATCGTCGAATCGGTTATTCAGAATGGGTGTAAACCCGGACTTTCCGAACAACCCGCGTATATTAAAAACAAATGTTACACAAACACAACATACGCCTCATTCCAATTCATTAGTCACTAACCGCAAATTAGCAAGAGAACAATTTCCCAAACATTAACCCCGAAGGCCGAAACCAACATCAGATCAATACCCAGGAAACCATTCTTCTTAGCCAACCTACAGCTAGTTTCTAAATTCCACATTCTTAGGGAAAGGTTCCCATTAATTTTATCCAAGATAAATTCTTTAAAATTTATCCTGTAATCTTCCTTTGGATGTCGTTTCAAACCAAATTATGGTTTTCTAAACTAGTCGAGATTAGCGAACCACAACGAAGTAATTATTTATTTTATTTCCCAATCTATTCATCCCATGAAGCAAAACTGGTAATACTCCATATCTAATACTATGGTGTTATCGGTAAAATAAATTACCATTTCACATTCAAATCTAATTAAAGATTTAACTATCGCTTTGGAGCAAAACTGGTGATACTCCATTCGCGCTCATTTCTAAATTTGATAATTTAGATTATAGGTTCACATTTCAATATAATTGCAGATTCGTTAGAACTCCTTTAACTGGGTTAAAGAACTAGGTGTTATTTAAAACACAGTTCACGACAAACCCAAATTACATTCTATTTGTTATCGGGTTAAAGAACTAGTGTTATTTAAAACACCGTTCACGATAAACCCATTTCAAATTCAATCAAATATATTAGAAATTCCGATTATTTAAAACCCCTTTTTAAATCTAATTCATTTATTTAAAAACAAATCGGGTTTTAAATTTAGTTCAATCTAGTTCATTTCGATAAAATCTATTTTTATCTTTTCAAATATGGAGTTTTTCATCCCAAACTTTCCCAAATCATTTCTTATGATTTTACACAAATTATTGATATTTTTAATAATTTTATTAAGGCCCGTACAGTCGATTTCCAACAATGGTCATCGAACTGCACTTACAGCGACCTTTTCCGAATTTGATTTGGACGTATCTCCAAATCCAATCGTTAGATTTCAAATTTCAAATATTCGTTAGAAAGCTCTTTTCGATACGAACCCAACGGTTCCGGTTTTAGGAGAATCCGACGGTCGGATCTCCCGTAATGTCCGTTTGAAATAAATGGTTGAAATTTACGAACTGCCGCGGCGCGGCGCGTTCTATTCAGGCCATTATATTATATATATAATATATATAATATATATTTCGTCGATTTCTATTTAAAACGAATTATATAAATAGTTTTAAATTCGTTTCAAAAGCAATTTCAACTTCCTTTTCAATTCAAATCAAAATTGAATTCTTCTTTATAAATTCTTTTAAAATTCATTTCTATTCAATTCAAATTTCAATTCAATTTGAATTCATTTCAATTCGCTTTCAATTCAATTTGAATTCGTTTTCAATTCAATTCATTTCGAAATCGTTTTCAATTCAATTAAATTCGTTTCGAAATCGTTTTCAATTCAATTCATTTCGAAATCGTTTTCAATTCAATTCATTTCGAAATCGTTTTCAATTCAATTCATTTCGAAATCGTTTTCAATTCAATTCATTTCGAAATCGTTATATATTCAATTCATTTCGAAATCGTTATATATTCAATTCATTTTGAAATCGTTATATATTCAATTCATTTCGAAATCGTTATATATTCAATTCATTTCGAAATCGTTTTCAATTCAATTCATTTCGAAATCGTTTTCAATTCAATTCATTTCGAAATCGTTATATATTCAATTCATTTCGAAATCGTTATATATTCAATTCATTTCGAAATGAATAAAATCGATATAAATATCGTTCACGTCAAAATGGCGTCAAACTAATCAACACGGCTTCATAAATTTCTATTTTCAAATATTCTATTTCAAATATTTCTTTTTCAAAATAGTTGTTATTATCAAAATATTTCATTCAACACATGACCAATCTCAATGGATGAGTACTGTCAACACATGAACCTTTATTTTATATTGATAAAGATGTAAATTTTATTACTAAAATATTTCGTTCAACACATGACCAATCTCAATGGATGAGTACTGTCAACACATGAACTTTTATTTTATATCGATAAAGATGTAAATTTTATTACTAAAATATTTCGTTCAACACATGACCAATCTCAATGGATGAGTACTGTCAACACATGAACTTTTATTTTATATCGATAAAGATGTAAATTTTATTACTAAAATATTTCGTTCAACACATGACCAATCTCAATGGATGAGTACTGTCAACACATGAACTTTTATTTTATATCGATAAAGATGTAAATTTTATTACTAAAATATTTCGTTCAACACATGACCAATCTCAATGGATGAGTACTGTCAACACATGAACTTTTATTTTATATCGATAAAGATGTAAATTTTATTACTAAAATATTTCGTTCAACACATGACCAATCTCAATGGATGAGTACTGTCAACACATGAACTTTTATTTTATAATATTCTTTATTTTTCAAATTGGAATGAGGCCCAATCAATTACCATATAAAGTTAGTTATATGGATTTTCATACATTACACGCATATAATAGCATTGAAAAATAATCAACCATCAACCAAAGTGCACTACACTGTATAAGCATCAAATATAGATATCTAACGCTTATAACAGCCTGTCAATCAATCGATCGACATATTTAATCAATCAGGATGAGTGAACTTCAAATTTCATCCCAACACCCGTGTGGGGTTTCAAACAATCAAACGCATATTTTATCTGTGCAGTTGGGCGATGTGTAAAATTTATCGACCCAATCAATGTCCTTCAAATAGGTGTACATAAACAAACCGTCTGGTTTGTAAATGAATATTTATTTATTCACATTCACGTTAAAAATTATATTTTAAACGATAAAAAACATTTTATTCCAACATATGAATTTCTATTCAGTTCATTCTTTAAATAAAATGATATTTTTATTTTTCTAACATATTTTAGAAAATTTCGGCGGCATAACGGCACGATACTAGAAACGGGACGAGGCCTAGCCTTATCCCCGGTCTAGTGAAGGCCCACGCCATTCACACATCAGTCAAATTCACCAAACAACCAAATTCAAATCAAATCATCAAACTAATCTATGCAACCAAACAAACAAGTCCATGGTCTGTGGACGATTGTGTCGGGTGCTACTAAGCACCGTCTGCATCCTAGGATATATATATAACTAGAAAAGAAATTGAAGAGTGAGAAGTTCTCACCAAAAGCTATCCAATCATCCTGACTCTTCTTTTATAGAAATCTTCGCCAATCTCGCCTTTTGTCGCTTTCGTTGCCCGTATTCACTACATATGTAAAAATCGAATTTTCACTACGCTATTCAATATATAAAAATCGAATTTTTACTTCGTTGTTCAATATATAAAAATCGAATTTTTACTACTATGTTATATAGATAAAAAATATATTTTTATCACGCTATTTTCCATATAAAGATTTCGCCTTTTCTAAAATAAAGATTTCGCCTTTTCTAAAATAAAGATTTCGCCTTTATAAAAACATAGACTTCGCCTTTTCAAATTTAAAGATTTCATCTTTATAAAAATCTCATTTTTATTTTTCTACACATATAAAGATGATATTTTTAATATTCCTATCATGTAAAAATTATATTTTTAACTCTCTACCTAACCAAAAATCATATTTTTACATCTTCTATATAGTAAAGATTATATTTTTAATACTTTAAAAATATAAAAATCATATTTTTATTACTTTAAAAATATAAAAATCATATTTTTATTACTTTAAAAATATAAAAATCATATTTTTATTACTTTAAAATTATAAAAATCATATTTTTATTTCTTCTATATAGTAAAGACTATATTTTTATTCCTTTAAAAATCATTCCATATCTTTACAATTCTAAAAATCGTATCTTCTATTTTAAAAAACATCTCCTTTCTATTTTTATCTTTTCTTCTTCATGCTTTTCTTACTAGAACATATACGAATAAAGAGGAAAAGAGTAAAAATAAATTAAAAATAAAACTTACATTTTAATTGGATTTCAAGAGGGGAGGGGGTCTGCGTCAAATCGAAGGGGAGGAGGTGCAGGAGGCGGCGACATTGTTCGTCGGAGGGGGGCTAGTGGTGGGCGGATGGAGGTCGGCGTTGGTGGCTATGGTTGGGTGCGGCTTCGGGTTTTGGGCTGCGTTGAAGGGGGCTACGGGTTTTAGCTGAAGAGGGGGAGAGAGAGGCGGAGTAAGGAGATGGAGGAGCGGAGGTGGAGGCGCAGGCACTGGGGAGGCCGACGGTGGGAAGGGGTTAGGGTTGGGGCGGTTCTGACCTTCGAGCGCCGCGTCTTGGGGAGGAGAGGGAGTTCGAACGGAGGTGGAGGCTGCGATAGGAGGCGGGTGGCGTGAGGAGGTGGAGGGCCACGACGGCGGGTGGTGGCCGCTGCTCCGTCTTCTTTCCTTCTTCTTTTTTTTATTTAAAATCGATTTCCAAAGTAAACGGGGGGGGTCTGATGATATAAGGAGAATATTATTTTTATTTAATTATTTAATTATTTTAATTCTAAAAAAGAAACTTTTATTTTCGACCTCGAAACGAGACCCACCGCCTGTCGTCCCTAGCGTTTCACCCCCATTCTGAACACAATGGGATATGTATCGTAGGTTGATTCGGACGTCTCGATCAGTTTCCGTTTGATTTACATTTAAATCTTTATATTGAATTTTAAACGTACATTTCGAATTACTGGGGTCACATACTAACTAGAAAAATTCTAGAAAAATATTTTCTAGCTTCGTATTGACGATACGGTCCTAACAAAACTAGTTTCGTCGAATTCTGAGACCGTTTGAAAAATGGCCAATTTCCAGTCGATTAAAATCAACTAAAACTGGTCAAACGCGTTTTCCTTTGCCACGCTCACATATTGATTCGAAAAATTATGAAATTTGAAACCTAGCAATAATTTTACATTGCGGATCCAACAAAAGTGGTTTCGTCGAAATCCGAGGTCATTTGCAAAATTCCCATTTTTAAGGGCCTGAATTCCATAGCGACTATTCAGAATTTTCAATTGGACATATCTTTTGATTCCCGTTATGAAATTTTGATTTGTTGGATTCGTTGGAAAGATATTATCAAATTGATCCTAATGTTTTTGGTTTCACTAAAATCCGGATTGTTTTGCACCCGGTATGTTCAATTGAAGTTTGAAATCGAATTATCGAACTACCGCGCCATTTTCAATTCTATTTATAATTATATATAAATATTTATATTCTAACGACGACGTATATAAATATATACATTCGAATTATATTCAAAATAAATTTTCGTTGATGTTATTTAAAATAATCTATTTTAAATATTCAAAATTCGCTAAAATCGCCAAAATAAAATTTTTAAACTGGCCCAGATTTTCGGGTTATTACAATCTCCCCCACTTAAAACTTTTCGTCCCCGAAAAGGAACAAAGTCGAAAGTGGTTTGATTATTCAGCTCTACGCTCGATCTGGCTTTCATTCTCCAACTTTTCAGTTTCTGAGAATTTTCAAAATTCCAAAAATTTGGCTAACACCCTAAATTTTTGAAAAATTTCGCCATAACCTCCCCTGCACCGGGAGCATCGGGGAATTTCAAATAGCTTCCCCGGTCCTTCTAATCTCAAAAAGAAAAAGAAAAAGCCAAGCGGCTAGCCAATAGGCTCATAAAATCATCATCACCCAAACAAAACAGTAAATTATGTAGTAAACATGTACCTATTTGTCGGGCAAACAAATTTTATTCTTCGGCTCTAGCCTCCTTGCTATGACCTGTTCAATGTAAGTATATGTATATACAAGCAAATGCGACCAAATTTCAATATAATTCATTATTTGATGCTATTAGGCATAATGGTTCAAAATTAGCAAACAAATAGGCAAACAACACAAACATCAATCAATTAGTGAATTAGAGTTTCAAATTCATAATTTGATATATATATACTGAAAATCATGTTTTTGATGCCAATTCACAACAATGTGTTCTAACTATATAAGTTTTGGTTCTCACACCAGTCTGATGGAAATATATCGATATCACACCTTCGTTACTCGAACATGAATACTAATGACGACTAGTCAATCATCAGAATCATCTTCGGGCCACTAGAGTATGATTCTATATCTATCCAATATATTAAAACTTCGAATATACGTTCATGACGCGTATATGCAAAATCTTTATATACTCGATTGTCCATATTCAAAATAAATAAATAATCAAATACGTTTAAACGATTTAAATTTCTAAAACAAAATTGTTTTCATTTGAAAAATATACTCTTCACACTCGTTCTAGGATACTACTGATCCTATCTCTAACGAGTCATTCTAATTGGATATTGCTAATCCAATATCTGATGAATTCTTTCGTATGGTTCTAATGTGCCTTGTTCTCGAGCTCTGTAAACCAAAGCTCTGATACCAAATGTGACGGCCGGGAATTTCGCTCGATCCGAATCAGTCGTTAAACCGATCTAAACCGTTCGAAATCCCTGATCGTTTGAGAACAGGACAAATCAGAACACAAACATAAGAACATTTCATTGCTATTACAACAATTCCATCAGATACAAGAATATACAGAGTATAAATGAATAAATATACATTCGATAAATATCAGAGATTACAATAAATTACATAGCAGCGGAAAATAATACAAAGCACAACTGAAGGTGATATACGGATACAGAGCTTTCCGGATATCATTCCAGCTGTAAACCAGGATCCTGTGAATATAAATCTGCAAAACCAAAACTACTAGCTGCCCGTGCGGAAAATAGGGGCACCCAGAGTTTAGGTTAATACAATAAACTCCAGGTCAGTCATGTGACTGGTGTGAGAACTAAAACAGTTATTTAAAGCTTTACTTTAAAAGAGAGTAATTCAAGGGACCACGCCGTAAAACACGGAACGGGTTTCCTCCCAAGAATACCAGTGCATAGAATAAACAACGCAATGCTTTTTCTAAAAATGAAGCTATTATAAGACCCAGGTCTCATCACACAATGCAACGCAAGCCGGAGGATAGGGTTTTCCCTTATAATAGCCAAACATGCTTGGTACGTTTAAAACAAATCATTTGATACTATAATAAGTGTATAGTGTCAAAACAATTTCAATCATAAATATAAATCATAGACGGCATAGTATCCCATGCTACTATGTCGCCATACTAGGCTCTACAAATAAAACAGCAATATCACGTATTGGAAACTGGATTTCCGTCATGAGTCGAGGCAAGGGGCAAGCTCCTCTCCGCGTTCGAGACACTCTAGCAAATGCTCAGGACTACACACTCTGGGTAGCCACTTGGATCGGTTGGGCCGGTCCTCACTTACGTTAGAGGATTGGCAATTCTTGAACACACGTTTCCCGGTCCTTACAGACCTATAATCGAGGCGCCTCGCATCCAACAACCACAAAGGTGAAAAGTATATAAATGTCAGGGCTGGTAAGTCACTGACACCAACAAAGCTAGAAAGAAACGTCGTGCTCTCCCAACGGCCCGTATCCCGTTTTTAACTCATACCGAGGTGTGAGGCTCGCGAATTCACGTTACACACAAAGCTGCCACGTAGGCGTGCTTTGATCATCAACCACAAGACTTTGCTTTTCAACAGAAGCCTTGATCATTGCATCTTAGCGTGCCACACAGGCAATTCATGCCATGCGACTGATTTCCATCGATATACAACCTCTGAGCTCGTACGTCTCAGAGAAGGGCGTTAAGAAAAAGAATAAATTCTCCACCGCCAAACAGATGTATATTTAATAGAAATCAATCAACACAGAATAAAATCCAGTGTCAGACACACTATCCATTTACAAGTCCGTTCTGGGTCTGAACGAAACCGGAGGCACTTTCCTCGCATATCCATCCATCTCCAAGTACGTCCGGACAACCACCAACTATTTCCATCCTCTTGGGTGTACAGCCCAATCAGGATCGTCAGTAATTACCCAAACGATGTGAAGACTTCCGGTCTTCGACCACCGTCTTCATCTTCGACATATCGTCGAATCGGTTATTCAGAATGGGTGTAAACCCGGACTTTCCGAACAACCCGCGTATATTAAAAACAAATGTTACACAAACACAACATACGCCTCATTCCAATTCATTAGTCACTAACCGCAAATTAGCAAGAGAACAATTTCCCAAACATTAACCCCGAAGGCCGAAACCAACATCAGATCAATACCCAGGAAACCATTCTTCTTAGCCAACCTACAGCTAGTTTCTAAATTCCACATTCTTAGGGAAAGGTTCCCATTAATTTTATCCAAGATAAATTCTTTAAAATTTATCCTGTAATCTTCCTTTGGATGTCGTTTCAAACCAAATTATGGTTTTCTAAACTAGTCGAGATTAGCGAACCACAACGAAGTAATTATTTATTTTATTTCCCAATCCCAACCTATTCATCCCATGAAGCAAAACTGGTAATACTCCATATCTAATACTATGGTGTTATAGGTAAAATAAATTACCATTTCACATTCAAATCTAATTAAAGATTTAACTATCGCTTTGGAGCAAAACTGGTGATACTCCATTCGCGCTCATTTCTAAATTTGATAATTTAGATTATAGGTTCACATTTCAATCTAATTGCAGATTCGTTAGAACTCCTTTAACTGGGTTAAAGAACTAGGTGTTATTTAAAACACAGTTCACGACAAACCCAAATTACATTCTATTTGTTATCGGGTTAAAGAACTAGTGTTATTTAAAACACCGTTCACGATAAACCCATTTCAAATTCAATCAAATATATTAGAAATTCCGATTATTTAAAACCCCTTTTTAAATATAATTCATTTATTTAAAAACAAATCGGGTTTTAAATTTAGTTCAATCTAGTTCATTTCGATAAAATCTATTTTTATCTTTTCAAATATGGAGTTTTTCATCCCAAACTTTCCCAAATCATTTCTTATGATTTTACACAAATTATTGATATTTTTAATAATTTTATCAAGGCCCGTACAGTCGATTTCCAACAATGGTCATCGAACTGCACTTACAGCGACCTTTTCCGAATTTGATTTGGACGTATCTCCAAATCCAATCGTTAGATTTCAAATTTCAAATATTCGTTAGAAAGCTCTTTTCGATACGAACCCAACGGTTCTGGTTTTAGGAGAATCCGACGGTCGGATCTCCCGTAATGTCCGTTTGAAATAAATGGTCGAAATTTACGAACTGCCGCGGCGCGGCGCGTTCTATTCAGGCCATTATATTATATATATATAATATATATTTCGTCGATTTCTATTTAAAATGAATTATATAAATAGTTTTAAATTCGTTTCAAAAGCAATTTCAACTTCCTTTTCAATTCAAATCAAAATTGAATTCTTCTTTATAAATTCGTTTTAAAATTCATTTCTATTCAATTCAAATTTCAATTCAATTTGAATTCATTTCAATTCGCTTTCAATTCAATTTGAATTCGTTTTCAATTCAATTCATTTCGAAATCGTTTTCAATTCAATTAAATTCATTTCGAAATCGTTTTCAATTCAATTCATTTCGAAATCGTTTTCAATTCAATTCATTTCGAAATCGTTTTCAATTCAATTCATTTCGAAATTGTTTTCAATTCAATTCATTTCGAAATCGTTATATATTCAATTCATTTCGAAATCGTTATATATTCAATTCATTTCGAAATCGTTATATATTCAATTCATTTCGAAATCGTTATATATTCAATTCATTTCGAAATCGTTTTCAATTCAATTCATTTCGAAATCGTTTTCAATTCAATTCATTTCGAAATCGTTATATATTCAATTCATTTCGAAATCGTTATATATTCAATTCATTTCGAAATGAATAAAATCGATATAAATATCGTTCACGTCAAAATGGCGTCAAACTAATCAACACGGCTTCATAAATTTCTATTTTCAAATATTCTATTTCAAATATTTCTTTTTCAAAATAGTTGTTATTATCAAAATATTTCGTTCAACACATGACCAATCTCAATGGATGAGTACTGTCAACACATGAACCTTTATTTTATATTGATAAAGATGTAAATTTTATTACTAAAATATTTCGTTCAACACATGACCAATCTCAATGGATGAGTACTGTCAACACATGAACTTTTATTTTATATCGATAAAGATGTAAATTTTATTACTAAAATATTTCGTTCAACACATGACCAATCTCAATGGATGAGTACTGTCAACACATGAACTTTTATTTTATATCGATAAAGATGTAAATTTTATTACTAAAATATTTCGTTCAACACATGACCAATCTCAATGGATGAGTACTGTCAACACATGAACTTTTATTTTATAATATTCTTTATTTTTCAAATTGGAATGAGGCCCAATCAATTACCATATAAAGTTAGTTATATGGATTTTCATACATTACACACATATAATAGCATTGAAAAATAATCAACCATCAACCAAAGTGCACTACACTGTATAAGCATCAAATATAGATATCTAACGCTTATAACAGCCTGTCAATCAATCGATCGACATATTTAATCAATCAGGATGAGTGAACTTCAAATTTCATCCCAACACCCGTGTGGGGTTTCAAACAATCAAACGCATATTTTATCTGTGCAGTTGGGCGATGTGTAAAATTTATCGACCCAATCAATGTCCTTCAAATAGGTGTACATAAACAAACCGTCTGGTTTGTAAATGAATATTTATTTATTCACGTTCACGTTAAAAATTATATTTTTAACGATAAAAAACATTTTATTCCAACATATGAATTTCTATTCAGTTCATTCTTTAAATAAAATGATATTTTTATTTTTCTAACATATTTTAGAAATTTTCGACGGCATAACGGCACGATACTAGAAACGGGACGAGGCCTAGCCTTATCCCCGGTCTAGTGAAGGCCCACGCCATTCACACATCAGTCAAATTCACCAAACAACCAAATTCAAATCAAATCATCAAACTAATCTATGCAACCAAACAAACAAGTCCATGGTCTGTGGACGATTGTGTCGGGTGCTACTAAGCACCGTCTGCATCCTAGGATATATATATAACTAGAAAAGAAATTGAAGAGTGAGAAGTTCTCACCAAAAGCGATCCAATCATCGTGACTCTTCTTTTATAGAAATCTTCGCCAATCTCGCCTTTTGTCGCTTTCGTTGCCCGTATTCACTACATATGTAAAAATCGAATTTTCACTACGCTATTCAATATATAAAAATCGAATTTTTACTTCGTTGTTCAATATATAAAAATCGAATTTTTACTACTATGTTATATAGATAAAAAATATATTTTTATCACGCTATTTTCCATATAAAGATTTCGCCTTTTCTAAAATAAAGATTTCGCCTTTTCTAAAATAAAGATTTCGCCTTTATAAAAACATAGACTTCGCCTTTTCAAATTTAAAGATTTCATCTTTATAAAAATCTCATTTTTATTTTTCTACACATATAAAGATGATATTTTTAATATTCCTATCATGTAAAAATTATATTTTTAACTCTCTACCTAACCAAAAATCATATTTTTACATCTTCTATATAGTAAAGATTATATTTTTAATACTTTAAAAATATAAAAAATCATATTTTTATTACTTTAAAAATATAAAAATCATATTTTTATTACTTTAAAAATATAAAAATCATATTTTTATTTCTTCTATATAGTAAAGACTATATTTTTATTCCTTTAAAAATCATTCCATATCTTTACAATTCTAAAAATCGTATCTTCTATTTTAAAAAACATCTCCTTTCTATTTTTATCTTTTCTTCTTCATGCTTTTCTTACTAGAACATATACGAATAAAGAGGAAAAGAGTAAAAATAAATTAAAATAAAACTTACATTTTAATTGGATTTCCAGAGGGGAGGGGGTCTGCGTCAAATCGAAGGGGAGGAGGTGCTGGAGGCGGCGACATTGTTCGTCGGAGGGGGCTAGTGGTGGGCGGATGGAGGTCGGCGTTGGTGGCTAGGGTTGGGTGCGGCTTCGGGTTTTGGGCTGCGTTGAAGGGGGCTACGGATTTTAGCTGAAGAGGGGGAGAGAGAGGCGGAGTAAGGAGATGGAGGAGCGGAGGTGGAGGCGCAGGCACTGGGGAGGCCGACGGTGGGAAGGGGTTAGGGTTGGGGCGGTTCTGACCTTCGAGCGCCGCTTCTTGGGGAGGAGAGGGAGTTCGAACGGAGGAGGAGGCTGCGATAGGAGGCGGGTGGCGTGAGGAGGCGGAGGGACCCACGACGGCGGGTGGTGGCGGCTGCTTCGTCTTCTTTCCTTCTTCTTTTTTAATTTAAAATCGATTTCCAAAGTAAACGGGGGGGGGGGTCTGATGATATAAGGGGAATATTATTTTTATTTAATTATTTTAATTCTAAAAAAGCAACTTTTATTTTCGACCTCGAAACGAGACCCACCGCCTGTCGTCCCTAGCGTTTCACCCCCATTCTGAACACAATGGGATATGTATCGTAGGTTGATTCGGACGTCTCGATCAGTTTCCATTTGATTTACATTTAAATCTTTATATTGAATTTTAAACGTACATTTCGAATTACTGGGGTCACATACTAACTAGAAAATTCTAGAAAAATATTTTCTAGCTTCGTATTGACGATACGGTCCTAACAAAACTAGTTTCGTCGAATTCTGAGACCGTTTGAAAAATGGCCAATTTCCAGTCGATTAAAATCAACTGAAACTGGTCAAACACGTTTTCCTTTGCCACGCTCACATATTGATTCGAAAAATTATGAAATTTGAAACCTATTAATAATTTTACATTGCGGATCCAACAAAAGTGGTTTCGTCGAAATCCGAGGTCATTTGCAAAATTCCTATTTTTAAGGGCCTGAATTCCATAGCGACTATTCAGAATTTTCAACTGGACATATCTTTTGATTCCCGTTATGAAATTTTGATTTGTTGGATTCGTTGGAAAGATATTATCAAATTGATCCTAATGTTTTTGGTTTCACTAAAATCCGGATTGTTTTGCACCCGGTATGTTCAATTGAAGTTTGAAATCGAATTATCGAACTACCGCGCCATTTTCAATTCTATTTATAATTATATATAAATATTTATATTCTAATGACGAAGTATATAAATATATACATTCGAATTATATTCAAAATAAATTTTCGTCGATATTATTTAAAATAATCTATTTTAAATATTCAAAATTCGCTAAAATCGCCAAAATAAAAATTTTAAACTGGCCCAGATTTTCGGGTTATTACATTTTATAAACGTGACCAATAACGTAAGTTACCTTATTTGGATCTAATCGTTAAATTAACGATTTGGTGTTTAACTGAAATTAAACAACGTTTAATTTCATTGGTTAAATCAATATATGAATATATATATTTAGCAATAGTCAATCAGTAGCAACCATAGCAGACAATTATAAAAACTCGACTTATATAAATATAAGTGGGATAACATAGTGAGTTTAACTCACCTTGATTTAGTTTCGTTGTCGTTACGGCGATATGATTTCAGTTAAATTAAACCGTTGTTTTATTTAATGGAAAAAATTCCCGGCTATTTCCAGCTTTGTTTAAGATAGTTTCAAAATGTAGGGTCTGTTCCCGTGATTCCAACAACTCTTTTCTGACCCAATTCTGATAAAATATGTAATAGTTATTAACAGTATAAACTTGATGAACTAATTAACTTTTTAACAACATTTAATATAACTTAATTACTTTTAATTATATGAATTATACATGAACGGTACGACACTATCTCCTTACTGATGTTTTCCTTTGTTCCTTATGTTCTACCTGTGATAAAAATTTAAAATTATACAATTAATTTTATTAACGAATCCTTAATTATCAATTAATTATTATAAATAATATTAATCAGTAATTGAATGGCCTCCTTCCTGTTTGCAACAAACCAACTACAGAACGCATTGCTGTGCCCATTTGCCATCATTGATCTGCGCATAGACTAACTAAACTTTTAAATTTCTTAATTAAATTAACTAACTACTGAATCACGTTATACTATATTTAGTCATTCCTCTTTTCTTACTGTTACGCACGTTGCTTCAAAAAGATGCCCCACTTCACTATTGAAAATAGACAGCCGATCCTCCCTTCTACTGGAAACAACGGTCCCCATGTTCCTACTCCTCCCTCACATCTTCATTCTCGCGTGTTACCTCAAAAAAATAAAACCTGCACCCGTTTTAAATTGTATCATTATATAATTATATTACTAATCAAATGTTTTAATCATAATTGAAGAGTTCATTACATTTTGAAATTGTAACAACACGCAGCGTTCCGTGAAACTTCGTTCACCACGTTCGAACCCAACAGGAGCCATTCTATCGATATGCTTCTTTTCCAAACATTACTGTTCTCGTCATTTTCTTCTTGCGTGCATACTTCCCATCTCCGTTCTTTTCTTCCATCCTTCTTATATTTTTTTTAAACACTACACTGTGCTCACCATAAAATCTCGTCGTCGCCCCTCCAAACACCCATCAGACGTTGATCCATTCACACCAGAACCCACACCATTGCCAGCTCTACCATCGCCGGAGTCTCATTGAACTCAAAGTAATCCTTCATCAGAAAACTCGCGCTCGAACGGGCCCCTTGACGACCCGATTCCGGTAACCAGAATCCTTCAAATCGGATCACATCCGATCAGCAGATAGAACTCGCGTAGCCGAAGAGGTTCGTAGTTGGGGGAGTTTGCAAATATTTAGTGGATTGAAAAGAAAATGAGGCAGAGAATTGGGAGATTTTGGCCGTTCGAAGAATTATGGTGGCGGCTGCGTTTCATTGACCACGCAGATTTCAATTTGACTGCAAATAGGGTTTGCATATCTTATATATAAGGTTGGGGCAAATTATTAATATAATATTAAATTGAAACTTCGATGTGAAATAATGCCTTAAAACATCAACAAACAATCTCCGTTTTTGGGTAAAAATTATTAGCATAAAAAAATATTTCGGACTCAATGGGATAGGTTTCATCAAATTCCGAGGTCGTTTGTAAAAAGTTCTTTACAAATCATAGGCTAAAAATCACGCGTTTAAATTTCCCACGGTCACAAAATAAATCCAATCGACTTGAAACTTTGAAATTCTACAAGGCCTTTTCTTAACGGATCCAATGAAATTTGTTTTGTTAAAATTGTTATTCTTTTGGCTAGTCGTTTATCGCTTTAAAGTTACCACTGTCAAATAATATAAATGATTAATAATATAAATGATTAAATAAAAATGGAGGCATTTATCGTTGCCACAATCAAACGGTAAGTTCGATTAACACGAAAACTGAAATCTTATAATAATTAATTAATACAAATTTGATGGCATCGGTTTCGTCGCATTCCGAGACTGTTTCCAGGTACGCTATTTTTATACGCCAAACAACGCTATTTTGGACACCAAAATACCCGATGTCCAAAAATAACAAACTGCGTGCCTATTTGACTCTAAATGTCGATGCAAACTCAACGGAATTGGTTTCGTGGCTTAATTCGATCGTCTACTCAGGATATACACATATATCCCTTAATTAAATTAAATTAAATTAATTACGCGCTAAAGAAAATGACTAGCCGTTTACGGTACCATTGTCACATATGACATCGGTTCGCCATGCAATTTAATACTGTACAATAATTTAACGTTACAGTTCCAATAAAATTAATTTCATTAAAAATGGAAACTGTTTGCAAAATGGCTATTTTTAAAGCTATATATCCAAACAGAATATCTATACAACTTCAAATATAAATTATACAACTTAATATCATAAAATTTTGGGTTAACCGTTATCCAAATTATATATAAACCCTTATAATTTATTTAACAAATGTTATCATTTATTAACGATTTTCATAGCGACTATTTTAAAATTTGATTTGGACATAACTAACAGCTTATAACATGAAATTAAGATTTTTCTCTTTTATATGATAATTATAATCAATAAGATTCCAACATTTCTTCTTTCACGGAATTCCGACTTAAAACGGATTCTGTATATTCAATTAAAGTTCAAAACTCAATATTACGAACTACCACGCCATTTCAAGCTCGTTCTAAATTATATATAAATTTTACGTTCAAACTTCGTTTTAAATAAATGAATTCAATATTGAAATCCATTAATATTCCAAATATAATAAATTAAATTAAATATTTTACAACCAGAAATATGGGACATTATATTCTCCCCCCTTAAAAGAATTTCGTCCCCGAAATTACTAAGGTGGAAAGAATGTTACAACCCATTAACTTGAAACCCAATTTATTTTAAATCCAAAAACAATCCATTTTTGTAATTAAAAGTTTCAAAAATATTCTGACACCTTAAATTCCCGGAATAATTCAGCAGAGTCTCCCCTGTATGGAGTGACTTCTACGATATTGCAGGAATAAATAATATATATATCGATCCACACGGTCGGAAACCAAAATCCAAAACCAAAATTTTATATTTTTGCATAGGCGTATTTTTTACGAGCGCTATTGAGCCTACTGCTCAATTTACATGTAATCTACACAATCAAAATCAATCCTCGTAGCCATCTGGCACCTATACTTAACTCAATTGAATATATAAGTAACAGATATATGAAATTTTTAAATGATATTTCACTAACAACAAGTATAACAACATGAATTCCAAAATCAACATGAAATATCAATTCACTTGCAAATACAGGTTTAAATCATTAATTTCATTTTATATGCAGTTTCATCCCAGTTTATAATTTTGGAATTTATCCTTTAGTTTATAATTCATTCAACTCCATTAAATTGTCAATTATTTCTATTCAAACAATCTACCATCCAACAACAAACAATTCAAAATCAACAACCAATACACAACCAAATCAATCAATAAATTGAATTTATATTTAATATTAATATTTACTTTGGTTAAACATATCTGAATATCAATCGGTTAATATCCGATAGAATTCTATTTTATTATTATTTATTCAAATTCCAAATTTACTTAATTTAATTTCAATATCGTTATTAATTTAATTTCACTTAGCCAAGTTAAGTTCCAAATAAATTTTTTAATTCAATTTGAATTCCATTCAAATCAGTCAACACACAATATCTCAATAATTTAAATAAATTATATCTTTTCTACACAAAAATAGTTTGCTTAAAATTATTTCATTTACCCTCTTTAATAAACCATATTGTGTTCATTCTTAATTAAGTGCTTCTCAACACTTTAACTGATCAAACAAGACAATACAAAATATTTGTATATAAAATTTACAAATATGCGCACTTATATATATATACTCAACTCAATCTAGGGTATTACTAACCCCATCCCTATCGAGTTATACCACAGAGCCAAGGTTATTACTAAACCAATAGCTCTGATACCACTGTAACGAACGCGAATTTACGACCCCGAAAATCGACACAAAAACCCTATGTCAAACATTCAAGGATCGAAAACACTGGAATGTTATTGGAAAGAAGTTAGAGGGTGAGATAAAAAAGAAAGATATATTAGAATATAGGAGGAAGAAGAACCAGCACATAATCAGAGTCTCACATTTCAATGGAACAAAATATAATGTAGAAATAAATCTTTATTGAGAGCTTGAAAATATATACTTATAATCATCAGAGTTCATCACACATCTGGACAGTTATAATAATCTGTCCTCGTATACAACACACATCGGAATCACCACTATATAATATCACACGTCTAAGTTCTTCCAGCTCGTCTCTTCACTAAATCCGATAACTTGTACTTGTATAACCCGATCTAATCCAAGCATTCCAAACGTCGGATCAGTTTGGTGAAATAGAGTGAGAAAAACACACTAAGTTTAGAGGTATCACACAACTTGATTTTTAAAGTTAAAATCCTTTTGAAAGAAAAGGATAATCATAAGACCAAATACACACATAAATATAGACAGTTTTTACCTTACGATAACCCAAAACATTTTTTGAAATCAATATCTTTTCTGATATTATAATAGTGTCTAAATACAAATAAATATCAATCTAGCGGAATGCTTGCATCTCACGTTCCACATACATAATATACAATTAAAACCACAGGCGCTTATTGGAGAATGGATTTCCATGGCTGTGCAACCACCTTTCCGACAATGTACCTCTAGAGATGAATACATTAGGGTTCAACAAGAAAATCTTGCAACCCAGGCTAAACATGATCGGCCCCTCACTTTGCTTGAGAGAACGAATATGTCATCACCACGATTGGGGGCAAGCCATTTGAACCGATAGCATACATACAAAAATAAGAAGGATAACCGAAGGCATTTGATTTCTCCAGATCAGGTAATGATATACCCTTTTGATGGGTGCGACCCACATAGCCATGTGACCTACCCAATTTTATACCATTTCCCAGTTGATGAGGCTTGAGGTCATAATTTATTTATTTACCTTTATTATTATTTTAGAACATCTGGCAACCATTCACTTTGAGTGCCACATTGTCAGATCCGCTGGATATCACTAATTAATGTCCACAAAAATACTCAAGTCGTTTGGCTAAGAGAAGTGTCCCTCTTCGCCACTAACAGAAATACGTTTGAGGAAATCAACGTACGTGACTCCTTTGGAAATTATTTATCAGACACACATCCATACAAGTTGTCCTGGGACTGGACAAACCGAAGTCACCCACCCACCACATCCTTGATTACCTTATGAATCAGTAGCAAGTAGTCCTTGCAATCCGAATGATTCCAATCACGACAGAACCACTGTCGAAATACCTTTGGCTGCTAAACTAGTGAAATTTGACAAATAATCCTTTCGCCCATGAAGATCCACGGTCTTCAATTACTCCATCTTCAATCTGCATCTTCTACGTATTTGCTGGTTCTAAATGGTTTCCGAATATAAATCCGATCCCAGTCTTTCCGTACCAACAATCGTATTGGCTAGATTTGGTAGTCGGTTATTTAACTATCAAATAAATAATCATGAGAATAAAATGAGTTTACTAGTTCAGTACCAACATTACATGGACTTTTTAATTAAAAACAATTAACGAATGGTTAATTAAACTTCTAACTATCTCAATATTTCTAACACCATATTTACTTCTGATTTTATTTTAAGCAGTATTCGCAAAACCATTTTAAATACAAGAATTAAATCATTTACATATTCCCAACTTTGGTTTTAACATATTTCACATAAAACCTTGTTACTTAAAACAATACCTAACTCTTATTCTTTTAGAATAAACCATTCCAAAAACTTAACTTTTTATTTCCTTTTACCATTGGAAATATCATATTACACACACACAGATACATACATACATATATTCTCAAATCTTACCATTTCCGTTACTTTGGAAATTTCATTATAAATATTCACAAATCCTTTTTATTATCGTTACTTTGGAAATCTCAATATATATTCTCAAATCTTGGGATTAACGTTGCGTTATTATTTCACTATGTAAATAATAAATTATTCTTAGCCTCTTTCCCATTACAAACTAATATCATCCTTAGGTAATTTTGAAGTCGTTCAAGTTGGGGTATTTATTTACCTCTCAGACCTTGATCAACAACGTTCTTATCTTAAGATAGATATGAGTTGTAATTCAAAAATCGATATTCATCCTAATATCAAACAAATCTCACTAAACTATTTTATTTAAAAAATATGGTTTATAAAACCTTCTTACCTTTGAAAATATCTCCTAATTTATTATTACTTAATATGTTGATTAAGTAATCTCTTTATAAAATGACTTCTTAACCTTAACATCTTTCAAGAATTCATTATATAACTCGAATTATTATTACTAGTTCTTATTACTAAATCTTTTACCAATTTTGATTACAAATCTCCTTTTTAATCTTCCTTTTGACAATCTCATTTTGATTCCATTTATTTCTCTCAGTCCCATTATTTAATAACGTTAATTTAAAATTAACGCTTAAGTTCACCTCTCTTTTTATAAACCTTGCTTATAAACTCAAGTTTAATATAAAACCCCTCTAATCTTATTTCCTTTACTTAATTGAAATATTAAGTAAATGTTTATTTTAAGCTATCGTATTCTCTTAAAAATTCATTTTATCACTTCGTTATAAAAACTCGGTTTTAATATAAACCCCATTCATAAACTCCATTCACATTTCAATTGATTCATTTCAACCTCGATCACTTTTTAAATGAATTTCAATTAAAAAGTAATCTTCCAAATTATTATTAATTAAAATAATGATTTACTTTAATCATTAACTGAAGTAGCAGTAGTTAACTTCTAAATTAATTAAAATAAATAGTAAATTCTCTTTTTTAAATCTTACTAAAATTAAAGCAAATATTCGTTAAACTATTTTATTAAATAAATTCGTAACAAACTGGCTAAATAATCAGCTCCAATTAAAATGGTTGACTTAGTCAACTCAAAATACGGTTATCTCATTAACCAATTCCATTTAGTCTTCCTTTAAATTAATTAATAATAGAATTAATTTAAATATTCTCATTTTATTATTTTCTTAAAAATAATTACCAAATTCTTAACGGTTAGGTTAAATTCTGCTCCAACGCTTACAAATCTTATTAGCATAACATTTTCTTTATACAATCATTTAACCATTATTTACAAATTTAAATAATAAATAATTATTTCCTTTTAACAAACTTTTATTCAAAATACAGATTCAAAAATCTGTCTTCAGTTATAAAATAAATTTTATAACTTCATTTCTATTGATTCACCTGACGGTAAATCTATATTTGGAAAACGATTGATTTATAGGCCATATACTGCCAATTACTCAACCAATATTGCCCATTGGTTAAAACAAAACAAATATTGCATTTTGGTTCAACGGACAACAACCAAATCAATCACCTCATCAGCACAATTCATATAACGATAATATGGAAATTAATATCATTAACTATGTTTGAGGAATCCCGTCGTATCCCTTCAACCTGTTCTTCCCTGTATCCAAATACGTTATCTCAGTATAATCATTCAATTCAAGAAATAATGGTTTTCATATCAGTCAATAATGACAATTCAATATCAATCAATTATTTCACACAACCATAACAATTCAAACAATTCATTATATTAAACATGTTTATTTTATAAACATGACCAATAAGGTAAGTTACCTTTTTTGGGTCCAATCGTTAAAATAGCAATTTGGTGTTTCACTAAAATTAAACAACGTTTAATTTCATTGGTTAAATCAATATATGAATATGTATTTAACAATAGTCAATCAGTAGCAACCATAGCAGATAATTATAAAAACCCGGCTTATATAAATATAAGTGGGATAACTGAGTGAGTTTAACTCACCTTTATTTAGTTTCGTTGTCGTTAAGGCAATATGATTTCAGTTAAATTAAACAGATGTTTAATTTAATGGAAAAAAACCCAGCTATTTCCAGCTTTGTTTAAGATAGTTTCAAAATGTAGGGTCTGTTCTCGTGATTCCAACAACTCTTTTCTAACCCAATTCTGATAAGATATGTAATAGTTATTAACACTATAAAATTGGTGATCTAATTAACTTTTTAACAACATATAATGTAACTTAATTACTTTTAATTGTATGAATTATACATGAACAGTCTGACACTATCTCCTTACTGATGTTTTCCTTTGTTCCTTATGTTTTGCACCTATGATAAAAATTTAAAATTATACAATTAATTTTATTAACGAATCCTTAATTATCAATTAATTATTGTGAATAACATTAATCGGTTGTTGAATGGCCTCCTTCCTATTTGCAAAAAAACAAATACAGAATGCATTGTTGTGCCCATTTGCCATCATTGATCTGCACACAAATTAACTAAACTTTAAAATTTGTTAGTTAAATTAACTAACTACTGAATCACGTTATACTATATTTAGCCGTTCCTTTTTTCTTATTGTTACACACGCTACTTCAAAAAGATGCCCCACTTCACTATTGAAAATAGACAGCCGATCCTCCCTTCTATTGAAAACAACGTCCCCATGTTCCTTTTCCTCCCCCACGTCTTCATTTCTTGCGTGTTACATCAAAAAAATAAAACCTACACCCATTTTAAAGTTGTCTTTATATAATTATATTACTAATTAAATGTTTTAATCATAACTGAAGAGTTCATTACATTTTGAAATAGTAACAACACGCAGCGTTTCGTGAAACTTCGTTCACCACGTTCGAACCCAGCAGGAGCCATCCCACCGATATGCTTCCTTTCCAAACATTACTGTTCCCGTCGTTTTCTTCTTGCGTGCATACTTCGCATCTTCGTTCTTTTCTTTCATCCTTCTTATATAATTTTTTTTTAAAACACTACACCATGCTCGCCATAAAATCTCGTCATTGCCCCTACAAACACCCATCGAACGTTGATCCATTATCACCAGAACCCGTTCCATTGCCTCCTTTACCATTTCCAAAGTCAAATTGAACTCAAAGTCATCTTTCAACAGAAACTCTCGCTCGAATGCCCCCTTAACTACCTAATTTCGATAACTAGAATCCTCCAAATCAGATCACATCTGATCACCAGATAGAACTCGCGTAGCCGAAGAGGTTCGTAGTTGGAGGAATTTGCAAATAGCTAGTGGATTGAAAAGAAAATGAGGCGGCGAATTGGGCGATTTTGGTTGTTCAAAGAATTATGGTGGTGGCTGCGTTTCATTGACCACGCAGACTTCAATTTGACTACAAATAGGGTTTGCGTATCATATATATAGGGTTGGGGCAAATTATTAATATAATATTAAATTGAAACTTCGATGTGAAATAATGCCTTAAAACATCTAAAACAATCTCTATTTCTCGATAAAAGTGCTAATCCTAGCATAAAAATTATTCCGGACCCGATGGGACAGGTTCATCAAATTTCGAGGTCATTTGTAAAAAGTCCCTTATAAATCACAGGCTAAAAATCATGCGTTTAAATTTTCGACGGTCATAAACTAAATCCAATCAACTTGAAACTTTGAAATTCTACTAGACCTTTTCCTAATAGATCCAATGAAATTTGTTTCGTTAAAATCGGAGATCGTTTGGCTAGTCATTTATCCCTTTAAAGTTACCTCTGTTAAATAATATAAATGATTAAATAAAAATGGAGGCATTTATCGTTGCCATGTTCAAACGGTAAGTCTGATTGATACGAAAATTGAAATTTTAAAATAATTAATTAATACGAATCCAATAGCACCAGTTTCATCGCATTCCGAGACTGTTTCCCAGTACGCTATTTTTATACGCAAAACACGCTATTTTAGACACCAAAATACCCAACGTCCAAAAATAACAAACTACCTGCCTATTCTGACTCTAAACGTTGATACGAACTCAACAGAATTGGTTTCATGGCTTAATTCGATCGGCTGCTCAACTTATACACATATATCCCTTTATTCAATCAAATTAATTTAATTATGCACTAAAGAAAATGACTAGGCATTTACGGCTGCCATTGTCACATACGACATCGGTTTGTCACGCAATTTAATACTGTACAATAATTTAATGTTACGGTTCCAATGAAACTAATTTCACCGAATACGGAGATCATTTGCAAAATAGCTATTTTTAAAGCTATAAAAATAGCGATAAAATAATAATTAAATTCCAAAATAATTTAATTAAATAATAATAAATTATTTTCGTTTTATATATCCAAACAGAATATATATACAACTTTAAATATAAATTATACAACTCAATTTAGTCAAAATTTTGGTTAGTCGTTATCCAAATTATATATAAACCCTTATAAATTTATTAAATAAACGTTATCGTTTATTACATGAAATTAGGATTTTTCTCTTCCATATGATAATTATCATCAACAAGATTCCAAAGTATCTTATTTCATAGAATTCCGACTTAAAACAGATTCTGTATATTCAATTAAAGTTCAAAACTCAATATTACGAACTACCGCGTCATTTCAAGCTTGTTTTAAATTATATATAAATTTAACATTCATACTTCGTTTTAAATATACGAATTCAATATTGAAATCCATTAATATTCCAAATATAGTATTTAAAATAATAAATTAAATTAAATATTTGACTACAAAAATATGGGACATTACAAAGAAGAAGGCAAATGAGGTGGCCCTGCAAATAGCTCAGGCAAAGGCCAAGAAGAATGTTGAGGATGAGGCTGTGGAAAAAGTGTAGAAGGAAAAGAAGAAAGCCAATGACGAGGCTACCAAGAAAAGAGTTGACGATGAGGATAGAAAGAAGAGGGCTGACGATGAGGCCTCCAAGAAGAGAGCCGATGCTATATTTAAGAGGCTGCAGGGGGAGACGACTAAGAAGCTCAAGGTCGGGCAAGTGGCTGTACAAAAAGAGGGCAAGCTAAGAAGAATGATAAATTGAAGGCGAAGGAGACTAAGGAGGTCGGGAAGGAGGAGAGCACCCAGGTGATACTAGCTCTTGACACTGACATCACTCCCAAACCTCGGCAAGCGATCCAGCCTATCGACGAGGAGGTCACTGAGATCACGAGTGGCAAGGATGATGGAGGAAAGTTCAATATGGTGCCATATGTGTCTGCATCTTTGACTAAAGGAAAGAAGAGAAGAGGAGGGAGCAACTCCCAAAAAAGGACGAAGAAGACGGTGACGAACCATCCAGTGCTGTGTCTTAGATAAAGAAGAAGAAGGGAGGCTCTCCAAGTGAAGGTTATACCATTTTTTGGTTATATATGCCGATACATGAGTACGACCCCTCACTTTTGGAGGCATGGTTTGGCTGTCATGTACATCACATCATTAGAAAAAAACATAGACAGTTGTAGTTTGCTTTTGATGTGAATGAAAGTTTTACTTATATTATATATTGTGTTGAGTGTTTGAACTTTCATCTACGCTTTCCAATATTTGTACTTGCGTAAATGTACTCATCACCACACTTGGGAAAACATTGTCTGTAGCTTTGCCCTTAAGATTCCCAAGTTGTGTGAATCCTATATGTGTTGACTCCAATCTCGGGACTTCCCTTTAGTTAGGAACCTTGAGTCATGCAGAGTTCGAGTTTTGTGTCTCCTCTCCTAGGATCTCCTTGCGGTCGTTGATCCCGAGTCATGAGAAAGCAAGGTGGACTCGTTGGTTCGTCCTTTAGGCTATCCCGCTGTTTCATTCGGATACAGTTCGAGGGCATCATTGGTTCACCAATTTGATACCCGGACTCGGACCTTATAGGTCGGATAGAGCCAAGCAAGTGGTCGATGTAAAACTCATCCTGCTGGTGGGTTGCCCCCAAGTCTGGAGGCCTAGGAATGGGGTTGGATACTCAAGTTAATGAGTGTCCCAAGTTATTTATAATTGGCCTCGTCGTTGGTTCTAGACTCGAGTCGGGTTATTTATACTTGGCCTCGTCATTGGTTTGAGACTCAAGTTCAGTTATATATACTCGGCCTTGTCATTGGTTCGAGGCTCGAGCTGGAGGATTGTTACCAAGCTTTGGGGTGTCGATTTATTGTTGTGTGCTCGTGTATACAAGTCGGTTGTGATAGTTGCTCAAACATACTACGTAGAAAGTAAACACACCAATTACGTGGACATCTGAATCTTTCTTTACTGATAACTTTGACAGTTATGGTCTTTACTTTACAATGACTTTAACATTTTAAAACAAAACATCGGTGGAAAGTAGTAAATATGTAAACTAGATTAAGTGAAGTAACAGCGAAGGTGTTCGTTGTTCCATGCTCCTGGTAGTTTGGCGCCATCAACGGTCGTTAGCTTGAAGGTTCCATCTCCAAGCTCTGTTGTATGATGTACAGACCTTCACAGCTAGGATCAAAATCGGTCGGTGTGGGAAAGATCCGCTTCAATACCAGGTCAAGGATGTCAAAGTGCTTTGGGCGGACTTTGAAATTGAAGTGTCGGGCAACTATTTGTCATTGAGCCACGGGTCTGAGCTCAACTTCGTCACTTTTCATTTCAAGTAAGTCAAGTGATTCTAAGAGAAGATCTTGGTTGGTGTTTGGATCATAGCAAGTCACTCAATCAGACTAGTGCTTGAGCTTAATTGGAATGATAGCTTCAGATCCATAGGAAAGAGCAAAAGGAGTGTGACCGGTCGTTGACTTATGAGTAGTCTAGTAAGCCCAAAGGGATAGAGGGAGTTCATCTACTCATAAGCCTCCAGCCTCTTCCAGTCACTTCTTGATGATGGATTTAATCACTTTTTTGATAGTCTCAACTTGCCCATTGGCATGAGGATGAGCTACCACCGAGAATTTCTTCTTAGTGTTGTGTCGTGGGTAGAAGATCTTGAACTCAGCACTTTTGAATTGGGTCCCGTTATCGGAAGTGATACTCTAGGGGACTCCAAAGATGATGTTGCGGACGACGAAGTTGATCACTTTCTTGGTAGTAATTGTAGTAAGAGGTTCGACTTTGGCCCACTTGGTGAAGTAATCAACTGCGACGATAGCATATCATGCACTGCCTCTGGCCATCAGAAAAGCTCCGATGATATCAACTCCCCACATAGCAAACGACCAGGGACTGACCATCTACGTTAGCTCAGTATGTAGGAATTTTGCAATTTTAGATAAACCTCGGGCATTTATCGCACTTGCGGGCATAATCTGAAGCATCTAGGTCAAGTGTTAGCCAAAAATAGTCGTATCTGAAAATCTTGTTTGCTAGAGTTGACCCCCTAGTGTGGTCACCACACCCACCTTCATGCATATCCAGAAGTACATAGTCAACATCGTTGTGGGCTACACACCGGAGTAATGGAACAGAGAACCGTCTACGGTTGAGCACTCTATCTTGAATGATGTATCGTGATGATTTGCAAATGAGTGCTCGTCTCTCCTTGGAAGGATCTGGGAGGATTTCGTGAAGCAAGAAGTTTTTGATCGGTGTCATCAAAGATTCGAGATCAGTCTTCGTTGTTGATTTAACCAGTCTTCATCTGATCGATACTCAGAGAGTTGAGTACTTCGATTGGGACATGTCCAAAGAGTTGCACATTCTCAGAGCTTGCTAGCTTAGCTAATGTATCAACTTTCTCATTCTGTTCTCGAGAGATATGTGTAATTATGTAGTGGTCGAAGTGCGTAAGAAGCTCGCGGACCCGAGCAAGACAGGAGCAAGTCGTGCCCCTTTGGCTTGAAATTCGCCCCGCACCAAGCTACGATGAGCTGTGAATCAGAGTAAATCTGGATAGCTTGGATGTGACAACCCATAATTTTCTATATATTTAAATTGAGATTTAAAATAAATAAGTGGAATAATATTAGATAAAAATCTAATTTTGTTGATTATAATGTTGATGATTATTTGAATTTAGTATAAAAAGATTTTCAAATTTAGTTCATTTAGAAAACGTTGTAATTAGGGATTTAATATTTAAATGATTAAATAAAATTTAAGGTGTTTAAGTTAAATTTGAAATTCAAATTTAAATTCAAATAATCAAATTAGTGAATTCAAAATGTATGGAATCAATTTATTGGGTTTATTTAAATTGTAATTGAATTTAAATGTAATTTATTAAATATTTAAATTGAATTAAAACATTTAAATGAATAATTGGATATTTTATCAATTAAGTAACTGTGAAATTTAACGGTTTCGGCAACTGCCTCGGAATTCAGCGAAACCAGCGCCATCGCATCTGGAATGGTGGATTGTTGTAAAGTTCCAAAATTCGTTACAATCAGACTTGTCGTTTGGTTGTATGGAATAAAACATGAAAGGATCAATGTAATATGATAAATCATTGTTTCTCATTGTAGACCTTCTATATATGTGTATATATATATAATCCTTTTATCACTCATCAACCCATTCCTTACGTCACGTATACTTCATCTGCCTATTCTTATCTTCCATGGAAGAAAATCCAATTTTAAACCCTAGTTCAATTAAAAATATAAGCTTTAAAATCAAATCTCTTCAAACCATAGCAAACTGCATATCAAATCGAAGCTCTGGATGACACGAAGCTACGGGTGCTATCAGTTTCGACATGCATTGTTTCGTTTGGCCAGAATTCGATGGTCAAAGTTCAGATTTTTGGAACCCTAACTTCAAAATTATGGATTTTAATTTTTGCATCAACTGAGGAATAGGAGAGCTGGGGTATTGTTCGTGGCGCTCCCTAGATTGCAACGAGCCAAGCCTCTTCGTCTATAATCAAGTATATCATCAGATTTGGGCGAATTAGGGTTTCGTGTACCCTATGCTTCAACCAACGGCACGAGCTCCGTCGTACACCAGAGGTGAAGGCGGCTGCATAGGTAGGTGCGGCGGTTGAGGGGATTTCGGTTGCGGTGGTCTTGATCGATTTCGTGGTCTGTAGCCGCAGCACTAGGCAGTCAAAGTTTGGTCAATATGGGTTCAGTTCGACGCGTTTACTTTTGAAATGAGAAAGGCAGAAGCGGGAAGATGAATTACCAATACTGACATGGCATTTTGTGAGTGGGTGAGGTTTTATTTTATTTAATTTTTATATATTTTAAAATCCAAATAGTAAAACACTAATAACTTTTACATGTGAACTCAGATTTGGATGCGATTGGGTGCGTTGGGATCATGGCGAGATTTCAGATGATCTGAGACTAGTTTTGCTGCATTTGGAGACTGTGAAATTTTGGGCATTGTTTGGACGTCCGATCAACTAAGAACCCAAAGGTGAGTGATATTCTCACTTACAAATAATGAATTATTCCCATATTTATTAAATTAGATTGTGAAATAAGTTTAGTTGGATGGTTGTGTTTTGATTGATGATTGTTGTCTAAAAAATAATGACATGTAAGGATGTGAATCAGGAAATTTAGGACAAAATTAGTTATTTAATTTAATTAAATTACTAGTTGGAAATTTGACCCTTGCAAAATCGTGAAACAGATTTATACTGAATAATTGGATGAATGGTTGTGATGGATGCTTTGGTTTGATTTCTAAATGGATATTGTCATGTTCTGTTACTCAGTATATGAATGTGTATGTTGTTTGACGATAAATCCCATTTACCCTGATGTTATGGGCATCCAATAAACCCGGGATTTATCGATGAAAATAAATTAAGAACACAGATTGAAATGATAAACATCTGTGACCCTGATTTGGATTGAAATGATAGACCTATCCCTGAAATATCGAGAAATTAAATTTAATCTCACTTAGCCATAGGATAGAAAATTATATATGGACATCGGTCGGTTAAATGATTTTAAATATTCGGGATTTGGAGATTTTATTAAAAGAAGTGTGCCGATATTCGATAAAGCCTTTTGCTTTAAAAAGCTAAACTTGGAATGTTGATTAAAAAGGGTTAAGGGAATTATCCCAAACAATTGGAAATTCTCGAATTTGGGTTTGAATATAATTTGGAATTATTCAAATAAATGGTGTAGATTTGAATGAAATAAATTCCCATCGAATTTAATTAGTATAAAGTTAATCGAGGAGATTCTGAGTTGCTATAAAATTTAATATGAATATGGATTTGAATTTTTAGAATTGAAAGGTTTGTTGGAATGGCGTTTGAAACAAGATATTGAACTATGTAACTCGATTGAGACTGGGGTATGGGTTCAAGTACTTGAAGTTCGGAAGAAAGGAACGATTATGGTTAAAGAATTTTATTATATATATATATATATATATTTAGGCTATTGATTTTAAATAAATTATTCTTTCCTTAAATTTATTATTCAACCTTTACCTGTAAACTACTTTGTTATAAATAAACTTTCTTGATATTTTATTATGCAAACTATCTAGTAAACTTTTAATTTATATACACTTAATATTTTAAATTACCATTATTCATTTTAAACCAATATATTCTATATATATATATATTTATATTATAAAGATTTTCTTATAAGCATCTATTTTTCATAAGTATTGAATGATCATATATTTTTTTTCGAACGAAAGGTGTTTGGATTTAAACTATTGTTTCAAATGGAGTTGAGATTTAAGTTATATCCTCTATGAGCATGAATCGATTTTTAGCCGATTTTTGTATGGAAATGTGAATTATATCCTATCCGAGTATAAATTTATCTCCTAAGGGATTTAAAATGGGTTATGAAGTATGTATTCTATTTGAGTATGAAGGGATTTTTGAACATAAATTGTTTTTGAGATAAGTATAATCTTGGATATAAATTATATTCTATTTTTGAATATAAGTTGATCTTGAAATATTATATGATTATAATATAAGGATATGGAAATATATTCTAGCTTTGAATATAATCGGTTTGGAATGATCGAGATACGTTGATATGAAATTATATTCTACATTTCGAATATAAATTTGGTTCGAAACAAAATATGATATTTTGGGATATGAAAGCGAACCTTTGTGAAATGTAAAAGAACCGACCGATGTAGAAAATGTAAGCGTTGGTTGTTAAAGAGACCGGAGTCGACAAATGGCATACTCTCTGTCAGTGTCGATACCACTTTGACAACTGTGAACATTATGACGTATCCAGAATGAGTATGATGACTTGGAGGCGATTATTGAATCGAAGGAGATGAACGATGACGAAATAGCCCTGACGTTCGGGTCAGAATTTAAATGACTAAAACGGGAGTTATACCATGACTAATTGAGGTAGCACCTTTGATCGGACACACTTCTTCGATACTATCTCTATGACTATGATGATGATGATTTGGGCCCATTTGAATTGGGAGTTTGATCCGAGGTGGGCAGTAGTGGCTGCTATGCGTTACCACCAGTCCAGGAGTGCAATTGGTAGAATCCTACCCTGGGCATTGCCTCGAGTGCCTTGTCATATTTATCCTTATCGAGCCCCTACGATTTTGATTTAGCATTATTTTCTATGGAGTTCCCTCTGATAACACCAGTACGGTGAATTTACGGTACTGTATAGTCTGTTGATGCCTATAAACGGTGTAAGGGTAATATGGTAATCATGCTTACGCTATTTTTATGATATTTACTTTACGGGATAGACAAAATCATAATAGCGTATTACACTGTGTATGTATTAGTTTAACGGATCCGCAAGAGATGGAAAAATCCTATAACATCTCTCGAGTTACTACACCTATGACACTCAAGTTATTTCATGTTTTAATTTGACTAATATGAGAATGATGTAGTGCTGATCCGAGTGTTTGTTGTGTTTTATTTTTATGCAATACGCTCGGGTCAGCAGATGTTGCTATTAGTGAAGATTTCCATAGCTTGGAGGATGGAGATGAAGATTTTGTATATATTTATTATATATAAGTACTTCTGTTGTACTGTGTTCCCGCTGTCTTGTTATGTATATCTGTAAATGTGTAACACTGATAATCGCTGTATATTCTAGTTAAATGTATACATTTCAACTAGTTTAAACTAATAGTTATTTATTATATGTTGTCCTTCCGCTATGAGAACTCCATTATTGTTTTTCTCTCCTTTATTCTTTTCCCAAATAACTGCTTGTGTTGATGATTTGTTTGGGTCGACAAGCGTGGTTTATTGTCGATTTGAACAGTCAAAAAATTCAGGTCGTTACAGTTGGTATCAGAGCGGTGGTTAGCGATAACCTTGGCTCTGTTTGGGAATTAACTCATTAGAGATAGGGTTAGTAATGCCCTAGAATGAGTTTGAGTGATATATGAGAGAGCGTATTTGTATTTTGGATATAAAATAGATTTATACTGTGTTGACTTGTTCTGTTGAATATTTATGGATTTTGGTCGATATATGGGACGCCATAGAATCGATAGAAATTTCTAAATAATCAAATAGAATGGATTGACATAATATGGTTTTCGATTATATTTTATATATATCATATATATTATTATTGGTTTTGAGTGTATAAGCATTGGTCGTTAGTAGGTAATAATATTAAGTTATTATCTACTAGGGTTGATTCAATAATAAAATTAATGGAAAATTTTAAGTGGTTTTGAAAATAATAATTGAAAATAAAATCTTTTATATATAATTGGTTGCAAGACAAGTTGTGATTAAATGGAAATGAACTTGAGAACTTGATTCTGGGGTTTTGAAATAGTTTTGACAAAATTTTTGAAATAATATCGTATCATAAGTATTTTCGTAAGGAAATGGTTTTAAAGGATTTTAAACAAAATAAATGTAATCCCTTCTTGGACCTTAGGATAACTTTGGCAATGAGTGCACACATTATCGATGTTTATTCTGAAGAGTCTGAGTGTGGGAGACCACTCTGTAAATTCATAATTGGTTTCGATAAAAGATTTGGATTTAAAATTTTACATGGTATGATCTTCTAAAATAGTGTAAGTACGTATATTATTCTAAAACTTGGTTTATAAACCCAGGATCAAAGTTTTAAGTTATCTTAACCAATAATATTAACTCCTATGTTAAGGTAAATCGGTTCATTTGAATTTATATTTTGAAACCATGAAATGGACTCAAGTATTAAGGAAAAGAGAAATAGTCATTGAAATGCTTAAGTATGAGCGAAAATAAAGTTAAACAAATTCAAAGTTTAGTCGATATATGTGTTAGAGAAAATTTAAATTAACTGCGGAATAAAATCCAACTAAAGTCAACTAAAAGGAATTGAAGATTTGGTTGACTAATAAAAGTGACAACCCACGACTGGGGTGATTAATAAGTATACAAAGTTAGTCGAGAAAGAATGGAAAGGAAGTTATGTCGTTGATAAAATGAGAATGATCGATAAATTTAAAAAAAATAAAGGAATTAAATGGTGAATTAGTGTACGTGAGAAATGAAAATTTAACTTGAGTCATGCTAAATGTCTTGAATTTGAAAACAAAACCTGAACCACTCGAAACTTTAAGTTTTAAAGGAATGAAGGTTAGCCAAGGGAAATATATATATTAACAGGAAAACCTTGGGAAATGAAAGGTAGAAAGTAACTTGAAAATATGGAATGAGTTATATAAACAAAAAATGATTAACATTAATCTTTGATTAAGAGATTCTGAACGTAGTTAAATAAAATGAGTAAATGAAATAAGCTGAAAGTTAGATGTGAACCTAATTGGTTATTTGGAATCGATGTAAGAAATAAAGATTAAAGGCAATCGAGTTAAATGAATTCTAATTTGGAAATTTGAAATAGTCAAATGAAAAAAAAACTTGATTGAGTTAATGAGCTGAAGTAAAAGAAATCAACTTAAGAGAATTAAATGGGCTGATTTAGAATTCATATGGATAATTGGATTTAGTAAGTATAATTTGATTCATACGAACAACTAAAGATAAATCGTTGAATAAATAAGAGATAACCAAATCTAATGATCGGGGTTTGCGAAGGTTTTTGAAATTCGAGGGTTGAAACTCCAACTTTAGTAAATCGATGCTTAAGGGAAATTTGGCTGAATTAAATAGACATGGAATGAAATTTTAAATCTATTTTGAAAAGGAAACCATTAAAAATGGGAAATAAATGTAAATGAAAACGACAATGGAAATATGAAAATGAAGCTAAATTTAGTCGAGACTAATGAATTGGACCCTTGGAATTAAGCTTGGAGATCAAACAAAACCAATGGAGGATTAAGTACTTAAGAAAGGAATGAGAAACAAAATTTGACAAATTGGTCCGTGTTAGTGAATTAAGGGTTGAATATGCTCAAGATGGTTGGGAAAAGGTTAGAATGAATTCAATCTTATTCGAAATTTAATGCTTGAAATGAAACGAGAAACGAATAGGAATATATTGGAAAGAAATAAACAATTGAATAAGAATCCATTGCTCGGATAATGAGGTAAATGCAAAGAATTTAATGGACGATAATGGAACACAAGAAAATGAAATAAAATACAATTACTATAAGTAAAATGAATATGAATGTATTTAAGCATTTAAGGTCAAATCATATTATGTGCATAATAGGACGATAATTTATTTGGATGATTAAGTTACTAAAAGTTTTGGAATCCATTTCTCGAGTGAAGAAGTAATAGCAAATTTGAAGTGTTAAAGGATTACAAAATTCTGGAATTAAAAGATCTAAACCTCGAATAAAATAAATTAATCTTATGCAAAAATCGGAAATAGTCGATAAGCTGAAGCCAAAATAACCATAACTTTTGAATGGATGATTGGAATTTAACGGTTCTGGACTTTTTGGAAACCTTAGAAACTGAACTAAAACCTTCATTAGCGCCATGTCGAAATTCTCATGTTTACTACGCTCAAATTCAAGTTTTTTTTGTAGTATTACACGCAGAAAATAAAAATCTGAAGCGTATACCTATATTGTTTTGACCATAACTTCCTAACGGAGCGTCGGATTGTGATGTGCGAGTACAATTCGGAAATCTCAGAATCTGAACTAAAACTTTCCTGTGATATGCTTTGTAAAATTTTATGATTTAAAGGGGTAAAAACTAGGTTGAAAAACTCAGACCTGCATTTTTCAGAGTACGGGCTGAGGTGTTCGCCTTCACTAAAACTGCCATAACTTTGGAATGAATTATCCTCATTCAACGAATTCGAACAATTCAGAAAGCCTGAAACAAATGCTACAACTTTTTCCTAGTGCGTATTAGTCAAAATCCATCATTTATAGGGTGATAATCGTTGATTTGTTGGCTGGCCTGTTGTTAACATGTTGGTTTTGTTGTTGAAATGTTCAATATAGGTTGTGTAAGTTATATACATTCGCTACTTGTTATATTTATGTCGAATTCTCATGCGTATGTGAGTATGTAGCAGGTATAAGGAAGTCGCGCTATGCTTTGGAGCTTGCATGCGCTAAATACTAAAATGCTAAATAAAATTGCAAATAAACGCTAAAGGAGGTACATATTTGTGTTACATGGTTTTGGGATATATATTTTTTGTTTTTCTCATTTATGGGATGCCTCATCATGTGATGATATGTATATTTGGATTTATATATGTATTGTGATCTTTTCGGACCTCTCCGTACAAAGGAGATGCTGCCGAAATTTTCCGTGATTTCAGGAGTTAGAAAAAAATTATGAAATCTTACAACTACATAACTTATTTTATAAGTGCCATTTTATAGGTGTGAATTTGAAAGTATGATTTGCTTAATACCTTATTTCATTCTCTTTTCGAGGATGAAAAGATTTTTTAAGTAGGGGAGAATGTACCAACCTATAATTTTCTATATATTTAAATTGAGATTTAAAATAAATAAATGGAATAATATTAGATAAAAATCAAATTTTGTTGGTTATAATGTTGATGATTATTTGAATTTAGTATAATTTATTTTTCAAATTTAGTTCATTTAGAAAACGTTGTACTTTGGGATTTAATATTTAAATGATTAGATAAAATTTAAGGTGTTTAAGTTATATTTGAAATTCAAATAATCAAATTAGTGAATTCAAAATGTATGGAATCAATTTATTGGGTTTATTTAAATTGTAATTGAATTTAAATGGAATTTATTAAATATTTAAATTGAATTAAAACATTTAAATGAATAATTGGATATTTTATCGATTTAGTAACTGTGAAATTTAACGGTTTCGGCAACTGCCTCGGAATTCAGCGAAACCAGCGCCATCGGATCCGGAATGGTGGATTGTTGTAAAGTTCCAAAATTCTTTACAATCAGACTTGTCGTTTGGCTGTATGGAATAAAACATGAAAGGATCTGTGTAATATGATAAATGGTTGTTTCTCATTGTAGACCTCCTATATATATAAATAAAATCCTTTTATCACTCATCAGCCCATTCCTCACGTCATGTATACTTCATCTGCCTATTTTTATCTGCATATCAAATCGAAGCTCTTGACGACACGAAGCTACGGGTGCCATCAGTTTCGACATGCAGTGTTTCGTTTGGCTAGAATCAAATCGAAGCTCTCGACGACACAAAGCTATGGGTGCCATCAGTTTCGACATGCAGTGTTTCGTTTGGCTGGAATTCGATGGTCAAAGTTCAGATTTTCGGAACCCTAACTTCAAAATTAGGGCATTTTGATTTTTGCTTCAACCGAGGAACTAGAGATCTGGGTATTGTTCGTGGCGTTCCCTGGATTGCAACGAGCCAAGCCTCTTCGTCTATAATCGAGTATATCACCGGATTTGGGCAAATTAGGGTTTTGTGCACCCTATGCTTCAACCAATGGCGCGAGCTCCGTCGTACACCGAAGGTGAAGGCAGCTGCATAGGTAGGTGCAGCGGTTGAGGGGCTTTCGTTGCGGGCGGTCTTGGTCGATTTCGTGGTCTGTAGCCGCGGCACTAGGCAGTCAAAGTTTGGTCATTATGGGTTCAGTTCGACGTGTTTACTTTAGCGGTGGGAAAAGGCAGGAGTGGGAAGATGAATTCCCACGTGGCATTTTGTGAGTGGGTGGGGTTTTATTTTATTTTTATATATTTTAAAATCCAAATAGTAAAACACTGATAACTTTTACATGCGAACTCGGATTTGGACGCGATTGGGTGCGTTGGGATCTTGGTAAGATTTTGGACGATCTGAGACTGGTTTCGCTACACTTGGAGACTGTGAAATTTTAGGCTTTGTTTGGTCGTCTGATCCACTAAGAACCCAAAGGTGAGTGATTTTCTCACTTACGAAATACTGAATTATTCCCATATTTATTTAATTAGATTGTGAAATAAGTTTGGTTGGATGGTTGTCTAAAAAATGACATATAAGGATGTGAATCAGGAAATTTAGGACAAATATTAGTTATTTAATTTAATTAAATTACTAGTAGGAAAATTGACCCTTGCAAAACCATGAAATAGATTTATACTGAATGATTGGATGAATGGTTGTGATGGATGCTTTGGTTTGATTTCTAAATGGATATTGTCATATTCCGTTACTCAGTATATGAATGTGTATGTTGTTTGATGATAAATCCCATTTACCCTAATGTTACGGGCATCCAATAAACCCGGGATCTATCGATGAAAATAAACTAATAACACAAATTGAATTGATAAACATCTGTGACCCTGATTTGGATTGAAATGATAGATCCATCCTTAAAATATCGAGAAATTAAATTTAATCTCACTTGGCCATAGGATAGAAAATTATATATGGACATCGGTCGGTTAAATGATTTTAAATATTCAAGATTTGGAGATTTTATTAAAAGAAGTGTGCCGATATTCGATAAAGCCTTTTGCTTTACAAAGCTGAACTTGGAATGTTGATTAAAAAGTGTTAAGGGAATTATCCCAAACAATTGGAAATTCTCGAATTTGGGTTTGAATATAATTTGGAATTATTCAAATTAATGGTGTAGATTTGAATGAAATAAATTCCCATGGAATTTAATTAGAATAAATTTAATCGAGGAGACTTTGAGTTGCAGTAAAATTTAATATGAATATGGGCTTGAATTCTTTGAATTGAAAGGTTTGTTGGAATGGCGTTTGAAATAAGATATTGAACTATGTAACTTGATTGAGACTGGGGTATGGGTTCAAGTACTTGAAGTTCGGAAGAAAGGAACGATTATGGTTAAAGAATTTTATTATATATATATTTACGCTGTTGATTTCAAATAAATTATTCTTTCCTTAAATTTATTATTTAACCTTTACCTGTAAACTACTTTGTTATAAATAAACTTTCTTGATATTTTATTATGCAGACTATCTAGTAAACTTTTAATTTATGTACACTTAATATTTTAAATTACCATTATTCATTTTAAACCAATATATTCTATATATATATATATATATTTATATTATAAAGATTTTCTTATAAGCATCTATTTTTCATAAGTAATAAATGATCATAAATTTTCTTTCGAATGAAAGGTATTTGGATTTAAACCATTGTTTCAAATGGAGTTGAGATTTAAGTTATATACTCTTTGAGCATGAATCGATTTTTAACCGATTTTTATGTGAAAACGTGAATTATATCCTATTCGAGTATAAATTTATCTCCTAAGGGATTTAAAATGGGTTATGAAGTATATATTCTATTTGAATATGAAGGGATTTTTGAAATAAATCGGATTTGAGATAAGTATAATATTGGATATAAATTATATTCTATTTTTGAATATAAGTTGATCTTGAAATATTATATGATTATAATATA
The DNA here is from genome assembly GCA_030737875.1 of Allium sativum. NCBI lineage: Eukaryota > Viridiplantae > Streptophyta > Magnoliopsida > Asparagales > Amaryllidaceae > Allium > Allium sativum. The sequence goes on along the minus strand of CM060910.1, from coordinate 188,816,022 downwards.
AGGATATGGAAATATATTCTAGCTTTGAATATAATCGGTTTGGAATGATCGAGGTACGTTGATATGAAATTATATTATACATTTCGAATATAAATTTGGTTCGAAACAAAATATGATATTTTGGGATATGAAAGCGAACCTTTGTGAAATGCAAAAGAACCGACCAATGTAGAAAATGTATGTGTTGGCTGTTAAAGAGGCCGGAGTCGGCAAATGGCATACTCTCTATCAGTGTCAATACCACTTTGACAACTATGAACGTTTTGACGTATCCAGAATGAGTATGATGACTTGGATGCGATTATTGAATCGAAGGAGACGAACGATGATGAAATAGCCCTGACCTTCGGGTCAGAATTTAAATGACTAAAACAGGAGCTATACCATGACTAATTGAGGTAGCACCTTTGATCGGACACACTTCTTCGATACTATCTCTATGACTATGATGATGATGATGATGATGATTTGGGCTTATCTAAATTGGGAGTGTGATCTGAGGTGGGCAGTAGTGGCTGCTATGCATTACCACCGGTCCGGGAGTGCAATTGGTAGAATCTTACCCTGGGCATTGCCTCGAGTGCCTTGTCATTTTTATCCTTATCGAGCCCCTACGATTTTTATTTAGCATTATTTTCTGTGGAGTGCCCTCTGATAACACCAGTACGGTGAGTTTACGATACTGTATAGACTGTTGATGCCTGTAAAACGTGTAAGGGTAATATGGTAATCCTGCTTACGTTATTTTTATGATATTTACTTTACTGGATAGACACTATCATAATAGCATATTACACTATGTATGTATTAGTTTAACGGATCCACGAGAGATGGAAAAATCCCGTAACATCTCTCGAGTTACTGCACCCATGACACTCAAGTTATTTCATGTTTTAATTTGACTAATATAAGAATGATTTAGTGCTGATCCGAGTGTTTGTTGTGTTTTCTTTTTATGCAATACACTCAGGTTAGCAGATTTTGCAGTTAGCGAAGATTTCCATAGCTTGGAGGATGGAGACGAAGATTTGGTATATATTTATTATATATAAGTATTTTCGGTGCACTGTGTTTCCGATGTCTTGTTATGTATATCTGTAAATGTGTAACTCTGATAATCGCTGTATATTCCAATCAAATGTATGCATTTCAACTGGTTTAAACTGATAGTTATTTATTATATGTTGTCCTTCCGCTGTGAGAACTCTGTTATTGTTTTTCTCTCCTTTCTTCTTTTCCCAAATAACTGCCTGTGTTGATGATTTATTTAGGTCAACATGTGTGGTTTGTTGTCGATTTGAACGGTTAAAAAATCCAGGTCGTTACACTGGATGTTGAGTTCAATTGCAATTCTAAGTCCATCAATCAAGACTTCATATTAAAAATCATTGTTGGTGGCAGGGAATCATGCTTTTAGAGCATGACATATTGAGTGTTCCTCAGGAGTAATAAGTATAACTCTAATGTCAGAACACTGATTGTTAGATGATCCATCCATGAATTGATTCTACTAAAGGTTGGGAGGCTCACTATCTCACGGAGGAGGCTCTTCTGGAATAGTGAACTCCGATATGAAGTCTGCAAGGGCTTGTCCAAGGATGGATCGACGAGGAATGAAAGTAATCTCAAACGGGCTCAGTTCTGTATTCCACTTCAAAAGTCGCCTAAATGCCTCAGGACGTTGCAGGACCTGTGTAGCAGCTGGTCAGTGTAAACTTTGATTGGACGAGATTGAAAGTATGGCCATAGCTTCCAGGAAGAGAACAATAGGCAGTAGGCAAGCTTTTCGAGTTTCAGATAATTCTTTTCTACACCTGTCAACCTTTTGTTGATATAGTTGGACACGATCTTCTTCGTGCACTAGCGCCGAGCTAATTGCCTGCATAGAAACAATAAAATAGATGTATAAGTCTTCGTGATCCACAGGTTCCAACAAGATAGGTGGTAGTTCTAAGTGATTCTAGAGGGTCTAGAATGCAATAATGCATTCCGTGTCCATGTGAAGTTGCGCTTCATTTTTCCAAGTAAATCGAAAAAGGGAATCCACCTATCAGTAGCTTTTAAGATAAATCGACTTAGGGCAGCCACTTTCCCATTTAAGATTTGAACATATTTGATGCTCTGAGGGGCTTGAATATCCCGGATAGCTAGGATTTTCGTCGATTCCCTGTGAATTGGCAATGAAACCCAAGAATTTTCGCGATGCAGCGTCGAAAGAGCATTTCAAGGGATTGAGTTTCATGCCATATTTATGAAGGACATCGAACATCTCTAGGAGGTTGTTAATGTGATCATTTGACACCCTCGTTTTCACAAGCATATCATCCACGTAGACCTTCATGGATCTCCCGATCTGGTCTTTGAACATGCGATTGACCAATCGCTGATAGGTAGCTCAACCATTCTTGAGATTGAAAGGCATTCCAATGTAACAATAGAGCCCAAGGTCGATACTGAATGAAGTGTGCTCCTGATCTAGAAGGTACATTGGAATCTGATTATAGCTTGAGTATGCGTCCATGAAGGAGAGAAGCTGGCAGTCGAAAATTGAATTAACTAGCTGGTCTATCTTTGGAAGAGGAAATCTATCCCTTGGGCAAGCTTTGTTCAAATTTGAATAGTCGACACACGTTCGCCACTTTCCATTTTATTTCTTGACCAATATTGGGTGGGAGACCCATTCGGTAGAAGGCGTCGCAGATAAAGTCGTTGTCAAGCATCCTATCCACCTCCTTCCTGGGTGATGTCGATCCTACTATTCCTAAGATTCAATGCTTTTGTTTAACTGGAAGATGCTTTAGGTTGATACTAAGCATGTGACAAGCGGTTCCTGAATCGATGCCACATATCCGAGTGGGTCCAAGCAAATACATCAAGGTTGGCCTTTAAGGAGTCCACGAGCTCTACCTTTATTATGGGGTGGATTTACAATCCATTCTTTAAGACCCTTGTAGGATTGGTCGGGTTGATTGGAATGTCGATAGTTGGTTCCACCGGGGTAGCCCTCTCAAAATCCGGCCCTTCGTCTTCCCTTAAATCAAGATCGTAAGAAAGACGACAGTGACGTTTGGTCTAGGACCCAGACTCTAGTGGCTGCTATGGACTGGCAGTTTTTTTAGAGTTTGTGCCCTATAGGCCATCCATTTGACGTGATTAGTAACACTGTTGATGTTATTTTATTTTGAATAAAAATTCTATTATGTTATATTTACTTCTAAATATAAATACTAACATAATAGAACTCCTTAGAATAATAACGCAGAATTATATAGTTTCAAGTAAGTAACTTGAACATGAGATTATATAATATAATAATAAGTATTATAATTCTTAAGTGTCCCTAGTCAAGTTTCATTGTATATAGGACAACAATAAAACATTAAGACTAGTATGTTGACTGAATGATGATCATATCTCATTGACCATTAATATATGGGATATTAATGTCAATACATAAATACATATTAAAGAATAGTGTATTAGGCGAACCTAACAAGAGAAAACTTCAGGAATATAACCAGCAGTGTCATAAGCAATTCTCATAGCGATAGTGATGTAATGATCCTCAGACCTGAAATCATTATATATCTTATTCGAGGATATTTGTGTTTTGATATCATCAAAAGTTACTTTTAACCGAGTAGACAATAAAGGTGATTATCGAATACATCTCGAATCGATTAAATAATATGAATAATCTAGATGGAATTTAACCCTATAATATAAGTAGAGATATACATGGGCCTTTTTGTTGAATATGATTATGAAATGCATGGTCGTGCTGAAATATTGATTTGTTTTATATAATCTGCTCATCGATCAAGATAAAAGGATTAAATTATAAAGAGGATGATACGTTCCATGCCTCGAGTTTAATCTTGGATATATTTGTTAAAAGGGTTGAATTACATCGAAATACTGATCACAGAAAAAGTTTGTATTGATTTGTTGATTTTATTATTATAACTTGGATAACAATGATGTATTACTAGATGCCGCTCACTGTTTATAATTTTAAAAATGATTTAAAATTATTGCTAGCATTGCAATAACCTATACACAACAGAATGTTTGGAAAAGGAAGGGTCATTCTTAACGAAAGGAGATATCAAAATGTTGATTTTCTTATTAGTTGGAAATGGTATAAACCATGGATTGTGGTATTTTCCTTTTGTTCTTGCATACACAAAGAGGTGCCTACCTTTTATTTATGATTGGATAGAAAAATACGAGATAAAACAAAATGGAGGAAATTGAATTCCATTGTTATCGGCTAGTACGATTCCTACTTTGATTTTCGATTATGTTTGAAATGATCGAACGGACGTTCATGGACTTCTGTAGAGGTGCGCCATCACCAGGAGTGCTCGCATCGATTTGTTCCTGGTTTGATTGGATTCATGTGTTCGTGAAAGCAAGAGTAGGTATAACACTCGATTTACTATTTTCGCATAGATCTTCAATATTAGGGTTGTTAAATTTGTTAAACTCCATTGCCAATTCGATCTGAAAACCCTATAATGGTATCAGAGTGAGGTTTACGAAATTATTATTTTGAGATTTGAAATTATTTCCTGTATGTATGAATTCTTGCAAATCAAACCGTTGTGAACATTGGTGTGATAATTTGATGTAAATTCATTTATTTAGTGAAATTGTTTCATGGCTAATAAAGCTTTTATTTGATATACAGTTTGAAATGAAATCATGAGTTAATATCTGGTATTAATTCTATTCCTGTATTGTTAAATCCTACTCTATTGAACGTTGAATACCATAATTGATTTGTTGATGCTATGAATAACCTTTGTCCGTAGAATAAATCAAGATACACTGAGTCCTTTTTATCAAAAAAATTTAAACAAGAGAGAGGCTAATTTGTTGACACTATTAGAAGTATGTTTGGATTGATTTTGTTGATTAGATCTAAAGTATTTTGGGATCAATATTAGTTCCAACTCAAGACAATAAACAGAATATAGTGATTTTGGATCTAAAACAAAAAATATATATTGATACATAACTCACCCTGCACATATTTATAGTGTGCATGATCCAACCTTGTATGCACAATATTCTGCTATGTGCTTGACATGGCATATTTAATGCACTTGGATTAATGTGTTGTTTGTGTATTTACATTATTAATATATTATGCAAACATGATTTAAAAACTACAGTCGATATGATTTACTATTTGGTTTTATACTATTTGTATAAGTAATTATATTTAGATATTGCATTAATCGTAGTTTATCTATATATTGCTGAATGAATTTTTGAACATGAATGGATGAATTTCATTTGAACACATATATATACAACTCAATTTTGTGCTCCACATTGATATAAACCTGGACTTTTTTCTATATATATGTGTGAGAGTTGCTCAGTTGTATGCTTAATTTGTTCTGTATGATAAAATATAATTTTATGAACTGTTTTGCACACACACACAAACAGATATATATATATATATATATATATATATATATATATATATATATATATATATGTATGTATACATACATATATATATAATACTGCAAATTGGTTTTGCATCTTCTAACCTCTACTAATACACATTATGAACTATAACAACTGCCTAATCAATCCTATAAAATACTTGCAACAACAAATTGCATTTTTTGCGTGAATTATTAGGCACTTGTTAAATCACTGGCAATATGATAATTTTGGACCTTGATTGATCTGTAATTTTTTCCAGATCAATTTATAAATCTGGTTTTGTATTAATTTATGTTTGATGAAAAAAAATGATTCGCAATTTTATTTGTATTTCTTAATGGATATATATATATATATATACACACACACACACACATACATACATATGTAAAATTGAAGCGCACCTCTGACTGCATTTCAAAAGAAATACAACAACCAATTATTGATGTTTATGACATTGTATAAATGTTTAATGACTTGTTTTATTTTACATTGCATGTATTTATTGCAATATTAATATACTGAGTTGATTTTAGAAACCAATCATACATGGCTATACGGGCTATATACATTGATGAATATTTTTTGATGCAAATCTAATTTGGAGTTTTAACCTTTCAATGTAAATATTATGATAAAGAATACACACATCAACTTTATACTGGCATTTAGATATGTAATAGCATTTACTGAGTATTAAATTTGTAATGGACATTTTCTATACCAATTTGCCAGGGGCCATTTTGATATGTTGCCTCATTACTATATTTGATAGGATATAGTATTGAATATGCACATATATATTTGAATGTGTGATTTTATAATAAATATAACTAAATGAATTGGTTATATATTAATTATTATATAAGTTGCGTGTTTTTTAAACCATGTCTGGTTTTTCCATTTGAGCCATCTACTTGTACGTTACCTATCAGTGTGCCTATAAAGCCCTTAAATGCAGCAGTACCAGTGCGGTTTTTCCTCTTTACATGTGTATGATGACACAAAAAACAAGTTATACTTGCTGCATTTCTACAGATATATGAATATAATTACATACTTGTTGTAGATATTCGATACAACAAATATGATTTGAAATCACTTAGTAATATACTATACTAATTTATAGTCTACTACAAGTGCATAGAAATATGTATACAAATAAGTTATGGAAAACATATTTCACTATTATATATAACAAGCATACAGTCTCGATTAACTAATATTATATTTGTATGCCATGTATATTCGAACAAATTTCATACTTGATGAAAATAAAAGGATGGCCCTATCATGTTTAAAATCAAAAGAATTGTGGCTTTATCAGTTAACTTGATTTAAAACATATCCCCATACAGTTTTGAAATATACTCTGAAATGCTTGTATATTATGCATGAACTAGTTGTTTCAGCACATAGTCATTTTTTTGTAAACCTTAGCTCCTATACACTATTATTTATCCTTTTACAATGAATACACTATGCAATAAATATACATGTTTGCAACAGTATGCATTCATGAACACATCTCCTTGGATATATTGAGTTAACCAATTTGAAAGAGCCTTTATAAGATATCGTTTCTTTAATAAAAACCGATGGGCTGCAGTTTGGCATGTTTAGGCATTTGATGTCGGCTGAAAGCTAATGGTGTTCAAAATGAATCCAACAGCAATGAAGCCATGAAAAGAAAGACAAGTTCGACTTGCATTACTTACATACTTTATAAACATATACTAAAATGTATATCAGGATATTATACATGCAATTATTTTTTTATACTGCAATGTACAAAATTTGAAGCAAGTACGACTTGTCTTGAGGATTGATTTGTGCGTGCTTGTATTTTTGTATACATGCTTGTATTTCATGATGCTTCTGTTGTTTATATGATAAGCTGATGGTAATTACATAAATTTATTTTTCATGTTATTTACATCTGAAAGATAATGGGTTTATAATCTGGTTTGCATATGTGTCTAAGACCTGGACGAAGTATACTGAACTGAATGTATATTAGAAATAAAAACCTACATGATTTTGATCTAATTTCTAGGTATTTAAATTGTTGCATAATAATATATATAAGCAATGGTAGACAATGTGTTTATTTTCAATCTTGGATTGGATTCTATATAAATATGTTGATGCTTGCTGCTAGCATGTTATGCTGAAATATATATATATATATATATATATATATATATATTTGTAAACATTATCAAGCAGTATTTAAATGGGCCGGGACAAGTATTATTTTACAAAAATAGCTTGCGTGCCAAAAAAATTAGTTCTTGCAAATGTTGTATTAAATGGTAGTACTCGTGTGTGTGTATTTTTGATATTGTGCCTATTTATTTGTACGGAAGTTTTAGTGACTTGCGATTTGAAATGTTTAAAAAGACTAAAATAAGCATAATATGTTGTATATATGTGAAAGAAAAGAAGAACAACATATGCAGAATAGAAGATTTGTTATTTCTGAATTGTAATTATTATAACAATGTAAAATAAAGATAAGTGGCTTTATAAATACAGCCCAAATTGTAACAGCCCGCGTTTTACGTATCGGAGGATCGTCAAATATTTTTATTTTATTCCCTGAGGGTTGGATCATTCTCATATTTTGATATGTTGGTTATGGAGATGTGAGACATGTCCATAATTTTTATCAATTTTATTTGTGACCATTTCCCCCTGTCATTCTTGTACAGGGAATAACTTTTGATTGGGATCGAATCAGGTGCTGAGGTCGGTTTCATTAGAAAGGAAACGGTGTTGCCAATTCCGTAGAGTGGTCACATTAAAGATTTGGTTCAACGGTTAGGGAGAAATCGTTGTTTTAGTGTTTCACAATTTCTATTCAGGTTTGGCTAGCCATAATGGGCTGATTTATGGTGGCCCATTAGTGGAATGATGGGAGGCTATAAACAGGTGGTTAGAGGCAAGGAGAGAGGGTTATTTTTTTCATTCTCTCATTTGATTGAGCTCGTTATCCTCCGTGCTCAATCAAATACACTTTCCACCATTAAAATTCTAGTTCTACATAAGGGAATTGAAGATCTACATTTTTTGAATCTAGATCTACGTCAAATGAAGAGAGACTGCGTCAAATCAAGAGGTTCGAAGCATATTCTTCCCTATTCGGATTGAGAATTTAATGATTTCGAGTTAATTCGAAGAATTTTGTGTGATAGGCATCTCTCACACGGATTCAATCAAGTATATGGGTTGTTTGAACTTGTTTTCATCATCTACATGTTGTTTTCACCTAGATCTACATCGTGGTAAGTATATTTTCATGTGAATCACCATATGATCTATTCTAGCAACTTAAAACCAGTATTTTCTATGTTAGTTCAAATGTTTGTGCAAGTTAGATCCATTATTTTAGTATATTCATTCATTTATCATGATTTAGTCAATTTTATATGAATGATGATGATTAATTGTCATTTTTATGTTGTTAATGATTTCATAAAGTGTTTATGGTTGAATTGGATGATGTGAATGAGTTGATTTCATTGATGTTGTCGTTTGGTGAAGATTTTGTCAAGATTGGAGCTATTTTGGTCAGATCTGGAGTCTGATCGTTTTTCATAGAACGGGTCCAGCCTTATTCTCAAGGAAATGGATATCAGGTCGTTGGAGAAGCCTCAGGACGTGGGAAAGGCTTCGGATCGTTCAAAATATCTTAGGTCATTGGAGGCTACGTCAGGGTGATGTGGCAGCCGATGATTGGATAGGTCGTGGTGCTCTAAGACGTGAAGGCCCTAGGTCACGGACAGTCAGGTCATTGGCAACATGGCAGAAGGAGGGGTGTCGAAGCATAGCCAGGTTAGTTGGTGCTTGGGTAGTTATGGCTTGGATCTGTTGATAACAAGATTTTGATCGATGCCAACAAATGAAGTTGCAATGAGAATCATGTCATAGAGATAAAGTTATATTATATATATATATATATATATATATATATATATATAGAGAGAGAGAGAGAGAGAGAGCGAGAGGAGCGATCAAGAGCACCCCAAATAGTCCAACACCCCTTTAGCCTCCCTGATTTCCACCACACAATCTCCTTTCTCTCTCCTCCCACTAACTCTCTCTCCCCTTACTAACTTAATAAATAATAAATGAGAGGCTATTAAAGAGGTGCAAAAGGGGTGCCAACAAATGGGGTGCCATATAACCTTCCTCATATATATATATATATATATATATATATATATATATAAGCCTTTAAAAAGCCAGGAATATACAAAAACTGGTCTACCAATCGACTGGTAGAAAAAGGACCGATCGACTGGTCAGCCTGTTTTTGTATATAACGACTAGTTTTGAAATTTTTTATATATACGATTTAATTCAACCAGTCACCTGATGATTTTTTAACCAGTCGACTGATTCGACCCAGAAACTATTTTACGAAGAGTCGCCATCTTTCATGAAGAGATTCCTCTTCAATAATCAATAGAAATGGACATAACATTTTATAGAAACTCTTCATGAAGGAATGCTACTCTTATACTATTATATAAACAACTTCAAACATGTTTTACAATTACCGGTTTTATTTATTATAATTCTATTCTCTCCATTCTATGAAATTACATTCTTTGCAAACAAAAGCTTTCCAAATTTAAATACTTGTCGAATCCTTGAATTGATTTAATATCACTTGATTCACCAAGCAATTTTCTTCCTTAAATCTTCGCATTCAAATCATATACTCGAGGATCAGATTATAGGAAGGTTGTACTTAAACTGTTGACCATCCATATTGATTCAAGAACACAAAGCAGAAGTCAAAACACTTGTATTTGGTAAAGTCCTGTGTAGTTGCTCAGGCGAGGGGCATCCTTGTTGGGACTCGGGTGTACTGGCTTATTCCTCCGGGTTAAGAGAGGGCGTGATAGTGAATTCCGAAGAGGAGCTTCAGGACTGGACGTAGGGCGGGAAGTCCGAACCAGTATAAAATTCCTAGTGTCACTTTACTTTACTTATTACTTTTATTTACTTGAGTTATATTATATTAGTTCTTATATTAGCTAGTGAGAATATCATCTATATTTCTGCTATATCCATATAGATCCTGCTTAAGTCATACACAAGACACGACTTTTCATTTGGTATCAGAGCATGGTATTCTATTAATCGTCACAACATCATAGACTAATGGCCAGAAAGAGATGTGATCAAAATACAGCAAGCAACAAGTTCTATACAAGCAAAGCTACAACAAATAAGGACTACAAAAAGGTACTTTCTGATTTACAAATTTTAATGAAAAATAGTGATGATTTAGGAAAACTTAATTTTATTACTCTAAAGAAGATGAAATTTGTCGAACTTGAAAATGAAGAATTAAGACAAGAAAATTTTGATTTGGAAAATCAAAATGAAATTTTGAAAAATAATTTTATGAATCTTAAAGATTTTATAGACAAACAATATACCGTATTCGAAAAAGAAAAAGAATTTTTTTCAAAAGAAATTTGTGAGTTGAAAAAAGAAAATAATTTATTAGAATCATCCTTAGATAATTCAGAATCTCGAATTAGGCGTCTTGAAAATGAGAATAGTACATTAAAGAAGGAGAATTCTGAATCAAATAAGAAAATTAATGATTTGAAAAATAGCAAAATTTCTTTTAAAAACGTCAACTGCGACTTTGGATTCAAATCTGAAAAACATACAAGTGAGTTCGCGAAATTTAATAAAGGTTAAGATGATTTAAATAAGATTCTATCTAGTTATAGACCTTTACATAGCAAAAGTGGTTTGGGATATATTAAAACTAATCGTAAAATTAGTACTAGATATGCTTTCATGTATAATAAAAATATTAGTGCTGGCACTAAATTTTGAACTAATTCTAGAACTAGTTTTTATAGAAATTCAATTTCGTAAACAGATAGTAATGTTTATAATATTTCTAGAAGTACAAAATTATTAATAGGTAGAAGTACAAAATTATTAATAGGAAATATGAGAAATTATCTAAATATTTGGGTTCTTGTTAATTGGAAAAATAAAGAGAAATATAACAATAATTATTTTAATTCGGTAGTTAATAATCAAAATTTTATTTTTAAGGTTACCATTAAACTCTGTTGGGTATGGTTGCCTTCGATCTAACCTCTTGGACCCTACCGGAGGAAGTGGGTACTAAAATATAGATTTTATTTTTTGTAGGTACCCAAGAAAATCAAAAGGATTATACACAGCTAACATTCCTTATATACAATGGAGAATGAGCATTCATGGATAATGGAACTGCAACAAATTCGGTAGATCTAACTCATTCTTTTATATTGGGGTTGTTATTTTCAATTTTTTAAATATCTGTAATTTTACTTTCTCAAAAAAAATTGTGTTTGAAACCATCTGATTTAAAATGCATCCCAAATTCAATTATTATTCTATTCCTTTTTGTTGATGACAAAGGGGGAGAAAATTGAACATACTGATAGGAGGAGTATATAAATTTAGACGAAGCAAATATTTAGGCAGAGGAATATAAGATTATTCGATTATTTTGTGCTTATGATATCTTAAATTCTTTTTAATCAATGACAAAAGGGGAGAAATATCTCTCATGCTATATATGTCATATACCATTCTTATGTTTCCGTGCTAATATACTCTTATGTTTCCATGCTATTGGAAAATTTGTGCTAACATATTTTGTTGCAGGAATCAAATGGTATGGTTATAAAAAAAAATGAACTAACAAAATATTGCAGAAATTCAGGGGGAGCTAAACATTGAGGGGGAGAAAATCCAAAGTGTTGTCATCAATCAAAAAGGGGGAGAATGTTAATAACAATGTTTTGATCGATGCCAACAAATGAAGTTGCAATGAGAATCATGTCATAGAGATAAGGTTATATATATATATACACACACAGACACACATTGAGTCGTGTAAGAATTATGCTAAAATCTATCCTCAAGTATACACGAATGTGCAAAACAAAGTTATATATATATTTATTTATAAGCCTTTAAAAGGCCAGGAATATACAAAAACTGGTATACCGGTTGACTGGTAGAAAAAGGACCGATCGACTGGTCAGCCTGTTTTCGTATATAACGGCTAGTTTTGAAATTTTTATACATGCGATTTAATTCAACCAGTCTGCTGATGATTTTTTAACTGGTCGACTGGTTCGATCCAGAAACTATTTTATGAAGAGTCACCATCTTTCATGAAGAGATTCCTCTTCAATAATCAATGGAAACAGACATAATTTTTTATAGAAACTCTTCATGAAGGAATGTTGCTCTTATATTATTATATAAACAACTTCAAATATGTTTTACAATTACCAATTTTACTGATTATAATTCTATTCTCTCCGTTCTATGAAATTACATTCTTTGCAAACAAAAGCTTTTCAAATTCAAATACTTGTTGAATCCTTGAATTGATTTAATATCACTTGATTCAACAAGCAATTTTCTTCCTTAAATCTTCGCATTCAAATCATATACTCTAGGATCAGATTATAGGAAGGTTGTACTTAAACTATTGACTATCCGTGTTGATTCAAAAACACAAAGCAAAAGTCAAAACACTTGTATTTGTTAAAGTCCTGTGTAGTTGCTCAGGCGAGAGGCTCCTTGTTGGGGCGCGGGTGTACTGACTTATTCCTCCAGGTTAAGAGAGGGCATGATAGTGAATTCCGAAGAGGAGCTTCGGGACTGGACGTATGGAGGGAAGTCTGAACCAGTATAAAATTCCTGGTGTCACTTTACTTTACTTATTTCTTTTATTTACTTGTGTTATATTATATTAGTTCTTATATTAGCTAGTGAGTATATCATCTATATTTCCGCTATATCCATACAGATCTTGTTTAAGTCGTACACAAGACACGACTTTTCAGGATCGTCAAGACATGTATGGGAGAAGCATGTGCGGAACGACCTAGAATAGGTAAGGTTGTTGGTGGTCAGAATGATCTGGGGAATCGAGTCATGGGGTATGACAGTGGGAGTCTAGTCGGTCAAGGCTTTATGTTGATGGGTCGTAGGTCTAGGGTCGGTCATGACCTAAGGATTGAATGACAGCGTTGTGAAATGCTGTGGAAAGATGCTGAAACATTGTGGTTTGATTTCATAGCGAAAAGTCTGGAAATGCTATGAAATGGAATATCGACCAAATTGTGTATAATTTGGGTCGACGATGGTTGTGGCTATGAAATGTATTCTAGTAGGAATGTTTGAAGTGTTGTGATGTGTTCATTGATTGTCGTAATGCAACAAATGTGAAGATGACTCAAAGTGGTGAGTTAATGGGTAATGGTTGCTCGAGAAGGTCACTTTAGCTATAAATAATCACCAGGTTGGATGGCTATGAGATATTGAAGGCTGAGAGATTATCGTTGTCGTAGGTTCTAGCTGGCTCAAAGAAGGGGTATAATATGGGTATCTAAAAGACTGGAGGGTTGCTTGTCAAGTACCATGGGTATCGTCAAAAGGCCTAAATATGTATCACCAAAGGCGTATGGAGTTTTTGCTAGAACGGGAATTACCATTAGCCCTTGACATATGGAAGGGTTGGTCGTCATACGATTAACGATGGTTTTAAAGCAGGATAGGCAATGATAGCCAAAGTCTTGAATGTTGGGTTTTTTGCTTGTACCGTCTCACGTTAGTTGTCTGACATCAAGGGAGATGTTTCTTGGGTGCTTGTCTAATGCTGGTTTAGGAATTCGTGGTTTGTGCTAGAGGGATGTTGATCTCGATTAGGATGGTTTACATGAGATATAGCTAGTTGCTATGATTGCTATTATCTGGTTACTTCTGATTGTCTTGGATGAACTGTTGTTTGTAAATGCTTGTTTTGTAAAGGCTATCACTGTCAGATGTGGGAAGACAGGTTTGGGTTCTTCTCTGGAGTTTTGGTAGATCGATTGATTAATCTACCTATTCTCATATACTTTATTGATGATGTTAGATAGTTGTTTTATCACTCATTAAGACTATTGTCTGACTCAAGGTTTTATGTTTTCTCTTATTACCTTGGTTGTTCATCTGGTTTTGGTAGGGCAAACTGAGTAGCAGGTTACAGTTAGTAGAACTAAGTGAGGCGAAGATGCAGAATGATGACGAGCAGGAGGCTTGCATATTAGTTTTTCTACTATCTAGTACTTATTGTTTCTGCTGTTATGATTGGTGTTTTCTACAAGTGTTGTAGTGAGGCAAATTTGTACAGACAGTTATGTTGTAATCCGAGGATGTATTAATATTCTTTCTAGTTGTTATGAAAGTTCAAGTTTCTACTTAGAAATGATTCACTATTATTACCTGTTGTATATGTAGTATTATACTTTATCCATATGTTGTGAGTTATACGATAGGTTCCGCTTGTGTTATCTTACCCCGATGATCGTCCACAACTGCCTAGCACATCTTTTAGCGCATTATTTCCTTGTTAAGTGCAGGAGTTGTAGGCGGTCATCACATTTGGTATCAGAGTTCTGGTTAACAATTTTACCTAAAGTTCGAAGACGTAACAAGTATAAGAGACGTACTTGTATATTTTCGATGGATGCTTACTGCATATATTAGTTTATGTAATAGCGTTTGAACTCTGTAGCAGTTTTCTCGTAAGTGGCTAATCATTCTATATTGCAGATTTAGAATGAGTCGTCGACCATCGAGACACACTGCTAGGGAGGAGGCTACTCCTGAAGTGGAAAATGGCGGTATACCAGACTACCCAGCTATGTTCGAGGCCATGATGGCAGCTATCATGAGGACGGTGCCCGCTCAGGAGGTAACAACGGTAGATGTAGAAGTTCAAGCGTAGGTACCAAGGGCTGTAGACTTTGCGAAGCTGTGCAGATACTTCACTTCTCTCGGATGAAAGCCGTTTAAGGGGACAGAGCCATCTTAAGAGGTTTAGAGGTGGTTAGATGCTTATGTACCAATTTTTGGAGATTTGGGCATTGACGATGCAATGAAAAAGAAGATTGCATTGAGACAATTGCAAGGTAGAGCCATGGATTGGTGGAACTATATCACTTTGGAGACTCTGGACGAAGAGATAACATGGGAACAATTCCAAATAAAGTTCGAGATGAATTCTGTCTCTACTGCTCAGAAGTCAGTTCTTTTCAAAAAGTTTGCGGAGCTGAAACAGAATGGTCGATCAGTGCTTGAGTATGTTTCTGATTTTGAGGCCTTGTCCAAGTATGCTCGATCGTACATTGACTCTCCTTACCAGAAGAACGAGAAGTTTGTTATGGGTTTGGATACCTATATTGGGAAACCATTGGTGGATCATCCTGATGATCCATATGAGAAGACAGTGGAGAAAGGTGTTAGACATGAAAGCTTTTTTCCTAAAGAATCAAATGTTGTCGCTGCAACCATGGAAGCTTTGAAACCACAACAGGGTGATAATAATAATAGGAAGAGGAAGCAATAACAACAGAAAGGAAAGGATGGCAAGAAGAAACCTAAAAGTGAGGTGGTTTGCTACAACTGCCAAAAAAGGGCCATTTGTCTAATGAATGTAAGAATCCAAAAGATTAAAAGAAGTGCTTCAAGTGTGGAAAGCCTGGGCATGATAAGAAGGATTGTACGGAGCTAGCTAAAGGGAAGCAGATAGTGAAGGCTTATGCTTTGGAAGCCGTGCGATCTTCTTCAAGGGCTCGTACTACAGAGGAGAAAAGGATGGGTGTCATTGTTCAAGGTACTCTTTCAGCTAGTGGTGTTTCAGTTCGAGTGTTGTTTGATACTGGATCATCGAATTCATTCATTTGTAATGAGCTTGTGTGCCACTTGGTTTTGAAATCCGAGATTTGTGATAGACCTTTAATTGTGACCAATCTAGTTGGAGGTTCGTCCATCCTTTGTATGCTTTTTCGTGGTCTTGTGTTGTCGAGTCATGGTTAGCTATTTATATTATCTTGTGATTCCACAGAAAGACTTATCATCTGTGTCGATCGCTAATGAGTTTGTGGATGTCTTTGAAGAAGTTAAAGGTTGCCACCGCATCGTGAGATTGAGTTCATAATCAATTTGATTGAGAGTGCTAGACTTATCATTATGCCACTTAGGCGGATGGCGCCTAAGGAACAATGAGAGTAAGAGGGGTAGGTACGTGACATTTTGGGAAAAGGATTCATTCAGAGGAGTGTCTCTGAATGGGCTGCACCAGTTGTATTTGCAACCAAGATTGATGGCTCGTTGAGATTGTGTGTGGACTATCATGAGTTGAACAAGGTGACCACCGTTGCCTATGATAGATAACTTGTTCGATCAGCTTCATGAAGCCAAGGTGTTTTCTTGGATGTATTTGGCAACATGATTCAACCAGTTGAGGGTGTCGAAGGATAGTGTGTCGAAGACTGCTTTTAGGACACCATCTGGTTTCTTCGAATGGTTGGTGATGCCATTTGGGTTGACCAACGGCTAGCATATTTTCTGGATCTTATGAATAGAGTGTTCAGAGATCAGTTAAACAAGTTTGTGCTTGTGTTCGTAGATGATATTCTGGTTCACTCCCGGAATGAGGAGGAGCATAAGATGCATTTGAGAGTTGTTCTGGAAATCTTCTGAAAGCACCAGCTGAGAGATGAATTTTTGAAGTGTCGCTTTTGGAAGAGTGAAGTGAGGTTCTTAGGCCGTGTTGTTTCTGGAGATGGGATAGCAGTTGACGCGGGTGGTATGAATCCCGGACTAGGATAGACCTAAGAATGCAACAGACGTGAGAAGTTTCCTTGGATTGGCATGTTATTACCGACGGATTATCAAGGATTCCTCCAAGATAGTTGCACTATTAATAGGGTTGACGAAGAAGAACCGAGTGTTCACATGTGATGCATAGTGTGAGAAGCTTTCAGAATCCTAAAAGAGAGACTGACGAGTGCTCCTACTTTGACGATTCTAAGTGGGAGTGAAGAGACGGTGGTATACACCGATGCATGTGGTACTGGACTAGGAGCAATAGTAAGGCAGAAAGATAAAGTTGTGGCCTTCGCAAGTTGCCAGTTAAAGTCGCACGAAAGGAATTACCTAACTCATGAGTTGGAGTTGGCATGCTCTGAAGACATAGAGACATCTACCGTTGGGAGTTCGATTCGAGTTGTATACGGATCACAAGTCGTTGAAGTATCTTTTCTCCCAAAAGTATTTGAATCTTCGGCAACAACGGTGGTTAGAGTTTCAGGCATCGTATGATTTTGGTATAGCCTATACTCCTGGTAAAGGTAACACAGTTACAGATGTGTTAAGTTGAAGACATAGAAGTTTGGAAGCGATGTTTCCAGAATGGAAGAGCCTCGAGTATTTGGTGGGATTTGATTTTAGACCACGGTGTGAGTTGGAACCTAAAATGTAGGCAAGCTTATCGATAAGACCTACTCTCATCGAAAGGGTTGGCAAGATCGAAAAGCGAGATGCAAAGCTTGTCGAGTTTATCCAGAAGTTGGAACCATAGGATAAATAATTTGAGGTCGATCGAGAAGGTTAGCTCCGAAAGCAAGGACGATTGGTTGTTGCTGATATCGACAGATTGTGGGATGAGGTTTTAAGGGAATATCATCACTCGAAGTTGACGATTCATCCTGGTGGTAATAAGATACCAAGACATGAAGCGATCTTACTATTGGGAAGGGATGAAAAGAGATACTGAAAATTAATTTCCAAGTGCATGAACCGTCAGTTGGTAAAAGATGAACAAAAGAAGCCAAGTGGATTGCTTCAGCCATTGGAAGCTCCTACATGGAACTGGGAGCATATATCGATGGACTACCTAGAACCAAGGCAAGAAATGAAGGAATTTGGGTCATCATGGATCGCTTGACTAAAAGTGCAAGGTTTATTCCTGTCAGATCGATTAGGACACCATCGAAGGTTGCTAAGCTATATATAAAATGGACAGTTCTATTCCATGGTATCTTGTAGAGCATGAAGAGTGATCGAGATCCATTGCTCATGAGTGGATTTTGGAAGAGTCTGCAAGAGACTTTGGGAACCGAGTCATGTTTGAGTAAGGCTTATCATCCACAAACGATGGTCAAACCGCGAGGGTTAACCGAATTTTGGAAGATCGCCTGAGGGCTTGTGTATTGGACTTCGGAGGATCATGGGAAAACCATTTATATCTAGTTTAGTTTGCATATAATAACAGTTACCTGTCAATCATTAGAATGGCACCATGTGAGGCATTGTATTGCAGACCGTGTAATTCTTCAGCATGTTGGTTAGAAACTGGAGATAAGTTGATACTTGGGCCAGAGTTGATCAAAGAGACATTGGATTGTATCAAGATCGTTCGGCAACAAATGAAGGTAGCCCAAGACCGTCGGAAGAGTTATGCAGATAAACTTCGAAAAGATTAGGAATTCGACGTTGATGACATGGTTTTTGTGAAGATTTCGCCGTTGAAGCATGTTGTTCGATTCAGAAGTAAAGGAAAGTTAGCTCCAAGGTTTGTTGTACCGTTTCCAATAGTCGAGCAGATAGGAAAGCTCACATATAGATTGGAGTTACCCGAAAAGATATCAAGTGTGCATAATGTTTTCAATGTGTCGGTTCTACGGAAGTGTGTGCATGATTCGAATGTGGTGGTATCTCCAGAGAAGTATGAAGACCTAGAAGTTGAGACCGTAGTTATGAAACCTTGCAAACCGTTCGCGTTGTGGGAAGTGACATGAAACAGCTTAGGAGGAAGACAGTTAAGCTAGTCAAAGTTCAATGGAGTCAGGATGATGACGATTGTACATGGGAAACGGAAGAGAAGATGAAGGCAACCCATCCAGAACTCTTCGTTGATATGACCTATTGATATCGTGCCACCTTACACCATTGTAACTAGTACTATTGTGGTTATTGTTGCTATTGTTATTAGAAGTCCACATTCTAGATAAGGCTATTGATGCATTGCTTGATGGATGCAAGTTTGGATGGTAAATTGGCTGCTCATGGATGACAGGCATGTAGAATTGTTTTGGTTGCTTGTGTTTGCTTGGGAATTCGAGGGGAGAAATTCCTAAGGAGGGAAGAATTAACAACCTGCATTTTACGTATCGGAGGATCATAAAATATTTTTATTTTATTCCCTGAGGGTTGGATCGTTTCATATTTTGATATGTTGGTTATGGAAATGTGAGACATGTCCATAATTTTTACCAGTTATATTATTTTTCCCCTGTCAGTCTTATACATGACATAACTTTTGATTGGAATAGAATCAGGTGCTGAGGTAGGTTTCATTGGAAAGGAAATGGTGTTGCCAATTTTGTAGATTTGTCACATTAAAGAGTTGGTTTGGAGAAATAGGTGTTTGTTCACAATTTCTGTTCAGGTTTGGCTAGCCATAATGGGATGATTTGGAGTGGCCCATTAGCGGGCTGATGGAAGACTATAAATAGAGGGTTAGAGAAATGGAGAGTGGGTTACTTTTCTTCATTCTCTCATTTAGTTGAGCTCATGATCCTCCTTGCTCAATCAAATACACTTTCCACCATTAAAATTCTAAATCTACATAAGGGAATCGAAAATCTACATTGTTTGAAACTAGATCTACGTCAAGTGAAGAGAGATCGCATCAAATCAAGAGGTTTAAAGCATATTCTTCGCTGTCCGAATTGAGAATTTAACGAGTTCGAGTTAATTCAAAGAATTGGTGAGTGAAATGCATCTCTCACACGGATTCAATCAAGTATATGGGTTATTTGAACTTTTTTCATCATTTAAATGTTGTTTTCACCTAGATTTACATCATGGTAAGTATATTTTCATGTGAATCACCATAGAATCTAATCTAGCAAATTAAAACCGTTAATTTCTATGTTAATTCATATGTTTATGTAAGTTAAACCCATTATTTTAGTTTATTCATTCATTTATCATGATTTAGTGAATTTTATATGAATGATGATGATTAATTGTCATTTTGGTGTTGTTACTGATTTCATCAAGTGTCTATGGTTGAATTGAATAACTTGCTGAAGATTTGGTCAAGATTGAAGTTATTTTGGTCAGACTTGGAGCCGGGTCATTTTTCATAGGTTGGGTTGTGTCTCCGAGAAATGGAGATCAGATCGTTGGAGAAGCTTCAGGGCATGGGAAAGGCTTCGGGCCATTCGGAATATCTTAGGTCATTCGAGGCTGGGTTAGGGTGACGTAGCGGCTGATGATTTGATGGAATGGAAGATGGATCGTGGTGCTCTAAGATGTGAAGGCCTTAGGTCGAGGATAGTCAGGTCATTGGCAACATGGAAGAATGCGGGCTATCGAAGCGTACCAGGTCGGTCGGTGCTTGGGTCGTTGTGGCTTGGATCGTGGAAGATATGTTGGGGAGAAGCATGTGCGGAACGACCTAAAACAATTTAGGTAGTTGGTGGTCAGAACGACCGAGGGAATCAGGTCGTGGGGTACGACAATGGGAGTCAGGACAGTCGAGGCTTTATGTTGATGGGTCGTAGGTCTTGGGTTGGTCACGACCTAAGGAGGGAATGACAGCGTTGTGAAACACTTTGGAAAGATGCTAAAACGTTGTGGTTTGTTTTTCATAGCGGAAAGTCTGGAAATGCTATGAAAAGGAATATCGACCAAATGGTGTATAATTTGGGTCGACGAAGGTTGTGGCTTCGAAGTGTATTCTAGTAGGAATGTTCGAAATGTTGTGATGCATTCGTTAATCATCGTAATGCAACGAATGTGAAGATGACTCAAAGTGGTGTGTTGAGGGATAATGGTTGCTCGAGAAGGTTGCTTAATCTATAAGTAGTCATCAGGTTGGATGGCTAAGAGATACTGAAGGCTGAGAGATTATCGTTGTCGTAGGATCTAGCTGGCTCAAAAAAGGGGTATAATATGGCTATCTAAAAGACTGGAGGGTTGCTAATCGAGTGCCATAGGTATCGTCGAAAGGCCTAGATACATATTATCAAAAGGCATATTGAGTTTTTGCTAGAATGGGAGTTACCATTAGCCCTTGACATATGGCAGGGTTGGCCGTCATATGATTAACGATGGTTTTAAAGCAGGATAGGCTGTGATAGCCAGAGTCTTGAATGTTGGTTGTTTTGCTTGTACCGTCTCACGTAAGTTGTCTGATATCGAGGGAGATGTTTCCTCGGTGCTTGTCTGATGTTGGTTTAAGAATTCGAGGTTTGTGCTTGAGTGATGTTGATCTCGATTAGGATGGTTTACATGAGATATAACTAGTTACTATGATTGCTATTGTCTTTTTTACTTCTGATTGTCCTGGATGAACTGTTGTCTGTAAATGCTTGTTTTGTAAAGGCTATCACCGTCAAATGTGGGGAAGACAGGTTTGGGTTCTTCACTGGAGTTTTGGTAGATCGGTTGATTAATTTTCTTATTCTCATATGTTTTGTTGATGATGTTAGATAGTTGTTTTATCGCTAATTAAGACTGTTGTCTGACTCAAGGTTTTATGTTTCCTCTTATTACCTTGAATTGTTCATCCGGTTTTGGATGGGAAGATTGAGTAGCACGTAATGTAGCAGAAATTAGTGAGGCGAAGATGCAGAGCGATAATGAGTAGGAGGCTTGCGTATCGGTTTTTCTACTATCTAGTACTTGTTTCCGCTGTTATGGTTGGTGTTATCTCTGAGTGTCATAGTGAGGCAAATTTGTACAGACACTTATGTTGTAATCTGAGGGTGTATGAATATTCTTTCTAGTTCTTATGAAAGTTCAAGTTTCTGCTCAGAAATGGTTCACTATTATTGTCTGTTGTATATGTGTATTATTCTTTATCCTTGCGTTGTGAGTTATACGACAGTTTCCGCTTGTGTAATCTTACCCCGATGATAGTCCACAGCTGCCTGACACATCTTTCAGCGCATTATTTCCCTTGTTAAGTGCAGGAGTTGTGGGAGGTCTTCACACAAATGTAAAGCCCAAACAATGAAAATAGGCATATAGCCCATATGGGTAAAAAAGTAAAAAGAACTCTGGAAGTATATGCAAAAGTATATGTGGAAGCATATTGATATAATGCCAGATCGATATAGTGCCATATACGAGAAATTTCCTATTATTATTACTTTCCTTTATTACTTCCCCTCAAATTAGGGTTAGGGTTTCCAACCCTAATTTTCTGGTGAAAGGAAGGAAATCACTTCGATCGATTGAACTGGCAAGCAACTTTAGCACGAAAGAGAAATGATATGGATGGAGGTATGAAGAATTGGTAAGCAACTTCAGTTTTTCTTCTTATCGATTGAACTTCAGATTAGAATCAAGTATGAAAGCTTCCATTTTTATTTCGTATTTGGTTGAAATTGTTCAATTCCAAGTTCATCTCGGAATCTCTGAAAGTTTTTGGCTGAGAATGATTTGGTTAACATGTCAGCCTTCTGATAATAAGCTGGAATGTGATTTACTTGTAAATTCTTCCTTTGAACTTGCTCTCGAACAAAATAAATGTCAATTTCTATGTGTTTGGTTTGATTATGCTATACAGGATCTACTATCATGCAGACTGTATTTAAGTTGTCACATCAAATTATTGGATTCCTGCTTGATGATAGCTTTAATTTCTTCAGTAGTGATTGTAACCATAAGATTTCAGCTGTACTGCTAGCCACACTCCTGTATTCTACCTCCATGCCAGATCTCGAAATGGTTGTCTGCTTTTTAAAGCACAAAGAAATAAGGCTTTCCCCCACATAAATGAAATAATCTGAAATTGATTTTTTGTCATTTATGTCTGTAGCCAAATCTACATCTGAATAAGTTATAATATTTATGCTTTTGATGCCTCTTAATAATGTACCAAAGTTGATTGTTGCCTTTAAATATCTGAGTATTCGTTTCACTATTGTCCAATGTTCACTTCTGTCCTACAAAAATTGTGATACTAACACTGAAAGAGATACCAGGTCGTGTTATAGTAGCATATTGCAATGATCCTACAACACTCTTGTATTATTTAATATTTGAAATAGCTTCTCTCTGTTCTTTGATAAATGTTGATTTGATATCATAGGAGTGGGTTGTCTATTTGCTTCATTCATGTTTGTTTTGTTCTATAGTTCTGAAATATACTTTCTTTGGCAAAGATGGATTTCTCAGTCTGATTTTCTCTTTACTTCTATTCCAAGAAAGTAGGATAATTAACCCAAGTCTTTTATTGAGAACTGAATGCTTAAGTAGTCTGCTAATTTTCCGATTCAGTTTCACTGCTGCCTGTGATAATCAAACCATCCACATATATTAATGTATAGGTAGTAGATGTTTCACTGATTTTTGTGAATAGTGGTGTGTTAGATATGGTAGGTAAATATCCCAATGTTGTTAATCTTGCTTTGAGTCTTTCAAACCATACTCTGGGTGCATGATTCAGTCCATAGATTGCTCTATTTAGTTTGCATACAAATGTTGGATTATATGTGTACCCTTGTGGTTGTTACTTGAATATCTCTTCATGTAGCGCACCATTTAAGAATGCATTGTTGACATCTAATTGCTTGATTTTCCAATTGTTGCTCAATGCTATGGTCAAATGAGTTTGATGGTTGAGGGTTTCACAACTGGTGAAAAAGTTTCATTGTATTCAAAACCAAATTCTTGTGTGAACCCCTTTGCAACAAGTCTTTCTTTGTATCCATTCATTGATCCATCTGGATTCTTTTTCAGTTTGTATATCCACTTGCACCCAATTATATTCTTGTTGCTTTGTGGGCTTACCAGTTCCCATGTGTTGCTGTTTATTAATGCTTGATATTCTTCATCCATTGCTTTTCTCCATTCTCCATTCTTTGTGTTTGACTGCTTGTTGATAACTGTTTGGTTCTTCTTCAGTAATTACTGCAGTGTAAGTCTTTGGTTTAAATATTCCCCATTTTGACCTGGTTGTCATTAGATGTCCACTTTGAGGTTGTGGTTGTTGAGTTGGTAAGTCACTTTGTCTGCTGCTGACGGATTGATTATTGTCATTGCTGGTTCCCTCTCTTATTGCTTCTTATTGATTGTAACCTGATCTTGTAGGTGACTGAATGGTGTGGCTAGTTTGTTCTGGTAGATCATCACTAGTTTCATCACTATTATGGTGGCCTTCAAACTTACTACTAGCAGCCTTGTCACCATTTCTCTTGATGCCACATGTTAGTAATATTGTGTAGATCAGGTATACTAACCTTTAGATTATATATTTTGTTTGTGATTTGTATATCTGATCTGCTATAAGAAAAAGTGGTTTCTTCAAAAATAACATGCCTGCTTGTAAATATTCTACCAGACTTATATATACATCTAAACCCATTTTGATTACTACAGTAGCCTATGAATGTGCAAGGTTTAGATCCATAGTCAAGTTCGTGAGAATTATAAGGTCGTAAGTAAGGGAAATATATGCAACCAAATGTTTTCAGACTATAGTAATCAGGTTTTACATTAAATAATTTTTCTAGTGGAGTTATATCTACTTAAGTACGCATTTTATTTATTAGATGCACAGCAGTATTGAAAGCATCAAGCCAAAATTTAAGTGGCAAAGATGCTTGAGCCAGCAGTGTTAAACCTAACTCAACTATATGTCTATGTTACCTCTCTTCTATGCCATTCTTCTCAGAAGTGTATGGGCATATCACTCTGTATACAATAACCTTATTTTTGAATTAATCAGTTAATGGTTTATATTCTAATCCTCCATCTGATTTTATGATTTTAAGCAAACAGTTTACTTAGTTTTCAAACATCTTGATAAAATTTATAACAACATTTTTAGTATCAGATTTAGCTTTCAGGTAATATATCCGGGTATATCTAGTAAACGTCTGCAAAAGATCTATAGTACTTATACCCATAATAAGAAAATATTGGAGATGGACCCCAAATGTCTGTGGTGATTAATTGACCAGGCTTTAAATATTCGGTTACAGTATCAAAAAAAGGTAATTTATAGCTTTTTCCATCTGACAATAAGTGCATACATAAGGTCATTTTACAGGAATAAATTTTATTTTATAGTCATTAAGAATTTTGGTTACAATGCTAGCACTAAGACGTCCTAATTTAAATGCCATAAATCAAAATTGTTTCTCTGATTTTCATCAGTTATATCAGTCAATTTACAATGCGGGTGATCATTGATAGTAGAATTGTAGTTGTTGAGATTGAATGTGTAATGACCCGGGGATTTCGCGATCCTGAATATCAGCATACAACACTATGTCGACTATTCAAGCATCGAAAACATCGGATAGTCCATGAAAGAAATTAGAGGGTGAGGATAGATAAGATAGAAACTTAGAATAGAAGAAGAAAAAGAAGAAACAACACATCAGAGTAACATGAATCTCACAGCGGGACGAACAATATATAATTGACACATAACTTTGAAATAAAACCAGTATATGTATACAGTAACATTATCAGAGTACAACACTTACAACATAGCGGAAATAATAATAGCTATAAAATCCTGAAGCCTCCTACTCCAACTTTCCAAGTATATCTGTAAAATCCCGACTACTTGACTGCCCGTATAAAATTGGGCACCCAAGAGTTTAGGGAAAACAAAACAAAATAAACTCTGGGTCAGTCATGGGACTGGTGTGAGTAAAATAGTTTAAAATAGTTTGAGCAATTAAACGATATCTCATAAGACCACGCCTTATAACGGAACGGGTTTTTCCCTTACGAGAATCCAAAGCATTTGATTTAACATCAAAAACCCTTTTGAACGAAATGATAAACTTTATATCAAAAATCATTGATACTATAATAGTGTCTGTCAACCACAATATAATAATCCTCTAGTAGAACGCTTTCATCTCATGTTCCACATATATAGTATACAATCAAAACCGCGAGCACTTATTGGGTAATGGATTTCCAACTATGACAAGGTATGGAACCACCTTCCGATATTGTACCTCTAGAGAGGAATACACTGGGTTCAACAACATCTTGCAACCCAGCCACACATGACCGACCACCCATTTCGCTTGAGTTTATTGAATGTATATCACCAACGGTTGGGATCAGCAACCGTTTCCCGAATGGTACAGCATCGACAATAGATTATATAATGAAACGAATATCTCTAGATAGGTGATAATACACCCTAATTGGCAGCCAACCACTTAGCCATGCTGCCTGCCTGATTTTTGTCATTTCCCGGTTGTGAGGCTAGAGGCCACGCTTATCTCTGACAGATCACACAATTATTCACTTTGAATGTCACAACGTCATACCCGCCAAATCACAAATTGATTTCCCTAAAAATACAACGGGTATACAGCTAAGAGAAACGAATTCCTCCGCCACCAAATGTATATACGTTTGAAGAGATCAACTTACGCGATCTATTAAATATATTCTGTCAGATATTCTTCCATACAGGTCGTCCTGGGACTGGACAAACCGAAGGCACTGTTCTATAAATAGGACAGCCTTGCATAACTCCATTTTCAATTATCTTCATCATATTTGATTCGCAATGCTAACGCCCATACAGAGTGGTTTTCAGATAATGAATCTGATCCCGGTCTCTCCGTAGTGACGATGGAAAAATTGTCAAAAACTTCGATGGTCGGTGAGTTAACTATCAAAGAAAAACACGTGTGCAAAGAACGATATTATTTCCAGATGGAATTCCATTTCCGATTTCCGTATATATACAGAAATTCTTATTTTCTAAATTTAGAAAATATACGATATTAACATGGGAAAACATTTCCATATTTTACTCCCCTTTCTTATTTTCTATATTAGAAAACATTTTTTATTGTTATTTGGAAGACATTTCCGAAACTCCTTCATTGGATTTAAAAATAGATGTTTAAATAAACATCACTATGCCAACTCAAACCATTATACTCGTTAACTAAATTCACTTAACCAATCTTCACTGTCGAACCTTGACCATTCCTTAGTTAAAAATGGAGTCAATCAAGTTGGGATATAACTACCTCTCAGACCTTAACTTAACAACATTTCTAACTTCGAAACAGACAAGGTTCACCTTTTAAACCTTTAACAAACTTCCTTACGTAACTCTCTTTCGAATAAATCTCTATTCGATAACTCTTTCCTTCGAATAAACTATATTCGATAATCTCTCTTCGAATATCCATATTCGATTAACTCTATTCAATTAACACTATTCGATTAACTCTAATCGATTTACTCTTATCAGTTAGCTCTATTTGATTAACTCTATTCTATTAACTCTATTTGATTAACTCTATTGGATTAACTCTATTTGATTAACCCTAATCGATTAACTCAATTGGATTAACTCTAATCAATTAACTCTTATCAATTAACTTCTTTCGAATAAACTATATTCGATTTACTCCTTTCAAATAAACTATATTCGATTGACTCCTTTTGAATAACTAATATTCGATAACTCCTTTCGAATAACTAATATTCGATAACTCCTTTCGAATAACTAATATTTGATAACTCCTTTCGAATAACTAATATTCGATAACTCCTCTTCGAATAACTAATATTTGATAACTCCTTTTGAATAACTAATATTCGATAACTCCTTTCGAATAACTAATATTGGATGATCTCTCTTCGAATAACTAATATTCGATAACTCCTTTCGAATAACAAATATTTGATAACTCCTTTCGAATAACTAATATTCGATAACTCCTTTCGAATAACTAATATTCGATGATCTCTCTTCGAATAACTAGTATTCGATAACTCCTTTCGAATAACTAATATTCGATAACTCCTTTCGAATAACTAATATTCGATAACTCGTCTTCGAATAGCCATATTTGATTACCTCTTTTCAAATAAACTATATTCGATTTATTCTCTTCTTCGAATAACCTTATTCGATAACTCTTTCTTCAAATAAACTATATTCGAATAACTCTAATCCGACTAACTCTAATTCCATTAACTCTATTCGAATAACTAATATTCGACCAACTCTTGTTCGATTAACTCTATTGAATTAACTCTATTCGATTAACTCTAATCGATTAACTCTAACTCGATTTAACTCTAATCGATTAACTCCAACTCGATTAACTCCTTTAGATTAACTCTAACTTGATTAACTCCTTTCAATTAACTCTAACTCGATTAACTTCTTTGAGTTAACTCTAACTCGATTAACTCTTATCGATTAATTCTAATTCGATTAACTCTAATCGATAAATTCTAACTCGATTAACTCCTTTCAATTAACTCTATTTAATTAACTTCTTTAATTCGACTAACTCTAATTCCTTTTATAATCATACTTACTTTCCAAATATTTCCTTTTATGATATCTTATTTATTTAACAAATAAATATTTCCTTTTCAATTCTATTTGTAAATGTTTTACAAATATTCCCTTTTAAATTCTATTTGTAAATATTTTACAAATATTTCCTTTTCAATTTATTTTCACAAATATTTCTATTTTTTTCACAAATATTTCCTTTTCTATTCGTTTTCTTTGATTTTATAAAAATATTTTCTTTTATAAAATCCTTTTCCTTTTATATATAAAATCCGTTGATTTTATATAAATACTTTATTTTCAAAATACACTTTGAAAACCGCCTTTTCTACATCCCAGTATTTCTTACAGTATTTAAAATACCAAAATAACGATGATCAATATCATTCAACACATTTAATCAACACAGATTATATATCACATCATATATCACCATATATGAAACAAAAAAGTATTATATATATTGAGGAACCCAGTTGAGTACCTCCAACCTGTTTCCCTGCATCCACAGATGTTAAACAATATAATTAACAACAACTTCATTTCACTATGAAATATTCTGATAAACAGAATCGATATTTGATTAACGATATATATATATATATATCGTTTTCTATAATTTCAACCAATCACTTAGCAGTTCAACCAAACAGTCAACACACAGAATCAGCCATCATCTTATCAGTTCTAAAAATACGTTATAAAAATATAACTTATAGAGTTGGTGAGTTTTACTCACATTGTCCGTCAATCGTTAAATAACGATTACAGTCGTTGATTCAGATTTTGATGTTTTATTTTCCCGTAAATCAAGACGAGCTCCGAATGACCCAACCCAGTTCCAGGGTGTAGCTTAGGTCCATACAATCCCAGTGGATCTGACTGTTCGAAATTCTGATACCATATGAGTGAAATATTTTAATTACAAGCTTAAGCTTATATAACCATTTGAACAATTTAAAAATTAAATACTTAAATTCTTGGGCTTTACCCAATTATCCCCTGGCCCAAAAAGAATAAACCCGCACCTATCACTATCTCTTCCCCGATTCTGTAAGAGGCCGCTGCACCAAAATCATCAGCCACTTCCGTCTTCTTCGATCCCTCACTCCTTCATCACTCAATTGATTTAAAACTAAAATAACCAAAATCTTCCCCATCGAATTCTCTTCTTCCCCAACCCCACTGTTCCAATCTCGCACCACCCTATCTCGATTTGCGTCAGGACTTCCATCGTGCGGCTATAGCAAACATCGACCCCTTTGGAACAGAAATCCACGAAAATTGCTTCTATAGAAGCGCCTCGACCTTGTGAGTACCTCGCAGCCCTCCCTATTCCTCCTCGTTGCCTCTATTTCGCGGAAGTCGCTACCCTAGGTTTTCTACAGCAATATCCGCGAACGAGACTAAGGCGCGAGTTGCACAATAATGGTTCCAGGCTGTAGCGGATGCTTCAATGAGTTCATATATACATGTTTTACAATTTATAGGATTTTATTCCTATTTCTTTTGATTTATTGTATCACGATTTTTTTGTTTCTAGAGATAAGCAACTGGCGGCTTGAAATTTGATCGTGGAATGTATTATACCTAGGTTATAGAATTATAGGATATATTTATAGGATTTTTATTGGTTATTATATTCAGTTATAATCAACTGCTATTTTTATTTATCCTTCAAATTTCCTGTAATCACACATGACATCCCAAAATCATGAAATTGGACATGCAGCTACAGTTCGACATTACAGACCCAACGAAATTGGTTTCGTCAAATTCTGACTCCGTTTGCTCACACAGCGTAGTTTAACCATCAAAATATTGACTGTTTTTCACATTAAAAATCCGTACGTCCACACACTGAGTCTAAAAATCACGAAACTTGAAATCTAACAATAATTTGACATTGCGGATCCAACAAAATTAGTTTCACTGAAAACGGAGGTCGTTTGCAAAACTGGCTATTTTTAAAGCTCTAAGTAACCCATTTAAATATATAAATATATTTAAAAATAATTAAATTTAATATTTAAAAATAAATATTATCGTATATATTAACAATAGAATATCATACAGCTCCAATGGGATTTATAACTCGATATTTCAAAGTTCTCAGTTATATCGATATTCAATTTATATTTAAATCCTTTTTAAAATATAAATAAATCATTATAAATTATAAAGGAATTCCATAACGACTTTTCTAAAATTTGATTTGGACATAAATCAAAATCTACACGATAAAATCCCGATTTTTTTCTTCCATTAGAAAAATATACTTCACCAGCTCCGAACGTTTCTTATTTCACAGAAATTCGATTTAAAACGGATCTGGTATATTCAGTTGAAGTTCAAGTCGCCAAATAACGAACTGCCGTGCCATGTCGGGCTCGATTATAATTACAATATAATTATAAGTTCAACTGTCGTTTAAATAATATATTCATTATTCTAATTCAATTCTAAACTGAATTATATATTTTGAATTGTCCAGTTCACAATATATTGCCAATTCAGCTAATTCTGATTATTTCAGAATTTAATATATTATTTAATCATCGTATTAATTAAATATTCACTATTAGTTAATTTAAACCATTTAAATCTATAAATTACTATTTAAATAATTAAATAAATGAATTATTATATCACTGAAAATATGGGTCATTACGTTCTTCCCCCTTAAAATAATTTCGTCCTCGAAATTGCTAAGATATAAAATGAACCCTATTAACTGGTTACAAAATCATTTGTTTACTTCTTAACTCCAGTTTCAACTGAACCAAAAAAAATTTAATTAAAATATTAATTAATTCTTATCAACGAAAATTTTCAAAATCCAAAAAAAAATTAACACCCGAAATTTTTCGAAAAATTTCGCCAGCACCTCCTTTGTACTGGTCAATCGGTACAACTACAACTCACCTCTCTAGGCCTTCTTCAACCTAAAAAAAATCAAACAACCAAGCGGCTTGCCAATTCGGCTCATCAAAATCTCAAACCCATATATAATATAAACTGGTACCTGATTGTCAGGCATATAATTATATCCTTCTATCTGTTACCAATTTTACATATACAAATGCTATCCCAATGAAACTCAAATCACTTTATCTCCAACACAACCATTCGCTTATATCCAAGCCAAATATCATTTCAAACTTGAGTTTCATTCTCGATTCCAAACTCTTAACTTGATTATCAAATTACACTTCAAATTCGAATCTCACAATCCAGTTTGTCTTGATGTCATTCTAATTCAATTTCAGTTACCACTTAACTAACTTTATTTTAATTCCAATTGGCTTTCCCAAATTTCTACTCAATTTGTTTTTAATTCAAACTGCTATTTCCTGGAAGTTTTAAACAAATTACCATATCAAAAATCAAACTTTTCCCTTTCAGGATTTCAAACAACTTGTCTTCTCAAAACAATTCAAAAACAAAATCTTTGGTAGTAATTCGTCACTTAGAACTCGAAAATGAACACCGACGATGTCATGATCATCATCGGAATCTATTTCCAGTTATCGAAGTGAGTTCAATACTATATCACTTTTAAAACCATTTCCAAACACTTTCACTTTGAAATCCATTTCAAAATATCATTTTCAATGTTTGTAGCAAATTTAAAATCTCCCAGGATTTTAAAATTCATATATATTTAATCCAACTCCATTTAAAACACTTCTCCAACTTTTAATTCCAATTCTGATTGTAAATTCAGATTTACTTCATCTTATTTCGTATATTATATTCATATGAATTCTGATTGGTTGTTTACATAACCATTCCGATTATAATCTTATTCGATTATAATTACAACTAAGACATTCAATAATAATATCAATATAAATCACCTGTTTATATCAAAATATATTTTTGGTAAAATTATATCATTTACCATCTTTTAAACCATACCATGTCAGTTCATCGTATTCGAGTGTTTATAAACTCCTACCGATACAGTGGATCAAACTGATCGACCAAAACCCATAAACAACTCAACCAATAAATCTCCACAACATAAAACCATTTTATATTGAATAACGAATACGTTCACTCGTATATATACACTCAAACTCAATCTAGGGTATTTTGAACCCCATCTCTACTGACTCACGCCACAAAGCCAAGGTAATTACTTAACCTTAAGCTCTGATATCACTGTAACGACCCAGGGATTTCGCGATCCTGGATATCGACACACAACACTATGTCGACTATTCAAGCATCGAAAACACCGGATAGTCCATGAAAGAAATTATAGGGTGAGGATAGATAGATAGAAACTTAGAATAGAAGAAGAAGAAGAAGAAGAACACACATCAGAGTAACATGAATCTCATAGCGGGACGAACAATATATAATTGATACATAACTTTGAAATAAAACTAGTATATGTATACAGTAACATTATCAGAATACAATACTTACAACATAGCGAAAATAACAATAGCTATAAAATCCTGAAGCCTCTTGTTCCAACTTTCTGTAAAATCCCGACTACTTGACTGTCCATACAAAATTGGGCTCCCAAGAGTTTAAGGAAAACAAAACAAAATAAACTTTGGGTCAGTCATGGGACTGGTGTGAGTAAAATAGTTTAAAACAATTTGAGCAATTAAACGATGTTAGACCAAAATTTGGCACTAACACCCAAATGCAGATCTTAGATCACATAATGCAGAAAAAAGTAAATAAAGAGGAGACACACAAAGTTTTTATAGTGGTTCGGCTGTAGATGTAGCCTACGTCCACTTTATAATCTTATTGTTATACTGACAGAATAAAAGAATCAGTTACATGTAGACACACAATCCGTGTGTTAATTGTATTGAAAAGAGAAGAATTTGAGTGTATGGAGGTGCAAAGTCCTTGCACTTCAATAATGGTGGAAGCAGTGAAGAAGAATGGCCAAAAGATCCTTGAAAATGCCTTCAAATGGTGTATTTATAGCTATTTCCTGAAGGCGGTTCATGGGACACATGGCACGCATCCCAAAAATCTCGAAATGTGGTGGAAAACGTCCAGACATCATCTCCAAATCGTCATGTGACATGTGTAATCAGATCCATGCAAGTTGGAGTGAAAATAGCCTTAAGAATAGGTCAGAACAAGCTGCGCAGGAGCAAGTGCGGGGATCGGATCGTGGTGGGGTACGTGGCACCCGATCCAGGATAATAGGAGCAAGATGTGGCATGAGAATAGGTCAAAACAGGGAGCGTATCTGCAGGTCGAAGTTCAGATTGCGATCATGGGGTCGGATCGTGGTCATGGGTCGGATCGTGATATGGCTATCACGAGCCGAGTCTGGTCGTGAGCGGCATAGTGAAGCTGGAGTGAAGTGCTGGCGATCGGGTCGGATCGTGAGATGTACCACGGACGGTTCGTGGTCTGTGGAGGGCGATCTGATGAGGGGCGATCCGATGAGGGACGATCCGAGGGTGCGTGATCCAAACTTCGATCGTGTGCTGCTTCGTCGCTTTATCCAGGAAATTGCCAGATTACACCAGTTTACGAAAACGGGCATAACTTTCAAACCGTAAGTCCGATTGAGCCAAACCGAAGTTCAAACTGAAGCTAACTCAGAGATCTACAAAAGTTACGGAGCATAGCTCTGTAATCGCTGTTTTCGGGCCCAAAAGAGGTCGTCTGATAGGAGTTTCGGGCCTGTTTATGTTGAGGATGTGATTTTGACCAAATCTCTCAATGTCTTCTGACGTCGTTTCCTTCGCTCGAGCATGTTATCATTCAGGAATTCCATGTGTGACAGCTTTTGCCAAAAAAAAATGTGTCAACACGTTTGCCCCCCAGAACATATCTTGCTGGTTGAAGGAAGATGTGTTCTGGATAATCTGAGAAATCCAAATTCAGAATGCGACGATCACGCCGGATCGTATTAAGGCCAGAAAACCGACGATCACACGGGATCGTATTAAGGCCAGAGAAATTCAAGAAGACCAGGAGTTTGTACCTGCAAGAAGATAAAACGAACAATGCAAGAATATTTCTTAGATGGCCTTACCGGAGTAAACCATCCGAGGAGATGTTAGAGGGGTTCCAAGACGGCCTTACGAGAGTAAGACGACCAAGGAAATGCCATGAAAGTTCTAAGACGGCCTTACCGGAGTAAGATGACCAAGAAAAAGAAACGAAGGTTCCAAGACGGCCTTACCGGAGTAAGACGACCAAGGAAAGGCACATGAAGATTTGTTTATACTGGACGGATCCAGTTAGGAGCCGGAGCTCATGTTCGTACTGGACGGATCCAGTTGGGAGCCGGAGCTCATGTTCGTACTGGACGGATCCAGTTGGGAGCCGGAGCTCAATGCTTAATGCTAATTCATGAAAATGCAGCAATCGTTTGCCGGACACGACTGGAGACCACGAGTACGTTCCGTGCGTGTGGGCTGATGTGACAGCTCTTATTACATGTAGGGAAAACAAAGGAGGGCGAGAAGTCGCCTAAAAACCTAAAAACATGAACTGTGAACCAGAGTTCAGCAAACTGAAGAGATCCGCCGAGTGGGATCAGCGAATGATAATCCCGCGATTGCTCGATCCAGGATCGTTCCCTCTCTGGGGAATAGGTGGTGGCAGCGCAGGTGTAGGCGTTGTTGGTCGAGTGACATATTCGGGTAGCTCTCCTCGTCTGATCTGATCCTCGATAAGATCTCGCAAATGTCTGCAGTCATCAGTGTTGTGACCGTCTATGTCATGAAATATGCAATATCTGCCAGAATTGCGTTGTGCTAGCGTCGGCTCCCTCTTGGGAGGTCTCGGATTGGAGGCAACACCTCCTGTATCCATGTATATGTTGCTCAGAGTGTCATTCAGTTCAGTGTATTTGTCGTATCTGGACCCTCTCTGGGGTGGAGCATTACGATCATTTGTAGCAGGGGTCTTTCCTTTACCCTTGTCATTGCCTTTTCTAGGATTGGGCGGTTCTCCATCACCGAGCATGTTGACTTCGAGGGTTTTCTTCTCGGAAGTTGCATCTTCTTCCCGCAGAAATCTATCTGCTTCAAGGTAGAATTCGCCGAGATTTCGCGGTGGATCTCAGTACAAAGATTTCTTGAATTCTGTGTTATCCAGAACGCCGGATACCGCTGCCATTAGTACCATCGATTGTTCAGGGCGATCCACTGATGCTGCTGCAATGTTGAATCTTTCCAGGAAAGAACGCAGAGTTTCTATGGGCCTCTGCTTGATTGTAGTGAGTGACATGACGTTCTTGGGTCGTGCGATGTGGACCCAAAACTGTTCAAGGAAGCGTGCGACCAACATGTTCCAACTGCTGATCGATTCTGTTTCCAACGGCCGAATCCACATGGCTGCTATATCAGTCAGAAAGAGGGGGGAAAATTTAGCCATGACGTTTTCCGATGCCGATTGAACTTCCATATGTCGTTTGTAGCGCATGAGATGCACGGTAGGATCTGTCCTGCCGTTGTAGGGCTCCAGTTGCGGAAGTTTGAAATCCGGGGGATTGCGGGAATTCCTGATTTCCTGAGTGAACGGGTTGTGATTGACGTCGTCCACGTCATTCTGATAGGTGCGGCCTCTCGAGAGGCGTTGAATCAGATCAGCGAGTCGATTGCCCTCAAAAATCTGTTGTAAACTACCAAAATCAGAGCTGGTGCCCCCAGCGTTGAATGCAGGAGAAGATGGAAGTTGGTGAGCTATCGCCTTGGGATCGCGGCTCGCGGATCGTGGATCGAGGGGAGCGACCCGACCCGGTTCGAGGGGGATGGTTCGTGAGGTAGGTTCGTGAAGTCCAGCTCGTGAGGCCGGATCGTGGAGTAGGGGGGGCGATCCGACTGGGTCCAGGGGGTAGGTCACGAACTGGTTGTTGTTGAGCAGGCGGGAGCGAGTTGTTGGGATCGGCTCGTGAGCCTAGTAGTGTTCCACGATTCGGGTCGCGGTGCAGAGGTGTATCACGAGACGAGTTCTGCTGTTGAATGGGGGGGTTTCCCCCGAGTCCGAGTGATACTCGAGCCGCGTCAATGGCTTCGTTTCCAGTGATTTGGGCGTTGCTCGGCCTTCCATCCATCCGAGCAAAGAATTGGTTGATCATTTCCTGTTGTTTCTGGAGGAGATCGTCCTGCCTTGCCATCTGGGTCCTCAATTCAGCGAGAACTCGATCCATCTCGTCTCTAGTCAGGTATGCTGATGGGTCTTCATGGGAGGAAGCCTCCAGGCTTGCCTCATTCCTTACGCCTTCAGCGTCAGCATCATCGGCATGAGAAGAAGTTCTAGTCTTCTTCCTTTTGTTCGCCATTGAGTTTCCTTTCAAGCTAGAAGTTGAAGTTTTTGTGTGCCCCCCTACCTGGCGCGCCAAAATGTTAGACCAAAAATTGGCACTAACACCCAAATGCAGATCTCAGATCACAGAATGCAGAAAAAAGTAAATAAAGAGGAGACACACAAAGTTTTTATAGTGGTTCGGCTGTAGATGTAGCCTACGTCCACTTTATAATCTTATTGTTATACTGACAGAATAAAAGAATCAGTTACATGTAGACACACAATCCGTGTGTTAATTGTATTGAAAAGAGAAGAATTTGAGTGTATGGAGGTGCAAAGTCCTTGCACTTCAATAATGGTGGAAGCAGTGAAGAAGAATGGCCAAAAGATCCTTGAAAATGCCTTCAAATGGTGTATTTATAGCTGTTTCCTGAAGGCGGTTCATGGGACACATGGCACGCATCCCAAAAATCTCGAAATGTGGTGGAAAACGTCCAGATATCATCTCCAAATCGTCATGTGACATGTGTAATCAGATCCATGCAAGTTGGAGTGAAAATAGCCTTAAGAATAGGTCAGAACAAGCTGCGCAGGAGCAAGTGCGGGGATCGGATCGTGGTGGGGTACGTGGCACCCGATCCAGGATAATAGGAGCAAGATGTGGCATGAGAATAGGTCAAAACAGGGAGCGTATCTGCAGGTCGGAAGTTCAGATCGCGATCATGGGGTCGGATCGTGGTCATGGGTCGGATCGTGATATGGCTATCACGAGCCGACTCTGGTCGTGAGCGGCATAGTGAAGCTGGAGTGAAGTGCTGGCGATCGGGTCGGATCGTGAGATGTACCACGGACGGTTCGTGGTCTGTGGAGGGCGATCCGATGAGGGGCGATCGGATGAGGGACGATCCGAGGGTGCGTGATCCATACTTCGATCGTGTGCTGCTTCGTCGCTTTATCCAGGAAATTGCCAGATTACACCAGTTTACGGAAACGGGCATAACTTTCAAACCGTAAGTTCGATTGAGCCAAACCGAAGTTCAAACTGAAGCTAACTCAGAGATCTACAAAAGTTACGGAGCTTAGCTCCGTAATCGCTGTTTTCGGGCCCAAAAGAGGTCGTCTGATAGGAGTTTCGGGCCTGTTTATGTTGAGGATGTGATTTTGACCAAATCTCTCAATGTCTTCTGACGTCGCTTCCTTCGCTCGAGCATGTTATCATTCAGGAATTCCATGTGTGACGGCTTTTGCCAAAAAATGTGTCAACAAACGATATCTCATAAGACCACTCCATATAACGGAATGAGTTTTTCCCTTTTGAGAATCCAAAGCATTTGATTTAACATCAAAAACCCTTTTGAACGAAATGATAAACTTTATATCAAAACTCATTGATATTATAATAGTGTTTATCAACCACAATATAATAATCATCTAGCAGAACGCTTTCATCTCACGTTCCACATATATAGTATACAATGAAAACAGCGAGCACTTATTGGGTAATGGATTTCCAACTATGACGAGGTATGGAACCATCTTCCGATAGTGTACCTCTAGAGAGGAATACACTGGGTTCAACAACATCTTGCAACCCGACCACACATGACCGACCACTCATTTTGCTTGAGTGTATCGAATGTATATCACCAACGGTTGGGAT
Organism: Allium sativum; assembly: GCA_030737875.1. NCBI lineage: Eukaryota > Viridiplantae > Streptophyta > Magnoliopsida > Asparagales > Amaryllidaceae > Allium > Allium sativum. The sequence goes on along the minus strand of CM060910.1, from coordinate 188,777,440 downwards.
CAGCAACCGATTCCCGAATGGGACAGCATCGACAATAGATTATAGAATGAAATGAATATCTCTAGATAGGTAATAATACACCCTAATTGGCAGCCAACCACTTAGCCATGTTCCTGCCCGATTTTAGTCATTTCCTGGTTGTGAGGCTAGAGGCCACGCTTATCTCTGACAGATCACACAATTATTCACTTTGAATGTCACATCGTCATACCCGCCAAATCACAAATTGATTTCCCCATAAATACAACGGGTATACAGCTAAGAGAAACGAATTCCTCCACCACCAAATGTATATACGTTTGAAGAGATCAACTTATGCGATCTACTAAATATACTCTGTCAGATATTCTTCCATACAGGTCGTCCTGGGACTGGACAAACCGAAGGCACTATTCTGTAAATAGGACAGCCCTTGCATAACTCCATTTTCAGTTATCTTCATCATATTTGATTCGCAACGGTAACGCCCATACAGAGTGGTTTTCAGATAATGAATCTGATCCCAGTCTCTCTGTATTGACGACGGAAAAATGTCAAAAACTTCGATAGTCGGTGAGTTAACTATCAAAGAAAAACACATGTGCAAATAACGATATTATTTCCATATGGAAATTCTATCTATCAATCATCAATCATCATTTGTTTCTTATATTAATTTATCATTAATTTATTCATTCTCCATTTCCTATTTCCGTATATATACAGAAATTCTTATTTTCTAAATTTAGAAAATATACGATATTAACATTGGAAAACATTTCCATATTTTACTCCTCTTTCTTATTTTCTATATTAGAAAACATTTTTTATTGTTATTTAGAAGACATTTCCAGAACTCCTTCATTGGATTTAAAAACAGATGTTTAAATAAACATCGCTATGCCAACTCAAACCATTATACTCGTTAACTAAATTCACTTAACCAATCTTCACTATCGAACCTTGACCATTGCTTAGTTAAAAATGGAGTCAATCAAGTTAGGGTATAACTACCTCTCAGACCTTAACTGAACAACATTTCTAACTTCGAAACAGACAAGGTTCACCTTTTAAACCTTTAACAAACTTCCTTATGTATCTCTCTTTCGAATAAATCCCTATTCGATAACTCTTTCCTTCGAATAAACTATATTCGATAATCTCTCTGAGAATAGCCATATTCGATTAACTCTATTCAATTAACACTATTCGATTAACTCTAATCGATTTACTCTTATCAGTTAGCTCTATTTGATTAACTTTATTCTATTAACTCTATTGGATTAACTCTATTTGATTGACCCTAATCGATTAACTCTATTGGATTAACTCTAATCAATTAACTTCTTTCAAATAAACTATATTCGATTTACTCCTTTCAAATAAACTATATTCGATTTACTCCTTTCGAATAACTAATATTTGATAACTCGAATAACTAATATTCGATAACTCCTTTCGAATAACTAAAATTTGATAACTCCTTTCGAATAACTAATATTCGATAACTCCTTTTGAATAACTAATATTCGATAATTGCTCTACAAATAACTATTATTCAATAACTCCTTTCGAATAACTAATATTCGATAACTCCTTCCGAATAACTAATATTCGATGATCTCTCTTCGAATAACTAATATTCGATAACTCCTTTCGAATAACTAATATTTGATAACTCCTTTTGAATAACTAATATTCGATAACTCCTTTCGAATAACTAATATTCGATAATCTCTCTTCGAATAACTATTATTCGATAACTCCTTTCGAATAACTAATATTCGATAACACCTTTCAAATAACTAATATTCGATAACTCCTCTTCGAATAGCCATATTCGATTACCTCTTTTCAAATAAACTATATTCGATTTATTCTCTTCTTCGTATAACCTTATTCAATAACTCTTTCTTTGAATAAACTATATTCGAATAACTTTAATCAGACTAACTCTAATTCCATTAACTCTATTCGAATAACTAATATTCGACTAGCTCTTGTTCGATTAACTCTATTTAATTAACTCTATTCGATTAACTCTGATCGATTAACTCTAATTTGATTTAACTCTAATCGGTTAACTCCAACTCAATTAACTCCTTTCAATTAACTCTAACTCGATTAACTCCTTTCAATTAACTCTAACTCGATTAACTCCTTTCAATTAATTCTATTTGTAAATGTTTTACAAATATTTCCTTTTCAATTTGTTTTCACAAATATTTCCTTTTCTATTTGTTTTCACAAATATTTCCCTTTCAATTTGTTTTCTTTGATTTTATAAAAATATTTTCTTTTATAAAATCCTTTTCCTTTTATATATAAAATCCATTGATTTTATATAAATATTTTATTTTCAAAATACACTTTGAAAACCCCCTTTTCTACATCCCAGTATTTCTTACGGTATTTAAAATACCAAAATAACAATGATCGATATCATTCAACACACGTAATCAACACATATTATGTATCACATCATATATCACCATATATGAAACAAAACAGTATTATATATATTGAGGAACCCAGTTGGGTCCCTCCAACCTGCTTCCCTGCATCCACCGATGTTAAACAATATAATTAACAACAACTTCATTTCCTGATAAACAGAATCGATATTTGATTAATGATATACATATATATCGTTATCTATAATTTCAACTAATCACTTTGCAGTTCAACCAAATAGTTAACACACAGAATCAACCATCATCTTATCAGTTCTAAAAATACATTATAAAAATATAACTGATAGAGTTGGTGAGTTTTACTCACATTGTCCGCCAATCGTTAGATAACGATTACGGTCGTTGATTCAGATTTTGACGTTTTATTTTCTCGTAAATCGAGACGAGCTCCAAATGACCCCAACCCAGTTCCATTGTGTAGCTTAGGTCCATACGATCCCAGTGGATCTGACCGTTCGAAATTCTGATACCGTATGAGTGAAATATTTTAATTACAAGATTATAAAACCATTTGAATAGTTTAAAATTAAATACTTAAATTCTTGGGCTTTACCCAATTAGCCCCTAGCCCAAAAAGAATAAACCCACAACCATCACTATCTCCTCCCCGATTCTGTAAGAAACCGCTACTCCAAAATCATCAGCCACTTCCGTCTTCTTCGATCCCTCACTCCTTCATCACTCAATCGAGTTAAAACTAAAATAACCAAAATCTTCCCCCATCGAATTCTCTTCTTCCCCAACCCCACCGTTCCAATCTCGCACCACCCTATCTCGATTTGCATCAGAACTCCCATCGTGTGGGTATAATAAACATCTACCCTTTTGGAACAGAAATCCATGTAAATTGCTTCTATAGAAGCGCCTCGACCTCTTGAGTACCTCGCAACCCTCACTATTCCACCTCGTCGCCTCTATTTCATGGAAGTCAAAGCCCTAGGTTTGTTGCAGCAATATCCACGAACGAGTCCAAGGCGCGAGTTGCACAGTAATGGTTCCAGGATGTAGTGGATGCTTCAATGAGTTCATATATACATGTTTTACAATTTATAGTATTTTATTCCTATTTCTTTTGATTTATTGTATCACGATTTCTTTTGTTTCTAGAGATAAGCAACTGGCGGCTTAAAATTTGATCGAGGAATGTATTAAACCTAGGTTAGAAAATTATAGGATATATTTATAGGATTTTTATTGGTTATTATATTCAGTTATAATCAACCGTTATTTATATTTGTCCTTTAAAATTCCTGTAATCATAAATGACATCCAAAAATCACGAAACTGGACATGCAGCTATAGTTCGACAATACGGACCCAACGAAACTGGTTTCGTCAAATTCCGACTCCGTTTGCTCATACAGCGTATTTTTAACCATCAAAATGTTGACTATTTTTCACATTAAAAATCCGTACGGCCACACACTAACTCTAAAAATCATGAAACTTGAAATCTAACAATAATTTGACATTGCAGATCCAACAAAATTAGTTTCATCGAAAACAGAGGTCGTTTGCAAAACAGGCTATTTTTAAAGCTGTAAATAACCCATTTAAATATATAAATATATTTAAAAATAATATATTTAATATTTAAAAATAAATATTATTGTATATATTCATAATAGAATATCATACAGCTCCGATGGATTTATAACTCGATATTTCAAAGTTCTCAGTTATATCGATATTCGATTTATATTTAAATCCTTTTTAAAATATAAATAAATCATTATAAATTATAAAGGAATTCCATAGGGACCTTTCTAAAATTTGATTTGGACATAAATCAAAATCTACACGATGAAATCCCGATTTTTCTCTTCCATTAGAAAAATATACTTCACCAGCTCCGAACGTTTCTTGTTTCACAGAAATCCGATTTAAAACGGATCCGGTATATTCAGTTGAAGTTCAAATCGCCAAACAATGAACTGTCGCTACTTGTCGGGCTCGATTATAATTATAATAAAATTATACATTCAACTATCGTTCAAATAATATATTCGTTATTCTAATTCAATTGTAAACTGTATTATATATTTTGAATTGTCCAGTTCACACTATATTGCCAATTCAGCTAATTATGATTATTTCAGAATTTAATATATTATTTAATTATCATATTAATTAAATATTTACTATTAGTTAATTTAAACCATTTAAATCAATAAATTTCTTTTTAAATAATTAAATAAATAAATTATTATATCGCTGAAAATACGGGTCGTTACAGAATTCATGGAGTCCCTTCACAGCATTACCTTGGAGAAGAATTTCCCTAGTTCGTATGTCTCTAAATACATAATGTTTAGGTAAAAATTCAGAGTATACACTGTTATCCCTAGCAAATTGACACACACTAATTAGTTTTTTCTTAATGGTGGGGACTCTTAATAGGTTTTGTAAAAATATTTGCCTATTGTCAGTTATGATACCAGTACCAATATAAGAAATTTTAACACACTTACCATTGCCCATGCTTATAGTTTGATTACCTTTGTATTCTTTTTTCGCGAGATTTAGGTTGTCTATATTGTTGGCATTATGATTGCTAGCTCCTGAGTCTAGATACCATGATTCATATCGAATATGATTAGCTCTGGCTTGTTCATTCTAATTTCTTGTGGTGTCAGCATGATTAGTTGTTCACCATGTGCCTGTGCAACATTGGCAGTGTAGTTAGAGTTCCTTTGGTTGTTGTTATTGCCTTGATTTGCTGAGTAGTTCTAATTGTATTGAAAATAGCATTTGATGACAGTATGGTAAATTTTCTCGCAAATTTGGCACTTTGGTCGATTGTTGTTGTTGCTCCAGCGCCCTCTTCCTCTACCACCTCTGTCTCTAGTGGTGAAGTTGCCCCTTTGAAAGGTCTGTTCACTTCTATAATTATTATTTGCCTGATTTTTGTTGTTATCATTGTTTTTGTTGACTGCATAGTTGATAGTGAACTCACTTACTTATGATTTCTTGCTTTCAAGTCTGGCATCATGTGCTAATAAGATTGAATGAACTTCATCTAGAAAAGAGAATTCCTTTTGTGAGGAAATTATAGCTTCGACGGCCTCATACTCATCACTCAAATCATTGAGTATTGTTAGAATCTAATATGAGTCTTGTACTTTATGGCCAGCTACCTCTAACATACCACAAACAGATTTGATTTTGCTTAAGTATTCTCTCATGGTGATGTTTTGTTTTCTGATCTTTTGTAATTTCCTCTTATAGAACATAACATTAGCTATAGACTGATTGTTGAAGGCTTTTTCTATAGTTGTCCATATTTCATTGTCACTTTTACAGCCAATTACTTGTGGTATTAAGCTTTGATTAATAGACGTAATAGCCATGAGCTAATTAAACGATCTTGTCTATGGAATTTCATGTATTCTTCAATGTTGACAATTTTGTTCTTTTGATCAGTAATAAACTTTAGAGGAACATATAAGGTGCCCATGATGAATCCTTTAACCCCGTAGCCTTGAATTGCAATTTCCATAGTAAGTAATTATTTTCTTCTAGTTGCACCATGATTAATTGTGATTGTGGACTAATTACAGTTTTGGTGAGTTTGTCAACAACAATTAGACTTCCGATAGTCCTGGTGGCCTTATCATGAACTGATGAAGCAGTATCATTGGCATGATGACCAACCAGTGAATCAGCCGAAGAGATGATCAAAATTTCAGGAGTTATGTCAGAATTTATGCTGCAACTAGAATTGATCAATATGATGATGTAAATTCTGACTGGTTGACTGGTAAGGCACGGTAAATTCTAAGATGATTCTTGGTTCTTTGAATTGGCTGTTGCAGTTGACAGATTGCTGATAGAAGAAGTATGCGGCCCCTTTAACCAATTTATGGTACGACAGTTTGATTGCAGCCAAACTGGCTGAGGATGCCCGGGCAAACGCTATCAGTGATCAACTTTCTCCAGTGATGAAGTTTAATCTGAGGAGATAGTCTTCCTAAAACTCATTCGAGTTAAAGAAGGTGGATCGTTGGTGTTAAGCCTATCAAAGAATCTCTGATACCATGAAAAAAACAAGAACAACATATGCAAAATAGAAGTTTTGTCATTTCAAAATTGTAATTATTATTGATATAAAGAGTACAGAGAGGAACTCTATTTATAACAATGTAAAATAAAGATAAATGGCTTTATGAATACAGCTCAAATGCAAAGCCCAAACAATGAAAATAGGCATGTAGCCGTTACAGAGGTAAAACTATAAAAAAGAACTGCGGAAGCATATTGATATAATGCCAAATCAATATAGTGTCATATACGAGAACTTTCCTATTATTACTACTTTCCTTTATTAATATATAACACATGTATTACGTTAATATATAACGCATGTATTACATAAATATATTTTATTGAAATTATATGCAATTAAAATTACCAATGTAAAATACGTGAGATGTGTAAATGACACTAATTATTTATATTAAGTCACGGTGATGTCTTCAAATAAATACACTCATCGGTGCCAGAATCAATAGATGTAGGTAATGTCAAAGTAGTAGTGCACTATTTATTTTGGTTATATGTGATAGAGTAAATGTGATACTCAACTGTATAATTAGGTCTGACTTAGCTAGGCTTCCATAATAAGATTATAGGCTTAGAGACAAAAAACATGAAATATTCAATATCTAAAATGAACAAAATTGTTCATCATGCCGTCCAAGAATTATATATGAGATATAATTGGCATAAAATGTCCACCTAAAAGGTTGATTTTTGGGGATTATCCAAAGCTAACTTAAGGCATGACTAGATATGGATCTTGGATCACTAAGATATATGTATACATACATACATACATACATACATACATATATATATATAGGGATGTTGATTTTAGTGGGAGCATATTTTAGTTTAATTATACATTTATATTAATATGCAATGTTCTATATTATTTTGATTGCCAAATTTTGTATATATATATTGCAAAATCATTGTTTTATTATTTATCATCTACTGTAGATATTAAATGGAAAACAACTCCGATAATTTATTACTAAAATTGATCCTTAAGAAGGATAAACTGAATTAAATAAAATATCTTGACTAACATCAAAATTTGAGGATTGCCCTCAAATAATAGGGAAATGTAATTGTTTTGTATAACTAGAAGACCTGAAAGGAAAAAGGGAGAAGTATGACTTCAACCAAATCAAAAATAAATGTTATAACTATTCATCTATTTACTTCTACATCTCTGGTTTTAATTAGATACAAGATATGGACCACGTATATGTATGTGAATTTGCAGGAATTGTAGAGCGAGTAGAAATTTGTAAAAAGGAGAAGTGGACTTACAAATGGAAATGAAGCAAATGTTGTTGCGTTATCCATAGGAAACTGCTTCTTATCCAAACCACTGGCTTAGTTGAGGAATTAAAATATTGTTATGTAATTTTGGTTTAAAATAAATGTTATTCTGCATCTTGTTTAGACAAGTTTGAAATTCAATTGTAATAAAAGGACAATTATTGTCCATTTTATTTAAATGAAATGTCTTATGGAAATGCACAATTAGTTAACGATCATTATAAGTCCTTAACTTTAATGTGCTTGATTATAACATAAATACTGAGGGATTAAATCTAATGATTTAAATCCAACGTACCTTTGGCATTGTCATTTAAGCCATATAAATAAGAAACACATATCAAAACTCCATAATGATGAAACTTTGAAGTCATTTGATTTCGAATCATATGAAGAATGCAAATCATTTTTCATTGGGTAGAATGACTAAAGCACCTTTCACTGGACACATTGAACGGCCTAGTGATGTATTGAGCTTTATACATAGTAATGTATGTGGACCAATGAGCACATCAACTATAGGTAGGTTTTATTATTTCGTTACATTACTGATGATGTCAGTAAATATGGTTATGTGTATTTTGTTAAACACAAACCAGAATCCTTTGAAAAGTTCAAGGAATTTGAGAATGAATTTCAAAAACCAACTTGGAAGGAATATAAATACCTTTCAAATAGATCGAGGAGTAAAATATTTAAGCCGATAATCTAGTGACTATCTAAAAGAGTGTAGAATAGTCTCACAACTCGCTCCACCTTGAACACAACATTGGAATGGTGTGTCCGAAAGGAGGAATCACACCTTATTAGATATGGTGCGATCAATAATATGTCATACATATATTCTAATTAATTTAGAGGTAATGCTCTTGAAACAATTGCATTTATACTTAATACTAATCATGCTGAAACAATGTTGAAGACACTAGATATGGACTAGAAAATATTCTAGCGTCTCTTTTATAAAGATTTAGGATGTGAGGTTCTTGTTAAACGTCTTACTTATAACAAGCTTGGATCCAAATATGATAAGTGTTAGTTCGTGTGATATACGAAAAAAGCAAAAGGAAATTATTTGTACAAATCCTCTGAGAATAAAATGTTTATTGCTCAAATTGGTACCTTTTTAAAAGGAGAACCAGCCTCTGAAATACTGATGGGAGTAAAGCAGAACTTGAAATGTTTCAGGAACCACAAAATATAATTGAACCTTGTGTGGACAAGGAATTTAGTGTGAGCGACACAATAATCCTAATGTTGTATATTGATAACATATTACTTATTGGGAATGATGTTACTTTAAAACAAGAATTGGATATTGATTCTAAAAAAGAGGATGTTTGGATTAAGAAATTCATTATTGAACTTAATCCATTATTGATCTAATGATATTATGATAACAATGGAGCAATTGATCAGGCCTATAAACATTGATCTCATTACCGATCCAAACACATATTTAGGAAATATAATTTCATCTATGAAATTGTTCGCAGAGGAGATATACATATCTGCAAAGTATCAATAGATTATAATGTTGCAGACCCAAAGATTAAAACTCTATCGTAGCTGAAGAATGATAGTCACACCAGTTTCATGACTATACGATACATGATTGATTGAATCTAGTGCAAGTGGGAGATTGTTAGAGTTCGTGCCCCAGAGGCAATCCATTCGATGTGATTAGTAACACTGTTGATGTTATATTTATTTTGAATAAAAATTCGGTTACGTTATATTTACTGCGTAATATAAATACTAACATATTAAAAGTCCTTAGAATAATAATGCAGAATCATATAGTTTCAAGTAAGTGACTTGAACATGATATTATATAATATAATAATAAGTATTATAATTCTTAAATGTCTCTAGTCAGGTTTTATTCTGTATAGTACAACTATAAAATATTGAGACTAGTATGTCGATTGACTAATGATCATATCTCATTAATCATTAATATATGTGATATTAATGTCAATACATAAATACGTATTAGAGAATAGTGTATTGGGCTAACCCAACATAAGAAAACCTCATGGAATATAATTAACAGTGTTATAAGTAATAGTCATAGTGACAGTGATGTAATGGTCCTTAGACTTGAAATCATTATATATTTTGGTCGAGGATATTTGTGTTTTGATATCATCAAAAGTTACTTTTAACCGAGTTGACGATAAAGGTAATTATTGGATACATTTCGAATCGATTAAATATTATGAATGATCTAGATGGAATTTAACCTAACAATATAGTTTGAGATATCCATGAGCCTCTTGATTGAGTATGATTATGAAATGCATGGTCGTGCTCAAATATTGATTTGTTTTATATAATCTGCTCATCAATAAATATAAAAGGATTAAATTATAAAGTGAATGATGTGTTCCATGCCTCGAGTTTAATTTTGGATATATTGGTTAAAAGGATTAAATTATGTTGAAACACTGGTCTCAGGAAAAGGTTGTATTTAATCATTGATTTTATTATTATAACTTTGGTAACAGCAATGTTTTACCATACGTCGCCAACTATTTATAATTTTAAATATGGTTTAAAATTATTGTCAGTGTTGTAATAAACTATAGGGTCACACAACATAATTTTTGGAAAAGGAAGAGCTTCTCTTAGCGAAAGGAAATATCAAACGATGATTTTCTTATTAGTTTGAAATGGTGTAAACCATGCATTGTGGTATATCTATTTTGTTCTCGTATATAGAAAGAGGTGCTGACCTTTTGTTTATGATTAAGTAGAAAAATACGAGATAAAACAAAAAGAGGGAATCGAAATCCATGGATATGAGCTAGTACCGATTCCTCCTTTGATTTTCGATTTTTTTTTGACACGATCGAACAGACGTTTATGGACTTCCACAGAGGCGCTGCCATCACTAGGGGTTCTTGCATCTATTCGTTCCTGGTTCGATTGAATTCATGAATTTGTGAAAGTTAGAGAAGGTATATCACTAGATTTACTATTTTCGCATAGATCTTCAATATTAGGGTTGTTAAATTTGTTAAGTTCCATTGCCAATTTGGTCTAAAAACCCTACTATTTTGGCATAGAGGATCGGCTATGCACCCTTGCCTATCTCCTTTTTTATATTGTCCTTCCATTTGGTGAGATAGTAGGCTCTCGCTGCGGCTTGATCTCCCTTTACGGTTCCGATCTCGTTCTCAACTAGAAATTTCATGAGAAGGGACCAAGGTGTCATGTAAACTCTGAGTTCTAAGAGGAAAGGACATCCTAAAAAAAAGTTGTAAGGAGAGATGACGTCGATGATTACAAAAGTAAGGATTCAGACTGTGCTTCGATCCCCAACTCTAATCTCCACCAGCAGGTCCACCATTCTTATCGGTTGGTTGGAGGAGTCGTTAAAGCTATGAAGATTGGTGTGGCAGGGCTTCAAATCTTTGGCCTCAAATTTCATTTGGTCATTAGCCAACTTGAAGATTATGTTGACAGAGCTTCCAGAATCAATGAGGATTCTTTGGACATATGTTGGGTCTATGTGTGTAGAAATAACGAGAGGATCTATGGTTGGGATTTCAATTCCCACGGACACCCTCTCACTGATAACAATATCATCCTGCATCGTCTTCTAAAGCTTGGCTGGGACAGATGCGTCCAAGGTGGAGCATGTTTTTAAGTTTGCATGCTTGATGGAGTTGGCATATTCCTCCACATGATGAAATCTCTCATTTGCTGACGGCCCTAGGAACGCATTAGCTGGAGGAAGTGTAGGCATTGAATGGCCTGCGGTTGCTTCTTAGGAAGTAGGAGCTTGAATGTCTTGCAGCCTCTTCTTAGGAAGTAGGGGCTATGGCTCCAAGCGATTATCTCGGATGAGCTTCTCTATCGCATCCTTGAGGTGGCGGAAGTCGTTCATGTTATAACTAAACGTGTTGTGGAATATGCAATATTTGCCGAAGTTATTCCCACACTCGATAGATTATCTCGTGTTAGGTGTCTTGTACTGGATGGTATTACAGGGCTCAAGATAGATTGTCTCTAGCTCTCGGTTGAGTGGAGTATAGACTCTGTATGTTGGGTAGCGGTCGTGCTTCTTCGGTTCGCCAGGTGACTGGTTGCTGTGGCCGCCTGGTTTTCCATTATTCGTCTTGGGATTGAATATGATCATCCCTTACCCTTGTCGAAAGATTCTCCAACTTGTTTCCCCTTGACACTGTCGGTGACTGTGCTCGAGTGTCGGTTGTTGGGATGACCGCCTTGAGTTGCCCTGTTTCGCCATGCTTTGTAACACCCAACGTCCATTAATGTCACTCACAAAGGGAATGCATTAACTTCTATGGAGCATTTTAAGTGTGTATAGAACAGAAACTTAACAGCAAGACAGAAGTAAACAGTACTTAAAACTTTAAAATTTTATTCATTGCAGCGGTAAACACATAGGTTTGATTACATCATCAAAAACCAGAGTCAAAGTACATAATATCCATCTTGACTAAATCAGAGTACATAAATTGAAAGACATAACCCCAATACAAAATAGCCATAAATAAGATAGGCTGAACTTTTACTTTAGCGATCCAAGCAACTTCTAAAAGCAAGAGATACAGCTGTCCAAAATCAAGCTCCACTAGTGCTAGTTCCACCCTGAGCACCTGGGGGGGGGAAGGAAGAAAAGAGGTGGAAACAAAGGGGGTCAGACATAAAGTCTGGCGAGTGCGATAACTTTAACAATATAATTATCAAAATAACTAGGCTAAGGCATAAGTTGGAAAATAAGGAAATGACTATGAACAATTGAGTATGGCAGAGCAAACTAAAGGAAATAAGATGAACAAAGATAACGTTAAAAGGCGCACCTAGTCGCTATAAGATAATTACTACACTGCACCACACCAAACACCCTAAAAGTTGATCCCGCCTACTAGACTTTAATAATGATAATGGTAGTTTCGTGTACCCCTAGTTGCCTTCATAGGTGCCGCTTGCCCCTATCTCCACTAGGTGTACCCACTACCCCCATGTGATCGTCTCGCTAACTCGTAGATACCCGTGATGGCCCCATAGTGGGGTATATTACTCCCCAAAGTGGCAACCCGATACCACCAACAATGCACGACTTATACCTGCACGATGCAACAACGTCTTACCTACCAGCTCGGGCCCACACACGCGCATGAACCCGTTGGACTTGCGTTGCCACCGCTAACCCGTTTTGGCCTCTTACAGTCAAGCCCAGCACGCGTGTCCCATCCTCAACTTGGGTCGAGCCCACATAGATACTTATGGGTTACTAGTTGAAACGGGCCCCCATTACTTGACACAAGATATCCACCTAAGGTTGGTCCCCTCTAGTACATCCCACTTAACCCTCTTCTTATTCATGTTCACTTACATGTTTCCAATTTTTGGTTAAGTGTTTCTAATCGTATTTCAAATGCCACCAAAGGCACCCACTAAATTCCACTTGCCACCCAAGGCACCCACTTAGCCCCCTCATGTCCCACTACATGTTAATCTAGTTAAGTGTTTCTTAATTCATTAACAGCGTAATCTTGTAAAGACCTCCCACATTAGACTGGCATTTGTGGTAGCTGGATTTGCCGGGCGGGTCCGGACGGTCTTACACAACAAAAGAGCCTAACCTCGTGTCTTTACAACTGTCACGTATTTAATTTATGCCTAAGACCTCCCACATTAGACTGGCATTTGTGGCAGCTGGATTTGCCGAGCGGGTCCGGGCAGTCTTACACCAAAAAAGAGCCTAACCTCGTGTCTTAGGCAGTTAATTACACAAAATTAATTATCCCCCAATTTGAATTAATTTCCCTATTCAAATTATCAATTAATTCCAAATTTAACTATGTCCATAATTGACTCAATTATGTCCATCTATTTATGGTATGCAAAATTATATCAATTATCATCATAAATTTATTTAATGCCATTTAAGGCATTTATGCCAATTCTCAATATTAAATCTTTTAATATTATCCCATTGCCCCCACGTTGTACGTTCGTTCGTTCAACGTAAAATATACGTTAGACTCGAATAGTCTAACTTATGGAACAAAGAGAAAACATCACAACACACATAGAAATAAAACTAGATCTAAACATATGGGGTGAACTTGCATGTGTGAATAAGGTTCACAATCTTGCATAAAACTACATATGTCATAGATCTAAATCTAAAGGTGTAAACTTGTTTAGGTAATAGTCACAAACTTGCATAAACCATGTATGTCATAGATCTAATCATAAGGTGTAAACTTGCATAGGCAATAACCACAAACTTACATTACATGATTTATACTCCAAACATATATATATATATTTATACTTGCATATGTGATTTATGCAACATAACGATGGTGTAAACTTACATCTAAACATGTAAACTAGCATATATAGCTTTGTATACTAGCATATAACTCACACATGTCATAGCCTAACTTTAGATCCAATTTACACATAAAATATATGTCATGAAACATGTAAGGTTGTACATAATTTCATTAACTTGCATATGATCTAGATCTAAACTAACATCTAGACTTGCATACATACATACATACATATGATTTAACATATGAATTAGTTCCAACAACATAACCAAACTAGCATATGAAACATCATTATGAATCATAGATTTACAACATAGATGATAGCATCACAGCTTTACAACATAGGTAATAACATCATAGAATTGCAACATAGATGATAACATCATAGAATTTACAACATAGATAATAACATACGGTCAATGATTCACAACATAATCATATAATCCAAATTATAGCTCAATCCAATTAAATCGTTAATTATGTTATTAAAGAAATCGAACTCACAACTCAAAGAAGGTCTTGAGTTCTGAATCTGGGTTCTGAAATTGATTTTGCTTTCCTTTGGAGAAGACAATTTGTTGTGGTTTAGATTAGAATTGAATTTGATTAGCTTTTCTTCCTCTCTAATTGGTGGCGGCTATTCTAGGTTGCAAGGTGACGGCATGGAGGCCATGATTCTAATTTTTATTTGATTTTAGGATTTGAGTCTACATGTCTTTTTATAGAGTTTAGGATTAATTTAGGCCATCTGATCAACCCAGAATTAACCCCAGCCATTCAGACCAGATCAGAAACTCTAATGACTCAGCATACAGTCATAAAAAGGTCATCAAACAAATCTGCCCAGAGGGGCAGGTCGATCCCCAGGTCGACCCCCTGGTCGACCTAGTGAGGGTAGGTCGACCCCCTGGTCGACCTGGCCCTGGCGGGAAATTTCCCGCCTAGCCCGTTCTGACTCTGAAATTCGAATTTTTGAAATCTGTTTAAATTTTTCTGAAACTTCCGATGGCCATAACTTCTTCATACGAAGTCCAATTCACGCAAACTCAGACTCTATCTCAACCAGAATTCCGAGACGAACACAATGGTGCAACCCGTTTCCCTTAATTCTCACATCTGAGATTAATTATTCTTTAATTTGTTACTTTAGTGTTAACAGAAATACGGGGTGTTACATTCTCCCCTCCTTAAAGGATTTCGTCCCCGAAATCTCCAAGTCAAGGAGGATGCATATCCTAACATCCAAACAACCATCTTCTCAACCATCAAACACAGGCATCCATTGTCCTTATGAAATTCCTAATGTTGTATGAACATATGCAAGAAGTGTGTGTATATGTTCTTTATCAAATGCAAAATCAGGCGGTCTACTGATTCAGTTGACCTCCTTAATTCAAACAATGATAGTGTCATGCATCCATTATGTATGCGAAAGAATCCTATCGATACATATTATTTCTACTGTGTGCACAACCATTCACCAAAATGCAGCATCCATATGATAGTATAACCATTATACATCCATTAACTTAAATATGCACACACATTTATATGCAATATGCAATATGAAGTGACTGAGTCGATCTAGTGCCTAAAGTGTGTGTATATGCATCCACGAGCAACCACTAGCAACCACTTGCATCCACATGCATCCATCATACATAACATGTCTCAAACACATGTTTCAACCATAGGACTACCCTATCTAAAGGTCAAAGATACTAGCGAGAGGACATACTAAAGATAAAACAAGTACAAGCTAAGTGATAAAGGAGAAATTAAAAGACATACCCTAGAAAAGAAAAGGGTACAATGAACGCATCTTCTCTTCCGTCTCCCAAGTAACGTTTCTCTCATCATCTCCCTATTGCACTTTGACTAGCTTGACCTCTCGATTCCTTAACTTCTTAATCTCCGACCCAAGAATGCACGTAGGAGCTCGTCGAATCGTCGCATCATGCTTTATCTCCACCTCTTTAAGCAAGCTCAGCTCTACCACTTCCGCGGTCTCATGCAAGCACTTCCTCAAATGTGATACATGGAATACATCGTGTACACCACTAAGTCTCTCGGGCAACTCTACTCTATACGCCATCTGTCCAATCCTCCCCTTAATAGGAAACGACCCTACGAACCTTGGTGCTAGCTTCCCAATGGACCCAAAGCGAACCACATTCCGTAATGGAGACACCTTGACAAAGACCATGTCCCCAATATCAAACTCAAGATCTGTCCTCCTGTTGTCCGCATAAGATTTCTGCCTATCTTGCGCCGTCTTCATCCTCCTTCGAATCAAATCAATCTTTTCCGAAGTCTCTCTAATCATATCGGGCCCAAGCAAGATCTTATCTGTACATTCCCACCAACATGTAGGCGAACGACACGGCAGTCCATAAAGAGCCTCGAACAGTGCCATGCCAATGCTAGACTGAAAGCTATTATTATATGCAAACTCCACCAACGGAAGATGTTCCTCCCATGTACCTCCGAAGTCTAAGACACACAACCTCAATAGGTCCTCCAGAATACGATTCACCATCTCGGTCTGGCCGTCCGTCTGAGGATGATATGCGGTGCTCAAACATAACTAAGTCCCTACCGCCTTTAGCAAGCTCTTCCAAAACTCGCTAGTAAAGATAGGATCGCGGTCGCTCACTATGCTAGAAGGAACGCCGTGCAAACGAACTATCTCTCGAATGTATACGAAGGCTAACCATGGAGCAGTCCTCTTACTCTTCGCAGGAATGAAATAGGCGCTCTTAGTAAGTCTGTCTACCACAACCCAGATCCCCGTATTACCCTTCCTCGATCTCGGTAACCCATCAATAAAGTCCATCGAGACACTTTCCCACTTCCATTGTGGGACCTCCAATGGGTGAAGCAACCCACCGGGCTTCTTTTGCTCTGCTTTTACTTGTTGGCATACCAAGCATCTAGAGACAAACTCGGCCACATCCCTCTTCATACCGGCCCAAAAGTAAACTCGTCTCATGTCCATGTACATCTTGTCCCCGCCGGGATGGATGGTCATCTTCGAACGATGTGCAATTGTGCATCATCAAGAATGGTCCTCCTCAAATTCTCGTCCCGTGGTACACAAAGTCTACCGTCCCTACGTAACCAACCCTTATCATCTAGGGTATACCTACTGAGATGGCTCAATGACTCCCCCCTTTGAGCATTTCTACTAACTCAACCAACTGTGGATCATCTCGCTGTGCCTCAACAATCCGTCCCAAAAGCGTAGGCCTGACCTCTAAGGATGCTAGCAAACCGGGTACAAAGTCAATGAAAGTTCTAAAGTCAAACGTAGAGATGAACTCTAAGCTTCGTCGCTCAACAAACAACGGACTCAAGGATAACCTTTTCCTAATTAAGGCGTGTGCCACCACGTTACCCTTGCCAGGGGTATATGCTATCTCAAAATCGTAGGACGCTAATAATTCCATCCACCTTTGCTGCCTTAAGTTCAAGTCCTTCTGAGAAAACAAGTATTTTAGCGATTTGTGGTCAGTGAACAATTCGAATTTCTCGCCAAGAAGATAATGGCGCCAAGACTTAAGTGCGAAAACAATAGCGGCCAACTCTAGGTCATGTGTAGGGTAATTTCTCTCATGCACTCTCAACTGCCTTCCTCCATAGGCTATTACCCTTCCCTCTTGCATTAAGACTGTGCCTAGTCCTGTCCCACAAGCATCGATATAAACGGTAAATGGCTTACTCCCATCTGGCAACACTAAGACTGGGGCTGTGGTCAAAGCTCTCTTTAAACGTTCGAACGCATCATCACAATCTACGTCCCATGTGAAAACTAAGTTCTTCTTCGTCAAGCGTGTTAATGGGGCTGATATATTTGCGAAGTCTATGATAAACTTCCTATAGTAGCCAGCCAACCCTAAGAAACTCCTCACCTCGGTAGCATTTTTAGGGACCTTCCAATCTTGGATGGCCACTACCTTCACGGGATCCACGGCTATCCCTTCTTTGGAAACCACGTGCCCTAAGAATAGCACTTCCTTCCTCCAAAAGTGACGTTTAGAAAATTTAGCTTTAAGGCTATGCGCTCAAAGGGTCTCCAACACTTCCCTAAGATGTAGGGCATGCTCTTCCTAGCTTTTAGAAATGATCAAGATGTTGTCCACAAAGACTACCACGAATTTATTAAGGTACTCCCTAAACACCCTATTCATCAAGTCAACAAAATATGTGAGGGCGTTTGTTAAACCGAAGGGCATCACAAGCCACTCGAAGAAGCCGTCCGGAGTCCTAAAGGAAGTCTTGTCTATGCTATCCTCAGCCACTCTCAACTGATGAAACCCGTGGCTAAGTCCAACTGCGAAAACACTGAGACGCCAACTAGCTGATCGAAGAGATCGTCAATCCTCGGCAGTGGGTGCCTATTCTTCTTAGTAAGATTATTAAGTTCTCTATAGCCCACACAAAGTGTAAGGGACCAATCTACCTTCGTGGCAAATACTACTGGAGCACCCCACTCCGATATACTACGTCTTGTGAACCCCTTCTCAAGCAATTCTTTCACTTGCTTACTGAGTTCTCTTCTCTCTCTTGGAGCCATTGAGACGACCCCAAACCCCGTACTGACGGTGGCAAGGGTAATCTTTGACGTTGAGACGACCCCAAACCCCGTACTGACGGTGGCAAGGGTAATCTTTGGAATATTACACAGAAACAGATAATAGCAGAACAGAATTAAATAAATACACCAGATAATGAACGATAGAATATACTGGATAAAAGTAATCATCAGAGTTACACAGTATACAGGATCATACTTAGTAAAAATACAGTTTAGTTATACATAAATGTCTACAGCGGAAAATAAACATAATATGTACATAGGAGCTGAACAGCATAAAAAGAGATAAATGATAGAATCCATCTTCAGCTCCAGCTAACCAGAAAGAACCAGCTAAACCTGAATACAAGGCTACCCGTGTAGAAAAAGGGGGCACCCGAGTTTGAAAGTGAAACAAACTACGAGTCAGTCATGGGACTGGTATGAGAAATCTACTCAACACATATATAATTTGGCTAATCACAGGACCACGCCACTTTCGTGGAACGGGTTTACTCCATTGGATTACCAGTGCTTTAAAACAAATCTTTCTTTTAAACATCGCAATGCTTTTTTATAAAAATGAAGCCATTATAAGACTCAGTTCCCATCACACAATGCAACGCAAACCGGAGGATAGAGTTTTTACCTTATAATGGCCAAAATATACTTGATACGAATAAAACAAAGGCATTTGATATTATTGCTAGTGTCTATATGTTTTGAAAACAATTTCAAATCATAACTATCAATCATAGACGACATGAGCGTCCCATGCCACTATGTCGCCAAATATATATATACAATCGAAACCGCACAATGTCGTACTTGGAAATTGGATTTCCGTCATGAACCAAGGCAAAAGATAGTCCTTACCGAATTCGAGACAATCTAGCCTACCATGTCTCAGGAACAGCCGCAACTGCCACCTGGATCGTCAGGGCCGGTCCACCGATGTGGATTATTATGCCTGAACAATACGTCTTCCCGCCCTATGGGGCGCAAACGAGCCAACAAATGGCTCCATCGGTCCCGGATCGACCGATATATCCGAGGCGCCTCGCAACAGCAACAACCACACAGGTGAAAAGTATATAAATGTCAGGGCTGGTAGGTCACTGACACCACCCTAGCTAGAAAGAAACGCATGCCCTCCCTGAGGTCCTTCTCCCGTTTCTGGTTCATACCGGGGTGTGAGGCTCGCGATTTTACGTTATACACAAAGCTACGCCACACCGGCGGTGCTTTGATCATCACCACAAGACTTTTCTTTTCAACAGAAGCCCTGATCACTGCATCATAGCATGCCACACAGGCAATTCATGCCATGCGACTGATGTCCATCGATATACAACCTCTGAGCTCGTGCGTTTCAGAGAAGGGCGTTAAGCAAAAGAATAAATTCTCCGCCGCCAAAACAAATGTATATTTAATAGAGATCAATCAACACAGAATAAAATCCAATGTCAGACACACAGTCCATTTACAAGTCCGTTCTGGGTCTGAACGAAACCGGAGGCACTAAATACCTCGCAAACCCATCGATCACCACGTACGTCTGGACGATCACCACTCATTATCCATATTTCGGGATGCCTCCCAATCTGGACCTCGGTTACCATCCAAACGAGGTGAAGATCTCTGGTCTTCGACCACCATCTTTATCTTCGATTTCTTATCGTCGATTCAGTTATTCAGAATGGGATAAACCCGGTCTTTCTGAACAACTCGCGTATATAATAAACAAGTGCAACACTAAACTACACACGCATCATTTCAATTCATTAGTCACTAACCGTCAATCAGTAAGAGAACGATTTCCCAAATATTAACCCCGAAGGCCGAAACCAACATCAGATCAATACCTAAGAAACCATTCGACTTAGCCAACCTTCAGTTAATTTCTAAATTTACATCCATATTGTTTATAATATTTTATAACAATTTATCGCTATTTTTATTTATTTTAAAATAGCCAATATATTCAAAACGACGCTTCGGGCCATAACGCGACCGTGGCGTTGTTTTTCTTCAGATTTGATTTACACATATCTGAGAATCTAACCTTTGGATCTTCACAAAATTTACATCATTAGTAAGGTCTTTTCGAAACGAATCCAACGGTCCCAGTTTCGGGAAAATCCGATGGTCGGATCTCCCGGTACAATCGTTTGAAGTTTCGACTTCAAAATACGAACTACAGCGTCGTTATTCGATTAAATATAATTATATTTATATATATATAAATATAATCGTTTCTGGCGCTGTTTTTCTTCAGATTTGAATTAAACATTCCAGACAATCCAACCGTTGGATTTTTACAAAGTTGGTGCCGTTGGAAAGATATTTCCAAGGCGAACCCAACGGTTGTGGTTTCAGGAAAATCCGATGGTCGGATCTCCCGTACTAATCGTTTGAAATCACAGTTTCAAAATACGAACTGCATGGCCTCATTTCGTTTTAATTTTATTTATATTTATATATTTATATAAATATAGTTCATTCAACAATTTCAATATCGTTTTCACTTCAAATATTTCACTAACGCCTTAAAATTTTGGAAAATTTCGCCATAACCTCCTTTGTACGGGAGGGGCTGGGAAAATTCCCAAATAGCCACACGGGCGTCTCATGTCGAAATGAAAAAGAAAAAGCCAAGCGGCTAGCCAACAGGCTCATAAAATCATCACCCAAACAAAACAGTAAATGTGTACCTGTTTGTCGGGCACAAAATTTTATTCCTCTTCTCTAGCCCCTTTGCTATAAGCTGTTCAATAAATATGCATGTACATATATATAGTTCTTATCACTTATCATTTTCTATTCAACTTCATATTTGATTCCATTTGGTTTAAAAACACCATTCATTCTAATGTTGCATGTATAGGCAAAAATCATATCATTAGTTAATTAATGAATATTTCAACTTGTATATATTTATTTGAACGAGTTGCTATTTTTAACACTTCACATTTCAACGATTCATGTATATAATAGAAATGTGATTTTTATTGTAAAACAACTCATTTCAAAACACTATTCTTTTATATAGTTTATATAGGTGACAAAAATGGGATTTTTATTATAAAACAATTTCTTTTAAAACGAGATTATTTTACATAGTCCATATAGTTGATTTTTATTATCAAACAATTTATTTCAAAATATGAATACCATTCAACACATGAATTTCTAATCAACGAATGAATATCGATTCAACACATGAAGGTTTTCTATAGTTTCTATATATAGATAAAAATGTGATTTTTATATTTGAAAGAAAATACCATTCAACACATGAATTTCTAATCAACGAATGAATATCGATTCAACACATGAAGGTTTTCTATTCAACGAATAAATATAGTTTCAGCAAATGAAAATAATTCAAACACATGAATATTATTCAAAATTTCGGCAGCATAACGGCAGGGTAGTTAAAACCGGGACCGTCCCTAGTACGGCTCCTCGCTCTACCTTAAAACCTCGCGGTTTTTGACAATGGGGATCATACATCTAGTTCGCACGCAGGCGGCATGTATATATTTATTTCATTTCCACAAACTAATCCTACGTGGTTTCAACCAAATATTTCTCAACCACAAACGGGTATTTTTCAACCACAATCAATCAATATCAACCACAAACAATCCCAAACAACCATTCGCTATCAATCAATTTTCACACCAATCACAATCAATAAATATCGTCCATGGTTTGTGGACGAGGGGCGTATATATATATATATATATATATATATATATATATATATATATAGCAATTCACTTTTATTTCAACACATATATAATTTTTACAACGCATATATAACTTATACATCGAACGCACAACTTATACAACGCTTATACAAGAGGTGTACAACGCTTATATAACTCATACATCGACTATATAATTTATACATCGTCGTTTTCCATATTGTTTATAAATTAGAAATCTCACATTGGGTTCCACTCCACCAAAAATAGAAGAAGGCTCAGAAAAATATGCGGTCTCTTCTAAAATGTAGAAGGCGTCCACACGGTCACGATGTTTCTTGTTTCACTGAATTTCAACCACACAGCAAAAAGATATGATTTTTACAAAGTTTGCAACGCTTTATAGTGTGAAAATCAGTTTAAAATAGATAAACCCGTACCTCAGCCCACGGGTTCGAAACTAGGGCTGGATTTATCTTCGGATTCGTAGCACGAGGTGATGATCGGGCTGCACCGCGATGAAGAGCTAGGCGCGGCGCTCCTATCGGCGGCGGTGGCGTCTGGTGCGATGGCAGATTGGCGGTGGCGCTGGCCTCGAAGCAGCTCGACTTTCGAGCAGGATATCTCGAGATCCACGCAACGATATCGGCCGATTCTGGTCTTGATTCGAAGGTCGAAGGACGATCTTCAAAATCACCAAAAGGATCGATGGGTTTAGAGGAACGATCTGAGAGGAAGCGAGGGAAGAACGGAAGGAGGCTTTCCGCCGTCAAAATAAGGGTTTACGGGTTTTTTGGTTTTTTTTATATTTTTAAATTAATGAAATAAAAAAATTCTATTGGCCGATGTTATATTAAATTCAAAAATTGGGGTTTTCTTAGACGAACTCGAAATCAAACCCAACGACTGCCGTCCCTAGCGTTTTACCCCCATTCCGAACACAATGGGATATGTTTCGTAGGCCCATTCGACTGTTTCAGTCAGTTTTCCTTCAAATCAAAATATATAACATTCAATATTCAATTTGAACGTACATTTCAATTTGCCAGGGCCACAAACTGATTCGAAAAATTCCAGAAAAATAATTCTAGCTATGTTTTGACGATACGGTCCCAACAAAACTAGTTTCGTCGAATTCTGAGACTGTTTGCAAAAAGGCCCATTTTTGGTCGATCCAATTTAACTGTAATTGACCAAAACACATTTTCCTTTGCCATGCTCACATACTAGCTTCAAAAATTATGAAATTTTAAACCTAGCGATAACTTTACATCCCGGATCGAACAAAAGTGGTTTCATTGAATTCCGAGGTCGTATGCAAAATGGCTAATTTCGCGGGCTATATAAATTCCATGGCGACCCTTCTAAAAATTCATCCGGCCATAACTTTTGCTTTCCGCTATGAAAATTCGATTTTTCAGATTCGTTAGAAAGGTATTCACTAACAGATTTAAATATTTTTAGTTTCACTAAAATCCGTTTTGTTTTGCACCTGGTACAGTCCGACAAAGTTTGAATTCAATTTTCGAAACTGCAGCGCCTCTTCCGGCCTTGCTTAATTATAATTAATTATATTCATTTTCAATTGTCGATTCAACTCACTTTTCATTGCCATTATTTAAAATATTTATTTTAAATATTTAAAATCCATTATTTTAGCCAATTTAAAAAATTTTAATTGGTTCAGATTTTCTGGGTCGTTATAGTCATGTGGCGCACTGGCAATGCAACTGGCTTTGAATTATCTACTAGATACATTCGAAAGTCTATCTCATGTTTTGGGGGTTGACCCCTCACCTCATCGAAGACATCAACATATTCACGGACTATACGAACAGAATGTAAATCATCATTGGATGCGTCAAGGGATTCTAGGTAGCTAAGCATTACTGGACCTCTAGGGTCACAAGAAATATCAAGGTCTTTACATAACGAGTCAACAATCTAACTACTCTTCTTTCACAATCTAGGATGGCCCCGTATCTAGTTAGCCAATCCATACCTAGAATCAAGCCGTATCCCATGAAGCCAAGAACAAAGGCGTTGCATTCGAACCCAACGCCCAAAATAGACACTCTCAAATCCCGACAGATCATAGAAAGATGAGCCGAACAACCAATAAGATTTGAGACTACTAAGGGATCTGTAACTAAACTAGTATTTAGGTGCAGTGTTTCAACTAATGATGTAGAGATAAACGAATGTGATGCGCCAAAATCGAATAAAGTACGGATAGGATGATCAAACAGAAAAACTAAACTTTCAACGGAAATCGTTCTGCCTTGTTCTTGCAGCGGTGGGACCACAAGAGCCTGAACTTGCCCGCTTGCCTGCCCTGGTGCCATAAGAGCCTGCACCTGTCCTCCCGAGGTTGACCCTGCCCTCTGCCTTTTCCTTGGGCAGTCCTTAATCAGATGTCCCGCTTCGCCATAGTGGAAACAACCAGTCTTCTTTTTCTTCCTACAATCTTTGCTTAGATGGCCTGGTGTCCCGCAGTTAAAGCATCTCTTCTTTCCCTTACCATTGTTGCCTTTACCACCTTTCTTGTTCTGTTGTTGTTGCCGTTTCTTTTGATCCCCTTTCTTCTTGGGTGCCTTATTAGCATTGGAGCCCTTCCCTTCTTCATGCATAAGTGCCATGTCAACTAGTCTCTCAAAGGTAGCCCCCATAGGGATGTGGGTCATAGCTAACCCATGAAGCGGCTCGTTCAAACCCTTAACAAATCTCAGGGCCTTCTTTTCTGGTGTATTGACCAAGTCCAAGCCAAATCTTGCCTACTAATTGAATTGGTTGACGTATTCTTTCACTGATAGATTCCCTTGCTTCAACGCCAAAAATCTTTCCATATATATATTCTCTTCAGCTCGTGAGAGAAACTTTGCCTCAAACCTCCGCCTGAAATCTGGCCATGTATCAACTGGGCGCTCTCCATTAGTGACCTCCCACCAAAACGAGGCCTCATCCTTCATTAGACAGGAAACTAACTGGACCTTTCTACCATCTTCCACTTCAAAGATCCCAAACAATTCTTCCACCTCCTTTAGCCAGTTTCGAGCTTCAATAAATGTCTCTGTCCCGTGAAAAGTTTTTCCACCCATTGCCCGAAAATCCTTACATACCTTTGCAAAAGTATCGACACGAGGAGCAGGAGGAGGGGGAGGAGGAGGAGGATCATTTGCTGGAACTGTGGTGGTGGCCCTAGTCTCCAAATACCTCCTAAACCATCCTGGTACCTGTATCCCCTCGGGTATCTCAGGAATTCCAGACATGCTGAAACGAAAAAGGAAAGATTCAATACAAAAGAATCGAAGGAAAGATATATGGCTCTTGGGGTTATGCTTTCTAAAATAAGATTTTCTCATGAAAATACTTTCCTTAAAACATACTTTTGAAGGTAATTCTTTATAAAAGTGTTTTTGAAAAATGGTTTTTTAAAATTCATATCTGTTTCGGTAACCTTCAGCTCTGATACCATGTGTAACACCCCACGTCCATTAATGTCACACACAAAGGGAATGCATTAACTTCCGTGGAGCGTTTTAATTGTGTATAGAACAGAAACTTAACAATAAGACAGATATAAACAGTACTTAAAACTTTAAAATTTTATTCATTGCAGCGGTAAACACATAGGTTTGATTACATCATCAAAAACCAGAGTCAAAGTACATAATATCCATCTTGACTAAATCAGAGTACATAAATTGAAAGACATAACCCCAATACAAAATAGCCATAAATAAGACAGGCTGAACTTTTACTTCAGCGATCCAAGCAACTTCTAAAAGCAAGAGATACAGCTGTTTAAAATCAAGCTCCACTGGTGCTAGTTCCACACTGAGCACCTGGGGGGGAAGGAAGAAAAGAGGTGGAAACAAAGGGGGTCAGACATAAAATCTGGCGAGTGCGATAACTTTAACAATATAATTATCAAAATAACTAGGCTAAGGCATAAGTTGGAAAATAAGGAAATGACTGTGAAAAAAATTGTGCATGGCAGAGCAAACTAAAGGAAATAAGATGAACAAAGATAATGTTATAAGCGCACCTAGTCGCTATAAGATAATTACTACACTGCACCACACCAAACACCCTAAAAGCTGATCCCGCCTACTAGACTTCAGTAATGTTAATGGTAGTTTCGTGTACTCCTAGTTGCCTTTATAGGTGCTGCCTGCCCCTATATCCTCTAGGTGTACCCACTACCCCCATGCGATCGGCTCCCTAACTCGTAAGTACCCATGCTGGCCCCACAGTGGGGTGTATCACTCCCCAAAGTGGAAACCCGATACCACCAACAATGCATGGCTTATAGCTACAAGATGCAACAACGTCTTACCTACCAGCCCGGGCCCACACACGCACATGAACCCGTTGGACTTGCGTTGCCACCGCTAACCCGTTTTGGCCTCTTACAGTCAAGCCCAGTACGCGTGTCCTGTCCTCAACTTGGGTCGAGCCCACAAAGATACTTATGGGTTACTGGTTGAAAAAGGCCCCCATTACTTGACACAAGCTATCCACCTAAGCTTGGTCCCCTCTAGTACATCCCACTTAACCCTCTTCTTATTCATGTTCACTTACATGTTTCCAATTTTTGGTTAAGTGTTTCTAATCGTATTTCAAATGCCACCAAAAGCACCCACTAAATTCCACATGCCACCCAAGGTACCCACTTAACCCCCTCATGTCCCACTACATGTTTATCTGGTTATGTGTTTCTTAATTCATTAACACCATAACCTTGTAAAGACCTCCCACATTAGACTGGCATTTGTGGCAGCTGGATTTGCCAGGCGGGTCCGGACGGTCTTACACAACAAAAGAGCCTAACCTCGTGTCTTTACGAATGTCGCGTATTTAATTTATGCCTAAGACCTCCCACGTTAGACTGGCATTTGTGGCAGCTGGATTTGCTGGGCGGGTCCGGGTAGTCTTACACCACAAAAGAGCCTAACCTCGTGTCTTAGGCGGTTAATTGCACAAAATTAATTATCCCCCCCAGTTTGAATTAATTTCCCTATTCAAATTATCAATTGATTCCAAATTTAACTATGTCCATAATTGACTCAATTATGTCCAACTATTTATGGTATGCAAAATTATACCAATTATCATCATACATTTATTTTATGCCATTTAAGGCATTTATGCCAATTCTCAATATTAAATCTTTTAATATTATCTCATTGCCCCACGTTGTACGTTCGTTCGTTTAACGTAAAATATACGTTAGACTCGAATAGTCTAACTTATGGAATAAAGAGAAAACATCACAACACACATAAAAATAAAACTAGATATGAACATATGGGGTGAACTTGCATGTGTGAATAAGGTTCTTCATCTAAAACTTGCATTGGCCAAAGTCACAATCTTGCATTAAACTACATATGTCATAGATCTAAATCTAAAGGTGTAAACTTGTTTACGTAATAGTCACAACTTGCATAAACCATGTATGTCATAGATCTAATCATAAGGTGTAAACTTGCATAGGCAATAACCACAAACTTACATTACATGATTTATACTCCAAACATATATATATATATATATATATATATATATACTTGCATATGTGATCTATGCAACATAACAATGGTGTAAACTTACATCTAAACATGTAAACTAGCATATAGAGCTTTGTATACTAGCATATAACTCACACATGTCATAGCCTAACTTTAGATCCAATTTACACATAAAATAAATGTCATGAAACATGTAAGGTTGTACATAATTTCATTAACTTGCATATGATCCAGATCTAAACTAACATCTAGACTTGCATACATACATACATACATATGATTTAACATATGAATTAGTTCCAACAACATAACCAAACTAGCATATGAAACATCATTATGAATCATAGATTTACAACATAGATGATAGCATCACAACTTTACAACATAGATAATAACATCATAGAATTTGCAACATAGATGATAACATCATAGAATTTACAACATAGATAATAACATACGGTCAATGATTCACAACATAATCATATAATCCAAATTATAGCTCAATCCAATTAAATTGTTAGTTGTGTTATTAAAGAAATCGAGCTCACAACTCAAAGAAGGTCTCGAGTTTTGAAATCTGAGTTCTGAAATTGATTTAGCTTTCCTTTGGAGAAGACAATTTGTTGCGGTTTAGATTAGAATTGAATTTGATTAGCTTTTCTTCCTCTCTAATTGGTGGCGGCTATTCTAGGTTGCAAGGTGACGGCATGGAGGCCATGATTCTAATTTTTATTTGATTTTAGGGTTTGAGTCTACATGTGTTTTTATAGAGTTTAGGACTAATTTAGGCCGTCCGATCAACCCAGAATTAACCCTAGCCATTCAGACCAGATCAGAAACCCTAATGACTCAGCATACAGTCATAAAAAGGTCATTAAACAATTCTTCCCAGGGGGGCAGGTCGACCCCCTGGTCGACCTGGTGAGGGTAGGTCGACCCTCTAGTCGACCTGGCCCTGTTAGGAAATTTCCCGCCTAGCCCATTCTAACTCTGAAATTCGAATTTTTGAAATCTGTTTAAATTTTTCTGAAACTTCCGATGGCCATAACTTCTTCATACGAAGTCCAATTCATGCAAACTCGGACTTTATCTCAACCAGAATTCTGATACGAACACAATGGCACAACCCGTTTCCCTTAATTCTCGCATTTGAGATTAGTTATTCCTTAATTTGTTACTTTAGTGTTAACAGAAATACGGGGTGTTATATGCTTCCTCTTGGAATTGAAACTGATTGTTCTTCTTATAGATAGCTTCCAAGGTCTTGGGATGCTTTCAGTCGATCCATGCTCCAAATTTGGAGTTAGGAAAGTTGCCCTTATCAAGTTGGATCAATATTATGTGTGGCTTTGGATCGTCAATCTCGGCGAGGGCGATGTTGAAATGTTCGGGGTAACTCTTGAGTGATACCTCATTCCCTAATAGAGGTTTGAAAGAGTATAGGTATCCTTCATCCTTGCGACATGCATTTTAAACTGCTTACCAGTTCGAAAGCAAGTTGGTCGAAGGTAAAGATCGATCGAGCTGGCAGTCGAGTAAACCAGAGTAGAGCTGTGTCTTCTAAGAAATCTGATAAGCACTTTAATTTGACAGTGTCAATGGCTCGACTCGAGTCCATATGCTATTTCATAACAGTTTAAGAAGTTGTAGGCTTTACTGAATAAGCCGTTAGTTGGGGCATATTAAACCATCGAGGCCATTCTACCTGGACGGCCCAACTAAAAGGCGCCTCATTTTTGTTTCCCAAATGTCAGTGGCTTTTGTATCTCTCTCATGATCCTTCGAATCATGTCAATAAGAAATGCAAATTGAACCTCTGCTATATTCATCGGTTGTGGTGCAGCTCATAAGTTTGGGGTCGTGGATGTCTTCAAGGAAGAATGGCAGCATCATCTTCATCCATGTCATCAACCTAGGCTACTAGATTCTGATGAGGTTAGTTAGGCTGGAATTGGGCATGTTTAGCTTGATCATGTTGAACTTAGGCCTGTTGGGCAGTGGATGCGTAGGCGTCAAGTTCGGAGCAGCGATAGATGGGTTCTATCGTGGAGGGGGTCGGTTACTAGGACATGCTTCATCCTTAATAACTACCCAGGAACAGTCGCGTTGACGCGTTCCCTTACTGAAAGTTACGGTAGTTCCACTACTGTTTCCATTAAGGATTCCATTGACATTAACATTAGAGTTAGCATTGTTGATGGCGTTAGCACTGATGATCCTCCTCTGGCTTCAACTCCCATGGTGAGTGTAGAAAGCAGAGCTTTCTGAGACATTATGTAATGGACGACTGTTGTTCTGGTAGCGTCAGA
This sequence comes from Allium sativum, assembly GCA_030737875.1. Classification (NCBI taxonomy): domain Eukaryota; kingdom Viridiplantae; phylum Streptophyta; class Magnoliopsida; order Asparagales; family Amaryllidaceae; genus Allium; species Allium sativum. The sequence goes on along the minus strand of CM060910.1, from coordinate 188,747,183 downwards.
GGCGAGCAACGTTGCATTGACTTTTGACACACTATTAAATAATTTTGAAAATAGCAATTTTAACATTTCAATTATAGGCTCAAGTCGCATAATATTTCCACTTAGAAAAGAAAATTTGAAATATGGTTTTTGAGAATGTTTTTGAGAAATTTGAAATGTTTACTATTTCTTCTGTTAAACAAATTATAATTGTAAACTTTAAGGAAAACATAAGATGAGTTCCTTAATTAAATAATAATAGTAAACATTTTCAGTTATGAGCTTTAAAAAGATAGAAATGTAAGTGTCAAGCAGCAAACAATTATAACGACAGATTTATAATTGCCACTGCCTTGATATAACATGATTTTATTATTAAAATGAATTTGAAAAGGTTAGTTTCTTAAATATCCTATATAAGTTATGGAAATAAATTTGGCATTCCATTAGAAATAAAAAGAAGGAAAAAAAAGAAGACATATAAAAGTTTGATAGGATAAACGTCATAAATATACTCATTTAGGAAAAGGTGGGTAGTAGATTTATTTACCAGAATTAAGGTAGAACTTGAAATAAAAAGCACCCTCATTGTGTAAACAACGAGTAGTTAGTAATTAAAAATTTCCTGAATTCAAACGCACATTACTAAGAAATTTGAAAGAGTTTATGTGCAGGACAGTAAAGATTTTAAACCGTAGTACTAACGTAAATGCAGTCGTGGGTTAATGTTTTAGAACATATTTTGTCAATAATATAATAAATTGAGAATATGGAAATGAAAATGTTAAAAAGCTTATTTACTACCTGATTTAGTGTTGAATTATTAAGGTCTTGTTTTCAAATAAAAACAAGCATTTACTCCAAATCATTTATCGTTTTGAAGGATATTAAAGACTGACATTCAAAATACAAATAAAAGACAAGTGTTAAAATAAGAGAAATCGTGTTGCTCTTAATTTAAGAATTAATGAACATTTGATAAGTATTATAATTTTAAAAATGAGGCATTTATGTAAAACACTTTGTAAGGAAAATATTAATATTAATTGTTAAAAGATACACAAACCTTGAGTAATGCTTCGACGTGGTATTGTGTGAAGAAGTAACGAATTTTGAAATTTAGCAATATATGTCATTAGACCTTCTCGGAAACTTATTTTTTGCATAATTCAATCTTGGATATTAATTGACATTCTATTTTCTAGAATAAAATGAACAATTATTTTATTAGTTACTAAAAGGTTTTATTCCCCGTTTTGACAGTGTGGTGCCTGGCATCCAAAGTTAAGTGTTTAAAAAAAAACATATCTTTACTCTTATTTTAAACATTTAGTTAATGTTGGAAAAAACATCTCAATCCTTATTGCAATATTTTGGAATAATTTCTAAATAAAGGATCTTTTGTTAAAAACAAAACACATATTGACATTGAAAGTAAGTATTAAAGTCTTCAAAGGAATTTAACATCTCAGGTTTTAATACGATATTAAATACCTATGTTCGAATTTGTGCAAGTTTGAAAATAATAACAATATTCATAAAAACATATTAGGTAAGCTAAAATTAGGTTCTAGGACTAAGTAAGGATAAATTTCACAACCTAATTTGGAAATTCTAGCACCAGTCCCAGAAGTTTCTATTTAAAAGGTGCGAGTATAGTGTTTCCTAAATCAAGGGTTGGTTGTGAATTATAATATCCTAGATAGTTGGATTATTGATTAGTAGGTTTATAATTGTATCTAGAGATTAGTGTATATATATGTATATAAGTGTAATGCAACATACTGCAAGTCGCGATTTTAGGAGAAAGATCCATGGATATTAATTACAAATTTAGTAGGGAATAAATTTGTAATTAATAAGATCAAAAGAAGATTTTTAGGGATTGATCTAGAAAAATAAATTAATTTGGAGAAAATGGATATATTTTCAAGCTTAAAGAAGCTTGAAGAGTTAAGTATTCGTAAAATGGTTTGGTTTAAAGAATGAATAGACCACAATTATGATAGACATAGGTGGAAAATTTAAAGGAGTGGATGGGTATCTTAAGGGGTTTGAACAAAAGCATTTAAATCTCAGCATCATTTAAACCACGTGATTATAGGATAGAACTTTCAAAAGATTATTTTTGGGTTGTAATCACGAATAGTCCCATATATTAATTGGATAAGGGTATAAACTGGTGTAAGTAAGGATCCCTATTTATGTCTGCGATGTTGGGATTTGTAACCCTTATTAAATTTTGAGATAAATGTGCCAGAGAGGGTTTCATATGGATACTTAGCTTGGTGGTCTATCACCTATAGGATTTGGAAGTTATTAATGTAATTAGATTTGTAGCCTATAAAAAAAGTGGGTGGTCTTGTGTTTTTTGAAATATCCAGTGAAGAAGAAGTTTAGCCTCAGAGAATGTCATCCACAAGAATAAGAACTTAAAGCATGAAAATAAGGAATAGGCTTAAGCACTGGACTAGCCATTCTAGTTTGAAATATGACTGTGTTTGGTTTGCTTAACGGTATTTGTTTAATTTTTATTAATTAGCCCTTTTTTCATTTTTCATAAAAGAGACTATATTTGAAATTATAAATATCACTACTACAAAAGTGGGCATATTCGATACTAATATGTGTGCATTGTGTGTAAAGTGTCACGAAAACCATGCTTTCTTTGATCTTCTGCAATAATATTCATATGTTGTTGCATTAGACGCGAAAGCACTGTTGCAATGGGAATTCTGGTGATTTGACATGCAACATCAATTAAAAACGTAGCTTTAAATATATACAATCCAGCTCATCAATCCGCGTTATCAGCATAAACTAACAAGCAACCATAGATGTATGATTAGTCCAACGGTTCAAATCATTCTAGCTCTTCTATCCACATTTCTCCACATAAGATGTGCTGTTACCTTTAAGAAAAAGAATTAAAACTTGTAAATACAGATTAGTTAACAGACATGTCTAATGATTCATAAGTAATATTATATTATTTAGAAGCAAGTACGCGTTAATCCCGGCATATTTTTGGGTAATTCCTGCTTAATTGTCATCCATTGCCGCTTTCTCGTTTTATTTTACCTAAATCACTGCCTCTTTCCCTCCCATTGCTTCCAAAAAAAAACCCTAAATCGATTCTCTTTAACTCAACACCCTTTTTTTAGCCGACTGATTGGCAACCCCTAAATCACATCAAGGGAGGCGGTTATATCAGCCAGGTCAACACTATCAAGTAAAGCATCACCAACTCGCTTTTTACCATCATAATTTTGTGGTTCAACAATAAAAGAAAGAGGTCAATGACATTCCTTTTAGTTACGATCGTACTTTGCTTATTGTTGACCTACCAGTGCGGCAGCGCCCTCGTCAGTGAGCAACCAGTGGCCATCCAGGAGCATCAATTGCAATGGTGGAAAAAAGGTTGAAACTGTTGCAGGCATGATTGATTTTTCAACTAAGTTTTTTTTTTTTGGTTTATCTTCAGTAATCAATACATTTCTTGACTTACATCAAAAGAGAACAATGGTGATAAAAATAGAATAAAATTATACATGATTATTCATACAATATATTTCTGTTGAAATCCGACTTTTCTACTTTTGCTGAAGTGCATCCTTGAAAGTCAGAATTGATGATTTTAGGTAGAAAAAAAATCAATTTTTGGAGCATTACGGAATGATTCCCCAAATTTGAAATCGGGGAGGAATAGGTCATGTGCTATTTCCTTGCATTAGCGTGTCTTCGCTAGAAGCTGCATATAATCCGATTCACTGTGAATGACGTTCGAATTGATTACTGTCAAAAGAGGTTGCATTAAATCTTGAATGTATTTCAACATCCAACTTTAAAATATTTCTAGTAGGTTGGAATCTCGCTAGAGCCAGTGAATGTTTGATTATATTTTTGAATTTGACTTTTAAATGCAAAGTCAATATAATGTTTTATTTAAGCTATATACTAACATCACTTCCTTCAGCTTGCAAATATATAACGTTATAATAATTTTTAGCATAACCAGCTTTTAATTTATGTGGGAAATAATGAAAGGCATAATAAACTTCAACCCAAATGTTTAAACTGGTGTGTGTTCCTGATGTCAGCATGCAATATTTTATTCTCTGAAGTGTTTTAAACACAAATGTAAAAGCTCACATTACTGATATACATGAACAAATCCCAAATCCATTCCTTCTTGTCTAGTTCATTGAAAATGTTATAGCCAAGTTGTCATTATAATACAATATAACAAAGAGCAGAACTCCATGACAATGGAATGAATATAGGAGATAGGTTAATGATGTAAGTGGGAGGGTGTAGCAGGGGTAATCCATGACTAAATTCATAGTGTATTTGCACTTCAGAATCCTAATATATCATAGGCTTTCTGATATCTTAGACTATTGTTTTGATGTTTAATGATGCCCAAAAATTTAGTTTTCAAGACATCAAAGAGTCCACAGACATTGAAGATAAATAACTCAAAAGGACTTTGTAGCCATTAGCCTGCGCAAAAGTCTGTGTCGTTCAGAAGGTTTGTTTATTGTTATAAATCATGTTTTCTTTTAATTCTATGTATATAAAATGAAAATGATATCTTTTCTGGTAGTTCGCAAATAGAAGAGATGTAGAGGATAATGATGCATTTGTTCAATGAAGAGTCTAATGCTCTTCTCTACTTCATCAAGGTAAATACTAGGCACTATTACAACCAGTATGCAGTCGGCAAAAGCAATAGTTTTTTGAAAGACATAATTTATTTTAAGTAAACTGCCAATATTTTTTGGTGCAAATGACCTGACAAGCTGACATAATTTATTTTTAAAAGCTTTGTATTACACAGTTTGGGGAGAAGGATAATAAGTTGACAGACATAGTTATTAAGGGGTTGCTTAAGCAATGTGTAGTTAAAATTGTCAGGAGGTGTTGTTTTTGGTTGAGTTGGAGGAGGTATTGAAGGCAACATAATCAGATAAGTCTTTGGTTGAGGTCATCGTTTGGAAACCCAGTCGCTGCCAAACTCATTGCACCCATTATCTTTGCTTGCTCAACAAACCTTTGGAAGCGGTCGCTACAGAATGTAAAACCATGTTTTACTATTGCTACTGCTACTATTATTAGTACCACTAGCTATTTTATTTTAGATTCTTAATGGTTTAAATTTGATGTAGAATAGTCTGAATGGTTTAAAAGTGATGATGAATGTTTTGGATGAGTTTCATATATGTACAAAACTGGTATTGCAATTTTTTTTAATTAAAGCGTTGTATTTTGCTTTCTTCTATTGTAGCATTTGCCTTTTTCTACTGTTGCATTTCCTTTTTCTGATGTTGCATTTCAAGGTAATGGTGTTGCATTACATAATATAGTGGTGTTGCATTAAATAAAATATTATTAATTCCACATTGCATGTGGGTCCCACAACTGACGTGGCATATGACACATATGCAGCTGACGTGTCGTGTAACACGTAGGCGTCTTACGTGGAAAGCTGATGTGGACCGCCTATCGTGACCTGGCAGCCAGGCTGTAACTAATGCATAAGGCAACGTTGTATAATGTTTCATTACGTGCAAATAGTCTTGCATTATATCTATAATGCAACACTTTCTTTCTGTGGCAGTAGATGGGCAAAAGCGTTGATTTAGAGGGCTAAGGTAACGACCGCGGATGCCACACCCCTCTGGTGTTGCCTATTCGATTAAAGGGGCAAATGCACCGCTTTTTCAATCTAAGGCCACATGGAATTAGTATCGAATTTGCCCACTTTTGTAGTAGTGTATAAAGAATGTGATGTGTAATTTTACGTATTTGCATGTAGATTATACTATCTATTCAAAATAAAACAACACCCATTCCTTGTAATTTTAAATATGTCAATATGATTGTTTGGGCAGACTTGTAGAAACTATAACAAAAGACCTCGCTCGGATTTAAATTCCCAGCAAATTGGAGCATAGGAAATATTCTAGTTATCATTATAGACTAGAGCATTAATTCATTAGAATTGTAAATTTTGATTTAGGAAACTACTAAAATTTTGAGTTACATCTCATTTGAAGACTGAAGGATAAACCGAAGACGACCAAAGCTTTGGGATTAAGAAGAAGAGTTGCATCTTAGATCTTTTAGACAATAGGAACAATATTTATCTTTTTAGGAGTAGTGTAATTATCTTTTTCTTTGGTAATTAGTGGGCACTTTTGAAGAATTCCAAGAAGACCGTAGAAAATACCGAAGAAGTGATGGAATAACTATTAACAAATTTCTACTCTACCAAATATGTGGCTAGACTTTGGAAAAAGTCTATTTTGATTAGGCAACTTGTGAAGGATATAGAGTCGATATCATATTTTAGGATTTCCTAAAGTTAGGGAGATATATGATATTATTGATGACAGGAGCCCATATGTAATAACCCAGAAAATCCAAACTAATTTAAAAAAATTATTTTGGCAATTTTAGTGAATTTTGAATATTTAAAATGATTTATTTTAAATAATAACGACAAAAAATTTATTTTGAATAGAACTAGAACATATATATATTTATTTGAATTGACGTTAGAATATAAAATAATTATTTTAATTATAAAAGGAATTGGAAATGGCGCGGTAGTTTGAAAATTCGATTTCAAATTTCAAATGAACGTACAGGATTCAAAATAAACCGGATTTTAGCGAAACCAAAAATATTAGAATCTATTTGAAAATTTCTTTCGAATGAATCTGGAAAATTGAAATTTTATAGCGGAAGTAAAAAGTTATGCCCAGTTGAAAATTGGGAATAGTCGCTACAGAAAATATAGCCCTTAAAAATGGAAATTATGCAAACAACCTTCATTTTTGACGAAACCACTTTTGTTGGATCCGGAATGTAAAATTATTGCTAGATTCCATAATTCATAATTTTTGGGATCAATATGTGAGAGTGGCAAAAGGAAACGCGTTTTGTCAGTTTTAGTCAATCTGGATCGACCAGAAAATGGCCATTTTTCAAACGGTCTTTAAATTTGATGAAATTAGTTTTATTAGGACCATATCGTCAATACGAAGCTAGAAATAATTTTTCGTGAATTTTTAGAGCTAGTATGTGGCCCCAGTAAATTGAAATGTACGTTTAAATTGAATACATACTGATTTATATTTTAAATTTAGCGGAAACTGGTCGTAACTGTCGAATTGGCTTACGGTACATATCCCATTGGGTTCGGAATGGTGGTAATTAGCTATGGACAACAGTCGCGGGCTCAGTTTGGAGTTCGAATTTAAAAGTAACTTCTTGGAGGAATTAAATTAAAATAAAAATATATAGAAAAAATCTCTTACATTACCCCCCCCCCCCCACGTTATCGTTTTCCCCCAATTAGGAACCTGATCCCCAAATTTTGAAAAAATGGCGGCCTTGCGCCAGCCGCCACCACCTTAGGTGACCACCGCTTCGTCGCCCCCTCCTCCTTCTTCCCCACCACTCCTCTTCTCTCTCTCCTCCATTCACCCCTCAGCCCTAAATCTGAACCCACGAGCATCCTCCCATCGTGAGTCACCACTAAACAGAGCCGACCTCCACCCTGACGCACCACTAACCGAGACTCCGACCCCCTCTCCTCGCTCTCTGCCCTTCTCCGGCAAGACCCCCCCCCAGTCCATTGCCTCCTCTGTTTCCCCCACCATCGCTGTTGCGAGCACCCCCTCCTCGAGCCGCGCAGCGGAGACCCCACCCTCTCTTGGTTCAACGATAAACAAGGTTAGTTTTATATTTCCATTTTATTTAAGATAATAATTATAATTTTCTTTAATAAAAATCAACGTTATTTTTATATATAATAACGTTAGATAAAAATGTTATTTTTATAACAATATATAAAGGTGTAAATTTTCTTTACATGAAATACATCGTTGAAGAGATACGATTTCTCTATGTATGAAAAAGATTACATTTTTGTTCATGAAAAAGATTACATTTTTATATGTAAAGTAGCAAAATAAAAACGGGTTTTTTATATGAGAACCTTTGCTTTAAAAGATTAGATTTTTATAAATCAAAAGATTAGATTTTTATAAACAAAGAGATTAGATTTTTGTCTATGAAAAGATTTGATTTTGAATAGAAGAAAGATTTGATTTTCAATAGAAGAAAGATTTGATTTCCACTAGAAGAAAGGTTTGATTTTTTTTCTGAATGATTCTGCAATAAAAATTTGATTTTTATATATATGAAGTAGCGATAAAAATTCGATTTTTATTATGAAGTAGCGATAAAAATTCAATTTTTATATATATGAAGTAGCGATAAAAATTCGATTTTTATAAATATGTTGTAGCGAAAAGATTTGATTTTTAGTTACATAAAAAGTTGATTTTTAGCACTATAAAAAAATTGATTTTTTTTAAATATAGCGAAGTGATAAAAATGTGATTTTAATCCATGTAGCGGTGAAACAAAAATGTGATTTTTCTTTATGAACAGCGTGGAAAGATGGAGTTGGAATGTCGGGTAATCCAAACCATCGTCCGCTAAAGAATGACGGAGTGGATCCCAAAGGTGAGAACTCCTCACTTTAATTTATTTTCTAGTTACAAATATATACTAGATTGCAGACGGTGCTTAGCAGCACCCGACACCCGTTGTCCACAGACCATGGACGACTTGTTTGTTTGATTGATTGTATTGTGAAAATTGATCGTGTGATGTGGAATGGAGTAAAATATTTAATAGTTAAAAATATAATTTTTAACGTGTATAAGAATAAAATAAATATTTATAAACAAATCGGGCGATTTGTTTATGTAAACCCATTTGACTGATATGGATTGGGACGATAAATTTTACACATCGCCCAACTGCACAAACAAAATTCATTATTTGTTGATTGAAACCCCACACAGGTATTGGGATGATATCGGACATACACTAATCCCAATAGTTAGTTGCATGTCAATCGATTGGTTGACAGACTATAATAAGCGTTAAATATTTACATTTGATGTTTATGCAGTGTAGAATGCACTCTGGATGATGGTTGATTGTGTTTGATGTTGTTGTATACGTGTGTTGTATGAAATCCATATAATCACATTATATGGTAATTGACTGTGTCTGATTCCAATTCAGAAAGAATGAGTATTTTAAAATAACGAATATTTTAAAATAATGAATATTTTTAAATAATATTCAGAAAAGAATCAAAATCTGATTTTGATGTCCGATTTGGGATGTACACGAATATATATAAATATATAATGCCGTGTTGATTAGATTGATGCCATTTTGAGGTGAAAAATATTTATATCGATTTTATTCATTTTTATAATGAATATCGAAAAGGAATTGATTTCAAAATCTAATGTTTTGAAAAACTATCATTTATATATTGGTGATATGGAATATTCAATTTTGATTAGAAATTGAATACGAAGTTGAAATCGTTTTGAAAACGATTTATAAAATACGTTTTAAATGGAAATCGCCGAAATATATATTATACATATAATATATATAATATAATGGCCTGAATGGAACGCGCCGCGTTGCGGCAGTTCGCGAATTTCGACCATTGACTTCGAATGGACATTACGGGAGATCCGACCGTCGGATTCTACTAAAACTGGAACCGTTGGGTTCGTATCGAAAAGAGCTTTCTAACGAATATTAGATATTTGAAATTTAACGGTTGGATTTGGAATTATGTCCAAATCAAATTTGGAAAAGGTCGTTGTAAGTGCAGTTCGATGGCCGTTTATGGAAATCGACTGTACAGGCCTTGATAAAATTATTAAAAATATCAATAATTTGTGAAAAATCATAATAAATGATTTGGAAAGAGTTCGGATGAAAAATCCCATATTTGAAAAGATAAAAAAATATTTTTGCCGAAATGAACTAGTTTTGAACTAGAATTAAAAATCCAATATTTTTAAATAAATAAATTGGATTTGAAATGGTTTTTAAAAATAACCAAGATTTCCAATATATGAATTGGAATGGATTTAAATCGAAATTATTTTTGGAATATTTTGATATTGGATTCCGTGATTATACGGATATTGTGGAGGAATTTGGAAGATATAGATATATCGTTATTCCAATACGATATTTGTTGATTTCAAAATTTGATATTGAATATAAGTCGATATATTTTCTATTCAGAGCCTTGTATTTAATATCAACTTAGATTTTGGGTTTGTCATGAATGATATCTTTAATAATACTGTTCTTAAACCCAATGGAGTTAAGAAAATTAGAAAGTGATTGGAGATTAGTTAAGTTGAATGGTTTCCTGGGTATTGATCTGATGTTGGTTTCGGCCGTTGGGGTTAACACTTAGGGAATTGTTATCTTACTAATTTACGGTTAGAGACTGATGGAATGTGAATTGGGTTTATTGTAAACTGTGTTTTTAACGACATTCATTCGTTAACCCGATTTACCGTGAAATGTGATTTGGAATTTATAAATCTTTTTATTAAGATTTAACGGGAATTTTCCAAAGTAAAATTTTCTAATCTAACAAATTAAATTGGAATTAAATGGAATTCAATTTGGAAATAATTGAAGTAAGCTTCTGTAGAGGAAGATGGTTAATATATATGGAATTTGAAAGGCCTTGTCGTTATTCCATTTATATTATCGGTTGGATATGGAAGTTTATATCGATTATATATATCAATTTGTTTTCCATGAAGATTCCATTGTTAATGGAATGTGATTTTGGGTTGTCGTGAATGGTATCTTTAATAATACTGTTTTAGACCCAACGGAGTTAAGAAAATCAGAAACTAACTGGGGATTAGTTAAGTTGAATGGTTCCCTGGGTATTGATCTGATGTTGGTTTCGGCCTTCGGGGTTAGTACTTAGGGAACAATTCATTTCCTAATTTACGGTTAAAGGCTGATGGAATGGAATGTGATTTTGGTTTTATAGTGAACCGTGTTTTAAATGACATTGGTTCTTTAACCCAGTGAAAGACCGGATATGATTTCCCAAGTTAAACAATTGTTAATATTGATTTTTAGGAAGATTAAAACCAAGTGGAGTTTTAATGCATCTTTAATTAGATTGAATTGATATCCAAAGGAAGATTAAAGAATAAATTTAAAGAATTTATCTTTGATAAAACTAATGGGAACCTTTCCCAAAGTATATGAATATTTGGATAAAGAAATATTCTGGATTGGAATGAGGCGTATGTTGTGTTTTTATAGCACTTGTTTATTATATACGTGAGTTATTTGGAAAGACCGGGTTTACCCCATTCTGAATAACTGATTCGACGTTATGTCAAGGATGAAGACAGTTGACGAAGACCGGAGGTCTTCACATCGTTTGGATGATTACTGATGTCTTGATTGGGCTGTACACCCAAGACAAGGTAATAAGTGGTGATCGTCCAGACGTACTTGGAGATCTACCGGATATGCGAGGACCTCTCCCATGTATTAGACATATGGGGGAGGAATAAGGTGCCTCCGGTTTCGTTCAGACCCAGAACGAACTTGTAAATGGATGTGTGTCTGACATCGGATTTCATTCTGTGTGATTGATAGACATTGGTTGCATAGCGTGAATTGCCTGTGTGGCATGCTGAGATGCAAATGATCAAGGCTTCTGTTGAAAAGCAGGGTCTTGTGGTTGATGATCAAAGCACGGCTTTAATATAGCGTAGCTTTGTGTAGCGTTAATTCGCGAGCCTCACACCCCGGTGTGGACCAGAAACGGGAGAGGACTTTAGGGAGGACATGCATTTCTTTCTAGCTAGGAGTGGTGTCAGCGTTTTGCACGTCCTGGCATTTTACTTATGTGGATGATGGATAGCGAGGCGCCTCGGTTATATCGGTCGTTCTGGGGTCGATGGTTTGGTCGGAATATGACTAGTTTACACCCCATAGGGCAGGGAAACGCATTGTTCAGGCATTTTAATCCACTCTGTGTAGATCAGCCCTGACGATCCAAAGGCTTGACTGAGTACTTGCCTGAAGCTCGGGCTAGAGAGTCTCGAAGTGGTAAGGACGATCCCTTGCCTTGGTTCATAGATGGAAATCCAACTTCCAATACGACATTTTGCGGTTTTGATTGTAGAACCTAGTATGGCGACATAGTCGTATGGGGCACTTATGTCGTCTATGATTGATACTTATGATTGAAATTGTTTTGACACTGTACACTTATAGTAATAATAAAAGATGAAATTTCACGTACTAGGAATTTTTGGCTATTATAAGGTAAAAACTCTATTCTCTGGCTTGCGTTGCATTGTGTGATGGGACCTGAGTCTTATAATAGTAATAATAAAAGAGAGTCCTTATGAAGAAGTTATGTTTAAAACAAGTTATACGTGAATTGTTTACACACTGTATATGAAATTCAAATTGAATAAATAAATATGTGGAATATAATTATATATATACCAATATAAAAAGAATATTCCATGATAATTTGAATTGTGTGTATATACACACATGTAGGAACAGACATGAATAATCAATTTAAGGAAGGTAATCAATCTAATTAACATTATAATTACTTTTAAAGAAATGTTCAGAGAAACGAATTCTCTGGCTTGAGCCCAGAATGAGGTTCGATCTCCCTATAGAAGGGGTGTCGACCTGGGAGTCAACCGCCATTCTAGAGAAGGGGTGGACCACCCTTAAGGGAAATGGGCAGTGAAGGCTTGTTTTTAGGGTTTTTATATAATTTGCCGATACAGACCGTCTAGATTTAATCTAACAGATCCTACGGCCTTTATTTACACTTACAACTGTAAATACAACCCCTCTAGCCTTTCCCTAACCCAACCTTATTTTATTCTTGCACCTCCATTATGCCATAAAAATTCCATAGAAAAGTTTAGGTTTTCTTCTAAATCCTCAATCTACATTTCTTTTCTTCTCTATTCTGACTTAGGATTAGATTTATATTTTGGAATTCAAAATTTTATATATAAGACTATAATCTCTTGATTCTTATATATAGAGTAACAAGAATTGGAGAACGTTTTATACGAAGGATTGGATCCAAAAGCAAACACCATTTAGATTTCCTCTATTTTATCCTTTTAGCACTGTGAGTGGACTTGACATCAGTTTGCTTTTTTCTTTGTTTTGTAGTGTAAATTTAGGTCTATATGCCTTAGGGAATTTGGATCTAAATGAAAATATAATATTAAACATTCTCCATATTCTCTATTTTTAATTGTTATAAAGAAATGATCAATCTAGTTGTATTTGTGGTTTTGAGTTGTTGAAATAATAAAAGAAAAACATGATTCTTGTTGTATGATTTTCTATATTGTTTGGATTCCTTTTTTTCTATTTCATGTAAATCTATATATTAGATTTTTTTGCAAAAGGTTAAGATTTGGATATATTTGTAAATCTAATAGGTTTAAATCTCTACTTTTCTAAATAAAAAATTTGAACATATTAAATGTCTAAGTATTAAGGTTTTGTGTATAAACAAACATAAGAAATGGATCTATTCAAAATAGGAACTATAAGCATATATGTATATTTGATATATGATGTTATGTTTATCTTTTATTGTTGCAATAATCAAGTCAAAACCTTGGTTGTAAGTTTGTATGTTGTTATGATTGTTTTTCCCATTTTATTATCATATGTTAATATGTACATTTATGCTATGGTTGAGGAAAATACGGGAAATGACTTGTACACCTTTAAAATTGGATACGGATCAACATTTCAAAAACGTGGTAAAGACGCTGATCTCGTTCGCTTAATTTACATCATATCTGTGTGTGTATATATACACATACACATATAACGTAATCAACATAATATTAATACACATTAAGTGCATAATAATTACGATTAAATTAGGAATAGAATTTGAATGTACCCCTAGGAATTCGTGTGTTTGTATGTGTGTGAGTTAATGGCTTCATTAATATTAATGACACATAGGTACGAGGTTAACTGTTACTTATAGTAGAAGTCTACATGAAACCGACTGGCATATCCAGCATCTATAAGTAAATCGCTTAATGTGAGAGGTCTAGGTGCCATGGGCCATTATAATTAGTACATTATGATGCAAGGTTAATCCCAAGTTGTAGTAGAAGCCTTCCGAAACCGCTTAGAAAATCCAGCATTTACAAGTAGTAGGCCTAATGTGAGATGTGTGTGTGTGTATATCTAAGTTTTTGTGCGTGAAGTAGGCATGCCTTAAGAAGGTATTAAGTGGTTGACCTACCTGGTTTGGGTATAAAGTGGTTAGTACATTAGGCATCTTATAATGTTCATTCTTTAGAAAGACTGAAGTCATTGGGCTCGCTTTAATATATGTCTTAAATGGGCATTGAGTCCACCTTAATCGAAAGAGGTATTAAATGGTCTTAGTGAACGATAATGTGTGTAGGGTAGTTCTCTAAGTAATGCCTACTTTTTATTTAGGGGCTAGTAACGGATGACCTAGGGACGAATATATATATATATACACACACACATACATATATATGGCCTAAGGAACCACTGTCTAAGGGAAGTAGGAGTTCACCCGTAGGGACAACTGGATAGTAACAAGAGGGTTCACCAGGAGGGTTCTTCTTAAAAGAAGTCATGTTCCTGACTCAGTACTGGTAGTAAGTAGTTACTATTTCTAGACCTACAAGGAGAGTTATTATTTATAACATTAACGTTATATCGGGGTCTTAAGTGGTTTAAGGTCCACCATTGGGTATTAAGTGACTAGAGGGATGTCCACCCTAAATAAACTAAGATATGGTATTAAGTCACCATAAGGATGTCCTCCCTTAAATTAGCTTTGGGATATCAAGTGACTTCTAGGACGTCTTCCTCATATGTTTATTTGTGTGTATACTTGTTTGCGTAGACATATTGTGAAGAATTTATACTTCCAAATATGGGAGATAGTTATCCTGAAAACTTATGTGATTTTCATTCACTTGATTTGGTTGGCCTTGTGTGCCTAGCGTAAGGGGGTTCTCATATTGTGAACAGTGGCAAAGCTTTGTCTGTTACCCCTACAAGTCCTAAGTGAATGAGTTGGTTATTGAGCAGTCGAGACGTTGGCAGCAAAATAAGTGAGTTTGGGGTTACCATTTGTAGTCACGCCCTTTAAGGGGGTGCAGCCTGTTATATTTGGTATCATAGCATAGGTTACCCGATTACGGGGAAATATATATGTATAAGAGGCGTACTTGTCATTTTGAAAAAGGATTTCAAAAGTTTTAATATATATATATATATAATACGCATGCCTTTAGAAAATATTATCTATAGGTCCTTCTAAGAAAGGATTAACCTTAATTTCTAGAAAATCCTTAGAAGCCATGCAGTGATTTAGTAGTCCCCTTATCAATTTGGAAGCCTATAAGAACCTAAGGGATGTAAGAACTATAATGTTGGAAAGTGGAAAGAAACTCTCTAACTTAATAGGCAGTTAGTGGGAATAAATTGGTGATTTGATTATCATTCATGGAAAAGATAAAGGAGATATAAGTAGTAAGAATTTGCAGTGGGACAAATTAACGTCCATAACATAAAGGTGTAAAGGTTTCAGGAAAAAGAGGAAGAATACCATTTATTAAATGGGATTAAAATACTGCATAAGTAATTAATGGAATTTTGAAATTGGAAAAGAGCACTAGATGGTCAACAAGAAAAGGATATCGAAATTGAAACATATTAAGACTGTAATTAAAGCCATTTATGCAAAAGTATGAATATTCAATTTTGAATCTAATGTCCATAAGAATTAGTGTAACACACCGTAATTTTATAAAACATTAGTAAACTAAAGTGACGCTTAATTAAATATTGGGAATTAAGTAAAACAGACTGTACCATTGCATTCATCTCGGAATTCTAGTTCAGATAGTCCTTGATTTTGCGTAAACCGGACATCATATGAGGAAGATATGAAGGTTTGAAATTTGTATACATATAAGAGACTTATGTATAAATAAATCAAACCAGAATTCAAAATAAATCAAATTAACAAAACGGGAACCGTAGGCGGGAATCTGACCCGTTAACGGTCGACCCACGTCTGGATGGGTTAACCTAAGGTCAAGCGGGTTGACCCAGGGGTCGACTAAGGTAGGGGTGGGTTGACTCAACCCTAATCTGGCCGAGTACACTTTTCTGTATCTGGATGTATTTGTTAACAAGGTTCATTATTTTCTGAATGTTTGGATTTAAAAGCAAAGATATGACGGTTATTGTAACAACCCGAAAATCTGGGCCAGTTTAAAATTTTTATTTTGGCAATTTTAACGAATTTTGAATATTTAAAATAGATTATTTTAAATAATATCGACGAGAAATTTTATTTTGAATATATTAGAACGTATATATTATATACGTCGTCGTTAGAATATAAATAATTATATATAATTATATAAGGAATTGAAAATGGCGCGGTAGTTCGATAATTCGATTTCAAGCTTCAATTGAATGTACCGGGTGCAAAACAATCCGGATTTTAGTGAAACCAAAAACATTAGGATCTAATTGATAATATCTTTCCAACGAATCCGAATAATCAAATTTCATAACGGGAATCAAAAGATATGTCCAGTTGAAAATTCTGAATAGTCGCTATGGAATTCAGGCCCTTAAAAATGGAAATTTTGCAAACGACCTCGGATTTCGACGAAACCAGTTTTGTTGGGTCCGTGATGCTAAATTATTACTAGGTTTCAAATTTCATAATTTTTCGAATCAATATGTGAGCGTGGCAAAGGAAAACGCGTTTGACCAGTTTCAGTTGATTTTAATCGACTGGAAATTGGCCATTTTTCTAACGGTCTCAGAATTCGACGAAACTAGTTTTGTTAGGACCGTATCGTCAATACGAAGCTAGAAAATATTTTTCGGGAATTTTTAGAGTTAGTATGCGACCCCGGTAATTTGAAATGTACGTTTAAAATTCAATATAGCGATTTAAATGTAAATTCAACGGAAACTGATCGTAACGCCCGAATCAACCTACGATACATATCCCATTGTGTTCGGAATGGGGGTGAAACGCTATGGATGACAGGCGGTGGGCCTTGTTTCGAGGTCGAAAGAAAAGTTACTTTAAGAGAATAAAAATGAAAATTAAACAATAATAAAAAAAAAGGGGTCAACCCTTCTCCCCCGTTAACCCGCTCTGGCCCCCCCTCTCTCCTTTTAATCGATACAGAGAAGAAGAAAAACCGCGATGGCGGAAACCACCATCGCCGACGCCTCTCCATCGTGCACCCCCACCCGTCGCTCCGCCTCCCCTCAACTCCGGTGGCCCGCTGCCCCACTGCCCCTCCTCCCTCCGTTCAAGCCACGAAGCTGCGAATCCCCAAACCCCTCTTCCACCTGAGAGCCGCCGCCGCCACCAGTAATCCCACCACCGACCTCACCGCAGCCCTCTCCTCCTCTTCCCTCTGTAAAACCTGAAAAATAGTGAGTGTTTTTATATATTGAACATATGAAAAATATGGTTTTATCATATGAATAACTTCGAAAAGCTTCGATTTTTATATATTGAACATCGAAGTAAAAATGTGATTTTTATATATTGAACATCGAAGTAAAAATGTGATTTTTATATATTGAACATCGAAGTAAAAATGTGATTTTTATATATTGAACATCGAAGTAAAAATGTGATTTTTATATATTGAACATCGAAGTAAAAATGTGATTTTTATATATATAGTGGCTACGGGCAACAAAGATGACGAAAAGGCGAGGACGTTGAAGATTTCTATCAATGAAGTGCCGTGGAGCTAGGATAGCTATCTGTGAGAATTTCTCACCTTTCAATTTCTTTTCTAATTATATATTTATACTAGGATGCAAACGGTGCTTAGTAGCACCCGACACAATCGTCCACAGACCATGGACTTGTTTGTTTGGTTGCATAGATTAGTTATATGATTTGATTTGAATTTGGTTGTTTGGTGATTTTGATTGATGTGTGAATGGCGTGGGCCTTCACTAGACCGGGGATAAGGCTAGGCCTCGTCCCGTTTCTAGTATCGTGCCGTTATGCCGCCGAAATTTTCTAAAATAAGTTAGAAAAATAAAGATTACATTTTATTTGATAAATGAACTGAATAGAAAATTCATAGGTTGAATAAAATAGTTTGATCGTTAAAAATATAATTTTTATTCATTTACAAACCGGACGGTTTGTTTATGTACACCTATTTAAATGACATTGATTGGGACGATAAATTTTACACATCGCCCAACTGCACAACTAAAATCTGTGTTTGATTGTTTGAAACCCCACACAGGTGTTGGGATGAAATTTGAAGTTCACTCATCCTGATTGATTAAATATGTCGATCGATTGATTGACAGGTTGTTATAAGCGTTAGATATCTATATTTGATGCTTATACAGTGTAGTGCACTTTGGTTGATGGTTGATTATTTTCAATGCTATTATATGTGTGTAATGTATGAAAATCCATATAATTAACATTATATGGTGATTGATTGGGCCTCATTCCAATTTAGAAAATAAAGAATAATATAAAGTAAAGGTTCATGTGTTGACAGTACTCATCCATTGAGATTGGTCATGTGTTGAACGAAATATTTTAGTAATAAGATTTACATCTTTATCAATATAAAATAAAGGTTCATGTGTTGACAGTACTCATCCATTGAGATTGGTCATGTGTTGAATGAAATATTTTAGTAATAAAATTTACATCTTTATCAATATAAAATAAAGGTTCATGTGTTGACAGTACTCATCCATTGAGATTGGTCATGTGTTGAACGAAATATTTTAGTAATAAAATTTACATCTTTATCAATATAAAATAAAGGTTCATGTGTTGACAGTACTCATCCATTGAGATTGGTCATGTGTTGAACGAAATATTTTGATAATAACAACTATTTTGAAATAGAATATTTGAAATAGAATATTTGAAAATAGAAATTTATGAAGCCGTGTTGATTAGATTGACGCCATTTAGACGTGAACGATATTTATATCGATTTTATTCATTTTAAAATGCATATTGAAAAGTGATTTCGAAAACGCATATTTTGAAACGATTTCGAAATGAATTGAATATATAACGATTTCGAAATGAATTGAATGTATAACGATTTCGAAATGAATTGAATATATAACGATTTCGAAATGAATAGAATATATAACGATTTCGAAATGAATTGAATTGAATATAAAACCAATTCAAATTGAATTGAAAACGAATTCGAATTGAATTGGAACCAAATTGAAATGAATTCAAATTGAATTGAGATTTGAATTGAATAGAAATGAATTTTAAAACGAATTTATAAAGAAAAATTCAATTTTGATTTGAATTGAATTGGAAGTTGAAATTGCTTTTGAAACGAATTTAAAACTATTTATATAATTCGTTTTAAATAGAAATCGACGAAATATATATTATATATTATATATATAATATAATGGCCTGAATAGAACGCGCCGCGCCGTGGCAGTTCGCGAATTTCGACCATTTATTTCAAACGGACATTACGGGAGATCCGACCGTCGGATTCTCCTAAAACCGGAACCGTTGGGTTCGTATCGAAAAGAGCTTTCTAACGAATATTAGAAATTTGAAATCTAACGGTTGGATTTGGAATTACGTCCAAATCAAATTTGAAAAAGGTCGCTGTAAGTGCAGTTCGATGGCCGTTGATGGAAATCGACTGTACGGGCCTTGATAAAATTATTAAAAATTAGTAATAATTTGTGTAAAATCATAAGAAATGATTTAGAAAGAATTGGGATGAAAAACTCCATATTTGAAAAGATAGAAATAGATTTTTATCGAAATAAACTAGTTTTGAACTAGAACTAAAATTCTATTTATTTTTAAGTAAATAAATTGAATTTAAAAAGGGTTTTAAAAATAACCAGAATATCCAATGATTGCATTGGAGTGGATTTGAATCGAAATTGTCTTCGGAATATTTCGATGTTGGAATTCGTGATTATACAGGTGTTGTTATGGAAATTTGAAAGATATATATTTATATCGTTATTTCCAATACGACATTTGTTAATCGTAGAATTTGATATTGAATATAAGCCGATATATTTTTTATTCAGAGCCTTGTATTGAATATCAAATGTGATTTGGGTTTGTCGTGAATGGTGTCTTCACTAACACTGTTCTTGAACCCAGTTGAGAAAAGATTAAATCTTTTTATTTAGATTTAATGAAGAGTACCAATTAAATAATATTTAATTGGAATTGAATTGATATTGATTTTTGGGTTTATCGTGGACAGTGTTTTAAATAACACTCGTTCTTTAACCCGATAATTAATGGAAGGTGATTTTGGGTTTATCGTGAACCGTGTTTTAAATGACACTGATTCTTTAACCCAGTTAACGATTAGAACTAAGTGGAGTTTTAATGAATCTTTAATTAGATTGAAATGATCGAGAATGAAGTATCACCAGTTTTGCTCCAGGCGATAGTTAAATCTTTAATTAGATTTGAATGTGAAATGGTAATTGAATTTACCGATAACACCGTAGTGTTAGATATGAAGTAGGACCAGTTTTACTTCATGGGATGAATAGGTTGGGATTGGGAAATTAAAACAAATAATTACCTCGGTAAAGTTCGTTAATCCCGACTAGTTTTGAATTGATATTCAAAAATAGATTAAAGAATAAATTTTAATGATTTATCTTTGATAAAATTAATGGGAACCTTTCCCTATGAATGTGAAATTTAGAAACTAACTGTCGGTTAGCTAAGCAGAATGGTTTTCTGGATATTAATCTGATGTTGGTTTCGGCCTTCGGGGTTAATATTTGGGAAATTATTCTCTTGATTAATTTACGGTTAGTGACTGATGAATTGGAATGAGGCGTATGTTGTGTTCGTGTGACACTTATTTAAAATATACGCGAGTTATTCGGAAAGACCGGGTTTATCCCATTCTGAATAACTGATACGACGATAAGTCGAAGATGAAGACGGTGGTTGAAGACCGGAAGTCTTCACGTCGTTTGGGTGATTACTGATGATCTTGATTGGGCTGTACACCCAAGAAGATGGAAACAGTTGGTGATCGTCCAGACGTACTTGGAGATCGATGGATATGCGGGGTACTAGGTGCCTCCGGTTTCGTTCAGCCCCAGAACGGACTTGTAAATGGACTGTGTGTCTGACATTGGATTTTAGTCCGTGTGATTGATCTCTATTAAATATATATCTGTTTGGCGGCGGAGAATTTATTCTCTTGCTTAACGCCCTTCTCTGAGACGTACGAGCTCAGGGGTTATATATTGATGGATATCAAACGCATGGAGTGAATTGCCTGTGTGGCATGCCTAAGTGGTAATTGATCGAGGCTTCTGTTGAAAAGCAAAGTCTTGTGGTGATGATCAAAGCAAGGCCTTTGTGGCGTAGCTTTGTGTAACGTTTGCTTCGCGAGTTTCACACCCGGTATGAACCAAAAACGGGAGAGGACGTCAGGGAGGGCATGCGTTTCTTTCTAGCAAGAAGTGGCGTCAGTGGTTTTACACGCCCTGACGAGTTTGACTTATGTGGTAGTTGCTGTTGCGAGGCGCCTCGGATTGATCGGTCGTTCTCGAACCGATGGAGTCATTTAGTTGGCTCACCTACGCCCCATAGGGCGGGGAAACGCATGTTCAGGGTTTAAGTTTAATCCACATCGGTGGACTGGCCCTGAGGATCCAAGGCTTGACTGAGTACTTGCCTGAGACACGGGCTAGAGCGTCTCGAATCGGTTGAGGACTATCTTTTGCCTCGGTTCATAGATGGAAACCCAATTTCCAAATACGTGATTTTGCGGTTTTATTTGTAGAGCCTAGTATGGCGACATAGTGGGATGGGGCACTTATACCGTCTATGATTGATACTTATGATTTGAAGTTGTTTTATACACTATACACTTATTATAGTATCAAAATGATTTCTTTTAAACGTATCAAGCATTCTTGGCTATTATAAGGTAAAAACCCTATCCCCCGGCTTGCGTTGCATTGTGTGATAGGACCTGGGTCTTATAATAGCTTCATTTTTCTTTATTTAGCATTGCGCTGTTGTTTTATGCACTGGTATTCTTGGGAGGAAACCCGTTCCGTGTTATACGGCGTGGTCCCTTGATTTACCGAACTTTAAAATAAAGATTAATAACTGTTTTAGTTCTCACACCAGTCACATGACTGACCTGGAGTTTATTGTTTTGACCTAAACTCTGGGTGCCCCTATTTTTGACACGGGCAGCTAGTAGTTTTGGTTTTGCAGATTTATATTCACAGGATCATGGTTTACAGCTGGAACGATATCCGGAAAGCTTTGTATCCGTATATCTCCTTCTAGTTGTGTATTGTATTATTTTCTGCTGCGATGTATTTAAATGTAATTTAAATCTCTGATATTTCTGTGTAATACTTATTTGTTTATACTCTGTATATTCTTGTAAATCTGATGCATTGTTGTGAAATACAGTGAAATGTTCTTTTGTATGCGTTCTGTTGTGGCTTGTTCTCGAACTATCCGACACTTTCCTTTACGGGGAAGTTACAGGTTTTCACAGTTAAGGATTGTCTTGTGAGCTCTATATAAAGGCATGCATTCCTATCAAATAAATCAAACTTCTTCGTACTTCTTCCTCAAACTCTTGTTCTGAAAATATAAAATGAAGATCGGAGATGCTGCTGAAACTTGGATTGAATCAAGACAATTCTTACCTTAGATACACAAGAATCTCTTCTGCAACATTAGCATATTATTCTATGTTCTTTAAATCCAATGTCTATGAGTTCATGTTCTTTTTAAATATAAATATTTAACAGTAACTTTGACATGTTAATAAACTTGGATCTGAGCCTATGCCTGTTAAATTGATTCATATCTAAACAGTTCTGCTATAATTACATGTACTTTTCCATACACATTTCCTGCTGTTCAGTTGTTATTATATGCCTATTTCTGTTATTATATGTCTATTTCTTTTCTTCTCCCTCTCTTATTCCCTTTTTATTTTATAAGCCTAGGCTACCTTCGAGCCTAAGCCAATATCGTAAGAGATCTACATATGAATGAAATTGGGACAATTAGGGAATGAAAATAAAAAAGGAAAAATTAGGACATATCTTGTAATGTGGAATATGATTGAACATTTGGGGCATATCTTGTAATATGGAATATGACTAAAATTTAGGGTGTATGAACATGTAAATCTGTAAGCTTAATTCGAGGACTAAGTGGAACATGTAATGAAACTGTATATACTTAACATGAGGAACCTATTTAATCTGTTAAGGTTATATGAACCTGTCAACCTTTTAATCTGTTGGGGTTAAGTAAATCTGCTCAATCTGTTAGGGTTAAGTAAACCTGTTTAATCTTTTGGGGTTATATAAACATGTTAACTTGTAATACTTAACCTGTTTAAATCTGTTGGGGTTATATAAACCTGTTAACCGATAGAACTTAACCTGTTAATCTGTGGGAGTTAGGCGAACCTGTAAATCTATAAGGCTTAACCTGTTAAAAGGCCTAATTAATTGGGGGACACAAGTTTAGGGGTTTGACTTGTGTCAACTGCTATGTGGGGCCCATATCAGTCAGTAACACATTTTGGTATTAAAAATGGGGACCCCGCACTAGGTAGGGTCAGAGCACGCATAATGAACTGATTGTAAGAGGTTCATTTGAATGGGGGTGTATATGGGAGCGTTCCAACGAAGTCATGTACGTGCATGAATCTGGTCTATGGGGGAAAATAAGCTGTTGTTGCACCAGTAAATATGTATGTGTGCTTCTATAGGTTGCCACTTTAGGAAGTAATACACCCTACCGTTGGGCCAACACAGGATATTTACGCATTAGGAAGGCGATCGCTTGGGGATAGTAATTAGGGTACATCTAGTCCTGTCTATTTTCTGTTTAGGTACCCGTTATTTCTGATTGGATAACACCTGTTATTCCTGTTGTGGTACCTGTTATTTATGTTTGGGGTAAAACCCGTTATGAAACTAGAGTACACCTAAAACTGTAATTATGTTTCTATTGGGATCATTCTGTTTCTGTTATATTATGGAACACCTAATCCTGTCATATATCTGTTATACTTGTATTGGTGCAGAGAAAATTATTTGAGAAGCATAATCTACTCTGTTTATTATGTTTATCCTGTTCATCCTGTTTATACCTATCATATGATACTCTTATGTTTCATCCGGTCTTATATGTCTATCGTGATACTTTTACTTCTTTATATGCTAAAAGTCACTGGACTCACCATACTTTATGTCTGACCCTTTTTGTTTCCTTTTCTCCCCCTTCCTTCCCCCAGGTTATCAGGGAGGGAACGCTAAGACATTATTAGGACTCTCTCTTCTGTTTTTGCTTGGATCTGGATCTGCTTTGATGTATCGCTTTGAGTACTTGTCCACTTTATTGTGGCTATGATTGGGGATTATAATTTTGCATTAATGTACTCTGATGATTTTTAGCTTAAAGCAGATGTTTTGGTTTAATGTACTAGGTTTCAGTATTTTAGCTTGATGTTGTAATTGGTTTTGAGATTATGATGTTTTTCTGTTGAATAATGAAGTTTTAAATTTCCGCTGCTATTTTTATATCTATCTTGTGAGATTCTGCTTCTGTTTACTTATAAACACTTCACGAAATTTAATTCATTCTAATAAAGAGTGACATTAACGGATGTGGGTTTCACATTTGGTATCAGAGCTGAAGGTTACAAGATCGGATAAAAGTTTTGAAAATTTTGCTTTCAAAAATAAAGTATTTTCAAAGAAAAGTCTGTTTTTGAAAAATATATTCCCCAAAGCCATATAAAATATCTTTTTGATTCTCTGTTTGAACCCCTTTTCCTTTTCTTTTCAACATGTCCGGGGAACCAAATCTTCCCGAGGGCGTTCCGATACTGACTTGGTTCCATAGATATCTTGAGGTTATGACACGACCCGAACTTCCCCGTGAAGGAAATCACGGATTGCGTTGAGGACAAGACAAATCAGAACACAAACAGAAGAACATTTCATTGCTTATTACAACAATTCCATCAGAATACAAGAATATATAGAGTATGAATAAATATTACACACTGGATAAATATCAGAGATCACAATAAATTACATAACAGCGGAAAAACAATACAATACAAAACACAACTGAAAGTAACACACGGATACAGAGCTTTCTGAGTATCGTTCCAGCTATTAATCAGGATCCTGTGAATATAAATCTGCAAAACCAAAACTACTAGCCGCCCGTGTCAAAATAGGGGCACCCAAAGTTTAGGTTAAAACAATAAACTCTAGGTCAGTCATGTGACTGGTGTGAGAACTAGAACAGTTATTAATCTTTATTTTAAAGTTAGGTAAATCGAGGGACCACGCCGTATAACACGGAACAGGTTTTTACCCCAAGAATACCAGTGCATAAAACAACAACGCAATGCTAAATAAAGAAGAATGAAGCTATTATAAGACCCAGGTCCCATCACACAATGCAACGCAAGCCGGAGGATAGGGTTTTTATCTTATAATATCCAAAAATGCTTGGTATGTGAAATTTCATATTTTATTATTACTATAAGTGAAGAAAACAACTTCAATCATAATGTATAAATCATAGACGGCATAAGTGACCCATACCACTATGTCGCCGTACTAGACTCTACAAATAAAACCAAAATACCACTTATTGGAAATTGGATTCCATCATGAGCGGAGGCAAGGGGCAAGCTCCTCTCCACTCGAGACACTCTAGCAAATGTCTCAGGACCGCACATAGCAATCCTTGGATCTTCAGGGCCGGTCCTCTCTTACTTTTGAGGATTGACAATTCCTGAGCACACGTTTCCCGGTCCTAACAGACCTATATCCAAGGCGCCTCGCATTCCAACAACCACACAGGTGAAAAGTATATAAATGTCAGCCAATTTAAGAACTAACACCGCCACTAGCTAGAAAGAAACGTCGTAATCTCCCTGCAGTCACTATCCCGTTTTTGACTCATACCGAGGTGTGAGGCTCACGAATTCACGCTATACACAAAGCTATGCCGCACAGGCCGTGCTTTGATCATCAACCACAAGACTTTGCTTTTCAACAGAAGCCTTGATCATCTGCCACTTAGGCGTGCCGCACAAACACTTCACTCCATGCAACTGATGACCATCGATATACAACCTCTGAGCTTGTATGTCTCAGAGAAGGGCGTTAAGCAAGAGAATAAATTCTCCGCCGCCAAACAGATGTATATTTAATAGAGATCAATCAACACAGAATAAAATTCAATGTCAGACACACAGTCCATTTACAAGTTCGTTCTGGGTCAGAACGAAACCGGAGGCACTTTCCTCGCATATCCATCGATCTCCAAGTACGTCTGGACGATCACTAACTGATTCCGTCCTCTTGGGTGTACAGCCCAATCAAGATAATCGATAATCACCCAAACGATGTGAAGACTTCCGGCCTTCAACCATCGTCTTCATCTTCGGCTTATCACTGAATCGGTTATTCAGAATGGGTATAAACCCGGCCTTTCCAAATAACCCGCGTATATAATAAACAAATGTTACACAAACACAACATACGCCTCATTCCAATTTAGAATACTCTTTTATTCTGATATTCACATTCTTAGGGAAAGGTTCCCACTAATTTTATCAAAGATAAATTCTTCTAAATTTATTCTTTAATCTTCCTTTGGATATCATTTCAAACCATATTATGGTTTTCCAAACTAGTCGTGATTAGCGAACCACACCGAAGTAATTATTTATTTTATTTCCCAATCCCAACATATTCATCCCATGGAGCAAAACTGGTAATACTCCATATCTAACACCACGGTGTTATCGGCAAATATTAATTACCATTACACGTTCAAATCTAATTAAAGATTTCACTATCGCCTTGGAGCAGAACTGGTGATACCCCATTCTCAATCTTTTCAATCCAATTAAAGATTCATTAAAACCCCACTTAGTTTTAATCTTCTCAAAAATCAATATCCTGTCTTTAACTGGGTTAAAGAACCAATGTCACCTAAAACACGATTCACGATAAACCCAAAATCACTTTCAAATTCAATTCCAATTAAATAGTATTTAATTGGTACACTTCATTAAATCTAAATAGAAAGATTTAATCTTTTCTCAACTGGGTTCAAGAACGGGGTTAATGAAGGCACCATTTACGACAAACCCAAATCACATTTGATATTATATACAAGGCTCTGAATAGAAAATATATCGGCTTATATTCAATATCAAATTCTACGACCAACAGATATCGTATTGGAAATAACGATATAAATATATCTTTCAAATTTCCACAACCATATCTGTATAATCACGAAATCCAACATCGAAATATTCCGAAGATAATTTCGATTCAAATCCATTCCAATTCGTATATTGGAAATTCTGATTATTTTCAAAACCACTTCAAATCCAATTTTATTTGTTAAAAATAATTAGATTTTTATTCTAGTTCAAAACTAGTTCATTTCGACAAAAATAAATTTTTATCCTTTCAAATGTGGAATTTTTCATCCCAGTTCTTTCCAATTCATATATTATGATTTTACACAAATTATTGATATTTTTAATAATTTTATCAAGGCCCGTACAGTCGGTTTTCAATAACAGCCACCGAACTGCACTTACAGCGACCTTTTCCAAATTTCATTTGGACATAATTCCAAATCCAACCGTTAGATTTCAAATTTCTAATATACATTGGAAAGCTCTTTTCGGTACGAACCCAACGATTCCGGTTTTAAAAGAATCCGACGGTCGGATCTCCCGTAAAGTCAATTCTAAGACAATGGCCGAAATTCGCGAACTGCCGTGGCGCGGCGCGTTCTATTCAGGCCATTATATATATATATATATATATATATATATATATATATTATATATATATTTCGTCGATTTCCTTTTTAAAACGTATTTTATAAATCGTTTTAAATTCGTTTTCAAAACGATTTCAACTTCACATTCAATTTCGAATCAAAATTGAATATTCCACATCATCGATATACAAATGATAATATTTTCAAAATGTTATATTTTGAAATCACTTTCTTTTATATATTCATTATAAAAATGAATATAATCAATATAAATATCGTTCGCATCAAAATGGCGCATCTCTAATCAACACGGCTTTATATATTTCAATAACTTCGTTATTATATTAAACAAATGAATATTTATTCTATTCAACACTTGAATCTATATTTCTTTCAACACATGAGCACTGTCAACACATGACTATTTCTATTATTTAATATATTTTATAAAATTATGGTATCTATCATTTGATTTTTAATCAGACTCAAACTGTAAAGTAGTAAGAGAATGATTCTCTAAGTATTAACCCCAAAGGCCGAAACCAACATCAGATCCATACCCAGGAAACCACTCATCTTATCTAGTTTCCAGTTAGTTTCTAATCTTAAATATGATAAAGATGTAAATTTTATTTGTTAAAATATTTTACTCAACACATGATAAGTTTCAACACGTGAATATTCTCAACACATGAGCATCGTCAACACATGGCTATTTTTATTATTCAACACATGAATCTTTATTTTATAATATTCTTTATTTTCCCGATCGGAATGAGGCCCAATCAATTACCATATAATGTTAATTATATGGTTTCCATACAACACATGTATATAAATAGCAACGATAAATAATCAACCATCATCCAAAGTGCACCACATAACTGCATAAGCATTAAATATAAAAAAATGAACGCTTACACAGTCTATCGACCAATCGATCGACATACAACTAAATAATTGGGATTAGTTTGCGCCAAATATCATCCCAACACCCGTGTGGGGTTTCAATCCACAAACACTGAATATTATTTGTGCAGTTGGGCGACATGTAAAATTTATCGTCCCAATCAATATCCTTCAAATAGGTGTACATAAACAAACCGTCCGGTTTGTAAATGAATATTTATGCACATTCAAGTTAAAAATTATATTTTTAACGTAATTAATTTATTTCATCACATGAATATTTTTATTCTATTCATTTCACATCAACATCACAAACAAACTTCACAACACATCAAACACGCATACAAGTCGTCCATGGTTTGTAAACGACGGGTGTCAGGTGCTACTAAGCACCGTCTGCATCCAAGTATATAATTTTAACTAGAAAACAAGATCTAAAGTGAGAAGTTCTCACCGACTAGCTAAACCAAACTCCACGACTCTTCTTATGTAGAAATCTTCATCGTGCTCGCCTTTTGTCAATTTCATCGTCTGTAGCCACTACATATATAAAAATCATATTTTTATATTGTTGCTATGCATATAAAAATCACATTTTTATAACTACGCTATATGGAATGAAATTATATTTTCACACCGCTACTATATAGATAAAAATTCTATTTTTACACCGCTACTATATAGATAAAAATTCTATTTTTACACTGCTACTATATAGATAAAAATTCTATTTTTATATCGGTGTTCATATAATAAAGATTATATTTTTATCACGCTATTCTCTATATAAAAATTATGTTTTTATATTTCTATTCCTTATATAAAGATCGAATTTTTATATCATCTCTAAAAAATTACATTTTTACTTCAACTTATATATAATAAAAATCAGATTTTTATTTCCCTACATATATAAAAATCAAATTTTTACTATCTATATAATATAAAAATCGTATTTTTACTTTACTACACATATAAAAATTATGTTTTTATATCTCTACATATATAAAAATTATATTTTTAATCTTTCAATAGTATAAAAATTATATTTTTATTCTCTACATCATAAGGAAAAATCTAATTTCTTTATCAATGAAAATCATAACTTTTATAAATTAAAAATCGTATCTTTCTCTTTCTAAAAATCAAACTTTTTAATGTTAAAAACCATAAGTTTACTTAGCCAAAAATCTAATCTTTGTATATAAAAACATAACCATTTCATATCTAAAAATATAACCTTTCCTTATAAAAAATATAAGCTTTTCCTATTTGAAAATAAATAAGAAATCAAGGTCAGAAAAGAGACTTACATTGAAAATTTCAGGGTTTCCATCATCAGGGGAGGCTGAGGGGCGCGGCACTGGGGCAGGTCTTGCTGCGGTTGGTGGCACGAGGTGGAGGGTGGTGGTGCTTCATAGTGCGGTGGGTTTTAAGGTCTGGGCGTGGGCGGTTTTAGGGTTCTCGCACGGAAGAGGGGAGAGAGAAGGAGGGGGTGCGAAGAGAGGGGGTCCGGCGCTGGGGAGGCCGGGGTAGCGGCGGTGGTGTCAGCGCCTGTCGCGCTCTGCGCGATGGGTTTCTCCATTTTTTTTATTTCGTTTTTACTTTAACTGATGGGGGAGAGAGAGAGAATAAAGAAGGGGGGGCTATATAATAATATATATTTTATTATTATAATTTCAAAAAGTTGACTTTTTTATTTGACCTCTAAACGAGGCCCACCGCCTATAGCTAATTACCCCCATTCTGGACACAATGGGATATGTATCGTAAGCTGATTCGCTCGTTTCGATCAGTTTTCGTCAAAATCAAAATATAACTCTATATATTGAATTTGAACGCGCATTTCAATTCGCCGGGGCCACATACTAACTCTAAAAATTCCAGAAAAATATTTTCTAACTTCGTATTGACGATACGGTCCTAACAAGACTAATTTCATTAAATTCTGAGACCGTTTAAAAAATGGCCATTTTCCAGTCGATTAAAATCAACTGAAATTGGTCAAATACGTTTTCCTTTGCCACGCTCACATATTGATTCAGAAAATTATGTATTTTGAAACCTAGCAATAAATTGACATCTCGAATCCAACAAAAGTGGTTTCGTCGAAAACTGAGGTCGTTTGCAAAATTTCCATTTTTAAGGGCCAGAATTCCATAGCGACTATTCTGAATTTTCAACTGGACGTAACTTTTGATTCCCGCTATGAAATTTCAATTTTTCGGATTCGTTGGAAAGATATCTTCAATTAGATTCAAATATTTTTGGTTTCGCTAAAATCCGCTTTATTTTGCACCCGGTACATTCATTTGAATTTTAAAATCGAATTATCGAACTACCGCTCCATTTTCAATTCCTTTTATAATTTAAAATAAATATTTATATTCTAACGACGAACTATATAAATATATACATTCGAATTCTATTCAAAATAAATTTCTCGTCGCTATTATTTAAAATAATTCATTTTATATATTCAAAATTCACTAAAATTGCCAAAATAAAATTTTTAAATTGGCTCAGATTTTTCAGGTTATTACAATCTCCCCCACTTAAAACTTTTCGTCCCCGAAAAGGAACGAAGCTGAAAGTTGTCTAACAAACCAACTCAACTTTCATTATTTTCATTATGGCTTAAGTTCTTCAACTTTCCTGTTTCTAAAAACTTTTCAAAATTTTGGCTAACACCCTAAATTTTTGAAAAATTTCGCTATAACCTCCCCTGCACCGGGGACTTCGGGATATTTCATGTAGCCTCCCATGGCCTTCTTCAATCCAAAAGAAAAAGAAAAAGCCATGCGGCTAGCCAATCGGCTCATAGAATCATCCAAACCCAAGAAATACAATAAACATGTACCTATTTGTCGAGAAAACAATTTTATTCTTCTGCTCTAGCCTCCTTTCTATGACCTGTTCAATGTAAGTACATGTATATGCATGCATTTTCAAACAATTTTCAATACAGTTCACTATTCGGTTCACGTAACAACCCGCATTCTACGCATCGTAGGATCGTAGAATATTTATTTCTTTCCCATAGGAAGTCGTATGGTCATGTAACTTTGGGAAACAATCATTAAAGTCATTTCCTATGTTCATGATTTTTGTCGATTTTTAAATGACCGTTTTACCCCTAGCTGATCTTGTTTTGGCCATAACTTTTGATTGAAAAGGAATTTTGACCTGAAACCCCTTCCATTAGATTCGTTTGATGGTTTACCTTTCCGTAGAGTGGTCACATGTGAAAAAACGGACTTACCGTTTGGGATATATGGCTGAAATAAGGTTTGGAAGGTGAAAAACTGCTTAACCGGGCCAAATAGAGTGATTAGTGAATGGGCCCATAACCCATTTCGGGATCAGGGTTATGGGGAGGCTGAAAAGGGTTAGAGACTCATTCCATTTCAGTTTTCTAGCCTCCACTTACCTCTTAGAAACCCTAAAAATGGCCTCCAACCTCTAAATCACCTCCAAATCATCTTCTAATCAAGGATTAAGCTTAGCAACATCAAATCAAGGGAGAACTTCACCAAATCAATGTTAGAGTTGCTGCTTAGCATTAGGATTCGCACCAAATCAGAGATCTATTTCAGATTTAAGTTTTATTTGTGGCTAAGGTGAGTGATTTGCATAGTTCCTCACTAATCATGGCTAATTAAGGGTAATTAGTGTTAATTAGCGAATTTAAACATGATAAAATTCTGGAAAAATATTTGTAAATTCTTAAATGATGTTTTAGACCTCTGATATGAATTTGGGTTAATTTGGTTAAGTTTTGCTAATCGTATCATTAGTTTCACCTAAACATGCTTAAGGGAAAATATGGGGTTTTGGCTAGATTCGATCCACTTTAACCTATCATATTGTTGTTTTGGTGTTTATGGTTGATTCTACATGTTGCTATGACTGTATGGTATGCTTTGTGATTGATTAGAATAGTTGGGATGGTCGAAAACGCCGTCGAGTGGCGTGAACTGCTTGCTGGAAAAAGTGTAGGAAGACATCTGAATCGGATCGGATCGGTTAGGAGGACCCGATTCGCTCTCGCACTTCACACTTCGATCCACTCGCACTTCTCGTGGCATGCATCATCCGATCCGACCCGCCTGATGTTCTCCGACCCGATCCGCCATGGTGCTCCGATCCGAGCCAATGTACTACGACTGGGCTTGGAGATTACGACCCGACCCGGGGTGCTTTAGAAGAGACCGATCCGAACCGTGGCAAGATGGAGACCTCGACCCGATCCGACAGGGATGATGACGACCTGATCCGATCCAGTGAAGAAGGAGCACTACGATCCGAACCGAACTGATGATTATGGGAGATCTGAACCGATCCGATGATGACCAATAACCCGAGATGCAAAGGTAGTCCAAATGGAAGTTAAAGCTCAGGATCCAGTTGGGAACCAATGAGTTCACTTCATGGTTGGGCTTTGCTGTGGGACGTGTGCTAAGGAGTTGTCGACATTCATAACTTTGATTCACCACTGAAAATGGATGATGGGCTACTTATCAGTGCAGTAGAGTCACTATGACTCGAGGGGCAAGGTGATGGTAGCAAGACTACGTTATCAGTGCAGTAGAGTCATTATGACTCGAGGGGCAAAGTGATGCGTAGTGAGGCTATGAGCCAGTGCAGTGGGGTCATTGCGACTCTATGGGGCAAAGTGGACATAGCGAAGGATTGGTGGCTATGTATCAGTGCAGTGAAGCCATTTATGACTTCATGGGGGCAAAGTGATCATAACAAGGTATGTTGGGTGATCGAGGTGGTGAATATCGTATGCTTTACGCACTGAGTGAGAGATGTGAGGATGGATGCTATGCTTGATTGTTTGCCATCACTATGACATGCACACCCCCACCCCCGTTGTCTTTACACTATTTGAAATGGCACCTTAGAGTGTTGTACAGTATGTAGTGCTAACTCTTTGGTTGCAGGTTCAGGTATGGTTTAGTCTACCTGTTATTGTTCTGTTTAGATGCTTATCTCTCATACCAGGCTTTATGTCTGACCCAGAGTTTTATGTCTCTTATTATTACTCTGGGTGCTCACACGAGCAGACTAGAGACAGGTTAGCTGGTGATGCGCGAGTAGCTGATTCGGAGGCAAGCAGGAGGCTTCCACGTATGATATAGAAATATTCTCCCTGTGTCGTTG
Source organism: Allium sativum (assembly GCA_030737875.1). NCBI lineage: Eukaryota > Viridiplantae > Streptophyta > Magnoliopsida > Asparagales > Amaryllidaceae > Allium > Allium sativum. The sequence continues at coordinate 188,713,282 of CM060910.1, read as the reverse complement.
GTGGTCGCTACTTGGGCATTAGTAGTGTACCTCCTTTATCTTACTTTTGTTTTTGAGACAGTTTGAAAAGTTGTAATAATGTTAGCTTTGGATCATAAGCTGTACTTGGATTTTCCGCTGCTATGTTAGTTGTTTTCAGCTTATGCACTGTCTCACCTGTTTTATGTCAAGTATGTTGTTATTTGTAATAACCCGAAAATCTGGGCCAGTTTAAAATTTTTATTTTGGCCATTTTAGCGGATTTTGATTATTTAAAATGAATTATTTTAAATAAAATCGACGAGAAATTTATTTCGAATATAATTCGACGTATATATTATACGCGTCGTCGTTAGAATATAAATATTTATATATAATTATAAATAGAATTGAAAATGGTGCGGTAGTTCGATAATTCGATTTCAAACTTCAATTGAATGTACCGGGTGCAAAACAATCCGGATTTTAGTGAAACAAAAAATAATGGAATCTAATAGTGAATATCTTTCCAACGAATCCGAAAAATCAATATTTCTTAATGGGAACCAAAAGATATGTCCAGTTGAAAATTCTGAATAGTCGCTATGGAATTCAGGCCCTTAAAAATGGACATTTTGCAAACGGCCTCAGAATTCGACGAAACTAGTTTTGTTAGGACCGTATCGTCAATACGAAGCTAGAAAATATTTTTCTGGAATTTTTCTAGTTAGTAGGTGACCCCGGTAATTTGAAATGTGCGTTTAAAATTCAATATAGTGATTTAAATGAAAATTCAAAAGGAAACTGATTGTAACGATCAAATCAGCTTGCGATACATATCCCATTGTGTTCGGAATGGGGGTAAAACGTTATGGGCGACAGGCGGTGGGCCTCGTTTCGAGGTCGTATGTAAAAGTCAATCTTTTTGCTAAATTAAATAATTAAATAAAAAATAAAAAAAATCTCTATTCCCTCCCTTTTCCTTCGTACTGCCCCCCCCCCCCGTTCATTCGATTACAACCGCAAATAAAAAAAAAAAACCTAAGAGGGCGATCGACGCCCCGAAGCCATCGCCACCTCGTTCGAACTCCGAGCGCCGCCCACCGCCTTTCCCCGATTCGAGCCCCGAAGACATCGACGCCTGCCTCCCCGTTCGAAGCCCTAGCGCCGCCACCTGAAGCCGCGACAGCCCCAACCCCCCCTCCAGGCCTCACGCCGACATCGACACCCCCAGTAGCCCCCACGACCGACGCTAAACCCCCCTGTAAGTTATTTTATTTTTATTTTATTTCTTTATTTTATTTATATAGTTTTATCCGATGTTAATTAGAAAAAAAAACAACACTGTTTTTTTTATTTTATTATGTAAAAGTAAAAAAAAACTGAATTATGAAGAAAAAAAAACTGATTTTTGAAAAGTTTAAAAACTAACTTTTGAAAAGATTTAAACTTTATAAGTTAAAAGATTATATTTTTATAATATGATAAAAATGATATTTTTATCATATAAAGATGACATTTTGAGTCACGAAGATCAGAAATTATATATGGATATATATTGTTTCAAAAGGAGGATTTTCTATATAAAAGAAACATTGTTTTGAAAGGAGAAAATATACATGTGTTTTGAAAGAAAATTATATTTTGTTTTAGAAAGCAAAATATAATGATAAGATTTTTTAGTAGAATAAAAATTCGATTTTTATATATTGAATAGTAGAGTAAAAATATGATTTTTATATTTTTAAAGTATTAAAAATATAATCTTTATAGGATAGAGAATATAAAAATATCATCTTGGTATATGTAGCGAAATAAAAATCTGATTTTTATAATATATACGTTGAAATAAAGTGGTGACTTTTTAAAGGTGAAATCTTTATTTTTGAAAAGGTGAAATCTTTATTTTAGAAAAGGCGAATTCTTTAGGTGGAAAATAGCGTGATAAAAATATGATTTTTATCTATATTGAACATCGATAGAAAAATGGATTTTTATATATCGAATAACGAAGTAAAAATTCGATTTTTACATATGTAGAGAATGGGGGCAAAGAAAGTGAAAAGAGGCAGAACGACGAAGACTTCTGCAAATGAAGAGCCGTGGAGCTAGGATAGCTATAAGTGAGAATTTCTCACTCTTCAATTTATTTTCTAGTTATATATATACTAGGATGCAGACGGTGTTTAGTAGCACCCGACACAATCGTCCACAGACCATGGACTTGTTTGTTTGGCTGTTTGGTGATTGATTGCGATATTGGTTTGAATGTGGTTTGTGGTGTGAAAAATCGAATCGATAAATTGGTTAGGATTAGACGTGCGCCGTTATAAGGCGAAGGAGTAAGGCTAGGTTAGACTCTTACTCCAAGTTTTGTGGTTTGCATAACGAATTGATTTGATTGATGTGTGAATGGCGTGGGCCTTCACTAGACCGGGGATAAGGCTAGGCCTTGTCCCGTTTCTAGTATCGTGCCGTTATGCCGCCGAAATTTTCTAAAATATGTTAGAAAAATAAAAATATCATTTTATTGAATAAATGAATTGAATAGAAATTCATAGGTTGAAATAAAATGTTTTATCGTTAAAAATATAATTTTTAACGTGGATATGAAAATAGTGAAGTGAATAAAAGAATATTCATTTACAAACCAGATGGTTTGTTTATGTACACTTATTTGAATGACATTGATTGGGACGATAAATTTTACACATCACCCAACTGCACAACAAAAATCTTTGTTTGATTGTTTGAAACCCCACACGGGTGTTAGGATGAAATATGTAGTTCACTCATCCTAATTGATTAAATATGTCGATCGATTGATTGACAGGCTGTTATAAGCGTTGAATACCTATATTTGATGCTTATACAGTGTGGTGCACTTTGGTTGATGGTTGATTATTTTTCAATGCTATTATATACATGTGTTGTATGGAAATCCATATAATTAACTTTATATGGTAATTGATTGGGCCTCATTCCGATTTGAAAAATAAAGAATATTATAAAATAAAAGTTCATGTGTTGACAGTACTCATTCATTGAGATTGGTCATGTGTTGAACGAAATATTTTGATAATAACGACTATTTTGAAAAAAAAAATATTTGAAATAGAAGATTTGAAAATAAAGGAATATATGAAGCCGTGTTGATTAGATTGACGCCATTTTGACGTGAACGATATTTGAATCGATTTTGAAACGATTTCGAAATAAATTGAATTGAAAACGATTTCGAAATGAATTGAATTGAAAACGATTTCGAAATGAATTGAATTGAAAACGATTTCGAAATGAATTGAATTGAAAACGATTTCGAAATGAATTGAATTGAAAACGATTTCGAAATGAATTGAATTAAAAACGATTTCGAAATGAATTGAATTGAAAACGATTTCGAAATGAATTGAAAACGAATTCAAATTGAATTGAAAGCGAATTGAAATGAATTCAAATTGAATTGAAATTTGAATTGAATAGAAATGAATTTTGAAACGAATTTATAAAGAAGAATTCAATTTCGATTTGAATTGAAATGGAAGTTGAAATTGTTTTTGAAACGAATTTAAAACTATTTATATAATTCGTTTTTAAATGGAAATCGACGATATATATATATTATATATATTATATATATAATATAATGGCCTGAATAGAACGCGCCGCGCCGCTGCAGTTCGCGAATTTCGACCATTTATTTCAAACGGACATTACGGGAGATCCGACCGTCGGATTCTCCTAAAACCGGAACCGTTGGGTTCGTATCGAAAAGAGCTTTCTAATGAATGTTAGAAATTTGAAATCTAACGGTTGGATTTGGAGATACGTCCAAATCAAATTCGAAAAAGGTCGCTGTAAGTGCAGTTCGATGGCCGTTGATGGAAATCGACTGTACGGGCCTTGATAAAATTATTAAAAATAGTAATAATTTGTGTAAAATCATAAGAAATGATTTAGAAAGATTTGGGATGAAAAACTCCATATTTGAAAAGGTAAAAATAGATTTTTATCGAAATGAACTAGTTTTGAACTAGAATTGATTCTATTTATTTTTAAATAAATAAATTGAATTTGAGAAGGGTTTTAAAAATAACCAAAATTTCCAATGATTGCATTGGAGTGGATTTGAATCGAAATTGTCTTCGGAATATTTCGATGTTGGAATTCGTGATTATACAGGTGTTGTTATGGAAATTTGAAAGATATATATTTATATCGTTATTTCCAATACGACATTTGTTAGTCGTAGAATTCGATATTGAATATAAGCCGATATATTTTCTATTCAGAGCCTTGTATTGAATATCGAATGTGATTTGGGTTTGTCGTGAATGGTGTCTTCACTAACACTGTTCTTGAACCCAGTTGAGAAAAGATTAAATCTTTTTTATTTAGATTTAATGAAGTGTACCAATTAAATAATATTTAATTGGAATGGAATTGATATTGATTTTTGGGTTTATCGTGAACAGTGTTTTAAATAACACTTGTTCTTTAACCCGATAATTAATGGAATGTGATTTTGGGTTTATCGTGAACCGTGTTTTAAATGACACTGATTCTTTAACCCAGTCGAAGATTAAAACTAAGTGGAGTTTTAATGAATCTTTAATTAGATTGGAAAGATCGAAAATGGAGTATCACCAGTTCTTGTTGCTGGCCCTGAGTAGGCCGGGTACACATGATAGGGGGTTCTCGCTTCGCGGTTTGGTGGCGAACGGGAGACTCTGACCCCTACATGGCGCTAGGGAGGGCGTTGGTTCGCCAATAGGCGCGAGACTCGAGAGGGTCGCCATAAAACAAGGGACTGGGGGACCATGTGTGAGCCGCGGTGGGTTTTACCTACTGGAATGGAGGATGAAGGGATGGTTGCAAAGCCTACCGGATTTCGCGTTGCCGTCACAGTTGGTATCAGAGCTTTGGTTTACAAAGCTCAGAGAACAAGGCACATTAGAACTATACGAAAGAATTCATCAGATATTGGATTATTAATATCCAATGAGAATGACTCGTTAGAGATAGGATCAGTAGTATCCTAGAACGAGTGTGAAGAGTTTATTTTTAAAATAAAACAAATTTTTGTTTTGAAAATTTAAATCAACTATTCGTATTTGATTATTTGTTTATATTGAATTTGGACAATTCAGTATGTGAAGAATTTGCATATACGCCTTGCAAACGTATATTCAAAGTTTTAATATACTGGATAGATATAGAGTCACACTCTAGTCGCCCGGAGACGATTCTGATGATAGTCTAGACATTATCAGAATTGGTATTCGAGTTTCGAAGGTGTGATTTTCTATATATTTCCATTAGGCTGGTGTGAGAACCAAAACTTATATAGTTAGAACACCTTGTTGTGAATTGGCATCAAAAACATGATTTTTGTATATGTATCAAAATTATGAATTTGAAACTCTAATTCACTAATTGATTGATGTTTGTGTTGTTTGTAAATTTGTTTGCTAATTTTTGTACCATTATGCCTAATTGAATCAAATATTGAATTATATTGAAAATTGGTCGCATTTGCTTGCATATACATATATATCATTGAACAGGTCATAGCAAGGAGGCTAGAGCAGAGAATAAAATTTGTTTGCCCGACAAATAGGTACATGTTTATTACATAATTTCCTGTTTTGTTTGGGTGATGATGATTTTGTGAGCCTATTGGCTAGCCGCTTGGCTTTTTCTTTTTCTTTTTGAGATCTGAAGGACCGGGGAAGCTATTTGAAATTCCCCGATGCTCCCGGTGCAGGGGAGGTTATGGCGAAATTTTTCAAAAATTTAGGGTGTTAGCCAAATTTTTGGAAATTTTAGAAAATTCTCAGAAACTGAAAAGTTGGAGAATGAAAGCCAGATCGAACGTAGAGTTGAATAATCAAACCACTTTCGACTTTGTTCCTTTTCGGGGACGAAAAGTTTTAAGTGGGGGATATTGTAATAACCCGAAAATCTGGGCCAGTTTAAAATTTTTATTTTGGCCATTTTAGCGGATTTTGATTATTTAAAATGAATTATTTTAAATAAAATCGACGAGAAATTTATTTCGAATATAATTCGACGTATATATTATACGCGTCGTCGTTAGAATATAAATATTTATATATAATTATAAATAGAATTGAAAATGGCGCGGTAGTTCGATAATTCGATTTCAAACTTCAATTGAATGTACCGGGTGCAAAACAATCCGGATTTTAGTGAAACCAAAAATAATGGAATCTAATAGTGAATATCTTTCCAACGAATCCGAAAAATCAAGATTTCTTAATGGGAACCAAAAGATATGTCCAGTTGAAAATTCTGAATAGTCGCTATGGAATTCAGGCCCTTAAAAATGGACATTTTGCAAACGGCCTCAGAATTCGACGAAACTAGTTTTGTTAGGACCGTATCGTCAATACGAAGCTAGAAAATATTTTTCTGGAATTTTTCTAGTTAGTAGGTGACCCCGGTAATTTGAAATGTTCGTTTAAAATTCAATATAGTGATTTAAATGAAAATTCAAAAGGAAACTGATTGTAACGATCAAATCAGCTTGCGATACATATCCCATTGTGTTCGGAATGGGGGTAAAACGTTATGGGCGACAGGCGGTGGGCCTCGTTTCGAGGTCGTATGTAAAAGTCAATCTTTTTGCTAAATTAAATAATTAAATAAAAAATAAAAAAAATCTCTATTCCCTCCCTTTTCCTTCGTACTGCCCCCCCCCCGTTCATTCGATTACAACCGCAAATAAAAAAAAAAAAACCCTAAGAGGGCGATCGACGCCCCGAAGCCATCGCCACCTCGTTCGAACTCCGAGCGCCGCCCACCGCCTTTCCCTGATTCGAGCCCCGAAGACATCGACGCCTGCCTCCCCGTTCGAAGCCCTAGCGCCGCCACCTGAAGCCGCGACAGCCCCAACCCCCCCTCCAGGCCTCACGCCGACATCGACACCCCCAGTAGCCCCCACGACCGACGCTAAACCCCCCTGTAAGTTATTTTATTTTTATTTTATTTCTTTATTTTATTTATATAGTTTTATCCGATGTTAATTAGAAAAAAAAAACTGTTTTTTTTATTTTATTATGTAAAAGTAAAAAAAAACTGAATTATGAAAAAAAAAAAATATGATTTTTGAAAAGTTTAAAAACTAACTTTTGAAAAGATTTAAACTTTATAAGTTAAAAGATTATATTTTTATAATATGATAAAAATGATATTTTTATCATATAAAGATGACATTTTGAGTCACGAAGATCAGAAATTATATATGGATATATATTGTTTCAAAAGGAGGATTTTCTATATAAAAGAAACATTGTTTTGAAAGGAGAAAATATACATGTGTTTTGAAAGAAAATTATATTTTGTTTTAGAAAGCAAAATATAATGATAAGATTTTTTAGTAGAATAAAAATTCGATTTTTATATATTGAATAGTAGAGTAAAAATATGATTTTTATATTTTTAAAGTATTAAAAATATAATCTTTATAGGATAGAGAATATAAAAATATCATCTTGGTATATGTAGCGAAATAAAAATCTGATTTTTATAATATATACGTTGAAATAAAGTGGTGACTTTTTAAAGGTGAAATCTTTATTTTAGAAAAGGCGAATTCTTTAGGTGGAAAATAGCGTGATAAAAATATAATTTTTATCTATATTGAACTTCGATAGAAAAATGGATTTTTATATATCGAATAACGAAGTAAAAATTCGATTTTTACATATGTAGAGAATGCGGGCAAAGAAAGTGAAAAGAGGCAGAACGACGAAGACTTCTGCAAATGAAGAGCCGTGGAGCTAGGATAGCTATAAGTGAGAATTTCTCACTCTTCAATTTATTTTCTAGTTATATATATACTAGGATGCAGACGGTGTTTAGTAGCACCCGACACAATCGTCCACAGACCATGGACTTGTTTGTTTGGCTGTTTGGTGATTGATTGCGATATTGGTTTGAATGTGGTTTGTGGTGTGAAAAATCGAATCGATAAATTGGTTAGGATTAGACGTGCGCCGTTATAAGGCGAAGGAGTAAGGCTAGGTTAGACTCTTACTCCAAGTTTTGTGGTTTGCATAACGAATTGATTTGATTGATGTGTGAATGGCGTGGGCCTTCACTAGACCGGGGATAAGGCTAGGCCTTGTCCCGTTTCTAGTATCGTGCCGTTATGCCGCCGAAATTTTCTAAAATATGTTAGAAAAATAAAAATATCATTTTATTGAATAAATGAATTGAATAGAAATTCATAGGTTGAAATAAAATGTTTTATCGTTAAAAATATAATTTTTAACGTGGATATGAAAATAGTGAAGTGAATAAAAGAATATTCATTTACAAACCAGATGGTTTGTTTATGTACACTTATTTGAATGACATTGATTGGGACGATAAATTTTACACATCACCCAACTGCACAACAAAAATCTTTGTTTGATTGTTTGAAACCCCACACGGGTGTTAGGATGAAATATGTAGTTCACTCATCCTAATTGATTAAATATGTCGATCGATTGATTGACAGGCTGTTATAAGCGTTGAATACCTATATTTGATGCTTATACAGTGTGGTGCACTTTGGTTGATGGTTGATTATTTTTCAATGCTATTATATACATGTGTTGTATGGAAATCCATATAATTAACTTTATATGGTAATTGATTGGGCCTCATTCCGATTTGAAAAATAAAGAATATTATAAAATAAAAGTTCATGTGTTGACAGTACTCATTCATTGAGATTGGTCATGTGTTGAACGAAATATTTTGATAATAACGACTATTTTGAAAAAAAAAATATTTGAAATAGAAGATTTGAAAATAAAGGAATATATGAAGCCGTGTTGATTAGATTGACGCCATTTTGACGTGAACGATATTTGAATCGATTTTGAAACGATTTCGAAATAAATTGAATTGAAAACGATTTCGAAATGAATTGAATTGAAAACGATTTCGAAATGAATTGAATTGAAAACGATTTCGAAATGAATTGAATTGAAAACGATTTCGAAATGAATTGAATTGAAAACGATTTCGAAATGAATTGAATTGAAAACGATTTCGAAATGAATTGAAAACGAATTCAAATTGAATTGAAAGCGAATTGAAATGAATTCAAATTGAATTGAAATTTGAATTGAATAGAAATGAATTTTGAAACGAATTTATAAAGAAGAATTCAATTTCGATTTGAATTGAAATGGAAGTTGAAATTGTTTTTGAAACGAATTTAAAACTATTTATATAATTCGTTTTTAAATGGAAATCGACGATATATATATTATATATATTATATATATAATATAATGGCCTGAATAGAACGCGCCGCGCCGCGGCAGTTCGCGAATTTCGACCATTTATTTCAAACGGACATTACGGGAGATCCGACCGTCGGATTCTCCTAAAACCGGAACCGTTGGGTTCGTATCGAAAAGAGCTTTCTAATGAATGTTAGAAATTTGAAATCTAACGGTTGGATTTGGAGATACGTCCAAATCAAATTCGAAAAAGATCGCTGTAAGTGCAGTTCGATGGCCGTTGATGGAAATCGACTGTACGGGCCTTGATAAAATTATTAAAAATAGTAATAATTTGTGTAAAATCATAAGAAATGATTTAGAAAGATTTGGGATGAAAAACTCCATATTTGAAAAGGTAAAAATAGATTTTTATCGAAATGAACTAGTTTTGAACTAGAATTGATTCTATTTATTTTTAAATAAATAAATTGAATTTGAGAAGGGTTTTAAAAATAACCAAAATTTCCAATGATTGCATTGGAGTGGATTTGAATCGAAATTGTCTTCGGAATATTTCGATGTTGGAATTCGTGATTATACAGGTGTTGTTATGGAAATTTGAAAGATATATATTTATATCGTTATTTCCAATACGACATTTGTTAGTCGTAGAATTCGATATTGAATATAAGCCGATATATTTTCTATTCAGAGCCTTGTATTGAATATCGAATGTGATTTGGGTTTGTCGTGAATGGTGTCTTCACTAACACTGTTCTTGAACCCAGTTGAGAAAAGATTAAATCTTTTTTATTTAGATTTAATGAAGTGTACCAATTAAATAATATTTAATTGGAATGGAATTGATATTGATTTTTGGGTTTATCGTGAACAGTGTTTTAAATAACACTTGTTCTTTAACCCGATAATTAATGGAATGTGATTTTGGGTTTATCGTGAACCGTGTTTTAAATGACACTGATTCTTTAACCCAGTCGAAGATTAAAACTAAGTGGAGTTTTAATGAATCTTTAATTAGATTGGAAAGATCGAAAATGGAGTATCACCAGTTTTGCTCCAGGCGATAGTTAAATCTTTAATTAGATTTAAACGTGAAATGGTAATTGAACTTACCGATAACACTGTGGTGTTAGAAATGGAGTATTACCAGTTTTACTTCATGGGATGAATAGGTTGGGATTGGGAAATTAAAACAAATGATTACTTCGGTAAGGTTCGCTAATCCCGACTAGTTTGAATTGATATTCAAAAGTAGATTAAAGCATAAATTCAAGAATTTATCTTTGATAAAAATTAATGGGAACCTTTCCCTATGAATGTGAAATTTAGAAACTAACTGTCGGTTGGCCAAGCAGAATGGTTTTCTGGATATTGATCTGATGTTGGTTTCGGCCTTCGGGGTTAATATTTGGGAAATTATTCTCTTGATTAATTTACGGTTAGTGACTAATGAATTGGAATGAGGCGTATGTTGTGTTTGTGTAACACTTATTTAAAATATACGCGAGTTATTCGGAAAGACCGGGTTTATCCCATTCTGAATAACTGATACGACGATAAGTCGAAGATGAAGACGATGGTCGAAGACCGGAGGTCTTCACGTCGTTTGGGTAATTACTGATGATCTTGATTGGGCTGTACACCCAAGAAGATGGAAACAGTTAGTGATCGTCCAGACGTACTTGGAGATCGATGGATATGCGGGGTACTAGGTGCCTCCGGTTTCGTTCAGACCCAGGACGGACTTGTAAATGGACTGTGTGTCTGACATCGGATTTCATTCTGTGTGACTGATATCGGTTGCATAGGATGGTTTGCCTGTGTGGCATGCTAAGATGCAAATGATCAAGGCTTCTGTTGAAAAGCAAAGTCTTGTGGTGATGATCAAAGCACGACCTTTGTGGCGTAGCTTTGTGTAACGTTTACCTCGCGTGTTTCACACCCGGTATGAACCAAAAACGGGAGACGGACCTCAGGGAGGACTTGCGTTTCTTTCTAGCTAGAAGTGGCGTCAGTGGTTTTACACGCCCTGACGAGTTTGACTTATGTGGTTGTTGCGGTTGCGAGGCGCCTCGGTTATATCGGTTTCGGCCGAATGCATTCTGGTCGGCTGACGGACCAGACTTACACCCCATAGGGTGGGGAGACGTATTGTTCAGGTATAATAATCCACTCCGTGTGGACCGGCCCTGACGATCCAAGGGGCAGTTGTGGCTGTTCCTGAGGCTCGGGCTAGACAGTCTCGAATCGGTGGAGGACTATCTTTTGCCTCAGTTCATAGATGGAAATCCAATTTCCAAATACGTGACATTTGCGGTTTTATTTGTAAACCTATATATGGCGACATGATATATGGTACCCATGCCGCCTATGATTGATACTTATGATTTGAAGTTGCTTTATACACTATGCACTTATTATAGTATCAAATGATTTGTTTTAAAACGTATCAAGCATTCTTTGGCTGTTATAAGGGAAAACCCTATCCCCCGGCTTGCGTTGCATTGTGTGATAGGACCTGGGTCTTATAACAGCTTCATTTTTCTTTATTTAGCATTGCGCTGTTTGTTTTATGCACTGGTATTCTTGGGAGGAAACCCGTTCCGTGTTATACGGCGTGGTCCCTTGATTTACCTAGCTTTGAAAATAAAGATTTATAACTGTTATAGTTCTCACACCAGTCCCATGACTGACCTGGAGTTTATTGTTTTAACCTAAACTCTGGGTGCCCTTATTTTGACACGGGCAGCTAGTAGTTTTGGTTTTTGCAGATTTATATTCACAGGATCCTGGTTTACAGCTGGAATGATATCCGGAAAGCTTTGTATCCGTATATATCTTCTAGTTGTGTATTGTATTATTTTCCGCTGCGTTGTATTTAAATGTAATTTAAATCTCTGATATTTCGGTGTAATATTCATTTATACTCTGTATATTCTTGTAATCTGATGCATTGTTGTAATATACAATGAAATGTTCTTCTGTATGCGTTCTGTTTTGTCCTGTTCTCAAACGATAGGGCGTTTCGAACGGTCTGGGTCGGTTTAGGGACTGGTTCAGACCGAGCGAAATTCCTTGCCGTCACATTATTATATTTTGTACCATGCGCTACGAGACATTCTACAGGTTCCTTGTTAGTTCATTCCCTTCTTTCCTTCCTTTCCTTATGACGATCCGTCCCGTGCTAACCGGACATGTGTACATCGCACTTTTGGGGTAAATGTCGGTTGGTGCGGGGCGGGCCGTCACATTTGGTACCAGAGCCAGGTTGCATAGTTAACCTAGGGAAAGACACTAGGGAGAGATAGTACGTATATGAGAGCACGTATTTGTGACTACTTTGGTTTTCAAAAGCTATATATATATTAGTAGTATAAGAATGAAGTCATACTGCACTAGCACCACTATGGGGTCGTTAATCGTTTCCTCTTTACAGATTGAATGATGAGCCGATATGCTACAGGTGCTGGTAGGGGGACCAATAATGGGAATGCTCCTGACATGAGGACGATGTTCACTAACTTCATGAGGGAGATGATTAGGGATGTTCAAGGGGCAGTTCCCAATCCCGGAAATGGTGGTGGTCCAGTAGTGTAGGCTCCTAGGGTCGATTTCGCCAAGTTGTGCAAGGATTACACTAACCTTGGTGGGAAGCCGTTCCACGGAACGGAGTCGGCCACATATGTTCAGGATTGGTTGGATAGCTGTGATCATATCTTCGACGACTTGGGTATCGAGGATGCGATGAAGAGAAGGCTAGTGTCTCGTCAGCTGCAAGGGCGAGCGATAAATTGGTGGAATGCAATTAGAACAGCTACTCCAGAAGATCAGGTTAATTGGGATCAGTTCAAGAAGATCAGGTTAATTGGGATCAGTTCAAGGCTCACTTTAGCGAGAAGTTCATTCCAGCTGCCCAGAAGTCAGTGTTGTTTAAGAGATTCTTGGAACTCAAGTAGAATGGTAGGGCAGTCTCTGACTATATTGCTGAATTCGACACTTTGTCGAAGTATGGACTATCTCTTATCGATACTCCTGAGAAGAAGAATGAGAAGTTCATTACTAGAGGGGAGAGGCTTATCAACCACATCGATGAGACTTTTGAATCGATTGCAGGGAAAGCTTTGAGATCAGAGAGTCTTTACCCTAAGCCAAAGACTGAGGCTACATCTGCAGAAGGGCTAAAACCGCAAGCGGGCGGTGGAGGCAAGAATAACTCTCAGAATAAGAGAAAACAAAACCAATCTAAAGATGGCCAGAAAAAGAACAAGAAAGATGTTGAGTGCTTCAGCTGTGTTAAGAAGGGCCATTATGCTAAAGAATGTCGGGCCAAGCCAGCGGATAGGAAGTGCTATAATTGTGGCCAAGTAGGACATCATAAGGATAAATGTCCACAACCTCTTAAGGAGAAGCAGATTGTGAAAGCATATGCTATTGATGTTGTTCCTTCTTCGTCGAATGCCCCAGCTGCGGCGGAGAAAGGAAAGAATGTTGTTATTCAAGGTATGCTTTCTATTTATGATGTACCAGTTCGAGTTTTGTTTGATACTGGGGCTTCCCGTTCCTTCATATCTAGTGACCTGGTAGATAGGTTGGGACTGGAACCCGAGATAGTCGATAGACCATTGGTTGTGACGAACCCAATTGGTGGTTCGACTAGCCTTAGTATGATTTGCCGAAATTTGGTCTTATCGAGTCATGGATGTATGTTTGTTTATGATTGCTTTGTTTTGGGCTTTACTGGGTATGGCATTATATTGGGGGTCGATTGGCTCCAAAGATACGGGGTGGTGGTAGACTGTGAGGGCTTTTTGGTGACAGTTAGAGCGAATGATGGGCGGAGGGTAGTGTTTGGTAGTCTACCTAGTGATGGGGGTAATGGCTAGTTTTATAAATTCCCTCGACATCCCGCATGATCAGTTGTCAGATGTGCCTGTGGTTGGCCAGTATCCGGACGTCTTCGAGGAGGTGACCGGGCTTCCACCACACCGAGAGATTGAGTTCCGTATTGATTTAGTGAAAGATGCCAGACCTATAGTGATGCCACTTCGTCGTATGGCACCAAGGGAGCAGCGAGAGCTCGGGGTACAAGCAAGGTTTTAAATCTTGGACATCGGTCGCGTTTCGTCTCGGGGATTTTATAGACTCGGTCTCGTATCGGGGGAGATCTCGGACGAGATGAGTCTAACTCGGGAGTTCGTCTCGGATTTTTGTCTCGGATCTGAAAGTTCATATCGGAACAATCTCGGGGTACATGATATGTTAAAAATGATATTTTAACAAAATGATTTTTATGAATGCTATCAAAAACATAGTAACTTAAACTAAAAATGCAAAATAGTTTATTACTCTTTATTTTGCGAAAGATCGTTCATACTCTAAATCGTAATATGCTTAAAACAGGAATATTGTTGGGCAGGTAACATTAAAAGGATCCAAAACATTAAAAAATTCAGCATAAATAGACCATAAAATACATAATTTCACAAGTAACATGTATGTAGAAAGACAAATATGAAAATCATAAGCATTGTAAAACATTTACGAACACACAATATAGTCATCTAACATGCAAAATGTAAAATAACAAAAGATTGATATGGCTAGATTTGAGTTTTTTAATTATTGTTCTAGTTCAGGCACAAATTTAAATTTTAACCGAAAAAACTAAGATCTCGGACGATATTCCAGTATTTCGTCTCGGTCGATATATCATTCGATATTGCAATATCTCGGACGATATATTCGAAAGGAGATTTAGAGTGATATTTGTTGTTTCGTTTCGGAAGGAGCCCAAAATGAGATCTCGGAGGAGATCACGGACGATATTTGCGAGATTTGAAACAGTGGGTACAAGTCAGCAATCTTTTGAAGAAGGGGTTTATTAGAAGAAGTGTCTTCGAGTGGGGAGCACCTGTTGTGTTTGCCACTAAGGCAGATGGTTCCCTTCGTTTGTGTGTGGACTATCGCGAGTTGAATAAGGTGACGAGGAAGAATAAGTATCCTCTACCGCGGATAGATGATTTGTTTGATCAACTGGAAGGAGCAAGAGTGTTCTCCCAATTGGACCTCGCGACAAGATTTCATCAGCTCCGAGTGGCAGATGAGAGTGTTCCGAAAACGGCATTTAGGACGCCGTCTGGATTCTGTGAGTGGTTAGTCATGCCATTTGGGTTGACCGATGCACCAGCATACTTTGTGGATCTTATGAATCAAGTATTCAGAGATCAGTTGAATAAGTTTGTTCTTGTGTTCGTAGACGATATCCTTGTTTACTCGAGGACAGAGGAGGAACACAAGGGACACTTGAGGATAGTGATGGAGGTTTTGAGGAAACACCAATTGAAAGCGAAATTCTCTAAGTGTCACTTTTGGAGAAGGGAAGTGAGATTCTTGGGCCATGTTGTTTCAGAGAATGGTATTGCCGTGGACCCTGCGAAGGTGGCTACGGTACAGGATTGGCCTACGCCCAAGAATGCAACAGATGTAAGAAGTTTCTTGGGGTTAGCTGGATATTATCGTAAGTTTATCCGGGACTTCTCCAAGATAGCAGCACCGTTGACTCGGTTGACTAAGAAGAATCAGGCCTTCGTCTGGGATGGAGTGTGTGAGAATGCATTCAGGAGTCTAAAGGAAAAGTTGACGCGTGCACCAGTGTTAGTCATTCCGAAAGGGAATGAAGAGATGATGGTATACACAGATGCTTGTGGTACCGGACTAGGTGTTGTATTGATGCAAGGAGGTAGGGTTGTAGCTTATGCTAGTCGGCAGCTAAAGCCGCATGAGAAGAAGTATCCTACCCATGATTTGGAACTGGCAGCGATCGTGTTCGCATTAAAATGTGGAGACACTATTTCTTGGGAGAAAGATTTGAGTTGTTTACCGATCATAAATCATTAAAGTATCTCTTCTCTCAGAAAGATCTGAATCTCCGTCAGCAGAGATGGTTAGAGTTCTAGGCTTCGTATGATTTTGATATCGCATACACACCTGGGAAAGGTAATGCGGTAGCCGATGCCTTGAGTAGGAGACATGCCAGTTTAGGGGCTATGTTTCTTGAATGGAAGCAACTGGAGTATATCGCAGGGTTTGATTTCATACCAAAGTGCGAATTGGATCCAGAAATGCTAGCTAGTTTGGCGATCAGACCCACTTTGATAGAGCGGATTGGTTCCAGTCAGAGGGACGATCCTAATTTATTGGAAATCATCTCCAAGTTAGAGATGAACATCGACGGTGAGGAGATGAATGTGTATGGGCTTGTCGAGATGGATGGCTTAGAAAGAATGGAAGACTAGTTGTACCCAACGTGAATGGTTTGAGAGATGAAGTGCTTAGAGAATGTCATCACTCAAAACTGACTATACATCCCGGTGGTAATAAGATGTATCGAGACATGAAACAGACTTACTACTGGGAAGGGATGAAAAGAGACGTTGGGAAGTTTATATCCAAATGCATGAATTGCCAGCTAGTTAAAGCCGAGCAAAAGAAGCCTAGTGGGTTGTTGCAACCATTAGAAATTCCCAAATGGAAATGTTCCTCACTAATCATGGCTAATTAAGGGTAATTAGTGTTAATTAGCGAATTTAAACATGATAAAATTCTAGAAAAATATTTATAAATTCTTAAATGATGTTTTAGACCTCTGATATGAATTTGGGTTTATTTGGTTAAGTTTTGCTAATCATATCATTAGTTTCACCTAAACATGCTTAAGGGAAAATATGGGGTTTAGGCTAGATTCGATCCACTTTAACCTATCATATTATTGTTTTGGTTTTTGTGGATGATTCTACATGTTGCTATGACTGTATGGTATGCTTTGTGATTGATTAGAATAGTTGGGATGGTCGAAAACGCCGTCGAGTGGCGTAAACTGCTTGCTGGAAAAGGGCAGGAAGACAACCGAATCGGATCAGATCGATTAGGAGGACCCGATCCGCTCTCGCACTTCACACTTCGATCCAATCGCACTTCTCATGGCATGCATCATCCGATCCGACCCGCCTGATGTTCTCCGACCCGATCCGCCATGGTGCTCCGATCCGAACCAATGTACTACGACTGGGCTTGGAGATTACGACCCGACCCGGGGTGCTTTAGAAGAGACCGATCCGAACCGTGGCAAGCTGGAGACCCTGACCCGATCCGACAGGGATGATGACGACCCGATCCGATCCAGAGAAGAAGGAGCACTATGATCTGAACCAAACTGATGATTATGGGAGATCTGAACCAATCCGATGATGACCAATAACCCGAGATGCAAAGGTAGTCCAAATGGAAGTTAGAGCTCAGGATCCAGTTGGGAACCAATGAGTTCACTTCATGCTTGGGCTTTGTTGCGGGACGTGTGCTAAGGAGTTGTTGACATTCATAACTTCGATTCACCACTGAAAATGGATGATGGGCTACTTATCATTGCAGTAGAGTCACTATGACTTGAGGGGCAAGGTGATGGTAGCAAGACTACGTTATCAGTGTAGTAGAGTCATTATGACTCGAGGGGCAAAGTGATGCGTAGTGAGGCTATAAGCCAGTGCAGTGGGGTCATTGCGACTCCATGGGGCAAAGTGGACATAGCGAAGGATTAGTGGCTATGTATCAGTGCAGTGAAGCCATTTATGACTTGATGGGGCAAAGTGATCATAACAAGGTATGTTGGGTGATCGAGGTGGTGAATATCGTATGCTTTACGCACTGAGTGAGAGATGTGAGGATGGATGCTATGCTTAATTGTTTGCCATCACTATGACATGCACACCCCCACCCCCGTTGTCTTTACACTATTTGAAATGTCACATTAGAGTGTTGTACAGTATGTAGTGCTAACTCTTTGGTTGCAGGTCCAGGTTCAGGTATGGTTTAGTCTACCTGTTATTGTTCTGTTTAGATGCTTATCTCTCATACCAGGATTTATGTCTGACCCAGAGTTTTATGTCTCTTATTATTACTCTGGGTGCTCACACGAGCAGACTAGAGACAGGTTAGCTGGTGATGCACGAGTAGCTGATTCGGAGGCAAGCAGGAGGCTTCCACGTATGATATATAAATATTCTCCCTGTGTCGTTGGTGGTCGCTACTTGGGCATTAGTAGTGTACCTCCTTTATCTTGCTTTTGTTTTTGAGACAGTTTGAAAAGTTGTAATAATGTTAGCTTTGGATCACAAGTTGTACTTGGATTTTCCACTGCTATGTTAGTTGTTTTCAGCTTATGCACTGTCTCACCTGTTTTATGTCAAGTATGTTGTTATTATATTTTGTACCATGCGCTGTGAGACATTTTATAGGTTCCTTGTTAGTTCATTCCCTTCTTTCCTTCCTTTCCTTCTAACGATCCGTCCCGTGCTAACCGGACATGTGTACAACGCACTTTTGGAGTAAATGTCGGTTGGTGCGGGGCGGGCCGTCACAGTTCAATTAGGCCAAATGGTTCAAAATATCAAACAAATAAACAAACAACACAACCATCAATCAATTAGTTGATTGTCGTTTCAAATTCATAATTTTGATACATATACAGAAAATCCTATTTTGATGCCAAATCACAACAATAAACCTATCTAGTTTTGGTTCTCACATCAGTCTAATGGAAATATATAGATATCACACCTTCGAAACACGAACATAAATACTGATGATGTAGCCACATCATCAGAATTATCCATGGGTGTCTAGAATGTGATTCTATATCCATCCAGTATATTAAACCTTCGAATATACGTTCATGACGCGTATATGCAAAATCTTTATATACTGGATTATCCAAATTCAATACAAATAAAATATTCAAATACATATAAAACGATTTAAATTTCAAAACAAAATTGTTTTTATTTGAAAAATATACTCTTCACACTCGTTCTAGGATACTACTGATCCCATCTCTAACGAGTAATTCTAATTGGATATTACTAATCCAATATCTGATGAATTCTTTCGTATGGCTCTAATGTATCTTGTTCTCGAGCTCTATAAACCAAAGCTCCGATACCAAACTGACACAACCCGAACTTCCCCGTGGAGGAAAGCACGGATTGCGTTGAGGACAAGACAAATCAGAACACAAACAGAAGAACATTTCATTGCTAATTACAACAATTCCATCAGAATATAAGAATATACAGAGTATGAATAAATATTACACACTGGATAAATATCAGAGATCACAATAAATTACATAACAGCGGAAAAACAATACAATACAAAACACAACTGAAAGTAACACACGGATACAGAGCTTTCTGAGTATCGTTCCAGCTATTAATCAGGATCCTGTGAATATAAATCTGCAAAACCAAAACTACTAGCCGCCCGTGTCAAAATAGGGGCACCCAAAGTTTAGGTTAAAACAATAAACTCTAGGTCAGTCATGTGACTGGTGTGAGAACTAGAACAATTATTAATCTTTATTTTAAAGTTAGGTAAATCGAGGGACCACGCCGTATAACACGGAACAGGTTTTTACCCCAAGAATACCAGTGCATAAAACAACAACGCAATGCTAAATAAAGAAGAATGAAGCTATTATAAGACCCAGGTCCCATCACACAATGCAACGCAAGCCGGAGGATAGGGTTTTTACCTTATAATAGCCAAAAATGCTTGGTACGTGAAATTTCATATTTTATTATTACTATAAGTGAAGAAAACAACTTCAATCATAATGTATAAATCATAAACGACATAAGTGACCCATACCACTATGTCGTCGTACTAGGCTCTACAAATAAAACCAAAATATCACGTATTGGAAATTGGATTCCATCATGAGTCGAGGCAAGGGGCAAGCTCCTCTCCGTTCGACACACTCTAGCAAATGTCTCAGGACCGCACACGACAATCCTTGGATCTTCAGGGCCGGTCCTCTCTTACTTTTGAGGATTGCCAATTCCTAAGCACATGTTTCCCAGTCCTAACAGACCTATATCCGAGGCGCCTCGCATTCCAACAACCACACAGGTGAAAAGTATATAAATGTCAGCCAGTTTAAGCACTGACACCACCACTAGCTAGAAAGAAACGTCGTGCTCTCCCTGTAGTCACTATCCCGTTTTTGACTCATAACAAGGTGTGAGGCTCGCGAATTCACGCTATACACAAAGCTACGCCACACAGGTCGTGCTTTGATCATCAACCACAAGACTTTGCTTTTCAACAGAAGCCTTGATCATCTGCCACTTAGGTGTGCCACACAGGCACTTCAATCCATGCGACTGATGTCCATTGATATACAACCTCTGAGCTCGTACGTCTCAGAGAAGGGCATTAAGCAAGAGAATAAATTCTCCGCCGCTAAACAGATGTATATTTAATAGAGATCAATCAACACAGAATAAAATCCAATGTCAGACACACAGTCCATTTATGTAATGACCAGCATTTGCAGAGGTATTATAATTAATTTATTTAATTATATAAATAGTGATATAGTGAATTAAATGGTGGTTTAATTGAATAATGGTGAATATTTAATTAAAATAATAAATTAAATAATATATCTAATTCTGAAATAATCAGAATTGGCTGAAATGGCGATATGGTGTGAACTGGATCATCTGTGAGATTTAATTCAGTTTAGAATTGAATTAGAATAACGAATATATTTATATAACGACAGTTGAACGTATAATTATATTATAATTATAATCGAGCTCGAAATGGCGCTGCAGTTCGTTATTCAGCGATTTGAACTTCAACTGAATGTACAGGGTCCATTTTAAATCGGATTTCTGTGAAACAAGAAACGTATGGAGCTGGTGAAGTATATTTTTCTAGTGGAAGAGAAAAATCGGGATTTCGTCGTGTAGATTTTGATTTGTGCCCAAATAAAATTTTAAAATAGTCGATGTAGAATCGTTTATCGACCATAACGGTTTATTCGATATAACTAGATATCGGTTTTGAATTTAGACGAGGTTATTTTGAGACATAAGGATAATTTAATTTTTAGAATTTTATTGTAATTTTAATTAATTAAATAAGCAACTTTTTTTTGGAGTATTTTGCACCCTTAATCAGCGATTTTGGGGTTTCACAATATGAGTTAATCTACCGGTATTATTATATTTTTGGGACCGAGGCACATCGCTCAATACGACCGTATACTTATTTCTGTCTGTAGCAGTCGGACATGAATAAAATCTTCGTAAGACGGTGTACTAGAACTTAAAACAAATATATGTTTATAGGTGTTCCACGTTGAAGGAACCCAACCACTAGTTCTTCACGTCCGTGGCTTCCGTTTAAACAAACTTTACTTCATGGTTAATCTGTGTCCCACGTGTACAAACAAATGAAGAGAAAACCTTATAACTTAAAACAAATCCTGTGCAAACTCAAAAGGAGCCGCCACCGAATGCTCAGTAAACCCAAAACGTGAAATTCCAGAGTTTCAATAAATCAAAAGAAACCAAATAAAATCATAAAAATCCAATGACGTTTATATTCGAGATCCAGAGATGATTATCTTCGATTTGGTAGTACTTAAGTTGGGTTCCTTTGTGATAGCAGTCGCACAAAATTGAAGCAGCGAAGCTAGGTTTCGTTCATTCTGGATTTTGAGGCTTTAATCGACGAAGCCATGGTGCTAATGGAGTTCGGGGGGTGATTGCGAGCTTGTTGGAATCATTTCGTGAAGATCCCTGCTCGGAGACGTTGTGAGTCTCACACGACAGAAGGCTGTCGACGGAAATCAAATGGAGGTCAAGCTGGTCATTTGAGGGGTTAGCTTGAGGGAGTTTGAAGGGAACGGTGATGAGGCGTTTGATATTGATGGGAGTTTGTGGTGAAGACTGACTTTGGTGTTAGGTGGAGATGAAGGTGAGTGGTAGGATTTTTGTGAAGAACGGTGAAGGAACGTTTCAGTCATGGTCTGTGTTTGGGCGTGTAGCAGGTCACGGGGTCAGTGTAGAAGGAATGAAGGGATGTTGGGATGCTGGTGTATTGATGAGCGATGTTTTAGAGTCCTGGAGGAAGACAAAGGGGATATTGGGTGCGGTGGTCTTTTGTCTTAATGGGCCGAAGTCGAATAAAAGGGGGTGAGGCCCAGTTTAATTATAACTCGAGTTTTATGTTAATTAAATTATGTATTAGCTATAAATGTTAATATCTAGCACCCATGATATCAAAATCTCGAGCAGATTGATTTGTTGGAACAACGTGAGGGCAGACTACATTTTTGGTAATTGGTTTAGAACCAATTGGAGCTCCTTAGGGGTGTGTGGCCAAATAAAACGACTAATCAAAATCAATCCGACGTAAATTGTTATTCAACAATTAATGGACAATGTGAGTAAATCTCACTGACATTGAACAATTTATATTTTCATGTTGTATTTTTAGAACTGTTAAATATTTGCTGATTGACTGTGTATTGACTGTTTGATTGAACTGCTAGTCAGTTAGTTGAATTTCTATATTGATTTTGTTTAACAGAATATATCATATGGAACTGAAAGTGATGTTGATTTTATTGTGTAACATCTGTGGATGCAGGGAAACAGGTTGGAGGAATCCGACTGGATTCCTCAACATTTATTTTACTGTTTTTCATATATTGTGATATATGATGTGATATATAATCTGTTGTCAATTATATGTGTTTGGACGATATTGATCATCGTGATTTGATATGTTGAATACCATAACATACCGGAATGTTGATAAGGGAATAATTATAAAATCAAAGAATTTTATAAAACGGCTATTTACTTAGCAAGTAAATAGAAGTGTAAAACAATATTTATTTAAGAAGTAAATAGAAGTATAAAGAAAGATATGTACGTAGAAAGTAAATAAATAGAATAAAGGAATATTTATTGGGAAAATAAATAGGATTACAAAAGGAAATTAATGAGATAGAAAAGAGTTAGTCGATTAGAGTTATCAAATAGAGTCATCAAATAAGAGTCAATTGAACATAGTTATTCAAAAGAAGTTAATCAAACATAGTTAAAAGAAATAGAGTTAAACCAGATTAGAAACTGACTAGAGATTAATTAAGTTGAATAGTTTTCTAAGTGTCGATCTGATGTTGGTTTCGGCCTTCGGGGTTTATACTCAGAGAATTGTTCTCCTACTAGTTTACAGTCAGGGACTGATAGTTGTGAAATGATAGTGATATGTAAATAAGATTTGGAAATGTTTTCCAGTGTTAACGTATATTTTCTAAACATAGAAAATAAGGAAATGTGAATATATATATATATATATGTTAAATGATGATTGATCGATATAATTTCCTCCTGGAAATAATATCGTTGTTTGCACACCTATTTTTCTTTGATGGTTAAATCACAGACTATCGAAGTTTTGACCATTTTAACGTTGTTAATATGGAGAGACCGGTTTGATTATTATCCAAAGAACCACTCTGTATTGGCATAAGCGTTGCGAATCATATATGCCAAAGAAAATTGAAGACGGGGCAAAGTGCAAGGGCTATTGTATAAGTCATAGATAACAGTGCCTAAGATGGATGTACTGAATAGTGCCTTCGGTTCATCATGCTCCTGGATGACTTGTATGGACGGATATCTGACAGAATATTTCCAGACGATCACGTATATTGATTTCTCCAACCGTACCAAGAGTGGAAGCGGAGAAGGAAACTTCTTTTAGCTAACACATAATGTATTGTTGAGGAAGTCAACTGGTGATTTGATGGATTTGACGATGTGGCATTCGAAGTGAATCTGGTGTGATGATAAAGCGTAGCTTCTAGCCTTACATCCGGTAAATGACAGAAATCGGGCAGGCAGCATGGCTAAGTCGGTCGCTCCGAAGTAGGGTGTATAATCACCTGATCTAGAGTTTCATTTACTTCTAAAAATCTATTGTTGGTGTTGTCCCATTCGGGAAACGGTTGCCGATCCCAACCGTTGGTGATATACATTCGATACACTTAAGCGAAATGAGTGGTCGGTCATGTGTGGCCGGGTTGCAAGATGTTCTTGTTGAACACAGTGTATTCCTTTCTAGAGGTACACTAGCGAAAGGTGGTTCCATACCTTGTCATAGTTGGAAATCCATTACCCAATACGTGCTTGCGGTTTTGATTGTATACTATATATGCAGAACGTGAGATGAAAACGTTTCCGCTAGATGATTATTATATTGTGGTTGATAGACACTATTATAATATCAAAAGGTTTTTGATATAAAGACATTTTGGATTCTCATAAGGGAAAAACCCGTTCCGTTATACGGCGTGGTCTTATGAGATATCGTTTAATGGCTTAAACTGTTTTAAACTGTTTTACTCATACCAGTCCATGTTGCGTGCTTAGGGCATGTGCGCATGATAGGGGGTTCTCGCTTTTTGTTAGGTGGCGAATGAGAGACTCTTACCCCTACATGTCCCGAAAATGAGGGTTGGTTGTGAAGTCGAAAGGCTAGCCGTAAAACATGGTGTTGGGGTACCAGTGTAAGCCAGAGTGGGGTATTACCTTACTGCTTTGGGGAGGAGAGGATGGTTGCAAAGCCTACTTGAATTTCCGAGACATTACAGTTGGTATCAGAGCTTAAGTTAAGAGAATTACCTTGGCTTTGTGGAGTGACTCAGTAGAGATGGGGTTAGTAATACCTTAGATTGAGTTGAATGTATATATACGAGTGAGCGTATTTGTTATTGATATAAAAATTATTTTATATTGTGGTGATTTATTGGTTGAGTTGTTTATGGGTTCTGGTCGATCAATTTGATCCACTGTATCGATAGGAGTTACTAAACACTCGAATACGATGGGTCGTCACGATATGTTTTGAAAAGAGGGTAAATTAAAATAAGTTTACCCAAAGTATATTTTGATATAAAGAAGTATATATATTAGATATATTGGTTGTTATTATAATCGAGGAAGATTATAAAGTGAAATGGTTATGTAAATAATCGATCAGAATTCATAGAAGTAAAATATATGAAATTGAAATGAATTAAATATGAATTTAAACCAAAATTTGAATTCAAATTCTGGAAAATTGGATAAGTATTTGTAAATGGATTTGGAAAAATAATAAGGAAAATTTAAGATCCTGGGAGATCGTAAATTGTTTCACAAGCAGTGTGAACTATATTTTGAAATGAATTTCAAAGTGGAAATGTTTAGAAATGGTTTTATAGTATTGAACTCACTTCGATCGCTGGAAAATAGATTCTGATGATGACAGCTGCATCATCAGTATTCATTTTCGAGTTGTAAGTGACGAATTACTACCAGAGATACTGTTTTGAATTTATTTTGGGAAAGACCAGTTGTGTTGAATTTCAAAAAGGAAAATTTGATTTTTGAAAAGAGTTAACTGTTTAGAAAACTCCCAGGGAAAGACTGTTTGAAATTAAAACAAATTTAACAGAAATTTGTGGAAGCAAATTTGAATTAAAGTAAAGCCAGTAAAGTGGTAACTGAGGTTGAATTAGAATGATATCAAGACAAATTGGATTGTGAGATTCAAATTTGAAGTGTAATGTGACAATCAAGTTAAGAGTTGGGAATCGAGAAGAAACTCGAGTTGAAATGATATTTGGCTCGGATATAAGCGGATGGTTGTATTGTGGATAAAATCAGATTGGAATTTGATTGGGATGACCCTTGTATCCGCTGAATTGATAACAGGTGGAAAGGATATAATGATATGCCGACAAAAGGTACAAGTTTATATTTCACATGGTACGAGATTTTGATGAGCCGAATAGGCAAGCCGCTTGGCTGTTTGATTTTCTTTTGGGTTGAAGAAGGCCCACAGAGGCGAGTAGGAGTTTGACGATTGACCAGTACAAAGGAGGTGCTGGCGAAATTTGTCAAAAAAGTTAAGGCGTTAGAAAATTTTCAGGATTTTTGAAAAATTTGTTGATAGGAATTAAATAAATTTTTAATTGAAATTAAATTGGTTCAGTTGAAACTGAAGATAAGAAGTGAACAAATATGTTCTAATCAGTCGATAGGGTCGTTCTCTACCTTAACAATTTCGAGGACGAAATTATTTTAAGTGGGGAAGATTGTAATGACCCGCATTTGCAGAGGTATTATAATTAATTTATTTAGTTATATAAATAGTGATATAGTGAATTAAATGGTGGTTTAATTGAATAATGATGAATATTTAATTAAAATAATATATTAAATAATATATTTATTTTTGAAATAATCAGAATTGGCTGAAATTGCGATATGGTGTAAACTGGATCATCTGTGAGATTTAATTCAGTTTAGAATTGAATTAGAATAACGAATATATTTATATAATGACAGTTGAACGTATAATTATATTATAATTATAATCGGGGTCGAAATGGCGCTGCAGTTCGCTATTTAGCGATTTGAACTTCAACTGAATGTACATGGTCCATTTTAAATCGGATTTCTGTGAAACAAAAAAGGTATGGAGCTGGTGAAGTATATTTTTCTAGTGGAAGAGAAAAATCGGGATTTCGTCTTGTAGATTTTGATATGTGTCCAAATCAAATTTTAAAATAGTCGTTGTAGAATCGTTTATCGACCGTAACGGTTTATTCGATATAACTAGAAATCGGTTTTGAATTTAGACGAGGTTCTTTTGAGACGTAACGATAATTTAATTTTTAGAATTTTATTGTAATTTTTAATTAATTAAATAAGCAACTTTTTATTTGGAGTATTTTGCACCCTTAATCAGCGATTTTGGGGTTTTACAATATGAGTTAATCTACCGGTATTGTTATATTTTTGGGACCGAGGCACATCGCTCAATACGACCGTATACTTATTTCTGTCTGCAGCAGTCGGACATGAATAAAATCTTCGTAAGACGGTGTACTAGAACTTAAAACAAATATATGTTTATAGGTGTTCCATGTTGAAGGAGCCCAACCACTAGTTCTTCATGTCTGTGGCTTCCGTTTAAACACACTTTACTTCATGGTTAATTTGTGTCCCACGTGTACAAACATATGAAGAGAAAACCTTATAACCTTATAACCTTATAACTTAAAACAAATCCTAGGCAAACTCAAAAGGAGCCGCCACCGAATGCTCAGTAAACCCAAAACGTGAAATTCCAGAGTTTCAATAAATCAAAAGAAACCAAATAAAATCATAAAAATCCAATGACGTTTATATTCGAGATCCAGAGATGATTATCTTTGATTTGGTGGTACTTAAGTTGAGTTCCTTTGTGATAGCAGTCGCACAAAATTGAAGCAGCGAAGCTAGGGTTCGTTCATTCTGGATTTTGAGGCTTTAATCGACGAAGACATTGTGCCAATGGAGTTCGAGAGGTGATTGCGAGCTTGTTGGGATCATTTCATGAAGATCCATGCTCGGAGACGTCGTGAGTCTCACACGACAAAAGGCTGTCGACGGAAATCCAACAGAGGTCGAGCTGGGCATTTGAGGGGTTAGTTTGAGGGAGTTTGAAGGGATCGGTGATGAGGCGTTTGATGTTGATGGGAGTTTGTGGTGAAGACTGACTTCGGTGTTAGGTGGAGATGAAGGTGAGTGGTAGGATTTTTGTGAAGAACGATAAAGGAACGTTTTAGTAATGGTCTGTGTTTGGGCGTGTAGCAGGTCACGGGGTCAGTGTAGAAGGAATGAAGGGATGTTGGGATGCTGGTGTATTGATGAGCGATGTTTTAGAGTCCTGGAGGAAGACAAAGGGGATATTAGGTGCGGTGATCTTTTGTGTTAATGGGCCGAAGTCAAATAAAAGGGGGTGAGGCCCATTTTAATTATAACACGAGTTTTATGTTAATTAAGTTATGTATTAGCTATAAATGTTAATATCGGTTTGATTTGTTGGAACAACGTGAGGGCAGACTACATTTTTGGAAATTGGTTCAGAACCAATTGGAGCTCCTTAGGGGTGTATGGCCAAATAAAATGACTGATCAAAATCAATCCGACGTAAATTGTTATTCAACAATTAATGGACAATGTGAGTAAATCTCACTAACTCTGAACAGTTTATATTTTCATGTTGTATTTTTAGAACTGTTAAATATTGGTTGATTGACTGTGTATTGACTGTTTGATTGAACTGCTAGTCAGTTAGTTGAATTTCTATATTGATTCTGTTTAACAGAATATATCATATGGAACTGAAAGTGATGTTGATTTTATTATGTAACATCTGTGGATGAAGAAAAACAGGTTGGAGGAATCCGACTGGATTCCTCAACATTTATTTTACTGTTTTTCATATATTGTGATATATGATGTGATATATAATCTGTTGTCAATTATATGTGTTTGGACGATATTGATCATCGTGATTTGATATGTTGAATACCATAACATACCGGAATGTTGATAAGGGAATAATTATAAAATCAAAGAATTTTATAAAACGATTATTTACTTAGCAAGTAAATAGAAGTGTAAAACGATATTTATTTAAGAAGTAAATAGAAGTATAAAGAAAGATATGTACGTAGAAAGTAAATAAATAGAATAAAGGAATATTTATTGGGAAAATAAATAGGATTACAAAAGGAAATTAATGAGATAGAAAAGAGTTAGTCGATTAGAGTTATCAAATAGAGTCATCAAATAGGAGTCAATTGAACATAGTTATTCAAAAGAAGTTAATCAAACATAGTTAAAAGAAATAGAGTTAAACCAGATTAGAAACTGACTAGAGATTAGTTAAGTTGAATAGTTTTCTAAGTATCGATCTGATGTTGGTTTCGACCTTCGGGGTTTATACTTAGAGAATTGTTCTCCTACATGTTTACAGTCAGGGACTGATAGTTGTGAAATGATAGTGATATGTAAATAAGATTTGGAAATGTTTTCTAGTGTTAACGTATATTTTCTAAACATAGAAAATAAGGAAATGTGAATATATATATATATATATATATATATGTTAAATGATGATTGATCGATATAATTTCCTCTTGGAAATAGTATCGTTGTTTGCACACCTGTTTTTCTTTGATGGTTAAATCACAGACTATCGAAGTTTTGACTATTTTAACGTTGTTAATATGGAGAGACCAGTTGGATTATTACCCAAAGAACCACTCTGTATTGGCATAAGCGTTGCGAATCATATATGCCAAAGAAAATTGAAGACGGGGTAAAGTGCAAGGGCTATTGTATAAGTCTTAGATAATAGTGCCTAATATGGATGTACTGAATAGTGCCTTCGGTTCATCCTGTTCCTGGATGACTTGTATGGATGGATGTCTGACAGAGTATTTCAAGACGATCACGTATATTGATTTCTCCAACCATACCAAGAGTGGAAGCGGAGAAGGAAACTTCTTTAAGCTAACACATAATGTATTATTGAGGACGTCAATCGGTGATTTGATGATGTGGCATTCAAAGTGAATCTGGTGTGATGATAAAGCGTAGCTTCTAGCCTTACATCCGGTAAATGACAGAAATCGGGCTGGCAACATGACTAAGTCGGTCGCTCCGAAGTAGGATGTATAATCACCTGATCTAGAGTTTCATTTACTTCTAAAAATCTATTGTTGATGCTGTCCCATTCGGGAAACGGTTGCTGATCCCAACCGTTGGTGATATACATTCGATACACTCAAGCGAAATGAGTGGTCGGTCATGTGTGGCCGGGTTGCAAGATGTTCTTGTTGAACCCAGTGTATTCCTTTCTAGAGGTACACTAGCGATAGATGGTTCCATACCTTGTCATAGTTGGAAATCCATTATCCAACACGTGCTTGCGGTTTTGATTGTATACTATACATGCAGAACGTGAGATGAAAGCGTTTCTACTAGATGATTATTATATTGTGGTTGATAGACATTATTATAATATCAAAAGGTTTTTGATATAAAGATATTTTGGATTCTCATAAGGGAAAAACCCGTTCCGTTATACGGCGTGGCCTTATGAGATATCGTTTAATGGCTTAAACTGTTTTACTCGTACCATTCCCATGACTGACCCGGAGTTTATTTTGTTTTGTTTTCCCTAAACTCTTGGGTGCCCAATTTTGTACGGGCAGTCAAGTAGTTGGGATTTACATATACTTGAAGAGCTGGAGCAGGAGGCTTCAGGATTTTATAGCTATTATTATTCCGTTGTGTTGTAAGTGTTGTACTTTGATAATGATGTGTATACATATACTGATTTTATTTCAAGGATATATTATCTATTATATGTTGTTCGTTCTGCTGTGAGATTCGGGTTACTCTGATGTCGTGTTATTCTTCTTTTAGTCTAAGTTTCTATCTTATCTTTCCTCACCCTCTAATTTCCTTCAATAACCATCTGGTATTTTTCGAAGTTTGGTTAGTCATCATTGAGTTTATGGTGATAACCAAAGTCAACAAAATCCGGGTCGTTACAATTTACAAGTTCGTTCTGGGTCTGAACGAAACCGGAGGCACTTTCCTCGCATATCCATCGATCTCCAAGTACGTCTGGACGATCACTAACTGATTCCCTCCCCTTGGGTGTACAGCCCAATCGAGATCATCAGTAATCACCCAAACGATGTGAAGACTTCCGGTCTTCAACCACCGTCTTCATCTTCGACTTATCGCCGAATCGGTTATTCAGAATGAGTATAAACCCGGCCTTTCCAAATAACGCGCGTATATAATAAACAAATGTTACACAAACACAATATACGCATCATTCCAACTCATAATATTCTTTTATTCTGATATTCACATTCTTAGGGAAAGGTTCCCATTAATTTTATCAAAGATAAATTCTTCTAAATTTATTCTTTAATCTTCCTTTGGATATCATTTCAAACCATATTATGGTTTTCCAAACTAGTCGTGATTAGCGAACCACACCGAAGTAATTATTTATTTTATTTCCCAATCCCAACCTATTCATCCCATGGAGCAAAACTGGTAATACTCCATATCTAACACCACGGTGTTATCGGTAAATATTAATTACCATTACACGTTCAAATCTAATTAAAGATTTCACTATCGCCTTGGAGCAAAACTGGTGATACCCCATTCTCGATCTTTTCAATCCAATTAAAGATTCATTAAAACCCGACTTAGTTTTAATCTTCTCAAAAATCTATATCCTATCTTTAACTGGGTTAAAGAACCAATGTCACCTAAAACACGATTCACGATAAACCCAAAATCACTTTCAAATTCAATTCCAATTAAATATTATTTAATTGGTATACTTCATTAAATCTAAATAAAAGGATTTAATCTTTTCTCAACTGGGTTCAAGAACGTGGTTAATGAAGACACCATTCACGACAAACCCAAATCACATTTGATATTATATAGAAGGCGCTGAATAGAAAATATATTGGCTTATATTCAATATCAAATTCTACGACCAACAAATATCGTATTGGAAATAACGATATAAATATATCTTTCAAATTTCCACAACCATATCTGTATAATCACGAAATCCAACACCGAAATATTCCGAAGATCGATTCAAATCCATTCCAATTCGTATATTGGAAATTCTGATTATTTTCAAAACCACTTCAAATCCAATTTTATTTGTTAAAAATAATTAGATTTTTATTCTAGTTCAAAACTAGTTCATTTCGATAAAAATATAATTTTATCCTTTCAAATGTGGAATTTTTCATCCCAGTTCTTTCCAATTCCTATATTATGATTTTACACAAATTATTGATATTTTTAATAATTTTATCAAGGCTCGTACAGTCGGTTTTCAATAACGGCCACCGAACTGCACTTACAACGACCTTTTCCAAATTTGATTTGGACATAATTCCAAATCCAACCGTTAGATTTCAAATTTCTAATATTCGTTGGAAAGCTCTTTTCGATACGAACCCAACGGTTCCGGTTTTAGGAGAATCCGACGGTCGAATCTCCCGTAACGTCAATTCGAAGTCAATGGTCGAAATTCGTGAACTGCCGCGGCGCGGCGCGTTCTATTCAGGCCATTATATATATATATATATTATATATATATTATATATATATTTTTCGTCGATTTCCTTTTTAAAACGTATTTTATAAATCATTTTAAATTCGTTTTCGAAACGATTTCAACTTCATATTCAATTTCGAATCAAAATTGAATATTCCACATCATCGATATACAAATGATTGTATTTTCAAAATGTTATATTTTGAAATCACTTTCTTTTCTATATTCATTATAAAAATGAATATAATCGATATAAATATCGTTCGCATCAAAATGGCGCATCTCTAATCAACACGGCTTTATATATTTCAATAACTTCGTTATTCTATTCAACAAACGAATATTTATTCTATTCAACACATGAATCCATATTTCTTTCAACACATGAATATTATCAACACATGAGCACTGTCAACACATGACTATTTCTATTATTTAATATATTTTATAAAATTATGGTATCTATCGTTTGATTTTTAATCAGACTCCAACCGTAAAGTAGTAAGAAAATGATTCTCTAAGTATTAACCCCGAAGGCCGAAACCAACATCAGATCAATACCCAGGAAACCACTCATCTTATCTAGTTTCCAGTTAGTTTCTAATCTTAAATATGATAAAGATGTATATTTTATTGTTAACATATTTTAATCAACACATGATAAGTTTCAACACGTGAATATTCTCAACACATGAGCATCATCAACACATGACTATATTTATTATTCAACACATGAATCTTTATTTTATAATATTCTTTATTTTCCCGATCGGAATGAGGCCCAATCAATTACCATATAATGTTAATTATATGGTTTCTATACAACACATGTATATAAATAGCAACGATAAATAATCAACCATAATCCAAAGTGCACCACATAACTGCATAAGCATTAAATATAAAAAAATTAACGCTTACACAGTCTGTCGACCAATCGATCGACATACAACTAAATAATTGGGATTAGTGTGCGCCAAATATCATCCCAACACCCGTGTGGGGTTTCAATCCACAAACACTGAATATTATTTGTGCAGTTGGGCGACGTGTAAAATTTATCGTCCCAATCAATATCCTTTAAATAGGTGTACATAAACAAACCGTCCGGTTTGTAAATGAATATTTATTCACATTCACGTTAAAAATTATATTTTTAACGATAAATAATTTATTTCAACAAATGAATATTTTTATTCTATTCATTTCACATCAACATCACAAACAAACTTCACAACACATCAAACAAGCATACAAGTCGTCCATGGTCTGTGGACGACGGGTGTCGGGTGCTACTAAGCACCGTCTTCATCCTAGTATATAATTTTAACTAGAAAACAAGATTTAAAGTGAGTAGTTCTCACCGACTAGCTAAACCAAACACCACGACTCTCTTATGTAGAAATCTTCGTCGTGCTCGCCTTTTGTCAATTTCATCGTCCGTAGCCACTACATATATAAAAATCATATTTTTATATTGTTGCTATGCATATAAAAATCACATTTTTATAACTACGCTATATGGATAGAAATTCTATTTTTACACCGCTACTATATAGATAAAAAATTTATTTTTATATCGGTGTTCATATAATAAAGATTATATTTTTATCACGCTATTCTCTATATAAAAATTATGTTTTTATATTTCTATTCCTTATATAAAGATCGAATTTTTATATCATCTCTAAAAAAATTACATTTTTATTTCAACTTATATATAATAAAAATCAGATTTTTATTTCGCTACATATATAAAAATCAAATTTTTACTATCTATATAATATAAAAATCATATTTTTACTTTACTACACGTATAAAAATTATATTTTTATATCTCTACATACATAAAAATTATATTTTTAACCTTTCTATAATATAAAAATTATATTTTTATTCTCTACATCATAAGGAAAAATCTAATTTCTTTATCAATGAAAATCATAACTTTTATAAATTAAAAATCGTATCTTTCTCTTTTTAAAAATCAAACTTTTTAATGTTAAAAACCATAATTTTACTTAGCCAAAAATCTAATCTTTGTATAAATAAAAACATAACCATTTCATCTCTAAAAACATAACCTTTCCTTATAAAAAATATATGCTTTTCCTATTTTAAAATAAATAAGAAATCAAGGTCAGAAAAGAGACTTACATTGAAAATTTCAGGGTTTCCATCGTCAGCGGAGGCTGAGGGACGCGGCGCTGGGTCAGGTCTTGGCGGCAGTTTGTGGCACGAGGTGGAGGGTGGTGGTGCTTCACGTTGCGGTGGGTTTTAAGGTCTGGGCATGGGCGGTTTTA
This sequence comes from Allium sativum, assembly GCA_030737875.1. NCBI lineage: Eukaryota > Viridiplantae > Streptophyta > Magnoliopsida > Asparagales > Amaryllidaceae > Allium > Allium sativum. The sequence goes on along the minus strand of CM060910.1, from coordinate 188,678,898 downwards.
GGGTTCTCGCATGGAGGAGAGAGAGAAGCAGAGGGTGCGAAGAGAGGGGGTCCTGCGCTGGGGAGGCCGGGGTAGTGGCGGTGGTGCCAGCGCCTGTCGCGCTCTGCGCGATGGGTTTCTCCATTTTTTTATTTCGTTTTTACTTTAACTGACGGGGGAGAGGAAGAGAATAAAGAAGAGGGGGTGTTATATAATAATATATATTTTATTATTTTAATTTCAAAAAGTTGACTTTTTTATTTGACCTCTAAATGAGGCCCACCGTCTGTCGTCCATGGCTAATTACCCTCATTCCGAACACAATGGGATATGTATCATAAGCTGATTCGCTCGTTTCGATCAGTTTTCGTCAAAATCAAAATATAACTCTATATATTGAATTTGAACGCGCATTTCAATTCGCCGAGACCACATACTAACTCTAAAAATTCCAGAAAAATATTTCCTAACTTCGTATTGACGATACGGTCCTAATAAAACTAATTTTGTTAAATTCTGAGACCGTTTGAAAAATGGCCATTTTCCAGTCGATTAAAATCAGCTGAAACTGGTCAAACACGTTTTCCTTTGCCACGCTCACATATTGGTTCAGAAAATTACGAATTTTGAAATCTAGCAATAACTTGACATTCCGGATCCAACAAAAGTGGTTTCGTCGAAAATCGAGGTCGTTTGCAAAATTTCCATTTTTAAGGGCCAGAATTCCATAGCGACTATTCTGAATTTTCAACTGGACGTAACTTTTGATACACGCTATGAAATTTCAATTTTTCGGATTCGTTGGAAAGATATCTTCAATTAGATTCAAACATTTTTGGTTTCGCTAAAATCCGCTTTATTTTGCACCCGGTACATTCATTTGAATTTTGAAATCGAATTATCGAACTACCGCACCATTTTCAATTCCTTTTATAATTTAAAATAAATATTTATATTGTAATGACGATCTATATAAATATATACGTTCGAATTCTATTCAAAATAAATTTCTCATTGCTATTATTTAAAATAATTCATTTTATATATTCAAAATTCACTAAAATTGCCAAAATAAAAAATTTTAATTGGCTCAGATTTTCCGGGTTATTACAGGTTACGACACCTACCAAAGGCCAAGGAGATGCCTCTTTCCAGCAGCAGCCACTGTTCCTCCACCTCCTTGAGTAGATAATTTCTCTGAGATTTGCAAGGAATTCTATGTTATGGGAGGAAAACCATTCCGTGGAACTAAAAGCTTTGTGGAAGCACGGAACTGGTTACAAGAGACAGAGAATTTATTTGGACTCTTTGAGGTCGACGACCATAGAAAGATACAGTTGGCTGCATCGTAGCTTAAGGACGAGGCTTCATTTTGGTGGGAGGTGACACAAGCAAGGCATCCAGTTGATACTTGGGCTTATTTCCGACAGAGATCGAGACGAAGTTTCTTTCTCAGGCAGAAGAAAGTATGCAGGCGGAGAGATTTTTGGCACTTAAGGAAGGAAAGAGTATGTCAATAAGTTCAATCAGTTGGCAAGGTTTGGTCTGGAATTGGTACCCCTTGCAATAAAGCTTTAAGGTTTGCGAGAGGATTAAATCAACCTCTCCAAGCATTGGCATTGTTCCATATTCCGATGGGGGCAACTTTTGAGAGGCTTGTTGACATGGAATTGATGCACGAAGAGTGTAAAGATGAAAAGAAAGAGGTTAAGACTGATGAGAGTCAAAATAAGAAAGTGTGGCCCAAGAAAGAAGCACAAAAGAAACGTGGAAAGAACAACAAAACCCAGAACAAGAAAAAATGTCATGGTTGTGGGAGCTTGAGTCATGTGGTCAAGGATTGCAGAAAAAGGAAGAATGCTTGCTTCAACTGTGGTGAAGTTGGACACTATACTAGGGAGTTCCCAAAGAAGCAAGGATAGGGGAAAAGGGCAGGACCTTCTGGAGGGTCGGTAATGCTCTCGAGGCTAGTAAACCAGATAGAGGTAGGAAAGTTTCTGTTGAAGGTTTGATTTCCCTTTCCGATCATCCAGTTAGGACTCTTTTTGATTCTAGCGCTTATCACCTTTTATATCTGATTCTGTAGTTGAGTCTCTACACCTTAGTACTAGTATTATTTCTGATCCCATTATCGTCTCAAACCCCATTGGGAGCACGACTCATCTGTCTATGATATGTTGAGGTTTGAGGATGCTTGTGTTAAGCATCGAGTTCGAGTGCGATGAGTATTTGCTTGTGTTTATGGGCTATGGTCTGATTCTAGGGATGGATTGGCTAGCCATGTATGGTGCCATACTAGACTGTGAAAGGAGGGTCGTTAGATTTTTGACTTGCCGAGGGAGGACTCTCGAGATTTCTTGTGACCCAAAGGGGTCTGTCATGCTTAGCTTCCTAAAATCACGTGATCTTCTGCCGATGATTTGCAATCTGCACCCATACTTTATGAGTATCCATATGTTTTTGATGAGGTTTGGGGATTACCTCCAAGGCAAGAGATTGATTTCCGGATATACTTAGTGGATAATGCGAAACCAGTCGCATTGCCTGTGCGCCACATGGATCCAAGGGAAAGGAGGGAGCCTAGCAAGCAAGTAGGGAGCAAGTTGAGAAAGGTTTTTTTTGGCAAAGTATATCAGAATAGGGTATTCCAGCCATCTTTGCAACTAAGGTTGATGGCTCACTTAGCCTATGCATGGATTACAGGGAGCTGAATAAGCTCACTAAGAAGAATAGGCACCCACTCCCGATCTGTTTGACCAACTTGTTGGCACATCTGTTTTCTCGCGATTAGATCTGGCCATGGGATTTCATCAGTTAAGGTTGGTCGAAGACAGTATAGACAAGATCGCTTTCAGAACTCCATATGGCTTCTTTGAGTGTCTAGTCATGCCGTTTGGGTTGACGAATGCACCCGTGTACTTTGTGGATCTAATGAGTAGGGTGTTTAGGGAGTTTCTGAATAAGTTCGTAGCGATCTTTATAAACGACATCCTGGTTTTCTCGAAGAGAGTAGAAGAGCATTCCCTACATTTAGGAGAGGTTTTGAGGACTCTTAGAGCACACCAGCTTAAGGAGAAATTCTCCAAGTGTCACTTCTGGAGAAAGGAGGTGAGATTTCCAGGGCATGTGGTCTCCAAGGATGGGATAGTGGTGGATCCCGTGAAAGTGGTTGCAGTTCAAGATTGGAAAGTTCCAAAGAATGCAATGAAGGTGAGGAGTTTTCTTAGTTTAATGGGCTATTATAGGAAGTTTATCAAGGACTTCACAAAGATATCAGCCCCACTCACCAGACTAACGAAGAAGAATCTGACCTTTTCTTGGAGTATTTACTGTGAGGATGGTTTTCAGCGGTTGAAGAGGGCTCCGACAATAGCCTCAGTCCTAACATTGCCTAATAGGAGCAATGTGCTCACAATGTACACTGATGCATGTGGCATAGGGTTTGGTGCCATCTTGATGCAAGAGGGAAGGGTAGTATGCGATGGTAGTAGACAATTGAGAGTTTATGAGAGGAACTAACCTACCCATGATTTAGAGTTGGTTGTTATAGTGTTCGCACTTAAGAATCGGTGGCATTATCTCCTTGGAGAGAGGTTCGAGTTATACGCGGACCATAAGTTGCTCAAGTATCTCTTCTCGCAAAAGGATCTCAATTTGAGACAGCAGAGACGGATGGAGTTCCTTGCATCCTATGATTTTGAGATTGCTTATACCCCTGGCAAGGGTAACATAGTGGCGGACGCATTGAGTAGGCAGAGGATGACTTTGAGTCCTCTATTCGTAGAGAGGCATGTTTTGGAGTACATAGCGACCTTCGATTTTAGGCCGTACATGGATTTTACACCTAGTTTGTTGGCATCCTTAGAGGTGCGACCTACTCTTATGGATTTAATAGGATTTTCGCAGCGGGAGGACCCACAGTTAGCAGACATCTTGGATAGACTCGGTAGAGGGGACATTCCTAGTCACCTCAGTAGATATTCTACAAATGACAATAGGTGGTAATGGCAAGATGAGAGCCTTTGTGTTCCCTGAGTTGGGAATTTGTTGAGGACAGTCCTTGAGGAAGCCCATCATTCTAGGATGACTATCCATCCGGGCGACAATAAAATGTACAGATACATGAAGAGGATTTTTTTTTAGGCCCGGATGAAGAAAGATGTAGGTGTAGCAAAATTTGTAGCTCGATGTTTAGTTTGCCAACAAGTAAAAGCTGAATAGAAGAATCCTGGCGATTTGATTCATCCTTTGGAGGTCCCACAATGGAAGTGGGAGAGTGTCTCTATGGATTTCACTGATGGTTTGCCTATCGAGGAAAGGCAACACCAGTGTCTGGGTTATGATAGACAGTGTTATTAAGAGCATTCATTTCATTCCTGTTAAGAGCAAGAGAACAGCTGCATGGTTGGCATCAGTTTATCTTTGGGAGATAGTCCATCTACATGGAGTACCTTCTAACATAGTGAGTGATCGTGATCCCATCTTCGCTAGTGAGTTTTGGAAGAGCTTATAAGAGGCACTAGGTGCATAGTTATGTACCGCATATCACCCTCATACCGACGGACAGACTGAGAGGCTAAATAGAGTCCTTGAGGATCTTTTGAGGTTGTGTATCCTAGACTCCGGAGGGACTTAGGAAGAGCATCTTCCATTGGTGGAGTTCTCCTACAACAACAGTTATCAGACTATTATAGGCATGGCACCCTTTGAGGCACTATACGAACGACCTTGCAGATCACCGACTTGTTGGTGGGAGACTACGAATAGACTTCTACTTGGACCTGAGATGATTAGAGAGACTTCAGAAAAGATTTAACTTATCCAATGACGTATGAAGACATATCAGGATAAGCAGAAGTCCTACACAGATAAGAGGACGAACATTGAGTTTGAGGTAGGGGACATGGTTTTTATCAACGCATCACCTCTGAGGAATTTGGTTCGCTTTGGATTAGTAGGGAACTTGACGCCAAGGTTTGTAGGGCCCTTTCCCATAGTGGAGAGGATAGGTCAGATGGCCTATAGGGTGAGATTACCAGAGAGATTGGCGGGTATTAATGATGTTTTCCACGTTTCCCATTTGTTGAAGTGCCTTCATGATACAACAGAGGTGGTTAAGACGAGCATGCTTGAGGAAGTAGAGGTAGAAAGGGAGGCAACCATTAGACAAGTTCCTACCCGTATACTTGGATTAGAGGTTAAGAAACTACGCAACATAGAGGTTAAGTTGATGAAATTTCAATGGTGGGAAGACCGCGAGGATGAAACTTGGGAGACTGAAGATAAGATTCGCGCTTCGTACCCTTTTCTTATCAAGGGTATGTTCTTAACTTCTTTTTCCAAGCTTTTATTCGTACTTGCTTCAATCATTCGAGTATATCCTATCGATCGAATCTTCGATCTTTAGCTAGAAAACCAATGGGTGTAAACATGTGCTTGAGACATGTTATGTTTGACAGATGCAAGTGGATGCAAGTGTTTGCTAGTGGTTGCTTGTGGATGCATATACACACACTAGGCACTAGATCGGCTCAAAGTACTCTCATATGCATATGGATGTGTGTGCATTTTATATTTTTATGGATGAAAATGGATGTACCATCACTTGGATGTTGCATTTGGACGAATGATTTTTGCACACATGTAGAGTTTACATGATATACTAGGAACATTTGCATACATTATGGATTCATGGCACAAACATATATCGCATTAAGGAGGTCAACTAAATCAGTAGACTGCCTGATTTTCGTATTAGCATAGGGACATATACACACACCTTTGCATATGTTCATACAATCATTAGAAATTAGTACGGACCATGGATGCCTGTGGATGATGGACGAGTAGATGATTGTAGGTGGATGTTAGGACAGTGATGTTCTCCTAAACTTGGAGATTTCGAGGACAAAATGCTTTATGTAGGGGATGATGTAACACCCCATAATTTTATAGAACATTAGTAAACTAAAGGGTTACTTAATTAAATATTGGGAATTAACTAAAACAAACTGTATCATTATGTTCGTCTCGGAACTCTGGTTCAGATAGACTCCGAGTTTGCGTAAAACGGACATCGTATGAGGAAGATACAAAGGTTGGAAGTTTGTATACATATAAGAGACTTGTGTATAAATAAATCAAACTAGAATTCAAAATAATTCAAAATAAATCAAATTAACAAAGCGCGAGCCGTAGGCGAGAATCTAACCCATTAACGGTCGACCCACGCCTGGATGGGTCGACATATGGGTCGACCTAAGATCAAATGGGTTGACACAGGGGTCGGCTAAGGTGGGGGTGGGTCGACCCAACCCTGATCTGCCCAAGTACACTTTTCTGTATCTGGACATATTTATTAACCAGGTTCATTATTTTCTGAATGTTTGGATTTAAAAGAAGAGATTTGACGGTTAAGGATTGTCTTGTGAGCTCTATATAAAGGCATGCATTCCTATCAAATAAATCATACTTCTTCCTCAAACTCTTGTTCTGAAAATATAAAATGAAGATGGGGAGATGCTGCCGAAAATTGGATTGAATCAAGACAATTCTTACCTAACATACACAAGAATTTCTTCAGCAACATCAGCATATTATTCTATGTTCTTTAAATTCAATCTCTGTGAGTTCATGTTACTTTTAGATATAAATATTTAATAGTAACTTTGACATGTTAATAAACCTGAATCTAAGCCTTTGCCTGTTAAACTGATTCATATCTAAATAGTTCTGCTATAATTACATGTATTTTTCCGTACACCTATTCTGTTGTTCAGCTGTTATTATATGCTATTTTTTTATTATATGCCTATTTCTGTTCTTCTCCCTCTCTTATTCCCTTTTTATTTTATAAGCCTAGGCTACCTTCGAGCCTAAGCCAATCTCGTAAGAGATCTGCGTATGAATGAAATTGGCACAATTAGGGAATGTTTGGGAATGAAAATAAAAGAGGAAAAATTGGGACATATCTTGTACTATGGAATATTATTGAACATTTGGGGAATATCTTGTACTGTGCAATATGAAAAAAATTTAGGGTGTATGAACATGTAAATTTTCAAGCTTAATTCGAGAATTAAGTGGAACATGTAATGAAACTGTATATACTTGACCTGTGGAACCTATTTAATCTATTGATTCTATATGAACCTACTAACCTTTTTAATCTGTTGGGGTTAAGTAAACATGTTCAATCTGTTGGGGTTAAGTAAACCTATTTACTGTAATACTTAACCTATCCAAATCTGTTGGGGTTATATAAAACTGTTAACCTGTAAAACTTAACCTATTAATCTGTGGGGGTTAGGCAAACCCGTAAACCTGTAAGACTAAACCTGTTAAAAATCCTAGTTAATTGGTGGACACAAGTTTAGGGGTTTTACTTGTGTCATCTGCTGTGTGGGGCCCATATCAGTCAGTAACCTATTCTGGTATTAAAAAGGGACCCCGCACTAAGTAGGGGTCAGGGCACGCATTCTGAATTGGTTGTAAGAGGTTCATCTGAATGAGGGTGTATATGAGCACGTTCCAATGGAGTCATCTGCGTGCATGGGTCCAATCTGTGGGGGAAAATAAGTCGCTGTAGCACCAGTAAATAGGTTTGTGTCCTTCTGTATGTTGCCACATTAGGAAGTAATACACCCTACAGTGGGGCTGACACATGGTATTTACGCATTAGGGAGCCGATCGTTTGGAGGTAGTAATTAGGGTACGTCTAGTCATGTCTGTTTTCAGTTTAGGTACTTGTTATTTCTATTGAGGTACCTGTTATTTCTGTTTGGGGTAAAACCCGTTATAAAACTAGAGTACACATAAAACTGCCATTATATTTCTATTGGGATCATTTTGTTTCTGTTATATTAAGGAACACTTAATCATGTCACATATCTGCTATACTAGTATTGGTGCAGAGAAAAGTATTTGAGAAGCATAGTCTACTTTGTTTATTCCGCTTATCATGTTCATCCTGTTTATACCTATCATATGATACTGTTATCTCTCATCCAGTCTTATACACCTGTCATGATACTTTAATTTTTTATATGCTAAAAGTCATTGGACTCGCTAGACTTTATATCTGACCTTTTTTGTTTCCTTTTCTCTCTCTTCTTCCCTCCCCCCTACCCCTAAGGTTCTCAAGCAGGGAAATCTTAGGCGTGATTAGGACTCTCTCTTATGTTTTTGCTTGGATTTGGATCTGCTTTGATGTATTGCTTCTACTACTTGCCTACTTTATTATGGTTATTATTGGGGATTATGATTTAACATTTCTGTACTGTAATGGTTTTTAGAGCAAGGCAAATGTTTTGGTTTGATGTACTTGGTTTCAATATTTAAGCTTGATGTTGTAACAAGTTATGAGACTACGAAGTTTTTCTGCTGAATAATGAAGTTTAAAATTTCTATTGTTATTTTTATATCTGTCTTGTGAGATTCTACTTTTGTTTACTTATAAACGTTTCACGAAACTTAATGCATTCTGACAAAGAGTGACATTAACGGACGTAGAGTGTCACAATTAGCGTTGTTTAGTGGATAAATGACACTAAGGACATTTATAATGACAGCAATTCGAAATGTCAAGAAATGAAAATATAGGAACATAGAAGAAAGGATTCGATAAAGGAAATAGACTTCCGCAGAGTAGTGAGTCAAAAGAGTTAGACGAAAAGATCAAAAGTGTTAAGAAACCAATAAAAGTGATTTTTGATACACTATTAAATTATTTTGAAAAAATATAATTATAACATTTCAATTATGGGCTCAAGTTGCATAATAATCCACTCAAAAAAGAAAAATTGAAATATGGCTTTTGGGAATGTTTTTGAGAATTTTGAAGAGTTTACTTTTTCTTCTATTAGACAAAGCGTAATTGTAATCTTTAAGGAAAAAAGAAGATGAATTCCTTAATTAAAGAATAATAGTAAATGTTTTCAGTTATGAGCCTTAAAAAGATAGAAATGTAAATGTCAAGCAGTAAACAATTATAATGACAAATTTATAATTGTCATTGCCTTGATATAACAACCTTTTATTATTAAAACGAATCTGAAAAGGTTATTTTCTTAAAAATCCTATATAAGTTATGGCAATAAATTTGATGCTCCATTCAAAATAAAAAGGAGAAAAAAAAGAAGATATATAAAAGTTCGACAGGATAAACATCATAAATATAATCATTTAGGAAAAAGTGGGTAGTTCATTTATTTACCAAAATTAAGGTAGAACTTGAAATAGTAAAATTCTCTTATAATAAGGGGTATTAGAAGAAGTAATAGTAATGAGAGTAGAATAAATGGGAAACGACTACCCAATAAATTAATTTAGCAATTTATAATTTATTAAATTAATTTTTTGTAAAAGGCACCCTCATTGTGCAAACAATGAGTAATTAGTGATTAAAGATTTCCTAAATTCAAATGCACATTACTAAGAAATTTGGTAAGAGTATATGCGCATGACATTAAAGATTTTAAATCGTAGTACTAACGCAAATGCAGTCTTGGGTTAATGTTTTAGAACGTATTTTGGCAATAATAGAATAAATTGAAAATATGGAAATGTAAATGTTAAGAAGCTTAATTACTACTTGATTTAATGTTGAATTATTAAAGTTTTGTTTTCAAATAAAAACAAGCATTTACTCCAAAACATTTATCATTTTGAAGGAGATTAAAGACCGACATTCAGAATACAAATAAAAGACAAGTGTTAAAATAAAAGAAGTTTTTCTCTTAATTTAACAATTAACGAACATTTGATAAATATTATAATTTTAAAAATGGGGCATTTATTTGAAACTTTTTGTAAGGAAATTATTAAGTTTTATTGTTAAAAGATACACAAACCTTGAGTAATGCTTCAAAGTGGTATTGTGTGAAGAAATAATGAATTTTGAAATTTAGCAATAAATATCACTAGACCTTCTCGGAAACTTAATTTCCGCATAATTCAATCTTGGATATTAATCGAAATTATTTTCTAGAATATAATAAACAATTATTTTATTAGTTGTTGAAATGTTTTATCAACATTTTGAAAGTGTGGATGGTTGGCATTCAAAGTTAAGTGTTTAAAAAGAAAAAATATTTTTGCTCTTATTTAAATCATTTAGTTAACGTTGAAAAAAAAACATCTGAATCCTTATTGCAACATTTTGGTATAATTTCTAAATAAAGGATGTTTTGTTATAAATAAAACACATATCGAAATTGAAAGTAAGTATTAAACTCTTCACAAGAATTTAACATCTAAGGTTTTAATAAGATATTAAATAATAGTTTTCAAATTTGTGCAAGTTTGAGAATAATAACAATATTCAGAAGAACATCTTTTGTGTAATCACTAAAAATTTCACCTTATAGAAAGAGATAACTCTGGAATAATAAGAATAGCTGATTAGGTAAGCTAGAATTAGGTTCTAGGACTAAGTATGGATAAATTTCACAACCTAATTTGAAAATTATAGCGTCAGTCTAAAGATTTCTATTTAAAAGGTGTGAGGTATAGTATTTCCAGAATCAAGGGTTAGTTGTGAATAAGATTGCCCTAGATAGTTAGTTTAGGGATTAGTATGTTTATATCTGTATCTAGCGATTAGTGTGTGTGTATATATATAAGTGTAACGCAACTTACCGTAAGTCACGGTTTCAGGAGAAATGGTCATGGATATTAATTGCAAATTTAGTGGGCAATAAATTTGTAATTAATAAAATCGAAAGAGGATTTTTGGGGAATGCTTTAGAAAAATTAATTAATTTGGAGAAAATGGATATATTTTCGAGCCTAAAGAAGCTTGAAGAGTCAAGTAAGTATTCATAGAATGGATAAACCATAATTATGAGAGACATAGGTGGAAAATTTAAAGGAGTGGATGGGCATCTTAAGGAGTTTGAATAAAAGTATTTAGATCTCAGCACCATTTAAATTAGGTAATTGTAGGATAGAACTTCCAAAAGAGTATTTTTGGGTTTTAATCATGAATGGTCCCCCATATTGATTGGATAAGGGAATATAAAGTGGTATAAGTAACGGATCCCTATTTATGTCTACAGTGTTGGGTTTTGAAACACTTATTAAATTTTGGGATAAATGCATAATAGAGGATTTCATCGGGGTACTTAACTTAGTGGTCTACCATCTATGGGATTTGGAAGTTAACAATGGAATTAGATTTGTAGCCTAGAAAAAAGGTGGGTATTCTTCTGATTTTTGAAATATTCAGTGAAGAAGTTTAGCCTTAGAGAATGTCATCCTCAAGAATAATAACTTGAAGCATGATAATAAGGAACATGCCTAAACACTAGACTAGCCATTCTAGTATGAAATATGACTATGCTTAGCTTGCTTAAGGGTAGCCCTTTTGCCATTTTTCACAAAAGAGACTACATTTGAAACTATAAGGAATATAGTCAAAATATAAAGAACATGATGTGTAATTTTATGTATTTTCACGTACATTATACTATTTATTCAAAATAAAACAATACTCGTTCCTTGTAATTTTAAATATGTCAATATGATTGCTTGGGTAAATTTATGGAAATTATAACAAAAGACCTCACTAAGATTTGAATTCCAGCAAATTGGAGCATAGGAAGTATTCTAGTTATCTATAAAGACTAGAGCGTTAATTCACCAGAATTAGAAATTTTGATTTAGAAAACTACTAAAATTTTGAGTTACATCTCATTCGAAGACTGAAGGACAAGCTGAAGACGACCAGAGCTTTGGGAATAAGAAGACGAGTTGCATCTTGGATCTCTTAGACACAAGGTTTCAAATCTCAGAAATCTCGGTCGAGATCTTGTTTTCGAGATCATGTGATTCAAAACAACAAATGTCGGTCATATTTCATTTGAACCAAATCTCAGCCAAGAACCTTCACACTTTTATCATATTTTAGGATTTCCCAAAGTTAGGGAGATATATGATATTATTGATGACAGATGCCCATAGCAATTTTATATTTGATAAGATGCCTTCAAAGTACAACGAATTTTGGTAGGGCCTAATTAAGAAACGGGGATAAAGATAAAACCTTGGGAATCTTGTGCCATGATAGATATTTTGGAGCATGGGAATTCAAGACTCTATATTATTTAGGTTGATTGGTTTGACTACACTAAGGAGAAATTTCGAGAATAGACAAAAAAAATAATTTTTGTAGCCTTTCTCGAAAATTTAGGTTATATGATTGCATGGTGGTTGCTGGATTGGATGATAATAGATTGTTGCAATACAAATGCACAATGCACTCATATAGAAATAACATGAGCGTATAACATGATTGTTTAGAGTGAGTTGTGTTTTTGCTCCCTCGTAAAGATTTCCGGATGAAATCTCTTTTAAGGGGGGAAATGTAACACCCTGTAAAAATAAACCCTAAATAGTCATAGATAATTAAATTAAGTATAAACAATAAAAAAATATAAAATATTAATGGGATAAAAATAAAATTTTCGCAAAATTGAGAGCTAGGCCATGAAAGTATTACTATTGCGTTCGTGGCGAGATTCTGATCCGTTTACATATTTTATTTGCTAAAAACAGAGTCCGTATAAAGAAGTTATGATTAAAACAAGTTATACGTGAATTGTTTACACGTGGTATTAGAAATTCAAATTGAATAAATAAATATATGGGATATAATTATATATTAATTGGCATGAAAAGAATATTCCATGATAATTTGAATTGTGTGTGTATATACATGTAGGAGGGAACAAGGATAATCAACTTAAGGAAGGTAATCAATCTAATTTAATTTTATAATTAATATAAAAGAAACGTTTGGAGAAACAAATTCTCTGGCTCGACCCCAAACGGGGGGTCGAACGCCCTTATAGAAGGGGTGTCAACATGGGGGTCGACCACCCTTCTATATATAGAAGGGGTCGACCGCCCTTAAGGGAAATGGGCAGTGAAGGCTTATTTTTGATGTTTTGCCAACACAGACCGTCTGGATTTATGTGACGACCCCAAATCCCGTACTGACGGAGACAAGGGTTATCTTTGGAATATAACACAGAAACAGATAATAGCAGAACAAAATTAAATAAATACACCAGATAATGAACAATAGAATATACTGGATAAAGTAATCATCAGAGTTACACAGTATACAGGATCTTACTTAGTACAAATACAGTTCAGCTATACATAAATGTCTACAGCGGAAAACAAACAAAATATGTACAATAGGAGCTGAACAGCATAAAAAGAGATAAATGATAGAATCCATCTTCAGCTCCAGCTATCCAGAAAGAACCAGCTAAACCTGAATATAAGGCTGCCCGTGTAGAAAAAGGGGCACCCGAGTTTGAAAGTGAAACAAACTACGAGTCAGTCATGGGACTGGCATGAGAAATCTACTCAACACATATATAATTTGGCTAATCATAGGACCACGCCACTTTCGTGGAACGGGTTTACTCCATTTGATTGCCACCTCTTTACAACAAATCTTTCTTTTAAACATCGCTATGCTTTTTATAAAAATGAAGCCATTATAAGACTCAGTTCCCATCACACAATGCAACGCAAACCAGAGGATAGCGTTTTTACCTTATAACGGCCAAAATATGCTTGATACGAATAAAACAAAGGCATTTGATATTATTGCTAGTGTTTATATGTTTTTGAAAACAATTTCAAATCATAACTATCAATCATAGACGACATGAGCGTCCCATGCCACTATGTCGCCAAATATATATATATATATATATACAATCGAAACCGCACGATGTCGTATTTGGAAATTGGATTTCCGTCATGAACCAAGGCAAAAGATAGTCCTTACCGAATTCGAGACGCACTAGCCCGTGTCTCAGGCAAGTACTCAGTCAAGCCTTTGGATCGTCAGGGTCGGTCCACCGATGTGGATTAAAATGCCTGAACAATACGTTTCCCCGCCCTTTGGGGCGTAAATGAGCCAACGAATGACTCCATCGGACCCGGATCATCCGATCAAACCGAGGCGCCTCGCAACAGAAACAACCACATTGGTGAAAAGTATATAAATGTCAGGGCTGGTAGGTAACTGACACCACCCTAGCTAGAAAGAAATGCATGCCCTCCCTGAGGTCCTTCTCCCGTTTCTGGTTCATACCGGGGTGTGAGGCTCACGAATTTACGTTATACACAAAGCTACGCCACACAGGCGGTGCTTTGATCATCACCACAAGACTTTGCTTTTCAACAGAAGCCCTGATCACTACATCTTAGCATGCCATACAGGCAATTCATGCCATGCGACTGATGTCCATCGATATACAACCTTTGAGCTCGTGCGTTTCAGAGAAGGGCGTTAAGCGAAAGAATAAATTTTCCGCCGCCAAACAGATGTATATTTAATAGGGATCAATCAACACAGAATAAAATCCAATGTCAGACACACAGTCCATTTACAAGTCTGTTCTGGGTCTGAACGAAACCGGAGGCACTAAATACCTCGCAAACCCATCGATCACCACGTACGTCTGGACGATCACCACTCATTATCCATATTTCGGGATGCCTCCCAATCAGGACCTCGGTTACCATCCAAACGAGGTGAAGATCTCCAGTCTTCGACCACCGTCTTCATCTTCGATTTCTTATCGTCGGTCAATTATTTGAAATGAGAATTAACTCGGCCTTTTCAAATATTTCACGTATATTTAGAATTTCAAATCAATTGGTTCAATGGTTAAATTATTCGACAACACCAATTTTGTTCTTTAATGTAATTTTCACACCAAACACATTCAACCATCAAATACCACATAAATCAAGCAAATGCAGTTTATTTCCATTCCATATTGTTTACGGTATTTTATAACGATTTATCGCTATTTTTATTTATTTTAAAATAGCCAATTTGTTCAAAACGACGCTTCGGGCCATAACGCGGCCGTGGCGCTGTTTTTCTTCAGATTTGATTTACACATATCTGGAAATCTAACTGTTGGATCTTCACACAATTTACATCATTAGAAAGGTCTTTTCAAAACGAATCCAATGGTTCCAGTTTCAGGAAAATCCGACGGTCGGATCTCCCGGTACAATCGTTTGAAGTTTCGATTTCAAAATACGAACTGCAGCGTCGTTATTCGATTAAATATAATTATATTTATATATATATAAATATAATCGTTTCTGGCGCTGTTTTTCTTCAGATTTGAATTAAACATTCCAGACAATCCAAACGTTGGATTTTTACAAAGTTGGCGCCGTCGGAAAGATATTTCCAAGGCGAACCCGACGGTTGCGGTTTCGGGAAAATCCAATGGTCGGATTTCCCGTACTAGTTGTTTGAAATCACGGTTTCAAAACGCGAACTGCACGGGCACCTTTCGTTTTAATTTTATTTATATTTATATATTTATATAAATATAGTTCATTCAACAATTTCAATATCATTTTTACTTCAAATATTTCACTAACGCCTTAAAATTTTGGAAAATTTCGCGATAACCTCCTTTGAACGGGAGGGGCTGGGAAAATTCCCAAATAGCCACACGGGTGTCTCATTTCAAAAAGAAAAAGAAAAAGCCAAGCGGCTAGCCAACAGGCTCATAAAATCATCACCCAAACAAAGCAGTAAATGTGTACCTATTTGTCGGGCACAAAATATTTTTCCTCTTCTCTAGCCACTTTGCTATAACCTGTTCAATAAATATGCATGTACATATATATAGTTCTTATCACTTATCATTTTCTATTCAACTTCATATTTGATTCCATTTGGTTTAAAAACACCATTCATTCTAATGTTGCATATATAGGCAAAAATCATGTCATTAGCTAATTAATGAATATTTCAACTCATATATATTTATTTGAACGAGTGGCTATTTTTAACACTTCACATTTCAACAATTCGTGAATATAATAAAAATATGATTTTTATTGTAAAGTAATTCATTTCAAAACACTATTATTTTATATAGTTTATATAGGTGATAAAAGGTGATTTTTATTATGAAACAATTTATTTCAAAATATGAATACCATTCAACACATGAATTTCAAATCAACGAATGAATATCGATTCAACACATGAAGGTTTTCTATAGTTTCTATATATAGATAAAAATGTGATTTTTATATTTAAAACGCGAATACCATTCAACACATGAATTTCAAATCAACGAATGAATATCGATTCAACACATGAAGGTTTTCTATAGTTTCTATATATAGATAAAAATGTGATTTTTATATTTAAAACACGAATACCATTCAACACATGAATTTCTAATCAACGAATGAATATCGATTCAACACATGAAGGTTTTCTATTTAATAAATAAATATAGTTTCAGCAAATGAAAATAATTCAAACACATGAATATTATTCAAAATTTCGGCAGCATAACGGCAGGGTAGTTAAAACCGGGACCGTTCCTAGTACGGCTCCTCGCTCTACCTTAAAACCTCGCGGTTTTTGACAATGGGGATCATGCATCTAGTTCGCACGCAGGCGGCATGTATATATTTATTTCATTTCCACAAACTAATCCTATGTGGTTTCAACCAAATATATCTCAACCACAAATGGGTATTTTTCAACCATAATCAATCAATATCAACCACAAACAATCCCAAACAACCATTCGCTATCAATCAATTTTCACACCAATCACAATCAATAAATATCGTCCATGGTTTGTGGACGAGGGGCGTATATATATATATATATATATATATATATATATATATAGCAATTCAATTTTATTTCAACACATATATAATTTTTACAACGCATATATAACTTATACATCGAACGTACAACTTATACAACGCTTATACAAGAGGTGTACAACGCTTATATAACTCATACATCGACTATATAATTCATACATTGTCGTTTTCCATATTGTTTATAAATTAGAAATCTCACATTGGGTTCCACTCCGCCAAAAATAGCAGAAGGCTCAGAAAAATATGCGGTCGCTTTTATAATGTAGAAGACGTCCACACGAGTCCACTGTCTCTTGTTTCACTGGATTTCGTCAACATAGCAAAAAGATATGTAATTTTAAATATCGAACAATTTAAAAACGTAATTAATTAAATTTATAGCGCTAAAAAAACGCTACCTTTTCCTCTGATTAACCCAGGCCGTCGTTCCTCTTATCAGCTCGAAACTAGGTCAGGGATTTGCACAAAATCTGCGATGCTATAAGACGATCAGACGCTGCAGCTTCGAAGAGGGTCGAAGGAGCTTTCCGGCGCCACCAGCCTTGCTCAGTTCGGTGGAGGATCTGGGGAGAAAAGGGGTGCGATGCGGCATGGGTTTCCAGGCCCGATTCTAGAGGCACACACCACGATGGAGGTCGAGATGGGTATGGATTAGAAGAGGATGGAGAGGGCTTCCAAGATTTGGTGGTGGCGGGGGCTAATGCGACGGGAGTTGATCGGAAAACAGCCTGGAAGTTTTGAGCACACTTCTGCCGTTCACCTGGAGCGGATAGGGGAGAGAGAGAATGATTTGGAAAATAATTTATTTTTTTATAAAAAATCCTATTGGTCCTCACTTTATTTAATTTTAAAATAAGATTTTCTTAAACGAAATCCTTTTCAAACCCAACGACTGTCGCCCCTAGCTAAATACCCCCATCCCGAACACAATGGGATATGTTTCGAAGGCCCATTCGACTGTTTCAGTCAGTTTCCATTCAAATTAAAATATAAAATATTCAATATTTAATTTGGACGAACATTTCAATTTGCCAAGATCACAAACTAATTCGAAAAATTCCAGAAAAATAAATCTAGCTATGTTTTGACGATACGGTCCCAACAAAACTAGTTTCGTCGAATTCTGAGACCGTTTGCAAAAAGGCCCATTTTTGGTCGATCCAATTTAACTGTAATTGACCAAAACACATTTTCCTTTGCCACGCTCACATACTAGCTTCAAAAATTATGAAATTTGAAACCTAGCGATTACTTCACTTCCCGGATCCAACAAAAGTGGTTTCGTCGAATTCCGAGGTCGTATGCAAAATAGCCAATTTCACGGGCTATATAAATTCCATAGCGACCTTTCTGAAAATTCATTCGGCCATAACTTTTGCTTTCCGCTATGAAAATTCGATTTTTCAGATTCGTTAGAAAGGTATTCACTAACATATTTAAATATTTTTGGTTTCGCTAAAATCCGTTTTGTTTTGCACCCGGTACAGTCCGACAAAGTTTGAATTCAAAATTTGAAACTGCAACGCCTTTTCAAACCTTGTTTATAATTATAATTAATTATATTCGTTTTCAATTGTTGATTCAACTCAGTTTTCATCTCTATTATTTAAAATATTTATTTTAAATATTTAAAATCCATTATATTAGCCAATTTAAAATTTTTAAATTGGTTCAGATTTTCTGGGTCGTTACAATCTCCCCCACTTAAAACTTTTCGTCCCTGAAAAGGAACAAAGTCGAAAGTGGTTTGATAAATCTACAATCACACAACACAACCAACAATCAAATCGTTTTAACCTTTCAAAAATATACCGATCAACTTCTATACTCTTTTTTAAAATCATTCAGACTATAGAATTTAAAAGTGCACATCCATGGAAAGAAAATAACAACAGAGTAGGGAATTAAATGGTAATGCAAAGTAGGGTAAATGTACCTTGCACCGGAGTCAACCAGAGATATCCACTCGGCAGCTAGGATAAGCTTTCTGAATGTTCTCCTCAGTTTCCCAAGTACAATCTCGCGGATCTCCACTCCTCTGCACTTTGACTAAGTGAACCTTCTTGTTCCTCAGCTCTTTGGTTTCTTTGCCGATAATCTTTAGCGGCTCTCTTCTCACCGCCAATTCTGGAGTAATTTCAATATCCTGCTGAGCTGCTTCTTCCACGATCAAGTCTGGATCATGAACGTGCTTTCGAAGTTGAGATATATGAAATACATCATGAACTCCAGGCAACCAGTCAGGCAGTTTGACCCTATAAGCGAGAGTTCCTATCCGTTCCAGAATAGGAAACGGACCAATGAATTTGGGCGCGAACATTCCAGTTTTACCGAACCGGATAACTCCTCTCATCGGCGATACTTTCAAATACACGTAGTCGCCAACGGCAAAGGATATATCTCTTCTTATTTTATCAGCATAGCTCTTTTGTCGGCTTTAAGCGGCGAGTAATCACTTCTTAATAAAATCGACTTTGTTGGCGGCTTCTCGAATCATATCGGGACCCAACACAAGTCTATTTCCTGGTTCGACCCAACAAGCAAGAGATAGGCACGGTCTACCATACAATGCTTCGAATGGCGACATTGTCAGACTCGCCTGGTAACTGTTGTTATATGAGAATTCAGCCAAATGTAGATGGTCTTCCCATGATCCACCGAAATCTAGAACATAAGCCCACAATAGATCTTCTAAAATGCGATTCACCCTCTCAGTCTGACCGTCTGTTTGAGGATGATAAGCGGTGCTCAAGTTCAACTTCGTTCCCAGCTCGACTTGAAATGCTTCCCAGAATTTGCTAGTGAATATTGTATCTCTATCACTGACTATACTGAGCGGCACTCCATGTAGTCTAACTATTTCCCTGAAGTATATCTGCGCCAGACTCTGAGCAGTTCTGTTAGATCTGACAGGTATGAAATGGGCGGTCTTCGTGAAGCGATCTACGATCACCCAAATACTGTCATTCCCTTTTCTGGTTCTGGGCAGACAATCAATGAAATCCATGGAGATATGCTCCCACTTCCAACCAGGAACTTCCAGTGGTTGTAACAATCCATCCAATTTCTGTTGGTCGCTTTTGACTAGTTGGCAAGTGGGGCATCGACTGACATATATCGAGATGTCTCTTTTTAACGACTTCCACCAGAATGTGCGTTTGATATCGTTATACATTTTATTCACACCCGGATGGATACTGAGCTTAGATTTGTGGCATTCATCAAGCACATCTCTTCTGAGTTCAGGAATTTCTGGAACGCAAATTCGTCCTTCTAACCTCAGAATCCCTTCGCTATCTAGTTGGAAATCCGAAGCATTGCCTTCACGAATTCGCTGACTCATTCCTTTGATAAATTGGTCGTCTTCTTGGAGAGCCAATATCTTATCAATCAACGAAGTCGCAATGATGAAACTGGCGATCATTTCATTCTTTCGGCTTAACGCATCGGCCACGACATTGGCTTTCCTTGGAGTGTATAGAAATTCAAAATCATATGCTGCAAGAAACTCCAGCCAACGTTGCTGCCTCAGATTCAGGTCTTTCTGAGTGAACAGGTACTTTAACGACTGGTGGTCTGTAAACAGTTCAAATCTCTCACCCAGAAGATAGTGCCTCCAGATTTTCAAAGCGAACACAATAGCCAATAACTCAAGATCATGAGTTACGTAGTTCTTCTCGTGTTGCTTCAGTTGAAGGCTAGCATAAGTAATCACTTGACCCCTTTGCATTAACACTGCGCCAAGGCCTTCTCTAGAAGCATCAGTCCAGACTTTTAAATCCTGGTTGCCATCGATGATGGTTAACACTGGAGCAGTTGTTAATCTCAACTTTAGCTCTTCGAAAGCCTCCTCACTTTCTGGAGTCCATTTGAATTTAGAGTGCTTCTTTGTAAGCTTCGTTAAGTGGCCAGATATCTTCGAAAAGTTTTTAACGAACTTTCGGTAATAGCTAGCCAATCCGAGAAAACTGCGGACTTCGGTGGGAGTACTGGGCTGTTTCCAATTCTGAATAGCTGTGATTTTGCTTGGATCCGCAGCAATTCCTTCTTTCGATACGACATGGCCTAGAAATTTTACTTCATCTTGCCAGAAGATACATTTGGAAAATTTAGCTTTTAATACATTCCGTCTTAGAATTTCTAGAACCTGTTCCAGATGCTTTTCATGCTCGGCCTTTGATTTAGAGAAGATTAGAATATCGTCAATGAAAACCAGAACAAATTTATTCAAAACTCCTCTGAATACTCTGTTCATCAGATTGACAAAGTAAGCTGGAGCGTTACATAAGCCGAATGGCATTACTAACCACTCATAGAATAAGTCGGGGCCTCTAAACGCTGTCATTGGAACACACTCTTCGGCAATTCGAAGTTGATGGAAGCCTGGAGCTAGGTCCATTCGTGAAAATACTTGTGCTCCATTTAATCGATCCAACAAATCATCAATCCGCGGCAATGGATATTTGTTCTTTATTGTCTGTTTGTTTAAATCACGATAATCCACACATAGCCGTAGAGTACCGTCAAATTTTGGGACAAACACCACTGCTGCACCCCAATCAGAGAAACTAGGCCTGATCAGACCTTTCCATACTAGCTGTCGTGTTTGATTGTCTAATTCCTCCTTCTCTTTCAAGGACATTCTTCGAATAGCGTGAACTACCGGCCATGCATTAGGAATCAAAGCAATTTTGAAATCTATTTCTCTCTGCGGAGGTAAGCGAACGACTTCATCGAACACATCCGCATAGTTCTTGACGACAGGAATATCTTTCACTAGGTCGGGAATATTCTCTGTGATTTCAGGGGCATTTTCTATTTGGGATGGAGAAACATTCAAAGCTGCCCAGAAGTCTTTTCTATTAGCACTCTGACCTTCACAGGGAATGGTTATATAATCACCTGATTTAATCTTCGCCTTTACGACTCTGTCGGCGCATTTAACTTCAGCTTCATATTCGGTCAGCCAGTCTAAACCCAAGATAAGATCAAACTCCTTAAAATTCATGACGACTGCGATGGTAGGAAACCGATAACGAGAGAAAGAAACCGGCACTCCACAAATCCAACTAAGATCAATGGAACCCCCAACCGGATTCTGGACAGTCATTGGTTCCTTGAGCCTTTTCAAATCCAAATCCAGTTTCTTAGCTGCATCTTTGGCAATGAAACTTCGTGATGCGCCTGTGTCAAACAGTACTTTGACTGGAATGTTTTTGACAGTAAGCGTGCCTTCTAAAACATCGGGCCTTTCCTGAGCAGACGAAGATGCAGACACTTCTGCTGCATCATTTACATGTACTGCTTCAGATTTCTTTGAGGGTGGACACTCCCGTGCAATATGGCCTGCCTGGTGGCACTTATGGCATTTCCTTTCCCCATGGGGGTTTTTTGTTTCTTAGTGGGCTTAGATCCACTCTTGATCCGCTTCTTTAAGGGTCCGCAATTTATCGACAAATGTCCTTTCTTATTGCAGTTAGAGCAAATAGCAGTTGTTACGGGTTCCTTCTTAGATTTAGCCCTTTTTCTCTTGGCACTGGGCTTCTTACTGGCTTTAGGAATATCAGTTCCCGACTCTTGTTTGTCACTACAACAGACTTCTTCTTCGTCGCGCAACATTCCTTTCTTATGGAGATCTTCATACTGATAAGCCATATAAATCATTTCAGAAAAAGGAAGCTTCACATTCCTCATTACACTATTCTGATATCTCCTTTGCAGGCCATGAATAAATCTCAGATTTTTCCTCTTTGGATCTTGAATCAGATGAGGAGCAAAGTGAGCAAGTTCGTTGAATTTCTAATGATATTCTGGGATGGTCATATCACCTTGTATCAAATAAGAAAATTCATCACATAATCTCTCGGTTGCTTCGGAAGGAGTAAATCTTTCTAAGAAAATCACTTTGAATCTGTCCCAGGTGATATCACCTTCTAGATTATCTTTAATAACTGAATCCCACCAAAATAAAGCTTCTTCTTTGAGCGCCCAAGACGCCAGTAATCTTTTCTGATCGTCTCTCAGCTTTAAACCCTCAAAGATTTTCTCTGCAGAACGAATCCAAGCTTGTGTTTCCATAATGGACTCTTTGCCTAAGAATGGCGATCCACCCAGATTTCGAAATCTCTTGAATAAAACTTCTATATCGGATTCTGGCGGTGGGAGCACAACTGGCTCATTAGCTGGTCGAGCCATACGATTATTTCTTCTGTTCCTGTCACTCATTTTCTAGTGCGTCTGCAATTAGCAGACAAAGTGTCAGGTCAACAGAAAAGATATTTCAAAATATAGAGACAAATACTTCAATGTAAATGCGTCTACTGGGGTGTATTCCATGCTGCTTTACTTATACTAGGATATTACTGATCCTATTTGTATAGAGTTACCCATCCTAGAACACTACTGGTTCTATTTCTGACGAGTTCGTTCAAATGTTATATTCCAGAACTAAGCTTAACCTAAGCTCTGATACCACGTTGTGACGACCCCAAATCCCGTACTAACGGAGACAAGGGTTATCTTTGGAATATAACACAGAAACAGATAATAGCAGAACAAAATTAAATAAATACACCAGATAATGAACAATAGAATATACTGGATAAAGTAATCATCAGAGTTACACAGTATACAGGATCTTACTTAGTACAAATACAGTTCAGCTATACATAAATGTCTACAGCGGAAAACAAACAAAATATGTACAATAGGAGCTGAACAGCATAAAAAGAGATAAATGATAGAATCCATCTTCAGCTCCAGCTATCCAGAAAGAACCAGCTAAACCTGAATACGAGGCTGCCCGTGTAGAAAAAGGGGCACCCGAGTTTGAAAGTGAAACAAACTACGAGTCAGTCATGGGACTGGTATGAGAAATCTACTCAACACATATATAATTTGGCTAATCACAGGACCACGCCACTTTCGTGGAACGGGTTTACTCCATTTGATTGCCAGCTCTTTACAACAAATCTTTCTTTTAAACATCGCTATGCTTTTTATAAAAATGAAGCCATTATAAGACTTAGTTCCCATCACACAATGCAACGCAAACCGGAGGATAGAGTTTTTACCTTATAACGGCCAAAATATGCTTGATACAAATAAAACAAAGGCATTTGATATTATTGCTAGTGTTTATATGTTTTTGAAAACAATTTCAAATCATAACTATCAATCATAGACGACATGAGCGTCCCATGCCACTATGTCGCCAAATATATATATATATATATATATATATATATATACAATCGAAACCGCACGATGTCGTATTTGGAAATTGGATTTCCGTCATGAACCAAGGCAAAAGATAGTCCTTACCGAATTCGAGACGCTCTAGCCCGTGTCTCAGGCAAGTACTCAGTCAAGCCTTTGGATTGTCAGGGCCGGTCCACCGATGTGGATTAAAATGCCTGAACAATTCGTTTCCCCACCCTTTGGGGCGTAAATGAGCCAACGAATGACTCCATCGGACCCGGATCGTCCGATCAAACCGAGGCGCCTCGCAACAGCAACAACCACATAGGTGAAAAGTATATAAATGTCAGGGCTGGTAGGTCACTGACACCACCCTAGCTAGAAAGAAATGCATGCCCTCCCTGAGGTACTTCTCCCGTTTCTGGTTCATACCGGGGTGTGAGGCTCGCGAATTTACGTTATACACAAAGCTACGCCACACAGGCGGTGCTTTGATCATCACCACAAGACTTTGCTTTTCAACAGAAGCCCTGATCACTGCATCTTAGCATGCCACACAGGCAATTCATGCCATGCGACTGATGTCCATCGATATACAACCTCTGAGCTCGTGCGTTTCAGAGATGGGCATTAAGCAAAAGAATAAATTCTCCGCCGCCAAACAGATGTATATTTAATAGGGATCAATCAACACAGAATAAAATCCAATGTCAGACACACAGTCCATTTACAAGTCTGTTCTGGGTCTGAACGAAACCGGAGGCACTAAATACCTCGCAAACCCATCGATCACCACGTACGTCTGGACGATCACCACTCATTATCCATATTTCGGGATGCCTCCCAATCAGGACCTCGGTTACCATCCAAACGAGGTGAAGATCTCCGGTCTTCGACCACCGTCTTCATCTTCGATTTCTTATCGTCGGTCAATTATTTGAAATGAGAATTAACTCGGCCTTTTCAAATAATTCACGTATATATAGAATTTCAAATCAATAAGTTCAATGGTTAAATTATTCGACAACACCAATTTTGTTCTTTAAGGTAATTTTCACACCAAACACATTCAACCATCAAATACCACATAAATCGAGCAAATGCAGTTTATTTCCATTCCATATTATTTATGGTATTTTATAACGATTTATCGCTATTTTTATTTATTTTAAAATAGCCAATTTGTTCAAAACGACGCTTCGGGCCATAATGCGGCCGTGGCGCTGTTTTTCTTCAGATTTGATTTACACATATCTGGAAATCTAACCGTTGGATCTTCACACAATTTACATCATTAGAAAGGTCTTTTCAAAACGAATCCAACGGTTCCAGTTTCGGGAAAATCCGACGGTCGCATCTCCCGGTACAATCGTTTGAAGTTTCGATTTCAAAATACGAACTACAGCGTCGTTATTCGATTAAATATAATTATATTTATATATATATATATATATATATAATCGTTTCTGGCGCTGTTTTTCTTCAGATTTGAATTAAACATTCCAGACAATCCAACCGTTGGATTTTTACAAAGTTGGTGTCGTCGGAAAGATATTTCCAAGGCGAACCCGACGGTTGCGGTTTCGGGAAAATCCAATGGTCGGATTTCCCGTACTAGTTGTTTGAAATCACGGTTTCAAAACGCGAACTGCACGGCCACGTTTCGTTTTAATTTTATTTATATATTTATATAAATATAGTTCATTCAACAATTTCAATATCGTTTTTACTTCAAATATTTCGCTAATGCCTTAAAATTTTGGAAAATTTCGCCATAACCTCCTTTGTACGGGAGGGGCTTGGAAAATTCCCAAATAGCCACACGTGCGTCTCATGTCAAAAAGAAAAAGAAAAAGAAAAAGAAAAAGCCAAGCGGCTAGCCAACAGGCTCATAAAATCATCACCCAAACAAAGCAGTAAATGTGTACCTATTTGTCGGGCACAAAATTTTATTCCTCTTCTCTAGCCACTTTGCTATAACCTGTTCAATAAATATGCATGTACATATATATAGTTCTTATCACTTATCATTTTCTATTCAACTTCATATTTGATTCCATTTGGTTTAAAAACACCATTCATTCTAATGTTGCATGTATAGGCAAAAATCATGTCATTAGCTAATTAATGAATATTTCAACTCATACATATTTATTTGAACGAGTGGCTATTTTTAACACTTCACATTTCAACAATTCGTGAATATAATAAAAATATGATTTTTATTGTAAAGTAATTCATTTCAAAACACTATTATTTTATATAGTTTATATAGGTGATAAAAGGTGATTTTTATTATGAAACAATTTATTTCAAAATATGAATACCATTCAACACATGAATTTCAAATCAACGAATGAATATCGATTCAACACATGAAGGTTTTCTATAGTTTCTATATATAGATAAAAATGTGATTTTTATATTTAAAACGCGAATACCATTCAACACATGAATTTCAAATCAACGAATGAATATCGATTCAACACATGAAGGTTTTCTATAGTTTCTATATATAGATAAAAATGTGATTTTTATATTTAAAACACGAATACCATTCAACACATGAATTTCTAATCAACGAATGAATATCGATTCAACACATGAAGGTTTTCTATTTAATGAATAAATATAGTTTCAGCAAATGAAAATAATTCAAACACATGAATATTATTCAAAATTTCGGCAGCATAACGGCAGGGTAGTTAAAACCGGGACCGTCCCTAGTACGACTCCTCGCTCTACCTTAAAACCTCGTGGTTTTTGACAATGGGGATCATGCATCTAGTTCGCACGCAGGCGGCATGTATATATTTATTTCATTTCCACAAACTAATCCTATGTGGTTTCAACCAAATATTTCTCAACCACAAATGGGTATTTTTCAACCACAATCAATCAATATCAACCACAAACAATCCCAAACAACCATTTGCTATCAATCAATTTTCACACCAATCACAATCAATAAATATCATCCATGGTTTGTGGACGAGGGGCGTATATATATATATATATAGCAATTCAATTTTATTTCAACACATATATAATTTTTACAACGCATATATAACTTATACATCGAACGTACAACTTATACAACGCTTATACAAGAGGTGTACAACGCTTATATAACTCATACATCGACTATATAATTCATACATCGTCGTTTTCCATATTGTTTATAAATTAGAAATCTCACATTGGGTTCCACTCCGCCAAAAATAGCAGAAGGCTCAGAAAAATATGCGGTCTCTTTTATAATGTAGAAGACGTCCACACGAGTCCACTGTCTCTTGTTTCACTGGATTTCGTCAACATAGCAAAAAGATATGTAATTTTAAATATCAAACAATTTAAAAACGTAATTAATCAAATTTATTGCGCTAAAAAAATGCTACCATTTCCTCTGATTAACCCAGGCCGTCGTTCCTCTTATCAGCTCGAAACTAGGTTAGGGATTTGCACAAAATCCGCGATGCTATAAGACGATCAGACGCTGCAGCTTCGAAGAGGGTCGAAGGAGCTTTCCGGCGCCACCAGCCTTGTTCAGTTCGGTGGAGGATCTGGGGAGAAAAGGGGTGCGACGCGGCGTGGGTTTCCAAGCCCGATTCTAGAGGCACACACCACGATGGAGGTCGAGATGGGTATGGATTGGAAGAGGATGGAGAGGGCTTCCAAGATTTGGTGGTGGCGGGGGCTAATGCGACGGGAGTTGATCGGAAAACGGCCTGGAAGTTTTGAGCACACTTCCGCCGTTCACCTGGAGCGGATAGGGGAGAGATAGAATGATTTGGAAAATAATTTATTTTTTTATAAAAAATCCTATTGGTCCTCACTTTATTTAATTTTAAAATAAGATTTTCTTAAACGAAATCCTTTTCAAACCCAACGACTGTCTCCCCTAGCTAAATACCCCCATCCCGAACACAATGGGATATGTTTCGAAGGTCCATTCGACTGTTTCAGTCAGTTTCCATTCAAATTAAAATATAAAATATTCAATATTTAATTTGAACGAACATTTCAATTTGCCAGGGTCACAAACTGATTTGAAAAAATCCAGAAAAATAAATCTAGCTATGTTTTGACGATACGGTCCCAACAAAACTAGTTTCGTCAAATTCTGAGACCGTTTGCAAAAAGGCCCATTTTTGGTCGATCCAATTTAACTGTAATTGACCAAAACACATTTTCCTTTGCCACGCTCACATACTAGCTTCAAAAATTATGAAATTTGAAACCTAGCGATTACTTCACATCCCGGATCCAACAAAAGTGGTTTCGTCGAATTCTAAGGTCGTATGCAAAATGGCCAATTTCACGGGCTATATAAATTCTATAGCGACCTTTCTGAAAATTCATTCGGCCATAACTTTTGCTTTCCGCTATGAAAATTCGATTTTTCAGATTCGTTAGAAAGGTATTCACTAACAGATTTAAATATTTTTGGTTTCGCTAAAATCCGTTTTGTTTTGCACCCGGTACAGTCCGACAAAGTTTGAATTCAAATTTTGAAACTACAACGCCTTTTCAAGACTTGTTTATAATTATAATTAATTATATTCGTTTTCAATTGTCGATTCAACTCAGTTTTCATCTCTATTATTTAAAATATTTATTTTAAATATTTAAAATCCATTATATTAGCTAATTGAAAATTTTAAATTGGTTCAGATTTTCTGGGTCGTTACAATTTGATCTAATAGATCCTATGACCTTTATTTACAATTAAAACTATAAATACAAACCCCCTATCCTCTACCTAACCCCACCTCATTTTATTCTTGCACCTCCATTCTGCCGTTAGGATTCTAGAGAAAAGTTTAGGTTTTCTTCTAAATCCTCAATCTATATTTCTGAAATTCAAAGATTTATATAAGACTTTAATCTCTTGATTCTTATATATATATATATATATATTAACAAGAATTGGAAAACATTTTGTACGAAGAACTGGATCCAAAAGCAAACACCATTCAGATTTCCACTATTTTATTCTTCTTAGCACTGTGAGTGGAAATGACATCAGTTTGCTATTTTCTTTGTTTTGTAGTGTAGATTTGGATCAATATACCCAAGGGAATTTGGATCTAAACGAAAATATAATATAAAACATCCTCCAATTCCCTATATTTTAGTTGTTACGAAGAAATGATCAATCTAGTTGTATTTGTGGTTTTGAGTTACTGTAATAATAAAAGAAAAACATGATCCTTGTTGTATGATTTTCTATACTGTTTGGATTCCTTTTTGTTCTATTTCATGTAAATCCATACGTTTGATTTTGTGCAAAAGACTATGATTTGGATAGATCTGTAAACCTAATAGGTTTAAATCTCTATTTTTCTAAATAGGGAATTCGAACATATTGTTTACAATATACCTAAACATTAAGGTTTTGTGTATAAACAAACATAAGAAAGAGATATATTCAAAATAGGGATTATAAGCATATATATGTTATGTTTATCTTTTATTATTACAATAATCAAGTCAAAACCTGTGTTGCAAGTTTGCATATTGTTATGATTGTTTTTCCAATTTTATTGTCATATGTTATGTACATTTATGCTATAGTTGGGGAAAATATGGGAAATGACTTGGACACCACTAAAATTGGATGGGAATTGACATTTCAAAAATGTGGTATTGACGCTAATCTCGTTCGCTTAATTTATATCATATATATATATATATATATATATATAACGTAACCATTTTCATACATATATATATATATATATATATATATAACGTAATCAACGTAATATTAATATGTATAAAGTGCGTAATAAATAGGATTAAATTAGGAATAGATTTTGAATGTCCCCATAGGAATTTGAATATTTGTATATGTGTGAGTTAATGGCTTAATTTATATTAATGACACATAGACATGAGGTTAACCATTACTTGTAGTAGAAGTCCGCCCGGAATCGACGGCATATCCAGCGCCAAAGTGGTTAATGTGAGAGGTCTAGGTGTCATAAACTATTATAATTAGTACATTATGATGCGAGGTTAATCCCAACTTGTAGTAAAAGCCTACTCGGAACCGTCCGGCAAATCCAAGATCTACAAATGGTAGGCCTAATGTGAGATGTCTAGTGCATATATATATATATATATATATATATATATATATATATATATATATATGATGAACGACCAACCCAAGACAACGGCGGACCGTCCATCCTGGGAGGGGGGTGTAGGGCACCCTGTCTGCACCACAACCTTGTACAGGTAACGCAGTCCCTTTGGACTTCCACTACACCGGGTTAGTTTTACTTGGGGATGGATGCTCATGGCAGGCCTCGAACCCCTGATCTCTTACTAGGCGGAGGAACGCCTTTCCACTGAGCCATTGACGTAGACTATATATATATATATATATATATATGCGAATTTTTGTGCATGAAGTAAGCCTGCCTTAAGAAGATATTAAGGAATTAACCTACCTTGTTTGGGTATTAAGTGGTTAGGACATTAGGCCTCTCCTGATGTTCATTCTTTAGAAAGAATGAAGTCATTGAGACTAGGTTTTAAATGGTCATTGGGTTCGGCTTACTCTAAAGAGGTATTAAATGGTACTAGTAGACGATAATGTGTGTAGGGTAGTTCTCCAATTAATGCCCGCTTCTTATCTTGGGGCTAGTAAGGGCTGACCTAGGGACGAAAGGTAACAGCAACAAGCCATTGCCGACACTAAAGGCCACCAACTCAATTCTGAAAGCACAACACGTGAAGTTGGAGACTAGCAAATGAGATCAAGAACCGGAAGCCAATAACCCGAGACCCTACCTGAAGCACCAAACCAAGTAAAATTAAAGGAAGTGCTATCAACACTAATGAACTTAGTGTCAATATGAAAGGAGATAAAGATGTCAAACTCAAAGATAACATTTTGAAAGCTAGTTGTTGAAGTCAAAGCCTGTCGAACACCAAGGCACAACAGCTAAAGTCATCAGTAGATGTACCGAGAACATGCTTCCGCAAGATCGAAACTAATTCTAAAGTCTCACCAAAAGTACAATCCTCTATATTTTCATTCACTATTAAAAAAGTCACAGAATAAATGTCACATTTTAACTTAGTGAAACTTAAATTAAAGGCTAAATTGATAACCTTTTTAATTAGCAATAAATTGAACCTTCAAACGAGCAGTATGAAAATTACTTCAAGTCTTTATCAGCGTCAATCCGCTAAATTCTAGATTCGTCAATCGAATCTCGGATGTCATGCAAAGAAAAGATTTTATAATCTAACTAAACGAACAAATTTTGAAATCAATAATTCAAAAAGCAGCTTATATGGAGGAAGAAAATGGAAGAGGCAAGCCATAAGCACTTTCAAGTCTCGTTATTTTGAAAATTTAAAAGCTAGGTGTCTGAGTGGAAAGAATCATGCAATAATTTAAAATGTTAAACAAACTATGAATCATAGTAGGGCTTTGATTCATCGTAGGACTCCAAACATTGAAAACTAATACATATAATAGTCTAACAGTGGTAATTAGATACCAAAACAAAGACTTATCAACTGTGTGTGGTAGATCAAATCAAAATACTTTTAAAAAATGAATTTCGAAATTTAAAAGACTGAGCAAATCAAATCCCAAAATCGCTAATCAAAATTGGTAATCATTTATGAAGACTTACCAAAATCTGCAACGAAAAAAAGCATGGATGGAGGTATTTCCGGAGCGCAATCCCCAAATTGAGTTCGGAATGCAAAGAAGGAGGAATCGGTATAGAAAGGCTCGATATCCATTTGGTGGGCAGAAGAAAACAAGTCGTGAAGACATTGGCGGAGTTTCGTAAGTGGCAGTGGTGGGAAGCATCTGGTCAATGTACGTGGCTTCGCGATTGGCCTTTATGCCCTTAGGTCATTAGAGCTGCGAATGGGGACAATTTCGTCATTTCAAAAGCTTCATTTCAAGGTATTCTCATTATTATATATATGCAGCCAAAGGAACCACCGTGTGATCACCCCAAACTTCTGTAGTACGAAGGCAAGGATAATCATAGGAATATAACATAATTACAACAATAGCAAATCTCAGATAACATCATAACACATAAATCATTGCAGCGGAAATAGGAATGTCATGAACATCACAACATCAAAGACATCAGAGTGCACAGTTACAGGATACACTTAGCAAATAGAAGTCTCAACAAAAAGAAATAAGTCTCAATCTCCACCAAGTACATCATAATCAAAAGATGTCTAAATGTCTCAAAGCACAAATAAAAGATAAAATGATCTTCATCTTCATCCCTTAAGCATGCTCCAGTCCAGTATATTGCATAAATACCTAAACCTGTCACTTGGATGCCCATGTGAAAAGAAGGCACCCGAGTTTGCAAAGTGAAACAAACTACGAGTCACATGGGACTGGTATGAGAAATCTTTTCTAACTTATCTAACAATATAGCTAATCACAGGACCGCACCGCTAACGCGGAACGGGTTTACTCCGTTGGATTGCCAGTGCATAAGTTTAATAAATTTTTATTCAAAAACAACGCAATGCCTTTTAGAAAAATGAAGTCATTATAAGACTCAAGTCCCATCACACAATGCAACGCAAACTAGAGGATAGAGTTTTACCTTATAATGATCAAACATGCTTGATACGTAGAAGATAATATTTTAATATTATTATTAGTGTCTAATCAGTTTTAAAATACTTCAAAGTAAATGTATCAATCCTAGACGGCATAGCTACCATATACTATGCCGCCATATATAGGTTTACAATCAAAACCGTAATGACGTATTGGAAATTGGGTTTCCATCATGAGTCAAGGGTAGGGACGATCTCCTTACTGATTCGAGACACTCTAGCAATGTCCCAGGATCACACATACAGGCAACCCTTGGATCCTATAGGGCCGGTCAACAAATACTTTAGTGGATTAGTTATGCCTGAACACACGCCTCCCGGTCCTATTGAATCTATAATTTGGTCACTATCGACCAATAAATCCGAGGTACCTCATAATCCGTCAACCACATAAGTAAAATGTCAATGCTTGCAAAACCTTGATATCACTTCTAGCCAGAAAGAAACGTGTGCACTCCGTGCGTTTCCTTGTCCCGTTTTTGACTCTCATCAGGGTGTGAGGCTCGCGGGGTAATGCTATACACAAAGCTATGCCGAAATAGGTTGTGCTTTGATCATCAACCACAAGGCTCTGCTTTTCAATAAAAGCCTCGATCAATTGCATCTTGGCATGGCACATCGACAATCCACGCCATGCGATCGAGAACTACTAATATATAACCTCTGAGCTCGTGCGTCTCAGAGAAGGGTGTTAAGCAAGAGAATAAATTCTCTGCCACCAATCAGATATATATTAAATGAAATCAATTTACATGGAATGAAATCCAATGTCAGACACACATCCATTTACAAGTCCGTTCTGGGTTTGAACGAAAACGGAGTCACCTTATTCCTCGTCCCGTATGTCCAATATGGAAGAGAGGTACTCACTTGTCCAGATAATCAACAAGTACGTCGAGACAACTACCACTTTAACCCTTTACTGGGAGCTACCCAATGTCGGGCATCAATAGTCATCCTTTCGATGTGAAGATCGCCGGTCTTCAATCGTCGTCTTCAATATCGTCGACTTAATTCGTCGTATAATCATTTGTAATGAGATTGAACTCGGTCTTTTCAAATGATTCTCGCATATATATAATTTAAAACCATTTCATATCGTTAATAGTATTTAATAATGATTTATCGCTATTTTTATTTATATAAAAATAGCTCAGTTTAATTCAACGACGCTTCGGGTCAATAGGCGGCCCTGGCTCTGCTTTTATCAGAAAATTGATTTACACATATCTCGAAATCTAACCTTGGATTTTAACAAAATTTATATCATTGGAAATATCTTCTCAAAGCGGTCCTAAGATTCCAGTTTTGAGAAAATCCGACGATCGGATCTTTCGGTATAATAGTTTAAAGTTACGATTCCGAAACGCGAACTATCGCACGCGATTCATTTAATTTTAATTTATATTTACATAAATAATCATATATAAATATAAACCATTTGATGATTCCACTAATGCGTTTAACATGTCAATTAAAAGGACGTTTAATTTGCATAACCATTATTACATGTTTACAATGTCAAATAAAATATAATTTATTTACCTGACAATCAAGCCAATGACATATAAAATCTAATTTTTATTTGTGTTTCTATTTTTAACTTTAACCAATAAAAGGGAATATTTTATTTGTGCAAAGTTTTCAGTGTACGTTTTTACAAATAAAATAATTCATATAAATTCTAATGTATGCGTTGTCAATACAAATGATTCTTTGACTTTGCATACAAATTCTAATATATGCATTGTAAATAAAATGTTATTTTAACTTTGCATATAAATTCTAATACATGCATTGTTAATAAAATGATATTTTAGCTTTGCAAATAGATTCTAATATATGCATTTACAATAAAATGATGTGTTCAATTTGCATATAAATCCAAATATATGCATTTACAATAAATTGATATTTTCATTATGCATATAAATTCTAATATATGCATTTACAACAAAATGATATTTTCATTATGCATATAAATTCTAATATATGCATTTACAATAAAATGATGTTTTCAACTTGCATATAAATCCTAATATATGCATTTACAATAAAGGGATATTTTCATTATGCATATAAATTCTAATATATGCACTTACAATAAAATGATATTTTCATTATGCATATACATTCTAATATATGCATTTACAACAAAATGATATTTTCATTATGCATATAAATTCCAATATATGCATTTACAATAAATTGATATTTTCACTATGCATATAAATTCTAATGTATGCATTTACAATAAAATGATATTTTCATTATGCATATAAATTCTAATATATGCATTTACAATAAAATGATATTTTCTTATGCATATAAATTCTAATATATGAATTTACAACAAAATGATGTTTTTCAACTTGCATATAAATCCTAATATATGCATTTACAATAAAATGATATTTTCATTATGCATATAAATTCTAATATATGCATTTACAATAAAAGTGATGTTTTCATTTTGCATGTAGATCCTATTGTTATTTAACAAAAATGTATATTTTAATTAACAAAAATGTATATTTTGGTTTTCAACCTTTTTAGTTAGAAAAAATGTTTCATCCTCTTTAATGAACAAAAATGTATATTTTTTTTGTTAATCCTCTTTAATGAACAAAAATGTCTCATTTCTATTTAATCCTTTTTAATGAACAAAATGTTTCATTTTTGTTTAATGAACAAAATGTTTCATTTTTGTTTAATGAACAAAAATGTATATTTTTGTTTAATCCTTTTTAAGGAACAAAAATGTATATTTTTGTTTAATCTTTTTAATGAAAAAAAAATGTTTCCTTTTATTTAATGAACAAAAATGTATATTTTTGTTTAATTCTTTTTAATGAAAAAAAATGTTTCATGAACAAAAATGTATATTTTTGTTTAATACTATTTTGACAAAAAGGAATATTTTTCTATTTTCTTACATTACATTAGAAATGTGAAATTTTAATGTATATAAAAATTTTTCAATTTTCTATTCTAATTCAACAAAATGATAGAAATTGATATTTCATTTTGTTAAAAATTCTAATTCAACAAATTGACGAAAATTGATATTTCATTTTTGTTAAAAATTCTAATTCAACAAAATGATAAAAATGTTCTTTTCATTTTTGTTGAAAATTCTAATTCGACAAAAAGATAAAAATGAACATTTTTGTTCAACGATTCTAATTTGACAAAATGGAACATTTTTATTTCAACTACACAATTTAACAAATATGATCATTTTTGTTTCAATTAAACAAATTGACAAGAGTGATCATTTTGGTTTCAACTAAACAAATTGACAAAGATTTTGGTTTCAACTAAGCAAATTGACAAAAGTGACCATTTTGATCTCAACTAAGCAAATTGACAAAAGTGACCATTTTGATCTCAACTAAGCAAATTGACAAAAGTGATCATTTTGATCTTTTTATCCTAATCTTTTTATTAAAACCTTATTATTATAATGAAAACAAACTTTTGACAAAAACCATGTTAACAATAAAAATGAACATTTTATTGTGAATCTATATTTGACAAAATCATATTTCATGTTAACAAATAAAATAAATATTTTACAGCAAAATTAAATTTAAACAAACAATGTTTCACTTATCTAAATAAAATATGAAACCTATATCATAAAATCAAATAATATTGATAGATCTGAAATAAAAATAAAAATTTTATTTCACAATCTAGATCTAACAATAAACTATAGATTTAAATAAAAGAGAAAATTTCTATTGTCGATCACAATCTAATAACCATAAGCATCACAATCAACAAACAACATTCAAAAATTTCAAATTCCAAGCATCACACATCTAATTTGCAAACGTAATACATGAATTTTGAATAGCGAGGGATAATTAAATAATTATAAAATAGAAATCTCACTGTCATGTTTTAATTCTGAGTAAATCAGAATCGAATTATCGTCCAAAATTTGATCTGCTCCGAATCAGTTCTAACTAGTCCAGAAGTGTAGAGCTCGGACTCATGATCGTAACAGATCTAAAATTATTCAATTCTGATTTCGTATGCATTAGTTATGATTTAATATAGGTTGATAACATTTTTTTAAATTAAATTAATTAAATAATAAAAGAAAAATACCCCTTCTTCTTCACTACAGAATTGATGCTGCACGCTTCAACCTCGGGTTCAATTCTAGGTTTCCACTTTTCGTCGAATTCGTGAGGCAAAAAGACAATCGGGGTATACCACGTCAGAGAGGAGGAGGAGGCGCGCCAGGGAGTCCCACTTCGGCCAACTTGAATTGACCAAGGGGGCGGGGCGGCGTTCACAAATGTGCGGGTTTGGGGGCTCGGTTCTGCGTGTATACACCACGATAAGATCCAAACTTCGTATGGATTTGTAGCTTGTGAAAATCTCTTCGATAAACTCTAAAGGAGGGGTAGTTTTTCGTGAGCGGATTGGGAGAATTAGAGGAAAGAAGTTCGAAGCTTCTAGGCCATGGATTTCAGGGGGCGGCGGCTATGTAGTAGTAGATTAGGGTTTTGATTTTTCACTATTTATAATATTATAATATTAAATCCTTTAATTATCCGTTTAAGCCCGTTAATCCATAACAGTTCCAATTTCAACCCAGCAAAAGTTGTCCGTACCCAATTTCCCCCGTATCGGACACAATTGGCTAGGTCCCGTCAGCCCAAACGATCGTTTTCAACCTATTTTCTTTAATTTAAAATTTAAATCATTTATTTAATTAATTCGATCGTACATTTAAATTCACCAGGGCTACATACGGACTCCGAAAATTCCTAAAAGATAAATATACCTATATTTTGACGATACGGTCCTAACAAAATTAATTTCGTCGAATATGGAGACTGTTTGAAAAATGGCATTTTTAACGGTCGATTAAATTTAATAGAAATTGTCGAATCACAGTTTAATTTACCACGCTCACAAATAATTCCAAAAATTATGGAAAAATAAACTTAACAATAATTTGACATTACAGATCCGACAAAAATGGTTTCGTCGAAAACGGAGATCGTTTGTATAATGGCCCTTTATACGGGCTATAAATTATACTATATTCCATAGCGACTATTCTGAATATTCGAATGACCATAATTTTTGTTCCTGCTATGAAATTTTGATTTTTGGGATTCGTTGAAAAGATATTTTTAAACAGAACTAGACATTTTTGGTTTCACTAAAATCCTTTTTATTTTAAATCATGTACATTCAGTCAAAGCTCAGATTCAAATTTTAAAACTGTCGTGCTATTTCTAATTCCTTTTAAAATTAAAATAAATATATTTTTTCTAACTTCGATGTAAATAAATTTTAAATCATTATTACTTAAAATAAATTACTTTAACTATTCAAAATTCATTGAAATAGCCAAAAAAAAAAAAAAAAATTGGTTCTGATTTTTCGTATTGTTACAACCTCCCCCACTTAAAAGCTTTTCGCCCTCGAAAAGGAAACAATAATAAAGTAGGAAACGAAACGGAAAATGCAAGGTATTGTAAATGTACCTCAGCACAAGAGTTACTCAGAGATGTCCAATCTGCACTTGGGATAAGCCTGTTTGATGCTATCCTCATTCTCCCATGTACAGTCTCTAGGATCTCCGCTCCACTGCACTTTGACTAAGTGGATCCTCTTTTTCCTCAGGACTCGGGTTTCATTGCCAGCAATTTTCACTGGCACCCTTCTCACTGCTAAGCTCGGGGAAATCTGCAAATCTTGTTGTGTTACTTCCTCCACAACCAAGTCTGCATCATGTATATGCTTCCGAAGTTGAGACACATGGAATACATCATGAACCCCTAGGAACCAGTCAGGCAACTGCACCCTATAAGCGAGAGTTCCAATCCTTTCGAGAATAGGAAATGGACCAATGAATCTCGGTGCCAACTTCCCAGTATTCCCAAATCGAATTACACCTCTCAGTGGGAAACCCTCAAGTATACATAATCGCCAATAGAGAATTCTAAATCCCTTCTTCGTGAGTCTGCATAGCTCTTCTGTCGGCTCTGAGCAGCCAGTAGTCGCTTCTTGATGAAATCAACTTTATCTGATGCTTCACGAATCATTTCGGGACCGAATACTAATCGATTGCCTGGTTCCACCCAACATGCGGGAGATCTAAATGGCCTGCCATATAATGCTTCAAATGGCGACATCTGCAAGCTTGCTTGGTAACTATTATTATAAGAGAACTCAACCAAGTGCAAGTGTCCTCCCATGACCCGCCAAAATCAAGAATGCATGCTCGCAACAAGTCTTCTAATATGCGGTTCACCCTCTCAGTCTGGCCAACTGTCTGAGGATGATAGGCGGTACTCAAATTCAATTTTGTCCCAATCTCTTCTTGGAATGCTTCCCAGAATTTGCTAGCAAATTTCGGATCACGGTCACTAACAATGCTACTGGGAACTCCATGTAGTCTGACAATCTCTCTGAAATAAAGCTGCACCAGACTTCAAGTCGTTCTATTAGATCTAACAAGGAAAAAATGG
Source organism: Allium sativum (assembly GCA_030737875.1). NCBI lineage: Eukaryota > Viridiplantae > Streptophyta > Magnoliopsida > Asparagales > Amaryllidaceae > Allium > Allium sativum. The sequence continues at coordinate 188,639,893 of CM060910.1, read as the reverse complement.
TCAGTCTTCATGAAACAATCTACAATCACTCATATACTGTCATTGGCTTTTCTGGTTCGGGGCAAGCCATCAATAAAGTCCATAGAAATTTGGTCCCACTTCCAACCTGGAACCTCTAGCAGTTGCAACAATCCTGCAAGCTTCTGCTGATCGCTTTTTACTTGCTGGCAGGTGGGACATTTAGCAACATATATAGAAATGTCTCTCTTCATAGATTTCCACCAAAATGTGCGCTTGAGGTCATGATACATCTTGCTCACCCCTGGATGAATACTGAGCTTAGATTTATGACATTCATCCATTACTTCCTTTCTGAGCTCAGGAAGGTTCGGAACACAAATTCGGCCTAACAGCCTCAGAACCCCTTTGTCATCAATCTGGAAACTCGTGGGTTCGCCTTCCTTAACTCTTTTGTTAATTCTCTGAATAAATTCATTATTCTTCTAAAGAGTAGAGATCTTATCAATCAAGGAAGGTGTAATAACGAGATTGGCGTTGATAAGATTGGTGTTGGCCGTATTCTTCTTGCTGAGCGCATCGGCTACAACATTGGCTTTCCCTGCAGTATATAGGATGTCCATATCATAGGCCGCCAGAAATTCTAACCACCGTTGCTGCCTCAAATTCAAATCTCTTTGGGTGAACAGATACTTTAAGGATTTGTGATCAGTATACAATTCGAACTTCTCACCCAAAAGATAGTGCCTCCATATCTTTAGAGCTAACACGATGGCCATCAACTCAAGATTATGAGTGGGGTATTTCTTCTCATGTGGTTTCAACGCTAGGATAAGCAATTACTTTGCCCCTTTGCATTAACACCGCACCAATACCTTAAATATATAAAAAGGATAACATGTTAAAATAAGATTTGTCATTAAAAATATTATCTCTGACATGTTTGCTTAGATAAAAGGAATAACCTTCAATAGATGCATCAGTATAGACTATCAAATCTTGGTTACCATCAATAATGGTCAACACGGGAGCAGTGATCAACATCAATTTCAGCTCTTGGAAAGCTGCCCCACATTCGGGTGTCCAAATGAACTTTGTATGCTTCTTAGTCAGCTTCGTCAATGGACAGGATAGCTTCGAAGAATCCTTGATGAATTTTCGATAATAGCCAGCCAATCCTAAGAAACTTCTGACTTCTGTAGGAGTGTTAGGCTTTTTCCAATCTTGGATGGCTGAGATCTTGCATGGGTTTACTGAAATGCCTTTCTTTGATACAACATGGCCGAGGAATTTCACCACTTCTTACCAGAATTTGAATTTTGAGAATTTGGCTTTCAACACATTCCTTCGCAGGATTTCTAGAACCTCTTTCTGATGCTTTTCATGCTCAGCAGTAGATTTGGAAAAGATTAAGATTTCATCGATGAAAACCAGTACGAATTTATTCAAAACATCCCGGAATACTCTGTTCATCAGATCGACAAAGTAGGCTGGAGCGTTACATAAGCCGAAGGGCATTTCTAGCTATTGATAAAATAAGTTCAGCCCTCTGAAAGCTGTTAAAGGAACATATTCTTCGGCAATACGCAATTGGTGGAAACCTGTAGCTAGGTCTATCCTAGAGAATACTTGCGCTCCATTCAAGCGGTCCAACAGATCATCTATACGTGGCAGTGGATATTTATTTTTCAGCGTTTGCTTATTGAGGTCACAGTGGTCCATACATAGCCTGAGGGTACCGTCTGACTTCGGGACAAACACCACTGCTGCACCTCAATTTGAGAAGCTAGGCCTGATCAGACCATTCCATAAAAGCTGTTTAGTTTGATTGCTCAGCTCCTCTTTTTCTTTCAGTGTCATTCTCCGAATAGGATGCACAACGGGCCTTGCATTCGGAACTAAGTCAATCATGAAGTCGATTTCTCTGCGCGGAGGTAAGCTATCAATTTCTTTAAACACATCCACATAATCTTTGACAACAGGAATATCCTCAATAGAAGCAAGAGTAACTTCTAGAGAAGACCAGAATTCTTTCATATCTGTGGTTGAGCCATGGCATGGTATAGCAATAATATCTCTGAATTTGGTTTTAATTTTGACTATTCTTTCAGCGCATAGTACCTCAGCCTCATACTTTGATAACCAATCCATTCCAAGTATGATATCATACCCGGAGAAATTCATGATGATCAAATTAAAAAGAAACTAGAAATAGTAATAAGAAACAGGCACTCTACAATACTGATCGAGAATAAGTGAACCACCTATCGGACTATGGGCTCTAATCAATTCTTTAAGTTTTCTCGGGTTCAGTTTTAACTTTTTAATTGTGTCACTAGATATGAAACTTTTTGATGCACCAGTGTCAAACAATATTGTAATAGGAATGTTCTTAATATTAACAGTATCTCCTAAAACGTCAGGGTTACCTGTTCCTTCGGAAGAAGCTGGTGCAGCCGCTCCATCGTACACATGTGCCACCTCAGATTTCTTCAACAGAGGAAAATTTCTGATAAAGTGCCATGTCTTATGGTAGTTAAAGCACTCCTAAGTATTACGAGGATTCTAACCACGATTCTAGCTGGGTCCAGACTCATTCCTCCTTGCTTTCTTTGGAGCTCGACATTCGTAGTCAGAGTGCCCCATCTTCTGGCAATTAAAGCATTTCACCTTGGATTTGTCCCTTTTTCTTCCTTGAGGCTAGGCGGTAAAAGAATTGCTCGCCTCTGGTTTTTTGTCAGCTTGCTACATTTTATTATTATTCTTCTTTTTCTCCCGATCTTGCTGCGAATTTCAGTCATTGTCTTCATAGCGGCAAGCCATCTCGATCACCTCATTAAATGGGAGCTTACTGTGAGCTGTGACTCTATTCAGATATTTCCTAGAGAGGCCATAAATGAAACTTTTGTTTTTCGGGACTGGCTCCCGAATTAATTCTGGAGCATAACGTGAGAGTTCTTCAAACTTCCACACATATTCAGAAACTTCATATCTCCTTGCTGCAAATTGGCAAATTGATCGTGGAGCCGCTCTACTTCCTGCAGGGGAATAAACTTCTCGTTGAAGAGTTCTTTGAATTTCGCCCAAGACATGTCAGCCTCATTATTGCCAATTATGACAGTACCCCTCATCTTTCAACAGCCATGATGCCAAAAAGCGCTTGCAGTGGTCTTCTAATTCCGGGCCTCCAAATATTTTCTCGCAGTTTTTTAGCCATGTATGTACCTCTATTACTGTCTCTTGCCCGGTCAATGGCACGCCCCCTAAATTTCTGAACTTCTTGGTTGCCTTGTCCAAATCAAAAGGTTGTGGGGGTGGAGGTGGTGGTGTCACAGCCTCGGGAGTGGACTGCCTCTGAGCAGTGGGAGTCTCATCTCTTGCTGGTCCTCGGGCCCCACCTCTGCTCGGGCTCTAGCTCTCGCTCTAGTGCTCATTTTCAAATTACCATCAAAGAAAGAGTCAGACTAATAGAAATGATAATTTTAAAGGAAAGGTTAAAAGCAGAGACAAATGGAAAGATGATAATGATGTAATGACTGATTAATATGTGTTATTCTGCTGTGCTCATTCTAGGACATAACTAATCCTATCTCTAATGAGCTACTCGCCTTAGAATACTACTGATTCTATCTGGACGAATTGTTTTAAATATGTTATACTCCGAAGCTAAGGTTAACCTTTAGCTCTGATACCAACTGTGATGACCCCAAACTTCCGTAGGACGAAAGCAAAGATGATCATAGGAATATAACATAATTACAACAATAGCAGATCTCAGATAACATCATAACATATAAATCATTGCAGCGGAAATAGGAATGTCATCAACATCACAACATCAAAGACATCAGAGTGCACAGTTACAGGATACATGTAGCAAATAGAAGTTTCAATAAAAAGAAATAAGTCTCAATCTCCATCAAGTACATCATAATCAAAAGATGTCTAAATATCTCAAAGCATAAACAGAAGATAAAATGATCTTCATCTTCAGCCTACAAGCATGATCCAGTCCAGTATATTACATAAATATCTAAACCAGTCACTTGGCTGCCCGTGTGAAAAGAGGGCAGCCGAGTTTGCAAAGTGAAACAAACTACGAGTCAGTCATGGGACTGGTATGAGAAATCTTTCCTAACTTATCTGACAATATGGCTAATCACAGGACCACGCCGCTAACGCAGAACAGGTTTACTCCATTGGATTGCCAGTGCATAAGTTTAATAAATTTTTATTCAAAAACAACGCAATGCCTTTTAAAAAATGAAATCATTATAAGACTCAAGTCTCATCACACAATGCAACGCAAACCAGAGGATAAAGTTTTACCTTATAATGATCAAACATGCTTGATACGTAGAAATTAATATTTTAATATTATTATTAATGTCTAATCAGTTTTAAAATACTTCAAAGTAAATGTATCAATCCTAGATGGCATAGCTACCATATACTATGTCGCCATATATAGGTTTACAATCAAAACCATAATGTCGTATTGGAAATTGGGTTTCCATCATGAGTCAAGGCTGGGGACGATTTCCTTACCCATTCGAGACACTCTAGCAATGTCCTAGGATCACACCTATGGGCAACCCTTGGATCTTGCAGGGCCGGTCCACAAATACTTTAGTGGATTAGTTATGCCTGAACACACGCCTCCCAGTCCTATTGAACCTATAATTTGGTCACTATCGACCAATAAATCTGAGGTACCTCATAATCCATCAACCACATAAGTAAAATGCCAGGGCTTGCAAAACCCTAATACGACTTCTAGCTAAAAAAAAACGTGCGCGCTCCCTGCGTTCCCTTGTCCCGTTTTTGACTCTCATCGGGGTGTGAGGCTCGCGGGGTAACGCTATACACAAAGCTATGCTGAAATAGGCTGTGCTTTAATCATCAACCACAAGGCTCAGCTTTTCAACAAAAGCCTCGATCAATTGCATCTTGACATGCCACATCGACAATCCATGCCACGCGATCGAGAACTACTAATATATAACCTCTGAGCTCGTGCGTCTCAGAGAAGGGTGTTAAGCAAGATAATAAATTCTCCGCCACCAATCAGATATATATTAAATAGATATCAATTTATGTGCAATGAAATCCAATGTCAGACACACGTCCATTTACAAGTCCATTCTGGGTTTGAACGGAACCGGAGTCACCTTATTCCTTGTCCCGTGTGTCCAATACGGAAGAGAGGTGCTCGCTTATCCCAACAATCAACAAGTACGTTCGGACAACTACCACTTTAACCCTTTACTTGGAGCTACCCAATGTCGGGCATCAGTAATCATCCTTTCGATGTGAAGATCGCCGGCCTTCAATCGCTGTCTTCAATATTTTCGATTTAAATCGTCGTATAATCATTTGAAATGAGATTGAACTCGGTCTTTTCAAAAAATTCTCGCATATATATAATTTAAAACCATTTCATATCGTTAATAGTATTTAATAACGATTTATCGCTATTTTTATTTATATAAAAATAGCTCAATTTAATTCAACGACCCTTCGGGTCAATAGGCGGCCCTGGAGCTATTTTTATCAAAATTTGATTTACACGAAATATAACCGTTGGATTTTAACAAAATTTATATCATTGGAAAAATCTTCCCAAAGCGGTCCTAAAGGTTCTAGTTTTGAGAAAATCCGATGGTCGGATCTTTCGGTATAATCGTTTAAAGTTACAATTCTGAAACGCGAACTATCGCGCGAGATTCGTTTAATTTTAATTTATATTTACATAAATAATCATATATAAATATAAACCATTCGACGATTCCGCTAACGCGTTTAACATGTTAATTAAAAGGACGTTTTAATTTGCATAACTGTTTTTACATGTTTACAATGTCAAATAAAATATAATTTATTTACCTGACAATCAAGCCAATTACAAATAAAATATAATCTTTATTTGTTTTCTATTTTTAGCTTTAACCAATAAAAAGGAATATTATATTTGTGCAAAGTTTTCGGTGTATGTTTTTACAAATAAAACAATTCATACAAATTATAATATATGCGTTGTCAATACAAATGATTCTTTGAATTTGCATACAAATTCTAATATATGCATTGTAAATAAAATGTTATTTTAACTTTGCATATAAATTCTAATATATGCATTGTTTATAAAATAATATTTTAGCTTTGCATATAGATTGTAATATATGCGTTTACAATAAAATAATATTTTCAATTTGCATATAAATCCTAATATATGCATTTACAATAAAATGGTATTTTCATTATGCATATAAATTATAATATATGCATTTACAATAAAATGATATTTTCATTATGCATATAAATTCTAATATATGCATTTATAACAAAATGATATTTTCATTATGCATATAAATTCTAATAGATGCATTTGCAATAAAATGATGTTTTCAACTTGCATATAAATCCTAATATATGCATTTACAATAAAATGATATTTTCATTATGCATATAAATTCTAATATATGCACTTACAACAAAATGATATTTCATTATGCATATAAATTCTAATATATGCATTTACAACAAAAAGATATTTTCATTATGCATAAAAATCCTAATATATGCATTTACAATAAAATGATATTTTTATTATACATAAAAATCCTAATATATGCATTTACAACAAAATGATATTTTCATTATGCATATAAATTCTAATATATGCATTTACAACAAAATGATGTTTTCAACTTGCATATAAATCCTAATATATGCATTTACAATAAAATGATATTTTCATTATGAATATAAATTCTAATATATGCATTTACAATAAAATGATATTTTCGTTATGCATATAAATTCTAATATATGCATTTACAATAAAATGATGTTTTCATTTTGCATGTGGATCCTATTGTTATTTAACAAAAATGTATATTTTTGTTTTTAACCTTTTTAGTTAACAAAAATTTTCATCCTCTTTAATGAACAAAAATGTATATTTTTGTTTAATCCTCTTTAATGAACAAAAATGTCTCATTTTTGTTTAATCCTTTTTAATGAACAAAATGTTTCATTTTTGTTTAATGAACAAAAATGTATATTTTTGTTTAATCCATTTTAATGGAAAAAAAATGTTTCCTTTTTGTTTAATGAACAAAAATGTATATTTTTGTTTAATTCTTTTTAATGAACAAAAATGTTTCATTTTTGTTTCATGAACAAAAATGTATATTTTTGTTTAATTCTTTTTAATGAACAAAAATGTTTACTTTTGTTTCAAAACTATTTTGACAAAAAAGAATATTTTTCTATTTTCTTACATTACATTATAAATGTGAAATTTTAATGTATATAAACATTTTTCAATTTTCTATTCTAATTCAACAGAATGATAGAAATTGATATTACATTTTGTTAAAAATTCTAATTCAACAAATTGACAAAAATTGATATTTCATTTTTGTTGAAAATTCAAATTCAACAAAATGATAAAAATGTTCTTTTCATTTTTGTTGAAAATTCTAATTCAACAAAAAGATAAAAATTATTTATGTTCAACGATTCTAATTTGACAAAAATGAACGTTTTTATTTCTACTACACAATTTGATAAATATGACCATTTTGGTTTCAACTAAACAAATTGACAAAGGTGATCATTTTGGTTTCCTCTAAACAAATTGACAAGAGTGATCATTTTGGTTTCAACCAAACAAATTGACAAAGATGATCATTTTGGTTTCAACTAAGCAAATTGACAAAAGTGATCATTTTGATCTCAACTAAGCAAATTGACAAAAGTGATCATTTTGATCTTTTTATTAAAACCTTATTATTATAATGAAAACAAAGTTTTGACAAAAACCATGTTAACAATAAAAATGAACATTTTATTGTGAATTTATATTTGACAAAATCATATTTCATGTTAACAAATAAAATAAATATTTTATTGTAAAATTAAATTTAAACAAACCATGTTTCACTTGTCTAAATAAAATATGAAACCTATACCATAAAATCAAATCAATATTGATTGATCTGAAATAAAAATAAAATTTTTATTTCAAATCTAGATCTAATAATAAACTATAGATTTAAATAAAAGAGAAAATTTCTATTGTCGACCATAATCTAATAACCATAAGCATCACAATCAACAAACAACATTCAACAATTTCAAATTCCAAGCATCATAGATCTAATTTGTTAACATAATACATGAATTCCGAATAGCGACAGATAATTAAATTTTTAATTATAAAATAGAAATCTCACTGTCGTGTTTTAATTCTGAATAAATCAGAATGGAATTATCGCCCAAGATTTGGTCTGCTCCGAATCAGTTCTAACTAGTCCAGAAGTGTAGAGCTCGGACTCACGATCGTAACGGATCTGAAATTATTCAATTCCGATTTCGTATGCATTAGTTATGATTTAATATAGGTTGATAACATTTTTTAAATTAAATTAATTAAATAATAAAAGAAAAATGCCCCTTCTTCTTCACTATAGAATCAATGTCGCGAGCTTCAACCGCGGGTTCAATTCTTGGTTTCCACTTTTCGTCGAATTCGTGAGGCTAGAAGACAATCGGGGTATACCACGTCAGAGAGGAGGAGGAGGCACGCCTAGGGGTCCCACTTCGGCCAACTCGAGCTGACCAAGGGGCGGGGCGACGATCGCAAAGGCGCGGGTTTGGGGGCTCCGTTCTCCGTGTATACACCACGATAAGATCCAAACTCCATAGGGATTTGCAGCTTGTGAAAATCTCTTCGATAAACTCCAAAGGAAGGGTGGTTTTTGGTGAGTGGATTGGGAGAATTAGAGGAAAGAAGCTCGGAGCTTCTAGGCCATGGATTTCAAGGGGCGGCGGCTGTGTAGTAGTAGATTAGGGTTTGGATTTTTCACTATTTAAAATATTATAAAATTAAATCCTTTAATTATCCGTTTAAGCCTGTTAATCCATAACAGTTCCAATTTCAGCCCAGCAAAAGTTGTCGTTACCCAATTTCCCCCGTTCCGGACATAATGGGCTAGGTCCCGTCAGCCCAAACGATCGTTTTCAACCTGTTTTCTTTAATTTAAAATTTAAATAATTTATTTAATTAATTCGATCGTACATTTAAATTCGCCGGGGCCACATACGGACTCCGAAAATTCCCGAAAAATAAATATAGCTATATTTTGACGATACGGTCCTAACAAAATTAATTTTGTCGAATTTGGAGATCGTTTGAAAAATGACCTTTTTAACGGTCGATTAAATTCAATAGAAATTATCGAATCACAGTTTAATTTACCATCCTCGCTATTAATTCCAAAAAATTATGGAAAATTAAACTTAGCAATAATTTGACATCCGGATCCGACAAAAATAGTTTCGTCGAAAATGGAGGTCGCTTGTATAATGGCCCTTTATATGGGCTATAGATTATACTATATTTCATCGCGACTATTCTGAATATTCGACTGGCCATAACTTTTTATTCCCGCTATGAAATTTCGAATTTTCGGATTCGTTGAAAACATATTTTTAAACAGATTTAGATATTTTTGGTTTCATTAAAATCCGTTTTATTTTGAATTCTGTACATTCAGTCAAAGTTCAGATTCAAATTTTCGAACTGCCGCGCTATTTCTAATTCCTTTTAAAATTAAAATAAATATATTTGTTTTAACTTCGATGTAAATAAATTTTAAATCGTTATTATTTAAAATAAATTACTTAACTATTCAAAATTCATTGAAATAGCCAAAATAAAAAAATTAAATTAGTTCTGATTTTCCGGGTTGTTACACACCGTCTAAGGGAAGTATTAAGCGGATAGGAGTTCACTTGTAGGGAAAGCTAGATAGTAACAAGAGGGTTCGCCAAAAGGGTTTTCTTTAAAAAAATCATGTTCCTGACCTAATCTTGGTAGTAAGTAATCGTTACTACTCCTCGACTTCCAAGGAGGGTTATTATTTATAACGTTAACGTTATATCGGGGTCTGAAGTGGTTTGAGATCTGTCATTGGGTATTAAGCTACTGGAGGGATGTCCACCCTAAATAAACTAAGATATGGTACTAAGTGACCATATATAACGACCCAAGGGATTTTCGACCCCGAAAATCAACATAAAATACAATGTTGACTATTCAAGTATCGAAAAAACGGTGTCATTAATAGAAAGAAGTTAGAGGGTGAGAAATAGAAAGATAGAACTAATAAAATAGAAGAATAAGAGGAACGCAACTGAACATAATTAGAATAAACACGAATCCCACAGCGGAATGAACAAAATATAATATATAACATAACTTTGAAATACAAAACTGAATTTGTATATACATACCATATCAAAGTATGACTCATATACATCACAGCGGAAATATTCTCTAAATAACTAACGGTGAAGCCTCCTGCTTCGAGCTCCTCCAAGTAAATCTGTAAAATCCCGAAACACTTGAGTGCCCGTACAAATTTGAGCACCCAAGAGTTTAGGGAAAACACAAACAAATAAACTCTGGGTCAGTCATGGGACTGGTGTGAGTAAACTCCAACCATATTGTTTAACTTTGAAACATTCTTTGAAACAAAATGATAATAGTAAGACCAGCCCATACATAAACATGGACGGTTTTTACCTTACTATAACCCAACATATTTTGATATCAAAATCCATTGATATTATAATAATGTCTAATCAAGTAACTTATCAAATAGAACGCTTGCATTTCACGCTCCACATATAAAGTATAAAATAAAAAACCACAAGGCGCTTATTGGAGATTGGATTCCAACTATGACAAGGTATGGGACTACCTCCCGATCAGTGTACTCTAGAGGCGATACACTGGGGTTCAACAAGAACATCTTGCAACCCGGCCCACACATGACCGACCACTCATTTAGCTTGAGTGTATCGAATATATTGTCACCCACGGTTGTTAGCCATCCAACCGTAATCCGAAGATACAGAATCGAAAGAAGAACAAATATGAATTTTCTCTAGACCGGTGACAATACACCCTGCTTGGGTATGACCCAACTGGCCATGCTGCCTGCCTGATATTTATCATTTCCGGGTTGTGAGGCTTGAGACTACGTATATATTCAGAACATCTAACCACCATTCACTTTGAATGCCACATCATCAGACCCGTCGAATCACTAGTTGATTTCCCAGAAATATTACGGGTATAAAAGCTAAGAGAAACGAATATCTCCGCCACCAAACATAATATCCTGAAAGATCGTCTTATGTGATCCGTTAGGAATACTCTGTCAGACATTCGTCCATACAAGTTGTTCTGGGACTGGACAAACCAAAAGCACTAGTCTATAGCAGAACGACCCTTGTATTTAACTCTGTCTTCAATTATCTTCAGCATAATCTAATTCGCAGCGCTTATGCCTATACGGAGTGGTTTTCCAGATAATAAATCCAACCGATCTCTCCGTATTGACAACGATGGTTAAAAATATTTGATAACCGGTGATTTAACTATCAAAGTAAAATAAAACATCCATCAAACAATCACTGACCCCTTTTTAAATAAATATTAATTTTCTATCTTCCCATATTTTTATAAACTCTTCTTTATTTCCCTTCCTTGGAAGTATTACATCATATTTCAAAAACTCTTTTAGCCTTCCTTTCTTCGGAAATAGCGATATATATATATATATATATATATATATATATATATATATATATATATAATCTATTCAATATTCCATAATCATTTCTTATATGACCTAAAACCAATGTCAAACGACATATTTCATCATTAATGTTTTTTTTTTTCAATTTCCAAACTTGAAGATTTCCATTTAATACGGGAAGTATATTAAATCTCAATTATTCGTCTTTGTTTCCAACCCAACATAACACTCCTATATTTCTTTGGCCAAACATCGTTAATTATTTCTTTAGAGTAAGTGGATTTCAACCAAACTGTTTCCATTCCATAGGGAATAGTGCTATATATAAAAATCACGCTTAAGCTTGGTTAACATTGTTAATTTATCGTTACAGTTCAAAAACTTGCTATACGCTGCAATATTCCCTTTACAACTAATCTTGACATCTCTTTCTGTTACAAACTGATACCATTCCTCGATAATAGTGAAGCCGTTCAAGTTGGGGTATTTTATTTACCTTTCAGACCTTAATCGACAATGTTCTTATCTTAGAATAGATATAAGTCCGTAACTCTAAACTCCTTATTACTTATAGTATCCCTCAAACTGTATTTCTTGTTTTATTTGGAATATGATTTTATAAAAATATATTCATAATTCGAAATCTCTGTTGTTTATGACTATTTATATTAAACATTAACTCTTCGCTTTAACTCCATTCACAGTTTTATTTATAACTTCTTTACCAAGATCCATTGACGTTCTTTGTCTTCTGACGTTTTACTTTTATTTGAATCATTATACTTAATTCAAGTAACGTCTTATTATAAACTCAATATCCTCTTAAATGAAATGCATTTAAGAACAAAATTATTTAATTAAAAATAATTAAATAATATTTACTTATTCATTGCTGAAGTAAACAGTTTACTTCATCATTAATCTAAAGTAGATTGGTTGCTTACTTTACAATAACTAATTATATTAGTTCAATAATTATTTAATGCTTCATTAACTAAAAAGGGTAATTAATAATTAAGGAATCCTATTTATTTAAACAATTAATTTCTAAACCCATTATTTATTTGATTAATTGAAGATTAATTAATCAAATAATCAATTTCTAACAAAACAGTTGATTTAATCAACTTCAAATCATCAGTTAATTTGTTACCTGATCGTAATTACTTCTTACCATTAGATTAGTAAAATTAATCTAAAAATATTGCTTTAATTATAAAATATAATTTTTATAACTTAACTTCGTTGATTTGCCTGACGGCCAATCAACTTATTAACTTAAAGATGGGTTTATGGTCGACTGTTGCCACTTTCTTAATCGATAACGTTTATCAAAATAACGTTGACTTTCCATTCAACATCAAGATTCACATAGGGTTTCAATGTCATTTAGTTCAAACAGTGTATATAAATAAAAATATATAAAACAAACAGTACATGCAAATATTGTGGAATCCGGTTGGATTCCTCCAACCGGTATCTTGCATCCACAGATGTTAGTCCATACAATTAACACTAATTCCATACTAGGGAATATTATAATCGATGGGATCAGTATCCAACTAATGACGTGTACATATGCAACGATATATATATTTCAACCAATTTAATTGTAATCTACCTAAAGGACCATCACACAACATGCAACTAATATTATAATAATTTAAATCAGATCAGAGTTAGTGAATTTACTCACCTTTGCGCGTTAACCGTTAAATAACGATTTGCGTCAGTCGATTAAACCAGGCGTTCAGTTCTGCCAAAAATTGTAAAGAACTCCAGTTCGCTTCAAATCAGTTCCACTCCGTAGCCTGCGTCCATACGGTTTCAATGCTTCAGACAGTTTGTAAATCCTCTTTTCTCACTTCGGCCCATTCCAATTGAAATTCATACTCGCGTATACTTCTTCCAATTATGTATTCCATCTCCTTTACTGTGCCTTTTCTGCCATCAAAACAATACCACTCCAAACTTTAGTCGAAACAATACCCTTTTCTTCTTTTGTTTTTTCTTCCTTATATATTTGGGCTTGCCTTTTTATTTAACATGGCCCATCTCCATTTTAATATCAAGCCCAGACCCGCATGAACACTTCCTCCTCCCATGTATGTCTTCTTACTCCAGTATTTACGCTAGAAACAAAATGGCCATTTCCGATACCTTATACCCACGGTTGAGTTTACTCCCCAGCAACCACCGATCCCACTTCGCCTGCACCCATAAACCATACTTCGCTGCTTCCCTTGCACTGTAGCTGCTCTTCCGTTTATGAAAAGGACCCTGTCTCTAGAAAAATCCCCACGCCCTTGCCAATTAGTTCGAACTCCATGCTAAGTCCGTGCATACCATACGTCCATGCCAAAGCCCTTGTATTTGGGACATGAAACTCCATCTTACTTTATGTATATACGCAAGTTGTTATCCAGTGCTCGCGTTCGTGCCTCACTGCTTCTTCATTCCCAACTGAAAAACATGACTAGCTCCTCTGTAACACTTCCTACGTTGGTCCTTGCTCTCATCTCCAGTCCTATCTAACCCACGGAAAGATCACCACGCTCTACTATGGCCATACTTCCCCCTCTACGTAACTTCCTTTCTTCCATGCAAGTCTCCTTCACCACATTTATCCACACAGTACTACATACACCCATACATCTCACACTCTCGCATGTATTCATCTCCCATGCCAAACAAAACAACTGTACTTCCAGTTCACGTTGAAGCCCATAACGGTGCTGTCCATTTACTAATACATGATGCTCAAAATTTGCCAGACATCCTCTCAACTCCTTGCTTCCTTTTCCAGTACCCACGACTGACCTCGACGTGGCTTCCACTCATCATCAAATCTTTACAAAGTCAAGCTTAGACGCTGCTTCAGTGTTTGAATCGCAGCACTTGCGCGAAGCACACGAGATAGAAACGAGCTGAACTAGGAGGTCACGTATATTATTTTCATGATTATTTAGAGGACGTGTAAATTTTCTTTTAATTTGTATTGCCATTAAAGTACTTCGAGGTTTCCTGAAGCAAGATGAAACGAATGCAGCGGTATTTATAGATTTAAGATGTCGTGATGATCAAGGCTTAGGTTGTTGTAGCTTAGGGTTGATCGGGATGAATTTTCATTTCAAAGTCTTTATTGGACGGATGTTGAAAGCATAGCGGAATGAGATGTTGTACAATTCCCTTAGCTGTTAAGGTAGCATATATATATTTGTTTAATGATCCCTTCGCCATGAAGTATTAGGCATATAGGAATATGGTTGTGCAAATAGAATAGGTTTGCTTGGTTACTTTCATATGAAGTATTAGGTATTAGGGAAAGGACATATAGGACTACACGTTTTAACTTAGGCTATATACTGTACACATATAGAGTAGGCATGTTGATTACTTATTAAGCTTTAGTTCATTGCTTAGCTGGTGAGGAACATTCATGCTCTGTATATACTTAGTAGCTCGATATTATTTTAGTCTGCTAATAAATAAATACGGTGTTAGTTCGAGTGTGAGTATGGTATCTAGTCTTAGATTCTGTTTCATATAAATTCCGTCTGTTATGGACAGAGATAAAATTATGATCGTGCCCAGCGAGGTGCCACAATCTCAAAAATATAATAATATCGGTAGATTAGCTTATTCTGTGAAACCCAGAAATATTGATATAGGGTGCAAAATACTCTAAATAAAAGTTGCGTATTTAATTAATTAAAAATTACATTAAAATTCTAAAAATTAATTTATCACTACGCCTCAAAGGACTTGTCCAAAATCGAAACTAGTATCTAGTTATATTAAATAAACCGTTATGATCCATGTATGATTTCATGGCGACTTTCTGAATATTTGATTTGGACAATCTATAAGACGAAATCTCCATTTTCTACTTTCATTAGAAAAATATAGTTAAACAGATTCCAACATTTCTTATTTCGAAGAAATTCGGTTTATAACGAGTCATGTACACTCAGTTGAAGTTCAGAACGTTAAATTACGAACTGCCACGATATTATGGGCTCTATTATATTTAGTATATATTTTATACGTTCAACTTCGTTTTAATTAATATATAAATCCACTTATATTACGAATTCAATATTTAAACCGATTTAAATATTCAAATACAAACCGATAAAAATGCGGGACGTTACACCATAAGGATGTCCGACCTTAAATTATCTTTGGGGTATTAAGTGACTTCTAGGACGCCCGCCTCATATGTTTATTTGTGTATATTTGTTTGCGTAGACATATCGTGAAGAATTTATACTTCCAAATACAGGAGATAGTTATTCCTGAAAATTTATGTGATTTTCATTCACTAGAACTTTATGTTCTAACCTCCCTCCTCTAACATATAAATATAACAGTATGTGGGAACGCTTTGATCAGTGATACCTTGGAGATGGAGCCTGACGATGGAGGATCCATAACTATTTAGCATTATTTATCGTAGTATTATTATGTTGGGTTAATTAATGTTGATGTACCCATTATTGCATGAGACTCGTTGTAGCTGACATTTTTGATGGTTTCAATTAAAGATACATCTATTTTAAGTTATTATATTTTATCTCTTCCGTTGTGTGAGATTTTGATTTTGCTTTAGTATGCTCTGATACATCTGTTATACCATTTTTTTATAGAAACCAACGATTCATTTAGAACGGCTTTAAGCTTCAATTAGCCTTTTTGGATCGAAATTCAAGACCATTCCGGACGGGTTGTTATAGTATATCATTGACAACGCATTTGATAATCACGTTTCCATGTCAAGGCCAAGTGGTATGATCCAAATCTGTATGTCAGACTTGTCAGTAGCATTAAATTTGTTGAAATCATAACCTAGCTGCAGTCGATCTTATCATTAACACTCTACCAAAGTAGAAGTAATACATTTCACAATGGAATTAAAATCACCTGATAATTCGAATTGTATTGTATAATGATACTGTGTTGCTATATGAACGTGAAACTACCCTCGTGGCTTCCACGTTTTAGTGATGTACTCCTTGAATTTATTGATATGTGGAAATCCAATGGATGAAAAAACATGATATTTTGCCATGAATCACTAGATTTATTGAAGATGGTATTAGACGAAAAAACATACCTCTCGACTGTCGTTGGGTCTGGTTGGAGTAAAGGATTGACGACCGGTGACTGCCCCATCTTAAGTTGTAGATTTGGATGGAGGAGTTGCTAGTGGTAGGGATGTGGTGGTTGTTCATAATGGAGCATCTAATGGTTTCTTTTAAGGAGATAGTGGACGGTTAATTTGCATGAAATCCACCATGTTAATTTTTAAGTGAAACTTGATTTAATGCATATACATACATACATACATATATATATGTGTGTGTGTACACACACACATGCACACATGCACACACAAAAAACATGCACACAAGGAGCGTTCTATTGCATCTCAAATGGTAAAACATCCATAAATGCAACACATTTCAACCGCATAACCCAATTTATCTTTCAACCAATTTTCTCTTCCTCGACTGTTATTTAAATATATAAATGAGTGGTTGTGATTCAAACACAAAACAAATCAGTTGCAAAAAGTTATATAATTCATATATAAGGGTGCGTCTATTAACACCCCAGTAATTGCTCTTCACCCCCCGCTAATTAGAAAATAAAATATGCACCCCATGATTTTCTCTTCTCACCCCATTTAATCCAAAAATGCCCTTATTGCATTTTCATTTTCAATACTTTTTTTCTATTTTCCAACTTGCAATTTTTTTGCTACTCTCCCCTTTAAAATTTTGTTTGAATTAATTAAAATTTGTAAACTGTTAATGTCTCGGTCTTAAAACACATAATGATACGCATCGCTATTGTACTGTTTTTAAATTTTTAATCATTGTTTTAATTTTTTAATCATTATTTATAACTTCTATCTTTAATTTTTCTTTTTTTAATGCTTGTATTCAATGTTGATTTTAAAATTTTAAATTATTGTTTGCAATTTAGCTTCGAACATCCTATATGCATATGACCGATTTTTTTTTTTAATTATTGTACAACATGTCAACATTAGGTAAGTTATATAATCAGTTGTTAAAGGGTAAATCTAGAAATAAAATTATGAATTTTTAATCTGGGGTGAAGAGTAAATCATGGAATGCGAATAGCCAGACCCTATATACAATGGGTACTCATTTCATCTTTTGGGGTCCTTTCTTTTAGGCGCCTAGGCCATTGCTTAGCGCACCTATGCTGATGAACAAGCCTAGTTGCTGCAAGGACATTTTCTTTTTAACTTCTCGTTTTATGTATCCTAAAACTCACCGCTAAACTAGCTGCACTACCATTGTGGAATGATAAAAATGGCAAGGGAAAACAAATTATTTCTTCTAAACAACTCATCGGTTTACCATTTTTCAAACAAGACCACCCACACTTTAATTGAACTGACTATAAATTGAACTAAGCGGCTAAAGTTAGCTTCTAACCACATAACAAGTAAAGAGCATGCAAACTCTTCACTCGACGCTCTAGAACAGTGCAACTTTGATCCTAGAGATTAGCTTAGAGATTTCCACACAAAAACATAACCAATATCATAGAAAAGAAGATACCAGTACCTAGGGTTGTTATGGTAATGACAACCGTTACCAATACGAGAAAATCGTTATCATACCGATATTATTGGTAAGGTAAAAATGAATATCGATAATTTACTGTTACCGCTGGCAAAATGCTCATTAGTATACCGATAAACTGGTAAACCATTGACTGGTAATGGTAAATTTACCAATACATAAAGCTATTAACACATTAAAATTTTGATAATGATAAAAAGTAAATATTTTTTTACTAATTCTAACTGCATTAATATTTATATAAATATTTAAACTTACTTTAATTGGTATAGAAATTTTACTTAGCATATCAAAAGATATTTACAACAATATGATATAATAATTTTGTTAAGGGGATGTTAAAGAGGCTCCACATTTGGTTAAGGGGAGATCAATTTTAATTTAGTGAATAATTGTTATGGGGGTACAAAATAATTAAACCTCCCCTTAAACATATTAATTAAACTTCCGATATTAACACCTATAATCCACATTAATAAAAATCATAAAACCTAAATCTTAATTAGTACTTACACTTTTAACACTGCACATAAAAATAAAAATGGATATAATTAATGTAATGGAGACACAAAGAAAGTTTCATGGGAGATTGAAAGGCATTGAATCAAGTAATTAATCGTAATTTCATATTGGAATTGACATGTTCAATTTAAATTAAATGCAAAAGCGAAAATTTTGATTTAAGGTGCTGCGTATTTTATATTGTTGTATATTTTGTCAATGAAATTTATTTTTGCAACTGTTTTTTTATTTGTGGAAGCACGCTTTTATATTTTGCGTTGAATTTAGTACGTTAGATATTAAAACATAAGTGACGAACCAGGAGCATTTTGGTTTTTTTTTTTTTTTTTCCTTTTCTTTTAAAATAATCTAAGCTCCTCTTAACCAAAAAAAAAAAAAAATTATGCTTGAGTCCCCTTAAAATTATCCCCCTCCCCCCTTAACCAAATGTGGAGTCCCATTAACAATCCCCTTTGTTAATCTTAAACTTTAAAGTTAATTAAACCAAAAAAAAAATTACCATCTAAATAAATCTATAAGAATCGGTATAAAGTATGATAAACTTTCAAAAAAAAAAATGGTTGGAATTCATTAAAATAGCCAAAATAAAAATAAAAATTAATATGACTGGTAAATTTACCATTACCACTGGTATTGACATTTTTTTACCGCTATTTTACCGTTAACAATGGTAAAACTTACCGTCACCAGACCAATAGCATTGGTATACCGATGCAGCCCTACCACTGGTTTGGTACTGGTATGGTAATGATAAATTTACCATTACAATAACAGGCCCTACTAGTACCAAACAAATAAAACAAGATACATCACGATAATGTTTGATTTCAAAATAATGGACAAAATCAGTAGCCAAACAGGTTCGAAGAAGTTTTCATTTCAAAACATTTTATCTGCTCACGAAAAAAATTCACATAGAAAGTTAAATGGTTCAACATCTTAAAACTTGAACAGGTCACCAAAGAATATTAGGAATGAAACCAACCATTAGGCTAAACTACTGGGGATAATTTTAGCAGAAATTATTTAAAAAGCCTAATTTGCTAAGTCACCGTCTTCCGCAAAACCTGCGTTTACAGCGCAAAAGCATCTGATGTTCTTAATAAATTATTCCAACTGGATGAAGACTGCAAATGATCTGAATTCATTACCAGAAAATAAGAAAAGATTATAAACCAAGAACACGATGCTCATCAGTAATGTCAAAGTTTTCTTTATATTCTTCGTTTTATTTTTCAAACTCGTAATAAAGGATTTATTTTTGACTGTCCGTTGTTTTCATACATATATCATCAGCAAAGAATTTATGTTACTTCAACATAACCAAACGATCGTTATTAATCAATACAAATAACAGTTTCCACTTCTTATATCGAAGAGAATTTGAGTTGGCACGAATATAAGAGCACCGTGATCAACCTTCAAACAGTAGATCATAATTCCGACAAAGAGAATTCTAAATACAAAAAATATGATGTAAAGTGAACTTTGCATTGACCAATTAGTAGGATTGTGTTTTGTGATAAACACTAGTTAGTTAAACTTCAGTGATGCATGTTGGGTATTGAAAGGAGTTACTAAGTGTACGGTATACCAAACCAAATTAAGTACTTGTTAACATCTCAAAAAATGTTGTCATTCGCTTTCTCTTTTTCCTACAGTTAAAAAATGTAGTAATGCTAAATATGCACACCCAAAAAAAATAACAAAAAAAAAAAAAAAACACTCGATTTTACTGTATCTTGAAAATACCACATCTTTCCCGATATCTGTTTACTAATATCTTATATACAATACAATTATTATAAGCTCTAATTCCCCAAAAAAAATGCTAAAGAAATTATCAAGACACTATAACGAAAACAAGTCAAATAACCATATTATGCAGCAAAAATCTACATTTGCCGACCCTATAATGAAAACAAGCCAAATAACCTATTATGCAACAAAAATCTACATTTGTCTACCCTATAACCATAAACATGTGTCTAAGGGTCCGTTCGTAGCCATGAACGGGGAACGTTACGTTCGCATCACGTCCGACGCGCAAGTGGGATTTACCCCGTTCACGCTCAGTTGCGCGAATGTGAAAAAAATGATCCGTTCGTTTTCTGAACGGTGTATTACAAGGCAGCGGACCCAATTATATTGGGTGCACAAGTGTGTGCCCCCCAATGCCCAAGTGTCCATCTTTGACATTTTTAATATATGTGTACATATCAAGCCTTATGTTTATTCAAGCTCATTTGATTTTATTTCAGTCGTGTCTATAGTCCGCATAATCATATATATACCAAGCTACTTTTAATATTTTGGCAATGTGAGACTAATATTGCAATGTTGTCATTCACATAAGAAACATAAATTAAAAACTAAATTAAACACATAAATTAATTCAAAACAAAAAAAATTAACAAATATATACACCGCTCAAAAACCCTGTTCGTAGCAAAAAACGTATTTCCTGTTTACAATAGTGTCACACTCAAATACTTTGCTCAAATGTCACGCTGTCACGTTCAAATGTCACGCTCAAATACCCCGTTACCATTAGTCATAAACGCAACCTAAATGTGTCATGCCTTCCAAGATGTCAAATTTATAAAAGAAAAATCGAGCGATAATGAAATCATTCAACTCTTTGTTGTTTACTTTTTGTACTAAGAATACCATATAGTTAAATTTGTGTTTAAAAAACACAATTTTTTTTCTAAATTAAAAATCAAACCCTGATGAAAGTTAGAAGAAAAGCAAACAAAATTACGCCTTATACCTGAAATTCATTGGAAAGATAAAAATCCATTACTAAGGAAATAATAATAATACATCTAATATTGTTATTTGATTTTGTATAATACGGTTATATTTGATTTGTCCTCGTTATAGCATCGTGATAATTACTCTTTAGCACTTTTTCCTTTTTCGAATCATAGGGTATTAATAAGGAGATATTCAAAAAATGTATTTTCAAGACATAGTACAAAAGTGTTTTTAACTAAAGATAACAGAAAATAGTACACATTTTGTTTTCCCAATTGACTTATTATTTCTAATTTCCTAGTGATATTCATGATGCACATTTGAATACAAATCCAGAACACATTGAAGCTAGAAGACCTTATACAAAGAAAAGAAGCATTACCATTTCAAAATACATACTAACTTGAAGCACGATTTACCAAAATGCTTCCATTTGGTTCACTTTGCTCTAGACTTTCCTACCATTTACCCTGGCAGTATACAAAATGGTTAAAGCCAGGACGTTGTCATTCAAATATTACAACAGGAATGAAGGCGTAACAACACTAATCTTCTAGGGGCACACATACAACATTTCCAGATGAAGGTTTAAGAAGGTAGATGTCACGAAGAAGTAAAAACCAAGCATTACTAGTAATTGTTCTTTGGCATCACAATTTTCAGGAAAACTCCAAACTACTCAAAATGACCTTGTTAATTTTAAGGAATCAAGTACTGAAATTAAATTGCTTAATCAAAATTAAATTTTGTTGAAATAAAGGGAAAAATAAAAATTTAATTAAGAGAAACTAGATCAGTTCATAACAGAATCTCAGTAACTAGTTCATAAAACTGCAACACGTAAAGGTTAGACACAGTTTTCAGACATTTACATTATTTTACAGGTAGAAACTGGAAAACTATGAGAACAGGAGGCTTGCAACATGTAAAAAAAGCTTTAGAAAAGATAACAGGAATATATTTTAAGAAGAAAAAAAAAAAAAGGTTTCAATGATAGGAGAAATACGGAAACATGAATGATTTCTGTCTTTAGAGAAGAGAAGAAAAAATCAACTGTATCCTTAGAAAATTTTGGGGTTTGGATATTTTATCGGTCTTATGCAATCGAAAAGGAGCACCAAAAAAACTGACATGCAACAATAAACAGGAATATAAGCAAACGCTGGCAGCAAAAATAAGAAGCATACAAATGAGTTGAAATTGAACATAAAACCAAATCAGAGCAAAAGGTTATAAATCATATAATAGATGTTAGTAAACTGAGAAATGAAGATTTTTTTTACCAACTTAAAGGCAAAACAATGCGTCCAAAGCCAGTCTGTGAGGGCATGCTCTCTCTGCTCTGCAGGCTCAAAGAGCAGGTCAGCCACTCCAAATAATCTATCCGGTAACACGAGTTCATGTTGCCATCCCAAGCAATACCAAATGACCTCCTGACCAAACCACACCACACAGTCCAGCTACATGAATGGGTTAGGATAGTAACAATGGGCTTAGATGTAGATACACGACATTACACAATGGTATCCCGTCAGTCAAACAAACAAAAAACGATTGGGCAGCTACAAGAGACAAGGATGTAGTGGAAGTAATTGACAACCATGGCATCCGATTAAAGCGCAAAGGAAGCAGGACCATGGACTACATGGTGGCATATAACACAATTATAGCACAACATACTAACAAGGATCGCAGTTAATTTCAAGTCCATCACCATTTCTCAACAACCTATAACATGTTAAACAAAATTGCACACCATTAAACAATTACAAAAAGAAGAGCAAGAAAATACATTTCTATCAAAATCATCATAAAGTTAGATCAATTCAACCCACTTTCTCTTAAATAATGTAAAATAAATTCATATTCGATGGTGTTTGAATTGTGAGGTGTACCGTACTCACACGCTCAAACCAGAAACATAAAATCACTATGTTTCCACGTAGATAACTTTTTCTTTGTAAAGCACATACAATATTATACCTAAAACTATACCTCCTTTTTTTTACAAAAGGTAAAGAGTAGGACTTTAAAATGTACCAGGAGCTGCAACTAAATTTTCAGTTCAAAAAGTAAAAACTAATCACAATCTTTGCCGTGAACTTTATTTCAATCTGATCTAACAGTTCAAAATGTTGTATTTTTTTTCATTCCAAACCTCCTTATTTGCAGCAAGACCCAAAACACATCAGCAAGTTTCATGTTTTTAGTGTTAGTGCCCATTCTTTAAAGCAACACATAGACATCAGCAAATCTATTGGCCATCCAGATCGAATGCCTTACAGTATGATCGTACAAGCTTCAATGTGGTTCAACCAGACTCAGATGTTGACCATGGCAGTGCCAGTATATATATGTATATATATCTATATATTGGGGTTGAGGGGTGGGGGGGGTGGGGGGGGGAAGTGATTTTGTATTGATTTCGGGGTCTGATTTGTATAGTCAAGGCCAGTTTAGTTTTTTGCAAGATAATGGAGGATCCAAGGTGTTGAAGGAGAAAGCGTGTTGCAGGAGAAAGCGAAATGGAGAGTAAAATAATAAAATGGTAAAGAAATTGAAATCTGTGTATAATAATAAAATAATGATAGTGTCAAAGAATTAAATCATCACTATTTTGACCAGGCTAGCTAGTTACCCATGGGCACAGTT
This sequence comes from Allium sativum, assembly GCA_030737875.1. Classification (NCBI taxonomy): domain Eukaryota; kingdom Viridiplantae; phylum Streptophyta; class Magnoliopsida; order Asparagales; family Amaryllidaceae; genus Allium; species Allium sativum. Next base: position 188,615,760 of record CM060910.1, on the reverse strand, counting down.
TTTGACCGCAGATAGAAACTAATAATGATTAAGTTAACGACCCATACCGTAAGACAGCTGACGTGTATTGAGTTTACTAGTCTCAACGGATTCGGTTAGATTTTTGAATTGCTTGGAAAGATGAGTATGATGTGTTTAGGGGAAGAGATTTGGAATTTAAAAACATTTTAAATGTTAGGTTGCATTAAAGCAGCGGTTTTACGTGCTTTTGCAAGACATCAACATGAAAGAATAGATCTCACTAAAAATTGCAAAGAATTTTCGGTTTCATAAAAATAAAAAAAATAAAAAAATAAAAGTTCAGTAGAAATTTCTGTAAGATTTTCAAGCTTATATTTAACATTTTTATTCTATAAGAAAAAGTAATCAGTTAGATATGATATTTTATACACTTGACAAGGTAAGCCTTATTCAAAGGTAAAGGCTGAGTTTGTATTTTTTTTATGTTGGGTGAAGAAAGAATTCTCAAAAGATATGTCTTGATGCCCAATAATAAGATCAAATAGCAACAAGATGAAAACATGAAATGCTGAGTAGAAGAACCAAAGTTGATCAAGGAGGAAAAACACTACCTTATTCTTAAATTAACTATACTAAATATGTCTTGCATCAATTAGAAGGTGTTGTTTTTGCACTTTTAAGCGCTAGTTCTCAAACATTGAAATGTTGATCCATCCCAGTTGTACATTTTCTAATCTTTAGTTTTATTAATAGTTGGAATAAAAGCACAATCTTTTGATCCAACCATGAACATCGCAAAATACCCTCCACTCACACACAATTAGGTATTGTATATTATCACCAAAACAAAATGGTAAAATAACCCGTTAGCTATTTTTAAAACTAACCAAATGCAAATGTTATTTATATTATTTCTACACTGGACTGAACAATTCAAACTAAGTTAAACATGAATATTTTAATGAATATATTTCCAAGCTTTCAAGTTCGCCAAAATGAGAGCAAGTCAAATGCACACTTCATGTTATAAAAGATCCTTATAGATAATTCAACACGTATCTTTATTAACAGTTAGTTGCCTTGGAAGCAAAAGCTTTTGGTCTTACTGCAAACTTCAAATTTTGTCCTTAAACATTTTTACCGTTATATGTCATTTAAAATAGGAACTACAAATTAAACCATTTTTACATAATCAAACTGCATTTCTACAAATATTAATAAATCTTGATATCACTTAAAAATAAAATATAATAAATAAACATTCTTTACAAGTCGTTTTTTATAAGTTAATAACAAAGGTAATTATTAGAAGTAATAAAAAAATTAGATACCGCAATTAAGAGTTTAGGAATAAAAATTCAAAACAACTACATATGATTTCAACGCAAAAATATAACTAAAATTCTTGCGAATTATTTTTTCTTAAATGTGTTATACGTATATAATATCTAAAAACATAATTCATACGCAAAGTAGGTCTTATAATCACACGTGAAGTGAGTGTCTTAACGCTTGTTTGTTAATAGTTGAAACAGAAATAGAAATATTTGGTCCGACCACGAAGTTGAACCATATATCCAAATAAGATGACGAGAGCTTAAATTCCACTCTGAACAAAAATTAACATCCATCTCTAAATGGAAATTTTAAAATATAAATAATTATAAGCCAAACCCTTTTCAATAGAAAGTTATAGCTTTTGTTCTTTTTTTTTATCTTTATCAAAAAAATTCAAGTTTAATAAATTTTATAAAGGCTACTTATATGCACGAGCATGCCAAAATTCCTATAATATGGTTGCTATGTTCAGACTATTGAGATGACGTAATGTAGTGAATCCTTTGACTGGAGTATTGAAGGTAGAAGTAACAAAGTCAAACAATTCGCACATTAATTGGGAGGTACTTAGCAACTCTTAGAGTGTTGAAAACCGAAATGAATTATATGAAACAAATAAAATAGATCCAGGCCCTATATAAAGAAGGCTCCAATCGGCTTATTTTTCATTTTAGGATTTCTTGTCGATTCTTGTTATAAGTGTTTAAGCATTTTTACGTAATAAAAATATTGTGCTTGAATACAAGTAATAACATGTACTGATTAAGATGTAATACTTTACACATTTGACAACATTTATTTAGCAGCAGCCCCAGACCACGACCAAGTGGTTAGTCGCTCATACTTGGATTGTGAGGTCACAAGTTTGACTCAAAATAGCGTGATTCGATCTTTGGACGTACTTAAGAATTATAGTAAGTGCTACCTTAGACGTGCTAACCAAGGTTAGCACCCCTTGTTAAGTATCATGTTTCAAAATATATATCTATATAGCGTTACTACTATTTGTTCTTTGACACGTGTTTTTTAAAAGGATTAGGGATTTAGGGGTATACGGAGGACCATTTAAGACGGTAAACAAAATGTTTCAACAATATTTAGCAACGCTAAATGATAATAAGTTTTGGACTATACAACTATTTTCAATGGTTAGATCTTCCCATAGTTCCAACTTTCCACAAAAAGACAAAATAAACAACAATCAAAATTTGTGATGTGTGCATCATAAAAACAACATGAACATATAAGTGCGTCCTGAGCACTATTTCAGATCTCGCAAATATCACTGTAAATCTCTTTCAAATATTTCATCCGAGATATTGCAATATCGAATGATACATCGACCAAAACGAGATACTGAAATATCTGTCGATATTTTAGCTTTTTTGGTTACAATATGAACCAGTGCCTAAACCAAAATAATAATTCAAAAAAACCCTCAAATCTAGCCTTGATAATCTTCTGCTATTTTATATTTCGAATGTTAAACGATCATATTGTATATTCATATATGTTCTATAATGCTTATGATTTTCATATTCATCATTTGTTTAACTAATATAATATTGTGACACCCCACGTCGGTTAATGTCACTCTTTATAAGAATGCATCAAGTTTCTTGAAGCGCTATAGGTAAACAGAAACATCACAAGACATATATAAAATAACAGCAGAATTTAAAACTTTATTAAACAGAAAACATCATGGTCCAAAACCCAATTACATCATAAGTCTGAAATACAGAAAACTCATTACATCAATTTAGAATTTCTATCTTGTACTAAACTCATCAGAGTACAGGAATATATAAAAAGCATCGCCCTTAAGAATGGCCATATCAAAGAAGACATGAAATAAAAACGGTACATCTAAGCAGCTCCAAGCAGAACGAAAGAGAGAACCCTAATCAAGCCCGACTATTCCCACCCTGATAACCGAGGGAAAGGAAGAGAGAAAAGGAAGCAAAACAGGTCAGACATAAAGTCTGACGAGTCCAATTATTTTTGGCATATAAGTAAAAGCATCATGACGCACTCCATCGGACTCATGTGCGTGCATGATTCTGCTTGAGTTGGGATAATAAGGCAATGTGACATTATATGCACGCACATGAGTCCGATGGAGTGCGTCATAATGCTTTTACTAATGTATATATGCCAAAAGTAATTGGACTCGCCAGATTTTATGTCTAACCAGTTTTGTTTTGTTTTCTCTCTTCCTTCCCCGTGGTTCTCAGGGTAGAAATACTCAGGCTTGATTAGGGTTCTCTCTTTCATTCTGTCTGGAGCTGCTTAGATGTACCGCTTTGATTTCATATCTTCTATGATATGACCATTTTTGCGGACTATGTTTTTTATATATTATTGTACTCTGATGATTTTAGACAAGATAGAAATTCTAAATCAATGTAATGGGTTTTCTGTATTTCAAACTTATAATGAAACTGGGTTTTGGACCACGATATTTTCTGTTTAATAAAGTTTTAAATTCCGCTATTATTTTAAATTTGTCTTGTGATGTTTATGATTTTGTTTACTTCTTCACGAAACTTAATGCATTATCATAAAGAGTAACATTAACGGACGTGGGATGTCACATTTGTTACAAATATGTTGCTATTAAAACTATATATTTTATGTTCTACTTGTGCTGCACTGTTTAATGTTTTGGATCTTTTTTCATGTTTTTTGTCTAACAATAATTCATGTTCGTGGATCATAAGCTGTAAGTACTAATCTATTTGTATTATGTTATTTTTTTTATTTCAAGCATATTCTGATTTATTAATATGAATGTTCTTTCGTAAATCAAGAACAATGAAGTGAACTTGCACTTCAAGTCTAAATTTTTGTTTTTATAATAGCATCCATGAAAGTTGTAGTGCAAAAATATTAGTTTTTAACATATCATATATCCCGAGATTGTTCCGATATGCGCTTTCAGAGCCGAGATGGAAATCCGAGACACCTCCAAATTAGACTCATCTCATCCAAGATCTCCCCCTATACGAGATCAAGTCTCTAAAATTACGAAGACGATATCCGAGATTTAAAATCTTGGTCCTGAGATTAGAATACTTAAGCAGATTTTCCAAAAAATGCATCTGTAAAATTAAAATATGACAAATAAGATTGAAAATTACCATACTATCTAAGAGAAACACAGACACCAATGATCATGCTATTATTTTGGCTCACTTGTTACTGGCTAGATCTTCCCTTAATTCCAATTTTCCACATAAAGACAGTAAAATAACAATCCAGATTTGTAGTATGCATATGCGTTATAACAACATTATAAACATATAAGTGCATCCTGAAATCAGAATATTTAAGGGGAGTTTTCAAAAAAAAATGCACCCCTAAAGTTAAAACAAAACAAATGAAATTGAAAATTACCACACTAGCTAAGAGAAACACAGACATCAATGCTCCAGCTATGTATTTAAGCTCACCATACATTTATTCCTGTCAATGAGTTAAATGGCAATGTATTAAATCAACATTTAAGATCTATCTCAATGCACTGCAAATTAAATGAGGAAAAAAAATGAATAAGTATTTACAGAGATGAATATTAAAGGAAGGTAGGGATTAATTGATCAAATAACAAAGAAGAGAGTATCACAACTACAATTGAGTTCCATCAAAATAAACTGCATCAGCGTGATATATATAAACAATTGATTCCAAATAATAAGCAATTAAACTATTACCGGCCAAAAGGCATAACACGCTTTGCCAACTACCCATTCCGAGCCTCGCCAGGATAAACATTAATTAATCTGTCTTCAGCACAAGCTAACACAGCAAAAATCAGAGAACTGTTCCCTCAATATCCCAAATCTAGCCCTGACACAGCTATTCCAATAGGCAACTAGACCAAACAAAGGATAAAACCAACTAGGGGTCACAATTGAAGAACAAGTGCAAACTGAAAACCAAAACTGGGTCGGTCTGAATGTCTGTATGACAAATTCATCAATGGCGTTTTCTTCAATTCAAAGCCCCGTATCAGCCAAAGGATCGAAAATACAACGAACAGCATAGATCGTAAGCCTAGACGTTCGAAGTAAAATCGATGAAGATGGCGGCGAAGGTGGCTGAGAAGAAGGATTTTCACGGTGGAAGCGGATGATCGTGAAACGGAAGTAGGTGACGTGAACAGTAAGGCTCAACGTGACCTGACTATGGTTGAGCTTAGGTTGAAGGCATGCGCGGGGACAACGATGATCATCTTGCGCGATCGGCTCGCCCACCAATGGCGGGGGCGGCGAGAATCTGAGTAAGGATCAGGTGGTATTTACAAGGTTAGTAACTAGGACTTGCGGGTGAGAATGGGTTTTGGGTTTGCTTTAGGTTTTGGTCCGAATTACTGGGATGGAATCGGATGTTAAAAGTTAAAAAAAATAAAATAATAATAATAATAATAATACAGGTTCTATATCTATCACTTAAATTGAAAAAACAAAAACTTTCCATTGACAACGTGAATTCCTTAGAATAATCCATTTCAAAATAAAAAACGCTCATCAATTCTGACTTTTTTCTTTTGAATAAAACAACGTCAGCAAATCTACGATTCAACCTCATACTCAAAATAAAATGTCGACGTCTAATTGACACTGTTGCTTTCACTACTACAAAAGTGAGCGTATTTGACACTAATGTGTGTGCGTTGCAAGAAAAATGTTGCAAAAGCTATGATTTATTTGATCTTCTGCAACAATACTCAAATGTTATTGCATTAGATGTGAATGCAGTGTTGCACTGGGAATTCTAGTGTTGTGACGTGCACCAACAGTTAAAAGTGTTGCCTTATACCAATGAATAGTACACCTCATCAATCCATCCCCTCATAAATAAAAAATCACAACCGTCCATCCATATCCATCTTGATCAATACGCGCTACCCTTCCTTTTCTGTTTCCCGCTAAGATTTTCATTCCCGTGATGCTACTTTTCATTTCATCAAGCTGGTTATTTTGTGCCTTACGTTATTTTCCTTGTTCTTGCGCCTGATAAACTAGGGCAGCGTTTGGTCGGAGAAAAATATTCACGATCCAAAAAATGGGGGAATCACGAGACCGAACTATGCAATCAGCGAGCGTCAGGGGAACGACGACGATCTCCGGACGATGACGATTCAAATCGCGATTCTCCAACTGTAGGCGGGTAAAGGTTGAAATTTGAAAGGTAGGTACTGTAATTTCAGCTAATCGATACCCAATTCTTCAATTTACATTAGGAATTGATATGTTTGATTTTTCATTTTTACACAGATCTATGACTTTCTACGTTATCATTGAGTATCTGAGTTTGTGAGACCGGTCTGCAAACTTTACTATCCTTTTTGTTTTATTTATTTTTCCTCACAAATTTGTAGCTTAATACCTTGCTGATCTTAGTTATTTCCTAATATGTTTCTTATACATTCAGCGACGAAGCAAGTAAAAGAAGGTCATTTAGGAGCAGAGAACAAAAGGAAGCGGAGAAGCATAATTTTTCAACAATAGTGTATCCAAATTTAACTCACAAATTAAATTTAATTCACAAATTTAGAGAAGTGGAAGGGATTTGGATAGTTTATTTAAAAAAGACACGTTCTGGATAATTTTCTGAGAGTTTTAAACGAAGAGTTATTTTGAAATGATAAATTTTAATGTATCCACATCAACAGCGGTGGGTTCATATTTCCAAATTGCTATACAAAGGAATAGTTGTCTAAATGGTGTGAGAAACATTTGCATCCGCACAAAGTTGCAAATACTGCAGCAAAATCCTTTTTACGTTAAATTTTAAGTTGAGATTAATAACCAGCAAATAGCAAAATCTGTTCAAGCGCAGTCAGTGATCAGATGGAGGCTTGCCAGTCCATCAGCGGCCACCAAGAGAGCTTGACCGGTCTTGATCCTTCAGGTTTGCTGTTGTTTCAGTCCTACAGGGCCTCGATATATAGGTTTGTGGTTTGCTTGCTCTTGGACTTTAGGAGTTGGACTTGTTGTTGTTCTCGGAGCCCTCTAGTTTGGTATGCTGGTTCTTCTGACTAGTGAGTTGATGGGATTTATCGGAGGCAGTTTATTGTGATATTGGTGATAAACTGGTGATGAGTTTTCGATGAAGGGGATTTGGTGAGTTCAGCTTTCCTGAAATAGAAGTGTGGATTGAAGGAGTCAGATGACCGGGTTTGGCGCAGATGCTGATGCTATGGTGGTATTGGAATCAGGTTTTGCGATTCGTTTGGTGTCGTGATAGTGATGATATCTGGCAGTAGGATTTTGATTAAAGTGTTTAGTATGGTGATGATGTATGTGAGTTTTTTTGTTGTGCTTTAGCTATGGGTGAACTTGCACTAGTGTTGAGGGGTGGGAAGTGACTGCAGTTGAATTATAGGGTTGAAGTTAGGAGGATTTTGGGTTTAAGTGATGATGGTAAATGGATGTGAGATGTGGATGGTATTTTTGACTCTAAAAACAAAAATGCTAATGTAAACAGAGGACAAGGATAGCGAAGATGACCGAGTGAAGACACCAAAAACAGAGGACATGGATATAGTGTAAGCAGAAAACGCTGAAATGCAGCTCTGTTATACACTCTTCTATACTTACAAACATATCTCTATTAACTGTCTTGTATCGGCTTCATCGATTCTCACTCATTCAAGTAATCAAAAGCTAATTGTTGATTCATCTTCCATAAATACATTAGATTTTAACTGAGAGAACTAGTTTGTCTGTTCTCTAGTTGTTGCCTTCTTGTTACAAGTATTACTGCAGTTGCAACTGCATATGACTTGTATACTTTATGACTTAGGTAAATGAGATATTGATGATGCAGGTCCAGGCTTGTAGAATAAAAGATTCTAGTGGCAGAGCTTTTCGTGAGGTAAGTTTTAGGTCTTCGTTTACTTTTTTTTCAATTTGTGAAACAGTGATTTCACATATGTTCGACTGATTTCGTTTGAAATTTGAAAAGCTGAGTATGTGTTTGACTAATTTCCATGGTTTAGGATAGGTGTTTGGTCAACCCGGTCCGTCACTTATGAGCTCAGTATCCATCCGACAAGTAAAATGAAAGCTTGGTGCCATATCCTTTCGGTATAACCATAGGTCCACAACTTACTAGCAATGCCTGTAGGAATTACACAAAAGAAGAATGTTGATCTTGTTGTTCGAAAGGTATGGAGTAATTCAGTATTCACAGGAATTATCTAACTTGAGCTTTCCTCATCTGGTTTTCTAGTTTCAATTTCTTCCAGAGTTATACTTGATGGTATAGATGCTAAAATGGGATCTGGCAAGGGTACTGCTTTATCGAATATCCGTTGAGGTGCCATATCAAGAACTATAAAAAGAAAATTTGATGATGTAATCATTTAATTTACTTTTCTAAACTTATTTGCTAGGTTCCGACAAAGTAGGAGCGCTAAGTTGGGTATAATTACCGGATCCGCCTCCATGATTCTTTTCTGATCATCGTTATCAGAAAGATCGTTGCAATGGTAAATCTTACTATTTGTTTTTATTTTGTTTCATCTTATTTATTAGGAAGATTTATAAGAAGAAGAAAAAAACATGATAATTAAATATCCTCTCGTTCTTTGCAGCTTTGGAGAAACATGATGTCACAAATTAGGATGGCTTCCAATTGCATAGAACAGAATGCTTTGGTACATTTGTAATCTTGTGTATTAGTTTGGAGTTGTCTTGTAATCTTGTGTATTAGTTTGGAGTTGTCCTATGCAATCTTGTAATCTTGTGTATTGGTTTGTAGAATTTTTAATTAAAGCGTTGTATTTGCTTTCTTCTAATGTAACATTTGTCTTCTTCTACTGTTGCATTTGCTTTTTTTTATGTTGCATTTCAAGATAATGGTGTTGCATTACATAATACAGCGGTGTTGCATTAAATAAAATATTATTAATTCCACATGGCACGTGGGCCCCACAGCTGATGTGGCGTGTGACACGTGGGCGACTGATGTGGATAGCTGACGTGGCGTGTGATACGTGGGCATATTACGTGGAAGCTGACGTGGCTCTCACTATCATGACCTGGAAGCTAGGCTTTGACTTCTGCTTATGGAAACACTATATATTGTTGCATTACTTGCAAGTACTGTTGCATTAGCGTTATAATGCAACACTTTCTTTTCGTGGCAGTAGATGGGCAAAAGTGTTGCCTTAGAGGGATAATGCAACAGTCGCGGATGCCATGCCCCCTTGGTGTTGCCTATTTGAAAAAATGGCCTACGACAACGCTTTTTTGATCTACGGCCACATAAAAATAGTGTCGAATATGCCCACTTTTGTAGTAGTGTTTTTTGTGTTTCAAATCTTATTCCCTGAGGTTACTTCACCTTTCCTATCATCGTTAAAAACCATATCAATCACCTTTCAGTCAAATTCATGGCAACTGAAGTAACCATCCATACTATGCTGCACTTAATTTTATTTCAATAAAATCCAACAATTTAACTCCTCTCCGATTCCAGAACAATGGACATGAAAAAGTTTACTATGAAATTTTCTTCATCCTCGAAAACAAGTTTCTATTTATTTCTTTTTCTCCTTCGCAATCTCCAGTAAGTGTTGCACTGAAAAGACTCATGAGCCCATAATATTCAAAGCGTTTCAACTACTGAGACGTAGGCAAAATTTGGATATATCAATTGACGTTGATGAATTTCATATGTTATTTTGAACAATTGACGTTGCTGCATTTGATACGCGATATTTAGTTTAATTCCTCTTTATGCATACACTCATCTACATTCCTAACCCCATAATCAGATGTGGACATCCCTTTCGGTTTTGATTTTATGTGTTTTTGTCGTCCTTCCTGTCATCTTTCAATCTCCTTTAGCTTCCTCCTATAAGTGCTCGGAATCGAATCAGCAGAGGGTTTTCAACGCGGATGCTGGAACTTCTTTCGATGTAAGAACATATTCTTTTTTTGATTCATGCTCTGTCTATTTTGCTTCGCTTTGGATTTCTGCTTTCCTGTATGAAAAAAACTATTTTTTAGGGTCTTTAACAGCTTTGTGGAATTTGCCTCCTACAACAATTTTACCCAATTTCTAAGTAACTCCATTCATAGCCTCTGTTTTATACTTATGTTTTCGCAGTATTATTCTATGGTGAATGAATAAAAAAATTATGAAATTGGATTAAAAAAATGGGTCGATAAATTAGCTAAGCAACTCGCTTTCATATATATGATAATTAAAATTAAATTTGTTCCAAGTAGTTATAACAATTTAGGTTCATAAATTTTATATCCAGTTTGACGTTTAAATTGACATTTGTTTCCGTATGTTAATTGAATTTGTATGTAGAGTTTGCCGAGAAGGGCAAACATGAGTTTTATAGATTTGATATTCTATTTTCTTACAGTAAACTAGAACATTAACCTTGAACTAATATTTGAAATTATTTTTACCCAGTAATTATTGTTTTCTGCAAATTCTACTCAACATTTCAAATATGCCATATTTCCTTTAGCTCTTTCTTATTTCTTAGCATCTTTTATTATGGATAATATCTACAATACCATTGTATTAGTTTACTTTAAACTTGGTAAACTTTAAACTTGGTTGATTTCGCTTTGTTCGTCTATAACGGTTTCTCTCGGACTATTGATTTAATGGAATTACCTGAGACAACTAACCAATATTGGCATTAGGGTATAGGTTTTTAAATATTTTCAAGCTAACATTAAATTTTCATGGGGTTAGCAGAGATTAATGCATGACTGGTGTTATAAACGCATTTACATATATTATGCTCTTGTAAACAACTTAGTTGCTTACAATGATTTTTGTAAACCAGCTATATATCACCATAATATCTTTTGTAGACAAGCTAATTGTTTACCATATGCAATTACATATGCATAGACCTTCAAGTACCAATGTAGTTGTGCAAAAAAAAAAAAATCAATAATTGATGTGCATACATGTGCATAATTAGATGACTGGTCTTTTTAGGATGAGTACAGAACTTGGGGGAAAAAATACGAATGCACTAAAGAAAGGATGCATCATGCACTAAAGGCGGATTTAAAGGAGATATTCTGCCTTCATTTTCAGTTCGTACGTCATCGAGGCAAGCTTTAGAATCTAGAATTGTGAGTTACTCTAAATTCATCGACTACACGAAAGAAACTAATTTGGATATAAAACTCCTACATGCTTGCTTTCCAACTGAACGCTTTTGACTAAGGCATAAGGCATGCATATGCACCTTTGAGAAGTCTACTTGCAGATAATGTGAAGCAAAAATAGTATAATATCCAACTATTGTGTATCCATGAGCTAATTTTACTGACATATGTTAAATAAAATAATTTGAAGACGACAATGTGTTTGTCTTCGTTAGATGAAATGAAAGTGTTGCGCGATGAAAATATGTAAAATGCAGTTCAATGAGCATTTGATGATGACAGGGTTGTACTTGACTTAGTATTGGCCTTGCATAGACATAGCGGGTATATTGCAGTATAGGTTCAATGCGGCATGGCTGTATAAATGACCTGGGGCATGCAAGAATCTGTGTTAGGTATACAAATATGTTACTACATGAAAGACTTGGTAGTAGTTAGCAAAATACAAAATTTCTATTCTTCACTGTCCTTTTCTTCTTATTCTCTCTTCCCTACTACTATTGCAATACTAATCTTTCTAGCAATACAATTCATATTTATTTTATCTGTTGTTAGCTTCCTCCCATGTTTTCTATAACATTTCTGTATGCATTGTACAAAATATTGATTTGAACATTCAGGTATCATTGCATTATTTAACATTACTTTATATTCTGTATGTAACCACTATTTATGGACTATGATTGGCTGCTTAAATTTTATCGTCTCTAAATTATCAACTTGATTGTAATTGTATGTTATATAAATATGGTCAACCAATCACACCATACAGTCACTAATATATGTTATGTACATATTATAGACCAATAAACTAATTTGTATGTGTCCATGAAAATATAGTATAACCAAATGCATTTCGAGCATTTGCCTAAAATAAATAGGCTAACCAAAAAAAATTCAAACATTTGCCCTTTTCCGGTTACTATTATAAGCATTAGAAACAAACGTTCCATACTTATGTAGTAAAGCATTCATATGTTGAACCAGTTATCATTGATGATGAATTGTACTTTCATCATTATGGCATATTAACTTTTGTTTCATTGTCATTCTCCATGTTAAAGCCAATATTTCGTTATTTATTGCCCCGTTTTGTATGAACTGCTTTCCTATTTATTGATCGTTCATCGTTTTCGTACGTCTGTCTAATTCCATTTCGACATGTAGTGTGATGGCTCGCCATACACCATCAATGTTCAGAACTAAAAATTCGTGTTTTATAGGCACCCCACCGATGTAAAGCGGCCGTCAGGAGAAAGAAATGGTAGAAAGGAAGAGAAAGGAGAAAGAAAAGAAGAAAATAGAAGAGAAGAGAAAGGGAAGAACAAAGCATAAACGCAATCATAGAATAAGTCATATATCTCATAGCGCATCAGATAACATACAATAATCAAACCACAGACATAAAACATGCAAGACAGTAATAACTATAGAAACCATACAATCAGAGTGCATAGGTACATATAGTTATACAGAGTAATAAAATAGTTTATATAAGAAGTAAATAAACTCAACAGATACACCGTCTCCAACCAAACACAGAACACCGTCAAGGCTCCATAGTGTCACACAACGGAATAAACAATAATGACACAAGTATGTAAATATGTAAAACCATCGCCCTCTTGCGAATCCGTCTGCACAGTTCTAGACAATACCCAAACCTGCTACCTGATCTGCTAATTAGCGTCGCCGATGAGCACCCAAAGTAATAAGAGGGAACATAATGTTAGAAGATCTTTTTGTCAATACACAATTGTATTACAAAGTTAGATCCTTTTTGTCAATACACAATTGTATTGCAAATAAATAGTAACAATATCAATGTTACTCAATAATGCCACAATTCAAACTGTGATTGCAGAAAAGACAGTAAGCAAGACCGATTGTGCACTGGATTGGAGCGGTATAGAACCGTCACCAACTGTAATGTCCGAGTCCAGAATTAATTCTGTTTCCTTAAAACAATATTGCCGTCGTATGCACTGATTGACGTGATCGCAATTTGTTTCCCAGGATAAAACGGACCAACCCCGTAGTGCAGTGCCAGCAAACGGAGCTCCGACGAACTGAAGTAGATTATAGAAACTTGAACAGAGAAATGCTTTGAAGAGGGAGTAACATTTGAGAAGAATAATTAATATTTATTCTCTCCTTTTGGGCTATGTATTTATAGGCTGGAGGAAATGCCTATACGAACATTAATGACCTTTGGAAAGGTTGCGACCCTTTAACCAAGCGATGCTTAAATGTGCGTGCGCATTTATGATGAAACGGTTGTATCCCTTCAATAGAAGGGACATACCAGATCATAAAATGATCAAAATAACTCATTTCAGCACAATAGGCCCAAACTGAAATCAGCGGCCTATTTTACCATGAGACCTCAAGAGTCCCAAGGTCCAACGCCCAATTATTGACACTAATATCGTGTCATGGACTCCAAGAGTCCCCAAATCACTAAGCCTACATTTGACATCAATATAATATTATGTCATGGACTCCAAGAGTCCCATAGCACTAAGCCCACATTTGACATCAATATAATATTGTGTCATGGACTCCAAGAGTCCCAAGGCACTAAGCCCGATTTGACATCAATATAATATTGTGTCATGGACTCCAAGAGTCCCAAGGCATTAGGCCCAAGTTGACATCAATGTAATATTGTGTCTTGGCTTAGCCACACCTGATATGAGCTCTCTTCTCCGTTATTTATATAAGATTATAGAAGAGTTGGTACTCATATTTCATGATGTGGGACTAAAAGTCGTTTTCCTTTCTCTTCTTCCAAAATCCCTCTTTCTCTTTCTCATTCATTTCCAACAATCCCCCACATGAATGAGAAGTCGTTCTTAGTTTCATGAATCATTTATCGCATCGGTTAAAGTAGCACATGGGCCTTGAACTTTCCTAGTGATTACCTATTTGAATCACAGGCGAATCAGTAGACATTGACTGTCCTTGAACTGTAAGCCTTTTGTGTAATTCCAAAGTAGATAACACACGATAAATGTTTCTTATAACCCTTCGTTCTCTGTATGTGTTCGTTTTTGCCTTGAACACCTGCCTGGTCTCATAAGTGCTTAGAGAATTTGGCCTCATAATTCTCTTTGAAGCGGCGCCTTCGCACTTACGTAGGTGATTCAATTCCTCAAATACAGACATCATTAAAAGTACTAATACTTATCCTTATTCAACATATAATGCACTGACTTATCATAGGAATGGTTTGTGTATAACAGTGCCATCAAGTTTCTCTTAAACTTCGTTGTCCCTTTGAACCTAGATCTTGGGATCTCCAGTCAACTAGGTGGGGTTTCCATTTTAGAGAAACCTTTAGTCTATGGGCCTTAACCCCATTCCCTTCGATAAGATTTGAACTTTCTCTCTTGGCAAGCCTTTGGTACGTGGATCCGCTAAGTTATCTTTAGATCGAATGTAATCTATCGTGATAACCCCATTAGAGAGAAGTTGTCTTATCGTTTTATGTCTACGACGAATATGCCTAGATTTACCATTGTATAGCTGATTGACTATCACAATGTATACATATTGGAGGCACAGGTTTGCTCTAATTAGGAATGTCTTCCAAGAAGCTTCGAATCCATTCTGCTTCTTCTGCAGTCTTATCTAGTGCAATAAACTCTGATTCCATCGTAGATCTAGCGATACAAGTCTGTTTGGATGATTTCCATGAAATCGCTCCATTTCCTAATGTGAACACGTATCCACTTGTAGACTTTGTATCATTTGATCCAGTGATCCAATTTGCATCACTATATCCTTCCACTATTGAAGGATAGTTTGTATAGTATAAATCATAGCTCTGTGTATACTTTAGATATCCTAGAACTCTGATTATCGCTTTCCAATGATGCTTACCAGGATTGCTGGTAAATCTACTTAGTTTGCTTACAGCATATGCGACATCAGGCCTAGTACAGTTCATACATGATACTTCCTTGTATACGAGAGTATTCCAATTGGTAAATACCATCACCAGTGTTCTTTACCCAATTTTGGTTCATATCTACTGGTGATTTTGCAATAGATACATTATATTGCTTGAATTTCTCAAGTATCTTGGTGATGTAATGTGATTGGGATAATGCATATCCATGTGGTGTTCCCAGAATTTTTACACCCAATATCACATCAGCCAGTCCTAGGTCTTTCATATCGAATCTAGAGGATAACATATCCTTTGTAGATGTTATTATGGCCTTGTTATTGCCTAGGATTAATAGGTCATCAACATAAACAATGACATATCCAATATGTGTATGTTTTATGTACACACATTTATCTGATTCATTTATTGTGAATCCATTTGATAACATAGTATTATCAAACTTCTCATGCCACTGTTTTTGGAGTTTTCTTAAGGCCATAAAGTGATTTCACCTATTTGCACATTTTATTCTCATTTTCTGAGCTTAGAAATCCTTCAGGTTGTTCCATATAGATTTCCTCCTCTAATTCATCATTCAAGAATACAGTTTTATCATCCATTTGATGTATTTCTAAGTCATGTATGGATGCAATTGCAATGAGCATTCTAATTGATGTTTGTCGAAATAGTCCAGGTCTTCCTTTTGTTTAAATCCTTGGACTACCAGACGAGCTTTGTACTTGTCTATTGAACCATCAGGTTTCAATTTCCTTTTAAATATACATTTATTACCTAAGGTCTTACACCCTTGAGGTAAATCAACTAATTTCCATGTATGATTGGACATAATGGATTCAATCTCATTGTTAATTGCCTCTTTCTAATAAGGGGCATCGCTGGAGGACATAGCTTGTTTGTATTTCAATGGATCATCTTCTAACATAAATGTATAGAAGTCCAGTCCAAAGGTTTAACGTTCTTGACCTTTTACTTTTTCTTGGCTCCTCCACTTGCTGCTCAGCACTACTTAGCTGAGTGTTATTTTGTTCAGCATCCTCAATAGAGTAATGAACTTCTTTTTTTTTTTCCCTTGATCTCTTAGGTGTACGATTTTCAATACCATATTTCAAGGGAAATATATGTTCGAAAAATTTAGCATTTCTCGACTCAATGATGGTATTTTCATGAATATCATCAATTTCAGATTTGTGTACCAAACATCGATATGCGGCACTGCTTTGTGCACATCCAATAAATACACAATCAATTGTTTTTGGTCCAATTTTGACCTTCTTTGGTTTTGGTACCTCTACTTTTGCAAGACACCCCCACACTTTTAGGTATTTGTAGGATAGTGGTCTGTTTTTCCAAAGTTCATGAGAAGATAGAGATGTTTTCTTTCGGGATATTTTATTTAAAATATGATTTGCCGAAAGAGTAACTTCTTCCCAAAAAATTATCTGGCAAGCCAGGATAAGGCATTCATCATTTCTTTAAGAGTTTTATCTTCTGATCGGCTATACCGTTGGATTGAGGTGAATATGGTGCTGTAATTAGGTGTAAAACACCATGTTCAGCGCAAGATTCTTCAAAAGGGAATACATATTCTCCCCCTCTATCACTTCTTAAAGCTTTGATTTTCTTGTTGAGTTGATCCTCAACTTCCGCTTTGTATTGTTTAAACACATCAAATCACATACATTTGTATGTATTATATCTAGTGGTTCTGTTTCTCGTTCAACATAATGAAACGAGATTCTTGTCAATTTTGCTTCTGCACAAATTTGACATTTAAAAATGGTGTCTAGATTAATCAATTTGTGCAATATATCAAAGTTTACATCCCCTAATCTAGAATATCACACGTTGGAAGAGTCAACGATATAAACAAAAGATTCACTTTTATTCATATCAGTGTGTGGTACAATAGTGATTACATTTTCTTTAAACGAACCATCACACACATGTCCTCTTCCTACATACACTCCATTCTCAGCTTCAAGGATTAATTTAAATCCATGTTTGCTGAGCAATGATCCTGAAATCAGGTTCTTATGAATTTCTGAAACATAAAGAACGTCATTTAAAGTTAGTTCCTTTCCAGGTTGCATTCTGATATTACTGTATATAAATTCATATCAGCAATGCCCTTTTGGGGATTTCAGCCAATTTTTCTTTTCCTTTTTTTTTTTTTTTTTTTTTTTTTTTTGGAGTCAGAAATTTGGCAAGTCCCAATGTTGTTCGACAAAGCAACATTTTTCTATTGTCAGCACTTAATATTGATGACGTTGAACCTCTCTGACCTTTCTCCATGAGGCAGAGTCATTATTGGAACCATTTGGCGCAATCAGAGCGTTGGTCACCGTCTGTGTCGGTGTAAAATTATTGTTGCTATTTTGCGACACAGCTTATTGTCGTCTGCAACAATCAATATTGTTTTAAGATTGTTAGAAGATCTTTTTGTCAATACACAATTGTATTACAAAGTTAGATCCTTTTTGTCAATACACAATTGTATTGCAAATAAATAGTAACAATATCAATGTTACTCAATAATGCCACAATTCAAACTGTGATTGCAGAAAAGACAGTAAGCAAGACCGATTGTGCACTGGATTGGAGCGGTATAGAACCGTCACCAACTGTAATGTCCGAGTCCAGAATTAATTCTGTTTCCTTAAAACAATATTGCCGTCGTATGCACTGATTGACGTGATCGCAATTTGTTTCCCAGGATAAAACGGACCAACCCCGTAGTGCAGTGCCAGCAAACGGAGCTCCGACGAACTGAAGTAGATTATAGAAACTTGAACAGAGAAATGCTTTGAAGAGGGAGTAACATTTGAGAAGAATAATTAATATTTATTCTCTCCTTTTGGGCTATGTATTTATAGGCTGGAGGAAATGCCTATACGAACATTAATGACCTTTAGAAAGGTTGCGACCCTTTAACCAAGCGATGCTTAAATGTGCGTGCGCATTTATGATGAAACGGTTGTATCCCTTCAATAGAAGGGACATACCAGATCATAAAATGATCAAAATAACTCATTTCAGCACAATAGGCCCAAACTGAAATCAGCGGCCTATTTAACCATGAGACCTCAAGAGTCCCAAGGTCCAACGCCCAATTATTGACACTAATATCGTGTCATGGACTCCAAGAGTCCCCAAATCACTAAGCCTACATTTGACATCAATATAATATTATGTCATGGACTCCAAGAGTCCCATAGCACTAAGCCCACATTTGACATCAATATAATATTGTGTCATGGACTCCAAGAGTCCCAAGGCACTAAGCCCGATTTGACATCAATATAATATTGTGTCATGGACTCCAAGAGTCCCAAGGCATTAGGCCCAAGTTGACATCAATGTAATATTGTGTCTTGGCTTAGCCACACCTGATATGAGCTCTCTTCTCCGTTATTTATATAAGATTATAGAAGAGTTGGTACTCATATTTCATGATGTGGGACTAAAAGTCGTTTTCCTTTCTCTTCTTCCAAAATCCCTCTTTCTCTTTCTCATTCATTTCCAACACATAAAACTTTGAATCAGACATAATTCTGGTGTGAGCGATAAACAAATCTCAAAATATTATTAAAGTCGCAATAATAAACATGGCATAAAGGTATGGTGAATCTTATCTTCCCTGCCCATGCATCCACCTAGTTAGCACATAACAACTGATATATGATATACTGTGATAAACCTCATATGAAAAAGGTGTGATAGATGTCTAATTACCGAGTGGTAATAAATAAATAAACAACCGTAGCATTCATCAACCATCCTCACATTCACTCATCTGGTACATAAAGCGTATGACATCCAATACTTCGGTCACCCAATCAATCAATGCACTAGTAGACCCCACTAAATGAGCTTCACCTTGAATATCACTATCCCCTACTACATCAGTTGTAGTTGATTACCCTGCCCAGTCCACACTGCATTGGCTCTGGGGTCCAGGCTGATCTGTCCATACTGCATTAGCTCAAATCCGTCGTTGTGTCACCCTCTCTAAGGTGTACCGAAGTCACGAATGCCAACAACCCCTTTGCACACGTGCTCCGCAGCAGAATCGATCACTATATTATCGTAAGACTCCCATTTGAAGTCATCTCAATATGGGAACCATCACCGACGGTCACCGATGTCGTAGGATATCATCATGTGTTTTCCATCTCTCTCTATGTGGCAATCACCTCAGTACGACTTAATGCCATTTTTTGCATCTCAGACAAAAGAAATCCATTGCAATAACTTGTATCCCATCCTAGAATCATCATCGAATGATGCATCATTGCATAGAAGCATCAAGCCAAGTTACTAATCGAAGAGTCCTTGTATCGAAACCACTATCAACAAACCATCATCTCTTGCTCCTCGCAATCACATCATCTTCGATGTCAAATTGGCCAAAATAGCCAACAACAATGGTAATCGATATCGACCACTCGATCCTAATCAATAAGGAGTACCCAGATCATACATCCAAGGAAAAATATTTGGCATTGATCACGAAATCCAGCTCCTCGCCAAGAAGAAATGCCACCATAAAGAACTCTACCCCTTAGGACCACCATCGTCACCTTTCCCCGGATTGTCCCTACTTTGGTTTCTTGGTCAAACTAGGCTGCACTTCGTCCTTCGACTTCTTTTCTCCATCTCGGTCGTCAGATCTGCTGCCAAGCTCCAATGTTGCTCCATTGTCGTATCCATCCATGCACTTTGAAACTCCATCGATAAAATATCTCGCCATTTCGAGTTTTTCATCCTTGTGGAACAATCAAGATACACCAATGTAACAACCCAGAATTTCTAAACCAATTTAAAAAAATTATTTTGGCTATCTTAATGGATTTCAAATATTTAAAATGATTTATTTTAAATAATAGCGACTAAAAATTTATTTAAATCGATGTTAAAACGTATAAATTTAATTTAATTATAAAACGAGCCTGAAATGGTGTGGTAGTTTGAAAATTCGATTTTAAGTTTCAAATGAATGTACAGAATTAAAAATAAATCGAATTTCAGTAAAACAAGAAACGTTGGAATCTATTTAACTATATCTTTCTAAGAATGTAAGAAACCGAGATTTCACTTTATAAATTGTAAGTTATGTCAAGTTTAAAATTCAAAATAGTCCTATGGAATTTATATATATTCTAATATAATATATAGCTCTTAAAAATAGCTATTTTGCAAACGACCCCCCGTTTTCAACTAAACCACTTTTGTTGGATCTGGAATGTCATATTATAACCAGATTCCAATTTTCGTAATTTTTGAATTAATATGTGAGCACAGTAAATTTAAACGTGTTTTCAATTTCAGTTTAAATTAAATCGACCAATTAAAAATGTCATTTTTCAAATGGTCTCCAAATTCAACGAAATTAGTTTTGTTGAAACCGTATTTGAAAAACATAGCAAGTATTCCAAATTTTGTAATTTTTGGAGCTAGAATGTGGCTGTGCACAACAAATTGTGAATTGATCAGACATTTAAGCCAGAAATAGAGCTTTCTGAGCAAACAGACACGGAATTCGACAAAACCATTTTTTTGGGATCATATCATCAAGACATAGCAGCATATCAATTTTCATCGCCAACGGAGTTCTTTTGTGACCGTGGCATCGATAAATGTTGAACGGAGAGAGCGTGAACTAGAGAATTAATATAAAATCATGTATCCCCACTATATAACATCTTTTCTCTCCACAAACCTCATTCTCCTTCCTCTTTTCAGAAATTGCAGCAGCCTCTTTCTTTCTTTAAAAATATTTTGGTAAAAAGTCCACTTTCTTAAAGTATTTTATATCTTCCAATCCTTCAACAATTAACCCGAACACAAAAGCAACATTGTAGTGTATGATGACCTTTACCTACCACAAAAATTTCATGGCCTATCGTCGCACGGATTCACCAGAACCGATGGTCAAAGGCAGAAAAACAGTTTCGGTTTTGGCCATTTATTGATCAAATAGTCGAGTATTGGGTGATGACAACAAAGGCAAAGTTGTAGAGGAGGCAATGCTTAAAAGTTTTTCTTTGGGTGTTTGGTTTGAATCAGAACGTGGTGGCCAGAAAATCAATTTCAACGTTGACGACATTATGTGAGGAGCTCGAACCAAAGATGCTCGATTTCTGGTCAAGTTGGACGTTGTTAGGTGGTGGTGACTGAAGGAGAAGGGTGCGCGATGGCGAGACGCGTCAAGGGGTGGTGGTGCACGACCGTATCGTGGCAAGGTGGCAGAGTTATTTTGGGGCGAGGCGGAATTGGGGGAAATGATGATTTCTAGCGATCGACGGTGAGGTGAGGGCCGCCACTGGTGGCGGTGGCGTGGCGTGGACTGGGGAAGTCGATGGCGGTGTCAGGAAGGCGGCGCAGTGGCTCAAGCAGCGGCGGTGGCAATCTAAAGAAGGAGAACGATGGTGAACAGAAATTAGGAGGTAATTAGTGTTATAATAAATTAATTAATTGTTTAAAATTCATACCTTAATAACTTTTTGCTACCAACTCCAGATTTCATGAAACTGGATCCGTTGCTATCGTGGAGTCGAGAGCTTCACAACAAAACTAACTGGGTCCAATTTGGAGCAAGTTAGAATTTGGGGCAAATTCAAATCCGAACGGAACCAAAATCGCCAGTTAAAGACTGGCGGAGTAGAAACTGAGGTGAGAACTCTCTCACTCAAATTATTTTTGTTACATCTTCATATCCTAGGTTGCAGACGGGGCTTAGTAGCCCCTGGCACTACTTTTTGTACAAACCATGGATGATTTGTGTAATATGATTGTGTTATGGAAAAATTGATTGTATTATGGAATTATAATGCCGAATTTTTCTGAAACTGAAATGTATAAATTATTTATATAAAAGGTATATAAAATTTTCAGAAAAAGAAATTGGAATAAATACTCATTTAGAAGTCGGACGGCTTGTTTATGTAAACCTATTTATCTCATATTGATTAGGACAATAAATTTTACACATCGTCCAACTACACAAATAATAATCAGTATTTGTTGTTTGAAAACCCCACAAGGGTATTGGGATGATATTTGATATTACACTAGTCCCAATATTTAGTTGTATGTCAATCGATGGGTTGACAAGCTGTGATGAGCGTTATTTATTTATTTTGATGCTTATACAGTCGTAAATTACACTTTGGATGATGTTTGAATGGTTGATGATTATTTATCATTATTGTTGAATATATGCGATGTATGAAATCCATATAACTGAAATTATATGGTTATTGATTGAGTCGCATTCCGATTCATAAATAAAGAATATTTTAAAATAAAGAATATTTTAAAATAAAGTATATTTTAAAATTATGAATATTTTAAAATAATATTCAATAAAGAATAAAATTATGATTTTGATGTCTGATTTTGGATGGACACAAAAATAATGAAATGTGAAGCCGAGTTATGTAGTTAAACGCCATTTTAATCCGAACGGTTTTATCGATCGATTTTATTCATTTTATAAAGAATACGAAAGGGAAATGATTTCAAAATCAGATATTTTGAAAATATTATCATTTCAATATTATAATGATATGGAATATTCAATTTTGTTTTAAAATTGAAAATGAAGTTGAAATCGATTTAAAACGAATTTATAAAATACGTTTTAAATGGAAATCAACGATATATATATACTATATATATAATGGCCTGAATAGAACGCGCCACGCAGCGACCATTCGCAAATTTCGACCATTAATTTTAAATTGACGTAACGGGAGATCCGACCGCTGGATTCTCCTAGAACCGAAACCACTGGGTTCGTATCGAAAAGAGCTTTCCAATGTAGATAAAATATTTGAAATCTAACGGTCGGATTTTAAGATATGTCCAAATCAATTTCAGAAAAGGTCGCTATGGATATAGTTCGATGGCCGTTATTGTAAACTGACTGTAAGGGCCTTATAAAATTATTTAAAATATTGGAAAATTGTGTAAAATCATAATAAATGATTTGGTAAGACTTTGGATGGAAAACTCCAAGTTTGAAAAGATAAAAAGATATTTTTATCGAAACAAACTAGTTAGTAACTAGAATAATAATCCAATTATTTTTAAAAATAATAAATTGGATTTATAAATGGGTTTTAAAATAACCAGAAATTTTCCAACATATGAATTGGAATGGTTTTGAATGGAAATAATCTTCGGAATATTTCGGTATTGGATTCCGTGATTATATGGATATTGTTGAGGAATTTGGAAGATACAAATATCATTATTCCCAATACGATATCCGTTAGTTTCAGAATTTGATATCGAATATATGCCGATAATTTCTGTTTAGAGCCTTGTATTTAATATCAAATTGGATTTTGGGTTTTTCGTGAATGGTGTCTCTAATAACACTGTTCTTAAACCCCAATGAGAAAAGAATAAAGCTTTTAATTAAGATTTAGATAATTTTACTAATTAATTAATATATAATTGAAATTGAATTGAAATTGGATTTTTGGGTTTATATCGAACGTTGTTTTAAATAACACTTGTTCTTTAACCTGATTAACAGTGAAGAGATGATTTGGAATTTATAAATCTTATTATTAAGATTTAATGGAAACTTTCCAAAGTAAAGTTTTCCAATTTAATATATTAAATTGGAATTGAATGGAATTCGATTTGGTAATAATCGAGGTGAGCTTCTGTAAAGGAAGACCGTCATTATATATGGAATTTAAAAGGCTTTGTCGTTATTCCATTTATAGTATTGATAGGATACAGAAATTTATATCGATTATATATTGACCTGTTTTCCGTGAATATTCCATAATTGATGGAAGCTGATTTGGGTTTATTGTGAACTATGTTTTAAATACATTAGTTCTTTAACCCAGTTAAAGATAAGAATAATTTCTTAAATTTGAATAATCATTAAGTAATGATTTTTGAGATTAAAACTGAATTAGAGTTTTAATGAATCTTTAGTTAGACTGGAATGAAAATAAGGTAATTAAATTGGCTGAATTCATGAAATGATCGAGAATGGAGTACCACCAGTTTTACTCCAGGTGATAGTTAAATATTTAATTAGATTTGAATGTGAAATGGTAATTAAATTTACCAATAACACAGTGGGTGTTATATATGGAGTACTACCAGTTTTCCTCCATGGGATGAATGGGTTGGGATTGGAAAAATAATAAATGATTACTTCGGTAGAGCTCGATAATCTCGACTAGTTTATAAACCTTAATTTGGTTTGGAATTGTTAAAGGATAAAATAAAATCTTTTGAAATGATATTCAAAGGAAGATTAAAGATAAAATTTAAAAGAATTTATCTTTGATAAAATTAATGGGAACATGTCCCTAAATATGTGAATATTTGAATAAAAGAATATTCTGAATTGGAATGAGGCATATGATGTGTTTTTATAGCACTTGATTATAAGATACACGAGTTATTCGTAAAGACTGGGTTTATCCCATTCTGAATAACTGATATGGCGACTTAATGTCGATGATATGAAGACAGTGGTTGAAGACTGGAGATCTTCACATCGTATGGATGATTTATGATTTCTTGATTGGGATGTACACCCAAGACAAGGTAATAAGTGGTGATCTTCCAGACATACTTGGAGATCAACCGGATATGTGAGGGCCTTTCTCCTGTTTCGGACATATGGGATGAGGAATAAGGTGCCTCCTGTTTCGTTTAGACCTAGAATGGACTTGCAAATGGATGGTATGTCTGACATTGTATTTCTTTATACTATATTTGTTGATCCCTACTAAATATATATTTGTTTGGTGGCAGAGAATATTTCTCTTGCTTAACACCCTTCTCTGAGACGTACGAGCTTAGATGTTATATATTGGTGGAAATTAGTGGTATGGATTGGCAGTGTGGCATGCTGAGTTGCATGGATCAAGGCTTTTGTTGAAAAGTAGAGTCTTGTGGTTGATGATCAAAGCACGACTTTAATTAGCATAGCTTTGTGTAGCGTTAATTCACGAGCTTCACACCCAGGTATAAACCAAAAAGGGATCGTGACTGCATGGAAATGGACATATGTTAGTTCTAGCTATGAGTAACTTCATGGTATGGAGCCTAGACTGTTTACTCATGTGGGTGTTGCATATTATTTAATGGAAAGCGAGGTACCTCGTAATTCGGGCCAATTGAAAGGCTCAGATATGATTTGAGTCCCTAGTGGCTCTAGAGTGGTCGACATACTGACCCATTTTGGAGGATCGATAGAACCGGCTAATATATAGTTTATGGTATTGCCAATCATCGACGAATGACCGACCATGAGGATCCAAGGGTTTCTCTTAGGTGTGATCCTGAGGCATTTGCTAGAATGTATCGAAATCATCCCTTGCCTCGGTTCATAGATGGAAACCCAATTTCCAATACGTGATTTTTCGGTTTTAGTTGTATGTGTATGTGTGTGTGTGTATATATGTATGAAAACGTAATATAATGGTACCTACGCCGCATATAATTGATACATTTATATTTGAAGTTGATTTCTTCACTTATAGTAATAATAAAAGATGAAAATTCGCGTATCAAACATATTTGGCTATTATAAGGGAAAACTTTGTCCTCGACTGCGTTCATTGTGTGATGGAATCTGAGTCTTATAATAGCTTCATTTTTCTGTTTAGCATTGCGTTGTTTGTTTTATGCATTGGTATTCATGAGGGATAAACCCGTTCCGTGTTATACAGTGTGGTCCCGTGATTTGCCCAACTTTAAAATAAAAAGATAATAACTGGTTTTAGTTCTCACACCAGTCCCATGACTGACTCGGAGTTTATTGTTTCTACCTAAACTCTGGGTGTCCATCTTTTCCACACGGGCAGCTAGTAGTTTTGGTTTCCACAGACACTTCTTTTCTCAGGATCCTGGATTACAGCTGGAGCTATATTCAGAAAGCTTTGTATTCGTATATCTCTTTCAGTTGTGTCAGTTGTTATTTTCCGCTACACATTGTACTTATGTATTATTTTCCGCTGCTTTGTAATTTGTAAATCTCTAATATTTATTTTCCGCTATATAATATTTATTCATACTCTGATATATTATTGTACTTTGATGTAAATTGTTGTAATAGCAATGAAATGTTCTTATGTTGTGTTCTGATGCGTCGTGTTCTCAAAGCATGCTTTCACGTAAGGGGAAGTTTGGGTCGTTTCATTTTGGTATTAGAGCTTTGGTTTTACAGAACTCGAGAGTAGAACACATTAGAACCAAACGAAAGAATTCATTAGAGGTAGGATTAATAATGTCCTATAAGAATGCCTCATTAGAGATGGGATCAGTAGCATCCTAGAATAAGTTGAAGAGTGTTATTTCTAAGAAACAAATTTAGTTTTGAAAATTATACCTTATTATACGTATTTGAGTATTTTATTTTAAATTGATTTTGGATTATCGGGTATAAAGAGATTTTTGATATACGCCTGATCCACGTGTATATGAGGTCTCAAGTATAATAGGTAGATATAGAATCACGCTCTAGTCGCCCGAAGATGATTCTGATGATGGGTCCCCATCATCAGTATTTTTTTCGAGTTTCGAAGGTGGATATCTATATATCTCCAATTGACTGGTGTGAGAAACAAAACATAGTTAGAATTTATTGTTTGTGATTTGGCATTGAAATAGGATTTTTTTAGTATATCAAAATATATGTTTGAAAATTTAATCAACAAATTGATTGCTGGTTGTGTTGTATGATTATTAATTTAACTAATAAAAATATTGGAATGATCAAACCAGTAAGAGAATGAAAGCTAAATTTAGCCAAATTGAATCAAAATATTGAACTGAATTGAAATCTAATTGGAATTGCATATATGTACATGTGTGTATAATGAACAGATCATAGCATGGAAGCTAAGAAGAGGAATAAAATTGTATGCCCGACAAATAGGTACATGTTTATTATATTTATTGGGTTTTGATTATTTTATGAGCCGATTGGCTTTTTCTTTTTCTTTTGATTGATGAGGGCCCTGTGAGGCAAGTTGTGATTTTACCGATAGGGTTGTACAAAGGAGGTTATGGCGATTTTTTTCGAAAATTTAGGGTGTTAGCCATATTTTTGAGAAATTAGAAAATTCTTAGAAACTGAAAAGTTGAAGAACGAAAACCAGAATAAAAGTTGAGTTAGTTAGTTAAACAACTTTCAGCTCTGTTCCTTTTCGAGGACGAAAAGATTTTAAGTGGGTGAGACTGTAACAACCCGGAACTTCTGAACCAATTTAAAAAATTTATTTTAGCTATTTAAATGGATTTTGAATATTTAAAATGATTTATTTTAAATAATAACGACTAAAATTTATTTAAATCGAAGTTAGAATGTATAAATTTAATTTAATTATAAAACGAGCCTGAAATGGCGCGGTAGTTTGAAAATTCGATTTAAATTTCAAATGAATGTACAGAATTCAAAATAAATCGGATTTCAGTAAAAAAAGAAACGTTGGAATCTATTTAACAATATCTTTCTAGCGAATGTAAAAAACTGAGATATCACTTTATAAATTATAATTTATGTCCAGTTTAAAATTCAATTTAGTCGCTATGGAATTTATATATATTTTAATATAATATGTAGCCCTTAAAAATAGCCATTTTGCAAACGACCTGCGTTTTCGACGAAACCACTTTTATTGGATCCGGAATGTCAAATTATAGCTAGATTCCAATTTTCGTAATTTTTGGAATTAATATGTGAGCACAGTAAATTTAAACATGTTTTCAATTTCAGTTTAAATTAAATCGACCAGTTAAAAAGGCCATTTTTCAACGGTCCCCAAATTCGACGAAATTAGTTTTGTTGAAACCGTATTTGAAAAACATAGCGAGAATTCCGAATTTTGTAATTTTTGGAGCTAGCATAGGCCGTGCACAATAAATTGTGAATCAATCAGCCATTTAAACCAGAAACTGAGCTTTTTGAGCAAACGGACTCGGAATTCGATGAAACTAGTTTTGTTGGGACTGTATCGCCAAGACATAGTAGCATGTCAATTTTCATCGCCAACGGAGTTTGTGTGTCACCGTGGCATCGATAACTATCGAATGGAGAGAGCGTGAACTAGAGAATTAATATAAAATCATAAACCCCCAGTATATAACATCTTTTCTCTCCAAAAATCTCATTCTCCTTCCTCGTTTCAGAAACTGCAGCAGCTCTTTCTTTCTTCAAAAATATTTTGCAAAAAAGTCCACTTTCTTAAAATAATTTATATCTTCCAATCCTTCAGCAATTAACCGAAACCCATAAAAGCAATATTGTAGTGTATAATGACCTCTACCTACCACAAAAATTTCATGGCCTATCATTGCACGTATTCGCCGGAATCGATGGTCAAAGGCAGAAAAACAGTTTCAGTTTTGGCCATTTATTGATCAAATCGTCAAGTATTGGGTGATGACAACAAAGGCAAAGTTGTAGAGGAAACAATGCTTAACAAGTTTGTCTTTGGGTGTTTGGTTTGAGTCGGAACGTAGTGGCTGGAAAATCAAGTTCAACGTTGACGACATTATGTGACGAGCTCGAACCAAAGATGGCCGATTTCCAGTCAAGTTGGAGTTGTCAGGTGGTGGTGACTGAAGGAGATGGGTGCGTGGTGGCGAGACGCGTCAAGGGGTGGTGGTGCGCGACCGTATCGTGGCAAGGTGGCGGAGTTATTTTTTGCTAGGCGGAATTAGGGGAAACGCTGATTTCCGACGAGTGACGGTGAGGTGGGGGCCGCCACTAGTGTCGGTGGTGCGCGTGGACTGGAGAGGCCGATGGTGGAGTCAAGCAAGCGGCGGCGGTGGCAATCTGAAGAAGGAGAACGATGGTGGAGTCAAGCAAGCTAGAATTTGAGGCAAACTCAAACCCAAACAGAACCAAAATCGCCAGTTGAAGACAGATGGAGTAGAAACCTAAGTGAGAACTCTCTCACTCAAATCATTTTTGTTACGTCATTATATCCTAGTTGTAGATGGGGCTTAATAGCTCTGACACTACATTTTGTACGAACCAGGATGATTTGTGTGATACGATCGTGTTATGGAAAAATTGATTTATTGTGTAATTATTGGATTGATTGATTGTTGTGTATGGCGTGAGCCAGTACCAGGAGAGGGATAATGCTAGACATTATTCTGGTTCTAATATCGCGTCGTTATGATGCCGAATTTTTCTGAAACTGAAATGTATAAATTATTTATATAAAAGGTACATAAAATTTTCATAAAAAGAAATTGGAATAAATATTCATTTACAAGTCGGACGGCTTGTTTATGTACATCTATTTATCTGATATTGATTGAGACGATAAATTTTACACAACGCCCAACTGCACAAATAATAATCAGTATTTGTTGTTTGAAAATCCCACACGGGTATTGGGTATTTGACATACACTAATTCCAATATTTAGTTGTATATCCATCGATGGGTTGACAGACTGTGATGAGCGTTATTTATTTATTTTGATGCTTATACAGTCATAAATTGCACTCTGGATGATGTTTGAATGGTTGATGATTATTTATCATTATTGTTGAATACATGCGATGTATGAAATCCGTGTAACTGAAACTATACGGTGATTGATTGAGTCGCATTCCGATTCAGAAACAAAGAATATTTTAAAATAAAGAATATTTTAAAATAATTTTTAGTGAAGAATAAAATTACGATTTTGATGTCTGATTTTGGATGGACACAAAAATATTGAAATGTGAAGCCTAGTTATGTAGTTAAACGCCATTTTAACCCGAACCGGTTTATTGATCGATTTTATTCATTTTATAAAGAATACGAAAGGGAAATGGATTTCAAAATCAGATATTTTGAAAATATTATCATTTCAATATTATAATGGTATGGAACATTCAATTTTGATTTAAAACTGAAAATGAAGTTGAAATCGATTTAAAATGAATTTATAAACAAATTTATAAAATACATTTTAAATGAAATTCGACGATATATATATTATATATATAATGGCCTGAATTGAACGCGCCGCGTAGCGACCATTCGCGAATTTCGACCTTTAACTTCAAATCGATGTAACGGGAGATCCGACCGTCGGATTCTCCTTAAACCGAAACCATTGGGTTCATATCGAAAAGAGCTTTCCAATGAATATAAAATATTTGAAATCTAATAGTTGGATTTTAAGATATGTCCAAATCAATTTCAGAAAAGTTCGCTATGGATGCAGTTTGGTGGTCGTTATTGGAAACCGACTATAAGGGCCTTAATAAAATTATTAAAATTATGGGAAAATTGTGTAAAATCATAATAAATAATTTGGAAAGACTTTGGATGAAAAATTCCAAGTTTGAAAAGATAAAAAGATATTTTTATTGAAATAAACTAGTTAATAACTAGAATAATAATCCACTTATTTTAGGAAATAATACATTGGATTTGTAAATGGGTTTTAAAATAAGCAGAATTTTTCCAATATATGAATTGGAATGGTTTTGAATGGAATAATCTTCGGAATATTAAAGTATTGGATTCTGTGATTATATGGATATTGTTGAGGAATTTGGAAGATACAGATATCATTATTCCCAATACGATATCCGTTAGTTTCAGAATTTGATATCAAATATAAGCCGATATAATTTCTATTTAGAGCCTTGTATTTAATATCAAGTTGGATTTTGGGTTTGTCGTGAATGGTGTCTCTAATAACACTGTTCTTAAACCCCGATGAGAAAAAAATAAATTTTTTAATTAAGATTTAGAGAAGTTTACCAATTAATTAATATATAATTAGAATTGAATTGAAATTGGATTTTTGGGTTTATAGTGAATGGTGTTTTAAATAACACTTGTTCTTTAACCCGATTAACAGTGAAGAGATGATTTGGAATTTATAAATATTAAGATCTAATGGAAATTTTCCAAAGTAAAGTTTTCCAATTTAATAGATTAAATTGGAATTGAATGAAATTCGATTTGGTAATAATCGAGATGAGCTTCTGTAAAGGAAGATCGTTATTATATATGGAATTTAAAAGGCTTTGCCGTTATTCAATTTATAGTATTGATTGGATACAGAAATTTATATCGATTATATACTGATTTGTTTCCGTGAAGATTCCATAGTTGATGGAAGCTGATTTGGGTTTATTGTGAACTGTGTTTTAAATGACATTAATTCTTTAATCCAGTTAAAGATAAGATTAATTTCTTAAATTTGAATAATCATTAAGTAATGATTTTTGAGATCAAAACTAAATTAGAGTTTTAATGAATCTTTAATTAGACTGGAATGAAAATAAGGTAATTAAATTGATCGAATTCATGAAATGATCGAGAATGGAGTACTATCAGTTTAACTCTAGCGATAGTTAAATCTTTAATTAGATTTGAACGTGAAATGGCAATTAAATTTACCAATAACATAGTGGGTGCTAGATATGGACTACTACTAGTTTTGCTCCATGGGATGAATGGGTTGGGATTGGAAAAATAATAAATAATTACTTCGATAGAGCTCGATTATCCCGACTAGTTTTATAAACCTTAGTTTGGTTTGGAATTGTTAAAGGATAAAATAAAATCTTTTGAAATGATATCCAAAGGAAGATTAAAGAGAAAATTTAAAAGAATTTTCTTCAACAAAATTAATGGGAACCTTTCCCTAAAGATGTGAATATTTGAATAAAAGAATATTCTGAATTGGAATGAGGCGTATGATGTGTTTTTATAGCACTTGATTACAAGATACGCGAGTTATTCGGAAAGACCGGGTTTATCCCATTCTGAATAACTGATATGACAACAAAACATCGATGATATGAAGATGGTGGTTGAAGACTGGAGATCTTCACATCATTTGGATGATTACTGATGTCTTGATTGGGATGTACACCCAAGACAAGGTAATAAGTGGTGATCGTCCAGACATACTTGGAGATCAACCGGATACGTGTGGGCCTCTCTTCTGTACCAGACATATGGGACGAGGAATAAGGTGCCTCTTGTTTCGTTCAGACCTAGAATGGACTTGCAAATGGATGGTATGTCTGACATTGTATTCCTTTATACTGTATTCGTTGATCTCTACTAAATATATATCTGTTTGGTGGCGGAAAATTTATTCTCTTGCTTAACACCCTTCTTTGAGATGTACGAGCTTAGAGGTTATATATTAATGTACGAGCTTAGAGGTATGGATTGGCAGTGTGGCATGCTAAGTTGCATTGATCAAGGCTTTTGTTGAAAAGCAGAGTCTTGTGGTTGATGATCAAATCACGACTTTAATTAGCATAGCTTTGTGTAGCGTAAATTTGCGAGCTTCACCCCCAGGTATAAACCAAAAAGGGGATCGTGACTGCATGGAAATGGACATTTGTTAGTTCTACCTATGAGTAACGTCATGGTATGGAGTCTAGACTGTTTACTCATATGGATGTTTCATATTATTTGATGGAAAGCAAGGTACCTTGGAATTCGGGCCGATTGAAAGGCTCGGATATGATTTGAGTCCGTAGTGGCTCTAGAGTGGTCGACATACTGACCCATTTTGGAGGTTCGATAGAACCGGCTAACATATATTTATAAATATAGCGAAGTAATATAATGGTACATATGCCGCCTATGATTGATACATTTATATTTAAAGTCGATTCTTCAGTTATAGTAATAATAAAAGACGAAATTTCGCATATCAAGCATATTTGGCTATTATAAGGAAAACTCTATCCTCGACCGCGTTCATTGTGTGATGGGGTCTGAGTCTTATTATAGCTTCATTTTTTTTGTTTAGCATTGCGCTGTTTGTTTTATGCACTAGTATTCATGGGGGATAAACCCGTTCCATGTTATACGGCGTGGTCCCATGATTTACCCAACTTTAAAATAAATAGATAATAACTATTTTTAGTTCTCACACCAGTCCCATGACTGACTCGGAGTTTGTTGTTTCTGCCTAAATCATGGGTTCTCATATTTTCCACACGGGTAGCTAGTAGTTTTGGATTTCGCAAATACTTCTTTACCTAGGATCCTGGATTATAACTGGAGCTATATTCAGAAAGATTTGTATCCGTATATCTCTTTCATTTGTGTCAGTTGTTATTTTCCGCTACGCATTGTACTTATGTATTATTTTCTGCTGCTTTGTAATTTAAATCTTTGATATTTATTTTCCACTGTATAATATTTATTCATACTCTGATATATTCTTGTACTCTGATTTAAATTGTTGTAATAACACCCATGTTCATTTGATTGATAAGCACCCATAATCTAACAAACAAAATATTCCTAATATTAGACGCATACAAATGGCATTTTAAGCTAACTAATAAATCAAGTCAACCATGCAACCTAAAGTCACACAAATCCTAAACTTGCATACAAACATTCAAAATGACCATAATAGGTCAAATATAACCTATATATAACAACCAAGGTATAATATACGTCCAAATGGCCCAAGTCTAGCGATAGTGCCATACTGACGTATAATTGCACGTAGTAGTGCACAATAGGTAAAATGTGATGTCAATGTCAAATATAATTAGATTACTACTCATTTCATTTTCTTAATTAGCTACTAGGTTCACAATCATAGATATCTTGTTTTATAAATAAAATTCACACATGTCAAAATCAATAGTGATCTATACTACGACTATAGTATAGTGAAAGATAATATCACTCACCTCAACCAAATCAGTGCAAAGCTGCTTTATCGTAGAGCTCGTCAATATGAGTCCAATGCTCGAAACTGTGTATGAATCTGATAACGTACACAAAAGATATAAGCACCACAACAATAATATATATAACATAATTAAAATGTAATTAGCCTACGCTAATTACCTTCCCTACTCACTTTTCTGGATTGGACTGCATCTGGATAAGCGATGTCGATCCAGATTGGCTACCATATCCGGTACTCCAAATGACTTGAGACTTTCCTAAAGCCTTCTGGGACCTTCCTTGTCGTCCCGACAAAATTTCGTGCCACACAGACAACATTTTTCGACTTGACCAGGTCAGATAGGGAGATTTCGGATAGGGAAAAGCCGAACTTAGAACGTTGAACCAAGCTAGAGTCCATTGCCCAAAAACTGCTTCACCTTTGACCGAACCTTGACCAACTGCCACAACCACCTCGCATCTTCGATCGATACCAAACCGACACCATCTGAAGCGCCTCCTTCTAGGCTACTGTTGTCAGAAATCTCACCGTCCGACCAAGCTCCATTCGCCGAGAAAACCGAAAATATCGAAATCACTAAATCACATATTTATCTTCGTACGAACTCCGGTTAAGCTCAAACCAGGGTCAATCTCTTCGATTTTCAATCCTCTGCATCTTTCCTTTAGTGCCAAGAACTGATTCTCGACGAGGAAACCACAACAAGCAAAAGAACAAAATGTATCTACGTCGGTTTTTGGTGATTTTCGGCTAACTTATGTGTCTAATCGACGAGCATTCGATGTTGTTTAGTTCATGTCATCGATACAAACAACTTTCATGTTGGGAGTTTAGACTAAAAGTGGGTGGATTAGAGATCTGACCATTTCAGCCATTAAAGAGGAAGATGGAGGCTCTACACGAGGAGTGAAAAGAAGGAGAAACCTATTTGCTCCTTCAAAACACTATTCACTAGGCCCAAAATCTTCTGAACCGCAAACATATCAAACATTATACTCAAAAGAATCCTGATGGCCATTCCGAGACTAATGGAAAAGTTTCAGGACCTAATTCCATCATACAAAAAGTTAGCCTTTTGGATCGATTTACGAATCGATCCTAAGCTTCCAGCCAAAAATCCAACAATCAAAACATATCGATGCTTACAGTCTAAAAAGTTCCAACCATCAATCTGGACTCAATGGAACTGGTTCTAAGTTCCAATTCGATCTTTGGTGAAAAGTCACATTTTGGAATCAACATTTAATTGACAATTAATATTTAAACATTTAATCATCAAATTACGGTTGTTACATGTTATACTTTTTTTATACGTGCATGTACACATAACACCATCGCTAGAAGAACAAACGCGCACCCGATAAACACACACCAGGCATGAACACAAACATAACACTCAATGCATAAATATACACATCACATTACAAGAACGACGACCGACCCTGATGGTATCCCATCAAGCACTGAGGCTAAGCGAAAGCAAAAAAAATAATGTTTGTAACATTTATTAAAAAAATCGTAGATCAATTATTCTTTTAAATGTGGTGTAGTTTGGTGGAAAGTGAAGAAAAATTAAGCAAGATAGCTTGGATTTAAAACTGGTATGATATTCCTTTTTTTCAAGTTTGTTCCAAAAAAATTTTTTGGCTTGAATATGAAAAATAATATACCAGCTCTGATTAAAATAGAAATCAGACAACCATATATCAAGATTACTATGATTTAGTACAAATATATAAAAGTCCACTTATGTGATGTAGTTTCTCATTCTTCTTCGTCTTCTCTGAATCATTTCATCTCCTGCAATATATGTAAGTGCATAAATCCATCAATAATGTGTACATAACTTAGTGACACAGAGCTACGATTAACGAAATCACCTTCCACCTCTGCGAATTACCCTCTCTTCATCAACCCAATGCACCTACACCATCATGACATCTTCAGATCATCCATCCCCAATGCATTATTTGCGTTCTTGTTATAGCAATGGAATGGACATGAAACATGTAGACTTTATGAATGATGATGTAGTTATTATGTTTATATGTGGGCTACCAACTGTAAAACGCTCGATAGAAACATATTAATCTATTATGATGATGCTTTAGATTATTATGTACTAACTATGAGCTTGATAATTCACTTAAGCTTTTGATAAATTTTTATTTCCCATACTGTAGCATCATGATTTAGTGAGAAAGGATAAAATTTATTAGCAAAAGATATCAAACCTTATAAGATGGATATAAATTTGACTTCATGAAACTGGTATGGTTTCCTCTATAGACATAGAAAATGTAAACCCACACATAGAAAATGTGAACCCACTATTTTACTAATTTATCAAGTTAAATGATGTTAGAACTTGCCTTAAATCCGTATGGTCCCAAATTAATCATAACCTTGAACAACATATTAGTAGTGTACAATTTCTAATCCATCATTTAAATAATTACTTTCTTTGACATTACATACTGAACTGCTTTTTGGTACTACTGTTATATACCACATCTTAATTACATATATCAATATATTTATTTAGTTTATTTATATTGCTACAAGCATACCTACAACTTTTGATTAGAATATTCAATGATATGTAGCGGAATATACACTCTAATACTTTCAGTGCATGTAGTTTTCAAAAAACAGAATATACCCTCAAATTTTTATTTTTTATTTTTTTTGCAACAATAGCATTTGTAATTACATAAACAGGTAGGTCAAAAACTTTGTCTTTTAATTGTTTAAAAACTATGACAAATTTCATTTTACAATTTAATTAACATGTTAAGATTATGCTTCACTTGACTTTTATTTTTTCCTAACCTTGATTTACATATTTTAATCATGATATTAAATGGTTTATTTTGGACAATGGAGTCTTTCACGGAGGGTAACATTAGTCTATTTGGGCTGAATCAGACTTTTAAAATGTTCACTATTAGTGGCATTACCCTTAGACGACCTACTAGATCGATCGTCGTTATCAGGAACACCACCTCGACCCTCATCTTGGTGGTTATCACCCTTTCTGGATTCCTCCTTTTTACCAACGTCATTTTAAATAACTGTATTTTTGTTATATTATTTATGTGCTTCATCTTTGAATTTATAAGGGTAATAATTTGCACGTACCTCAAATGTGTAATGAAGTTTCATTTTAATTAATTGTATATTACACAATAAAACAAACAATTAATTAACTATAAAGCAATTAAATTAAAAATCACAAATTGAATACCTCATTCAATACCTGCAAATGAATACCATGTTCACCAAAGTACAAATTCAATGCACTGCTTAATATCTCGCTCACATTCGCCGCATACGCAGCCTTAGTTTGTCCATTGCTTAATCAACATGTAAAAGAAATCATGGTTTTGACATTGCCAACCATTAGATCTACTCACATTATGACATGAAGATTAAAATAGTGCACAACTAATATAAACTGAAAAAGAAATCAGAAACCAAAATAAAAGTACACTGTTACATAATTAATTAATGAAATAAACATTTGTTATAACATCCACAATCCTTACCATGCATTGCCCGTGTGCGTAACACAGACCACTCACTAGATTTATAATTAAATGTTAGTCACTCATTGTATAAATTAGGTATATTTTTCTTAATATTACGCCAGATAATCATTAGCATTCATCAAATGATTTATATTCAATTTTTAAAATATGGTAACTTTTGTACATTAATCAAATTTAGAATCATTTTTACATTTAAATCACAAATTAATAAACTTTTCAATAATATTCATTGTCGATATTTTAAAAAAAATTACATAACAATTATTAACTTCATTTTAGTAATGTAGTTAAAAACTATGTTGTGGATTTTAATTGCATTTCATGTTGTAGCTAATCTATATGAGAGAAATGCTAAGCTCACGAGAGTGAGCTTGTACTTGCCACCTGATTGGTGGAAATGAGTTGGCACCAATCATTAGCTATGTATGATATAATAAATGTCATCCCATTTCCACCAATCAGGTGGCAAGTACAAGCTCACTCTCCCTAGGGAGAGTGTGCTTAACATTTCTCTTTATATAATATATCATGCAGTTTTGAATTAAATTTCACAAATAGGTCCAAAAATGCATGATGTGTTGCAGTTTTTAACACCGTTTGTGAAGTGCATTTAGAGCTGCATTAATATGTTATGGTTTTTAACTACATATGTGGAATGCATGTAAAAATTGAAATACTATAATGCATCTTTTAACTACATTTCATAAATGTTGTTAAACATGCATTATATTGCGAAATTTTCAAAATTTGAATTTAAAATGACTTATGAAAGTATGAATTCTATATATCTACAATATATATTATTGGCGCTAAAATAACCTAAGTAGTTAAGAGGGCAATAATAAGGTGAAGGGATGCTGATAATAAAGAGATTTTGGTCCATCCAGAGGTACTTTATCATGAACTACATCCATAGGAATGTTGAAAGAGGAAAAGGTCTCCTTTCAATAAAAGCAAGCCCCTTCGATAAAGACAAAGGGGATATCTTTTTAAACAACAATCACCAAGCAACCCAGAGTGTAATTGTATCATGGTTGTTGAACCAATATGCACCTTCGATTCGCACGAAGCAGATGGTTCGACTACATGATCTTGAGATAAATTCCGACCACATAAGAAAATCAGTCCTTCGAATCCCTTAAAACTGAATATCTTTGGATCCATTTTCCCAATACGAGTACTGAGTCCTTATTTTGGAGATTCCCTTTCAGCATACTCGAAGGCTTTGCAATGACTCACTTTTAATAAACACCCAAAGGAACTTACTTCTGCTTTAGGCTGCACTGAAAGCAAAATAAACGTATTATTAAAGGCACTTTTATTTAGCCTCCGTACCTATCTCTGCGAAAGCGTTAAAGTGAAGGCAGCAAGACGGAGAAGGGTCAACCTGAAACCTATAAATATGATCCTATGAGTCTAGGATTATGATAGAATTTCTCATTATCTCACTTGTATCTAAATTTCTGAGTTGTGAACTCCGATTCCTAAATTAATTGGGGGATTTTTCGAAACTAACATACGAAAGTCTTTGTACCAATCTCGGTCATTAATATAGAAGTTTAACTTCGATAGCTTAAGGTAATGTTAATGTAAATGTTAAATTATTATATTATCTTAACTTTGCAGTTATGGATTCGGAAGCTTCCGTAAGGAATAAACTAGTGAAGTAATTATAGGTACAACTGAATGGGTCCAATGAATAAAAACCAGTTAACCAAAAATCTTCCTAAGGGACCAAGTTCTGAGACTAGCTAAGTGAAGGAGCTCACATATCCAAGATATCTAAAACCCCTAAACTTGCCAGATAATCCCTTAATAACGTATTCAATTGGAGATGATAGGCCCGACAAAAAAATATGGTTGTGATATTAATAACCGATACCCGATGTTTTAATTGAAAGTTATTCTTAAAGGGAATAAGTCAAGGTTAGACCTTTGAAAGACTAATAACTGGCCCGAGAACCACCCTTGCAGTAACTATAAGTTTAAAAGAGTAAGATTATCCAATAGCCACGAAAAAAATCTCATCAAAACCATCGAGATTAAACTAACAGGAATTTATATTACTCTCGCAAAAACCTTCAAAATCAAAGGAATCTCAAGGCAAAGGCTTCAAACTACATCTAACCATTATCTTTGTTTCAGCGAGGATAAGCTCCAAGGAAATATCGGAGCTAACAATTGGATTTAAAGAAATTTTTGACATTGGAAATTCATCTAGAACTACACAAACAGAACTACATGACTCTAGTTTATACTTTAACTTTCTCTTAGATTGACAAGTGTAATTCAAGAAAATTTGACCTAATTAAGGTATCGACAGGGAATACATTATTATGGTATATTATTCATTTTTGTGGATAACATTTTTAGCGCTAGAATAAGGGATCGAATCTCTGACACCCTTTAATCCACTGTCTTCTATTAAGTCTAATTGTTTTGATAGTAAGAGTCAGTTTCAACGAAAGTAAGCATGGATTATAATCTAAAAAGAAAGCCTGGTGATCTAAGAAAGGATTCCCGTAATCCAAAGAAAGATACTTATGACTTAAGAAAAACGCTTCAGGGTATAATAGGGGTCGATTTTTAAATCAGGAAAAGCTTCGTATAATACGGAAGAAGAAGCAAGAAAAGTTGCTTATAGACTAAAGAAAGAGCACCCAAAGTTTCGGTAGTTTTATAAAGGAAAACATTGGTATCCCCAATGTCTTTATTACAATGACAAATTAACAATAAAGAAAAAAATGCTCTAACGAAACCAGTATAATCAAGGAAATATCACTAACCCCCTCGATCCAATAACAATTTGATAAGGGCCAAAGGACGATTCAATTTGAAAAGGGATCTTCTAAACATTTACAATAGAGTTGAACTGTATTGATCCAAAGCTTTATAAGAAGCATGTATTGATAATGAAAGCTTTAAATATTGTCATCAGAAAGAAGATAGAAGCTTATGATCCCAATGGTTGGAGTATTAACCCATTCCATGTTGGATCGAAACCTTTCTTTACCTTTATACAAACTATTAAAAAGGATGACAACTTGTTCTTACAAATGAAGAAAGCCATTCAAAACTATTCTAAAGGATAATATTCGAAGGAAAGATAGTAAGGGATTATGATGCCTTCGCCCAAAGATAGCAATAACATACAAGAAGTCTTTGTCATTATATAGTCACAAAAAATAACCAGAAATGAAAACAAGAGCCGAAGTTAGTATTTTCCATACGAACTCCGAAGGGGGTTAAAAAGGGGAATAACTAAGGGTGAGGCTCCAAAGGAAAGTTCAAGAAAAAAACAAGGCCCAACCTTCCAAAAAATGATTTTAAGTCCTGATTGCGAAAAGAATGCAACTTGGTTACCTCGATTAAGAATATTTACTTCTTAAGCATGGAGGAATTGGACTTGTAGCTTTCCAAGAAGAAAGTGTCAAAATATGAATGGAGAAAAGGGGGACAGTACTGCCACTATCATATGATGAACAATCATGAAACAAATCATTGCAAGGTCATGGAAGGAGCAATCGTTGGTCTTTTAGACAATGAAATCTGGATAGATCTG
This sequence comes from Allium sativum, assembly GCA_030737875.1. Lineage (NCBI taxonomy): Eukaryota > Viridiplantae > Streptophyta > Magnoliopsida > Asparagales > Amaryllidaceae > Allium > Allium sativum. Next base: position 188,574,580 of record CM060910.1, on the reverse strand, counting down.
TAAAGAAATGATCAAAAGGAGTAAGTAAAATTTTGGTTTGAATAAGAAATACTATATGGATATAAGGATAAAGAAAATCCCCACCATGAATAAATAAAATGAAATAAAATAAGAGATTCTACATGGCTGGGAGTGAAATGCCCCTATATTTTAGTAAAAGTCCTTGACATAGTCAAGGCGCTTCCCAAAAGGGATGAAAGGTAAGCCCGTAGACATGCGTCTGACATTTGTAACGACCCAAAATTTTAATAAAGAAATCTAATTAGAAATTACTAAAATAAATATTAATCAGAAAAATATTGAGAAATTGGCAATAGGTTTGTGCCATCGGGTCCGTTATGAAATTCTAGAAACAAAGAAGATACGAAAAAAAGAAGTTTGAAATTCAAATTTGAAACTGGAATAGACATTGGATCAATTAGAAATTAATTAAGCGCAAATCATGATTAACTGGGGTGACCAAGCCTTTAGCTGGGTCGACCCGCGGGCTGACTTAGACCCTAAATTGGGTCAACCCACCTGGGTAATGTACGCAACCTAGTGCGCATGCTCCTGGATCAATTTGGCTGGCATATTTCTCCGTACTCGATTTCCTCCATTCTTTGCCTCCACTTCTTCTCGAATATTTTTAATGGAGTACTTAGGCTTGGGTTTGCATATATTTTGGAGAATATTCATAGATAGAGATTTCCTATTGGGACTTACTTGGATTTGCTTAAAAATTGTGAGTACTTTCAGTAAATACAAGGTTCAATATAAACTGGGGTTTATTTTGACAGTATAATTTTTGTTGATTTCTTCAGATTTCTATTTTCTTTTCTATCAATAATCTATGTAAATCTAATTATTTCTTTTATCCTTTATTCGGTCTATTTCAGTAATCTATTTTGTTACTGTAGTTTTATTCAGTTCATCTATATCTCTTTTTCTTCGTATGTAATTTTTATTACAGTTCAAAATCAGCCCTATGTTATTTTTGACATGTTTTTGTTTATCCGAGTCTAGGCCAAGCGAGAGCCTAGACCATTGTCCTTTTTATTTTTACGTTGAGTTTAAGCCTTCAAAAGCCTAACCATTGTTCCTTTTTATTTATGTATAGTTTGGGTGTAAAAATTTGAATTTTAAAATAAAAGCGCGTTTGGAAAAAATAAGAGTTACGTATAAAAAGGACAAGTTAGGCTTAATAAAATTGTGTAATAAAGGATATACTACGCAAATCATATTTGTTGCTTTGCCGCATTTGCACTGGTTTTGTCAACAACCAAAATAAATGCTATTTTTTGCTCCTGTGTCAGGATAACAACCAGTGCAACTGGTGGTACAAAAGAAGCAATAGAATACAAAAAAATTAAGTTGCTTCGGTTTTAATGAAAACCAGTGCAAATAAGGAGAAGCAAATACCTTTATTTGCACCAGTTATATGTGAAACAGTTGCAAATATTTTGTTTGCATCAGTTTTTTAGTCGGTCTCAGTTACCCGGTACAATTAGAAATTATTTCACGCTCTCCACGATGAAGTAAATGGCATCTCCCATTGCTTTAACTTCTTTTGCTTTCTTGCCCAGGGACTTTTAAGACACTCAAAGGGAAAAAATTAGCATCTATTTTGGTATATTTCGCTTTCTTCCGCTTTATTCAATCATTTTGCATCTGTTCGTGTATTTCAATTGCACTCACCGTTTTCAATCATAATGTAAACCCTAGTTTTAAATCGAATTTGATTTGAACCATCTTTTCTCAAATACTATATTTTTAACCCTTTCTTTGCTTATCCGTGTGTAGTAATATGATAATAACAATGTTTTAGAATTTCATAATGTATTATTTGGTGGTGCTAATCTATGAATAAAATTTTCTCTATGTTAGTGATAAATTTGAAGTTTCCCTTTACTACGATATCTTTTGATTTCTTCAAGGATAGCTAAGAAGCATGTTGTTTCCACTGATTACAAAATTCTATGATGAGAGGCAGATGTAGAAAAGCACCGGTTGGACCAGAATCCAAAGAGTATGCGAGCTACCATTGAGAATTCTAGCCAAGTGCATCGAAAGTGATGCATGGATTGAAGTTCGAGTTTTGTTGAAGTAATGCAGTGGTTAAAGAGCTAGCATTGCATTAAAGATACATAAGATTAGTACATGTAGTCTAGTATTAATATGACATAGAAGGGTGGTTGAAGGAGGGTACTGCATAGGTTATAGGGAGGTAATGCACTAATGGGAAAAGCATGAGCAATGACATAAGTAGAAGTTTCCTAAAAGTTCAAGAAAACTGGGCTGTAGTGGTGGTCCCTTATTGGTGTGGAAGGGATATGTAACTTCAACCTGAAATATAGCATGGACTTCAGCATGAATGATGATGAAGATGAGTATGTCCGCTACAAAAGTTGATATTGAGTAGGTGGAGCCGCTTGGGTGACAAGCAGAAGGCGAGTTGGTGTGAAGAATGTGATATTTCTCTCTTTAAAGTAACTCTGTTTACCTTTTTATGAAAAGGCAGCTTCAATTATCTTCTGTACGAAAATGGTGTTACTACTTATGAGACATATCACTTAATTTAAGCGTTATGTATGATAGTTTTCTAAGTAAGGTTTAGTTTATGTGTATTAAGATGGATATATAGCAAAAAGATATTCTTCAATCCTTTAGTAACAAATATATTTTCATTTGGTTTTTATGAAAAGATTTTTTTTTAGACAATTTTTGTTAGACCGAAAAGTGGTTCTAACACTCAATTGACTGATAATTCTCGGGAATAACACCCCAAAACAAATAAAAAGAGAATTAACACACATGATTTATAGTGGTTCGGCGTTAATGAGTCTACATCCACTTTGTAGCTTCTTGATTGATGACTTAATTACAAATACGATGTATATGATCACTCAACCTCACTAGTACAATCAACGAATTCTCCAACTTAGGGGATGCTATGGGCTTTTTAGCAGCTTTAAGCCTTGCTTTCTCCTCTTGTTCAACATAAGTAAGAATACGTTTCTTTCTTCCTTTGTTCGAAGGAATTGCAGGTGGATCAGTTAAGGGTATCTGAACCAAGCTTTCAGTGATCGATCGAGTAGAAAGATTGACAACCAATCCCGACTTTGGAGCAATTTCCTAGAGGGGATCAACGTTGAGGGATTCATCGGATTCTTCCTCCACCTTGGCTTTCAGAAGCTCATCATTCTTTGCCTAAATTTCAGCCAAAGTCATGTTCTCGATCTCTCCCGAACTCCCAATCACAATAACATCGTCATCTTCCTCGCCTCCTCCATCGATGCCGATGTCTTTTAAAGCCTCTGTCACATCTCCGTCCTTGGGAACTTCAACATTGGATGGCACGATGGTTTTATCAGCGACCTCTTCTTGTTTCTCCTCAGTCTTCTCAGTAGGCTTCGCACCTAAAGAACGAGAAGCAGTAGCTATTAGTTCAGGAGAAAACTCGGGTTCTTTGATCGTTTGCACAACAATAAGACGGAAAGTTGAAATGGCTTTAACAAATTAAGGCGAAAAGGTGGAGATGCCTTTGGATGACTTTTCACTAAGAGCAGCATAGGTGTCAGGAGCTGATTCAGCGATTGGAGACAGGAGAGCTGCCTTTGGGATCTCAGGACGGTTAGGATCATATCCTTCTATTTCGGTAGCCCTAAGGGAAACATATAAAGAACTAGAGCCTAATTCGAGAGTTTCCTTTCCTTTGGCCTGACGTCTCTCCTCCTCCATGGTTCCCTGGATCAGTCTCCTCCCCTCAGCCAAATGCTCTGGTTCCTCTCCTTTTAAATACTTTCTCATGGGTTCTTCCTCGTCAATAATATCTACCTTAAGTTGCCGCTTTTCCCAATCAATAATCTGGTCCCATACATCGACCAGGGTCGTCGTTTAGTCCTTGATCGAGGAAATGTCTCAATATCGGATCACTTGAGCAAAGAACTCTATCATGAGATCCCTATATTCATCCAACTCTTTTCGGGCTTTAGCGAGTTGCACATTAGCATCGGCGGCGGACTTAAAAGTGATATTTGCATTCCCTTCGGCTAAGACTGCCCTTTCTTCGACCTCTGCTAGTTTGGCCTCTATTCAGCATTCTTTCTCGCCAATTCTGCTTTCTCCTATTCAAGGTAAGAACAAGATAACTTTGCATTGGTACTCTCCGACCTCGTATCTTCTACTTTCCTTTTCAAGGCGCCACGCTCTTGACTGTGAGAGTCAAGCTCAGAATAGTAGCGCTTTTGCAGTTTTTCATATTGTTTCTTGTGGTTGTCGATATCACGTTGCGCTAAGGCGAGTTGGGCTTGTTCATACTCATGCTCTTTCTCTGTGTTCTTTATGGCTTTCTCATCATATTCGACCATCTCTTTCATGTGGCTCACCTCGGTTAGCAAGTCTCAGATGATCTTGGAAATATTTTGTGAATATTTGCGCATTTCTATGTATTGCTTATCCACTAATCTATCTTAGCTTTAACTTCGTCTGCCCACTTTGAAGGCACTGGATTGAGAGATGGAAAGAAAGGCATATTCCTGAAATGATGATCTGGAAATTGCTTCTTCAAAATTTTCAACTTCGCCTCATTCTCGAAGTCAAGTGCCACAGGCTTAGATGCAGATATTTCGATGTTTCGTCGACCGGTGGGCACAAGAGCCTTTTTGCATTTTTCTTGTTCTTTTGCCAAATCCTTAACCTTGTTTTGTCATTAGAATGTTTCAGTGGCAGTATTTCCTGAGGATGTGATTCCTTTGGAAGAATTGGAGCCTTAGGTGGCGGCTTATCCCCTTCATGACGGTCCTGATGGCTCTTATGCTTATCGGTGTCTGACTTGCGAGGAGAATGAGAATGTGAAGAGTAAGGTTGATGTGAATCGTAATGTCTCCTGTTATCCCTTCCATGGCTATCACCATCATACTCTGTGTCTGAATCGAATCACGACATACTTGAACGAACATCTCTAAGGAGTAGTGCCGACGCAGCATATCTCCTGCGAATTAACATAAACAAACATTATAATCGGGGTTAATATAGTAAACAAGTGTTGTGATGTGCAATGCAAGTGTAATGCATATGTCCTAAATGATGCCCCCGATAGACCAGAGTTTGGAGTTAGGCTTGTCTGCGTTGTCTCCCCAGCTTTCACAGGAGTGGTTTCTTCCTCGGAAGAAAGGAAAAATGACCCTATGCCAATATCATTAGAAGTAAGATTTGGTCAAGCAGAGGAAGTTTTTATAAACCCCCGAGTATGGGATCTACGGGAGAAGATCCTCCAACAAGAGACTAGCAGGAGATGAAGTCCTTGGAGAAGGCTGCCTTTCAACAACAGAGGCATCTTTCGGATTATCATCTAGTTGTTTATCTATGGCATGTATGTTCAGAGCTTCATCATCTTGAATCGGCAATGGAGAAGGTCTTTTCGGAAGTACAGTTGGATTTTCCTCTTCTATTGACCCTTTATCTCCTAACTGCAATTTCTGGCTGGAGCCTACAAGTTCTTGACCTTTCGAACTCTCCCCCTCTCAGCCAAAGTTACAGCTTGTCCCTCAGCTATGGCACATATACTTAAGTACTACCCCATGTCCTATACTCCGAGTCATAGCAAGTAGACGATGACGATGGAGGTAGTCATCCACCAAACATTCTCTGACACTTAATAGTTTTGGGTCACCGTTAAACAAACGGTTCAAATGATCCCAATATACTTGGAGCTCTTCCTTCCTTGGGTTTGTAACTACATAAGAATAAGGCAAGTTAGTATGTCTATGGTGGCGATTAAAGTCAGAACATTAAAGCTTAAAGCTTACTTGATTGGAGGTCTGGAGCCATCGCCTAGCACATCCCGTTCGATGTTTGATATAAAACCATTCAGGCTTCACGTTGTCAACTTTGCTGCTGAACCCTTCATCGATGATCTTCTTTTTTGGCACAGACTCGAAGTATACGAAAGACGGTGTTTCCTTTGTTCGATGTTTAAAGTGATAAGAGAAGTTTACGTCTTCGAATGTAAGGTCTACTCCCATAATTTCCTTGTAAATGATGTATAATGTACACAAATAGGCGTAAGCATTGGGATGAAGTTGCATGTAGGCAATCCGCATTCGCCTTAGAAAATGGATGACGAATGGCGGAAATGGAAGGATGGACCCTACAATACACATCAATCGACTAATCTCCATGTACCCTTCTGGCAGACTATGAGGTCGATCTGCTTTAGTTGCTACTTTGATCTCGTCCCAAAGAATTCCAAGTCTTAAACAAATACGTCTAAGTTTGGGTTGTCGATTGCTGAACGGATAGAGTTGCCAAGCGCTTCTAAGATGGTTGCATCCCCGAATTCGTCAGGAGCACGGTTGTCTCCCACTCCTCCTTCCTTCTCTTCATCCATTGAAACCTCATCTCCAGTCGATTCTACATCCTCATGGACTCCTATTTCAAAATCTGAGGTAGCGCCATCCTATTTTGGATCTGAGATAGATGGAATATCCTCGAATTAGGGGTTATCAGATGTCCCTGGAGCTACAGTCTTTTCTGACAATCTTGCCGAGCGTCTTCCAGACATGATCGTTGTACCATCAAATGGATAGCAAAGGTTAGAGTATGGTTTCCCTTGCCGGCCGTGTGTGTGTGCGCTTATCTATGCCGATGTGTGCAGTGTTGAAATTAAAAGATATAAAGTAAGCAGGAAAGAAAGCAGTTATTCAGTATGCATTAAGTAATCAAGCATCTAAGTGTTCGTCAAATCCAGAATGTCCAGTTTAGCGGGCTCTATCGTAAATGTTCGCGAATCTGAAATTTGTGTTTGAGTTCGATTATATTCATATACAAGGTTGTGCCACCAATCAACATTGTCAAAGTCTCAGTTTCAACCAAGCATGATAGTGTCAAGTAATGCGTATGTTCAACATTGATGGTATCGGATTGGAGTTAGGAAGGAAATAACAGCGGGTCGGCTCGAAGCTATAAAAGGAGCAACGTAAGAATGGATTGGTGTCCTATGAGAGGTTATATCTGTTCAGGTCGGTGAACCCAAGTTGTACCGATCTAACCCATTGCAACCCAATTCTCTTACTTAAGCATTTTTAAAATCTTATTTAACATTATTTGTCCCAACCTGATCTGTCCCTACTCTTTCTAATCCATTATCTACTCTCCTCTTCCACGCCACCAGAAATCATGAATCCATTCTCTCCTCCCTATTGAAGCGAAAGGCACGCTCGAGAACCAACGGTGGTGGTAAGCCAGAAAAGCCCCGAGGCCAACGACAATGTCGATGTGAGAAAAATAACACAAATTGATACATAAATTGGATCTTGTTTAAAGGAAATCGATGAAGAAAGAATGCAAAACAGGAATCTTAACCCACCTTGGAATTAGAAATAATGATTGAATGAGTTTTCAGGGTTTTAAAATTAGGGTTTTTTAGTGTTTGATTTGGGGGAAATCTATTTGGTAGGAAGAATAAAATGAATAAGGAGAGAGTATGGAGTTTAATTCAATTTACATAAAGAAATAATAGGCTCTTCATATTCCAGTGAAAGGATGGCCCAGTCCAACCCGACTTATGTAACAAAAGAAGAGGCGATTCGAGACACACAGGGTGAGAAGGGGAAGTTGGTCGGAGGAGTCCACCCGACCCGATCCAGAGCCTTCATCCTAACCTTAAAATAATGATTGACTAGAGTATGAGGAGACCTAACCATTGACGTGATATAATGGAATTAAACGGATTCACCATACCTGAAGACTCTCTTAGACCCTGATTGGAGTTTTTAGTTCGTTGAACATGAAGAAGATGGTAATGGCTCAAATCTCTATTTATACTCGATGCAGAAATCAAGGAGCACGGCGCCACGAAACGTCACAACTTTACAGACAGACATGATCTTTGGTTACCACTTATTCAAGAACAGAAAAGTTGACAGCTCTTTGAAGCACGTCTCATCTCCAATGAAACATACTTCGAGGGGGTAAAATGTTTACTTACTTTATAGCTAGGCCACACAAAGCCCGGATGAGCATTTAGGAGAAACGGAATTAGATGGGATCAAATAATGAATCCTTATCCGATTAGGAAAATCAAATATCAGTGGATGATGAGTAAAACAGGATCGGGTCGGGGGAACAGTGATTCTTTCTTCTCACATGCACAAGAAACTCGATTTCAGACGACGAGCATCAGGTCAATTCGGCCATTTTACACCCGATCCCCTTAGTATATAAATTAGCGTAAGCTTTTTGTTGCTAACGAAACAGATTGGATCATATGAGGGCCGACCCGAACCCCTGGCTTATCATCTGATCCGACACTAGGCTGCTGCAATGAAACAGTTGAGCACCACGTCGCTACAAGCCCGGAGCGGTTACTACCCACCTACCCACTATGTTGATGTGCAGTCCTCATCATAACACATCTGAGTTCGAGAGTTACGAGATGGAACCCACGTGGCATCCAACCCGCCTGTGCTCTGTGCCTATAAATACATCAGAACACCCCATTTTGGGAGATCTTTTGACTCTCCATTTACTCAAGGTTCGCCATTAAAATCATTTCTCTATTACATTCAGATTACATTCCATACTCTTGAGGATAGTTCTACGAAGTTGGAGAATTTGTTGATTGTACTAGTGAGGTTGAGCGATCGTAAACATTGTATTTGTAATTAAGTTATCAATCTAGAAGCTACATAGTGGACATAGGCTCATTAATGTCGAACCACTATAAATCATGTGTGTTAATTCTCTTTTTTATCCGTTTTGAGTTGTTATTCCCCAGAATTATCAGTCAATTGGGTGTTAGAACCACTTTTTGGTCTAACAATTTTGGCATAAACATAGTTGAGGTTTCGGTTACCCCTTTTAATTTTATATCCTCTGCAGTAATTTCTTTTACAAAATGCATCCACATTTTCCAAAAAAAAGATGTAATTCAAGAGGTATTTGGCTAATTTTATTAATGTTAACACATGTCATGATGTTATTTTACATAACTCATAAGTGCATGCATTACATAGGCAACCATTTTAATAATTTAAAACTAAAGATGTAATAGACAGAATTATAAACATGAGGATGTGTAAAATAGTATCTAAAATGGAGGAATGTAACATAGATAACTTTTACTAGGAATGGGGTTGCGTCATAGGATTCCACCTTTTTTCTTTCTGTTTTGTGAAAATACATGGGCATCAAAAAACACTATTTGCATTCTGACCATGCAGGAAAGCACATTAGAATCTAAAGTTAATGGGATTATAACTCCAAGGGTACATGTTGCATGATAGTTCTGAAAAAAATGCAACTGTGATGAGAAGTTGCTTGAGAAACCAACTGGAACTTCTAGATGCTATAACAAGAGAACAAGTTGTAGGAGACCTGTAGCTGCTGCATTGAAATGATGGCATGTGGACAAGACGAAATGGAGAGTCTACTAAAACTGAAGTGAGAAAACAACAGGAAATGTGCCCTATCCATTTTGTTACTGTTTTGATGTGTCAGAACTTCAATTTGTCACTATAGGTCCCCATCCACTTTATTATTATTTGTTTTCTATTCATATTGCACCTGGCAGAATTTGAAGTTTGGTTGCTATTACCTGCTTCGCCATATAATAGGTACACAACTTACCAATAGGTTGCTGCCTCTACTACTGTGTCATGCTTGCTGTATGCAATGCTGTAGTGAGAAAGGTTCCAATTGCGTGTTTAAAACAACTGAATTTGGTGATATATTTACACCCTTAACCAAAGCTTATATATCGCTAACTGAAGCTTATTTCGTTTCCATCTCCATGAATAATATAAAAACGTAAGACCAGATAGTGGTTTTGTGGTAATTATATAGAAACAAAGTCCATCAATGGAACAGATTATAGTCTGGCTGCTACCGTTGGTTTTTGATGATAATTTTTTTATTTAACATGTAGGGATCGAAGTATTTCCACTCTGTTACTCTCCGTTTGATATTATATGCTTTTTTCAGCATTGGAATATATCATATGCCCGATGCTGTTCAGTTGAATTATGACTTTAGAAACCCTTTTTTGTTTGTGTGGCCATTTTTGTTCGAATCTATCATTTATAATGGCCATAAAAAAATTTGTGTCATATTGAGGAGAGAAATACAATAAAGCAGAATTCATATAATGAGTTTCATTTATAAATAAGTTGGGAATTATGAACAACCGCGTAGAATATTTGCTACAATGGCTGAGAAGGGAGGGACACATTTAATTATCGCATTTAACAATTTGATGTCTTTTGAAAGTAATTATAAGGAGGTGTCTAAGATATATGATCAGGTATTCAATACATGTGCACAACTATGATCAGCATCTGTTATATGTAATGGTATTGATTTGTGTTGTTAGCATTATCTAGATGCAATGAGTTGGTTTAAACCAAAATAGTGAGCTGTGCACTTTTTATAAATGCTTATTGGAAGGCGGAAGGAGATGCTTGGCTGTATTTGAAGAGATGTTGGATGATGGTGTCAGATGCTTTATGACCAGAGATGTTGGATGATGGTGTTAGGTGTTTTAAGTATTCAAACTATTTTTTCCAAATTTTGTTTCCACCGAGTGAAATATTTTTTTCCAAAATTTGGTTTGCAGTGTTTCGGATTTATGACCTTGTATGTGATTTACATTTTTTAAAAACAATACATCAAATTTGACATTCAGATGATAAGGATTTTCCTGAAATTGCATTGATTCTCTTCAGAATATATGCTTCCTTTACATGGTCAGACGGAACACTGTTTTACTAAACCTACACATACTCTGTGCACGCACGCATTAACACAAAGCAGAGAGTCACTCCAATGTACTTTTGTTGGTTTACTTTGGATAAGTTACTCTTAAATCCATGTATAGGACTATGGGAAAAATATATTAGCTTTGCTTAATATATTTAAATGGCAGTAATGTAGATGTTTGCAGCACTCCGTATTGGGAAGATTGCAATAAGTATTGGGAAGATTGCAATAAGTAGGTTTGGGGCCTATATAGTATTAATGGGTCAAAGATGGGCACTTGGGCACATGCGTGACCGTACAGAACGGATTCGCTTGTTGCGAATAGTCATGATTTTTTGGATAGTCGCGTCTCGTCGCGCGCAACTGTCTCCAATAGTCATATCTGTTCTATTTATATTTCTCCTTCCCAAACCCAGTTTTTATCCGAATTCCTCTGCCTCCTTTCTTTTCTTGCTTCTGTAAACACATTGTTTGTTGTATCATGTAGGAATCTCGCTACCCTTGAAATCATCAAATTAGTGGGGGCGATTGATTCTTTAAGGAAAGCGTACTACATTGCCTCAAACGATAGTTCCTCCTCTATGTTCTCATCCTAAAAAATCAACAATCCTAAGGAATTAATCTTATGGCGTCCACAACTAGATCAGAGTCAACTTACAAAATAATGAATCAAGAGTTTACAAAACTCGATCGCTTTGATGGCACCAATTACACTCGCTGGTAGGATAAGATCCATTCATTCTCACAACACTGAAGATAGCATATGTGTTGGACCCAGATCTAAAATCATTTCCACTGCCTACTGATAAAGGCACCGCAGAATTGATTGCACAATGAAAAAAGAGAGAAGAAGACGAAGTGGTCAGCAGAGGACATATTCTAAATACACTATCTGGTCGATTGTATGATCTGTTCACTTTTGTCAAATCACCTCAGGTAATCTGGAAATCATTGGAGATAAAATACAGTAATGAGAAGCAAGGGGCAGATAAGTTTTTAATTTTCAAGTTCTTTGAATTTAAAATGCTTGATAACGTCTCTGTTTTGGACCAAGTACATGAACTGCAATTAATATTCAACAAATTAAGGGATGTTAAGATCATCCCTGAGGCTTTGCAAGTTGGGGATGTGATGGCCAAACTCCCTAAGAATTGGATTGATTATTTAAAGGAACTTATGCATTCTTCAGAGGATTTCGCAATGGAACAGATTCAAAAACATCTTCGAATTGAGGAAGAAACCAGAAATCGTGAGAAGAAAGTTTTTGAGCCTACTGCTGCTTCCAATATTAACAATATTGGAAATGATAACAAACCCTCTGGAAAGCGCAAAAGAGATAACAACGGCAAAGGCAAAGGTGACTGTTACTTCTGCGGCAAACCTGGCCATTACAAATGCGATTGTAGATTTTTCAAAAAACAGAAAGGAGCAAGGGCAGAAGAATAACCAGGGCAAAAAGAACGTTCAAGGTACTTCCAACAAGGCGAACATGGTTGAACAAGAAGATTCAGAAATCATTGCCATGGTTTCAAGATTGAACATCGATATGATTACAGAACTGAACATGGCAGATATTACCAAAGATAATGATTGGTGGTATGACTCTGGTGCTACTATTCATGTATGCAACAACCAGTCGCTGTTCAAATCATATGAGAAGGTTTCGGACGATAGCAAGGTACTTATGGGAAACCATAATGCTTCAAATATCGTTGGAAAAGGAACCATAAAATTAGAGTTCACTTCTGGAAAAAGGATTGTTCTTGTTAATGTTTTACATGTTCCAGAAATCAGAAAAAATTTGGTTTCTGCAAGTCTCCTATATAATAAGGGAGTTAAGGGAGTTTTAGACGGTAATAGTCTTATTCTGTCCAAGGGTGGTATGTTTGTTAGGAAATGATATGCTTGTAGTGGTATGTTTAAATTTAGTATTAATAAAATGAGCGAATTTGCTTATGTTGTTGATTCATTTCATTTATGGCATAATAGATTAGCACATCTAAATTACAAAAATTTACAATTTATGTCTAAAGAAGGAATGATTTCATAAGATGATGTACACCAATCTAAATGTGAAATTTGTATTCAAGCTAAGATGTGCAAAAAGCCGTTTCCAAAATCTGAAAGGAATACTAAACTACTTGAATTAATACATTCAGAAATTTGTGAATTAAATGGTATATTGACTAGAGGTGGCAGTAGATACTTTACCACTTTTGTAGATGATTATTCTAGATACACACACGTCTATTTAATGAGATCGAAAGATCAAGCTTTTGAAATGTTTAAGCATTTCAAAACCAATATTGAGAGGCAAAAATAAAAGAGGATTAAGGTGCTGTAAAGTGATAGAGGTGGGGAATATTTTTCCTTGGAATTTTCATCATTTTGTGAAGAAAATGGAATTATTCATAAATCAAGCGCACCTTATACCCCGTAGCAAAATGGATTGGCTAAACAAAAAATAGAACATTGGTTGAAATGACTAATGTTCTGATTTTAAATGCTAAACAACATGTCAATTTGTGGGGAGAAGCACTTTTAACGACATGTCATTTACATAACAGAATTTCATCAAAGAAAGTTAAGACTTCTCCTTACGAATTATGGAAAGGAAGAAAACCAAACTTTAAATATCTAAGAGTTTGGGGATGTTTAGCTTTTTATAGGGTCACATATCCGAAAAGGATAAAACTTGACAACGGTCACATCTGTTCTATTTATACTACTCCTTCCCAAGCCAGATTTTATCCGAATTCCTTTGCCTCCTTTCTTTTCTTGCTTCTAAACACACTGTTTGTTGTACCCTGGAGGAATCTCGCTGCCATTGAAATCATCAAATTAGTGGGGGCAATTAATTCCTTAAGGAAAGCGTATTACACGTGCCTCAAACGAGAGTTCCTCCTCTATGTTCTCATCCTAAAAAATCAACAATCTTAAAGAATTAATCTTATGGCGTCCGCAACTGGATTGGAATCAACTTACATAATAATGAATCAAGAGTTTACAAAACTCGATCGCTTTGATGGCACCAATTACACTCGCTGGTAGGATAATATCTTATTCCTTCTCACAACACTAAAGATAACATATGTGTTGGACCCAGATCTAAAACCAATTCCACCGCCTACGGATAAAGACACTTCAGAATTGATTGCGCAACGAAAGAAAAGAGAAGAAGATGAAGTGGTTTGCAGAGGACATATTCTAAATACACTATCTGATCGATTATATGATCTATTCACTTTTGTCAAATCGCCTCAGAAAATCTAGAAATCATTGGAGACAAAATACAAAAATGAGAAGCAAGGGGCATATAAGTTTTTAATTTTCGAGTTCTTTGAATTTAAAATGCTTATAACGTCTCTGCTTGGACCAAGTACACGAACTGCAAGTAATATTCAACAAATTAAGGGATGTTAAGATCACCATCCCCGAGGCTTTGCAAGTTGGGGCCGTGATGGCCAAACTCCCTAAGAATTGGACTGATTATTGAAAGAAACTTATGCATTCTTCAGAGGATTTCACAATGGAACAGATTCAAACATTTTCAAATTGAAGAAGAAACCATAAATCATGAGAAGAAAGTTTTTGAGTCTACTACTGCTTCCAATATTAACAATATTGGAAATGATAACTAACCCTCTGGAAAGCGCAAAAGAGATAACAGCGGTAAAGGCAAAGGTACTTCTAACAAGGCAAACATGGTTGAACAGGAAGATTCAGAAATCATTGCCATGGTTTCAAGAATGAACATCGATATGATTACAAAACTGAACATGGCAGATATTACCAAAGATAATGATTGGTGGTATGACTCTGGTGCTACTATTCATGTATGCAACAACCAGTCGCTGTTCAAATCATATGAGAAGGTTTCTGACGATAGCAAGGTACTTAGGGGAAACCATAATGCTTCAAATATCGTTGGAAAAGGAACCATTAAATTAGAGTTCACTTCTGGCAAAAGGATTGTTCTTGTTAATGTTTTACATGTTCCAGAAATCAGGAAAAAAAATCTGGTTTCTACAAGTCTCTTATGTAATAAGGATGTTAAGGGAGTTTTAGACGGTAATAGTCTTATTCTGTCCAAGGGTGGTATGTTTGTTGGGAAAGGATATGCTTGTAATGGTATGTTTAAATTTAGTATTAATAAAATGAACGAATTTGCTTATGTTGTCGATTCATTTCATTTATGGCATAATAGACTGGCACATCTAAATTACAAAAAATTACAATTTATGTCTAAAGAAGGAATGATTTCATATGATGATGTACACCAATCTAAATGTGAAATTTGTATTCAAGCTAAGATGTGCAAAACGCCGTTTCCAAAATCTGAAAGGAATACTAAACTACTTGATTCAGACATTTGTGAATTAAATGGTATATTGACTAGAGGTGACAATAGATACTTTATCACTTTTATAGATGATTATTTTAGATACACACGTCTCTATTTAATGAGATCGAAAATCAAGCTTTTGAAATGTTTAAGCGTTTCAAAACCAATGTTGAGAATCAAAAAGAAAGGAGGATTAAGGTGTTGCGAAATGATAGAGGCGGAGAATATTTTTCCTTGGAATTTTCATCATTTTGTGAAGAAAATGGAATTATTCATAAATCAAGCGCACCTTATACCCCGCAGCAAAATGGATTGGCTGAACAAAAAAACAGAACATTGGTTGAAATGACTAATGCTCAGATTTTAAATGCTAAACAACATATCAATTTGTGGGGAGAAGCACTTTTAATGGCATGTCATTTACATAACAGAATTCCATCAAAGAAAGTTAAGACTTCTCCTTACGAATTATGAAAAGGAAGAAAACCAAACTTGAAATATTTAAGAGTTTAGGGATGTTTAGCTTTTTATAGGGTCATAGATCCGAAAAGGATAAAACTTGGACCAAGAGCATTAAAAAGTATATTCGTAGGATATGCTGAAAATTCTAAAGCATACAGATTATTAGATATAGAATCTAATGTAATTGTGAAATCAAGAAATGTAGAATTCATCGAAAATAAATTTTTATGTAATTCCATGACAATTTCAGATCCTACACAAATCATCCACAAAAGTAATGATGAAAACACTTAATGTAATTCTCCAAATAAAAGGAGGCTTCAAAACATTCCTGATGAACCTAGAAGAAGCCATAGACAAAGGAAAGCCAAAAGCTTAGATCCTGATTTTGTCTCATCAAATGACATAGTTCACCTTGTTGTTGGTGATAGGGATAAATTACTCGATGGGACAATTTTTATTTTGAATAATGAAGAAGATCCTAAAACTTTCAAAGAAGCTATTACTTCAAGTGATGCTGCTTTTTGGAAAGAAGCAATGTAGGATGAGATGGATTCAATTCTGTTTAACAATGTTTGGGTTCTAACAGATTTATCAATTGGATCCAATTCAATTGGATGTAAATGGGTGTTTCGGAAGAAATATAATACGAATGGATTTGTTTAAACTTTCAAAGCAAGGCTAGTAGCCAAAGGATTTAGGCAAAAGGAACTCATTGGTTATTTTGATACATATGATCCAGTCGCTAGACTAACATCAAAAATGATTCTTTTTGCTCTTGCGTCTATTCATAGGTTATATGTGCATTAAATGGATGTCAAGATCGCTTTTCTTAATGGAGAATTAGACGAAGAGGCGTATATGGAACAACTGGAAGGATTTGTCATGAGCGGAAATGAAAATAAGTTTTGCAGACTGGTTAAATCCTTATATGGATTAAAACAAGCATCAAAACAATGGCATGAGAAATTTGACTCTATAATTTTGTCTAATGGCTTCAAGCATAATAATGCTGACAAGTGCATATATTCGAAATTCACAAATAAATCTGGTGTTATAATATGCCTATATGTGGACGATATGCTCATATTTGGTACTAATATGGAAGGTATAAATGAGACAAGGAACTATTTAATTTCGTGTTTTAAAATAAAAGACCTAAACGAAGTTAATACTATTCTAGGGATTAAAGTAAGGAAACATCATGAGGGATTTGCTCTATGTCAATCTCACTACATTGAAAAGATATATACTTCTTAAATACAAGCATTTGAATTTTAAAGAAGCAAGCAGCACTTATGATTCTTCTATTAAAATATTTGCAAATTCTAAAAGAGTAGTTGCTCAACTAGAATATGCAAGTGTGATTGGCAGTATCATGTATGCCATGCATTGCACTCGTCCTGATATTTCTTTTGTAGTGTGCAAACTGTCAAGGTATACAAATAATCCTAGTGTTTCACACTGGAAGGCAATTGGTAGAGTCTTAGGTTATCTTACAAGAACAAGCAAATTAGGGCTCTACTATGGAAATTTCCCAGCAGTTCTAGAAGGATACTCTGATGCAAGTGGTTCGACACATGAAAACGAAAATAGAGGAACTACTGGATGGATTTTTACTCTTGGAGGGGGAGCTATATCATGGGCCTCCAAGAAATAAACAATTATCACACATTCCACAATAGAAGTAGAATTTGTTGCTTTGGATGCTTTAGCAAAGGAAGCAGAATGGCTAAGAAATTTGTTAACAGAGATAAAGTTATGGCAACAACCATCATCAACCGTCTCTGTTCATTGTGATAGTGAAGCTACAATGTCTAGTGCATGTAATAAGATTTATAATGGAAAATATAGACATATAAGCTTGAGATATGCATATGTTAGAGAACTAATTGTGAATGTATCATCACAATTACATATGTAAGATCAAGGGAAAATTTGGCAGACCCATTAACCAAGGGATTACCAAGAGAAATGGTTAAAACAACTAGTTGTGAAATACGTCTAAAACTTTTTTAATCACCTGCAATAGAAACCCAACCTTACGCTCTATAGCCTAAATTTTAATGGGTAACAACAAGTTGCGGTTAAGTGATTGACATGAGAGACTCATTGTTTGTAATGTTACGTTTTGTGGTGATCATTTGTCCATAGTAACAAGGACGGGAAGGGACACCTATATGAACATAAGAAACAATGTTTCAATAAAGTTTGGATATAACTTTATACATGTTCATGAAAACCAGTAGGAAATCAATAACCAATCTACAGTTATGATATTTTACAGAAGCATGATAATATTTATGTGTTCATATATTTCACTTCATCATATAGGATTTTGGTTTATAGTATTTGCTACCAAATATTCTGCTGAAATTTAAATATATGGACTAAAGAGAAAAGTTTAAACCAAAAGCTACTTTCTCATATGCATAAATATATAATTATTACAATCTTGTGTAGGATTATTGGGAAGATTGCAATAAGTATTTGTCCCACATCGGCAAATATTATGAAGTATATCACTACAACAAAAAACACTTTTCACAATAGACAATATCTGTTGCAGTAGACCAACTGCAATAGGCCCGCACCAATTGGTATAGCCGAAGTTGTAAAAAATCCGCAACATTTTCCGCCTGTTGCAATAGAATGTTGCGTTATACTTTTTTGCAATAGGCCTTTGCTGTTGCAACTTATTCTTTTGCAACAACAAACGACAGAAGCAAAATAGTCTAATACAATTTTGTGCTTGTTGCAAAAGAATTTTTCACAACTGTTTTTGTTCGTTGCAATTGAATCTTTTACAAAATGTTTTGCGATTTCAACTATTATAAAATCATGATTTCATAAATTAAAATACATACAATTTAAATATCAGCTCAAAGATAATATTACTCTAAAATATTTCATTAAATATTCACCAAAGTTCAAATTTTATTACAATATCTTTAAATTTTAAAAAAAAATAACACATTGACAAGGATGGTTACAAATATATATTAACATTTCTCGTCAAGATTACAAATTATTTTCAATATAAATTGATCCAAAACTTAGCTACACATGTATTAGAATCATTCTTCTCCCACATCCAAATTCAATGACGCAAATTTTATATCTCTACCACCGAGCATTTCAATACAATTCGTTGTGTCTTTCATCCACTCAATGCAGCCGCTTCAGCTCTTTCAGACACATCAAAGCAATGGCCCCTTGGTAAAGAAAACTATTAAGAATTGGAGCAATAGAAAAAAAAGAAGAGTGATGAGTCATACCTGCAGATTTAGTTCTCTATATTCCTTGTGTAAAACTAAATCATAGGCCAATCTAAGAAATTTACAATAAACATTGATAAAATGATCAGCTTACGCTGTAAAAATGTAATTAAATGTGAATTGAACAGTTGGCGAGTATGATCGATAGAATCAGAAATGTGACATCCACTAGATTAAAAACAATATGAATTTGGTTCTCTGACATTTAATATTGTTCTTTCTATTGGAAAATCATTTGAAAGAATTTGCTACAGCACATGCTTGTGTGTGGCAAGAATATTTTCATGGAAATGGCTAGTGTTCAAAAACTGAAGCATGCACTTCAGTTTAAAAACTGAAGCACTATTCTGTTCAAAAACTAAAGCGCTACTTCTGTTCAAAAACTGAAGCACTACTTCTGTTCAAAACAACCTGTGCTTGGAATGTAAAAGAACTGGAGCAATGCATGTAAAACAGAATGTATGTAATAGATAGACAAACTATGAAATTGAATGCAGTGTTTACAACTGAAAATATGCAGCAGGCACTATTTTTTTAATGGAACTATAAACAGGTGTGAAAATAAAAAATATGACTTCAGTCTAAAATATAATATCAAGTGGGAACCATTATTGATTTAGATATACAATCAAAAAAACATGACTTCAATCTAAAATATCATGAATATGCATTAAAAATAAATAATTTAGGCCTTTAACAAGTGGACCAGATAATTATTTCTTCATGTAAAATGCAGATATCATTAAGATTTGACATTGAAGAAACACAGTTAGAAATTTTACATACAAGTATCATAAAATCATCTGCTTTTGATATCGAATTCTTTCCAGTTATGATATATCTATTCTAAAACATTGATGTTATCGAAAAAAATCATCATTCTTCTTCATTAACATATATTATTTGATAATTGTTTCCAATTATGATATATCTATCCTATAAAATATTTTCTTAAACTAACTACATGTTTAACATCAACAATTGTACCAAATAAAGTTTTGTATTATGGCTATCTTTATGGGTTTTGCAAAGAAAATCATGTAGTAATAAAGTTTCGTTGCACTGTGATTCCTATTGAATTGAATTCTGCATTTACACGTTAGTGTACTTCTAATAAGTTTCATGTTGATTACCACATTGCATGGGAGTGTTTATGAAAGAGGTACTATATGATTTTATGTCTAGCATTACTTTAAGATAAGTTCTCCTCTCATGGTTGGCAGCTACGGATGGAAGTCAAGAAGCAAGCAAATAGGGACCTAATCCCAGAGAAAATAAATAATACCACTAAGTTATTTAAGAAAAACATTAGGAGGAGTCATCATGAGAAGTCAATACCAGGTTCATTAACACAGTGAGATGAGTCAGCTTTGGCTTGACAAAATACTACACATGCCTTTTGTCTAGAACTTCACTATTGTTGTCGTTTTTGTGTATTTCAGTTAGCTAATATTGAGTTACACCAAGCATCTATTCTTATAAGCTAAAAAGATAAAATATCAACATAACGCGTTTGCATTAGCTTTTGTTTTTATTAGTTGGGTTTTCGTTCTATTGGTTGTTTAATCATGTATTTTTTTTCATTTTTTTTCAGAAATTTATCTTATTATGAGCATGAGGTGGATTTAGTATTTGATTGTGAGGCAAATCCTAAATGAGATTTTATTTTTCTAATTTCCATAAATTAAAGTTCCTTTGTAACATTCTCTGTGGATAGCTATACATTACATTCTTACAAAGATTTCGTTCATATTTGTAATTCTATTATATTCTAAAATAGTAAAATATAATATCAAATGGGAACCATTATTGGTTTAGATATACAATCAAAAAAACATGATTTCAGTCTAAAATATCATGAATATGCATTGAAAACAAGGAATTTAGGCCTTTAACAAGTGGATCAGATAATTGTTTCTTCATGTAAAAATGCAGATATCATTAAGATTTATATTAAAGCAATAAAGTTAGAAACATTCACATACAAGTATCATAAAATCATCTGCTTTTGATATTGAATTCTTTCCAATTATGATATATCTATCCTAAAACACAGTGATATTGAATTCTTCATTGTTTCATAGTCATGAATATGCAAAAACATATAAACTGCAGGTCAGCATGCTAAAAAATATATGTCAATTTCTTGAAACAATTATCAAACAGAGAGCAGTGTCATAAATATATGTATATTGGGATACAAACGAACACACATACACCCTAAGCATAGTTGTACTTGTTGGGTGCTTAATTTTTAATTTGAATGTATCTTTTGTGCATAAACCATCATCTTAATTTGACTGGATTATTTGTTAAATTTTATTATTACCCGCTAGGTCCCTGTATTAGTACCTGTTGTTTGATTAATGACCAATTTTGATGTGCTTGACTTTGAACACAAATTCAACTTATTTAGTTCGCCTACCCCCTCATTCAATAGTGCATAGTTTGCATTTTGTTACTGTACCATGGTAAAAAACCGATGACAAAACAGACCGTGGCACTATACAAAATCGAGTGAGAGTGGTTGTTCTCTATAATTTCATAGTGTCATCCAAAGATTTTATAAAAAAGAAAACTGGTCATCTGCTTGTACATCTATTGAAATCGAATGATATTGGTTCCTCTTTGTTTTCCAACACTATTATCAAATGGTTTTATAAAACCAAACATAATCTCATAGGAAACAAAAAGCCAAAAAATACTAAAAATGGATGCTTTCTATTTGTCATTATGTTATTAGATGGTTGAAACCAAAATACGTAGAACCAACAGTGCTAAGAAAAACGTGAAAGTCGCTGCTTTTGTTCAAAAACTGAACCAACTTTGCCTGCAATAATAAAATAATGGTGAACTAGTTTAGCATGAGGCACTTACGGCATAACTAGTTTAGAACCAAACTCCAATGTAACACACTTGCAAATTTTGGAAGAAGTTGTCAGTGGGATGATAGTTTAAATGACTTGTTATGCTTCAACTGTTCCACACGGTTCAAACTCAATGATCCAAGTCCAGACCTGACTCTTCCTTGTTATTATTCAACAAAAATATGATAATAATCCCACTTATTATATTGATTTCATGGAAAGAAAATAAATAGAATCACATATATAAAAAAAAAAAAAAAAAAAAAAAAAAAAAAAAAAAAAAGGTAATATCTATATTCAATTACTGAATATACTTGTGATGCTTTGCAGCTGCTTGTTCATTTTCGTTTTTCTCATACAGATTTTCCCAAACATTTTTAGGGCATTCTATAAAACAGATCAAAGACCAGTAAACTACTGATGCACACATGGATAATTAGATTACTATACGTATAAATATCATAACATATATCAAAAAATCAGAACACATACATAAAAAAAGAGTGAGCAAATTGTACTTTGGAAGCCTAAATCAGAATAAATACATAAAAAAAAGAGTGAGCAAATAGTACTCTAGAAACCGCTGTTGAGGCTGATGCAGTAGAAGGTCAGATCCTGGTGAGGCACACCGTTGTGGAAGGAGATCTGGACGAGGGTGACCAAAGCGGCATCAACGAGGTCGGAGCAGTTGAGGTGTTACAGTAGACGCTGGTCTGGCAATAAAAGGAGGTGCCGGAGGAGTAGCTAATACAGGCCCAGATGCGATCAGATGTAGGGGTGTAGGGGCCGGGAAGGATCTGTGGTTGAGGGTGGGGAGGCATAAGTCGTCGTCCTCGAGGTCGTGGTTATCGGAGTTGAAATAGTGGCTTGACAAAGGGTGAGGCAACAATTTTCACCAAGATTTCAGTGTTTCCTGAGAAAATGAGAGTAGAGTCAAGCGTGAGCGTGGAGAGGAACAATTGGAGATACTGCGATGTGAGAATGATAAGCACTGTGATTGAGTGGGTGGAATAAAGCGTGAAATAAAGTGGGTGGTTAATGACACCCTTTTGGCTAATGGGGACACAAATTTTAGGGTGCGTTTGGTTTCAATTTTGAGTTTTCATGGTTGTTTTCAATTTTCCATTTTAAATGTTTTCACTATTTCTCAAAATGCGTTTGGTTATCCTTTTTTCGAAAACAAATTTTCAAAACCAAAAATTGAAAATGCGTTTGGTTTGAAATATAGTTTTCAAATTTTGAAAATTTGAGTTTTCATTTTGGCAATTCAAACATATATTATTTAAATAGTCGCCCCCAATGATATATACTGTTCATTTTTCATGTTTGCATGAACATACTACATGTTGTAAATCGAACAAAAAACAAAATGAAGAATTCAAACAAAAAGAAGTTGAATAAAAACAACTTTAAATATATCAAGCTGCTAATTAAAAACTATTATATATGAAAGATAATAAGCTGAATTCTAAACATAATGATTAAACATTAGAAAGAATACAATATTTTAAATTACATAAGGCCGAATAGTACATGAATAAAATTACAATAAAAAAGTTCATAACACGGTTTTAAAGTTAACATAAGAGATAGGCTAGATAAAGAGAAAGTTGAAAGAGAACAACTCAAGCATCTATCATAACAATATGATATTTATATTAGCCACAAACTTTGTAAGCAACGTGCTTCTGATGTTTTCCAAGTTACATCTGCAAATGATAGTACAAAAGTAAGACATCTACTGAATCACAACATAAAAGTAAATAAAAATAAGAGTACCGGAACAACTCAAATATGTTACTGAAATAAAGATGGATTGATTTATTAAATTGGAATTGAAATAAAATTGTACCTGAACTATAAATGACGAGTTGTTACATACTCGTTCCACATCCTTGTGGCTATTTGATCTCTAACATATCCCATTTGAGCCGATTGACTAACATTAAACTGCACAACCTCTTGTTCATGATTTGACTCCAATATGGGTTGAAATACCATGTTTTCAGATGAATATTCAGTAAATAGAGTATCCATCGTGTGTTCTTCCCGAATAAAGTTGTGTATTGTGCAACATGCAATTGGAATTTGCCTTTGTCTAGAAAGCGGGAAATTTGTCATCAACTTTAAAATAGGAAATCTTGCTTTTAGAACTCCAATACAACGCTCAATAATGTTCCGACATGATGAATGTCTATAGTTAAATAAGTCTTCCTTTCCACGTAGTCTTCCTTGTCCGTTATAGTCACGTAAATGATATCTTTGTCCACGATAAGGAGAAAGAAATCCAGGTATGTTTGGATATCCAGAATCAACAAGATAGAATTGTTCTACAAATAAATTATAAAAACCATCATATGAAAGAATTGTACTTTTGAATAAGTTAATTATAAATATTTGTAATTTTTTGTTATCTATCACAAATAAAACTAGTTAAAAGTACCTCCTCGTGGCAATGGAAATTTGTTGCTTGGTTTTGAAACTGCATCGATAAATACTCGAGAATCATTAGCGGTACCTTCCCATCCAGCATATACAAATATGAATCTCATATTGAAGTCACATGCAACCATCACATTTTGTGTCACGGCATTTTTCCTGCCACGGAAGGATGTTTGCCTTGAAGAAGGAGCCCACGCTGAAACATGTGTTCCGTCTATTGCTCCAATACAATTCTGTTGTATGATATTAAATGACAATATTACTATTATTCCATTTCTAACTAGATAAATATCATAAGTATTCGATTGTATCACCTTGAAATGAGGATACTTTTGCAAAAGACGCTCATGGACAATATTCTGATTTTTTGGTTGAATAACCTCCATGCCTAACGAGCAAACAGCTCGCAAAACTTTACGAAACCATTTTGAGATTGTATGATTGGAATGCTGAAAACGATCACCAACCACTCTGTAGCGTGTTGTGTGTCCTATAATCATCAAAAACATAGCAACACCCTCCTCAACATCCACTTTTTTACCATTTTTTAGTAGTCCCTTCTCTTTCAAAGCATTACAAAAGTTCAGAAACACATGTTTTTGCATGCGAAACATTTCATGACAGACAGATGGATGCCCATTTAAAATCTCAAGCATAAATCCTTTTTCGGTAAGAGATGATGTCCTACAAGGCCTTCCACTAACGACACTTCTTCGATTGGCAAATAAAAAATTAATCATCATTATATCTTCACTGTCATCTGATGTAATGTCATCCATTGTTATGGAATCATCATCGCTTGAACCATTGTCGCTTGAACCATCATGATATATGTTTGAAATTTCACCAAACTCAACAGGCATCTCACTGGAAAAATGCTTAACATGAATTCATCATTTAATGAACTTTTGCATTTATAATAAATTTTCAAAAGGTTGACTGAAAAATTAGACAAGTTTTAAATTATAAACTTACTTGGTAGAATTCATTATGCTCTCTTCATCCATGTTATAGTAACTTTAGTACCTAATATAAAGTTAACGGAGCAAATGTCAAACAAATACGTGTTATATGTAATATAAAATTTGTAACCATGGGTAGAATTTTATCATTAAACAAAAATATCAAAGGCTTACTGCAACCAAAAAACACAGCTTCACATATCATGGAAAAATCATCACAAGACATCCAAAAACAAAGACCACAATGGAAAAATAAATTGACATTCACAACAGGCCATTCACATCAACAATACATGGAACGATGCAGCTCTACAGGGAAAGAAGAATAGACACCACCAGACCCAAACACTACATGATGGTAGAGAGACAAAATGAGAAACAACATGTGTCCAGAAAATCCAAAGTGAAATTAGACATAGCATTAGCAGCAACTTCAAACCAGAAAAAGGCATAGACACCACCAGACCCAAACATAACAACGTACAAACAATTATAACAACATAACAATGTATCATAGTTTAGAATTAGCTAAGCTCCTAGCACAAAAGAACAGTAGAGCAAAATACAACAATAACATGATTTAATTCAGATAAACATTATGTGAATCAAAGAAGCTCTAAAACAGGTAAGCGCCTATGCTCCGCCATCTTCACAAATGTCACTCGAAAAGCTGGATCCTTAAAAGCTTTTACTGCTTTGACATAAACTTCATTGGTCACCTCGGTCATGCTATTCAATATATCTAAACAAGCCATATGCGAGTAAGGGTCCAAATCAGTGGCACTGCTCTCCGAAGTAGACGAATTTCTCTGAAGGCGTGCAAGCTTTTCTTTCAAGCATGCATTTTTCAACTCAGCTTCTTCACTACGTATGCTAATCCACTTTTCCATAAAAGCTTCAAGTTTGTCTGTCTTGTTACTTTTCAATTTCTTATGACGACGATCGTTCGTACTCGTATCATCACTCATACGGAAGCTTGCTCCATCATCATCTTCGGTCTCCACGTGCACATGCACTCCTTTGGATAAGAAATTTTCTTCTAATTGTCGTTCTTCATCTGAAGTAGGAGGTTGCTGAGTGGAAGCATTTCCCAATCCACCTGTGGCGGTTGTCCCACCAAATATCTCTCCAAGAATTGCATAATGCTCACATCCTTCCTTCCTAAATTTCTTGTACTCCGTCTTGTTTTTCTATAATTGCAAAAGTAATATATTATATATTATTTAATTACAATATTTACAAGGATTATAAATTTTAGTTTAATTGTACATTTTTTCATAACGTATATTACCGTATAGAAGTGTTGCCAAACTTCTTCTGGGGCATTGACTTGATTTGTATTAGAATCCCATGTAACTCCCGTATGTGCTAAAAGATCAGAAAATAGACGATGCTCACAACGAAGACGATTCCATTTTCCTTTTAGCTTATCTATCCCGTAGTCTAATTGCGTTGCCTGAATCATCTGTTGATTAATCTGACCCCATACGTCTTTTGTGAAAGTAGAACATTGTAATTTTCCCGCTTTCACATTCTCATAAAGTATATCAATGAAAATCTTCTCATTCTTTGCAGACCATGACATCGGCTCTTTTGTTTTTCCACCTCCCATATTCTATTTTTTAAGAAAAAACAACCTTATAAGTGGTTCCTCAAAATGACAGGGGTTTCAAAGAACTAGAGAACCTCTCAAAGGACTAGAGAAGAGCATCATATATAATTAGAAAAAACTATGAACAAGATCATAACAAGTATAATCCACTCACGAAAAATCATAATTGTCCAACACTATTAATCTGCACTAACTTTATAAGTCAAACACAGGCAAGACTGCTACATGTGTGTGCATTTGAGGAAGGTTTGTCTCAAGTTTTGTCTCAAGTATCATTCTTTGCTAGTAATACTTGGATGATTACAAGAATTTATTCAACACATGAATATAGTTTCAACACATGAAAATAATTCTAACACATGAATATTATTGAAAATTTCGGCAGCATAACGGCAGGGTAGTTAAAACCGGCACCGTCCCTAGTACGGCTCCTCGCTCTACCTTAAAGCCTCGCAGCTTTTGACAATGGGGATTTTCAATATCTAGTTCGTACGCAGACGAATTTTCCCATATACTAATCCTATTGGGATTTCAACCACAATCAATCATTTCAAATCAATCATTCATGATATTCACCAAATTTCACATCAACCAATAATCCAAACAATATCACAACCAATATATATCGTCCATGGTCTGTAGACGAGGGGAGTATATATATATATATAGATATAGATATAGATATAGATACAGATATATAGATATACGTATATAACTATGATATACGTATATAACTATGACATAGTTCACGTATATGCTAGTAAAGAAAGAATCCTATGACATAGTTCCCAAATTTTAATGGCTTTAGTCTGACTTCTATTCTGTTAAAATCAAATCCTATGACTTGTTGTTATTGATGAAGAGAATCGGCTGCTTCAAATAAGATAATCTGAAAGAATTCTGGCTACGAAATTGAGCTTGTATCATCAATGGTAAATGTATTCATACCTGGTTATCAATAGTTAAATTGACTGCTTCAGTTTTTGTTATGTAACCCTGAATGCCTGCTTCTATCTGCATTGTGTACGATAATAAATGGTGATAAATACAATCAGACTAGCTAGGTTACAACTTTAATTTTGTCATGACAGCAATTAAATGGTGCATAAACAAATGCATAAGACATGTGAGGAAAAAAAATACAGAGCAGACCATTAAGACACTAGAAATCGATGAGAAGGCAGTTATCAGTTTATAGGAAAACTCATAACAGAGTGAACAATTAAGACACCAGAAACAAAATTACATTCAAAAATAATAAAAATTTGCATGGCCCATTTTATGCTATATGACAATATATACATAACTTATTATTTTTGCTTATATAGTTTTAAATGAATGGAGCAAAGTAGTAAAAACTGATATATGATACAAAATTAAGAATCAGCAGATATGAAATGGCAGAAAAGGCCAAGCTACGTACATATTTGATTTAAATGGTGATATGAATGCAATGTTGTTTCTCAAATAAATGCGCATGTACTTTTAGAATGCAAATATCAGTGAAAACATATACCGAGTACACACAAATTGAGCATGCATCAACCTGATATACAGTCTCACATCATGCCCATTTACATGGCCCATTTTATGTAGCGTACAACCAAGACTAACTTATCCAAATCAATATAGAACAGGAGACGAAAATGTAAACAAATTAAGGTCAAGTAAACCAAGTGCAACACTAATCGCTAATTACACGAAAGAAACCGAAGACAAAAAGCATAGCAAAATGAATCATATGAAATGGTACAATGAGTGAAAAAAAAAAAATCTAATCCAGGGTATAGTCCTAACAAAGAAGATTGTTATCAGCCCAATAAGTTGCATCATAAGTCATCGCACTATACTTCTGTTATGCAGGCATCAGACTTCTCAAATGTCAACTAAAAAAAAAAAAAAAAACACTCGGATCCCATTCATAAGCAAACATGTAGTCATAGTTATAGTGTAATAAACAAAAATAGTTAAACCATATGTGATATTTATGTTTAGTACTGATGCAACAAAAATAATCGGATCAATTAAATTTGTAATTTTCCAAATGTCATTAAAGCAATTAAAAAAAGGAGATTCCTAGAACTGAAAGGTAATTAATAATCTGTATAAGAAATGCATATTGAACTGCACTTTTAGTAAAGTGTCCGTGAAAAATAGCATACATAAAGAAATGCATATTGAACAACACTTTCAGAAAATATACATTGTACCGCATTGTCATAAAATCCAATGAATATACCACAGAAACTCCATTTTTAAATTGTATTTAATTTCAATTTTCCAAGCCAAATGCTACAAATGCACTTCCTATGTGTTTATGAATGTTCGAAATACATTAATTTGGGGTCCATGTATCGGCAACAAACTTCACTGTAATTAGTTATTTATAATTAATGCATTAGACGATGCATGTACGTTTAATGAATAAACCCAAACAAAATTCATAGAACAAATTAAACTTGTTGACAGAAGTTGAAAAAAAAACATTTATTGGCAATCATTCCAATGTTATATATGTTAATGCGTTACCAGCCTTGAAATTCTGTGAGTGTTAAGTAAAGGGAAGGAGCAAAGGGACAATGGTAAAGTTTGTATTTATAACTTACAAATTGATCGAAAACAAACTACCCAATCATCAAGTTGATAGAAACCACAATAGACAGCACTCCAAGTAACAATATTGAAAGAAAACATTCCATGAATTTCATTTTATTTTTTATTTAAGTAATTGATAATATAGATGCTTATTCAGTCATGATAGCACATTGTATACAGCTCTTTACCAAGCAGAATGTGGTAAGTTTACGCTAATGAAGTAGGGCAAAAGGCTGGAAAATATAGAAAATACCTCATATGCATTGCTTATCTCCTTAAACTTGTCTGTTGCCCCAAGCCCCTTGTCAACATCAGAATGATAATTAAAGATAAAATACATAGTCTACAATTTTTGTAAAAGAAATAATGTAACATGCAGATTTTAGATAGTGCCTAAATATTTAATCAATGAATCAACAATAAATTGTTTCTAATTGTGCCAATCCACGAAATAACCATCATTATTCAGTCATCATGTAAAGTGTTACTGCAAAAGGTTTAAACCTGTTATTGTTATTATTATTCTAGTATTCTTCATTCTTGTTATTTATTTCTTGTCTTCTCCTATTTACTTAATATACATTCTAATACAATCAATGGGATTAATCTTACAACAAAACTAATGCAACAAAATAACTAACGGGTCATATACAATCAATGGGATTAATTCGAAACTTTAATACATATTTTTGTTGGTTTCAGGTAACTATGCTCTTTCTATAAATCCTTATACTCAACAAATCCACATAAATAAAATAATGTTTGAATACCGAAAAAAATATGATTAAAGTATACCGCATCAACTTAACAGGATTTACTATAGAAAGCGCTGAATCAAAAGCCGCGGAATCAAAAGACCCTAACCCTTGTTTGAGGGAGGGAGCACGCTGCTGTAAATAACAGTATAATCTTGATCATCTAATCAGATCAAACCAAAAGTAAGTACGGAAGAAACAAAAAAGGCGATTTTACCTGAATTGATGATGATCGATGAATATTGGAGAAGAAGAAAGTTGCGGCCAGAAAATGGATTAGGGATTTTACCGCATTTGGTTTATGTTTTTTCGTTTTGGGCTTTGGATTTTGGTCGGGCCTGAAAATGTAGAAAACGGTATAAATTCATTTTGAGTTTTCTGTATTAAGCCGATTTTGCAAAATAGTGATTTTTCAAAATGACTTTTTCAGAATGACAAAAGGAACAGGTTTTCAACATTTTTAAAAATTAAAAACTGAAAATGACTCGAAAACGTCAAACCAAACAGGGCCTTAAGTTTTCAATTTTTATTAAGTGACGTACAATACATACTTAACCCCCCTTAACAATATAATACTTTTAGACCAAATTACCCTTAAGCTGAAGAAGAAGCACGACGTGGTGAAATTCGGTCGCAAGTCACCGTTTTTAATGTGCAAACACGGTAGAGTATAACCGTTTCCGTTGTTTTTGTTAAGTTTGTTATAGAGATACAAAATATGTTTTAATCCTACCGTTTTTATAAAATAAAAACGGTATACTCTTACCGTTTTTTCGGGTTCGACCGTGAGCATTGAAGTACAGCAGGGTTATTTCTGTCCCTTAAAAGTATAACTGGTGTTGCATCTTAACAAATTTTTAAATATCGGTGTCCCCTTAACAAAATGTCCCCCCTTAACCAAAACGGAGGTGTCGTTAACAATCCCCGAAATAAAGCAAGGTGCGTGGAAGCGTGAAAAATTGGAAAATGATTCATCCTAAAAATATGTTCGTCGTTTTATGCGAAACCAACATCAACCCTTCCATTTTTCAAGCCCTCCTAACAGCCTTTGTTTTCCAGATACGTATATCCCATACCTTTTTTGTTAGCATCACTCAAAAAAATTAGGTAGAATGATTCTGGTGGAAGTGGTTTGCGCATTAATCTTGATTCGACGGATTAGTAATTATACTTTTTTCTTCACCATTTTTTTTTAAATTTCTTCTCGGCCATTTATTTCAAAAGGATTATTGTAAACTTTATTGTTTCAATTTGGAAAAAAATTATTAATTTTGTGAATATTATTTCATTTATTTTAGAAAATTTTAAATTTCCTGAAATAATAAAATACAAATATAATTAATAACCACAAATATCAAATACAAAATAATAAAGTACTTCTTGATTATTAAATATCAATTACTTGTTGATAATTAAAATTTGCCTTAATTATAGATTACTAATTACTTAGTAGGAATTATTTAATAGTAATTACTAAATATAAAATATTATTTCTTACTAATTAAATATTGATTAATACTTGTTGAATACAATATATGATGAATATTTATTAATTATTTAATATTTATTATTAATTGGAATTATTAATTATTAATTACATTTATTAATTACTAAATGTAATTAATAATTGTTAAATATAATTTACACACTATTAATAACTAACCATGATAAACTATTAAAGGATTAATTCATTTCAATTAATTATCATTACATAATACTTATCAAATTATAACTAAATATTACTTCGTACTTTTGTATTTAAACTTACCATGATATAATATCACTTTATGATACTTAAATTTTATTATTAATTATTAATTAATTAATATTAATATTAATTATTGTATAATTACTAGTAGTTAATCATTTAATAATAACTATTTAAAATTATTTGTTAAAAGTTAATCATTAAAAGCTGGTACTTATTTTTAGTATGCTTTTCGCAATTGTCTTTACCAGTTGCAAAAAAATACATTTATTGCAAGTGGCGAAAACAGTTGTTAAAGATATTTATTTGCAACTGGCTTGGAAGCGCGTTGCAAATAATATGTTTGTTGCAGCTGTTATGGAAGCACTGTTGCTAAAAGTATGTTTTTGCAACAGGAAGGGAAGCGTAGTTGCTAAAAATATACTGTTCGCAACAGGAAGAAAAGGTCTGTTGCTAAATCTTATCTATTGCAACAGCTATAATAGGTCTGTTGCTAAATATCATTTATTGCAACCGTCTTTTGTCGCCTGTTGCAAATAGCTAGTTGCAATAGGGCATTTTTTCTTGTAGTGATATCTCTTCCTGTATATTAATGCTTGGAATAGGATATTGTGAAACAAAACAACTTTGGCTGGATATGGATACAATGGCTTGGGCTTAAGGCGTTTGGGGCCTATATAATATTATTATGGGTCAAAGATGGGTACTTAGGGTACGTGTGCGCGTGCGTGACCGTATGGAAGGATTCACCTGTTGTGAACGGTCGTTATTTTTTGTATGGCCAGGTCTCCTCGTGCGTAACTGTCTCCAACGGTCACATCTATTCGTCTTCTATTTATACTGCTCCTTCCCAAACCTAGTTTTTATCCGAATTCCTCTGCCTCCTTTCTTTTCTTGCTTCTGTAAACACACTTTTGTTGTATCCTGGAGGAATCTCGTTGCCCTTGAATTCATCAAATTAGTGGGGGAGATTAATTACTTAAGGATAGCGTAATACACGTGCCTCAAATGATAATTCCTCCTTTATGTTCTCTTCCTAAAAAAATCAACACTCCGTATGGCTAATATTATTGTAACTTTTACATCCAACATCTGCAAAAAAAAAAAAAAAAAAAAAAAAAAAGACGCCAGTCTCAAACCTTGAAACGATGAAAGGAAATGTTCTTTATACGAATTATATTAAATATTACATTCACAAAGAAGTGGAGCCTGGATGCAACACGCAATGCATGCAATATGTACTATTGTCCCAGTTGTTCAACTTGAACTGGAGTAAACTGTCTAGGTTTGCTCCAGGACATAGCAATTGTATTATCCCAGTGCAAACTAGGACAGTTAAAGTTTCAGCTAAAGTTTAAAATAAAATAGTTGTCCCAGTTTGCACTAGGACAATGTAATTGCATTGTTCCAGTGCAAATTGAGGTAATTTATATTCTTAGTTTGCATTGTTTATGTTCAATGTTGTATCACCAAAGTTTTTCCTCCGAACCACGTAAGATTAGGAGTTTGTGATTGTTTGAAAATCATTAGTTATGGATAAGACAAGGCAAATAGTTTTTGAACCGTAGGATAAGACAAGACATAATTTTGGGACTACATATTTGATGAGCATTTAGTCATGTCCTACGAAGAAGGTTATGCTATGTCATTTTCTTTTGCTTGAGGGAGGTAAGCATAATATTTTTATAAAATATGAATTTGTAGAAAGTGTGCTAAATTTAGTAAAATTTTGGGACTACAGGAGTGTAACACCCCGGATTTTTGAATAATCGAATTAACTAAATTCAAAGAAAAATTAATCTCAGATGTGAGAATTAAGGGAAACGGGTTGCGCCATTGTGTTCGTCTTGGAATTCTATTTGAGATAGAGTTCGAGTTTGCGGGAAACGGATACCGGATGAAGGAGATATGAACGAACGAAGTTAGGCGGAAAAACAAGAAGAAGAAAAATTGCACTGGCGCACTTGGGAAGTGCGCCAGTACAAATATTGCACTGGCGCACCTGCCAAGTGCACCTAGGCCGAGCAGCAGGCCTGCACAACTTTCTGGTGCAGTCTGATCCATATTGTGACTCATTGCTGAGTCCTTTCTGACTCCTTGCTGAGTCATTAGGGCTGAGGTGTCACCCTATCCTGACTGAGTGGTTTTGATTAACCCTAAGATCATCCGACGGCTATAATTAAATTGAAATTCTATATAAACATGGGTAGACTCAAACCCTAAAATCAAATTAAAATCTGAATCGTGGCCATCATGCTGTCATCTTGTAATCTAGAGTAGCCGCCACCAACTAGAGGGAAATCAAAGCTAATCAATTCAGTTCTATTCAACTCTAATCTAAACAATAACGAATCTACTACAAAGGCGAGCTAAATCAATTTCAGAACTCAGATTTCAGAACGCAAGACCTTCTTTTTGTGAGTTCGGTTTCTTTAATAAGATAATTAACAATTTAATTGGATTGAGCTATAATTTGGATTATATGGTTATATTGTGAATCATTGACCGTATACTATTATCTGTGTTGTAAATTCTATGATGTTATCATCTATATTGTAAATTCTATGATGTTATTATCTATGTTGTAAAGCTATGATGTTATCATCTATGTTGTAAATCTATGATTCATAATGATGTTTCATATGCTAGTTTGGTTATGTTGTTGGAACTAATTCATATGTTAAATCATATGTATGTATGTATGCAAGTCTAGATGTTAATTTAGATCTGAATCATATGCAAGTTAGTGAGAATCATATACAACCTTACATGTTTCATGACATCTATTTTATGTGTAAATTGGATCTAAAGTTAGGCAATGACATGTGTGGGTTAGATGCAAGTTTACATCATAGTCTATGTTGTATAAATCACATATGCAAGTATATATATATATATATATATATATATATATATATATATATATATATTGGAGTATGAATCATGTAATGTAAGATTTTGACTATTGCCTATGCAAGTTTACACCTTATGATTAGATCTATGACATCCATTGTTTATGCAAGTTTGTAACCATTGCCTATGCAAGTTTACACCCTATGATTAGATCTATGACATCCATAGTTTATGCAAGTTTGTAACTTTGGCCTATGCAAGTTTTTGGATGAAAAACCTTATTCACACATGCAAGTTCACCCCTTATGTTTAGATCTAGTTTTTATTCTATGCATGTTGTGATGTTTTCTCTTTATTCCATAAGTTAGACTATTCGAGTCTAACGTATATTTTACGTTAAACGAACGAACGTACAACGTGGGGCAATGGGATAATATTAAAAGATTTAATATTGAGAATTGGCATAAATGCCTTAGATGTGATGTTAATTGGTATAATTTTATATAACATAAATAGATGGACATAATTGAGTCAATTATGGACATAGTTAAATTTGTAATTGATTGGAAATTTGAATAGGGAAATTAATTCAAATTGGGGGTAATTAATTAGGTGTAATTAATCGCCTAAGACATGAGGTTAGGCTTGTTTGTGGTGTAAGACTGCCCCGACCTGCCCGGCAAATCCAGCTGCCACAAATGCCAGTCTAATGTGGGAGGTCTTAGGCATAAATTAAATGCGTAATAGTTGTAAAGACACGAGGTTAGGCTCGTTTGTGGCGTAAGACTGCCCGGACCCGCCCGACAAATCCAGCTGCCACAAATGCCATTCTAATATGGGAGGTCTTTACAAGGTTACAGTCTTAATGAATTAAGAAACACTTAACCAAATAAACATGTAGTGGGACATGAGGGGGTTAAGTGGGTGCCTTGGGTGGCATGTGGAATTTAGTGGGTGCCTTGGGTGGCATTTGAAATACGATTAGATGCACTTAACCAAGATTGAAACATGTAAGAAGACATGAATAAGAATGGGGTTAAGTGGGGAAAAACCTTAGAGGGGACCAAGCGCATGTGGAAAGCTTGTGTCATGCATGTGGGCCCTTTTCAAACCAGTAACCCATTAAGTATCTTTGTAGGCTCGACCCAAGTCGAGGATGGGACATGCGTACTGGATTTGATTGTAAGAGGTCAAAACGGGTCAGCAGTGGCAACGTAAGCCCAACGGGTTCATATGCGTGTGGTGGCCCGGGCTGTTAGGTAAGACGTTGTTGCATCGTGTAGATATAAGCCGTGCATTTTTGGTTGTATCGGGTTGCCGCTTTAGGGAGTGATACACCCCACTGTGGGGCCAGCACGGGTATCTACGAGTTAAGGAGCCGATCGAATGGGGGTAGTGGGTACACCTAGTGGAGATAGGGGCAGACGACACCTATGAAGGTAGTTAGGGGTACATTAAACTACCATTATCATTTATTAAGTTTTGTAGGTAGGATCAACCTTTAGGGTGACTAGTGGTGGTGCAGTGTATTAATTATCTTATAGTGAT
Organism: Allium sativum; assembly: GCA_030737875.1. Taxonomy (NCBI): domain Eukaryota; kingdom Viridiplantae; phylum Streptophyta; class Magnoliopsida; order Asparagales; family Amaryllidaceae; genus Allium; species Allium sativum. The sequence continues at coordinate 188,538,416 of CM060910.1, read as the reverse complement.
TAGGGGTGTCTTTAATGATATCTTGGTTCATCTTATTTCCTCGTTTTGTTCTATCATACCCAATTGTTCACAGTCATTTCCTTATTTTCCAGCTTATGCCTTAGCCTAGTTATTTTGATAATTATATTGTTAAAGTTATCGCACTCTCCAGACTTTATGTCTGACCCCCTTTTCTTTCCACCTCTTTTCTTCCTTCCCCCCTCAGGTTTGCAAGGAGGGAATACTACAGCTTAGTGCCGATTTCTTTCAGTTGCTTGAAGAGAGTAGATGTATCGCTTGGGACTCTCTCATCTTTATGGCTTTGCTTATGCTCAGTGGGGATTTATGTTATTTAAGTATTTGCTTCTTTATACACCTTGAAGTTTTTGAAAAAGACTACTGATCCTGTTGTAATGGCTTTGGAAACTACTTATGTAAACTTGTTTTGAGTTATGATGAAATAAAATAAGTTTTATCTTCCGCTGTGTTGTTTTATTTATTTATTCTTGTAATTTATCTGTTCTATACAAACAATAACGCTTCATGGACATTGATGCATTCCCTTTGTGAGTGACATTAATGGACGTGCGGTGTTACACGTGGTATCAGAGCTATGGTTACAAGAACAGATAAAAAGTTTTGAAAAATGTTTTCAAAAGTATTATTTTCCTAGAAAGTATTTTCAAAAACTTGTTTTAAAGAAGCTATTTTCAAGGAAAATTTACTTTAAAGAGCATAATCCCCGCAAGCCATACATCTCTTTTTCGCTACCCTTGTTTTAAAACTCTTTCTTTTTCTTTTCAGCATGTCTGGAACATCTGAGATACCAGAGGGTGTTCATGTACCTGGTTGGTTTCGTCAATATCTCGAGGCTAGGGCCGCTGCTGCGGGACCGACCAACGTTCCTCCTCCTCCTCCTCCTCCCCCAGCTCCAGTCATTTCTCCGCGTAGAGATACTTTCTCCAAGATATGTAAAGACTTTCGTTCGATGGGTGGAAAATCTTTTAGTGGATCTGAAATGTTCATTGAAGCTAGAAATTGGTTGAAAGAAGTGGAGGATCTGTTTGGCATCTTCGATTTGGACGATTGTAAGAAGGTCCAATTGGCTGCTTAGTTGATGAAGGACGAAGCTTCGTTTTGGTGGGAGGTCACTAATGGAGAGCGTCCAGTTGATATATGGCCAAATTTCAGGCGTAGGTTTGAGGCAAAGTTTCTCTCACGGGCTGAAGAGAATTTGTATATGGAAAGGTTTTTGGCATTAAAGCAAGGGATTCTATCAGTGAAAGAATACGTCAACAAGTTCAATCAGTTGGCGAGATTTGGCTTGGAATTGGTGAATACACCCGAAAAGAAGGCCCTGAGATTTGTTAAGGGTTTGAACGAGCCACTACATGGGTTAGCTATGACCCACATCCCTATGGGGGCCACCTTTGAGAAGCTAGTTGACATGGCGCTTATGCATGAAGAGGAGAAGAGCGCCAATGCTAATAAGGCACCCGAGAAGAAAGGGGATCAAAAGAAACCACAGCGACAATAACAAAATAAGAAAGACGGGAAGAACAATAATGGCAAAGGAAAGAAGAAGTGCTTTAATTGTGGGACACCAGGCCATCTAAGTAAAGACTGTAGGAAAAAGAAGAAGACTGGTTGTTTCCACTGTGGAGAGGCAGGTCATCTAGTTAAGGACTGCCCAAGGAAATAAGGGCAAGGGCAAAGAACTTCTGGAGGGCAGCTTCAGGCTCTCGTGGCACCGGGGCAGGCAAGGGAGCAGGTCCAGGCTCTCGTGGTCCCACCGCTGCAAGAACGAGGTAGAAACATTTCTGTTGAGAGTTTAGTTTTTCTGTTTGATCATCCTGTCCGTACCTTATTCAATTCTGGCGCATCACATTCGTTTATCTCTACATTATTAGTTGAAACACTGCACTTAGATACTAGTCTTGTTGTGGATCCCATTGTAGTCTCAAATCCTATTGGTGGGTCGGCTCATTTATCCATGGTTTGTAGGGATTTGAGATTGTCTATCTTAGGCGTTGGATTTGAATGTAATGCTTTTGTGCTTGGTTTCATGGGCTATGGGTTGATACTAGGGATGCATTGGCTAGCCCGATATGGCGCCATCCTAGATTGTGAACGAAGGGTAGTAAAATTGTTGACTCGTAGTGGAAAGACCCTTGACAATTCTTGTGACCCTAGAGGACTGGTGATGCTTAGTTATCTTGAGTCACTTGACGCATCCAATGATGATTTACATTATGTTCGTATAGTCCGTGAATATGTCGATGTCTTCGATGAGGTGAGGGGTCTACCCCCAAAACGTGAGATAGACTTTCGTATTTATCTTGTAGACAATGCAAAACCAGTATATCTACCAGTGCGCCACATGGCTCCTCGTGAGAGGAGGAAGCTCAATAAGCAAGTAGGGGAGTTGCTTGAGAAAGGGTTCATAAGACGTAGTATATCGGAGTGGGGTGCTCCAATAGTATTTGCCCCGAAGGTGGATGGGTTCCTTAGACTTTGTGTGGACTATAGAGAGCTTAATAAACTTACTAAGAAGAATAGGCACCCACTGCCGAGGATTGACGATCTCTTCGATCAGTTAGTTGGCGCCTCAGTGTTTTCACAATTGGACTTAGCCACTGGTTTCCATCAGTTGAGAGTGGCTGAGGATAGCATAGACAAGACTTCCTTTAGGACTCCGGACGGTTTCTATGAATGGCTTGTGATGCCCTTCGGTTTGACAAACGCCCCCGCATACTTTGTTGACTTGATGAGTATGGTGTTTAAGGAGTACCTTAATAAATTCGTGGTTGTCTTTGTGGATGACATCTTGGTCTTTTCTAAGAGCGAGGAAGAGCATGCCCTACATCTTAGGGAAGTATTGGGGACCCTTCGAGCGCATAACCTTAAAGCTAAATTTTCTAAATGTCACTTTTGGAGGAAGGAAGTGCGATTCTTAGGGCACGTGGCTTCCGAAGAAGGGATAGCTGTGGATCCCGCGAAGTGGTGGCCATCCAAGATTGGAAGGTCCCTAAAAATGCTACCGAGGTGAGGAGTTTCTTGGGGTTGGCAGGCTATTATAGGAAGTTTATCAAGGACTTCGCAAAAATATCAGCCCATTTACACGCTTGACGAAGAAGAACCTATTTTTTACGTGGTACATAGATTGTGATGATGCGTTCCAGCGTTTAAAGAGAGCATTGACCACAACCCCAGTCTTAGTGTTGCTAGATGGGAGTAAGCCATTTACCATTTGTACCGATGCTTGTGGGATAGGACTAGGCACAGTCTTAATGCAAGAGGGAAGGGTAATAGCCTATGGAGGAAGGCAGTTGAGAGTACATGAGAGAAAATATCCTCCACATGACCTAGAGTTGGCCGCTATTGTTTTCGCGCTTAAGTCTTGGCGCCATTATCTTCTTGGCAAGAAATTCGAATTGTTCACTGACCATAAATCGCTAAAATACTTGTTCTCTCAAAAGGACTTGAACTTAAGGCAGCAAAGGTGGATGGAATTCTTAGCGTCCTACGATTTCGAGATAGCATATACCCCTGGCAAGGGTAACGTGGTGGCAGATGCCCTAAGTAGGAAAAGATTGTCCTTGAGTCCGTTGTTTGTTGAGCGACGAAGCTTAGAGTTCATCTTTACGTTTGACTCTACACCTTCCATGGACTTTGTACCCGGTTTGCTAGCATCCTTAGAGGTCAGACCTACGCTTTTGGGACGGATTGGTGAGGCACAACGAGATGACCCACAGTTGGTTGAGTTAGTAGAGAAGCTCATAAGGGGGCGTCATCGAGCCATCTTAGTAGGTATACCCTAGATGATAAGGGTTGGTTACGTATGAACGGTAGACTTTGTGAACCACGAGATGAGGACTTGAAGAATGATGCACATCGTTCGAAGATGACCATTCATCCCGGCGAGGACAAGATGTACATGGACATGAGACGAGTTTACTTTTGGGCCGGAATGAAAAAGGATGTGGCCGAGTTTGTCGCTAGATGCTTGGTGTGCCAACAAGTAAAAGCGGAGCAAAAGAAGCCCGGTGGGTTGCTTCACCCATTGGAGATCCCACAATGGAAGTGGGAGTGTGTCTCGATGGACTTTGTTGACGGGTTACCGAGATCGAGGAAGGGTAATACGGGGATTTGGGTCATGGTAGACAGACTTACAAAGAGCGCCCATTTCATTCCCATGAAGAGTAAGAGGACTGTTCCATGGTTAGCCTCCGTATACATTCGAGAGATAGTTCGTTTGCACAGTGTTACTTCTAGCATAGTGAGCGATCGCGATCCTATCTTTACTAGCGAGTTTTGGAGAAGCTTGAAAGAGGCGGTAGGGATTCAGTTATGTTTGAGCACCGCATATCGTCCTCAGACGGACGACCAGACCGAGAGGGTGAATCGTATTCTAGAGGACCTTTTGAGGCTATGTGTTTTAGACTTTGGAGGTACATGGGAGGAGCATCTTCCTTTGGTGGAGTTCGCATATAATAATAGCTTTCAGTCTAGCATTGGCATGGCACCTTTCGAGGCTCTTTATGGACAGCCGTATTGTTCGCCTACGTGTTGGTGGGAATCTACGGATAAGATCTTACTTGGGCCCGATATGATTAGAGAGATTTCAGAAAAGATTGATTTAATTCAAAGGAGGATGAAGACGACACAAGATAGGCAGAAATCTTATGCGGACAAGAGGAGGACAGATCTTGAGTTTGATATTGGGGACATGGTCTTTATCAAGGTGTCTCCATTACGGAATGTTATTCGCTTTGGGTCCGTTGGGAAGTTAGCACCAAGGATCGTAGGGCCGTTTCCTATTAAGGAGAGGATTGGACAGATGGCATATAGAGTGGAGTTTCCCAAAAGACTTAGTGGTGTACACGACGTATTCCATGTATCACATTTGAGGAAGTGCTTGCACTAGATCGCGGAAGTGGTAGAGCCGAGCTTGCTTAGAGAGGTGGAGATAGAGCGTGATGCGACGATTTGACGAGCTCCTACGTGCATTCTTGGGTCGGAGATTAAGAAGTTGAGGAATCAAGAGGTCAAGCTAGTCAAAGTGCAATGAGGAGATGATGAGAGCAACGCTACTTGGGAGACGGAAGCGAAGATGCGTTCATTGTACCCTTTTCTTTTCGAGGGTATATCTTTTAATTTCTCCTTTATCACTTATCTTGTACTTGTGTTATCCTTAGTATGTCCTCTCGCTAGTATCTTTGACCTTTAGATAGGATAGTCATATGGTTGAAACATGTGTTTGAGACATGTTATGTATGATGGATGCATGTGGATGCAAGTGCTTGCTAGTGGTTGCTCGTGGATGCATATACACACACTTTAGGCACTTGATCGGCTCAGTCACTTTCATATTGCATACTGCATATAAATGGATGTATTTAGTAAAATGAATGTACATTGAATGTGTGTATCATATGGATGTTGCATTTATATGGATGGTTGTGCACACATGTAGTAATGATATGTATAGGATTCTATGCATACATGATGGATACATGGCACTATCATTATTTGCATTAAGGAGGTCGACTGAATCAGTGGACCGCCTGATTAGCATTAGTATACAGATATATACACACACTATGCATATGTACATGAAAAGCATTAGAAATATTTTAAGGACCATGGTTGCTAGTGGTTGATGGTTAAGTAGATGGATGATTGGATGGTAGGATACGTTCTTCTTGACTTAGAGATTTCAAGGACGAAATCCTTTAAGTAGGGGAGAATGTAACACCCCGTATTTTTGAATAATCGAATTAACTAAATTCAAAGAATAATTAATCTCAGACGTGAGAATTAAGGGAAACGGGTTGCGGCGCATTGTTCATCTCAGAATTCTGGTTGAGATAGAGTCTGAGTTTGCGGGAAACAGATATCGGATGAAGGAGACATGGAAGAACGAAGTTAGGCGAAAAAACAAGAAGAAGAAAAATAAATTGCACTGCCGCACTTGGGAAGTACGCCAGTACAAATATTGCACTGGCGCACCTGCAAAGTGAGCCCAAGCCGAGCAGCAGGCCTGCACAGCTTTCTGGTGCAGTCTGATCCATATTGTGACTTATTGCCGAGTCCTTTCTAACTCCTTGCTGAGTCATTAGGGCTGAGGTGTCACCCTATCCTGACTGAGTGGTTTTGATTAACCCTAAGATCATCCGACGGCTATAATTAAATTGAAATTCTATATAAACATGGGTAGACTCAAACCCTAAAATCAAATTAAAATCTGAATCATGGCCGTCATGCTGTCATCTTGTAACCTAGAGTAGCCGCCACCAAATAGAGGGAAATCAAAGCTAATCAATTCAATTCTATTCAACTCTAATCTAAACAATAACGAATCTACTACAAAGGCGAGCTAAATCAATTTCAGAACTCAGATTTTAGAACGTTAGACCTTCTTTTTGTGAAATCGATTTCTTTAATAAGATAATTAACAATTTAATTGGATTGAGCTATTATTTGTATTATATGGTTATGTTGTGTATCATTGACCGTATGTTATTATCTATGTTGTAAATTCTATGATGTTATCCTCTATGTTGTAAATTCTATGATGTTATTATCTATGTTGTAAAGCTGTGATGTTATCATCTATGTGGTAAATCTATGATTTATAATGATGTTTCATATGCTAGTTTGGTTATGTTATTGGAACTAATTCATATGTTAAATCATATGTATGTATGTATGTATGTATGCATGCAAGTCTAGATGTTAATTTAGAATTGAATCATATGCAAGTTAGTGAGAATCATATACAAACTTACATGTTTCATGACATCTATTTTATGTGTAAATTGGATCTAAAGTTAGGCTATGACATGTGTGGGTTAGATGCAAGTTTACATCATAGTCTATGTTGTATAAATCACATATGCAAATATATATATATATATATATATATATATATATATATATATATATATATTGGAGTATGAATCATGTAATGTAAGATTTTGACTATTGCCTATGCAAGTTTACACCTTAAGATTAGATCTATGACATCCATAATTTATGCAAGTTTGTAACCATTGCCTATGCAAGTTTACACCCTATGATTAGATCTATGACATCCATAGTTTATGCAAGTTTGTAACTTTGGCCTATGCAAGTTTTTGGATGAAAAACCTTATTCACACATGCAAGTTCACCCCTTATGTTTAGATCTAGTTTTTATTCCCTGCATGTTGTGATGTTTTCTCTTTATTCCATAAATTAGACTATTCGAGTCTAACGTATATTTTACGTTAAACGAACGAACGTACAACGTGGGGCAATGGGATAGCATTAAAAGATTTAATATTGAGAATTGGCATAAATGCCTTAAATATGATGTTAATTGGTATAATTTTATATACCATAAATAGATGGACATAACTGAGTCAATTATGGACATAGTTAAATTTGTAATTGATTGGCAATTTAAATAGGGAATTTAATTCAAATTGGGGGTAATTAATTAGGTGTAATTAATCGCCTAAGACACGAGGTTAGGCTCGTTTGTGGTGTAAGACTGCCCGGACTGCCCGACAAATCCAACTGCCACAAATGTCAGTCTAATGTGGGAGGTCTTAGGCGTAAATTAAATGCGTAACAGTTGTAAAGACACGGAGGTTAGGCTCGTTTGTGGTGTAAGACTGCCCGGACCCGCCCGACAAATCCAGCTGCCACAAATGCCAGTCTAATGTGGGAGGTCTTTACAAGGTTACGATCTTAATGAATTAAGAAACACTTAACCAGATAAACATGTAGTGGGACATGAGGGGGTTAAGTGGGTGCCTTGGGTGGCATGTGTAATTTAGTGGGTGCCTTGGGTGGCATTTGAAATACGATTAGATGCACTTAACCAAGATTGAAACATGTAAGAAGACATGAATAAGAATGGGGTTGAGTGGGGAAAAACCTTAGAGGGGACCAAGCATAGGTGGAAAGCTTGTGTCATGCATGGGGGCCCTTTTCAAACCAGTAACCCATTAAGTATCTTTGTGGGATCGACCCAAGTCGAGGACGGGACACGCATACTGGATTTGATTGTAAGAGGTCAAAACGAGTCAGCGGTGGCAACGCAAGTCCAACGGGTTCATATGCGTGTGTGGGCCCGGGCTGTTAGGTAAGACGTTGTTGCATCATGTAGATATAAGCCGTGCATTTTTGGTTGTATCGGGTTGCCACTTTGCGGAGTGATACACCCCACTGTGGGGCCAGAATAGGTATTTACGAGTTAGGGAGCCGATCAAATGGGGGTAGTGGGTACACCTAGTGGAGATAGGTGCAGACGACACCTATGAAGGTAGCTAGGGGTACATTAAACTACCATTATCATTTATTAAGTTTTGTAGGCGGGATCAACCTTTAGGGTGACTAGTGGTGGTGTAGTGTAGTAATTATCTTATAGTGATTAGGGGCGTCTTTAACGATATCTTGGTTCATCTTATTTCCTCGTTTTGTTCTGTCAAACCCAATTGTTCACAGTCATTTCCTTATTTTCCAGCTTATGCCTTAGCCTAGTTATTTTGATAATTATATTGTTAAGTTATCGCACTCGCCAGACTTTATGTCTGACCCCCTTTTATTTCCACCTCTTTTCTTCCTTTCCACCCCTCAGGTTTGCAAGGAGGGAATACTACAGTTTAGTGCCGATTTCTTTCAGTTGCTTGAAGAGAGTAGATGTATCACTTGGGACTCTCTCATCTTTATGGCTTTGCTTATGCTCAGTGAGGATTTATGCATTTATGTTATTTAAGTATTTGCTTCTTTATGTACCTTGATATTTTTGAAAAAGACTACTGATCTTGTTGTAATGGCTTTGGAAATTACTTATGTAAACTCGTTTTGAGTTATGATGAAATAAAATAAGTTTTATCTTCCGCTGTGTTGTTTTATTTATTTATTCTTGTAATTTATTTGTTCTATACAGACAACAACGCTTCATGGACATTGGTGCATTCCCTTTGTGAGTGACATTAATGGACGTATGGTGTTACAGGAGTAGAGATATGCATTCTTTAACTTCAATTGAATGGGATTGTTATCCAAAAGCTTGAGCATACAAGGTACCTTTCTATCATAGTTCTTTAGGTTTCTTTTCATCATTTCTAGGTTAATCATCATCAAAATGGATCATCAACAAGACAAGTTGCCGGAAGATTGATGACCTTTCAATTAGAATGGTTTCATGGCTTGCGTTACATGTTGCAGGGCTTAGATTTTCCTTTGAGATCGAGAGAAATTAGGAAGATGTTGGGTGAGAGGAGGCAATGATGGTGAAAGGGTAGTTTGATTCAAGAGGGAAAATTTTAAGCGTGATGGGGTTATCTCGCTTTTCATGAATGAAGATTAAACTACTTTGCATGGTTTCTGAGGAAATGTTGAGGAGGGATGAGAACGTGGATGCATGTGATGCATTGAAAGTTTAGGCAATTAGGGATCCATGCACATGCACGTGCATGTTGTTACAAGTGTAACTAGGTATGGATATATTAGGAGCCAAAATGTCATTTTTTTAAGTAGGGCTGGCTTCATTTAATTGGTTAATTATAATGGGAGGCACTTGGTTGTTGGTTGAAAGAAAAGTAGATAATATGGGGAAGTGTGTGGGCATCTCAACGTCAGGCGGGGAATTAGGAGATGAGACGAAAGGCTCTGTTGGTTTCTGGACTTTGTCTTTATCGCTTGAGAGCTTCTAGTAATACGGTTCATTAGGGGGAGTGGTGATGTTATTTTTGGTTGGGTCTTGTTTAGTGAGATCGGCGATGGGGACTGTGGGAACAGGGGAAAAGTGGTTTTGGTTAAAACTTGTCATGTCTTTTGTATGAGGTACCTAGTTCTATTCACCAGAGTTCTCATTCACATCTACCTCACAATATATATCAAATTTTCGAATATACCTTGGCCGTCTATTTTTTATATGTGATGAGATAATAAGAGTTGACGTATGTAGGTAAAATTCTTCCAAGAGGTAGATAATAAAATTCTTCCAAGTATTATGTGCTATAGGCAATTGTCATTGGTGAAAATGCATGAAAACTATACGTTCCTAGGTGAAGGGAAGACAATTTCTGGTTAAAGTCATTCTAATTTGGATTCTTTTCATTACATAGATTGAAATCAAAGCACATATATTTTTGAAAATGTAAACAATAATTTGCATCAACATTTATTTTGATTTGTCGAAAAAAATGAACACAACAATTAGTGGAGTTGAGCTTAATAACGAGCTGTTACTTAGCTTGTCTATGTTTAGGGCTGGCCATCTCGTTTCTTATATTATCCAGTTTAAAGTTGAAAACAAACAAATACTATCCAAAAAATATGAATAAAGATTCAAATGATCATATCTGTTTACCTCACATGCAGAGTTTTTTAATTCTGTCTTATAGGTACATCTGCCGTAACACACCGAATTTGTACCGACACTAAAAGAGGATAAATTAAATAATAATTAATTTAATATTCATAATTAGAGGAAATGGACTACACCATTGCATCCATCTCGAAATTCTTGCCAAGATAGACATTTGGTTTGCGTAAAACGGACACCATATGAGGAAGTTATGAGGGTTTTAAGTTTGTATACGCGCAGAAAAATTATATACACACGTATTAGTCAGAGATGAGTAAGAGCTAAGTCAGAATTTTATCCAGAAAGATTCAAATTTGAAAAATTACTCAAAGCGCCAAAATTCCCACTCCAGGGGGTCGACCCCCCTGAAGGGATGTCGACCTAGGTGTCGACCCACCCACATGGGTGTCGAAACCCCTAGGGCTAAGGTGGCAGTCGGTTTTAGAGGGCTCTGCAGCTATAAATATGTGGCTATTTTTCATATTTTCTTCATTGGAGGTCATGGCGGCCAAACTCTGCCGGAGTCTGAACTGAACTAGGGTCTCTCATCTTATTCTATCAACTAAAGCATATCAAATTCTGAGATTCAAGCATAGACTCGGCACCAACCTCTTTCCTATCATCTTAGCAATCCAATCACAGTGAGTTTTAATTGCTTTTAGGTTTAGATAAATAAAAGTGAATTATGAAAGACTGTGATTTGGATACGTTGTAAACCTTGAATCTATGTTATTGTTAGATCTCATGCTATGTTATGATAGATCTATTTCTCTAGATCCAATTCAATTGTTCTATTGTGGATCTTAGTTTGTAACTATATTATGGTTAATATAAATCTGTTAATTTGGATAGTTATATCATAGGATAGATCTACTCGCTTATGTAAATCATGAACATATGTCACCTTGAATTGGTTAGAATTGGATCTAAACCTTTATCTTAATTATAACTTTTACGACATGATATGATGTGTATGTGTGTAGATCTATTTCTAAATTAGTAGATCTAATTTATGTGGACATTGAAACTTTTAGATAGATCTAGATTATCACCTTATACTATCATGTTAGATCTATTTTATGTGATCAAAATTTTCACCTTATGTTATCATGTCAGATCTATTTTATGTGATCTAAATTATCACCTTGTTATGATGACAATTTCATGTCCATGCCAGTATGTATGTTTACCTTATTATCATACAAGTTTATGTTGATGCCAAGATGATCATTTTAGTTATATTCCCATTATTTTCCTTATTATCGTTTATGACTAGGCTATTGTCTAGCCTAGGCATGTTGCCAATTTTGTGAGGGCGCTAGTTAAGGAATGGAGAAAAGGGTTAAAAATGGCATAATTTGAATATGAACATTTATGGACATTTAATTCAAATTATTAGGTAAAATAGGTATTGACACCTGTAAAAGGAAAGGATTAAATAATTGATTAATTAATTAAAAATGGAATGTTTAGTAATTACAACTAGGAATTGTAATTGTATTTATGACACGAGGTTAGGTTGCATTAGTGGTGGAAGTCTTCCCAGACCCGACCTGCATATCCAGCAACCACTAATGTTGAATGTAATGTGGGAGGTCTAAGTACGTAAATACGAATCGAGCTAAGACACGAGGTTAGGCCCAACTGTGGAATAAGACTGCCCGGACCCGACCGACATGTCCAGCATCCACATGTTGTAGGCCTAATGTGGGAGGTCTAGCCCATTATAACCATAATTGGACATGGTATTGAATTGGACTACTTAACCTAATTTAAAGATTGAATGATTATGAACTTATGTTAGGGTTAAGTAAAATTGGATGGGTAGTGGGTGGGTTAAGTAAATTAGAGGGGGTGGGTAATATTTATATATGCCTATGAACTTAACCCAATTAGGTTATGTAATTAAAGACACCTAGAGGTATACATAACTGGTAGATAATGTAATGAAGTTATGTAATTAAAGACACCCTTTAGGGTAAGCATAACTGGTATAGGGCTATGTAACTAAAGACACCTAAGGGTATACATAGTCAGTGGAAAACCTAATGGGGATACAAGAAAAGGAGGAGAGCTTGTATCAAATTGTGTGGGACCCATTTTAGTCAGTAACCCGGAGTTGGTATCAAGTAAAGAACTCCGTACTAGGTGGAGAAGGGGCACGCTTACTAATTGATTGTAAAAATTCCAAACAAGACGGATGGTGTGGGCGGAGCAAACCGATCGGGGACATATGCGTGCATGGGCCGAGCAGAGGGGGCTAAGACGACCGTGACACCAGTAGATATGGCTGTGCACATCTTGGGTTGCCATTTTAGGAAGCAATATCTCCTACTATGGGGCCAGCACATGATATCTATGAAGTAGGGAGCTGATCGATTAGGGTAGTGGTTAGGGTATACTTGGACGTATGACTTAAGCCTACCAACTCATAGTGGAAGGGATCATCTCATTTGAGTTATACTAGTAACAGTGCAGAGAAATCATTAGTGAGGCACATACACCTTATCTTGCTTACCTTGTCGCACCTGCCATTTATGTAGTAATCTCCCTCTTATCCACTTTATATGCCTATCATGTTGCTTTTATTTATCTACTGGCTAAAAGTAACTAGACTCGCCAGACTTTATGTCTGACCCTGTTGTTTCTCCTTCTTTCTTCCGTTTCTCCTCCCCCAAGTTCTCAGGGAGGAAACACTCAGACATAATCAGGACTCAGATATCATCTTGCTAGGAGCTTCTTCTGAAGTATGGCTCAAGTTCTTGTCTCTACTGTGGCTTAAATCTTTTAATTTGGGGAAAATTATGTTTTCATATTCTTATGTACTCTGATGATGCCAGACAAAAGTTATTTTATTGTAATGGTTTTTATGACTTATGAAATTGCTGACCATGATATTATGCTTTATGGTTGAAATAAAATTTTAAATTTTCCACTGCTGCCTTATTTATATCTGTCTTGTAATTATTCTGTGTCTGTTTACCTATAGTGCTTCATGAAACTTAATGCATTCCCTTACTGAGTGACATTAACGGACGTGGGGTGTCACATCTGCAAAATTTAAAAAATAGAATGTTGCACTCTTTTTTATATATTGACAATTATAGTTTATTACCAATAGTTAAAGTTATTAGCGGGAAAATGTTACTATTGTAACAGGAGTCTACTGGCTGCATTGTTAAACATCAAAATACTCTTCTCGATCATTTTTTTTGCAGGTATGCTTCATTAAAAAGAAAAGGAAAAAGTAAAAAGATGGTTAAAAAACATTTACTTGGTTTTTTTTACTGTAAATTTATCAAGACATATAGAAGTTTTGCAATTAACCTTATATGGAAAAACTGTAATTTCATTTTGATATGCCAAAGCTAGTTAGTACTGATGGTTTTTAGGTGGTTTGGCAATTTTCTAGTGTTTGGGTTTCGCTTATTGCATGTGTGTTCCCTATTTTAGTATTTCCAATATCATAGTTTCATGTTATCTCTCTTTCTCTAGTCATTTCTTTCTCAAGTGACTTGTTTTGGATATTTTCCTTTCTAGCAACATTTTCACTGCATTCACCATTTTGACTTCGTTTCACTACCTCACATCAGTTGTTCTAGAGCTCACATTGTTCATCTATCTGATCTAGCAGCTGGAATTTATTAGCGCGTTTGTTTGATTTATATGTATGGATGATACTGTACATTTCATGCATTGTATTAAGTTTATATTTGTCAATGCATTTCTTTGTCAACCTTGTATAATATTATTTGATTTGTGTTTTTTCATTACATGATATGATTTTATTGTTTGTTCGATAAGATTTGTAGTAATAAGCATTTATGGAATTTTAAATTTAATTTGACACCTTTTCGGGTTTTAAAACAACCTGAAAAGGTGAAACAACCCAAACTTCGCCGATCCCCGAGGAGACGAAGGAGCCCAGATTGCTTTGAGAACACGACGCATCAGAACACAAACAATAGAATATTTCATTGCTATTGCAACAATTTCCATCAGAGTACAAGAATATCAGAGAATAAATAATATACAGCAGAAAATAATATCAGAGATTTAAAATACATAGCAGCGGAAAATATAATAAATGTATATATACAACGTACAGTGGAAAGTACATCAACTGGCACAACTGAAAGAAATACATGGATATAAAGCTTTCCGAATATAGCTCCATCTGTAAATCCAGGATACTATGTAAAGAAATATCTGCAAAAAACCAAAACTACTAGCTGCCCATGTGAAAAATATGGGCACCCAGAGTTTAGATAGAAACAATAAACTCTGAGTCAGTCATGGGACTGGTGTAAGAACTAAAATAGTTATTAAAACTTTACTTTAAAAGTTGGGAAATCATAGGACCATGCCGTATAACATGGAACGGGTTTACTCCACATGAATCTCAGTTTAAAATAAAACAACGCAATGCTTTTTGGAAAATGAAGCTATTATAAGACTCAGGTCCCATCACACAATGCAACACAAGCTGAAGGATAGAGTTTTACCTTATAATAGCCAAACATGATTAGTACGATTAAAACAAATCATTTTGACATTAATATAAATGCATAGTGTCAAAATATACTATTCGCCATATATGTTAACAATCAAAACCACACCGTATCGTATTGGAAATTGGATTTCCATCATGAGTCAAGCCTAGGGATGGCTCCTTCCGGTTTCAAGTCACTCTAGCGAATTCCTCAAGAATCACACTCCCGTGAGACCTTGGATGCTTCAGCACCGGTCCACACTTACTATAGTGGATTCGTTATTCCTGAACTCATGTTTGTCGGTCCTATCAGACCTACAAACAGGTCAGTACGTCGACCCTATAAGCATATAGCTCTATATCCGAGGCGCCTAGCAATCCATCATCCACATAAGTAAAAATGACTCTGCTCCATACCATGACATCACTTCTAGCTAGAAATAAACGCATTCACTCCCTGTAGTAACGATCCCGTTTTTGACTCATATCGGGGTGTGAGGCTCGCGAATTAACGCTACAACACAAAGCTATGCTAATTAAAGTCGTGCTTTGATCATCATCCACAAGACTTTTCTTTTCAACAAAAGTCTTGATCATTTGCATCTTAGCATGCCACACTGACAATTCATGCCATACAACTGATGTCTATCAATATATAACTTCTAAGCTCATACGTCCTAGAGAAGGGTGTTAAGTAAGTGAATATGTTCTCTGCCACCAAACCGATATATATCTAATAGAAATCAATCAACACAGAATGAAATCCAATGTCAGACACACATCCATTTTCAAGTCCGTTCTGGGTCTGAACGAAACCGCAGGCACCTTATTCCTCGTCCCATATGTCCAATACAGGAGAGAGGTCCTCGCATATCCGGTCGATCTCCAAGCATGTCTGGACGATCACCACTTATTAACTTCTCTTGGGTGTACAACCCAATCAAGACATCAGTAATCATCCAAACAATGTGAAGATCTCCGGTCTTCAACCATCGTCTTCATCGTCGACTTTTAGTTGTCGTATTAGTTATACAGAATGGGATAAACCCGGTCTTTCTGAATAACTTGCGTATTTTGTATTCAATAATCAAGTGCTATAAAAACACATCATACACCTCATTCTAATTCAGAATATTCTTTTATTCAAATATTCACGTCTTAGGGGAAAGGTTCCCATTAATTTTATCAAAGATAAGTTCATTTAAACTATTTCTTTAATCTTTCTTTGGATATCATTTCAAAAGATTTTATTTTATCCATTTGCAATTCTAAACCAAATTAAGGTTTATCAACTAGTCGGGATTAGCGAATCTTACTGAAATGATCATTTGTTTTGTTATCCCAATCCCAACTTATTCATCCCGTGGAGCAAAACTGGTAGTACTCCATATCTAACACCTACAGTGTTATCGGTAAATTTAATTACCATTTCATGTTCAAATCTAATTAAAGATTTAACTATCGCCTGGAGTAAAACTGGTGCTACTCCATTCTCGATCATTTCATGAATTTGATAAATTTAATTATCTCATTCTCATTTCAATCTAATCAAAGATTCATTAAAACTCTAACTTATTTTTAATCTCAAAAATCATTACTTTATGATTATTCAACTTTAAGAAATTAATCTAATCTTTAACTGGGTTAAAGAACCAATGTTATTTAAAACACAGTTCACCATAAACCCAAATCAACTTCCATTTTATGGAATCTTCCAGGAAAACAGATCAATATCTAATCGATATAAATTTCCGTATCAGACTAATAATATAAATGGAATATCAACAGAGCCTTTTAAATTCCATATATAGTAATGGTCTTCCTTCACAGAAGCTCATCTCGATTATTGCCAAATTGAATTCCATTCAATTCCAATTTCTATTATTAAATTAGAAAATTTTACTTTGGAAAATTCCCACTAAATCTTAGAATAAAGATTTATAAATTCCAAATCTTAACTTTACTGTTAATCGGCTTTAAAAACTAATGCTGTTTAAAACATTATTCACAATCAACCCAAAATCAACTTCCATTTCAATTCCAATTTAATTAGTTGGTAAACTTCTCTAAATCTTAATTAAAAGATTTATTCTATTCTCAATTGCGTTTAAGAACGGCGATAATAAAGACGCCATTCACGACAAACCCAAAATCCTATTTGATATTAGATACAAGGCTCTGAATAGAAATTAATATCAGCTTATATTTAATATCAAATTCTGAAACCAATGGATACCGTATTGGGAATAACGATATCTGTATCTTCCAAATTCCTCAACAAAATCTGTATAATCACGGACTCCAATATCGAAATATTTCAAAAATTATTTCTATTCCAAATCCATTCCAATTTATTCGTTGGAAAACTCTGGTTATTTTAAAACCATTTCAATCCCTTTCAGTTCTTTATTCTAGTTGTTAACTAGTTCATTATGATAAAAATATCATTTATCTTTACAAATATGGAATATTTCATCAAAACTCTTTCCAAATCATTTATTATGATTTTACAAAATCTATTCATATTTTTAATGATTTTAATGTCACCATTTCAATCGATTTCCATATGCGATCATCGAACTGCATTTACAATGACCTTTTCCAAAAACGATTTGGACATAATTTGAAATCCAACCTTCCAAATTTAAATCTCTTAAATTCATTGGAAAGATCTTTTCGATACAAACCCAACGGTTCTGGTTTTAGGAGAATCCGACGGTCGGACCTTCCGTTACATCAATTTGAAGTCAATGGTCGAAATTCGCGAACGTCGCTGCGCGTCGCATTCTATTCAGGCCATTTAAATATATATAAATATTTATCGTTGATTTCCATTTAAAACGTATTTTATAAATCGTTTTAAATTCGTTTTGAAAACGATTCCAGCTTCCATTTCAATTTTAAATCAAAATTGAATATTCTCTATCATTATAATATTATAATGATAATATTTTCAAAATATCAGATTTTGAAATCCATTTCCCTTTCATATTCATTATAAAATGACTAAAATCGATATAAAAATCCGTTCGAGTTAAAATGGCGCAAATCTATTTAACTCTGCTTTATATATTTCAATATTTTTGGGTCCCTCCAAAATCGAACTTCAAATAATATTTTAATTATTCATTGAATATTATTTTAAAATATTCGTTCTTTCTGAATCGGAATACGACTCAATCAGTTACCATATAATTTTAGTTATATGGATTTCATACAACGCATGTCTTCAACAATAACGATAATAATCATTAAACATTCAAACATCATCCAGAGTGCATTCTATAACTGTGTAAGCATTAAAATAAATAAATAACGCTTACAACAGTCTGTCAATCAATCGATCGATATACAGTCTAATCCAAGGGAGACGTGAATAAATTATCTTCCCCAGACCCGTGTGGGGTTTTCAAACAAAAAAAGTCTATTTAAATAAATCATTGGTTAATAAATTTAACCAATTCTAATTTTGTTTGAATTATTTTTCTAATTAAACAACTTTCATAGTTCAATATATAAATGAATATTCATGTCCATTTTCATCTATCACAATAATGTTAACATAATTTAACATGTCAAATATTTCGAATCCATAATCACAATACACTAATCACCAAATCATCTATATAAATAAATACTCAACAACCAAATTCCATTTACGGCGCCACCAATGGCCATCCGCGGAGTTTTAAATGCGTATGTCGCTAATATCCATACATCGCTTCTAATTCAAGTGATTTGTATGAGTTCGTGTGTTGAACTCTAAAAATAACTACATGATAAAATATTGAGTGAGAAGGAATTCTCACTTTGGTTTCCACTCCGTCATTCTTTAATTGATGATTTTTATTTTTGGACTAAATTAAATGAGCGTTTAATTTAGCCAAAAATCCAACTTGCTCCATTTCTCTTCTGGTCAGTTCCATGTTGTAGAGTTCGTTGTTGCGAATCTAGTGCAACTGAAATCATCGGATTTCGACTTTGTACAAAAAAGATACTGCATTTTAAACATTAATTACATTAAATAATAATTAATTACACAATTAATATTTCTAATTACAATTTTAATCCTTTCTTCCTTTAGTAACTGTCGAACTTGCTCCCCCCAAACTACACCTCCGCTACACCAACCCCAACGCCGGACTCCCATCTGGATGTGCCACCGCCGACTTCTGCCAGCGCACCAAACGAGGGCATATCATACCTCTCTCCGCCCATAAAAATGCCCCCCAAAACCGCCGGGTTTGAGCACCAAATCCAAGAAATCGGTGGCACCTTCTCATATCTTGACTGTTGATCATGAACAGCTCATTGAGCTCTTCGATTTCCATTTTATGATTTCGTGAATGGGTTTGTGGATAGAGCGATTGAGGGAGATGAATATTGGACAATTTTGTCCATCCATGAGAGGGTGACGGCGGAATTAAAAATGAATTAGGGTGTTTGAAAATCCTAGGGTTTTTATGTAAAATTATATTGATATTTAATTCAAAAATTATTTGTTCATCGTTCGAACTACAAATCAAACCAAACGACTATCGTCTCTAACCAAATACCCCTATTCTGAACACATTGGAACATTTTTCGTAAGCCAACTCAATCGTTTCGATCAGTTTTCTTCAAAACTACAATATAAATTAATATAACGGTCAATATTGAATTTGAACATACATTTTAATTTCCGGAGCCACATACTGACTCCAAAAATTATAAAATAAATAAATCTAGCTAAGTTTTGACAATACGGTCCTAACAAAACTAATTTCGGCGAATTTGGAGGCCGTTTGAAAAAAGCCATTTTCTAGTCGATTAAATTCAAAGTGAATTTGCAAAACGCGTTTAAATTTACTACGCTCACATATTGGTCCCAAAAATTATGAAAATTGAAACCTAACAAAATTTGACATTTTGGATCCAATAAAAGTGGTTTCATCGAAAACGGATGTCGTTTGCAAAATGGCTATTTTTAAGGGCTATATATTATATTAAAATACACACACACACACACACACTCATATATATATATATATATATATATATGTATATATATATATATTCCATAGCGACTATTCTGAATTTTAAACTGGACATTTACATTCATTAGAAAGATATAGTTAATAGATTCTAACGTTTCTTGTTACGTCCAATTATAACTTATATTGAATTCTGTATATTCAATTGAAGTTTAAAATCGAATTTTCAAACTACTGCGCCATTTCATGTTCGTTTTATAATTAAAATAAATTTATATGTTCTAAGTTCGATTTAAAAAATTATAAATCATTAATTCTCAAAATAAATCATTTTAAATCCATTAAAATAGCTAAAATAAAAAATTTAAATTAGTTCAGAAATTCCAGGTTGTAACAAAAGGTATCATTTTTTTTGCTTAGGTGGAATTTGCATGTTTTTTTACAATCAACAACCGATGCCACATGTCCACATGTCCATCTCTTGCACCGGTTGTAGAAAATAACTAGTGTAAAAAAAAGTTTTTTAAAAAATAGAGTATCTTTTGCACCGGCTATTATAGAAAACCGGTGCAAAAGAAAAATACTTTTTGCATCGTCTTGAATTTGATCGGTTGTAGAACCAAAGCAATAGGGGTTAAACAACCAGTGCAATTGACCTGTTTTGCAGTAGTGATGATTGCATTGTAACTTTGAATAAATGTGATTTGTGCTAATAGCGGGGGATGGGTTGTACAATGAAATTAAAAAAAAAAGTGATGTTTATAGACAACTTGTAAATTGAAGTTTATACGCAATTTACGACATGACAAAAGTTACATGAAGAAAGTAGGCTAATTATTATACTGAAGATTGGTGTTAAGTTTAAAATAAACAAATGAATAAACATGAGTAGAAGTGGTCCGTTATGGCAGCATAAGATGATTTGGAAAAATAAGTGACCTATTTAGAAAATGTGTAGTAGGGGCCCGTTCCGGTAGCGATGGATGATTAGGGAAAATAATGGACTTGTAGTATTGGTCTATCCCAATAGTGATGGGTAGACCAATTAGAGAAAATAAGAGGCCAATTAAATTAATTAATTATTAGTGACCTAAGCATTTGTTGATAATACTATAGTGGTCTGGTAGCTATGATGTCAACAATAATTCTATGGGGGCCTTGGCGTTAGTAAATTAAACTGGGGACTAAGTCTAGGGGTGACTTATGTCGAATTTCATTTTTGGTTAAGGATCTGTATCAGTCAATACATTACACCGAGGTCTCACGAGGGGGCAGAGGCACACTTATACTGTACTGGGTAGTAAGAGGTCCAAACGAGGTGGGTACAGGCGCGTTTCGATGGGGCGGTAAGCATGCATCGTGCCAATTAAGGAAGATAAAACATTCTGACACCGGTGATTTACGCTATGTCCTTAGAGATGATGGATCGAGTCTGATAAACTCGAGACCATAGTTGGTATAGGTCATCACAATTCTGGTTCAGGATCCGATCAATGGGTAGAATTATATTATATCCTAATTTGTGAGTTGTAGAAAATGGTGCAGAAATCAAATGATTTGGCAATAAACTATAGTCTTACTTATCTTCATGTTCTTATTTTATGAGTTGTGCTTTACATTATTATTCTATCTAGATTTCCTCTTTTATTACCCATGCTAGTAATTACTGAACTCACCAGGCTTTATGTCTGAATAGTTTTGTTTCTCTCTTCTTCCTTCCTTTCCCCCTAGGTTCTCAGTGTGGAGGATCTAGTTCTTGAGAGAGCTTTAGCTCAGCTCTACCCATTAGAGATTCTCATTTTTCTAGTTCTCTATCTTTACATGTACAGTTCCATGTTCTACTTATTTTTGTATTTGGCATCGAGGAGGATTTTTATTATGGTATTCTGATTATGTAGTTTTCATGAGACATTTGTGGTTTTTATGTTCTATGGTGTAATGGCACTCTTTACTCTGTTTTAAGAAAAAAAATTAAAGTTTCCATGTGTTGTCGTATGAATTTTAGTCTATGTGATATTACTTTATACATATACACTTCATACTTCTTAACAAAATCCTCGGCGTTAAGAAATGTGGGCTATTACATTTGGTATTAAAGCCAGGTTACAAGATCTGTAAAAAGTTTATGTTTTTAAATGAAAAAGTCTTTTAAAAAGGTGTTTTCAAAATAAAAGGTTGTTTTTTAGAAACATCCCCTTAAGTCAATTACAATATTTTCTTGACTCCGCTCCTGAATCCTTCTTTCTTTTTCGTTCGTAGCATGTCCGGGGCTCCCAACTTTCTTGAGGGTATCCCCACTCCGACTTGGTTCCGTAGATATGTGGAAGCTATGGCACCAGCCGAGGGGGAAATGAATGCCCAAGCTTTCGCTCCAACCGTGATGGATCCTCCTAACCCACGACTGGTTTCTTTAAGCTCTACAAAGATTTTTATTGCACTTGGCCACAAGACTTTCCTTAGTTCAGAGACTTTGATTGAGGCTCGCGCTTGGCTCAGGAATACCGAGCGCATTTTTGGGCTTTTGAAGCGTGATGATAGAAGGAGGGCTCAGTTGACTACATAACAATTAAAGGATGAGGCTTTATTTGGGAGGGATATAGCTAAGACAGAGCGTGGTTTTGAGACTTGTAATGAGTTTACGGAGATGTTCGGAGGGAAATTTCTATCTTAAGAGAAAAAGGGCATGCAATTTGAGGAGTTTCTTGCACTGAGATAGGGTGATCTTTCTGTAAAGGAACATGTTAATCAGTTCAATAAGCTTGCTAGATTTGGAATGGATTTGGTGAATATGACTCATAAGAAGGCGGTAAAGTTTGCTAAGGGTCAGAATCAACCTCCATGGGGACTTGCTATGACTTATATTCCGATGGGTGCAGTATTTGTGTAATAACCCGGAATTTCTGAACCAATTTAAAAAATTTATTTTAGCTATTTAATGTATTTAGAATATTTAATATGATTTATTTTAAATAATAACAATTAAAAATATATTTAAATTGAAGATAGAACATATAAATTTAATTTAATTATAAAACAGACCTGAAATGGCATGGTGATTTGAAAATTCGGTTTCTAAATTCAAATGAATGTAAAGAATTCAAAATAAATCGGATTTCAGTAAAGCAAGAAATGTTGGAATCTATTTAACTATATCTTTCTAACAAACGTAAGAAACTGTGATTTCACTTTATAAATTGTAAGTTATGTCCAGTTTGAAATTTAGAATAGTCATTATAGAATATATATATAATATTAATATAATATATAGCCCATAAAAACCACCATTTTCCAAACGACCTCTGTTTTCGATGAAACCACTTTTGTTGGATCCGGAATGTTAATTTAAAGTCAGGTTTAAAATTTCATAATTTTTGGAATTAAATATGTGAGCGGGTTAACTTTAAACGTGCTTTGTAATTTTAGTTTGAATTCAATTGACTGGAAAATGGCCATTTTTCAAACTGTCTCCAAATTTGACGAAATTAGTTTTGTTAGGACCGTGTCTCCAAAACATAGCTAGATTCATTTTTCTGTAATTTTTGGAGTCAATATGTGGCTCCGGTAAATTAAAATGCACGATTAAAATTCAATATATTGATTTATATTTTAATTTTGATAAAAACTGATCGAAATAGTCGAACTGGCTTACGGAACATATTCCATTGTGTCCAGAACGGGGTTACTTGGTGAGGGGCGATAGTCGTTGGGTTTGATTTGGAGTTCAGAACGGTAAACAATAATTTTTGTGAATAAAATAATATGTAAATATTTATATATAAATGAATTTCTTAAAACCCTAATCACTTCTCACTACCCAGCGCGCCACCACCTTATTTTTTAATGGCCAGGTACACATCGATTTTATCTCCAAATATTTTTCAATCCATACACTAATTTCAGAAAGCTATAAAGAGAAAATCGAAGTGCATTTCGTAAGCTCCAACATCATATGGCGATGATCGGAATTAGACAAGTATATTGTGTGATTTTTGGGCTCAAAGTTGATTCATTCACGGTTGATTTTGGAGCAGCTGGGGGCATCAGATGCCGCGCTATCATAGGCACGAGGGGGAGGGGTTCAAGCGCTCCATTCGCTGGAGTTGGACGGGGTTCCGATCATCTTGGGTGGATTGCACAGGCGGCTACGGTTTAGGAACTGATGGGTAGCGCGATTTTGTTGAAGACGATGAGTAACAGATGGGAGCAGCCTAGTTTTTTCTAATGTAATTAGTTAAATTAATTATTTAATTAATTATATTATTTATGTAATTAATCTTTACAATGCCGTAACTTCTTCAAACAGTGACAAAGTCAAATGATTCATATTGCGTTGAAATCATGTTGTCAAACACTACAACATGGGACTAACCAGAATAGAAACGGAGCTAGTACGATTTTGAGCTAAATTAAACGGTTGTTTAATTCTGTTTAAAAACAAAAATTCAGAAATAATGACTAACGGAGTAGAACCCAAAGTGAGAACTCTTTCCAACTAAATTATATTTTATCATATTATTGTATTCATGTATAAAAATATATAGAGTTGCCAGTGTAGATTTTTATCAGTTTTAATAATTGTAAATTGTATACAGTGCCTATTAGCTCACCTCCCTCGTCCACAAACCACAGATGATTTAATTGAGTGTATTGTGTTTTGTTTGTGATATTGGAATGATTAACATATTAAAATAATGTTAATATTATTGTGGTAATTGAAATTAAATTATAAATATCCATTTCTAATTTAAACAACGAAAGGAGAATAAATATCCATCTACAAGTCGGACGACTTGTTCATGTACACCAATTTAAGTGATGTTGATTGGGACGATAAATTTTACACATCGCCCAATTGCACGAATAATAATCAGTATTTGTTGTTTGAAAACCCCACACGGG
Organism: Allium sativum; assembly: GCA_030737875.1. Lineage (NCBI taxonomy): Eukaryota > Viridiplantae > Streptophyta > Magnoliopsida > Asparagales > Amaryllidaceae > Allium > Allium sativum. Next base: position 188,513,707 of record CM060910.1, on the reverse strand, counting down.
TATTGGGATGATATTTGACATACACTAATCCCAATATTTAGTTGTATGTCAATCAATGGGTTGACAGGCTGTGATGAGCGTTATTTATTTATTTTAACGCTTATACAGTTGTAAATTAAACTTTGGATGACGTTTGAATGTGTAATGAATATTTATCATTATTGTTGAATACATGCGATGTATGAAATCCATATAACTGAAATTATATGGTAATTGATTGAGTCGCATTCCGATTCATAAATAAAGAATATTTTAAAATGAATAATATTTTAAAATAAATAATATTTCAAATTAAACAATATTTCAATATAATATTCAGTGAAGAATAAAATTATGAATTTGATGTCCGATTTTGGATGGACACAAAAATATTGAAATGTGAAGCCGAGTTATGTAATTAAATGCCATATTAACCCGAACAGGTTCATCAATCGATTTTATTCATTTTATAAAAAATGCAATAGGGAAATGGATTTCAAAATCAGATATTTTGAAAATATTATCATTTTAATATTATAAGGATATAAAATATTCAATTTTGATTCAAAAGTGAAAATGAAGTTGAAATTGTTTTAAAATGAATTTATAAACGATTTATAAAATACATTTTAAATGGAAATCGCTGATATATATATATATATATGATTGCCTGAATAGAATGCGCCACACATCGACCGTTCGTGAATTTCGACCATTAACTTCAAATGGACGTAACGGGAGATCCGACCATCAGATTCTCCTAAAACCAGAACCGTTGGGTTCGTACCGAAAAGAGATTTCCAATGATTATTAGAGATGTTAAATCTAATAGGTGGATTTGGAATTATGTCCAAATCAATTTTAGAAAAGGTCATTATGAATGCAGTTCGGTGGTCGATATTGGAAACCCGCTGTAAGGGCCTTAATAAAATTATTAAAAATAGGGAAAAATTGTGTAAAATCATAATGAATGATTTAGAAATATTTTTGGTGAAAAATTCCATGTTTGAAAAGATAAAAATATATTTTTATCTAAATGAACTAGTTATTAACTAGATAAATAATCCAATATTTTCAAATAAATAAACTGGATTGAAAAGGGGTTTTAGTATAACCCGAATTTTACAATATAAAAATTGGAATGGATTTGAATAGAAACAATCTTTGGAATATTTCGATATTGGATTACATGATTATATGGATATGATTATGGGAATTTGGAAGATATATATATATATATATATATATCGTTATTCCCTATACGATATTTGTTGGTTTCAGAATTTGATATTGAATATAAGTCGATATAATTTCTATTTAGAGCCTTATATTAAATATCAAATGGGATTTTGGTTTCGTCGTGAATGGTGTCTTTAATAACACTGTTCTTAAACCCAGTTGAGAAAAGAATAAATCTTTTAATTAAGATTTAGAGAAATTTACCAATTAATTAATATTTAACTGGAATTGAATTCAAATGGGATTTTACGGTTTATCATGAACGGTGTTTTAAATAACATTTGTCTTTTAACCCAATTAACAGTGAAGAGATGATTTGGAATTTATAAATCTTTTTGTTAAGATTTAATGGAAATTTTCCAAAGTAAAGTTTTCCAATTTAATATATTAAATTGGAATTGGATGGAATTTGATTCGGTAATAATTATGATGAGCTTCTGTGAAGGAAGGCCGTTAATATATATGGAATTTAAAAGGCTTTGTAGTTATTCCATTTATAGTATTGATTGGATGCAGAAATTTATACCTATTATATATTGATCTGTTTTCTGTGAAGATTCCATAGTTGATGGAACCTGATTTAGGTTTATTGTGAACTGTGTTTTAAATAAAATTATTTATTTAACCCGGTTAAAGATAAGATTAATTTCTTAAATTTGAATAATCATTAAGTAATGATTTTTGAGATTAAAATTGAATTAGAATTTTAATGAATCTTCAATTAGATTGGAATGAGAATAAGGTAATTAAATTTACCAAATTCAACAAATGTTCGAAAATGGAAAACAACCAGTTTTACTCCGTGCGATAGTTAAATCTTTAATTAGATTTGAACGTTAAGTACTAGTTAAATTTACCGATAACACAAGGGTTGTTAAATGTGGAGTACTACAAGTTTTGCTCCATTGGATGAATAGGTTGGGATTGGGAAATAAAATAAATGATTATTTGAGTAAGGCTCGATAATCCCGACTAGTTTAATAAACCTTAATTTGGTTTAAATTGTGAAAAGAATATTTGAATAAATTAATATTCTGAATTGGAATGAGGCGCATGATGTGTTTTTATAGCACTTGATTATAAGATACGCGAGTTATTCAGAAAGACCGAGTTTAACCCATTCCGAATAATTGATACGACGACTAAATGTTGATGATATGAAGATGGTGGTTGAAGACCGGAGATCTTTACATCTATTGGATGATTACTGATGTCTTGATTGGGATGTACACCCAAGACAAGATAATAAGTGGTGTTCGTCCAGACGTACCTGGAGACCGACCGGATATGCGAGGGCCTCTCTCCTGAATTGGACATATGGGACGAGGAATAACGTGCCTCCGATTTCGTTCAGACCCAGAATGGACATGCAAATGGATGTTGTGTCTGACATTGTAATCCTTTATATTGTATTCGTTGATCTCTGCTAAATATATATCTGTTTGGTGGCGGCGAATTTATTCTCTTGCTTAACACCCTTCTCTGAGACGTACGAGCTTAGAGGCTATATATTGGTGGAAGTTAATGGTATGGTATGGATTGACAAGGTGGCATGCTGAGTTGCATGGATCAAGGCTTTTGTTGAAAAGCAGAGTCTTGTGGATGATGATCAAAGCATAGCTTTAATATAGCATTGCTTTGTATGTCGAGACGTGACTTCGACGAGTTTCACAAACTGTGAATGATTGAGGCCGGATAATAAACAGTAAGAGTGAATCTGGTATCTGGGAGCACCGATAGGGGTGATTCTACACTGAGGGCTACAGGATTTGGGAGCCCGTTAAGGTGTACTCCACTGTCTTAACGTGAAGGATACCAGATAGGCACCTGATCAGGGTAACACATTGAGTGCATGTCGATATGAAATCACTATTTTGTGTCTTGGATTTAATGTAATAATTGAATGCATGTTGATATGATTTCTTTTGAGTCTAGGATTCAGTGTAGTGATAGCAAGAAATCCTTGGTCATTGATGGAATCCATTTCTGATACGAACCTTTGCGGTTTTCTATTGTAACCTATGTATGTAGTTCTTGTATACTACGTCTGCTATGATATATATATATATATATGTATGTATATATATGTGTGAAGAAATATTTTTACACTAAGCACTAGTGATAATAAAAGAGGATTGTGCGTATCAAGCATTTTTGGCCATTATAAGGGAAAACTCTATCCTCATGTTTGTGTTGCAGTGTGTGATGGGATGGAGTCTTATAATGGCTTCATTTTTCTTTATTTAGCATTGTGCTGTTTTTTATGGTATTCTTGGGAGGAATCCGGTTCCGTGTCATACCGCGTGGTCCCTTAATTTACCCAACATTAAAATAAAGATAATAACTGTTTTAGTTCTCACACTAGTCCCATGACTGACTCAGAGTTCATTGTTTCTACCTAAACTCTGGGTGCCCATATTTTCCACACGGGCACTCAGTAGTTTTGGTTTTGCAGATTTCTTTTCACCGGATCCTAGATTTACAGCTGGAGCAATATTCGGAAATCTTTGTATCCTTGTATTTCCTTCAGTTGTGCTAGTTGATATATTTCCGCTGCACATTAAACTTGTGTATTATTTTTCTGCTGCTTTGTAATTAAAACTATGATTTTTTTTGTTGTAAATTATTTATTTATTCTCTGATATTCTTGTACTCTAATGTAAATTGTTGTAATAGCAACGAAATGTTCTATTGTTTGTGTTCTGATGCGTCGTGTTCTCAAAGCAATCCGGGCTTTCCCGTAAGGGGGATTTCGGATCGTTTCTTTTTTGTATTAAGGCTTTGGTTTTTCAAAGCTCGAGAACAAGGCACATCAGAACCAAACGAAAGAATTCATCAGAGATAGGATTAGCAACGTCCTATAAGAATAACTCGTTAGAGATAGGGTTAGTAATACCCTAGAATGAGTTCGAAGAGTGTTATTTCTAAAAACAAATTTAGTTTTGAAAATTATACCTTATTATACGTATTTGAGTATTTTATTTTAAACTGATTTTGGACTATCGGGTATAAAGAGATTTTTAATATACGTCTGATCCACGTGTATACGAAGTCTCAAGTATACTTGGTAGATAAAGAATCACACTCTAGTCGCCTGGAGATGATTCTGATGATGGGACCCCATCATCAGTATTTATGTTCGAGTTTCGAAGGTGGATATCTATATATTTCCAATTGGCTGGTGTGAGAACCAAAATATAGTTAGAATTTATTGTTCGTGATTTGGCTTTGAAATAGGATTTTTAAATATATCAAAATTATATATTTGAAAATGTAATCAACTAATTGATTGCTGGTTGTGTTGTGTGATTATTAGTTTAATTAACTAATAACAAAATATTGGAACGATAATTAATTTAACCAAATGAGAATGAATGATAAGTACAGCCAAATCGAATCAAATATTGAATTAAATTGAAAATTGATTGGAATTGCATATATATATATACATGTGTATATAATGAACTGGCCATAGCATGGAAGCTAAGAAGAGGAATACAATTATATGCCCAACAAATAGGTACATATTTACTGTATTTATTAGGGTTTGATGATTTTATGAGCCGTTGGCAAGCCGCTTGGCTTTTTAATTTTCTTTTTGATTGATGAGGGCCCTGTGAGGCAAGTTGTAGTTTTACCGATCAGCCCGTACAAAGGAGGTTATGGCGAAATTTTTCGAAAATTTAGGGTGTTAGCCAAATTTTTGAGAAATTAGAAAATTCTTAGAAACTGAAATGTTGAAGAATGAAAGTTGAGTTGTTTAGTTAAACAACTTTTAGCTATGTTCCTTTTCGAGGACGAAAAGATTTTAAGTGGAGAAGATTGTAATAACCCGGAATTTCTGAACCAGTTTAAAAAAATTTATTTTAGCTATTTTAATGTATTTAGAATATTTAAAATGATTTATTTTAAATAATAATGATTAAAAATTTATTTAAATTGAAGTTAGAACATATAAATCTAATTTAATTATAAAACGAGCCTGAAATGACGCGGTAGTTTGAAAATTCGATTCCTACTTTCAAATGAATGTATAGAATTCAAAATAAATTGGATTTCATTAAAACAGAAAATGTTGGAATCTATTTAACTATATCTTTCTGACGAACGTAAGAAACTGAGATTTCACTTTACAAATTGTAAGTTATGTCTATTTCAAAATTTCGAATAGTCGCCATAGAATTTGTATATGTTTTAATATAATATATGGCCCTTAAAAATTGCCATTTTGCAAGTGACCTCCGTTTTCAATAAAACCACTTTTGTTGGATCCGGAATGTCAAATTATGGGCAGGTTTCAAATATCATAATTTTTGGAATTAAAAATGTGAGCGGGGTAACTTTAAACGTGTTTTGTAATTTCAATTTGAATTTAATCGACTGGAAAATGGCCATTTTTCAGACGGTCTCCAAACTCGATGAAATTAGTTTTCTTAGGACCATATAGCCAAAACGTAGCTAGATTTATTTTTCTGTAATTTTTGGAGTCTGTATGTGGCCCAAGAAGGTAAAATGTACGATTAAAATTCAATATATTGATTTATATTTTAATTTTGATAAAAAATGATTGAAATAGTTGAATTGGCTTACTGAATATATTCCAATGTGTCCGGAACAGGTGCATTTGGCTAGAGGTGATGGTCGTTGGGTTTGATTTGGAGTTTAGAACGATAAACAAGAATTTTTATGAATAAATTAATATATAAATATTTGTATGTAAATGAAAATTTCTTAAAACCCTAATCACTTCTCATTACCCAGCGCGCCGCCACCTTATTGTTTAATGGCCAGGAATACACCGATTTGATCTCAAAATATTTTTCAATCTATACACTAATTTCAGAAAGCTATAAAGTGAAAATCAAAGTGCATCTTGTAAGCTCAAACTTCATATAGCGATGATCGTAATTAGTCAAGTATATTGCGTGATTTTTGGGCTCAAAGTTGGTTCGTTTGCGGTCGATTTTGGAGCAGCTGGGGCATTGGATGCCGCACTGTCGCAAGTGCGAGGGGGAGGGGTCCAGACACTATGTTCGCTGGAGTTGGATGGGGTTTCGATCATCTTGGGTGCCTTGCACAGGCAGTAGGGTTTAGGAACTGATGGGTAGCGCGATTTTGTTAAAATTGATGAGTAACAGATGGAAGCGACCCAGTTTTTCTCTATTGTAATTAGTTATTTAATTAAATATATTATTTATGTAATTAATCTTTACAATGCCGTAACTTGTTCAAACAGTGACGAAATCAAATCATTCAAATTGCATTGAAATCGTGTTGTCAAACACTACAACCTGGGACTGACCAGAACGGAAACAGAGCTAGTAGGATTTTGAGCCAAATTAAACGGTCGTTTAATTTAGTTTATAAATAGAAATTCAGAAATAAAGACTGACGGAGTGGAACCCAAAGTGAGAACTCCTCACTAAATTTTATTTTATCATGTTATTGTATTCACGTATAAAAATATATAAAATTGCCAGTGTAGAATTTTATCAGTTTTAATCATTATAAATTGTATACGGTGCCTGTTAGCTCACCTCCCTCGTCCACAAACCATGGACGATTTAATTGACTATACTGTATTTTGTCTGTAATGTTGGAATGACTAACATATTAAACTAATGTTAATATTATTGTGGTAACTGAAATTAAATTATAAATATCCATTTATAATTTAAATAGTAAAATGGGAATAAATATCCATTTACAAGTCGGATGACTTGTTTATGTACACTAATTTAAGTGATATTGATTGGGATGATAAATTTTACACATCTCCTAACTGCACAAATAATAATCAGTATTTGTTGTTTGAAAACCCCACACGGGTATTTAGATGATATTTGACATACATTAATCCCAATACTTAGTTGTATGTTAATCGATGGGTTGAGTGGCAGTGATGAGCATTATTTATTTATTTTAACGCTTACATAGTTGTAAATTGCACTTTGGACGATGTTTGAATGTGTAATGATTATTTATCATTATTGTTGAATAATGCGATGTATGAAATCCATATAACTAAAATTATATGGTAATTGATTGAGTCACATTCCGATTCAAAAATAAAGAATATTTTAAAATAAAGAATATTTTAATATAATATTCGGTGAAGAGTAAAATTATGATTTTGATGTCCGATTTTGGATGGACACAAAAATATTGAAATGTGAAGCCGAGTTATGTAATTAAACTCCATTTTAACTCGAATGGGTTTATCGATCAATTTTATTCATTTTATAAAGAATACGAAAGGGAAATGGATTTCAAAATCAGATATTTTGAAAATATTATCATTTTAATATTATAAGCATATGGAATATTCAATTTTGATTTAAAATTGAAAATGAAGTTGAAATTGTTTTAAAACGAATTTATAAATGATTTATAAAATACGATTTAAATGGAAATTGACGATATTATATATATATACATATACATACATACGTACATATATATATATATATATATATATATATATATATATATATATATATATATATATATATTTGATGCCCTGAATAGAACGCGTTGCGCAACAACCATTTGCGAATTTCAACAATTAACTTCAAATGGACGTAACGGGAGATCCGACCATCGGATTCTCCTAAATCCGAAACCGTTGGGTTCGTATCGAAAAGAAATTTCCAAATAATTATAAGAGATTTGAAATCTAATGGTTGGATTTGGAATTATGTCCAAATCAATTTCCAAAAAGGTCGCTATGAATGCAGTTCGGTGGTCGATATTGGAAACTGAATGTAAGAGCCTTAATAAAATTATTAAAAATAGGGAAAAATTGTGTGAAATCGTAATAAACGATTTGAAAAGATTTTTGGTGAAAAATTACGTGTTTGAAGATATAAAACTATATTCTTATCTAAATGAACTAGTCATTAACTAGAATAATAATCCAGTATTTTTAAATAAATAAATTGGACTGAAAAAGGGGTTTTAATATAACCAGAATTTTCCAGTATAAAAATTGGAATGGATTTGAATAGAAATAATCTTCAGAATATTTCGATATTGGATTCCGTGATTATACGGATATGGTTATGAGAATTTGGAAGATATATATATCGTTATTCCTAATACGATATTTGTTGGTTTTAGAATTTGATATTGAATATAAGCCGATATAATTTCTACTTAGAGCCTTATATTAAATGTCAAATGGGATTTCGGGTTTGCCGTGAATGGTGTCTTTAATAACACTATTCTTAAACCTAGTTGAGAAAAGAATAAATCTTTTAATTAACATTTAGAGAAATTTACCAATTAATTAATATTTAATTGGAATTGAATTGAAATGAGATTTAGGGTTTATCATGAACGGTGTTTTAAATAACATTTGTTTTTTAACCCAATTAACAGTGAAGAGATGATTTGGAATTTATAGAACTTTTTATTAAGATTTAATGGAAAATTTCCAAAGTAAAGTTTTCCAATTTAATGTATTAAATTTGAATTGGATGGAATTCGATTCGGTAATAATCGAGATGAGCTTCTGTGAAGGATGACCCTTACTATATATGGAATTTAAAAGACTTTGCAGTTATTCCATTTATAGTATTGATTGGATATGTAAATTTATATTGACTATATATTGTTCTGTTTTCCGCAAAGATTCCATGGTTGATGGAAGCTGATTAAGGTTTATTTTGAACTGTGTTTTGAATGACATTAGTTCTTTAACCTAGTTAAAGATAAGATTAATTTCTTAAATTTGAATAATCATTAAGTAATGATTTTTGAGATTAAAACTGAATTAGAGTTTTATTGAATCTTTAATTAGATTGGAATGAGAATAAGGTAGTTAAATTTACCGAATTCAGGAAATGTTCGAAAATGGAGTACCACCAGTTTTACTCCATGCAATAGTTAAATCTTTAATTAGATTTGAACGTAAAGTGGTAATTAAATTTACCGATAACACAAGGGGTGTTAATGTGGAGTACTACCAGGTTTGCTCCATGGGATGAATAGATTGGGATTAGGAAATAAAATAAATGATTATTTCGGTAAGGCTCGAAAATCCCGACTAGTTTGATAAACCTTAATTTGGTTTAAACTGTGAAAAGAATATTTGAATAAAATAATATTATGAATTGGAATGAGGCATATGATGTGTTTTTATAGCACTTGATTATAAGATACGCAAGTTATTCGGAAAGACCGGGTTTAACCTGTTTTGAATAATTGATACGACGACTAAATGTCGATGATATAAAGATGGTGGTTGAAGACCGGAGATCTTCACATCATTTGGATGATTAATGATGTCTTGATTGGGATGTACACCCAAGACAAGGTAATAAGTGGTGATCGTCCAGACATACTTGGAGATCGACTAAATATGCGAGGGCCTCTCTCCTGCATTAGACATATGGGATAAGGTGCCTCCAGTTTCGTTCAAACCCAGAACGGACTTGCAAATGCATGTTGTGTCTGACATTGTATTTTTTTATACTGTATTCGTTAATATCTTCTAAATATATATCTATTTGGTTGCAGAGAATTTATTATCTTGCTTAACACCCTTATCTGAGACGTACGAGTTTAGAGGTTATGTATTGGTTGAAATCAATGGTACGGTATGGATAGACAAGGTGGCATGCTGAGTTGCTTAGATCAAGGCTTTTGTTGAAAAGCAGTGTCTTGTGGATGATGATCAAAGCATAGCTTTAATATAGCATAGTTGTGTGTGTCGAGACGTGACTTCGGCGAATTTCACAAACCGTGAATGATTGAGACCGAATAATAAACGGCAAGAGTGAATCTTGTATCTAGGAGTACCGATAGGGGTGATTCTCCACTGAGGGTTATGGGATTAGGGAGTTCATTAAGATGTACTCCATTGTCATAGCGTGAAGCAAATAGGCCCCTGATCAGGGTAACACATCGAGTGCTTGTCGATATGAATTCACTATTTCGAGCCTTGGATTTAATGTAATAACTGAATGCATGTCGAATTGATTTCTTTCGAGTCTTGGATTCAATGTAGTGATAGCAAGAAAGCCTCAGTCATTGATGGAATCAATTTCCAATACGAACCTTTACGGTTTTTGATTGTAACTTATGTATGTAGTCGTAGTATACTACATCTACTATGATTGATATATATATATATATATATATATATATTTGTGTAGAATGATTTTTACACTAAGCACTAGTGATAATAAAAGAGGATTGTACATATCAAGTATTTTTGGCCATTATAAGGGAAAACTCTATCCTCCTGTTTGCATTGCATTGTGTGATGGGATGCAGTCTCATAATGGCTTCATTTTTCTTTGTTTAGCATTACACTGTTTGTTTTACGGTATTCTTGGGAGGAAACTCGTTCCATGTCATACGACATGGTCCCTTGATTTACCCAACATTAAAATAAAGTTAATAACTGTTTTAGTTCTCACAACAGTCCCATGACTGACTCGGAGTTTATTGTTTCTACCTAAACTCTCGGTTCCCATATTTTCCACATGGGTAGTCAATATTTTGGTTTTGCAGATTTCTTTTCATAGGATGTTGGATTTACAGCTGGAGCAATATTCAGAAAGCTTTGTATCCGTGTATCTCCTTCAGTTGTGCTTGTTGATATATTTCCGCTGCACATTATACTTATGTATTATTTTTCCGCTGCTTTGTAATTTAAAAATATGATATTTTCTATTGTAAATTATTTATTATTCTTTGGTATTCTTGTACTCTGAAGTAAATTGTTGTAATAGCAATGAAATGTTCTAGTGTTTATGTTATGATGCGTCGTGTTCTCAAAGCAATCCGGGCTTTCCTGTAAGGGGGATTTCGGGTAGTTTCAGTTTGAGAATCTTGTTGAGATGGCGCTTATGTATGAAGAAGGGAAAGGTGATATCAAGGAGAGTAAAGATGAGGAAACTAAGGATAATTTTGGGAAGAAGAAATGGTGGCCTAAGAAAGTTAATAAGAAGAAGGGCGAGAAGCCATCGAAGCTTTGATTAAGAAAGACGTTAAATGCCATGGACACGGCATGACAGTCCATTTTGTGAGGGGCTACAGGAAGACTGCTAAGAAAGAAAGATGCTTTAAGAGTGGACAACAGGGTCATTATAGTAGGCAGTGCCCTCAGAAGCAAGGAGCTAGTTCATCTGAAGCACATAGTGTTGGTCAGGATAGACGCAGGAAGGTCAGAGGAGAAGTTTTGATCTCCCTTTATGATTTTCCAGTTAGGACCTTATTTGATTCTGGTACTTCACATTCGTTCATTTCTACTTCATTAGTCGATAGTCCAATCTTTAGTATATCTCTTGTTTCAGATCCAACTGTAGTTTCAAACCCTACAGGTGGTTTGGCTCATTTGTCTATGATGTGTAAAGGTTTGAGACTTTCTTATTAGGCGTCGAGTTTGATTGTGATGCCTACGACTGAGGTTTTTGGGGTATGGTATTATTCTAAGGATGGATTAGTTGGCCATATATGGTGCCATTCTTGACTTTGAGAGGAGGGTAGTGAGATTAATGACTTATCATGGTAGGGCCCTTCAAATATCTTGCAACCTACGATGGTATGTCATGTTGAGCTTCTTGGAGTCCTTAGATACTTCTATAGATGATCTTAGCTTGGTAACCATGGTGAGAGATTTTTCGAATGTATTTAAGGAGGTAAAAGGACTACCTCCAAGACGAGAGATCGATTTATGGATTTATATGATAGAGAATGCTAAACCTGTTGCATTGCCTCTACATTATATGGCTCCAAGGGAAAGGAAAGAACCGAGTAAGTAGGTGGATGAGCTGTTAGAAAAATGTTTTATTCGACGAAGTATATTTGAGTGGGGAGCACCAGTCATATTTACTACTAATTCAAATGGCTCTCTCCGTCTATGTTTGGATTATAGAGAATTAAACAAGCTCACGAAGAAGAATCAACATCCACTCCCCCAGATAGACGATTATTTGATTAGTTGGTGGGTGCATCCATTTTCTCTAAGTTAGATTTGGGGACTGGGTTTGCTCATCTTTGAGTTGCAGATGGTAGTGTGGATAAGAGAGCTTTTAAGGCTCTAGATGGATTTTACGAGTGTTTGGTTATGCCCTTTAGGCTAACCAATGCACCAATATATTTTGTTGATTTGATGAGCCGACTGTTTAGGGAGCTCCTAAATAAGTTCGTGGTAGCGTTTGTGGACGACATCTTGATATTCTCGAGAGACGAGGATGAACATGCAGTGCATTTTGGAGAGACTCTTCGTGCCCATCAGTTAGAGGAAAAATTCTTGAAGTGCCACTTTTGGCATAAGGAAGTGAGATTCATGAGGGCATGTAGTTTCAGGAGATGGAACAACGGTGAATCCTGCTAAAGTGGTTGGTGTGCAACACGGGAAGGTCCCCAAGAATGCTACTGAGTTGAGGAGCTTTCTAGGTTTGGAGGAGTTTCATTGGAAATTTGTTAAGGACTTTGCATGGATTTGAGCTCCGCTTACCCGCCTTACTAAGAAGAACTTGGTATTCTCATGGGTTGTGGATGCCATGATTCCTTTATGAGATTGAGGAAGGCTCTTATGACTGCTCCAGTGTTGACTCTCCTAGAAGGATCTAAGATGTTACAGTGTATACAGATGCTTGTGGTATTGGAATGTGCGCAGTCCTGATGCAGAAGGGTAGGATTGTTTATTATGGGAACATACAACTAGGAGTACATGAGAAAAATTATCCTACCCATGATTTAGAACTAGAAGCTATTATTTTAGTCCTTAAGTCTTGGAGGAATTACTTATTGGGCGAGAGGTTTGAGTTGTATACTGATCATAAGTCTCTTAAGTATTTATTCTCACAAAAGGATCTTAACTTGAGGCCGCAGCATTAGATGGAGTTTCTGGCATCCTACGATTTCAAGACTTCTTATACCCCATGGAAGGGGAATGTAGTGGTGGATGTTGAGTAAGCAGAGGATGACTTTGAGGCCAATATTCGTAGAGTGGAAAAGTTTGGAGTTTATCTCATCTTTTGATTTTAGACCATCTACGGACTATGCACCAGGATTATTAGCATCGCTTGAGGTGTAACCTACTCTATTAGAACATATTGGATCCAGTCAGCGTGATGATCGGTAGTTAGCCAATATTTTGTACCGAATAGTTAAAGGTGAAACCTCTTAGAACCTTTCTAGATTCTTAGTTGATGAGAGAGGGCCATGATGGCAGGTTATGTGTACTTCGCACACGAGATGTGACAAGTGCGGTATTATCGGAGGTTCATCACTCTCGGATGGACATCCATCTGGGAGGAGATAAGATGTATTGGGATATGAAGAGGTTCTTCTATTGGAAAGGGATGAAGAGAGACATGGAAGATTTTGTGGCAAGATAGGTATCATGTCAGAGAATTAAGGCTGAGCAAAGGAAACATGTGGTTACTTCAGCCCTTAGATGTGCCATAGTGAAAGTAGGTGAGCGTCTCGATGGATTTCATATATGGGTTGCCTAGGTTGAAAAAAAGGCAATACTAGTATTTGAGTGATCCTGAATATATTAATCACGAGCGCTCATTTCATCCCAGCCAGGAATAAGCAGATCGCAGTTGCGTTAGCTTTGATATATTTGATGAAGATTGTTCGACTTCACGGAGTTCCCATGAGCACTGTTATGACATAGACCTCAACTTTACCAATGAGTTTTGGAAAAGCCTACAGGATGTGTTTGCACATATTTTGGAGAATATTCATAGATAGGGATTTCCTATCGGGGCTTACTTGGATTTGCTTAAAAATTGTGAGTACTTTCAGTAATTACAAGATTCAGTATAAATTGGGGTTTATTTTGATAGTATAATATTTGTTGATTTCGTCATATTTCTATTTTTTTCATGTCAATAATCTATTTAAATATGATTAATGCTTCATCCTTTCTTCTGTCTATTTCAGTAATATATTACATTACTGTAGTTTTATTCAGTTCATATATTTCTCTTTTTCTTCATATGTAATTTTATTATAGTTCCAAATCAGCCCTATTTTATTTCAGATCTGTTCTTATTTATCTGAGCCTAGGCCATGCAAGAGCTTAGGCCATTGTCCTTTTTATTTTAATGTTGAGTTTAGGCCTTCAAGAGCCTAAACCATTGCCCCTTTTTATTTATGCGCAATTTAGGGTAAAATATTAATTTTTACAATAAGAAAACGTTTGGGAAAAATAAGAATTATGTATAAAAATGATAAATTGGGCTTATTGAAATTATGCAATAAAGGGTAATTGAACTGTAACTTTGATAAACTGAATAAATGAAATATGTATAGATGTTATTTGCGGAGGTTGGGTTGTATAATTAAATTAAACAAAAATGATGTTTATAGACAACCTGAAAATTGAAGTTTATATGCAACTTACAATATGGCAAAATTTACATAAAGAAAGTAGGCTTATTAATATACTTAATATTGACGTTAAATTTAAAATAAACAAATTAATAAGCATGAGTAGAAGTGGTCCATTCCGATAGCATAAGCTGATTAGGGGAAATAATTGGCCTATTTAGATAATGTGTAGTATGCGTTCATTCCGGCAGCGATGGCTGATTATGAAAAATAAGGGGCTCGTAGTTTTGATTCGTTCCAGCATTAAGAGGTAGACTGATTAGGGAAAACAAGAAGTCAATTAAATTATTAATTTTTGTTGACCTAGGAATTTGTTACAACACTATAATGGTCTAAGGTAGCTAGGTGGTCAGTAATAATTCTATAGGGCCTTGGCGTTAGTAAATTAAATTAGGGATTAAGTATAGTGGTGACTTATGTCGATTTGCATTTTTGGTTGGGGAATCGTATCAGTCAATATTCATTTTTTTAATCACACTACACCGAAGGCTCACGAGGAGGCAGAGGCACACTTATACCATACTGGGTAGTAAGAGGTCCAAACTGGGTGGGTACGGGTGCGTTCCGGTGGGGGTGGTGAGCGAGCATCACACAGATTAGGAAAGATAAGATGTTGTGATGCTGATGATTTACCCTATATCCTTAGAGTTGATGGATCGGGTCTGATAAACCTAAGACCATAGTCGGCATAGGTTATCACAATTGTGGTTTAGGAGTCGATCGATGGGTAGAATTAGATTATACCGTAATTTGTGAGTTATAGCAAACGGTGCTGAAATTAAATGATTTGACAATCGACTGTAGTCTTACTTATCTTCATGTTCTTATTTTTTGAGTTTGCTTTACACTATTATTCTGTCTAGTTTTCCTCTTTTATCACCTATGCTAGTAATCACTGAACTCACTAGGCTTTATGTCTGACGAGTTTTCGTTATCTTTTCTTCCTTCCTTTCGACCCTAGGTTCTCTAGGTGGAGGATCCAGTGCTTGAGAGAGCTTTGGCCTAGCTCGACCCATTGGAGATTCTCATTTGTCATGTTATGTGTCTTTTCATGTATTGTTCCACGTTTTACTTATTCCTGTATTTGGCAGTGAGGAGGATTTTGATTATGATACTCTGATTATATAGTTTTCATGAGACAACTATGGTTTTTGTGTTATGTGATGCAATGACACTCTTTATTCTATTTTAGGAAAAAAATTAAAGTTCCCTATGATTTCCATATGCTGTCCTGTTAGTTCTAGTCTAAGTGTTGCTACTTTATACCTATACGCTTCATAATTATTCATAACATCCTCATACGGGCGGCGTTAAGAAATATCGGGTGTTACAACTTCCACTAGCACTAGCATAAAATATACATGTTGCTTCACCTCATTTTCTTCGGTTGTCATTGTAACCAATGGAAATAGTGTTATTTGCATTGATTTCTATGGAATCGATGCAAATACAGAGAAGCAAATAGTATTATTTGCATCAATTTTCCTCAAAACCAATGCAAATAACATTATTTGCATCATCTCCAGAAGAAGCGATGCAAATGCACCTAAACAAATAGAGTTATTTACATCGACCCCTGAGGAACTGATGCAAATGCTTTGAAGCAATTAGTATTACTTGCATCGTCCCTTGAGGAACCGATGCAAATGCATTGAATCAAATAGTATTGTTTGCGTTGTTTGTCCTTACAACTAATGAAAATAGTTTTACTTGCATCAACTCATAAGAAACCGATACAAGTGCACTAAAGCAGATAGTATTATTTGCATCGGTTCTTTAAAAACCAAGGGAAATGCCGATTTCTTCAATTGATGCAAATACACATATCAATTATCATAAACAGTAGCTAATATATGTCATTATTTATAGTTATTATAAGTAACGATTACCAATGTGACATCCCACGTCCGTTAGTGTCACTCACTAAGGGAATGCATTAAGTTTCGTGAAGCGCTATAGGTAAACAGACGCAGAATAATTACAAGACAGATATAAATAAGGCAGCATCGGGAAAATTAAATTTTTTGTTTCAACTATAAAGCATAATACCATGGTCCACAATTTCATAAGTCACAAAAACCATTACAAAAAAATAACTTCTGTCTTGCATCATTAGAGTACATAAGAATATGAAAAACATAATTTTTCCCAATTAAAAGAGTTAAGCCATCGTAGAGACAAGAACTTGAGCCATACTTCAGAAGTAGCTCCTAACAAGATGATATCTGAGTCCTGATTAAGTCTAAGTGTTTCCTCCTTGAGAACCTTGGGGGGAGGGGGGACGGAAGAAAAAAGGAGAAACAACAGGGTCAAACGTAAAGTTTGGCGAGTTTAGTTACTTTTAGCCAGTAGTAAATAAAAGCAACATGATAGGCATATAAAGTGGATAAGAGAGAGATTACTACATAAATGGTAGGTGTGACAAGGTAAGCAAGATAAGGTCTATGTGCCTCACTAATGATTACTCTGCACTATTACTAGTATAATTGAAATGTGATGATCCCCTCCACTATAAGTTGGTATGCTTAGGTCATACGTCCAAGTATACCCTAACCACTATAAGTTGGCACGCACATGTCCCCGATGGGTTTGGGCCACCCACATCGTTCGTCTCGTTTGGATCTCTTACAATCTATAAGTAAGTGTGCCCCTTCTCCGCCTAGTACGGAGTTCTTTATTTGATACCAACTCCGGGTTACTGTCTGAAATGGGTCCCACACGAATATGATACCAACTCTCCCCCTTGTCTTGTATCCCCACTAGGTTTTCCACTAATTATGTATACCCTTAAGTGTCTTTAATTACATAGCCCTATACCAGTTATGCTTACCCTAAAGGGTGTCTTTAATTACATAACTTCATTACATTATCTGCTGGTTATGTATACCACTAGGTATCTTTAATTACATAACCTTATTGGGTTAAGTTCGTGGGCCTATATATAAATATTACTCACCCCCTCTACTTTACTTAACCCAAAGTTCGTGGGCCTATATATAAATATTACCCACCCCCTCTAATTTACTTAACCCACCCACTACCCATCCAATTTTACTTAACCCTAACTTAAGTTCATAATCATACAATCTTTAAATTAGGCTAAGTAGTCCAATTCTTTTACCATGTCCATTTATGGTTTTATAATGGGCTAGACCTCCCACATTAGGCCTACAACATGTGGATGCTGAATATGCCAGTCGGGTCCAGGCAGACTTAT
This sequence comes from Allium sativum, assembly GCA_030737875.1. Classification (NCBI taxonomy): domain Eukaryota; kingdom Viridiplantae; phylum Streptophyta; class Magnoliopsida; order Asparagales; family Amaryllidaceae; genus Allium; species Allium sativum. The sequence goes on along the minus strand of CM060910.1, from coordinate 188,495,913 downwards.
TCCACAGTTGGGCCTAACCTCGTGTCATAGCCTGATTCGTGTTTACGTACTTAGACCTCCAACATTAGGTTCAGCATTAGTGGCTGCTGGATATGCCAGTCGGGTCCGGGCAAACTTCCGCCACTAATGCAACCTAACCTCGTGTCATAAGTACAATTACAATTCCTAATTGTAATTACTAAACATTCTCTTTTTATCCAAATATACCTATGTCATTATAGATAATTATTTTTATGTTTCCTCATTTGAATTAAATGTCCAATATTACATAAATTATGCCAATTATAAACCCCTTTTCCCCCGTTTCTTAACTAACGTATTCACACGTATTTTGGCGGCATCTAGGCTATAAAGTAGCCTAACCACAACAATGAAAAAGGGAATATGACAAAGGATGATAGTTTTTCAACATGTCTTGGCATACACATAAACTTAACATGATAACAAGGTGAGTGGACATGTAATTTTCATCAAAACAAGGTGGACATAAACTAATGAACTTTTGGCAACTACGATATATAAAAGCAACATAATGAGATCTAGTCCAACTATTTAGATCTAGCATATTTAGGGTGACATAGCAACATGTTTAGATCTAAAAATGGCTTCACATGTCAAGTTTACCACATATTTAAACTAATCACAATATGACAGGTGAAAGGTGATTTACATTAAGTACTAGATCTAGCCAATGTTACAACTGTCCAATAGATGTACATTCACCATAATACAGTTACAAGTTCAGATCCACATAGACAACATAATAGAATGATCAAAATTGTATTAGATCTAGGGAATTAGATATTTCATGACATAGTATATGATTTAACACTTTCATAGAATCATACTTTACAACATATCCAAGTCATAGTCTTTCACAATTTACTTTCATATATCTAAACCTAAAAACAACTAGAAAATATAGTGTTTGGTTTAGAGAATTGAGAAAGAATGGATCTAGAGTCTTGAATTTGATTTTCAAAGTATGTTGTTGTAGAAAACGGTTCAGTTCACGCTCTAGCAGCATATGGCCTCCATGACTTCCAATGAAGAAAATATGAGAAATAACCACATATTTATAGCTGTAGAGTCCTCTGAAACCGACTGCCACCTCAGCCCTAGGGGTGTCGACACCCCTGTGGGTGGGTCAACCCTAGGTCAACACCGTTCTAGGGTGGTCGACCCCCTAGAGCGGGAATTTTTCTGCTCTGAAGAATTTTTCGAATTTGAATTTTTCTGGATAAAATTCTGACTCAACTCTGACTCATCTCTGACTCATACGTATGTATATAATTTTTCTGCGCATATACAAATTTAAACCCCTCATAACTTCCTCATATGGTGCCCATTTTACGCAGACCAAATGTCTATCTTGACCAGAATTTCTAGACAGACACAATGGTGCAGCCCATTTCGTCTAATTCTGAATATTAAATTAATTATTATTTGATTTATCCTCTTTTAGTGTCGGTACAAATTCGGGGTGTTACATTCTCCTCTACTCAAAGGTTTCATCTCGAAATCTTTAAGTTGAGAAGAACGCATATCGTACCATCCATAATCCACCTATTCATCCACCAATCACTGACATCCATTGTCCTTAAAGATTTCTAATGCTTATATGAATATATGTGAAGGTGTGTGTATATGTCCCAATACTAATGCGAAGATCAGGCGGTCTACTGATTCAGTTGACCTCCTTAGTGCAATGTATGTTAGTGCCATGAATCCAATATGTATGCAAATAAGCCTATCATATCATATAATTTCTATATGTGTGCACATTCATTCGTCCAAATGCAACATCCATATGCTAACTCATCCATTTCCATTCATAAAGGAAAGAAAATGTACACACGTCCATATGCATTATGAGAGTGATTAAGCCGATCTTAGTGCCTAATGTGCGTGTATATGCGTCCACAAGCAACCACTAGCAAACACCTGCATCCACTTGCATCCATCAAACATAACATGTTTCAAACACATGTTTAAATCCATAGGATCTGTATCTAAAGATCGAAAATACAATGGATAAGATATGTTCTACTGGCAGAAACAAGCACTAATAAAACTTAGGAAAAGGAGTTAAGAACATACCCTTGAAAAGAAAAGGGTACGAAGCACGAATCTTGTCTTCGGTCTCCCAAATCGCATCTTCTGGGTTGTCTCCCCATTGAACCTTTAGCAACTTGATCTCCTTATTGCGCAACTACTTAACCTCTGACCCAAGAATACGCGTAGGGACTCGTCTAACTGTTGCCTCCCGTTATACTTTGACTTCTTCCAACATACTCGGCTCAATAACTTCCACGGTGTCATGCAGGCACTTCCGCAGATGAGAGACGTGGAAAACGTCATGAACGCCGGATAGATTTTCTTAGGAGCTTTACTCGGAAGGCCATTTGGCCAATCCTCTCGGTTATGGGAAATGGTCCCATAAACCTGGGTGCCAACTTTCCTACTGATCTGAAGCGAACCACATTCCTTAAGGGAGATACTTTGATAAAAACCAAGTCTCCCACTTTGAATTCGATGTCAGTCCTTCTCTTGTCTGCATAAGACTTCTGCCTATCTTGAGCTGTCTTCATCTGCCGTCGAATAAGGTCAATCTTTTTGGATGTTTCTCTAACCATATCTGGCCCAAGTAATAATCTTTCTGTAGATTCCCACCAACAAGTTGGCGATCTACAGGGTCGCCCGTACAATGCTTCGAAGGGTGTCATGCCGATGCTGGCCTGATAGCTGTTATTATAGGAAAACTCTACTAAAAGAAGATGCTCTTCCCAAGTCCCTCCGAAGTCTAGGGTACACAGCCTTAGAAGATCTCCAAGAATCTTGTTTACCCTCTCCGTCTGCTCGTCGATCTGAGGATGATAAGAGGTGCTCAAACACAGTTGTGTACCTAATGCTTCTTGCAAGCTCCACCAAAATTCGCTGGTAAAGATGGGGTCACGATCGCTCACAATGTTGGAAGGTACTCCATGAAGACGAACTATCTCACGAACATAAATTACTACCAACCAAGATGCCATCCTCTTACTCTTAACTAGAATAAAGTGAGTGCCCTTAGTGAGTCTATCCACTACCACCTAAATACTTGTGTTACCTTTCTTCGATTTAGGCAACCCATCTATGAAATCCATAGAGACGCTCTTCCATTTCGACTGCGGAACCTCTAATGGATGAAGTAATCCACTGGGCTTCTTTTGCTCAGCTTTGACTTGCTGGAAACTAAACATTGAGAAACAAATTTGGCCGCATCTTTCTTCATCGCAGCCCAAAAGAAAACCCTCTTCATGTCTCTATACATCTTGTCACCACCTGGATGAATAGTCATCTTAGAATGGTGGGCTTCTTCTAGGACTGGCTTTATCAAGCTTCCAATTTGAGGAACACAAGGCCTTCCATCTCATTGCAACCACCCCTTTTCATCTATGGCATATCTACTGAGGTGACTGGAAGTCTCCTCTCTTCCGAGCTTATCCATGATGTCTAGAATCTGGGGGTCACCTTGTTGCGAAGCTCCTATCTGATCTACAAGGGTTAATCGTAACTCTAAGGATGCAAAAAAATCGGGCAAAACCTCGATGAAGGGTCTAAAATCAAAAGCTGATCTAAACTCTAGGCTCTTTCTCTCCACAAACAGAGGACTCAGGGCCACTCTCTTCCTACTTAATGCGTCTGCCACCACATTACCCTTGCCAGGGGTACAAGCAATCTCAAAATCATATGAGGCTAAGAACTCCATCCACCGTTGTTGCCTTAAGTTGAGATCCTTCTATGAGAATAGATACTTGAGAGATTTATGATCAGTGTATAACTCAAACTTCTCTCCAAATAAATAATGACGCCACGTCTTTAACGCAAATACTAGGGCAGCTAACTCTAGATCATGGGTAGGGTAATTCTTCTCATGAACTCTAAACTGTCTACCCCCATAACATATTACTTTCCCTTCTTGCATCAGAACCGCACCAAGCCCTGTACCGCAGGCATGAGTGTAGATAGTAAACACTTTACTTCCATCAGGCAAGGTCAAGACTGGGGCTGTTGTCAGAGCCCTCTTCATTCATCGGAAAGCAACGTCATAGCCTATGTCCCATGAAAATGCCAAATTCTTCTTTGTCAGTCTGGTGAGAGGGGCTAATATCTTCGCGAAGTCCTTAATGAACTTCCTATAATAACCTGCCAACCCAAAAAAGCTTCTCACCTCGGTTGCATTTTTAGGAATCTTCCAATCTTGCACTGCAACCACCTTGGCGGGATCTACAGCTATCCCTTCTTTGGAGACTACGCACCCTAAAAATCTCACCTCTTTTCTCCAAAAATGGCATTTGGAAAACTTTTCCTTAAGCTGATAGCCACGAAGAGTTTTCAAAACTTCTCTCAAATGTTGGGCATGCTCTTCCTTACTCTTGGAGAAGATCAAAATATCATCAACAAAGACTACGACGAACTTGTTTAGGAACTCACGAAACACCCTACTCATCAAATCAACAAAATAGGATGGTGCATTTGTCAACCCAAAAGGCATAACTAGTCATTCAAAGAAACCTTCCGGAGTTTTGAAAGCAGTCTTGTCTATGTTGTCCTCAGCCACCCTCAACTGATGGAACCCCGTAGCCAAGTCCAACTGAGAAAATACCGAGGCTCCAACAAGATGATCAAATAAATCATCAATCATTGGAAGTGGGTGCCTATTCTTCTTGGTGAGATTAATCAATTCTCTATAGTCAACACACAGATGAAGTCAACCATTCGCTTTAGTTGCGAATACTACTGGAGCAACCCATTCAGATATGCTTCGTCTGATAAACCCTTTCTTAAGTAGCTCCCTACTTGCTTACTCAGCTCCCTCCTTTCCCTTGGAGCCATGTGGTGCACTGGTAATGCAACTGGCTTTGCATTGTCTACCAGATATATGCAGAAGTCAATCTCGCGCCTTGGAGGTAAACCTCGTACCTCATCAAAAACATCGGAATAATCTCGAACCACTAGAACATATTACAAATCATCTATGGATGCATCTAGAGACTCTAGGAAGTTAAGCATAATAGACCCTTGGGGGTCACAAGAAACTTCGAGGGCCTTCCATGACAAGTTAGGACTCTAACAAGCCTCCTCTCACAATCCAGAATGGCCCCATACGTGGTAAGCCAATCCATTCCTAGAATCAATCCATAGCCCATAAACCCGAGCACATACGCATCGAATTCAAACTCGACGTCTAACATGGATATTTTCAAACCCCGACAAATCATTGATAAATGAGCCAAACTACCAATGGGTTTTGAAACAACTATGGGATCTACTACCATACCAGTATTTAGGTGTAGAGAATCAACCATAGAACTAGATATAAACGAGTGTGAAGCATCAGAATCAAAAAGTGTTCTAACTGGATGGTTTGAAAGAGAAACTAAACTTTCTACGGAAATTTTTCTACCTCTTTCAGGAGCATTAATCGCGAGAGCATGCACCTGCCCTCCAGAAGTCCCTGCTTTTCGACATTGTCCCTGCGATCCCTGTTTCTTCGGGCACTCTTTAGAGAAGTGTCCGACCTCTCCGCAATTAAAGCAATTGGCCTTCCTTCTCTTGCAATCTTTGATTAGGTGACCCTCCATCACATAATTGTGACATTTTCTCTTATCCTGCCTTTACCATCTTTCCCCACTTTCTTCTGCTGTTGTTGCTGCCCCTTCTTGGGCCACACCTTATTCTGCGATGTCCCCTCAGCTTTTATTTCCTTCTTTTCTCCCTTGTCCTCCTCATGCATTAGGGCCATATCAACAAGCTTTTCAAATTTGGCCCCATTGGGATATAGGACATAGCTAAACCATGCAGAGGATCATTCAGACCTTTAGCAAACCGCAAAACCTTTTTGTGCAGTGTACCCACCAACTCTAGCCCGAATCTTGCCAGCTGGTTGAACTTGTTCACATACTCCTTTACCGTCAAATTTCCTTGTTTGAGTGTTAAGAACCTCTCCATCTGTAAGCTTCTCTCAATTTGGGAAAGAAATTTCATTTCGAACCTCTGTCTAAATTATTCCCAAGTTTCCACCAGACGTCTAGCTTGGGTGATTTTTCACCAAAATGAAGCTTCGTCCTTTAACAGCCAAGCGGCTAACTGGATCTTTCTTCGGTCCTACACTTCAAAGATTACGAATAAGTCCTTGGTATCCTTAAGCCAATTCCAAGCTTCTATGAATGTCTCGTTACCATGGAATGGCCTTCCTCCCATAGCCCAAAAGTCTTTGCAGATCTTGGAAAAGTTGTCAGCTCTTGGAGGGGGAGGAGGAGGAATGACTGGTGCACCTGGGGGAGGAACGTCTGTTTGGCCTTCGGCCGGCGCCATGGCCTCTAAATACCTACGGAACCATCTAGGTATTGTGACGCCCTATGGGCTATTAGGGATGTTTTGTTCCCCAGACATGTTGAAAAAAGGGAAAAGGAAGAAATTTAGATAAAGGACTGAAGGATACTACATATGGCTTTTTGGTGAATGTTTTTCAAAACAGACTTTTCTTTTGAAAATGCTTTCTTTTAAAACCTTTTTGAAAATAATTTTCAAAAACTGTTACCTAATCTGGTAACCTTCAGCTCTAATACCAAGTGTAACACCCCACGTTCGTTGGTGTCACTCACTAAGGGAATGCATTAAGTTTCGTGAAGTGCTATAGGTAAACAAACACTGAATAATTACAAGATAGATATCAATAAGGCAGAAGTGGAAAATTTAAATTTTTTTATTTCAACCATAAAGCAAAATACCATGGTCCACAATTTCACAAGTCACAAAAACCATTACAATAAAATAACTTCTGTCTTGCATCATCAGAGTACATAAGAATATGAAAAACATAATTTTCCCTAATTAAAAGAGTTAAGCCACAGTAGAGACAAGAACTTGAGCCGTACTTCGGAATAGCTCCTAGCAAGATGATATCTGAGTCCTGACGAAGTTTGAGTGTTTCCTCCCTAAGAAGCTGGGGGGAGGGGGAACGAAAGAAAGAAGGAGAAATAACAGGGTCAGACATAAAGTCTGGCGAGTCTAATTACTTTTAGCTAGTAGATAAATAAAAGCAACATGATAGGCATATAAAGTGGATAAGGGAGAGATTATTACATAAATGGCAGGTGTGACATGGTAAGCAGTGTAAGGTGTATGTGCCTCACCAATGATTACTCTGCACTATTACTAGTATAATTGAAATGTGATGGTCCCCTCCACTATAAGTTAGTAGGCTTAGGTCATACGTCCTAGTATATCCTAACCACCAACCTAATTGATCGGCTCCCTACTCCTTAGATATCCTATGCCGGCGCCATAATAAGAGGTATCACTTCCTAAAGTGGAAATCCAAGATGTGCACAACCATATCTACTGGTGTCACGGTCGTCTTAGTCCACTCTGCCCGGCCCATGCACGCACATGTCCCCGGTCGGTTTGTGCCGCCCACACTGTCCGTCTTGTTTGGATCTCTTACAATCAATCTGTAAGCGTGCCCTTTCTCCTCCTAGTCCGGAGTTCTTTATTTGACTCCAGGCTACTTACTGAAACGGTCCCACACAACATTATACAAGCTCTCCCCCTTGTCTTGTATCCCCACTAGGTTTTCCACTGACTATGTATACCCTTATGTGTCTTTAATTACATAGCCCTATACTAGTTATGCTTACCCTAAAGGGTGTCTTTAATTACATAACTTCATCACATTATCTCCCGGTTATGTATACCACTAGGTGTCTTTAACTACATAACTTTATTGGGTTAAGTTCGTGGGCCTATGTATAAATATTACCCACCCTCTCTAATTTACTTAACCCACCCATTACCCATCCAATTTTACTTAACCCTAACTTAAGTTCATAATCATACAATCTTTGAATTAGGTTAAGTAGTCCAATTCTTTTACCATGTCCATTTATGGTTTTATAATGAACTAGACCTCCCATATTAGGCCTACAACATGTGGATGCTGGATACGCCGGTCGGGTCCAGGTAGACTTATTCCACAGTTGGGCCTAACCTCGTGTCATAGCCCGATTCATATTTACATACTTAGACCTCCCACATGAGGTTCAACATTAGTGGCTGATGGATATGCCTGTCGAGTCTGGGCAGACTTCCTCCATTAATGCAACCTAACCTTGTGTCATAAGTACAAATACAATTCCTAATTGTAATTACTAAACATTCCATTTTTATCCAAATCTACCTATGTCATTATAGGTAATTATTTCTATGTTTCCTCATTTTAATTAAATGTCCAATATTACATAAATTATGCCAATTATAAACCCCTTTTCCCCCGTTTCTTAACTAACGTATTCACACGTATTTTGGAGGCATCTGGGCTAAAAAGTAGCCTAACCACAACAATGAAAAAGGGAATATGACAAAGGATAATAGTTTTTCAACATGTTTTGGCATACACATAAACTTAACATGATAACAAGGTAAGTGGACATGTAATTTTCATCATAACAAGGTGGACATAAACTAATGAACTTGTGGCGACTACGATATATAAAAGCAACATAATGAGATCTAGTCCAACTATTTAGATCTAGCATAATTATGGTAACATAGCGACATGTTTAGATCTAAAAATGGCTTCACATGTCAAGTTCACTACATATTTAAAATAATCACAATATGACAGGTGATTTACATAAAGAACTAGATCTCACCAATGTTGCAACTGTCCAATAGATGTACATTCACCATAATACAATTACAAGTTCAGGTCCACATAGACAACATAATAGAATAATCACAATTATATCAGATCTAGGGAATTAGATCTTTCATGACATAGTATATGATTTAACACTTGCATAGAATCATACTTTACAACATATCCAAATCATAGTCTTTCACAATTTACTTTCATTTATCTAAACCTAATAACAACTAGAAACTCACAGTGTTAGGTTTAGAGAATTGAGAAAGAATGGATCTAGAATCCTGAATTTGATTTGCAAAGTATGCTGTTGTAGAAAATGGTTCAGTTCGCACTCCAGTAGTATATGGCTTTCATGACTTCCAATGAAGAAAATATAAGTAATAGCCACATAATTGTAGCTGTAGAGTCCTCTGAAACCAACTGCCACCTCAGCCCTAGGGGTGTCGACAACCCTGTGGGTGGGTCGACCCCTAGGTCGACACCCCTCTAGGGGGGTCGACCCCCTAGAGCGGGAATTTTGCCACTCTAATGAATTTTTCGAATTTGAATCTTTCTAGATAAAATTCTAACTCAGCTTTGACTCATCTCTGACTCATATGTATGTATATAATTTTTCTACGCGCATAAAAAACTTAAAACCCTCATAACTTCCTTATACGGTGTTCGTTTTACGCAAACCAAATGTCTTTCCTGACCAGAATTTCGAGACGGACACAGTGGTACAGTCCGTTTCCTTTATTTCTGAATATTAAATTAATTATTATTTAATTTATCATCTTTTAGTGTTGGTACAAATTCGGGGTGTTACAACCAACAAATAATTGTTATAAATAATGAATAATTTTTTATTTGATAATTTAATGTAGCTAATTATTATAATCAGTAATTACTGTTAACATTTAATTATTAATAAATGTAACTAATATCAAATATTTAATAATTAACGACTAATGACAAATAATCAATACTTAATGATTAGTATTTAGCATTAAAAATTAAATATTTTATTGATGAGCAATATTTAATAATGAATAAGTAAAGTTTAATAATTAATGATTATTTTTTAATAATAAAATTTGAATAAAAGTTGGGATGACATTGTTAGGGGCTTCTTCGCGTAAGCTAAATCAGCCGATTCACCCGATGTTGACTCAGAATTTGTCTCTCCGATAGATGTTAATGAAGAGAAGGCAATTTCTATCCCTGAATTTAATAATCAAGTTACATTAGAAAAATGGAGACAACTTTGGTTGCATTTGTTTTAGGATCCAGATTTTATACAAATAATTTGTCAATTTTATACATAAATCGTGGAAGTAGGCTGGACGAATAGATGTGTATTATAAAGAAATCAGGTTTATTATTGTCAAATTCAAAAATTCTATAGACTACAATAAGATAATTACTTTTGGACCTCATACTTTTAATTTGAGAATAGTCATCACTAGACTATGGAGTTTGGGGATGAAATTTACATGTGATTGCTTTACAACTGAGCCTATATTGACTAAGTTATTAAATTGGATCTTGATTTGTGGAATAGGAATGCATTAAGTCGAATTGTTCAAACGGACAATTATAATACCGCAAATGAAACACAATTAAATGATGCTAGCATTTCAGCAGAAATAGATGTTTCAATTGTATACCCTTCAGTGATTTAGGGAACAAGTGTTAAAAGAGAGAAAATTGATATATATATGTTATGTAACGTCCCGTATTTTTGATAGCTAGACATTTAATATATTTTATTATTTTAAATATCGATTTGGAATTTTAGATAGATTTATAATATATAATTCGTTTGTATAATGCAGTTCAAAAGTGTAATTTATATATATAATTATAATTCGAACTCGAAACATTTCGGTAGTTCGTAATTTGTGATCTGAACTTCAATTGAATATACAGAATCCATTTTAAGTTAGAATTCTGTGAAACAAGAAATGTTTAAATCGATTTGGTGATAATTTCTAATGAAAGAGAAAAATGGATATTTCATGTTATAGATTGCTAGTTATGTCCAGTTTAAATTTTCAAATAGTTGTTATGGAAATCGTTTATAAATTATAGCGGTTTATGCAAGAATTTCTATATAATTTGAATACGGTTTAGCCCGGGGTTTGTAAATATGGGGTTTAAGTTATATACTGGTTTATTTTAAAAATACATGATATTTTATTTGAAAATATACAATAATAATAATTAAAATTTTTATTTAAATTGAATTGTTTTTTATCGTTGTTATATAGGTCTTAGAAATAGATTTCTTTTCAAACGACCTCCATTTTCGATGAAATATATTTAATTGGAATACGTATCGCTAATTGTTGTTGTATTTCCAGTTTGGAGCCAATCAGAATTGTTTTATCAGTGTGTGAAATTTAAAGGTGAACCGATAAATTAAAATTTCAATGTTGTGCAAATAGTCCGTTTTCAACGAAATCAATATTATTGAAACCGGAGCATTGAAACGTAACGGTTTGTCCATTTTCGTCACATTTGGGGTTTGGATATGACGACGTGTATTTTTAATTGTGTGTGATATAATGAATTAATGGTGCTATAACGGAGTAGATTTTAAAACAGTAACCCGAAGTAAACTAAATATATATTAATAAAAGAAAACGCTCTGTCACACATTTTTCCTTCTTTCCTAAGCCTACAAAACATCCACTCCTACGTTGCGCTGTAACGTACATCCTATATTGAAAAGAAAACACATTTCTACAGCTAACTGATATACACACTGAGGAGAGAAAAGCCTATCCTATCATATACATGGAACCGTGCATGCCAAGATAAGTTGAAACTGTGCCTCCCACGGCATTACATTCCATGCACCCCAAGTTCCTTCTCCTTTAAATAACCTGTACTCCCGTTCCATTCTCAAATCAACAAAAGCTCCATTTCTATATTTTATTCAAACTTCTCCCTTCACCAAACTAGAAGCCTCCTAATACAATTCATCTAATAATAAAGAACAACCTCCTAAAAACCCTATGAACGAGCGGGCATCCATGAAGTCGATGGTGGTGGCTCGGACATGAGGTCTGACAGCCTGAGTTGGGCAGAGTGTAGTTGAACCGGGTGGTCTGTAGTTAGTGGAGTAAAGAAGATATAAGGGAGAGGAGCTAGCTGCTATTGCGTGGAGGCTATGGAGGGTGAGAAGCAAAACTGAGAATGGAGAGGGTGAGGTTGGGGGTGCCGGATAGGAATGACAGTGGAAGGTGGACCGTTGAGAGATGAAGTTCTTGAGTGTGAGGGGGTGCAGTACTCACGAGGTGTTGTGCATGAATTTTACGTAAAGAGTGACGGGGTAGGGCCATGAAAGCCTTATGGGGATAAAATTGGAAACTTGGTGCGGAAGTTGTAGCAAAATAAGCAGGTAAAACTTACAGAAAATGAACCGTTAACATATTGTTCCTAATTACCTCGTCCCGTGCCTAATCCATTTAATTAGCATATGTCCAATCCTGTTAATGCTAGTTGCTAAAAGCACTGCTCATCGGTTATTGCCTTATACTGCTCACGGTTGTCTTATGTAATTGTTAAACTCAGCTAATTCACCCCATGTTTAAGAGCCAGTAGCAACATTCTTTTTAGGCACAACGTTAGTTAACAATAATAATAATAAAACTTAATGAAGGCTATAAACAAGGCCGACGTGTACAGTTATATATTTAATGATGAACAATGCAAAGATGTATTGGCTTGTATTTGATCTGCCTAATTTTTTGTTTAGGAAAGGGCCCAAAAAATTTACATAAGCTGTATAAACCTTTAAAAGTGTCTGATCAAGTAATAAATAATTTTGGTTATAATATAACTTAACGTGAACAATATTTAAAAGTTCCAGATCCTAAAGTATAGTGCCCATTTTCTTTTATATCGTGCTGCTAATCAAGTTTTTAAAAGTGCCAAATCTAAGATAGTGGCCTAGTTAAGTTGCTAACGTTATATATATATAAACATAAAATGGTCTGGAAAAGTGTTATCGTGCCTAACTCCTGTCATCTTGTACCTAATTATATTCATGTAGTGTCTAATGAGGCTAATATAGCGCAAGTAATACATATAATTACCTTAACAGTTAACGACACCAGTTATTACGTTTAATTTATGATTTAAACCCATACTTTAAAGAAGATGGAACAATAAAGAATGCGATAATGTGGTCTGGTAATCTATATATTATTCTAACTATAATATTTACGAAGCCTATAGATATGTATATTTCAAATGAGTAATGAAGTTCTATTTTAAATCGTATACCAAGGATTAAGAAGGAACAGTAGTCTATTACCTAGTTGGGTTTAATATTAGAAATGTACTAGTCCAGCTTATCATGACATACCAGTTATGTCAAACGTAAATAAATATTAGGTAATAAATCATTATTAAGTTTTAATCGCGTTAATTTAATAGTGAATAGCGTCTGAAGCAATTATAACTGTGTCATGCAGTAGCCGAATTAAACCAAGCAAGGACGTTGAGACCGTACCGACGGACGTGATATTATGGGAGTGGAACGGACGAAGTTGAACACAGCTGGAGGCTTGTGAAACAAACCGTTTTAGCAACAATAAGGTGAGTTCAACTCACTTAGTTTTTATCCCACTTATATTTTATATAAGTCAGGTTTAAATATTTGTGTGCTATGGTTGTTTGATGGATGCTGAATATATTTATATGCGATGACTGAACCGATTAAATTAAACGTTCATTTAGTTTAATTTAAATTAATCGTTATTGGTAATGACTGTAACCGATGGAGGTAACTTACCTCATTGGTCACGTTTATAATAATAAAAATGTGTCAAATTTATAGATGAATGTTTGGATTGCTTTTTGATTGTTAAATATTATACTTGTTTATTAAATGATATTGTTGAGATAATATATTTGGATGCAGGGAAAACATGTTGGAGGGACCCGACTGGATCCCTCAAATTTATTGTTTATTTCTTTGTTACAATTATATGAACTGTTTAACCCATATGATTGATTGATGGATTGAATCATTGATTGTTGAATCTAAATTCAACGTTTTTTCTTTTTTAGCCAATAAGCGGTATTGGTTGAGTAATTGGTAGCAGTTGGTCCAAAAATATATCATTTTATTACCATCAGATGAATTGATGGTAATGGAGTTACAAAATTTATTTAACTGAAGATAAATTTTGGAAAACTATTATTTTGAATAAGGGTTTTATAAAAAGGAAATTATTGCGTATTATTTATTATTTAAAGTTCTTAAGTAATTATTAAATGATTTTATAAATTGATTCTTTTGTTAATAAGATTTATAAGCAGACAAAGTGAAATTAACATAACGGTCAAGACTGGTATTGATCATTTCTCAAGAGACAATTAAATGGAAGTATTTAATTTAATTATGTTATTAATTAATTTAAAAGAGGGGCTAATTGGAGTTGATTAACGAGATGATCATGTTTTAAGTTGACAAAGTGAACTAATTTAATTGGAATTGGTTATTTGATTGATCTAGATTAAATTAATCTAATGAATATTTATTTTAAGCTAATAAGATTATGGAAAGAGGTTTACCATTTAGTTAGTTAATAAAGAACTTAACCATTTCTACGGTCGTTAACGAGGAAATAATTATTTTAATTTATAATTTAAGATGTTAATGCTTAAATGGAATTCATTTAATTAAATAATCAAAGTTCGTTTTGAAACCGGATTGAATTGGGAAAGAAGTTTATAAACAGAATTTAGTATAAAACCAAGTTTTATAAACTAAGTTATTGAAAGGGATGTTAAGCCAATGCGATAGCTTAAATAAGTGTTTACTTAGTACTAAATTTAGTAAGAAGGAATCGAGGTAAATAGGGTTTTATATTTAACATGGGAGTTACAAACAATGTTATAAAAGGAGTGTGAGGCTAAAACATTAAGACTAAGTTAACGTTACTTAATTCTGGAAGTATAAGATGGGATTTAAATTCGCTATATTTAATAAAAATGAGGTTTCATCAGTTATAACTAAAATGGGATTTGGTTTGATATTGGAAATGAATATCAGTTTGATATTACAAACTGATATCTGTCTTAAGATAAGAATGTTGTTGATCAAGGTTTGAGAGGTAATTTAAAATATCCCAACTTGAACGACTTCAAGATTATCGAGAGATGATATTAGTTGTAGTGGTGAAGATGTTAAAAGGAGTTTAGTTTGAGAAATAATAATGTAACATTAGTTGAAGAAATTGGAATTATATATAATAAATTCCAATATAAAAGGAAATTAAAACAGGCTTGAGAATATGATATGATATTTCAATAAAAAAAGAAACAAAGGAGATTTGTGAAGATATAACGATGTTTTTTTCAAGTAAGAAGAAAAGATTTAGAATAGGTTTATTCTAAAAAGATAAGTGACAAGTACAGTGTTCAAATGAGGAAACCAAAGGAGAGGTCGTAACGATTGTTTTACAAATAACGAGTTAAATTGATGATAAATAATAAATGGTGTGTAATTGATGTTTTGAAATAATAATAAAATAGAAATTGGATACGATTATTAATATTTTTCTAAATATACTTTGTAATGGTTTTGAGAAGACTAATATATTGAAATGAGAATCAAATAGCATGTTTTAAAATATAGAATGTTTTAGAAGTTTAAAATAACCATTTATTAATTATTTATAATTAAATGGGCTAAGTGATGCTGAATACTTAACCAGTTAAAACCATTTTTATTTTGTGGTTGTACTGTTGTTTTATTTGATAGTTATATAACCGACTATCAAATCTGACCAATACGATTGTTGGTACGGAAAGACCGGGATCGGATTTATATTCGAAAACCATTCCATCCAACAAATACGAAAAGTTGAATTTATCATATACTGATCAAGACGGAGAAATTAAAGACAGTGGATCTTCACAAAACAGTAGAATTACTTACAATATGTGGTTTAGCGGCCAGAGATATACTGTGACTCTGTCGTGGTTGAAATCGACGGATTGGCAAGGACTACTCGCTACTGATCTATAAGGTGATTCCCTGGGATGTGGTAGGAGGGTACATTCGATTCATCCTGTTCTTGGATGACTTGTATGGGTGAATCTCTGACAGAGTATTTCCAAAGGGATTACATATGTTGATTTCTTCAAACGTACGAAGTTGGTGGCAAAGAAGGGAAACTTCTTTAGCCTAACAATCTAAGTATTTTTGTGGAAATCAATTAGTGATTTCCGATGGATCTGATGATGTGGCAATCAAAGTTAATGGTGGCATGTTATCTGGGAAAGAAGAATTACAACCTCAAGCCTCGAAGAAGGAAAATGACAAAAATCGGGCAGGCAACATGGCTATGTGGGTCGCACCCATTAGGGTGTATAATCACGTATCTAGAGAAATTCCATTTTATTCTTTAATCTTTTTCGATGCTGTCACTTTTTGGGAAATGGTTGTTGATCCCAACCGTTGGTGATATACATTCGATACACTCAAGAGAAATGAGTGGTCGGTCATGTATGGGCCGGGTTGCAAGACGTTCTTGTTGAACCCAGTGTATTCGCCTTTAGAGATACACTATCGGCAAGTGGTTCTGTACCTTGTCATAGTCAGAATCCAATCTCCAATAAGCACCTATGGTTTTGATTGTATATTATATATGTGGAGCGTGAGATGCAACCGTTCCACTTGATTGATATTTATTTGTATTTAGACACTATTATAATATCAGAATATATATATGATTTCAAAATGTTTTGGGTTATCGTAAGGTAAAAACCATCCGTGTTTATGTGTAGATTTGGTCTTACGATTATCCTTTTCTTCAGAAAGATTTTGAACTTTAAAATCAAGTTGGATGATTCCCCTTAAATCTTAGTGTGTTGTTCTCACTCTGGTCCACCAGACTGACCCGGTGTTTTGTAATGCTCGGGTTAGACCAGGTTGTAGAGGTCTACGTTATCAGATGCTGCAAAGTCCAGAGACGAGCTAGAGTTGTTCAGACGTATATTATCTAGCATGTATTCCACTATGTAACTGTATATGAGGACAGGTTATTATAACTGTCCAGATGTGTTGATGTTCTCTGATGATTGTAAGTTTTTATTTAAAAGCTCTCAATAAATATTTATTTCTGTATTATATTTTGTTTCGCTGGGATATGAGATTCTGTGTTGTGTTGATTCTTCTTCTTCTGTTCTAATATTTCTTTCTTATCTTCTTCTCACCCTTTAAATTCTTTCTATTGACATCTGGGTTTTCAGTTCAATTTGGATTGAACTGGTGTCGTTTAGTCAGCTCAAAAGGTACCAGAAATCTGGATCGTCACACTTGGTATCAGAGCAATAGTTCAGTAATAACCTTGGCTCTGTGGTGTAACTCGATAGAGATGGGGTTAGTAATACCCTAGATTGAGTTTGAGTGTATATATATGAGAAAGTATTTGTAAATTCTATATAGAAATGTTTTGTATTGCGTTATTCAATCGGTTCTAGTGTTGAAAAGCATTGGACTGGCAACCGACGCGATATTGTTTGCTAAAGAGGGTAAATGAAATAATTTATCCCAAAATGTATTTTTATAGCAAAGAAATAATTTCCTCAAATTATTGAGATATTGGTTTCCTTTATTAACTTAAATGAAATTAAAATTGAATTAAAATTTGAATGGTTTAATAGCCAGGAGATTTCATATATAGGATTTGTGAAACTGACTGAATGAAAATTAAACTTGAATAAGATAAATAAAGAACAGAATGGATGATTTTTAATAAAATCAGAATTGGAATTTGAAATGGAGGTGAATAAATTAAAAAATAAGATAGTTAATTGAATATGGATTTGGAACTTAACTAGGTTACGTCAAGTTTATTTGAGAATGAAAATTGGAATTAAAATGGATTTTGGGTCAAATGAAATCAGTTTGGAATTTGGAAACTGAGTAAAATATAAATTGATTAGATTGGTTAAGTTGGGTATATATTGATTATGATTGGGCATTGATTGTTAATGATTTGTTCATAAATGGTTTGATAATAGAATTAAATGGATTGGAAACTAAATTCTAGTATAATAAATCCAAATAAAATTCGATCAGGAAATAAAACTAAATAACTCTGTATTTGCTATGGCATTGGAAATGAGTTGAGCACAGGTTGATTGAAGAAGGGTGAGCTGTTAATTGCTATGCTTTGGGATTAGAGTCTAGTTGCCCAATAAATAGGTAAACCTTAATTATATTGATCAATGACTGATTTTGTATCCTTGAGATGGGTAGCCAATTGGGTTGGTTTGTCTTTGATAAGATGTGAGACCCGGAGTGGCGTTGTAGTTGGTTTGATCGAGCAATGCAATGGAGGTACTGGCGGATTTTTCGTAAATTTATATAACTTAGAATGATTTTTGATGATAATACTATAATGATTATTTTAAAAATAGTTAGAGATTGGAACAATTCTCTTATTGAGTAATTTCGGGAACGAAATTCTTTTAAGGGGGAAGGAATGTAACGTCCCGCATTTTTTGATAGCTAGATATTTAATATATTTTATTATTTTAAATATTGATTTGGAATTTTAGATAGATTTATAATATATAATTCGTTTGTATAACGCATTTCAAATGTGTAATTTATATATATAATTATAATTCGAACTCGAAGCATTTCAGTAGTTCGTAATTTGTGATATGAACTTCAATTGAATATACGGAATCCACTTTAAGTCGGAATTCTGTGAAACAAGAAACGTTTGAATTGATTTGATGATAATTTCTAATGAAAGAGAAAAATAAAGATTTCATGCTATAGATTGCTATTTATGTTCAGTTTAAATTTTCAAATAGTTGTTATGGAAATTGTTTATAAATTATAACGGTTTATATAAGAATTTCTATATAATTTGAATATCGTTTAGCCCAGGGTTTGTAAATATGGAGTTTAAATTATATACTAGTTTATTTTAAAACTGCATGATATTTTATTTGAAAATATACGACTATAATAATAATTATTTTTTATTTAAATTGAACTGTTTTGGGTTTAAATATATTTTATCGTTGTTATATTAGTCTTAGCAATAGATTTCTTTTCAAAGGACCTCCATTTTCGATGAAATATATTTTATTGGAATACGTGTTGCTAATTATTGTTGTGTTTCCAGTTTGGAGCCAATCAGAATTATTTTATCGGTGTATGAAATTTAAAAGTGAACCGATAAATTAAAATTTCAATGTTGTGCAAATAGTCCGTTTTCAACGAAATTAATATTATTGAAACCGGAGCGTTGAGACGTAACGGATTGTCCATTTTCATCACGTTTTGGGTTTCGGATATAACGATGCGTATTTCTAGTGGTGAGTGATATAATGAATTAACGGTGCTATAACGGAACAGATTTTAAAACAATAACCCGTAGTAAGCTAAATATATATTAAGAAACGAAAATGCTCTATCACACATTTTTCCTTCTTCCCTAAGCGTACAAAACATCCACTCCTACGCTGGGCTAAAACGTACATCCTATACTGAAAAGAAAACACATTTCTACAACTAACAGACATACACCCTAAGGAGAGAAAAGCCTATCCTATCCTATACATGGAACCGAGCATGCCAAGATAAGTTGAAACCATGCCTCCCACGGTATTACATTCCGTGCACCCCAAGTTCCTTCTCCTTTAAATACCATGTACTTCCATTCCATTCTCAAATCAGCAGAAGCTCCATTTCTATATTTTTATCCAAACTTTTCCCTTCACCAAACTAGAAGCCTCCTAATACATTTCGTCTAAAAATAAAGAACAATCTCCTAAAAACCCTACGAACGAGCGGACATCCATGAAGTCGATGGTGGTGGCTCGGACATGAGGTCTGTAATGACCCGGGTTTTACACATATCACTGACACGAATATAATTTGATCGTAAGTATCGTACTTACAAATACGAGTTAAAATTCACATTTTTAATATTTTAAAACATGTCAAAGGTATAATTGCATTTCTTTCACATGTATAACAACACTTATATATGCCTATATCACAACATTTAATAAGTTCACATTCTCAGATGATATGATGGATTTGATAACGTTTGTTTAAATTCATTTTTTCATATGGGTAGAATAACACTTTTACATAGCAATTTTAAATGCCATTTTTCATATGCTTTGTTTATTTTTATTTTTATTTAATCCTTATATTTTTCTTTAAGTAAAATTCTTATTTTTATTCCATGAAATACTCTTGAACCAAAGCATGCTAAAACCATTTGTTTTGGCAAAGCAAGTTCAAATGTAAGTCCTTTGTGTTCACATGAACATCAAAATAAAACATGAATGTGCCATTGGCTTTTGCAAAAATGTTTTCATGTATATATATTTGAGAATGCACCTTCACTAGTTCTAGGCTAGTAGAGAAATCTAGAAAGAAATACGTTCACATGGCAAGATCTTTTAGTATCTATTATTTTCAATTTTTAAATCTTTTTTCTTTCTTATTTATGATTTTCTGAAAAATACATTCTCTTCTCATTTTTTAAAGACATGTTCACTTGCCAAAAAGCATGTGCCAAAGATTTACAAGATCTTATGCATTTAAACCTAAGGTTCACCTACACTAGATCATTACTTAAGCATAGATTTCTAAGATTTTTTTCCATGTCAAATCATCACTAGCCAAGATCAAATTGTACTAGCATTTCCAGATTTTGTAATACCTTTGAAGGCTAGTAAGATTTTTAAATATATTTGTTGTTAAATCATTGTATCATAGGGAAGATATGATCTAGAAACCCATTAAAGAACTGAGCATGTAAGGTACCAATAGGGTTGTTTAAACCAAGAAAAAGATGAGGAGAACATGGTGGAACTTGTAGCATTTAAGGTAAGGTTTTATGGTGGACCAATGGGAGAAAATGAGGGGCATGTGCAAGTGATTTCAGGGTGAGTTTGGGCTGATGTGAGCCATGTGAACCTAGGATTTGGTACTTAGATTTTGTGAGAGAAATGTTTTGTTTAAGTTGTCCTTCATTTGTCAAAACAAAATCTGAAATTTGATTTTGCTCTTTTTTCCAAAACTAGAAATTAATGCACCCTTATTTTAATGATTTCTTACACCTATATAAGGCCTTGAGTACCCACACATTTCTACACAACCCAAAAGCATTCAAACTAAAATCAGTAAAGGATTTCAAGCTTCTAAGCCAAAATTGTGAGTAAAACTTCTCAAAATTTCTTCCTGTTTCTTCTGTTTTGAACTGTGAATAGGTCTGGCTATGGGATGTTTTGGTTTGTCGAATGTAACTTGTTTGAATCTTTTCACAAAAACTAAGTAGGTACTTTGTTTGGTTGTTTTTTTTATTTTGTTTAAACCCTTATATTGATAGTTAGCAAAACCTGGTTGTTTGATTTCTAGTTTTAAATCATCTAAAACTTATGAACATTGATCAATTCACCTAAGTAGATGGGTTCATGATGGTTTCAAGACGAAATCATGCTACTATATCATCATCTAAATCATTTAAAGGTTTAGATAAAATTCAGAAAAAAGAAAATAAAACACTTTGAAAGGAAAACTGTCTGTTCTTTATACCCTCTCTGTTTCTTTCAAGAATCAAATTGCATAAACACTTGATTCAGGTATATACTTAAAATCCTAGATCAAAATAAGAATTTTTAAAAGTAGAATCAGAATTTTTTAGTGTATGAATCAAGGGAAAAAGTGAGATGATCGGAAAAGCCAATTTCGGGGATCTCTGGCAAACCGCTCGACTGGAGATGGTGGCGATTGGCAGGAAGGAGTAGGAGAAGCTAGGGATTAAGGGAAAAATACTAATTAATTTTTTTATTGCATCAAATTGAAGGATTAAATCAAATTAGGTTAGAACTGGTATTTTTGGATTCCCTTTTTCAACGTCGAACTGCTCATCATCTGCAAGGCTATGGGGATGTGGTCTCGGGGGAACAGTGGCGTCAGGGTGTCAGGGTGGCAAAACATGAAGGTGGTGTCAGGGTGGAAAGACAGGAAGGTGGTGGCGGAAGTGGTCAGGGCGAGGCACGATGGGGAAAATTCCTGGTGGTGTTTTCTTATGTCAAAATGGTGGTATGGTGAAATATCACCAGTGACGTGGCAATTGCGAACGGGGCATGGAATCATGATCAGGTGGTGGAGGGCGACGTGGCTGGGTGGTCGCTGGTGATGGATGATGGCGAGGTTGGCTGTGCACATGCACGTGCCTGTGTGTGTGGATGGAAGAGAGATGCTGGGGGTTTGGAGTGATTGAGCAAGGAAATGCCATAGTCTGGAGGTGGTACTTCAGAGACCTGGTACTTTGGTGTTTAGGTAATGAAGTGGTACTTTGTAAACCACGATAACTTTGCCAACTGTCAAGCATTTCAAAGTGGTACTTTAAGACCTGGTACTTTGGTTTATAATAAGATTTTAAACTTTATTTTTAAAGTAAAAACCAAGTTTTTTTAAATAAATTAAATTCTCATGGAAATAAATAAAGATAAGAATAACATTTTTATTTAAAAGCTATCAAGGGAAAAGTGAATCAGGTGTAATTTTTGCCAGGAAATGAAAATAAAGTACAACAATGTAAATAAATTTTAATTATAAATTTAGTTTATATTTTGGATCTGAATTTATTTTCTAATGAAAGATTTAAAGTTTAAAGTAAAACCATGTACAACACATACGATAAATTTATTAGTTTTAAACTGTGAATATAAATTTCCTGATACGAATAACTGGTAGTGTACTGTTCTGGATTTTTTTACAATAAGAACTGTATTTTTAGATAGATGTTAAAAAAAGAAATTTTATTGGTATGTAAAAAGGAGAAGTAGATCAAGTAGAGTAGAAGAAAAAGTTTGACGATAACATTATAAGGTGTAAAAGCGGTAAAATAAATTATAAAATTTAATTCATTTAAATAATAAGAGTTAGATGTAATTATGGAAAAATATAAGTTTCTTAAGAATAATGCAAGTGTATATTTTTATACATTGACGAACACATTGGAAAGAAAGACCGTGTGCGGCGCGCACACTGAAACTGTCCATTTTAAGAAGATGATCAAAATACCTAGATATAAGCAAGATGATCATATGCTGTTTAGTTTGACTGTAGTTTTCTATGTAAATTAATTAGAGTCATGTTAGATTAATAATTTAAAAAGAAAATACCGGATTAACATTCCACTTTGAGTTGATTATACATTGCGCGTCAGAGATTATCGAAGATAACAGAAGACGGAGTTGTGCAAGGAATATTTTTAAATAGTGCCTTCGGTTTGTCCAATCCCAGGACAACTTGTATGGACGAATGTCTGACAAAGTAATTCTAACTGTTCATGTACGTTGATCTCTTCAAACGTATTTATATGGTGGCAGAGGAATTCGTTTCTTTATACTTTATACCTGTAATTTATTTTTGGGGAAGTCAACTAGTGATTGGCGAGATTTGACGATGTGACATTCAAAAGAAATAAACATTGATGATGAAAAGGTAAGTCTACCCTCAAGCCTCACACCCAGAAAATGACAAAAATCGTGCAGGCAGCATGGCTATGTGGGTCGCTCCCATTAGGGTGTATTGTCGCCATCTAGAGAATATTCATATTTGTTACTTGTTTTCATTTCTGTATCTCCCGGGAACTACGGTGGTCATGACAAAAAGCCGTAAGGTGACAATATATTCGATACACTCAAGAGAAATGAGTGGTCGGTCATGTGTGGGCCGGGTTGCAAGACGTTCTTGTTGAACCCAGTGTATTCGTCTCTAGCGATAGACTATCGGCAGGTGGTCCCATACCTTGTCATAGTTGGAAATCCAATTTCCATAAGCACCAAGCAAATTTTATTTGTATACTATATAGGAGAATATGAGATGCAAGCATTCGTCTAGATTCTAATTTATTTGTGAAAAACTTATAGACACTATGATAATATCTGATTTCAAGTATACAAAGTGTTTTGATCTGATAAGGTAAAAACCCGTTCCGTATTCACGGCGTGGTCTTATGACATATTTTTTTATTACTCTGCTTTAAACTGTTTACTCATACTAGTCCCTTGACTGACCCGGAGTTTATTTTTCTGTGTTTCCCTTAAACTCTTGGGTATTCATAACACTTGGTATGAATAGACAAGTGAATCGGGATTGGATTAAACTTGGAAAGCTGGAATGGAACTTTCTGTGTGCTTGTCCACTTATCTTATCTACTGTATTATTACAAGTCTGCCAGTTTGGTCATCTTTGATATGTATAATTAAAGCTGTACTATGAATGGCTTGTATCACTAGATTCAGTATGCTCTGATGTAGTATGTACTACTGTATAATATTATGAAGTATTATCTTTTGTAAAAGAATTCCGCTATGAGATTCTGATGTTTTCTGTGATTTTATCTTCTATCTATTATTATTCTTATTAATGGCACGACTTCCGATGTGTTCGAAAGTTGGGTCGTTACAAGGTCTGACAGCCTGAGTTGGGCAGAGTGTAGTTGAACCGGGTGGTCTGTAATTGGTGGAGTAAAGAAGATATAAGGGAAAGGAGCAAGCTGATGTTGCGTGGAGGCTAAGGAGAGTGAGAAGCAAAGCTGAGAATGGAGAGGGTGAGGTTTGGGTGCCGGACAGGAATGGCGGTAGAAGGTGGACCGTTGGGTGATGAAGTTCTTGCTTGTGAGGGGGTGTAGTACTCACAAGGTGATGTGCATGAATTTTATGTAAAGAGTGATGGTGTAGGGTCATGATAGCCTTATGGGGATGGAATTGGAAACAAGGTGGCAGGAGGAAACGAGATGCGGATGTTCTAGCAAAAAAAAGCAGCTAAAACTTATAGAAAATGAACCATAAACATATTGTGCCTAGTTACCTTGTCCCGTGCCTAATACATTTAATTAGGATATGTCCAATCTTGTTAACACTAATTGCTGAAAGCGCTGCTCATCGGTTATTGGCTTACACTGCTCACGGTTGTCTTATGTGATTGTTAAACTTAGCTAATTCACCCCGTGTTTAAGAGCTGGCAGCAACATTCTTTTTAGGTACAACGTTAGTTAAACAATAATAAGAATAAAACTTAATGAAGGTTATTAACAAGGCCGATGTGTACAGTTATATACTTAACGATGAACAGTGCAAAGATGTACTGGCTTGTATTTAATCTGCCTAACTTTTGTTTAGGAAATGGCCCAACAAATATTTTTATGTAAGCTGTATAAACCTTTAAAAGTGTCTGATCAAGTAATAAATAATTTTGGTTATAATATAACATAACACGAACAATATTCAAAAGTTCCAGAACCTAAAGTATAGTGCCCATTTTCTTTTATATCATGCTGCTAATCAAGTTTTTAAAACTGCTAAATCTAAGATAGTGGCCTAGTTAAGTTTCTAACGTTATATATATAAATATAAAATGGTCTGGAAAAGTGTTATCGTGCCTAACTCCTGTTAGCTTGTACCTAATTATATTCATGCAATGCCTAATGAGGCTAATATAGCGCAAGTAATACATATAATTACCTTAACAATTAACGACACTAATTATTATGTTTAATTTACGATTTAAACCCATACTTTAAAGAAGATGGAACAGTAAAGAATGCGATACTGTGGTCTGGTAATCTATATATTATTCTAACTATAATATTTACGAAGCCTGTAGATATGTATGTTTCAAATGAGTAATGAAGTTCTATTTTAAATCGTATACAAAGGATTGAGAAGGAACAGTAGTCTATTACCTAGTTGGGTTTAATATTAGAAATGTGCTAATACGGCTTATCGTGTCCTACCGGTTATGTTAAACGTAAATAGATATTAGGTAATAAATCATTATTAAGTTTTAATCGCGTTAATTTAATACTGAATAGCATTTGAAGTAATTATAACTGTGTCATGCAGTAGCCAAATTAAACCAAGCAAGGATGTTGAGACCGTACCGATGGACGTGATATTATGGGAGTGGAACGAACGGAGTTGAACACAACTGAAGGCTTATGAAACAAACCGTTTTAACAACGACAAGGTGAGTTTAACTCACTCGGTTTTTATCCCACATATATTTTATATAATTCGGGTTTAAATATTTGTGTGCTATGGTTGTTTGATGGATGCTGAATATATTTATATGCGATGACTAAACCGAATAAATTAAACGTTCGTTTAATTTAAGTTAAATCAATCGTTATTGGTAATGATTGTAACTGATGGAGGTAACTTACCTCATTTGTCACGTTTATAATAATATAAACGTGTTAAATTTATAGATGAATGTTTGGATTGCTATTTGATTGTTAAATATTATACTTGTTTATTTAATGATATTGTTGAGATAATATATTTGGATGCAGGGAAAACAGTTGGAGAGACCCGACTGGATCCCTCGAATTTATTGTTTATTTCTTTGTTACAATTATATGAACTGTTTAACCCATATGATTAATTGATGGATTGAATCATTGATTGTTGAATAAAAATTCAACGTTTTCTCTGTTTTAACCAATAAACGGTATTGGTTGAGTAGTTGGTAGCAGTAGGCCCAAAAATATATCATTTTATTACCGTTAGATGAATTGATGATAATGAAGTTACAAAAATTATTTAATTGAAGATAAATTTTGGAAAATTATTATTTTGAATAAGGGTTTTATAAAAAGGAAATTATTATGTATTATTTATTATTTAAACTTCTTAAGTAATTATTAAATGATTTTATAAATTGATTCTTTTGTTAATAAGATTTATAAGCAAACAAAGTGAAATTAACATAACTATCAAGAATGGTATTAATCTTTTCTCAAGAGACGATTAAACGAAATTATTTAAATTAATTATGTTATTAATTACTTTAAAAGAGGGACTAATTGGAGTTGATTAACGAGATTATCATGTTTTAAGTTGACAAAGTCAACTAATTTAATTGGAATTGGTTATTTGATTGATCTGGCTTAAATTAATCTAATGAAATAGATTAATGAATATTTGTTTTAACCTAATAAGATTATGGAAAGAGGTTTACCATTTAGTTAGTTAATAAAGAATTTAACCATTTCTACGGTCGTTAACGAGGAAATAATTATTTTTAATTAATAATTTAAGATGTTAATGCTTAAATGTAATTCATTTAATTAAGTAATCAAAGTTCGTTATGAAACCGGAATGAATTGGGAAAGAAGTTTGTAAACAGAACTAAGTATAAAACCAAGTTTTATAAACTAAGTTATTGAAAGGGATGTTAAGCCAATGCGATAGCTTAAATAAGTGTTTACTTAGTACTAAATTTAGTAAGAAGGTATCGGGGTAAATAAGGTTTTATATTTAACATGGGAGTTATAAACAATGTTATGAAAGGATTGTGAGGCTAAAACATTAAGAATAAATTAACGTTACTTAATTCTGGAAGTATAAGATGTGATTTAAATTCACTATATTTAAGAAATTAGGTTTCATCAGTTATAACTAAAATGTGATTTGGTTTGATATTGGAAATGAATATCGGTTTGGTCTTAGCAACTGATATCTATCTTAAGATAAGAATGTTGTTGATCAAGGCCTGAGAGGTAATTTAAAATACCCCAACTTGAATGACTTCAGGATTATCGAGAGAAGATATTAGTTGTAGCGGTGAAGATGTTAAAAGGAGTTTAGTTTGAGAAATAATAATGTAACGTTAGTTGAAGAAAACGGAATTATATATAATGAATTCCAATATAAAAGGAAATTAAAACAGGCTTGAGAATATGATATTTCCATGAAAAAGAAACAAAGGAGATTTGTGAAGATATAACGATGTTTTTTCAAGTAAGAAGATAAGATTTAGAATAGGTTTATTCTAAAAAGATAGGTGACGAGTACAATGTTCAAATGAGGAAACCAAAGGAGAGGTCGTAACGATTATTTTACAAATGACGAGTTGAATCGACGATAAATAACAAATGGTGTGTAATTGATGTTTTGAAATAATAATAAAATAGAAATTGGGTACAATTATTAATATTTTACTAAATATAGATTGTAATGGTTTTGAGAAGATTAATATATTGAAATGAGAATCAAATAGCATGTTTTAAAGTATAGAATGTTTTAGAAGTTTAAAATAACCATTTATTAATAATTTATAATTAAATGGGCCAAGTGATGCTGGATACTTAACCAGTTAAAATCATTTTTATTTTATGGTTGTATTGTTGTTTTATTTGATAGTTAAATAACCAACTATCAACTGGCTAATATGATTATTGGTACAGAAAGATCGGGATTGGATTTATATTCTAAAACCATTCCGTCCAACAAATACGAAATGTTGAAGATATCATATACTGATCAAGACGGAGCAATTGAAGACCGTGGATCTTCATAAAACGATAGAATTACTTACAATCTCTGGTTTGGCGGCCATAGATATACTGTGACTCTGTTGTGGTTGAAATCGATGGATTGGCAAGGACTACTCGCTACTGATCTATAGGGTGATTCTCTGGGATGTGGTAGGATGGTACGTTCGGTTCATCCTGTTCCTGGATGACTTGTATGGACGAATGTATGACAGGGTATTTCCAAAGGGATTACATTGTTGATTTTTTCAAACATATGAAGTTGGTGGCAAAGAAGGGAAACTTCTTTAGCATAACAATCTGAGTATTTTTCTGGAAAACAATTAGTGATTTCCATGGATCCGATGATGTGGCAATCAAAGTGAATGGTGGCATGCTATCTGGGAAAGAAGAATTATAACCTCAAGCCTCACAACCACAAAATGACAAAAATCGGGCAGGCAGCACGGCTATGTGGGTCGCACCCATTAGGGTGTATAATCACCTATCTAGAGAAATTCCGTTTGCTTCTTTAATCTACTTCGATGATGTCCCTTTTCGGGAAAAGGTTGCTGATCCCAACCATTGGTGATATACATTCGATACACTCAAGTGAAATGAGTGGTCGGTCATGTATGGGCCGGGTTGCAACACGTTCTTGTTGAACCCAGTGTATTCGCCTCTAGAGATACATTATCAGCAAGTGGTTCCATACCTTGTTATAGTCGGAATCCAACCTCCAACAAGCTCCTGCAGTTTGGATTGTATTTATCTGTGGAGCGTGAGATGCAAGCGTTCCGCTAGATTGATATTTATTTATATTTAGACACTGTTATAATATCAGAATATATATATGATTTCAAAATGTTTTGGGTTATCGTAAGGTAAAAACCATCTGTATTTATGTGTGGATTTGGTATTACGATTATCCTTTTCGTTCGGAAATATTTTGAACTTTAAAATCAAATTGGATGATTCCCCTTAAAACTTATTGTGTTGTTCTCACTCTGGTCCACCAGACCGACCCGGTGTTTTTTAATGCTCAGGTTAGACCAGGTTGTACAGGTCTAGGTTATCAGATGCTGCAAAGTCCAGAGATGAGCTGGAGTTGTTCAGACGTATAATATCTAGTATGTATTCCGCTGTGTAACTGTATATGGGGACAGGTTACTATAACTGTCCAGATGTGTTGATGTACTCTGATGATTGTAAGTTTTTATTTAAAAGCTCTCAATAAAGATTTATTTCTATATTATATTTTGTTCTGCTGCGATGTGAGATCCTGTGTTGTGTTGATTCTTCTTCTTCAATTATAATATTTCTTTCTTTTCTTCTTCTCCCCCTCTAAATTCTTTCTATTGACATGTGGGTTTTCAGTACAATTTGGGTTGGACTGGTGTTGTTTGTCAGCTCAAAAGGTACCGGAAATCTGGGTCGTCACATGTTACGAACGAATATCAGCCTAAACTTGTGTGTAATGTATGGTGTTTAGTCCCCATACAAGAAA
This sequence comes from Allium sativum, assembly GCA_030737875.1. Taxonomy (NCBI): domain Eukaryota; kingdom Viridiplantae; phylum Streptophyta; class Magnoliopsida; order Asparagales; family Amaryllidaceae; genus Allium; species Allium sativum. Next base: position 188,466,395 of record CM060910.1, on the reverse strand, counting down.
TTGTAACGATAAATAATTTATAATTACTAGTTTATTATAAATAATTGACCGTATTTTTATATTATTAATGATTAGTAAATTGTAGTTTATATTTATTAATTTCAATTAATAATCAATGAATAAAATAATAATTAATACTAAATAATTAATAATCAGTATTTGACAATTAATATTTAACATTTAATTAATATGTAATATTATGTAATAATATTTAATAATGAATAATTTATTTTTAATAATTTTTAATTAATAAGTATTATTATTTCATTAGTTATTAATAATTATATAATAATTTAGAATATTATTTTATAATCAATAACAAAATTTAATGCTTATAAAGTGAAATTTAGTAACTAGTAATTAATTTTATATAATTATTAGTTAATAATGATTATTAAAATGTAAGCGTAACCCAAAAAGATTATTAAAATTAGTAATTAATTAAGAAAAAGATTTAATATTTAATAATTCATAATAATGTTCGTTAGTTCATCTTTTGCAAAGTTTTAGTTTCAAATATTTTCCATACTTCTCCCTTTTTTCAAATGAAATTCCCCAATTGTATTCCCTAATATAAACACTTTCCTAATAAATTTTTATTTATAATTTATAATCAATAATGTATGAAAGACAACTTATATAGTTTATAATTTACAATCTAATTAATAAAGCATGAATGATAACTAATACAGTTTATAATTACAATCTATTGTAATACTAACAAAAACTAATAACTAATTCGCTGCAATTAATGATTTACTATTGTTACTTCAGGAACAATAATTTATGTAATCAATGATTTATGATTAATCATTTATAAACAATTATATAAATAATAATTTAAATTTATTAACTTATAATTCAAAATTCAAATTAATTATGGATAATGATAATATATATAATAGAACATAAATTTCCCTGCTAACAAATTTAAAAGAGCGCACGACTTTCCTCCTAAATTTTCATTCATCGGTTTAAGTTTATAAAATCAAAAAATCTCAAACAAAATCTTTCAATTCTCCCCAATTCAAACATCATCACTTTAATTTGGTATTCGCCTTAAAATTCCAACCTTACCCAAATACCTCTTTTCTTTTATGTGATTTGGTTTCCCGCTTCAGATCCACGACTTCAGCTCCAATCTTGTCGTCAACTTTAGTTCCACGACTTCATGATAGAATCTTTTCGCTGAGTTTGAATCCACAACTTCAGTCTCCAATCTCATCACAGACTTCAAATCCACAACTTCAGTCTCGAATCTTATCACTAGCTTTAGATTCGGTCATTCTCTTTAGATCTACAATGTCAGGATCTAGGACTATGCGAACGTCCCAGACCTTCCCTACAAAACTATTGTGGCTTTAGACCCTTAGGTACGTATATTGCTTCACTTCCTTACCGACTGTTATTCTAAGTTTATCGAAACCATATATTCTCATCTTCTTCAAGTTGATTATCCTAATCTGTGTTTATGAAATTCGACATTTATGAATTCGAATGGCAAACCAATAAACAGAATCTTGTTTTACCTAATTCTAAAAGATGCATTAAATTTTGCTTTCATGCGGTTGTTCTTTATTTTATTCTTTCAACTGGAAAAGAGCAAGAATTTTGGTTATATAATAGATTTCCCGCATTTACAAACTTCGGGAAAAACTAAATTTTAGTTATTCTTTTTTAATTGAAATATTGAGCAAATCCGGACTGCTTCGTTATTGTTGTAAAACATATTTATTTTGTAATGTAGTTTAGTAAGTGCAGTGTATGTTCTGAATGGTTAGCTAGTCTAGAAAATGTAACAACCCGGAAAATCAGAACCAATTTGAATTTTTTATATTGGCAATTTTAATGAATTTTGAATATTTAAAATGATTTATTTTAAATAATGACGATTAGAAAATTATTTTGGATAGAATTAAAATGTATAAATTTATTTAAATCGAAGTTAGAATATAAATATTTATTTTAAATATAAAAGGAATTGGAAATGGCGCGGTAGTTTGAAAATTCGATTTCAAATTTCAAACGAATGTGCAGGATTCAAAATAAATCGGATTTTAGTGAAACCAGAAATATTTGAATCTGTTTGAAAATATCTTTCCAACGAATGTGAAAAATTAAGATTTCATAACGGGAATAAAAAGTTATGCCCAGTTGAAAATTCAGAATAGTCGCTATGGAATTTATATAAAATATAACCCTTAAAAATAGCGATTTTGCAGACGACCTCCGTTTTCGATGAGACCACTTTTGTTGGATCTGAAATGTCAAATTATTGCTAGATTCCAATTTTCATAATTTGTGGAATCAATATGTGAGCGTGGTGGATTTAAACGTGTTTAGTCAATTCAGTTTGAATTTAATCGACTGGAAAATGATCGGTTTTCAAACGGTCTCCAAATTCGACGAAATTAGTTTTGTCAGTACCATATTTTCAAAACATAGCTAGTTTTATTTTTTTGGAATTTTTTGAGTCAGTATGTGGCCCCGATAAATTAAAATGTGCATTTGAATTTAAAATATAATGATTTATATTTTAAATTTAGCCGAAACCGATCGTAACAGCCGAACTGGGTTACAAAACATATCCATTGTGTTTGGAATGGGAGTAATTAGCTAGGGGCGACAGTCGTTGGACTCAATTCGGAGTTTGAATGAAAAGTCAACTTTTTTTTGGAAAAATAAAAATAAACAAATATAATTATATAATAACCTCCTTCTTTCTCTCTCCCCGATTCACAAATCAGAATAAATAAAAAAAAGGAAAAGCAACGAATGACCGGGGGCACGGGCAAATCGGCCGTCGTCGCGGCCACAAGAGGCGTCGCACCTCCGGCGCCACCGCCCGAGGAGACCGCCCTCCCTCCCGACTACTTTCGCCTCCACACTCGACCCCCCTCTCTCGCTCTCCTCTCTCCTCCTTCAATTGGAAACTGCCACACCCCCAAGCCCTAAACCCGCGTCCAACCACCACCACCACTGACCGCCTCCGACCAGAGCGACCCCCACCACCTGCGACGGCACCAACGACCCCCCTAATCCACAACCGACGTGAAACCCCCTCCTCCTCCAAATCAAAGTAAGTTTTCTTTTCTGACTTTTTTTTATTTCTTTTAGCTAAGAAAATTACGATTTTTATTAGAAGAAAAATATGATTTTCATTAAAAGAAAAATATGATTTTATTAGAAGAAAAATACGATTTTTGTTTATAGAAAAATACGATTTTTATTAGCTAAGAAAAATATGATTTTTATTAAAAGAAAAATATAGTTTTTATTAGTAGAAAAATATGATTTTTATAATATAATAGAGATTTTAAAATGTGATTTTTGTTTATAGAAAAATATGATTTTTATTTATATAAAGCTTTGATTTTTACTTATATAAAGCTTTGATTTTTATTTATATAAAGCTTTGACTTTTATTTATATAAAGTTATGATTTTTATTTTTGTAGCCTAATAAAATTGTGATTTTTATTGATATAGTAGCAGTATAAAATTGTGATTTTTATTTATATAGTAGCGATATAAAAATGTGATTTTTATATGAATGGCGTTTGAATAAAAATGTGATTTTTGTATGAATGGTATGGATATAAAAATATGATTTTTATCGTATGTTTGAAATATTTTTATAAAGACAAAACTAAGATTTTTATATAGAAAAGTAAGTTATAAAAATCATATTTTTATAATATAAACATCAGTATAAACATATGATTTTTGTTGTATGAATAACATAAGGAAAATGTAATTTTTATAGCATCGAAATAAAAATGTGATTTTTAATATAAAAATCGTGTGAAACAGATTGCGATGGAACTGGTTGGAAATAAATTCTAATCCAAACTGTTTAGAAATAAAGAATGGAGGAGTGGATCCCAAAGGTGAGAACTTCTCACTCTAATTTATTTTCTAGTTAAATATATATATGTATATATACTAGGATGCAGACGGTGCTTCGTAGCACCCGACACCTTTGTTTGAAACCATGTTTGTTTGGTTGGTTGGTTGATTGGTTTATTTGTTTGAATTTGGTTTGGGAATCGAAATGAATCGATTAGAATTTGGTTTGTATATGGCACGAGCCATAATTAGGCAAGGGATAAGGCTAGACCTTATTCCGGTTCTAGTATCGCGCCGTTATGCTGCCGGAATTTTCTAAAATAAAATGCATTAGTTAAAAATATAATTTTTAATGAATAAATGAATTGTATAAAATATTCATGTGTCGAAATAAATAATTTATCGTTAAAAATATAATTTTTAACGAGTATATGAATGAAAATAAATATTCATTTACAAATTGGACGATTTGTTTATGTACACATATTTGGCTGATATTGATTGGGACGATATATTTTACATATCGCCCAACTGCACAAATAATAATCAGTGTTTGTTGTTTGAAAACCCCACATGGGTAGTGGGATGATATTGAACATACACTAATCCCAATATTTAGTTGTATGTCAATCGATGGGTTGACAGTCTGTTGTAAGCTTTAATTATTTATATTTAACGCTTATGCAGTTGTGTAATGCACTCTAGATGATGGCTGACTGTGTTTGATTATTGTTGTGTACATGTGTGTATGAAATCTATATAATTAAAATTATATGGTAATTGACTGTGTCTGATTCCAATTTGGAAAGAACGAATATTCTAAATTAACGAACATTTTAAAATGACAAATAATGAATATTTTAAAATAACTAATATTTTAAAATAATATTCAGTAATGGATCAAAATATGATTTTGATGTCCGATTTGGGATGGACACGAAAATATTTAAATACATAAAGCCGTGTTAATTATATTAACGCCATTTCGACGTGAATGATATTTATATCGATTTTATTCATTTTTATAATGAATATCGAAAAGGAAGTGGTTTCAAAATCTAATGTTTTGAAAATATTATCATTTATATATTAATGATATGGAATATTCAATTTTGATTTAAAATTGAATATGAAGTTGAATTCGTTTCGAAAACGAATTTAAAACGATATATAAAATACGTTTTAAATGGAAATCAATGAAATATATATAATATATATTATATATATTTAATGGCCTGAAAAGAACGCACTGCACCGTGGTAGTTCGCGAATTTTGACCATTGACTTCGAATTGACATTACGGAAGATCCGACCGTCGGATTATCCAAAAACTAGAACCGTTGGTTTTGTCTCGAAAAGAGCTTTCAAACGACTATGAGAGATTTGAAATCTAACAGTTGGATTTGGAATTTTGTCCAAATCAAATTTGGAAAAGGTCGTTGTAAGTGCAGTTCGATGACCGTTTTTGGAAATCGACTGAACGTGCCTTGATAAAATTATTAAAAATATCAATAATTTGTGTAAAATCATATTAAATGATTTGGAAAGGATTGCAATGAAAAATTCCATATTTGAAAAGATAAAAATATATTTCTATCGAAATGAAATAGTTATGAACTAGAATTATAAATCCAATATTTTTAAATAAATAAATTGGATTTGAATTTTGTTTAAAATAACCAGAATTTCCAACATATGAATCGCAATGGATTTGAATTGAAATTATCTTTGGAATATTTCGATATTGGATTCCGTGAATATACGGATATTGTGGAGGAATTGGGAAGATATATATATCGCTATTCCCAATACGATATTTGTTGATTTCAGAATTTGATATTGAATATACGCCGATATAATTTCTATTCAGAGCCTTTCATTTAATATTGAACTGGATCTTGGGTTTGTTGTGAATGGTGTTAACACTATTCTTAAACCCCGTGTGAAAAGAATAAATCTTTTAATTAAGATTATTAGTGTTTCCAGTTAATTAACATTTAATTGGAATAAAATGGAATGTGAATCGAGTTTATTGTGAACTGTGTTTTTAATGACATTCGTTCCTTAACCCGATTTATAGTGAAATGTGATTTGGAATTTATAAATCTTTTTGTTAAGATTTAACGAAAATTTTCCAAAGTAAAGTTTTCCAATTTAATATATTAAATTGGAGTTGAATGGAATTCGATTTGGTAATAATCGAAGTGAGCTTCTGTGGAGGAAGACTGCAAATATATATATATATATATATATATGGAATTTAAAAGGCTTTATCGTTATTCCATTTATATTATTAGTTGGATACGGAAATTGATATCGGTAATATATTGATCTATTTTCTGTGAAGATTCCATAATTAATGGAATGTGATTTGGGTTTATCGTGAACTGTGTTTTAAATGACATTAGTTCTTTAACCCAGTTAAAGACATGATTGCATGTCTGACATTGTATTTCGAACTGTATGATTGATCTGTGCTAAATATATATCTGTTTGGTGCAGAGAATTTATTCTCTTGCTTAACATCCTTCTCTAAGACCTACAAGCTTAGAGGTTATATATAGGCAGAAATCAATAGTACGGTGTAGATTGTTGATGGAGCGTGTTTGATTTTCCAAAGTTAAATAATCATTAATATTGATTTTTGGGAAGATTAAAACTAAGTGGAGTTTTAATGAATCTTTAATTAGATTGAAATGGGAATTAATTATTTAAATTATCAAATTTGGTAAATGATCGAGAGTGGAGTATCACCAGTTTTGCTCCAAGCGATAGTTAAATATTTAATTAGATTTGAACGTGAAATGGTAATTAATTTTACCGATAACACTGTGGTGTTAGATATGGAGTATTACCAGTTTTGCTCCATGGGATGAATAGGTTGGGATTGGGATAATTAAACAAATGATTACTTCGGTAAGGTGCGTTAATCCCGACTAGTTTGGATAACCTTATTTTGGTTTGAATTGATATACAATGGAAGATTAAAGAATAAATTTAAAAAATTTATCTTTGATAAAATTAATGGGAACCTTTCCCAAAGGATATGTATATTTCAGTAAAAGAATATTCAGAATTGGAATGAGGCGTATGTTGTGTTTTATAGCACTTGTTTATTATATACGCGAGTTATTCGGAAAGGCCGGGTTTATACCCATTCTGAATAACTGATTCAACGATAAGTCGACGATGAAGACGGTGGTTAAAGAACAAAGGTCTTCACATCGTTTGGATGATTACTAATGTCTTGAATGGGCTGTACACCCAAGAGAAGGTAATAAGTGGTGATCGTCCAGACGTACTTGGAGATCGACCGGATATGCGAGGACCTCTCTCCTGTATTGGACATATAGGATGAGGAATAAGGTGCCTCCGGTTTCGTTCAGACCCAGAATGAACTTGTAAATGGATGTGTGTATGACATTGGATTTTTTCCAGTGTTGATTGATCTCTGTTAAATATATATCTGTTTGGTGGCGGTGAATGTATTCTCCTGCTTAACACCCTTCTCTAAGACATATGAGCTTTGCGGTTATATATCAATAGACATCAGTCTAATGGCGTGAATTTCTGTGTGGCATGCTGAGATGTAAAGATCAAGTCTTCTGTTGAAAAGCAGAGTCTTGTGGTTGATGATCAAGCACGACTTCAAAATAGCATAGCTTTGTGTAGCGTTAATTCGCGAGCCTCACACCATAGTATGTACTAGAAATGGGAGAGGACGGCAGGGAGGGCAGTGCGTTTCCTTCTAGCTAGGAGTGGTGTCATGGTGTGGAGCCCAGACATTTTTACTTATGTGAATGATGGAAAGCGAGGCACCTCGGATATATTGGTTACTACGGAGCCAATGGATATTGAGTCATCTGGCTTAATTACGCCCTACAGAGGCGGGGAAACGTATGTTCAGGAATTATGAATCCACCATGCATTTAGTGTGGATCGACCCTGCATGTTACCTAGGGTTGCCCAGAGCGTGTAATCCTGGGACATTGGCTAGAGTGTCTCGAAGCGGTAAGGACGACCCCTTGCCTTGGTTCATGGCGGAAATCCAATTTCCAATTCATGATATTCGGTTTTATTTTTAGAGTCTAGTATGGCAACATAGTGGGATGGGGCACTATGCCATCTATGACTGATACATTTATATTTGAAGTTGTTTTCATACATTTTACACTATAATAGTGTCAAAATGGTTTGTTTTAAACGTACCAAGCATGTTTGGCTATTATAAGGTAAAACTCTATCCTCCGGCTTGCGTTGCATTGTGTGATGGGACCTGAGTCTTATAATAGCTTCATTTTTCCAAAAAGCATTGCGCTGTTTATTTTATGCACTGGTATTCTTGGGAGAACCCCGTTCCATGTTATACGGCATGGTCCCTTGATTTACCAAATTTGAAAGTAAAGTTTTAAATAACTTTTTTAGTTCTCACACCAGTCACATGACCGACCCGGAGTTTATTGTTTTAACCTAAACTCTGGGTTCCCTTATTTTCCACACGGGCAACTAGTAGTTGGGTTTCTGCAGATATTATATTCACATGATCCTGGATTTACAGCTGGAACTATACTCGGAAAGTTCTCTATCCATGTATTTCTTTCACTTGTGTTATGTGTTATTTTTCCGCTGCATTGTAATTTTAAATCTCTTATATTTTTCTGATGTATAATATTTATTCATACTCTGGTATATTATGTACTCTGATGTAATTGTTGTAATAAGCAATGAAATGTTCTTCTGTTTATGTTCTGATTTGTTGTGTTCTCAGACAATCCGTTCTTACTCTTCTCTTCGGAGACCGGGGAAGTTCGGGTCATTACAGAAAACGATGCCATTGACATTATTAGCTATTTTCAATAAAAAGGTTTGGCCATTTTTTGTTGTTGTAGCATGTGCCCTTTTTTTGAGTGATTTATGTTAAATGGTAGAAGAGCACCAATGTATACTCATTTAGTATAGGTTTATAAATTTTGAGATAAATCAAGTACTCTTCTTAATTATTATCGCCTATCAACTTTATCTTCAACTTCAACAGTGGGGTCCTTTTTGAACTACGAACAAAGACTGCCTTCAAGATGAAATAAATACCTGAATTCATTCAACTCTAGTAAATAGGCTACTACTAAAGGCCTGTATTGCATTAGTTAAACTCAATTTTCCCAGCTTTGTAATGATATAAGTTTGGCTATCAAATCATATTTAGGTTTGTTTAATAAACTGATTCTAGAAATTATGCATTCTTGTGTGTGATATTTTGTTTTATATCAGTTGATGGTTGTATTGGTTATATTGTGGTAGAATTTTCTATCTGGTAACTGGGAGAATATTAGTTGATGCAATAAAACGTCGTCAAACCCAAAGATTCTCGATTATACGAGAACACTATTTTGCATATGGAAAAGTAAGTGCGGTAAGCAAAGAACACAAAGATTTATAGTGGTTTTGTCTGTATTGAACCAACGTCTACTTTGAAGTGTCTACGGACTTTTATTCACTATTGAAGGTTACAATTGTTGAACATCATCACAACATTTGTCTACAAAATTTTATTTAGTTTTTAGGAGTCAAATTTTGCATATAAGAAGTCTTAGAAGAAGTTAGTTCTTCTTCTTCCTCAAGGCTTAGGCTGTCATTATGGTGCCCGAAGTTCCTTCAAGAGCTATCAAATCATGCAAATGCCAACCCTTTTGAATTATGAGGTAGGAGGTACTTATAGGTAGTGGATTAGGTAAGAGTAGGTGAGATTTGGGGACTATAGCAGGAATTTTGCATCTCGGAATAGCGGCCTCCAGAAATTCGCATCCCATCATAGTTTTAAATGAAATTTGGCATCCTCCTTAGGGATACGAGACCATTTCCTGAAGAGAACCGAGAATCTGTGCCTTTGTAACAACCCGTATTTTTGGAACCAATTTAGAATTTATTTTTAGTTAATTTTCATAGAAATTAAATATTTTAGATGAGTTATTTTAAGAATTAATGATTTAAAATTTATTTAAATTGAAGTTAGAACATTTAAATTTAAATGAGCTTGAAATGGCGCAGTAGTTTGAAAATTTGGTTTTGAACTTTGAATAAATGTATAGAAATCAGTATAAATCAAAATTTGATAAAACAAGAAACATTGGAATATTCTGAATTGTAATTTTCTAATAAATGTATGAAACCGAGATTTCACTTTATAAATTATAAGTTATGTCTAAATTAAAATTTAGAATAGTCGCTATGGAATTTATATTTTTTTTTAATGTTATGTATAGCCCTAAAAAATAGCCATTTTGCAAACGACTTCCATTTCCAATGAAACCATTTCCATTGGGTTTAAAATGTCACTTGTGACTTTTAAAACTGTAAACATCGATATCTTTGGAGTTGGGGAAATCTGGTCTCTTTCATTGGAAGTATGACCAAAATATCACTTTTTACATATGGATGAATTTGGACTCGAAACGGCTTCCATTGAGTCCAAAATATCGTTTAGGTGTTCGAAAAGTATAAACTTCGATATTTCCAAGTTTCGAAAATTGGAACTTTGGCTAGGGCTTGGTTAGCCAACTTAGCCCAATTCACTAAAGTGCCCCAAATCAGCCCTTCTCCCTCATTTGTTCAACATTTAGCCAAATTAAAAAAAAATGGGGAAAGGAAAATAGAAATTCCTAAGCTAGGTTTTGCAAATCCAAGCCCAAATCAAGCGAAAAATCAAAGAGACATCATGAGTAAGCTTCTCCATCTCCTTCTTCTTGTTTTCGCTTCGATTTCTAAGATTTTCTATGACCTAACTTCTAGGAAATTTGTGCATTCATGTTTATATTGAAGATTCGTGAGTAATATTGGAAGAGAGGTTGTCCTAGCTCGTCATTGGATCAATTTCTTGCTTATAACCATCAAAGGTGAGAGCATTGTGAGTTCTTAATGTCTATGCCACAAGCAATTAGCCTATACAGTGTAATTTAGGTTCATTTTGATTTTTGTATATGCATATGGATTTGTTAGATAAGTATACACTTTCCTGTTAGTTTATGTTCCATTGAATGGAAATTTATGATTAGAATTTTCCACTCTTTCTAATTCATATGCTATGAGTTGATTTGGTGATATTGTGAAGCTCCGTTGCCGTCCTAGCAAAGTTCTAAGTCTACGCAATTCGCTTATATCGCATTTGATTGCATTGGTTAAAGAGTTTGACCGTTTTGGAATTTATAATCAAAAATCATTGCAAATCTCTTGTATGAATGTTTGTGCATGTGAGTTTGGTGTTAGGAGTTGCTTCAGCAAGTTATAAAAGCCTCATTTGCATGTACATAACATCATAGGCCTTTTGGCATTAGCTGATATCATTTTGAACATGTTTTCTAGGCAAAATTGTAAACAAATTGAAGTTTAACAACCATTCGGTTGTTAACGGCCGAAATAGTGGCCCACCTTCGGTTGTTAACAACCGAACAGAGAAAAAATAAAAAAAATTGAAGTTTAACAGCCATTCGATTTTTAACAGCCGAAATATTAGCCAACCTTCAGTCATTAACAACCGAGAAGATGACCATTCTTCGGTTGTTAACAACTGAACGAGATTAAAATGATCATAACCTCATACATTGTCGGAATTCAGCAAAACCGAATTCGTTGGAACAGTATTAGGGAAGGCTTTGTAATGAATCTAATTTAGAGTGATTTGGAGCTCATGACAATTTTTGGCAGAGAAAAATATCTGATGTAAACAATCGAATGTTTATCATTATTTAACGATTTCAAAACCGATTAAGGTGAGAACTCTCTCACTCAAAATTTTTGTACATTTATTTATTTTTATAACTAAATATTTGTTGATTGCCTGTGATTGCAATATTTGTTTGATGATTGATAGATGTTTGCAGGTTTAATGCTATTATTATTAAACTATAGATAAATTCACATGGACTATGATGTAAACCCCCACACGGGTATTGGGACGATAATTTTACACATCGCCCAAGTGTACAAATAATAATCATTGTTTGATGGTTGAAAACTCCACATGGGTTTGGGGATGATAATAACTTCACACATCTCCCTTGTGCTTAGTTGTATGTCAACAGATGGATTGACAGTCTGTTATAAGCATTATTTAATTGTTTAATGCTTATACAGTTGCAAATTGCACTTTGGATGTGAATTGAATGTTTAACAGTTGTTTATCACTATTTTTGAACACATGCGATGTATGTAATCCATATAATTTATACGGTAATTGATTGAGTCTGATTACAATCTAGAAATAACGAATATTTTAAAATAATATTCAGTGAAGAATCAAAATATGATTTTGATGTCTGATTTTAGAAGGACCCGAAAATATAGAAATACTCAAAGTTTGAGAAGATAAAAGATATTTTTATTTGAATGAAATGGTTAACAACTAGAATAAAGAATTGCAATGGTTTTAATATAACCAAAAATTTTCCAACGTATGAATTGGAAAGGATTTTAATGGAAATAATCTTCGGAATATTTCGATATTGGATTCCATGATTACACGGATATTGTTGAGGAATTTGGAAGATATAGATATCATTATTCTCAATACGATATTTGTTGCTTTCAGAATTTAATGTTGAATATAAGTCACTATGATTTTTATTCAGAGTCTGGTATTTAATATCCAATTGGATTTTGGGTTTGTCGTGAATGGTATCTTTAATAATAATGTTCTTAAACCAAGTTGAGAATAGAGTAAATATTTTTATTAAGATTTAATGAGATTTTCCAATTAATGTAATTGGAATTAAATGAAAGTGATTTTGGGTTCTTCGTGAATGATGTTTTAAATGACATTAGTTCTTAAACCCAATTAAAAGTGAAGTTAAGATTTGGAATTTATAAATCTTTATGATAAAATTTAATGGACATTTTCCATAGTAATTTAATAAAAGAACTAGAATTGAATGGAATTCGATACAGTGATAATAGAGATGAGCTTATGTGAAGGAAGGCATTTACTCTTTATGGAATTTAAAAGGCTTTGCTGTTATTCCGTTTATAGTATTTGTCCGATACGGAAACTTATATCGATTATACACTGTTATGATTTCCGTGAAGGTTCCATATTGATGGAAGGTGATTTTGGGTTTATTGTGAACAGTGTTTTAAATGACATTGATTCTTTAACCAGTTAAAGACAGGATTAATATTCCTAAAGTTGAATAATCATTCAGTAATGATTTTTGAGATTAAAACCAAGTCGGAGTTACAATGAATATTTAATTAGACTAAAATATGAATAAGGTAATTAAATTTACCGAACTCAAGGAATGTTCGAGAATGGAGTGCCACCCGTTTTTTTCCATGAGATAGTTAAATCTTTAATTAGATTTGAACGTTAAGTGGTAACTGAATTTACCGATAACATAATGTGTGTTAGATATGGAGTACTACCAGTTTTGCTCCATGGGATGAATAGGTTGGGATTGGGATAATTGATCGACGCTAGTCTATGAATAAAAAAATCGTGAATTTTAAATTAAATTCTGCAAGCGCACAGGTGTGTAGCATACAGGTCGAACACAGGGAGGTGTAATTAAAATCAAATTATTTATCTAATCTCTTGGGCGAGTTAGACGAAGCCTAGAGATTTTGTTGAAATAAAAACAAGTTGAAAGTGTGAACACAGGATTATCGTTTAATCTAATCAACGATTAATCACTAAAGAAAGTAAATTGCAAAACAAGAACAACAATACAGAAAATAAAAGTGCAGAAAAAGAAGAACAACAAAAGTAAATTAGGATTGTCGTTGAAACTAATCAAACGACTAATCACTAATAAGCAATAGAAATAACAATAACAATTTCTGTCTACCAAAACTAATTGAGTATAACACAAATTGTTATGACAGTAAAGCAAATAAACTAAACGAAGAAGAGCTTTATTAAAACTAAAAGAGAGTGCAGAAGAATGGCTCCTCTTACAATGGTTACAACGTATATTTATAGAGGAGATAGGAAAAATCCTAATTAAGTCTATGAATAAATGGGTCTCTTTTCCCAAGAAGTAGTATCATATCTCTTGCCTTCCTTGACTAGGCTTGTTCGGAAATAAGCTTTTTAAGAATATCTGATGCATATCTTGGTGAATATCTTCCAAATCCTCCGTATGGCTAGTTGATTGGTAATTAGATTGCATGCGATTAATTATTCCAAACAAGGATGCTCATCAAACTCCAAAGGATGAAATCATCAAAATTTATCTTTTTGTCTTGGCAATAAATCAATCAGAAATTCTTCTAATTGGAAATTGAAAAATGAATGTTCTGAATTGATTTCCATGACTACTCCTGAAATGTCTATTAGTGAATATCATACATACACATGAATATGTATATATATATAATATAACACTAATTAATATATTCTTCATAGCAAAGGGGCAGTGTGAACGCATTCTGTTCTTTCGCAAAAAGTGAGCTCGACGGGGATCGAACTCAGGTCTCTCAGTACAAATTTCCATGCAATTACCAGTGAGCTACAACGTCTTTTGTAATTGAGATGGCTTTAATATGGGGAATTAGCTTTTTATCTGTAGTTGGCCTTTAATTTGAAACAAAGGAGGCATTTCTTGACAACCTATAAAAACACACAAAAGTACCCAAAATATCATTTATTTATTTACAAAAGATAAAATATAAGAGCATAAAATAAACACATTTCTATGTTAATCAAATACCCCCACACTTATCTTTTACTCGTCCTCGAGTAAAAAGAAAATGAAAAAAACTAACTAGATAGGTCGCACTTTCGTAGGAGACACGATTGCATTGAGCGTATGCAACAAGTCGTTAAACCTTTAGGTGTCCCTAGTAGGACGAGTGGTGTCTCGTGAGGGTTTTCAGCGGATACTACCCACAAAATCCAAATGCAGTATGCTATGATTCTAATGAAACTACATGAATGCAATGGACATATGCAAATAAAAACGAAGAATGAAAACACGACTTATTTCAAGAAAGTGGTACAACAAATCAAGTTAATAATTTCTATTCAGTTGATTTTATTTTAGTTACCTCGACTTGTCACAAATTTTCAATATAAACCAAGTTTTCAAATGTTAAATTCCAGTTTGGCCAGTTAGTTCGGTCGATAACATAGTGTAGCCATGAAATAAATTCTTAGTTTGCTTGGCACAGTTCGCAAAGTGGTATTCTAATTTTCTCATGTATGGCTAGTCAAATCAATAAGGTCAAGAAGTATTTGGGCATCATCGCTTATTCTTTATTCTATAAAAATTTTAAATTTATGATTAAGTACATACACCTAACTTAGAAGACCAAGGTTTACCTCCCATGCACTGCCTCGTGGACTAACGGAGAGTGGATAAAGAGCTTGGCGGATTATGTAGGCCGACTTTGACTTTGTCAACAACGTGTCGGTAATCCTTAGTTGTACAATCTCATAAAATGAGACCAAGATATTCCAACGCTGACTTTGTCAACAATGTGTCGGATAGAGCTTGGCGGGTTTGCACACCAACGCTCGATATACAAGAAATGTTGGATACCCTTGGATTACTATTATTATTATTGAATTTATAAGCACAAAAAGAGAGTTACGCGAATTCAACTTAACACAACTTAGTTTTAAAGGTTTGACAAGCCATTATAAGTATTTTAAGTCCTCCACTTATTTAAACAAAGTCTACAATATAGAATAGATTTCATGGCCATCACCTAAGAATCTCCCTATGTACCGGTTACACTATTATCCCTCAAAATTAAACTTTTCATTATATTTCTTATTCGATCTAAGTTGAGAGAAAAAATACTATCAACTGGCTAAAAATTGTAAACTTATTTTGTTGTATCAGTTGAAAATGAGTCGTATTTTCCAAAAAAAAAAAAATTGGTGTGTTACTACGATATAAAATGTATGATGGTCCTACATGAAAAGAAAGAAAGAAAAATTAAAGAAAAATCAAAAGAATGCAATGCAGACTCCCCCCCACACTTGATTGAGACAGTGTCCCAACTGTCTAAGGCAGAAAAAGAAAAAGAAAATAAAAAATGAAAAAGAAAAATAAAAGAAAAAGAACGTGTACCACCTGATTTCATGGTGGATGATCAGGCTCATGCAGATCGATAGGGTCATCTTCGTCATATTGCTCGCATTCCAAAAATGGTTTCAGTCGTTGACCGTTTACTTTGAAGACTTTTCCATCCTTAGGATTTTCAATTTCAACCGCTCCATGAGGATATACTGTTTTCACAACATAAGGTCCAGTTCATCGAGATCTGAGTTTTCCTGGAAACAAATGAAGTCTAGAGTCGTATAAAAGAACTTTTTGACCTATGTTGAAATCCTTACGAAGTAAGTTTTTGTCGTGTTGGGCTTTGGTTCTTTCTTTGTAGATTTTCGCATTTTCATACGCCTCATTTCTTAATTCCTCTAATTCTGAAATTTGTAACTTCCTATGTAAGCCAGCTTTCTCTAAATCAAAATTCAAAAAATTTATGGCCCAAAGAGCACGATGCTCTAATTCAATAGGTAAGTGACAGGCCTTTCCAAAGACTAATCGATATGGTGACATCCCTAGATTGGTTTTATAAGCGGTGCGAAAAGCCCAAAGTGCATCAATCAGTTTTACGGACCAATCTTTTCTATTGGAATTCACGGTTTTCTCAAGAATGTGTTTGATTTGTCTATTGGAAACTTCTACTTGTCCACTAGTTTGTGGATGGTAAGGTGTTGACAGCTTGTGTGTGATTGAGTATTTCTTGAGCAAGGACTCAAAAGCACGATTACAGAAATGAGTGTCATTATCGCTAATGATAGCTCGAGGTGTGCCAAAGCGTGAAAAGATGTTTTCTTTGAGGAATTTGACAACAACCTTATTGTCGTTGGTTTTGGTCGGAATGGCTTCAACCCATTTTGAGACATAATCTACCGCAAGCAAGATGTAAAGATTCCCAAATGAATTAGGGAATGGTCCCATGAAGTCGATGCCCCAAACATCGAATAACTCAATCACTAAAATGGGGTTGAGAGGCATCATGTTTCACTTAGTGATTCGACCCGTTCTTTGACATCGATCACATTTAGAGCAAAATTCGAAAGCGTCACGGAAGAGTGTGGGCCAATAAAAACCGCTTTGCAATACTTTTGCAGCAGTTTTTCTTGCTCCAAAGTGACCGCCACAAGCATGGTCATGTGAGAAAGAGAGAATAATTTGGTGTTCATGATCGGGCACACACCTTCGAATGATTTGGTCTGGACAGTATTTGAAAAGATATGGGTCGTCCCAATAGAAGTTTCGAACTTTCGAGAGAAATTTTTGTTTATCTTGTTTCAACCATTCAACGGGTGTTTGTTGTGTGACAAGATAATTCACAATGTCAGCGTACCAAGGGGTGTTAGAGATGGAAAGGATTTGTTCGTCCGGAAAATAGTCATCGATTTGGGTGTCATTAACATTTTTGTGCACAATTCGAGAGAGATGATCAGCTACAACATTCTCAGAACCCTTCTTATCTCATATTTCTATATCGAATTCTTGAAGAAGAAGGATCCAACGAATCAAGCGGGCCTTAGCATCCTTTTTAGAAAGCAAATATCGTAGGGCAGCATGATCAGTGTAAACTATGACTTTGGATCCTATGAGATATGGTCTGAATTTCTCAAGAGCGAAGACAACTACCAAAAATTCCTTTTCAGTAGTTGAGTAATTCAATTGGGCCTCGTTTAAGGTTTTGCTAGCATAATAAATGACTCGAGGGAGTTTATCGATACCCTGACCTAAGATGGCTCCAATTGCAAAGTCAGAAGCGTCGCACATAAGTTCGAAGGGCTGAGTCCAATCAGGCGGTTGAATGATGGGAGCTGTGGTCAAGATTGACTTAAGAGTTTCAAAAGATGTTTTGCAGTCATTGGAGAATTCGAACTTAACGTCTTTGGCAAGTAAATTTGAGAGAGGTTTTGAAATTTTCGAGAAGTCCTTAATGAATCTTCTATAGAATCCCGCATGGCCAAGAAATGAATGAACATCTTTAACAGACTTAGGAGGAGGCAGATTAGCAATCAAATCGATTTTAGATTTATCGACTTCAAGGCCATCTTTGGAGACGACATGACCTAGAACTATCCCCTTTTTACCATGAAGTGACATTTTTCCCAATTAAGCACGAGGGATTTTTCCTTACAACGTTTTAGGACGAGTTCTAAATGAGCGAGGCATTGGGAAAAAGATGATCCATAGATTGAAAAATCATCCATGAATATTTCCAAGAATTCGTCCACCATATCAGAGAAGATACTCATCATACACCTTTGGAAAGTCGCGGGGGCATTACAAAGACCAAAAGGCATGCGACGATACGCAAAGGTTCCAAAGGGACAAGTAAAGGTGGTCTTGTGTTGATCCTCCAAAGCAACAGGAATTTGGTTATAGCCAGAGTATCCATCGAGAAAACAATAGTACTCATGACCCGCTAAGTGTTCGAGCATTTGGTCAATAAAAGGTAAGGGAAAATGGTCTTTTCGTGTGGCTGAGCTGAGTTTTCGATAGTCGATACACACACGCCACTTTGTTTTGATCTTTGTTGGAACAAGCTCATTACTTTCATTTTTGATCACTATGACTCCCGATTTCTTTGGTACGACTTGTACCGAACTCACCCAGGTACTATCAGAGATGGGATAGATGATGTTATTGTCTAGACGTTTGATTATCTCCTCCTTGAGCACTTCTCTCATGTTTGGGTTTAATCGCCTTTGAGCCTCACGGATGGGTTTAGCCTCATCAACTAAGTGTATGTGATGTTCCATAATTGACGGGCTAATTCCTTTTATATCGCTCAGTTCCCACCCCAAAGCGTCTTTATTTTCCTGCAAAACATCTAAGAGTTTTTCTTCTTGGTCCTCGGTAAGATCAGAGGCCAAGATTACGGGAAGAGTTTCTGAGGAGTCTAAGTATGCGTACTTAAGGTCTTGTGGCAACGGTTTGAGTTCTAACTTAGGATGTTCTTGAGTGTTAACATTGGTTAACATTCCTTGGTTAGATTCAAAAGACGAAGGATTTAAGTCAAGAAATTCATTCAGTTCAGAAATGTATTCAAGTTCATCGAAATCGGAGTCGAAATGTTCCAGACACATTTTTTGGGCTTCAGAAGTGTCTTTAGAGGTTTCGTCAACTATGGTTTGAATCGTGTCGATTTCATCAGTCTCAAAATCCCTAGGTTGTTTGTTGAGATTGAAGATGTTTGGCTCAATGGTTAGGTGCCCGAAGGAAAGTCGAAGTTGACCATTCCTACAATTAATGACAGCATTTGAGGTTGCTAAGAAGGGCCGTCCTAAAATCAACGGTATTTGAACCTTGGGATTTGAGACAGGCTCTGTGTCTAAAACTATGAAATCGATAGGGAAGTAAAACTGTTCGATCTGTATCAAAACGTCTTCGATAATTCCCAATGGCTTTTTGACAGATCGATCTGCTAACTGAAGAGTGATGTTTGTTGGTTTAATTTCCCCTAACCCAAGTTGACAATAAACCGTATAAGGAAGAAGATTGACACTGGCACCAAGGTCGAGTAGGGCACGAGAGATATGAGTGTTTCCTATTTTGCAATCAATCATAGGGCAGCCAGGGTCTTTGTACTTGACTGGGGTAAGATTCGAAAGAGCAGAGCTTGTATTCGCAGTTAGAAAGGCGGTTTTTGGAACATTCGTTGCACGTTTTTGTGTGCACAATTCCTTAAGACATTTGGCATATTGAGGAATTTGTTCGATTGTGTCTAAAGGGGAATGTTCACATGGACTTGTTTAAAAATTTCCAAGATTTTATCGAAATTTGCCGCTTTCTTTTTATTATTGAGTCTATGGGGAAATGGAGTTATTGGTTTTTCGACTCTATGATGAGTTTCATCATTCGAGGAAGAAGGTTTATCCAAGGAAATAGAAGGTGGTAAGGTCGTAGAAGATGGAATGTTGGTATTGCCAACATTATTTTTCGAAGGTAGGTCGGGTTTGCCGACACTGGGAGAAGAACTGTTGGGATTGCCAACATTTAAAGGAACTTGAGGTTTAGAAGAATTGGCATTCGAAGCCAATGGGTGATCTTCAAGATTTAGCATTGGGGTCGAGTTAGAAGGTTCGCCAGGGTCGCCCACATTATTATCAATCTTCTTTCCAGATCGAAGGGTTGTAACAGCATTGACTGGATTATGGTTTTCATCCTCACAAGAATTTACAGCACGAGAGTTATATTTTGGATTCACCTCAGGTTGACTCGGCAACTTTCCTTTCTCGTTATTTTTCGCCAGTTCCTTTATCATATTCATCATCTGTTCCATTTGTTTTTCTAAACGCACAATTTCTGGTGACGATTGAGAAGCTTGAGAGGATTAGTTTGATGGTTGAAAATTGGGGTGCCTGTAAGGTTGTTTGGATTGAGATGTTGTTTGAGAGGTTTGAGAAATTGGAGGAGGAGCTTGATAATTTGGGTTGGGAATAAAGGGTTGCACGTGAGATGGGTTAGCTGAATTATTGGGGTTTGACCAAGAAAAATTTGGGTGGTTCCTCCAACCAGGATTGTATGTGGATGAGTAAGGATTATTTTGAGCTATGGCATTAACTTGGTCCTGAGAGTAATAGTGGGGTAACCCTTCTCCGGCTTGAGGAGTTTGGTTTTCTAAAGGAATTTGACTTGGGTCCACGACATGCACTCCTTTAGTAGAAGTACGAATGGGAACACGAATCGATTCCCATTGCATGTCCTTTTCAGAATAATCTTCTAAGAACCGCCAAGCTTCATCGGCCGTCTTAGACATAAAATCTCCTCCACATATTGATTCTATTTGAGTTCTAGTCTGATAGTTTAGCCCTTCATTTGCAATTTGACATAAGTGATCTTTTAGAATTCCATGATGAGGGCAACTATATAATAGTTGGTTGAATCTCTCAAAGTATTTTGAAAAAGTTTCCCCCTCATTTTGACAAAATTAATTTATCTCGGTTCGGATTTTTAGAGTTTTATGAAAAGGGAAAAACTTTTTCAAGAATGCAGTGACAAATTCATCCCAACTTCTTATGGAATGTCTTAGAAGAGAATTTAGCCATCTTTAAGCGCTTTCAAGTAGTGCAAATGGGATTAGCCTTAGCTTGATCGATTCGTTAGATAGTTGTTGCATTTTTGTTGTGGAAGCATACAATTCAAATTCACTCAGAAATTCATAAGCATTTTTAGACCCAGTAAATTTTGGTACCCCTTTGATAAAAGAATGTTTTAGCTCAAAATTGTTTCCTTTAGCTGGTAGGAACACGATGACAGAGGGTTGAACGGTCCTAGTAGGATAACATCGATCACGAAGAGACAAGGGTCTATCCATTTTGATATTGAGATTCTGAAAATTTTGATTTACTTGATTTTGATCTCCAAAGTTTGGAAAGTTTTGATTCACTCGATTTTGATCCAATTCAGTTGGAAAATTTTGGTTGATTCGAGAACCCCTAGGAGAATTTTGTTGGCTAACACTTTTTTCACTCATTGTTGTTAAATGCAAGCATAGAAATTAGCTACAATGAAATTTTCTGTCCATAATAGCTCCTAACCCAAAATTATAAAGTGACGCGTTTGATTACTTAGATCAAAAGATTTCTCAGCCAGTTAACGGACAGGAGTTATCGGTGCACTAGGAATCACCCTAGCAATGCAGCCGAAGGTTTAAGTACCTTTAGAGTAACAACCGATATAATATTTATGAATCACCGTAATATTTATAAACGGTTATTTTTCTGCCATAGTCTAGACACCAAGAAATAATTCGTTCCAAATGAATCAACTATCACAATACAATTAAGCCCTAGATGAGCCCGTGACTCCCTTAAGTCCAACATCTAACTGTTATTATTAGTCAGATTCTACGATGAAAGGCAATTTGTGGGCTAAGGAAAGGGTGATGAAATCCCTCACCTTATGTGAATTGGGGTATTGCCCTTAACAGAATGAATAATAAAAAAAATGCAGAAATCACAACAATCACACAATTTAATTGCAGAAATTAAGAATTTTACATTCAAGCCGCTGCCCCTGCAGATTTTTTTTTACAACAATTATCTATGTTTTTTTTTCTTTTGTAGCAGAGCACCTGTAGGGTTTCAAAAAAAAATTCTCACCTTGATCGGCAGTCCTCCAGTGAAATTGGGTAGCGCTAGCGCGTTCACACCCCACTTGGTGTGCAACCGCTCCAGCAATTCAAATTCTGTTTGCAAGTTGACTGATCTCCGAATCCTTGTTTGATTTGCTCGACTCTTTTCCTTCACTTTGGTTTATGATTCAAATCTCTTTGGCGTTGTTGTTCTTTTTTTTTGGGAAAAGAAAAAAAATTATTAGAAACTGACTAGACTATCAAAAAAGGAAAACTAAACTCAACATTTTATAAAAAAAAATTAAACTAGCCAAAAAAAACAAAACAAGACAAAAAAAAACTTCTCACCCACTCAAAATATCAATAGGAGACCCTTTATTATTTTTATTTCTCAAAATAAAAAAATGCTATAAATCAAAACATGCCATCAACACTCAAATATGAGTGCGTCCCAATGCTCAGTCCAAAGGAAATTAGTGCTCAAAAGAAACACGCATTCAAAATGTAGAGGCTCACACTAGTATAAAAATAAGACAAGATTCAGCAAAGAACCAACACAAATTCTGACAAAATTCGAGTCCCAAAAAAATCTACTCCTCTGTTTTAGGAAGAAAATTACGAGCTTTTTTTTTATCGCAGTCGAATAAGATTCCAAACGGCTCAGTTCGGGTTCGGGAGTTGGCAGGGAAAGATTTTGGGTAGTGATTAGATCTGGTCTTTGTTTGGTAAGGTGGAGGATTTGGTGAGGCCGAAGAAGTGTGGAGGGAGTCTGCTGTGTTCGGATTGGAGATGGTGGCTTGCGGTAGTTCGAGGGTGGTTATGTGATTTGGGAATTACGGTGAGGATGTTTTGACGTCAGATGGTGTTTTCTAAAAAGGAGTTTCGGATTTTTTTTCTTCTTCTTTTTTTGATGTGATGATCGGTTGAAGAGGAGACGACAAGGGACTGTTTTGTTTGTGGATTTCTGACTGTGCCTGGATGATGGTTGGTGAAGATGGTGAGGAAAGGTATGATAGATGCGGTAGGGTGTGGGAAGATTTATGGTCAGGGATTTTAAAAGGTGCGTGAGGCTTGCACTGGTTTTGTGTGGATCTGTAGTTGTAAGGGGAGGAGCAGTTTGTGGTGAGATGGATGGCAGTGGACGGAAGCTGTGTTTGATGGTAGGGATGGTGTTTGTTTTGAAGGGTTGATCTGAAGTTGATGGTTGCGGTTCAGAAAGGTGTTCCCAAAACAAAATTCAGTCCAGGAATCAACGCTTTATCTTGGGAAAGAAATCAATTTTCTATTTCAAACATTTCCAAAATTGAACCATAGTCGTAGCAACAATCACTCTGTTCAAACTAGGCAACAAAAAGAAATATGCAAATTTGTTTCCAGAATGGTGCACAACAATTTTGGCAAGCAACATTTTTTTCTTGGAATGGTTTTAACCTCAAAATTCAAATTCATTCCAGAGAACACCCATGAGACAATTTAAAAACTAGAAAATCAATCAGATGTTCATTGCCGAAATTGAAGACCAGGAATTCACATACGTGAATAAATCAATCAAGAGGCCATAAATATTTCCCTGAATTACTCATGTTCATCGAATCAAAAGGGGAAAGCAACGCAACAAAACAGTCAAGCCATTGACACGAAATCAGAGCAAATTTAGGGTTTCGATTACCCTATTAATTCACACCATTTACATCACAGGAAAGCATCGAAAATTAAAAAAAAAAATCGAGAGCAAGAAGGGAATCGATATACTCACAAAATCATATTAGGTTTTCGATCGAGTGCCAGAGCAAGAACTCCAAAATCATTGAAGCAAGGAGCATCAGCAATCGACCGAATTCATCAACAAGAATTGGAGCTTCAGAGAATATCAGCGTCCATTCAGAGATTGCACAAAGACATCGAATTCATCAGCAACGAATTGGAGCAGAGCAAAAAAACCCTAGCCGCCATTTTTAGACAAAGGAGATTGGGCAACAGATAAAAGATTATGGGCCGGCCAACCTTTTTAATGTGAAAAAGGGATGACCCCTTAGTTATACTCTAGGGTTTTTTTTTCTATTTTATTTTTTTTCTTGTTTTCTTTATTTTGTATTGTTTTAAATTGTTCTGTAAACCGTCCAACAGTTCTAGAGTCTGTAATCTCTAGGGGGAATCAGTCACGGTGTTGACTGTCAGTTTCAGAATCTGTAAAATCTGAGTTATTGATTACGGGGTTGTAATCAAGGGAAAATCTGATTGAGTGGACATCGGTCAGTCTAGGGTTTTGAGCGTAGGGTTAGAATAGGAGCAGGGTTTGCGAGTGTACATGGTCTTGTATGCGGGATCTGTTCTATCACCTAGTAGAAACCTTAGAAATGCAGCAGTAGGCAGGATTTTGCCGAAGCTGGGTATATCTTTGTGTGATTTATTTTCTGCATTTCTGTTTCTGTTATATTCTGTGATCTGTTTATTATTATTTATCTCGTTAGATTTTTAAAAACTGTGAAAAACCCTATTCACCCCCCCTCTAGGGTTATTCTAGATCCAACAAGTGGTATCAGAGCCAGGTTTTCTGTTAACTCTAGAGTAATGGTGATTCCTAGTTGTCAGTCGATAGAGAGTCAGTCCAGCTCATCTCCAACTATTTTCAATGGAACAGATTTTTTAAACTGGAAATCCAAAATGGAATTTTATTTAAAATCTGTTAATATTAAATGTTGGGATGTCATTATCAATGGGTTTGATAGTGTAGATATTAATTTCAATGCTCGTACTATGAAAATTATATTTGACTATCTTAGCACTGAACAGTTTAATCTTATCTGTCATTGTTTATCTGCACAGGAAGTTTGGAGAACTCTCAACAAGTTGTATGGAAAATCTGACAACAGCTCAAAACCCCATAATGTCAACTTTGATTCAGATCTATGCTTAACAAGTCATGTAGATGAAACTTCAGATGAATCAGATGATGGAGAATCAACAAATACTGAAACAGAAAATCTCTCATATGAAGATTTGGTTTACGTGTGTCTTGATTTAACGAAATCTGTTGATAAACTCCAATCTAAAAACAAATCTTTGAAAACTGAAAATCATGAGTTAACCAGCAAAATTCATTGTTTGGAATTAAAACTTGAAAATGTTGTGAAATTTGAAAATTCTAATTGTGAAAATTGTTTGAAATTAAAAACAGATCTCGTTCATCTCAACAATAACATTCAAAGGCTTGAAGAAGAAATTCTAGTTTTAAAAGGTAACGAGATTGAGTTGAAAAATGCAAACAATTTTTTTCAAAAGGAATTTAACAATTTTAAGGCTATCGAAAATTCCAAACTTGAAATTGCTGAAAGTGATAGTTTGTTGAAAACAGATCTGATTTTGAGTGAGCTTGAAAAAGAGATTGAAAATATCAAGAAACTTGGATCTGAAAAACAAATTAAATTTGAATCAGAGATCTTTGAATCCAAGACCAAAGTTAAAATGCTTGAAAACGAAAATTTGATTTTGAAACAGAATGATACTGAAAAGAGAAAGATCCGCATTAATCGTTGTTCGAATCTAATGAAAGAGAATTCTGATCTTAAATCCAAAATCAACAATCTTGAATTGAGTTTGAAACGCTTTTCAATTGGTGAAAAATCTTTGAATATGTTGTTGAAAAATCAATTTTCTTCTGGTCATAAAAATGGTCTTGGTTTTGGGAAAAGAAATGATTTTGAAAGTTTGAACTCTTGTGATTTCAAAAATTCTTTAAACTGCTTCAAGAAGAGTCATTCTAAAAATTTGAATTTTAAAAATTCCAAAAGTTTTTTGAATCGCAATCGAGATAAGAATTGGTTTGATAACAATTCATTTTGGATCCCGAAAAGAAATAAAATGATTTTTGGAAAATTTAAACAAATTTGGGTTACAAAGAGAACTCTAGTTGATTCTAATGGATTGTTATATAAGCAGGTTTGGGTACCTAAAGCTATGAATACAACTGTGAGTGGTTTTACAAACTTTGTTAGACCACTAGATTCTATAAACTGTTAGGTATCGAAGGTGGCTGAGGAACTGCTGTGCTGAAAAGAAATTTGAAATCAAGATTGTCTATAACTCTGTGTCATTTACAGTTCCTTCGGCCAAGGTCTGTTGAGTTAGAGATTCTGATTTACATTGGATTCTGGTATGATCTCTAAACTCATCCTTGTAAATATTTTATTTTTGTTTATTTCTCCTTCTACCCCCT
Source organism: Allium sativum (assembly GCA_030737875.1). NCBI lineage: Eukaryota > Viridiplantae > Streptophyta > Magnoliopsida > Asparagales > Amaryllidaceae > Allium > Allium sativum. The sequence continues at coordinate 188,440,226 of CM060910.1, read as the reverse complement.
CTGTGTATTTACTTTATCTCTTCTGTTTTAATTTTTTACTGTCACATCACTGTAACTTCTTCTGGGCTTCATTAACTTCCAATTGTAGAATTCATATTTTCTGGAAATTTGCCTTAGTTGAATATAATTCTGATATTTTAATCTTTTCCAGATCTTGTATTTAAACTTGTAAATATCTACAATTGTTTTGAAGTTTAGTTTCTGATTATTGAATTCATAACAGTGTTGATGCATTTATATCATATCTTGAACAATGTTAATTAGAATTCTAAATTTTTTTTTTGAAGATCTGAATAATTAATGAAATTTCACACGCTATGCTGTTTTGAGTTTCTTCCAATTCATTTTGGAAACGCTGAAAATATTATACTCATTACAGTACACTCTGTTATTTATCAGTTGTGATAATTTCAGATATTTTCAGATTGGCTTGAATATTGTAAATTGTCTAGAATCTCAGTGATACATCTTGAAATCCATCTTATATTCATGATTATTATGGTTCAAATTGGTTTGTTTGAAATCATCTGAAATTCTTGATATTTTGAATCTCACATACCTCTTAAATTTGAAATTATCGATCTTGTGTGAATGATTTATTATATCTCAAACTTGACATTGATTCAAGTGATTTCAAATAAATTATTTTTTAATTTCTGGTATCATGAATACCTCACAAATTTGATGTAAATGATCTGACATTTCTATTGGGCTTGTAAGAAATAGTTTTTTGAGAAATTCTTGAAAAGTTCTTTTTGAAAATGGTCTTTGAAAATCATTGATATTTCATGATTAATTGATTTAAATATTTATTTGTTTAAAATCATTTGAAATTATTGATTTATTGAATCACACACATATCTTGAATCTGACATTAATAATTTGGTGTGATCGATTCATTGAATCTAGAGTATTTCATATTCATCAAATGATTTAAAATAAATGGTATTTTTAATCTTGGATCATGAACCATCTTATGTGACCATCTTTCTGACAAGTTTTTTTTAAACTATTTTTGTGCTGCTCTGATACTGTTTTCAAATAACTGTCTGTTTTGATTTGTCTGTTGCTTGCCAAATTTGTAAATCTTGTCTGCGTGGGCTCTGTGTTTGAAACTCTTTGATATTCTTGTTCGTCTCAAGTGTCAATTTTAAATCCTCGAGAAGAGAGAACAATTGGTATCAGAAGTGCTGATTTTTTTTTCCCTCTTGTCCTGTATAGCTTTTTCACATTTCCTCTTGTAATTAATTTTCAACTTTAAAATTATTTGTTGATTATTCATTTAGAAATTGAAATCAATATCCAATTGAACTGTATTTATAATTCATCAAAATTATTATCAGATTTTGAAATTGTGATGAATTATGGCTGCAATATATTTCATAATAAGAGGAGATTTTATTTGGATTTTCATGATGATTGAATATTTATTATAATATCTCTGAATTGGCAATTATTTCATGATCATTTTCTTTATCTATCATCATTCTGCCATCCATCATGATTTTATATTAATGTGGAGAGTTAATATTTTTAAATAAATAAAAAAAAAATTACAAAGAGAATTTGTGATAGAAATGGGACTATATTATTTATTCAGAATTAGTGATATTTGAAAATTTTCAATAATCCCGGTACAGTTGGTCATATTTCATAATATTATTAATTTAGAAATTTATTTCACAATCCATTTCTGTACCTACCACATTTCTATCATTCATATTGGTTGTATATACCGAGGAGTTTTTCTATTTAAAAGCTGAAATGATAAACATATATAATAAATATATAAGTGTGTCTCTAACCTCATTTAAAAATCCAAGCTCTGGTTATGCATGGTTATGAGACGTCTTATAATTTAAGCTGCGACTGATCTCATTTAAAATCCAAGATCTGGTTATGCGTGGTCAGTGTGCTCTTAAATAAAATAAAAGGGAAAAGGTAATAATATGGTAAATTGAAATTAATATGAAATTCTCCTTTGTGTATAAACCAGCCTATCAATCCATTTTCTGTCTGTGAAATGTGTTGAAATCTTATGACGTATTATGATTTGTTGATTGATGGGTATTGGGATTTGAGATTATTCGATTTTGTCACTTAAATTGAATTATTAACTATAGTCCAAATTCATCACTGTTTTTTTTGTGCTTCAATTTTATAAAAATCCTTTGAAAATAATTGGAAATGAATTGTTTTAAAACTCTCTCCATTTTATATAAAATTCATCGTATATCCGTCATTCCCAAAAATGTGAAATGTGCCACCTGTTCTTAGAATATTATGATTTTTGTTTGACTAATTGAGATATATGATGACCATTCCTCCTCTTAAGTTGAAATTATATTTTTTTAGTCATCTTTCATCGATATTTTAAATTCTATATCCTTTTGATGATAACAAAAGGGGGAGAATAGGTTTAGATTTTGATTTATGAGTGAATATTTGATAAATATTTTTAATTTTGAAAATTCATTATTATTCATACATTTCATTCATGCATAGTTATAAATATTTTTAATTTTGAAAATTCATTATTATTCATACATTTCATTCATGCATAGTTATAGGGGGAGTTTCTGTTGTAGGGGGAGCATTTAGATAGGGGGAGTTCAAATATCCACAAACAAACACATTTATTATATTCAAAATCTTTTATTTGTTTGTCATCATCAAAAGGGGGAGATTGTTGTATATAATGGGGTTGTATACACAATTATATGATTTTTGTTTGATGATAACAACCAAATATTTATTTTAAATGTGTTTGGTACTGTACTGTTATATATATACATCACAGCAATGAATATAATATTTATATTTAAATAAAATACGACTGTACAGAAATTCAAATATTAACACAGTATTTTATTTAAATAAAATATTTTATTTCAATATTCAAACAGTAGAACTATTTGTAACTCCACTATTTATACATTCACAGAATATTTGTACTTGTATAAACAGAATAAAATAGACAAGTTCGTTTGACAACAATAAAATGATATTTTATTTCAATCAAACTTGTTTATTACAAACATCAGTACATTTCATATATACACAGCTCCTCACAGCAACACTCATACATTCATTCAGTCTACATTTCATATATATCCATTTTCACTTGTATATACAGACTCATACATTCATTGACACCACACATTGTCTTCTTGTCTTCAGCTTGTCAGTCCTGTCATCACAGTTAGTCCAGTCATCCCAGCTTACCTGTCACACATGAAACACACACACACAGTACACTGCAATAGAAATAAAACAGAATACATGCAAATTTAAATTTTATTTTTAAAATTTTATTTGCCTCAGATTTCTGGTGTGTTTCTCATCATTTTTTCATGACTTGATCTGAATTATAAAACCATCAATCTGTGTCTAGACAGCTTGTGATATTCACAGTGATACACTGTAAATACCACAAGGCAGACAACATATATATTTCAATGCAGGGACAGGAACAACTCGTCTGATGGCTGCATGTACACACGTGTATACACGTGTGCACTGCCTCGCCAATTCAGCGTGCAACTGAGGAGTAGCCACGTGGACCTTCTCAACTCAGTGCATATTTGAAAAGCAACAAAGTCAACACAAACAAACATGATCAAAACCTCAAAGAAAGCAATCAATTTTCAAAGTGTCAAAGCATGGTCGAGCCAGCAAAAACAGCAAAGAGTGATGGAATGGTTAAGGTAGCACAACAGCAACAATATGGAGCAATACAATCAAATTTTTTTTTCTTCAGCATCAACATAAAATAGTCAACATGAATGCAAGTTTTTTTTGGCTCAACACAAAAATGGTCATGCACATGAGTGCATCAAAACAGTTCACAGCAAAATGCAACAAGGCAGAAAAATGCTTCAAGGTGTCATATGCATATCATCAAGGAAATACAAGCATTCAATCAAGACTGGAGCATACATGGCATGTACACAGCAGATTTAGTGTAGTATTGTAGAAGATCTTTTCAGAACAGTGGTGAAGCTACAGATTGAAGATGGAAGCAACAACATAAGCAGTTCAACAGTGTGGTGATCATTCAAGAAAACAAAGATCAGAAAACAATTTTTCAAGCACAAGCCAGAGTGGAACAACTTGGGCATACAGAAGCATGTCAAAGTTCAAATGCAAAATAACGTTCACTGCATAATGAAGGCAAAACAGTTCAGCACAGCATGGACAGGTTCAATCAGTGAACTAAAATCGATGGTGCAACTCATACATGTTCAAAACAGTTCAAATCTGTGTAAAGTAATTAACAAGACTCAACATATTTATAAACAAATGGTCAAGACCAAACAGAATTGAAATAGCAGCTCAAACAAGTGATAAAGTGAATATGTGCAATCACAAACAGGAGTTTCCAGAAAAATGAAGTAAACATATATGGAAAATGGCAAGTATTCAATACTGGAAGGAATGCAGAGAATTCATTTCAGAAATTCAAGATTGGCAAGAAAAACAATTTTGTTTTCCAGAAATAAATTGAAGAAATTTTTGAAACAATCAATCAAGCAAATTCAGACTTTGTCTGAGCAAAAGAGGAAAGCAATTATCTTTTGGAAAACAGTGGATTCAAACGGTTCATGTTTCAAATCGGTGTGAAATTGCCAAGTTTGAAATCAAGGAAGACCACATAATCATGGCATTCAAGACAGTGTTAAGTCAAGGCACAAAAGGGATTTTTTTTTGGTAAGAAATTTTTGGAAATCCAGCATGTTCCAAAACAAAATTCAGTCCAGGAATCAACGCTTTATCTTGGGAAAGAAATCAATTTTCTATTTCAAACATTTCCAAAATTGAACCATAGTCGTAGCAACAATCACTCTGTTCAAACTAGGCAACAAAAAGAAATATGCAAATTTGTTTCCAGAATGGTGCACAACAATTTTGGCAAGCAACATTTTTTTCTTGGAATGGTTTTAACCTCAAAATTCAAATTCATTCCAGAGAACACCCATGAGACAATTTAAAAACTAGAAAATCAATCAGATGTTCATTGCCGAAATTAAAGACCAGGAATTCACATACGTGAATAAATCAATCAAGAGGCCATAAATATTTCCCTGAATTACTCATGTTCATCGAATCAAAAGGGGAAAGCAACGCAACAAAACAGTCAAGCCATTGACACGAAATCAGAGCAAATTTAGGGTTTCGATTACCCTATTAATTCACACCATTTACATCACAGGAAAGCATCGAAAATTAAAAAAAAAAATCGAGAGCAAGAAGGGAATCGATATACTCACAAAATCATATTAGGTTTTCGATCGAGTGCCAGAGCAAGAACTCCAAAATCATTGAAGCAAGAAGCATCAGCAATCGACCGAATTCATCAACAAGAATTGGAGCTTCAGAGAATATCAGCGTCCATTCAGAGATTGCACAAAGACATCGAATTCATCAGCAACGAATTGGAGCAGAGCAAAAAAAACCTAGCCGCCATTTTTAGACAAAGGAGATTGGGCAACAGATAAAAGATTATGGGCCGGCCAACCTTTTTAATGTGAAAAAGGGATGACCCCTTAGTTATACTCTAGGGTTTTTTTTTCTATTTTATTTTTTTTCTTGTTTTCTTTATTTTGTATTGTTTTAAATTGTTCTGTAAACCGTCCAACAGTTCTAGAGTCTGTAATCTCTAGGGGGAATCAGTCACGGTGTTGACTGTCAGTTTCAGAATCTGTAAAATCTGAGTTATTGATTACGGGGTTGTAATCAAGGGAAAATCTGATTGAGTGGACATCGGTCAGTCTAGGGTTTTGAGCGTAGGGTTAGAATAGGAGCAGGATTTGCGAGTGTACATGGTCTTGTATGCGGGATCTGTTCTATCACCTAGTAGAAACCTTAGAAATGCAGCAGTAGGCAGGATTTTGCCGAAGCTGGGTATATCTTTGTGTGATTTATTTTCTGCATTTCTGTTTATGTTATATTCTGTGATCTGTTTATTATTATTTATCTCGTTAGATTTTTAAAAAATGTGAAAAACCCTATTCACCCCCCCTCTAGGGTTATTCTAGATCCAACAAAAGGTTGCGTGGAGGATGGGGAGTGTATGGTGGTGAAACTGGAATTGTAGTTTTGGGTATTGCGGGATAACAATATGGACGAGGATGAGGTGTCGTTCTAATGGACGTGAATATGGGTGTGTGGATGTTTGCGGTTTGTGGAAATGATGGAGAAGTTCAGGTCTGTTGGAATTGTTTGTATTTGTGGACAAAGAGGAATAAGGTGGTGATGGACTTATACAGCAAGGAAGAGAAAACTTAGAAAGAATTTTTTTTTTAACTAAATAGGAAGGGAATTATAAATAGAGAGAAGAAAACAAAATAAATTGGGAGAAATTTGACAGGGTAAAGAATCAAAGGAAAGTTGGAAAGAAATCAAAAGAAGAACAATGGCAATTTTTTTTCTCTTATTTGGTTGATCACGGTATCATTGAACAATACCAAATCTAACCAATCAAGATTTTTTTTTCTATATATACAACAAAACAAAAGGAAGAAAATAAAAATAAAAACTAACACGAATTAGAAATTAAATAAATAATAAAATTTAATCGTTACCTCCCCGGCAACGGCGCCAAAAACTTGATCGACGCTAGTCTATGAATCAGAAAAGCGCGAATTTTAAATTAAATTCTGCAAGCGCACAGGTGTGTAGCATACAGGTCGAACACAGGGAGGTGTAATTAAAATCAAATTATTTATCTAATCTCTTGGGTGAGTTAGACGAAGCCTGGAGATTTTGTTGAAATAAAAACAAGTTGAAAGTGTGAACACAGGATTATCGTTGAATCTAATCAACGATTAATCACTAAAGAAAGTAAATTGCAAAACAAGAACAACAATGCAGAAAATAAAAGTGCAGAAAAAGAAGAACAACAAAAGTAAATTAGGATTGTCGTTGAAACTAATCAAACGACTAATCACTAATAAGCAATAGAAATAACAATAACAATTTCTGTCTACCAAAACTAATTGAGTATAACACAAATTGTTATGACAGTAAAGCAAATAAACTAAACGAAGAAGAGCTTTATTAAAACTAAAAGAGAGTACAGAAGAATGGCTCCTGTTACAATGGTTACAACGTATATTTATAGAGGAGATAGGAAAAATCCTAATTAAGTCTATGAATAAATGGGTCTCTTTTCCCCAGAAGTAGTATCATATCTCTTGCCTTCCTTGACTAGGCTTGTTTGGAAATAAAGCTTTTTAAGAATATCTGATGCATATCTTGGTGAATATCTTCCAAATCCTCCGTATGGCTAGTTGATTGGTAATTAGATTGCATGCGATTAATTATTCCAAACAAGGATGCTCATCAAACTCCAAAGGATGAAATCTTCAAAATTGATCTTTTTGTCTTGGCAATAAATCAATCAGAAATTCTTCTAATTGGAAATTGAAAAATGAATGTTCTGAATTGATTTCCATGACTACTCCTGAAATGTCTATTAGTGAATATCATACATACACATGAATATGTATATATATAATATAACACTAATTAATATATTCTTCATAGCAAAGGGGCAGTGTGAACGCGTTCTGTTCTTTGGCAAAAAGTGAGCTCGACGAGGATAGAACACATGTCTCTCAGTACAAATTTCCATGCAATTACCAGTGAGCTACAACGTCTTTTGTAATTGAGATGGCTTTAATACGGGGAAGTAGCTTTTTATCTGTAGTTGGCCTTTAATTTGAAACAAAGGAGGCATTTCTTAACAACCTGTAAAAACACACAAAAGTACCCAAAGTATCATTTATTTATTTACAAAAGATAAAATATAAGAGCATAAAATAAACACATTTCTATGTTAATCAATAATAAAATGAATGTTTACATCGTCAAGGCTCGCTAATCCCGACTAGTTGGAAAACCGTAATTTGGTTTAAGTTGAGAAAAGATATAAAAATTCTTTTAAAATGATTTCCAAGAAGATTTGAATAAAAGAGTATTCTGGATTGGAATGAGGAGTATGAGGCGTTTTCATAGCAGCTGATAATAAGATAAGCGAGTTATTCAGAAAGACCGGGTCGAACCCATTCTGAATAACTGTTACGACGATTAAAAGTCGACGATGAAGATGATGATTGAAGACCGGAGATCTTCACATCGTTTGGATGATTATTGATGTCTTGATTGAAGACCGGATAGCTTTGTGTATAGCGTTGATTCGCGAGCCTCACACCCCTGTATTAGCCTAAAATGGGATAGTGACTATAGGGAGTGCATGCGTTTCTTTCTAGCTAGAAGTGGCGTCATGGTATGGAGCCCAGACATTATTACTTATGTGCATGATGGATTGAGAGGCGCCACGGAAATAGAACTGACTAAAAGGCTCGAGTGATAGGTCTGATAGGATCGGGAAATATATTTTTCAAGAATAACTAGTCTGCAAATGTTAGGTGTGGACCGGCCCTCAAGATCAAGGGTTGCCAATAGGCGTGATTCTGAGACATGTGCTACAGTGTCTCGAATTGGTGAGTTGACATCCCTTGCCTCGACTCATAGATGAAATCCAATTTCCAATACGTGACTTCCAGTTTTAGTTGTAAACCTATATGGCGACATAGTAGGATGAGGTACTATGCCGTCTATGATTGATACATTTATATTTGAAGTTGTTTTTGACACTATGCATTTATAGTAATATCAAAAATGATTTGTTTTAAAGAGTACCAAGCATGTTTGGCTATTATAAGGTAAAACTCTATCCTCCGGCTTGCATTGCATTGTGTGATGGGATCTAAGTCTTATAATAGCTTCATTTTTCAAAAAGCATTGCAATGTTTATTAATTGTTTTATTTAGAGTATTCATGGGAGTAAACCCGTTCCGCGACATACAGCGTGGTCCCGTGATGTACCATATCTTAAGGTAAAAGTTTAATAATTGTTTTAAGTTCTCACACCAGTCCCATGACTGACCTGGAGTTTACTGTTTCTACCTAAACTTTGGGTGCCCATATTTTCCACATGGGCAGCTAGTAGGTTCGCAAATATTGTTTTCATAGGACCCTGGATTACAGCTAGAGCTATATTCAGAATGCTTTGTATCCGTGTATTTCATTCAGTTGTGGTAGTTGATGTTTCCTACTGCACATTATGTTTATGTATTTAAATGTAAATTATTAATCTATGATATTATATTTCCGCTATGTAATAATTATTTCATACTCTGATATCTTGTACTCTGATGTAAATTGTTGTAATGGCAATGAAATGTTCTCATGTTTTTGTTCGGATGCGTCGTGTTCTTGTTATAATATGCGTTTTCCCGTCCCTTCGGAGGCTGGGAGAATTAGGGGCGTAACAGCCTTCGATTCCTGTGGGATGCGAGATAACAAATCCTAGCGAATGCAAAATCATATCCTGGGAGGGATGCGAGTTTATTGAGTGCTTAGGAGGGATGCGACATATAAAGTATGGGATGCAAAATCATGGTGTTGGTCTCCATTTCAAAGGATGCAAAATGCTATATTTGAGGGATTGTGAAGCTTACGCTCGCATCACTCATTCTAGGCCTAAATCCTTAGTGTTTTGGCGATACTTTGGGATTTGGTGCCATGCGATGGGCTGAGTCGAGTGGGCTTGGTATGCTTTTGGGAACCGGACCAAAAGGTCAATTAACACTTGCCTTCTAAAGTACGTCTTATCTTGACTTGATTTGCTTTGAGCTGAAACAGTCATCTCTGGAATCTGAGAAGATCTCCCAGCGTGTCGAGTGGTTGGTCGTGACCATTCCGTTGAGCGTGCTGAGAATCTTGATTCTTCGGTTGCTTCTTTAAACATCTAATTCCTATCGACTCAAGAAATTAAACTTTAGTCATTGACTCTCGTTTACATTGGAATGTAAATGAGTCATTATCGACGTAGTTTCACGTATACACTCACATGTTTTCACATGGTTTCGTGCGAAGCGATCAGAATGCGAAATAGAACATAATCAGTAAATATGTCTTTGGTTCGTGATTACGTGCATTGGTTTTCGAAAATGGTATCGAATCTTGAATTTGATCGCTGGGTATACGTTCTCGAGTCATTTAAACTTATGAATGTATGATCAGTTAGCGAATCGAATTGGTTTCGATTATTATAATTTCGAAAATGTGTACGCACGTTCGTAGCCAGCGTCATGATTTAAGAATATTTCAACACTAGAAATTACATTTTCAGCACTTTTTTGAAGGGATGGGAAACCTTGCATCCCTCAGGGTATGAAATTTCGCATCTCTGGTGGGATGATCTCGCATCCCCAGTGGGTTGCGATTTTTCGTAACCCGGTTGGGATACGAAATATCCAACGAGTCGGCGCTCCTCCCCTCACATATAAATATCGAGATACGCTTTTCTTCACCCCTTTAACTTCGCAAACTTTCTCGCATCCTAAGGACTTACTTATTCTCCCAGTTACGACGAATCAAAATATTAGATGGGTAAGAACCTCACGATTCGATTTACACATTTTGATTACTCGAATCGAGATCAATTCTTTGACTCGCAATTCCGAGATTCGAAGTCATGGTTGGAGAAGGAGAGGCGGGATTCAAATTCCCTGGAGTGCGATTATTTGCTCTCGAGGGGAGTCCAGGGAGTTAGAGCGGAGGTGAAGGAGAGGAGAGAAGGAAGAAGAAAGGGAAGGAGGATAAAGAGAAAGAGGGGTTTCTTTGTATTGCCTCTAGGGAATGCAATTTTTTGCGTCCGAGGGATGCAAAATATCATATCTCGCGGGATGCGATTTTTCACATTCGAGGGATGCGAATTCTCGCATCTCGCGGGATGCGGTTTTTCGCATATGAAGGATGCGATTGCGTGAGTGGGATGCAAAGCAAACATAGGCCAGTGTGTTACAGAGCGTGGGATGCGAATTTCATGAGGAGTGTGGAATGTCAATTTTGCTTATGTATAGGGATGTGAAGTAACTTGTAACAACCCACCCGGAATGGACCTAAATTTCGACCCAGAAAAGGCCCATCGAAACTTAGAACCATTCTAAACGGGTCGTGGTTCTTGTAAGGAATCACATTTGCATAGATAATATATATATATATATATATATATATATATATACACACACACACTTCGAATGGAAATCTCACACAGTGGAAAGAGAATATATAATACTGAAATAAGATGTACCACTTATTTAAAAAATCATAGAATTCCAACAAAATAGTCAAGATTACATATGTTCCATGGGTACATCAAATAATTCATTCTAAAATGTTTCTATAAGAATCACAACAATAAATACTAAAAATAGCATAACGACTTCATCTTCATCTTCAGCTCCCATCATGACTTCGTCCATAAACTTTACCCTATCTATTGACCTGTTGGATATGTTAAGGAGAAGGGTCAGAACACAAAGTTCTGTGCGACTAAAATATGGTGTTTACTTAAAGTCCGTACCCTATGTTTTTAGCATGTTACATATGTCAAGGTATGTCTACACAACACACAATATTCACACAAACACCAAGTGTCTAACCATAAGGTAGATGTCCAAGTCAATTGCTCATTAGTGTCTTTAGGGTAAAGACCCAACGAGATGGGCATTCTCGGTCACTTATGACCCTATTAATGGTGGATTATTATGATCTCTTATAACCCTAAGGTGGACCCTAAGCTCCTTAAGACCCCGTCCTAGTACGTCAATGTTCTTAAGTCTACACTCTCAATTTTAATATGAGTAGTAGTACGAATGTTACTACTCAACTAATATTACGGTAGAACACCTATGTCTATTAAGACTTCCCTTAGATAGTTGGTGAGAATGCAATGGCAACATATCTTTTATATACCAATTCTATCCCTAGTTGACCCTTTACAAGATTCTAGAGGAACTGGACATTCCCCGTGAACTACCCTACTCCGTTACCGCTTATGCCTAACCACTTTTTGAGGAGGACCAAAAGACTTACTTCGAATCTAACAAGGGTGGGTCCCATGACTTTGGTTCGTCTCCAAGGAATAAACCTTCGGGGGGATCTAGTCCTAACCACTTAAGACCCAAATTAGACAAGAAGAGAGTCAGCCACTTGAGACCTTCTCAAGGTGTAGAAACTTGCCTATTTTCACACATAATAGACTTATATATATATATACATACACACACACACCAGACCTCTCACATTAACTCGTATACCTATAGATGCTTGATATGTCGGGCGGTTCCAGGAAGGTTTCTACTACAAGTTGGTTTAACATCGTGTCATAGTGTACTAAATTTGAATGACCCACCCAGACCTCTAACATTAGTTGGGCCTACTTGCGGTTACTGGATTTGTCGGTCGGTTCTGGGCAAGCTTATAGCACAAATGTCAACTAACCTCGTGTCTGTGTGTCACTATTTATATATGTAAAGCCATTCTATAGGCACACACAAGAAATCAGTATATATAGGGGGGCATTTCAAATTTTAATTCTATCCTTATCGCATTTATTACAATAATATAACATTAATTACATTGATTATGTTTATATAAGTGTAATAATTATAACGCCTAAATAATGCTAATGTTCGTATGAACGAGAGAACGTTCTAACTAGATAGCACTTGTCAATTTATCCTAAATTACGGTATACAAGTTAATTTTCCATATTTTTGACTGCTACAATTTAGCCATGATGGCATAATAAAAAATAGCAGTGAATGGAAAATATACATACATACAAATTTCAACTTGCATCCTAGGCTTGTTGGTATGATCTTAATAATGGATTAAGAATAGAGTTGAACATACACATATAATATATATATGTTTATAAGTCCCACTTTATCTAATTCATCTCTTTTCGGTATTCTGAACATAAAAACATTTACATTTGATATATTTCAAGTATGAATACGTTTGGATTCAAAATAGAATCCAAACCTATTCAAATAATGGAATAACCAAATTTAAACCATTATAGGTTACAATCAAATGTTTACATAAGGGTGGATTACACAAAGTAGAAACAACAACAACACCCTTTCATTCTCAATCAAATATTAAGATCAAACCCACAAACCAAATAACAATAAACTGACAATTCATATGCAAACATAAAATAACGGATTTAGGGATTTTTGTATGATGTTATCGATTTCCAAATCCCATTAGGCATAGCTATCAACATGTTAATCTATTAAAAAAATAGAATATGCCTAAGAACACAATATTCCACTCACATATCTAAGGAAGAACAAATAGGATTTCTGTAGTAGATTCAGATCTATTCTTAATCTTCGCGCCAAACATGCTCCAATCCTCCTAATACATATGTAAGAAACATCTTTTAGAATCTTATATATATACTAAATTCCTGAATTCATACTAAAGTCTATATGAATTTAAATAGGGAGAAGACAAGAATAAATGTTAGAGGAACATAAGAGAAATTCCTAACCTTTTCTGGAATTTAGCAATGGCAGAAGAACAATATGGACGTAGAGGTAAGAGAGTGGCTAGGGTTTTGTTGTGTGATATGAGGGTCTATAAATAGCCACTTGTATAAGCGTAGGCCGTTAGATTATTCAGATGTAATCCTAGCCATATATTTATATATATCCCATTAGAAAACCCTAACCAAACATAGATTTATTGGGCTCGTCAACCACCAGTCGGTCGACCTGGGCAGTCGACCAGCGGTCGGCACCACTTCTAGGGGGTGGTCGACCTCCTGGTCGCTGAAACGCCCAGTGAATTTATGTGGCACTAAGGTGTCTAATTAAATAATAAATTACTTTATTTTCTTAATCTCTTTCCTTACTTAAAATAATCTTTATCCCCATAATTTTATCCTTTGTTTGGATTTCAAATTCTCTCTTATTTATTTTAATATATTTTGGACATATATATTGCTTATCTGATTATATTTTTTTTTCTGCGTTTTACTGTCCAAATTCATTTGATTGAATCTTCTTCATACGTTGACTGGTTTTAGCATATTATATATGAAAACGATTCAGAATTACGCCAAAAATCCAAATAAAAGATTTACGTAGCCAAATTCGTAAAGCTGCAAAATCTCATTTTCTAGCCTTATTATTAAATTGTTTATCTTTATTAATAATTAAAATTTATGTCTTTTACGGGGTGTTCCATTCTCCCCCCTTAAAATAGATTTCGTCCTGAAATCTGTTTGAAGAGGCGAAAAACACAACTCGCTCGAAACATCCATGTTATTTTTAGTTCATCGACAAGCATCCATGACTCGTAATGATTATGAACTATGGACCCACTAGAGTGAGTTCAATCCTAGCATGTAGGTACAATAAGTGATGCAATATGTATGCAAACAACCTAATTATGCATGTATTTCTATATGAGTGCGCTTGTGCAATGGTGTTGCATCCATTTCCTAACATCCAATCTAGCAAACATGATGCATCTATAAATGTTATTTTGGGAAAAAAATACCCATGAAAAGCTCTAGGTGAGTCTGCCTCATCTTATCCTCGGTCTCTCATGTGTTTTCCGCGGGATCATTTCCTCATTGTACTTGGACAAGGCGAACAGTTTCATTGCAGAGTCTCTTGATTCCATGCTCTACAATCCTTACAGTGGCACGGGGCATCCTTGTGTGACGGCCCGCCCCAAACCAGCCGACATTTCCTCGAAATGCGTTGTGCCAATGCCCGACTAACACGAGACGCTCGTCAAAGGAAAATGGTTTTGAAACTATGAATTACCAAAGAACATGTAGTATATCTTATAGCGCATGGAATAAAGTATAATAATAACATAACTTGACATAAAACAGGCGAGACAATGCATAAGCTGAAGACTAAACCATCATAGCAGCGGAATCCAAAATACAGTTTATGATCCAAACCATCATTATTACAACTTCAAAATACTGTCTCTAAAGAAAAATAGAAAAGGTACACTACTAATGCCTAAAGCAGTGACCATCAATAACACATGGAGAATATATGCATATAGCACGTGGAAGCATCCCGCTCGTCTCCGGATAGCTACTCGTGCATAACCACCTAACCTGCTTCTAGTCTGCTCGTTTAGGAGCACCCAGAGTAATAAGAAGAGACATAAAACTCTGGGTCAGACAAAAGTCTGGTATGAGCGATAGCAGCAAAATAAAACAATAATAGGTATAAATAATCATACCAGAACCTGGACCTGCAACCAAAGAGTTAACACAACAGGATGTACAGTATGCTAAGGTGACACTAACATAACAACAACAACAACAACAAAGCCATATATCCCAAACAAGTTGGGGTTGGCTAGATATGGAACCCAAAATTAAAATAAAATAAAATTAATAATGATGATAATATATATATATAATTTAAAAATAACCAATCAAATAAAAAGTCGTCCGATAAAGAGTTTTTTTTAAAATAATAATAATAAGAAGAAGTAAAAATGTTTAATAAAAGTTAAATAAAATCTGAAATAGTAAATAAAAAGTAAAAAGGTTCAGTAAGCGTGAAATAAAGTCTATAAAAAAAACACACGCTATGGTTCTGGTACATGGATTGCCAATTTCCATGCACTCCTATCAACTACCAACTCTTCCGATAAACTCCAGTTACTTAAATCTCTCTTTATTTTCTCCTCCCATGTCATTTTAGGTCGACCTCTACCTCTCTTTGGGCCATCGGCGCGACCTAAAATTCCAACGCGTACAGGTGCATCGTATGGTCTACGTTGGATATGTCCAAACCATCTCAAGCGGTATTGGACTAACTTCTCTTCAATAGGTGCAACTCCAAGTTTTTCCCGAATATCCTCATTTCTAATCCGATCTCATCTGGTATGCCTACAGCTCCAACGCAGCATTCGCATCTCTGCTATACTTATCTTCTGGACGTGTTGCCTCTTAGTAGGCCAACATTCTGCACCATATAACATTGCAGGTCTGATTGCTGTCCTACAGAACTTTCCTTTAAGCTTCTGAGGAATCTTCCAATCACAGAGAATGTCAGATGCTAGTCGCCGTTTCACCCATCCTGCTTGAATTCTAAAACTAACATCCTTATCAATCTCTCCATCAAACTGCAATATAGATCCTAAGTATCGAAACGATTCCTTCTTGGGTACTACTCTACCGGCCAGGGTAACATCTCCGTCATCTGACCTGACACTGCTAAACTCACACTTCATATACTCTGTTTTAGTTTTGCTAAGCCTGAAACCCTTTGATTCCAAGGTCTCCCTCCACATCTCCAGTTGTCGATTAACCCCTATTCTACTTTCATCAATCAGCACAACAACATCGGCAAAGAGCATACACCAGGGAATCTCCCTTTGTATATCTTTTGTGATTTCATCCATCACTAATGCAAAAATATAGGGGCTCAAAGTCGAACCTTGATGTAACCCTATGTTAATTGGAAAGTCTCTGGCCTCACCATCGAATGCCCTAACACTAGTCACAACCCCCTCGTACATATCCTTAATAAGGGTAATATACTTTGATGGCACTCTCTTCCTTTCTAGCGCCTACCACATAACCCTCCTCGGTACTCTGTCATAAGCTTTCTCCAGGTCAATAAAAACCGTGTGGAGATCTTTCTTTTTCTCCCTGTATCTCTCCATAAGTTGCCTAACCAAGAAAATCGCCTCAGTGGTTGACCTTCCCGACATAAAACCAAATTGATTCCTAGAGACACTTGTCAACCTCCTCAAACGCTGCTCGCAAACTCTCTCCCAAAGCTTCATTGTATGACTCATAAGCTTAATTCCTCTATAGTTTGTGTAACTTTGAATATCTCCTTTATTCTTGAAGATTGAAACTAAAATGCTTCTCTTCCACTCATCTGGCATTTTGTTTGATTTGAAAATATTGTTGAACAACTTAGTTAGCCATCTTATCCCTGCATCTCCAAAGCATCTCCACACCTCAATAGGAATATCATCAGGCCCTACCGACTTGCCTGATTTCATACGTTTCAACGCCCCCTTTACCTCAGCTTCTTGAAATCTCCGCACAAAATGTCTATTGGTGCTATCGGCTAAGTCTTCCAACTCGATCGAAGAGTTATCACTTTCTTCGTTGAAAAGCTTATTAAAGTATTCTCTCCACCTATTCTTTATCTCATCTTCCTTCACCAAAAGTCTATCATTCTCATCCTTAATGCATTTAACCTGATTGAAGTCCCTTGTCCTCCTCTCGCGTAACCTAGATGTTCTGTAAACGTCTTTTTCGCCCTCCTTTGTACTTAGCCTTTGATACAAATCTTCGTACGCTCGTCCCCTTGCTTCACTCACTGCTCTCTTTGCAGCCTTCTTTGCCACTTTGTACCTGTGCATGTTCTCTTCGCTTCTATGACGGTACATGCGTTTGTAGCATTCCTTCTTCTATTTGATAGCCTTTTGCACCTCGTCATTCCACCACCACGAATCCTTGGGTTCTCGCTTGCTTCTTCTTGTTATCCCAAATACCTCAGTGGCGACTCTCCGAATGCATGTTGCCATCGCATTCCACATGACATTTGCTTCTCCTTCCACATTCCAAGCTCCTTCTCCCATCACTCTATCTTTAAACACCCGTGAAGCATCTCCTTTAAGTTTCCACCATTTCATCCTGCTAATCTTCGCTCTCTTATCCTTCACCACCCGAAGACGAAACACGCATACCAACAGCTGGTGTTGTGAGACGACACATTCTCCAGGTATGACCTTGCAATCAACACAATCTCGTTTACTATCTCTTTTAGTTAGGACAAAGTCAATCTGGCTAGCCTGTTGGCCACAACTGAAGGTGATCAGATGTGATTGCCTCTTTCTAAAGAAGGTATTAGCAATCATGAGATCAAAAGAGAGAGGGAAATTCAAAATATCTTCACCCTCTTGGTTCCTACTGCCAAATCCAAAACCACCATGCACTCGCTCAAAACCCCCGCTAGATGAGCCAACATGGCCATTGAAGTCTCCTCCTATAAAAAGTTTCTCGCTACTATGCACATTCCTAACCATGACATCCAAATCTTCCCAGAACTTCCTTTTGGCTTCTTCACTTAGACCTACCTGTGGGGCATATGCGCTAATGACATTCAAAACTGCCTCGCCAACTACTAGCTTAACTAGGATGATCCTATCCCCTCGTCTTCTGACGTCAACCACATTGTTCTGAAGGTTCTTGTCAATCAATATGCCTACCCCATTCTTGTTATGTACTTCTCCTGTGTACCACAATTTGAAGCCAGTGTTCTCCACCTCCTTCTCCTTCTGGCCCACCCATTTAGTCTCTTGAACGCACAAGATGTTAACTCGTCTCCTAATCATAGTATCCACTATCTCTCTTAATTTTCCTGTTAAGGACCCTACGTTCCAACTACCTAACCGAACCCTACTATTGTCGACTAGCTTCCTTGCCCCTCGCATCCACCGAGAAAAATGCGAGGACCCTTGCTCACTTATCACCACACTGGGGCGTCGGTGTAGCGCGCCACTAAGAGAATGGCGGCCCAGCCCTTGCATATTTAACACCATATCCGAGCCTCGATGTAGCGCGTCGCTAAGAGGGTTACGCCCCAACGATATATCATAAGGTGACACTAACATATGGTGCAAAAATGGGAGTGTGCGTGTCGTGGTGATAGCAAACTTCAAACGTAGCAATTATCCTCACATCTCTCACTCAGTGCTTAAAGCATACATTATCCACCGCTTTGATCACCAAAACCATTTAGGGCTATAACAGAGCCCAGCTCCATCCAAACCTTACTACGACCACTTTGCCCTTGGGGGTTCTGATGGAGTTTGACCCAATACAACTTTGACCCCACCGCACGGGTCCATAGTCAATGCCCCTCCCATCAATAGTGAACCAAAGTTATAGATATCGATAACCCCTTTGCACATGTGCCGCAGTAAAGTCCAACCCTTGAAATTCACTCATTGGGTCCCATCTGGATCCCGAGTAATAACTTCCCATTTGGACTTCTTTTGCATCTCGGGTTTTGGTTGAATTGGAGTTGGACTTCAGAAGAGTCGTCACATAGAAGTTGAAGCACACATATGGTTCGGTTTGGCTCCCTCCCCTCATTTCAGTTCGATTACATTATTTCCATTCGGTTCGGTTCTCGTCCCCTGTTTGGTTCCTCCATCTCAGTTCGGTTTGGGTCAAGCATTTCGGTTCGGTTCGAGTCCCCTCGTGCTTCCTCCTCATTTCCAGATGCCGATTCGGTTCTCCTCTCTATTTCCGATCCGATCCCCTGCTCCAATTCAATCCGGTGGGCCTTCCTTATTGCCCTTGCCTTTGCGCACTGCTGAAGATGCCACCACTCTGGTTCGGTCCGGTCCATCCGATCCGATTACCCTTCTCCGATCCGATCCGGAACCCTGGCATTTTTCCAGGAAGCTTGTTACATATAATCTCACCATACGACGACGTTCTCAACCATTCTAACTTTTCTAATCAGTCATAAAACATCAAAAACAATGATAACAACATATAGGTTCAATCAAAAACATTAAAACATCAAGCATATTGGTCATTTTAGATCAAACATAACCCAAAAGCATGATTATCCTCTTAATCCCCTTAAGCATGTTTTAACTATAGGATTAGCAAACTTAATCCAAATTAACCCAAATATTCACCAATGACATAAAATAATACTTAAGATTTTGTGCACAGTTTTCTAGATTTTTTGGATACATAATTTCGCCGATTATCACTAATCACCCCTAGTTAACCGTAATTAGTGAATAAACATGCTAGTCACTCACCTTAGCCACAAATAAATTTCAGATCTGGAACTCTAAATGATTTGGTATGGATCCCAATGTATTCCAGGAGCTCTATTTTGATTTCTATGCTAATCCATCTTAATTTGGTGTAGATTTGGCTAATATGTGATTAGAAAGTGATTAAGGATGTATCTAGAAGGTGGAGGCCACTGTTAGGGTTAGAAAAATGTAAGTGGTGGATAGAAAACTGAAATGACGTGTTTTCCCAAACCCTTTCGGCCTTTCCAATACCCTAATCCCGAAATGGGTTATGGGCCTAACCATTAATCACCTAATTAAGCCTGGATAATTTGTTTTTCCACCTTCAAACCTTATTTCATCCATATCTCCCAAATGGTAAGTGCATTTGATTAGTGTGACCACTCTATGGAAAGGTAAACCATCATCCGAATCCAATGGAAATGGTTTTAGGTCAAAATTCTTTACCAGTCAAAAGTTATAGGCGAAACAAGATTCGCCAGGGGTAAAACGGTCATTTAAAATTTGGCAAAAATCGTGAATATGGGAAATGACCCCAATAGTCGTCTCCCAAAGTTACACGACCATACGAATTCGTATGAAAATGAAGTAAATGTTCTATGATCCCTCGATGCATAGAATGCGGGTCGTTACACTCTTCCTCCCTTAAGAAATTTCTCCCCCGAAATTCCTTAATCAAAACATACAATGCAGTCCCGCATGCCTATCAGCCATTCACAAACAAACAAACATAGATGATATCACAACAAGCCTATCCTAACATGCAGTTTACTAACAACGGAATAACTTATCATTATTAAAATCTTACCAAGCAAAGAGTTCTAGATGTGTCTTCCTTCTGTTCTCCTTTGTTTCCCAAGTACAGTCGTTCTCATTATCACTCAACTGGACCTTGACTAGTTTCACTGTCTTCTTTTGAAACATCCACCTCCATTAAGGTCACTCACAAAGGGAATGCCTTATCTTTGGTGGAGGTTTATAAGTAAAAGCCACAGATAAACACAAGACAGATATAAATACATATATTTTAAACAACGGAAACCAAACAGACTTTTATTTCATCAATACGTGTTCAAACAAAACATTTCCATATTTGTCTCAAAATACTTCCATCATTACAACCTCATTACTGTCTTGATTATTAAAGAAGCATAAAACATAAATAAAAGTAACAAAAATCTCCATAGTGATATCCAAAGCCATGATCCGAGAAAAGAGTTCCAAACCATACGTCTACGGTCTTGGAGCTTGCAAAGGGTCTGACTGAGCTGAGTTGTGTCCTCCCTGTGGACCTGGGGGGGGGGGGGACCGAAAGAAAAGAAGACGAAAAGAAAATAGAGTCAGACATAAAGCCTGAGTAAATCTAGTAACTCTTCAGTATATGAACAAGAAAAAGGGCATGATAGATATAAACTGAAAATAGGAAAGTGTCACAAGCTAAGGAAGTGTCGTTTAGAATCGAATGTACTATCACACCCACACTATATCTCTGCACCTACTTGAGCTTATTTTAACTGGCACCCCATGCTGAGGGTGAAGTGATCCCCATTTTCTAAAGATCGGCTCCTACTTGCATAAACATGTGTCATACGGCCCCCAAGAATTGTAGATACCTATGATGGTCCCACCATGGGGTGTATCAAGACCCATGGTGGCGGCCCCGACACAATTCTAGAAGGCATAGGTTGTACTACTGGTGCCCCCAGTGCCCTGTTTGTCTGCTCCGGAGTGTGTGCACGCCCGCACCCCGTTAGAACCTACACTGTTGCACCCACCGCCGTCGCTTTGACCGCTTACAATCAACCCAGTAATCGTGTCCCACCCTGCCTAGTTTCAAGGTACCATGGTACCTAACTTGGGTTACTGCTGAAACGGGTCCCTCGTTACTAGGGTTTTCTAGTCAAACATGTTAAGTGGTTAAGTGTCTGCATTTACCTAACCCCACCCATCAATTCTTGTTAACATGTTGAATTTGGTTAAGTGTTTATAGTTGACTTAACCCTACCATCTGTCCTTAGCCTCTTAGAGCACCTGACCACTCACATTAGAGAGGTATTGCTACGGTTACTGGATGTGTCGGTCGGTTCCGGGAAGATTTACACCGTAGCTCAGTCTAACCTCGGGTCCTTATTGGGCTCAATGCTTAACTACCCACATTGGATAGGTATTGTTGTGACTACTGGACAGCCGGGCGGGTCCGGGCAGGTTTACGTCACAACTCAATCCAACCTCGGGTTAAGCATATCGTGTTTTCTAAATTTACATATTTTATTACTTCTCAATTATAAATGTAATTTTCATGTTCTTTATTCTTGGGTATAACATTTCATACCGCTAGAACGTCATTGCCGTTGGCATGTGCCAACCATGCCAACTTATATTTTTAATGTTTTACACCCAACGTTATTACCCCCGTTTGTACGTTCGCAACATTATAACAAGTGTTGGGCTTGACACAATTCAGCCCAACTTTATAAACGTAAGAAAAAGGGGAAAACCAAGAACATGTAATATTTCACATAAAGGTGTGTGGCGCATGAACTTGCAATTTAGTGATTCAACTAACATATAATATGGGTCATGTGAACTTGCATTCAAACCAAAGTATAACTAAGTAGGTGACATATGAAATGGCATAGTTTAGGCTTATACAAACTTGGGTTTAAACATGTTTAACTTGGCATAATGTCAACCACAAAACTAGCATGTTGTATATTCACCAAAATGTCCAATTTTAACATCTAATCATATAGCCTATTTCAACAAGAACTTTCATAGTTTATGAAACCCAATCGATACTTAACATAGATCCAATTATACTTGCAAATAAACATAAGAATGTGTTTATAGGTTTTGGGTCATGTAGGTGTAAAAGGTCTCAAATCTGGAGCATGTTTACATAAATTCTAACTTAGACTAAGGGAATATATATAGTCCATGCCATCGACATAAACATAAAGAGATCAATTACTACTTTTTGCCACAACTTGCTATTGCTTTTACTTTCATATACAAATGTCCAATAGGCTTGCATCAATCAATTTATGCCACAAATATCAATACCCAAGTCACGACAGAATTATTACAATAAATAGAATTCATACAATAACACAATTCTATTTTCATTTACACCGAATAACGTCAAAGTTTTTATTCATATTCTGAAAGGTCACTATACTTACAACGAATGCAGAATCTTGAATTCTGGATTCTGAATTCTGAAATTGAGATGCGCTCCTTTGGGTAGATTAACCTTGCGTTGATTAATTTGATTAAGCTTTAGTTTTCTTCTTCTTAATTTGATTCATCTCTAAGCTTCTCTCTCTTGACGGCTATGCTCAATTCCTTCCTGACAGCATGACGACTCCCATCTTTTTTTTTGTGTGAATTTTTAGTTGAGACTTAGGGTGTATTTATAAATTTTTAAATTGTTTTGAGCCGTCAGATGAAGACAGGAGGAATGTAGACCATACAAAGTTCAAAGAGCCAATCAAGAGGTGACATGTCAGCCCTAGTGACACACCGAGCCACATAAATTCGAGCCAGACCCAGCCAGCCAGGTCGACCAGGCAGATCGACTGGTAGGTCGACACTATGGTCGACCTGGGGTGGCCAGTTCGACACCATGGTCGACCTGGTCTCTGGGCGGGAATTTTCCTGCCCAGCCCAGTTTGAACCTATTTTTCGAATTTCGAATTTGAAACCGAGCTGTTTGAATTTTAAATTTTATTCTGAAACTTCCGAAGGTCATAACTCCTTCATACGGAGTCCGATTCGCGCAAACTCTGACTCTATCTCAAGCAGAATTCCAAGACGAACGCAACGGCGTAACCCATTTCCCTTAATTTTTTCATTTAGAATTAATTACACTTTAATTTGTGAAGCTTAGTGTTATAGAATTCACGGGGTGTTACATCTTTCAAAGTTGCTTCGTATCATGTCCAACAATACGACTTGTCCTGCGGCTCCTAACTGCCTCAGACTCCACTTCGATATCATCCAATGATCTGGTGAAATAGTCATATTAGGATCGTGCACGAACTTCCTTAACTGGGAAACATGAAATACATCATGAACTCCCGTCATCTTATCAGCCAATTCAACTTTATATGCCAAATTCCCAATTTGTTCGAGAACCGGAAATGGACCAACAAATCTTGGTGCCAATTTGCCTTTCCTACCAAATGAATCACACTCTTCAACGGAGAAATCTTGACAAATACTAAGTCACCAACGGAGAATTTCAATTTTCTTCGTCTTTTGTCAGCATAACTCTTCTGCCTATCTTGCGCAGCCTTCATTCGTTGTTGAATAACTTTGATCTTGTCTGAAGTTTCTTTTACTACATCAGGCCCAAGCATAAATTTCTCACCGATTTCCAACCAACATGATGGTGAGTCGCATGGTCTTCTGTACAAAGCTTCAAATGGAGCCATAACAATACTGGATTGATAACTATTATTATATGCGAACTCAACCAAATGCAAATGGTCATCCCATGAACCTCCAAAATCCAATATACAAGCCCTTAAGAGATCCTCTAATACAAGATTCACCCTCTCTGTTTGACTGTCGATTTGGGGATGGTATGTGGTACTGAGATGTAATTATGACCCCAAAGCCTCTTGTAAGCTCTTCCAAAACTCGCTAGTAAATAACAGATCTCGGTCACTCACAATGCCTTTAGGTACTCCATGAAATCTCACTACCCACTTCATATATAGTTCCGCAAACGTAGTTGCTGTTCTATTCAACTTGACCGGTTTGAACCTTGCACTTTTGGTCAATCGATCTACAACCACCCAAATATTATCATGACCCGATCTAGTCCTTGGCAAACCATCAATGAAATCCATTGAGACTTGTTCCCATTTCCATTCGGGAATTTCCAATGGTCGTAACAAACCACTAGGCTTCTTTTGCTCGGCTTTAACTAGCTGGCAATTCATGCACTTGGATATAAACTTCCCAACGTCTCTTTTCATCCCTTCGTAAGTATGCTTCATGTCTTGATACATTTTGTTACCATCGGGATGTATAGTCAGTTTTGAGTGATGACACTCTCTAAGCACTTCGTCTCTCAATCCATTAACATTGGGTGCAACTAGTCTACCATACTTTCGGAGCCATCCACCTCTATCAAGTCCGTACTTCTTCATTTCGTCACCATCGATACTTATCTCTACCTTGGAGATGATTTCCAAAAGGTTAGGATTGTCCCTCTGGCTGGAACAATCCGCTCAATCAAAGTCGGTCTGGTCGTCAAACTTGCTAACATCTCTGGATCCAATTCGCACTTAGATCTGAAATCATATCTCGCTATATACTCCAGTTGCTTCCATTCAAGAAGCATAGCCCCCAAACTGGCATGTCTCCTACTCAATGCATCAGCTATCGCATTGCCCTTCCCGGATGTGTATGCGATATTGAAATCATACGAAGCCAAGAACTCTAACCATCTTTGCTGATGAAGATTTAAATCCCTTTGAGAGAAAAGATACTTTAATGACTTATGATTGGTAAACAACTCGAATCTTTCTCCCAAGAGATAATGTATCCACATCTTTAACGCGAACACAATCGCTGCCAATTCCAAATCATCGGTAGGATATCTTTTCTCATGCGATTTCAGTTGCCGACTAGCACACGCTACAACCTTACCTCCTTGCATCAGTACAACACCTAGTCTAGTACCACATGCACCCGTGTATACGGTCATCTCTTTGTTCCATTTAGGAATAACAAAAACTGGAGCACACGTTAACCCTTTAGGCTCTTAAATTGTTCTCACACCTTCCATCCTAGACGAAAGCTTGATTCTTCTTGGTCAACTGAGTTATTGGTGCCACTATCTTGGTGAAGTCTTGGATAAACATATGATAATATCCCGCTAACCCCAAGAAACTTATTACGTCCGTTGCATTCTTGGGTATAGACCAATCTTGCACCGTAGACAACTTTGCAGGATCCACAACAATACCATTCTCTGAGACAACATGGCCAAAGAATCTCACTTCCCTCCTCTAGAAGTGACATTTAGAAAATTTCACTTTCAGTTGGTGTTTCCTCAAACCTCCATCACTGTCCTTAAATGTTCCTTGTGTTCTTCTTCTATCCTCGAATAAACTAAGATATCGTCCATGAACACAAGAACAAACTTATTCAATTGATCCCTGAATACCCTATTCGTAAGATCCACAAAATATGTTGGTGCATTGGTTAAACCGAATGGCATGGCCAACCACTCATAAAATCCAGATGACGTCCGAAATGCCATTTTTGGTATACTCTCAGCTACTACACAGAGCTGATGAAATCCTATCGCGAGATCCAACCGGGAGAATACTCTTTCTCCATTCAACTGATCAAACAAACCGTTTATCCACGGAAGAGGATACTTATGCTTCCTCGTCACGTTGTTCAACTCGCGGTAGTCCACATATAAGCGAAGGGAACCATCGGCCTTGGTAGCAAATATAACTGGTGCTCCCCACTTGGAAACACTTCTTCTGATAAATCCCTTCTTCAAAAGATCGCCAACTTGCACTTCGAGCTCTCCTTGCTCCCTTGGCGCCATACAAAAAAGTGGCATCACTATAGGTCTGGCATCTTTCACTAAATCAATCCGAAACTCGATCTATCGGTGTGGTGGAAGTCCAATCACTTCCCCGAATATGTTCGGATACTCGCCAGCAATAGGCACATCTGACAACTCATCATGCGGGATGTCAAGGGAATTTAGAAAACAAGCCATCACCCCATCACTAGGTAGGCAACCAAATAGTACCCTCCGCCCATCATCCGCTCTAATGGTCACCGAAGACCCCTCACAGTCTACCACCACCCCATATCTTTGGAGCCAATCAACTCCCAAAATAATGCCAAACCCAGTAAAGCCCAAACCAAAGTAATCACAAGAAAACATACATCCATGACTCGGTTAGACCAAATTACGACAAATCATACTAAGGCTAGTCGAACCACCGATCAGGTTCATCACAACTAAGGGTCTATCGACAATCTCGGGTTCCAGTCCCAACCTATCACCAGGTCACTAGATATGAAGGAATGGGAAGCCCCGGTATCAAACAATACTCGAATAGGAACATCATAAATGGAAAGCATACCTTGAATGACGACAACCTTTCCTTTCTCCGCCGCAGTTGGGGCATTCAACGAAGAAGGAACAGTGTTGATAGCATATGATTTCACAATCTGCTTCTCTTTAGGAGGCTGCTGACATTTATCCATGTGATGTCCCACTTGGCCGCAATTGGAGCACTTCCTGTCCGCTGGCTTTTCTCGACATTCTTTGGCATAGTGGCCCTTCTTGCCACAACTATAGCACTCAACATCTTTCTTATTCTTCTTCTGAGCATCCCTAGCTTGGTTCTGTTTCCTTTTACTTTGTGAAATATTCTTGCCTCTACCGCTTGCCTGTGGCTTTGGCTCCCCTACAGATGTAATAGCAACCTTGGCCTTTGATTTAGGGTAAAGGCTCTCAGATCTTAATGCCTTTCCCACAATATACTCGAATGTCTCATCTATATGATTTATCAGCCTTTTCTGCAAGTACTCATCCAAGCCAATTATGAACTTTTCATTCTTCTCGGCAATATCGATAAGGGATAATCCATACTTCGATAAGGTATCGAATTCAGTAATATATTCTGAGACTCCCCTACCATTCTGCTAAAGTACCAAAAATTTCATAAACAATTCTGATTTCTGAGCAGTTGGGATAAACTTATCGCTGAATCGGGTCTTAAACTGATTCCAAGTAACTTGATCCTTGGGAGTAGCTGCTTTAATAGCATTCCACCAGTTAATTGCTCGACCTTGAAGTTGACGCGATGCTATCTCACAACTATCCAGCCGATCTTGAACTTCCGTAGCTGACTTCGTTTCGTGGAACGGTTTTCCACCAAGACTAGTATAATCTTTGCAGAGCTTGGCGAAATCGGCCCTAGGCGCCTGCACAACTGCACCACCACCATTAACAACATTAGGAACTTCTCCCTGAACATCCCCAAGCATCTCTCTCATGAAGGTAGTAAACATCGTCCTCATATATTAGGGACATTCCTATCATTGGTCCTTAAACCCATACTCCTCGCATATCGGCTCATTGTTCAATCTACAAAGAGAAAACGATTAACCATCTCCATAGCGGTGCCAGTGCAGTGCGACTTCATCTTTAGATATACTAATAGTATATATATAGCTTATGAAAACCAAAATATCACAAATACGTGCTCTCATATACGTATACTATCTCTCCCTGATGTCTTCCCCTAGGTTAACTACGCAACCTAGGCTTTGATACCAAGTGTGACAGCCCGCCCCGGACCAGCCGACATTTCCCCGAAATGCATTATGCCAATGCCCGACTAGCACGGGACGATCATCAAACGAAAAGGGTTTTGAAACTATAAATCACCAAATAACCTGTAGTATATCTCACGGCACATGGAATAAAGTATAATAATAACATAACTTGACATAAAATGGGCGAGACAATGCATAAGCTGAAGACTAAACCATCATAGCAGCGGAATCCAAAATACAGTTTATGATCCAAACCATCATTATTACAACTTCAAAATACCGTCTCTAAAGCAAAATAGAAAAGGTACACTACTAATGCCTGAAGTAGTGACCAACAACAACATAAGAAGAATATATGTATGTAGTACGTGGAAGCCTCCTACTCGCCTACGGACAACTACTCGCGCATAACCACCTAACCTTCCTCTAGTCTGCTCGTTTAGGAGCACCCAGAGTAATAAGAAGAGACATAAAACTCTGGGTCAGACAAAAGTCTGGTATGACCGATAGCAGCAAAATAAAACAGTAACAGGTATAAATAATCACACCTGAACCTGGACCTTCAACCAAAGAGTTAGCACAACAGGATGTACAGTTGTCTAAGATGTAAATAACATATGGTGTAAAAATGGGAGTGTGCGTGTCATGGTGATAACAAACATCAAACATAGCAATTATCCTCACATCTCTCACTCAGTGCATAAAGCATATGATATTCACCGCTTTGATCATTAGAACCATTTGGAGCCATGACGGAGCCCAGCTGCACCAAAACCTTACTACGATCACTTTGTCCTTGAGGGTCGTGATGGAGTTCGACTCCGTACAACATTGACCCCACCGCACTGGTCCATAGTCAATGCCCCTTCCATCAATAGTGAATCAAAGTTATTGAAACACCCCACCTCCATCAAGGTGACTCACAAAAGGAATGCCTTAATTTCGGTGGAGCATTATAGGTAAAAAATGCAGATAAATTACAAGATAGTCAATTAAAGCAGTGGCAAATAAATAAAACTTTATTTATTTGATAAACAACTTGTACAAAGATTGTTTTACGATACCAAAGTATCCTGTCTTGCTTACAAAAATAAAGAAGCATAAAATGATTTCCCCAAATAAAGCATGAGCCAGCCATAGCAGTAGAAGAGAGAGTCCAAGGCAACACGTCAAAGAGTCTTCAAGCTTGGAAAGAGTAACGGTCCAAACAAACCTGAACTATTCCCTCCCTGACTACCTAGGGGAGGAACGGAGGAAAAGAGGCGAAAGCAAAACTAGGTCAGACATAAAGTCTGGTAAGTCCAGTGATTCTTAGTATTTAAACGAGGAAAAGGGTCATGACATGAATAAACTAAATATAAGACTAAACCATAGTAACAAGATAATATGGGATAAGCATGGGATATGGCAAGATAAACTGAATGTACCAATAAACTGAATGTACTAATAAACTAAATGCGCTTCTACTCCTTCTCTGCTTCACAACTACCCTGTTTATACTGATTTCTATATATCTGCACTACCTAACTGGTGTCCAAACTAGTAATCTATGATCATATGATAACGTGTCCCAATCCCCGTATTTGCGGTTGCCTTCAGGTGTGCTTCTATTATGGGGATTCCGTTTATTACCTAGATCTAATCTAGGGTTTACTATCGAGTGCTCACTTGATTCAACCAGGGTTTATGCTAACTAGGGCCACTGGGGTTTATGCTACCTATTGAATGCTTCTCGGATTCAGGGTTTACGCGACCTAAGTCCAACTAGTGATTATGCTACCTACTTTGTATTAATTTTCCATGTGTCTGTGTCAGTCAACCCTCTTGCATGTAGATACTCTGTGCTGGCCCCACCATAAGGTGTATCAAGCCTTATGATAGCGACCCGACACGATTCAGGATGCACAGTGTATAACTACTGGTACCCAATGCCTCCTTTATCCCACTTCGGAGTACGTGCACGCCCGTAAACCATCGGAACCTACACTAACGTACCCCATGCCGCTATTTTGACCACTTGTAATCAGCCCAGTAATCGTGCCCCACCCTGCCTAGTTTCAGGGTACCATGATACATCTATGGGGGTTACTGCTAGAATGGGTCCCCGTTACTAGGGTTCCCAGCTGGTTAAGTTTGTGGGCCTATATATACAAATATTACCCGCCTACACGAGCTGTACTTAAACCTATCACCGATTCTAGCATGTTTTCTTAATGGTTAAGTTTGCGGGCTTATATGTACTAATATTACCCACCTACACGAGATGTGCTTAACCCTCCCATCGATCCAAGCATGTTTATATAATGGTTAAGTTTTGTGGGCATATATTTACTAATATTACCCACCAACCCGACGTGTACTTAGCCTCTTACTTGTCAAGTCGTGTTGGTTAAGTGGTTCTTATTAACTTAACCTATCATGCTTATCATGTTGGATTGGTTAAGTGTGGTTTATTAACTTAACCTCGTTCATTCATCAGGTTATATTGGTTAAGTATTTTCCCATTTAACTTAACCCTGTTCGTTCATCAAGTTATATTGGTCAAGTGTCAATAATCAATTCAAGTTAACTCAGCCCACCCACTCGTCACGTCATGTTGGTTAAGTGTTTTCTTCTGGTGTTAACAAGACCCTACCTCAAACCATATTATATTGGTTAAGTGTTGCCTTCTCGTGTTAACTTAACCCTTCACATACATTGTGTTATATAATTGGTTAAGTGTTTTCCTCTTGTATTACCTAACCCCACCACATGTCATTATATATTGGTTAAGTGTTACTTTAGGTAACTTAACAATATCATTTGCTTAATTAACATGTTACAACGGTTAAGTGTTCTAAATTTACATAACCTCACCCACTTGCCTAGCTAACATGTTATTATGGTTAAGTGTTTCCTTAATTACTTAACCTCAACATTTCTAGCTTGATTTATTCATGAGCCTTACTAATTGATTAATTAAAGTACCAACCACTCACATTAGACAGATATTGTTGTGGTTACTGGATGTGCCGGTCGATTCCGGGCAGGTTTATACCACAACTCAGTCTAACCTCGGGTCTTTCTGGGCTTGATGCACTAACCACCCACATTAGACATGTATTATTGTGGTTACTGGATGTGCCGGTCGTTTCCGGGCAGTTTTGCACCACAACTCAGTCTAACCTCGGGTTAGGCATATTCGTCTTTTACTAAATTTACATATTTACTATTTATATAAATTTTCCGTAAATCAATTTAGCCAAGGTCATATTCAACTGTCATGCAAATTTACATACTTATATTCTATGCCCAAAACTTGATTTACCAATCAATTAACCCAACTTGCAGTTTATACCAATTTAGATTTAATATTCCCCTTTTACAATTCATGCCCAACCTAGATTAATATTCCAATTTACAGTTTATGTCAAAACTAGATTTAATATTCTAGTTTTACCGTTTACATCTAAAACTTGGTTTACATGCCAATTACATACTTTGCGGCCAATTAAAATTTATCAATTTATGCCCAAGTCTAATATGCATGTAAATCATTCACTATTATAGCCAATTTAGATTTATGCCAACATATTTATTATGCCAAATTAACTTAATTAAGTAACGCCCAATCCCCGCATCATAATCATACGTATAACATGATTACACAAGTTTTCTATGTACTCTGAAATGATACTAACAGTATCAAAGCAAGGAATAGGGGATAAGCACGAGAATCGACATAAAAGAATAGCCATGCAAGAATGAACCAAATACAAAAATAATGGTTCCAATGGGTTCGATGTACATAACAGTGAATTGGAATAAACTAGACAAGTTACACCCCAAAAAATGAGATCCAACATAATTAGGCGTAGGTGAATTGGTCCAACATAATGCCAGTTTGAAGCACAACCTAATAGGTTAATAGGAATAGGCATAAGTCACTGACTACAATAATTATAGGCAATTAACCACAATAGTCATGGTCGACTAATCACAATAGTTTCTTAATCCATGTCATAGGCAATAGTCTCATAGTCATGAATCTTGGTATGTCATAGGCAATAGTCTCATAGTCACGAATCTTGGTAATAGTCTCATAGTCATGAATCATATGCAATAGTCTCAAAATTATGAATCATAATCATAATCATAGGCAACAGTCTTATAGTCATAGTCATATGTAATAGTCTCTTTATCATGAATCATAGTCATAGGCGATAGTTTCATGGGCAACAGTTTCATAGTTATAGTCTTAGACAAAAGTCCCATAGTCATAGTCATTGGCAGTTAGCCACAATAAGTTCTAGGCCACAATCGAGAATCGGATCTAAAGGCATAGATAACGTTAGATTTGACATAAGCATGAATCAAAGATAATTAACTTGCCAATAGGCACAGTTTTATATTTTAATTTATTACATTCACGAGTCCAATTACACGTTCAAATCTAAGGAATAACCGAACTTAAAGTGATCGGTTTAGAAGAGGATAATAAGATAGTGTTGTGACGACTTGCTATGATTCGCGTGAAGTTGCTTGAAGCAGAATGCCTACGGTCCAACTTGAAGCTTTAACTTGATTCTCTTTTAATTCTATTCAGTTTGGAAGAAGATGCGTTAATCCTAGTTTTGATTCCAACAGAGTAGCGATGCCATTTTTTAATTAGAATTGAGGCAGATTATAGGCAAAATGAAATTGTGTGGAGAGAAAGCTAGGTTTGAGGGTGTTTAAATAGCATAGGGGTCATGAATCTTATCAGAAAGGCGTCCAGGTGCAGAAAAATAGATCTATCTCAAGATCTGGAAAACAAGGGGAGGTCGACCCTAGGGTCGACCCTAGTGTCGACCTGTATACCCAGGTCGACTGCCAGGTTGACCTGAGTGTCGACCTGTGTAGGTAGGTTGACCACTAGGTTGACCCTAGTGTCGACCTGGGTCCTGTCTGTTTTGAATTTCAGGCTGAAACTTCTGAAGGCCATATCTTCTTCATACGGTGTCCGATTTACGCAAACTTGGACTCTATTCCAAGTAGAATTTCGAGATGAACGCAACGGCGTAGCTCGTTTCCCTTAATTATTCTGTTACAATTTAATTATTCCCTGATTTGTTACTCTTATGAACACAGAAAATACGGGGTGTTACATTCTCCCCTCCTTAAAGGATTTTGTCCCCGAAATCTTCAAGTTAAGAAGAATGTGTCCTACCATCCAATCATCCATCTACTCAACCATCATCCACAAGCATCCACTATCCTTAGAAAACTTCTAATATTGTATGAACATATGCAAAAGTGTGTGTATATGTCCTTTATCTAAAACAAGGATCAGGGGTCTACTGATTCAGTTGACCTCCTCAATGCGGATTATGTTAGTGTCATGAGTCCAATTATGTATGCAAGAAATCCTAATTGATACACATCATTTCTATATGTGCATAACCATTCATCCAAATGCAACGTCCATAGGATAACACATCAAGTTCAATCCATAAACAACTACATATATGCAAATGCAATATGAAAATGACTGAGTTGTTCTAGTGCCTAATGTGTGCATATGCATCCACGATCAACCACTAGCAACCACTTGTGACGATCAATCATAACATGTTTCAAACACATGTTTACATCCATTGGCTTCTACCTAAGGATCGAAGATATGACTTGGAGGATATACCTCAAAGGATAAAGACTAGTATAAACTTAATAGAAAAGGTGGAATCAAGGGTATTCCCTCAAAAAGGGTATGATGTGCGTATTTAGTCTTTAGTCTTCTAAGTTTCACCTTCTTGAGCTTCAATCCATCGTACCTTAACTAATTTAACTTCACGATTGCAAAGCTTCTTGACCTCCATTTCCAAAACCAGCTAGTAAAGATAGGACCTCGGTCACTTACTATGCTAGAGGATATCCAATGTTGCCGAACTATCTTTCCAAGATGAACAGATGTTAACCATGATACCTAGTGTATATACTAAGATGATTAGAGGTCTCTCTTCTGCTCAGCTTATCCATCCTGTCACACATCTGATGGTCGATATCTCTCACGCAAACCATCCTAGTCGAACTCGACATCCCTCAGGTACAAGCCCCAAAGGCCTAAACCAATATCAGACAGGCACCCAAGGAATACCTCCTCCGAATTTGGATGATTTATGTGAGATGATACTAGCAAAACAACCAAACAATTAAGCACTTAACTGACTCTGGCTATCCTCGCCAATCTTGCTCCAAAACTATCGTTGATCGTATAATTGGCTTCGCATTGTCAACTAGATATATCCGGAAGTATGTCTTGAGTTTTAGGGGAAAACCCCTACCCTAATCAAAAACATCTTTTGTACTCATGGGCTACTTCAACGGATCGAAAATCGTCGATAGATAAGTAAAGTGATTCTAGGTAGCTAAGAAAACTGATCCCTTACGATCGTATGAAATCTCAAGGGTATTCCCGAGGCAAGTCGAAAGTCTAACTATCCTTGTTTCATAATTACTAGCTAACCAATCAATGCATAGAATCAACCCATAGCCCAAAAACATAAACATAAATATAGCTATTCTCAAATCCTCACAAGTCAAAGATAAATGGGTCGAACCGGCAATTGGATTTGAGACTATAATGGGATCCATCTAGGGTGCAGAGACTCAACTATGGAAGCAGATGTATATATATATATGAATGTGAAGCGCTAAAATCAAAAGGAGTACTAATAGGATAATCAAAAAGGAAAAACTCTTTCAACCGAAATCTTACTGCCTCTCTCTCAGGTATGCTGGCGGTGAGGGCATGCACTTGCCTTCCGGAAAATCTTGTCCCTTGTTCTTTGCCCTTGCCCTTAAATATACGACCCATTATACCAAAATAAAGATACTTTCTCTTGTTTTAGGTTTTACTATTCTTTCCTCCCCTCCTTTGTGAACCAAGTCTATATCCATGGGTTCTTCATCCTTGTGTTGTGCTCCTTATCCAAACACCCTCATTCTCAACTTTGCCATCCTTGTGTAACTTGTTGACATGCCTCTCGAAAGCTGCCTCTATCGCATGGGGAATCCTATAAAGCTCGAAAGAAAATTACGGCTATAGATAGAAGTTAGGCACTTGTTTGCCCTTTGACAAGTGTCGTGGTCTTGTCGAACCTACGGAACCATGCCACGATGAGGTTACCTCCCAGAAAGCCAGGAGCCCCGGAGACTCAAGAAAGAAGGAAACAAAGATTCAAACAGAGGGTCAAAAGATAGTGCATATGGCTATGGGGAATATGCCTTTAAAACAAAACTTTTCTTTTGAAAATGCTTCTTTTAAAACTGTTTTGAAAATAATTTTTCAAATCTTTTTATCTGAACTGGTAACCTTCAACTCTGATACCAAGTGAAACACCCCACCTCCGTTAAGGTCACTCACAGAAGGAATGCCTTAATTTTAGTGGAGCATTATAGGTAAAGAATGCAGATAAATTACAAGACAGACAATCAAAGCAGCGGCAAATAAATAAAACTTTATTTATTTGATAAACAACTTGTATAAAGATTGTTTTACGATACCAAAGTATACTGTCTTGCTTACAAAAATAAAGAAGCATACAATGATTTCCCCAAATAAAGCATGAGCCAGCCATAGCTGTAGAAGAAAGAGTCCAAGGCAACATGTCAAAGAGTTTTCAAGCGTGGAAAGAGTAACGGTCCAAACAAACCTGAGCTATTCCCTCCCTGACTACCTGAGGGGTGGGGGAAATGGAGGAAAAGAGGCGAAAGCAAAACTAGGTAAGACATAAAGTCTGGTAAGTCCAGTGATTCTTAGTATTTAAACGAGGAAAAGGGTCATGGCATGAATAAACTAAATATAAGACTAAACCATAGTAACAAGATAATATGGGATAAGCATGGGATATGGCAAGATAAATTGAATGTACTGATAAACTGAATGTACCGATAAACTGAATGCGCTTCTACTCCATCTCTGCTTCGCAACTACCATGTTTATACTGATTTCTATATCGCTGCACTACCTAACTGGTGTCCAAACTAGTAATCTATGATCATATGATAACGTGATCCCAATCCCCGTATTTGCGGTTGCCTTCAGGTGTGCTTCTATTATGGGGATTCCGTTTATTACCTAGATCTAATCTACGGTTTACTATCGAGTGCTCACTAGATTCAACCAGGGTTTACGCTACCCAGGGCCACTGGGATTTATGCTTCCAATTGAATGCTTCTCGGGTTCAGGGTTTAAGCGACCTAGGTCCAACTTGAGATTATGCTACCTAATTTGTATTAATTTTCCATGTGTATGTGTCAGTCGACCCTCTCTTGCATGTAGATACTCTATGCTGGCCCCACTATAAGGTGTATCAAGCCTTATGATAGCGGCCCGACACGATTCAGGATGCACAGTGTATAACTAATGGTACCCAGTGCCTGCTTTTTCCCACTCCGAAGTACGTGCACGCCGTAAACCGTCGGAACCTACACAGACGTACCCCCTGCCGCTATTTTGATCGCTTATAATCAGCCCATTAATCGTGCCCCACCCTGCCTAGTTTCAGGGTACCATGATACATCTATGTGGGTTACTGCTGAAATGGGTTCCCCTAACTAGGGTTTCCTGCTGGTTAAGTTTATGGGCCTATATATACAAATATTACCCACCTACACGAGATGTACTTAACCCTCCCACCGATTCTAGCATTTTTTCTTAATGGTTAAGTTTGTGGGCCTATATGTACTAATATTACCCACCTACACGAGATGTGCTTAACCCTCCCATTGATCCAAGCATGTTTATATAATGGTTAAGTTTTGTGGGCCTATATTTACTAATATTACCCACCAACCCGACGTGTACTTAACCTCCTACTTGTCAAGTCGTGTTGGTTAAGTGGTTCTTATTAACTTAACCTATCTTGCTTATCATGTTGGATTGGTTAAGTGTGGTTTATTAACTTAACCTCGTTCATTCATCAGGTCATATTGGTCAAGTATTTCCTATTTATCTTAACCCCATTCATTCATCAAGTTATATTGGTCAAGTGTCAATAATCAATTCAAGTTAACTCAACCCACGCACTCGTCACGTCATGTTGGTTAAGTGTTTCCTTCTGGTGTTAACTGGACCCTACCTCAAACCATGTTATATTGGTTAAGTGTTGCCTTCTCATGTTAACTTAACCTGTAACACCCCACCTCCGCTAGGGTCACTCACAAAGGTAATGCACTAGCTTTGGTGGAGCATTATCTAGGTAAACATACACAGAAATATTACAAGACAGAACATATAAAACAGCGGAAGAAGAACCAAATTTCATTGCTTTAAAATCTAGAAAGGTCTAAAGCCTTTTACATCAAAATGCCATTAAATCCATTACATCGAAATCTGTCTTGCAATAGTAAAGAAGCATAAAACCATAGTCATAAATCCCCCAAGTAAAACAGTAAAGCCAGCCATAGCCAAGAGAAATCCAAGCCGCACATGAAAGAGCCTTGGAGCTTGGTAAGATCTGAACTAAGCTGTATTCCCACCCTGTGAATCCGGGGCGGGGGGGGGGGGGGGGGGGGGGACGGATGAAAAAGAGGCGAAACAAACCAGGTCATTCATAAAGACTGAGTAAGTCCTAGTGACTTTCAGCATAAAACCAGGTAAGATAACATGGCATAAATCCTGGTTGAATCTAGGAAGCGCTCGATAGAAAACCCTAAATTAGATCTAGGTAATAAATAATAGATATACACGTGAAAGCAACCTTAATTTCGGGGATTGGGATCACGTTATGATTTTATAATTTTATATAGATTTCTAGTTGGGACACTAGTTAGATGGTGCAGAGCAAATAGATATCATTTTAGTGGTGAATCAGAGAAATCTTGCGATGCTTGATAGAAATCTTGCGAAACTATACTTAGTTCATCTTGAATGGGAACCTTGCAATGCCATACATGACAGAAATCCTATGATGTTATTCTTAGTTATCGTG
The DNA here is from genome assembly GCA_030737875.1 of Allium sativum. Classification (NCBI taxonomy): domain Eukaryota; kingdom Viridiplantae; phylum Streptophyta; class Magnoliopsida; order Asparagales; family Amaryllidaceae; genus Allium; species Allium sativum. The sequence continues at coordinate 188,402,229 of CM060910.1, read as the reverse complement.
CCTGTAGCTTATCTTGTCATCATGCTTATGTTTGCTTTCAGTTTATTCATGCCATGTTATCTTTACCTGTTTTTATGCTGAAAGTCACTAGGACTTACTCAGTCTTTATGACTGACCCGTTTTGTTTCGCCTCTTTTTCTTCCGTTTCACCCCCAGGTTCGCAGGGTGGGAATATAGCTTAGTTCGGATCTTACCAAGCTCCAAGGCTCTTTCATGTACGGCTTGGATTTCCCTTGGCTATGGCTTGCTTTATTTATTGGGGAATATCACAATTTATTTTTATGCTTCTTTGTTTTTGAGCAAGACATATATTTTAGCTATGTAATTGGGAATATCAAATAGCCAAAGTCATTATTTTCCATTACAACAAATTCTGTCTTGTAATATTTTTGTGTTTGTTTACCTCGATAACGCTCCTCCAAAACTAGTGCATTCCCTTTGTGAGTGACCCTAGCGGAGGTGGGGTGTTACATAACCCTTCACATACATCGTGTTATATAATTGGTTAAGTGTTTTCCTCTTGTATTACCTAACCCCACCACATGTCATTATATATTGGTTAAGTGTTACTTTAGTTAACTTAACCCTATCATTTGCTTAATTAAAATGTTACAACGGTTAAGTGTTCTAAATTTACTTAACCTCACTCACTTGCCTTGTTAACATGTTATTACGGTGAAGTGTTTCCTTAATTACTTAACCTCAACATTTCTAGCTTGATTTATTCATGAGCCTAAATTAAATAATTAATTAAAGCACCAACCACTCACATTAGACAGATATTGTTGTGGTTACTGGATGTGCCGGTCGGTTCCGGGCATGTTTACACCACAACTCAGTCTAACCTCGGGTCTTTCTGGGCTTGATGCGCTAACCACCCACATTAGACAGGTATTGTTGTGGTCACTAGATGTGTCGGTCAGTTCCGGGCAGTTTTACACCATAACTCAGTCTAACCTCGAGTTACGCATATTCGTCTTTTACTAAATTTACATATTTACTATTTATATAAATTTTCCGTAAATCAATTTAGCCTAGGTCATATTCAACTGTCATGCAAATTTACATACTTATATTCTATGCCCAAAACTTGATTTACCAATCAATTAACCCAACTTGTAGTTTATACCAATTTAGATTTAATATTCCCCTTTTACAATTCATGCCCAATCTAGATTAATATTCCAATTTACAGAAAACTAGATTAAATATCTAGTTTTACCGTTTACATCCAAAACTTGGTTTACATACCAATTACATATTTTGTGGCCAATTAAAATATATCAATTTTTTCCCAAATCTAATATGCATGTAAATAATTCACCATTATAGCCAATTTAGATTTATGCCAACATATTTATTATGCCAAATTAACTTAATTAAGCTACGCCCAATCCCCGCTTCATAATCATACGTATAACATGATTTCACAAGTTTTCTATGTGCTCATGAAATGATACTAACAATATCAAAGCAAGGAATAGGGGATAAGCACGAGAATTGACATAAAAGAATAGCCATTCAAGAATGAACCAAATACAAAAATAATGGTTCCAATGGGTTCGATGTACAAAACAGTGAAAAGGGATAAACTATACAAGTTACACCCCAAAAAATGAGATCACATAATTAGGCATAGGTGATTTGGTCCAACATAATGCCAGTTCGAAGTACAACCTAATAGGTTAATGGGAATAGGCATAAGTCACTGACTACAATAATTATAGGCAATTAACCACAATAGTCATGGGCGACTAATCACAATAGTTTCTTAATCCATGTCATAGGCAATAGTCTCATAGTCATGAATCTTGGTAATAGTCTCATAGTCATGAATCATATGCAATAGTCTCAAAATTATGAATCATAGTCATAGTCATAGGCAACAGTCTTATAGTCATAGTCATATATAATAGTCTCTTTGTCATGAATCATAGTCATAGGCGATAGTTTCATGGGCAACAGTTCCATAGTCATAGTCTTAGGAAAAAGTCCCATAATCATAGTCATTGGCAATTAGCCACAATAAGGTCTAGGCCACAATCGAGAATCAGATCCAAAGGCATAGACAACGTTAGATTTGACATAAGCATGAATCAAAGATAATTAACTTGCCAATAGGCACATTTCTATATTTTAATTTATTACATTCACGAGTCCAATTACACGTTCAAATCTACGGAATAATCGAACCTATAGTGATCGATTTAGAAGATGATAATAAGATAGCATTGTGGCGATTTGCTATGACACACGTGACGTTGCTTGAAGCAAAATGCCTACGGACCAACTTGAAGCTTTAACTATTCTCTTTTAATTCTATTCAGTTTGGAAGAAGATGCATTAATCCTAGTTTTGATTCCAGCAGAGTAGCATCGCCATTTTTTTATTTTTAATTAGAATTGAGGCAGAGTATAGGCAGAATGAAATTGTGTGGAGAGAAAGTTAGTTTTGGGGGTGTTTAAATAGCATAGGGGTCACGAATCTGGTCAAAAAGGCACCCAGGTGCAGAAAAATGGATCTGTCTCCAGATCTGGAAAACAGGGGGGAGGTCGACCCTAGTGTCGACCTGTATACCCAGATTGACCCCCAGGTCGACCTTAGTGTCGACCTGTGTAGGTAGGTTGACCCCCAGGTCGACCCTAGTGTCAATTTGGGTCTTGTCTATTTTGAATTTCGGGCTAAAACTTCTGAAGGCCATATCTTCTTCATATGGAGTCTGATTTACGAAAACTTGGAATCTATTCCAAGTAGAATTTCGAGACGAACGCAGTGGCGTAGCCCATTTCCCTTAATTATTATGTTACAATTTAATTATTCCCTGATTTATTACTCTTATGAACACAGAAAATACGGGGTGTTACAGTTATAGATATCGATAAGCCATTTGCATATGTCTCGCAGCAAAGTCCAACCCTTGAAGTTCACTCATTGGGTCCCATCTGGATCCTAAGTAATAACTTCCCATTTGGACTTCTTTTGCATCTCTGGTTTTGGTTGAATTGGAGTTGGTCTTCAGAAAAGTCAAGTAGAAGTAGAAGCACACATATGGTTCAGTTCGGCTCCCTCCCCTCGGTTCGGTTCGGTTCGTTTACGTTATTTCCATTTGGTTCGGTTCTCGTCCCCTGTTTGATTCCTTCATCTCAGTTCGGTTCGGGTCTATCATTTCGGTTTGGTTCGGGTCCCCTCATGCTTCCTCCTCATTTCCAAATGTCTATTCGGTTCTCCTCTCTATTTCCGATCCGATCCCCTACTCCAATTTGATCTGGTGGGCCTTCCTTATTGCCCTTACCTTTGCGCGCTGCTGAAGATGCCACCACTCTGATACGGTTCGATCCATCCGATCCGATCCGATCACCCTTCTCCAATCCGATCCGGAATCCTAGCACTTTTCGAACAAGCTTGTTACATCTAATCTCTCTATACGACGTCATTCTCAACCATTCTGACCTTTCTAATCGATCGTAAAACATCACAAACAACAATAACAACATATAGGTTCAATCAAAAACATTCAAACATCAAGCATATTGGTCATTTTAGATCAAACATACCCAAAAGCATGATTATCCCCTTAAGCATGTTTTAACTATAGGATTAACAAAATTAATCCAAATTTTCACCAATGACAAAAATAATATTTAAGAATTTCTACATATTTTCCAGATTTTTATGATGCATAATTTCGCTAATTATCACTAGTCACCCCTAATTAGCCGTAATTAGTGAATAAACATGTTAATCACTCACCTTAGCCACAAATAAATTTCAGATCTGAATCTTTAACTGATTTGGCATGGATCCCAATGTATTCCAGCAGCTCTATCTCGATTTCTATGCTAATCCATCTTAGTTTGTTGTAGGTTTGGCTAATATGTGATCATAAAGTGATTAAGGATGAATCTAGAAGGTGGAGGCCATTGCTAGGGTTAGAAGAATGTAAGTGGCGCCCAGAAAACTGAAATGAAGTGTTATCCTAAACCTTTTCAGCCCTCCCATAACCCTAATCCCGAAATGGGTTATGGGCCTAACCACTAATCACCTAATTAAGCCCGGTTAAGCTGTTTTTCCACCTTCAAACCTTATTTCAGCCATATCTCCCAAACGGTAAGTCCCTTTGATTAGTGTGACCACTCAACGGAAAGGTAAACCATCATTTGAATCCAATGGAAGTGGTTTTAGGTCAAAATTCCTTACCAGTCAGAAGTTATAGGCGAAACAAGATTCACTAGGGGCAAAATGGTCATTTAAAATTCAGCAAAAATCGTGAGTTGTCTCCCAAAGTTACATGACCATGCGACTTCATATGAAAATGAAATAAATATTCTATGATCCCCCAATGTAGAGAGTGCAGGTCATTACACCTAGGCTCCAACTCGAGTTTTCCTATGTCATCGACTTCGTCAAGCTTGAGTCTGATAGCAGAATCATGAAGGCATTTCCTTAGATGAGATACATGAAAAACATTATGGATTCGCGATAGACGCTTTGGGAGATCCACTCGGTATGCCAACGATTCTATCTTCTCGATGACATGAAAAGGCCTGATAAATCTGGGGGCCAACTTCTCAGTCTCCCAAACCGAATAGTCTTCTTGCGAGGGGATACTTTTACGAATACCAAATCTCCAACATTAAACTCAAGTTACCTCCTTCGCTTATCGGCATACGATTTCTATTGGTCGTGGGCTGCCTTCATCCTCTGCCTGATCAAGGATATCTTCTCTGTGGATTCACGGACGAAGTCTGGTCCAAGTAGAACCTTGTCGATAGATTCCCACTAATAAGTTGGTAATTTGCATGGCCTCCCATAAATCGCTTCAAAATGGGCTATACCAATTGTCGTTTGAAAACTATTATTTTAAGTGAACTCTACGAGCGGTAGGTGCTACTCCAAAACTCCCCCAAAGTCGATGATGAAAGCTTTGAGCTAGTCTTCTAAGATCCGATTTACCCTTTCTGTCTAGCCATCAGTCTGCGGATGGTAGGTTATGCTTTGGTTATGGGTTGTTCCCAATTGATTGACATAGAAATATGTTTATTTTATGCTCTTATATCTTATCTTTTGTATATAAATAAATATTACTTAGGTATTATTTTTTCACTTTTACAGATATGCCGACTTAGCCACATGCAGTCAGAAAATATAAAAATAAAGATCAACTTGCTGTATATTTACTTATGAAGACTTGCTGATAAAGATCTCACATCTAGTTGCTTTTTGGACAAGAAAATAACTGGTAGAAAGGCTATGCATATCACAAGTCAACGAAGAATTGTCAAGGAAGAAAGAAGAAAAGAGGAAAGGCCCAAATTTACTAGATTTCACTAAGGCCCATTTGTAATTCTCATTGTAAACTCTTTTGTGATTTCCCTAAGGCCTATTTGTCATTGTATTAGGGTTAGGGTTAGGGTTGGCTATCTGTCCTATAAATACCCTTGTATTCTCATTGTAAAGATCATCCTCGAATTAATAATTTTTTCTTCTTTTTCTCTTTTCCGCATTTTTTTTTGTTTTCTTAACAATTAGTGTTGTCTACACAATTAGATTTGGTAGAACACTAATTGTATTTTGCAATTATTTTTATTAATGATTGACCATTTGATTAGATTCAGCGGTAATCCTAATTTTATTTCATGTTTGTTATTTTAATTTCAACAATTTTAATTTCTATCATGTTTATGGCTTTCCTAGGTCATATTGGATTGAATATAGATTTGATTATATTCAAATCTGATTCAATTCAATAATAGTTTTATTTTTTTTCAACTGAACATCCAAATTTCGTCTAGCTCTCCTAAGAATATATAAATAATAAAATTTAATTTAACTCCTGTGATTCGACCTATATATTACACGATTTGTGCGCTTGCAGTATTTATTTTAAAATTCGCGCTTTTCTATTTCATAGGAAAGCGTCGATCAAGTTTTTGGCGCCGCTGTCAGGGAGGTAACCATTAAATTTTTTTATTTATTTAATTTCTGATTCGTGTTAGTTTTATTTTTTTATTTTATTTTCCCTTTTGTTTACTTGTATATATAAAAAAAAAGAATATTTGTTTGGAAAGATTTGGTATTATTCAATGATGTTATAATCTTCAAATTAAAGAGAGAAAAAAAGCTTGCCATTTTTCATAGATTCTTTGCTTTCTCTTCAAGACCTTTCCATTTTTTTCTTTACTTTGCCTTTTACATTGTACAAGGTCAGATTTCCTTTCTAAAAAAAGAAAAAAAAAAATTCATTCTACTTTTATTTCTTTCCTGTTTTCTGTGCATCCCATTCCTTTCTTCCTTGCAATTTCAAAAAAAAAAAGAAAAAAAATACAAATTCCTTTTTCTCCAACAACTCTAATTTTCTTTCAAATTCCAGTCCTTTATGAGATTTTTTTTCTTTTTCCTTTGTGTTTAGGATTCTCTCTGCACCCATCCATCTCAGTTCATCACAACCACAAATTCCAACCTCCAAAACCAGCAATCCCACGTCCACCCACACATAAACCACCTTGCGCACAGTTCCACAAAATCACCCTACCGATCTCCACTGACCCCCGGAACAATACTCCCACATCAAAAACCAAATAATCCGTTCCTCCATCTTCTTATACTTCACGACAGAACCACTTCAACCTCTCAGCAACAACTTGTTACCTGGCAGTGTATACTTCTGCTAAAACAAACTCCCTCAACCCCTACCTCTGACCAATTCACAAACCAACTCAGGCCCATCTCCAAATTACATCAACTTCTGGACCACCCTTTCACTGCCATCTTTCACCACTCACAACCGATCATAAGTCACAAACTCTCTCTTCTTTGCATCATCCCATAGCTTCAGATCTCGCACCACAACCATACCATCATCTACAGTACCTGCCATTGTTTCCCACCACAAATCTTTGAACTTCCATTGTCTCAACACCGATCTACAGCACCTCCCCTCTGTGTCATCAACCTCACTTCAAATCAAACAAGTGCCTCTTCTCAAAGTCTGACAACATACTTCACTCAAGTCCAGAATGCCATCTCAACCTACTCCATACCACAATTCACGCAACAAACTCTTCTTTCATCACCTATAGATCTTCACAACAATCACCCACGCTCCGACTTCAAGCAGCAACCGTACCACTGTCATCAATCCACAAAAACCCTAAGTCAGCAAACTCGAAAACGCCAGGAACCTGTAACGACCGGGTTTTCGGGATCCTAAGTAATCGACATAAACTCAATATTGACTATCCAAGCATCAGAAATACCAGATAGTCCATGAAAGAAATTAGAGGGTGAGAATAGATAAGATAGAAACTTAGAACAGAAGAAGAAGAACATACATCATCACTAGAGTAACACGAAACTTACAGCGAAACGAATAATATATAATAGATACATGACTTTGAAATAAAACTAGTTTATGTATAAAGTAACATTATCAAAGTACAACACTTACAACACAGCAAAAATAACAATAGCTATATAATCCTGAAGCCTACCGCTCCAAGCTCTCAGTATATCTGTAAAATCCCGACTACTTGACTGCCCATACAAAATTGGGCACCCAAGAGTTTAGGGTAAAACAAAATAAAATAAACTCCGGGTCAGTCATTGGACTGGTGTGAGTAAAACAGTTTAAAACAGTTTGAGCAATTAAATGGTATCTCATAAGACCACGCCGTATAACATAACGGATTTTTCCCTTATGAGAATCCAAAACATTTGATTTAACATCCAAAAATCCTTTTGAAAGAAATGATAAACTTTATCAAAACTCTTTTGATATTATAATATTGTCTATCAACCATAACTAAATAATCATCTAGAAAAAATGCTTTCATCTCACGTTCTACATATATAGTATACAATCAAAACTGCGAGCACTTATTGGATAATGGATTAACAACTATGACAAGGTATGGAACCACCTTCCGATAGTGTACCTTTAGAGAGGAATACACTAGGTTCAACAAGAACATCTTATAACCCGGCTATACATGACCGACTACTCATTTCGCTTGAGTGTATCGAATATATATCACCAACGGTTGGGATCAGCAACTGTTTTCCGAATGGAACAACATCGAATAGATCTCTAGATAGGTGATAATACATCCTAATGGAAGCAACCCACATAGCCATGTTGCGTGCCCGATTTTTGTCATTTCCCGGTTGTGAGGCTAGAGGCCACGCTTATCTCTGAAAGATCACACAATTATTCACTTTGAATGTCACATCGTTGTACCCGCCAAATCACAAATTGATTTCCCCAAAAATACAACGGGTATATAGCTAAGAGAAACGAATTCCTCCGCCACCAAACATACATACATTTGAAGAGATCAACTTACGTGATCCATTAAATATACTCTGTCAGACATTCTTCCATACAGGTTGTCCTAGGACTGGATAAACCGAAGGCACTATTCTATAAACATGACAACCCTTGCATAACTCCATCTTCAATTATCTTCATCATATTTGATCGCAACACTAACGCCCATACAGAGTGGTTTTCAGATAATGAATCTGATCCCGGTCTCTCCGTATTAACGACGGAAAAATGGTTGAAAACTTCAATAGTCGGTGAGTTAACTATCAAAGAAAAACACGTGTGCAAACAACGATATTATTTCCAGATGGAAATTATATCGATCAATCATCATTTTACATTTATCTCTTTAGTTCATTTATTTATTCATTTTTCATCTCCTATTTCTATATATTCAACATTTCTTATTTTCTAAATTTAGAAAACTTACGTTATTAACATTGGAAAAACATTTCCATTTCTTATTTTATATATTAGAAAATATTTCTGATTATTATTTGGAAACATTTCCAAAACTCCTACAATTGGATTTAAACAAATGTTTAAATAAAACATCACTATGCCAACTCAAAACATTACACTCATTAACTAAATTCATTTAACCAACCTTTACTATCGAACCTTAACCATTCCTTAGTTCGAAGCCAGTCAAGTTGGGGTATAACCACCTCTTAGGCCTTAACTGAACAACATTTCTAATTTCGAAATAGACAAAGTTCGCCTTTTAAACCTTTAACAAACTTCCTTACGTAACTCTCAGATTCTTTTTACGAATCCACTTCTTGTACAGAAATCATTTGATTTTAACAATAGTGTTATAATCCCATGCTTCTGAAATATCTAACTTCAAAATATAACTTTTATCCCTTAATTTAACTAACTAACTAAATAGACAAATTATAAGTAAATAAATAAATCTTGATTAAAAATCAGAAAGTAAATAGTACTTTCTCGAAATCGATATAATCGAATTTCAAAGTATAACTCTCTTTTGAAAAATCTTTATTCGATAACTCCTTTTCGAATAAGCTATATTCGATTAACTCCTTTCGAATAACTATATTCGATTACTCCTTTAACTCTATTCGAATTAACTATATTCGATTAACTCCTTTTCGAATAATTCTATTCGATTGACTCCTTTTCAAATAACTGTGTTCGATTAACTCCTTTTCGAATAAACTATATTCGATTACCTTTCTTCAACATACTCTATTCGATTTACTCTAATCGATTAACTCTATCAATTAACTCTATCCAATTAATTCTAATTCGATCAACTCCATTCAATTAACTCTATTTGATATCCACTTTAAACAATCTTCTGATAACTCTTTTATATCTCGTTAATTCCCTTTTATAATTCTACCTATTTTCCAAATGAATATTCCTTTTATAATTTTATTTCTCAAACAAATAAATATTTCCTTTTCAATTCTATTTATTTAACAAATAATTATTCTTTTTCAATTCTATTTATTTAACAAATAAATATTTCCTTTTAAATTCTATTTGTAAATTTTTTACAAATATTCCCTTTTCGATTCTATTTGTAAATGTTTTACAAATATTCCCTTTTACAATTCTCTATATTTAATTTCCAAATAATTATTTCTTTTATAATCTATTTATTTTAAAAATGATTCTTTTTATAAAATCTTTTGATTTTATAAATATTTCTTTTTCAATATAACATTGAAAATTTCCTTTTTAACATTCCAGTATTCCTTATGGTATTTAACGTACCATATAACAATGATCGGTATCATTCAAACATACAAAATCAGCAAAAGGTTTCATATCACATTATATAACACAATATATGAAAAACAGTAAAACAAATGTTGAGGAATCTAGTTGGATTCCTCCGACCTATTTCCCTGCATCCACATATGTTACACAATATAATTCACATCAATTTCATTTCAATATGAAATATTCTGATAAACAAAATCAATATTTGATTAATGATATATATAACTATATTGATATTCTCAACCAATCAATTAGCAGTTCAACCAAACAGTCAACACACAACAATCAATCATCATTTATCAGTTTTGTAAATACGTTATAAAAATATGAACTGGTAGAGTTAGTGAGTTTTACTTACATTGGACAGTTATCGTTAAATAACGATTAATTGTTGTTGATTCAGATCAGACAATTTATTTTGCTATGAATTGTAACGAGCTCCAATTCACTCCTAACCAGTGCCATTGCGTAGCCTCCATCCATACGATCCGAACGGATCCAGTTTTGTGAGATTCTGATAACGTATGGGATAGTTATATGATTTACAAGTTTGTACTAATTTAAATTAAAATTAATTAAATTTCCTTTTTATATAAATGGGCTTAACCTTTCAAAATCATCCCACTTCGCTTCTACAAAGCCCAGACCGCAATAAGCGCGTTCTTCCCCAAAACGAATTTCCGCACTCCAGAAATAAAGCAGACCATTTTCCAACTCTTTATACCCAAACCGCTCTTTACCCTCTCAACGATTTCACGAATGGAAAATTGCATGCTCCTTCCCATCTCGAGCTCCTTTCCTCCATCTCACTATTGTGCAATACGAATTCACACATTGAATTTCATTCGACAGCTCCAACCGCATCTACAGTAAAGCGCACATCCCAATTTACTACCGCACTTCACCAAAATTTCACCACAGAAGCTACTTCTCACCACAAGTTCGAATATACACTCGAATACGAAAATCAGTGCTCCAAAAATCTTGCGTTCGGCAACCCTACCTCACGCAGGTTCATTGGTGCCAAAGAAAGTAGTTCGAACCTTGATAAACCCATGTCAAAATGAAGAACTAATCACCAGGGCTTCGAATATATTCGGTTTGGGATTTATAATTTTTTCTATGAATTTAAATCTATTTTTAAACTCATTAAATTTGGTTTTCCAGAAAAAGTATAGTGGTGGCCTTATGTTTTTGACCGGAGAAAATAAAGTTTAGGGTTAGAGGATGTAAGGGGTATTATATAGGATATTTTTATATTCGAATATTATATCTCGTTTTAATCAACCATTACTTGTATTCGTCAATTAAAATCCGTATGACTAAACATGATATCCAAAAATTACAAAAATGGACATGCAACTACAGTTCGACATTACGGACCCAACGAAACTGGTTTCGTCAAATTCCGACATCATTTGCCCACACAGCATATTTTTAAAGTCAAATAATTGACTATTTTTCAGATTAAAATCTCGTACGGCTCCAAAAATCATGAAAATTGAAATTTAAAAATAATTTAATATTCCGGATCCAACAAAATTAGTTTCGTCGAAAACGGAGGTCATTTACAAAACTGGCTATTTTTAAAGCTCTAAATAAATCCTTTTAAATATTTGTATATTTAAAAATAATTAATTAAATATTTATAAATAAATATTATCGTATGTATTCACAATAGAATACCATTCAGCTCTAGAATATTCCTATCTGAATTTATAACTCAACATTTCAAATCCAGATTAAATATGTATTCAATTTATATTGAAAATCCATTTATAAAATAAATAAATCATTATAAATTATAAAGGAATTCCATAGCGACTATTTTAAAATTTAATTTGGACGTAAATCAAAATCTACACGACGAAATCCAGATTTTTCTCTTCCATTAGAAATATATACTTCACCAGCTCCTAACGTTTCTTGTTTCACAGAAATCTGATTTAAAACGGACCCCGTATATTCAGTTGAAGTTCAAATCGTCAAACTACGAACTGCCGTGCCATTACGGGCTCGATTATAATTATATTATAATTATACGTTCAAACTATCGTTATTTAAATATATTTGTTATTAAAATTCAATTCTATACTGAATTAAATATTATAAATAATCCAATTTACAGAATATTGTGAATTCCACTATTTCCAACTATTTCAAAATTAAATATATTATTCTATTATTTATATTAATTAAATATTCAATATTATTTAATTAAACGACCATTTAACTCTCTAATCACTATATAAATAATTGAGTAAATTAATTATTATACCGTAAAATATAGGACATTACATTCTTCCCCCTTAATAAAATTTCGTCCTCGAAATTTGCTAAGGTAGGAAACAAACTCTATTAACTGAGTTACAAATTATTTGTTTACTTCTTAACTTCAGTTTCACAGTACCAATTAATTTCAATTAAAATATTAATTAATTCTTATCAACGAAAATTTTCAAAAACTATGAAATTTTCTAACACCTGAAATTTTCAAAAAAATTCGCCAACACCTCCTTTGTAATGGTCAATAGATCAAACTCCAACTCGCCTCTCTAAGCCTTATTCAACCCAAAAGAAAATCAAACAGCCAATTGGCTTGCCAATCGGCTCATAAATCTCATACCCAATATAAATATAAACTTGTACCATTTTGTCGGGCATATCATTGTATTCTTTCCATTTGCTACTAATTCAGCATATACCAATATCATCCCAATCAAACTCAAATCACTTTTATCTCCAACACAACCATTCGTTTATCCAAGCCAAATTCCATTATCAATCTCAACTACCATTCTTGATTTTCAATTTAGTTTCACAAATTTCCATCTAATTTGTTTTAATTCAAACAATCCCTTTCTGGGAGTTTCCAAACAACTTTTCTTTTCAAAAATCAAATTTCATTTCGGAATATCAAAACAACTTTTTTTCCCAAAATATCGAAAACAATCTCTTTGATAGTAATCCGTCACTTACAACTCGAAAACGAACACCGATGATGTCATGATCATCATCGGAATCTATTTCCAGCTATTGAAGTGAGTTCAATACTATATCACTTTCAAAAGCATTTCTAGACACTTCCATTTTGAAATCCATTTCAAAATATCCTTTTCAATGCTTGTAACAAATTTAAAATCTCCCAGGATTTTAAAATTCTCTTATACTTAATTCAATTCCATTTACAAACACTTTTCATGTTTTTCGGAATTTTAATTCCAATTCTGATTTAAATTTAGATTTAATTCATCTGATTTCACATATTTCACATATATGAATTATGATAGCTATTTGCATAACCCTTTCCAATTATAATCTTATTCGAGTATAATTATAAATAACACATTCAATAATAATATCAATATAAATCATTTGTTTATATCAAAATATATTTTCGGTAAAATTATATTATCGTGTCAGTTCAACGTATTCAAGTGTTTATAAACCCCTACCGATACAGTGGATTGAACTGATCGACCACAACCCATAAACAACTCAATCAATAAATCTCCACAATATAAAATCATTTTATATTGAACAACAAACACGTGCTCGTATATACACTCAAACTCAATCTAGGGCATTACTAACCCTATTTCTACTAAGTCACGCCATAGAGCCAAGGTAATAACTTAACCTTCAGCTCTGATACCACTATAATGACCCGGGTTTTCGCGATCCTGAGTAATCGACATAAACTCAATGTCAACTATTCAAATATCGAAAATACCGGATAGTCCATGAAAGAAATTAGAGGGTGAGAATAAATAAGATAGAAACTTAGAATAGAAGAAGAAGAAGAACATACATCATCATCAGAGTAACACGAAACTCACAACAGAATGAACAATATATAATAGATACACGACTTTCAAATAAAACTAGTATATGTATATAGTAACATTATCAAAGTACAACACTTACAACATAGCAGAAATAACAATAGCTATATAATCCTGAAGCCTTATGCTCCAAGCTCTCAGTATATCTGTAAAATTCCGACTACTTGACTACCGTACAAAATTGGGCACCCAAGAGTTTAGGGTAAAACAAAACAAAATAAACTCAGGGTCATTCATGGGGGGTGTGAGTAACACATTTCAAAACAGTTTGAGCAATTAATCGTTATCTCATAAGACCACGCCGTATAACGTAACGGGTTTTTCCCTTATGAGAATCCAAAACACTTGATTTAACTTCCAAAATCCTTTTGAAAGAAACGATAAACTTTATATCAAAACTCTTTTGATATTATAATAATGTCTATCAACCACAACTAAATAATCATCTAGCAGAAATGCTTTCATCTCACGATCTACATATATGGTATACAATCTAAACCGTGAGCACTTATTGGATAATGAATTACCAACTATGACAAGTTATGGAACCACCTTCTGATAGTGTACCTCTAGAGAGGAATACACTGGGTTCAACAAGAATATCTTGCAACCTGACAACACATGACCGACCACTCATTTTGCTTGAGTGTATCGAATGTATATCACCAACGGTTGAGATAAGCAACCATTTCCTGAATGGGACAACATTGAATAGATTAAAGAATGAAATGAATATCTCTAGATAGGTGATAACACACCCTAATGGAAGCAACCCACATCGCTATGCTGCTTGTCCAATTTCTTTCATTTCCTGGTTGTGAGGCTAGAGGCCACGCTTATCTCTAACAGATCACACAATTATTCACTTTGAATGTCACATCATCATACCCGCCAAATCACAAATTGATTTCCCCAAAAATACAACGGGTATACAGCTAAGAGAAACGAATTCCTCCGCCATCAAATGAACATATGTTTGAAGAGATCAACTTACGTGATCCATTAAATATACTCTGCCAGACATTCTTCCATACCGATTGTCCTGGGACTGGACAAACCGAAGGCACTATTCTATAAACAGGATAGCCCTCGCATAACTCCGTCTTCAATTTTCTTCATCATATTTGATCGCAATGCTAACGCCCACATAGAGTGGTTTTCAGATAATGAATCTGATCCCAGTCTCTCCGTATTTAGAATATTCCTATCTAAATTTATAACTCGACATTTCAAATCCAGATTAAATACGTATTCAATTTATATTGAAAATCCATTTATAAAATAAATAAATCATTATAAATTATAAAGGATTTCCATAGCGACTATTTTAAAATTTGATTTGGACATAAATCAAAATCTACACGATGAAATCCAGATTTTTCTCTTCCATTAGAAAAATATACTTCACCGGCTCCTAACATTTCTTGTTTCACAGAAATCCAATTTAAAACGGACCCTATATATTTAGTTGAAGTTCAAATCGCCAAAGTACGAGCTGCTGCGCCATTACGGGCTCGATTATAATTTTATTATAATTATACGTTCAAACTGTCATTATTTAAATATATTAGTTATTATAATTCAATTCTATATTGAATTGAATATTATAAATAATCCAATTTACACAATATTGTGAATTCCACCATTTCCAACTATTTCAGAATTAAATATATTATTCTATTATTTATATTAATTAAATATTCAATATTATTTAATTAAACGGCCATTTAACTCTCTAAATCACTATATAAATAGTTAAATTAATTAATTATTATACCGTAAAATACGGGACATTACAGAACCCAAGCCAGATCCGAACCATAAATTCTGAATTCCTAGCAAACTCCCTCTCCAAACTTTCGAACTTTCTCCTTCATCCACCCCTAGAACCGCTCGTTCCTAAACCTAATTCAATTCCCCAAATCCAAAAAACCCCAAATCAGATCATCCCCTCAGCCAATTCGAACCCGAAACCTGATTACCCTCCGATTCGAGACCCGAAAGCTTGAATCCGAATTCAGAAATAGAAAAAGAGGGGAAAATTTTGGACTTCGGTTTCCTTGTATCGAGGAGGGAAATTATTCTGAGCGCGTTATCGTAGTCTTAAAAAGGAAGTGGAAAATAATAATAATAAAGGCTTGCATTTGAAAACAGAAGGGATGGCAAGTTTTATTTTGTAATTAGAGTGGTTGTTGTTTCCGAGAGAATTGTGGTGATTTTGTTGGTGCGCAAATTTTTCCTTTTAATCAGGGGTGCAAGGTTTCATGATTTATTTCTTTTTAATTTATTTGATTTTCAAAAGGAATATTCCTTCTGTTTGCAATTTTTTTTCTTTTTCATTTTGAACTTAGTTTTGTTTAATTTTATTTCTTTTCCTTTTTGAACTTAGTTTAGTTTAATTTTATTTCTTTTCCTTTTTGAACTTAGTTTAGTTTTTTTTCTCTACTCATTGCACTTTTCTTCATTTTTTTTTATTCATTTTCTTTTCAAGGAAAAAAGAAGGAGAGAGAAAGAAATTTTAGAAATTCGAAGACCAAAGTGAAAACGAAATTCAATCAATGCGAACAACTAAGGATTCAAAGGTCAAAACAATTGCTTGCACTGGAATTTTAATCGTCAACACTACTCAAATTTTCTGGATGGACAGCCATACCACACTGTAATATTTTCTAACTTTGCAGGTGCTCTGTTACAAAGAAAAAATATATAGACATTGCTTATAAAAATCTTCTATAGGGGCAGCGGCTTGCTTGTACAATATTTTAAATTTCTACAACTATTATTGTTTGATTTTTTGTGGTTGACTGATATTTCCATAACAGAAATCTTCATTCTCATCGTTTTCAACAATATGCAAAATAATATAATTGAAAAGTGGTGTTTTGTGAAGTTGATTGTCTCATACAATTGGATCGCGGATATATAGCAGTTCAATTTATTGAACTATTAGCAAAAGAGGTTGTATACTACCCGTAAAACATTGGTCGTATCCCTTAGTATTCATACTATATGTGAATGGCCATAAGACCCTCTTCCCCCTTCTGATTGAGTTAATTAATTAATAGAGCACAACTTAGTATTTTATACTATTTGAAGTGAGAATAATTTCCGTCTTGCATTGATTTTATTCAAATGTCTGGTTCAAAAAAATTATTGAGAGAAATGTGGGATAATAATCAGAGCAGACATCCTCTCGAATAGTATGAATATGAATTACAACTTGAAGCAAAATTTTCCAAAATTTTGTGAGTCCAATGTCAACAATTTTCAAAATTTTCCAACTGACCAACATTTTCAAAATCATAGAAATGATCAAAATTGCGACTTCAATTCAAATTTCAGTAATTTCGATTAGGCCACATCCACATCAAAATAGCTTTGAATCTCAATATAGCTTTGGTCAACATCAATACGGGGTTAAAAACCAAAATTTTCAAAATTATAGCCCATATCAACATATTGAAAATAACCAAAATTGCAATTTTCCCTCGAATTCCAATAGTTTGGTTACGAACATAATTTTTATAATCAAAATGATTTCCAATATCATTGTCATTTTTCTGAAAATTCAAAAAACTATCTCATTGGAAATAATATTGATCATGAAATTGATGTGGACTATAATTTTGGGATCATGCTAGAACGACCAGGAGAAACAGCGGTGAAAAAAGTAGGATCTGAGAACGAACGGGGAGAAATTTAGGGGGGAGTCCAAAATTCATGGGAGGATTTGTCATCAAATGACTCTAATTAATTCGGTGAAAATAACTCCCACGTTTCCTGGTTGAAATAGCATAATCGATAATTTTGAGAATCAAGAAATCCAAAACGAGAGCTCTCAAATCAACGATTCTAAAGAATATCATCTTAACATTCTTAGAGAGATGGTGGAAAAGCAAGATAGACAGCTTGATGAACTCCTTTCTTTAATGACGTCTTTTAAAGAATAACTCGAGCAACAAAATCAAATTCAAACAAGCGATGAATCAGAAAATAATCCATTCTTTACTGATAGTGAAAATTTTCAGATTACAACTTTCGAAATTGAGAATAACGATCTAAATGAAGTTGTTCAAAATGCAACAAATGATTTGGACTTTGATTCTTTTTAGGAAAAATATTTAAGATCAGATTTTGATCTTCCTCTTTCAGGCTGCGAGAAACTTGGAATTCTGGAAATTGAACAGAATAAAAATGTTGAATTTTTCAATTCAAATTTAGAGAAGGATTTTAATGAACATGAATTTTTTGGATTGTATGAGGATGAATTGCGAAATGAGGATGAAATGGAATCAAGTCACCAATCGAAGTTTGAAAATTATGATTTTGAGGTTTCAAACGAGCTTGATATTTTCAGTATCGAAAATACGTTGTCAATTAATAAAACTGAGAAATGTGATCACATAGTCTTGAACAACACTCTGAATTTAAATTTCACTATTGCAATCGAGTTTACATACGATCACATATTTTTGGACAATTACATTGATAAATTTGTGGAACACATGAATTATTTTTGGAATGTTAGCTTGGTTGGAAAACTTCATGTTAGGATGACCCTGGATATTTATATGTTGGACTATAAATCTAGGTATAAAGATGAAATGGTTTTCAAAAACCTTTGCTTATTAGAAAACAAGCCTAGACATAGTGGGAATAGAATTTATCGGGCTAGAACCAAATGTGGGGGGAAAAGTTGGTGGCAATCTTTGCATCGTATGCATCGTAAACACATATATCATTGTACATATGGTCCATTCTTACATATAGTTAGATTGCATTTCATTTTACAAATCATTTTACATTTAATCCATCTTTGGGTGTTGTCTTTCACATTTAGAAAACGTGTTTATAGTGTGGACACTGTTTAGCTCTAGTGTGGGGGGGAGTCTACATTAAATCCTTTTATTTTTCTTTTAGAAATTTCTTTCTTTTCATATAGGACCATCATGCATTTTAGTTCATAGTAACATCCCATTTTTCTAAAAAGGGCTCATTTTAGATTGATACAACAAAATAAATGAACAATTGTTAGTCAGTTGATAGTATTTTTTCTCTCGATTCAGATCAAATAAGAAATATAATGAAAAGTTGATCTTTGAGGGATAATAGTGTAACCGGTACATAGGGAGATTCTTAGGGGATGACCATGAAGTTTATTCTAAATTATATTCTTTGTTTAATAAGTGGAGGACCTAAAATACTTATATTGTCTTTTCGAATCTTTAAAACTAAGTTGTGTTAGGCTGAATTCACGTAATCTCTCTTGTTCTTACATTTTCAATAATAATAATAATAATAGTAATCCAAGGGTATCCAACATTGCTTGCATATCTAGCGTTGGTGTGCAAACCCGCCAAGCTCTATCTGACATGTTGTTGACAAAGTCAGCGTCGGAATATCTTGGTCTCATATTATGAGATTGGACACCTAAGGATTACAGACATGTTGTTGACAAAGTCAGCGTCAGTCTGCACAATCCGCCAAGATCTGTCCTAACTCTCCGTCAGTCCACAAGGCAGTGTATGGGTGGTATACCATGGTCTTTAAGTTAGGTGTATGTAATTAATCGTAAATTTCAATTTTTATAGAGATACAAAATAAGCGATGATGCCCAAACACTTCTTAACCTTATTGATTTGACTAGACATACACAAGGAAATTAGAATACCACTTTATAAATTGTGACAAGCAAACTAAGAATTTATTTCATGGCTGCACTATGTTATCAACCAAATCAACTGGCCAAACTAGAGTTTAACATTGAAAACTTGAATTATATTGAAAATTTGTGACAAGTTGAGGCATTTAAAATAAAATCAATTGATTAGAAATTGTTAACTTAATTTGTTGTGCCACTTTCCTGAAATAAGTCGTGTTTTCATTTTCATTTTCTTTTGCATATGTCTGTTTCATTCATGTAGTTGCATAATAACTATAACATGCTGCATTTGGATTTTGTGGGTAGTATTCGCTGAAAACCCTCACGAGACACCACTCGTCCGACTAGGGACACCTAGAGGTTTAATGGATTGTTGCATACGCTCAATGCAATCATGTTTCCTACGAAAGTGTGACCTATCTAGTTAGTTTTTAATTTTTGTTTTACTCGAGGACGAGTAAAAGATAAGTGTGGGGGTATTTGATTGACATAGAAATATTTTTATTTTATGCTCTTATATCTTATCTTTTGTATATAAATAAATATTACTTGTGTATTATTTTTTCACTTTTACAGATATGCCGACTTAGCCACATGCGGTCATAAAATATAAAAAAAGATCAACTTGCTGTATATTTACATATGAAGACTTGCTAATGAAGGTCTCACATCTAGTTGCTTTTTGGACAAGAAAATAACTGGTAGAAAGGCTATGCATATCGCAAATCAATGAAGAATTATCAAGGAAGCAAGAAGAAAAGAGGAAAGGCCCAAATTTACTAGAATTCACTAAGGCCCGTTTGTAATTCTCATTGTAAACTCTTTTGTGATTTCCCTAAGGCCCATTTGTCATTGTATTAGGGTTAGGGCTAGGATTGGCTATCTATCCTACAAATACCCTTGTATTCTCATTGTAAAGATCATCCTCGAATTAATAAATTTTTCCTCTTTTTCTCTTTTCTGCATTTTTATTATTTTCTTAGTAATTAGTGTTGTCTACACAATTAGATTTGGTAGAACACTATTTGTATTTTACAATTATTTTTATTATTGATTGACCTTCTGATTAGATTCAGTGGTAATCCTAATTTTATTTCGTGTTTGTTATTTTAATTTCTGCAAATTTAATTTCTGTCATGTTTATTACTTTCCTAAGTCATATTGGATTGAATATTGATTTGATTAGATTCAGATCTGATTCAATTTAAGAATAGTTTTATTGTTTTTCAACCGAACATCAAAATTTCATCTAGCTTGCCTAAGAATATACAAAGAATAAATTTTAATTTACCTCCCTGTGATTCGACCTGCATATTACACGATCTGTGCGCTTGCAGTATTTATTTTAAAATTCACGCTTTTCTATTTCATAGGAAAGCGTCAATCACCAATGTTGCTTGTAAGCTTCTCCAAGATTCTCTCATGTACAAGGGGTCTCTATCACACACAAAACTCGATGGGATACCATGTAATATGACTGTCTCTTTGACATATAGTTGGGCTAATGAGGTTGCAGTCCTTGTCTTCTTAACTGGTATAAAATGGGCGCTTTTGGTTAAACGATGTACCACAACCCAAATGGCCTCATTACCCTTTTAGCTTATAGGAAGTCCATTTACAATGTCCATGGAAATATGTTTCCACTTCCACATGGGGATCTATGAAGGTAGTAATAACCTTCCGGGCTTGTCTTACTCCACTTTTACTTTCTGGAACATCGAGCATTTGTCCACAAACTTGGCTACATCTCTCTTTATTTCTTCTCAATGGAGATTCCTCTTCATATATTTGTACGTTTTATCCCCACCGGGGTGTATGGTCATTTTTGACCTATGGCATTCCTCTATAATTTCTTTCCTTAACCCTTCATCCTTAGGGATGTAAAGTCGTCCATCCCAAAGTAAACTTCCATCATCGCCGATCGAATATCTAACCGAATGGGGAAAGTTCTCCTTCTTTCCCACTTTCTCCTTTATGCTTCTTAACTCTTCGTCAAGGCCTTATGTACTTCAAATCCTCCCTTTTAAAGTAGGCCTAATTACCATAGATCCAAGAAAACCATTTGAAGTTATTGGCAAGGGTTGTAAATTAAAATGAGAGAGGAACTCTAATTGTTTCCATTCTGAGATCGCATTTAAGGTTGCATGTTTTCTACTTAACACGTATGCCACAACATTCCCTTTTCCCAGGGTATACTGGATCGTGAAATCAAATGAGGTAATATATTCCATCCACCATTGTTGTCTCAAGTTTAGGTCATGTTGAGAAAATAAATACTTAAGGGATTTATGGTTGGTAAAAAGTTCAAATTTCTCCCCCAAAAGATAACGACTTCACGTATTAAGGGTGAACACTACTACGGCCAACTCAAGGTCATGAACTGGATATCTCTTCTCCGGATCCTTGAGTTGTCTACTAGCATAAGCAACTACTCTTCTTTTTTGCATAAGGATCGCTTCTAAACCGGTCCCGCATGTGTCAGTGTAAACTATAAACAATTTCGATCCAATGGGTATAATTAGGACTGCGCGCTAGTTCATACTTCCTTTAATTTCTTAAAGGCTATGTCACATTTATTACTCCAAGAAAACACTAAAGTCCTCTTTGTCAGTTGGGTTAAAGGAGTAGTGATCTTTGCAAAGTCTTTAATGAATATCCAATAATATCCGGTCAATCAAAGGAAGCTTCTTACTTCTATAGCACTCAATCTTAGCGGGGTTTACTGCCAAGCCTTCACATGACACAATGTGTCCTAAAAATCTTATTTCCCTCCAGAAATGGCACTTTGAGAATTTTGCTTTCAATTAGTTCCTTCTTAATATCACTAGAATTTGTCTTAAGTGGTTTTCATGCTCTTTATGATCTTTTAGAAATATAAGGATATAATCTACAAAGACTACCACAATCTTATTTAGAATGCCCCTAAACACTCTACTCATGAGGTTAACAAAAAAGGAGGGTTCATTCATTAGTACGAAGGGCATAACTTCCCATTGGAACAATCCATCCGGCGTATCCTAAACGTAGATTTGTCCTTACCGTCCTCTGCAATTCCTAACTGGTGAAATCCATTAGCATGGTCTAATTGGGAAAATACCCGGGCTTCTCCCAAGTGGTCAAAAAGGTCATCGATTCTAGGTAAGGGGTACCTATTTTTCTTGGTCAATTTATTAAGTTCCCTATAATCCACACAAAGTCTTAATGATCCGTCTGCTTTGGTGGCAAAAAAAATAGGTGCACCCCATTCTGAGGTACTTCGTCAAATGATACCTTTTTGTAATAATCCTGAAATGTTCTTATCCAACTCCCTTCTTTCCTTAGGCACCATATTCCTCAAGAGTAGTGCTACATGTCTAGCGTCCTTCTCTAGGTCAATAGGAAAAGAGATTTATCCGTGGGGTGGAAGTCTCGTGACTTCCTCAAAAACACCCAAGAAGTCACAAACTATAGGGACCGAAGATGGTCCTTCTGAATTAGGAGATAAGGAATATAACAAGGATTTATCCTTCTTTCTAACATTACAAGGAATATTTAGGCCACGTCCACCTCGACTCCTAAGACGAATGATTATCTTGTCACAATCTAGGACGACTCCATTAAATGATAGCCAACCCATACCTAGGATAAGGTCATATCCCATAAAATCCAACGCATACGCTTTGCAAAGGAACTCGACATTGTCAACCTCTAATACTAGGTCTTTGCAAAACAGTTCAAGATACTTAGATCCTCCGATAGGGTTAGCCACCTTTATCGGACTGTCAGAGATAAACATAGGAAGGTTTCTCTTAGAGATAAAAGAATGAGTAGCTCCAGAACCGAACAAAGGTATACAAAATTTCCTAAAACAGAAGTTACACCTTCGAGTGCGGGTTAACCCTGGTCTTTTGGGGGTCAGCTTTGAATAGGTGGGGGTCGGCTTTGAATAGGTGTTGGCTCTATTGCATAATTCTGGCCACTTTTGATAACTTTGGGCTTTGGGCAGTGCTTAGACATGTGTCCTTCTTCGTGGCAGTTGAAACACTTTCCTTTGGATTCCTTCTTCGCCAACGAGGTCCTACAATCCTTTGGCCTCATGGCCCTTGCAATTGCACCTCGTAATAGTCTTTGCTTCCTTTTTGTATTTCCCCCTTTCTTCTTGTTCTTCCACCATTCCTTTTTCTTATTCTTGTTGGAACTCCCTTCTCCTTTATCACCTTCTTTATCCTCCTTGACACCTTTAGCCATGCATAGGATAGCGGTCTCTTCTAGGGTTTCAAAATTTGCCCCAAATGTTACTTAGGCTAATAAAGTTTCCTTCAACGGGGAGTTTAACCCTTTAACAAACCTCAAAGCTTTGTTCATGGAGATGTCTACCACACTCTCCCAAACTAATATAATTCGGTAAAATTGGATACATACTTTTGCAAGCTCAAGCTCCCTTGCTTGGGGTGGATGAATTTCTCCAATTGGATAGTCATGTCAGCCCTTAGCAAAAACTTTGCTTCGAAATGAGTTTTTACTTCGGCTCATGTAAATATCCGGCCCTCGTTCTCTATAGTTACGAGGTTCCACCATTCAATAGCCTCATCTTTCAAGTGTCAGGTCGCAACTCTCCTTTTCACTTCATCAGGCCAGCTAGTAGCTTCGAAGATTCTTTCATAGTCCATTATCCAAGGTTGGGAATTAGTAAAACTTTCCTTCCTAGTGAATGATTTCCCTTTAAGATTCGTGAAGCTCTTATAGAAGCGAGAAAAGTCAAAGGATACCTCAGTGGCAGGATGTGCTGGTGTCGTTGGGGAGGGATTAGCAACAGGGACCTGTTCCACAGTATGGAGATACTATTGGAACCATTCTGGCAAGTATCTGGGCCTTGTCCGGTTTCCATGCTCAGAAGGATTTTCAGCCATTGTACTATCTAAAAAGAAAGGGAAGAATCCTTTAGTGGTTACTCCTGAGATAGTATCTAAGTTGAAAAAGGAAGAAAACGATAAAGCCGCCAAATATAGATGCGTATGTTTATTGGGGGTAAATATATATTATATATATAGTTTGAAAAAACTTTTTCCAAATTACAAATACGCCTCTCATACGTATAATTCCCTTATAATCGGGTAACCTATGCTCTGATACCAAATGTAACAACCAACCCGGAATGGACCTAAATTTCAACCAGCCTATCGAAATTTAGAACCACTCTAAACAGGTCGTTGGTTCTTGCAAGGAATTACATTTGCATAGATAACATATATACACGCTTCGAATGGAAATCTCACACAGCGGAAAGAGAATATATAATATTGAAATAAGGTGTACCACTTATTTAAAAAAATCACAGAATTCCAACACAACAGTCAAAATTACATCTGTTCCATGGATACATCAAATAATTCATTCTCAAATGTTTCCATAAAAAGTACAACAATAGCTATAATAATAGCATAACGTCTTCGTCTTCATCTTCAGCTCCCATCTTGACTTCATCCATAAACTTTACCCCATCTACTGACCTGTTGGATATGTTAAGGAGAGGGGTCAGAACATAAAGTTATCTGTGATTGAAATATGGTGCTTACTGAAAGTCCATACCCTATATTTTTAGTAGGTTACATACGTAAAGGTATGTCTACATAGCACACAACATTCACACAAACACCAAGCGTCTAACCAATGAGGTAGATATCCAAATCAATCACTCATTAGTATCTTTAGGGTAAAGATCCAATGAGGTGGGCATTCATGGTCACTTATGACCTTATTAAAGGTGGATTCTTATGATCTCTTATAACTCTGAGGTGGACCCTTAGCTCCTTAAGACCCCATCATAGTATTTCAATGTTCTTAAGTCTATACTCTCAATTGTAATATGAGTAGTAGTACGAATGTTACTACTTAACTGATATTATGGTAGAACACCTATGTCGATTAAGACTTCCCTTAGATAGTTGGTGAGAATGCAATGGCAACATATCTTTTATATACCAATTATATCCCTAGTTGAGCTCTTACAAGCTTCTAGAGGAAGTGGACAACCCTCGTGAACTACCCTACTACGTTACCGCTTATGTCTAACCACTTTTAGAGAAGGAGTACTCAAAGACTTACTTTGAATCTAACAAGGGCGGGTCCCATGACTTTGGTTCCACTCCAAGGAATAAACCTTCAGAGGGAACCTAATCCGAACTACTTAAGACCCAAATTAGACAAGAAGAGTGTCAACCACTTAAGACCTTCTCAAGGTGTAGTAAACTAGCCTATTTTCACACATAATATACTTATATATATATACATTTATATATAAACATACACTAGACCTCTCACATTAAACCTTATACCTATAAATGCTAGATATGTCGGGCGGTTCCGGGCAGGCTTCTACCACAAGTTGGTTTAACCTTGTATCAAGGTGTACTAAGTTTGAATGGCCCATGGAACCCATTCCTGGCACATTAGTTGGGCCTACTTTTGATTGCTGGATTTTCCGGGCGGTTCCGGGCGGGCTTATACCACAAATGGAACCTAACCCCGGGTCTGTGTATCACTGTTTATATATGTAAAGCCATTCTATATGCACACACAAGCAATCAATATATATGTGTGAGGACATTTCAAATTCGAATTCTATCCTAATCGCATTTATTACGTTAACATAACGTTAATTACATAGATTACGTTTATACAAGTATAATAATTATAATGCCTAAATAACGCTAATGTTCGTATGAATGAGAGAATGTTCTAATGAGATAACAGTTGTTATTTGTCCTAAATTAAGGTGACAAGTTAATTTTCCATATTTTTAACCGCTACAATTTAGCCATGATGGCATAATAACAAAATAACAGATAGCAGTGAATGGAAAATATACATACATACAAATTTCAACTTGCATCCTAGGCTTGTTGGAATGATCTTAATAATGGATTAAGAATAGAGTATAACATACACATATAATATATACATGTATCTTTATAAGTCCCACTTTATCTTATTCACCTCTTTTTGGTGTTTTGCACATAAAAACATTTACATTTGATATATTTCAAGTATGAATACGTTTGGATTCAAAGAGAATCCAAACCTAATCAAATAATGGAATAACCAAATTTAAACCGTTATAGGTTACAATCAAATGTTTACATAAGGGTG
Source organism: Allium sativum (assembly GCA_030737875.1). Lineage (NCBI taxonomy): Eukaryota > Viridiplantae > Streptophyta > Magnoliopsida > Asparagales > Amaryllidaceae > Allium > Allium sativum. The sequence continues at coordinate 188,375,516 of CM060910.1, read as the reverse complement.
GATTACACAAGTAGAAACAACTACAACACCCTTTCATTCTCAATCAAATATTAAGATCAAAGCCACAAACCAAATAGCAATAAATTGATAATTCATATGAAAACTTATAATAAAGGATTTGGGGATTTTTATATTGATGTTATCGATTTCCAAATCCTCTCAGGTATAGCTATCAACATGTTGATCTATTAAAATAATAGAATATGCTTAAGAAAGCGATATTCCACTCACAGATCTAATGAAGAACAAATATGATTTCTGTAGTAGATTCAGGTCTGTGCTTAATCTTCACGACAAACGTGCTCCAATCCTCTTAATGTATATGTACGAAACATCTTTTCGAGTCTTATATATACACACAAAATTCCAGAATTCATTCTAAAGTCTATATGAATTTAGAGTAGAGAGAATGTAAGAATAAATGTTAGTGGAATAGAAGAGAAATTCCTAACGTATTTCGGATTTTAGCAATGGAAGAAGGACAATATGGAGGTAGAGATAAGAGAGTGGCTAGGATTTGGTTGTGTGATATGAGGGCTTATATATAGCCTCTTGTGTAAGTGTAGGTTGTTAATTTTTTAGAAGTAATCTTGGCCATATATATATATATATATATATATATATATATATATATATATATATATATCACTTTAGAAAACTCTAACCAAACATAGGTTCATTGGGCTACGTAACCGCCAGGCGGTCGACCTGGGCGGTCGGCACCCCTTCTAGGGGACGGTCGACCTCCTAGTCGTTGAAACGCCTAACGAATTTATGTGGCGCTGAGGTGTCTAATTAAATAATAAGTTGTTTTATTTTCTCAATCTCTTTCCTTACTTAAAATATTCTCTGCCCCCATAATCTTATCGTTTGTTTGAATTTCAAATTCTCCCTTATTTATTTTAATATATTTTAGACACGTTTATATTACTTATCTGACTATAAATATATATTTTGTGTTATACTATCCAAATTCATTTGGTTGTATCTTCTTCATACATTGACCGTTTTCAGCATATTATATATAAAAACGATTCTGAATTTCGCCATGAATCCAAATAAAAGATTTAAGTAGCCAAATTCTTAAAGCTGCAAAATCTCATTTTCCAACCTGATTATTAAATTTTTTATTTTTATTTAATATTTATGTCTTTTACGGGGTGTTACAAAACTATGACTTGGGGATGCGATTTTCGCATCCGCGGGACTTAATTGATTTCGTAGCACTCCGTTTTCAATATGTCCTACTCTCACTAATGGAAACTCGAATCTAAGAGGACTGTCATTTGAGTTATCTCATTTTCACAATGTTACATGATTGAATTGCACTTAGGATTGTACATATTGGCTGATAATTCCTTTACGCTCAAATAAGAGTCGACAACTCCGACTTGCACATAGGTTTAGAGCATAAACTCGGACTATGAACATATAAATGAACTACCAACCTTTAAGCTTGATTTCTAACTTAATTACGACGTAGTCACGACTCGACGGGAACCTGACGACACTGGTCGACGACGATGATGGTTATAATTTTAGAGACTAGTGACCATCACCGTGTTCAAAGTTTTTTATTATAATCATATAAGCATCTCACGTCACTGCATGTTCATGCTAGCTTACACTAACATGATGGGTACATGTTTTTCAATGTGATTTCTAATGCGACCATGTTAAAAGTATAGCTTGCAATGGCAATAAGATCTTCCAAAAGACTTCAAGGTTTGGCCGATGAAGCTTCAGAACACTCGCCATCCTAGTCTGGGTGGTCAAGTAACACTAGTTCAGGGGACAACAAGATTGAGACTTCATAGGTGTCCACCCATTTCCGACTTATAAGCTCGTCAAAAGCACCTAACCAGGGTGTGCAGTCGAAGAAACCATAATAAATGACCAAGCACCCAGCTGAACTAACGATACCAGAAGGGGTTGGAGTGGCACATGGAGATCCTGAAGTAGTGGACATAGATATCATGGAGGAAGACCTTTTAGAGGCACCAGATATGATTGCAGATGCCGCCATAGTTGACAACCCATCAGATTTAATGCCTTTGTACATGGATGAAGCGGCGTTAAGGTGCGTGTGTAAGAGCTTCAATATAACTAGGAATGATGTTTGTATCCTTGAAGAGGGTAATAAGGCGCATGCATCTCTAAAGGAATAAACTGCCTAGAACACATATATGTGTGTTTCAGGAAGTGTTCCCCTGTCCTACGGTTTTTTCAGGGATATGTTGCGCTAATTCCTCTTAGCGCGGGCGCAGTTTCACCCGAATGCGTATGCCTTCCTTCTCGGTATTTGCGCCCTATTCATGGAATACCTACATACAGTACCAACTGGAGAGGATTTCCGATACCTTTTTTAGAAGAAGAGGGGAATCACTAGTGGGCCTTCCCAGGTCTACTTGGAGGTACAAGCCAACACCCGGTTTATCCTAGGGACATCGAGCAGACTCGGTGTCTTCAAACATGATTTGTTTCATATCCATTGTACCCCAGGATTCACGAGGCGATGGTTTGCCGAAAGTAAATGTCTTTCTTACCTTGGGCTCGTTATCAGTCGAGTCGTATGCTCGAGACTAACTTTGTATTTGTGAAACAGGCATTCCTCCAGTACACAAAGGCAAAGTCTACTAGGAGCGTATTGAAGCGCTAAAGGCTATCCCGATTGAGGTTTGCTCTACCGAGAATGTTTTGAATGAAAACATTCTTCGCTCAATGGGCTTAGTTCCCATGAGTCGCATAATGATCCTATCGGTTGTCGCTGGAGAAGAAGGGAAGGAAGTAAGGGAGGAGAAAGTCCTCTAGGACAAAAGAGTAAGGTGTCCCCTATCATGTCCAAATGATGCAAGGTCACAAATACCAAGGAAGGACCTAGTGAGGGCGACATAGGTGGTGAGGAGATGGGTCACTAGAGGAGAGGGTCTGCCATCCACTCCCATCCCGTCTGCGATAGTTAAGACGAGGTCGGGAGAGTCACCCAGGCCGATTTCTCCAATCACTACTTCTGGGATAACCACGTCACTGGAGATGGAGGCTTAATTTAAAGATCTAGACAAACTTCCACTTGAAGCTACATTTTTTTGCCTAGTGGGGCAAGTACGGGAAGCCTAACGCTGAGTTGGGGAGGTCACCCCTTAAAGTAGGATTAAATCTAGCCTGTATAGAGACCATTGAGGACAAACACTCATAAACACTGCATAACACAACATTTGTTTGTGCGCGCAAAGTGTTCGACTCTAACTTTGAATATGTTTCGTGTAGGTGAGATGGCTCGAGATGGCGATAGAACCGAGGTCGAGGATCTGCTAACCACTAGCCTAGGAGGAGCAGGCTCATGAGTAGTTTTAAAAGAGGCATAAAGTTGTTTATAGACCCCCCACCCTCATAACCGTGGCATTGATCGTTGTCAACAAGATCAACCTCGACGCTCGGTATCTACACCACATATTGTTCGATCGTTCGGAATAGATTCAAGGTTAAATATAGTGAGCACCAGGCTGCAATTGTCGATGCTCCCTCCTTGTGTCCCACCCTTAGTGCATGTGACCACATTTGGAAGTATAGAGTTGGCGCCTACGGATCGGAGACCCGAAAAGAAAGAAGTGTCAAAAAAAGGCTCATAGTTGCCCGACATGTCAGGAATCACATAGTTCACTCCCGAGCAGAAGAAAGCAATGTCGAGGGAGGCATTTCTCAGTTTTATTTTGAAGAACTTAAGTGGATGTTGAACATTCACGAGATCCCTATGGACATGGACAACGATGTTTATGATAAGGTGTACTGTAATGACCCACATTTTATGTATCGGAGGATCGTAAATTATTTTTATTTAATTACCTGAGGGTCAAATCATTCTCATATTTTGATACGTTGGTTATGGGGATGTAAGACATGTCCATAATTTTTATCAATTTTATTTATGACCATTTTGCCCCTCTCAGTTTTGTAAAGGGTATAACTTTTGACTAGGATCAAATCATGTGCTGAGATCAATTTCATTGGAAAGGAAATGGTGTTGCCAATTCTGTAGAGTGGTCACATTAATGATTTGGTTCAGTGATTTGGGAGGAATCACTATTTTTGTGTTACACAATTTCTGGACTGATTAACTAGTCATTTGTGGGCTGATTTTGTGAGGCCCGTTTGTGGGCTGGTTAGATGGCTATAAATAAGGACTAGAGGTAAGGAGAATGGTTTACTTTCTTCATTTCTTATTTGGTTGGGGTTTGAGATTCTCCTTACTCCAATCAAATACATCTCTCCTCCATTAAAATCTTAGATCCACATTAGAAGATTGAAAATCTACATCAAGGAAGGCTAGATCAACATCAAAAGAGAGTATATCGCATCAAATTAGGTGATTTAAAGATCGTTATTCGTTGTTCGGATTTGTAGATCATCGTTTTTAAGCTAATTTGAAGATTTGGGGAGTGATAAGCATCTCTCACATGGATTCAATCGAGTGTATGTGTTGTTTGATCTTATTTTCATCATTTGAAGTTGTTTTCACCTAGATCTACATCATGGTACGTATATTTCATTTGAATCACCATAGGATCTAATCTAGCAATTTAAATCGGTAAATTTCTATGTTATTTCATGTGTTATTACAAGTTAGATCTATTTGTTTAATTCGTTAATTTTTTTTCATGAATTTAGTGAATTTCTTCTGTTTGAATGATGAATAATATTTGTGTTAATGCTTGTTGATGGTTTGGTTTGATGATTGCGTGATTTTGTTGTTGAATGGTTGGTTGAGTTGCACGAGTTTGAATTAGATCGGTTTCGAGTTTGGATCGCGTCTTCTTGCACAAGAAAATTCAATGGAACGGTGAAAATTTTGGTGGATCGGTAATGCCAAAGTTCGATGGATCAGATGTAGTCAAGAAGGCATGGATCATGCGAGTTTTGGCATGGATCGGGCGAGTCTTAGCAATGGATTGCATTGGGCATTTTTAGCATGGATCGGCTGGCTTGTACTCCAAGAAATTGAGTGGATCGGGCGGAAATGGTGACGGATCGGTCGTGTTCCTATGGACTAAATGTGTTTTTTGGATGGACCGGACATGTTTTCTGGATGGACCAGACATGTTTTCTGGATGGACTGGACATGTTTTCTGGATGGACCGGACATGTTTTTCTGGATGGATCGGACATGTTTTCTGGATGGATCAGACATGTTTTTTCTGGATGGACCAAACATGTTTTCTGGATGGACCGGACATGTTTTTTGGATGGACGGGACATGTTTTCTGGATGGACCGAACATGTTTTCTAGATGGATCATACATATTTTTCTGCATGGATTGGGCATGTTTTTCACTATGGATCGGGAATGATCTAGACATTGGATCGAGCAAGTATTTTTGGTGGATTGAATATCGACCAAATGATGTATGTATTTGCTTCGATGATACTCATGGCTTCGACGTGAATTCAAGGAGGAATGTTTGAAGTGTTTTGTCGTTGACCGTCGTAATGCAACAAGTTTTAATATGACTCAAGGGTGTTGAGTTCGTAGATAAAGGACGCTTGAGAAGGTGCTTGAGCTATGGATAGTTGACAGTGATGACAACTACAGTTATGGAGGCCGAGGAATTAACGTTATTGTAACACCCAGTAAAATACATAGATATTAACATTAAATAAAAATAATTTTTTTAATAATAAGGCTGGACAGTAAAAATATGAAGAAGTTACAAGAAAATTAAATTGGATAGTAAAACATAAATAAATATATATATATATACATAATCAGATAAGTAATATATATTTTCCAAAATATATTAAAATAAATATGGGTGAATTTGAGTTTCAAACCGAGGATAAGATAGCGGGACAAAGAATATTTTAAACAAGGCAAGAGATTAAACAAATAAAGTAACGTATTATTTAATTAAATACCTCTGCCCTATTTACGATCATTGGGCACTTCAGTGACCAGGAGGTCGACTTCCCCCTAGAAGGGGTGTCGACCGCCGGTTGATTGCCCTTCTACGAGTTAGGTCGACTACCTGGCATCTGAAACGCCCAATGAATCTGGGTTTGATTAGGTTTTTAGGGTTAATATATGGCCAGGATTACATCTAAATAATCTAACGGCCCATGCTTACACAAGCGACTATATATAGGCCCTCAAACCTCACAGCTAAACCGTAGTCACTCTCTTTATCTCCACCTCGATATTGTCCTTTTTCCATTGCTGAATTCCAGAAAGGTTAGGAATTTCTCTTCTATTCCTCTAACCTCCATTCTTATCTTTTCTCTAATCTAAATTCATATAGATTTTAGTATAAATTCTGGAATTTAGTTTTATATATGCATAAGATTCTAAAGACAATTCTTATATATACATATATATATTAGAAGGATTGGAGCATGTTTATCATGAAGGCTGAATCTAGACCCGAATCTACAACAAGAATTCTATTGTTCTTCCTTTTAGTTCTGTGAGTGGAATATTGTGTTTCTTAGGCATATTCTACTTTTTAATAGATTAACAAGTTGATAATTATGCCTAAGAGGATTTGGCAGCGATAACATCAATACAAAAAAACCCCAAAATCCTCTATTTTATGTTTTGCGTAAGATTGTCAATTTATTGTTATTGGGTTTGTGGATCTTGATCTTAATATTGAATTGAGAATAAAAGAGGTGTTGTGTCTCTACTTTATGTAATTCATCCTTATGTAAATATTTGATTGTAACCTAAAAGGGTTTAAATTTGGTTTGATTCATGACTTGATTAGGTTTGGGTTCAATTTTGAATCCAAACATATTCATACTTGAAGACTGTCAAATATAAATGTTTTTATATGCCACACACCAAAAGGGGTGAATTAGATAAAGTGGAGCTTATAAATATACATGTATATATTTATGAATATATGTGTATATGCGTATATTATATTCTATTCTTGATTCATTATTGAAATCATTCCAACAAGCCTAGGATGCAAGTTGAAATTTGTATGCATGTTGTATTTTCTGTTCGCTACTATCTTTTGTTATGCGATTATGCCATCATGCCTAAAATATAGCAGTCAAAATATGGAAATTAACTTGTGTACCTTAACTTAGGACAAGTTGGAAATTTTTATCTCGTTAGAATGTTCTCTTGTTCATACGAACATTAGCATTATTAATGCGTTAAAATTATTATACTTGTATAGCTTAATCAACGTAATTAACATAATATTAATGTAATAAATGCGATTTGGATAGAATTCGAATATGAAATGTCCCCACATATATATTGATTGCTTGTGTGTATATGTATAGAATGACTTTACATATATAAATAGTGACACACAGGCATGAGGTTTGTTGCCATTTGTGGCATAAGCGTGCCCGGAACCAACCGACAAATCCAGCAATCACAAGTAGGCCCAACTAAAGTGGGAGGTCTGGGTGCCATAGGCCATTCAAACTTAGTACATTATGACACGAGGTTAAACATATTGGTAGTAGAAGCCTACCCGAACCGCCTGGCATATCCAGTATCTACAGGTATTCGGTTAAATGTGAGAGGTCTAGTGTGTATATATATAACTATATATATATAAGTCTATTGTGTGTGAAAATAGGCAGGTTTACTACATCTTTAGAAGGTCTTAAGTGATTGACTCTCTTCTTATCTAATTTATATTTTAAGTGGTTAGGACTAGGATCCTCTCTGATGGTTTATTCTTTGTAGAGGAACCAAAGTCATGGGTCCCACCCTTATTAGATTCGAAGTAAGTCTATAGGTCCTCCTTCTTTAAATGTGGTTAGGCTTAAGTGGTAATGGAGTAGAGTAGTTCACGGGGGATGTCCACTTGCTCTAGAAGCCTATAGAGGCTCAACTAGGGACAGGATTGGTATATATAAAAGATGTGTGGCCATATCATGCTCAACAACTGTCTAAGGAAAGTCTTAAGCAACATAGATGTTCTACTGTAATATTAGTTTAGTAGTAATGTTCGCAATACTACTTCTCATATTACAATTGAGAGTATAGACTTAAGAACATTTACGTATTAGGACGAGGTCTTAAGAGGCTAGGGTTCGCCTCAGAGTTATAAGAGATCATAAGAATTCACCTTTTATAGAGCCATAAATGACTGAAAATGCCTGCCTTGTTGGGTCTTTACCCTAAAAACACTAATGAGCGATTAGCTTGGATATCCACCTAATTGATTAGATACTTGTTGTTTATGTGAATGTTGTGTGCTGCGTAGACATACCTTGACAAACGTAACCTGCTAAAAAATAGGGTATGGATTAAGTAAATGCTATATTTCTATCACACGGAACTTTATTTTCTGATCCCTCTCCTTAATCTATTCAACTGGTCAGTAGGTGGGGTAGAATCCATGGACGAAATAATGATGGGAGCTGAAGACGAAGACGAAGGCGCTATGCTATTATTAGTTGTTATCTTTGTACTTCTTATGGAAACTTTTGAGAATGAATTTATTGATGTACCCATGGAACAAATGTAATTTTGACTGTTGTGTTGGAATTCTGTGATTTTTAATAAAGTGGTACATCATGTTTCAGTATTATACTTTCTCATTCCACTGTGAGTTTTCCATTCGAAGTGTGTATATATATTCCATGCAAATATAATTCCTTCCAGGAACCAAGGACCCATTTAGAATGGTTCAAAGTTTCGAGGGGCTTTTTTTTGGGTCGAAATTTAGTCCCATTCCATGCAGGTTGTTACAGTTATCGTAGGTTCCAGCGAACTCAAAGTCGGGGAATTATAGGGATGCCTAAAAGACTGGTAGAATGGTTGAGAACCGTGGGAAGTTGTGATGGGCCTAGAGATACGAGTCACTATGGCATATGGAGTTTTCGCTAGAATCGAGGTTACCATTAACCCTTGACAAATGGCGTGTCATAGCCAGTCAAGCGATTAACGATGGTTTCAAGGAAGGATTGGCAGTGATAGCCAAAGTCATAGATGTTTGTTGCTTTTCTTGTATTGTCTTATATAGATTGTCCAACATCGAAGTAGACATCTCTAGGGTTCTTGTCTGATGTTAGTTTAGGCCTTCGGGGCTTGTACTTGAGGGATGTTGATCTCGATTATGATGGTCTACGCTGGATAAATGGGTGTTATATCTATGTTTTCTCTTTGATTGTTTGTAAAGGCTATCACTGTCAGATATGGGGGAGACGGGTTAGATGGTTGATCTACCTATTTCTCATGTTCTGCATTGGTGATGTTAGATAGCTATTTTATTGCATATTAAGACTATTATCTGACTAAAGGTTTCATGTCTCCTCTTATTACCTTGGGTGGTTCATTCATTGTGTTTGGATGGGCAGACTAGCTAGTAGGTGAGAGGCGATGGATCTTGATGAGACGATGCTATAGAGCGATGACGAGCAGGAGGATTATGTATTACTTTCTACTATACATACTAGTTGTTGTTTCCGCTGTTATGCTTGTTGAGTGTTCTCTGAGTGATTATAGTGAGGCATTTTGTATAGACTCTCATAATGTACTCCAGTGATGTATGGATCTTTCTATTTGATATTAAAGTTTAAGTTTCTGCTCAAATATGCTTATATTCTTCACTATATATGCATGTTATATATGTTCTATTATACATTAACTCTGTGACGTGAGTTATACGACAGGTTCCTCTTATGTTTATCTTACCTTGATGATCACTTCATAGCTGCCTGGCACACTGTCCAGCGCATTATTCTTCTTGTTATGTGCGGGAGTTATGGGCGGTCGTCACATTTGGTATTAGAGCTTTGGTTAATTGATTTTAGCCAAAGCTCAAGGATGTAGTAACGTGTGAGAGACGTATTTGTAGATTTCTGATGGATGTATACTATATATTAGTGTATAGTATAATAACGCTTGAACTCTATTGTAGTGTATCTCAAATGTGGACTAATCATTTTATTTTTTAGATTTAGAAAGAGTCTTCGATTGTCGAGACACATTTCTAGGGAGGAGACTGTTCCTGGAGGGGGTGATGGCGGTACACTGATTACCCAGCTATGTTCGAGTCCATGATGGCAGTGATCATGAGGAGGGTACCCGCTCCAGGAGTAGCCGCCATAGATGTTGGGGTTCAGGTGCAGGTGCTGAGGGTTGTGGACATCGTGAAGATGTGCAAGGACTTCACTGCTCTTGGTGGAGAGTCGTTCATAGGGACAGAACCAACTATAGAGATTCAAGGGTGGCTAGATACTTGCATTTGGATTTTTGGAGACTTAGGTATTGAGGATGCGACTTAGAGGAAGTTTGCACCAAGGCAGCTACAGGGAAGAGCTATGGATTGGTGGAACTCTGTTATTCTCGAAAATCCTGAAGATGACATCACATGGGATAAGTTCCGAGTTAAGTTCAAGATGAAATTCATTTCAAGCGCTTAGAAGTTAGTTCTGTTCAAGAGGTTTGTGGAGTTGAAGCAGAATGGTCAACCAGTGTTGGATTATGTTTCCGACTTTGAATCCTTTCCCAAGCACGCTCATTCATATATTGACTCTCCTTATCAAAGGAACGAGAAATTCATGATGAGCTTGGATAAGTATTCTGGATGATACTTATAAGAAGACAGTGGAAAAAGCTTTGAGGCATGGGAGTTTGTTTCCTAAGGAAGAGGCTATTGTTGTAACCTAAGAGGACCGAAAACCAAAACAGGGTGGTAATAATAAGAAGAGGAAGAAACAACAGCAAAAAGGAAAAGCTAGCGAGAAGAAACCAAAAGAGCAAGGTGGTTTGCTTTAACTGCCAGCAGAAGGGTCATTTATCCAAGGATCGCAAGAATCCGAAAGCTGAAAGAAATTATTTCAAGTGTGGTAAGCCAGGGCATAACAAGAAGGATTATCCATAATCAGTTAAAGGGAAGCAGATTGTGAAGGCGTATGCTTTGGAAGTTGTGCCATCTTATTCGAGGGCTCCCACTGCAAAGGAGAAAGGGAAGAGTGTCGTCATTCAAGGTATTCTTTCCATTAGAGATGTTTTAGTTCGAGTGTTTTTTGATACTGGGGCATTGCATTCTTTCATTTGCAATGAGCTTGTGAAGCGCTTGGGTTTGGAACCCGAGATATGTGATAGATCGTTGGTTGTGACTAATCCAGTTGGGGGTTTGTCCAGCCTTTGTATGCTTTGTCATGGTTTATGTTATCGATTCATGGTTTCTCTTTTATGTGTAATTGCTCTCTTTTGACCTTCGTTGGGTTTGGGATCATTTTGGGCATGGATTGGCTCAAGAGGTACGCGAAAAAGTGAATTATGAGAATCTAGAGGTGACAGTCGGGAATGTGGAAGTGCGAGTGGTTGTGACTCGATGTAAGCCCGAAGACGGGGTCTTCGTAAGCTTTTTGTATTCGCTTGTGATTCCACGATAATACTTGTCATTTGTGCCGATCGCTAGTGAGTTTGTTGATGTCTTTGAAGAGGTCAAAGGTTTGCCGCCGCATCACGAGATTGAGTTCAGAATCGATTTGCTCGAAGGCGTTAGACCTATCGTTATGGCCCTTAGGCGGATGGCGCCTAAGGAACAACAAGAGTAAGAGGTGCAAGTACGTGACCTTTTGGGAAAAGGATTCATTCAGAGAAGTGTATCCTAATGGGTTGCACCAATTGTGTTTGCGACCAAGGCTGATGGATCTTTAGGATTATGTGTGGATTATTGTGAACTGAACAAGGTGACCAAGAAGAACACGTATTCATTGCCAAGGATAGATGACTTGTTCGATCGGCTTAATGAGGCAAAATTGTTTTCTCAAATGGATTTGGCAACGATATTCCACCAATTGAGGGTGACAAAGGATATTATGCCGAAGACTTCTTTTAGGATACCATCTGGTTTCTTCGAATGGCTGGTGATACCATTTGTGTTGACTAATGCGCCAGCATATTTTGTGGATCTTATAAATAGGGTATTCAAAGATCAGTTGAACAAGTTCATGCTTGTGTTTGTGGATGATATCCTGGTTTACTCCCGGAATGAAGAAGAGCATAATAAGCCCTTGCGAGTTGTTTTGGAAATGTTACGAAAGCGTCAGCTAAGAGCTTAATTTTCGAAGTATCACCTTTGGAAGAGCGAAGTGGGGATCTTAGGCCATAATGTTTCTGGAAATGGAATAGCGGTGGATCCCACTAAGGTAACAACAATCCAGGATTGGGATAAACATAAGAAAGTGACGGACGTTAGGAGCATCCTTGGATTGGCGAGAGCCAAAAACATGACGAAAACCTTTTCGAATTCATTCAGAAGTTGGAATCAGAGGATAAGAAATTCGAAGTTGATTGAGAGGGTTGGCTTCGTAAGAAAGGACGACTGGTTGTCTTGATATTAATGGATTAAGAGATGAGGTTCTAAGGGAATGTCACTACTCGAAGTTGGCTATTCATCCTGGTGGTAACAAGATGTATCAGGACATGAAGCAAGCTTACTACTAGGAAGGGATGAAGAGGGATGTTAGAAAATTTATTTCCAAAAGTATGAATAGTCAATTGGTGAAAGCTGAATAGAAGAAGCCAAGTAGGTTGCTTCAACCATTGGAAGTTCTTATGTGGAAATGGGAGTAGATATCGATGGATTACCTAGAAATAGGGCAGGAAATGAAGGGTTTTGGGTCATCGTGGATTGTTTGACCAAAAGCAAGTGGTTTATTCCTATCAAATCGACTAGGACAGCGTCGAAGTTGGTTGAGCTTTATATTAAATGGATATTTTGATTCCGTGGTATCCCAAAGAGCATAGTGAATGATTGAGATCCATTATTCACAAGTGGATTTTGCAAGTGTTTGCAAGAGACTTCGAGAACAGAGTTATGTTTGAGTATGGCTTATCATCCCTAGGTTGATCGTCAAACTGAAAGGGTCAACCTAGCTATGGAAGATCTCCTGAGAGCTTGTCTATTGGACTTCGGAAGATCATGGGAAGACCATCTAGTTACCAATTGAGCATGGGATGACAACATATGAGGCGTTGTATGGTAGATCATGTAATTCTCCGACATGTTGGTTAGAGACTAGAGATAAGTTGATGCTCGGGCCAAAGATGATCAGAGAGACCTCAGATTGTATCGAGATCGTTCGAAAACGAATGAAGGCAAGCCAAGATGGTCGGATCAGTAATGTCGATAAACGTCGAAAAGATTTGGAGTTTGACGTTGGTGACATGGTTTTTGTGAAGATTTCGCTGTTGAAGCATGCTGTTTGGTTTAGAAGTAAAGGAAAGTTAACACCAAGATACATTGGACCGTTTCCGATAGACGAGCGGATTGGAAAGCTCGCGTATAAATTGGATTTACCCGAGCAGATATCAATTGTGCACAATGTTTTCCGTGTGTCGTTTCTATAGAAAGGTGTGCTTGATTCGAATGTGTTGGTATCTCCAGAACATTACAAAGCCTAGAAGTCGAGTCTGTAGTTTCGAAACCTCATAAGTTGCTTCGTGTTGTGGGGAATGATACGAAACGGCTTAAGAGGAAGACAGTTAAGCTAGTCAAGGTGTAGTAGAGTGAGAATAATAACGATTGTACATAGGAAACGGAAGAGAGTATGAAAAAGATCCATCCAAAACTCGTCGTTGATATGACCTATTAGTGTCGTGTCACCATACGCCATTGTATCTTGTACTATTCATTAGAATTCTGCATGCTAGGTTAAGGCTATAGATGCATGACTTAATAGATGCTAGTTTGGATGGTAGATTGGCTGCTCATGGATGGTAGGCATGCAGAGTTGTTTTTGGTTGTTTGCATTTTCTTGGGATTTCGGGGGCCAAATTCCTAAAGGAGGGGAGAATGTAATGGCCTGCATTTTACGTATCAGAGGATTGTAAAATATTTTTATTTAAGTCCCTGAGGGTTGGATCATTCTCAAATTTTAATTAGTTGGTTATAGGGATGTAAGACATGTCCATAATTTTTATCAATTTTATTTATGACCATTTTTCCCCTATCAGTTTTTTAAAGGGAATAAATTATGACTGGGATCGAATTAAGTGCTGAGAGTGATTTCATTGGAAAGGAAATGGTGTTGCCAATTCTGTAGAGAAGTCACATTAAAGAATTGGTTCAGCGGTTTGGGAGGAATCGTTGTTTTTGTGTTACACAACTTCTGGATGGGTTAACTAGTCATTAGTGGGATGATTTGGTTAGGCCCATTAGTGTGCTAGTTAGATGGCTATAAATAGAGGGGTATAGGCAAGGAGAATGGTTTACTTTCTTCATTTCTTATTTGGTTGGGGTTTGAGATTCTCCCTACTCTAATCAAATACATCTCTACTCCATTAAAATCTTATATCTACATTAGAAGATTGAATATCTGCATCAAGGAAGGCTAGATCAACATCAAGAGAGAGTAGATCTCATCAAATTGGATGATTTGAAGATCGTTCTTTGCTGTTTGAATTTGTAGATCATCGTTTTCAAGTTAAATTGAAGATTTGGTTAGTGTTAAGCATTTCTCACATGGATTCAATTGAGTATATGGGTTGTTTGATCTTATTTTCATCACTTCAAGTTGTTTTCACCTAAATATACATCATGGTATTTATATTTTGATTTGACTAACCATAGGATCTAGTCTAGCAAATTAAATCAGTAAAATTTTATGTTAATTCATGTGTTATTACAAGTTACATCCATTTGTTTAATTCGTTTATTGTTTATTACTGGTGATTCCTTATGTTTGAATGATGAATAATCATTTTTTTAATTCTTGTTGATGGTTTGGTTTGATGACTGTGTGATTTTGTTATTGAATGGTGGTTGACTTGCATGCATTTGAATCGGATCGGTTTCGAGTTTGGATCGCGTCTTCTTGCATAATAAAATTCGATGGAACGGTGAAGATTTTGATGGATCTGCAATGCCAAAGTTCGATGGATCAGGCGTAGTCAAGAAGGCATGGATCGGGCGAGTTTTGGCATGGATTGGGAGACTCTTGGCAATGGACCGGATCGGGGATTTTTAGCATGGATCGGCTGGCTTGAACTCCAAAAAATGGAGTGGATCGGGTGGGAAGTGGTGAAGGATCAGTCGTTTTCCTATGGACCAGACATGTTTTCTGGATGGACAGAACATGTTTTTTTGGATGGACTGGACATGTTTTCTAGATGTACCAGACATGTTTTTTAGATGGATCAGACATGTTTTTCTAGATGGACCAGATATGTTTTTTGGATGGACCGGACATATTTTTTCTGGATGGACCAGACATGTTTTCTGGATGGATCGGACATGTTTTTTCGTATGGACTGGACATGTTTTTCTGGATGGATCGGGCGTGTTTTCACCATGGATCGGGCAAAATTTGGACATCCGATCGGGTTGGTGGATTGAATATCGAACAAACGATGTATGTTTTTAGGTCGACGATGGTCATGGCTTCGACATGAATTCAAGGAGGAATGTTTGAAGTGTCTTGAAGTGTTCGTTGATCATCTTAATTCAACGAATGTGAAGATGACTCAAGTGTGTTGAGTTCGTAGATAATGGTCGCTCGAGAAGGCGCTTGAGCTACAATAGTCACTGGTGATGACGAGTGTAGTTATGAAGGCCGAGGAATTATCTTTATCATAGGTTCTAGCGGACTCAAAGTATGGGTATACTAGGGATGCCTAAAAAACCGATTGAAAGGTCGAGTACCCTAGGCAGTCATGATGGGCCTAGAGATACGTGTCATGATGGCGTATGGAGTTTTTGCTAGAACCGGGGTTATCGTTAACCCTTGACAAATGGCATGTCATAGCCAGTCATACGATTAACGATGGTTTCAAGCAAGTATTGGCGGTGATATCCAGAGTCATGGATGTTTGTTGCTTTGCTTGTATCGTCTTGTGTAGATTGTCCGACATCGAAGGAGACATCTCTTGAGTGCTTATTTGATGTTGGTTTGGGCCTTCGGCGATTGTACTTAGGGGATGTTGATCTTGATTAGGATGGTCTACGCTAGATAACTGGTTGCTATGTATGTTATGTTTTCTCTTTGGTTGTTTGTAAAGGCTATCATTATCAGATGTGGGGGAAATGGGTTTGAATTCTTCTCTGTTGATGCTGGTAGATTAGATGGTTGATCTACCTATTTCTCATATACTTTATTGATGATGTTAAATAGTTGTTTTATTGCTCATTAAGACTGTTGTCTGACTCAAGGTTTTGTGTTTCCTCTTATTACCTTGGGTTGTTCATCCATTGTGTTTGGATGGGCAGACTAGCTAATAGGTGACAGGCGATAGATCTTGATGAGACGATGCTGCAGAGCGATGACGAGCATGAGGCTTACATATTACTTTCTACTATACACTAGTTGTTATTTCCGCTATTATGCATGTTGAGTGTTCTCTGAGTGATTGTAGTGAAGAATTTTGTACAGACTCTCATGATGTACTCCAGTGATGCATAGATCTTTCTACTTGATATGAAAGTTCAAGTTTCTGCTCAAATATGCTTCACAATTATATAAATGTTGTATATGTTCTATTATACTTTATCTCTACGCTGTGGGTTATACGACAGGTTCCACTTGTGTTTATCTTACCTTGATGATCGTCCATAGCTGCCTAACATAACTTCCATGTACGATGTCTACTTCCAATATAGGGAGATGTACAGGTATGCGAGGCATCTATCGAAACTAATCTTTAACAAAAGTGTTGCAATCCAGAACCTTGAAGTGGATGTTAAAGCTGAGAGGGAGTGCATCCAGAGCACGGACAACAAAATGAGTAAGACAAGCTTTCAAATTGTATGTATTTCTACATATACAAGTAACATGTTTATATGCAAAATAGCTATTGCCGAAACATTACAATTGAAGTGGGAGCACAAGAAAGTTGAGGTTGAAGCGAAGCAAGCTCGATAGTCATTCAAAGATATGTGACCATGGTCTCGTTAGAGATTACGGCTCTCAAGCGAGACAATAAAGCTTCGTCATAGAGGAATCTCCAACCGGAGAAGGAAGACAAAGAGTTGTATCAGCTCCGCAAAGAGAACGAGGCTCTTGTTGTGGCTAACAAGAAGATGAAGGAGTAGAATGAGCAGGCACAACGCCTCATGAAAGAAAACGATGTGCCTTAGAAGCTACTTAATCTGAGGAACACCGAGCTTGCTCAAGCTATGAAAGAAAAAGCGAATGCTGAGGCGACGAGCAAAGAGGTGCTGACCCAAATAGATGGCATAATGAACAAGCACCAAGCTGAGGTGGAAAAGCTCAAAACTGACATTATGGATGCTGAATCTATTGTGGAGGAGTCTTTGGAACCATGCATCTGGGGCATGTATGCCAAAGCACTTCGGTTCCATGAAATCTCTTAGGTCGAAGAATATCCCCAGACTATGACTCAGACTTGGGATAAGTTATTGTAGTTCGAGGCTTAGTTGCTGCAGGTGGACACAGTAGATGAGTTCGAATCGATGTTTGATCATCTGACCGTGGAGGAGCATTCTATGCAGTAAGAAGCGAAGACATTATTAAGAGATGTCGCCGAGAAGGCGAAGATAATGGAACCTACTACTGGAAAAGGGAATACAGTGGGTACCAAGAGCATGGTAGTCGCTCACGAGTTCATAGGAGGCAGCTCCCAGCAATAGCAAGTTGTACCATCCACCTACGCAAGCACTCGAATGATCCCTGCCCCCATTACAATCGAGTATGACCAAAATTTTCTGGGATTGGGACATGAAAGTTCTCTCCAACCAACAACCGAGAGCACTATGCCTATTGCAACTGCACCGCAAGTGTTGGAAGGTAAAGCCTCATTATCACAAGTTCTCAGAAGGATGTAAACACTAAGTCAAAGTAGACTAATTCGTTTTATTTTTCATCGTGCAAGTCCCTTTGGAGCAGAAGTAAAATAGGCTTCACGCTGACATTGCCTGCATTGCCCTATTTTGATGTGGGGGTGCAGGAAGTACAACTTGAAGAAGGAGACAGTCAATTGAATACATTTTATGATCTGGATCTTGAGGGTTTTAAGGACGTCATTAGCACACAATTGACCTATTGTGTCGCTTTATTTGCATCGGCTGTGTTAATGCTAGATGCGTATAAAATTATTTGCATCGATTTGCTGTAACAGCAGTCACGACTAATCAATGAAATTGGAATAGAAATTTTTACAAACTATCTACGACTGAATTAGTTTACAATCGTAGCAAATTTATAAGTATATGCGACTGATTTATTTAGATTTGTAGCAAAATGGGTAACCCATTTGTAACCCAACTTCTAACCTTGACCCACCTCCTCTTTACAACAGTTCGATTAAGTTTCTTATCTTCTCCGTGAGAAAAAAATCATTCGATTTCGTGTCTTTTGCCCGTCGTATCCTATTGTTCGTTGCCTCCATACGTCGATAGATCTTTGTGCCATCGATAGATCTCATTGGCAAATAGTCGAGGTGATGCTTTCTTTCTTCCTTTTCTTTTTATCTGTAGTTTTATTTCTTTTGAATATTGCTTTTTGGTATTCCTTAAGAATTATCTGTAGTTCAACCTGGATACGCTCCTTTAGAATTTCAGAAAACTTTTTTTGTGTTTTTTGAAGCCATTGCCTCAAAGTAAGCGTGGCTTTAAAGTTATCGGATGCTATATCAATGTGTAAGATAAAATTATAATTTATGAATATCATGTTGTAGACCATAACCGTAATAGAGATAAAAGTGGGAATGTAGTTGAATAAGCTGAGCCTTTTTTCCTCCCTTTTTCTTACTCAAAAATATGATTTGTTACTTTCTTAAAAGCTGATTATAATTTAGGGGTTGTCACATGATTTTGAGCCAAAGGAAGTAAATTAGATATGTATATTAGTATAGAATGTAACACTTTGAAGCTTATAATCGACTTTATGAAAAATATTTTTGGTTGTAAACAATTTTATAAGAACTGATTAAGGTATATGGATATAGGTATGTGTTTTTCTAGCTCGAATTTATTTCCTATAACAATCTAACACATTTTTTTCCTATAGTATAAATGTTCGAAATAATCTGTGTTTGAAATGTTCTGGTTGCTTGAGGTGAAATGCATATTTGAATTTCTTCTTCTTGTTCCAATGATGAGTTAGTTGCTTTGATATATATATATATAGATAGATAGAGAGAGAGAGAGAAAGAGAGAGATTATAAATGAGCTATTTTTTCAAAAATTATTAAATGATAGGGCAATTTCCGCACATGAACTTCCATACACTTACTACAAATAGCAAGTAAAATGAGTTTAAAGCAGTAGATTTGTATTGTAAGTCCCACATGTCATATCATGTTTATAGGTTAAATTTTTACTCATAAACTTTAGCAAGTGTACCAATTTACCGTGTATTTTTGCACTATATGGATCTTTTTCTCTGTCATTAGAATCTATGTGTTTGATCTTTGAAGTGATGGAATACCCGAAATATCACATGGTTTCTAGATGTTTTACTCATCAAATGAGAATGAATAATATTATATTATCCAAAGAAGATAATCTCGCAAGTTTTACAGAAATCATGTAAACTTAAGTATGGTAGAAACATGTGGATAAACAAGGAGTGGAAGAAAATGCAGCCTTCCATCTCAGTGAAATATTCTGAGTTCTACAGGCTATAGCCATCTAAAAGAAATAATAAACCACAATATATGTTTTTAATATTAGGTTGAAATTTCCCTTATTGTGAATGGAAACTGCATCTGAAACTGAAAGTCAAAACGATGAACGCAATAAAGAAGTAAATAAAGGGAAGAGTTTGTTGGATCTAGATTAACCCTAAAGGGGGGTGAATAGGGTTTATCACAGTTTTTAAAATGAATTGAAAAACTGACAGGATATGAAAATAATAAACAGATCACAGAATGCAACAGAAATAAAAATGAAGAAAATAAATCACACACAGATATACCGAGCTTCGGCAGAACCCTGCCTACTGCTGCATTCCTAAGGTTTCTACTAGGTGTTATAAACAGATCCCACATACAAGACCATGTACACTCGCAGCGCCTACTTCTGTCCTAACCCTATGCTCAAAACCCTAGACTGGACGATATCCCCTCGACCAGATTTACCCGTATTACAATCCTGTAACACGTAACCCTAGAATTTACAGACTCTAGTGGACTGCCAGTCAACACCCTGACTGGAACTCTAGAATTTTACAGACTTCTAGAAAAACTGTTCAGAATTGTTTACAGAAGAAAAAAAACAATACAAAATAAAGAAAACAAGAAAAAATAAAATAGAAAAAAACCCTAGAATATAACTAAGGGGTCATCCCCTTTTCATTTTAACACTTGGCCGACCCTTTTCAAATTAGTTCAGCCCGTTCTCTTTGTTTCTAAAAAAAATGGCGGCTAGGGTTTCTTCCCCAAATCAAATCGCTTGCTTCGTGGAAATGAATCTCTGTCCCTTCGATTTGTTGTGGCTTTATGATGCGTTCTTGCTCACTGATTTGGGGCTTTCAGGCGATCGAAACTCTTTGAAAATTGTGAGTTATTCGAATTTTGTTTCTCTGATTTCTCTTGATTTTGTTGTTGGTTTCCGATGCCCTCTAGCCCATGATGTAATTGGTGTAAATATAGGATTAAAAATCCTGATTTATCTCTGATATCAATATAAATGGCTTGACTGATTTTGCGGTCTCCCCTTTTTATTTTTTTCGACCTTGATAACTTCTGGACATTTATATTTGAATTTGTTGCCGAATATTTTCTTGTCTGATTTAAATAAACCGTGTCCCACTTGACACAATCCATTGCATGATTTCTGAAAGTAAAAACAGGAAACAAAAATGATATTGTGGCCCCTTGCAAATGTTGATTTCCTCGATTTGTTACCTTGTATATTTGATTGATGCGTGATATATTGGGAATCAATTTTTGCTGTGAGTTTTTGGAAATATTGCTGATTTACCAGGTTGCAAATTTTGACCAAATTAAAACCTCTTGCCATAAAAACTCGGGTTCAAAACTTGAATTGAAACTAGTCGGTTTTGTAATAATTTGTGCATGATTTTCTTTTTCGTTTCCTTAATTGAATTGATTTCCTTCAGCTTTGGTGCCTTGATAAAATCGGCCTGATTTGATGTTGTAAATGTTGTGCTTGAATTCCAGAAAGAATGAATTTGATTCATGCCTTAAAAACAGTTTGAATTATTGACAAAAAAAATTCTTCTTTATTTCTGGAAACTGTTTTGTCCCTCTGATTTAATGCCTTGCATTTGAGTGATTACCACTTGATTGTCTTGAATGAGATTATACTTGCTCAACATCAATTTCTGAAAGTTTTAAAACTTGCCATACATTGTAATTAGTGGAATCAACCAGAATTGAATGTGTTGCCTTCTTTAAATTTCACAATGTATATTTTAGAATCAAATTTAAATTCGAAATTGATTCTTTCCCCAAATAAAATGGTTAACTAAATCTGGAAGGGATTTACGCCATGCTTGAATTGTTGATTACACACATACATGCTTCTATGTCACTTATTGTTCCACCATGCATCACATGTTCTCTGTTTTGTCCCTTACTTTGTGTCATGTTCACCATGTTACACGTGTTGAACACATTGCTTGCTCCACTCCATTACTAATGCTTCACTTCACTGTTAGCATTGTCCATTCATGTTGCACATGTTTCACCCTTTCCTGCTTATACACTAATGTGTATGCTTGACATATGTTGGTTGACCATGCTGGTTGACCATTCACCATGTAGCCATTCTTTGTATATGTGCACATTTGCACCACTGCTTTAACATGTATTAGCTGAACATATTGATCCATTGCTGTTTAGATCACTTCATACTATGACATGCTGAAACCAATAAACTTGCAGCTTAGTTGATAAATGTACTTTGCTTCTTTGTTCAACTGCTGTTTCTAAAACCAGTTTAGCATTTGACCTTTTCACTTGAAAGTTTGGTGCTTTGATTAGCATTGTCCCCGACCACTTTCTTTTTTGTACCTTCACTTGAAATATGCTGCATTCCTGTGTGAACATGAACTGATATCATTGCATTTCCTTCCAAGTTGTTTCTATTCATGTTGAGCTGAACCATTTGCTGCCATGTCAATGCTTGTACATTTAATCTTATACTTGAGCTTTGCTTTGAAAATTGTTTGAGCTTTCGACCATGTTTATATGCACTGAGTCGAGATGGTCTTTGTGGCTACTCCTCGGATGCTAGCTGGTTGGTGAGGCAGTGCACACGTGTATATTTATACACGTGTGTATATGCAGCCATTAGACAAGGTTTCATGTTCCTGTACTATACATATACTGTCTGACTAGACACAGATCAGATCAAGTCATGAAAAATGATGAGAAACACACCAAAATTCTGAGGCAAATATTTTTTTATTTTGTTTTTATAATAAAATTTATATTTGCATGTATACAGTTTTATTTCTATTGCAGTGTACTGTGTGTTTCTGTTTCATGTGACAGGTAAGAGGATGAGACTGGACTGAAGTGACTAGACTGAAAACTGTGAAGATAGAAGACAAGAAGACAGAAAGCAGTGAATGAGTGTAGTGTTAGTAAATGTGTATATATATGAGTCAATGTGAATGTATATAAAATCAAAGTGTCTGTATAGTTGAGTGTGGGTGTTGTAGTGATGTGTGAGGAGCTTTGTATAGAATGAAATTGATTGTAAAGTAAAGAATATCAGTGAGATGTACAAATAGTGGAGTAAAAGAAATGTACTGTTTGATATTGAAATAAAATATTATATTTAAATAAAATACTGTGTTAATATTTGAATTTATGTACAATCGTATTTTATTCAATTATAAATATTATATTCCAGTCTGTGATTTATAATAACAGTACAGTATCAAACACATTAAAATAATATTTATTTGGTTGTTATCATCAAACAAAAATCATATAATTGCGTATACAACACCGTTCTATACAACAATCTCCCCCTTTTGATGAAGACAAACAAATAAAAGATTTTGTATACAATAACTGTGTTTGACAGTGAAAAAAGAACTCCCCCTATTTATTAGCTCCTCCTATAACAGAAACTCCCCCTATAACTGTGCATGAGTGAAAAAACATGAAAATTGAATGAATTTTCAAAAATTGAATGAATTTTCAAAAAACTTATTTATAAAATATTCACTCATAAATCAAAATCTCAATCCATTCTCCCCTTTTGTTATCATCAAAAGGATATAGAATTTAAAATATATATGAAGAATGACTAACAAATACAATATCAGCTTAAGAGGAAGAACACTTATAAATCTCAATTAGTCAAACAAAAATCATAATATTCTGAGAACAGATTGCATATTTCACATTGTAGAGAATGACGGATTTACGATGAATTTTATATAAAATGGGGAGAGTAAAAAATTATTTTTCCAAAGAATTTTCATAAAAATCAGGTTCAAAAACAAAGATGGAATTTGGACTATAATTAATAATTCAATTTAAGTGACAAAATCGAATAACCTCAAATCCCAATACCCATCAATCAACAAATCATAATACGCCATAAAATATTAACACATTTCACAGATTAGAAAATGGATTGATAGGCTGGTTTTTATACACAAAGGAGAATTTCAAGTTTATTTCAATTTATAGCACATTATTCCTTTTTCTTTTATTTTAATTTAAGAGCACACTGACCACGCATAACCAGAGCTTGGATTTTTAAATGAGGTCAGTCGCAGCTTAAATTATAAGTTGTCTCTTAACCATGCATGACCAGAGCTTGGATTTTTAAATGAGGTTAGAGACACACTTATATATTAGTTATATTTATTATTTTCAGCATTTAAAGGAAAAACTCCTCAGTATATAAAACCAATATATGAATGATAGAAAATGGGGTAGGTACAGAGATGGACTGTGAAATAAATTTTTAAATTAATTATATTATGAAATATGTTCGACTGTACCAGGATCATTGAAAATTTTCGATTATCACTAATTCTGAATAATAATATAGTCCCATTTCTATCACAAATAATTTTCACTGTTTTAAAACAAGATGTTTTTTTAAGAAAAAAAAAATAAACTCCCCACATTAATATAAAATCATGATGGATGGCAGACGGGTGATAGATAAAGGTGATGGTCGTGAAATAATTGCCAGTTCAAAGATATTATAATAAATATTCAACCATCATGAAAATCCAAATAAAATCTCCTCTTGTTGTGAAATATACAGCTGTCACAATTCATCACAATTTCAAAATCTGATAATAATTTTGATGAATTATAAATACAGTTCAATTTGGA
This sequence comes from Allium sativum, assembly GCA_030737875.1. NCBI lineage: Eukaryota > Viridiplantae > Streptophyta > Magnoliopsida > Asparagales > Amaryllidaceae > Allium > Allium sativum. The sequence continues at coordinate 188,351,302 of CM060910.1, read as the reverse complement.
TATTGATTTCAATTTCTGAATGAATAATCAATAAATAACTTTATAATTGAAAATCAATTACAAGAGAAATTTAGAGAGAGAGAAAAAAATATACATGATGAGATTAAGACCAAAAACGATTTTTCAGCACTTCCTAATCTGATACCACTTGTTGTCTCCTTTATCGAGGAATTTAATTACACCCTAGATATCTCAGATTAAGGAAATTTCAAACACAATGCCCAAGCAGAAAAGATTACAAATATGGCACAATTATCAGAGCAACAGTCAGATTAAAGAAGGCAGTTATTTGAAAACAGTATCAGAGCAGCTCAGAAAAATCAATACCACAACAGACTTGTCAGACGATGTTTCTGAAGGTCACAAAAAATATATTCCATGATCCATGATTATGAAATTTAGTTTATTTTAAATCATTTGACGAAATGTGAATATATCAGGATTTAATGAATCAATCACACAATATTATATTTCAGATTCAAGATATGTGTATGATTCAATAAATCAATAATTTCAAATGATTTTAAACAATCATATATTAAAATCAAATAACCATGAGATAATAAAGAATTTTAAGACCATATTTTCAAAGAAATTTTCACAAGAATTTCTGACAAGCCCAGAGAAAAAAAATCAGATCATTTACATCAGGTTTGATAAAGATTCATGATTCAAAATAATTTATTTGAAATCACTTGAATCAATGTCAAATTTTGAAATATAATGAATCAGTCACACAAGATTGATAATTTCAAATTTTAGGAGGTGTGTGTGATCAAAATATCAAGGATTTCAAATGATTTCAAACAAGAAAATTTCAACCATAATAATCATGAATAAGGATGAATTTCAGGATGTATCACTAATTCAAGATAAATCAACATATTCAAGCCAATCTGAAAATTTAAGAAATTATCACAACTGAGAAGGAGTAGTGTGCTGTAATGAGTATAATATTTTAAGCTTTTCTAAAATGAATTAGAAGAAACTCAAAACAGCAGAGGTGTGTGAAACTTCATCCAATTTTGAGATCTTCAAAAAAATTTAGAATTCAAATTAACAGTGTTCAAGATATGGCACGAATACATCAACACTGTTATAAATTCAGAAATAAAAATATACTTCAAAACAATTGCAGATATTTACAAGATTAACATCAAGATCTAGAAATAATTAACACATCAGAGTTCGATTCAAATAAAGCAAATTTCTACAAGATTATGAGAACTGCAATTGGAAGTTAAGAAAGCCCAAGAAAAAATAAAATTGCAGTTGTGACAAATCAAAGGAAATAGACAGAAGAGATAGAAGGAGGAAAATAAACAAAATAAAAAAATTAAAAACAAAGAATACACATAAGAATGAGTGTAGAGACATACCTGAAATCCATGTAAGCAAATGAATCTCTAACTCAACTGATTTGGCTAAGGAACTGTGAATAACCTGATGATATGACGCAGTTTGAATTCAGTTTTTAGCACAGTTGTTCCTCAACCTCCTTTGGTACCTAACTGTTTAGAGGATTGAGTGGTCTAACAAAAACAGTAAAACCACTCACAGTTGTATTTGCTTGTTTTGGTACCCAAACCTGTTTGTAAAGCAATCCATCTGAATTTACTTTTGTTCCCTTTGGAACCCATATCTGTTTGAATTTAACGACGTTTGTTTTATCTCTTTTTGGGATCCAGGATTGCTTAGATGGATTATTACAAAACAAATTCTCATTTTGCTTTCGATTCAAAAATCCTTTTGAATTAACAAAGTTCATATTATCAAGATGATACTTTTCAAAGAAGATTGAAGGATTTTTAAAATCGTTTGAACTTCTCTTTTCAAAGAACTCGGATTTCCCAAAACCAAGTCCAATTCTATTTCCTGATGAAAATTGACTTTTCAACAACATATTTAAAGATTTTTCACTGTTTGAAAATTTTGCCAAGGTTGTTTCAAGTTGTTGAAGTTTTGTTTTGAGATCACGGTTTTCTTTTAATAAATCTGAACAACGGTTTTCAGTGATCTTATATTTTTCAAAGTCAGACTTCAAAACCAAATTTTCATCTTTAAGCAAATTAATTTTGGTTTGGGACTCAACAATCTCAGATTCAAAAAGTTTTTGTTTTTCAAACCCAAATTTCTTGGATTTTTCAATCTCGTTTTCCAGTTCTTTCAAAATCAAGTCAGATTTCAACAAATTTTCCTTTTCAGCAATTTCAAATTTGGAATATATATCAGTCTTAAAAATTTCAAATTACTTTTGTAGAAAATTGTTCAACCTTGACAACTCAATCCTGTTTTCTTTCAAGATCAGAATTTCCTTTTCAAACATTTGAATATTTTTACTAAAATGAACAAGATTGGTTTTCAATTTCAAACAATTTTTGCAATCTGAGTTTGAAGAATTTTTAAGATGTTCAAGTTGTGATTCCAAATCATCAATTTTGCTGGTCAACCTAAGATTTTTAGATTTCAGATATTTGTTTTTAGATTTGAGTTTATCAACAGACTTAGTTAAATCAAGACACATGTAAACCAGATCTTCATATGAGAAATTTTCTGTTGCAGCATTTGTTGATTATCCATCATCTGATCCTTCTGAATTTTCATTTGTAAATCCGGTTAAACAGAACTCTGAATCTGAGTTTACTTTCTCGGGTTTTGCGTTACCGTTGTCAGATCTTCCATACTTCGTATTGAGAGTATCCCAGATTTCCTGTGCAGATAAACAATGGCAGATAAGATTAAACTGATCAGTACTAAGATAATCAAATATAATTTTCATAGCACGGGTATTGAAAGTAATATCTACACTGTCAACTCCATTGACAACAACATCCGAATATTTAATATTAACAGATTTTAAATAAAATTCCATTTTGGATTTCCAGTTTAAAAAATCTGTTCCATTGAAAATAGTTGGAGATGAACTGGACTGACTCTCTATCAACCGACAACTAGGAATCACCATTACTCTAGAGTTAAACAGAAAACCTGCTCTGATACCACTTGTTGGATCTAGATTAACCCTAGAGGGGGGGTGAATAGGGTTTATCACAGTTTTTAAACTGAATTGAAAAACTGACAGGATATGAAAATAATAAACAGATCACAGAATGCAGCAGAAATAAAAATGCAGAAAATAAATCACACACAGATACACCCAGCTTCGGCAGAACCCTGCCTACTGCTGCATTCCTAAGGTTTCTACTAGGTGTTATAAACAGATCCCACATACAAGACCATGTACACTCGCAGCGCCTACTCCTGTCCTAACACTACGCTCAAAACCCTAGACTGGACGATATCCCCTCGACCAGATTTACCCATATTACAATCCCGTAACACGTAACCCTAGAATTTACAGACTCTAGTGGACTGCCAGTCAACACCCTGACTGGAACTCTAGAATTTCACAGACTTCTATAAAAACTGTTCAGAATTGTTTACAGAAGAAAAAAACAATACAAAATAAAGAAAACAAGAAAAAATAAAATAGAAAAAAACCCTAGAATATAACTAAGGGGTCATCCCCTTTTCATTTTAACACTTGGCCGACCCTTTTCAAATTAGTTCAGCCCGTTCTCTTTGTTTCTAAAAAAAATGGCGGCTAGGGTTTCTTCCCCAAATCAAATCGCTTGCTTCGTGGAAATGAATCTCCGTCTCTTCGATTTGTTGTGTCTTTATGATGCGTTCTTGCTCACTGATTTGGGGCTTTCAGGCGATCGAAACTCTTGTGAAAATTGTGAGTTATTCGAATTTTGTTTCTTTGATTGCTCATGATTTTGTTGTTGGTTTTCGATGCTCTCTAGCCCATGATGTAATTGGTGTAAATATAGGATTAAAAATCCTGATTTATCTCTGATTTCAATATAAATGGCTTGACTGATTTTGCGGTCTCCCCTTTTTAATTTTTCGACCTTGATAACTTCTGGACATTTATATTTGAATTTGTTGCCAAATATTTTCTTGTCTGATTTAAGTAAACCGTGCCCTACTTGACACAATCCATTGCAAGATTTCTTAAAGTAAAAACAGGAAACAAAAATGATATTGTGGCCCCTTGCAAATGTTGATTTCCTCGATTTGTTACCTTGTATATTTGATTGATGCATGATATATTGGGAATCAATTTTTGCTGTGAGTTTTTGGAAATATTGCTGATTTGCCAGGTTGCAAATTTTGACCAAATTAAAACCTCTTGCCATAAAAACTCGGGTTCAAAACTTGAATTGAAACTAGTCGGTTTTGTAATAATTTGTGCATGATTTTCTCTGGCGTTTCCTTAATTGAATTGATTTCCTATAGCTTTGGTGCCTTGATAAAATCGGCCTGATTTGATGCTGTAAATGTTGTGCTTGAATTCCAGAAAGAATGAATTTGATTCATGCCTTAAAAACAGTTTGAATTATTGCCAAAAAAAAAATTCTTCTTTATTCCTGGAAACTGTTTTGTCCCTCTGATTTAATGCCTTGCATTTGAGTGATTACCACTTGATTGTCTTGAATGAGATTATACTTGCTCAACATCAATTTCTGAAAGTTTCAAAACTTGCCATACATTGTAATTACTGGAATCAACCAGAATTGAATGTGTTGCCTTCTTTAAATTTCACAATGTATATTTGAGAATCAATTTTAAATTCGAAATTGATTCTTTCCCCAAATAAAATGGTTAACTAAATCTGGAAGGGATTTACGCCATGCTTGAATTGTTGATTACACACATACATGCTTCTATGTCACTTATTGTTCCACCATGCATCACATGTTCTCTGTTTTGTCCCTTACTTTGTGTCATGTTCACCATGTTACACGTGTTGAACACATTGCTTGCTCCACTCCATTACTAATGCTTCACTTCACTGTTAGCATTGTCCATTCATGTTGCACATGTTTCACCCTTTCCTGCTTATACACTAATGTGTATGCTTGACATATGCTGGTTGACCATTCACCATGTAGCCATTCTTTGTATATGTGCACATTTGCACCACTGCGTTAACATGTATTAGCTGAACATATTGATCCATTGTTGTTTAGATCACTTCATACTGTGACATGCTGAAACCAATAAACTTGCAGCTTAGTTGATAAATGTACTTTGCTTCTTTGTTCAACTGCTGTTTCTAAAACCAGTTTAGCATTTGACCTTTTCACTTGAAAGTTTGCTGCTTTGATTAGCATTGTCCTCGACCACTTTCTGTTTTGTACCTTCACTTGAAATATGATGTATTCCTTTGTGAACATTTATATATTGGTTAGAACATGAACAGATTTCATTGCATTTCCTTCCAAGTTGTTTCTATTCATGTTGAGCTGAACCATTTGCTGCCATGTCAATACTTGTACATTTAATCTTATACTTGAGCTTTGCTTTGAAAATTGTTTGAGCTTTCGACCATATTCATATGCACTGAGTCGAGATGGTCTTTGTGGCTACTCCTCAGATGCTAGCTGGTTGGCGAGGCAGTGCACACGTGTATATTTATACACGTGTGTATATGCAGCCATTAGACAAGGTTTCATGTCCCTGTACTATACATATACAGTCTGACTAGACACAGATCAGATCAAGTCATGAAAAATGATGAGGAACACACCAAAATTCTGAGGCAAATAATTTTTTTTATTTTGGTTTTGAAAATAAAATTTATATTTGCATGTATACAGTTTTATTTCTATTGCAATGCACTGTGTGTTTCTGTTTCATGTGACAGGTAAGAGGATGAGACTGGACTGAAGTGACTAGACTGAAAACTGTGAAGACAGAAGACAAGAAGACAGAAAGCAGTGAATGAGTGTAGTGTTAGTAAATGTGTATATATATGAGTCAATGTGAATGTATATAAAATCAAAGTGTCTGTATAGTTGAGTGTGGGTGTTGTAGTATGTGTGAGGAGCTTTGTATAGAATGAAATTGATTGTACAGTAAAGAATATCAGTGAGATGTAAAAATAGTGGAGTAAAAGAAATGTATTGTTTGATATTGAAATAAAATATTATATTTAAATAAAATACTGTGTTAATATTTGAATTTCTGTACAGTCGTATTTTATTCAATTATAAATATTATATTCCACTCTGTGATGTATAATAACAGTACAGTATCAAACACATTAAAATAATATTTATTTGGTTGTTATCATCAAACAAAAATCATATAATTGTGTATACAACACCGTTATATACAACAGAGTTTGTCCATCAGCATGTAACCTCCTATTTGACATTTGTAAACGTTACTCCGAGACCCATAGATCAACAACAAATCCTGAAGTGCTCAATGCAGTAGACATTGTTTTGTTCCTCTTAACTTCTCTCCACTGGAATTTTTTGTTCATTAATATTCAACTAACCAGTTCCCCTGTCTATTTTTCGCATGCTAATCTTTTTCTGATGCACTATTCTGCTTTGTATTCCCATACTTCTTCTTATGCATGCTATATTATAAAGAGCAATCATGCATGATGTTTTATCTTAAGTATGACCTGACCATATTTTAAATATGATCATGGACCATTGCCTTCGTGTATGACATTGATTTACTAACCTTCATGTGTGCATCGAACTCCCCGATGCACTCTTAATTGGCAATGGTCCTTCATGGTTTTAAATATATGCACATATGATGGATTGGTACATTGTTCCTATGGTGATGAATGATTATTAAATGACATAATTTTACAACATTATAGGCTATTCATGTATTTGTTTTCAGTCTTGTACAAAGAAAAACGTAGGTATCAGGGACACACCATAGAAACAATATGAAGACCAGGATAGCTTAGGTTAGGTTAAGTGTACACCATGTTTATTGTTTAGTGCACCTGAATGTACATTTGTGATGTTATGCTACTACTTTTTATCAATTTCTTCTACATATGCTATATGTTACTATAGAACATATTATTTAGCAGTGACACATTAAGCTCAAGTTCTGCTATCATTTTATTTCTTAAATAATAGCTAATTGATTTCCCCAAGTTCTAGCCATATTCATTACTGAATTTAATTTACTTATAAGGAATATCAATTTGAAAGGCAAGTGAACTATTATTAACACTATGAAAATTACAAAGTACATACAAGAAATTATAATAACACTATACTAATACAAGTTACACAACTAGACAGTAATGAGAAAAAAACAATGAGTGATATACAAATGAATACAGAAAAAACTCAATACTGCTAGACTAAAACCAACTACTCCTATTTCCATGAGAACGAAAAGGGTCATGAGTCTTCCTTAGCAGCCATATTAACCAAAATATGGATTGCCAAATTATCAGTGAATACTTCTGGACATGCCAAATCGATCCCACCCTCAAAATGTCCAAAAAACAATATGCCCAAAAACAACACACTCCACAAAAAAGATAATCCTCATTCCCAGCTACCACATTGTAATTAATATCATACTCCATAAGAAAACGGCATATTCCACAAAACAGCTTACACCACAAAAACAACATACTCATCGGACCAATAAACTACAAGCAACACTACCACGTAAAATAACATCAATCTTCAGCACAACTTGAAACAATGTAATCTTCAAGAAGAGTTAGACAGGATTGCTTCTAGTATGCCCTGTGGTAGATTTTTTATGAAAATTGGAAGGCAAAAAGTCCTTTAACCCATCAAGACCATCTTCTATATCATCTTTATTATCCAGAGCTTTATTCTTTTTGGCCCTTCTCTTAGCATTTTTCAATGCAGTTTTTGAAGGAGTTACCTCTTTAGAAGGTTGATCATTCTCATCCCCCTCATCCCAAAACTTACCTTTTAGTCTGATAGAATGTGGTGTATTCAAATCACTCTATAAAGCAGCATTAGAAGATGAAGGAGGCACCAAAATAGTACCCGCTGGGGGACTTAAATGCACATAAGGAGACGAAGAAGTAGAGGTTCGAACAGATTATGCACTGAAGCTCATACCAGATTGACCAAACGAAGTTGACGACCTAGAAGCTGCTGCTGTATTAACAATAGGAAAAGTCAACATTATGAAGTGGCGACTGAGTTGATTCAATATGAGAGGCTATAGAGATAAAAGTGGAAGGACACGACAAAGTGCATTGTGACATTGTTGTAAAAGAATTACAAGAAGGAGTAACCAATTTGCTATTATCAGTAATGGCAGCTACATTTGTGTTTGTCAAATCTGCATATGAACTTTCCAAGTTTCCTTGTCCCTCTGCCAAAGATGCATCTTCACCATTGAATAAGGAATTCAACTCATAATCCAGACTTTCATTCAATTTATTACTCTGTAAACCTGAAGATCTACCCGTATTAAATTTTTGTCTCTCATTAATACCACTACTAGAACACTTTTCTTTGAATCCATTACTTACATGAACATTTCCACTAGATGGATCATTTGCTTTGTCAAAAACATTAGCCTCAAGTCCATCTGCTTCCTAATTAATATCAGTATGCTTATTCTGATCCAAATCAGGGTTTAATGCATCAAAAGGATTAGAGAATTCTTCCCTCTCATTGATATCATCATGATGCTCTTTATCATTAACCTCACCTTTCCTTTTCCACAAATTGTCCGTCTTAGATTTAACAATATTCCAATCATATCTCTTTGATTGAGAGAATTTTTTTTGATTTTGTCCATCAAAACCATTACTTCTTCCCTGCTGATCCTCAGAAAAGACTTTAGCAAACTCTTCATTATTCATCCCAGACTTAGAATTATATTCGCAACTGCAAGTGTCATGTCCAAACACATTACAAATTGTACAAATATGGGGCCTCCAATCATAAGAAACTTGAACTGAGGGGCAATTTTTACCCATTTCAGGAACCACAATTTGATCGGGTAATTCAAAATCACATGAGATTTCGATCAATGCCTTAGCATAACGAAACGTTTGAAGCTTTTCCATGCTAGAATCGAAACAAATTAAGCGCCAATATGACACGCTAACCAATTTATACCCAACAGTGTCCAAAACATGATAGGAATTCTATAAAACAGTACCTAAATAGGAACTTTCCTAATCTGAGATTGAGCGTGCCTATTGATGGATTTCAAGCAGCAATGATAAACGTTCGACCCCTTATGAAAATTGGATCCGATTTCAGAACTTTATCCTAATCCAAATCATTAGAGAATATAAAATATAAGTGCATGCTATCATATTTAATGTCAACCACACCTACTAATTTCCAAACCCTAAGCAAAAAATTTACCAAAATCGGATACGGTAGAGAACCGTCCAAAAAGAATCCAACCAGATGATTGCTCCAATACTTCAAACCGACATTCTTAACTATCTCTGGAATCTTTTGAGGAACTCCATTTTCTTGGAATATCAAAATCCATGTGTTTGAACACTCCTGCATTTCGTGGAAGAGAATTGAAGAGGGATGCATAATCGACTTTCATAAAAGAGGGAAAAGATTCCTTCGAAGAATTTAGGGTTCGTGGATCTGAGATATTAACTCCAGGATTAACATCTGAGGGTTTTGCGGAAGAGGGGTTTACACAAGGAGGAGGAGGAGCAGGGGGGATTGGCGGAGAATTATGGGAGAGAAGAGGTGGAAAGGTAGCGTCAAAAAAGGAGAAGAAAACGAAGAAGTCTCCATTGATGTCGCCAAGGAAGTTAGTCCGCTTTACCGTAAAAAGAGAACATGTCAAGAACCCATCCTTATAAGGAATATCAATTGGCTATATTAAATGTTTTTTTCCATCTCTATCCCTTAATGGTGATGTTAAATATGATGTCTTATCCAATTCACATAAGTACATGATATTGTTTATTCGTTAACAAATAAATTTGTCTTTTGTAATGTTGCCCAAGGTACAAAGGCAAGACACTGAGCCAATTGTGCACCACTTTTCACTCTTTAGTTGTTAAAGCCCTTGTTAAGTGGATTTATAATATAACTAATCAGGGTTGGAAAGGTTAGCCGAAAATTTACACATACTGTATGTTCAACTTTTAAAATATTTGAAAAATTATGTGTAATATGAAAATACAGATTTTTGGCTGAACTATATTTCTGACATATAATAACTATATGTACAACTCTTATAATAACTATATATTGTACAATTCTTATAATCATTATACTTGAGTAAATTTTAAAATGATGCTTTAGTTTGTATGATACATGTAGAATACAACACTAGTCAAGGAAGGGGTTCATTTAATTTTTCTTCCTGATCCATATTTGGTTGATCAAATATTAAGTGGATCTATTACTAGAATATCGTTTTTTATTGATTCACAGACAATCAACTTTGAAAATGTCTAGAAAACTATATCTAATAAAGATAAGTGATTACATGAATTTTTGTTGATGTTATAATAATATGATGATTAGCATCACAATCTAGTTTAAATAAACCGAAGGAATTGTCTTTAAGAATACATATGTGATGTGCTCTTCTCTTTATAGAAATTCTTATCATATATCAATATCTAACTTAGTTGGGCTTTTATTACTATGCTTACTGCACACAACTTAATGTCATCTAAAACTACATATATAGGTAAACAAACAAACAAAACTACAGCTAGAAAAGGGTCTGGCCCCTTTTCCTAAAATACCATGCATTTCCATATCTTAACAACTAAAAAAACTTCTCTTTAATGACAGGATTATATTACATTATTTTACATCTTTATTCATATTGTGTGTCGACATGTTTTTTGGTCAAAGTCGTCACAGGTGAAATCTCCAGTTAACAATATGCTCACGTATTGGGAACATCGTCAAAGGATAGGAAGCGATTTAGTTGAAGTCGGATCACAAACATAAAGTGGCCTGTAACTCCTAATAAATGACCTCTTTTAGGCCTGAAAATGTTAATTACGGTGCTTTGCACCGTAACTCTTATAGCACTCTGAATTAGCTTCAAGTAGAGCTTTCGTTTTGTCAAAATGGACTTATGGTTTGGAAGTTACGCCCATTTCTATGAACACGTGCAGAACTGGAAGGACTTGAAAACTTGGAATTTGGCATGGGCAAAACCCTAGATCGGATCGGTGGTTTTGGAGGTCTTGGGTCGGATCAGACCCTATTTAATCCTTCTTCCTAACGAAGAAGCTTCACACTAGAATCTTTAGCATGAGCATCATCGGATCGGATCGGAGATGAGGCTCGACCCGACTCGCTTTGTAACTGGGTGTGTCATGTCTTTGGCTTGAAGGCGCCACATCAGTTCGGTTCGCCACTACTCGATCCGACCCAGCTTGGACTTCTCTTGGACAGCAGCTTTGACCTATTCTTAAGGAGCAACCTCCTCCTACTTGCAAGGGCCAACTTCCACATGGCATAGCACGACTTGGAGAGAATTTCTCCACTACTTCCACTTCATTTCGGGATTCTTGGGATGCGTGCCACGTGGCATCAGACCCGAAGCCCCTCTACGGCTATAAATACACCACTTGAAGGAAAAATGAAGGGATCTTTTGGCCACACTTACTCTCGACCTCCATTACAATAACGCAAGGACATTGCGCTTCATTTAAAAACCAAATTAGCACATGGATTATGTGTATAAACTCTTGTAATTTCATTGAATGCGCGGATTGTGTGTCTGCATGTAACCAATTCTTGTAATCTGTCAGTATAACAATAAGATTATAAAGTGGACGTAGGCTACATCTACAGTTGGACCACTATAAAACCTTGTGTGTCTCCTATTATTTACCATTTTCTGAACTCTGCGATCTGTGATCTGTGTCTATGAGGATTTCATACTGCATTTGGGTGTTAGTACCAAATTCTATTCTAAAATTTTGGCGTTAGGAAGGGGCTACATGCTACTATTTCTTCTTCCATCTTGAAAGGAATCAGATTGCTTGGCTTCTGAATCCATGGTCAAATGAAAGCTTCCCGTGTTAAGGATGAAGGCACAAGGAACAAGGCAAGCCAGGAGACTTCCTCTCATGAAAACCCATCAGCATACCTGACCAAAGAAGGAATGGATGGAACTCTCATTGAATTGAAAAGCCAGCAAGCTAGACAAGATGATCTCCTCCGGAAACAGCAAGAAATGTTGATGAATTCTTCGCTTAGATGAACGGAAGGTCGGGCAGCAGCATACAACCCACTGAAACTTGCACCAAAATGGCTCGACAAGTGCTATCAACCAGGTTGGTTCGGTTCGTATCCAAAATACGGAGCAAATTGGAACTGGGGGCAACCCTCATTGGGTCGGATCCGATCCGATCTGCAGCAGACAAAGTGGAACAAGTCGAGGCAAGAGGTAATGCACATGAACGTGCATGCCATGCTCCAACTAATGACGCTTTGGATAGGAACATAGGAATCACAACAGACTCAGGCCATGTTCTGGCTATGTCATCCCCGGTTCGGATGGAACCATCTCAACATCAACGTGAAGCCCCTCGGTCCAGAGCTAGAGAACCGGGTTGGATTGGTGTCCACAAACTGCGACCTGGGGCATCTCCGACCCGATCTGTGCACCCCATCATGAGCTCGCTCTCTTCGAATCAATGCTGGGGGCACCAACTCTGATCTTGGAAACTTGCAATATCTTTTTAAAGGAGATCGGCTCGCCAAGTTGACAGAACGCCTCTCGAGAGTCCATACTTATCAGAGTGACGTGGATGACATCAATCACACTCCGTTCACATAGCAAATTAGAAATTCTCGCAATCCCCCAAATATCAAACTTCCAATTCTGAAGCCTTACAACGGTAGGAAAGATTCTATTGTGTACCTGATGTGATACAAACGACATACGGAAGTTCAACCGGCATCGGAAAACGTTATGGTAAAATAGTTTCCTCTCTTTCTGACTGATATAGCTGCTATGTGGGTTCGGGTGCTGGCACTGGAGTGAATCTACAGCTGGAACATGTTGGTTGCTCGCTTTATTGAACAGTTTCGGGTTCACATATCTTGACCCAAGAATGTTATGTCCCTCACATCGATCAAGAAGAGATCTGGCGAAACTCTGCGTTTATTCCTCGAGAGATTCAACGTTGTAGTAGCATATAATGATAGACCTGGATCATCTATGGTATTGATGGCTACAGTATCTGGTGTTTTGGATATAATAGTGTTCAAAACCTCTTTGTACCAGGACCCACCGCGAGATCTCGGCCAATTCTACTTTGAAGCAGATAGATTTCTTTGTGAGGAAGACGCAAAATCCGAGAAGGGTATTCTTGATGTCAACATGCTTAAAGGCGGAGCACCATCCTAGAAAAGGAAATGACAAGGGCAAAGGAACAGCCGCTGCAAATAGCCCCGAAGAGGGCCCAAATATGAAAAGTACACTGAACTCAATTCAACCCTGATTGACATCTACATGGATACAAGAGGCACCACGTCCTATCCAAGGCCTCCCAAGAAGGAGCCAAGGGTAGCATAGCGTAACTCCGGAAGACATTGCATATTTCATGACATGGACGGTCATAACACTAATGACTGTAGGCATAGATTTAATTGAGGATCGGGTCAGACGAGGAGAGCTGCCCAAGTACGTCACACAACCAACAACGCCTGCATCTACCCCAGCTCTGCCACCACCTATTCCCTGAAGAGGGAACGATCCTGGATTGAGCAATCGCAGGATTATCATTAACTGATCCCACTTAGCGGATCACTTCAGTTTGCCAGAATCCAGTCCGTTGTTTATGTCTCTTTTTAGGCCTTTAGGCAACTTCTCGCCTTTCTTTGTTTTCTCTGCATGTAATAAAAGCGACCACATCAGCCCGCACACACGGAACCGACTTGTGGTCTCTAGTCGTGTCCGGCTAACGACGCTATACTTTCATGAATCAGTAATCAACTTTGAGCTTCGACTTGAAACTGGACCCGTCTAGTATAAGCAAATTTTCATAGCACATCCTCGGTCGTCTTATTCTGGTAAGGCCGTCGTGGATCTTTCATAGCATATCCTCGGTAGTCTTACTCAGGTAAGGCTGCCTTGAACCTTTATTAGCATTTCCTTGATCGTCTTACCCCGGTAAGGCCGTCTTGGAACCTCGTGGCTCCTCCTTGGTCGTCTTACTTCGGTAAGGCTATTTAGGAACTATTCTTGCATTGTTTTATCTCCTTGTAGGTACGGACTTTTGGATTTCTCGTACTATCCAGAACACATCTTCCTTCAACCAGCAAGATATGTTCTGGGGTCCAAACATGTTGACATGCTTTTTGGTCAAAGCCGTCACACGAGAAATCTCTGGTTAACAATACGCTCAAGTATTGGGAACATCGTCAGAAGACGGGAAGCAATTTGGTTGAAGTCGTATCACAAACATAAAGTGGCCCAAAACTCCTAATAGCTGACCCCTTTTAGCCCTGAAAACGTCAATTACGGTGTTTTGCACCGTAACTCTTATAGCCCTTTGAATTGGCTTTAAGTAGAGCTTTCGTTTGGTCAAAACGAACTTACGATTTGGAAGTTACTCCTGTTTCCTTGAACATGCGCAGAGCTGGAATGACTTAAAAACTTGGAATTTGGCATGAGAAAAACCTCGGATCGGATTGGATCTGAGGTTTCAGGTCAGATCGGACCCTATTCGATCCTTCTTCCTGATGAAGCAGCTTCACATAAGAATCTTTGGCACGAGCATCATCGTATCGGAACGGTGATGAGGCTCGACCCGACCCGCCTTGCAACTGAGTGTATCATGTCTTCAGTTTGAAGGCGCCACATCGGTTCGATTTGCCACTACTCGATCCGACCCACCTTGGACTACTCCTGGACAGCAGCTTTGACCTATTCTTAAGGAGCAATCGCCTCCTACTTGCAAGAAACAACTTCCACATGGCATAGCACGACTTGGAGAGAATTTCTCCACTACTTCCACCTCATTTCGGGATTTATGGGATGTGTGTCTCGTGGCATCCGACCCGAAGCCCCTCACGGCTATAAATACACCACTTGAAGGCAAAATGAAAGGATCTTTTGGCCACTCTTACTCTCGGCCTCCATTACAATAATGCAATGACATTGCGCTTCATTCAAAAACCAAAGTAGCATGCAGATTTCATGTATAAACTCTTGTAATTTAATTGAGCACACGGATTGTGTGTCTGCATGTAACCGATTCTTGTAAACTGTCAGTATAACAATAATAATATAAAGTGGACGTAGGCTACATCTACAACCGAACCACTATAAAAACATCATGTGTCGCATGTTATTTACTGTTTTCTGCACTTTGCGATCTGTGATCTGTGGTTGTGAGGATTTAACACTGCATTTGGGTGTTAGTACCAAATTCTGGTCTAACATAGTGGTTGGGGTTGTATACTGCATAGATGCGAAGACCGAACCGTACGTCAAACCATGGTAGTGCAAGGTCCAAGGTTTTCATGGTTCAACCGGTTAGACCGTGAGAACTGCATTGATAGTTTATTTTTATTTCTTGACTTAAACGTAAAATTTATTTTAAATACAGATAGAGTTTAATCAATTACGAGAAACATCCATATCCAAACTGGTTGAGATACTTTGACATAATCCAAGAAGTTATGAGTTCAATTTTTATTTTCAACCCACTTGTTACGTAGTATGCTATATACCACCTAATTGGAATAATTATATAACAACTTATAATAGTAAAGTTGCAAATTTACTTATTTTTTATACTAAAATAGGATTATTCAACATTAGTTCATAAAATGTACGTAATAATGAATTATATTGTTATAAATTTAATGACAATTGTTATGAAATTATTTGTTGAATTTATTATGTCAAAAAATAAAGAGTGAAGCAATCATTTTTTTCTCAAATTTGAAGAACTGTGAGGTTCAAAGAGGTCGGTCTAGAGGTTTTTAAAGGGTATTGAGGTTAAACCATGGATCTGTGCATGCGCAAGTTTATTTCATTTTCTGAGCCCTGATGCTCCAAGGTCGAAGTTTAATCGTGGTCGAACCGAGGTTTGGTCTTTAAAACACTGGTATATTGTAAAAGAACATTGTTTCCTTAAGCTGAAATGTTGTTGATATGCATTCACATGATCATAATTGTAGTTATAATTAGCATTAATAATGCACTCTAAATATTGTAACGATAATCACATGCCTGAAAGTAGTGAGTAGGCCTGGGATTCTTTTCTAACTTATATAGCCAGACTTTACGGTAAAATATTTCCAAATAATTTTCCTATTTACATTATGTGAAAGTTTTGGTCCCCTCATAAGTACAACTCATGTTCCAATATGCCATTTCCAAATTATTCTCTAATGCTTTGGATTAGTTCTACTTCTTCTAATCTGATCTTTAAAGTTGTATGTAGGGTAATATCCACTTGAAATATTTGATCAAGTGGCTAACAACAGCAGGTACAAATATAAACAATTATATATTAAAATTATATATATATATATACTACATGTATTTCATTTTTTCCAGTGTCTTCTAGCATACTTATATAGTAAAGGCACCAGTTTTGGGATGTGATGAGTAATTCAATTTTAAAGTTACATATGGAATATTAGGCAAAAATTTAATAGTACCATTCTTCTTTTAGGTGGAATTTATCTAATATATATGCATGTTCAAATCATCATAATCATTGTCTACATTCAAAATAGTATGTTCATTAACTTAAATTTTCCTACAACATTAGTTTGTAAATTTTCCCCTTTAGTGTTAGGCATCTCTTTTAGAAGTTAGCTATTATATTTTCAGAAAAATTGACTTTTGACTTTTGCCTTCCCCTCTTAATTTCTGCTGTTAAAAGCAGATTATCTAAATAAGAGTTCACTGCACTGGCAATGATCATGTCCTTGAGAATATGCAAGGAGTGGTGCTGAAATATGGAAATGAATGGCATATGTGATGTTGATTGTATAGGGAGATTAACTCAATGGCATGCTTTGAGAGATGCATATGTCAGGAACTATCATAGTGTGCAAGACAGAAAAGAAAACCTTTTTTAGTAGTTACTGTTGGAAACGTTTTGTATATGTAGCGAATTTTTTTAAAAAAAATTTACAGTTACTAAGAATTTATTATTGAGACATTACTAGAATAGAGCCATTTAAAGTTATAATGGTTTATAAATATATATATATATATATATATATATATATATATGAGCTATTATTGTGATTGAGCAGTTATATTAGCACAACAGTCATATATTATCTGATATTTTATCGAGCTATTACAAAAATAAATGGTATTGAAATATTGCAATGAATGATAATAAATTAAAATTTATCATCATTCATCACTTTTGAAATGTATTCAATTAACATGTTATAAATTGCAGTTTTTTGATGGTTTCTTTTATTTATTATGGTATTAATTGTGATCCAAATTTCCTCCCACTAACATAGCGAACGTTACATTTTTGCATTCTGTCTATATAAGAAATAAAGTAGACAAAGCAACATATAGAACAAATTTTTCATCTTCCTCTATTTCTTAAAAAAACCTCCTTATCTTCATTGAAAAATTTCATTAAAAAAAACAGAGCGGTACAGTTCTTTTTAATTTGAGTGCAAATCAGGCTCAATTCGTTTGTGCAAGAGAATTGATATTGAAGAAGAGGTTGTTTCATCCTAGAGGCGGCCGCGAAAAATACGAACTACTTAGCACCATTGAGCAAATCGTCGAAACGTCTTCAAGAGAGCGAAATTGTACGTGGCTCATCCATTAGTTTTCAAATAATTTGAAGACGTATAGACAACTATTGGCTTTCGATTCCTCTGCCGCTGCAAACAACACCGACGATGTCATGCATGCATCAATGTTCCAGATCCCACTTGTCACTGCTGTTCCTTTTAGGTTTGAAGGTCTCCACTTCAAACGCTGATGACATAAAATAGAATTTTTTCTGAATATGCGGAAAATCGTCAACGCTTTATCAACCGAGAAACTGCAATTGCCAGAGAAACCAAATGGAGTCGATGCAGATCAGATGGAGGTTTGGACAGAGGAATCGAACCAGATGCAAACTTGGATTGGGTAGGACTACATGTGCAAGAAAATCATCCTCAATAGCCTCATCGACGATGTGTACGACTGTTACAATTCAGACAAATCAACGAAGGATATCTGTGAAGCTCTGAAGAAGAAGTATTATACTGAAGAGGCAGGCGCAAAGGAGTACGCAGTCAGCCGCTACCTCAAATATTAGATGACGGATCACAGGTCAGTACAGATACAGTCTCATGAGCTTCAGAAAATAGCTCATGAGATCATCTCTGAAGGTATGACTTTGGATGAACAATTTCAGATTGTTGTAATAATTGACAAATTGTCCTTATGATGGAAAGTTCTTAAGAATGTGCTAAGGCACAAGACTAAGGAATTGTGAAAGCCCACATCCGTTAATGTCACTCTTTAACAAAATGCATTA
This sequence comes from Allium sativum, assembly GCA_030737875.1. Lineage (NCBI taxonomy): Eukaryota > Viridiplantae > Streptophyta > Magnoliopsida > Asparagales > Amaryllidaceae > Allium > Allium sativum. The sequence goes on along the minus strand of CM060910.1, from coordinate 188,332,980 downwards.
TGTTCCATGAATCGTTATAGGTAAACAGAAACATTACAAGACAGACATAAAATAACAACGGAATTTATAACTTTATTTTCCAATAGAAAACATCATGTTCCAAAATTCAGTTACAAAATCAGTCTAAGCTACTGAAAACCAATTATATCAAATAAAAATAAAACCATTAGAGTATAGAAATAAAAAGTCATAATCCCCATAAGTAGCCATAAACAAGTAGACGAGAAGTCAAAGCGGTACATCAAAGCTAATCCAAATCCAAGTAGAAATAGAAGAGAGTCTCTTCAATCAAGCATGAGCGTTCCCACCCTGAGAATCCAGGGGGAAAGGAAGAGAGAGAAAAGAAAACAAAACGGTTAAACATAAAGTATGTCGAGTCCTGTTACTTTTATCATATAAATAAGTAAAAGCATCATGACAGACAAACAAACTGGATGAGAGATAGTGGTATCATATAACAGGTATAAACAGACTGAGCAAGATAAACAGAATGAACAGAATAGGTTACGCTTCTCAAATACTTTTCTCTGCACCAATACTAGTATAACATATATGATCCCAAAAGAAATGCGATGACCGCCCACAACCCCGCACTTAATAAGAGGAATAATGCGCTGAAAGATGTGCACGGCAGCTATGGACGATCATCAGAGTAGGTACATATCATCGGAACCTGTCGTAAATCTCATAGCACATGGATAAAATACAATAGAACATATACAACAGGTAATAGTAGTGAAACATCATATAGCAAAATTTTCAAACTTTCACAACATCCTGAAAGATTATCCCAACATCATAGGAAATATCAAGTATGTACATAAGGCCTCACTACAACACTCATAGAGCAACTCAAACAGCGAAAATGGAAATATTAGATAGTAGTAAAAGTAATACGCTAGCCTCTTGCTCGCCTTCGCATAGCAGCATCGTCCTCATTAATCACCTATCACCTGCTACTTAGTTTGCACATCCACAACCGGATGAACAATCCAAGGTAATAAGTGGAAACATAAAACCATGAGTCGGACAACAATCTTAGTGAGCGATAAAACAACTAACAAACTTCATTAATAAAGTATATGAGAATGAATAGATAAACATACCATCTACCCACAATACCACAGAAGAACTCAACCCAATCTTCCCTACATCGGACAATGATAGCCTTTACATTAAATAATTCAACCAATCATCCATGGAAACCAGAAATGCCCATTCAATCATGGTAAAGCACTCATGACATCCATATTATATATCTCATGTAAATCATCCTAATCGAATTCAATATCCCTTAAGCACAAGCCCTAGGGCCTAAACCAATATCAGCCAAGCACTCAAGGAACATCTCTTTCGACATTGGACAACCTACATGAGACAGTACAAACAAAAAAACTAATCATCCATGACTGACTCTGGCTATCACCGCCAATCCTGCTTTGAAACCATCATTAATCGTATGACGACTAACTTTGCCACATGTCAAGGGCTAATGGTAAATCCAGTTCTAGGATAAACTCCATACACCTTTCAATGATACGTAGGTATGTCCAACCTTGACAACTAGGCCTTTCAATGATACCCGGTGTATTCGACCAACAACCGGTCTTTTGGATGTCTGTAGTGTAACCCTGCTTCGAGCCTGCTGGAACTTACGACAATGATAATTTCTCGGCCTTTACATCTCTGATCATCCAACCCGATGACTTTTCATAACTCAAGTAACCTTCTCAAGCAACCGTTATTCACCAACTCACGACCTTTGAGTTGCCACCTCATTCGCTGTTCTCCACCGATCAATGAACACATTTCAATGCTTTGAACCTTCCTACTTGAATTTACTTCAAAGTCACACCATCACCGAGCCAAATTACATCACTGCGCTACGGTTAGGGTTCGTGGGGTTGCCTCCGAAAAATATTATTTTTCAGACCTTTTTGATCAAATCTGAGTCATACCAAAAAAATAATTTTTTTAGAATTGACCCTATTATGCACGACCAACCAGATCATGCTCGACCCCTATGAGCACGACCGACCAGATGTTGCTCAACCCCAATCCTTCAACCAGAAGCCATCCTACATGACCGAGCCTCCTGAACAACCGGCCTCGGTCCATGCTCGAGCCAACCATGCTTAAGCCAACACTGCCCGACTAGACTTCCTTCCACCATAACCATGCTCGAGCCCATGCTCGACGGACCCTGGCTTGCTCGACCAGAACTGCTGCTCGACCCTGACCAAGTCCTGCTCGAGTTTAGGCTTGCTCGACCCCAAGCCCGCTCGACCCGACTACGTGCGACCGACCCTGTGACTTGTTCTCCAAGGCAACACTACGACCGACCCTGGATGGTCACAAACAACCCAAAACCTGCACTCCTCCATTTCCACTCCGATTTCGACCAAAAATTTGCCAAACGATAGATTCAACGAAACCAACCTGTCAAATCCATCAAATATGACCACAAACATGATATGAATCCATTAACAACATGAAAATGCCGATTATCATAAAAATTATACAAATCACTCAAATATCATGATGATTGATTATATGCACAAAATTATAGATCTAACTTACATAATCATATAAAATGGCATAGGAATTACCAATTTAAACTTGCTAAAATAGATCATATGGTGATTCATATGACAATTGATATAGATCTATTGTTAAACACTTGAGTATGATGAAAAACAAGATCAAACACTCATATTTCGTTGAATCCATGTGAGAGATACAAATAACACACCGATCCTCCCAAAAAAGCAAAAATCAATGCAATAAGACTCCAGACAGCAAGCACTATGACCAAACCCCTTGATCCGACAAATTCCCTCTTCAAATCATGTAGATCTAGCCTCCAATGGTATAGATCTTCAATTTGTTTCCTTAGATTTTGGTTTTTAATGGTGGAAAGGTGTTAGAGGAAGGAGGAACATAGGCCACCAAATGAGATAATAGAGAAACTAAACCATTTCTTACACCTCTGGCTCCCACCCCCTATTTATACCCTTCCACTAGCCCACTAATGGGCCTTCCCAAATCATCCCATTGTGGCTCTCCAAACCTGAACAGCCAACTAAAAAACCTTAAAATAGTGATTAATCCCAAATCGCTAAACCAAATCTTTAATGTAACCACTCTACGGAAAGGCAATCATCATTTCCTTTCCAATGGCACAGGTTTGACCACCTGATTCGACTTTAGTCAAAAGTAATGCCTTGTAAAAGAATGACAGGGGAAAAATGGTCACAAAAAGGGTAAAAATTATGGATATGTCTCACATCCCCATAAGAAACATATTAAAATATGAGAATGATCCAACCCTCTGGGAATAAAATAAAAATATTTTACGATCTTTTGATACGTAAAATGAGGGCTGTTACATTCTTCCCCCCTTTAAGAATTTCGCCCCCGAAATTCCAAGCAAACACATGCAACCACAAAAATTCCGCATGCCTATCATGCATGAGAAGCCAATTCTATCGTCCAAACTTGCAACCATCAAGCCAGGCATCCATAGCCTTATCCTAACATGCATAATTCTATCAAACAACAACAAGATACAATGGTATAATGATGATATATCAAACGGTCCTATCGACAATGAGTTCTAGAAGAGTCTCCTTCATGCTCTCTTCCGTCTCCCACGTACAATCATCGCCATCTTCAATCCATTGTATCTTGACTAGCTTAACCGTCTTCCTCCTAAGTTGTTTCGTGTCATTCCCCAGAACACGAAGTGGCTTACTGGGTTTTGCAACTGTGGTCTCTACTTCAAGGTCTTCGTACTGCTCTAGAGATACCACCACATTCGAATCATGCACGAACTTCCGTAGGAACGATACATGGAAAACATTATGCGCACTCGACATCTTCTTGGGTAACTCCAATCTATATGCGAGCTTTCCAATTTGCTCGACTATCGAAAATGGTCCAACGAACCTTGGAGCTAACTTTAATTTACTTCTGAATCGAACCCCATGCTTTAATGGTGAAATCTTCACGAAAACCATATCGCCAACATCGAATTCCAAATCTTTTCGACCTTTATCGGCATAACTTTTATGACAATCTTGGGCCGCCTTCATTCATTGCCGAACGATCTTGATACAATCCAAGGTCTCTCTAATCATCTCTAGACCAAGTACCAACTTATCTCCAGTTTCTAACCAATATGCTGGAGAATTGCACAGTCTCTCGTACAACGCCTCGTATGGTGCCATCCCAATGCTAGATTGGTAGATATTATTATATGCAAACTCAACTAGATGCTGATGGTCTTCCCATAATCCCCCAAAATCCAACACACAGGCTCTTAAAAGATCTTCTAAAACTCAGTTGACCCTCTCAGTTTGGCCATCAGTTTAGGGATGGTAAGTCGTACTCAAACACAACTCGGTTCCCAAAGCTTCTTGCAAACTCTTCCAAAATCCACTCGTAAATAACAGATCTCGGTCACTAACTACGCTCTTCTTTCAGATACCATGGAATCAAACAATCCAATTCACATAAAGTTTAGCTAATTTCGATGCCATCCTAGTTGAATTAACATGAATGAACCTTGCACTTTTGGTCAAGCGATCCACAACGACCCAAATTCCTTTGTTTTCTACCTTGGTTCTAGGTAGTCCATCGATAAAATCCATCAATACTTGCTCCCACTTCTATGTAGGAACTTCTAATGGCTGAAGCAAACCACTCGGCTTCTTCTGTTCAGCTTCCTCCAACTGACAATTCATACACTTGGAAATGAACTTTCCAATATCCCGCTTCATCTCCTCCTAGTAGTAGACTTGCTTCATGTCCTGATACATCTTATTGCCACCGGGATGAATCGTCAACTTTGCATGATGACATTCTCTCAGAACCTCATCTCTTAATCCATCGATATCAGGAACAACTAATCACCCTTGCTTTCGAAGCCAACCTTCTCGATCAATCTCGAACTCTTTATCTTCTAGTTTCAGTTTCTGGATAAACTAGACAAGCTTTGCATCCCACTTTTGGCTCTCGCCAACCTTTCGATGAGAGTAGGTCTTATCGATAAGCTTGCCAACATTTCAGGTTCCAATTCACATCTTGGCCTGAAATTGAACCCCGCCAAGTACTCTAGGCTCTTCCATTCTGTAAACATCACTCCCAAACTTGTGTGTCTTTGACTCAACGCATTTGCAACTGTGTTATCTTTGCCAGGAGTATAGCTATACCAAAATCATATGACGCCAGAAACTCTAACCATTTTTGCTGCCGAAGATTCAAGTCCTTTTGGGAGAAAAGATACTTCAATGACTTATGATTCATAAATACCTCAAATCGAACTCCCAATAGGTAATGTCTTCACATCTTCAGAGCAAACACAATCACCGTCAACTCCAAATCATGAGTTGGGTAATTCTTCTCATGCGGCTTTAGCTGTCGACTCGCGTAAGCCACAACTTTATCCTTTTGCATCAGTACCGCTCCAAGTCCAGTACCACATGCATCCCATGTGAACACTTGGTTCTTATTTGTCAATCCTATCAATAGTGCAGCTATCTTTGAGAAATCCTTGATAAACCATCGGTAATAACCATCCAACCCAAGGAAACTTCTCACACCCGTCGCATTCTTAGGTCTATCCCAGTCCTGGATTGCTGCTACTTTAGCGGGGTCAACTGCTATCCCATTTCTAGAAACAACATGGCCTAAGAACCTCACTTCACTCTTCCAGAAGTGACACTTCGAAAGCTTAGCTCTTAGATGATGCTTTCGCAAGATTTCCAACATTACTCTCAAGTGCATCTTGTGCTTTTCCTCATTCCGAGAGTAAACAAGAATGTCATCCACGAACACAAGCACGAATTTGTTCAATTAGTCTCTGAAAACCCTATTCATAAGGTCCACAAAATATGTTAGCATGTTAGTCAACCCGAATGGCATCACCAACCATTCGAAGAAACTGGATGGTGTCCTAAAAGAAGTCTATAGCACACTATCCTTTGCCACCCTCAACTGGTGAAATCCCGTTGCCAAATCCATCTGAGAAAACACTTTGGCCTCGTGAAGCTGATCGAACAAGTCATCAATCCTTGGCAATGGATACTTGTTCTTCTTAGTCACCTTGTTCAGCTCACGATAGTCCACACACAATCTTAACGAGCCATCTGCCTTGGTTTCAAGCACGACTGGTGCACCCCATTCGGATACACTCATCTGAATGAATCCCTTTCACAGAAGATCACAAACTTGCACCTCCAACCCTCGTTGTTCCTTAGGCGCCATTCGCTAAGAGGCATAACGATTAGCCTAGCACACTCAACCAAATCGATCCTAAACTCGATCTCACGATGTGGCGGCAACCCTTTGACCTCGTCAAAGACATCCTCTACTCATTAGCAATCAACACAGATGACAATTCTTCCTGTGGAATCCCAAGCGAATATAGATAGCTTACAAAGACACCCACTTCGCGCTTACATCTAATCAATACCTTTCGCCCTTCCACATTCGCGACTCTCACCCCTAGCTTCTCGCAATTAACTCTTGCCGCGTACCTCTTGAGCCAATCCATGCCCAAGATGATCCCAAACATAGCGAAGTTAAGAACAAAGCAATCACACACAAAAGAGCAACCATGACTCGACAACACTAGACCACGACAAATCATGCAAAGATTGGACGAACCCTCAACTGGATTTGGTCTATCACAAATCTCGGGTTCCAAACCCAAGCGGCACACAATCTCATTGCAAATGAAAGAATGTGATGGTCCAGTATCAAACAAAACTTGAACTGAAACACCTTGGACAGAAAGAATACCTTACATGACGACACCCTTTCCTTTTTCCTCTGTAGTAGGAGCTCTTGAAGAAGTTAGCACGGCTTCCAAAGCATATGCCTTCACAAACTGCTTGCCCTTAGCTGATTATGGACAGCCTCTCTTCTCATGCCCAGGCTTCCAACACTTGAAGCACTTCTTCTCAGCTTTTGGATTCTTGCACTCATTAGAAAAATGGCCATTCTGCTGGCAGTTAAAGAAAACCATCTCACTCTTAGGCTTCTTTTGGTCATCCCTTCCTTTCTGTTGTTGCTGCTTCCTCTTCTTATTATTACCACCCTGCTATGGTTTCTGAGCCTCTTTGGTCTCAACGACAACATTTTCTTCCTTTGGAAACAAGCTCTCATGACGAATAGCTTTTTCCACAATCTTCTCAAATGAATCATCAAGATGATCCACTAACGGCCTTCTAATATAGGTATCCAGACCCATAACAAACTTCTCATTCTTCTGATAAGGTGTATCAATGTATGAACGAGCGTATTTAGACAAGGCCTCAAAATCAGAAACATAATCAAGCACAGAACGACCATTATGTTTTAGCTCCACGAACTTCTTGAACAAAGCTGACTTTTGAGCAGTGGAGATAAACTTTGCTTCAAACTTAGCATGGAATTACTCCCATGAATTTTTTTCCTCTGGAGTCTCAAGCGTGACTGAATTCCACCATTCCATGGCCCAGCCTTGCACTTGCCTTGATCCAAGCTTTCTTTTGGTTGCACCATCCAAACTCAAGTCTCCAAAGATACGAACACAAGAATCCATCCACCTCTAAACCTTTTCAGCTAGATCTGATCCTTTGAATGGTTTTCCTCCTAGAGATGTATAATCTTTGCATAGCTTCGCAAAGTCCACAACCCTAGGCAACTGAACTCCTACGTCTACCGTAGCTTCCATTGGAGCGGGGAACCTTCGCATGAATGCCTCCATCATGGCTTCAAACATGGCAGGGTAGTCTGGTTCACCGCCATTTCCCCCTCCAATATTAGCTCCCCTAGCAGCGTGTCTTGATGGTCGTCTACACATTCTAAATATGCAAATTAGAATAATTAGTCACTTCCAAGAAAAATTACTAAAGGAATACAACCGCTACTACTATATATGCTAATATATATAGTAAGCATCCAAGTGAAATTTACAAGTACGCCTTTCATACGTGATTACATCTTAGAACTTTGGCTAAAATTGTTAACCAGAGCTTTGATACCAAATGTGACGACTGCCCACAGCTCCCGCACTTAATAAAAGGAATAATGCGATGAAAGGTGTGCACGACAGCTATGAACGATCATCAAAGTAGGTAAATATCATCGGAACCTGTCATAAATCTCACAGCGCAAGGATAAAATATAATAGAACATATACAATAGGTAATAGTGGTGAACCATCATATAGCAAACTTTTCAAACTTTCACAACATCCTGAAAGATTATCCCAACATCATAGGAAATATCAAGTATGTACATAAGGCCTTAACAACACTCATAGAGCAACTCAAACAGTGGAAACAGAAATACTAGGTAGTAGTAAAAGTAACACGCCAGACACTTGCTTGCCTTTGCACAGCAGCATCATCCTCACTAGTCACCTATCACCTGCTACTTAGTCTGCCCATCCTCAACCGGATGAACATCCCAAGGTAATAAGAGGAAACATAAAACCTTGAGTCAGACAACAGTCTTAGTGAGCGATAAAATAGCTAACAAACTTCATCATTAAAGTATATGAGGATAGATAGATAAACATACCAATCTACCCACAACACCAGAGTAGAACTCAACGCAATCTTCCCCACATCGGACAGTGATAAACAATTCAACCATTCATCCATGGAAACAAAAAACACCAATTCAATCATGGTAAAGCACTCGTGACATCTAGATTATATATCTCATCTAAAGCATCCTAATCGAATTCAACATCCCTCAAGCACAAGCCCCAGAGGCCTAAACCAATATTAGACAAGCACTCAAGGAACATCTCCTTCGACATTGGACAACCTACATGAGACGGTACAAACAGAACAACCAATCATTCATGACTGACTCTGGCTATCACCGCTAATCCTGCTTTGAAACCATTGTTAATCATATGACGGCCAACCTTAACACATTTCAAGGGCTAATGTTAACCCTAGTTCTAGCATAAACTCCATACGTCATTCAACGATATGTATGTATGTCCAACCTTAACAACTAGGCCTTTCAACGATACCTCGGGTACTCGACCTACAACCAGTCTTTTAGACGTCTCTAGTGTACTCCTGTTTCGAGCTTACTAGAACTTACGACAACGATAATCTCTCGGCCGTCACATCTTTTATCATCCATCTCAATGACTTTTCATAGCTTAAGCAACCTTCTCAAGCAACCATTATTCAACAACTCATGACCTTTGAGTTGCCACCTCATTCATTGTTCTCTGTTGATCAACGAACACATTTCAACACTTCGAACCTTCCTACTTGAATTTACCAAAGTCACGCCATCACCGAGCCAAATTACGTCACTGCACTACAGCTAGGGTTCGGGGGGTTGCCTCTGAAAAATATTATTTTTCAGACCTTTTTGTTCAAATCTGACTCGTACCCGAAAAATAATTTTTTCAAAAATGACCATGTTATGCAAGATCGACCAGATCATGATTGACCCTTATGAGCACGACCGACCAGATGTCGCTCGACCCCAATCCTTGAACCAGAAGCCATCCTGCACGACCGAGCCTCTTGACCGACCGACCCAGGTCCATGCTCAACCCAACCATGCTCAAGCCAACACTGCCTGACCGGACTTCCTTCCATCGTAACCATGCTCGAGCCCACGTTCGACCGACCCTAGCTTTCTCGACCAGAACTGTTGCTCGACCCTGACCAAGTCCTGCTCGAGCCTAGGCTCGCTCGACCCGACTACGTGCGATTGACCCTGTGACTTGTTCTCCAAGACAACACTATGATCGACTGACCATGGATGGTCACAAATGACCCAAAGCCTACACTCCTCCATTTCCACTCCAATTTTGACCAAAACTTCGCCAAATGATAAATTCGATGAAACCAACTTGTCAAATCCGTCAAATATGACCACAAACATGATATGAATCCATTAACAACATGAAAACGACGATTATCACTAAAAATTATGCAAATCACTCCAATATCATGATGACTGATCATATGCACAAAATTATAGATCTAACTTACATAATCATATAAAATGGCATAGGAATTACCAATTACTGTGGAGGTGTTCGTTGTTCTATGCTCCTGGTAGTTCGGCTCCATCAACAGTTTTAGCTTGAAGGTTCCATCTCCAAGCCTTCGTTGTATGATGTACGGACCTTCCCAGAGAGGATTGAAACTGGCCGATGTGGGAAAGATTTGCTTCAAGACAAGGTCACCGATGTCAAAGTGCTTTGGGCGGACTTTGAAATTGAAGTACTGGGTGACTAGTTTTCGTTGAGCGGTGGCTCTGAGCTCAGCTTCGTCTCTTTTCATTTCAAGCAAGTCAAGTGATTTCAAGAGAAGATCTTGGTTGGTCTTTGGATCGTAGCAAGTCACTCGATCAGACTAGAGCTTGAGCTCAATGGGAATGGCAGCTTCAGATCTATAGGAGAGAGCAAAAGGAGTGTGATTGGTCGCTGACTTACGAGTAATCTGATAAGCCCAAAGGGCTAGAGGGAGCTCATCTACCCATTAGCCTCCAGCCTCTTACAGATGGTTATTGATGATGGACTTGATCACTTTGTTAACAGTCTCTACTTGCCCATCGGCTTAAGGATGAGATACCATCGATAATTTCTTCTCAATGTTGTGTCGTCGACAGACGACCTTGAAATCAACCCTTTCGAATTGGGTCCCATTATCAGGAAATGATAATCTAGGGGACTCCAAAGATGATGTTGCGGATGACGAAGTTAATCACTTTCATGGTAGTAATTGTAGTAAGAGGCTCGACTTTGGCCTACTTGGTGAAGTAATAAACTACGATGATAGCATATCATGCATCGCCTCTGGCCATCGAAAGAGTTCTAATGATATCGACTCCCCACATAGCAAACAGTTAAGGACTGAATATCTGCGTTAGATCGGTATGTGGGGCTTTTGGAATTTTAGAAAATCTCTGGCATTTTTCGCACTTGCGGACATAATCTGTTGCATCTAGGTCAAGTTTTGGCCAAAAATAGTTGTATCTTAGAATCTTCTTTGGTAGAGTTGACCCCCCAGTGTGGTCACCACATCAGCCTTCGTGCACATCCAGTAGTACATGGTCGACGTCATTGTGGGCTACACACCGGAGTAATGGGACGAAGAACCATCTTCGGTAGAGCCCTCTATCTTGAATGATGTATCGTGATGGTTTACAGATGAGTGCTCGTCTCTCCTTGGAATGATCTGGGAGGATTCCGTGAAGCAGGTAGTTTTTTATCGATGTCATCGAAGACTCGGGATTAGTCTTCGTTGTTGATTTAATCAGTGTTCATTTGGTTGATACTCAGAGAGTCAAGTACTTCGATTGGGACATGTCCAAAGAGTTGTGCATCCCCAGAGCTTGCCATCTTGGGTATTGAATTAGCTTTATAGTTATGTTCTCGAGGGATGTGTGTAATGATGTAGTGTTTGAAGTGGGTAAGCAGCTCGCAGACCTAAGTAAGGTAGGGAGCAAGTCGTTCCCCCTAGGCTTGATATTCGCCTTGCACCTGGCTACGATGAGCTGTGAGTCAGAGTAATTCTGGATTGCCTGGATGTTGAGTTCAATTGCAATCCTAAGTCCATCAATCAAGACTTCATTATTCTGCATTGTTCTTAGTGGAAGGGAATCGAGCTTTTAGAGCATGACAGATCGAGCGTTCCTCAGGAGTAACAAGTATGACTCCGACGCCAGAACACTAACTGTTAGATGATCCATCCACAAATAGATTTTACTGAAGGTTGGGAGGCTCACTGTCTCATGGAGGAGGCTCTTCGGGAATAGTGAACTCTGATATAAAGTCTACAAGGGCTCATCTAAGGATGGCTCGACAAGGAATAAAAGTATTCTCAAACTGACTCAGTTCTATATTCCACTTCAAAAGTCGCCTAGATGCCTCAGGACGTTGCAGAACCTGTGTATTAGCTGGTCAGTGTAAACTTTGATTGGATGGGACTGAAAGTATGACCATAGCTTCCGAGTAGAGATCAACAGGCAGTAAGCAAGCTTTTCAAGTTTTGGATAATTATTTTCTACACCTGTAAACATCTTGTTGATGTAGTAAATGGGTCGTTGGACATGATCTTCTTCGTGCACTAGCGCTGAGCTGATTGTATGCATAGAAACAACCAAATAGATGTATAAGTCTTCATGATCCACAGGTTCCAACAAGATAGGTAGTCGCTCTGAGTGATTCAAGAGGTTCTAGAATGCAATAATGCATTCCGGTGTCCATGTGAAGTTGCTCTTTCCTTTTTTAAGTAAATTGAAAAGGGAATGCATTTATTAGTAGCTTTTGAGATAAATCGATTTAGTGCAGCCACTTTCCCATTTAGGCTTCAAACATCTTTGATGCTCCTAGGGGCTTGGATATAACGGATAGCTAGGATTTTCCTCGATGCCCAGTGAATTGAAAATGAAACCCAAGAATTTTCGCGATGCAACATCGAAAGAGCATTTCAAGGGATTAAATTTCATGTCATATTTATGAAGGACATCGAACATCTCCGAGAGGTTGTTGATGTGGTCGTTTGACACCTCATTTCACAAGTATATCATCCACGTAGACCTCCATGGATATCCCGAACCGGTCTTTGAACATGCGGATAGGTAGCTCTACCATTATTGAAACTGAAAGGCATGCCAACATAACAATAGAGCACAATGTCGATAATGAATGAAGAGTGTAATTGATCTGGAAGGTACATTGGAATCTGATTGTAGCTTAAGTACGGGTCCATAAAGGAGAGAAGGTGGTAGTCTGAAGTTGAATTAACTAGCTGGTCGATATTTGGAAGTGGCAAGTTATCCCTTGGGTAGGCTTTGTTCAAATCTGAGTAGTCGACACATATTCGCCACTTTCCATTTTATTTCTTGACCAAGACCGGGTTGGATACCCACTCGGTAGAGGGCGTCGTGGATAAAGTCGTTGTCAAGCAGCCTATCCACCTCCTTTTTGAGTGTTGTCGATCCTTATATTCCCAAGATCCAATGCTTTTGTTTGGCTGGAAGATGCTTCAGGTTGATACTGAGCATGTGAAGAGAAATTCCTAGATTGATGCCATATATCTGAGTGAGTCCAAGAAAATACATCAAGGTTGGCCCTTAAGAAGTCCACGAGCTCTCCCTTTATTACGGGGTGGAGTTGCGATCCAATCTTCATGGCGCTTGTCGGATCGGTCGGGTTGATTCGAATGTCAATTGTTGGTTCCACCGGGGTAGCCCTCTCGAAATCAGGTTCTTCGTGTGACACCCCACGTCCGTTAATGTCACTCTTTAAGAGAATGCATTAAGTTTCTTGAAGCATTATAGGTAAACAGAAACAAAATCATTACAAGATAGATATAAAATAGAAGCGGAATTTAAAATTTTTATTAAGCAGATAACATTGTGGTTCAAAACATGGTACATCATAAGTTTGAAATGCATAAAACCTAGTACATCATTAAAACTTCTGTCTTGTACAAAAATCATCAGAGTACAGTAATAATGAAAAGAGCATAATTCCCCAAAAACATAGCCATAGTAAAGAAGATAAGAACTCGAGCAATACATCTAAGCTTCTCCAAGAAGAATGAAAGCAGAATCCTGATCAAGCTTGAGTATTCCAACCTTGAGAACCTAGGGGGAATGGAAGAGAAAGAAGAGGAAACAAAATGGGTCAGACATAAAGTTTGGCGAGTCCAGTTACTTTTATCATTTAAATAAGTAAAACAGGCATATAAAGTGGATAAGAGATAACAACATATAAGGCACGTATGACAAGGTAAAAGGATAAACATGATATAATAAATAGTGTTTCCCTAACACTTTTCTTTCTCTGCACCAATACTAGTATAACCAGAATGAGATGATCCCAACAATTTCAAGATGGTAGACTTAGGCGCACTTCTAGTGAGAGGTTTTAACCCTATACAATCAACAGGCAGCCCAACTAAACATACCGGAGTTACCTCTAAGGGTATTAATGGGATCCTAAACATATCAGAGTATAGATGTACCCTAATTACTACCCCAATCGATCGGCTCCCTACTTCGTAGATATCTTATGTTGGCCCCACAGTAGGATGTATCACTCCCTAAAGTGGCAACCCTTCGTTTTCTGGATGTGCACAACCATATCTACTGATGTCACGGCGTCTTAGCCTCCTTTGCCAGTCCCATGCATGCACATGACCCCGTCAGAATGCGCTGCCAAAACCATCCCCCACGTTTGGATCTCTTACAATAAGCCCGGTAAGCATGCCCCAACTTCGACCTAGTTCAGAGTACTCATTTGATACCTATATATGGGTTACTGACTTAAACAGGTCCTACACACAAGATGACACAAGCTCCCCCTAGGCTTGTATCCCCACTACTAGGTTTTCCACAGGTCATGCCATACCAAAGTAAAAACATTGCATGTCATACCGAAGTAAAAAGATTGCATGCCATACCAGAGTAAAAGATTGTGTAACCCCATAGGTTAATTTTGTGGGCCTATATATATAAATATTACCCACCACCCCAAGATATACTTAACCCTCCCACTGATTCATACAAGTTTACTTAACCCCTACTCAAGATAACATGTTCATACAATCCCTTATAGATTCAACTAGGCTTAGTATTCAAGTTCATTTCCATATTCATTTATGGTTATAATGTGCTAGACCTCCCACATTAAGCCTACAACTTGTGGATGCTAGACATGTCTGGCGGGTCCAAGCAGACTTCTTCCACAAGTCGGACTTAACCTCATGTCTTAGAACGTTAAACGCTTATGCACTTAGACCACTCATGTTAGATTCACCACTTGTGGTCGCTGGATATGTCGGGCGGGTTCGAGCATACTTCTACCACAAGTGTAATCTAACCTCGTGTCTAAGCACGGTTACAATTTCTAATTACTGCAATTCTAAGCATTTTCCTTCTTTAACAATTATCCCTGTTTCATTATAGGTTTTCATGCCCCTTTTCTAAGTCATATTCATCACATGCCATATTCCCCAAATTTGAGATCAAAATTACAATTTGATTTATGCCCTAAATCCATATTCATGAATTTAATTCAATTTATGCCCAAATTTCCCAATATAGGTTATGCCCTAATTTTCACATTTTCCTCTCATTTCCAATTTCATGTGTTCGCATATTTCAGCATTATGCCTACGCTCGAAGGTAGCCTAGCTATAAAATAAAAAGGGAAGAAGGGAACAGAACATAAATAATCATAAGAACAAGATTGACATATGACAACAAAAATAGACATAGCAACTAATATGCATACAGTGACTAAATTGGGCATAGTGATAAGATAGGCATATAGGAACAGATCTGATGAACATGTGATAACAGAACTAACTAGGCATAATGTCATGATCATAAACAGGAATGATGCGATCTAAATGGTGAATTAGATATACAAATAATGGCAGATCTATCCTGACATATAGACATAGGCGTAGATCTAATCCATTGTTATGTCAAAATAACTTAAATACACAGGTTATGGCAGATCTTATGTGATTCAAATAGTCATAGGCTTAGATCCAATCTATAGTCATGTCAAGAATAACTTTTAAATATTTAGATCTAAAAATAACATAGACTCACTGTGATTAGATCTAAGAAATAGAAGAGTAATTACAGATGTTGAATCACAGATCTCTGAACTTGAATGACTTGATTGTTGAAAAAGAAAAGGCTTGATTTAATCTGGGCAGAGACAACATTTAGTTCTCCATTGTTTTTATGTGAATATAACAATGAGAATAGGGTCTTATTTATAGCCTAGGATTTACAGATCTGATAAGAAAACAATTCCATATACACAGAAATGTACTTTTCCCGGATCTAGGAGTGTCGACATGGGTGTCGACACCCCCCTTATGGTGTCGACCACTAACGGGTCCAATTCCCTTCCAGACTTCACGCTTCTGATTTTGAACTTATTTGAATGGTTTTGACTTGTTATGTATATATATCTTATGCGTATACAAACTTCAAACCTTAATATCTTCTTCATACGGTGTCCGTTTTACGTAAACTTGGTGTCCATCTTAAGAAGATTCCGAGACGAACGCAGTGGCTTAGTCCATTTCACTTAATTCTGAATATTTAATGAAGTATTCTTTAATTTATCATCTTCAGTGTTATTAAAATTATAGGGTATTACATTCTCCCTTACTCAAAGGATTTCGTCCCCGAAATCTCTAAGTTAAGAAGAATGTATATTCTAACATCCATCACCCATCTACTCATCCACCAATCACAGGTATCCATTGTACTTTCAAAACAAAATATTTTATATTTCAAAACAAAGTGTTTTAGATTTTCAAAACAAAGTATTGTATATTTTCAAATCGAAGTATTGTATATTTTCAAATCAAAGTATTTTATATTTTCAAATCAAAGTATTTTATATTTTCAAAACAAAGTATTTAATATTTTAAAAACCAACTAGATTTTAATTCAAAACAATCACTACTTAAATATAAAAAAAATTAAATTAACAAGGAGATTAATAATAAAAGAAAAATTAAACATTCTTCTAATCCTTTCTTCACTGTTCAAAACCCCTAGCCACCATGTTCGAATCAAGCTTCCGACCTAGGGTTGGGGTTTTCACGCCAACCGATGCACTAGCCGCCGATCTGATGGCTTCATGTCGTGTGCCTCCTCAAGAGCTTTCCGGCGCTGCCTCGAACGTCCAACTCGAATAGCTGATGGGAGCGGAAATCAAGGTGATGCAAAGCAACTTCAGAGCGGTGATAGGAGAGAAATACGCAGTGCTGGGTGCTCAACCTCGTATGGATCTGGAGCTCATGAAAGGCTCTCTGATTTTGGCTTTAGAAGTCTGGAATTTTATTGTATAAATTTGGAGAAAATTAGGAGGAAAGAAAGGAGCGATTTTTGCCATTGAAACGAGGAAGAAGACGGCCTTCAGTTTGACCGAGCAATGAATGTAGTTAGGTTTTGACCATTGTTGACCCCTTATATATTTATATTCTTTTATTTTTCTAATTCCCAAAAATTACTTGTTTATTGATCAGATCTTCAATTCAAACCCAACGACCGTCGCCCCTAGCCAAACACCCCTATTCCGAACACAATGGGATATGTCCGGTAAGCTAATACGACTGTTACGATCATTTTTCGTCAAATTTAAAATATAAATCATTATATTTTAAATTCAAATGCACATTTCAATTTACCGGGGCCACATACGAACTCTAAAAATTTTCGAAAAATATTTTCTAGTTTCGTATTGACGATATGGTCCTAACAAAACTAATTTCATCAAATTCCAAGATCGTTTGAAAAATGGCCATTTTCCAGTCGATTAAAATCAACTGAAACTGATCAAACACGTTTTCCTTTGCCACGCTCACATATTGATACGAAAAATTATGAATTTTGAAACCAAGCAATCACTTGACATCACGGATCCAACAAAAGTGGTTTCGTCGAAAACCGAGGTCATTTGCAAAACGGTTATTTTCAAGGCCATTATATATATTAAAATGTGAATATTAGGCTCACATCCCTATTTTGAAACTTAATTAGGCTCACATCCGGTCATAAACTTATTGTAAATTAGGTCCCTATTTTTTGAAAAGTCATAAAAAAATATTAAAAAATATTAAAAAATCACGTAAATTCGTATTTAAATAAAACATGTAAACACTAAAAAATTCAGAACAAAAAACCATCAACGAAGGCGTCAAAAATCAAAAAAACCAAAAAAAAAAACGAAATTTCCAGTTAAATGCATAATAGTATGCACATATATCACTTTCCTGCATACATCTGTGCATATTTTTCACTACATACATCTTCGTTGATTTTTATTCATGCAAATAAATGCATACATGTGCGCAAAAATTTCAAATACTTGCATACATTTGTGCAGGTTTATTTTCAGATTTTAATCTGAAAATAGCTTACGGAAAAGTTGCATACATATATGCAATTATCAGTAATATTTGCATAAATGTATGCAACTATTTTTTTTCGATTTCCGTAGATTCCTGACATTATTTCCATATTTTAGAAAAATTTTTTATGAACGTACGCACATTTTTTAAAAAAAAAATACAAAAAGGCGGAAAAAATAAAATAGGGGGCGGGTTTAAAAATTTTCAGAACTTTGTTTTTTTTTTTTTATAAATTAGGTCCCTACTTTCTATCCTATAAAAATGTTGCACACAAGTGTGCATTTTTTTGAGAAATTTGCACATTTGGATGCAAATAAAAATGGACTGAAAAATTATGTTAAATCTATCCCCTGGAAGAACTACAATAATTGCATATATGCATGCAATAAAATCAAAAAGGTGCATAATATTATGCATTTAACTGCAGTTTTTTCTTTTTTTTTGCTGTTTTCTTCTTTCTGACATTATTTTTGTTGTTTTTTGAACTGAATTTTTTTTATAATGCGTAATATATTTTATTACTAATTTACGAATTTTTTTTATTTTTTTTAATTATTATTTTATAAGTTTTGAAAACAGGGACCTAATTTACAATAAGTTTATGACCGGGTTTTATTTATATTTTGAAACTTAATAGGGACCTCTAAAAAACGCACCCTATTAAAATATATATAAATTCCACAGTGACTTTTCTCAATTTTAAACTGCGCATATCTTTCAACTTCTAAAGCGAAATCTCAGTTTCTTACATCCGTTAGAAAGATAAAATTAAACAGATTCGAATATTTCTGGTTTTGTCCAATTCTGACTTAAAACGAATTATGTATATTCATTTGAAATTTGAAATCGAATTATCGAACTACCGCGCCATTTTCAATTCCTTTTATATAAATATTTATATTCTAACGACGATCTATATAAATATATACGTTCGAATTCTATTCAAAATAAATTCTTGTCGTTATTATTTAAAATAATTCATTTTAAATAATCAAAATTCGCTAAAATTGCCAAAATAAAAATTTTAAATTGGCTAAGATTTCCGGGTTATTACAATCTCCCCCACTTAAAACTTTTCGTCCCCGAAAAGGAACGAAGCCGAAAGTTGTTTAACTAATCAACTCAACTTTCATTATTTTCTCTACGGCTTAAGTTCTTCAACTTTTCAGTTTCCAAGAACTTTTCAAATTTTTCAAAAATTTGGCTAACACCCTAGATTTTCGAAAAATTTCGCTATAACCACCCCTGCACCGGGGACTTCGGGATATTTCATATAGCCTCCCATGGCCTTCTTCAATCCAAAAGAAAAAGAAAAGGCCAAGCGGCTCATAAAATCATCATCACCCAAACAAAACAGTAAATTATGGTAAACATGTAAATATTTTTGGGAAAACAATTTTATTCTTCTGCTCTAGCCTCCTTGCTATGACCTGTTCAATGTAAGTAGATGTACATGCATGCAAATGCGACTAATTTTCAATATAGTTCACTATTTGATTCAATTTGGTTATAGGTTCAACATTTAGTTAATCAAACAACAATCAAGTAACACAATCGGCAATCAATTAGTTGATTATCATTTCAAATTCATAATTTTGATATATAGTCAAAAAATCAGATTTTTGATGCCAAATAACAACAATAGCCCTATCTAATTTTGTTTCTCACACCAGCCTAATGGAAATATATAGATAACACACCTTCGTCACTCGAATATAAATTCTGATGATGATATATCAATCATCAGAATCACCCCCGGGTGACTAGAGTGTGATTCTATATCTATCCAGTATATTAAAACTTCAAATACACGCGGATCAGATGTATACGCAAAATCTTTATATACTGGATAGTCCAAATCAATATAAATAAATATTCAAATACGAATAATTCGATTTAAATTTTCAAAACAAAATTTGTTTCCAATTTAAAAATATACTCTTCACACTCGTTCTAGGATGCTACTGATCCCATCTCTAACGAGTCATTCTCAATGGATATTACTAATCCAATCTCTGATGAATTCTTTCGTATGGTTCTTACGTGTCTTGTTCTCTGAGCTTTGTAAACCAAAGCTCTGATACCAATTCCGAAGAGAAGAGAAAGAACGAATTACTTTGAGGACAAGACAAACCAAACGCAAACAGAAGAACATTTCATTGCTTATTACAACAATTCCATAAGATTACAAGAATACACAGAGTACGAATAAATATTATACAACAGAAAAATATCAGAGATTACAATAAATTACATAGCAGCGGAAAAACAATATAAAACACAACTGAAAGTAATGCACGGATACAGATCTTTTCGAGCATCGTTCCAGCTGTAAATCAGGATCCTGTGAATATAAATCTGCAAAACCAAAACTACTAGCTGCCCATCGAAAATAGGGGCACCCAGAGTTTAGGTTAAAACAATAAACTCCAGGTCAGCCATGTGACTGGTGTGAGAACTAAAATAGTTATTTATCTTTATTTTAAAGTTAGGTAAATCAAGGGACTGCGCCGTATAACACGGAACGGGTTTCCTCCCAAGAATACCAGTGCATAAAACAAACAACGCAATGCTAAATAAAGAACAATGAAGCTATTATAAGACCCAAGTCCCATCACACAATGCAACGCAAGCCGGAGGATAGGGTTTTTACCTTATAATAGCCAAAGAATGCTTGATACACTAAATTTTATGTTTTTAATTCTTAATCACACTCCAACCGTAAATTAGTAAGAGAACGATTCCCTAAGTATTAACCCCGAAGGCCGAAACCAACATCATACCAATACCTAGGAAATCACCCATCTTAGCTCGTTTCCAGTTAGTTTCTGATTTTATATACAATCATAAATATCAATCATAGGCGGCATGAATGTCCCATACCACTATGTCGCCATATATAGGTATACAATCAAAACCGCAAGATGTCTTATTGGAAGTTGGGTTATCATTTATGGTCTGAACCGAGGCAAGGGATCGTCCTCTACTGAATTCGAGAGCCTCTAGTCCGCCCCTCAGGAACAACCGCAACTGCCCCTTGGATCGTCAGGCCGGTCCACATGGAGTGGATTATTATGCCTGAACAATACGTCTCCCTGCCCTATGGGGCGTAAATGAGCCAACGAATGACTCCATCAGCTTCACATAGTCACCGATATATCCGAGACGCGTTGCAAACCAACAGCCACATAAGTCAAACTCGTCAGGGCGTGTAAAACCACTGACGCCACTTCTAACTAGAAGGAAACGCATGCCCTCCCTGATGTCCTCTCCCGTTTCTGGTTCATACCGGGCGTGAAACTCGCGAATTAATCGTTACACAAAGCTATGCCACAAAGGCCTTGCTTTGATCATCAACCACAAGACTTTGCTTTTCAACAGAAGCCTTGATCATTTGCCACTTAGGCATGCCACATAGGCAATTCACTCTATGCGTTTGATATCCACCAGTATATAACCCCTGAGCTCGTACATCTCAGAGAAGGGCGTTAAGCAAGAGAATAAATTCTCCGCCGCAAAACAGATGTATATTTAATAGAAACCAATCACACAGAATAAAATCTGATGTCAGACACATATTCTATTTACAAGTTCGTTCTAGGTCTGAATGAAACCGGAGGCACCTAGTACCCTACATATCCATCGATACGTCTGGACGACCACTAACTGATTCCCTCCTCTTGGGTGTACGGCCTGATCAAGATCATCAGTAATAACCCAAACGACATAAAGACCTCCGGTCTTCAACCACCGTCTTCATCTTCGACACCTCGTCGAATCAGTTATTCAAAATGGGATAAACCCGGTCTTTCTGAATAACTCGCGTATATAATAAATAAGTGTTACACAAACACAACATACGCCTCATTCCAATTCATCAGTCACTAACCGTAAATTAGCAAGAGAATAATTCCCCAAATATTAACCCCGAAGGCCGAAACCAACATCAGATCAATACCTAAGAAACCATTCAACTTAGCTAACCTACAGTTAGTTTCTAAATTTCACATTCTTAGGGAAAGGTTCTCATTGATTTTATCAAAGATAAATTCTTTTAAATTTATTCTTTAATCTTCCTTGAATATCAATTCAAACTAGTCGGGATTAGCGAACCACACCGAAGTAATCATTTATTTTATTTCCCAGTCCCAACCTATTCATCCCATGAAGTAAAACTGGTCATACTTCATATCTAACACCACGGTGTTATCGGTAAATTCAATTACCATTTCACATTCAAATCTAATTAAAGATTTAACTATCGCCTGGAGCAAAACTGGTGATACTCCATTCTCGATCTTTTCAATTTAATTAAAGATTCATTAAAACTCCACTTAGTTTTAATCTTAAACTGGGTTAAAGAACCGATGTCATTTAAAACACGGTTCACGATAAACCCAAAATCACATTCCATTCTATCAGCCTTTAACCGTAAAATAGCAAGTGAGCAACTCCCTAAGTATTAACCCAGAGGCCGAGACCAACATCAGATCAATACCCAAGAAACCATTCAACTTAACTAATATCCAGTTAATTTCTGTTTTTCTTAACTCAGTTGGGTCTAAGAGCAGTATTATTGAAGATACCGTTCACGACAACCCAAAATCACATTCCATTAATTATCGGGTTAAAGAACAAGTGTTATTTAAAACACTGCTCACGATAACCCAAAAATCAATACCAATTCAATTCCAATTAAATATTATTTAATTGGTACACTTCATTAAATCTAAATAAAAAGATTTAATCTTTTTCTCAACTGGGCTTAAGAATAGTGTTAATGAAGACACCATTCACGACAAACCCAAATCACATTTGATATTAAATACAAGGCTCTGAATAGAAAATATATCGGCTCATATTCAATATCAAATTCTACGACCAACAGATATCATATTGGAAATAACGATATATATATATCTTTCAAATTTCCCTAACAACATCTGTATAATCACGAAATCCAACATTGAACTATTCCGAAGATGATTTCGATTCAAATCCATTCCAATTCAATTATTAGAAATCCTGGTTACTTTTAAAACCATTTCAAATTCAATTTATTTATTTAAAAATAAATAGAATTATAATTCTAGTTCGAAACTAGTTCATTTCGATAAAAATCTATTTTTATCTTTTCAAATATGGAGTTTTTTCATCCCAATTCTTCACAAATCATTTCTTATGATTTTACACAAATTATTACTATTTTTGATAATTTTATCAAGGCCCGTACAGTCGATTTCCATCAACGGCCATCGAACTGCACTTACAGCGACCTTTTCCAAATTTGATTTGAACATAATTCCAAATCCCACCGACAGATTTCAAATCCCTAATATTCTAAGAAAGCTCTTCTCGATACGAACCTAACGGTTTTGGTTTTAGGAGAATCTGACGGTCGGATCTCCCGCAATATCCATTCGAAGTCAATGGTCGAAATTCTCGAACTGCCGCGGCGCGGCACGTTCTATTCAGGCCATTATATTATATTTATAATATATACTTTGTCGATTTCCTTTTAAAACGTATTTTATAAATCGTTTTACATTCGTTTTCAAAACGATTTCAACTTCCTTTTCAAATTCAAATCAAAATTGAATTTTCCCTTACATATTTGTTTTAAATTCATTTCAAATTGATTTCAATTCAAATCGATTTTTAATTCAATTTCAGTTCGTTTTCAATTCAATTTGAATTTCAAATTGATTTAACTTCAATTCGAATTCATTTCTATTCAGTTTCAATTCGAATTCAATTCTATTCAATTTCAATTCAAATTCATTTCTATTCAATTTCAATTCGAATTCATTTCTATTCAATTTCAATTCGAATTCATTTCTATTCAATTTCAATTCCAATTCATTTCTATTCGAATTCATTTCTATTCAATTTCAATTCGAATTCATTTCTACATAATTTCAATTCGAATTCATTTCTATTCAATTTCAATTCGAATTCATTTCTATTCAATTTCAATTCGAATTCATTTCTATTCAATTTCAATTCGAATTCATTTCTATTCAATTTTAATTCGAATTCATTTCTATTCAATTTCAATTTGAATTCAATTCTATTCAATTTCAATTCGAATTCATTTCTAAATATTCGATTTTGAAATCACTTTCAATATTCATTATAAAATCGACAAAATTCCTGTTCGTGTTAAAATGGCATGTAACTACTTAACACGGCTTCGCATTTCTATTTTCAAATATTCTATTTCAAATATTTCTTTTTCAAATATTTCTATTCAAATATTTCTTTTCCAAATATTTCTATTCAAATATTTCTTTTCCAAAACTGGAATGAGGCCTAATCAATTACCATGTAATGTTAATTACATGGACTTTCTACAACACATGTATAAAATAACAACGATAAGTAATCAATCATCATCCAGAGTGCACCACACAACTGCATAAGCATTAAATATCAATCATTAATGCTTACACAGTCTGTCAATCAAACGATCGACATACTACTAAATAATTGGGATTAGTGTACGCCAAATATCATCCCAATACCCGTGTGGGGTTTCAAATCAACAAACACAGATTTTATTTGTGCAGTTGGGCGATGTGTAAAATTTATCATCCCAATCAATATCAGTCAAATCAGTGTATATAAACAAATCTCCGATTTGTTTATTACTATTTATTTTATATACACGTTAAAAATCTTTTTTTTTAACTATAGAATATTTTCCACTATAAAATATTTTATTTCATTCACCATCATACAATCAAATTTCACAACACAGCAATCAAACAAACAAGTCATCCATGGTCTGTGGTCGACGGGTGTCGGGTGCTACTAAACACCATCTGCATCCTAGTATATATTTCAACTAGAAATTAAAATATAGGTGACGAGTTCTCACCTTTAGTTTCCACTCCGCCAGTTTTTGTTTCTGAATTTCTAACCAGTTTGGATTTGCTCGAAATTCCAACTTTATTTTCACGCTGTTCATATTAAAATCCCTTTTTAATATGATGATTATATATTCAAAAATCGTATTTTATATTTTCAAAACAAAGTATTGTATATTTTCAAATCAAAGTATTTTATATTTTTAAAACAAAGTATTGTATATTTTCAAATCAAAGTATTTTATATTTTCAAAACAAAGTATTTTATATTTTCAAAACAAAGTGTTGTATATTTTGAAAACAAAGTTTTTTATATTTTCAAAACAAAGTATTTTATATTTTCAAAACAAAGTATTTTATATTTTCAAAACAAAGTATTGTATATTTTCAAATCAAAATATTGTATATTTTCAAATCAAAGTATTTTATATTTTCAAAACAAAGTATTTTATATTTTCAAAACAAAGTATTTTATATTTTAAAAACCAACTAGATTTTAATTCAAAACAATCACTACTTAAATATAAAAAAAATTAAATTAACAAGGAGATTAATAATAAAAGAAAAATTAAACCTTCTTCTAATCCTTTCTTCACTGTTCAAAACCCCTAGCCACCACGTTCGAATCAAGCTTCCGACCTAGGGTTGGGGTTTTCACGCCAACCGATGCACTAGCCGCTGATCTGATGGCTTCATGTCGTGCGCCTCCTCGAGAGCTTTCCGGCACTGCCTCGAACGTCCAACTCGAATAGCTGATGGGAACGGAAATCAAGGTGACGCGAAGCAACTTCGGAGCGGTGATAGGAGAGAAATACGCAGTGCTGGGTGCTTAACCTCGTATGGATCTGGAGCTCGTGAAAGTCTCTCTGATTTTGGGTTTAGAAGTCTGGAATTTTATTGTATAAATTTGGAGAAAATTAAGAGGTAAGAAAGGAGCGATTTTTGCCGTTGAAACGAGGAAGAAGACAACCTTCAGTTTGACCGAGCAATGAATGTAGTTAGGGTTTGCCATTGTTGACCCCTTATATATTTATATTCTTTTATTTTTCTAATTCCCAAAATTACTTGTTTATTGATCCGATCTTCAATTCAAACCCAACGACTGTCGCCCCTAGCCAAAACCCCTATTCCGAACACAATGGAATATGTCCGGTAAGCCAATACGACTGTTAAGATCAGTTTTCGTCAAATTTAAAATATAAATCATTATATTATAAATTCAAATGCACATTTCAATTTACCGGGGCCACATACGAACTCTAAAAATTTTCGAAAAATATTTTCTAGCTTCGTATTGACGACACGGTCCTAACAAAACTAATTTCATCAAATTCCGAGACTGTTTGAAAAATGGCCATTTTCCAGTCGATTAAAATCAACTGAAACTGGTCAAACGCATTTTCCTATGCCACACTCACATATTGATTCGAAAATTACGAATTTTGAAATCTAGCAATCACATGACATCATGGATCCAACAAAAGTGGTTTCGTCGAAAAACCGAGGTCGTTTGCAAAACGGCTATTTTCGAGGCCTTTATATATATTAATATATATATAAATTCCACAGCGATTTTTCTCAATTTTAAACTGGGCATACCTTTCAACTTCTAAAGCGAAATCTCAGTTTCTTACATCCGTTAGAAAGATAAGATTAAACAGATTCGAATATTTCTGGTTTCGTCCAATTCCGACTTAAAACGAATTCTGTACATTCATTTGAAATTTGAAATCGAATTATCGAACTACCGCGCCATTTTCAATTCCTTTTATATAAATATTTATATTCTAACGATGATCTATATAAATATATACGTTCGAATTCTATTCAAAATAAATTCTTGTCGTTATTATTTAAAATAATTCATTTTAAATAATCAAAATTCGCTAAAATTGCCAAAATAAAATTTTTAAATTGGCTCAGATTTCCAGGTTATTACATTCATCCATTAAAAGAAGAAAAATGCACACACATTCATATGCAGATTGAGCCGATCTAGTGCCTAATGTGTGGGTATATGCATCCACGAGCAACCACTTGCATCGATAGGATTTTCTGAAATGATAGAAACAAGCATAAATAAAAGGTTTGGAAAGGAAGTTAAAAACATACCCTTAAAAATAAAAGGGTACAAAGCACGAATCTTGTCTTCGGTCTCCCAAGTTACATCTTCTTGGTTATCTCCCCACTGAACTTTCATCAACTTGACATCTCGATTGTGTAGCTTCTTAACTTCTGATCCAACAACATGGGTAGGAACTCGTCGAACTGTCGCCTCCCGTTCTACCTTTACTTCCTCAAGCATACTCGGCTTAACTACTTCTGCAGTATCATGCAAGCACTTCTGCAAATGTGAAACGTGGAAAACATCATGAACACCGGACAGACTCTCTGGTAGCTTTACTTTATAGGTCATTTGACCAATCCTTTCTGTTATGGGAAATGGCCTTATAAATCTTGATGCCAATTTCCTTACAGATCCAAAGCGAACCACATTCCTTAATGATGATACCTTAATGAAAACCATGTCTTCCACCTCAAACTCAATGTCAGTCCTTCTCCTATCTGCGTAGGATTTCTGTCTATCTTAAGCAGTCTTCATTCGTCGTATAATAAGATCAATCTTTTTGGAAGTTTCTCAAACCATATCTGGTCTAAGTAGAAGTCCACCTGTAGATTCCCACCAACAAGTCGGTGATCTTCAGAGTCGTTCGTACAATGCTTCGAAGAGTGCCATGCCAATACTAGCTTGATAAATGTTGTTGTAGGCGAACTCTACTAAAGAAAGATGCTCTTCCCAAGTCCCTCCGAAGTCTAGAATACATAGCCTTAAAAGATCCTCAATAACTCTATTCACCCTTTTCCTCTGTCCATCAATCTGAGGGTGATAAGCGGTGCTCAAGCACAATTGTGTACCTAATGCTTCTTGCAAGCTCCTCCAAAATTCACTGGTGAAATTGGGGCCACGATCACTTACGATAGTGAAAGGTACTCCATGAAGACGGACTATCTCACGAACGTAAATTGCTGCCAACCATGTTGTCATCCTCTTACTCTTAATCGGAATGAAATGGGCACTATTAGTAAGCCTATCCACTACAATCCAAATGTTTGTGTTGCCCTTCCTTGATCTAGGCAAACCATCGATGCAATCCATAGAGATGATCTCCCACTTCCACTGTGGAACCTCCAAAGGATGAAGTAAACCACCAGGATTCTTTTGCTCAGCCTTGACTTGCTGGCAAATCAAACATTGGTAAACAAACTCTGTACATCTTTCTTCATCCCAGCCCAAAAGAAAACCCTCTTCATATCTCTATACATCTTATCACCACCTGGATGATGTCTTCTTAGAATGATGGGCTTCCTCTAGGATTATCTTCAACAAACTTCCAACTAGGGGAACAAAAAGTCTTCCATCTCGTCGCAACCACCATCTATCATCTATGGAATATCTACTGAGGTTAATAGCAGTCTGCCCTTTACTGAGCATATCCAAGATGTCTAAAATATGTGGATCCACTTGCTGTGAAGCTCCTATCTGATCCAAAAGAGTACGTCGCACCTCTAGTAATGCCTATAAACCAGGTATAAACTCGGTGGAAGGTCTAAATTCAAAATTCGATATAAACTCCAAGCTTTTCCTCTCCAAAAACAGAGGACTTAATGCCATCTTCTGCTTACTCAATGCGTCTGCCACCACATTACCATTACCAGGAGTATAAGCAATCTCAAAGTCATAAGATGTTAGGAACTCCATCCACCTTTATTGCCTTAAATTAAGATCCTTCTGCGAAAACAAGTACTTGAGATATTTATGATCGGTGTACAACTCAAATTTCTCTCCAAGTAGATAATGACGCCATGTCTTAAGTGCGAATACTATGGCAGCTAGCTCTAAGTCATGGGTAGGGTGGTTCTTCTCATGAACCCTTGGCTGTCTACCTCCATAACATACCACCCTTCCCTCTTGCATCAGAACCGCACCAAGCCCTATACCACATGCATCAGTGTATACTGTAAGCACTTTGTCTCCATCGGGTAAGGTCGAGACTGGGGCTGTTGTCAGAGCCCTCTTCAATCACTGGAAAGCAACATCACGGCCTGCATCCCAAGAAAATGTTAGAATCTTCTTCGTCAGCCTAGTGAGTGGGGCTGATATCTTTGTGAAGTCCTTAATGAACTTCCTTTAATAGCCTGCCAATCCAAGAAAGCTTCTCACCTCCGTTGCATTCTTTGTGATTTTCCAATCTTGAACTGCAACTACCTTCGCGGGATCTACCGCTATCCCATCTCTAGAGGCCACATGCCCTGAAAATCTCACTTATTTTCTCCAAAAATGACATTTGGAGAACTTCACCTTAAGGTGATGCGCACGGAGAGTTTTCAAAACCTCCCTTATATGTAAGGCTTGCTCTTCCTCGCTCTTTGAGAAAATTAGGATGTTATCAACAGGGACCACAACGAACTTATTTAGAAACTCCCGAAACACCCTACTCATCATATCAACAAAATAGGCGGGTGCATTTGTCAACCCAAAAGTCATAGCGAGCCACTCGAAGAAACCATTTGGAGTTCTAAAAGTGGTCTTGTCTATACTGTCCTCGGCCACCCTCAACTGATGAAACCCCGTGGCTAAGTCTAACTGAGAGAAAACATCTACACCAACAAGATGGTCAAACAGATCGTCTATCCTCGGGAGTGGGTGCCTATTTTTCTTAGTGAGCTTATTCAACTCTCTAAAATCCACACATAAGCGAAGCAAACCATCCGTCTTAGTTGCAAAAACCACCAGAGCACCCCATTCAGATATGCTTTTCCTAATAAACCCTTTCTTAAGTAGCTCCCCTACTTGCTTGCTGAGCTCCCTTCTTTCTCTTGGAGCCATATGGTGCACAGGCAATGCAATTGGCTTTGCATTGTCCACCAAATATATACGAAAATTGATCTCGCACCTCGGAGATAAGCCCCGAAACTCTTCAAAAACATCAGGGTACTCACGGACTATTGGTACAGAACGTAGATCATCGATAGATGCATCAAGTGACTCTAGGAAACTAAGCATGACAGACCCCTTAGGGTCACACGAAATCTCGAGGGTCCTCCCATGACAACTCAAAAGTCTAACGACCCTCCTCTCACAATCCAGAATGGCACCATACATGGCTAGCCAATCCATCCCTAGAATCATTCCATAGCCCATGAAACCAAGCATATATGCATGGCACTCAAACTTGATGCCTAACACAGATATTCTCAAACCCAGAAAAATCATGGACAAATGAGTCGTACCACAAAACGGGTTTGAGACAACAATGCGATCCACTACCATACTAGTAATAACGTGCAGAGACTTAACCACAAAATCATATATAAATGAATGTGAAGCGCCAGAATCAAAAAGAGTCATAACTGGATGATTGGAAAGAGAAATCAAACCTTCAACGGAAACTTTCCTACCTCTATTCAGAGCACTGGTCATGAGAGCATGCACCTGCCCTCCAGAAGCTCTTGCCTTTTGACCTTGTCCTTGTTTCTTCTGGCACTCCTTAGAAAAGTGTCCGACCTCTCAACAACTGAAACAAGCATTTTTCCTTCTTTTGCAGTCCTTGATCAAATGAACCTCTCATCCGCAATTATGACACTTCCTCTTATCCTTATCCTTGTCGTTCTTTCTACACTTCTTTTGTTGTTGTTGTCCTTTCTTGGGTCACACTTTCTTGTTTTTTGTTTCCTTAACCTTAACTTCTTTCCTTTCACCTTTATCTTCCTCATGCATCAATGCCATATCAATAATCCTTTCAAAAGTTGCCCCCATTGGAATGTGAGACATAGCCAACCCATAAAGGGGTTTATTCAATCTTCTAGCAAACCGCAAAGCTTTCTTATGCGGGGCATCTACTATCTCCAACCCAAACCTCGCAAGTTGGTTAAACATGTTAACATACTCTGTGGCAGTCATGCCTCCTTGTTTAGCGCCAAGAACCTTTCCATTTGCATACTTTTCTCAGCTTAAGAAAGAAACTTCATTTCAAAGCTCTACCGAAAATCATCTCAAGTCTCCATTGGACGCCCTGCTTGCATCACTTCCCACCAGAATGAAGCCTCATCTTTCAGTAGCTAAGCGGCTAACTAAATCTTCCTATGATCGTCAACTTCAAAAATTCCAAACAAATCCTCCATCTTTTTAAGCCAATTCCTTGCCTCTACGAAAGTTTTGGTTCCTCGGAATGGCTTCCCACCCATAGCACATAATTCTTTGCAGATCCTAGAGATTATCTACTCGGGGAGGAGAAGGATGAGGAATAGCCGGAGTAGCTGAGGGAGGAACGTCTGTTGGGCCACCGGCGGGTGCCGTGGCCTCTAGATACCTACGGAGCCAGCCTGGTATCGTAACGCCCTCAGGAATATTGGGTTCCCCAAATATGTTGAAAAGAAAAGAAAAAAGGATTCAAACAGAGAATCGAAAGATATTACATATGGCTTTGGGGAATATGTTTTTCAAAATAGACTTTTCTTTTGAAAATGCTTTCTTTTAAAACCTTTTTGAAAATAATTTTCAAAATCTTTTACCCGATCCGGTAACCTTCAGCTCTGATACCAAGTATGACACCCCACATCTGTTAATGTCACTCGTTAAGAGAATGCATTAAGTTTCATGAAGCGTTATAGGTAAACAGAAACAGAAATATTACAAGACAGATATAAAATATCAGCGGAATTTAGAACTTTTATTAAGCAAATAACATTGTGGTTCAAAACATGGTTACATCATAAGTCTGAAATGCATAAAAACCAGTACATCATTAAAACTTCTGTCTTGTACTAAAATCATCAGAGTACAATAATAGCCATAATAAAGAAGATAAGAACTCGAGAAATACATCTAAGCAGCTCCAAGCGGAATGAAAGCAGAATCCTGATAAAGCTTGAGTATTCCTACCCTGAGAACCTGGGGTAAATGAAAGAGAAAGAACATGAAACAAAATGGGTTAGACATAAAGTCTGGCAAGTCCAGTTACTTTTAGCATATAAATAAGTAAAAGCATTATGACAGGTATATAAAGTGGATAAGAGATAACAGAATATAAGACAGATATGACAAGGTAACAGAATAAACAAAATAGAATAAGTAGCGCTTCCCTAACACTTTTCTTTCTCTACACCAATACTAGTATAACCTGAATGAGATGATCCCAACAACTTCAAGATGGTAGACTTAAGCGTACTTCTAGTGAGAGGTTTTAACCCCATACAATCAACAGGCAGCTCAACTAAACATACTGGAGTTAACCCTAAGGGTATTAATGGGCTCCTAAACATACTAGAGTATAGATGTACCATAATTACTACCCCAATCGATTGGCTCCATACTCCGTAGATATCCTATGCTGGCCCCACAATAGGATTTATCACTCCCTAAAGTGGCAAACCTTCGTTTTTAGGATGTGCACGACCATATCTACTGATGTTACGACATCTTAGCCTCCTCCGTCGGACCCATACACACATGACCCCGTCGGAATGTGCCGCCAACACCGTCCCCCATGTTTGGATCTCTTACAATCAGCCCCGTAAGCGTGCCCCGACTCTGACCTAGTTCAGAGTACTCGGTTGATACCTATATATGGGTTACTGACTTAAACGGGCCCGACACATACGATGATACAAGCTTTCCCTAGGCTTGTATCCCTACTACAACATTTTCCACAAGTTATTCCATACTAGAGTAAAAAGATTGCATGCCATACCGGAGTGAAAAGATTGCATGCCATACCAAAGTAAAAGATTGCATAACCCCACAGGTTAAGTTTGTGGGCCTATATATATAAATATTACCCACCACCCCAAGATATAGTTAACCCTCCCACTGATTCATACAAGTTTACTTAACCCCTACGCAAGTTAACATGTTCATACAATCCCTTATGGATTTAACTAGGTTAAGTATTCAAGTTCATTACCATATTCATTTATGGTTATAATGTGCTAGACCTCCCACATTAAGCCTACAACTTGTGGATGCTGGATATGCCTGGCGGGTCCGGGCAGACTTCTTCCACAAGTCGGACTTAACCTCGTGTCTTAGCATGTTATACGTTTATGCATTTAGACCCCTCACGTTAGATTCACCCTTGTGGTCCTTGGATATGCCGAGCGGGTCCGGGTAGAATTCTACCAAAAGTGTAATCTAACCTTATGTCTAAGCGCGGTTACAGTTTTTAATTACTGTAATTCTAGGCATTTTCCTTCTTTAATAATTATCCCTATTTCATTATAAGTTTTCATGCCTCTTTTCCAAGTCATATTCATCACATGCCATATGCCCCAAATTTGAGATCTAAATTACTATTTGATTTATGCCCCCAAATCCATATTCATGTATTTCATTCAGTTTATGCCCAAATTTCCCAATACATGTTATGCCCCTATTTTAACGTTTCCCCCTTGTTTCCAATTTCACGTGTTTGCATATTTCAGCGGTATGCTTAGGCTCGAAGTTTTCCTCACTATAAAATAAAAAGGGAAAAGAAGAAGGGAAGAGAACATAAATAATCATAATAACAAGATTGACATATGACGACAAAAATAGACATAGCAACTAATAAGCATACAGTGACCAAATTAGGCATAGTGACAAGATAGGCATATAAGGACAGTTCTGGTGAACATGTGATAATAGAACTGATTAGGCATAGTATCATGATCATAAACAGGCGTGATGAGATCTAAACAGTGAATTAGATATACAAATAATGTCGACCCTCGACGGGTCCAGTTCCCTCCCAGACTTCCCGTTTCTGATTTTGAACTTATTTGAACGGTTTTGACTTGTTATGTGTGTATGTATGTATGTATACATATACATATACATATACATATATACCTTAAGCAAACTTTAATATCTTTTTTATATGATGTCCGATTTACGCAAACTTGGTATCTACCCTAAGCAGAATTCTGAGACGAATGCAATGATGCAGTCCGTTTCACTTAATTCTGACTATTTAATTAAGTATTCTTTAATTTATCATCTTTAGTGTTATTAAAATTACGGGGTGTTAAACTTTGTCTTCCTTTGGATCAAGACTGTTGATGTTATACATTGCGGTTATGCATTGGCGGTTTATGTTAGAGTTTGCGCCCTATAGGCAATCCATTTGATGTGATTAGTAACACTGTTGATGTTATATTTATTTTGAATAAAATTTCTATTATGTTATATTTACTTCTTAATATAAATACTAATATAATAGAAGTCCTTAGAATAATAATGCATAATTATATAGTTTCAAGAAGTGACTTGAACATGAGATTATATAATATAATAATAAGTATTATAATTCTTAAGTGTCCCTAGTCAAGTTTCATTGTATATAGGAAAACAATAAAACATTAAGACTTGTATGTTGATTGAATGATGATCATATCTCATTAACCATTAATATATGAGATATTGATGTCAATACATAAATACGTATTAGAGAATAGTGTATTCGGCTGACCCAACATGACAAAACTTCATGGAATATAATTAACAGTGTCATAAATAATTCTCATAGTGACAGTGATGTGATGATCCTCAGACCTGAAATCATTATATATTTTATTCGAGGATATTTGTGTTTTGATATCATCAAAACTTACTTTTAACCGAGTAGACGATAAAAGTGATTATCGGATACATCTCGAATCGAATAGATAATATGAATGATCTAGACGGAATTTAACCCGATAATATAAGTAGAGATATTCATGTGCCTCTTTATTGAGTATGATTATGAAATGCATGGTCGCGCTCAAATATTGATTTGTTCTATACAATTTGCTCATCGATCAAGATAAAAGGATTAAATTATAAAGAGGATGATATGTTCCATGCCTCGAGTTTAATCTTGGATATATTGGTTAAAAGGATTAAATTGCGTTGAAACACTGATCACAGAAAAATGTTGTATCGATTCATTGGTTTTATTATTATAACTTGGATAACAACGATGTATTATTAGATGCCACTCACTATTTATAATAATTTTAAATTTGATTTAAAATTGTTGCCAGCGTTTTAATAAACTAAAAGGCCACACAACAGAACCTTTGTAAAAAGAAGGGTCGTTCTTAACGAAAGGAAATGTCAAAACATTGATTTTCTTATTAGCTTGAAGTGGTATAAACCGTGGATTGTGGTATATTCCTTTTGTTCTTGTATATTAGAAGAGGTGTCGGCCTTTTAGATAGAAAAATACGAGATAAAACAAAAAGGGGTAAATTGAATTCCATGGTTATCAACTAGTACTGATTCCTCCTTTGATTTTTGATTTCGTTTGAAGCGATCGAGCGGACATTCATGGACTTCTATAGAGGTGCGCCATCACCAGGGGTGCTCTCATCGATTTGTTCCTAGTTTGATTGAATTCATGGATTTGTGAAAGCTAGAGTAGGTATAACACTCTATTTACTATTTTCGCATAGATCTTCAATATTAGGGTTGTTAAATTTGTTAAATTGCATTGCCAATTCGATCCGAAAACCCTACAACGGTAGCAGAGCGTGGTTAACAAAATTAGTATTTTGAGATTTCAAATTGTTTTCTGTATGTATGAATTCTTGCAAAGTCAAACCATTGTGAATATTGATGCCATAATTTTATGTGAATTCATTTAAGTAGTGAAATTGTTTCACGGCTAATAAAGCTTGTATTTGATACACAATTTGAAATGAAATCATGAGTTAATATCTGATATTAATTCTATTCTTGTATTGTTAGATCCTACTCTATTGAACATTGAATACCAGAATTGATTTGTTGATGCTATGAATAACCTTTGTCTATAAAATAATTTTGGATATACTGAGTCGTTTTTTTTAAAAAAAAAAAAAAAAAAAAAAAAAAAAAAAAAAAAAAAAAAATCAGGAGAGAGACTATTTTGTTGATACTATTAGAAGTATGTTTGGATCAATTTTGTTGGTTAAATATGAAGTATTTTGGGATCAATATTAGATCCAACTCAAGATAATAGACAGAATATAGTGATTTTGGATCTAAAACTATATATATATATATATATATATATATATATATATATATATATATATATATATAGAGAGAGAGAGAGAGAGAGATATTCATAACTCACCCATATGCACATATTTACCGTGTTCATAATCCAACCTTTTATACATAATATTTGTTGTGTGCCTGACAAGACATAATTACTGCCAATATTGAGAAACTACAGCTCACATAACATCTCATTTTATTGACACTGCATAAATTGGTATGATTTGTATTAAAGGTTACTGCATTTACATACATGATTATTCATCCTAGTCTACAAAAGAAACAATCATAGAAATAATAATGAGATAATTAGATAATCATTACATGCTTTTTATTATCTAGCAATTTGGGGATATTTTTTCTTCTATATATAAATGATCAAATATGAACATTTGTCAGATCAGTAAACTGCTATGGCGATTCATCCGTGTCTTGCTTTTTATTATCTAGCAATTTGGGGATATTCTTTCTTCTATATATAAATGATCAAATATGAACATTTGTCAGATCTGTAAACTGCTATGGCGATTCATCCGTGTCTCTAATATGCCAATCAATTTGCAGACAATGTGTATTAGGAAATAGAAACATAGTCATTCATGGCTGCAACAAAAAAAAAAAAAAAAAAAAAAAAAAAAAAAAAAAAAAAAAAAAAACATTTGAAACATGGATACGTATATAATTTATTATAAAACCAGTTTTTAGAAAGCTTGCACATCTCTTCTGGCGTTGAACTCTATCAAGGGTAAACTCCAAATATTTCCAGAGAAGAAAGAAAGAAAAAAAAAACACCAACCTATAAACAAAACATGAAAACTGTTTTATAAAAATGAACAGTAATATAAACCTGATAATTTGATAAAGTAAGTGCTTGGTTTTTTTAGGATTATGGAAGCTCTGAGCTAATTTAGGAAAGGCATTGACCTCAATTTGCATAGTAATCAACAGCTAAGTCAGAATATTCATTCGAAAATAGAGCTAATTATTTCATAAGGATGAACTCCTAGAATTTTGAGTTAAGATCCTTATTGAACTGCTGTAAGCTGGTAAGACAAAGAGAACCAATTACGCAAGAATATCAACATTCTATACAATTGAAAGAGCTATAACCATGTGGCTAATATGCATCAAAAAGTGTACAAAGCTTATTTGATTGCCAATATATATAACAAACTCTGGCTTTACACTGAAATGAACGGTACTAATTGAGTTTAAAACTAATACCTACCTAAAAGCTTACCTTAATTTAAATTTTAAAATAACGAACATATAGTTGTGAAAAACTTGATACAACCTATTATATGTTTATCCGTAAACTTTGATAGTTAAGGCCAAAAGTTAGCCTCAAGTATTCGAATGAGATATATAAGAAATAAATAATATTTTGTATCATCAGTTCTCCTAGTTATTGTTCCATTAGAAGTACACAAGGATCTATCTATAATACAAATTTATTCTACCAATTAAATTTTAATTAAGATTCTTGACTATAGCTGCACCGTAAAATGCACAGCAACCGAGAACAACCAAGTTGCAATTATAACAAATAATTTGATAAAAACAAATAACCAGCTTTTGAAAATTTTGAATAGAGATAGACATATAGTACATACAATGAATTATTGAAATTACTTTGAATACCTGATACTTTATCACATCTTCTATAAAATGACAGTCCTGAAAGTATCTTCATACATTGAATTTGTAGAAGCCATGACATGGATGCCCATGGATGAACGAAATACAGTAAACCATTGGTTCAGTTATGATTAATATTAAGGACACTCTCAAGATTACATATTAGGAATAAAAAATGGCCCTAACTTGTAGTGTGAGTTCAGTGGCAATGAAATGATATTAAAATATAAGTAAGATAAATTCAACTTTAAGTGCACAGATTAGTGTAATAAAGTTGTGATAATATGTATGTATTTTGTAATTTATGATAATTATCATTCATAATTACTATATATAATTTTTTTTAATATAAACTTGCATCTGATGTTATGAGCCTACAATTTGGATGCTGCTGCTAAGGGAATTAACACGTGAAAGGAACGTAAAAACTGAAAATCTGGTTCAAATCAAAAGGTGAATTAATGCATTAATGTTGACTTCTAACATTTAATTTAATGCAAATAAGTGAAGAAAGGTGATTTAGCTGAACATAAGCTCGTCTATGATTTTGTTGCCAATAAGGGTAGCTCAAACATGTAGATCATATCACAATTAATCTATAAGCATAAAGAAACATAACACAAATCTGGCTATGGTAAAATACAGAGTAACAAACCACATGTCTAAATCTAACATAAATGACAATTCAGTCGTCAATTTGCATGAATTATGCTAATTAATGTTTTATAAGGTGATATTAACCTA
The DNA here is from genome assembly GCA_030737875.1 of Allium sativum. Taxonomy (NCBI): domain Eukaryota; kingdom Viridiplantae; phylum Streptophyta; class Magnoliopsida; order Asparagales; family Amaryllidaceae; genus Allium; species Allium sativum. Next base: position 188,294,737 of record CM060910.1, on the reverse strand, counting down.
GTTGAAATATTTTAATCTTATCGTCCATTAAGCAAACAAAAGCTTGCTACTTTAAATATTCACCAGGACTAAAATCAAAATTTGAATATACCTCTAACATTTTTTATGGCGGTAATTATTTATACTTATATAATCTTCCTATGAAAAAGGAATTTCACCTGTGACAGAACAGTGTACTCTTTTTGATTTACGTGTAGAACCTAAGACTTCACTCAAGCCATTGCTAACAGTGTACTCTTTTTGTGTTTGAATTAAACAGCATACAACGTAATTAATAAAAACCACCAACAAAGCAATGGAATCATGAGTCATAATGTCTTAAAAGCCAATATCGTACGTAGTTCTCATCAAGACTGTTAACTTGGAAGTATGTTTTTAATTATTAGGAATAAGAAAGTCCCTTGCAAAAACACGGTTGATTCATACTACTAATGGATTTTCTTAATGGGAACACAGTTGTTTCAATTTGATTATTCAAGGTTTCAACTCAGTGTTTAAAAGAGTGGGAAAAAAAAATTATAATGGGATAAGTAACAGAAACAGTACCCATGTCAAAGGCACCAGCAGCACATAGTTCTAAACTCAACAGTTATACGATTGATGCCAATTTGTTCCTATAATTTTCCAGCATAATCAGATCTAACCAAATGCTCAGCGTGAAGAAAATAGATCTATTAGTTCTTAATACATATGCGCTATGTACTTAATAAATTTATGAGGAGCATTTTTATAGTATTACTAACAGCTGTTTAATTAGAATCCATATCTGCATTACCATAAAAGATATTTGTAAATCTAGCATATTCGAGTAACCGTTACTTCAGATTTCCATGTTTGGGTTAACACATATTCAATGTTGCCGCCTATATTCATATGGTGGAAGCAAAACATAAGAATAATTTAAATCAACATATAAATACAGCATCTAAAAGAAACACCAACTGAAGATGATCAGGAATAAAGCAGTTTACTTCACATAATATATGTTTTAAAAAAGGGCTGTTTACCAGAAAAAATGTTTTAATGTTCAGGTTACCAAATATAAAAGATATGAATCCCTACTCCAAGAAGGAGATAATAGGTTACCTTTACGGCGCTCCTTATAGAATTTACAAAAAAAAAAAAAAAAAAAAAAAAAAAAAAAAAAAAAAAAAGCAGTTTTTTCAAACCATTCATTGGTGGAAGACAAATATCCTGATGAAACTGATATATAAATATAGGAATCAATCATGGTTTGGAATCTTCCATTATTGACTTGCATCTGATTAAAAACGGATTAGAACTCCAACTCCGAGGATCAAATTGGCAGACAGAGTAAAAGTTTTTGAAATAGGTATTGGACATATCACCCATAATTAATATATAATCATAGAAATAACCCAAGTTTGTAACGAAGATCCTAATGCATTCTGACAGTAAGCCGATAAACCATTTACAACTCATGAAGAGAAAACAGAGCCGGCTCAATGAAATATGATGTTCTACACAACTGGAAAAAATTAGCAAATTTACTGACCCTTTTTATTTAACTTTAAGAATCCAATTTATTCCCACTACTCGTTATATTTTGTTAGGATCATATTAGTCGAGGGTAACTTATCTAATATCTACTGTTTCATTGATAATTTATATCTTTGTCACATTTTCTTAAAAAAGAGAAAGAAAAAAAAACTTGTCCAGATGAATGTTTAGATGAAGAACATGATTTAGCCAAATATTTGAAGATAAGCATGGGAAAACTGGGTTATGGAGTATAGGAATACACAAAGATAAGCTCTTGATTCTAGTTGCAAGCACTTGATGATTTATCTTTCTATCAACTCGGTAACAAAATCTAGACGAAAGGAAATTAAAATTTTACAATTTTGCGTCATACTATCCTGATGGTCTTTCTTGGCATTCATGATCACTGAATGGAAATACAGTTGTTTTCCTTATAAAGCATCCGCTGTCTTGGCCTTTTAGAAAGGTACAACCTTAGACGGATGCTGTGAGCAGGGGCGAGCCGTGTCCAGACTGACCTGGGCAAGTGCCCCCCCCCCCCCCCCCCCCACACAAAAAAAAAGCCAAAAAAAAAAAAGGAAAAAAAAAAGGAAGAAGTTTTCCTGTTGCCACTGGATGGTAGCTTGGTACGAACTGCAAATTTAAGATGACAAAGAAAAGACTAGACAAATATGCTTACATTTTTTCATGGTCAGGCCCATCTTCTTCTTTACACAGAATATAAATGGGCTGCTCCCAATTGTTACAATTACATATATCATCTAGCTGCATCCTTGCTGTAGGAGGAGGAGAATCAATCTTCAGTTGAATGTTAGTGTTGGAACCAGAACTCTCTGCATCTAGAGGTGATGATGCTGAATGGGAACTTCCATGTTTTCTTATGAATCCATTTGAAGGTGACTTCAGTTCCTGAGACAGTACGGTAGCGGTTCCTTCAAACTCTTCGAATCCATTCGATGGTCGATTTACGTACAGTATATTTTAAACTTAACCTAATTACTATGCTTAACAATGACGAAAAAAAAAAATTCCGCCCTTACTATCTCCCCCCCCCCCCCCCCCTCCCCCCATCCATACTTTCTGGCTTCGCCACTGGCTGTGACAACAGTGTTTTTTTTTTTCCATTTGATTTGTACCGACAACAGTAAAAATTTTCCTGCTTATCTTCAAGTTTCTGAATTGACACACTCAAATGTAGTAGCATTTGAATTATATAGTAAATTTTTTGAATTGATACACACAAACTAATAACCAAAATACAGAATATATACTAAGAATGTAACTTTGACGTTACATGCATATTGAGAAATATTATGAGGAGTAAAATAGGCAGAAGGCAAAATTTAGGAATTTTTTTAGTGAAAAGTATGGGAAGTTAAAAATTTAGTGAGGAGGACAAGTTTTAATGTAAAAGTGGAATTGGCAATGGAACCCCTGAATTCCACTTTAACACTCATAGTTAAATGATGTCGGTTTGTTCCACAACTTAATTTTTTGGGCTGTTCAAAACCTGCACCTTTTATAAATCAAATACTATTGCTAACGGCTTTGTATATTCATAAATTTTCAAAATACGTTTTGCTTCCGAGTTTTACAATTGTAGGATCGGTGCAGTAATATTTGCGAAAATGAGCCATTTCAGCTTTGCTTTTTGACTCAGTGCAGATATAGCTAATTAAAAAAATGAAAATGGCTGACATAAACTAAATACATCGTAAGCATATATAAATGGGTAACTAAAAAAGTGAAATATCATTAGTTTATAACAAATTTTCTAAAAATCATGTAAGTGTGTAATAATGATAACTTGATATTAACTCCAAGAAAGTATGAAAAACTATTCAACGACGGAACTTAAAACAATAAAATTAATATTATTCTTAACATTAATAGTTTCATGGAATAAGATCAAAGGTGTGTCACACTAAATAGAACATACTTATGTCATGTTCATATACACCTCTTGCTCTTTAAACGATTCCATGTCCATACCAAATTTGCTGACTTACTTCCTATAAAATAAAATAAAACACATATTATAAATGTTAACTAACCACTACGGGTATATTTTACATATGAAATGCATGTTAGCGTTTGCAGTTAACCACTAATTATATAGGGTTAGCATTGCATTTCGGTGGTTATAAGTGTTTTAGCGGTTATGTGTTCCAGAAAACGCTAGACACCTAAAGATATAGGAGGAAAACATATAACCACTAAAGACCTCAGAGCATGGCAAAGCACAATTTTCTGAACCATGTGAATTTGAGAGTATGCGCAACAACCCACAATTGAATTGTAGCACTCATCCATCGATTTACATGCCTCAGCATTGTTATGTTCATGCTAACTCAAACAACGCGACAAAGGAATAAGACAGTAAAACCTTTCACTTGAGGTTCTATAATAATAAAATTTCAGAACACTGACCCATCGGTTTCTAACCTATTAACCATATTTCAATCATGCCTCATATGAACATGTAGTAACGATTCTTTTCATATTCAAATATTAAGTTAAACAAATCTTGTAACTTTGGAACTTAAAGTGAATTGGATCCCTCTGACATTTCAATTAGCAATCAAGTCCAAAAGTAGATTTTACTTTAAGTATGCAGTAGGAGTTGTTAAAAAGGGCTTATCACTAAATGGTTAAACGCTAATCAGGTTTATTTGCTTACATTGAGAATGATATTTGAAAGCAACCCAAAAGTTAGAAACACAATTAACCTGTTTTTTCCCGTATTTTTTTAATCTTTTCTACATATTTATGCCGTTTGAGGGAAGAAAAATAAAATTATGAATCCTTCGTTAAAAAATTAAATTAAGCACTTATTTTATTTACCATGTCATATAATCTGCTCATAAATAATGAGCGGGTTCTCCATTTCTTAAACCAATCAAAAGTAATCAAAATCAGTAGACAGGTTAATATATCTAAAAAATAACCTATGAATTTGTCTGCAAATACATTTATGAATACCATGCGAAGGGAAAAGAAGTTTATTTAGAACCAATCAAAACCGTTTTACAATATAATTTACCTGCAAGACTTCAATAGAAAAGTACTAGAATTGTCAAAACATATTTGACCAATATCATTCAAGTAGCTTTATACACAAAAATGGATTCATAATCTGGCATATGAAGCAAACCGGGGCACGCAGAAATTTGACTTTGAAGTTGTAGGCAACAAATAAATTTCATGTTAACGTCCATATTACTGCTTTAATCAATCCACATTGGAGACCAATAACCTTCTAAAGAGTGACATGGGAAATATTTATTGTCATAACTTACGGTTATTTCTGCTTACCGCAAAACCATCGTTGGAACTTACCATCATTTCTGCTTATTATGAAATGCAACCAAGTTCAGTACAGTCACAAAGATGTCCACCATCCTGGCCTGTCTTCCAAAACATATGCAATAATCATGTTTCATGTTGAACATAACTAAATGTCAAATGTTCCAAAACGAATTCCATGTCAAATAGGAACCGGAACTTACTATTTACGTATAATTATGTCTTTGGTGCCTTAAATCCATGTTATTCATCCGTGATGAATAGTTTCATTTACAACAAAAAATTCTCCTTTTTCAAAAGGTATGGTTGAATCCATCATCTAGAACATGCGTCTAGTTTAAAATCAGATAAATTTGCAGTAGTTAGAAAAGTCAATTAGAAATGTTAAATCGTAGGAAGTGAAACCAATGGGAGGATAATTTACCATTTGATGACCGTAACGATGGTTATAGATTACTCACCGGCAAGGTTACAGAAGAGTAGATGACGGTTATGATTCTAGCCGAGATCTCGTAAATCGATCTCGATCAAGATATCGCCTGAGATTCAGTTGAAAACGGATGTACTTGATTTGCACTCATAGTTGATTTGCCCCAATTTCTACTTATCGTGACTAACGACGGCAACCAAACGCTACAACTTTTCTTGATTGATGATTCTCCTACATCTGGTTGTCCACTCCTTCTTGGTTAACAGGTAATCAATTTCTTCCTTTCCTGGGTTGCTATGAAAGAGAGTTGGTGTTTGGGAAGATGCGTAATAACCGTTGCGGTAAAATAAAAAATGGACCGAGTAATAGTGAAGTAGAACATAAAGGGTCCGTCTCTTTTCACCCAGTAATTGCTCTTCACACCCCGGTTAATAATTTAAAATTTCAATACCAATTATGCCCTTTAATGATATTTTAGAAACTTATATACTTATTTACAATATAGGGTCCGGCTATTCCCATCCCGTTATTTGCTATTCACCCCCCAATTAAAATTTTAAACTATTTTTTCCACTTATACCCTTCAATAATAAAATAGATAATTTATTCAATGTTATGCGACGATTAAAAATAATAAAATCAGTCATGCATTATGTTTGAGGTTAAATTACAAACAATAATTAAAATAAAAAATCAGAGGTGTATGTGATTTAAAAAAAGATATAAATTACAAATAATGATTAAAATTTGCTAACACCGATTAAAATTTTAAAAATTGTAAAGTAAACGGTGTATATAACTATGTGTTTTGAGACCAAATAGATCAGCAATTTATAAGAATTGCAAATGTCTGAATAGCAAATAATTAAATCATCACTGTAGAAGGTGTTAATTTAAATAAATCAACGCTCAGATTGGAGTGTTAATTAGCATAACTAATGTTAGGCAGTCAACGACGTTGTCTATAAACGTTAATTAATTCGATCAATATGTTAAAGAGAGAGCTGCACAAACAAACTGCAACTTTGAAATAAGAAGTAAAGAACAAAAAAAACAAAAACAAAAATGAAGTAAGGGCATTTTTGGAATAAGCGGGGTGGGAAGAGAAAAAATAGGGGTGTATGTTTTATTTTCTATTTACTGGGGGGTGAAGAGCAAATAATGGGGTGCGAATAGACGGACCCGAACATAAAATCTCGATAATGGAGAGAGGCTGCTATGGAGCGCCACATTGGATTTGTAAAAGAAGTAAGCGTTCCAACTCAGCTTTTTGTAACTTTTATCTATTATAGATAATAGATTAAACATTCGTTTAATTTAACTGGACCCAAATCGCCAAATGAAATCAAGCTAAGTTAAACTCATTTAGTTATCCCACTACTATTTTATAAAAGTTGGGTTTTATTGTTTGTGTACTATGGTTGCTAGTTGTTGAATGATTTGATGATTATTTGCCTATATGCTGAATATTTTTATATCATTGATTTAAATTAAACGTTCATTTAATTTGATCGAAACCCACTCGTTATCTTAATGATTATTTCCAAACGAGATAAGTTACCTTGTTGGTTACGTTAATAATAATATAAACGTATTAAATTTGATTGGATGTTTGTATTGTTGTTATTTGCCCGTTATCAGTTGAATTGATTGTTCATATTTGTTAATGCAAATGATATATTATTGTATGAAATGGATTGTTAACACATCTGCACACGGGGAAGAACAGGTTGGAGGGATCCAACCGGATTCCTCAAATATATTTAATGTTATTTATTTTCATATTATCATCATATGAACTATTTTAATTGAATGATTGATTTGATCGTTGAACTGAAATTCAACGTTTGTTTTGTTTTAACCAATGGGCAATATTGGTTGAGTAAATTGGCAGCATATGGCATATAAATGAATCGTTTTCTAAATATAGTTTTACCGCCAGGTGAATTGATAGAAGTGAAGTTATAAAATTTATTTTATAACTGAAGATAGATTTTTAGATCCATTATTTTAAATAAAAGTTATTAAAGGGAAATAAATATTTATTATTTAAATTTATAAGTGAGTATTAAAATATTTATAAAGCAAATTTAGATGTTAATCAGATTTATAAGTGTAACGTCCCGCATTTTTATCGATTTATACTTGAATATTTAAATTAGTTTATATATTGGATTAGTGATGTAAATGGAATTTTATATTAGTTAAAACGAAGTTAAACGTATAAATAAATATATATATATATATAATTAAAACGAGCTCGTAATAGCGCGGTAGTTCGTAATATTAGTTTTGAACTTCAATTGAGCGTACAGAATCCTTTATAAGTCGGAATTCGCTAAAATAAGAAATATTCGAATCTGTTAAACTATAATTTTGTAATAAAAAAGAAAAATCAAAATTTTGTATTTTATATTGAGAGTTATAGCCAAATAAAATTTTGAAATAGTCGCTATGGAATCGTTTATAAACCGTAATGATTTATTTAATAAAATAAATCGATTTTTAATTAGCTGAATATTAGTTTAACTTATATCGGGTTTTTAAAAATTTAGGTTAGTGTATTTTGAAATTTATATGAATTTAGTTTGGGTATATATATATATATATATATGATAATAGTAATTTATTTGTTATTTTATATTCAGTCAAATTTAATTATAAATCGTTGATTTAAATTAATATCTTTTCTATATGATCGAATGGGGTTTTGAAACTTGTTCCAATGAGTTCAGAATAATGTCTTTTGTTGCGTTTAAATAAGAGTTAGAAATTAACATGATATTTTAATTAAATAAATTAACATCGGTTCAAATAAATAGGGTATCCAACCCATATATTTTACCAACAAAGACGTACACCCTATTCCTTTTAGCTAAAGAAATTTTGCGTACCAACCCAAATTACTGCTCTTGTAACGACCCGCATTCTTCGCGGAGGATCGTAGAATATTTATTTCATTTTCATATGAAGTCGTATGGTCGTGTAACTTTGAGGAACAACTATTAGGGTCATTTCCCATGTTCACGATTTTTGTCGAATTTTAAATGACCGCTTTGCCCCTAGCGAATCTTGTTTCGCCTATAACTTTTGATTGGTAAGAAGTTTTGATCTGAAACCACTTTCATTGGATTTGAATGATGGTTTACCTTTCTGTAGAGTGGTCACATTTATAAAACGGGAGATATGGCTGAAATAAGGTTTGAAAGGTGAAAAAAACTGCTTAAGCAGGCTTAATAGGGAAATTAGTGGATAGGCCAATAACCCATTTCGGGATTAGGGTTATAGAGAGGCTGAAATGAGTTAGGAAACCATCTCATTTCATTTTCTTAGCTGCCACTTTCATTTCTTCAAACCTATTAATGGCCTCCACCTTCTAAACTACCTCCTAATCACTTCCTAATCACATATTAAGCAAATCTACGTCAAATTAAGGCGGATTAGCATCAAAATCGAGATAGAGCTGCTGGAACACACAGGAGTTCGACCCAAATCAGTGGAGTTTTCAGATCTATAATTTATTTGTGGCTAAGGTGAGTGATTAGCATGTTTTTACACTAATTACGGCTAATTAAGGGTGATTAGTGATAATTAACGAAATTATGACTCAGAAAAATATGAAAAAATATGCATAAATTCTAAAATATTATTTTATGTCTCTAATAAAAATTTGGGTTAAGTTTGCTAATCCTATAGTTAAACATGGTTAAGGGAATTAAGGGAAAAATCATGCTTTTTGGGTATGTTTGATATAAAATGAAATATATGCTTGATGTTTTGATCTTTTTTTATTGAACCTATATGTTGTTACTATTGTTTGGAATTTTTTTCTGATTGTCTAGTAAAGTTAGAATGATTGAAAACGCCGTCATATAGCAAGAATGGTCGATACAAGGTTACTGGAAATTCTGTAGTGTTCCGGATCAGATCGGATGGGGCTGAACCGAACAGCCATAGCCGAACCGACCTGGAGCTTGAGCATAAGGAAGCATAGAAAAAAGGAAGGCCACTTGCGTTGGGTTGGAGTTGGGATTGAACTAAAGCTTGACATGGGATCGGATTAGATCAGTTGGAGCAAAAGAGGACTGAACTGTACCCAGACAGAAGGACCGAACCGAACCCAGATATAAGGACCGAACCGAGACTAGAGCACCGAACTGAAGCGAGGGAAGGAGGTCGAGCCGAACAGGGGGCTTGAGCACTATATACCGGAACCGAGCTGGAGGTCCGAACCGAACCGGATGTGGGCTTCTATTTTGACGCGACGACTCTTCTGAAGACCAACTCCAATTCAACCAAAACCCGAAATGCAAAGGAAGTCCAAGTGAGAAGTTATTACTCAGGACTAGATGAGAACCAACGAGTGAACTTCAAGGGTACGGTTGGACTTTGCTACGGGACGTGCGCAAAGGGTTATCGATATCTATAATTTTGATTCACTATTGATGGGAGGGGCATTGACTATGGACCAGTGCGGTGGGGGAAAAGTTGTATGGAGTTGAACTCCATCAGGACCCCTAAGAGCAAAGTGGTCGTAGTAAGGTTTGGATGGAGCCGGGCTTCGTCATGGCCCCAAATGGTTTTGGTGATCAAAGTGGTGGATATCGTATGCTTTACGCATCGAGTGAGAGATGTGAGGATGATTGCTATGTTTGATGTTTGCTATCACCATGACACGCACACTCCCATTTACACTTTATGTCAATGTCACCTTAGAGTACTGTACATCCTATTATGCTAACTCTTTGGTTGCAGGTCTAGGTTCAGGTATGATTACTTATACCTGTTATTGCTTTATTTTGTTGTTGTCGCTCATACTAGACTTTTGTCTGACCCAGAGTTTTATGTCTCTTCTTATTACTCTGGGTGCTCCTAAACAAGCAGACTAGAGACATGTTAGGTGGTTATGCACGAGTAGCTATCCGGAGACGAGCAGGAGGCTTCCACGTACTATTTACATGTATTCTCCCTGTGTTGTTGCTGGTCACTACTTTGGGTATTAGTAGTGTACCTTTTCTATTTTGCTTTAGAGACAGTATCTTGAAGTTGTAGTAATGATGGTTTGGATCATAAGCTGCATTTTGGATTCCGCTGCTATGATGATTTAGTTTCCAACGTATGCACCGTCTCGCTTGTTTTATGTTAAGTTATGTTGTTATTATATTTTATTACATGCGTTGTGAGATATACTACATGTTCTTTGGTGATTTATAGTTTGAAAACCCTTTCTTTTGACGATCGTCCGATGCTAGTCGGGCATTGGCACATCGCATTTCGGGGAAATGTCTGCTGGTCCGGAGTAGGCCGTCACACTTGGTAACAAAGCCTAGGTTGCGTAGTTAACCTAGGGGTAGACATCGAGGAAAGAATGTATACACATATGAGATCGCGTATTTGTGATATTTTGGTTTTCAGAAGCTATATATATACTATTAGTATATCTAAGGATGAAGTCGCATTGCACTGGCACCACTATGGAGATGGTTAATCATTTTCTCTTTACATATTGAACAATAAGCCAAAGTACGAGGAGTACGAGTTCAGGAGCCAATAGTAGGAATGCTTCTGATATGATGACGATGTTTACTACCTTCACGAGGTAGATGCTTAGGGATGTTCAGGGACAGTTCCTAATGCTGCTAACGGTGGTGGTGCAGCAGTGTAAGCGCCTAGAGATGATTTCGCCAAGCTTAACAAGGATTATACTAGTCTTGGTGGGAAGCCGTTCCATGGAACGGAATCGACTACGGTGGTTCAAGATTGGCTAGATAGTTGTGAGCGCATCTTCGAGGATTTGGGAATCGATGATGCAATGAAGAGAAAGCTAGCATCGCGTCAACTTCAAGGATAGGCTACGAATTGGTGGAATGTTATTAAAGCGGCTGCTCCCGAGAATCTAATTACTTGGAATCAGTTTAGGACTCGCTTCGGTGACAAGTTTATCCCAGCTGCTAAGAAATCATAACTGTTTAGGAAGTTTTTGGAGCTTAAGCAGAATGGTAGGGCAGTTTCGGAATATATTGCTGAATTTGATACTTTATCGAAATATGGATTATCCCTTATCGATACTGCCAAGAAGTTCATACCTGGATTAGATGGGTATTTGGGGGAGAGACTGATGAACCATATAGATGAGACATTCGAGTCTGTTGTGGGAAAGGCATTGAGATCTGAGAGCCTTTACCCTAAGTCTTTAAGACCGAGGTTGTTGTTATATCTGCAGAGGAGCCAAAGCCGCAGGCAAGCGGTGGAGGCAAGAATAATTCCTAGAGAATAAGAGAAAGCAGAACCAAACCAAGGATGGTCAGAAAAAAGGGATAAGAAAGATGTAGAGTGCTATAGTTGTGGCAAGAAGGGCCACTATGCCAAAGAATGTCGAGCAAAGCCAGCGAACAGGAAGTGCTTCAATTACAGCCAAGTGGGACATCACAAGGATAAATGTCCGCAACCTCCTAAAGAGAAGCAGATTGTGAAAGCATATGCTATCAACGTTGTTCCTTCTTCGTCGAATGCCCCAACTGCGGTGGAGAAAGGAAAGGGTGTTGTAACGACCCGCATTCTATACACTGAAGGATCGTAAATATTTATTTCAGTTTAATACGAAGTCGTATGGTCGTGTAACTTTGGGGAACGACTATTGGGGTCATTTCAAATGTTCACGATTTTTGCCGATTTTTAAATGACCATTTTGCCCCTAGTGAATCTTGTTTTGCCCATAACTTTTGATTGGTAAGGAGTTTGACCTAAAACCACTTCCATTAGATCCGGATGATGGTTTACCTTTCCGTAGAGTGGTCACATTAGCCAAATGGACTCACCATTTGGAAGTTATGGTTGAAACAAGGTTTAGAAGGTGAAAAATAGCTTAACCGGGCCTAATTAGGGTGATTAGCAGTTAGGCCCATAACCTATTTCGGGATTAGGGTTAAGAGGAGGCTGAAATCAGTTAGGAAATGATCTATTTCCATTTTCTCAGCCGCCTAAAACATTTCTCTAACCCTAGCCATGGCCTCCACCTTCTAATTTCATCCCAAATCATTCTCTAAACAATGATTAAGCTAATCTACGTCAAATCAAGAAGAAATAGCACTAAATCAGAGTTGGAGCTGCTATGTTGTATAGAGATTCGACCCAAATCAGAGATAGTTTCAAATCTAATTTTTATTTGGGGCTAAGGTGAGTGATTTGCATTGTTTTTCACTAATTACGGCTAATTAGGGGTAATTAGTGATAATTAGCGAAATTATAACTCGGAAAAATCTGGAAAAATTTGTAAAATGCTAAAATATTATTTTAGGGCTCTAATAGAAATTTGGGCTAATTTGGATAAGTTTTGCTAATTGTATGCTTAAGCATGGTTAAGGGGGATTAAGGGGAAAATATGGGTTTTTGGGTATGTGTGATTCATTTTGACATAGTTAATTATCATTTTGGTGTTTGTGGTTGATGTTATATGTTTCTATGACTGTATGGTATGTTTGTGATTGATTAGAAAAGTTAGATTGGTCGAAAACGCCGTCGAATGGCGTAAACAGCTTGTTGGACAAAGTGCAGGAAATATGCAGGGAATCGGATCGGGTTCCCCGAACCCACCCGCACGTGGAGCACCCCATGACTCTGACCTGATCGCCAGAAGAAGGAGTGCACGAACTGATCTAGGTGGGAAAGTCCGACCCGAACCAATGGGATCATCACGAACCGACCCGCCTGAGTGAAGGAACTGACCCGAACTGCCTGATGGCCACGAACATGAGGAGTTGTCAAGCACGCCCCGACCCGAGGAGAAGACCACGACCCGATCCGAAGAGAAGGTCACGACCCAAACCCATATGATGGGGTACCACGAACCGAACCGATGTGGATGATTGTAACAACTCGTATTTCGATAACATGTTAAAACGAGAATCAAGGCATAATTTAATTTTAAATTCTGAATCAAGTAAAACGGGCTATGCCATTGCGTTCGTCTCGGAAAAATACGCGAAATAGAGTCCGAAATTTTGTAAATCGGAGTGCGTATGACCCGGTTAAGGCCCAAAGAAGTTTTCGGGAAATTTGAATTTCGAAACATGCAGAGATGGGGCCAGGCGGGAAAATTCCCGCCCAGACAAGTCGACTTGGCTGTCGACAGGGCTGTCGACTTGCAAGTCGACAGGCATGTCGACAGGCCAGTCGACAGGGCTGTCGACTTGCCCTGTCGGCTGATTCTGGCCTGGTGCACCTATTTTCTATCTTGGCTAGGTTTTTGGACCTGGTTTGAAATCTGATGGTTCAGGTTGGTCCTAGGGTTAATCTAAGGGTCCTAACTAGCCTAATCTTCTATAAATAAGCCCCTAACCCCCCCCATAAACCCTCATTATTCACTCATGTAACTAAACTATGGCCAAATTTCTACTCTCATGGCCTCCACTCAACTATCCTAGCCTCCACTTCATTTCTATGAGAGGTTTCATGATCATGAGAGTATTAGAGAGTCCCTATGTTAGTATGAGAGCTCCTCAAGTTGATTTCAAGGCAAAAGTTTTGGTCTTTGTTCATAAAGATGGTGTATTTGTTGATTTGGAGCATCCATCTTTGGGTTTTTGGGTGATGGCATGCATAGGCTTCATTACAAGCTTTAGTTTAATCGATTTAGGCCTTCATAGCAATGTAAGCCCTTCCCTACTCTTAGATATTAACTATGAAGTTAAATGTTCATGTTGCAAGTTTGGGTTTGATCATTGAGAATGATATATGCTATCATGTCATGCAAGTCTATGAAGTCATTAGCTTGATCTTATGAGCAAAAAGCCACAACCTTTATGTTGAAATGTTGCATTATGCAACATGAGAACCTTCATAATCATTATGTCAACTTGCATATGAAGTCATAATCCTTATATGATGATATATGCAAGTTTCTAGCCATCATTCCATGTCTTTTGTCACCATGATTCGCTTATGTACCAAGTTTGGGTTGATGCATGTTTTTGAGGCTTAAGAATGTAACATGCAAGCTAATGAACATATTTGTGCCTCATTTGCCACCATGATTAACTTGTGGCTTAATACCCATTTTTGTCATTCCTTTGCCAAGTCTCTTCTTTTAATCCATCACGTTGTTGCGAACGTATATGCTAGTTTAAAAAGCGTTGGGGTCACATTATGGGGAAACATAATGACATGAATATGACTTGGGTAAATGGGTATAAACATGACAACATGTAACGTTAAATATGACATGTGTTTATACTTGAAAACATGACTTGAAATATAACATGGAAGTTGACATGTAAGTATGCATAAAAACATAAGCTTGGGAATTTACCTATTAAGTTAGGTCTATCCATTGGGAATTTACCTATTAAGTTAGGTCTACCCAATTGCTTGAAAACTTGACTATGAACATGACACAAGACTAAACATGAAAGTGGCCAACTCGAGGTTGGGTTGAGTTTGCAACGTAAAACTACCCGGAACCGACCGGCCTAACTAGTAGTTGCAAACAATAGGACCCAATGTGAGAAGTTGGTCATGTTGTGCTTGAACCCGAGGTTAGACCAAGTTGTGGTGTAAAGCTACCCGGAACCGACCGGCTTAACTAGTAACCACAACAAAGTCTAATGTGAGAGGTTGGGGTGCATTAAGTAATTAATGCCACATGATAGGGTTAAGTTAATTTGATTAATGACTCTTAACCAAATATGACATGGGTAAATGGGTTAAGTAAATTGGTTAGGCTAATGATACTTAACAAAACATGACAAGGTTGGGTAGGTTAAGTGATTTGATTTGCCTAATGACGCTTAACCATTTTTATACGACTAGTGGACGGGGATTAAGTTAACCAACACTTAATCAATCCAACATGATAATTTGGGAAGGTTAAGTAAGTTTTCTTAATGACACTTAACCATACAAGATGATTAGGGGATGGGGTTAAGTAATTTACGCTTAACTAATCCGACACGGTGATTTGATGGGGTTAAGTAATCCACACTTAACTAATCTAACCACGGTAATTCGATGGGGTTAAGTTAAACACTTAACCAATTTAAACTCGGTAATTCAATGAGGTTAAGTAACCAATACTTAATCAACTTAACGTGATAATTTAATGGGGTTAAGCAACTTATACTTAACCAATTATACATGATGATTTGATGGGGTTAAGTAACTTACACTTAACCAATCTAATACGCGGACCTGATAAGGTTAAGTCACAAGACCTTTTTAGAATATACTTAACCATTCTAGTACGATTAGAGGATGGGGTTAAGCCAACCGATACTTAACCAATCCGACTCGATAATTTGATGGGATTAAGATAATCTATGCTTAATCGATCTAGCAAGATAATCCGATAGGATTAAGGTAAGCTAGTACTTGACCAATTTGACTTGATAGGGTTAAGTCATGAGCCTCTGGGTACACTTAACCAACTTGTGGGACTAAGTCTTGAACTTAAATACTTAGCCAATCTTTGACGTGATTCGTGGGCGGGTTAAGTCATGGACTTGAATGATAACACTTAACCCAATAGACAAACCCTAGCTAGAAGAACTAGGTAGAAAACCGTGGTTAATCAAGGATAACGGGAAAGGAAGCTAAGTGGTAAACCTTAGTTAAGGGTAACTAAGTAATAATTCTTAGCTAAGGACATAGGACTAATTCTCAAAACGATGAGTAACCTGATACGGTAGGTCATCACTTAGTATACGAGGGGGAGCAAGTTATCTGACTTGGATAAAAGCTCCAGCGCACTGGGTGCCGAAGTGGAAGCTTCGGGGGACGTGAGGGTATTCTTGGGATCCCTCTGTGGGCTGCCAGGTAATTATACTAGGCCCATGAGAGGTTAAGGTCTGCGTTAGAAGGACCAAGAGTATGCCTTGGTTGCTATGCGAGCAACCTAAAGACTGGGATGGATTAGCGTGGAGTCGACGATTCTTGTTTTTGCCCTGGATAGCGCATCGCCGACTACCTACCATCTTTAGTCAATCGTGTACGTGCGGAAAGGCAGGGAACCCCCAACAGACCATGTGCTTGCTATCGAGTCATGGGTGAGGTTGGCCCGTAGGAAAGTGGGCTATAGTGGGGCCGTGGAGTGGTTCTTATACATGATTTTTCTTGGATTGCCTTTCAGTAGTTGAGGGAGGGGTCACGTGGGACCATAGCCACGGGTACAAAAACAAACCTTGATATCTGCATCGATAGACGATTTAAAGCTCCCGACCGAGTTCTGTATTTCCTGATTTGTCCTGGCACGGAACTCGGATGGCACATTGGGGAACATGTGCATCTAGACATGGAAAACGATTCACGATACATACGTGGGATCAAGGGCGCGGTTGACGGGTGGCGTAATCCCTAGTGGTCCTAGGTGGCCAAAACCCAAACCGAGACACGGAAACGTTCATTAGGTAGCATAATCCCTAGCGGTCCTAGGTGGCATAAATCCTAAGTGGACGCGCGATAGTTCATGGTAAGGAAACACAACTAGATCAAGGGTTGCAGCCCAAAACAACTTCAAGGATAAACCTTTTACATGGGAAAGCCCGTACAGCCTACGGCAAAGAACTGAACTTATACAGGGAAAGAAACATATGAGTTGAGTAACCTATATATGCGGCATATTAGGTTGACAGGGACCATTACACGACTTTTGAGTAAGGGTCATTCACGGATAACACGTAATACAGTTGGGATACTAGTACGGTAGGTGCAGAGCAGATATACAGGATAGATACCATGGGACGTTATACGTGATAGATATCTTGGGATATTATACTTGATAGGAACCTGACGATGTGATACCTTGTTTTGTCTTGACATCGTAATTTATCATGACATCTTAGTTTATCTGAGTTCAGTAGTTCATCCTGTTATTTTGATTTAGCTTATCTATCTTGTTATCATGCTTATGTTCATCTCAGTTTCTCATGTCAGTTAACTTTACTAGTTTTTATACTAATAGTAGATAGGGCTTACTCAGTCTTTTTGACTGACCCGTTTTGTTTCGCCTCTTTTCTTCCGTTTCCCCCCCAGGTTACAGGGAGGAAACACTGCTGTTTAGTTCGGACTTCGTCTGCTTGAAGGTCATCATGGATGGCTTGGACTTTTCCTGGCTATGGCTACTTTACTGTTTTTATTTAGGGAATAATTTATGAAAAAGTCTTTATGCTTCTTCACTATTGCAAGACAGGTTTTGATGTACTCTGATGTAAAAGGCTTTAGACCTTATGTATTCATGTTTATGAAAGTTCGATTTTACTTCCGCTATTTTATATGTTCTGTCTTGTGATATTTCTGTGCATGTTTACCAATAATGCCCCTCTAAAGCTAGTGCATTCCTTTGCGAGTGACCCTAGCGGAGGCGGGGTGTAACAATGATCATGGACCAGGCTACTTCAGGAGGACTGAACCGAGTCAAATGGGGCTGTTATCGAAACCGATCCGGATGAAGACCAAAACCCGAGATGCAAAGGTAGTCCAAATGAGAAGTTGTGACTCAGGATCCGGATGGGAACCAACGAGTTAACTTCATGAGTTGGACTTTGCTGCGGGACGTGTGCTAAGTAGTTGTCAACGTCCATAACTTTGATTCACCACTGAGAGATGAATGTTAGGCTACGGATCAGTGCAGTGGGGTAGTTATTACTCCATGGGGCAGAGTGATCGTAGCATGGCTATGATCCAGTGCAGTGGAATCATCATGACTCCATGGGGCAGAGTGGACATAGCAAGGGATTAGTGGCTATGAATCAGTGCAGTAGAGCCATCATGACTCCATGGGGCAGAGTGATCATAGCAAAGGATTTTGGTGGTCAAAGCAGTGAATATCGTATGCTTTATGCACTTAGTCAGAGTTGTGAGGATGGTTTCTATGCTTGATTGTTTGATATCACTATGACATGCACACCCCTCCCCGTATCTTTACACCATATGTTAGTATTACCTTAGAGTATTGTACATCATGTTGTGTTAACTCTTTGGTTGCAGGTCCAGGTTCAGGTATGGTTTAGTATACCTGTTATTATTCTGTTTTGCTGCTTATCGCTCATACCAGACTTTTGTCTAACCCAGAGGTTTATGTCTCTTCTTATTACTCTGGGTGCTCTTAAACGGGCAGACTAGAGACAGGTTAACTGGTTATGCACAAGTAGCTGATCCGGAGACGAGCAGGAGGCTCCCACGTATGATATATATATATATATATGTATTCTCCCTGTGTTGCTGATGGTCACTACTTTGGGCATTAGTAGTGTACTCTTTCTTTACTTTGCTTTAGAGACAACTTGAAAAGTTGTAATAATGATGATGTGGAACATAAGTTGTATTTGAATTTTCCGCTACTACTATGGTTTAGTTTTTAGCTTCTGCACTGTCTCGCCTGTTTTATGTCAAGTATTTTATTAATATATTTTATCGCATGCGCTGTGAGACATTCTAGGGTTCCTTGTTAGTTCAAATTCCTTCTTTTCCTTTCTTCGGCGACCGTCCCGTGCTAGTTGGGCATTAGCATAACGCAATTTCATTGGAAATATCGGCTGGTGCAGGGGCGGGCCGTCACACTTGGTATCAGATCTCTAGGTTGCATAATTAACCTAGGGAAAGACACCAGGGAGAGATAGTACGTATATGAGAGTGTGTTTGTGATATTTTGGTTTTCAATATATATGTATATATATACTATTAATATATTTAAGGATGGAGTCGCACTGCACTGGCACCACTGAAGAGATGGTTAATCGTTTTCTCCTTACAGATTGAACGATGAGCCGACATAAGAGGGGTACTGGTAGAGGACCTAATAATGGGAATGCTCCTGATATGAGAATGATGTTCACTGATTTCATGAGAGAGATGCTTAGAGATGTGCAAGGAGAAACAGGCGCCTACGGCCGATTTCACCAAGCTCTGTAAGGACTACGCTAGTCTTGGTGGGAAGCCATTCCACGGAACGGAATCAGCTACAGAAGTTCAGGATTGGTGATAGTTGTGAGCGTATCTTCGAGGATCTGGGAATCGAAGACGCGATGAAGAGAAAGCTAGCATCCCGTCATCTGCAAGGACGGGCTATGAATTGGTGGAATGCTATTAAAACAGCTACCCTTGAGGATCAAGTTACTTGGGATCAGTTTAAGGCCCGATTCAGTGATAAGTTTATCCCAACTGCTCAGAAATCAGAATTGTTAAGGAAATTTCTGGAGCTTAAGCAAAATGATAGGGCAGTCTCGGAGTACATTCCTGAGTTCGATACTTTATCAAAGTATGGATTATCTCTTATTGACACTCCCAAGAAGAAGAATGAGAAGTTCATAACTGGTTCAGATCAGTATTTGGGAGAAAGGCTTATAAACCATATTGATGAGACTTTTGAATCGATTGTTCGAAAAGCATTGAAATCAAAAAGCCTTTATCCTAAACCCAAGACTGAAGTTGCTGTTACATCTGCAGAGGGGCCAAAGCCGCAAGCAAGCTGTGGAGGCAAGAATAATTTTCAGAACAAAAGGAAACAGAATCAGACTAAGGATGGTCAGAAGAAGAGCAAGAAAGATGTTGAGTGCTAGCTGTGGCAAGAAGGGCCATTATGCTAAAGAATGTCGAGCAAAGCCAGCGGATAGGAAGTGCTTCAACTGGGCCAAGTGGGACATCACAAGGATAAATTTCCGCAACCCCCTAAAGAGAAGCAGAATGTGAAAGCATATGCTATTAATGTTGTTCCTTCTTCGTTGAGTGCCCTTACTGCGGCGGAGAAAGGAAAGAATGCCGTCATTCAAGGTATGCTTTCTGTTTATGATGTTCCTGTTCGAGTATTGTTTGATACCGTAGCTTTCGTTCCTTCATATCTAGTGACCTGGTAGATATGTTGGGATTGGAACCTGAGATAGTCGATAGACCTTTAGTTGTGATGAACCCGATCGGTGGTTCGACTAGCCTTAGTATGATTTATCGTAATGTGGTCTTATCGAGTCATGGATGTATGTTTGCTTGTGATTGTTTTGTTTTGGGCTTTACTAGGTTTGGCATTATTTTGGGAGTCGATTGACTCTAAAGGTACGGGGTGGTGGTAGACTGTGAGGGCTTTTTGGTGACAGTTAGAACGGATGATGGGCGGAGGGTAGTGTTTGGTGGTCTACCTAGTGATGGGATAATGGCTAGTTTTCTAAATTCCCTCGACATCTCGCATGACGAGTTGTCAGATGTGCCCGTGGCTGGCCAATATCCTGACGTCTTCGAGAAAGTGACTGGACTTCCACCACACCGAGAGATTGAGTTTCATATTGATTTAGCGAAAAATGCTAGACCTATAGTGATGCCACTTCGTCGTATGGCACCAAGGGAGCAGCGAGAGCTCGGGGTGCAAGTAAGCGATCTTTCGAAGAAGGGATTTATTAGAAGAAGTGTTTCTGAGTGGAGAGCACTAGTTGTGTTTGCTACCAAAGCAGATGGTTCCCTCGATTGTGTGTGGACTACAGCGAGTTGAATAAGGTGACGAGGAAGAACAAATATCCTCTACCGCGGACAGATGATTTGTTTGATCAGTTGAGTGGCGTGAGAGTGTTCTCCCAGTTGGATCTTGCGACAGGTTTTCATCAGCCTAGGGTGAAAGCTAAGAGTATAGCTAAAACAGCCTTTCGGACGCCGTCTGGATTCTATGAGTGGTTGGTCATACCATTTGGGTTGACCAATGCACCAGCATATTTTGTGGATCATATGAATAGGGTATTCAAGGATCAATTGAATAAGTTTATTCTTGTGTTTGTGGACGATATACTTGTTTATTCGAGGACAGAGGAAGAACACAAGGAACATTTGAGAGTAGTTATAGAGGTGTTAAGAAAACACCAATTGAAAGCGAAGTTTTCTAAGTGTCACTTCTGGAGGAGAGAAGTGAGATTCTTGGGCCACGTTGTTTCAGAGAATGGTATTTTCGTGGACCCTGCGAAGGTGGCTACTGTACAAGATTGGTCTACTCCCAAGAATGCAACAAACGTAAGAAGTTTCTTGGGATTAGCTGGATATTATCATAAGTTTATCCAAGACTTTTCCAAGATAGCAGCACGTTGATTCAGTTGATCAAGAAGAATCAAGCTTTCGTCTAGGACAAAAAGTGCGAGAATGCATTCAAGAGTCTAAAGGAAAAGTTGACATGTGCACCAGTGTTAGTCATTCATAAGGGGAATGAAGATATGACAGTATATACAGATGCATGTGGTACCGGGCTAGGTGTTGTATTGATACAAGGAAGTAGGGTTGTAGCTTATGCAAGTCGGCAACTGAAACCGCATGAGAAAAGATATCCTACCCACGATTTGGAATTGGCAGCGATCATGTTCGCATTGAAGATGTGGAGACATTATCTCTTGGGAGAAAGATTCGAGTTGTTTACTGATCATAAGTCGTTAAAGTACCTTTTCTCCCAGAAGGATCTATATCTCCGATAGCAGAGATGGTTTGAGTTCTTGGCTTCCTATGATTTCGATATTGCGTATACACCAGGAAATGGCAATGATGTAGCTGATGCACTGAGTAGGAGACATGCCAGTTTAGGGGCTATGTTTCTTGAGTGGAAGCAACTGGAGTATATCGCAGGGTACGATTTCAGACTAAAGTGCGAATTGGATCTAGAAATGTTAGCAAGTTTGACGATCATACCCACTTTGATTGAGCGGATTGGTTCCGGTCAGAAGGACGATCCTAACCTATTGGAAATCATCTCCAAGTTAGAGATGGGTATCGACGAGGAGATGAACAAGTATGTGCTTGATCAAGATGGATGGCTTAGAAAGAATGGGAGAATAGTTGTACCCAATGTCAATGGATTGAGAGATGAAGTGCTTAGAGAATGTCATCACTCAAAATTGACTATACATCCCGGTGGTAACAAAATGTATCGAGACATGAAGCGGACCTACTACTGGAAAGGGATGAAAAGAGACATTGGGAAGTTTATATCAAATGCATGAACTACCAGCTAGTTAAAGCTGAGAAAAAGAAACCTAGTAGTTTGTTGCAACCATTACAAATTCCAGAATGGAAATAGGAACCAGTCTCAATGGATTTCATTGATGGGTTACCAAGGACTAGATCGGGCCATGATAGCATTTGTGTGATTGTGGACCGATTGACCAAGAGTGTAAGGTTTATACCCGTCAAGTCGAATAGAACGATAGCTAAGTTAGCTGAACTGTATATAAAATGGGTAGTGAGATTTCATGGAGTACCCAATGGAATTGTAAGTGATAGAGATCCGTTTTTCACTAGTGGATTTTGGAAGAGCTTACAAGAGGCATTAGGATCAGAATTACTTCTCAGTACCGCGTACTATCCTCAAACCGTCGGTCAGATAGAGAGGGTGAATCGAGAATTAGAAGATCTCTTGAGAGTTTGCATATTAGATTTTGGCAGATCATGGGATGACCATTTGCATCTAGTGAAGTTCGCATATAATAATAGTTATCAATCCAATATTGGTATGACACCATTTGAAGCTTTGTACGGAAGACCGTGCAACTCACTGGCATATTGGTTAGAGACTGGTGAGAAATTTGTTCTTGGGCCAGATGTGATAAGAGAAACCTCGGATAAGATCAAGGTTATTCAATAGTGAATGAAGGCTGCCCGAGATAGGCAGAAGAGTTATGTTGATAAGAGGAGAAGAGATCTGAAATTATCCATTGGCGACTTGGTGTTTGTCAAAATTTCTCCGTTAAAGTGCATGATTCAACTTGGTAAGAAAGGCAAGTTAGCACCAAGATTTGTCGGTCTATTCCTAGTTCTCGAGTAATTTAGGAATTTGGCATATAAAGTTGAGTTGCCAGATAAGATGGCGGGAGTTCATAACGTATTTCATGTTTCCCAGTTAGGGAAATTCGTGCACGACCCCAATGTGGCTATTTCACCTGATCAGTTGGATGATATCGAAGTAGAACCCGAGGCGATTAGGAACCGCAAACCGATTCATATTATCGAGCATGATACGAAGCAACTTCGAAGGAAAGCGGTGAATCTAGTCAAGGTTCAGTGGGGAGAGGATGAGAATGACTGTACTTGGGAGACAGAGGAGAGCATTAAGGAGACGTATCCAGAATTCTTTGCCCGGTAAGATTTTAAATTGCGATTTATTTATTCCGCATGCTAGGGTAGACTTGATGTGCTTATTGTGTGTGTTTGATTGTTTGTGAATGACTGATAGGCATGCGGAACACCTTTGTATGTTTTTGGTTAAGGAATTTCGAGGGTGAAATTTCTTAAGGGAGGAAGAGTGTAACGACCTGAATTCTACGTATCGGAGGATATAAAATATTTATTTCATTTTCATACGAAGTCGTATGGTTGTTTAATTTTGGGGAACGACTATTGGGGTCATTTCCAATGTTCACGATTTTTTCCGTTTTTTGAATGACCATTTTGCCCATGGCGAATCATGTTTTACCCATAACTTTAGATTGGTAAGGGTTTTTGACCTGAAACCACTTCAATAGATCCGGATGATGGTTTACCTTTCCGTAGAGTGGTCATATTAGCCAAACGGTTTCACCATTTGAGAGATATGGCTGAAACAAGGTTTAGAAGGTGAAAAACAGCTTAACCGGGCCTAATTAGGGTAATTAGCAGCTAGGCCCATAACCCATTTAGGGATTAGGGTTATGGGGAGGCTGAAATCAGTTAGCAAATGATCTATTTTCATTTTCTTGGCCGCCTAAAATATTTCTCTAACCTAACCATGACCTCCACCTTCTAATTTCATCCTAAATCGCTCTCTAATAAAGGATTAAGCTAACCTACGTCAAATCAAGGAGAAATAGCACCAAATCAGAGTTCGAGCTGCTGTGATGTATAGAGATTCGACCCAAATCAGAGATAGTTTCAGATCTAAGATTTATTTATGGCTAAGGTGAGTGATTTGCATTGTTTTTCACTAATTACGGCTAATTAGGGGTAATTAGTGATATTGGTGAAATTATAACTCAGAAAAATCTAGAAAAATTTGTAAAATTCTAAAATATTATTTTATGGCTCTGATAGAAATTTGGGCTAATTTGGATAAGTTTTGCTAATTGTATGCTTAAGCATGGTTAAGGGGGATTAAGAGAAAAATATGGGTTTTTGGGTATGTTTGATTCATTCTGACATAGTTAATTATCATTTTGGTGTTTATGGTTGATGTTATATGTTGCTATGACTATATGGTATGTTTTGTGATTGATTAGAAAAGTTAGATTGGTCGAAAACGACGTCGAATGGCGTAAACAGCTCGCTGGGCAAAGTGCAGGGAATTGGATCGGATCGGGTTCCCCGAACCGACCTGCTCGTGGAGCACCCCATGACTCCGACCCGCTCGCCAGAAGAAGGAGTGCACGATCTGATCTAGTTGGGTAAGCCTGACCCGAACCAATGGGATCATCGCGAACCGACCGACTTGAGTGAAGGAACTGACCCGAACCGCTTGATGGCCACAAACATGAGGAGTTGCCAAGCACGCCCCGACCTGTGGAGAAGACCACGACCCAATCCGAAGAGAAGGTCATGACCCGAACCCATATGACGGGGTACGATGAACCGAACCGATGTGGATGATCACGAACCGGGCTACTTAAGGAGGACTGAACCGAGTCAAATGGGGCTATTATCCGAACCGATCCGGATGAAGACTAAAACCCGAGATGCAAACGTAGTCCAAATGAGAAGTTGTGACTCAGTATCTAGATGGGAACCAACAAGTTAACTTCATGAGTTGGACTCTGTTGCGGACGTGT
The DNA here is from genome assembly GCA_030737875.1 of Allium sativum. Classification (NCBI taxonomy): domain Eukaryota; kingdom Viridiplantae; phylum Streptophyta; class Magnoliopsida; order Asparagales; family Amaryllidaceae; genus Allium; species Allium sativum. The sequence continues at coordinate 188,269,756 of CM060910.1, read as the reverse complement.
GCTAAGGAGTTGTCGACGTCCATAACTTTGGTTCACCACCAATAGATGAATGTTAGGCTACAGATCAGCGCAGTGGGGTAATTATTACTCCATGGGGTAAAGTGATCGTAGCATGGCTATGAGCCAGTGCAGTGGAGTTGTCATGATTCCATGGGGTAGAGTGGACATGGCAAGGGATTAGTGGCTATGGATCAGTGCAGTGGAGCCATCATAACTCCATGGGGGCAGAGTGATCATAGTAAAGGATTTGGGTGGTCAAAGCAGTGGATATCGTATGCTTTACGCACTGAGTGAGAGTTGTGAGGATGGTTGCTATGCTTGATTGTTTGATATCACTATGACATGCACACCCCTTCCCCGTATCTTTACATCATATGTTAGTGTTACCTTAGAGTATTGTACATCTTACAGGTCCAGGTTCAGGTATAGTTTAATATACCTGTTATTGTTCTGTTTTGCTGCTTATTGCTCATACCAGACTTTTGTCTGACCCAGAGTTTTATGTCTCTTCTTATTACTCTGGGTGCTCTTAGACGAGCAGACTAGAGACAGTTTAGCTGGTTATGCATGAGTAGCTGATCCAGAGACGAGCAGGAGGCTCCCACGTATGATATATATACATATACATATATATATATATATATGTATGTATTCTCCCTGTGTCGCTGATGGTTACTACTTTGGGCATTAGTAGTGTACTCTTCCTTTACTTTTCTTTAGAGACAGTTTGAAAAGTTGTAATAATGATGATGTGGAACATAAGCTGTATTTGAATTTCTGCTGCTATTATGGTTTAGTTTTCAGCTTATTCACTATCTCACATGTTTTATGTTAAGTATGTTATTATTATATTTTATCCCATGCGCTGTGAGACATTCTACAGGTTCCATGTTAGTTCAAATTCTTTCTTTTCCTTTCTTCGGCGACCGTCTCGTGCTAGTCGGGCATTGGCACAACGCACTTTCGTTGGAAATGTCGGCTGGTGTGGTGCGGGGCGGGCCGTCACAGGTGTCATCATTCAAGGTATGCTTTCCATTTATGATGTTCCTGTTCGAGTACTTTTTGATACCGGGGCTTCCCATTCCTTCGTATCTAGTGACCTAGTAGATAGCTTGGGATTGGAACTCGAGGTTGTCGATAGACTTTTAGTTGTGACGAACCCAACCGGTGGTTCAACTAGCCTTAGTATGATTTGTCGAAATTTGGTCTTATCGAGTCATGGATGTATGTTTGCTTGTGATTGCTTTGTTTTGGGCTTTACTAGGTTTGGCATTATTTTGGGAATCGATTGGCTCCAAAGGTATGGGGTGGTGGTAGACTATGAGGGATATTCGGTGACTATTAGAGCAGATGATGGGCAGAGGGTAGTGTTTGGTTGCCTACCTAGTGATAGGGTGATTGCTAGTTTTCAAATTCCTTCAACATCCCACATGATGAGTTGTCAGATGTGCCTATTGCTGGCGAGTATCTGGACATCTTCGAGGAAGTGACCAGACTTCCACCACACCAAGAGATTGAGTTTCTAATTGATTTAGTGAAAGATGCCAGACCTATAGTGATGCCACTTCGTCGCATGGCGCCAAGGTATCAGTGAGAGATCGAGGTGAAAGTAAGCAATCTTTTGAAGAAGGGATTTATCCGAAGAAGTGTTTCCGAGTGGGGAGCACCAGTTGTATCTGCTACTAAGGCAGATGGTTCCCTTCGCTTATGTGTAGACTACCGTGAGCCGAACAAGGTGACTAGGAAGAATAAGTATCCTCTTCTGCGGATAGATGATTTGTTTGATCAGTTGAATGGGGCGAGAGTGTTCTCGCAGTTAGATCTCGCGACAGGATTTCATCAGCTCTGAGTAGTATTTGGGAGTATACCTAAAACGAAATTTCGGACATCGTATGGATTCTATGACTGGTTAGTCAGGACATTTGGGATGACCAATGCATCAGCATATTTTGTGAATCTTATGAATAGGGTATTCAGGGATTAATTGAATAAGTTTGCTCTTGTGTTCGTAGACGATATCTTAGTTTATTCGAGGATGGAGGAAGAACATAAGGAACATTTGAGGATAGTGATGGGGGTGTTGAGAAAACACCAATTGAAAGCGAAATTTCCTAAATGTCACTTCTGGAGGAGGGAAGTGAGGTTCTTGGGCCATATTGTTCCAGAGAATGGTATTGCCGTGGATCTTGCAAAGATGGCTACGGTACAAGATTGGTCTACACCCAAGAATGCAACGGACGTGAGAAGTTTCTTGGGATTAGCTGGATATTATCATAAGTTCATCCAAGGCTTTTCCAAGATAGCAGCACCGTTAACTCAGTTGACCAGAAAGAATCAAGCTTTCGTCTAGGACGAAAGGTGTGAAAATGCATTTAAGAGTCTAAAAGAAAAGTTGACATGTGCACTAGTGTTAGTTATTCCTATGTGGAACGAAGAGATGATGGTATACACGGATGCCTGTGGTACCAGACTAGGTGTTGTACTGATGCAAGGAGGTAGGGTTGTAGCTTATGCTAGTTGACAACTGAAACTGCATGATAAAAGATATCCTACCCATGATTTGGAATTGGCAGCAATTGTGTTCAAGTTTAAGATGTGGAGACATTATCTCTTGGGAGAAAGGTTTGAGTTGTTTACCGATCATAAGTCGTTAAAGTATCTTTTCTCTCAGAAGGATCTAAATCTTCGTCAGCAAAGATGGTTAGAGTTATTGGCTTCATATGATTTCAATATCATATACACACCTGGGAAGGGCAATGCGGTAGCTGATGCATTGAGTTGGAGACATGCCAGTTTGGGGCTATGTTTCTGGAATGGAAACAACTGGAGTATATCGCTGGATATGATTTCAAACATAAGTGTAAACTAGATCCAGAAATGTTAGCAAGCTTGACGATCAGGCCAACCTTGATTAAACGGATTAGTCCCAGCCAGAGGGACGATCCTAATCTGTTGGAAATCATCTCCAAGTTAGAGACGGGCTTCGATGGTAAGGAAATGAACAAGTATGGGGCTTCGAAAGAATGGGAGACTAGTTGTACCCAACGTTAATGGATTGAGAGATGAAGTGCTTAGAGAACGTCATCACTCGAAACTGTCTATACACCCCGGTGGTAACAAAATGTATCGAGACATGAAGCAGACCTACTACTGGGAAGGGATGAAGAGAGACGTTGGGAAGTTTATATCCAAATGCAAGAATTGCCAACTAGTTAAAGCTAGGCAAAAGAAGTCTAGTGGTTTGTTACAACCATTGGAAATTCTTGAGTGGAAATGGGAAGAAATCTCAATGGATTTCATTGATGGCTTACTGAGGACTAAATCGGGTCATGATGGTATTTGGGTGATTGTGGATCGATTGACCAAAAGTGCAAGGTTTATACTAGTCAAGTCGAAGGCAGCTAAGTTAGCAGAACTGTATATGAATGGGTAGTGAGATTTCATGAAGTACCTAAAGGCATTGCGAGTGACCAAGATCCGTTATTTACTAGTGGGTTTTGGAAGAGCTTACAAGAGGCTTTAGGGTCAGAATTACATCTCAGTACCGTGTACCATCCCCAAACCGACGGTCAAATAGAAAGGGTGAATCGTGTATTAGAGGATCTCTTGAGGGCTTGTATATTGGATTTTGGAGGTTCATGGGATGACCATTTGCATTTGGTTGAGTTCGCATATAATAATAGTTATCAATCCAGTATTGGTATGGCTCCATTTGAAGCTTTGTATGGAAGATCGTGCGACTCAACATCATGCTGGTTGGAAACTATTGAGAAATTTATGCTTGGACCAATGTAATAAGAGAAACATCAGATAAGGTCAAGGTTCTTCAATAACGAATGAAGGCTGCCCAAGATAGGCAGAAGAGTTATTCTAATAAAAGATGAAGAGAATTGAAATTCTCCATTGGCGACTTGGTATTCGTCAAGATTTCTTCGTTAAAGCAAGTAATTCGTTTTGGTAGGAGAGTTGAGTTGGCGCCAAGGTTTGTTGGTCCACTCCCAGGCCTCGAGCAAGTTGGGAATTTAGCATATAAAGTTAGATTGCCTGACAAGATGGCGGTAGTTCATAATGTATTTCATGTTTCCCAGTTGAGGAATTTCGTGCACGATGCTGATATGACTATTTCACCAGATCAGTTGGATGGTATCGAGGTAGAATCTGAGCTAGTTGGGAGCCGCAGGACGATTCGTATTGTCAGATACGATACGAAACAACATTGAAGGAAGACGGTGAAACTAGTCAAGGTCCGGTGGGGGTGATAATGAGCATGACTGTACTTGGGGAACAAAAGAGAACATAAGGAAGTCATATCCAGAACTCTTTGCCTGGTAAGATTTTAATCGTGGTATAGTTATTCCTTTGTTAATAAACCGCATGCTAGGATAGACTTGTTGTGTTATTATATGTGTTTGATTGTTTGCAAATGGTTGATAGGCATGTAGGACCTTTTGGCTATTTTCTTAGTTAAGGAATTTCGGGGGTGAAATTTCTTAAGGGGGAGAGAGTGTAACGACCCGTATTCTACGCATTAGAGGATCGTAGAATATTTATTTCATTTTCATATGAAGTCCATGGTTGTGTAACTTCGGGGAACGTCTATTGGGATCATTTCCCATGTTAACGATTTTTGCCGAATTTTAAATAACCGTTTTGCCCCTAGCGAATCTTGTTTCACCTATAACTTTTGATTGGTAAGGAGTTTTGACATATAACCACTTTCATTGGATTCGAATGATGGTTTTACCCTTCCGTAGAGTAGTCACATTAATCAAACGGACTTATCGTTTGGGATATATGGTTGAAACAAGGTTCAGAAGGTGAAAAAACTGCTTAAGCGGGCTTAATACGGTAATTAGTGGATAGGCCCATAACCCATTTTGGGATTAGGGTTATGGAGAGGCTGAAATGAGTTAGGAAATCATGTCATTTCATTTTCTTGGCTGCCACTTTCATTTCTTCAAACCTAGTAATAGCCTCCACCTTCTAAACTACCTCCTAATCACTTCCTAATCACATATTAAGCAAATCTACATCAAATTAAGACGGATTAGCATCAAAATCGAGATAGAGCTGTAGGAACACATAGGAATTCGACCCAAATCAGTGGAGTTTTCAGATCTATAATTTATTTGTGGCTAAGGTGAGTGATTAACATGTTTTACACTAATTACGGCTAATTAGGGGTGATTAGTGATAATTAGCGAAAATATAAATAAGAAAATATGCATAAATTCTAAAATATTATTTTATGTCTTTGATAAAAATTTGAGTTAATTTGGATTAAGTTTTCTTATCCTATTGTTAAACAAGGTTAAGGAGATTAAGCGGAAATCATGCTTTTTGGGTATGTTTGATCTAAAGTGACCTATATGTTTGATGTTTTGATCTTTTTTGATTGAACATATATGTTGTTACTACTGTTTGGAATGTTTTACGATTGTCTAGTAAAGTTAGCATGGTTGAAAACGTGGTTATATGGCGAGAATGGACGATACAAGGTTACTGGAAAATCTGCAATGTTCCGGATCAGATCGGATGGGGCCGAACCAAACAGGCATAACCGAACCAACCTGGAGCTTGAGCATAAGGAAGCATGGTAAAAAGGAAGACCATTTGCATTGAGTTGGAGTTATGATTGAACCAAAGCTTGACATGGGATCGAATCAGGTGGAGGAAAAGAGGACCGAACCGTACCGAGACAGAAGGACCGAACCGAACCCAGATAGAAGGACCAAACCGAACCGAGACTGGAGCACCGAACCGAAGCGAGGGAAGGAGGTCGAGCCGAACAGGGGGCTTGAGCACTATATACCCGAACCAAACTGGAGGTCTGAACCGAACCAGATGTGGGCTTCTATTTCTACACGACGACTCTTCTGAAGACCAACTCAAATTCAACCAAAACCCGAGATGCAAAGGAAGTCCAAGTGGGAAGTTTTTACTCAGGACTAGATGGGAACCAACGAGTGAACCTCAAGGGTTGGACTTTGCTACGGGACGTGTGCAAAGGGATTATCGATATATATAATTTTGATTCACTATTGATGGGAGGGGCATTGACTATGGACCAGTGCGGTGGGGTCAAATTGTATGGATTCGAACTCCATCAGGACCCCCAAGGGAAAAGTGGTCGTTATAAGGTTTGGATGGAGCCGGGCTTCGTCATGGACCCAAATGGTTCTGGTGATCAAAGCTGTGGATATTTTATGCTTTACGCACCGAGTGAGAGATGTGAGGATGATTGCTATGTTTGATGTTTGCTATCACCATGACACACACTCCCATTTACACTTTATGTCAGTGTCACCTTAGAGTACTATACATCATATTGTGCTAACTCTTTGGTTGCAGGTCCAGGTTCAGGTATGATTACTTATACCTGTTATTGCTTTATTTTGTTGCTATCGCTCATACCAGACTTTTGTCTGACCCAAAGTTTTATGTCTCTTCTTCTTACTCTGGGTGCTCCTAAACGAGCAAACTAGAGACAGGTTAGGTGGTTAAGCACGAGTAGCTGTTCGGAGACGAGCAGGAGGCTTCCATGTACTATTTACATATATTCTCCCTGTGTGGTTGCTGGTCACTACTTTAGGCATTAGTAGTGTACCTTTTCTATTTTGCTTTAGAGACAGTATTTTGAAGTTGTAATAATGATGGTTTGGATCATAAGCTGCATTTTGGATTCCGCTGCTATGATGATTTAGTTTCCAGCTTATGCACTGTCTCGCCTGTTTTATGTCAAGTTAAGTTGTTATTATATTTTATTCCATGCACTATGAGATATACTACAGGTTCTTTGGTATTCATAGTTTCAAAACCCTCTCTTTTGACGACCGTCCCGTGCTAGTCGGGCATTGGCACAGCGCATTTCGAGGAAATGTCGGCTCGTCCGGGGCGGGCCGTCAGAGCTCTCGTTCTTTCAAATCATGTAGTTTTTCTTCTACTAATCTATGAAGCGTCTTTGTCTACCTCCTGTTTATGCCTGAAGCCTACCGCGTCTATGAATGAAAGACGTTCTTCTTATCGTTATAACCTTCGCATAAAAATTCAGCTGTTGCCTTCGTTTTCTCCATCACAACCCAAACCTTATTTCTTTCCTCCCAAACTAGAAATCAATTCCAAGTCTTCACCTTCGATTTTCTTTCTGTCTTTATTAAATCCACAGAACAATTCAAAGTTATTATCCTTGGAAATCTCCCATTTCAAATCAGCGAATACTTTTGCCTTCCTTTTCTTTTCATTCTTTATTATCCTGGTCACAAAAATCAAATCCATCGTTCTATTAAAAAAAGGGAATTAAAATCAAAAATCTCGATTCGAAAACCGCTGTGTCCTGGAACTCGAAACCATACTGGAGTTGTGATTCGGAACCTAAAGCTCGTCCATAGCTTATGAAATAGGGGATCGCGACTTGGAATGACTGAAACTCCGCACTCGCAATTGGATGAAAGGAGGTGTTGCGATCTCTGGTGGAGGCTAGCGCTGGGTTTTTTTTGTGTGATTGGTGGAGTCTGATGGTAAGATTAGAGGAGGAGGTCACGACGAATTTGAGTAAAGAAGCATTTGTGAAGACCGATGCTAGTCTAGGAGCGTATGGTTCATCTGGAGTTCGTTTTCTGGTTACAAAAGGATACACGATAATGGGAATTTAGGGTATTCGATCCGAGATTTTTGGCGAGATAAAGGATGGTATTGGTGAGGTTCAAACTAGGATGGATGGAGAAATAAGGAGTATGATCTGAAAGTTAGGACTGCATTTTTGGGTGAGTTCGGCATGTGTTCTTTGAGATGGGAAAGGCAAGCATGGGCTCTCAGTTTGGAGGATGGGGTCTGGATACTGTAGGAGATAATGTTTTATGGCATTACAGTGGAAGTAGAAGCTGTCGGATGTTGATTCAATGTTGATAGTGGAAGTCGTGATAACGGGTACTGGAAATAGATAGCAAGGTATACGTTTACGAAATTTACTTACACAGAAAATAAAATTTATTTACATTATAGTTAGATTAAATCAACAATCATTTAAATTAAATTAAATAATCGTAGGTTCAAATAAATTTATTCGAGATGGTTCGTAGACGCAGATATGGAAATTTAACAGAATATCTAGCTATGGAAAACTGGGGTGAGTTAAACTCACTCAGTTAAATTATTGGGAACTATTTTTAATAGTTCAAATTTAATTTATTGCTTGATGGATGATAACTTGATTTATATAGTATATATAATATTATATAATAATATTGGTGATTGGATAATTCTCGCAATACCATTAGCGAAAGATTTCCCTATGCGCCCCCACAATATATATAGTGGATGACCTTTTACCGTGATCTTGAAGCACGTTAGGTATTATTATTGTTGACTAACATCTGTGGATGCAGAAAAAATAGGCTGGAGGGATCCAACTGGATTCCTCAACATTTATTTATTTATTTTTCCATATATGCTGTTATATGGTATGATGGATTACCTGTGACATTATATGACATGTTTTAGTGTGTAATAATATTGAACCTTGATCTTGGATATTTTTGGGTGTCAAATAAATAGATGAATTTTAAAAATAGAATATAAATATGCAAAAGTGTTTAAAAGTAAAATTTATTTTTCAAATAAAATATTTATTTAGAAACCGAATTATAAATGAAATTGAACAATAAAGTTTTATTGTAATAAATAAAACGAGAACTTGATATTATAAGCAACATTTATAAAAAGGTGAATTATTATTATTAGTAGAGAATTCAGAAATTTACAATCTGAATGTGAAGATAAATGGAAATTGGGTTTGAAAGCGGTAATGTTAATAGATTTGATCATTTCCAAGTTCAATGGAAATTATAAATTAGATTATATAAAATAAATCTAATAATAAAAGTGATAATAGAACTGAAACTTGAAATTGACAAGTTTAGAATTTAATCGGCAAATTTAGTCAAGAATGGATTTGTATTAAAAGTTATTATTCACGGGTGAGGTGAATAGGGGTCAAAGCGAGTATTTTGCAAATGAGAATTTTTGAAAGGAAGTTAGAAAGGGTTTTCAATTATAAACAATAATTGAATTGGAGACGAACTAATTTGAATAACATAATTATATTAAAGAATTTTATATATGGGTTATATATAATAAATATTGTTAACAAGAATTTGCAAAAGTTATATACGAATATTTTGAATAGAAGTTAGAATAGAAATAAACGAAGCTTATTGAAATAAAACTGGAATGAGTGAAATAACATATACAGATGTTTATAAAGATGTTTGGAATCAAGACTTTATATAGAATTTGGTTTATGAAGATTAAAATGAAATGAAATTGGTTAATGAGAATATATCATTATAAGGAAATCTTGTTTCAGTTTAGAAATGAATATTTAGCAAACGTTTTGCAAATCAATTCTATAAAGGGATATTGTATAAAAGTTGTAGCAATGTTTTGTAAATGCTATTTTCAAGTTAAATATTTGAATGGTTAAAAATTTGAGATAAACATTTCATTTAAAAATGATAATTGATATTGCAAATTCTCATTTAGAAATTAAGAAATGGAGTTAGGAAATTAGAAACTAACCGGAGATTAGTTGAGATGAATGGTTTTCTAAATATCGATCTGATGTTGGTTTCGGTCTTCGGGGTTGATATTTAGGAAATTATTCACTTATTAGTTTACGGTTGGGAACTAATGACCAAGATGAGAAGAACGTTATTAAAGTATTTTAAAGATGAACTGGTTTCAAATATTCTTATATATTAATATAAGAACAGAAATGAGTATTTCAAATGTTGGTAAAATTAATAAGTTTAATTAACCAATGATTAATTAAAGAGGCAAATATTGAACCAATAAATTCAATTTTTTTTTATGGATGAATGGTTGTTTTTATTTGATAGTTAAATAACCGACTATCAAATTTGGCCTAAAACGATTGCTGGTATGGAAAGACCGGGTTCGAATTTATATTCAAAAACCATTCCGACCAACAAATACGCAAACGTTGAATATGCCAGACATTGATTGAGATGGAGTATTCGAAGACTGTAAATCTTCATAAAACGGAAGAACTACTTAAATTCTCTGGTTTAGTTGCCAGAGATATACTGTGGTTCTATCGTGGTTGGAATTTATGGATTGCAAGGACTTCTCGCTACTGATCTATAAGGTGATTCCTAGGATGTGGTAGGAGGGTACCTTCGGTTTGTCCAGTCCCAGGACAACTTGTATAGACGAATGTCTGACAACATATTTCCAAAGGAGTCACGTACGTCAATTTCATCAAACGTGCTATAGTTGGTGGCGGAGAAGGGCACTTCTCTTAGCTTAACTACTATAGTATTTTTGAGGACGTTAATTAGTGATTTTCTAGTGGATATGACGATGTGGAATTCAAAGTGAATGGTAGCCAGATGTTCTAATAATAAGAATAATAATAAATAAACAACTAAATAAATATGATCTCAAGCCTCATCAACCGGGAAATGACAAAAATCGGGCAGGCAGCATGACTATGTGGGTCGCACCCATTAGGGTGCGTTGTCACCATCTAGAGAATTTTCATATTTTTTTTACTTCTTTTCGCTTCTGTATCTCCTACGAACGGTTATGTTGCTAGCAACCGTATGTGACAATACATTCGATACACTCAAGAGAAATGAGTGGTCGGTTATGTATAGGCCGGGCTGCAAGATGTTCTTGTTGAACCCAGTGTATTCCCCTCTAGAGATACACTATCGGAAGGTGGTTCCATACCTTGTCATAGTTGGAAATCCAATCCTTAATAAGCTTCCGCGGTTTTGATTGTATACTATATATGTAGAGCGTGAGAAGCAAGTGTTCTGCTAGGTTCTATTTATTTGTATTTGGACACTATTATAATATCACAACAAGATATTGATTTCAAAAATTGGGTTATCGTAAGGTAACAACCGTCTGTGTTTATGTGTGGATTGGTCTTACGATTATCCTTTTCTTTCGAAATGATTTTTAACTTTAAAATCAAGTTGGATGCTACCAATAATTTAGTGGGCTTTTCTCACGTTGGTTCACCAGACTGACCTGTTCGTTTGTAATGCTCGGGTCAGACCCAGTTAGGTCAGACCGAGTTGTACAGGTTTCAGGATAAGATACGAAATCCAAGAAGCGAGCTGGAGGAGTTCAGACATATGATTCATATATTATTCTGCTGTGTATTGTAAACAAGGACAGATCGTTATAACTATCAAAATGAATTGAATGCCCGCTATACTCTGATAAATTGTAAGTATTATTTCAAGTTTTTCAATAAAGATTTATTTCTGTATTATATTTTATTCCATTGCGATGTGAGACTGTGTGTTATTGTTCTTCTTATTTCTTCTATTCTTAACTGTCTTTGTATTCCTCATTCTCTTATTTCTTTCTATTAGTTTTCTGGGATTTCGATACTTAGATTTGGACGTGGAGTGAATAAATGTCAGGATTCGAGAGTCGAAATTTTCTAGGATGCTACAATAAGTATGAGAATAATAAATTAAGCTAATGGTAAATATTGAATAATTGTTTTGTTAAGAAACGATTAAATGGTATTATTTAAATTAATTATATCATTAATTAATTTAAAGTGAGAACTAATTGGAATCAGTTAATGAGATAACCATGTTTTGAGTTAACTAAGTCAACCGTTTCAACTGGGATTAATAACTAAATTAGTTTGTTTTGAATTAATTTAATAAAATAGTTTAATGAATATTTGTTTTAATTTTAATAAGGTTTTAAAAAGGAATTTTGTATTTATTTTTGGTTCATAAAGAATTTAACTACTTTTATAGTAGTTAATGATTGAAGTAAATTATTATTTTAAATAATAATAATTTAAAAGATTACTTTTTAATTGAAATTCATTTAAGAAGTAATCGAAGATGAAATGAAATCTAATTGAAATGTGAAAGGAGTTTATGGAGAGGTTTTATTTTAAACCTGAGTTTTATAACAAAGTGTAAAAGAAATTTTTAGCGAATACGATAGCTTAAATTAAATGTTTACTTAATATTTGAATTAAGTAAAAGCAAATTGAGAACATAATGGTTTATATTAAACCAGAACTATAAAAATGAAGTTTATAAAAAGAGTTGAGGTGGTAAAGCGTTAATTTTAAATTAATGTTATTTAATGATGGAATCAAGAAAAAGGGGGAAATTGAAATAAGATTTTCAAAGCGAGAAATGGTTGAATGGATTAGAAAAAAGAATTGGTAAAGGTGAATTCAGTAAAAGAAGTTGGTTATAGGATTTTGTAACCAAATCTGAACTATAAAATGAATTTGTTTAAAGAGGTAGAGTTTAAAAGGCGTGTTTTATAAGAAATTACTTAATTATTGAATTAAGAAATAATGATTATTTTAGAGAAAGAGATTTTCAAAAATGTGGAAGGTTTTATGAAACCGTATTTTGAATAAAATAGTTAAATGTAATTTGTATAGATATTGGAATGAAATATCAGTTTTTAGAATATAACTCGTATCTATCTTAAGATAAGAACATTGTTGATAAAGGTCTGAGAGGTAATTAAAATACCCCAACTTGTTCGACTTCAGGATTATCTGAGGATGATATTGTTTGTAATGGTAAAAAGATTAATAATTTATTATTTCATCACCAAAATAATAATGCAATATTATTGGTAAAAATCTGAAGAATATATATAATGAAAGTTCCGGAGTAAAGGAAAAATAGAAAGGGAATTGCATGAAAATATAAAGATATTTTCAAGTTAAAAGGAAATGTAAAGTTAGGTATTGATATAGATTTATTCTATAAGAATAAGCACTGGGTGTTGTTAAATAATAAGACAAGAAAGATTTCGTAACGTTGTTTTACGAGTAATAAGTTGAATCGATTTCCCAATTAGAGATAATGAAGAATGAAGTTGAACATGTTGTGAAAAGAAAGTTAAATGGAAATTTAATATGTTATAAGATATTTTTATTAGTATTATAATGAAATGGGTTGAAAAATAAGTATATAAAAATAAGAAGTAAATATTGTTTTGAAAATGTTGAAAGATTTACAAGTTTAATTTACCGTTCGTTAATGTTTTAATTAAAAAGGCCAAGTGATGTCGAGTATTGAACCAATGAACTCATTTATTTTCACGATTGTTTATTTGATAGTTAAATACCAACTATCAAACCAGGGCAATACGATTGTTGGTACGGAAAGACCGGAAACAAATTTATATTCGAAAACCACTCCGAAACTGCAAATACATAAAGATTAAAGATGGAGCATTGAAGACCGTGGATCTTCATAAGCGGAAGAATTACTAAAAATCTATGAACTGCAATCAGAGATATACTGTGATTCTGTCGTGGTTGGAATCTATGGATTTTATGGACTTCTCGCTACAGATCCATAGGGTGATTCCTATAATGGATGTAGTAAGAGAGTGCCTTCGGTTCATCCTGTTTTTAGATGACTTGTATGGACGAGTGTCTGACAAAGTATTTCCAATGAGAAAACGTATGTTGATTTCTTCAAACAAATTTCTGTGGGTGGCGGAGAAGACACATTCTCCTAGCTAAACCCCAGGATATTTTTGTGGACGTCAATTAGTGGTATCTAATGGATCTCACGATGTGGCATTTAAAGTGAATGGTGGACAGATGTTCTAAAAATAATAATAAAGGTTAATAAATAAATGAGTAAATTATGGCCTCAAACCTCATAATTGGGTACATTATCGGGAAGGTGGTTGCCCATACCTTGCCACGGAAATCCATTCTCCAATAAGCGCCTGCGGTTTTCATTGTATACTATGTATGTGGAGTGTGAGATGCAAGCATTCTGCTAGATTGATATTTATTTGTATTTAGACACTATTATAATATCAAAAAAGATATTAATTTCAAAGATGTTTTGGGTTATCTTAAGGTAAAAATCGTCTGTATTTAGATGTGGATTTGGTCTTACAATTATCCTTTTCTTTCGAAAAGATTTAACGTTAAAATCAAGTTGTTGATGTCTTTAAATTAGTGTGTTTTTTTCACTCTGGTTCACCAGACTGATCCGGCGTTTGTAATGCTCGGGTTAGACTGGGTTGTACAGGTCTAGGTTATCGGATGATGCGAAATCCAGAGATGAGCTGGAGGTGTTCAGATGTATGATATCTAGTATTTATTCCGCTGTGTGATTGTATATGAGGACAAGTGGTAAACGTACACAAGTGGTAACGTTAAAATCAAGTTGTTGATGTCTTTAAATTAGTGTGTTTTTCTCACTCTGGTTCACCAGACTGATTCGGCGTTTGTAATGCTCGGGTTAGACTGGGATGTACAGGTCCAGGTTATCGGATGATGCGAAATCCAGAGATGAGCTGGAGGTGTTCAGATGTATGATATCTAGTATTTATTCTGCTGTGTGATTGCATATGAGGACAGGATATTATAATTGTCCAGATGTGTTGATGTACTCTGATGATTGTAAGTTTTATTTAAAGCTCTCAGAAAAGATTTATTTCTATATTATATTTTGTTTCGTTGTGATATGAGACTCTGTGTTATGTGGGTTCTTCTTCTTCTATTCTAATATATCTTTCTTTCATATCCCACCCTCTAATTTATTTCTAATAACGTTCTCGTGTTTTCGGTGCTTGAGGTCGGCATGTTATACAGTAAATGTATTTATGTCAATTTTTGGACTCCAAAATCTTGTGGGCCGTTACAGTGGTATCAAAGCTATCAGTTTAGTAATAACCTTCGAAGTGGTATAACCCGATAGAGATAGGGTTAGTAGTACCCTATATTGAGTTGATTGTACATATATGAGAGCGTATTTGTAAAATTTATATACAAATATTTTGTATTATGATATTTGATCGGTTCAAGTGTTGAGAAGCATTGAACTGGTAATGGATACAATATTGTTTTGTAAAGAGGGTAAATGAAATAGTTTTACCTGAGTTATATTTTTGTATTGAAAAGAAATAATTTTATCAAATTATTGAGATATTGTTTTGTTGTTTGATTGATGTGAATGGAATTCAAGTTAAATTAAAATTTTGAATTGGAAATTAACCTGGTTAAGTGAAATTAAATTAAATAAATTTGGAAATTTGAAAATTCCATAAATAATAATTAAATAGATATCAATCGAATATTAACCGATTGATGTTCAAATATGTGAAACCAAAGTGAAATATTAATACTGAATGTAAATTCAATTGATTTGGTTGTGTATTAGTTGTTGATTGATTGTTGGTGGTTTGTTCGATTAATCGAATTTAAAATTCATCAACAGTTTAAAATAAAGTTGAATGAAAGTGAACTAAAGAATAAATTCCAGTATAATTAAACCGGAGTGAAACTACATATGAATTGGAACTAATGGTTTAACCCTGTGTTTGAAAATGAATCGATACTCATGTTTAATTTTGGGAAATATATGTAATTATATTTGTTGATCAAAAAGATGTTATTTAAATATTCCATGTATTTACTATTATACTTTGAATTGAGTTAAGTACGGGTGCCAGATGGCTAAGATTTGAGTTTGGTTGCGGTGATTGCACATAAATTGAGCAAGTATGCTCAATAGCGCTCGTAAAAGGTGCGTCTATGCGAAAATATAAAATTTTGGTTTTTGGTTTTTGTTTTCCGACCGTGTGGGTCGATGTATATATATTATTTGTTCCTGCGATATTGCAGAAGTCCCTCCATACAGGGGAGAATACCGAATTTTTCCAGGAATTTAAGGTGTTAGAATATTTTCAATATTTTTGAAAATTTTAATTTATGATAATGAACTGGTTTTCGATTTAAAATAAATTGGATTTGGAAATTAATTGTATTTGTAACATTTTTCTACCTTATTAATTTCGATGACAAAATTATATTAAGGAGGGAAGAGTGTAATGTCCCGTATTTTTGGTAGCTAAATATTTAATTTAATTTATTATTTTAAATAATTTATTTGGAATATTATTGGTTTTTAATATTTAGTTCGTTCATTAAAATGAAGTTTCAACGTTAGTTTATATATATTTTAAATCGAGCTCGAAATGGCGCGGTAGTTCGTAATATTGAGTTTTGAACTTCAATTGAATATACAAAATTTGTTTTAAGTTGGATTTTTGTGAAACAGGAAATGTTGGAATCTTGTTGATTATAATTTTCTAATGAATGAGAAAATTCCAAATTTCGTGTTATAGACTGTTAGTTATGTCTAAATCAAATTTTAAAATAGTCACTATGAAAATCTTTATTAAAATATAACGTTTATTTATTAATATAATAGGGTCTAAATATAATTTGGATACCGTCTTGACTCGAAATTGGGGGATTTTGAGTTGTAAAATCCATACTGGTTTATATTTGAAACCATATGATAATTATATTTGGATAAATATGTTAATAATGATTTATTATTATTTAATTGAATTATTTTTGTATTTAATTAATCATAATTTTATTTATATTTTTTAAGTGTTAAAATAGCCATTTTGTAAATGGTATTTGTTTCCGATGAAATTTGTTTCATTGAAACCGTAATGTTAAATTATTGTACAGTGTCAAATTTTGTGGCAAACCGATGTCGTATGGGACAACGACAGCCGTAAACGCCCAATGATTTGCTATAGCCCGTAATTAAATTAAATTAATAGAGGGGTATTTGAGTGTAGCTTGAGTAGAAGATCAAATTAAGTCGTGAAACTAGTTTCGTTGTGTTTGTATCGACGTTTAGAGCCATGATAGGTATATAGTATGTTATTTTTGGCGACCGATTAATTTGATGTCCAAAATACACTGTGGTGCGCGTAAAAATAGTGTACCGAGAAATAGTCTCGGAATGCGACAATACTTGAGCCGTTGGATTCATATTAATTAATTATTATACGATTTCAAATAGTCTCGGACTTACCGTTTGATTGTGGCGATAATAAACGCCTCAATCAATTATATTATTTTGGCCAATTTAGACATGGGTAACTTTAAAGGAATAAACGACTGGCCAAATGAACTCCGATTTTTACAAAATAAATTTTGTTGGATCCGTAAGGAAAAGGTCTAGTATAATTTCAAAGTTTCAAGTTGATTGGATTTATTTTATGATCGTGGGAAATTTAAACGCGTAATTTTTAGCTTGTGATTTATAAAGAACTTTATACAAACGACCTCTAAATTTGACGAAACCTGTCCAATCGGGTCCAGAATATTTTTTTATGCTAGGATTACACTTTTTATCGAAAACGAAGATTATACGTAAGTATTTTGAGATTATACTTCACAGTTAAGTTTAGAAATAATTAAATATTATTATTTTTTTCCCAAATCTCTCTATATAAATATACGTTACTCGTCAAAACCTAGTTTTCTAGTTCTGCATGGTCAACGAAATTCAAAGCCACTACCGAATGCAATTCACGGCTAAGAACTCCCAAAATAAATCCTTCCTTTTCTCGAAATCCATGGAGTATCATCATAAACTCCAAACTGAAAACTTCACGAGCTTGGTGAGATCCTTTTAATCAACGGCTATGTCCGTACTTTGACTTTTGGGTTGGCCTGAATCGTTCTTTGAAACTGTTGCGGTTATTTGGGCATTTCAGTCGGAGGGAGGCACTTGATAGGGCGAGATTTGTGTCAAAGCACAAGCTGGAAGGGGCGCTCACACTAGCGTCGTTGGATGGGGTAGGACGATGAATGATGGTGCGGTTGTGTTGAAGCTCGTGGGTAAAGGCACTGTGATGAGTAGCAGCGTGGTATCGAGATGTTAGAAGCAACATGAAAATGGTTGGGGTGGGATTGTATTTGCGAAGCGTAAGGGTATTAAGCAACGGACGAGAGATCAAAGGCTGGAGGGTTTTTACTAGCAGCAGTAATTCGAACATGGTAGAACGATTGAAAGGGGTCAGCTGCCTTTTTGCTGAAGCAAGATTTACTGCAAATAAAGGTGCATGGTTGTTGATGAAACAACATGGTTCAGGAGTTGAAGATAGCGGTATACATGCCAGAAGAAGGAGAATGATATTGGCTTGTAACTTGTATAATCAAAGTGATTAAACTAATTAATTCAATTATAAGTTATTAAACATTCTATAGTATTTAATTCATTATAGGGTTTTCGAATAGGAGCAGTATAACTGGAGCAAAGGAAAGCACGACCAAAACATAAAGAAATCGGCTTGTGCAGTTGATTAATAGAGTAATTAATATTAATTGTTATTAATTAAAAGTTAATTATGCTAAACAAAAACATATTTGTATAATATTCTATATCTCAAGCATATATAGTCAAAATCAAATCAAACCAGTTGCGCTAGAATCGTGGCGACAAACCATATATTTTGGAACTGACTCAGACAGAATCAGAGACTGATGGAATTTATAGTTAAATTAAACACTCATTTAATTTAACTGGAACCAAATCGCCAAATGGAATCAAGGTGAGTTAAACTCACTCAGTTATCCTAGTTATATTTTATATAAGTTGGGTTTTATTGTTTGTGTGCTATGGTTGCTAGTTGTTGAAAGATTTGATGATTTTTTGCCCATATACTGAGTATTTTTATATCACTGATTTAAATTAAACATTCGTTTAATTTAATCAAAACCCAATCATTATTTTAACGATTATTTCCAAACGAGGTAACTTACCTTGTTGGTTACGTTTACAATAATATAAACGCATTAAATTTGATCGGATGTTTGTGTTGTTGTTGTTTGTCCGTTATCAGTTGAATTGATTGTTCATATTTGTTAATCCAAATGATATATTATTGTATGAAATGAATTGCTAACATATCTAGATACAAGGAAGAACAGGTTGAAGGGATCCAACCGAATTCCTCAAGTATATTTAATATTATTTATTTTCATATTATGATCATATGAACTGTTCTGATTGAATGATTGATTTGATTGTTGATCGTTGAACTGAAATTCAACATTTATTTTGTTTTAACCAATGGGAAATATTGGTTGAGTAAATTGGCAGCATATGGCCTAAGAATTAATCGTTTTCTAAATATAGATTTACCATCAGGTGAATCGATAGATGTGAAGTTATAATATTTATTTTATAACTGAAGATAGATTTTTAAATCCATTATTTTAAATAAAAGTTATTAAAGGGAAATAAATATTTATTATTTATTATTTAAATTTATAAGCCAGTATTAAATGATTTATAAAAAAAATTAGATGTTAATCAGATTTATAAGTATGAGAATAGGAAATTAACCTAACAGCTAAGTTTAGATAATTGTTATGTTAAGAAACAATTAAATGGAATTATTTAAATTAATTAAATTATTAATTAATTTAAAGTGAGAACTAATTGGAATTGGTTAACGAGATAACCGTGTTTTGAGTTGACTAAGTCAACCGTTTAACCTGGGATTGATAATTAAATTAGTTTGTTTTGAATTAATTTAATAAAATAGTTTAACGAATATTTGTTTTAATTTTAATAAGGTTTTAAAAAGGACTTTACTATATATTTTGGTTAATAAAGAATTTAACTACTTTTATAGTAGTTAATGATTGAAGTAAATTATTATTTTAAATAATAGTAATTTAAAAGATTAATTTTTAATTGAAATTCATTTAAAAAGTAATCGAAGATGAAATGAAATCTAATTGAATTATGAAAGAAGTTTAGGAGCAGGTTTTATTTTAAACCTGAGTTTTGTAACAAATTATAAAAGAAATTTTAAGCGAATAAGATAGCTTATATTAAATGTTTACTTAATATTTGAATTAAGTAAAAGAAAATTGAGAACAAAAGGGTTTATATTAAGCCAGAATTATAAAAATGAAGTTTATAAAAAGAGCTGAGGTGGTAAAGCATTGATTTTAAATTAATGTTACTTAATGATGGAATTAAGGAAAAGGGAAAAAATTGAATAAGATTTTCAAAATGAGAAATGGTTGAATGGATTAGAAAAAGGAATGGGTAAAAGTGAATTTGGTAAAAGTAGTCGGTTACAGGATTTTGTAGCCAAATCCGAACTATAAAATGAATTTGTTTCAAGAGGTAGAGGTTAAAAGGCGATGTTTTATAAGAAATTACATAATTATTGAATTAAGAAATAATGATTACTTTAGAGAAAGAGATTTTCAAAAAGGTGGAAGGTTTTATGAAACCGTATTTTGAATAAAATAGTTAAATGGAATTTGTAATTATATTGGAATGCAATATCAGTTTTTAGATTACAACTCGTATCTATCTTAAGATAAGAACGTTGTTGATCAAGGTCTGAGAGGTAATTAAAATACCCTAACTTGTATGACTTCAGGATTATCTGAGGATGATATTAGTTTGTAATGGTAAAAAGGTTAATAACTTAATATTTCATTACCGAAATAATAATGCAACATTATTGGTAAAAATCTGAAGAACATATATAATGAAAGTTCTGGAGTAAAGGAAAATTAGTAAGGGAATTGCGTGAAAATATAAAGATATTTTCGAGTTAAAAGGAAATGTAAAGTTGTGTATTGTAATAGATTTATTTTATAATAATAAGCACCGGGTATTGTTAAATAATAAAACAAGAAAGATTTTGTAACATTGTTTTACGAGTAATAAGTTGAATCGATTTCCCAATTAGAGATAATGAAGAATGAAGGAGCAAATGTTGTGAAAAGAGATTTAAATGGAAATTTAAAATGTTATAAGTTATTTTTATAAGTATTATAATGAAATGGGTTGAAAAATAAGTATATAAAAATAATAAGTAAATAATGTTTTGAAAATGTTGAAAGATTTACTAGTTTAATTTATTGTTCGTTGACGTTTTAATTAAAAAGGCCAAGTGATGTCAAGTATTGAACCAATGAACTCATTTATTTTCACGATTGTTTATTTGATGGTTAAATAAATGACTATCAAACCTGGGCAATACGATTGTTGGTACGGAAAGACCGGGAAGGAATTTATATTCGAAAACCATTCCGAACCTTCAAATACGTGAAGATTAAATATGGAGCATTGAAGACCGTGGATCTTCATAAGAGGAAGAATTGCTAAAAATCTCTGACCTGCAATCAGAGATATATTGTGTTTCTGTCGTGGTTGAAATCTACGGATTTCAAGGACTTCTCGCTATGGATCCATGGGGTGATTCCTATATTGGATGTAATAGGAGAGTGCCTTTGGTTCATCCTGTTCCTAGATGACTTGTATGGACGAGTGTCTGACAAAGTATTTCCAAAGAGATCACGTACGTTGATTTCTTCAAATGTATTTATGTGGGTGGCGGAGAAGACACCTTCTCTTAGCTAAACCCTAGGATGTTTTTGTGGACGTCAATTAGTGATATTTGATGGATCTGACGATGTGGCATTCAAAGTGAATGGTGGCCAAATGTACTAAAAATAATAATAAAGGTAAATACATAAATGAATAAATTATGACCTCAAGCCTCATCAACCAGGAAATGGTTAAAATCGGGTAGGTTGCATGGTTATGTGTATTGCACCCATCAAAAGGGTATATAATTACCTAATCCTGTGAAATCAAATGCCTTCGGTTGTCCCTTTTTATTTTGTATGCATGCTATTGGTTCGGTTGGCTGGCCCCAACCATGGTAATGATATATTCGTTACTCTCAAGAGAAGTGAGAGGTAGGTCACGTTTAGTCTGGGTTGTAAGATGTTCTTGTTGAACCCCAATGTATTCATCTCCAGGGGTACATTGTCGGGAAGGTGGTTGCCCATACCTTGCCATGGAAATCCATTCTCCAATAAGCGCCTGCGGTTTTGATTGTATACTATGTATATGGAGCGTGAGATGCAAGTGTTCTGCTAGATTGATATTTATTTGTATCAAGACACTATTATAATATCAAAAAAGATACTGATTTCAAAGATGTTTTTGGTTATCGTAAGGTAAAAACCATCCATATTTATGTGTGGATTTGGTCTTATGTTTATCCTTTTCTTTCAAAAAGATTTTGACGTTAAAATCAAGTTCTGTGATGCATTTAAACATAGTGTGTTTTTCTCACTTTGGTTCACCAGACTGGTCCTACGTTTGTAATGCTCGGGTTAGACCAAGTTATACAGGTCCAGGTTATCGGATGATGTGAAATCCAGAGATGAGCTGGAGGTGTTTAGACGTATGATATTTAGTATTTATTCCGCTATGTAATTGTATAACAGGACATGTTGTTATAACTGTCCAGATGTGTTGATGTACTTTGATGATTATAAGATTTATTTAAAGCTCTCAGAAAAGATTTATTTCTATACTATATTTTCTTCCGCTGTGATGTGAGACTCTGTGTTGTGTGGGTTCTTCTTCTTCTATTCTAATATTTCTTTCTTATCCCACCCTCTAATTTCTTTCTTATAACGTTCTCGTGTTTTCGATGCTTGAGGTCTGCATGCTATACGGTAAATGTATTTATGTCGACTTTCGGGGTCGAAAATTTCGTGGGTCATTACGTATGGTATTAGATACTAGATATGGATCACATATATGTATGTGAATTTGTAGGAATTGCAAAAGCAAGTAGAAATTTGGCAAAAGGAGAAGTGGACTTAAGAGTGGAAATGAAGCAAATGTTGCTCCATTATCCATAGGAAACTGCCTCTTATCCTAACCACTGGCTTAATTGAAGAATTAAAATATTGTTACGTAATTTTAATTTAAAATAAATGTTATTCTGCAACTTGTTTAGACAAGTTTGAATTTCATTTGTAATAGAAGGACAATTATTGTTCATTTTATCTAAATGAAATGTCTTATGGAAATGCATATTAGTTAATGATCGTTATAAATCCAACTTTAATGTGTTTGATTATAACATAAATACTGAGCGGATTAATTCTAATGTTTTAAATCCAACATACTTTTGGCATTGTCATTTAAGTCATATAAACAAGAAACGCATATCGAAACTCCATAATGATGAAATTTTGAAGTCATTTGATTTCGAATCATATGAAGAATGCAAATCATGTTTATTAGGTAAAATGACTGAAGAACCTTTCACTGGACACCGTGAACGGGCTAGTGATGTATTGAGCTTTATATATATTGAAGCATGTGGACCAATGAGTACATCAACCAAAGGTAGGTTTTATTACTTCATTACATTATTGATGATGTCAGTAAATATGGTTATGTGTATTTTATTAGACACAAACTAGAATCCTTTGAAAAGTTCAAGGAATTTGAGAATGAAGTTCAAAAACCAACTTGGAAGGAATATAAATACCTTTCAAATAGATCGAGGAGTAGAATATTTAAGCCAGTAATTTAGTAATTATATAAAAGAGTGTAGAATTGTCTCACAACTAACTCCACCTAAAACACCACATTGGAATGGTGTGTCCGAAAGGAAAAATCATACCTTATTTGATATGGTGCGATCAACGATATGTCATATAGATCTTCCAATTAATATAGAGGTAATGCCCTTGAAAGAATTGCATCCATACTTAATACTAATCCTGCTAAAACAATGCTAAAGATGCCATATAAGATATGAACTAGAAAATTAGTGTTTCTTTTATGAAGAATAGGATGTCAAATACTTGTTAAACATCTTACCTATGACAAGCTTGGACCCAAATCTAATAAGTGTTATTTTGTGGGATATCTGAAAAAAGCAAAAGGATATTATTTGTACAAACCCTCTGAGAATAAAATGTTTATTGCTCAAATTGGTACCTTTTTAAAAGGAGAACTAGTCTCTAAAATACCGATGGGAGTAAAGTAGAACTCAAAATGTCTTGGGAACCACAAAATCAAATTGAACCTTGTGTGGAAAAGGAATTTAGTGGGAATGACAAAATAATCCTAATGTTATATATGGATAACATATTACTTACTGGGAATGATGTTACTTTAAGATAATAAATAGACATTGATTCTAAAAAAAGAGGATGTTTGGATTAAGAAGTTCATTATTAAACTTAATCCATTGTTGATCCAATGATTTTACATTATGATAACAATGGAGCAATTGATCAGGCCTAGAAACCTTGATCTCGTTATCAATCCGAACATATATTTAGGAAATATAGTTTCATCTATGAAATTGTTCGTAGAGGAGATATACATATCTTCAAAGTATCAATAGATTATAATGTTACAGATCCACTGACTAAAACTCTATCACAGCAGAAGAATGACAGTCAAACTAATTCATGAGTATACGATACATGATTGATTGACTCTAGTGCAAGTTGGAGATTGCTAGAGTTTGTGCCCTAGATGCAATCCATTTGATGTGATTATTGATGTGATTAGTAACACTGTTGATGTTATATTTATTTTAAATAAAAACGTGTTATGTTATATTTACTGCGTAATATAGATACTAACAAAATAGAATTAGTTAGAATAATAATGCATCATTATATAGTTTCAAGTAAGTGATCTGAACATGAGATTATATAATATAATAATAAGTATTATAATTCTTAAATGTCCCTAGTCAGGTTTTATTCTGTATAGGGCAACAATAAAATATTGAGACTAGTATGTTGATTGAATGATGATCATATCTCATTGATCATTAATATATGTGATATTAGTGTCAACACATAAATACGTATTAGAGAATAGTGTATTCGGCCTACCCAACATGTGATAACTTTATGAAATATAATTAACAGTATCATAAGTAATAAGTCACAGTGACAGTGATGTAATGGTCCTTAGACCTGAAATCATAATATATTTTCGTCAAGATATTTGTATTTTGGTATCATCAAAAGTTACTTTTAACCGAGTAGACGATAAATATAAATAGATATATCCATGAACGTCTTGGTTGAGTATGATTATGAAATGCATCGTCGTGCTAAAATATTGATTTGTTTTATATAATCTTCTCATCGATAAGTATAAATGATTAAATTATAAAGAGGTAATACGTTCTATGCCTCGAGTTTAATCTTGGATATATTGGTTAAAAGGATTAAATTGCATTGAAACACTGGTCTCAGAAAAAGGTTGTATTTATTGTTGATTTTACTATTATAACTTTGGTAATAACGATGTTTTACTAGATGTCGCTCACTGCTTATAATTTAAAATTATTGCCAGCGTTGTAATAAACTATAGGGTCACACAGTAGAACTTTTGGAAAAGGAAGAGCTGTTCTTAACGACAGGAAATATCAAACGTTGATTTTCTTATTAGTATGAAATGGTATAAACCGTGGATTGTGGTATATCCCTTTTGTTCTCATATATAAAAAGAGGTGCCGACCTTTTATTTATGATTAGATAGAAAAATAGGAGATAAAACAAAAAGAGGGAAATCGAAATCCATTGCTATCGGCTAGTACCGATTCCTCCTTTGATTTTTGATTTCAATTAACGCGATCGAACAAACGTTTATGGACTTCCATAGAGGCACCACCATCACCAGGGGTACTAGCATCTATTCGTTCCCAGTTTGATTGAATTCATGAATTTGTGAAAGTTAGAAAAGGTATAACACTCGATTTACTATTTTTGCATAGATCTTCAATATTAGGGTTGTTAAATTTGTTAAATTCCAATCCCAATTCGGTCTAAAAACCTTACTTTTTGGCGTAGAGAATCGGTTCTGCGCCTTTGCCTTTCTCCTTTTTGATAGTGTCCTTCCATTCGGCGAGACAGTAGGCTCTCGTTGTGGCTTGATCTCCCTTTACGGTTCCGATCTCGTTATCGACTGGAAATTTCATGAGAAAGGACCAAGGTGTCATGCAGACTCTGAATTCTACGAGGAAAGGACGCCCAAAAAGACGTTATAAGGAGAGATGACGTCGATGACTAGAAAAGTAAGGATCCGGACTCTACTTCTATCCTCAACCCCAATCTCCACTGGCTGGTCCACCATTCCTATCGACGGGTTGGAAGAGCCGTTGAAGCCACGAACAGTGGCATGGTAGGGCTTCAAATCTTTGGCCTTAAGTTTCATTTGGTCATATGCCAACTTGAAGATTATGTTGAAGGGGCTTCCAAAATCAATTAGGATTCTTCGTACATATGTTGGGCCTATGTGTGTAGAATAACGAGAAGGTCTATGGTTGGGATTTCAATTCCGTAGACTCCATCTTGTTGATAACAATATCATCATGCATCCTCTTCTGAAGCTTAGCCAGGACAGATGCCTCCAAGGTGGAGCATGCTTCTAGGCTGGCATGCTTGATGGAATTGGTGTATTCCTCCATATGATGAAAGCTCTCATTTGTCGGGTGAGGCCCATCGCAGATGGTGTTGATAACGATATCATGTGGTCTTTGATTGGACAACCCTGGTGCCACATTAGTTAGAGGAAGTGCAGGCGTTGAATGGCCCGAGTTTTCTTCTTGGGAAGTGGGGGACTGAATGTACTGCCAAGGTTTTAAATCTCTGATATCGATCCCGTTTTGTTTTGAAGATTTTGGAGACTTGATCTAGTATCGGGGGATATCTTGGATTAGATGAGTCTAATTCGAGGGTTCGTCTTGGATATCCATCTCGGGTCTGAAAGTTCATGTAACACCCCACGTCCATTAATGTCACTCACAAAGGGAATGCATTAACTTCCATGGAGGTTATAAGTGAATATAGAACAGAAAAATTACAACAAGACAGATAATAAATAACACTTGGAAATCTAAAACTTCATTTTATTGCAGCGGAAATTAAACATGTTTGTTTCATCATAAAACCAAGTACAATATCCATCTTCATAAAACAAAATACATAATCCCATTACATAAATAGCCATTAAAAAGATAACAAGCTGGACTTTACTTCAACGGTCCAAGCTTTCCAAAGAGAGATGAAGCAATTCAATCAAACTCCACTAGAGTTGGGCCCAACCTGAGGACCTGGAGGGGGAAACAGGATAGAAATAGAGGGGGTCAGACATAAAGTCTGGCGAGTATGATAATTCTAACAATACTATTATCAAAATAACCAGACTAAGGCATAAGCTGGAAGACAAGTAAATGTCTATGAACTCTTAGGAAGATAAAGATAGCGTTTAAGATAACGTTAAAGATAACGGCAAAGGCACACCTAATTACTAACGAATGATTACTACACTGCACCGCACATTACTACACTGCACCACACCAGTCACCCTATTGTTTGATCCCACTTGCTTCACACAGAAACTTTATAAATAGCCTTACGTACCCCTAGCTGACTACATAGGTGCCGTCTGCCCCTATCTCCACTAGGTGTACCCCACTACCCACTTTCGATCGGCTCCCTACTCGTAGATACCTGTGCTGGCCCCACAGTGGGGTGTATCACTCCCCTAAAGTGGCAACCCGATACAACTTGAGAATGCACGGCTTATACCTACACGATGCAACAACGTCTTATCTACCAGCCCGGGTCCACACACGCATATGAAACACGTTGGACATGCATTGCCACCGCTCCCCGTTTTGGCCTCTTACAGTCAAACCCAGCATGCGTGTCCCGTCGTCGACTTGGGTCGAGCCCACAAAGATACGTTTGGGATACTGGTCGAAATGGGCCCCCACAAGCTACCCACCTAAGCTTGTCACTAGTATATCCCACTTAACCCTCTTAGTCATGTTCATTTACATGTGTGTTTGGTTAAGTCTTACTAATCGTATTTCACATGCCACTAAGGGCACCCCCTAGATTCCTCATGCCACCCAAGGCACCTACTTAACCCCCATGTCCCACCTTACATGTTTTTCTGGTTAAGTATTTTTTAATTCATTCAGGCCATAACCTCGTAAAGACCTCTCGCATTAGACTGGCATTTATGGCAGCTGGATTTGTCGGGCGGGTCCGGGCAGTCTTACACCATAAAAGAGTCTAACCTCGTGTCTTTACAACTGTTATGCTTTAGTTTAGGCCTAGGACTTCTCATATTGGGCTGACATTTGTGACCACTGGATTTGCCGGGCGGGTCCGGGCAGGTTTACGTCACAAACGAGTCCAACCTCGTGTCCTAAGCATTGATTAACACTTAAAATCTTTTACCCCAGTTTTAATAATTCCCTATTCAAATTATTAATTAAGTCAACTTTTAAATATTCTCGGGTCGACCTCAAAAATGAGCCGGTTCGGTTATTTCCCCTCCCAATTCGCTGTTTTGAACTTTTTCGCATATTTATTTATTTAATTTTTAATTTATATATATATATCAATATATATATATATATATATATTTCTCTGCGCAACCCATTTCACTTAATTCTTTTCTAAAAATTAAGTATACTTTAATTTGTGAATTTTAATGTTATAAAATTACGGGGTGTTACAGTTCATATCTGAGCAATTTCGGGGAACATGATATATTAAAAAAATGATATTCTTACAAAATGATTTTTATGAATGTTATTAAAAACATAGTAACTAAAATTTGAATCGCAAAATTACTTCATTATTCTTAATTTACAAAAGATCATCATGCTCTAAATCATAATATTCTTAAAATAGAAAATTAACACGTTGCAAAAAGATCAATGCTTACAACATATGATCCATGAACATGAATAATTTTTAGACATAAAACATATAAAGGATCCAAAAAATTAAAAAGTTCAGCATGAGTATAACATAAAATACATAATTTCATAGGTAACATCTATGTAAAAAAAGACGAATATGAAAATCATAAGCATTGTAGAACCTATATGAACATACAATATGGTCATTTAACATGCAAAATGTCAGGAGATTATCATGGCTAGATTCGAGTTTTTTTAGTTATTGTTCTGGTTTGGGCATGAATTTAAATTTTAAACAAAAAAGCCAAGATCTCGGACGTTATTCCGGTATCACATCTCGATCAATATATCATAAAATATCGCAATATCTCGAGCGATAACACCCGAAAGGAGATTTACATTGATATTTATTGTTTCATTCCAGAAGGAGCCCAAAACGAGGTCTCAAAGGAGATCTCGGGCGATGTTCTCGAGATTTGAAATAGTGTGTACTTCTCCTAGCGTTTCTCTTGGATTAGATTCTCTATCGCATCCTTGAGGTGGCGGAAGTCGTTCATGTTACGACCGAACATGTCGTGGAATCCGTAGTATTTGTCAAAATTATTCCAGCAGTCGGTAGATTCTCTCGTGTTCGGTGCATTGTACCAGATGGTATTATAGGTCTCAAGATAGACTGCCTCCAGATCTCGGTTGAGTGGAGTATAGACTCTGTATGTTGGGAAGCAGTCGTGCTTCTTTGGATCGCCAGGTGATTGGTCGTTGCAATCGCCAAGTCTGCCATTTTTCAGCTCGGGATTGAATGGGAACATTGTAACAACCCAAAATTTTGGTGATACAAGTTAATTATTAGAATTTAAAAAAATAGGAATTTCTGCATATGATGGAATTTGTCCACGAAACATTAACTGATGCGTTTGTGATTCTGGTCAACTTTCATACTTGGAGTTTCGCAAACAGAGTCCGTATGAAAAAGTTACGGAAGAAATACGAAAATAGACGAAAAATAAATAAACCATAATTTATAATTATTATTTACCTAATTTAACCAAGTCGAGCTGGGAAATCTGATGCCTAGGTGGTCGATGTAGAGGTCGATCGGCAGTCAACTGCCACGACCGAGCTACTAGGCGTCAGGTTGCCCAGTGGCGGCTAAGTTTTGGAAGGTTAGGTTAAATTATTTATATAATGAATGGATGGATATAACTTAAAACTAATCCGGTGGTTCTAGGCCATTACCACCACTACAAATAAAGGGTAAGGCCTCGTTCTTTTTCCACATAAGTCTGCAGAGGCAGCGGAGCTCTACCATTTTTCTCTTTCTCCAAACCTAAATTCTAAAATAAAAATATATTCATACATATCAAATCAAATCCAATTCATATGAAATTGAGAGGATAAGCAGATCTAATGGAAAGGAATGCAAAGCTCCAAATCATATTCCCCCCTCTTTTCCTATTTTCTTACAATTCTACAGATCTGGAATTTTCCCCTTTCTAGATAAATTGTAGATTCATAAGAATTTGGGAATTTTAGGCCTAACGGGTTCAAAACTTTGAATTTGGGGGCTATAAGGTAAGTGGAAATTTACAAATATAGTTATGATGACTTATCTATTTTGTTTGAATCAAAACTATGTTTTTATGCCTATCGGATTTGTTCATTTAAATATTGTGAATTTATTTGCAACCGTCAGGTCTGATTATAAATATGGTTAAAACTTGTGAATGATAAGTTGTGATTATGTATATCATGAATTGTAGGATTCTTAAATATTTTCCCCACATATTCCTACGGTTATGTCCTGAAATATGTTCTACATTTTGGGTAGCACTGTGGATCTGGAAATCAGTCCCAATAAACACAAATTTGATGTAGTCACATTCCAAATCTTTAGTTCAGTGTAGAATAACGAAATATGAGAATTTGGGTAAAAAGACGAAAATTTTGAATTATGTGATTGTAAGAATAAAAGGAATATTCCTATTGGTATTCAATATTGTTGGGTTTTGGCTTAATCATTGTAAACATGTCTTTTTTCTCCTTTTGAATAAAAAGGCACTATTTTTAAATCACAAGTGGTATGATAAAAAGGATTAAAAAAGGAAAAGTGGTGCAAATGTATGTACAAATATATATATACATATACATATATACATATATATATATATTTGTATGTAATTTGCATCGACTATTCATATATTTACGTATAATTCGTGTGATTTGGAAATATGTCAATTCCACTAATTAGGCATTATTTACAATGAATACGGCTAACGGTCTTTTTGTGAGGTTAGAAACCTTTTTGGCAAGATTGAGTATACAAAGGAAATGTTTGGTAAATTGATAAGACCAAATCATTAATTTAAAAATAAGAATAATAATAAAAATATAATTACGTTGACCGCACGAAAACATAGAAATAAATATATACATATTATCCGTCCAAATCAGCGTAAAACGGTAAAATATACACATTGTGGAATATTTGAAAGTTTGGATAAGGTTCAACTGTGGAATTATATGTAAATGTAATCCATATTGAATAATATATTTGTGGTGACCATTTGTAGCAATCAATGTAATTAATTGCCTTAAATAGGACCATAAATCAATAAATAACCATTATAACCGATATTGGTTGGGGGAAAAAAATTTGATGGGAAAAATGGTTACAATTCCTAAAATCAATTAGGATAAATGTTGTAAACCCCAGTTAGGAAATTTGAATTATAATTACATTTAGACACGAGGTTAAGCTCAACTTATGGTATAAGCGTGCCCGGAACCAACCAACAAATCCAGCAACCACAGGTAGTTAGCTTAATGTGAGGGGTCTAATGTATAAACATAATTGTATTAAGTACGAGGTTAATTTTAACTTGTGGTAGAAGTCTGCCCGTAACCGACCGGCAAATTCAGAGGCCTAGTACATACATATATATATATATATAATAAATTAATTTACGAAGGAATATGAATAGAATTTCCTGTGGGGTACAACAAATAGATAACTTGTGATTGATAAATAGTTGCCCTAGGAAAATGTGATCGTTATGGTCATAAAGGGCAATAAAAAGGAAATAAAAGGAAATGGGTGTCATAAGGGAATTTATTATTGTCGTTTAAGTCCAAATTAAGGGGGCTATCAAATAAATATCCTATGGTAAAAAGGAATTTAATCTTCCTTATTCATATTAATGGAAATAGAAAATATAGTTGGACTTAGTAGGTTAATAATGTAAGATATTCTTAACCATATAAACCCGTGATGAAAATGAATCACGTAAGTACAGTATTTCCATGTAGAGGGACTAAACGGGAATAACTTAATAACATAGCCTACTTTATCCCAATAGGGAAAGGTGCTAAAGGCAAATGGGGTACGAATCCAATAACCTTCGCACATAATCCGCTTCCATGGGTCTTAAGTGGCTATGGGCTGAGGAGTCCACCTGGGAGTAGGTCTTTCAGTTAGGGGTATTAAACGACGTGTGTGAGTATTGTCTGCTCAAACTTGGAAACTTAAAATGTTAGATATGACTATCTATCCTACAGAGAGTAATAAGCGACTAAGGAGGTTATCCAATAAGGTCAGCTAAATGGTATAGCGAATGATAAAATACCACCTCTTACCTTACATGGGTGCAAGGGTATATGTGTGAATGGTGGCAGCCTTAACTAGTAGGGGCCGTAGCTAGTGCCCTCTAGTTTATGTTAACGTCGGATATTATCGAGGGTTGGTAAGTGACCAATAGGTCCGCCTAAGGGTCTTAAGCGATCAGGGAGAATCCACCCTATCTATTTTTGATAGTGAGGCATTGAATAATAAAGGATAGTGAATGAGGATACGTACATATATAGAAACCTCGTAATTAGGGGTCCACTCTCGATTTAATAACTAGTCATGTTCTGGTATAAAGGCTTCACAAATAAGTGCGTAAACGTCCTACCTCGGAAATATAATTTGGGAATACTATGTTGAGAAGAGTAGTAAAGTCGTGCGTAAACAGCTACAAGGTTAGGTTAAAATTACTTACCTTGTTAGGCATACATCTTAGGTTGAACCAAACGGGATACGTCTGTGTATTATAGTCTATTTTTTTACATTTCTTAGTCACCAGAACTTGTTATTCTTACCCCCCCTCCTCACTATAACATCCCAGATTTCCTGTAGAAGGCCAGGTTCTCATAGATGATTAAGTTGGGTTTTCAGTTCTCGTTCTCTCTCATGCTCGGTATTGGCAAAGTGACTTACTTTGAAAAAGGCAGTTACTTAAGTTAATATTAATTTATCTTATTTTGTTTCTGTTGTGAGTTATCTTTTATCGTACTCTGATTATGCTCATGCTCATTTATTGCAGATACCAGATTTACACGCTCCATGCTTGGATGTGTTCAAGTTTTGATTTTTGTCAAAAATTTGGGTGCAGAAAAGTGTGGGGTGTTACATTTGGTATCAAAGCCTAGGTTAAATGATCAAAGTAATTAGTTAAATTAGGAATCGTGAGAAAATGTAATTCAATTTT
The DNA here is from genome assembly GCA_030737875.1 of Allium sativum. NCBI lineage: Eukaryota > Viridiplantae > Streptophyta > Magnoliopsida > Asparagales > Amaryllidaceae > Allium > Allium sativum. The sequence goes on along the minus strand of CM060910.1, from coordinate 188,236,823 downwards.
TTTCTGCTATTCTTCATCTTTCTTACTTGACTTTAATTTATTTTCGATAGAAAATTAGTCGTGGGCCTAATTATATAAAACAGGCTTTGAGCGACTAAGAGTTGAAATATGTTAAGTTCGGGTTTCTAGCCAATTCTGTCTTACCCCACAGTACGTTAGCAATCTCATCGTAAAAAGCACGAGGAAGACATATGGTGGATTCCGTTGATTCGAGATTTGGAACTAGAATAATATATATTAAAATAAATATCTAGCTACAACCAAGATAGTCAAAATTCCTGGTTTGGTTTCATTGGTAGTTCCAGTCAAGACCATTACTCGATCTAAAACGGAAAAAAGCCCAAGTTAATATGTCATATCCATTTCAGAAATATAATTACGGGGTGTATCCCTTTGTTACTTCGTTAAAATTCTGAATCTACCTTTGTTGAGATATTCAATTGAGTTCTTGGCTTTGTATTGGAGGAAACTTATTTTTAAAATTATTTGAAAAATAAGGAAAATAGTTTGTGAAGATATGGTTTTTTTTTATTCTTAATCTATTCGTGTTTTAAAAATTTAGGTGCCATTCGATAATTATAATAAATATAGTCTGATTGTAGGAAAGAAGGAATTAAAAATTATAGGGAATATACCACTAAAATTCAAGAGTAATAAATATCCATTCCTTGTGATTTTTAGTATCCATCTTCCTACATATATCGGGTAATTTATTAAAAGTTATCAAATTTATTCTTAATTGTTTTAAGCTTCAATAATTTCAAACACGAAAAAGTTTTTCTGGTTCGAAATATAAAACTGGAATATATAGTAATAGATTTAGAAATACGAAACCGTTGGTTTATAAATAAATTCCATTTTTCGAAAAGTTTTAAATTTTTCTTCAAAAAGACTAAGAAAAATCCTTCATCTTGGTTATTGGGGTAATTGGATTTGAATCATTTAGTTTGTGTCGGCTAGTAAGGGGAAGAATCCATGTTAAAATTTTATTTTGGATTTCTAGCTAACTTCCTTTTTTGAGTTCGTTCGATTCGGTGGTCGCAAATCTTTTTGGAGATAGGGAAAAGGCGTTTGAAAATTAAATTTCTCGACTAGATGAGTGGTGAAAGTCGACAAGAGAATTTGTTTGGGAGTAGAAGTTGTTTCGACATATTAGAAATTTTAAATTTTAATTTATATATAATTTAAACGGGTCGTTGGGTCAAGGTTCAAACTGCACCCACTATGGGGCAAGCGGTCGACCGCCCTCTAAGGGTCAGGTCGATCGGTACCCCACGGGTGAGCGTGGTTGCCCCGACCAGTATCGGCTAAACGATGTATATATACGTCGTTCAGCCGACCCTCCTCCCCTAACCCCATTTCCAGTGTAGTACCTAACCCTCCTCCTTCCCAAGCTCCAATCCAAGCAACCCCCGCTCCGTTTTACCACCAATTACCACCAAACTACTTCTCGTGCAAATTTCTACCCAATTGTACTCCAGATTTGTAGTTTTTCTTGCCCGTTTCACCGATTCCTCCATAGCACCTCACAACCAACACCCCGGTCTCATGCCTCCGGAAGCCGCTTGGTTAGATCGCGATGAGGCGAAGATTAAGCAGTGCTTGTCCATGGCTAGCTATGAGTATCAGTTTGGTCAACCGATAAAGTTGGCTGACTTCGCTGCATTTTGTTTGGAGAATGAAACACCCCGCCTTCATTAAGTTCACTCACAAAGGGAATGCCTTAACTTCGGTGGAGCATTAAGGCATCTCCAACAAATGCTTGAAAAATAGAATTTCTGAAATCCGCACCCGTTTTTACCTCCAACAGTGGTTGGAAATGTCTCTCTGATCTGAAATCGGGGAGAATAGTTCCGGAATCCTCAAACTTGTTATGCGGTTGTTGAACCACCGTGCAGACCTAAGCGCTTGTTCAACAAGCGCGTAAAGCACAACAGCTTTATTCCCTACGCGCTTGTTGAACAGCAGCGTAGAGCGTTTCCAACGTCTCAATTTGGTAACGGTTATATTTTTAACCTTAGAAATACACAACCCCTCTATTTTCATCCACACCAACTCATCTTCTACCCTATCTTCTTCCACATCAACTCATCTTCAACCACTTCTATTTAAAAAAATGATTACTGATTTTGATGTCGATGCCGCAAGAATGAGCTTTGAAACTTTTGATTTACAAGATCTAGGCCAACGGTTTGGTGGAATGCTAACTACTTCAAGTTGGAGTGCTAATGAAGACTATGATCTTTGCTACATCTACTGTTCACTTTCGCTAGATCCTGTCCGTGGTGCCGATCAAAGTAAGGAAACATTTTGGGGTAGAATCACTAATGCATACAACATGAAGAACATGGATCGGAATAGAAGTGTAGCTTCCATCAAAGGTCGTTATTTTAATATTAATTGTCAAACGTAATGCTTTGATTTGCAAATGTTCAAGCTGAAGCAGAGTAACCCAAGCGGATTTGGAAGTGACACTCATATGGTAAAAATGTGTATTAATTTTTTTTTGTACTTTACATTTTAGCGTTGTAGTAAAGCTTTTTATTATTGATGCAGAGACTGTCCGCAAACAAGTTATTCAAACAAATATATAAACCAGATAGTAAACAAGGACCTCATTTCTATCAGTTAATGCATGTGTATGACCTACTGGTTAATCATGTGAAATGGAAATCTTCACTTCAGAAAATAGTCCAAGATGTCCAATCTAGCGGTAGTCGTGTGAAAGATAAAAGATTTGGAGACAGTTGTAGTCCGAGAGATTCGCAGGACAGTGCAACTATGGGTTTAGAAGAAGATGATCACCTTACTGCTGATCGATATGATAGGCCCGAAGGATCCAAGGCGGCAAAGAAAAAACAAGTGGCAGGAGCGAATGAAGGCGAAATCAGAAAACTATTAAAGGAGTCTAACGATATGTATATGAGCGCACTCCAGAGCAGAAGCATTCAACACCAAGAAAGGCTTGACGCAATTCATCAACTTATTGAGACAAAACGACGAAAGGAAGAAGATGCAGTCATGTTTACGGATATTTCGCAGATGGATGACGTGCAACGCGAGTATACGAAGTATCGGAGATTTGAGATAATGAGGCGAAGAAGAGAAGGAGGTGCGTGAATGTAGATAACTTGGATGTAAACTTTAGTTGGCTTTGTATGCGCCAGTTTGGTGTAAGTATTCATTTTGTTTATGTAGCGTAGGAATGGAGTTTGAAATTTAGTTTGGTGTAAGCTGCATTTTGTTTATGTAATGGAGTCTGAAATTATGAAATGGTGTCTGAACTTTAAAATGGCGTTTGAAAATTGCGTACTGATAATGGCGTTTGAAAATGGCGTTTGAAAATAGTGTTTGAAATTTAAAATTCCAATATAAAATTCCTATTTTAAATTTAAAATTTAAAATTCCAATTTAAAATTTAAAATGCCATTTGAAATTTAAAATGGCGTTCTAAAACGACATTTGAAAATGGCGTTTGAAATTTAAAATTCCAATTTGAAATGGCGTTTGAATTTTAAAATGGAGTTTGAAATTCCATAACGACCTTTTTAAATTTTAAACTGTACATAACTTTCAATTTATATTATGAAATCTGAATTTTTGTCATTCGTTGGAAAGATATAATTGAACAAATTGAAATGTTTTTGGTTTTACTGAAATTTGAATTATATTGAATCCTACACATTCAATTGAAATTTAAAATGTAATTTTTAAACTGCCGCCTCATTTTAAACTCCATTTTAAATTAAAATAAATCATACCAAAATCCATTTTTAATTAAAATAAATCATACCAAACACCCTTTTTTAATTCAAACTCCATTTCAAACTCATTTTTAAAATTCAAACTCCCTTTCAAACTCCTTTTCAAACTCCTTTTTAAAATTCAAACTCCCTTTCAAACTCCATTTCAAACTCTTTTTCGAACTCCTTTTCAAACTTCTTTTCAAACTCCTTTTTAAAATTCAAAATCCATTTCAAAATCCTTTTTAAACTCCTTTTTAAAATTCAAACTCCTTTTCAAAATCCTTTTTAAAATTCAAAATCCATTTCAAAATCCTTTTCAAACTCCTTTTTAAAATTCAAAATCCTTTTCAAAATCCTTTTTAAAATTCAAACTCCTTTTTAACTCCATTTCAAACTCCTTTTTAAAATTCTAAATCCATTTCAAAATCCTTTTCAAACTCCTTTTTAAAATTCAAACTCCATTTCAAACTCCCTTTTAAAATTCAAACTCCCTTTCAAACTCCATTTCAAACTCCTTTTCAAACTCCTTTTTAAAATTCAAAATCCTTTTTGAAATCCTTTCTAAACTCCTTTTTAAAATTCAAACTCCTATTCAAACTCCATTTTAAAATCCTTTTTAAAATTCTAAATCCATTTCAAATTCCTTTTCAAACTCCTTTTTAAAATTCAAAATCCATTTCGAACACCATTTCAAACTCCTTTTTAAAACTCAAACTACATTTCAAACACCATTTTAAATCACAGGACATAAAATACAATAACATACAACAATGTCATCATCAACATACCGTCAGTCATAAAAAAACATACAACAATGTCATCATCAACAACACATGTAATATAAAACTTGTCAGTCATAACAAAAACATACAACCATGACGCTGCATGAACCATCAGTCAATATGCATAGAAGCGCTACCTGCCCCATCGGAACTGTCATCACTAACGTCATCATGAATGTCATCCAAATCATCATCCATATGTGCTCCATCACCAGAACCTTGCTGCTGTAACTAAGTATGTAGGGAAGCAATCTGGGCCTCGTAATGAGACTGCTGTCGTGCCAAAGCTCCGTGTAAACCCAGGTACATCAACTGTGTGTACTACAATGTCATACGCTCAAAAGCAGCCAATATACGTCTATCATGGTCCATGTATAGCGAGTACTGTTAATGAGACAACTTGTATTACACAAATGAAGTTTTTATAATGAAATCGTACATGTATAACGAGTATTGTATTACTATTACGTACCTGATGTGAATGATACAAACCGGCTGACGGTACTCCGGGAGGGTCAACAGGTGGATACTGCAACGGAATCTCTACAATCTGACCTTGTACGTCATACGCCCTAAAAATGTGTGGTGGGGGGTCCAAAGCACCACTCTGCATGAACTGAGACGATACAGGCGCAAAGGTAGGGGATGCACCGGGAATCTGTCTGCTACTGAAGATGGCCCGATATGGTCGGAGTTCAAACCCCGAATATAGTCTGGTAAAGCATAAGCGCGTGGCGCAACTCGAGCCTAATAGGTATCAAAATCTCCGGGCACTGTAAAAGGCTCACCGTCTACCCAGCCTGCAGCCCTCGTACCCTCAATATATGCTGATCCTACCTGTATATCCCCGAACATCTGATCCCATGGGAGTGGATCGGAAGGAATGCGCTCTAACCCGTATAGCTGTAGCCAACACCGCTCCCCCAATACCAAATGAAAGGGCATGTAGGCACCTGGAAGCATAATCTAAGCCTCGAAAGACTTGAACTGAAAATGAGCGGGTGCTTGTCCTGAGGAGCCAGAAAATTTATGTACGTCTGCCATGGACGTCGAATAATGCCATCCGGCTCCCTCATATCAATCTGCGTGCGCGCCTCCATAAGCTCGTTATGCACACCCTGTGCAGAACGAGCAAGATGCATACCAGGACCTCATCGTCGTAATCTCGGAAAGTATATGTTCAGTGTACTGATGGCCTCATCAATAAGTTGGGGGTGCATGTTCGCCATGTGCTCGTAATACCAAAATGGGAGAATATACCAGAAACTGTACAGCTGCTTGCAGCGCTGTACAGCGTAGAGATCCAAAGCTACATACAAATAGCCTAATATCATTGTACCCCAATCGAACGAATGCAACTGCTCTATGTCTACAAGGCTAGCCAAAAAACCAAGTCTAATAGTCCCCCTGTTGTTGCTAAAAAAGGCGGAACCAAATACGTATAATAGAAAGGCCCTGATAACAGAGGTGTGCATAGCCATAGTGGTCCGATGTGTAGTGACATAGGCATACAGAGTAGGTAGGCTAACGGCTCCTGAAGAAACGGCATGAGGATCTAAACTCGGTAACTGCTCTGGAAAACTATCAAACTCCTCAAATGATACATCAAAGGGAATAGGGTGACGACCTGGACGACCAATCTCGATGCCCGTGAGGACGTAAAAATCCAAAGGAGTAAGCACTAACTCAAAATCAGCAGAGTGAAATGTGTGTGTAGTAGGCCACCATCGCTCACTAATAGCCTCTACAAGGCATCGGTCAACATGAGCAAACCTAGGTAAATCTAAAAAGTCGCCAAATGGTGTATCATGGAGTCTAAGTGATATAGGCTTGGGTAATTGCTCAAAAAGTGTCATACAACGTGACCAACTACCTCACATAACAATATGTCGAACCTAAACGTATGTAAATTTGTTGTAAACATGTAACATTAAACAACATTCGTGAATAGTAAAAAGGTTATACGTAACAAAGTTTTAAAATTATACTTGAGGTGTCGCAACAGCAACAGACACTCGGTGTGTAAATGTCGCAGGCAGATCGTGTAATACTCTAAGGCTCGCAGCAGTCACGGTGGCATCTGGTGCGGCATGTACTGGTCCGACATTAGGATTTGTCGGAGCATGGCTGACCCGTCTACCAGACTTAACTTTACGTGGCGGCATTTCGTCGTAGATATTAATAAAAAAAATTAAAAGGAGGGAAATTATTTTTTTTTATGAATTGAAAAATGAGCATTTCCGCCTGATATAGGCGGAAATATTCAAGCGGTTGTTGAACAACCGCGTAGGCTCTACGCGGTTGTTTAACAAACGTGCATTTTTTTTCTTGATGAGCCATTTTTTAAAAAAGCCACGCGTTTGTTGAACAACGCGTAGTCACACGCGGTTGTTGAACAACCGCCTGGACCTAAAAACTGTTGTGATTCCCCAATTTTCGGAGTGTGGATAATCGAAATACGAAAATCCACACTCCGGAACAATTAGAGATGCTCTTATACGTAAAAGATACAGATAATTTACAAGACAGACATATAAACAGCGGAAAAAAAACTAAATTTATTTCATAAGTACGTGGATCAGTTAAAACATTATAACAACTGTCTCAAACCAACTTCCAAATTACTACAACAAAATCTCTGCCTTGAATTAAAACATAAAGAAGCATTAAAAAAACAGTAAGGCTGCATAAATCCCCAATAAGATAATATCCAAAGCCATAGCCCAAGGAAAGAGATTCCAAGCAGTACATCTACTCTCTTCAGGCTAGAAATGGTCCGAACTAAGCTGAAGTATTCCATCCCTACGGACCGGGGGGGGGGGGGGGGGGGAGGGAGGACGGAAGAAAAGAAGACGAAAGAAAATGGGTCAGACATGAGTTTGGTAAGTCCAGTGATTATTTAGCATGTAGACAAGAAAAAAGATTATGACATGAATAAACTGAATCTAGGACAACACCCTAGAAATAAGATAATAAGACTGAATATGATATCGCACTCATTTCAACTTTTGTGCACCCCCTTACAAGTGTTTAAACTAGCACCATGTGTTCAAGATAAATGATCCACTTTTTATCGATCGGCTCCTACTCGTATACGTTTACCACTTGTGTCATTCGGCCCTGCATGATTGTAGATACATGTGCTAGTCCCACCATGGGGTGTATCAAGTCCTGTGGTGGCAACCCGACACAATTCAAGATGCACAGAGTATAACTACTGATGCCCAGTGCCTGATTTTTCCACTCTGGAGTACGTGCACGACCGTACTCCGTCGGTACCTACACTGACGCACCCGCCGTTGTTTTGACCGCTTATAATCAGCCCAGTAATCGTGCCCTAACCCTGCCTAGTTCAGGGTACCATGATACATCTGTATGGGTTACTGCTGAAATGGATCCCCGTTACTAGGGTTTCCTAATCAACATGTTAAAATGGTTAAGTGTTCTCAAATAAACCTAACCCCACCCATCAGTTTAGTTAACATGTTGTATTGGTTAAGTGTTTCCTTAATTAACTTAACCCTACCATTCCTGTCTTAGTTTTAATTCATTCATTAAAGCACCAACCACTCACATTAGATATGTATTGTTGCGGTTGCTGGATGTGCCGGTCAGTTCCGGACAATCTTACACCGCAACTTAATCTAACCTCGGGTTCTTTTGGGGTTAATGCCCTAACCTCTCACATTAGATATATATTGTTACGGTCGCTGGATGTGCAGGGCGGTTTCGGGCAGTCTTACACCGTAACTCAATCTAACCTCGGGTTAGGCATATTCGTCTTTTTCTTAATTTACATATTTACCTTTTATATTTATACTTAAATTATCCACAATTATTGCCATTCAAGCCCGTCTTTCGGGTAGCTCTACTCAGTAAGCCATCGTCCCAATCCTTCCGATGATAGGAAATGGTCCTACAATTCTTGGTGCCAACTTTCCTACGGACCCAAAGCGAATGACATCCCTCAAAGGAGATACTTTAAGGAACACCTTACCTCCAACCTAAAACTCAAGGTCGGTCCTTTTTTGTCTTCGTAGGACTTCTTTCTATCTTGTGCAGCCTTTATCCATCTTCTTATCGAGTCCACCTTTTCTGAGGTTTCTCTAATCATGTCTGGCCCAAGTACGAGCTTGTCTGTAGACTCCCACCAACAAGTTGGTGATCGACATAGTCTTCCATATAAAGCCTCGAAGGGTGCCATGCCTATGGTGGCTTGGTAGCTATTGTTGTAAGCGAATTCCACCAAAGGAAGATGATCTTCCCATGTTCCTCCAAAGTTGAGAATGCACAATCTCAAGAGGTCTTCCAATACTCTGTTCACCTTTCCGTCTGACCATCGGTTTAGGGGTGATAGGTCGTGCTTAAGCATAATTATGTGCCTATAGCCTCATGCAAACTCTTCCAAAACTCGCTCAAGATAGGACCTCGATCACTCACTATGATGGAGGGTATCCCATGGAGTCGAACTATCTCTTTAAGATAAATGGATGCTAGGGACGAGGCAGTCCTTCTACTCTTAACAGGTATAAAGTGAGCACTTTTAGTGAGCCTGTCCATTATTACCCAAATACTGGTATTGCCCCTTCTTGAGCTAGGCAACACATCAACAAAACCATTGAAATGTTATCCCATTTCCACTGTGGGACCTCTAGAGGATGAAGCAGACCACCAGGCTTCTTCTGCTCCGCTTTGACTTGCAGGCATATCAAGCACTTAGCAACGAACTTAGCTACATCCCTCTTCATGCCATTCCAAAAGAAAACCCTTTTTATGTCTTTATACATCTTGTCTCCACCTGGGTGTATGGTCAGCTTAGAATGGTGTGCTTCTTCGAGAACCATCTTCACCAAATCCCTTGTTTGTGGGACGCATAGTCTTCCATCCCGTCTCAACCAACCCTTATCATCGATGGAGTATCTATTGAGGTGACTAGAAGTCTCATCCCTAATTAGATTATCCATCATATCAACTAGCCGAGGGTCTTCTTGTTGCGCGGTTCCTATTGAGTCTAAAAGAGTAGGCCGCACCTCTAGCGATGCTAACAGACCCGGTACAAATTCAGAGGAGGTTCTGAAGTCAAAGTTTGCTATGTACTCTAAGCTTTGTCTTTCTACAAAGAGAGGACTCAATGTCAGCTTCTTTCTGCTCAAGGCGTCTGCTACCGCATTGCCCTTGCCAGAGGTATAGGAGATCTCAAAATCATATGAGGCTAGAAACTCCATCCACCTTTGTTGTCTTAAGTTAAGATCTTTCTGTGAGAAAATGTACTTTAATGATTTATGTCCAGTAAACAATTCAAACCTTTCTCCTAGTAGATAATGGCGCATGACTTAAGAGCGAAAACAATGGCAACTAGCTCCAAATCATGAGTTGGATAGTTCTTCTCATGTACCTTCAATTTCCATCCCCCATAAAACTACCTTGCCTTCTTGCATCAAGACAGCACCTAATCTTATACCGCATGCATCTGTGTATACGGTAAACATTTTGCTCCCATCAGGCAATGTCAGAACTGGGGTAGTTTTTAGAGCCCTTTTCAAACGTTGGAAAGCAATACCGCAATCCAAATCCCAAGCAAAAGTTAGGTTATTTTTTGTCAATCTTGTGAGTGGGGCTGAGATTTTTGCAAAGTCTTTAATGAAATTTCGGTAAAAGCCTGTTAACCCGAGAAAGCTTCGGACTTCGGTTGCATTCCGTGGAACCTTCCAATCTTGCACCACATCTATTTTTGCGGGGTCCATAGCTGTCCCCTCTTTAGACACCACATGTCCAAGAAACCTCACTTTTTCTCTCTGGAAATGACATTTGGAGAATTTGGCTTTCAGCTGATGTGCACGAAGAGTATCCATGACTTCCCTTAAATGCAAAGCATGCTCTTCTTCATTCTTCGAGAAAATCAAAATGTCGTCTACGAAGACCACCACAAACTTATTAAGGAACTCCCTGAACACCCTGCTCATCAAGTCAACGAAGTAAGCGGGTGCGTTTGTCAATCCGAAAGGCATGACAAGCCATTCGAAGAAGCCATCCGGGGTTCTGAACGCAGTCTTATCAATGTTGTCTTCAACCACTCTTAGCTGATGAAACCCGGTAGCCAGATCTTGTTGGGAGAAAACCGACGCACCTACAAGATGATCAAACAAGTCGTCTATTCTTATGGGTGCCTATTCTTCTTGGTCAGCTTGTTTAGCTCCCTATAATCAACACATAGGAGAAGTGAACTATTTGCGAATACTACTGGAGCAGCCCATTCAGAAATACTTCGCCTTATAAACCCTTTTTCGTGCAGCTCTTTGACTTGCTTACTGAGCTCTTTTCTCTCCCTTGGAGCCATGTGTCTATAGGGTAGAGCTACGGGTTTTTGCATTATCAACAAGGTATATGCAGAAGACTATCTCCCGCTTCGGGGGTAAGCCCTTCACCTCTTCAAATACATTTGAGTATTCACGGACTACTCTAACAGACTGCAAGTTTTCAACAGACGCATCAAGAGATTCTAGGTTGCTAAGCATAACAGAATGTATGGGATTACAAAAGATTTCGAGAGTGTTACCAAGGCGAGTCATAAGTCTAACCACTCTCTTTTCACAATCGAGGATGGCGCCATTACTGGATAACCAATCCATGCCTAGAATCAACCCATAGCCCGTGAAGCCAAAAACATAGGCATTACATCTAAACCCAACGCTTAGTATAGAAATTTCCAAATCCAAACAAATCATTGACAAATAGGCCGAGCCCCCAACTGGATTTGAGACGACCAAGGGATCCTCTACTATACTAGTGTCTAGGCGCAGAGATTCAACTAAAGCAGTGGATATAAAAGAGTGCGATGCGCCAGAATCAAAGAGTGTACAAACAGAATGATCATAAAGATAAACTAAACTCTCAACAGAAATATTTCTACCTCGTACTTGCTGAGGTGCCATGAGAGCGTGAAGTAGATCCAGTCCTCTTCCCTTGCCCTTGCTTTCTTGGGCAGTCCTTAGCCATCTGTCCTGTCTCGCCGCAGTGAAAACAACCACCCATCTTCCACTTTTTCTTTTTGCAGTCCTTAATCAGATGTCCAGGAATGCCACAAAAATTACACTTCCTCTTATCACGGGGTTTGTTGTTCTTCCTGCCCTTCTTTGAGTCTGTCTTCTTATTCTGCGATCCCTCCACTTTCTTATTTTGAGGTACTTCCACCTTTGCCTCTTTCTTGCCATCCTTGTCTTCCTCCTGTAGCAGTGCCATGTCCACCAGTCTCTCATAAGTTGCACCCATAGGTATATGGGACATAGATAGGATGTGCAGTGGCTCATTCAACCCTTTAACAAAACGGAGAGCCTTCTTATGGGGAGTATTCATTAACTCCAGTCCGAATCTAGCCAGCTTGTTGAATTGGTTGACGTATTCCTTAACCGACATACTTCCCTGTTTGAGAGCTAAGAATTTCTCCATCTGTAAACTACGTTCAGCTTGTGAGAGGAATTTCATTTCAAACCTCATTCTGAAATCCTCCTAAGTTTCAACTGGTCTCTCAACATTAATAACTTCCCACCAATAAGAGACTTCGTCTTTAAGCAACCATACGACCAACAATATCTTCTACCTATCATCTATTTCGAAAATAACAAACAAGTCCTCGGTTTCTTTGAGCCAGATTCTTGCTTCTACAAATGACTCAGTCCCGTTAAAGTTCTTTCCACCCATGGCTCGAACATCCGTATATATCTATGAGAAAGCATTTGCACGAGTAGGAGGAGGAGGAGGAACAACTATAACTGGGGGAAGAGTAACGTTTGCTGGGCCTGCATCATTAGCCCTAGCCTCTAGGTACCTTCTGAACCAGCTAGGTACCGGTACACCCTCTGGAAGGTTAAGATTCCCAGACATGCTGAAATGGAAAAGAAAAGATTCAAAACAAAGGATAGTAAAGATAGTGCATATGGCTTTGGGGGGATTATGCCTTTTAAAACAACACTTTTTCTTGAAAACGCTTCTTTAAACTTCTTTTTGAAAATTAGTTTCCAAAAATTTTATCTGATCTGGCAACCATCAGCTCTGATACCAAGTAAAACACCCCGCCTTCGTTAATGTCTCTCACAAAGGGAATGCCTTAACTTCGATGGAGCATTATAGTTAAAAGATACAGATAATTTACAAGACAAACATATAAACAGCGGAAAAAATAAATAAATTTATTTCATAAATACGTGGATCAGTTAAAACATTACAACAACTGTCTCAAACCAACTTCCAAATTACTACAACAAAATCTCTGTCTTGAATTAAAACATAAAGAAGCATTATAACAACAGTGAGGCAGCATAAATCCCCAATAAGAGAGTATCCAAAGCCATAACCCAAGGAAAGAGATTTCAAGCAATACATCTACTCTCTTTAGGCTGGAAATGATCTGAACTAAACTGAAGTATTCCCTCCCTACAGACCTGGGGGGGAACGGAAGAAAAGAAGATGAAAGAAAATGGGTCAGACATGAGTCTGGTAAGTCCAGTGATTATTTAGCATGTAAACAAGAAAAAGGATTATGACATGAATAAACTGAATCTAGGACAGCACCCTAGAAATAAGATAATAAGACTGAATATGATATCGCACTCGTTTCAACTTCTCTGCACCCCCTTAAGAGTGTTTCAACTAGCACCATGTGTTCAAGATAAATGATCCCCTTTTTATCGATCGGCTCCTACTCGTATACGTTTACCACTTGTGTCATTCGGCCCCGCATGATTGTAGATACCTGTGTTGGTCCCACTATGGGGTGTATCAAGTCCTATGGTGGCAACCCGACATAATTCAAGATGCACAGAGTATAACTACTAATGCCCGGTGCCTGCTTTTTCCACTCCGGAGTACGTGCACGACCGCACTCCGTCGGAACCAACACTGACGCACCTCCCGCCGTTGTTTTGACCGCTTATAATAAGCCTAGTAATCATGCCCCACCCTGCCTAGTTCAGGGTACCATGATACATCTGTGTGGGTTACTGCTGAAATGGTCCCAGTTACTAGGGTTTCATAATCAACATGTTAAAATGGTTAAGTGTTCTCAAATAAACCTAACCCCACCCATCAGTTTAGTTAACATATTGTATTGGTTAAGTGTTTCCTTAATTAACTTAACCCTACCATTCCTGTCTTAGCTTTAATTCATTCATTAAAGCACCAACCACTCACATTAGATACGTATTGTTGCGGTTGCGGGATATGCCGGTCAGTTTCGGGCAGTCTTACACCGCAACTCAATCTAACCTCGGGTTCTTTTAGGGTTGATGCTCTAATCTCTCACATTAGATATATATTGTTACGGTCGCTGGATGTGCCGGGCGGTTCTGGGCAGTCTTACACCGTAACTCAATCTAACCTCGGGTTAGGCATATTCGTCTTTTTTCTTAGTTTACATATTTACCTTTCATATTTATATGTAAATTATCCACAATTATTGCCATTCAAGTCATGCCCCATTTACCTTCTAAATCATATTCAAAATTTTTGGTATATAAATTATACCATTTTTATGCCACTAATCATTCATATATTTATGGGCCAAATTATGCCATTAATATAAATTTAAGGTTTTCCCCAATGTTACCCCCGTCATACGTTCTCAAAATTCACATAGAATGTCAAGCTCGTAACTTAGCCTAACTTATATACAAAAGGGGAAAGAAAGGAGCATGTACCTTTCATACAACATAAAATAATAAGGATCTAACTAAACATGTGTCATGTAAATGTTGCATAAAATAATGAACTTGCATTTTTGGATCCAATTAACCTGCTTCTTAAGCATATGAAATTACCCAAATCCAACTAGGCATGTAAATGTAAACTTGCAATTTGGATCCAAATAAATATGAATTTTAAGCATATAGAATTACACAAGTTCAACTAGGCATGTGAATGTAAACTTGCAATTTGGATCCAAATAAATATGATTCTTAAGCATATAGAATTACACAAATTCAACTAGGCATGTGAATGTGAACTTTTATTTTGGATCCAATAAGCATGAATCTTAAGCATATGGAATTACACAAGTTCAACGAGGCATGTAAATATGAACTTTTATTTTGGATCCAATAAACATGAATCTTAAGCATATGGAATTACAAAAGTTCAACAAGGCATGTGAATATGAACTTTTATTTTGGATCCAATTTTCATAGATCTAAATGTAGATCTAAACATAATACATGTCTTAGCCTAACAACTTGCATGTAACATAACATGAAAAGTCACGAAATTTACATAATACATGATTGATTTAACATCAATATAATAACCACAACAGTCTCATAAGCATATACGATAGGATTGTTACAAGAATAGACATGAATCAGCATAATCATTATCTTACAACTAGGAATAACTCTAGTTTTCACTTTATTACAAATCATAACTTTTAATCGTTCACATCTAAATAATAACAGGACTTACAAACAAAAGAAAGTCTTGTTTTATGGGATCTTTTTTCTGAAATTGAAAAGAAATTCCTTGACAAAGACTATCAATTCTCTAAGTTAGTTTTGATTCGTTGCTTGTTTTCTAGTTTGAAAACAAATGGTGGCTAGGCTAGGACGATCATGGTCAGCATGGTGGCTCCGTGGAATGAATTTGTGTGATTTACGGTTGAGGAATAGGGTTGCTTTTATAGAGGTTTAAACTTATGTGCGCCGTTAGATTATCCTAAGAGCAATCACAACCGTCCAGACTAGATATAGTTATCCAGAATTGCCATATATGCCCTAGTGACTAAGCAACAGGTCAGAAAAGACTCAGCAACAAGTCAGAATCGTCACTGTTTTGGATATGGGCGAGGGGGGTAGGTCGACCCCAGGTCGACCTGTATTGGGGAGGTCGACCCCCTGGTCGACCTGGCCTGGGGCGGGAAAAATCCCGCCCAGCCCGCTTCTTTGCTTTCGTTTGAATTTTAATCTAACTGAAACTTTTGAGGGCCATAACTTCCTCATACGAAGCCCAATTTACGAAAACTTGGACTCTATTCCAAGAAAATTTCGAGACGAACGTAATGGCGTAACCCATTTCCCTTAATTCTCATTTAAAAATTAAGTATTCTTTAATTTGTTCTTTTAATAGACATGGAAAATTCAGGGTGTTACAGAGAAGCTTTTTGTCGCCGCAGGCCTAGCACTGATCCTGTGCTTGGACGCTTTTGATTGCAACTTGTATCCACGCTGCATCCGTCTATTCGATGCTCAGATGGAGGTCGACATTGGTGATGAGTTCTACGTCATCAGATCTGAGGTCATGGGTGTTGGGAATTTTCGATCAAATCGACACCATATTTTATTAATCTAAACCATTTATAACTGGATCTATGCGAAATACTAGTAAATTGAAATTAGAATCTTACCAAATCTCTGTTGAAAACACGAATCTGAATTAGAGGATGGAGGTCAATCGAATCCTTAAGCACGACATGCGCCATGCCTCTACAAGTATCCACTAACGTCCTTCTTCGATTTTGTCCTATGAATCGAATTTGAAAAGATCGATGCTAGCCGAAAAGGGAATTAGGGTTTAGTTTCCCCATTTTCATATCGTTGTTATTTTTGTTGTGTAATGGTAAAAATAAGGTTAGCCCCTTTAAAAGATAAAACGAATTAAAATATGGTGACTTATCCTTATACCGTTTCAAAACAAAGGGAAATATCAATATTTTGATTTTTCTTTTATTAACAACGGTCCTTCACTTTTCATACGTTATATGTGTGGCCCTATAATTTATTACAATATTGGCAATGATTTTAAATCGTATTTAAAATCATAAACAGTGATTGGCATCTAGTAATATGTCGCTGCTACCCAAATTATAATAAGATCAACGATTCGATACAACCTTTCCGTGACCAATGTATCGATGTAATACAATCTTTTTAACCAATATATCTAGGATTAAACTCAAGGCATGGCTCGTGTCATCCTCTTTATAATTTAATCCATTTTTCTCGATTGATGAGTAGGATGTTTTAAAATAAATTAATATTTGAGCACGGCCATGCATTTCACAGTCTCACTCAATCAAGAGGCCCATGGATATCACTACAATATATTGTAGGGTTAAATTCCATCTAGATCGTTCATAATTATCATTCGATTCGAGATGTATCAACTAATTACCGTAATCGTTACTCTATTACGAATAACTGTAGATGATATCAAAACTCAAATATCCTCGAATAATATTATAATGATTTCAGGTCTGAGGACCATTACGTCACTGTCACTATGAGAATAACTTATGATACTATTAATTATATTCCATGTAGTTTTCTCATGGTGGGTCAGCCCAATACGCTATACTCCATTACGTATTTATGTTTTTGACATTAATATCATGTATATTAATGATCAATGAGAAGTGATCATCAGTCAATCAACATACTAGTCCCTATGTTTTATTATTGTCCTATATAAACAATAAAACTTGACTAGGGACATTTAAGAATTATAATACTTAATATATTATATAATCTCAAATTCAAGTCATTTACTTGAACTATATAAATCCGTATTATTATTCTTAGGACTTCTGTTATATTAATATTTATATTGCACAGTAAATATCACATAACAGAATATTATTTTATTCCAAATTAAATAATAACATCAACAGTGTTATCAATCTCATCAACATTCGAGTATCATTGAGAAATAAACACCATCAAGCTATTGAAACAAATTAGCAATTCGATATATATATATATACACAGTTTTAAATCAGGTTATCAAACTTAGCTAAATGTTTCAGGCATGATACATATATACATGTATTTAGCTCAGACCCAAAACTAATTTTGCAGGAATTTTAAGCTATTCACTTAGTGTCAAACAAACATATACACGTGTTTCAGGTATGAAAACAATGGGTATTTGCAGAATGGATTTGCATCGAAGTAATTTAAATCTACAAACTGTTTTGAGATTAAACCAACATATCATTAATACTATGCTAAGTTTATTTCAGCTAATTTGCAAACCTGCCTAACATGAATGAGATGTATGGTTACAAAAGAAAATATTTGTTTAATAAGCACAAAACGACTGACGATCAGATAGGAAAAATTTGATATATAAAACAGAACATAATGGTTCTATTTAAATCAAGTTTACACCTATGAATTAATTACATACATCTACAATATCAATCATAATATGGAGTTTTTGATTCAGAATCAAAATTTTACAGAATTTTAACAGTTCTGATAACAAATTAGCACTGACTTACATATGTGTGTGTATATACACACACATACATATATCATTTTAAATTCTGAAACCAAAATGATATTGCCAATGAAAATGGAACAGAGTGAAAGCCAATAACATGCACATGATCTTTAATCATTGGGAGAGGCCCAATGTATGAAACTATGATCATTTCTGGATTTAATACATTGTTGAATCCAGTATGATGGTAGTGTATTTGTAACAAAAACATATTTAATATATACTTTATATATACATCTACCATTGCAAATCAAATTTGCAGCTGTATTGACAAAATAAGCAAAATATTGAAATGTTCATAAACATATCAATCCTATGTATTACATTGTATGCACAACTATTATCAAGTAGCTTGTATTAAATACATGTGTGTATGTGTGTGTGTGTGTGTGTATATATATATATATATACACACATGCCAAGTTAAGGTAATTATATTTATATCTCAGATTCTATTTATGAATATACTTTATACTCGTAAAGCAGCTAGTAGAATGTAAAATGCAAATCAGTATGCATTTTAAAATCAAATGAATATTTGCATTTTTGAATTAAAACAGAGGATAAAACAGTCTTACTTAATTTAAAATTGTAATGGACCAAAATATGATCATTAGACAGTATACACATCAAAATATTAAATCAATAACATTCACTTAAAATCAAACTGTTTTGATTTTCTTTTCAAATCTAAGCCCTATTGATATGTATTTTTTGAATTTTTTCAGGGGAGAAAACAGCACTGCCGTAAAACTCCCCCTAGTGCACCTATCCCGGTCCGCGGGGTCATCAGGCTTATGCACATGGTAAGCCCTCTTATTTGAACTAAAGTGCATGAGGCGGGGATCGAACCCTCTCCCTCTTATCTGACACATTTGCTATGCATACATATATATATTTCAGAATGTGTATGATAAGGAGATTTAAATTGTAAACAACATTTGCTATACATACATACATATATATATATATATCAATATATAAATATATGTTGTATTTTTAAAATTCCGGGAACTGTAAATAAACATATCACATATATTTGAATTGAAATAGAGCTTGTAAGATCCTTTCAAATCTAAAGAAATCTGATCGTATCAGATTCTTATATATCCATATATCTGTATTTTGACCTATGCTCTATCTGTACATAACATAGATCAAGTAAGAATATTGAAATTTGCACATTAATTGTTATCACAAGATAATTAATAAATCATTCAACAAATTTTATTTGCTGTTGAAAAATATAATGAAAACTCAATAGGTATATCCAATATACTCATACAAATTCCTGCATCCTTCTAGGCTATTTAAATGCAAATAGTTTTTCAGATTAAATCAATATATATATATATATATATATATATATATATATATGAAATTAAAATTATACAAATCAGATTTGTATAACATGCTCACTTAAGTATTCAAAATGATTACACAAACAAATAAAAATATTTACTGGAATAATTTTGTTTCAAAACATTTTAATATGAGGCGGCATAAACAATGGTGTGTGTATATATATATATATATATGTATGTATACATATATATCTTTATATATACATATAGATGCCAAATAGAATTGACAAAAATGATAACAGTTTTGGGATTTCATAATCAACATTAGAAATCAGGTTTGCTGAAATACCATGTTTAAAAAAGAATGCCACAGAGTCAAACAGATTGATCTGTACACATATGACTATACATGTGACTATATCAGAACCAGTCAAAATAAATGAGTACTTTAGTTAACAGATTTAGAATGCTATATAAAATTTGAACAGAAGGATTTAAGATCCTCGATTAATGAAAACTAGATTTAGATTAATCTTCCAGGTTCCACAGTTAATCAATTAGAAATATTATACTGATTTAATATTTCTAAACAAATACAAATGATTTTATGTCTTATATAAATAATACATATAACAAGACAATTTTATAATATGTATCAAACACATGTTATCATAAAAATGGAACACATTCGTATCTATAATAACTTCATGTTTAAATCTCGGATCTATGATATCAACTCATCAATAATGCCTGAAATCAAACCAAAGGAACCCAGAACAAAATCTAAATACTACAGTCGCAAAAACCCTAGCTCTGATACCACTATTAGGAATTTTCGATCAAATCGACACCCTATTTTATAAATATAAACCATTTATAACTGGATCTATGCGAAATACTAGTAAATCGAAATTAGAATCTTACCAAATATCTAGTGAAAACACGAATCTGAATTGGAGGATGGAGGCCAATCGAATCCTTAAGCACGACATGCGCCGCACCTCTACAAGTATCCACTAACGTCTTTCTCTGATTTCGTCCTATGAATCGAATTTGAAAAGATCGATGCTAGCCGAAAAGGGAATTAGGGTTTAATTTCCCAATTTTCATATCGTTGTAATTTTTATTATCTAATGTTAAAGGATAAGGTCGACCCCTTTTAATATGTGATAAAACAAATTAAAATAGGGTGACTTATCCTTATACCATTTCAAAACAAAGGGAAATATCAACATTTTGATTTTTCTTTTATTAACAATGGTCCTTCTCTTTTCAGACGTTATATATGTGCCCCTATAGGTTATTACAACAATATGGGAAATAATTTTAAATTGTATTTAAAATCATAAATAGTGATTGACATCTAGCAATACGTCGTTGCTACCCAAATTATAATGAGATCAACGATTCGATACAACCTTTCTGTAACCAGTGTATCAATGTAATATAATCCTTTTAACCAATATATCCAGGATTAAACCAACGCATGGACCGTATCATCCTCTTTATAATATAATCTGTTTTTCTCGATCGATGAGTAGACTATTTAAAACAAATCAATTTTTGAACACGACCATGCATTTCACGGTCTCACTCAATCAAGAGGCCCATGGATATCAGTACAATATATTATAGGGTTAAATTCCATCTAGATCATTCATAATTATCATTTGATTCAAGACGATAATCACCCATATCGTTACTCTGTTACAAATAAGTTTAGATGCTATCAAAACACAAACATCCTCGAGTAAAATTATAATGATTTCAGGTCTAAGGACCAATATGTCACTGTTACTATGAGAATAACTTATGATACTGTTAATTATATTCCATACAGTTTTCTAATGGTGGGTCAGCCCAATACGCTATTCTCCAGTACGTATTTATGTTTTTGACAATAATATCATGTATATTAATGATCAGTGAGATGTGATCATCAGTCAATCAACATACTAGTCTCTATGTTTTACTGTTGTCTTATATAAACAACAAAACTTGACTAGGGACATTCAAGATTTATAATACTTAATATATTATATAATCTCATATTCAAGTCACTTGAACTATATAAATCCGTATTATTATTCTAAGGACTTCTGTTATATTAATATTTATATTGTGTAGTAAATATCACATAACAGAATATTATTTTATTCCAAATTAAATAATAACATTAACAGTGTTATCAATCTCTTCAAATGGATTGCCTCTTGGGCATAAACTCTAACAATGGGCACCCATATCGAGTTCACTGATGATGACTTGGCTTAGATTTTGGGTATCTCGATAGTTAGAGCCGAGCTTGATGCTATTGAGATGGAGAACCCTCAGATCCTTCGGCGTATCTTGACTGGAGAGCCCGTAGCCTGGACCATCGCCTATCCGCGACCAGTAGCCCGTGTAGTTATGCACATAATACAACACAACATCATCCAAAAGACGGGAAGCGTATGGTGTAACAACCCGAAAAATCAGAACCAATCTAAAATTTTTATTTTGGATATTTTATTGAATTTTGAATAGTTAAAATGATTTATTTTAAATAATAACGATTAAAAATTTATTAAAATCAAAGTTAGAACGAATATATTTATTCTAATTTCAAAAGGAACTAGAAATAGTGCGGTAGTTTGAAAATTTGAATTTGAACTTTGACTGAATGTACATGATGTAAAATAAATCGGATTTTGGTGAAACCAAAAAAATTAGAATCTATTTAAAAATATATTTCCAAAGAATCCGAAAAATTGAACTTTCATAGCGGGAATCAAAAGTTATGGCCAGTTGAATATTCAGAATAGTCGCTATGGAATTCAATATAATATATAGCCTGTATAAATAGCCATTTTGCGAATGACCTCCGTTTTCGATGAAACCATCCTGATTGAATCTAGAATGTCAAATTATTGCAGGATTCCAATTTTCATAATTTTTAGAATTAATATGTGAGTGTGGCAAAAGAAAATGTGTTCAGTCAATTTGGATTGATTAGAAAATGGCCATCTTCAAACGGTCTTCAAATTCGATGAAATTAATTTTATTAGGACTGTATCGTCAAAACATAGCTAGATTTATTTTTCGGGAATTTTTGGAATTAGTATGTGACCCCGGTAAATTAAAATGTACGATCAAATTAAATAATAAAATATTTTATTATTTAATTTAAAGAAAAATGCGCTGAAACGATTAAATGGGCTGGTGAGGCCTAGTCCATTGTGTCCGGAACAGGGGTATTTAGATAGGAGCAACAATCGTTGGGCCTCATTTGGAGTCCGGTCCGATAAACAAATAATTTATAAAATAAAATTAGATTAAATAATATATATATATATTAAAATAAGACATCCACTTTATCGTTATCTGCTCAAAGAACCCGATACCCTATCTCGTGAACGATGGAAAACCTTGCCACCTTCTCTCCTCGATTTCTCCACAAACATTCAACGAAATCCAACGCCCCAGTTGAAGATTTTGTGGTGCTCCTCAAGATCTTCAAATCCATATAAGGATTGCATTTTATCGTTTAGTATTTTGCTCGAACACTACAAGAAAAACCGGGATTAGCAGCTGCAGAAAACGCTGCTAATCCGTCGCTAAACAAGCATTAGCGACGGATTTCCGACATAATGGCTCGATCGGCAAAACCCTTGACGGTATCTGTGTCAGATTTTGCGACAGAATTTAGCACGAATTTTCCGACAATTTACCGTCATTTAACTAATTTTATAACAAAAATAAATATTATTTATTAATTTACTTTTATTTTACTTTTTATTTATATACCGACGATTTACCGATGAATTATTAATTTAGTATAAAATATTATTTACAAAAGCTGTCGGTAAACCCTTACTAATTACCAAGGGATTAGCGACAAAAAAATTTAATAAAAAATCTAGCTCTTTTTTTTTTGTCAGTAAACCCTTACTATTCAGCAAAGGATTAGCGATGGAAATTAAATTGAAGTAAACTTAATCTCCCTTTTTTGTTGGTAATCCGCCGCTATTCCCCTTCTGATCTGCATATATATATATATATATACATATATATATATATATATACATATATATATATACATATATATATACATATATATAGGGAAATTCTATTGGGACACAAAATTTAGACACAATTGGTGACATAACTAATCTCCACCATTGGATCATCCCATGAATTACACCTCTCCACATAAAGACAAAAAGATCCAACAATTGAGGCTTTGTGTCTAATTTTGTGTCCCAATAGCCACCCCCATATGTATGTATGTATGTATATATATATATATACATACATACATACGTATATCGAACTAACATCATTCAACTGCGAACACTGAAATAAATAACATATTAAAAAAACAACGATAAATTAGCCAATGATATTAATTTAGAACTAAAAAGAGCACTCATAATCACATACAAAAAAAACCACAACATCCATAATCCTTCATCAATTAACACACCAAGCTGAATTATGAACAACAAAACTAATCAGTTGGTGCTAACATTATCCCAAATACAAACACATATCATTCATAACCATACTAAAACCACATAATGCCATATTTACACCAAAATAAGTCTAACATACATACCCAATCAGCTTACGAAGATGATGACGACGAACTCATGAGAAATTCAGGATTTTATTAATTAACGTGTTTGCTTCCTCGTTGCCGTTACATTCCAAATTCTGTTTTTTTTTCATCCTCCTGCACAAGTACCGACAAAATATAAATGCATTCATTTTTACATGAAAAAACAGAAGTCATCATAAAGACCGAGTTACTTGCAAAATATTCAGCAATTGTGTTAAAAAGTGTGCTAAAAAAAATTAACGGACTGAATTGCAACTCAATAGTTCAAAACTGAGTTGCTTGCAAATTCTAAACTAAGTTACAACTCAGTTTTAAAACTGAGTTGTAAGCAACTCGATTTTAAAACCGAGTTGCAAGCAACTTAGTTTTAAACTGAGTTGAGTTGTAGCTCAGTTTTAAAACCGAGTTACTTGCTGAGTTGCTTAACTAAGTTGCAAGCAACTCGGTTTTAAAACTGAGCTGCAACTTATTTTAAAATTGAGTTGCAAGCAACTCAGTTAATTAGCAAGTGCCCAAGGTTATCATCCATAAAATGGTACAAATCTATGCTAATTTCATGTGGCAATGAAAATATAACAAAGTTAATTAGCAAACTGCGTGCAAACTCAAAGCAAAAGGAGGACTAGGACTGAGGAACATGAGCAGGCCTGGGTACTTATCTAATCTAGATATATTTGCAACATAGTTTAGGCAAATTGATGCATAATACGTACAGTTAGTTAAAAGAATTACAGATTGTCAATAAAAGATATGATGATGAATAAATGGTCAGTAACTGACCAAATTAAAACTTAATGGTGCTATCCTTACGTTAGAAGTTTCTTTTTAAAGCACGAGAATGAATTCATGATGCTTTGGCTCATTAATATTTTTCTAAATAACTATTATGCTAACATGAAACGTTTAACATTTTAATTAAATATTGAATATTTATGGCAATTAATATCGAATTTTTATGGCAATTAATATTGAATTTTTATGGCAATTCAAACGAAATGGGTACTGGTCATCTTAGTGCATTGCATGTGACAATTTATATTTTCATTGTACTTGACCATTAATATAGAATTTTGATGGCAGTTAATAGTCACTGTTTATATAATGAATGAGTGCGAACCCATGCTATGCACACGAACTACTCTAATTTCTTCCCAGTAGAGTCTTATTGTTGCTACTCGTTTCAAGCGTGATATTGGAGATTTGATTTCAGGAAAAGACCTACTCGTGTTTTAATCCAATTTTCAACAAAAATGACTTGACTTGAGATGCTTATATGTAAATAATGGAAACTATGTTTTAAAAAAACCATCTTTAGCAAATCAAATGTAAAGGTAGGACAAAAAGACAAGCATAATGCCAGATTGAATAAACACTAATTGCCTACTGATTAAAACATTAATTTACTGTTTCAAAATTTTGATATTCGAGCTTTTAACTAATCCCATAATAAAATATGTACATATGTTATTTCAGTTCGTATGGGTGTGTAGGAATCCAATCCATATTGGTTAGCACGTAAATAAACAAAACAAACTGGCAAAATTTGTCGAAAATATGAGTTTTGTTTCCAGCATTCCAAACGGATACCTGATTTAACAAAATTTCTTGGCAGCATCACCATGAGACGTAGTGCTGAAATGCATAGTACAAAGCATCCAATCAATTATAATCTAAACCCAAGCCATTTACCAATAGCATTATTATGGAAGTCCATGCGTAAAGCTTGAATTAACCTTGTCAACATTCTCTTGACAAAACCTTCTCTCCTTTCTGAAGCTTCCAATCGTTGTAACGCCAAGAATTGTTTCTGAAAAATGATGGATGACCGGTGCTTTTGTTACCCC
Source organism: Allium sativum (assembly GCA_030737875.1). Classification (NCBI taxonomy): domain Eukaryota; kingdom Viridiplantae; phylum Streptophyta; class Magnoliopsida; order Asparagales; family Amaryllidaceae; genus Allium; species Allium sativum. Next base: position 188,211,284 of record CM060910.1, on the reverse strand, counting down.
ATCCAAACGAGTAAACTCACGACTTGTTGTAATGTAGTATCGCTGTGGTATTAAATATTTCCATCAAAATGATTCACAATTACTCTTCAAACTGTGAAGTGATATTTTAGAGACAGTTTCAATAGCAATTAAAAGCAACATTTTGGACCCTAAAAGAAATCATGTTTGATACTAAAAATAATAAATATTTTTTTTAACTTTATTTCTTTTTTAAACAATTTACTTCAGCTTAATCAAACTGTAGATGATAAGAGTGCAGTCGGTTTACCTTTTCTACTTTTTGATTTTCGTCACTATATAAAAGTAAGCATAACATATGCATATAGTGAAAAACGACCAATTTAGAAAATAAAGTTAACAAACAAAACAATTTTTTAGTTTTCGTGTTTTGAAAAATAACGGAAGAGTAAGAAACAATTCATACTCCCGTCAACCCTCGTCCTCATTCTATCCCCTCCATCGTCCCTCATCGCTTTTCATATTTTTGTGATTAAAACTGAAAACTCAAAATATAAAGTAAATCAAACGGTCCCTAAAGTTTTCGACAGATTAACTTTGTAAAAACAAGACATTTTGAGCAAAAACGAAAGCACTTTTATTTTTACCAAGAATAATACCTAGTATACCAAGTTGAGCCATCCTAATGGAATTATAAATATAATCGTTGGCCAAGATACTTGACATATAACTACTAATACTGCTATGACAAACAAATAGTAGGAAATTGCCAGCCCCATGAATAATGGAAGAAACAGATCTATGTTGGTTTGGCCCAATGATACCTGAAGAGGAAAAATGAACAAGACATTAGTTGTGTCCGAAAAATGAACAAGACATTAGTTGTGTCTGATCTTAACTAAGCAAGTATAGTAACAGTTTGATAAAAATAAATTGGTAGCTCAGGCCACTAGAACTACTTGCTAGCTAAGAAATATAAGTTTCCATAAGAATAATTCAATGATCATGTGTCTGTTTGAAATCAATTTTTTAAGAAAAAACGACTATTACCGCTAGAGTAAATTGGACTAAATATATTTTATTTACTAACAGATGCTAATATTTGATGCATACCAATTGCAGTTGTTATATTTGATGTTGTTAAAATGGTGACATTTGGCCAACTTTTCAGTTTGCCCATTTGAGTAAGCAATGCATTCATAACCTGCAATCAGACATGAAAATAGTTTAAACTTAATGTAGCATAAATTTTTTGATTATGAAAGGAATTTTGAACTTGGATCAAGTAGAGCGACAATAATATCTACTATTAACAACCTGAATTGAATCTGAAGGCTCCGAACTAGATAAGGCAGCCTGTCTAGCAGCAGCAAGACTTTCAACTTCATCTACAAAATGACAGGCATATAATCAAGATTCATGTAGAATGAAAGAATACAAGTAAGAAGAAAACTGATGCAGGATAACAGAATATTATGGTTACAGGTAGAACAAAAAATAATACAAGACACCAAAAAAATGGAAAAAAAATGTTGGTATGTAATTGTCTAAAGGAAATCGTCTATATGTTGTTAACAGCATGATATTCTAACCAAATTTTAAAATTGAAACTAATTACGTACTCATTGCGAAAAATAAAATAAACAATTTATCTAAGCCTTGAGCATTTGGTGCTCTTTTGCTATTTCTGGCAATATTTCTGAAGCAGCATATGGAGGTCTACGAATATGTTCTGGTACCGCAAGGCGTCCAAACACTTTTCCAGGCCTCAGTGGTGCTCTTTTAGTTTTTTCCTGTAGATCTCTAAGCTCTCGAGATCTTTATGTAGCAAGAAGAAAAAAAAATCAACTACTGGATGAAAGATTAATCACAATATGAACCAGAAAAGAAACATGTGTGATGCAAACTAAAAAACTCAAAAGTTAGCTACATATTTTGTGCATTGTCATGACTCCCGGCCATACATTGCTGTAAAATCTAGCCTGTGTCGGGAAAGAATCAATGATTATGTGGGACTAAATGGAAGATACTAATATGTACTTGGTGTCTTTGCGAGAAAATAAAAGTGTTCGGACTTCAGATTTTCACTCCATATATGCAGATCAAGTAGGCATTCAACATATGATGCCTGCGTAAGTAAAACGCATCTTTCTAAGGTTGTAAAATAAATTGAAATGTTAAACGTATTTAAGTAAACCTTGTCTATTTCTTACTATTAAGCTTGTGTTTGGAGGCTACTTTCTACAAATTTGTTGCTTGAATGCAACCTAAATTAATTCCTATCTTTCTTTTCCCACCCAATCAATTACAGACTCATGATGATAATTGCTTAAAAAACCAACAACTTCTGAACCAGCTTTTTTTTCTTCTCGAAATCAAAGATTTTTTTCCCCAAAAAAACTGAACCCTAAACTATCAAATAGTCACGTAGTAATGAAACTTCTCCAAATATATGCAAAACGAACAAAGGAAAAAAAGAAACTTCAGTCATTTCATTAAAATATTGTAAACATTTAGGCATTTTTCATACCTGCATGTAAATTCAAGGCGAGGCGCAGGTGCTAGTAGGCGGGGTGATGGCGCGAACAGGCGGGGCAACGGAGAGAGGAGGCGCGGCGGCGGCGCGAGCAAGCAGGATCGGCGGTGGCGGCACAATTAGTTTTTTTTATCTGAAACCGCGATTGAATGAAAAAGAAAGGAGAGAGTTTCGATTTTAGGAGGAAGACTTAGCGGTGGAAATCTGATTGCTGGAGTAATCCGCGGGTTACATTATTTCCATGCTTGGATTTCAGATCAATGGTCCTTGTTCATTCTTGATTGTTGATGCGGATTGCTGAGAAGAAAAACTGTGTTCTACTTTGATGAATGCTATAACAAAATTAAAGTTTTGAATAATATTAAAATTTAAACTATTAAATAGTTTAATATAAAATTAATTTAATTTAATAGTATAAATATTTTAAATAGTAATATTACAATTTAAGTGGTGTTACATAGTTAAACCTTACACTAAAAATCTTAAATATATTTTAAGTACCATTACAATTAAAATTTATTATATCTTAAATATTAATGATTAATTATTAAATATTAAGAAATAATCAATACTAATTTTAAGAAAGTATTGTAATTATTAATTATTGATTATCGAAAATTGATAACAGCCATTTATCACAACAGACATTTTATGATCATTGTAAAGTTTGCATCAGTTAAAACAAATATTTTATAACCATTGTAATGTTTATGATTTGTTTCAAATTTATTTAAGATGATTTCAAAATTTTAAATTTTTCGAAATATAAAATATAATTATCAACTATAATTATAAAATATTAAGTATCAACTATAATTATCAACTGTAATTATTAAATACAATTATTTTAAATTAATTATTGAATGCTATATATCATTTCATAAGTATCTTATATGACCAAGTAAAGAATTATGGCATATGACCAAGTAAAGAATTCTGAAAATTCATAAAAAAAACACATATACATATATATATATAATGTATGTATATATATATTATGTATGTGTATATATATACATGCATTATATATATATATCTTTGAATTGTATAAACTGAGGATGTGTTGTCTCATATTATATTAGAGATAATTGCAATACTTATTGAATTTAGGAAACATGTATACTGAAATCACATTATACACCAGTATAAAAGAACATGATATTATATATGTATATATAATCTTATAGTTTAAATTCTGATCTTTATAAACTGAAAATGTGTTGTCTCACAATATATTAGAGATAAGTGCACTACTTAAATCTTATGCTCAGCTGTAATTAATCACTATTTAAATATTTATTATTAATTATAGATTACCATCAACAAATTATTAATAGTATATATTAATTTATAATAACTATTATATACTTATATTAACTATCACATATCAATTATTAATTATTTAATAGTACATTAATATGCATGAAAATAATAACTTGTATGGTAATGTTTGAATTTTTTGAATTTCAAAATTCTCTGATATTTATTTAACTTCTTATTTTTAAACTTTGACCATTTTGTTTTTCTTAATTACTAATTATTTATCAAATAATACGTACCAATCAATTTCTTAAAAGTAAATATGTATTAATAATTTCTTGATATTAATTTAATTAATCGTATTAAAGACTATTAAATAATCATCGATTATCAAAACAAATTTAATAAACATCGAAAAACAATGTATTTTATTAATTACTATTACCTCTTATTTATATTATATATTAATTAATAATTAATCAGCATTAATTTTCAAAAAAAAAATCAGCATTAACTATTGAATTTTATTCACTTCTAATAGTTATTATTTATTATTAATTACTAATGTATTATTAACATTAATTATTTAAAATTTAAATTTACTAATTAATTACTAAGTAATAACACTAATTTAAAACATTTAATAAATAAAAAATATAAAAGTTCGTTTCAAATCTCTTGCAAAACTGCAGGAAAATAGCTTCAAAATTATGTCGATGGTAATCCGACTCTATTAGCAACGGAATTTAGCGTCAAATATTATATGACGGTAAAGAACTGCAATTTCCATTGATTTAGCGACAGAATTAGTATTCGGCGGTAATAATTTGTAATAAGATGACATATAAAATCCAAAATTTTTTCTCTTACAAAGCCCACGGAAATCCGCTGCTAATTAGCGACGGAAATTTCCGCTGCTAAAAATCTGTCGCTAATCTCGGTTTTTCTTGTAGTGGAACCAGGTCCAGGAAGTCCAGCCGTTCACGCCCCTTTTTCTCCCTGGATCCGCCGTCGAGCTAGCAACAAGTGGTGGCGTCGGAAAGCTCTTTCCATCCCCTTCGTCATGATATATTCTGATCTCTACCTCGTGCCTCGAATTTAACGAAATTTCGAAACCTAGTTTCGAACATCATTCTGAAAGGTATGACCGTTTATATTTAAACGTTTATAACACGTAAAAGCGTTGCTAAGTTTGATTATGGAATAAATATCATATCTTTTTGCTATGTTGTCGAAATCAGGCGATTCAAGAAGCGTCGGAATCCTTGAATTGAGATCTACATTTCAGAAGAGATCGCAGAATTTTTGGAGCATTCTGCAATTTTAGAAGAAATAAAAATCAAAGTGAGATTTCTAAATCCAAATTAAATAAATAAAATTATATTAGGTTGCAGACGGAGGTTAGAAACTCCCGACACCCGTCGTCCACAGACCATGGACGAGTTGATTGTATTGTGATGTGAAATTGGTTGATTTTTGGTGATTGATTGTGGTTGGAACGAAATTGGTTGATATTGTGGCAATAGATTACCTAGAAAAAATGTATTAGGAAATTAAACCCCTTGTAAATGCCGTGAGGCCTAAGGTAGCGCGAGGAGCCGTACTAGGGACGGTGTCGGTTTTAATTACCCTGTCGTTATGCTGCCGAAATTTTCTGAAATATTCTTGTGTTATAAAATATTCATGGTATTATATTTTAATTGTTTGAATAATATGAAAATTAGATTTTTAATATATATATATATATATATATGGATATGAAAATGATCATTATATGTCAACATAAAATTTATATTTTTGTTGTAAATCAAAAATGGTCATTTGTTTAATAAAATGTATTTACATTTGAAATTTACATTTTTAATGTAAATAAAACATTAAAAATATACATTGTGATACAAAATGTATTTACATTTGAAATTTACATTTTTAATGTAAATAAAACATTAAAAATAAACATTGTGATATAAAATGTATTTACATTTGGAATTTACATTTTTAATGTATATGAAACATTAAAAATAAAATATTTTGAAATAAAAATGCTTTGACATTGCATTTTACGTTTTTACTGTAAATGCAACATTAAAAATAAACATTTTGAAATAAAAATGTATTGATATTAGATTTTACATTTTTAATGTAAGTGCAACATTAAAAATAAACATTTTGCAAAATAAAATGTTTTGCCATTGGAATTTACATTTTTAATGTAAGTGAAGCATTAGAAATGTCCATTGCTATATAAAATATGTTTCCTTTGAAATTTACATTTTTATTGTAAATAAAACATTAAAAATGTCCAATGCTATATAAAATATCTTTTTTTTGAAATTCACATTTTTATTGTAATTGAAACATTAAAAATGTCCATTGTCATGTAAAATATTTTTTCATTGAAATATACATTTTTAATGTAAATGAAACTTTAAAATGATCATTAGTTAAATAAGAATGTGTTACATTGAAATATACATTTTTAACGTAAATGAAACTTTAAAATGATCATTAGTTAAATAAAAATGTGTTACATTAAAATATACATTTTTAATGTAAATGAAACTTTAAAATGATCATTAGTTAAATAAAAATGTGTTACATTGAAATATACATTTTTAATGTAAATGAAACTTTAAAATGATCATTAGTTAAATAAAAATGTGTTACACTGAAATATACATTTTAATGTAAATGAAACTTTAAAACGATCATTAGTTAAATAAAAATGTGTTACATCGAAATATACATTTTTAATGTAAATGGAACTTTAAAGATGATCGATAGTTAAATAAAAATGTGTTATAATGAAATTTGTATTTTTATTGAATCATTAAAAATAGAGACATTGTTATTGACACTCCAAATATTGTTAAGGGGAGGCCAAATTTTCTTTTTTAAAAATATTGTTAAGGGGAGTACCAATGAGGGAAGTAGCCCCTTAACAAATAAAAGTAACTTTACCTTATTACCCATTTAGGCTTAATTTCATTCTTCTGTTCATTAATCTAATTTTTAATGGTCAATCAACACCACTAGTTGTGGAGAAATCAAACCCTAACAAAAAAACATGATCGAAAAAGAAAATAATATGATATTAACATAGGAGAGTGAACGTTATGTTGGAATTGATCAGAGTGATGAGACGACAAGATCTAATTTCAGTTTATTAAATCGTATGCACATGTTGTTAGGGTTAAGATCTAATTTCAATTTATTAATTCCAGTTTATTAAATCATATGAACATGTTGTTAGGGTCAGGATCTAATTTCAGTTTATTAATTCCAGTTTATTAAACCGTATGCATATGATATCGATCCTTGACGTTATTGGTATTTAAACGATTTAGAGTTTTTTGATTTAAGGTTTTGACGATTTTATGGTGCATAAGTTTTTAAAAATAAGGGTAAAAGTGTAAGAAGTTAAAAAAAAATTAGCTACCTACATTGACCCTCCCTTAACAATTTTAAAAAAGTGGAGTGTCCTCAAAATTTGGCCCCTTTTAATATAAATTGGAGTGCCAATAATAAACCTCAATACTCATTGGTTTGCAATAAAAATATAGTAACAATAAAAATTCACATTTTATTGTATATGAGAAAACATTAAGATTTACATTTTCAATGTAAATGAATCATAGGAAAAGATGCATTGTTTATTAAATGTGTTAACATAAAAAGATTACATTTTTTTAGTGTAATAAAAGAAATGAATAAAAAGATTACATTTCTAATGTAATAAAAGAATGAATAAGGAGATTACATTTTTAACGTAATAGATGAACGATTAAAAAAATTACATTTCCTTTTTAAATGTAAGATTAAATTATTCAAGTTTTGAATAAAATGTATTGACATAAAAAAATTACATTTTTAATGCAAGTATGATTTCATATAAAAGAAACCAATGCTGAAATGAAATTGTTTATGACATTGAAAATCACATTTTTAATGTACTATAGGAATTCATATAAAGAAATCAATGTTGAAATGAAAATGGCTTGAAATCGTCGAACGAATTAATTTATATATATATATATATATATATATATATATAAATTAAAATAAAACGAATCGCGCTGCTGCAGTTCGCGATTTGAAATCGTAACTTCAAACGATTATAATGAAAGATCCGACTGTCTGATTTTCCCAAAACTAGAACCGTTGGGTTCGCTTTGGAAAGATCTTTCCAACAATATAAAATTTGCTAAGATCCAACTGTTAGATTTTGAGAAATGTGTAAATCAAATTTTGGTAAAAACAGCGCTAAGGCCTTGTAATGACCTGAAGCGTCGTTTAATTAAAAACGGCTATTTTTAAATAAATAAAAATAGCGATAAGTCATTATAAAATATTATAAACGATAGGGAATGAAAAGAATTGATTTAAATTATATATACTTGAGAATTGTTTGAAAAGTCCGAGTTAAATCTCATTTCAAATAATTATACGACGATTGAAAGTCGAAAATTTGAAGACGGTGATTGAAGACCGGTGATCTTCACATCGAATGGATGACTACTGATGTCTTTGATTGGAGTTGCTGCCTTGAAAGGTTACAGTGGTAGTTGTCCGGACGTACTTGTTGATCGCTCGGATATGCGAGAGCCTCTCTTCCGTATTAGACATATAGAACGAGGAATAAGGTGTCTCCGGTTTCTTTTAGACCCAAAATGGACTTGTAAATGGATGTATGTCTGACATTGGATTTTATTCTGTGCTGATTGATTTCTATTTAATATATATCTATTTGGTAGTGGAGAATTAATTCTCTTGCTTAACATCCTTCTCTGAGACGTACGAGCTTAGAGGTTATATATTGATAGATATCAGTCGTAGGGCGTGAATTGCCAGTGTGGCATGCCAAGATGCAAATGATCAAGGCTTATTGTTGAAAAGCATAGCCTTTTGGTTGATGATCAAAGCACAGCTTTATTTTAGCATAGCTTTATATACAGCGTTACTTCGCGAGCCTCACACCTCGGTATGGACCAGAAACGGGAGAAGGACCCCAGAGAGAATATGTGTTTCTTTCTAGCTAGAAGTGGTGTCATGGTATGGAGCCTAGACATTTTTACTTATGTGGATGATGGAAAGCGAGGTACCTCGGATTTGAGTCCCTAGTGGCTCTTTATTTACGCCCCATAGGGCGGGGAAACGTATTGTTCAGGCATTACTAATCCACTAACATATTTGTGCACCGGCCCTACCGCTCCTAGGTGCGGTTGCGACTGATCCTGAGACATGGGCTAGATTGTCTCGAATTCGGTAAGGACGATCCCTTGCCTTGGTTCATGATGGAAATCCAACTTCCAATACGACCCATGCGGTTTTGATTGTAAACCTATATTTGGCGACATAGTATATAGTAGCTATGACGTCTATGATTGATACATTATGATTGAAATGTTTTTGAAACATATATACACTAATAATAATATCAAATCCGTTTTATCGTATCAAGCATTTTTGACCATTATAAGGTAAAACTCTATCCTCCGGTTTGCGTTGCATTGTGTGATGGGACTTGAGCCTTATAATGGTTTCATTTTTCTAAAAAGCATTACGTTGTTTAACGATTTACTTTATTTATGCACTGGCAATCCAATGGAGTAAACCTATTCCGCGTTAGCGGCGTGGTCCTGTGATTAGCCTTATTATTAAATAGGTTAATTAGATTTCTCATACCAGTCCCATGACTGAGTCGTAGTTTGTTTCACTTTGCAAACTCGGGTGCCCTCTTTTCCACATGGGCAGCCTTGTATACAGGTTTTAGCAGATTCATTCTGTATAGCTATGGAACTGAAGATGGATCCTATCATTTCTATTATGCTGTTCAGACTTCATTTAGTATATTATGTTTGATTCCGCTGCAGACATTTTCTATTAAGTTGAAAACTATATTATGTACTAAGTATGATCCTATTATGCTAACTCTGATGATATATTATTTCCAGTGTAATTTGATGTACATTATCTGCTGTAATTCTATATTTCTGTTCTGTTGTTATTATTTATGTGTTATATTGCAAAAATTATCCTTGCTTTCGTACTACGGGAGTTTGGGGTCACCACTGTTGGTATCAGAGTATTGGTTAAACTTAGCTCGGTATATAACATATAAATAAACTGGACAGAAGTAGAATCAGCAGTATTCTAAAACGAAAAAATCGTCATAGATAGGACTAGTAATGTGCTAGAATGAGTATGGCAGAATAAAATACACCCCCATAGATTCATTTACATTTAAATATATGTCTCTATGCTTTACAATATCTTTTCTATTGGCCTGACTCTTTGTCTGCTGTTTGCAGACATAATAGAAAATGAGGGGCAGAAACAGAAGAAGTAATTCCATGGTTCGACAATCTAATGAGCCAACTGTGCTCCCACAATCAGAACCAGATCTAGAAGCTCCAGCAATTAATGAAGTATCGAAATCTGGGTGGAGTACAATTCTCAGGCAAAGAATCCATTATTGAAACACAAGCATGGATGCGTTCTTCTAAGAGAATCTTTCAAGGCTTAAAGCTGAGAGATGATCAGAAAAGATTACTGGCATCTTGAGCACTCAAAGACGAAGCTCCAATCTGGTGGAAAACTGTTACTGAGGAAAATCCAGAAGGTAATATTACCTGGGATAGATTTAAAGAAGTTTTCAAATAAATATTTATTCCTCCAGAAGCAACGGAGCGACTATATGATGAGTTTTACAATCTGAAACAAGGAAATATGACCATCCAAGAATATCAGAATAAATTCAATGAACTTTCCCGCTTTGCCCCAGAACTAATTCAAGATCCCATAAGGAAGAATCTGAGATTTATCAAATGACTTCAAAAGAAATACGAAGGTAGAGTACTTGCTCAGGTGAATCTCCCTTTTTTAGAGATGATACAAATGGCTTACCGCTATGAGTATATTGATAAGCAACATGGTTCGGAAGATGAAGAGGAAAGTAGTTCTAGCAGCAAAAGGAAGTTTGAAACTGATAGCCTTGAGGCAAGTACAAAGTCTCAGGGCAGTAAGAAGCCTAAAGCTGATAAGAAAACGGGCTAGATCTGGAAAGAACCGTTAACGACCGCCATATGCGATAACTGTAATAAGCCAAGGCATTTATTAAGAAATTGCAAATCTTCAAAGAAACAAAAAAAAGATGGATTTAAATCCAATAAGAAGTCTCAAGAGATGAGAGAATGCAATATTTGCCATAAGTCAGGTCATATAAGTAGAGATTGCCGACTTTTGAAAGCGACCAAAGAAGCTCAAGTCAATAAACTGGCAGAAGCTCCAGCACCTTCAACTAGTCAGCAAAGGCCAGTTGTTTTGGAAGGAACCCTTACGGTCAACAATATTCCAGCTAAAGTATTTTTCGATACGGGCACGTCACAAAGCTTTATTTCAAGCAATAGAGTTAAGAAGTTGAAGTTAAAGCTAAGGAACCTTAAGAAATCGGTTAGAGTTCATAATCCGATAGGAGGTTCTCTTATTCTCGGTGTGTATTGTAGAGTGCCTATTTCCTTTTCCCGTTACCAGTTTTCTTTTAAATTGATCGTTATGGATTTTTCTGAATTTGACATCATTCTTGGGCTGGACTAGTTAACCAAATATGAAGCCGAGGTTAAATGTGCACAAAGAATCGTTAAGGCGAAGACCAAGTACAAAAAAATTTATAACGATACCATGCATAGGTCCGAATTCATATAGAAAAGAGTTTTGGTATGCTCTTGATGTTTCTTCTTCTAGTATTGAAGATATCCCTGTCATAAAAAATTATGCGGATGTGTTTGAAGAAGTTGATAACTTACCTCCACGAAGAGAAATTGACTGCAGGATTGACTTAGTTCTGAATGCAAGGCCAATGGTACATCCTATTCGAAGAATGACATGGAAAGAGAAAGAAGAATTGGGCAATCAAACTAAACAACTTTTATGGAAAGGTCTGATCAGGCCTAGCTTTTCAAATTGGGGTGTAGCAGTAGTATTTGTTCCAAAATCAAATGGTACTCTCAGACTATGTGTGGATTACCGAGATTTAAATAAGCAGACACTCAAGAATAAATACCCATTGCCCTGCATAGATGATTTATTGGATCGTTTGAATGGAGCTAAAGTATTTTCTAAAATGGACCTAACTACGGGTTTCCATCAATTGCGGATTATCGAAGAATGTGTTCCTTTGACAACTTTCAGAGGTCCAGACATATTTTATGAATGGTTAGTAATGTCATTCGGCTTATGCAACGTTCCTGCCTATTTTGTGGATTTGATGAATCGAGTATTTTGGGATGTCCTAAATAAATTTGTGTTGGTTTTCATTGACGACATCTTAATCTTCTCTAAGTCAACTGCCGAGCATGAGAAGCATTTGGAACAAGTTTTGGAAATTATGAGAAAGAATGTTTTAAAAACCAAATTTTATAAATGTGTATTATGGAAAGAAGAAGTGAAGTGTCTCGGTCATGTAGTATCGAAGGAAGGAATTTCAGAGGATCCTAGCAAAATCACAGCTATTAAAGATTGGAAGCAGCCTAGCACTCCTACAGAAGTTAGAATTTTCCTAGGATTGGCTGGCTATTATCGGAAATTCATTAAAGATTTTTTGAATATGCTTTCACAATTTGCTTCTCTTTGGGAGGTTGTGGACATTTATCCTTGTGATGTCCCACTTGGCCGCAGTTGAAGCACTTCCTGTCTGCTAGCTTTGCTCGACATTACTTGGCATAGTGGCCCTTCTTGCCACAGCTAAAGCACTCAATATCTTTCTTATCTTTCTTTTTCTGACCATCCTTGGTCTGACTCTGCTTCCTTTTATTCTAAGAAATATTCTTGCCTCCACCGCTTGCCTGCGGCTTTGGCCCCTCTGCAGATGCAACAGCAACTTCAGCCTTGGGCTTAGGATAAAGGCTATCTGATCTCAATGCTTTTCCAACAACCGATTCAAAAGTGTCATCAATATGGTTTATAAGCCTTTCCCCCAAGTATTGATCTAAGCCTGTTATGAAATTCTCATTCTCCTTCTCCGGAATGTCAATAAGAGATAATCCATACTTCGATAAAGTATCGAACTCAGCAATATACTCCGAGACTGCTCTACCATTCTGCTTAAGCTCCAAGAACTTCCTAAAAAATTCTGATTTCTGAGCAGACGGGATAAACTTATCGCCGAATCGGGCCTTGAACTGATCCCAAGTAACTTGATCCTCAGGGGTAGCTGCCTTAATAGCATTCCACCAATTCATAGCCCGTCCTTGCAATTGATGGGATGCTAGCTTCCTCTTCATCGCATCATCGATCCCTAAGTCCTCGAAGATGCGTCCACAGCTTTCAAGCCAATCCTGATTTTCTGTAGCCGATTCTGTTCTATGGAACGGCTTCCCACCAAGACTAGTGTAGTCCTTACAGAGCTTGGCAAAATCGGCCCTAGGAGCCTGCACCGCTGTGCCACCATTTGCAGCTTTAGGAGCTCCCCTCTGAACATCCCTAAGCATCTCCCTCATGAAGTCAGTGAACATCGTCCTCATATCAGGAGCATTCCTATTATTGTCTCCTAAACCAGTATTCCTCGTATATCGGCTCATCGTTCAATCTGTAAGGAGAAAACGATTAACCATCTCTTCAGTGGTGCCAGTGCAGTGCGACTCCATCCTTAGATATACTAATAGTGTGTGTATATATATATATATAGCTTTTGAAAACCAAAATATCACAAATACGCGCTCTCATATACGTACTATCTCTCCCTGGTGTCTTTCCCTAGGTTAACTACGCAACCTCGAGCTCTGATACCAAATGTGACGGCCCACCCTGCACCAGCCGACATTTCCCTGAAATGCGCTGTATCGATGTCCAACCAGTACGGGATGGTCGTCAAATGAAAGGAAAAAGGAAGGGATTTGAAAATATGTATCATCAAAGAACCTGTACTCACAGCGCATGGAAAAAATATAATAATAACATAACTTGATATAAAACAGGCGAGACAGTCACTACACCATATCAGCCAATTTGGCACAGATGGATGCAGACATGTAATACGGGTAAAAGCCGTATCATATTTGATGGTGCTCAGATCCGTATCAAATTACATTTTGCGATCGACGTCATCCCAAACGCCCTAAATCTGACCGTCCATCAACGAAGCCCCGGATTAGTTATTTTGATACGGCTTTGGGCCAAATTGAATCTGTATCATATTGTGCATCCCATTGGGCACCCCGAATAAAAGTTTTGGCCACTCCCTTTTCCATTTGTTTTACTTTATTGGCGACCGAAAACCCAAATTAGGGTTTTCAGTCACCAAATCGTGCCTCCACCTTCGACAGGGATGAACAACCCTGTCCTTCGCCAGAAATGCAGCAACCCTACGTCTCCCTATCCCTCCTTCGAAAGCGCAGGTATGTGTTTCAATTGAATTTTGGCATGCATGACTGATAGTAAGGAAAAATTTGAAATCTTTGTGTGATAGTTGATTGCTACTTTGTGTTAGTACTTCGTGCGTTAGCTGTTTCAATTGAATTGGTTTGTGTAAGTGTGTTTGTGTAAGTGTGTTTGTGTAAGTGTGTTAGGGATGGATCTATGGTTATACCCTAAAATCTGAGAAATCAAATTTGAACCATGTTTTGTGATAATGTAAAAAACATCTGAATGTTTGTTAGATTGCGGTATAATAATTTTAGATTGCAGTATACAGTGGTGGAGCTAGGACTAGAATTTGGTGAGGGAACTATCTAAATAGTCGGGGTTTCAAGGGAGGTAGCCTTAAAAAAAATGGTATTCTGTAGGCAATCTGCAAATCTGGATATAGACTTAATGTTGGGAAATATTTGATATATGTTCCGATACAACATCTCGATGCAAAATACATACTAGCAAAAATCTATTTTTTTATGGTGATCTATGCATCATCTATATTCTTTAACAAAAGAATGCACTCATTTATAACCCTGTTATCTGATGTTAATTTAACAAGTTTGTTGAAAAATTTGGTCAATGGATTATTACTAGACTTTCTGGTTAATATTTTAATAGGCGATCCACCAGGTGAATGCATTTTAGCTCATGTGTAGGGTCGGGTATCCACGCTTATTAGCTTTATCCAAATGTCGGATGCTGTTGCACTTAACCTTAGTAAAAAGCTGCTTTCACTAGAAACTTTTCCCTTACTTTGTAGCAGAGACTTTAGTGTAAGTAATCTTGCACTACACAGTCTGCTTCAAAGAAACTGAAAGTTGCAAGTGAAAGCAGCTTTTTCCAAAGGTTAAGTGAAGCGGTATTCAACATTTGAATAAAGCTAATAAGCATGGATTACTGACCCTGCGCGTGAGCTAAAATGCATCCACCTGGTGGATCGCCCAGTAAATTCTTAATCAGAAAAAGTCGAGTATGTGTGTCATCCTACGATGATGATTCCATATCTTTAGACGTTGGAGAAGGTATATATTATTTTACACTTATCTCTACGTAGTATCTTATATAAGAATTGAATGGACATGTACCTGTGTGCACATCTTGAATATTCTTTTCGTTTATTTGTTCCTTTTTGCGTGTATAGGAGGATGTTCTGTATGCTAGGGTACGAACTACCAGTGTTGCACATGGACTACACTTTAGGTGATTCTTCTTTTGGATTTGCATTTATAATGACTATGAATTTTCCACTCCTATGTAGTATGTACAGTTAATTTCATTTAAACGATATGGTCACATAGCAAAACCAGTTTACAATGTGTATTCATTAATTTTTGAGACATATACTGATCGACTACACAAACACATGGACGACGCTCGACTAGTCGCGACTAGTCGTCGACTAGTCTACTTATCGAGATCAAACCATCGACATGAAGTCTGGACTTTCTTTTGTATGAATTTAGGCCATATGGGTAGAAATTAGTCGACTAATCGACTAGTCGATTCGACTAG
This sequence comes from Allium sativum, assembly GCA_030737875.1. Classification (NCBI taxonomy): domain Eukaryota; kingdom Viridiplantae; phylum Streptophyta; class Magnoliopsida; order Asparagales; family Amaryllidaceae; genus Allium; species Allium sativum. Next base: position 188,195,608 of record CM060910.1, on the reverse strand, counting down.
GTTGTTATTGGGCCAGTGAAGTATTTGTACACAATTACACTGATCGACTACCGTTAAATTACACAAACACACTGATCGACTACCGTCAACTATACATCCAACTCTGATTCCCTCAACTATATACCCTACGACATTGATTTTTTTGTTACCATTATTGTTATCACTTTTTCTACCAGAATTAACATTCAATGGCGCATTCTGAACGTACTGTGCTGAATACAGATCTTGTAAAGAAGAGTCCTTGTAAAGAAGAGTTCTTGTATTTCATATTTTGGACTGATTGTACAGCAGGATAAATCTTCGGAAAACAAAACTCAATTAGTTTCATTTATATCTGTATTAACATACAGTACTTAGCTCTTTATTCATGTTTGCATCTCAGTCACAGTGAGTTACAATGTCGATCTACTGTCCAGCTGTGAAGTATTTGTAACTTGTTTCTTGTATTTTATAGGCAGTCCTGTTGGAGAGTATGGTGCTTTTGTGTTGCTGGAACTCAGGCTGCAGGCTATATATCACGATTCAGTTTTGCTTCCAAAGGAAACTTGAACTCCAGGCCGCTAACTATCGCGCTCAATCTTCCCGGCTGCGACTGGAGTTTTATCAGGCTGTTATCTTTTTACCTCATTTTTGTTACTACATAATGTGATGAAAATCTTTGACAGTTTCCTTTTATTTTATATGTTTATATGTACATCGTGTTATATGACAAACCTTATAAAGCTTTAAGTATATATATATATAAATTGTGTTATTCCTATGTATACTTTGTGGTATGTATGCTCTGTGTTATGAAACATATGCGATACAGTTTCTGTTTTATATATATACACATATATGATATATATATATATATATACATGGGTGTATATATATATATGTGTGTGTGTGTGTGCACACATATAATTAGACACGATCAAAGACCGTGTCTTATTAGACTTTAGATACGGCTAAAAGCCGTATGATAATATATTGAGATAAGGTTGGTAGCCGTATCTAATAATTAGACACGCCACTTTTTGATACGGCTTTGTACCGTGCCGAATGGCTTTTGATACGGCTAAAAACACAGCTTAATCAGCATATATGGTGTAGTGAGTGAATAATCTAAAAACTAAACCATCATAGCAGCGGAAAGATTCAAAATACAGCTTATGATCTAAACCATCGTTATTACAACTTTTAAAATTGTCTCTAAAGCAAAAGAAAGAGGTACACTACTAATGCCCAAAGTAGTGACTAGCTATATATCATACGTGGAAGCCTCCTGATCGTCTTTGGTACAACTACTCGTGCATAATCACCTGACCAATCTCTAGTCTGTCCGTTTAAGAGCACCCAGAGTAATAAGAAGAGATATAAAACTTTGGGTCAGACAAAAGTCTGGTATGAGCAATAAGCAGCAAAAAGAGAACAATAATAGGTATATATAACCATACCTGGACCTGCAACCAAAGAGTTAGCATAACAGGATGTACAATACTCTAAGAAGACACTAACACATGGTATGAAAATAATGGGGAGGGGGTGTGCATGTCATAGTGATGGCAATCATCAAACATAGCAATCATCCTCCCATCTCTCACTAAGTGCGTAAAGTATACGATATCCACTACTTTGATCACCCAATTCTTTGTTACGATCACTCTACCCCATGGAGTCATGATTGCTTCACTGCATTGATGCGTAGTCACTAATACTTTGCTATGTCCACTATGCCCCATGGAGTCATGACAACCCCACTGCACTGGCTCATAGCCCTGCTACGATCACTTTGCCCCATGGAGTTATGACAACTCCACTGCACTTATCCATAGCCAATATCCGTCTCTCAGTGGTGAGTCAAAGCTATAGACATCGATGACCGCTTTGCACACGTCCCACAGCAAAGTCCAACTCATGAAGTTAACTCGTTAGTTCCCATCTGGATCCTGAGTTCTATCCTCTCACTCGGTCTTCCTTTGCATCCCGGGTTTTGGTCGAATTGGAGTTGGTCTTCAGAAGAGTCGTCGCGTAGAAGTAGCTTGAATCTGGTTCAGTTCGGTCCTCCTGAAATAATACGGTTCATGATCATCATTGTCAGGTCGTGTCGGCTTCCCCATCCAGGTCGGTTCGTGATTTCTGCTCCAGATCATTGGATCAGTTCGGTGGTGCAACCATGGTCTGTGGTCCACTAAGCGGTTCGGGTCGAGCTCCCTAGTTTGGTTCGAATCGGTTCTTGCTCCTTCCACCGGGTCGGGTCGTGCCACCATGCAAAGGTCGTAGCTCCAATTCAATTTGGTTCAGAGGAGGTGGTTAGGGTCGGGGACTTCTGGTGTGAGCGGTTCGTAATACATGAGGCACGAGCGGGTCTGTTCGTGCTTCCTCCCCCCCGATCCAATCCGGTTCCCGCACCATTTCCAGCAACTTTTCCAACGACTGTTTTACGCCACACGACGGCATTTTCGACCATTCTAACTTCGCTAAACAATCACGAATCATACCAAACAGTAATAGCAACATGTATAATCAACCATAACACCAAAACGACAATTTAACATGTCAATATGGATCAAACATACCCCAAAAACCATGTTTTCCCCTTAGTCCCCTTAATCATGATTTAACCATATAATTAGCAAAACATATACAAATTAACCCAAATTTCTATCAGAGTCCAATAATATTTAAGAATTTCTACAGATTTTTTTTCTAGAATTTTAACATGCATAATTTCGCTAATTATCACTAATCACCCCTAATTAGCAGTAGTTAGTGAAAAACAATGCAAATCACTCACCTTAGCCACAAATAAAACATTAGATCTGAAACTCTACTATTTTGGGTCGAATTTCTATGCAACACAGCAGCTCCAACTCTGATTTGGTGTTGATTTGCCATAATTTGATGTTGATTAGGCTAATATATGCTTAAACGGTGATTTGGGGGTGATTTAGAAGGTGGAGGCCGTCATTAAGGTTGAAGAGAGGTAAGTGGCAGCTGAGAAAATGAAAAATAAATTGTTTCCTAACTGATTTCAGCCTCCCTATAACCGTAATCACAAAATCCCCCAATGGGCCTAACTGTTAAACACCCTGTTTGGCCCGGTTAAGCTGTTTTTCACCTTCTAAACCTTGTTCCGGCCATATCTCCCAAACGGTAAGTTTGTTTGATCAATTTGATCACTATACGGAAGGGTACACCATCATCCGAATCTAATGGAAGTGGTTTGAGGTCAAAAATCCTCACCAATCAAAAGTTATGGGCAAAACAAGATTCATCAAGAGTAAAATGGTCATATAAAAATCGGCAAAAAACGTGAACATGGTAAATGACCCCAATTGCCATTCCCAAAAGTTACATGACCATACGACCTCATATAAAAATGAAATAAATATTCTACGGTCCTCCGATGCATAGAATGCGGGTCGTTACAGTGTACGTTATTAAAATGTTGTTTTTGTCTTCCTTTTCCCCAGCTATATATACGAGCTGCCATTGTCATCCTTTGTTTCACACAAAAACAAATACAAATGAAAGCTCCACTTCAGGAAATAAAGAAACTGCACCTCCTTCCACATAATAAGATCAAAAGCAAATCAAACTTCAGTCACGTATAAAACATTCACATTAAAAAGAATACCCAACTTCCCATGATACCGTGCTGTCGAACGTGGACGGAGTCGGCGCTGATTGGTGTTAAACAGTAGTGGGTTGAGTGGTTCGCACGGTGAAGCATGGGGAGGTCCTGTTGTTCCAACGCCAGCTGGTAAGGAGTGGTATAGAGCAAAAATATAAAGTAATGCATGGACTGGAGGAAGCATGCACCATAGGAAAGTGCGTGGGTTGATGAAGTGTACGGATGGGCAGACAAGTGGGAAATCAAACTGGTGTGAGGCGGTGGACTGTGAATGCATGAGGGAGCTACATGAAACTTGAACAGTGAGGAAGGCTGAACGTTGTGATGGGGTCCTCTAATAATTGCGGTGATATTTGAGGGGGCTTGCGAGAAGAAAGTAGGTCATGGAAAAACAGAACGGTAGGGAGGATTTCAAGCGCAGGGCGGGTTTGTTTCAGTCACAGGTGGTGTTCTTTTTGGCGTGGAGAAGGGAGTGAGTGTCGGGGGGTCGACCCTGGTGAAATGGCGGTGATGAGGCGGGATGTGCTGGCCTTAAAGTCTGGAAGTTCGTAGGAGCATGAGTCAGCTATGGTGATGACGGATGAAAAACGTGGAAGCTGGCCTTTGATGAACATGTGAAGAAAATAAAATAAAAATGTTGAGCAGAAATTTGCGTGGAAAGAATTATAAAAAGGGAAAGGGGAGACAGCGTTATGCTTGAAATGGGAAGTTCTGCGCATTATGAAATAAGAAAAACAGCAGAGACACAAGTTGTTAGCAGATGTTGTGTTCCGATGGACGTGGTGTAGGCCGACGTGGTGGAGAGCTTTCGTGAATGGCGGTTTCGACAAATTGCAGTTGACTAAGAAGATGAATAGTAGGTATATATATTATGCCTACTTGGATTATAATTACGTAACCTAGTTTAATTCCCTAAACTGATAGTACATATGACCTACATGAATTATTTGAAAACGTGAATTGGTAATATACTAAACATGTCCATATTGGATACAACTTTTGGAGGATGATAACATTCGTAATATGTACGCATTCTAACCGTGTAGTACATGCCTAATCGGTGTATTAAATCATACCTAATCAAAATTCAAAATTTAGATTTTTAGGATTTACAGTATTATTTAACTAATTTAAATAAACAAATGCTATATTAAATTTATACCATCGTCACATAGTACCGTGACTGAATGAAACACATCACTTTGGAACGACATCAATGGACGTAAAATGGTGGAGCTGATTTGAAAAAGAGTGGGGGCACAGATGGAAATTTTAATTAAATTAAACGCCTGTTTAATTTAATTAAAACGAACTGTTTCAACAAAGGACAAACAAGGTGAGTTCAACTCACTCAGTTTATCCCGTTTGTATTTTATATAAACCGGGTTTTTATTTTGGATGCAATGTTTGCTAATGATTGCTGATTGAATGGTTGTTTGCACATATGTTGAATTTTATTAATATTCACTGATTAAATTAAACATAATCGGATTAATTCATTATTTTAACAATTAGATTCCAAACAAGTAACCTACCTTGTTGGTACATTAATAATAATATAAATGTATTAAATAAATAATTAGATGTTTTGAATGGATGTTATAAATTGATTGTGGACTGTTTATTCCTGTTTACAGTGATAAAAATATTGTCATAACCCATTTTGATGCAGGGAAGGATAGGTTGGAGGGATCCAACTGGATTCCTCAAAAATATATTGTTTATATTCATATGAACTATTTAACCTAGACGATTAAATGATTGATTCATTGTTGATTATATTTTTGACTTAAAATTCAACATTTCTTTGTTATTAACCAACGGATGATACTGGTTGAGTAGTTGGCAACTGTTGGCCTAGAAATGAATCATTTTATGAACATTGATTTATAGTCAGATAAATCAGTAAAGATAAGATTATAAAATTTATTTATAACCAAATGGATTATTAAATCTATTTTATATAGATTAGCTGAATAATGATTTATTAAAGGAAATAAGTAATCATTTTATGTAGTAATTATAAACTGAATATATAAAGCAAATTCTTATGTCGGTGAATATTATAAGCAGATGAGCAGAGATTATCCAAATGGTTAAGGTTTGGATTAATTATCCCAATTTAATAATTAAATGTGATTATTTAATTTAATTAGATTATTAATTAAATTAAATGGAATTATTTAAAACTAATTTTATAAAACCATTTTAAATTGATTAAAGAAGGGACTAATAGAATTGGTTAACGGACTGACCAGGTTTTGAGATAATTAAGTAAATTGCTTGAATGAGAATCGATTATTAAAAACAATTATTGAATTATTAATTATTATTATTATTAAAGTTAATTATTGTTTTAAAATAGCCATTAGGAGAAAATTAACTATTTTATTAATAGTTAATGATAAAGTAAACCTTTTAATTATAAGGAGCTAAGGTTAATTATTTAACAAATTGAGGCAATGATCTGGTAACCGAGACTCGATTAATAGAGTCAAATATGATATAAAATTGAAAGGGATTTTCAATAAGTTTTACTCATGTTTATGAGTTGTATTCTTGATTTAATTCCTATAAGGAATGTTTTAAACCAAGATTTAAATCAAGCGGAAGTCAACGAATTAATTTTGATTATAAAAGTGAAAGAGCTAACGATAAGATTTAAAGACAAAATATTTAAAAATGAAATGGAGTTTATTAAAACAAACTCAGATAAGTGGTTATAAAAGAGATTCTACGATAAGTCGAATTTTGAAATGGGTACTAGAATTTGGGGATTCGTTGATAAACTTCTATTTATTCCGAAGATAAGAATGTTGTCGTCTCAAGGTCTAAGAGGTTAATAAAATGCCACAACTTGTAACGACTTCATGATTACCCAAGGATGATATTAGTTTAGAAACGAGGGTAGAGGAAGATATTAAAATAAATATTTCTGTAAAGAATATCATGAACGATAATTCAAAGAATTTTGAGTTGAATGAAAATTGGAAAGGCAGTAATTCAAATGTCAAAAGTTTTAGAAATTTTACTAACAACTGTTTTAACTAAAGAGGCCATGTGATGTTGTATACTAGACAGTGAATCTAATTTATTTTCTATGGATGATGGTTGTTTATTTTGATAGTTAAAACACCGATTATCAAAATCTGACCAAGTCGATTGTTGGTATGGAAAGACCAAGATCGAATTCATATTCGAAAACCATTCCGACCAGCAAATACGTAACGTTGAAGATGCTGGTGAAGATGGAGCAAGTGAAGACCGTGGATCTTCATAAGCGGAAGGATTACTTGTTGACTATTCTATGGATTGCAACCATAGGTTGTCTGATGTGATTCGGTCGTGAATGGGATTTTGTGGATTGCAAGGACTACTCGCTTCTGATCCTTTGGATGCGGTAGGAGAGTGCCTTCGGTTCATCCTGTTCCTGGATGACTTGTATGGACGAGTTTCTGACAGAGTATTTCCAGATGGTCACGTACATTGATTTCTTCAAACGTGCCCAGTTATTTTTGAGGTCGTCAATAAGTGATTAAACGGATCTGACGATGTGGCATTCAAAGTGAATGACGACCAGATGATTAAAAGATAGTAGAACCTCAAGCCTCATCAACCGGAAAATGAGAAAAATCGAGCAGGCAGCATGGCTATGTGGGTCGCTCCCATTAGGTTGTATAATCACCTATCTAGAGAAAACCATTTTCCTTCTTTAATCTATTTCGATGTTGACCCTTTCAGGAAACGGTGGTTTGAGCCCAACTGTTGGTGATATACATTCGATACACTCAAGAGAAATGAGTGGTCGGTCATGTGTGGTCGGGTTGCAAGACGTTCTTGTTGAACCCAATGTATTCCCCTCTAGAGATACACCATGGGAAGGTGGTTCCATACCTTGTCATAGTGGGAATTCAATCTCCAATAAGCGCTGCGGTTTTGATTGTATACTATATATGTGGAGTGTGAGATGCAAGCGTTCCGCTAGATTGTTATTTACTTGTATTTATACACTATTATAATATCAGACAAGATATGATTTCAAAATTGGTTTTGGGTTAGAGTAAGGTAAAAACCGTCCGTGTTTATGTGTGGACTGGCCTTACTATTATCGTTTTCTTTCAAAAGGATTTTTGACTTTGAAATCAATATGGATGTTATTTAAACTTAGCGAATTTTTCTCACTCTGGTTCACCAGACTGACTCGGTATTTGTAATGCTCGGGTTAGACTGGGTTGTACAGGTTTAGATCATTGGATAATACGAAGTTCAGAAGACGTGCTGGAGGAGTTCAGACGTATGATTTTATCAAGTATATTCCGATGTGTACTGTATTTGAGGACAGGTTATTATAATTGTCCAGATTTGTCTATGGTACTCTGATATATGTAAGTATATTACTTAAAGCTTCTATAAAGTTATTTCTGTATTATATTTTGTCCCGCTACGATGAGAGACTCTTTGTCGTGTTGGTTGTTCTTCTTCTTCTATTCTAGTATATCTTTCTTTCTTATCTCACCCTCTAAATTCTTTCTAATAACTTTCTGGATGTTCGGTTCTCGAGTTTGGACATGAGATGTAATTGTTTCGAAAATTCGAGCATTGAATTTTCTGGTTCGTTACAGACTAATTTCGAATTTTTTTATCATTCTTCTTCTCCATCTTCATCTCCTTTCTTTACACCATTATTCTTTTTCATTTTTATGATTTCTACACTTATACTCTGCCAAATTCAATTCTATTTTCATTAAACTTCTCTTCTCACTCTCTACTCATTACTCTCTGAATCAAGTGTTATTGAAGATTTATAGGGTTGTTTGTAATTGTTTGGGTTGTATAAGCAATCGGTGGTATCCAATGTAGCCGTAAAATCAAGGACGGGTAATCGGTGGTATCCCTTGTAGCCGTGAAATCAAGGAGGTTGGAATCAGAGGTACCCCTTGTAGCCGTGAAATCAAGAAGGTTATAATTGGATATTGATATAGTAATAAAACTTTGCACAATCTAGCGTTGTGCGGGACTGGACGTAGGAGCAATCTGGACCAGTATAAAATCCGATGTGTTCTTTCCTTTTCTGTACTTTATTTTTATTTATCTTTTTGTTTGATTCTGTGTCTGTGACTATTTCTGTGGTGTTTGATTCATATAAGTTATAGATTTTGTTTAAATTATCAAACACACTTTTACCCCCCCTCCCCCCTCTAGTGTTTTTTGTTTTTGCCTTAACAATCCATTCCGCAATCCCTAACAATTGGTATCAGAGCAAGGTCTTTCAAAAAGATCATAATCTGATTTTTGATAATTTTAAATGGCAAATTTTGAACACTAGTTTAAATTCATGCCTTCGTCAATATTAGATGAGTCTGCATTCAATTGAAAAATCAAGTTACTATGATTTGATTTTTTCTTTTTAAATTTTGAATTTTTTTATATATGGATATGTTACAAAACCATCATGATATTGTTGTTTAAATTTGCAGATTAGTTAGTTTGAAAAGTCATTTGATTGTTCGAAAAGTTATTTGATTATTTGAAAAGTTGAGTTGATTTACAAGAAAAGATGTGTTATATGGCTATTGGATATTCAAACTCTGGAAAGATAGGTGACATGGCTGTTGAAAATTCAAATTCCGAAATGGTGTGTTGCATGGCTGTTGAGAATTCAAAATTCTTATGAACGTAGAAATCGAAAAGAGGGAAAGAATAATGACGATTGGTGAAAAGACATCAAGAAGAAATGGATATGTAAATCAACAAAGAAATGGGTACCAGATCAATTTACTACTTTGAATCTCATCTACAACTTATCTTCATACTGTACATCTCTTCATTTGCTTCGTAATGCCGCTGGTTTCATGTGAATCCATCAAGAATTGATCAAGTAATGATCAAATGAAGTTTCGGTGAATAAAGAGAAGAAAACCAAAACTGTCAACGATCATCTTCAAATTGCATTCGCAGGTTAGACTATTTTATCCCAAATCCTTTCCCAAATTTTAGTTCTCGTTCTTGCGGTCGCTTTAATGGGTAGATCGTCAAATTTTGATCAAAATTAAGTGAGATATGATTATTTGAAGTTGGCTATGCAAAACAGAAAAACTGTTACGGGATTTCAAGCATATCTCTTACTGTTTTGACTTGCTGCACCCCAATACCATCCAAATTCATCCCCAAACTGTTATTAAATCGTAGTCCTTGAATTTCTCTTTGATTTTCCACTGATTTCGTCCAATCTGTTAAGAAACGAAGAAGTTATGCCTCTCACAAAATTGTTTGAAAATTGAAAAAGGGAAGAAGAAGAAGAGAAATCGTTATGAAGAGACATGACTTCTAGGCCTTTATATAGTAGTAGAAGTGTCCATTCATTCAAAATTCAAAATTCAAATTAAAATTTTGGCACCAAGTTGGTTGATTTACTAAATCTTCAATATCTTTCTCATACGGTATTCAAATTCAGCAAATAAATATACTATCCTGATCAGAAAAACGAGACTGTCGCAATATAGCAGATTTGATCATTAAATTCTGGAAGATATTCATGATAATGGAAGGACAACAAAAAGAAGGATTTCAAAAATAGGTACGCTTTACAATTATTTCATAATTATCATAGAATTTAAATATAAATATGTGTGTGTGTGTGTGTGCATATACATACATACATATATATGCACATAGTTAGGAATTGAAATTCATCCCTTTTATAATCCTAGATATTTTGGTTCATATGTCAATACACTACAGCATACATATCAATACACAAATTTAATTAAAATCTCTTCTTATTTTAAAATCTAACTATTCTTTGATTTGATTTTGAAAAGACATCTTTTCAAATATGAAAATGTCAGTTCAAACTCTAGTTATCAATTTTGATCTACTTATTTTATTTCAAAAATATATTGAAAGTATATATATTACATAGATATGTTAATAATTTAAAATTTTCAAACATTTTATATTATTATAAAATAAAAATATATCTTTTATATGAAATTTAAATATACATAGTTTAACTTATAAATTTTTACATATAATTTCATAATCACAAATACTATTTGTAACTTGATACTAATTTTGATTTCTTGTTAAGACTTATAAAACTTGTATATTTAACAAAATATTTTAGTATAATATATGGTTCTTATGTCTTAAATATTTAGTTACACTTTTATAATTTACTTTATATTACCAGATTTCATTAAAAATAATTTCATTATAGATTTTTTCAATGATTTGACGTATAAATGATTTTTTTGGAAAAATAATATGTTTTATTTTCTAAAAGTTTAACTTTGAAATTATTTCATAAATATAAATTGTTAACAAGAAAAATATTCTGAATATTTTACATATATATGATTTTATACTCCATACTTTCCATAGAATTATTTTGAATATTTTACTACCTATCATGAATTTTTTTTCAAATTCTTTCATTAGTATCATTAACCTAAGTCTAGATATTAATATATATTACTTTTATTTGATTTAAATAATTTATAATATATACGCATAATAGTTCGATAGTACTTTGAATATATTTTGCCGAAATATATATCATCACCAAATCATTATGCATGTTATCATTACACGTCTTATTCCATGTCATACATCATTATTATAAATTACAATTGCATGTCAAATAAAAATCATTCACATCATAAGTTGCATTTTATTTAAATATATCATTTCATAAGTTGCATTTCATTATTGACTTGTTTGGCTTGATTGAATTGATTGGCTTGATTGAACTGTTTGACATGGTTGAATTTCATTAGTGGTTGATAGGTGTGTTAGAAATATACTTATGCATTTATGGTTAATAGGAGTCTTATAGGTTTTTAGGATAAATATAAGTTACAATAAATTTTTGGCTTTGGATTTATTTGAATTAATGTTTTGTGACAACAAAACTTAAATTGGCTAATTGTTTGGATTAAATTGCTTTACTTAACTTATATCATAATTTTAAGGATATCTTATCAGAGTTAATTTCTTAGTCTAGATTAAAATTCTTATTATATTTTTAAGGAAATTAGAGTTTAGGATAGGTTAGACCTCAGCACCATTTAAACTAGATAATTGTACGATAGAACTCTCAAAAGAGTATTTTTGGGTTGTAATAATGAATGGTCCCCCATATTGATAGGATAAGGGTATAAAGTGATATAAGTAATGGATCCATATTTGTGTCTGCGAAGTTGGGATTTCAAACTCTTATTAAAATTTGAGATAAATGCGTAAGGGAAGATTTCATGGGGATACCTAGTTTAGTGGTCTACCATCTATGGGATTTGGAAGTTAATGAAGGAATTAGATTTGTAGCCTACAAAAAAAAGTGGGTGTTCTTATGAGATGCCTAGTGTGCATATATATACATATTTGTATGTATGTATGTATGTAATGAACAACCAATTGAAGACAATGGCAGACCGTCCATCCTAGGGGATGCAGGGAAATCTAGTCGGCACCACAAACTTGTATAGGTTAACGCAGTCCATTTGGACCTCCACTACACCAGGTTAATTTTACTTAGGGATGTGTGCTCAGGGCAGGCCTCGAACCCCTGACCTCTTACCAGGCAGGGGAACGCCTTTCCACTGAGCTATCAACGCAGACTGCACACACTCACACACACGCATACGCGCACATATACACACTCACACACACACACGCATATATATATATATATGATTTTTTGTGCGTGAAGTAGGCCTGCCCTGAGAAGATATTAAGTGGATGACCTGCCTTGTTTGAGTATTACGTGGTTAGGACATTAGGCCTCTTCTAATGTTCATTCTTTAGAAAGGTTGAAGTCATTGAGCCCAGGTTTTAAATAGTCAATGGGTTCGCCTTACTCTAAAGAGGTACTAAATGGTACTAGTAGACGATAATGTGTGTAGGGTAGTTCTCCAAGTAATGTACGCTTCTAATCTAGAGGCTAGTAAAGGTTGACCTAGGTATGTATGTATATATATAATACATATATGTATGTATGTATACATACATGTAATGTATGTATGGCCTAAGGAACCACCGTCTAAGGGTAGTATTAAGCGATTAGGAGTTCACCCGTAGGGAGTGCTAGATAGTACCAAGTGGGTTTTCCAAGAGGGTCCTTCTTTAAAAAAATTGTGTTCCTGACCCAATCTTGGTAGTAAGTAGTTGTTACTATTTCTCGACCTACAAGGAGAGTTATTATTTATAATGTTAACGTTATATCGGGGTCTTAAGTAGTTTGAGGTCCGTCATTGGGTATTAAGTGATTGGAGGGATGTCCACCCTAAATAAACTAAGATATGGTTCAAAGTGACCAAAGGGATGTCCGCCCTTAAATTAGCTTTGGGGGTATTAAGTGACTTCTAGGACGTCCGCCTCATATGATTATTTGTTTGCGTAGACGTATCGTGAGGAATGTATACTTCCAAATATAGGAGATAGTTATTCCTTAGGTGATTTTCATTCACTAAAACTTTATGTTCTGACTTCCCTCCTCTTAACATATAAACATGGCAGTATGTGAGAACACTTTGATTAGTGATACGTTGGAGATGGAGCCTGACGATGGAGGATCCATAACTATTTGGCATTATTTTGGCAGTATTATTATACTGGGTTAATTAATGTAGATGTACCTATTATTGCATGAGACTCGTTGTAGCCACATCTATTTAAAGTTATTATATTTTATCCCTTCCGTTGTGTGTGATGCTGATTTCGCTTTAGTATGCTCTGATATATCTGTTATACCATTTTCTTATATAAACCAACGATCCATTTAGAATGGCTCTAAGTTTCATGATGGAATTAAAATCATAACCTGGTTGCAATCGATCTTATCATTACCACTCTACCAAAGTAGAAGACATTTCATGGTGGAATTAAAATCACCTGATAATTCGAATTGTATTGTATAATGATACTGTGTCGCTACATGAACGAGAAACTACCCTCGTGGCTTCCACGTTTTAGTGATGTACTCCTTGAATTTATTGATATGTGGAAATCCACTAGATGAAAAAACATGATATTCTGCCATGAATCACTAGATTTATTGAAGATTGTATTAAACGAAAAAACATACCTCTCGACTGCCGTTAGGTCTAGTTGGAGTAAAGGATTGACGGCCGGTGATTGCCCCATCATAAGTTGTAGATTTGAATGGAGGAGCTGCTAGTGGTAGGGATGTGGTGGTTGTTCATAATGGAGCATCTAATGGTTTCTTTTAAGGAGATAGTAGACGGTTAATTTGCATGAAATCCGGAACTCATACAATTTTATGCATATAACGGTCAAAATAACGGCGTCCGCAAAATAATTCCTTTTCCCCCAATAGCTTTCCACTTCGCCAATCTCTGTTGTTTTCTCTGCCGCTCATCTCTCAGCTAAAGGTTGTGCTTAAGGCTGTGCTTTTCATAGCTGCTACTTCTCTTCTGCTCTCAGGCATGGCTTCGTGCCCCCTTGTTGGGGCTTTCGTCGCCTCTGGCTCATGTTCTCTTCCGTTGCCTAGCTTCGAGGCACTCGCAAACGCGATTTTGGCAGTGGTGAAAGGTCCAATCTCTCTGGTACTAACTGGTATTTCTTCCTTTGAGATTCGACTGTTTTCCCTCTCGTCTTTCGCTGTTTTGCTGCATCATCATTTCTTGGTTGTGGAGGGCTTTTTCTTGGAAATTTCCCCTTTGTATAATGGTTTGGTTAGCTCGATTTCACCATGCGGTTCTTCTGATAATGGAGTTCCTGTATCTTCGGATCGGTTTCCTGGATCTGACTGTCAGCGAGGAAGGCGGAATCTGACCACCCCCTTTACCCCTACGTTGACCTTCAAGTCCTCTGTTTATGCTCCGATTGCGGCAGTTCACGGCTTCTCCGTCGGCTCTCTGGTTTGTGGTGGTTCTTTCGGACCCGGTTTTTGTAATCTGGTACCCGCTGTTTCATCTGTGGATGTGGATTTGATCACCTCATCCACCAGCTTTCTTAAAGCTGCGGCTTTTGAGCCTCCTGTTTCTGATAATCATGAGTTGTATGCTATTCCTCGTCGTCGTAAACGACGACATCAAGCTTCCAAAGCTAAGAGAAAGGCTGTTGCTAAGGTGCTCTGTTCTTACCGTGGCTTCTTGGTTGGTTCGCTTCCATCAACGGGGCTCGCCACCAGCAATGCTTTCTCTGTTTTTGGGGTGGATGTTCGTCAGCGGTTTTTTGAGGAGACTGGTTCTGTTGTTGTTCCTCTTAAGGCTTGTTCGGGTCCTCTTTCGGAGCTTAGCTTTTTACGGTCTCCAGTTGTGGCCGATGCTTCGAAGGGTTGGCTTAGAGGCGCAAAGTTTCGTTATTGGCGCAACAGCGCTAGAGCAGCGCCTAAGGTGCAGCCAGGACCTTTGGTCCTCGGCGTGGCGCCGATGTCCAGATTAGCGTTGGCTAAAGGTGAGGTTGCGGATCCGATCTCCGCGAGTCCAGGCACTACATCTTCTTGGTCGACACTTGAAGGCAATAAGGTCATCTTAATTGATGCCTCATGTGCCACAAAGGTATGTGTTACTCCCTTTTGTTCCTTTTTTCCCGTTGGCTTGTCCGAGCTTTTGTCTTCTTCTATGTTGGGTATGTTGGATCTTGTTATGCCAGGTTCTACGGTAATTTTACCTCCCCTTTTCCCCTTACGATATCCAGCGGTTTTTGTTAGTGTTAGTGCTTCTTTGAGCTCGGAATCCTTGTTGTCCAAGCTCCTTGGCACAGTTACTCTTCTTTCGAAGGTAGAAGTGCCTGGTCATATGTGCGTCTGTGGGTATGTTAGCGTGTTACTTAAGCACCTTTTTGTGCTTTTTGTCTATGGTTCTTGCGGTTTTTCCCTCTCTCTATTTGCTGTTGATGGTTATCCTTTCTTGATTGCCTCGTTCTGGTGTCTAGACTTGTTTCTGTCAGTTTTCTGGTTTCAGGTATCTCTCCTTGTGGGGTGCTTGTTCGCTTGTTTGCTATTAGCCATGCTGGGATGGCTATTTAGTCTCTTTCTTAGGTCAGTGTTGCATCGGTGGGTTCGGCTTGGACTGGTCTACAGCAGACTTGCCAGTAGTCTGTATGAGGTTCTTTCTTATGATACTTCATCTTGGTCATCGGCTTTTGGGTCCTCTTCTGTCCATCAGCGATACATTAGGTTTGGCATGTGTAGTCACCATTTAGTGAGCGCATTCGCTTCTCGCTACACGGCAACTTCATGTACCCCTAATGGATTGCTCTCCCCCTTTTGCTGCCCGTTACTAGATTGGCATCGGAGTCGGGGTAGGTTGGCTCATCTCAGAACTTTACCTTTTTGCTCGAACAGTCAATCTCATGACAGTTCGGCAACGGTAAGGTTCTC
Source organism: Allium sativum (assembly GCA_030737875.1). NCBI lineage: Eukaryota > Viridiplantae > Streptophyta > Magnoliopsida > Asparagales > Amaryllidaceae > Allium > Allium sativum. The sequence goes on along the minus strand of CM060910.1, from coordinate 188,179,643 downwards.
TCAGCGATCCGTGTTGCTTCAGTCGGGCAACTCCACTTTCCCCCTTTCTCCCTCCAGTTCCGCTCTTTGTTCATCCGTGTTGCTTCAGTCGGGCACCATTCGCACACGCTCTATAGTGGCGTCCGAGCAAATCGTTAGATCTACTCGACACTCTCTGTATCGTTGTTGAGGCTGGTGGTTTTTTCCACCCCCTCTGGTGGGCTTCTCTTTCTCTTTCCAAGCTTTGATGGCGAACTTCCTCAATGTTCGAGGCATTGGCAATGTGGAGTCATTGGCGAGACTCAAACGCATTGTCAAGAAGCATTCTATTTGGTTGGTTGCACTTCTCGAACCAATGATGGGTCCGGAAGCGTTGACCAAGTCTATGTTGTCCATCGGCTTTTGCGGTGCCAAAGCCAACATGTCAAACAAGATTTGGATCCTTTGGTCCAAAGATCTTGATGTTCACTCTGTTTTCGACTCGGACCAGCTTCTGTCGGTAGCTTGTTCGTCTGCCTCTTTCGCCTCGTCTTTCTTGTTCTCAACGGTGTATGCTAAGTGCAACAGGTTAGATAGGCAAGGCCTGTGGGCCGATTACCTATCTCTTTCCTCGTTATGTTTCTCCATTTCTGTGGTGGGAGGTGACTTCAACGTCGTTGCTACCCAAGCGGAGAAACGAGGAGGAATTGCTGTTAACCGCATGGCTATAGCGGACTTCAATGCCTTCGTTATCAGCTCGGGTCTTGCGGAAGTGTCTTTTTCCGGCTCGGCGTTCACCTGGTGTAACAACCAAGAGGGCCCTGACCAGATTCTTTCCAGACTTGACAGGGTCTTCATTTCGGAAGGCTGGCTCAGTCTCCCCTTTTCGTCCGCTGTCTCTCACCTTCATCGCACCTTCTCCGATCACGCCCCTATGCTTCTCACCTGCTCCCCCCTTTCTCTTTCTGGTCCATCCTCTTTTAGGTTCCTGAGTATATGGAGATCTCACCACTCTTTTTACAGTCTAGTGGAAGATTCTTGGGTTTCCCCGTCACTAGGCTCCCCATGTGTTATCTTCTCCCGCAAGCTGAAGCGTCTTAAGACTTGTCTTAAGACGTGGAATCAACTCGTTTTCAAGAACATCTTTGATCGTGTCAGAGCTACCGAAGGAACACTTGTTCTTGTGGAAGCAGCTTTCGATGATGCACCCTCCTCCGTCAACAAGGAGGCTTGGGTGGTTGCCCAACTATCTTACTCGTCTGAGCTTCGCATTGAACATGACCATTTACGTCAAAAAGCCAGGATCAAATGGCTTGTTGACGGTGACTCGAACTCTAGTTTCTTCCACTCTTCTATTAGCAAGAAGAACAGGCGTCTCTCCATCTCTCAGATTCGCCGCCCGGATCACATTGTGACCTCTTCCCCTGAAGAGATCAAAGGTGTAATTCTATCCCACTTCCAATCTTTTCTGAGCACCCCATCCGTTTCGCTGTCTGATCCTACCATGCTTGCCTTCATTCCAAGGTTGATCCTCCCGTCTGATAGCTCAGATCTTGCCGCTCCTCCTACCTCAAAAGAAATACGTGCTTGCGTATTTGCTTTTAGCAAGGATAGTGCGCCCGGCCCTGACGGATTCAACGGGATCTTCTACAGGAGTGTTTGGCCTATAATCCAGCAAGACTTCTGCCTGTTCTTTTCAGGTGAAGAACTACCGACGGGGTGGACTTCTATCAACCTGATCCTCATCCCTCATCTGCTCTGACTTTCGGCCTATCAGTTTGTGTAATTTCTCCAACAAAGTTATATCGAAGGTTCTAACATCTAGGTTAGCTCCGTTTCTAGAGCGTCTCATCTCTTCTTCTCAGGCTGGTTTTGTAAAAGGACATTTAATCACCGACAACGTCCTTTTAGCGCAAGAGCTGATTTCCCAGATCGATAGGAAGGTCTGCGGATCTAATGTGGTTGTCAAGCTTGATATGGCTAAGGCTTACGATCGCATGTCTTGGTTCTTCATCATCAGGATCCTTCGGGCCTTCAGCTTTCCGGAGTCCCTTATCGATGTTCTTTGGAGGTTTATATCCAACTGTTGGTTCTCCGTTCTAATAAACGGTTCAGCCAACGGCTTTTTCAGATCAGGTAGAGGTCTTCGTCAGGGTAACCCCCTTTCACCAACTCTCTTCATCCTCGCCGCGGAGGCCTTTAAACGAGGCTTGCACTCCCTTATGATTGCAGGGCAGATTCACAGGTTTGGCATCCCAAGAGGATGTCCCCTTATCTCTTCTCTATCATTTGCTGATGACATCATCATTTTTACTAATGGCAGTCGCTAGTCCTTTCAAGGCCTTTTGGTCCTCATTAGGCGGTATGAGCGATGCTCAGGCCAACTCGTTAACTCTTCCAAAAGTTGCTTCGTTGCCGCTAAAGATCTAACGGCTACTAGAGCTGCTTGGATCGAGTCTTACTCGGGCTTTAAGGCGGCCTCTCTGCCGCTTCCGTACCTAGGCATTGTTTTATATCGGGGAAGGAAGCTCAATGCCATTTTTGACCCGATCACTGACAAGGTTAGGGGGAAGATCCTTAAATGGAATGCTACCCTCCTTTCTCAAGCCGACAGGCTTGTTCTTATTAGCTCTGTCTTGGACTCCATGGGATCTCATATCTTTGCGGCTATGACTCCCACGGCTTCCTTTTTTCGCTTGTATCGTTCCCTGACATCCGCTTTCTTCTGGGGATCCAAGGATAAGAATTCTCGTCATCATTGGATCTCCTGGAATGTTGTATGTCGTCCCAAAAGTGAAGGGGGATTGGGCCTCCGTAACCCTAGAGACGTCTGTGTGGCCTTTGCTTGTATGCTTTGGGTACGGTTTGAAGCGAACAATTCCCTTTGGGCTACGTTCCTTCACGCCAAATACCGGAGATTGGCAAATACGCACTTCTCTGGTATTCCATCCTTTGCTAGTGAGACGTGGAAACGTATGCAATCCGTGAAAGCTTTTTCCGATGCTCATGGAGGGGGTGCCTCTTGGGATGGTCATCCCTTCTCGCTTTCTGCTGTTTGGAACTCTGTGCGGATTCCGTCGCCTGAGAGGCCTCTTTTCTCTTTCATTTGGAATGTCCGTATCCCTCCGAAGGTGTCTCTATTTATGTGGAAAGCCATACATAATGGTTTGCCACTAGATGAGAATCTTCAGAGAATCGGAATCCCGCTCGCTTCCAGATGCAGGTGCTGCTTAGCAGGCAGCACTGAAACTTCTTTTCACTTGATGGTTTCTGGGGTATGTGCTAAGTCTGTTTGGAATTACTTCGGGAACGTTCTCGGCTGTCGTTGCAATGCTATCTCTTTTGAAGAGTTCCTGCTGTTCTGGTGGTCAGGCATCTACGGTAAGAGCCTTCGCGCTATCCTCTTTCGTCTGATTCCTTGTTTGATCTGTTGGCACCTCTGGTGTGCTCGAAACAAAGCAATCTATGACGAAGAGGATATGGATCCTCCGACCATCATCCGAAAAGTAAGGAATGATGTCTTCCTAGCGTTTCGGAGCAGGCCGTTCAGAGGTGTGGTTGGAACCCGGTCAACGAGGTTGGCTATTAACTTCGATATTACGACGTTAGGAGCTAACCCCAGATAAGGTATAGGCTGATTACTGTATCGTGTGGGTACAGTGATTCGATGTTCTTTTGTTTTAGGTTTCGCCCTAAGAATCCCCCCCCACTCCCCCTCTAAGATCTGACTTTGTGGCTAGTGTTTTAGGTTTGTTATATACAGGTTGGCCAAAACCAGATAAGGTATTGCCTGAATTCTGTATAAAATGGGCTAGGTGCTTTGATGATTATTTCTTTCTTGTTCACCGCCCCCCCCCATTTACTGACATTGCTATCTAGTAGTTCAGGGATTTTTCAGGTGGGATTGGCAGGATCAGTTTTGTGATATGCGAGAGGTGATTCGCTTCTCCGTCAGCGGAAGGCTTGGGATCATGGGCATTTGGAGAGCTGGGTTAGGTGACTACCACTGCTGCACACGCTGTTTTTTGGGATCATTGTCATCTCTTTCCTTGATAGAGGAGCATTCCTGGACGCTCAGCTCTGGAGTCCATGGGTTGCATCCGTGTTTTTTGTTTTTACTTTATCATATGTGTGTACGGTTTCCACTTTTTTTGGAATCGTTTTTGTGAGCCGTTGGAGAAAGGCTAGTTTCTCCCTTTTAATTATACTATTAATTATTTGAAGAAAAAAAAATATTGCATGAAATCCACCATGTTAACTTTTAAGTGAAACTTGATTTAATGCACATACATACATACATATATGTGTGTGTATACACACACATGCACATATGCATACATGCACACACAAAAAACATGCACACAAGGAGCGTTCTACTGCATCTCAAATGGTAAAACACCCATAAATGCAACACATTTCAACCACATAACCCAATTTATCTTTCAACCAATTTTCTCTTCCTTGGCTGTTATTTAAATATATAAATGAGTGGTGTGTGATTCAAACACAAAACAAACCAGTTGCAAAAAGTTATATAATTTTTATATATAATGGGTACTCATTCCATTTTTTGGGGTCCTTTCTTTTAGCCGCCTAGGCCATTGCTTAATAGGTGCATGCTGATGAACAAGCCTGGTTGCTGCAAGGACATTTTCTTCTTAACTTCTCGTTTTATGTATCCAGAAACGCACCGCTAAACTAGCTGCACTACGATCGTGGAATGATAAAAATGGCAAGGGAAAACAAATTGAACTGAATATAAATTGAACTAAGCGGCTAAAGCTAGCTTCTAACCACAATGCAAGCAAAGAGCATAGAGACACTTGAACCCACGCTTTACTTGAACTGAATATAAAGGGTCCGTCTATTAGCACCCCGCAATTTACTCTTCACACCCCATTGATTAGAAAATAAAATACACACCCCATCATTTTCTTTTCCCACCCCGTTTTCTTTCAAAAACGCCCTTACTTTATTTTCATTCATATTTGTTTTTTTTTCTTTTTTCTTCTTTTCTCCAGCTTGCAAATTGTTAATGCTGCTCTCTTTAAAATCATGATCAAATTAATTAACGTTTATAGGCGACGTCATTGATTGTCTGATGTTGATTATGAAAATTAACGTTGCATACCGCTAACTTTACAGTTTTCAAATTTTTAATCATTATTTGTTATTTTAATGGTTGTTTTATTCATTCTTAATCACTGCTTGTAATTCTTGTCTTAACTTAAAAAAAAAAAAATCACGTATACTATTTTTTATTTTAATTATTGTGTGCGATTTAATCTCAAACATCCATAAATATATATAGTTGATTTTATTATTATTTTTAATCGTCATTTAATATTAGACAAGTTATTAAATTAATTACTAAAGGGTATAAATGGAAATAAGATTTTAAAACTTTAGCTGGGGTGTGAAGAGTAATTAACAGGGTGTCAATAGCCGGACCCGAATATAAATTGAACTAAGCGGCTAAAGCTAGCTTCTAACCACACAGCAAGCAAAGTGCATACAAACTCTTCACTGGATGCTCTAGAACAGTGCAACTTTGATCCTAGAGATTAGCTTAGAGGCTTCCACACAACAAAACCAATATCATAGAAAAGAAGATAGCAGTACCAAACAAATAAAAGAAGATACATCATGGTAATGTTTGATTTCAAAATAATGGGCGATACCAGTAGCCAAATAGGTTAGAACAAGTTTTCATTTCAAAATATTGTGTCTGCAAAGGAAAAACAATTTCACACAGAAAGTTAAATAGTTCAACATCTTAAAACTTAAATAGGTCACCAGAGAATATTGGAAATGAAACCAACCATTACGTAAACTACTGGGGATAAAAGGTTGACTTGTTTTAGCAGGAATTATTTAAAAAGCCTCGTTTGCTAAGTCACCGTCTTCCGCAAAACCTGCATTTACAGCGCAAAAGCATCTGATGTTAGTTCTTAATAAATTGTTCCAACTGGACGAAGACTGCAAATGATCTGAATTCATCACCAGAAAATAACAAAAGATCATAAACCAAGAACACGATGCTCATCAGGAATGTGAAAGTTTTCCTTATATTCTTCGTTTTATCTTTTGAACTCAGAATAAAGGATTTATTTTTGACTGTCCGTTGTTTTCATACATATATCATCAGAAAAGAATGTATGTTACTTTGACACAACCAAACGACTGTTATTAATTAATACAAATAACAGTTTCCACTTCTTATATTGTAGAGAATTTGAGATGGCATGAATATAAGAGGGTCGTGATCAACCTTCAAACAGTAGATCATAATTCTGATTAAGAAAATTTAAGTCCAAAAATTACGATGTAAAATAACTCTCTGTATGGACCAATTAGTAGGATTGTGTTTTGTGATAAACACCAATTAAAGTTCAGTGATGCATGTTGGGTATTAAAAGGTGTTACTAAGTACACCAAACCAAATTAAGTACTTGTTAAATCTCAAAAAATGTTGTCGTTCGCTTTCTCTTTCTCTACACTTAAAAAATGTAGTAATGCCAAATAAAAAAAACTAGAAAAAAAAAAAAAACACTTGATTTTACCGTATCTTGAAAATACCACATCTTTCCCGATATCAATTCTTATTAGCTCTATTTCCCAAAACAATTAAAAGAATGCTCAGGAAATTATCAGGACACTAAATAAAAACAAGTCAAATAACAATATTATGCAACAAAAATCTACGGTAGTGTTTGGTTTACCCTTTTTAGTTTTGGATTTTTATCCATATAGAAATGCTAAGACACATCAATATCATGAAAAATGCTCATTTTAGAAAACAAAGTTTACACGCAAAATAGAAAATAACTTCTATTTTTTTCAGTGTTTTGAAAAATACTGTAAGAACAGGAGACAACCCATTCTCTCGTCATTCCTCCATCCCCTCCGCCGTCCTCTTTATTGTTATTTCATTCCATCCGCCTTCCGCAACTCACTTTTTGCAATTACCATTGAAAACTAAAAACACAGTACAAACCAAACACCAACTACGTTTGCCTACTCTATAAACAAAACAAGTCAAATAATCATATTATGCAACAAAAATCTACATTTGTCTACCCTATAACCATAAACATGTGTCTAAATGTGTCAAGCCTTCCAAGATACCAAATAAAAAAAAAAATTCAAGATAATGAAATCATTTAACTCTTTCTTGTTTACTTTTTGTACTAAAGAACACAAACCTAACAAAATTATCCATATAGTTAAATTTGTGTAAAAAAAAAAGAAGAAACACAATATATTTTTGAAAATTAAAAATCAAACCATGATGAAAGTTAGAAGAAAAACAAACAAAATTACGCCATATACTTGAAATTCAATGGAGAGATAAAAATCAATTACCAAGGAAAAAAAATACTACATCTAATATGGTTATTTGATTTTGTATATTACGGTTATTTGATTTGCCCTCGTTATAGCATCGTGATAATTACTCTTTAGCATTGTTTCCTCTTTTGAACCATTGATAGCAACGCTTATAGTGGACTTAGGGTATTAATAAGGAGATAATTCAAAAATATGTATTTTCAAGACATGGTAAGAAAGTGTATTTCGTAAGGATAACGATACAAAATAGTACACATTCTGTTTTCTCAATTGACTTATTATTTCTAGTTTCCTAGTGATATTCATGATGCACATTTGAATTCAAATCCAGAACACATTTAAGCCAGAAGACCTTATACAAAGAAAAGAAACATTACCATTTCAAATTACATACTAACTTGAAGCATGATTTACCCCTCCATTTGGTTCACCTTGCTCTAGACTTCCTACCATTTACCCTGGCAGCATACAAAATGGTTAAAGCCATGACATTGCCATTCAAGTATTGCAACAGGAATGAAGGCATAACAACACTAATCTTTTAGGTACACACATACAACATTTCCAGATAAAGATTTAAAAAGGTAGATGTCACGGAGAAGTAAAAACCAAACATTAATACTAATCGTTCTACCTTTGGCATCACAATTTCCAGGAAAACGTGAACTTCTCAAAATGATCTTGTTATTTTTATGGAATGAAGTACAGAAATAAAATTGCTTTAGCAAAATTAAACTTTGTTAAAATAAAGGAAAATTAAATTAAGAGAAAAACTAGAAAAAAATCATAACAGAAATTCATAAAACTGTAACACGCAAAGGTTAGACACATTTTTCAGACGTTTACATTACTTTACAGGCAGAAACTGGAAAACTATGAGAACCGGAGACTTGCAACATGTAAAAAAGCTTTAAAAAAGATAACAGGAATATATTTTAACAAGAAAAATAAATAAGTTTCAATGATAGGAAAAATGGGGGAGCATGAATGATTTCTGTCTTCAGAAACGAGAAGAGAAATCAACTGTATCCTTATAAAGTTCTAAGGTTCGGATATTTTATCCGTCTAATGCAATCGAAAAGGAGCAAAAAAAAAAAAAAAAAAAAAAAAAAAAAAAAAAAAAAAAAAAGGTGACATGCAACAATAAACAGGAATATAAGCAAACACTGGCAGCAAAAATAAGAAGCAATACAAATGAGTAGAAATTGAACTCAACCATATCAGAGTAAAAGGTTATTTGTATCCAACTAAAAATAGATGTTAGTAAACTGAGAAATGAAGATTTTTTTTTTCACCAACTTAAAGGCATAACAATACATCCAAGGCCAGTCTGTGAGGGCATGCTCTCTCTGCTCTACAGGCTCAAAGAGCTTGTCAGCCACTCCTTCAAATAATCTATCCGGTAACACAAGTTCATGTTGCCATCCCAAGCAATACCAAATGACCTCCTGTCCTGACCAAACCACATCACACAGTCCAGCTACATGAATGGGTTAGGATAGTAACAATGGTCTTAGATGTAGATACAGGACATTACACAATGGTATCCAGTCAGTCAAACAAACAAAAAATGATTGGGCAGCTACAAGAGACCAACAGATCGGAGTTTGCAAAGGACAAGGATGTAGTGGAAGCATTTGACAACCATGGCATCCGATTAGAGCGCAAAGGAAGCAGGACCATGGACTATAAGGTGGCACATAACACAATTATAGCACAGAAAACTAACAAGGATCGCAGTTAATTTCAGGTCCATCACCATTTCTCAACAACCTATAACATGTTAAACAAAATTGCACACACCATTAAACAATTGCAAAAAGAAGAGCTAGAAAATACATTTGTACCAAAATCATCATAAAGTTAGATCAATTCAACCCACTCTCTCTCTCTTAAATAATGTAAAATAAATTCATATTTGATGGTGTTTGAATTGCAAGGTGTACCGTACTCACACTCAAACTAGAAACATAAAATTACTATGTTTCCGTGTAGATAACTTTTTCTTTGTAAAGTGCATACAATCTTATACCTAAAACTATACCTTTTTTTTACAAAAGGTAAAGGGAAGTAAAAAGTAGGACTTTGAAATGTAATAGGAGCTGCAACTAAATTTTCAGTTCAAAAACTAAAAGTTAATCATAATCTTTGCCGTGAACTTTATTTCAATTTGACCTAACATTTCAAAATGTTGTATTTTTTTTCATTCCAAACCTCCTTATTTGCAGCAAGACCTAAAACACATCAGCAAGTTTCATGTTTTTAGTGTTAGTACTCGTTCTTTAAAGCAACACATAGACTTCAGCAAATCTATTGCCATCCAAATCGAAAGCCTTACAGTGTGATAGTACAAGCTTCATTGTGGTTCGATCAGATTCAGATGCTGACCATGTGCGTGCGATTATGCATTTATTTAGGGGTCAGATTTGTATAGTCAAGGCCAGTTTAGTTTTTTGCAAGATAATGGAGGATCCAAGGTGTTGCAGGACTACGGATGGCAAAAAAATCCGTACCTGCGGTCATAGGCAGATCTACTAAGGGGCAAGGAGAGTCAATTGACCCCCCCCCCCCCCTAATTCTGAAAAAAATTACAGTATGCCCCATTACCCCAATTTCCTAAAACAAAACGTAGCACATTGTTTATATCTTCCTTTTTCTCCACTAACCGCTCTCGTTACTTCTATTTATTCAAATCAAAATTAGATCGTCTTGAGAGTTGAGAGCTGCAAAGAAAATTAGGTCTTCCCTCATCTTGAGGGCTACGAAGAAAATAAGGTCTTCCTCTCTCTGCTTATGCGAGCTGCATCTCAGACTGAGAGACGCCTCTTCATCTCTTCATCTCTGACCCATCATCATATCATCGCCTTCGATATTCTCTGATTGAGTGGCTGGAATAGAAAGGTATTTTATACTTTATCTTATATATGTTTGAAATTAGGGATTTTCAAATTAAAATTGGAGGTAATTGTATGTTTGTTGGAAACTTGAAATTGAGAATTTGGAGGAAAAAAAATCATATAATTTGCTTCATCTTCCATCTGTTCCTTGCTCAATAGCATTCATATACAATTTGTATTAATTAGTAGTAGCAGTCAAGGTTATTACGACGCCAAGTCGAGCCACTACCGTCTAGAAGACTAGTCGACAAGTCGTCCGACTAGTCGTGACTAGTCGACAAGTCTTTTATATGCATATATTTATTAGACTTAAATATATAATATAATTAGATATAAAGATAACATAATAATAGGTTCAAATTCAACAAAGATAACATAATAATAGGTTCAAATTCAACAAACATAACATGATAGATCCTAGTCACAACAAAATAAAACCCATAATAGATTATAAAGTGAGTATGAACTCAAGCAAAATCATCCATCTCAATATCATCTCCATCTCCTTCAACGTTGACATTGCTTGGATCGGGTAATGGTACACCATAATCATCCTCCACTTCTTCATCATCAAGAGGAATGGCTTCTTCATCGGATTCTTCATCAACTAATCCAAATGTTGAACTAGTGTTACGACGAGTGTAGACCAGCATATCACTACTAGAACCAACATGAGATCTCCTTGGAAGATTGCGTCCCTCAAGCGCATGTGATGCACCTTGAGCTTCATCCACAGCACTCCAAAAAGTATCCTCTTCATTGCTAATCCACTCATTATTCCATTCGAAGTCATCAAGTACAAGTGGATCAAAATTCCTTCCAAGTTCTCGTCTTTTTTTGAATCTTGAATCTATTTTTCGGTTGTATTGGACATAAACCAAGTCATTTAAACGTTGATGTTCCAATCTATTCCTCTTTTTTGTATGAATCTAAAAATATATAAAATGCAATTAGACCTAAAGTATAAATAGTGTAAATTTGAAAACAAATATCTTAAAATATATGGGAACTTACAAACCCAAATGTACTCCAATTGCGTTCACAACCGGAAGATGAACAACAAAGACCAACAATACGCTTCGCAAATGATTGAAGCTCAAGTGCACGACCTCCATAAGCATCCCACCAATCAACTAACATAAATTAATAAATATAATTGTGTTTTAGTACTACTTGCGAGGATATAATTGTGCCATTAATACTATGCATCAAACTTAAAAATATACGAAACTTACGAGGATTTTTTTGCTTTCTTTGGTCAAGTGCCATCTCTCTTGCAAATGCTTCCCTTGAATTTTTATAGTCATCGGCATAATTACTTATCTTGTTCTGCGTACCCCGATCTATGATCATCTTCTCAAGCACATCATTAAAGTCGTCTCTTAACCGAGAGGCATAAGCATGATCATTTTCTAGAACATCAAAGTATTTACCCGGATTAAGAAATAAAGCAGCCCCATATATTGGTTTTCCCATTTGGTTTTCCAACGATCATCAATGATTTTAACCAATTTGCTCAACAATGCTCGTTTCTTCTCGAATGACGCTTTGATCTTATTTTTTGCAAAGTCCATAGCATATGCAATCTCTGCCAAAGCGGGTCTCTCATCCCCATCAACAATCTGTAACACCACAAGAAGAGGTTGTGATGCTTGAATGCACTCTTCAACACTATTCCAAAAAAGTGATGAAAACACAGTGTCACAAGCTTTCTTGCCGTTTTCTGTTTTTGCTAACTTAGACCTATTCCAATCCTCGGCACAAAACAAAAAACGCAACGACTCCTGATTCTTGTACAAACTTTGCAATGTGAGAAAAGCAGTGGCAAACCTCGTCGCACCAGCCCTCACTAAATCCCTCCCATTAGTCTTGTCCCTCAATGCATCAAGTATACGCCCATGCCTATAAATAAATGTAGTACGTCTTCTTGCTTGATTAATTGTTTTTTTAAAGCCCGACAACTTGTCTATGTCCTCCAACATCAAATCAAGACAATGGGCAGCACATGGAGTCCAAAATAAAGTAGGAAATCTAGCCTCTAAGAGCTCACCTGCTGCCTTATAATTTGCACCATTATCTGTCACAACTTGTACAACATTTTTCTCACCTATTTCCTTGATCTTGCTACCAAGTAAGTCAGCCAACATTGATGCATCGTGTGATTCACTAGAAGCATTAACCGAACCCAAGAAGAAAGTACCTTCGGGACTGTTGGCAAGAAAGTTTATAAGGTGCCTTCCTCGTCTATCCGTCCACCCATCCGACATAAACGTGCATCCGTATATTTTCCAAGATTTTTCATGCTTCTCCTTCTGTTTTTCTGTCTCTTCTTTTGTTTTTTTAAGCAGAGGAACCCTTAATTCATGAAATGTGGGGGGCTTCAAACCCGGTCCATATTGGCCTACGGACTCAACCATGACTTCATAACTCCTAGAGTTGGCAACATTAAAAGGTATTCCACACTCGTAGAAAAAGTTGCCAATGTGCATATGAACTCTTTCTTTCTCTTCTTGCGTTCTGAGGCGACTTTCCAACGTACCTTTGGAATGTCTATCTTCAATAATTTGTTCCTGTGTCCTCATAAGCATCGAGCCAACTGATTTAGAAGGTTTAGGTTGGACTTTCTGAAATTCAAATGTCTTCTTTTTCTTTTTTGGAATAGTATTGGAGGCTGCAGTGGATTCGATTTCTTGAACCTCATCATCATCGTCATCATCAAGTTGCACCCGTTTATTCTTCTTTTTACTTTCCATAAAATCACTCATTTCTCTAGCAATCTCTCTAGTTGTCTTTGGACATTTATGAATATCCGGAAAACCGCCAATCAAATGTTGCTTGAATCTGTTAATGCCGGCATGATTTTCATTTCCGCAAAGAATGCATTTAACCACATCTTTATTGCTCAAGTTTGGCCAAAATGCATACTTCCAACCGGGATCATTTGATTTAGCTTTCCTCTTAGGATCTTTAGCCATCTCATGCCAACTATTTTCCGTGTTATTCTCCATTTCAACCGCTGCGAATATAATTAAAAGTTAATAACAAATCAGTAAAAAAACAGTTTAGTAAAAAAAAGAACTGCTGTTGAAATAATTCAGTTAATAAAAATAATTCAGTAAAAAAAACAGTTCAGTATTAAAAACAGCTCTTTAAAAACAGTTCAAAAAAAAACAGTCGCTGCTGCTCAGAGTTTTCTTCGATAGAAAAAAAAAATCGAGTAAGCTACCTGGCTGGCGGCGGACAAAGAAAGGAGCAGCGTTGAAAATCGAAGACGGAAGGAAGGTCGAAGTCGACTTCAGCTAGGGTTTTTTTTTTCAATCGACGCTCGTTTCAAGTTTCAACTGAAGAAAATCGAAGTCGACTTCAAGTAAATTAGGGTTTTTGGGCTCGAATTATGTTCTGGGCTCGATTTTGGCCCACCACCGTGGAATTCAACAAGTCGACAGCCGTGGAATATTTCCAGACGACTGCTCGACTAGTCGTCAACGTGATAACCTTGGTAACTGCCTTTTGAAAATTATATTATTGAATAAATGCTTGTTATTATACAAATAGGAAGAAGTATGTGACATGGTAGGTAATTACTGCACAAAAATGTTTGAACTTTGAATTTGTTAGAAAAATAAAGTAAGTTCTTGCTGAAACCTTAAAAAAAATAGAATTTGCATATTTTACTTAATGATAAACTTTTTTTTATAGCATGCTGAAATATTTTCAAAAAAAATCTAAATGTTGGAGAATTTTCTTCAGCGAATCACAATGAACAACACAAAACAAATTATTTAGAAAGATCATCGTCTCCAACAAACGACGAGTCTTCCAAAAAAATAGTGAAGAATCGACTCCGCAACCAAATATGTGATCAATGATTGAATGATGGTTTGATTGTATACATTTAAAATGATATATTTGAGAATTTATCTAATGACGCTATCATGAATTATTTTCAAAAAACGAAAAAATTATTGTGGTCAATTTTAAGTCTATTTCAATATTTCTATGTAGCTTACCAACTTTATTAAACTATATTTAAATGTGCTACTGATATTTAAATTTTTGATGTTATATTAATGTTATGACCCCATCCCCCCTCGGCGTTTGAATTTTCGGGATCCGCCACTGCCCACGGTTACCCATGGATAAAATTCGTCATGGGCATGAAGTGTATAGCTAAATGAGTACCCGTAGGTAAAATAAACGGGTTTATTAATATCCATTTATTAATGGGGCGGGTACATATAGTAAGATATATGTGCCCATAGGGTATCCATGCCCGTATTGAGTGCGATTTATTGCCAATGCAAAAATCATTGATGTTGGCTATTGGGTATTTGTATGCATGCTTTTATTGAACAATTTATAAGCGGCTATTGATATTTGTAATAACTGTGCATGCTGCTAATTAAAACCCTATATATACTGGTTAGAAATTCTCAAATTTCACATCAATTGTTCCAAATTCCAATCCAGTAAGCAACACGTCTTTTCTTCTCTCCAACCCTTTTGCTCTCTCCAACAAATTAAACAAATCCTGCTAAAGTTCTTGCTTCACTCCTCATCGCTTGTTTATATCAATACGTTGCCAGATCTAAGCAACGCGTTGCCAAAGTTCACGTCTGACTAATTTGGTTTTTTTACCCAATGAATTTTTAAATGATTTGAATAGGTAGTTAAAAATTAAATTGAATAAAACATCATTGATACCCGCGGATATCAACGAATACCAGCAACTCATTTAAAATCCGTTTAATGGGTACTCGTGTGGGTATGTGACAGACACATGGCAAAAAATTACTTAACGGAGCGAATGATGGGGGTACTAACCGTGCCCGCCCCACCCCACTGACATGCCTACCAACAGAAAGAGAAATGATGATTAAAATACAATTAATGATCCATTGATTTTACCATAGAAAGTAAAGTTTCCAAAATGTATTTAGCCATAATTTAAAAATCATTAATAATCATATTTAATAAAATAATTTGAGTGGGTTAATAAAATTGTGTAACTCCGCCTATGTAGTTTTCTATGCAGTCTGTCCCAAACCAGGGTAAAGGAGGAGGGTTGTGATAGGCTTGGCGAGCCAACGTAAAAACTTAGCCTCTCGTATGAATATGGAACATTATGATATATCGTTGGGACATAACCCTCTTAGTGACACGCTATATCGAGGCTCGGATATGGTGTTAAATATGCAAGGGCTGGGCCGCCATTCCCTTAGTGGCGCGCTACACCGACGCCCCGGTGTAGTGATAAGTGAGCAAGGGTCCTCGCATTTTTCTCGGCGGACGCAAGGGGCAAGGAAGCAAGTCGACGATAGTAGGGTTCGGTTAGGTAGTTGGAATGTATGGTCCTTAACAGGAAAATTAAGAGAGATAGTGATACTATGATTAGGAGACGGGTTAACATCTTGTGCATTCAAGAGACTAAATGGGTGGGTCAGAAGGCGAAGGAGGTGGAGAACACTGACTTCAAATTGTGGTACACGGGAGAAGTACGTAACAAGAACGGGGTAGGCATATTGATTGACAAGAACCTTCAAAACAATGTGGTTGACGTCAGAAGACGAGGGGACAGGATCATCCTAGTTAAGCTAGTAGTTGGCCAGACAGTTTTGAATGCATAGTAGTTAAGGCGCTAAGGCGCAAAAAGGCGCACGGCTTGAGCCTTGGGCTTTTTTGAGCCTTAGGCTTTTTTGTGGGACTTTTAAAAAAAGGCGCACTGCATATATTTTAAAAAAAATAAAAATCCTGCAGCATATATATATATATATATATATATATATATTTTTAAAACATAAAAAACTGCTGCAAAATAAAAAAAACTGTTGCAAAAAAAAACTGCCGCACACACACACACACACACGCGCGCACACACACACACATATATATACATATAACTGCTGCATATATTTTAAAAATAAAAAAATGCTACAAAATCAAAAAAACCTGCTGCATATATTTTAAAAAAAAAACTCTGTTGCATATTAAAAAAAAAAAAGAACTGCTGTAAAACAAAAACAAAAAACTGCAGAAAAATGATCAATCGAACAAAATGGTTGAAACCCTAAGTCGAATTGGATGTCGACCTTGCTCAAATTCAATGTCGAGCTCGAATTTGCAAACCCTAAAGCGAAACCCTAAAGCAGCGACACTTTTTTTTTTCTTTTTTCGATGTCGAGTTCGATGTCGACCTGGTTGAAAACCCTAAATCAATTTGAGGCGCACCTTACTGCGCCCCGGAGCCTCAGAAAAAGGCTCCAAAGGCGCGCCTTTCGTGCGCCTCCGTTGGAGGAGGCGCCTCAACCACCAGGAAGGCGCAGGACCTGCGTCTGCGCCTTAGGCGCGCGCCTTAACTACTATGTTTGAATGTCATTTGCGCATATGCCCCACAGGTAGGTCTAAGTGAAGAAGCCAAAAGGAAATTCTGGGAAGACTTGGATGTCATGGTTAGAAATGTGCATAGTAGCGAGGAACTTTTTATAGGAGGAGACTTCAATGACCATGTTGGCTCATCTAGCGGGGGTTTTGAGCGAGTGCATGGTGGTTTTGGATTTGGTAGTAGCAACCAAGAGGGTGAAGATATTTTGAATTTCGCTCTCTTTTGATCTCATGATTACTAATACCTTCTTTAGAGAGAGGCAATCACATCTGATCACCTTCGGTAGTGGCCAACACGCTAGCCAGATTGACTTTGTCCTAACTAGAAGAGATAGTAGACGAGATTGTGTTGATTGCAAGGTCATACCTGGAGAATGTGTCGTCTCACAACACCAGCTCTTGGTATGCGTGTTTCGTCTTCGGGTGGTGAAGGATAAGAGAGCGAAGATTAGCAAGACGAAATGGTGGAAACTCAAAGAAGATGCTTCACGGATGTTTAAAGATAGAGTGATGGGAGAAGGGGCTTGGAATGTGGAAGGAGAAGCAAATGTCATGTGGAATGCAATAACAACTTGCATTCGGAGAGTCGCCACTGAGGTATTTGGGATAACA
Organism: Allium sativum; assembly: GCA_030737875.1. NCBI lineage: Eukaryota > Viridiplantae > Streptophyta > Magnoliopsida > Asparagales > Amaryllidaceae > Allium > Allium sativum. The sequence continues at coordinate 188,162,445 of CM060910.1, read as the reverse complement.
AGAGGAAGCAAGCCAGAACCCAAGGATTCGTGGTGGTGGAATGACGAGGTGCAAAAGGCTATCAAAGAGAAGGAATACTACAAATGCATGTACCGTCACAGAAGCGAAGAGAACATGCACAGGTACAAAGTGGTAAAGAAGACTGCAAAGAGAGCAGTGAGTGAAGCAAGGGAACGAGCGTATGAAAATTTGTATCAAAGGCTAAGTACAAAGGAGGGTGAAAAAGACGTTTACAGAATAGCTAGGCTACGCGAGAGGAGGACAAGAGACTTCAGTCAGGTTAAATGCATTAAGGATGAGAACGATAGACTTCTAGTGAAGGACGATGAGATAAAGAATAAGTGAAGAGAATACTTTGATAAGCTTTTCAACGAAAAAATTGATAGCTCTTCGATCGAGTTGGAAGACTTAGCCGACAGCACCAATAGACATTTTGTGCGGAGATTTCAAGAAGCTGAGGTAAAGGGGGGCGTTGAAACGTATAAAATCAGGCAAGTCGGTAAGGCCTGATGACTTTCCTATTGAGGTGTGGAGATGCAGGGATAAGATGGCTAACTAAGTTGTTCAATAATATTTTCAAATCAAACAAAATGCCAGATGAGTGGAGGAGAAGCATTTTAGTTCCAATCTTCAACAATAAAGGAGATATTCAACATTGCATGAACTATAGTGGAATTAAGCTTATGAGCCATACAATGAAGCTTTGGAAGAGAGTTTGCGAGCAACGTTTGAGGAGATTGACAAGTGCCTCTAGGAATCAATTTGGTTTTATGCCTGGAAGGTCAACCACTGAGGCGATTTTCTTGGTTAGGCAACTTATGGAGAGATACAGAGAGCAGAAGAAAGATCACCACATTGTTTTTATTGATCTGGAGAAAGCTTATGACAGAGTGCCGAGGAGGATTATGTGGTGAGCGCTAGAAAGGAAGAGAGTGCCATCAAAATATATTACCCTTATTAAGGATATGTACGAGGGGGTTGTGACTAGTGTTAGGGCATGCGATGGTGATACCAGAGACTTTCCAATTAACATAGGGTTACATCAAGGTTCAGCTTTGAGCCCCATATTTTTGCATTAGTGATGGATGAAATCACAAAAAATATACAAAGGGAGATTCTCTGGTGTATGCTCTTTGTCGATGATGTTGTGTTGATTGATGAAAGTAGAATAGGGGTTAATCGACAACTGGAGTTGTGGAGGGAGACATTGGAATCAAAGATTTTCGGGCTTAGCAGAATTAAAACAGAGTATATGAAGTGTGAGTTTAGCAGTGTCAGGTCAAATGACGGAGATGTTACCCTGACCGTTAGAGTAGTACCCAAGAAGGAATCGTTTCGATACTTGGGATCTATGTTGCAGTTTGATGGAGAGATTGATAAGAATGTTAGTTTTAGAATTCAAGCAGGATGGGTGAAATGGCGACTAACATCTGGCATTCTCTGTGATCGGAAAATTCCTCAGAAGCTTAAAGGAAAGTTCTATAAGACAGCAATCAGGCCTGCAATGTTATATGGTGCAGAATGTTGGCCTACTAAAAGGCAACACGTCCAGAAGATAAGCGTAGCAGAGATGCGGATGCTGCGTTGGAGCTGTGGGCATACCAGACGAGATCGGATTAGAAATGAGGATATTCGAGAAAAACTTGGAGTTGCACCTATTGAAGAGAAGTTAGTCCAATACCGCTTGAGATGGTTTGGACATATCCGACGTAGACCATACGATGCACCTGTACGCGTTGGAATTCTAGGCCGCGCCGAAGGCCCAAAGAGAAGTAGAGGTCGACCTAAAATGACATAGGAGGAAATAATAAAAAGAGATTTAAGTAACTGGAGTTTATCGGAAGAGCTGGTAGTTGATAGGAGTGCATGGAAATTGGCAATCCATATACCAGAACCTTAGTTTTTTTTAGACTTCACGTTTACTGAACATTTTTACTTTTTATTACTATTTTAGATTTTATTTCACTTTTATTGAACCTTTTTACTTATTATTATTATTATTTAAAAAAAACTTTATCGGAAGACTTTTTATTTGTTTGTTTATTTTAAACCCTTTATATATATATATATATATATATATTGTTATCATCATTATCAATTTTATTTTATTTTAATTTTGGGTTCCATATCTAGCCAACCCCAATTTGTTTGGTATATATGGCGTTGTTGTTGTTAGTTAATAAAATTGTGTCAAGAGATTTAATATGATATTTGTATATACATGTGGCTACTAGCATTTGCAATAGTGATGTAAATCTGTCCATCGATGTGGCTACCAGAAGGAACAATCATTATGTTATTCCTTAATTAATATATATTGGTTTGAAATAAATTCATAACCATTTGAATCATTAATTATTCACAGTTTTACAAACTCTTAAGATATTCCTATAAAAAAATATTATTATATACACATATGCAAACACATACACGCACATTTCCAGTTCATAAAATGTACGTTAGACAATTTGTGTACACATTTTCTACATTTATTGTGTGTAAACAATAATCATAGAAATATAAACAATTCTTAGTTTATGATGAATATTACAGAATTTGGAAAAGAATAAAAATGTAAATTATCCTAAGAAAGTAATCAGATAGATAAAGTAGACATTTGATAATTAATTTAGTTTTTAAATCTGCAGTCGATGGAATTGTCGGGATGCACAGGGCGTCCATCACTCCATATCAAGCTTAACACGTACGACGCCTTGCGTAATATGAAAAATCCAAAATATGATATATTCATAGGAAATCCGAGTTCTACTGCTGACTTGAACCTGTTAAGATAGCAGAGATGTCCTGATCTACCATTAATAATCAACGTAAACGCAGCTTTCCACAAAAAGTTACAGCGAGCAGACTCCGAAATCCTTTTCCGAACTGGAGGAAGGTTATAGTATTGCGGATGTTCAATAAACTATGACAGTGGCCTTGATAGTGATGCGCAAGAATGCGAGGCTTTGGCGGTTTACAACGCTATTGACATTGTAAAGCGCCATTATATAGGAGGGTCTGTCACTGTAGATATTGATTCTCAGTTTACTGCTGATGTCGTTGCTAACCTCGAAAGCGTGCATTCAAGCACCCATCGAAGTATAAAAACTCAAATTGAACAGACAAGTTTTCATTAATATAATTGATTTTAAAATTTAAATGTTTTTATACCATGCATTGCTTTTTTTAGCTTTTAAAAGACATTCAAAAAAAAGTAATGCATAATGTAAAAAAATTAAATTTTAAAATCAGTTATATTAATGAAAACTTGCCTGTTCAATTTGAATTTTTATACCTTCGATGGAGTGCTTGAGTGCACACGTGCGAGGTTAGCAACGAGATCAGTAGTAAACTAAGTATCATTCTCTACAGTGACACACTTCTAGATCAAGACGCTTTACAATATCAAGCGCGTTGTAAACCGCTAAAGCCTCGCATTCATCTGAATCGCTAACAAGCCGACTGCCATAGTTTATTGAATATCCGCAATAATATAATCCTTCTCCAGTTCGAAAAAAGATTCTGGAGTAAGCTCGTTATAACTTTCGTGCAAAGCCGCGTTTACGTTAATTATCAACGGTAGATCAAAACATCTCTGCCAACTTTGCATGTTCAAGTCAGCTATAGAATTGGATTTTCTCTGAATATATAATATTCTGTATTTTCCATATCACGTAAGACGTCGTACGCGTTGAGTTGATATGGAGAGACAGACGCCCAGTGCATCCCGACATCTCCATCGACTGCTAATTTAAACACTAAATCAATTATTCAAATATCTAATTAATATACCCGATTACTTTTTAGGATAATCCAAATTTCTATCTTTATCCAAATTCTATAATATCCATTATAAACTAAGAGCTATTTATATTTTTATGATTATTATTTACACACAATAAAGTAGAAAATGTGTACATAAAAATTGTCTAGCCTATATTTTATAAACTGAAAATGCGTAGTGTGTGCGTGCATATATATATATATACATATATATATATATATATATATATATATATGTGTGTGTGTGTGTGTGTGTATATAATAGTATTTTCTTATAATAGTATCTCAAGAATTTGTAAAATTATGAATAATCAATTATTCAAATGGTTAAGAATTTAATCCAAACCAATAGATATTAATTAAGAAATAACATAATGAATGTACCTTCTAGTAGATTTATATCACTACTGCAAAATGCTAGTAGCCACGTGAATGTACAAATTTACGTTACAAATATGATATTAAATTTATTGACACAATTTTATTAACCCACTCATATCTTATTGAATATGAATATGAATATAAATGAACTTTAAATTATGGTTAAATACATTTTGAAAACTTTACTTTCCATAGCAAAATCAATGGATCATTAATTATAATAACATTAACAGATTATTTAAGTAGTAATTATGAGATACGTAAATAAAATTATCATTTTATCCATGATTCGACACTTCTTTGAATGACTAAGTAAGATGTTCCAAAATATCTACACAAAATAATGATCATTGAAGACAAAAAGCATTAAAATCAATTAGGAGCATCAAAACCTATAAGCAAATCACCGAAAGGTTCTTGAAATGGATCGTGGCAATAGACTCAACATTCCTAACATTATACCATGATTTTGCAACAGCTATGCTAGCATCTATTTCTATTACCATGGATAAAAGAAAGGTTATAGATAATTAAATTATCTTTCAAACGATTCCAAATTTGTTAAAATTCATTAATGGGGTCAACGATTATGGAGAAATTACCGGTAGATGCTTGGATAGTGTAATGTCCACAAGCATGAAAATATTGTTTACTTTATTTCAATATTTAATACTAATTCTACGAATTTGTAGATATGATCAAAGTGAAAGCTGTACGTATATATTCAAACGAACTCTCCAAAAAGTACAAAATCATCAAAATATATTAAGGATTCAAGAAGTTATCGTAATATACTGAAAATTGTTCAGACAATATCATTACAGTAGGTCTAGAAACTTATACTATGGTTTTAACTGGGTTTTCACTCTGTAATACTCAAAATTATGAAAAGACGACAGAGACCAAACTTGTAAATATTTTTATTAGCATTCCAAAACAAAAACAACGCAAATATGTCTAGTAAAACAGAAGTTATGTCTAAAATACTAATAGGTGACCACACATAAATTATTCCTAACCACTAACCGTATAACTTAACATGTTTTATAACTAATATTCATTCTCTAATAAAATAGGAATTTTCGTCCGTATCCGCGGATATTCGTCCGTATCCGCGGATACGGAGATACAGCACTATCTGTATCCGAAAGTATTCGTTGACAGCCCTACTCTGCAGTTTACAAAGTTTACATGTTTGAGACAAATAGAATAGGAATTTTCGTTATATTATTAATACTAAATTTTCAATGAAGCCAGGTCAGAACATTAAGAATAGGATCCCCTGAAACTTATTGCAGATATGTCATTGGTTTTCGGGCTTGCTTGGAAAAAAATAAAACACACTTCAAATTTTTTCGTAGTTGTAAGAAAATAATAAGTTGTAAAATCAAAACTGGATGCCATCAGGAATTGAACCCCCAAAACTCTCCATTCTACACTAGACCCACTACCACTCAATCGCAGAGCTTTCCTAGAAGTTTATGTGCAACCACGAATGTTAATCGAATAACAAAACATAACTGTCATCCCCACTCCTCCTCTTGTTGCCCCCTCTCGAGGGTTTCCCTAGGCGACTGCCTAGATAGTCTACCCCTAGGGCCGAGCCTGCTCACACACACACATACAAAGATACACGTGTATACTGTGTATGCGTTACTTTTTTAACACATACACACATAATGTATTTAAGTGTTATTTTTTTTTGCACACACATAATGTATATGTTAATATTTTAACACACACATATAATGCGTATGTGTTATTTTTTACTATAAAAATACAAACTATTGGAAAGAAAAGTACAACGAAACTATGAAAAATACTAATGATGATTAGGAAATTATTACCAGGTAAGTAATAAAAATGTCCTGAAACATAGAATATATCATTTAGATAAGGATTAAAAGCAAAACAACCAGTTTGAAAAAAAAAACATTAGGATTGGTTGAAGAGGTAAGCAAAGAGTGTAAGTATCGAAACAAATGGCTATGGTGCACGACCTGTTAAGATGGAAGTATCAAAGAAAAAGAAATTTAAAATGGAAATATGCTAGGTTAGTTATATTAATTTTATAATATTTTTTCTCCAACATCGTTAAAAAAAGTGTATACAGATTATCCGGAAAAATGAAAATTTGAACATTAGTGAAATAAAATTACAAAAAAAAAATCATAAATATAGTTCGTTAATAGAATATATTCTAAACTCGAAATTCGATAAGAATTACGGGTTACAAAATAAGTTGCTTCAAGATAGCTAACTCATATTTAATATTTGCAATTTTCCATAATTTTTCAAAATAGATGAAGTTTATGTCTATATTATTGAAATGTTTATTTTCTAATTAATTTTCTAGAAGGGTAAAATTATACTACTTAATATTTTTACTACATAAATTTCTTTTTTTATTCGCATTGTCATCACATGATCACGTTTAACGGTTCTTCTATCCTAGATTGTTTCACGGTTAATAGCATGCCTAGATATGAGTTCCAACAACTATTTTGTATTTTGCTATTTGTGTAAAATTTAATCCCTCTAGGACCGTAATACCTTGAAATAGTTCGAAAACTTTTCTTTGTTGATGAAAATACACTAAAGCAGCATGCTTCAATAACTGTTGTGATTCAATGGACAGGGATGGCAGAGGCACTTTTATGCTGAGATAGGCTGATATTTTGAATGGAGCTTGCTAGCATTGGGACTGATACATTGAAAAGCATTGATATATGGATGTGGTTTTTTTGGGACGATTCGACTAAAGTTAAAACATGACAAATAAGATTGAAAAATACCACACTAGCTAAGAGAAACACAAACACCAATGATCAAGCTACATATTTTGGCACACTAGTTCGTGGTTAGATCTTCCCTTAATTCCAACTTTCCACATAAAGACAAAGTAAACTAACAATCCAGGTTTGTAGTATGCATATGCGTTATAACAACATTACAAACATATAAGTGCATCCTAACATCAGAATATTTAAGGGGATTTTTCAAAAAAATGCATCCCTAACGTTAAAACATAACAAATAAGATTGAAAATTACCACAGTAGCTAAGAGAAACACAGACATCAATGCTCCAACTATGTATTTAGGCTCACCATACATTTATTCCTGGCAATGAGTTAAATGGAAACGTATTAAATCAACATTTAGGATATATCTTAGATTCTCAATGCACTGCAAATTGAAAGAGAAAAAAAAGCGAATAAGTAATTTACAGAGATGAATATTAAAGGAAGGTAGGGATTAATTGATCAAATAACAAAGAAGGGTATCACAACAACTGATTCCAAACAATAAGCAATTAAACTATTACCAGCCAAAAGGCATATCACGCTTTGCCAGCTACCCATTCCGAGCCTCGCCAGGATAACATCAATAAATCTGTCTTCAGCACAAACTAACACAGCAAAAATCAGAGAGTTGTTCCCTTAATATCTCAAATCTAGCCGCGACACAACTATTCCAATAGGCATCTAGACCAAACAAAGGATAAAACCAACTACGGGTCACAATCGAAGAACAAGTGCAAACTGAAAACCAAAACTGGGTCGGTCTGAATGTCTGTTAAGACAAATTCATCAATGGCGTTTTCTACCATTAACAGCCCCGTATAAGCCAAGGATCGAAAATACAACGAACAGCATAGATCGTAAGCCCAGATGTTCGAAGTAGAATCGATGAAGATGGCGGCGAAGGTGGCTGCGAAGAAGGATTTTCACGGTGGAAGCGGATGATCGTGATACGGAAGTAGGTGACGTGAACGCTAACGCTCAACGTGACCTGACTATGGTTGAGCTTAGGTTGAAGGCATGGGCGAGGACAACGATGATCATCTTGCGCGATCGGCTCGCCCACCAATGGCGGCGGCGGCGAGAATTTGAGTATGGATCAGGTAGTATTTATAAGGTTAGTAACTAGGGCTTACGGGTGGGAATGGATTTTGGGTTTGCTTAAGGTTTTGGTCCGAATTACTGGGTTGGAATCAGATGTTAAACATTGGAAACAATAAAAATACAATATTAATACCGATTCTACTTCGTATCTATAATCTATCTATTGTTGTAATATATATAAGTGAATATGCTCTCAGGGACGGATGTACTCTTTTGCCAGCAAAGGCCAAAGCCATACCTGAAAAAATGATGCAGAGGCTAAAACTAGGTAGAGACAAATTTCTGTCCTACCTGGGGTTTGCTATGCTGCCATAGCTGAGACTAGTAGCCAAGTATTTGGCCCAAACCATGCCATATTTCATGACGCAGAGTTACATTTCCATATATATACAAGTGCTTTGCCATTAATTTGGTGATGTGGGAGAAAATATTTCAGTTTGGCCATACCTGAATCTTCAGGCTAGATCCGCCACTGTATGCTCTTGTCATATTCTATTTAGTCCCACATCATGGGAATAAGTTTAACATCAGCTCCAAAGCCTATATATAAATGAGCCAATGTAATAGAAATTGTACACACTTGAAGTGATAGAAATAAAAGTCTCTTCCATATCTTTTCTGTTCTCTCTAATGTCTTCTTGTTTGACATATGTTCTGTTTTATTTTATAACACGTTATCAGCACGAAACTCTATTAGAGCTATTGTTTGAAATATTCTAGATCTATATTTTTAGATCTATCATGTAAGTTATTTTTTTAATGTTTAGAAATCATATAGATCTACATATATGAACTTGTTGTATCTTCTGCTTAGATGTGATCTATACTTCTTGATCATTTTTCTTTTCAGTTTTTGTAGATCTAGATTCTATTTTAGTGGATCTAACTTTTTAGATCTAATTATCTATTCTGATCCTAAATATGTGTAGATATTTTCTTTCAATTCTTTGCAGATCTAATTTTGAGTTTTTCAAATGCAAATGGATAATTGATTATATATGTATTGTTTACATTATTGATGATGTAGAGGTAGATCTAGTTTTATCCTTTCCGATCTACAATTATTTTTCATATGTATTTTTTTTAGATAGACTAAAGACAGAATATTTCTTGAAAAAAAATGATTTTTTTTATGTATACCCAATAAAGACAGAATATGTCTTTTAAAAAATGATTTTTTTTATGTATATCCAACAGAGTTATGGGTATAGAATATAATGATATAGCATTTAAATTCAATAGCAATATTTATTTATCACTGGAAATGAGATTGAAAACTCATGATGTAAACCAGTTAGGAACCTGAAGTTCATATGTAAATGACCCGAAGTTCATATACATTTTTTTTTTAAATAAGGAACCTGAAGTTCATATGCAAGTAAGGAACCCGAAGTTCATATGCAAATGAGGAACCTGAAGTTCATATGCAAATAAAGAACCTGAAGTTCATATGCAAATGAGAAAGATGAAACAAAAGCCCGAAGCTTTCTTAAAAGTTGTGACATAAAAAGATTGTACTTCCAGAAGAAGTTAAAAGAGACACACACATTATAATATGTGACAAAAACATTAAATTCAATAGAAAATCTCTAAACATGTTTCATTTAACTGACATTACAGTCTATATTAATTGAATATTCTGAAGATATAGTATACATATTAATCTCTTAAAGAGATGTTTTAGAGATTTAATTTTATATAGCAAATCCAACATCCTAGAAGAGATGTTAGAAATTTTTTTTGTTGCATTGCAATTACATAAGTAAAAGATATGTTCCCTGAAGGAATATCATACACTCCAGAAGTATTGATTTCTTTTCTCATCTTATTTTTATTTAATGCACCTAATTTTGTTAATGCGTTTAAGGTTTGAATGTATTTTTGTATATTGATATGACATTTCAATAGTTTTATATATTTATCTCTGGAAGAGATAAGTTCATCCCAGAAGTGGTGATAACAAAATATCTTTAGAGGATATTTGTATATTTGGAAATGGTAAAATATCACCTGAAGAGATCTGTTTATTTGAAAATAATAAAATATCTCCAGAAGAGATTTCTACAATTAAAAACGATAAATATTTATAGAAAAAAAATATGTATTAAAACTCCATAAATGGTGTTTATGGAATATCCCAGAAGCGAAATTATATTCTGATATGTCTATAAAAGAATTTGCATTGAAATATTTTCAAATACCAAAGATGATGATGCAAATTTAATGACTAAAGAAAATATGCATCTCAAAGATCATATTAAGTTAAGATCTAAATATTGATCTTAATTTTGCATACCAGAAGTGAATGCAAAAGTATTTTTTGTTATAAAAATGGAAAACTTAGAACCTGCAGTTTCTATGATGGTAAGAAGTAATTTTGATATAAAAAGAAAGATCTATATATGGATAGTATAATTTGAAACATGTAATTTATGTTGTTGTTGTGAATTTTATGTATAGATTTGCAAAGTTTTTCGAATCATTCATATTAAAGAATGTAAATCTCATTTCTATAATTATGCATTTCTACTCAATTCTGGATCGAGCATTATGCATGTATATGGTATTTTAGAAAATATGATTATTGGAAATGCAGTACAACTATATGTTGTTTCTTTCAGTTTTGTCGTTGATCAGTACGATAGCTAGATCCAAATTTTATTATGTTGATTTAAGTAAAATTTATTTATTTGATTCATATATTTAGACCGTATAAAGGTTATTTCCGTTATTTTTATAATAAATGCATTATATGTATCGTTATGGTAATATATATTGTATTACCATATTATTATAAATGTATGAAACGCATTGGCTATTGTAAGTTAAATGATGTATGATTGTGTTTGGAATAAGAATAGAAATATGTATTATTAGCCAATGTATTTGGCAGCTAATATCTAATGTAATAGAAAAAGTTGTTGTATATAACGGTGTTGTATACACAATTATATGATTTTTGTTTGATGATAACAACCAAATATATTTTTATTATAAATGTGTTTGTTACTGTACTGTTTCATATACTTATCACATACAGGAATATAATTTTTGTATTTAATAGAATACGATTATACAGCAATTCAAACATTCACACTGTATTCTATTTGAATATAAATTTTATTTCAACTTTCAAACAGTACAACTTTACAACTCCTCTATTTGTACACTTTACTGGTATATTTCATTTCATATATACATTTTCATATACATACAGTTTACTCATACATTTCACATTCACTCATATACACTGTTTACACACTGCTTCATCTTCTGTCCTTTGTCTTCTGTCTTCACATTCTTCACTGTCAGTCCAGCTCACTGTTGCCCGTCAATCCAGTCATCATCTTCATGCTTACCTGTCACATGAAAATAGAAACACACAGTACACTGCAATAGGAATAAAACAGAATACATGCAAATATAAATTTTATTTTATAAAATTTTATTTGCCTCAGATTTCTGGTGTGTTTCTCATCATTTTTCATGACTTGATCTGATTTATAAAAACCATCAATCTGTGTCTAGACAACTTGTGATATTCACAGTGATACACTGTAGATACCACAAGGTAGACAGTATGTATATACAATGCAGGGACGGGAAAACTTGACTGATGGCTGCATATACACACGTGTATATTTATACACGTGTGCACTGCCTCGCCAATCAGCGTGCAACTAAGGAGCAGTCCAAATAATACACAATAATTCAAAGTTCAGCGCGGCTCAAGTAAAGAATGCAACTAGTCTGAACATGGTCGAGCCAAGACTGTTCAAAAAAACTTTCAAGAATGGTGATCAAATACAAAATCAAATGGTGCATCTCAGGTCAAACAAACATGATCAAGCCAATATGAACTATTCAGCAATGAAGAAATTCACACAGCTCATATGAGTCAAGATGACAAGTCAACATGGTTCTATACCATGTGTGCAAGTCAACATAGTTCAAGCTGTTTAGGTGTTCTCAAGAAGTATAATATAGCAGCAAATTGATGTGTCGAGAAAGTGGCAGTTTCATACAAATGTGTGAAACATGTATGGTCGAGATTAAAATATTCAAGTGTGTTCACAAACAAGTACATGGGATTGCTCAGTTTCAAGTTTCTAGCATTGATCAAAACTGGTGCAGATATCATGTTCATGTCAGCAACATGGATGAAACAAATATAAACAAGTTCTATGGTGAAGCTGGTCAAGCCAGCATGTACATGCAAGTCAAGTAAATGCTGGAGCAAAACACATAAGTGCAAGAGGTCATTTCAACAATACATGGAAGCACAGCAATGGTTCAAGACATGACTTAGCATCACAAGTGTTTCAAATGGTGTATATATAACCAAGTGTAGATCGAAAATATACATAGACAAGGCAGTGGTACACAACAAATAGCATGGATGATTTCAGTTGCATACAAATCAACTCAGGTACAATAGTGAACATGTGTTGCAACAGTCAAAATGATGCATGGTCGAGGCTAGTAAAGTAGCAATGGCATTTTTGAACCAGAAATTCAATCAAACCAGTTTCACAAATTATGTGGGCAACAAATCATTTCAAGTGTGGACAAATGTTTTTATATGGCAAGCAACATTTTTCTGGAAAGAATGAAATCAAACTCAATGTTTGGCAACAAATTTCTGTTTAAACATTCCCAGAAAGTCGGCTATGTCATTCAATATGAGGAAAGAAATCAATTTTAAATGATTACAAAAATTCATCTACAACATAAATTAGTTTCCAGAAATGACACAAGGGAGCCAGGATTTTTATCTCGAATTAATTCCCAGATTTAGATGAATCTGTATAAGGCAACATTTTGAAAAATATTTAAATCAGCATGAACATAAATGGCAAGTGTTCATTTCACATTTCCATAAATCAGTCAATCAAGCAAGCAACATGAATTCAAGCAAGTGCATCTTCAATCAAGCAAAGTTATTTTGAGCAAGAACAATTCATAAATCCACTCCAGATATGACACAAGGGAAAACCAAATGTTTTATCAGAAAGTCTTTCAAGCATCATCAATCAAGTTGCCGAGAAATAAAATTCTTCCCTGGATTTTTTTTTTTTTTTTTTTTTTTTTACTCACGGCATAATTTCAAGGGTCTTAAAAGCAGAGTAAATCAATTGGAAAATCAAGGCAAAAACAGGAAACAAATCATTTTTGCATTCAATACTCTTCCAGCAAATTCGACAGGAGGTTTCCAGGAAAATCAAAGTGTAATTGGGAATAATTAATTCAAGTTTTTTTTTTTAGGAAATTCGCAAGCCTTTTAAGGCATGAAATCACAAGTTTATCTCCAGAAGATCACACATGTTTATCAAGGCCGAATTTATCAGCAAAAGCAAAAGGGGGAAACACGCCATCAATCAGGCCAAGTCACACACGTGAAATCAGAGAATTTAATAGGAATTTTATTATCCTATTTAAGCACCATTTCATCATAGGCAAGATCGATCATTGAAAACCAACGAAAACAATTCAAGCAATCAAAGTTCAAGATTCAGATTCACTCACAAATTTCTGAAGGGTTCGATCGAGAGTGAGAACAATCCCAAATCCGACGTCAAAAGCATCAACGAGAATAAAACCATCAGAGAACAAATTTTTCCAGCATACATCGATTTGATTTGGGAAGCCAAGGGAAAACCCTAATTTATTATTTCGAAGCCGCCATTTTCAGTTCTCAGAGAAAAAGAGAGAGAGATCGGAGAAATGAGGATCGGGTGCAACACAACTCAAAATGGGCCGGCGTTTTTTTCTTTGACCTAGCCTTTATGTTTTTAAGCTATATTTTGTTTTAAGGAGAGCTAGGGTTTATTGTTTTTGTTTTTTTTTAATTTCTTCTGTAAATTCAACGATCAGTTTGTCTAGTGTCTGTAAAACTCTAGAATTCCAGTTAGGGTTTAACTGGCAGTCTACTAGTGTCTGTAAAACTAAGGGAAATTCTGATTCAGGGGTATGAATCAGTCTAGGGTTTTGAGCGTAGGGTTAGTACAGGAGCAGGGAGTGCGAGTTTACAGTGTCTGTAAGCGGGATCTGTTATTAACACCTAGTAGAAACCTTAGGAATGCAGCAGTAGGCAAGATTTGCCGAAGCTGGGTATCTCTGTGTGTTATTTACTTTCTGTACTTACTTACTCTGCTTTATCTGTGCTGGGATTAATTTTTTAATTACTTGATAAACTGTGATAAACCCTATTCACCCCCCCCTCTAGGGTTAATCTAGATCCAACATGTGGTATCAGAGCAGGTTTTCCATTAACTCTAGAGACATGGGTAATCCTAGTTGTCAGTTTAGTGAGAGTCAGTCCAGTTCATCTCCAACTATTTTCACTGGAACAGATTTTTTAAACTGGAAATCCAGAATGGAATTTTATCTAAAATCTGTTAATATTAAATGTTGGGATGTTATTATCAATGGGTACGATATGGTAGATAAAGTGTTTAATTCTCATACTACACATATTCTATATTCTTATCTTGATGATGATCAATACAGTCTGATCTCACATTGTTTAACTGCGCAGGAAATCTGGAGAGCTCTCAATACGAAGTATGGTCAAATTGACAACTGCAGCTCAAAACCCCAGAATGTCAACTCTGATTCAGATCTATGCTTAACAAGTCATGTAGATGAAACTTCAGATGAATCAGATGATGAAGAATCAACAAATGCTGAAACAGAAAATCTCTCATATGAAGATTTGGTTTACATGTGTCTTGATTTAACGAAATCTGTTGATAAACTCCAATCTAAAAACAAATCTTTGAAAACTGAAAATCATGAGTTGACCAGAAAAATTCATTGTTTGGAATTAAAACTTGAAAACGTTGTGAAATTTGAAAATTCTAATTGTGAAAATTGTTTGAAATTAAAAACAGATCTCGTTCATCTCAACAATAACATTCAAAGGCTTGAAGAAGAAATTCTAGTTTTAAAAGATAACGAGATTGAGTTGAAAAATGCAAACAATTTTTTTCAAAACGAATATAAAAATTTTAAGACTATCGAAAATTCCAAACTTGAAATTGCTGAAAGTGATAGTTTGTTGAAAACAGATCTGATTTTGAGTGAGCTTGAAAAAGAGATTGAAAATCTCAAGAAACTTGAATCTGAAAAACAAATTAAATTTGAATCAGAGATCTTTGAATCCAAGACCAAAGTTAAAATGCTTGAAAACGAAAATTTGATTTTGAAACAGAATGATACTGAAATGAGAAAGATCAACATTAATCGTTGTTCGAATCTAATGAAAGAGAATTCTGATCTTAAATCCAAAATCAACAATCTTGAATTGAGTTTGAAACGCTTTTCAATTGGTGAAAAATCTTTGAATATGTTGTTGAAAAATCAATTTTCTTCTGGTCATAAAAATGGTCTTGGTTTTGAGAAAAGAAATGATTTTGAAAGTTTGAACTCTTGTGATTTCAAAAACTCTTCAAACTGCTTCAAGAAGAGCCATTCTGAAAATTTGAATTTCAAAAATTCCAAAAGTTTTTTGAATCACAATCGAGATAAGAATTGGTTTGATAACAATTCATTTTGGATCCCGAAAAGAAATAAAATGATTTTTGGAAAAACTAAACAAATTTGGGTTACAAAGGGTACTCTAGTTGATTCTAACGGATTGTTATATAAGCAGGTTTGGGTACCTAAAGCTATGAATACAACTGTGAGTGGTTTTACAAACTTTGTTAGACCACTCGATTCTATAAACTGTTAGGTACCGAAGGTGGCTGAGGAACTGCTGTGCTGAAAAGAAATTTGAAATCAAGATTGTCTAAAATTCTGTGTCATTTACAGTTCCTTAGGCCAAGATATGTTGAGTTAGAGATTCTGCTTTACATTGGATTCTGGTATGATCTCTAAACTCACCTTTGTTTATTCTCTTTGTTTGTTTTATTTTCTGTTTTTATTCCTACCTTTATCTCCTTCTGTTTTTTTAAATTTGACACTGCCATATTCTTCTTTGTCTATACTTCTTAAACTTCCAGTTGCAGAATTCATAATTTTCTAGAAATATGCTTTATTTGTATATAATCATCGTGTGTTAATCATTCCCATATCCTGAATTTAATCTTGTGAATATCTGCATTTGTTTCGAGGTTTATTTTTCTGATTTCTGAATTTATAACAGTGTTGATGTATTCTTGTCAAATCTTGAACACTGTTAATTAGAATTCTAAATTTTGAAGATCTGAAAATTTGATGAAGTTTCACACACCACTGCTGTGTTGAGTTTCTTCTAATTCATTTTAGAAAAGATGAAAATATTATACTCATTACAGCACTCTATTATTTATCAGTTGTGATAATTTCATTGATTTTCAGATTGGCTTGAATCAGTGATACATCCTGAATTCCATCTTTATTCATGATCATTATGGTTAGAATATGTCTGTTTGAAATCATCTGAAATTCCTGATATTTTGAATATCTCACACCTCTTATTTTTGAAATTGTCAATCTTGTGTGAATGATTCATTATATCCCAAAACTTTACATTGATTCATGTGATTTCAAATAAATTATCCCGATCATGAATATTTTCAAATTTGATGTAAATGACCCGAAATTTCTCTTGGGCTTGTCAGAAATAGTTTTGAGAAACTCTTGAAAATGTTCTTTTTGAAAATGGTCTTGGAAAATCATTGTTATTTCATGATTATTTGATTTGAATATATGTTTGTTTAAAATCATTTGAAATTATTGATTTATTGGATCTCACACATATCTTGAATCATTGCTTATACCTTGATGTTCACTGTTATTCATGACCATCTGGTTTAGGTTCTTTTGGTTGTTTGAGATCATTTGAAAATTCTGATACTTTGAATCTCACATACCTCTCAGATCTGAAATTATTAATTCTATGTGATTGATTCATTGTATATCATGATTTACATTTATTCAAGTGATTTCGAATATACCATTATTTTTGGATCATGAATTATTACTCAAACTTGATGTAAAAATTCTAAAAAAAAAAAAAAAGGTTCTTTGGGCTTGTCAGAAATAATTTGTGTAAATTCTTTGGGAATCATGACTTGAATGTCATTATTATTTCATGAATATTTGACTTGAATACTAGTTCGTTTAAAATCATTTGAATTTATTGACTTATTGAATCAGACACATATTCTGAATCTAAAATTTATAAACCGTGTGATTGATTCATTGAATCCTGATATCTTCACCATTCGTTCAAATGATTTAAAATAAACTATATTTAATCTTGGGTCATGAACCATCATTAGATTGTTTGGAATATCTTTGAAACATCTCATTGACAAGTCTGCTGTGAAAATGTTTTTTTGTGCTGCTCAGATATAGTTCTGGAAAAAAAAATTTTGGTGACTGCTTGTTTTGGTATCAAATACATACCATGCTCTGATACATGAAATTAATTTGCTTGATCTGTCTAGGCTTTGTATTTAAAATTCTTTTGCCTGTGATATACTTGTTTTGTCTCAAATGCCTTGTTATAATCCTCATTAATAGAGACACCAAGTGGTATCAGAAGCGTCTTATACTTGTCTCACCCGTCTATACTTAGATTCAAATCTTCACCATGTAAAAATCCACACACTCTTCTTGTCTGGCACATTTTTTTCTTCTTGTCATGTATAGATCAGCATATTCCTCTTGTAATTGATTTTCAATTTTAAAACTATTTATTTTTTATTCATTCACAAATTGAAATCAATATCCATATTGTTCTGTATTTATATTTCATCAAAATATATCAGAATTTGAAATTGTGATGAATTATGACTACAATATATTTCACAACAAGAGGAGATTTTATTTAGATTTTCATGACGGTTGAATATTTATTATAATATCTTTGAACTGGGAATTATTTCACGAACATCTTCTATGCCTCTCATCATTCTGTCATCCATTATGAGTTTATATTAATGTGGAGAGTTTATATTTTTAAAATAATCTTAAAACAGTGAAAATAGTTGTGATGGAAATGTGACTGCATTATTTTTTTTAGAATTAGTGACAATTGAAAAATTTTCAAGAATCCCGGTACAGTTCATGCATATCTCATAATATAATTAATTTAGAAATTTATTTCACAGTCCATCTCTGTACTTACCACATTTTTATCATCCATATTGGTTTTATATATCGAGGAGTTTTTCCTTTTTAAAAGCTGAAAATGATGAAAATATAATTAATATATAAGTGTGTCTCTAACCTCATTTAAAAATCCAAGCTCTGGTCATGAATGGTTAAGAGACAACTTATAATTTAAGCTGCGACTGACTTCATTTAAAAATCCAAGCTCTGGTTATGCGTGGTCAGTGTGCTCTTAAATAAAATAAAAAGAAAAAGGAAAATTGTGCTATAAATTGAAATTAATTTGAAATTCTCCTTGGTGTTTATAAAAACCAGCCTATCAATCCATCTTTCTAATCTGTGAAATGTGTTGAAATCTTATGAAATATTATGATTTGTTGATTGATAGCTATTGGGATTTGAGATTATACTACTTTGTTACTTAAATTGGATTATTAATTATAGTCCAAGTCCATCACTGTTTTTTGTGCTTTACTTTTAAAAATCTTTTGAAAATAATTGGAAATGATGAATTTTATAAAACTCTCCCCATTTTATATAAAATTCATCGTAAATTTGTCATTCTCTACAATGTGAGATATGCCACCAGTTCTTAATTTATTATGATTTTTGTTTGACTGATTGAAATTTATGATGACCGTTCTTCCTCTTAAGATGAAATTATATTTTTATTCAATTTTTTCATATGTAATTTAAAATCTGTATCCTTTTGATGATAACAAAAGGGGGAGAATGGATTAGATTTTGATTTATGAGTGAATATTTTATAAATATTTTTAATTTTGAAAATTTATTATTATTCATACATTTCACTCATGCACAGTTATAGGGGGAGTTGTCTGTTGTAAGAGGAGCTGATAAATAGGGGGAGTTCAATATTCACTGTCAAACACATTTATTATATTCAAAATCTTCATTTTTTGTTTGTCATCATCAAAAGGGGGAGATTGTTGTATATAACGGTGTTGTATACACAATTATATGATTTTTGTTTGATGATAACAACCAAATATATTTTTATTATAAATGTGTTTGTTACTGTATTGTTTCATATACTTATCACATACAGGAATATAATTTTTGTATTTAATAGAATACGATTATACAGCAATTCAAACATTCACACTGTATTCTATTTGAATATAAATTTTATTTCAACTTTCAAACAGTACAACTTTACAACTCCTCTATTTGTACACTTTACTGGTATATTTCATTTCATATATACATTTTCATATACATACAGTTTACTCATACATTTCACATTCACTCATATACACTGTTTACACACTGCTTCATCTTCTGTCCTTTGTCTTCTGTCTTCACATTCTTTACTGTCAGTCCAGCTCACTGTTGCCCGTCAATCCAGTCATCATCTTCATGCTTACCTGTCACATGAAAATAGAAACACACAGTACACTGCAATAGGAATAAAACAGAATACATGCAAATATAAATTTTATTTTTTAAAATTTTATTTGCCTCAGATTTCTGGTGTGTTTCTCATCATTTTTCATGACTTGATCTGATTTATAAAAACCATCAATCTGTGTCTAGACAACTTGTGATATTCACAGTGATACACTGTAGATACCACAAGGTAGACAGTATGTATATACAATGCAGGGACGGGAAAACTTGACTGATGGCTGCATATACACACGTGTATATTTATACACGTGTGCACTGCCTCGCCAATCAGCGTGCAACTAAGGAGCAGCCCAAATAATACACAATAATACAAAGTTCAGCGCGACTCAAGTAAAGAATGCAACTAGTCTGAACATGGTCGAGCCAAGACTGTTCAAAAAAACTTTCAAGAATGGTGATCAAATACAAAATCAAATGGTGCATCTCAGGTCAAACAAACATGATCAAGCCAATATGAACTATTCAGCAATGAAGAAATTCACACAGCTCATATGAGTCAAGATGACAAGTCAACATGGTTCTATACCATGTGTGCAAGTCAACATAGTTCAAGCTGTTTAGGTGTTCTCAAGAAGTATAATATAGCAGCAAATTGATGTGTCGAGAAAGTGGCAGTTTCATACAAATGTGTGAAACATGTATGGTCGAGATTAAAATATTCAAGTGTGTTCACAAACAAGTACATGGGATTGCTCGGTTTCAAGTTTCTAGCATTGATCAAAACTGGTGCAGATATCATGTTCATGTCAGCAACATGGATGAAACAAATATAAACAAGTTCTATGGTGAAGCTGGTCAAGCCAGCATGTACATGCAAGTCAAGTAAATGCTGGAGCAAAACACATAAGTGCAAGAGGTCATTTCAGCAATACATGGAAGCACAGCAATGGTTCAAGACATGACTTAGCATCACAAGTGTTTCAAATGGTGTATATATAACCAAGTGCAGATCGAAAATATACATAGACAAGGCAGTGGTACACAACAAATAGCATGGATGATTTCAGTTGCATACAAATCAACTCAGGTACAATAGTGAACATGTGGTGCAACAGTCAAAATGATGCATGGTCGAGGCTAGTAAAGTAGCAATGGCATTTTTGAACCAGAAATTCAATCAAACCAGTTTCACAAATTATGTGGGCAACAAATCATTTCAAGTGTGGACAAATGTTTTTATATGGCAAGCAACATTTTTCTGGAAAGAATGAAATCACACTCAATGTTTGGCAACAAATTTCTGTTTAAACATTCCCAGAAAGTCGGCTATGTCATTCAATATGAGGAAAGAAATCATTTTTAAATGATTACAGAAATTCATCTACAACATAAATTAGTTTCCAGAAATGACACAAGGGAGCCAGGATTTTTATCTCGAATGAATTCCCAGATTTAGATGAATCTGTATAAGGCAACATTTTGAAAAATATTTAAATCAGCATGAACATAAATGGCAAGTGTTCATTTCACATTTCCATAACTCAGTCAATCAAGCAAGCAACATGAATTCAAGCAAGTGCATTTTCAATCAAGCAAAGTTATTTTGAGCAAGAACAATTCATAAATCCACTCCAGATATGACACAAGGGAAAACAAAATGTTTTATCAGAAAGTCTTTCAAGCATCATCAATCAAGTTGCCAAGAAATAAAATTCTTCCCTGGATTTTTTTTTTTTTTTTTACTCACGGCATAATTTCAAGGGTCTTAAAAGCAGAGTAAATCAATTGGAAAATCAAGGCAAAAACAGGAAACAAATCATTTTTGCATTCAATACTCTTCCAGCAAATTCGACAGGAGGTTTCCAGGAAAATCAAAGTGTAATTGGGAATAATTAATTCAAGTTTTTTTTTTTTTTAGGAAATTCGCAAGCCTTTTAAGGCATGAAATCACAAGTTTATCTCCAGAAGATCACACATGTTTATCAAGGCCGAATTTATCAGCAAAAGCAAAAGGGGGAACACGCCATCAATCAGGCCAAGTCACACACGTGAAATCAGAGAATTTAATAGGAATTTTATTATCCTATTTAAGCACCATTTCATCATAGGCAAGATCGATCATTGAAAACCAACGAAAACAATTCAAGCAATCAAAGTTCAAGATTCAGATTCACTCACAAATTTCTGAAGGGTTCGATCGAGAGTGAGAACAATCCCAAATCCGACGTCAAAAGCATCAACGAGAATAAAACCATCAGAGAACAAATTTTTCCAGCATACATCGATTTGATTTGGGAAGCCAAGGGAAAACCCTAATTTATTATTTCGAAGCCGCCATTTTCAGTTCTCAGAGAAAAAGAGAGAGAGATCGGAGAAATGAGGATCGGGTGCAACACAACTCAAAATGGGCCGGCGTTTTTTTCTTTGACCTAGCCTTTATGTTTTTAAGCTCTATTTTGTTTTAAGGAGAGCTAGGGTTTATTGTTTTTGTTTTTTTTTTAATTTCTTCTGTAAATTCAACGATCAGTTTGTCTAGTGTCTGTAAAACTCTAGAATTCCAGTTAGGGTTTAACTGGCAGTCTACTAGTGTCTGTAAAACTAAGGGAAATTCTGATTCAGGGGTTTGAATCAGTCTAGGGTTTTGAGCGTAGGGTTAGTACAGGAGTAGGGAGTGCGAGTTTACAGTGTCTGTAAGCGGGATCTGTTATTAACACCTAGTAGAAACCTTAGGAATGCAGCAGTAGGCAAGATTTGCCGAAGCTGGGTATCTCTGTGTGTTATTTACTTTCTGTACTTACTTACTCTGCTTTATCTGTGCTAGGATTAATTTTTTAATTACTTGATAAACTGTGATAAACCCTATTCACCGCCCCCCCTCTAGGGTTAATCTAGATCCAACAAAGTTTGTATAACTCAGTTCCGAGACGTGAAGTCTTGAATTATGAAAAAAGAATTTTTTTTTTGATGAAGTTTACAGTCTGAAATCTTGACAGTTAGCAAAATGTAAAAGTTTCTAAATTAGAAGTTTGTTAAAAGGTTGAGAACCAGAAGTTCGTCATAAATTAATAAATTAGATATAATATGTATGTTTATTTATATGCATAGGAACTTAGAGTTCCTTAATCAATGAACTTGAAATACTTCATAATTTAAAGCCTGAAGTTTTATTGAACTGTGTGAAATAATAACATTAATAAAATTGATATCCAAAGATTTCACAATTTTCAAAATGAGCTGTATCTTGCTTATATATTTATATTTACATATTGTACTGAAGAATAAATTTTAATAACATGAAGTTGTTATATATTTTATTTGAACCGGAAGTTCAATACAGTTGAACCAGAAGTTTAATACAATTTAACAAACTTGAAATTGTTTATATATTATTTGAACCAGAAGTTTAATATGGATTAACAACTCGAAGTTGTTCATAGATTTCTTTTGAACCAGAAGTTCAATATAGTTCCAAATTAGATATTTTGGATATTATGAAACGATCTTTAAGATTCACGTTGACATTGCTTGATAAGAAAAAAATTAATGATCGGAACATTATAAACAATTTATTCTAAAATAAATAACTTGAATGAGAAAGAATATGCAAATCAATTACATATGTAATACATGGACACACGTATATACACATGTATGCGATATTTAATTAACAACCTGAAGTTGTTATGAACTCATATTATAATTTATGCAGTCGATTGAAATCAATATCGAATGACCTGAAGTCATGTGCATATTCAAAAGGTAGAAATTCCTCCAAGTCATTAGATCATTGAAATGGTATAAGCAATACAATACGAATGCATCTTATCAATTAATAAGAGCATTATCCTCCTACAATTGAAATACATCTAATGTATTTGCTAGCTATGATGCTATAATGGATCAAAAATGAATCCAAAGTTGGTTTATTATTTAAAGTGACAATGTTTGTCAACATTGAGGGGGAGGATAAAGGAATCATCAATGTTAAATATTTGCTAACATATAGAATTATGCAAAGTATTAAGTAACTTGCATAAATTATCAATTATGTCCCTAATACACTTTCTCCAATATACATTTGAATCCCCGAAGGTTCAAAAGGTGTAAATCACAGCTGAAAATGTGGTATAAAAGTAAATTCAAAATATCTTTGGAGTAAGTCATAAATATGCAAAATAAAGGAGGTGAGTGTTCCTGAAAAACACTTAAGGGTACTTTGAAAGAAACCCATGACATGATTGTCAAAATTAACCCCAGAAGTGGTTTTGGTACCTAAAGCATGATAAGTTTTGAGATCTCAATAAATTATGTATAGAACTGATAAGAAATAATCATCGATGATAAATTGATAAATAATAAAGCCCTTATATTTATAAATGGATTAAAAATCTCATATTAGAGAGAAACATGATTGGCCATCATGAAATTCTCCTAAATAAGATATATGGACATGTAGTCCATAAGATATGAACCTGTAATTCATAAGATAAAAATAGAAATATATATAATGACAAAAGCACATGGAAGTTACTGAAGCACCATAGAGTGTCAACAACATGTTAAGTGCCACGAGCATTGTATTTTCAGAGATAATTGAATTGATTAAAGTGGTGAAAGTGTTTAAAACGCTTACAATACCCTGAAGGTATAAACGATGAAAGTATACAAATTCCAGAAGAATTTAAATAACTTTGGCAGTGGTAAAGAGCAAGAAATGTAGATTACAACATTCTTTTAAGTATTGTTGTGATGAAAATCTTGAAATAATTCATGATGAGTAGATCACTTCCTGCTTTCAAGAATTGTTGTAATAAAACTCTTAATATCCATTGAAGTGGTAGTTGCGATATGCAAAGATTATTATAATATATAAGTTCCTGAAGAACATAAATAACATTTGTTATTATATAGAATACCAAGAACATGGATGATAGATTGCAACATTCTTCCAAGTATTGTTGTAATGAAAACCTTGATATACTTCAAAGTGAGTAGATTACTTCCTGCTTAGTGTTGTTGTAATAAAAATCTTGAGATACTTCATTCTTCTGAGTATTGTTGTAATGAAAATCTTGATATACTTCAAGATGAGTAGATTACTTCATGCTTAGTAATTAAAGTTGTCTTATTCATCAAATATGTATTATAACATGCAAGTCCGATTGAAACAGAAAATATTAAGCACCTGAAGTGTATTCATAAATGAATATTAGTAACATACAAATCACAAAAGGAAGGCGTTTTAAATAATAAAACATGCCTGAAGCATGGAAATGCACATGAAGTTTTAAAAGAAAAACTTCATTAAGAAGTATTTGTAAGCAATTTGAGTTATTGAAAGAAGAATATGAATTCAGAGGAAATTATTAAATCAGGGGGAGCATCCATAAGTATTATATAATGCACTCTTTTTCCTTAACTAAGTTTTTCCCCACTGGGTTTTCTTAGTAAGGTTTTAATGAGGTATGGTTCATGAACCAGAAGTACTAATCCAAAAGTAACATACAAAAATAAGTTATAATGTACTCTTTTTCCTTATTTAAGATTTTTCCCACTGGGTTTTTCTTATTAAGGTTTTAACGAGGCATTACATTGATCCAGAAGTATCATACTGCTTTTGACGTAGTAAATATGATATTGTACTCTTTTTCCTTCACTAAGATTTTTCCCATCGAGTTTTTCTTAGTAAGGTTTTGATGAGGCAACATTTTGATCCAGAAGTATCAAACATCTTTTGATGCAGTAGTCTATTATTTATGAAGAAGACAAGACAGTTTGCATGGCTCAGATTCAAGTGAATTATATCAAGGGTGATATGATGGAGCACATTTCTTCTAAATTTCCCTTCACACATGAATGAAAGGATAACAAGAAAGAGGAGAAACAAATTCAGTTCAAGAAAAGCGGGTAAATCTATTCTCAAAGGAAATTTGCAAATCAACATTACAGAAGATGATGTACAAAATTGGCATGCGTCGACTACATCAATAGACTAATTGAATAATGAGTTATAAACAAGGGGGAGCATATAAAAATATGCTATAATGTACTCTTTTCCTTCACTAAAATTTTTCCCACTGGCTTTTTGTTAGTAAGGTTATTAATGAGGCATTATCTTGATCCTGAAGTATCAACCCTTACGGCAACATTGTAAAACATGTTACCTAAAGATGAAATAAATTTGCACTCTTTTCCTTATTTATGATTTTTCCCATAGGGTTTTTCATAAAAAGGTTTTTAATGAGGCATTGTTTTGATTCTGAAGCGTCAAACTATTTTAAGGAATATCATTTTTTTATAATATTCATAATGTCAAATGTTGTACTCTTTTTCTCGTTCAAGGTTTTTCCCATTAGGTTTTCCAGATAGAGTCTTGAAGGCAACAGACAATAGTTGTATCGACTGAATGGATATATGCAAGCAAGATAATTATAAGGGGGAGCAATCATCATACATGTTTTAAAAGGGACAACTTCAAGTTAGCAGAGCATTCAAGATTTTGAAGACGCATATTCAAGGGGGAGTGTTGTAATATATATGAGTGAATATGCCCTTGTCATATTCCATTTAGTCCCACATCATGGGAATAAGTCTAACATCAGCTCCAAAGCCTATATATAAAGGAGCCAATGTAATAGAAATTGTACACACTTGAAGTGATAGAAATAAAAGTCTCTTCCCTATCTTTTCTGTTCTCTCTAATGTCTTCTTGTTTGACATATGTTCTGTTTTATTTTATAACATCTATCATTTTTTTGAAAAATAAAAACTTTTTTCATTGCTAATGTGAATACCTTAGAATAATCCATTTCAAAATAAAAAGCACTCCTCAATTCTGATTTTTTTTTTCTTTTGAATAAAACAACGGCAACAAATCTACGATTCAACCTCATACTCAAATAAAATGTCCACGTCTAATTGACAGCGTTACTTTTTTGTGTTTCAAATCTTTTTCCCCGCGGTTACTTTGTCTTTCCTATCATCGTTAAAAGCCATATCAATCACATTTCAGTCAAATTCATGGCAACTGAAGTAACCATACCTACTATGCCACACTTAATTTTATTTCAATAAAATCCAATAATTTCACTCCTCTCTGATTCCACAACAATGGACATGAAAAAAACTTAACTATGTAATTTTCTTCATCCTCGAAAACAAGTTTCTATTTGATTATATTTCTCCTTCGCAATTCTCAGTAAAGTGTTGCACTGAGAACACTCCTAAACCCACCATATTCAAAGGGTTTCAACTACTGAGACGCAGGCAAAATTTGGATCTATCAATTGACGTTGCTGAATTTCATATGTTATTCTGAACAATTGACGCTGCTGCATTTGATACGCGATATTTAGTTTAATTCCTCTTTATGTGTACACTCATCTACATTCCTAACGCCAGAATCAGGTGTGGGCACCCCTCTCGGTTTTGATTTAACGTGGTTTTGTCGTCCTTCCTGTCATCTTTCAATCTCCTTCAACTTCCTCCTATAAGTGCTCGGAATCAAATCAGAAAAGGGTTTTCAACGGGGATGCTGGAACTTCTTTCGATGCAAGCACATATTGCTTTTTGATTCATGCTCCGTCTGTTTTGCTTCGTTTTGTATTTCCACTTTCCCGTATGAAAAATATTATTTTTTGGGGTCTTTAGCAGCTTTGTGGAATTTTCCTTCTGCAACAATTTTACCCTCTTTCCAAGTATACTCCATTCGTTTATTGAAAGAGCTAACGATAAGATTTAAAGACAAAATATTTAAAAATGAAACGGAGTTTATTGAAACAAACTCAGATAAGTGGTTATAAAAGAGATTCTACGATAAATCGAATTTTGAAATGGGTACTAGAATTTGGGGATTCGTTGATAAACTTCTATTTATTCCGAAGATAAGAATGTTGTCGTCTCAAGGTCTAAGAGGTTAATAAAATGCCTCAACTTGTAACGACTTCATGATTACCCAAGGATGATATTAGTTTAGAAACGAGGGTTGAGGAAGATATTAAAATAAATATTTCTGTAAAGAATATCATGAACGATAATTCAAAGAATTTTGAGTTGAATGAAAATTCGAAAGGCAGTAATTCAAATGTCAAAAGTTTTAGAAATTTTACTAACAACTGTTTTAACTAAAGAGGCCATGTGATGTTGTATACTAGACAGTGAATCTAATTTATTTTCTATGGATGATGGTTGTTTATTTTGATAGTTAAAACACCGATTATCAAAATCTGGCCAAGTCGATTGTTGGTATGGAAAGACCAAGATCGAATTCATATTCGAAAACCATTCCGACCAGCAAATACGTAACGTTGAAGATGCTAGTGAAGATGGAGCAAGTGAAGACCGTGGATCTTCATAAGCGGAAGGATTACTTGTTGACTATTCTATGGATTGCAACCATAGGTTGTCTGATGTGATTCGGTCGTGAATGGGATTTTGTGGATTGCAAGGACTACTCGCTTCTGATCCTTTGGATGCGGTAGGAGAGTGCCTTCGGTTCATCCTGTTCCTGGATGACTTGTATGGACGAGTTTCTGACAGAGTATTTCCAGATGGTCACGTACATTGATTTCTTCAAACGTGCCCAGTTATTTTTGAGGTCGTCAATAAGTGATTAAACGGATCTGACGATGTGGCATTCAAAGTGAATGACGACCAGATGATTAAAAGATAGTAGAACCTCAAGCCTCATCAACCGGAAAATGAGAAAAATCGAGCAGGCAGCATGGCTATGTGGGTCGCTCCCATTAGGTTGTATAATCACCTATCTAGAGAAAATCATTTTCCTTCTTTAATCTATTTCGATGTTGACCCTTTCAGGAAATGGTGGTTTGAGCCCAACTGTTGGTGATATACATTCGATACACTCAAGAGAAATGAGTGGTCGGTCATGTGTGGTCGGGTTGCAAGACGTTCTTGTTGAACCCAATGTATTCCCCTCTAGAGATACACCATGGGAAGGTGGTTCCATACCTTGTCATAGTGGGAATTCAATCTCCAATAAGCGTTGCGGTTTTGATTTTATACTATATATGTGGAGTGTGAGATGCAAGCGTTCCGCTAGATTGTTATTTACTTGTATTTATACACTATTATAATATCAGACAAAATATGATTTCAAAACTGGTTTTGGGTTAGAGTAAGGTAAAAACCGTCCGTGTCCGTGTCTGTGACTTTATTTTTGTTTATCTTTTTGTTTGATTCTGTGTCTATGACTATTTCTATGGTGTTTGATTCATATAAGTTACAGATTTTGTTTAAATTATCAAACACACTTTTACCCCCTCCCCCCTCTAGTGTTTTTTTTGCCTTAACAATCCATTCCGCAATCCCTAACAATTGGTATCAGAGCAAGGTCTTTCAAAAAGATCATAATCTGATTTTTGATAATTTTAAATGGCAAATTTTGAACACTAGTTTAAATTCATGCCTTCCGTCAATATTAGATGAGTCTGCATTCAATTGAAAAATCAAGTTACTATGATTTGATTTTTTCTTTTTAAATTTTGAATTTTTTTATATATGGATATGTTACAAAACCATCATGATATTGTTGTTTAAATTTGCAGATTAGTTAGTTTGAAAAGTCATTTGATTGTTCGAAAAGTTATTTGATTATTTGAAAAGTTGAGTTGATTTACAAGAAAAGATGTGTTATATGGCTATTGGATATTCAAACTCTGAAAAGATAGGTGACATGGCTGTTGAAAATTCAAATTCCGAAATGGTGTGTTGCATGGCTGTTGAGAATTCAAAATTCTTATGAACACATGGTAGAAATCGAAAAGAGGGAAAGAATAATGACGATTGGTGAAAAGACATCAAGAAGAAATGGATATGTAAATCAACAAAGAAATGGGTACCAGATCAATTTACTACTTTGAATCTCATCTACAACTTATCTTCATACTATACATCTCTTCATTTGCTTCGTAATGCCGCTGGTTTCATGTGAATCCGTCAAGAATTGATCAAGTAATGATCAAATGAAGTTTTGGTGAATAAAGAGAGAAGAAAACCAAAACTGTCAACGATCATCTTCAAATTGCATTCGCAGGTTAGACTATTTTATCCCAAATCCTTTCCCAAATTTTAGTTCTCGTTCTTGCGGTCGCTTTAATGGGTAGATCGTCAAATTTTGATCAAAATTAAGTGAGATATGATTATTTGAAGTTGGCTATGCAAAACAGAAAAACTGTTACGGGATTTCAAGCATATCTCTTACTGTTTTGACTTGCTGCACCCCAATACCATCCAAATTCATCCCCAAACTGTTATTAAATCGTAGTCCTTGAATTTCTCTTTGATTTTCCACTGATTTCATCCAATTCCGTTAAGAAACGAAGAAGTTATGCCTCTCACAAAATTGATTGAAAATTGAAAAAGGGAAGAAGAAGAAGAGAAATGGTTATGAAGAGACATGACTTCTAGGCCTTTATATAGTAGTAGAAGTGTCCATTCATTCAAAATTCAAAATTCAAATTCAAATTTTGGCACCAAGTTGGTTGATTTACTAAATCTTCAATATCTTTCTCATACGGTATTCAAATTCAGCAAATAAATATACTATCCTGATCAGAAAAACGAGACTGTCGCAATATAGCATATTTGTTCATTAAATTCTGGAAGATATTCATGATAATGGAAGGACGACAAAAAGAAGGATTTCAAAAATAGGTACGCCTTACAATTATTTCATAATTATCATAGAATTTAAATATATATATGTGTGTGTGTGTGTGTGTGTGTGTGTGTGTGTGTGTGTGCATATACATACATACATATATATGCACATAGTTAGGAATTGAAATTCATCCCTTTTATAATCCTAGATATTTTGGTTCATATGTCAATACACTATAGCATACATATCAATACACCAATTTAATTAAAATCTCTTCTTATTTTAAAATCTAACTATTCTTTGATTTGATTTTGAAAAGACATCTTTTCAAATATGAAAATGTCAGTTCAAACTCTAGTTATCAATTTTGATCTACTTATTTTATTTCAAAAATATATTGAAAGTATATATATTACATAGATATGTTAATAATTTAAAATTTTCAAACATTTTATATTATTATAAAATAAAAATATATCTTTTATACGAAATTTAAATATACATAGTTTAACTTATAAATTTTTACATATAATTTCATAATCACAAATACTATTTGTAACTTGATACTAATTTTGATTTCTTGTTAAGACTTATAAAACTTGTATATTTAACAAAATATTTTAGTATAATATATGGTTTTTATGTCTTAAATATTTATTTACACTTTTATAATTTACTTTATATTACCAGATTTCATTAAAAATAATTTCATTATAGATTTTTTCCATGATTTGACGTATAAATGATTTTTTTGGAAAAATAATATGTTTTATTTTCTAAAAGTTTAACTTTGAAATTATTTCATAAATATAAATTGTTAATAAGAAAAATATTCTGAATATTTTACATATATATGATTTTATACTCCATACTTTCCATAGAATTATTTTGAATATTTTACTACCTATCATGAATATTTTTTCAAATTATTTCATTAGTATCATTAACCTAAGTCTAGATATTAATATATATTACTTTTATTTGATTTAAATAATTTATAATATATACGCATAATAGTTCGATAGTACTTTGAATATATTTTGCCGAAATATATATCATCACCAAATCATTATGAATGTTATCATTACACGTCTTATTCCATGTCATACATCATTATTATAAATTACAATTGCATGTCAAATAAATATCATTCACATCATAAGTTGCATTTGATTTAAATATATCATTTCATAAGTTGCATTTCATTATTGACTTGTTTGGCTTGATTGAATTGATTGGCTTGATTGAACTGTTTGACATGGTTGAATTTCATTAGTGGTTGATAGGTGTGTTAGAAATATACTTATGCATTTATGGTTAATAGGAGTCTTATAGGTTTTTAGGATAAATATAAGTTACAATAAATTTTTGGCTTTGGATTTATTTGAATTAATGTTTTGTGACAACAAAACTTAAATTGGCTGATTGTTTGGATTAAATTGCTTTACTTAACTTATATCATAGTTTTAAGGATATCTTATCAGAGTTAATTTCTTAGTCTAGATTAAAATTCTTATTATATTTTTAAGGAAATTAGAGTTTAGGATAGGTTAGACCTCAGCACCATTTAAACTAGATAATTGTACGATAGAACTCTCAAAAGAGTATTTTTGGGTTGTAATAATGAATGGTCCCCCATATTGATAGGATAAGGGTATAAAGTGATATAAGTAATGGATCCATATTTGTGTCTGCGAAGTTGGGATTTCAATCTCTTATTAAAATTTGAGATAAATGCGTAAGGGAAGATTTAATGGGGATACTTAGTTTAGTGGTCTACCATCTATGGGATTTGGAAGTTAACGATGGAATTAGATTTGTAGCCTACAAAAAAAAAGTGGGTGTTCTTATGAGATGCCTAGTGTGCATATATATACATATATGTATGTATGTATGTATGTAATGAACAACCAACCGAAGACAATGGCAGACCGTCCATCCTAGGGGATGCAGGGTAATCTAGTCCGCACCACAAACTTGTATAGGTTAACGCAGTCCATTTGGACCTCCACTACACCAGGTTAATTTTACTTAGGGATGTGTGCTCAGGGCAGGCCTCGAACCCCTGACCTCTTACCAGGCAGGGGAACGCCTTTCCACTGAGCTATCAACGCAGACTGCACACACTCACACACACGCATACGCGCACATACACACACTCACACACACACATGCATATATATATATATATATATATATATATATATATATATATATGATTTTTTGTGCGTGAAGTAGGCCTGCCCTGAGAAGATATTAAGTAGATGACCTGCCTTGTTTGAGTATTAAGTGGTTAGGACATTAGGCCTCTTCTAATGTTCATTCTTTAGAAAGGTTGAAGTCATTGAGCCCAGGTTTTAAATAGTCAATGGGTTCGCCTTACTCTAAAGAGGTACTAAATGGTACTAGTAGACGATAATGTGTGTAGGGTAGTTCTCCAAGTAATGTACGCTTCTTATCTAGAGGCTAGTAAAGGTTGACCTAGGTATGTATGTATATATATAATACATATATGTATGTATGTATACATACATGTAATGTATGTATGGCCTAAGGAACCACCGTCTAAGGGTAGTATTAAGCGATTAGGAGTTCACCCGTAGGGAGTGCTAGATAGTAACAAGTGGGTTTGCCAAGAGGGTCCTTCTTTAAAAAAATTGTGTTCCTGACCCAATCTTGGTAGTAAGTAGTTGTTACTATTTCTCGACCTACAAGGAGAGTTATTATTTATAATGTTAACGTTATATCGGGGTCTTAAGTGGTTTGAGGTTCGTCATTGGGTATTAAGTGATTGAAGGGATGTCCACCCTAAATAAACTAAGATATGGTTCAAAGTGACCAAAGGGATGTCCGCCCTTAAATTAGCTTTGGGGGTATTAAGTGACTTCTAGGACGTCCGCCTCATATGATTATTTGTTTGCGTAGACGTATCGTGAGGAATGCATACTTCCAAATATAGGAGATAGTTATTCCTTAGGTGATTTTCATTCACTAAAACTTTATGTTCTGACTTCCCTCCTCTTAACATATAAACATGGCAGTATGTGAGAACACTTTGATCAGTGATACGTTGGAGATGGAGCCTGACGATGGAGGATCCATAACTATTTGGCATTATTTTGGCAGTATTATTATATTGGGTTAATTAATGTAGATGTACCTATTATTGCATGAGACTCGTTGTAGCCACATCTATTTAAAGTTATTATATTTTATCCCTTCCGTTGTGTGTGATGCTGATTTCGCTTTAGTATGCTCTGATATATCTGTTATACCATTTTCTTATATAAACCAACGATCCATTTAGAATGGCTCTAAGTTTCATGATGGAATTAAAATCATAACCTGGTTGCAATCGATCTTATCATTACCACTCTACCAAAGTAGAAGACATTTCATGGTGGAATTAAAATCACCTGATAATTCGAATTGTATTGTATAGTGATACTGTGTCGCTACATGAACGTGAAACTACCCTCGTGGCTTCCACGTTTTAGTGATGTACTCCTTGAATTTATTGATATGTGAAAATCACCAGATGAAAAAACATGATATTCTGCCATGAATCACTAGATTTACTGAAGATTGTATTAAACGAAAAAACATACCTCTCGACTGCCGTTAGGTCTAGTTGGAGTAAAGGATTGACGGCCGGTGATTGCCCCATCATAAGTTGTAGATTTGGATGGAGGAGCTGCTAGTGGTAGGGATGTGGTGGTTGTTCATAATGGAGCATCTAATGGTTTCTTTTAAGGAGATAGTAGACGGTTAATTTGCATGAAATCCGGAATTCATACAATTTTATGCATATAACGGTCAAAATAATGGCGTCCGCAAAATAATTCCTTTTCCCCCAATAGCTTTCCACTTCGCCAATCTCTGCTGTT
Organism: Allium sativum; assembly: GCA_030737875.1. NCBI lineage: Eukaryota > Viridiplantae > Streptophyta > Magnoliopsida > Asparagales > Amaryllidaceae > Allium > Allium sativum. The sequence continues at coordinate 188,128,392 of CM060910.1, read as the reverse complement.
TTCTCTGTCGCTCGTCTCTCAGCTAAAGGTTGTGCTTAAGGCTGTGCTTTTCATAGCTGCTACTTCTCTTTTGCTCTCGGGCATGGATTCGTGCCCCCTTGTTGGGGCTTTCGTCGCCTCTGGCTCATGTTCTCTTCCGTTGCCTAGCTTCGAGGCACTCGCAAACGCGATTTTGGCAGTGGTGAAAGGTCCAATCTCTCTGGTACTAACTGGTATTTCTTCCTTTGAGATTCGACTGTTTTCCCTCTCGTCTTTCGCTGTTTTGCTGCATCATCGTTTCTTGGTTGTGGAGGGCTTTTTCTTGGAAATTTCCCCTTTGTATAATGGTTTGGTTAGCTCGATTTCACCATGCGGTTCTTCTGATATTGGAGTTCCTGTATCTTCGGATCGGTTTCCTGGATTTGATTGTCAGCGAGGAAGGCGGAATCTGACCACCCCCTTTAACCCTACGTTGACCTTCAAGTCCTCTGTTTATGCTCCGATTGCGGCACAAAGGTATGTGTTACTCCCTTTTGTTCCTTTTTCCCCGTTGGCTTGTCCGAGCTTTTGTCTTCTTCTATATTGGGTATGTTGGATCTTGTTATGCCAGGTTCTACGGTAATTTTACCTCCCCTTTTCCCCTTACGATATCCAGCGGTTTTTGTTAGTGTTAGTGCTTCTTTGAGCTCGGAATCCTTGTTGTCCAAGCTCCTTGGCACAGTTACTCTTCTTTCGAAGGTAGCAGTGTCTGGTCATGTGTGCGTCTGTGGGTATGTTAGCGTGTTACTTAAGCACCTTTTTGTGCTTTTTGTCGATGGTTCTTGCGGTTTTTCCCTCTCTCTCTTTGCTGTTGATGGTTATCCTTTCTTGATTGCCTCGTTCTGGTGTCTAGATTTGTTTCTGTCAGTTTTCTGGTTTCAGGTATCTCTCCTTGCGGGGTGCCTGTTCGCTTGTTGGCTATTAGCCATGCTGGGATGGCTATTTAGTCTCTTTCTTAGGTCAGTGTTGCATCGGTGGGTTCGGCTTGGACTGGTCTACAACAGACTTGCCAGTAGTCTGTATGAGGTTCTTTCTTATGATACTTCATCTTGGTCATCGGCTTTTGGGTCCTCTTCTGTCCATCAGCGATACATTAGGTTTGGCATGTGTAGTCACCATTTAGTGAGCGCATTCGCTTCTCGCTACACGGCAACTTCATGTACCCCTAATGGATTGCTCTCCCCCTTTTGCTGCCCGTTACTAGATTGGCATCGGAGTCGGGGTAGGTTGGCTCGTCTCAGAACTTTACCTTTTTGCTCGAACAGTCAATCTCATGACAGTTCGACAACGGTAAGGTTCTCTCAGCGATCCGTGTTGCTTCAGTCGGGCAACTCCACTTTCCCCCTTTCTCCCTCCAGTTCCGCTCTTTGTTCATCGGTGTCAACCTCTAGTTGGTCGTCCCCCATCTTTTCTTATCCTTTGCTTAGTAAGGACGAAATAGCGACCATTAACAGTCGACTGTCTCGTCTTACTAAGAATTCTTGTCCTCCTAGTCCCAGTTTCCCCGCTTCTGCTGTAGTTGTTGCGACGGGTGACTCTTCTTCCGGCCCGACTACTCGTCTCTCCAGGCGTCGTGGGCGTCCAGCCCCGAGCACCCCTCGCACCATTCGCACACGCTCTATAGTGGCGTCCGAGCAGATCGTTAGATCTACTCGACACTCTTTGTATCGTTGTTGAGGCTAGCGGTTTTTTCCACCCCCTCTGGTGGGCTTTTCTTTCTCTTTCCAAGCTTTGATGGCGAACTTCCTCTTCTGGAATGTTCGAGGCATTGGCAATGTGGAGTCATTGGCAAGACTCAAACGCATTGTCAAGAAGCATTCTATTTGGTTGGTTGCACTTCTCGAACCAATGATGGGTCCGGAAGCGTTGACCAAGTCTATGTTGTCCATCGGCTTTTGCGGTGCCAAAGCCAACATGTCAAACAAGATTTGGATCCTTTGGTCCAAATATCTTGATGTTCACTCTATTTTCGACTCGGACCAGCTTCTGTCGGTAGCTTGTTCGTCTGCCTCTTTCGCCTCGTCTTTCTTGTTCTCAACGGTGTATGCTAAGTGCAACAGGTTAGATAGGCAAGGCCTGTGGGCCGATTACCTATCTCTTTCCTCGTTATGTTTCTCCATTTCTGTGGTGGGAGGTGACTTCAACGTCGTTGCTACCCAAGCGGAGAAACGAGGAGGAATTGCTGTTAACCGCATGGCTATAGCGGACTTCAATGCCTTCGTTATCAGCTCGGGTCTTGCGGAAGTGTCTTTTTCCGGCTCGGTGTTCACCTGGTGTAACAACCAAGAGGGCCCTGACCAGATTCTTTCCAGACTTGACAGGGTCTTCATTTCGGAAGGCTGGCTCAGTCTCCCCTTTTCGTCCGCTGTCTCTCACCTTCATCGCACCTTCTCCGATCACGCCCCTATGCTTCTCACCTACTCCCCCCTTTCTCTTTCTGGTCCGTCCTCTTTTAGGTTCCTGAGTATATGGAGATCTCACCACTCTTTTTACAGTCTAGTGGAAGATTCTTGGGTTTCCCCGTCACTAGGCTCCCTCTGTGTTATCTTCTCCCGCAAGCTGAAGCGTCTTAAGACTTGTCTTAAGACGTGGAATCAACTCGTTTTCAAGAACATCTTTGATCGTGTCAGATCTGCCGAAGGAACACTTGTTCTTGCGGAAGCAGCTTTCGATGATGCACCCTCCTCCGTCAACAAGGAGGCTTGGGCGGTTGCCCAACTATCTTACTCGTCTGAGCTTCGCATTGAACATGACCATTTACGTCAAAAAGCCAGGATCAAATGGCTTGTTGACGGTGACTCGAACTCTAGTTTCTTCCACTCTTCTATTCGCAAGAAGAACAGGCGTCTCTCCATCTCTCAGATTCGCCGCCCGGATCACATTGTGACCTCTTCCCCTGAAGAGATCAAAGGTGTAATTCTATCCCACTTCCAATCTTTTCTGAGCACCCCATCCGTTTCGCTGTCTGATCCTACCATGCTTGCCTTCATTCCAAGGTTGATCCTCCCGTCTGATAGCTCAGATCTTGCCGCTCCTCCTACCTCAGAAGAAATACATGCTTGCGTATTTGCTTTTAGCAAGGATAGTGCGCCCGGCCCTGACGGATTCAACGGGATCTTCTACAGGAGTGTTTGGCCTATAATCCAGCAAGACTTCTGCCTGGCCATTCAGTCCTTCTTTTCAGGTGAAGAACTACCGACGGGATGGACTTCTACCAACCTGATCCTCATCCCTAAATGTGACCGACCTAGCTTCTGCTCTGACTTTCGGCCTATCAGTTTGTGTAATTTCTCCAACAAAGTTATATCGGAGGTTCTAACATCTAGGTTAGCTCCATTTCTAGAGCGTCTCATCTCTTCTTCTCAGGCTGGTTTTGTAAAAGGACATTTAATCACCAACAACGTCCTTTTAGCGCAAGAGCTGATTTCCCAGATCGATAGGAAGGTCCGCGGATCTAATGTGGTTTTCAAGCTTGATATGGCTAAGGCTTGCGATCGCATGTCTTGGTTCTTCATCATCAGGATCCTTCGGGCCTTCGGCTTTCCGGAGTCCCTTATCGATGTTCTTTGGAGGTTTATATCCAACTGTTGGTTCTCCGTTCTAATAAACGGTTCAGCCAACGACTTTTTCAGATCAGGTAGAGGTCTTCGTCAGGGTAACCCCCTTTCACCAACTCTCTTCATCCTCGCCGCGGAGGCCTTTAAACGAGGCTTGCACTCCCTTATGATTGCAGGGCAGATTCACAGGTTTGGCATCCCAAGAGGATGTCCCCTTATCTCTTCTCTATCATTTGCTGATGACATCATCATTTTTACTAATGGCAGTCGCCAATCCTTTCAAGGCCTTTTGGTCCTCATTAGGCGGTATGAGCGATGCTCAGGCCAACTCGTTAACTCTTCCAAAAGTTGCTTCGTTTCCGCTAAAGATCTAACGGCTACTAGAGCTGCTTGGATCGAGTCTTACTCGGGCTTTAAGGCGGCCTCTCTGCCGCTTTTGTACCTAGGCATTGTTTTATATCGGGGAAGGAAGCTCAATGCCATTTTCGATCCGATCACTGACAAGGTTAGGGGGAAGATCCTTAAATGGAATGCTACCCTCCTTTCTCAAGCCGACAGGCTTGTTCTTATTAGCTCTGTCTTGGACTCCATGGGATCTCATATCTTTGCGGCTATGACTCCCACGGCTTCCTTTTTTCGCTCGTATCGTTCCCTGACATCCGCTTTCTTCTGGGGATCCAAGGATAACAATTCTCGTCATCATTGGATCTCCTGGAACGTTGTATGTCGTCCCAAAAGTGAAGGGGGATTGGGCCTCCGTAACCCTAGAGACGTCTGTGTGGCCTTTGCTTGTAAGCTTTGGGTATGGTTTGAAGCGAACAATTCCCTTTGGGCTACGTTCCTTTATGCCAAATACCGGAGATTGGCAAATACGCACTTCTCTGGTATTCCATCCTTTGCTAGTGAGACGTGGAAACGTATGCAATCCGTGAAAGCTTTTTCCGATGCTCATGGAGGGGGTGCCTCTTGGGATGGTCATCCCTTCTCGCTTTCTGCTGTTTGGAACTCTGTGCGGATTCCGTTGCTTGAGAGGCCTCTTTTCTCTTTCATTTGGAATGTCCGTATCCCTCCGAAGGTGTCTCTATTTATGTGGAAAGCCATACATAATGGTTTGCCACTAGATGAGAATCTTCAGAGAATCGGAATCCCGCTCGCTTCCAGATGCAGGTGCTGCTTAGCAGGCAGCACTGAAACTTCTTTTCACATGATGGTTTCTGGGGTATGTGCTAAGTCTGGTGGAATTACTTCGGGAACGTTCTCGGCTGTCGTTGCAATGCTATCTCTTTTGAAGAGTTCCTGCTGTTCTGGTGGTCAGGCATCTACGGTAAGAGCCTTCGCGCTATCCTCTTTCGTCTGATTCCTTGTTTGATCTGTTGGCACCTCTGGTGTGCTCGAAACAAAGCAATCTATGACGAAGAGGATATGGATCCTCCGACCATCATCCGAAAAGTTAGGAATGATGTCTTCCTAGCGTTTCGGAGCAGGCCGTTCAGAGGTGTGGTTGGAACCCGGTCAACGAGGTTGGCTATTAACTTCGATATTACGACGTTAGGAGCTAACCCCAGATAGGTATAGGCTGATTACTGTATCGTGTGGGTACAGTGATTCGATGTTCTTTTGTTTTAGGTTTCGCCCTAAGAAACCCCCCCCCCTTTCTAAGATCTGACTTTGTGGCTAGTGTTTTAGGTTTGTTATATACAGGTTGGCCAAGACCAGATAAGGTATTGCCTGAATTCTGTATAAAATGGGCTAGGTGCTTTGATGATTATTTCTTTCTTGTTCACCCCCCCATTTACTGACATTGCTATCTAGTAGTTCAGGGATTTTTCAGGTGGGATTGGCAGGATCAGTTTTGTGATATGCGAGAGGTGATTCGCTTCTCCGTCAGCGGAAGGCTTGGGATCATGGGCATTTGGAGAGCTGGGTTAGGTGACTACCACTGCTGCACATGTTGTTTTTTGGGATCATTGTCATCTCTTTCCTTGATGGAGGAGCATTCCTGGACGCTCAGCTCTGGAGTCCATGGGTTGCATCCGTGTTTTTTGTTTTTACTTTATCATATGTGTGTACGGTTTCCACTTTTTCTGGAATCGTTTTTGTGAGCCGTTGGAGAAATGCTTGTTTCTCCCTTTTGATTATACTATTAATTATTTGAAAGAAAAAAAAATTGCATGAAATCCACCATGTTAATTTTTAAGTGAAACTTGATTTAATGCACATACATACATACATACATACATATGTGTGTGTGTATACACACACATGCACATATGCATACATGCACACAAGGAGCGTTCTACTACATCTCAAATGGTAAAACACCCATAAATGCAACACATTTCAACCACATAACCCAATTTATCTTTCAACCAATTTTCTCTTCCTCGACTATTATTTAAATATATAAATGAGTGGTGTGTGATTCAAACACAAAACAAACCAGTTGCAAAAAGTTATATAATTTTTATATATAATGGGTACTCATTCCATTTTTTGGGGTCCTTTCTTTTAGCCGCCTAGGCCATTGCTTAGCAGGTGCATGCTGATGAACAAGCCTGGTTGCTGCAAGGACATTTTCTTCTTAACTTCTCGTTTTATGTATCCAGAAACGCACCGCTAAACTAGCTGCACTACGATCGTGGAATGATAAAAATGGCAAGGAAAAACAAATTGAACTGAATATAAATTGAACTAAGCGGCTAAAGCTAGCTTCTAACCACAATGCAAGCAAAGAGCATAGAGACACTTGAACCCACGCTTTACTTGAACTGAATATAAATTGAACTAAGCGGCTAAAGCTAGCTTCTAACCACACAGCAAGCAAAGTGCATACAAACTCTTCACTGGATGCTTAGAACAGTGCAACTTTGATCCTAGAGATTAGCTTAGAGGCTTCCACACAACAAAACCAATATCATAGAAAAGAAGATAGCAGTACCAAACAAATAAAAGAAGATACATCACGGTAATGTTTGATTTCAAAATAATGGGCGATACCAGTAGCCAAATAGGTTAGAACAAGTTTTCATTTCAAAATATTGTGTCTGCAAAGGAAAAACAATTTCACACAGAAAGTTAAATAGTTCAACATCTTAAAACTTAAATAGGTCACCAGAGAATATTGGAAATGAAACCAACCATTACGTAAACTGCTGGGGATAAAAGGTTGACTTGTTTTAGCAGGAATTATTTAAAAAGCCTCGTTTGCTAAGTCACCGTCTTCCGCAAAATCTGCATTTACAGCGCAAAAGCATCTGATGTTAGTTCTTAATAAATTGTTCCAACTGGACGAAGACTGCAAATGATCTGAATTCATTACCAGAAAATAACAAAAGATCATAAACCAAGAACACGATGCTCATCAGGAATGTGAAAGTTTTCCTTATATTCTTCGTTTTATCTTTTGAACTCAGAATAAAGGATTTATTTTTGACTGTCCGTTGTTTTCATACATATATCATCAGAAAAGAATGTATGTTACTTTGACACAACCAAACGACTGTTATTAATTAATACAAATAACAGTTTCCACTTCTTATATTGTAGAGAATTAGAGATGGCATGAATATAAGAGGGCCGTGATCAACCTTCAAACAGTAGATCATAATTCTGATTAAGAAAATTTAAGTCCAAAAATTACGATGTAAAATAACTCTCTGTATGGACCAATTAGTAGGATTGTGTTTTGTGATAAACACCAATTAAAGTTCAGTGATGCATGTTGGGTATTAAAAGGTATTACTAAGTACACCAAACCAAATTAGGTACTTGTTAAATCTCAAAAAATGTTGTCGTTCGCTTTCTCTTTCTCTACACTTAAAAAATGTAGTAATGCCAAATAAAAAAAATTAGAAAAAAAAAACACTTGATTTTACCGTATCTTGAAAACACCACATCTTTCCCGATATCAATTCTTATTAGCTCTATTTCCCAAAACAATTAAAAGAATGCTCAGGAAATTATCAGGACACTAAATAAAAACAAGTCAAATAACAATATTATGCAACAAAAATCTACGGTAGTGTTTGGTTTACCCTTTTTAGTTTTGGATTTTTATCCATATAGAAATGCTAAGACACATCAATATCATGAAAAATGCTCATTTTAGAAAACAAAGCTTACACGCAAAATAGAAAATAACTTCTATTTTTTTCCGTGTTTTGAAAAATACTGTAAGAACAGGAGACAACCCATTCTCTCGTCATTCCTCCATCCCCTCCGCCGTCCTCTCTATTGTTATTTCATTCCATCCGCCTTCCGCAACTCACTTTTTGCAATTACCATTGAAAACTAAAAACACAGTACAAACCAAACACCAACTACGTTTGCCTACTCTATAATGAAAACAAGTCAAATAATCATATTATGCAACAAAAATCTACATTTGTCTACCCTATAACCATAAACATGTGTCTAAATGTGTCAAGCCTTCCAAGATACCAAATAAAAAATAAAAATAAAAATCAAGATAATGAAATCATTTAACTCTTTCTTGTTTACTTTTTGTACTAAAGAACACAAACCTAACAAAATTATCCATATAGTTAAATTTGTGTAAAAAAAAAAAAAAGAAACACAATATATTTTTGAAAATTAAAAATCAAACCATGATGAAAGTTAGAAGAAAAACAAACAAAATTACGCCATATACTTGAAATTTCAATGGAAAGATAAAAATCAATTACCAAGGAAAAAAAAAATACTACATCTAATATGGTTATTTGATTTTGTATATTACGGTTATTTGATTTGCCCTCGTTATAACATCGTGATAATTACTCTTTAGCATTGTTTCCTCTTTTGAACCATTGATAGCAACGCTTATAGTGGACTTAGGGTATTAATAAGGAGATAATTCAAAAATATGTATTTTCAAGACATGGTAAGAAAGTGTATTTCGTAAGGATAACGATACAAAATAGTACACATTCTGTTTTCTCAATTGACTTATTATTTCTAGTTTCCTAGTGATATTCATGATGCACATTTGAATTCAAATCCAGAACACATTTAAGCCAGAAGACCTTATACAAAGAAAAGAAACATTACCATTTCAAATTACATACTAACTTGAAGCATGATTTACCCCTCCATTTGGTTCACATTGCTCTAGACTTCCTACCATTTACCCTGGCAGCATACAAAATGGTTAAAGCCATGACATTGCCATTCAAATATTGCAACAGGAATGAAGGCATAACAACACTAATCTTTTAGGTACACACATAAAACATTTCCAGATAAAGATTTAAAAAGGTAGATGTCACGGAGAAGTAAAAACCAAACATTAATACTAATCGTTCTACCTTTGGCATCACAAATTCCCGGAAAACGTGAACTTCTCAAAATGATCTTGTTATTTTTATGGAATGAAGTACAGAAATAAAATTGCTTAAGCAAAATTAAACTTTGTTAAAATAAAGGAAAATTAAATTAAGAGAAAAACTAGAAAAAAATCATAACAGAAATTCATAAAACTGTAACACGCAAAGGTTAGACACATTTTTCAGATGTTTACATTATTTTACAGGCAGAAACTGGAAAACTATGAGAACCGGAGACTTGCAACATGTAAAAAAGCTTTAAAAAAGATAACAGGAATATATTTTAACAAGAAAAATAAATAAGTTTCAATGATAGGAAAAATGGGGGAGCATGAATGATTTCTGTCTTCAGAAAAGAGAAGAGAAATCAACTGTATCCTTATAAAGTTCTAAGGTTCGGATATTTTATCCGTCTAATGCAAACAAAAAGGAGCAAAAAAAAAAAAAAAAAAAAAAAAAAAGTGACATGCAACAATAAACAGGAATATAAGCAAACACTGGCAGCAAAAATAAGAAGCAATACAAATGAGTAGAAATTGAACTCAACCATATCAGAGTAAAAGGTTATTTGTATCCAACTAAAAATAGATGTTAGTAAACTGAGAAATGAAGATTTTTTTTTTTTTCACCAACTTAAAGGCATAACAATGCATCCAAGGCCAGTCTGTGAGGGCATGCTCTCTCTGCTCTACAGGCTCAAAGAGCTTGTCAGCCACTCCTTCAAATAATCTATCCGGTAACACAAGTTCATGTTGCCATCCCAAGCAATACCAAATGACCTCCTGTCCTGACCAAACCACATCACACAGTCCAGCTACATGAATGGGTTAGGATAGTAACAATGGTCTTAGATGTAGATACAGGACTTTACACAATGGTATCCAGTCAGTCAAACAAACAAAAAATGATTGGGCAGCTACAAGAGACCAATAGATCGGAGTTTGCAAAGGACAAGGATGTAGTGGAAGCATTTGACAACCATGGCATCCGATTAGAGCGCAAAGGAAGCAGGAGCATGGACTATAAGGTGGCACATAACACAATTATAGCACAGAAAACTAACAAGGATCGCAGTTAATTTCAGGTCCATCACCATTTCTCAACAACCTATAACATGTTAAACAAAATTGCACACACCATTAAACAATTGCAAAAAGAAGAGCTAGAAAATACATTTGTATCAAAATCATCATAAAGTTAGATCAATTCAACCCACTCTCTCTCTTAAATAATGTAAAATAAATTCATATTTGATGGTGTTTGAATTGCAAGGTGTACCGTACTCACACTCAAACTAGAAACATAAAATTACTATGTTTCCGTGTAGATAACTTTTTCTTTGTAAAGTGCATACAATCTTATACCTAAAACTATACCTTTTTTTTTACAAAAGGTAAAGAGAAGTAAAAAGTAGGACTTTGAAATGTAATAGGAGCGGCAACTAAATTTTCAGTTCAAAAACTAAAAGTTAATCATAATCTTTGCCGTGAACTTTATTTCAATTTGACCTAACATTTCAAAATGTTGTATTTTTTTTCATTCCAAACCTCCTTATTTGCAGCAAGACCTAAAACACATCAGCAAGTTTCATGTTTTTAGTGTTAGTACTCGTTCTTTAAAGCAACACATAGACTTCAGCAAATCTATTGCCATCCAAATCGAAAGCCTTACAGTGTGATAGTACAAGCTTCATTGTGGTTCGATCAGATTCAGATGCTGACCATGTGCGTGCGATTATGCATTTATTTAGGGGTCTGATTTGTATAGTCAAGGCCAGTTTAGTTTTTTGCAAGATAATGGAGGATCCAAGGTGTTGCAGGACTACGGATGGCAAAAAAATCCGTACCTGCGGTCATAGGCAGATCTACTAAGGGGCAAGGAGAGTCAATTGACCCCCCCCCTCCTCCCCCTAATTCTGAAAAAAATTACAGTATGCCCCATTACCCCCAATTTCCTAAAACAAAACGTAGCACATTGTTTATATCTTCATTTTTCTCCACTAACCGCTCTCGTTACTTCTATTTATTCAAATCAAAATTAGGTCGTCTTGAGAGCTGCAAAGAAAATTAGGTCTTCCCTCATCTTGAGGGCTACGAAGAAAATAAGGTCTTCCTCTCTCTGCTTATGCGAGCTGCATCTCAGACTAAGAGACGCCTCTTCATCTCTTCATCTCTGACCCATCATCATATCATCGCCTTCGATATTCTCTGATTGAGTGGCTGGAATAGAAAGGTATTTTATACTTTATATTATATATGTTTGAAATTAGGGATTTTCAAATTAAAATTGGAGGTAATTGTATGTTTGTTGGAAACTTGAAATTGAGAATTTGGAGAAAAAAAAAATCATATAATTTGCTTCATCTTCCATCTGTTCCTTGCCCAATAGCATTCATATACAATTTGTATTAATTAGTAGTAGCAGTCAAGGCTATTACGACGCCATGTCGAGCCACTACCGTCTAGAAGACTAGTCGACAAGTCGTCCAACTAGTCGTGACTAGTCGACAAGTCTTTTATATGCATATATTTATTAGACTTAAATATATAATATAATTAGATATAAAGATAACATAATAATATGTTCAAATTCAACAAAGATAACATAATAATAGGTTCAAATTCAACAAACATAACATGATAGATCCTAGTCACAACAAAATAAAACCCATAATAGATCACAAAATGAGTATGAACTCAAGCAAAATCATCCATCCCAATATCATCTCCATCTCCTTCAACGTTGACATTGCTTGGATCGGGTAATGGTACACCATAATCATCCTCCATTTCTTCATCATCAAGAGGAATGGCTTCTTCATCGGATTCTTCATCAACTAATCCAAATGTTGAACAAGTGTTACGACGAGTGTAGACCAACATATCACTAATAGAACCAACATGAGATCTCCTTGGAAGATTGCGTCCCTCAAGCGCATGTGATGCACCTTGAGCTTCATCCACAGCACTCCAAAAAGTATCCTCTTCATTGTTAATCCACTCATTATTCCATTCGAAGTAATCAAGTACAAGTGGATCAAAATTCCTTCCAAGTTCACGCCTTTTTTTGAATCTTGAATCTATTTTTCGGTTGTATTGGATATAAACCAAGTCATTTAAACGTTGATGTTCCAATCTATGCCTCTTTTGTATGAATCTAAAAAAATATAAAATGCAATTAGACCTAAAGTATAAATAGTGTAAATTTGAAAACAAATATCTTAAAATATATGGGAACTTACAAACCCAAATGTACTCCAATTGCGTTCACAACCGGAAGATGAACAACAAAGACCAACAATACGCTTCGCAAATGATTGAAGCTCAAGTGCACGACCTCCATAAGCATCCCACCAATCAACTAACATAAATTATTAAACATAATTGTGTTTTAGTACTACTTGCGAGGATATAATTGTGCCATTAATACTATGCATCAAACTTAAAAATATACGAAACTTACGAGGATTTTTTTGCTTTCTTTGGTCAAGTGCCATCTCTCTTGCAAATGCTTCCCTTGAATTTTTATACTCATCGGCATAATTACTTATCTTGTTCCGTGTACCCCGATCTATGATCATCTTCTCAAGCACATCATTAAAGTCGCCTCTTAACCGAGAGGCATAAGCATGATCATTTTCTAGAACATCAAAGTATTTACCCGGATTAAGAAATAAAGTAGCCCCATATATTGGTTTTCCCATTTGGTTTTCCAACGATCATCAATGATTTTAACCAATTTGCTCAACAATGCTCGTTTCTTCTCGAATGACGCTTTGATCTTATTTTTTGCAAAGTCCATAGCATATGCAATCTCTGCCAAAGCGGGTCTCTCATCCCCATCAACAATCCGTAACACCACAAGAAGAGGTTGTGATGCTTGAATGCACTCTTCAACACTATTCCAAAAAAGTGATGAAAACACAGTGTCACAAGCTTTCTTGCCGTTTTCTGTTTTTGCTAACTTAGACCAATTCCAATCCTCGGCACAAAACAAAAAACGCAACGACTCCTGATTCTTGTACAAACATTGCAATGTGAGAAAAGCAGTGGCAAACCTCGTCGCACCAGCCCTCACTAAATCCCTCCCATTAGTCTTGTCCCTCAATGCATCAAGTATACGCCCATGCCTATAAATAAATGTAGTACATCTTCTTGCTTGATTAATTGTTTTTTTAAAGCCCGACAACTTGCCTATGTCCTCCAACATCAAATCAAGACAATGGGCAGCACATGGAGTCCAAAATAAAGTAGGAAATCTAGCCTCTAAGAGCTCACCTGCTGCCTTATAATTTGCACCATTATCTGTCACAACTTGTACAACATTTTTCTCATCTATTTCCTTGATCTTGCTACCAAGTAAGTCAGCCAACATTGATGCATCGTGTGATTCACTAGAAGCATTAACCGAACCCAAGAAGAAAGTACCTTCGGGACTGTTGGCAAGAAAGTTTATAAGGTGCCTTCCTCGTCTATCCATCCACCCATCCGACATAAACGTGCATCCGTATATTTTCCAAGATTTTTCATGCTTCTCCTTCTGTTTTTCTGTCTCTTCTTTTGTTTTTTTAAGCAGAGGAACCCTTAATTCATGAAATGTGGGGGGCTTCAAACCCGGTCCATATTGGCCTATGGACTCAACCATGACTTCATAACTCCTAGAGTTGGCAACATTAAAAGGTATTCCACACTCGTAGAAAAAGTTGCCAATGTGCATATGAACTCTTTCTTTCTCTTCTTACGTTCTGAGGCGACTTTCCAACGTACCTTTGGAATGTCTATCTTCAATAATTTGTTCCTGTGTCCTCATAAGCATCGAGCCAACTGATTTAGAAGGTTTAGGTTGGACTTTCTGAAATTCAAATGTCTTCTTTTTCTTTTTTGGAATAGTATTGGAGGCTGCAGTGGATTCGATTTCTTGAACCTCATCATCATCGTCATCATCAAGTTGCACCCGTTTATTCTTCTTTTTACTTTCCATAAAATCACTCATTTCTCTAGCAATCTCTCTAGTTGTCTTTGGACATTTATGAATATCCGGAAAACCGCCAATCAAATGTTGCTTGAATCTGTTAATGCCGACATGATTTTCATTTCCGCAAAGAATGCATTTAACCACATCTTTATTGCTCAAGTTTGGCCAAAATGCATACTTCCAACCGGGATCATTTGATTTAGCTTTCCTCTTAGGATCTTTAGCCATCTCATGCCAACTATTTTCCGTGTTATTCTCCATTTCAACCGCTGCGAATATAATTAAAAATAACAAATCAGTAAAAAAACAGTTTAGTAAATAAAAAAAACTGTTGTTGAAATAATTCAGTTATTAAAAACAATTCAATAAAAAAAACAGTTCAGTATTAAAAACAACTCTTTAAAAACAGTTCAAAAAAAACAGCTGCTGCTGCTCAGAGTTTTCTTCGATAGAAAAAAAAAATCGAGTAAGCTACCTGGCTGGCGGCGGACAAAGAAAGGAGCAGCGTTGAAAATCGAAGACGGAAGGAAGGTCGAAGTCGAAGTCGACTTCAGCTAGGGTTTTTTTTTTCAATCGACGCTCGTTTCAAGTTTCAACTGAAGAAAATCGAAGTCGACTTCAAGTAAATTAGGGTTTTTGGGCTCGAATTATGTTCTGGGCTCGATTTTGGCCCACCACGGTGGAATTCAACAAGTCGACAGCCGTGGAATATTTCCAGACGACTGCTCGACTAGTCGTCGACGTGATAACCTTGGTAGCAGTACTGCCTTTTGAAAATCATATTATTGAATAAATGCTTGTTATTATACAAATAGGAAGAAGTATGTGACATGGTAGGTAATTACTGCACAAAAATGTTTGAACTTTGAATTTGTTAGAAATATAAAGTAAGTTCTTGCTGAAACCTTAAAAAAAAATAGAATTTGCTTATTTTACTTAATGATAAACTTTTTTTATAGCATGCTGAAATATTTTCAAAAAAAATCAAAATTTTGGAGAATTTTCTTCAGCGAATCACAATGAACAACACAAAACAAATTCTTTAGAAAGATCATCGTCTGCAACAAACGACGAGTCTTCCAAAAAAATAGTGAAGAATCGACTCCGCAACCGAATATGTGATCAATGATTGAATGATGGTTTGATTGTATACGTTTAAAATGATATATTTGAGAATTTATCTAATGACGCTATCATGAATTATTTTCAAAAAACGAAAAAATTGTAGTGGTCAATTTTAAGTCTATTTCAATATTTCTATGTAGCTTACCAACTTTATTAAACTATATTTAAATGTGCTACTGATATTTAAATTTTTGATGTTATATTAATGTTATGACCCCATCCCCCCTCGGCGTTTGAATTTTCGGGATCCGCCACTGCCCACGGTTACCCATGGATAAAATTCGTCATGGGCATGAAGTGTATAGCTAAATGAGTACCCGTAGGTAAAATAAACGGGTTTATTAATATCCATTTATTAATGGGGCGGGTACATATAGTAAGATATATGTGCCCATAGGGTATCCATGCCCGTATTGAGTGCGATTTATTGCCAATGCAAAAATCATTGATGTTGGCTATTGGGTATTTGTATGCATGCTTTTATTGAACAATTTATAAGCGGCTATTGGTATTTGTAATAACTGTGCATGCTGCTAATTAAAACCCTATATATACTGGTTAGAAATTCTCAAATTTCACATCAATTGTTCCAAATTCCAATCCAGTAAGCAACACGTCTTTTCTTCTCTCCAACCCTTTTGCTCTCTCCAACAAATTAAACAAATCCTGCTAAAGTTCTTGCTCACTCCTCATCGCTTGTTTATATCAATACGTTGCCAGATCTAAGCAACGCGTTGCCAAAGTTCACGTCTGACTAATTTGGTTTTTATACCCAATGAATTTTTAAATGATTTGAATAGTTAGTTAAAAATTAAATTGAATAAAACATCTTTGATACCCGCAGATATCAACGAATACCAGCAACTCATTTAAAATCCGTTTAATGGGTACTCGTGTGGGTATGTGACAGGCACATGGCAAAAAATTACTTAACGGAGCGAATGATGGGGGTACTAACCGTGCCCGCCCCACCCCACTGACATGCCTACCAACAGAAAGAGAAATGATGATTAAAATACAATTAATGATCCATTGATTTTACCATAGAAAGTAAAGTTTCCAAAATGTATTTAGCCATAATTTAAAAATCATTAATAATCATATTTAATAAAATAATTTGAGTGGGTTAATAAAATTATGTAACTCCGCCTGTGTAGTTTTCTATGCAGACTGTACCAAACCAGGGTAAAGGAGGAGGGTTGTGATAGGCTTGGCGAGCCAACGTAAAAACTTAGCCTCTCGTATGAATATGGAACCTTATGATATATCGTTGGGACGTAACCCTCTTAGCGACGCGCTATATCGAGGCTCGGATATGGTGTTAAATATGCAAGGGCTGGGCTGCCATTCCCTTAGTGGCGGGCTACACCGACGCCCCGGTGTAGTGATAAGTGAGCAAGGGTCCTCGCATTTTTCTCGGCGGACGCAAGGGGCAAGAAAGCAAGTCGACGATAGTAGGGTTCGGTTAGGTAGTTGGAATATAGGGTCCTTAACAGGAAAATTAAGAGAGATAGTGATACTATGATTAGGAGACGGATTAACATCTTGTGCATTCAAGAGACTAAATGGGTGGGTCAGAAGGCGAAGGAGGTGGAGAACACTGGCTTCAAATTGTGGTACACGGGAGAAGTACGTAACAAGAACGGGGTAGGCATATTGATTGACAAGAACCTTCAGATCAATGTGGTTGACGTCAGAAGACGGGGGGATATGATCATCCTAGTTAAGCTAGTAGTTGGCCAGACAGTTTTGAATGCATAGTAGTTAAGGCGCAAAAAGGCGCACGGCTTGAGCCTTGGGCTTTTTTGTGGGACTTTTAAAAAAAGGCGCACTGCATATATTTTAAAAAAAATAAAAATCCTGCAGCATATATATATTTTTAAAACATAAAAAACTGCTGCAAAATAAAAAAAACTGTTGCAAAAAAAACTGCTGCACACACACACACACGCACACACACACGCATATATATATACATATAACTGCTGCATATATTTTAAAAATAAAAAAATGCTACAAAACCAAAAAAACCTGCTGCATATATTTTAAAAAAAAAAAATCTGCTGCATATTAAAAAAAAAAAGAACTGTTGTAAAACAAAAACCAAAAACTGCAGAAAAATGATCAATTAAACAAAATGGTTGAAACCCTAAGTCGAATTGGATGTCGACCTTGCTCAAATTCAATGTCGAGTTCGAATTTGCAAACCCTAAAGCGAAACCCTAAAGCAGCGACACTTTCTTTTTTCTTTTTTCGATGTCGAGTTCGATGTCGACTTGGTTGAAAACCCTAAATCAATTTGAGGCGCGCCTTACTGCGCCCCGGAGCCTCAGAAAAAGGCTCCAAAGGCGCGCCTTTCGTGCGCCTCCGTTAGAGGAGGCGCCTCAGCCACCAGGAAGGCGCAGGACCTGCGCCTGCGCCTTAAGCGCGCCTAGGCGCGCGCCTTAACTACTATGTTTGAATGTCATTAGCGCATATGCCCCACAGGTAGGTCTAAGTGAAGAAGCCAAAAGGAAATTCTGGGAAGACTTGGATGTCATGGTTAGAAATGTGCATAGTAGTGAGGAACTTTTTATAGGAGGAGACTTCAATGACCATGTTGGCTCATCTAGCGGAGGTTTTGAGCGAGTGCATGGTGGTTTTGGATTTGGCAGTAGGAGCCAAGAGGGTGAAGATATTTTGAATTTCGCTCTCTCTTTTGATCTCATGATTGCTAATACCTTCTTTAGAGAGAGGCAATCACATCTGATCACCTTCAGTAGTGGCCAACACGCTAGCCAGATTGACTTTGTCCTAACTAGAAGAGATAGTAGACGAGATTGTGTTGTTTGCAAGGTCATACCTGGAGAATGTGTCGTCTCACAACACCAGCTCTTGGTATGCGTGTTTCGTCTTTCGGGTGGTGAAGGATAAGAGAGCGAAGATTAGCAGGACGAAATGGTGGAAACTCAAAGAAGATGCTTCACGGATGTTTAAAGATAGAGTGATGGGAGAAGGGGCTTGGAATGTGGAAGGAGAAGCAAATGTCATGTGGAATGCAATGACAACTTGCATTCGGAGAGTCGCCACTGAGGTATTTGGGATAACAAGAGGAAGCAAGCCAGAACCCAAGGATTCGTGGTGGTGGAATGACGAGGTGCAAAAGGCTATCAAAGAGAAGGAATACTACAAATGCATGTACCGTCACAGAAGCGAAGAGAACATGCACAGGTACAAAGTGGTAAAGAAGACTGCAAAGAGAGCAGTGAGTGAAGCAAGGGAACGAGCGTATGAAAATTTGTATCAAATGCTAAGTACAAAGGAGGGTGAAAAAGACGTTTACAAAATAGCTAGGCTACGCGAGAGGAGGACAAGAGACTTTAGTCAGGTTAAATGCATTAAGGATGAGAACGATAGACTTCTGATGAAGGACAATGAGATAAAGAATAAGTGAAAGAAAACTTTGATAAGCTTTTCAACGAAAAAATTGATAGCTCTTCGATCGAGTTGGAAGACTTAGCTGACAGCACCAGACGAGATCGGATTAGAAATGAGGATATCCACTTGGGTCGACATCCACTTGGGTCCGGATGCCCAAAAACTAACTTGGGGGCACTTTACAGGTGCGCCAGTGTAAAAATACCTTGGCGCACTTGTCAAGTGCGCCAGTTGTTCCTGCTTTTATCGTCAAATTTCTATCGTTTATAATTTTTTCATACGTTATTCGTTTTACGCAAACCAGGTGTCTATCTTGACCAGAATTTAGAGACGGACGTAATGAGGTAGTCTGTTTTCCTTAATTTTGAATATTAAATTAATTATTTTTTAATTTATCCTCTTTTAACGTTGTTGCAAATACATGCAAGATATTTTTGAAGTATGTATCTTTGTAATTTTGCATTGTTATGAAATTTAGTAATTCAATAACATGTGAGAATATACGTGTTGGGGATTGGTTTATTGAAATTGAACATGCATAGAAATAATGTGAAAGTCAAAAGAGTGTATCATGCATGCATAAGAGTTCTGTCATGAATAGAAAATCACCTTTATTTCCTTGGGTGCCGCTCAACAAAACCTAATATATGTTAATAACAAAACCTAATATATGTTATTACAACAAAACCTAATATTAGGTTTTGTTGAGCGGCACCCAAGGAAATAAAGGTGATTTTCTATTCATGACAGAACTCTTATGCATGCATGATACACTCTTTTGACTTTCACATTATTTCTATGCATGTTCAATTTCAATAAACCAATCCCCAACACGTATATTCTCACATGTTATTGAATTACTAAATTTCATAACAATGCAAAATTACAAAGATACATACTTCAAAAATATCTTGCATGTATTTGCAACAACGTTAAAAGAGGATAAATTAAAAAATAATTAATTTAATATTCAAAATTAAGGAAAACAGACTACCTCATTACGTCCGTCTCTAAATTCTGGTCAAGATAGACACCTGGTTTGCGTAAAACGAATAACGTATGAAAAAATTATAAACGATAGAAATTTGACGATAAAAGCAGGAACAACTGGCGCACTTGACAAGTGCGCCAAGGTATTTTTACACTGGCGCACCTGTAAAGTGCCCCCAAGTTAGTTTTTGGGCATCCGGACCCAAGTGGATGTCGACCCATGGCCCGATTCCCCCTAGGGCTGATGTGGCAGTCGAATTCTGGAGGCTGTCAGCTGTAAGTGTACTCTCATTTCTCTTGTTTTCTCATACTGAAAACAATTGAGGCCAAATGATGTCGGTGCCTGAACTGAATCTAATCCTTTCTTCTTCTACAAATCAAGTTTAAAGATTTAAGTGTTTCAAGTATAGATCTGAGATTCAACACCAATGATCTATCTTTATAGATCTAATTCACTTGTGGTTAATTTATTATTACGATCCAAATGACAAGTTTAAGATCCACAAATGTGACATGATAAATTAACCACAAGTGAATTAGATCTATAAAGATAGATCTAGCATGATAAAGTTTAAGATCCACAAATATGACATGATAAATTAACCCAAGTGAATTAGATTTTTAAAGGTAGATCTAGCATGATAAAATTTAAGATCCAAAAATGTCATAGATTCACAACTTATAACAAATCCAAATCACAGTCATATCACGTTTACTTTTAATCATTTAAATCAAAAAGTAACTAACTCACAGTGTTTGGATTTTAGAAGATAGAAAAGAAATTGTTGTATTGAATCTCAGATCTATACTTGCAACACTTTAAACTTTAAACTTGATTCGTAGAATAAGAAAGGATTAGATTCAGTTCAGACACTGACAACATTTGACATCCATTGTTTTCAGTATGAGAAAACAAAAGAAATGAGGGTATACTATAGCTACCAGCCTCCAGAATTCGACTACCACATTAGCCCTAGGGGGAATCAGGCCATGGGTCGACATCCACTTGGGTCTGGATGCCCAAAAACTAACATGGGCACACTTTACAGGTGCGTCAGTTGTCCCTACTTTTATCGTCAAACTTCTACCGTTCATAACTTCTTCATACATTATCTGTTTTATGCAAACCAGGTATCTATCTTGACCAGAATTTCGAGATGGACGCAATGACGTAGTCCGTTTCCCTTAATTCTGAATATTAAATGAATTGTTATTTAATTTATCCTCTTTTAATGTTGTTGAAATACGAGGTGTTACAGCTATCATATAATCATTATAATATATCTTAATTGCTAACCTCAGCAGTAAGGCTCGCCATGGATATCCGGAAAATCCGATATCCGTCCGCATCCGTATCTGAAAAACGGATAAATATTCGATATCCAAAAAAAGGATGTGGATACGGATACATAGATATCCGCATCCGAAAATTATCCGTCCGACTTTTTATAACATTAAGCTCAAAATTATATGTATTTTAGTACAATGAATCAAATTTATTTATTGCTTTACTAGTCGAAGGTTTATATTATATGCTCTAAAAATGCATATTAGCTATTCAAATCTATTTAATTTCATCATATATGTTTATTTTTAACACTTTAGTGATCAATGGAATTGAAAAACATTTATGTTAAACT
This sequence comes from Allium sativum, assembly GCA_030737875.1. NCBI lineage: Eukaryota > Viridiplantae > Streptophyta > Magnoliopsida > Asparagales > Amaryllidaceae > Allium > Allium sativum. Next base: position 188,107,347 of record CM060910.1, on the reverse strand, counting down.
AGACATTTTCATTTATATTTCTTGATTTATCGATCATTGGTGAACATGATAATTATCCGATATTCGTCCGTATCCGCGGATACAGAGATACAGCACTATCTGTATCCGAAAGTATTCGTTGACAGCCCTACTCTGCAGTTTACAAAGTTTACATGTTTGAGACAAATAGAATAGGAATTTTCATTATATTATTAATACTAAATTTTCAATGAAGCCAGGTCAGAACATTAAGAATAGGATCCCCTGAAACTTATTGCAGATATGTCATTGGTTTTCGGGCTTGCTTGGAAAAAAATAAAACACACTTCAAATTTTTTCGTAGTTGTAAGAAAATAATAAGTTGTAAAATCAAAACTGGATGCCATCAGGAATTGAACCCCCAAAACTCTCCATTCTAACCTAGACCCACTACCACTCAATCGCAGAGCTTTCCTAGAAGTTTATGTGCAACCACGAATGTTAATCGAATAACAAAACATAACTGTCATCCCCACTCCTCCTCTTGTTGCCCCCTCTCGAGGGTTTCCCTAGGCGACTGCCTAGATAGTCTACCCCTAGGGCCGAGCCTGCTCACACACACACATACAAAGATACACGTGTATACTGTGTATGCGTTACTTTTTTAACACATACACACATAATGTATTTAAGTGTTATTTTTTTTTGCACACACATAATGTATATGTTAATATTTTAACACACACATATAATGCGTATGTGTTATTTTTTACTATAAAAATACAAACTATTGGAAAGAAAAGTACAACGAAACTATGAAAAATACTAATGATGATTAGGAAATTATTACCAGGTAAGTAATAAAAATGTCCTAAAACATAGAATATATCATTTAGATAAGGATTAAAAGCAAAACAACCAGTTTGAAAAAAAAAACATTAGGATTGGTTGAAGAGGTAAGCAAAGAGTGTAAGTATCGAAACAAATGGCTATGGTGCACGACCTGTTAAGATGGAAGTATCAAAGAAAAAGAAATTTAAAATGGAAATATGCTAGGTTAGTTATATTAATTTTATAATATTTTTTCTCCAACATCGTTAAAAAAAGTGTATACAGATTATCCGGAAAAATGAAAATTTGAACATTAGTGAAATAAAATTACAAAAAAAAATCATAAATATAGTTCGTTAATAGAATATATTCTAAACTCGAAATTCGATAAGAATTACGGGTTACAAAATAAGTTGCTTCAAGATAGCTAACTCATATTTAATATTTGCAATTTTCCATAATTTTTCAAAATAGATGAAGTTTATGTCTATATTATTGAAATGTTTATTTTCTAATTAATTTTCTAGAAGGGTAAAATTATACTACTTAATATTTTTTCTACATAAATTTCTTTTTTTATTCGCATTGTCATCACATGATCACGTTTAACGGTTCTTCTATCCTAGATTGTTTCACGGTTAATAGCATGCCTAGATATGAGTTCCAACAACTATTTTGTATTTTGCTATTTGTGTAAAATTTAATCCCTCTAGGACCGTAATACCTTGAAATAGTTCGAAAACTTTTCTTTGTTGATGAAAATACACTAAAGCAGCATGCTTCAATAACTGTTGTGATTCAATGGACAGGGATGGCAGAGGCACTTTTATGCTGAGATAGGCTGATATTTTGAATGGAGCTTGCTAGCATTGGGACTGATACATTGAAAAGCATTGATATATGGATGTGGTTTTTTTGGGACGATTCGACTAAAGTTAAAACATGACAAATAAGATTGAAAAATACCACACTAGCTAAGAGAAACACAAACACCAATGATCAAGCTACATATTTTGGCACACTAGTTCGTGGTTAGATCTTCCCTTAATTCCAACTTTCCACATAAAGACAAAGTAAACTAACAATCCAGGTTTGTAGTATGCATATGCGTTATAACAACATTACAAACATATAAGTGCATCCTAACATCAGAATATTTAAGGGGATTTTTCAAAAAAATGCATCCCTAACGTTAAAACATAACAAATAAGATTGAAAATTACCACAGTAGCTAAGAGAAACACAGACATCAATGCTCCAACTATGTATTTAGGCTCACCATACATTTATTCCTGGCAATGAGTTAAATGGAAACGTATTAAATCAACATTTAGGATATATCTTAGATTCTCAATGCACTGCAAATTGAAAGAGAAAAAAAAGCGAATAAGTAATTTACAGAGATGAATATTAAAGGAAGGTAGGGATTAATTGATCAAATAACAAAGAAGGGTATCACAACAACTGATTCCAAACAATAAGCAATTAAACTATTACCAGCCAAAAGGCATATCACGCTTTGCCAGCTACCCATTCCGAGCCTCGCCAGGATAACATCAATAAATCTGTCTTCAGCACAAACTAACACAGCAAAAATCAGAGAGTTGTTCCCTTAATATCTCAAATCTAGCCGCGACACAACTATTCCAATAGGCATCTAGACCAAACAAAGGATAAAACCAACTACGGGTCACAATCGAAGAACAAGTGCAAACTGAAAACCAAAACTGGGTCGGTCTGAATGTCTGTTAAGACAAATTCATCAATGGCGTTTTCTACCATTAACAGCCCCGTATAAGCCAAGGATCGAAAATACAACGAACAGCATAGATCGTAAGCCCAGATGTTCGAAGTAGAATCGATGAAGATGGCGGCGAAGGTGGCTGCGAAGAAGGATTTTCACGGTGGAAGCGGATGATCGTGATACGGAAGTAGGTGACGTGAACGCTAACGCTCAACGTGACCTGACTATGGTTGAGCTTAGGTTGAAGGCATGGGCGAGGACAACGATGATCATCTTGCGCGATCGGCTCGCCCACCAATGGCGGCGGCGGCGAGAATTTGAGTATGGATCAGGTAGTATTTATAAGGTTAGTAACTAGGGCTTACGGGTGGGAATGGATTTTGGGTTTGCTTAAGGTTTTGGTCCGAATTACTGGGTTGGAATCAGATGTTAAACATTGGAAACAATAAAAATACAATATTAATACCGATTCTACTTCGTATCTATAATCTATCTATTGTTGTAATATATATAAGTGAATATGCTCTCAGGGACGGATGTACTCTTTTGCCAGCAAAGGCCAAAGCCATACCTGAAAAAATGATGCAGAGGCTAAAACTAGGTAGAGACAAATTTCTGTCCTACCTGGGGTTTGCTATGCTGCCATAGCTGAGACTAGTAGCCAAGTATTTGGCCCAAACCATGCCATATTTCATGACGCAGAGTTACATTTCCATATATATACAAGTGCTTTGCCATTAATTTGGTGATGTGGGAGAAAATATTTCAGTTTGGCCATACCTGAATCTTCAGGCTAGATCCGCCACTGTATGCTCTTGTCATATTCTATTTAGTCCCACATCATGGGAATAAGTTTAACATCAGCTCCAAAGCCTATATATAAATGAGCCAATGTAATAGAAATTGTACACACTTGAAGTGATAGAAATAAAAGTCTCTTCCATATCTTTTCTGTTCTCTCTAATGTCTTCTTGTTTGACATATGTTCTGTTTTATTTTATAACACGTTATCAGCACGAAACTCTATTAGAGCTATTGTTTGAAATATTCTAGATCTATCATGTAAGTTATTTTTTTAATGTTTAGAAATCATATAGATCTACATATATGAACTTGTTGTATCTTCTGCTTAGATGTGATCTATACTTCTTGATCATTTTTCTTTTCAGTTTTTGTAGATCTAGATTCTATTTTAGTGGATCTAACTTTTTAGATCTAATTATCTATTCTGATCCTAAATATGTGTAGATATTTTCTTTCAATTCTTTGCAGATCTAATTTTGAGTTTTTCAAATGCAAATGGAGAATTGATTATATATGTATTGTTTACATTATTGATGATGTAGAGGTAGATCTAGTTTTATCCTTTCCGATCTACAATTATTTTTCATATGTATTTTTTTTAGATAGACTAAAGACAGAATATTTCTTGAAAAAAAATGATTTTTTTTATGTATACCCAATAAAGACAGAATATGTCTTTTAAAAAATGATTTTTTTTATGTATATCCAACAGAGTTATGGGTATAGAATATAATGATATAGCATTTAAATTCAATAGCAATATTTATTTATCACTGGAAATGAGATTGAAAACTCATGATGTAAACCAGTTAGGAACCTGAAGTTCATATGTAAATGACCCGAAGTTCATATACATTTTTTTTTTTTAAATAAGGAACCTGAAGTTCATATGCAAGTAAGGAACCTGAAGTTCATATGCAAATGAGGAACCTGAAGTTCATATGCAAATAAAGAACCTGAAGTTCATATGCAAATGAGAAAGATGAAACAAAAGCCCGAAGCTTTCTTAAAAGTTGTGACATAAAAAGATTGTACTTCCAGAAGAAGTTAAAAGAGACACACACATTATAATATGTGACAAAAACATTAAATTCAATAGAAAATCTCTAAACATGTTTCATTTAACTGACATTACAGTCTATATTAATTGAATATTCTGAAGATATAGTATACATATTAATCTCTTAAAGAGATGTTTTAGAGATTTAATTTTATATAGCAAATCCAACATCCTAGAAGAGATGTTAGAAAATTTTTTTGTTGCATTGCAATTACATAAGTAAAAGATATGTTCCCTGAAGGAATATCATACACTCCAGAAGTATTGATTTCTTTTCTCATCTTATTTTTATTTAATGCACCTAATTTTGTTAATGCGTTTAAGGTTTGAATGTATTTTTGTATATTGATATGACATTTCAATAGTTTTATATATTTATCTCTGGAAGAGATAAGTTCATCCCAGAAGTGGTGATAACAAAATATCTTTAGAGGATATTTGTATATTTGGAAATGGTAAAATATCACCTGAAGAGATCTGTTTATTTGAAAATAATAAAATATCTCCAGAAGAGATTTCTACAATTAAAGACGATAAATATTTATAGAAAAAAAATATGTATTAAAACTCCATAAATGGTGTTTATGGAATATCCCAGAAGCGAAATTATATTCTGATATGTCTATAAAAGAATTTGCATTGAAATATTTTCAAATACCAAAGATGATGATGCAAATTTAATGACTAAAGAAAATATGCATCTCAAAGATCATATTAAGTTAAGATCTAAATATTGATCTTAATTTTGCATACCAGAAGTGAATGCAAAAGTATTTTTTGTTATAAAAATGGAAAACTTAGAACCTGCAGTTTCTATGATGGTAAGAAGTAATTTTGATATAAAAAGAAAGATCTATATATGGATAGTATAATTTGAAACATGTAATTTATGTTGTTGTTGTGAATTTTATGTATAGATTTGCAAAGTTTTTCGAATCATTCATATTAAAGAATGTAAATCTCATTTCTATAATTATCCATTTCTACTCAATTCTGGATCGAGCATTATGCATGTATATGGTATTTTAGAAAATATGATTATTGGAAATGCAGTACAACTATATGTTGTTTCTTTCAGTTTTGTCGTTGATCAGTACGATAGCTAGATCCAAATTTTATTATGTTGATTTAAGTAAAATTTATTTATTTGATTCATATATTTAGACCGTATAAAGGTTATTTCCGTTATTTTTATAATAAATGCATTATATGTATCGTTATGGTAATATATATTGTATTACCATATTATTATAAATGTATGAAACGCATTGGCTATTGTAAGTTAAATGATGTATGATTGTGTTTGGAATAAGAATAGAAATATGTATTATTAGCCAATGTATTTGGCAGCTAATATCTAATGTAATGGAAAAGGTTGTTGTATATAACGGTGTTGTATACACAATTATATGATTTTTGTTTGATGATAACAACCAAATATATTTTTATTATAAATGTGTTTGTTACTGTACTGTTTCATATACTTATCACATACAGGAATATAATTTTTGTATTTAATAGAATACGATTATACAGCAATTCAAACATTCACACTGTATTCTATTTGAATATAAATTTTATTTCAACTTTCAAACAGTACAACTTTACAACTCCTCTATTTGTACACTTTACTGGTATATTTCATTTCATATATACATTTTCATATACATACAGTTTACTCATACATTTCACATTCACTCATATACACTGTTTACACACTGCTTCATCTTCTGTCCTTTGTCTTCTGTCTTCACATTCTTCACTGTCAGTCCAGCTCACTGTTGCCCGTCAATCCAGTCATCATCTTCATGCTTACCTGTCACATGAAAATAGAAACACACAGTACACTGCAATAGGAATAAAACAGAATACATGCAAATATAAATTTTATTTTATAAAATTTTATTTGCCTCAGATTTCTGGTGTGTTTCTCATCATTTTTCATGACTTGATCTGATTTATAAAAACCATCAATCTGTGTCTAGACAACTTGTGATATTCACAGTGATACACTGTAGATACCACAAGGTAGACAGTATGTATATACAATGCAGGGACGGGAAAACTTGACTGATGGCTGCATATACACACGTGTATATTTATACACGTGCGCACTGCCTCGCCAATCAGCGTGCAACTAAGGAGCAGTCCAAATAATACACAATAATTCAAAGTTCAGCGCGGCTCAAGTAAAGAATGCAACTAGTCTGAACATGGTCGAGCCAAGACTGTTCAAAAAAACTTTCAAGAATGGTGATCAAATACAAAATCAAATGGTGCATCTCAGGTCAAACAAACATGATCAAGCCAATATGAACTATTCAGCAATGAAGAAATTCACACAGCTCATATGAGTCAAGATGACAAGTCAACATGGTTCTATACCATGTGTGCAAGTCAACATAGTTCAAGCTGTTTAGGTGTTCTCAATAAGTATAATATAGCAGCAAATTGATGTGTCGAGAAAGTGGCAGTTTCATACAAATGTGTGAAACATGTATGGTCGAGATTAAAATATTCAAGTGTGTTCACAAACAAGTACATGGGATTGCTCAGTTTCAAGTTTCTAGCATTGATCAAAACTGGTGCAGATATCATGTTCATGTCAGCAACATGGATGAAACAAATATAAACAAGTTCTATGGTGAAGCTGGTCAAGCCAGCATGTACATGCAAGTCAAGTAAATGCTGGAGCAAAACACATAAGTGCAAGAGGTCATTTCAACAATACATGGAAGCACAGCAATGGTTCAAGACATGACTTAGCATCACAAGTGTTTCAAATGGTGTATATATAACCAAGTGCAGATCGAAAATATACATAGACAAGGCAGTGGTACACAACAAATAGCATGGATGATTTCAGTTGCATACAAATCAACTCAGGTACAATAGTGAACATGTGGTGCAACAGTCAAAATGATGCATGGTCGAGGCTAGTAAAGTAGCAATGGCATTTTTGAACCAGAAATTCAATCAAACCAGTTTCACAAATTATGTGGGCAACAAATCATTTCAAGTGTGGACAAATGTTTTTATATGGCAAGCAACATTTTTCTGGAAAGAATGAAATCACACTCAATGTTTGGCAACAAATTTCTGTTTAAACATTCCCAGAAAGTCGGCTATGTCATTCAATATGAGGAAAGAAATCATTTTTAAATGATTACAAAAATTCATCTACAACATAAATTAGTTTCCAGAAATGACACAAGGGAGCCAGGATTTTTATCTCGAATTAATTCCCAGATTTAGATGAATCTGTATAAGGCAACATTTTGAAAAATATTTAAATCAGCATGAACATAAATGGCAAGTGTTCATTTCACATTTCCATAAATCAGTCAATCAAGCAAGCAACATGAATTCAAGCAAGTGCATCTTCAATCAAGCAAAGTTATTTTGAGCAAGAACAATTCATAAATCCACTCCAGATATGACACAAGGGAAAACAAAATGTTTTATCAGAAAGTCTTTCAAGCATCATCAATCAAGTTGCCAAGAAATAAAATTCTTCCCTGGATTTTTTTTTTTTTACTCACGGCATAATTTCAAGGGTCTTAAAAGCAGAGTAAATCAATTGGAAAATCAAGGCAAAAACATGAAACAAATCATTTTTGCATTCAATACTCTTCCAGCAAATTCGACAGGAGGTTTCCAGGAAAATCAAAGTGTAATTGGGAATAATTAATTCAAGTTTTTTTTTTAGGAAATTCGCAAGCCTTTTAAGGCATGAAATCACAAGTTTATCTCCAGAAGATCACACATGTTTATCAAGGCCGAATTTATCAGCAAAAGCAAAAGTGGGAAACACGCCATCAATCAGGCCAAGTCACACACGTGAAATCAGAGAATTTAATAGGAATTTTATTATCCTATTTAAGCACCATTTCATCATAGGCAAGATCGATCATTGAAAACCAACGAAAACAATTCAAGCAATCAAAGTTCAAGATTCAGATTCACTCACAAATTTCTGAAGGGTTCGATCGAGAGTGAGAACCATCCCAAATCCGACGTCAAAAGCATCAACGAGAATAAAACCATCAGAGAACAAATTTTTCCAGCATACATCGATTTGATTTGGGAAGCCAAGGGAAAACCATAATTTATTATTTCGAAGCCGCCATTTTCAGTTCTCAGAGAAAAAGAGAGAGAGATCGGAGAAATGAGGATCGGGTGCAACACAACTCAAAATGGGTCGGCGTTTTTTTCTTTGACCTAGCCTTTATGTTTTTAAGCTATATTTTGTTTTAAGGAGAGCTAGGGTTTATTGTTTTTGTTTTTTTTTTAATTTCTTCTATAAATTCAACGATCAGTTTGTCTAGTGTCTGTAAAACTCTAGAATTCCAGTTAGGGTTTAACTGGCAGTCTACTAGTGTCTGTAAAACTAAGGGAAATTCTGATTCAGGGGTTTGAATCAGTCTAGGGTTTTGAGCGTAGGGTTAGTACAGGAGCAGGGAGTGCGAGTTTACAGTGTCTGTAAGCGGGATCTGTTATTAACACCTAGTAGAAACCTTAGGAATGCAGCAGTAGGCAAGATTTGCCAAAGCTGGGTATCTCTGTGTGTTATTTACTTTCTGTACTTACTTACTCTGCTTTATCTGTGCTGGGATTAATTTTTTAATTACTTGATAAACTGTGATAAACCCTATTCACCCCCCCCCTCTAGGGTTAATCTAGATCCAACATGTGGTATCAGAGTAGGTTTTCCATTAACTCTAGAGACATGGGTAATCCTAGTTGTCAGTTTAGTGAGAGTCAGTCCAGTTCATCTCCAACTATTTTCACTGGAACAGATTTTTTAAACTGGAAATCCAGAATGGAATTTTATCTAAAATCTGTTAATATTAAATGTTGGGATGTTATTATCAATGGGTACGATATGGTAGATAAAGTGTTTAATTCTCATACTACACATATTCTATATTCTTATCTTGATGATGATCAATACAGTCTGATCTCACATTGTTTAACTGCGCAGGAAATCTGGAGAGCTCTCAATACGAAGTATGGTCAAATTGACAACTGTAGCTCAAAACCCCAGAATGTCAACTCTGATTCAGATCTATGCTTAACAAGTCATGTAGATGAAACTTCAGATGAATCAGATGATGGAGAATCAACAAATGCTGAAACAGAAAATCTCTCATATGAAGATTTGGTTTACATGTGTCTTGATTTAACGAAATCTGTTGATAAACTCCAATCTAAAAACAAATCTTTGAAAACTGAAAATCATGAGTTGACCAGCAAAATTCATTGTTTGGAATTAAAACTTGAAAATGTTGTGAAATTTGAAAATTCTAATTGTGAAAATTGTTTGAAATTAAAAACAGATCTCGTTCATCTCAACAATAACATTCAAAGGCTTGAAGAAGAAATTCTAGTTTTAAAAGATAACGAGATTGAGTTGAAAAATGCAAACAATTTTTTTCAAAACGAATTTAAAATTTTTAAGACTATCGAAAATTCCAAACTTGAAATTGCTGAAAGTGATAGTTTGTTGAAAACAGATCTGATTTTGAGTGAGCTTGAAAAAGAGATTGAAAATCTCAAGAAACTTGAATCTGAAAAACAAATTAAATTTGAATCAGAGATCTTTGAATCCAAGACCAAAGTTAAAATGCTTGAAAACGAAAATTTGATTTTGAAACAGAATGATACTGAAAAGAGAAAGATCAACATTAATCGTTGTTCGAATCTAATGAAAGAGAATTCTGATCTTAAATCCAAAATCAACAATCTTGAATTGAGTTTGAAACGCTTTTCAATTGGTGAAAAATCTTTGAATATGTTGTTGAAAAATCAATTTTCTTCTGGTCATAAAAATGGTCTTGGTTTTGAGAAAAGAAATGATTTTGAAAGTTTGAACTCTTGTGATTTCAAAAACTCTTCAAACTGCTTCAAGAAGAGTCATTCTGAAAATTTGAATTTCAAAAATTCCAAAAGTTTTTTGAATCACAATCGAGATAAGAATTGGTTTGATAACAATTCATTTTGGATCCCGAAAAGAAATAAAATGATTTTTGGAAAAACTAAACAAATTTGGGTTACAAAGGGTACTCTAGTTGATTCTAACGGATTGTTATATAAGCAGGTTTGGGTACCTAAAGCTATGAATACAACTGTGAGTGGTTTTACAAACTTTGTTAGACCACTCGATTCTATAAACTGTTAGGTACCGAAGGTGGCTGAGGAACTGCTGTGCTGAAAAGAAATTTGAAATCAAGATTGTCTAAAATTCTGTGTCATTTACAGTTCCTTAGGCCAAGATATGTTGAGTTAGAGATTCTGCTTTACATTGGATTCTGGTATGATCTCTAAACTCACCTTTGTGTATTCTCTTTGTTTGTTTTATTTTCTGTTTTTATTCCTACCTTTATCTCCTTCTGTTTTTTTAAATTTGACACTGCCATATTCTTCTTTGTCTATACTTCTTAAACTTCCAGTTGCAGAATTCATAATTTTCTGGAAATATGCTTTATTTGTATATAATCATCGTGTGTTAATCATTCCCATATCCTGAATTTAATCTTGTAAATATCTGCATTTGTTTCGAGGTTTATTTTTCTGATTTCTGAATTTATAACAGTGTTGATGTATTCTTCTCAAATCTTGAACACTGTTAATTAGAATTCTAAATTTTGAAGATCTGAAAATTTGATGAAGTTTCACACACCACTGCTGTGTTGAGTTTCTTCTAATTCATTTTAGAAAAGATGAAAATATTATACTCATTACAGCACTCTATTATTTATCAGTTGTGATAATTTCATTGATTTTCAGATTGGCTTGAATCAGTGATACATCCTGAATTCCATCTTTATTCATGATCATTATGGTAAGAATATGTCTGTTTGAAATCATCTGAAATTCCTGATATTTTGAATATCTCACACCTCTTATTTTTGAAATTGTCAATCTTGTGTGAATGATTCATTATATCCCAAAACTTTACATTGATTCATGTGATTTCAAATAAATTATCCCGATCATGAATATTTTCAAATTTGATGTAAATGACCTGAAATTTCTCTTGGGCTTGTCAGAAATAGTTTTGAGAAACTCTTGAAAATGTTCTTTTTGAAAATGGTCTTGGAAAATCATTGTTATTTCATGATTATTTGATTTGAATATATGTTTGTTTAAAATCATTTGAAATTATTGATTTATTGGATCTCACACATATCTTGAATCATTGCTTATACCTTGATGTTCACTGTTATTCATGACCATCTGGTTTAGGTTCTTTTGGTTGTTTGAGATCATTTGAAAATTATGATACTTTGAATCTCACATACCTCTCAGATCTGAAATTATTAATTCTATGTGATTGATTCATTGTATATCATGATTTACATTTATTCAAGTGATTTCGAATATACCATTATTTTTGGATCATGAATTATTACTCAAACTTGATGTAAAAATTCTAAAAAAAAAAAAAAGGTTCTTTGGGCTTGTCAGAAATAATTTGTGTAAATTCTTTGGGAATCATGACTTGAATGTCATTATTATTTCATGAATATTTGACTTGAATACTAGTTCGTTTAAAATCATTTGAATTTATTGACTTATTGAATCAGACACATATTCTGAATCTAAAATTTATAAACCGTGTGATTGATTCATTGAATCCTGATATCTTCACCATTCGTTCAAATGATTTAAAATAAACTATATTTAATCTTGGGTCATGAACCATCATTAGATTGTTTGGAATATCTTTGAAACATCTCATTGACAAGTCTGCTGTGAAAATGTTTTTTTGTGCTGCTCAGATATAGTTCTGGAAATTTTTTTTGGTGACTGCTTGTTTTGGTATCAAATACATACCATGCTCTGATACATGAAATTAATTTGCTTGATCTGTCTAGGCTTTGTATTTAAAATTCTTTTGCCTGTGATATACTTGTTTTGTCTCAAATGCCTTGTTATAATCCTCATTAATAGAGACACCAAGTGGTATCAGAAGCGTCTTATACTTGTCTCACCCGTCTATACTTAGATTCAAATCTTCACCATGTAAAAATCCACACACTCTTTTTGTCTGGCACATTTTTTTCTTCTTGTCATGTATAGATCAGCATATTCCTCTTGTAATTGATTTTCAATTTTAAAACTATTTATTTTTTATTCATTCACAAATTGAAATCAATATCCATATTGTTCTGTATTTATATTTCATCAAAATATATCAGAATTTGAAATTGTGATGAATTATGACTACAATATATTTCACACCAAGAGGAGATTTTATTTAGATTTTCATGACGGTTGAATATTTATTATAATATCTTTGAACTGGGAATTATTTCACGAACATCTTCTATGCCTCTCATCATTCTGTCATCCATTATGAGTTTATATTAATGTGGAGAGTTTATATTTTTAAAATAATCTTAAAACAGTGAAAATAGTTGTGATGGAAATGTGACTGCATTATTTTTTTCAGAATTAGTGACAATTGAAAACTTTTCAAGAATCCCGGTACAGTTCATGCATATCTCATAATATAATTAATTTAGAAATTTATTTCACAGTCCATCTCTGTACTTACCACATTTCTATCATCCATATTGGTTTTATATATCGAGGAGTTTTTCCTTTTTAAAAGCTGAAAATGATGAAAATATAATTAATATATAAGTGTGTCTCTAACCTCATTTAAAAATCCAAGCTCTGGTCATGAGTGGTTAAGAGACAACTTATAATTTAAGCAGTGACTGACTTCATTTAAAAATCCAAGCTCTGGTTATGCGTGGTCAGTGTGCTCTTAAATAAAATAAAAAGAAAAAGGAAAATTGTGCTATAAATTGAAATTAATTTGAAATTCTCCTTGGTGTTTATAAAAACCAGCCTATCAATCCATCTTTCTAATCTGTGAAATGTGTTGAAATCTTATGAAATATTATGATTTGTTGATTGATAGCTATTGGGATTTGAGATTATACTACTTTGTTACTTAAATTGGATTATTAATTATAGTCCAAGTCCATCACTGTTTTTTGTGCTTTACTTTTAAAAATCTTTTGAAAATAATTGGAAATGATGAATTTTATAAAACTCTCCCCATTTTATATAAAATTCATCGTAAATTCGTCATTCTCTACAATGTGAGATATGCCACCAGTTCTTAATTTATTATGATTTTTGTTTGACTGATTGAAATTTATGATGACCGTTCTTCCTCTTAAGATGAAATTATATTTTTAGTCAATTTTTTCATATGTAATTTAAAATCTGTATCCTTTTGATGATAACAAAAGGGGGAGAATGGATTAGATTTTGATTTATGAGTGAATATTTTATAAATATTTTTAATTTTAAAAATTTATTATTATTCATACATTTCACTCATGCACAGTTATAGGGGGAGTTGTCTGTTGTAAGAGGAGCTGATAAATAGGGGGAGTTCAATATTCACTGTCAAACACATTTATTATATTCAAAATCTTCATGTTTTGTTTGTCATCATCAAAAGGGGGAGATTGTTGTATATAACGGTGTTGTATACACAATTATATGATTTTTGTTTGATGATAACAACCAAATATATTTTTATTATAAATGTGTTTGTTACTGTACTGTTTCATATACTTATCACATACAGGAATATAATTTTTGTATTTAATAGAATACGATTATACAACAATTCAAACATTCACACTGTATTCTATTTGAATATAAATTTTATTTCAACTTTCAAACAGTACAACTTTACAACTCCTCTATTTGTACACTTTACTGGTATATTTCATTTCATATATACATTTTCATATACATACAGTTTACTCATACATTTCACATTCACTCATATACACTGTTTACACACTGCTTCATCTTCTGTCCTTTGTCTTCTGTCTTCACATTCTTTACTGTCAGTCCAGCTCACTGTTGCCCGTCAATCCAGTCATCATCTTCATGCTTACCTGTCACATGAAAATAGAAACACACAGTACACTGCAATAGGAATAAAACAGAATACATGCAAATATAAATTTTATTTTTTAAAATTTTATTTGCCTCAGATTTCTGGTGTGTTTCTCATCATTTTTCATGACTTGATCTGATTTATAAAAACCATCAATCTGTGTCTAGACAACTTGTGATATTCACAGTGATACACTGTAGATAGCACAAGGTAGACAGTATGTATATACAATGCAGGGACGGGAAAACTTGACTGATGGCTGCATATACACACGTGTATATTTATACACGTGTGCACTGCCTCGCCAATCAGCATGCAACTAAGGAGCAGCCCAAATAATACACAATAATACAAAGTTCAGCGCGGCTCAAGTAAAGAATGCAACTAGTCTGAACATGGTCGAGCCAAGACTGTTCAAAAAAACTTTCAAGAATGGTGATCAAATACAAAATCAAATGGTGCATCTCAGGTCAAACAAACATGATCAAGCCAATATGAACTATTCAGCAATGAAGAAATTCACACAGCTCATATGAGTCAAGATGACAAGTCAACATGGTTCTATACCATGTGTGCAAGTCAACATAGTTCAAGCTGTTTTGGTGTTCTCAAGAAGTATAATATAGCAGCAAATTGATGTGTCGAGAAAGTGGCAGTTTCATACAAATGTGTGAAACATGTATGGTCGAGATTAAAATATTCAAGTGTGTTCACAAACAAGTACATGGGATTGCTCAGTTTCAAGTTTCTAGCATTGATCAAAACTGGTGCAGATATCATGTTCATGTCAGCAACATGGATGAAACAAATATAAACAAGTTCTATGGTGAAGCTGGTCAAGCCAGCATGTACATGCAAGTCAAGTAAATGCTGGAGCAAAACACATAAGTGCAAGAGGTCATTTCAGCAATACATGGAAGCACAGCAATGGTTCAAGACATGACTTAGCATCACAAGTGTTTCAAATGGTGTATATATAACCAAGTGCAGATCGAAAATATACATAGACAAGGCAGTGGTACACAACAAATAGCATGGATGATTTCAGTTGCATACAAATCAACTCAGGTACAATAGTGAACATGTGGTGCAACAGTCAAAATGATGCATGGTCGAGGCTAGTAAAGTAGCAATGGCATTTTTGAACCAGAAATTCAATCAAACCAGTTTCACAAATTATGTGGGCAACAAATCATTTCAAGTGTGGACAAATGTTTTTATATGGCAAGCAACATTTTTCTGGAAAGAATGAAATCACACTCAATGTTTGGCAACAAATTTCTGTTTAAACATTCCCAGAAAGTCGGCTATGTCATTCAATATGAGGAAAGAAATCATTTTTAAATGATTACAGAAATTCATCTACAACATAAATTAGTTTCCAGAAATGACACAAGGGAGCCAGGATTTTTATCTCGAATTAATTCCCAGATTTAGATGAATCTGTATAAGGCAACATTTTGAAAAATATTTAAATCAGCATGAACATAAATGGCAAGTGTTCATTTCACATTTCCATAAATCAGTCAATCAAGCAAGCAACATGAATTCAAGCAAGTGCATCTTCAATCAAGCAAAGTTATTTTGAGCAAGAACAATTCATAAATCCACTCCAGATATGACATAAGGGAAAACAAAATGTTTTATCAGAAAGTCTTTCAAGCATCATCAATCAAGTTGCCAAGAAATAAAATTCTTCCTTGGATTTTTTTTTTTTTTTTTTACTCACGGCATAATTTCAAGGGTCTTAAAAGCAGAGTAAATCAATTGGAAAATCAAGGCAAAAACAGGAAACAAATCATTTTTGCATTCAATACTCTTCCAGCAAATTCGACAGGAGGTTTCCAGGAAAATCAAAGTGTAATTGGGAATAATTAATTCAAGTTTTTTTTTTTTTAGGAAATTCGCAAGCCTTTTAAGGCATGAAATCACAAGTTTATCTCCAGAAGATCACACATGTTTATCAAGGCCGAATTTATCAGCAAAAGCAAAAGGTGGAACACGCCATCAATCAGGCCAAGTCACACACGTGAAATCAGAGAATTTAATAGGAATTTTATTATCCTATTTAAGCACCATTTCATCATAGGCAAGATCGATCATTGAAAACCAACGAAAACAATTCAAGCAATCAAAGTTCAAGATTCAGATTCACTCACAAATTTCTGAAGGGTTCGATCGAGAGTGAGAACAATCCCAAATCCGACGTCAAAAGCATCAACGAGAATAAAACCATCAGAGAACAAATTTTTCCAGCATACATCGATTTGATTTGGGAAGCCAAGGGAAAACCCTAATTTATTATTTCGAAGCCGCCATTTTCAGTTCTCAGAGAAAAAGAGAGAGAGATCGGAGAAATGAGGATCGGGTGCAACACAACTCAAAATGGGCCGGCGTTTTTTTCTTTGACCTAGCCTTTATGTTTTTAAGCTATATTTTGTTTTAAGGAGAGCTAGGGTTTATTGTTTTTGTTTTTTTTTAATTTCTTCTGTAAATTCAACGATCAGTTTGTCTAGTGTCTGTAAAACTCTAGAATTCCAGTTAGGGTTTAACTGGCAGTCTACTAGTGTCTGTAAAACTAAGGGAAATTCTGATTCAGGGGTTTGAATCAGTCTAGGGTTTTGAGCGTAGGGTTAGTACAGGAGTAGGGAGTGCGAGTTTACAGTGTCTGTAAGCGGGATCTGTTATTAACACCTAGTAGAAACCTTAGGAATGCAGCAGTAGGCAAGATTTGCCGAAGCTGGGTATCTCTGTGTGTTATTTACTTTCTGTACTTACTTACTCTGCTTTATCTGTGCTGGGATTAATTTTTTAATTACTTGATAAATTGTGATAAACCCTATTCACCCCCCCCCCTCTAGGGTTAATCTAGATCCAACAAAGTTTGTATAACTCAGTTCCGAGACGTGAAGTCTTGAATTATGAAAAAAGATTTTTTTTTTGATGAAGTTTACAGTCTGAAATCTTGACAGTTAGCAAAATGTAAAAGTTTCTAAATTAGAAGTTTGTTAAAAGGTTGAGAACCAGAAGTTCGTCATAAATTAATAAATTAGATATAATATGTATGTTTATTTATATGCATAGGAACTTAGAGTTCCTTAATCAATGAACTTGAAATACTTCATAATTTAAAGCCTGAAGTTTTATTGAACTGTGTGAAATAATAACATTAATAAAATTGATATCCAAAGATTTCACAATTTTCAAAATGAGCTGTATCTTGCTTATATATTTATATTTACATATTGTACTGAAGAATAAATTTTAATAACATGAAGTTGTTATATATTTTATTTGAACCGGAAGTTCAATACAGTTGAACCAGAAGTTTAATACAATTTAACAAACTTGAAATTGTTTATATATTATTTGAACCAGAAGTTTAATATGGATTAACAACTCGAAGTTGTTCATAGATTTCTTTTGAACCAGAAGTTCAATACAGTTCCAAATTAGATATTTTGGATATTATGAAACGATCTTTAAGATTCACGTTGACATTGCTTGATAAGAAAAAAATTAATGATCGGAACATTATAAACAATTTATTCTAAAATAAATAACTTGAATGAGAAAGAATATGCAAATCAATTACATATGTAATACATGGACACACGTATATACACATGTATGCGATATTTAATTAACAACCTGAAGTTGTTATGAACTCATATTATAATTTATGCAGTCGATTGAAATCAATATCGAATGACCTGAAGTCATGTGCATATTCAAAAGGTAGAAATTCCTCCAAGTCATTAGATCATTGAAATGGTATAAGCAATACAATACGAATGCATCTTATCAATTAATAAGAGCATTATCCTCCTACAATTGAAATACATCTAATGTATTTGCTAGCTATGATGCTATAATGGATCAAAAATGAATCCAAAGTTGGTTTATTATTTAAAGTGACAATGTTTATCAACATTGAGGGGGAGGATAAAGGAATCATCAATGTTAAATATTTGCTAACATATAGAATTATGCAAAGTATTAAGTAACTTGCATAAATTATCAATTATGTCCCTAATACACTTTCTCCAATATACATTTGAATCCCCGAAGGTTCAAAAGGTGTAAATCACAGCTGAAAATGTGGTATAAAAGTAAATTCAAAATATCTTTGGAGTAAGTCATAAATATGCAAAATAAAGGAGGTGAGTGTTCCTGAAAAACACTTAAGGGTAGTTTGAAAGAAACCCATGACATGATTGTCAAAATTAACCCCAGAAGTGGTTTTGGTACCTAAAGCATGATAAGTTTTGAGATCTCAATAAATTATGTATAGAACTGATAAGAAATAATCATCGATGATAAATTGATAAATAATAAAGCCCTTATATTTATAAATGGATTAAAAATCTCATATTAGAGAGAAACATGATTGGCCATCATGAAATTCTCCTAAATAAGATATATGGACATGTAGTCCATAAGATATGAACCTGTAATTCATAAGATAAAAATAGAAATATATATAATGACAAAAGCACATGGAAGTTACTGAAGCACCATAGAGTGTCAACAACATGTTAAGTGCCTCGAGCATTGTATTTTCAGAGATAATTGAATTGATTAAAGTGGTGAAAGTGTTTAAAACGCTTACAATACCCTGAAGGTATAAACGATGAAAGTATACAAATTCCAGAAGAATTTAAATAACTTTGGCAGTGGTAAAGAGCAAGAAATGTAGATTACAACATTCTTTTAAGTATTGTTGTGATGAAAATCTTGAAATAATTCATGATGAGTAGATCACTTCCTGCTTTCAAGAATTGTTGTAATAAAACTCTTAATATCCATTGAAGTGGTAGTTGCGATATGCAAAGATTATTATAATATATAAGTTCCTGAAGAACATAAATAACATTTGTTATTATATAGAATACCAAGAACATGGATGATAGATTGCAACATTCTTCCAAGTATTGTTGTAATGAAAACCTTGATATACTTCAAAGTGAGTAGATTACTTCCTGCTTAGTGTTGTTGTAATAAAAATCTTGAGATACTTCATTCTTCTGAGTATTGTTGTAATGAAAATCTTGATATACTTCAAGATGAGTAGATTACTTCATGCTTAGTAATTAAAGTTGTCTTATTCATCAAATATGTATTACAACATGCAAGTCCGATTGAAACAGAAAATATTAAGCACCTGAAGTGTATTCATAAATGAATATTAGTAACATACAAATCACAAAAGGAATGCGTTTTAAATAATAAAACATGCCTGAAGCATGGAAATGCACATGAAGTTTTAAAAGAAAAACTTCATTAAGAAGTATTTGTAAGCAATTTGAGTTATTAAAAGAAGAATATGAATTCAGAGGAAATTATTAAATCAGGGGGAGCATCCATAAGTATTATATAATGCACTCTTTTTCCTTAACTAAGTTTTTCCCCACTGGGTTTTCTTAGTAAGGTTTTAATGAGGTATGGTTCATGAACCAGAAGTACTAATCCAAAAGTAACATACAAAAATAAGTTATAATGTACTCTTTTTCCTTATTTAAGATTTTTCCCACTGGGTTTTTCTTATTAAGGTTTTAACGAGGCATTACATTGATCCAGAAGTATCATACTGCTTTTGACGTAGTAAATATGATATTGTACTCTTTTTCCTTCACTAAGATTTTTCCCATCGGGTTTTTCTTAGTAAGGTTTTGATGAGGCAACATTTTGATCCAGAAGTATCAAACATCTTTTGATGCAGTAGTCTATTATTTATGAAGAAGACAAGACAGTTTGCATGGCTCAGATTCAAGTGAATTATATCAAGGGTGATATGATGGAGCACATTTCTTCTAAATTTCCCTTCACACATGAATGAAAGGATAACAAGAAAGAGGAGAAACAAATTCAGTTCAAGAAAAGCGGGTAGATCTATTCTCAAAGGAAATTTGCAAATCAACATTACAGAAGATGATGTACAAAATTGGCATGCGTCGACTACATCAATAGACTAATTGAATAATGAGTTATAAACAAGGGGGAGCATATAAAAATATGCTATAATGTACTCTTTTCCTTCACTAAAATTTTTCCCACTGGCTTTTTGTTAGTAAGGTTATTAATGAGGCATTATCTTGATCCTGAAGTATCAACCCTTACGGCAACATTGTAAAACATGTTACCTAAAGATGAAATAAATTTGCACTCTTTTCCTTATTTATGATTTTTCCCATAGGGTTTTTCATAAAAAGGTTTTTAATGAGGCATTGTTTTGATTCTGAAGCGTCAAACTCTTTTAAGGAATATCATTTTTTTATAATATTCATAATGTCAAATGTTGTACTCTTTTTCTCGTTCAAGGTTTTTCCCATTAGGTTTTCCAGATAGAGTCTTGAAGGCAACAGACAATAGTTGTATCGACTGAATGGATATATGCAAGCAAGATAATTATAAGGGGGAGCAATCATCATACATGTTTTAAAAGGGACAACTTCAAGTTAGCAGAGCATTCAAGATTTTGAAGACGCATATTCAAGGGGGAGTGTTGTAATATATATGAGTGAATATGCTCTTGTCATATTCCATTTAGTCCCACATCATGGGAATAAGTCTAACATCAGCTCCAAAGCCTATATATAAAGGAGCCAATGTAATAGAAATTGTACACACTTGAAGTGATAGAAATAAAAGTCTCTTCCCTATCTTTTCTGTTCTCTCTAATGTCTTCTTGTTTGACATATGTTCTGTTTTATTTTATAACATCTATCATTTTTTTGAAAAATAAAAACTTTTTTCATTGCTAATGTGAATACCTTAGAATAATCCATTTCAAAATAAAAAGCACTCCTCAATTCTGATTTTTTTTTTCTTTTGAATAAAACAACGGCAACAAATCTACGATTCAACCTCATACTCAAATAAAATGTCCACGTCTAATTGACAGCGTTACTTTTTTGTGTTTCAAATCTTTTTCCCCGCGGTTACTTTGTCTTTCCTATCATCGTTAAAAGCCATATCAATCACATTTCAGTCAAATTCATGGCAACTGAAGTAACCATACCTACTATGCCACACTTAATTTTATTTCAATAAAATCCAATAATTTCACTCCTCTCTGATTCCACAACAATGGACATGAAAAAAACTTAACTATGTAATTTTCTTCATCCTCGAAAACAAGTTTCTATTTGATTATATTTCTCCTTCGCAATTCTCAGTAAAGTGTTGCACTGAGAACACTCCTAAACCCACCATATTCAAAGGGTTTCAACTACTGAGACGCAGGCAAAATTTGGATCTATCAATTGACGTTGCTGAATTTCATATGTTATTCTGAACAATTGACGCTGCTGCATTTGATACGCGATATTTAGTTTAATTCCTCTTTATGTGTACACTCATCTACATTCCTAACGCCAGAATCAGGTGTGGGCACCCCTCTCGGTTTTGATTTAACGTGGTTTTGTCGTCCTTCCTGTCATCTTTCAATCTCCTTCAACTTCCTCCTATAAGTGCTCGGAATCAAATCAGAAAAGGGTTTTCAACGGGGATGCTGGAACTTCTTTCGATGCAAGCACATATTGCTTTTTGATTCATGCTCCGTCTGTTTTTCTTCGCTTTGTATTTCCACTTTCCCGTATGAAAAAAATTATTTTTTGGGGTCTTTAGCAGCTTTGTGGAATTTTCCTTCTGCAACAATTTTACCCTCTTTCCAAGTATACTCCATTCGTTTATTGAAAGAGCTAACGATAAGATTTAAAGACAAAATATTTAAAAATGAAATGGAGTTTATTGAAACAAACTCAGATAAGTGGTTATAAAAGAGATTCTATGATAAATCAAATTTTGAAATGGGTACTAGAATTTGGGGATTCGTTGATAAACTTCTATTTATTCCGAAGATAAGAATGTTGTCGTCTCAAGGTCTAAGAGGTTAATAAAATGCCACAACTTGTAACGACTTCATGATTACCCAAGGATGATATTAGTTTAGAAACGAGGGTTGAGGAAGATATTAAAATAAATATTTCTGTAAAGAATATCATGAACGATAATTCAAAGAATTTTGAGTTGAATGAAAATTCGAAAGGCAGTAATTCAAATGTCAAAAGTTTTAGAAATTTTACTAACAACTGTTTTAACTAAAGAGGCCATGTGATGTTGTATACTAGACAGTGAATCTAATTTATTTTCTATGGATGATGATTGTTTATTTTGATAGTTAAAACACCGATTATCAAAATCTGGCCAAGTCGATTGTTGGTATGGAAAGACCAAGATCGAATTCATATTCGAAAACCATTCCGACCAGCAAATACGTAACGTTGAAGATGCTAGTGAAGATGGAGCAAGTGAAGACCGTGGATCTTCATAAGCGGAAGGATTACTTGTTGACTATTCTATGGATTGCAACCATAGGTTGTCTGATGTGATTCGGTCGTGAATGGGATTTTGTGGATTGCAAGGACTACTCGCTTCTGATCCTTTGGATGCGGTAGGAGAGTGCCTTCGGTTCATCCTATTCCTGGATGACTTGTATGGACGAGTTTCTGACAGAGTATTTCCAGATGGTCACGTACATTGATTTCTTCAAACGTGCCCAGTTATTTTTGAGGTCGTCAATAAGTGATTAAACGGATCTGACGATGTGGCATTCAAAGTGAATGACGACCAGATGATTAAAAGATAGTAGAACCTCAAGCCTCATCAACCGGAAAATGAGAAAAATCGAGCAGGCAGCATGGCTATGTGGGTCGCTCCCATTAGGTTGTATAATCACCTATCTAGAGAAAATCATTTTCCTTCTTTAATCTATTTCGATGTTGACCCTTTCAGGAAATGGTGGTTTGAGCCCAACTGTTGGTGATATACATTCGATACACTCAAGAGAAATGAGTGGTCGGTCATGTGTGGTCGGGTTGCAAGACGTTCTTGTTGAACCCAATGTATTCCCCTCTAGAGATACACCATGGGAAGGTGGTTCCATACCTTGTCATAGTGGGAATTCAATCTCCAATAAGCGTTGCGGTTTTGATTTTATACTATATATGTGGAGTGTGAGATGCAAGCGTTCCGCTAGATTGTTATTTACTTGTATTTATACACTATTATAATATCAGACAAAATATGATTTCAAAACTGGTTTTGGGTTAGAGTAAGGTAAAAACCGTCCGTGTTTATGTGTGGACTGGCCTTACTATTATTGTTTTCTTTCAAAAGGATTTTTGACTTTGAAATCAATATGGATGTTATTTAAACTTAGCGAATTTTTCTCACTCTGGTTCACCAGACTGACTCGGTATTTGTAATGCTCGGGTTAGACTGGGTTGTACAGGTTTAGATCATTGGATAATACGAAGTTCAGAAGACGTGTTGGAGGAGTTCAGACATATGATTTTATCAAGTATATTCCGATGTGTACTGTATTTGAGGACAGGTTATTATAATTGTCCAGATTTGTCTATGGTACTCTGATATATGTAAGTATATTACTAAAAGCTTCAATAAAGTTATTTCTGTATTATATTTTGTCCCGCTACGATGTGAGACTCTGTGTCGTGTTGGTTGTTCTTCTTCTTCTATTCTAGTATATCTTTCTTTCTTATCTCACCCTCTAAATTCTTTCTAATAACTTTCTGGATGTTCGGTCCTCGAGTTTGGACATGAGATGTAATTGTTTCGAAAATTCGAGCATTGAATTTTCTGGTTCGTTACAGACTAATTTCGAATTTTTGTATCATTCTTCTTCTCCTTCTTCATCTCCTTTCTTTACACCATTATTATTTTTCATTTTTATGATTTCTACGCTTATACTCTGCCAAATTCAATTCTATTTTCATTAAACTTCTCTTCTCACTCTCTACTCATTACTCTCTGAATCAAGTGTTATTGAAGACTTATAGGGTTGTTTGTAATTGTTTGGGTTGTATAAGTAATCGGTGGTATCCAATGTAGCCGTAAAATCAAGGACGGGTAATCGGTGGTATCCCTTGTAGCCGTGAAATCAAGGAGGTTGGAATCAGAGGTACCCCTTGTAGCCGTGAAATCAAGAAGGTTATAATTGGATATTGATATAGTAATAAAACTTTGCACAATCTAGCGTTGTGCGGGACTGGACGTAGGAGCAATCTGGACCAGTATAAAATCCGATGTGTTCTTTCCTTTTCTGTACTTTATTTTTGTTTATCTTTTTGTTTGATTCTGTGTCTGTGACTATTTCTATGGTGTTTGATTCATATAAGTTATAGATTTTGTTTAAATTATCAAACACACTTTTACCCCCTCCCCCCTCTAGTGTTTTTTTTTGCCTTAACAATCCATTCCGCAATCCCTAACAATTGGTATCAGAGCAAGGTCTTTCAAAAAGATCATAATCTGATTTTTGATAATTTTAAATGGCAAATTTTGAACACTAGTTTAAATTCATGCCTTCCGTCAATATTAGATGAGTCTGCATTCAATTGAAAAATCAAGTTACTATGATTTGATTTTTTCTTTTTAAATTTTGAATTTTTTTATATATGGATATGTTACAAAACCATCATGATATTGTTGTTTAAATTTGCAGATTAGTTAGTTTGAAAAGTCATTTGATTGTTCGAAAAGTTATTTGATTATTTGAAAAGTTGAGTTGATTTACAAGAAAAGATGTGTTATTTGGCTATTGGATATTCAAACTCTGAAAAGATAGGTGACATGGCTGTTGAAAATTCAAATTCCGAAATGGTGTGTTGCATGGCTGTTGAGAATTCAAAATTCTTATGAACACATGGTAGAAATCGAAAAGAGGGAAAGAATAATGACGATTGGTGAAAAGACATCAAGAAGAAATGGATATGTAAATCAACAAAGAAATGGGTACCAGATCAATTTACTACTTTGAATCTCATCTACAACTTATCTTCATACTATACATCTCTTCATTTGCTTCGTAATGCCGCTGGTTTCATGTGAATCCGTCAAGAATTGATCAAGTAATGATCAAATGAAGTTTTGGTGAATAAAGAGAGAAGAAAACCAAAACTGTCAACGATCATCTTCAAATTGCATTCGCAGGTTAGACTATTTTATCCCAAATCCTTTCCCAAATTTTAGTTCTCGTTCTTGCGGTCGCTTTAATGGGTAGATCGTCAAATTTCGATCAAAATTAAGTGAGATATGATTATTTGAAGTTGGCTATGCAAAACAGAAAAACTGTTACGGGATTTCAAGCATATCTCTTACTGTTTTGACTTGCTGCACCCCAATACCATCCAAATTCATCCCCAAACTGTTATTAAATCGTAGTCCTTGAATTTCTCTTTGATTTTCCACTGATTTCGTCCAATTCCGTTAAGAAACGAAGAAGTTATGCCTCTCACAAAATTGATTGAAAATTGAAAAAGGGAAGAAGAAGAAGAGAAATGGTTATGAAGAGACATGACTTCTAGGCCTTTATATAGTAGTAGAAGTGTCCATTCATTCAAAATTCAAAATTCAAATTCAAATTTTGGCACCAAGTTGGTTGATTTACTAAATCTTCAATATCTTTCTCATACGGTATTCAAATTCAGCAAATAAATATACTATCCTGATCAGAAAAACGAGACTGTCGCAATATAGCATATTTGTTCATTAAATTCTGGAAGATATTCATGATAATGGAAGGACGACAAAAAGAAGGATTTCAAAAATAGGTACGCCTTAAATTATTTCATAATTATCATAGAATTTAAATATATATATATATATATATATATATATGTGTGTGTGTGTGTGTGTGTGTGTGTGTGTGCATATACATACATACATATATATGCACATAGTTAGGAATTGAAATTCATCCCTTTTATAATCCTAGATATTTTGGTTCATATGTCAATACACTATAGCATACATATTAATACACCAATTTAATTAAAATCTCTTCTTATTTTAAAATCTAACTATTCTTTGATTTGATTTTGAAAAGACATCTTTTCAAATATGAAAATGTCAGTTCAAACTCTAGTTATCAATTTTGATCTACTTATTTTATTTCAAAAATATATTGAAAGTATATATATTACATAGATATGTTAATAATTTAAAATTTTCAAACATTTTATATTATTATAAAATAAAAATATATCTTTTATACGAAATTTAAATATACATAGTTTAACTTATAAATTTTTACATATAATTTCATAATCACAAATACTATTTGTAACTTGATACTAATTTTGATTTCTTGTTAAGACTTATAAAACTTGTATATTTAACAAAATATTTTAGTATAATATATGGTTTTTATGTCTTAAATATTTATTTACACTTTTATAATTTACTTTATATTACCAGATTTCATTAAAAATAATTTCATTATAGATTTTTTCCATGATTTGACGTATAAATGATTTTTTTGGAAAAATAATATGTTTTATTTTCTAAAAGTTTAACTTTGAAATTATTTCATAAATATAAATTGTTAATAAGAAAAATATTCTGAATATTTTACATATATATGATTTTATACTCCATACTTTCCATAGAATTATTTTGAATATTTTACTACCTATCATGAATATTTTTTCAAATTCTTTCATTAGTATCATTAACCTAAGTCTAGATATTAATATATATTACTTTTATTTGATTTAAATAATTTATAATATATACGCATAATAGTTCGATAGTACTTTGAATATATTTTGCCGAAATATATATCATCACCAAATCATTATGAATGTTATCATTACACGTCTTATTCCATGTCATACATCATTATTATAAATTACAATTGCATGTCAAATAAATATCATTCACATCATAAGTTGCATTTGATTTAAATATATCATTTCATAAGTTGCATTTCATTATTGACTTGTTTGGCTTGATTGAATTGATTGGCTTGATTGAACTGTTTGACATGGTTGAATTTCATTAGTGGTTGATAGGTGTGTTAGAAATATACTTATGCATTTATGGTTAATAGGAGTCTTATAGGTTTTTAGGATAAATATAAGTTACAATAAATTTTTGGCTTTGGATTTATTTGAATTAATGTTTTGTGACAACAAAACTTAAATTGGCTGATTGTTTGGATTAAATTGCTTTACTTAACTTATATCATAGTTTTAAGGATATCTTATCAGAGTTAATTTCTTAGTCTAGATTAAAATTCTTATTATATTTTTAAGGAAATTAGAGTTTAGGATAGGTTAGACCTCAGCACCATTTAAACTAGATAATTGTACGATAGAACTCTCAAAAGAGTATTTTTGGGTTGTAATAATGAATGGTCCCCCATATTGATAGGATAAGGGTATAAAGTGATATAAGTAATGGATCCATATTTGTGTCTGCGAAGTTGGGATTTCAATCTCTTATTAAAATTTGAGATAAATGCGTAAGGGAAGATTTCATGGGGATACTTAGTTTAGTGGTCTACCATCTATGGGATTTGGAAGTTAACGATGGAATTAGATTTGTAGCCTACAAAAAAAAAGTGGGTGTTCTTATGAGATGCCTAGTGTGCATATATATACATATATGTATGTATGTATGTATGTAATGAACAACCAACCGAAGACAATGGCAGACCGTCCATCCTAGGGGATGCAGGGTAATCTAGTCCGCACCACAAACTTGTATAGGTTAACGCAGTCCATTTGGACCTCCACTACACCAGGTTAATTTTACTTAGGGATGTGTGCTCAGGGCAGGCCTCGAACCCCTGACCTCTTACCAGGCAGGGGAACGCCTTTCCACTGAGCTATCAACGCAGACTGCACACACTCACACACACGCATACGCGCACATACACACACTCACACACACATGCATATATATATATATATATATATATATATATATATATATATATATATATATGATTTTTTGTGCGTGAAGTAGGCCTGCCCTGAGAAGATATTAAGTAGATGACCTGCCTTGTTTGAGTATTAAGTGGTTAGGACATTAGGCCTCTTCTAATGTTCATTCTTTAGAAAGGTTGAAGTCATTGAGCCCAGGTTTTAAATAGTCAATGGGTTCGCCTTACTCTAAAGAGGTACTAAATGGTACTAGTAGACGATAATGTGTGTAGGGTAGTTCTCCAAGTAATGTACGCTTCTTATCTAGAGGCTAGTAAAGGTTGACCTAGGTATGTATGTATATATATAATACATATATGTATGTATGTATACATACATGTAATGTATGTATGGCCTAAGGAACCACCGTCTAAGGGTAGTATTAAGCGATTAGGAGTTCACCCGTAGGGAGTGCTAGATAGTAACAAGTGGGTTTGCCAAGAGGGTCCTTCTTTAAAAAAATTGTGTTCCTGACCCAATCTTGGTAGTAAGTAGTTGTTACTATTTCTCGACCTACAAGGAGAGTTATTATTTATAATGTTAACGTTATATCGGGGTCTTAAGTGGTTTGAGGTTCGTCATTGGGTATTAAGTGATTGGAGGGATGTCCACCCTAAATAAACTAAGATATGGTTCAAAGTGACCAAAGGGATGTCCGCCCTTAAATTAGCTTTGGGGGTATTAAGTGACTTCTAGGACGTCCGCCTCATATGATTATTTGTTTGCGTAGACGTATCGTGAGGAATGCATACTTCCAAATATAGGAGATAGTTATTCCTTCGGTGATTTTCATTCACTAAAACTTTATGTTCTGACTTCCCTCCTCTTAACATATAAACATGGCAGTATGTGAGAACACTTTGATCAGTGATACGTTGGAGATGGAGCCTGACGATGGAGGATCCATAACTATTTGGCATTATTTTGGCAGTATTATTATATTGGGTTAATTAATGTAGATGTACCTATTATTGCATGAGACTCGTTGTAGCCACATCTATTTAAAGTTATTATATTTTATCCCTTCCGTTGTGTGTGATGCTGATTTCGCTTTAGTATGCTCTGATATATCTGTTATACCATTTTCTTATATAAACCAACGATCCATTTAGAATGGCTCTAAGTTTCATGATGGAATTAAAATCATAACCTGGTTGCAATCGATCTTATCATTACCACTCTACCAAAGTAGAAGACATTTCATGGTGGAATTAAAATCACCTGATAATTCGAATTGTATTGTATAATGATACTGTGTCGCTACATGAACGTGAAACTACCCTCGTGGCTTCCACGTTTTAGTGATGTACTCCTTGAATTTATTGATATGTGAAAATCCACCAGATGAAAAAACATGATATTCTGCCATGAATCACTAGATTTACTGAAGATTGTATTAAACGAAAAAACATACCTCTCGACTGCCGTTAGGTCTAGTTGGAGTAAAGGATTGACGGCCGGTGATTGCCCCATCATAAGTTGTAGATTTGGATGGAGGAGCTGCTAGTGGTAGGGATGTGGTGGTTGTTCATAATGGAGCATCTAATGGTTTCTTTTAAGGAGATAGTAGACGGTTAATTTGCATGAAATCCGGAACTCATACAATTTTATGCATATAACGGTCAAAATAATGGCGTCCGCAAAATAATTCCTTTTCCCCCAATAGCTTTCCACTTCGCCAATCTCTGCTGTTTTCTCTGTCGCTCGTCTCTCAGCTAAAGGTTGTGCTTAAGGCTGTGCTTTTCATAGCTGCTACTTCTCTTTTGCTCTCGGGCATGGCTTCGTGCCCCCTTGTTGGGGCTTTCGTCGCCTCTGGCTCATGTTCTCTTCCGTTGCCTAGCTTCAAGGCACTCGCTAACGCGATTTTGGAAGTGGTGAAAGGTCCAATCTCTCTGGTACTAACTGGTATTTCTTCCTTTGAGATTCGACTGTTTTCCCTCTTGTCTTTCGCTGCTTTGCTGCATCATCGTTTCTTGGTTGTGGAGGGCTTTTTCTTGGAAATTTCCCCTTTGTATAATGGTTTGGTTAGCTCGATTTCACCATGCGGTTCTTCTGATATTGGAGTTCCTGTATCTTCGGATCGGTTTCCTGGATTTGATTGTCAGCGAGGAAGGCGGAATCTGACCACCCCCTTTACCCCTACGTTGACCTTCAAGTCCTCTGTTTATGCTCCGATTGTGGCAGTTCACGGCTTCTCCGTCGGCTCTCTGGTTTGTGGTGGTTCTTTCGGACCCGGTTTTTGTAATCTGGTACCCGCTGTTTCATCTGTGGATGTGGATTTGATCACCTCATCCACCAGCTTTCTTAAAGCTGCGGCTTTTGAGCCTCCTGTTTCTGATAATCATGAGTTGTATGCTATTCCTCGTCGTCGTAAACGGCGACATCAAGCTTCCAAAGCTAAGAGAAAGGCAGTTGCTAAGGTGCTCTGTTCTTACCGTGGCTTCTTGGTTGGTTCGCTTCCATCAACGGGGCTCGCCACCAGCAATGCTTTCTCTGTTTTAGGGGTGGATGTTCGTTAGCAGTTTTTTGAGGAGACTGGTTCTGTTGTTGTTCCTCTTAAGGCTTGTTCGGGTCCTCTTTCGGAGCTTGGCTTTTTACGGTCTCCAGTTGTGGCCGATGCTTCAAAGGGTTGGCTTAGAGGCGCAAAGTTTCGTTATTGGCGCAACAGCGCTAGAGCAGCGCCTAAGGTGCAGCCAGGACCTTTGGTCCTAGGCGTGGCGCCGATGTCCAGATTAGCGTTGGCTAAAGGTGAGGTTGCGGATCCGATCTCCGCGAGTCCAGGCACTACATCTTCTTGGTCGACACTTGAAGGCAATAAGGTCATCTTAATTGATGCCTCATGTGCCACAAAGGTATGTGTTACTCCCTTTTGTTCCTTTTTCCCCGTTGGCTTGTCCGAGCTTTTGTCTTCTTCTATGTTGGGTATGTTGGATCTTGTTATGCCAGGTTCTACGGTAATTTTACCTCCCCTTTTCCCCTTACGATATCCAACGGTTTTTGTTAGTGTTAGTGCTTCTTTGAGCTCGGAATCCTTGTTGTCCAAGCTCCTTGGCACAGTTACTCTTCTTTCAAAGGTAGCAGTGTCTGGTCATGTGTGCGTCTGTGGGTATGTTAGCGTGTTACTTAAGCACCTTTTTGTGCTTTTTGTCGATGGTTCTTGCGGTTTTTCCCTCGCTCTCTTTGCTGTTGATGGTTATCCTTTCTTGATTGCCTCGTTCTGGTGTCTAGACTTGTTTCTGTCAGTTTTCTGGTTTCAGGTATCTCTCCTTGCGGGGTGCCTGTTCGCTTGTTGGCTATTAGCCATGCTGGGATGGCTATTTAGTCTCTTTCTTAGGTCAGTGTTGCATCGGTGGGTTCGGCTTGGACTGGTCTACAACAGACTTGCCAGTAGTCTGTATGAGGTTCTTTCTTATGATACTTCATCTTGGTCATCGGCTTTTGGGTCCTCTTCTGTCCATCAGCGATACATTAGGTTTGGCATGTGTAGTCACCATTTAGTGAGCGCATTCGCTTCTCGCTACACGGCAACTTCATGTACCCCTAATGGATTGCTCTCCCCCTTTTGCTGCCCGTTACTAGATTGGCATCGGAGTCGGGGTAGGTTGGCTCGTCTCAGAACTTTACCTTTTTGCTCGAACAGTCAATCTCATGACAGTTCGGCAACGGTAAGGTTCTCTCAGCGATCCGTGTTGCTTCAGTCGGGCAACTCCACTTTCCCCCTTTCTCCCTCCAGTTCCGCTCTTTGTTCATCGGTGTCAACCTCTAGTTGGTCGTCCCCCATCTTTTCTTATCCTTTGCTTAGTAAGGACGAAATAGCGACCATTAACGGTCGACTGTCTCGTCTTACTAAGAATTCTTGTCCTCCTCGTCCCAGTTTCCCTGCTTCTGCTGTAGTTGTTGCGACGGGTGACTCTTCTGCCGGCCCGACTACTCGTCTCTCCAGGCGTCGTGGGCGTCCAGCCCCGAGCACCCCTCGCACCATTCGCACACGCTCTATAGTGGCGTCCGAGCAGATCATTAGATCTACTCGACACTCTCTGTATCGTTGTTGAGGCTAGCGGTTTTTTCCACCCCCTCTGGTGGGCTTTTCTTTCTCTTTCCAAGCTTTGATGGCGAACTTCCTCTTCTGGAATGTTCGAGGCATTGGCAATGTGGAGTCATTGGCAAGACTCAAACGCATTGTCAAGAAGCATTCTATTTGGTTGGTTGCACTTCTCGAACCAATGATGGGTCCGGAAGCGTTGACCAAGTCTATGTTGTCCATCGGCTTTTGCGGTGCCAAAGCCAACATGTCAAACAAGATTTGGATCCTTTGGTCCAAAGATCTTGATGTTCACTCTGTTTTCGACTCGGACCAGCTTCTGTCGGTAGCTTGTTCGTCTGCCTCTTTCGCCTCGTCTTTCTTGTTCTCAACGGTGTATGCTAAGTGCAACAGGTTAGATAGGCAAGGCCTGTGGGCCGATTACCTATCTCTTTCCTCGTTATGTTTCTCCATTTCTGTGGTGGGAGGTGACTTCAACGTCGTTGCTACCCAAGCGGAGAAACGAGGAGGAATTGCTGTTAACCGCATGGCTATAGCGGACTTCAATGCCTTCGTTATCAGCTCGGGTCTTGCGGAAGTGTCTTTTTCCGGCTCGGCGTTCACCTGATGTAACAACCAAGAGGGCCCTGACCAGATTCTTTCCAGACTTGACAGGGTCTTCATTTCGGAAGGCTGGCTCAGTCTCCCCTTTTCGTCCGCTGTCTCTCACCTTCATCGCACCTTCTCCGATCACGCCCCTATGCTTCTCACCTACTCCCCCCTTTCTCTTTCTGGTCCGTCCTCTTTTAGGTTCCTGAGTATATGGAGATCTCACCACTCTTTTTACAGTCTAGTGGAAGATTCTTGGGTTTCCCCGTCACTAGGCTCCCTCTGTGTTATCTTCTCCCGCAAGCTGAAGCGTCTTAAGACTTGTCTTAAGACGTGGAATCAACTCGTTTTCAAGAACATCTTTGATCGTGTCAGAGCTACCGAAGGAACACTTGTTCTTGCGGAAGCAGCTTTCGATGATGCACCCTCCTCCGTCAACAAGGAGGCTTGGGCGGTTGCCCAACTATCTTACTCGTCTGAGCTTCGCATTGAACATGACCATTTACATCAAAAAGCCAGGATCAAATGGCTTGTTGACGGTGACTCGAACTCTAGTTTCTTCCACTCTTCTATTCGCAAGAAGAACAGGCGTCTCTCCATCTCTCAGATTCGCCGCCCGGATCACATTGTGACCTCTTCCCCTGAAGAGATCAAAGGTGTAATTCTATCCCATTTCCAATCTTTTCTGAGCACCCCATCTGTTTCGCTGTCTGATCCTACCATGCTTGCCTTCATTCCAAGGTTGATCCTCCCGTCTGATAGCTCAGATCTTGCCGCTCCTCCTACCTCAGAAGAAATACGTGCTTGCGTATTTGCTTTTAGCAAGGATAGTGCGCCCGGCCCTGACGGATTCAACGGGATCTTCTACAGGAGTGTTTGGCCTATAATCCAGCAAGACTTCTGCCTGGCCATTCAGTCCTTCTTTTCAGGTGAAGAACTACCGACGGGGTGGACTTCTACCAACCTGATCCTCATCCCTAAATGTGACCGACCTAGCTTCTGCTCTGACTTTCGGCCTATCAGTTTGTGTAATTTCTCCAACAAAGTTATATCGGAGGTTCTAACATCTAGGTTAGCTCCATTTCTAGAGCGTCTCATCTCTTCTTCTCAGGCTGGTTTTGTAAAAGGACATTTAATCACCGACAACGTCCTTTTAGCGCAAGAGCTGATTTCCCAGATCGATAGGAAGGTCCGCGGATCTAATGTGGTTGTCAAGCTTGATATGGCTAAGGCTTACGATCGCATGTCTTGGTTCTTCATCATCAGGATCCTTCGGGCCTTCGGCTTTCCGGAGTCCCTTATCGATGTTCTTTGGAGGTTTATATCCAACTGTTGGTTCTCCGTTCTAATAAACGGTTCAGCCAACGACTTTTTCAGATCAGGTAGAGGTCTTCGTCAGGGTAACCCCCTTTCACCAACTCTCTTCATCCTCGCCGCGGAGGCCTTTAAACGAGGCTTGCACTCCCTTATGATTGCAGGGCAGATTCACAGGTTTGGCATCCCAAGAGGATGTCCCCTTATCTCTTCTCTATCATTTGCTGATGACATCATCATTTTTACTAATGGCAGTCGCCAGTCCTTTCAAGGCCTTTTGGTCCTCATTAGGCGGTATGAGCGATGCTCAGGCCAACTCGTTAACTCTCCCAAAAGTTGCTTCGTTTCCGCTAAAGATCTAACGGCTACTAGAGCTGCTTGGATCGAGTCTTACTCGGGCTTTAAGGCGGCCTCTCTGCCGCTTTTGTACCTAGGCATTGTTTTATATCGGGGAAGGAAGCTCAATGCCATTTTCGATCCGATCACTGACAAGGTTAGGGGGAAGATCCTTAAATGGAATGCTACCCTCCTTTCTCAAGCCGACAGGCTTGTTCTTATTAGCTCTGTCTTGGACTCCATGGGATCTCATATCTTTGCGGCTATGACTCCCACGGCTTCCTTTTTTCGCTCGTATCGTTCCCTGACATCCGCTTTCTTCTGGGGATCCAAGGATAACAATTCTCGTCATCATTGGATCTCCTGGAACGTTGTATGTCGTCCCAAAAGTGAAGGGGGATTGGGCCTCCGTAACCCTAGAGACGTCTGTGTGGCCTTTGCTTGTAAGCTTTGGGTACGGTTTGAAGCGAACAATTCCCTTTGGGCTACGTTCCTTCACGCCAAATACCGGAGATTGGCAAATACGCACTTCTCTGGTATTCCATCCTTTGCTAGTGAGACGTGGAAACGTATGCAATCCGTGAAAGCTTTTTCCGATGCTCATGGAGGGGGTGCCTCTTGGGATGGTCATCCCTTCTCGCTTTCTGCTGTTTGGAACTCTGTGCGGATTCCGTCGCCTGAGAGGCCTCTTTTCTCTTTCATTTGGAATGTCCGTATCCCTCCGAAGGTGTCTCTATTTATGTGGAAAGCCATACATAATGGTTTGCCACTAGATGAGAATCTTCAGAGAATCGGAATCCCGCTCGCTTCCAGATGCAGGTGCTGCTTAGCAGGCAACACTGAAACTTCTTTTCACTTGATGGTTTCTGGGGTATGTGCTAAGTCTGTGTGGAATTACTTCGGGAACGTTCTCGGATGTCGTTGCAATGCTATCTCTTTTGAAGAGTTCCTGCTGTTCTGGTGGTCAGGCATCTACGGTAAGAGCCTTCGCGCTATCCTCTTTCGTCTGATTCCTTGTTTGATCTGTTGGCACCTCTGGTGTGCTCGAAACAAAGCAATCTATGACGAAGAGGATATGGATCCTCCGACCATCATCCGAAAAGTTAGGAATGATGTCTTCCTAGCGTTTCGGAGCAGGCCGTTCAGAGGTGTGGTTGGAACCCGGTCAACGAGGTTGGCTATTAACTTCGATATTACGACGTTAGGAGCTAACCCCAGATTGGTATAGGCTGATTACTGTATCGTGTGGGTACAGTGATTCGATGTTCTTTTGTTTTAGGTTTCGCCCTTAGAATCCCCCCCCCCCTTTCTAAGATCTGACTTTGTGGCTAGTGTTTTAGGTTTGTTATATACAGGTTGGCCAAGACCAGATAAGGTATTGCCTGAATTCTGTATAAAATGGGCTAGGTGCTTTGATGATTATTTCTTTCTTGTTCACCCCCCCCCCCCCCCATTTACTGACATTGCTATCTAGTAGTTCAGGGATTTTTCAGGTGGGATTGGCAGGATCAGTTTTGTGATATGCGAGAGGTGATTCGCTTCTCCGTCAGCGGAAGGCTTGGGATCATGGGCATTTGGAGAGCTGGGTTAGGTGACTACCACTGCTGCACATGCTGTTTTTTGGGATCATTGTCATCTCTTTCCTTGATGGAGGAGCATTCCTGGACGCTCAGCTCTGGAGTCCATGGGTTGCATCCGTGTTTTTTGTTTTTACTTTATCATATGTGTGTACGGTTTCCACTTTTTCTGGAATCGTTTTTGTGAGCCGTTGGAGAAAGGCTAGTTTCTCCCTTTTGATTATACTATTAATTATTTGAAAGAAAAAAAAATTTGCATGAAATCCACCATGTTAATTTTTAAGTGAAACTTGATTTAATGCACATACATACATACATACATACATATGTGTGTGTGTATACACACACATGCACATATGCATACATGCACACAAGGAGCGTTCTACTAAATCTCAAATGGTAAAACACCCACAAATGCAACACATTTCAACCACATAACCCAATTTATCTTTCAACCAATTTTCTCTTCCTCGACTGTTATTTAAATATATAAATGAGTGGTGTGTGATTCAAACACAAAACAAACCAGTTGCAAAAAGTTATATAATTTTTATGTATAATGGGTACTCATTCCATTTTTTGGGGTCCTTTCTTTTAGCCGCCTAGGCCATTGCTTAGCAGGTGCATGCTGATGAACAAGCCTGGTTGCTGCAAGGACATTTTCTTCTTAACTTCTCGTTTTATGTATCCAGAAACGCACCGCTAAACTAGCTGCACTACGATCGTGGAATGATAAAAATGGCAAGGAAAAACAAATTGAACTGAATATAAATTGAACTAAGCGGCTAAAGCTAGCTTCTAACCACAATGCAAGCAAAGAGCATAGAGACACTTGAACCCACGCTTTACTTGAACTGAATATAAATTGAACTAAGCGGCTAAAGCTAGCTTCTAACCACACAGCAAGCAAAGTGCATACAAACTCTTCACTGGATGCTTAGAACAGTGCAACTTTGATCCTAGAGATTAGCTTAGAGGCTTCCACACAACAAAACCAATATCATAGAAAAGAAGATAGCAGTACCAAACAAATAAAAGAAGATACATCATGGTAATGTTTGATTTCAAAATAATGGGCGATACCAGTAGCCAAATAGGTTAGAACAAGTTTTCATTTCAAAATATTGTGTCTGCAAAGGAAAAACAATTTCACACAGAAAGTTAAATAGTTCAACATCTTAAAACTTAAATAGGTCACCAGAGAATATTGGAAATGAAACCAACCATTACGTAAACTGCTGGGGATAAAAGGTTGACTTGTTTTAGCAGGAATTATTTAAAAAGCCTCGTTTGCTAAGTCACCGTCTTCCGCAAAACCTGCATTTACAGCGCAAAAGCATCTGATGTTAGTTCTTAATAAATTGTTCCAACTGGACGAAGACTGCAAATGATCTGAATTCATTACCAGAAAATAACAAAAGATCATAAACCAAGAACACGATGCTCATCAGGAATGTGAAAGTTTTCCTTATATTCTTCGTTTTATCTTTTGAACTCAGAATAAAGGATTTATTTTTGACTGTCCGTTGTTTTCATACATATATCATCAGAAAAGAATGTATGTTACTTTGACACAACCAAACGACTGTTATTAATTAATACAAATAACAGTTTCCACTTCTTATATTGTAGAGAATTTGAGATGGCATGAATATAAGAGGGCCGTGATCAACCTTCAAACAGTAGATCATAATTCTGATTAAGAAAATTTAAGTCCAAAAATTACGATGTAAAATAACTCTCTGTATGGACCAATTAGTAGGATTGTGCTTTGTGATAAACACCAATTAAAGTTCAGTGATGCATGTTGGGTATTAAAAGGTGTTACTAAGTACACCAAACCAAATTAAGTACTTGTTAAATCTCAAAAAATGTTGTCGTTCGCTTTCTCTTTCTCTACACTTAAAAAATGTAGTAATGCCAAATAAAAAAAATTAGAAAAAAAAAACACTTGATTTTACCGTATCTTGAAAACACCACATCTTTCCCGATATCAATTCTTATTAGCTCTATTTCCCAAAACAATTAAAAGAATGCTCAGGAAATTATCAGGACACTAAATAAAAACAAGTCAAATAACAATATTATGCAACAAAAATCTACGGTAGTGTTTGGTTTACCCTTTTTAGTTTTGGATTTTTATCCATATAGAAATGCTAAGACACATCAATATCATGAAAAATGCTCATTTTAGAAAACAAAGCTTACACGCAAAATAGAAAATAACTTCTATTTTTTTCCGTGTTTTGAAAAATACTGTAAGAACAGGAGACAACCCATTCTCTCGTCATTCCTCCATCCCCTCCGCCGTCCTCTCTATTGTTATTTCATTCCATCCGCCTTCCGCAACTCACTTTTTGCAATTACCATTGAAAACTAAAAACACAGTACAAACCAAACACCAACTACGTTTGCCTACTCTATAATGAAAACAAGTCAAATAATCATATTATGCAACAAAAATCTACATTTGTCTACCCTATAACCATAAACATGTGTCTAAATGTGTCAAGCCTTCCAAGATACCAAATAAAAAATAAAAATAAAAATCAAGATAATGAAATCATTTAACTCTTTCTTGTTTACTTTTTGTACTAAAGAACACAAACCTAACAAAATTATCCATATAGTTAAATTTTTGTAAAAAAAAAAAAGAAACACAATATATTTTTGAAAATTAAAAATCAAACCATGATGAAAGTTAGAAGAAAAACAAACAAAATTACGCCATATACTTGAAATTCAATGGAAAGATAAAAATCAATTACCAAGGAAAAAAATACTACATCTAATATGGTTATTTGATTTTGTATATTACGGTTATTTGATTTGCCCTCGTTATAGCATCGTGATAATTACTCTTTAGCATTGTTTCCTCTTTTGAACCATTGATAGCAACGCTTATAGTGGACTTAGGGTATTAATAAGGAGATAATTCAAAAATATGTATTTTCAAGACATGGTAAGAAAGTGTATTTCGTAAGGATAACGATACAAAATAGTACACATTCTGTTTTCTCAATTGACTTATTATTTCTAGTTTCCTAGTGATATTCATGATGCACATTTGAATTCAAATCCAGAACACATTTAAGCCAGAAGACCTTATACAAAGAAAAGAAACATTACCATTTCAAATTACATACTAACTTGAAGCATGATTTACCCCTCCATTTGGTTCACATTGCTCTAGACTTCCTACCATTTACCCTGGCAGCATACAAAATGGTTAAAGCCATGACATTGCCATTCAAATATTGCAACAGGAATGAAGGCATAACAACACTAATCTTTTAGGTACACACATAAAACATTTCCAGATAAAGATTTAAAAAGGTAGATGTCACGGAGAAGTAAAAACCAAACATTAATACTAATCGTTCTACCTTTGGCATCACAAATTCCCGGAAAACGTGAACTTCTCAAAATGATCTTGTTATTTTTATGGAATGAAGTACAGAAATAAAATTGCTTAAGCAAAATTAAACTTTGTTAAAATAAAGGAAAATTAAATTAAGAGAAAAACTAGAAAAAAATCATAACATAAATTCATAAAACTGTAACACGCAAAGGTTAGACACATTTTTCAGATGTTTACATTATTTTACAGGCAGAAACTGGAAAACTATGAGAACCGGAGACTTGCAACATGTAAAAAAGCTTTAAAAAAGATAACAGGAATATATTTTAACAAGAAAAATAAATAAGTTTCAATGATAGGAAAAATGGGGGAGCATGAATGATTTCTGTATTCAGAAAAGAGAAGAGAAATCAACTGTATCCTTATAAAGTTCTAAGGTTCGGATATTTTATCCGTCTAATGCAATCAAAAAGGAGCAAAAAAAAAAAAAAAAAAAAGTGACATGCAACAATAAACAGGAATATAAGAAAACACTGGCAGCAAAAATAAGAAGCAATACAAATGAGTAGAAATTGAACTCAACCATATCAGAGTAAAAGGTTATTTGTATCCAACTAAAAATAGATGTTAGTAAACTGAGAAATGAAGATTTTTTTTTTTCACCAACTTAAAGGCATAACAATGCATCCAAGGCCAGTCTGTGAGGGCATGCTCTCTCTGCTCTACAGGCTCAAAGAGCTTGTCAGCCACTCCTTCAAATAATCTATCCGGTAACACAAGTTCATGTTGCCATCCCAAGCAATACCAAATGACCTCCTGTCCTGACCAAACCACATCACACAGTCCAGCTACATGAATGGGTTAGGATAGTAACAATGGTCTTAGATGTAGATACATGACTTTACACAATGGTATCCAGTCAGTCAAACAAACAAAAAATGATTGGGCAGCTACAAGAGACCAATAGATCGGAGTTTGCAAAGGACAAGGATGTAGTGGAAGCATTTGACAACCATGGCATCCGATTAGAGCGCAAAGGAAGCTGGACCATGGACTATAAGGTGGCATATAACACAATTATAGCACAGAAAACTAACAAGGATCGCAGTTAATTTCAGGTCCATCACCATTTCTCAACAACCTATAACATGTTAAACAAAATTGCACACACCATTAAACAATTGCAAAAAGAAGAGCTAGAAAATACATTTGTATCAAAATCATCATAAAGTTAGATCAATTCAACCCACTCTCTCTCTTAAATAATGTAAAATAAATTCATATTTGATGGTGTTTGAATTGCAAGGTGTACCGTACTCACACTCAAACTAGAAACATAAAATTACTATGTTTCCGTGTAGATAACTTTTTCTTTGTAAAGTGCATACAATCTTATACCTAAAACTATACCTTTTTTTTTACAAAAGGTAAAGAGAAGTAAAAAGTAGGACTTTGAAATGTAATAGGAGCGGCAACTAAATTTTCAGTTCAAAAACTAAAAGTTAATCATAATCTTTGCCGTGAACTTTATTTCAATTTGACCTAACATTTCAAAATGTTGTATTTTTTTTCATTCCAAACCTCCTTATTTGCAGCAAGACCTAAAACACATCAGCAAGTTTCATGTTTTTAGTGTTAGTACTCGTTCTTTAAAGCAACACATAGACTTCAGCAAATCTATTGCCATCCAAATCGAAAGCCTTACAGTGTGATAGTACAAGCTTCATTGTGGTTCGATCAGATTCAGATGCTGACCATGTGCGTGCGATTATGCATTTATTTAGGGGTCAGATTTGTATAGTCAAGGCCAGTTTAGTTTTTTGCAAGATAATGGAGGATCCAAGGTGTTGCAGGACTACGGATGGCAAAAAAATCCGTACCTGCGGTCATAGGCAGATCTACTAAGGGGCAAGGAGAGTCAATTGACCCCCCCTCCTCCCCCTAATTCTGAAAAAAATTACAGTATGCCCCATTACCCCCAATTTCCTAAAACAAAACGTAGCACATTGTTTATATCTTCATTTTTCTCCACTAACCGCTCTCGTTACTTCTATTTATTCAAATCAAAATTAGGTCGTCTTGAGAGCTGCAAAGAAAATTAGGTCTTCCCTCATCTTGAGGGCTACGAAGAAAATAAGGTCTTCCTCTCTCTGCTTATGCGAGCTGAATCTCAGACTAAGAGACGCCTCTTCATCTCTTCATCTCTGACCCATCATCATATCATCGCCTTCGATATTCTCTGATTGAGTGGCTGGAATAGAAAGGTATTTTATACTTTATATTATATATGTTTGAAATTAGGGATTTTCAAATTAAAATTGGAGGTAATTGTATGTTTGTTGGAAACTTGAAATTGAGAATTTGGAGAAAAAAAAAATCATATAATTTGCTTCATCTTCCATCTGTTCCTTGCTCAATAGCATTCATATACAATTTGTATTAATTAGTAGTAGCAGTCAAGGTTATTACGACGCC
Source organism: Allium sativum (assembly GCA_030737875.1). Taxonomy (NCBI): domain Eukaryota; kingdom Viridiplantae; phylum Streptophyta; class Magnoliopsida; order Asparagales; family Amaryllidaceae; genus Allium; species Allium sativum. The sequence continues at coordinate 188,065,527 of CM060910.1, read as the reverse complement.
AAGTCGAGCCACTACCGTCTAGAAGACTAGTCGACAAGTCGTCCAACTAGTCGTGACTGGTCGACAAGTCTTTTATATGCATATATTTATTAGACTTAAATATATAATATAATTAGATATAAAGATAACATAATAATAGGTTCAAATTCAACAAAGATAACATAATAATAGGTTCAAATTCAACAAACATAACATGATAGATCCTAGTCACAACAAAATAAAACCCATAATAGATCACAAAATGAGTATGAACTCAAGCAAAATCATCCATCTCAATATCATCTCCATCTCCTTCAACGTTGACATTGCTTGGATCGGGTAATGGTACACCATAATCATCCTCCATTTCTTCATCATCAAGAGGAATGGCTTCTTCATCGGATTCTTCATCAACTAATCCAAATGTTGAACAAGTGTTACGACGAGTGTAGACCAACATATCACTAATAGAACCAACATGAGATCTCCTTGGAAGATTGCGTCCCTCAAGCGCATGTGATGCACCTTGAGCTTCATCCACAGCACTCCAAAAAGTATCCTCTTCATTGCTAATCCACTCATTATTCCATTCGAAGTCATCAAGTACAAGTGGATCAAAATTCCTTCCAAGTTCACGCTTTTTTTGAATCTTGAATCTATTTTTCGGTTGTATTGGATATAAACCAAGTCATTTAAACGTTGATGTTCCAATCTATTCCTCTTTTGTATGAATCTAAAAAAATATAAAATGCAATTAGACCTAAAGTATAAATAGTGTAAATTTGAAAACAAATATCTTAAAATATATGGGAACTTACAAACCCAAATGTACTCCAATTGCGTTCACAACCGAAGATGAACAACAAAGACCAACAATACGCTTCGCAAATGATTGAAGCTCAAGTGCACGACCTCCATAAGCATCCCACCAATCAACTAACATAAATTATTAAACATAATTGTGTTTTAGTACTACTTGCGAGGATATAATTGTGCCATTAATACTATGCATCAAACTTAAAAATATACGAAACTTACGAGGATTTTTTTGCTTTCTTTGGTCAAGTGCCATCTCTCTTGCAAATGCTTCCCTTGAATTTTTATACTCATCGGCATAATTACTTATCTTGTTCCGCGTACCCCGATCTATGATCATCTTCTCAAGCACATCATTAAAGTCGCCTCTTAACCGAGAGGCATAAGCATGATCATTTTCTAGAACATCAAAGTATTTACCCGGATTAAGAAATAAAGTAGCCCCATATATTGGTTTTCCCATTTGGTTTTCCAACGATCATCAATGATTTTAACCAATTTGCTCAACAATGCTCGTTTCTTCTCGAATGACGCTTTGATCTTATTTTTTGCAAAGTCCATAGCATATGCAATCTCTGCCAAAGCGGGTCTCTCATCCCCATCAACAATCCGTAACACCACAAGAAGAGGTTGTGATGCTTGAATGCACTCTTCAACACTATTCCAAAAAAGTGATGAAAACACAGTGTCACAAGCTTTCTTGCCGTTTTCTGTTTTTGCTAACTTAGACCTATTCCAATCCTCGGCACAAAACAAAAAACGCAACGACTCCTGATTCTTGTACAAACTTTGCAATGTGAGAAAAGCAGTGGCAAACCTCGTCGCACCAGCCCTCACTAAATCCCTCCCATTAGTCTTGTCCCTCAATGCATCAAGTATACGCCCATGCCTATAAATAAATGTAGTACATCTTCTTGCTTGATTAATTGTTTTTTTAAAGCCCGACAACTTGCCTATGTCCTCCAACATCAAATCAAGACAATGGGCAGCACATGGAGTCCAAAATAAAGTAGGAAATCTAGCCTCTAAGAGCTCACCTGCTGCCTTATAATTTGCACCATTATCTGTCACAACATGTACAACATTTTTCTCACCTATTTCCTTGATCTTGCTACCAAGTAAGTCAGCCAACATTGATGCATCGTGTGATTCACTAGAAGCATTAACCGAACCCAAGAAGAAAGTACCTTCGGGACTGTTGGCAAGAAAGTTTATAAGGTGCCTTCCTCGTCTATCCGTCCACCCATCCGACATAAACGTGCATCCGTATATTTTCCAAGATTTTTCATGCTTCTCCTTCTGTTTTTCTGTCTCTTCTTTTGTTTTTTTAAGCAGAGGAACCCTTAATTCATGAAATGTGGGGGGCTTCAAACCCGGTCCATATTGGCCTACGGACTCAACCATGACTTCATAACTCCTAGAGTTGGCAACATTAAAAGGTATTCCACACTCGTAGAAAAAGTTGCCAATGTGCATATGAACTCTTTCTTTCTCTTCTTGCGTTCTGAGGCGACTTTCCAACGTACCTTTGGAATGTCTATCTTCAATAATTTGTTCCTGTGTCCTCATAAGCATCGAGCCAACTGATTTAGAAGGTTTAGGTTGGACTTTCTGAAATTCAAATGTCTTCTTTTTCTTTTTTGGAATAGTATTGGAGGCTGCAGTGGATTCGATTTCTTGAACCTCATCATCATCGTCATCATCAAGTTGCACCCGTTTATTCTTCTTTTTACTTTCCATAAAATCACTCATTTCTCTAGCAATCTCTCTGGTTGTCTTTGGACATTTATGAATATCCGGAAAACCGCCAATCAAATGTTGCTTGAATCTGTTAATGCCGACATGATTTTCATTTCCGCAAAGAATGCATTTAACCACATCGTTATTGCTCAAGTTTGGCCAAAATGCATACTTCCAACCGGGATCATTTGATTTAGCTTTCCTCTTAGGATCTTTAGCCATCTCATGCCAACTATTTTCCGTGTTATTCTCCATTTCAACCACTGCGAATATAATTAAAAATAACAAATCAGTAAAAAAAACAGTTTAGTAAATAAAAAAAACTACTGTTGAAATAATTCAGTTATTAAAAACAATTCAATAAAAAAAAAAACAGTTCAGTATTAAAACAGCTCTTTAAAAACAGTTCAAAAAAAAAACAGCTGCTGCTGCTCAGAGTTTTCTTCGATAGAAAAAAAAAAATCGAGTAAGCTACCTGGCTGGCGGCGGACAAAGAAAGGAGCAGCGTTGAAAATCGAAGACGGAAGGAAGGTCGAAGTCGAAGTCGACTTCAGCTAGGGTTTTTTTTTTCAATCGACGCTCGTTTCAAGTTTCAACTGAAGAAAATCGAAGTCGACTTCAAGTAAATTAGGGTTTTTGGGCTCGAATTATGTTCTGGGCTCGATTTTGGCCCACCACGGTGGAATTCAACAAGTCGACAGCCGTGGAATATTTCCAGACGACTGCTCGACTAGTCGTCGACGTGATAACCTTGGTAGCTGTACTGCCTTTTGAAAATCATATTATTGAATAAATGCTTGTTATTATACAAATAGGAAGAAGTATGTGACATGGTAGGTAATTACTGCACATAAATGTTTGAACTTTGAATTTGTTAGAAATATAAAGTAAGTTCTTGCTGAAACCTTAAAAAAAATAGAATTTGCTTATTTTACTTAATGATAAACTTTTTTTATAGCATGCTGAAATATTTTCAAAAAAAATCAAATTGTTGGAGAATTTTCTTCAGCGAATCACAATGAACAACACAAAACAAATTCTTTAGAAAGATCATCGTCTGCAACAAACGACGAGTCTTCCAAAAAAATAGTGAATAATCGACTCCGCAACCGAATATGTGATCAATGATTGAATGATGGTTTGATTGTATACGTTTAAAATGATATATTTGAGAATTTATCTAATGACGCTATCATGAATTATTTTCAAAAAACGAAAAAATTGTAGTGGTCAATTTTAAGTCTATTTCAATATTTCTATGTAGCTTACCAACTTTATTAAACTATATTTAAATGTGTTACTGATATTTAAATTTTTGATGTTATATTAATGTTATGACCCCATCCCCCCTCGGCGTTTGAATTTTCGGGATCCGCCACTGCCCACGGTTACCCATGGATAAAATTCGTCATGGGCATGAAGTGTATAGCTAAATGAGTACCCGTAGGTAAAATAAACTGGTTTATTAATATCCATTTATTAATGGGGCGGGTACATATAGTAAGATATATGTGCCCATAGGGTATCCATGCCCGTATTGAGTGCGATTTATTGCCAATGCAAAAATCATTGATGTTGGCTATTGGGTATTTGTATGCATGCTTTTATTGAACAATTTATAAGCGGCTATTGATATTTGTAATAACTGTGCATGCTGCTAATTAAAACCCTATATATACTGGTTAGAAATTCTCAAATTTCACATCAATTGTTCCAAATTCCAATCCAGTAAGCAACACGTCTTTTCTTCTCTCCAACCCTTTTGCTCTCTCCAACAAATTAAACAAATCCTGCTAAAGTTCTTGCTCACTCCTCATCGCTTGTTTATATCAATACGTTGCCAGATCTAAGCAACGTGTTGCCAAAGTTCACGTCTGACTAATTTGGTTTTTATACCCAATGAATTTTTAAATGATTTGAATAGTTAGTTAAAAATTAAATTGAATAAAACATCATTGATACCCGCAGATATCAACGAATACCAGCAACTCATTTAAAATCCGTTTAATGGGTACTCGTGTGGGTATGTGACAGGCACATGGCAAAAAATTACTTAACGGAGCGAATGATGGGGGTACTAACCGTGCCCGCCCCACCCCACTGACATGCCTACCAACAGAAAGAGAAATGATGATTAAAATACAATTAATGATCCATTGATTTTACCATAGAAAGTAAAGTTTCCAAAATGTATTTAGCCATAATTTAAAAATCATTAATAATCATATTTAATAAAATAATTTGAGTGGGTTAATAAAATTATGTAACTGTAACAACCCGGAAAATCTGGGCCAGTTTAAAATTTTTATTTTGGCAATTTTAGCGAGTTTTGATTATTTAAAATGAATTATTTTAAATAGAATCGACGAGAAAATTTATTTTGAATAGAATTCGAACGTATATATTATACGCGTCGTCGATAGAATATAAATATTTATATATAATTATAAATGGAATTGAAAATGGCGCGGTAGTTCGATAATTCGATTTCAAACTTCAATTGAATGTACCGGGTGCAAAGCAATCCGGATTTTAGTGAAACCAAAAAGGATAGGATCTAATTGTGAATATCTTTCCAACGAATCCGAAAAATCAAAAGTTAGTAGCGGGAATCAAAAGTTATGTCCAGTTGAAAATTCTGAATAGTCGCTATGGAATTCAGGCCCTTAAAAATGGACATTTTGCAGATGACCTCGGAATTCGACGAAACCAGTTTTGTTGGGTCCGGGATGTCAAACTATTGCTAGGTTTCAAGTTTCATAATTTTTCGAATCAGTATGTGAGCGTGGCAAAGGAAAACGCGTTTGACCAGTTTCAGTTGATTTTAATCGACTGGAAATTGGCCATTTTTCTAACGGTCTCAGAATTCGACGAAACTAGTTTTGTTAGGACCGTATCGTCAATACGAAGCTAGAAAATATTTTTCTGGAATTTTTCTAGTCAGTATGTGGTCTCGGTAATTTAAAATGTACGTTTAAAATTCAATATAGTGATTTAAATGTAAATTCAACGGAAACTGATCGAAACAGTCGAATCAGCTTGCGATACATATCCCATTGTGTTCGGAATGGGGGTAAAACGCTATGGACGGCAGGCGGTGGGCCTCGTTACGAGGTCGTATGTAAAAGTCACCTTTTTGCAAAAATTTAATAATTAAATAATAATAAAAAAAAAAAAAAAAAAAAAAAAAATTTCCCTTCCTCCCCTTAAATCGCTTTGGCCCCCCCGTCCAAATTCATTCAGCAGATTAGAAAAAAAAAAAAAAAAAAAAAAAAAGGGGAAAGGACGGAGGAGCTCGTCGCTCCTCCGATGAAACCGCAACCGCGCCGTCGGCGTCCAGCACCCCCCCCCTCGAGCTCCCTTCTCCTCCTCCGCATCGATTCGCGAGCCGCACCCCCCCCCTTTCGAAACCACTGCTCCGCGCCGCCCCTCCTTCCTCCTCCTCCCCTTCCCTTCGCCTGCGGCCCCCGACCTTACCCATACCCGAACCCGAAACCCCCACCCCCTGATGACCGACGAAGCAGCATAGCCCCTGTAAGGTTTTTTTTTTTCTTTTCTTTATTTCTTTATTTCATATATATAAAGTACTTATTTAAATAAAATTTGATCTGATTTGAAAGGAAATTTAAAACTGAAGATTTTTATTTTTAAAAAGGTTTAAAAAGATTTTTATTTTAAAAGGTTTAAAAAGATTTTTATTTTTAAAAGGTTTAAAAAGATTTTTATTTTTAAAAAGGTTTAAAAAGATTTTTATTTTAAAAGGTTTAGAAAGATTTGAATTTTTAAAAGGTAAAAGATTTGAATTTTGAAAGGTTTAAAAAGATTTAAACTTTGAAATAAAAATTCGATTTTTATATATTGAACTTTGAAATAAAAATTCGATTTTTATATATTGAACTTTGAAATAAAAATTCGATTTTTATATATTGAACTTTGAAATAAAAATTCGATTTTTATATATTGAACTTTGAAATAAAAATTCGATTTTTATATATTGAACTTTGAAATAAAAATTCGATTTTTATATATTGAACTTTGAAATAAAAATTCGATTTTTATATATTGAACTTTGAAATAAAAATTCGATTTTTATATATTGAACTTTGAAATAAAAATTCGATTTTTATATAATGAACTTTGAAATAAAAATTCGCTTTTTATATAATGAACTTTGAAATAAAAATTCGCTTTTTATATATTGAACTTTGAAGTAAAAATTCGATTTTTATATATTGAACTTTGAAGTCAAAAATTCGATTTTTATATATTGAATAGCATCGTAAAAATGCGATTTTTACATATATAGAGAATACGGGCGAAAGCGACAAAAAGGCGAGAGCGTCGAAGACTTCTGCAAATGAAGAGCCGTGGAGCTAGGATAGCTATATGTGAGAATTTCTCACCTTTCTATTTCTTTTCTAGTTATATATTTATACTAGGATGCAGACGGTGCTTAGTAGCACCCGACACAATCGTCCACAGACCATGGACTTGTTTGTTTGACTGTTTGGTGATTGATTGCGATATTGGTTTGAATGTGGTTTGTGGTGTGAAAAATCGAATCGATAAATTGGTTAGGATTAGACGTGCGCCGTTATAAGGCGAAGGAGTAAGGCTAGGTTAGATCCTTACTTCAAAGTTTGTGGTTTGCATAACGAATTGATTTGATTGATGTGTGAATGGCGTGGGCCTTCACTAGACCGGGGATAAGGCTAGGCCTTGTCCCGTTTCTAGTATCGTGCCGTTATGCCGCCGAAATTTTCTAAAATAAGTTAGAAAAAAATAAAAATAGCATTTTATTTAACGAATGAACCGAATAGAAATTCATATGTTAAAATAAAATGTGTTATCGTTAAAAATATAATTTTTAACGTGAATGTGAATAAATAAATATTCATTTACAAACCAGACGGTTTGTTTATGTACACCTATTTGAATGACGTTGATTGGGTCGATAAATTTTACACATCGCCTAACTGCACAAATAAAATATGTGTTTGATTGTTTGAAACCCCACACGGGTGTTAGGATGAAATTTGAAGTTCACTCATCCTGATTGATTAAATATGTCGATCGATTGATTGACAAGCTGCTATAAGCGTTAAATGTCTATATTTGATGCTTATACAGTGTAGTGCACTTTGATTGATGGTTGATTATTCATCGTTGTTGATATATACATGTGTTGTAGAAAATCCATATAATTAACATTATATGGTAATTGATTGGGCCTCATTCCAGTTTCGAAAAAAAAAAGAAATATTTGAAATAGGAATATTTGAAATAGAAATATTTGAAATAGAATATTTGAAAATAGAAATATGTGAAGCCGTGAGGATTAGATTGACGCCATTTTGACGTGAACGATATTTATATCGATTTTATTCATTTTAAAATGAATATTGAAAAGTGATTTCGAAATCGAATATTTTGAAATGAATTGAATTGAAAACGATTTGAAATGAATTGAATTGAAAACGAATTCGAAATGAATTGAATTGAAAACGATTTCGAAATGAATTGAATTGAAAACGATTTCGAAATGAATTGAATTGAAAACGATTTCGAATTGAATTGAAAACAAATTGAAATGAATTCAAATTGAATTGAAATTTGAATTGAATAGAAATGAATTTTAAAACGAATTTATAAAGAAGAATTCAATTTTGATTTGAATTGAAAAAGGAAGTTGAAATTGTTTTTGAAACGAATTCAAAACTATTTATATAATTCGTTTTAAATAGAAATCGATGAAATATATATTATATATATTATATATATAATATAATGGCCTGAATAGAACGCGCCGCGCCGCGGCAGTTCGCGAATTTCGACCATTTATCTAAAACGGACATTACGGGAGATCCGACCGTCGGATTCTCCTAAAACCGGAACCGTTGGGTTCGTATCGAAAAGAGCTTTCTAATGAATGTTAGAAATTTGAAATCTAACGGTTGGATTTGGAGATACGTCCAAATCAAATTCGAAAAAGGTCGCTGTAAGTGCAGTTCGATGGCCGTTGTTGGAAATCGACTGTACGGGCCTTGATAAAATTATTAAAAATAGTAATAATTTGTGTAAAATCATAAGAAATGATTTGTGAAAGTTTGGGATGAAAAACTCCATATTTGAAAAGATAAAAATAGATTTTTATCGAAATGAACTAGTTTTGAACTAGAATTATAATTCTATTTATTTTTAAATAAATAAATTGAATTTGAAATGGTTTTGAAAATAACCAAAATTTCCAATGATTGCATTGGAGTGGATTTGAATCGAAATTGTCTTCGGAATATTTCGATGTTGGAATTCGTGATTATACAGGTGTTGTTATGGAAATTTGAAAGATATATATTTATATCGTTATTTCCAATACGACATTTGTTAGTCGTAGAATTCGATATTGAATATAAGCCGATATATTTTCTATTCAGAGCCTTGTATTGAATATCGAATGTGATTTGGGTTTGTCGTGAATGGTGTCTTCACTAACACTGTTCTTGAACCCAGTTGAGAAAAGATTAAATCTTTTTATTTAGATTTAATGAAGTGTACCAATTAAATGATATTTAATTGGAATTGAATTGGTATTGATTTTTGGGTTTATCGTGAACAGTGTTTTAAATAACACTTGTTCTTTAACCCGATAATTAATCGAATGTGATTTGGGTTTGTCGTGAATGGTGTCTTCACTAACACTGTTCTTGAACCCAGTTGAGAAAAGATTAAATCTTTTTATTTAGATTTAATGAAGTGTACCAATTAAATGATATTTAATTGGAATTGAATTGGTATTGATTTTTGGGTTTATCGTGAACAGTGTTTTAAATAACACTTGTTCTTTAACCCGATAATTAATCGAATGTGATTTGGGTTTGTCGTGAATGGTGTCTTCACTAACACTGTTCTTGAACCCAGTTGAGAAAAGATTAAATCTTTTTATTTAGATTTAATGAAGTGTACCAATTAAATGATATTTAATTGGAATTGAATTGGTATTGATTTTTGGGTTTATCGTGAACAGTGTTTTAAATAACACTTGTTCTTTAACCCGATAATTAATCGAATGTGATTTGGGTTTGTCGTGAATGGTGTCTTCACTAACACTGTTCTTGAACCCAGTTGAGAAAAGATTAAATCTTTTTATTTAGATTTAATGAAGTGTACCAATTAAATGATATTTAATTGGAATTGAATGGATATTGATTTTTGGGTTTATCGTGAACAGTGTTTTAAATAACACTTGTTCTTTAACCCGATAATTAATGGGATGTGACTTTGGGTTTATCGTGAACCGTGTTTTAAATGACACTGATTCTTTAACCCAGTCACAGATTAAAACTAAGTGGAGTTTTAATGAATCTTTAATTAGATTGAAAAGATCGAGAATGGAGTATCACCAGTTTTGCTCCAGGCGATAGTTAAATCTTTAATTAGATTTGAATGTGAAATTTAGAAACTAACTGGCGGTTAGCCAAGCAGAATGGTTTTCTGGATATTGATCTGATGTTGGTTTCGGCCTTCGGGGTTAATATTTGGGGAATTATTCTCTTGATTAATTTACGGTTAGTGACTAAGGAATTGGAATGAGGCGTATGTTGTGTTTGTGTAACACTTATTTAAAATATACGCGAGTTATTCGGAAAGACCGGGTTTATCCCATTCTGAGTAACTGATACGACGATAAGTCGAAGATGAAGACGATGGTCGAAGACCGGACGTCTTCACGTCGTTTGGGTAATTACTGATGATCTTGATTGGGCTGTACACCCAAGAAGATGGAAACAGTTGGTGATCGTCCAGACGTACTTGGAGATCGATGGATATGCGGGGTACTAGGTGCCTCCGGTTTCGTTCAGACCCAGAACGGACTTGTAAATGGACTGTGTGTCCGACATCGGATTTCATTCTGTGTGACTGATATCGGTTGCATAGGATGGTTTGCCTGTGTGGCATGCTAAGATGCAAATGATCAAGGCTTCTGTTGAAAAGCAAAGTCTTGTGGTGATGATCAAAGCACGGCCTTTGAGGCGTAGCTTTGTGTAACGTTTACCTCGCGTGTTTCACACCAGGTATGAACCAAAAACGGGAGACGGACCTCAGGGAGGACTTGCGTTTCTTTCTAGCTAGAAGTGGCGTCAGTGGTTTTACACGCCCTGACGAGTTTGACTTATGTTGTTGTTGCTGTTGCGAGGCGCCTCGGTTATATCGGTTTCGGCCGAATGCATTCTGGTCGGCTGACGGACCAGACTTACACCCCATAGGGTGGGGAAACGTAGTGTTCAGGCATTTTAATCCACATCGGTGGACCGGCCCTGTCGCTCCAAGGGTCGATGCGCTCTGACCCTGTGGCTCGGGCTAGAGAGTCACGAATCGGTTGAGGACTATCTTTTGCCTCGGTTCATAGACGGAAATCCAATTTCCAAATACGTGCCATTTGCGGTTTTATTTGTAAACCTATATATGGCGACATAGTGGCATGGGACGCTCATGTCGCCTATGATTGATACTTATGATTTGAAGTTGTTTTATACACTATGCACTTATTATAGTATCAAATGATTTGTTTCAAACGTATCAAGCATTCTTTGGCTGTTATAAGGGAAAACCCTATCCCCCGGCTTGCGTTTGCATTGTGTGATAGGACCTGGGTCTTATAACAGCTTCATTTTTCTTTATTTAGCATGGCGCTGTTTGTTTATGCACTGGTATTCTTGGGAGGAAACCCGTTCCGTGTTATACGGCGTGGTCCCTTGATTTACCTAATGATTTAAAATAAAGATTAACTGTTTTAGTTCTCACACCAGTCACATGACTGACCTGGAGTTTATTGTTTTAACCTAAACTCTGGGTGCCCCTATTTTTGACACGGGCAGCTAGCAGTTTCGGTTTTGCAGATTTATATTCACAGGATCCTGGTTTACAGCTGGAACGATATCCGGAAAGCTTTGTATCCGTATATCTACTTCTAGTTGTGTATTGTATTATTTTCCGCTGCTATGTATTTAAATGAAATTTAAATCTCTGATATTTCTGTGTAATATTCATTTATACTCTGTATATTCTTGTAATCTGATGCACTGTTGTTATATATAGTGAAATGTTCTTCTGTACGCGTTCTGTTTTGTCGTGTTCTCAAACGATAGGGCGTTTCGAACGGTCTGGGTCGGTTTAGCGACTGGTTCGGACCGAGCGAAATTCCTTGCCGTCACAGTTGGTATCAGAGCTTTGGTTTACAAAGCTCAGAGAACAAGGCACATTAGAACCGTACGAAAGAATTCATCAGATAATCGGATTAGTAATATCCAATGGGATGACTCGTTAGAGATAGGATCAGTAGTATCCTAGAACGAGTGTGAAGAGTATATTTTTGAAAATGAAAACAAATTTTTGTTTTGAAAAGTTAAATCAATTATTCGTAGTTGATTATTTATTTATATTGATTTGGACAGTCCAGTATATAAAGATTTTGCATATACGTCTGATCCACGTGTATTTGAAATTTTAATATACTGGATAGATATAGCATCACGCTCTAGTCGCCCGAAGATGATATTGATGATGGTGCATCATCATCAGCATTTATATTCGAGTGTCGAAAGTGTGATTTTCTATATATTTCCTATTGACTGGTGTGAGAACCAAAAATTAGATAGGGCCTATTGTTGTAATTTGGCATCAAAAATTTGATTTTTGTATATGTATCAAAATTATGAATTTGAAACTCTAATTCACTAATTGATTGATGTTTGTGTTGCTTGTTTAATTGTTTGATAATTTTGAACCAATTAGCCTAATTGAATCAAATATTGAACTATATTGAAAATTGGTCGCATTTGCTTGCATATATGTACTTACATTGAACAGGTTATAGCAAGGAGGCTAGAGCAGGGAATAAAATTTGTTTGCCCGACAAATAGGTACATGTTTACTACATAATTTCCTGTTTTGTTTGGGTGATGATGATTTTGTGAGCCTATTGGCTAGCCGCTTGGCTTTTTCTTTTTCTTTTTTGAGATCTGAAGGACCGGGAACGCTATTTGCAATTTCCCGATGCTCCCGGTGCAGGGGAGGTTATGGCGAAATTTTTCAAAAATTTAGGGTGTTAGCCAAATTTTTGAAATTTTAGAAATTCTCAGAAACTAAAGAGTTGGAGAATGGAAGCCAGGTCGAGCGTAGAGTTGATTAATCAAACCACTTTCGACTTTGTTCCTTTTCGGGGACGAAAAGTTTTAAGTGGGGGAGATTGTAACAACCCGGAAAATCTGGGCCAGTTTAAAATTTTTATTTTGGCAATTTTAGCGAGTTTTGATTATTTAAAATGAATTATTTTAAATAGAATCGACGAGAAAATTTATTTTGAATAGAATTCGAACGTATATATTATACGCGTCGTCGATAGAATATAAATATTTATATATAATTATAAATGGAATTGAAAATGGCGCGGTAGTTCGATAATTCGATTTCAAACTTCAATTGAATGTACCGGGTGCAAAGCAATCCGGATTTTAGTGAAACCAAAAAGGATAGGATCTAATTGTGAATATCTTTCCAACGAATCCGAAAAATCAAAAGTTAGTAGCGGGAATCAAAAGTTATGTCCAGTTGAAAATTCTGAATAGTCGCTATGGAATTCAGGCCCTTAAAAATGGACATTTTGCAGATGACCTCGGAATTCGACGAAACCAGTTTTGTTGGGTCCGGGATGTCAAACTATTGCTAGGTTTCAAGTTTCATAATTTTTCGAATCAGTATGTGAGCGTGGCAAAGGAAAACGCGTTTGACCAGTTTCAGTTGATTTTAATCGACTGGAAATTGGCCATTTTTCTAACGGTCTCAGAATTCGACGAAACTAGTTTTGTTAGGACCGTATCGTCAATACGAAGCTAGAAAATATTTTTCTGGAATTTTTCTAGTCAGTATGTGGTCTCGGTAATTTAAAATGTACGTTTAAAATTCAATATAGTGATTTAAATGTAAATTCAACGGAAACTGATCGAAACAGTCGAATCAGCTTGCGATACATATCCCATTGTGTTCGGAATGGGGGTAAAACGCTATGGACGGCAGGCGGTGGGCCTCGTTACGAGGTCGTATGTAAAAGTCACCTTTTTGCAAAAATTTAATAATTAAATAATAATAAAAAAAAAAAAAAAAAAAAAAATTTCCCTTCCTCCCCTTAAATCGCTTTGGCCCCCCCGTCCAAATTCATTCAGCAGATTAGAAAAAAAAAAAAAAAAAAAAAAAAAAGGGGAAAGGACGGAGGAGCTCGTCGCTCCTCCGATGAAACCGCAACCGCGCCGTCGGCGTCCAGCACCCCCCCCTCGAGCTCCCTTCTCCTCCTCCGCATCGATTCGCGAGCCGCACCCCCCCCCTTTCGAAACCACTGCTCCGCGCCGCCCCTCCTTCCTCCTCCTCCCCTTCCCTTCGCCTGCGGCCCCCGACCTTACCCATACCCGAACCCGAAACCCCCACCCCCTGATGACCGACGAAGCAGCATAGCCCCTGTAAGGTTTTTTTTTTTCTTTTCTTTATTTCTTTATTTCATATATATAAAGTACTTATTTAAATAAAATTTGATCTGATTTGAAAGGAAATTTAAAACTGAAGATTTTTATTTTTAAAAAGGTTTAAAAAGATTTTTATTTTAAAAGGTTTAAAAAGATTTTTATTTTTAAAAGGTTTAAAAAGATTTTTATTTTTAAAAAGGTTTAAAAAGATTTTTATTTTAAAAGGTTTAGAAAGATTTGAATTTTTAAAAGGTAAAAGATTTGAATTTTGAAAGGTTTAAAAAGATTTAAACTTTGAAATAAAAATTCGATTTTTATATATTGAACTTTGAAATAAAAATTCGATTTTTATATATTGAACTTTGAAATAAAAATTCGATTTTTATATATTGAACTTTGAAATAAAAATTCGATTTTTATATATTGAACTTTGAAATAAAAATTCGATTTTTATATATTGAACTTTGAAATAAAAATTCGATTTTTATATATTGAACTTTGAAATAAAAATTCGATTTTTATATATTGAACTTTGAAATAAAAATTCGATTTTTATATATTGAACTTTGAAATAAAAATTCGATTTTTATATAATGAACTTTGAAATAAAAATTCGCTTTTTATATAATGAACTTTGAAATAAAAATTCGCTTTTTATATATTGAACTTTGAAGTAAAAATTCGATTTTTATATATTGAACTTTGAAGTCAAAAATTCGATTTTTATATATTGAATAGCATCGTAAAAATGCGATTTTTACATATATAGAGAATACGGGCGAAAGCGACAAAAAGGCGAGAGCGTCGAAGACTTCTGCAAATGAAGAGCCGTGGAGCTAGGATAGCTATATGTGAGAATTTCTCACCTTTCTATTTCTTTTCTAGTTATATATTTATACTAGGATGCAGACGGTGCTTAGTAGCACCCGACACAATCGTCCACAGACCATGGACTTGTTTGTTTGACTGTTTGGTGATTGATTGCGATATTGGTTTGAATGTGGTTTGTGGTGTGAAAAATCGAATCGATAAATTGGTTAGGATTAGACGTGCGCCGTTATAAGGCGAAGGAGTAAGGCTAGGTTAGATCCTTACTTCAAAGTTTGTGGTTTGCATAACGAATTGATTTGATTGATGTGTGAATGGCGTGGGCCTTCACTAGACCGGGGATAAGGCTAGGCCTTGTCCCGTTTCTAGTATCGTGCCGTTATGCCGCCGAAATTTTCTAAAATAAGTTAGAAAAAAATAAAAATAGCATTTTATTTAACGAATGAACCGAATAGAAATTCATATGTTAAAATAAAATGTGTTATCGTTAAAAATATAATTTTTAACGTGAATGTGAATAAATAAATATTCATTTACAAACCAGACGGTTTGTTTATGTACACCTATTTGAATGACGTTGATTGGGTCGATAAATTTTACACATCGCCTAACTGCACAAATAAAATATGTGTTTGATTGTTTGAAACCCCACACGGGTGTTAGGATGAAATTTGAAGTTCACTCATCCTGATTGATTAAATATGTCGATCGATTGATTGACAAGCTGCTATAAGCGTTAAATGTCTATATTTGATGCTTATACAGTGTAGTGCACTTTGATTGATGGTTGATTATTCATCGTTGTTGATATATACATGTGTTGTAGAAAATCCATATAATTAACATTATATGGTAATTGATTGGGCCTCATTCCAGTTTCGAAAAAAAAAAGAAATATTTGAAATAGGAATATTTGAAATAGAAATATTTGAAATAGAATATTTGAAAATAGAAATATGTGAAGCCGTGAGGATTAGATTGACGCCATTTTGACGTGAACGATATTTATATCGATTTTATTCATTTTAAAATGAATATTGAAAAGTGATTTCGAAATCGAATATTTTGAAATGAATTGAATTGAAAACGATTTGAAATGAATTGAATTGAAAACGAATTCGAAATGAATTGAATTGAAAACGATTTCGAAATGAATTGAATTGAAAACGATTTCGAAATGAATTGAATTGAAAACGATTTCGAATTGAATTGAAAACAAATTGAAATGAATTCAAATTGAATTGAAATTTGAATTGAATAGAAATGAATTTTAAAACGAATTTATAAAGAAGAATTCAATTTTGATTTGAATTGAAAAAGGAAGTTGAAATTGTTTTTGAAACGAATTCAAAACTATTTATATAATTCGTTTTAAATAGAAATCGATGAAATATATATTATATATATTATATATATAATATAATGGCCTGAATAGAACGCGCCGCGCCGCGGCAGTTCGCGAATTTCGACCATTTATCTAAAACGGACATTACGGGAGATCCGACCGTCGGATTCTCCTAAAACCGGAACCGTTGGGTTCGTATCGAAAAGAGCTTTCTAATGAATGTTAGAAATTTGAAATCTAACGGTTGGATTTGGAGATACGTCCAAATCAAATTCGAAAAAGGTCGCTGTAAGTGCAGTTCGATGGCCGTTGTTGGAAATCGACTGTACGGGCCTTGATAAAATTATTAAAAATAGTAATAATTTGTGTAAAATCATAAGAAATGATTTGTGAAAGTTTGGGATGAAAAACTCCATATTTGAAAAGATAAAAATAGATTTTTATCGAAATGAACTAGTTTTGAACTAGAATTATAATTCTATTTATTTTTAAATAAATAAATTGAATTTGAAATGGTTTTGAAAATAACCAAAATTTCCAATGATTGCATTGGAGTGGATTTGAATCGAAATTGTCTTCGGAATATTTCGATGTTGGAATTCGTGATTATACAGGTGTTGTTATGGAAATTTGAAAGATATATATTTATATCGTTATTTCCAATACGACATTTGTTAGTCGTAGAATTCGATATTGAATATAAGCCGATATATTTTCTATTCAGAGCCTTGTATTGAATATCGAATGTGATTTGGGTTTGTCGTGAATGGTGTCTTCACTAACACTGTTCTTGAACCCAGTTGAGAAAAGATTAAATCTTTTTATTTAGATTTAATGAAGTGTACCAATTAAATGATATTTAATTGGAATTGAATTGGTATTGATTTTTGGGTTTATCGTGAACAGTGTTTTAAATAACACTTGTTCTTTAACCCGATAATTAATCGAATGTGATTTGGGTTTGTCGTGAATGGTGTCTTCACTAACACTGTTCTTGAACCCAGTTGAGAAAAGATTAAATCTTTTTATTTAGATTTAATGAAGTGTACCAATTAAATGATATTTAATTGGAATTGAATTGGTATTGATTTTTGGGTTTATCGTGAACAGTGTTTTAAATAACACTTGTTCTTTAACCCGATAATTAATCGAATGTGATTTGGGTTTGTCGTGAATGGTGTCTTCACTAACACTGTTCTTGAACCCAGTTGAGAAAAGATTAAATCTTTTTATTTAGATTTAATGAAGTGTACCAATTAAATGATATTTAATTGGAATTGAATTGGTATTGATTTTTGGGTTTATCGTGAACAGTGTTTTAAATAACACTTGTTCTTTAACCCGATAATTAATCGAATGTGATTTGGGTTTGTCGTGAATGGTGTCTTCACTAACACTGTTCTTGAACCCAGTTGAGAAAAGATTAAATCTTTTTATTTAGATTTAATGAAGTGTACCAATTAAATGATATTTAATTGGAATTGAATGGATATTGATTTTTGGGTTTATCGTGAACAGTGTTTTAAATAACACTTGTTCTTTAACCCGATAATTAATGGGATGTGACTTTGGGTTTATCGTGAACCGTGTTTTAAATGACACTGATTCTTTAACCCAGTCACAGATTAAAACTAAGTGGAGTTTTAATGAATCTTTAATTAGATTGAAAAGATCGAGAATGGAGTATCACCAGTTTTGCTCCAGGCGATAGTTAAATCTTTAATTAGATTTGAATGTGAAATTTAGAAACTAACTGGCGGTTAGCCAAGCAGAATGGTTTTCTGGATATTGATCTGATGTTGGTTTCGGCCTTCGGGGTTAATATTTGGGGAATTATTCTCTTGATTAATTTACGGTTAGTGACTAAGGAATTGGAATGAGGCGTATGTTGTGTTTGTGTAACACTTATTTAAAATATACGCGAGTTATTCGGAAAGACCGGGTTTATCCCATTCTGAGTAACTGATACGACGATAAGTCGAAGATGAAGACGATGGTCGAAGACCGGACGTCTTCACGTCGTTTGGGTAATTACTGATGATCTTGATTGGGCTGTACACCCAAGAAGATGGAAACAGTTGGTGATCGTCCAGACGTACTTGGAGATCGATGGATATGCGGGGTACTAGGTGCCTCCGGTTTCGTTCAGACCCAGAACGGACTTGTAAATGGACTGTGTGTCCGACATCGGATTTCATTCTGTGTGACTGATATCGGTTGCATAGGATGGTTTGCCTGTGTGGCATGCTAAGATGCAAATGATCAAGGCTTCTGTTGAAAAGCAAAGTCTTGTGGTGATGATCAAAGCACGGCCTTTGAGGCGTAGCTTTGTGTAACGTTTACCTCGCGTGTTTCACACCAGGTATGAACCAAAAACGGGAGACGGACCTCAGGGAGGACTTGCGTTTCTTTCTAGCTAGAAGTGGCGTCAGTGGTTTTACACGCCCTGACGAGTTTGACTTATGTTGTTGTTGCTGTTGCGAGGCGCCTCGGTTATATCGGTTTCGGCCGAATGCATTCTGGTCGGCTGACGGACCAGACTTACACCCCATAGGGTGGGGAAACGTAGTGTTCAGGCATTTTAATCCACATCGGTGGACCGGCCCTGTCGCTCCAAGGGTCGATGCGCTCTGACCCTGTGGCTCGGGCTAGAGAGTCACGAATCGGTTGAGGACTATCTTTTGCCTCGGTTCATAGACGGAAATCCAATTTCCAAATACGTGCCATTTGCGGTTTTATTTGTAAACCTATATATGGCGACATAGTGGCATGGGACGCTCATGTCGCCTATGATTGATACTTATGATTTGAAGTTGTTTTATACACTATGCACTTATTATAGTATCAAATGATTTGTTTCAAACGTATCAAGCATTCTTTGGCTGTTATAAGGGAAAACCCTATCCCCCGGCTTGCGTTTGCATTGTGTGATAGGACCTGGGTCTTATAACAGCTTCATTTTTCTTTATTTAGCATGGCGCTGTTTGTTTATGCACTGGTATTCTTGGGAGGAAACCCGTTCCGTGTTATACGGCGTGGTCCCTTGATTTACCTAATGATTTAAAATAAAGATTAACTGTTTTAGTTCTCACACCAGTCACATGACTGACCTGGAGTTTATTGTTTTAACCTAAACTCTGGGTGCCCCTATTTTTGACACGGGCAGCTAGCAGTTTCGGTTTTGCAGATTTATATTCACAGGATCCTGGTTTACAGCTGGAACGATATCCGGAAAGCTTTGTATCCGTATATCTACTTCTAGTTGTGTATTGTATTATTTTCCGCTGCTATGTATTTAAATGAAATTTAAATCTCTGATATTTCTGTGTAATATTCATTTATACTCTGTATATTCTTGTAATCTGATGCACTGTTGTTATATATAGTGAAATGTTCTTCTGTACGCGTTCTGTTTTGTCGTGTTCTCAAACGATAGGGCGTTTCGAACGGTCTGGGTCGGTTTAGCGACTGGTTCGGACCGAGCGAAATTCCTTGCCGTCACAGTAACTCCGCCTGTGTAGTTTTCTATGCAGCCTGTACCAAACCAGGGTAAAGGAGGAGGGTTGTGATAGGCTTGGCGAGCCAACGTAAAAACTTAGCCTCTCGTATGAATATGGAACCTTATGATATATCGTTGGGACGTAACCCTCTTAGCGACGCGCTATATCGAGGCTCGGATATGGTGTTAAATATGCAAGGGTTGGGCCGCCATTCCCTTAGTGGCGGGCTACACCGACGCCCCGGTGTAGTGATAAGTGAGCAAGGGTCCTCGCATTTTTCTCGGCGGACGCAAGGGGCAAGAAAGCAAGTCGACGATAGTAGGGTTCGGTTAGGTAGTTGGAATGTAGGGTCCTTAACAGGAAAATTAAGAGAGATAGTGATACTATGATTAGGAGACGGATTAACATCTTGTGCATTCAAGAGACTAAATGGGTGGGTCAGAAGGCGAAGGAGGTGGAGAACACTGGCTTCAAATTGTGGTACACGGGAGAAGTACGTAACAAGAACGGGGTAGGCATATTGATTGACAAGAACCTTCAGATCAATGTGGTTGACGTCAGAAGACGAGGGGATATGATCATCCTAGTTAAGCTAGTAGTTGGCCAGATAGTTTTGAATGCATAGTAGTTAAGGCGCAAAAAGGCGCACGGCTTGAGCCTTGGGCTTTTTTGAGCCTTGGGCTTTTTTGTGGGACTTTTAAAAAAAGGCGCACTGCATATATTTTAAAAAAAATAAAAATCCTACAGCATATATATATTTTTAAAACATAAAAAACTGCTGCAAAATAAAAAAAACTGTTGCAAAAAAAACTGCTGCACACAAACACACACGCACACACACACACATATATATATATACATATAACTGCTGCATATATTTTAAAAATAAAAAAATGCTACAAAACCAAAAAAACCTGCTGCATATATTTTAAAAAAAAATCTGCTGCATATTAAAAAAAAGAACTGTTGTAAAACAAAAACCAAAAACTGCAGAAAAATGATCAATCAAACAAAATGGTTGAAACCCTAAGTCGAATTGGATGTCGACCTTGCTCAAATTCAATGTCGACTTCGAATTTGCAAACCCTAAAGCGAAACCCTAAAGCAGCGACACTTTTTTCTTTTCTTTTTTCGATGTCGAGTTCGATGTCGACTTGGTTGAAAACCCTAAATCAATTTGAGGCGCGCCTTACTGCGCCCCGGAGCCTCAGAAAAAGGCTCCAAAGGCACGCCTTTCGTGCGCCTCCGTTAGAGGAGGCGCCTCAGCCACCAGGAAGGCGCAGGACCTGCGCCTGCGCCTTAAGCGCGCCTAGGCGCGCGCCTTAACTACTATGTTTGAATGTCATTAGCGCATATACCCCACAGGTAGGTCTAAGTGAAGAAGCCAAAAGGAAGTCCTGGGAAGACTTGGATGTCATGGTTAGAAATGTGCATAGTAGTGAGGAACTTTTTATAGGAGGAGACTTCAATGACCATGTTGGCTCATCTAGCGGAGGTTTTGAGCGAGTGCATGGTGGTTTTGGATTTGGCAGTAGGAACCAAGAGGGTGAAGATATTTTGAATTTCGCTCTCTCTTTTGATCTCATGATTGCTAATACCTTCTTTAGAGAGAGGCAATCACATCTGATCACCTTCAGTAGTGGCCAACACGCTAGCCAGATTGACTTTGTCCTAACTAGAAGAGATAGTAGACGAGATTGTGTTGTTTGCAAGGTCATACCTGGAGAATGTGTCGTCTCACAACACCAGCTCTTGGTATGCGTGTTTCGTCTTTCGAGTGGTGAAGGATAAGAGAGCGAAGATTAGCAGGACGAAATGGTGGAAACTCAAAGAAGATGCTTCACGGATGTTTAAAGATAGAGTGATGGGAGAAGGGGCTTGGAATGTGGAAGGAGAAGCAAATGTCATGTGGAATGCAATGACAACTTGCATTCGGAGAGTCGCCACTGAGGTATTTGGGATAACAAGAGGAAGCAAGCCAGAACCCAAGGATTCGTGGTGGTGGAATGACGAGGTGCAAAAGGTTATCAAAGAGAAGGAATACTACAAATGCATGTACCGTCACAGAAGCGAAGAGAACATGCATAGGTACAAAGTGGTAAAGAAGACTGCAAAGAGAGCAGTGAGTGAAGCAAGGGAACGAGCGTATGAAAATTTGTATCAAATGCTAAGTACAAAGGAGGGTGAAAAAGACGTTTACAAAATAGCTAGGCTACGCGAGAGGAGGACAAGAGACTTCAGTCAGGTTAAATGCATTAAGGATGAGAACGATAGACTTCTGATGAAGGACAATGAGATAAAGAATAAGTGAAGAGAATACTTTGATAAGCTTTCCAACGAAAAAATTGATAGCTCTTCGATCGAGTTGGAAGACTTAGCTGACAGCACCAATAGACATTTTGTGCGGAGATTTCAAGAAGCTGAGGTAAAGGGGGGCGTTGAAACGTATGAAATCAGGTAAGTCGGTAAGGCCTGATGACATTCTTATTGAGGTGTGGAGATGCAGGGATAAGATGGCTAACTAAGTTGTTCAATAATATTTTCAAATCAAACAAAATGCCAGATGAGTGGAGGAGAAGCATTTTAGTTCCAATCTTCAAGAATAAAGGAGATATTCAACGTTGCACGAACTATAGTGGAATTAAGCTTATGAGCCATACAATGAAGCTTTGGAAGAGAGTTTGCGAGCAACGTTTGAGGAGATTGACAAGTGCCTCTAGGAATCAATTTGGTTTTATGCCTGGAAGGTCAACCACTGAGGCGATTTTCTTGGTTAGGCAACTTATGGAGAGATACAGAGAGCAGAAGAAAGATCTCCACATTGTTTTTATTGATCTGGAGAAAGCTTATGACAGAGTGCCGAGGAGGATTATGTGGTGGGCGCTAGAAAGGAAGAGAGTGCCATCAAAATATATTACCCTTATTAAGGATATGTACGAGGGGGTTGTGACTAGTGTTAGGGCATGCGATGGTGATACCAGAGACTTTCCAATTAACATAGGGTTACATCAAGGTTCGACTTTGAGCCCCATATTTTTGCATTAGTGATGGATGAAATCACAAAAAATATACAAAGGGAGATTCCCTGGTGTATGCTCTTTGTCGATGATGTTGTGCTGATTGATGAAAGTAGAATAGGGGTTAATCGACAACTGGAGTTGTGGAGGGAGACATTGGAATCAAAGATTTTCGGGCTTAGCAAATTAAAACAGAGTATATGAAGTGTGAGTTTAGCAGTGTCAGGTCAAATGACGAAGATGTTACCCTGACCGTTAGAGTAGTACCCAAGAAGGAATCGTTTCGATACTTGGGATCTATGTTGCAGTTTGATGGAGAGATTGATAAGAATGTTAGTTTTAGAATTCAAGCAGGATGGGTGAAATGGCGACTAGCATCTGACATTCTCTGTGATCGGAAAATTCCTCAGAAGCTTAAAGGAAAGTTCTATAAGACAGCAATCAGGCCTGCAATGTTATATGGTGCAGAATGTTGGCCTACTAAGAGGCAACATGTCCAGAAGATAAGCGTAGCAGAGATGCGGATGGTGCGTTGGAGCTGTGGGCATACTAGACGAGATCGGATTAGAAATGAGGATATTCGAGAAAAACTTGGAGTTGCACCTATTGAAGAGAAGATAGTCCAATACCGCTTGAGATGGTTCAGACATATCCGACGTAGACCATACGATGCACCTGTACGCGTTGGAATTCTAGGCCGCGCCGAAGGCCCAAAGAGAAGTAGAGGTCGACCTAAAATGACATAGGAGGAAAAAATAAAGAGAGATTTAAGTAACTGGAGTTTATCAGAAGAGCTGGTAGTTGATAGGAGTGCATTGAAATTGGCAATCCATATACCAGAACCTTAGTTTTTTTTAGACTTCACGTTTACTGAACCTTTTTACTTTTTATTACTATTTTAGATTTTATTTCACTTTTATTGAACCTTTTTACTTATTATTATTATTATTTAAAAAAAACTTTATCGGAAGACTTTTTATTTGTTTGGTTATTTTAAACCCTTTATATATATATATATATATATATATATATATTGTTATCATCATTATCAATTTTATTTTATTTTAATTTTGGGTTCCATATCTAGCCAACCCCAATTTGTTTGGAATATATGGCGTTGTTGTTGTTAGTTAATAAAATTGTGTTAAGAGATTTAATATGATATTTGTATATACATGTGGCTACTAGCATTTGCAATAGTGATGTAAATTTGTCCATCGATGTGGCTACCAGAAGGAACAATCATTATGTTATTCCTTAATTAATATATATTGATTTGAAATAAATTCTTAACCATTTGAATCATTAATTATTCACAGTTTTACAAACTCTTGAGATATTCCTATAAAAAATATATTATTATATACACATACATACATATGCAAACTCATACACTCACATTTCCAGTTCATAAAATGTACGTTAGACAATTTGTGTACACATTTTCTACATTTATTGTGTGTAAACAATAATCATAGAAATATAAACAATTCTTAGTTTATAATGAATATTATAGAATTTGGACAAGAATAAAAATGTAAATTATCCTAAGAAAGTAATCAGATAGATAAAGTAGACATTTGATAATTAATTTAGTTTTTAAATTTGCAGTCGATGGAATTGTCGGGATGCACAGGGCGTCCATCACTCCATATCAGCTTAACGCGTACGACACCTTGCGTAATATGAAAAATCCAAAATATGATATATTCATAGGAAATCCGAGTTCTACTGCTGACTTGAACCTGTTAAGATAGCAGAGATGTCCTGATCTACCATTGATAATCAACGTAAACGCGGCTTTCCACAAAAAGTTACAGCGAGCAGACTCCTAAATCCTTTTCCGAACTGGAGGAAGGTTATAGTATTGCGGATGTTCAATAAACTATGACAGTGGCCTTGGTAGTGATCCGCAAGAATGCGAGGCTTTGGCGGTTTACAACGCTATTGACATTGTAAAGCGCCTTTATATAGGAGGGTTTGTCACTGTAGATATTGATTCTCAGTTTACTGCTGATGTCGTTGCTAACCTCGAAAGCGTGCATTCAAGCACCCCATCAAAGTATAAAGACTCAAATTACAGACAAGTTTTCATTAATATAATTGATTTTAAAATTTAAATTTTTTTATACCATGCATTACTTTTTTTAGCTTTTAAAAGACATTCAAAAAAAAGTAATGCATGATGTAAAAAAATTAAATTTTAAAATCAATTATATTAATGAAAACTTGCCTATTCAATTTGAATTTTTATACCTTCGATGGGGTGCTTGAGTGCACACGTGCGAGGTTAGCAACGAGATCAGTAGTAAACTAAGTATCATTCTCTACAGTGACACACACTCCTAGATCAAGACGCTTTACAATATCAAGTGCGTTGTAAACCGCTAAAGCCTCGCATTCATGTGAATCGCTAACAAGCCGACTGCCATAGTTTATTGAATATCCGCAATAATATAATCCTTCTTCAGTTCGAAAAAAGATTCTGGAGTAAGCTCGTTATAACTTTCGTGCAAAGCCGCGTTTACGTTAATTATCAACGGTAGATCAAAACATCTCTGCCAACTTTGCATGTTCAAGTCAGCTATAGAATTGGATTTTCTCTGAATATATCATATTCTGTATTTTCCATATCACGTAAGACGTCGTACGCGTTGAGCTGATATGGAGCGACAGACGCCCAGTGCATCCCGACATCTCCATCGACTGCTAATTTAAACACTAAATCAATTATTCAAATATCTAATTAATATACCCGATTACTTTTTAGGATAATCCAAATTTCTATCTTTATCCAAATTCTATAATATCCATTATAAACTAAGAGCTATTTATATTTTTATGATTATTATTTACACACAATAAAAGTAGAAAATGTGTACATAAAAATTGTCTAGCCTATATTTTATAAACTGAAAATGCGTAGTGTGTGCGTGCATATATATATATATATATATATATATACACACATATATATATATGTGTGTGTGTGTATGTGTATATAATAGTATTTTCTTATAATAGTATCTCAAGAATTTGTAAAATTATGAATAATCAATTATTCAAATGGTTAAGAATTTAATCCAAACCAATAGATATTAATTAGAAATAACATAATGAATGTACCTTCTAGTAGATTTATATCACTACTGCAAAATGCTAGTAGCCACGTGAATGTACAAATTTACGTTACAAATATGATATTAAATTTATTGACACAATTTTATTAACCCACTCATATCTTATTGAATATGAATATAAATGAACTTTAAATTATGGTTAAATACATTTTGGAAACTTTACTTTCCATAGCAAAATCAATGGATCATTAATTATAATAACATTAACAGATTATTTAAGTAGTAATTATGAGATACGTAAATAAAATTATCATTTTATCCATGATTCGACACTTCTTTGAATGACTAAGTAAGATGTTCCAAAATATCTACACAAAATAATGATCATTGAAGACAAAAAGCATTAAAATCGGTTAGGAGCATCAAAACCTATAAGCAAATCACCGAAAGGTTCTTGAAATGGATCGTGGCAATAGACTCAACATTCCTAACATTATACCATGATTTTGCAACAGCTATGCTAGCATCTATTTCTATTACCATGGATAAAAGAAAGGTTATAGATAATTAAATTATCTTTCAAACGATTCCAAATTTGTTAAAATTCATTAATGGGGTCAACGATTATGGAGAAATTACCGGTAGATGCTTGGATAGTGTAATGTCCACAAGCATGAAAATATTGTTTACTTTATTTCAATATTTAGTACTAATTCTACGAATTTGTAGATATGATCAAAGTGAAAGCTGTACGTATATATTCAAACGAACTCTCCAAAAAGTACAAAATCATCAAAATATATTAAGGATTCAAGAAGTTATCGTAATATACTGAAAATTGTTCAGACAATATCATTACAGTAGGTCTAGAAACTTATACTACGGTTTTAACTGGGTTTTCACTCTGTAATACTCAAAATTATGAAAAGACGACAGAGACCAAACTTGTAAATATTTTTATTAGCATTCCAAAACAAAAACAATGCAAATATGTCTAGTAAAACAGAAGTTATGTCTAAAATACTAATAGGTGACCACACATAAATTATTCCTAACCACTAACCGTATAACTTAACATGTTTTATAACTAATATTCATTCTCTAATAAAATTTTAATCAAAGAACATAATATAAAAGAAAACTGTACATAACCTAATCTTCTTTTCCAAATGAAAAAAGAATCAATAGTCTACTCAAATGCAAAAGAAGTTATGCTTGAAATACTGCAAAGGAAACATCAAGCAAAAAAAAGAAAAAAATTATAGCTTGTACAATAGCTAATTTTACGACATGATTTTTTTAAAAATTAAGGACATTTTACTCCTATAAAATTTCTATATCTTTGAATAGGCTTTCATGTCATCAAGAATCACAACAATTTACAGAATTGAAGAATTAAAATATGAAGAGTACCTCGTAGGATTTGGAAAATGCCTAGCAAAACATGATTAATCTTACATGCCAATTTCAAGCTACTAATCTCTTTTCCGTGAGGTTATCAAAATAGAAACTAATAGATATATTTATTATCTTTCCATAAATTGCCAAGAAACTACAATGAAATATGTAGCTTGAAAAACATGTGCATAATGGCAGATAATAAATTTATCTACAAGGTGCATACAGGGCCGGTCCAATCATATGTGTTGTCCTAGGCAAGTGGCAACCCCGTATCAAAAAGTCAAAGAAAATGTTACCCCAAAAAATTAGTGGTGCCACTAGGAATTGGGTCATTAAGCACACATATGAATAAGTTGGAAATCTTTGAGATAAAATATTCAATTTGCGATCCTGTTTACTCAACCCCTCAAGTTAATTATGTTATTATGGAAACATAACTCAAATTTTTTTAGGAATGAGGGCATGATGATAACATATTTTTTAGGCTTTCTTTGACAAATATATACATCAATGCTAGAAAATATCTGTATGTAATCATAAAGTTGTAATAACATATATTAGGTTTTGTTGAGCGGCACCCAAGGAAATAAAGGTGATTTTCTATTCATGACAGAACTCTTATGCATGCATGATACACTCTTTTGACTTTCACATTATTTCTATGCATGTTCAATTTCAATAAACCAATCCCCAACACGTATATTCTCACATGTTATTGAATTACTAAATTTCATAACAATGCAAAATTACAAAGATACATACTTCAAAAATATCTTGCATGTATTTGCAACAACGTTAAAAGAGGATAAATTAAAAAATAATTAATTTAATATTCAAAATTAAGGAAAACAGACTACCTCATTACGTCCGTCTCTAAATTCTGGTCAAGATAGACACCTGGTTTGCGTAAAATGAATAACGTATGAAAAAATTATAAACGATAGAAATTTGACGATAAAAGCAGGAACAACTGGCGCACTTGACAAGTGCGCCAAGGTATTTTTACACTGGCGCACCTGTAAAGTGCCCCCAAGTTAGTTTTTGGGCATCCGGACCCAAGTGGATGTCGACCCATGGCCCGATTCCCCCTAGGGCTGATGTGGCAGTCGAATTCTGGAGGCTGTCAGCTGTAAGTGTACTCTCATTTCTCTTGTTTTCTCATACTGAAAACAATTGAGGCCAAATGATGTCGGTGCCTGAACTGAATCTAATCCTTTCTTCTTCTACAAATCAAGTTTAAAGATTTAAGTGTTTCAAGTATAGATCTGAGATTCAACACCAATGATCTATCTTTATAGATCTAATTCACTTGTGGTTAATTTATTATTACGATCCAAATGACAAGTTTAAGATCCACAAATGTGACATGATAAATTAACCACAAGTGAATTAGATCTATAAAGATAGATCTAGCATGATAAAGTTTAAGATCCACAAATATGACATGATAAATTAACCCAAGTGAATTAGATTTTTAAAGGTAGATCTAGCATGATAAAATTTAAGATCCAAAAATGTCATAGATTCACAACTTATAACAAATCCAAATCACAGTCATATCACGTTTACTTTTAATCATTTAAATCTAAAAGTAACTAACTCACAGTGTTTGGATTTTAGAAGATAGAAAAGAAATTGTTGTATTGAATCTCAGATCTATACTTGCAACACTTTAAACTTTAAACTTGATTCGTAGAATAAGAAAGGATTAGATTCAGTTCAGACACTGACAACATTTGACATCCATTGTTTTCAGTATGAGAAAACAAAAGAAATGAGGGTATACTATAGCTACCAGCCTCCAGAATTCGACTACCACATTAGCCCTAGGGGGAATCAGGCCATGGGTCGACATCCACTTGGGTCTGGATGCCCAAAAACTAACATGGGCACACTTTACAGGTGCGTCAGTTGTCCCTACTTTTATCGTCAAACTTCTACCGTTCATAACTTCTTCATACATTATCTGTTTTATGCAAACCAGGTATCTATCTTGACCAGAATTTCGAGATGGACGCAATGACGTAGTCCGTTTCCCTTAATTCTGAATATTAAATGAATTGTTCTTTAATTTATCCTCTTTTAATGTTGTTGAAATACGAGGTGTTACAGCTATCATATAATCATTATAATATATCTTAATTGCTAACCTCAGCAGTAAGGCTCGCCATGGATATCCGGAAAATCCGATATCCGTCCGCATCCGTATCTGAAAAACGGATAAATATTCGATATCCAAAAAAAGGATGTGGATACGGATACATAGATATCCGCATCCGAAAATTATCCGTCCGACTTTTTATAACATTAAGCTCAAAATTATATGTATTTTAGTACAATGAATCAAATTTATTTATTGCTTTACTAGTCGAAGGTTTATATTATATGCTCTAAAAATGCATATTAGCTATTCAAATCTATTTAATTTCATCATATATGTTTATTTTTAACACTTTAGTGATCAATGGAATTGAAAAACATTTATGTTAAACTAGACATTTTCATTTATATTTCTTGATTTATCGATCATTGGTGAACATGATAATTATCCGATATTCGTCCGTATCCGCGGATACGGAGATACAGCACTATCTGTATCCGAAAGTATTCGTTGACAGCCCTACTCTGCAGTTTACAAAGTTTACATGTTTGAGACAAATAGAATAGGAATTTTCGTTATATTATTAATACTAAATTTTCAATGAAGCCAGGTCAGAACATTAAGAATAGGATCCCCTGAAACTTATTGCAGATATGTCATTGGTTTTCGGCATGCTTGGAAAAAAATAAAACACACTTCAAATTTTTTCGTAGTTGTAAGAAAATAATAAGTTGTAAAATCAAAACTGGATGCCATCAGGAATTGAACCCCCAAAACTCTCCATTCTAACCTAGACCCACTACCACTCAATCGCAGAGCTTTCCTAGAAGTTTATGTGCAACCACGAATGTTAATCGAATAACAAAACATAACTGTCATCCCCACTCCTCCTCTTGTTGCCCCCTCTCGAGGGTTTCCCTAGGCGACTGCCTAGATAGTCTACCCCTAGGGCCGAGCCTGCTCACACACACACATACAAAGATACATGTGTATACTGTGTATGCGTTACTTTTTTAACACATACACACATAATGTATTTAAGTGTTAATTTTTTTTTTTGCACACACATAATGTATATGTTAATATTTTAACACACACATATAATGCGTATGTGTTATTTTTTACTATAAAAATACAAACTATTGGAAAGAAAAGTACAATGAAACTATGAAAAATACTAATGATGATTAGGAAATTATTACCAGGTAAGTAATAAAAATGTCCTGAAACATAGAATATATCATTTAGATAAGGATTAAAAGCAAAACAACCAGTTTGAAAAAAAAAAACATTAGGATTGGTTGAAGAGGTAAGCAAAGAGTGTAAGTATTGAAACAAATGGCTATGGTGCACGACCTGTTAAGATGGAAGTATCAAAGAAAAAGAAATTTAAAATGGAAATATGCTAGGTTAGTTATATTAATTTTATAATATTTTTTCTCCAACATCGTTAAAAAAAGTGTATACAGATTATCCGGAAAAATGAAAATTTGAACATTAGTGAAATAAAATTACAAAAAAAAAAATCATAAATATAGTTCGTTAATAGAATATATTCTAAACTCGAAATTCGATAAGAATTACGGGTTACAAAATAAGTTGCTTCAAGATAGCTAACTCATATTTAATATTTGCAATTTTCCATAATTTTTCAAAATAGATGAAGTTTATGTCTATATTATTGAAATGTTTATTTTCTAATTAATTTTCTAGAAGGGTAAAATTATACTACTTAATATTTTTACTACATAAATTTCTTTTTTTATTCGCATTGTCATCACATGATCACGTTTAACGGTTCTTCTATCCTAGATTGTTTCACGGTTAATAGCATGCCTAGATATGAGTTCCAACAACTATTTTGTATTTTGCTATTTGTGTAAAATTTAATCCCTCTAGGACCGTAATACCTTGAAATAGTTCGAAAACTTTTCTTTGTTGATGAAAATACACTAAAGCAGCATGCTTCAATAACTGTTGTGATTCAATGGACAGGGATGGCAGAGGCACTTTTATGCTGAGATAGGCTGATATTTTGAATGGAGCTTGCTAGCATTGGGACTGATACATTGAAAAGCATTGATATATGGATGTGGTTTTTTTGGGACGATTCGACTAAAGTTAAAACATGACAAATAAGATTGAAAAATACCACACTAGCTAAGAGAAACACAAACACCAATGATCAAGCTACATATTTTGGCACACTAGTTCGTGGTTAGATCTTCCCTTAATTCCAACTTTCCACATAAAGACAAAGTAAACTAACAATCCAGGTTTGTAGTATGCATATGCGTTATAACAACATTACAAACATATAAGTGCATCCTAACATCAGAATATTTAAGGGGATTTTTCAAAAAAATGCATCCCTAACGTTAAAACATAACAAATAAGATTGAAAATTACCACAGTAGCTAAGAGAAACACAGACATCAATGCTCCAACTATGTATTTAGGCTCACCATACATTTATTCCTGGCAATGAGTTAAATGGAAACGTATTAAATCAACATTTAGGATATATCTTAGATTCTCAATGCACTGCAAATTGAAAGAGAAACAAAAGCGAATAAGTAATTTACAGAGATGAATATTAAAGGAAGGTAGGGATTAATTGATCAAATAACAAAGAAGGGTATCACAACAACTGATTCCAAACAATAAGCAATTAAACTATTACCAGCCAAAAGGCATATCACGCTTTGCCAGCTACCCATTCCGAGCCTCGCCAGGATAACATCAATAAATCTGTCTTCAGCACAAACTAACACAGCAAAAATCAGAGAGTTGTTCCCTTAATATCTCAAATCTAGCCGCGACACAACTATTCCAATAGGCGTCTAGACCAAACAAAGGATAAAACCAACTACGGGTCACAATCGAAGAACAAGTGCAAACTGAAAACCAAAACTGGGTCGGTCTGAATGTCTGTTAAGACAAATTCATCAATGGCGTTTTCTACCATTAACAGCCCCGTATCAGCCAAGGATCGAAAATACAACGAACAGCATAGATCGTAAGCCCAGATGTTCGAAGTAGAATCGATGAAGATGGCGGCGAAGGTGGCTGCGAAGAAGGATTTTCACGGTGGAAGCGGATGATCGTGATACGGAAGTAGGTGACGTGAACGTTAACGCTCAACGTGACCTGACTATGGTTGAGCTTAGGTTGAAGGCATGGGCGAGGACAACGATGATCATCTTGCGCGATCGGCTCGCCCACCAATGGCGGCGGCGGCGAGAATTTGAGTATGGATCAGGTAGTATTTATAAGGTTAGTAACTAGGGCTTACGGGTGGGAATGGATTTTGGGTTTGCTTAAGGTTTTGGTCCGAATTACTGGGTTGGAATCAGATGTTAAACATTGGAAACAATAAAAATACAATATTAATACCGATTCTACTTCGTATCTATAATCTATCTATTGTTGTAATATATATGAGTGAATATGCTCTCAGAGATGGATGTACTCTTTGGCCAGCAAAGGTCAAAGCCATACCTGAAAAAATGATGCAGAGGCTAAAACTAGGTAGAGACAAATTTATGTCCTACCTGGGGTTTGCTATGCTGCCATAGCTGAGACTAGCAGCCAAGTATTTGGCCCAGACCATGCCATATTTCATGACGCAGAGTTACATTTCCATATATATACAAGTGCTTTGCCATTAATTTGGTGATGTGGGAGAAAATATTTCAGTTTTATCCTTTCCGATCTACAATTATTTTTCATATGTATTTTTTTTAGATAGACTAAAGACAGAATATTTCTTGAAAAAAAAATGATTTTTTTTTATGTATACCCAATAAAGACAGAATATGTCTTTTAAAAAATGATTTTTTTATGTATATCCAACAGAGTTATGGGTATAGAATATAATGATATAGCATTTAAATTCAATAGCAATATTTATTTATCACTGGAAATGAGATTGAAAACTCATGATGTAAACCAGTTAGGAACCTGAAGTTCATATGTAAATGACCTGAAGTTCATATACAATTTTTTTTTAAATAAGGAACCTGAAGTTCATATGCAAGTAAGGAACCTGAAGTTCATATGCAAATGAGGAACCTGAAGTTCATATGCAAATAAAGAACCTGAAGTTCATATGCCAATGAGAAAGATGAAACAAAAGCCCGAAGCTTTCTTAAAAGTTGTGACATAAAAAGATTGTACTTCCAGAAGAAGTTAAAAGAGACACACACATTATAATATGTGACAAAAACATTAAATTCAATAGAAAATCTCTAAACATGTTTCATTTAACTGACATTACAGTCTATATTAATTGAATATTCTGAAGATATAGTATACATATTAATCTCTTGAAGAAATGTTTTAGAGATTTAATTTTATATAGCAAATCCAACATCCTAGAAGAGATGTTAGATTTTTTTTTTGTTGCACTGCAATTACATAAGTAAAAGATATGTTCCCTGAAGGAATATCATACACTCCAGAAGTATTGATTTCTTTTCTCATCTTATTTTTATTTAATGCACCTAATTTTGTTAATGCGTTTAAGGTTTGAATGTATTTTTGTATATTGATATGACATTTCAATAGTTTTATATATTTATCTCTGGAAGAGATAAGTTCATCCCAGAAGTGGTGATAACAAAATATCTTTAGAGGATATTTGTATATTTGGAAATGGTAAAATATCACCTGAAGAGATCTGTTTATTTGAAAATAATAAAATATCTCCAGAAGAGATTTCTACAATTAAAGACGATAAATATTTATAGAAAAAAAATATGTATTAAAACTCCATAAATGGTGTTTATGGAATATCCCAGAAGCGAAATTATATTCTGATATGTCTATAAAAGAATTTGCATTGAAATATTTTCAAATACCAAAGATGATGATGCAAATTTAATGACTAAAGAAAATATGCATCTCAAAGATCATATTAAGTTAAGATCTAAATATTGATCTTAATTTTGCATACCAGAAGTGAATGCAAAAGTATTTTTTGTTATAAAAATGGAAAACTTAGAACCTGCAGTTTCTATGATGGTAAGAAGTAATTTTGATATAAAAAGAAAGATCTATATATGGATAGTATAATTTGAAACATGTAATTTATGTTGTTGCTGTGAATTTTATGTATAGATTTGCAAAGTTTTTCGAATCATTCATATTAAAGAATGTAAATCTCATTTCTATAATTATGCATTTCTACTCAATTCTGGATCGAGCATTATGCATGTATATGGTATTTTAGAAAATATGATTATTGGAAATGCAGTACAACTATATGTTGTTTCTTTCAGTTTTGTCGTTGATCAGTACGATAGCTAGATCCAAATTTTATTATGTTGATTTAAGTAAAATTTATTTATTTGATTCATATATTTAGACCGTATAATGGTTATTTTCCGTTATTTTTATAATAAATGCATTATATGTATCGTTATGGTAATATATATTGTATTACCATATTATTATAAATGTATTAAACGCATTGGCTATTGTAAGTTAAATGATGTATGATTGTGTTTGGAATAAGAATAGAAATATGTATTATTAGTCAATGTATTTGGCAACTAATATCTAATGTAATAGAAAAGGTTGTATAACTCAGTTCCGAGACGTGAAGTCTTGAATTATGAAAAAAGATTTTTTTTTTTTTTTTTTGATGAAGTTTACAGTCTGAAATCTTGACAGTTAGCAAAATGTAAAAGTTTCTAAATTAGAAGTTTGTTAAAAGGTTGAGAACCAGAAGTTCGTCATAAATTAATAAATTAGATATAATATGTATGTTTATTTATATGTATAGGAACTTAGAGTTCCTTAATCAATGAACTTGAAATACTTCATAATTTAAAGCCTGAAGTTTTATTGAACTGTGTGAAATAATAACATTAATAAAATTGATATCCAAAGATTTCACAATTTTCAAAATGAGCTGTATCTTTCTTATATATTTATATTTACATATTGTACTGAAGAATAAATTTTAATAACATGAAGTTGTTATATATTTTATTTGAACCGGAAGTTCAATACAGTTGAACCAGAAGTTTAATACAATTTAACAAACTTGAAATTGTTTATATATTATTTGAACCAGAAGTTCAATATGGATTAACAACTCGAAGTTGTTCATAGATTTCTTTTGAACCAGAAGTTCAATACGGTTCCAAATTAGATATTTTGGATATTATGAAACGATCTTTAAGATTCACGTTGACATTGCTTGATAAGAAAAAAATTAATGATCGGAACATTATAAACAATTTATTCTAAAATAAATAACTTGAATGAGAAAGAATATGCAAATCAATTACATATGTAATACGTGGACACACGTATATACACATGTATGCGATATTTAATTAACAACCTGAAGTTGTTATGAACTCATATTATAATTTATGCAGTCGATTGAAATCAATATCGAATGACCTGAAGTCATGTGCATATTCAAAAGGTAGAAATTCCTCCAAGTCATTAGATCATTGAAATGGTATAAGCAATACAATACGAATGCATCTTATCAATTAATAAGAGCATTATCCTCCTACAATTGAAATACATCTAATGTATTTGCTAGCTATGATGCTATAATGGATCAAAAATGAATTCAAAGTTGGTTTATTATTTAAAGTGACAATGTTTGTCAACATTGAGGGGGAGGATAAAGGAATCATCAATGTTAAATATTTGCTAACATATAGAATTATGCAAAGTATTAAGTAACTTGCATAAATTATCAATTATGTCCCTAATACACTTTCTCCAATATACATTTGAATCCCCGAAGGTTCAAAAGGTGTAAATCACAGCTGAAAATGTGGTATAAAAGTAAATTCAAAATATCTTTGGTGTAAGTTATAAATATGCAAAATAAAGGAGGTGAGTGTTCCTGAAAAACACTTAAGGGTACTTTGAAAGAAACCCATGACATGATTGTCAAAATTAACCCCAGAAGTGGTTTTGGTACCTAAAGCATGATAAGTTTTGAGATCCCAATAAATTATGTATAGAACTGATAAGAAATAATCATCGATGATAAATTGATAAATAATAAAGCCCTTATATTTATAAATGGATTAAAAATCTCATATTAGAGAGAAATATGATTGGCCATCATGAAATTATCCTAAATAAGATATATGGACATGTAGTCCATAAGATATGAACCTGTAATTCATAAGATAAAAATAGAAATATATATAATGACAAAAGCACATGGAAGTTACTGAAGCACCATAGAGTGTCAACAACATGTTAAGTGCCACGAGCATTGTATTTTCAGAGATAATTGAATTGATTAAAGTGGTGAAAGTGTTTAAAACGCTTACAATACCCTGAAGGTATAAACGATGAAAGTATACAAATTCCAGAAGAATTTAAATAACTTTGGCAGTGGTAAAGAGCAAGAAATGTAGATTACAACATTCTTTTAAGTATTGTTGTGCTGAAAATCTTGAAATAATTCATGATGAGTAGATCACTTCCTGCTTTCAAGAATTGTTGTAATAAAACTCTTAATATCCATTGAAGTGGTAGTTGCGATATGCAAAGATTATTATAATATATAAGTTCCCGAAGAACATAAATAACATTTGTTATTATATAGAATACCAAGAACATGGATGATAGATTGCAACATTCTTCCAAGTATTGTTGTAATGAAAACCTTGATATACTTCAAAGTGAGTAGATTACTTCCTGCTTAGTGTTGTTGTAATAAAAATCTTGAGATACTTCATTCTTCTGAGTATTGTTGTAATGAAAATCTTGATATACTTCAAGATGAGTAGATTACTTCATGCTTAGTAATTAAAGTTGTCTTATTCATCAAATATATATTACAACATGCAAGTCCGATTGAAACAGAAAATATTAAGCACCTGAAGTGTATTCATAAATGAATATTAGTAACATACAAATCACAAAAGGAAGGCGTTTTAAATAATAAAACATGCCTGAAGCATGGAAATGCACATGAAGTTTTAAAAGAAAAACTTCATTAAGAAGTATTTGTAAGCAATTTGAGTTATTGAAAGAAGAATATGAATTCAGAGGAAATTATTAAATCAGGGGGAGCATCCATAAGTATTATATAATGCACTCTTTTTCCTTAACTAAGTTTTTCCCCACTGGGTTTTCTTAGTAAGGTTTTAATGAGGTATGGTTCATGAACCAGAAGTACTAATCCAAAAGTAACATACAAAAATAAGTTATAATGTACTCTTTTTCCTTATTTAAGATTTTTCCCACTGGGTTTTTCTTATTAAGGTTTTAACGAGGCATTACATTGATCCATAAGTATCATACTGCTTTTGACGTAGTAAATATGATATTGTACTCTTTTTCCTTCACTAAGATTTTTCCCATCGGGTTTTTCTTAGTAAGGTTTTGATGAGGCAACATTTTGATCCAGAAGTATCAAACATCTTTTGATGCAGTAATCTATTATTTATGAAGAAGACAAGACAGTTTGCATGGCTCAGATTCAAGTGAATTATATCAAGGGTGATAGGATGGAGCACATTTCTTCTAAATTTCCCTTCACACATGAATGAAAGGATAACAAGAAAGAGGAGAAACAAATTCAGTTCAAGAAAAGCGGGTAGATCTATTCTCAAAGGAAATTTGCAAATCAACATTACAGAAGATGATGTACAAAATTGGCATGCGTCGACTACATCAATAGACTAATTGAATAATGAGTTATAAACAAGGGGGAGCATATAAAAATATGCTATAATGTACTCTTTTCCTTCACTAAAATTTTTCCCACTGGCTTTTTGTTAGTAAGGTTATTAATGAGGCATTATCTTGATCCTGAAGTATCAACCCTTACGGCAACATTGTAAAACATGTTACCTAAAGATGAAATAAATTTGCACTCTTTTCCTTATTTATGATTTTTCCCATAGGGTTTTTCATAAAAAGGTTTTTAATGAGGCATTGTTTTGATCCTGAAGCGTCAAACTATTTTAAGGAATATCATTTTTTTATAATATTCATAATGTTAAATGTTGTACTCTTTTTCTCGTTCAAGGTTTTTCCCATTAGGTTTTCCAGATAGAGTCTTGAAGGCAACAGACAATAGTTGTATCGACTGAATGGATATATGCAAGCAAGATAATTATAAGGGGGAGCAATCATCATACATGTTTTAAAAGGGACAACTTCAAGTTAGCAGAGCATTCAAGATTTTGAAGACGCATATTCAAGGGGGAGTGTTGTAATATATATGAGTGGATATGCTCTTGTCATATTCCATTTAGTCCCACATCATGGGAATAAGTCTAACATCAGCTCCAAAGCCTATATATAAAGGAGCCAATGTAATAGAAATTGTACACACTTGAAGTGATAGAAATAAAAGTCTCTTCCCTATCTTTTCTGTTCTCTCTAATGTCTTCTTGTTTGACATATGTTCTGTTTTATTTTATAACATCTATCATTTTTTTGAAAAATAAAAACTTTTTTCATTGCTAATGTGAATACCTTAGAATAATCCATTTCAAAATAAAAAGCACTCCTCAATTCTGATTTTTTTTTTCTTTTGAATAAAACAACGGCAACAAATCTACGATTCAACCTCATACTTAAATAAAATGTCCACGTCTAATTGACAGCGTTACTATTTTGTGTTTCAAATCTTTTTCCCCGCGGTTACTTTGTCTTTCCTATCATCGTTAAAAGCCATATCAATCACATTTCAGTCAAATTCATGGCAACTGAAGTAACCATACCTACTATGCCACACTTAATTTTATTTCAATAAAATCCAATAATTTCACTCCTCTCTGATTCCACAACAATGGACATGAAAAAAACTTAACTATGTAATTTTCTTCATCCTCGAAAACAAGTTTCTATTTGATTATATTTCTCCTTCGCAATTCTCAGTAAAGTGTTGCACTGAGAACACTCCTAAACCCACCATATTCAAAGGGTTTCAACTACTGAGACGCAGGCAAAATTTGGATCTATCAATTGACGTTGCTGAATTTCATATGTTATTCTGAACAATTGACGCTGCTGCATTTGATACGCGATATTTAGTTTAATTCCTCTTTATGTGTACACTCATCTACATTCCTAACGCCAGAATCAGGTGTGGGCACCCCTCTCGGTTTTGATTTAACGTGGTTTTGTCGTCCTTCCTATCATCTTTCAATCTCCTTCAACTTCCTCCTATAAGTGCTCAGAATCAAATCAGAAAAGGGTTT
This sequence comes from Allium sativum, assembly GCA_030737875.1. Lineage (NCBI taxonomy): Eukaryota > Viridiplantae > Streptophyta > Magnoliopsida > Asparagales > Amaryllidaceae > Allium > Allium sativum. The sequence continues at coordinate 188,026,002 of CM060910.1, read as the reverse complement.
TCAACGGGGATGCTGGAACTTCTTTCGATGCAAGCACATATTGCTTTTTGATTCATGCTCCGTCTGTTTTGCTTCGCTTTGTATTTCCACTTTCTCGTATGAAAAAAATTATTTTTTGGGGTCTTTAGCAGCTTTGTGGAATTTTCCTTCTGCAACAATTTTACCCTCTTTCCAAGTATACTCCATTCGTTTATTGAAAGAGCTAACGATAAGATTTAAAGACAAAATATTTAAAAATGAAATGGAGTTTATTGAAACAAACTCAGATAAGTGGTTATAAAAGAGATTCTACGATAAATCGAATTTTGAGATGGGTACTAGAATTTGGTGATTCGTTGATAAACTTCTATTTATTCCGAAGATAAGAATGTTGTCATCTCAAGGTCTAAGAGGTTAATAAAATGCCACAACTTGTAACGACTTCATGATTACCCAAGGATGATATTAGTTTAGAAACGAGGGTTGAGGAAGATATTAAAATAAATATTTCTGTAAAGAATATCATGAACGATAATTCAAAGAATTTTGAGTTGAATGAAAATTGGAAAGGCAGTAATTCAAATGTCAAAAGTTTTAGAAATTTTACTAACAACTGTTTAACTAAAGAGGCCATGTGATGTTGTATACTAGACAGTGAATCTAATTTATTTTCTATGGATGATGGTTGTTTATTTTGATAGTTAAAACACCGATTATCAAAATCTGGCCAAGTCGATTGTTGGTATGGAAAGACCAAGATCGAATTCATATTCAAAAACCATTCCGACCAGCAAATACGTAACGTTGAAGATGTTAGTGAAGATGGAGCAAGTGAAGACCGTGGATCTTCATAAGCGGAAGGATTACTTGTTGACTATTCTATGGATTGCAACCATAGGTTGTCTGATGTGATTCGGTCGTGAATGGGATTTTGTGGATTGCAAGGACTACTCGCTTCTGATCCTTTGGATGCGGTAGGAGAGTGCCTTCGGTTCATCCTGTTCCTGGATGACTTGTATGGACGAGTTTCTGACAGAGTATTTCCAGATGGTCACGTACATTGATTTCTTCAAACGTGCCCAGTTATTTTTGAGGTCGTCAATAAGTGATTAAACGGATCTGACGATGTGGCATTCAAAGTGAATGACGACCAGATGATTAAAAGATAGTAGAACCTCAAGCCTCATCAACCGGAAAATGAGAAAAATCGAGCAGGCAGCATGGCTATGTGGGTCGCTCCCATTAGGTTGTATAATCACCTATCTAGAGAAAATCATTTTCCTTCTTTAATCTATTTCGATGTTGACCCTTTCAGGAAATGGTGGTTTGAGCCCAACTGTTGGTGATATACATTCGATACACTCAAGAGAAATGAGTGGTCGGTCATGTGTGGTCGGGTTGCAAGACGTTCTTGTTGAACCCAATGTATTCCCCTCTAGAGATACACCATGGGAAGGTGGTTCCATACCTTGTCATAGTGGGAATTCAATCTCCAATAAGCGTTGCGGTTTTGATTGTATACTATATATGTGGAGTGTGAGATGCAAGCGTTCCGCTAGATTGTTATTTACTTGTATTTATACACTATTATAATATCAGACAAAATATGATTTCAAAACTGGTTTTGGGTTAGAGTAAGGTAAAAACCATCCGTGTTTATGTGTGGACTGGCCTTACTATTATTGTTTTCTTTCAAAAGGATTTTTGACTTTGAAATCAATATGGATGTTATTTAAACTTAGCGAATTTTTCTCACTCTGGTTCACCAGACTGACTCGGTATTTGTAATGCTCGGGTTAGACTGGGTTGTACAGGTTTAGATCATTGGATAATACGAAGTTCAGAAGACGTGCTGGAGGAGTTCAGATATATGATTTTATCAAGTATATTCCGATGTGTACTGTATTTGAGGACAGGTTATTATAATTGTCCAGATTTGTCTATGGTACTCTGATATATGTAAGTATATTACTTAAAGCTTCAATAAAGTTATTTCTGTATTATATTTTGTCCCGCTACGATGTGAGACTCTGTGTCGTGTTGGTTGTTCTTCTTCTTCTTCTATTCTAGTATATCTTTCTTTCTTATCTCACCCTCTAAATTCTTTCTAATAACTTTCTGGATGTTCGGTCCTCGAGTTTGGACATGAGATGTAATTATTTCGAAAATTCAAGCATTGAATTTTCTGGTTTGTTACAGACTAATTTCGAATTTTTGTATCATTCTTCTTCTCCATCTTCATCTCCTTTCTTTACACCATTATTCTTTTTCATTTTTATGATTTCTACAATTATACTCTGCCAAATTCAATTCTATTTTCATTAAACTTCTCTTCTCACTCTCTACTCATTACTCTCTGAATCAAGTGTTATTGAAGACTTATAGGGTTGTTTGTAATTGTTTGGGTTGTATAAGTAATCGGTGGTATCCAATGTAGCCGTAAAATCAAGGACGGGTAATCGGTGGTATCCCTTGTAACCGTGAAATCAAGGAGGTTGGAATCAGAGGTACCCCTTGTAGCCGTGAAATCAAGAAGGTTATAATTGGATATTGATATAGTAATAAAACTTTGCACAATCTAGCGTTGTGCAGGACTGGACGTAGGAGCAATCTGGACCAGTATAAAATCCGATGTGTTCTTTCCTTTTCTGTACTTTATTTTTGTTTATCTTTTTGTTTGATTTTGTGTCTGTGACTATTTCTATGGTGTTTGATTCATATAAGTTATAGATTTTGTTTAAATTATCAAACACACTTTTACCCCCTCCCCCCTCTAGTGTTTTTTTTTTGCCTTAACAATCCATTCCGCAATCCCTAACAATTGGTATCAGAGCAAGGTCTTCCAAAAAGATCATAATCTGATTTTTGATAATTTTAAATGGCAAATTTTGAACACTAGTTTAAATTCATGCCTTCCGTCAATATTAGATGAGTCTGCATTCAATTGAAAAATCAAGTTACTATGATTTGATTTTTTCTTTTTAAAATTTGAATTTTTTTATATATGGATATGTTACAAAACCATCATGATATTGTTGTTTAAATTTGCAGATTAGTTAGTTTGAAAAGTCATTTGATTGTTCGAAAAGTTATTTGATTATTTGAAAAGTTGAGTTGATTTACAAGAAAAGATGTGTTATATGGCTATTGGATATTCAAACTCTGAAAAGATAGGTGACATGGCTGTTGAAAATTCAAATTCCGAAATGGTGTGTTGCATGGCTGTTGAGAATTCAAAATTCTTATGAACACATGGTAGAAATCGAAAAGAGGGAAAGAATAATGACGATTGGTGAAAAGACATCAAGAAGAAATGGATATGTAAATCAACAAAGAAATGGGTATCAGACCAATTTACTACTTTGAATCTCATCTACAACTTATCTTCATACTGTACATCTCTTCATTTGCTTCGTAATGCCGCTGGTTTCATGTGAATCCGTCAAGAATTGATCTAGTAATGATCAAATGAAGTTTTGGTGAATAAAGAGAGAAGAAAACCAAAACTGTCAACGATCACCTTCAAATTGCATTCGCAGGTTAGACTATTTTATCCCAAATCCTTTCCCAAATTTTAGTTCTTGTTCTTGCGGTCGCTTTAATGGGTAGATCGTCAAATTTCGATCAAAATTAAGTGAGATATGATTATTTGAAGTTGGCTATGCAAAACAGAAAAACTGTTACGGGATTTCAAGCATATCTCTTACTGTTTTGACTTGCTGCACCCCAATACCATCCAAATTCATCCCCAAACTGTTATTAAATCGTAGTCCTTGAATTTCTCTTTGATTTTCCACTGATTTCGTCCAATTCTGTTAAGAAATGAAGAAGTTATGCCTCTCACAAAATTGATTGAAAATTGAAAAAGGGAAGAAGAAGAAGAGAAATGGTTATGAAGAGACTTGACTTCTAGGCCTTTATATAGTAGTAAAAGTGTCCATTCATTCAAAATTCAAAATTCAAATTCAAATTTTGGCACCAAGTTGGTTGATTTACTAAATCTTCAATATCTTTCTCATACGGTATTCAAATTCAGCAAATAAATATACTATCCTGATCAGAAAAACGAGACTGTCGCAATATAGCAGATTTGTCCATTAAATTCTGGAAGATATTCATGATAATGGAAGGACGACAAAAAGAAGGATTTCAAAAATAGGTACGCCTTACAATTATTTCATAATTATCATAGGATTTAAATATATATATATATATATATATATATATATATATCTGTGTGTGTGTGTGTGTGTGTGTGTGTGTGCATATACATACATACATATATATGCACATAGTTAGGAATTGAAATTCATCCCTTTTATAATCCTAGATATTTTGGTTCATATGTCAATACACTATAGCATACATATCAATACACCAATTTAATTAAAATCTCTTCTTATTTTAAAATCTAACTATTCTTTGATTTGATTTTGAAAAGACATCTTTTCAAATATGAAAATGTCAGTTCAAACTCTAGTTATCAATTTTGATCTACTTATTTTATTTCAAAAATATATTGAAAGTATATATATTACATAGATATGTTAATAATTTAAAATTTTCAAACATTTTATATTATTATAAAATAAAAATATATCTTTTATACGAAATTTAAATATACATAGTTTAACTTATAAATTTTTACATATAATTTCATAATCACAAATACTATTTGTAACTTGATACTAATTTTGATTTCTTGTTAAGACTTATAAAACTTGTATATTTAACAAAATATTTTAGTATAATATATGGTTTTTATGTCTTAAATATTTATTTACACTTTTATAATTTACTTTATATTACCAGATTTCATTAAAAATAATTTCATTATAGGTTTTTTCCATGATTTGACGTATAAATGATTTTTTTGGAAAAATAATATGTTTTATTTTCTAAAAGTTTAACTTTGAAATTATTTCATAAATATAAATTGTTAATAAGAAAAATATTCTGAATATTTTACATATATATGATTTTATACTCCATACTTTCCATAGAATTATTTTGAATATTTTACTACCTATCATGAATATTTTTTCAAATTCTTTCATTAGTATCATTAACCTAAGTCTAGATATTAATATATATTACTTTTATTTGATTTAAATAATTTATAATATATACGCATAATAGTTCGATAGTACTTTGAATATATTTTGCCGAAATATATATCATCACCAAATCATTATGCATGTTATCATTACACGTCTTATTCCATGTCATACATCATTATTATAAATTACAATTGCATGTCAAATAAATATCATTCACATCATAAGTTGCATTTGATTTAAATATATCATTTCATAAGTTGCATTTCATTATTGACTTGTTTGGCTTGATTGAATTGATTGGCTTGATTGAACTGTTTGACATGGTTGAATTTCATTAGTGGTTGATAGGTGTGTTAGAAATATACTTATGCATTTATGGTTAATAGGAGTCTTATAGGTTTTTAGGATAAATATAAGTTACAATAAATTTTTGGCTTTGGATTTATTTGAATTAATGTTTTGTGACAACAAAACTTAAATTGGCTAATTGTTTGGATTAAATTGCTTTACTTAACTTATATCATAGTTTTAAGGATATCTTATCAGAGTTAATTTCTTAGTCTAGATTAAAATTCTTATTATATTTTTAAGGAAATTAGAGTTTAGGATAGGTTAGACCTCAGCACCATTTAAACTAGATAATTGTACGATAGAACTCTCAAAAGAGTATTTTTGGGTTGTAATAATGAATGGTCCCCCATATTGATAGGATAAGGGTATAAAGTGATATAAGTAATGGATCCATATTTGTGTCTGCGAAGTTGGGATTTCAATCTCTTATTAAAATTTGAGATAAACGCGTAAGGGAAGATTTCATGGGGATACTTAGTTTAGTGGTCTACCATCTATGGGATTTGGAAGTTAACGATGGAATTAGATTTATAGCCTACAAAAAAAAAGTGGGTGTTCTTATGAGATGCCTAGTGTGCATATATATACATATATGTATGTATGTATGTATGTATGTAATGAACAACCAACCGAAGACAATGGCAGACCGTCCATCCTAGGGGATGCAGGGTAATCTAGTCCGCACCACAAACTTGTATAGGTTAACGCAGTCCATTTGGACCTCCACTACACCAGGTTAATTTTACTTAGGGATGTGTGCTCAGGGCAGGCCTCGAACCCCTGACCTCTTACCAGGCAGGGGAACGCCTTTCCACTGAGCTATCAACGCAGACTGCACACACTCACACACACGCATACGCGCACATACACACACTCACACACACACACACACGCATATATATATATATGATTTTTTGTGCGTGAAGTAGGCCTGCCCTGAGAAGATATTAAGTAGATGACCTTCCTTGTTTGAGTATTAAGTGGTTAGGACATTAGGCCTCTTCTAATGTTCATTCTTTAGAATGGTTGAAGTCATTGAGCCCAGGTTTTAAATAGTCAATGGGTTCGCCTTACTCTAAAGAGGTACTAAATGGTACTAGTAGACGATAATGTGTGTAGGGTAGTTCTCCAAGTAATGTACGCTTCTTATCTAGAGGCTAGTAAAGGTTGACCTAGGTATGTATGTATATATATAATACATATATGTATGTATGTATACATACATGTAATGTATGTATGGCCTAAGGAACCACCGTCTAAGGGTAGTATTAAGCGATTAGGAGTTCACCCGTAGGGAGTGCTAGATAGTAACAAGTGGGTTTGCCAAGAGGGTCCTTCTTTAAAAAAATTGTGTTCCTGACCCAATCTTGGTAGTAAGTAGTTGTTACTATTTCTCGACCTACAAGGAGAGTTATTATTTATAATGTTAACGTTATATCGGGGTCTTAAGTGGTTTGAGGTTCGTCATTGGGTATTAAGTGATTGGAGGGATGTCCACCCTAAATAAACTAAGATATGGTTCAAAGTGACCAAAGGGATGTCCGCCCTTAAATTAGCTTTGGGGGTATTAAGTGACTTCTAGGACGTCCGCCTCATATGATTATTTGTTTGCGTAGACGTATCGTGAGGAATGCATACTTCCAAATATAGGAGATAGTTATTCCTTAGGTGATTTTCATTCACTAAAACTTTATGTTCTGACTTCCCTCCTCTTAACATATAAACATGGCAGTATGTGAGAACACTTTGATCAGTGATACGTTGGAGATGGAACCTGACGATGGAGGATCCATAACTATTTGGCATTATTTTGGCAGTATTATTATATTGGGTTAATTAATGTAGACGTACCTATTATTGCATGAGACTCGTTGTAGCCCCATCTATTTAAAGTTATTATATTTTATCCCTTCCGTTGTGTGTGATGCTGATTTCGCTTTAGTATGCTCTGATATATCTGTTATACCATTTTCTTATATAAACCAACGATCCATTTAGAATTGCTCTAAGTTTCATGATGGAATTAAAATCATAACCTGGTTGCAATCGATCTTATCATTACCACTCTACCAAAGTAGAAGACATTTCATGGTGGAATTAAAATCACCTGATAATTCGAATTGTATTGTATAATGATACTGTGTCGCTACGTGAACGTGAAACTACCCTCGTGGCTTCCACGTTTTAGTGATGTACTCCTTGAATTTATTAATATGTGAAAATCTACTAGATGAAAAAACATGATATTCTGCCAGGAATCACTAGATTTACTGAAGATTGTATTAAACGAAAAAACATACCTCTCGACTGCCGTTAGGTCTAGTTGGAGTAAAGGATTGACGGCCGGTGATTGCCCCATCATAAGTTGTAGATTTGGATGGAGGAGCTGTAGTGGTAGGGATGTGGTGGTTGTTCATAATGGAGCATCTAATGGTTTCTTTTAAGGAGATAGTAGACGGTTAATTTGCATGAAATCCGGAACTCATACAATTTTATGCATATAACGGTCAAAATAATGGCGTCCGCAAAATAATTCCTTTTCCCCCAATAGCTTTCCACTTCGCCAATCTCTGCTGTTTTCTCTGTCGCTCGTCTCTCAGCTAAAGGTTGTGCTTAAGGCTGTGCTTTTCATAGCTGCTACTTCTCTTTTGCTCTCGGGCATGGCTTCGTGCCCCCTTGTTGGGGCTTTCGTCGCCTCTGGCTCATGTTCTCTTCCGTTGCCTAGCTTCGAGGCACTCGCAAACGCGATTTTGGAAGTGGTGAAAGGTCCAATCTCTCTGGTACTAACTGGTATTTCTTCCTTTGAGATTCGACTGTTTTCCCTCTCGTCTTTCGCTGTTTTGCTGCATCATCGTTTCTTGGTTGTGGAGGGCTTTTTCTTGGAAATTTCCCCTTTGTATAATGGTTTGGTTAGCTCGATTTCACCATGCGGTTCTTCTGATATTGGAGTTCATGTATCTTCGGATCGGTTTCCTGGATTTGATTGTCAGCGAGGAAGGCGGAATCTGACCACCCCCTTTACCCCTACGTTGACCTTCAAGTCCTCTGTTTATGCTCCGATTGCGGCAGTTCACGGCTTCTCCGTCGGCTCTCTGGTTTGTGGTGGTTCTTTCGGACCCGGTTTTTGTAATCTGGTACCCGCTGTTTCATCTGTGGATGTGGATTTGATCACCTCATCCACCAGCTTTCTTAAAGCTGCGGCTTTTGAGCCTCCTGTTTCTGATAATCATGAGTTGTATGCTATTCCTCGTCGTCGTAAACGGCGACATCAAGCTTCCAAAGCTAAGAGAAAGGCAGTTGCTAAGGTGCTCTGTTCTTACCGTGGCTTCTTGGTTGGTTCGCTTCCATCAACGGGGCTCGCCACCAGCAATGCTTTCTCTGTTTTAGGGGTGGATGTTCGTTAGCGGTTTTTTGAGGAGACTGGTTCTGTTGTTGTTCCTCTTAAGGCTTATTCGGGTCCTCTTTCGGAGCTTGGCTTTTTACGGTCTCCAGTTGTGGCTGATGCTTCGAAGGGTTGGCTTAGAGGCGCAAAGTTTCGTTATTGGCGCAACAGCGCTAGAGCAGCGCCTAAGGTGCAGCCAGGACCTTTGGTCCTAGGCGTGGCGCCGATGTCCAGATTAGCGTTGGCTAAAGGTGAGGTTGCGGATCCGATCTCCACGAGTCCAGGCACTACATCTTCTTGGTCGACACTTGAAGGCAATAAGGCCATCTTAATTGATGCCTCATGTGCCACAAAGGTATGTGTTACTCCCTTTTGTTCCTTTTTCCCCGTTGGCTTGTCCGAGCTTTTGTCTTCTTCTATGTTGGGTATGTTGGATCTTGTTATGCCAGGTTCTACGGTAATTTTACCTCCCCTTTTCCCCTTACGATATCCAGCGGTTTTTGTTAGTGTTAGTGCTTCTTTGAGCTCGGAATCCTTGTTGTCCAAGCTCCTTGGCACAGTTACTCTTCTTTCGAAGGTAGCAGTGTCTGGTCATGTGTGCGTCTGTGGGTATGTTAGCGTGTTACTTAAGCACCTTTTTGTGCTTTTTGTCGATGGTTCTTGCAGTTTTTCCCTCTCTCTCTTTGCTGTTGATGGTTATCCTTTCTTGATTGCCTCGTTCTGGTGTCTAGACTTGTTTCTGTCAGTTTTCTGGTTTCAGGTATCTCTCCTTGCGGGGTGCCTGTTCGCTTGTTGGCTGTTAGCCATGCTGGGATGGCTATTTAGTCTCTTTCTTAGGTCAGTGTTGCATCGGTGGGTTCGGCTTGGACTGGTCTACAGCAGACTTGCCAGTAGTCTGTATGAGGTTCTTTCTTATGATACTTCATCTTGGTCATCGGCTTTTGGGTCCTCTTCTGTCCATCAGCGATACATTAGGTTTGGCATGTGTAGTCACCATTTAGTGAGCGCATTCGCTTCTCGCTACACGGCAACTTCATGTACCCCTAATGGATTGCTCTCCCCCTTTTGCTGCCCGTTACTAGATTGGCATCGGAGTCGGGGTAGGTTGGCTCATCTCAGAACTTTACATTTTTGCTCGAACAGTCAATCTCATGACAGTTCGGCAACGGTAAGGTTCTCTCAGCGATCCGTGTTGCTTCAGTCGGGCAACTCCACTTTCCCCCTTTCTCCCTCCAGTTCCGCTCTTTGTTCATCGGTGTCAACCTCTAGTTGGTCGTCCCCCATCTTTTCTTATCCTTTGCTTAGTAAGGACGAAATAGCGACCATTAACGGTCGACTGTCTCGTCTTACTAAGAATTCTTGTCCTCCTCGTCCCAGTTTCCCCGCTTCTGCTGTAGTTGTTGCGACGGGTGACTCTTCTTCCGGCCCGACTACTCGTCTCTCCAGGCGTCGTGGGCGTCCAGCCCCGAGCACCCCTCGCACCATTCGCACACGCTCTATAGCGGCGTCCGAGCAGATCGTTAGATCTACTCGACACTCTCTGTATCGTTGTTGAGGCTAGCGGGTTTTTCCACCCCCTCTGGTGGGCTTTTCTTTCTCTTTCCAAGCTTTGATGGCGAACTTCCTCTTCTGGAATGTTCGAGGCATTGGCAATGTGGAGTCATTGGCAAGACTCAAACGCATTGTCAAGAAGCATTCTATTTGGTTGGTTGCACTTCTCGAACCAATGATGGGTCCGGAAGCGTTGACCAAGTCTATGTTGTCCATCGGCTTTTGCGGTGCCAAAGCCAACATGTCAAACAAGATTTGGATCCTTTGGTCCAAAGATCTTGATGTTCACTCTGTTTTCGACTCGGACCAGCTTCTGTCGGTAGCTTGTTCGTCTGCCTCTTTCGCCTCGTCTTTCTTGTTCTCAACGGTGTATGCTAAGTGCAACAGGTTAGATAGGCAAGGCCTGTGGGCCGATTACCTATCTCTTTCCTCGTTATGTTTCTCCATTTCTGTGGTGGGAGGTGACTTCAACGTCGTTGCTACCCAAGCGGAGAAACGAGGAGGAATTGCTGTTAACCGCATGGCTATAGCGGACTTCAATGCCTTCGTTATCAGCTCGGGTCTTGCGGAAGTGTCTTCTTCCGGCTCGGTGTTCACCTGGTGTAACAACCAAGAGGGCCCTGACCATATTCTTTCCAGACTTGACAGGGTCTTCATTTCGGAAGGCTGGCTCAGTCTTCCCTTTTCGTCCGCTGTCTCTCACCTTCATCGCACCTTCTCCGATCACGCCCTTATGCTTCTCACCTACTCCCCCTTTCTCTTTCTGGACCGTCCTCTTTTAGGTTCCTGAGTATATGGAGATCTCACCACTCTTTTTACAGTCTAGTGGAAGATTCTTGGGTTTCCCCGTCACCAGGCTCCCCCTGTGTTATCTTCTCCCGCAAGCTGAAGCGTCTTAAGACTTGTCCTAAGACGTGGAATCAACTCGTATTCAAGAACATCTTTGATCGTGTCAGAGCTACCGAAGGAACACTTGTTCTTACGGAAGCAGCTTTCGATGATGCACCCTCCTCCGTCAATAAGGAGGCTTGGGCGGTTGCCCAACTATCTTACTCGTCTGAGCTTCGCATTGAACATGACCATTTACGTCAAAAAGCCAGGATCAAATGGCTTGTTGACGGTGACTCGAACTCTAGTTTCTTCCACTCTTCTATTCGCAAGAAGAACAGGCGTCTCTCCATCTCTCAGATTCGCCGCCCGGATCACATTGTGACCTCTTCCCCTGAAGAGATCAAAGGTGTAATTCTATCCCACTTCCAATCTTTTCTGAGCACCCCATCCGTTTTGCCGTCTGATCCTACCATGCTTGCCTTCATTCCAAGATTGATCCTCCCGTCTGATAGCTCAGATCTTGCCGCTCCTCCTACCTCAGAAGAAATACGTGCTTGCGTATTTGCTTTTAGCAAGGATAGTGCGCCCGACCCTGACGGATTCAACGGGATCTTCTACAGGAGTGTTTGGCCTATAATCCAGCAAGACTTCTGCCTGGCCATTCAGTCCTTCTTTTCAGGTGAAGAACTACCGACGGGGTGGACTTCTACCAACCTGATCCTCATCCCTAAATGTGACCGACCTAGCTTCTGCTCTGACTTTCGGAACCTATCAGTTTGTGTAATTTCTCCAACAAAGTTATATCGGAGGTTCTAACATCTAGGTTAGCTCCGTTTCTAGAGCGTCTCATCTCTTCTTCTCAGGCTGGTTTTGTAAAAGGACATTTAATCACCGACAACGTCCTTTTAGCGCAAGAGCTGATTTCCCAGATCGATAGGAAGGTCCGCGGATCTAATGTGGTTATCAAGCTTGATATGGCTAAGGCTTACGATCGCATGTCTTGGTTCTTCATCATCAGGATCCTTCGGGCCTTCGACTTTCCGGAGTCCCTTATCGATGTTCTTTGGAGGTTTATATCCAACTGTTGGTTCTCCGTTCTAATAAACGGTTCAGCCAACGACTTTTTCAGATCAGGTAGAGGTCTTCATCAGGGTAACCCCCTTTCACCAACTCTCTTCATCCTCGCCGCGGAGGCCTTTAAACGAGGCTTGCACTCACTTATGATTGCAGGGCAGATTCACAGGTTTGGCATCCCAAGAGGATGTCCCCTTATCTCTTCTCTATCATTTGCTGATGACATCATCATTTTTACTAATGGCAGTCGCTAGTCCTTTCAAGGCCTTTTGGTCCTCATTAGGCGGTATGAGCGATGCTCAGGCCAACTCATTAACTCTTCCAAAAGTTGCTTCGTTTCCGCTAAAGATCTAACGGCTACTAGAGCTGCTTGGATCGAGTCTTACTCGGGCTTTAAGGCGGCCTCTCTGCCGCTTCTGTACCTAGGCATTGTTTTATATCGGAGAAGGAAGCTCAATGCCATTTTCGACCCGATCACTGACAAGGTTAGGGGGAAGATCCTTAAATGGAATGCTACCCTCCTTTCTCAAGCCGACAGGCTTGTTCTTATTAGCTCTGTCTTGGACTCCATGGGATCTCATATCTTTGCGGCTATGACTCCCACGGCTTCCTTTTTTCGCTCGTATCGTTCCCTGACATCCGCTTTCTTCTGGGGATCCAAGGATAACAATTCTCGTCATCATTGGATCTCCTGGAGCGTTGTATGTCGTCCCAAAAGTGAAGGGGGATTGGGCCTCCGTAACCCTAGAGACGTCTGTGTGGCCTTTGCTTGTAAGCTTTGGGTACGGTTTGAAGCGAACAATTCCCTTTGGGCTACGTTCCTTCACGCCAAATACCGGAGATTGGCAAATACGCACTTCTCTGGTATTCCATCCTTTGCTAGTGAGACGTGGAAACGTATGCAATCCGTGAAAGCTTTTTCCGATGCTCATGGAGGGGGTGCCTCTTGGGATGGTCATCCCTTCTCGCTTTCTGCTGTTTGGTACTCTGTGCGGATTCTGTCGCCTGAGAGGCCTCTTTTCTCTTTCATTTGGAATGTCCGTATCCCTCCGAAGGTGTCTCTATTTATGTGGAAAGCCATACATAATGGTTTGCCACTAGATGAGAATCTTCAGAGAATCGGAATCCCGCTCGCTTCCAGATGCAGGTGCTGCTTAGCAGGCAGCACTGAAACTTCTTTTCACTTGATGGTTTCTGGGGTATGTGCTAAGTCTGTGTGGAATTACTTCGGGAACGTTCTCGGCTGTCGTTTTAATGCTATCTCTTTTGAAGAGTTCCTGCTGTTCTGGTGGTCAGGCATCTACGGTAAGAGCCTTCGCGCTATCCTCTTTCGTCTGATTCCTTGTTTGATCTGTTGGCACCTCTGGTGTGCTCGAAACAAAGCAATCTATGACGAAGAGGATATGGATCCTCCGACCATCATCCGAAAAGTTAGGAATGATGTCTTCCTAGCGTTTCGGAGCAGGCCGTTCAGAGGTGTGGTTGGAACCCGGTCAACGAGGTTGGCTATTAACTTCGATATTACGACGTTAGGAGCTAACCCCAGATAGGTATAGGCTGATTACTGTATCGTGTGGGTACAGTGATTCGATGTTCTTTTGTTTTAGGTTTCGCCCTAAGAATCCCCCCCCCCCTTCTAAGATCTGACTTTGTGGCTAGTGTTTTAGGTTTGTTATATACAGGTTGGCCAAGACCAGATAAGGTATTGCCTGAATTCTGTATAAAATGGGCTAGGTGCTTTGATGATTATTTCTTTCTTGTTCACCCCCCCCCCATTTACTGACATTGCTATCTAGTAGTTCAGGGATTTTTCAGGTGGGATTGGCAGGATCAGTTTTGTGATATGCGAGAGGTGATTCGCTTCTCCGTCAGCGGAAGGCTTGGGATCATGGGCATTTGGAGAGCTGGGTTAGGTGACTACCACTGCTGCACATGCTGTTTTTTGGGATCATTGTCATCTCTTTCCTTGATGGAGGAGCATTCCTGGACGCTCAGCTCTGGAGTCCATGGGTTGCATCCGTGTTTTTTGTTTTTACTTTATCATATGTGTGTACGGTTTCCACTTTTTCTGGAATCGTTTTTGTGAGCCGTTGGAGAAAGGCTAGTTTCTCCCTTTTGATTATACTATTAATTATTTGAAAAAAAAATTTGCATGAAATCCACCACGTTAATTTTTAAGTGAAACTTGATTTAATGCACATACATACATATATGTGTGTGTATACACACACATGCACATATGCATACATGCACACAAGGAGCGTTCTACTACATCTCAAATGGTAAAACACCCATAAATGCAACACATTTCAACCACATAACCCAATTTATCTTTCAACCAATTTTCTCTTCCTCGGCTGTTATTTAAATATATAAATGAGTGGTGTGTGATTCAAACACAAAACAAACCAGTTGCAAAAAGTTATATAATTTTTATATATAATGGGCACTCATTCCATTTTTTGGGGTCCTTTCTTTTAGCCGCCTAGGCCATTGCTTAGCAGGTGCATGCTGATGAACAAGCCTGGTTGCTGCAAGGACATTTTCTTCTTAACTTCTCATTTTATGTATCCAGAAACGCACCGCTAAACTAGCTGCACTACGATCGTGGAATGATAAAAATGGCAAGGAAAAACAAATTGAACTGAATATAAATTGAACTAAGCGGCTAAAGCTAGCTTCTAACCACAATGCAAGCAAAGAGCATAGAGACACTTGAACCCACGCTTTACTTGAACTGAATACAAATTGAACTAAGCGGCTAAAGCTAGCTTCTAACCACACAGCAAGCAAAGTGCATACAAACTCTTCACTGGATGCTCTAGAACAGTGCAACTTTGATCCTAGAGATTAGCTTAGAGGCTTCCACACAACAAAACCAATATCATAGAAAAGAAGATAGCAGTACCAAACAAATAAAAGAAGATACATCATGGTAATGTTTGATTTCAAAATAATGGGCGATACCAGTAGCCAAATAGGTTAGAACAAGTTTTCATTTCAAAATATTATGTCTGCAAAGGAAAAACAATTTCACACAGAAAGTTAAATAGTTCAACATCTTAAAACTTAAATAGGTCACCAGAGAATATTGGAAATGAAACCAACCATTACGTAAACTGCTGGGGATAAAAGGTTGACTTGTTTTAGCAGGAATTATTTAAAAAGCCTCGTTTTCTATGTCACCGTCTTCCGCAAAACCTGCATTTACAACGCAAAAGCATCTGATGTTAGTTCTTGATAAATTGTTCCAACTGGACGAAGACTGCAAATGATCTGAATTCATTACCAGAAAATAACAAAAGATCATAAACTAAGAACACGATGCTCATCAGGAATGTGAAAGTTTTCCTTATATTCTTCGTTTTATCTTTTGAACTCAGAATAAAGGATTTATTTTTGACTGTCCGTTGTTTTCATACATATATCATCAGAAAAAAATGTATGTTACTTTGACACAACCAAACGACTGTTATTAATTAATACAAATAACAGTTTCCACTTCTTATATTGTAGAGAATTTGAGATGGCATGAATATAAGAGGGTCGTGATCAACCTTCAAACAGTAGATCATAATTCTGATTAAGAAAATTTAAGTCCAAAAATTACGATGTAAAATAACTCTCTGTATGGACCAATTAGTAGGATTGTGTTTTGTGATAAACACCAATTAAAGTTCAGTGATGCATGTTGGGTATTAAAAGGTGTTACTAAGTACACCAAACCAAATTAAGTACTTGTTAAATCTCAAAAAATGTTGTCGTTCGCTTTCTCTTTCTCTACACTTAAAAAATGTAGTAATGCCAAATAAAAAAAATTAGAAAAAAAAAACACTTGATTTTACCGTATCTTGAAAACACCACATCTTTCCCGATATCAATTCTTATTAGCTCTATTTCCCAAAACAATTAAAAGAATGCTCAGGAAATTATCAGGACACTAAATAAAAACAAGTCAAATAACAATATTATGCAACAAAAATCTACGGTAGTGTTTGGTTTACCGTTTTTAGTTTTGGATTTTTATCCATATAGAAATGCTAAGACACATAAATATCATGAAAAATGCTCATTTTAGAAAACAAAGCTTACACGCAAAATAGAAAATAACTTCTATTTTTTCCGTGTTTTGAAAAATACTGTAAGAACAGGAGACAACCCATTCTCTCGTCATTCCTCCATCCCTTCCGCCGTCCTCTCTATTGTTATTTCATTCCATCCGCCTTCCGCAACTCACTTTTTGCAATTACCATTGAAAACTAAAAACACAGTACAAACCAAACACCAACTACATTTGCCTACTCTATAATGAAAACAAGTCAAATAATCATATTATGCAACAAAAATCTACATTTGTCTACCCTATAACCATAAACATGTGTCTAAATGTGTCAAGCCTTCCAAGATACCAAATAATAAAAAAAATATCAAGATAATGAAATCATTTAACTCTTTCTTGTTTACTTTTTGTACTAAAGAACACAAACCTAACAAAATTATCCATATAGTTAAATTTGTGTAAAAAAAAAAAAAGAAACACAATATATTTTTGAAAATTAAAAATCAAACCATGATGAAAGTTAGAAGAAAAACAAACAAAATTACGCCATATACTTGAAATTCAATGGAAAGATAAAAATCAATTACCAAGGAAAAAAAAATACTACATCTAATATGGTTATTTGATTTTGTATATTACGGTTATTTGATTTGCCCTCATTATAGCATCGTGATAATTACTCTTTAGCATTGTTTCCTCTTTTGAACCATTGATAGCAACGCTTATAGTGGACTTAGGGTATTAATAAGGAGATAATTCAAAAAATATGTATTTTCAAGACATGGTAAGAAAGTGTATTTCGTAAGGATAACGATACAAAATAGTACACATTCTGTTTTCTCAATTGACTTATTATTTCTAGTTTCCTAGTGATATTCATGATGCACATTTGAATTCAAATCCAGAACACATTTAAGCCAGAAGACCTTATACAAAGAAAAGAAACATTACCATTTCAAATTACATACTAACTTGAAGCATGATTTACCCCTCCATTTGGTTCACTTTGCTCTAGACTTCCTACCATTTACCCTGGCAACATACAAAATGGTTAAAGCCATGACATTGCCATTCAAATATTGCAACAGGAATGAAGGCATAACAACACTAATCTTTTAGGTACACACATAAAACATTTCCAGATAAAGATTTAAAAAGGTAGATGTCACGGAGAAGTAAAAACCAAACATTAATACTAATCGTTCTACCTTTGGCATCACAAATTCCCGGAAAACGTGAACTTCTCAAAATGATCTTGTTATTTTTATGGAATGAAGTACAGAAATAAAATTTCTTAAGCAAGATTAAACTTTGTTAAAATAAAGGAAAATTAAATTAAGAGAAAACTAGAAAAAAATCATAACAGAAATTCATAAAACTGTAACACGCAAAGGTTAGACACATTTTTCAGACGTTTACATTATTTTACAGGCAGAAACTGGAAAACTATGAGAACCGGAGACTTGCAACATGTAAAAAAGCTTTTAAAAAGATAACAGGAATATATTTTAACAAGAAAAATAAATAAGTTTCAATGATAGGAAAAATGGGGGAGCATGAATGATTTCTGTCTTCAGAAAAGAGAAGAGAAATCAACTGTATCCTTATAAAGTTCTAAGGTTCGGATATTTTATCCGTCTAATGCAATCAAAAAGGAGCAAAAAAAAAAAAAAAAAAAAAGTGACATGCAACAATAAACAGGAATATAAGCAAACACTGGCAGCAAAAATAAGAAGCAATACAAATGAGTAGAAATTGAACTCAACCATATCAGAGTAAAAGGTTATTTGTATCCAACTAAAAATAGATGTTAGTAAACTGAGAAATGAAGAATTTTTTTTTTTTTACCAACTTAAAGGCATAACAATGCATCCAAGGCCAGTCTGTGAGGGCATGCTCTCTCTGCTCTACAGGCTCAAAGAGCTTGTCAGCCACTCCTTCAAATAATCTATCCGGTAACACAAGTTCATGTTGCCATCCCAAGCAATACCAAATGACCTCCTGTCCTGACCAAACCACATCACACAGTCCAGCTACATGAATGGGTTAGGATAGTAACAATGGTCTTAGATGTAGATACAGGACTTTACACAATGGTATCCAGTCAGTCAAACAAACAAAAAATGATTGGGCAGCTACAAGAGACCAATAGATCGGAGTTTGCAAAGGACAAGGATGTAGTGGAAGCATTTGACAACCATGGCATCCGATTAGAGCGCAAAGGAAGCAGGACCATGGACTATAAGGTGGCACATAACACAATTATAGCACAGAAAACTAACAAGGATCGCAGTTAATTTCAGGTCCATCACCATTTCTCAACAACCTATAACATGTTAAACAAAATTGCACACACCATTAAACAATTGCAAAAAGAAGAGCTAGAAAATACATTTGTATCAAAATCATCATAAAGTTAGATCAATTCAACCCACTCTCTCTCTTAAATAATGTAAAATAAATTCATATTTGATGGTGTTTGATTTGCAAGGTGTACCGTATTCACACTCAAACAATAAACATAAAATCTATGTTTCCGTGTAGATAACTTTTTCTTTGTAAAGTGCATACAATCTTATACCTAAAACTATACCTTTTTTTTTACAAAAGGTAAAGAGAAGTAAAAAGTAGGACTTTGAAATGTAATAGGAGCGGCAACTAAATTTTCAGTTCAAAAACTAAAAGTTAATCATAATCTTTGCCGTGAACTTTATTTCAATTTGACCTAACATTTCAAAATGTTGTATTTTTTTTCATTCCAAACCTCCTTATTTGCAGCAAGACCTAAAACACATCAGCAAGTTTCATGTTTTTAGTGTTAGTACTCGTTCTTTAAAGCAACACATAGACTTCAGCAAATCTATTGCCATCCAAATCGAAAGCCTTACAGTGTGATAGTACAAGCTTCATTGTGGTTCGATCAGATTCAGATGCTGACCATGTGCGTGCGATTATGCATTTATTTAGGGGTCTGATTTGTATAGTCAAGGCCAGTTTAGTTTTTTGCAAGATAATGGAGGATCCAAGGTGTTGCAGGACTACGGATGGCAAAAAAATCTGTACCTGCGGTCATAGGCAGATCTACTAAGGGGCAAGGAGAGTCAATTGACCCCCCCTCCCCCTCCCCCTAATTCTGAAAAAAATTACAGTATGCCCCATTACCCCAATTTCCTAAAACAAAACGTAGCACATTGTTTATATCTTCATTTTTCTCCACTAACCGCTCTCGTTACTTCTATTTATTCAAATCAAAATTAGGTCGTCTTGAGAGCTGTAAAGAAAATTAGTTCTTCCCTCATCTTGAGGGCTACGAAGAAAATAAGGTCTTCCTCTCTCTGCTTATGCGAGCTGCATCTCAGACTAAGAGACGCCTCTTCATCTCTGACCCATCATCATATCATCGCCTTCGATATTCTCTGATTGAGTGGCTGGAATAGAAAGGTATTTTATACTTTATATTATATATGTTTGAAATTAGGGATTTTCAAATTAAAATTGGAGGTAATTGTATGTTTGTTGGAAACTTGAAATTGAGAATTTGGAGAAAAAAAAAATCATATAATTTGCTTCATCTTCCATCTGTTCCTTGCTCAATAGCATTCATATACAATTTGTATTAATTAGTAGTAGCAGTCAAGGTTATTACGACGCCAAGTCGAGCCACTACCGTCTAGAAGACTAGTCGACAAGTCGTCCAACTAGTCGTGACTAGTCGACAAGTCTTTTATATGCATATATTTATTAGACTTAAATATATAATATAATTAGATATAAAGATAACATAATAATAGGTTCAAATTCAACAAAGATAACATAATAATAGGTTCAAATTCAACAAACATAACATGATAGATCCTAGTCACAACAAAATAAAACCCATAATAGATCACAAAATGAGTATGAACTCAAGCAAAATCATCCATCTCAATATCATCTCCATCTCCTTCAACGTTGACATTGCTTGGATCGGGTAATGGTACACCATAATCATCCTCTATTTCTTCATCATCAAGAGGAATGGCTTCTTCATCGGATTCTTCATCAACTAATCCAAATGTTGAACTAGTGTTACGACGAGTGTAGACCAACATATCACTAATAGAACCAACATGAGATCTCCTTGGAAGATTGCGTCCCTCAAGCGCATGTGATGCACCTTGAGCTTCATCCACAGCACTCCAAAAAGTATCCTCTTGATTGCTAATCCACTCATTATTCCATTCGAAGTCATCAAGTACAAGTGGATCAAAATTCCTTCCAAGTTCACGCCTTTTTTTGAATCTTGAATCTATTTTTCGGTTGTATTGGACATAAACCAAGTCATTTAAACGTTGATGTTCCAATCTATTCCTCTTTTGTATGAATCTAAAAAAATATAAAATGCAATTAGACCTAAAGTATAAATAGTGTAAATTTGAAAACAAATATCTTAAAATATATGGGAACTTACAAACCCAAATGTACTCCAATTGCGTTCACAACCGGAAGATGGACAACAAAGACCAACAATACGCTTCGCAAATGATTGAAGCTCAAGTGCACGACCTCCATAAGCATCCCACCAATCAACTAACATAAATTATTAAACATAATTGTGTTTTAGTACTACTTGCGAGGATATAATTGTGCCATTAATACTATGCATCAAACTTAAAAATATACGAAACTTACGAGGATTTTTTTGCTTTCTTTGGTCAAGTGCCATCTCTCTTGCAAATGCTTCCCTTGAATTTTTATAGTCATCGGCATAATTACTTATCTTGTTCCGCGTACCCCGATCTATGATCATCTTCTCAAGCACATCATTAAAGTCGCCTCTTAACCGAGAGGCATAAGCATGATCATTTTCTAGAACATCAAAGTATTTACCCGGATTAAGAAATAAAGCAGCCCCATATATTGGTTTTCCCATTTGGTTTTCCAACGATCATCAATGATTTTAACCAATTTGCTCAACAATGCTCGTTTCTTCTCGAATGACGCTTTGATCTTATTTTTTGCAAAGTCCATAGCATATGCAATCTCTGCCAAAGCGGGTCTCTCATCCCCATCAACAATCCGTAACACCACAAGAAGAGGTTGTGATGCTTGAATGCACTCTTCAACACTATTCCAAAAAAGTGATGAAAACACAGTGTCACAAGCTTTCTTGCCGTTTTCTGTTTTTGCTAACTTAGACCTATTCCAATCCTCGGCACAAAACAAAAAACGCAACGACTCCTGATTCTTGTACAAACTTTGCAATGTGAGAAAAGCAGTGGCAAACCTCGTCGCACCAGCCCTCACTAAATCCCTCCCATTAGTCTTGTCCCTCAATGCATCAAGTATACGCCCATGGCTATAAATAAATGTAGTACATCTTGCTTGATTAATTGTTTTTTTAAAGCCCGACAACTTGCCTATGTCCTCCAACATCAAATCAAGACAATGGGCAGCACATGGAGTCCAAAATAAAGTAGGAAATCTAGCCTCTAAGAGCTCACCTGCTGCCTTATAATTTGCACCATTATCTGTCACAACTTGTACAACATTTTTCTCACCTATTTCCTTGATCTTGCTACCAAGTAAGTCAGCCAACATTGATGCATCGTGTGATTCACTAGAAGCATTAACCGAACCCAAGAAGAAAGTACCTTCGGACTGTTGGCAAGAAAGTTTATAAGGTGCCTTCCTCGTCTATCCGTCCACCCATCCGACATAAACGTGCATCCGTATATTTTCCAAAATTTTCCATGCTTCTCCTTCTGTTTTTCTGTCCCTTCTTTTGTTTTTTTAAGCAGAGGAACCCTTAATTCATGAAATGTGGGGGGCTTCAAACCCGGTCCATATTGGCCTATGGACTCAACCATGACTTCATAACTCCTAGAGTTGGCAGCATTAAAGTGTATTCCACACTCGTAGAAAAAGTTGCCAATGTGCATATGAACTCTTTCTTTCTCTTCTTGCGTTTTGAGGCGACTTTCCAACGTACCTTTGGAATGTCTATCTTCAATAATTTGTTCCTGTGTCCTCATAAGCATCGAGCCAACTGATTTAGAAGGTTTAGGTTGGACTTTCTGAAATTCAAATGTCTTCTTTTTCTTTTTTGGAATAGTATTGGAGGCTGCAGTGGATTCGATTTCTTGAACCTCATCATCATCGTCATCATCAAGTTGCACCCGTTTATTCTTCTTTTTACTTTCCATAAAATCACTCATTTCTCTAGCAATCTCTCTAGTTGTCTTTGGACATTTATGAATATCCGGAAAACCGCCAATCAAATGTTGCTTGAATCTGTTAATGCCGGCATGATTTTCATTTCCGCAAAGAATGCATTTAACCACATCTTTATTGCTCAAGTTTGGCCAAAATGCATACTTCCAACCGGGATCATTTGATTTAGCTTTCCTCTTAGGATCTTTAGTCATCTCATGCCAACTATTTTCCGTGTTATTCTCCATTTCAACCGCTGCGAATATAATTAAAAATAACAAATCAGTAAAAAAACAGTTTAGTAAAAAAAAAACTGCTGTTGAAATAATTCAGTTATTAAAAACAATTCAATCGACGCTCGTTTCAAGTTTCAACTGAAGAAAATCGAAGTCGACTTCAAGTAAATTAGGATTTTTAGGCTCGAATTATGTTCTGGGCTCGATTTTGGCCCACCACCGTGGAATTCAACAAGTCGACAGCCGTGGAATATTTCCAGACGACTGCTCGACTAGTCGTCGACGTGATAACCTTGGTAGCAGTACTGCCTTTTGAAAATTATATTATTAAATAAATGCTTGTTATTATACAAATAGGAAGAAGTATGTGACATGGTAGGTAATTACTGCACAAAAATGTTTGAACTTTGAATTTGTTAGAAAAATAAAGTAAGTTCTTGCTGAAACCTTAAAAAAAATAGAATTTGCTTATTTTACTTAATGATAAACTTTTTTTTATAGCATGCTGAAATATTTTCAAAAAAAAACTAAATGTTGGAGAATTTTCTTCAGCGAATCACAATGAACAACACAAAACAAATTCTTTAGAAAGATCATCGTCTCCAACAAACGATGAGTCTTCCAAAAAAATAGTGAAGAATCGACTCCGCAACCAAATATGTGATCAATGATTGAATGATGGTTTGATTGTATACATTTAAAATGATATATTTGAGAATTTATCTAATGACGCTATCATGAATTATTTTCAAAAAACGAAAAAATTGTAGTGGTCAATTTTAAGTCTATTTCAATATTTCTATGTAGCTTACCAACTTTATTAGACTATATTTAAATGTGCTACTGATATTTAAATTTTTGATGTTATATTAATGTTATGACCCCATCCCCCCTCGGCATTTGAATTTTCGGGATCCGCCACTGCCCACAGTTACCCATGGATAAAATTCGTCATGGGCATGAAGTGTATAGCTAAATGAGTACCCGTAGGTAAAATAAACGGGTTTATTAATATCCATTTATTAATGGGGCGGGTACATATAGTAAGATATATGTGCCCATGGGCATGAAGTGTATAGCTAAATGAGTACCCGTAGGTAAAATAAACGGGTTTATTAATATCCATTTATTAATGGGGCGGGTACATATAGTAAGATATATGTGCCCATAGGGTATCCATGCCCGTATTGAGTGCGATTTATTGCCAATGCAAAAATCATTGATGTTGGCTATTGGGTATTTGTATGCATGCTTTTATTGAACAATTTATAAGCGGCTATTGATATTTGTAATAACTGTGCATGCTGCTAATTAAAACCCTATATATACTGGTTAGAAATTCTCAAATTTCACATCAATTGTTCCAAATTCCAATCCAGTAAGCAACACGTCTTTTCTTCTCTCCAACCCTTTTGCTCTCTCCAACAAATTAAACAAATCCTGCTAAAGTTCTTGCTTCACTCCTCATCGCTTGTTTATATCAATACGTTGCCAGATCTAAGCAACGCGTTGCCAAAGTTCACGTCTGACTAATTTGGTTTTTATACCCAATGAATTTTTAAATGATTTGAATAGTTAGTTAAAAATTAAATTGAATAAAACATCATTGATACCCGCGGATATCAACGAATACCAGCAACTCATTTAAAATCCGTTTAATGGGTACTCGTGTGGGTATGTGACAGGCACATGGCAAAAAATTACTTAACGTAGCGAATGATGGGGGTACTAACCGTGCCCGCCCCACCCCACTGACATGCCTACCAACAGAAAGAGAAATGATTATTAAAATACAATTAATAATCCATTGATTTTACCATAGAAAGTAAAGTTTCCAAAATGTATTTAGCCATAATTTAAAAATCATTAATAATCATATTTAATAAAATAATTTGAGTGGGTTAATAAAATTATGTAACTCCGCCTGTGTAGTTTTCTATGCAGCCTGTACCAAACCAGGGTAAAGGAGGAGGGTTGTGATAGGCTTGGCGAGCCAACATAAAAACTTAGCCTCTCGTATGAATATGGAACCTTATGATATATCGTTGGGACGTAACCCTCTTAGCGACGCGCTATATCGAGGCTCGGATATGGTGTTAAATTTGCAAGGGCTGGGCCGCCATTCCCTTAGTGGCGGGCTACACCGACGCTCCGGTGTAGTGATAAGTGAGCAAGGGTCCTCGCATTTTTCTCGGCGGACGCAAGGGGCAAGAAAGCAAGTCGACGATAGTAGGGTTCAGTTAGGTAGTTGGAATGTAGGGTCCTTAACAGGAAAATTAAGAGAGATAGTGATACTATGATTAGGGGACGGATTAACATCTTGTGCATTCAAGAGACTAAATGGTGGGTCAGAAGGCGAAGGAGGTGGAGAACACTGGCTTCAAATTGTGGTACACGGGAGAAGTACGTAACAAGAACGGGGTAGGCATATTGATTGACAAGAACCTTCAGATCAATGTGGTTGACGTCAGAAGACGAGGGGATATGATCATCCTAGTTAAGCTAGTAGTTGGCCAGACAGTTTTGAATGCATAGTAGTTAAGGCGCAAAAAGGCGCACGGCTTGAGCCTTGGGCTTTTTTGAGCCTCGGGATTTTTTGTGGGACTTTTAGAAAAAGGCGCACTGCATATATTTTAAAAAAAAATAAAAATCCTGCAGCAGATATATATTTTTAAAACATAAAAAACTGCTGCAAAAAAAAAAAAACTGTTGCAAAAAAAAACTGCTGCACACACACACACACATATATATATATATACATATAACTGCTGCATATATTTTAAAAATAAAAAAATGCTACAAAACCAAAAAAACCTGCTGCATATATTTAAAATAAAAAATCTGCTGCATATTAAAAAAAAAAAGAACTGTTGTAAAACAAAAACCAAAAACTGCAGAAAAATGATCAATCAAACAAAATGGTTGAAACCCTAAGTCGAATTGGATGTCGACCTTGCTCAAATTCAATGTCGAGTTCGAATTTGCAAACCCTAAAGCGAAACCCTAAAGCAGCGACACTTTTTTTTTCTTTTTTCGATGTCGAGTTCGATGTCGACTTGGTTGAAAACCCTAAATCAATTTGAGGCGCGCCTTACTGCGCCCCGGAGCCTCAGAAAAAGGCTCCAAAGGCGCGCCTTTCGTGCGACTCCGTTAGAGGAGGCGCCTCAGCCACCAGGAAGGTGCAGGACCTGCGCCTGCGCCTTAAGCGCGCGCCTTAACTACTATGTTTGAATGTCATTAGCGCATATGCCCCACAGGTAGGTCTAAGTGAAGAAGCCAAAAGGAAGTTCTGGGAAGACTTGGATGTAATGGTTAGAAATGTGCATAGTAGTGAGGAACTTTTTATAGGAGGAGACTTCAATGACCATGTTGGCTCATCTAGCGGGGGTTTTGAGCGAGTGCATGGTGGTTTTGGATTTGGCAGTAGGAACCAAGAGGGTGAAGATATTTTGAATTTCGCTCTCTCTTTTGATCTCATGATTGCTAATACCTTCTTTAGAGAGAGGCAATCACATCTGATCACCTTCAGTAGTGGCCAACACGCTAGCCAGATTGACTTTGTCCTAACTAGAAGAGATAGTAGACGAGATTGTGTTGTTTGCAAGGTCATACCTGGAGAATGTGTCGTCTCACAACATCAGCTCTTGGTATGCGTGTTTCGTCTTTCGGGTGGTGAAGGATAAGAGAGCGAAGATTAGCAGGACGAAATGGTGGAAACTCAAAGAAGATGCTTCACGGATGTTTAAAGATAGAGTGATGGGAGAAGGGGCTTGGAATGTGGAAGGAGAAGCAAATGTCATGTGGAATGCAATGACAACTTGCATTCGGAGAGTCGCCACTGAGGTATTTGGGATAACAAGAGGAAGCAAGCCAGAACCCAAGGATTCGTGGTGGTGGAATGACGAGGTGCAAAAGGCTATCAAAGAGAAGGAATACTACAAATGCATGTACCGTCACAGAAGCGAAGAGAACATGCACAGGTACAAAGTGGTAAAGAAGACTGCAAAGAGAGCAGTGAGTGAAGCAAGGGAACGAGCGTATGAAAATTTGTATCAAATGCTAAGTACAAAGGAGGGTGAAAAAGACGTTTACAAAATAGCTAGGCTACGCGAGAGGAGGACAAGAGACTTCAGTCAGGTTAAATGCATTAAGAATGAGAACGATAGACTTCTGATGAAGGACAATGAGATAAAGAATAAGTGAACAGAATACTTTGATAAGCTTTTCAACGAAAAAATTGATAGCTCTTCGATTGAGTTGGAAGACTTAGCCGACAGCACCAATAGACATTTTGTGCGGAGATTTCAAGAAGCTGAGGTAAAGGGGGGCGTTGAAACGTATGAAATCAGGTAAGTCGGTAAGGCCTGAGGACATTCTTATTGAGGTGTGGAGATGCAGGGATAAGATGACTAACTAAGTTGTTCAATAATATTTTCAAATCAAACAAAATGCCAAATGAGTGGAGGAGAAGCATTTTAGTTCCAATCTTCAAGAATAAAGGAGATATTCAACGTTGCACGAACTATAGTGGAATTAAGCTTATGAGCCATACAATGAAGCTTTGGAAGAGAGTTTGCGAGCAACGTTTGAGGAGATTGACAAGTGCCTCTAGGAATCAATTTGGTTTTATGCCTGGAAGGTCAACCACTGAGGCGATTTTCTTGGTTAGGCAACTTATGGAGAGATACTGAGAGCAGAAGAAAGATCTCCACATTGTTTTTATTGATCTGGAGAAAGCTTATGACAGAGTGCCGAGGAGGATTATGCGGTGGGCGCTAGAAAGGAAGAGAGTGCCATCAAAATATATTACCCTTATTAAGGATATGTACGAGGGGGTTGTGACTAGTGTTAGGGCATGCGATGGTGATACCAGAGACTTTCCAATTAACATAGGGTTACATCAAGGTTCGGCTTTGAGCCCCATATTTTTGCATTAGTGATGGATGAAATCACAAAAAATATACAAAGGGAGATTCCCTGGTGTATGCTCTTTGTCGATGATGTTGTGCTGATTGATGAAAGTAGAATAGGGGTTAATCGACAACTGGAGTTGTGGAGGGAGACATTGGAATCAAAGATTTTCGGGCTTAGCAGAATTAAAACAGAGTATATGAAGTGTGAGTTTAGCAGTGTCAGGTCAAATGACGGAGATGTTACCCTGACCGTTAGAGTAGTACCCAAGAAGGAATCGTTTCGATACTTGGGATCTATGTTGCAGTTTGATGGAGAGATTGATAAGAATGTTAGTTTTAGAATTCAAGCAGGATGGGTGAAATGGCGACTAGCATCTGACATTCTCTGTGATCGGAAAATTCCTCAGAAGCTTAAAGGAAAGTTCTATAAGACAGCAATCAGGCCTGCAATGTTATATGGAGCAGAATGTTGGCCTACTAAGAGGCAACACGTCCAGAAGATAAGCGTAGCAGAGATGCGGATGCTGCGTTGGAGCTGTGGGCATACCAGACGAGATCGGATTAGAAATGAGGATATTCGAGAAAAACTTGGAGTTGCACCTATTGAAGAGAAGTTAGTCCAATACCGCTTGAGATGGTTCAGACATATCCGACGTAGACCATACGATGCACCTGTACGCGTTGGAATTCTAGGTCGCGCCGAAGGCCCAAAGAGAAGTAGAGGTCGACCTAAAATGACATAGGAGGAAATAATAAAGAGAGATTTAAGTAACTGGAGTTTATCGGAAGAGCTGGTAGTTGATAGGAGTGCATGGAAATTGGCAATCCATATACCAGAACCTTAGTTTTTTTTAGACTTCACGTTTACTGAACCTTTTTACTTTTTATTACTATTTTAGATTTTATTTCACTTTTATTGAACCTTTTTACTTATTATTATTAAAAAAAAAACTTTATCGGAAGACTTTTTATTTGTTTGGTTATTTTAAACCCTTTATATATATATATATTGTTATCATCATTATCAATTTTATTTTATTTTAATTTTGGGTTCCATATCTAGCCAACCCCAATTTGTTTGGGATATATGGCGTTGTTGTTAGTTAATAAAATTGTGTTAAGAGATTTAATATGATATTTGTATATACATGTGGCTACTAGCATTTGCAATAGTGATGTAAATCTGTCCATCGATGTGGCTACCAGAAGGAACAATCATTATGTTAATCCTTAATTAATATATATTGATTTGAAATAAATTCTTAACCATTTGAATCATTAATTATTCACAGTTTTACAAACTCTTGAGATATTCCTATAAAAAAAATATTATTATATACACATACATATGCAAACACATACACTCACATTTCCAGTTCATAAAATGTACGTTAGACAATTTGTGTATACATTTTCTACATTTATTGTGTGTAAACAATAATCATAGAAATATAAACAATTCTTAGTTTATAATGAATATTATAGAATTTGAACAAGAATAAAAATGTAAATTATCCTAAGAAAGTAATCAGATAGATAAAGTAGACATTTGATAATTAATTTAGTTTTTAAATTTGCAGTCGATGGAATTGTCGGGATGCACAGGGCGTCCATCACTCCATATCAGCTTAACGCGTACGACGCCTTGCGTAATATGAAAAATCCAAAATATGATATATTCATAGGAAATCCGAGTTCTACTGCTGACTTGAACCTGTTAAGATAGCACAGATGTCCTGATCTACCATTGATAATCAACGTAAACGCGGCTTTCCACAAAAAGTTACAGCGAGCAGACTCCTAAATCCTTTTCCGAACTGGAGGAAGGTTATAGTATTGCGGATGTTCAATAAACTATTACAGTGGCCTTGGTAGTGATCCGCAAAAATGCGAGGCTTTGGCGGTTTACAACGCTATTGACATTGTAAAGCGCCTTTATATAGGAGGGTTTGTCACTGTAGATATTGATTCTCAGTTTACTGCGATGTCGTTGCTAACCTCGAAAGCGTGCATTCAAGCACCCCATCAAAGTATAAAGACTCAAATTACAGACAAGTTTTCATTAATATAATTGATTTTAAAATTTAAATTTTTTTATACCATGCATTACTTTTTTTAGCTTTTAAAAGACATTCAAAAAAAAAAGTAATGCATGTTGTAAAAAAAATTAAATTTTAAAATCAATTATATTAATGAAAACTTGCCTATTCAATTTGAATTTTTGTACCTTCGATGGGGTGCTTGAGTGCACACGTGCGAGGTTAGCAATGAGATCAGTAGTAAACTAAGTATCATTCTCTACAGTGACACACACTCCTAGATCAAGACGCTTTACAATATCAAGTGCGTTGTAAACCGCTAAAGCCTTGCATTCATGTGAATCGCTAACAAGCCGACTGCCATAGTTTATTGAATATCCGCAATAATATAATCCTTCTCCAGTTCGAAAAAAGATTCTGGAGTAAGCTCGTTATAACTTTCGTGCAAAGCCGCGTTTACGTTAATTATCAACGGTAGATCAAAACATCTCTGCCAACTTTGCATGTTCAAGTCAGCTATAGAATTGGATTTTCTCTGAATATATAATATTCTGTATTTTCCATATCACGTAAGACGTCGTACGCGTTGAGCTGATATGGAGCGACAGACGCCCAGTGCATCCCGACATCTCCATCGACAGCTAATTTAAACACTAAATCAATTATTCAAATATCTAATTAATATACCCGATTACTTTTTAGGATAATCCAAATTTCTATATTTATCCAAATTCTATAATATCCATTATAAACTAAGAGCTATTTATATTTTTATGATTATTATTTACACACAATAAAAGTAGAAAATGTGTACACAAAAATTGTCTAGCCTATATTTTATAAACTGAAAATGTGTAGTGTGTGCGTGCATATATATATATATACACATATATATATATATATATATGTGTGTGTGTGTGTGTGTGTGTGTGTGTGTGTGTATGTGTATATAATAGTATTTTCTTATAATAGTATCTCAAGAATTTGTAAAATTATGAATAATCAATTATTCAAATGGTTAAGAATTTAATCCAAACCAATAGATATTAATTAGAAATAACATAATGAATGTACCTTCTAGTAGATTTATATCACTACTGCAAAATGCTAGTAGCCACGTGAATGTACAAATTTACGTTACAAATATGATATTAAATTTATTGACACAATTTTATTAACCCACTCATATCTTATTGAATATGAATATAAATGAACTTTAAATTATGGTTAAATACATTTTGGAAACTTTACTTTCCATAGCAAAATCAATGGATCATTAATTATAATAATTAACAGATTATTTAAGTAGTAATTATGAGATACGTAAATAAAATTATCATTTTATCCATTATTCGACACTTCTTTGAATGACTAAGTAAGATGTTCCAAAATATCTACACAAAATAATGATCATTGAAGACAAAAAGCATTAAAATCAGTTAGGAGCATCAAAACCTATAAGCAAATCACCGAAAGGTTCTTGAAATGGATCGTGGCAATAGACTCAACATTCCTAACATTATACCATGATTTTGCAACAGCTATGCTAGCATCTATTTCTATTACCATGGATAAAAGAAAGGTTATAGATAATTAAATTATCTTTCAAACGATTCCAAATTTGTTAAAATTCATTAATGGGGTCAACGATTATGGAGAAATTACCGGTAGATGCTTGGATAGTGTAATGTCCACAAGCATGAAAATATTGTTTACTTTATTTCAATATTTAGTACTAATTCTACGAATTTGTAGATATGATCAAAGTGAAAGCTGTACGTATATATTCAAACGAACTCTCCAAAAAGTACAAAATCATCAAAATATATTAAGGATTCAAGAAGTTATCGTAATATACTGAAAATTGTTCAGACAATATCATTACAGTAGGTCTAGAAACTTATACTACGGTTTTAACTGGGTTTTCACTCTGTAATACTCAAAATTATGAAAAGACGACAGAGACCAAACTTGTAAATATTTTTATTAGCATTCCAAAACAAAAACAATGCAAATATGTCTAGTAAAACAGAAGTTATGTCTAAAATACTAATAGGTGACCACACACAAATTATTCCTAACCACTAACCGTATAACTTAACATGTTTTATAACTAATATTCATTCTCTAATAAAATTTTAATCAAAGAACATAATATAAAAGAAAACTGTACATAACCTAATCTTCTTTCCAAATGAAAAAAGAATCAATAGTCTACTAAAATGCAAAAGAAGTTATGCTTGAAATACTGCAAAGGAAACATCAAGCAAAAAAAAGAAAAAAATTATAGCTTGTACAATAGCTAATTTTACGACATGATTTTAAAAATTAAGGACATTTTACTCCTATAAAATTTCTATATCTTTGAATAGGCTTTCATGTCATCAAGAATCACAACAATTTACAGAATTGAAGAATTAAAATATGAAGAGTACCTCGTAGGATTTGGAAAATGCCTAGCAAAACACGATTAATCTTACATGCCAATTTCAAGCTACTAATCTCTTTTCTGTGAGGTTATCAAAATAGAAACTAATAGATATATTTATTATCCTTCCATAAATTGCCAAGAAACTACAATGAAATATGTAGCTTGAAAAACATGTGCATAATGGCAGATAATAAATTTATCTACAAGGTGCATACAGGGCCGGTCCAATCATATGTGTTGTCCTAGGCAAGTGGCAACCCCGTATCAAAAAGTCAAAGAAAATGTTACCCCAAAAAATTAGTGGTGCCACTAGGAATTGGGTCATTAAGCACACATATGAATAAGTTGGAAATCTTTGAGATAAAATATTCAATTTGCGATCCTGTTTACTCAAGTTAATTATGTTATTATGGAAACATAACTCAAATTTTTTTAGGAATGAGGGCATGATGATAACATATTTTTTAGGCTTTCTTTGACAAATATATACATCAATGCTAGAAAATATCTGTATGTAATCATAAAGTTGTAATAACATATATTAGGTTTTGTTGAGCGGCACCCAAGGAAATAAAGGTGATTTTCTATTCATGACAGAACTCTTATGCATGCATGATACACTCTTTTGACTTTCACATTATTTCTATGCATGTTCAATTTCAATAAACCAATCCCCAACACGTATATTCTCACATGTTATTGAATTACTAAATTTCATAACAATGCAAAATTACAAAGATACATACTTCAAAAATATCTTGCATGTATTTTAAAAGAGGATAAATTAAAAAATAATTAATTTAATATTCAAAATTAAGGAAAACAGACTACCTCATTACGTCCGTCTCTAAATTCTGGTCAAGATAGACACCTGGTTTGCGTAAAACGAATAACGTATGAAAAAATTATAAACGGTAGAAATTTGACGATAAAAGCAGGAACAGCTGGCGCACTTGACAAGTGCGCCAAGGTATTTTTACACTGGCGCACCTGTAAAGTGCCCCCAAGTTAGTTTTTGGGCATCCGGACCCAAGTGGATGTCGATCCATGGCCCGATTCCCCCTAGGGCTGATGTGGCAGTCGAATTCTGGAGGCTGTCAGGTGTAAGTGTACTCTCATTTCTCTTGTTTTCTCATACTGAAAACAATTGAGGCCAAATGCTGTCGGTGCCTGAACTGAATCTAATTCTTTCTTCTTCTACAAATCAAGTTTAAAGATTTAAGTGTTTCAAGTATAGATCTGAGATTCAACACCAATGATCTATCTTTATAGATCTAATTCACTTGTGGTTAATTTATTATTACGATCCAAATGACAAGTTTAAGATCCACAAATGTGACATGATAAATTAACCACAAGTGAATTAGATCTATAAAGATAGATCTAGCATGATAAAGTTTAAGATCCACAAATATGACATGATAAATTAACCCAAGTGAATTAGATTTTTAAAGGTAGATCTAGCATGATAAAATTTAAGATCCAAAAATGTCATAGATTCACAACTTATAACAAATCCAAATCACAGTCATATCACGTTTACTTTTAATCATTTAAATCTAAAAGTAACTAACTCAGAGTGTTTGGATTTTGGAAGATAGAAAAGAAATTGTTGTATTGAATCTCAGATCTATACTTGCAACACTTAAAACTTTAAACTTGATTCGTAGAATAAGAAAGGATTAGATTCAGTTCAGACACTGACAACATTTGACATCCATTGTTTTCAGTATGAGAAAACAAAAGAAATGAGGGTATACTATAGCTACCAGCCTCCAGAATTCGACTACCACATTAGCCCTAGGGGGAATCAGGCCATGGGTCGACATCCACTTGGGTCTGGATGCCCAAAAACTAATATGGGCACACTTTACAGGTGCGTCAGTTGTCCCTACTTTTATCGTCAAACTTCTACCGTTCATAACTTCTTCATACATTATCCGTTTTATGCAAACCAGGTATCTATCTTGACCAGAATTTCGAGATGGACGCAATGACGTAGTCCGTTTCCCTTAATTCTGAATATTAAATGAATTGTTCTTTAATTTATCCTCTTTTAATGTTGTTGAAATACGAGGTGTTACAGCTATCATATAATCATTATAATATATCTTAATTGCTAACCTCAGCAGTAGGGCTCGCCATGGATATCCGGAAAATCCGATATCCGTCCGCATCCGTATCTGAAAAGCGGATAAATATTCGATATCCAAAAAAAGGATGTGGATACGGATACATAGATATCCGCATCCGAAAATTATCCGTCCGACTTTTTATAACATTAAGCTCAAAATTATATGTATTTTAGTACAATGAATCAAATTTATTTATTGCTTTACTAGTCGAAGGTTTATATTATATGCTCTAAAAATGCATATTAGCTATTCAAATCTATTTAATTTCATCATATATGTTTATTTTTAACACTTTAGTGATCAATGGAATTGAAAAACATTTATGTTAAACTAGACATTTTCATTTATATTTCTTGATTTATCGATCATTGGTGAACATGATAATTATCCGATATTCGTCCGTATCCGCGGATACGGAGATATAGCAATATCTGTATCCGAAAGTATTCGTTGACAGCCCTACTCTGCAGTCTACAAAGTTTACATGTTTGAGACAAATAGAATAGGAATTTTCGTTATATTATTAATACTGAATTTTCAATGAAGCCATGTCAGAACATTAAGAATAGGATCCCCTGAAACTTATTGCAGATATGTCATTGGTTTTCGGCATGCTTGGAAAAAAATATAACACATTTCAAATTTTTTCGTAGTTGTAAGAAAATAATAAGTTGTAAAATCAAAACTGGATGCCATCAGGAATTGAACCCCCAAAACTCTCCATTCTAACCTAGACCCACTACCACTCAATCGCAGAGCTTTCCTAGAAGTTTATGTGCAACCACGAATGTTAATCGAATAACAAAACATAACTGTCATCCCCACTCCTCCTACAAAGTTTACATGTTTGAGACAAATAGAATAGGAATTTTCGTTATATTATTAATGCTGAATTTTCAATGAAGCCAGGTCAGAACATTAAGAATAGGATCCCCTGAAACTTATTGCAGATATGTCATTGGTTTTCGGCATGCTTGGAAAAAAATAAAACACACTTCAAATTTTTTCGTAGTTGTAAGAAAATAATAAGTTGTAAAATCAAAACTGGATGCCATAAGGAATTGAACCCCCAAAACTCTCCATTCTAACCTAGACCCACTACCACTCAATCGCAGAGCTTTCCTAGAAGTTTATGTGCAACCACGAATGTTAATCGAATAACAAAACATAACTGTCATCCCCACTCCTCCTCCTGTTGCCCCCTCTCGAGGGTTTCCCTAGGCGACTGCCTAGATAGTCTACCCCTAGGGCTGAGCCTGCTCACACACACACATACAAAGATACACGTGTATACTGTGTATGCGTTACTTTTTTAACACATACACACATAATGTATTTAAGTGTTATTTTTTTTTGCACACACATAATGTATATGTTAATATTTTAACACACACATATAATGCGTATGTGTTATTTTTTACTATAAAAATACAAACTATTGGAAAGAAAAGTACAACGAAACTATGAAAAATACTGATGATGATTAGGAAATTATTACCAGGTAAGTAATAAAAATGTCCTGAAACATAGAATATATCATTTAGATAAGGATTAAAAGCAAAACAACCAGTTTGAAAAAAAAAACATCAGGATTGGTTGAAGAGGTAAGCAAACAGTGTAAGTATCGAAACAAATGGCTATGGTGCACGACCTGTTAAGATGGAAGTATCAAAGAAAAAGAAATTTAAAATGGAAATATGCTAGGTTAGTTATATTAATTTTATAATATTTTTTCTCCAACATCGTTAAAAAAAGTGTATACAGATTATCCGGAAAAATGAAAATTTGAACATTAGTGAAATAAAATTACAAAAAAAAAAATCATAAATATAGTTCGTTAATAGAATATATTCTAAACTCGAAATTCGATAAGAATTACGGGTTACAAAATAAGTTGCTTCAAGATAGCTAACTCATATTTAATATTTGCAATTTTCCATAATTTTTCAAAATAGATGAAGTTTATGTCTATATTATTGAAATGTTTATTTTCTAATTAATTTTCTAGAAGGGTAAAATTATACTACTTAATATTTTTACTACATAAATTTCTTTTTTTATTCGCATTGTCATCACATGATCACGTTTAACGGTTCTTCTATCCTAGATTGTTTCACGGTTAATAGCATGCCTAGATATGAGTTCCAACAACTATTTGTATTTTTCTATTTGTGTAAAATTTAATCCCTCTAGGACCGTAATACCTTGAAATAGTTCGAAAACTTTTCTTTGTTGATGAAAATACACTAAAGCAGCATGCTTCAATAACTGTTGTGATTCAATGGACAGAGATGGCAGAGGCACTTTTATGCTGAGATAGGCTGATATTTTGAGTGGAGCTTGCTAGCATTGGGACTGATACATTGAAAAGCATTGATATATGGATGTGGTTTTTTTGGGACGATTCGACTAAAGTTAAAACATGACAAATAAGATTGAAAAATACCACACTAGCTAAGAGAAACACAAACACCAATGATCAAGCTACATATTTTGGCACACTAGTTCGTGGTTAGATCTTCCCTTAATTCCAACTTTCCACATAAAGACAAAGTAAACTAACAATCCAGGTTTGTAGTATGCATATGCGTTATAACAACATTACAAACATATAAGTGCATCCTAACATTAGAATATTTAAGGGGATTTTCCAAAAAATGCATCCCTAACGTTAAAACATAACAAATAAGATTGAAAATTACCACGGTAGCTAAGAGAAACACAGACATCAATGCTCCAGCTATGTATTTAGGCTCACCATACATTTATTCCTGGCAATGAGTTAAATGGAAACGTATTAAATCAACATTTAGGATATATCTTAGATTCTCAATGCACTGCAAATTGAAAGAGAAAAAAAAGCGAATAAGTAATTTACAGAGATGAATATTAAAGGAAGGTAGGGATTAATTGATCAAATAACAAAGAAGGGTATCACAACAACTGATTCCAAACAATAAGCAATTAAACTATTACCAGCCAAAAGGCATATCACGCTTTGCCAGCTACCCATTCCGAGCCTCGCCAGGATAACATCAATAAATCTGTCTTCAGCACAAACTAACACAGCAAAAATCAGAGAGTTGTTCCCTTAATATCTCAAATCTAGCCGCGACACAACTATTCCAATAGGCGTCTAGACCAAACAAAGGATAAAACCAACTACGGGTCACAATCGAAGAACAAGTGCAAACTGAAAACCAAAACTGGGTCGGTCTGAATGTCTGTTAAGACAAATTCATCAATGGCGTTTTCTACCATTAACAGCCCCGTATCAGCCAAGGATCGAAAATACAACGAACAACATAGATCGCAAGCCCAGATGTTCGAAGTAGAATCGATGAAGATGGCGGCGAAGGTGGCTGCAAAGAAGGATTTTCACGGTGGAAGCAGATGATCGTGATACGGAAGTAGGTGACGTGAACGTTAACGCTCAACGTGACCTGACTATGGTTGAGCTTAGGTTGAAGGCATGGGCGAGGACAACGATGATCATCTTGCGCGATCGGCTCGCCCACCAATGGCGGCGGCGGCGAGAATTTGAGTATGGATCAGGTAGTATTTATAAGGTTAGTAACTAGGGCTTACGGGTGGGAATGGATTTTGGGTTTGCTTAAGGTTTTGGTCCGAATTACTGGGTTGGAATCAGATGTTAAAAATTAGAAACAATAAAAATACAATATTAATACCGATTCTACTTCGTATCTATAATCTATCTATTGTTGTAATATATATGAGTGAATATGCTCTCAGGGGCGGATGTACTCTTTGGCCAGCAAGGGCCAAAGCCATACCTGGAAAAATGATGCAGAGGCTAAAACTAGGCAGAGACAAATTTCTGCCATACCTGGGGTTTGCTATGCTGCCATAGCTGAGACTAGCAGCCAAGTATTTGGCCCAAACCATGCCATATTTCATGACGCAGAGTTACATTTCCATATATATACAAGTGCTTTGCCATTAATTTGATGATGTGGGAGAAAATATTTCAGTTTGGCCATACCTGAATCTTCAGGCTAGATCCGCTACTGTATGCTCTTGTCATATTCTATTTAGTCCCACATCATGGGAATAAGTCTAACATCAGCTCCAAAGCCTATATATAAAGGAGCCAATGTAATAGAAATTGTACACACTTGAAGTGATAGAAATAAAAGTCTCTTCCCTATCTTTTCTGTTCTCTCTAATGTCTTCTTGTTTGACATATGTTCTGTTTTATTTTATAACACGTTATCAGCACGAAACTCTATTAGAGCTATTGTTTGAAATATTCTAGATCTATATTTATAGATCTATCATGGAAGTTATTTTTTTTAATGTTTAGAAATCATATAGATCTACATATATGAACTTGTTGTATCTTCTGCTTAGATGTGATCTATACTTCTTGATCATTTTTCTTTTCAGTTTTTGTAGATCTAGATTCTATTTTAGTGGATCTAACTTTTTAGATCTAATTATCTATTCTGGTCCTAATATGTGTAGATATTTTCTTTCAATTCTTTGCAGATCTAATTTTGAGTTTTTCAAATGCAAATGGAGAATTGATTATATATGTATTGTTTACATTATTGATGATGTAGAGGTAGATCTAGTTTTATCCTTTCCGATCTACAATTATTTTTCATATGTATTTTTTTAGATAGACTAAAGACAGAATATTTCTTGAAAAAAAAATGATTTTTTTTATGTATACCCAATAAAGACAGAATATGTCTTTTAAAAAAATGATTTTTTTATGTATATCCAACAGAGTTATGGGTATAGAATATAATGATATAGCATTTAAATTCAATAGCAATATTTATTTATCACTGGAAATGAGATTGAAAACTCATGATGTAAACCAGTTAGGAACCTGAAGTTCATATGTAAATGACCTGAAGTTCATATACAATTTTTTTTTAAATAAGGAACCTGAAGTTCATATGCAAGTAAGGAACCTGAAGTTCATATGCAAATGAGGAACCTGAAGTTCATATGTAAATAAAGAACCTGAAGTTCATATGCAAATGAGAAAGATGAAACAAAAGCCCGAAGCTTTCTTAAAAGTTGTGACATAAAAAGATTGTACTTCCAGAAGAAGTTAAAAGAGACACACACATTATAATATGTGACAAAAACATTAAATTCAATAGAAAATCTCTAAACATGTTTCATTTAACTGACATTACAGTCTATATTAATTGAATATCCTGAAGATATAGTATACATATTAATCTCTTGAAGAGATGTTTTAGAGATTTAATTTTATATAGCAAATCCAACATCCTAGAAGAGATGTTAGAATTTTTTTTTGTTGCATTGCAATTACATAAGTAAAAGATATTTTCCCTAAAGGAATATCATACACTCCAGAAGTAGTGATTTCTTTTCTCATCTTATTTTTATTTAATGCACCTAATTTTGTTAATGCGTTTAAGGTTTGAATGTATTTTTGTATATTGATATGACATTTCAATAGTTTTATATATTTATCTCTGGAAGAGATAAGTTCATCCCAGAAGTGGTGATAACAAAATATCTTTAGAGGATATTTGTATATTTGGAAATGGTAAAATATCACCTGAAGAGATCTGTTTATTTGAAAATAATAAAATATCTCTAGAAGAGATTTCTACAATTAAAGACGATAAATATTTATAGAAAAAAAATATATGTATTAAAACTCCATAAATGGTGTTTATGGAATATCCCAGAAGCGAAATTATATTCTGATATGTCTATAAAAGAATTTGCATTGAAATATTTTCAAATACCAAAGATGATGATGCAAATTTAATGACTAAAGAAAATATGCATCTCAAAGATCATATTAAGTTAAGATCTAAATATTGATCTTAATTTTTCATACCAGAAGTGAATGCAAAAGTATTTTTTGTTATAAAAATGGAAAACTTAGAACCTGCAGTTTCTATGATGGTAAGAAGTAATTTTGATATAAAAAGAAAGATCTATATATGGATAGTATAATTTGAAACATATAATTTATGTTGTTGTTGTGAATTTTATGTATAGATTTGCAAGTTTTTCGAATCTATTAAATAATAGTAAAGCAGAAACTTTTCAAGCTTTCTCCTTGATTCTCTCAAATCTCTCTATTCTCCTTAATTCTCTCAATTCTCCTTATTCTCCTTTAAACTCTCTAGATATTTAATATTTGTATACTCTAATTAGTTTTAATTAGGGCGCACTAGCTTTCGTGAAATTATCAAAACCAAAGCGTCGTCGCCAAACTCTTCTTCCTAAAATAGAGATCTCCTCCCTTCTCCAGATCTTGGTCTTTTCTTATCTATGTTTACCCAGTAAGATTTGGAGGGCGCAGAAGCCTTCATGAATTTCTCAAAACTGAAGCGTTGCCAAACTTTTATTCCCAAAATAGCAATCTCCTCTTCCTTCTTCTCCAGATCTTGGTCTGCTCTAATCTTGCCTCCGTCTCTTCCACCTAGATCCAAGTTGGAAAGGTTTTGCTTCAGTCATCAATAATCGTGCTTGCGCTTCAAGGATTAGGCGTGTATCTATTTTTTGTAAATTCTTTCATCTTCGTGTTTAAAGTATTTTTTAATCTAAGATTCAAGTTAGACCCTTTAACTTTAATACGAATAGAGATTATGGGATTAATGTTTCTATTTCTTGGTTGATTATTTTTTAAGATGATCGGATTTAAATTGCATGAGTTCCAGTTCTTATCAAATATGTGACTCAATTTTAGCAGTGTGGCCAATTGTTCAATTGAATTGTGTATTCTGTGGGCACAAAAGCCTAATATATTTCTCTATTAGTTAGAAGCAGTATAGAATTGATTTGTTCTTACAACAAAGAATTTTTAGATAGATCTGTGAAGAAAGTAACTGTGTTTTGTTGAATGCATTTTTGTGAAGAAATTCGATTTTTCTATAATTAATCCTCTTCGAGAGCTACTCATGTATCGGTGTTTAGATGCTCTTCTCAATGGATGTCTATTATTTGATCTAATCTGCGTCATTACCTACTATCATCTTCTTGATTTTTCTATAAGGAATCTCAGCCTTTTTTTTGCGGTGAAGTGATTAAATATCAAGTTTTGAGTGTGCATTAATATTAGTGAGTTCAAGCTTAACAACCTATAATGATTGCTGGCAGTCGGCTCCAATTTCTTACATGAAATTTTGAGTTAAAGTTTCAATCATTGTCAAAGAATGTTTGAAGGGATGAGGTTAGAAGGAGACTTCTTACCTATTGTCAAATGTTGATATTTCAGAAGTGCGAGTACTATAAAATACTTAACATCATAAAAATTTGTTTGATCGTTGTTGTAGTTTGAACAAATCTGGAAAAATAGGTGAAGCTTTTGAAATATGTACCCATGATGGAAGGGCAGTAGCATGCTTCAGGGTACAGTTTTAATGTAAATTCTATTTCTTAGAGCATCATTTTAATTAGGGTGAATTACATGTTTGTAAACCTTTTCTTTAAGAGATTTGTTACAGTATGATAATGAATTGTTTAACAAGCAAAATATTTCATATGATTGTTACAATTTGAATATGAACATAATTATATGTATATAACAATGGCGTTCACTTTAATCATTGTTGTAGTTCGAACAAATGAAGAAACTCAAGGAGCATGAAATAGAGATGAATGGATAATGGAAATGCAATGATGTAATCTAAGGTGCTTATTTTGGTTTCAGGTACTATTTGTACGTATACAATTTTAATGTGTGCATATTATATATCCTTAGGTTTCCATGATTTTATAATTAGTTTTATGAATTTTTCAAGTACTTTTTTTATAAAAAAGTACTCATGTATAAATAAAGAATAATGGAGTCTAGGGCCGTGAGCATATGACATGTTCATGCTTTAGCAGTTAAAAATCAAGGGTTAGTAGTTACTTAGTCAAATGGGATAACAATTTTGCTTCTTTTCCTAAAATAAATGAATAATTGAGTCTATATTGATGTAGGCATCAAGTTCAATCATTTGTTGGATTTTCCAAACTATAGTTTTGATTATTTCTATAGTTGAACTATAAATTTCTGATTATTAGAGATTAATTATTTCTGTCGTTCAGCTATAATTTCTGATCATTAGAGATACATATTGAGATCCTGGGGAATTTATACTTACAGACCTTTTTTTTTTTTGCAAAACAATATTAAAACATAACAACAACGGGAAATAAATCCGAGTATAACATCAATACAAATCAGTATAGATAACAGGTATATATCCATCCATATACCAAATATGAAATATATAATATAATGATCATAAACTATTGGTTCCTCCCATTTGAGTGGTTTAACAATTTCCCAAGTGAAGTCGGGGTCATCCCTTCCAAAGTGTCCATAAGCTGCAGTCTTTAAAAACCTGCCATTTCCACCTTTCTTCAAGTCAAGGTTGATGGTGATCATCCCGGGCCAGAAATCAAAGCTCTCCTTCACAATCTTCAAAATTTCCTTATCGGATATCTTACCAGTCCCATAACTATCTGCAAACACCGACAATGGCTCAGGGACACCAATAGCATAGGATACCTGCATAATGCAATGTTTAGCGAGTCCATTAGTGACAAATCATGCCTGACAATATAAGCGCTGCTCCTGTCCACCTTAGTTGGACCGTTACCTGAAAACGCACCACCTTCGTGGGCTCCCCAACAACTATAGGTATCGTTGAT
The DNA here is from genome assembly GCA_030737875.1 of Allium sativum. NCBI lineage: Eukaryota > Viridiplantae > Streptophyta > Magnoliopsida > Asparagales > Amaryllidaceae > Allium > Allium sativum. Next base: position 187,983,101 of record CM060910.1, on the reverse strand, counting down.
CTTGCGACCTGTTAGACTTACAAATTTTCAGTTATTTATGTAGTATTATCATTCTGATAGATGTTTTTGCTAGCCATATTTGTGGACGGCGCTCATCCCATTTTATGCACAACTCATAAATGTGTTCAAAGTTTGTTGTTTATTACTATAATCAATATTTCCCTAACATTGTTGTAGAAGCTGCTTGCCCATGTTATTAATATGGTTGCTTCCTTGATATTTGTATAAACATTGGTTTTATTGTGTCAAGTTAATGCTTTCTAGATACTATAATTAAACGAGGGAAGTTAAGTGGGAAGTTTAACATTATGCTTCAAAATTTTTGCTTCTTTGCAATTGCTATAACGATGATGATCGTAAGATTTTAAATGTAGTTATTATTTCGATAGTTTCCATAATTTTTGCTTCTTCGCAATTGCTATAACTCTTCGATACAAAATTCCATTGAGCAAGACGAAGGCCGTGAGCTTTAGGAACATACTGAGGGTTCAGGTTAGATTTTCCCCCCTTCTATGATTCAATAAATTGGGCCTCTGTTGCATGCTCTCCTCCAAAGAACTAACATATTAGAAGGTAATCTTTATGTTTAAATTATGCTACTTATTGAAGTATCTAATGCAATATATAGATTTGCAAAAACACAACTCTGTTTCCTTATATTTCAGCAGTAAATTGAAGTAGGATGTATTATTGCAAACTCATAATTTTTATTTTATTTTGGTCTTAACATAGGTTGCTCTTTTTTTAACTCTCTGCATTAGATTCAGCAAGACAAGGCCTTGAGCTTTAGGAACATACTGGGTGTCCAGGTTAGGTTTTTTTTCCCCTTTTGCGATTCAATAAAATTGGGTCTTTGTGTTGCTTAATATGTCAAATATTGAGTTCAGTCATGCTCACATTCATCTATGTATCATATGCACTCATTTAGTTTTATTGTATTTGAAAGTTCTTCGTTGTCTTAGTAACATTCAAGAGAGAGGGAGAGGGAGTTGCTTAAGCTTGAGTAGTACTAGAAAATAATAGAATCTGAGGATATTATTATATAGCATAATCAACTCTAATCATAATGTAATATGAAAGAGAAGAATACTTTGGACTTTTAATCACTTGCATAACCAGAGTTACTTATGAATAAACCTTTATGATATGTTGTTGAGGTTGGTATCAACATTTACATTTTGTAGTTAATCTTTATACTTCTTCATTACTTTGATCTGCTTGCTTTACTTACTTTATGTTCTCTATGTTTAGACTGTGGTTTTCTTTACATCTTCATCCATGAGAATGTTTATTTTTCTTCAACTAAGCACTTATTAAATCAAATTAATAAATTTATTTTATTTTTATTTAACATGACTGCTTATTTTTATCAGGCTTTTGGAGTATCTGTAGTTTGTTGGTGATTGTCGATGGTTCATGGATGAGACTTTGGTAAAATGGCTATTGCATCAGGTAACGTGTTTTGCTTGATGTTTGTCATTTTTTCAGCCATGTACACATTTTCCTCCGATTAAAACTCATAAATATAACGCCAAACGAACAAATAAAGTTTTTGTGCATATCATGCAATATGCACACACGTTTTCAGCCATGTACACATTTATGGTGCACTCATGAAATCCACAGAATAGTAGCAAACAGTTAGCATTTAGCACAAATACAATTATATGCATTCAATTAAAGTATTGCTTTCCCATTTGGCACAAATACAATTATATGCATTCAATTAAAATATTGCTTTCCAACAAGACATTTTTGGCTACATCAAAATATCGTTATAAATTCATATTTAGTAGTGGGTATAGGTATTACAATTTCTTCTACTAATTATTTTTTACCTATTATTTTATTAGCAAATGTACATTTATATGTCAGTATATTAAATGTATAATTGTTAAAAAATAAGCATTGGTATTGATAAGAATTGACTAAGCTATTACCTATTATTATATTCGTACAAACTACATATATATTACAATATTTAATGTGTACAAATCTGTTTCTTTCAACAAAACCTTTTTTGTTAGTTAGTCTACACTATATTAGTAACTGGTTACATGTTAGTATATTCAGTGTACATGGAAACATATCAATTCGTTACTTAAATGTTAGCCATTATTATATTAGAGAAATATACCTGTATGTTTATACATTCAATTTACATAATTAAACCCCTAATAACAAAATTACTTGCTAAAATCGATTGATCCTGATAGTTATAGATCATATTTCCTTCAGAATTTGCATTAAAAATCACAACTGCAGGATATGAGTACCAAGACCGCAAAAATTTATTCAACAACACAAGTACAGTCCTAGCTAAAGCTGCCAATAATATCATATCAGTCTGTAATACGATTTTGTTAATTGTAAGTGTTGTCGCTAGATTAGTAAATGCATATTTATATATGTTCATTAGTATATTCAGTATGCATGAAGAAAAAATTGTTAAAAAATTAGATATGGTTTAGAATATAATTAAATAATAAAAAATAAGTTATTACCTACTACTATAACAGTAAAGACTACATATATGTTAGTATATTTAACCTGCAAAAATATATTTCTATCAAGTATCATTTTTTCTTGGTGAAAGACTGAAAGTCTATACTATACAAGCAACTGCTTATTTGGACTATGAATGTTGATTTACCAAAATGCATTTCTGTTTGCATCCAAATAATGTTATGGTAGTTACATGCTACTACAATCGTTAACCATTATCTTTTACTGTATTAGCAAACGCGTATACATTAATTTATTCAATGTTAAATGCATGTATGTTTAGTTTGAGCCTTGGGTTATGCTTTTTATACTTAGATATAGTAATGGGCAAATAGTAATACTATAAATCATATCAACAATAAGTATATACATCAAAATAACTTTTATGTAGCGTTTAGCCTTTGATATAACAATAAATGTGAAATTAGCACAAGTACATATGCAAGCCTTAATATGGTATTGTGATATTTGGTTATATTTATAGGCTGCCTATATGTGTTAGTATATTAGTAAAGCAATAAATTGTAAGTATAATTATACCTTTTTGTGCATAAATGTATCTCTATCAGCAAAGCATTTCATTACTTGGCAAAGTATTTATTTGTTTCCTAAACCATTCATGATGTTCTTGGTGGGTAAAAAATCTAAACGGAAGATAAAATTTGATATTCCATACCTTTTCTTTTTAAGTTCTCTTCTTTATTAACAAATCTGTGATAATATTAGGTGGTGGTACATAAATTTGAATTTGAGGATGAACTATGAAGAACTTGATCTTAAAATGCATCATTTCTACATAAGGAATGCCATGTTTTATTATGATTTTAATTTTTATACTTTCAGCGATTTGGATATATTAACTACCATGTATGGTATTGCAAATTTATTGCTACATATATCTTTCCTTAGATATTTTATCGAGATTTACTCTCTTTTCTGAACGGTTGTGCTAACATACTTCTGATATATATATATATATATATATATATATATATATATATATATATATATATATATATATGTCAATCTGTATATCAATTGACATTAAAGATTCATCTTTTTCATAGAAATCTACCATATAAATAACGCTTTTTTTTTCACTTTCCTTCTTTAAGCCGTTTCACCTGAAATTCTGCGCTAAGTGAAAAGATGGGTATGACACTGTAATTGATGATGGAAAACCAACTTATATGCATAAAGGGAAGAGATGAGTATGAAATTTTACAATTAATCGATGATGGATATCAACTTCAATCCATCAAGGGAGGAAATGGTTGCTTTCAGGTATACCAATTTTTAAGTTAACTTTTAGTTACTTTAGTGATATACAGGTATGGCTACATGGGTGCCACAACTATCAGTAAACTATGATAAAAGTATTATAAAATGCATATTGAAATCTATGGCGTTTACGAAATAATATTAAAGAATGCGCATCCATGTATATATTACAGGAATTATGGATTATTCTTGCGGCCTACCTGAAATATCTATATGATTATAATTTTTTTCTACTGCATTTGTTACGATGTAATCATAGATCCATGGGTGCAGTATGACTCTAGAGGTTCATATATTTAATGCATACATGTCAGGACTAAACGAAGATGTGAAGGTTGAAGTGGAGAAAGTAAACGTGGTACAGGTAAGTGGCAACAGGAATACGGAGTAGAAAGAGAAGAAAGATAAATGGAATAGGGACTGAAAGGAGTAGCGGTAAGTGTTTATGAAGGTTTATACTGCTGAAAATGCAAAGAGGAATGGAGTGAAGGCAATTATAGAGCTAACATCTGCTGTGTCAAATGTGGAAGTGAAGAAACCTGAGGTTAATAGTTTTTCCAGGTTGACGGCTAAAGGTGTTGTCTACATTTAGAGTCCAAGCTATGAATTTTAATTCTCTTAAGCTTTATGTCATAAATCTGCAATTCTAAAGGCATTTTCTAATGTTTAGATGTGAATATTCTGAATCATTTCATAAAGAGATGAATTTATTGCAATTGATATAAAATGAATGCTACTTGGGAAAGTCTAGACGTTAATTGTCTGCCCATTGCAATCTAAAATACCCTTCCGACTACCCTATTATATAATTGCCTAGGTCTTACACCTTCAAAACTTATTAGTGATTCGGCTTCAAAACGTGCTCTTAGGTAATTTTGTAATATCTGGGGGCCTTTTATTCTTTATGAACATAGTCTGAGAGTTGCTTTTTGTTAATGTTTCACATAAATGTCTGGGTGGTTTCATTTTAAAATAAAATTTTATGTGAAGTCTTTTTAATTTGTCTATACATCTTTGTTTCTTTTCATGGTTTCTTTGGTCCGTATGGGTTGTCATATATGTTCTAAGTGCTTCTTAGTAGACAAACGCGAATTTTCTTTAATGTGCATCCATGGACAATAGTATAAATCAACAAAGATTTTAACTTTGTGACAACATGTACGCCTCAAAGTGAAAAGTTCACATGAAGAAATATAGCAATTTCGATTATTGCAATTTTCTTTTCATATTTTAAACTAAAGTCAAGGAATATATAATGTAACTGCAATTGGGTTCTAATTCTGTGGATGATGAGACGCCAAAAATATATTGCCCTCCTACCCAATTAGGACCACTTGAACAAGTTTTTCGGTCCTGTTTTCTTCAAATTTAATTATTTAACTAAGACAGCTTTTCGAATTAGTTTAGCTCTTACAGTTAACATATTACAATGACAAATCGTTCCACATATTGGAATACATTTGCTAGAACATGTATTTACTCAAGTCCATTTATATGTACCACTATCACAAGGAATTTCAGCAGCGACAACAACAAAGATTTTTGTTAAAAATGGAAAACTACTGCTAAAATAAAGTACTCACACTACAAATATCGTCTTCAAGGATGTTATATTAATGTGCTTTCATATTTTGAACTGATTTACTTTTGTAATCAATAATGCATGCTATTTCAGTTACACCATTACCCTTTTACTCTTGCTGCACTTTGGTTGATGATTTGCTTTCCACTTATCAAATATGTTATTATTTCAAAAATCATGATTCATTCATCATAACATAATTCCCTACAACTCAATCATCATGATATTCTCACGTTCATTTATTCTACTCACATTGAACCTTTGGTTTTATACTTGGTTGAATCCTTTTAACCTTTTTAAATACCCATTTAAAAAATAAAAACATTTTTTGACTCGATCATCTACTACTTGATTTGTGAAGTTGTCGATGTCATATTGCCTTAATATCAATTTCTTTAGCTTTAATTGATTATATGTTTGTTGTTTGGTTTGCAACTTATTACATTTTAAATGTGATTAATATATGATGATAATTCGGAAATTTGACCTTAAAATGCAAAATTAATAAGAAACACCATCACAACACCACCATACCTAATATTTCCTCACCTATTTGTTTGCATATGCGATACGCATGTTGAAAGATGAGCTAACAAAAACACCACTGACCACACATACTAATAAAAACAACAACATACATACATATCACATACGTATATTTATGTACATAAATAATAATAACAAGGTTAATTTGTAAATTAATTATAACCATTTATATACATAAACAATAAATTTATCATACACAATGTTACAAAATTCTACTTTTAACTTCAAATAACTCCGCATTAAAATCTCTGTAATCTTTTATAAAATCATTCTCAAGTTGTTCATATTATTTATTCTTATGTCAATATATTTTTACTAAATACATATTTTTAAATTTAACATATCTAAAAAAATAAGTTAAATAATATTTGTTAACTCATCTAAAATTATTACAATATGTTAATTTCAAAAAGAATACTTGCTCATAACACTAAGAATAATAAAATTATTGTATTACTTAAAAGAAATACAAGTTACATGACACATATCATGTATAAACAACAACAATAATTTATATTATACTTATTTTGACGAATTCATTATATATTGTATAATAAAGTTTTGGTTTTAACATCAAAATTTTAAAATTTATATTTTATAATATTATCGTGTGCAACGCACGGGTTACACACTAGTCATTCATATTAAAGAATGTAAATCTCATTTCTATAATTATGCATTTCTACTCAATTCTGGATCGAGCATTATGCATGTATATGGTATTTTAGAAAATATGATTATTGGAAATGCAGTACAACTATATGTTGTTTCTTTCAGTTTTGTCGTTGATCAGTACGATAGCTAGATCCAAATTTTATTATGTTGATTTAAGTAAAATTTATTTATTTGATTCATATATTTAGACCGTATAATGGTTATTTCCGTTATTTTTATAATAAATGCATTATATATATCGTTATGGTAATATATATTGTATTACCATATTATTATAAATGTATTAAACGCATTGGCTATTGTAAGTTAAATGATGTATGATTGTGTTTGGAATAAGAATAGAAATATGTATTATTAGTCAATGTATTTGGCAACTAATATCTAATGTAATGGAAAAGGTTGTATAACTCAGTTCCGAGACGTGAAGTCTTGAATTATGAAAAAAGAATTTTTTTTTTTTTGATGAAGTTTACAGTCTGAAATCTTGACAGTTAGCAAAATGTAAAAGTTTCTAAATTAGAAGTATGTTAAAAGGTTGAGAACCAGAAGTTCGTCATAAATTAATAAACTAGATATAATATGTATGTTTATTTATATGCATAGGAACTTAGAGTTCCTTAATCAATGAACTTGAAATACTTCATAATTTAAAGCCTGAAGTTTTATTGAACTGTGTGAAATAATAACATTAATAAAATTGATATCCAAAGATTTCACAATTTTCAAAATGAGCTGTATCTTGCTTATATATTTATATTTACATGTTGTACTGAAGAATAAATTTTAATAACATGAAGTTGTTATATATTTTATTTGAACTGGAAGTTCAATACAGTTGAACCAGAAGTTTAATACAATTTAACAAACTTGAAATTGTTTATATATTATTTGAACCAGAAGTTTAATATGGATTAACAACTCGAAGTTGTTCATAGATTTCTTTTGAACCATAAGTTCAATACAGTTCCAAATTAGATATTTTGGATATTATGAAACGATCTTTAAGATTCACGTTGACATTGCTTGATAAGAAAAAAATTAATGATCGGAACATTATAAACAATTTATTCTAAAATAAATAACTTGAATGAGAAAGAATATGCAAATCAATTACATATGTAATACGTGGACACACGTATATACATATTTATGCGATATTTAATTAACAACCTGAAGTTGTTATGAACTCATATTATAATTTATGCAGTCGATTGAAATTAATATCGAATGACCTGAAGTCATGTGCATATTCAAAAGGTAGAAATTCCTCCAAGTCATTAGATCATTGAAATGGAATAAGCAATACAATATGAATGCATCTTATCAATTAATAAGAGCATTATCCTCCTACAATTGAAATACATCTAATGTATTTGCTAGCTATGATGCTATAATGGATCAAAAATGAATCCAAAGTTGGTTTATTATTTAAAGTGACAATGTTTGTCAACATTGAGGGGGAGGATAAAGGAATCATCAATGTTAAATATTTGCTAATATATAGAATTATGCAAAGTATTAAGTAACTTGCATAAATTATCAATTATGTCCCTAATAGACTTTCTCCAATATACATTTGAATCCCCGAAGGTTCAAAAGATGTAAATCACAGCTGAAAATGTGGTATAAAAGTAAATTCAAAATATCTTTGGAGTAAGTCATAAATATGCAAAATAAAGGAGGTGAGTGTTCCTGAAAAACACTTAAGGGTACTTTGAAAGAAACCCATGACATGATTGTCAAAATTAACCCTAGAAGTGGTTTTGGTACCTAAAGCATGATAAGTTTTGAGATCTCAATAAATTATGTATAGAACTGATAAGAAATAATCATCGATGATAAATTGATAAATAATAAAGCCCTTATATTTATAAATGGATTAAAAATCTCATATTAGAGAGAAACATGATTGGCCATCATGAAATTCTCCTAAATAAGATATATGGACATGTAGTCCATAAGATATGAACCTGTAATTCATAAGATAAAAATAGAAATATATATAATGACAAAAGCACATGGAAGTTACTGAAGCACCATAGAGTGTCAACAACATGTTAAGTGCCACGAGCATTGTATTTTCAGAGATAATTGAATTGATTAAAGTGGTGAAAGTGTTTAAAACGCTTACAATAGCCTGAAGGTATAAACGATGAAAGTATACAAATTCCAGAAGAATTTAAATAACTTGGCAGTGGTAAAGAGCAAGAAATGTAGATTACAACATTCTTTTAAGTATTGTTGTGATGAAAATCTTGAAATAATTCATGATGAGTAGATCACTTCCTGCTTTCAAGAATTGTTGTAATAAAACTCTTAATATCCATTGAAGTGGTAGTTGCGATATGCAAAGATTATTATAATATATAAGTTCCTGAAGAACATAAATAACATTTGTTATTATATAGAATACCAAGAACATGGATGATAGATTGCAACATTCTTCTAAGTATTGTTGTAATGAAAACCTTGATATACTTCAAAGTGAGTAGATTACTTCCTGCTTAGTGTTGTTGTAATAAAAATCTTGAGATACTTCATTCTTCTGAGTATTGTTGTAATGAAAATCTTGATATACTTCAAGATGAGTAGATTACTTCATGCTTAGTAATTAAAGTTGTCTTATTCATCAAATATGTATTACAACATGCAAGTCCGATTGAAACAGAAAATATTAAGCACCTGAAGTGTATTCATAAATGAATATTAGTAACATACAAATCACAAAAGGAAGGCGTTTTAAATAAGAAAACATGCCTGAAGCATGGAAATGCACATGAAGTTTTAAAAGAAAAACTTCATTAAGAAGTATTTGTAAGCAATTTGAGTTATTGAAAGAAGAATATGAATTCAGAGGAAATTATTAAATCAGGGGAGCATCCATAAGTATTATATAATGCACTCTTTTTCCTTAACTAAGTTTTTCCCCACTGGGTTTTCTTAGTAAGGTTTTAATGAGGTATGGGTCATGAACCAGAAGTACTAATCCAAAAGTAACATACAAAAATAAGTTATAATGTACGCTTTTTCCTTATTTAAGATTTTTCCCACTGGGTTTTTCTTATTAAGGTTTTAACGAGGCATTACATTGATCCAGAAGTATCATACTGCTTTTGACGTAGTAAATATGATATTGTACTCTTTTTCCTTCACTAAGATTTTTCCCATCGGGTTTTTCTTAGTAAGGTTTTGATGAGGCAACATTTTGATCCAGAAGTATCAAACATCTTTTGATGCAGTAGTCTATTATTTATGAAGAAGACAAGACAGTTTGCATGGCTCAGATTCAAGTGAATTATATCAAGGGTGATAGGATGGAGCACATTTCTTCTAAATTTCCCTTCACACATGAATGAAAGGATAACAAGAAAGAGGAGAAACAAATTCAGTTCAAGAAAAGCGGGTAGATCTATTCTCAAAGGAAATTTGCAAATCAACATTACAGAAGATGATGTACAAAATTGGCATGCGTCGACTACATCAATAGACTAATTGAATAATGAGTTATAAACAAGGGGGAGCATATAAAAATATGCTATAATGTACTCTTTTCCTTCACTAATATTTTTCCCACTGGCTTTTTGTTAGTAAGGTTATTAATGAGGCATTATCTTGATCCTGAAGTATCAAACCTTACGGCAACATTGTAAAACATGTTACCTAAAGATGAAATAAATTTGCACTCTTTTCCTTATTTATGATTTTTCCCATAGGGTTTTTCATAAAAAGGTTTTTAATGAGGCATTGTTTTGATCCTGAAGCGTCAAACTATTTTAAGGAATATCATTTTTATATAATATTCATAATGTCAAATGTTGTACTCTTTTTCTCGTTCAAGGTTTTTCCCATTAGGTTTTCCAGATAGAGTCTTGAAGGCAACAGACAATAGTTGTATCAACTGAATGGATATATGCAAGCAAGATAATTATAAGGGGGAGCAACATCATACATGTTTTAAAAGGGACAACTTCAAGTTAGCAGAGCATTCAAGATTTTGAAGACGCATATTCAAGGGGGAGTGTTGTAATATATATGAGTGAATATGCTCTTGTCATATTCTATTTAGTCCCACATCATGGGAATAAGTCTAACATCAGCTCCAAAGCCTATATATAAAGGAGCCAATGTTATAGAAATTGTACACACTTGAAGTGATAGAAATAAAAGTCTCTTCCCTATCTTTTCTGTTCTCTCTAATGTCTTCTTGTTTGACATATGTTCTGTTTTATTTTATAACATCTATCATTTTTTTGAAAAATAAAAACTTTTTTCATTGCTAATGTGAATACCTTAGAATAATCCATTTCAAAATAAAAAGCACTCCTCAATTCTGATTTTTTTTCTTTTGAATAAAACAACGGCAACAAATCTACGATTCAACCTCATACTCAAATAAAATGTCCACGTCTAATTGACAGCGTTACTTTTTTGTGTTTCAAATCTTTTTCCCCGCGGTTACTTTGTCATTGCTATCATCGTTAAAAGCCATATCAATCACATTTCAGTCAAATTCATGGCAACTGAATTAACCATACCTACTATGCCACACTTAATTTTATTTCAATAAAATCCAATAATTTAACTCCTCTCTGATTCCACAACAATGGACATGAAAAAAACTTAACTATGTAATTTTCTTCATCCTCGAAAACAAGTTTCTATTTGATTATATTTCTCCTTCGCAATTCTCAGTAAAGTGTTGCACTGAGAACACTCCCGAACCCACCATATTCAAAGGGTTTCAACTACTGAGACGCAGGCAAAATTTGGATCTATCAATTGACGTTGCTGAATTTCATATGTTATTCTGAACAATTGACGCTGCTGCATTTGATACGCGATATTTAGTTTAATTCCTCTTTATGTGTACACTCATCTACATTCCTAACGCCAGAATCAGGTGTGGGCACCCCTCTCGGTTTTGATTTAACGTGGTTTTGTCGTCCTTCCTGTCATCTTTCAATCTCCTTCAACTTCCTCCTATAAGTGCTCGGAATCAAATCAGAAAAGGGTTTTCAACGTGGATGCTGGAACTTCTTTCGATGTAAGCACATACTGCTTTTTGATTCATGCTCCGTCTGTTTTGCTTCGCTTTGTATTTCCACTTTCCCGTATGAAAAAAATTATTTTTTGGGGTCTTTAGCAGCTTTGTGGAATTTTCCTTCTGCAACAATTTTACCCTCTTTCCAAGTATACTCCATTCGTTTATTGAAAGAGCTAACGATAAGATTTAAAGACAAAATATTTAAAAATGAAATGGAGTTTATTGAAACAAACTCAGATAAGTGGTTATAAAAGAGATTCTATGATAAATCGAATTTTGAAATGGGAACTAGAATTTGGGTATTCGTGAATAAACCTCTATTTATTCCGAAGATAAGAATGTTGTCGTCTCAAGGTCTAAGAGGTTAATAAAATGCCACAACTTGTAACGACTTCATGATTACCCAAGGATGATATTAGTTTAGAAACGAGGGTTGAGGAAGATATTAAAATAAATATTTCTGTAAAGAATATCATGAACGATAATTCAAAGAATTTTGAGTTGAATGAAAATTGGAAAGGCAGTAATTCAAATGTCAAAAGTTTTAGAAATTTTACTAACAACTGTTTTAACTAAAGAGGCCATGTGATGTTGTATACTAGACAGTGAATCTAATTTATTTTCTATGGATGATGGTTGTTTATTTTGATAGTTAAAACACCGATTATCAAAATCTGGCCAAGTCGATTGTTGGTATGGAAAGACCAAGATCGAATTCATATTCGAAAACCATTCCGACCAGCAAATACGTAACGTTGAAGATGCTAGTGAAGATGGAGCAAGTGAAGACCGTGGATCTTCATAAGCGGAAGGATTACTTGTTGACTATTCTATGGATTGCAACCATAGGTTGTCTAATGTGATTCGGTCGTGAATGGGATTTTGTGGATTGCAAGGACTACTCGCTTCTGATCCTTTGGATGCGGTAGGAGAGTGCCTTCGGTTCATCCTGTTCCTGGATGACTTGTATGGACGAGTTTCTAACAGAGTATTTCCAGATGGTCACGTACATTGATTTCTTCAAACGTGCCCAGTTATTTTTGAGGTCGTCAATAAGTGATTAAACGGATCTGACGATGTGGCATTCAAAGTGAATGACGACCAGATGATTAAAAGATAGTAGAACCTCAAGCCTCATCAACCGGAAAATGAGAAAAATCGAGCAGGCAGCATGGCTATGTGGGTCGCTCCCATTAGGTTGTATAATCACCTATCTAGAGAAAATCATTTTCCTTCTTTAATCTATTTCGATGTTGACCCTTTCAGGAAATGGTGGTTTGAGCCCAACTGTTGGTGATATACATTCGATACACTCAAGAGAAATGAGTGGTCGGTCATGTGTGGTCAGGTTGCAAGACGTTCTTGTTGAACTCAATTTATTCCCCTCTAGAGATACACCATGGGAAGGTGGTTCCATACCTTTTCATAGTGGGAATTCAATCTCCAATAAGCGCTGCGGTTTTGATTGTATACTATATATGTGGAGTGTGAGATGCAAGCGTTCCGCTAGATTGTTATTTACTTGTATTTATACACTATTATAATATCAGACAAGATATGATTTCAAAACTGGTTTTGGGTTAGAGTAAGGTAAAAACCGTCCGTGTTTATGTGTGGACTGTCCTTACTATTATTGTTTTCGTTCAAAAGGATTTCTGACTTTGAAATCAATATGGATGTTATTTAAACTTAGCGAATTTTTCTCACTCTGGTTCACCAGACTGACTCGGTATTTGTAATGCTCGGGTTAGACTGGGTTGTACAGGTTTAGATCATTGGATAATACGAAGTTCAGAAGACGTGCTAGAGGAGTTCAGACGTATGATTTTATCAAGTATATTCCGATGTGTACTGTATTTGAGGACAGGTTATTATAATTGTCCAGATTTGTTTATGGTACTCTGATATATGTAAGTATATTACTTAAAGCTTCTATAAAGTTATTTCTGTATTATATTTTGTCCCGCTACGATGTGAGACTATGTGTCGTGTTGGTTGTTCTTCTTCTTCTATTCTAGTATATCATTCTTTCTTATCTCACCCTCTAAATTCTTTCTAATAACTTTCTGGACGTTTGGTCCTCGAGTTTGGACATGAGATGTAATTGTTTCGAAAATTCGAGCATTGAATTTTCTGGTTCATTACATACTAATTTCGAATTTTTTTATCATTCTTCTTCTCCATCTTCATCTCCTTTCTTTACACCATTATTCTTTTTCATTTTTATGATTTCTACACTTATACTCTGCCAAATTCAATTCTATTTTCATTAAACTTCTCTTCTCACTCTCTACTCATTACTCTTTGAATCAAGTGTTATTGAAGACTTATAGGGTTGTTTGTAATTGTTTGGGTTGTATAAGTAATCGGTGGTATCCAATGTAGCCGTAAAATCAAGGACGGGTAATCGGTGGTATCCCTTGTAGCCGTGAAATCAAGGAGGTTGGAATCAGAGGTACCCCTTGTAGCCGTGAAATCAAGAAGGTTATAATTGGATATTGATATAGTAATAAAACTTTGCACAATCTAGCGTTGTGCGGGACTGGACGTAGGAGCAATCTGGACCAGTATAAAATCCGATGTGTTCTTTCCTTTTCTGTACTTTATTTTTGTTTATCTTTTTGTTTGATTCTGTGTCTGTGATTATTTCTATGGTGTTTGATTCATATAAGTTATAGATTTTGTTTAAATTATCAAACACATTTTTACCCCCCTCTAGTGTTTTTTTTGCCTTAACAATCCATTCCGCAATCCCTAACAATTGGTATCAGAGCAAGGTCTTTCAAAAAGATCATAATCTGATTTTTGATAATTTTAAATGGCAAATTTTGAACACTAGTTTAAATTCATGCCTTCCGTCAATATTAGATGAGTCTGCATTCAATTGAAAACTCAAGTTACTATGATTTGATTTTTTCTTTTTAAATTTTGAATTTTTTTATATATGGATATGTTACAAAACCATCATGATATTGTTGTTTAAATTTGCAGATTAGTTAGTTTGAAAAGTCATTTGATTGTTCGAAAAGTTATTTGATTATTTGAAAAGTTGAGTTGATTTACAAGAAAAGATGTGTTATATGGCTATTGGATATTCAAACTCTGAAAAGATAGGTGACATGGCTGTTGAAAATTCAAATTCCGAAATGGCGTGTTGCATGGCTGTTGAGAATTCAAAATTCTTATGAACACATGGTAGAAATCGAAAAGAGGGAAAGAATAATGACGATTGGTGAAAAGACATCAAGAAGAAATGGATATGTAAATCAACAAAGAAATGGGTACCAGATCAATTTACTACTTTGAATCTCATCTACAACTTATCTTCATATTGTACATCTCTTCATTTGCTTCGTAATGCCGCTGGTTTCATGTGAATCCGTCAAGAATTGATCAAGTAATGATCAAATGAAGTTTTGGTGAATAAAGAGAGAAGAAAACCAAAACTGTCAACGATCATCTTCAAATTGCATTCGCAGGTTAGACTATTTTATCCCAAATCCTTTTCCAAATTTTAGTTCTCGTTCTTGCGGTCGCTTTAATGGGTAGATCGTCGAATTTTGATCAAAATTAAGTGAGATATGATTATTTGAAGTTGGCTATGCAAAACAGAAAAACTGTTACGGGATTTCAAGCATATTTCTTACTGTTTTGACTTGCTGCACCCCAATACCATCCAAATTCATCCCCAAACTGTTATTAAATCGTAGTCCTTGAATTTCTCTTTGATTTTCCACTGATTTCGTCCAATTCCGTTAAGAAACGAAGAAGTTATGCCTCTCACAAAATTGATTGAAAATTGAAAAAGGGAAGAAGAAGAAGAGAAATGGTTATGAAGAGACATGACTTCTAGGCCTTTATATAGTAGTAGAAGTGTCCATTCATTCAAAATTCAAAATTCAAATTCAAATTTTGGCACCAAGTTGGTTGATTTACTAAATCTTCAATATCTTTCTCATACGGTATTCAAATTCAGCAAATAAATATACTATCCTGATCAGAAAAACGAGACTGTCGCAATATAGCAGATTTGATCATTAAATTCTGGAAGATATTCATGATAATGGAAGGACAACAAAAAGAAGGATTTCAAAAATAGGTACGCCTTACAATTATTTCATAATTATCATAAAATTTAAATATATATATATATATATCTGTGTGTGTGTGTGCGCGCATATACATACATACATATATATGCACATAGTTAGGAATTGAAATTCATCCCTTTTATAATCCTAGATATTTTGGTTCATATGTCAATACACTATAGCATACATATCAATACACCAATTTAATTAAAATCTCTTCTTATTTTAAAATCTAACTATTCTTTGATTTGATTTTGAAAAGACATCTTTTCAAATATGAAAATGTCAGTTCAAACTCTAGTTATCAATTTTGATCTACTTATTTTATTTCAAAAATATATTGAAAGTATATATATTACATAGATATGTTAATAATTTAAAATTTTCAAACATTTTATATTATTATAAAATAAAAATATATCTTTTATACGAAATTTAAATATACATAGTTTAACTTATAAATTTTAACATATAATTTCATAATCACAAATACTATTCGTAACTTGATACTAATTTTGATTTCTTGTTAAGACTTATAAAACTTGTATATTTAACAAAATATTTTAGTATAATATATGGTTTTTATGTCTTAAATATTTAGTTACACTTTTATAATTTACTTTATATTACCATATTTCATTAAAAATAATTTCATTATAGATTTTTTCCATGATTTGACGTATAAATGATTTTTTTGGAAATATAATATGTTTTATTTTCTAAAAGTTTAACTTTGAAATTATTTCATAAATATAAATTGTTAATAAGAAAATATTCTGAATATTTTACATATATATGATTTTATACTCCATACTTTCCATAGAATTATTTTGAATATTTTACTACCTATCATGAATATTTTTTCAAATTCTTTCATTAGTATCATTAACCTAAGTCTAGATATTAATATATATTACTTTTATTTGATTTAAATAATTTATAATATATACGCATAATAGTTCGATAGTACTTTGAATATATTTTGCCGAAATATATATCATCACCAAATCATTATGCATGTTATCATTACACGTCTTATTCCATGTCATACATCATTATTATAAATTACAATTGCATGTCAAATAAAAATCATTCACATCATAAGTTGCATTTGATTTAAATATATCATTTCATAAGTTGCATTTCATTATTGACTTGTTTGGCTTGATTGAATTGATTGGCTTGATTGAACTGTTTGACATGGTTGAATTTCATTAGTGGTTGATAGGTGTGTTAGAAATATACTTATGCATTTATGGTTAATAGGAGTCTTATAGGTTTTTAGGATAAATATAAGTTACAATAAATTTTTGGCTTTGGATTTATTTGAATTAATGTTTTGTGACAACAAAACTTAAATTGGCAAATTGTTTGGATTAAATTGCTTTACTTAACTTATATCATAGTTTTAAGGATATCTTATCAGAGTTAATTTCTTAGTCTAGATTAAAATTCTTATTATATTTTTAAGGAAATTAGAGTTTAGGATAGGTTAGACCTCAGCACCATTTAAACTAGATAATTGTACGATAGAACTCTCAAAAGAGTATTTTTGGGTTGTAATAATGAATGGTCCCCCATATTGATAAGATAAGGGTATAAAGTGATATAAGTAATGGATCCATATTTGTGTCTGCGAAGTTGGGATTTCAAACTCTTATTAAAATTTGAGATAAATGCGTAAGAGAAGATTTCATGGGGATACTAAGTTTAGTGGTCTACCATCTATGGGATTTGGAAGTTAACGATGGAATTAGATTTGTAGCCTACAAAAAAAAAGTGGGTGTTCTTATGAGATGCCTAGTGTGCATATATATACATATATGTATGTATGTATGTAATGAACAACCAACCGAAGACAATGGCAGACCGTCCATCCTAGGGGATGCAGGGTAATCTAGTCTGCACCACAAACTTGTATAGGTTAACGCGGTCCATTTGGACCTCGACTACACCAGGTTAATTTTACTTAGGAATGTGTGCTCAGGGCAGGCCTCGAACCCCTGACCTCTTACTAGGAAGGGGAACGCCTTTCCACTGAGCTATCAACGCAGACTGCACACACTCACACATACGCATACGCGCACATACACACACTCACACACACACGCATATATATATATATATGATTTTTTGTGCGTGAAGTAGGCCTGCCCTGAGAAGATATTAAGTGGATGACCTGCCTTGTTTGAGTATTAAGTGGTTAGGACATTAGGCCTCTTCTAATGTTCATTCTTTAGAAAGGTTGAAGTCATTGAGCCCAGGTTTTAAATAGTCAATGGGTTCGCCTTACTCTAAAGAGGTACTAAATGGTACTAGTAGACGATAATGTGTGTAGGGTAGTTCTCCAAGTAATGTACGCTTCTTATCTAGAGGCTATAAAGGTTGACCTAGATATGTATGTATATATATAATACATAAACGTATGTATGTATACATACATGTAATGTATGTATGGCCTAAGGAACCACCGTCTAATGGTAGTATTAAGCGATTAGGAGATCACCCGTAGGGAGTGCTAGATAGTAACAAGTGGGTTTGCCAAGAGGGTCCTTCTTTAAAAAAATTATGTTCCTGACCCAATCTTGGTAGTAAGTAGTTGTTACTATTTCTCGACCTACAAGGAGAGTTATTATTTATAATGTTAACGTTATATCGGGGTCTTAAGTGGTTTGAGGTCCGTCATTGGGTATTAAGTGATTGGAGGGATGTCCACCCTAAATAAACTAAGATATGGTTCAAAGTGACCAAAGGTATGTCCGCCCTTAAATTAGCTTTGGGGGTATTAAGTGACTTCTAGGACGTCCGCCTCATATGATTATTTGTTTGCGTAGACGTATCGTGAGGAATGCATACTTCCAAATATAGGAGATAGTTATTCCTTAGGTGATTTTCATTCACTAAAATTTTAAGTTCTGACTTCCCTCCTCTTAACATATAAACATGGCAGTATGTGAGAACACTTTGATCAGTGATACGTTGGAGATGGAGCCTGACGATGGAGGATCCATAACTATTTGGCATTATTTTGGCAGTATTATTATATTGGGTTAATTAATGTAGATGTACCTATTATTGCATGAGACTCATTGTAGCCACATCTATTTAAAGTTATTATATTTTATCCCTTCCGTTGTGTGTGATGCTGATTTCGCTTTAGTATGCTCTGATATATCTGTTATACCATTTTCTTATATAAACCAACGATCCATTTAGAATGGCTCTAACTTTCATGATGGAATTAAAATCATAACCTGGTTGCAATCGATCTTATCATTACCACTCTACCAAAGTAGAAGACATTTCATGGTGGAATTAAAATCACCTGATAATTCGAATTGTATTGTATAATGATACTGTGTCGCTACATGAACGTGAAACTACCCTCGTGGCTTCCACGTTTTAGTGATGTACTCCTTGAATTTATTGATATGTGGAAATCCACTAGATGAAAAAACATGATATTCTGCCATGAATCACTAGATTTACTGAAGATTGTATTAAACGAAAAAACATACCTCTCGACTGCCGTTAGGTCTAGTTGGAGTAAAGGATTGACGACCGGTGATTGCCCCATCATAAGTTGTAGATTTGGATGGAGGAGCTGCTAGTGGTAGGGATGTGGTGGTTGTTCATAATGGAGCATCTAATGGTTTCTTTTAAGGAGATAGTAGACGGTTAATTTGCATAAAATCCGGAACTCATACAATTTTATGCATATAACGGTCAAAATAATGGCGTCCGCAAAATAATTCCTTTTCCCCCAATAGCTTTCCACTTCGCCAATCTCTGCTGTTTTCTCTGCCGCTCGTCTCTCAGCTAAAGGTTGTGCTTAAGGCTGTGCTTTTCATAGCTGCTACTTCTCTTCTGCTCTCGGGCATGGCTTCGTGCCCCCTTGTTGGGGCTTTCGTCGCCTCTGGCTCATGTTCTCTTCCGTTGCCTAGCTTCGAGGCACTCGCAAACGCGATTTTGGCAGTGGTGAAACGTCCAATCTCTCTGGTACTAACTGGTATTTCTTCCTTTGAGATTCGACTGTTTTCCCTCTCGTCTTTCGCTGTTTAGCTGCATCATCGTTTCTTGGTTGTGGAGGGCTTTTTCTTGGAAATTTCCCCTTTGTATAATGGTTTGGTTAGCTCGATTTCACCATGCGGTTCTTCTGATATTGGAGTTCCTGTATCTTCGGATCGGTTTCCTGGATCTGACTGTCAGCAAGGAAGGCGGAATCTGACCACCCCCTTTACCCCTATGTTGACCTTCAAGTCCTCTGTTTATGCTCCGATTGCGGCAGTTCACGGCTTCTCCGTCGGCTCTCTGGTTTGTGGTGGTTCTTTCGGACCCGGTTTTTGTAATCTGGTACCCGCTGTTTCATCTGTGGGTGTGGATTTGATCACCTCATCCACCAGCTTTCTTAAAGCTGCGGCTTTTGAGCCTCCTGTTTCTGATAATCATGAGTTGTATGCTATTCCTTGTCGTCGTAAACGGCGACATCAAGCTTCCAAAGCTAAGAGAAAGGCTGTTGCTAAGGTGCTCTGTTCTTACCGTGGCTTCTTGGTTGGTTCGCTTCCATCAACGGGGCTCGCCACCAGCAATGCTTTCTCTGTTTTAGGGGTGGATATTCGTCAGCGGTTTTTTGAGGAGACTGGTTCTGTTGTTGTTCCTCTTAAGGCTTGTTCGGGTCCTCTTTCGGAGCTTGGCTTTTTACGGTCTCCAATTGTGGCCGATGCTTCAAAGGGTTGGCTTAGAGGCGCAAAGTTTCGTTATTGGCGCAACAACGCTAGAGCAGCGCCTAAGGTGCAGCCAGGACCTTTGGTCCTAGGCGTGGCGCCGATGTCCAAATTAGCGTTGGCTAAAGGTGAGGTTGCGGATCCGATCTCCGCGAGTCCAGGCACTACATCTTCTTGGTCGACACTTGAAGGCAATAAGGTCATCTTAATTGATGCCTCATGTGCCACAAAGGTATGTGTTACTCCCTTTTGTTCCTTTTTTCCCGTTGGCTTGTCCGAGCTTTTGTCTTCTTCTATGTTGGGTATGTTGGATCTTGTTATGCCAGGTTCTACGGTAATTTTACCTCCCCTTTTCCCCTTACGATATCCAGCGGTTTTTGTTAGTGTTAGTGCTTCTTTGAGCTCAGAATCCTTGTTGTCCAAGCTCCTTGGCACAGTTACTCTTCTTTCGAAGGTAGAAGTGCCTGGTCATGTGTGCGTCTGTGGGTATGTTAGCGTGTTACTTAAGCACCTTTTTGTGCTTTTTGTCGATGGTTCTTGCGGTTTTTCCCTCTCTCTCTTTGCTGTTGATGGTTATCCTTTCTTGATTGCCTCGTTCTGGTGTCTAGACTTGTTTCTGTCAGTTTTCTGGTTTCAGGTATCTCTCCTTGCGGGGTGCCTGTTCGCTTGTTGGCTATTAGCCATGCTGGGATGGCTATTTAGTCTCTTTCTTAGGTCAATGTTGCATCGGTGGGTTCGGCTTGGACTGGTCTACAGCAGACTTGCCAGTAGTCTGTATGAGGTTCTTTCTTATGATACTTCATCTTGGTCATCGGCTTTTGGGTCCTCTTCTGTCCATCAGCGATACATTAGGTTTGGCATGTGTAGTCACCATTTAGTGAGCGCATTCGCTTCTCGCTACACGGCAACTTCATGTACCCCTAATGGATTGCTCTCCCCCTTTTGCTGCCCGTTACTAGATTGGCATCGGAGTCGGGGTAGGTTGGCTCGTCTCAGAACTTTACCTTTTTGCTCGAACAGTCAATCTCATGACAGTTCGGCAACGGTAAGGTTCTCTCAGCGATCCGTGTTGCTTCAGTCGGGCAACTCCACTTTCCCCCTTTTTCCCTCTAGTTCCGCTCTTTGTTCATCGGTGTCAACCTCTAGTTGGTCGTCCCCCATCTTTTCTTATCCTTTGCTTAGTAAGGACGAAATAGCGACCATTAACGGTCGGCTGTCTCGTCTTACTAAGAATTCTTGTCCTCCTCATCCCAGTTTCCCCGCTTCTGCTGTAGTTGTTGCAACGGGTGACTCTTCTTCCGGCCCGACTACTCGTCTCTCCAGGCGTCGTGGGCGTCCAGCCTCGAGCACCCCTCGCACCATTCGCACACGCTCTATAGCGGCGTCCGAGCAGATCGTTAGATCTACTCGACACTCTCTGTATCGTTGTTGAGGATAGCAGTTTTTTCCACCCCCTCTGGTGGGCTTTTCTTTCTCTTTCCAAGCTTTGATGGCGAACTTCCTCTTCTGGAATGTTCGAGGCATTGGAAATGTGGAGTCATTGGCAAGACTCAAACGCATTGTCAAGAAGCATTCTATTTGGTTGGTTGCACTTCTCGAACCAATGATGGGTCCGGAAGCGTTGACTAAGTCTATGTTGTCCATCGGCTTTTGCGGTGCCAAAGCCAACATGTCAAACAAGATTTGGATCCTTTGGTCCAAAGATCTTGATGTTCACTCTGTTTTCGACTCGGACCAGCTTCTTTCGGTAGCTTGTTCGTCTGCCTCTTTCGCCTCGTCTTTCTTGTTCTCAACGGTGTATGCTAAGTGCAACAGGTTAGATAGGCAAGGCCTGTGGGCCGATTACCTATCTCTTTCCTCGTTATGTGTAACACCCCACGTCCATTAATGTCACTCACAAAGGGAATGCATTAACTTCCATGGAGGTTTTAAGTGAATATAGAACAGTAAAATTACAACAAGAAAGATATAAAATAGTACTTGGAAATTCAAAAACTTTATTTCATTGTTGCAGAAGTCAAAACATGTTTGATTACATCATAACACCACATTCAATGTCAAGTACAATATCTATCTTGATAAAACAAGTACATAATCCCATTACATGAATAGCCATTAAAAAGAAAGATAACAAGCTGGACTTTACTTCAGCAGTCCAAGCTTTCCAGAAGATAAGCGATCCAACTAGACTCCACTAGAACTTGGCCCAACCTGCGGACCTGAAGGGAGAAAAAGGATGGAAAAGGGGGGGTCAGACATAAAGTCTGGTGAATATGATAATTCTACAATACTATTACCAAAATAACTGGACTAAGGCATAAGCTGGAAAACAAGAAAATGTCTATGAAGAGCAGATTAAGGACATAGACAATCGCTAAAGGCAACGTTATAGGCGCTCCTAAATACTAAAGGATAAACACTATACTGCACCACACCAGTCACCCTAAAGATTCATCCCACTTAGCTTCACTTAGAAACTTTCCCAATGGCTTTACGTACCCCTAGCTGACTACATAGGTGCCGCCTGCCCCTATCTCCACTAGGTGTACCCTACTTCCCATTATTCGATCGGCTCCCTAACTCGTAGATACCCGTGCTGGCCCCACAGTGGGGTGTATCACTCCCCTAAAGTGGCAACCTGATACAACGGACATGCACGGCTTATACCTACACGATGCAACAACGTCTTACCTACCAGCCCGGGTCCACACACGCATATGAAACCCGTTGGACTTGCGTTGCCACCGCTCCCTGTTTTGGCCTCTTATAGTCAAACCCAGTATGCGTGTCCCGTCCTCGACTTGGGTCGAGCCCACAAAGATACGTTTTGGGATACTGGTTGAAATGGGCCCCCACTATTTACCACAAGCATTCCACCTAAGCTTGTCCCCATTAGTCCATCCCACTTAACCCACTTAGTCATGTTCATTTACATGTGTGTTTGGTTAAGTCTAATCGTATTTCAAATGCCTCTAAAGGCAACCACCAGATTCCTCATGCCACCCAAGGCACCTACTTAACCCCCATGTCCCACCTTACATGATTATCTGGTTAAGTATTTCTTAGTTCATTAAGGCCATAACCTCATAAAGACCTCTCACATTAGACTGGCATTTATGGCAGCTGGATTTGCCGGGCGGGTCCGGGCAGTCTTACACCATAAAAGAGTCTAACCTCGTGTCTTTACAACTGTTATGCTTTAGTTTGGGCCTAGGACCCCTCACATTGGGCCGACATTTGTGACTACTGGATTTGCCGGGCGGGTCCGGGCAGGTTTACATCACAAACGGGTCCAACCTCGTGTCCTAAGCATTGATTATTAATAATAATCCACTTTCCCCCAATTTTAATAATTCCCTACTTGAATTATTAATTACTTCCAATTTTTAACAATGTCCATAATTGACTCAATTATGGACATCCATTCATGGTATGCAAAATCTTACAAAATTGCACCCAATTTATTAATTCCTAATATTACCCCTACCCCATGTTTGAACGTTTATTCGCAAAATATATGTTAGACTCGAATAGCCTAACTCATAGCATAAAAGAGATTATCATAATAACAACATGTATATGTGACCAAATGAATCATAATAAGGGGTGAAACTTGCATATGTCCAACTTGCATAGATTATACATGTCATGGACCTAAAGGTGTCAACTTGTTCAAAATTCACCTAATATAATCTCAATCAATTTTCATGAACATGTGTGAATCAACATCATCTAATTTTTTAACAACTTGGTTTTATATGGGTACACCTAACTCAATAGGCAAATTCCCATAATCAAGTTTTATTTAATTATAGTTTCAAGTTTATGGGTACACCTAACCTAATAGGCAAATTCCCATAAACAAGATCCATTTAAATTAAGAAAAAAAACATAACTTTAAGCATGATCCAACAACATCATGATTTTTCAACATAATATAGCATGATTTATAACATGGCATAGTATGATAGTATAACATAGCTTGACATGATTATCAACATAGCACGACATAGCATAAGAGAATTTACAACATAGCATGACATAGCATATATAATTTACATCATACGACAACATAATAACATAATAAGAGATCCACAATATATAGAATTTACAATTACAAATCACATCACTTTCTTGTGATCCATTCATAACCGAGTCAAATTAGTTTGTAATAGTCTTGTGAGAATCATCATACTCACCAACAAAAGAAAAGGATTAGAGAAAGAGAGATCTTTTGATTTGATTTGTGTAGATTTAGTTGTAGATGATTAGGCTTCCTCTTCTTAGTTTGTGACGGCTACGCTGAACTCCATGGCAGCAGCATGACGGTAGCTTCTCTAATTTTACAAGTGATTTAGGTTTAGGGTCTACCCACTTATTTATAGATTTTAGAATGCATTTAGGCCATTAGATTTAACCTAGAAATAACCGCAGCCGTTCAGACAAGATGGGGTTTATCTTGTTGACTCAGCAATGAGTCAGAAGTGACTCAGCAAACACTCAGCAATATATATATATATATATATATATATATATATATATATATATATATATATTCTACAATGTACACATTAGATACATCCCCCCTTTTACACACTTATTATTGTTTTTATATACATATTAGATACATCCCCTCTCTTACACACTTATTAATATTTTTATATTCATATTAGATACATCCCCTCTCTTACACACTTATTAATATTATTATATTCATATTAGATACATCCCCTCTCTTACACACTTTTATATTCATATTAGATACATCCCCCCTCTTACACACTTATTAATATTTTAGCAACTTTAGTGTTAATAGAAAATTCGGGGTGTTACATTCTCCCCTCCTTTTAGGATTTCGTCCCCGAAATCTTCAAGTCTGGAAGAATGTATATCCTACCATCCAAACGTCCATCTACTCATCCATCATACACAGGCATCCATTGTCCTTACAGACTTCTAATGCTTTCATGTTTAAATGCACAGTGTGTGTATATGTCCGTATCTAATGCAAAATCAGGCGGTCCACTGATTCAGTTGACCTCCTTAATGCAACTATGATCGTGCCATGCATCCATTATGTATGCAAAGGATTCTTAATGCTACATAATACTTCTATATGCGTGCACAACCATCATCTGAATGCAGCATCCACATGATAATACAACCATCGTTCATCCATTTTACTAAATACATCCATATATATGCAATATGCAATATGTAGTGACTGAGCCGATCTAGTGCCTAAAGTGTGTGTATATATGCATCCACGAGCAACCACTAGCAAACACTTGCATCCATTTTGCATCCATCATACATAACATGTCTCAAACACATGTTTCACCCATAGGATTATCCTAACTAAAGGTCAAAGATACTAATGAGAGGACATACTAAAGATAAGATAAGATAAGCTAAGTGATAAAGGAGAAATTAAAAGACATACCCTCAAAAAGAAAAGGGTACAACGAACGCATCTTCTCTTCTGTCTCCCAAGTTGCGTTGCTCTCATCATCTCCCCATTGCACTTTAACCAGTCTGACCTCTCGATTCCTCAACTTTTTGATCTCCGACCCAAGAATGCATGTAGGAGCTCGTCTAATTGTTGCATCACGCTCTATTTCCACCTCTTTAAGCAAGCTCGGCTCTACCACCTCCGCGGTCTTGTGCAAACACTTCCTCAAATGTGATACATGGAATACGTCGTGTACTCCACTAAGTTTCTCAGGCAACTCCACCCTATATGCCATCTTCCCAATCCTGTTTTTTTTACAGGAAACGGCCCTACAAACCTTCGTGCTAATTTCCCCATGGACCCAAAGCGAACAACATTCTGTAACGGAGATACTTTGATAAAAACCATGTCCCCAATGTCAAACTCAAGATCTGTCCTCCTCTTATCAGCATACGATTTCTGCCTATCTTGTGCTGCTTTCATCCTCCTTCGAATCAACTCAATCTTCTCCGAGGTTTCCCTAACCATATCGGGCCCAAGTAGGATTTTATCGGTAGATTCCCACCAACATGTAGGCGAACGGCAAGGCCTTCCATAAAGAGCTTCGAAAGGTGCCATGCCAATACTAGACTGAAAGCTATTATTATATGTGAATTCTACTAACGGAAGGTGCTCTTCCCATGTACCCCCAAAGTCTAGGATACAAAGCCTTAAAAGATCCTCTAGAATGCGATTCACCCTCTCGGTCTGGCCGCCTGTCTGAGGATGATATGCGGTGCTCAAACATAGCTGAGTCCCTACCGCCTCTTGTAAACTCTTCCAAAATTCGCTAGTAAAGATGGGGTCACGGTCGCTTACTATACTAGAAGGAATACCGTGCAAACGAACTATCTCCTTAATGTATACAGAAGCCAACCATGGAGCAGTCCTCTTACTTTTCACGGGAATAAAATGGGCGCTTTTAGTAAGTCTATCTACTATAACCCAAATCCCCGTGTTACCCTTCCTTGATCTTGGTAATCCATCCACAAAATCCATTGAGATGCTTTCCCATTTCCATAGTGGAACTTCTAATGGGTGAAGCAACCCACCGGGTTTCTTTTGTTCTGCTTTAACTCGTTGGCACACCAAGCATCTAGCGACGTACTCGGCCACATCCTTTTTCATACCGGCCCAAAAGAAAACCCGCTTCATATCTTTGTACATCTTATCCCCGCCGGGATGAATGGTCATTTTTGAGCGATGAGCATCATCAAGAATGGCCTTCCTTAAGTCTTCGTCTTGCGGTACACAAAGTCTATTATCCCTTCGTAACCAACCCTTATCGTCTAGGGTATACCTACGAAGATGGCTTGACGACTCCCCCCCCTTTGAGCTTTTCTACTATCTCAACCAACTGTGGGTCGTCTCGCTGTGCCTCACCAACCCGTCCTAGAAGTGTAGGTCTAACCTCCAAGGATGCTAACAGACCGGGTACTAAGTCAACGGAGGGTCTAAAGTCAAACATAGAGATGAATTCTAAGCTTTGTCGTTCAACAAACAACGGACTCAAGGACAACCTTTTCCTACTTAAGGCGTCTGCCACCACGCTACCTTTGCCCGGGGTATATGCTATTTCAAAATCGTAGGAGGCTAAGAA
Source organism: Allium sativum (assembly GCA_030737875.1). Lineage (NCBI taxonomy): Eukaryota > Viridiplantae > Streptophyta > Magnoliopsida > Asparagales > Amaryllidaceae > Allium > Allium sativum. Next base: position 187,955,562 of record CM060910.1, on the reverse strand, counting down.
TTCCATCCACCGTTGCTGCCTTAAATTCAAATCCTTCTGAGAGAATAAGTATTTTAATGATTTGTGGTCAGTGAACAGTTCGAATTTCTCACCAAGAAGATAGTGACGCCAAGACTTAAGCGCGAAAACAATTGCGGCTAGCTCTAAGTCATGCGTGGGGTAATTCTTTTCATGAACCCTCAACTGCCTTCCACCATAGGCTATTACTCTTCCCTCTTGCATGAGGACCGCGCCAAGTCCCGTCCCACAAGCATCAGTATAGATGGTAAACAGTTTATTCCCGTCTGGCAGCACTAAGACTGGGGCTGAAGTTAAGGCTCTCTTTAAACGTTGGAACGCATCATCGCAATCTTTGTCCCACGTAAAAACCAGGTTCTTCTTCGTTAACCGTGTTAATGGAGCTGATATTTTTGCGAAGTCTTTGATAAACTTCCTATAATAGCCAGCCAACCCCAAGAAACTTCTTACTTCGGTTGCATTTTTAGGGACCTTCCAATCTTGGATGGCCACCACCTTTGCGTGATCCACTGCTATCCCTTCTTTGGAAACCACGTGCCCTAAGAACCGTACTTCCTTCCTCCAGAAGTGACACTTAGAAAATTTTGCCTTAAGGTTATGTGCTCGAAGGGTTTCCAACACTTCCCTAAGATGTAGGGAGTGCTCTTCTTTATTCTTAGAAAAGACTAAGATGTCATCCACAAAGACTACCACGAATTTGTTAAGGTATTCCCTAAACACCCTACTCATCAAATCAACAAAATATGCAGGGGCGTTTGTCAAACCAAAGGGCATCACTAGCCATTCATAGAATCCGTCAGGAGTCCTAAAAGCAGTCTTATCTATACTATCCTCAGCCACTCTCAGTTGATGAAAGCCAGTGGCTAAGTCCAACTGCGAAAACACTGAGGCGCCAACTAACTGATCAAAGAGATCGTCAATCCTCGGCAGTGGGTGTCGGTTTTTTTTAGTAAGCTTGTTTAGTTCTCTATAGTCCATACAAAGTCTAAGAGACCCATCCGCCTTTGTGGCAAAAACTACTGGAGCACCCCACTCCGATATACTACGTCTTATGAACCCCTTCTCAAGCAACTCCTTTACTTGCTTATTGAGTTCCCTCCTTTCACGAGGATCCATGTGGCGCACTGGCAAAGATACGGGTTTAGCATTATCCACAAGATAAATTCGAAAGTCTATCTCCCGCTTTGGAGGTAAGCCCTTCACCTCCCCAAACACATCCGGATATTCCCGGACCACTTCTACCGATCGCAGGCTCTCGACAGACGCGTCAAGCGATTCAAGATAACTTAGCATAACGGAATTTATGGGATTACAAAAGATGTCGAGAGCATTACCAAGGCGAGTCACAAGCCTAACTACTCTCCTTTCACAATCAAGAATGGCCCTATTTCTAGACAACCAATCCATTCCTAAAATTAGCCCATAGCCCGTGAAGCCCAATACATAAGCATCACATCTAAATTCAACGCTAAGTATAGAGATTTTCAAATCCAAACATATCATGGTCAAATGAGCCGAACCCCCAATTGGATTTGAAACGACCAAAGGATCCTCTACTAAACTGGTGTTCAAGTGCAGTGATTCAACTAATGATGCAGAGATAAACGAATGAGATGCGCCAGAATCGAATAAGGTACGGACAGGATGATCAAACAGAAAAACTAAGCTTTCAAAAGAAATTGTTCTACCTCTTTCTTGCAGCGGTGGGGCCGCAATAGCCTGAACTTGCCCCCTTGCCTGCCCTGGTGCCATAAGAGCCTGCACCTGTCCTCCCGAGGTAGACCCTGCCCTCTGCCCCTTCTTTGGACAGTCCTTCACTAAATGTCCCGCATCTCCACAATGAAAACAACCAGTCTTCTTTTTCTTTCTACAATCTTTGCTGAGATGGCCAGGCGTCCCACAATTAAAGCATTTCTTCTTCCCTTTGCCATTATTGTTTTTACCACCCTTCTTATTTTGCTGTTGGGGTTTCTTCTGATCCCCTTTCTTTTCAACTGCCTTATCCTCATGCATAAGTGCCATTTCTACTAGCTTTTCAAAGGTGGCTCCCATAGGGATGTGGGTCATAGCCAACCCTTGCAACGGTTCATTCAAGCCTCTAACGAACCTCAAAGCTTTCTTCTCTGGCGTGTTCACCAACTCCAAGCCAAACCTTGCTAACTGATTAAATTTATTGACATATTCCTTTACTGATGAGCTCCCTTGCTTTAGTGCCAGGAATTTTTCCATATTTAAGTTCTCCTCTGCCCTTGAAAGAAACTTTGCCTCAAACCTTCGTCTGAAATCCGCCCATGAATCAACTGGACGTTCCCCGTTAGTGACCTCCCACCAAAACGAGGCCTCTCCCTTCATTAACCAAGCAGCTAAACGAACTTTCCTCCCATCTTCCACTTCAAAGATATCCAACAATTCCTCAGTCTCCTTAAGCCAATCTCTGGCCTCCACAAACGTCTCAGTCCCTTGAAAAGTTTTTCCTCCCATAGCCTTGAATTCCTTGCACGTCTTTGCAAAAGTGTCAACACGAGGAGGAGGAGGAGAAGGAATGGGTGCAGCTAGGGGTGGAGGAGTATCCGCTGGGCCTGCAGTGGTGGCCCTAGCCTCCAAGTATCTCCTAAACCACCCTGGAATCGTCACACCTTCCGGGAGATTAAGATCTTCAGTCATGCTGAAACGAAAAAGGAAAGATTCAAAATGGAGAATTCGAAAGATAAAGATAAGGATGTGGCTATTTGGGATTATGTTTTTCATAAAAACTCTCTTTAAATAACATGTTTTTTTTTTTTTTTTTGAAAGCACTTCTTCCAAAAATACTTTAGAAAAAAAAAATTCTAAATTTTTTTTTTTTATCTGTTCTGGTAACCTTATGCTCTGATACCACGTGTAACACCCCACGTCCATTAATGTCACTCACAAAGGGAATGCATTAACTTCCATAGAGGTTTTAAGTGAATATAGAACAGTAAAATTACAACAAGACAGATATAAATAGTACTTGGAAATTCAAAAACTTTATTTCATTGTAGCAGAAGTCAAAACATGTTTGATTACATCATAACACCACATTCAATGTCAAGTACAATATCTATCTTGATAAAACAAGTACATAATCCCATTACATGAATAGCCATTAAAAAGAAAGATAACAAGCTGGACTTTACTTCAGCAGTCCAAGCTTTCCAGAAGATAAGCGATCCAACTAGACTCCACTAGAACTTGGCCCAACCTGCGGACCTGAAGGGAGAAAAAGGATGGAAAAGAGGGGGGTCAGACATAAAGTCTGGTGAATATGATAATTCTACAATACTATTACCAAAATAACTGGACTAAGGCATAAGCTGGAAAACAAGAAAATGTCTATGAAGAGCAGATTAAGGACATAGACAATCGCTAAAGGCAACGTTATAGGCGCTCCTAAATACTAAAGGATAAACAATATACTACACCACACCAGTCACCCTAAAGATTCATCCCACTTAGCTTCACTTAGAAACTTTCCCAATGGCTTTACGTACACCTAGCTGACTACATAGGTGCCGCCTGCCCCTATCTCCACTAGGTGTACCCTACTTCCCATTATTCGATCGGCTCCCTAACTCGTAGATACCCGTGCTGGCCCCACAGTGGGGTGTATCACTCCCCTAAAGTGGCAGCCTGATACAACGGACATGCACGACTTATACCTACACGATGCAACAACGTCTTACCTACCAGCCCGGGTCCACACACGCATATGAAACCCGTTGGACTTGCGTTGCCACCGCTCCTTGTTTTGGCCTCTTATAGTCAAACCCAGTATGCATGTCCCGTCCTCGACTTGGGTCGAGCCCACAAAGATACGTTTTGGGATACTGGTTGAAATGGGCCCCCACTATTTACCACAAGCATTCCACCTAAGCTTGTCCCCATTAGTCCATCCCACTTAACCCACTTAGTCATGTTCATTTACATGTGTGTTTGGTTAAGTCTAATCGTATTTCAAATGCCTCTAAAGGCAACCACCAGATTCCTCATGCCACCCAAGGCACTTACTTAACCCCCATGTCCCAACTTACATGATTATCTGGTTAAGTATTTCTTAGTTCATTAAGGCCATAACCTCATAAAGACCTCTCACATTAGACTGGCATTTATGGCAGCTGGATTTGCCGGGCGGGTCCGGGCAGTCTTACACCATAAAAGAGTCTAACCTCGTGTCTTCACAACTGTTATGCTTTAGTTTGGGCATAGGACCCCTCACATTGGGCCGACATTTGTGACTACTGGATTTGCCGGGCGGGTCCGGGCAGGTTTACATCACAAACGGGTCCAACCTCGTGTCCTAAGCATTGATTATTAATAATAATCCACTTTCCCCCAATTTTAATAATTCCCTACTTGAATTATTAATTACTTCCAATTTTTAACAATGTCCATAATTGACTCAATTATGGACATCCATTCATGGTATGCAAAATCTTACAAAATTGCACCCAATTTATTAATTCCTAATATTACCCCTACCAAACGTTTGAACGTTTATTCGCAAAATATATGTTAGACTCGAATAGCCTAACTCATAGCATAAAAGAGATTATCATAATAACAACATGTATATGTGACCAAATGAATCATAATAAGGGGTGAAACTTGCATATGTCCAACTTGCATAGATTATACATGTCATGGACCTAAAGGTGTCAACTTGTTCAAAATTCACCTAATATAATCTCAATCAATTTTCATGAACATGTGTGAATCAACATCATCTAATTTTTTAACAACATGGTTTTATATGGGTACACCTAACTCAATAGGCAAATTCCCATAATCAAGTTTTATTTAATTATAGTTTCAAGTTTATGGGTACACCTAACCTAATAGGCAAATTCCCATAAACAAGATCCATTTAAATTAAGTAAAAAAAACATAACTTTAAGCATGATCCAACAACATCATGATTTTTCAACATAATATAGCATGATTTATAACATGGCATAGTATGATAGTATAACATAGCTTGACATGATTCTCAACATAGCACGACATAGCATAAGAGAATTTACAACATAGCATGACATAGCATATATAATTTACATCATACGACAACATAATAACATAATAAGAGATCCACAATATATAGAATTTACAATTACAAATCACATCACTTTCTTGTGATCCATACATAACTGAGTCAAATTAGTTTGTAATAGTCTTGTGAGAATCATCATACTCACCAACAAAAGAAAAGGATTAGAGAAAGAGAGATCTTTTGATTTGATTTGTGTAGATTTAGTTGTAGATGATTAGGCTTCCTCTTCTTAGTTTGTGACGGCTACGCTGAACTCCATGGCAGCAGCATGACGGTAGCTTCTCTAATTTTACAAGTGATTTAGGTTTAGGGTCTACCCACTTATTTATAGATTTTAGAATGCATTTAGGCCATTAGATTTAACCTAGAAATAACCGCAGCCGTTCAGACAAGATGGGGTTTATCTTGTTGACTCAGCAATGAGTCAGAAGTGACTCGGCAAACACTCAGCAATATATATATATATATATATATATATTCTACAATGTACACATTAGATACATCCCCCCTTTTACACACTTATTATTGTTTTTATATACATATTAGATACATCCCCTCTCTTACACACTTATTAATATTTTTATATTCATATTAGATACATCCCCTCTCTTACACACTTATTAATATTATTATATTCATATTAGATACATCCCCTCTCTTACACACTTTTATATTCATATTAGATACATCCCCCCTCTTACACACTTATTAATATTTTAGCAACTTTAGTGTTAATAGAAAATTCGGGGTGTTACATTATGTTTCTCCATTTCTGTGGTGGGAGGTGACTTCAACGTCGTTGCTACCCAAGCGGAGAAACGAGGAGGAATTGTTGTTAACCGCATGGCTATAGCGGACTTCAATGCCTTCGTTATCAGCTCGGGTCTTGCAGAAGTGTCTTTTTCCGGCTCGGCGTTCACCTGGTGTAACAACCAAGAGGGCCCTGACCAGATTCTTTCCAGACTTGACAGGGTCTTCATTTCGGAAGGCTGGCTCAGTCTCCCCTTTTCGTCCGCTCTCTCTTACCTTCATCGCACCTTCTCCGATCACGCGCCTATGCTTCTCACCTGCTCCCCCTTTCTCTTTCTGGTCCGTCCTCTTTTAGGTTCCTGAGTATATGGAGATCTCACCACTCTTTTTATAGTCTAGTGGAAGATTCTTGGGTTTCCCCGTCACTAGGCTCCCCCTGTGTTATCTTCTCCCGCAAGCTGAAGCGTCTTAAGACTTGTCTTAAGACGTGGAATCAACTCGTTTTCAAGAACATCTTTGATCATGTCAGAGCTACCGAAGGAACTCTTGTTCTGGCGGAAGCAGCTTTCGATGATGCACCCTCCTCCGTCAACAAGGAGGCTTGGGCGGTTGCCCAACTATCTTACTCATCTGAGCTTCGCATTGAACATGACCATTTACGTCAAAAAGCCAGGATCAAATGGCTTGTTGACGGTGACTCGAACTCTAGTTTCTTCCACTCTTCTATTCGCAAGATGAACAGGCGTCTCTCCATCTCTCAGATTCGCCGCCCGGATCACATTGTGACCTCTTCCCCTGAAGAGATCAAAGGTGTAATTCTATCCCACTTCCAATCTTTTCTGAGCACCCCATCCGTTTCGTTGTCTGATCCTACCATGCTTGCCTTCATTCCAAGGTTGATCCTCCCGTCTGATAGCTCAGATCTTGCCGCTCCTCCTACCTCAGAAGAAATACGTGCTTGCATATTTGCTTTTAGCAAGGATAGTGCACCCGGCCTTGACGGATTCAACGGGATCTTCTACAGGAGTGTTTGGCCTATAATCCAGCAAGACTTCTGCCTGGCCATTCAGTCCTTCTTTTCAGGTGAAGAACTACCGACGGGGTGGACTTCTACCAACCTGATCCTCATCCCTAAATGTGACCGACCTAGCTTCTACTCTGACTTTCGGCCTATCAGTTTGTGTAATTTCTCCAACAAAGTTATATCGGAGGTTCTAACATCTAGGTTAGCTCCGTTTCTAGAGCGTCTCATTTCTTCTTCTCAGGCTGGTTTTGTAAAAGGACATTTAATCACCGACAACGTCCTTTTAGCGCAAGAGCTGATTTCCCAGATCGATAGGAAGGTCCGCGGATCTAATGTGGTTGTCAAGCTTGATATGGCTAAGGCTTACGATCACATGTCTTGGTTCTTCATCATCAGGATCCTTCGGGCCTTCGGCTTTCCGGAGTCCCTTATCGATGTTCTTTGGAGGTTTATATCCAACTGTTGGTTCTCCGTTCTAATAAACGGTTCAGCCAAAGGCTTTTTCAGATCAGGTAGAGGTCTTCGTCAGGGTAACCCCCTTTCACCAACTCTCTTCATCCTCGCCGCGAAGGCCTTTAAACGAGGCTTGCACTCCCTTATGATTGCAGGGCTGATTCACAGGTTTGGCATCCCAAGAGGATGTCCCTTTATCTCTTCTCTATCATTTGCTGATGACATCATCATTTTTACTAATGGCAGTCGCCAGTCCTTTCAAGGCCTTTTGGTCCTCATTAGGCGGTATGAGCGATGCTCAGACCAACTCGTTAACTCTTCCAAAAGTTGCTTCGTTGCCGCTAAAGATCTAACGGCTACTAGAGCTGCTTGGATCGAGTCTTACTCGGGCTTTAAGGCGGCCTCTCTGCCGCTTCCGTACCTAGGCATTGTTTTATATCGGGGAAGGAAGCTCAATGCCATTTTCGACCCGATCACTGACAAGGTTAGGGGGAAGATCCTTAAATGGAATGCTACCCTCCTTTCTCAAGCCGACAGGCTTGTTCTTATTAGCTCTGTCTTGGACTCCATGGGATCTCATATCTTTGCGGCTATGACTCCCACGGCTTCCTTTTTTCGCTCGTATCGTTCCCTGACATCCGCTTTCTTCTGGGGATCCAAGGATAACAATTCTCGTCATCATTGGATCTCCTGGAACGTTGTATGTCGTCCCAAAAGTGAAGGGGGATTGGGCCTCCGTAACCCTAGAGACGTCTGTGTGGCCTTTGCTTGTAAGCTTTGGGTACGGTTTGTAGCGAACAATTCCCTTTGGGCTACGTTCCTTCACGCCAAATACCGGAGATTGGCAAATACGCACTTCTCTGGTATTCCATCCTTTGCTAGTGAGACGTGGAAACGTATGCAATCCGTGAAAGCTTTTTCCGATGCTCATGGAATGGGTGCCTCTTGGGTAGGTCATCCCTTCTCGCTTTCTGCTGTTTGGAACTCTGTGCGGATTCCGTCGCCTGAGAGGCCTCTTTTCTCTTTCATTTGGAATGTCTGTATCCCTCCGAAGGTGTCTCTATTTATGTGGAAAGCCATACATAATGGTTTGCCACTAGATGAGAATCTTCAGAGAATCGGAATCCCGCTCGCTTCCAGATGCAGGTGCTGCTTAGCAGGCAGCACTGAAACTTCTTTTCACTTGATGGTTTCTGGGGTATGTGCTAAGTCTGTGTGGAATTACTTCGGGAACATTCTCGGCTGTCGTTGCAATGCTATCTCTTTTGAAGAGTTCCTGCTGTTCTGGTGGTCAGGCATCTACGGTAAGAGCCTTCGCGCTATCCTCTTTCATCTGATTCGTTGTTTGATCTGTTGGCACCTCTGGTGTGCTCGAAACAAAGCAATCTATGACGAAGAGGATATGGATCCTCCGACCATCATCCGAAAAGTTAGGAATGATGTCTTCCTAGCGTTTCGGAGCAGGCCGTTCAGAGGTGTGGTTGGAACCCGGTCAACGAGGTTGGCTATTAACTTCGATATTACGACGTTAGGAGCTAACCCCAGATAGGTATAGGCTGGTTACTGTATCGTGTGGGTATAGTGATTCGATGTTCTTTTGTTTTAGGTTTCGCCCTAAGAATCCCCCCCTCTAAGATCTGACTTTGTGGCTAGTGTTTTAGGTTTGTTATATACAGGTTGGCCAAGACCAGATAAGGTATTGCCCGAATTCTGTATAAAATGAGCTAGGTGCTTTGATGATTATTTCTTTCTTGTTCACCCCCCCCCCCCATTTACTGACATTGCTACCTAGTAGTTCAGGGATTTTTCAGGTGGGATTGGCATGATCAGTTTTGTGATATGCGAGAGGTGATTCGCTTCTCCGTCAGCGGAAGGCTTGGGATCATGGGCATTTGGAGAGCAGTGTTAGGTGACTACCACTGCTGCACACGCTGTTTTTTGGGATCATTGTCATCTCTTTCCTTGATAGAGGAGCATTCCTGGACGCTCAGCTCTGGAGTCCATGGGTTGCATCCGTGTTTTTTGTTTTTACTTTATCATATGTGTGTACGGTTTCCACTTTTTCTGGAATCGTTTTTGTGAGCCGTTGGAGAAAGGCTAGTTTCTCCCTTTTGATTATACTATTAATTATTTGAAAAAAAAAATTGCATGAAATCCACCATGTTAATTTTTAAGTGAAACTTGATTTAATGCACATACATACATACACACATACATATATGTGTGTGTATACACACACATGCACATATGCATACATGCACACACAAAAAACATGCACACAAGGAGCGTTCTACTGCATCTCAAATGGTAAAACACCCATAAATGAAACACATTTCAACCACATAACCCAATTTATCTTTCAACCAATTCTCTCTTCCTCGGCTGTTATTTAAATATATAAATGAGTGGTGTGTGATTCAAACACAAAACAAACCAGTTGCAAAAAGTTATATAATTTTTATATATAATGGGTACTCATTCCATTTTTTAGAGTCCTTTCTTTTAGCCGCCTAGGCCATTGCTTAGCAGGTGCATGCTGATGAACAAGCCTGGTTGCTGCAAGGACATTTTCTTCTTAACTTCTCGTTTTATGTATCCAGAAACGCACCGCTAAACTAGCTGCACTATGATCGTGGAATGATAAAAATGGCAAGGGAAAACAAATTGAACTAAGCGGCTAAAGCTAGCTTCTAACCACAATGCAAGCAAAGAGCATAGAGACACTTGAACCCACGCTTTACTTGAACTGAATATAAATTGAACTAAGCGGCTAAAGCTAGCTTCTAACCACACAGCAAGCAAAGTGCATACAAACTCTTCACTGGATGCTCTAGAACAGTGCAACTTTGATCCTAGAGATTAGCTTAGAGGCTTCCACACAACAAAACCAATATCATAGAAAAGGAGATAGCAGTACCAAACAAATAAAAGAAGATACATCATGGTAATGTCTGATTTCAAAAAAATGGGCGAAACCAGTAGCCAAATAGGTTAGAACAAGTTTTCATTTCAAAATATTGTGTCTGCAAAGGAAAAACAATTTCACACAGAAAGTTAAATAGTTCAACATCTTAAAACTTAAATAGGTCACCAGAGAATATTGGAAATGAAACCAACCATTACGTAAACTGCTGGGGATAAAAGGTTGACTTGTTTTAGCAGAAATTATTTAAAAAGCCTCATTTGCTAAGTCGCCGTCTTCCGCAAAACCTGCATTTACAGCGCAAAAGCATCTGATGTTAGTTCTTAATAAATTGTTCCAACTGGACGAAGACTGCAAATGATCTGAATTCATTACCAGAAAATAACAAAAGATCATAAACCAAGAACACGATGCTCATCAGGAATGTGAAAGTTTTCCTTATATTCTTCGTTTTATCTTTTGAACTCAGAATAAAGGATTTATTTTTGACTGTCCGTTGTTTTCATACATATATCATCAGAAAAGAATGTATGCTACTTTGACACAACCAAACGACTGTTATTAATTAATACAAATAACAGTTTCCACTTCTTATATTGTAGAGAATTTGAGATGGCATGAATATAAGAGGGCCGTGATCAACCTTCAAACAGTAGATCATAATTCTGATTAAGAAAATTTAAGTCCAAAAATTACGATGTAAAATAACTCTCTGTATGGACCAATTAGTAGGATTGTGTTTTGTGATAAACACCAATTAAAGTTCAGTGATACATGTTGGGTATTAAAAGGTGTTACTAATTACACCAAACCAAATTAAGTACTTGTTAAATCTCAAAAAATGTTGTCGTTCGCTTTCTCTTTCTCTACACTTAAAAAATGTAGTAATGCCAAATAAAAAAAATTAGAAAAAAAAACACTTGATTTTACCGTATCTTGAAAATACCACATCTTTCCCGATATCAATTCTTATTAGCTCTGTTTCCCAAAACAATTAAAAGAATGCTCAGGAAATTATCAGGACACTAAATAAAAACAAGTCAAATAACAATATTATGCAACAAAAATCTACGGTAGTGTTTGGTTTACCCTTTTTAGTTTTGGATTTTTATCCATATAGAAATGCTAAGACACATCAATATCATGAAAAATGCTCATTTTAGAAAACAAAATTTACACGCAAAATAGAAAATAACTTCTATTTTTTTCCGTGTTTTGAAAAATACTGTAAGAACAGGAGACAACCCATTCTCTCGTCATTCCTCCATCCCCTCCGCCGTCCTCTCTATTGTTATTTCATTCCATCCGCCTTCCGCAACTCACTTTTTGCAATTACCATTGAAAACTAAAAACACAGTACAAACCAAACACCAACTACGTTTGCCTACTCTATAATGAAAACAAGTCAAATAATCATATTATGCAACAAAAATCTACATTTGTCTACCCTATAACCATAAACATGTGTCTAAATGTGTCAAGCCTTCCAAGATACCAAATAAAAAAAAAATCAAGATAATGAAATCATTTAACTCTTTCTTGTTTACTTTTTGTACTAAAGAACACAAACCTAACAAAATTATCCATATAGTTAAATTTGTGTAAAAAAAAAAAAAAAAAAAAAAAAAAACACAATATATTTTTGAAAATTAAAAATCAAACCATGATGAAAGTTAGAAGAAAAACAAACAAAATTACGCCATATACTTGAAATTCAATGGAAAGATAAAAATCAATTACCAAGGAAAAAAAAATACTACATCTAATATGGTTATTTGATTTTGTATATTACGGTTATTTGATTTGCCCTCGTTATAGCATCGTGATAATTACTCTTTAGCATTGTTTCCTCTTTTGAACCATTGATAGCAACGCTTATAGTGGACTTAGGGTATTAATAAGGAGATAATTCAAAAATATGTATTTTCAAGACATGGTAAGAAAGTGTATTTCGTAAGGATAACGATACAGAATAGTACACATTCTGTTTTCTCAATTGACTTATTATTTCTAGTTTCCTAGTGATATTCATGATGCACATTTGAATTCAAATCCAGAACACATTTAAGCCAGAAGACCTTATACAAAGAAAAGAAACATTACCATTTCAAATTACATACTAACTTGAAGCATGATTTACCCCTCCATTTGGTTCACTTTGCTCTAGACTTCCTACCATTTACCCTGGCAGCATACAAAATGGTTAAAGCCATGACATTGCCATTCAAATATTGCAACAGGAATGAAGGCATAACAACACTAATCTTTTAGGTACACACATACAACATTTCCAGATAAAGATTTAAAAAGGTAGATGTCACGGAGAAGTAAAAACCAAACATTAATACTAATCGTTCTACCTTTGGCATCACAATTTCCAGGAAAACGTGAACTTCTCAAAATGATCTTGTTATTTTTATGGAATGAAGTACAGAAATAAAATTGCTTAAGCAAAATTAAACTTTGTTAAAATAAAGGAAAATTAAATTAAGAGAAAAACTAGAAAAAAATCATAACAGAAATTCATAAAACTGTAACACGCAAAGGTTAGACACATTTTTCAGACGTTTACATTATTTTACAGGCAGAAACTGGAAAACTATGAGAACCGGAGACTTGCAACATGTAAAAAAGCTTTAAAAAAGATAACAGGAATATATTTTAACAAGAAAAATAAATAAGTTTCAATGATAGGAAAAATGGGGGAGCATGAATGATTTCTGTCTTCAGAAAAGAGAAGAGAAATCAACTGTATCCTTATAAAGTTCTAAGGTTCGGATATTTTATCCGTCTAATGCAATCGAAAAGGAGCAAAAAAAAAAAAAAAAAAAAAAAAAAAAAAAAAAAAGGTGACATGCAACAATAAACAGGAATATAAGCAAACACTGGCAGAAAAAATAAGAAGCAATACAAATGAGTAGAAATTGAACTCAACCATATCAGAGTAAAAGGTTATTTGTATCCAACTAAAAATAGATGTTAGTAAACTGAGAAATGAAGATTTTTTTTTTCTTCACCAACTTAAAGGCATAACAATGCATCCAAGGCCAGTCTGTGAGGGCATGCTCTCTCTGCTCTACAGGCTCAAAGAGCTTGTCAGCCACTCCTTCAAATAATCTATCCGGTAACACAAGTTCATGTTGCCATCCCAAGCAATACCAAATGACCTCCTGTCCTGACCAAACCACATCACACAGTCCAGCTACATGAATGGGTTAGGATAGTAACAATGGTCTTAGATGTAGATACAGGACTTTACACAATGGTATCCAGTCAGTCAAACAAACAAAAAATGATTGGGCAGCTACAAGAGACCAACAGATCGGAGTTTGCAAAGGACAAGGATGTAGTGGAAGCATTTGACAACCATGGCATCCGATTAGAGCGCAAAGGAAGCAGGACCATGGACTATAAGGTGGCACATAACACAATTATAGCACAGAAAACTAACAAGGATCGCAGTTAATTTTAGGTCCATCACCATTTCTCAACAACCTATAACATGTTAAACAAAATTGCACACACCATTAAACAATTGCAAAAAGAAGAGCTAGAAAATACATTTGTATCAAAATCATCATAAAGTTAGATCAATTCAACCCACTCTCTTTCTTAAATAATGTAAAATAAATTCATATTTGATGGTGTTTGAATTGCAAGGTGTACCGTACTCACACTCAAACTAGAAACATAAAATTACTATGTTTCCGTGTAGATAACTTTTTCTTTGTAAAGTGCATACAATCTTATACCTAAAACTATACCTTTTTTTTACAAAAGGTAAAGAGAAGTAAAAAGTAGGACTTTGAAATGTAATAGGAGCTGCAACTAAATTTTCAGTTCAAAAACTAAAAGTTAATCATAATCTTTGCCGTGAACTTTATTTCAATTTGACCTAACATTTCAAAATGTTGTATTTTTTTTCATTCCAAACCTCCTTATTTGCAGCAAGACCTAAAACACATCAGCAAGTTTCATGTTTTTAGTGTTAGTACTCGTTCTTTAAAACACATAGACTTCAGCAAATCTATTGCCATCCAAATCGAAAGCCTTACAGTGTGATAGTACAAGCTTCATTGTGGTTCGATCAGATTCAGATGTTGACCATGTGCGTGCGATTATGCATTTATTTAGGGGTCTGATTTGTATAGTCAAGGCCAGTTTAGTTTTTTGCAAGATAATGGAGGATCCAAGGTGTTGCAGGACTACGGATGGCAAAAAAATCCGTACCTGCGGTCATAGGCAGATCTACTAAGGGGCAAGGAGAGTCAATTGAACCCCCCCCCCCTCCCCCTAATTCTGAAAAAAATTACAGTATGCCCCATTACCCCAATTTCCTAAAACAAAACGTAGCACATTGTTTATATCTTCCTTTTTCTCCACTAACCGCTCTCGTTATTTCTATTTATTCAAATCAAAATTAGGTCGTCTTGAGAGCTGCAAAGAAAATTAGGTCTTCCCTCATCTTGAGGGCTACGAAGAAAATAAGGTCTTCCTCTCTCTGCTTATGCGAGCTGCATCTCAGACTGAGAGACGCCTCTTCATCTCTTCATCTCTGACCCATCATCATATCATCGCCTTCGATATTCTCTGATTGAGTGGCTGGAATAGAAAGGTATTTTATACTTTATCTTATATATGTTTGAAATTAGGGATTTTCAAATTAAAATTGGAGGTAATTGTATGTTTGTTGGAAACTTGAAATTGAGAATTTGGAGAAAAAAAATCATATAATTTGCTTCATCTTCCATCTGTTCCTTGCTCAATAGCATTCATATACAATTTGTATTAATTAGTAGTAGCAGTCAAGGTTATTACGACGCCAAGTCGAGCCACTACCGTCTAGAAGACTAGTCGACAAGTCGTCCGACTAGTCGTGACTAGTCGACAAGTCTTTTATATGCATATATTTATTAGACTTAAATATATAATATAATTAGATATAAAGAAAACATAATAATAGGTTCAAATTCAACAAACATAACATGATAGATCCTAGTCACAACAAAATAAAACCCATAATAGATCATAAAATGAGTATGAACTCAAGCAAAATCATCCATCTCAATATCATCTCCATCTCCTTCAACGTTGACATTGCTTGGATCGGGTAATGGTACACCATAATCATCCTCCACTTCTTCATCATCAAGAGGAATGGCTTCTTCATCGGATTCTTCATCAACTAATCCAAATGTTGAACTAGTGTTACGACGAGTGTAGACCAACATATCACTACTAGAACCAACATGAGATCTCCTTGGAAGATTGCGTCCCTCAAGCGCATGTGATGCACCTTGAGCTTCATCCACAGCACTCCAAAAAGTATCCTCTTCATTGCTAATCCACTCATTATTCCATTCGAAGTCATCAAGTACAAGTGGATCAAAATTCCTTCCAAGTTCACGCCTTTTTTTGAATCTTGAATCTATTTTTCGGTTGTATTGGACATAAACCAAGTCATTTAAACGTTGATGTTCCAATCTATTCCTCTTTTTTGTATGAATCTAAAAAAATATAAAATGCAATTAGACCTAAAGTATAAATAGTGTAAATTTGAAAACAAATATCTTAAAATATATGGGAACTTACAAACCCAAATGTACTCCAATTGCGTTCACAACCGGAAGATGAACAACAAAGACCAACAATACGCTTCGCAAATGATTGAAGCTCAAGTGCACGACCTCCATAAGCATCCCACCAATCAACTAACATAAATTATTAAATATAATTGTGTTTTAGTACTACTTGCGAGGATATACTTGTGCCATTAATACTATGCATCAAACTTAAAAATATACGAAACTTACGAGGATTTTTTTGCTTTCTTTGGTCAAGTGCAATCTCTCTTGCAAATGCTTCCCTTGAATTTTTATAGTCATTGGCATAATTACTTATCTTGTTCCGCGTACCCCGATCTATGATCATCTTCTCAAGCACATCATTAAAGTCGCCTCTTAACCGAGAGGCATAAGCATGATCATTTTCTAGAAAAATCAAAGTATTTACCCGGATTAAGAAATAAAGCAGCCCCATATATTGGTTTTCCCATTTGGTTTTCCAACGATCATCAATGATTTTAACCAATTTGCTCAACAATGCTCGTTTCTTCTCGAATGACGCTTTGATCTTATTTTTTGCAAAGTCCATAGCATATGCAATCTCTGCCAAAGCGGGTCTCTCATCCCCATCAACAATCCGTAACACCACAAGAAGAGGTTGTGATGCTTGAATGCACTCTTCAACACTATTCCAAAAAAGTGATGAAAACACAGTGTCACAAGCTTTCTTGCCGTTTTCTGTTTTTGCTAACTTAGACCTATTCCAATCCTCGGCACAAAACAAAAAACGCAACGACTCCTGATTCTTGTACAAACTTTGCAATGTGAGAAAAGCAGTGGCAAACCTCGTAGCACCAGCCCTCACTAAATCCCTCCCATTAGTCTTGTCCCTCAATGCATCAAGTATACGCCCATGCCTATAAATAAATGTAGTACATCTTCTTGCTTGATTAATTGTTTTTTTAAAGCCCGGCAACTTGCCTATGTCCTCCAACATCAAATCAAGACAATGGGCAACACATGGAGTCCAAAATAAAGTAGGAAATCTAGCCTCTAAGAGCTCACCTGCTGCCTTATAATTTGCACAATTATCTGTCACAACTTGTACAACATTTTTCTCACCTATTTCCTTGATCTTGCTACCAAGTAAGTCAGCCAACATTGATGCATCGTGTGATTCACTAGAAGCATTAACCGAACCCAAGAAGAAAGTACCTTCGGGACTGTTGGCAAGAAAGTTTATAAGGTGCCTTCCTCGTCTATCCGTCCACCCATCCGACATAAACGTGCATCCGTATATTTTCCAAGATTTTTCATGCTTCTTCTTCTGTTTTTCTGTCTCTTCTTTTGCTTTTTTAAGTAGAGGAACCCTTAATTCATGAAATGTGGGGGGCTTCAAAGCCGGTCCATATTGGCCTATGGACTCAACCATGACTTCATAACTCCTAGAGTTGGCAGCATTAAAAAGTATTCCACACTCGTAGAAAAAGTTGCCAATGTGCATATGAACTTTTTCTTTCTCTTCTTGCGTTCTGAGGCGACTTTCCAACGTACCTTTGGAATGTCTATCTTCAATAATTTGTTCCTGTGTCCTCATAAGCATCGAGCCAACTGATTTAGAAGGTTTAGGTTGGACTTTCTGAAATTCAAATGTCTTCTTTTTCTTTTTTGGAATAGTATTGGAGGCTGTAGTGGATTCGATTTCTTGAACTTCATCATCATCGTCATCATCAAGTTGCACCCGTTTATTCTTCTTTTTACTTTCCATAAAATCACTCGTTTCTCTAGCAATCTCTCTACTTGTCTTTGGACATTTATGAATATCCGGAAAACCGTCAATCAAATGTTGCTTGAATCTGTTAATGCCGGCATGATTTTCATTTCCGCAAAGAATGCATTTAACCACATCCTTATTGCTCAAGTTTGGTCAAAATGCATACTTCCAACCGGGATCATTTGATTTAGCTTTCCTCTTAGGATCTTTAGCCATCTCATGCCAAATATTTTCCGTGTTATTCTCCATTTCAACCGCTGCGAATATAATTAAAAGTTAATAACAAATCAGTAAAAAAACAGTTTAGTAAAAAAAAAAAACTGCTGTTGAAATAATTCAGTTATTAAAAACAATTCAGTAAAAAAAAAACAGTTCAGTATTAAAAACAGCTCTTTAAAAACAGTTCAAAAAAAAACAGCTGCTGCTGCTCAGAGTTTTCTTCGATAGAAAAAAAAATATCGAGTAAGCTACCTGGCTGGCGGCGGACAAAGAAAGGAGCAGCGTTGAAAATCGAAGACGGAAGGAAGGTCGAAGTCGAAGTCGACTTCAACTAGGGTTTTTTTTTTTCAATCGACGCTCGTTTCAAGTTTCAACTGAAGAAAATCGAAGTCGACTTCAAGTAAATTAGGGTTTTTGGGCTCGAATTATGTTCTGGGCTCGATTTTGGCCCACCACCGTGGAATTCAACAAGTCGACAGCCGTGGAATATTTCTAGACGACTGCTCGACTAGTCGTCGACGTGATAACCTTGGTAGCAGTACTGCCTTTTGAAAATCATATTATTGAATAAATGCTTGTTATTATACAAATAGGAAGAAGTATGTGACATGGTAGGTAATTACTGCACAAAAATGTTTGAACTTTGAATTTGTTAGAAAATAAAGTAAGTTCTTGCTGAAACCTTAAAAAAAATAGAATTTGCTTATTTTACTTAATGATAAACTTTTTTTTATAGCATGCTGAAATATTTTCAAAAAAAATCAAAATGTTGGAGAATTTTCTTCAGCGAATCACAATGAACAACACAAAACAAATTCTTTAGAAAGATCATCGTCTCCAACAAACGACGAGTCTTCCAAAAAAATAGTGAAGAATCGACTCCGCAACCGAATATGTGATCAATGATTGAATGATGGTTTGATTGTATACATTTAAAATGATATATTTGAGAACTTATCTAATGACGCTATCATGAATTATTTTCAAAAAACGAAAAAATTGCAGTGGTCAATTTTAAGTCTATTTCAATATTTCTATGTAGCTTACCAACTTTATTAAACTATATTTAAATGTGCTACTGATATTTAAATTTTTGATGTTATATTAATGTTATGACCCCACCACCCCCCCCCCCTCGGCGTTTGAATTTTCGGGATCCGCCACTGCCCACGGTTACCCATGGATAAAATTCGTCATGGGCATGAAGTGTATAGCTAAATGAGTACCCGTAGGTAAAATAAACGGGTTTATTAATATCCATTTATTAATGGGGCGGGTACATATAGTAAGATATATGTGCCCATAGGGTATCCATGCCCGTATTGAGTGCGATTTATTGCCAATGCAAAAATCATTGATGTTGGCTATTGGGTATTTGTATGCATGCTTTTATTGAACAATTTATAAGCGGCTATTGATATTTGTAATAAATGTGCATGCTGCTAATTAAAACCCTATATATACTGGTTAGAAATTCTCAAATTTCACATCAATTGTTTCAAATTCCAATCCAGTAAGCAACACGGTTTTTCTTCTCTCCAACCCTTTTGCTCTCTCCAACAAATTAAACAAATCCTGCTAAAGTTCTTGCTTCACTCCTCATCGCTTGTTTATATCAATACGTTGCCAGATCTAAGCAACGCGTTGCCAAAGTTCACGTCTGACTAATTTGGTTTTTATACCCAATGAATTTTTAAATGATTTGAATAGGTAGTTAAAAATTAAATTGAATAAAACATCATTGATACCCGCGGATATCAACGAATACCAGCAACTCATTTAAAATCCGTTTAATGGGTACTCGTGTGGGTATGTGACAGGCACACGGCAAAAAATTACTTAACGGAGCGAATGATGGGGGTACTAACCGTGCCCGCCCCACCCCACTGACATGCCTACCAACAGAAAGAGAAATGATGATTAAAATACAATTAATGATCCATTGATTTTACCATAGAAAGTAAAGTTTCCAAAATGTATTTAGCCATAATTTAAAAATCATTAATAATCATATTTAATAAAATAATTTGAGTGGGTTAATAAAATTATGTAACTCAGTCTTTGTAGTTTTCTATGCAGCCTGTACCAAACCAGGGTAAAGGAGGAGGGTTGTGATAGGCTTGGCGAGCCAACGTAAAAACTTAGCCTCTCGTATGAATATGGAACCTTATGATATATCGTTGGGACGTAACCCTCTTAGCGACGCGCTATATCGAGGCTCGGATATGGTGTTAAATATGCAAGGGCTGGGCCGCCATTCCCTTAGTGGCGGGCTACACCGACGCCCCGGTGTAGTGATAAGTGAGCAAGGGTCCTCGCATTTTTCTCGGCGGACGCAAGAGGCAAGAAAGCAAGTCAACGATAGTAGGATTCGGTTAGGTAGTTGGAATGTAGGGTCCTTAACAGGAAAATTAAGAGAGATAGTGATACTATGATTAGGAGACGGGTTAACATCTTGTGCATTCAAGAGACTAAATGGGTGGGTCAGAAGGCGAAGGAGGTGGAGAACACTGGCTTCAAATTGTGGTACACGGGAGAAGTACGTAACAAGAACGGGGTAGGCATATTGATTGACAAGAACCTTCAGATCAATGTGGTTGACGTCAGAAGACGAGGGGATATGATCATCCTAGTTAAGCTAGTAGTTGGCCAAACAGTTTTGAATGCATAGTAGTTAAGGCGCTAAGGCGCAAAAAGGCGCACGGCTTGAGCCTTGGGCTTTTTGGTGGGACTTTTAAAAAAAGGCGCACTGCATATATTTTTAAAAAAATAAAAATCCTGCAGCATATATATATTTTTAAAACATAAAAAACTGCTGCAAAATAAAAAAAAACTGTTGCAAAAAAAAAAAAACTGCTGCACACACACACGCGCACACACACACACACACACACACACACACACACACACACATATATATATATATATATACACACGCATATAACTGCTGCATATATTTTAAAAATAAAAAAATGCTACAAAACCAAAAAAACCTGCTGCATATATTTTTAAAAAAAAACTCTGCTGCATATTAAAAAAAAAAAAAGAACTGCTGTAAAACAAAAACCAAAAACTGCAGAAAAATGATCAATCGAACAAAATGGTTGAAACCCTAAGTCGAATTGGATGTCGACCTTGCTCAAATTCAATGTCGAGTTCGAATTTGCAAACCCTAAAGCAGCAACACTTTTTTTTTCCTTTTTTCGATGTCGAGTTCGATGTCGACCTGGTTGAAAACCCTAAATCAATTTGAGGCGCACCTTACTGCGCCCCGGAGCCTCAGAAAAAGGCTCCAAAGGCGCACCTTTCGTGCGCCTCCGTTAGAGGAGGCGCCTCAACCACCAGGAAGGCGCAGGACCTGCGCCTGCGCCTTAGGCGCGCCTAGGCGCGCGCCTTAACTACTATGTTTGAATGTCATTAGCGCATATGCCCCACAGGTAGGTCTAAGTGAAGAAGCCAAAAGGAAGTTCTGGGAAGACTTGGATGTCATGGTTAGAAATGTGCATAGTAGCGAGGAACTTTTTATAGAAGAAGACTTCAATGACCATGTTGGCTCATCTAGCGGGGGTTTTGAGCGAGTGCATGGTGGTTTTGGATTTGGCAGTAGGAACCAAGAGGGTGAAGATATTTTGAATTTCGCTCTCTTTTGATCTCATGATTGCTAATACCTTCTTTAGAGAGAGGCAATCACATCTGATCACCTTCAATAGTGGCCAAAACGCTAGCCAGATTGACTTTGTCCTAACTAGAAGAGATAGTAGACAAGATTGTGTTGATTTGCAAGGTCATACCTGGAGAATGTGTCGTCTCACAACACCAGCTCTTGGTATGCGTGTTTCGTCTTCGGGTGGTGAAGGATAAGAGAGCGAAGATTAGCAGGACGAAATGGTGGAAACTCAAAGAAGATGCTTCACGGATGTTTAAAGATAGAGTGATGGGAGAAGGGGCTTGGAATGTGGAAGGAGAAGCAAATGTCATGTGGAATGCAATGACAACTTGCATTCGGAGAGTCGCCACTGAGGTATTTGGGATAACAAGAGGAAGCAAGCCAGAACCCAAGGATTCGTGGTGGTGGAATGACGAGGTGCAAAAGGCTATCAAAGAGAAGGAATACTACAAATGCATGTACCGTCACAGAAGCGAAGAGAACATGCACAGGTACAAAGTGGTAAAGAAGACTGCAAAGAGAGCAGTGAGTGAAGCAAGGGAACGAGCGTATGAAAATTTGTATCAAAGGCTAAGTACAAAGGAGGGTGAAAAAGACGTTTACAGAATAGCTAGGCTACGCGAGAGGAGGACAAGAGACTTCAGTCAGGTTAAATGCATTAAGGATGAGAACGATAGACTTCTGGTGAAGGACTATGAGATAAAGAATAAGTGAAGAGAATACTTTGATAAGCTTTTCAACGAAAAAATTGATAGCTCTTCGATCGAGTTGGAAGACTTAGCCGACAGCACCAATAGACATTTTGTGCGAAGATTTCAAGAAGCTGAGGTAAAGGGGGGCGTTGAAACGTATAAAATCAGGCAAGTCGGTAAGGCCTGATGACATTCCTATTGAGGTGTGGAGATGCAGGGATAAGATGGCTAACTAAGTTGTTCAATAATATTTTCAAATCAAACAAAATGCCAGATGAGTGGAGGAGAAGCATTTTAGTTCCAATCTTCAAGAATAAGGGAGATATTCAATGTTGCACGAACTATAGTGGAATTAAGCTTATGAGTCATACAATGAAGCTTTGGAAGAGAGTTTGCGAGCAACGTTTGAGGAGATTGACAAGTGCCTCTAGGAATCAATTTGGTTTTATGCCTGGAAGGTCAACCACTGAGGCGATTTTCTTGGTTAGGCAACTTATGGAGAGATACAGAGAGCAGAAGAAAGATCTCCACATTGTTTTTATTGATCTGAAGAAAGCTTATGACAGAGTGCCGAGGAGGATTATGTGGTGGGCGCTAGAAAGGAAGAGAGTGCCATCAAAATATATTACCCTTATTAAGGATATGTACGAGGGGGTTGTGACTAGTGTTAGGGCATGCGATGGTGATACCAGAGACTTTCCAATTAACATAGGGTTACATCAAGGTTCGGCTTTGAGCCCCATATTTTTGCATTAGTGATGGATGAAATCACAAAAAATATACAAAGGGAGATTCCCTGGTGTATGCTCTTTGTCGATGATGTTGTGCTGATTGATGAAAGTAGAATAGGGGTTAATCGACAACTGGAGTTGTGGAGGGAGACATTGGAATCAAAGATTTTCGGGCTTAGCAGAATTAAAACAGAGTATATGAAGTGTGAGTTTAGCAGTGTCATGTCAAATGACGGAGATGTTACCCTGACCGTTAGAGTAGTACCCAAGAAGAAATCGTTTCGATACTTGGGATCTATGTTGCAGTTTGATGGAGAGATTGATAAGAATGTTAGTTTTAGAATTCAAGCAGGATGGGTGAAATGGCGACTAGCATCTGGCATTCTCTGTGATCGGAAAATTCCTCAGAAGCTTAAAGGAAAGTTCTATAAGACAGCAATCAGGCCTGCAATGTTATATGGTGCAGAATGTTGGCCTACTAAGAGGCAACACGTCCAGAAGATAAGCGTAACAGAGATGCGTATGCTGCGTTGGAGCTGTGGGCATACCAGACGAGATCGGATTAGAAATGAGGATATTCGAGAAAAACTTGGAGTTGCACCTATTGAAGAGAAGTTAGTCCAATACCGCTTGAGATGGTTTGGACATATCCGACGTAGACCATACGATGCACATGTACGCGTTGGAATTCTAGGCCGCGCCGAAGGCCCAAAGAGAAGTAGAGGTCGACCTAAAATGACATAGGAGGAAATAATAAAAAGAGATTTAAGTAACTGGAGTTTATCGGAAGAGCTGGTAGTTGATAGGAGTGCATGGAAATTGGCAATCCATATACCAGAACCTTAGTTTTTTTTAGACTTCACGTTTACTGAACATTTTTACTTTTTATTATTATTTTAGATTTTATTTCACTTTTATTGAACCTTTTTACTTATTATTATTATTTAAAAAAAAACTTTGTCGGAAGACTTTTTATTTGTTTGGTTATTTTAAACCCTTTATATATATATATATATATATATATATATTGTTATCATCATTATCAATTTTATTTTATTTTAATTTTGGGTTCCATATCTAGCCAACCCCAATTTGTTTGGGATATATGGCGTTGTTGTTGTTAGTTAATAAAATTGTGTCAAGAGATTTAATATGATATTTGTATATACATGTGGCTACTAGCATTTGCAATAGTGATGTAAATCTGTCCATCGATGTGGCTACCAGAAGGAACAATCATTATGTTATTCCTTAATTAATATATATTGGTTTGAAATAAATTCTTAACCATTTGAATCATTAATTATTCACAGTTTTACAAACTCTTAAGATATTCCTATAAAAAAAATATTATTATATACACATACATACATATGCAAACACATACACTCACATTTCCCGTTCATAAAATGTACGTTAGACAATTTGTGTACACATTTTCTACATTTATTGTGTGTAAACAATAATCATAGAAATATAAACAATTCTTAGTTTATAATGAAAATTATAGAATTTGGACAAGAATAAAAATGTAAATTATCCTAAGAAAGTAATCAGATAGATAAAGTAGACATTTGATAATTAATCTAGTTTTTAAATTTGAAGTCGATGGAATTGTCGGGATGCACAGGGCGTCCATCACTCCATATCAGCTTAACGCGTACGACGCCTTGCGTAATATGAAAAATCCAAAATATGATATATTCATAGGAAATCCGAGTTCTACTGCTGACTTGAACCTGTTAAGATAGCAGAGATGTCATGATCTACCATTGATAATCAACGTAAACGCGGCTTTCCACAAAAAGTTACAGCGAGCAAACTCCTAAATCCTTTTCCGAACTAGAGGAAGGTTATAGTATTGCGGATGTTCAATAAACTATGACAGTGGCCTTGGTAGTGATCCGCAAGAATGCGAGGCTTTGGCGGTTTACAACGCTATTGACATTGTAAAGCGCCTTTATATAGGAGGGTCTGTCACCGTAGATATTGATTCTCAGTTTACTGCTGATGTCGTTGCTAACCTCGAAAGCGTGCATTCAAGCACCCCATCAAAATATAAAGACTCAAATTACAGACAAGTCTTCATTAATATAATTGATTTTAAAATTTAAATTTTTTTATACCATGCATTACTTTTTTTAGCTTTTAAAAGACATTCAAAAAAAAGTAATGCATGATGTAAAAAAATAAATTTTAAAATCAATTATATTAATGAAAACTTGCCTGTTCAATTTGAATTTTTATACCCTCGATGGGGTGCTTGAGTGCACACGTGCGAGGTTAGCAACGAGATCAGTAGTAAACTAAGTATCATTCTCTACAGTGACACACACTCCTAGATCAAGACGCTTTACAATATCAAACGCGTTGTAAACCGCTAAAGCCTCGCATTCATGTGAATCGCTAACAAGCCGACTTCCATAGTTTATTGAATATCCGCAATAATATAATCCTTCTCCAGTTCGAAAAAAGATTCAGGAGTAAGCTCGTTATAACTTTCGTGCAAAGCCGCGTTTACGTTAATTATCAACGGTAGATCAAAACATCTCTGCCAACTTTGCATGTTCAAGTCAGCTATAGAATTGGATTTTCTCTGAATATATCATATTTTGTATTTTCCATATCACGTAAGACGTCGTACGCGTTGAGCTGATATGAAGCGACAGACGCCCAGTGCATCCCGACATCTCCATCAACTGCTAATTTAAACACTAAATCAATTATTCAAATATCTAATTAATATACCCGATTACTTTTTAGGATAATCCAAATTTCTATCTTTATCCAAATTCTACAATATCCATTATAAACTAAGAGCTATTTATATTTTTATGATTATTATTTACACACAATAAAAGTAGAAAATGTGTACATAAAAATTGTCTAGCCTATATTTTATAAACTGAAAATGCGTAGTGTGTGCGTGCATATATATATATATATATATATATATATATATATATATATATATATATATATATATATATATGTGTGTGTGTGTGTGTGTGTGTGTGTGTGTGTGTGTGTGTATGTGTATATAATAGTATTTTCTTATAATAGTATCTCAAGAATTTGTAAAATTATGAATAATCAATTATTCAAATGGTTAAGAATTTAATCCAAACCAATAGATATTAATTAAGAAATAACATAATGGTACCTTCTAGTAGATTTATATCACTACTGCAAAATGCTAGTAGCCACGTGAATGTACAAATTTACGTTACAAATATGATATTAAATTTATTGACACAATTTTTTAACCCACTCATATCTTATTGAATATGAATATAAATGAACTTTAAATTATGGTTAAATACATTTTGGAAACTTTACTTTCCATAGCAAAATCAATGGATCATTAATTATAATAACATTAACAGATTATTTAAGTAGTAATTATGAGATACGTAAATAAAATTATCATTTTATCCATGATTCGACACTTCTTTGAATGACTAAGTAAGATGTTCCAAAATATCTACACAAAATAATGATCATTGAAGACAAAAAGCATTAAAATCAGTTAGGAGCATCAAAACCTATAAGCAAATCACCGAAAGGTTCTTGAAATGGATCGTGGCAATAGACTCAACATTCCTAACATTATACCATGATTTTGCAACAGCTATGCTAGCATCTATTTCTATTACCATGGATAAAAGAAAGGTTATAGATAATTAAATTATCTTTCAAACGATTCCAAATTTGTTAAAATTCATTAATGGGGTCAACGATTATGGAGAAATTACCGGTAGATGCTTGGATAGTGTAATGTCCACAAGCATGAAAATATTGTTTACTTTATTTCAATATTTAGTACAAATTCTACAAATTTGTAGATATGATCAAAGTGAAAGCTGTACGTATATATTCAAATGAACTCTCCAAAAAGTACAAAATCATCAAAATATATTAAGGATTCAAGAAGTTATCGTAATATACTGAAAATTGTTCAAACAATATCATTACAGTAGGTCTAGAAACTTATACTACGGTTTTAACTGGGTTTTCACTCAGTAATACTCAAAATTATGAAAAGACGACAGAGACCAAACTTGTAAATATTTTTATTAGCATTCCAAAACAAAAACAATGCAAATATGTCTAGTAAAACAGAAGTTGTCTAAAATACTAATAGGTGACCACACATAAATTATTCCTAACCACTAACCGTATAACTTAACATGTTTTATAACTAATATTCATTCTCTAATAATATTTTAATCAAAGAACATAATATAAAAGAAAACTGTACATAACCTAATCTTCTTTCCAAATGAAAAAAGAATCAATAGTCTACTCAAATGCAAAAGAAGTTATGCTTGAAATACTGCAAAGGAAACATCAAGCAAAAAAAAGAAAAAAAATTATAGCTTGTACAATAGCTAATTTTACGACATGATTTTTTTAAAAATTAAGGACATTTTACTCCTATAAAATTTCTATATCTTTGAATAGGCTTTCATGTCATCAAGAATCACAACAATTTACAGAATTGAAGAATTAAAATATGAAGAGTACCTCGTAGGATTTGGAAAATGCCTAGCAAAACATGATTAATCTTACATGCCAATTTCAAGCCACTAATCTCTTTTCTGTGAGGTTATCAAAATAGAAACTAATAGATATATTTATTATCTTTCCATAAATTGCCAAGAAACTACAATGAAATATGTAGCTTGAAAAACATGTGCATAATGGCAGATAATAAATTTATCTACAAGGTGCATACAGGGCCGGTCCAATCATATGTGTTGTCCTAGGCAAGTGGCAACCCCGTATCAAAAAGTCAAAGAAAATGTTACCCCAAAAAATTAGTGGTGCCACTAGGAATTGGGTCATTAAGCACACATATGAATAAGTTGGAAATCTTTGAGATAAAATATTCAATTTGCGATCCTGTTTACTCAATCCCTCAAGTTAATTATGTTATTATGGAAACATAACTCAAATTTTTTTAGGAATGAGGGCATGATGATAACATATTTTTTAGGCTTTCTTTGACAAATATATACATCAATGCTAGAAAATATCTGTATGTAATCATAAAGTTGTAATAACATATATTAGGTTTTGTTGAGCGGCACCCAAGGAAATAAAGGTGATTTTCTATTCATGACGGAACTCTTATGCATGCATGATACACTCTTTTGACTTTCACATTATTTCTATGCATGTTCAATTTCAATAAACCAATCCCCAACACGTATATTCTCACATGTTATTGAATTACTAAATTTCATAACAATGCAAAATTACAAAGATACATACTTCAAAAATATCTTGCATGTATTTGCAACAACGTTAAAAGAGGATAAATTAAAAAATAATTAAAATTTAATATTCAAAATTAAGGAAAACAGACTACCTCATTACGCCGTCTCTAAATTCTGGTCAAAATAGACACCTGGTTTGCGTAAAACGAATAACGTATGAAAAAATTATAAACGATAGAAATTTGACGATAAAAGCAGGAACAACTGGCGCACTTGACAAGTGCGCCAAGGTATTTTTACACTGGCGCACCTGTAAAGTGCCCCCAAGTTAGTTTTTGGGCATCCGGACCCAAGTGGATGTCGACCCATGGCCCGATTCCCCCTAGGGCTGATGTGGCAGTCGAATTCTGGAGGTTGTCAGCTGTAAGTGTACTCTCATTTCTCTTGTTTTCTCATACTGAAAACAATTGAGGCCAAATGCTGTCGGTGCCTGAACTGAATCTAATCCTTTCTTCTTCTACAAATCAAGTTTAAAGATATAAGTGTTTCAAGAATAGATCTGAGATTCAACACCAATAATTTCTTTCCTATCTTCTAAAATCCAAACACCAATGATCTATCTTTATAGATCTAATTCACTTGTGGTTAATTTATTATTACGATCCAAATGACAAGTTTAAGATCCACAAATGTGACATGATAAATTAACCACAAGTGAATTAGATCTATAAAGATAGATCTAGCATGATAAAGTTTAAGATCCACAAATATGACATGATAAATTAACCCAAGTGAATTAGATTTTTAAAGGTAGATCTAGCATGATAAAATTTAAGATCCAAAAATGTCATAGATTCACAACTTATAACAAATCCAAATCACAGTCATATCACGTTTACTTTTAATCATTTAAATCTAAAAGTAACTAACTCACAGTGTTTGGATTTTAGAAGATAGAAAAGAAATTGTTGTATTGAATCTCAGATCTATACTTGCAACACTTTAAACTTGATTCGTAGAATAAGAAAGGATTAGATCCAGTTCAGACACCGACAACATTTGACATCCATTGTTTTCAGTATGAGAAAACAAAAGAAATGAGGGTATACTATAGCTACCAGCCTCCAGAATTCGACTACCACATTAGCCCTAGGGGAATCAGGCCATGGGTCGACATCCACTTAGGTCTGGATGCCCAAAAACTAACATGGGCACACTTTACAGGTGCGTCAGTTGTCCCTACTTTTATCGTCAAACTTCTACCGTTCATAACTTCTTCATACATTATCCGTTTTATGCAAACCAGGTATCTATCTTGACCAGAATTTCGAGATGGACGCAATGACGTAGTCCGTTTCCCTTAATTCTGAATATTAAATGAATTGTTCTTTAATTTATCCTCTTTTAATGTTGTTGAAATACGAGGTGTTACATCTATCATATAATCATTATAATATATCTTAATTGCTAACCTCAGCAGTAGGGCTCGCCATGGATATCCGGAAAATCCGATATCCGTCTGCATCCGTATCTGAAAAGCGGATAAATATTCGATATCCAAAAAAAGGATGTGGATACGGATACATAAATATCCGCATCCAAAAATTACCCGTCCGACTTTTTATAACATTAAGCTCAAAATTATATGTATTTTAGTACAATGAATCAAATTTATTTATTGCTTTACTAGTCGAAGGTTTATATTATATGCTCTAAAAATGCATATTAGCTATTCAAATCAATTTAATTTCATCATATATGTTTATTTTTAACACTTTAGTGATCAATGGAATTGAAAAACATTTATGTTAAACTAGACATTTTCATTTATATTTCTTGATTTATCGATCATTGGTGAACATGATAATTATCCGATATTCGTCCGTATCCGCGGATACGGAGATATAGCACTATCTATATCCGAAAGTATTCGTTGACAGCCCTACTCTGCAGTCTACAAAGTTTACATGTTTGAGACAAATAGAATAGGAATTTTCGTTATATTATTAATACTAAATTTTCAATGAAGCCAGGTCAGAACATTAAGAATAGGATCCCCTGAAACTTATTGCAGATATGTCATTGGTTTTCGGCATGCTTGGAAAAAAATAAAACACACTTCAAATTTTTTCGTAGTTGTAAGAAAATAATAAGTTGTAAAATCAAAACTGGATGCCATCAGGAATTGAACCCCCAAAACTCTCCATTCTAACCTAGACCCACTACCACTCAATCGCAGAGCTTTCCTAGAAGTTTATGTGCAACCACGAATGTTAACCGAATAACAAAACATAACTTTCATCCCCACTCATCCTCCCGTTGCCCCCTCTCGAGGGTTTCCCTAGGCGACTGCCTAGATAGTCTACCCCTAGGGCCGAGCCTGCTCACACACACACATACAAAGATACACGTGTATACTGTGTATGCGTTACTTTTTTAACACATACACACATAATGTATTTAAGTGTTATTTTTTTTTTGCACACACATAATGTATATGTTAATATTTTAACACACACATATAATGCGTATGTGTTATTTTTTACTATAAAAATACAAACTATTGGAAAGAAAAGTACAACGAAACTATGAAAAATACTGATGATGATTAGGAAATTATTACCAGGTAAGTAATAAAAATGTCCTGAAACATAGAATATATCATTTAGATAAGGATTAAAAGCTATCGAAACAAATGGCTATGGTGCACGACCTGTTAAGATGGAAGTATCAAAGAAAAAGAAATTTAAAATGGAAATATGCTAGGTTAGTTATATTAATTTTATAATATTTTTTCTCCAACATCGTTAAAAAAAGTGTATACAGATTATCCGGAAAAATGAAAATTTGAACATTAGTGAAATAAAATTACAAAAAAAAAAAATCATAAATATAGTTCGTTAATAGAATATATTCTAAACTCGAAATTCGATAAGAATTACGGGTTACAAAATAAGTTGCTTCAAGATAGCTAACTCATATTTAATATTTGCAATTTTCCATAATTTTTCAAAATAGATGAAGTTTATGTCTATATTATTGAAATGTTTATTTTCTAATTAATTTTCTAGAAGGGTAAAATTATACTACTTAATATTTTTACTACATAAATTTCTTTTTTTATTCGCATTGTCATCACATGATCACGTTTAACGGTTCTTCTATCCTAGATTATTTCACGGTTAATAGCATGCCTAGATATGAGTTCCAACAACTATTTGTATTTTGCTATTTGTGTAAAATTTAATCCCTCTAGGACCGTAATACCTTGAAATAGTTCGAAAACTTTTCTTTGTTGATGAAAATACACTAAAGCAGCATGCTTCAATAACTGTTGTGATTCAATGGACAGGGATGGCAGAGGCACTTTTATGCTGAGATAGGCTGATATTTTGAATGGAGCTTGCTAGCATTGGGACGATTCGACTAAAGTTAAAACATAACAAATGGAGCTTGATATTTTGAATGGATTTTTATGCTGAGATACACTAATGGAGCTTGATACATTGAAAAGCATTGATATATGGATGTGGTTTTTTTGGGATGATTCGACTAAAGTTAAAACATGACAAATAAGATTGAAAAATACCACACTAGCTAAGAGAAACACAAACACCAATGATCAAGCTACATATTTTGGCACACTAGTCCGTGGTTAGATCTTCCCTTAATTCCAACTTTCCACATAAAGACAAAGTAAACTAACAATCCAGATTTGTAGTATGCATATGCGTTATAACAACATTACAAACATATAAGTGCATCCTAACATTAGAATATTTAAGGGGATTTTTCAAAAAAATGCATCCCTAACGTTAAAACATAACAAATAAGATTGAAAATTACCACGGTAGCTAAGAGAAACACAGACATCAATGTTCCAGCTATGTATTTAGGCTCACCATACATTTATTCCTGGCAATGAGTTAAATGGAAACGTATTAAATCAACATTTAGGATATATCTTAGATTCTCAATGCACTGCAAATTGAAAGCGAAAAAAAAGCGAATAAGTAATTTACAGAGATGAATATTAAAGGAAGGTAGGGATTAATTGATCAAATAACAAAGAAGGGTATCACAACAACTGATTCCAAACAATAAGCAATTAAACTATTACCAGCCAAAAGGCATATCACGCTTTGCCAGCTACCCATTCCGAGCCTCGCCAGGATAACATCAATAAATCTGTCTTCAGCACAAACTAACACAGCAAAAATCAGAGAGTTGTTCCCTTAATATCTCAAATCTAGCCGCGACACAACTATTCCAATAGGCATCTAGACCAAACAAAGGATAAAACCAACTACGGGTCACAATCGAAGAACAAGTGCAAACTGAAAACCAAACCTGGGTCGGTCTGAATGTCTGTTAAGACAAATTCATCAATGGCGTTTTCTACCATTAACAGCCCTGTATCAGCCAAGGATCGAAAATACAACGAACAGCATAGATCGTAAGCCCAGATGTTCGAAGTAGAATCGATGAAGATGGCGGCGAAGGTGGCTGCGAAGAAGGATTTTCACGGTGGAAGCGGATGATCGTGATACGGAAGTAGGTGACGTGAACGCTAACGCTCAACGTGACCTGACTATGGTTGAGCTTAGGTTGAAGGCATGGGCGAGGACAACGATGATCATCTTGCGCGATCGGCTCGCCCACCAATGGCGGCGGCGGCGAGAATTTGAGTATGGATCAGGTAGTATTTATAAGGTTAGTAACTAGGGCTTACGGGTGGGAATGGATTTTGGGTTTGCTTAAGGTTTTGGTCCGAATTACTGGGTTGGAATCAGATGTTAAACATGTGTGCTGCTATTCAGCCACCGTACGTTAAGATATCATTTTCTTCTTTCAGCTACCGTACGTTAAAATATTAATATGAACAGACACCCCACTACGGAACGAAAGCTTCGGTTTCTTCCTGCCGAATTTACAATCATATTTCGGTTGGTAGTAGCCGTACGGTTGCTTCCTGCCGAATTCATATTGTTAATTCGGTTGATTTTGGCCGAATGAAGAAAAATGATGTTGTGGCCAGAAGTGTAAAAAATATAATCAAGTTTATTAAATTTTGTGTGGTGGCCAGAAGAGGAAATTGGGGTGTGAATAGCAGCACACTTAAACATTGGAAACAATAAAAATACAATATTAATACCGATTCTACTTCGTATCTATAATCTATCTATTGTTATAATATATATGAGTGAATATGCTCTTAGGGGCGGATGTACTCTTTGGTCAGCAAGGGCCAAAGCCATACCTGAAAAAATGATGCAGAGGCTAAAACTAGGTAGAGACAAATTTCTGCCCTACCTGGGGTTTGCTATGCTGCCATAGCTGAGACTAGCAGCCAAGTATTTGGCCCAAACCATGCCATATTTCATGACGCAGAGTTACATTTCCATATATATACAAGTGCTTTGCCATTAATTTGGTGATGTGGGAGAAAATATTTCAGTTTGGCCATACCTGAATCTT
Organism: Allium sativum; assembly: GCA_030737875.1. Lineage (NCBI taxonomy): Eukaryota > Viridiplantae > Streptophyta > Magnoliopsida > Asparagales > Amaryllidaceae > Allium > Allium sativum. Next base: position 187,921,979 of record CM060910.1, on the reverse strand, counting down.
CAGGCTAGATCCGCCATTGTATGCTCTTGTCATATTCTATTTAGTCCCACATCATGGGAATAAGCTTAACATCAGCTCCAAAGCCTATATATAAAGAAGCCAATGTAATAGAAATTGTACACACTTGATGTGCTAGAAATAAAAGTCTCTTCTATATCTTTTCTGTTCTCTCTAATGTCTTCTTGTTTGACATATGTTCTGTTTTATTTTATAACACGTTATCAGCACGAAACTCTATTAGAGCTATTGTTTGAAATATTCTAGATCTATATTTTTAGATCTATCATGTAAGTTATTTTTTTAATGTTTAGAAATCATATAGATCTACATATATGAACTTGTTGTATCTTCTGCTTAGATGTGATCTATACTTCTTGATCATTTTTCTTTTCAGTTTTTGTAGATCTAGATTCTATTTTAGTGGATCTAACTTTTTAGATCTAATTATCTATTCTGATCCTAAATATGTGTAGATATTTTCTTTCAATTCTTTGCAGATCTAATTTTGAGTTTTTCAAATGCAAATGGAGAATTGATTATATATGTATTGTTTACATTATTGATGATGTAGAGGTAGATCTAGTTTTATCCTTTCCGATCTACAATTATTTTTCATATGTATTTTTTTTAGATAGACTAAAGACAGAATATTTCTTGAAAAAAAATGATTTTTTTTTATGTATACCCAATAAAGACAGAATATGTCTTTTAAAAAATGATTTTTTTATGTATATCCAACAGAGTTATGGGTATAGAATATAATGATATAGCATTTAAATTCAATAGCAATATTTATTTATCACTGGAAATGAGATTGAAAACTCATGATGTAAACCAGTTAGGAACCTGAAGTTCATATGTAAATGACCTGAAGTTCATATACAATTTTTTTTTAAATAAGGAACCTGAAGTTCATATGCAAGTAAGGAACCTGAAGTTCATATGCAAATGAGGAACCTGAAGTTCATATGCAAATAAAGAACCTGAAGTTCATATGCAAATGAGAAAGATGAAACAAAAGCCCGAAGCTTTCTTAAAAGTTGTGACATAAAAAGATTGTACTTCCAGAAGAAGTTAAAAGAGACACACACATTATAATATGTGACAAAAACATTAAATTCAATAGAAAATCTCTAAACATGTTTCATTTAACTGACATTACAGTCTATATTAATTGAATATCACCTGAAGAGATCTGTTTATTTGAAAATAATAAAATATCTCCAGAAGAGATTTCTACAATTAAAGACGATAAATATTTATAGAAAAAAAATATGTATTAAAACTCCATAAATGGTGTTTATGGAATATCCCAGAAGCGAAATTATATTCTGATATGTCTATAAAAGAATTTGCATTGAAATATTTTCAAATACCAAAGATGATGATGCAAATTTAATGACTAAAGAAAATATGCATCTTAAAGATCATATTAAGTTAAGATCTAAATATTGATCTTAATTTTGCATACCAGAAGTGAATGCAAAAGTATTTTTTGTTATAAAAATGGAAAACTTAGAACCTGCAGTTTCTATGATGGTAAGAAGTAATTTTGATATAAAAAGAAAGATCTATATATGGATAGTATAATTTGAAACATGTAATTTATGTTGTTGTTGTGAATTTTATGTATAGATTTGCAAAGTTTTTCGAATCATTCATATTAAAGAATGTAAATCTCATTTCTATAATTATGCATTTCTACTCAATTTTGGATCGAGCATTATGCATGTATATGGTATTTTAGAAAATATGATTATTGGAAATGCAGTACAACTATATGTTGTTTCTTTCAGTTTTGTCGTTGATCAGTACGATAGCTAGATCCAAATTTTATTATGTTGATTTAAGTAAAATTTATTTATTTGATTCATATATTTAGACCGTATAATGGTTATTTCCGTTATTTTTATAATAAATGCATTATATGTATCGTTATGGTAATATATATTGTATTACCATATTATTATAAATGTATTAAACGCATTGGCTATTGTAAGTTAAATGATGTATGATTGTATTTGGAATAAGAATAGAAATATGTATTATTAGTCAATGTATTTGGCAACTAATATCTAATGTAATGGAAAATGTTGTATAACTCAGTTCCGAGACGTGAAGTCTTGAATTATGAAAAAAGATTTTTTTTTTTTTTGATGAAGTTTACAGTCTGAAATCTTGACAGTTAGCAAAATGTAAAGGTTTCTAAATTAGAAGTTTGTTAAAAGGTTGAGAACCAGAAGTTCGTCATAAATTAATAAATTAGATATAATATGTATTTTTATTTATATGCATAGGAACTTAGAGTTCCTTAATCAATGAACTTGAAATACTTCATAATTTAAAGCCTGAAGTTTTATTGAACTGTGTGAAATAATAACATTAATAAAATTGATATCCAAAGATTTCACAATTTTCAAAATGAGCTGTATCTTGCTTATATATTTATATTTACATATTGTACTGAAGAATAAATTTTAATAACATGAAGTTGTTATATATTTTATTTGAACCGGAAGTTCAATACAGTTGAACCAGAAGTTTAATACAATTTAACAAACTTGAAATTGTTTATATATTATTTGAACCAGAAGTTTAATATGGATTAACAACTCGAAGTTGTTCATAGATTTCTTTTGAACCAGAAGTTCAATACAGTTCCAAATTAGATATTTTGGATATTATGAAACGATCTTTAAGATTCACGTTGACATTGCTTGATAAGAAAAAAATTAATGATCGGAACATTATAAACAATTTATTCTAAAATAAATAACTTGAATGAGAAAGAATATGCAAATCAATTACATATGTAATACGTGGACACACGTATATACACATGTATGCGATATTTAATTAACAACCTGAAGTTGTTATGAACTCATATTATAATTTATGCAGTCGATTGAAATCAATATCGAATGACCTGAAGTCATGTGCATATTCAAAAGGTAGAAATTCCTCCAAGTCATTAGATCATTGAAGTGGAATAAGCAATACAATATGAATGCATCTTATCAATTAATAAGAGCATTATCCTCCTACAATTGAAATACATCTAATGTATTTGCTAGCTATGATGCTATAATGGATCAAAAATGAATCCAAAGTTGGTTTATTATTTAAAGTGACAATGTTTGTTAACATTGAGGGGGAGGATAAAGGAATCATCAATGTTAAATATTTGCTAACATATAGAATTATGCAAAGTATTAAGTAACTTGCATAAATTATCAATTATGTCCCTAATAGACTTTCTCCAATATACAATTGAATCCCCGAAGGTTCAAAAGGTGTAAATCACAGCTGAAAATGTGGTATAAAAGTAAATTCAAAATATCTTTGGAGTAAGTCATAAATATGCAAAATAAAGGAGGTGAGTGTTCCTGAAAAACACTTAAGGGTACTTTGAAAGAAACCCATGACATGATTGTCAAAATTAACCCCAGAAGTGGTTTTGGTACCTAAAGCATGATAAGTTCTGATATCTCAATAAATTATGTATAGAACTGATAAGAAATAATCATCGATGATAAATTGAAAAATAATAAAGCCCTTATATTTATAAATGGATTAAAAATCTCATATTAGAGAGAAACATGATTGGCCATCATGAAATTCTCCTAAATAAGATATATGGACATGTAGTCCATAAGATATGAACCTGTAATTCATAAGATAAAAATAGAAATATATATAATGGCAAAAGCACATGGAAGTTACTGAAGCGCCATAGAGTGTCAACAACATGTTAAGTGCCACGAGCATTGTATTTTCAGAGATAATTGAATTGATTAAAGTGGTGAAAGTGTTTAAAACGCTTACAATACCCTGAAGGTATAAATGATGAAAGTATACAAATTCCAGAAGAATTTAAATAACTTTGGCAGTGGTAAAGAGCAAGAAATGTAGATTACAACATTCTTTTAAGTATTGTTGTGATGAAAATCTTGAAATAATTCATGATGAGTAGATCACTTCCTGCTTTCAAGAATTGTTGTAATAAAACTCTTAATATCCATTGAAGTGGTAGTTGCGATATGCAAAGATTATTATAATATATAAGTTCCTGAAGAACATAAATAACATTTGTTATTATAAAGAATACCAAGAACATGGATGATAGATTGCAACATTCTTCTAAGTATTGTTGTAATGAAAACCTTGATATACCTCAAAGTGAGTAGATTACTTCCTGCTTAGTGTTGTTGTAATAAAAATCTTGAGATACTTCATTCTTCTGAGTATTGTTGTAATGAAAATCTTGATATACTTCAAGATGAGTAGATTACTTCCTGCTTAGTAATTAAAGTTGTCTTATTCATCAAATATGTATTACAACATGCAAGTCCGATTGAAACAGAAAATATTAAGCACCTGAAGTGTATTCATAAATGAATATTAGTAACATACAAATCACAAAAGGAAGGCGTTTTAAATAAGAAAACATGCCTGAAGCATGGAAATGCACATGAAGTTTTAAAAGAAAAACTTCATTAAGAAGTATTTGTAAGCAATTTGAGTTATTGAAAGAAGAATATGAATTCAGAGGAAATTATTAAATCAGGGGGAGCATCCATAAGTATTATATAATGCACTCTTTTTCCTTAACTAAGTTTTTCCCCACTGGGTTTTCTTAGTAAGGTTTTAATGAGGTATGAGTCATGAACCAGAAGTACTAATCCAAAAGTAACATACAAAAATAAGTTATAATGTACTCTTTTTCCTTATTTAAGATTTTTCCTACTGGGTTTTTCTTATTAAGGTTTTAACGAGGCATTACATTGATCCAGAAGTATCATACTGCTTTTGACGTAGTAAATATGATATTGTACTCTTTTTCCTTCACTAAGATTTTTCCCATCGGGTTTTTCTTAGTAAGGTTTTGATGAGGCAACATTTTGATCCAGAAGTATCAAACATCTTTTGATGCAGTAGTCTATTATTTATGAAGAAGACAAGACAGTTTGCATGGCTCAGATTCAAGTGAATTATATCAAGGGTGATAGGATGGAGCACATTTCTTCTAAATTTCCCTTCACACATGAATGAAAGGATAACAAGAAAGAGGAGAAACAAATTCAGTTCAAGAAAAGCGGGTAGATCTATTCTCAAAGGAAATTTCCAAATCAACATTACAGAAGATGATGTACAAAATTGGCATGCGTCGACTACATCAATAGACTAATTGAATAATGAGTTATAAATAAGGGGGAGCATATAAAAATATGCTATAATGTACTCTTTTCCTTCACTAATATTTTTCCCACTGGGTTTTTATTAGTAAGGTTTTTGTTGAGGCATTATCTTGATCCTGAAGTATCAACCCTTACGGCAACATTGTAAAACATGTTACCTAAAGATGAAATAAATTTGCACTCTTTTCCTTATTTATGATTTTTCCCATAGCGTTTTTCATAAAAAGGTTTTTAATGGGGCATTGTTTTGATCCTGAAGCGTCAAACTATTTTAAGGAATATCATTTTTATATAATATTCATAATGTCAAATGTTGTACTCTTTTTCTCGTTCAAGTTTTTTCCCATTAGGTTTTCCAGATAGAGTCTAGAAGGCAACAGACAATAGTTGTATCCACTGGATGGATATATGCAAGCAAGATAATTATAAGGGGGAGCAATCATCATACATGTTTTAAAAGGTACAATTTCAAGTTAGCAGAGCATTCAAGATTTTGAAGACGCATATTCAAGGGGGAGTGTTGTAATATATACGAGTGAATATGCTCTTGTCATATTCTATTTAATCCCACATCATGGGAATAAGTCTAACATCAGCTCCAAAGCCTATATATAAAGGAGCCAACGTAATAGAAATTGTACACACTTGAAGTGATAGAAATAAAAGTCTCTTCCCTATCTTTTCTGTTCTCTCTAATGTCTTCTTGTTTGACATATGTTCTGTTATATTTTATAACATCTATCATTTTTTTGAAAAATAATTTTTATTTTCATTGCTAATGTGAATACCTTAGAATAATCCATTTCAAAATAAAAAGCACTCCTCAATTCTGATTTTTTTTTCTTTTGAATAAAATAACGGCAACAAATCTACGATTCAACCTCATACTCAAATAAAATGTCCACGTCTAATTGACAGCGTTACTTTTTTGTGTTTCAAATCTTTTTCCCCGCGGTTACTTTGTCTTTCCTATCATCGTTAAAAGCCATATCAATCACATTTCAGTCAAATTCATGGCAACTGAAGTAACCATACCTACTATGCCACACTTAATTTTATTTCAATAAAATCCAATAATTTAACTCCTCTCTGATTCCACAACAATGGACATGAAAAAAACTTAACTATGTAATTTTCTTCATCCTCGAAAACAAGTTTCTATTTGATTATTTTTCTCCTTCGCAATTCTCAGTAAAGTGTTGCACTGAGAACACTCCTAAACCCACCATATTCAAAGGGTTTCAACTACTGAGATGCAGGCAAAATTTGGATCTATCAATTAACGTTGCTGAATTTCATATGTTATTCTGAACAATTGACGTTGCTGCATTTGATACGCGATTTTTAGTTTAATTCCTCTTTATGTGTACACTCATCTACATTCCTAACGCCAGAATCAGGTGTGGGCACCCCTCTCGGTTTTGATTTAACGTGGTTTTGTCGTCCTTCCTGTCATCTTTCAATCTCCTTCAACTTCCTCCTATAAGTGCTCGGAATCAAATCAGAAAAGGGTTTTCAACGTGGATGTTGGAACTTCTTTCGATGTAAGCACATATTTCTTTTTGATTCATGCTCCGTCTGTTTTGCTTCGCTTTGTATTTCCACACTACAAGAAAACACTGATTTTGCAGCGGAAAAATCCGTCGCTAATTTCTCGCTAAAGGCCTGTTAGCGACGGATTTGCAGCAGAATACGGCTGCCGCTAAAAAGCACGTCGGTAATTTAGGCACAATTTTGCGACGGAAATTAACGTCGAATCTCCGTCACTTCAGTGTCGTTTCTTGATATATTATCATTTCATTTTAAAATATGTCACCGACGTTTTACCGACGGATATATATAACATAATAAAATCAATAAATATTTTTCCGCCGCTAAATTCACGCTATTTAGCGTGGGATTACCGACGGAAATATATAGCAAACTTTTTTACATTCCAGTTATCCGTCGGTAAATCCTAGCTATATAGCAACGGATTACCGACGGAAATATATTGCAAACATTTTGCAGCATTTCTAACCATCAATGTAGACATCAAATACATTCATTTCAACATTACTCAACATTCAATACTCATCATGCAATGAAACATATATACATATATATCACCTAGAAAAATTAAAGTCACAAAACATTATATAACAATAAAAAATGGTACAATAATTGATTAAATATTCACATAACACCCAACATTCATAACATTATCCGATACAACTAAAAATTAATGTCACATAAACAAAAATTATGTTTACATAGTTGATGGATTTATGCATCATAATGTCTAACATTAAAAAAAAACCTGCACACATATATAAAAAAGCTTCTCGTTTTCTGCATGGATCTATCCTGACAGGGCTCGAATGCTTGTCCTCTAATTTGCTCCTTGATCTTGGAACTGTAAGCCTGTAACATAACATCAAAATAAGTTTTAGGAATAAAAGGTAGTCAACTATACATTGTTCATGTGTACCGTTAGTGCTATAATAGCCGATATGGTGATTCGAAATGTACAGATACACCGTGAACGCACAACTGACATTAAACCAAAAAACAAATAATCAACCCTGATATAGCAAAAGCATTTGTAAGTTCCAAACACTAAAAGAACATCCAAACAGCCTTATACATGTAACAGCTAAAGAATTGTAATTATTCGTGTATATAATTGGTATAAGGCAAATTTTATTTGGATCCACCTTATGTATTAGTTAATCTACCCTAATTTTTTGGACTGCTACCTTTATTTAGATTTTAAAAACTGATTAGTTAATCCATCCGATATATACTTTATCTTTTTCTCTCTAATTCTTTTTTATCGTTATTTTTTCTTATCATCAATTCTGAAATATATGTAAATCAGAAAAGGAAAAAAAGATTTCTGAATCTAGTCTCTTTTCTTCTCTTTACAACGCAATGTGAGGACTCAACTGTTTGTGATCAAATCCAAGATCAAGAGAACTTAACTGTTTTCCACCAGCGCAAATTACCAAAAATGCACATGAACTTGCACAAGGCGCTCCAGTGTTACAATCCCTAACTGGCATTCCACCTCCAACCATTTTGTCAAATTCTTCTTTTAACCAAACACAAGACCCTGACTCAATTGCCATACCAACAGACCACTTGAACCCCTTTGCAAAAGACAACCTTTACGATGATACAAATGTCAATGATCAGTCACATGACACTAATGCCACTAACACTCCTCCTCCAGACCCAAAAGACAATAGCAGTGTGTTTCACTCGTGACTCCATGCACTTGCCAATTGAACATAATGATCTGCTAAATTCCCAGTTGCATGAAAACAGTTTTCTAGGTGGCATATAGTCTAAGTAACACTTCAAAACTGAAGCAAGCGGGTGTGAACAAAATCGCGTCAAAAAGATCTTGGTGCTGCTGTAGTGAGCACTGCAATGTGTCTAAGGATGTGAATTTATAAAGCATTGCTGAAGAGAATTTGTTGGTACTTCAAGACACAGGATTGCCAATGAGAGTGCAAGGCGCACCGAACTGAATGAAGCAACATATGTTACTATGAAAAAATTACACTTCCACCATGCAATTTTCAGTTGCGTCATGTGGGATCAGTTGGCGTTGCTAAAAAGAGTCGGACTGTATCGAAGTGTACGTTTGCCTAATGCTTCGAGATTGGAGCCAATCCTACTGCAATGTTCTAAATGGCTATAACTTTTTTTGTAGTAAAATTCTTAAGTTTACAAATTCTATAGAAGTAATGACACTATATAAGAGGCAATGGTCCTGGAGTTTTAAATAAAACAAGCATGCCCAACACACTTAAAAGCTTCTTATCTTGTAATTGGGTCAATGTTCCCTACCAGCATTTTAAATAATTAAAAGAAAACAACAATACCACTTAAAAATAGTGCTCTATAATTAGAAAACATATGATTAAAAAAAAAATCAGGTATCCTCACTGAAATAAATCAAAGAACCATATATTCAAGCCGCGAAGTCAAAAAAGGAAATGTAAGTGTTAAAGATAGTATTCTTTACCTTCTGTGGTTTGGTGATCCTAATAGTTAAGTTATTTTGCTTCAGAAGTGCGATCCCGAAGCCTGTGATAAATATATAAATTTTCATGACACAAGATACATTGTTCATGTGTGCTCTGAAAGCATCAGAAATTTGTAATTGGTATAAGTATCAGACCTAGCGGTTTAAAAGTTGAAACAATTAAATATAAAAATCAGGAAAACATTTTGGTGATACATTCAAGGCATAAGTAGAAACTCTTGCATGAACCCAAAAATTAAGCAATGGTTTCATACTTACACATAATCTCCGCGAACAATGATTTGTAGACATGATGAACGCCCATTGGTACAAGACACACGACAATACTTGACAAATCATGAAATTTTCTTCTTTGTGAAAATATGAGAAATTTGGTCATATATGCAAGTACGAAATATTTATCGTCTGAGCATTTAAAGTGATATGGTGTTAAGCCAGCAACAGTATATTCAATACAATTCTAATACGAAGTTGTAGAATAATATTAACTACAAAATGAAAAATTAAGCCGAAGTTTAAAAACAGGTAACCCATCCAGTTTGAAAGAAAACGATTAAACAGAGAACTTTTAATTCGTACAAGATCAGATGCATTTTATACTAAGGTAGATTTGTTTATGGTTAACTAGTTCCATGTTTTAATGGATGATCCTACTATAAAAAAAACAATTCAAATTGGATTTTGTAACAGTTAAACCTATATGGAAAGCATTCAATTTTTATGCACTGGACTTGTATTAACAGAAATTTCAACTAATTAAATGGATTTTGTTAACGATTGAATTTTCAACTAAACTGAATTTGCTAGTGAACTAGTTCTATTCTTCGATTTGGCAATGGTTAGCAAATTGATATCAACTAAAACTGGAACACTATTTGTTTGATAAATTAAAATGGCATTTAGTGTAGGTGGAATTGGTGTACTACTTACACAAAACTGCCATATTATTATTAATGCCGATACGTATCCTAACCTCTTCTCAGTCACGTCCTATAACATGACAATGAGAATCCACCAATTAAATACTTAGCATTGTGTACTGTATGCAACCATGCCTAAAGCAATATAGCACAACATAAGAAGAAAAATCAATCCTTTCAAAACAAGATCGTGATATCTAAAGGATAAGTGAAACACAATACCTGAAAATGCGAGCTATTAAGATGCCATCCAAATTGCTTAAAAAAGGAAACCATACACCTGAAACTTATTCGATTATGTTGCCTCCAATACCTCCTTCAACTCATCTGAAAACAACACCTCCTGACAATTTTTAACTACCCATTGCTTAAGCAACCCCTTAATAATTGTGACTGTCGACTTATTATCCTTCTCCACAAAATGTATAATTCAAAGCTTTTAAAAATAAAGTATGTCAGTTTAGCAGGTCATTTGCACCATAAAATATTAGCAGTTTACTTAAAATAAATTATGTCTTTCGAAAAACTATTGCTTTTGGCGACTGCATACTGATGGTAATAGTACCTAGTATTTACCTTGATGAAGTAGAGAAGAGCATTAGATTCTTCATTGAACACAAATGCATCATTATCCTCTACACCCCTTCTGTTTGCGAACTACATGGAAAGATATCATTTTCATTTTATATACATAAAATTAAAGGAAAAGATGATTTATAACAGTAAACAAACCTTCTGAACAACATGGACTTTTGCGCAGGCTAATGGCTGCAAAGTCCTTTTGAGTTCTTTATCTTCAATGCCTTTGGACTCTTTGATGTCTTGAAAACTAAATTTTTGGGCATCATTAAACAACATCAAAACAATAGTCTAAGATATCAGAAAGCCTACGATATATTAGGATTCTGAAGTGCAAATACACTATGAATTTAAGCATGGATTACCCCTGCCACACCCTCACACTCACATCATTAACCTATCTCCCATATTCATTCCATTGCCATGGAGTTTTGCTCTCTGTTCTGTTGTATTATAATGACAGTTCAGCTATAACATTTCCAATGAACTAGACAGGAAGGAACGGATATGGGATTTGTTCGTGTATATCAGTAATGTGAACTTTTACGTTTGTGTTTAAAACACTTCAAAGAATAAAATATTGCATGCTGACATCAGGAACACACACCAGTTTAAACATTTGGGTAGAAGTTTATTATGCCTTTCATTCTTTCCCACATAAACTAAAAGCTGGTTATGCTAAAAATTATAATAACATTATATATTTGCAAACTGACAGAAGTGATGTTAGCACATAGTTTAAATAAAACATTATATTCACTTTGCATTTAAAAGTCAAATCAGGAAGATAATCAAACATTCACTGACTCTAGCGAGATTCCACCCTACTAAAAATATTTTAAAGTTGGATGGTGAATTACATTCAAGATTTAATGCAACCTCTTTGGCAGTAATCAATTCGAACGTCATTCAAAATGAGTTAGATTACATCCAACTTCTAGCGAAGACACGCTAATGCAAGGAAATAGCACATGACCTATTCCTCCACGATTTCAAATTTAAGGAATCAGTACCCAATGCTACAAAAAACCCAAAAATTCAAAAGAAAAAAATTACCTAAAACCGTCAATTCTGAGATTCAAGGATGCGCTTCAGCAAAAGTAGGAAAGTCGGGTTTTAGTGGAGTAGAGGACTCACGCTCCAATGATGTTGAAGAGTCGAGTCTGAAAAGTAAAGAAACCTCAACGATGTTTGAGAAATTGGGCTTAGCAGTTTCATACGAAATCTTTGAATTTTCAAGTGAAGAGGGTAATTTAACAGGTTTCGTGACTTTGGATTTGGGACGTGAAGTGTTAAAAGGGGTTATCGGAGGAATGGAAAATGGAGGAGGGATTATCGGAAGAATGGAAAATGGAAAAGTGAATACGGCTGTATCTCTAATTTTGATCTAGGTTTTTAAAATTTGGGGAAAACATTTTGATCTAGGTTTAAGATTGAGGAAGTAGGAGAAACTGGGGAGGCGTGATTTGATCTGTAGGGAGAATTAAATTTTCATGTTTTACAATTGTTGTATTTCCAATTTGAAGGTTTTCAATGCACGCAGATGACCAATTACAACCGTTAGATAGTTCGATCTCAATGGCTCAAATTAACAGTGGTGTGAGGATGTGGATTGCCCTTTGTATATCTTAAAAAAATAATATGAATATCTCTTGCAAATCTGTCGGAATTCTGCTGCAAAATAGCTTCTATAAATATTCGTCGGTATTCTGCCTGAATTTGCAGCGGAAAATAGCGAGGGAAATTTTCCGGTGATTTGACGCAATTTGCAACGGCTTAGAGAGGGATGGCAGAAGACGACAGTGGTAAATAAAAGAAAAAACAATTGAAAAAACAAAAAACTATCCCTTGCAGATCGCATGGAAATCCGTCGCAAATTAGCGACGGAAATTTCCGCTTCTAAATTTTCGACGCTAAATCAGTGTTTTCTTGTAGTGCGACTTTCCCGTATGAAAAAAATTATTTTTTGGGGTCTTTAGCAGCTTTGTGGAATTTTCCTTCAGCAACAATTTTACCCTATTTCCAAGTATACTCCATTCATGGCCTCTGTTTTACACTTATCTTTGCATATGATAACTAATTTTTTCGCTGTTTAATTCTATGGTGAATGATTAAAAAAATTATGAAATTTGATTAAAAAATAGGTCGATTAATTGGCCAAGCAGCTTGCTTTCATATATGTGATAATTAAAATTAAAATTGTTCCGAATTATTAGAACAATTTAGGGTCATAAATTTTATATCCAGTTTGACGTTTAATCTTTAAATTGACATTTGTTTTCGTGTGTTAATTGAATTTGTATGTAGAGTTTGCCGAGAAGGGCAAGCATGAGTTTTATAGATCTGATATTTTATTTCATTACAATAAAATAGAACATTAACCTTGAACTAATATTTTAAATTATTTTTACTCAGTAATCGTGACTGATCATCTAGCGTGGACTAAGGTAAATCAACACATAATTATTGTTTTCTGCAAATTCTACTCAATATTCCAAATATCGTCATATTTCCATTGGCTCTTTCTTATTTCTTAGCATTTTTTATTATGGGTAATATCAAAAATACCATTGTATTAATTTACTTTAAAATTGGTTGATTTTGCTTTGTTCGTCTGTAACGGTTTCTCTCGGACTACTGACTTAATGGAATTACATGAGACGACTAATGTAACAACCCGGAAAATCAGAACCAATTAAAAAATTTTATTTTGGCTATTTTAATGAATTTTGAATATTTAAAAATGATTTATTTTAAATAATAACGATGAGAAATTTATTTTGAATAGAATTAGAACGCATATATTTATTTAAATCAAAATTAGAATACAAAAATTTATTTCATTTATAAAAGGAATTGGAAATGGCGCGATAGTTTGAAATTTCGATTTCAAATTTCAAATGAATGTACAGGATTCAAAATAAACCAGATTTTAGTGAAACCAAAGATATTTGAATCTGTTTGAAAATGTCTTTCCAATGAATCTGAAAAATTCAGATTTCATAGCGGGAATAAAAAGTTATGTCCAGTTGAAAATTCAGAATAGTCGCTATGGAAAATATAGCCTTAAAAGTGGAGATTTTGTAAACGACCTCCGTTTTCGACAAGACCACTTTTGTTGGATCCAAAATGTCAAATTATTGCTGAATTCCAATTTTCATAATTTTTGGAATCAATATGTGAGCGTGGCGAATTTAAACGTGTTCGGTCAATTCAGTTTGAATTTAATCAAATGAAAAATGACCATTTTTTAAACGGTCTCCAAATTCGATGAAATTAATTTTATTAGGACCGTCTCATCAAAACATAGCCAAATTTATTTTTCTGGAATTTTTGGAGTCAGTACGTGACCCCGATAAATTAAAATGTACAATTAAATTGAATATATAATGATTTATATTTTAATTTTGATGAAAACTAATCATAACAGTTGAATTGGCTTACCGGACATATCCCATTGTGTCCGGAATGAGGGTATTTGGCTAGGGACGGCAGTCATTGGGTTCGATTTGGAGTTCGGGGAGATAAACATGGATTAAATGAATTAAATAAATAAATAAAAAGGGATATATCTCCTTAGACTGGGTCAAACCCTAATTATTTTGAATCGCGGTGAAAGCTCCTGAGCCACCCTCTTCTAATCGACAATTCGTGTATCCCCTAAATTCAAACCCCTGATCTCCTCTGTAGGATCTAAATCAACCCTAGAGGGGGCTGAATAGGGTTTATTGCAGATTTTGACAGAGTAATAACAACAGCACATATAATAATCAGAATAAAGGCGGAAGATAAATAACACACAGATATACCCAGCTTCGGCAAAACCCTACCTACTACTGCATTCCCCAAGGTTTCTACTAGGAGTTAAAACAATCTCTACGCCTACAATCCCCTGTAAACTCGCGACACTCGCTCCCAACTGTTCTTAGCCCTACGCTCAAAACCCTGCACTGGTTTCTATCCCCGAAACCAGATTTCCCTGAATTACAAATCCCGTAATTCGTCTCCCTAGTTCTAGAGACAAACTAGAAAACTCTAGACTGATTACAAAGTTGAAAACAATAAAAAATAAATTAAAATAGAGACCCTAATTTAAAACAAAACCCAAGTTTTGTTTTATAAAAACCCTTCTAAATAAAAATCCCTTAGTCTTTGATGTAAACTTGGTTGACCACCCTTATCCTTTTGATTGCACCATAGTTCATTAATCCAGTCCCTTTCCTTTCGAGAAATAAAATGGCGGCGGCTATGCTCTTAGGATTTGTTCAAATCCCAAAATCGCAATGGCTTTCTGATGCTTGAAATATCGTTGATTTTCTTGATCGATCTCTGGTGCTCCTCTCTTCACGATTTGGAAATTTGTTGATTTAGGGTTTCAGTTCTTCTTAGATTAGAAGCTGCCGCACTCTCGTGTGATGCTTTCGAATTTTCAGTGTTGCTTATACGAGATGAAGCACTTCTATTTGATCCAAGAACTTGTTGATAATCTGGTATGATTTTAGATTTGAATTTATGCTTGAACTTGGATTGGATTCTGTCGATGAGGATTGGTGTTTAAATAGGATTAAAAATCCGATATTATCTCTGATTTCAATGCTGAGACTAGGTCATGATATTAGCGTGAACTTTGGTCGTTGATTTGAACTTGTATTTCCGAAAGATCTTCGACTTTAAAATTTTGATATAAATAATTTTATCTCTGAAAAGTCTTGGTGGCTTCTGGAAAAAATGATTGAGTCTTTTATTCCATAAAAATTGCGAATTCCTTTTCCTGAAAATGTTGCCTTGGTGATTTCTGAAATTTTGATTCGTCAACATGATTTAAAAAAAAAACTGGTTTTTCTCAGGCAAACTACTACCTTGGATTAATTGCTTTATAAAAAATGATACGAACAGATGCTACATTTGAACTTGGTACCGCCTTGTATAATTGTCACTACATTCCTTGTATTGTTTCATGTTGCCAATACTTCCTTGCATACCTGAACATTTGCTAATACTCCCCTTGTGATCTATTTCATTCGGCATTTTTGATTTTCTTCTTTGGTCTGAAACTTAACTCACTGAAATCTGATACTTGGGTGTGTTCAACCTTGTGACAGACATCATGTATTGAACATGCATTTGTATCATATATATATATATATATATATATATATATATATATATATATATATATATATATGAAACTGCACCTATATTTCATTGAGTAGGACCATTTCTGAAACAATGCTGAACCTTTTCATTGGGTTCAACCATAACATGTATGCTGACTTGATTGCTTTGTTTGCCTTATGAACTTATATGTTATTGCTTAGCATTGTGCTCGACCATTTTTGATGGATCACCATTCATGCATAAACTGCTTTGCATATCATCACGAAGCTGCACCATATTATTACATTTTTGGTTTGAGTATTTGTTCGTTGTCTTGAAAATGTTATCTGCCTAGTCCTATGTCGAGCAGTTTTGAGTCTTTATTCGATGCATACATGTTCACTTGTACTTGAATTCACCATGTATTATTTGCACATTTAAATGTTGCTGCCATTATCATCCATGTTCATGCATCAATATACATGCTTAAATTTGAATGTTTCTTGAAACATTGAGGAAGAAACTTACACTCTGTCCCATATTCAGTTCTGTATTTGTTGAACTGAATGTTGCATCTAGCTCGACCACTTTACAGCTGAGTTGTACCTTGGTTGCACCACTTTGCATACATGTACTTAATTTGTTAAAACTGCTTCATATTTCAAAAATTGATCCATGATTATTGATACCATCTGTACATCACATATCCATGCATTGACTTGTACATATGCTTGTTTATGTACTCGACCATATTTGTCTCCATGCTGTAGATTTGTTGTATATGTTGTTGCATGATCATTCTTGGTGTTTTTGCTCCACTTGCATCTTACTGTTGCATCATACCATTTGGCCACTGCTACTCCATAATTTGCTTATGTATTTCAGTCTCGACATGTTGGTTACTTGCATTACATGTATGTGTATATACACACTCGTGTGTGTGTACATGTACTTGTATTTGCTGCTTTGATTTGAATCATGTTTGTGCTGTACTGACTGAGTCGAGATGGTCCATGTGGCTACTCCTCAGCCGCACACTGATTTTTGATTGGCGAGGCAGTGCACACGGGTATATTTATACACGTGTGTACATGCAGCCATCAGAAAATTTTTCCTGTCCCTGCATATCAGACAAATTCTAGAAAAATGATGGGAAACACACCGTAATTCTAAGGATAATAGATTTTAAAAATAAAATTTTATTTGCTTGTATTTAATTTCATTTCTATTGTAGTGTATTGTGTGTGTGTTTCATGTGACAGGTAAGCAGATGATGACTGGACTGACAGTGAAGATGCAGTGAAGATAGAAGACAATAACAGTGTCAATGTATGAGTAATGAGAGTGTATGTATATGTGAATGTAAGTGTTGTAGACACGACAGAATAGAATTGTACTATTATTTGTAATGATCAATATTGATTGAAATAAAAAAATATTTTTGATGTTCAATTCAATTTGTTTCATTTTGTTTGAATCTTTTAATAGTACAATTTCTGTGATGTGTTAAATGTGTCATGTCAGAAATATTCAAAAATATTTGAATTCTTAATAGTGGAGTGTTGTATATGTACTATTTCAACTGTAAAAATAAAATATTTATTCGATTAAAAACATTGTTTGGATATTCAATTCTGTATTGTAGTGTTCTATTCAATAAATTTCTGTGTGTAAAATATAGAATAGTACTGCTTACAAACATATTTATAAAATAATAGATATATGTTTGTTATCATCAAATAAAAATCATACTGTTATACTCAACAATCTCCCCCTTTTGATGATGACAAACATATAAAAGATTTTGAATGTGTTAAATTGTTTATGCGTGAAATATATTACTCCCCCTATTTGTTTGCTCCCCCTACAACTGAACTCCCCCTATATATGTGGAAAATAATGAAATTTAATTGACAACTCTGCCTCTAGATATTTAATTTTCAATCTTAAAATATGTTTGAATTATATACCCATCAATCAAAATCTTGACAATTCTCCCCCTTTTATTATCATCAAAAGGCTAATAGAAACTGAAATAGTGATGAATATAGACTAAAAAATATAAATTCAAATCAAGAGATAGTAAAACCTATTTAATCAAACAAAAATCATAATAATCTTTAAATCAGAAGAAAATTTAACTTTCAGAATGATTGGATTTGCAATGGATTTTATAGAATGAAGAGAGTTCAATAAAAATTTAATATTTGAATATGAATTTTAAATACGCTCAAAAAATGTGTTAAGCACTTCCTAACCACGCATAGCCAAACGGTCTTTTAAATGGGGTTAGCAGTAACTTAACTTTATCCTTTCTAATGAGTTCCATCCATGCACAGCCCAAAGGTCTTTTTAAGTGAGAATGGAAGCACATAGAAATTAAGTTAATTCATCCACGCATAACCGCGAGGACTTTTAAATGGGAGTGAATACCAAGGATAAATTATTTATTTATTTTTGTTTTATTTTTAATTCCAAGAATAATTAGAACTCCCCAAATTAAATAAAACCATGATGAATGACATAAATATGGTAGATATAGAAGATGGTTGTGAAATAAGCTTTAATTCAAAGATATTATAAAATCTTTCCAATCATCATGATTTTTAAAATAACATCTCCTCTAGTTATGAATTATATCATAGTAACAACTCATCACAATTTCATAAATATATTAATAATTTTGATGAGTCACAAAACGGTTCAAATTAATCAATAATTTCAATTTTTGAATAAATAATCAAAAATAATTGTAAAATTGAAAATATCAATTTCAAGAGGAGTTTTTGAAAATATCAATGCAAGTTTGAAAATCAGTTTCAAAAATCAATCAGTAGAATATGAAATTATCTAATATTTCTAATGCTGATTGTTCCTAGACAATTTTAAAACAACTTATATATTTAATTCAAATTGTCTATGGAATTTAAAGATATTTAATTACTGATTTTTCAACTCATCGTCCAATCACCAAATCAAATCAATTTCCTTATCAGAGCAGCACAAGATCATTTTCAAAGCAAGAATCACAAGTGACATTCTCAGAGAATTTTTAGACAAACACAAGAAACATTCAACGATCAAATCTAAGATAATTATTTGAGATCACTTAAAAAAATCGATTTTTTTATAATCTAGGAAATTCAACAATCAATAACGAATGATTTCAAAATCATCCAAGTAAAAAACAAAAGAAATAAAAAAATAGAAAAAGGAAAATAAACTAAAAAGGAATTAAAATAAAAATACGAGTTTAGAGATCATACTTGACTTACCATAATCGATGTGATCCAATGAATCTCCAACTCTGAATCTATGGCTAAGGAACTTCAAACAATTCAATAAAGTGGAACAATTTGAATTTTTATCTTTTAAACACAATTGTTCCTTAGCCTATCCCTGGTATCTAAATGTTTATTGGATCGAGTGGTCTAACAAAAGTTGTTTTGCCACTCTTATCTTCGTTTACACGTTTTGGTACCCAAACCCGTTTATATAACAATCCATTACTATCCACTAGCGTACCCTTTGGAACCCAAATTCATTTAGATTTATTCAAATTCATTTTGTTATTTTTTGGAATCCAAACAGATTTAAATGAATTGTTTTTAAACGAGTTATCATTTTGTTTACGATTTAAAAACTCTTTGAAATTAATTTCAAAATTTTAATTCGATCTTTTCAAAGCCATTTAAAGGATTTTTAAAATCATTAGATTTTTGTTTTTCAACTTGATCAGATCCAAAGCCAAGTCCCTTTTTATTCTGAACAAAAAATTGGTTTTTTAACAACATATTCAACGATTTCTCTCCTTTAGAAAATTTAGTCAAAGTTGACTCAAGTCATTGAATTTTAAATTTGAGATTGCTATTTTCTTTCATTAAATTTAAACAACGATTAATAGCGATTTTCCTCTTTTCAACATCAGTTTGTTTTAAAACCAAATTTTCGTTTTCAAGTGCTCTGATTTTAGCATTGGACTTAGAAATTTCAATTTCAAATTGTTTTCGCTTTTCAAAATCAGGTTTTTCAGATTCTCTAAGCTTTTCAATCTCCTTCTTAAAATCACGATTTTCGTTTTTCAAATTCACGTTTTCACTTTTATGTAATTCAAAATCAGTTTTGAATTTCAAAGGATCATTACTCAAAAATTGACATTTTTCGCATTCTAAAAACGTGAATTCTTAACTTTTCAAGTTTTCTTTCTAAACTGTTATTTTCTTGAACTAATTTTGATCTATCAGATTTCAATTTCTTAACTTTTAGTTCAAGTGAATCAACGGTTTTTGTGAGATCGTAACATATTAAAATTAAATCTTTATAAGTAAAATTCGATACCTCACTTGAATCCTATTCACTACTTTCAGAATCAGATCGAGCCATAAGATACAAATAGCTTCTTCTTCATCACTTTCAGAAACTTCTTCTCCTTCCTCGTCATCCCATGTAGCAGCAAAAGCCTTCTTCTTTCTTCTTAACTTCTTCTTCTTTTCATTTTTGAGTTGCGGGCAATTCCGCTTGATATGTCCGGGTTTCTTGCAATTGTAGCAAAACACTTCATTGTTTGAACTTTCGAACTTGTCGGTTTTTGAATTCTTCTTTCGTGGCTTGTAATTTCCTTTAGCCCACTTTCTCAAAACCGTGGCTAGCTCTTTCGCGGAATCTTCATCATTACTTTCAACAGTATCATTTAGAGCAATTGCCTTTTTCTTTGATTCGGAATTTTTTCACTCTTCTCTTGCTTTTAACTCCATCTCGTAAGTATCAGATTTCCGATCAACTCTTCCATGCTTATTTTATTTATATCTTTTGATTCTTGAATCGCCGTCACCTTAGCTTCAAAATTCATCGGTAGCACTCTCAATATTTTTCTGATCAATTCCACTTCGGTATAAGTTTTGCCAAGAGCTTTTGCATTGTAGACTAGTGATGAGAAGTGTCTAAACATCTCTTTTATATCTTCGTTCTTTTGCATAGAGAAATTTTCATATTCGTTGCTGAGTAGAGAGAGACAAGATTCCTTAACTTGAGAGGTACCTTCATGTGTGACCTCCAACGTATGCCATATTTCCTGTGCAGTTTCACAATGAGAAATTCGATTAAATTCTGTTTTATCAAGAGCACAGATTAAAGCATTCATCGCTTTGGTATTAGTTAAAAATAATTTTTTATCATTAGCATCCCGCCTGTCTTTTAATTTAGGAATTTCAACACCATTAACAATAACAGTGGGAGATCTATAACCTGTTTCAATAATATCCCACACATCATAACCGAATGAACTCAAATAAATTTTCATCCTAGCTTTCCAATAGGCATAATCAGTTCCATTAAACATTGGTGGCCTGAATATGGACTAACCCTTAGAAAAAGCATTATTAGACAGATTCATGACTCTAGAGTTAAAATAAAATAAAAAATACTTGCTTTGATACCACTTGTAGGATCTAAATTAACCCTAGAGGGGGGTGAATAGGGTTTATCGCAGATTTTCGAAGAGTAATAACAGCAGCACAAATAATCAGAATAAATGCGGAAAATAAATAACACACAGATATACGCAGCTTCAGCAAAACCCTGCCTATTGCTGCATTCCTCAAGGTTTCTACTAGGAGTTAAATCAATCTCTACGCTTACAATCCCTGTAAACTCGCGACACTCGCTCTAACTGTTCTTAACCCTACGCTCAAAACCCTGCACTGGTTTCTATCCCTGAAACCAGATTTCCTCGAATTACAAATCCCGTAATTCGTCTCCCTAGTTTTAGAGACAAACTAGAAACTCTAGACTGATTACAAAGTTGAAAACAATAAAAAATTAATTAAAATAATTAAAATAGAGACACTAGTTTAAAACAAAATCCTAGTTTTGTTTTATAAAAACTCTTCTAAATAAAAATCCCTTAGTCTTTGATGTAAACTTGGTTGACCACCCTTATCCTTTTGATTGCACTATAGTTCATTAATCCAATCCCTTTCCTTTCGAGAAATAAAATGGCGGCTGCTATGCTCCTAGGGTTTCTTCAAATTCCAAAATTCCGATGGCTTTCTGATGCTTGAAATATCGTTGATGTTCTTGATCGATCTATGATGCTTCTCTCTTCACGATTTGGAAATTTGTTGATTTAGGGTTTCGATTCTTCTTGGATTAGAAGTTGCCGCACTCTCGTGAGATGCTTTCGAATTTTCAGTGTTGCTTATACGAGATGAAGCACTTCTATTTGATCCAAGCACTTATTGATACTCTGGTATGATTTTAGATTTGAATTTATGCTTTTAATTTTGCTCGAACTTGGATTGGATTCTGCCGATGAGGATTGGTGTTTGAATAGGATTAAAAATCCGATATTACCTCTGATTTCAATGCTGAGACTAGGTCATGATATTAGCGTGAACTTTGGTCCTTGATTTGAACTTGTATTTCCGAAAGATCTCCGACTTTAAAATTTTGCTGTATATAATTTTATCTTTGAAAAGTCTTGGTGGCTTCTGGAAAAAATAATTGGGTCTTTTATTTCATAAAAATTGCGAATTCCTTTTCCTGAAAATATTGCCTTGGTGATTTCTGAAATTTTGACTTGTCAACATGATTTTAAAAAAAATGGTTTTTCTTGAACAAACTATTGCCTTGGATTAATTGCTTTATAAAAAATGATATGAACAGACGCTACATTTGAACTTGGTACCGCCTTGTATAACTGTCACTACATTCCTTGTATTGTTTCATGTTGCCAATACTTCCTTGCATACCTGAATATTTGCTAATACTCCCCTTGTGATCTTTTTCATTCGGCATTTTTGGTTTTCTTCTTTGGTTTGAAACTTAACTCACTGAAATCTGATACTTGGGTGTGCTCAACCTTGTGACAGACATCATGTATTAAACATGCATTTGTATCATATATATATATATATAAGTGTGTGTGTGTGTGTGTATGTGTGTGTGTGTGTGTGAAATTGCACCCATATTTCATTTAGTAGAACCATTTCTGAAACAATGCTAAGCCTTTTCATTGAGTTCAACAATAACATGTATGCTGACTTGATTGCTTTGTTTGCCGTACGAACTTATATGATGTTGCTTAGCATTGTGCTCGACCACTTTTGATGGATCACCATTCATGCATAAACCGCTTCCCATATCATCACGAAGCTGCACCATATTATTGCATTTTTGGTTTGAGTATTTGTTTGTTGCCTTGAAAATGTTATCTGCCTAGTCCTATGTAGAGCAGTTTTGAGTCTTTGTTCGATGCATACATGTTCACTTGTACTTGAATCCACCATGCATTATTTGCACATTTAAATGTTGCTGCCATTATCATCCATGTTCATGCATCAATATACATGCTTAAATTTGAATGTTGCTTGAAACATTGAGGAAGAAACTTGCACTCTGTCCCATATTCAGCTTTGTATTTGTTGAACTGTGTTGTATCTAGCTCGACCACTTTGCAGCTGAGTTGTACCTTGGTTACACCACTTTGCATGCATATACTTGACTTGTTAAAACTGCTTCATATTTCCCATGATTATTGATACCATGTGTACATCACCTATCCATGCATTGACTTGTACATATGCTTGTTATGTACTCGACCATATTTGTCTCCATGCTGTAGATTTGTTGTATATGTTATTGCATGATCATTCTTGGTGTTTTTGTTCCACTTGCATCTTACTGTTGCATCATAACATTTGGCCACTGCTGCTCCGTAATTTGCTTATGTATCTCAGTATCGACATGTTGATTACTTACATTACATGTATGTGTATATAAACACTCGTGTGTGTATACATGTATCATGTACATGTACTTGTATTTGCCGCTTTGATTTGAATCATGTATGTGCTGTGTTGACTGAGTCGAGATGGTCCAAGTGGCTACTCCTCGGCTGCACACTGATTTTTGATTAGCAAGGCAGTGCACACGGGTATATTTATACACGTGTGTACATGCAGCCATCAGACATTTTTTCCTGTCCCTGCATACCAGACAAAGTCTAGAAAAATGATGAGAAACACACCGTAATTCCGAGGCAAATAGAATCTAAAAATAAATTTTTATTTGCTTGTATTTAATTTCATTTTTATTGCAGTGTACTGTGTATGCGTTTCATGTGACAGATAAGCAGATGATGATTGGACTGACAGTGAAGATAAAAGACAGAAGACAATAACAGTGTCAATGTATGAGTAATGAGAGTGTCTGTATATGTGAGTGTAAGTGTTGTAGACACAACAGAATATAATTGTACTATTATTTGCAATGATCAATATTGATTGAAATAAAAATATATTTTTGCTGTTCGAATCAATTTGTTTCATTTTGTTTGAATCTTTTAATAGTACAATTTCTGTGATGTGTTAAATGCGTCATGTCAGAAATATTCAAAAATAGAATTGTAAATAGTGGAGTGATGTGTATGTACTATTTCAACTATAAAAATAAAATATTTATTCGAATAAAAAAACTGTTTGGATATTCAATTCTGTGTAGTAGTGTTATATTCAATAAATATTTATTTCTGTGTGTAAAATATAGAATAGTACTGCTTACAAAGACATTTATAGAATAATATATATATATATATATATATGTTTGTTATCATTAAACAAAAATCATACTGTTATACTCAACATCCTCCTCCGTTCACCATGTGGTGAAAGGCCCAAAGGGAAAATGGTGCGTCGCGGCAAGGGCTTCCTATAAGTGGAGGCGCTCGACCTCCGGTGGACTGGCAAGGGTATGGCGACGTTCAAAGAGCTGGCGGTATGGGGGAGGGATTGAAGCAGTACGATGGTCGTTGGAGGCCGGGACCGGGATGAATCGACAGAGCACGGAACGACGCGCGCAGTGGAAGGCACTGATCAATGTCCGGTCAACCGTGGACGGCGGCATGTGGAGGCCGACAGCGGGACAGATGGGTTCAAGCAGAAATCGTATTTACAATGAGCTTTCCCTTTTCTTTTTTTATTTATTTATTATGTAAATAGGATTGAATTTTAAAGATTAGTTTTTTCATATAATACGTTGATTTTCAAATCCGTTCTTAAAAATAGAAAGCATTGAATTTTACTATTTCGGATTTTAAAAATAAAGATATGATTTTAAAAATAAAAATATTATAGCATTGTTTATAAAAATATAAAGACATGATTTTTAAAAATATAAAGACTGATTTTTCAAAATATAAAGACATGATTTTCTATATGAAGTAGCAAATTAAAAGTATGATTTCATTGAATTGAAAAATACGATTTCATTGAATTGAAATGTATGATTTCTTTGTAAATAGAAAATATGATTTCTTAGATTAGAAAAATAAAAAAATTCATTGTAGGAAAATAAGATTTTTCATAGTATAAAAATATGATTTTTATCGTATGTTTGAAATACTTTTATGAAGGTAAAGATATGATTTTTATCGTGTGTATGCGATATATAAAATAGTCACACTATAAAAATATTTTTAGAAGGGTAAAAATATGATTTTAAGAGTATGTAAGTTATATATAAAATGGTCATATATATGAATAATTATTAATAGGTTAAAAATATGATTTTTAACGTAGGTATGCTATTAAGATTGACAATCAAAGCACGGAGGAGTGTATCCCAAAGGTGAGAAATTCTCACTATAATTTCTTGTACAGTTATTTATTTTATAACTGCATATATGAACTGTTTCCCCGTCGTCCACAGACCATGGACGGCTTGCTTGATTGTATTGTGTTGTGGAAACTGATTGTGATTGTGATGTGGAATGGAATGGAATAAATAATATTCATGTGTTGAATAAATTGTTAGAACAATAAAAAGTATAAATGAATGAAATAAAATATTTACTGAAATGAAAATAAATATTCATTTACAAATTGAACGATTTGTTTATGTACATCCATTTGACTGATATTGATTGGGACGATAAATTTTACACATCGCCCAACTGCACAAATAATAATCAGTGTTTGTTGATTGAAACCCCATACGGGTATTGGGATGATATTTGACGTACACTAATCCCAATTGCTTAGTTGAATGTCAATCGATTGGTTGACAGACTGTTGTAAGCGTTAAATATTTATATTTAATGCTTATGCAGAGTATAATGCACTCTGGATAATGGTTGATTATTTATCATTGTTGTTCTATACATGTGTTGTATGAAATCCATATAAATAAAATTATATGGTAATTGACTGTGTCTGATTCCAATTCAGAAGTAATGAATATTTTAAAATAACTAATATTTCAAAATAATATTCAGTAATGGATCAAAATGTGATTTTGATGTCCGATTTGGGATGGACACGAAAATATTTAAATATATAAACACGTGTTGATTAAATTAACGCCATTTTGACGTGAACGATATTTATATCGATTTTATTCATTTTTATAATGAATATCGAAAGGAAGTGATTTCAAAATCTAATGTTTTGAAAATATAATCATTTATATATTAATGATATGGAATATTCAACTTTGATTTGAAATTGAATATGAAGTTGAAATCGTTTTTAAAATGAATTCAAAACGATTTATAAGACACGTTTTAAATTGGAAAGCGATGAAATATATAATATATATTATATATATTAAATAGCCTGAATAGAACGCGCCACGCCGCGGCAGTTTACGAATTTCGACCATTGACTTCGAATTGACGTCACGGAAGATCCGACCGTCAGATTCTCCTAAAACCGGAACTGTTGGGTTCGTATCGAAGAGAGCTTTCCAAGAATATAAGAAATTTGAAATCAAATGGTTGGATTTGGAATTATGTCCAAAACAAATTCGGAAAAGGTCGTTGTAAGTGCAGTTCGACGACCGTTTATGGAAATCGACTGTATGGGCCTTGATAGAATTATTAAAAATATTAATAATTTGTGTAAAATCATAATAAATGATTTGGAAAGAATTTAGATAAAAAATTCCACGTTCGTAAAGATAAAAATAAATTTTTATCAAAATGAACTAGTTATGAACTAGAATTATAATCCAATATTTTTATATAAGTAAATTGGATTTGAAATGGTTTTAAAAATAACCAGAACTTCCAATATATGAATTGGAATGGATTTGATTTGAAATTATCTTTGGAATATTTCGATGTTAGATTACGTGATTATACAGATATTGTGGAGGAATTTGGAAGATATATATATATCGTTATTCCCAATACAATATTTGTTGATTCCAGAATTTGATATTGAATATATGCCGATATAATTTCTATTCAGAGCCTTGTATTTAATATTGAATTGGATTTTGGGTTTGTCATGAACTGTGTTTTAAATGACACTGCTCTTAAACCCAGTTGAGAAAAGATTAAATCTTTTAAATAAGATTTAGAAGAGTTTACCAATTAATTAACATTTAATTGGAATGGAATTGAAATTGGATTTTGGGTTTGTCGTGAATGGTGTCTTTATTACACCGTTCTTAAACCCCATGTGAAAAGAATAAATCTTTTAATTAAGATTTAAAGAAGAATTACCAATTAATTAACATTTAATTGGAATTGAAAATGGAATGTGAATTGGGTTTATTGTGTACTGTGTTTTAACGACATTAGTTCTTTAACCCGATTTGCAGTGAAATGTGATTTGGAATATATAAATCTTTTATTAAGATTTAATGGGAATTTTCCAAAGTAAGATTTTCCAATTTAATATATTAAATTGGAATTGAATGGAATTCGGTTTAATAATAATCAAAATGAACCTCTGTGGAGGATGTATATATGGAATTTAAAAGGCTTAGTCGTTATTCCATTTATATTACTGGTCAGATACGGAAATTGATATCGATTATATATTGGTTTGTTTTTCCATGAAGATTTCATTTTTATGGAAGAGCAAAACTTTAATTAGATTGAAATGTGAATGTGATAATTTAAATTATCAAATCCGAGGATGGAGTATCACCAGTTTTGCTCCAAGCGATAGTTGAATCTTTAATTGGATTTGAACGTGAAATGGTAATTAATTTTACCGATAACACAATGGTGTTAGATATGGAGTATTACCAGTTTTTCTCCATGAGATGAATAGGTTAGGATTGGGAAATAAAATAAATGATTACTTCGGTGTGGTTCGCTAATCCCGACTAGTTTGGAAAACCTCAATATGGTTTAAAATTGTGAAAAGAATATTTGAATAAAAGAATTTTCTGAATTGGAATGAGGCGTATGTTGTGTTTGTGTAGCACTTGTTTATAATATACGCGAGTTATTCGGAAAAGCCGAGTTTATACCCATTCTGAATAACTGATACGACGATAAGTCGACGATGAAGACGGTGGTTGAAGACCGGAGGTCTTCACATCGTTTGGATGATTACTGATGTCTTGATTGGGCAGTACACCCAAGACGAGGTAATAAGTGGTGATCGTCCAGACGTACTTGGAGATCGACCGGATTTGTGAGGACCTCTCTCCAGTATTGGACATACGAGACGAGGAATAAGGTGCCTCCGATTTTGTTCAGACCCGGAACAAACTTGTAAATGGACTGTGTGTCTGACATTGGATTTTATTCTGTGTTGATTGATTTCTATTAAATATATATATATATATATGTTTGGTGGTGGAGAATTTATTCTCTTGCTTAACACCCTTCTCTGAGATGTACGAGCTCGGAGGTTATATATCGATAAACATCAGTCGCATGGCGTGAATTGCTTGTGTGGCATGGCTGAGTGGTAAATGATCAAGGCTTTTGTTGAAAAGCAAAGCCTTGTGGTTGATGATCAAAGCACGACTTTAAATAGCACAGCTTTGTGTATAGCGTAAATTCGCGAGCATCACACCCCGGTGTGGACCTAAAACCGGAGAGGACTTTAGGGAAATGGACATATGCTAGTTTCTAGTTATGGGTGGTGTCAGAGTTTTGCAAGCCCGGGCATTTTTATATTTTTTACATATGTGGTTGTTGGAATGCGAGGCGCCACGGATATATCGGTTACTACGGAACCGATGGATATTGAGTCATCTGGCTCATTTATGCCCCCATAGGGCAGGTTAGCATATCGTTTATGGTATTATTAACCCTCTAAGTGTGGGCTGGCCCTGACGATCCAAGGTGTAGTTGCAGTTGTTCCTGAGGCTCGGGCTAGACAGCCTCGAAATGGCACAGGATGGTCCCTTTGCATTGGTTCACATACGGAAATCCAACTTCCAATACGTGACATTTCGGTTTTGATTATGGAGCCTAATATTGGCGACATGATATATGGTACCCATGCTGTCTATGATTGATACATTTATATCTGAAGTTGTTTTATACACTATGCACTTATAATAGTATCAATTGATTTGTTTTAAACGTACCAAGCATGTTTGGCTATTATAAGGGAAAACCCTATCCTCCGGCTTGCGTTGCATTGCGTGATGGGACCTGGGTCTTACAATAGCATCGTTTTTCCAAAAAGCATTGCACTGTTTGTTTTATGCACTGGTATTCTTGGAAGGAAACCCGTACCGTGTTATAAGGTGTGGTCCCTTGACTTACCTAACTTTAAAAATCAGATTAATAATTGTTTTAGTTCTCACAACAGTCACATGACTGACCTGGAGTTTATTATTTTAACCTAAACTCTGGGTGCCTATATTTTCCACACGGGCAGCTAGTAATTGGGTTTTGCAAATATTCTATTCACAGGATCCTGGCTTATAGCTGAAGTGATATTCAGAAAGCTCTTATCTGTGTATTTCTTTCAGTCGTGTTTTGTATTATTTTTCCGCTGCTATGTAGTTAAATGTAATTTGAATCTCTGATATTTATCAGATGTATAATATTTATTCATACTCTGTTATAATTCTTATACTCTGATGTAATTGTTGTAATAAGCAATGAAATGTTCTTCGGTTTGTGTTCTGATTTGTCACGTTCTCAACTCAATCCGGGCTTTCCTTTACGGGGAAGTTCGGGTCGTTTCAGCTGGTATCGGAGCTTTGGTTTACAGAACTCGAGAACAAGACACATTAGAACCAAACGAAAGAATTCATCAGCGATTGGATTAGTAATATCCAATGAGAATGACTCGTTAGAGATGGGATCAGTAGTATCCTAGAACGAGTGTGAAGAGTGTTAATTTTTGAAATCAAATTTTGTTCTAGAAAATTTATATCAATTATTCATATTTGTATATTTATTTTAGATTGATTTGGACAATTGAGTATATGAAGATTTTAAATATACGCATAATTAACATGTATTCGAAGCCTCAAATATACTGGATAGAGATAGGACCACACTCTAGTCACCCGGAGATGATTCTGATGATTGATATCTCATCATCAGAATTTATGTTCGAGTTTCGAAAGTGGGATATCTATATATTTCCACTGACTGGTGTGAGAACCAAAACTTAGATAGGGTCTTTTGTTGTGATTTGGCATCAAAAATGGATTTTTAGTATATATAACAATTTATTAATTTGAAATTTTAATCAACTAACTGATCGCTAGGTGTGTTGTTTGATTATTAGTTTAACTAATAAAACTGTTGAATCCAAAGGGCAAATTTAGCCAAATTGTGTCAAATGTTGAATTGAATTGAGAATTGATTAGAATTGCATACATCTATACATGTATATAATGAACAGGTCATAACAGGGAAACTAAGAAGAGGAATAAAATTGTATGCCCGACAAATAGGTATGTGTTTACTAATTTTCTTTTTCTTTTTCTTTTAAAGGTTTATGAGCCTAAGGCTGGCCGCTTGGCCTTTTTCTTTTTCTTTTAAAGAGTCTATGAGCCTAAGGCTAGCCGCTTAGCATTTTTTTTAAAGAGTTTATGAGCCTAAGGCTGGCCACTTGGCATTTTATTTTTCCTTTGGATTGGCGAGGGCCCTGCGTGGCTAGTTGAGGTTTTAAATGTCTCCCCGTACAAAGGAGGTTATGGCGAAATTTTTCGAAAATTTAGGGTGTTAGCCAAATTTTTGAAGAATTTGAAAATTCCTAGAAACTGAAAAGTTAAAGAATGAAAGTTGAGTTGATTAGTAAAACAACTTTCAGCTCCATTCCTTTTCGAGGACAAAAAGATTTTAAGTGGGTGAGATTGCAACAACCTGGAAAATTAGAACCAATTTAAAAATTTTATTTTGCCTATTTTAATGAATTTTGAATATTTAAAATGATTTATTTTAAATAATAACAACGAGAAATTTATTTTGAATTGAATTAGAACGCATATAGAATATAAATATTTATTTTAATTATAAAAGGAATTGGAAATGGCGTGGTAGTTTGAAAGTTCGATTTCAAATTTCAAATGAATGTACAAGATTCAAAATAAACCGGATTTTAGTGAAACCAAAAATATTTGAAACTATTTGAATATATCTTTCCAACGAATCTGAAAAACCCAGATTTCATAGCAGTAATAAAAAGTTATGTCCAGTTGAAAATTCAGAATAGTCGCTATGGAAAATATAGCCCTTAAAGTGGAGATTTTGCAAATGACCTCCGTTTTTGACGAGACCACTTTTGTTGGATCCAGAATGTCAAATTATTGTTTGATTCCATTTTCATAATTTTTGGAATCAATATGTGAGCGTGGAGAATTTAAACGTGTTTGGTCAATTCAGTTTGAATTTAATCGACAGAAAAAGGCCATTTTTCAAACGGTCTCCAAATTCGACGAAATTAGTTTTGTTAGGAGCGTACAGTCAAAACTTAGCCAGAATTATTTTTCTGGAATTTTTGGAGCCAGTATGTGACCCCGATAAATTAAAATGTACGTTTAAATTGAATATATAATGATTTATATTTTAACTTTGATGAAAATTGATCGTAACAGTCAAATTGGCTTACCGGACATATCCCATTGTATCCAGAATGGGGGTATTTGTCCAGGGGCGACAGTCGTTGGGTTCGATTTGGAGTTCGAGGAGACTAACATAAATTAAATAAATAAATAAAAAGGGATATATCTCCTAAGACTAGGTCAAACCCTAATTATTTTGAATCGCGGTCAAAGCTCCTGAGCCACCCTCCTCTAATCGACGATCCAAGTATCCCCTAAATTCAAACCCCCGATCTCCTCCTCCGTTCACCATGTGGTGACAGGCCCAAAGGGAAAACAGTGCATTGCGACAAGGGCTTGCTATGGGTGGAAGCACTCGGCCTCCGGTGGACTGGCAAGGGCATGGCGACGTTCAAAGAGCTGGCAGTTTGGGGGAGGGATTGAAGTAGTACGATGGTCATTGGAGGCCGAGGCAGGGATGAATCGATAGAGCACGGAACGACGTGCACAGTGGAAGGCGCCGACTAATGTCCGGTCAACCGTGGACGACAGTGTGTGAAGGTCGATGGCGGGACAGATGGGTTCAAGCGGAAATCGTATATACAGTGAGCTTTCCCTTTTCTTTTTTTATTTATTTATTATGTAAATAGGATTGGATTTTAAAGATTAGTTTTTTATATAATACATTGATTAAAAATAGAAAGCATTGAATTTTACTTTTTTTAGATTTTAAAAATAAAGATATGATTTTTAAAATAAAGATATGATTTTAAAAGTAAAGATATGATTTTAAAAATAAAGATATGATTTTAAAAAATAAAGATATGGTTTTAAAAATAAAAATATAAAAAAATATAAAGACATGATTTTTAAAAATATAAAGACCTGATTTTTAAAAATATAAAGACATGATTTTCTATATGAAGTAGCGAATTAAAAGTATGGTTTGATTGAATTGAAAAATACGATTTCATTGAATTGAAATATATGATTTCTTTGTAAATAGAAAATATGATTTCTTAGATTAGAAAAAAAAATCGTTGTAGGAAAATAAGATTTTTCATTGTATAAAAATATGATTTTTATCGTATGTTTGAAATATTTTTATGAAGGTAAAGAGATGATTTTTATCATATGTATGCGATATATAAAATAGTCACACTATAAAAATATTTTTAGAAGGGTAAAAATATGATTTTAAGAGTATGTATGTTATATATAAAATGGTCATATATATGAATAATTATTAACAGGTTACAAATATGATTTTAACGTAGGTATGCTATTAAGATTGGCAATCAAAGCACGGAGGAGTGGATCCCAAAGGTAAGATTTTCTCACTATAATTTCTTATATAGTTATTTATTTTATAACTGCATATATGAACTATTTCCCCGTCGTCCACAGACCATGGACGGCTTATTTGATTGTATTTTGTTGTGGAAATTGATTGTGATTGTGATGTGGAATGCAATGGAATAAATAATATTCATGTGTTGAATAAATTGTTAGAACAATAAAAATATCATTTTTATTGTATAAATGAATGAAATAAAATATTTAAAATGAAAATAAATATTCGTTTACAAATCGGACGATTTGTTTATGTACACCCATTTGACTGATATTGATTGGGACATAAATTTTACACATCGCCCAACTGCACAAATAATAATCAGTGTTTGTTGATTGAAACCCCACATGGGTATTGGGATAATATTTGACGTACAATAATCCTGATTGTTTAGTTTTATGTCAATCGATAGGTTGACAGACTGTTGTAAGTGTTAAATCTTTATATTTAATGCTTATGCAGTGTAGAATGCACTATGGATGATGGTTGATTATTTATCATTGTTGTTCTACACATGTGTTGTATGAAATCCATATAAATAAAATTATATGGTAATTGACTGTGTCTGATTCCAATTCAGAAGTAATAAATAATTTAAAATAACTAATATTTTAAAATAATATTCAGTAATGGATCAAAATGTTATTTTGATGTCCGATTTAGGATGGATACGGAAATATTTAAATATATAAAGCATGTTGATTAAATTAACGCCATTTTGACGTGAACAATATTTATATCGATTTTATTCATTTTTATAATGCATATCGAAAGGAAGTGATTTCAAAATCTAATGTTTTGAAAATATTATCATTTCTATATTAATGATATGGAATATGCAATTTTGATTTGAAATTGAATATAAAGTTCAAATCGTTTTTAAAACGAATTTAAAATGATTTATAAAATATGTTTTAAAATCGAAATTGATGAAATATATAATATATATATATATATATTATATATATTAAATGGCCTGAATAGAACGCGCCACGCCGCGGCAATTCGTGAATTTCGGCCATTGACTTCGAATTGACGTCACGGGAGATCCGACCGTCGGATTCTCCTAAAACCGGAACCGTTAGGTTCGTATCGAAGAGAGCTTTCCAACGAATATAAGAAATTTGAAATCTAACGGTTGGATTTAGAATTATGTCCAAATAAAATTTGGAAAAGGTCGTTGTAAGTGTAGTTCGATGACCGTTTATGGAAATTGACTGTACGGTCCTTGGGAAAATTATTAAAAATATTAATAATTTGTTTAAAATCATAATGAATGATTTGGAAAGAATTTGGATGAGAAGTTCCATGTTTGTAAAGATAAAAATATATTTTTTATCAAAATGAACTAGTTATGAACTAGAATTATAATCCAATATTTTTAAACAAATAAATCGGATTTGAAATGGTTTTAAAAATAACCAGAATTTCCAATATATAAATTGGAATGGATTTGAATTGAAATTATCTTCGGAATATTTCGATGTTGGATTACGTGAT
This sequence comes from Allium sativum, assembly GCA_030737875.1. Classification (NCBI taxonomy): domain Eukaryota; kingdom Viridiplantae; phylum Streptophyta; class Magnoliopsida; order Asparagales; family Amaryllidaceae; genus Allium; species Allium sativum. Next base: position 187,887,542 of record CM060910.1, on the reverse strand, counting down.
TATAAGGATATTGTGGAGGAATTTGGAAGATATATATATATATATATATCGTTATTCGCAATACGATATTTGTTGATTTCAGAATTTGATATTGAATATAAGTCCATATAATTTCAATTCAGAGCCTTGTATTCAACATTAAATTGTCGTGAACTGTGTTTTAAATGATACTGTTCTTAAACCCAGTTGAAAAAAGATTAAATCTTTTAAATAAGATTTAGAAGAGTTACCAATTAATTAACATTTAATTGGAATGGAATTGAAATTGGATTTCGGGTTTGTCGTGAATGGTGTCTTTATTAACACCGTTCTTAAACCCCATGTGAAAAGAATAAATCTTTTAATTAAGATTTAAAGAAGAATTACCAATTAATTAACATTTAATTGGAATTGAAAATGGAATGCGAATTGGGTTTATTGTGAACTGTGTTTTAACGACATTAGTTTTTTAACCCAATTTGCAGTGAAATGTGATTTGGAATATATAAATCTTTTATTAAGATTTAATGGGAATTTTCCAAAGTAAGTTTTTCCAATTTAATACATTAAATTGGAATCACATGGAATTCAATTTGATAATAATCGAAATGAACTTCTGTGGAGGATGAATGTTAATATATATGGAATTTAAAAGGCTTAGTCGTTATTCCATTTATATTATTTGTCAGATACGGAAATTGATATCGTTTATATATTGGTTTGTTTTTCCGTTAAGATTCCATTTTTATAGAAGAGAAATTCTTTAATTAGATTGAAATGCGAATGTAATAATTTAAATTATCAAATTCGTAGATGGAGTATCACCAGTTTTGCTCCAAGCGATAGTTGAATCTTTAATTGGATTTGAACGTGAAATGGTAATTAATTTTACCGATAACACTGTGGTGTTAGATATGGAGTATTACCGGTTTTGCTCCATGGAATGAATAGGTTGGGATTGGGGAATAAAATAAATGATTACTTCGGTGTGGTTCGCTAATCCCGACTAGTTTGGAAAACCTTAATATGGTTTAAAATTGTGAAAATAATATTTGAATAAAAGAATATTCTGAATTGGAATGAGGAGTATGTTGTGTTTATGAAGCACTTGTTTATAATATATGCGAGTTATTCGGAAAGGCCAGGTTTATACCCATTCTGAATAACTGATACAATGATAAGTCGACGATGAAGACGGTGGTTGAAGACTAGAGGTCTTCACATCGTTTGGATGATTACCGATGTCTTGATTGGGCTGTACACCCAAGACGAGGTAATAAGTGGTGATCGTCCAGACGTACTTGGAGATCGACCGGATATACGAAGACCTCACCCCTGTATTAGACATACGGGACGAGGAATAAGGTGCCTCCGGTTTCGCTCAGACCCAGACGAACTTGTAAATGGACCTTGTGTCTGACATTGATTTTATTCTGTGTTGATTGATCTATATAAAATATATATATGTTTGGTGGCGGAGAATTTATTCTCTTGCTTAACACCCTTCTCTGAGACGTACGAGCTCAGAGGTAATATATCGATAGACATCAGTCGCATGGCGTGAATTGCCTGTGTGGCATGGCTGAGTGGCAAATGATCAAGGCTTTTGTTGAAAAGCAAAGCCTTGTGGTTGATGATCAAAGCACGACATTAAATAGCATAGCTTTGTATATAGCGTTAATTCGCGAGCCTCACACACCTTTGTGAACCTGAAACCGGAGAGGACTTCATGGAAATGGACATATGCTAGCTTCTAGTTATGGGTGGTGTCAGGGTTTTACTAGCCCAGGCATTTTTATATTTTTACCTATGTGGTTGTTGGAATGCGAGGCACATCGGATATATCGGTTACTACGGAACCGATGGATATTAAGTCATCTGGCTCATTTATGCCCCATAGGGCAGGCTAGCATATCGTTTATGGTATTATTAACCCGCTAAGTGTGGGCCGGCCCTGATGATCCAAGGTGCAGTTGCGGCTGTTCCTGAGGCTCGAGCTGGACAGTCTCGAATTGGCACAGGATGATCCCTTTGCCTTGGTTCGCAGAAGGAAATCCAACTTCCTATACGTGACATTTCGGTTTTGATTGTAAAGTCTAGTATTGGCGACATGGTATATGATACCCATGCCGTCTATGATTGATACATTTAGTATGACGTTGTTTTATACACTATGTACTTATACACTATGCACTTATAATATGTGCATAACTCTGCCTAGAGCCTTATGGGACCTTCCTTGTTGGCCCGACAAAATTTCGTGCCATGCAGACAACATTTTTTCGGCTTGATCTGGTCGGATAGGGAAACTCGGATAGGAAAATGTCGGACATAGAATGTTGAACCGAGCTCGAGTCCCTTACCCAAAAACTGCCTCACCTTGGACCAAACCATCACCAACTGCCACATCCACCAAGCATCTTCGATTGACACCAAACCACCACCATCTAAAGCGCCTCCTTCTAGGTTACCTTTGTCAGAATTCTCGCCGTCCGACCAAGCTCCGTTCGCTGGGAAAACCCAAAATATCGAAATCACTAAATCATAGATTTATCTCTCATACAAACTCTGATTAACCTCAAACCAGGGTTAATCTCTTCAATTTTCAATCCTCTACATCTTTCCTTTTGGTGCCAAGAGCTGATTCGTGACGAGGAAGTCGCAGCAAAAGAACAAAATGGATCTACGTCAGTTTTTGACGATTTTCGGCCAACTCTGGCGCCCGATCAACGAGGGCCCGATGTTATTTAGTTCATGTCATCAATACGAACAACTTTCATGTTGGGAGTTTTGACTAAAAGTGGATGGATTAGATCTGAACATTTCAACCATTAAAGTGGATGATGGAGGCTTGACATGAGGAGTGAAGAGAAGGAGAAACCTATTGCCTCCTTCAAAACATTATTCACCAAGCTCAAAATCTTCCGAACCCCAAACATATCAAACCTTATACACAAAAGAATCCTGGTGGCCACTCCGAGACTAATGGAAAACGTTTCAGGACCTAATTCCATCATATACAAAAGTTAGCCTTTTGAATCGATTACAAATCGATCCTAAGCTACCAGCCAAAAATCCAACAATCAAAGCATATTGATGCTTGTAGTCTAAAATGTTCCCACCATCAATCTGGACTCAATGGAACCGGTCCCAAGTTCTAATTCAATCTTTTGTGAAAAGTCACATTTTGGAATCACCATTTAATTGACGATTAATACTTGAATATCTAATCATCAAAATACGGTTGTTACATGTTATATTTTTTTTATACATGCATGCACATAGAACCGTCGCTAGAAGAACGAATGCGCACCTGATAAACACACACCGGGCATGAACACAAACATAACACTCAATGCATAAATATACACATCACACTACAAGAATGACGACCGACCCTAATGGTAGTCCATCAAGCACTGAGGCTAGGAAGAAGAAACAAAAAAATTATGTTCATAACATTTACTAAAAAAACTGAAGATCAATTATTATTTTAAATGTGGTGTAGTTTGGTGGAAATTGAAGACAAATTATGCAAGATCGCTTGGATTTAAAACTAGTATGACATTCCTTTTTTTCAAGTTTCTTCCGAAAAAATTGCTTAGCTTAAATATGAAAAATAATGTGCCAGCTTTGATTAAAATAAAACTCAGACAACCATATATCAAGATTAATATGATTTAGTACAAATATATAAAAGTCCACTTATGTGATGTAGTTTCTCTTTCTTCTTTGTCTTCTCTGAATCATTTCATCTCCCACAATATATGGAAGTGCACAAATCCATCAACAACGCGTACATCAACTTACTGACACAGAGCTGTGGTTAACAATATCACCTTCCACCTCTGGGGATTACCCTCTCTTCATCAACCCGATGCGCCAACACCGTCGTCGACATCTTCAGATCATCCAGTCCTAATACGTTATTAGCGTTTTTGTTGTAGCAGCGGAATGGACGTGAAACATGTAGACTTTATGAATGATGATGTAGTTATTATGTTTATATTTGGGCTACAAACTGTAAAACGCTCGATAGAAACATATTAATCTATTATGATGATGCTTTACATTATTATGAACTAATTATGAGCTTGAGAATTCACTTAAGCTTTTGATAAATTTTTATTTCCCATATTGTAGTGTCATGATTTAGTATAAAAGGCTAAAATTTATTAACAAAACATATCAAACCTTCCAGGATGGATACTAATTTGACTTGCATGAAACTTATATGGTTTTCTCTATGGACATTGAAAACATAAACTCGCTATTTTACTACTTTATCAAGTTAAATGATATTAAAACTTGACTTAAATCCGTATGGTCCCAAATTAATCGTAACCTTAAACAACATATTAGTAATGTACAATTTCTAATCCACTATTTAAATCATTTGCTTTCTTTGACCTTACATACTGAACTGCTTTTTGTTACTACTATTATATACCACATCTTAATTACATATGTCAATCCATTTATTTAGTTTATTTAAGCATATCTATAGCATTTGATTCAAATATACAATGATATGTAGTGGAATATACACTCTAATACTTTTAATGCATGTAATTTTCAAAAAAAAGAAAATACTCCAAAAAAAAATCTGCTAGCATTTGTAATTACGTAAACAGGTAGGTCAAAAACTTCGTCTTTTAGTTGTTTAAAAACAGTGTTAGTGCGCCCAAATTCCATTTCACAGTTTGATTAACATGTTAAAATTATGCTTCAATTCACTTAATTTTTATTTTTCCTCGACCTTGATTACATATTTTAATAATGATATTAGATGGCTTAGTTTGGACAATGGAGTGTTTCATGGAGGGTAACATCTGTCTATTTGGGTTAAATCGAACTTTTAATAATGTTCACTGTTAGTGGCATTACCCTTAGATGACTGACTAGATCGATCGTCGCTATCCGGGACACCACCCCCGCACCCTCACCTCGGTGGTTATCACCCTTTCTAGGCTGCTCCTTTGTACCGACGTCATTTGAAATAACTGTATTTTTATTATTTTACCTATGAACTTCATCGTTTAAATTTTAAGGCTGATAATTTGCATGTATCTCAAATGTGTAACAAAAATTCATTTTAATTAATGGTATATTACAATAAAACAAACAATTAATTAACTATAAAGCAATTAAATTAAAATTCACAAATTGCTGCAAATGCATACCCTGTGCACCAAAGTACAAGTTCAATGCATCGCTTAATATCTCGCTCAAATTCACCGCATACGCACCATTACTTTGTCCATTGCTTAATCCACATGTTAAAGAAATCATGGTTTTGACATTGCCAACCATTAGAGCTACTCACGCTACGACATGAAGACTAAAATACTACACAACTAATATAAACTGAAAAAGAAATTGGAAACCAAAACAAAAGTACATGGTTATGTAATTAATTAATGGAATAAACATCTGTTATAACATCCATAATCTTTACTATGCATTGCCCGTGTGCATAGCACGAACCACTCACTAGTTTCATAATTAAATTGCAGTCACTTATTGTATAAATTAGGTCTATGTTTTTTTTAAATATCACGCTAGATAATTATTAGCATTTATCAAATGATTTATATTCAATCATTAAAATGTGGTATTTTTTGTACATTAATCAGATTTAGAACCGTTTTTACATTAAAATCACAAATTAATAAACTTTTCGATAATGTTCATTGTCGATATTTTAAAAAAATTACATAAAAATTATTAACTTCATTTTAGTAATGCAATTAAAAACTATGTTGTGGATTTTATTTGCATTTTATGTTGTAGTTAATATATATAATACGAGCGTAATGGTACGCGCTTCGCGCGTGAATTGTTGTTCCTCAATTGTTGTGTAAAACATGGATGCTGCAAAACAGGGATTTCTGCAAATGTGTCTTAAAACAGTGATTTTAAGATATTTTTTTTTTGTTTTTGATATTTCAACATGATTTTATATGAATTTTATTTGACTATTAAGATGTACATAAATAGCTTGTACTATGTCGTGACAACAGTAACAAAAGATAAGAAAAACATCAAAATTTTGTTAGTTAAAGTAGACAGAAACAAAGACCACAGCTTGCATTGTATTTTCACAGTAACAGTTGTCAAACATATCACAACATTATGCATATTCCCTTTACACAAACTAAAAAACCAATCAGTACACATCAGCATTACATCTATCAAAGAAGAGTTCCAAACAGAATAACAAAGCAGAAGTAAATATCAACATTCTGAACGATATAGAGCAACCACGGGTTTATATATAATGCACAACGCACCAACATAGATCTGGAATATTCACATGCTTCTCAATTATAGCATATAAGAAGATAATACCATCATGTCGTCCAACACGTCAGTAAGATATGGACTGTTAGAACCCTGCCCATGTTGATCATACATTTTTGATCCAATCAATGCATCCGGACTATTAAAACCATGAGCCCCAGATTCTCCATGATCTTCTGCCTACCATCATCGCGTTTTTCTTCGTTTCTCTATTAAGACATTCCATAAAGTATTTTGTTATCTACGTAAATGTTCCTCAAATATGATTTTATATCCTATCTCTAACGAGTAAGCTTTATTCGCATCCTCAATTAAACCCAAAGAAACCTCCGAACCTGAATACAGAGAGCACCTCCTTCCCCTCGTCCTACTCACGTCTACCACCCAGTGCACTGCCGATAAAGCCTCCGCCCTAATAGGAATCGCCGCCTGTGATCGTTGTTTCAGCTAAACCGGTAAACTCTCCTCTCTTCAAAAAAGCAAGTACAACTGAGTCATCTACCAAAACTATTAAATTCTCAAAACACATATCAGCATAAAAAATCGAAATCAACATCAACTGAATACACCATTTCATGCAACATGTAATTGAACACAAAATGATATTCACTTCAGCAACATGTAAGGGAAGGTCACAAAGAAACATAATGCGGTGTTTTCATAATTTGAAATCAAACAAAGATTAGTTGATGTAAGCTTCCTTGAATATCTTTGAGGATGAATAGGACTTAGTGCAACAACTAACAATTTTCTAATGCAAGTACTAAACAATCACATAGGTTTTAAGATTTAGATGACATGTTTTAAAGCTAGTTTACTCAGGAAATGTCCTTACAGCTCATAAGGCCTACATAACTTCAGTGGAGAACAAATTAGGTACAGTACACAAATTTAAAAGTTATATTAAATTTTGAAATAAAAAAGAGTCTAGAAGTTGGAAATTACAATAATACCAAGGGAAAATAGACTTTGCATCGAAAGTAAGGAAACTCATTAGAAAAATTGATAATGAATGGATAATTATTGATTGTCAATAATAACTGTGGAATAATAAATATTAAATATGAACTATATTTTGTTAACTAAGCTTTGTTAATTTTATTACTATAAAAGAAAATATACAAATAATATGCGAAAAGAGGGAAAGTATATTCAAATACTAAAATTAGACACGATCGATGGCATGTTAAATCTCCACCATTGTTTGTCCTCTAATTTCCTCCAGTCATATAAATACAAAGTAATAAGTCAAGATTGTGTATCTTGCAGATTGTATCTAATTTTATGTTTAAATAGGTGCTTTCAAGAAAAAATACATAGTTATTTACTGCACATTCAATCTCTAATAAACGTTGCTCTAATCAAATTCTTCTGCAAAATACCAATAGAGGAACCACTTTAAATGCATAACATGTTGTTTTGGATTTACCCTCAAGTTTGTTTAATCGGAATATAAAATGCCTTTACAATATTAGTGAATTAAAGGATCATTCAAAACAATTAAATTTTAATTCAGTGCAATCTAACATGGAATAGATATAAAACATTAAAATTTGACATTGAATCTGCCTTATATAATATTAAAAAAAAGTCTAAAACGTCATGTTACAAATTCTATTCAAAACAGGCCATTTTCACCAACTCTTGCTCATTAATTTCCTGAAACTTCTCGTTTTTACATATATAAGTAAAGCATAATTCCTTGAGGGACCTGCAAAGAGGAAACTAACCGCTAAGACCACCGATCATGATTCCAGCAGTGACATAGTCGTTTGCAAGCTGTTAAAGAACAGAAAGGTTTCGGTGAGTACTTGGCAAGGAAATGTTATGGTTGACATTAAAGAGTACTTTGAGAAAGATGGATGGCAGCTTCCTGGAAGAAAAGACAATTATAGGAACCATAGTGTTCAAGTTTAGTTCATCATTATCTTTTTTACAAACACAAAAAAAATCTACAGGTTGATTGTAGATAATTCAAGAAAGCTTAATGCTTTACAAAAAAATGTCCATGGATCATTGGAAGATATTATGGGAACATATTGATGATGTCAACAAAGTTGTGAATCAGAAAGCTTAATGTGCATCGGTAGTATGATGTAGAAGACTTATGTTTCTATTTATCTAATTTGTTGTAATCAAAGTAGTAAGAAAGAATTTTCTATTAGTCAGCTAGCATGACTTATTGTTATATCAAAGCAATAGGTGATTAATCATACTAAATGAATGCACATAGGCACTTTCAAATGTGCAGAAATTCAAGTAAACATGTATTTTACTATGAAAAAACAAAGAAAATGTACCCAATAGACAAAACATGAACAAAAATAATTCACTTATTGCAACATCCACTGTGTAAAAAACATCAGAGGGAATCAATATCAAGATACTCGATGTATAACTCCATTCAAATGCAAACAAACCTTTGAAAGTCAAAAAAATTAGAACCATGTATAGAAGAATGAGATAATATAGCATATACATGAGATATGGACCAACTTTTTTTTAATTGATGACTAATGCTGATAAATCATAAGATTTTTAGAGAATCAGCTTTCCCTGCAACTTAGAAATTCCCACTTGAGGTATGCTAAATATTTAATGATGAGAACAAATCATTGACATAAGAAAAAAGAAACAAAGATATAAAAAATAAATAAAAATGAACCATAAAAGTCATACAATGAAATGAAATATCCAATGCAGTTGCCAGTTCATATGAATGAATCAAGCCTTATATAATTAGAGTCATTTATATTATATCTCCTTGTATTTTAAATTATATATTTTAGTTAAGTACAAAAATTAAAATTAAAAAAATAGTTGCGAAAATTATTTGAATCTTCCAAAAATGGGGAAATACTGAATACAAAGGATAGCATACCCTCGCTTAAGCTATGTTATCCCTAATCTGAAATCAGTCATCGATTTTAAATTTGTCTACCAATTATGCAGTAGAGAAATAATTTTTGTAACTGGAACCAAAAGAAGTCATTAAATTTCAATTCTTGAATTTCCAATGAATCAAACGATATCAATTTAAATTAATAAATGTTATAGAATTCAACTTCTCAAACACTTCAACAGAATTTTTTCAACTAAACTTTAACACTTTTAAATTTTATGCTTGGGAATTAATAACATAAACATTGAGCTGTTAAAACCAAGCTTCAATATCAATTTTTTGAACATGAAGCTATTTTTGATTAAACCAAAATGCTAAATCTCGTAAATCAACCTAACAACTCACCAATCTGGTCATCGACCTTAAATCAGTCTAGCAACAGAGCAACAAACAAATGGTTTTTTGTAAGTGGAACCAAAAGAAGTCAGTAAATTCCAATACTCGAATAAGTGACTTTAGGATTGAGAATAAGTGAAGACTGTAAATATAGATAAAAGTTCCCCCTTCTTGTAGGAAAAACATTGATTTGAATTGAACATTTAAAAATAAATAGTGGAACACTACACCAAAACAGTGAAGAATCTTATCCGATTTGCAAAAAATTAAAGGGTGCGGTTTGCGATTTATCGAGATCATGATCTCGTAGGGAAAGAAAAGAACTCCACGGAGGGGATGAGGTGAGTGGATGAAGAAATGATGTGCTATGAAGGAGTAAAATGTGGAGGAAAGTGGATGAAATAAAACGTACAATGCTCAGTTAACCATAAAGAAATTAGATTAAGTAAGACTTGTTAAGATTGGTAGTAAAAAAGAGTATACAAATAATAAAATGCAGATTGTTTGTTGGAACATTGCATACGAATATGAGAATACTGAGAAAAAGATACAAAAGTTTTTATAGTAAACTTTCAAATATGAATGAAAACATAAAAGAAAATAAAAGTGTTAGTATCAAATCATGATAGCATCCTTACCCAAATAAGAGACATTTACGATGACTTAATAATTTATATAAAGATAGCTGCAACCAAAAAAATGAAAATTAAAAAATACCTTCTTTCCATTGCTCCAAAGCAACCACGGTGGTGTTCAATATTGCTTCAGACATAAGAGATCAATACAAAAATCATATGAACCTCTTTCTACGGACTTCACTTGGCACCACAAAATTGTTGCTGGACACTGGTCTTTTGCCATTCATCTCTTTTAAATTTCAACATCTTTGACTATATTCAGTTTCTAAAGTCGCTACTCGATTTCTTATCCATTTTAATGATCAAGTAGGTGAACTAACTTAGGGTTTCCAGATGATTTTGTGGTGGGAGTGGAAGCAACTAAAAGAATGCAGAGAGAGTGGAGATAAAGGATAGAAAAAAAGGAAATTCAAGAATGTAGAATTTACATGAAGCGAGTCAAGAGGGGATGAAACATTAATGTTTGTAATTGCTCGTGTTCGTAAAAAGAAGATGGGTTAGCGATGCAGTTGCAGAAACAGATTTAAACCACGTAGCTGACATAATTTAATGGAATTAGTTAGAACACGTTTGTTTTGTGTCTACGTGGACAGTTTAAGTTTGTCTAATATCTCCGTGAATATCAAATCGAGGTCGTTCTTTGTCTCTTGGTTTATATACCAAGGGATTTTATTATATAGATATTATGCATTTTTGAATTACGTTTCACAAATATGTTCAAAAATGCATGATGTGTTGTAGTTTTTAACACCGTTTGTGAAGTGCATTTAGAGTTGCATTAATATATTATGGTTTTTAACTGCATATGTGGAATGCAAGTAAAAACTGCAATACAATAATGCATTTTAGCTACATTTAATAAATGTTGTTAAACATGCATTATTATAATGTAAATTTTTTAAAATTTTGGATTTAAAATGACTTTCAAATTTTTGGTTTCAATATATCTACAATATATATAGTTAGCACTAAAATAACCTGAGTAGTTAAGAGGGCAATAATTGGGTGATGGGATGCTGAGAATAAAGAGATATCGGTCCATCCAGAGATACTTTATCACGAACTACATCCATAGGAAAGTTGAAAGAGGAAAAGGTCTATTTTCAATAAAAGCAAGCCCCTTCAATAAAGTCAAAGGGCATATCTTCTTAAACGACAATCATCAAGCAACCAGAGTGGAATTGTATCACGGTTGTCGAACCAAAACGCACCTTTGATTCACACAAATGGGATGTTCCAATGACATGATCTTGACAGAAATTCCCGCCACATAAGAAAATGAGTCCTTCAGATCCCATAAACTTGAATATCTTTGGAGCCATTTCTCCCAATACGAGTACCAAGTCCTTCTTTTGGAGATTCCCTTTCGGCAGACTTGAAGGCTTTACAATGACTCACTATTAATAAACACTGAAAGGAACTTACTTCCGCTCTAGGGTGCACTGAAAGCAAAAGAAACAGATTATTAAAGGCACTTTTATTTAGCCTCCGTACCTATCTCTGTGAAAGCGTTAAAGTGAAGGCCCCAAGATGGAGAAGTGTTAACCCGAAACCTATAAATATAACCCTATGAGTTTAGGATCGTGATAAAATTTCTCATTATCTCACTTGTATCTAAATTTCTGAGTTGTGAACTCCAATTCATAAATCAATTAGGGGATTTTTAGGAACTAACATACTAAATCTTTATACCAATCTCGGTCATTAATAAATAAGTTCAGCTTCGATAGCTTAAGGTTATGTTAATTTAATTGTTAAAATTATTGTATTATCTCATCTTAACTTTGTAGGTATGGATTCAGAAGCTTTCATAAGGAATCAACTAGTGAAGTAATTATAGGTACAATTGAGAAGGTCTAATGAATAAAACGAGTTAACCAAAAACCGTCCTAAGGGACCTAGTTCCAAGACTAGCTAAGTGCAGAAACTCACCTATCCAAGATATCTAAACCCCTAAACTTGTTAGATAATCTCTTAATAACGTATTCAATTGGAGGTGATAGGCCCAAGGTGATATTGAAACCCGATACCCCATGTTTTAATCGAAAGCCATTCTTAAAGGGAATGGGTCAAGGTTACACCTTCGAAAGACCAATAAGTGACCCGAGAACCACCCTTGCGACACTATAAGTATGAAAGAGTAAGATTGCCCAATAGCCATGAAAAACTCTCATCAAAACCATTGAGATTAAATTGATAGGAATTCAGATTACTCTTGCCAAAATCTTCGAAATCAAAGGAATCTCAAGGCAAAGGCATCAAATTACATCTAACCATTATCTTTGTTTCAGCAAGGAGAAGCTCCAAGGAAATGTTGGAGGCTAACAACAGGATTTAACGCAATTTTTGACATTGGAAATTCATCCAGAACTACACGAACAGAACTATATGACTCTAGTTTATACTTTAACTTTCTCTTAAATTGACAAGTGTAATTTGAGTAAATTTGATCTAATTAAAGTTTCGATAAGGAATTCATCATTATGGTATATTATCCATTTTTGTGGCTAACATTTTTAGCGCTAAAAGAAGGGATCGAATCTCCAACACCCTTTAATCCACTGTCTTCTATTGAGTCTAATTATTTTGACATTAAGAGCCGACATTAACGAAAGTAAGCATGGATTATAATCCGAAAGGAAAGCCTGATAATCTAAGAAAGGATTCCCGTAATCCAAAAGAAAGATACTTATGACTTATGAAAAACTTTTTAGGGTATAACAGGGGTCTTTTTTTAAATTAGGAAAAGCTTTGTATAATATGAAAGAAGAAGCAAGAAAAGTTACTTATAGACTAAAGAAAGAGCACCCAAAGTTTCGATAGTTTTATAAAGGAAAACATTGGTATCCTCACTATCTCTATTACAACGACAAATTAACAATGAGGGAAAAAATGCTCTATGAAAGCAGTAGTATCAAGGAAAGAGATCACTAACTCCCATGATCCAACAACAATTTGATAAGGGCAAAAGGCCGATTCAATCTGAAAAGGGATCTTCTAAACATTTACAATAGAGTTGACTTGTATTGATCCAAGGCTTTATAAGAAGCATGTATTAAGAATGAAAGCTTTAAATATTATCAACAAAAAGAAAGATTGAAGCTTATGATCCTAATGCTTGGAGTATTAACCCATTCCATGTTGGATCGAAACCTTTCTTTACCTTCATACAAATTATTAAAAAGGATAACAACTTGTTCTTACAAATGAAGAAAGCCATTCAAAACTATTCTAAAGGAACAATATTCGAAGGAGAGATGGTAAGGGATTATGATGCCTTCGCCTGGAGATAGCGGTAAAATACAAGAAGTCTTTGTCATTCTATTATCACAAAAAATAACCGGAAATGAAAATAAGAGCCGAAAGTCAGTATTTTCCATACGAACTTCGAAGGGGCTTAAAAAAGGGAATAACTGGGGATGAGGCTCCGAAGGGATGTTCCAAAAAAAGGCTTAACCTTCTAAAAATGAATCTTAAGTCCTGATTGCCAAAAGAATGCAACCTGGTTACCTCGATAAAGAATATTTACTTCTTAAGCATGGAGGAATTGGACTAGTAGCTTTCCAAATGGATAATCATGAAAAATCATGACAGGTCATGGAAGGAGTAATCTTTGGTCTTCTAAACAATTAAAACTGGATAGATTTGTAAATAAACGATCAAAAAGAGTAAGTAAAATTTTGGTTTGAATAAGAAATACTATATGGATATAAGGATAAAGAAAATCCCCACCATGAGTAAATAAAATAAATTAAGAGATTCTACATAGCTAGGAGTGAAATGCTCCTATATTTTAGTAAAAGTCCTAGACATAGTCAAGGAGCTTCCCAATAGGGAGGAAAGGTAAGCCCCATAGACATGCGCCTGTCACCTGAATTTTTAATGACCCAAAATTCTAATAAAGAAATCTAATTAAAAGTTAATAAAATAAATATTAATTAGAAAAGTATTGAGTAATGGGCAATAGGTTTACGCCATTTGGTCCGTTATGAAATTCTGGCTAAGATAGACATTTGGTTTGCTGATATCAGACTTAAAGCAAAGAAGATACGAAAGAAGTTTGAAATTCAAATTTGAAACTGGAATAAACATCGAATCAATTAGAAATTAATTAAGCGCAAAGCATGATTAACTGAGGCGACCAAGCCTTCATCTGGGTCGACCCGGGGGCCGACTAGACCCTATGTTGGGTCGACCCACCTGGGTAATGTACGCAACCTGGTGCACACAATCTTGGATCGATTTGGCTGGCTTTGGTGCAAGTAAGAATATTTTAGATTGCCATGACTTTTTTTACAAGCAGAGAACCCTAAATCGAATTCATCAAACTCATTATTTCGCACCTCTTTGTCTCTGTCCGGTGAGCTAAGTCTGGTAGGAAGCTTTTCATGCAAGTAGCCATGGTCTTAGGGTACTTGTTGTTGTTGTTCGGGTAGTTTGAGTCCCCGTTTTTCTGGAAAATTTAATGATCCTAAATCCCTAGCTAAACTATAAATATAGCTCAAAACCTAACATATATATCCCTACTCCATTTCCTCCATTCTCTACCTTTACCTTAAACAACCTCCTTCTCAAATATTTTTAATGGAGTACCGGGCTTGGGTTTGCACATAATTTGGAGAATATTTATAGTTAGAGATTTCCTACTGGGGCTAACTTGGATTTGCTTAAAAATTGCGAGTACTTTCAGTAATTACAAGATTCAGTATAAATTGGGGTTTATTTTGACAGTATAATTTTTGTTGATTTCTTTGGATTTCTATTTTCTTTTTTGTCAATAATCTGTGTAATTCTAATTACTATTTTAATCCTTTCTTCTGCATATTTCAGTAATTTATTCTTTTACTATAGTTTTATTTAGTTCATCTATATCTTTTTTTCTTTGTATGTAATTTTATTACAGTTCAAAATCACCCTATGATATTTTAGATCTGTTCTTGTTTATCTAAGCCTAGGCCATGCGAGAGTCTAGACCATTGTCCTTTTTATTTTTACGTTGAGTTTAGGCCTTTAAGAGCCTAGCCATTGTTCCTTTTTATTTATGTGCAGTTTGGGTGTAAAAATTTGAATTTGACAATAAAAGCACGTTTGGGAAAAATAAGAATTACGTATAAAAAGGATAAATTAGGCTTATTGCAATTGTGCAATAAAAGATACACTACGCAAATCATATATGTTGCCATACCTCATTTGCGTTGGTTGTGCCAACAACCAAAGTAAGTACTATTTTTTACTCTGGTTCCAAGATAACAACTGGTGCAACTGGTACAGAAGAAGCAATAGGATAGAGAAAAAGTAAGTTCCTTTGGTTTTAATTGAAAACCAGTGCAAATAAGGAGAAACAAATACCTTTATTACACCGGTTATATGAGAAACCGGTGCAAATATTACGTTTGCATCAATTTTTTAGTTGGTCTCGGTTACCCGATACAATTTGAAATTATTTCACGCTCTCCATGCTGAAATAAATTGCATCTTGAAACAACCAGCTTTTCGACCGCTTCAAGTCGGTAATTAAACCAACTCAGAACGTTCAAAAAGACGGGTAGTTATTTAGCTTAGCAGGTTTAAACAAAATCACAGACACAAAATAAATAGCTTGCAATGGAAATAAATCTTATACAATAATATCAGAGTAATTTTTGTTACAAAATTTGTACAGCAGAAAATATTAAATATATATACAGGCAATTTTTTTTTCAATTTTGACGAGTGCGTGCCATATGCGTCTTCACATTCCTCTCCAGTTTTGCGCTGAATCTTTAAATCAGGAACACTTAGGACCTGACCCGAGCGTTCCATGCAAAACACAAAATACCCGAGTCAGGATTAAACTTATTTCAAGTTAGAAAACTTCGATAAACACATAAAAATTATCAGTATATTTCCTAATAATATATTAAATAACTTGATTATACCAATTCAGCGAACTACCGAAAATTAATGGAACAAACATGGCATCCAATGTGGCACACATCTATTTCCAAATAGTAGGAAGCGGGTGTAGCAAAAATACTATAGTATTTAGTTTTATGCTCACAATGAAAGGGATACACACCATAATTAAACATCAAGTGAGGTAATAAATGGCAGGCAATAACTTGAGTTAAGGGTGCAGCATGAAAAGTAGAGGCATATGAAAATCACCTAGTTCAAATATATGCAATGGCAGTAACCCCAAATAGCAACAGTATATAGTCAAGTGAAATAGCAAGCTAACATGAAGACAAAGTACAAGTGTACACATATTTTCCAAGCATGTGTTCATACAGAAAAATGCATGGCAACCAAAGTTGGAACGTGCAAGGAAATTTCAAGAGTAAATTCCATGCGCAAAGATTTCTAAAAGAAACAATGCAACTTGACTAGGCAGACATGAATAATAAGACATGCATGCGACATGCAAAATGAGCAAGGGTTTCAAGCCCAAGGAGCAGAGTATTATTTCATATGTTAATCACAAATGAACCAATTCGCCCAAAATAAGAATGAATGCGCCACCGGACTCCGGTATGCATGTGTATTTCATAAACATGTGCAATTTATGTCAGACATGAAATGCAAAAGTTTGTGACTTTCCACAGCAAATAGTTTATTTAATTTCCAACGGTTTGGAAATCTCATGGTAAATCAACATCAAATGACTAAAGCACGCTGGTTTCTTTCTTTTTTCATTATACTATATTTTGTAGACACAAAGAGTTATCCTTAAAAAATTATTTGAAAGCCTGATTCACATTCTAACAAAAATGGGTATGATGCTAACACACAAAGAAGAGGTGAAAATACCAAGGGATAAATGGTTTTAGTTCACGAGTTAGATCCTTTACATCAGTAAGATGCTAACATGACCACTAAAATATTTCAGATAAGGACATTCATTATGTTGATGCACGTATTCAAGAGTAGACCATTGAATGAATTAGTTTGACCAAAATATTCACAAATTGTCAATACAGATCCTATACATCATTACCGTACCCTTGCATCGAAAATTTTTCCAATTAAAAATTTGAAAACATTACAATAAAAAGAACATGCATTGATAAACGAATTCAAGACAGCCAAAGACAATTGATAAACTAATAATATCAGTGTAAAACCAAAGTCATACGCTTGAAATATTTTTAACCGTAAGTGCACTTACAATCGATAAGTGGAAAAAAGGACTTAGCAATCATTATGGGTGCAGCAGGCGGCATCAGACAGAGCTTCGGCGTAGTGGCGTTGGTGAACAGAAATAGGCGGCGGCGCTTCCATTTGGTGACATAGTGGCTGTTGCGAGCGATATGAGGGATTCGGACTTGGAGAAGAGGCGGACCACGATGGAGCAAAGTGGCGGTGGCTCTAGGTGTTGAAGGCGGACGTTAAATCATTTGAGGAGGAAACAATGGGACAAGGTCAAGGCGATTTCGGTGGAAGGCAGAGCGGATCGATTATTTTGGAGGATGTAGCCATTATTTCTGAATTGGGAAAACGATTTGGATTCTTTTTTTTTTTTTTTTTTGGATCTGGATCTAATCGAATGAGGAAAAAGGCAGAAGAGATAAAAGAGGAGAGAGACAATAGATTTGAAAATGGATCAAGAAAGACATATTGCTTTACTATATATATAATATTACAAGGAATAGAAAAAGAATGTAGAGAAAAGGGTAGGTAAATCAAATTATTCACTTTCCTTTATTTCATTTATTAAACGAATGAACGTGACCAGAATCAGAGAAAGGGACGACATTAATTTCGAAGAAACCATAGACTTATATTACTGGTTCAAACTAGATATGACGTTTCCAGTCCAAATGTTTAGTTTCAATTGCTATATTAAATTCAATTTATTGGTAACAGTCTAATTTATTTAAAATTTTCTCTATATTACAAACGAAACGAACTTTTGTACATTACTACGAAATTCCTTCATTGCTATATTAAATTCAATTTATTGGTAATGGTCTAACTTATTTAAAATTTTCTCTATATTACAAATGAAATGAACTTTTGTACATTGCTACGAAATTTTTTCATTGCTATATTAAATTGCACGTATTCCTAATATAAAATTTTCATAATTAAATTTGACTGCAAAATTTTACATAATATTTCGAGTAACTGCTCCATTTAGATCGTACATTATTAAAACCGTTAAAATTCCATTATTAATGTTTTATTTAAATTTACTTAAATTAAACAAACATATGTATTTTCATGTACAAAATTAAAGTTTGATTTTAAATTCTAATGCCAACGATTTCAATATTATTACGGTTATTATTTCATGATTGACAACTATCTTTCCTTTAATAAATAATACTTCAAAGTTAATAATTCCACAAAATTTAATAATTGTTTCCATTGTAATAAATCGTCATTCATCTAATCATAAATTGTTGTTTATAAATTTGAAATCGTTTATTAATAATAACCTAAATTTTATTTTCAAACCATTTTAAATTCCAGGATTAAATTCAATTAATTCAATAATTAAACGATCTAAATTTGCGGGATGTTACATTCTCCCTCACTCAGAACTTTTCGTCCTCGAAAAGGAACGTAGTAAAGAACTAGTAATTTAACAATATATAATTCATTCGCTTATCAACCTCAATTGCTTGTTTAAATACAAAATTTTGCTTCCAATTTGTATCGATAACCCGATCACTCTAGTGCGAATTTCAAATTTGACTTCTTGATAAGAAACTTCTATTCTCCTTGCATAGCAATAAGTTATGATAGAGAATTTCAGATTCATATCAAAATTCTTTTTAGAAATTCATCGACAAAAATCGAACAAACAATTATATTTAGAATCAACATTTTATATTCAAACTAAATTAAATTGTTATGAGAATAGAATGATTTATGTTTAACTACATATTCATTCCATTAGTTCTTTTCCTTTCTGGAGACGATAATTAGTATTTTGATTTACTTCAAAGTTGTGAACTTGCAAAACATTTAAACTCTCTTTCTTATTTTACTATGTTGAGGTGATACAATGTTAAATTTTTATGTCATTAATTTGTTAGTTAACGTCAAAATACTTTATAACTCGAAGGCTTAACAAGTTTATTTTCGTTCTTAAAAGTTTTAGGCATACGTTGATCAGACTCATGACTAAAATCTCTAAGTGCTCAATATACTTGTTTGAACTTCTAGTGAAAATACTTAAAACTTTTAAAATAGATATGGAAAATGCATTCCCCCATGGATCGTGGACACACGGCGGTTACACTACTATCCGAGTAGAATCGCTTGTGCCCGTAGGTATCACACCCATCGAATTTCTCCATGGTTGTTGTCATAGATCGCAGTTACGCGGCGATTACGCGGCGGTTACGCCACTATCCCAGTGGAATCGCTTGTAACTGTAGGCATCTCACCCCTCGAATTTCGCTATGGTTATAGATCGCAGTTACGTAGCGGTTACACCACTATCCCAGTGGAATCGCTTGTAACTTTAGGCATCTCGCCCCTCGAATTACGCTATGAAACATCAAGTGAATATAAATAAATCAAAGTAACCCCACCGAGTGGGATTCCAGTATGTGTTCCTACCGAATAGGACCCCGATTTCCGATGGACACTCCCGTCAGGTGGAGTTCCAACGCAGCCCCAACCGAGTAGGTTCGCGATTTCCGATGGACACCCCGTGCGGTTTTCCAATGCAACCCTATCAAGTAGGATCACGATTTTCGATAGAAAGTACTTTCCATATCTTCGACTTCAAAATAGATAATACTACATATAGTATTTTTCATTTCGTACATCGCATATATCGTGCTTATATAAAATTCCATTTACAAAAGTTTTTCTTCCTTTCCGATCGGAATTCGTTCAAATCAGTAATATCAAATTCACCACATACTCATATATCTTCCAATTTTATATAAGAATCAAATTGTTCAATATCGAATCTTTTCCGAATTCAAAATTTTTAACAGTTATAGCTTTCAAAACTATTCTATTTCCACACTTATATAAATATAAGATTATCAATTTTCAAATTCTAACATTTTAGAATTAACCTTTTGGATTTTGTTTCATGTTCAAATAACATTCGTTCTTGATATTCAAATATCTAGCATAAATAATTTTCCATATAACTCAACAGGTAAATTTCAACATAACTCGTATGAATTGCGTTTTATCAAGTCGCAATTTCGAGTTCAACATACTTACATAGTTATCTGTAAGATTTCTCAATTCCATGAAGTAAGTTTCATTTATAAATGATATTTCCATATCTTCATAAGATTTTCTGTCCAAATCACATTTCAACATATCATTCTTATATTAATTCCTTATATAAGATTTCACAAAATTCCATTTCGATACCAATTTAGTTTTGATTTCACAATTGATTCGTATATTCAATTTCATTTCAAATCTAGTTCATATTCACAAATTAACCAAATTTCAAAATTCACATTTGATTTAGGTTACACATCACAAAATATCATTATTCAATTGAATCTTTACATTCAATTACTTCAGACTAAATTGCTTGGATCGGGAATAAATAATTTATCTCAAATTAGTTTTAAAATAGTAAGCTTGAAATAAAATAGGTTCGAATAAATAAGTCTTTAGAAAAATACTACAAGAAAAACAGCAAATAGCAGCGGCAGAATCTGCTTCTAATCCGTCGCTAAACAAGCATTAGCGACGGATTTCCTACATAACTGTTTGGTCGGTAAAAACCATGACGGTATTTGTGTCAGATTTTGCGACGGATTTTGCATGAGTTTTTCGACATTTTTCCATCATTTTACTAATTTTATAATAAAAATAAAATTTTATTTGATAATTTTATTTTGATTTATATACCGACTATTTAACGATGGATAATTAATTTATAATAAAATATTATTTATGAAAGGCGTTGGTAAATCCTTACTAATTACCAAGGAATTAGCGACGAAAATTAAATTAAGGTAAACTTAACCTCCCTTTTTTGTTGGTAATCCGCTGTTATTCCCCTTCTGATATATATATACACACACACATACACATACCTACATATTCATCACACATATGTTCCATTCAATACACAATCCTAATTTAAATACAGCACATTTAATATCAACACACATCTCATAATCAATGTATTATATTAATCACTCATCTCATAATCAATATTCAACATTACATAATAGACATACTAAACATTCTTACATCAAAAATACATAGCACATCCATATTATTTCATAAAAAATACTAAAAAGTACAAATCAAAATATAGTTTTAGCATTTCAAATCCATAACTTGTTGTGGCATGTTCCTGCTTTTTTGCATCAAAGATGTTCATCTTCCTGTAAAACAAAAATTCTCTAGTTATTGAAAATAAAATAGAAAATATTGACAATAAGATAGAAATTAATAAAAGTACACCGTAATCTGGAAAACCTATGTTGACATAAGCTATAAAATATACAGAGTAAGCTACAAAATAATAAAAGTAATGTTACCCATGCTTTACTATTCTTGTTTCTTGTTGCTCCTATAAGCTGCAGCTTCAAAATGAATAATCTTCTAATTGGAACCGCACAGCAGAATTTGTTTACGTAGAAAGGACACAAGGTTATTGTTGGTACATATTTTATAATCAGATCTAGAGAATGAATGAAGCGATAATTTATCGCTGAATAAATGGTCGCTGAACACTGAATGGAAGAAGATACAAACGTTTTTACAGCTTTTATATGCTGAATTTTCCATTTTTCAGAAGATTATTCAGGGCTGCTTATTGAAAACAAACGGTACCTTAGTTTGACTGAAGCATTGTTCATTCAGAATACTAACAGTAGAAAATTGCGATTTTGCAAACTTAGGGACATATCAACAAATTTCATATTAGTTCACCATTAAAAAAACTATTGTAATTACCTAAACCTCAATAGAAATCTGCATTCACAAAAAATTGATTTCGAAATCATAAGAATTATAAACTTTTAATTAGGATTTACCAAAAATAGAACACTTTAGGCTGTACGTCCTTCTTCAATTTAATGTTTGTAGTCCACCATCCTGGCATCTAACAACAACTACCTGTGACCTCCTATATCCCAATCGAACTCTAAGACAGACTGGAAAAATTATCGGGAACAGCTGTCATATGATCTGATTAAGTCGTTACCTGTTGGAGTGAATCACCACCGGTTGGAAGAGTCGCAATTTGTTGTCGCTTGAGGTCGTATGCGGTTTTGGTTACGCTCATCTCCAGGGTCGGTCCTAGGCATTTTGGTACCTAAAGCCAGTTGAAAAACAAGGCCCTAATACAAAAACTAATGTTGTTATTGTTAATTAATTCACCAAAATAATTTATGTTGTCTATAAACAATGAGAAGTCGAAAATGAAAAATAACTTTGTTCGTAATGATAATTCAAGTTATACAACAAAATTTATTCAAAATCTAACTTTTATTTCATTAATTTAATTACTCAAGTTCTAATGGTTACATGTATAAGATTATTGTTTATACTTTTATTTCGTTTGTTATGCTGTAGTGACTGTTATCCTCAAAAATATGTTTTTATGTATATGTTCACCATTATGTAATATGTTACTATTAAAAGCAATGTAAAAGATGTATCAGTTGTTTCCATGTCATCAACAGACTCAGCACTTTGGAGCACGCAATGGTGACTTAAAACTTTTGTTGATTATTCATGTTCTTTGGATGGCAGTGGGCTATATATAATGTAAGCGCATAAAGCATGAAAAGCAATGGATTCTGTGAGGAATATGATGCGGACTAAGCAATCTATGTGAAACTGGAAGGACTAATGGCAAGTGATTGCAAGAGCTGTGTAAAATACTGAGGCCATAGAATAATTTTTTTGCAACTTTGGTGAAACTTTCTAGCTTTAAATGAAATATCAAAGTTCATGTTCTCTTTACTCAGCATCTTCCTTAATTTTGGAGTGTAATGACATATTCATTTACTGTTTGATACATTTGCTGTAATGATAATTCGTGATGCACGAGAGAAAAAAAATGTTAATTAACCATAAGAAAATTCACCAACTATCACCAAATAAATCGTTGCTATACAATTATTAATTATATCAAATATCAATTTGAATATACCAGTTCTGAGTTTATCCTTATTGATTAGCATACAGATGACTAATGTATAAATCAATCCTTAAATCATTATATGGCTAACTAACCTAAAATTAGAATATAGTATCAAAATTAAATTTTGCACTGTATTGAAGAACGCTTGTTCATTGAGTCATTTCACAAATTATTGAATAATGTAAATCACAATAAATTAACTAAACTACTCAATACATAGCAGTATAAGGTTTAGAAACATACAAAATCTAAATTATTAGCACCCGAATCAACAGATGGAGCCAAATGAAGCCTGTCCTAGCTAGTAGCTGGTAGTTGCCATTGCCGAGAAGCCCGTATCCAAGCTGGTGCCATCGCCGAGATAAAGCCGCGTAGTTGGATGTTGGTTGATGCAGGTCGTCATCTTGCTTGAATCGAATCGTCTTGCCCTTGTCCGTTTATCATAGATCCGATTTCACAATTTTTTTTCTGGCATCGCGTGCTTTTGTATTTTGGTGCCTTGCTTATTTTGGGGCCCTAAGCGGCTGCTTCATCCGCTTTGGGGAAGGGACGGACTTGCCCATCTCCATTTGACCGTTGTGATTTCCTTCTCTTTCTGCTGGATGGGAGTTTTAGCGAGTGATGCCCTAGTTTTTGAGGAGGCCCAAAGCGGAGCTTTGCCCAAAGACCAGCCCTGAATCCATGGAGTCGAATTATAGTGCTTCCAAGATTTTTTTTTGGGAAGTTGTATGAAGCAGCTGTTAAAATGGACCATATTTTTGTGTAGTAGGGACAGAAGGAAGGTGGTTCAGTAAAAACGAGGCATATGAAATAATTTTTTCGGGGTTGGAGCTAAAAGTTTCAAACTTGGAGCCAAAAAAGGGTCGTTGGAGCAAAAAGTTTCAAACTCGGAGCCAAAAGTTTCATTTTTAGAGCAAACAAGATTTAACATATAAATTATTATTTATGATTTACTAACTACTCATAATTAATCATAATAAAATATTAAATTTAAATTTCGCTACTGATTATGAACAATAATTATGAGTTATAAATTATTTATTTGAAATCGTTTTATTATAAATTATGAATAATTAATCCCTGTAGTTGGAACCAATGTTTATATAACCTTTTAAAAAGTTGTTAAAAGGTTAATTGATAATCATTAGTAATAAATATTGTCAAAACTTCCTACTTTACGATGTTATATATACGAAAGCGTTGTTAAAGTTTATATGTTACAATGTTTCTATACAAAATGTTCTAAAAACATAAGATTTTTAAACATTTTTGTCAAAAACATTGTAAAATTAATTTTTTTTACAACATTTTATTATCAGTATTGTGAAAAAACATTGTAAAAAGGTGATTTTATTGTGAAAAAACATTTAAACAATGTAATATTCTGTTTTCCCATTTTTGTTGTTATGGACGCAAGGGACACCAGCTTATTTTCTACCTGTACACAAGAAATACACCACTTGTTCCAATTAAGCACCTGGTTTAAAAATTTTAATACTGACTATTAGGCATTATTTATTAACTATTATTTAATTATAAACTATAAATATAACAAAGTAAAGAATTCTGAAAATTTTCGGTTTGTTTATTAACATGGTAGAAGATTTATCTTATATGACCAAGTAAAGAATTCTGAAAATTCATTAAAAAAACACACATATATACATATATATGTATATATATAATATATGTATATATATAATATATGTATATATATTATGTATGTGTATATACATACATACATACATATAACTTTGAATTGTATAAATTGAGGATGTGTTGTCTCATATTATAGTAGAGATAATTGCAATACTTATCGAATTTAGGAATAATGTATACTGAAATCACATTATACACCAGTATAAAAGAACATGATATTATATTTGTATAAATAATCTTACAGTTTAAATTCTGATCTTTATAAACTGAAAATGTGTTGTATCACAATATATTAGAGACAAGTGCACTACTTAAATCTTATGCTCAGCTGTAATTAATCACTAATTAAATATTTATTATTAATTATAGATTACCAGCAACTAATTATTAATAGTAGATATTAATTTATAATAACTATTATATACTTATATTAACTATCACATATCAATTATTAATTATTTAATAGTACATTAATATGCATGAAAATAATAACTTGTATGGTAATGTTTGAATTTTTTGAATTTTGAAATTCTTTAATATTTATTTAACTTCTTATTTTTAAACTTTGACCATTTTGTTTTTCTTAATTACTAATTATTAATCAAATAATACGTACCAATCAATTTCTTTAAAGCAAATATGTATTAATAATTTCTTGATATTAATTTAATTAATCGTATTAAAGACTATTAAATAATCATTGATTATCAAACAAATTTAATAAACATCGAACAACAATGTATTTTATTAATTACTATTGCCTCTAATTTTTATTATATAGTAATTAATAATTAATCAGCATTAATTTTCAAAAAAAAATCAGCATTAATTTTTGAATTTTATTTACTTCTAATAGTTATTATTTATTATTAATTACTAATGTATTATTAACATTAATTATTTAAAATTTAAATTTACTAATTAATTACTAAGTAATAACACAAATTTAAAACATTTTATAAATAATAAATATAAAAGTTCGTTTCAAATCTCTTGGAAAACTGCAGGAAAATAGGTTTAAATTTATGTCGACGGTAATCCGACTCTATTAGCAACGGAATTTAGTGTTAAATATTATATGACGATAAAGAGCTGCAATTTCCATTGATTTAGAGACAGAATTAGTATTCGATGGTAATAATTTATAATAAGATAACATATAAAATCCAAAATATTTTCTCTTACAAATCCCACAGAAATCCACCGCTAATTAGCGACGGAATTTTCCACTGCTAAAAATCCGTCGCTAATCTCGGTTTTTCTTGTAGTGATAGAATTTGAATAAATTAGATAAGTTATGATATAAAATAGTTTAAGTAAACTAAATAGGTTTGACAAAATAGGTTTGAATAAATTAAATATATTTTAATACAAATAGTTTGCAGAATAGTTCGAAAATCAAAATAAATTTGGTAGAGAATAATTAAATAAGATAGATAAAGTTATACTTTAGTTCACATAAAACAATAATAAAACATATAATAGTTATAAAATAAATACTATTTTTAGGAAATATTCCAATCCAAATTAAATTCCCGAACTTTACAAAATTTAGCTAACATCGATTTCAATGTCATAATCAAACTCAAATTTAACTAAAAGTTCAATTGGAAACCTTTCAGTTTGAACTAAGTGTTCAAGTTAGATTACAACCCAAATTTCTCGTTTTAAATTTTCATTTGAAGTTTGAATTTTTCATTCATTCCATGTTCTTTGTTTAAACCAATTTTCAAATTTCGACTTATCTATAGATTTTGTTAAAGCAATTCAAAGGATCGGGATAAAATTTGGACAGTTTCAAAAATTTAAGCATGAATGGTACGAACGATAGGCGAACGGTAACGGCAGGTCCAGGCCAACAAATAAACAAGTGAAACAGCAAAAATATATTTTTAAACATTCATTTCTATTTGAATCTTTATTCAAATTATTCCAATTTCATCGCAATTCATTTGCAATTTCAATTTATGATTTACAAAATATTTAATATGTCGCTTATTTAAATTTCGCTTATCTATTTCAATTCATATTAATTTATCAAAACGTTTTATTAAATTTTATCCGAACATGCTCATCTAATCGATTTCAAGTATTTCTCGACGTTTAAATCAGAACCATACAGTCATCCCATTATCGAAACTCGAAAATGAATACTAGTGATGTCGCGACCATCCCCGGAATTATTTCCAAGAGACTAGAATGTGATTCTATATCAGTCTCATATATATTTGACTTTGTATATACGTTAACTAGGCGTAGATTCAAAATCCGTACATACTTGACAGTCCAACTTCAACGTCGATAAAATACACAAAAAAACTAGTCAAAGATTATATTTCAAAATAATTACGCTTTTCAAAAACATTGATTAAATTTCAAAATAATTTATAATTTCAAAATATGCTCTCTCTCTCTCTACAGTGATTCTGGCGATAATTCTGCTCATTCTAGAGTATTGCTACTCTATCTCTAATGAGCTTTTAAACTTGATAAGCTAAGCTTTGTATGTACCTGGCTCCGATACCACTTGTAACAACCAGCCTTTTCGATCGCTTCAAGTCGGTAATTAAACCAACTCAAAACGTTCAAAACGACGGGTAATAATTTAGCTTAACAGGTTTAAACAGAATAACACAGAATCGCAGACACAAAATAAATAGTTTGCAGAGGAAATAAATTTTATACAATAATATTAGAGTTTTTTTTACAAAATTTGTACAGCGGAAAATATTAAATATATATACATGCAAAAAAAAAAGTTTTGACGAGTGCGCGCTGTATGTGTCTTCACATTCCTCTCCAGTTTTGCGTTGGATCTTTAAATCTGGAACACTTTGAACCTGACCTGAGCGTTCCATGCAAAACACAAAACACCCGAGTCAGGATTAAACTTATTTCAAGTTAGCACACTTCAATAAACACATAAATATAATCAGTATATTTCCTAATAATATATTAAATAACTTGAGTATACCAATTCAGTGAACTACCGAAAATAAATGGAACAAACATGGCATCCAATGTGGCACACATCTATTTCCAAATAGTAGAAAGCGGGTGTAGCAAAAATACTATAGTAATTAGTTTTATGGTCATAGTGAAAGGGACATTTGCCATAATTAAACATCAAGTGAGGTAATAAATGGCAGGCAACAACTTGAGTTAAGGGTGCAACATGAAAAGTAGAGGCATATGAAAGTCACCCAGTTCAAATATATGCATTGGCAGTAACCCCAAATAGCAATAGTATATAGTCAAGTGAAATAGCAAGCTAACATGAAGACAAAGTACAAGTGTACACATATTTTCCAAGCATGTGTTCATACAGAAAAATGCATGGCAACCAAGGTTGGAACATGCAGGGAAATTTCAAGTGTAGCATGTATGCGGAGTAAATTCCATGCGCAAAGAGTTCTAGATGAAACAATGCAACTGGACTACGCAGACATGAATAATAAGACAAGCATGAGACATGTAAAATGAACGAGGGTTTCAAGGCCAAGGAACAGGGTATTATTTCATATGTTAAATCTCAAAAGAACCCATTTGTCCAAAGTATAAATGAATGCGCCACCAGACTCCGGTATGCATGTGTATTTCATAAATACGTGCAATTTATGTTAGACATGAAATGTAAAAGTTTGTGTCTTTTCGCAGCAAATGGTTTATTTAATTTCCAACGGTTTGGAAATCTCATGGTAAATCAACATTAAATGACTAAAGTACGCTGGTTTCTTTCTTTTTTCATTATACTATATTTTGTAGACACCAAGAGTTATCCTTAAGAAATTATTTGAAAGCCTGATTCACATTCTAACAAAAATGGGTATGATGCTAACACACAAAGAAGAGGTGAAAATACCAAGGGATAAACGGTTTTAGTTCACGAGTTAGATCCTTTACATGAGTAATATGCTAACATGACCACTAAAATATTTCAGATAAGGACATTCGTTATGTTGATGCTCGTATTCAAGAGTAAACCATTGAATGAATTAGTTTCACCAAAATATTCACAAATTGTCAATACAGATCCTATACATCATTCCGTACCCTTGCATCGAAACTTCTTCCAATTACAAATTTGAAAACATAACAATAAGAAGAACATGCATTGATAAATCATTTCAAGACAACCAAAGAATACTGATAAACTAATAATATCAGTGTAAAACCGAAGTCATACGCTTGAAATATTTTTACTCGTAAGAGCACTTACAATCGGTCAGTGGAGAAAAAGGACTCGGCAATCATTATGGGTGCAGCAGGCGGCATCGGACAGAGCTTCGGCGTAGTGGCGTTGGTGAGCATAAATAGGCGGCGGAGCTTCCATTTGGTGACACGGTGGCTGTTGCGAGCGACAAGAGGGTTTCATACTTTGAGAAGACGCGGACCGCGGTGGAGCAAAGTGGCGGTGGCTCCAGATGTTGAATCATTCGAGGAGGAAACTATGGGACAAGGTCAAGGCGATTTCGGTGGAAGGCGAAGCAGATCGATTATTTTGGAGGATGTAGCCATTATTTCCAAATTGGGAAAACGATTTTGTAACACCCCACGTCCATTAGTGTCACTCACAAAGGGAATGCACTAAGTTCTGTGGAGCATTTAGGGTAAAAGATGCAGATAAATTACAAGACAGACATAAATTAAACAGCGGAAAATAAAACTTTGCTTTATTGATAAAATAGTTTGTACAATGGTTTCTTTACAATATCAGAGTATCATCTGTCTTACAAAATAAAGAAGCATAAAAACAACATTTATATTCCCCAATTTTAGCAAGAGCCAGCCATAGCATCTGAAAAGAAAATCCAAGCAAACTTCGACAAATCTTCAAGCTGGAAAAGAGTGGCAGTCCAACTTAACCTGAGCTAAACTATTCCCTCCTTTACTACCTGGGGAGGGGGGGGGTGAAACAGAAGAAAAGAAGACGAAAGAAAAACAGAGTCAGACATAAAGCCTGAGTAAGTTCAGTAACTTCTAGCATGTGAACATGGAAAAACAAAACGACATGAATTAACTGAATAGAAGATTACACCATGACGATAGGGTCAACAAGATTAGACAAGGTAGTCACAAGATATGCTAAGATAAGATAAACTGAGTACGCTCTAATACTTTCGCAGCTTCGCTATTTCCTTGTTATACTGGTTTCTATATCTCTGCACCACCTAACTAGTGTTCCAACTAGTAACGATAACGTGATCCCTACCCCTGTAGTTTCCATTGCCTTCAGGCATACCTTTATTATTTATTACCTAGATCTAATCTAGGGTTTTCTATCAAGTGCTTTCTAGATTTAACTAGAGTTTTACGCTATCTGCTGAACGCTTCTCAAGTTCAGGGTTTATGCCACCTAGTCCAACTAGGGATTACGCTACATGTCGAACGATGCCCCCAAGTCTAGGACACACTACCTAGAGTGGTATATGTTCCTATACTTCCCCACGCATGTATCGCGAATCGTTATCGCTTGTCTAGATGCACATGTCCTGTAATGTGCGGTTCGAGTCCTGTGACAGGGAAAATCAAGGAATACAAAACTCGGTCGGGAGCTTTCAGATATCTGCCGATGCAGATGCTAAGGTCTGTTTTTATTCCAGTGGCTATGGTCCCACTTGACCCCTCCCTCAACTAATGAAAGGCACACCTTGTAAAATGAGAACTATACGCCGGCCCCCGGTGCCCCTCTATCCTATGGCCATCCTCACCCATAACTAGATAGCAAGTATATGGTCTTTTGGAGTTCTCCGCCTTTCCGCTTCACGTATCTCGATTGACTCAAGATGGATGGTAGACGACTAGCTGCTATCACAGGGCTACCGTTTTCTCGCCGAATCACGCCGGTCCATCCTAGTCTTTAGGTTGCCATATATTGCAACCAAGGCATACCCCTGGTTCTTCTACGCAGACCTTAACCTCTGTGAGCTCAGGAGGATCATCTGCAGCCTCACAGAGGGATACCAAGAGTACCCTCCCGTCCCCTCGAAGCCTCGGGCTTCGTAACCTAATTCGTTGGAGCCTCCTTTATTACTCAGACGGACATTCGCTCCTTCCCGTGTTATACTAAGAATTACGACTTAGTTTTACTAACTAAGATTTACCACTTGGTTTCCAGAATCGTTGTTCTCTTAACTAAGGTTTACTACTTAGTTCTCTTTCCCATCAATTTGGATTGGTTAAGTGTCATTAGTCACTTCAAGCTAACTTAACCCCCTTCATTTATCCTGTTAAACTGGTTAAGTGTTATCAGTAATTCATGTTGACTTAACCCGACCACAAACCAAGTTATATTGGTTAAGTATTCCTTATTACTTAACCCTACCCATTATCCTGTATTGGTTAAGTGTTCCCCTTTTACTTAACCTTGCTCGTCTGTTTTCACTAACATGTTATTAATGGTTAAGTATTGTCCCTTCATGTTTTAGACTTAGCCTTATTCCTTTATCACAACCTGATGGTTAAGTGTTCAAGTTTACTTAACCCTACGGTCTAGCCCAGCTAACATATCAAATTGGCTAAGTGTATTGACTTTACTTAACCCCACCTTCTTAGTCTAGTTAACATGTTAATTTGGCTAAGTGTTTTCTTAGTTACTTAACCCCTACAAATCTTGTCTTGCTGCCTTGAGTTTGGTTAAGTGTCTCTATGGACTTAGCCCTCCCATTTTGGCCTAAATGTATTAAGTGTCAGTCTGAACCTATCCCCACCCATCAATTTAGTTATCATGTTGAACTGGTTAAGTGTCTTAGTTAACTTAACCCTACCATTCTTGTTCTAGCTTTAACTAAATAGATTAAAGCCGGGACCACTCACATTAGACAGATATTGTTGTGAATACTGGATGTGCCGGTTGGTTCCGGGCAGGTTTACATCGCAACTCAGTCTAACCTCGGGTTAGGCATATTCGTGTTTTCTAAGTTCAAAGGGTTTTGATTAATTTTCAAATCAGGTTTTGAAAGTAACCATTCCGTCCGTCGGATCAGTTAGGGATAGCCAGGGAGAGCAGGAAACTTGTATTTTCCAAACCCAAGCCTAGACACTGTCCTCTCTGTCACCTTAGAACTTTCTGGTGTTTCATTAAAAGAGATGTCGTTAATAAATCTTTAATTTGTCTAAATTTACATTTCTCACTTAGGACAAATTCTATAAGTAAATTATTCCTAATTTACTTATTTCCCAATTACTCTTTTAATGTAATCTGTCTACATTTATTTCTATGGCCCATTTTCCCCTCTATATCATATTTATGCTTTTTGGTATGTAAACTATACCAATTTAAGTGTCACTAACCATGATTTTGCTAAACCTGACAGTTATTCCCAATTATGGCCAATTTCACATTTATGCCAATATACTTACCGTGCCAAATTAGCTAATCCAATTCCGATTCAACATTCTAATTCACGTCAAACTAGACTTATTATTCTAGTTCACTATTCATGTAAATGCTAGACTTACACGTCAATACTAGATTCAAATTACACATCTTATAATTTATGTCAAACTTATCCAATTTTCGTTTCTATGAACGTGCCATAATACATGTTCCCAATTTATGCCAATTTTCAAGTTAAACTACGTTTTTAGTAAATTTCATGTTTTGCCCAAACCGCATTCCCACCGTTCGTATAATCGTGATTCAGTCTAGATTATAAATAAATCTACGTTCGTAGAAAATAGGGAATGAACCAAAGATGCTATGCAAAAGATAGACATACTAACTGGCAAAAAGAGGGTTGAATAACGACGTCGGTTCAAGAACATGGGTAGACCTAACTTAATAGGTAAATTCCTAAGGTCTAAAACCAAAGAAAACCAAGAATAGACAGAATAGAGACGTAGGTTCAAGAACATGGGTAGACCTAACTTAATAGGTAAATTCCCAAGGTCTAAAACCAAAGATAACCAAGAATAGACAAAATAGATGATCGGGTTTATACCCAATTTCATAGTCACAAAACTTAAGCAACACTTTCCTAGTCATGAATCACAGGTGTTTAATCACAGATGTCCTTGTTATGTCATAGGCAATATTCATAGTCATAGGCAATGTCCATAGTCATAGGCAATGTTCATAGTCATAGGCATATGGTTTTAAGGTCCATAGGTTCATAGTCACGGTCTTATTTGTCCTCGAATCATAACAGTTCCTAATTAGGTTCAAGAGTATAGGCGCTGATTCGAATAGAGAGAGAAGGATTTGGCATATTCTTTTATTCCTTTAATTTCATGTCACGAATAGAGAAAAACGTTCAAATCTAGAAATAACTGACTTACAGAGATTTAAATTAGAAAAGAAAGATGGCGTTGCTATGATTCGTGCGACGTTAGCCTTTGATCCTTATCTTGAAGCTTTAATCTTGATTCGAATCTCTTCTTGAAAGTCTTTGAGCAGCATCTCCTCGTCTTGATTTATTTTATATATATTATTCTATTTATTATTTATTTTAAGTGGAGGAGAAGAAGCCATGTTCACTAAGAATCTTTGTAGCATAAGGGTAGAGAAGAATTGTGAATAGAGAAGGAGACTAGGGCTGTTTATATAGTGTAGAAGTCAACGAATCTGGTCAGAATGGCGTCTAGATACAGAGAAACGAACCAGGTTCAGAAAGCTGGAAAAAGCAGGGGGGTCGACACCCAGGTCGACTCCCCAGTCGACCTGGAGGGGGGGGGGGTCGACACCCAGGTCGACTCCCTTGTTGACCTGGGGTCCTGGGCGGGGAATTTCCCGCCCAGCCCGCTTCTGAGTCTGTTTTGAAATTTGAACCTTGCTGAAACTTCCGGAGTCCATATCTCCCTCATACTGACTCCGATTTACGCAAACTCGGACTCGTTTTCATGCAGAATTCCGAGACGAACGCAATGGCGCAGCCCGTTTCCCTTGATTTTGATTTTAAAATATAATTCTGCCTTGATTTGTGAATCTTAGTGTTGCAGAATTACGGGGTGTTACATTCTCCCCCACTTAAAAGGATTTCGTCCCCGAAATCTTCAAGTTAGGAAGAATGTGTCCTACCATCCAATCACCCATCTACTCAACCATTCAATCACAGGCATTCATTGTCCTTAAAATATTTCTAATGCTTTCATGTTCATATGCATAGTGTGTGTGTATGTCTTTATCTAATGCAAAATCAGGTGGTCTACTGATTCAGTTGACCTCCTTAATGCAAATCATGTCGGTGCCATGCGTCCAATCATGTATGCAAGCAACCCTAGTTATGTAAATACTACATGCGTGCACAGCCATTCATCCATATGCAACATCCATATGACAACATATCTAGTTCAACTTTCAAACAAGTACATATCTGTGAATGCAATATGAAAGCGTCTGAACTGATCTAGTGTCTAATACGTATGCATATGCATTCACGAGCAACCATTAGCAACCACTTGCAACCACCAACCATAACATGTCTCAAACACATGTTTACATCCATTGGCTTCTACCTAAAGATCGGAGATACGACCTAGGTGATATACTTCGAAAAGAGAGAAACAATTATGCGTAAAGCTCCTACACAAAGAAATCAAGGATGCACCCTTAAGAAAAAGGGTATGACGCAAGTATCTAGCCTTCTTGAGCTTTACTCCACTGTATCTTAACTAATTTAACTTCACGATTGTGAAGTTTCTGACCTCCATTTCCAAAGTAAACAGATGTCAACTATGATACCAAGTGTACATACCAAGATGGTTCAAGGTCCCTCCTCTTAGCTTATCCATCACGTCATAACTATGAGGGTCGAAAGGTTACTTCGTGTGTTTTTTTAGAGTGCCTTCCACAACTATTTATCTCTCACGCAAATCATCCTAGTCAAACTTGACATTCCTCAAGTACAAGCCCCAAAGGCCTAATCCAATATCAGACAAGCACCCAAGGAATATCTCCTTGGAATTTAGACGATCTACGCGAGATGATATAAGCAAACTCGATAGCTATCCTCAAATCCCTACTAACCAAAAATAAACTGGTCGGACCACCAATTGGATTTGAGACTCTAGTGGGATCTTTCTACTATACAAGTACTATGGTGCAGAGACTCAACTATGGGAGTGGATATGAACAAATGCGAAGCGCTAAAACCAAAGGAAAGAGTATGAACAGCAAAACTAGACTCTTCCAATAGAACTTTACTATCCTTCTCCTAGGTACGCTTGGTGGTGAAAGTATGTACTTGCCCTTCTGAAAATCTTGTTCCTCGTTCTTGCCCTTGCCCTTAATTATATGCCCTATCATTCCCTAGTAAAGATACTTCCTCTTGTCTTAGGTTTTATAATTTCTTCCTCCTTCGTGAGCTAAATCTACATCCATGAATTCCTCATCCTAGGGTTGTGCTCCTTTGCCAAACTCCTCATCCCCTTCCGTGTGTAACTATGTTGACAAATCTCTCGAAAGCTGCTTCCATCGTACAGAAAACCCTATAAGCTTGAAAGAAAACTGGCCGTAGGTGAAACTACTACGGTTAGAGATGGAAGTCGGGCACTACTTCGCCCTTCGATGAGGTTACCTCCCAGAAAGCCAGGAGCCCCAGAGACTCAAGAAAGAAGGAGATAAGAAAACAGAGGAAGAGAAAATAGTGCGTATGGCTTTAGGGAATATGCCTTTAAAACAAAACTTTTCTTTTGAAAATGCTTCTTTTAAAACCGTTTTGAAAATAATTTTTCAAATCCTTTATCTTATCTGGTAACCTTCAGCTCTGATACCACGTGTAACACCCCACGTCCGTTAGTGTCACTCACAAAGGGAATGCACTAAGTTCTGTGGAGCATTTAGGGTAAAAGATGCAGATAAATTACAAGACAGACAGAAATTAAACAGCGGAAAATAAAACTTTGCTTTATTGATTAAATAGTTTGTACAATGGTTTCTTTACAATATCAGAGTATCATCTGTCTTACAAAATAAAGAAGCATAAAAACAACATTTATATTCCCCATTTTTAGCAAGAGCCAGCCATAGCATCTGAAAAGAAAATCCAAGCAAACTTCGACAAATCTTCAAGCTGGAAAAGAGTGGCAGTCCAACTTAACCTGAGCTAAACTATTCCCTCCTTTACTACCTGGGGGGGGGTGAAACAGAAGAAAAGAAGACGAAAGAAAAACAGAGTCAGACATAAAGCCTGAGTAAGTTCAGTAACTTCTAGCATGTGAACATGGAAAAACAAAATGACATGAATTAACTGAATAGAAGATTACACCATGACGATAGGGTCAACAAGATTAGACAAGGTAGTCACAAGATAGGCTAAGATAAGATAAACTGGGTACGCTCTAATACTTTCGCAGCTTCGCTATTTCCTTGTTATACTGGTTTCTATATCTCTGCACCACCTAACTAGTGTTCCAACTAGTAACGATAATGTGATCCCTACCCCTGTAGTTTCCATTGCCTTCAGGCATACCTTTATTATTTATTACCTAGATCTAATCTAGGGTTTTCTATCAAGTGCTTTCTAGATTTAACTAGAGTTTTACGCTATCTGCTGAACGCTTCTCAAATTCAGGGTTTATGCCACCTAGTCCAACTAGGGATTATGCTACATGTCGAACGATGCCCCCAAGTCTAGGACACACTACCTAGAGTGGTATATGTTCCTATACTTCCCAACGCATGTATCGCGAATCGTTATCGCTTGTCTAGATGCACATGTCCTGTAATGTGCGGTCCGAGTCCTGTGACAGGGCAAATCAAGGAATATAGAACTCGGTCGGGAGCTTTCAGATATCTACCGATGCAGATGCTAAGGTCTGTTTTTATTCCAGTGGCTATGGTCCCACTTGACCCCTCCCTCAACTAATGAAAGGCACACCTTGTAAAATGAGAACTATACGCCGGCCCCCGGTGCCCCTCTATCCTATGGCCATCCTCACCCATAACTAGATAGCAAGTATATGGTCTTTTGGAGTTCTCCGCCTTTCCGCTTCACGTATCTCGATTGACTCAAGATGGATGGTAGACGACTAGCTGCTATCACAGGGCTACCGTTTTCTCGCCGAATCACGCCGGTCCATCCTAGTCTTTAGGTTGCCATATATTGCAACCAAGGCATACCCCTGGTTCTTCTACGCAGACCTTAACCTCTGTGAGTCCAGGAGGATCATCTGCAGCCTCACAGAGGGATACCAAGAGTACCCTCCCGTCCCCTCGAAGCCTCGGGCTTCGTAACCCAATTCGTTGGAGCCTCCTTTATTACTCAGACGGACATTCGCTCCTTCCGTGTTATACTAAGAATTACAATTAGTTTTACTAACTAAGATTTACCACTTAGTTTCCAGAATCGTTGTTCTCTTAACTAAGGTTTACTACTTAGTTCTCTTTCCCGTCATTTTGGATTGGTTAAGTGTCATTAGTCACTTCAAGCTAACTTAACCCCCTTCATTTATCCTGTTAAATTGGTTAAGTGTTATCAGTAATTCATGTTGACTTAACCCGACCACAAACCAAGTTATATTGGTTAAGTATTC
This sequence comes from Allium sativum, assembly GCA_030737875.1. Lineage (NCBI taxonomy): Eukaryota > Viridiplantae > Streptophyta > Magnoliopsida > Asparagales > Amaryllidaceae > Allium > Allium sativum. The sequence continues at coordinate 187,850,173 of CM060910.1, read as the reverse complement.
CTTATTACTTAACCCTACCCATTATCCTGTATTGGTTAAGTGTTCCATTTTTACTTAACCTTGCCCATCTGTTTTCACTAACATGTTATTAATGGTTAAGTATTGTCCCTTCATGTTTTAGACTTAGCCTTATTCCTTTATCACAAACTGATGGTTAAGTGTTCAAGTTTACTTAACCCTACGGTCTAGCCCAACTAACATATCAAATTGGCTAAGTGTATTGACTTTACTTAACCCCACCTTCTTAGTCTAGTTAACATGTTAATTTGGCTAAGTGTTTTCTTAGTTACTTAACCCCTACAAATCTTGTCTTGCTACCTTGAGTTTGGTTAAGTGTCTCTATGGACTTAGCCCTCCCATTCTAGCCTAACTGTATTAAGTGTCAGTCTGAACCTATCCTCACCCATCAGTTTAGTTATCATGTTGAACTGGTTAAGTGACTTAGTTAACTTAACCCTACCATTCTTGTTCTAGCTTTAACTAAATAGATTAAAGCCGCGACCACTCACATTAGACAGATATTGTTGCGAATACTGGATGTGCCGGTTGGTTCCGGGAAGGTTTACATCGCAACTCAGTCTAACCTCGGGTTAGGCATATTCGTGTTTTCTAAGATCAAAGGGTTTTGATTAGTTTTCAAATCAGGTTTTGAAAGTAACCATCCCGTCTGTCGGATCAGTTAGGGATAGCCAGGGAGAGCAGGAAACTTGTATTTTCCAAACCCAAGCCCAGACACTATCCTCTCTGTCACCCTAGAACTTTCTGGTGTTTCATTAAAAGAGATGTCGTTAATAAATCTTTAATTTGTCTAAATTTACATTTCTCACTTAGGACAAATTCTATAAGTAAATTATTTCTAATTTACTTATTTCCCAATTCCTTTTTAATGTAATCTGTCTACATTTATTTCTATGGCCCATTTTCCCCTCTATATCATATTTATGCTTTTTGGTATGTAAACTATACCAATTTAAGTGTCCCTAACCATGATTTTGCTAAACCTGACAGTTATTCCCAATTATGGCCAATTTCACATTTATGCCAATATACTTACCGTGCCAAATTAGCTAATCCAATTCCAATTCAACATTCTAATTCACGTCAAACTAGACTTATTACTCTAGTTCACTATTCATGTAAATGCTAGATTTACACGTCAATACTAGATTCAAATTACACATCTTATAATTTATGTCAAACTTATCCAGTTTTCATTTCTATGAACATGCCATAATACATGTTCCCAATTTATGCCAATTTTCAAGTTAAACTACGTTTTTAGTAAATTTCATGTTTGCCCAAACCGCATTCCCACCGTTCGTATAATCGTGATTCAGTCTAGATTATAAATAAAGGTAGGTTCGTAGAAAATAGGGAATGAACCAAAGATGCTATGCAAAAGATAGACATACTAACTGGCATAAAGAGGGTTGAATAACGACGTGGTTCAAGAACATGGGTAGACCTAACTTAATAGGTAAATTCCCAAGGTCTAAAACCAAAGAAAACCAAGAATAGACAGAATAGAGACGTAGGTTCAAGAACATGGGTAGACCTAACTTAATAGGTAAATTCCCAAGGTCTAAAACCAAAGATAACCAAGAATAGACAGAATAGATGATCGGGTTTATACCCAATTTCATAGTCACAAAACTTAAGCAACACTTTCCTAGTCATGAATCACAGGTGTTTAATCACAGATGTCCTTGTTATGTCATAGGCAATATTCATAGTAATAGGCAATGTCCATAGTCATAGGCAATGTTCATAGTCATAGGCATATGGTTTTAAGGTCCATAGTTTCATAGTCACGGTCTTATTTGTCCTCGAATCATAACAGTTCTTAATTAGGTTCAAGAGTATAGGCACTGATTCGAATAGAGAGAGAGATTTGGCATATTCTTTTATTCCTTTAATTTCATGTCACGAACAGAGAAAAACGTTCAAATCTAGAAATAACTGACTTACAGAGATTTAGATTAGAAAAGAAAGATGGCGTTGCTATGGTTCGTGCGACGTTAGCCTTTGATCCTTATCTTGAAGCTTTAATCTTGATTCGAATCTCTTCTTGAAAGTCTTTGAGCAGCATCTCCTCATCTTGATTTTTTTATATATATTATTCTAGTTATTATTTATTTTAAGTGGAGGAGAAGAAGCCATGTTCACTAAGAATCTTTGCAGCATAAGGGTAGAGAAGAATTGTGAATAGAGAAGGAGGCTAGGGCTGTTTATATAGTGTAGAAGTCAACGAATCTGGTCAGAATGGCGTCTAGATACAGAGAAACGAACCAGGTTCAGAAAGCTGGAAAAAGCAAGGGGGGTCGACACCCAGGTCGACCTGGGGGGGGGGGGTCGACTCCCCAGTCGACCTAGGGGGGGTCGACACCCAAGTCGACTCCCCAGTCGACCTGGGGGGGGGGGTCGACACCCAGGTCGACTCCCTAGTCGACCTGGGGTCCTGGGCGGGAAATCTCCCGCCCCGCCCGCTTTTGAGTTTGTTTTGAAATTTGAACCTTGCTGAAACTTCCGGAGGCCATATCTCCCTCATACGGACTCCGATTTATGCAAACTCGGACTCGTTTTCATGCAGAATTCCGAGACGAACGCAATGGTGCAGCCCATTTCCCTTGATTTTGATTTTAAAATTTAATTCTGCCTTGATTTGTGAATCTTAGTGTTGCAGAATTACGGGGTGTTACAGATTTGGATTCTTTTTTTTTGTAAGATTTGGATATAATCTAATGAGGGAAAAGGAAGAAGAGATAAAAGATGAGAGAAGCAGTAGATTTGAAAATGGATCAGGAAAGTCACATTGCTTTATTATATATAACATTGAAAGGAATAGAAAAAGAACGTAGAGGAAAGGGTAGGTAAATCAAATGATTCACTTTCCTTTATTTCATTTATTAAACGAATGAACGTGACTAGAATCAGAGAAAGGGACGACATTAATTTCGAAGAAACCATAGACTTATATTACTGGTTCAAACTAGATGTGACGTTTCCAATCCAAATGTTTACCGTTTCAATTGCTATATTAAATTCAATTTATTGGTAACAGTCTAATCTATTTAGAATTTTCTCTATATTACAAACGAAACGAACTTTTGTACATTACTACGAAATTCCTTCATTGCTATATTAAATTCAATTTATTGGTAATGGTCTAACTTATTAAAAAAATTCTCTATATTACAAACGAAACAAACTTTTGTACATTACTACGAAAATTCCTTCATTGCTATATTAAATTGCACGTATTTCTAATATCAAATTTTCATAATTAAATTTGACTGCAAAATTTTACATAGTATTTCGAGTAACTACTCCATTTAAATCGTACATTGTTAAAATCATTGAAACTTCCATTATTAATGTTTAATTTAAATTTACCTAAATTAAACAAACATATGTATTTTCATGTACGAAATTAAAGTTTGACTTTAAATTCTAATGCCAACCATTTCAATATTATTACGGTTATTATTTCACAATTGACAACTATCTTTCCTTTAATAAATAATACTTCAAAGTTAATAATTCCGCAAAATTTAATAATTGTTTCCATTGTAATAAATCATCATTCATCTAATCCTAAATTGATGTTTATAAATTTGAAATCGTTTATTCATAATATCCTAAAATTTATTTTCAAACCAATTTATATTCAAGGATTAAATTCAATTAATTCAATAATTAAACGATCTAAATTCGCGGGATGTCACACATCTCTTGTTGCTTTAACTTCTTTTGCTTTCAAAGTCTCTAGGGAAAAAAGTTTGCCTCTGTTCTGGTATTTTTTGCTTTCTTCCGCTTTATTCAATCATTTTGCGTATATTCTTGTATTTCAATTGCTCCACTATTTTCAATCATAAGGTACAAAACCCTTGTTTTAAATCAATTTTGATTTGAACCATCTTTTCTCAAAAATTACATTTGTAAACCTTTCTTTGCTAATCCATACATAGTAATAAGATAATAACAATGTTTTAGAATTTCATAATGTATTATTTGGTGGTGCTAATCTATGGATAATTTTTTTGCTTTACTAGCGATAAATTTGTGAAATTTTGCATCCCCAGTGGGGTGCGATTTTTCATAACCCGGTTGGGATAGGAAATTTCCAGTGAGTCATCCCTCCTTCCGCCCACATATAAATATCTAGATACTCTTTTCTTTACCCCTTTACTTTGCATACTTTCTCGCATCCTAAGGACTTGCATATTCTCCTTACAATAACAGAACTTGAATCAAAATCTTTGATGGGTGAGAACCTCGCGATTTGATTTACACGTTTTGATTACTCGATTCGAGTTCAATTTTTTGACTTGCGATTTTAGGATTCGAGGTCATGGTTGGAGAAGGAGAGGCGAGATTCAAGGTCCCTGGAGTGCGATTTCATGCTCTCGAGGGGATTTAAGGGAGTTGGAGTGGAGGCGAAGGAGAGGAGAGAAGGAAGAAGAAGGAGGGGAAGGAGGATAAAGAGTAAGAGGGGCTGCTCTGCATCGCCTCCAGGAAACATAGGTCAGTGTGTTATGGAATGTGGGATGCGAATTTCATGAGGAGTATGGGATGTGAATTTTGCTCCTGTATAGGGAAGCGAAGTAACTAAGACTTGAGATGCGATTTTCACATCCCCGGGACTTAGTTGATTCGCAGCTCTCCATTTTCAGTATGCCCCACTCTCACTATTGGAAACTCGAATCCTAAGAGGATTGTCATTTGAGGTGCGTTGTTTTTATAGTGTTACGTGATTGGATCGGACTCAGGGTTGGACATATTGACTGATAATGCCTTTACGCTCGAATAAAAGTCGATAACTCCGACTTGCATATAGGATTCGAGCATAAACTCGGACTATGGACATATAACTGAACTACCAACCTTTAGACTAGATTTCTGACTTCAATCAAGACGGAGTTGCGACTCGATGGGAACCTGACGTCACTGGTCGACGACGATGGTTATAGTTTTAGAGACTAGTGACTATCCTTGTGTTCCAAGTTCTTTTATTATAATCTTATTAGCATCTCACGTCACTTCATGTTCATGTTAATTTACACCAACATGATGGTTACATGTTTTTCAATGTGGTTTCTAATGCGACCATGTTAAAACTATAGCTTTCAATGGCAATAAGGTCTGCCAAAAGACTTCCGGATTTGGTAGCTGAAGCTTTAGAACACTCGTCGTCCCATTCTGGGTTGTCAAGTAACACTAATTCAGGGGGCAGCGGGATAGAGGCATACACCCCTTCCCAACTCGTAAGCTCGCCAAAAGCACCTAACCAGGGTGTGCAGTTGGAGAAATCATAATAAACGACAATGCACCCAGCTGAACCAGCGATACCAGAAGGGGCTGGATCGACACACAGAAATACTGAAGTACTGGACGTAGATATCATGGAGGAAGACCTTCCAAAGGCACAGATATGATGGTGGATGCCGCCATAGCTGACGACCCATCGGATTCGATGCCTTTGCACATGGATGAAGCGATGTTAAGGTGCATGTGTAAGAGGTTCAGCATACCCTGGAACGATATACATGTCCCTGAAGAGGGGAATAAGGCGCGTTAGGGCTGTAAACGGATGCAGTCAGACATAGATAGTCCTGCATCTGAATCCGTATCCGAAAATGGAAATCCGTATTCGATATTCGCGGATCCTAGTTAAAAATATCCACATCTGTGCCCACGAATATTTTCGAATATCCAAAAATATCTATATCCGCCTTAGCGATTACGGATATTCGAAATATCTGTATCCGAAACTTAAAAATGTACATTGATGTGGTTATCTGAAATTATCCTAAAAATATCCAAAAAAATATCCTAAAATAAAACAATAATAGTTTACAAATACATCACTCAGATGCAAATTTGGCTCATAAAATATTTTTTTGAAAAGGTGAATACATCTAATTAAAAATTACAAGCAGGGCATCAATCAAATAAATTTCTTACAACAAAAATATTAAGAGATAAAGTGTTCAAATATGAAAAACACAAACCTAATACTAAAACAAAACAAAAATCATAGAAGCACATATACAATTATGTTTTGATTATAATCATACCACAAAATAAAATGAGTACATGATTTAAAATGTTGCATAATTCCGAATACAACTTTCCTTTATAATCCTATAGTTGATATTAGTTTAGCTATTTTAAGGAAATTTATATATTAATTTAATCTTAAATGTAAATTAAAAATTATATAATATATACATACACACACATACATACAAGTATCAGAAAATTGAATGGGTATTTTCGGATACAGATGTCACTATAACCATATCCGTATCCGAAATGATTTTCGGATACTAAATATCTGTATCCGCATCTTCGATAATGGATATATTTCATATTTTCGGATACAGATGCAGACGAATATCAGGTTTTTCGAGTACTCACTAACAGCCCTAAGGTGCATGCATCTCTAGAGGAATATATTGCCTAAAACAAGCATATGTGTGTTTCTGGATGTGTTCCCCCGTCCTGCGGTTTTATCAGGGATATGCTGCGCTACTTCCTCTTAGCACAGACGTAGTTTCACCTGAATGCGTACGCCTTCCTTTTCGGTATCTGCGCTTTATTCAGGGAATATCTACATATAATACCCACTGGAGAGGATTTTTGGTACCTTTTTCAGATGAAGAGGAGAACCGGTAATGCACCTTCCCTAGTCTTCTTGGAGGCACAAGCCAACACCCGGTTTATCCTGGGGACATGGAACAGACTCGGTGCCTTCAAACATGATTTTTTTTATGTCAACTGTCCCCCAGAATTCGCGAGGCAATGGTTGGCTGGAAGTAAGTGTCTTTCTTGCCTTGAGCTCGTAGTCAGTCGAGTCGTATGCTCGAGACGAACTTTGAATTTGTGAAACAGGCATTCCTCCAGTACCCAAAGGCAAAGTCTACTAGGAGCATCTTGAAGCGCTGAAGGCTGTCCTGATCGAGGTCTGCTCCACCGAGAATGTTTTGAATGAAAAATTCTTCACTGAAAGGGATTACTTCCCGCAAATCGCACAATGATCCGGTCGGCTGTCGGTGTAGAAGAAAGGAAGAAAGAAACCGAGGGAGAAGAAAGTCCTCTAAGCCGTAAGAGGAAGGTGTCCCCTATCGTGTCCAAATGACGCGAGGTCCCAAATACTCAGGAAGGACCTAGTGAGGGCGGCGTCGGTGGTGAGGAGATAGTCACTAGAGGAGAGGGCCTATTATCCACTCTCATCCCGTCTATGATAGTTGAGACGAGGTCAGGAGGGTCGCCTAGGCCGATTTCTCTAGTCACTACTTTTGGGACCACCGCGTCACCGGAGATGGAGGGTTAGTTTAAAGACCTAGGCAAATTTCCACTTAAAGCTACATTTAGATGGAGGGTTAGTTTAAAGACCTAGGCAAACTTCCACTTGAAGCTACATTTTTTGGCCTAATGGCGCAAGTACGGGAAGCCTAACGTTGAATGTTAGGGAGGTCACCCATTAAAGTAGGATTAAATGTGGCCTATGGAGAGAGCACTTAGGACACACTCATAAGCACTGCATAACACAATATTTGTTTGTGTGCTCGAAATGTTCGACTCTAACTTTGAATCTATTCCATGTAGGTGAGATGGCTCGTGATGGCGATATAATTGAGGTTGAGGATCTGCGAACCACAAGCCTAGGAGGAGCAGGCTCATGAGTAGTTTTAAAAGAGGCACAAAGTTGTTTATAGATCCCCCTTACCCTCATAACTGTGGCAGTGATCATCAACCTCGGAGATCGACCTCGACGCTCGGTATCTCCACCACCTATTATTCGATCGTCTGGAAAAATTTGATTTTAAATATAGCAAGTACCAGGCTGCAATTGCCAACGCTCCCTCCTTATATCCCACCCTTGGTGCCTGTGACCACATTTGGAAGTATGGAATTGGCGCCTACGGATCGGAGATCCGAAAAGAAAGGAGTGTCAAAAAAGGCTCGAAGTTACCCGACATGCCAGGAATCACACAATTCACTCCCGAGCGGAAGAAAGCGATGTTAAAGGAGGCATTTCTCAGTTTTATTTTGATAAGCTTAAGTGGATGGCGAATATTCACCACATCCCTATGGACGTGGACAACGATGTTTATGATAAGGTGTACGATGTCTACTTCCAATATAGGAGATATACAGGTACGCGAGGCATCTCTCGGAGCTAACCTTTAAAAACAATGTTGCAATCAAGATCCTAGAATTGGATGTTAAAGCTGAGAGGGAGTGCATCCAGAGCAGGGACAACGAACTGAGTAAGACAACCTTTCAAATTGTACGTATTTCTACGTATACTAGTAACATGTTTATATGTTAACCAACCATTGCCGAAACAACACAACTAAAGTAGGAGCACAAGAAGGTTGAGGTTGAAGCGAAGCAAGCTCGAGAGTCATTCAAAGATACAGTGACCATGGTCTCATCGGAGAATACGACTCTCAAGCAAGATAATAAAGCTCTGTCAAAGAGGAATCTCCAACTGGAGAAGGAAGATGAAGAGTCGTATCAGCTCCGCAAAGAGAATGAGGCTCTTGTTGCGGAGAACAAGAAGATGAAGGAGTAGAATGATCAGGCACAACACCTCATAAAAGAAAACAATGTGCCCCAGAAGCTACTTAATCTGAGGAACGTCGAGCTTGCTTAAGCTATGAAAGAAAAAGCGGATGCTGAGACGACGAGTAAAGAGGTGTTGACCCAAATAGATGGCATAAAAGCCAAGCACTAAGCTGAGGTAGAAATGCTCAAAACTGACATTGAGGATGCTGAATCTAGGTTGGAGGAGTCTTTGGAGCCATGCATCTAGAGCATGTACGTCAAAGCACTTTGGTTCCATGAAATCTCTTAGTTCGAAGATTATCCCCGAACTATTACTCTGACATAGGATAAGCTATTGCAGTTCGAGGCTTAGTTGCGGCAGTTGGATACGGTAAATGAGTTTGAATTGATGTTTGATCATCTAACCGAAGAGGAGCATTCTGTGCGGGAAGAAGGGAAAAGATTATTAAGAGATGACACTGAGAAGGAGAAGATAACAGAACTTACTACTGCCAAGGGGAAGACAGTGGCTACCGAGAGCGTGATAGTTGCTCACGAGTTCATAGGAGGCAGCTCTAGCAATAACAAGCTGTATCATCCGCCTCTGTAAGAAGTCGAATGATCCCAGCCCCTATCATAACCGAGTATGACCTCGATTTTCTAGGATATGGACAAGGAAGCTCTCTCCAACCAACAACCGAAAGCATTATGCCTATCGCAACTGCACCGCAAGTGTTGGGAGGTAAATTCTTTTTATCACGAGTGCTCGGAAGGATGTAAACATTAATTCGAAGTATACTAATTCGTTTTCTTTTTCATCGTGAGCAGAAGTAAAATGGGCTTCGTGCCGACATTGCCCGCATTTCCCAGGTTTGATGCGGAGATGTTGGGAGTGCAACTTGAAGAAGGAGGCAGTCACTTGAATACATTTTTTGATCTAGATCTTGAGGGTTTAAAGGACTTCACTAGTACACAATTTACCTGTTGCATCGCTTTATTTGAGTCGGCTGTGTTACTACCATACATATAGCATTACTTACGTATGTTTTCTATAACAGTAGTCGCAACTAATCAATGAAATTGGAATAGAAAATTTTACAAACTATCTATGATTGTTTTATTTTACAATCGTAGCAAATTTATATGCATATGCGACTGATTTATTTAGCTCCGTAGCAAAATGGGTAACCCATTTGCGATCCGACTTCTAACCTTGACCATCCCCCTCTTTACAACAGTTCGATTAGACTTATCATCTCCCCATGAGAAAAAATCATTCGATTTCGTCTTTTGCCCGTCGTAACCTCTTGTCGGTTACCTCCATACATCGATAGATTTTTGTGCAATCGGTAGATCTCATTGGTGAACAGTCAAGGTGATGCTTTTTTTCTTCCTTTTCTTTTTATCTGTAGTTTTATTGCTTTTGATTTATTGGTATTCCTTAAGAATTATCTGTAGTTTAACCTTGGTACGCTCCTTTATAATTGTTGTTAAAACTTTATTTGTGGCCATTGCCTCAAAGTAAGCGTGGCTTCAAAGTTACCGGATGTTATATCAATGTGTAAGATAAGATTATAGTTTACAAATATCATGCTGTAGACTATAACCATAATAGAGATAAAAAGGGAATGTAGTTGAATAGGCTGAGCCTTTTTTTCTTGCCCTTTTCTTTCTCAAAAATATGATTTGTTTACTTGCTTAAAAACTAATTACAATTAGGGGTGGCATATGATGTTGATCCAAAGAAAGTAAACTAGATTTGTATATTAGCATAGAATGTAAACTTTTTGAAGCTTATAATCGACTTTATGAAAAATACTTTTGGTTATAAACAATTTTATAAGAACTAATTAAGGTATATGGATAAAGGTATGTGTTTTTTTAGCTTGAATTTATTTCCTAGAACAATCTAACACATTGTTGGGTGAGATGAAATTCTTTTGGCTATTTGCTTTCTTCTGATGGCATAATTATAGTAAGGATACAATATAAATGTTCGAAACAATCTGTGTTTAAAATGTTCTGGTTGCTTGAGGTGAAATGCATATTTGAATTTCTTCTTCTTACTCAATGATGAGTTAGTTGCTTTTTCATATATATAGTACAAATGGGCTACTTTTGCAAAAATTATTAAATGATAGGGCAATTTCCATACATGAAGGTCCCTACACTTAGGATCACTTACTTCCAATAGCAAGTAAAATTAATTTAAAGAAGCATATTTGTATTATAAGTCCCACATGTCATATCATGTTTACAGGTTAAATTTTTACTCATAAACTTTAGCAAGTGTATCATTTTACCGAGTATTTTTGCACTACATGGATCTTTTTCTTAGTCATTAGAATCTATGTGTTTGAACTTTGAAGTGATGGAATACCCGAAATATCACATGGTTTCTAGACGTTTTACTCATCAAATGAGAATGAATAATACTATATTGTCCAAAGAAGATAATTTTACAATTTTTACGGAAATCATATAAACTTAAGTATGGTAGAAACATGTGGATAAACTAGGAGTGGAAGAAAATGCAGCCTACCATTTCAGTGAAATATCCTGAGTTCTATAGGCTGCAGCCATCTAAATGAAGTAATAAACCACGATATACGCTTTTAATATTAGGTAGAAATTTCCCTTGTTGTGAATTGAAACTGCATCTAGAACTGAGAGACAAACAACGAATGCAATAAAGAAGTAAATAATGGGAAGAGTCCGCCCATCGGCATATAACCTCCCAGCAGATATTTGTAAACGTTGCTCTGAGACCCACAGTTCAACAACCAATCCTGAAATACTCAATGTAGCGGACATTGTTTTTTCCTCTTAACTTCTCTCCACTGTAATTATTTCTTCATCAGTATTCAACTAACCAGTCTTCCGTCTATTTTTAACATTCCAGACTTCTTCTAATGCACTATTCTGCTTTGTTTTCCCATACTTCTTCTTATGCATGCTATATCATAAAGAGCAATCATGCATCAAGTTTTATCTTAAGTATGACCTGACCATGTTTTAAATATGATCATGGACCAGTGCCTTCGTGTATGACACTGATTTTCTAACCTTCATGTGCACATCGAACTCCCCGATATGCTCTTAATTGGCAATGGTCCTTCATTGTTTTAAATATATGCATATATGACTGATTGGTACATCGTTCCTTTGGTGACGAATGATTATTAAATGACATAATTTAAAGCATTATAGGATATTCAAGTATTTGTTTTCAATCTTGTACAAAGAAAAAGGTAGGTATCAGGGCCACACCATAGAAACAATATGAAGACCAAGATAGCTTAGGTTAGGTTAAGTATGCACGATGTTTATTATTTGGTGCACCTGAACGTATATTTGTGATGTTATACTGCTTCTTTTTATCAATTTCTTCTATATATACTATCTGTTACTATAGAACATCTTATTTAGCGGTGACGTTAACCTCAAGTTCTGTTATCATTTTATTTCTTAATAATAGCTAATTAATTTCCCCAAGTTCTGGCATCAATATTGAATTTAATTTACTCAAAAGGAATATTAGTTGACTATATTAGATGTTTTTATCCTTCTCTATCCCTTAACTGTGATGTTAAATTTGATTCCTTGTCCAATTCACATGAGTACATGATATTGTTTGTTCGTTAACAAATAAACTTGGCTTTTGTGATGTTCCCAAGGTACAAAGGAAAGACACAGAGCCATTTGTGCACCACTTTTCACTATTTAGTAGTTAAAGTGCTTGTTAAGTGGATTTATAATATAACTAGTCAGGGTTGGAAAGGTTAGCCGAAAATTTATACATGCTGAAATGTGATTCAATACTTGAGAAGCTGAAATCTTTTTGTATGCTGAAGTGGCTGCTGAAGTATAATAATGGAGTAATGCTAAGCATAACATTGCAAACTTGCATGGGGCTGTTTGCATTGAAAAAATTAACTGGTGATTATTATTTATGTTATTGAGTCTAAAACGTCATGTTTATTAATTGGTCAAAGTTTGTGCCATTTCATAAAATGTCTAGAAATGTCTGCGTGCTATTTATATATGGGTCTTATCAATGTAATGGTAGAGCATCTTTTTGAAGTAATTTATATAAAAATAGTCACTCCGTGTAATCTTTCTTTCTCTGTTCTTGCCAACAATTTTGGCATCAGAGCCAGTTCACAATGTAGAACAACAAATCCGGAAACAATAGCTCTCTTCAATTGCAAATCTTCAAAGGCATAAATTATCATTTTTGGAATATAAAAATGAAAAAATTGTTCAAGTCAAACGAATTGTGGGATTAGTTGAAGATGGCTTTGAAGATACACAACCAGGAGAGCCAGATCAGCGACTGAGAGAAAAGAGAAAGAAGGATTCTGAGGCCTTGTTCATGATTGAACAAGCAATGGATGACGAGATACTTCTAAGGATTGCCTCTAAAACCACATCAAAGTTGGGTTGGGATACTCTAAAGCAGGAGTATCTTGGAGATAAGAAATTGATCACTTTGAGGTTGCAGTCACTGAGAAGGGAGTTTGAAACAGCTCTCATGAAGGAAAAAGAGTCTGTTCAAGACTATTTGTCACAAGTGTTCGGTGTGGTGCAACAGATATGGTCACATGGAGAGACTATGACCAATAAGCATGTAGTTGGAAAGGTCTTAAGAAGTCTCACAAGCAAGTTTGATCTGTGGTGGCTTCCATAGAAGAATAAAAGGATATGAAAGAATATACATTTGATGAACTAATGGGACCTTTACAAGCACATGAAGAAAGGCTAAATAGATCTTGCGAAAAAAAGGAAGAGAAGGCATTCATGTGGAGAAAGGACTCTAGCAAAGGAAGAACTGAACACCAAAATAGTAAAGGAAGAGGTCGAGGAAACTTTGAAGGAAGAGGGCATGGAGGAATAGGTCAGACATGTATAGAAAAAAGAACATAATGGCCAATAGAGGAATTTAATTAAGTGCTACTATTGCAAGAAACTAGGGCATAAGGAAGCAGAGTGCTGGAAGAAGGAGAAAGATCAAGGTCAAGATGAACAAAGATCAAACTTTGTTGAGCAAGAAGACAGACTATTTCTAGCTCAATTTGTGCAACAAGACGAAAAGATGCTACCATGTTCAGCAAGCAAAAATGTGAGTCAACTATATTATGTAGATAGTGGTTGTTCTAATTATATGTCAGGTGCAAAAAATATGTTTAACAGCTTGATTTGTCTAAGAAAAGCACAATAAGGCTTGGAGATGACAAACAACCTGATGTTGAGGGAAAAGGTATAGTTTCTGTGAAGACATAACAAGGCGATACAAAACTATTGCATGAAGTGTAGTATGTTCCTCAACTTTCTCACAATCTTTTAAGTGTCGGACAACTTATGTGCTCTGGATTCTACTTTTTGAAGATGAAATGTGTTTAATAAGAGATAGAAAGTATAAAGAGATTATAATGAAAGTTACAATGGGAAAAAACAAGGTTTTTCTTCTAGAGTTTCCTGCAACAAGAGATAAAGCTTTTGCTTATAAAGGGTGATGATAGTGCAAGATTTTGGCATTTGAGTTATGGACATTTAAATATATAGGGAATAAAGCTATTGAGTGCAAAGAAAATGCTCCTAAGATTGGTGATCTTGAACTGTGTGGAGGATGCATATATGGAAAGCTAGCCAAGGGCTCTTTTCCAAAAGGAAAAGCATGGAGAGCAAGTGAGTGTCTTGAGCTACTTCATGCTGACTTGTGTGGGCCAATGCAGACAGAATCACTTGGAGGAAGTAAGTACTTTCTGCTTTTCGTAGATGATTACAGTAGGATGAGTTGGGTATATTTCCAAAAGGCCAAATCAGAGACTTTTGAGAACTTCAAAAATTCAAAGCAATGGTGGAGAAACAAAGTAGCAAACAAGTGAAGGCATTGAGAACAAATAGAGGAGGTGAATTCCTATCCAAAGAGTTTATTGATTTATGTGAAGAGCATGGCATAAAAGAGACATGCACCTTACACACCAGAGCAAAATGGGGTTGTAGAGAGAAAGAATAGGATAGTGGTGGAGATGGAAAGAAGTACGCTTAAAGCAAAAGGCATGCCAAATGAACTATGAAGTGAAGCAGTGGAAACTGTCGTCTATTTACTAAACATTTCTCCAACCAAAGCTGTCCTAAACAGAATTCCGTTTGAAGCATGGGCAGGAAAACAACCAAGCGTAAGTCACTCGACGATTTTTGGTTGCATTGCTTACATCTTAATGAATCTAAGGAGTAAGCATGATTGTAAGTCATAAAAGTGTATCTTCGAAGGATACTCTTCTCAATCCAAGGTCTACAGATTGTTTAATCCTAGTTGCGAGAAAGTAATCATTAGCATAAATGTGGTTTTCAATGAAGATGGTGTTTGGGATTGGAAAGAGAAATCTGTTGATAACAATGAGAAGGTAGTCACATTTGAGAATGATGATGAGCAGTCTCAACCAGCAATACATAATGCAAGCTCTTATAGCTCACCCAGTATATCAGTTTCTAGTCAGATTCATTCCTTTTCTACCTCATTATGTGATTCAAAAAGCTCATCAAGTGATTCACCACCGAAAAAATGAGATCTTTAAAAGAAGTCTATGAGAGTTGTGACTTTGCTTTGCTAGTTACTGAACCTACAACTTTTGAAGAGGCTGCAGATAAAGTAGAATGGAAGGTAGCAATGGAGGAGGAAATGAAGGTTATTATGAGAAATAAAACTTGGGTGTTGGTTGATCTTCCAAAAGGAAAAAATGTAATTGGTCTAAAGTGGGTCCTCAGAACCAAGTATAATACTGATGGTAGTGTGCAAAAATACAAGGCCTGTTGCCAAGGGATATGCATAGCAAGAAGGAAAGGACTATGAAGAAACTTTCTCACCAGATGCAAGGTTTGAAACTATGAGAATAATTCTTTCCTTAGCTGCTCAACAAGGGCTGCCAGTGTTCCAATTTGATATGAAGTCTGCATTCTTAAATGGTGAGCTGCAGGAAGAAGTATTTGTAAAGCAACCACTATAATTTTCAAGGTAGGAATGAGAACAAAGTTTATAAGTTGCACAAGGCTCTCTACGGACTGGAACAAGCTCCAAGAGCTTGGTATAGCCGAGTTAACAATTTCTTCATTAACAACAATTTTTCAAGGAGTGAGAATGAACCTACCTTATATGTAAAGAGATAAGGAGAGCAAGAGTTTATTGTGGTATGCTTGTATGTTGATGATATCATCTATTTCATCTCCTCACAAGCACTTCTAGATGAGTTCAAACAAGCAATGACACATGAGTTCTAAATGACTGATTTGGGGCTGCTATAATACTTTCTTGGACTGGAAGTAAATCAAAGAAAAAGTGATGTTTTTATATGTCAAAGGAAGTATGCTGAAGACCTGCTAAAAAGTTTCACATTGAAGAGAAGGATGCAACTATCACTCTAATGAATACAAATGAGAAGTTGTAGAGACATGATGGAACAAGAAAGCCTAATGAAAGGTTGTTCATAAGTCTTGTTGGTGGTTTAAATTATCTTACTCATACTAGGCCAGATATTTCATATTTTGTAAGTGTGGTGTCAAGATATATGCACAGTCCAACTAAGCAACAACTTGATGCAGCCAGAGAATTCTGAAATATGTCTCTGGAACAGTTGAGTATGGAATTTGGTATGAAAAATCCGAGACATTCAAGCTTGTTGGTTATAGTGACAGTGATTGGGCTGGTAGCATTGACGATAGAAAGAGAACATCATGTTCAATGTTCAATCTTGGTTCAGAAGTTGTCAGTTGGAGCTCAAAGAAGCAGGATACAGTTGCATTATCTTCATCGGAGACAAAGTATATTGCAGCTAGTGCACCTGCTAGACAAGCTAGTTGGCTAAGGAAATTTCTCATTGATTTATGCAGCAAGCAGGGTGAGTCTACTGAGATTTGGTGTGACAAAAAATCAACTATAGTCGTGACTAAGAATCCAGCATGCCATGCAAGAACAAAACACATAGAAGTGCAACATCATTACATCATGAAGCTTGTGGATGAAGAAAAAATAGTGTTAAGGTTTTGTGGAACAAATGAGCAAAATGCAAATCTGTTTACCAAGGCACTGAATAATGTAAAGCACAAGTTCTTCATGGAGAGAATAGGAATGCGCAAGTTTTGAATCAAGGGGAGGTGTTCAAATGTTATTCAATACTTGAGAAGATGAAATCTTTTTGTACGCTGAAGTGGCTGCTGAAATATAATAATGGAGTAATTCTAAGAATAACGTTGCAAACTTGCATGGGGATGTTTGCATCGAAAAAATAAATTGGTGATTAATTGAATCTAAAAAGTTATGTCTATTGATTGGTCAAAGTTTGTGTCATTTCATAAAGTGTATAGAAATGGCTACATGCTATTTGTAAATAGATCTTATCAATGTAATGGTAGAGCAGCTTTTGAAGTAATTTATATAAAAATAGTCTTTCCCTGTAATCTTTCTTTCTCTGTTCTTGCCAATAATACGTACTGCATGTTCAACTTTTAAAATATTTGAAAAATTAGGTGTAATATGAAAATAAAGATTTATGGCTAAACTATATTGTTAGTATTATTGTAAATACACGATTGTATTACAGTGTTAGATCTTTTGTCAATACATGATTGTATTACAATGTTAGATCTTTTGTCAATACACGATTGTATTACAAATAGACAGTAGCAACAATAAATATTACTCAATAATGCGACAATTGTCAAGGCAAACTGTGAGATTATAGGAATGACAGTAAGCAAACCGATTGTGCACTGGATTGGAGCGGTACAGAACCATCACCCACAAACTAGAAGATGAATATCTGCATGCTATTTATAAATGGATCTTATCAATGTAGTGGTAGAGCAGCTTTTGAAGTAATTTATATAAAAATAGTCTCTCCCTGTAATCTTTCTTTCCCTATTCTTGCCAACAATACATACTGTATGTTCAACTTTTAAAATATTTGAAAAATTAGGTGTAAGATGCGAATAAAGATTTATGGCTGAACTATATTGTTAGTATTATTTTCAATACACGATTATATTACAATGTTAGATCATTTATCAATACACGATTGTATTACAATGTTATATCTTTTGTCAATACATGATTGTATTACAAATAGATAGTAGCAACAATCAATGTTACTCGATAATGCCACAATTTTCAAGTCAAACTCTGAAATTATAGGAATGACAGTAAGCAAACCGATTGTGCACTGGATTGGAGCGGTACAGAACCATCACCCACAAACTAGAAGATGAATATTTCAGTAATGTCTGAGTCCAGAAATGATTCTGTTTCCTTGAAACAATATTGCCATCGTATGCACCGATTGACGTAATAGCAATTTGTTTCCTAGGATAAAACGGGATAACCTCGTAGCGTGATGCCAGCAAACGGAGCTCTGACGAACTGAAGTAGAGTATAGAAACTAGAACCGAGGTGTACTCTGAAGAAGAGGTAGCACATTGAGAAGAATAACTAATGTGTATTCTGTCTCATTTTGAGCCATGTATTTATAGGCTGGAGGAGGTGCCTATCTGAACATTAATGACCCTTGAAAAGGTTGCGACCCTTTAACCAAGCGGTGCATGGATGTAAGTATGCATTTAAAATGGAGCGGTTGTATCCATTCAATTAACGGACATGACATATCAAAAATGATCAAAATAACTTGTTTCAATGCAACAGGCCCAAGCTGCAAACATCAATCTATTTTACCATCAGATCCTAAGAGACCCAAGGCACAAACCCCAATTTTTGACACTAATATAATATTGTGTCATGGATCCCAAGAGTCCCAAGGCACTAAGCCCAAATTTTGATATTAATATAATATTGTGTCTTGGCTTAGCCACACTGTGATTACAAGCCCTCTTATCCTTTATTTACATAAGCCTATAGGGAAGTGGGTATTCTTATTTCATAATGTGGGACTTAGATTTGCCTTCCACTCTTCTTTAAAATTCCTTCTTCTCTTGCTCATTCATTTCCAGTAATCCCCCACATGAATGAGCAGTTGTTCTTAGTTTCACGAATCATTTATCGCATCGTTTAAAGTAGCACACGGGCCTTGAACTTTCCTAGTGATTACTTATTTGAATCATAGGCGAATCAGTAGATATAGACTATCCTTGAACTGCAATACTTTTGTTTAATTCCAAAGTGGATAACACATGATAAATGTTTCCTATAATCCTTGTTCTCTGTATGTGTTTGTTTTTGCCTTGAACACCTGTCTGGTCTCATAAGTGCTTAGAGAATTTGGCCTCATAATTCTGCTTGAAGCGGCGCCTTCGCATTTACGTAGGTGATTCTTTAAAGGGTATTCTATAATTCTTCAAATACAGGCATCATTAAAAGTATTAATACTTATCCTTTTCAACACATAATGCACTGACTTATCATAGGAATGGTTTGTGTATATTAGTGCCATCAAGTTTCCCTTAAACTTCGTTGTCCCTTTGAATCTAGATCTTGGGATCTCCATTCAACTAGATGGGGTATCCATTTTAGAAAAACCTTTAGTGTATAGGCCTTAGCATCATTCCCATCGAGAAGGTTTGAACTCTCTCTTTCTTGGCAAGCCTTTTGTAAGTGAAACCGCTATGTTATCTTTAGATTGAATGTAATCTATTGTGATAACCCTGTTAGAGAGAAGTTGTCTTATTATTTTATGAAAATGACGAATATGCCTAGTTTTACCATTGTATAGTGTACTATTAGTTCTTTCAATAGTTGATTGACTATCACAATGTATACATATTGGAGACATATGTTTGCTCCAATTAGGAATGTTTTCCATGAAGCTTCGAAACCATTCTGCTTCTTCTGCAGTCTAATCTAGTGCACTAAACTCATCATAGATCTAGCATACAAGTTTTTTTGGATGATTTCCATGAAATTGTTCCATTTCCCAATGTGAACACAGATCCACTTGTAGACTTTGTATCATCTGATCCAGTGATCCAATTTGCATCACAGTATCCTCCCACTATTGAAGAATAATTTGCATAGTGTAGACCATAGCTCTGCGTATACTTTAGATATCCTAGAACTCTGATATCGCTTTCCAATGATGTTTACCAGGATTGATGGTACATCTACTTAGTTTGTTTACAGCATATGCGATATCAAGCCTAGTACAGTTCATAACATATATGATACTTCCTAGTATACGAGAGTATTCTAACTGGTAGATACCATCACCAGTGTTCTTTACCAA
This sequence comes from Allium sativum, assembly GCA_030737875.1. NCBI lineage: Eukaryota > Viridiplantae > Streptophyta > Magnoliopsida > Asparagales > Amaryllidaceae > Allium > Allium sativum. The sequence goes on along the minus strand of CM060910.1, from coordinate 187,830,389 downwards.
ATTTTGGTTCATATCTACTGGTGATTTAGCAATAATTACATTATATTACTTGAAAATTTTCAAGTATTTTGGTGATGTAATGCGATTGGGATAATGCATATCCCTGTGGTGTTCGCAGAATTTTTACACCCAATATTACATCAGCCAGTCCTTGGTCTTTCATATTGAATCTAGAAGGTAACTTATCTTTTGTAGATCTTATTATAGCCTTGTTGTTGCCTAGAATCAACAGGTCATCAACATAGAGACCAACAATGACATATCCAGTATATGCGGGTTTATGTATACATATTTATTTGATTCATTTATCATGAATCCATTTGATAACATAGTTTTATCAAACTTCTCATGCCACTGTTTTGGAGCTTACTTAAGGTCATAAAGAGATTTTTACCAGTTTGCAAAATTTATTCTCATTTCCTGAGCTCAGAAATCATTCAGGTTGTTTCATATAGATTTTTTCCTCTAGTTCACCAATCAAGAATGCAATATTAACACCCATTTAATGTATTTCTAAGTCATGTATGGATGTAATAAGCATGCTTATTGACGTTATCCATGTTACTAGTGAATATGTATCAAAACAGTCCAGGTCTTCCTTTTATAAATCCTTGGACTTCTAGACAAGCCTTGTACTTGTCTATTGAACCACCAGGTTTCAATTTCTTTTTAAATATCCATTTATTACCTAAGGTCATACATCCTTGAGGTAAATCAACCAATTCCCATGTATGATTGAACATAATGGATTCAATCTTATTGTTAATTGCCTCTTTTCAATAAGGGGCATTGCTGGAAGACATAGCTTATTTGTATGTCAATGGATCATCTTCTAACATAAAGGTTTAGAAGTCCAGTACAAAGGCTTTTAATGTCCTTGACCTTTTACTTTTTCTTGGTTCTTCCACTAATTGCTCAACACCATGTTGCTGAGTGTTATTTTGTTCAGCATCCTCGAGAGAATTAGGAACTTCATCTTCCCTTAGTCTCTTCGGTGTATGATTTTCAATACCCTATTTCAAAGAGAATATGTGTTCAGAAAATCTAGTATTTCTCGAGTCAATGATGGTATTTTCATGAATATCATCAATTTTAGATTTGTGCACCAAAAATCAATATGCGGCACTGTTTTTGAGCATATCCGATGAATACACAATCAACTGTTTTTGGTCCAGTTTTGACCTTTTTTGGTTTTGGTACCTCTACCTTGGCAAGACACCCCAACACTTTTAAGTATTTGCAGGATGGTGGTCTATTTTTCCAAAGTTCATGAGGAGATTTAAAAATTTTCTTTTGGGGTATTTTATTTAAAATATGATTTCCCGTAAGAATAACTTCTCCCTAAAAGTTATCTGGCAAGCGATAATAAAGCATTCATCATTTCTTTAAGGGTTCTATTTTCCGTTCGGCTATACCATTGGATTGAGGTGAATATGGTGTTATAGTTTGGTGTAAAATACCATGTTCATCGCAAAGTTTTTCATAAGGAAATACACATTCTCCTCCTCTATCACTTCTTTAAGTTTTGATTTGCTTGTTGAGTTGATTCTCAACCTCTGCTTTGTATTGTTTAAACGCATCAAATCACATACATCTATATGTATTATATCTAGTGGTTCTATTTCTCATTCAACATGATTAAACGAGGTTCTTGTCAATTTTGCTTCTATGCAAATTTGACATTTATAATTGGAGTCTAAGTTACACTTAGGTATAAATTCTAGATTAATCAATTTTTGCAATGTATCAAAGTTTACGTGCCCTAATCTAGAATGCCACATGCTGGAAGAGTCAAAAATATAAACAGAAGATTCACTTTTATTCATATCAGTGTGTGGTAGAATAGTGGTTACATTTTCTTTAAACGAACCATCACACACATATCCTCTTCCTACATTGTAACAACCCTGATTTTCAGAATCAATTTAGAATTTTTATTTCGGCTATTTTAATGGATTTTGAATATTTAAAATGATTTATTTTAAATAACAATGACTAAAAATTTATTTAAATCGAAGTTAGAACGTATAAATTTATTTTAATTATAAACGAGCCTGAAATGGTGCGGTAGTTTGAAAATTTGATTTTATATTTCAATTGAATGTACATAATTCAAAATAAGTCAGATTTCAGTAAAACCAAAAATATTTGAATCTATTTAATTATACCTTTCTAAGAATGTGGAAAATTTAGACTTTATAATATAAATTGAAAGTTATGCCCAGTTGAAAATTCAGAATAGTTGCTATGAAATTTATATATATTTTTATATAATTTATAGCCCTTAAAAATAGCCATTTTGCAAATGACCTCTGTTTTCGATGAAACCCTTTTGTTGGATCCGGAATGTCAAAATATTTCTAGATTCCAATTTTCATAATTTTTGGAATTAACATATGTGCGTGGCAAAAGAAACGTGTTTTGTCAATTTTAGTTGAATTGGATCGACCAGAAAATGGTCATTTTTCAAATCGACGAAATTAGTTTTGTTAGGACCGTATCGTCGAAACAAAGATAGATATAATTTTTCTGTAATTTTTGGAGTTAGTAAGTGGCTCCGATAAATTAAAATGTACATTTAAATTGTATGTACATTGATTTATATTTTAATTTAAATAAAAAACTGATTGAAATAGTTGAATTGGCTTACAAAACATATCCCATTGTGTCCGGAATGAGGGTAATTAGCAAGGGGCGACAGTCGTTGGACTCGATTTGGAGTTTGGATTGAAAACAAGCATTTTTATAATTAATATATACAAGGGGTCAAAACCCTCATAATTCTCTATGCATGGTCAACACGGAGATTAAATTCTGCCTCCATGAAATACGATGGCCCCGTCTTCTGATTCCTCTTCTCCCTTTTCTTCGAATTCCTTCATTAATTTCAGAAAATTAAAACTATAAAATGGAAGAGAATCGCAAGATCTTCGAGACCAATGGTTGTGATTTGTTTTTACTTCTTGAATCGCGTGAAATCGAGGGCTGAAGGGTGTGCGCTTGGGGGAGGATTTCGAGGCACCTAGAACTGCGAGTGGGCCGAGTCTGTGGACGTGGGGGGAGGAGCTAGAAGCAGTTTAGGTGGTGGGTTCTGATGGGTGGCGGAGGTCCCCACGTGGCGGGCGACGGTGCAAGTTTTGGTCGACGGTGGGTTTGATCATCGGTTGTAGAAAGAGGAGGGTTTGTACGTGAAACAAAGAAAGGTTAATTTAAATTATTAATTATCTTTATCAATGTAATTAGTTTAAGTAAATTTGTAATTAAGCAAAATGAGATTTTTGATATATTTAGCGTAGTTTTGAAAATGTAATTTTTATATAAAATGCCATAGGTTAAAAATATGATTTTTATATATAATATTAGTTTCAAATTATGATATATATATATATAATATTAGTTTAAAAATATAGTTCTTATATAATCAACTTTGAAATAAATATGGTTTTTATATATATAGCTTCAAAATAAAAACATGATTTTTGATTTATATAGCAGTTAATAAAAAAATGCGATTTTTATGTAGAAATCATAGTTTTAAAAATGAAAATTTTATTATATATATAACATTAAGATAAAAATTTGATTTTTTTAATATATATAACATTATAAAAATGTAATTTTATATATATATAACATTATAAAAAATATGATTTTTAATATATATATATAGCGTTATAAAAATATTATTTTTAATATATATACCGCGTGAAACAGATTGCGATGGAACTGACTGGAAGTAGAACAGAATACAAATCGTCCGCTAAAGAATGACGGAGTGGAAACAAAAGGTGAGAACTCTTTTCTCACTCAAATTACTTTACAGTTAAATATATACTAGGAAGCAAACGGGGCTTGGAAGCCCCCGACACTATTTATTGTACAAATCGTGATTATTTGTTTGGATTACGATTGAGATTGTTATTGATTGATATTATTGTATATATAAACTGTAACAACATGAAGTTTTGGAACCAATTTAAAAATTTTATTTTAGAAATTTTAATGGATTTTAATATTTAAAATAATTTATTTTAACTAATAATGACGAAAAATTTATTGTAAATTGAAGTTAGAACGAATAAATTTATTTTAATTATATAACAGGCCTGAAATGTCGTGGTAGTTTGAAAATACGATTTTAAAATTCAAATGAATGCACAGGATTCAAAATAAATCGGATTTTAGTAAAACCAGAAATGTTTAAATCTGTTTAATTATATCTTTTTAACGGATCTGAAAAATTAAAATTTCATAGCGGGAATAAAAGTTTTGCCCAGTTTAAAATTCAGAATAGTTGCTATGGAATTTATATATATTTTAATATAATATATAGCCATTTTGCAAATGACCTCCGTTTTCGATGAAACCACTTTTGTTTAATCTAGAATGTCAAATTATCGCTAGATTCCAATTTTCATAATTTTTGGAATTAATATGTGAGCGTGGCAAAAGAAAACATGTTTTGTCAGTTTAAGTCAAATTGGATCGACCAGAAAATGGCTATTTTTCAAACGGTCTCCAAATTTGACGAAATTAATTTTGTTATGACCATATCATTAAAAAAAGCTAGAAATAATTTTTCTATAATTTTTGGAGTCAGTTTGTGGCCTCGGTAAGTTAAAATGTATGTTTAAATTTAATATATATTGATTTATATTTTAATTTTGATGAAAACTAATCAAAACAGTCGAATTGGATGACCGAGCATATCCCGTTGTGTCCGGAATGGGGGTATTTAGCTAGAAACGACAGTTGTTGGGTCTCCTTTGGAGTTCGGATGGTTTAACAAGCTATTTTTGAATTAAATAATTAAATAATATTGAATATACTATAAGTATACGGTGAAATACCGTAACCTAAACTAAACTCAGAATACGCCGCCGTATTCAAAATCAATGGCTATGGCATTCAATTCCTCTTGCTCCTTTCTCTTCAAATCAGTACATTAATTCGAGGAACTCATAAAACAAAAATCAATCAGCATCTTGAGATCTACATTATGGACGGTGGTGATCGAGTTTTGTAGGGGTGGTGTGGCCGGAATTTGGTCAGGAACAGCAATCAGTTTGGGGTGTTTTCTAGTGAGGTGGCAGCTTCGAGTGCCACGTGGGGCCTGGCGGTGGGAGAGCTCTCGACGGCGGTCAACGCAGCACCGTTCGATTGAATTCCGGTGGTCAGAAATTGGGATGGCGATGGTGAAATTGGTGGCAGCGATAGGTGCGTCTTTGTCTAGTGGTTAACGAAAAAGAAGAAAGGATTTTCTAATTGTTAAGTTAATCATTTCTTTAATCCTAATTAATTAATTTAATTAAGTAGCATTATACAATTTCATTTTTTTTATAAATAAAATACAATTGTTTTGTAAATAGAATCGCATTGTTTTATATATAAAATATACAATGTTTTGAAAATAAAATATACATTGTTCTGAATATAAAATATACATTGTTCTAATCATATAATTTGCATTGTTTTTAAATCGTAAAATTAGCATTGTTTTTAAAATAGAAATTTTACATAAAATAACATAGTGTTAAAAATGGGATTTTTATTACTAGGTAGTTTTAAATTAAAAATATTATTGTATATATATATAACATTATAAAAATATGAATTTTTAATATATATAGTGTTTCTGATAAATGACCAGAGCTGGGAATGGAATCGTTTCCGTGCACTCGAGTTTCTGACGAATGACTAGAGGTTGATGATAATTCGATGGGGAAGAGAGTGGTGTTCTTATTTTTTAATTTCAGAGTGTAAAGAAGGAGGGGCGGAGGAGTTTGTATCGGCAATGGAGGAGCAGGCTACAGGGAGTGTGATGGAGAAGAAGAGATATTGCGAGTCGGGTCTTCTTTTAAGTGAGGATGGGCGAAGTGGAATTGGGTAAAGCCCATGATGAATTAATCTAATTTTAATTTATATAAATAGTGTATATATTTGTAACACTTGTAACTTACCCGTACTTTATCAGAATTTAATGAAACTGGATCATTGGGATTATATGAGAGTAGGCTACACAATGGAACTGACTGGGAGTGGATTGGAGCACATTACAATTTATAGCAAAATAAATTGTCCGATCTGAATCAACGATAATTTATCGTTATTTAACGATAAATTACCAATGTGAGTAAATCTCACTAGCTCTGTACAGTTTATATTTTGTTAAATATAATCTAGTATTGATAAATGATGATTTGTTGCTGTGTGTTGATTGTTTGGTTGAATTGCTGATTTATTGGTTGAAATTATAGATAATGATATATATATATATAAATATATATAAATCGTTAATCAAATATTGATTCTGTTTATCAGAATATTTCATATTTAAATGAAATCGATGTTATTTATATTGTTTAACATCTGTGGATGCAGGGAAACAGGTTGGAGGGATCCAACTGGATTCCTCAATATTATAATACTGTTTGTTTTCATATATTGTGATATGTGATGTGATATATAATCTGTGATTGATTATGATGTTACTGGTCATGTTATTTGGTATTTTAAATACCATATGAAATACTTGAATGTAAAAAGGAAATTTTCAAAGTGAATATTGAAAATGAAATATTTATATAAAATAAAATAGAATTATATAAAAGGATTTATATAGAATAAATAGAATTATATAAAAGGATTTATATAGAATTATATAAAAGGATTTATATAGAATTATATAAAATGATTTATATAGAATAAATAGAATTATATAAAGGGAAGTATAAATGAGATTTAAGTGTTAGAAATAAAAAGGAGATTTGTATGAATAATTCTACAAATAAAAATATAAATAGAATTTGGGTTTGAGATATTGTTTTTAAATACAAAATCAAACTATTTTGATTTTATAAAGAAATATTTTTCACATTTTATGTGAAAATTAGATTGAAGTAAATATTTTGCTAACAAAATATTTATAAAGGAAATAGGGTTTGAAATAGGAACTAAAATGGAGTTAAAGAAATTAGAAACTGACTGGAGATTAGTTAAGTTGAACAGCTATCTGGGTATTGATCTGATGTTGGCTTCGACCTTCGGGGTTTATGCTTGCGAAGTTGTTCTCTTACTAGTTTACAGTTAGAGACTGATATATGTGAGAAGATAGTGATGCGTGAATTAGAAATGGAAACGTTTTCCAAAGTTAATAACGTATATTTTCTAAAATTAGAAAATAAAGATTTGATGAATATATGGAAACGGTAAATGAATAAATGTTGATTGATGGTTGATCGATAGAATTTCCATTTGGAAATAATATCATTGTTTGCACACATGTTTTTCTTTGATAGTTAAATCACTGACTATCAAAGTTTTTGACCATTTTTCCGTCGTCAATATGGAGAGACCGGGATCAGATTCATTATCTGAAAACCACTCTGTATGGGCGTTAGCTTTGCGATCAAATATGATGAAGATAATTGAAGACGGAGTTATGCAAGGGCTGTCCTGTTTACAGAATAGTGCCTTCGGTTTGTCCAGTTCCAGGACAACCTGTATGGAAGAATGTCTGACAGAGTATATTTAATAGATAGCGTAAGTTGATCTCTTCAAACATATTGTGACGGCCCGCTCCGCACCAGCCTACATTTCCTCCGGAAGTGCGCTGTACACATGTCCCGACTAGCACGGAACGGTCGCCAAAGAAAGGAAAGAAGGGAATGAACTAATCAAGGAACCTGTAGAATGTCTCACAGCGCATGGGATAAAATATAATAATAACATACTTGACATAAAACAGGTGAGACAGTGCATAAGCTGATAACTAAAATCAACATTCATCATTAGAGCAGCGGAAATTCAAATACAGCTTATTACAATTTTCCAAATTTACTGTCTCTAAACAAAAGAAAGCTAAATTAAAAGATGCACCACCAATGCCCAAGCAGTGATCTTCAACAACACAGGGAGAATATTATGTATATATTACGTGGAAGCCTCCTGCTCGTCTCCGGATCATCTACCTGTGCATCACCAGCTAACCTGTCTCTAGTCTGCTCGTGTGAGCACCCAGAGTAATAAGAGGAGACATAAAACTCTGGGTCAGACATAAAGCCTGGTATGAGCGATAAGCATCTAAATAGAATAATAACAGGTATACTAAACCATACTTGAACCTGGACCTGCAACCAAAGAGTTAGTACCACATACCGTACAGTTCTCTAAGGTGCCATAATGAATAGTGTAAAGAATACGGGGGTGGGGTGTGTATGTCATAATGATAACAAACAAACCATCCATAGCAACCATCCTCACATCCCTCACTCAGTGCGTAAAGCATACGACATCTACCACCTTGGAATACTAGACAAATTGAGGTAACGACGGATCCCGTCTTGTAGAAACCCTGCTGTGACCAAGCTAAACATATGGAGTCATGACCAAACATTTCAATGACCCATTTCATTGATCGTAGCCCTTGGTTCTACCAATGCCATAATGGCCCTGAATCCGCCTCCGTACCTCCTACCATAGTGGTCCAAAGCTACAGACATCGTAAACCCCTTAACACGCGTCCCGCAGCAAAGCCCAACTATGAAGCGAACTCATTGATTCCCATCTGAATCTTGAGCTCTAACTTCTCATTTGGACTTTCTTTGCATCTCGGGTTTGGTCGAATTGGAGTGGGTCTTCAGAAGAGTTGTCGTGCAGTAGCAGCTCTAGAATTCGGTTCAGTAGTCATTACCCTCGTCGGTTAAGTTCGGTCCTCCTTCCTTGTCATCTTTCGATTCGGTTCGGAACGGGTACTTCACTTCGGGTCGGGTCGGTGTCCTCCTCCGGGTCGGGTCGGTGTCCTCCTCCGGGTCGGGTCGGGTTGCTGTCTTCCTTCCAGTTCATGCTCCTTCTCCGATCAACTCCCTCGTTTTCCATCTACTCTGATCCGATCCGATCCCTTCGCCTTACTCCACTCGTAGCCTTCCTTCTTGAATCGATCCGATCTGGCCTCCATTATTCTTCCGATCCGATCCCCTTGTCCACTCCAACTCTAAGTAAACGGCCTTCCTTTTTGCCAAGTCTCTTATGTGCCAAACTCCAGTTCGGGTCGGGTTTTCTTGCCCAGTTCACATATCCGATCCGAGCCCTCATCCGATCCGATCCGGTTCGGAACCTGCACACTTCTGCAACTTTCCAGCGAGCTTTCTACGCCATTCGACGACGTTTTCGACCAATTTAACTATTCTAACCAATCATAAAACATACCATAGAGTCACAGCAACATGTAAGAGCAACCACAAACACGAAAACCATGAATTTACATGTCAAAATGGATCAAAGATGCCCAAAATCCTATTTTTCCCTTAAGCATGATTAAATAAGACTAATCATAGAATTAATAAAACTTAACTAAATCGAACCAAATTTCTAACAGATGCATAAAATATTATTTAAGAATTTTTAAACATTTTTCCAGAATTTATTAGTGTATAAATTCGCTAATCTTCACTAATTACCCTTAATTAACTGTAATTAGTGTCAAAATGATGCTATCACTCACCTTGGCCACAACTAAAACCCCAAAACTGAAATATTCTCTGATTTGGCGTTGTTCCCAATCTTACACAGCAGCTCTACCTCAGTTCTCGTGCTAATACTCCTTGATTTGATGTTTGCTAAGCCTAATCTTCAATTAGAAAGTGATTAAGAGGTGTTTTGAAGAGATTCAGAGGATGGAGGCCATGGCTAGGTTAAGAGGAATGAATAGTGACGGCTGAAAAATGAGAAAAAGGTATTCTCCAAACCCTAACAGCCCTTTTAAACTCCTAATCCCGAAATTTCCCTTTGGGCCTAGCTGTTAATCACCCGGTTAAACCCAATTAAGCTGTTTTTCACCATCTGAAACTTGTTTCAGCCATATCTCCCAAATGGTGAGTCCGTTAGGCGAATGTGACCACTCTACGGAAAGAGAAACCATCATCCGAAGTTAATGGAGGTGGTTTCAGGTCAAAACTCCTTTCCAGTCAAAAGTTATGGCCAAAACAGTGCCAACTAGGGGTAAAATGGTCATTTAAAAATCAAGAAAAATCATGAACATGGGAAATGACCCCAATAGTCGTCTCCCAAAGTTACATGACCATACGACTTTGTATGTGAAAGAAATAAATATCCTACGATCCTATGATATGTAGAATACAGGTCGTTACACTCTCCCCCCCTTAAGAAATTTCGTCCCCGAAATTCCTTAACCCAAAACATACAATGGATCCCGCATGCCTAACAACCACATACAACAATCAAACATGCAAAACAAGCAAGCAAGCCTATCCTAGCATGCGGAAAACTAAATCGAAGTCAAAATCTTACCAGGCAAAGAGTTCTGGGTGTGCCTTCCTAATGTTCTCCTCTGTCTCCCAAGTACAATCATTCTCGTCTTCGCTCCACTGTACCTTGACTAGCTTCACCGCCTTCCTTCGAAGTTGCTTCATGTCGTGTGCGACAATACGGGCCGGCTTGCGGTTCCCAACCGCCTCGGGTTCTACTTCGAAGTCCTCCAACTGATCAGGTGAAATAGTCATATCTGAGTCGTGAACGAACTTCCTTAGTTGGGAAACATGAAATACGTCGTGAACTCCCACCATCTTCTCCGGTAAGTCAATTCTGTATGCCAAATTCCCGACTAGTTCAAGAACAGGGAATGGGCCAACAAATCTTGGTGCCAACTTGCCTCTCCTGCCAAATCGTATTACGCTCTTCAACGGAGAAATCTTGATAAACACCAAGTCGCCAATGGAGAATTTTAAGTCTCTCCTCCTCTTATCAGCATAACTCTTCTGCCTATCTTGGGCAGCCTTCATTCGTTGTTGAATGGTCTGGATTTTATCTGAAGTTTCCCTCACCACATCTGGCCCAAGCATAAACTTCTCGCCAGTCTCTATCCAACATGATGGTGAGTTACACAGTCTTCCGTACAAAGCTTCAAACGGAGCCATACCGATACTGGATTGGTGGCTATTATTATATGCAAACTCTACTAGATGCAAATGGTCATCCCATGATCCACCAAAATCCAATATACATGCTCTCGAGAGATCTTCCAAAATACGATTCACCCTCTCCGTCTGACCGTCGGTCTGAGGATGATATGCGGTACTGAGATGTAACTCTGACCCTAGAGCCTCTTGTAAGCTCTTCCAAAACCCACTAGTGAACAACGGGTCTCGGTCGCTCACAATGCCTTTAGGTACTCCATGAAATCTCACTACCCACTTCATATACAATTCTCCTAACTTAGCTGCCGTTCTGGTCGATTTGACTGGTATAAACCTTGCACTTTTAGTCAGTCGATCCACAACTACCCAAATGCTATCGTGTCCCGATCTAGTCCTTGGTAAACCATCAATAAAATCCATCGAGACTTGCTCCCATTTCCATTCGGGAATTTCTAAGGGCTGTAACAACCCACTAGGCTTCTTTTGCTCGGCTTTAACTAATTGGCAATTCATGTACTTGGATATAAACTTCCCAATGTCTCTTTTCATCCCTTCCCAGTAGTAGGTTTGCTTCATGTCTCGATACATCTTATTACCACCGGGGTGTATAGTCAGTTTTGAGTGATGACATTCTCTAAGCACTTCATCTCTCAATCCATTGACATTGGGGACAACAAGCTTTCCATTCTTTCTAAGCCATCCATCTCGATCAAGCCCATACTTGTTCATCTCCTCATCGACACACATCTCTAACTTGGAGATGATTTCCAATAGGTTAGGATCGTCCCTCTGACTAGAGCCGATCCACTCAATTAAAGTGGGTCTGATCGTCAAACTTGCTAACATTTCTGGACCCAATTCGCACTTTGGTCTGAAATCAAACCCCGCGATATACTCCAGTTGCCTCCATTCAAGGAACATAGCCCCTAAACTGGCCTGTCTTCTACTCAATGCATCAACCACTGCATTGCCCTTTCCCGGTGTGTATGCGATGTCAAAATCATAGGAAGCTAAGAACTCTAACCATCTCTGCTGACGGAGATTCAGATCTTTCTGAGAGAAGAGATACTTTAACGACTTATGATCTGTAAACAGCTCAAATCTTTCTCCCAAGAGATAGTGTCTCCACATCTTTAACGCGAACACGATCGCTGCCAATTCTAAATCATGGGTAGGGTATCTTCTCTCGTGCGGTTTTAATTGCCGACTTGCATAAGCTACAACCCTACCGCCTTGCATCAATACAGCACCCAGTCCGATACCACAGGCATCCGTGTATACCGTCATTTCTTCATCCCCCTTAGGAATGACTAACACTGGTGCGCTTTTCAACTTGTCCTTTAGACTTTTGAATGCATTCTCGCACCTTTCATCCCAGACAAAAGCTTGATTCTTCTTGGTCAACTGGGTCAATGGTGCTGCTATCTTGGAGAAACCTTGGATAAACTTACGATAATATCTGGCTAATCCCAAGAAACTTCTTACATCTGTTGCGTTCTTGGGCGTAGGCCAATCTTGTACCGTAGCCACCTTCGCCGGGTCCACGGCAATACCATTCTCTGATACAACATGGCCCAAGAACCTCACTTCCCTCTTCCAGAAGTGACACTTAGAAAACTTTGCTTTCAATTGGTGTTTTCTCAACACCTCCATCGCTACTCTTAAATGTTCCTTGTGTTCTTCCTCTGCCCTCGAATAGACCAAAATATCATCAACGAACACAAGGACAAACTTATTCAACTGATCTCTGAATACCCTATTCATAAGATCCACAAAATATGCTGGGGCATTGGTCAGCCCGAATGGCATGACCAACCACTCATAAAATCCGGACGGCGTTCGAAATGCCGTTTTAGCTATACTCTCAGCTTCCACTCTAAGCTGATGAAAACCTATCGCGAGATCCAACTGAGAAAATACTCTCGCGCCACTCAACTGATCGAACAAATCATCTATCCGCGGTAGAGGATACTTGTTCTTCCTCGTCACTTTATTCAACTCGAGGTAATCTACACACAACCGAAGGGAACTATCTGCCTTGGTAGCAAACACAACTGGTGCTCCCCATTCAGAAACACTCTTTCTGATAAATCCCTTCTTCAAAAGATCGCTGACATGCACCTTGAGCTCTCGCTGCTCTCTTGGTGCCATACGACGAAGTGGCATCACTATAGGCTTGGCATCCTTTACCAAATCAATACGAAACTCAATCTCTCGGTGTGGTGGAAGTCCGGTCACTTCTTCGAAAACATCCGGATACTGGCCAACCACGGGCAAACCTGACAACTCACTATGCGGAATGTCGAGGGAGTTTAGAAAACTAGCCAATACCCCCTTACTGGGTAGACCACCAAACACTATCCTCCGCCCATCATCCGCTCTAGCTGTCACTAAAAAGCCCTCACAGTCTACCACCACCCCGTATCTTTGGAGCCAATCTACTCCCAAAATAATGCCAAACCCAGTAAAGCCCAAAACAAAGCAATCACAAACAAACATGCATCCATGACTCGATAGGACCACATTACGACAAATCATGCTAAGGCTAGTCGAACCACCAATCGGGTTCGTCACTACTAAAGGTCTATCGACAATCTCGGGCTCCAATCCCAACCTATCTACCAGTTCACTAGATATGAAAGAACTGGAAGCTCCAGTATCAAACAAAGCTCTAACAGGAACATCATAAACAGAAAGCATACCTTGAATGACGACATTCTTTCCCTTCTCCGCCGCTGTTGGGGCATTCGACGAAGAAGGAATAGCATTAATGGCATAGGCTTTCACTATTTGCTTTTCTTTAGGGGGCTGCAGACACTTGTCCTTGTGATGTCCCATTTGGCCACAGTTGAAGCACTTCCTATCCGCTGGCTTGGCCCGACAATTACTAGCATAATGGCCCTTCTTACCACAGCTGAAGCACTCCACATCTTGCTTATTCTTTTTCTTCTGGCCATCCTTAGTCTGATTCTGCTTTCTCTTATTCTGGGAACCACCCTTGCCTCCACCACTTGCTTGTGGCTTTGGCTCATCTGCGGATGCAACCTCAGTCTTCGGCTTAGGGTAGAGACTTTCTGATCTTAATGCTTTCCCCACAATCGATTCAAACGTCTCATCGATGTGGTTTATAAGTTTTTCCCCCAAGTACTGATCCAAACCAGTTATGAATTTCTCATTCTTTTTCTCGGCAGTATCAATAAGAGATAACCCATATTTTGACAAAGTGTCAAATTCAGCAATATACTCCGAGACAGCTCTGCCATTCTGCTTGAGCTCCAAGAACTTCTTAAACAGCATTGACTTCTGAGCAGCAGGAATGAACTTCTCGCTAAAGCGAGCCTTAAACTGCTCCCAAGTAATCTGATCTTCGGGAGTAGCTACCTTTATAGCATTCCACCAATTCATTGCCCGCCCTTGCAGCTGACGGGACGCTAGCTTTCTCTTCATCGCATCCTCGAAACCCAAATCCTCGAAGATACGTTCGCAACTATCCAACCAATCCTGAACATCCGTAGCCGACTCCATTCCGTGGAACGACTTCCCATCAAGACTAGTATAATCCTTATTCAGCTTGGCGAAGTCGACTCTTGGCGCCTGCACTACTAGACCACCACCATTTCCACCATTGGGAGCTGCCCTCTGTACATCTCTAAGCATCTCTCTCATGAGGTCAGTAAACATCGTCCTCATGTCTGCAGCATTCCCATTATTGGCTCCCCTACCAGCACCTCTAGTATATCGGCTCATCGTCAATCTGAAAAAGGAAACGATTAACGACTCCATAGTGGTGCTAGTGCAGTACGACTTCATCCTTATACTAGTAATAGTATATATATATATATATATAGCTTTTAAAACCAAAGTAATCACAAATACTCTCTCTTGTATACGTATATTATCTCTCCTTGATAACTTCCCTAGGTTAATTACGCAACCTAGAGCTCTGATACCAAGTGTGACGGCCCGCTCCGCACCAGCCTACATTTCCTCCGGAAGTGCGCTGTACACATGTCCCGACTAGCACGGAACGGTCGCCAAAGAAAGGAAAGAAGGGAATGAACTAATCAAGGAACCTGTAGAATGTCTCACAGCGCATGGGATAAAATATAATAATAACATACTTGACATAAAACAGGTGAGACAGTGCATAAGCTGATAACTAAAATCAACATCCATCATCAGAGCAGCGGAAATTCAAATACAACTTATTACAATTTTCCAAATTTACTGTCTCTAAACAAAAGAAAGCTAAATTAAAAGATGCACCACCAATGCCCAAGCAGTGATCTTCAACAACACAGGGAGAATATTATGTATATATTACGTGGAAGCCTCCTGCTCGTCTCCAGATCATCTACCCGTGCATCACCAGCTAACCTGTCTCTAGTCTGCTCATGTGAGCACCCAGAGTAATAAGAGGAGACATAAAACTCTGGGTCAGACATAAAGCCTGGTATGAGCGATAAGCATCTAAACAGAATAATAACAGGTATACTAAACCATACCTGAACGTGGACCTGCAACCAAAGAGTTAGTACCACATACCGTATAGTTCTCTAAGGTGCCATAATGAATAGTGTAAAGAATACGGGGGTGGGGTGTGTATGTCATAATGATAGCAAACAAACCATCCATAGCAACCATCCTCACATCCCTCACTCAGTGCGTAAAGCATACGACATCTACCACCTTGGAATACTAGACAAATTGAGGTAACGACGGATCCCGTCTTGTAGAAACCCTGCTGTGACCAAGCTAAACATATGGAGTCATGACCAAACATTTCAATGACCCATTTCATTGATCGTAGCCCTTGGTTCTACCAATGCCATAATGGCCCTGAATCAGCCTCCGTACCTCCTACCATAGTGGTCCAAAGCTACAGACATCGTAAACCCCTTAACACGCGTCCCACAGCAAAGCCCAACCATGAAGCGAACTCATTGATTCCCATCTGAATCTTGAGCTCTAACTTCTCATTTGGACTTTCTTTGCATCTCGGGTTTGGTCGAATTGGAGTGGGTCTTCAGAAGAGTTGTCGTGCAGTAGCAGCTCTAGAATTCGGTTCGGTTCGGTAGTCATTACCCTCGTCGGTTCGGTTCGGTCCTCCTTCCTTGTCATCTTTCGATTCGGTTCGGATCGGGTACTTCACTTCGGGTCGGGTCAGTGTCCTCCTCCGGGTCGGGTCGGTGTCCTCCTCCGGGTCGGGTCGGGTTGCTGTCTTCCTTCCAGTTCATGCTCCTTCTCCGATCAACTCCCTCATTTTCCATCTACTCCGATCCGATCCGATCCCTTCGCCTTACTCCAGTCGTAGCCTTCCATTCTTGAATCGATCCGATCTGGCCTCCATTATTCTTCCGATCCGATCCCCTTGTCCACTCCAACTCTAAGTAAACGGCCTTCCTTTTTGCCAAGTCTCTTATGTGCCAAACTCCAGTTCGGGTCGGGTTTTCTTGCCCAGTTCACATATCCGATCCGAGCCCTCATCCGATCCGATCCGGTTCGGAACCTGCACACTTCTGCAACTTTCCAGCGAGCTTTCTACGCCATTCGACGACGTTTTCGACCAATTTAACTATTCTAATCAATCCTAAAACATACCATAGAGTCATAGCAACATGTAAGAGCAACCAAAAACACGAAAACCATGAATTTACATGTCAAAATGGATCAAAGATGCCCAAAATCCTATTTTTCCCTTAAGCATGATTAAATAAGACTAATCATAGAATTAATAAAACTTAACTAAATCGAACCAAATTTCTAACAGATGCATAAAATATTATTTAAGAATTTTTAAACATTTTTCCAGAATTTATTAGTGTATAAATTCGCTAATCTTCACTAATTACCCTTAATTAACTGTAATTAGTGTCAAAATGATGCTATCACTCACCTTGGCCACAACTAAAACCCCAAAATTGAAATATTCTCTGATTTGGCGTTGTTCCCAATCTTACACAGCAGCTCTACCTCGGTTCTCGTGCTAATACTCCTTGATTTGATGTTTGCTAAGCCTAATCTTCAATTAGAAAGTGATTAAGAGGTGTTTTGAAGAGATTCAGAGGGTGGAGGCCATGGCTAGGTTAAGAGGAATGAATAGTGACAGCTGAAAAATGAGAAAAAGGTATTCTCCAAACCCTAACAGCCCTTTTAAACTCCTAATCCCGAAATTTCCCTTTGGGCTTAGCTGTTAATCACCCGGTTAAACCCAATTAAGCTGTTTTTCACCATCGGAAACTTGTTTCAGCCATATCTCCCAAATGGTGAGTCCGTTAGGCTAATGTGACCACTCTACGGAAAGAAAAACCATCATCCGAAGCCAATGGAAGTGGTTTCAGGTCAAAATTCCTTTCCAGTCAAAAGTTATGGACAAAACAGTGCCAACTATGGGTAAAATGGTCATTTAAAAATCAAGAAAAATCATGAACATGGGAAATGACCCCAATAGTCGTCTCCCAAAGTTACATGACCATACAACTTCGTATGTGGAAGAAATAAATATCATACGATCCTATGATACGTAGAATACGGGTCGTTACGCATATTTACGTTTGGTGGCAGAGGAATTCGTTTCTCTTAACTGTATACCCGTGGTATTTTTGGGGAAATCAATTTGTGATTTGGCGGGTATGAAGATGCGACATTCAAAGTGAATAAAAGTGTGATCTGTAC
This sequence comes from Allium sativum, assembly GCA_030737875.1. NCBI lineage: Eukaryota > Viridiplantae > Streptophyta > Magnoliopsida > Asparagales > Amaryllidaceae > Allium > Allium sativum. The sequence continues at coordinate 187,812,780 of CM060910.1, read as the reverse complement.
GTTATGGCCTTGAGCCTCACAACTAGGAAATGATATAAAATCGGGTAGGTCGCATGGCTAAGGGGTTAGCTGCCAATTAGGTTGTATTGTCACCTGATCTAGAGAAATTCCATTTACTTCTATAATCTATTTCGATGTTGTCCCATTCGGGAAACGGTTGCTGATCCCAACCGTTAGTGATATACATTCGGTACACTCAAGCGAAATGAGTGACCGGTCATGTTTGGCCTTGGTTACAAGATGTTCTTTTTGAACCCGATGTATTCCTCTCTAGAGATACACTATCGGAAGGTGGTCCCATACCATGCCAGTTGGAATCCATTACCCAATAAGAGCCCGCGATTTTTGATTGTATATTATATATGTAAAATGTGAGATGAAAGCATTCTACTAGATTGTTATTTATGTGCTTTAGACATTATGATAATATCAAAAGAGTATGGATTTTTAAAAGAATGTTTGGGGTTATCGTAAGGTTTCGTGTTTACTTATGGATTGGTCTTACGATTATTCTTTCTTTTAAAAGGATTTTAAAAGTTAAACAAATGGTTGGAGTTTACTCACACCAGTCACATGACTGACCCAGAATTTATTTTGTTTTGTTTTCCCTAAACTCTTGGGTGCCCAATTTTTATACAGGCATTCAAGTAGTCAGGATTTTACAGATATACTTGGAGAGCTTGGAGCAGGAGGCTTCAGGAATATATAGTTATTGTTTATTTCTGCTTTGTTGTAAGTGTTATACTCTGAAAATGTTATTGTATACATATACTGATTTTATTTCAAAGATATTTTATCTATTATATGTTGTTTGTTCCGCTGTGAGATTCGTGTTACTCTGATGTTGTTGTATGTTATTCTTCTTCTATTCTAATTTTCTATCTCATCTATTCTCACCCTCTAACTTCTTCTATTAACAATCCGGTATTTCGGATGCTTGGGTAGTCGACATTGAGTTTAAGCTTATATCCAAGGTCGCAAAATCCCGAGGTCGTTTCATTTGGTATTAGAGCTTTGGTTTACAAAACTCGAGAACAAGACATATTAGAACCGAACGAAAGAATTCATCAGAGATTGGATTAGTAATATCCAATGAGAATAACTCATTAAAGATGGGATCTGTAGCATCCTAGAACTAGTGTGAAGAGTATTATTTTCTTTAAAATAAAAATGAAAACAAGTTTAGCTTTGAAAATTTTATCTTAAAATACGTATTTGAATATATTATTTTATTTTAATTTGGATAATCGAGTATATGAGATTTTGAATATAAGCGTAATTAACGGATATTTGAAGTTTTAATATACTAGATAGATATAGAATCACACTCTAGTCGCCCAGGAATGATTCTGATGATTGAGTAGTCATAATCAGAGTTTATGTCCGTGGTATACCTATATATTTCCATTGATTGGTGTGAGAACCAAAATATAGATAAGGTTTATTGTTGTGACTTGGCATCAAAAATACGATTTTTGACTATATATAAAAGTTAAATATAATTGAAAAAAATTAATCACCTAATTGATTGCTGGTTGTGATGTTTGATAATTAGTTTAAACTAATTAAAATATTGGAATGATAATTAATAAAACCAATATATAAAAGAATGATGAATTTACGTAAATCGAATTTAATATTGAACTGAATTGACAATTGATTAGAGTGAAAGTTGAGTTGGTTAATTAAACAACTTTCAGCTTCGTTCCTTTTCGAGGATGGAAAGATTTTAGTTGGGGGAGATTGTAACAACCCGAAATTTTGGAACCAATTTAAAATTTTTATTTTAGAAATTTTAATGGATTTTAATATTTAAAATAATTTATTTTTAACAATAACGACGAAAAATTTATTGTAAATCGAAGTTAGAACGAATAAATATATTTTGATTATATAACGAGCCTGAAATGGCGCGGTAGTTTGAAAATTCGATTTTAAAATCCAAATGAATGTACAAGATTCAAAATAAATCGGATTTTAGTAAAACAAAAAATATTTAAATCTATTTAATTATATCTTTCTAACGGATCTGAAAAATTGAAATTTCATAGCAGGAATAAAAAGTTATGCCCAGTTTAAAATTCAGAATAGTCGTTATGAAATATATATATATATATATATTAGTATAATATATAGCCATTTTGCAAATGACCTCCGTTTTCGATGAAACCACTTTTGTTGAATCCAGAATGTCAAATTATTGCTAGACTCCAATTTTCATAATTTTTGGAATTAATATGTGAGCGTGGCAAAATAAAACGTGTTTTGTCAATTTTAGTCAAGTTGGATCGACCAGAAAATGGCCATTTTTCAAACGGTCTCCAAATTCGACGAAATTAATTTTGTTAGGACCGTATCGTCAAAACAAAACGATATATAATTTTTCTGTAATTTTTGGAGTCAGTTTGTGGCCCCGGTAAAATAAAATATACGTTTAAATTTAATATATATTGATTTATATTTTAATTTTGATGAAAATTGATCAAAACAGTTGAATTGGCTGACCGGACATATTCTGTTGTGTCCGGAATGGGGGTATTTAGCTACGGGCAACTGTCGTTGGGTCTCATTTGGAGTTCGGATGGTTTAACAAGCTAATTTTAATTAAATAATTAAATAATATTGAATATACTATAAGTATACGGTGAAATACCGTAACCCTAACTCAACTCAGAATATGCCGCCGTATTCAAAATCAATGGCTATGGCATTCAATTCCTCTTGCTCCTTTCTCTTCAAATCAGTACATTAATTCGAGGAATTCATAAAACAAAAATCAATCAGCATCTTGAGATCTACATTCTGTACGGTGGTGATCGAGTTTTGTGGGGTGGCGTGGCCGGGATTTGTTTGGGAATGGCGATCAGTTCGGGGTGTTTTCTGGCGAGATGGCTTCATTGAGTGCCATGTGGGGCCTGGCGGTAGGAGAGCTCTCGACGGCGGTCAGCGCAACACCGTTCGATTGAATTCTGGTGGTCAGAAATTGGGATGGCGATGGTGAAATTGGTGGACGGCAGTCAGCGCAGCACAGTTTGATTGAATTCCGGTGGTCAGAAATTGGGATGGCGATGGTGAAATTGGTGGCAGTGATGGGTGCGTCTTTGCCCAGTAGTAAATGAAGAAGAAGAAAGGATTTGCTAATTGTTAAGTTAATCATTTCTTTAATCTTAATTAATTAATTTAATTAAGTAGCATTATACAATTTCAGTTTTTTATAAATAAAATACCATTGTTTTATAAATAAAATACAATTGTTTTACAAATAAAATACAATTGTTTTGTAAATAGAATCGCATTGTTATAAAATATACAATGTTTTGGAAATAAAATATACATTGTTTAGAATATAAAATATACATTGTTCTAATCATATAATTTGCATTGTTTTTAAATCATAAAATTAACATTGTTTTTAAAATAGAATTTTTACATAAAATAACATCGTGTTAAAAATGGGATTTTTATTACAAGGCAGATTTAAATTAAAAATATGATTATGTATATATATAACGTTATAAAAATATGATTTTTTTAATATACATAGCGCTATAAAAATATGATTTTCAATGTATATACCGCGTGAAATAGACTGCGATGGAACTGAATGGAAGTAGAACGGAGTCCGAATCGTCCGCTAAAGAATGACAAAGTGGAAACGAAGGTAAGAACTCCTCACTAAAAATTATGCACAGTTATTTATTTATTTTCATAACTGGAAAATATATAGAATTATCAGTTTAGTTTTTTATCAGTTTAATCATTATAAACCATATACAGTGTTTGTTAGATCACCTTCCTCGTCAACAAACCATGGACGATTTAAATTGATTGTGTTGTGTGTTGTTTGTGTTATTGAAATGTTTAACACATTAAAATGTTAATATTAATGTGATAGCGAAATTAGATTATAAATATTCATTCATAATTTGAATAGTGAAAATTGGTTAAATCTCTTAACCAATAATTTATTTAAATAAACTTTGTTGTTTGAAAACCCCACATGGGTATTGGGATGACACTTGACATACACTAGTCCCAATAGTTAGTTGTATGTCAATCGATGAATTGACAGGCTGTGATGAGCGTTATTTATTTATTTTAATGCTCACACAGTTGTAAAATTCACCTTGGATGTGAATGGACTGTTTAAAGATTATATACCACTATTGTGAATTCATATGATGTATGAAATCCATATAACTGAAATTATATGGCAATTGATTGAGTCGCGTTCCGATTCAGAAATAAATAATATTTCATAAATAATGTTGAATAAAATATCATTTTAGAATGAAATACCATTTTAGAATAAAATACCATAATATATCATTTTAGAATGAAAGATCATTTTAGAACAAAATAACATTTTTAATGATAAAGACATTTTTATGTAAAAAAACATTTTAATGTAAAAGAATCATTTCAATGTAAAAGAATCATTATAAATGTAAAAGAATCATATCAATGTAAATGAATCATTATAAATGTAAAAGAATCGCTATAAATGTAAAAGAATCATTATAAATGTAAAAGAATCATATCAATGTAAAAGAATCATTATAAATGTAAAAGAATCATTATCAATGTAAAAGAATCATTATCAATGTAAAAGAATCATTTTAATGTAAAAGAATCATTTTAATGTAAATTATATAAAAGAACATTTTTAAAAAAAGAACATTTTTAATGTATTTTAGTATAAAAGAACATTTTTAATGTATTTTAATGTAAAAGAATATTTTTATATAAAAGAACATTTTTAATGTAAATTATGTAAGGAAACATTTTTAATGTAACAGAACATTTTAATGTAAAGAATATTTTAAATAAAGAATCTTTTGAAAGTAAAGAGTATTTTAAAACAAACAATATTTTAAAATAATATATAGCGAAGGATAAAATTATGATTTTGATGTCCGACTTTGAATGGACGCAAAAATATAAAAATATGAAGCCGAGTTAAGTAGCAAACGCCATTTTTAACCCGAACGGATTTATCAATCAATTTTATTCATTTTATAATGAATATCAAAAGGAAGTGATTTCAAAATTTAATATTTTAAAAATATTATCATTTTAGCATGATATAGAATATTCAATTTTTATTTAAAATTGAAAAATGAAGTTGAAATCATTTTGAAATGAAATTATAAATATATTATAAATACATTTTAAATGTTAATCGACGATATATATAATATATATATTATATATATTTAAATGGCCTGAATAGAATGCGCCGCGCAGCGCAGCGACCGTTCGCGTATTTCGACCATTAACTTCAAATGGGCGTAACGGGAGATCCGACCGTCGGATTCTCCTAAAACCGGAACCGTTGGGTTTGTATCGAAAAGATCTTTCCATGAATATAAGAGATTTGAAATCTAATGGATAGATTGGGAGACATGTCCAAATCAATTTCAGAAAAGGTCGCTATGGATGCAGTTCAGTGGCCGTCATTGGAAACTAACTGTACGGGTAATAATAAAATTATTAAAATATGGAAAAATTATGTAAAATCATAATAAATGATTTAGAAAGAATTTGGATGAAAAAAATTCTAGTTTTGGAAAGATAAAAATATATTTTATCAAAATGAACTATTTAATGAACTAGTTATTAACTAGAATAATAATTTAATTATTTTTAGAAATAAATAAATTGGATTTGGAAATGGTTTTAAAATAACCAGAATTTTCCAATATATATTTATATATATTGGAATCGATTTGAATTGAAATTATCTTCAGAATATTTCGATATTGGATTCCGTTATTATATGAATATTATGAGGAATTTGGAAGATATATATATATATATATATCGTTATTCCCAACACAATATTTGTTGGTTTCAGAATTTGATAATGAATATAAGCCGATATAATTTCTATTCAGAACCTTATATTTAATAACAAATTGGATTTTGGGTTCGTCATGAATAGTGTCTTTAATAACACTGTTCTTAAACCCAGTTTAGAAAAGAATAAATCTTTTAACTAAGATTTAGGAAATTTTACCAATTAATTAATATTTGACTGGAATTGAATTGAAATGTGAGTTGGGTTTATTGTGAACGGTGTTTTAAACGACATTTGTTCTTTAACCCAATTAACAGTGAAAACATAATTTTGGAATTTATAAATCTTTTATTAAGATTTAAATGGAAATTTTCCAAAGTAAAGTTTTCCAATTTAATATATTAAATTGGAATTGAACGAAATTCGATTTGGTAATAATCCAGATAAGCTTATGTGAATGAAGGTCATTACTATATATGTAATTTAAAAGCCTTTGCCGTTATTCCATTTATATTATTAGTCTGATACAGAAATTTATATCAATTATTTATTGATCTTATTTCTGTGAAGATTCCATATTTAATGGAAGATGATTTTGGGTTTGTCGTGAACTGTGTTTTTAAGGACATTGGTTCTTTAACCCAGTTAAAGATAAGATTAATTTCTTAAAGTTGAATAACCATTAAGTAATGATTTTTGGAGATTAAAACCAAATTGCTGTTTTAATGTATCTTGTTAATTTCAGGAGGATTAAAGAATAAATTTCAAAGAATTTATCTTTGATAAAAAAATTAATGGGAACCTTTCCCTAATAATGTCAATATTTTATTAAAAGAATATTCTGAATCGGAATGAGGCGTATGATTATTTTTATAGCACTTGATTATAAATTACGCGAATTATTCAGAAAGACCGGGTTCAACCCATTCCGAATAATTACTACGACGATCAAGAGTCGAAGATGAAGATGGTGGTTGAAGACCGGAGTTCTTCACATTATTTGGATAATTACTGATGTATTGATTGGGCCATATACCCAAGACAAGGTAATAAGTGGTGATCGTCCAAACGTACTTGGAGATTGACGGATATGCAAGGACCTCTCTCCTATATTGGACATATGGGACGAGGAATAAGGTGCCTCCGATTTCATTCAGATCCAGAACGAACTTGTAAATGGATGTTATGTCTGACGGTGTATTCCTTTATGCTGTATTCGTTGATCTCTGCTAAATATATATATCTGTTTGGTGGCAGAAAATTTATTCTCTTGCTTAAAACCCTTCTCTGAGACGTAAGAGCTTAGACGTTATATATTGGCAGAAACCAATGGTATGGTATGGACTGACAATGTGGCATGTTAAGATGCAAATGATCAAGACTTTTGTTGAAAAACAGAGCTTTGTGGTTTATGATCAAAGCACAGCTTATTTAGGCATAGCTTTGTGTATAGCGTTACTTCGCGAGCCTCACACCCCGGTATGAACCAGAACCGGGAGAATGACCCCAAGGAAACGGACATATGTTAGTTTTTAGCTAGGAGTAACGTCATGGTATGGAGCGAGGCTATTTACTCATGTGGATGTTGCTTATTACTTGATGGATAGAGAGGCGCCTCGTATATATATATATATATATATATATATATATATATATATATATATATATATATCGATAGATGTTCTTGTCGACATTACTGACCAGACTATTTTATGCCCCATAGGGCAGGCTAACATATAGTTTATGGTATTGCCAATCATCGACGGATGTCCGGCCCTGGCGCTCCTAGGGTCACTCGAGCTCTGATCCTGAGGCACGGGCTAGAGTGTCTCGAATTTGGTAAGGACTATCTCTTGCCTTGGTTCATAGATGGAAATCCAACTCCCAATACGACATCATGCGGTTTTGATTGTAGAATTAGTATGGCGACATGATGTATGGTACCTATGTTGCCTATGATTGATACATTCATATTCGAATTTGTTTTAAACACTATGCACTTATAATAATTATATCAAAATAATTTGTTTTATACGTATCAAGCATGTTTGGCTATTATAAGGGAAAACTCTATCCTTCGGCTTGCATTGCATTGTGTGATGGGACCTGAGTCTTATAATAGCTTCATTTTTCCAAAAAGCATTGCATTGTTTTATTTTAAACTAAGGTTCATGTGATGTAAACCCTCCCGTGATTTACCTAACTTTAAAATCAAGTTTAATAACTGTTTTGAGTTCTCACACCTGTCCCATGACTGACCTGGAGTTTATTGTTTTAACCTAAACTCTGGATGCCCACATTTTCCACACTGGCAGCTAGTAGTTTTGGTTTTGCATATATTATATTCACAGTATCCTGGTTTACAACTTAAGCGATATTCAGAAAGCTATGTATCCGTGTATTTCTTTCAGTTGTATTTTTGTATTATTTTTGCGCTGCTATGTAAATGTAATTTTAAATCTCTGATATTATTGTATTTCCAATGTGTAATATTTATTCATACTCTGGAATATTCTCGTACTCTAATGTAATTGTTGTAATAAGCAATGAAATGTTCTTCTATTTATGTTCTGTTTTGCCATGTTCTTAATTCAATCCGTACTTTCCTTTACAGGGAAGTTTGGGTCGTTTCATAAAATTATTTGCATAAAAATTATCATGAAAAGAAAATAAAATAAATATTCATTTACCAATTGGATGGTTTGTTTATGTATACCCATTTAACTAATATTGATTAGGACTATAAATTTTACACATCGCCCAACTTCACAAATAATTATCAGTATTTGTTGTTTGAAAAACCCACATAGATATTGGGATGATATTGGACATACACTAATCCCAATATTTAGTTGTATGTCAATCGATGGGTTGACAGGCTGGGATGAGCGTTAATTATTTATGTTTAATGCTTATACAGTTATAAATTGCACTCTGGATGATGGTTGATCGTGTATCATTAATGTTATGTACATGTGTTTTATGAAATCCATATAAATAACATTATATAGTAATTGATTGTGTCTGATTCCAATTCAGGAATAACGAATATTTTAAAATAATATTCGGTAAAGGATTAAAATGTGAATTTGATGTCCGATTTTGGATGGACATGAAAATATTGAAATATGTGAAGCCGCGTTGGTTAGGTATGCGCCATTTTAATGCGATTGATTTTTACATCGATTTTATTCATTTTTATGATGAATATCGAAAAGGAAATGATTTCAAAATCTGATATTTTGAAAATACGATCATTTAAATATTGTAATGATAAGGAGTATTCAATTTTGATTTAAAATTGAAAATGAAGTTAAAATCGTTTTAAAATGAATTTATAAACGATTTATAAAATACGTTTTAAATGATAATCAACGAATTATATATAATATATATATTATATATATTTAATGGCCTGAATAGAACGCGCCGCGCCGTGACCGTTCGCGAATTTCGACCATTGACTTCGAATTGACATCACGGGAGATCCGACCATCGGATTCTCCTAAAACCGGAACCATTGGGTTTGTATCGAAAAGAACTTTCTAATGAATATAAGAGATTTTAAATTTAATGGTCCAAATCAAATTTGGAAAAGGTCGCTATGGATGCAGTTCGGTGGCCGTTATTGGAAATCGACTGTATAGGCCTTGTTAAATTTTTTTAAAATATTAATAATTTGTGTAAAATCCTAATAAATGATTTGGAAAGAATTTGGATGGAAAATTCAACATTTGTAAAGACAAAAATACATTTTTATCAAAATGAACCTGTTATTAACTAAAAAGATAATTCAAATAAATAAATTGGATTTATAAAAGGGTTTTAATAAAACCAGAAATTTCCCATCTATAAATTGGAATGAATTTGAACAGAAATCAACTTCGGGAGATATTTAGATATTGGATTCCGTGATTATACGGATATTGTTGAGGAATTTGGAAGATATATATATCATTATTCCTGATACGATATTTGTTGGTTTCGGAATTTTATATTGAATGTAAGCCGATATAATTTCTATTTAGAGCCTTGTATTTAATATCAAATTGGATCTCGGGTTTGACGTGAATGGTGTCTTAAATAACACTGTTCTTAAACTCAGTTGAGAAAAGAATAAATCTTTTAATTAATATTTAGTGGAGTTTAACAATTAATTAATATTTAATTGGAATTGATTTGAAATTTGATTTTTGGGTTTATCGAAAACTATGGTTTAAATAACACTTGTTCTTTAACCCGATTAACAATGAAATATGATTTGGAATTTATAAATCTTTTTATTAAGATTTAATGGAAATTTTCCAAAGTAAGGTTTTCCAATTTAATATATTAAATTGGAATTGAATGGAATTCGATTTAGTAATAATCGAAGTGAGCTTCTATGGAGGAAGACTGTTAATATATATGGAATTTAAAAGGCTTTGTCATTATTCCATTTTTATTATTAGTTAGATACGGAAATAGATATCGATTATATATATTGATCTGTTTTCCGTGAAGATTCCATAATGAATGGAATGTGATTCTGGGTTTATCGTGAACTGTGTTTTAAATGACGTTAGCTCTTTAACCCAGTTAAAGACCGGATTACATGTCGAACATTGTATTTCGAACTGTATTGTTGATCTCTGCTAAATATATATCTGTTTGGTGGCGGAGAATTTATTCTCTTTCTTAACACCCTTCTCAAAGACGTATGAGCTTAGAGGTTATATATTGGCAAAAATCAATGGTACGGTGTAGATTGTCGATGCGGCATGTTTGATTTCCCAAAGTTAAATAATCATTAATAATGATTGTTGAAAGATTAAAACTAAGTGGAATTTTAATGAATCTTTAATTAGATTGGAATGTGAATATGATAACCTAAATTATTAAATTTGTGAAATGATCAAGAATGGAGTATCACCGGTTTTGCTCCAAGCGGTAGTTAAATATTTAATTAGATTCGAACGGGAAATGGTAATTAACTTTACCGATAACCCAATGATGTAAGATATGGAGTATCACCAGTTTTGCTTCATGGGATGAATAGGTTGGATTGGGATAATAAAAGAAATGATTACTTCGGTATGGCTCGTTAATCCCGACTAGTTGGATAAACCTTAATTGGGTTTAGAATTGAAATGATAATGAAATCTTTTGAAATGATATCCAAAGGAAGATTAAAGAATAAATTTAAAAGAATTTATCTTTGATTAAATTAATGTGAACCTTCCCCTAATGATGTGAACATTTGAATAAAAGAATATTCTGAATTAGAATGAGGCGTATGTTGTATTTTTATAGCACTTGTTTATAAAATACACGGGTTATTCGGAAAGACTGGGTTTATGGCCATTCTGAATAACTGATTCGACGATAAGTTAACGATGAAGACGGTGGTTGAAGACCGGAGGACTTCACATCTTTTGGATGATTACTGATGTCTTGATTGGGCTGTACACCCAAGTTAAGGTAATAAGTGGTGATCGTCCAGACATATTTGGAGATCGACCGGATATAAAAGGACCTCTCTCCTGTATTGGACATATGGGACGAGGAATAAGGTGCCTCCAATTTCGTTCAAACCCGGAACGAACTAGTAAATGGATGTGTGTCTGATATTGGGTTTTATTTTGTGTTGGTTGATTTCTATTAAATATATATATCTGTTTGGTGGCGGAGAATATAATCTCTTGCTTAACACCGTTCTCTAGACGTACGAGCTCAGAGGTTATATATCGATAGACATCAGTCGCATGGCATGAATCGTTAGTGTGGCATGCTGAGATGCAAATGATCAGGCTTTTGTTGAAAAGCAAAGTCTTGTGGTTGATGGTCAAAACACGGCTTTAAATAGCATAGCTTTTTGTATAGCGTTAATTCGCGAGCCTCACACCCCGGTATGAATCAGAAACGGGAGAGGACTATAGGGAGAACATGCGTTTCTTTCTATCTAGGAGTGGTGTCATGGTATGGAGCCCAGACATTTTTATTTATGTGGATGATGGAAAGCGAGGTATCTCTGATTTATCAGTCACTACGGGGTCGATGGATGGATATGGTCGACATACTGACCAGACTTACGCCCTATAGGGTGGGAAAATGTATTGTTCAGGAATTACCAATCCACTAACGTAAGTGTGGACCGACCCGGAAGATCCAGGGTGCAGTTGTGACTGATCCCGAGGCATAGGCTAGAGTGTCTCGAATTCGGTAAGGACGGTCCCTTGCCTTGGTTCATGATGGAAATCCAATCACCAATACGACATTTCGGTTTTAGTTGTATAACTAGTATGGCGACATAGTAGCATGGGATACTATGCCGTCTATGATTGATACATTTATATTTGAAGTTGATTTCTTCATTTATAGTAATAATAATATATGAACACGTACCAAGCATGTTTGGCTATTATAAGGGATAACTCTATCCTTCGGCTTGCGTTGCATTGTGTGATGGGACCTGAGTTCTATAATAGCTTCATTTTTCCAAAAAACATTGCGTTGTTTGTTTATTGCACTTCTATTCTTGGGAGAAAACATATTCTGTGTTATATGACGTGGTCCCTTGATTTACTCTATTTTAAGGTAAAGTTTTAAATATCCGTTTTAGTTCTCACCCCAGTCCCATGACTGACCTGAAGTTTATTATTTTAAACTAAACTCTGGGTGCCCTATTTTCCACACGGGCAGCTAGTAGTTGGATTTTTGTAGATATTATTTCCACAGGATCCTGGATTTACAGCTGAAGTTATATTCGGAATGCTTTGTATCCGTGTATTTCTTCCAGTTGTGTTATGTATTATTTTTCCGCTGCATTATAATTTAAATCTCTGATATTTTTCTGGTGCATGTTATTTATTCATACTTTGTTGTATTCTTGTACTCTAATGTAAATTGTTGTAATAGCAATGAAATGTTCTATTGTTTGTGTTCTGATTTGTCGTGTTCTCAACTCAATCTGGGCTTTCCCGTGAGGACGAGTTTGGGTCGTTTCACCGTGGTATCAGAGCTTTGTTTTACAGAGCTCGAGAACAAGACACATTAGAACAAAACAAAAGAATTCATTAGAGATTGGATTAGTAATATCCAATGAGAATAACTCGTTAGAGATAGAATTAGTCCCTAGAATGAGTTGGAAGAGTGTTATTTTAAAATAAAAATGAAAACAAAATTTAATTTTGAAAATTATGTCTTATTGTACGTATTTGATTATTTATTTTATATTAAATTTGGACAATCGAGTATATGGATATTTTGCATATACGTCTCGCGAACGTATATTCGAAGCCTCAAATATACTGGATAGATATAGAATCACACTCTAGTCGCCCGGAGATGATTCCTCATCATCAGGGTCTATGTTCGAGTTTCGAAAGTGGGTTATCTATGTACTTCCAATAGACTGGTGTGAGAACCAAAACTTAGATAAAATTTATTGTTTGTGATTTAGCTCCAAAAATATGATTTTTAGGTATATATAGAAAGATATATGTTTGAAAAGATAATCGAAAAATTGATTGCTGGATGTGTTGTTTAATTATTAGTTTCACTAATAAAAATATTAGAATGATAATTAATAAAAACCAATAAGAGATTAAACGGTAAATTAAGCCAAATCGGATCGAATATCGAAATGAACTGAAATAGTTTGGAATTGCATACATGTACATATATATGTGTGAATATGTCATAGCATGGAAGCTAAGACGAGGAATAAAATTGTATGCCCGACAAAATAGGTACATGTTTATTATTTTCTTGGGTTTTGATGATTTTATGAGCTGACTGGCTAGCCACTTGGCTTTTCCTTTTTCTTTTGGATTGATGAGGGCCCTGCGAAGCAAGTTGCGGTTTTAAATAACAATCTGTACAAAGGAGGTTATGGCGAAATTTTTCGAAAATTAAGGGTGTTAGCCAAATTTTTGAGAAATTAGAAAAATTCTTAGAAACTGAAAAGTTGAAGAATGAAAGCCAGAATGAAAGTTGAGTTGGTTAGTTAAACAACTTTCAGCTCCGTTCCTTTTCGAGGATGAAAAGATTTTAAGTGGGGAGATTGTAACAACCCGGATTTTCAGAACTAGTTAAAAAAAATATTTTGGCTATTTTAATGGATTTTGAATATTTAAAATGATTTATTTTAAATAACAACGACTAAAAATTTATTTAAATGGCACGGTAGTTTGAAAATTCGATTTTAAATTTCAACTAAATGTACCAAATTCAAAATAAATCAGATTTCAGTAAAACCAAAATATTTGAATCTGTTTAATTATATCTTTCGAACGAATGTGGAAAATTTAGATTTCATAATATAAATTGAAAGTTATGCCTAGTTGAAAATTCAGAGTAGTCGCTACGGAATATATATATTTTTATATAATATATAACCCTTAAAAATAGCCATTTTGCAAACGACCTCCATTTTCAACGAAACCACTTTTGTTGGATCCGAATGTCAAATTATTGCTAAATTCCAATTTTCATAATTTTTGGAATTAATATATGTGTGTGTGTGGCAAAAGAAAATGTGTATTATCAATTTTAGTTGAATTAGATCGACCAGAAAATGACCATTTTTCAAACGATCTCCAAATTAGACAAAATTAGTTTTGTTAGGACCTATCATCGAAACAAAGCTAGATACAATTTTTTTGTAATTTTTGGAGTCAGTTTGTGGCTTCAGTAAATTAAAATGTGCGTTTAAATTGAGTATACATTGATGTATATTTTAATTTAAATAAAAAACTGATCGAAATAGTTGAATTGGCTTATGAAACGTATCCCATTATGTCCGGAATGGGGGTAATTAGCTGGGAGCAATAGTCATTGGGTTCGATTTGGAGTTTGGATTAAAAACAAGCATTTTTAGAATTAAATAAAAAATTATTTATATTCTATCAAGGGGTCAAAACCCTCATAACTCTCCATGAGTGGTCAATGCGGAGATTAAATTCCGCCTCCATCAAATACGACAGCCCCCATCTTCCGATTCTTCTCCTCCCTTTTCTTCGAATTCCTTCATTAATTTCAGAAAATTAAAACTATAAAATAGAAGAGAACTGCAAGAACTAGGAGACCAATGATTGTGATTTGTGTTTACTTCTTGAATTGCGTGAAATCGAGGGTTGAAGGGTGTGCGTTTGAGGGAGGATTTCGAGGCGCCTAGGCCTGCGAGTGGGCCAGGTCTATGGCCGTGGGGGAAGAAGCTAGAGGCGGTTCAGGTGGTTGATTCTGATGGGTGGCAGAGGTCCCCACGTGGCGGGCGGCGGTGCAAGTTTTGGTCGACGGTGGGTTTGATCATCGACTATAGAAAGAGGAGGGTTTATACATGAAACAAAAAAGGTTAATTTAAATTATTAATTATCTTTATCAATGTAATTAGTTTAAGTAAATTTTTAATGAAGCAAAAAAGAGATTTTAGATATATTTAATATAGTTTAAAAAATGTATTTTTTATATGAAATGCCATAGGTTAAAAATATGATTTTTATATATATAATATTAGTTTCAAAATATGATATATATATATATATATATATATATATATAACATTAGTTTAGAAATATGGTTTTTATATAAACAACTTTGAAATAAATATGGTTTATATGTATATATATATATATAGCTTTAAAATTAAAACATGATTTTTAATTTATATGATAGTTAACAAAAAAATGTGATTTTTATGTAGAAATCATAGTTTTAAAAATGTAATTTTTATTATATATAACATTGAGATAAATATTTGATTATATATATAACATTATAAAAATGTGATCTTATATATATATAACATTATAAAAATATGATTTTTAATTTATATATATATATATAGCGTTATAAAAATATGATTTTTAATATGTATACCACGTGAAACATATTGCGATGGAACTGACTGGAAGTAGAACAGAATCCAAATCGTCCTCTAAAGAATGACAGAGTGGAAACCAAAGGTGAGAACTCTTTCTCACTCAAATTACTTTACAGTTAAATATATACTAGGATGCAGACGGAGCTTAGAA
Source organism: Allium sativum (assembly GCA_030737875.1). Lineage (NCBI taxonomy): Eukaryota > Viridiplantae > Streptophyta > Magnoliopsida > Asparagales > Amaryllidaceae > Allium > Allium sativum. Next base: position 187,796,967 of record CM060910.1, on the reverse strand, counting down.
GCCCCTGACACTATTTATTGTAAAAACCATGATTGTTTGTTTGGATTGCGATTAAGATTGTTATTGATTGATATTGTCGTATACATAAAATTATTTATATAAAAATTATTATGAAAAGAAAATAAAATAAATACCTGGACGGTTTTTTTATGTATACCCATTTAACTAATACTGATTGGGACGATAAATTTTACACATTGCCCGACTGCACAAATACAAATCAGTATTTGTTGTTTGAAAACCCCACACGGGTATTGGGATGATATTGTACATACACTAATCCCAATATTTAGTTGTATATCAATTGATGGGTTGACAGGCTGGCTTGAGCGTTAATTATTTATTTTTAATGCTTATACAATTGTAAATTGCACTCTAGATGATGACTGATCATGTATCATTATTGTTATGCACATATGTTGTATGAAATCCATATAAATAACATTACATGGTAATTGATTGTGTCTGATTCCAACTCAGGAATAACGAATATTTTAAAAATAACTAATATTTTAAAATAATATGCAGTAAAGGATTAAAATGTGAATTTGATGTCTGATTTTGGATGGACGCGAAAATATTGAAATATGTTAAGCCGTGTTGGTTAGTTATGCGCCATTTTAATGTGAACGATTTTTATATGGATTTTATTCAATTTTATGATGAATATCAAAAAGGAAATGATTCAAAATCTGATATTTTGAAAATATTATCATTTAAATATTGTAATGATAAGGAGCATTCAATTTTGATTTAAAATTGAAAATGAAGTTAAAATCGTTTTAAAACGAATTTATAAACAATTTATAAAATATGTTTTAAATGGAAATTGACGAAATATATGTAATATATATATTATATATATATTTAATGGCTTGAATAGAACGCACCGTGTCACGACCATTCGCGAATTTCGACCATTGACTTTGAATTGACATTACGGGAGATCCGACCGTTGGATTCTACTAGAACCAGAATCTGGGGTTCATATCAAAAAGAGCTTTCCAATGAATATAAGAGATTTGAAATCCAACAGTTGGATTTGGAATTATGTCCAAATCAAATTTGGAAAAGGTCGCTATGGATGTAGTTCACTGGCCGTTATTGGAAACCGACTGTACGGGCCTTGATAAAAATTTTAAAAATATTAATAATTTGTGTAAAATCCTAATAAATAATTTGGATGAAAAATTCCACGTTTGTAAAGATAAAAATGTATTGTTATCAAAATGAACTAGTTATTAACTAGAAAGATAATCCAATAATTTTTAAATAAATAAATTGGATTTATAAAAGGGTTTTAATAAAACCAGAAATTCCCAATCTACAAATTGGGATGAATTTGAATAGAAATCATCTTCGGGAGATATCTCGATATTGGATTCCGTGATTATACGGATATTGTTGAGGGATTTGGAAGATTTATATATCGTTATTCCCGATACGATATTTGTTGGTTTCAGAATTTGAAACTGAATGTAAGCCGATATAATTTCTATTTAGGACCTTGTATTTAATATCAAGGGTTTGTTGTGAATGGTGTCATAAATAACACTGTTCTTAAACTCAGTTGAGAAAAGAATAAATCTTTTAATTAAGATTTAGTGAAGTTTACCAATTAATTAATATTTAATTGGAATTGATTTGAAATTGGATTTTTGGGTTTATCGTGAACTGTGTTTTTAATAACACTTGTTCTTTAACTAGTGAAATGTGATTTGGAATTTATAAATCTTTTTATTAAGATTTAATGGAAATTTCCAAAGTATGGTTTTCCAATTTAATATATTAAATTGGAATTGAATGGAATTAGATTTAGTAATAATTGAAGTGAGCTTCCGCGGAGGAAGACTGTTAATATATATGGAATTTAAAAGGCTTTGCCTTTATTCCATTTATATTATTTGTCGGATAGGGAAATTGAAATCGATTATATATATTGATCTGTTTTCCGTGAAGATTCCATAATGAATGGAATGTGATTTTGGGTTTATCGTGAACTGTGTTTTAAATGACATTAGTTCTTTAACCTAGTTAAAGATAGGATTTCATATCGAACATTATATTATAAATTATATTGTTGATCTCTTCTAAATATATATCTGTTTGGTGGCGGAGAATTTATTCTCTTGCTCAACACCCTTCTCTAAGACATACGAGCTTAGAGGTTGTATATCAGCAGAAATCAATGGTATGGTGTAGATTGTCGAGGCGGCATGTTTGATTTCCTAAAGTTGAATAATCATTAATAATGATTGTTGGAAGATTAAAACTAAGTGGAGTTTTAATGAATCTTTAATTAGATTGGAATGTGAATATGATAATCTAAGTTATCAAATTTTTGAAATGATCGAGAATGGAGTATCAACAGTTTTACTCCTAGTGATAGTTAAATCTTTAATTAGATTTGAATGGGAAATGGTAATTAACTTTACCGATAACACAATGGTGCTAGATATGGAGTATCACCAGTTTTTCTCTATGGGATGAATTGGTTGGGATTGGGATAATAAAAGAAATGATTACTTCGGTATGGCTCGTTAATCCCAATAAACCTTAATTTGGTTTAGAATTGAAAAGATAATGAAATATTTTGAAATGATATCCAAAGGAAGATTAAAGAATAAATTTAAAAGAATTTATCTTTGATAAAATTAATGGGAACCTTAATGATGTGAATATTTGAATAAAAGAATATTTTGAATTGGAATGAGGCGTATGTTGTGTTTTTCTAGCACTTGTTTATAAAATACACGGGTTATTCGAAAAAACTGGGATTATGCCCATTCTGAATAACTGATTCGACAACAAGTCAATGATGTAGACGGTGGTTAAAGACCGGAGGTCTTCACATCGTTTGGATGATTATTGATGTCTTGATTGGGCTACACACCCAAGACAAGGTAATAAGTAGTGATCGTCCAGACGTACTTGGAGATCGACCGGATATGCAATGACCTCTCTCCTGTATTGGACATATGGGACGAGGAATAAGGTTCCTCCGGTTTTGTTCATACCCAGAACGAACTAGTAAATGGATGTGTGTCAGACATTGGATTTTATTTTGTGTTGGTTGATTTCTATTAAATATATATCTGATTGGTGGTGGAGAATTTATTCTCTTGCTTAACACCCTTCTCTGAGATGTATGGGCTCAGAGGTTATATATTGATAGACATCAGTCGCATGGCGTGAATTGTCAGTATGGCATGCTGAGATGCAAATGATTAAGGATTTTGTTTAAAAGCAGAGTCTTGTGGTTGATGATCAAAGCATGACTTTAAATAGCATAGCTTTGTGTATAGCGTTAATTCGCGAGCCTCACATCCCGGTATGAAGCAGAAACGGGAGAGGACTGCAGGGAGAATATGCGTTTCTTTCTAGCTAGGACTACAGGGGCGAGTTTGGGTCATTTCATACATACACTCCATTCTCAGATTCATGGATTAATCTGAATCCATGTTTGCTGAGCAATGATCCTGAAATCAGATTCTTACGAATTTCTGGAACATAGAGAACGTCATTTAAAGTTAGTTCCTTTCCAGAATTTAGTTTCATCACAACTTTTCCTTCGATCTTTGATGCAGATGAATTGCCCATGAAAAGTTATTTATCATCAGTTGTAGTTTCACAGGTTGTAAACATCATTTATTAACACATATGTGTTGAGTGGCTCATGTGTCTACAAATCGGTCTTTAGACAAGGTTGCATTCTGATTTTATTGCACATACATCCATATCAGCAATGCCTTTTTGAAATTTCAACCAAATTTGCTTTTGATCTTTTAAGAACATTTTTAGTCAGAAATTTGGCGAGTCCCATTGTTGTTAGGTAAAGAAACGTTTTCTGTTGTCAACGCTTAAAATTAATGTCGTTAAACTTCTTTGGCCTTTCTCCATGAGACAGAGCCATTATTGGAAGCATTGGCGCAAGCAGAGTGTTGGTCACCTCTGTGTTGATACAAAATTGTTGTCGATATGCTGCGACATCGTTGTTGTCGTCTGCAACAATCAATATTGTTTCAAGATTGTTGGATCTTTTTCCAATACACGATTGTATTACAATGTTAGATCTTTTGTCAATAAATGATTGTATTACATTGTTAGATCTTTTGTCAATACACGATTGTATTACAAACAGACAGTACACTACACATAATCAGCCAATTTGGCACAGATGGATGCAGACATGTAATACGGGTAAAAGCCGTATCATATTTGATGGTGCTCAGATCTGTATCAAATTACATTTTGTGATCCGCGTCACCCTAAACGCCCTAAATCTGACCGTCCATCAACGAAGCCCCGGTTTAGTTATTTTGATATGGCTTTGGGCCAAATTGAATCCATATCATATTGTGCATCCCATTGGGCACTCCGAATAAAAGTTTTGGCCGCTTCCTTTTCCATTTATTTTACCTTTATGGTGACCCAAAACCCAAATTAGGGTTTTCGGTCACCAAATCGTGCCTCCACCTTCGACAGGGACGAAGAACCCTGTCCTTTACGAGAAACGCAGCAACCCTACGTCTCCCTAGCCCTCCTTCGACAGCGCAGGTATGTGTTTCAATTGAATTTTGGCATGCTTGACTGTTAGTAGGGAACAAATTGAAATCTTTGTGTGATAGTTGATTGCTACTTTGTGTTAGTACTTCGTGTGTTAGCTGTTTCGATTGAACTGGTTTGTGTAAGTGTGTTTGTGTAAGTGTGTTAGGGATGGATCTGTGGTTATACCCTAAAATCAGAGAAATCAAATTTGAATCATGTTTTGTGATAATGTAAAAAACATCTGAATGTTGTTAGATTGCAGTATAATTTTTGTTAGAATTGCCATTGGATGTATGGTATAATTTTAGATTGCGGTATACATTGGCGGAGCTAGGACCAGAATTTAGCGAGGGAATTATCTAAATAGTCGAGGTTTTAAGGGAGGTAGCCTAAAAAAATGGTATTATATAGGCAGTCTGCAAATCTGGATATAGACTTAATGTTGGGAAATATTCGATATATGTTCCGATACAACATCTCGATGCAAAATACATACTAGCAAAAATCAATTTTTTTATAGTGATCCATGCATCATCTATATTCTTTAACAAAAGAATGCACTCATTTATAACCCTGTTATCTTTTGTTAATTTAACAGGTTTGTTGAAAAATTTGGTTGATGGATTATTACTAGACTTTCTGGTTAATATTTTAATAGGCGATCCACCAGGTGGATGCATTTTATCTCACGTGCAGGGTCGGGTATCCACGCTTATTAGCTTTATCCAAATGTCAGATGCTGCTGCACTTAACCTTAGTAAAAAGCTGCTTTCACTAGAAACTTTTCCCTTACTTTGTAGCAGAGACTTTAGTGTAAGTAATCTTGCACTACACAGTCTGCTTCAAAGAAACTGAAAGTTGCAAGTGAAAGCAGCTTTTTCCAAAGGTTTAGTGAAGCGGTATTCGACATTTCAATAAAGCTAATAAGCATGGATTACTGACCCTGCGCGTGAGCTAAAATGCATCCACCTGGTGGATCGCCCAGTAAATTCTTAATCAGAAAAAGTCGAGTATGTGTGTCATCCTATGATGATGATTCGATATCTTTAGACGTTGGAGCAGGTATATATTATTTTACACTTATCTCTACGTAGTATCTTACATAAGAATTGAATGGACATGTACTTGTGTGCACATCTTGAATATTCTTTTCGTTTATTTGTTCCTTATTATGTGTATAGGAGGATGTTCTGTATGATAGGGTACGAACTACTAGTGTTGCACATGGACTACACTTCAGGTGATTCTTGTTTTGGGTTTGCATTTTTAATGACTATCAATTTTCCACTCCTATGTAGTATGTACAGTTAATTTCATTTAAACGATATGGTCACATAGCAAAACCAGTTTACAATGTGTATTCATTAATTTTTGAGACATATACTGATTGACGACACAAACACATGGACGACGCTCGACTAGTTGCGACTCGTCGTCGACTAGTCTACTAATCGAGATCAAACCATCGACATGAAGTCTGGACTTGCTTTTTGTATGAATTTAGGCCGTATGGGTAGAAATTAGTCGACTAATCGACTAGTCGATTCGACTAGGTTGTTATTGGGCCAGTGAAGTATTTGTACACAAACACACTGATCGACTACCGTTAAATTACACAAACACACTGATCGACTACCATCAACTATACATCCAACTCTGATTCCCTCAACTATATACCCTGCGACATTGATTTTTTGTTACCATTGTTGTTATCACTTTTTCTACCAGAATTAACATTCAATGGAGCATTCTGAACGTACTTTACTGAATACAGATCTTGTAAAAAAGAGTCCTTGTAAAGAAGAGTTATTGTATTTCATATTTTGGACTGGTTCTACAGCAGGATAAATCTTTTGAAAAAAAAACTCAATTAGTTTCATTTTATATTTGTATTAACATACAGTACTTAGCTCTTTATTCATGTTTGCATCTCAGTCATAGTGAGTTACAATGTCGATCTACTGTCCAGCTGTGAAGTATTTGTAACTTGTTTCTTGTATTTTATAGGCAGTCCTGTTGGAGAGTATGGTGCTTTTGTGTTGCTGGAACTCAGGCTGCAGGCTATATATCACGATTCAGTTTTGCTGCCAAAAGAAACTTGAACTCCAGGCCGCTGACTATCGCGCTCAATCTTCCCGGCCGCGACTGGAGTTTTATCAGACTGTTAATCTTTTTACCTCATTTTTGTTACTACGTAATGTGATAAAAATCTTTGACAGTTTCCTTTTATTGTATATGTTTGTATGTACATTGTATTATATGACAAACCTTGTAAAGCTTTAAGTATATATATATATATAATTGTGTTATTCCTGTGTATACTTTGTGGTATGTATGCTATGTGTTATGAAACATATGCGATACAGTTTCTGTTTTATATATATACACATATATGATATATATATATATATACACACATGGGTATATATATATGTGTGCATACACACATATAATTGGACACGGTCAAAGACCGTGTCTTATTAGACTTTAGATACGGCTAAAAGCCGTATGATAATATATTGAGATACGGTTGGTAGTCGTATCTAATAATTAGACACGCCACTTTTTGATACAACTTTTTACCATGCCCAACGACTTTAGATACGGCTAAAAACACAGCCTAGTCAGCATATATGGTGTAGTGGTAGAAACAATCAATGTTACTCAATAATGCCACAATTGTCAAGTCAAACTGTGATTACAACAACGATAATAAGCGAGACCGATTTTGCACTGGATTAGAGCGGTACAGAACCGTCATCCACAGACTTGAAGATGATTCAGTAATGTCCGAGTCCAGAAATGATTCTTTTTCCTTGAAACAATATTGTCGTCGCATGCAACGATTGACGTAATGGCAATTTGTTTCCCAGGATAAAACAGGCCAACCCCGTAGCGTGATGCCAACAAACGGAGCTTTGATGAACTAAATTAGTACAGAAACTAGAACAGAGATGTACTCTGAAGAAGTGGTAGCAGATTGAGAAGAATAACTAATGTGTATTCTGTCTCGTTTTGAGCCATGTATATATAGGCTGGAGGAGGTGCCTATCTGAACATTAATGACCCTTGAAAAGGTTGTGACCCTTTCACCAAGCGGTGCATGAATGTAAGTACACATTTAAAATGAAACCGTCATATTCATTCAATTGAATGGACATGACAGATCAAAATGATTAAAAAAACTTGTTTCAACGCAACATGCCCAAGCTGCAAACAGCAGCCTGTTTAACCATGAGACTCCAAGAGTCCCAAGGCACAAAGCCCAATTTTTGACACTAATATAATATTGTGTCATAGACCCCAAGAGTCACAAGGCACTAACCCCAACTTTTGACATCAATATAATATTGTATCATGGACCCCAAGAGTCCCAAGGCACCAAGCCCAATTTTTGATATCAATATAACATTGTGTCTTGGCTTAGCCACACTGTGATTACAAGCCCTCTTCTCCTTTATTTATATAAGCCTATAGAGAAGTGGGTATTCATATTGCATAACGTGGGGACTTAGGTTTTCTTTCCTCTCTTCTTCCAAAATTCCTCTTTCTCTTGCTCATTCATTTCCAACATATATTTCTAAAATATAATAACTGTATGTACAACTCTTATAGTGACTATATATTGTACAAGTCTTATAATCATTCCACTTGAGTACATTTTAAAATGATTCTTTAGTTTGTATGATACATGTAGAATACAACACTAGTCAAGGAAAGGGTTCATTTAATTTTTCTTCTTGATCCATATTTGGTTGATCAAATGTTAAGTGGATCTATTACCGAAATATCGCTTTTTTATTGATTCATAGACAATCAACTTTAAAAATGTCTAGAAAACAATATCTAATAATGATAAGTGAGTACATGGATTTTTTTTTTTGATGTTATAATAATAATAATAATAATATGGTGATTAGCATCACAATCTAGTTTAAATAAACAAGAGGAATTGTATTTGAGAATACATATGGGATGTTCTCTTCTCCTTACAAAAATTCTTATCATATATCAATATCTAACTTAGCTGTGCTTTTATTACTATGCTTACTATACACAATTTAATGTCATTTAAAACTACATATACTGGTAATCAGACCAACAAAACTACAGCTAAAAAGGGCATTGATTTTGCTTTCAATAAATGTCTGGCCCCTTTTCCTGTAATACAATGCATTGCCATATCTTAACAACTAAAAAAACTTCTCTTTAATGGCAGGATTATATTACATTATTTTACATCTTTATTCATATAGTGGTTGGGGCTATATACCGTAAAAGAATGTTGTTTCTTTAAGTTGAAATGTTGTTGCTATGCATTCACATAACCATAACTGTAGTTATAATTAGCATTAATAATACACTCTAAATATTGTAACATTAATCACATGTCTGGAAGTGGTGAGTGGGCCTAGGATTCTTTTCTAGCTTATATAGCCAAACTTTATATAGTACATGCATACTTATATAGTACAGGCATCAGTCTTGGGATGTGATGAGTAATTCAATTTTAAAGTTATATATGGCATTGTAGGAAAAAATTTCATTAGTATCATTCTTCTTTTGGGTGGAATTTACCTAATATATATGTATGTTTATATCATCATAATCATTGTCTACATTTAAATAGTACGTGCATTAACTTAAATTTTCTTACACCATTAGTTCGTAAGTTTTTTCCTTTATTGTTAGGCATCTCTTTTAGAAGTTAACTATTATATTTTCAAAAAAAATTGACTTTTGACTTTTGCCTGCCCCTCTTAATAGCAGTTGTTAAAAGTAGATTATCTCAATGAGAGTTCACTGCACTGGCAATGATCATGTCATTGAGAACATGCAAGGAGTGGTGCCGAAACATGGCAATGAATGGCATATGTGATGTTGCTTGTCTAGGAAGACTAACTCAATGAAATGCTTTGGGAGATGCATATGTCAGGAGCTGAAGAAAAAAAAAACTTTTTTTAGCAATTATTGTTGAAAATGTTTTGTATATATAGTGAATTTTTAAAAATAATTATAGTTACTAAGAATTTATCATTGAGCCATTATTGCAATAGAGGCGTTGAAAGTTTTAACGGTAACACACACACACACACACACACACACACACATATATATATATATATATATATATATATATGAGCCATTACTTTGATTGAGCAGTTACACCATCACAACAGTCATATATTTATGTGAATTTTTATCAAGCTATAACAAAAACAAATGATATTAAAATATTGCTATGAATGATAATAAATTAAAACTTATTAACGTTCAGCACTTTTGAAACGTATTCAATTTACACGTTATAAATTGTAGTTTTTTGACTATTTCTTTTATTTATTATGGTATTAATCATGATCCAACTTTCTTCCCACTAACATAGCGAACATTGCATTTTTGCATTCTGACTATATAAGAAATAGAATAGACAAAGCAACATATTGAACGAGTTTTTCATCTTCCTCTCTCTTAAAAAAAACCACTTTATCTTCGTTGAAAAATTTTCATTAAAAAAGAGAGTGGAACAGTTCTTTTTAATTTGAGTGCAAATCAGACTCAACTCGCTTACGCAAGCGAATTGATATTGAAGAAGAGATTGTTTTATCTTAAAGGTGGCGACAAAAGGTACGAATTGCTTTGCATCATTGAGCAAGTCACCGAAACGTCTTCAAGAAAGCATCTTTGTACGTGACTCAGCCATTAGTTTTTCAATAATTTGAAGACATTCAAATAACTAATGGCTTCTACTTCCTCTGTCGCTGCAAACAACACCGACGATGCCGTGCCTGCATCAATGTTCCAAATCCCACTTGTCACTGTTGTTCCTTTTAGGTTTGTAGGTCTCCACTTCAAACACTGGCGACAACAAATGAAGCTTTTTTCTAACTATGCAAAAAATCGTCAGCGCTTTATCAACTGAGAAATCGGAATTGCCAGAGAAACTAAATGAAGCCAATGCAGATCAGATGGCAGTTTGGAAAGAGATACCGAACAAGTTGCAAACTTGGATTGAGCAGGACTACATGTGCAAGAACTTCATCCTCAATGGCCTCAACGACGATTTGTACGACTATTACAATTCAGATCTGGGAGGCTCTGAAGAAGAAGTATGATACTGAAGAGGCAGGCGCAAAGAAGTACGCATTAGCCGCTACCTCAAATATTTGATGACGGATGATAGGTCAGTAGAGATGCATTCTCATGAGCTTCAGAAAATACACTACTAGAATACAAGGCTATTCCAATGGCTCATAGCCGTTGGCGGCTGTTGGAGGTAGTTGGAACAACCGTTGGAATAGCTTTCGCGACTTCCAATGGCTTCCAACGGATCCAATGGAATATTTCCAACGGCTTCAAATGGCTTACAACGTCGGAAACTGTTACAAAACAATGAACATAAAGTCGTTGGAAGCCGTTGGAAAAACTAGGTTTTGTATATATAACAGCAAGCATATAGCCTTCCAGCCACCACATTTCCAATACAATCCAATTCTAATCCAGTTCCAATCATTTCCACATATATACAACACATATATACCAATAACAATATAAACAACCAAAATAAAACAAAGAAACATCAATATAGAAAAAACAAAACATCAAACGTCCAAAAACCAATACGTACATGTTCGTAAACCAAATACATCAAAGTTACATGTCCACAAACCATCTAAACATGTCAAAAGTATCATCCTCACCCACTCCATGCCAAAATATACAACATTCAAACAAAATGTCATCATCTTCTAGTCATAAAAAACACATACCTCAAGCATCGCTTTCGGAATCAGCAGACGACGAAGGACGACTATCATGAATGTGCACATACTTCGCAAACTTATGATTTAGCTGTTCCAGCTGCATAGTCTGAAGACGACTCTGCTCATGTAGCTGCTCAATCATGATTCTAAGCTTTTAATTTCTTCTTTAACTTCTTCTTTATATTGAGCCTTCTTAGGTTGTCGAGTCTACAAATAGAATGAATAGTAAAAATGTTGTTTTAGCATATAAAATATTACAACACTGTATATTTAAATGTTAATTTATTGTATGTACGCAAAAGGATTCAGTACCGTCAGGTTACCGAAGCCACTATTCTCATCGTCACGTCGTCGAGAGCCAGACATAATATACATGCCACATTGATACATATACAAATCATAATAATTATGATATGATTACCTGTTAAACATGCAATATTAAACATAGGTAAATGTAATGTGAAAAGTTGTGAAAATTACCAAATTTTACTCAGTCTTCGTCGTTTTCTGATTCAGACTCGGTTTCGTGTTCTATGTCGTTTTCCTCTACACTCTCAAATGCATTGATTAATACATTTTCCTCATCATTTAAAGGTCCAAAATCAGTTTGATCGTCTGCAATTGTTATTTCAACATTTTTCTCTAGATCTGCTTGATAGGCTTGTTCATCAGGAATATTCTGTCCATCGAACGTAAATCTTGCCTAGGTTTTAAAAACCGCAGACCAATCTGCTTTATCCCTTTTTAGAGACAGATAAGGGGCATAATAAGCTTGTTGGGTTTTTTTGGCTAGTACAAAAGGGTCGTGCTTTTGATAATATGAGGTATGCTTAATTTCTACAAGATTATACTTTAGATGCACGTTAATACTAGAACCTGAAACATTGTTGAACCAGTTTCATCTAAACAAAAAAACATCCTCTGCGGGTCTTGTATATCAATTGCAAAATCTGAGTTAACTCGCCATAAAAATCATTTATATGATTATTAGGATCTTCACTGCCTTTAACAAACACACCAATATTATTTGTTAGTTTTTCAGCACTGTATTCTTTTGTGTTGAATTTATACCCATTAACAAAAAATATTAGATACGTTTTGACTTTTCTTTTCGGTCCAAAGGCTAAATGTTTTGATCCTTCATCGAGCACATGATTTGTGCAATCAAAAACGTAGTTCCTAAACCAATTACTGAAATCTTTGCTTAAATCGCCACCTGGATTTTGTGATTCATAAATACTGTAAACACAAACATTATATGTTACATTATTATTAACACGTTTAACTTAAATTTAGTAAAAATTGAAAAATAAAAGATTACCTAGAAAAAGGAGCAATTTCAGAATAATTAAAAATAATATATGTGTATGCTACATGACAATCTTTATCATTTAGCCATATTTCCACACATTTTCTAACATGTCGGCCATGTAGTTTAAAAATAGATAATGTAGATTTAGAAGAAGAATCTTGTTCAACCCTCTCATTGTTACGCGGAACGTTTCCAAATGATAAGTTCACATGATCATTGAAATAATGAGAAAAAAAAGAAGTTTCTTCTTTGGTATATGATTTGCAAATAGAACCTTCAGCTAGAACTTTTTGTCTCACTTTTTTCTTTTAATGATTTAAGTACCTAATAAAAATTAGTTCGGTTCAATATTAAGTTCCACTTATAATTAAATTAACATTCGAATACTTAGTATAATAACTTACCTTACGAATGGATACTTTCAAAAATATATTAAACACATTATCAAATAGGTTTTTCTCGTTATGCATCACGTCAATGTTACGACGGATTAAGAGATGTTTATAATAAGGAAATTCCCAGAATATACTCTGTTTGCACCAATTATGAATCGTCGATTTACCTTGAATATCAATTTTTTTTCCGGTTTCATGTATCTTCGGATAATCTTTTACAAGTTCATATATTTCCTACCTTGAGCAAACCGTTGGTGGTCTAAAGCCTCATATCTATTAGGCGTGAAGTTTTTTTGTCTCGTCTAACAGCATGATTGATATGAAGAAAGCATCGATGACAATCAAACGATGAAATTTTCTTTTCAAATTCTTCCATGCAATAAGGACAAGCAAAACGACCAACCGTACTCTAATTTGAAAGCATTGCATATGCAGGAAACTAATGGTCCATAACAAAGAAGCGAACATCTGAAAATTTTCATTTTTGATACGTCTTATGTTTCAACTCCTTCATTCCATAATTGTTTCAATTCTTCAATTAACAGTTGTTAATAAACATCAATACCCTGTGTTGGATCATCAGGGCTAGGCACAACAACTGTAAGAAACATGTATGGAGTTTTCATACACATCCACGGGGGTAGATTGTAAGGTGTGATTATTATAGGACAAGAATATTTAGAACCAAACTGAGAGAACGGTGTGAAGTTATCTGTACATAAACCTAGTCTAATGTTGCGGCTCTCCGCTGCGAAATCGGGATATTTCTTGTCAAAATGTTTCCATGCTTCTCCATTCGATAGGTGTGTCGACATACCTTCTTGAGGTGTTCTCACACTGTGCCATCTCATATGTTGTGCTGTTATAGATGATGCATATAATCTTTGAAGTCTAGAGGTGATGGGTAAATAATGCATACGCTTGTACAGGACTTCTTTTCCCTTTTTTTTCTTGGTTTGTATCTTTCTTAGTTACAAAACTTACATTTTCTAAGATTGCTGTCTTCTTTCCAATACAACATGCAACCCTTTAAACATATATCTATTTTCTGATATGGCAAACCAAAAGATGACATAAGACTTTTCTCTTCTTAATTATTTTCGCACATTAAATTATCGGATGGCATATGACGTTTAGCCGTTTGAACAACAGCTGTAAATCCAGCTTCTATAAGGTTGTATTTGATTTCATTGCAATGTATTCTACAGTTACCGATAATTGAGTGCATCTTTCACATACATTCCAAATGTTTTTTAGCATTATTCAATAAATCATATTTTTTTTAGCTTCAACATTTGGCTCCTCTTCGACGTTAACATCGTCATTACCAATTTGAACGGGAGGGAACATTTATCGTGCAACATCTTCGACCATATTTTCTATGAGATTCGTGCTAACTTCAACACTATTGACCTCCGTCGACTATTTTTGAGTATTAGGGGCTACAATTTCTCCATGACGATCTCACAACAAATAATTGGGCAGGAAATCATATTAGCGCAAATGAACCTTAACCATATTCGGCATTAAATAGTTCAATAAATTTGCACCCACTACGTGGACAACGAATTTCTCTACTATGTCCAATATTACTTATCGCAAATTCAATGAACACTTTTACCCCATTTTCAAAATGTTCACTTATTGCACCACTAATTTCCTTTTTTTGATACATCCGGCTCCGATCATTAAAGTAATTAGCCATTTTTCCTACTTTAAAACCTATGATGAAGTAAAAAAAAGTAATCGTTAATTTTATATGTTGTTTAAATTTTATTTACTGATTTATTAAACATGTACTAATTATTTTTTTATTTTTTTTACAAACTTTATTTTATAATAAATAATTATTGGTTCATTGACGCTTATGTTTCTTCTTTGATGGTCGGTCATCCTACTTCCCATTGCAAACACAATAGTAATTATATTTCGTAAATCATATCATTTTAAACGATTTCACAAAATTTCGGCAGCATTTCCCCTGTGTTCCTTGTATAATACGCACGTGTGTGTGCACAAGGAATATAAAGGAAGAGCCATCAAAATTTGTGAACCGTTTAAAGTGATATGATCTACAAAATATAATTGCTTTATAGTGTTTATAACTTGTTTACAAGGACAAATCCAAAAATGATGTATCAGATGAATAAAGATGTCCATTTATAGAAAAAACGAATATCCATATAACGATCATATACAACACTTGTCAGAGGGGCCAAATAATAACTAACGGTTTAAATATTTGTCTATATTAAATTTAAATATACAATTTGTAAATATTTTACCATTTTAGTACATGTGTACTAAATTATATATTTTTGTAATTTATTAAATTCTTGCTACGACGATTTCTATTAAAACCATTTATACACCTAATCATTTCGCATAAGCACAAAACTCATGTTTGCACCTATTATCAAAAACTACAATCGTTCAACTTAATATAAACTTCATGTTTGCATAAATTATATTATTAGCAAACTCTGTCACACACATATAATGTTTACTACTAACCAAAGTTACCTAAACAAACACAATTAAACCCTAAATCAATTTAACCTTAAAAATTTGATCATTACGATGATAATAATAACAAGTAGAGGGTAACATGATGTAACATACATATACAAACAAGTAGGAACTAAGCAAATTACAAATTAAACACAAAATTAACTAAATCCTAAAAATTAGGTTTAATGAAATTACCTAATTTGAAGAACGAGAAGGATGGAGATAGGTTGGAGAAGCTCGTAGATGGTGCCAAAAGAGGTTAGAGTAGTGGAGGAAGTTTTGGAGCAAATTTGGAGGGAGAGGAATGATGGGAAGAGAGAATTATTTAGTTGAGGGAGAAGAATAAAGCTCTCTATTTGCTGAAGCAGGCAATATCAGTGAATTTGCAATGGCTTCCAATGGCCTTTGTTCCATTGGTTTCCAACGGCTCCTCAATAACCGTTGGCGGCCGTTGGAAAGTGGGCATTGGAATAGCCCTGCATTCTAGTAGTGATAGCTCATGAGATCATCTCCGAAGGTATGACTTTGGATGAACTATTTCATATTGTTATAATAATTGACAAATTGCTCCGGGATGAAAAGTTTTTAAGAATGTGTTGAGGCACAAGACTAAGGATTTTTTCTTAGAGAGCTTGATCACTCGCCTCCGTATTGAAGAGGAGGCCCACAAACCAGATCAAAAAGAGGAAGTGTTGGTTGTTACAAACAACAACACTAAAAAGACCAAACCAACTGTTTTGAAACCGAATGCGAAAGCATTCAAAAATCAAAATCATCGAAACAAATAGAATTGGAACCTAGAAGGGAACCAAAAAGGACAAAAGCAACCAACCCAAAAGAGTGAACCTGGACAGTTGTTTTTGTGTTACAATTATGGAAAACCAGGTCATATGGCACATAAGTGTCGGAACAGACCTGGCCATGCGCTGTAGGCTAACTTAACCGAGGAGCCTTTAACGGCTATGATTACTGAGATTCACCTTCTTGGTGGATCAGACGGTTAGTGGGTAGATACCGGTGCTTCTCGCCATGTCTATTATGATTGTGATGTGTTTATTACATACATGAATACTGATGATCAAAAGGTGCTGTTAGGTGATTCTCGCACCATTAATGTTGCTGGGTTTGGAAATGTGGAAATCAAGTTTACCTTTGGAAAGATAGCGATTCTAAAAGACATGATACATACTCCGGAGATGAGAAAGAATATGGTTTCTGGCTTTCTTTTGAAGAAGGTTGGCTTTACTCATGTTATCGGGGCTAATTTTTATACCTTAACTTACAAGGGAACTTTTGCAGGAAAAGGTTATGCTTATGAGGGTATGTTTTAGTTGAATGTTGAATCTAATAAAGTAACTAGTTCTGCTTATATGTTGTGTGATTTTAATATTTGGCACTCTATATTACATCATGTTAACAAACGCAAAATTCATAACATGAGAACCTTAAATATGATTCCTAAAATGTTAGAATCTGAACTTGATAAATGTGAATTATGTACCCAAGGTAAAATCGCAAAGAAACCCCATAAATCCATTGAAAGAGTACCTGAACCCTCAGAGTTGATACATTCTGATATATGTGAGCTTGATGGAACTTTGACTACACGTGGACATCGTTATTTTATCACTTTTATTGATGACTATTCTGATTTCACCTATGTATACCTTATGAAAAATAAAAGTGATGCATTTGATGTATTTAAGACATTCAAAACTGAAATTGAAAATCAATCAAACAGGAAAATTAAAAGACTTCGTAGTGATAGAGAAACAGAATATGAATCTAGTTCTATTCTGGATTTCTATAAACAACATGATATTATACATGAAAGAACTGCAACTCATTCAGTTGAAATGAACGGTAAAGATGAAAGAGAAAATAAGACCTTTACCGAATCGGTAGTTTCCACCTTATTATATTCCGGTGCATCAAAGCGGTGGTGGGGGGATATATTATTAACAGTGTGTTATGTACTAAATAGAAACCCTAAATCAAAAAGTAAAATTTCACCTTTTTAAATTCTGAAAAATTACAAACCAATTGTGTCATATTTTAGAACTTAGGGAACTTGGCATATGTTAGTATTCCAGACCCTAAGAGAAAAAATTTAGCAAGTAGAGCATATGAATGTGTATATATTGGCTATGAAGTAAATAGCAAAGCATACAGATTTTATAACATAAATACACATAATATAATTGAATCAAATAATGCTGACTTTTATGAAACAAAATTCCCTTTTAAATTAAGGAATAGTGGGGGAACATCAAGTAATTTATTACCTATAAGAACAGAACCTAATGAACACTCTGAAATTGAACCTAGAAGAAGTAAAAGAGCAAGAACCACAAAAGATTTTGGTTTAGTTTTTTGTGCTTTTACTATAATGGAGGATCCCTTAAACCTCCAACAGGCCGTATCTTCACTAGATGCCGATTTTTAGTAAGAGGCTATAAATGATGAGATGGATTTTTTGGAATCCAATAAGACTCGGCACTTAGTTGATTTACCACCTAGTTGTAAATTTACAAGCTGTAAATGGGTGCTTAAAAAGAAATTGAAACCTAATGGCATTGTCGATAAATATAAATCCCGTCAAGTAGCTAAACGAGTTTTAAACAAAGAGAAAATGTAGGCTTCTTTGACACTTTTCCGTCTGTAACTAGAATTACATCCATTCGGGTATTAATCTCATTTGCACCTATTCATAATTTAATAATACACCAAATGGATGTTAAAACCGCATTTTTAATAGGTGAACTAGACGAAGAAAATTATATGGACCAGCCTGAAGGGTTTGTAGTACATGGTCAAGAGCATAAAGTATGAAAATTGGATAAATCATTATATGGTTTAAAATAAGCACCTAAACAATGGCATGAAAATTTTGATAACTTAATCATTTCACATGGTTTTAAAGTTAATGAAAATGACAAATGCGTTTATTACAAATCCGAGAATGACATTTGTACTATTATATGTCTTTATGTAGATGATCTTCTCATTTTTGGGTCAAATATTCATGCTATAAACAATGTTAAATCTTTGCTAAGTACCACCTTTGATATGAAAGATCTAGGTGACGCGAGTGTAATCCTTGGTATTAAAATTACGAGGTCCGAAAAGGGACTTTCTTTGGAAATCTCGTTACACTGAGAAGATTCTTAAGAAATACAATTACTTTGACTGTAAACCTGCATGTACACCATATGATCCCAGTGTGAAGCTATTTAAAAACCCCGGTGAAGGTGTAAGACAGTCTGACTATGCGAGCATCATTGGTAGCCTTCAGTATGCCACTGATTGTACTAGACACGACATTGCCTATGTCATGGGATTATTGTGTAGGTTTACCATTATACCTAGTATAGAGCACTACATGCTACTGAGAGGGTCATGAGATACCTAAAATGAACAATGAACCTTGGGTTACGTTATGAAAAGTTTTCAACTGTACTTGAAGGATATTTCGATACAGACTGAAATACTTTATCTGATGATTCAAAAGTGACCAGTGGCTATATATTTAATATTGCTAGAGGAGTTGTTTCTTGGAAATCTAAGAAACATACTATTTTGGATCAGTCTACTATGGAGTCTGAGATGATAGCACTAGCCATAGCTAATGAAGAGGCAAAATACTAGAGAATTCTGCTAGCTGAGATTCCCTTATGGGAAAACATATACCAGCTGTGTTGATCCATTGTGATAGTACCACAGCTATTGTAAAAGTCATTATTATAACGGTAAGAGATGACAGATACATTGTAAGCAGAATACTATTAGAGATCTACTCTCTTTAAGTAATTTAGAGTGGATCACATACGCAATGGTGAAAATTTGGCAGATCCTTTGACGAAAGGACTATCTAGAGAGAAAGTCCTTAATACTTCTAAAAGAATGAGGCAAATGCCCTTAGATTTTTGAGTCACACACAGTGGTAACCTAACCTAATGACTGGAGATCCTAAGAACTAGGTTCAGTGGGTAAAAACAAGTAGTGTAGTGATAGCAGTTGAACATGCTATTTTTTGTATATTAAGAAGCATGTATTCCTGAAGTGATTAGAGGATGGGTGAACAGAAACTCTTAATGAGACCTATACTCTATTTGGAGTGGAGTACCTACCTTAAGGAGTGCTCTTGATAGACTCACCTATGTGAATATGGAAATACGGCTGTTTTTTATGAAGTTTTGGGTAAAACTTCTAGAGTGTTCACTAAACTAAGATAGACATGAATGGCCATTAACGCACGGTCTTATTTGATTGCACTATAGAAAAGGTTGTGCATGGTCTGATGTTAGGAAAAGAGTTCAAGACCATGTGTCACTCTAGTAAAAACTTAAACTTATCCACTATGCTAAGGTTCAGGTCGGAAGACATCTTTGTTTATGCACAATTTTATATTTTTAGAATTTGCTCAAATAACATATTTAAAAAATAATTCAAGTGGGGGATTGTTGGAAACGACTTGTATATGTAGTGAATTTATTTAAAAAAATTACAGTTACTAAGAATTTATTACTGAGTCATTATAGCAATAGAGTCGTTGAAAGTTATAAATTGCAGTTTTTTGACAGTGCTTTCTGAGCATATGTATATATGATGTGTGTAGATAGTAACATGATCAAAATATAGATCATGCAAAAAACTGTATGCTAAAATTCGTCTCGCTGAAAATGTGAACTAATGGGGATTTTTGGATGCAACAATATAATGCAACCTTAAAGATGTACATTAATCACAATGCAACCATTTTTTAAACCATGTATCACTGGAGTAATATAAATATCACTAGGTATGGTTATACGATATCATTTTTGAGCTCTACTAATATAACGTAATTTTCTCAGTTTGATAGAAAACATATGATTAAATTGCTGTAGAAGTTGACACACACACATACAAGTATATAATACATATGCATGTTTACCAAAGCATGCATATGAAAGTGCGAACTTTTTTGGTTTTACGAACTTGACTTTGTAATTTGTATCATTGATAAAGTTTGCAAAACCAATAAAGTTATATTAACTAAGTGATGCCAACATACCAAGTGAGCAAGTTGCTACTACAAATAGTTACGATTGGCCTATTTATTCGTTCTTATCATTATACGAACGAAATTCAATTTAGCATTCTATTCTTCAAGCCCATTCTGTGGACAGTTTCTCTATTTTTAATTGCCTTGAAATTTCTACTTTAAATGTAAAATTTATGTTAATCCATTAGTTAGGGACACTTATCTAATCATTTCTCAACACGCAAATTTTAGGACATACGCATATTTTTTACGATTGCTACTAACCCAGTAGGTTCCAGTGCAACATCAACAGTCTTGGCTGAATGTTGACATATTTGGAAAAGAGATTATTGTATAATTGTGAAAAGATTAGGTGTGGAATCTTAACCATAATACAATTAGGGTTTTCTAGTCCATGTCTTACCAAAAGCAATGGCTAAACCAACTCCAGCAAAAACAATTAGAAGAGTGGCAATGTGCTCAGCCAAGTATGACTTGAGAGACAAAAAGCTAAAGGAGTCTCCGACATTTCCAAATATCTGCTTCACCATTGTTATTTAGGCTAGGAATTGATAGAACTTCTAAAAAAGTGGTTAAAATCTTATGAGGCTGTTTAGTCTTCTTTCAATTGTGCCCTTGAAGTAGTGAATTTGATGAGGTTTTATACAGGTTTACGCTGGGCTAGTGACAGGGTCATGGATGATTGGATTGGTGGGTGCCTAATAAAATAACTTGGTCGATATGTTCTTTTATTTATTTAGAAATTAGGAATTGATTTAGTTTGTATTGTAGCTAATAATGTCTTGTGTGATTTGACTTTATCATTTTGCTCCTCCTATGTCCAATCGACAGTTTAGTTAATCTTTATGGTAAAAGCCTGTACCAAACCAATGCACTAGCTTTTATCATATAAACTATAACAAGCTCAAATATGTTTATCCGAAAGCTTATAAAATTTTAACTAAGATATCAAGTACTGTTAACTTCTAAGACTTTTCTCTTTAATAAAATATTGATAATATTTAATGAAAATAATAATTGTGAGCGTCGATCGATGATGGAAAAAAATAGCCCTTGTCATCATGGACCGGTAGTGTAGCATATTTTATACATGGGACGCATATGCTATAAATAAAATGACAAAATTCGAAGTCCAGCATAGTAACAAGGCGTATAGCCCGACAAATATAAACAATTTTATGTATATATTTTCAAATGATTAACTTATTGAGAAACTGACCAAGTAATTTCGGTTCTTCCAAAATTTCCTATGTTACCAGTACATATTCTATGAGTTTTGTTGTTTGATTTCATCTATTTTTAAGTGATTCTTTAAAACATAAGTTCGTAAACTAAATTTAAAAGTATATACATATTCATAAATCAGAAGAATAAAATACGGAGGACGATTAATTATAAGTCTAAATGCTAATTAAACTTGCTAATTATTTATCCTTGATTTCCAAGGATTAAAAATGCTAGAAGTACATGAATTTTGTCTTCTTATCAGTTCTTAGATTGATGATTAGAGAGTAACAATAAATCCTTTTGTGAATAGCATCAATCAACATTATTCTGCGATGATTCTTTATATATAAGTTATAATGGAGATTCTTATGTTTTCTTTGTTGTTTATGATTGGAAAGTTTTAATTTAATATTTAACTTCTTTTTAACCACTCCAGCAAAATGAATTTACTAATCATATTCTCGCATACCCTTAGGCACTTTATCAATTTTTACAGATCTCTGTGCTTTGATTTGCCACATCTTAAGGCACTTTTAACCATAACATTGGCAGTATTGGTTTTTGATATAGTTATTTTTCTTCGTTGGATCCATAAGGCTTGTCGTCTTTCGCTTTCATTTATAGCTTTTCTCCACTGACATCATATGTTGCATGGCTAAGAAATGCTTATATTAAATTAGCAACGGCGTGCACCTTCTTCAGATATCTTTCACATGCAAACGCGACACCCACTTGAAACTAGGTATTGTACTACCGGCGTAAAACTTATTTTTTTATGTGCAGTTTTTAAAATGATAGCTTTGTAAACTTTTCATGCAGTAAGCATAATGCGCAAAAAAAGGTATGCTAGGCAGTCATGAACGTGTCAATGTGGCTAATTATAGTTTATTTACCAATTATCTTGGCATTTATAACTTTCTATTTATTAACATGCAGATGCGTGAGGGGTCATCATTGTATGCATGTGCAATAGCAAAGGAGATTCTTGAAGTTAAAGATAGACAACCAAGTTGGAAGCTTTCTAAATATTAAACCAAGTTATAATTGTAAGAAAAACAGTTTAGCATGTCTGGCATTATAAACTATTCATGGAAATAATACTTTTTTGTTCATATATATTTTTGAAAATACTGTAAATAGTTCAAATTGCATACGAGAATAGTGTTTTATATTATTTGCTTGGAAGTGATTATAAAAAACATGTTCATTTGTGTATTTTTTCAGCTGTAAATATTGTTTTGTCACAGTATGACATTTATTTCCAGTTTTGATATTAGAATTAAATAATTGGTAGATGACTTGCGATTGTTGTGATAAACAGCAGTAGCAAAACAATACAGTTTTGGAAGTAAAAAACCACCGTCTTGCTACCGTTGTGAGAAAAAACAGTCACTAGAACATCAAGGTTTTGTGGCGGTTTCTTTAGTTACCGGTTGTAGAAAACCGCTACAAGGAAGCAAAATTGTCGGTTTTTTTGCTACTGTTGTGGATGTACGTGTCGCAATTTTTTTTTTTTTTTGCGACTATTGAACAAAAGAACTGTCGCACAGAATAGGTTTTCAGTGATGGTTGAAAACCAGTAGCAGAAAAGTTTATGTCTATTGCGACGTCTGAATTTGCTATTTTTTTTAAACAAAAGCAAAAAAGGATTGAAAACCATCGCAAATGACCTATTTTGCAGTAGTGCTTGCTCGTGGAGGAGGGAAGTGAAGGATAGAGGGGAGGTCCAAGTGACTGTGTCGGTAGAGGTGGGAATGCAGACAATGCACGATCTAGTAAACTCACAGAAAGCTCAGCTGCTCGCCAAATCTGAGGAGCAGGAGAAAGAAGAAGGCAGACAAGGCGACCCTGCAAAAATCTCAGGTGGAGGCCAAGAAGAATGTCGAGGATGAGGTCATGGCTAAAGTGTAAAAGGAAAAGAAGAAGAAAGTCAATGACGAAGCTGCCAAGAAAAGAGCCGATGACGAGGATAGAAAGAAGAGGGCTGACGATTAAGCCTCCAAGAAGAGAGTCGATGCTGAATTTAAGTTGCTGCAGGACGAGGCGACTAAGAAGCTCAAGGCTGGGAGAGTAGCCGAATAGAAAGCGGCCAAGCCAAGAAAAACGCCGAATTGGAGGCTAAGGAGACTTAGCAGGGCAGGAAGGATGAGGGCTCCTAGGCGATACTAGTTCTTGCCATCGACATCACTCCCAAACCTCGGCAAACAATCCCGCCTATCGATGAGGAGGTCACTGAGATCACGAGTGGCGAGCATGATGAAGGAAAGTTCAATATGTTCCCCATGGGTCTGCTTCTTCGACCAAGGGAAAGAAGGGAAGAGGAAGGAGCAGTTCCCGAAAAAGGAGAAAGAAGACTGGTGACGAGCCATCCAGTGCTAATTCTGAGATAAGAAGAAGAAGGGCGGCTCGTCCAAGTGAAGGTTATAGAAGTTTTTCGGTTATATAGGCCGATACATGCATACGACCCCTTGTTTTGGAGGCATGGTGTGGCTTTCATGTACATCACGTCATTAGAAAAAACATAGATAGTTGTAGTTTCTTTTGATGTGAATGATTTTTTTACTTATATTACATATTGTGCTGAGTGTTTGAACTTTCGTCTATGCTTTCCAATATCTGTACTTGCATAAATGTACTCGTTGTCACACTTGGAAAAATGTTGTTTGTGCCTTTGCTCTTAAGATTCCCAAGTTGGGCGAAGCCTTATGTTTTGACTCCGCTCTTAGGACTTCCCTTTGGTTAGGAACCTTGAGTCATGTGGAGTTCGAGTTGGTGTCTTCTTTCCAGGATCTCCTTGCGACCGTTGATCTCGAGTTGTGAGAAGACAAGGTGGACGTCGTTGGTTCATCCTTTAGGCTATCCTGTTGTTTCATTTGTATAAATTTCGAGGGCGTCGTTGGTTCACCAATTTGATACCCAGACACAGACCCTATGGGTTGGATGGAGACAAGCAAGTGATGTAAAACTCACCCCTCTGGTGGGTTCCCCCCCCCCCCAAGTTCGGAGACCTAGGAACAGGGTTGGATACTCAAGTTAATGAATGTCCCAAGTTATTTATACTTGGCCTCATCGTTGATTCGAGACTCAAGTCAAGTTTTTTATACTCGACCTCATTATTGTTTCGTGACTCAAGTTAAGTTATTCATACTTGTCCTTGTCATCGGTTCGAGGCTTGAGCTAGAGGATTGGTTCCAAGCTTCGGGGTGTCGATCCAGTGTTGTGTACTCATGTATGCAAGTCGGTTGTGATAGGTTCTCAAACATACTACGTAGAAAGTAAACACACCAAGTATATGGAAATCTGAATCTTTCTTTACTGATAACTTTGACAGTAATGGTCTTTACTTTGCAATGCCTTGAACGCTTTAAAACAAAACATTGGTGGAAAGCAGTAAATATGTAAACTAGATTAAGTGAAGTAGCAGCGAAGGTGTTCTTTGTTCTATGCTCCTGGTAGTTCGGCGCCGTTAATGGTCATTAGCTTGAAGGTTCCATCTCTAATCCTTCGTTATATGAGGTACAAAGTTTCCCAAGGAGGATTGAAACTGGTCGGTGTGGGAAAAATCTGCTTCAGGACGAGGTCGTCGATGTCAAAATGCTTTGGGCGGACTTTGAAATTGAAGTACCGGGCAATTAGTTGTCGTTGAGCGGCGGCTCTGAGCTCAGCTTCGTCTCTTTTTACTTCAAGTAAGTCAAGTGATTCTAAGAGAAGATCTTGGTTGGTCTTTAGATCGTAGCAAGTCACTGGATCAGACTAGAGTTTGAGCTCAATAGGAATGATGACTTCAGATCCATAGGAGAGAGCAAAAGGAGTGTGACCGGTCGTTGACTTATGAGTAGTCTGGTAAGCCCAAAGGGCTAGAGGGAGTTCATCTACCCATAAGCCTCTAGCCTCTTCCAAACGCTTATTGATGATGGACTCGATCACTTTGTTAACAGTCTCGACTTTCCCATTGGCTTAAGGATGAGCTACCATCGAGAATTTCTTCTCAATGTTGTGTCGTCGGCAGAAGGTCTTGAACTCAACACTTTCGAATTGGGTACCGTTATCGAAAATGATAGTTTGGGGGACTCCAAAGATGATCTTGCGGACAATGAAGATGATCACTTTCATGGCAGTAATTGTAGTAAGAGGCTCGACTTCGGCCCACTTATTGAAGTACTCAATTGCGACTGTAACAACCCGGAAAATCAGAACCAATTTAAATTTTTATTTTAGCAATTTTAATGAATTTTGAATATTTAAAATAAATTATTTTAAATAATAACGACTAGAAATTTATTTTGAATAGAATTAGAATGTATAAATTTATTTAAATCGAAGTTAGAATATAAATATTTATTTTAATTATAGAAGGAATTGGAAATGGGCGATAGTTTGAAAATTCGATTTCAAATTTCAAATGAATGTACAGGATTCAAAATAAACCGGATTTTAGTAAAACCAAAAATATTTGAATCTGTTTGAAAATATTTTTAAAACGAATGTAAAAAATCTAGATTACATAACAGATATAAAAAGTTATGTCCAGTTGAAAATTCAGAATAGTCGCTATGGAATTAATATAATATATAGCCCATAAAAATAGCGATTTTGCAAACGACTTCCATTTTCGACAAGGCCAATTTTGTTGGATCCGGAATGTCAAATTATTGTTAGATTCCTATTTCCATAATTTTTGGAATTAATATGTGGGCGTGGCGGATTTAAACGTGTTTGGTCAATTCAGTTTGAATTTAATCGACCTGAAAATGACCGTTTTTCAAATGGTCTGCAAATTCGATGGAATTAGTTTTGTTAGGACCGTATCATTAAAACATAGCCAGATTTATTTTTTCGGAATTTTTGGATTTAATATGTGGCCCCGGTAAATTAAAATGTGCGTTCAAATTAAATATATATTGATTTATATTTTAATTTTGATGAAAACTGATCGAAACCATCGAATTGGCTCATAGGACATATCCCATTGTGTCCGGAATGGGGGTAACTAGCTTAGGGAATCACTCGTTGGTTTGATTTGGAGTTAGCCCATAAAAAAAAAGAGGTCGCTCGTTAATGGCGACAGGAGAAAAGTTTCTCCTGTTTTCGCCATGCGTGAGCGACTCTCGTCTTCTATCGTTTTTCATTTGCTTACTATCTTTTTCATTCTTCAATCTTCAATGAGTATCTCTCGTTTGATAAGCCATCAGAGTTTTTTCACTTTACTCCTACAATTTTAAGAACGGATCTGTCTTCGACAAAAGCGGATCGCTAGCTTGGATCTGACTTCAATAATAGCGGATCACCATCCTTCAACAAAAGCGGACCCTGTTTTTGCTTTAGATCTGGTTTTACTAATGGCCAAATTTTTAGATCTGACTGCTTAGCATCGGATGAGATTTGAAGTTCCGACCCACAAGCTGATCTAGTTTCTCCTCAAGAGATCCTCAATCCAGATCTATCTCTAAGTAATTTAAGCGTAAGGCTCGAGGTTTTCTAGAATCGTCAGATCTGAAAATTGTAGATCTAGCTACCTATGGATCTACTCGTTCTTCCCAAGCTGGTTGTTGTTAGATTGATTAGTGATTTCGGTCTACCTTTTTGAACTTAGATCTGGTTAGAATTTTTTTTCAACTGGTTTCCTTTTGTTTTATATCTGTAAACTTCAACGATTTCCTATCGTTGTTAAGCCATTTGTTTTCTATCAATTTACTTCCACAACTCGTTAAATCAAATATTCAGACCAGTATCATATGATCTGTACAACATTAGCCAGTTCTGAAGATCGGAACCTTTTTCCAATGCATGAGTTTCTTTTCATCCTAAAATCCATCTGTGTTCAATTTTTAGTCAATATGTTACACAGTTTTCAAAATCATGTGAACCAGATTATGAGTTTGAAGATAGTGTTGATTATTGATTGTTCTTCCTTATGGGTTTTGGGATATATTATGAGCAGTGAGATTTAAGTTCCTACATAGCATTGCGTATGGATTCTCCTATATGATTTTATGGTAGCATGCTTGTATTAGCACGGCTATACTTGTGTTACTATTGCTATCTAGTTCTCCAGGCTCAGTGGACTTTCAGTATTTAGATCACGGCAGATTGGATTCATCATGCTGCATTATCATTTGAATTTCAACATTAAAACTGATTCACAGGCGTCTGTGAGTCATCAACCAGATTTAATGTTTGAAATTAACCATGAAAGTATTCTGCAGTATTATCATTCAAGCTGTTGTTGGGGTCTGGAGTTTGGCTTGACATTGGTATAGTGTTGGTATTCAGGAGATTATGGAGCTATTTGCTCAGGTGTAGCAAGACACAAGTGGGGTGGTCTCATCATGGGTCGGACCTTCTTTTAGATTAGATTTAGTGTTCCTTAATTTTCCTGTTTTTCTTTATTTTGTTTTGTTGGTTTATATATGTAACAGTTAGTATGCTAACCTGTCTATTGTACTGCTTCTTATTATAATAAAGTGAACCAATTTTCAAAAAATATATATACATATATTAAAAACCTTATAAACCAAAATCATTTTCTGTTCTCCCCAAAATCGATCAGGAAAGAAAACCCGACGTCCTCCATCAATGTCGTTCCCCCGACCTCCACCGCGCAGACCAGGCCGCCGCACCCCATCACCGCACCCCAGCTCCGCCCCGTCGAACTCCTCCACCTCCATCGTGATATCCATGGGCGCGAGAACCTTGAATCACGACGACCGTCGCAGACGAGCCTCCACCGCGAGCACACCCCGCTAGTCGCCTGAGCCTCTCCCACCCCTGCAGCCACCCGCCGTGCCACGACGACCCCACCATGGTGAGTTTCTATAATTTGCTTGTCTTACCCTTTTGATTTTTGCTGCGCGAGTTCTCTGTAATATTTCTCTTTGTGTAATTCCCCTTTTGAGAAATCTCGGCTTTGAATAATTTGATTTTAAGTATAAAAAGATTAGATTTTTAATTATAAAAAGATTTGATTTTTAATTATAAAAAGATTATATTTTTAATTATAAAAAGATTAGATTTTTAATTATAACAAGATTTGATTTTAAAAAATAAAAAGGCATGATTTTTAATAAATTAAGAATATGATTTTTCATTGTAGAAGAATATGATTTTTCATTGTAGAAGAATATGATTTTTTGTGGTATAAAGATATGATATTTATCATATAAAGAAATTATTTTTAGAAAGGTAGAAATACGATTTTTATTTATGTAAAAATATAATTTTTAGTAAATAAAAATATGATTTTTATGATATGAATAACGATATATTTTTATATATAATAGCGAATTAAAAATTGGATTTTTCTTTATATGTAGCGAATTAAAAATTGGATTTTTCTTTATATATAGCGAATTATAAATTGGATTTTTCCTTATATATAGCGAATTAAAAATTGGATTTTTCTTTATATGTAGCGAATTAAAAATTGGATTTTTCTTTATATGTAGCGAATTAAAAATTGGATTTTTCTTCATATGTAGCAAATTAAAAATGTGTTCTTATATATATATATATAGCGATATAAAAATGCGATTTTTAAATATATAAACATCATATTAAAAATGTGATTTTTACTATGAACAGCGTCGAAAAGACTACATTAGAATTTCAGGCAAATCCAAACGGTTTAGAAATTCAGAAATAGACTGGAGCAGTAGATCCCAAAGGTGAGAACTTATCACTCTAATTTATTTTCTAGTTAAATATATATACTAGGATGCAGATGGTGCTTAGTGGCACCCGACACCTTTGTTTGAAACCATGTTTGTTTGGTTGTTTGGTTTATTTGTTTTAATTTGGTTTGGAAAGTGGAATGAATTGATTAGAATTGGTATGTGTTTGCGTGAGCCATTATTAGGCGAGGGATAAGGCTAGACCTTATTCCGGTTCTAGTGTCACGTCGTTATGCTACCGACATTTTCTAAAAATGCTAGAACAATAAAAATACCATTTTTATTGTATAAATGAACTGTAAAAATATTCTTGTGCTGAAATAAATATTTTATTGTTAAAAATATAAATTTTAACGGGTATATGAATAAAATAAATATTTATTTACAAATCGAACGATTTGTTTATGTACACACATTTAACTGATATTGATTGGGATGATATATTTTACACATCGCCCAACTGCACAAATAATTGTGTTAATTGAAACCCCACACGGGTATTAAGATGATATTTGACATACACTAATCCCAATTGTTTAGTTGTATGTCAATCGATTGGTTGACAGGCTGTTGTAAGCGTTAATTATTCATATTTAACGCTTATGCAGTTGCATAATGCTCTCTGGATGATGGTTGACTGTGTTTGATTATTGTTGTGTACATGAGTGTATGAAATCCATATAAATAAAATTATATGGTAATTGACTGTATCTGATTCTAATTCAGAAAGAACGAATATTTTAAATTAATGAATATTTTAAAATGACAAATAATGAATATTTTAAAATAATATTCAGTAATGGATCAAAATATAATTTTGATGTCTGATTTGGGATGGACACGACAATATTGAAATATATGAAGCCATGCTGATTAGATATGCGCCATTTTGACGCGAACGATATTTATATCATTTTTGTTCATTTTTATAATGAATATCGAAAAGGAAGTAATTTCAAAATCTAATGTTTTCAAAATATTTTCATTTATATATTAATGATATGGAATATTCAATTTTGATTTAAAATTGAATATGAAGTTGAAATCGTTTTTTAGAACAAATTTAAAACGAGTTTATAAAATACGTTTTAAATGGAGATCGAAAAAATATATATAATATATATATTAAATGGCCTAAATAGAACGCGCCGCAGCATGGCCGTTCGCGAATTTCGACCATTAACTTCGAATTAATATCACGGAAGATCTGACCGTCGGATTCTCCTAGAATCAGAACCGTTGGGTTCGTATCGAAAAGAGCTTTCCAACGAATATAAGAGATTTAAAATCTAATTGTTGGATTTTGAATTATGTCCAAGTCAAATTTGGAAAAGGTCGTTGTAAGTGCAGTTCGATGAACATTTATGGAAATCGACTGAAAGAGCCTTAATAAAATTATTAAAAATATTGATAGTTTGTGTAAAATCATAAATGATTTGGAAGGAATTGGGATGAAAAATTCCATGTTTGTAAAGATAACAATATATTTTTATCAAAATGAACTAGTTATTAACTAGATTTGAAATCCAATAATTTTTAAACAAATAAATTGGATTTGAAATAGTTTTAAAAATAACCAGAATTTCTAATATATGAATTGGAATGGATTTGAATCGAAATTGTCTTTGAAATATTTCGATATTGGATTCCGTGATTGTACGGATATTATGGAGGAATTTGGAAGAAATATATATCGTTATTCCTAATATGATATTTGTTGATTTCAGTATTTGATATTGAACATAACCCGCTATAACTTCTATTCAGAGCCTTGTACTTAATATTGAATTGGATTTTGGGTTTGTCGTGAATGGGGTCTTCATTAACACTGTTCTTAAACCTAATTGTAAATCTTTAATTATGATTTAGTGAAGTTTTTCCAATTAATTAATATTTAATTGGAATTGAATAAAAGAATTGGATTTTGGGTTTGTCGTGAATGGTGTCTTAAATAACATGGTTCTTAAACCCTATGTAAAAAGAATAAATATTTTAATTAAGATTATTAGAGTTTCTAGTTAATTAACATTTAATTGGAATAAAATGGGTTGTGAATTGGGTTTATTGTGAACTGTGTTTTTAACGACATTTGTTCTTTAACCTGATTTACAATGAAATGTGATTTGGAATTTATAAATATTTTTATTAAGATTTAACAGGAATTTTCCAAAGTATAGTTTTCCAATTTAATATATTAAATTGGAATTGAATGGAATTCGATTTGATAATGATCGAAATGAGCTTCTATGGAGGAAGATTGTTAATATATATGGAATTTAAAAGGCTTTGTCGTTATTCCATTTATATTATTATTCGGATATGGGAATTTATATCAATTATATATTGATCTGTTTTCCATGAAGATTCCATAATAAATGGAATGTGATTTGGGTTTATCATGAACTGTGTTTTAAATGACATTGGTTCTTTAACCCAGTTAAAGACATGATTACATGTCTAACATTGTATTTTGAACTATATGGTTGATCTATGCTAAATATACATCTGTTTGGTAGCGGAGAATTTATTCTCTTGCTTAACGCTCTTCTCTAAGACGTACGAGCTTAGAGATTATATATAGGCAAAAATCAATTGTATGGTGTTGATTGTCGATGCGACATGTTTGATTTCCCAAAGTTAAATAATCATTAATATTGATTTTTGGAAAGATTAAAACTAAGTGGAATTTTAATGAATCTTTAATCAGACTGGAATGTGATAATTTAAATTATCAAATTTGGGAAATGATCGAGAATGGAGTATCACCAGTTTTGCTCCAAGCGATAGTTAAATCTTTAATTTGATTCGGATGTGAAATGGTAATTAAATTTTCTGATAACACCTTGTTGTTAGATACGTAGTATTACTAGTTTTGCTCCATGGGATGAATAGGTTGGGATTGGGAAATTAAAAGAAATAAGTACTTCGGCAAGGATCGCTAATCCAGACTAGTTTGGATAAACCTTAATTTAGTTTGAATCAATATCTAAAGGAAGATTAAAGAATAAATTTAAAGAATTTATCTTTGATTAAATTAATGGGAACTTTTCCCAAAGGATATGAATATTTAAATAAAAGAATATTTAGAATTGGAATGAGGCACATGTTGTGTTTTGTAGCACTTATTTAGAATATACGCGAGTTATTCGGAAAGGCCGGGTTTATACCCATTTTGAATAACTGATTCAATGATAAGTCGACGATGAAGACGGTGGTTGAAGACCGGAGGTCTTCACATCGTTTGGATGGTTACTGTTGTCTTGATTGGGCTGTACACCCAAAGCGAGGTCATCGTCCAGACATACTTGGAGATCGACCGGATATGCGAGGACCTCCTCTCCTGTATTAGACATATGGGACGAGGAATAAGGTGCCCCTGGTTTCGTTCAGACCCAGAACGAACTATTAAATGGATGTGTGTCTGACATTGGATTTTATTCTGTGTTGACTAATCTTTATTAAATATATATATGTTTGGTGGCGGAGAATTTATTCTCTTGCTTAACACCCTTCTCTGAGACGTACAAGCTCAGAGTTTATATATCGATAGACATAAGTTGCATGGTGTGAATTGCCAGTGTGGCATGCAGAGATGCAGTAATCAAGGCTTTTGTTGAAAAGAAGAGTCTTGTGGTTGATGATCAAAGCACGACCTTAAAGGGCATAATTTTGTGTATAGTGTTAATTTGCGAGCCTCACATCTCGGTATGAGTCAAAAACGAGATCAAACTGTTGGGAGAAAATGACGTTTCTTTCTAGCTATGGGTGGTGTCATGGTATGGAGCTCAGGCAGTTACATTTTTTACCTATGTGGATGATGGATGGCGAGGCGCCTCAGATATATCGGTTACTACGGAGCCGATGGATAGGTCTGATAGCACCAGGAAATATGTGTTCAGGAACTGCCGATCCTCAAACGTAAGAGAGGACCGACCCAACCGATCCAAGGGTTGCCCAGAGTGTGTAGTCCTGAGACATTTGCTAGAGTGTCTCGAAGCGGTGAGGAGTCATCCCTGGCCTCGACTCATAGGCAAAAACCCAATTTCCAATATATGAAATTTCTGTTTTAATTGTAGAACAAGTATGGCGACATAGTAGGATGGGGTACTATGTCGTCTATGATTGATACATTTATATTTGAAGTTGATTTTGGCACTATACACTTATAATAGTATCAAAATGATTTGTTTTAAACGTACCAAGCATGTTTGGCTATTATAATGTAAAACTCTATCCTCCGGCTTGCGTTGCATTGTGTGATGGGACCTGACTCTTATAATAGCTTCATTTTTTCCAAAAAGCATTGCCCTGGTTTGTTATATGCACTGGTGTTCTTGGGAGGAAACTCGTTCTGTGTTGTATGGCGTGGTCCCTTGATTTACTTTGTTTTAAAGTAAAGATTTAAATAGCAGTTTTAGTTCTCACACCAGTCAAATGATTGACCTGGAGTTTATTGCTTTAACCTAAACTCTGGGTACCTATATTTTTCACACGGGAAGCTAGTAGTTTTGGTTTTGCAGATATTTCTTAATACAAGATCCTGGATTTACAGCTAGAACTATACTCGGAAAGCTCTTTATCCGTGTATTTCTTTCAGTTGTGTTATGTATTATTTCTCCACGGCATTGTAATTTTAAATCTCTGATATTTTCCAATGTATATTATTTATTCATACTCTTTTATATTCTTGTACTCTGATGAAATTGTTGTGATAAGCAATAAAATGTTCTTCTGTTTGTGTTCTGATTTGTCGTGTTCTCAACTCAATCCGGGCTTTCCCGAAAGGGCGAGTTTTGGTCGTTTCAGTTGGTATTAGAGCTTTTGCTTACAGAGCTCAAGAACAAGATACATTAGAATCAAACAAAAGAATTCATCAGAGATTAGATTAGTAATATCCAATGAGAATGACTCGTTAGAGATAGGATCAGTAGTATCCTAGAACGAGTGTGAAGAGTAGTGTTTTTAAAAATAAAAAACTAATCTTGTTTTGAAAATTAATCTAATTAGACGTATTTGAGTATATTATTTTATTTTATTTTGGACAATCGAGTATATAAGATTTTGCATATACGCCTTGCAAACGTGTATACAATGCCTTAAATATACTGGATAGATATAGAGTCACACTCTAGTTGCTCGGAAATAATTCTGGTGATGTCCGGAAATCATCAGTATTTGTGTTCGAGTTTCGAAAGTGGAATTTCTATATATTTCCAATTGACTGGTGCGAGAACCAAAACTAAATAGGGTTATTTGTTGTGACTTGGAATCAAAAATGGATTTTATATATATATAAGTTATGTGTTTGAAACGATAATCAACTAATTGATTGCTGATTATGTTGTTTGATTATTGATTTCATTAATTAAAAATTTGAACCATTAAGCCAAATTGAATCAAATATTGAACTGACTTGGAAATTGATTGACATTGCATGCATATACATGTATATACATTGAACATGTCATAGCAAGGAGGCTAAGAAGAGGAATAAAATTGTATGCCCGATAAATAGGTACATGTTTACTAATTTATTGGGTTTGGATGATTTTAAGAGCCGACTGGCTAGCCGCTTGGCTTTTTTCTTTCTTTTTGGATGGTGAGGGCCCTGTGTGGTTTGTTGTAGTTTTAAATGTCTCCCCGTACAAAGGAGGATATGGCGAAATTTTTCAAAAATTTAGGGTGTTAGCCAAATTTTTTGAAAAATTTGAAAATTCCTAGAAACTAAAAAGTTGAAGAATAAAAGCCAGAATGAAAGTTGAGTTGATTTGTTAAACAACTTTCAGCTCCGTTCCTTTTCGAGGACGAAAATATTTTAAGTGGGGGAGATTGTAACAACACGGAAAATCAGAACCAATTTAAAAAATTTAGCAATTTTAATGAATATCGAATACTTAAAATGAATTATTTTAAATAATAATGATTAGAAATTTATTTTGAATAGAATTAGAACGTATAAATTTATTTAAAATCAAAGTTAGAATACAAATATTTATTTTAATTATAAAAGGAATTGGAAATGGCACGGTAGTTTGAAATTTTGATTTCAAATTCAAATGAATGTACACGATTCAAAATAAACCGGATTTTAGTAAAACCAAAAATATTTGAATCTGTTTGAAAATATCTTTCTAAGGAATGTTAAAAATCCATTTTTCATAAGGGGAATAAAAAATTATGTCTAGTTGAAAATTCAGAATAGTCGCTATGGAATTAATATAATATATAGCCCTTAAAAATAACGATTATGTAAACGACCTCCGTTTTCGACGTGACCACTTTAGTTGGATCCGGAATGTCAAATTATTGCTAGTTTCCAATTTCCATAATTTATGGAATCTATATGTGAGCGTGGCAGATTTAAACGTGTTTGGTCAATTCAGTTTGAATTTAATCGACTGGAATATGACCTTTTTCAAACGGTCTCCAAATTCGACGAAATTAGTTTTGTTTGGATCGTATCGTAAAAAATAGCCAGATTTATTTTTCTGGAAATTTTGGAGTTAGTATGTGGCCCCGGTAAATTAAAGTGTGCCGTCAAATTAAATATATATTGATTTATTTTTTAATTTTGATGAAAACTGATCAAAACAGTCGAATTGGCTTGCGGGATATATCCCATTGTGTCCGGAATTGGGGTACTTGGCTAGGGTGACACTCGTTGGGTTTGATTATGAGTTAGGACGAAAATTTCACCTTTTCACGAATTAAATTATATTATTATTATTATTATATATTAAAAAACCTTATAAACCAAAATCATTTTATGTTCTCCCCCGAATCAATCAGGAAAGAAAACCCGACGTCCTCCATCACCATCGTTCCCCCGACCTCCACCGTGCAGACCAGGCCGCCGCTCCCCATCACCGCCCCTTAGCTCCTCCCCGTCAAGCTCCTCCACCTCCATCACGATATCCGTGAATCCGAGAACCCTTAAACTGCGACGACCACCGCAAATGAGCCTTTACCACGAGCACACCCTGCTAGTCGCCTGAGCCTCTCCTACCCCTACAACCACCCACCGCACCACCGGGACCCCACCACAGTGAGTTTCTATAATTTGCTTGTCTTCCCCTTTTGATTTTTGTTGCATGAGTTCTCTGTAATATTTCTCTTCGTGTAATTCCCCTTTTGAGAAATCTTGGCTTTGAATAAATTGATTTTTAAATATAAAAAGATTAGATTTTTAATTATAAAAAGATTATATTTTTAATTGTAAAAAGTTTAGATTTTTAATTATAAAAAGATTTGATTTTTAAAAATAAAAAGACATGATTTTTAATAAAATAAGAATATGATTTTTCGTTGTAGAAGAATATGATTTTTCATTATAGAAAGATATGATTTTTCATGGTATAAAGATATGATATTTTATCAATAAAGAAATTATTTTTAGAAAGGTAAAAATATGATTTTTAGTTATGTAAAAATACAGTTTTTAGTAAATAAAAAAGTGATTTTTATGATATGAATAGCGATATAAAAATACACTTTTTATATATAATAGCAAATTAAAAATTGGATTTTTCTTTATATGTAGCGAATTAAAAATTGGATTTTCTTTATATATAGCGAACTAAAAATTGGATTTTTCTTTATATATGGCGAGTTAAAAATTGGATTTTTCTTTATATGTAGCGGATTAAAAATTGGATTTTTCTTTATATGTAGCGAATTAAAAATTGGATTTTTCTTTCTATGTATCAAATTAAAATGTGATCTTATATATATAGCGATATAAAAATGTGATTTTTAAATATATAAACATCATATTAAAGATGTGATATTTACTATGAACCGCGTCGAAAAGACTACGTTGGAATTTAAGGAAAATCCAAATGGTTCAGAAATTTAAAAATAGAACTGGAGGAGTGGATCCCAAAGGTGAGAACTTCTCACTCTAATTTATTTTCTAGTTAAATATATATACTAGGGTGCAGACGGGGCTTAGTAGCACCTGACACCTTTGTTTGAAACCATGTTTGTTTGGTTGATTGGTTTATTTGTTTGAATTTGGTTTGGGAAGTGAAATGAATTAATTATAATTGGCATGTGTATGGCCCGAGCCATTATTAGGCGAGGGATAAGACTAGACCTTATTCCGGTTCTAGTATCGCGCCGTTATGCTGCCGAAATTTTCTCAAAATGTTAGAACAATAAAAATATCATTTTTTTGTATAAATGAACTGTATAAAATATACATGTGCTGAAATAAATATTTTATCATTAAAAATATAATTTTTAACGAGTATATGAATAAAATAAATATTCATTTACAAATCAGACGATTTGTTTATATGCACACATTTAACTGAGATTAATTGGGATGATATATTTTACACATCGCCCAACTGCATAAATAAAATCGATGTGTGTTGATTGTAACCCCACACGGGTATTGGGATGATATTTGACATACACTAATCCCAATTGTTTAGTTGCATGTCATTCAGTTGGTTGACAAGCTGTTGTAAGCGTTAATTATTCATATTTAATGCTTATGCAGTTGCGTAATGCACTCTGGATGATGGTTGACTGTGTTTGATTATTGTTGTGTACATGAGTGTATGAAATCGATATAAATAAAATTATATGGTAATTGACCATGTCTGATTCCAATTTGGAAAGAATGAATATTTTAAATTAATGAATATTTTAAAATGACGAATAATGAATATTTTAAAATAAGTAATATTTTAAAATAATATTCAGTAATGGATCAAAATATAATTTTGATATCCGATTTGGGATGGACACGAAAATATTGAAATATATGAAGCTGTGTTGATTAGATATGTGCCATTTTGATGTGAACGATATTTATATAGATTTTATTCATTTTTATAATGAATATCGAAAAGGAAGTAATTTCAAAATCTAATGTTTTGAAAATATTGTCATTTATATATTAATGATATGGAATATTCAACTTTGATTTAAAATTGAATATGAAGTTGAAATCGTTTTTAAAACAAATTTAAAACGAATTTATAAAATACGTTTTAAATGGAAATCAACGAAATATATATAATATATATTATATATATTAAATGGCCTGAATAGATTGCATCGCGCTACGGTTGTTCGCGAATTTCGACCATTGACTTCGAATTGATACTACGGGAGATCCGAATGTCGGATTCTCCTAAAACCGGAACCATTGGGTTCGTATCGAAAATAGCTTTCCAACGAATATAAGAGATTTGAAATCTAATGATTGGATTTGGAATTATGTCTAAATCAAATTTGGAAAAGGTCGCTGTAAGTGAAGTTCGATGACCATTTATGGAAATCGAATGAAAGGGCCTTAATAAAATTATTAAAAATATTGATAATTTGTGTAAAATCATAATAAATGATTCGGAAAGAATTGGGATGAAAAACTCCTCATTTGTAAGGATAACAATATATTTTTATCAAAATAAACTAGTTATTAACTAGATTTGAAATGCAATAATTTTTAAATAAATAAATTAGTTTTGAAATGGTTTTAAAAATAACCTAAATTTCCAATATATGAATTGGAATGGATTTGAATCGAAATTATCTTCGGCATATTTCGATATTGGATTCCATGATTATACGGATATTGTGGACGAATTTGGAAGATATATATATCGTTATTCCCAATACGATATTTGTTGATTTTAGAATTTGATATCGAATATAAGCCGATATAATTTCTATTCAGAGCCTTGTACTTAATATTGAATTGGATTTTGGGTTTGTCGTGAATGGGGTCTTCATTAACACTGTTCTTAAACCCAGTTGAGAAAAGAATAAATCTTTAATTAAGATTTTGTGAAAATTTTCCAATTAATTAATATTTAATTGGATTTGAAAAAAAGAATTGGATTGTGGGTTTGTCGTGAATGGTGTCTTAAATTATACTATTCTTTAACTCCATGTAAAAAGAATAAATCTTTTAATTAAGACTATTAGAGTTTCTAGTTAATTAACATTTAATTGGAATAAAATGGGATGTGAATTGGGTTTATTGTGAACTGTGTTTTTAACGACATTCGTTCTTTAACCCGATTTACTGTGAAATGTGATTTAGAATTTATAAATCTTTTTACTAAGA
Organism: Allium sativum; assembly: GCA_030737875.1. Taxonomy (NCBI): domain Eukaryota; kingdom Viridiplantae; phylum Streptophyta; class Magnoliopsida; order Asparagales; family Amaryllidaceae; genus Allium; species Allium sativum. Next base: position 187,757,409 of record CM060910.1, on the reverse strand, counting down.
TTTAACGAGAATTTTCCAAAGTAAAGTTTTCCGATTTAATATATTAAATTGGAATTGAATGGAATTTGATTTGATAATGATCGAAATGAGCTTTTGTTGAGGAAGACTGTTAATATATATGGAATTTAAAAGGCTTTGTCGTTATTCCATTTATATTATTAGTTGGATACGGGAATTGACGTCGATTATATATTGATCCGTTTTCCGTGAAGATTCCATGATTAATGGAATGTGATTAGGGTTTATCATGAATTGTGTTTTAAATGACATTGGTTCTTTAACCCAGTTAAAGACAGGATTACATGTCTAACATTGTATTTCGAACTGTATGGTTGATCTCTGCTAAATATATATATGTTTGGTGGTGAAGAATTTATTCTCTTGCTTAACACCCTTCTCTAAGACGTACGAGCGTAGAGGTTATATATACACAGAAATCAATAGTACTGTATTGATTGTCGATGCGGCATGTTTGATTTCCCAAAGTTAAATAATCATTAATTTGGTTTTTGGGAAGATTACTAAGGGGAGTTTTAATGACTCTTTAATTAGATTGGAATGTGAATGTGATAATTTAAATTATCAAATTTGGGAAATGATTGAGAATGGAGTATCACCAGTTTTGCTCCAAGCGATAGTTAAATCTTTATTTTGATTTAGACGTGAAATGGTAGTTAAATTTACCAATAACACTGTGGTGTTAGATATGGGGTATTACCAGTTTTTCTCCCTGGGATGAATAGGTTGGGATTTGGAAATTAAAATAAATAATTACTTCAACAAGGATCACTAATCCCGACTAGTTTGGATAAACCTTAATTTGGTTTGAATTAATATCCAAAGGAAGATTAAAGAACAAATTTAAAGAATTTATCTTTGATAAAATTAATGGGAACCTTTTCCAAAGGATATGAATATTTAAATAAAACAATATTCAGAATTGGAATGAGGCATATGTTGTGTTTTATAGCACTTGTTTACAATATACGCGAGTTATTCGAAAAGGCCGGGTTTATACCCATTCTGAATAACTGATTTGACGATAAGTTGACAATGAAGACGGTGGTTGAAGACTGGAGGTCTTCACATCGTTTGGATGATTACCGATGTCTTGATTGGGCCATATACCCAAGACGAGGTAATAAGTGGTGATCGTTCGGACGTACTTGGAGATCGATCGGATATGCGAGGACCTCTCTCCTGTATTGGACATATGGGATGAGGAATAAGGTGCCTCCGGTTTCGTTCAGACCTAGAACGAACTATTAAATGGATGTGGGTTTGACACTGGATTTTATTTTGTGTTGATTGATCTCTATTAAATATATATCTATTTGATGGTGGAGAATTTATTCTCTTGATTAACACCCTTCTCTGAGACATACGAGCTCAGAGGTTATATATCGATAGACATCAGTTGCATGGCATAAATTGCCAGTGTGGCATGCAAAGATGCAGTGATCAAGGCTTATGTTGAAAAGCAGAGTCTTTTGGTTGATGATTAAAGCACAGCCTTAAAGGGCATAGCTTTGTGTATAGTGTTAATTAGCGAGACTCACACCTCGGTATGAGTTAAAAACGGGATCGGACCGTAGGGAGAACATGACATTTCTTTCTAGCTATGTGTGGTGTCATGGTATGGAGCCTAGACATTTATATTTTTTTACCTATATGGGTGATGGATAGCGAGGCGCCTCAGATATATCGGTTACCACGGAGCTGATGGATAGGTCCGATAGGACCAAGAAACGTGTGTTCATGAATTGCCTCCTCAAACATAAGAGAGGACCGGCCCAACCGATCCAAGGGTTGCCTAGAGTGTGCAGTCCTGAGACATTTGCTAGGGCAACTCGAAGTGGTGAGGAGCCATCCCTGGCCTCGACTCGTAGACGGAAATCCAATTTCCAATACGTGACATATCTGTTTTAATTGTAAAACAAGTATGGTGACATAGTAGGATGGGGTACTATGCCGTCTATGATTGATACATTTATATTTGAGGTTGATTTTCACACTATACACTTATAATAGTATCATAATGATTTGTTTTAAATGTACCAATCATGTTTGGCCATTATAAGGTAAAACTCTATTCTCCGGTTTGTGTTGCATTGTGTGATGGGACCTGAGTCTTATAATAGCTTCATTTTTTCCAAAAAGCATTGCGCAGCTTTATTATATGCACTGGTATTTTTGGGAAGAAACCCATTCCATGTTATACGGCATGGTCCCTTGATTTACTTTATTTTAAAGTAAAGTTTTAAATAGTTGTTTTAGTTCTCACACCAGTCACATGACTGACCTGGAGTTTATTGCTTTAACCTAAACTCTAGGTGCCCATATTTTCCACACGGGCAGCTTGTAGTTTTGGTTTTGCAAATATTTCTTTATATAGGATCCTGGATTTATAGCTGGAACTATACTCAGAAAGCTCTGTATCTGTGTATTTCTTTCAGTTGTGTTATGTATTATTTCTCCGTTGCATTGTAATTTTAAATCTCTTATATTTTTCAATGTATATTATTTATTCATACATTGTTATATTCTTGTACTCTGATGAAATTGTTGTGATAAGCAATGAAATGTTCTTCTATTTGTGTTCTGATTTGTCGTGTTCTCAACTCAATCCGGGCTTTCCCGAAAGGGCAAGTTTGGGTCGTTTCAGCGACGATAACATATCGTGCATCGCCTCTGGCCGTCGGAAGAGTTCTGATGATATCGACTCCCCACAGAGAAAATGGTCAAGGACTGACCATCTACGTTAGCTCGGTATGCGAGGATTTTGGAGTTTTAGAAAACCTCAGGCATTTGTCGCACTTACGGACATAATTTGCTGCATCCAAGTCAAGTGCTGGCCAAATATAGCTGTATTTAAGAATCTAGTGAATCTTCTTTACTAGAGTTGACCCCCCCTCGAGTGTAGTCACCACACCCGCCTTCGTGCACATCCAGTAGTACATGGTCGACATCGTTGTGGGCTACACACCAGAGTAATGGAATAGAGAATCATCTTCAGTAGAGCACTCTATCTTGAATGATGTATAGTGATGATTTGTGGATGAATGCTCACCTCTCCTTGGAATGGTCTAGAAAGATTCCGTGAATCAAGTAGTTTTTGATCGGTGCCATCGAAGACTCGGAATCAATCTTCATTGTTGATTTAATCAGTCTTCATCTGATCGGTACTCGGAGAGTCGAGTACTTCGATTGAGACATGTCCAAAGAGTTGCGCATCCCCAAAGCTTGCCGGCTTGGCTAATGAATTAGCTTTCTCATTCTGTTCCCGAGGGATGTGTTTAATGATGTAGTATACGAAGTGGGTAAACATCTCACGGACCCGAGCAAGGTAGCAAGCAAGCATACCCCCTTAGCTTGATATTAGCTTTGTACCTGGCTATGATGAGCTGTGAGCCAGAGTAAATCTGGATAGCCTGGATGTTGAATTCAATTGCAATTTTAAGTCCATCAATCAAAACGTCATATTCTGCATCATTCTTAGTGGTAGGGAATCGAGCTTTTAGAGCATGATAGATCGAGCGTTTCTCAGGAGTAATAAGTATGACTCTGATGCCAGTACACCAACTGTTAGATGTTCCATCCATGAATAGGTTTTATTGAAGGTTGGGAGGCTCACTGTCTCACGGAGGAGGCTCTTCGGGAATATTGAACTCCGATATGAAGTCTGCAAGGGCGTGTCCAAGGATGGCTCGACAAGGAATAAAAGTATTCTCAAACTGGCTCAGTTCTATATTCCACTTCAAAAGTCAGTTAGATGCCTCAGGATGTTGCAAAACCTGTATAGCTGCTGGTCAGTATAAACTTTGATTGGATGGGACAGAAAGTATGGCCATAGGTTCCGGGAAGAGATCAACAGGCAGTAAGAAAGCTTTTCAAGTTTCATATAATTCTTTTCTACACCTGTCAACCTCTTGCTGATGTAGTAAATGAGTAGTTGGGCACGATCTTCTTTATGCACTAGCGCCGAGCTAATTGTCTGCATAGAATCAACCAAATAGATGAATAAGCCTTTGTGATCCACGAGTTCCAACAAGATAGGTGGTCGCTTTAAGTGATTCAAGAGGTTCTAGAATGCAATAATGCATTCCGGTGTCCATGTGGAGTTGTGCTTCCCTTTTCTAAGTAAATCTAAAAGGGAATGCATTTATCGGTAGCTTTTAAGATAAATCGACTTAGGGCAGCCGCTCTCCATCTAAGCTTTGAACATCATTGATGCTCTTAGGGGTTTGGATACCCGAATAGCAAGGATTTTCTTCGGATTTTCTTCAATGCCCAGTTAATTGACATTTAAATCCAAGAATTTTCGCGATGAAACGTGGAAAGAGCATTTCAAGAGATTAAGTTTCATGACATATTTATGAAGGACATCGAGCACCTATGGGAGGTCGTTGATGTGGTCATTCGACACACTCGTTTTCACAAGCATATCGTCCGCGTAGACCTCCATAGATCTCTCGATCCGGTCTTTGAACATGTGATTGACCAATCGCTGATAGGTAACTCTGCCCTTCTTGAGACTAAAAGGCATGCCAACATAACAATAGATCATAAGGTGAATGAAGTGTGCTCCTAATCCGGAAGGTACATCGGAATCTGATTGTAGCTTATGTACGCATCCATGAAGGAGAGAAGCTGGTAGTTGGAAATTGAATTAACTAGCTGGTCGATCTTTGGAAGCGGCAAGCTATCCCTTGGGTAGGATTTATTCAAATCTAAGTAGTCGACACACGTTCACCACTTTCCATTTTATTTCTTGACTAAGACCGGGTTGGAGACCCACTCGGCAGAGGGCATCGCGGATAAATTCGTTGTCAAGCACCCTATCCACCTCCTTCTTCAGTGTCATTGATCCTTCAATTCCCAAGTTTCAATGCTTTTGTTTGATTGGAAGATGTTTCGGGTTGGTATTGAGCATGTGACAAGAAATTTGTAATGACCGCAAATCCGTACTATCTAAGTTGACTACATACATCACACGTCCAACCCAAATATCACAGAAATACGAATCATTTTTTTTAAAGAAGAAAAAAGTAGAAGAACAAAAATAACAACACATAATCTCAGATCGCAGCGGAACAAAATATTATCATAACTATTGAAATACAAATTTGTTTGCTGTATAACATACAATTATCAGAGTACAACACTTACAACACAACAGAAATAAAAATACTATATATATAACAACGAAGCCTCCTGCTCCAAGCTCCTTTAGACAGATCTGTAAAATCCTAAACTACTATACTGCCCGTACAAATTTAGGCACCCAAGATTTATGTAAAATAAAACAAAATAAATTATGGGTTTGTTATGGCACTAGTATGAGTAAACAATTTAAAACAGTTTGAGAAAATAAACGATATCTCATAAGACCACGCCGTATAACACGGGACGGGTTTTTCCCTTATGAGAATCCAAAACACTTGATTTAACTTTCAAAATCCTTTTGAAAGAAACGATAATCTTTATATCAAAACTCTTTTGATATTATAATATTGTCTAAGTCAAATAAATAGAAATCTAGTGGAACACTTTCATCTCACGCTCCACATACATAATATACAATCAAAACCGCGAGCAATTATTTGGGTAATGCATTTCCAACTAAGACAAGGTAAGGAGCCACCTTCCGATAGTGTATCTCTAGAGGAGAATACACTGGGTTCAACAAGAACATCTTGTAACCCGGCCACACATGACCGACCACTCATTTCTCTTGAGTGTATCGAATGCATATCACCGACGGTTGGGGTTAGCAAACATTTTCCCGAATGCGACAGCATGGAATAGAATAAAGAATGAAATGAATTTCTCTAGATAGGTGATAGTACACCCTAATTGAGAGTTACCCACTTAGCCATGCTGCTTGCCCGATTTTTGTCATTTCCTTGTTGTTGAGGCCTGAGGCTACAATTACTTACCATTAATTGATAGCACAATCACTTTGAATGCCACATTGTCAGATCCGTTAATCACTAATTGATTTGCATAAATATAATTTGGATATTATGCTAAGAGAATAAATTCTCCGCTGCCATATATATTTATACGGACCAACGTATGCGTTCATTGGAAATACTCTATCAGATATTCGTCCATATACGTTTGTTCTGGGATTGAACGTAACCGAAGGCACAATTTCATTAATAGAAAAAGCCCTTGCACTTTACTCCATCTTCAATTATCTTCATATAATTTGATTCGCAATGCTACTGCCAATACGGAGTGGTTCTCGGATAATAATCCAACTGTTCTCTCCATATTGACAACGATATTAGCAAACACTTCGATAGTCGGTTATTTAACTATCGAAGAAAAACAAACATTCATTCAAAGCATCAACAAACCATTGGGACTTTAAATTAATATTTCTTTAATTAAAGCACTTCTCCATTTCCTTATTCATATTAGTTAACACGATATTTTCGATAATCATCTTGGCCTCTTACGCTATTTGGAAAACATTTCCATACATCGCCTTCTTTTATTTTCTATACTTAGAAAATATATTCTATTTATAATTGGAAAACATTCCAATTACTTTTCTCTTCCACATCCGTTCATTTCTACACTCAAGAAATATTTATTTATTATATTTCCAAAATTCCACTTACTTGGGTTAAAATGAATGTTGTATAAAACATCGTTATAACAACCCAAAATACTGCATTCAACTAACTCTTATTCAATCATTTCTCTTTGAGACTGGATCTCGCTATTTATCAGTTAAAAATGAAATCAATCAAGTTGGGGTATAACTACCTCTCAGACATTGACTGAAAACATCCTTAACTTCAAAACGGACAAGACCACTTACCTTGAATAATCAACATCATATTACCAATTATCCATATCTTTTAAACATGTATATGTTTCTCTTTTTATTTTAATTATATTAAATTTATTGATTTCCTTTTTGTTTATAACATTCTATTTTAATTTCATTTCATTATCGAATTCTATATATATATATCGATATATCGATTCCTAATTATCAAATCTTCTTAAAATATTTTATCTGCCTAAATTTCCGGAAAATTTCGCCATAATCTAGATTGTACGGGTCACTCGGTACAACTACAAAACGCCTTTGTGGGCCCTTTCTATTCAAAAAGAAAATTAAAAAGCCAAGCAGCTTGCCAATTCGGCGCATAAAAACTCATATGGAAATTAAACATGTACTTTTTTGTCGGGCACACAAATTATAATATTCATACACTTTATTCCATACCTGTCTAACCTATATATGTCCATTCCCAATTTATTCTAACTCAATCTAGTCATTTTAATTTAGTTCGCTAATTAATTCTCTAATTAGCTCTTTTGCCTATTCCACTTCTTAATTGAACATATCACGTTCATATGCTATTTTTAATTTGGTTATAAGCCAATCGAATTTCATTTTTACTTCAAGTTTCATATTCGATTTCGAATCGAATATAAATTTACAAACCCAATTTACCTATCCAAATACCAATTTCAATTCAAACTCCATTAACTAATTATTCTTCAAACTAGTTAATTCTATTCAATAATTAACAAAAATCTGTTTTTTGTCTCAAAAATCATTTCATTACTCCACTTGAGTTCAAATATATTTTATAACTCAAAATCTGGATTTTTCTAACAAAGCTTCAGATTTTATTTGCTTAAAATCCCTTTATTTATTTAAATAAACCGTTATGGTTTAATAAGGGTTATGGCGCTGTTTATTTGAAAATATGATTTTGACATAACTCAAAATCTATACGACGAAATCCAGAATTTTCTATTTCATTAGAAAACTATTATCAGATCGGTCCTGATGGTTCTTGCTTCAAAGAATTCTGACTTAAATTGAGTCTTATATACTCAATTGAAGTTTGAAACGCCAATTTACAAACTGCAGCGCTACGGCGAGTTCGTTTTAATTATATTTAAATATAAACGTTTAAACTTTGTTTAATTTATAAATTTTAACTCTATTCTTATATATTTTAATATATATACATATATAAGATCGGCTTTTCAAATCTGAGTTAAACATTTCGATTTTTCTAAATCGTCGATTTTCATAACTCAGTCGTAAATCTATTTACTACTCTATTTATTTAAGATCCCAATTCCTTTAGAAATAAATTATTTTATAAAATTTGATATAATCGAATTCTGATTATAAATCCTTTGGATTTTTCTCACTTCAATTTATATTGTGGAATAAAATTTATCGTTCTATTTCAAACCGTTTTCCAATTCACTTTTCAATTCATACTTGAAATATAAACTTCTAAATTATTCGACGACAATTTATTTCCCTATTTTTATAAACATTATATATAATTAATTTTCTTGTTTTAAAAATTAAAACAAGCTTCCCTTTCAAATATCTATTTGAACCCCTATTCCTTTTATATTCCGTATTCCGGAATAAAAACTATCACTCCCTTTTCCAAAATGATTTCAAATTATACTTTTAAATTCATAATTGAATTTAATATTTCAAATTATCTCTTGATAATTAATTCATCATATTTATAAAAACTCTTTATAAATTTTCTTCTTTTATATATTTAAACAAGTTCCAATTCGAAATCTATTTAAAACCAAAATCTCATTTTTTTTTAATATTCTATTTTTATAACTTTCATATATAATGTATACTATATTTTCAAATTAAATTTCAATTTCTGTTTAATACAATTTAAATATCCTTTCTGGATATAATTTATTTTTAAAATTCGACATAGTCTAATTCTAACCATAAATCCGTTTGGATTTATTTTAATTTATATTCCAAGCATCAGAATAGATTTCCTCAATTCCCTTTTTAACATGATTCTCATTTTAAATTCATATTTGAATTTAAATATTTAAATTATCCAAATGATAATTTACTTTATAAACATCGTTTAAATTACCTGTTTGTATATTTAAACAAGTCTCGTTTCAAAGCCATTTGAAATTATAACTTCTACTTTGGAAAAATAAATTTCTATTTCTAAATTCACACTTGTATCTACATTTTCCCAATTATCCAATGATAATTCATTTCACTTCATTTACAAAAATCATTTATAAATTCACTTCAGTTCCCGGATTATTTAATTTTTAAACATCGTTTATAAATTTAATACTTATTTTATTTATTCAAACAAGTTAATGTCTTTATAGTCCATTCGAAATTCAAATTCTATTTTAGAAAATATAGAATTTTCCTTTTAAATCTCAAAATCCCCTTTCATAATATTTTTATAAATTAACATTTTGGCCCAGCGATATTTAAACATCCAAAAACACTAAATTATCAAATCACGGGTTTTATAACACATCATATATGATAATATATATGAAAACAATAGTAATAAATTTTGAGGAATCCAGTTGGATCTCTCCAACCTGTTTTCCTGCATCCACAGATGTTAGCCAACATAAATAATACCCATCCTGGTTCAAGGCAGGATATCGCGGTATAGAAGGTCATCCACTATCCAATCACCAATATATATAATAACCACAAACACCAATCTTAAATAACTAATATATATTTAATAGCCACAAAAATATTTCAATGCATGCAAACAACCAACGAACAATTATTTTAATGAATAAAATAATTCTAAATAAAAATATGAGTGAGATTTACTCATCTGATTTCTCATTTGCAGTACGATACGATTTTAACTTTAATTCCATATTATGTAACTCGCAGTATGGACTACTCAGCCGATTCCATTCGATAAAATCCCGTATACCTTGAATATGACATTTATTTGTTAACTAAACTTTATATATGTGTATGTATATATATAAAATAAATGAATTTATTCACAAAATGAATTAAATTAACTACCTGATCCAAATTCAACTACAGAGTGTTTTTCCAACCATTGTACTATTCGGATATGACCAAGTGGGTATGCTGCCCAATTTTAACCATAATCCTGACATATCTCTAAACCATTATTAATTCTAATTATTTTATTTAGTTATTAGTTCGAATATATATCAAACTAATTTAACTTAAATAAAAGAAACATAACCTAAACTAACTAATTAATAAATTACCTTTTTAATCCATGTTAGATCTGTTGTATATAACGTTGTTGTATACACAATTATATGATTTTTGTTTGATGATAACAACCAAATATATATTATTATAAATGTGTTTGTACTGTACTGCTTTACATATATACAACAGACAGCAATACAATATTGCTGTTTAAATAAAATACACCTGTACAGAAATTTAAATATTCACACAGTATTTTATTTAAATAGAATATTTTATTTCAATTTCAAATAGTACAAAATTTTTATACTCCACTATTTGAACATGTATACATTTCAATTCACTTTTATTTTCATACACAATTCCACACACTCAGTCAATCAGTTTACATACATCTTCATTCATACATTCAGAGACTCAAATACAGACACTTTCACTGTTATACACTCTGTTCTTTTTTTCTGCCTTCTGTATTTGTAGTAACCCGGAAATTCTGAGCCAATTAAAAATTTTTATTTTGGCAATTTTGATGAATTTTGATTATTTAAAATGAATTATTTTAAATAATAACGACGAGAAATTTATTTAGGATAGAATTAGAACGTATATATTTATTTGAATCGTCGTTAGAATATAAATAATTATTTATAATTATAAAAGGAATTGAAAATGGCGCGGTAGTTTGAAAATTTGATTTCAAAATTCAAATGAATGTACAGGGTTCAAAATAAACCAGATTTCAGCTAAATCAAAAATATCAAAATCTATTTGAGAATATCTTTCTAACAAATCCGAGAAATTGAAATTTCATAGTGGGAATAAAAAGTTATGCCCAGTTGAAAATTCAGAATAGTCGCTATGGAATTCTGGCCCTTAAAAATGGAAATTTTGCAAACGACCTCGGTTTTCGTTGAAACGACTTTTGTTGGATTCGTGATGTCAAGTTATTGCTAGGTTTAAAAATTATTAATTTTTTGAATCAACATGTGAGCGTGGCAGAGGAAAACGCGTTTGACCAATTTTAGTTGATTTTAATCGACTGGAAAATGGCCGTTTTTCAAACGGTCTCGAAATTTGATGAAATTAGTTTTGTTAGGACTGTATCGTCAATACAAAGTTAGAAAATATTTTTCGGGAATTTTTAGAGTCCGTATGTGGCCCCAGTAAATTGAAATGTGCGTTCAAAATCAATATATAGAGTTATATTTTGATTTTGATGGAAACTGATCGAAACGATCAAATCAGCTTACGATACATATCCCATTGTGTTTGGAATGGGAGCAATTATTTATGGACGACAGTTGGTAGGCCTCGTTTGGAGCTCGAAATAAAAAGTTACTTTTAGAAAATTAAAATAATAAATTAAATAAAAAAAGTCAACACCCCTTTCTCCTTTACCACCCCCCCCCCCCCGTTAATTCTCATATCAAAAAGGAAAAAAAGGGGGGAATCGCGATCGCCTCCCCTCAAATCACCAGCACCGCCATGCTGTGGCTCGGGCCGGCCACCGCACCCCTCCTCCCTCCTTCTTCCCTAGCTCGTAGCCCCATCCCCTCCTCCAGAGTCGCGCGCAACCAAACCTCGAGACCGCCCCTCCCACTACACGCCGCCACTATGTTGGAGCACCGCCGTGCCATCCCCTTCCCCTTCTCAGTCCAATGCAGCGAGCCCCCCCCCCCTTTTCGCCTTTAACTGTAAGTGATTTTTCTTTTTATTTTATTTATTTATTTAAGGCACTGATTTTAAACGTTAATTCTTTACATGAACGGTTTAAAAATAAAGATAGGATTTTCATTCATATTTATAAATATATATATATATATATATATATATATATGTTTTTTATATGTAAAGGGTTATATCTTTATAAGCAAAAATGAGTAATTTTTAAAAATATAAAGATGTGATTTTTAGATAGACAAAAATATGATTTTTATAAAGATGTTGAATAGATAAAAATATGATTTTATAGCGATGTTGAATAGATAAAAATATAATTTCTATTATTTGAGTAGCGATATAAAAACATGATTTTTATATATAAAGAGTTGAGATAAAAATGAAATTTTTATAATATGACCATCATAATAAAAATGTGATTTTTACTGTGAGCAGAGTGATATAGATTGCGATGGAACCGATGGTAATCAAAACAGAATCCATACCGTTCAGAAATAAATAATGGAGGTGTGGAACCCAAAGGTGAGAACTCCTCACTTTTATTTTATTTTCTAGTTGAAATATATACTAGGATACAGACGGTGCTTAACAGCACCTGACCCCCGTCGTCCACAGACCACGGACGGCTTGTTTGTTTGATTGCTGTGTTGTGAAATTTGACTGTTGATTGTGATGTGTTGAAGTAAAATAAATATTTATTTACAAATCGAACAATTTGTTTATGTACACCGATTTGACTGATATTGATTGGGACAATAAATTTTTACACATTGCCCAACTACACAAATAAAATCTGTGTTTGTTGCTTTGAAACCCCACACGGGTATTGGGATGATATTTGACGTACACTAATCCCGATTTGTTTAGTTGTATGTCAATTGATGGGTTGACAAACTGTGTAAGCGTTAATTATTTATATTTAATGCTTACGCAGTTGTGTGGTGCACTCTGGATGATGATTGATGATTTATCGTTGCTGTTATATACATGTGTTGTAGGGAATCCATATAATAAACGTTATATGGTAATTGATTGGGCCTCATTCCAATTTGACAAATAAGCAATATATATTCATGTGTTGAATAGAAAATATAAATTCATGTGTTGAATAGAAAATAAGTATTCATGTGTTGGATAGAATATATAAATTCATGTGTTGAATAGAAAATAAATATTCATGTGTTGGATAGAAAATATATATTCATGTGTTGAATAAAATATATATTCATGTGTTGAAGAAAATATTCATTTGTTGAATAGAATAACAAAGTTACTGAAATATATAAAGCCGTGTTGGTTAGATATGCGCCATTTTGACGCGAACGATATTTATATCTATTTTATTCATTTTTATAATGAATATAGAAAAGAAGTGATTTTAAAATATAATATTTTGGGAATATTATCATTTATATATCGATGATATGGAATATTCAATTTTGATTAGAAATTCAATATGAAGTTGAAATCGTTTTGAAAACGAATTTAAAATGATTTATAAAATACGTTTTGAAAGGAAATCGATGAAATATATATACTATATATTATATATATATATAATGGCCTGAATAGAATGCGCTGCGCTGCGGCAGTTCGCGAATTTTGACCATTGACTTCGAATTGACGTCGCGGGAGATCCGACCGTCGGATTCTCCTAAAACCGGAACCGTTGGGTTCGTATCGAAAAGATCTTTCTAAGAAAATTAGAAATTAGAAATCTAACTGTTGGATTTGGAATTATGTCCAAATCAAATTTGGAAAAGGTCGATGTAAGTGCAGTTTGATGGCCGTTGATGGAAATCGACTGTAAGGGCCTTGATAAAATTATTAAAAATAGTAATAATTTGTGTAAAATCATAAGAAATGATTTATGAAGAATTGGGATGATTCCATATTTGAAAGGATAAAAATAGATTTTTATCGAAATGAACTAGTTTTGAACTAGAATTATAATCCAATTTATTTTTAGAATAAATAAAGTGGATTTGAAATGGTTTTGAAAATAACCAGAAATTCCAATAATTGAATTGGAATGGATTTGAATCGAAATTGTCTTTGGAATATTTCTATGTTGGATTTCGTGATGATACAGATATTGTTATGGGAATTTGAAAGATATATTTATATCGTTATTTCCAACACGATATTGTTGGTCGTAGAATTTGATATCGAATATAAGCCGATATATTTTCTATTTGGAGCCTTGTATTTAATATCAAATGTGATTTGGGTTTGTCGTAAATGGTGTATTCATTAACACTACTCTTGAGCCCAGTTGAGAAAAAGATTAAATCTTTTTATTTAGATTTAATGAAGTGTACCAATTAAACGGAATTTAATTGGAATTGAATTGATTTTTGGGTTTATCGTGAACGGTGTTTTAAATAACATTTGTTCTTTAACCCGATAATTAATGGAATGTGATTTTGGGTTTATAGTGAACCGTGTTTTAAATGACATTGGTTCTTTAACCCAGTTAAAGACAGGATGTGTTTTCCCAAGTTAAATAATCACTGATAGTGATTATTGGGAAGATTAAAACTAAGTGGAGTTTTAATGAATCTTTAATTAGATTGAAATGATTGGGAATGGAGTATCACCAGTTTTGCTCCAAGCGATAGTTAAATCTTTAACTAGATTTGAACGTGAAATGGTAATTGAATTTATCGATAACACTGTGGTGTTAGATATGAAGTATGAGCAGTTTTACTTCATGGGATGAATAGGTTGGGATTGGGAAATAAAATAAATGATTACTTCGGTGTGGTTCGCTTATCCCAACTAGTTTGAATTGATATTCAAAGAAATTAAAGAATAAATTTAAAATTTATCTTTGATAAAATTAATGGGAACCTTTCCCAAGGTAAAAGAATATTTGAATAAAAGAATATTCTGAATTGGAATGAGGCGTATGTTGTGTAACACTTGCTTATTATATACGCGAGTTATTCAGAAAGACCGGGTTTATCCCATTTTGAATAACTGATTCGACGTGGTGTCGAGGATGAAGACAGTGGTGAAGACCGGAAGTCTTCACATCGTTTGTGTGACTACTGATGATCTTGATTGGGCTGTACACCCAGGAGGAGGGAATCAGTTGGTGATCGTCCAGACGTACTTGGAGATCGATGGATATGCGAGGTACCAGGTGCCTCCGGTTTCGTTCAGACCCAGAACGGACTTGTAAATGGACTGTGTGTCTGACATTGGATTTTATTCTATGTGATTGATTTCTATTAAATATATATATCTGTTTGGCGGCGGAGAATTTATTCTCTTGCTTAACGCCCTTCTCTGAGACGTACGAGCTTAGGGGTTATTTATTGACGGATATCAAACGCATGGAGTGAATTGCCTGTGTGGCATGCCTAAGTGGCAATTGATCAAGGCTGTTGTTGAAAAGCAAAGTCTTGTGGTTGATGATCAAAGCATCGCCTGTGTGGCATAGCTTTGTGTAGCGTTGATTCGCGAGCCTCACACCCCGGTTGTGAACCAGAAACAGGAGAAGGATCCAGGGAGGGCATGCGTTTCTTTCTAGCTAGGGTGGTGTCAATGACCTACCAGCCCTGACATTTATATTATTTTCACCTATGTGGTTGTTGCTGTTGCGAGGCGCCTCGGATATATCGGTGACTGTGTGGAGCCGGTGGAGTCATTTGGCTCATTTACGCCCCAAAGGGTAGGGAAACGCAGTGTTCAGGCATTTTAATCCACATCAGTGGACCGGCCCTGTGGCTCCTAGGTGCAGTTGCAGCTGTAGCCTGAGGCTCAGGCTAGAGAGTCTAGAATTCGGTAGAGGACTATCTTTTGCCTCGGTTCACATATGGAAATCCAACTTCCAAATACGTGATTTTGCGGTTTTAATTGTAGAACTAGTATGGCGACATGATATATGGTACCCGTGCCGTCTATGATTGATATTTATGATTGAAATTGTTTTGACACTATACACTTATAGTAATAAAAGATGAAAATTAGCGTATCAAGCATTCTTTGGCTATTATAAGGTAAAACCCTATCCTCCGACTTATGTTGCATTGTGTGATGGGACCTGGGTCTTATAATAGCTTCATTGTTCTTTATTTAGGATTGCGCTGTTGCTTTATGCACTGGTATTCTTGGGAGGAAACCGGTTCCGTGTTATACGGCGTGGTCCCTTGATTTACCTAACTTTAAATAAAGATTAATAACTGTTTTAGTTCTCACACCAGTCACATGACTTACCTGGAGTTTATTGTTTTAACCTAAACTCTGGGTGCCCCTATTTCCGCCCGGGCAACTAGTAGTTTTGGTTTTGCAGATTTATTTTGACAGGAACCTGATTTACAGCTGGAACGATACTCGTAAAGCTCTGTATCCGTGTATTATTACTAGTTGTGTATTGTATTATTTTTCCGCTGCTATGTAATGTATCGTAATCTCTAATATTTTTCTGATGTATATTATTTGTTTATACTCTGTATATTCTTGTATTCTGATGAATTGTTGTAATTAACAATGAAATGTTCTCCTGTTTGCGTTCTAATGTGGCTTGTCCTCAACTCAATCCGTAATTTCCCGTAAGGGGGATTTCGGGTCGTCTCATTCTGGTATCAGAGCTTTGGTTTACAAAGCTCGAGAATAAGACATATTAGAACCATACGTAAGAATTCATCAGAGATTGGATTAGTAATATCTAATGAGAACGACTCGTTAGAGATGGGATCAGTAGTATCCTAGAACGAGTGTGAAGAGTGTGTTTTTAAAATGAAAACAAATTTTGTTTTGAAAATTTAAATCAATGATTAGTATTTGATTATTTATATTGATGTGGACAATCAAGTATATAAAGATTTTGTGTATACGTCTGATCTGTGTGTATTTGAAGTTTTAAGATACTGGATAGATATAGAGTCACACTCTAGTCTCCCGGAGATGATTCTGATGATAGTTTGAACATCATCAGAATTGGTATTCGAGTTTCGAAGGTGTGATATTTATATATTTCCTATTGACTGGTGTGAGAACCAAAACTAGATAGAGCTTATTGTTGTGATTTGGCATCAAAAATCTGATTTTTGGACTATATATCAAAGTTATGAATTTGAAAAGCTAATCAACTAATTGATTGCTGATTGTGTTGTTTGATTATTGTTGTGATTAATTAAATGTTGGACCTTTAGCTAAATTGAACCAAATAGTGAATTGTATTGAAATTTGTCGCATTTGCATACATATACATATACATGTACTTACATTGAACAGGTCATAGCAAGGAGGCTAGAAAAGAGGAATAAAATTGTTTGCCGGACAAATAGGTACATGTTTACTAATTTATTGGGTTTTTGATGATTTTATGAGCTGATTGGCTAGCCGCTTGGCTGTTTCTTTTTCTTTTTGGATTGGTGAGGGCCCTGGGAGGTTATTTGAAATATCCCGAAGTTCCCGGTGCAGGGGAGGTTATGGGGAAATTTTTCGAAAATTTAGGGTGTTAGCCATATTTTTGAAAAAATTGAAAAGTTCTTAGAAACTGAAAAATTGAAGAACTTAAGCTGTAATGAAAATAATGGAAGTTGAGTTGATAGGTTAAACAACTTTCGGCTTTGTTCCTTTTCGGGGACGAAAATTTTTAAGTTGGGGAGATTGTAATAACCCGTAAATTCTGAGCCATTTTTTTTTTTTTTTTTGGCAATTTTGACGAATTTTGATTATTTAAAATGAATTATTTTAAATAATAACGACGAGAAATTTATATAGAATAGAATTAGAACGTATATATTTATTTGAATCATCGTTAGAATATAAATAATTATTTATAATTATAAAAGGAATTGAAAATGGCGCGGTAGTTTGAAAATTCGATTTCAAAATTCAAATGAATGTACAGGTTTCAAAATAAACCGGATTTTGGAGAAACCAAAAATATCAAAATCTATTTGAGAATATCTTTCTAACGAATCTGAGAAATTGAAATCTCATAGCGGGAATAAAAAGTTATGCCTAGTTGAAAACTCAGAATAGTTGCTTTGGAATTCTAACCCTTAAAAATGGAAGTTTTGCAAACGACCTCGGTTTTCGACGAAACCACCTTTGTTGGATCTGTGACGTCAAGTTATTGCTAGGTTTCAAAATTCGTAATTTTTCGAATCAATATGTGAGCATGGTAGAGGAAAATGCGTTTGACCAGTTTCAGTTGATTTTAATCGACTGGAAAATGGCCATTTTTCAAACGGTCTCGAAATTTGACGAAATTAATTTTGTTAGGACCGTATCGTCAATACAAAGTTAGAAAATATTTTTCGGGAATTTTTAGAGTTCGTATGTGGCCCTAGTAAATTGAAATGTGCGTTCAAAATCAATATATAAAGTTATATTTTGATTTTGACGGAAACTGATCGAAACGATTGAATCAGCTTACGATACATATCCCATTGTGTTCGGAATGAGAGTAATTATTTATGGACGACAGTCGGTAGGCCTCGTTTGGAGGTCGAAATAAAAAGTTACTTTTTGGAAATTAAAATAATAAATTAAATAAAAAAGCCAACACCCCTTTCTCCTTTACCCCCCCCCATTAATTCTCATATCAGAAAAGAAAAATAAAAAAAAATAAAAGGGGGGAAATCGCGATCGCCCCCCCTCAAATCGCCAGCGCCGCCATCGCTGTTGCTCGGGCCGGCCACCGCACCACTCCTCCCTCCATCTTCCCTAGCGCGCAGCCCCATCCCCTCCTCCAGAGTCGCGCGCAACCAAACCTCGAGACCGCCCCTCCCACTACACGCTGCCATCATGCTGGAGCACCGCCGTGCCATCCCCTTCCCCTTCTCAGTCCAACGCAACGAGCCCCCCTTTTCGCCTTTAACTGTAAGTGATTTTTCTTTTTATTTTCTTTTATTTTTATTTATTTATTTATTTAAGGCACTGATTTTAAACGTTAATTCTTTACATGAACGGTTTAAAAATGAAGACAGGATTTTCATTCATATTTATAAAAAAATATATGTTTTTTTATATGTAAAGGGTTATATCTTTATAAGCAAAAAGGAGTGATTTTTAAAATATAAAGATGTGATTTTTAGATAGATAAAAATATGATTTTTATAAAGATGTTGAATAGATAAAAATACAATTTCTATTGTTTGAGTAGAGATATAAAAACACGATTTTTATATATAAAGAGTTGAGATAAAAATGAAATTTTTATAATATGACCATCATAATAAAAATGTGATTTTTACTGTGAGCAGAGTGATATAGATTGCGATGAAACCGACGGTAATCAAAACAGAATCCATATCGTTCAGAAATAGATAATGGAGGAGTGGAACACAAAAGTGAGAACTCCTCACTTTTATTTTATTTTCTAGTTGAAATATATACTAGGATGCAAACGGTGCTAAGCAGCACCTGACACCCGTCGTCCACAGACCATGGACGGCTTGTTTGTTTGATTGCTGTGTTGTGAAATTTGACTGTTGATTGTGATGTGTTGAAGTAAAATAAATATTCATTCACAAATCGAACGATTTGTTTATGTACACCGATTTGACTGATATTGATTGGGACGATAAATTTTACACATCGCCCAACTACACAAATAAAATCTGTGTTTGTTGCTTTGAAACCCCACACGGGTATTGGGATGATATTTGACGTACACTAATTCCAATTTGTTTAGTTGTATGTCAATCGATGGGTTGACAGACTGTGTAAGCATTAATTATTTATATTTAATGCTTACACAGTTGTGTGGTGCACTCTGGATGGTGATTGATGATTTATCATTGCTGTTATATACATGTGTTGTAGGGAATCCATATAATAAATGTTATATGGTAATTGATTGGGCCTAATTCCAATTTGGAAAATAAGCAATATATATTCATGTGTTGAATAGAAAATATAAATTCATGTGTTGAATAGAAAATATAAATTCATGTGTTGAATAGAAAATAAATATTCATGTGTTGGATAGAAAATATAAATTCATGTGTTGAATAGAAAATAAATATTCATGTGTTGGGTAGAAAATATATATTCATGTGTTAAATAAAATATATACTCATGTGTTGACGAAAATATTCATTTGTTGAATAGAATAACAAAGTTATTGAAATATATAAAGCCGTGTTGGTTAGATATGCGCCATTTTGACGCGAACGATATTTATATTGATTTTATTCATTTTTATAATGAATATAGAAAAGAAGTGATTTTAAAATATAATATTTTGAAAATATTATCATTTATAAATCGATGATATGGAATATTCAATTTTGATTAAAAATTAAATATAAAGTTGAAATCGTTTTGAAAACGAATTTAAAACGATTTATAAAATACGTTTTGAAAGGAAATCGATGAAATATATATATTATATATATAATGGCCTGAATAGAACGCGTCGCACTGCAGTAGTTCGTGAATTTCGACCATTGACTTTGAATTGACGTTGTGGGAGATCCGACCATCGGACTCTCCTAAAACCGAAACAATTGGGTTCGTATCGAAAAGAGCTTTCTAACGAATATTAGAAATCTAACGGTTGGATTTGGAATTATGTCCAAATCAAATTTGGAAAATGTCGCTGTAAGTGTAGTTTGATGGCCGTTGATGGAAATCGACTGTAAGGGCCTTGATAAAATTATTAAAAATAGTAATAATTTGTGTAAAATCATAAAAAATGATTTGTGAAGAATTGGGATGAAAAATTCCATATTTGAAAGGATAAAAATAGATTTTTATCGAAATGAACTAGTTTTGAACTAGAATTATAATCCCATTTATTTTTAAAATAAATAAAGTGGATTTGAAATGGTTTTGAAAATAACCAGAAATTTCAATAATTGAATTGGAATGGATTTGAATCGAAATTGTCTTTGGAATATTTCGATGTTGGATTTCGTGATGATACAGATATTGTTATGGGAATTTGAAAGATATATTTATATCGTTATTTCTAATACGATATTTGTTGGTCGTAGAATTTGATATTGAATATAAGCCAATATATTTTCTATTCAGAGCCTTGTATTTAATATCAAATGTGATTGGGGTTTGTCGTGAATGGTGTCTTCATTAACACTGTTCTTGAGCCCAGTTAAAAAAAGATTAAATCTTTTTATTTAGATTTAATGAAGTGTACCAATTAAATGGAATTTAATTGGAATTGAATTTGAATTGATTTTTGGGTTTATCATGAATGGTGTTTTAAATAACATTTGTTATTTAACCCGATAATTAATGGAATGTGATTTTGGGTTTATAGTGAACCGTGTTTTAAATGACATTGGTTCTTTAACCCAGTTAAAGACAGGATGTGTTTTCCCAAGTTAAATAATCATTGATAGTGATTATTGGGAAGATTAAATCTAAGTGGAGTTTTAATGAATCTTTAATTAGATTGAAATGATCGGGAATGGAGTATCACCAGTTTTGCTCCAGGCGATAGTTAAATCTTTAACTAGATTTGAACGTGAAATGGTAATTGAATTTACCGATAACACCGTGGTGTTAGATATGAAGTATGACCAGTTTTACTTTATGGGATGAATAGGTTGGGATTGGGAAATAAAATAAATGATTACTTCGGTGTGGTTCGCTAATCCTGACTAGTTTGAATTGATATTCAAAGAAGATTAAAGAATAAATTTAAAGAATTTATCTTTGATAAAATTAATGGGAACCTTTCCCAAAGTATAAGAATATTTGAATAAAAGAATATTCTGAATTGGAATGAGGCGTATGTTGTGTTTGTGTAACGCTTGCTTATTATATACGCGAGTTATTCAGAAAGACCGGGTTTATCCCATTCTGAATAACTGATTCGACGTGGTGTTGAGGATGAAGACGGTGGTGAAGACCGGAGGTCTTCACATCGTTTGGGTGATTACTGATGATCTTGATTGGGCTGTACACTCAGGAGGAGGGAATCAGTTGGTGATCGTCCAGACGTACTTGGAGATCGATGGATATGCGAGGTACCAGGTGCCTCCGGTTTCGTTCAGACCCAGAACGGACTTGTAAATGGACTGTGTGTCTAACATTGAATTTTATTCTATGTTATTGATTTCTATTAAATATATATCTGTTTGGCAGCGGAGAATTTACTCTCTTGCTTAACGCCCTTCTCTGAGATGTACAAGCTCAGGGGTTATATATTGATGGATATCAAACGCATGGAGTGAATTGCCTGTGTGGCATGCCTAAGTGGCAATTGATCAAGGCTGTTGTTGAAAAGCAAAGTCTTGTGGTTGATGATCAAAGCACCGCCTGTGCGGCATAGCTTTGTGTAGCGTTGATTCGCGAGCCTCACACCCCGGTTGTGAACCAGAAACGGAAGAAGGATACAGGGAGGGCATGCGTTTCTTTCTAGCTAGGGTGGTGTCGGTGACTTACCAGCCCTGACATTTATATTATTTTCACCTGTGTGGTTGTTGCTATTGCGAGGCGCCTCGGATATTTCGGTGACTGTGTGGAGCCGATGGAGTCATTTGGCTCATTTACGCCCCCAAAGGGCGGGGAAACGCAGTGTTAAAGCATTTTAATCCACATCGGTAGACCGGCCCTGTGGCTCCTGAGTGCAGTTGCTGCTGTAGCCTAAGGCTCGGGCTAGAGAGTCTCGAATTCGGTAGAGGACTTTCTTTTGCCTCGGTTCACAGATGGAAATCCAACTTCCAAATACATGATTTTCTGATTTTAATTGTATAACTAGTATGGCGACATGATATATGGTACCCATGCCGTCTATGATTGATATTTATGATTGAAATTGTTTTGACACTATACACTTATAGTAATAAAAGATGAAATTTAGCGTATCAAGCATTCTTTGGCTATTATAAAGTAAAACCCTATCCTCCGGCTTGTATTGCATTGTGTGATGGGACCTGGATCTTATAATTGCTTCATTGTTCTTTATTTAGCATTGTGCTGTTGTTTTATGCACTGGTATTCTATGGAGGAAACCCGTTCCGTGTTATACGGTGTGGTCCCTTGATTTACCTAACTTTAAAATAAAGATTAATAACTGTTTTATTTCTCACACCAGTCACATGACCGACTTGGAGTTCATTGTTTTAACCTAAACTTTGGGTGCCCCTATTTCCCCACGGGCAGCTAGTAGTTTTGGTTTTGCAGATTTATTTTGACGGGAACCTGATTTACAGCTGGAACGATACTCGGAAAGCTCTGTATCCGTGTATTACTTCTAGTTGTGTATTGTATTATTTTTCCACTGCTATGTAATGTATCATAATCTCTGATATTTTTCTGATGTATATTATTTGTTTATACTCTGTATATTCTTGTATTCTGATGAATTGTTGTAATTAACAATGAAATGTTCTTCTGTTTGCGTTCTGATGTGGCTTGTCCACAACTCAAACCGTGATTTCCCGTAAGGGGGATTTCGGGTTGTTTCAGTCTTCTTGTCTTCATCTCCACAGCTTTCAGTCCAGTTACTTCAGTCCAGTCTCATCTTATTACCTGTCACATGAAACAGAGACACACAGTATACTGCAATAGAAATAATACTGAATATATGCAAATATAAATTTTATTTTTAAAATTTTATTTGCCTCAGATTTCTTGTGTGTTTCTCATCATTTTTCATGACTTGATCTAATTTATCTGAGTCCAGACAGTTTGTATATGTACAGGGACAAGAAATTTTCTAAATGGCTGCATATACACACATGTATATATATATATATATACACGTGTGCACTGCCATGCCAATTTAGTGTGCAACTGAGGAGTAGCCACGTGGACCTTCTCAACTCAGTGAACATGAAAACAAAGTCAACACATCTCAAAGTACAAAGCAAATATTCAAATGCCAAGCAACAAATACAAGTATAGTTTCAGAAATGACAAGCAAGTGTCAAGACAGTTCAAGTGCTAAAGTGGTCGAGACAGTGGCATTTAACATGATGGTTCAAATGCAAATAGCTACATACAAGGAGAATGCAAGCATAAAGTTCAAAGCAGCTCAATACAAATCAGGGTCCAACATGTATAAATAGGCCAGACTCAAGTGAAAATGAACAGCATCAGCCAAATTCATGGCCACGGGCAACAATGCACTAAAATGGACCTCAACTAATCACAAAAGTCAAGTCAGGATCAGACATGTACAAGTTTCAAGGGAAGCAGCATTAACACAGCATGGTAGTGAAGCAATTGCATGGTGATCAAGCCCAGCAAATGCTCAGTGAACAAGTGAAACCATGTAAGGGTGCAACAAATTCAAGAGTATTTTCAAATTTAGTTGAGGCAGGCAAGATATGGCAAGCATTATGATCTCATGTAAAAAGTCATGGCAACAATTATGTTCAACACAGCAAGAGACAAGCCTAGGTAAAAGTGTGATTCCTAGAATTCATTTTTGAATATGCATGGCACTAAACATACTGGAGAAACACAAGGAAGTACAAGTTAAAGCATGAGTGATGGGTACACAACACATGTTCAACACAGCATGAATAGTGCACACTGGTGCACATGAGTTAAGTAAATACACAACTAAAAGAAACTCAGCAATGTTTATGGGTGGCAAGATCAGTTCTGTGCTCAATCAAATGGAGCAGCTAATAAGTAAACAACTTCAGCGAAGTGACATAAATTAATAGTGTACATATTCAAGCTCGACAAAGCACCAAACTAACATGATCAAGAGAAAATGGAAAGGCATATGGGTGTATACAAGTGTAGACAACATAACAACGCAACAGGATGTTTCAGCATATATGGCAAAGCAAAAAAATTGCATATTGGAAATCAGGAAAGTTTTAAATCATGCAAGAATAAACACTGCAAATATGAAGGAATCTTTTTGAAGACCATAACCACAGTAGGGATTTTTTTTAAAGGGAATTATCAAGCAAGTTGAGTAAGTGCAGCAAAGCATTTTTTGGAATGCAATGAACAGTATTTGGCAAGAATTATTTCCAAAGAAAAATATTCAAGCTTGGTTAAATTTTTTCAAACTCGGCATGATTATCAATCAGCAAAGAATTTGCTCAAGTCATTTTTGGCAACTAGTTTAAGGGAATTTGAAACCGCAAACTAAAGCAAAGGTTCTTTCTAGTTTTGAAATCAAGAGAATTATTTAATTCGATTTCCAGAAATGCATGAATATCAGAAATTAAGTGACAGCAAGATATTTCCAGTATCAATACTCAAGGGACCACAGTTTTTTTTTTTAATTTCGAATTGTTTCTAGAAATGTGAAATTTTGTTTCGGGTCCAAATTTATATCAATCAGCCAAATCTAAAGAGGAAACATGTAAATTAGGCCAAATGTTTTTATTGCAGAACTCAGAAAAAGATTATTTGGTTTATCACAAAATCATGCAAGGTTTTAAATGCCAAGAAATCCATTTTTTTAAATCGAAGATTTCAAAAGGGGAATCCATGCAACAATTCCTCAAACCAATCAGTCAAGTCACAAGTTACGAAATCAGAGGAATAGGATTTAAAATCCTATTTAACACCAATCATCACTGGCGTTTCAGGCATCGAAAACCACAAGCAATTAAAAAAGAAATTCGAAGACAAAATACAGAACTCACAATTTTGCACGAGAGTTTTTCGATCGCAACAATATCCCAAATTGTTGACAAGAAGGAGCAAACGCGAAGGAATCAGGATCCGAATATCATATGATTACAAGCCACAAAGTATTGGAACAAATTCCAAAAGCAATCGACTTCGATTTGGGAGCAAAAAGAGAAACCCTAGGCCGCCATTTTTTTTGGCAAAGGGATCTGATACAATGCAAATGAATGGGCTGGCCAAGTTTTTGTTTTAATGTTAAAAGGGGATGACCCTTGTATTCTTAAGTCCTAGGGTTTAATTTTCTTTTATTTTTCTTGTTTTAATTTCTTTTGTAATTTTGTTTTTTTTTAAATTTTCTGAACAGTTTTTTCTAGTGTTTGTAAAATACTAGAGGAATCAGTCAGGGTGTTGACTGACAGTTGTTAGAGTCTGTAAAATCTAGGTTACTGGTTACAGGGTCGTAATCAGGGGAAATCTGATCAAGGGGATTAGATCAGTCTACAGTTTTGAGCATAGAGTTAGAATAGGAGCAGGGTTTGCGAGTGTACGTGGTCTTATATGCGGGATTTGTTCTATCACCTAGTAGAAACCTTAGAAATGCAGCACTAGGCAGGGCTTTGCCGAAGCTAGGTATATCTGTGTGTGATTTATTTTTTGCATTTCTGTTTCTTCTATATTCTGCGATCTGCTTATTATTATATATCTCGTTAGATTTTTAATTCATCTAAAAACTGTGATAAACCCTATTCACCCCCCCTAGGGTTAATCTATATCCAACAAGATCTCATTACTGAAGTTCCTTTCTAAGACAACCTCTACCTGCTTCCGAACATTAATATTTCTTTACCAAAATTGCAAATCCACATATTTTTGTATACCACGGTGTTTAAAAGATGAAAATAGTTCCAGAAGGGGAAATCCATTAAAATAAGTGTGAGTTGCCAAATCTCAGCACAACCAGGAATCCATGAAACCAACATCAGAACTTCGATCCAAATCTTCTTGTTGTCATCTCATCACTTTTAAAATCAACGACTGCGAGCTCTACCTCCCATTAAAAGGAACTCGACATCCTCTCTTGATATTTCTGTTCGTAGATCCATGCACGGATTCAGCTACAGCTCGCAAATTGAAGTGACAGTTTTTGATGTCGAAATCCCCCAAATCTTCATTGCAATCCTCACCCCTGACATTATCGTGAGCTTCAAGAACAAGGAACAACGTGAATCGTGACTCCAGTACCAGCGTCGCTTCTCTATCATCAACTCAAAATGACTTCGAGCTTCTGGAAAACCTATGTCTCAAACTCGACTACGTTTTGGATTCTGAAACTAAAGGATGAAGCGGCTTCGATTTATTTGTAGTTTTATTTTGTTCTGGGAGCATTGCAATTTTATTATAATGAAGTGGAGGATTCTTTGTAGAAGGGGCGACTTCCCCTTTTTATTATTTTTTTCTCTAAATCTTTTATTTAATTTGGAATCTCAGTTTCCATAAGAGAATTCAAGGAAGGGATTGCGTGCAAATTTATAGATGAAGAATACTTAAGCGCTAAGGAAAGAGGCTTGCGTGATTTGAGGTTTGCAGTGTACTGGTATTAATTAACTTAGGGTAGAAAGAAACCCTTTTTAATTATTTATTTATTTTTGTTTTGAATTAACCGCTATTATTTAAATTGTCCAGTGTTTTCTGAAATCCTATTCGAGCACAACAACTGGTGTTTCTACCGTTATAACACTATTCTGAACACACTGGGACAAGTTTCAAAGTCCATTTTGATCATATGGAGAAGATATTAATTTGGATCGATATAAATAAAATTCAAAACAATTAATTCCCCGATAATAAATTATTATTATATTCGATTCTATTTAATTATAATTTCGATTAATTATCTGAACCATTTTGACTTGGATTTAAATTTCGAGTTGAATTATTCCAGATTCTCATGTTATGATAATTATATATATTTGAATTAAATCATATTATCGATTATTAAATTGATAAAAAATCATTTATGTTATCAATTCAATATTTAAACCCATATTAAATATTTAAAATAAATTGTTCGAAAATCCGGGTCGTTACATTCTTCCCCCCTAAAAGAATTTCGTCCCCGAAATTACTAAGGTAGGAAAAGTGCTACCAACCCATTAACTTTTCAAAAACTTACTTATGTTGAACTCAACTCTTTGTATTTCAACAAATTAGATTCCAATCAAACTTTTGGTTTCCATTTATATGGCACACCATATATGTTTACATTCATTTAATCTAAATGATTCACACCCAATATATTCACACCCCATTCATATGAATTTTAAATTCATTCAAATTGATTCTAATCCATTTATTTACTTTAATATATTTGACTTGCTTAAGTTAAATTTTAAATTCTGAAATTCAAATTCCCGGGTTTTCATTTCAAACCCTTTTGAAATCACACATACATATACTTAGATTTATTCCATTTCAAATTCAAAACACTTGAATTTTATAAACCAACTTGTTTTCTTTCCAAACAATTTTCCATCACAAGACTTTTCTAGGGCAGCAATCCATCACTTAGAAACTCGAAAATGTACACTGATGATGATGCAATCATTATCAGAATTATTTTCCAGCCACTGAAGTGAGTTCAGTGCTTTATCATTTCCAAAATTCATTCAAAAATCCTCTTAAAACAATGCTGTATTATTTTAATATACTTCAGAAAATATTTTTCAAACACCCAGGATTTTAGAATCTTAATTCTAATTCTGAATCCAATTTTAATTCATTTCATTTGTATATCTCATTCTTATACAGATTTTATTTGGTTATATATAACCATTTCAATTCTTATAATCTCATTTGAATATAATAATAACAACCAACACATCCATGTATCATAATAACTTATAAAAATTATTCCTTTTATATCAAATATAATTTTAGATAAAATTATTTCATTTACCCATTTTAAAACAATATTGTGTCAAAATTCCCTGTTCAAGTGTTTAGAAATTCCTATCGACTTCATGGCATCCCACGATTCGAATAGAATTCATAAATCACTCAACAGACTGGCCAACACAATATAAAACAACTTTTATATCAATTAACAAATACGTGCTCTCGTATATATATGCTCAACTCATTCTAGGGTACTATTGACCCTATTTCTAATGAGCACATCCCACCAAAGCCTAGGTATTCGGTCAACCTAAGCTCTGATACCAACTGTAATGGCCCGCAAATCCGTACTATCTGAGTTAACTATATATATCACACTCCAACCCAAATATCATAGAAATATGAATCATTTTTTTAAAGAAGAAAAAGGTAGAAGAACATAAATAACAACACAGAATCTCACACCGCAGCGGAACAAAATATTATCATAACTTTTGAAATACAAATTTTTTTTCTGTATAACATACAATTATCAGAGTACAACACTTACAACACAACGGAAATAAAAATACTATATATCTAATACTGAAGCCTCTTGCTCCAAGCTTCTTTAGATAGATCTGTAAAATCTTGAACTACTTGACTGCCCGTACAAATTTGGGCACCCAAGAGTTTAGGTAAAACAAAAATAACAAACAAACTCTAGGTCCGTCATGGTACTAGTATGAGTAAATAATTTAAAACAGTTTGAGAAAATAATCAGTATCTCATAAGACCACGCCGTATGACACGGAATGGGGTTTTCCCTTATGAGAATCCAAAACACTTGATTTAACTTTCAAAATATTTTTGAAAGAACAATAATCTTTAAATCAAAACTCTTTTGATATTATAATTGTGTCTAACTCAAATTATTAGAAATCTAGTGGAAGGCTTTCCTCTCACGCTCCACATACATAATATACAATTAAAACCGCTAGCACTTATTTGGGTAATGAATTTGCAACTATGACAAGGTATGGAACCACCTTCCGATAGTGTATCTCTAGAGGAGAATACACTGTGTTCAACAAGAACATCTTGTAACCCGACCACACATGACCGACCACTCATTTCGCTTGAGTGTATCGATTGTATATCACCAACGGTTGGGATCAGCAACCGTTTTCCCGAATGGTACAACATTGAATAGAATAAAGAATGAAATGAATTTCTCTAGATAGGTGATAATACACCCTAATTGGGAGCTACCCACTTAGCCATGCTGCTTGCCCGATTTTTGTCATTTCCCTGTTGTTGAGGCCTGAGGCTACGATTACTTACCATTAATTGATAGCACAATCACTTTGAATGTCACATTGTCAGATCCGTTAATCACTAATTGATTTGCAAAAAAATATAATCTGGATATTATGATAAGAGAATAAATTCTCCACCACCACATATATTTATACAGACCCACGTATGCGATCATTGGAAACACTCTGTCAGACATTTGTCCATATACGTTCGTTCTGGGATTGAATAAAACGGAAGGAACAATTTCCATTAATAGAAATATCCCTTCCACTTTACTCCGTCTTCGATTATCTTCATATAATCTTATTCGCAACTCTACTGCCAACATGGAGTTGTTCTCGGATAATGATCCAACCGGTCTCTCCATATTTTCAAAGATATTGGCAAACACTTCGATATTCGGTTATTTAACTATCGAAGAAACAAACATTCGTTCAAAGCATCAACAAATCACTGGGCTTTTAATTAATATTTCATTAATTAAAACACTTCTCCATTTCCTTATTCATTTTCGTTAACACGATATTTTCGATAATCATCTTAGCCTCTTACGCTATTTGAAAAACATTTCCATATATCGCCTTCTTTTATTTTCTATACTCAGGAAACATGTTCTATTTATAGTTGGAAAACATTCCAATTACTTATATCTTCCACGTCTATTCATTTCTACACTTGGGAAATATTTATTTATTATATTTCCAAAATTCCACTTACTTAGGTTAAAATGAATGTTGTATAAAACATCATTATAACAACCCAAAATACTGCATTCAACTAACTCTTATTCAATCATTTCTCTTCGAAACTGGATCTCGCTATTTATCGGTTAAAAATGAAATCAATCAAGTTGGGGTATAACTACCTCTCAGACCTTGACTGAAAGCATCCTTAACTTCAATACGGACAAGACCACTTACTTCAATTAATCAACATTATATTACCAATAATCCATATCTTTTAAACGTGTATACGTTTCTCTTTCTATTTTAATCAGATTAAATTTATTGATTTCCTTTTTGTTTATAACATTCTATTTTATTTTCGTTTCATTATTGAATTTTTTATATATATCGATTCCTAATTATCAAATCTTCTTAAAATATTCTAACCCCTTAAATTTTCGAAAAATTTCGCCATAACCACCTTTGTACGAGTCACTCGGTACAACTACAAAATGCCTCTCTGGGCCCTTTCAATTCAAAAAGAAAATAAAAAAGCCAAGCGGCTTGCCGATTTGGCGCATAAAAGCTCATATGGAAATTAAACATGTACCTTTTTCTCGCGCACATGAATTATAATCTTCATACACTTTATTCCATACCTGTCTAACCCATATATGTCCATTCCCAATTTATTCTAACTCAATCTGGTCATTTTAATTCAGTTTGCTAATTAATTCTCTAATTAGCTGTAACAACCCGGAAAATTTGAGCCAATTTAAAATTTTTAATTTGGCTATTTTAGTGAATTTAAAATATTTAAAATGAATATTTTAAATAATAACGACGAAAAGTAAGTTTGAATCAATATTTGAAAATGAATATAATTACTTTGAATTATAAACAAGGCCTGAAATGGCGCGGCAGTTTAAAATTTTGAATTCAAACTTTGACTGACTGTACCGGGTGCAAAATAAAACGGATTCTAGTGAAACCAAAAATATTTAAATCTGTTAGTGAATATCTTTCTAACGAATCTGAAAAATCAAAGTTTCGTAGTGGGAAGAAAAAGTTATGGCCAAATGAATTTTCAAAAAGGTCGCTATAGAGTTTATATAGCCCGTGAAAATGACTTTTTTGCAAACGACCTCAGAATTCGACGAAACCACTTTTTTTGGATCCGGGATTCAAATTATTGCTAGGTTTCAAATTTCATAATTTTCGAAGCTAGTATGTGAGTGTGGCAAAGGGAAATGTATTTGGTCGATTTCTATTAAATTGGATCGACCAGAAAAGGGCCATTTTTCAAATGGTCCCAGAATTCGACAAAACTAGTTTTGTTGGGACCGTATCATCAAAACATAGCTATATTTATTTTTCAGGAATTTTTAGAATTAGTATATGGCCCCGGCAAATTGAAATGTACGTTCAAATTAAATATTGAATGTTTTATATTTTAATTTGAAGGAAACTGACTGAAACAGTCGAATGGGCCTACGAAACATATCCCATTGTATTCGGAATGGGAGTATTTGGCTAGGGACGATAGTCATTGGGTTTGAATTGGTGTTAGTATGTGAAGAGGGGTATTTTTGGATTTTTAAAATATATAAATATAAAAAAATATCATTGGCCAATTATAATTCTCTCACCCCGTAACCCTTCGTCGAACGGCGGCTGAAGCTCCAACCTTCCCTCCTCTTTATCTCCTTCCACACTCACCGATAGCCAATGCCCTAGTTGAAGATTTTGAAGACCTCTCCGAGAGCTTCAAATCCGTACCTACCTCGCCATGATTGGTGGCACGTATCTCAAGAATCGCGCCCAGGAAGCGGCGACGTTCGAGCCGTCGATTCTCCCTCCTCCTTGCACTGATCTGGTCATAACCACCAGGCGCGGCAAGCCCCTTCCAAGCTCCTCGACGCTGTAGAATCCGATCGCCTTCTCGCTTCACGGATTGGCAGAAATTCCTCGACCTAGTTTTGAACAAAACAGTGGAGGTAACGGTGTATATTATTTAAACTATATTATAGCACTTTAAAACGCTACGGTTTATGATTTCACTGTAAAAATCATATCTTTTTTGTTTCTTGACGAAATTCAGTGAAACAAGAGACAGTGGACTCGTGTGGATGCTTTCTACATTCTAGAAGAGACCTGATATTTTTCTGAGTCTTCTGCTATTTTTGGTGGAGTGGAACCCAATGTGAGATTTCTGAATTATAAACGATATGGAAAACGACGATGTATAAATTATACAGTCGAAGTATGAGTTATATAAGCGTTGTACACCTCATGTATAAGCGTTGTATAAGTTGTATGTTCGATGTATAAGTTATATATATGCATTGTAAAAATTATATATGCGTTGAAATAAATTGAAATGATATTGAAGTGAAGTGAAATATACTTATATATATATATATATGTATATATATATATATGTATATATATATATATGTATATATATATACGCCCCTCGTCCACAAACCATGGACGATATTTATTGGTTGTGATTGGTGTAGAAATTGGTTGATAGCGAATGGTTGATTAGAATTGTTTGTGGTTGAAATTGATTGATTGTGGTTGAAAAATACCCGTTTGTGGTTGAGAATTATTTGGTTGAAACCACATAGGATTAGTTTGTGGAAAAGAAAAAAAATAAACATGCCGCCTGCGTGCGAACTAGATGCATGAAATCCCCTTTGTCAAAAGCTGCGAGGCTTTAAGGTAGAGCGAGGAGCCGTACTAGGGACGGTCCCGGTTTTAACTACCCTTCTGTTATGCTGCCGAATTTTTCAATAATATTCATGTGTTAGAATTATTTTCATGTGTTGAAACTATATTCGTGTGTTGAATAGAAATTCATGTGTTGAATAGAAATTCATGTGTTGAACGTCATTCATGTTTTGAAAAAATTGTTTTATAATAAAGATCATATTTTTATCATCTATATGAACTATATAAAATAGTCGTGTTTTGAAATAAATTGTTTTATAATAAAAATCATATTTTTATCATCTATATGAATTATGTAAAATAGTCATGTTTTGAAATAAATTGTTTTGTAATAAAAATCATATTTTTATCATCTATATGAACTATATAAAATAGTCGTGTTTTGAAATAAATTGTTTTATAATAAAAATCATATTTTTATCATCTATATGAACTATATAAAATAGTCGTGTTTTGAAATAAATTGTTTTACAATAAAAATCACATTTTTATTATATACATGAAGTGTTAAAAGTAGTGAAGTGTTGAAATAAATGTCTGTTGGATAAAAATATCATTTTTATCAAATGTATGAAAAGAATATGGTTTTGAAATCGAAGAATAGATTATATATATATAATTAAAATAAATCGAATAACGAAGCTGTAGTTTGTGTTTTGAAACCGTGATTTCAAACGATTAGTGCGGGAGATCCGACCATCGGATTTTCCCGAAACCAAAACCGTTGGGTTCACCGTGGAAATATCTTTCCAACGACACCTACTTTGTGAAGATCCAACGGTTGGATTGTCTGGAATGTTTAATTCAAATCTAAAGAAAAACATCGCCAGAATCGATTATATATATATATATATATATAATTAAATTAAATCGAATAACGATGTTGCAGTTTGTATTTTGAAATCGAAACTTCAAACGAGTGTACCGGGAGATCCGACCATTGGATTTTCCCAAAACTGAAACCGTTGGATTCGTTTTGAAAAGATCTTTCTAATGATACAAAATTTGTGAAGATCCAACAGGTAGATTTTCAGACATGTGTAAATCAAATCTGAAGAAAAACAGCGCCACAGCCGTGTTATGGCCTGAAGCGTTGTTTAATGAAATGGCTATTTTTAAATAAATAAATAAAAGCGATAAATCGTTATAAAATATTATAAAAGATATGGAATGGAAATAAACCGAATTTACCCGGTTTAGTGGATATTTGATGGTTGAATGTATTTGGCGTGAATTGTAGTCGAATAATTTAACCATTGAAATGAATTGATTTAAATTCTAAATATATACGTGAATTATTTGAAAAGGCCGAGTTAAATCTCATTTCAAATAATTGATCGGCGATAAGAAGTCAATGATGAAGACGGTGGTTGAAGACTGGAGATCTTCACCTCGGTTGGATGATAACTGATGTCTTGATTGGGAGGCATCCCGAAATATAGATAATAAGTGGTGATCGTCTAGACATACGTGGAGATCGATGAGTATGCGAGGTATATAGTGCCTCCGGTGTCATTCAATCCCAGAACGAATTTGTAAATGGACTGTGTGTCTGACATTGGATTTCATTCTGTGTGATTGATAGACGTCAGTTACATGGCGTGAATTGCCTGTGTGGCATGCTAAGATGCGGTGATCAAGGCTTCTGTTGAAAAGCAAAGTCTTGTGGTTGATGATCAAAGCACGGCCTGTGTGGCATAGCTTTGTGTATAACGTGAATTCGCGAGCCTCACACCCCGGTATAAACCAGAAATGGGAGAGGACATCAGGGAGAGCATGCGTTTCCTTCTAGCTAGAGGTGGTGTCAGTGCTTAAACTGGCTGACATATATATTATTTCCACCTGTGTGATTGTTGTTGTTGCGAGGCGCCTCGGATATATCGATGACTATGTGAAGCCGATGGAGTCATTCGTTGGCTCATTTACGCCCTAAAGGGCGGGGGAACGCAGTGTTCAGGCATAATAATCCACATCGGTGACCGGCCCTGACGATCCAAGGCTTGCATGCACGCTTGCCTGAGGGGCGGGCTAGAGCATCTCGAATTCGGTGAGGACGATCCCTTGCCTCGGTTCATGGCGGAAATTCAATTTCCAAATATGTGACTTTGCGGTTTTGATTATAAACCTATATTTAGCGACATGGTGGCATGAGACGCTCATGTAGTCTATGATTGATATTTATGATTATATATAAAATTAGAAACTAACTGGAAACGAGCTAAGATGGGTGGTTTCCTGGGTATTGGTCTGATGTTGGTTTTGGCCTTCGGGGTTAATACTTAGGGAATCGTTCTCTTACTAATTTACAGTTAGAGTCTGATTAAGAATTAAACGACAAAATTTACATTTTAAGTGATTTTACTTTACACGTATTAAGCATATCTTGGTCAATATAAGGTAAAAATCTATCCTCCTGTTTGCATTGCATTGTGTGATGGGACTTGAGTCTTATATCGGCTTCATTTTTATAAAAAGCATTGCGATGTTTAAAAGATTTACTTGTTTTAAAGCACTGGCAATCCAAGGGAGTAAACCTGTTCCGCGAAAATGGCGTGGTCCTGTGATTAGCCATATTATAAAATGTGTTAAGTAGATTTCTCATACCAGTCCCATGACTAACTCGTAGTTTGTTTCACTTGCAAACTCAGGTGCCCCTTTTTCTACACGGGCAGCCTTGTATTCTGGTTTTAGCAGGCTCTTTCTGGATAGCTAGAGATGAAGATGGATTCTACCATTTATCTCTTTTTATGTTGTTCAGCTCCTATTGTACATATTATGTTTATTTTCCGCTGTAGACATTTATGTATAGCTGAACTGTATTTGTACTAAGTATGATCCTGTATACTGCGTAATTCTGATGATTATGTTTATCCAGTGTATTGTTTGTACATTATCTGGTGTATTTATTTAAATTCTGTTATGCTATTATCTGTTTATGTGTTATATTCCAAAGATTACCCTTGCCACCGTCGTATGGGGTTTTGGGGTCGTCTCATTAGCTCTTTTTCCTATTCCACTTTTTAATTGTACATATCACATTCATATACTATTTTTAATTTGGTTACAAGCCGCAATCAAATTTCATTTTTACTTCACGTTTCATATTCGATTTCGAATACAAATTTACAAACCCAATTTACTTATCCAAAGCCCAATTTCAATTCAAACTCCATTAACTAATTATTCTTCAAACTAATTAATTCTATTCAATAATTAACAAAAATCTTATTTTTGTTTCAAAAATCTGATTTTTGTTTCAAAAATCATTTCATTACTCCACTTGAGTTCAGATATACTTTATAACTCAAAATCTGGATTTTTCTAATGAAGATTCGGATTTTATTTGCTTAAAATCCCTTTTATTAATTTAAATAAACCGTTATGGTTTAATAAGGGTTATGGCGCTGTTTTTCTGAAAATTTGATTTTGACATAACTCAAAATCTATATGACGAAATCCAGATTTTTCTCTTTCATTAGAAAACTATTATCAAATCAGTCCTAACGGTTCCTGTTTCAAAGAATTCCGACTTAAATTGAGTCTTATATATTCAATTAAAGTTTGAAACGCCAATTTACAAACTGTCATGCTGCGACGAGTTCGTTTTAATTATATTTAAATATAAACGTTTAAACTTTATTTAATTTATAAATTTCAACTCTATTCTTATATATTTATATATATAAGATCGACTTTTCAAATCTAAGTTAAACATTTTGATTTTTCTAAATCATCGATTTTCATAACTCAATCGTAAATCTATTTACTACTCTATTTATTTTAAGATCCCAATTCCTTTAGAAATAAATTATTTTATAAAATTTGGTATAATCAAATTCTAATTATAAATCCAATTTACTCACTTTAATTTATATTCCTGAATAAAATTTATCGTTCTATTTCAAACTGTTTTCCAATTCACTTTTCAATTCATACTTGAAATATAAACTTCTAAATTATTCGATGATAATTTATTTCCTTATTTTTGTAAACATTGTTTATAATTAATTTTCTTGTTTTAAAAATTAAAACAAGCTTCCCTTTCAAATATCTATTTGAACCCCAATTCCTTTTATATTCTGAATTCCGGAATAAAAACTATCATTCCCTTTTCTGAAATGATTTCAAATTATACTTTTAAATTTGTACTTGAATTTAATATTTCAAATTATCTCTTGATAATTAATTCATCATATTTAGAAAAATCGTTTATAAATTTTCTTGTTTTATATATTTAAACAAGTTCCAATTCGAAATCTATTTAAAACCAAAATCCCATTTTGGAATATTTTATTTTTGTAACTTTCATATATAATGTATAATATATTTTCATATTAAATTTCAATTTCTATTAAATACAATATAAATATCCTTTCTGGATATAATTTATTTTTATAAATTCGACATAGTCGTATTCTAACCATAAATCCATTTGGATTTATTTTAATTTATATTCCGAACATCAGAATAGATTTCCTCATTTCCCTTTTTAACACGATTCCCAAAGTCTCATTTTAAATTCATATTTGAATTTAAATATTTAAATTTCCCAAATGATACTTTATAAACATCGTTTATATTACCTGTTTATATATTTAAACAAGTCTCGTTTCAAATCCATTTGAAATTATGATTTCTACTTTGGAAAAATAAATTTCTATTTTTAAATTCACACTTGTATTTACATTTTCCCAATTATCCAATGATAATTCATTTCACTTCATTTAGAAAAATCATTTATAAATTCACTTCAATTCCCAGATTATTTAATTTATAATCATTGTTTATAAATTTAATAATTATTTTATTTATTCAAACAAGTTAATATCTTTATAGTCCATTCGAAATTCAAATTCTATTTTAGAAAATATAGAATTTTCCTTTTAAATCTCAAAATCCCCTTTCACAATATTTTTATAAATTAACAGTTTGGCTCAGTGATATTTAAACATCCAAAAACACTAAATTATCAAATCACGAGTTTTATAACACATCATATATGATAATATATATATATATATATATATATATATATATATATATATATATATATATGAAAACAACAGTAATAAATTTTGAGGAATCCAGTTGGATCCCTCCAACCTGTTTTCCTGCATCCACAGACGTTAGCCAATATAAATAATACCCATCCTGCTTCAAGGCAGGATATTGCAGTATAGAAGGTCATCCACTATCATAGCATGGGGCATATACGGTAATCCGCTAATGATAATGCAAGCATATGCTAATGGTACTGCGGAACTATCCAATCACCAATATTTATATATAATAACCACAAACACCAATCCTAAATAACTAATATATATTTAATAGCCACAAAAATATTTCAATGTATGCAAACAACCAACGAACAATTATTTTAACGAATAAAATAATTTTAAATAAAAATATGAGTGAGATTTACTCACCCGATTTTTCCTTTGCTGTGCGATATGATTTTAACTTTAGTTCTAGATTATGTAACTCACAGTATGGACTACTCAGCTAATTCCATTCGATAAAATCTCGTATACCCTGAATATGACATTTATTAGTTAACCAAACTTTATATATGTATATATTTAAAATAAATGAATTTATTCACAAAATGAATTAAATTAACTACCTAATCCAAATTCAACTGCAGAGTGTTTTACCAACCATTGTACTATTCGGATATGACCAAGTGGGTGTGGTGCCCAAATTTAACCATAATCCTGACATATCTCTAAACCATTATCAATTCTAACCATTTTATTTAGTTATGAGTTTGAATGTAAATCAAACTAATTTAATATAAATAAAAGAAACATAAACTAAACTAACTTATAAATAAATTACCTTTTTAATCCATGTTGGATCTCATTACTGAAGTTCCTTTCTAAGACAACTTCTATCTGCTTCCGACCATTAATATTTCTTCACCAAAATTGCAACTCTACATTTTTTTGTGTACCTGAGTTTCTAAAAAAAGGAAATAGTTCCAGAAGGGGAAATCCATCAAAATAATGCGAGTTGCCAAATCTCAGCACAACTAGGAATCCATGAAACCAACATCAGAACTTCGATCCAAATCTTGTTGCAGTCATCTCATCAGTTCTAAA
Organism: Allium sativum; assembly: GCA_030737875.1. NCBI lineage: Eukaryota > Viridiplantae > Streptophyta > Magnoliopsida > Asparagales > Amaryllidaceae > Allium > Allium sativum. The sequence goes on along the minus strand of CM060910.1, from coordinate 187,718,482 downwards.
ATCAACGACTGCGAGCTCTACCTCCCATCAAAAAAACTCGACATCCTCCCTTTATATTTTTGTTCGTAGATCCATGCGCAGCTTCAGCTACATCTCGCAAATTGAAGTGACAGTTTTTGATGTCAAAATCTCCCAATTCTTCATCGCAATCCTCACCTCTGACATTGTCGTGAGCTTCAGGAATGAGGAACAACCTGAATCATGACTCCAATACCGGCGTCGCTCCTCCATCGTCAAATCTAGATGACTTCGAGCTTCTGGAAAACCTAGGTCTCAAACTCGACTGCGTTTTGGTTTCTGAAATCAAATGATGAAGTGATTTCGATTTATTTGGAGTTTTATTTTGTTCTGGGAGCATAGCGATTTTATTATAATGAAGTGGAGGATTCTTTTTAGAAGGGGCGGCTCCCCCTTTTTATTTTTATTTTCTCTGTAGCTTTTGTTTGATTTGGAATCTCGTTTTCCAGAAGAGAATAATGAAGGGATTGCATGCAAATTTATAGATGAAGAATACTTATGCATTAAGGAAAGAGGCCTGCGTGATTTGAGGTCTGCAGTGTACTGGTATTAGTTAACTTAGGGTAGAAGGAAACCCCTTTTTTATTTTATTTTTATTTTTGTTTTGAATAAACCGCTATGATTTAAATTATCCAGTATTTTTTGAACTCCTGTTTGAGCACAATAACTAGCGTTTCTGCCATTATAACACTACTCTTAACACACTGGGACAAGTTTCAAAGTCTAGTTCAATCATATGGAGAATATATTAATTTAGATCTGTAACGAACATGAATTTTCGGCTCTGAAAATCGACATAAATACCTTTACAGTAACTCGTGCCGACCTTTCAACCACCGAAAACACTGGACATTATTAGAAAGAATTTAGAGAGTGAGAAAAGAAAGAAAGAATACAAGAATAGAAGAAGAAGAAGAAACAACACAATAAAGAGTTTCATATCGCGGCGGAACAAAATATAATACAGAAATAAAACTTTATTGAGAGCTTTAAAAATATTCACAATATCAGAGTACATCACACAACGGGACAGTTATAATAACCTGTTCCCATATACAACACACATCGGAACAGTAAATATAAAAGATCATACGTCTGAACATCTCCAGCTCGTCTCTGGACTTCACAGCATTCGATAACCTGAACCTGTATACCCCGGGCTAACCCGAGCATTTACAAAATACTGGGTCAGTCTGGTGAACCAGAGTGAGTAAAACTCGCACAGTGTTAAGGGTAAATCATCCAACATGATTTTAAAGTTCAAAATCTTTTCAAAAGAAAGGATAATCGTAAGACCAAATCCACACATAAACACGGACTATTTTTACCTTAGGATAACCCAAACCATTTGAAATCAATATCTTTTCTGATATTATAATAATGTCTAATTACAAATAAATAACAATCTAGCGGAATGCTTGCATCTCACGCTCCACATATATAGTATACAATCAAAACCGCGGGCGCTTATTGGAGATTGGATTCCGACCTTGACAAGGTATGGAACCACCTGCCGATAGTGTATCTCTAGAGGCGAATATACTGGGTTCAACAAGAATGTCTTGCAACCCGGCCCTCACATGACTGACCACTCATTTCGCTTGAGTGTATCAAATGTATATCGCCAACGGTTGGGCTCAAACCACCGTTTCCCGAAAAGGGACAACATCGATAGATTAAAGAAGCAAAAGGAATTTCTCTAGATAGGTGATTATACATCCTAATGGGAGCGACCCACATAGCCATGCTGCTTACCCGATTTTTGTCATTTCCCGGTTGATGAGGCTTGAGGTCAGAACACATCTGGTCATCATACACTTTGAATGCCACATCGTCAGATCCTCCATATCACATTGATTGACGTCCACAAAAATACTCTAGTTTATTTGGCTAGAGAATAACCATTTCTCCGCCATCAACTATGGTACATTTGGAGAAATCAACGCATGTAATTCCTTTGGAAATACTCTGTCAGACATCCGTCCATACAAGTCATCCAGGAACAGGATGAACCGAAGGTACCCTCCTACTGCATCCAATATAGGAATCACCCCATAGATCAGTAGCGAGTAGTCCTTGCAACCCGTGGATTCCAACCACGACAGAACCACCGTTTATCTCTGGCCGCTAAACCAGAGATTTTTAGTAATCCTTCTGCTTATGAAGATCCACGGTCTTAAATGCTCAATCTTGACCATCTTCTGATATCTTCATGTATTTGTTGGTCGGAATGGTTTTCGAACCTAAGTTCGATCCCGGTCTTTCCTTTCCAACAATCGTATTGGACAGATTTGATAGTCGGTGATTTAACTATCAAAATAAACAGTGTTTCAATCATGACAATCCAATTAGTTCACTGGTTCAGTATTCAACACCACTTGGCCTTTTAAATAAAACAAATTTAAATTCGAACTCTTAAATATTTTGATCTTATAAATATGGTTTCGCTTCTTATTTAACATAAAAATTTTCTTTAAACCAATTCATTTTCTTAGGAAAATCCTATATCATAGTTAGTTGTCTATTTTCACTTTCAAACCATTTACCACATTATCATATAATATTGGGAAATCAATTCCACTTATTTATGTATAAAACAACGTTACACCATATCTTTTATTCATTACTATCCTCTTTTACCATTACAACTAATATCACCTTCAGATACTCCCGCTGTCGTTCAAGTTGGGGTATTTAATTACCTCTAAGACCTTGATCAATAACGTTCATACCTAAAGATAAATATAAGTTGTAATCCCAAAAACCAATATTTTAATCTAATATCAATTCAAATTCCCTTTAACTATTTCATTCAAAATACGATTTCATAAACCTTCTTATCATTTTGAAAATCTCTTTCTCGGATATAATAATTAAGTAACTTCTTTATAAACATCACCTTTAACCCTTTCCATTTTTAAACAATTTCATTTATAATTCGGATTTGATTACAAAATCCGACGACCCATTTCTTTTACCAATTCACTTTTACCAATTCCCTTCCAAATCCCTTCAACCATTTCCCGCTCAACATTCTCATTTCAATTACCCACTTTTACTCAAACCCCATCTTTAAGTAACGTTAATTTAGAATTAACGATAAAACACCTCACATCACTTTTATATAACTCTGGTTTATAATAAAACCCTTTTTCTCTAAATTTCCTTTTACTTAATTTAAATAATTAAGTAACATTTATTTTAAGCTATAATATTCGCTTAAAATTTCTTTTATAACTTTGTTATAAAACTTAGGTTTTAAACAAAACCGATTCATCGACTCCTTTCCACCAACTCAATGGATTTCATTTCACCTTTGATTACTTTTAAATGAATTTCCATTATAAAGTAATTCACTAAATTATTATTAATTAAAATAATAATTTGCTTAGGTCATTAACTACTGTAGATGTAGTTAATTCCTTTGTTAACTAAAATAATATATTTCAAAAATCTATTTCTAGTTATAAAATAAATTTAATAACTTCAGTTTTATCAATTCACCTAACGGTAAATCAATATAAACAAAACAAATTTACTTTTAGGCCATTCAGTGCTGATTCCTCAACCAATATAGTCCATTGGTTAAAACACAACACAAGTTGACTTTTCAGTCAATGATCACTACTAAAAACAATTACCCAATCATTGCAGTTCATATATGATAATATGAAAATAAATAATATATTTGAGAAATCCGATTTGATCCCTCCAACCTGTCCTTCCCTGTATACAAATGGTTATCTCAAACAGGTTGTTCAATTCAAACAGATCAAGCAATACAACCAATTGGAACACGTTATTTTATAAACGTGACCAACAAGGTGGGTTACCTTTATTGGAACTAATTGTTAAAATAACGATTTGGTATTTCACTGAAATTAAACGACGGTTTAATTTCATTAGTTAAAACAGCAAGCGAACAGTCAATCATTGGCAAGCAGAGCACACAAAATAAAAACCAAGTTTATATAAAATATAAAGGGGAAAAACTGAGTGAGTTTAACTCATCTTGATCTGATTCATGGTTTAAACAGCTCGTTTTTTAATTAAATTAAACAGTTGTTTAATTTAATTAAAATCCCGGTTGATTCTGATTTTTGTCCCATTCTGTTCCATGGTGTAGTATTCTGCGATGCAGTCCCAACGCCTTTCGTTTAATTCAATTCTGTTAGCAGATGCACAAATTTTGGCCATTATAATTATACGATCTTAAATAAACAATTTACACCTAAATTAAATTATTAATTAAACTTATTACTTAGTCAATGTTAATCAAGCCGATAATCCTCCTTTTTGTTATCTCATATGCGTTCATTCTATTCGTTGTTGCTTCAACCCGATAGAGTACCCTGCAGCAGTTCATGCTTTTAGTTACAATCCTAAACTAACTAGGTAAAACCATAATCGCTTTTTATTAAAATTAATTACCTAATTAAGTAACACCAAGGATCGGCCTAACTAAAACTTCACCATCCGGCTCCTGTCACTGTGTATTGTTGTCTCCAGGTCTTCATGCATTTTCGGAAATCCCACGCTGCAAATAGATTAACGTTTTTGAAGTTAATATTTATTTAATTAATAAATTCTCTTAATGAAATTAACTTTCTAATTACTCTTTGTTAGAGGAAAAGTCGGGTGGACATCAGCTGTTCCCATTCGAATGAATAACCCTACCCTTTTTAATTTGCTTTTTCCACTTCGTTGCAGTTCTTCACTGCAAATCTCGAAATCATGTTGCCTGGATATAACCGAACCCAATCAACCTATGCTCTTGAATACCCAGTACGTACACCGACTTTGCACCATCCCATTTTATCACTAGTTCGACGATCTTTCGCTCTACATGCTTTCCGCTTCCACCCTTCTCCCAATGTCATTCCTTCCATCCCAACTGCCCCTCATCGAAACTCACGCCAGCACCTAGCCTTCGCCCTGTCTCTCTTCTTTTATTACATTTTTCTTATTTCGATTATACCCTTCCCTCTCATGCGGTTACACCTCCCTCCGCATGCAAAGAGACACCCAGTGCAACCACCACTACGCCGAACTCCTCCGCTGATCCTAACTGACCTGCTTCCCTTCTTGCTTCACGTCTGGTCTCTTTTTCCCCACGGCTTTGTTGCTTCCCCCCCCCCCCCACTGTTCACGTCCGCCTTCCCTCTGTTCATTAGTTTGAACAGTTGTGGTTTTTGAATGGTTCGCGTTATATCATATTTGCAAGGGAAAATGAGAATTTAAACTTGCTAAAAGAAGATGGGGAGAACACAGGAAAGAATGGGTGATAATTGCTGTATATATAGGCGAGGAAAAACAAGATAAAAACAACGTCATTTCCGCTAGGTAGTGTAGTATTTTAGGTAGCTGTGAAGTCTTAAATTGGACGAGATGGTGTAGGCAAGTAGACGTTGAAAAAAATTCGAGTAGGCTATCATGTTTGTCTACATACAGATTTTCAGAAATGGTGAGAATACAGGCTGTTTGTACATCCTTTTAAGTCTGCATGGTGTCTTAGCTATACTCGTTTTCTTTCTTGGTCTATGGGTTTTTCGAAAGGTCCATGTGCTTTACTAGAAAAGATGAAGATATAGCGTAGATTTAGGTTGGCTCAAAAGAAGTTGCTTAGGTTAGCTATTTGCATGCAATGGTTTTGTCTCGTGAAAGATAGGAAAGATGTGTATGCAAGAAAATGAGAAAATATATAGTAGCTATACGGGTAGGCAACTAGACGTTGATAGGTTTAAAAAGAAAAAGATGTGGTGTGAGCTTTCCTTTCAAATTCCGCATAGGCTACCCACTGACAAGATGTAAATTGGCAGAAGCTAGGACTTAGGACCTTCTTACATATGAAGTATATATTCATTGACATGGTACCACTAAGTGACAAGTGAAACTGATCATAATCGACTTCTGTTCACTGATAAAAAGGCTAATCTTTGTGTAAAAAAGTATTCTGGACCTAATGGGAAAAGTTTCATCGAAATCCGAGGTCGTATGGAAAAAATTCCTTTAGAAAACCAAAAATAAACACGCGTTTAATTTTTCTACGGTCACTAGATAAGTCAAATTAACTTGAAACCTTGCAATCCTATAATAACTCTTCAATACGAACCCAAAGGCACCAGTTTCATCGCATTCTGAGACTGTTTCCCCGGTAGGCCATTTTTACACACCACAATGCCCTTTTTGACACCAAATTTCCCCGTCTCTAAAAATAATAAACTATATACATATCCTGACTCTAATTGATGATACGAACTCAACGGAACTGATTTCATGGCCTAATTCGATCGTTTGCTCCGGTTACACTCAAATATCTCTCAATTAATTTAATTATACGCTATAGAAATTATATGGGCATTTTTGGCTGCCGTGGTCACATACGACCTCGGTTTGCCAGCCATTTAACACTATGCAATAATTTAACGATACGGTTCTAATGAAACTGATTTCGTCGAAAATAGAGACCGTTTGCAAAATGGTCATTTTAAAGGCCGATATTTAAATAACGATTTTTCACAGCGATTATTTTAAAATTTGATTTGGCCATAAATAACAAATTATAACACGAAATCTGAAATTTTTCTCTTTCATATGAAAATTATTATCAATACGGTTCTAACGTTTCTTGTTTCACAGAAATCCGACTTATATCGAATCTTGTATATTCGATTGAAGCTCAAAACTCAAATTTACGAACTGCGCGCCATTTCCAAGCTCTATTTATATTATATAAACATATATCGTTCAACTACGTTTTAAATAGAGATTTAAATATAAAAATCCATTTATATTTCAAATAAAATATTTAAAACCAATTTAAATATTCAGATTCAAATGGTCGAAAAACACGGGTCGTTACATTCTTCCCCCCTTAAAATAATTTCGTCCTCGAAATTGTTGAAGTAAGAAAGAACGTTGCAAATCCATTAATTTCCAAATCCAACTTATTATAAATCGAAAAACAATTTAATACCGTAAATAAATATTTTCAAAAATATCGAAAATTTTCTAACACGTTAAATTCCCAGAAAAATTCAGCAGAGTCTCCCCTACACGGAGTGACATCTACGATATCGCAGGAACAAATAATATATACATCGACCCACACGGTCGGGAAGCAAAAATCAAAACCCAAAATCTTATATTTTCGCATAGGCTTACCTTTTACGAGCGCTATTGAGCATATGTGCTCAACGTATATGCGATTTACTTAACCAATATTAGTCTGCCTATCCCTCTGGCACCTGTACTTAACTCAATTAACATATCAGTAATAAATATGTGAAATTTTCAAGTACTATCTTATTAATCAACAATATAACCATATTAATTCAAAAACCAAGCAGATAATATCAATCCATTATCAACTACAGGGTTGAATCCTAAATTCCAATCCATATGTGGTTCTATTCCAGTTTAATTATACCGGAAATTATTCTTCAGTTTATAATTCATTTGGCTTCATTAAATTGTTGATTATTTCCATTCAAACAACTATCATCCAATAACAAACAATCACAAACAACAACCAATACACGACAATCAATCAAATTAATTGAAATCACATTCAATATCAATATTTCATTTTGGTTTCTCATATTTGAACATCAATCGATTTATGTCCGATTGATTTTCTTTTGATTATTATATATTCAAAATTACAATTTCCATATATGTTTTAGTTAATTTCGATATCATTCTTAGTTTAATTACACTTAACGAAGTTAAGTTTCAATTCAATTTCCAATCCAATTTGAATATTATTCAAATAAATCGAACACACAATATCTCAATAATTAGGCAAAATTATTTCCTTTCTATACAAAAATATAATTTGGGTAAAATTATTTCATTTATCCTCTTCTCAAAACAACACCATATCCATGGTCAGTTCTATGCATCTCAATACTTGAACCGATCAAACAACACAATATAAAACATTCGTATATAAAATTTACAAATACGCTCTCATATACATATACACTCAGTCTCGATCTAGGGTATTACTAACCCTATCTCTATCGAGTTACACCACAGAGCCAAGGTTATTACTAAACCAATAGCTCTGATACCACTGTAACGAACACGAATTTTCGGCCCTGAATATCGACATAAATACCTTTACCGTAACTCGTGCCGACCTTTCAACCACCGAAAACACTGGACGTTATTAGAAAGAATTTAGAGGGTGAGATAAGAAATAAAGAATATAAGAATAGAAGAAGAAGAAGAAACAACACAGTACAGAGTCTCATATCGCAGCGGAACAAAATATAATAGGGAATTAAAACTTTATTGAGAGCTTTAAAAATATTCACAATATCAGAGTACATCACACAACGGGACAGTTATAATAACCTGTTCCCATATACAACACACATCGGAACAGTAAATATAAAATATCACACGTCTGAACATCTCCAGCTCGCCTCTGGACTTCACAGCATTCGATAACCTAAACCTGTATACCCCGGGCTAACCCGAGCATTTACAAAATACCAGGTCAGTCTGGTGAACCAGAGTGAGTAAAACTCGCACAGTGTTAAGGGTAAATCATTCAACAAGATTTTAAAGTTTAAAATCTTTTCAAAAGAAAGGATAATCGTAAGACCAAATCCACACATAAACATGGACGGTTTTCACCTTACGATAACCCAAACCATTTGAAATCAGTATCTTTTCTGATATTATAATAATGTCTAATTACAAATAAATAATAATCTAGCGGAACGCTTGCATCTCACGCTCCACATATATAGTATACAATCAAAACCGCGGGCGCTTATTGGAGATTGGATTCCGACCTTGACAAGGTATGGGACCACCTGCCGATAGTGTATCTCTAGAGGCGAATACACTGGGTTCAACAAGAACGTCTTGCAACCCGGCCCTCACATGACCGACCACTCATTTCGCTTGAGTGTATCGAATGTATATCACCAACGGTTGGGCTCAAACCGCCGTTTCCCGAAAAGGGACAGCATCGATAGATTAAAGAAGCAAAAGGAATTTCTCTAGATAGGTGATTATACATCCTAATGGGAGCGACCCACATAGCCATGCTACCTACCCGATTTTTGTCATTTCCCGGTTGATGAGGCTTGAGGTCAGAACACATCTGGTCATCATACACTTTGAATGCCACATCGTTAGATCTGCCAGATCACATTGATTGACGTCCACAAAAATACTCTAGTTTATTTGGCTAGAGAATAACCATTTCTCCGCCATCAACTATGGCACGTTTGGAGGAATCAACGCATGTAATTCCTTTGGAAATACTCTGTCAGACATCCGTCCATACAAGTCATGCAAGAATAGGATGAACCGGAGGTACCCTCCTACTGCATCCAATATAGGAATCACCCCATAGATCAGTAGCGAGTAGTCCTTGCAACCCGTGGATTCCAACCACGACAGAACCACCGTTTATCTCTGGCCGCTAAACCAGAGATTTTTAGTAATCCTTCCTCTTATAGAGATCCACGGTCTTAAATGCTCAATCTCGACCATCTTCTGATATCTTCACGTATTTGTTGGTCGGAATGGTTTTCGAACCTAAGTTCGATCCCGGTCTTTCCTTTCCAACAATCGTATTGGACAGATTTGATAATCGGTGATTTAACTATCAAAATAAACAGTGTTTCAATCAAGACAATCCAATGAGTTCACTGGTTCAGTATTCAACCCCACTTGACCTTTTAAATAAAATAAATGTAAATTCGAACTCTTAAATATTTCGATCTTATAAATATGGTTTCGCTTCTTATTTAACATAAGAATTTTCTTTAAACCAATTCATTTTCTTAGGAAAATCATATATCATAGTTAGTTGTCTATTTTCACTTTCAAACCATTTACCACATTATCATATAATATTGGGAAATCAATTCCACTTATTTATATATAAAACAACGTTACACCATATCTTTTATTCATTACTATCCTCTTTTACCATTACAACTAATATCACCTTCAGATACTCCCGCTGTCGTTCAAGTTGGGGTATTTAATTACCTCTCAGATCTTGATCAATAACGTTCATTCCTAAAGATAAATATAAGTTGTAATTCCAAAAACCAATATTTTAATCTAATATCAATTCAAATTCCCTTTAACTATTTCATTCAAAATAAGGTATCATAAACCTTCTTATCATTTTGAAAATCTCTTTCTCGGATATAATAATTAAGTAACTTCTTTATAAACATCACCTTTAACCCTTTCCCTTTTTAAACAATTTCATTTATAATTCGGATTTGATTACAAAATCCAACGACCCATTTCTTTTACCAATTCACTTTTACCAGTTCCCTTCCAAATCCCTTCAACCATTTCTCGCTCGACATTCTCATTTCAATTACCCACTTTTACTCAAACTCCATCTTTAAGTAACGTTAATTTAGAATTAACGATATAACACCTCACATCACTTTTTTATAACTCTGGTTTATAATAAAACCCTTTTTCTCTAAATTTCCTTTTACTTAATTTAAATAATTAGGTAACATTTATTTTAAGCTATAATATTCGCTTAAAAATTTCTTTTATAACTTTGTTATAAAACTCAGGTTTTAAAAAAAAACGATTCATCGACTCCTTTCCACCAACTCAATGGATTTCATTTCACCTTTGATTACTTTTAAATGAATTTCCATTATAAAGTAATTCACTAAATTATTATTAATTAAAATAATAATTTGCTTAGGTCATTAACTACTGTAGATGTAGTTAATTCCTTTGTTAACTAAAATAATATATTTCAAAAATCTATTTCTAGTTATAAAATAAATTTAATAACTTCAGTTTTATCAATTCACCTAATGGTAAATCAATATAAACAAAACAAATTTACTTTTAGGCCATTCACTGCTGATTCCTCAACCAATATAGTCCATTGGCTAAAACACAACACAGGTTGACTTTTCAGTCAATGATCACTACTAAAAACAATTACCCGGTTATGACAGTTCATATATGATACTATGAAAATAAATAATATATTTGAGAAATCCGATTTAATCCCTCCAACCTATCCTTCCCTGTATACAAATGTTTATCTCGAACAGGTTGTTCAATTCAAACAGATCAAACAATTCAACCAATTTTAACACGTTTATTTTATAAACGTGACCAACAAGGTGGGTTACCTTTATTGGAACTAATTGTTAAAATAACGATTTGGTATTTCACTGAAATTAAACGACGATTTAATTTCATCAGTTAAATCAGCAAGCAAACAGTCAACCATTGGCAAGTAGAGCACATAAAATAAAAACCCAGTTTATATAAAATATAAAGGGGAAAAACTGAGTGAGTTTAACTCACCTTGATCTGATTCATGGTTTAAACAGCTCGTTTTTAATTAAATTAAACAGTTGTTTAATTTAGTTAAAATCCCGATTTATTCTGATTTTTGTCCCGTTCTGTTCCATGGTGTAGTATTCTGCGATGCGGTCCCAACGCCTTTCGTTTAATTCAATTCTGTTAGCAGATGCACAAATTTTGGCCATTATAATTATACGATCTTAAATAAACAATTTACTCCTAAGTTAAATTATTAATTAAACTTATTACTTAGTCAATGTTAATCGAGCCGATAATCCTCCTTTTTGTTATCTCATATGCGTTCATTTTATTCGTTGTTGCTTCAACCCGATAGAGTACCCTGCAGTAGTTCATGCTTTTAGTTACAATCCTAAACTAACTAGGTAAAACCATAATCGCTTTTTATTAAAATTAATTAATTACCTAATTAAGTAACACCAAGGATCGGCCTAACTAAAACTTCTCCATCCGGCTCCTGTCACTGTGTATTGTTGTCTCCAGGTCTTCATGCATTTTCGGAAATCCCACGCTGCAAATAGATTAACGTTTTTGAAGTTAATCCTTATTTAATTAATAAATTATCTTAATGAAATTAACTTTCTAATTACTCTTTATTAGAGGAAAAGTCGGGTGGACATCAGCTGTTCCCATTCGAATGAATAACCCTACCCTTTTTAATTTCCTTTTCCACTTCGTTGCAGTTCTTCACTGCAAATCTCGAAATCATGTTGCCTGGATATAACCGAACCCAATCAACCCATGCTCTTGAATACCCAGTACGTACACTGACCTTGCACCATCCCATTTTATCACTAGTTCGACGATCTTTCGCCCTACAGGCTTTCCACTTCCACCCTTCTCCCAATGTCGTTCCTTCCATCCCAACCGCCCCTCATCGAAACTCACGCCAGCACCTTTCCTTCGCCCTGTCTCTCTTCTTTTCGTACATTTTTCTTATTTCGATTATACCCTTCCCTCTCATGCGGTTACACCTCCCTCCGCATGCAAAGACACACCCAGTGCAACCACCACTACGCCGAACTCCTCCGCTGATCCTAACTGACCTGCTTCCCTTCTTGCTTCACGTCTGGTCTCTTTTTCCCCACGGCTTTGTTGCCCCCCTCCCCCCCCCCCCCCCCCCCCCCGTGTTCACGTCCGCCTTCCCTCTGTTCATTAGTTTGAACAGTTGTGGTTTTTGAATGGTTCGTGTTATATCCTATTTGCAAGGGAAAATGAGAATTTAAACTTGCTAAAAGAAGATGGGGAGAACACGAGAAAGAATGGGTGCTAATTGCTGTATATATAGGCGAGGAAAAACAAGATAAAAACAATGTCATTTCCGCTATGTAGTATAGTGTTTTAGGTAGCTGTGATGTCTTAAATTGGACGAGATGGGGTAGGCAAGTAGACGTTGAAAAAAATTTGAGTAGGCCGTCATGTTTGTCTACATACAGATTTCCAGAAATGGTGAGAATACAGGCTGTTTGTACATCCTTTTAAGTCTGCATGGTGTCTTAGCTGTACTCGTTTTCTTTCTTGGTCTATGGGTTTTTCGAAAGGTCCATGTGCTTTTCTGGAAAAGGTGAAGATATAGCGTAGATTTAGGTTGGCTCAAAAGAAGTTGCTTAGGTTAGCTATTTGCATGCAATTGTTTTGTCTCGTGAAAGATAGAAAAGATGTGTATGCAAGAAAATGAGAAAATATGGAGTTGCTATATGGGTAGGCAACTAGATGTTGATGGGTTTGAAAAGAAAAAGATGTGCCGTGAGCTTTCCTTTCAAATTCCGCATAGGCTACCCACTGACAAGATGTAAATTGGCAGAAGCTAGGACTTAGGACCTTCTTACATATGAAGTATATATTCATTGACATGGTACCACTAAGTAACAAGTGAAACTGACCATAATAGACTTTTGTTAATTGATAAAAAGGCTAATCTTTGTGTAAAAAAGTATTCCGAATCCAATGGGAAAAGTTTCATTGAAATCCGAGGTCATATGGAAAAAATTCCTTTAGAAAACCAGAAATAAACACGCGTTTAATTTTTCTACGGCCACTAGATAAGTCAAATTAACTTGAAACCTTGCAATCTTATAATAACTCTTCAATACGAACCCAATGGCACCAGTTTCGTCGCATTCTGAGACTGTTTCCCCGGTAGGCCATTTTTACACGCACCGCAATGCCCTTTTTGACACCAAATTTCCCCGTCTCTAAAAATAACAAACTATATACCTATCCTGACTCTAATTGACGATACGAACTCAACGGAACTGATTTCATGGCCTAATTCGATCGTTTGCTCCGGTTACACTCAAATATCTCTCTATTAATTTAATTATACACTATAGAAATTATATGGGCGTTTTTGGCTGCCGTGGTCACATACGACCTTGGTTTGCCACGCCATTTAACACCGTGTAATAATTTAACGATACGGTTATAATGAAACTGATTTCGTCGAAAACAGAGACCGTTTGCAAAATGGTCATTTTAAAGGCCGATATTTAAATAACGATTTTTCACAGCGATTATTTTAAAATTTGATTTGGCCATAAATAACAAATTATAACACGAAATCTGAAATTTTTCTCTTTCATATGAAAATTATTATCGATACGGTTCTAACGTTTCTTGTTTCACAGAAATCCGTCTTATATCGAATCCTGTATATTCGATTGAAGTTCAAAACTCCAATTTACGTACTGCGCGCCATTTCCAATCTCTATTTATATTATATAAACATATATCGTTCAACTACGTTTTAGATAGCGATTTAAATATAAAAATCCATTTATATTTCAAATAAAATATTTAAAACCAATTTAAATATTCAGATTCAAATGGTCGAAAAACACGGGTCGTTACAAGATCGATATAAATTAAATTCAAAACAATTAATTCTCCGAAAATAAATTATTATTATCTTTGATTCTATTCAAGTATAATTTCGATTAATTATCGGAATCATTTTGACTTGGATTTAAATTTCGAATTGAATTATTCCAGATTCTCGTGTTATGACAATTATATATATTCGAATTAAATCATATTATCGATTATTAAATCAATAAAAATTCATTTATATTATCAATTCAATATTTAAACCCATATTAAATATTTAAAATAAATAGTTTGAAATTCTGGGTCGTTACAAAATTCCTGGATCGATGCCACATATCCGAGTGAGTGCAAGAAAATACATCAGGGTTGGCCCTTAAGAAGTGCACGAGCTCTCTCTTTATTATAGGGTGGAGTTATGATCCAATCTTCAAGGCCCTTATCGAATCGGTCGGGTTGATTGGAATGTCGATAGTTTGTTCCACCAGGATAGCCCTTTCGAAATCAGGCTCTTCGTCTTCCTTTGGATCAAGATCGTCAGAAAGATGACAATGATGTCTGAGCCAGGACCCAAACTCCAATGGCTGCTATGCATTGGCGGCTATGTTAGAATTTGTGCCCTATAGGTAATCCATTTGATGTGCTTAGTAACATTGTTGATGTAATATTTATTTTGAATAAAATTTCTATTATGTTATATTTACTTCTTAATATAAATACTAACAAAATAGAAGTCCTTAGAATAATAATGCAGAATTATATAGTTTCAAGTAAGTGACTTGAACATTAGATTACATAATATAATAATAAGTATTATAATTCTTAGGTGTCCCTAGTCAAGTTTCATTGTATATAGGAATACAGTAAAACATTAAGACTAGTATGTTGATTGAATGATGATCATATCACATTGACCATTAATATATGAGATATTAATGTCAATACATAAATACATATTAGAGAATAGTGTATTAGGCTAACCCAACATGAGAAAACTTCATGGAATATAATTAATAGTGCCATAATTAATTCTCATAGTGACAGAGATGTGATGGTCCTCAGACCTGAAATCATTATATATTTTATTCAAGGATATTTGTGTTTTGATATTATCAAAGGTTACTTTTAACCGAGTTGCAACGTCCCGCATTTTTATCGGTTTGTATTTGAACATTTAAATCAGTTTAAATATTGAAATCATAACAGAAATGGATTTATATATTAATTAAAACGTAGTTGAACGTATATATATATATATATTAAATATAATCGAGCCCGAAATATCGCGGCAGCTCGTAATTTAATGTTCTGAACTTCAATTGAGTGTACAGGACCCATTTTAAATTGGATTTCTGCGAAACGTTGAAATCTGTTGAACTGTATCTTTCTAACAGAAGTGAAAAATCAAGATTTCGTGTTATAGATTGTGAATTATATCCAAATCAAATTTTCAAATAGTCGCTATAGAATTGTTTATCGACCGTAACAGTTTATTTGATATAACTAAATATCGGTTTTGAATTTAGACAAGGTTCTTTTGTGTAACGACCCGAAATTTTGGGGCTAATTTAAAATTTTTATTTTAGAAATTTTAATGTTTAAAATAATTTATTTTAAATAATAACAACTAAAAATTTATTTTAAAATGAATAAATTCAAAATTCAATTTAATTATAAAGGGAGTTTAAAACAGCGCTGCAGTTTGAAAATTTGAATTTGAACTTTAACTAACTGTACAGGATTCATTTTAAATCAGAATTGAGCGAAACCAGAAATATTTAAATCTGTTTGATCATATCTTTCTAACGAATCTGAAAAACTGAAATTTCGTTTTGAAAATCAAAAGTTATGCCCAGTTTAAAATTTAGAAAAGTCGCTGCAGAATTTATATATATTTTAATTAAAAATATTAGCCTTAAAAAAATAGTCATTTTTCAAACGACCTCGGTTTTCGACGAAACCACTTTTGTTGGAAACGGAATGTCAAATTATTGCTAAATTTCAATTTTCATAATTTTCGAAATAATATGTGAGCGTGGCAAAGGAAAATGTGTTTTGACTGTTTCAGTCAAATTTAATCGACTTCAAAATGGCCATTTTTCAAACAGTCTCAGAATTCGACGAAATTACTTTTGTTAGGACCGTATCGTCATAACAAAGCCAAATATATTTTTTCTGTAATTTTTAGAGGTCGTATGTGGCCCCGGTGAATTTAAATGTAAGATTGAAATTAATTAAACAAATGGTTTAAATATTAAATTAAATAAAACAGGCTCAAGACGTTCGTTTAGGCTGACGGGACCTAGCCCATCGCATCCGGAACATGGGTATTGCCTGGGGTCAACTCTAGTTGGGCTTGACTCAGAATTATTAAGAATTAACAGGCCCTTTTAGAATTAAATAACTATAATATTATATTTATAATCCTAATTTACACTAAAAACCTAATTTCAATTTGAAGGCCGTCGCCGTTCTATTCTTTCAATGGCAACGAGAGCACAATACTTCATGATCCAAAATATCTCAATCCAATGCGAGATAGAAGATAAATATAAAACCAAATTAAAGAGGGGTTCAAGGTCTACATCTTATACGGTCATGATTGGATTTAACTTCGTAGGTTGCTGGAAATTGGAGTGGGAATACCGCGACTTCGGGGCGGATTTCGAGGAGGCAGGGGCCGCCAAGATGGACGAGCTTGGGGGCGCTGGAAGGTGGCGCAATGGCAGTCGATGGGGTGTAGGCTGATCGGGGTCTGAACCACCAGAGGTGCGTGCATTTTGGGAAGAAGGATGGAAGCTGATGGGTTTTCACGGTGCTATGTAAATCAAGAAGAAGAAGGAAGGGACCGATTTTGCCAAAGTAATTAACACCATTTATTTATTAGTTATATTAATTTAAGTAATTAAAACTTCAAATGACCATACCTCGCTCATATTTTGTCAGAATTTGACAACTCAAAATGCGTTGGAATCAGAAAAACAAGATCTACATGATGGTACAAACGAGAACTGAAACCAAGCAAGTTCAAAATTCAGAAGAAATTTCAGATCTGAATTGCTTGGTGAGAATTCTTCTTTTATATAATTAATTAATTAATTAATTTAATTGTTATGTGGCGATTGAATGTGTATAATTCAGATTTGTTATGTGATGATATTGTGAATGTTTATTCTGTTTGTTGGTGATGTTTATTCTGTTTGTTGTGGATGTTTATTCTGTTTGTTGGTGATATATAAACACATATTTGTTTGTTGATAAAAATAAATCACTTTGTGGTGTTATGGATTTGGATTAAAATTTCCCCTTTCGATAGAAATACATTATTTTAATCCTTTTTATTGAATTGAAATAGATTTGTCAATTCAATATGATACATTATTTTAATACTTTTTATTGAATTGAAATAGATTTGTCAATTCAAAATTAAAAACACTATTTTGTCATTTTGGGTTGAATTGATTCAGTTTGCCAATTCAATGTTATAAATATCATTTTTGCCATTTTAGTTGAGTTGAATTAGTTTGTCAATTCAACTTTATAAATATCATTTTGTAATGTTCCTTTAATTATAAAGAATTGTCAATTCAATATGAGATCTTATTTTATCATTCTTATGGAATTGAGATAAAATTTTCATTTTATTTGATTTAATAGAATTGGCAATATAGTTGAAAATATATCATTTTTGTAAATATACATTGAAAATAAAAGATGTTCTTTTATTTGCATTCCTTGATGCAAAAATACATTGAAATAAAAAGTTAGACTTTCATTTGAATTCTTTGATATAGAGAAAACCATTAGAATAAAAAGTTACATTTTGTATTTGCATTTTTAGATGCGAATAAAATATAGAAAACCATTAGGATAAAAAGTTACATTTTGTATTTGCATTTTTAGATGCGAAAAAAATTTAGAAAACCGTTAGGATAAAAAGTTACAATTTGTATTCACATTTTTAGATGCGAATAAAATATAGAAAGAATAGTGGACATTTGCATTTTTCAATGTAAAATAAGAGAACTTACATTTTTCAATGTAAATAAAAGAAACAAGTTTGAAAATAAATTTTTATTAACATTATATTTGTTAATAAAAAGGATAAGATTTAAAATACACTTTTATCAATATTATATTTGTTAATAAAAAGGATAAGATTTAAAATACACTTTTATCAATATTATATTTGTTAATAAAAAGGATAAGATTTAAAATACACTTTTATCAATATTATATTTGTTAATAAAAAGGGCAAGACTTGATATATATTTTATTTGCATTTCTATGTGCAAATAAAAAGATAAGAGTTGAAATCATATTTTATTTTGCATTGTACTTGCAAATTAAAAAGTTCGAATTACAAAACTTATTGTATTTACATTTTATTTGTAAATAAAAAGACAAATTTGAAAAATCATTTTTATTTACATTTTATTTGTAAATAAAAGAGCTGAAATGAAATTTAGTATTTTTATTGTAAATTCATTTCAATAAAAAGAATGGGCATTAAAGATTTTGTTTTATTTATACTTTTGTTTAAATATAAATATTTTACATTAAAGGCTATATCTTTATATAGTACTGTTTTGAATAAAAGTTTATGATAAAAGAACTTATTCTTTGGTTGTAACTTTGTAGAATTAAAATAAAATATTAGAAAGGATTCAACATAGATTTAAAGTGACATCTTCATTTACATTGTAGATGTAGATAAAAAGAATATATTTTAAAGTGACACCTTTATTTACATTTTTAGATGTAAATAAAAAAAAGGGAATAAAAAGAATAAAAGAAATTTACATTTTTCAATGTAAATAAAAGGAGTAAAGGAATTTATTTTTTTCAATGTAAACGAAGGAAATAAGAGAATTTACATTTAATATGTAATTAAAAGATTTAATAGAAATTTACATTTTATATGTAAATAAAGGATTAAATAGGAAATTACATTTTCTATGTAATTATACAATGAAAAGGAAAAATACATTCAAAATGTAAATTAGAATAAAAGGAAAAATTTTGTTAGAAAATGTAAATTAAAATAAAAGTATAGAAACAAAGATTGTATTTTTATCGTCATTTTATATGAGATAAAAAGAATAGAAATAGAAGAGACATTTTTATCGTCATGTTATATATTGTGTATTACACTTCCAATTACAAGTGATCCGACTTGTTCATGTAATTGGATCGATAATTTTTACACATCGCCCAAGTGCACAGATAATTTATTATTTGTTTGTTGGCTGAAAACCCCACACGGGTGTTGGGATGATATTGGACTTACACAAATCCCAATATTTAATTATCTGTTAATCGATGGATTGACAGGCTGTGATGAGCGTTACTTACTTATTTTAATACTCACACAGTTATAAACTTCACTCTGGATGTAAATGGATTGTTTAATGTTTGTGTATCATTATCATGGTTGTTATATACATGCAATACGTAGAAACCATATAATTGAAACTATATGGTTATTGATTGAGTCACATTCCAATAAAGAATAGTCTAGAAAAAGAATATTTTAGAAAAAGAATATATTTTGGAAAAATATATTTTTATTGAATGAACTAGTTATTAACTAGAATAAATCATTAGGTTAAGATTTAATGAAGTTTTCAAATTAGTGAATATTTAATTGAAATTAAATTAAATAAATTGGATTTTGGGTTTGTCGTAAATGGTGTCTTCAATAACACCTTTCTTAAACCCCGTTGAGAAATGAATAAATCTTTTAATTAAGATTTTTTAAAAAGTTTCAATTTATATTGGAATAAGATGAAATGTGAGTTGGGTTTATTGTGAACTGTGTTTTTAAGCGACATTTGTTCTTTAACCCGAGTGACAGTGAAAATATGATTTGGAATTTATAAATCTTTTATTAAGATCTAAAACTGGAAATTTTCCAAAAGTAAAGTTTTCCAATTTAATATATTAAATTGGAATTCAATGGAATTCGAATTAATAATAACCGAGATAAGCTTCTGTAAAAGAAGACCGATACTACATATGGAATTTAAGAGGCCTTGCCGTTATTACATTTATATTATTGGTCGGATATAGAAATTTATAACGATTATATATTGATTGATTTCTATGAAGATTCCATATTTAATGGAAATTGATTTAGGGTTTATCGTGAACGGTGTTTTAAAATGACGTTAGTTCTTTAACCCAGCTAAAGATAAGATTTATTTCTTAAATTTAAATAATCATTGAATAATGATTTTTGATATTTAAACCTAAATTGGGTTTTTTAATAAATCTTTAAAAGAAAGATTTAAGAATTAATTTAAAGAATTTATCTTTGACAGAATAATGTGAATATTTTGTTTAAAGGAATATTTTGAATTGGAATGTGGCGTTAGATGTGTCTTTATAATACTTGATATTTATTATAAAAATACGCGAATTATTCGGAAAGACCGGGTTTAACCCATTCCGAGTAATTACCACGACGATGAAGAGTCGAAGATGAAGACGGTGATTGAAGACCGACGATCTTCACATCGAATGGATGTGTTGCTACAGAGACCCTTGATGGGAGTAGCTACCTTGAAGGGGCTTCAGTGGTGGCCGTCCGGACTATTGTTGATTGTTCGGATTTGGTTTTCGCTCAGACCCAGAGCATATGCTAGTAAATGGATGCGTGTCTGACATTGGATTTCGTTCCATGTGAATTACATCGATTTCTGTTAATGTATGTCTGTTTGGTGGTGGAGGATTTATTCTCTGCTTAACACCCTAGTATATATTAATAGTGATTGATCGCATGACGTGAATTGTCAATGTGGCACGCCAAGATGTAAATGATCAAGGCTTTTGTTGAAAAGCAGGGCCTTGTGGGATGATCAAGGCATAGCCTATTACGACATAGCTTTGTGTATACCGTGACTTCGCGAGCCTCACACCCCGGTATGAGTCAAAAACGGGAGAAGGGACCGTAGGGAGTGCACACGTTTCTTTCTAGCTAGTGGTAGTGTCAGTGCTTAAACTGGCTGGCATTTTACTTATGTGGATGATGGACTTTGAGGCGCCTCGGATTTTTTTAGGCCGTTAGTGGTCATACTATAGGTTCAAAGGAACCGGGAAACGTGTGTTCAGGCATAACCAATCCACTGCCGATAAGCGGGGACCGGCCCTACCGCTCAAAGGTTGCCCATAGGTGTGATCCTGAGGCATTTGCTAGAGTGTCTCGAATCGGTGAGGAGCTCCTCTCTAGCCTCGACTCATGATGGAAATCCAATTTCCAATATGACCTTGCGGTTTTGATTGTAGAACTAGCATGGCGACATAGTAGGATGGGGTACTATGCCGTCTATGATTAATACATTATGATTGAAATTGTTTTTGAAATATATATACCCATAGATATACACACTAATATTAAATACGTTTTATCGTATCAAGCATCTTTTGACCATTATAAGGTAAAACCCTATCCTCCGGTTTGCATTGCATTATGTGATGGGACTTGGGTCTTATAATGGTTTCATTTTTCTAAAAAGCATTGCGTTTGTCTAACGATTTACTTTATTTTTTATGCACTGGCAATCCAATGGAATAAACCTGTTCCGCATTAGCGGCGTGGTCCTGTGATTAGCTTTATTATTAGATAGTTAAGTTAAGATTTCTCATACCAGTCCCATGACTGACCTGTAGTTTGTTTCACTGGCAAACTCGAGTGCCCATATTTTCCATACGGTCAGTCGTGTAGCTTTTTGCAGATACATTTACAGGATCCTGGCTTACAGCTGAAGCGGTACTCGGAAAGCTCTATATCCTTGTATTCCTCTCAGTTGTATATTTATATTATTTTCCGCTGCTATTTAAACGTAATTTAAAACTCTGATATTATTGTATTTCTATTGTGTAATAAATATTAATACTCTATTATATCTTGTACTCTGATGTAATTGTTGTAATCAGCAATAAAATATTCTTCAGTTTGTGCTCTAATGTGTATTGTTCTCAAAAGCAATCCAGCCCTTCCTTTGCTGGGAAGTTTGGGTAGTTTCAGTTGGTATCAGAGCTTTGGTTTACAGAGCTCGAGAACAAGACACATTAGAACCGAACGAAAGAATTCATCAGAGATTGGATTAGTAATATCCAATGAGAATAACTCGTTAGAGATGGGATCAGCAGTATCCTAGAACGAGCGTGAAGAGTATTATTTTCTTTAAAATTCAAATGAAAACAAATTTAGTTTTGAAAATTTTATCTAAAATACGTATTTGAGTATATTATATTTTAATGTGGACAATCGAGTATATAAAGATTTCGAATATACGAGTAATTAACGGATATTCGAAGTTTTAATATACTGGATAGATATAGAATCACACTCTAGTCGCCCGAAGATAATTCTGGTGATAGGTCGACCATCACCAGTATTTATATTCGAGTAGCGAAAGTGGGATATTTATATATTTTCATTGACTGGTATGAGAACCAACACTTAGTTAGTACACATTGCTATGATTTGCACTAAAAATATGATTTTTGACTATATATAAAAGTTATATATATTTGAAAAGTTAATCACCTAATTGATTGCTGGTTGTGATGTTTGATAATTAGTTTCACTAATTAAAATATTAGAATGATAATTAATTGAAATAAAATTTAAAGTTGAGTGGGTTAAATTAAACAACTTTCTAGCTTCGTTCCTTTTCGAGGACGAAAAGATTTTAAGTGGGGGCGATTGTAACGACCCGAAATTTTGGGGCTAATTTAAAATTTTTATTTTAGAAATTTTAATGGGTTTTAATGTTTAAACTAATTTATTTTAAATAATAACGACTAAAAATTTATTTTAAAACGAATAAATTCAATTTAATTTAATTTAATTATAAAGGGAGTTTAAAACAGCACTGCAGTTTGAAATTTTGAATTTGAACTTTAACTGACCGTACAGGATTCATTTTAAATCAGAATTGAGCAAAACCAGAAATATTTAAATCTGTTTGAACATATCTTTCTATCGAATCTGAAAAACTGAAATTTCGTTTTGAAAATCAAAAGTTATGCCCAGTTTAAAATTTAGAAAAGTCGCTGTAGAATTTATATATATTTTAATTAAAAATATTAGCCTTAAAAAAATAGTCATTTTTCAAACGACCTCGGTTCTCGACGAAACCACTTTTGTTAGAACCGGAATGTCAAATTATTGCTAAATTTCAATTTTCATAATTTTTCGAATTAAAATGTGAGCGTGGCAAAGGAAAATGTGTTTTGACTGTTTCAGTCAAATTTAATCGACTTGAAAATGACCATTTTTCAAACAGTCTCAGAATTCGACGAAATTAATTTTGTTAGGACCGTATCGTCATAACAAAGCCAAATATATTTTTTCTGTAATTTTTAGAGGTCGTATGTGGCCCCGGTGAATTTAAATGTAAGATTGAAATTAATTAAATAAATGGATTAAATATTAAATTAAATAAAACAAGCTCAAGACGTTCGTTTAGGCTGACGGGACCTAGCCCATCGCATGCGGAACATGGTATTTGCCTAGGGTCAGCTCTAGTTGGGCTTGATTCAGAGTTATTAAGAATTAACAGGCCCTTTTAGAATTAAATAACTATAATATTATATTTATAACCCTAATTTACACTAAAACCCTAATTTCAATTTGAAGGCCGCCACCGTTCTATTCTTTCAATGGCCGCGAGAGCACAATACTTTATGATCCAAAATATCTCAATCCAACGCGAGATAGAAGATAACTATAAAACCAAATTAAAGAGGGGTTCAAGGTCTACATCTTTACGGTCAAGATTGGATTTAACTTCGTGGGTTGTTGGAAATTGGAGTGGGAATACCGCGACTTCGGGGCGGATTTCGAGGAGGCGGGGGCCGCCGAGATGGACGAGCTTGGGGGCGCTGGAAGGTGGCGTAATGGCGGTCGATGGGGTGTAGGCTGATCGGGGTCTGAACCACCAGAGGTGCGTGCGTTTTGGGAAGAAGGATGGGAGCTGATGGATTTTCACGGTGCTGTGTAAATCAAGAAGAAGAAGGAAGGGACCGATTTTTCCAAAGTAATTAACACCAATTATTTATTAATTATATTAATTTAAGTAATTGAAACTTCAAATGGCCATACCTCGCTCGTATTTTGTCAGAATTTGACAACTCAAAATGATTTGGAATCAGAAAAACAAGATCTACATGATGGTACAAACGAGAACTGAAACCAAGCATGTTCAAAATTCAGAAGAAAATTCAGATTTGAATTGCTTGGTGAGAATTAATCTTTTATATAATTAATTAATTATTTAATTTAATTGTTATGTGGCGATTGAATGTGTATAATTCAGATCTGTTATGTGATGATATTGTGGATGTTTATTCTGTTTGTTGGTGATGTTTATTCTGTTTGTTGTGGATGTTTATTCTGTTTGTTGGTGATATATAAACACATATTTGTTTGTTGATAAAAATAAATCACTTTGTGGTGTTATGGATTTGGATTAAATTTCCTCTTTCGATAGAAATACATTATTTTAATCCTTTTTATTGAATTGAAATAGATTTGTCAATTCAATACGATACATTATTTTAATCCTTTTTATTGAATTGAAATAGATTTGTCAATTCAAAATTAAAAACACTATTTTGTCATTCTGGGTTGAATTGATTTAGTTTGCCAATTCAATGTTATAAATATCATTTTTGCCATTTTAGTTGAGTTGAATTAGTTTGTCAATTCAACTTTATAAATATCATTTTGTAATGTTCCTTTAATTATAAAGAATTGTCAATTCAATATGAGATCTTATTTTATCATTCTTATGGAACTGAGATAAAATTTTCATTTTATTTGATTTAATAGAATTGGCAATACAGATGAAAATATATCATTTTTGTAAATATACATTGAAAATAAAAGATGTTCTTTTATTTGCATTCCTTGATGCAAAAATACATTGAAATAAAAAGTTAGACTTTCATTTGAATTCTTTGATATAGAGAAAATCATTAGAATAAAAAGTTACATTTTGTATCCGCATTTTAAGATGCGAATAAAATATAAAAAACCTTTAGGATAAGAAGTTACATTTTGTATTCGCATTTTTAGATGCGAATAAAATATAGAAAGAATAGTGGGCATTTACATTTTTCAATGTAAAATAAGGGAACTTGCATTTTTCAATGTAAATAAAAGAAACAAGTTTGAAAATAAATTATTATTAACATTATATTTGTTAATAAAAAGGATAAGATTTAACATACACTTTTATCAATATTATATTTGTTAATAAAAAGGATAAGATTTAAAATACACTTTTATCAATATTATATTTGTTAATAAAAAGGATAAGATTTAAAATACACTTTTATCAATATTATATTTGTTAATAAAAAGGGCAAGACTTGATATATATTTTATTTGCATTTCTATGTGCAAATAAAAAGATAAGAGTTGAAATCATATTTTATTTTGCATTGTATTTGCAAATTAAAAAGTTCGAATTACAAAACTTATTGTATTTACATTTTAATTGTAAATAAAAAGACAAATTTGAAAAATCATTTTTATTAACATTTTATTTGTAAATAAAAGAGCTGAAATGAAATTTAGTATTTTTATTGTAAATTCATTTCAATAAAAAGAATGGGCATTAAAGATTTTGTTTTATTTATACTTTTGTTTAAATATAAAGATTTTACATTAAAGGCTATATCTTTATGTAGTACTGTTTTGAATAAAAGTTTATGATAAAGGAACTTATCTTTGGTTGTAACTTTGTAGAATCAAAATAAAATATTAGAAAGGATTCAACTTAGATTTAAAGTAACATCTTCATTTACATTGTAGATGTGATAAAAAGAATATATTTTAAAGTGACACCTTTATTTACATTTTTAGATGCAAATAAAAAAAGGGAACAAAAAGAATAAAAGAAATTTACATTTTTCAATGTAAATAAAAGGAATTTACATTTTTCAACGTAAACGAAGGAAATAAGAGAATTTACATTTTATATGTAATTAAAAGATTTAATAGAAATTTACATTTTATATGTAAATAAAGGATTAAATAGGAAATTACATTTTCTATGTAATTATACAATGAAAAGGAAAAATACATTTAAAATGTAAATTAGAATAAAAGGGAAATTTTTATTAGAAAATGTAAATTAAAATAAAAGTATAGAAACAAAGATTGTATTTTTATCGTCATTTTATATGAGATAAAAAGAATAGAAATAGAAGAGACATTTTTATCGTCTTGTTATATATTGTGTATTACACTTCCAATTACAAGTGATCCGACTTGTTCATGTGATTGGAACGATAATTTTTACACATCGCCCAAGTGCACAGATAATTTATTATTTGTTTGCTGGCTGAAAACCCCACACGGGTGTTGGGATGATATTGGACTTACACAAATCCCAATATTTAATTATCTGTTAATCGATGGATTGACGGGCTGTGATGAGCGTTACTTACTTATTTTAATACTCACACAGTTATAAACTTCACTCTGGATGTAAATGGATTGTTTAATGGTTGTGTATCATTATCATGGTTGTTATATACATGCAATACGTAGAAACCATATAATTGAAACTATATGGTTGTTGATTAAGTCACATTCCAATAAAGAATAGTCTAGAAAAAGAATATTTTAGAAAAAGAATATATTTTGGAAAAATATATTTTTATTGAATGAACTAGTTATTAACTAGAATAAATCATTAAGTTAAGATTTAATGAAGTTTTCAAATTAGTGAATATTTAATTGAAATTAAATTAAATTAATTGGATTTTGGGTTTGTCGTGAATGGTGTCTTCAATAACACCTTTCTTAAACCCAGTTGAGAAATGAATAAATCTTTTAATTAAGTTTTTTTAAAAAGTTTTAACTTATATTTAGTAATTGGAATAAGATGAAATGTGAGTTGGGTTTATTGTGAACTGTGTTTTTAAGCGACATTTGTTCTTTAACCCGACTAATAGTGAAAATATGATTTGGAATTTATAAATCTTTTATTAAGATCTAAAAATGGAAATTTTCCAAAAGTAAAGTTTTCCAATTTAATATATTAAGTTGGAATTCAATGGAATTCGAATTAATAATAACCGAGATAAGCTTCTGTAAAAGAAGACTGATACTACATATGGAATTAAAGAGGCTTTGCCGTTATTACATTTATATTATTGGTCGGATACAGAAATTTATAACGATTATATATTGATTGATTTCTGTGAAGATTCCATATTTAATGGAAGTTGATTTTGGGTTTATCGTGAACAGTGTTTTAAAATGACGTTGGTTCTTTAACCCTGCTAAAGATAAGATTTATTTCTTAAATTTAAATAATCATTGAATAATGATTTTTGATATTTAAACCCAAATTGGGTTTTTTAATAAATCTTTAAAAGAAAGATTTAATAATTAATTTAAAGAATTTATCTTTGACAGAATAATGTGAATATTTTGAATTGGAATGTGGCGTTGGATGTGTCTTTATAATACTTGATTTTTATTATAAAAATACGCGAATTATTCGGGAAGACCGGGTTTAACCCATTCCGAGTAATTACCACGACGATGAAGAGTCGAAGATGAAGACGGTGACTGAAGACCGACGATCTTCACATCGAATGGATGTGTTGCTATAGAGACCCTTGATGGGAGTAGCTACCTTGAAGGGACTTCAGTGGTGGCCGTCCGGGCTATTGTTGATTGTTCGGATTTGGTTTTCGCTCAGACCCAGAGCATAAGCTAGTAAATGGATGCGTGTCTGACATTGGATTTCGTTCCATGTGAATTACATCGATTTCTGTTAATGTATGTCTGTTTGGTGGTGGAGGATTTATTCTCTGCTTAACACCCTGGTATATATTAATAGTGATTGATCGCATGACGTGAATTGTCAATGTGGCACGCCAAGATGTAAATGATCAAGGCTTTTGTTGAAAAGCAGGGCCTTGTGGGATGATCAAAGCATAGCCTATTACGACATAGCTTTGTGTATACCGTGACTTCGCGAGCCTCACACCCCGGTATGAGTCAAAAACGGGAGAAGGGACCGTAGGAAGTGCACACGTTTCTTTCTAGATAGTGGTAGCGTCAGTGCTTAAACTGGCTGGCATTTTACTTATATGGATGATGGATTTTGAGGCGCCTCGGATTTTTATAGGCCGTTAGTGGTCATACTATAGGTTCAAAGGAACCGGGAAACGTGTGTTCAGGCATAACCATTCCACTGCCGATAGGCAGGGACCGGCCCTACCGCTCCAAGGGTTACCCATAGGTGTGATCCTGGGGCATTTGCTAGAGTGTATCGAATCGGTGAGGAGCTCCTCTCTAGCCTCGACTCATGATGGAAATCCAATTTCCAATACGACCTTGCGGTTTTGATTGTAGAACTAGTATGGAGACATAGTAGGATGGGGTACTATGCCGTCTATGATTAATACATTATGATTGAAATTGTTTTTGAAATATATATACCCATAGATATACACACTAATATTAAATCCGTTTTATCGTATCAAGCATCTTTTGACCATTATAAGGTAAAACCCTATCCTCCGGTTTGCGTTGCATTGTGTGATGGGACTTGGGTCTTATAATGGTTTCATTTTTCTAAAAAGTATTGCGTTTGTCTAACGATTTACTTTATTTTATGAACTGGCAATCCAGTGGAGTAAACCCGTTCCGCATTAGCAGCATGGTCCCGTGATTAGCCTTATTATTAGATAGTTAAGTTAAGATTTCTCATACCAGTCCAATGACTGACCTGTAGTTTGTTTCACTGGAAAACTCGGGTGCCCATATTTTCCACACTGGCAGTCGAGTAGCTTTTTGCAGATATATTTACAAGATCCTGGCTTACAGCTGAAGCGGTACTCGGAAATCTCTGTATCCGTGTATTCCTCTCAGTTGTATATTTATATTATTTTCCGCTGCTATTTAAATGTAATTTAAAACTCTGATATTGTTGTATTTCTATTGTGTAATAAATATTCATACTCTATTATATCTTGTACTCTGATGTAATTGTTGTAATCAGCAATAAAATGTTCATCAGCTTGTGCTCTAATGTGTATTGTTCTCAAAAGCCATCCAGCCCTTCCTTTACTGGGAAGTTTGGGTCGTTTCATTTTGAGACATAATGATAATTTAATTTTTAGAATTTTACTGTAATTTTTAATTAATTAAATACGCAACTTTTTATTTGGAGTATTTTGCACCTTGTAACAACATTTTAGGGTTTCACAATATAAGTTAACCTACCGATATTATTATATTTTTGGGATTGTGGCACCTCGCTGGACACGATTGTATTTTTATTTCTGTCCGTAGCAGCTCAGACATGAATGGAACCTTATGTAACGGAGTACCTTTAATAAAAATCAATCTGATCAAAATATCTACCCTATTACTATCTGTAGGCATTCTCTATGTTCTGGAACTTCGGGTATGATAATTCACATCTAACAAATGCGCCATGTTAATTCGCATCAAGATGAATAGGCCATACCATTTACACTTACCTCACTAAGTAATTACCGTACCCTTTCTTATCAAATTTATGAGCTTCGTGTATTCAAATCAAGCCTTCATACCTACCCTAACAATGGCTCTATGCAGTACACAATACTTAATTCTTAAGCAAAGGAATTAAAGGCAGGACACCATTTCTTCGTACACAATCGTAAGGCGTGCATGTGCAGATACTTGGAAACTATAAACTACAAACCTAACCTGTTACTTCGCTCTAAGATAACGCAGACAACCTCTGATTTAAATATTCTAGTATAAATTGTAAATATCAGCAGTCGACCTATATGCTTTTAAATCCACAGAAAAATCAATGGTGTGAAATATAATATATATAATGGCCTTCTTCATTGTTAAGTATACATACTACCTTTTGCCTACCCAGTCTACGCGATGATCAGAAGTGAATTGTCACCATCTGAAAAATAGCTACTCTATGATTTGTACAGCAAACTGCGTGGATACCAAACTTTCTCTTCTGTGGGTGCCAAGAAATACACTGTATATAAACACTGTTCACTCCCTTTCCCATCTAAAACTTAACCATGCCACCCTCTTCTATTCCATTTAAAACGTACTCTTCACTTCCTTGTCTACAGCAAGAATTTAAACCTCATTGACCCTCCTCTTCTTCTAATATTATGCATTAAAGAAAGGAAACACGGATGGCATTTTGGTAAGGGAAGCATGGTTGCATGTTGTATTACTGGAGTGGAGTTAGATGGTTGCAGTATTTCATGAGTTCATAGGAAAGAGGGTACTAGAATGTGAGATTTACAAATGAGTTTTGCCATTTGTTGCGTTGGGGTATGCGTGCGAGATGAAGTCTATTGTGAGAGGGAAAAAAAGTGGGGTGCTGTGTTTCCTTGCATGCATGAAAGGAGAAGGCTCGGTTGGAGTATGTAAAGTGAAGCTGTAAAGGGATGGGTGCGTGGCAAAGTATGGATGGCACAGGCATGGAAAAATGGACGTGAAGAGAAGTGGTTGAATGGGACCATGTGCAGCGCATGAGGATATGTAAGGGATAAGTTTTGGAAAAGTGGAAGTACTGGGAGTGTTTGTTTTAAATACTGGGGGAGAAATATGGGTTTGTGGGTACTTTGAAGTGCGGATTTTGATGAAAACGAGGGTGCATGACTTACAGTGGCTTGCCTACATGCGCTGCCATGCTAGGGGGCTTGGGGACAGAAGGTTCGCTGTAGGAATGTAAAATAGAAGTAGGTGCGTGGGTGAAATTTTTGGAGTGTGGATTGTTAGTGTTTGTGAAGGAGACGCGATTTGTTTCGAAAGGAGGAAACGTGAGTTGGTTGCATGTGCAGGGAAGAATAGGAGGAGCGGTGGCCATGCAAATGTTCGGTCATGAATGCAAATACTGTAGTAGGAAATATGGGTGTAGATTGTTTGCTTCACGCAGTGGGAAGTCTGACGCAGGTTCAGGTACTACGTGCGAGTATAGGAAGAAGTGATGGGCTTCAATGGCACTGTACAAGGTACAACATGGAAGTGGAGTGTTTAAGCGAGATGCTAAACTGAGTACTACTGATGTGGAGGTAATGTTAAGTTTTGGTTATGGAGTGACGTGTACGGAGGAGTTAGATGCACAGGAAATGTTGTAGTGGTGTTCAAATGGCACTATGAAGCTGGAGTTCGCGATCTTCATTTATACAGTGGCAAGTGATGAACGACGCATGAGTGTGAGAACAGAACACGACTGGATCCGTCGGAATCGTAAAGACCAGATCTACATTGTGGAACTGATTTCACGGAGAACAAAGCTACTGGAATTTCATGATAAAATCAACTGACGCAAATCGTTATTTAACGGTTAACGCTCGAAGTTGAGTAAATTCACTAACTCTGATCTATCTTAAAATATTATAATTATATTTTAATATTGGTTGAATGATGTGTGATGGTCGTTAGGTGGATTACAAGTAAATTGGTTGGAATATATATATAAATATATATATATATATATATATATATATATCGTTGCATATGTACACATCATTGGCTGAACACTGATTCCATCGATTTTAAGATTCCCTAGTATGGAATTAGTGTAAATTGTGTTGACTAACAACTGTCGATGCATGAAACCGGTTGGAGGAATCCAACCGGATTCCTCCATATTTATATGTATTATTTGTTTTAAATGCACTGTTTGAACCCAAATGATATTTAAACCCTGTATGGATATTGATTAAATCAATAGACGATATCGATTAAGAAAGTGGCAGCAACTGACCGTAAATCCATCGTTTGGTTAAGAAGTTGATTGGCCGTTAGGCAAATCAACGAAGTTAATTATAAAAATTATATTTTTATAATTGACATGAAGTTTAAATTATAATAGAAGTTCTATTATAAACTATATTTTACAGTTCATTTTATAAAATAAATATAAACAATTATTTGACATTTAAATAAGTTATTAAGCTGTACCTATCCTGCGAGTGAATAATTTGGATAAATAATTTAAAGAAATCAGTTAAGAAATATTATTAGATTAATTATATTTATCTAATGGTAAGAAGTAATTAAAATCAGTTAATGAATTAACTGATGCAATGAAGTTGATTAAATCAAATGTTTATTTGGAAAATGATTATTAGATTAATTGGTCTTCAATTAATCTAATGAAAATAAATTAATCAAAATTAATAAGATTTAATTACCTTTTTAATTAGTGAAGTTTAATAGTATTGAACTAATGTAATTAGTATTATTTATTAATAATGAGTCAGCAAATGATCAAGTTAATCACTATTTGATTAAAGTAATTGGTTCTTAAATGGATTCCATTTAAGATAGTATTAAGTTTGTATTGATATGTTTTCTTGAATTGAGTATAATAATTCAAATAAGAAGTAAATTGCCAAAAGACAAAGAACGTGATCGATTTTTGATAAGAGAAGTTTTAGATGAAAGTGTATAAGGAAGATGAAGCGAAGAGTTAGTGACCAATGTAAATAATTATAAACAACCGAGTTTTCAAACAAGGATATGGCGTCATAAACCCATATTTAAATTAAAGCAAGAAATACTTTTTAATTGATATTATCAGTAATAAGGAGTTTAGAGTTACGGACTTATATCTATTCTAAGATAAAAATGTTGTCGATCAAGGTCTAAGAGGTACGTAAAATACCCCAACTTGAACGGCTTCACTATTATCGAGGAATGGTATCTGTTTGTAACGAAAAAAGATGTCAATATTAGTTATAAAAGGGATATTGCAGCGTATATTAAGTCTTTGAACTATAATGATAAAATAACGTTGTTGACTAGGCTTAAGCGTGACTGTTATGTCGAGAATAGTTATAAAGGGGATATTACAGCGTATTGCGAGTTTTGAACTGTAACGATAAATTAACGTTGTTGACCAAGCTTAAGCGTGATTTTTATATATAACACTATTAGGAATTGGAACTATAATTCGACGATGTCGAATGTATTAAAGTAAATTATTTTAGGAATTATAATCTGATAGGATAGTTAATATTTAGTTTTAAACCAATAAATTATAATAGGCTATGCAATCAATATTTAGTTATAAACTTGATATTGATTTGACAAGAAGTTGACTTAGAAACAGATTTTATAAAGTGAAATGGGAATATAAAATTAGGAAAGAGATAAGGGTATTTATTACTTGAATAAAGCGTTATTTGATAAAGGTGTTTAGATTTCTATAATAAGAATGATATTCACATTTTAAAATGAATAGTGTTTAAAGGTGAACGTTTGGCAGATTAAAATATTTATAATGAAATTGGAAATATTTTCCAATGTAGATAGGGTATATTATCCAAGTGTAGAAAATAAAGAATGGAAATATTCCGAATGTTAATAACGTATATTTTCAGAAGCATGGGAGAATAAGAGTTTAAAATAACTGGGAATGTTTTCCAAGAAGTGCGAAAAGGCTAAAACGGGGTTTGAGAAGTATCTGGTAAGATATAGAAATTTGAATAATAAGAATGAATGTTAAATAAAAAGTGGCAGTGGTCGTGTGATGTTTAGTTGTACATTTGAATGAATGTTTGTTTTTACTTCGATAGTTAAATAACCGACTATCAAAGTGTTTTGACCATCATTGTCAATACGGGGAGACTGGTTGGATATATTATCCAAAAACCACTCCGTATAGGCGTAGGCTTTGCGAATTAGATTATGCTGAAGATAATTGAAGACAGAGTGAAATACAAGGGTCGTTCTGTTCCAGAATGGTGCTTTCTGTTTGTCCAATCCTAGGACAACTTGTATGGACGAATGTCTGACAGAGTATTCCTGACAAATCACATAAGACGATCTTTTTGAGGTGTTATGTCTAATGGCAGAGAAATTCGTTTCTCCTAGCTTTTTATACCGGTAATATTTTTGGAAGATCAACTAGTGATTTGACGGGTTTGACGATGTGACATTCAAAGTGAATGGTAACCAGATGTTCTAAATGATTAACGTAGCCTCAACCCTCACAACTAGGAAATGACAAAAATCGGGCAGGCGGCATGGCTAGTTGGGTCATACCCAAGAAGGGTGCATTGTCACCGATCTGGAGAAAATTGATATTTGTTCTTCTTTTCGATTATGTACCTTCAGAATACGGTTGGAGGGCCAACAACGGTGGGTGACAATATATTTAATACACTCAAGCTAAATGAGTGGTTGGTCATGTGAGGGCCGGGTTGCAAGATGTTCTTGTTGAATCCCAGTGTATCCCCTCTAGAGTACACTGATAGGGAGGTGGTCCCATACCTTGTCATAGTTGGAATCCAATCTCCAATAAACGCCCTGTGGTTTTTGATTTTATACTATGTATGTGGGGCGTGAGATGCAAGCGTTCTGCTATTTGGTTTTTTATTTGAGTAGACATTATTATAATATCACTGGATTTTGATATTAAAATATTTTGGGTTATAGTAAGGTAAAAACCGTCCATGTTTATGTATGGGCTGGTCTTACTATTATCCTTTATTTTAAAAGATTTTTTCAAAGTTAAACAATATGGTTGGAGTTTATTCACACCAATCCCATGACTGACCCAGAGTTTATTTTGTTTGTTTTCCCTAAACTCCTGGGTGCCCAAATTTGTACGAGCAATCAAGTGTTTCAGGCTTTGCAGATTCACTTAGAGGAGCTCAAAGCAGGAGGCTTCATTGCTAGTTATTTAGAGATTATTTCCACTATGATATATATGAATTATACTCTGATATGATATGTAAGTACAAAAATGCAGATTTGTATCTCAAAGTTATGTTGTAATATATTTTATTCGTTCCGCTGTGAGTTTTGTGTTTACTCTGATTTAGTAGCAGTTGTGACCTTCTTCTTCTTCTATTCTATTAGTTCTATTTTTCCTATCTCATCCTCTAACTTCTTTATATTAATGTCCTGGTATTTTCGATGCTTGAATATTCGACATCGTTTTTTTATGTCGATTTTCGTGGTCGGAAATCGTGGCCCTTACATGAGTAGACGATAAAGGTGATTATCGGATACATCTCGAATCGAATAAATAATATGAATGATCTAAATGGAATTTAACCCGACAATATAAGTAGAGATATCCATGGGCCTCTTTATTGAGTCTGATTATGAAATGCATGGTCGTGCTCAAATATTGATTTGTTTTATATAATCTGCTCATCGATCAAGATAAAAGGATTAAATTATAAAGAGGATGATATTGGGTAAAAGGATTAAATTACGTTGAAACACGGATCACAGAAAAAGGTTGTATCGATTTGTTGATTTTATTATTATAACTTGGGTAATAGCGATGTATTACTAGATGTCGCTCACCATTTATAATTTTAAATATGATTTAAAATTGTTGCCAACGTTGTAATAAACTATAGGGTTACATAACAGAACGTTTGAAAAAGGAAGGATCGTTCTTAATGAAAGAAAATGTCGAAACATTGATTTTCTTATTAGTTTGATAATGGTATAAACCGTGGATTTTGGTATATTCCTTTTGTTCTTGTATATAAAAAAAGGTTCCGACCTTTTATTTATGACTAGATAGAAAAATACGAGATAAAACAAAAAGGGGTAAATCAAATTCCATGTTTATCGGCTAGTACTGCTTCCTCCTTTGATTTTAGATTTCGTTTGAAGTGATCGAACAGACGTTCATGGACTTCTATAGAGGTGTGCCATATCCAGGGGTGCTCGCATCGATTTGTTGCTAATTTGATTGAATTCATGAATTTGTGAAAGCTAGAGTAGTTATAACACTTGATTTACTATTTTCGTATAGATCTTCAATTTTAGGGTTGTTAAATTTGTTAAATTCCATTGCCAATTCGATCTGAAAACCCTACAATGGTATCACAGCGAGGTTTACGAAATTAGTACTTTGAGATTTGAAATTGTTTTCTATATGTATGAATTCTTGCAAAGTCAAACCATTGTGAACATTAATGCAATAATTTTATGTGAATTCATTTATGTAATGAAATTATTTCATAGCTAATTAAGCTTGTATTTGATATACAGTTTGAAATGAAATCATGAGTTAATATCTATTATTAATTCAATTCTTGTATTGTTAGATCCTACTCTACTGAACGTTAAATACTAGAATTGATTTGTTGATGTCATGAATAACTTTTGTCTGTAGAATAATTCTGGATACACTGAGTCCTATTTATCAAAAAAAATAAACAAGAGAGAGACTATTTTGTTGATAGTATTAGAAGTATATTTGGATCGATTTTGTTGGTTAAATCTGAAGTATTTTGGGATCAATATTAGATCCAACTCAAAACAATTAACAAAATATACTGATTTTTTTAAATCTAAAACTATATATATATATATATATATATATATATATATATGGGATAGGATCAGGGAGCCCCCTCAAATTTCAACCCCTCATTTGCACCCCAATTTCAGCCACTAATTTATATTAAAGAAAGTGAATGGAAAGTGAGTGGGAGGTGAGAGACTGAGTGGAAGGACAGAGGGAGGAAATGTGTGGTGGAAAAGTGGTAGGCTAAAGGGGTGCTCACTATTTGGGGTGCCATTGAAACTGCCCCTATATATATACATATGAATTAATCCATACCTCACCTATATGAAAATATTTACAGTGTGCATGATCCAACCTTTTATACACAATATTTGTTGTGTGCTTGACATGGCATATTTAATGCACATGGATTTTGAAGTGTTGTTTGTGTATTTACATTGATTAATATATAATGCAAATATGATTTAAAAACTACAATCGATATGATTTACTGTTTGGTTTTATACTATTTGTATATGTAACTATATTTAGAAACTGCATTAATCTAAGTTCATCCATATATTGCTGAATGGATGAGATTCATGTGAACACATATATATACAACTCAATTTTGTGGTACACATTGATATAAACCTGAACTTGATTCCATATATATGTGTGAGCATTGCTCAGTTGTATGCTTAATTTGTTATGTATGATAAAATTTAATTACATGAACTACTTGCATACATACATACATACATACATACATACATACATATATATATATATATATATATATATATATATATATATATATATATATATATATAATGTATATATAAAAGTTATACTGCAAATTTGTTTTGCATCTTCTAACCTCTTCTAATAAACATTATGAAATACAGCACGTGCTTAATCAATCCTACAAAATACTTGCAACAACAAATTGGATTTGCTGATTGAATTATTAGGAACTTGTTAAATGTAACAACCCGAAAATTCTGAACCAATTTGAATTTTTATTTTAGCAATTTTAATGGATTTTAATATTTACAATAATTTATTTTAAATAATAACGACGATTTTTTTTTATTTAAAACGAAGTTAGAACATAATAATTTATTTTAATTATAAAAGGAGTTAGAAATAGCGCGATAATTTGAAAATTTGCTTTTGAACTTTGACTGAATGTACAGGATTCAAAATAAATCGGATTTTAGTAAAACTAACAATATTTGAATCTATTTAAAAATATCTTTACAACGAATCCGAAAAATTGAAATTTCATAATGGGAATAAAAAGTTATGGCCAGTTAAATATTTAGAATAGTCGTTATGGAATTTCTATATATATTTTAATATAATATATAGCCATTTTGCAAACAACCTCCATTTCTGACGAAACAACTTTGGTTGGATCCGGAAAGTCAAATTATTGCTAGATTCCAATTTTCATAATTTTCGAAAGTAATATGTGAGCGTGGCAAAAGAAAACGTGTTTTGTCAATTTCAGTCAAATTGGATCAACCAGAAAATGACCATTTTCCAGATGGTCTCCAAATTCGATGAAATTAATTTTATTACGATCGTATCAACAAAACAAAGCTAGATATAATTTTTCTGTAATTTTTTGAGTTAGTATATGGCCCCGGTAAATTAAAATGTATGTTTAAATTCAACACATATTGATTTATAATTTTAATTCTGATAAAAACTACGAAACAGTCGAATTGACTTACGTAACATATCCCATTGTGTTCAGAATGGCGGTGTTTAGCTAACAGCGATTGTCGTTGGGCCTCATTTGGAGTTCGGACTGATAAACAAATATTATTGGAATTAACTATATTAAATTATATAAAATAATTAACGTATAAATAACCCCAGTACACTGTATACCGTATTTCCGTATGAACCCTAATATATTTTCAGGTCGCCGCTCAATAGAATTCAGTGGCCGATTCTCTCAGGATTTCAAACCTTATAATCTTCCAATCCAGTAAAAAATTTCAACAACTTAAAAAGGCAAGATTAAGAAGCGTCAGGAGCTCTTCAATATGGCACGGTGGTGATCAGAAATAGACCACCGTGGAGCGATAACTTTTGCAATGAACGGCCGGACTTCTGATCGAGATCGCAAGAAGTGGGGGCCATCGAGTGGCACGTGGTTGCTGGCGCGGGTGGAGGGCGCTCCGGTGCTTCGATGGCCGGTGGAGGATCGTCCTTCGATGAACTGAAGAAGTGGCAGCGGCGGGTTGATCGCTTTGAGGATGGGTTCGAATAAACACAGAGGGCTTACTGAAAGGGATAAAGTTCAAGGTTAATTAAAACCTGGTTAACTCAATTTATTATGTGATTAAATTATTTGGAAGATTTAAAACTGTGTAGAGAAATTAAAATTGTTTGATAATAAAAGAAATAAAATTGTTTTGGAAATAAAAACGAACATTGTTTTGAAATAAAATGAATATTGTTTTGTAATATAAAAAGAATATTGTTTTGTAATAAAAAGAAAGCATGGTTTTTACAAGTCGCATTGTTTTAATATAAAAGTCGCATTGTTTTAATATAAAAATTCACATTGTTTTGTAAACAAAAATTCAAATTGTTTTGTAAACAAAAATTCACATTGTTTTGTAAACAAAAATTCAAATTGTTTTGTAAACAAACTCCATATTGTTTTGTAAATAAAAATCATATTTGTTTTGTAAACAAAAACCACATGGTTTTGTAAATAAAGATCATATTTGTTTGGTAAACAAAAAAATCGCATTGTTTTGTAAATATAAATCGCATTGTTTTAAAAATGTGATTTTTATGAAATTGCATTGTAAATAAAAATATGATTTTTATAAAATCGTATTGTAAGCAAAAATATGTTTTTTTTTTAAAATAGCTTTGATTTAGAATGTAACATAAAAATGAATTTTTTATACATATAAAGCATTGATTTCTTTTCAGTTTTTAAAAATAAATTAGCATTAATAAAAATGTGATTTTGATTATATAGATAACAGTTTAAAATGTGATTTCTAAATTATATATAGCATCGTATTAAAAATAAGATTTTTGATATATATACCGCGTGAAACAGATTACGATAGAACTAACGGGAAACAGAACGGAATCCAAATCGTCCGCTAAAGACTGACGGAGTGGAAACGAAGGTGAGAACTCCTCACTAAAATTTTTGCACAGTTACTTATTTATTTTCATAATTGAAAAATATATATAATTGCCGATGTAGATTTATATCAGTTTTAATCATTATAAACTGTATACAGTGCCTGTTAGATCACTTTTCTCGTCCACAAACAATGGACGATTTAAATTGACTGTATTGTGTGTTGTTTGTGTTGTTGAAATGTTTAACACATTAAAAATGTAAATTTTAATGTGATAGTGAAATTTAAATTATAAATATTCATTTATGATTTGAAAAGTGAAAATTGGTTAAATAGAAAATAATTCGAACTGAATTAGAATTGGTTAAATTTATTAACCAACGATTTATTTAAACAAAATGTTGCTGGTTGAAAACCCCACACGGGTATTGGGATGATATTTGACATACACTAGTCCCAATATTTAGTTGTATGTCAATTGATGGATTGACATGCTGTGATGAACGTTATTTATTTATTTTAATGCTCACACAGTTTCACTTTAGATGTGATTAGACTGTTTGATGATTATTTATCATTATTGTTGC
This sequence comes from Allium sativum, assembly GCA_030737875.1. Lineage (NCBI taxonomy): Eukaryota > Viridiplantae > Streptophyta > Magnoliopsida > Asparagales > Amaryllidaceae > Allium > Allium sativum. The sequence continues at coordinate 187,678,300 of CM060910.1, read as the reverse complement.
ATACATGTAATGTATGAAATCCATATAACTGAAAATTATATGGTAATTGATTGAGTCGCATTCTGATTCAGAATATAAGGAATATTTAAAATAAAGAATCTTTTAGAATGTAAAGAACATTTTAAAATAAAATGTTGAAACTATAAAAATTACATTTTTATTGAATATACAAAATATGAAAAATACTCATATATGAAATGAAAAGTGTTTGAAACAATAAAAATTACATTTTTGTTGAATGTACAAAATATGAAAAATATTCATATAAGAAATGAAAATTGTTTGAATCAGTAAAAGTTATATTTTTAGTGTATGTACCAAATACTCATTGTTCGTAGAAACAGGTTTAACAATAAAAATTTACATTTTTATTGTGTATAAGAAATGGGTAAAATGGTCATTGTTTAAAAAAAAGTTAACAATAAAATTTACATTTTTTTTATTGTTTATAAGAAATGATGTAATATGATCATGGTTTGAAATAGAAAGATTTAACAATTAAAAGTTTACATTTTTATTGTGTGTGTGTGTGTGTATATATATATATATATATATATATATATATAAAGATTCTAGTTTAATAAATTTGTGTTTACATTAAAAAGTACATTTTTAATGTTAGATGAATCATATAAAAAGATTAAAGTTTGATAAAATTGTGTTTACATTAAAAATTACATTGTTAATGTAAACAATGAATCATTAAAAAGACTCAATGTTGACAATTCAATGTTTACATTAAAATGATCATTAAAAAATTACATTTCAATGTAAAAGAAACATTTTAATGTAAAGAACCATTTTTATGTAAAAGAACATTTTAATGTAAAAGATGATTTAATATAAAGAATATTTTTAAATAAAGAATATTTTAAAATAACAAATATTTTAAAATAACATTCTGTGAAGAATAAAATTATAACTTTGATGTCAGTCTATAGATGAACACAAAAATATAAAAATATGAAGCTGGGTTAAGTATAGAAACGCCATTTTACCGAATGGGTTTATCGATAGATTTTATTCCTTTTAAAATGAATATCGAAAAGAGCAGATTTCAAAATTTAATATTTTGAAAATATTATCATTTTAATATGATAAAGTTATGGAATATTCACTTTTGATTTAAAATGGAAAAAGAAGTTGGAATCCTTTTAAAACAAATTTATAAACGATCTATAAAATACTTTTAAATGAAAATCGACGAAATATATATAATATATGTATTATCTATACTATATTATAATTACTGAGTTCGAATTCGAAAGCTCACACACATCCTAGAAAAATGTAAAACTCAAAGGTCACGGTCTTTAATAGTTTCATTTGGTATAAGTTTTTCGAACGCGTTGTCATCAAAATCCGTATTCGCGTTCTCTTTTCCAATCCAGCTTCTCCTTTTCCTCTCTCATAAAAAACCCTTGGACATTCACGCCTCTTCCAAATTTTAGCATTTTACCCACCGTCGACCTCAGCTTCTCCCCTTCCCACCGTCGCCAGCATCTTCGGCTCCGGATCTCCACCATAGTGCAGCAAGATCGTCCTACATCAACAGCCTTTGGGAAATGAATACTTTTCACCAGGTACCTGTTAATTGTTTTCCCCTTCGTCAGCTATCACCAATTCAGGTTAGCATTTCATTTCACCTACAGTTTCCTATAATTCATGTATTTTACTATTTTTACGATTTGTTCAAATCCCAATCGAATTATCGGATAAAATTCCTATATTTTTTAGATCGTCATGGGCCCCGGATATAAGGAAAGCGTGGATCTGAGTAATAAACTGATGGCTGGATCAATGAGTATTGCTATTGCATTATTTAATCTGTTTTATTCAAAGAAGATTCTAAAGAATCCAAAGTAGCAGGGTAGATCTCATCTAAAGTTTAGTTTTATGATACATGTTTCTTCTCAACATACTTAAACTGAGAAAACTGAATTTCTAATATTGGTTAACAGTTAAAAGTATCTCAATCACCTCTGTATTTCCAACCTGAAGTTAATATGCTGTTCTAAAATGCCAAAAAAATAAAAATAAAATAAAAAGAAGGAATGTTTACCAATAGCTACCTTTGTTTTGTCCTGATTGTGATTACTCTCAAATGATGATATTAATTTTTGTTTTATGTCGTTTCAAGTTGATAAAGGTTCAGTTGTTTCTTTAGGTTAACTTGGAGCATCTAACCAAGTTTTGAATTCATACCTATGAACTATGGTCTTCAGTTGTGGCCAATTAAAGCGTAGTCTGATCCGTTGTTTTCATGCACAGTAGATTTTTTTTTTTTTTTTTTTTTTTTTTTGTTTTTTGTTTTTTGGGGTCAAAATTCTGTTTCTGTTTAATGTTGATTCTTCAAATTTTGGATGTCCATGTATTTGATATTGTTAACATGTTGTGGGAATATATTTCCCACCTTTAGATGTTAGGATCTTGGAGCTTTCTCAAATCATGGTTTTACACTGTTTGTTGGTGGTTCTACCTTTTGCGAATTGGTCTCATAGTCAACTTGCTTGCTATTTTTCTGTATCTGTAGCAACTATGATATTTGTTTGATTAATTTTTCAACTAATCTTATTTATTTGGCTTTCTGTGTTATTTTCTTTCGGACTACAATATATAGGCAAAATATGATGTAATATGTTGCTATGGTAAAAGGTATGGGAATAACAATGTTTTTTTTTTGGGTGTTTTAAGGACACATGTTAATAATTATGATTTGTCATAACAATGTTTTTTTGGTGTTTTGAGGCTCCTCCATCTTTTTCTAGATTATAAACTCAACTGTAGTGCAATTTCTTTCTTTCTTTCCTTGCTCTGCCCTTCCTCCCTTATCCTCCAGCCTAAGTACTAATGTTCCCAAATTTGTCCTTTTCGATGTTGAGTTTTTCCAACAGCTCCGCTTCACCTTCGTGGTTTTCCCTTTTTCCTCACCCTCTTTCCGGATGCTGTTTTCTTTCACATCGCAGCCTGATTCTTTCGATGTCCCTAGCCTTGAATTGTGGTTTTTTTTCATCTCAATTTGTCCTTCTCGGTCGATTTTACTGTTTGTAATAATTTCAATTGAATATTATCAAGATTTTTTTTTTTAGTTGTATAATGAACCAGGAATATTTTTTGCGATCAAATTCAACTATATTACTTTGCCTGATTATCAGCCAAAAGGATGTATGTTGATCCTTGATGTTGCATGGCTTTTTAAAAATTTACTTATTAGTGCTGGGTGGAATAGATATTCTTCATTACATGCAAATTAAAAAAGTTCCACAATTACAACCATTTAATTCTAAATTCTCTTATTAT